>JAIVEN010000012.1:20002500-30002500 GCA_026686845.1 Adenanthera pavonina
GCTAGGAGTTAGTCAATCAACATGATCTATCTACAAACCTTTGACCCTGTTGTTAAATATCTCTAGTTTCATGTTTTTATATACAATCATAGCTAATTATCTCTACTTTCTAACTCTTTCTCATTGGCAGATGCTCCCTATGCTAAGAAACTTGAATCTCTGTGGGTCCAAACACTTGATCAAGACGCCAGATTTTAGAGGAGTTCCAAATCTCGAAAGGCTTGACCTCGAAGGTTGTGATGAATTATTACAACTGGATCCATCTATTGCTAAACTTTCAAATCTCAAATTCGTGAATTTGAGAAATTGCATCAGTCTTGTTAGCATCCCTAACAACTTATTTTCTCTAAGCTCTTTGGAAACTCTAAATTTGGCTGGCTGCTCAAAATTTGCATATTGTTTGAAATTTTCTTCTTTGAGAAGCTCGATAGAAGTGAAAGTACTCAACATTTGGTATGGTCCAATCTTAGAAAAAATGTTGTGTTTTCTTCTCTGTTTTACCAGAACAGAAGAATTATTGTGACTTTATTTGCTGTTGTCTTGTTTATATAATATGTATTTGTGAGGTGAAATGTATGTATCCATAACCCTTAATTAGGTAATGAAGGGTAAGATTGAAGGTCATGATCAGTGTATTTGATATTTGGGAAGGATATATATTTTTTATCAGTTCTCTATGAATTCATCATATCTCTCCTTAGCTTGAAGGGTAAGATTGAAGGTTGTACTGGATTAGTGCCAACTCATCCATCTATTACTAAACTTTCAGAGTTCAAATTCTTAAATTTGACAAATTATATACATATATTATGAGTATTTCCAATCACTTATTTGTGCTATACTCTTACAGAAAATTTTAAACATGGCATACTGTGAATATTGTTTGAACTTTTCGCTTTGAGGAGCTCCATTGAAGTGAAACTGCTCTGTTATTCTTTTTTAAAATAGATGTTATGTTCTTTTTTTCCCCAGAGCACAGAAAATATCTTGAATTTGTTTTTGTTGCATAATTTACTTAATCTATGTTTGCATGGTCAGGCATTCATAACCCTTTGGTAATGAATGGTAAGAATGAAGGTATTGTGTAAGTGTACAATTTGGTATTCATGAATGATACGGACTTCACCTGTTCTCTATGTTTCTCTTAGCTTTCTCAACTATTGCTATTTATTTTTTATAAATACAATCAAGTAATATTATTAATGCACAACTATTGTTATTTATTTTTTATAAATACAATCAAGTAATATTATTAATGCACATATTAGAAACATTGCTAAATAGTACAAATAAATTTGACATAAGGAGCAGAATGATTCATCCTATAAAATGGAAGACATAACGCATAGAAGTATAATACATGTAACTTAAAAGAGTAATGAGTACTATTTTAATGCAGAGTTGGAAGTCACTTTGAATCAACCAATTCAAATCAGTAATCCATCTTCTATCGTTATAACTTAATTTGTTGATATTATTGTTGACATATATATATATATATATATGGAAGCATGTTTTATGACCTGCATGTGTTATACCCAACTAATGTCATGTTCGGACGGAGATTTTGATACCATAGACTATATTTTTTTGATGAACAATCTTTACTTACTACTACTATATTATAAATTTGTTCAACATGCATATTTGCTTATTTGCTTCAAGTAAGCAATATATATATATATATATTTGCGTGCATGTATACACACAAATGTATGCAGTGAAAAGTATAAAACAAAATAAAATTTTAAACAATAAGCATTTCAATTCAAAGTAAATGTCAATCTTTATTTTTATTCAAATTATGTAATTTATTCCTAAAAAGAATGTAAATTATGTGGAACATAACAGCAGTGTAATACAGTCGTAGGATTCGATTTCACCTAAACCCAAATTTTGACTCTATTTTGATCGAATGTGTCAATGTATACAAGCCCAAACTGGGTCAGCAGTTTGCAAAAGTTGATTGAGTGTCATGTTTTTTTTTTTGTATTGGATTTTTTCTAGAAATTATACAATTTATTATTTTTTGCCCACATACAATCGATTAACGTTAATACTACAAAAAAATAAATAAATAAATTATTGCAAGTTTGGATAAATTATTTAATTGAATAGTTTTTTTTTTTTGGTGCAAATAGGTCTTTGAATCAATGGCTCATATTTCTTCCACATCAATGATTATAATTCATGTCATCTAAACACGTTTCATTTAAAAGCATACCTTTATAACCGAACCCCTGGTAAACATGGTTGGAAATCGCAAAGATGATTTCGAATTGATTTGGAACTCCATCATGTCATCCTTAATACTCCTTCGGTTCTATATATATATATATATATATATATATATATGATTTTTTATCCTAATATTAAATATAAGATCTTTTACACTATACGAGGTAGTATTTATTTTATATTTCTAAAAAAAATATTCATATTTAATGTATCCAAAGAGAAAGAGAGAGAGATTAAATAAAGGTAGTTTTGGAAAAATATTGAAATTTTTAGAAAAATCAAAATAATTAATTAGTTTTAATTTCAATTCTTAATTCACATTATTCAGTTAAAAGAATCTTATATTAAGAATTAGAGAAAATATACTACCTAGATTTGGAATAAATGATGGAAGTGGAGTTAGAAATTTAAGAAGATAACGTGATTGAAAATCTTGGAAGGAATTAAATGATTTGGAAGTAATTTTTTTATATGATTTTCAAAATTGCATATAAAGTTATTAGTAAATTGTGTTCTAATTCAAAATTATATAAATTTATAATTCAAACAATAAGATGATTAATCAACGTAATAAATTTAATAAAGTGTGTTAGGGCCTCATCTGTCATTTTTTCAAGAACTTTTTGACTTTCAGTCATCATTAACGTGTGGAAAGAACTTATCGTCTTAAATCCTGTTTGTCCTTCGCAACTTTTTCCACTGTTAATTTATGTTCTAATGATGATCGTACTTAATTGACGTGTCGAAAAAGCTTAAACTTCGATGGAAATGTAAATAAAAGTGATTATTTTCTTTATTCTCAATGCAACCTTTTCCACCATTGAAGAGGAAAAGCTAAGGGGCTGTCGGATTATGTTTCTAAAAATAATTTTTTTATTTTTAAAAATAAAAAATTTAAAAAACTTATTTGGTAAATCTATTTTTTATAAACTGTTCTAGAAAATAGAAAAATAAAAGAATAGAAAACTTAGAACATCTTTTAGGTATTTTGTATTTTTTGTTCTGGAAAACATAAGAAAATGTGAGAAACATCTATCTCATTAATAGTATAGTTATAAATTTTGAATAACTCATCTATCACTTACTAATTATGATTTTGAGAACAATTATTCAAACAAATTTTTTTATTTTCTTATTTTCAAAACTTATTTTTAAAAATAGTTTTATAAAATTATTTTTAAGAATAGAAAATAAAAAATATTATCAAACAGGCCTAATATTCCCCTCAGATGAGTGGCCAAAAGTATAAAATTAAGTGCAACGATTGGATAAGCCAAAAAAACTACTTTTGGTGAAAAAAAAGTGATTATATTGATCAATTTCCAAATATATTAGAGGATAAAATAATTATTTATAACTATTTAAGTGATTATTTTTATAAATTATTTTTTTTATAATAACCATTTATCCTCTCGTAATTTTTTATTTCACTTTTTTTTTTCTATTATCCACTAATAATTATTTAAATTATCAACATTTAAACATTTTTTAAATTATTTATAGGATAAAAATATCTAAATCCAAATCACTTTTAATATAATCACTTATTCTCATAATCTATTATAAACAATAACTTATCCTCATAATCACTTATAGATAAATCCATTCAATCTGAGCCTGAATCTCTCAAAAGAACAAATTAATTAAGTACGATAAAAAAGATTGATAATGGAAGAATTCGTTAGCAAAACATCAGGGACGAATCCAGGTTGTGAGAAATTAGGGCAGCCATAATCAAGAAAGAAAGCAACTACTATTACCAATTTTTCTTAGATAATACTCTCTCCAATCTAAAATATAAATTTATTAATATATTTTTATAAAAATAAATAAATAAAAAATAATTAATATTATTTTTAAAATCTAAAATAATAAGTGAGAATATAAATAAAATAATAATAATTAATATAGTCTTAAATTTTTAAAATAATAAATAAAAAATATTTTTTTAACTGCAAGAAATAAAAAAATAAAAGGAGTAACAATCATACATTATCCAGATATATTTATATGATTAAAGCTAAGTGGTAGGGCCTTGCTCCGTTTTCTCGCCTAAAAAGGCGTTCACATTCGGCGGAATTCACGGGTTTTCGAATGATAACTTGATCAGTTAATGACGTGACTTGAAACCCAATTTATTTTTAACGCGTGGAAAGAACTTCTTGTGTTAACAACCAGGTTGTTTGAGCTTTTTTACTTATAGATAAAATCATTTATTTATATAAAAAATCACTTTTTAAAATTTATTTTAGGTTGTCTATTTAAACTTTTAAATATAATTTAAATTTAAAATAAATAATTTTTTAATTATTTTAAAAACTACCGTCTTAAAAAAAAAGCGATTGCGGTGTAGATAAAAAATATAATGAAAAAAAGAAGGAGATGTCAAAATTTAATTTTAAAAAATTGTAAAATTAACAAAAAATTTTTCAAGGGAATACTACTTTCTCTTTCAATTTAAAAGTGTTTCTTTTATTTTAATTAAATATAAAATAATTATAATTTTTCATGAAATCTCTAAATAATTAATTATTTTTTAAAATAATTTAAAAATTAATTTTTTAAAAGTTTAAACAAACTGACCAAAGTCTTGTTGTCTTGTAACTTTTTTCCACAATTAATTGAGGTTGTGCTTATACTCTTATTTATCTTGGGGAAAAAGATTAAATAATTGTTGGGAAAGTAAACAAAATACTCTTTTATTTCTAAATATAAGATGTAAATGAAAAAACATATAAAAACCAGGAAATACGTTAAATTTGTTTAAAATTTAAAATAATTTTTTAAAATTCTTCTATTTAATATAATGTCATGAATTTCACTGATGTTTAATATGAGAATAAAATTTTAAAAAAAAGTCATGAATTATGGAGTACTATATATATTTACATTGAGAAAAAAAAGCCATAAATACATAAAATATCTAATTTCACTAGAAATTCTCACAAACGCGATTTAGATTACTACATATGTAGTTTATAATTAAAAGACTTCCTCTTACATGCCCAAACTCAAATTTTGGCATACAAACTCTCAATATGTTTTTCAGTTTCTGAGAACAAATGAAGGAGGGACCCATATCCCTCCTTATATATGTATCTTTACTCTCTCTTACTATTTTGGTTTAAGCTCCTCTTCAGTCTTCTCCTTTTTCCTTTTTTTTTTTTAAGAGAAAGTGTTATCCATGAACAAAATCTATAGAGAATGACCAGATTCAAACTTCCAGTTGAGTATACAGAATAGAACAATTGAGGAGATTCAAGGTTAAATTGTCAAAGCCATCTTGTGAAATATAAGAGTTTTTTTTTTCAAAAAAGAATTAGGATATGAAAAAATGGAAAAGCTTCCAATTTCTATTATGCATTTTCAATTTTATATTTTGGGGATATTTTTATTTATTGAGATAAATATGCGGTATCGTTGTTTATATTTTTTTCAATCGCGCAATATTACATTATACAAACATTAAAGAGTTTGAACAAACTTTTTCCTTTTTCTTTTTGGGTCAACAGGATGGCAGAAAAATGACGAACAGTTGAGGGCAGTTTCGAGTGATTTGGTACTTGTGGTGGCACCTGATTATTTAAGAGTAATATATTGCTCGGGGACCAAAACCTCACTAAGCAACTGTGATTCCATTCAAATATTCCTTGGAGCTTTCAACCCATGGAGTATTTCGAAGGCATCTCATCATTAAAACCCATTCACGTATATCTCAGTTTTCTAGGCGACGATGATGGTACCAGTAGGTTCATTCATCGCCTCTCAGCTGCCCTTAAGTTAGAAGGTTTTAGGATCTCTGGAGATGATAAGACGGGTGAAACGGCAGGCTCCAATCTGCCACCTCACCTTGTCGAAGCAATTAAAGAATCATGGATTTGTATTGTTGTCTTCTCCAAAAACACTTCAGTATGGTGTTTGGAGGAACTCTCCCAGATTGCTGAGCGCATTGTTCATATATGGGCTTGTAACGGTGGTATCCTTCCACCATGTCACTATGTAGATCCTTTCTTTGCTGAGGAAAGGTTTGAAGCAGACACAGACAAGGTAAAAAAATGGAGGATAGCTATCAAACAACGAGCTCGTGAAGTCCCCTGGGTAGATGTAGGATATAGGGTTATACCAGTTTTTTACGATGTAGATCCATCCTTTACCAAAGAGGAACTCTTCTGGTGGCAAGCTATCAAGGTACATGAGGGCGGTCTCTCCGATTTAACCAAGGTATCCAAATGGAAGGAGGCTGTGGAAGAAGTGACCAATCTCCCTGGCCGCTGGGATGTACGAAATGAGTAAGTGATTTTCCTCTTAATTTTTTCTTAGTCTTGTTTGTCCACCAAGTCATATGTAACAAGGAAATTACAGATATTTTTGCTTAACTGTTGGTCAATTATTGCCCTATTGAAAAAAGTAGTTTTTATCATCCACTCAAACTTGGATTTTGTTTATTTGTTGTCGTAACACAGCAGCATAGTGTTATATATTGTATCTTATATGATCTTTTTGAATTTTTATGGTTAATCATTAGTTTTTAAAACCTACAGTTAGAAGTTAACAATATTCTATCCTACCTGTTTTAAGATAAAAAATAATACAATTTTTGAAAAATTTGTATGTAAAATTTAGATCTACCATATTTATTTTGTTATTGTATCAGCCGTACCCTTAGCATCCTTTCCCCTCACACCTGGGGGAAGCAAATTGGATTGATTTGATGTTTAAAATTTTTCAGCTCAATTCAGGAAATTATTAGAGGGATCAAGAAGGAAATAGATAACATTTTTTACTGCTCTTTTAGCTTTGTTGGGATACAATCCCGTGTGGAAGAAGTGGAAAAGCTTTTGGATTTGGGTTCGGATAATGAAGTTCGAGTTGTAGGCATTCATGGTATGAGCGGATTAGGGAAGTCTTCGATTGCTACAGTTTTATATTTGAAGATCTTTCACCATTTTGATGCCTTTTGTTTCCTTCCCAATGTAAGTAGACGTTTAAAGCATGGTGATATATCTCTACAAGAACTTCTTCGTAGAGATTTGGAGACAGAAAATGCAGAGATAAGGGATATTCTGAGCGAAGAGTTCTTAGCATGTAAAAGGTTAAGAAACCACAAGTTTCTTATAGTTCTTGATGGTGTTGATCTTGTACAAGATATTGAAGAATTGAACTTGGTTGAAAAATTAGATTGCTTTGGTGGAGGTAGTAGAATTATTATAACGACCAGAGATGAACAAGTCCTTCAAAAGCTTGTGGTTGATGCTATTCACATACCTGAGTTTTTGACTAAGGATGAGGCTTTTCATCTATTTCTTTCAAAAGCGTTTCCACAACGGGCAATTTCTGATGATAGAAAGGAGATGATATATAGGGCATTGGAATATTGTAATGGCCTTCCACTAGCACTTGAAAAATTGGGTTCATTCTTTTACGGAAAAAGCGACATAGAATGGAGAAGTTTTCTGGATAGAGAAGAAATTATTCCTCCTTATCAGATAATAATGGCTATCAGAAAATGTTTTGATGAACTCGATGACATGTACAAGGATATGTTTTTGGATGTGGCGTGTTTTTTTACTGGGAAGGACATTAATTTTGTGAAGGAAATTTTACATGATTGTGGTTTTTCAGCAGAAATAGGAATCAAACTTTTTACTGAAAAATCACTCATAACAATTTCAAATCTGGCAATACAAATGCATAGTATGTTGCGAGTATTGGGACGAGAAATTGTTCGACAAGAATGTCCTCATTGGTTTGCAGTTGCGCGAAGTAGATTGTACCATTTTAGTGATGTCAAATATATTATGGAAAACTATATTACCGATGTAAGTTTTGTGTAACCCTTTTTCTTTAGTAAAGCATTATAATTTACCTAAGAAAATTATTATCTAATATATTTCAATATTTCTATATAAACGCATTATTTCTTTAGGTTATCGAAGAAGTTGAAGCTATAGTTTTGGATTTGGAGGCATCAGAAGGGGCTACATTGAAGATCAACAATCTATCAATTATGAGCAACCTTAGATTGCTTATATTTCGTAATGTGAATTGTTCTGGAACACTCAATAATCTTTCAAGCAAGTTACGACATGTTTCGTGGCATCTATATCCTTTTACTTGTTTGCCATCAAATTTCCAATCTGATACACTTGTTCAATTGATAATGTCTGATAGCAACCTCACAGAAGTATGGAAGGGCAAAATGGTGATGTTCATGTCTTTTATATCTTCTGCTTAAAAAATCAGGGTGTTATTCAATCAAAGCCATGATTAATATAGATACCTTTTCCCAGATGTTAAATATCTTAAATTTTATGATTCTATATATGCAAACACATCTAATTATTAATTTCTATTTTCATACTCTTTCTTATTGACAGATGCTACCTGGGTTAAGAAAAATGAATCTCCGTGGCTCCAAAAATTTGATCAAGATGGCAGATTTTGAAGGAGTTCCAAATCTTGAAAGATTGGACCTTGAAGGTTGTACTGGATTGCAACAACTTCATCCATCTATTGCTATGCTTTCAAAACTCAACTTCTTGAATTTGAAAAATTGCAGTAATCTTATCAGTATTCCCAATAGCTTATTTGCTCTAAACTCGTTGAAAATTCTAAATCTGGCTGGCTGCTCAAAACTTGCATATTGCTTGAAATTTTCTCCTTTGAAGAGCTTGATAGAAGTGAAACTGCTTAGCATTTGGTATAGTCCATTCTTAGAGAAATTGTTGTACTTTCTTCTGTTCGTTTTCCCACAAGTAAAAAACCATCAGTTCGTTTGTTGTTGTCTTATTTACTTTATATGTATTTGTGAGGTCAAATATATTCATAAAGCTTAGGTAGTGAAAGCAAAGCTGAGATTGAAGGTCTGTGTAAGAGTATTTGGTATATTTGGGAATGATATATTTTTGTCAGTTATCTCTGATTCTCCTATCTCACCTTAACATGAAGGCTTAGATTGGAAGTTATACTTGCTTGATTCATCCATCACTAATTTTTCAAAGCTCAAATTCCTAAATATATATATATGAGATTGCATTGATCTAACCAATTACTTTTGGGCAAGCTAGAGAAATAGCTAATACATATTATCACCATATGATTGGATTGCTACCTACTAGCTAGTCTTAATGTTCCTAACATCCCTTTCAATAAAAATTCCTACTTTTAAGACTAAGTTCACAATATAGTATTTTGTTCAAAAAAAAAAAACTCAACCTCTTCTCAATATGAAATGGAATATATATTCTTTAATTAACTCAGAACATTAATGCAAAGTGTTCATCAACCACAAAACACACTAAAAAATATTCAAGCAGCAAAATAATAATATCACCACAGATAATACAATGTTCTTCTTTTACCACATTACATTAGATTAAACAGCATTTCTTATACTTCTGACCCTATTCCCTTATACAAATGAATCTGCATTCTGAGGAGGATACCCTACGCTAAATCTTAACATGTGAATAAGCTTATTTGGTGGAAAAGTAACGAGACGCACGGAATCTCTTAATTGTTGGAATTTCCTCATTGTCATGGGATGGAAATAGTTCATGCTCCTAACAAGAACTTATTTATATAAGGTCTAATTTAATCTAGTTTATTTAATTAAATAGGCTAAATTCAGGCCTATAAAATAAGCTTATTTAGCTAAATAGACCTAACCTATTTAAGTAAAGTCTAATTTAAAACTTATCATGTTAAATTTATTTAAATCATTATTATTATTTAATATATATAATATAACTAATATAAATTAGTTTGATAAATATTCTTGTTTTTTAATGGATTAAAATAGGTGTAGGAACATATGTTGTATGTCTTGAGGTATATTTCCTCACTGCATTTAGTATTATCACTTTTTTTTTTGTGAGAGTAAGTGAGTTAACGTGTGAGAAGTCTTATATCGACAATATTATGAGAGAAGAGAGGTGAGTAAGATTTATAAAATTAAAACTACTAGCTACTTTTTCATTATATTGCTTAAATATATGTGTCATAAGATAAATATATATGGACTATGCATTTGGTGACTAGAAGTTTAAAATTTAATTTTTTTTTAAAAATTAAAGTTGATATTTTTTTCATTTTACATTTTAACAAGTCTTTAAATAGATTTTAGGTTAGGCTAACCTTTTAAAAGATTCAGACTTAAACTTAAAATAAAATCTTATATAAATTAATAGGCTAAGCTCAAGCTTTAAATTTATAATGTAACTCTAACTTATTTAGCTAAAATCTAACCTAACATAACCTAACCTATTCCCATTCCTTATTATAAACCCCAACAAATAATGCATGTGAGCCACTATCTATGTAACATACTCATATTTGGTAAGCATCATGATCTTGGCACAGATACTTAGATCCTAGTTATATGTATGAAAAAAATTTTATTAGAAAAGCAAAATCTATTTTAATAATTTCTACACATCAAAAGAATTTAAAATAATTTTATGTTTCATAGAAAATCTATATCGATTTATCAAATAAATGGGACGTAGTTTATAAGGACCCAATTTTTCTAAAGAGAAAAGACAAGTTAAGACTTGGGAAGAAAAAATTTTTTCTAACCAAGATCCCACCTAAAAATTCTTAAGTGTTATAAACTAAAGTTTCCAGTGAAATAAGCTAAATCTTCAAATAGATAATCTGGTTTGAAAATTTTTCGTTTTCTCCAGCACCTCACTTATCTTTCCGCTTATACTTCTAAAGCCCAAATGGTTCTATTATGCAAAGAAATTCCACATGAGTCATTCTTTATGAGCCATGTCATGGGAGGTGATTTTTAACACATCAATAAACCCTAACGTGTGGAGAAGCTTATTTGGGGGAAAAGTCACCATCAACTATATACTTTTTGGAAGGAATAGGCCACAGGCCTTTTGCCCCTATGCTTCAACTAAAAACTAATTTTTTAACAGTTTATAATATAATATTAATAACATACATTGCTTGTAAAATGTACATAATGCAAATTTTATGAACAATAAAATTGTCTCCTCCTACCAAATTTTATCTAAGCCATTCTTTAAATAATAAATAAATCTACATCGTTAAAATTTGACCTAAATAATTCAAAGAGGAAAATAAAAGAAGAAATTCACCTTATAAAATGCTAAAGTGAAAAGTGAATGGAAAGTGGAAATAAAACAAGTGGGAAACAGGAAAATTGGTCTGAGTGAGAGAGAGAGAGAGAAGTGGGCAAAAAATAGAAAGTAGAGTTTACTTCGTGTGAAAGGAAATTTTTGTTAGAGTAAAATGCATATACGTCTTCCCAGTTTTATTGATTAAAAGTTATATTAAAATAATTATTAATTGATGATTATAATATAAAATATCTAATTTCTATCACAATTAAATCTAACTAAGTTTAATATATTTATATAGAAATTCCTGATAATATTTTTTACCGATTTGGCATTAAAAATATAACATACTTATTAAATACTAAATAATTAACCATGGCAATAAGTAAATGAATATATTTGAAAATGTTAAATTAAAAATGAATAAAATTTATAATAAAATGAAAATACATAAAATCAATTTCAATTAATATAAATAAAAGAAAGTGTATGAAGCTAAGTTGTTTACAAACAATGAATTATGTGATTTGTCTTGAGTTTGGAACAAATAAATAGTACTCATCCTAGCTAAAAGCTAAAAAATATGTACAAAATGCTACTATAAAATGTCTAGAAAAAGTTAAATGTGGTGAGTTAATAGCTCATTAAAATTTGAGTAGATACAAATAGAATCTTAAAAATAGAGAAAATATCTATAGAACATAATTTTTTTTGTGAGCACCAAGAGTTTTAACATAGTTAGTAGATAGTTGAATCTCTTAAACATGTTATTCTTATTTAATTTCTAACTGTATATATAAAAAAGATTTTATTAAAAAAGTTAAAATCCACTTCGACCGCAATTTCTATATGCTTCCAAAGGATGTAACATAATTTTATACTACAAGAAAAATCAATGTAGAATTGTAAAATAAATGGGATGTGGCTTAAGAGGGCCCAGTTATTCTAAAAGCCCGCGGTTCTACTATGCAAAGTAATTCCACTCCACTCATTCTTTTTGAAAAGTTCATTCACGGGAGTTGATTTCGACACATCAATAAATCTCAGCGTGTGGGTAAACTTATTTGTTGAAAAAGTAACCAAAAGTAGAATTTCTTCATTGGCATTATAACTTTTTCAATAACCAAGTGATGTGTCTATTTTATACCTATAAAATACCCACATTTGATATAATTTTTGTTGAAGAATATTAAGTTTTGATGTTAAAATTGCATGATTCTATTTAAATTGAGATATATTTGCATTTCAGGAAAAATGAAAGGATAAATAAAGATTTTAGAGTGAAAGAAGAAGACAAGAAGATACAAAGAAAAATTCATCCGGTCCCCATTTATCATCCTCACCCGCGGCCGGGTAAGGAGGCGTGAGCTGCCAAAGTTACAAGTTGATCCGGCACCGGGTCAACCAAAGCAGTACATCACCCGGCGCCGAGTGAATCACGAAGAAACAATATCAAGTTGGTCACCCGGCGCCGGCTGGAGAAAAATAACATCATACGGCGCCGGGTGAAGATTTAAATGAATTTTAAATCATTCGAGGGTCGTACGAGATAGAGAGATATATAAGTTTGAAAGAAAGAAAAAAGGGAGATCACTATTCTGAGCCATAGAAGACTTATTTCAAATTCTCTGGAGCTGAGGGAGAACATTCTAAAGGCAAATCTGAGAGGACCGAAGGCGTAGTGAGGCTAAATCACTCTATTCTTCCACTACTTTTATTTCTTTAGATTTTGTTTGGATGAGTTGGGAGATTATTATTATTTTGAATTTAAGAACCATGTTTATGCGTAGCTAAGTTTCCCAGTTAAGGATAGAGATGTAGTCTAACTGGAATTGATTAGAGTTTACTCTGAATTATGACTCTTATTTCTGATTGAATTTTTCCAATATATGTATGCTTGTTTATATCTATCTCTTTTGTGCTTTATTGAGGATTTTGTGATTAGCCACCATAAAATTCATTCTGTGGGTAAACTTGATAGACTGAAAGGTGAAGAGTGAACCTAAACCTAGAGGGATAGATATAAATAATAATTCTAGAGATAGAATTAGAAGTTTATGGTGACTTTAGTTATAACTTCAAGATTTAATTAGGGATTTTAGTTGCACGAGAGTGAATTAAAACCTGATTGAATATAGACTAATTGACTGAAAGGTAATTAGGATAATTTAGAAATAATTGTCACTATAATTATTAGAAGTCAAGTTAAGAGTAACTTTAGTTGTTTCAGGAAGATGAAACCCAATTCTCTAACGCTCTCAGTGATTGAATTAAACTCAAATCGTTGCTTTTATTGTTAATTTCTCTTAGTTTAAAATTTGATTGACGCTTCACAAATTGTTTGTTCTGATTGAAATTATTTAATTGAGTAAATCATAACCTCCCTTGGGTTAGACCTCTAGAATACTCCGGAGATATTTTTATTACTGCGATTGACTCTGTATACTTACAGGAATCCGATCAAGTTTTTGGCACCGTTGCCGGGGAGGCTAACGATTTGCTGAATTATTAATTTTAGTCTTTCTTTTTCTCTCATTGATTTTCTTGAATTTACTTTTCTCTTCCATGTTATTGAGATCCAAAAGTCTCAATAGTACTTCTGATTTGACTCCTATTAATTTCAAAATTAAACGTTCTTGCAGGGCAAATCGAGCTAGAAGAAGAGAGATGGCTCAAAATGATCGTGCGAATCATGATAATCTTGATAACATCAATAACCTGCTTGAAGATGATCAAATAATCCTGCATATAAATCCAATTGTTCAAAATCCAAATCGTCTATTTTGGAGGGATGCAGACAAGCCTGTAGTGTATGACAGTCTATCTTGTATCAGGCTATCTGACAACGCAAAGAACTATGAGTTTAAGACCACTCACTTAAACTCTTTGCCAAACTTTCATGGTCGAATGGGCGAAGATGCATTGGGTTTCCTGAAGGACTTTTACAATCGAATTGATCAACTTCCTCCTAATGGTCTGACTTCAGAGGAACTTAAAATGAGATGCTTCAATTTCTGCATGAAGGATAGTGCTCGAAGATGGATTCTTAATCTGCCGGAAAACTCTTTGACATCATAGAGGGAGATCTACAATGCATTCATTGCCAAGTTTTACTCTTCTCAGAGAACTGTAGATTTGAGGGATAAGATATATCTCTTTGCACAACTGGATGGTGAGCCTTTCTATGAAGCTTGGGATCGATTCAAGGATTACTTATATGAGTGTCCCCACCATGGATTTCAAGATATGATGCTTGCTAAACTGTTCTATAATGCTCTGAACCCTACCTCCCAGTCTCTAGTGGATATTGCTGCAAGGGATGGGAATTTAACTGCTGAAGAAATGATGAATATCTATGATCAAGTGGCAACTCAGACTAGACAAAAAGGAGTGCGAGGCAGGAGAGTACCTGTCTATGAACTCAACTCTCGCTCTGCTGTGTCTGCACAACTAGAAAAGTTAAATCAACGCATGGATCTTCTTTTCCAACAATAGAGTAATAATCCTAATCTTCCTAAAGAGTCATGCTCTACATGCGGGGGTTCAGGCCATACTGCGGACACATGTGTGCATATGATTGAAGGGAATGCAGAAGTCAATTATATGGGTCCCAATGCAGAACGTCCACAACTAATGCAAAGGAAAAATGATCCATATTCAAACACATATAATCCTGGGTGGCGAAATCATCCAAACTTCTCTTGGAAAAATCCATCAACACCACCAGGATTTCAGCAGCATAAGACTCAGGCACCCCCTCAGTTTCCTGCATCATCTATAGGGAAGACTCCACAGTTAAAGGATATGTTCTTCCAGATCTTAGCTGGTCAAGCATCCACTAACAAAAATCTGGATCAGTTCATGGTTAGTCAAGCAGCGGTAAACAAGAATTTTGATTGGCTAGCCAAGTCACTACAAACAATGCCACTCAAGTTGCAATTCGAAATATGGAAGTTCAGATGAATCACCTAGCTAAATTAGTGGCTGAAAGGAATCCAGGGTAGTTTTCTAGTAGCACAAAGGTGAACCCGAAAGAAGAAGTTATGGCAATCACGTTGAGAAGTGGAAAGGAGTTAAAAGAAGCTGTGAGATAAGAACGAAATTCAAAGGAAAAAGATGAGAGTTTGAAAAATGGCACACACGAGAAGGACAATGAGGAACTTAATTCCAAAGATGTTGCTCAGGAGCATCCTATACCTCCTGAATTTAAACCATACGTTCCTCCTATTCCTTTTCCACAACGCCTTCAAAAGAAGATACAGGATATCCGATCACCAAGGAGGAAAAGTCAAAATTCTCATTGGATTCCTTATGTTTTAGGAACCTAACCACCTCATTTGCAAAAAGTACAAACCCTCACAAAGAATAATTCAGGACAGTGAGAGAAACATTTCTGTGTATTATAATTTAAAGAGTGATTTATCGATATTGAACAATTAAAAATCATATTTGTATGTGTGTTTAACTGTGTATTATAATTTAAAGAATGATTTATCAATAATTCAAAAATATTATAATTTAATATAACACTTATTATTTTTTTTGAAATATTTGACTTCGGATGAGTGCATTCTTTGCAGTATCGGGTAGGGCCTTGCTCCATTTTTTCTTGAGGACGAGCGAACGACTTGAGTTGACAGCTGTTTTTAATTTGGCTTTCAAATTTAGTATTGGCCAAAGAAAAAAATTTAAGTTTAGTAGTAAGCAGAAGGGAAGAAGAAAATTGGGACCCCAAAGGAAAAACATTTGGGAAAATCATGGACAAATCCCAAAACACTAGAATATTTATTATAAAGTCTCAAACTTTGAAAAGTTACAACCATATTCGATTAAACATAAAATCTTTGAAAATAAGTATAAAATTATTCATTGTTGAGTATTAAACCATGATTTAACATTAAACTGTACACAAGTTCCACTAGTATAAAATCTTAAAAAATAAGTATGAAAATTTTAATTATTAAGTATAAAATTGTACTTCAATATTTTATACTCATATTCTATGATTTTAAACTTCATAATAATATTTTATATTTGATTTCCAGGATTTTTACATCAATGAAACTTGAGTGTAATTTTTAGAGTTTTGAAACTTTATAATAATTATTTTCATGTTTTCAAAATTTTCAGTAATTTTCCCAAAATATTTTCTGCAAAGGACCCTCAGTTGGATATGCATAAGTGAGCTTTCTAATCATGCCCAAATGGTCTTCCCACCGTATCCAAATGGGAGCTATTTTGTGGGAAATTTTTTTTATGAGGATTCTTAGTTGTCCTTTTCCCTAAATTTATTAGAGCAGTTTCAATTCAACTTTTAGTATACAGAAGCATTTAAACTTTAAAGTGACTTTTTTCTTGTCTTAATGATCTTTTTCTACTACGAGGCCATTATATAAGACTTTGAAATTTTGTTCCAACTGGGTTTCGGTGGATTTTTGGATTAAATGGTATGTTAAAGATGCGATTTAATAGCATATTAGTTTTTTCCTTCTTAACATTCTTTTTCCTAATTCTGAATTTAAGACTGCATTCATTGATTGATGCTTTCTTAATGATTATTTATCTCACTTAACATGTGGAAAAAACCAAGGGGGGAAAACTAAAGTATGGATTTTCTTTATTCTCATTGCAAAAGGCATAATTAATTTCAAACTCACACAAGAACAAATTAAGATGCCAGATTTTGGAGGGGCTCCAAATGGTGAGAGGCTAGACTTCTAAGTTTTTTTCCTTTTGATGACCTTGCTGAAACTGAAATTATTCAGTAACCATTTTCTTTCCAAGAGACAGAAATTACGTAGACAAAAATCAATGTTTGTTTTTCTAGTTATATATTTATATTGAAACAAATAAATTTCATCAAGGCTACTCAACCAGCTTCTCTTGATTACTGTTTTCTTTTTGGGTCTCTAAGGATGGCAGAAAAATGACGAACAGTTGAGAGCTGTTTCGGGTGATTCAATACAAAAATCATTTTGACAGATGGACAGAAATGACCTATTTATCTAAAACATAAAAGTAATCGAATTTATGAAGGCTTGTGGGGTGGCACATAATTTTTTTGTCATAGTATTGTCAGTCACTCGAAGGCAAAATGTAAATTCTTTCCAACCAAATTTGCTCCATAAATAAACATAAAGATAAGGTAATAATTCAGTCTTCTGATAGCTTTTTAAGGCACAATGGCCCCTACCATTGATTTCAACCAAAGTTGTTACGGTGACAATTATTCAAGAGGATGAATGTTAGGGACCAAAGCGTCAATAAGCAATTGTGATTCCATTCTCAATTCCTTGGAGCTTTCATCCCATGGAGTATTTTGAAAGCATCTCATCATCAATAAAACTGAATCATGTATATCTAAGCTATCTAGGCAACGACAACACTCGTAAAGTCATCCATTGCCTCGTAGCGGCTCTTAAATTGGAAGGTTGCAGGATCTTGGGAGATGATAAGAAGCGTGAAACGGTAGACTCCAGTATTCCACCTCGCCTTCTGGAAGCAATTAAAGAATCATGGATATGTATTGTTGTCTTCTCCAAAAACTATGCTTCTTTAGTATGGTGTTTGGTGGAACTCTCACAGATTGCTACACGCATTATTCATTTTTGGCTTCAGAGAGTTGTTAGCTACAATAAACAGAACGTTAGTACAAATCAATCCAAGTCGTGTCCGATGACACTGTCCTCAGGAGTTATTTCGCCACAAGTCATCAACTCACCAGGATCAAACAGATTCTTCTTGCCCAGAGCAAGGCAGCAAAACAACAGAAAAGAAATAAAAAGAAACTCAGGAGCAGAGAAGAGAGAGAGCTCTGAAGAATGTCTAAGAGCTGGGTGTGTAAAATCCTTCGGCAAGCACTGCCTTTTATAAGCTAGGAATCACCTGAACGTTGGTGGTGCATTAAAACATACGTTCCTAAACGTTGGAGACAGCGAATCAAAGCAAATAAAAATCTGAAATTAAATGAGTAAAATGGTCCAACGTTCGGCAACAGAAGATTCCAATGTTTCATAGTTGAAAACTATGAAAAAGATGGGTTTTCCGATAAGCCACTGAGATGAAACTGAAACTGGAAAAAGAAAGGTTTTTTAGGTAAGCTAATTTTTTGCAAAATAATTTTTCATAAAAAGGTTGCACCACCACGTTAATTGCACACCGGGGGGGGGGGGGTGTGGGGGGAATCGTCGGATTACAACTGATTTGACCTATTTTGGCTTGTTGTTGTGCACGCGAGACCTCTTTTTCTCTTGGCCTTTTTACTTGCTCTAATTTACTTCTTAATATATATACATTAAGGTTTCCTCCAAATTGAGCAATGTGGGACTTCTTACTTTAACATACTCACACATACTACAACAATACCCCACATATGTGTTAAAGTATTAGTATCATCTAAGTTACAAATAGGAGTATAATCATTTCAAATTTGATGTCTTTTGGACTATGAACCAAATTCTAGACTAATAATTCTTAATACATAGAGATGTCAATGAAGCTTGAGCTCCTATGAACCAACAACTCTTGATTGTATACTAGAGGCCTTATTAGTCATAGTATACCCCTACAGTTTCTGCTGTTAACAGCGGTTTTGCACTTTAAATAGCCGTGCGCATGCCTGGTTTTAATGAATGCTCTAGAGATTTCGCCATAATCTCATAGAAGCGGCCCCACTCCACATTCATATAGGTGATTCTATCAAATGTATCTACAATGAATACACCATCCATAAGGAATATAAAATCATTAAGAGCTTTTGCCCAACCTCGCCAATAATGTATTCTAGTTTTTTTCTCATATCATAGGAAAGAACACAAATAATAAAGTGCTAGTAGAATTAATAAATGACTTATTTTTACACATATGAACCTCTTTTATGGGATCACCAATCACAGAGGTTGGGTTACCATCACTGTTAATTTTCAAATTGACTTAAGTCCTATTCCTCTTGATGTTTCCAAAATTTGCTTCTTCCCTAGTGGTTTGGTTAGGGGGTCTACCAGATTTAATTCTGACTTTAAAAAATCAATCGATATAACTCCATTTTTCAACAGCTGTCTTATAATATTATGTCTCAAACGAATGTGCCTGCTTTTGCCATTGTAGGTTTTATTTTTAGCAACGGCTATTACCGATTGACTATCACAATGTAATGACACTGATGGTGTTAGTTTTTCACTTAATGGAATATTTGCTAAGAAGTTTTTCAACCACTCAGCATCATTACTAGCTAGCTCCAGAGCAATGAACTCTAAATCCACAGTGGATCTTGCTATAATATTTTGTTGAGCTGATTTCTAGGTTACTGCACCACTACCAAGAGTGAATACATAGCCACTAGTGGATTTGGTCTCTTCTAAATCTGAGATCTAATTAGCATCACTACATCCTTCCAACAGGGCGAGAAAACCACTATAAAATATACCATAATCCATGGTATCTCTTAGATAACTCATTAATCTGTCCAAAGCTAACCAATGTTCACTACTTGGACAGTAAGTATATCTACTCAGTCTACACACAACATATGCTATATCAGGTCAGGTGTAATTCATTAAATGTAATGGACTCTCAATAATCTGTGCATATGTAGATTGAACTACTGGATCACCTTTATTTTTAACTAATTTGGTGCTAGCATCATAAGGAGTGCTCACATGTATTTTTTCAAAGAACTCAAATTTTTTAAGGATTTTTTCAGCATAATGTTCTTGTGATAGTAAAATGTTATATTCACTTCTTATGATCTTAACATCTAATATCACCTTTGCTTTACCCATATCCTTCACATCAAACTTTGAAGAAAGAAACCTTTTAGTTTTAATCACAACATTCATGCTTATACAAAAAATGAGCATATCATTAACATATAAACAGATAATCACACAACCATCATTCACAACTTTTGTGTAAACATATCTTTCTACTTCAATGGTAGAAAAATCATCACTCGTTAAGACTTGGTCAAGTTTTTCATACCATTGTTTAGGTCCTTGTTTCAATCCATATAATGATTTAACAAGTTTACAAACTTTGTTTTCTTGTCTAGGAGAAACACACACTTCAGGTTGTACCATATAAATTTTCTCTTCTAAATTGCTATTTAAAAAAGTTGTTTTAACATCCATTTGATGAATTAAAAAGCTTGTAAACCGAAGCTAAAGCAATCAGAATTCTGATAGAGGAAAATCTTGTTACTAGAGAAAATGTACCAAAATAATCAACATTTTGTTTTTGAGTAAATCCTTTGACTACTAGCCTCACTTTATATTTGTCAATAGATCTACTAGGATTATATTTCTTTTTTAAAAACCCATTTGCAACCAATAAGTTTTGCTCCTAGAGGTAAGTCCGCCAAAACCCAAGTTTTGTTTTGATTTAGTGAATCTATTTCAGCTTTAATTGCTTCTTTCCAAAGATGAGCATCAGAAGATGAAACAGCTTCAGAAAAATTTGATGGCTCATCTTGTAACATATAAGTATAAAAATCATTTCTAAAAGAAATTTCTTTCTTTTATCTTTTGCTTCTCCTCAAATTTCCAATAACATTTTCACTTTCATTTTGTTTAGATGAAGAAGGAAAATTTTCTGTAGTTTGAGAAATATGTTGAACCTTCAATGGAAAAATATGCTTAAAAAATTCTGCATCTTTAATTTCAATAATAGTGTTCTAATCAAGAACTTCACTTTTCAAAACCAGAAATCTATAAGATACACTATGTTCAGCATATCCAATAAACATGCAGTCAGAAGTTTTAGAACCAATTTTTCTCTTCTTAGGATTAGGTAATAAAACTTTTGCAAGACACTTCCATACTTTCAAATATTTTAAATTTGGTGTATATCCTTTCCATAATTGATAAGGTGTCTTATTTGTTTTCTTATAAAGTATTCTATTTTGTAAAAAACATGCAGATAACAAAGCTTTACCCTACAAATTATTTGGTCAAGAAGAACTTACAAGCATAGCATTCATTGTTTCTTTTAAAGTTCTATTTTTCCTTTCTACTACTCCATTTGACTCTAGTGAATATGAAGGGGTTACTTCATGAATTATTCCTTCCTTTTCACAAAAATCATTAAATAAAGCAAATTCTCCTCCTCTATCCGATCTAACTCTTTTAATCTTTTTATTTAATTGATTTTCTATCTCAGCTTTATATAAAAGAAATTTATCAAAAGCTTCATCTTTATTTCTCAATAAATATACTTTAGTATATCTTAAAAAATCATCAATAAAAGTTACAAAATACTTTTTGCCACCTCTTGTCATAGTTTGTTTCAAATCACCCAAATCAGTATGTATTAAGCTAAGTAATTCAGTTACTCTTTGTACAGAAAAATGAGATTTTTTTGTTAACTTAGCTTCTACACAAATTTCACATTTATGTAGAAAATTTTTGTTAATTTTAGAAATTAAACCAAGTTTTTGCATTTTCTTGAAATATGACTCACTAATATATCCTAATCGAGCATGTCATATATCAAAAGAATCAATCATAAAGACAGGCAAGTAAGCAGAAGATGATGCATTTTCATTCATATCAGCAATGTTGAGTACAAACAGTCCCTTAGTACAATAACCCTTCCCAACAAACATATTATTCTTTGTCATTATGATCTTGAATGACACCTTAATGCCAACTTTGCTTAATAGAGCTATAGAAATTAAATTAGCTCTAATATCAGGCACATGAAGAATATCATTGAATGACAAAGTCTTTCCAGATGTGAGCTTCAGTTCAAACTTTCCTTCTCCCAAAGCTTTTGCAGTTTGGGAATCAGCAAGGTAAACACGATCTTCTCCTTCCTTGGTAGGACTATAGGAGGCAAACATCTCATAACTTGCACAAATGAGCCTAGTAGGCTCAGAGTCTACTACCCATTTCTTCACATCGGACACTAAGAAAGCTTGAGAAATGACCGTTGCAATTATTTCATCTTCTTCATCTACTTGAACCAAATTGGCCCTAGGAGAATTGTCATTTCTAGCCCTCTTCCTGCATTGAGCAGCATGGTGGCCTGGTTTTCCACAAACAAAGCAACTACCTTTCTTTTTAAACTTGGGGTTAGAACTTTTGAGCTTGTAGTTAGGTTTTGTTTTAGAGTCATACCTCTTGCTATGCTGCTTTGTCTCGACTAGATTTGCTTTTGAGGTCATCTCTTTGCCTTTTGCAGCTTGCATCTCGTTTCGGTTTGTGTCCTCGATTATGATGTGAGTGATCAAGTCTGACAATGATAGTTGTTTTTGTTTATGTTTCAGCTGTTGCTTGTAATCTTTCCATGATTCTGGTAGTTTCTCAAATAGAATTCCAACAACAAACTCATTAGGTGGTTGATTTTTTTAGCACGTAATTCCTCTAGTAGCTTGTGGTACTCATTAATTTGCAGCTTTATATCCTTGTCATCAGTCATCTCCCATCTATAGTAATTTCCAACAACGAACTTTTGCTTCCTAACATCTTCATTAGTATATTTTGCAATTATTGACTCCCAAATTTTGCTAGCTTCCTCGTACACATAGTACACATCAAAAAGACCATTAGATAAGGTATTAATGATAGTATTCCGGCATACCTTGTTGGCATAATCCCAAGCAGTTCTTTGACTTTGGTTAGCATCTGATAAAGGTTCGGATGGAGTGAGTGCAGTAACAACTCCATGCATGTCAAGAACGGAGTAGACACGTTGTAACACCCCTCATGTTATTTTTCTTGGCGTTGTGTTCATGACCGGAGGAAACAGGACGAAGAAAGGCTCAGGTGGAGTCTGGAAGAGCTCTACACCGCGACGAGATGAAGAGCCGCCGTGTGTCAAACCTTAACCTTATGAACCATTTACTATTCATTATTAGTAGTTTAGATTCCAATTAGATGTATTTGGAAGCAAATTTGGGCCAAATTCAAAAATTTAAAAAATTTACCAAAAGTCACTATTCATTTGGTAAATATAAAAATTTGGCTGAACTTTGAAAAATCATAACTAATTCTAGAAAAATAATTTAAGGGTGATTCAAATTGTTATATTCATCTCTTAAAATATTATATAAGGGAAAAATATTAATTTGGAATTTTATTAGGCAGATTACTACAGTAAATTTCGTGAATTTACTTGCAATTTTACCCTAATTTTTCCAAATTTCATTCCCTAAAATTCCATAATATCATACATTCAATGATAGTCACATAACACATATAAAATTGATCCAAAACATACTTTTATTTATCATCTAGGAGTCACACATAATTTACATATTGTGACATAAAATGTCATTATACTTGATATTACATAAGTATCCAAAATACCCTTCCTATTTCGAAACATTTCTTCATGGATCCTCCTTTATCTCCTTGCCTTTCACATGATTTGAACCTAATCATGGTTAGATATTTGGTGGGGTGAGATTTAAGAAAATCCCAATAACATCATAATCCCATTCTTAGCATAATATTTAAAAATAATTGCAAGAAACATGATTTTATTTTGGCATGGTAACATTTAAGATCAAAAGGTGTCTTTTAGCATGTTCATCATGTTCTTCACATGTTCATGCAAAATTCATAGCATATTCATCATTCTTTCACCATTTTGATCCAACATCATCATCATATTCATAACATAAACATGTTTTCTACCTACCAATCATAGAAATACAAGATCTAACAACCATTTAGAAATAAAATGCAAGAAAGGAAAAAGATGTTACCTTAAACTTGCAAATTTTCCTTTCCTCTTCTCCTCCTTCTCTCTATAACTCACTCTCTCACTAATATATGGTGGATTTTCGTTTTTGGGTGTGAATAATGGAGGGGAGGAAGAGTCTATTTATAGACAACAAGAAGCAACTCCATCCATTTGATTAACTTTTGATCCAAGGGCCAAAATTGCACTACATCATCTCTTTTCTCCACCATACACCTAATTTCTTCACATAATTATTATCTAATTAATTTTCCCTCTCTTGTCATTAATTTGGATGCCACTTTTATCTCCAAATAAGGTAAATATTGCATCATTATGCTTACATAAGCTTACTTTATCCAAACTTCCAATTTTGACACCTAATCTTTGAAATAGTATCATGCATGGTGGTTGACTCTACTCCACTCCTTTTGCACGAAATTTTGAGTCCATATTCAGCCCAATATGATGCCTTTAATTATTTGGGCTTAAACCATTTAATTCTAGGCCCAATTTCAACATATACCGTGTTTTCAGGCTCTAATTATGTAAATTTTGTCTGGTAAAATTTTTCATGCATAAATATATTTAAAATATGAATTTCAAACTCATTATGACCTTAATTAATCATTTCTAAGCCCATATAATTTATTTTAGAAGATATTTTACCTTATTGGGCTCTAACCGAAAATACCGATAAAATTAGTGCTGATTAGTTTTTCCTGTAACTTCTCTGCATGGAGGATTATTATAAACCTTCTAATATTATTTTGAAATTATTTTTGATTATTTCATAATCTACTAGGTCACCTATAATTTAATTAGCCTGGAAATCGGGTGAATTGGGCTTATTGGGCTCTTTATCCTTTCTTGACATCATTTGAGTTATTCTTGTCAATAATACTTCTGGTTTCCCAAAAATCATCCCTAGCCTATTAGGGTTTTATACATCTTTATTGGGCCTCTATGAATAGTACTTTTGGCCCATTAAGAAACCAGTGCAGTCTTACTGGGCCCGGACTCCGATTTTGGCCCAATATCTATTAGACCGATTCTATGGCTATTCAAACCTTATAGAAAAATCCAGTATCTCTTTTTATGCCCTAATATATCTGAGTTTCCTAATCTAGACTTATTTTCTAATTCTTATTAATTTACAGATTATGGAACTTCGGATCAATTTTCTGCCCAATATATCTATTTTCTGGTTTTGCTTATTAGAGTATAATTTCTTACGAGAATTTTCTTGAATCACCTCCTATAACCAGTCTTAGTAAATACTGGACAGATGATTTGTTTGAGAAAATGACATCTATGTCCCATTTTTTGTCTTTTTGCTAATAATTAATATTTTCAATTATGCCATCCAACTTTCTTTGCAATCTGGTCCCTGATTATCCTTTACAATTTAGTCCCTACTTTGATCTACATAAGATATTTAAGCTCCTTTAATTCTAATTATGCAGTAATTTTCTAAACAAGAATTCAAACAAAATCATAAAAATTTAGATGTTACACCGTGGTGAGAACTTTCCAGTAGCGGTGTATCCGGTTGAAACTGGTGGAGCCGCGGCGAGGTACGCTGGAGCCGCGGCAAGAGTTGGGAAATTTTTTTAAATCCGAATCAATTTAGTCGGACGAAAAAGAAAGAAACGAAGGGAGCGACGGAGGAGACCGAGAGAGCTGAGCTAGGGTTCGAGATTTCCAGCATCTAGGAGTGATTTTCAGATCTTAGGAGCTTGGATTCAAGTTGGTAAGTGTTCCCTACTCCTTTCTCTCCATTTTTTTCGGTTAAGATTTGGGGTTTTCGGTTGTAAGGTTGGATTTCTGGTTTGGGACGAAATCCACCAATTAAAATGGATGATTTGGGGTTAAGGAAATGTGTTTTGGTGTTCTTGTTGCTTGGATGTGATTTTGAAGGAATTATGTGTATTTAGAGCTTAACCCTATGTTGTTTTCGGTTAGGGCTCTTGGGAATCTGAAATATATGAGGTTGTATGGTGTTTGAGTGATCCCTAAGAGCTTATGGATGCATGAAAAGGGTGTTGGAACCTTGGGTTAGGTTAATGTGATTCAATTGTGATGTTTGGTTTATTGGAACATTGTGCTAATAGAAGAATTGTGATATGGTAAAGGTTATTGGCTAATCGAGAGGGGTTCACGCGTATTGGACAGTTCAAGGAAGCTTGTGGAACTCGTGTGTGTGTGGTAATGATAATTGAGGTAACCGGGTATTTGTTTATTTATATTGTATTGTATATTGGTATGTATATTATGTATATATATGCATGTTTCTTTTATACCACGATATTGATGTGATTGTGTGTACTGTTTTCTATATATATCGTGGTATACACATAACTAGATGTGGATTTGATGATTATGAGGATGATGATTATGATGATGATATTGGCATGACATGACATGATGCATACATATGATTGTGACATGATGATGATGATTATATGATGATACATGAGCATCACCACATGGCATTGTGAGGCTTCGATATATATGGTGGACAGGGTGGTGATGATGTGATGACGATATGATATGATTATATCTTTTAGGGAGGATAAGGATGGATTATATATTTTAGGAAGGATAAGGATGGGATCCCTGCAGCTAAATCTCCTCCGATGGCCAGGAGGGAAAGGCGTGTAGTGGACTGCACCTTCCCTAAATCGCTACCAATTCGTGGTGGGAAAGGGGAAGGAGAGCCACAGTCTGAACATTAGTGTTACCTTTGGCCGGGTGCACTAATGGGAGGTGAGCTTGGTGACATCCCGGAATCAGTCTTCACTGACTGTTGGAAGGGAATTACCTATACGAAATGTCCTGTCATGACGATAGCCCGTGGTTCTAGCTGTGTGTGAGGAAGACATGCATATCATTCATTGCATATTGCATTCATGAGTTGTATGGAATATATATATTTGTGTGTGGTTATTCCCGGTTACTAAGATATTGTCTCACCCCCTCTCCCATAAACTAACCTTTCAGGTGATGGTTTTGGCACTAGTTCGGAGAAGCCGCGAGAGTAGCTGCGTACGTGGAAATAGTCTATGTAGTGTGTGTATTTTGTATGTGTATCTTGTGCCAAGTAGGATAGAATGATTTGTAATGGATAGCTTGAGGAATTGATAAGGATGGTTTGGATGAATGTATGTATGTTTATGTATGTGGTATGTATGGTTGCATGGTTTTGGATGTTGAGAAGTCTGTATGTTTGTGTTGGTGAGCCCAGAGTGGTTTTGGGCCTTGTTGGTATGTTTTAGGGCCTATAGCCCGTTTGGTCAAGTTGGGTTCCGAGGGGTTAAATCTCAGAGGAGCGGTTCCTTTGAGGTGAAGCCTCTTTGGACCAGTTGGTTTGGGGGTTTTGGACCTGTATGGTTGGTCTGTGATGGTCCAAATGCCTTTGGTGGCAATTGGAGATTGTTAGTGGTGAGTTTTGGTCAATAAGTGGCCAAAACGGTGTTAAGGGTCCAAAATTTCCATACAGAGTTGGATTGAGGTAAAAGTGGTGTCTTTGGATAGATGGAGACTAGATTGACTTGTAGGAATTAGAATCAAGTCAATTGGAGGTCGGAGCATAAAGATATGCGCATCGGAAGTTCGCCATAGAATGTGGAAATTGTTGATATGGGATATCAGCATGGGGCACCACGGCTCCAGAGTCCAGGCTGCGGCGCCAGTGGATCCAGAAGTGATGTAGAAACAGAGGAAGTTGGAGCCGCGATGGTACTGTAGCGGCCACGGCCCCAGCCCAGTTTTTAGTGGTTTTAAGGTCGTTTCCGCTATTTAGAGGCATTGGAGAATTGTTTTGAGATGTCAGGGTCGTGTTTTGTTGAATTTTGAAGTTTTTGGTCAGATTAGGAGGTGTTAGGAGGTAGGGTGTTACACACGTTCTTGCCACCTTTTAAAATTTTTCCCATCAAAGACTTCAATTTTTGAAACATCTGGTGGTGGCCTAGACAGCGGCATCAAAGGCAGTGCTAGTGGAACGATGGACGCAGCACTCACACCAGCACCGGTAGAACCATCAGAAACAAAAACGTTGTTGTGTTGTGACTCTATAACTCTTAAGATTGTTAGCTGCAATAAATAGAATGTCAGTATAAATCAATCCGAGTTGTGTCCAATGACACTGTCCTCAAGAGTTATTTTGCCACAAGTCATCAACTCACTAGGATCAAATGGATTCTTCTTGCCCCAGAGCAAGGCAACAAAACAATAGAAAACAAATAAAAAGAAACTCAGGAGCAGAGAAGAGAGAGAGCTCCGAAAGAATGTCCGAGAGCTGGGTGTGTAAAATCCTTTGGCAAGCACTGCCTTTTATAGACAGGGAATCACCTGAACGTTGGTGGTGCATTAAAACATACATTCCTGAACGTTGGAGAAATGAATCAAAGCAAATAAAAATGTAACATTAAATGAGCAAAACGGTCCAACGTTCGGCAACAGAAGATTCCAACATTTCATAACTGAAAACTATGATAAAGATAGGTAGGTTTTTTAGGTAAGCTAATTTTCTGCAAAATAATTTTTCGTAAAAAGGTTGCACCACCACATTAATCGTACGCAGGGGGGCAAATTGTCGGATTACAACTGTTTGACCTATTTTGGCTTGCTGTTGTGCGCGCGAGACCTCTCCTTCTCTTGGCCCTTTTACTTGCTTTAATTTACTTCTTAATGTATATACATTAAGGTTTCCTCCAAATTGAGCAATGTGGAACTTCTTACATTAACACACACTCACACATACTACAACAGTTTCCACCCACCTTGTCACCATGTAGATCCTTTCTTTGCTGAAGAAAAGCTTGAAGCAGATGTAGACAGGGTAAAAAGATGAAGGATAGCTATGACACAACGGGCCCATGTAGAGAACCTTCGGGATGTACCAGATAGGATTATACCAATTTTTACGATGTAGATACATCTTTTACCAAAAGTAAACTCTCATGGTGGCAAGCTATCAAGGTAAATGAGGGCAGTCTCTCAGATTTAACCAAGGTATCCAAATGGAAGAAGGCTATGGAAGAAGTGACCAATCTTTGTGGCTGCTGGGATTTATGAAATCAGTGACTGATTTTCCTCTTAACTTTTTCCTAGTCATGTTTATCCCCCAAGTCGTAACAAGGAAATTGCAGATTTTTTTGTTTAGCTAATGAACGATTATTGCCTTATTCAATCAAGCCGAAATAACCTCTCAAACTCAAAAAACAATTTTTTTTTCTTAACTCAATCACTACAGCATATATATATTATAGTGCTATTGTATTATAGATCTTTGTGATCAATCACTGCTTCTTCTGTCTCTCTCTGCTCGCTAACCAACAAGCCACAAGTCTTCATGGCATTGTACTACAGATTTTTATTTTTTATTTTTTAAAATCATTATTTATTTAAATTTACAATTAGTTTATTTTTCTTTTCTATCCAACTTATTTTAGGATAAAAATTTATACAATTTTTTTAAAAAATTATAAATAGAATTTGTATTGTCCTCATTTAATTAATCTATTATTGTAAGAACCACACCAATTGTATTCTTTTTTCTCCACCTTAAGGGGAAACAAATTTGATTGACTTGGTGTTTCTGTTTTTGTTTTTTAAGCTCAATTCAGGAAATTGTTAGAGAGGTCAAGAAAACAAGAGAAAAAAATATTTTATGGCACTTTTAGCTTTGTCGGGATGCAATCCCGCGTGGAAGAAGTAGAAAAGCTTTTGGATTTGGGTTCAGATGATGTCGTTCGAGTTGTAGGCATTTGGGGCATGAGTGGATGAGGGAAGTCTTCTGTTGCCACAGTTTTATATATGATCTTTCACCACTTTGATGCCTTTTGTTTCCTTCCGAATGTAAGTAGACGTTTAAAGCATGGTGATATATCTCTACAAGAACTTCTTCATAGAGATTTGGAGACAGAAAATTCAGAGATAAAGGATATTCTAAGTGAAGAGCGCTTACCATGCAAAAGATTAAGAAACCACAAGTTTCTCATAGCTCTTGATGGTGTCGATCATGCACAAGATATTGAAGAATTGAAGTTGGATAAAAAATTAGATTGCTTTGGTGGAGGGAGCAGAATCATTATAACAACCAGAGATGAACAAGTCCTTCAAAAGCTTGAGGTTGATGTTATTCACATACCTGAATTGTTGACTAAGGATGAAGCTTTTGACCTATTTTGTTCTCAAGCGTTTCAATGGGGATATCCTGAGGGTGATTATAAAGAGATGGCATATAGGGTATTGGAATATGCTAATGGCCTTCTATTAGCAATTGAAAAATTGGGTTCATTCTTTTACGAAAAAAGCAACATAAAATGGAGAAGTTTCCTAGATAGAGAAGAAATTATTCCTTCTTATCAGATAATAATGGCTCTCAGAAAATGTTTTGATGAACTCGATAACATGTACAAGGATATATTTTTGGATGTGGCGTGTTTTTTTATTGGGAAGGAAATTAATTTTGTGAAAGAAATTTTACATGATTGTGGTTTTTCAGCAGAGATAGGAATCAAACTTTTTGCTGAAAAATCACTCATAACAATTTCAAACCAGGCAATACAAATGAACAAAGTAGATTGTACCATTTTAGTGATGTCAAATATATTATGGAAAACTATACTGCCGATGTAAGTTTTGTGTTCCCCTTTTTCTTTAGTAAAGCATTATAATTTACATAATAAAATTATTATCTAATATATTTCAATATTTCTATATAAACCCATTATTTCTTTAGGTTATTGAAGGAGTTGAAGCTATAGTCTTGGATTTGGAGTCATCAGAAGGGACTACATTGAAGATCAACAATCTGTCAATTATGAGCAACCTTAAATTGCTCATATTTCGTAATGTGAATTGTCCTGGAACCCTCGATCATCTTTCAAGGAAGTTACGACATGTTTCATGGCATCAATATCCTTTCACTTATTTGCCATCAAGTTTCCAGTCTGGTACACTTGTTCAATTGATAATGTCAGATAGCAACCTCACAGAAGTATGGAAGGGCAAAATGGTGATGTTCATGTTTTTTATTTCTTCTTATTCTTATTTTATTTCTACACCTCATAAAACAGGGGTGTTATTATGTCAAATCCATGATTAATATAGATGCCTTTGCCCCGTTGTTAAATATCTTAAATTGGATGTTTTTTCTAAGTAAACACATCTAATTATTGCTATTATCATACTCTTTCTCATTGGCAGATGCTACCTGGGTTAAGGAAAATGAAACTATGTGGCTCCAAAAATTTGATCAAGATGCCAGATTTTGAAGGAGTTCCAAATCCTGAAAGATTCGACCTTGAAGGTTGTACTAGATTACTACAACTTCATCCACATATTGCTATGCTTTCAAAACTCAATTCTTGAATTTGAAAATTTGCAGTAATCTTATCAGTATTCCCAATAGCTTATTTGCTCTAAACTCGTTGGAAATTCTAAATCTGGCTTGCTGCTCAAAACTTGCTTATTGCTTGAAATTTTCTCCTTTGAAGAGCTTGATAGAAGTGAAACTGCTTAGCATTTGGTATAGTCCATTCTTAGAGAAATTGTCGCACTTTCTTCTGTTTGTTTTACCAGAAAAAAAATTTGTCATCAGATTGTTGGTTGTTATCTTATTTACTTGATATGTATTGTGGGAAATATATTCATAAAGCTAGGTAATGAAAGCAAAGCTGGGATTGAAGGTCTGTATAAGTATGTATTCGGTATATTTGGGAATGATATATCTCTTTATCAGTTATCTCTATTTATCCTATCTCACCTTAACATGAAGGCATAGATTGAAAGTTGTACTTGCTTGATTCATCTGTCACTAAATTTTCAAAGCTCAAATCCCTAAATATTTATATATATGAGATTGCATTGATCTAACCAATTACTTTTAGGCAAGCTAGAGAAATAGCTAATACATATTATCACCATATGATTGGATTGCTAACTACTAGCTAGATCTTAATATTCCCAACATCCCTGTCAATAAAAATTCCTGCGTTTAAGACTAAATTCATGATGTAGTATTTTGTTTAAAAAAGGAAACTCAAGCTCTTTTCAATATTAATTGAAATATATATTCTTTAATTAACTCAGAACATTAATGCAAAGTGTTCATCAACCACTAAACTAACTAGAAAATATTCAAGCAGCAAAATAATAATATCACCATAAATAATATAATGTTCTTCTACCACATTACATTAGAATGAACAGAATAGAATTACTTAAACTTCAGACCCTATCTCCTTCTACAAATGAATCTGCATTCTGGGGAGGATACCCTTCACTGATCAGCAATGGCAGCACCAATCATGGGTCCAACCCAATACACTGCTCGGTTCTTGAACATACCAGCAATGGCGGCTGTGCCGATGGCACAAGCGGGGTTCATTGACCCACTGGAGAAGGGACCGGCAGCTAGACGTTGGCTCCGGCAATTAAGCCAATGGCTAGGGTACCCATGGACCCTAATGCACCACTACGCCTAGGATCCCTAGCAGCATACACTGTAAACTAATGCAAATGTTAGGACGCCTTCTAAAATGGATGCTCCGAACCCTGTCATTTCTGCTGCTATGGCGAACGTTGGGACATGCTGCTCAAAACAGATAAAAAGTGGGGTTAAGAAATGCCCAGGTGTGCAATTATGGGTTACAAAATAATATGGTACGATAATTCTTTAAAATTTTAAAATATGGGTATGAAAAGTATGGGTATAATATGTATATTAAACGAACTAATAAATAAAATAGGTAATATAAAAGCCATATCAATTTTATTCAAATGTAAAAAATATTTATAGCATTGTTGCAGAAAATAAACCAATGACAAAGGAAAGTTAATATATTTGTGTGGGGCTGTGTGTATATGTGTGTCTATAATTTGAAATTGAGAGAATTGGGTTTTAGTACACAAAAAATAAAATATTTAGAAAATGAGACAAAAAAAGTTTTTTTTGATATTTTTTCCCAATTCTCCCAATAAAATTACATAAATCATTCTAGATTTTCACTAAAATAATAATTAAGATCTTTTCCTATTTTTTTAGGTTTTATTATAATTATTTAGATCTTTTTTTTTTTACTTTCGGAATTAATATTTTTTTGCCAGAACTTTCAAAATTAATATGATTCTCTAAATTTTTGCTACAATTATGTAGACTTTCCTTTTATTTTTGAAATTTATACAAACTTTCTCAAAACTAAAGATTAAACTAGATAAATTGATAGAGATATAGAGAATCAAATTCATTCCTAATCACACCATTAATTGTCCAAATCAATGAAGAGTTTTTCTATGCCTTGGAGGAAATGTTTCCCACAAAACTAAGCCCAAGATCAACTATGAGCACATTTTTTCATGGGCTTAGAAGATTCAGCATGTCCTTGAAACATCAATTCATGAAGAGCACGTCGCTCAAACCCAAATGGATGAGTCCTAGATGCTTTAAGACATAGATTGAAGAAATTACTTGAAACTCAAGATAAAGTTTAATCCAAATCTATGTGTTTGGATGCTATTTTTGTAACATCCCTAAAATGTTATATAACTAAAAATGCATAGGAAATTTACAAAAACAGGCAGATATTATTTTACGTGAAACAAAGCAAAGAGGTTATTTTTTCCAATTAAATGAAAAAATGAGAAATTATATTTTTGTCTCTAAAAATTATGGAAATTATAAATTTGTCCCTCAGGAAGGTAAGTCAAATATTTTGGCAAAAATTACACATAAGATCCGAAAGTTTTAAAAATTATAAATTTTCCTAGGTCAAGAGTATTTTTGTGAATATAAAAATTTATAGTCAAAATAAAACTCTCAATGAGCTAAGACCAATTGAATATATTATGAAATTTATTAAGATCAAAATAATATTTATCGGGTAATTATGATTTAATATTAATGTCTTACCCGATAAAGGTCATTCTGGACTGTAGGAAGAGGCAGTATTTATTCAAGAAAAATGTGTGGGTCTTATATTTGGACCACTTGGGATAAGTATATTATGATAATTTTATATCTCAATATAATTATAATTAGTATCTCAATAATAGTAAAATATACTGCTAAAGTAGCATTATTTGTCCAGGTCGGTTTAAGATATATCTGGATAAATAAAAGTACAATATTTTTGAAGCAAAATACTCCCTATTTCGTGCTCCACAAGCTGCACATGACAAAGTAGCATTAATTTATTATTTTCATGAATTTGCAAGAAAAATCAAGTTTTGGTGGCATAATTTCATTGGTTGGCTTCTTTTATTTATACTCCCTCAAGTTGGACATTTTGGACACTTAGAAAGAGGGAAGAGAAGCTACAGCAAATGTGAAAGAAAGGGAGGCTACGTGGGGTGAAGGAGGAAAGAAAAAGAGAAGAAAAATAAGGAAGAAAAGCAAGGAAAATTGGTAAGTAAACTTTTTTGTGTTCTTTAAGTGTTCTAGCATAGTTCCTAAACTCTATGAGTTAGTTCTCTTAAAATTTTCTCTCCTTCATCCACTGTTCTAATCTAGCCAAACATGATTAATGGGAAGAAAAGTTGTTTTTAAAGCATAAAATCAAGAGAAAGCATGAGATTTTACTAAAGGAAATAAGTATGTTACGTTTTAAGCAAGTTTGTGAAAGAACCATTCTTTTTCCTTTGGAGCAGATTTTTGGCCAGATCATTTGAGTGTCTTAAGGTTGAAATTTCATTAATTTGATGGCAAAAATGAATTCCCCATGATGAAAAACCTTAAAGACAAGGATTGGCTCAAAGATAGAGCTTAAGATAAAGAGTTTGGGAACTTAAGGGTTTCAAGAGTTTTATGAGAGCTTTTTGTAATTAGCCATGAAATCAGTGGCTTGAGCATGTGTTAAATGATGTTTAGGGACTTGAGGAAGCTTGGGAAAACTAGAGGAAGCTTTGGTTTAAAGAGGAAAGCCAAGTGCAAACACAAAAGGTAGCTAAGTTTCATATTCTTGTTTTATATTCTTTCATTGTCTTTCTATGATTAAATTATGTTGCCATATTGAAATTGTGATTTCTTTGATTGTTCTTGGCTGTAAAATGAGGGGTTTTATTTCCCGGGATATTCATTTTTTAAGCCGTTATGCTGCCAAAATTTTTATGACCAATGTGGCAATTTATTGTTTAAATGTGATTGATGTGATTATATGTGATCAAATGTGAGTTTATTTGACATGATTGACATAATTGCATGGAATGTAACTTGCTACTAAGATTGTCTCCCAATCTCACCACCTCAAGTATCCCAAATGATAGGCACAGGCTATGGCAAAGGAGTCCAAAGGAAAGGCAAGGAGAATAAAGAGGAGAATGATACTTGATGGTGTTTTCAAGCTAATGAGTGTATATTTTGAAATTATGTATAAAACCATGTATATGTTTTTAGATCTGTCTCATTGTACTATTATGTCCTTATGAGCATTATGAAATGTTTGGCATAGACTTGAAACATGGAATGATCATGTGAGCTTGGTATGAAGTCTACTTTTCTATGTTATATTGCTAAAAGTTCATTTTGTAGCAATGAAAGTAAAGTTAACACTGTTGGACTGAAAATGGGAAAGTAAGTCAAGTGTTATATATTTCCTAAAACTAAAGAAAACAATCTTTCCAATGAGCTAAAGAACACATAATTTGGACATATGTATGATTTATAGTGTAATTTTAAAGTTCAGGATCCAAACTGGACAGTGATGTGAAGACTGTGAATTTTACTGAATATATTACTTCTCTTTAAAAAGTGATATAAAATCGTACAAAGCTCCAAAAATTTATTCTCTTACATTTATGAAAATTTTTATCTTTTGAGGTTAATATACCACTAGTTTGAGTTCAATTGGAGCTATACAATGAGAGATATACAAGTTTTCCCAAAACTGTTCCAGCAAAAAGGGATGTTCTGATCCCTAGTGATTCAAATTGATTCTGTGCCCTGTCTGGACTAAATAAATGTATAAAAAAATTATGAAGATAATTAGACATATATATCTTTCCAATGGCATATAGAATACATGATTTGGTTCAATATAAAGTTATATATGAATTTTTACATATATGGCCAAAATCCTAAAAAAGAGAGAAATGACTATTTGTACAGTATAAGTTTGAGCAATAAACTGTATGAATTGGTCAGGTTAAAGGATATTTTCATATTTTTATCTTGTATATCATGTTTCTATCTTCATTTAGAGACTTGAACCATATTGATATGATTTTTTTGGATTAAGTTATGATTTTTCAAAATTCGTCCAGAAAACTTGAGAACCAAATGAATAGTACCATGTTTTTTACTTAAATATTTTGGTTCTATTAATGGTTCAAGCTCTTAATATGAGCTAATTGGACATTATATATACCATAATATATGGAAAAATATAGATAAAAGTAAGGTGTTACAGCCTTTATGTTATATGTTTTTATTGCCTTTATTTCATGTTAGCCAGAAAATGCTTGTTCGAATGTGTTAACCATTTTGATATTATGTAGCCCCATGTGAATAATGGCATTGCTTCTTATTAGCATGTGGTCTTTTTTCTTGTAAAAGGAATTATTTTGTTTCTTTTTTTTTGTCTCAAATTTTTAAGATGAATAATCCTCTTTTATCTTTTTTTAGCACAATGGGTGCATGAACCAAGTTTGGGAGAAATCGAGGACATTGTCATCAAGTCAAGCATAAAAAATAAAAGCTATCAACTTCGAAGCAAAGGAAGACATGATAGTTTGCATCTCATCATCTTATGATTGTGTTTAAGTTATCTGAGTTTGCACAATAACATACACCGTCACAAAATTGTACACATTTGTAAATGTTTATCATAATATATATTCTTCTTGTTTGTTTTAAAAATTGGTCACAAAGGTTTTGAGAGCTTTTACAAACCCCTAAAACAATCACACTTTGTGAGTTTACGGGGCTGCATAAGTGTGTTATGAAGGTCCACTTATAATAGGCCCCAATGAACTTTCCATCCAAGATTTTATTTTCTCATAAAATAATAAATAAAATAAAAAATAAGAAAATAAATAAATAAACAATTGGTTTAATAATTACATTACATAAGTTTTTAGAACCCACGCAAATATCTAAGTTTATTTAGTTATTGCATGAGATTGCGAATCCACGTAAATATATCAGTTAAATAACTTTCTTTTAAGAAAATAATTATATTTTAAAAAAATAAATTATGATAATATTACAAGTTTTTTTAATTTTGTTTAAAAATGTCTAATAAAATCATTATTTGAAAATAGAAGAATAATAGTATTTTCCAAATTATCGCCTTAAAATAAAGTCTTTATGCCGCGAGGTTTAGAATTTTTGTAGGTACATAAGGAATCAGTCTATTGGATATGACTGCGAGTCTTCAATAGGTAGATTGATTTTTTTTCTTTAAAAAAATGAGAAAAAGTTCTCAAAAGTACAAAAATATATATTTCAAAAGTCAAAAAATCAAATAAAAGTTTTTTCAAAATGAAAAATAAAAAAATATATTTTCAAACAAATAAAATAAGAGTAAGTAAGCAAAATTAAATTATCCTTTACAAATTAAAACACACCAACTCAATCTCAAAAAATTATTTTATTTGCAAATTGGTAAATTATTTTCAATTACCTTTCTCTTATAAAAAAAAATTCATAGTAAAAAAAAATATATCAACCAACAGACACATATTTCTAACCCGAACTACGTGGACATCTCCATTGCAGGGTATGTAGGCCTCAGATTCTGATCCTAGGTCAAGTTTGCCCTTGTAAATAAATAAATATTTTTCAATTTATTTCCTTAATTCATTTTATTAAATTTCTTTAACTTAATAAATATATTCCAATTTATTTTCTCAATTCTTGTTCCTCATTTTCCCTAAATCTCCTTAATTTTTAATTTAATTTATTCTCTTTATTTTGTTTTCCAAATTTCCGAAATTTTCTTAATTTCCTTTTTTTCTCTATCCTTCTTCTCGCATGTGAATGATAAATGGAAAATGAAAATATTTTTAATTTCATATTAATTTGCACAATCAACGTAAGGTAACCCATTCCTAGGAACGAGTGTCATCGAGTGCTTAATGTTAGATAAGCTGGCTTCCCAAGAGGGGGTGAATTGGGAAGCTTGAAAATTTTCTGCAAAATATCAAGAAAGTGAAGAAAGCAAATTATAGATAGTAAAACAGAGTATAGGAGAATAAACTTTAAAAGTTGTAGTAAAGAGAAGAAAATGTAGATATTTATCCTGGTTCGGTCTCTCCACTTGACCTACGTCCAGTCCTCAACTCACCACTTGAGATTTTTCACTATTCTGCAAGAATTCAATGGGCTTCTTGCAAATGCCTCAGTACAAAGATGATGCTCTATTTCTAGAGCTCACTCATTCACTCTATACACTTTTATAAAGTGCTTCCCAATCCTTTGTGATATCCCTCACAAGAAAATCTATCTTCCAAATGAAGATAAGATTGTTTACAAAGATTAAACTCTCTTAAACAGAGTAAATATGAAAATTTGAGTACAAATATTGAAGTGAGAGAGTAAGAGACTTTGAGTAGATGATTTGACAGAGTTTCACTATATACAATGTTAAAATCGTTACCCATAACTTTAAACGATGTTATATTTATAGATTTAGGTCTGAACTATCCGTTAGAAACAAAATCTATCCATTGGAGAAGTTATCCAACGGTTACTCTGAAAAACTATCCGTTAACCAACCACATTTAATGCTTCTGACACTCTGAAATTCGAATTTCATTTGGTTAATAGACGAATTTCGTAGAAACCAAAGGTTAGCAGCTTCAACGTTGAATGCCCGAAGTTCATCTGTCATGAAGTAAAGTTCAAATTTTGATGTTTGAAAAATGTTTCTGTGTTGTGACAGACAAATTTTGAGGTAGAAAGTTTTTCTGCTAAGTGTGAATAATATTTTCAATTTGCTACAGTGCCTTTGAAATTCGAATTTTGGAACCTCAAAATTCGTCTGTCCGTAGCTGGTTTTATAAGGCACAGTAGTTCATATGATTCAAAATTTGAATTTTCAAAGGGCAAAGTTCGTCTGTCAGAAAGACCTCTTTTCAGATTTACTTCAAAATCTGAATTTATAAATACTATTATTCGTATGTCAACATATCATTGTAATAGACTCACAAGTTTAGTTTCTGAAATTCGAATTTTCATGTTCAAAGTTCGTCTGTCAGTGAGCAATTTTGAAATCCAATCCAGACTTGGTTTCAAATGAACTTTGACATAATTTCGGACGAATTTCTTTAGTTTTCATAAGTTACATTTTGTCTGAAATTTGAATTTTCAAAACTCAAAGTTCGTCTGTTACTGAAAGCTCCTTTCAGATACTTATCAAAATTTGAATTTTCTCAAGTCAAAATTCATCTGTCAGAGAGGCTTCTCTTCAGACTTGTTCTGTTTCAGTACGAAATTCGAATTTCCAAAGCTAAAGTTTGAATTTCCAAGATGACAGATCAGTATTCACCTTTCAAACTTCATCTGTTGGTGGGTATTTTTCAAATATTCCATGATCTAACATAGAATCAAAGTTTTAAAACATCTTTTTACCAAATCAAAGTCTTTTACTCTAATAGAACACTACTAAACATCCTACATTTGTCTTTGCACAGATTTATCCATAATTTCTTCACTTGAAACCTTTTGGACACCTTTGATATCTTTATTCCAAGCTCTTGAAGGTTAGTTTGGAATCATCAAAACTCTTGATTCAACACTTAACACCTTCCCTACGCACAACCGACTCTCGAATCCAACTCTGATTACACAGACCATCCTTTTTCCTCCTTAATTCGGTTTTCCAAGATTTTCCCTCAAAATTTTAGTGGTGACTCCTAATAAGTTAGTTTTCATCAGGAAACTCGATTTGTCTTCTTTTCCTCTCGTTGCACTTTTTTGGGTATGACAGCTTGGTGACTCCACTGGGGACTATTTGAGAGTCAAGCTTATATACATTGATTGTGTTTTGTAACATGGCTTTATATTTATTTTGGTTTTCCTTTTTGATTGTTGCTTGTCTTGCATGGTAACACGTTTTAGTTTTGATCATTCACATGCTGCTTATTTGTCTCTTATTTGAATAACATGTCTTAGGGTAGATGACTTTATCTGCTTTATTACTTTCCTACAATTGCGATTTGTTGGATAGGTGGGGATTGGGTAATGCATAAGTACAGGTTTACAGGTTTGCATGCTCTCCTCACATACTGTACAGACATATCTCTCCTCACACATATTTTAGGCCCTATACCTGGGTCTGTGAGTACCTTAGGCTAGTGAAAGTTTGTAATGATTTCTTCTGGAACTCATGATGGTTACTATGAAAACTTCACTCACGTTGTGTCTTATGCAACAAGATTAGTTCCTAAGGAGCTTTTGAGCCTTTGAAGGATTGGATTTGTTAAATAAAATCTTCACCATTTGGTGGGGGCAACTTGAGGACCTTTATAGAGTAATAGAACCACCTTGAAACCATGCATGTTACCTTGAAACCATGCACGTTAGTAGACAAATTTAGCGGCTAACCCAATTAGTTAGTGCTTGGACTCTTTAGGGTAAAAACACTCAGCCAAGGATTCACCCTGCATAAGACACACAAGAGAGCACATTCCTCTCTTATCATGCATCATGACATGCCATTATTATAACCTATCTTAGGAAACGGTGACAAATTGTTACCTTCACCTGAGCAAGTATCAAGCATCATTATGCATTGATACAAGGCAATGAAGGTGGTTTCATTAGAAATCTAATCCTTAGTTGGGGGTCTTCAACCCTAGCTAATCATGAGTCCATTACCAAATGCATCATGAATTTTTACTTTAAGACATGAATTAATAAATGGATTAATAGCAAAGAAAATTAATCTTAATTAATAACCTTGTCATTAATCTTAAATTATCAAAAATATGCATGAAAATCTCGTCAACTTTGGCCGCATAGAATTTTGGATTCTATGTAGGCTTACGCTTATTAAATTTTCCCAGAGACTACAAGTTACTGGAGGAAAATTAACACCATAAAACAAGTGATCTTATGGATTGTTCATTTTCTTCCTTATGGACAGGTGATATATTTGGTATTTACAATTACGGAATTCCCTTGTCTGTAAGTCTTCAATGATAATGGATCTTGATCCAAAGCATACATCATGTTCTAAATAAATAAATTGATCCTCTTGTTACAAGAGGTAAAAAAAATGGTGTTTCCTAAATAAATGCAATTATCTCATTCCAACCTACCACATGAGTTTTTGAGTTTGCCATACTTAATCCTAACGCTTTTACCATAAGTGGGTAGTAAAATTGCATATATGCATTATGAGCATCCTATTTTGTCCAGGCTTCATACATAAAATTACGGAAAATCAGTACAAATTTTTCTTTTAATGTCAATTTAAATGCGATTTTATAAAAATAAAAAAAAATAAAACATATGTTCTTCAAATCCAATCATTTATTAAATTTTCAAAAATCCTTTTCCTTTCTTTTAATTTTTTTAAATCAATCAAATTGTTTTCCTATCTTTTAAGATAAACAAAAAAACAAAGTCCCATCTTTATAGTCTTAAAAAATCCTATCCCTTTATAATTTTGGATTGAGTGCAGGTGGCACAATCTTCCAACTCAAAAGTCAAAAGCCAAAAATATAATAATGAAATAAATAAATAGCAAAAAATAAAATAAAACAAATAATGATAACAAAAAAATAAAAAAAATAAAAGAAAAATTGAAAAAAAAAGAAAAAATCAGGCTGGGATTGAAACGCAGGTAGCCCTGCGTTTCAACCCCAAGAAGCCCTAATTCCTCAATCTTCTCTCACGCTATGAAGGAGAGACTGAGGGAGCTGTAGAGGACTAAAAAAAAGAAGAGGGAGGCCGAGCACAAGAGTCAGAGAGAAGCAGATTGAGAGAGAAGTAAAAAGGCGAGTATGAGACAGAGAGCAGAAAATTCTTAAGAGAGCAGCAACATGCAAGCATGGAAAAGGCGGAGGGAGACATGCACGAAGAACAGAGAAATAGAGGGAATCGCAGGGATAGCTGAGACAGAGTGCAGGAGAGCACGAGTGAGAGAGGGAAAGGAAGAAGCAGCAACGCGCTTGGTTTTGGACGAAAAACCACTCACGAAGCTACTATAAAAGGAGGCTGAGGAGGCGAGTCCATTGGGGGGAGGGAGTAGTCGAAGGGAGAGCACGATGGCAAAGGGAGTCTAGGCAGCACGATGGAGACGAGTGAGCTATGAAAGGACGAGCTCTTCAACTAGCAATTTTTAATTTTCTTGGCTTAATTTTCAGATAATCTTCTCTGTACTAGGTTATATAATGTTATTTGAGTTTGGAACATGGTACGCAGTAGTATTGTAGCCATGATTTTAATACATTTTCTTAGTCCACTATGCAAATTCTGAAATATGACTTATTGTCTAGTGTCTTGGGATGAACCTAGTCTTATTGCTAGATAGAATTTTGCTAGGTTAAGATATAGTAATCCACCGAGTCTAGACTCATCTTCTCCTTGTAATACACTGCCGCTGGAAATCTAATTTAAGGCCATTATTGCTCGTGTTCTGCCTTTAGTGATGTTGTGATTCTACCTCTGGAAACTTTCTCCTGGTATATTGTCATTGTTACTTTGTTTCTGATTGGTGCCTTAGGATGGGATTGAATCGGTCTTTAAGCTTGAGCCATTCACTGGAAATGCTCTGTATAAAGGGGTGACATTTTGGATCCCTATAATGAAAGCTTAGTTCAATTTGAAAATTACCCATGATGTTTTTTTAGCTGTGATGTTTCTTTTCGCATTGACTTGAGTTGTAGAGTACCACGACGCTTGATGATTTAGCACTCAAATGTACAGAGAGTTGTGAAACGCATTTTTGTCTCCACATCTGCTTGGATTCCTATGAATTAGTAGCAAATTATTTGCTGATTAGATTCATTTTATTAAAAGATTTAGGTTGATGGTATGATGTTCCTATTTCTAAAGCAAGTTTATTGCCATAATATTGAAGGAAACTAGAAGATAGTCATGGTCTTGGCTCTTAATAAATTGCAATGGTTGAGATTCCTTTCTTGTTCTCTTGGCACTTGCAATATTGTGATAGTAAACCAATTTTAAAATTGGTCATGAAGGTTTTTAGAGTTTTCGCAAGCCCCTAAAATAATTACATCGTGTGAGCCTACGGGGTTGCACGAGTGTATTATGAAAGCACACTTATAATAGGTCTCAATGACCTTTCCATTCAAAATTTTATTTTCTCATAAAAATAATAAATAAAATTAAAAAAATAATAAATAAATAATTGGCTTACTAATTATACCACGTGAGTTTTTGGAACCCACGTAGATATCTAAGTTTACTGAGTTGTCGCATGAGATTGCAAATCCACTAGATATATCAGTTAAATAACTTTCTTTTAAGAAAATAATTATAAAAAATAAATTATAATGATATAATAAGTTTTTTCAAATGTATAATAAAATTATTTTCTTAGAAACAAATAATAATGGTATTTTCTAAATTATCACCTTAAAAGTATAATAAAACCTTTATACCGCGAGGTTTAAAATTTCTACAGGTACTTAAGGAATCGATCTATTGGGCATGACTGCAAGTTTGTAACAGGTAGACTGATTTTTTTTTTAAAAAAAGGAAAAATTCCCAAAAATACAAAAATATATTATTTCAAAAGTCAAAAAATCAAATAAAAGTATTTTGTAAAATAAATAAAAATAAAAAATGTATATGTTTCCAAACAAAATAAAATAAGAGTAAGTAAGTGGAATTAAATTATCTTTTATAAATTAAAACATATCAACTCAATCTCAGAAAATTGTTTTGTATGCAAAAAGGTAAATTATTCTCAATTGGTTTTCTCTTATTACAAAAATTATAATAAAAAATACCAATCAACAAACACACATTTTTAACCCGAACTACATGGACTTTGACCCCCATCACAGGATACGTAGGCTCCAGTCTCTAATCCTGTATCAAGTCCACCCTTGTAAATAAATAAATATTTTTCCAATTTATTTCTTAATTCATTTTATTAAATTTCCTTAACTTAACAAATAATTTCCAATTTAATTTTCTTAAATTCCTTTCCTTTATTTTGTCCTTTAAATTTCCTTAATTTCCTTTTTTTTTCCTTTTCTTTTCCACCCTTATTCTCGCAGGTGAATGATAAAAGGAAAATTAAAATATTTTAATGTCATATTAATTTGCACAATCAATGTAAAGTAATCGTTCCTAGGAACGAATGTCGTGGGCTGCCTAACACATTCCCCATGCACAATCGACTCCCGAACCTAACTTTGATTACGCAGTCCATCATTTTCCTTCCTTCACTCAGTTTCCCAAAATTTTCCTCAAAATTTTGGTGGCGACTCCTCACAAGTCAGTTTTCGTTAGAAAACCCGATTTGTCTCTCTTCTGTCTTTTTTCCTTTTGTCACATTTTCCCAAGTGCGACATGCATACTCATAGCATTTAATAAATTTGAAATTTATAAAATGTAAGATTATTGGTCCTTCGCAGTGAATAAGTCATGTCAAGCCAAAGCCTAGGTCTAGAGGTAAGGATATCTAATTAAAGAAGTTAAGCCAAGTGAAGCAATTTAAATGAAAAAAGGGGCCCTCCAAAATTTGATAATCTTGCTTCTACCCTTTGCTTTTCATGTCACAACATCATCCATATTCATATCGCTTACTTGTTGTCAAGCTCCTTCCCACTCAAAGCTCATTAGCCATTGTCATACATGATTTAGATGCCCTTGAGAAGAAATTAACATGAGTAGAAAGGGGTCATAACACTTGGATTAAACACCTGCTGGCCTTGGACAAAGTTAGAAAAGAAAATTAGAATAAAGAACTAGGCCAAAGTGGCACATTCACTCATAGAAATCATCTACCATTAAGAACATTATGAGATCTCTAACATGTCATATCTTCATTTGATAAAGCTTCCAAAGCTAAGATTTATCACTAAAATTTGCTTTCTTTAACTATGTCAATGTCAGGATATACATTACTCTCTTATCCTCACTTGTTCATTCATTGCATCCATCATTTGAACATCCCCCACATATCTCTCCCAATACTTCATGAAACAAAAATTTTGTACATTATCCCCAATGAAAATAATTTAATTGGTATGAGTAAAAGGTAAAGCCTGAGACAACTTATGTTGCCCTACTTGTTAAATAAAAAGGAGAACAAAAGGAAAAAGAAAAAAAAATAAGTAAGAGAAAATTCTAAAAAAAAAAAAAGAAAGAGAAAAAAGAAAGATAGAAGAGGTGTGCATTTGCGTGTCCTACAAATGAGTCAAGTCAAGGATATGAGGCATTCCTCTTCTTCCCATTTTGAAGGAGTTCCCTTAGTCACCTTATTTGAGCCAGAAGTAGTAGCATTTATTTCATTCTCCCAAAACCAATTAACTCTTGGGAAGGGATAATCTTAACATGTTTTTATGCTGAAAATTCAAAGATCAAGAAAGGATCAAAATTTTCTTTTGCCTACCTCCATATGATCTTATTCCAAGCTCATTTTCACCCTATGAAAATTTTTTCTATCTCCTAACACAGTTTAAACTTGAGAAGCAATGAGAATCCTTATTGTGCGATGGCCTTGATATGAAAGCAAGAAAAAAGGGAAAAGAAGAGAGAGAGAAAAAAAAGAAGCAAACAGAAGAAAGGTTAAAGGAAGCAAAGTCAGCGAAGTCAACAGAATCGAGTTCTCAAAGAAAAGCTTACTCAGGAAATTAGAAAAGACCATCTCATGTAAAGGAGGCTCTTATGCTAAGGTGACTAAAAGGAAAATTTAGCCAGAAGAGATCCAAATTCTCCAAGTGAGAAAAGAAAAAGAAAAAAAAAGAAAAAAAAAAGAAGAAAAAAGAAAAGGAGGGAATGAGGCTCCCTAAGTTTGCACGGCTACTAAAGCACAATTTTCATTATGAACTCACTTGAATCTCTTGACTTTATATTCATTCTTTCTTAACCTATTATGATACCCTCCATCTCAATCCATATCCTTATCCCTCATGACCATATTACAACCCTAAAAAAATCCTCTCTTGTTAGGTGAATTTCAGCATAAAAGCATATAAAATGTCAAGGAAGATAGATGGAAGAGCTTATATGGGGTGGGGTATTTTGAGCCTAATATCCCTTCATCTCACGAACCCATTACCCAAGCCACATTACAAACCCTAAAAGCTCTCATTGAGATTTGACTTGTTTGGCAAATTGGGGCAATTGTTTGGTAGAAGAAAGCTTCAAGACTGAGATAACTCACACTAGGGCAAAGTTCACAGGGAAAAATAAAATCTTTTACTCATATCAATGGTGTTATTTTCAAAAAGGTCATGCCAAAATTAGGTGTCATTCACCTATCCCCATTTACATTTCATAGCATTTCATTTTGGCCACACTTGAGAATGCTCCAAGATCAAAATTGAGGCATTTTTCTGCTTCATCACTTCCCACTTCACTACCATGTTCTAGACATTTTCTTGCACCTAAACGATGCCATATTTTCCACTTGCCTCGAGGCTTCTTTCTTTTCCCCAAATATAGCTTTGTATCCATAATATTTGACTGCATTGACAATGTTAAATAAAGTAAGTACAAGTTTGACTCATTGGCTTTTCAAACATTACAGATGAAGATAAATAAAAGAGACAATCATATCAAGCCAACATTCAAAATTAGGGCCAATAAATTCCTCTGAAATATCAAATATATGCCAAAGAGAGTTTTGGATGTTCAAAAATGCATCTACTTCCTTAGAGCTCATTCATGTAGTGAAAAGGTTATAAAGTCATTGACTTAAGTGAGGTTTCCCATTGGACCAAGTGAAGACTTTTCTAGTTGCTGAAGACCAAAAAAATCCTGCATTTTATAAATTTCAAGCATTTCACATCAAACATTACATGCACAATAAAAAAAAGTTTCCTTTGCACATGCATCAAGTCTCTCATTTGTGTATATATCCTCCTATTAAAACAAAATTTTGCATCCATGGCATAGACATTTTCATTGCAAACATTGCATTTTCATAAGCTTCCATTTAGATTGGTGCAAATAGAAAATTTTGCATCTTCCATTTCATATAACATCACATTGATTCCTTGAAAAAAAAAATTACATTTCACATACATCTTCCTTACATACATTATATAAGTAAATTCCCATTTAAATTGGGGCAAAAAAAATTCATATTTCATATGCATTTTCCTTACACACATAGATTCAATTTCAAATTAGGGCAAAAAAGAAAATCACAATTCGTATTCATCTTCCTTGTATGCATTAAAAGAAATCCAAACAAATCACATTTCCCTTGATAAATCCCCATTCAAATTGGGTAAAAAAGATTTTTTCTTTTCTTTTTTTTTACATTCCACATACATCTTTATCACATGTATAACATAAATAAATTCTCATTCAAATTGGCACAAATATCAAAAACCTCATGTTTCACATGCATTCTACATGCATTTTCCTTTGCAAGCATAGCATAAAAAAGCGAGTTCCCACTCAAATTGAGGGATAAAAATTTTTCTTTCACCTTTCACATGCTTCCTTTTTGCATACCTTGCATCAAAATTAGCTCCCACCCAAATTGGAGGAAAAAGACAAAAAAATCTTGCATTTTTACTTGCATGTACTGCATTACAATAAATTCCCCCTCAAATTAAAGCTGAAACAAAAAAAGAACTTAATTTTCACGCATCTTCTTTGCATACATTGCATCAGAATTAGCTTCCACTCAAATTGGGGAAAACATGAAGAATGCATTCTAGACACATTTCTACTTTACATATATTGCAGAAAAAATAATAATAAGCTTCCATTCAAATTGGAGCATACATGAAAAATCTTGCATTTCACATGCATTTTCTTTGCATGCATTGCATCATTCCCACTCAGATTGGGGCATACATGAATAATCTTTCACATTTCATGCATCTTAATTGCACACACAACATCATGAAAAATTCCTACTCCAATTGGGACAAAACATAAAAAATTTCACATTCTACATGCATTTTCTTTACAAGCATAACAAAAAAAATTCTCATTAAGATTGGGGCCAAAAAAAAATCTGCACTTATACTTACATTTCATACATGCATTGCAAAGTTCTCTACCATCAGGGGCACAAAACCCAAATCTTGCATTAGATACAGGTATTTTTCAAGTCTCGCATCGTGATGAGCACCCAAAAGTCCTGCATCGTGACAGACACAAAACTAAATCCTGCGTCATATGCAGGTATTTTTCAAGTCTCGCATAGTGACGAGCACCCAAAAGTCCTGCATCATGACAAGCACAAAACTCAAATCCTACGTCAGATATAGGTATTTCTCAAGTCTTGCATCGTGATGAGCATTCAAAGCCCGGTAACATCGGCACTCACTAAAGCCCTATGATATAGGCACTTCACTACTACCAAAGTCTAGTTTTGACTGACATCATTCAAAGCCCTGTAACGGCAGGCACTCACCAAAGCCCTATGATATAGGCACTTTACAACCATCAAAACCCAATTCCAGCTAGCATTATTCAAAGTCCGGTAACGGCAGGCACTCACCAAAACCCTATGATATAGGTACTTCACTACCACCAAAACCCAGTTCCAACTGGCATTATTCAAAGCCCTGTAATGGTAGGCACTCACCAAAGCCCTATGATATAGGCACTTCACTACCATTAAAGCCTAGTTCCAGCTGGCATTATTCAAAGCCCTATAATGGCAGGCACTCACCTAAGCCCTATGATATAAGCACCTCATTACCACCAAAGCCCAGTTTTGACTGGCATTATTCAAAGCCCTGTAACAGCAGGCACTTATCTAAGCCTTATGATATAGGCACCTCATTACCATCAAAGTCTAGTTTCGCCTGGCAATCTTTAAAACCTTCACCTCATTCCCACAAAGCCCTAACTCTAATGTTTTTGGTTCTTCATTTTGTTGTTGTTGTTGTTCATGCACCTTACCCCCCATACAAAATACGTGTTTTCTCCTTTATTTGTTTCTAAAGTATGAATATCATTTCATGATCTTCTCCCTTAGAAAACAAATGAAGAGGGGAAGCTCATCAACAAGGTATTTTTTTTGGATCTTACTATCACATTTGTTTTAGTCATGTCACTGCATACTACATCCTGTTAGATAGACTGACTTCCTAAAAAGGGGGGTGAATGGGGAAGATTGAAAATTTACAGCAAAATATCAAGAAGGTGAAGAATGCAAAGTATAGAAGGTAAAATAGAGTATGAGTAAATTAACTGAAAAGTTGCAGTAAAGAGAAGAAAACTCAGATATTTATCCTGGTTCGGTCTCTCCACTTGACCTACGTCCAGTCTCCAAGTCACCACTTGAGATTTTTCATTATTCTGTAAGAATTCTGTGGGCTTCTTGCAAATGCCTCAGTACAAAGTTTGTGCTCTGTTTTAGAGCTCACTCTTTCACTCAATGCACTCTTGCTAAGTGCTTCCCCAATCCCTTGTGATATCCCCTCACAAGAAAATCTTTCTTCTAGATGAAGATAAGATTGTTTACAAAGAATAAACTCTCTTAAATAGAGTGAATATAAACGTTGGAGTACAAATATTGAAGTGTGAGAGTATGAGACTTTGAGTGGATGATTTAGCAGAGTTTCAGTATATACAAAGTTAAAATCATTACCTACAACTTCAAATGATATTTTGTTTATAGATTTAGGTCTCAACTATATGTTAGAGACAAAATATATCCGTTGGCGAAATTATCCAACGGTTACTCTGAAAAACTATCTGTTAACCAACCGTATTTAATGCTTCTGACATACTAAAATTCGAATTTCGGTTGGTTAACAGAAAAATTTCCCAGGAACTGAAGGTTAAGGACTCCAACGTTGAATATCCGAAGTTCGTCTATCATGAAGCAAAGTTTGAATTTTGATCTTTGGAAAATGTTTCTATGTTGTGACATACGAATTTTCAAGTAGAAAGTTTTTCTGTTAAGTGTGAATAATATTTTCAATTTGCTACAGTGCTTTCGAAATTCGAATTTTGGAACCTTAAAATTCGTCTGTTCGTAGCCAGTTTATAAGGCACGGGAGTTCATATAATTTAAATTTAAATTTTCAAAGGGCAAAGTTCGTTTGTCAGAGAGACCTCATTTCAAACTTACTTCAAAATTCAAATTTATAAATACTATCATTCGTATGTCAACATATCATTGTAATAGACTCACAAGCTTAGTTTCTGAAATTCGAATTTTCATGTTCAAAGTTCGTCTGTTAGTGATCAATTTTGAAATCCAATCTGAACTTGCTTTTAGATGAACTTTGACATAATTTCAGATAAATTTCTTTAGTTTTCATGAGTTACTTTTTGTTTGAAATTCGAATTTTCAAAACCCAAAGTTTGTCTGTTACTGAAAGCTCCTTTCAGATACTTATCAAAATTCAAATTTTCTCAAGTCAAAATTCGTCTGTCAGAGAAACCTCTATTCAGACTTATTCAGTTTCAGTACGAAATTCGAATTTCCAAAGCCAAAGTTTGAATTTTCAAGATGACAGATCAGTATAAACCTTTCAAACTTCGTGTGTTGATTGGTGTTTTTCAAATATTCCATGTTTAACATAGAATCAAGGTTTTAAAACATCTTTTTACCAAATCAAAGTCTTTTACTCAAATAAAACACTACTAAACATCATACATCTATCTTTGAACAGATTTATCCAGAATTTCTTCACTTGAAACATTTTGGGTACCTTTGATATCTTTATTCCAAGCTCTTGACGGTTGGTTCGAAATCATCAAAACTCTTGATTCAACACATCCATCTTAGTCTAGTGGTCTCACATCATTGCACGTTGCATCAGTTCGGTCCCAACTAGAGTTGGCTATTGCTCATCAACATGGTATTTTTTTTGGATCTTACTATCACATTTGTGTTAGTCACGTCACCGCATACTGCATCCATCTTAGTTTAGTGGTGTCATATCATTGCATGTTGTATCAGTTCAGTCCCAACCAAAGTTGGCTATTCATTTGTGCATCTGTTAGAGCCGTGTTCTAATCTTTATTTAGTCATGCCTTAGTTCACCCTTGTGTTGCATGTCTTCATTCACCATTTTCTTTTCAAATTAAATCATTTATATCCAAAATAAAGTTTCATGTGCTCTAAGTTCATGTCATATTGCATCTCGTTGTGTCAGGAGTAAGTGAGTCTTTGTGTGTTGCGCACGGACAAAATCCGTATTCTAATCTTTACTAGTTCCTTATACAAGAATTCCAAAACTGCATTTTCCTCATTCTCACATGAGAAACCAGTAAAGAGGAGCAACTATGAACACCGTATTTTGTCTGGGCTGCATGTAAAAAAAATTAAAAAAAACTTGACGTAAAATTTTCATTTTAATACAAATTTTATAAAATGAAGAAAAAATATAAAAATAATAAATAATAATATGTTATCCAAATCCAATCCTTTTTAGGATTTTCAAAAGGAAAATATAAAACAAAAAATTTTCTCTTGAGAATTTCCTTTTAATTTAAATGAAAAATCCGTAGAGAAATCCCAAAAAGATCACTCTCAAAATTCAGTCTCCTTTATTTTAGGAATTTCAAAAATCATATCCCTTTATTTTGATTTCTCAAAAATTCAATCTTTTTTCTGAAAAAATTTAATATTTAAGAAAAATAAAAAAAAAGGAAACAAAAAAATAAAAATAAATAATAATAACATAAAATAAAAATAAATAAAATAATACAAAAAATTATTAAGCTAAAAAAAGGGGGTTAAACCCCAAAAGTACCTGAGCCCTAATTTAAGGCTTAGGCACATGAGACTAGTAAAGAGGGTGAAGAACAGAAGAGATGCGAGGGGTGGGAGAGAAAAGGAGATAGAGGGAGCCATGAGGGTAAGAGGAAAAGAGATAGAGGGAATTGAACGGGAGCTGAGAGAACACAAGAAGAAGCAGAGGGAACATGCATGAAGGAAAAATGAGCTGAGCATAGAGAAGCAGAGGGAACCATAGGTACGGCTGAGACACAGTGGAGACATGCACAAGAAAGAAAGACAGAGAGAGCACATGTGAGAAAAAAGCATAGCACGATGGAGGCCAGGGAAGCCCTAGAAATTTGGGGTTGGAAATCCTAAAGAGTAGAGATTCTGAGGTGAGCAAAAACTTAAGCGAGGCCAAGGGAAAATCACACAGATGGAGCTTAAGTCCAGACCCAGAAGAGAGACCGAGAGAGGAAGGGAGAGTTACACGAGCGAGGGTGGACGAAGTCTAAGGACTGAGCTCGAGTCACTGATCACCGAATAACAGAGACCTAGGTTTGGTAAAATTTTCTGTTTCAATTTCGAATTTTGATAAAGATTTGCTAAATCCTGGGTCTATCCTATGAATACTCAGCTTGTGACTTGTAGGATTTACATCCCTTCTTGAGAATAAATGTTTGGATGAGTTTTGTTAATGCTCATTGAATCCTAAATCGTGCTAGTCTATTATTGGTTGAGGCTCTTTTGCTAAAAATTCTTGTTTTGGCCTATTGTTGATTTTGATTATGTTTCTGGAGTATGTCATTAGGGCTCTGGTCTTATCCCCCTGTAAAGTGATTTGGGGTGCAGAATTCGTGAGCATTAAAATTCCATGAACCTTCATTATATTTTTCATGTTACTGTGATTTCGCATTCCTTTGGTTTGACTAATTTTACATACACATCTTGGTATATTGATGGTCATAAGTTATATTCCCTATTTAGTTCCATATGGTTTAAGCTTTTAAGCATATTAGAGGAGTTATGATTAAGCATCTCTTGGTCATAAAAATGGGGTTTGAATTATATGGCGTGCTTGTCTTATGGCTCATTATATACAATGGTAGCTACAAGTTTAGAAAGGATTTGTGATTGACTGTCACGATTTGCTAGTTTGATTCTCGTTGGGGATTATTATGTTTTGGTTCAATCTGGTTGTTCATTGTCTAAGAGAAAGATTGCCATTTGTCATATGTGGGTCTCGAATGAGATGAAGTAGTAGGGAGTATAGCTTGCTCCAGTGTCCTCCAATGCACGTTTTAATTCCATAGCTTCAAATTATGAACCATTGAAAATGGATGTTTGCATTGTCAAGGTATTCTTGATAAAAATTAGGAGTATAACTTGCGCCTTTTTTTCTCTAAGCCCATTCATTTCTCAATGGTCAAAAGACTTTGGTTTTTGTATTGAGTTTAGGGTTGGCAAATATGATTTTCGAAACTTGATTTGGGGTTATTTGTTTCTAAGAAAATCTTGCATATTAGTGGTTTCTCACTTGAAAGCTTGATCCCACATAATGCTTGACTGGCTTACTATTTTGAGATTAAAAGTATCTCTTGTGTTCATATGTTTACATACGGATTCTACAATCTTAAATTTCCTTTCTGGGTGTATGTCAATAAAGGGGTTCCTGATTCCAATGCAAACGCTTGCCTTACATTGATGATTGTTAGCCAGAAAATGCTTGTTCAAATGTGTTAACCATTTTGATATTATGTAGCCCCATATGAATAATGGCATTGCTTCTTATTAGCATGTGGTCTTTGTTCTTGTAAAAGGAATTATTTTGTTCCTGTTTTTTTTTGTCCCATATTTTTAGGATGAATAATCCTCTTTTATCTTTTTCAAGCATAATGGGTGCATGAACCAAGTTTGGGAAAAATTGAGGGCATTGTCATCAAGCCAAGCATGGGAAATGGAAGCTATCAACTTCGAAGCAAAGGAAGACATGAGAGTTTGCATCTCATCATCTTATAATGAGAGTTTAAGTTATCTGAGTTTGCACAGTAACACACACTATCACAAAATCATACACGTTTTTAAATGTTTGTTATAATATATATTCTTCTTGTTTGTTTTAAAAATTGGTCACGATGATTTTTAGAGCTTTCATAGACTTCTAAAATAATCACACCATGTGAGCCTACGGGGCTGCATGAGTGTGTTATGAAGGTCCATTTATAATAGGCCCCAATGGCCTTTCCATCCAAGATTTTATTTTCTCATAAAATAATAAATAAAATAAAAATAAGAAAATGAATAAATAAACAATTGGCTTAATAATTACACCACATGAGTTTTTGGAACTCACGCAGGTATCTAAGTTTACTAAGTTGTCGCATAAGATTACAAATCCACGTAGATGTATCAGTTAAATAACTTTCTTTTAAGAAAATAATTATATTTCAAAAAAATAAATTATGATAATATAACAAGTTTGTTCCAATTTTATTTAAAAATGTATAATAAAATCATTATTTGAAAATAGAAGAATAATAGTATTTTCTAAATTATCGATCTATTAGGTATGACTGTGAGTCTGCAACAGGCAAATTGGTTTTTCCTTTAAAAAAAAAAGAGGAAAAGTTCTCAAAAGTACAAAAATATATATTTCAAAAGTCAAAAAATCAAATAAAAAGAATTAAAAAAATATATTTTTTCAAACAAATAAAATAAGAGTAAATAAGAGAAATTAAATTATCCTTTGCAAATTAAAACACACCAACTCAATCTCAAAAAATTATTTTATTTGCAAATTGGTAAATTATTTTCAATTACCTTTCTCTTATCAAAAATATTTTATAATAAAAAATATATATCAACCAACAAACACGTATTTCTAGTCCGAACTACATAGATTTTGATCCTCATCGCAGGGTACGTAGGCCTCAAGTTCTGATTCTAAGTTAAGTCCGCCTTTGTAAATAAATAAATATTTTTTCAATTTATTTCCTTAATTCATTTTATTAAATTTCTTTAACTTCATAAATATTTTTCAATTTATTTTCTCAATTCTTTTTTCCTCATTTTTCCTAAATATCCTTAATTTTTATTTTAATTTATTCTCTTTATTTTGTTTTCCAAATTTCTCAAATTTTCTTAATTTCCTTTTTTTCTCTACCATTATTCTCGCATCTGAATTATAAAAGGCAAACCAAAATATTTTTAGAACCATATTAATTTGTATAATCAACGTAAGGTAACCCTTCCTAAGAACGAGTGTCGTGAGGTGCCTAACACCTTTCTCACGCATAACCGACTCCCAAATCCAACTCTGATTACGCAAACCATCCTTTTTCCTCCTTAAGTAGGTTTTCAATATTTTCCCTCAAAATTTTTGGTAGCAACTCCTAACAAGCCATATTAATTTGTCTTCTTTTCCTCTCGTTGCATTTTTCCGGATGTGACACCATTTGACATGAATCTCTGTTTCAATAAGTTACATGATCAATCTTAAACGAAGGTCTTAGCTTTGGAAAGCCAATATGATTAGAGCAAATATGAGAGTCATGAAAGAAGTTCTACAGGGCTTGATTAGAAGTTTACAAAATAATGAGCCCAAGATATTTGAAGAAAAAGTATCTAAACATGAGACCCAAAAGAGAATTATAATTCTTGTTCAAGCCCATAGTCCAGGAGAAGCCCAGATGGAAGAAGTGGCCCAAGCCCCTTAGAATTAGTTTTAGGATAATATTATATTATATTTTATTTTTTAGGATTAATTTGAATTTTTTTATTTATCTTATTCTTTTTTAATTTACTTGATTTAGATTAGGATAAATAATTTGTGGTTTCCTATTTGTATTCAAAAGGACAATTATAGGCTTAGATTTAATTTAATTTAATTAGAATTCTATTAGGTAAACTTATCTTTATCTAATTGAGTTATGAGTCATAGTAGGAATTAGTATTTTACTTTTCTATTTAAGACCATTCATTGCAACATTTTTAGACATATCAATCAATTTTGAATATTTTCTACTTGTGAATTATTCACTAATTCTTTGTATTCTTTTGAGAATGCACCCAATTTATCAAGAGAGTGATCTCCTCTTGTAGCGTCTTCTATAACTAGAGTTTTCTGAGGTAGATTCTCATTGGGTTCTAGTTTGATCAACTCATTTGAGTTAAACTTCCTCATCACTGTCCTCTGTATTTTCTAGATTCCCAAGACAGGTTCCTCGTGAGATCCACATCACCATTATTTTTGTAAGATTGGTAAAGTAAGAATTCATTAGTAAAATGAACAATTACAAATCATATTTGTATGTGAGTTTATTACAATTTAAAGAGTTATTTATGGATAATACATAAGTATTATAATTTAATATAATACTTTTTTCAAATATTTTACTTTGGTTGAGTGCCTTCTTTGAATTTGAAGCTTCCTCTCGCAGTAACTGTAGGGCCTTGTGTTGAATCAAGAGTTTTGATGATTGTAAACCAACACTCAAGAGCTTGAATTGAAGATATCAAAGGAGATCAAAGCTGTGTCAAGTGAAGACTTTATGAGTATTTGCTGTTAGATCTCTTGTAGGATCTTTAGTTTTTGTTATGATTGGGTAAAAGATTTTGATTTGAGAAAAAGATGTTTTCAAACCTTGATTTTGTGTTAAATCTTTACCTATTTGAAAAACACCCACAAACAGACGAAGGTTGAAAGATTAAGCTAAACTGTCAAGTTGGAAATTCGAACTTTGCCTTTGGAAATTCGAACTTCGAGCTGAAACTGAATGAGTCTGAAGAGATGGCTCTCTGTCAGACAAATTTTGGCTGCTCAAAATTCGAATTTTCATCTAGTCTGAAAGAAGCCTTTCTGGTAACAGACGAACTTCACACTTTCAAAATTCGAATTTCAAGAAAAAAATGAAGTTTGTGAAAACCAAAGAAATTCGTCTGAGACTATGATAAAATGCATCTAAAATCAAAATGAAATTGAGTTTGATAAATGCTCTCTGACAGACGAATTTTGAACTGCCAACATTCGAATTTTCATATAAGTCTGAAAGAAGCTTCTTTGTAACAGACGAACTTTAAGTCTCCAAAATTCGAATTTCAGACAAAACAAAATTTGAGAGAATAGAAGAAATACGTCTGATACTATGTTAAAGTTTATCTGAGATCAAGAATGATTTAAGTTTCAAAACTGCTCTCTGACAGACGAACTTTGAACATTGAAATTCGAATTTCAGAAGCAAAAATCTTAAGTCTGTTTAAGTGAAACATCAACATTCGAATGATGAAATTAGTCTGGAAAGAGTCTCTCTGACAGACGAATTTTACCCTTTCAAAATTCGAATTTCGAGGGCACTGTAGCAAATTGAAAACACTGTTCACACTTAACCGAAAAACTTTCTTCTTGAAAATTCGTATGTCACATTGTGAAAATGTTTTCTAAGTTTCAAAATTCGAATTTCACTTAATGAACAGACGAACTTCGTGTTGTAACATTGGAAGCTTTAACCTTCGGTTCCTTCGAAATTCGTCTGTTGACCAGCCAAAATTCGAATTTCAGTATGTCAGAAACATTAAATGCGGTTGGTAAACGGATAGTTTTTCAGAGTAACCGTTGGATAACTTCTCCAACGGATAGATTAAAGTCTCTAACGGATATTTGAGACCTAAATCTATAAATACAACAATATTTGAAGTTGTGGGTAACAAATCAAACTAGTGTGTACCGAATTTCTGCTAAATCTTTTCTCAAAAGCTTTTACCCTCTCAACTTCTATACTTGTACTGAAACTTTCATATCTACTCTTTTCAAGAGAGTTATTTTATTGTAATCAATCTACTCTTCATCTGGAAGATAGATTTACTTGTGAGGGGTATTCACAAGGGAATTGGGAAGCACAATTCACAAGGGAATTGGGAAGCACATAGTGAAAGTGCTTGGAGAGTTTGAGAGAGCTCAGAAACAGAGCATACTCGTGTACTGTGGCCTTAGCAAGAAGCCCATTGAAATTCTTGTTGTATAGTGGATAAATCTCAAGAGGTGTCTTGAGGACTGGATGTAGGTCAAGTGGAAAGACCGAACCAGGATAAATTACTGAGTTTTCTTCTCCCTATCTTTACTTTTCTGCTTGCTCTGTTTTACGCATTGTTTTCATTATACTGTGATATCTTCACTTACTTCACTTTGTGCAGAAAAAATTCAATCTTCCCAATTCACCCCCTCTTGGGAAGTCAGCCTTGCTAACAAGTGGTATCAGAGCCCGGATTCCCATTCAAAGGAACTCACAGTCCGGGAATTAAGATGGCTGGCTTTGGAGATAGTATACTTCCTGAAGGAAACAACACTAACAGACCACCAGGCTTCAGTGGAGAGCATTATGGATACTGGAAGATGAGGATGCAGATCTACCTTCAATCAATTGATCTTGACATCTTGTCAGTGATTGAAAAAGGAGATTTCATTCCAATGGCTCTAACTGAAGATGGAGGACACAAAGAGAAGCTGGAAGCAGAATGGAATGATGAGGACAGAAGGAGAGTCCTACTGAATTTCAAAGCAAAGCATTGTTTAGTCAGTGCCCTGAACCAGGATGAATTCTACAGAGTCTCACAATGCACCACTGCAAAAGGAATATGGGATACTCTGCAGATTGCACATGAAGGAACATCTGGAGTCAGGGAGAACAGGCTGAACACGTGCGTTGGGGAGTATGAAAGCTTCAGAATGGGTGAAGGGGAAACTGTAAAGGAGCTGCAAAAGAGATTCACCCTTATTGTGAATCAACTAAAAAGCCTGGGAAAAGAATACACACAGTCTGAGAAAGTGAGAAAAATACTCAGAGCTCTACCTCTGGAATGGCAGCCCAAGGTGACAGCAATAGAAGAAGCCAGAGGAGAATCAATGGCATGTGTCACAGCTCTCTTCGGCAGCCTTGAGGAGTATGAAGGAAAGATCAAAGCACTCAAGGAAGCTGGGCTGGACAGAAAGAAGAAAGGCCTTGCCCTCAAAGCTGCTGAAAAGGAAGAAGAATCTGATGAAGGAGATGAGCTGGATGAGGAAACTCTGGCTATGATGGTCAGAAAATTTGGAAGATTCTACAGCAAGAAGAAGAGCAAGAGATTCTTCAAGAAAGGAGTAACTGGAGAAAACAAGAAAGAGGCAAAAGAACCTGTGACTTGCTATGAGTGCAAGAAGCAGGGACACATTAAGTGGGATTGTCCCCAATTCATTAAGAAGCAAGAAAAAGAAAAGAAAGCTGCAGACAAAGGGAAGAAGAAGAAAGCCTATATCTCATCCATCTGGGGCAACAGCTCAGATGAGGAAGAAGAAGATGAGGATGAGATTGCCAACATTTGTTTAATGGCACTTGCCTCAGAAGAAGTCTTACCCTCATGCAGCAGTGATCAGGAAGAAGAGGTATATGAATCTGAACCTTCCTATTCTGAATTACAAGATGCATTTCATGAGCTTCATGATGAATTCATTAAAGTTGCTAAAGAACTGAAATTGGCAAAGAAAAAGATAAATAAGCTGGAATCCCAAAGCATAGTTTCTGAAATTACCTCCTTGCCTACTACTGAATCTGTTTATTGCACTTCATGCATTGAACTCAAGCAAACTAATGATTATTTAGTTAAAAGTATGTCTAGGCTCACTAGAGGCAAATATATGTTGTTTGCATTAATGGGGAGCCAAATAATATCACAAGGAAGAGCTGGTCTTGGCTATGATCCATGTGCTGTCAAGGAAAAGATTAGGAAGAAAAATCAGAATGCTTATATGAGACATTTTGTGCATGCTGAGAACATTAAAAAGAAAACAAATGCATTACATCACATTGAAACATATGATCAACCAAGGCATGATAGACAAAAGTATTATCTGCACTGTTTTCTTCCTGCATCTCAATCTAGCAGTCCTTTCACCACCTGTCATTTCTGTAACAAAAAGGGACATATTTCCAGTTCTTGTGTTTTGAAGAAAAATGGACTTGGCAGGAAAGCTGAATGGGTTCCCAAAGTTGCATCTGCATCTAGGGAAAGATATACTGACCAAAAAGAACCCAAGCAAATTTGGGTACCTAAAAGGAAAACGTGAACATTGTTTTGCAGGTCTGTCTCAAAGCTAAGAAAAGCAACAAATGGTATATGGACAGTGCCTGCTCAAGTCACATGACTGGTGATAAGGAGAAGTTCATCACCTTGAGAGACAAGAAAGGAGGAAAGGTGACCTTTGGAGGTGACCAATATGGCAAAATCGTTGGTATTAGAATTGTGGGCAAAAATCCAGAAACATCCATTGAAGAGGTGCTGTTTGTGATTGGCCTCAACCACAACCTGCTAAGCGTGAGTCAGACCTGTGACAAAGGAAACTAGGTGCTGTTTGACTCAAAGTTTTGCCTGGTCATCAGAAAAAGTGATCGCAAAGTAATCCTCAAAGCTCAAAGGGATGGTAACTGCTATACTATTGATCTTGATGAACTTCCTCCCTTAGATTCTGTATGCTTAATCAGTCAGAGGAGTGATAGTTGGCTATGGCATAGAAGATTAGCTCATGTGAACATGAATCAACTGTCTAAACTAATTAAAAATGAGCTAGTAACTGGTCTACCAAAAATATCTTTTGAAAAGGATAAAGATTGTGATGCATGCCTAAGAGGAAAACAAACTAAATCATCATTTAAATCCAAAAATGTAGTCACCACAACTAGACCACTTGAACTGCTGCATATGGATTTGATTGGACCTTCTAGGGTAAAAAGTCTTGGTGGTAATATGTATGTGCTTGTAATTGTTGATGACTATTCTAGATTTACTTGGACATTATTTCTTTCTTCTAAAAGTGATACCTTTGATGCATTTGTAACCTTAGCTAAGAAAGTGCAGAATGAGAAAGGTATTTCTATTGTGTCTATCAGGTCAGACCATGGAGGAGAATTTGAAAATGCATACTTCCTGGAGTTCTGCAATGAGCATGGGATTGACCACAACTTCTCAGCACCAAGAACTCCTCAACAAAATGGAGTGGTAGAAAGGAAGAACAGAACCATTGGAGAGATGGCTAGAGCTATGCTGAATGAGAAGGAACTCTCTCAAGTGTTCTGGGCTGATGCAGTGAATACAGCAAGCTACATCATAAACAGAGCCTACATCAGACCAATCCTTGGGAAGACTCCATATGAGCTGTACAAGGGAAGAAAGCCAAATCTGTCACACCTCCATGTGTTTGGGTGCAAATGCTTCATTCACAACAATGGTAAAGAAAATCTAGATAAATTTAATGCCAAATCCGATTAAGGTATATTTCTGGGCTATTCTAGTAGGAGTAAGGCTTATAGGGTCTATAATAAAAGATCAAATATAGTAGAAGAATCAGTGCATGTGGTCTTCATTGAAAATGAAACTGTTTCAAAACATGTTACCAATAAGGATGATCTTACTTTCAATTTTGAAAAACTGGAAATTTCTGACAGAAGTAAAACTAAACCTCCAAAGATATCTGAATCTGTTGACACAGAGGAAGATATCCAGGAGCAAGAGTTTGATGAAGAAAATAATGAAGAAACAACTCAAGAACTCCCTAGAGCTTGGAGATATCAAAGGAATCACCCTGTTAATCAAGTAATAGGGAATGTTTAAGAGAAAGTCAAAACCAGAAAACAGTTAAGGGATCAAATGCTCAACTGTGCCTTTATTTCTGAAATTGAACCCAAATGTGCTGAAGAAGCCTTAACTGATGAATACTGGGTTATGGCTATGCAAGATGAATTAAATCAATTTGAAAGAAATCAAGTTTGGGATTTAGTACCTAGACCCAAAAATCATCCTGTTATTGGTACCAAATGGGTTTTCAGAAATAAACTTGATGAATCTGGAACAATAATCAGAAATAAAGCTAGATTGGTTGCTAAAGGGTATAATCAGGAAGAAGGTATTGATTTTGAAGAAACCTTTGCACCAGTAGCTAGGCTAGAAGCTATAAGAATACTGCTGGCATATGCATGCATGAAAAATATTTTATTATATCAAATGGATGTAAAAAGTGCCTTTCTGAATGGATATATCATGGAAGAAGTATATGTAGATCAACCTCCAGGTTTTGAGGATCCTACAAAACTAAACCATGTTTATAAACTAAAGAAAGCTCTCTATGGTTTAAAACAGGCCCCTAGAGCATGGTATGAGAGACTGAGCAATTTTCTAACTGATAAGGGGTTTAACAGAGGCAAAGTTGACACAACCTTATTTACTAAGAAAGAAAATAAAGATTTGCTAATTGTTCAAATCTATGTTGATGATATTATTTTTGGTGCTACTAATGAAACTCTTTGCAAGAAATTCTCTGAGTTAATGCAGGGAGAATTCGAGATGTCTATGATGGGTGAACTCAACTTCTTCCTTGGACTGCAAATAAGACAGCAAAATGATGGTATCTTTCTCAGTCAATCCAAGTATCTAAAGGAACTGCTAAAGAAGTTTGGTTTGGAGAATGCCAAACCAATGGGAACACCTATGGCCACTGCAACCAAACTGGACATGGATGAAAACGGGAAGATATTTGACATTACTCAGTACAGAAGAATGATTGGATCCCTGCTATACCTAACTGCCAGCAGACCTGACATTATGTTCAGTGTTTGCATGTGTGCAAGGTTCCAATCATGCCCCAAAGAATCCCATGCAACAGCTGTGAAAAGAATTTTTAGATATCTTATTGGAACATCACAAATGGGTCTTTGGTATCCAAAAGGCAATAGAGAAGATCTCAAAGGATACACTGATGCTGATTTTGCAGGATCCAAAACTGACAGAAAAAGCACAAGTGGAACTTGTCAGTTTCTTGGAGGATCCCTGGTCTCATGGTTCAGCAAAAAGCAAAACAGTGTAGCCTTATCCACTGCAGAAGCTGAGTATGTTGCAGCTGGAAGCTGTTGTGCCCAAGTCATCTGGATGAAACAGCAGCTTGAAGATCTTAAGGTTAAAATGAAAGAGATACCAATCATGTGTGACAACCAAAGTGCTATAAATATCACCAAGAATCCTGTCATGCATTCAAGGACGAAACATATTGAAGTAAGGCACCACTTCATAAGAGATCACGTTCTGAAAGGAGAAGTTAGACTGGAATACATCCCAACAGAGGATCAAGTTGCTGATATACTCACAAAACCTCTATCAGAAGACAGACACTGCAAAATAAGGAGAGAATTGGGAATGGTAAATCCCAGTGAATTGTAAGTTATTTCTGTGCAATTCTGTCTTTAAAGTTTTTAATATTAGAATAAATTCTAACTTGAGCATCGGAGTTTGTCTTAGTGTAGTTGCAGGTGCTCCTTGTGAAAATCAATGGCTAAAAGTTTGAAAGATTGGAGCACTCCAGATTGGAGCAACCAGAAAATGAAGTGAATAATAATTATCCTAAGTTCTGGATCCATTCTGTAAGTCTTTAAAGTTGAAATTTGTATGTTGTTTGAATAATAGAAGAATTTCATTGATAATCTGTGTCTTTGAACTGGTCAACATGGTCAACATTCAAATTTTGGTTGACCAACAAACGAACTTTGGCCTGTTATGCCTTGGAACAGTTCTCGGTTATGCCTCGAAATTTGTCTGTTGAAGCTTGAAAGTTCGAATTTCCAAAATCAAAAATTTCAAAGTAATGATTGTCCATCACTGTTATACGAATTATTACTTCTTAACATACGAATGTTGGACAATCTTTGCAAAAATTGAAAAATTCGAATTGTCAAGTTCAAAATTCGTCTGTTGAAACATGTTCTTGATGAATGAATGCTTGAAAGATAAAGATCTGCATGCTTAATTTGTCTGTTGATTGATGGTTTGTGTAATGCTGTCTTTTTTTTTTCTTTTCAACATTCGAATTTTGTTGAAACAAAATTCGTCTGATATGCATGTATTGCTTGTTTCAAGCCACTGTCAGACGAACTTTCAAGATGAAAATTTGTCTGTCAGTAAGCTGTGCTGAACGGTTTAACTTGTAACTGCCCGAAGTTTGAATTTTGACCCCTCAAAATTCGTCTGTCAGACGGTTACACACGTTAAATGCGACGGTTTTCCACAGAACAGACGCAACCCTATTTGTAACCTCCCTGAGTCTGTTCTGATTCTCTCTTCAATCCTCTTAACTCCTGTCCAAAAACCGTCATTCTTCACCGTTTGAACTTCCATTCGCATCCTATAAACCTATTCTCAGCCACATTCTGCTTCATTCAACCGAGAAATGGCAAGAGTTAAAATTCCTGGAACAGGAAAAGCTGTGGCTCGTCCTAAAAGGAATGTTAAATCTCAATACGCTACCAAAGAAGGAGAAAAATCAAAGAGAAAAGACGAACCCAGCAAAGCTACTCCCTCTAAACGCCAGAAATCTTCATCCAAAGCATAATCTCAGAAAACTGGACCCTCTTCTTCAAAAAGTGCAGAACCGTCTATTCCTGCTGCTGCCTCTTCTGCTTCTTCCAGTACTGAATCTGGAGAGTTTGAATTGACTACACTGCCACTGTGGAGCACTCCTGAGATTCAAGAAGAGTACACTACCAAGTTTTCCACCAAAAAGGTAATCAAGCCTCATTGTGTAAATATGGAACAATTTCTGATATCCAACAATTTTGATGCTGCTATATGGTTGTTAAGATATAAAAATCTGTTGGAAATTGCTGAAAAATATGATGATGAGGTAGTGAAGACTTGGTATGCCTCTCTTCAATATAACAGCAAGAAAAAGAAATGGGAGGTCACTTTGAGATCAAGGACCATCTGGCTTGCTGATGAAACAATCAATGAAGTGCTGGAAATCCCAGGTCAAGATGGGCTAAAAATTGACATAACAGCCTCTGGGTATATGGATGAGGCAAGCACAGCTGATGAAGAAGGTGGATCCTTTCTGAACTACAAAGAAAGCACCATCTTGGACACCTTATTCAGGAGAAGGGAGAACAGGCCAACAATAAATCTGTTGAAGCCCACAGACCTAAGTGTACAAGTCAGAATCCTGCACTACATAGTGTCAAGGATCATTTTCAACAAGGGTGGTAGCTTCAATCTGATAACAAGGGCAGAGGCTCATGTGATGACTGCTATCATTCGGGGGAAGCTGATTAACATGGGTCATATCATCCTCCAAAGAATGATAAAGGCAAGAGATCAAAGGAAGGATTCCACACTCCCCTATGCTGCAATTATTTCAAGAATCCTGCAGCATGCTAGGATTCAGCACATTGAGAAGGGGAAAGGGAAACTCACTGAGGCTTTCAAAGAGGAGGAACTGCAAAGGATGGGCATTGAGAGAGATGAAGGACGATGGGTTGGAAAGGGAGCAGGGAAAACTGAAGACTTGTTCTTTGTTACTGATGCATCCCTCCAACAAGAAGGCACTTCTGAGGCCCCTGACAGATCCTTACCTCAGCCTTCCCAGACAATTCCATCTCCCTCCAGGCCTACACACCCTCCTTCCACTCCCTCCTCACGAACCAAGCCAACAAAGATCACTGAGTTGTTTGACAGTCTGTCAACACTCATTCTCAGCATCAGAGATGAGCAAAATGCCAAATTTGCTCATCTACAAGATCAGATCCATCAGTTGGCTGTGAATATGAAGGTGGTGGCTGATGCTTATGAAGAGATAAGAAATGCAATTCCTACCACTTCAGCTCCACCTCAGCCTGGTGTCCCTGAGCCTACTCTGTCTCCATCCCCTGTGCCTCCAAGTCCCTTTGAGATTGCCTCCTCTGACCATAATTCGGATATTGATGGTGCTGATGCTATGAGAACACCAAGTCCTGGTCCACCCTTGGACTATGGACTAGAAGGAGAAGGTCTTCAAGAATCAAGCCCTCTTAAGCCTATGCAAGAAGATGCTCCGGATTCAATTCTGTCCATTCAAGAATCAGAGCAAGTTGAAAGACTGGTTGCAGCCATTTCAACCTCTTTTGTGCCGGAAGGAGCAAGCAATGAGGAAAGGAGTATTGTACCTGTTATTGATTATCTTGCCGTTGCTCACAATGCTCTGCTAATAGCTCAGAGGAGAAGGCTAGAAGAAATGTTTCCTCCTGCTAGACCAGCTTCTTCTTCTCTTGCTGCGTATGGGCTTTCAGAGGAACAGAGAGCTCAATTAGCTCTTTCTAGGCAGGAAATACAAGTGCTGCTTGAGGTCTCTGATGATGATGCTGAAGAACCTGCTGAGCCCCCTGCACCAGTTCAGCCAGAAATTCCTTTTGCTCTTGTCCCCCTTCATGCTGTTCCTATCACTCAGATACCTCCTCCAATGGACTTTGTTGGGCTTCCTGATGATGCCAAAAAGGGGGAGAAGATAAAGCAAACTGGGACTAAGCAAGCTGGAAAATCTGCTGAGTCATCTGGAAAAGGAAAGACTTACAGCAAGAAGTCTAAGCCAAAGAAGAAGTGATATTTTTAGATCTTAGGCTGAATCTTCTTGTTGTATCTTGTTTTAATTGGTTGATTGTAATTGGTTGTTTTTTTTTTTTAAGAACTACTCTTTAATTGGAATTTGTATTACAACAGTTTGGTGATACATAGTATGTTCATGATTGCAATGTTTTGGGCTTTGAATCTCTTCACTTAATCTGTTGCTTTGATATCTTATGCATATGTTGAGGGGGAGCTTATGAAAGCAAACCCAAGTACTAATCCAGTTTGTGAGTTGTTTTGTCATCATCAAAAAGGGGGAGAATGTTGAATCAAGAGTTTTGATGATTGTAAACCAACACTCAAGAGCTTGAATTGAAGATATCAAAGGAGATCAAAGCTGTGTCAAGTGAAGACTTTATGAGTATTTGCTGTTAGATCTCTTGTAGGATCTTTAGTTTTTGTTATGATTGGGTAAAATATTTTGATTTGAGAAAAAGATGTTTTCAAACCTTGATTTTGTGTTAAATCTTTACCTATTTGAAAAATACCCACAAACAGACGAAGGTTGAAAGATTAAGCTAAACTGTCAAGTTGGAAATTCGAACTTTGCCTTTGGAAATTCGAACTTCGAGCTGAAACTGAATGAGTCTGAAGAGATGGCTCTCTGTCAGACAAATTTTGGCTGCTCAAAATTTGAATTTTCATCTAGTCTGAAAGAAGCCTTTCTGGTAACAGACGAACTTCACACTTTCAAAATTCGAATTTCAAGAAAAAAATGAAGTTTGTGAAAACCAAAGAAATTCGTCTGAGACTATGATAAAATGCATCTAAAATCAAAATGAAATTGAGTTTGATAAATGCTCTCTGACAGACGAATTTTGAACTGCCAACATTCGAATTTTTATATAAGTCTGAAAGAAGCTTCTTTGTAACAGACGAACTTTAAGTCTCCAAAATTCGAATTTCAGACAAAACAAAATTTGAGAGAATAGAAGAAATACGTCTGATACTATGTTAAAGTTCATCTGAGATCAAGAATGATTTAAGTTTCAAAACTGCTCTCTGACAGACGAACTTTGAACATTGAAATTCGAATTTCAGAAGCAAAAATCTTAAGTCTGTTTAAGTGAAACATCAACATTCGAATGATGAAATTAGTCTGGAAAGAGTCTCTCTGACAGACGAATTTCACCCTTTCAAAATTCGAATTTCGAGGGCACTGTAGCAAATTGAAAACACTGTTCACACGTAACCGAAAAACTTTCTTCTTGAAAATTCGTATGTCACATTGTGAAAATGTTTTGTAAGTTTCAAAATTCGAATTTCACTTAATGAACAGACGAACTTCGTGTTGTAACGTTGGAAGCTTTAACCTTCGGTTCCTTCGAAATTCGTCTGTTGACCAGCCAAAATTCGAATTTCAGTATGTCAGAAACATTAAATGCGGTTGGTAAACGGATAGTTTTTCAGAGTAACCGTTGGATAACTTCTCCAACGGATAGATTAAAGTCTCTAACGGATATTTGAGACCTAAATCTATAAATACAACAACATTTGAAGTTGTCGGTAACAAATCAAACTAGTGTGTACCGAATTTCTGCTAAATCTTTTCTCAAAAGCTTTTACCCTCTCAACTTCTATACTTGTACTGAAACTTTCATATCTACTCTTTTCAAGAGAGTTATTTTATTGTAATCAATCTACTCTTCATCTGGAAGATAGATTTACTTGTGAGGGGTATTCACAAGGGAATTGGGAAGCACATAGTGAAAGTGCTTGGAGAGTTTGAGAGGGCTCAGAAACAGAGCATACTCGTGTACTGTGGCCTTAGCAAGAAGCCCATTGAAATTCTTGTTGTATAGTGGATAAATCTCAAGAGGTGTCTTGAGGACTGGATGTAGGTTAAGTGGAAAGACCGAACTAGGATAAATTACTGAGTTTTCTTCTCCCTATCTTTACTTTTCTGCTTGCTCTGTTTTACGCATTGTTTTCATTATACTGTGATATCTTCACTTACTTCACTTTGTGCAGAAAAAATTCAATCTTCTCAATTCACCCCCCCTCTTGGGAAGTCAGCCTTGCTAACACCTTGCTCCGTATTTTTTCGCCTAGAGATGTGTGGAAGACATGATTAAACTGTTTTGAACTTCACTTTCAAATTAATTACTCCTCCGATTTTAAATGTATGTAGGTTACTGAGGAAATATCTTATGGTCCAAAACATGTTATGATTGGATCATTAAATGTTTTTTACTCATATAATTGAAAAAAAATGATGATTGAAAAGTTACAGCATTTAATTAGAGGTAAATCTGAAAAATAAATAAAATTCAAGATAAATTTAAGAAGTTTAACAACTCTTTTTAATATATATGAGATAATTAAAATGATTTATATTTGAGATAGGAGTGAGTAGTAAGTAAAGTCTTAATTAAATTAAGAGAGGATTTCCATCTCAATAACCCTTATCATTTACCTTTTTTTTGGGGGACAAGTTCCTATTGAAGATCTCCAACTTAGCTTTGTAAAATGTAAACTTAATTTTGATTAATTTTTTAAATGACATATTATAACAATCCTTGAGCAACTCCAAAACTTTGATTAAGACACCATGTTTTTGATGGACTTCCTAATCGTGAGAGGCTAAACCTTTAAGAGTGTACCCCTTCGGGTCATTTCTTTTGTTATTTAATATTGTTTAACATATGCCAAGTAATTATTGATTATGTGAACTTTACTCTCACTGTTTTGGGGACTTTTCTTATTCTAAAATATAAAAAATAAATGAGAGTTGTTTGGTGTATTTAATATTTTTTTTTAAAATATCCCTAATTAAATTAATATAATTCATTCTTATCAATTGCATAATTTAAAAGTTATTAATATTAAATAATGATATTTTTGGAAACTATTTTAAATTTCCTAACAAATTTAATGACTATATAATTATTTTTCTTGATCTATGTAATTTTGTTCTTTATCTCTTATATTAAGAAATCAAATAATATTAAAGATTTAACTAAAATACCTTGTTTTAATGATTTGACTAAAAAATAAAGACAAATATTGCATTAAATGAGATGAGGGTATAATTAGAAAAATAATTAATAATACATTAAAAGTCCAAATTCAAAAATAAAATCAAAACTTCAAAACCACAAAAGTTATGACACGGATGGAGTACTGAATTACTCCAATTTGATCCAGCGATGTTACTCTTGGAAATTCTGGAAAACAAGGTTAGATATCATTGAAAATAACTTGGAAATGATTTTAAAATAGTTTTTCATAAAAAAAGAAATTATTTTTATATATATTTTAAAATTGTATATAAATTGTATTCCGAATTTTATTATAATTTTTTAAGTTTTAATAATAATTATCTTATAACTTAGTAATAATTTTTTAGAATTTAAAATTGGTTTTAATAAAAAATAATTAAAACATTAAATTTCTTCTAAAATTAATTTTAATAAAAAATTATATAATATTAAATTTGTTATGGAACTATTAGAAATATAAAAAACTCAATAAGAACAAAAGAGAATTTTAGAGAAAGAAATGGGGGGAATATATTTCTTATTCACATAGATATCATATGTGTGCAATACTTTGTGTTAAATCTCTATTTATAGGCCTCCAATTCTAAAAAATAACCCCAAGAGTTATAATTATATAAATGGAAGAATTAATTTACATAATTGTGTACTATATAACATTTGGAGGTTATATGTATTAATCATGTAAAACCCCTAACAAGACATTAATTTGAAGGCTTTAGAGCTTTAAGTAAGGAATTCTAATAGACATGGAGGTTATGGAGCTTTAAAGGTTATAGACATCCACATAATTTATACAATTTTATAACACTTCCCCTTGGATGTCCATAGCAAATATTGTACCTCATTAAAACCTTACTAAAAAAAAATCAATGGGATAAAAATCTAGTTAACAAAAAAAAGTACACAACATTTAAATAACCATTGAAGCTGCCTCATTAAAAATTTTACTAGAAAAACCCAATGGAACAAAACATTGGTTAAGAAAAAAAGAGTACAGCATAATCTTTACTCCCCCTAATGAAAACGTCATTTATTATTCTTAAGTCATTGTATCTTAATATTATATATCACCTTATCAAATAAGATCACAGTCATTAATGTCATTGGGATTACTTTTTCCTTTTAGATGAACTATGTATGATTCCTTATTTTAAAAAAAAAAAATTCTCTACACATATCGTTTGGATATGTCAAATCATGATATAGCTATATTTTCACATATAAATAATATCTTTGATATCAAACAAGTATCTTACTTCTATATATTCAATTAATTGCGATCCAAGTTCAGCAAAATAAAATGCTCCCATATATTTGTCCCTCAGAACTATCACAATATGTGTTTAACTTTATTCTAATATTTATTTGTTCAACAAGAATTCAATCTTGTTGGCAAACTTATAACAAATGCATATTAGCAAGATATATCAGCGCTTTCAAAAATAAATATATGTCACTTCTAAACCAATATGTTCATTATTCTCTCAAAAATAAAATCATTGGAGCACTAATTAGATGTGCTTACAGCAAAGAAAATCTATTTAAGATCTTATTAAAATTGAAGGTTTTACAAACTCTTCAAGAATTTCATTACATATATAATAAACTTTAATCCAAATCTATTTATAAACATAGATAAATTGGACAACTTTTAATCTTCAAATGGATTTTTACAAATGTGCAATTTTCTCGGGAAATCTAAGATGCTTCTAGCATTTTTAATCATTATGAAATTCTTATATATATTTGATTATATAGTAAGTCATATAAAATTTTGTATAATGTTAGGCTAATAAGATATTCAAAAATTTGATCCACTACAAGATAATGTCCACCAATGTTAGACTACTGCGAAAACCCTCATAACTTTGTATTTCTTACTTTGTTTTCGTATTTACACCCCTTATATGATATTAACTTTACACTTTGGGTGTTTGGATGACAGGTCCAAAAACTTTTCATTTGAAACTCATATTGTCTCTTTTTTATGTTGGCCAATCATTTCATTTTTTTTCTACGTGATAGATTTTCACACACGATCCTCATATGATTGTTTGATATTTCAAGATCATGAAAATTGTTGTCGACAATTTATAATGGCAACTTATCAAGATATTTTCATTATTTTTAGGTACCTGAACCTCTTCTGAAGTTTTATTATTAGTTATGTCTTAAACCTCTTCTAGAGTGTCTACCTCCCTAACATAATTATCTTGATTATTTACTCCTCTTTTTCTCTGAAATGTTTATCTTTGGAGCCGATTGATCTTACACACTTCAGGTATGACTCATTTTTGTTTGTCATACTTAGACATTGATTGGAGCATTCTCAGTTGGAATATAAAATTTGATGATTTTCATCTAGGCCAGTGAATGCATATGGCTCATTATTTGATGAACTTCTGATTCATACTATATTTGTATGGGCGTCAAAATATGATTGTGATAATGTATTTCATATCATTGCTATTCTAGCTACTTATTATCTCCCCCTCAAGCTAGAAAAACAAATCATGCAGTATAAGTCTCTTATATCCATTTGTTTCCTTTAGAAGCATTCTTTTATTTCATTTAGTGACCAATAAGAAATAGGAGAATCTTAACCAACATTTATTCTCAACTTTCTTTAAATATCCATCTATACATTGTGGTGACAAAATAAGCAAATACATTGCATATTGTATTTAAGGTAGAAAAGTTTTGGCTTCTAACAAAAAACCAATTATGATAGGGAAAATTTATAATAACTTTTGGCTTAATGCATTGAAGTGTTGCAATAGTAAAATTATATATTTCCATATGACAAATCTTGTTCTCATAAATATAGTCTAGCTATTTATTTAAGGTATTTGATAGATAACTTTGCTAGACCATTTTGTTAAAATAGGCTTTTCAATTATTTTTCTAATAAGCATATCATAATCATTGAAAGCCTAAAATGTAAACTCACTAGCATTTTCAATAAAAATCATCTTGATCATATATTCAGAAAATATAATTATTTATATGAATAATATTGCAAACTTTAGGTTGCAAAATGATAATCAACACACGTGACTATTTTATATTTGCATCTATTAAAATCAGTATTTATGTTATTCACATGGTGACAATCTAAATGGGCCCATATATATATATATATATATATCAACTTGATACATTCCAGAAATATAAGGATCCGATCTCAATTATAGCTAGTGATAATTTAAAAATTAATAAGCTTTGAGAACAAGTAGCAAAAAATAATTATACAATACTTGGAGAATCTTCAGGTTCTTCAATGGATGTTTATATGAATTCTCAATAAACTTTTGTATCATAATAATTCGGGATGATTAAATCGGTCATACCAAATAATAAATATTTAGATTAGTAAACTGCATGTTTACTGTAATAATTTTTTCAATTACTAGTAAACTTCGGGTTCACTATCATATAATTTTTACTTACAATATCAATGTGACATTCAATATAATAACATCTTTGAAACTAAACAAATATAATTGAAATAAAATATATCACCAACAATTAACTTTGCTTCATGAGAGTAATATAATGTAATATAGTTCTTCCAAAACTTTTCATTTCTTTACTATTCAATATAATACCAATATTATGATAACTTATTTTCTAATGAGAGAAATACTATTAGTATCAAATATAATCTATATCATATTTTTTAACCATATATTATCATGTGCATAATAGTTTTTTAGGAACTAATTAGTCAATTTTACTATATAAAATTCAACAAAATATCAAAACTAACACAATTTATATTTACACACATCATCACTTTATATTTTTATTAACAAAATACTTCAATATTGCTCTTTCTAGAACATATTCAAAATATGAGACATAGAGCGCAGAATTAAACATTTCTTTTACTTTTTTTTTTCTTGATATCTCTTTATTTAGGAAAAATCATTACTTCCTATACATATATTTTATAACATTCCACAATTCATCTGACAAACTATTGAGAAAATTCAGAAGAAATCATAAAAAAATTTGCATAGACGAAAGCACTTAAGCATCCTGCAAAGAAATTTTGATGTTTTATGACTTAACTGAAATTATATAAAGTTGATGGAAATAGCAAAAGTAATTCATTAGTTTTTAAAAAAATCCAAAATACCCCTAAATATAAAAATAAGGGTAAATATGACATTTCAAATTTTCTCTCATTTTTTTCAAAGGATACAAATTTATTCATAAAATATTCTATGCTCAATTCTTCATCATAAGATTATCTTAGAATTATCTAAATACTTCTATTGAAAAATATGTCCAAAAAGACTTCAACAAGATAACAATTTTCTCTCCCAAGAAATCTACTATATATAAAACTAGAATAGAATTAGAAAGTTTGAACTTTACTTATATGTATTTTAATTTTTCTTGTTTCTTTAAATTCAAGTGTCACATGAATATATGAATAAACTATAAATAACAATATATATGTGTGTGTGAACAAAGTAAGAATGAAATTACAATATGACCAATAATCAATTTTTTTAATTTAATTATTTTATGATCATTTTCCTCAATATCTTATGGTTATTTTGTCTTCATAACCACATTTGATATTTCTCACTTTCAATAAATCATTTATCCATATTTATATAGCTTCTAGCTATATTATAATCATTACTCATAATTTTATTTCAATGGTCATGGCTAAAAACTTCAGCACTTTTATAATCATGGCAATATTTTTTTTCAATGGCCATGACAAATCATTGTTACTTTTTAATGGCTAATTTATATAATGCTCATGTGATCATTAGTTTGCTCATTGCCATGTTAAATTTGGAGAATTTCTAATACTTTTAGTGGCATAAAATCTATACACTATTAGCCTTTTAGGGCTTTAACAAAATTATCTTTAAAAATTATCGACTTTCTTCTTGCTATGATATATTTAAACCATCAACTTTCTGGGCCATGGTATTCAATAATCATCAAATTATCAAATTGCCATAAATTCTTCTATGAATTTATATAAGTTATGTAGACCATAAGATATTTTTTTTATAATCAAAATCAAAGATAATGTGTCTTCTGGCCAACTAATCACAAGATTAAAAGTAGTATGGCTGCTGACCATCTAATTATATGAATTTAACATATCAAATTAATCATTGCCATATTATAGATCACATGAACTTTTGAATAAAGTATATAGTATAATAATAGATAGTAAAGATCAAAATAAAATTCTTACCTCTATGGATATTGCATAATTATAATTTCCCTTACAATTAATTGAATAAATTGGAGAAAACTTCATCTTAGAGAATTTGGATCAAATCGTCTCTCCTTCAAGAGATGGAAACCAATAGTGAACACTAGAAATTACCTCTTATATAAAGTTGATAGAAACTAATGCTGATAACGTGTTATGTAACTACTAGAAATATAAAAAACTCAATAAGAACAAGAGAAAATTTTAGAGAAAGAAATGGGGGGAGTATATTTCTTATTCACATAGATATCATATGTGTATAATACTTTATCTTAGACATTTATTTATAGGCCTCCAACTCTAGAAAATAACCCCCAAGAGTTATAATTATATAAATGGAAGAATTAATTTACATAATTATGCAATATATACTAAAATTTGAGGGTTATATGTATTAATCATGTAAAACCCCTAACAAGACATTAATTTGAAAGATTTAGAACTTTAAGTAAAGAATTCTAATAGACATGAAGGTTATAGAGTTTTGAAGATTGTGGACATCCACATAATTTATACTCCATCCGATCCTATATATAGGATCTTTTATCCTAATTCTAAATATAAGATTATTTACAATATATGAGATAGTATTTATTATATATTTTTAGAAAAATACCCCTATTTAATATATCTAAAGAGAAAGAGAAAAATATTAAATAAGAGTAGTTTTGGAAAAATATTGAAATTTTTGGAACAATCAAGATAATTAATTAATTTTAATTCTAATTATTAATTTACTTAATTTAATTAAAATAGTCTTATATTAATGATAAGAGGAAGTACAATTTTATAACAAAATTTTATTTTTTCAACCATTTTCAACTGATGTTCTTAAATTTACAACTCTTTGTCCTTTTCTTCCAACCGGGCCATATATGTTTTTGACGGAGCATTTTTTTTCTCTTGTCATTCAATTACATTGGTAGCTGTTTGTTGTTTGGAAATTCGAGGTCCTCATGAGTCATTCCTCCAAAGACTTATTAGTCTTCAGATGTGATTAACGTATGGTACGGAAAGAAAGTTATTGGCCTAAATCCTGTAGTGTGGGCAACTTTTTCCCCAATTGGTTGATGTTCTATTGTAATGATCTTAATTGACTTGCCAAAAACTTAATTAAATAGTCCCTCCAGTCTCATATTTCCTTTTTTATCTTATAAAAAATTTTCAATCATCTTATATAAATTAAAAAACATTAGTTATCTTCTTAAAATTTAAAAAAAATAAATATTTTTTATTTTTATTTAATATAATAATATAATTCATATTAAATATTATTTAACTAATTAAGAGTATTTTTTTATTTAAAAAAATATAATAATAATTTATAAGAAAAAATAAATAATAAAAATAAAAAAAAATTATATAAAATATTACAAAATTCCCTATAAAAAGGATAAAAAAAAACCTTTTAAAAGATCCTTATAAAAAGAACGGGAGAAAATATAAGAGAAATTTTTAAAAAATATTTTAGTTCATAATATAAGAAAAAGTTGCTATATGTATGATATATTTAATAAAATTTTTCAATTTTGCCCCTCCTTTAAAATTTGGTGTGGCCAAGATGCAAATTATTGCTTATCTTAGGAAGTTGCTATTACCCACGTGGCTTGTAAATGGCTCATGGGAAAATGGTGTCGTTTGACTTAGGAATGAATGGAATATTGGTCCTAATGTGCTGCTTCGTGTGTGTCGCTTCACATGAATAAAAAATGTATAAGCTATGGAAGACATAAGTCATTTCAATTTTATGTAATAAATGAGTGTTATTGAATTAAGAAATAAGATTAAATATTATATCAGGGGCATTTGAGGAAAGAAAATTTAGTTTGAGACATAATTGAGGTGGATAATAAATTTTCTTAACATTTATGAAGTAGTTATTTTTTTCTTATAATATATGAGACCGAAAGGAATATAAAGTAGTTATTTATTTTTTATATTTAAGACAGAAAAGAGAGTAATGTATCAATAAAAATAGCTAATCCTCTTAAATGTGTATCAAATTAAAAAATTTTCCAAGAATACCTTCAACTTAATATCACTCCACGTGAGACTAGAGGGTGTATAAGAAACAATTACATACTTTATTTTGTTATAATCAAAATTCTCAAATAATTTACCCAAAATTATGAGATCATGGAGCTGAAATCTAGCATCTGAGTCAAACTTTTGAACCCACACAGATTCAAAATTTTCAATTTAGGGTGCGTCTATAACGAGGAAAAAAGTGCTGAAGTAAAAACAATTAGCTACAATGATGATAACAAGTAAAAGAAACCTATAATTATGGTTCTCAATACATGCAAAAAAGATTGGTAATAATGGATGTTTTCTTGACTACGGCTGCCCCTATTTGTTACAATCTGGTTTTATCTCTGATTGGACTGATGAATTCTTCCATTGCCAATCTTAAAGAAGAAAGAAGAAGAAGAAGATTGGCAATCATGGATCTTTCCTTGTGCTTAATTTATACTCTCTCCGATCCATATTATAAGACATTTTATATTAATTTAAATGTATATTAAGAAAATTATTTTTTCAACTATAATTAATACAAAAAATATACATATTTCCTATTTTACCCTTATTAAGTACCACATTCTATTATCATTGTAAATATATAAATGAGAAGAGATGAAGCATTAAAGATATGGATAAAATAGAAAAAAAAATATTCAATATCCTATATTTTGGACAAAAAATTTATAATACAAAATGTCTTATAATATAGACTAGAAGAAGTATGTTCTTTTGCGAGTGATTATACTTTTTTGCAAATTCGATGAGAATGTTGTCTTTTCCGCATCAATGGTGGAAAGAGTTGGAATGTGAATGAAGAAAATCTTCAATTTTCTACCAATTATTTTCTCTGGTCTTAAATATAAGAAAAAAATAACTACTCTCTCTATTCTAGTTTATGATACATCTTTAACTACCACACATATACGAAAGCAATGATTAACCAAATTTTTTTTCATTATTTCCCAAATTATCCTTATTTAATAATATTTCCTACATTAATAAATTGCAGTCATTCTCTCATTTATTCTTTTTTCTTAATTTCCATGGGTTATTGATAATTGTAAAGAGTGAAGTTTTTGGGGAAAATTTTCCTTCATTCATTTATGGTTTGACCAAACAATTAAAGAATTTTTATTAAATACATTGATAATCGTAGAATATATAATGTTACTTATTAAGGGCAATACTGAAAAGACAATAAAAAAATACAATGTAGTCCACGCAATGCACTATATTTTGAGACATGAATTTCTCAAAATAATATACTATATAGCGTAATGGAGGGAGTACTTCACAAATCTTAAGAAAATTTGTTATCCTCCTTAATTATGTTTCAAGCTAAATTTTCTTTACTCAAATACTCCTGATATAATATTTAATCTTATTTCTTAATTCAATAGCACTCATTTATTGCATAAAATTGAAACGACTTCTCTCTTCCACAGCCGGTACATTTTTTATTCATATGAAGCGACACACACGAAGCAGCACATCAGGACCAATACTCCATTCATTCCTAAGTCAAACTACACCATTTTCCCATGAGTCATGTACAAGCCACGTGGGTAATGACAACTTTATGAGAAAAGCAATAATTTGCATCATGACCACACCAAATTTTAAATGAGGGGCGAGATTGAAAAATTTTATTAAATATATCAGACATATAGCAACTTTTTCTTATTATATTATGGACCAAAATATTTTTTAAAAGCTTCTATTATATATATATATATATATGAGACCCAAGGGAGTATAACCAAAATGGACTTCACCTTTCAATTTTTAAACACCCCAAACAAATTAAATTCAGGATAACATGAAAGATATATATATATATATATATATACAAATTTTACCTAACCTTGTTGATTATATGTATAGTCAATTGAGCTTAATTGAGACAATGGCTATTCCACTAATTGCAAAGAAGGAAAATGGACTTTGAATACTCAAGTATTGGAAGCAATTGATCGTTAAAGAAGCTCACTTCCTAAGTATAACAAAGATGTTCAACATTTTTTTTTGGGTAAAAAGAGATGTTAAACTTTACTCACAGCAAGAACTAGCCAAGCGTTCTAACGGCCAAGTATTCTGGAAGGTAAAGTAATCCTTGTCATTGATTGGGAAAAACAAAACAAGAAGTAAAAGAAGTCAGTAGTCACCATTTACTTTCTCTGATTTTTTATATAAGACCCTTTTAATTAAATCACATAGATTAAGAATTGAAATTAAAACTAATTAACTATCTCAATTTCTCTAAAAATTCCAAAATTTTTCTAAAACTATCCTTATGTAATCTCTCTTTCTCTCTTTCTCTTTAAATATATTAAATAGAGACATTTTTCTGGAAATGTATAATAAATACTAACTCATATATTGTAAAAACATTTATATTTAGAATCAAGATAAAAAGATTCTATATATAAAATTATAGGAATTACTTTGTGTTATTTTTAATTACAATCCAGGGAAAGAAAGATTAAATTAGCCTCGGGTAGCTATGTACAAAAAAAAAAGCCTCGGCTAACTACATTGTTCAAAAAACCGGACCGGACCGGACCGGCCGGTTCGACCGGTCCGGCCGAGAACCGGCCCATGGTCCGGTAAGGGATGGAAACCGGAGGAATTCAAAACCGGTGGGAACCGGTCAAGAACTGGTACAAAACCGATTTGAACCGGTTTGCCCTTTTTTTAATTTTTTTAAATATTTTTTAAAATAAAATAATATTATTTTTAGTACTAAGTAGTATTATTTTTTGTATAAATTTTTTTCTTTCTATATTATAATATGTTATAAGTATTATTATAATACATAATTATTAATAATGATAACTTTACTTAACAAATAAGATAAAAATAGAATATCAATTGATTATTTTGAATTCAAAATATAATTATAGATTAGTATTAACTTGTTTAGATTTTAATATTAGATTATAAAACTTATTAATAATATTTTTAATTTTTTATATATTATTAAATTTACTTTTTATTTTAAAATAAATATTAATTTTATTATCATGAATAAATATCTTTTATATTTTTTATCTATATTATTAAAAATATATTAATTTATTCACAACCGGTCCGACCCCGGTCTGATGTCGGTCCGACCCCGGTCTGATGTCGGTCCGACCACTGAACCTTGAATCGTTACCTCATCCGGTTCAATGGTCGGTCCAATTTTTTGAATCTTAGCTAACTAAATCCCTAAAATCCTTGAAGAGCTTGCATCGGATTCCATTTCGAGCATCGTGAAGGACATGAAGCCCGAGTCCTTGCGAAAGTCACCATATACTATTTTTTAAAAGCATAGCATAGGCCATAGGCCTTTTGCCTGGATACTTCAACTAAAAGCTAAAATACTTTTTGGTAGAATTATTATTTGGGACCAAGTGCATGATTTTATTAAATTTTAGGATAAAAAATTTGTGAAATTATAAAAATAAACCTTTAGTCTTTAAAGTAAATTAATTTGAATTAAAGAGTAATAAAATATTTTTATAGACATCAAATTTGTTATATGAATTTATAACTTCTTAATCAAATTTTACAATTTTCATGTTGTGATTTTGTAATTTATATTTTGAATTTTAATATAAAGTAATTGAATTTTAATCATCAAAGTGACACCAGGAATTTACTACTCCCTTCGGTCCCATTTATAAGATGTTGTTTTGAAAATTTGTTTAGTCATATTTATAAGATGTTGTGTTATTTTTTTGTTTGAATTTCCTTCTTTACCTTTCATGTAATAACTTTTTTTGTCTCGTAAATTGTTCCGATCTTTAATTAGTAGGGGTAAGATTGAAAGTTTATACTATTTTTTATAAATTTAAGAGTATAATTATGTCTTCTTAATACCCGTGCAATGAAAAATAACATCTTATAAATGGGACGGAGGGAGTATTTCTTATTCAGATTTTACAATTCTCATATTCTAATTTTGTAAATTATTTTTTAAATTTTAACAGGGAATAATAGGATTTTAATGTTATAAGCATCAAAATTTGCTTGGGAGATTTACAATTTCTAACTTACATTTTGCAACTTTCATATTCTAATTTTATAATTTATTTTTTTAAATTTTAACATGAAGTAATAAAATTTTAGCTTTATAAATATTAAATTAATTTGAAGAATTTGTAATTTCTTATTCAAATTTTGTAATTTTCATGTTCTGATTTTGTAACTTTTTTTTTTAATTTTAACATGGAGTTACTAGATTTTAAATATTTTAGTAATCTTCATTTTGAATTAATTAGTTTTAAGGACCAAAGCTCTATTTTTCTAATTTTATAAATTTTTATCATAAAATTTAATAAAATCATGATCCTAATTCTAAATTTAGATTTCCTCTATTTTTTTGTTGCATGTTTATATGTATATATGTGTGTGTGTGTGTGTGTGTGTGTGTTGTATTATAGCTAATTGTTTTCAAAGATTCCGGCAGCAAGCGGAAGTGGCAGGGCCCTGCTCCGTTTTCTCGCCTAAAAAAATCAAAAGCAAGTCGATGGCCAATCCAATTGACTTGCTTTCTCTTTATAATAATAAAATAAACATTACAGCATTATCGCATATCATTGGTTCGACTTCTTTTATCAACACCACTTTGCATTTCTATTGATCGACTTTTAAGTGTTATATATTGATAAATACAAAAATAATTTATTTTTTAATATTTTGCTTTAAAAACCGACATGGCCTTAATAAAAGAAGTTCAATGAATGATATGCGACAATGCTATAATAATTTTCTTTATATATATATATATATATAAAGAAAGCAATTGCCAATGGACTTGCTTTTGAATTTTTTTTTAATAAATTAAATGCAACCAATCATCTTGCTTTTACTTTTTTTTTTTAAATAAAGAGAAAGCAAGTATTATTTTTTTTAAAATTCCCTCTTATCCTAATTTTATGACACATTTTAAAAGAAATTTTTTATCCAAAATATACGACATATTATAGTTATGAAACATCGATACTTTAAAAAAGTAAAAAAACCCATATCCAATATAAGATAGGATACGATATGAACACCTTACTTATGCATATGTATTTAAGTGTATCATTTTGTATTCATCTATATTTTTTTCAAATTTTTATACTATAATAAGACTATTTAAAATTGTTATAAATATTTTATTATTTTTTTTAACATTCATACTATAATTTTTAGAATATTTAGTACTCATTTTTCTTTCATGAGTAAATTTATTAATTATACATACAAATAAATGCATAAATAATATTATATATATATATATCACATGCACTTATATACTAAAATTTTGAAAATTGTCGTATCTGCGTTCTATATTGTATTCAATACACGTATCAGTATCGATGCTACCTAGTGTTGTAGTATTAAATATTTTTTTCCAGCTCTACCCTTACTTTGGTTAATGTCAGTTGAGTAATGTATTATGGGAATCTAATTCTATTAATTAAACTTTTATCTATGTGGTCTTCAACTTAGAGAGAGATTAACTGCTTAATGGTCAATTTTTTAGACTTTCAAATAGAGTTATTGATAGAGAATGGATAGTTGTAAATATTTAAGATTTTAAATAAAATTATTTTATGTAATTATTTAAAATCTTATGATATTGGTGCGGGAAATATTTAAACATATATAATATTATTTATGTAATTATTTATATGTATAATTAATAAATTTACTTATAAAAGAAAAATGAGTATTAAATATTCTAAAAATTATAGTATGAATATTAAAATAAACTATAAAATATTTATATCAATTTCAAATGATCTTATTATATATACTATAAAAAATTTGAAGCAATATAGATAGATACAAAGTAATATAGATAGATGCATATACATAAATAAAATATGCATATCATATCATAACATGTATCGAATACCGGTGTGTGTACTTTTTTAAAGTATTGATGTTTTATATCTACAACATATCTAAAATTTTGAACCAAAAATTTCTTTTAGAAGGTGCCCTACAATTAAGATAAGATGGAGTACTAAATTATTTATTTTCTTTATTATTTGTTAATTATTTAAAAAATCAGACTTATTTTCTCTTTATTAAAAAAAATGTAAAAGCACAACCAACTTGCTTTTGATTTATGAAAAAAAAAATTGAAAAGTAAGCACCTTGGCAATCAAATCGACTTGCTTTCTTTATATATATAAAAAATTTCGTTACAACATTGTCACATATAATTAGTTCAACTTCTTTTATCAATGCCATGTCGCATTTTTGTTGATGGATATATATGTTATATGTTGGTAAATACTTTTTAACATGTTATACATTGGTAAATAATTTATGTTTTTGTTATATTTTGCTCAAAAAACAGTTAAATCTTGTTGTCTTGGCAACTTTTTTCCACAGTTACTTGATTTTCTGTTAATAATCTTATTTGTCCTGTTTATGGGAATTTCTTGTGAAATTAGATATTTTTTGTATTTATTTGTCTAGGGGAAGAAGCTTAAATAATTGTTGGGAAAGTAAACAAAATACTTTCAATTTTTCTAGATATAACATAAAAAAACCATACAAATTATGAAATATATTAAATTTGTCTAAAATTTAAAGTAATTTTTCAAAATACTTTCACTTAATGTAGTCTCATAAAACTTACTGATATTTAATATGGGGATAAAATTAAAAAAATCCGTAAATATACAAAAATTCTTATGGAGTATATATTTACACCCCAAAAAAACAGCTATGAATACGCAAAATATCCAATTTCGCAAGAAATTCTCATAGACACGGTTTAGATTATTGCATGTAGTATATAATTAAAGGACATCCTCTTACATGCCCAAACTCTCAAATTTTGGCATGCGGACTCACAGTATGTTTTTCAGGTTTCTGAAAACAAATGAAGGAGGGACCCATATCCCTCCTTTTATATGTATCTTTACTCTCTCTTGCTATTTTAGCTTAAGCTCCTCTTCTCCTTTTTCTTTTTTAATTCTTTTTATTTTTTTTTAAGAGAAAGTGCTATCCATGAACTAAATCTATAGAGGATGACCACATTCAAAATTCCGGTCGAGTATACAAAATAGAAGAATTGTGGAGATTCAAGATTAAATTGTCAAAGCCATCTCGTGAGATAGAAGAGTTTTTTTTTTTTCAAAAAAGAATTAGTATCTGAAAAAATGAAAAAGCTTCCAATTTATATTATGCATTTTCAATTTTATATTTTGGGATAGTTTTATTTATTGAGATTAAATATACAGTATAGTCGTTTATATATTTTTTTTCAAGTACGCAATATTGCATTATGCAAACATTAAACAAACTTTTGCCACTGTTTTCTTTTTTGGGTCTACAGGATGGCAAAAAAATGAGGAACAGTTGAGGGTAGTTTCGGGTGATTCAGTACTTGTGGTGGCACATGATTATTTGAGAGTAGTTTAATAATGCTGGCAAACCAAAGCCTCACTAAGCAACTGTGATTCCATTCAATTCCTTGGAGCTTTCATCCCATATGGAGTACTATTTCGAAGGCATCTCATCATTAAAACCCATTCATGTATATCTAAGTTTTCTAGGCGACGATGATGGCACTAGTAGGTTCATTCATCTCCTTTCGGCCGCCCTTAAGTTAGAAGGTTTCAGGATCTCCGGAGATGATAAGACGTGTGAAACGGCAGGCTCCAATCTGCCACCTCACCTTGTCGAAGCAATTAAAGAATCCTGGATTTGTATTGTTGTCTTCTCCAAAAACTATGCTTCTTCAGTATGGTGTTTGGAGGAACTCTCACAGATTGCTACGCGCATTATTCGTTTTTGGGCAGAGCAAGCCAGTTTCCACCAACCTTGTCACCATGTAGATCCTTTCTTTGATGAAGAAAAGCTTGAAGAAGATGCAGACAGGGTAAAAAAATGGAGGATAGCTATGAAACAACGGGCCCATGTAGAGAACCCCTGGGATGTACCAGATAGGATTATACCAATTTTTTACGATGTAGATACATCTTTTCCCAAAAATAAACTCTTAGGGTGGCAAGCTATTAAGGTAAATGAGGGCGGTCTCTCAGATTTAAGCAAGGTATCCAAATGGAAGAAGGCTATGGAAGAAGTAACCAATCTCGGTGGCTGCTGGGATTTACGAAATGAGTAAGTGATCTTCCTCTTAACTTTTTCTTAGTCATGTTTGTCCACCAAGTCATAGCAAGGAAATTGCAGATTTTTTTGTTTAACTGATGATCGATTATTGCCTTGTTCACTCAAACCGAAATAACCTCTCCAACTTAAAAAAAAAAAAAAAGTCTTTTTTCCCTCAATCACTGAAACCTAGATTTGGTTCCTTTCTTGACGCAGTACATACGAAATGTGTAGCTCACTAACCAACAAGCCACAAAGTCTTCATGGCATTCTATTATAGACCTTTATTTTTATTTTAAATCATTATTTATTGTAATTCACAATTAGAAGTCTAGTTTTATTTTCTATCCAACTTATTTTTGGATAAAAAATAATACATTTTTTAAAAAAAATTATAATAGAATTTGTATTGTCCTGATTTAATTAATCTATTATTGTAACGACCATACCAATTGTATTCTTTTTCCTCCACCTTAAGGGGAAACAAATTTGATTGACTTGGTGTTTCTGTTTTTGTTTTTTAAGCTCAATTCAGGAAATTGTTAGAGAGGTCAAGAAAACAAGAGAAAAAATATTTTATGGCACTTTTAGCTTTGTCGGGATGCAATCCCGCGTGGAAGAAGTAGAAAAGCTTTTGGATTTGGGTTCAGATGATGTCGCTCGAGTTGTAGGCATTTGTGGCATGAGTGGATTAGGGAAGTCTTCTGTTGCCACAGTTTTATATATGAAGATCTTTCACCACTTTGATGCCTTTTGTTTCCTTCCGAATGTAAGTAGACGTTTAAAGCATGGTGATATATCTCTACAAGAACTTCTTCATAGAGATTTGGAGACAGAAAATTTAGAGATAAAGGATATTCTAAGTGAAGAGCGCTTACCATGCAAAAGATTAAGAAACCACAAGTTTCTCATAGCTCTTGATGGTGTCGATCATGCACAAGATATTGAAGAATTGAAGTTGGATAAAAAATTAGATTGCTTTGGTGGAGGGAGTAGAATCATTATAACAACCAGAGATGAACAAGTCCTTCAAAAGCTTGAGGTTGATGCTATTCACATACCTGAATTGTTGACTAAGGATGAGGCTTTTCATCTATTTCGTTCTCAAGCGTTTCAACGGCGATATCCTGAGGGTGATCATAAAGAGATGGCATATAGGGTATTGGAATATGCTAATGGCCTTCCATTAGCAATTGAAAATTTGGGTTCATTCTTATACCAAAAAAGCGACATAGAATGGAGAAGTTTTCTGGATAGAGAAGAAATTATTCCTCCTTATCAGATAATAATGGTTCTCAGAAAATGTTCTGATGAACTCGATAACATGCACAAGGAAATATTTCTGGATGTGGCCTGTTTTTTTACAGGGAAGGACATTAATTGCGTGAAGGAAATTTTACATGATTGTGGTTTTTCAGTGGAGATAGGAATCAAGCTTCTTATTGAAAAATCACTCATGACAATTTCAAATCAAAGAATACAAATGCATAATATGTTGCGAGTATTGGGACAAGAAATTATTCGGCAAGAAAGTCTTACATGGCGTAGAGGACGAAGTAGATTGTTCCTTTTCAGTGATATCAAATCTGCTATGGAAAGAGAATTTGGCGGGGTAAGTTTTGTGTATCCCCTTCCTTTAGTAAGGCATTGTAATTTACAAAAAGTATTGATTATCTTATATATTTCACTAATTATTTATGTATAAATGCATCATTTCTTAGGCTGCCGAAAAAGTTGAAGCTATAGTCTTGGATTTGGAGGCATCAGAAGGGGCCACATTGAGGATTGACAAGCTATCAATTATGAACAACCTCAGATTGCTCATATTTCGCAATGTGAATTGTTCTGGGACACTCAATAATCTTTCAAGCAAGTTACGACATGTTTCATGGCATCAATATCCTTTCACTTGTTTGCCATCAAATTTCCAGTCTGATACACTTGTTCAATTGATAATGCCTGATAGCAACCTCACAGAAGTATGGAAGGACAAAATGGTGATGTTCTTGTCTTTTATTTCTTCTGCTTAAAAAACCAAGGTGTTATTCAATCAAATCCGTGATTAAATATAGATACCTTTTCCCTGATGTTAAATATCTTAAATTTCATATGCAAACACATCTAATTATTAATTTCTATTCTCGTACTCTTTCTTATTGACAGATGCTACCTGGGTTAAGAAAAATGATTCTTTGTGGCTCAAAAAATTTGATCAAGATTCCAGATTTTGAAGGAGTTCCAAATCTTGAAAGATTGGACCTTGAAGGTTGTACTGGATTACTACAACTTCATCCATCTATTGCTATACTTTCAAAACTCAAATTCTTGAATTTGAAAAATTGCAGTAATCTTATCGGCATTCCTAATAGCTTATTTGCTCTGAACTCCTTGAAAGTTCTAAATCTGGCTAGTTGCTCAAAATTTGCACATTGCTTGAAATTTTCTCCTTGGAAGAGCTTGATAGAAGTGAAACTGCTTAGCATTTGGTATAGTCCATTCTTAGATAAATTGTTATACTTTTTTTTGTTCGTTTTACCAGAAGAAAAAAATTATCATCAGTTTGTTGTTTGTTGTTTTATTTACTTGATGTGTAAATATATTCATAAAGCTTAGGTAATGAACGCTGAGATTGAAGGTTTGTATAAGTGTAATTGGTATATTTGGGAATGATATATCTTTTGTCAGTTATCTCTGATTCTCCTATCTCACCTTAACATGAAGGCTAAGATTGAAAGTTGTACCTTGTTGATTCATCTGTCACTAAATTTTCAAAGCTCAAATTCCTATGGATTGCTAACTACTAGCTAGTCTTAATATTCCTGACATCCCTTTCAATAAAAATTCCTTTGTTTAAGACTAAATTCACAATATAGTATTTTGTTTAAAGAAAAAAAAAACTAAAACTCTTTTCAATATTAAATGGAATATATATTCTTTAATTAACTCAGAACATTAATGCAAAGTGTTCATCAACGACTAAACTCACTAAAAAATATTCAAGCACCAAAATAATAATATCACCACAAAGAACATAATGTTCTTCTTCTTCCAAAATACATTAGACTGAACAGAAATTACTTAAACTTTAGACTCTATCTCCTTCTACGAATGAATCTGCATTCTGAGGAGGATACCCTACACTGTCATAAACAAGAGCAGCAATGTTAGCACCAATTAGGGGTCCAACCCAATAGACTGCTTGGTTCAAAAAAAGAAAACAGTAATTAAATGATCACTCTTCCGAATAGTTATATATTGTGAATTATTATGCAGCAAGCTTTGTAATTTTGGAATTTGGTTATTACTTGCAAAGATTAGTATTAAAACTGGGATAGAAATTATTAGTCGGATGAAATCAAAACTAACATAAATTTGTGTCCATTATGATGTTTTATATATTTAACTATGACTAAGATTGGGGCAAAAACCTAAGTAACATTCCGATCAAATATCTGTATTTTCATAAATCGCGTATGAATAATTAATTGCCGTTAGTGATTCTACGAAGACAAAATTTGTGGCAAATGAAATAAACTTTTTATGTTTTTTTTTCTCTTTTATTCAACCTTTAAATATGATTTTATTACTGCACCTTTTTTTTTCCAAGTGAATAATTCACTGCCACATGTAAACTACTTTTTTTTATGAGAAAAAGACATTTAGGGACCTCTCAAGACAAATAATGACAAATTAGGGATCCTAATTTGTCTAATCCTCCCTAAGTCCTAGGTCCTGCATTGGCATAAAAATAAAATCATATGGACAAAATTAACCCTCAGTTCAGAAACAAAAAAATGCATGCACGCATGCACGAACGCGCGACCCCCTTTGTGTCAAAATCTAAAAAACGCACACACGCAAAGCCCTAATGTCATTTTCTCAAAAGGAAAAATCTTTTGCAACCATCGTTTTCAAGTCTCGGGGTTCAGTTCTCTGTTCCAGTTCCATTGAAAATCATCTGCCTCGTGATGTTTGAGTCTCTGAGTTCATGGCATTACTGCTAGACTTCGTGTTGAAAATCATCTGCCCTATGAGTTCAGAGGTTCCAAGTTTCTGAGGGCTCTACTCTATCGTCTCTAAATCTCCAAGTTCATGAGCAGTCTACTCCAGTTGGCATTCATTTGGTCGGGGTTGAAGGTTTGTAGGTTCTAAGTTCGTGAGCATTCTATGGTCCATCATCTTCAAGTGTCAAAGTTTCAAAGTTAGTTTGGTCGAGGTTGAGTTCGCTACTTTATCACTAAACTTTATCCTGTATAGTGATCCCGAGGTACGATTATTCTTCCATCGGTTCTATTAGTTATGGTATGTTATATTCCTTTGTTTGATTTAACAAACACTAGTGAAGGCATGACATTTTGTTTTGGGAATACGCGGTATTTCTTGTTGGTAAATAGGCTATATTAGTCTGTGAAGTAAAACTACGCTATAATCTGAAGTGGTCAGTAGGCTCTGTACTCTAAAAAAAATTCATTGTGAAGAGGGGGAAGATGTTACTGGGCAACCAAATTTGTGTACTCTGTTTCTGGGCATTACTGGTTATGAGTTGCTGAATTTTTTGTCTTTTTCTCAACTAAGGTGCGGCCAAATGTGGTGAGCAAATCTGAACAAGTTTCGAATCATCCATGCAGTAGCTTTATAGAAATTTCTGTTTAAAAATTTGACAGAATTAATTTTCGGTTTCAATATGACTGATTAGCCAAATATGATAATCAATAAAGAACATGTATTTAGTGGTGGTTGTGTTCTATCTAGTTGAAGTGTATTGATCTGACAAAAAGATACAAAGTTTTCTAAATAGGTCAAAGATGATAAAGGAAAAGGTTAGAGAAATGATATCAGAGTATTGTGAGGTATGCTATTTGTGAGTTCAAGTAAAGTGGATTTCTTGATTTGAAGTTATGTTATTGACATATTCTCTTTTTTAACAAACAGTTCCCTTTGAAACAAGATGTTCGCCAAAGCAACTGCAAAAAGTTTTAAAGTATATCAAAGGGAGACAGACATTGGTGGAAAGGGTGGCAAAAATTGGTTTTTCCACCTAATTGGACATTGAATGTTTTGTTCTACATAGAGGGGTATGTGAGGAGGTGATTAAGGCATTTGATCCACCTACCTTAAATGTTTATGTTAGAGGTAAACAACAGCAAATGGACCCAAAGCTGTCAATTGATTGTTTGGGTTATCCTATAGTGGGCAAGAAATTATGTTAGAAGGTGATAGTGACATTTTCATTTTATTAAAAGGGGAATTTGGGGGAGTAGCTTATAAGGTCATAGAAAATAAGATACTCTTAGGTGAAGATGAAGATCTATTTGAGTTATTCTGTTTTTTTTTTTTTGTATTGCTTGGAGAACTTTCTTTGCCCAAGCACAAGTTCAAATGTTAGTTATAGACTCTTGAAAGTTGTATCTGGTCTAAGGCTTGGAGACACTCAGTATGACTGTTCTTCTTTTGTATACAAGGAGATTGTAAACAAAATTTCAGAATATAAAAAGTGCGTACAAAAAGGGAAAAATGAAGGAAAAAAAACTGTTAGAGGGTGCTTATACTTTTTAATGGTATGTGATTTCATTTTACAAATATACGTTTTAGGTCTTATACAATATTTTCCTCACATCCCTATTTTTAGTTATATGCTCACTTTTGGTCCATTTGTAGCTATGTTTTATGCATTATTTCCCCCTTGGTATAAATGAGGTGCCACAACCTCAACATGCATTGAAATATTAGACTCATTAAAGAGTTTAAAAGCGTATTGAGGATGAGAAGGAGAGCTTCTATGGAATATTGAAAACATTTGGCATCAATGAAGCAACCTCCTCCTTAGACTTACCACCCATGTCTGCATTCCATGATTTGGTAAGAGTACATTATTATAATGCTTCACTTATATAATTCTCTATAAAATAACATATCATTTTCATTGTTGCAGGAATTAAAACATCTGTATGCTAAGGTCATGAATTGTGCAGGTAGAGTTTTGAGGCAAATGTTGAAGATGCAAGCAAGCAGAGATGATGCAAACAAGCATGAAAAGGGGGAAAGAGAGGAGGATAAAGAAGAAAAGGAAGTGGCTGATAAAGGGAAGGAGGATAATGTAAGAGAAGGCAAGGAACAAGATGACGAAGGAGGGAAAGAGGATGAAGAAGAAGAAAGAGAAGAGGACAAAGAAAAGAAAGAAGAGGATGAAGAACACCAAAAGGTAAAGGACAAAGAACGAGACAAGGAAGAAGAGGAAGAAGGAGGGGATGGAGAAGAACAGGGAGAGGGACGAAGCAAAGATTTGACATCTGCAAAAGATGGATGGAGAAGACCTCAAAGGGAAAAGAGAGCAACGAAGCATTCTTCATTTGTGTATCAAGCTCAATCATCTAAGCAAATAAGAGGAAGGACAATTGCAAGCACCAATGAGATGGAGTAGGTGTTTAGATACTACACAACAAATGGGAAAGAGTAAGTTCAGCCATGTTTATTTTGTTAACTACAAAACTAATTCTAAATGTCTAATTATGTGGTCATTGATTGATGTAATAGGGAAATTGTCAATATTGATGGGCTGATACTTACAAGAGCTGATTGTGAGTGTCTAGGTATAAGAAGATAGTTAAAAGTTCATGTGAGTGCATTCTCTAGAATTCTATTATAGTTGGAAATATCTTGGTTCAAGACAAAAGGAAGAACATAGAGTTATGCAGCGTCACATTTTCCCCTCAGAGCTGATGGTAATGTTTTACATTGAATATTTTTTCATTTTCGTGAACATTGTTCTTACATGATATATAATATGCATTAATATGAACTAATTTGAATGATTCTTTATTTTGAAAATAGCAAAGAATGACTTCGAGGTAATGGAAAGCAGAGAACAACTTAAAATTCATAATGTCAGAATACGTAGGGTATAATATAGGGGATTGTCATTTTATTTTTGCACTAGTGTGTCACACACTACACTGGTTTTGCTATGTTGTAGAAATGAAGACAGCTACAATGTATGTTTTGGACTCACTACATTGAAGGAAGTTTTGTGAGTATAAGACTTACAGGAGAAAGGCTTCGAAAAATGATCATATAGCAATGGGAATAAACTTGATGAGTAATTTCGTGGTATGACTTGAAACAACATCTGAAAATCATTTTTTCCCAAGTTACTAATGTTTTAAATAATCTATGACTTTTTTAATGTCAATAGAACAACACATTGAAGACATATTGAAATTAGTGAAATCGGGTGTTCTTGGAAAGAACCACAGTTTGGAATTGAAATATCTCCAAATACATCCACAACCAACCAAGTAAGTGGCATCAGTGATTGATTCATTTATTCTTATTATGTTTATGCCTATCTGTGTTGTTTTTAATTGAATGCTTGTAATTTTTGTAGTGATGATTGTGGAGTAATTGCTATATCATGGCTACAGCATTGGACCAACACTCCAAAGAAAGAGTGGGGTGTTTACACTAGCCCCAAGTTAACCATGGTTAGTGGTTTTCTCATGATTCATGTTATTTATACTAGTTTATTATCATTTGGCCTATAATGGAGTTTCATAGGTATTATAATTTTTGTTGGTGTAGGAGGAAGTAGATAATATGCGATGTCAGTTGGTGAATTGGTTGATAAAACATCCACATAACCAATTGTGCCAATAAGTGTTGACCTCTATTTCAAACCCCAAGGAACTCAAAAGGCAAAGACTAAAGGCATAAACAAGCTTCCAAAATTGTTGTGTGAAGCTGGGGTATGATAGAATGTGTTATGGAACCGAACTAGATGGTTTTGATAAAGATACTGAACTCGTGTACAAATGTTATAGTGTTAAAAAGTTTCTCTAAACTGAGAAACACCATTGGAGCACAGAAATTTGATGCAAAAACAAGGAAATGGAGTAGATTGAACAATGCTCTGCTGATATTTGACAAAAACCATCCATTACTTTCCAAGTTCATTGAAGAATTCGCCCTTACATTTGATGGGAACAAGTGGTCGTCTGTGGATTGGAGAGGTATTGGTCGTCTGTTTCATAGGCCAAGAGATGAACTCCAATCAAAATGGATGGTGAAGAAACTAGGGCAAATTAAAAAGGAAAGTTTTGCAGTACACCTATGGAACAAGCAAAGTAGGAAGCTAGAGATTGAAAAGGGAAACATTATTGATAATATCATAGCAAGTTGTTGTATTTTTTGCAACTCTTAGTTCTGAAGCTTGTAATTAAAGGGCTAAATAGAATTGTTATTCTTACAAATTTGCCTGTATTGTATACATTATAAGTTTGGGACACTTGGAAATTCAGGTTGTGTCACTTATGATTTCAGTTTGGGACACTTGGAAATTCAGTTTGGGTCACTTGGGGATTTAGATTGAGGCACTTAAGAATTTAGTTTGAGGCACTTGGGAATTAAGGTTGGGTCACTTGGGAATTCAGTTTGGGACACTTGGGAATTCAGTTTAGGGGACTTAGGAATTAAGGTTGGGTCACTTGGGAATTCAATTTTGGACACTTGGGAATTCAGTTTGGGAGACTTAGGAATTTAGGTTGGATCACTTGGGATTTCAGTTTGAGACACTTGAGAATTTAGTTTGGGAGACTTGGGAATTCAGTTTGGGTCACTTGAGAATTTAGTTTGAGACACTTGAGAATTTAGTTTGAGGCACTTAAGAATTAAGATGAGGTCACTTGTGAATTCAGTTTGAGGCACTTAGGAATTTAGTTTGAGAGACTTGGAAATTCAGTTTGGGTCACTTTGAAATTCAGTTTGGGTCACTTTGAAATTCAGTTTGAGGCACTTGGGAAATCAAGTACAAGCACTTGAGAATTCAGTTTGAGGGACTTGGGAATTCAGGTTAGGTCATTTGGGAATTTAGTTTCAGCCACTTGGGATTTCAGTTTGACAGACTTGGGAATTTAGGTTGAGGCACTTAGGAATTAAAGTTGGGTCACTTGGGAATTCAATTTTAGGCACTTGGGAATTCAGTTTGGATTACTTTGAAATTCAGTTTGACAGACTTGAGAACTAATGTTGGGTCACTTAGGAATTTAGTATAAGGCACTTGAGAAATCAAGTACAAGCACTTAGAAATTCAATTTTAGGCACTTGAGAATTTAGATTTGGTCACTTGGAAATTTATTTTTAGACACTTAGGATTTTAGTCTGACAGACTTGGGAATTGAGATTGGGTCACTTGGGAATTCAAGTTGAGGTACTTGGGAATTTAGTTTGAGGTACTTAGGAATTAAGGTAGGGTCACTTGGGAATTCAGTTTCAACCACTTGGGAAATCAGGTACAAGCATTGGGGAATCCAGTTTGACGGATTTGGGAATTAAGGTTGAGTCACTTGAGAATTCAGTTTGAGGCACTTGAGAATTCAATTTAGGGACTTGGGAATTTAGGCATGAGACACTTGGGAAGAATTCAGTTTGGGTCACTTGGAAATTCAGTTTTAAGCACTTGTGAAATCATGTAGACATCATTCCACACATACATGTACATTGAATTATAACAAACAACATAAACATGTTCAACTTGCATATATGTTACTAGCATATATATCATTCTTACATTCGTACAACAAAGGTAGTTTGAGCAATTTAGAATTTATCATTCTAACATGTTTACTACGCATGTCCCCCAAAAATAAATACTATCACTTACCTATATACATTTCCAAAAAAAACATATATGGGCTGCATACCAACTTCTGCCAACCCCAACATCTGCAAAAAATATCAATTTGGGGTGCGTATTTATACAAAAAAGCTGTTCAAAACCATTAACAGAATGAAGATAAAAACCAATTGCATTTCAGTGGTAAACCAGTTAATATGCTAGTGGTTTTCATCTTCCACATTTACAGAAGATCTACATAGGATTAAGATTCTTGCAGCTAGAGCAATTATGCCCAGGTTGGTGACAAAATGAACACATGTACACCTTCTTGTTTTGAAACTGAGACTCCCATCGCCTAGTTTGCAGTCTACTAGGAGCACGTGTGGTAATAGGAAGCTGCAAAAAAGTCAGTGATTCATAATAAGTAGATGTTAGTTCATCCAACTGTGGCATGTCATTAGTTTCCACTAGAATCATGATGCTACTACATATTTTTTCTTATGCACTAATCTTGTAACAATCTTTAACATATGCATAAACATTTCCATGAACTAATCTAATTGTTGCACATGCATGTAGACATGGAATGCCAACCATTTGCCATGCTTGACAGGTGCATTCCCAAGTTGTGAGATTAACCCTCAAATCTATGGAAACAGTGTGAACTGATATCCTACTTAAGCTCTAATTTTCAGCAACTATTGTTTCAGCCCTTGTCACAATCTCTTATAGTTATTCTTCCACTTTTAGACTCACCTCGTTTGTCCACTTTGAAACAGCCATCTTGCAACTACACAATTTCTTTGCCAATTTTGATCGATGCTCATTTATCAAAGCATATATATTGTGCTTCCGCTCCTTTACCAACCAAGCATTGAATGACTCAACCAAATTTGTTGTAATATGATCCCACCTTCAATGTCGAAATTGAGATAAGGCTCAATGATCAATGTCACCATTTGTTTCTCACCATTGTGTCACCTTAGGGGAGAAACACCTCAACTTGTCCATTGTGTTATCAAAATCACACTCCAACCTTACATATGTAACAACATCCAACAATTTCAGTGCATTATGCTTTCTCTTTCTCCTTCTACTACCTGTGGTAATTTTCATAAACTTAGAACTGAAATTTTCCTTTACATGCCGATAGCAGTATGCATGTTAATTACTTCCAAATATATCTCATACTACACTAATAATCGCATTATGTATATGAAAGTATGGTTATTTGCACAGAACCTTTAATCTCACTTAAATTTTGAAGAAACCATGCCCCAATTATCATATGTCTCCCCACCTACAATTGCATAAGCTAGAGGGAACAAGTCATCATTTGCATCATATAATGAGGCTGACAGCAAGGTTCCCTTGTATGGACCACTCAAATGGGAACCATCTATAGATAGTATTGGTTGGGTCCCAAGAAAAAATCCATTTATGCAACATCTATAAGCAATAAACAGCCTCTAAAATGTGTTGTTTCCCGATGCTTCCCATTTTGCAATTGTATCAGGGTCCGTCTCCATCAGTCTATCACAAAGTCATGGCATTAACATATATGAATTATTAGGACGCCCATGAATTTCCTCTAAGGCTTTTTCTCTTGCCCTGTATGCTTGCTTGTAAGTAAGGATTAGGCCATAATCCCTTAGTAAGTCTCGTACTATCTCAGTTGCTGTTTTGTCCAGATTACCTATCAAAGCATCACCAATTATACATGCTACCAGTGTTCAGTTGACCCTATGAGGCACAAGAAGGTTGTCTTGTGCATTATGTGTGTGTTCATTATGAAAATAATGTACACATAGGAAGGGGCTTTCTCTTTCTACAACATATGCTATTATCTTCCATTGACACTCAACAACCATGTACTTTGCAATCATCTTTTTTTGATTATTCTTTACATACTTGTATCCAAATTTATGAGCAACACTGTATTTGTACATTACTTTTTGGAATGTCTTTGAATTTGGAAATGTCCGTCCTGCTCTAAGAAATAGGTCCTTCCATTTAGTAGAATTCGACATTGGCTGGGGTATTGGTAGACTTTGTGTTCCATAAGGTAAAGCATTGACTTCCTCCCAAGAAGGATTCCCATCCTCCCCACAAGTATTCCTTTCCTCCCAAGAAGGAGAATCATCTAATGAAAATCCTATTATAGCCTCTATCCTGCATTCACAAACCATCACAGTATATTATAACAAATTATTGAAAAAAATCAGCTTCAAAATATGTCCAATTTCATTTAACTAAATTCCTATGAGAGAAATTCAGAATTTCCAACTCAGTACAATAATTTTCAGGATTCAATGTCTTATTTAATCAACTCTAAAAATATGTTCCTAGTTGAATTAACATAATTCCCAAGTGAGAAATTTAGCATTTCCAACTCGTTCTACCTATTTTCAGCAGTCTCAATATTATTCATTATTGTCATTTTATTCCAAAACTCAATTTAAGTATATCCAAACATCTAACCAAGACAACTTACCCTTCTGAATGTTTCATCGATGTCTGTCACACCCGAAAATGTGACGCAGATGGCGCTGAAAATGAAAAAAAAGGAGAAATCGACCTTCAAGATGGAAGCCAATTTCGGAGGAGTTGCCACCAAAATTTTAAAGAAAATTTCAGAAAACCAAAGAAAAAGGAAAGGATGGTTTGTAAATCAAAGTTGAGTTCGGGAGTACGATTGTGAGTGGGAAAGGTGTTAGACACCCCCACAACACCTGTTCCTAAGAATGGTTACCTTAAGTTGATCATGCAATTTTTATGGCTTTTAAAAATTATTTTGATAGCCCTTTAATTATTCACATACAAAAGTAAATATATAAAAATAAGAGAAAATGAAAAAATGAAAATAAAGAATAAAATGAAAATATGAGGAGTTGGAAAAAATAAAATAAGAAAAATATTATTTATTTACAAGAGCTGACTTGACCCAGAATCAGAGTCTGGGGCATACGTACCATGTGATAGAAATTAAAGTCGACATAGTTCAGATTATAAATGTGCGTCATTGGGTTGATATTTTTTATTATGTATATTTTTTTAAAAGAGAAGTTTATGAAAATTAATTTATCTTTCAACACATAAAATAATTTTCAAAATTGATTGGTGTGTTTTAATTTATAAAAGATAGATTAATTTCAATTATTTTCTCTTATCATTCATGTTTTTTTTTAAAGAAAATCAATTCTTAAAAAAGAGAGAATATGTGTTTTTTTCTCAATGTAGAAGATATGATTAAAATTATATATAAATTTGAATATTTTTATTGTTAATTTGAGAAGGAAAATTTGAAAAGAATTTTATTTTTACAAAATAAAATCAATTAACTCATGCGGTGACTTTTTCACTCACAATCTGCTCATTGATACTTAAATATTCACAATGATGTCACTCATGACATATAGGCGTAAAGAAAGAAAGTTATTAAGAAAAAATTAAAAATATGATAATTACATGTATTGTTAAAGAGAAATAACTAGCATATGTGGCGACTTTATCATTCACAAGTTGTTGATCAATACCTAATTACCCATGGTATTACCACTCAAGGTAGATAAATGGAAAGGATAAAGGCTTGAAGGAAAACAAATAATTTATATAAATTACTTTTATTTTCTTTTTTATTATGGAAATAAATTGAATCTCCTCAATACATATTTATTTAAAAGGAAAGTATTAAGAAGAATTTAAAATATGATTATTACATTAATTTTCAAAGAGAAATAATCAGTATATGTGATGATTTTATCACTCACAAGTTACTGATCAATATCTAAATGCCCACAGTGTTACCACTCGAAGCAAAAGGCATAAAAGACTTTAAGGAATGAAATTGGGAAAAATAAATATTTTTTATTAATATTAAAAAAAGCATCTATTTTTATCTTTTAAAGTTTTCTTAAAAGACTTCATTAATCTAATGGCATCTATTCTTTTACTTTTTAAGTTTTAGTAAATCAATGTGTAATTTTTTCTTGAATCCCAACATACACAAGATATTGAAATTTTTTCCTCTTATCTTTTTTTTTTGGCAAAACAAAAAGTCTCATAAAAAAAAAGAAAAAAAATCTAAATCCCAAACCGAATCCCAACGTACACAAGATATTGAGATTTGATTTCTTCTTCTTCTTTTTTTTTTTGCAAAACAAAAAGCCCCATAAAAAAAAAACTAAATTCCAACGTAAAGCTAAATCCCAACATATACAAGTTATTGAAATTCCTTCCCTTTTTTTTTTTGGTGAGAAGGAATATCATTCAATGAGAAAATGGGCTTTCTATATGGAGACACTGAAGGTCAAAAGAAAATATGCAAAACAGTCTAGAGATCAAAACAAAATTTAACAGGCCATCAAACAAGCGAGTACAACCAAAAAATAAAAAAAAATCATCCAATAATGCTCGATAATGCGCATGATTTACAAGGGATCTAATAAAAATAAGAATTTCCTCATGCTGAAATGATTCATGAGAGAATCCTTCGCTTGTAAACTTCCCAACATAGAAGAAAGTTTTTTTTTTAGCATAACAAGTCATTCCATGAACAAAAGCACTCCCAAAGTTCAAACAGGTGTAAAAGAAATTTGCACAACTATAGCCAATGCAGTTCACCATTAACAGAATCCAGATCTTAAAATAGCAGAAATTATTTTTCCAATAAGTATATAGGCACATCAAACACATTTGGCATTTTTCTAAGAGAGCAGAGCCTATCTGCACAGCTGGCCAACACGGTTTAATGCTAATCAATTACTAAAAGAACTCCCAAACTACTAAAGAAATTCTGTTGTTACTGAATCATGCGGAGATAAAAATTAATGACCAGACGTGAAAGTGAACGGACAAGGAAAATGACGAAACAATCAAGGAAAAAGGCAAAATGCTTCCAATCTGTGCCTGTGCTTTGAAATGAGTGTTACTGGATGATGATACGAACACCTGCCTTCCTTCCTTCCTTCTGCCTTGGCTCCTTCTCCTCTGTTCCCTGGGATTTTCTTTTCTTTTTCGCCTCTATTTATAATCAAAAATTTCTTACCTTGGTTGGGATGGCCAACTAGTGACTCAAAACGAATCTTCCATTTGTGTGCTCCAAATCAAAACCTTGGTCTGTGAATCCCTTGTCTGTTTCTCCAATTTCATGTATCTCATCCTTCGAACCACTACCTCTCTTTTATCTCATCCTACGATGCGTCTTCTACCACTGATGCAAGGAAAACGATTGAAGAATGAAGAGATACATTGCGGCATCGAGATAGACGCCATCCTCATTCTAATCCACCAATAGTGACAAGAGAGAGGCTTCGAGAAGTGATCACTTGTTGGAGTTAATCAATTTGCTCTACACCTCAACCCTAGCCTCCCTTGCATCTCTACTTTCTATTGCACAAGAGGAAACAAGCGTCTATCACTCCTGGTCAAACGCTGAGCTTCAGTGTTTGGCTCAGTTAAAAGAAAACTTTTTTTTTAAAAACATTATCTCCTTTTCTCTTTTTTTTCTTCTTCTCTTGTTCTTTTTTTTGTATATAAAGATATATTTTTTATCATTTAGAAAAAAAGGTTTTACTCTTTCTCTTTCTTTTTTTTAATTTTTTAATCTTATAAGAAAAAGGTTGGATTTGGATTAGAATCATAAAAGAAAGGAATAAGATTTTTTCTTTTTTAAGACTAAAAGGTGGGATTTTTTTTTTTAGAATCCTAACAAAAAGAGAATTAATTTTTTGTTTTTATTTTTTTTTTTGTTTTTTTTTAAACTGTAAAGAAAAGGGATTGGATTTGGATAAAAATCTTGAACAAAAAGAATATGATTTTCCTTTTTCTTTTGTAAGACTAAAAGGTAGGATTTTTATTTTTGAGAATCCTAAAAGAAAGGTAAATTTTTTTTTTTAAATCCTAAAGAGGGATTGGATTTGGAGAATGATTTTTTAGATTTTTCTTTAATTTCAGAAAATTTGTATTCAAATTAAAATTAAAAGGAAAATTTTCATCCTCTTTTTTCCTTAATTTTTTGTAAATTCCCGAACAAAATACGGTGTTCACAGTGTCTCTACAATTTCATTGATTCTGTTCCCCCTAATGTATACATGTGCAAATTCATCGTTAAACCTTACCAATTTTTGAACTCCTTCATTATTTAAGAAATCTATAAATGTATTATAATCGAACTTCACTGTATACTTTACCTCAACTCCATTGCATTCATTACCCGTTATCGATGATACCATTCTCAGCAACTTGTGTTATGTCATGCCTTCTCTTAAGAACTCAGTATTTATTTTGTCTTCCTTATATTGGATCCTACCTTGCACATCTTTCATAAATTGTCCTCCAAAGTGAACATAACAAAATACTTCTTTCAATGAACTACTTGACATCTGTAAATCAATCCTGCAATAAGCAATTATCTAGTTGTTACAAATGATTTTACCAAGATGAAATCATTTCTCATAACAACTATTAATTAAACCCAAATTCCCAACTACAAATTCCTATCATCTTTATCTATACTAACTAAGTAAGAGTGAATCATAATATTTATTAATAAAATAACCCAATAAGCCAATTGTTGGTTTAGACTACAGTTTATAGAAAGATCAGTTTTCTGCACAATTTTCATGGAGATAACAAGCATTTCCAACTGACATTTACATAATTTCATACCTCTCATATCAGTTTTAAATATTCCTCCATACTTTAATTTAGAAAAAATATTTCAGTTCAGTAAAAAAATCATATGCCACTTATAAGTTCATAAGCCATCCAAAGTGTGATATATCTAGTTTTAACATATTATTAAGCTATACAAAACAAGTGATAATGCTTTACCAATATTTTACCAAAAACTAACTGATGTTTTATAAGTAAAGCTGAAATACATGATGTAGCAAAATATTTGGTATAGTGCGTGTAGGTAATAATTTTTAACAAGTTTTTGAGTAGTGTATCTCTCTTTTTTTAAATGTCATTTGTACAAAAAAAATCACTTATTAGTACTAGACACTTAATAGTCATTCTTGTACTTAACCATTGAAAAGGTTTACACAATTGAACTTCAAAAGAGAGGATTGCACATTCACACATACTACTATTTCTTGCTAAGTATGACAAGATTAAAACACCAGAGCATATGGATAGATTTATTTTAGCAGAAATACCAGACAAGGTTAAACAACCTATATTGTATAACCTTGTGGAGACATTCATGACACATGGGCCATGTTCTTTTAATGCAAAGTCCCCATGCATGAAAGATGGGAAATGTAGTAAATATTTCCCAAAGAAATTCAACACCCATACAATTCTTGATGAAGAGGGCTATCCCACTTATAGACGTAGAGATAATGGAAATGCATGGTTAAAAATGGCATTTCTTTAGATAACAGATATGTTATTCCATATAATGCTTATTTATTGCAATTATTTCATGCACATTTGAATGTTGAAAAAACAAACCAATCAAGAGCAATCAAGTACCTTTCCAAATATATCAATAGGGGGAATGATAGAGTCATAGCTACAATATACCATAACTCATCCAAAGAAGAGGGAAGTAATGAGATTGATGAGAAGCAACAATACCTTGATTGTCGTTATGTCTCTTCATGTCAAGCAGCATGGAGAATATTTGGATTTGAGACATATTACAGATATCCCCCTATTGAAAGGTTTAACTTCCATCTACCTAATCAACAATCAGTAGTATACTTTACATCAGATCACTTGCAAAAGCTACTTCAAAGAGAAACAATCAAGCAATCTATATTCACATCATGGATGCAGTACAATCAAAGACATCCTAAAGCAAGGGACCTAACTTGTGCTAAATTTCCTTTGAAATTTGTATACAAAAAGAACACAATAGAATGGAAAGATAGACAAAAAGGCTTTTTCCATCAGAAGATTACAACATATATCTCCTACTTCCAGAGAACTTTACTTTCTCCGAGTCTAACTAAACAAGGTTAGAGGTCCAACATGCTATGGAGATTTAAGTATTGTAAACAATGTGGTCTATCTCACTTTCAAGTCGACATGTTATGCTATGGGATTGCTTGTAGATGACCAAGAGTATATTGATGCTATTAAAGAAGTAGCACAATGCGCAAGTGGTTACCAACTTTGAAAGCTATTCTACAGCATGTTATTATCAGGTTACTTAAGTAGAGCTGAATATGTTTGGCAACAAATATCTTATTTACTATCAGAAGACTTGATGTATGTACCACACAATAACCAAAACCTTGCAAGTATTACTTAGTCAACGTATGTTTCATACAAAATCTATTACAAGTTCAAGTTAATAAAATTCCATATTAATTTTCCATAATATTTATACAAAAAATATATTCCATAATTTTGTTTCCCTGTAGTTCAATTCTTTTATATTCCATAAATTAGCAACTGGCACAAAGATATATAAATAGGATTTCTTTTATTTATAACTGTTGACTTTTAGATTTCTTTTCTACTACACGTATATATTTTTGTCTGCACTTTGAATGACCAAAAAAGAAACTAACTTGTTTTTCCTCACAAATGTTAGCTTTTCAAAAGAAGAAAAAGAGGAAGCAGCATTAATTGAAATTGACAAGATTTTGCAAAGAAGTGCCAAAAGTGTAAATCAATTCCTACCAGTCAGCTCAATTTTTGACAGAGGGACAATTGGTGATGCAAACCACTTGATTATCGAAGAATTGAACTATGATAGATTTCAAATGGAAATGCAACTAAATTGGTTGTATCTCTCACTTCTGAACAAAGATTAATATTTGATAGTATTCTTGCAACTATAGATACTCCTTCAAACTATTTTTACTTTATATATGGCTATTTCTGGAATGCATTGTCATGTGCACTTCAAGCTAGAGGAGACATAGTGCTAAATGTAGCCTCAAGTTGTATAGCTGTAACATTATTGCCTGGAGGAAGAACAACACATTCAAGAGTTCACATTCCACTTGAAATTCATGAAGAGACAATATGCAACATCAAATAGAATTCTGATTTAGCAGAACTATTAAGAGCAAAACTGATCATATAGGATGAAGCACCAATGATTAAAAGACATGCCATAGGCTTTTGATGGCACAATGATAGACATACTTAGCATGACAACACCTAATGCAAATAATTTACCATTTGGTGGAAAGTTTGTTGTTATGGGTGGAGACTTTAGACAAATCCTACCAGTAATTCCTAAAGGTACAAGATCTGAGATAATTAACTCATCAATCAATGCATCATACCTATGGAACAATTGCAAGATTTTTTAGTTGACAATAAACATGAGGCTTTAGTCATCTATGTCAGCAAACAACCTTGGAGATGTCAAAAAACTCTCACAGTGAATTTTAAATGCCGGTGATGGAAAGCTAGGTAATCCGAAATGTGGTATTGTTGAAATAAACATACCCCTAGAATTGTTAATGACCAACTACAAAAATCCATTAGATGCAATAGTCTCTACTACATATCCTAACCTTCTTGAGAGATTTTCAGAGCCATCATACTTTATAGATAAGGTAATATTGTCAGGTACCATTGACATCGTATCCAAGATCATGAGTACATGTGTTTACTTCTACCAGAAGAGCATGTAGATTATTTAAGTTGTGACTCAATATGCAAGTCAGTAGCTAATATAGATTCAATTGAACAATTGTACCTACCAGAATTTCTAAATGCTATTAATTATTCAGGAATGCCTCCTCACAAGTTGTCACTGAAAATAGGATCTCCAATCATGCTCTTTTGAAACATAGACCAACCTTCAGGCCTATGCAATGGGACACAACTTAGGGTCACTTACTTACATAAACATGTCATTGAAGCAATTAAACTTACTGGATCACATCCTAATGAAAGAGTTCATATTCACAGAATGGATATAAATCCATCAGAATCAAGATGGCCATTCAAAATGCAATGAAGACAATTTTCAATCATTTTATCCTTTGCAATGACAATAAACAAAAGTCAAGGACAATCATTACAACATGTGGGTATTTACTTGCCCAAACCAGTGTTTACTCATGGGCAACTCTATGTGGCTTTATCAAGAACTAAACATAAAGATGGACTAAGGATTCTCATTCATGGTGATGACAACATGCCACAATATAATACTGTCAATGTTGTTAGCTCAGCTGACTTCTCAAGAGAGGGGGTGAATTGGAAAATTAAAATTTTTCTGTAAAGATGAAATACAATGGTGATACTAAAAAAAAATAATTGAAAATAGAGTATAAAAAATAAAGAGCAAAGGGAAGAGAATTCAGTAGTTTATCCTGATTCAGTTTATTCCACTTGACTTATGTCCAGTCCCCAAGCCACAACTTGGGATTTGTCCACTATCTCTTGCAAGATTTGAATGGGTTCTTGCAATGACCACAGTATAACACTAGCTCGAACTTCGAACTAAAACAAGTTTTCTCACTCTTCTCTCTCAAGAGTAAGACTATCTTCCTTAGTGTAATTTCACACTAAGTACTCTCTATAAGTGTTTAGATATTTTACAAAATAAAAATTCTTTCAAAAGAGTAGATATGAAAGTTGAGATACAATGAATGAGTAAAATAGAGGGTAGTTGAGCTTTGAATGAATTAATAAATGAATCAGTAGAGTTTGGCGTGTATATTGTTTTTCTCTACATCCAATAATTTAAATGAGGTTATATTTATAGTCTTGGGGCAAAACTATCCGTTGGAAGTAAAGGTTAGCCGTTACTCTCAATAAAATAGCCGTTTCACTACCGCATTAAATGCATCTGACAGAGGTTATGCGGATAATCTCCTCAGGTTATGCGAATAACGAGTAACTGTTTGCCTTTATTTTTAACGTAGAGCTTCTCATTATCCAGATAATCTAGCTAGGTTATGCGGATAATGTACTATCCAGAATGACTAAGTTTTAACTCAGAATTATTTTCCTGAAAACCTACTTAGTTATTAGGATAACGTTAAGTTTTTCTCAAACTGAATTTTTGTAAAACTTAGGTTATCGGGATTATCTCCCAAGGTTATGCGGACAACCCATTTACCCGAGGAAAGTTTAAGTATTCTAAAATATAGGTTATGTTGATAACCTCCCTTGGTTATGCCAATAACCTATTTACCCAAGGAGTCCAAGTGCTCTGTGACACACGTTATGTGGATAACCTCCCTAGGTTATGTGAATAATGGGCTACACAGTATCGCTTTTCTTTACTATTCACTTTGTTATGCAAATAAGGTACCTACCTTATCAAGATAACCTCCTGGACAGGTTTGAGAACTTTATCCCCAAGTTGTGTTATGTGGATAACCTCAATTCCTTTTCATGAAATTGAAGAATGGACTTTGGAAAAGCTTTGAGATTGAGTCTTTATCCTCATAACCTTAAATAGTTATCCGTATAAGGTAGGATATTATCTTGAAAACAAGGTAAACACTTAGAAACATCTTTGAAATAGAGATCTTATTCCCATAAGCTAAAACATTTTCATGAAAACCAATTGAACACTTAGAATCAGTTTGAGATTGAAGCTTTATCCTCATTAAATAACTCTTTTCTTGAAAATTATTTTGAAATCATGAGCTAAGAATTAATCATTCAATTAGCCATCTCATTTAATATTGGTTTAATTGAAATTCAAAGCTTAACTACCTTCTTTTATAGATAATTTCCTTAAGTATGTGAAACTTTTCTTCAATCAATAGGAAGCTTCAACTTTGTTCTTCATTTCACTTGTGTTCTTTTGATATTGAATCTTCCAAGATCATTTATTTTAGAATCACCAAAACATCTAAATTAACAAATGTTGTCTATCCGGAGGTGTTTTGAAAGTTGAAGGACAGAAGATTAGAATGGACACAACATAATTGATTGAAAATGGGTTAGCAATTCATACCTATTCAACTTTATATTTATATTTATTGATTTCAGAAGTCAAAGTAGTATCCATTCACTAACGGCTCTAACATAGATTATGTAGGTATTAACAAAGTTCATAAGTTCATTGTAAAAGACTTCTATTGGCAAATGCATACAACAATATCTGGTAAAACAAGGTAAATCTATCAGTATTTCTTTGAATATTGTTCCTATGAGTACCTTAATTGATATATTCATAACTGAGGAAAAAAATAGATCATATTGAACTTATCTACACTATTTATTCTGTAAGGTACGAAAGGAGACAAACAGTCAATGACTATGCTTGCAAACAAGGATATACTGGTATGGCAATCATCACATGTATGTCAAACTTTTGGATATCCCATTTAATATAACTATTTTTGATGTGTTGTAGCTACAGTATAAATATTTACTCTCCTGAAAACTTAATCAGTTTTGATAGGTAGTCAAACAAAATCTTGTCATTAACTGGACAAACAAATGCATACTTCCCATTTCTCTTCGCAAAATATATCTGCTACCTCTAGCACAATATCCACATCTGAACAGGCATATGCTAAATCCTAACTAGGACCAGTATAAGTACAAATTGTCACCAACAGGTTGCACATTCTACGCACTTCTATCACAAAGAATAAATCCTATTTTTTAAGGCTCAGTTTTTCATATCACTCATAAAAAAATTCAACAAAACAGACTTAACAAAAAATCTCACTTCAAAGAAGAATCTTTACAAGTACTGCCTACATATACTAGCTAGTCATATTGTGATAAAATATAATTTATTGGGGCACACAACTCAGTGACTACTTGGGCCACAAATTCTTTCATGACAAAAAGAGCACAATGAATCTATTGCTTTTCCTAAAATATACCCCTTATCTGTTATAATGCCATTTTATGCAATCTAATTACTGCAATTATGTCAAAAAATACTAATTCAGCCAATACATCCCTAAGAAATCATAACTTCGAAGCATAACTACTTTGTTCGAAGATGAAGGAAATTTTAAATTAACATTAATAGTTAGATACAACAAATTTTCAACATTAAAATCAAGACTTTCATGCACAGGACAAACATGAATGTCCTAATTTCTCTGAAGAACTTTAAGATCAGTTAAAATGTTCCTCACCCATTCCAGATTTAGTGCAGTTTCAAAATTCTATCGCATTCATTTGACACACAAAGATTAGTTGCCTCTCACTTTCATCTTCCATTTACCTGGATTCCGGCAAAACCTCGGTTTCCTCATGCAAGTACAAACGATTACTCTGACTAGAATAGATACAAAAAATTGCAACTCTTTTCAAATGCGCATTATACACCAACGACTTGAAAAATACCCATTTTTCCCAAAGCACCAACTACTTCCACTCAAGAAACCTTGAGAAAAAGTTATTAATTATATGATGTAAAAGTTATTAATATTAAAAGTGGGATATTTTTGAAACTATTTTAAATTTTTTGACAAATTTAATTATTATAATTGATTTTCTCAATCTTTGTAATTTTATTCTTTGTCATTTATATAAAAGAATGGAGGTAGTATTAAAGATTTGACTAAAATACATTCATTAATGATTTGACTAAAAAATAAAAGATTAAATGAGATGACGGTGTAATTAAAAATTTAGTAATGCATTAAAAGTCTAAATTTAAAACAAAATCAAAACTTCAAAACCACCCTAGTTATGGAATGGATGGAGTACTAAATTACTCCAATTGGATCCATCGAAATTCAGGAAAACATGGTTAGAAATCATTGAAAATGACTTGGAAATGATTTAAAAATGGTTTTTTTAATAAAAGAAGAAATAATTTTTATATAATTTTTAAAATTGTATATAAATTGTATTCCAAATTATATTATAATTTTTTTAAGTTTTAACAATAATTATCTTATAACTTAGTAATAATTTTCAAATTTTAAAATTCATTTTAATTAAAAATAATTATAATATTAAATTTCTTCTAAAATTAATTTTAATAAAAAATGATATAACATTAAATTTTTTTTTTCGATAATTTTTAACTGATGTTCTTAAATTTACAACTCTTTTTCCTTTTCTTCCAACCGAGCTATGTTTTTTACGGAGCATTTTCATCCATCAACCTTCTTTTCCGTGTCATTCAAGCACATTGGTTCTTATTTGTTGTCTGGAAATTCGAGGTCCTCATCCGTCATTCTTCCGAAGACTTATTGGTCTTCAGATATGATTAAAGTAAGGCATGGAAAGAAACTTATTGGCTTAAATATTGTAGTCTCGGCGACTTTTTCCACAATTGATTGATGTTCTGTAATAATCATCTTAATTGACGTGCCGAAAAAGCTTAATTAAATAATTGGTGGGAAAGTGAAAAAGGGCGTATGTATTTTCTTCATTCACATGGCAACTTTTTCCACTGCTGATGAGGAAAAGATAACATTCCCATTGGGTACGTTGGAAAAAAGTATAAATACCCGCAAAACAACATACTTTATCCATTTCCCGATGTATGACATAATAGATAAAATCATATAAATTAAAAAAAATAATAAATTTATTTAAAATATAAAATAATTTTTTAAAATATTTTCATTTAATGTTAATATCTCTTCTATTACGTAATTAATACAAATAAATTATATTAAAAACATATCATCTTAGTTAGGGATATTTTTTCAAAAAATTATTAAATACACCAGATAAACCCAATATATCTCTTATATTTTGAAATATGAAAATTCTCATAATTATCCCTTATATTAGAAAACGGAGGGAGTATAAATTAAGCACAAGGAATCATCCACGATTACCAATCTACTTCTTCGCTAAGATTGGTAATGGAAGAATTCGTAGTAAAATCAGAGATAAAACCAGAATGTCACAAATAGGGGCAGCCGTAGTCAAGAAAACATCCATTATTATCGATCTTTTTTTGCCATAATTATAGATTTCTTTTCCTTGTTATCATAGTTATGGTTAATTGTTTCTACTTCCACACGTTTTCCTTCTTATAGACGCTCCCTAAAGTGAAAATTGTGAACCTTCGTGGTTTCAAAAGTTTTACTCACATGCTAGATTTTGGCTCCATGATCTCATAATTTTGCGTAGATTATTTGAGAATTTTGATGATAAAAAATAAAGTACTACCTCCCATCCAAAATATAAAGGACTTTTTAAAATTTATTTTGTTTCAAAATATAATAGATAAATAAATTTTGTATAATAAATTAATGCGTTTTTTCTGATTTTACTCTTAATTAAAGTAGAGTTATTATTACGATATATGAGTTAATTGAAAGTTGCTTCCTCCTATCTATATTATAAGATGTTTTGTATAATAAGTTTTTTATCCAAAATACAGGGCATTGAATATTGTTTTTCTCATTTTATCCCTATCTTTAATGCTACCTCTCTCATCATTTATTACACTACAATGATAATAGAATGATGTATTTAATAAGGGTAAAATAGAAAATATAAGTGCTTTTGCATTGATTTCAGGTAAAAAATAATTTTCTTAATATACATGTAATTGATATAAATCTCTTATAATATGAACTGGAAAAGTAAGTGAGAACATTAAATGAGAGTATTTGTGGAAAAAAAATTTTTCTTTGTGACATATTTAATATGTTTGATTGTTTTCTTAATTTTGATAATTTAGTTATTTATTTCTTATATTTTGGAATAGAGGTACTCTCTCCGGTCCATATTATAAGGCATATTGTATAACAAGTTTTTAGTTCAAAATATAGGGGATTAGATATTTTTTTCTCATTTTACCCATGTCTTTAATGCTTTATCTCTCTTCATTTATAACTCTCCAATGGTAATAGAATAAGGTATTTAATAAGGATAAAATAGAAAATGTGGGTACTTTTTACATTGATTTGAGTTGAAAAAGTAATTTTCTTAATATACGTATAATTAATACAAAATGTCTTATAATATGGATCGGAGGGAATAGTATTTAATTGTTTCTTATACTCCTTTTAATCTCATATATAAGAGATATTTTTTTTGGAGTGGTTTTGGTCTCAAATATAAGGGACTAGTGTTGGAATTTGAAGTATTAATTATTTGTTTCCCAAATTATCCATTACCCATCTGATAGTGAATTTAATTGTGTCATTAATTTTATGATAGTACTTCCTCTGGTTTTTATTATAAGGGACTTCCAACTACTTTACGCAAATTAAGAAAGTTACTTATCTTCTTAAAATCATAAAAACAATAAATATTCCTTTTTTACCTCTATTTAATATAATAATACAATCCACGTTAAATATTCAAAAGTTCAATAACCATTTATGAGAATAAATAAATGATGAGAACAAAATAGAAAAAATCCTACAAAATATTACAAAGTACCTTATAAAAAGGACCAAAAATAACTTCTAAAATATCCCTTATAAATAGAACCGAAGGGAGTATTACGTTGAGGTATTCTTGAAAAAACTTTTAATTTGATACACATTTAAGAGGGTTAATTATTTTTGTTGTCTTGGGTAATTAAGTTACCAATTCTTGTCTTAAATATAAGAAACAAATATACTTTATATAAACTAAGAAAAATAGTTAAAATTGATTAGAATCATTAAGTTTATCACAAATGAATTTTTTTCTTGAAAGAAGCCCCTTTAATGCCAGAAAATTATACTCATGTAATTAATAATCTCTTATATGTAAAATTTATATTCCATTTAATAAGAGGTATTTTTAGAAGAGAAATGTTAAATGCACTAGATAACTTTTATAATAATCTTAATTTATTTTTTATATTTAAAAAAAAATATTTATATTTGAGACCACCGGAAGTCGTTATTGGTTCATGAGAAAGTAGAGGGCATTGATTAAATTGGTCCTTACTTTATTCCTTATTTTATAATTCTGACTATTGCGCATTTAATTAAGAGTTCATTTCCGAAAATTTGAAATATTGATATTTGATCATTAATGCAAGATTATGTCTTATTTACAAAAAAGAAAAATAAATATAATATATATACATATAAATATATAGTCAATTAGATGAGCATCTAAAGTATCCTTAACTATATAAGGATATTCCAAGAAGAATCTGCTAGGGTTGAAACGCTTCTTCTTTCGGTGCAGGCTCTGGTTAAGCACATTCTTAGGACTAATGATCTCATATCTCTCATTTATGATGTAAATAACTTTGACAATTCTTGATTATTTTGGTTGTCATTTTTATTGGTCCTTTGTTTGTTCCCCTCTTTTTGTTTTGGAAAACGGAGGATTTTGTATATTCTAATTAGCAATGAATCCCCCCCTTCTTCAAAAAAAGAGTATCCTTAACTATATATGTATATAGTCAATTGAAGACTTAATCTCTTTAAAAGGTATATATCACCAAAATAGATTTTATTTCTAAATTTCTAAACACCCTCAAAGATTGAATAGTCGAGGCAATGGCTACTCGCCTTATTGCAAAGAAGGAAAATGGACTTTGAATACTCACTTCCTAAGCAATTATGTGTAGTCATTGTTGTCGTTGATTGGTGGGGAAAAAAAAAGTCACCATAATCCAAATTTTATGTATTGGAAGCAATTGATCGTTAAAGAAGCTCACTTCCTAAGCACGACAGAGATGTTCAAATTTTATATATTTTATATATATTTTTATTTTGATAATGGGACCTGCTTAAAAACATAATGATAAATTAAAAATTAAAAAGATATCACACCCAATAAGAAAGTTCGAAGAAAGGAAAGAAAAAGAAAATCAGATACGTATGGGGGAAGTTCACAAGAGAGATCCACAGGATTTCAAAACACTCCACTCTTGAGGAAAAGTCGCATAAAGCAAGGTAAAAAAAGAAAGGAATATTAAAACATGAAATTTAATCAGTAAAATTAATACTCCTTTGTTTCTTTTTATATCACTCTTTAAGAAAATTTTTATTTTTATTTATATGTCACTTTCAAATTTTAAGATAATATTAATAATTATTTTTTTCATTTATGCCATTATTTATTCTTTTAAAAATCAAAAATAATATTAGTTACTCTTTTTATCTTTCTATTTATTGAAAGATATATTAGAAAATTTAAAATAAATTTTAAAATATCAATTATATTTTTTAATATATATAAAAATTTAAATGATATATAAAAAGAAATGGAGATAATAATAAACTGAGTATGAATAAATAGAAATCATGGCTTTTTTATATTATATTGATTGATTGATTGATGATATTGGTGATTTATAATTCAAACAATATAAAATTATTAATACCATCAGGGGTTTGATCTAGGGGAAGGACTAGTTCCTAACAATGTGATGAATCAAGGTTTAAATTCTTGCTGAAAGAGGTATTCATTTTTAGCATCCGACCATACCTCGATTCGAATTCCTCACAATAGGAGAAGAACTTATCATCTTAAATTCTTGTTTGTCCTTTGCAATTTTTTCCACTGTTAATTCATATTTTATTGATGATTGTACTTAATTGACGTGTGGAAAAAGCTTAAACTTCGATGGAAATGTAGACAAAAGTGATTATTTTCTTCATTCTCACAGCAAACTCTCCCACCATTGAAGAGGAAAAGTATAAAAAAGTTAAAACTTGCAAACAAAATAATAAAGGACGAGAAAAAAGATTGGTAATGGAAGAATTCTTTAGTACAATCAGGGAGGAATCCAGGTTGTGAGAAATAGGGGAAGCCATAATCAAGAAAGCAACCACTTTCTTTCGTACATTCAGAACAATGATTACTTGTTATTACATATTTTGGGTTACTAATGTAAATATTTTTGTTACATTTTTTTTTACAGCCAGATCAGAGGTGTGCCCAGTACACACAGTTCGATAACATCGTTGCACTATTCAAGGTAACTACCTCGGTCTCCTTTTGAAGTTTTTTTAAGTATTTGAGCACCCACCTAATCGGACGGACGGGATAATTTAAGATTTAATAATTAAATTATAATCAGATTAAGGTCAAATTCATTGTAAATAAATTGATATATTTTAAATAATATAAATAAAAATATAAAAAATATTTATTCATATTCATAAAATTAACATTTAATTTAAGATTAAAAGTAAATTTAATAATTTTTTAATTTTACATACTCCCTCCGGTCCTATATATAGGATCTTTTGTCCTGGTCCTAAATATAAGACCCTTTACAATATACGGGGTAGCATTTATTATACATTTTCAGAAAAAGTATCCCTATTTAATGTATTCAAAGAGAAAGAGAGAGATTAAATAAGGGTAGTTTTGAAAAAATGTTGGGATTTTCGGAGAAATCAAGGTAGTTAATTAGTTTTAATTATAATTCTTAATCCGCGTGATTCAGTTAAAAGAATTTTATCTTAAGAATCAAAGGGAGTATCATATAGAAAATTAAAAATATTATTAATAAGTTTAATAACTTAATATTAAAATCTAAATAAGTTAATATTTATTTATAATTATATGATATTCTATTTCCATATTATTTGTTAAGTAAATTTATCATTATTAATAATTATGTATCATAATAACACATATATAATATTATAATATGAAATATATATATATATATATAAAATAATGTTACTTAATACTAAAAATAATATTATTTTATATAAAAAATATTTAAAAAAAAAAAAGGCAGACTGGTTTAAATCGGTTTTTGGCCGGTTCTTGGTCAGTTCATTCCAGTTCTAAAACTGACCGATCTTTATCTGTAACTGGACCAGACCTGAGACCGACTTCAGGTCGGACCCGTCGAACTGGTTGGTCTGGTTCGGATTTTCTACACTGGTGTTTTAAGTGTTGTTTAAGTTTTATTGTATAAATTAAGAAATATAATTAATATATTAATTTTTTTTAATTTATTAATATATTTTTATAAAATAAGTAAATAAAAAAATAATTAATGTTATTTTTAACTACTAAAATAATAAATGAGAATATAAATGAAAAATAAAGATTAATATAGTTTTGAACTTTTAAAATAAAAAAATATTTTTTTAAACTGTAAGAAATAAAACAAATTAAAGGAGTAACAATCATACATTATCCATATATATTTATATGATTATAGCTCAGTGTTTGGGCCATGCCCCGTTTTCTCGCCTAAAAAAGAGTTTACATTCGGCGGAATTCACGGGTTTTCGAATGTTAAGTTAATGACGTGACTTGATAGCCAATTTGTTTTTAACGCGTGGAAAGAACTTCTTGTGTTAACAACCGGATTGTTTGAGCTTTTTTAGTTAAAGATAAAGGGCCCGCTTTTTTAAGTTTATAAAAAAAGAGTGATTTTTGAATTATTTAAAAAATGATTAACTACTAAGAGATTTTTAAAAAGGTAAAAATTATTTTGTGTTTGATTAAAATAAATAAAAATATTTTTTAAATTATTTAGTAAATAAAGAAAAAATATAAATTTATATTATAATATTTTTATGCAGTCAAATATTATTATTTTTATAATTTTTAAAATTATTTTGTTGCATCCCGCCTTTTATACATTTTTTTCTCTCATCTATTGCAACTACTTTTTTTAAAAGTCACCTAGAGTAACTTCTCAAAATAAGCAGAAAACTATTTTTTTTCATATTATTATTATTTTTAAAAATTTAAATAAACACCCTAAAAAATGTTAAAAGTGCTTTTTTATGAAAAAAAAAAAAGTGATTTTCATCTTAAAAAAAATTGAAACAAACGGGATCAAAATCACTTTTTTTATATAAAAAATCACTTTTTAAAATTTATTTTAGATTGTCTATTTAAGCTTTTAAAAATAATTCAAATTTAAAAGAAATAATTTTTAATTATTTTAAAAAATTCCTCTAAGTAGCTTCTTAGAAAAAAAAGCTGTTACGGTGTAGATGAAAAATATAATGAAAAAAAGAAGGAGATGTCAAAATTTAATTTTAAAAAATTGTAAAATTAACAAAAAATTTTCCAAGGGAATACTGCAATACAATTTCTATACTTTTTCTTTCAATTTAAAAGTGTTTCTTTTATTTTAACTAAATACAAAATAATTATAACTTTTCATGAAATCTCTAAATAATTAATTTTTTTAAATAATTTAAAAATTAATTTTTTAAAAGTTTAAACAAACTAACCTAAGTGTTGTTGTCTTATTGTTATGAGTCCCACATTGGAGAGCCTCACATAGGAAGTGGGGTTTATAAGGACATGGGGTTCTCCCACCTAATGGACTAGTCTTTTGGGATGGGCTCTCCCCTTGGACTTGTGCTCATAACATTGGTGCTTTCATTGAGAGGCCGACACCACGGAGAGGGCTACCCACGGAGGGTTCTGACCGGTGGAGGGTTTCGACCAACAAGGAGGTTGAGTGAGGTGTCACCGAGTGAAGTGTCGTGGTGTGGAGCCGTCGGGGACGTCGGCTTTCGAACGGAGGTGCATTGTTATGAGTCCCACATTGGGGAGCCTCACATAGGAAGTGGGGTTTATAAGGACATGGGGTTCTCCCACCTAATGGACTAGTCTTTTGGGATGGGCTCTCCCCTTGGACTTGTGCTCATAACATTGGTGCTTTCATTGAGAGGCCGACACCACGGAGAGGGCTACCCACGGAGGGTTCTGACCGGTGGAGGGTTCCGACCAACAAGGAGGTTGAGTGAGGTGTCACCGAGTGAAGTGTCGTGGTGTGGAGCCGTCGGGGACGTCGGCTTTCGAACGGAGGTGCATTGTTATGAGTCCCACATTGGGGAGCCTCACATAGGAAGTGGGGTTTATAAGGACATGGGGTTCTCCCACCTAATGGACTAGTCTTTTGGGATGGGCTCTCCCCTTGGACTTGTGCTCATAACAACTTTTTTCCACAATTAATTGAGGTTATGCTTATACTCTTATTTATCTTGGGGAAAAAGATTAAGGACCCGTTTAGTTTTTAGTTAGTGAAGAATGAGTTTTGATAGAATTGATTTCATAATGTAGTTATGGTAAAAATTAGTTTTTGACTAACGTGTTTATGTTTGGATGATTTATTTGAAAATTGGTTTTGACAAAACTCATAATTTTCCTCTAAATTGAACTTAAATTCTATCTCATGATTAATTTAATTTCTTTGGACTAAAATTTAATTTATATTTATTTAATTGAGAACATAATATATCTGATATAACATTTTCTTACAAGTCATGATATATAAAAAATTAAAATTTTGAAGGAAAATTTTGATCAATAAATAGAAAATATTTTATAAAAATTTTATTTTCCTAAATTTTTTATTTTTTCTCATTTTTATTAGACTATTTTTATTTGACTTTAAAATAAATACAAACAAGAATAGAGAAGCAAAACGGAAAATGGAAAAGCAGCCTTCATTCTCCTTCTCCGAAACCTCCATTCGGGAAAATCACCCAAACATACCCAAATTTTATCAAATCTTGATTTTAATCTCAAATCAAAGTTTTAAACTGGTTCCAAACAGAGTTTAAATAATTGTTGGGAAAGTAAACAAAATACTCTTTTTATTTCTAAATATAAGATGTAAATGAAAAAACATATAAAAACCAGGAAATACGTTAAATTTGTTTAAAATTTAAAATAATTTTTAAAATTCTGCTATTTAATATAATTTCATGAAATTCACTGATATTTAATATGAGAATAAAATTTCAAAAAAAAGTCATGAATTATGGAGTATATATTTACACCGAGAAAAAAAAAGCCATAAATACATAAATATCTAATTTCGCAAGAAATTCTCACAGACACGATTTAGATTGCTGCATGTAGTTTATAATTAAAAGACTTCCTTTTACATGCCCAAAGTCTCAAATTTTGGCATACAGACTCAATATTTTTTTCAGTTTCTGAAAACAAATGAAGGAGGGACCCATATCCCTCCTTATATATGTATCTTCACTCTTACTATTTTGGCTTAAGCTCCTCTTTTCCTTTTTCCTTTTTAAATTTTTTTTATTTTTTTAAGAGAAAGTGCTATCCATGAACAAAATCCATAGAGGATGACCACATTCAAACTTCGAGTCGAGTACATAGAAAAACTGAGGAGATTCAAGGTTATATTGCCAAAGCCATCTCGTGAAATATAAGAGCTTTTTTTTCAAAAAATAATTAGTATGTGAAAAAAAGGAAAAGCTTCCAATTTCTATTATGCATTTTCAATTTTATATTTTGGGGATATTTTTATTTATTGAGATAAATATACGGTATAGTCGTTTATATTTTTTTCAATTGCGCAATATTACATTATACAAACATTGAAGAGTTTGAACAAACTTTTCCCTTTTCCTTTTTGGGTCTACAGGATGGCAGAAAAATGAGGAACAGTTGAGGGCAGTTTCGGGTGATTTAGTACTTGTGGTGGCACATGATTATTTAAGAGTAATAGTGCTGGGGAACCAAAGCCTCACTAAGCAACTGTGATTCCGTTCAAATATTCCCTGGAGCTTTCATCCCATGGAGTATTTCGAAGGCATCTCATCATTAAAACCCATTCATGTATATCTCAGCTTTCTGGGCGACGATGATGGCACTAGTAGGTTCATTCATCGCCTCTCGGCTGCCCTTAAGTTAGAAGGTTTCAGGATCTCCGGAGATGATAAGACGCGTGAAACGGCAGGCTCCAATCTGCCACCTCACCTTGTCGAAGCAATTAAAGAATCCTGGATTTGTATTGTTGTCTTCTCCAAAAACTATGCTTCTTCAGTATGGTGTTTGGAGGAACTCTCACAGATCGCTGAACGCATTATTTATTTTTGGCCTCATAACGGCGGAATCTATCCACCTTGTCACCATGTAGATCCTTTCTTTGCTGAAGAGAGGTTTGAGGCAGAAACAGACAGGGTAAAAAAATGGAGGATTGCTATGAAACAACGGGCCCATGTAGAGAACCCCTGGGCTGTACCAGATAGGATTATACCATTTTTTTACGATGTAGATACATCTTTTACCAAAAATAAACTCTCAGGGTGGCAAGCTATCAAGGTAAATGAGGGCGGTCTCTCGGATTTAAGCAAGGTATCCGAATGGAAGGAGGCTATGGAAGAAGTGACCAATCTCCCTGGCTGCTGGGATTTACGAAATGAGTAAGTGATTTTCCTCTTAACTTTTTCTTAGTCATGTTTGTTCACCAAGTCATAACAAGGAAATTGCAGATTTTTTTGGTTAACTGATGATCGATTATTGCCTTGTTCACTCAAACCGAAATAACCTCTCCAACTTAAAAAAAAAAAAAAGGTTTTTTTTTCCCTCAGTCACTGAAACCTAGATTTGGTTCCTTTCTTGATGTAGTACATACGAAATGTGTAGCCCACTAACCAACAAGCCACAAGTCTTCATGGCATTGTATTATAGACCTTTATTTTCATTTTAAATCATTATTTATTTTAATTAACAATTAGAAGTTTATTTTTATTTTCTATCCAACTTACTTTAGGATAAAAAATAATACATTTTTAAAAAAAATTTATAAATAGAATTTGTATTGCCCTGATTTAATTTATCTATTATTGTAACAACCACACCAATTGTATTCTTTTTCCTCCACCTTAAGGGGAAACAAATTTGATTGAGTTAGTGTTTTTGTTTTTGTTTTTTAAGCTCAATTCAGAAAATTGTTAGAGAGATCATGAAAAAAAGAGACAAAATATTTTATGGCACTTTTAGCTTTGTCGGGATGCAATCCCGCGTGGAAGAAGTAGAAAAGCTTTTGGATTTGGGGTCAGATAATGAAGTTCGAGTTATAGGCATTCATGGTATGAGTGGATTAGGGAAATCTTCGATTGCTACAGTTTTATATCTGAAGATTTTTCACCATTTTGATGCCTTTTGTTTCCTTCGCAATGTAAGTAGACGCTTAAAGCATGGTGATATATCTCTACAAGAACTTCTTCGTAGAGATTTGGAGATAGAAAGTTCAGAGATAAGGGATATTCTAAGTGAAGAGTTCTTAGCATGCAAAAGGTTAAGAAACCACAAGTTTCTCATGGTTCTTGATGGTGTAGATCTTGTACAAGATATTGAAGAATTGAACTTGGTTGAAAAATTAGATTGCCTTGGTAGAGGGAGTAGAATCATTATAACAACCAGAGATGAACAAGTCCTTCAACAGCTTGAGGTTGATGCTACTCACAAACCTGAATTGTTGACTAAAGATGAAGCTTTTGACCTATTTTGTTCTCAAGCGTTTCAATGGGGATATCCTGACGGTGATTATAAAGAGATGGCATATAGGGTATTGGAATATGCTAATGGCCTTCCAATAGCAATTGAAAAATTGGGCTCATTCTTTTACGCAAAAAGCGACATAGAATGGAGAAGTTTTCTGGATAGAGAAGAAATTATTCCTCCTTATCAGATAATAATGGTTCTCAGAAAATGTTTTGATGAACTCGATAACATGTACAAGGATATGTTTCTGGATGTGGCCTGTTTTTTTACAGGGAAGAACATTAATTGCGTGAAGGAAATTTTACATGATTGTGGTTTTTCAGTGGAGATAGGAATCAAGCTTCTTATTGAAAAATCACTCATGACAATTTCAAATCAAAGAATACAAATGCATAATATGTTGCGAGTATTGGGACAAGAAATTATTCGACAAGAAAGTCTTGGATGGCGTACAGAACGAAGTAGATTGTTCCTTTTCAGTGATATCAAATCTGCTATGGAAAGAGAATTTGGCGGGGTAAGTTTTGTGTATCCCCTTTTCCTTTAGTAAGGCATTGTAATTTACAAAATCAAAGTATTGATTATCTTATATATTTCAATAATTATTTCTGTATAAATGCATCATTTCTTAGGCTACCGAAAACGTTGAAGCTATAGTCTTGGATTTGGAGGCATCAGAAGGGTCTACATTGAGGATTGACAAGCTATCAATTATGAACAACCTCAGATTGCTCATATTTCGCAATGTGAATTGTTCCGGAACACTCAATAATCTTTCAAGCAAGTTACGACATGTTTCATGGCATCAATATCCTTTCACTTGTTTGCCATCAAACTTCCAGTCTGATACACTTGTTCAATTGATAATGCCTGATAGCAACCTCACAGAAGTATGGAAGGACAAAATGGTGATGTTCATGTCTTTTATTTCTTCTGCTTAAAAAACCAAGGTGTTATTCAATCAAATCCATGATTAAATATAGATACCTTTTCCCTGATGTTAAATATCTTAAATTTCATATGCAAACACATCTAATTATTAATTTCTATTCTCGTACTCTTTCTTATTGACAGATGCTACCTGGGTTAAGAAAAATGATTCTTTGTGGCTCCAAAAATTTGATCAAGATTCCAGATTTTGAAGGAGTTCCAAATCTTGAAAGATTGGACCTTGAAGGTTGTACTGGATTACTACAACTTCATCCATCTATTGCTATGCTTTCAAAACTCAAATTCTTGAATTTGAAAAATTGCAATAATCTTATCAGCATTCCCAATAGCTTATTTGCTCTGAACTCGTTGGAAGTTCTAAATCTGGCTAGTTGCTCAAAATTTGCATATTGCTTGAAATTTTCTCCTTGGAAGAGCTTGATAGAAGTGAAACTGCTTAGCATTTGGTATAGTCCATTCTTAGAGAAATTGTTGTACTTTCTTCTGTTCGTTTTACTAGAAGAAAAAAATTATCATCAGTTTGTTGGTTGTTGTCTTATTTACTTGATGTGTAAATATATTCATAAAGCTTAGGTAATAAACGCTGAGATTGAAGGTTTGTATAAGTGTAATTGGTATATTTGGGAATGATATATCTCTTGTCAGTTATCTCTGATTCTCCTATCTCACCTTAACATGAGAAGGCTAAGATTGAAAGTTGTATTTGTTTAAAGAAAAAAAAACTAAAACTCTTTTCAATATTAAATGGAATATATATTCTTTAATTAACTCAGAACATCAATGCAAAGTGTTCATCAACGACTAAACTCACTAAAAAATATTCAAGCTGCAAAATAATAATATCACCACAAATAATATAATGTTCTTCTTCTACCACAATACATTGGACTGAACAGAAATTACTTAAACTTTAGACTCTATCTCCTTCTACGAATGAATCTGCATTCTGAGGAGGATACCCTACACTGTCATAAACAAGAGCAGCAATGGCAGCACCAATCAGGGGTCCAACCCAATACACTGCTTGGTTCTTGAAGGTACCGGCAATGGCGGCTGAGCCGAAGGCACAAGCAGGGTTCATTGACCCACCAGAGAAGGGACCAGCGGCTAGGGTGTTGGCTCCGGCTATTGAGCCGATGGCTAGGGCACCCATGGACCCCAGTGCACCACTGCGCCTAGGGTCCCTAGCAGCATACACAGTGTATACTAATGCAAATGTTAGGACACCTTCTAAAATGGATGCTCCAAACCCTGTCATTTCTGCTGCTATAGCAACCGTTGGGACATGCTGCACAAAACAGATAAAACAGTAGAGTTAAGAAATGCTAATGAGTGTAATCATGGGTTACAAAATAATATGATAGAATAATTTTTTAAAATTTCAAAATATGGATATGACAAGTATGTGTCTAATATTATGTATATTAAACAAACTAATAAAAAATAGGTAATATAAAAGCCATATAAATTTTATTCAAATGTACAAAATATTTACAGGATGTTGCAGAAAATAAGCCAACGACAAAGTAAAGTTAATATATTTGTGTGCGACTGTGTGAATGTGCGTGACTATAAAATAAAATTACATAAATCATTCTAGATTTTCACTAAAGTAATAATTAAGATTTTTCCCATTTTTTAATTTTTTATTATAATTATTTACATCTTTTTTTACTTTCAAAATTAATATGATCCTCTTAACTACTTTTGCTAAAACTAAGCAAACTTTTCTTTTATTTTTGAAATTTATAGAGACTTTCTCTAAACTAAGGATTAAACCACATAAACTTTCTCAAATTTTTAAAAAAATTACACAATTCTCTCATTTATTTTTAAAATTTCAAAATATACACCAAACTCGGCTAAATATAAAATGGAAGTCTATATAATTTAGGGGGGGGGGAAACCAAGAAAAATTTGTGCAATCTATTTTTTGCTTTAAAAAAATATTGTTTTTGAAAATATAATTTCCATTTTTCACAAGAGGTTTCTGTGAATTCGGAAAATAAAAGAAAATCAATCACACACACACACAAAATAGAGGGATAATTGTAACAAAACAAATTATTGTAATAATTTCCTCTATATATATATATATATAAGAATTTTTTAGTTGAGAAGAGAATGAAATACGTACCATGCCAACAACAGTGATCTTAAGGACAAGGCATGCCATGACAGAAGCAATCATCTGAGAAATCCAATAGAAGAGAGCCGTTGACACATTCATGTGCCCTCCCACTACCCTCCCGAAGGTCACTGCTGGGTTCACATGTCCTCCTGACACGTCCCACGCCATGAACACTACTGCTGATAAACCAAACGTATTGGCTATGGCTACCACTAACAGACTCGCTGGCTCCATCGCTGCTTCTGCCATCAACTTCCCTGTCAATATTAAACATACAATTATTACTTAATAGTTAAAGTTAATTGATTTATGTATTTACTTTACTATCCATGCATGTGGATGATCAATTAATTGTTCAAGTAACTTACAACTGAATTCATGCAGAAATGAGTGCTCACTTTCACTTTTTCTTTGAAATAAAAAGTTGCCTTTTGATATTAAGATATGAATGAATTCGAAGACACATGCATGTCTGAGGACAAAACAAAGAAATCTTAATAGTTATTCACAGACTTTATCTTAAAAGGAAATCTTATGTATAAACGAAACAAATCATCAAAAGACATTAAAAACATCATAGATGATGACCAGTGGATGGTACTCTTCGTAGTTGGTTGATCGTCCAAAAGAATCTTTTCTGTCATATTAAGGAATCTGCATTTTCTTATCTAATATTTCAGAAAGTATGACACGGGCACAACACATCCACACTACAAAATCTGATAGTGTCCCATGATTTTCTAATATAAATCACATTAATACAAGAAAGAAAACTCACTGGAAGACATGCCGGAGCCGATAACCATGAAGACATAAAAGAAAGTGGCGATGAACTCAGCAAAGTAGGCTCGAAATGCTTGTCTGGTGAGGGATTCATGAAAGCGAGAAGTGAAAGCCATGTTACTGTAATTCAAGTCTCAGAAAACACCCGAAAAAATGGTTGTTCTTTTGACCAACAAAGATGAAGAAGGGGACAACGTTAATTCAATCGTTTCATTAGTCAGTGAATGAGAAAGCAGTTTCGGACACACACACATATATATGGTTTTGAATTAAGGAAACAACAGAGAGAGAGAGAGAGAGAGAGAGAGAGGTTTGTTCCGTTTCGATAGAAAAACTGACTGATCTAACTGCCATGCGACGTGACCCCTTTGTGAGGGGTGGTTCCTCGTTCGTGCTATTAACTACCTTTAATTAACCAACACTCAGCAAGTATAGATTTGTTTATCTTTTGAATTTTTAAGACAAAATTTGTTATATATAAGCTCATTAATATGTTTTATGCTGTATGAAAAATAGGTGTTTCATAAAAGAATGGGTATTGTCTAAAATTTCTATTGACAATGATTTTATAGTACTTTAAGGCTTTTTCTCATGTTATTTTTTGGGAATCAGTAAGCATTTATATTTAAAATTGAGATTTAGACAACTATGAAAATAAAATTTACTACATAAAATTTACTATTATAAACAGGATATCCACACTCCAACGTCTGAAGTCCTAGGAATACTATCTTCCTTGTGAAGTAAGTAATAAAATTGCACTAAAATTTATAACAGAAACATCGATGAGAGTATGAACTCTAGCCTAACAGTCAAGATCTTTTTATTATAAATGAATTCAATTAAAAAGAGACAATGGTCCTTGATTTTGTAGTGTCCTAAATATTTTAATCTTGCCCAAAATTTCGTTTGGTTAAAAAAATAAACTCGCCCAAAATTTCAATGGTTTATTCTATTAAGAGAGTGAAACAACTATTCCAATAGACAATTGAAATATTGAATAGGGAAAAATTGAATCTCCTAGAGGTATATAAAATCCCAACTCAAAAATCACTCAAAATAACTGTAACATTTATTGAGACGCAAGTTGTGTGAATAAATGCCAAATAATAAAAAGATAATGAATCTATCTTGAACCTTTAAATAGTACTTTGAAAACCCCAACTAATCCAACCCCTATATATTTAGTTAACACTGACGGTTAAGCATATAGTGTATCTGACACAACAAAACCACAAAAGACATTTCCAATCTAGTTCATTTTAAAGGGATATGGATGAATGAAATAATTATATTATAGCGTAACTATTTAATCTTGGGATTTTGAATGAAGTAATCTTTGAATTAAGAGTAAACCAGAGTAGATCATTTCCAACAACACTCAATTATTGTCCTTGCTCAAATGTTTCTAATGAATTCTATTTAGAGTCTAAGCATTCTTCCCTTCTCAGTTTCAATCAGAAAATATAGGTAGAGAAGTGGCACTTCATGTGTATCTAACAAATTTCAGGCAAGTCTGTTTTGTCTTTGCCTTATTTTTCATAATTTACCACGAGATGTTTAATTGTTGAACATTATATTTTGATTAAAAAAACTAACTACATAAAAGAATACACACACACCATTTTTCTCCTTTTCTTTTTCTCCTACTTGCAAATGACTTTTTTTCCCACTTGGAACTTGCCACACGGTCCATACCAAGTGGATTCTTTTGGGATCATTTCACCATTATAAAACAAGCAAATTAATTACAAATAAATAATACAAAAAACTGGCCCTCTTTTGAAGACTCAGTACATTCAAAAGTACCATTTTGGTCTAGTTTCCTCTTCTTTTTCTGTTAATTCCCGATACTGATACCACTCAGCTCCAAACTTGCCCGCTGGTAATGGTGGCCTCACAAAAATCTCAACAGGTTTGGGGACATGGACTGCTAAATGCAATTCCCCAGAAGTTTCAGCTGATACTGGTTCTGTGAGTTTCAGTGACCTGCCAACTGGTTCCACAGTAAACCATCCCAGACCTGATATAGCTATATCACAAGCTGGCCTGCCCCAAAACAAAAAGAGAAATTTCCCGTTGTGTCTTTTTATTCACAGATATTAGCAACTTTTGGCTGAAACGAGTCACAAAAACAATTGGAGAAGCTAAATGATGTTCTACTGCCCAAACAAAACATACATCCCATTTGGTTAGAATATAGAAATGGAATTCCCTTTCTAATGTTTAACAAGGAAAAATTGTCTCTTTTTATTAATTTTTATCTAAGCACATGAAATTTTTTCTATTCACAAAATCACTTTTTTCATTCTAATCTCATTTCCAGTCTATCCTATTTACGTACCAAACAGACCCATTAATCTATAAAATGCAGCTGCATGAAAATTAGGTGAGCAAGTGATAGTGCAATACCTTTTCACATCATCAAATTTTATTTGCAAATTACGTTCTGATTCAAGTCCTCTCCAGTTCTCAGCCTTTACTCTTCCAGTTGGTGGGGTCAGTAGAACTCCAACTTCTTTCTGAGAAGGTAAAGCAAAAACCCCCTTAAAATTTGGTCGGAACTTGAGAACTATCATAAAAATGTAAAAGCAGGAAAAAAAAAATTCATGTATAAAAGGGAAAGAGAAGTCATAAGCATAATAGCCAAAGAGACAACATAGCAAAACCTATTTGCCTGCAGCAAGAACAGAACAGAGAATCAATAGATTCTCATGCAACTCTGAATAAACACAACAAATTAGAAATGCCACCATATTACATGCAACACAGTGGCCACAATAATGTTACTAAATGCAGTAGCCACTTCACATTTAATAGAAGCACCTGCAACGTTAAAACCATGGTAACTAGTATGTACATGCAACTTTTATTCAGGAATTATGTTCCATCAACAATGTTATTTACCAAAAAAAAAAACTTAAGTAGCTCAATTTATACATTGATTGCTAGAACTGAAGACATAAGATGAACTTGATTACTTGAAGTTTGCAAGGACAAGAAAAGTGCAACCCATAGCATTTCGTAAACTAGACCAGTCAGGGGCAGACTTAAGCAACAATGATTTTTCACTGAACATAAGAGACAATACCTGGTAAAATTCATCTGCTTTCTCAGTGGATACAATGTGAATCTGTATGCTCTTGGGCCCATAAAATGTCAAACATGTTTCTGGCAGAACCTGAAAATATGAAGATAAAGGAAATTAACTAGAAGAGAAAGCGGAGCAGTACTTCATTTACAAGCTTCCCTATGACATCCTGCCAAAAAAAATAGAAGCACAAAGGAAAAACCTTCAAGACATCAATTCTGACCAGCCCTCCCCAAAATATTGAAATTCCATTTAAGCCAGTCACTTTGGAATTATCTGCTGCTGCATTGTCTACAAATACTTGAGAATTCTAGCAATAACAATGAGGAAAAAAGTTAGAATATGTTATTGGCATCATGTCTTGAATAATTCTGATACAGACATACTGGAAAAGATAGACCCCTCAGTCGGCTTTGAGGAGCAAGGCAGGTAAGATCTTCAGAATGAACAACTGCAGTTTGCCTATGGTGGAGATGAACTCCAGGAGTGTCATATAGATTCTGCATGCATTAAAAAGTAAAATAATGAAAATTTTGAATTTTAAACAATCGTGCAGCATACAATATACAAACTTAGAATGAACGGCATACCCCCTCTCCTAGAAAGGCATTAATTTTAATTGGCCCTAAGGTAGTTCCAGGGACAGCAGATTGTATTGGTTTGTACTTCTGTGCAGCTGCAGCAACTGGATCTTTTACTGACATTATTTCTGACATCAAATATAAAATGTCACAACAGAGAGACATGAGAACTTGGAATCCTAAAATGATAAGCAAAATAATAAATAATTTAAGACAATTTTTAAAAATATATATTATTAACATGTCTCAACATTAATTTCAACAGAAACCTATTTGAACCACACATTAATTAATATGTCTATTGTATTCATAATGCCATCCTGCACTGGTTTATCTGGTAAACAAGGTTTGTAACCTATAAGTAACCACCTCAACAACAATACGGCTGGTGAGCTCAGTATTTAAGAGGAAAGTGAATGTTCAAGCACAATGCAAGCAAAACAAAATTAATTCAGAAGTACAAAGCAATGAAAAAAATAATCAGCATGATTGACATCATTTTGTTCACAACAAATTCAAAAACATGCTATAAATAAACAATCAAATTATTAGATAATGAATAAGCCCAATGCTAATAGTAATACTTATGATGCATGGAAGTATAACTGACTTACTCAGTAAAGCATTGATGAATGCAGATTTCCCAACATTAGCTGACCCCTATAAGAAGGGTTAAAAAAAAAAAAAAATTTAGTGAAATTGATTCAATAAGCCAAAAAATAAATAAATAAAAACAGACCTGAAAATATCATCCCAGGATAATATAAGATTTCTATGATAAATTACAGTGAAATCTGCTCATGCTGGAATAGTACTTCTAAATTTTCATGTTAACCTTATCTCCATAAATACAGCATTTTAAGGTCCACCTCAATTGCAGCATATTTTCATAAAGTTTTGAGTTGACAACCCAACAGATATAAGTATATATGGAATTATGGATAAGCATGAACAAAGTATGGATATTATACTAAATTTGAGCTCCTTTTTTTTTTCCTGGGAGGGGGGGCTTGAGAATGTAAGCTATATACTTGTACAGTTATGTGAATATTTATCTGTGTAGGAAAATTTGTTAGTCAAATCCTAGGAATGATCCAACTAACCTTGTATGATGTTTGAAATAGAGATATTAATCAGAAGCCACAACATAGACACTTTATATTTCTAACCCAAATAATTACTAGCTAAGTCTCAAGGCAAGCAATAAACAGTTCAAGCAGATGAAAGTCGTAAGATCTATTTCCAAATCCCATATACATGCTTTTCTGTTTTCAAAGGAAATTCCATTGAAAGTTGTGTAAGAATTTGGACATTGGAACATCATGTCAAGCTTCAATCACAACCTGCTTAAGCATATGAAGCTTCCAATTCAGAGGCTTACCAGAATGTACACATCTCGCCCCTGCACAAATTTAAACAAATAGAGTTCTTAGGGAGAAGATAAGAAAGAGTCAATGTTAACAGTTCCCATTTTCAAAAAGGATATAAGCGATGGGATATTGCATAAGAATAATGGCATATATGAATGTTAGGATTTTAGAATATATCATGTCTATATGGATTGGAAATTTATGATAATTAGGAATATGAATTAGGACATTTATCAACAACGAGATTTTACAACGCCCCCGCCCCTCTCCTCTCTCTTTTTTTCTCAACTTTACAAAATAAATAAATAAATCAAGAACTAACATATCATTCTTTTACTTTAGGCAATCTGTAATAACTAAAATGAAGTATCACGCCTTGTATAATAATACATTGAAAATTTCAGCATGATTACCATAAATAGCATGGCATTTTGCAGTACATATAACAGAGAATACACATCTACCCTATTTTTTCGAAACACATGACAAGTTATGTTGTCTTTGACATAAAATTGAATGTTTGTGTGTCATCAAATTTTCTGAAAGAACCACTTGGTTTTTCAATGTTATGTGTTAGTTGGAAAAGATCATTTAAGCTACAAAGGGGAAAAGTACCTTCTTTTCTTTCTGGATTTCTGATATCACTCCAGTTATTCCAACTAATGATTTAGAACTGGTGAGATGAACACTGAGAACGCTGCAAAGAATATCAGCTTGAGACATGAGAAGTTAAACTCTTTCAATTAACTCCTCATATTACAAGATTGGACTTATTTCAAGCAAAGCTTAATAGAAAAAATACATACTTTACTGCATTAAAGTTTTAACTGAATTCATGTAATGATATTACAATCAAAGAAACATTAACAAAGTAATTCAAAGTTTATAATTTATTATGGAGAATATTAATTATCACATGGAACTTACTTTAGCCTTTTTTTGGTGATAGCTTCTACAACCCAATCCCCAACACAATTAAGATGAGTATCCCTTGGAAGGAGATCGATCTACAAACAAGATATGTAGTTACATTATCAAATACATATGTTTGTAGAAACAAGATCAGCTACATGCATATGATATTGTTACCTTAGTTACCACCAGTATTATAGGATTAGCACCAGCAAGATCACGCACACGAGACAGAAAGCTGCCATTGAAGTCAACAATATCAACCTAGAAGTAATTATTTCAACAAATTAGACCAAGAAGCTTTATTACTTTCAGCCATTATCATTAATTGGAAAGTAAAAAGATATTTTAATTTTTTCAGAATAATTGATGTAAGTAAAAAGATATGTTAACTTTTTCAGAATAATTGATGTCCTATTTGATAATTGGGTCCAATGACAGACTTTTGTAATCAAATGAAATAACAACATAGTTATTTAAAATTAATTTTGTTTGCAGAGCGAGAACTACTCATAAATTTTTCATCCAAAAATATGAACTAACTTAGACTTTTTCTACAAATTTTTCCAAGTAAACTTTGTAGCAAGAGTACTACACCTTAAACTTAATCATCAATTATATAACATGAACCAATCCTTAAATCAATTGAATGTTTTACAAGCTTAGTACAAAAGATTAAATTATTCTGTAACAATTAGATTGAGAAAAAGAATACTGTACGTCACAACGGTACCTCAACACAGGACCCTATTTTTATATTTTACATATACCAAGCATCTCTAAAGAAAATTCCTATAGTCCACATAAAGCCGAAGTTAGATAGTTTACCAATTTCACAATTAAAGCCTTCTCATGGCGTAAATGAGATAATTTTTCTCGAAGTTCTTCAGTTGTAATAAAGTGTTTGCCACCAGAGTATCCTCCATGTCCACCAACAGCAGTTATCATCTGCCCATGAGACAGAAGTCGGCAACGCCCACATAGAATGGTTTTAAGCTGATGATGTTTCTTCTTCTGCATAATTAACATGCATTTAGCAAGCAACAAACCTTAGACTGGCCGTACCAGTCAACTTCATTCTTGACATCTTGCCTTCTCCACATGCATTTGCAGTATAAAAACAAAAACTTTGGAATATGAAATTCATTTCAAGCCAAGCTTGAGATAACAATTTACTTTGAATATCTTACAATTTACACAGTGATCATACAAAAGTGTATCACACACCAGAAAGTTATGATTTAAATATATATATATATATATCAAAAATCAAAAAATCAAGAAGCTCAGTCAAATCCGAAGATGGTAGGACATAAGCCCTGAACCTATTTGAACCCAATCTTAACCAGAATTACAATTTCAAGAGCTGCATTTAATACACCCAATGAATTAATAAAAATAATAATAGATTAAGATACCAATTCATATGTCTTCAAATCCACATAACCAGGGGCATCATTCTCCGAGGTTTGCAACGGAGCTCCACACCCATAACAACAAGCAACGGCCAAAGAAGCTTTCATCATAAGCTTCTCTTTCTTTTGCTTCTTCTTCTCCTTCTTGTTCTCTTTGAGGACGACCTTCGTAGCCTCAACGGACTTCTGATGTTCAAGGTGCCTCTCACCGGGTGTGGTAGAGGCTGCGCCGGTGCCTTCGGGTTCCACCGGTCCATAGTCTGTGAAATGAACATCTGAGAATGGAGATTTCTGAGAAGCCCGTGTCTGTGACCTGGAAAATTCGCAGAGAATGAGAGAAGGCTTCGTATCCAATTGGGACAATTTAGGGTGGGAAAGTGAGAAGTGGTGAGGGATAGAGATAGAGAGAGGAGGTAGAACAGTGAAGAGGGTTTTAAGCGCCATTGGAGAGGTTTTAGTTCTACGTTCAGCCTTCAGAGTTGTCTCTTCCTCATCCTGTCATCCACTAATTCCGTATTACTCGAGTCGCCACTCGCCGGGAGAGTGATGCTGGAAGTTGAAGGAAACGACTTGTCGTTTAGTCAGATTTTCTTTCTTTGTTTTTTTTAACATTGTTTTGGGAATTTTCGGGCATGTTTGATAGTGTTTTCTATTTTCTGTTCTCAAAAATAGTTTTATAAAACTGTTTTCAAGAAATTGTTTTGAAAACAAGAAAATAAAAAAATCTGTTTGAATAATTGTTCTCAAAATCATAACTAGTGAGTAATAGTTGAGTTATTCAAAATTTATAACTTTACCATTAATGAGGTGGATGTTTCTCATCTTTCCTTGTGTTTTCCAGAATAAAAACTACAAAACACTTAAAAGGTGTTCTGAGTTTTCTGTACAAAATTGTTTTTTGTTTTTTAAAACAGTTTTTAGAAAACAGATTTACCAAACAAGTTTTCTGAGTTTTCTGTTTCTGAAAACAAGAAAACTGTTTTCCAAAACACCACCAAACAGGCCCTTACTTTCCCAATTTTAAATTTTATTTCTAGTAAAGTATAATTCAATTAAAATTTAATACGGATAAATGGTAATTTAAAACACACACACAATATCTTATTTTTATGGTTTTTAGAAATAAATTCAATTTTAAAATTCCCTAATCAATTTATAAATTATGAATTTTTCAGAAGTTACTAGGCACAGAAAATGAAAAATTACAAAAAAAATAAATTTTATCTCACTAAGTGAATTACACTACATAAATGGCATTATACCATTGTAATGTTACATTTTTAGATTTCTACATATCATCCTTGCATAGAAATAAAGATCACATTAATCTTCTCTATATCATTCCAGTTTTATCATATATCCCCAAACGGACCATTATAAAGTTATATTCAATACTCAATTGAAAAACTTTATCATCTTTATAATCATACCTAACAAGACACAAATTAGTCAAAGTCTAAAAATACCAGAAATTGTGTGATTTGATTAAAAAAAAAACTTTTCAAATGTATAGATGGCCATGACAAACAAAATAGAAAAATAATAATTTTAAAAATTAGAAATGTTTTTAAGTTCTAAATGAATAATAATAATGATAATAATACAATTATTATTTATAGATAATGATAATCGAGTGGTAGTAGAAAACAAGATAATAAAAACAAAATGAATATCACAAATATCGCTTTTTACAATGGAAAAAAAATATCTTTCTAATGTATCAACCAACTAAACTCTCCCCAGGCGTCAATTTCATGTAGAATTTTGTATCCAACTTCATCACCATTTCAACCCAATGGTGCCAGATTTATCAACGCCTTGAGGGCCCTCAAGAAATTCAATAAAATAAAAAAAAATTAAAAAAGTTGGGGTCAACAACTTATTCAGGCAGATAGAAAGGAAATTTTGGCTCTCACAAGATTTTTGGGTATATGTAAGCAGCAAGTCCAAAGCAACTACTAAAACTCAAGCCAAAGCTCTATGCGAAGGGAAGGGGTTTCTCTATAATGTAAAACTCCAAATAGCATGCTATTATTTTGACTATAAACAATGGTATGCCCTAAATAGCTTGCATTTCCAAATCAGTATGCTCATTGTTTTTGTTAGCAGAAGTTGCTGCTGAATTTTCCTTGTCATCAGTAGACCTCATCTCTTGAACCGGAGGTGGGTTAACAACAGTCATCGGCACAGCAAGGTTGTCGGAGAGCCGTCCCTTCATCTCCCTGTGCTCCTGACACAAGGCACACCAATGCAGGCAGCAATGGACACAACATGGGTCGCAGGGCGAGTTCTACAACCATCAAACAGAATATAAGCAAGCAAGATCAAAAACCAAACAAGGTTTACATTCTGGAAAAACCATGAAAAACGACAGGTAAACAATATGATGCTTCCTTGAGACTTCCATTGAGCAAAAACCCTAACCCAGCCGAGAAGGCTTGAAACTATACACTAAAGTCAACATTGTGAGGGAGATTAATACCCAGAAAGAATATTAAAAAGTGGTAACTTTCAGTGGCAACATATTAGATTCAAGGCTTCCTTTGAAACACAAGATGACACAGATGGATAAAAAATAAAACCAAATAATTTTGTAAATGAAAAATGATGCTTAAAGCCTTGATTAAAAGAATAATAAGAAAATAAATGATAATCCCTACTATCACCATAATAATTGTTATATGCCCATCACCACAAAAATATAATTATGCAACAGTAAGAAATCACATTTCTGGAAATAAAGAGAGATGGATGAAGCATGACTTGATAAATCAGTATTACAATTCACTAGAAAATATGCAACCATGTAAGCTCAACAATAGTGGTAGAACAAATTAACAAATGCATTTCTTATTGTTAATGATGTTTAACATACCAACAAGATAATCTTCATTCTCTCTCTAATTAAGCTCAATGCATTTGCACAAGACATGATATAAACCGCACAGCTCATGACTTAAGAACATCGCAACTCCCTATACTTTTTATTATATTTTACATTGAATGAATTGATGATATTGATGATAAGTGCAAAATATGCATTTATTACTCCCATTCTTATGGAATTCATCTTTCCATCCCAACACTCAGCTCAGTTAAGAAGGAAGGCCAGATAACAGAACAGATGCCCATAGAAGGGCATGCCTTATAATATGCAAATTTTCTACATTACATACCTGATGTGCGCTTCTAGAAGAGGGTGATATTTGGTATTTTGCACCTCATTTTATAACTGATAACTAAAAAAAGTGAAAGAGAAATTAAACACTTACCTTTAGGTGATATTTCTTCTGTAGGGATTGCCGAACTAGACCAGTGTAAATTCCACACATCCACCAAGTAAAAAGTAAACCCTCACCAATAAGAAATGCTGTCCCGGGTTCAATACCATGAAAAATTGCAGTTGCTGCAGCCAGAGCAATGCCACCTTCAACAAAAATGGCATGACAAACGCATGGCTTGTTCCAAGGAGTGTCTTCCCTTAAGCTTTCTACATTGCGCCCAAATAATACACAAGGACAAAACAGTCCTGTCAAGCCTGCAATAAAGGATGAGAGTGCATAGAAACAATAAATTCTCTGCAGAGTCTAGCAAACTGCTACTATAGCCACACATAACTGACGCATAAATCTCAACAACATTTAGTGAACAAAGTATATATTGAAGAGAATCATGATAAAAGGGTCAAATCTCAAAAGGCTATTTCATATATTTTTAAAGCAACACAGATAACAGAGTTTTGTCCTAGTCAATGTGATCTAGTTGATAACATGGAACTACCTTAAATCATGCAGTGATAGTCCATAAGTTTAAAAATGTTCAATTCTTCCTACACGCTGATTGTAAATCACAGTAATAAAAAACTATAATATTGATAATATGTACATGCTTGAGGTTATTAATTAGAGATGTCAGCCCCCATAGGCTCACACTAATTGGCCTTAGGCTTACAGAAGGTTTTGCATGAAAGCCCTTCGAAAATGAGGGATACATGTGGACTGTGGACATATGCGGTAAAGTAGTGATTATGTAATTTACTGTCAAATGTGACAAGAATCAATAACCCATCATTTGATAAAAATATATCTATTTGTTATTTGAGAAATTTGATATACACACACGTGTATGCTAAGTTTTCCACAATGAAAGAGGTTATTGTTTGCCCAAATTTTGTTCTCCAACTTCAACACTTTTTTTTTCCCCAAAAGGAGAAAAAAAGTTTCGATCTATGTGCCTTGGCCAACCCAGCCCTATTAAGCCCTGGGGCCAAAAAAGAAGAGTTTAAAATGAGATATCATTTGACTAGCCCAGCCTGTTTATATTTTAGTATTGACAGGGCTGACCCTAAAGAGCCTAGTTTGTCCTGGATACTGTATTATTAAATACAATGACCATTAGTCCCAACTCTCAATTGATAATGTGAGCAATTGATCAACCATTAACTTACAACTTTCCCTATCTTCAGCACATCCAAAGATCCCAGTTGTCCAAGGTTCATCTGCAGGAGGTGAGTAGCTTTCAGGTAGCTCCTGACCACATTCACTGCATTTGCGAGCAGCCAACTGCAAAGTTGAGAGAGAAAAAACTTATCATGTATTTGTTAACCAGCTTGCATTACATCACCATAACACCCAAAAAAAATGCATTATTTGCCTGAAGGTTTAATATCAGTAACAACCATTGTTCTTTTCCCTCTGTTGGACTTGTAACCATCAACAACTGATGTTGTATCAAGATAATAGCCAAATAAGCATTGGCATCTATTTCAAACCCCTCAGCTGGGGGAATCCACCCAGAGAAAAGGTCATACCCAATCAAAATTGACTGAAAGCCGAAAATAGGAGCAAAAATTGTATTCCTCCATATTCCAAGATCTATGAACTTTGCAACTTTAAACTTCTAAGCATTCTCACAAACATTAACTTAGTACAGTGATTTCCACCTTTCTTCCAATGCCTATGAGACAAATTCAGATTGGGGGGTACCAATGATAAAAAAGACATGATACTTTAAGCCTAAAAATGTTATACATCAAAACAGAATTAAATAGTGGAGATTGTTATTAGCATATCCTGGTTATGTTGTCAGACTTTTCTTCATCTGTCTTTCATAGCAGCAATGGTTTATAGAAGCATCCTTCTTATAAAAATAAAGGCATTAACATCTCCAATTAACAGAGCCAATGGTTTTAACAGTGCGTGATAACCAGGGCTGACTTGTCAAATCTATAAATATGAAGGGTTTCCAACTATCAAGTTAAAATTTGGGCCCCCAAAAAAATTATGAAGCTAAAATAAAACAAAACCCCAATCATTCAGTTCTTAAACACACAAAAATATGACCAAGTCAAACGAACAATGAAGCAGAAGCAAAGTCCACTTTCATCTGACGTTAGTTGGCCACGCTTGTTCTTCAGTAGAAGGTTGGGGGGAATCGGTTAGTCACTGCTTAATCCAGGCCTCAAGATCAAGCAGCTTCCGCCTAAACTGATTACCCACATTGCCATTTGCCACAGCCCCAACAACTCCGGACTTGCTAACTTAAACACAATATAGTCACTCTGATGCTTTCCTTCCCAACGCAAAAATCTAGCCTCAATGCGTTCAAAAACCTTTCAACAAGGTTTTCTGACCAAACAAACACACAAGTGCGCCTTAGATATATGAATATCGATAGTTGGCGCCAATCCTAAAATTAAATTATTTTAACAATTGTTACAATTCCTAAAACGGCGTGAAATCGAAATCTTCAAAATTATTACACAAATCAGAATCTAGAGCACAGCATATAAGATACCAACAAGAAAATGGGTGTCTAGGGCAAACTTGCACAGCAATTGAGTTCAAAGCAAGAGAGAGTTCAAGTAAGTCAAACCTGAGGAACCTCAATTGGCTGATTAAGTTCGCCAGGTTGGATATCCTGGAGAGGCGACTGATCTTTAGAGAGCTTCACGTAACGCGATTGCTTCCTTTCGTCCATGCCACCTCACAAAAATCCAGAATCAAAATACTGCAAAAAAAGAAAAAAGCGATCTGCTTGGGAACACAGGCCAGAAAAATACCAGAGAACCCAGAGCTTAACACTGCGAGATCACGAGAATTAGGAATTACCCGCGTCGATTCTCGAAGGAAGATTTTATCTTACGTTGATCCTCTCTAGATTGACGGAAATTACAGGAAAAAAAACAAGATCTGCGGATTCTCCGAATAAGAGCAAGAAAAATGACTAGCCGCTGCGCCTGCTACTCCTAGTCAAATCGAAGAAATGATGCATACTTTGGATTGGAGAATTTTGTCGAAGAAATTCTTGTGATAAAACAATTTATTTGCGTCCGGCCTAAGGCAGATGTAACGGAAGAATGTAACGTTCTTGGAATGGAGCACACGTAATGATCTATCAAAGGTATTAGTATTTTGTTATTAATTAATAATAATCAATTTAGGTTTGATTAACTTTTAATTTTAATTTGTTACAGTATGTATTTATGCTTTTTAGCTACAGTTGTCGGCGCATTAAAGAATATAATGATTTTAAACATTATCTAATATGTTGATTAAAATAATATATCTAAAATAAATACTCCCACCGTTACGCTATAAAGTGCACTATTTTAAGAAATTTATATTTTAAAATATAGTATTACATTATATTTTTTTATTGTCTTTCCAGTATTATCCCTAATAAATAAGTTTATATATTATACGGTTATCAATGCATTAAATGAAAAATCTTTAATAGTTTGGCCAAATCATAAATGAATGAAGGAGAATTTCTCCAAAAACTTCATTTTTCACAATTATCAATGACTCATGGGAATTTAGAAAAAAGAATAAAGGAGAGAATGAATGCAATTTATTAATATTGGAAGTATTATTAAATAAGGGTAATTTAGAAAAAAATAGAAAAAGAATTTGGTTACTAATCATTATCTTAGTACGTGTGTGGTAGTTAAAAGTACACTATAAACTGGAAGGGAGTGAGTAATATAAATTTAAATAAATTTTTTAATTTAATTAAAATTTTAAATTAAATAATACTAAATTATCAATTTTTTATTCACCCTAAATAAATTATTAATAAGTTTTATAATTTAATATTTAAATTTAAATAAATTTATATTCACGCACAACCATATTTTGAATTTAAAATAATTTAATAATAATATATTATTATATTATTTATCAAGTAAATTTATAATTTTTAATAATTATATATCATAAAAATACTTAAATAATATTATAATATAAAAAAATATTTTGTACTAAAATAAGGTTATTTACCTTAAAAATTGAAAAATTGTTGAAAAAAGTTTTAAAAAAATTTAAAAAGTGAACTATTTAAATCGGTTTATATCCAGTCCAACTGATTTAAGGCCAGTTTTACTAGTTTTTAACTTATTTGTACCGATTCCTAAATCAACAAGTCCTCACCTATGTCTAAACTGGACTTAGCACCAATTTCCGATCAAACCGGCTTACCCAATTCTTACAACATTAGAAAATGCCAATGACTTATGGTCAAAGGAAAAAACAAAATACCAATGACTTGCTGATCAAAAAATAGAAAATACCTATGTCTTGAATATAATATTTGGTTTTTTCCTGGAATTTCAAAATTAATGTTTAGCATTTTTTTTTTATTTAAAAAATAAATCAATGCTTGTGAAATTCTCAATTTTCAATGAAAGTAAAGTAAACCTTCACTAACAAAAAATAACTAGATAGAGCCAATGAAAATAAACCATAAAATAAAATCAACGAAATAATACTCCATTATGGTTACAATGACATTATTATTCAAAAAGATATTAATCTCAATTTCTTGATATTTAATATCAGAAAATATATAGTTAAAAACTCACAACTTAAATTAATGATAGTTAAAAATTTTAAAAATTATAATTTTTCTTATTTAACTAACACCAAATAGTAAAACTGCCTAACATGCGGGATAAAAAATTATATTTTTTTCTTAAAAATGATTAAAAAAAACTATAATATTTCCCAATATCCTTCTCTCTCTCTCTCTATTTTTCCTTCTTTCTTTTTTTTTTCTTTTTTGAATAAAAGGCTATAACTAAGACATACAGGGGAAAAAAAAACAGCAAACTATAACTACTAATTACAGTTATGAGGAAGAATAGAGATACAACTAATAGGAGCTTCCGTAAGAATAATATAATCCATTTGCATATTATGTGCTTCTGCATGCATATTATGAGCTTCTCTCGCAAGACAATTGATAGATTGGATGACTACTTCTCTATGAGCCTCTTGTATTGTTTTTAAGCACCATTTTTTCCCATATAGTTTTAAGCCACTTTCTGTCGCTAATTAGAAGGATTAACAAGAGTTTTCTTGTGGCTTGCTTTCAATGATCGTTATTTACTTACTAATGAACGACGGTCGTCTTGTTCGAACTGTAACCCCTGTCGTTTATGTCTTTTTCAAATGTCGTCGAGACTACGCTGCATGTTTTGCGTGACTTTGCTCATGACCAGATGGTGTGGGACCAGTTGGTTCGTGTTGATTTACATTCAGCTTTCCATGGCGTTGACTTGAAGAATTGGTAAAAAAAACAAAAAAAAAGTTTTGACATACTTTCCACTTCATCATCTTCCTCCTTCCTTTCTAAAGCCTTCAGTGGAACAGCCCGAAACAACGACCACCAAAACAAAAAAAGGCCTTGAGTGGAAACTTCTTCATCTCTCTCTATTTCTTTTGTACATTCTTTCTTTTTAAAACATTGTCACTATCTAAGATTAGACTCAGTTTTGCTGCCATTGTCTGATCTATCATCCTTGTTCAAAGTATATTCAAAGTTTGGTCTTATATTGCTTTCCTGCCAAACTTTTATTATTTGGAAACGTCTAAATATGATTACTACGTACCTAAATCGCACCAGAAATGTTTCAATGGGTTGTTAACCAATTTTATTACTATAAGATAATATTTATTAGGAAAAAGTAGGGGTACGAGAACCTCATGTCATTACAAATTATAGCAAGAGAACCAAAGACCGAATTAAAACAAGCAAGTAGTCTGCTCTAGTCTAGTTGATCCCTGTCCATACCAAAAATAAAATAAATGAAGAAAAAACTAACGCTTCCATTTTTTTTTGGGGAAGAAATGTAGAAGTTGCTTGGTTTAGTTATGTATTATCGTTGTGTAGATGGCATGAGAAGTGTACAAATGCTACGGTTTGAGAAATTACCAATGAGTTGCTGATAAAAAGCAGAAAATACCACTGACTTTTGGCCAAAAAAAAAAAAGAAATTACCCATGACTTGAAAATAATATTTCTATTTTATTTGCTCTTTCAAAACTAATGTTTAACTTTTTTATTAAAAAAAATATTTTCCCGGATGCTGGTGAAATTCTCAATTTTCAATGAAATCAAAGTAAACCTTGACCAGGAAAAAAATAACTAGAGCCAATGAAAATTAACCATAAAATAAAATCAATGAAACAGTACTATGCAATGGTTGTTACAATGCATTAGTATATTGACATTATTATTCAAAAGAAAAAGACTAACCTCAACTTTTGACATTTAATATAACAAAAATAACAGTAAAAAAACTCATAACTTAAATTAATGATAATTAAAAATTATAAAAAAAAAATTTTTTGCCAACACCAATTGGAAAAGTTACTTAACACAAGTGATAAAAAATTATAATCTTTCCCAACATCCTTTTTCTGTATTGTTATTCTTTTTTTCTTTTTCTAAATAAAAGGCTATAGCTAAGCTATACAAGAAAGAAAACAACAAAGTAATGCTGATGATTACAGTCATGAGAAAGGATAGAGATACAGAAAATAGGAGCTTTTGTAGGAGCATTATAATTAATCTATTTACTATGGGCTCCTCTCACAATCCAATTGGGAGATTGGAAAACGTAAGTCATCTCTAGGTGGGGCTCTCTCTGTTCTTCTTCTCTTGTTGCTGATAGTCATGTGGGGATCGGATGACGTGGGCTTCTCTCGCAAGCCTATCGGTAAATTAGATGACGTCTCCTGCAAGCCAACCTAAAGATTACCCTCCCAGAGTCTCACCTCCAGGAACAAATATGACGTTCTAAGAGAATCTGCCAATCTGGTATAAGTTTTTATATGTTCTATTCTTTCTATTTTTAAGGGTAAATATTAATGATATTTTTTCACAAACATAAAAAAAAATCAATATATATAGAAAAAATTCCATTAAAATATCATACTCCCTCCAAACCTTAATATAAGATATCTTTTTTTAAAAAAATTTATTTGGTCATACATAGAAGGCACTTTGCAAAATGTCTAGATCATTAATTTTTTTCAAATAAAGCCCTTGGTTTATTTGTGTGCAATTAAGAGGTGCCACCTTAATTGACTTATAGGAAATGGAACGAATGTTAAGGATAATTAATTTGATATTATAATTAAATGTATTTAATAATGGTAATATTGAAAATTATTGAAATTTTTAGACATATTTTTAAGGTAGTTAAAAGTCACTTAAATTAAAGATTGAAAGGAATATTCCCAAAAACATAACCCCAATTTCTATAACTCTAATTCATCACCAAAATATCAAATTGTAATTAAAATTCTAGATGAAAGGAAAAATTTACTCCTTTGTTCATTATTGAATTTAAAAAATGTCATTCCCTCCCTCCCAAGGTATTACAAACTGGATCAATTATTAATCGATCAAGATACTGATTTAAGATTCAATAGTTTAACCGTAGTTGAACCATAATTAAACTAGTAGTAATAAAACTAATAATTTTTTTAATTTTATACATTTTATATTATTAAAAAATATTATTAATAAATTTCATAATCTAATATTAAAATATAAATAAATTAATATTCATCTATAATCATATTTAAAATTTAAAATAGTCAACTAATATTTTATTTTCATATTATTTATTAAGTAAATTTATCATTATTAATAATTATGTATCATAATAATGCTTACATAATATTATAATGTAAAAAAATTATACAAAAAAAATACTATTTAGTACTAAAAATAATATTATTTTATTTTAAAAATTAAAAAATTAAAAAAAATAAAAATTTTGACCGGTTCAAATCCGTTCAAGGTAGTTTTCACCCCAGTAAATCTAGTTCAACTGACTTTTGACCAACTTTGTAATCCTCCAATTTCATTCTTTTTTTCAAACCAAACCTAGTATCCTTTTCTGATTCAATTGATTGATCTAAGTCTGATTTTTAATATATTGCTCCCTCCTCCTCCCTCCTCCCTTGTTGACTTTTGCGGCGGCAGCAAAATTTATTGAAAATTGAAGCTCATAATAAATAAGAAGAGAAAATGAGCAACCGAGCACGCGTACACACGCACACAGAGAGAGAGAGAGGGGGGTGGGGCGGGGGATATGAGCCAAAGAGGAGTGAGGGCCAAGGGCAAAATGGTCCTGATATTTGGATCGCGGACAAAATGGGCAAAAAGTTGATTTTCGTGCATTTGATGGAATTGAACTTACGTGGGAATCACAACACCTACGTTAATGTGTGAATTCCACATTTTGGAATCAAAATCTTACTCTATAATTATAGCCACGTCCTGTTGCTCTCTCTCCCTCCCCCCTCCCTCTCTTGATTAGAATTTTTTTTTTAGTAGATCCTCATTTCCAAATGTTAAAAGTCTCTTATCGATGGAGCCTTTTTGAAAACCTGGTTCATATCATGCATATGTCAAATAATTGCCTTAAACCTGAATACCATATTAATTAGAAGCCATTTCAATTCGAGTTATTAAATAACAACTCCAATAGTTGTTTTAAAAGGAAATTATTTTATATAGGGGTAGTATTGTCATTTCATATTTTTTAATACACATATCAAATAAAATTATATCAACATTCCATTTATTATTTTTTCTAGCACACCAAGCTTACTTTATCATTTTTACTTATATTCCAATTCACATTCATATTTTCATTCCTTCAAAAAAAATGCTTCTATTGTACTAAATGGGCCATTATATTTTGATCAAGTGAACCATTTATTTATATAAAATATCTTTCATGTTTAATTCATCATTTAAGTGAGGGCAATTAATAAAATTCAAAGGTACCATCCTCTTTTTCCCAGTAACATATTTCATTTAAAACTTTTCAAACTTGCTAGGCTGAGTTATACTGGTTAGCTTAGTCTATACGCTAGTCATAATTTGAAATTTGGGTCAAGTAAGAGGTCATGAGTTCTATCCCACTTAATACCTTAACCCTTAATTTGGAACTTGCACATGGAGGGACACTCATACCACTAGGTTGAATGGCTCGAATTACCTAGTGTGGACTATGGTGGCCATGGTTCACACCTGGGATTTTACTTGACTGGTGGTCAAGCTCTACCCTTAGGAGTGGTCGGACTCCGCTAGTTGGGATTTCGTGTAATCAAAAAAAAAAAGGATAACTATTTTAGAAACAAAATTGAAAAGATATTCCTTGTCTCTAATTAAAAAAAAAATTGAAGAGATATTTTATTCACTACGAAAAGCAAAAAGTTTGTTGTTATAAACATTTATCCATCATTTCTAGGCCTTAAACATTTTTCAAGAACTGAACTTTCTAGGAACATCATACATACCCTTCCAACGTATACCTTTTTTTAAGAATAATTTCTTTGACTGTCTTACGAGTGTTTCATTTTTTAATGTTAGCTTGACCACTTCTCCTTTCGACATATGATAATTTCTTCTTTTCTTATGTGTGTGTATGTGCGTTTGTGTTTTTCTGATCTTTCCTCCGCATTGATTTGAACGTTTCCTCTTATCAAAGGCTGCATTTCCTAAATTATACCTAACGAGGTGGGGATTAAGTTCTTTCAGATGAAAAAAGATTAGGGAGTGATGTGAAAAAATTGAACTATAAGAACCAAATTAAAATTGGTATAGACTGTGCATTCAATGTAAAATTTATGACCCAATGAGCTATTTATAAGTTATAAATAATATGGTTCATTTTAGATTTCATGTGAGATACCGAAAAAACGTGTTTAATTTGTATAATTTACTCTTTTTATGATAAAAATTTAATTCAATTTCTCTAGTTACAATTAAATTTATTCAGAGAAAATGCTTTAATCTAATGAATTTTGTTTGAAATTTAACAAATTTGTTTATAAGCATACAATAAAATTTTACAAAAAATAAATATGTTGCAAATAATATGTTACTTGTTTTTGTAAATTTTGTTTATAAGCGTATGATAAAAATGCTCTTTGAAGCATCATATATTGCAAACTTTTGATAATATACGGACTAATCATAGTAACATAAACTCTTGGGGGTTCTAAAAAAATATCAAAGTATAGGGACATATTAAAAAATGATTGAAAATTACATGAACTGAAAGATTAATTTTTTTCAAAACGTGAATCACGTTGTCTATACATATACCTACCTACATACATACATACATACATATATATATATATATAATTGTGTGCAAGTAATTAATTTACTAAGCATTTTTTTTATTAATCTTTGCTCTGATTAATATTAAAAGTGATGCTTCAACCTAGGAAACGGATTCAATATCATTAAATCAAAGTTCATTCCACTACTAGAAAAATGCAATTTAGCGAGGGATCACTCATCCCTCGCTAAATGATCAAAAGAATGAGAAATTAGCGACGAATTAAATTTAGCGAGGGAATTAGCGAGGAATATCCTTTCCCTCGCTAATTTAGCGAGGAATTAGCAAGGAATTTTTTATTCCTCGCTAAATTATTATGAATAGCGAGGAATCTAGCGAGAGATTTGTCCCTCGCTAAATTTTTTAAAATTAATTTTAATATATTAAAATTATTTTATTAAAAATTTAATTTTAATGAATTAACATTTTTTTAATAATTATGTTATAAAATTATTTTTATCAATTGATTATTTTAAATTAATAAAAATAGTGAGATTAATTTTTATAACTTGTTGGCAAAAAATGAAAATGAAAATTCATTTATTACAAAATTCAAAATATAAAATATTTTATGATATTAATAACTAAAATTATAATATATTTTTATTTTTTAACAATATATTAATTTATAAATATATGTGTGTATTAATGTGTAAATAAATAATATATATTTCATATTTCATATAAAAACTGCAAATACATTACAGTTCAACTGGCAAAAGTCTGAATATAAAGGCACTAAGAGCAGGAGGTCATGGGTTCGAACCTAAGTATATGCATATTTGAAATCATTATATGACATGGCAGTGACGTGTCGCAATCACGGTGATGTGGCATGGGTGGCGGGTGACATGGCAATAATGTGACGTAACGTGGTCTTGGTGGTGACATGGCAATTTTGAATTTTTTGTAATTTAGCGAGAAAATAGCGAGGAATGAGTTCCTCACTAAATTTAGAGAGGGATTAAATCCCTCGCTAATTCCTCGCTAATTTAGCGAGGGAATCAACTCTTTCCTCGCTAAAATTAGCGACGCCATTTTTAGCTACGAAATTAGCGAGGGATAAATGGCATTTAGCGAGGGATTTGTCCCTCACTAAATGCCATTTTTCTAGTAGTGCGTATATAATTGACTAAACTTTGTCTCTCAATTTCGAACGATCATTCATCCACCAATGGAGAGTACGTCATACTTTTGCTGTCAGACAATTTTCTTTTCAAATTACTCCGAAATTTTTCTGTCCTAACTCCTACAAATTGAATGAACTTTCTTGGATAAAAATAAAATGGTTTTCAAACAATGCCGATATGATGTAATTTCTTGTTTAAGCTATCATAGTTTCTCTACACAATTTAAAATCAGATAAAATGGATTTTTAGATTCTCAAGAAGTTTGAGGAATGTCTTACTTTACTCGTAAATCAAGCATAGAGAAGACTAATATCTGTCCCTATTTGAGTTTTCTTTGGAAGATTATTTCACTAAGTTTTATCTTTGAGTGAGATTCAAAGACAATTGCTTCAATGGAAACAACGCCAATATCAATTAGTCAAATTTGATCGATAATTAATTACCCCAAGTTGTCACTTGAATTCAAATTATTCATACCCCGATTGAGATAACTTCATACTTTTGCTGGTTGTACAATTAGAATAGTGTCCTCATCCCAGTCATTTTAGATTAATTTCTACTATTGGTGGGAGATACTCTTGGTCTAAGACCCCCAAAAAAAACATGCAAATTGACTAATTGAATAATTTATCTTTTATAGTAAAATATATTAACTAATTGATGAATAATTTATTTTTAAAATAATTTTTGGTACAAATTTAATTTTTAATTTTTACCAAAAAAATTTAATTTCTTGTTACTTTCAAAATACTGATTTAAAAGTTCAAATTTCTTTTTATTATTAATTTTTCATGCATTAATTTATTAAATTCATACATAATTTTATATATGTACTTATCTCATTTATTGCTTGTCCCCTCAAGTTGAGATCAAATAAGTTTGCTTCTACAACTTGGATTGAAGAAATCATTATCCTCATCTGCATTTTCTCATGTCAATCAATTTCAATGTGCTTGGTTCGTTCTTTTTCCTTTATATGTAATTTGATTTTGAATTGGTTGGGAAGCTTGTTGCTTGAATGGCTTCCAGGCACGATGCATCTTTTGAAGTCAGATATTGTTTAAGCGATCCTAATTTCTTTATACAATCTAATATCCATACAAAAGAGATTCTTACATCCTCCTCAGGCCAGAGATATATATTCACCATATTTTTTGCTTCCTTCTTATGATTATTCTGATAAACATTTTGTTAATTTTAAGGACTCTGATTGAGATTACGAGCTAGATCCTTTAATCTTAAATACAACTACGTATATAACAAATGTAAAGGTATAAAAAAGTGCAAAATATTTACTTTGTTTTCCTCTAGAATAACCTTTACTTTCCCCTAACATTTTTTTATTTTTTGTTTTGACTTAAACTTTACTTTCTTATGTTTCTTCCTTTACTTTACGCAAATTAATATCAGAAAATACTACTCAGTGCTGCTTCTATAAAGCTGCATTTCCAAATATAGGAGAGAACAAGGTACTCAATCTTCTACTCTCATCCAATTGTGAATGAGTTTTCTCATTTTGTTTACTTCCTTTTTGCTTACGACTTGGAAGATTGCAAATGCTTGGTAATTAATTCCTCAATTATTAGCTTTTTAATTAGTTTTTTTCTTCAGATGTGACCATGAGTATCCTGTTAGTAATATGAATTAATCTCCTTTAGGGTACGGAGGATATAACTTCTGACGGGTTATTTTATAGTTAGGCAGCCTATACGACGCAGACTAATCTAAATTGATTTTATAATTAGCCTTATTTAGTACTGTTATGAAAATTATGAAAATACAAACTAATCTTGAAAAGTAAAAACTTATGACGGGTTAATTTTTCTTATCTGATATAATGGCCTAAAGACGTCAAAAGAATTAATTAATGTATAATTATTATTTATATTTTTTAATAGAATAAAACAAAATAGGTCCAAAGCAATTTTTTTTCTAGTCTAACGCTGATTACTTAAAATTTCAAGTCAAATTAGATATAGATTGTCAACATGAACCCCTAGCAATCAGTGACAAACGATGAATTGTAATCAGTTTATTATATAAAATCAAAATTATATATCACCATTAATTTCGTATTCATTGACGTGATGTTGATATAAAATCAAATTAATTATATATCATTATTTTTACTAGTTGTTAAAGTGATAACTTTTAAATACAAAGATAATGTATATTTCTTGCCGTTAATGTTTCTCTAAGAAAATTAATATTCCTGCATAATAAACACAGAAATATTTCTACTTATTATATGCCGAAATCGATATAGACACAAACACACAAACACAATTTGGTACAGGCTTCATACTCAGAGAACATCAATCTCAGTGAGAACAAACTTGTGAAGGTGATGTCAGTGGATGCGAGTTTCATCATTGAACTCGTCAGGAGGTTCTATATGGGTGGGTTAGAGAATGATTCTAAACTCTCACAACCATGTTTGGAAGATACTACAAGAAACGATTTGTTTTCTCTTGAAGGGTTATTCAATAGAGCATTTCCCCTTCGCCTTTGTGGTGATATCCCTTCCTTTGCTAAACTCATGTACTATTACTTTCACTATTTCAACATACAAACCCTAAAGCCTAACCCAAATGTAAGGATAAAGCAAAGCACTTCACTGATCGATCTTGTTAGGTTCTTTCACTATTTTAAGTGTTATTTTTTCAATATTGCCTTTTAATATATAACTCCCAATGGAGAATTTAAAATATTGTGGAGAGAGAAAATGTACGTAGCTTAATGATGTAACTATTTGAATTTGTCCCTGATCACACAGGGGGATCTCCTGTGTTTTCGTTGGATTGGCTTAACGAATACTCCAACGGAATAGTCTCCAAATCAAATTATACATTTAATTATATTTAATTAAGTGAACTCTGAATTGCATTAGTCTCTTTTCTCAGGAGAAAAATTTACATCCATCGATCTCCTTTGCATTATTCACAATGTGTTACAATTAAATTTTCCAGTGGTTAAATTATTGCTGTTTTCAATTGAATGAAAATAATGAATTTTTTCTTAAAAATAAATTTATAGTAAGTCTCAATTGATTTTTTTTCAAACTTGCCAGAATCACATTCACATAGCAGGACTACATCTTATGAATTCCATTGTCTCATTTTTTTTTTTTTAATTTCCATTAGAAGGATCTGAATCTGGACTGCAACATACATTTAAACCATTCTTACAATTTGAGCTAATCTAAGTGACTTTACTTTTAACAACCAAGTCAACATAAACTGAGTAATTTCGTTTTTTTTTTTCACAGCGTAAAACAATTTGACAACTTGCAGCAAAAGTGACAACTCTTTGGGAACCGATATTTAATATATTTATAATTATAGTTGTTAGATAGTTTGGAAAACACAAAAACTCAAATCCCTCACAAGTCCCACATTGGGGAGAAAGAGAGGATACTTGACTTTTATAAAGTTGGGAAATGCATTACATGTCTAAGTGGTTGTCTTGGAGGGAAGTGTAGGTGTACAAAAACACATAGTTGTTAGCCCTCTTTTGGATAAAGATTAGTGTAGATCTGTTTTCTTATTAAATTCTAAATTTAAAAATTAATCTGATTTAAATCTTAAAACCAATTGACTAGAATTTTGATATTCTTACATTGATTTTTTTTCCATCAATATATTAACATTGTCCTATCGTTACCGCAACAATACATAAAACTTATGATGGAGCTAGGAAAATTTGTGATGGATTTTGTAATATATTTGCGACTAGAAAATTTTCTATCACAAATTCCATAATAAATTGAAAGTTCTGCGGACAAATTTTGTAACCAATTTGCAAAAAAAAGAAAAAATAAAAAAAATGTCCGTCGCAAACTCCATTACAAGTTGATAGTTTTTATTTTTTTGTAGTGTGCTCAGTCATTGTTTTGCACCTCCAAAATAGCGATTTGTGTTGAGCATCATGAAATGGCCGCCACAAAACGCTTCTTCTTCTTCTTCTTGCTGCTGCTGCTGCTAGCTAATGGTATCTACTGTTCTTTGGCATGACCTTAACTTATATAATATATTGGAGTAAGTAGATTACTTATGTATTTATGTGTAGCAATTCATTATATTTTTCAAACGAATTCCGATGCTAATAGTGCATTGACTATATAAAAGTAAAGTCAATAATAATGCATCTAAAACTCTTGTAATTAAATCATGTTCACATGTACAATGCATTTGATATTCAATTAAGATGTATTTCGAATTTCATCAAGTTAAAAAATATTTTTATTGGTTTTGATGATAACCCTCTATAGCTCAAATTGTGGTCTCATTTACTAATCCTTTTAATTTGAGAAGACATATAAATTTTTTTTTCATTAGCATAATATAATGCAAGTGGACGTGATTCTGTTGTGAACGTGATTCGGTAAATATAATGCAAAGGGACAAATTAACTTTTGTGTTAGCTTTAATATATTATTGACCTTTTTTCTGTGGCTTCTTTTTTAATTATACAATTACAAAAGCAGGCTGTCGTCATTTGGATTACGTCTTCTCTCATGTTACGTTTAATCAAATTAAATTATGTGTACCAATGGGTGTGAGTGCTAGTGGAAGGGGTTAAAATTATGTAAGCCTGATGTTTTGAGTTTAAGACCAAAGTGTGAATGCAGAAAACGTTTTTTAGGAGAGTTTTCTCTGGATCGAACATAACTCTATTCATATTAGTTAGTGCTTAAAGTAGTGATTAAATATCAAACAGTTTAAAAATAAATAAATAATGTGTACTTTAAATGGAAGATACGTATATTATTATATGTGGGTTAGCTCATTATTATATTAAGTAGTAAAACACAGCTGGGAAATCAAATAAAAAAGTGAGTCTGTGGCTTAGCTCTTTATTATATTAAGTAGTAAAATACAGCGGGCAATCAAATAAAAAAGTGTTAAGTCTAATTAAGTCAAGATGAGAGAGAAGGAGTCAACTAAAATACAGCTGGAAATAAATGATCTTTAATTAAAAAAATGACATGTAATTTATTTCCTTGATGTGTCATTATGATGTGAAGAAGATTTATTTAAAATTATTCAAGGAAGTTTTATTTTTCATTGACCTGCGACGGTAGATCAATATTACTTTTATCTAGTGGCAGAATTACCTTTAGTTAGGAGTCAAAGCAGAATTACCTTTAGTTAGGAGTCAAAGCAAAATTACTTTTAGGCTAAGTTGGTACACGGTAATAGGACTGAGGGAATGAGAATGGATAATGGATTGCCTCAACATTTACATTTGGTATAAAGAAAATGTAATTGCTAGGAATGCTCCATTCCATTAAACATGGGAATAGCCAAACCCCTGCCCTGGGAAATGTATCATTCCCATCAACTTACCTAATATTATGACACTTTTGCCCCCTCAATCTAGGCCTCCACTTTGGCCGTCATTCCTCTATCATTGTCCGTCAAATTGCGGCCATCCCTCTATTGTCATTCTTGTCAAAGTTGCTGTCATCCCTCTATTGTCATTCCCATCAAAGTTGCCACCATCCCTCTACCATTGACCCCAACTCCATTGCTCTCTCCTCCCATTTCAATCTCCCTCTCTCCTCGCTATCACCTCCCTCTCCTCTATTTTCAGTCTTCATCTAACTCTGGTGTCTCCTCCCATTTCAATCTCTCTCTCTCTCTCCTTGCCACCACTATCATTGTAGTGAGCCATTTCAATCACCTAGATCTGGCTCGTTATCGCAGGTCATTCATCACCCAAATCTGCAAGCTTGATTTGTCTAATTACTTTTTTTTTTTTTAGATTGGTTTGTCTATGTAGGTGGGGAAGAAGAGGGAGGAGGGGAGTTTTTTTTTTAAATATAGGGGTATTTGAGTCTTTTTTTTTTTGCCAAAGGTATTTGAGTCATTTTACTTTTTTTGGTGATGAGATTTTATAAGATATTAATTATTTTATTTTTAGCTCTATGATAAGAGTACACCCGATGACTCATCTCACTAAAAGTTCTTCCTCAAATAATTTTAAAGAGATATTCTTCACATCAATATGATACATTCAAAAAAAAAATAAAGTCATTTTCTTTACCATGATATTTAATTGTAAATCTTTTTAAAAAATAATTGATAAAAATTTTGCTTATTTGCATCCAGATCCTGTAGGGGGGAAAAAAGAGTAGCAGGGCATCTCGGAGTATCTCATCCAACACCCTGACGAGCAGCCGACGGTGAAGTTTGATCCTTCATCAGATCATTCTGCATCAATGATGAATTTCAGCGTTCATCAAGCCTCTCATTTTTGTGTTTGGATTTTTAAAATATATAATAAGTTAACAAATATGAATGGCGTAAACAAAGTCAACACACAAGGTGAAACTTGTTCTTGTTTTTTTTTCTCCGTGAGAATCCAAATCAATTTGACAACTTGCCGCAAAAGGTGGCGATCGACTTTGAGGACAGAACTCATATTTAATATATTTTATGCTTATAATTATAATTTTTATCTCGCATCCTAAGTTTGTGTCATGTAGGACGAACTCCAATGTTCATTGAGCATTTCAATTCATTTCTGTCATCTTAACAAATGAATCATTCAATAAATTACTCCAATATATATGATTTTTGCTATTATATATTGCGGAAGCCAAGGGTGGATCTAAATCATACTGAATACAACAATTGGCAGTAACAGTAGTATCCAAGATGGAAGAGCACAAATATACTGAGATTCATTGGGAGATGGCGCACATGAAGCAGAATGGCTTGACCTCTGAGATTTCTCAAGAAATGGTGGAAATTAAGCAACCACTTCTCCTCGAACCTCAGTCTCCAGATTTATCCTCTAATCACTTGGAACAACAAGTATGCATAACGAATTACTCTTGTTCAATTCTGAAGGCTTTTCTCATTCTTCCTAGCTTTCGCTTTTGCTTACGAATTTCAATATTGCTGATGTTTAATACGTCAACTATTAGCCTTATTTAGTTTTAGTTATAAACAATTTGTGAGATTAGGAATCAATTATAGCGATATGAACACAATTAAGATTTCAGAAGCTTATGGTCACCTTTCTTTTATTTTATTTTGCTTGTGTAATTACGGATTGTTTTATGAACCAAACTTGATAGATGGAAGATGATGTCGTAATTGACATTGAAAAAATGATACAAGACAACAAAGATGGTCTATTGTCACCGCCTAAATGTTGCATCTATAGGGTGCCCCCTATGATCCGTAAACTAAAAGAAGATGCTTACAACCCGACGGCTGTTTCTATTGGTCCCTTTCATTACGGTGATGAGAGGCTACAAGACATGGAAAAGTACAAACAAGTATTGTTCAAAAGATTTACACAAAATGCTTTGGCAAGCTTGGATGAAATGGTCAGCTTTGTGAAATGTTCAGAGCCAGAAGTTCGTGCTTCTTACTCGGAGAATATCAAACTTACTGAGAAGCAACTTGTGAAACTGATATTAGTCGATGCTGCTTTCGTCATTGAACTCATCAAGAGCATCTATGAGGATGAGATCATCAACGATGCTAAACTGTCACAACCATATTTGATGCTTACTGTTGCGAATGATATGCTTTTACTCGAGAATCAACTTCCTTTCTTTCTTATTGAAGAGCTATTTGACAGAGCATTTCCCCTTGACCAACGTGGTGACCTTCCTTCATTTCTTCAGCTCACTTTTTCCTTCTTTGAGACTTTTAATATACGAAAATTAGAGCCAGAGCATGATACTAAAGTACTACATTTCACAGATCTTCTTAGATTGTTTTACTTACCAAGAACACAAACTGAAAGGAGCCAATTCAATCCTGAAGATCTTCTTTTATACAGTGCAAACGAATTGCAAGAAGCAGGAGTAAAGTTCGAGTCAATCAAAAGCAATTGCTTATTAGACTTGAACTTTTCAGGACATATTCTTAAGATCCCACAGATTTTTGTGCAGAATGACACTGAATTCTTGTTTCGTAATATGATAGCTTTAGAGCATTGTCATTATCCTTTTGATTCTTACATTGTGGACTATAGTTTTGCAATGGATTGCTTAATCGACACAAATAAAGATGTGGATGTCCTCATCCATAGGAAAATAATCCATAACTGGCTTGGTGATGCCGATGAAGTTGCAACATTATTCAATGGTCTGGGTAAAAATATCCTTTCGATGACTTGCAGTTGTGAATACCTCAAGATCTTCGAAGAGTTGAATAAATTTTATCAAAACCCACGTCACAAGATGAAGGCAACTCTGAGACGTGATTATTGCAATACACCTTGGAAAACTGTGGCCACTGTTGCTGGAATCATAGTCATCATTCTCACTGTTATCCAAACCATATTTTCTATCCTCCAAGTAGTATTGACGTAGATTTAAAGCTTGTATATTTGAGTGTTCTATCCTCGAAATTTATGTTCACTTTCTATTTTTATTCAGTTTATCTGTAGCATAGCAACTGTGAATAAGATAAATTCTCAAACTCATAATAATTGTATTCTTTGTTTTTCTTTAAACGCTATTTTATGGCTTCTGAATGAATTTAAAGGTTATAAATATATATTATATAGTATTTCTGGGTTAGCGTAGATAGTAATGATGGGGTGGATTGTGGATAGTGTAACCAAAAAATAAAATTTAAAAAAGAATCCTAATTTGAGTACACTAGTGGTAATGAATTTGATTTCTCTCCATTGCGACCTATGTTCTTTGCACCTCCACTGCATAATAAAAGAAACCATCACTTATATCCTCTTTTTTTCATTTATGTAATTGAATTCGGAAATGAATTCTGGTATGAACTTATTTTATTTAGTTTTCATTCAGTAATAAGTTATTGCTCAAAACACTTACTAAACTTTATTAATTAATAAAAAAAATTATATTTTAAGATCAAAATAATAAAATTAAAAAATATGACTTATTATTACTTATTCTTCCAATTTTATTACTCAATATTTTAAAATTTAACACTTTTTATAAACTAAAATTATTTTTTATAATTAGTTCACTGTAATTCTGATCCCTAACTGTAACTTTTCCATATTTCTTTTTTCTCAAGGGAGCCTAATCCATTACAGGGATGCCAAATCCAACTCCCTTATCCATAAAACTTTATATTTAATTTATTTTAAACCATACATTGATCAAGAAAAAAGTGAACTCACTCAAACACAAATTAATATCGAATTAACGTGGTCGAATATTTCTAAATCAAATTAACATAAATCAGACGCAAAAGCCCCAGGTTTTACCTATTGAACAGTAAAGCAGATAGACAAGATGGATTACATTAGCATCACATAATCTAATGCAAATGCATTTCACTTTCAAGAGTGCCTTTAATTCTACATCATTATCATCTTCCGTGAGAATATACATCAAAAGGATTCACATTTTGCCTTCCCCTCGTATACCATACATCAAGAGGGCCTTTCAAAATGATAGTTGCTACTACAAAACAAAATATTATATTGTTATCTATATATTACCCAAAAAGCTGAGATCCACAGTCCTCAAGTTAAAGATCCTGAATTGAACCTTAGGTTTCTTCCTTCCTGAAAAATAAAGAAACGCAATCACAAACTAGAAATAAATAAACAGCAGTTAATTGCTTCACAGAAACACTTGTAGTAGAAAATAAATACTATAAGAATGGAAAGTATAATTTTAATTTTAATCCCTTAGAAAGCCAAACACAAACAAATTATGCTACATGCATCCACAGAAGAAAGTTAAGCATTGGTTAATAACGTCCGCATGAAATATATATTTTTGTTATGTTACAAGTATTCATGTTATGCTTCCCAGGTTAACAGAATTGTGTGATCACTAGTGCACTGGAATTGTACTTATTTGTAATTAATCTAAGTGAATCCCCTTTAGAATATTTACATATATAAACAGGATTATGAGTTAACACAGACTCAATAGAAGTGCTATTCAGTTCTAAGGTGAAACCAGAAGAATTTAGAACTTCCAAGTAGGTTGCATCACTAACCTTGCTCCATCCAATTTCCCCACTACGCTGCTCATTGCATGAATAAGCATTTTCTTCACCTGTATCCATTCAAAAAGCAATCAAAAACTGCATTCTCATTGAGGTTTAGAAAAATGCGACTCCTCATTCTTAGTCAACATCTTAAATATACTTCAAATAATAAACTAATATGAATAATAATTTATTTATCATGATTTCATAGTTCAGGCCATAAAAAGTAAGTGTATTCATCATAATGCTCAAAATCAAACCTCTTTACATCGCTTAAATGCACTAGTGTGTTCTAATAAGAGAAAAGAGAACAGAAATAGAAAGAATAGGAGAATAGAGAAAATTAGAATTCAGAACTTCATATAACTTCTCTCAAATCAAATTACAAGTTAAATAGATTACTTAGCTGAGATTCAAACTATATATATATATATATATATTTGTATACCTCCAATTTGTCCTCAACAGCCCTGTGATTTATGGGAAGCGTGCGAAATACCTCTGTTAAACGAAAACACTCATCTACACTTTCAGGGGAGACAAAATCGAGAGCAACCTTAATGCATGACTGCAAAAGGCACATCAACATTTGCCGCTATTAACAGGTTGCATATAGATATGGATAATAATATATAAAAATTAAAAATAATAAGCATGTGCATCCAAACTATTGAATAGAAGAATTCAAGAAAACTTATAATATTTACTATTCTTTCAGAGCTTTCAAAGAACTAATAATTAAGAAACTTAAGTAATCACTGATGGCCATAACCAATGGGCCAAAGCTGAGTCACGTGGGGTGTGTCAAGTGTGTGTGTGTGTGTGTGTGTGTGTGTGTGAGAGAGAGAGAGAGAGGGAGGCATATATTGTGGGTTTTGGGGTCTGAATAGGGTAAGCATTCAGTGAGTGTGAATTTGGGAGAGGCTATGTTCTCTTAAATACAAGAGGGAACCTCTGCTACAACTGCACGGTGCACTAAGGAGAGAGAAAGACACAGGGGTGGGCCAGGCTCCACCTGTGCAGCCGCAGCAGAGAACTAGAACACGTGTGTATTTGTATTTCCAACAGTGGATAGCTTGTCTTGATTTCAGTTTCAAGCTTGGTTCCGTCAGCCACATAATTCAAGAAAACTTAATTTTCAAATGAATTACATGGGCCTCCCCTGAAGTCTTCAGAAAAGACATTACTGTTGATTGATGCAGTGCTGTCAGCATCACATGTAGTTTACTACATGTTGCACCAGACATTATATTTTTTTTTCTAATTTTTATTATCTTGTATTTTATTTATTCAAGTGAACTCCGTCACTTTTGTAAATCCAATAATTAGGATTCGTAATAGTGTAACTTTGACGACCCGATTTTGTGGGATTAGATTGGCCAAACAGTGTGGCAAACGTTCCAACTATGCATATCACTCTTTTCCGCCACATTGAACAACACAGAGAAAGGAGCAACAGTATTTGGTTCTTTCTGCATTTTTTTTTCCCCTATAAGTACAAATATCCCCTCAAAAAGGGGAAAACTACAACAACCCCCCAATTTCTAAATGTTACAAAACGATCCTTACAGAGTTTAAATACTTAAAAATATGATGAAATTGTTAGTTCCATACCTAAAAAATTTCGAAAATGATCACTTCCTACAAATAAGGAGTGACATTATCTTTCACATGTTGTAGACAACTTTATTGGTTTTCCTTTAATAAGAAGGAGAAAAAAAATTAAGCTTCTAAAGCTTTTGTCATTGCAACCGAACTACTATTAATGTAAACTACTTTGAAATTAATTAAAAAAAAAAAAGACAACTTTAATTGTTTGCAGTAATAACATACTCATAACTTTCAAGCTTTCAATATTTTTTGTATACCTTAAAATTTAAATCCGTTTGTGTTCTAAAAACATCAACTGGTAATTTACTCTACTTGAGGGTTCAGACATCAAAGGAGGTACGTGAATTCTACTTTAATTTTAAGGGGAATTAGCCACTATGTGTGTGTGTGTGTGTCCATGTCAATACCCTCCAGCATACTTATAACATTGCAATAAGTACTGTGAATTAGAAGGCATAGTTCCCAGGCAGGAATTATACTGAATCATCAGATTTAGTAACAAATGAAAAAAAAAAATCCGTAGTACAAGATACATGCTGTACAGCACACGCACAATTAACATAAACAAAATACTCCAGATAACAGATTAAGCACAAGAAATAAAGAAAGAAATTAATCATAAGTCATCAAAGGAAAAGGCAATAACTGTACAAACCATAAAAAAAACCAGCGGACCACAACACAATATTGGAGAATAGAAGTTCCACATCTAAAAGCAATAAAAAAGATGAAGAGTATATAAGCTTGTATAGATTGTTGTTTGAAAATCGATAGGGACAGTTCAACCAATATATTTTCCTAACTAATAAGTCTCAAAAAATAGTAAATATAATCAAGGAATAAAGTAAAATAAATAATGAACAAAAAAATAAAACAAAATCACCGCATATCTCACAACACTCCCCCTTAAGCTAGTGAATGGATATTAAGCATTCCCAACTTGCCTCTTAAATCTTCATACTTGATCTGAGGTAAGGCCAAGTTCACTGTATCAGCAATTTGTCCTCGAGAATAGACATAACTCAAGCTGATCAGTTTTGAGTCTAGTTCCACATGCTTAGACCTGTCATGATGTACAGGATTATTAACTATATTGATGGTAGCCATATTAATATAAAAAGCCTTTGTAGAGTTCCTCATAGAAAACTTTACTTCTTCAAGCAGCCGTTTTAACCACAACCCTTCACAGATGCCCATAGATTGTGCTCTATTTCAGCTTCCACACTACTTCTGGCTATAATAGATTGTAATTTGCTTCACCGTTTCCCTAGACATAAGTGTGGTAGCCAATAGTTGACCTCCTACAGTAATAGATCCTGCCCAGTATACATTAGTGTAAATTAGCACATCTCTAGATGGGTTCTTCTTGAATATGTTTGCCATCCTGCCTCATGTTCCTCATCTGCCGGTGGTAAGGTCTTGAGTATAAGAGGTGAAATAGGTGCTTCAGGTTCTGGTACAGGGTTAATTTCTAGCACATGGATAAAGTTCAAGTATGGGCTCAATGGCTGGAATAGATTCAGATTCTGGTCCAGTTGGACATGACATTGCAGGAGATTCAAGTACAGGTATAGTAGCAGGCATTGGATCAGTTCCAAAGTCTAGGTGTAATAAGGAATATTTTCAAAAAATTATGCATCCATAGTGACATATATCTTTTTGGTGCTAGGACCATAACACTTATATTATTGGTGCTAGGACCATAACACTTATATTATTGGTGCTAGGACCATAACATTTATGGCGCTTCTTACTACATGATTAACCCACAAAAATACATTTTTGACCCTGTTTACTTAGCTTATCCCCCTTACATAATCGTACAAATGCAGAATATCCAAAAACTTATAAGGTATTGTATTCAAGAAGGATGTATTAACTGGATATTCAAGAATAAGACTATCATATGGAGTCTAGAAATTGATTATTCAAAAAGCCATGCGATTAATAAGATATGTGGCTGTTAAAATGGCTTCACCCAATATGATTTTAGTGTATTAGACCCAATGAGCAATGATCTTGCTACATTAATCAAGCGTTAGATTTTGCTCTCCGCCACTCCATTTTGTGGGAGAAAATTTACATATGAACCCTGGTGAATGAGCAGTGATCTTGCTACATCAATCAAATGTGCTTTTTCTCACCACCACTCCATTTTGTTGGCAAGAATTTACACATGAACTCTAATGTAGAATCCCCCTCTTCAAACACATGTACTTATATTAGAGTTAAAAAATTCAGTTTCATTGTTTGTTCTCAACATTTTGATGGAGGTTCGGCATTGATTCTGGATCAGATAGTACAAGTTTTTAAAATTTTGAAAAAATTCCAAATTTTCTTCTAGTAGATATGCCCCTGAAATTCAGGTGTGATCATCCACAAATATTATAAACCACATAGCACCATTAATATTAATGATCCTATAAGGAACCCCATGTCACTGGAGAGAATGGTTTTGATGGAACATGAGGATGTTGCTGATATGAGGATCTAGTATGCTTTGAAAATTGGCAAATTTCACAATCCAAGAAAAAATTTTCATTACTGTTGAAAAAAATTCGGATAGATTCTCTTCATGTAGTTAAGATTGGGATGACCTTAATCTACTATGCAATAGCATTATGTCACTCACCGCAAAACATCCAACTTTATTCACTTCATCATCTTTATTCCCTTTGCAATCTTGACTAGCTAACACAAACAATCCAACCTGCACCTTAGCACTATCAATCATCACCCATGTCTCCGAGCCTTGCATCCAACAATTATCACGAGTGAATATATATCCATTCATAATCTTTAACAAGCTTTTTAATAGATAGGAGGATATATGCTATATCAGGCACTAGTAACAAACCTCTAAGGACTACTTTATCTAAAATTACAGCAATTCCAATTCCCTTCACCTTTACAAGTGTCTCATCTGTTATGGTTACAAAATGACACTCGGAGCAGAATTTCAGATTCTTTAAACATTGTGAGTCACTTGACATATGATCAGTTGCCCCAGAATCAATCACCCATACATTACCTCCATGAGATCCTGCAGCAATGGCAGTACCATCTACACTAGCAATTAAACTTGTACCTCCTTTGATTGATAGGGATTGCCAAAATGTTTTTGGAGTAAAGCCAATTGTTCAGGTGTGAAGGGCAACTTATCCTGACTTTGGGCGACATACCCACTGTTGCTCTTGCTCTTCACTTGTGGAGGCTTTTCATGTAATTTCCAACACGTGTCCTTTGTGTGGCCGGGTTTGATGCAGTGCTCACAAACTGGGCTATAGTTCTTCCTATTTTGTGAGTCTCCCTTGGTTACTAATGCCATAAAGTCAAGGCTGTTAAATTGATTATGACCCCCTATTAGCAGCTTCTTGTTACTCTTTTCTTGTTTGACAACAAAGAAAACTTCTTTAAGACTTGGGAGTTTATCTAAACTCATAAGTCTTCCTTGACATTGTCAAATGTAGAATTCAACCACCCCAACAAGAATTTATAAATATGTTTCTCCTCCTTAATTGTCCAATAATATTCAGCACCAGCAGTGCATGACCAGGTATAATCTTCATATAAGTCTAGTTGAAGTCAGTGGCGGATGAGTGTTGTGATGCTCTATAACACTTATTGAGCCCTGTCTAAAATCATGAAGGAATGCTTCTATGCTCAAGATCACAGCTAACAAATTTCATCGAAGGTGTCCATGCTTTCTAGAAACTAACAAATGTCAAAAATCAATAAATTGATACAATAGTTGTAAAATAAATAAGGAAAAGGTAGTTAAACTAGCTATAGTTGGTTAATGACCGTTGCTCATGTATGTATATATAAGGCAAGGGAGGTCTTTTGTAGTTAGTTTTCTAGTCAATACAATTTCTGCAGTTTTGTATCTCTCCTCTAACCTTCTTGATGGAACTCAATAAAGCATTCCATACATTCACACGCGCCACTTACATAATCACTTGTAAGATGTTTTTAAATCCATTCTGTTTAGATAATTTTATTTATTTATTTATTTTTATTTTGTTGGTTTTCAATTTGTATTTTTTTAGAACCAAAATTATTAGTTAGATTTAAATTAGAAAAAACAAAATCTATTAGATATCTTTTAAGAGATTTCCTAGATTTAAATTAAAGAAATTATCTAATAGTATTAGAACTAAAACATCAAATTTATTATTTTTTTTAATTTCGTTTTTATTTTTAGGATTTTTTTATAATTAGATATATCTTTTAGATTTTCTAAATCTAATAGGATTATTTGAGTATCAAATATTCTTATTTTTTTAGGATTAATTTTTTTCATATTTTGCCTATTTAAAGGCTCCTATGTAATGCATATTTTAATATTGAGTAGTATGAATTCTTCCCTAAACTCTTCTATTTTCTCCTTCTCTTTTAAGTTTTCTCCCTGAGCTCTTCTATTTTCTCTCTCTTTCTGGTTCTCTTCCCTGTCTTTTCATCCCTTCCTTTCCCTTGTTTTGTATCTTTCTCCTTTAAACTCTTCATTTTCTCCCTTTTTCTATCTATCCTCTCTTTCTCTCAAATTCTTCTACTCCTCCTCCTACTTTTTTTCTCTGTTCTCTATCTTTCTACCCTCTCCTCTCCTCTCCTCTGATCATATCACTTCTACAACTTTGTATTTCCTCCAGTCTATCATCTTCTTTATAACAAAAATAAAAAGATCAAATCCATCCTACATATGCTTTTGTATCAAAGCAACTTAGGGTCAAGAATCCATAACAATGAGCTAATTATTAAAACATTGTAGTAAAACTAAAAATTAAAAGTCATGGAAACTTTCTATTTTATTTATAATACCTTAAGATTTCTGACTTGGTGAGGACAACCAGCTGGAATCAAAACTGCATCTCCCAGTTTCTGAACAAAAGTCCATGGTTCAACTCCTACAAAAGAAGGTAAAAGAAAACAAGGACATCAATATATGATAAAAGACATAGCTAGATTACAAAAAAGAAAAATAAAAAAAAACACACAATTTATAGAATTTTGGAATAAGGAATGCTTAGAATAGCTTGATTTATTTGAAGGAAATGAAAAAATTTATCAACACCATGCAACAAGTTTGTCACTTGAATCCATAAAATCAGCAAAGAAAATTGATACCTTTGAGCCACCATTTAGACACTCCTTACCTTATGGGGTTCATTTTTGGGAAACAATTTTTGTAGAAGGTACTTTTGTTCTTTGTGGGATAGGTTAAAATCTGGTCTCTTTCCTCTAGTAGTCATGAGGCTGCAATTTTTTTTTGGCATGGTTTCCTTGTAATTTCCATGCATGCATCTTTTGTACAGCCAAATTTGTGACAGTAATCATAGAACTTGCTCCCTGGTTGTTTGCCCTTGTAATCATTAGTTTTTGGGCCACGAACCATGAGAGCAACTAGGGGTATGCATGGGTCATATCAGGCTCCAATTAAGCCTAGCCTGCAACCCAACTTGACCAACATGACATTGGTCCAAGTTATACTGGGTAAACCTGGTTAAACACAATCACAGAAACAGAATTGCACATCAAGATTAGAAGAAAAATCCACGATTTCTACACTTAACTCAAAAGCATGCAAAACCATCTCCATACAAAAAAATTACAAATTGCAGAAAAGGGAGAACTAGTGGTGTAGAACTCCTCATCACCTTCCTTCATCTTCTTTATCCATGTATCAATCTTCATCTTCTTCTCCATCATCATCCACTTTCAATCATCCTATATCAACAAATCTAACTTCAGATCTATCTTGGCAGCAAGAACCAAATCACAAATCTAAACTAAATCATAAATCAAGAGAGAGAAGAAAGGAGCAAACCTACTGGGGATAAGGAAGGCAATGGGGGAGGCAAAGAGCAGAGGGGGGCATGATGGCAATGATTTGTGCGAATATTCTGAACTCAAATGCAGAGACAATGAGGTTGTGCGAGGAGAGAGATGATGTCTGTGGTGGCTTGGTGAGACTGAGACCATGAGAGAATGTAGAGAGAGAGAGATGTCCGTGATGGCTTGGTGAAATTGAAACCATGAGAGAAAATGTCAAGAGAAAGAGAAGATTCTGGACTCATTAAGTTATTAATATTAAGATTAAGATTTTTTTAAGAATTATGAATTATTTTTTTAATATTCATTAAAAGTAACAAGCTGGTTCGAGCTAGTTGAGCCAACTCGCAACTCAAACAAGTCTGGCTATTTTATTATCAGGCTAGTTTGGGCTGATTCAGTTTCGTTAGGCCAGTGGGTTGATGCTCAGCCCTAAGAACATCATTAGAAGGGGTTCTTCATTGGATAGGCTAGGCTAAAATCTGGTCCCTCTCCCCTTGTTGTCATGTGATTCTATTTTGTTGCTATGATTTCCCATGTAATTTCCAACATAGTCCTTAGTGTAACCAGATTTGTGACAGTGATCACAGAACTTGCTCATTGGTCGTTTGCCCTTATAATCATTAGTTTTAGGGCCACGAATTATGAGAGTAACAGCATCAAAAGGGGTGGTGTGGACCTAGACAGCAATTTGGGCAACCCTCCTTCAACATTCTCCATATTTAGTCATGGAGAAAACTTCACAAAGGGTAGGAGGGGTCTGGACACTCATGATTCTACCCCTAAATTTGTCAAAGGTTGGATTGAGACCAAAGTGAACTTCGAAATTCATTTCTTTCCAATTAATTTTTGGTAGCATTAGACATATTCAGCACAAGATAATGCATGAGTTTCATATAACTCTTGTTGCCAATAGCAACAAAGACCATTGCAATAACCATAACATTGAGATCACCATGTTTGAAATCATGGACGAGTCCTTTTACCTTATAGAATAATGTTGTTTTCCTTGAATAAGTAGGACTCACAGACAATGTCCCAATTCTCCTTGGTTGTTTCACACAGGACATAATTCTTCCCAACTGTTGTAGTCATAGAGTTGACAAGCCAGGACATCAGCATACTATTTTCCACCACTCGTCGTTCATATTGAGTTTGAAACACGTAGCAAGACATTCACAATGAGAAATTCCTCTTTGCCTTTCCCCTTTGTGACCATGAGAGCACTTTGAAACCACTCTAAAAAAGTATTCCATCAAGCCTTTGTCTAGTAATCATGATAGGCATGGGTTTAGGGACAAATCAAGGAGAAACCAAGATGCTTTGGTTGGGTTGCTACAAGAAAACGTGCCGTTGCCCTAGGTTCAATCCCTCAAAGCTTGAATCCTGTGTTTCAGACCCATAGATTCTCATGGAGCAAAATTTGATCAAGTTGGATCGAAAATTTAGAGCTATAATGCCATGAAGATCAGTGATAGAGAGGGAGGGAGGGAGGAGAAAATCAGATTAAATAATCCAATTCTGTTTATTTCATTTAAATAATCTGCATATTACAGCAGCTTTGTTTCCTCATCTATATATAAAGGCAAGAGAGTAAGAGAGTCAGGGAGAATAAGGAAATAAATTGCAATAATAACTGGGAATCAATCAGTAAAGGCCGAAGACAAGGGGAGGAACTTAATGCCAGAGAGTTGACTCTCCAAATGAGGGAAATAACCGTTGGGTATCTTTGTCAATGAATCCAACGACACTTGGCATGAAAACAGGGTATAAATCAGCTTTAAATCTTCTGGGCAGTTTTGAGATATTTAGGATATTTTGATTAATTTAATTAAGCAGAAGCAGTCTGTGGCATTATGGTACATGCCCATAAACAATTATAACTTACATTAAAATAAGTGATAGAAAAGTCAAAGAACAGACAATCAGGAGTGTAAGAATTTGGGATTTACTATAACAGTGACAATCAGATATTACGTGATAATCATAAGAACCAACAAAATAACTAACCATATTCCTCCTTTAGCTTCCTCTTATGAGCCATAGTCAAATAAAAGGTCTGGTCGTGAATAGGATGAACAACCTATAAAAATATAGCAAATCCTTTTACAAAGAAGGCCAAAACCATAAATATTTCCAATTATCAGCATGCAATAACCATAGAGCTATATCAATGATCAACAGTTTAATAATCATAAAATTCATTTCTTTATTTGACAATGCAAGAATGGTAGGCACAATAATCAATATTGCATGTCTCAACACTCAAAAATCACTTGATATTCATTGTTGACATAGAATTAGAAACAACGAGGAATCTGAATGCGATCAACAACTTGCTTAGACAGGCTCACCATGTGTCTTAATTATAAATTAGGTCAAGTTCAAGGACAGTACAATTAGTACAAACTCAACCAGCTAACTGCTACATTTATTTTCATCTACTTTCCACGTGCTCAAAATATACTAACAATTCACCATCCACGAAAAAAGATCATCAAGCAAACAAAGTCGTTCCAAACAATGTATAAACATTTCATCATCAGTTGTTTTCCATTCAAAATTTGAGAACAGCAACGTATGTATTCAGTATTTTGACCAGAACTTCAACTTTCATATACAAAAGTATCATTCCCAAGGAATCATGCACAAATGTAATTAGTGATCACAAGAGAACAAGTAGTACTTTGACCACCATAAGAAAAAAATCATTTTTAATTTTATTAACTTACCTGTTGTAATGGACAACAGCTGATGTGCCTGAATTCTCTGAAGTGCTTCTTAAGGTATTCCTGCAGTTTAGGAACATCCTCTCTCCTAAAAATATCCCAGAGAGCACCTCCCTCAACCTTATCATCAGCAAGCAACGTATTTCCAAAATCTGTGGTTTTTCCATTTTCAATATTAGCTTCTACTCCCTGACTGCCACCACATAGCTCCCTTCTGTCTTGCTCAAGGTGCTTTTCTTTTAATTCCTCTATTTTTTTAAGTATATCAGCATCAAGGGGCGTTTCAAAAGTATGAGTCAATACATTCACCTGAAAAAAGACCAAAAACAATATCCAAAAGCAGAAAACTTAGGGATTTCAATGAATCACAACTCTCCAATCTTCATGAAACAAGTAGAAAAGCAGACATACAGAAATATATTATTTATCATGTATAATATGCATTTTATTCCACCGAATAGTAATAACCATTCAAATCACACGTCTATGATAATGGCCGTAGCATGGCACAGCTATCAGGAAAAAGCGGGCCCCCATGCGCGTGATAAGCATAAGCAATAACACGACATTCGACAGATTATGCAAAAATAATAAAATTATGTGAGAGAGAAACCAAGCATCCAAAAATGAGCAAAAACATGCTCAAAATCCTAAGCATAAGCATCTAGTCTAATTTAACCAAGCTTCAACGCATAATGAAACAGATATTTTGGAACTTCAAAGCAATTAACATTCCTCGATCTTATAATTGCTTCTGCTTCATTTGTATTTGTTAGCAACCACCCCGTATGCTGGAATAATATGATCAATCACTGCACGTCATACAAGCATACAGCAATATTCTTTATGTGCTACTATGAAGTAATTCTTCAGAATCACAAATAGGAAATATTTGCTTGATCATCAAGTATGCACAGCAAAAAATTAACTGCAAAATGGAAAGAACTAACAACTATGTACAGCAAAATACATGGCAATTTACAAATAAACTGTTTTCACTTCAAAAGCATGCATCCAAGGCAGTATAGTTTATACAAAACCATGAACACTAGTGTCAAAAAATTTTAAACAGTGCCCAGAATTGGAACAACTTCGTGGCAAAAAACAATGCCAATACTGACTTAAAAGTAACCACTTCACAGAACCAGAACTCAAAGTTAGAAAGATATGAGGAAATGTGAGCTGGAAAGCTGTCAGTTAAAAACTGTTTTTAAGGAAGTCCAAACTTTCGCAAAAAAGTTCAACTTGAGAGCGGGGTTGGTCACTACATTTTTCCTATTTGGTTGATGTTTCCCCCAAGGTATTTTTATAAAGTTTCATTTTAGGATACACTTCCACTGCCTAAAGAAAATTTTCTGGCATAGGCTTCAAACCACACCCTGATAAATAGGAAGAAAAGGCTCACAAAGCAGTGCAGAGGCTCAACAATACAGACCTGATTATTATGGTATAAAAACTGTCTGGATACCATTTCCATAATTCTATTGAAAACTTCTCATGAAAAATTAAAGTAAACAGGTGTTAAGGAAGAAGAGCTTACTGCATCAGACATATCACAGTGAAGCTTCGTAACTGAGTCGCCCCGGCCAAGCTCCATAGGAATTCCATAAGCTATATATGTCTTTGGACCAATATCCGGCTTTATAAAATTTTCTGGCAACATTGAGGCAAGGTTTAAAACACCATTATGAGGATTTGTACATTCCTTGTACGGTAAGGAAGAAATGAACTCAGCACAATGACGTGGTAACCGCTCCTCAAATAAATTAGAAGGAGGCCAATCTTTCAATTTCAGTAACTGAGGCCACATCTCCTTATCTTGTCGACCTTTTGAGTACCCTGTGAAGAATTGGTGGATATTGATGTCTCCCTGCATTCAAACACCAGTCATTCAGTGCAAAAAACCAGAAGCCACCAGCCAATGTGTTTTACATGTCAAACTATAAGCAATTAGACCAAGCAAACTGCATAAGAACACTAGAAACTGATTGAAGCAAAATCAAAAATAGAGGATCACCATATGTCAAGAAGGCATAATAAATGATTCAATGTAAGGGAAGAGGCAATCAAAAACTTGACAACAATGGAAATAACAGCAAAAGGCAAACAGCAGGAATAAAAACATCGGAGACCAATGACACAGAAAAGCTCCTTCCCACCAACAACAGAAAAGTAAAAGTTTTGGTAGAGCATTGTCCAGCAAGCATCTAGAATAACTAATTTAAATTTTCAGAAACAAAATTCAGGCTCAAATACCTGCTTAAAATACAGATGGCAAAAGAATCATAAACATCAAGAAAAACCAACCTCACAAAAATCCAAGCAATCAATGACCTTCACTGCCAAATATTGATCATGCTTGGTCTTTGTCATCTGACGGAAAGCACGCCACATGACAAGTGGTTCCCAACTTAAACCAGATGTACATTCAAGCACATTGCTGACAATCACTGGCTCTCCTTTACTCCAGTGCCACTGGAAATGCTTCAAATCCAAAGGTCCTAAATATGCAGCCCTTGGACAGTACAAATAGTTGTTAATGTCACTTGGATCTTCACGAGAAGCTGCCTTCCTCCTATTCTCATTTCCAACACCATTGCTGTTCCTATCTAAGTTGAAACATGAACACCACTTGTTACTTGTCTGTGTTGCATCATCAAGCTTAAACACTTTAGCCATATTTTCAGCTTTCATTACAAGTTCAGAGATCCAGTTATCAGGAAATATCGATCGGAGTTCAAGATAAGTATGACCACAACCACCATCAACCCTTGGACAAGGGATTCTACCCTCACTTGTCACCTTCAAACCAGATCTTGACCAATCACGATCGTCATCCTTTGTTTCAACATTTAATTTAGTTATGTTTGATTCCTCACCGCCATGCAAATAGTCCAGCCCCCGGCTGATAAACTCAAACTCAACTGGCTCTACACCTCCAAGCAATTGACCTTGACGAATCTCACGGCAACAAACCAGACAGAGGTCAAAAGAACATTCTTGACAGCTTCGGTGAAAATCAAAAATTGATGTTTTACAGTTGTCACTGCACAAAAGATGAATAATCAATTGATTAATTATTAATTAGTTAATTAATTAATAGCCAAATATGACCATGACAACTGAAAAAATTAAAAAGAAGAAGAAGAAGAAGAAGAAGTGAGCCTAACCAATAGAGACGCTCATCATCAGTGCAATCTGTCCGTCTCACCTGGAGCTCTGAAAGTGAGACACCTGCATTGCACAAGCAAAAAAAGATCAAAAAATAAAAATGATGTCTGATCTGCACTAAGGCCTCCTGAGGACATCAGATTTGCTGTAACACTCAACAGTTACAACAATATATATATATAGCCAGAGAAACATAAGGCTTATTTAAAAAAAAAAAAAACACAGCCAACGATCCTAAAGGGTAATCAATATGAAGAAAAAGGTTGCCAAATCTAGACTGAACAACATCAACAGTATAAGGACCAAGTCAAGAGACGACTTTATCCATATTCCTTTTTCCTAGTCAAGACATGAGAGTTTAGGATATTGATACTTCTGGTATTTTTTTCTAGTAGATCTTATTGTCGTACCAAATTCACTTTCCAACAAGCACAAGTGAGAGGTTTTCTTCTTCATTAGCCTATTTGGAGCTCGTCCAAAGCTCAATTCAAGTTCAGATAAAATACTCAAAAGAATATTGATGGGAAACAGGATAATGATTATTTATCTTATCCTAAGATAATTTGAATTTAAAATAAAATTATTCTATTAGGATATTTAGATTATTATTTAAATTTAATTTTATTTATTTTGAACTTATTTTATCTTTTAGGATTAAATTATTTTGAATTTAGATTTCATCTTTAGGATATAGTTTAGTTTAATTTAATTTTTATCTTTTGTTTATATTTAAAATATTTTGGAAAAGAGTTTTATTCTCTCATGACTCCAGCTAGATTAGGATTTGGAACTCCATAAATAAGCCCTAGGACTATTAAGTGTTTCTATTGATTTGAATAATACTTGAGAATTTTCTAGAGGTTTTCCTCTCTTCCTCAAAATCTTCTACTCCTCCCTACTTCTCTCCTCTCTACTTTATTATCTTCCATTGTCCTGCATCAGATATACACATATGACATGTTGCAAGTTAGATGGCCCCATAAAGCCCTTTATCCTTACAAGTCTGTAATGTGATAACCTCGTACGGAAATTTTTGGCAAGAAACCAAGTCCTACTATACTGGAACTGCGAATACTTTTAAAGGCTTTGGTAACAACAAAGGAAACAACAACATGCAATTTACAATGTTATGAGCTTTGCACGTATAGGGAAAAAAAATCCACTAAATACGTTATTGGATAAAATTGTGTACAAGTCTTCCCTTTGGTGCTCTGCACATGAGTTTTGTAGGGAAATCACTATCAGACAATACGCAAAAAGAATGGACAGCTTGTTTCCACAAATAAATTTTATAGGGCTTCTGTTACAGTATTCTGTTGAGAGAGCATTTTCTTGCATTTTTCTGGTTTGAGGATACCATATCCTTCAACAAGTTGCACTTCTTTTGAATAAAATTTGAAAAAAAAAAATTAACATTGATCTTGTTAATGTATGATCTGATGTTGAATAAGGATTTGTAATGGGATAATTGAGGTAATTTAAGGTTTAATTATTAGTAATTTAAAACCATCAATGGAGGGGTTTAGGTCTAGGGACATGTACCTCAGGGTATTATCGAATATGGATTCTAATATTGGTATCAGTTTCATAGGGATTTCTTATTTAGGATTACAAATAAAAAGGATTGGAGTCAGTTAAAAAGTTGCCTCTAATTGTTTTGACCTTTGAGTGAAAATATAATTAAATTTAGTTGCTTTTTTATGATTTATCTGATTTTTGTTTCTGCTCTACATCACTATTCTGTGACAAAATCAGAATAAAACATAACCAACTGTATCTGTACCAGGGATCAAGGATTTCATCACACAATTGCAGACATTGATCATACCTAACCTTGCATGAAGTAAGCAAATTATACAAAAAATTAGCATTTTATAAACTAGAAAGCTTAATTAAGACAGTTCAAGAGAAGACACCTTGTCTCTCAGCTTCTATCTTCTTCTCGATCATTTGTTCTTCACATAGCCGCCTCAAATATGGAAGAAGCGCTTGTAGCAAGTACTTACAGTACTCAACTTCCTCATGTTTTTTAATTTCTACTTTTTTCATTTTCTACGGTAAATAAATTGATCAGGCATTAAATGCAGAACACAAAAACCATTATAAAGTGCAATTTAGAAGTAGAGGACTTACTTTAATAAATTCATCAGAGCGCAAACATGCTTTGCAGTTGCAGTTTCCACGGCACACAGGACATGCCTCAGCAATATCTTCCTTTCTCAATTGAGGATACCTTTACAGTACAACAAAGACATGAAGGACCAGAAACAATTAACGCAAAGGTTAATTGCCAGAGCACATAATTAATTTCAATTTTCTTATTTCAATCTCATCCAAGCATAAGATATGACCTTTATAAAGTCCAAGCTACACTATGACCCAGAGTTTTGGTGCATATTGATAAAGCCAAACCATGCTATTTAATCATCAGTTTACACAACTATGTGCAACAGAACATAATGTTTGTACATTCATATTTTATACCACACAGCACAAGTGCTTTCACGCTATGATGACAAAAATTTAACTTAATGGACTCTGATCTGCATGAACAATTGAGTAGGCACATAAATGTGAACAGTACATAGATATCATCCAACTAAACAAGCATGCTCAATAAAAATATTAAGTGCAACACATAGAACGAAAATAAGCAAAATGAAATAGATGCGAAGTAAATTATACCAAGTCGTTAAACAGGGGATGCAAAATCTTTTCCGCTTACACCTTGTACACCTAACAACCTCGCCTTTATCATTTCTCTGACATTGATGGCACATTAAGGACTCTTCCTCAATCCACTGTTGAGTAGAAAATAGAAATTATCACGACATGCAAGTTATAAATAATGTGCATCTCAAGTACAACAAGCAATTGAGAAGAAGGAATTTTCTTACTTTAGGATCGCGCTTCTTCACTTTGGGCTTCTCCTGTTTGTTAACTTCAGATTTAGAAACCCTCAAACTATAACCTTTATCTGATCTGCTTTCTGAGGAATCTCTAGCCATTTCCATTGTACCATGAGGCTTCAAAACTTGATTTTCTGCCATAGCATTACGAGCCTTCTTCCCACGCCTTGAAATTTTCTGATCTCCACTTTCCACTTCTTCCAGTTCTAACTTCTCCCTAATTGAATCATCATTGTCGTCGATTCCTCCATCTTCTTCAGTCATTGATGTTCTATCTGTGGCAACTTTCTTCTTTCTAGGGCCTCTCCTACGTGGCAGTTTTTTGGGTGCTTCTTCCTCGTCTTCACCTTCAAAGCAAATAAAGTTGTACGATTTCTGCGATACCCTTGTCGTACGCTTTGTCAATGTCGGAAAAGCCTCATTTCTTAAAGCCGACATCTCTGCCTTGGTCCTTCTGACACGCTTTTTCCTGACAACTTCTGTGCCTTCCGTGAATGGATCGATTTTCGCTTGTTCGGTGTCAAGATCGAAACTTTCTGGTCTTTCCCCTCTTTCTTCTCCGCCACCGCCTTCCAACGAAGGCTGATTCTTGGAACGTTCCTCCTGAGCCATGCCATCTTCTACATCGCCGTCTTGCTTCTCGCACTGACAGTGCTGCGGCAGCGGAGGCGCGTCGTCCTTCTTCAGGCGCTTTCTTCCACGCGCCATGGAAACTTAAGATTACAATGTCACAGGGAAGTACAGAATAAATTTACTACAGAGAGTGAGATTGAGTTGAAACTGAAAAGCACATGGGGGAGGGGATTGCGACTTGTGACACATATATAGGGGAGGAACGGACAATAGAAAAGGAAAACCATGGGTCAGGTGGTGGGTTTTCAAATCTGGCGCCAAAATACAAAAACAAAAATAAGAAGGAGAATTTCCCTAAAATATCAAAATAGAAAGATATTTCCAAAATTCCGAAAGACTGCGGAAGTATCTCATTGGAAATAAGATTTTCCAATGAAATGTCCATGATGCTTTAGATTTACAATTAATCCTTATATATTTACATGTTAACTACCATTGTCAATAGTATTTATCCGCAACTAATGATAATGTATTTGCATCTAATCATTATACATTTACAACCAGGGGCATTTGGATCTTTTCACCTGAAAATTTTATTTCTAATTAAATATTATAGTGGTCTTATAAAATTAGGACAAATTAAGGTGTTATTTTGAAAATATCTTATTACCTTAATATTTTAGAAAAATTTTGTAGAAAAATAAAAATTAATTAACTTATCGCTTTTTTTGCAATCAGTCAGGTTGTACACTTTAAAAAGATAAAAATAAGTCCCTATAATTTTTAACGTTAATACAGTTTATCCATATACTCCTAAGAAGTTATTTAAAAGTAAAATAATAAATTAATTTTATTTTTTTAAAAAAATATAATTACATTAATTTAAAATATATTTTCTGGAAAAATAGCATTGGGGTAAAAAGCAATATTTTCTAAAATAATAAATATTCAATAATGATGTATTATTTTTATTTAATATTAAAAAAATAATTTAAAATTTTAAATAAAATTAAGAAATTGAAATCTTTAAAATATTCATTATAATAATAAAATTAATTTATTATCAATAATATATCAAGAAAAATATATAAAATTATATATACACATGGAGTCAAACATAACTAGATTTGACCTTAATCTAGCGTCTGGCCCAATCTCTTTGTCAAGGTTACCGAGTTTACTGGACACTTCTACTTCTATTCAAGTGGTACGTACATGGTGTTACTTTCTTTCCTGAAAACTTTAACCCAAAAGTGAGAATCATTTGAATTATGTGAAACGCAATTGTACTTTTGGTTTAGAGTCACTGTGCTATAGTTTTCAAACAAGAAAAGCTTGTCAGTCAACTAGCACTCGCGCCAATCTCAGTCCCCCATTAACATTAAGAGGCCAAATGGTTTTTGGTCATTTACCTTTTTTTTTTCTTTGGTAAACTGGCCATTCACCTATCAATAATATTAGCAGCTCACTTCTTATTTCCCCCCCCTAAATTTTGAATTTCTTTGTTTAACCTATTTTTTTTCTTTCACTCATGTCTCTCTTCCCTTATGTTTTCTTATTTTTTATTTATTCTTTTCCATTTCATTCTAGTAGTTCATGTGGAAGTTGTCTTTTACTATTAAATTTTGAATTTCTTTTTTTTCCTCTTCATCCCTCTTCCCCCTCTCCCCCAAAAAAAACATGTTTCTATTTTTTTATTCACTCTCTTTCATTTTATTCTCTTTTATTTAAACTCCCCTCCCTCCATTTTTTTCTGTTTTAAATAACATCAATTAAACTGTTCTATTTTTTCTCTTCACTCCTCCCTCTCTCCCCCACATTTTCCCTACTTTATTTTTTTATACTCTTATTATCCTTTTTTATGTGAACTCCCCTCCCTCCCTTTTTTAAATAATATCAATTAACTTCTTATCAATTCAATTAGATGTTTTTTATCTCAGTGTTTTTTTGTGTACATAAAAAATATTGATTTCTTCTTTTTATTTTGCTAGAGAAAACCGATCATTCAAGACGTAAAAATCATCTAAATGAGTTTTATCCCTCCCAATATAGTCTTTTTATGCACACATAATGCAAGGTATTTTTTTTTGTTACAGTATCTATATTTCTTTATCTTGATTTTTCTAGATTTTCTCTTAACTCCCCTCACTCTCTAGCATGCAAGGTAATTTCTGTGCCTCTCATGTTCTCTTCCATGATGGTGAGAGTGTTATCTTTCTTTATCCTTTCTTGTGCTTTAAGTCACATATATCCACTCAAGGTAAAGTTCATAGACACTATTTTGACAATGGTTTCGTGTCAGAGGAATAGAATATTAAACTTTATAAAATATGATCATGCATGAAAATAAAAATGGAGCCATGATTTTTGCATGACGAACCTTATGTTGCACTATCAAGGTTCAAAATAATGTCTAGTTTAAACATTCTCATTTGTGACTACAACTAATAACTAATTTACACAAATTAAGAAGTATACTTAAGAGTATTAAATTTGTTAAAAAATTAAATTAGTTTCCTAAAATGTCCTCACTTAATGTTTAATATTTTTATATTGTAATAATGAAAATTAATTATATTAACTTATTTAATGTGAGGGAAAAATTAATAAAATAAATAAATACACCAAACAACCACTTTCTGTATCCTACATTTAAAAAAAAACATATAATTTATATCTTATATTTATAAAGGGAGGGAGTATATACCAGGCATGGTGCTTAAATTGATATGCCAAAAGCTTCTAAGTGTCATGATAATTTTTTCTTAACTTATTGACTCTTCCATTCCATTTTCTTAAAAATGATAAAAATTATAATCTTTCCCAGCATTCTTTTCTCTCTTTTTCTATTCTTCTTTCTTTGTTGTTTTAATAAAAGGCTACGGCTAAGCCATTCAAGAAAGAAAACGACAAGCTAAGTACTAATTACACAACCATGAGAAAAGATAGGATACAAGTACAACCAATAGAAGCTTTCGTACTGTGGGCTTCTTTGGCAAGCCAATCGGTAGATGGATGATGTTTCTAGGAGCCACGGCTGTTTCTTTCGTATATTCTTTATTTTCAATTTTTAGTCCACTTTACACTAGAATGGTAATTAATGGCATTAATAACAAATAAATAAGTTGTCACCATTCAAGATCAGACTCATAGTTTTACCACCATTGTCGATCATCATCTCTGGTGAAAGTATTCCAAAGTTGAGCCTTGTATTGCTTTTCTATCAAGCTTTTTATAACTCGGATTACTACCTAAATCACACCAAAAAAAGTTTCAATGGGTTGTTAACCAATTTTATTACAGTAAGAAAAGATAATATTTAATTTATTTAGGAAAAAGTAGAGGTACAATAACGTCATGTCACTACAAATTATATATATATATATTAGCTTTCATGCTCAAGATTCATATACATGTAATCATATAACATAATCATCCATAGAAGATCCTATTAAACCTAATTAATTAATAGGACCTAGCAACAAGCAAGTCTACTCTAGTTGATCCCTGTTCATTACCAGAAATGAAATAAATGAAGAAAAACTCAACTATATATAGTAATTGCTTATATATACTCCCTGATTTACCTTATGCATTTTACATTAATTACACGCATATTAAGGAAATTATTTTTTCAACTGAAATCAACATAAAAAGAATCCATATTTCCTATTTTACTCTTATTAAATACCTCATTTTGTTATCGTTGTAATGGTATAAATAAGGAGAAATGAAACATTAAAGATAAAAGTAAAATGAGAAGAAAAATATCTAATACCTTATATTTTGAACTAAAAACTTGTCAAACAAAATGTCATATAGTATAAACCGGAGGTAGTATATATATTCATTGCTTGGCTCAATATATAGTAATTGCTTATATATTTATATATATATATATATATTTTTTTTTTTGAAACATCAAGAATATCTCCCGACCAATAGCTGAAAACTATTCCTTTTAAGGCGTAAAGAATATCAGAGTGGTTTTTGCCTCTCCTAACAAAACTAAAAGCTGAAAACTAATTCTTTCAAGGTGTAAAAATTATCGGAGTTGATTATTGTCTCTCCCAATAAAAATTTTTTCATACACACGATCAGGGATCGAATCTAAAACAACATATTTAAGGGATCCAGTTATCTACCAACTCTGACAGGATCTTATTGGATAGTAATCACTTATATATATTCACTAGAAATGAAACCCCAAAATAAAATGTTTGTGAGAGGAGACATGAGGCCGACTCTAATTATATTACTTTAAATATTAATTTATTAATTAATGATAAACTATTAAAAATAATACTTTTTATAATTAATGATAAATAATATAGATACAGAAATAAATCTATTAAAAATAAAAAATTATTATTTATTTAATAGTAATTGGGGCCACCAAATTACAATAATATTTATTGTGTTGCTGGGTTTATACTTAATTAGTATCATCACTCATTGAACATGGGTTAATCACTAACTAAGATATGTTCTTACCTTATGTGGAAACTAATAGAAATGTGAATCGATTCTTGCATAATGAAACTGCAAATGAAAGCCAACCCAAAACTTCAAATTATCCATTTTAAAAGCTTTAGGCATGCAGCGTAATAGACAGCTATAGCTATGTACGAGCAAAGATAATAATATAGCAATTCTGGTATTCTTTTTGACAAGTAGAAAAAATAAATCACATATTGTTCTTTGATGAACTAGCTAGCTTCTTTCTATGAGGGCCAGTTTCTATACCAACCAGCCCAAGCAGAAACCAACCCACTAATCCCAAGAGTCACAGCATGATTACAGAATGGGTTTGGTTCAATCTCAGCCAAAGCTATGATCAAATCTGCAACATTAGCAGCCACTGCCATTAGCCTCATCACTCTATCAACCCTAATCTTCTTAACCTCACTCTTCTCTTTCTCTTCCTCTTCTTCTGATTTTTCTTCCTCTCTGGACATTCTTCTGATCTTTCTCTCTTTCTTAATCCCTTCCTTTATCAGCAAGAAATCAGCTATAATGAAGAACACGTACCCCACCGCCTCCCCAAACGCTGATACGAAGCTCATTTTCTTGGCCAAGTCTGAATCTAAGGTCCCAATCCTTGCAAGCCAGAGAAAGTGGTCGAAGAAGAAGTAAACCATCTCGCCTGCATTGGCTGGTACGGCCAGCAGCCGGAGAGTGAGGGTGGAGCCCGGGTTTCGCCGGAGAGCGTTGAAGCCGGTGAGGAACCGGCCAGTCCGGAAGGCCTTCCGGCTGAGCCCGGAGGAGACTTCCCAGTGCTTGAACCTCTTGGCCAGGTCTGGGTGGGTGGCTTCAATCCTCCAGTTAGCAAGCTTGGAGACATACTGGAATGTCTTCACGAGCTTGTCTATGCCATCTCTCTTCGCTAGGAAGACGACGAGCTTGTCAACTGTGTCATTCATTATTCTTCGTTTGATTTCTCGGAGGAGAGAGAGAAGAAGAAGAAGAAGAAGAAGAAGAATATGGTTATGGTGGTTCTGAGGATGATGATGGTGTTTGTTCAGAGAAGTATAAGAGGGAGGAAGATGATTAGAAGAAGAAAAAACTGAAGCAGAGTCACAAATGGATAGATTTTGGATAAGAGAAGTATGTGGTTACACTTTGGTTTACTTCATATGACCATTCGTTTTTTTTTTTGTGTCACTAAATATTTTGGTGCACATTTGGGACACTTGGCAATTTTATATTTTCCCGTTTTTGTCTTGCTTGTAGTCTGGGAAAATTACAAATAAATCCAGATAGGTTTTAATCTTTATGTTATATATATATACACAATAATTTTTAATTCAGATTATATATTTTAAATTTTTATAAAACAATCAATATATTTATTTACTATTTACTAAACGTTAATCTCCTATCATCGTTCCTCCTTAGAGTTGTTTGGATGGTTTGAAAGAGTCATTATATTATTTATTCAATCAAGTGTTCCATTTTAAAAGTGGTGAAAGATAAAAGTGACCCTGAGTTCTTTTATTTAAAAAACCAATTTTTTAAAAATTAATATTTCACTTCATTAACTTCCGAGAATATTTTCGTAATTTTTGCAACATTTCTTATTATTTTTATTTAACCAAATATACAAAATAAAAAAATATTTATATATTTTTCATGTTGTACCAAATATAATTATGAGTCAGATTATATATATATATATATATTCTTTTCATTACTTTCACTCAGACCCCAATTTTCAAACACCAAGCGGTCATTAAGTTTCTATTATAACATTCTCAAAATTGCTAAATTGGTTAACAACACTGTGAGGTTTCAATTGACAATGTTTTCAGACCAAAAAAATGGATAATGTTTATGTAGGACAGCGGGTCCCGCATGAGATCTCTGATAAAAAATAAATTTTTTAAGAATCATATAAATATATTTTTTACACAATTTTAAATTTTTTATTTATAAAAAAAATTGGGTGATTAGCTGGAGGGAGTCTCGGGGAGACCCCTATCCGTTTATGTAAATGATACCAAAGTTTGGAAGACCAAACTAGGAAATATTTTTGGCTAGTAACTACTAGAAAAAGATTGAAGCATGGGAGGTTAAGAAAACACACACTTTGAGGAATCGTAAAGGACAAAAATACGAGGATTTTTTTCTTAAAAATTTTTAGTGATTATGAATTAAAAATGGATCCAGAAGTACAATTAAGAGAATTTCTTGTTTAGTTGGGTCATCTGGATTTCACTTTCGCCTAAAAAATTAAGACGTTTTTTTATTTTTAATAATTTTTCAAAAACACTTTGACCCTATTTTGTTTCACAAAAAAAGCAGATTTATTATTTTATTTTATATTTTAAAAATGTACTTTTTTATATTTTTCATTTTCATATTTAAATTTGATTATCATTCTTCGATGAAGATCAATCATAAATCAATCAAAATGTATATAATAATATATATAAGCTTATTTTATTTATCTATACAATATATAAGAGAAAACATATCTAATTAATAAAGAATTAGTAACAAAATAACAATAATTTGCAACAAATAACATCATTGCCGTTTGTAATAACCAAATCACATCATCAATAACATTATATAAATTATATAACAAGTAATATTATTCATAAATCATAAATATTGTATTTCATTTTTTCCGACTCCGTGAAATACACAAGGAAATAATGTAATGATGTATGTAATTTTTTATGTTAAGGTGCATAATTAGAAGATTGATGGTTAGTTGTCCCAATCTAATTAATGCTTGAGCCAACCTAATCACCCAATTTTAGTCTAACCCCCTTTTTTGGGCCAGAATCTAACCCCTTTCGTTTTTAGTTTTTCTCAATTCCACTGGACCCAACTTTATTTATCCAAATTCGTTTGGGTTAATTAGGTCACTGATGAATCTCAAAATTTTTGAATTATACATATAATGAAATTAAGAAAAACTAATCAATCAATCGCTATAATTTACTCTCTTTAGTTAATAATATAAGTTATATTTAAAAAAATTTAATTCAAAATATAAGGCATATTTAGATATTGTATGAGGTATTACTATATTTTTTCTAATTTTATCCTTAACTTTAATTAAGAAGTGAGAGAAAAGATAAATAAAATCTAATGTATTTAATAAGGGTAATAGAAAAAAAAGACAGTAATTTTTTTGACAAATTTAATAACTTAATCAAATTTTAATTCTTTTTCTTCATATGTGTGAAATTTCTGAAAATTAAATAGCATTAGTGACAAATTTTTAAATATTAAAATTATAGATTCTTCAAATATTTTACAAATATTAATTTTTTGAAAGTCAATTTTGTATGAACTCCTATCCTGCTGAGTCATAAAAAGTTAAAAATAAATTTTTTATTTTTATTTTTAAGAAATATGAAATTACATTATACATTAACTAAATAGTGTGATTACATCCTTAAACTTTGTACCATTCGTGTCTTTTTTGTCCTCTTTTTATTTTATTTGGGTGGATCATATTTTTTCTCAGTTCATTTATTTTTTTTCGGTAAGGTCCATCTTTTTCTCCTTTTTTTTAGGTAGGCCTATGTTCGTTCTATTTTTTTTATTTTTGTCAAATTTAATCTTCTTTAATTTTAAAATTTTTTTAATAATTTTTTACTAATTAATTAGTTTTAATTTTATTTTCTAAACTAATTAATATAATTTAATATCAATTTTTTTTAAAAAAAAGTTAATGGTAACCTGCTTTTTAAAATCATATATTTTACAACCAAATATAACTTTGGTGTATCCTCGGCGCATCCGAAAAATCTAGCTAAAAAAAAAATAGTAACTTCGGCCAGGTCCCATCCTTTTTTATTTTTTCTTTCTGGTCGGAGGTCCGATCTATGTTTGCTTTTTGTTGTCTTCATGCAATAGCTTCCTTGTGTCGCCAAACCCTAAACACACAAGTCCTGATCCTTCTTTCACTCATCCGAAACCCTACTCGCACCCCTATCTGATTGTAATTTCGTCAACTTCGTGGGAAATTCAGGTTAGCCATGGATGCTCAGCGAGCTTTGCTGGACGAACTCATGGGTGCCGGTATACTTGATACCTCTCTCTCATTGTGAATCGTTATTTGCTTCCGATCCTGAATCGGCTATTTTCATTAATCACTTGTAATTCGAAGAACCTACTTTTTGTTTTTACGGGCTCTTATTGTTGAATTCAGCTCGTAACTTGACGGAGGAAGAGAGAAAGGGGTACAAGGAAGTCACTTGGGACGATAAGGATGTCTGTGGATTCTACATGGTTCGATTTTGCCCTCACGATCTTTTCGTCAATACACGCAGTGATCTGGGTGCGTTTCAGTTTGATTTGTTCACCTTTCAGTGTCTAAATACTCTCGTGGTGGTTAGTTGCTGGGGAGACCCAGTTCAATTGGTTAATTTTATAGTGAATTTTGATAAGTCTAGTATGTTTATATCTTACTATCGCTAGGAGACTGTTGTCCTCTGGTCTGTTAGAAAAATAAATTGATGTTGGAAACAAATAATGATCCAACATTGATTATTCTTTTGCTAATTTGATATCTGTGGCTAGCCTCCCGTCCTTATCTCAGGTTAATTAATTCGTTTAAATCTTTGAAAGTTAAAAACATAATTATATTTAGAGGGAGTTTCATCATCTTTTTGTTGAATCTTTGAGCAATAAAATGGATTTTCTTAATGATGATTCCCATAGTTTGGGGTTTTCCAGATTCTGATAAGCACTCTTTTCGGTTAATTTTCTTCAGGTCCTTGTCCTAGAGTACATGATCCAAAGTTGAAAGAAAGGTATGCAATTAAATTCATTGTATTTATATGCAATATAGTGTTTCGTGAATGAATGCTTGAATCTTGCTGCAGTTACTCCTGTACATTTTTTTAAATCATGTTTGTATTTACATGCAATTATCTTGTTTTGGTTTTAGACTGAGCTTCCCTATGTGCTTATTTTGTGGAAATCCATCCGTCTTGTGTGCATATGATTTGCTTTTTGAAATGTTTTGTGCCAGACGGCTCCCCTCCTCCTATATTGTTTGGTAAGTATATAACTTAGGACAAGAGATCAAGAATAAGGAGGATACAAAATTTTCCATATACATTATTCATGTCTGTATTCTTCTGCCATACTACATTAGCTTTGTTCGATTCTCTTGTCAAATTATGTACTCAACAAGCTTTCAGGCTCAAAATATATTCAGATTTTGCTGTCCTGTGAGATTTTATTTTGTTTTCCATGCCCATGTTTCATTGGAATATTTGTCTGCTAATAAAAGCAGATTCATCAGGGCTTTCCCTATAGATTTAGTAATTATTGTAGTGATTGATTATTTTTAATGGCTATTTATATGGTGTTGATTTCAGTTTTGAGAAATCCCCAAGACATGATGCATATGTGCCCAAATTTGAAGCTGAACTTGCACAGTTTTGTGATAAATTGGTAGGTCTAACACATTTCCTCAACAGTTCCAACGTCAGAAGAATCTTCTTGCTTGTTTGCTGATAATTCATTCTTTGTATCTTCCGGTATTATTTTCAGGTAATGGACTTGGATAGAAGAGTAAGACGTGGGCGAGAACGTCTTGCTCAGGAGGTGGAACCAACACCACCACCTCCACTGCCAATTGAAAAGTCTGAACAGCTGTCTGTCATTGAGGAGAAAATAAAGAACCTTCTGGAACAAGTTGAATCTCTTGGAGAATCTGGGAAGGTTGATGAAGCAGAAGCTCTTATGAGGAAGGTGCTGAAGTTGATGCAGCTCATTTTTTATTTTATTTCTTATTAATATATTTATTAATTCTCCACATACCTCATGACATAGAAGTTTTTGAAGTCTTCTAGCCTTTGGCCTATGTGAACAAACTTCGGTCGGGGATTCATGAGTTGTTTTTAATTTGTTTTGCTTTTGTCTACAGGTGGAGACACTCAATGCTGAGAAGACAGCCTTAACTCAACAACCCCAAAATGATAAGGTGTTGATGCTTGCTCAGGAGAAGAAGATGGCACTTTGTGAGATATGTGGTTCTTTTCTTGTAGCAAATGATGCTGCAGAGAGGACCCAGTCTCATGTCACAGGGAAGCAACATGTTGGTTATGGCATGGTTCGTGAATTTCTAAATGAGCACAAGGTGAGGTTTGGTGTCATAAATTAATTCAAACAGTAAAACGGATGTAAACCATTATCCTTTTTTAATGTTGAGAGCATTTTTCAGGCTGTTAAGGAGAAGGCAAGGGAGGAAGAAAGAGTAGCTCGGGAGAAAGAAGCAGAAGAGAGCAGGAAGCAGAGGGAGAAGGAATATGAGAGGAGGCGGCACACTGATTCAAGTGATACAGATAGGCATCGTGATAAAGATAGAGATAGGGAACGGGGTCGAGATAGGGAGCGGGATAGGTATAGAGGAAGGGATTCAGATCGTGAGAGGTCTCGAGAGTGGAATGGTAGAGTTTATAGAGATGGAGGAAGAGGGACAGATTCTAGGCTGAGGAATGGAAGAGATAGAAGCAAAGATAGGTACCGTGAACGGAGCAGGTCTTGCTCTCCTGCTAGGCATAGCTACAAACGTTCTTCTTGAAGTTCAATTCACTCAAATTAATGGAATTTCTTGATAGATGTCTGAATTTGAATTTGAAATGAGGTAGATCTTAATATCCCAAGACTTCTATAAATGTGTGATTTTGGAGTCTAGTTTTCTCATAATCAGGGGTGCATTTTTTTCCCATCTCAGAGCTTTGTTGAGACAATACAATCTCCCTTTCATCAAAATTATTATTGGAGAAAAGGGTTGAGGTAGGTAAATCACTGTTGTATTCCTACAATCTATTTTGCCCTTTAATTTGAATTTCCATGATATGTCTGAAACATTGTGTAATCTCTCTTTGCTCTCGAGTTTTCTGGAGATGCTTCAATTTAATATCGTATCTCGCATATTTAAGACATCAGCCGAATTACATGCATGATTGTCATTGCTGCTGAGAGGGACGGTTTCCCTTGTTTTGAGGTAACAAGTGAATCTTATACTTTAAGAGGAATAGATTAATATTTGTTCATCCTAGAATTGTTTGTTTCCTTTTCCCTTTCGTTTCCTTGTTTTTACTTTTTAAGGTGATATAGATTAACACAAAGGTTCATAAATGTTGCCTATTCTGGCATGCATTTGACATTGATGCACATTCCAGAGGTACTGATTATAGGTAAATATACTGCATCTATTGTCAGTTGTCTACCTCTGTTACAAAACCATGCTAGTAACATATTTGGTGTTTATGATGATTAGTAGAAAACTCTTTCCTCCCTTCTCTGCCTATGTCTTTCTAAATATAGGTTTGTTATTGGCTGAAGATTACTACATTAGTCTACGCATAAGTAAGCCATTGTTTTGACCTGTGTTCGAAATCCGAATGGTAACTATTGAGTTGTGCCTCATCCAAAGTATGAATTGATCTACTGCATGCTTTGAGTGACAAATAGATAAAGGCCAGCAATTACAGATATTTGACTGTTTTTGCTGAGTGACTCTGGCAGAAAAGTTGACATTTCCATGAAAATTAATCAGTGTACAGAGATGCAGGGTGTCTCCGTTTGTGAACAAACTTCAAACCTCTTATGTTATGGTGCCTGGAGGTAACTGGTTTTTATATCTGTATGATAGTGTCTAATTTCGTTGACAGGACGACCATTGATGGTTAGATTGTTTCTGCAAGTGACGTGTGCAGGAAAATTAACTTAGAACACACTGCATTTTGGAATTGGAAGGAACAAGGTAAAAGGAAAATGAATTTCATTCTTTAATTTTTGGATAAAATAATGTGTACTAGTATTGTGAAATTGGCGGAGTCGTAGATCCTTGATAAACATGAATATTTTGGTATTTCTTGTGTCAAGATTGTAAACATTGACTAAACTAAATAGAGCATTGCTAGAGCAGTGACTGATCTTGGGACGCCCTACTTTGCACTTCATTTATTATTATTATTTTTTATTTTTTTCTTTTAATTTCCCAGGAGTTATGATTCAATTCTTACCCTGGAATAGCAATTCCATTTTTTTTTTGGGGGTTAAAAGCAATTCTATTCGTGGGAACAAACACTTCATAAAATGCAATAGCGAGAGATAAACAACAAGCAAACAATTGTATGCTGATAGAAGTTCTGATAATTACTATTCAGAAATTGTTTGCTAATGGCTTTTTGTAACACGCAGTACCTCAAAATGCTACAAGGAAAGCAGAGATTTTCTCAAAGTTCAATTTTTTTTTGTAAGGATAATCAGTGATTAGTTATGGGAAGGGGATTCGTCATAACCTTGTTCAGTATGAATTACAAATAAGAATTGAAAAAAAAATTTCAAAATGCGATATGAAACATATGCATAAATGCATAAACGATAATATATTATTTTATTAAATAATAATTATAAAATTATAACACATTGTATAAGAAAGAAAAATCATTTGCCTTTTAAATCACCATGTTAGGCCTTCGTGTCAATTGTAATTCTACGTCCCAGTTTCCAGACGTGTAGTTTCTTGTGATGTTCTGCTTGACAATGCAATTTGTGTTCACTCAATGTATGTTTAGTATATAAAATAAAAAGAATAAGAAATAATTCTAAGAAGCAAAATAAAATTTAGATTTCTATTTTAAAATGATTATAACAAATAATTAAACAGTGATTACAGTAACATAAATGACATTATCATCATCGTTGTAATTATTATTTGTGATATACTGGTCATCATCTTTCCTAATTTCAAAGTATTTCCTAGAGTATTAGTAAGAGGAAAGGAATATAGGAATCAACGGAATTTTACCTACAACGTAGGTTCTAAAGGAATTTAGATTCTCTTATACTCTTTTTTCTAATGTTATGTTTTATGATATACTTACAAAAGGTTAAATAAAATCTTAAAAAATAAAAATCAATGAAGAAGCTCTCGTGTTTCTGGCTTTAAGCCTCTAACATTAAAAGGCAGCGAAGTAAAGTAAAGAACCATTAGACATCCTAACCAAAAACCCAGCTTTTTTTGTTGCATCAATCATGCTGCAGAGGAAATTGCATTAGACATTCGTATGTTTTTAATATAATGTAATGAAGATAATTTCCTCATTTCAATATTAAAAGGAGCAATATAAATTATTATAGAAATTAGTCTATAAAATAATGGTTCATATACATTGTAGTCATCATTTTCTCAACATATACCAATACAGTTTACCAACTATGATTGTGTTAAATGGCATGGGATTTAATACCCTCAAATAATATTTTGAATTTGAGATTTGTGAATAATTAAAAAAAAAAGAATCATATTAGGAGAACTAGCTTTATTAGACTTAATAATGTTAAAATTTGATTGATTTAACAGTACTGGATACTAAATAATTATATTAAAAAAATCATTCTTAAACTTATCTCTAACAAGACAAGAATATCATTTTATACATTTAACAAGTAAATAAATGACATGTAATTAAAAACTTTTAAAAATATTAGATAGATAGATAAAAGAATATCATTTTTTATTCCATTTTTTACGCACATCTTCTATATCATCCCTTAAACAGCCTCCATTTATCCCTCTGATGTCCTACATATTTCCCATCGACAGCCACATATTCTTTTCTTGCACATATGATAAATCCCCCATACTTGTGTCTTTATACATTTGAAAAATAGAGTGACACAAGAATATAACCAATATAAAAAGTTCATATCTTATTTTTACACTCATCTCTTTTTTCTTTATACCTCTCTTCAAAATGTAACACATACGCTCGTTTTGATTAATATAGAGAATCCGAATTGCATGTGAATAGGAGAGTATCCATGAAAAAGCGAGCATTACTTAGCCAAAATACCAGACATAATTTCATTACCAAGGAAGCAAAATAACCTTTCATACATACTGATGCCTTCCAATATTGAATAAACGAATATATTATCTGTAAGGAACAAGATTCATTCTGAAGAGCAACTGAGACACAAAAGTGCATTGTACAACACTTCAATTAACTGATATACACCATATACTAAGGCTACTCTGTTATATTGTATGCTTTTTGTCCACTGGCTGCAAAAGAAAATGCAAGTAGCTAATGCCTAAGTACAAGAATCTCCCCCGCTAGGCAATAGCAGGTTGAGCAGGGGAAAAAGGTGGAAGGACAAAACTGCAATGAGTAAACCAAATCGGATCGTCAACTGTCATAATATTATGCATTCGGCGAGTGAGTGACACAAAAATGTGACTTACGTATTTCATTTTACATTCGTTTTTCTTCTTTTCTCTCTCTCCAAGTGCATCATATGCAACTCAATCTTATAACTGCAGAGGATCCATATCACATGAGAAACATTCATGAATCTAAATTCAGGCGCCGCATCTTACATATAAGATTGGCGGTTGGCAAATCAAGTTGGGTTCCAGAATCTGTCTTCAAAAGATCTTTTAGCTGATCTCTTGAGGTAGAAAGACAGGTCTGGAATGTGGCAAGAACTGGGGGAATTGGCATTGACAGAGCAGCAAGCACATTACTGAGATATTCAATGTCAACTGATAGCTGTTGAGCTCCGCGATCTGAGATGTAGTGAATCCCACGCAACTGCTCTACGTAAAGAGCTGTTGCACCCTCAGCAACCTAAATACATCATCGTTTAAAAAAAAACAAAAGAGCAGGTTATTACTTCATATGTGCAAACGGCAAAAACAATTTGAGTAAAGAAAAATCACAATCTAAATATATATAGATATTGAATAATTTAACCTGTCAATACACCAGCCCCCATGCGTCATCTAACTCTATAAACCCAGCCCTATTTTTGTTTTTTGAGAAATTTTGATAACCGGGAAGCTCCTTCTGAAGAAAATAAAATAAAAAAAGAATTTTCTTTCAGCAAATAGAAGTTCTAAAGTAGCTGAGAGGGCCACGTTGCTCAATTTTTAGGTTCAAACTTGTGCAACTAGGCAGGACTCATTAGACGCTGGGTTCAGAATATTAGCTTCATAGCAAAGCATTCAAATCAAATTGAAGAGAGACAACACTCAAATCAGGCAGTAGCAAATGAAAAGAAGAATAATAAAATGGAAAAATCATTCTGCTTAGATATAAACTTCCCTTATAAATTAGTCAGCCACCCGTTTTTGGTCAATAATAAGTCAGTTACCTTGAACATCCATTCAGTTGCAAAAAACTGAGCTTCCTCGCTGGTGTCACTGTTCGAGATGCCCTCAGCAAGTGGCTCCAACTGTTGGGGTAAAGTAAGGAGATATTCACCAACACTGGTTACATAGGACTGTGGATATGCACTGAAAGTAGGAAGAGGAAAAGCACTTTGTTCCTCCACTGATGACCATATTGGCAAACGGGACACATCACTAAGCCGTTGCCGAACTTTAGATATGAGGACATCATATACAAGTTCATTCACTGTATCTGCGAATGCTGCTACTCTCTGAGAAGCTAGAGGTAGTGCATGAAATCGGGGATCTTTAGACTGCAAGAAACCAGACAAAATTAAGGTAGTGCCATAAAGGAAAAAGACAAACTTGAAATAACCAATATACAAATTATAAATTTATCACTAAAAATTCTATTGAATGAAAATCATATATTTATTTTTTTCCTTGCACTCTTTTTTGGCAGAAATAATATCTTCAGTTTAAATATAGATAAATATGAAAGCAGTTGTTTCTTTTATTCCTAGATAGAAGGAAATGGTTGTATCTTATCACTTCCATTTAATGCAAAGTAAGGCAGAAGCAGAGAGGGAGGAGACTGAGACGGTGTGTAGATTAAAAAGAACACATAACCATACTGATGGAGAATGAATAACAACAACAACAATAGCCTTATCCCACTATGTGGGGTCGGCTATATGGATCAAACGACGCCAATGAGCTCTATCAAACACCATCTCCTCAGACATGATGGAGAATGAATAATTCTAGATAATTAGGATTATTTATCTTTATTATTAGAATTTTAAATGAAGATATTTTATTAGGATATTTATATTTAATTTAGTTTATTTTAAATTTTTTTGGATTTAGATTTTATCTTTGGGAAAAAGATAGTTTGGGACCTTGTAACAAAAATATTGACCAACAAGGACCCCCAATTTTTGAAATCACCTCAAAGGACCTAGATCCTAAATTGGGAAAAAGACAATTTCCCAAGTGAATATAACTAATTTTTCAAGTAGATATAACTGAATTTCCAAGTGAAGATAAATAAATTTCCAAATGAAAATAACTAATTTTTCATATGGGAATAACTAAATTTTCAGGTGAAAATAACTAAATTCCCAATTGCGGTAAACTAGTTTCTCAAGTAAATACAACTAAATTTCCAAGTAAAGATAATTAATTTTCCACATGAATATAATTAAATTTTCAAATGGAGATAACTAGCTTCCCAACTGAGATAAATTAATTTCCTAAGTGAATATAACTAAATTTTTAAATAAAGATAACTAAATTTTCAAGTGCAAATAACTAAATTTTCAATTGGAGTGGACTAATTTCCATAGAGGTAATCTTGTCCATTCAAAAAAATATTTTTTTCCAACCAAGGACCTATTTCCTTTTAGGTGATTTCAAAAATTAGGGGTCCTTATTAGTAAATATTTTTGTTATAAGGTCCCAAATTGTCTTTTGCCTTTTATCTTTTGTTTGTTCATATGGTTTAATTATTTGAACTATGCTTTATCTTTCATTTAGATTTAAGATATTTTATCTTAAAACTCTAGTAGGACTAGGATTTGATCTCTATAAATAAGAGCTCCATTATTCATTTGTACTCAGACTTTGATTATTGAGTTTGAGACTTTTCAGAGATATTTCCCTATCTCCCTTATATTCTTCTACTCCTCCCCCCATTTTCTTTATATCTTTCCCTTGAGTTCTTCCTTTTCTCTCTCTCTTTCATGTCTACTCTCTACCCTACCCTTTCCCTTTGTTCACATCACATACTGGGATGGAACTCTTCTTATTTGATTTTCTCAAATTTAATACCTTCTTGGGGTATAAGGAAGGACAAGGGCCACAAGTAGTTAAAATTAGACTGTGTCTGAAATTCCAACACAATCCAAGGAGGGAGGAAGAGAGTGAGTGATGCTCCAAAGCATGGAAGTGGAAATCAGAACAATTATGTTTTTAATATCCCCTAGTTCCTATATTTAAAATCCATCCCTATGCTTCGTGCCATCTCTCAGCTTAATAGAATTTCCAAGATTAAGAAAAAGAGGTCAACACTAAAGCTAAACTAATATATACCTGATTCAAAAGGTTAAAGAGTTTCCTAGCCTTTTCGGGCACATCAACCAGCCGAAGAGATGCCACATCCAAGGCAGCCCTTCCATTTAAACCATCTTCAGTGCCAATTGTAATCTTGTTTTGGTCTAAACTTGAACCAAACACTGATAGCGAAAGACTTGTGCTCAATCTAGCAAGAGTAGCTCTCAAAGATGCTTCAAAGACAGAAGCTCTGCTAGTCAAACTATCCGCAACTGTGAGGATTTGCAAGGCCCCTTGGATGATTGACCACTCCTCCTCATTTGAGATCAAATCAACTCTCCGAGTGTTTTGGTTTCCATCTTTTCTATCCATATCCCGCTTTGAAAGACCATCACTATTATTATCCACACCACAAACAGTTCTCAGTGATTTGAGGGTTTCTTGCAGACTAGAGATGTATTGTAACATTATGTCATCAAGAGCAAGAATTAGCTCATCTGCCTCGGACCCACCAGTGAAGCTGATGCATCTCTCAACAGCAGCTTCAAGAAGCACAATAACTTGGGGAATTGACTCCTCCATCCTTCGCACTGTTTCACTAAGTTCAACTCCCTGTGCTCCCACACCTCGAATAACAGCTCCTCTTAAATCTACTCCTGCAGTCTCAGATGAAAGGATGGCACGCTCCATTTGTCCATACCTGTAAAGGATGCCAATGATGTAACGAAAGATTGTAAGGCAAGGATAATTCTCAGAATTGATAAAGCGGGCTGAAAAAGAGACATATCACACAGGCAAACAAAAAGATAAAATAAATGAGCATGGTCTGTAACCATACAGACCACCCAAACAACTGATCCCAGGCAATTTCCCAATCACAGCCTATATATTTGTGGGCAGAAAAGGCAACTTAACTACTTGCTACCAAGCCAGTCGGTGTGCATCAGTTAAGTCATAGGTGCGTGACCAAAATACATTCCACCCTCAATCTCTAGGACCAAAAGCAAAAGGAAAAGGTAATGCTGTATTGCCACAAAAAATATGTGCATATTATTACACTATAGAAGATGCTTATATGGCAGTTCATCCCTCAGAGAAATAATTCCTTTCAAGAGGCTCGGGTAAAGACCTTAAGTATAACACCAACCTTCAAAAAAAAAACAAAAACAAATTTTGAAGATTTAAATTGCCTCACTTCAAGCCACAGAAAGTGCAGTTTCTATCTCAAACTCAATGCAAGGTTTGAGACACATAAGATTTAACATTACTCCACAAAACTGAAAAAGTCAAGAAATTTGAATATCAAAAGATTATAAATCCCTTGAAGCAACCATCACTGCCTCTAGTAGCTTGGTGCAGCTTAAAACACATGACCATGTAAATGCAAAGGTGTTGGAAGGGGCAAACCAGAGCAAGAATTTTTACCTGAATTTTTTGCCCATCGACTAAAAAAGATAATTATTCTGTCTTTGACACTAGATAATACTATAATATATTTCATGGTAAAAGCAAGTGACACATATTGAGTTCAAAAAGTAGTTTTATTTAGTGCTGGTTGTTGAATGGTCATATAAGTAATGTTCACTCTAAAAGGATTAGAGAAAGAAAACCCATGTAGTTTTTCCTTTCTCTTTTTGACTCGTTTCAAGACTTCTCCCAAAGAAGAAGTCATTAATCCAAATATCAATAACAATCAAGAATCAAGCTTTATCATTAGAAAAAATATCCATCTTTGTAAAATCTTGAGAAATAAGAAAAAAAAAAAGGTCCAAACTCTGGGCTATGTGGCATATTTTTATTCTGGAATATTATTTTGCTCTAAATGCTCCTGACTCTGTCAAGAAGACTTACTAGAAATGATGTTTGGCAGTTCCTACCTGGGTTTTTCATACAGTTCATGTTCAATATTTAGGGAAGTAACTTTAAACTCACCTAGTTTCTATTACTAAGTGAAGCTTCCAAGTTTACTTGATTAGAAAAAGCCTATAAAACTGTTTATAAACGTACCTGCAAACCCATAGGATGATTCAATTGACTATGTTGGCAACAAGTTTTAATAGTTGAAATAGCTATTTCGAATGTTTGATAATCCTAGACCATTGGCCGATTGTTGAGACCACTTTAGTCTAGTGGCATGAATGATTACCCAACTACAAGGCCATTAGTCGAAGCCCTGGACCTGTGGTTTCAAAGTCTAGTAAAGTCCAAAGAATAGGTCTTGAAGATGACAGAATTTAGTCATAGGAAAAAAGAACTTCTCTTTTTAATAGAGAAATATTTTCCCCTTACATATATTGAAACTATACTATCTTAAAGAAATGACCAATCCTCCCATAAAGATAAAGGAAGAATCACCTTGAGATAATATTGCAGAAATTATTGGATAAATTGATCTCATACTAGAAGTCATATTTTTCTCAGATAGTAGGACAAATTTCTTTACTAGAATAAAGAGAAGAGTTTTATCTTATCACAATCCAGAGCATCTTATCAGATTTCCCTTGTAAATAGAGGCTGCATGTTCTCTCCAGAGTTGATGGAAAAATCATAGAGAGATCCAGGAGAAGTCTGAGGAGAGATTGTCAGAAATTAGAAAGGGGAGAGAATCTATTGACATAATTCCAGTGAAAGAATTGAAGGAGAAGGATTTGCTCGAGATTTTGCGAAAGAGAACTTGCTAGAGACATTAAATTCTGCTACAAATAAGCAAGCACACAAATTGTTCCTGCAAGAAAAAAGAAATCTAAGTTCGGACTCCTGAAGGTTTGTGATGGTTTCTATTTGCAAAAGGTAAGAGTTGAATCCTAGACATGATAGTTTTTCTATTTCTAGATGTTTCTTTAGGTCTTCTCTAGATTCAAAATTTTTACAAGTTTTCTGTTTACTTATGGAAATATGGAATTTAAGGTGTCATAAAAAGATATGACTATCCATCAGGTTTTTCTCAAACAGGAGTAAGAATACTGTTTCCAGTTATGTAAACATCTTGATAAAATAAAATTTCTCTTTCTGAGCAAATTTTCATCTGCAAACTAGAATAATAAATTCCGTTTCCTTATTCCATGTTTCCTATTCTCTCTTTTTCTATTCCATGGAGAGGCAAATTGTGAGACATGAAGTGCCTGTTTGGTTAGCATTTTTGCAAAGCAAACCATAGTTTCTAACCATCATTTTTTCCTTTTTTATCCAAACAAATTTATAGTAAACTTCTCTACTTTTATCCAAACTTCATTTTTGTAAACTGCGATTATTCTAAAAGACCTTTTACAAAAAGGTAATCCAAACGGGCACGAAATTAAGACTCTCCCACCCGGGTACTCCTTTACACTTTAGCTAAGCTACAAGTAACCTTAACAGGAAAACTCAACTTGCTAAATCTTTCCAATTAACTGTTTAACCAGAACTGTAATTTCTCATCACCCCTTAGGATGCAGGGGATTAGTTGCTTTGGATAGACAGGGAAATTAGTTTGTTTCCCTTGGCCTAATTTTTGTGTATTTCCCCTTCCCTTTCATTTTCTTTTTTTTTTCAAAAGAACTGTAATTTGTTACCTCTGTTTAAATGATTCATATGGCAGGTAGACAGCTTTCAATACATCCATTAAAACTTGGACATCAGAATCAGAAAATAAGTGTTGAATATTCCTTGCAAAGGTTCCTGTTGTATTGTGTAATTCAATCAAGGCCTCCAGATGCTTTGTTTGAATCTTGATACCCTTTTGCATATCTCCCGATAAAATATCTAACAAACCTGAAGGAGAAAGAGGTATGAGGATTATTACAAGTCATGAGCCAAAATACCAAATACATTAGAGTCAACAATAAGCAATACAGTTAACCCTGGAAGTTATCTTTCCTACAGAAATATATATTTTTGTATATATGAATTATGAAAGATCTAAACTTAAAATATCAGCTTTCCTCAAGAATACTGTATACTCAAAACCAGATTGGAAAAGCCACTTGGAGATAGCGGTGAAAAGAAAGAAATACAAGACTTGGTGCAGATAGCAAAAAGATCAAGGAACTGAGGCTTAAACACTAATTTTAATGTATGCTGTAGTAGAGGTGTTGGACCTCACTGTCATTTTGAAGAGTCTAATTGGGTTATAATATTCTCAGCTGCCTGTTGTACAGCCTTGTTTCCTGAAGTTTAAAGCTACAAAACTTGGCGATCAGCACACGGATCACAGCTCCTGGAATCCAGATCATGTTGATTGGGGGGAGACCGACAGAATTAAGAACTAACTAATCCTTTAACATACTTACATGCCTGACAGTACTATACTCTTTGAAGGACTCTTGTCCTCAAGGGTTATGTACATCAATTAACCCTGAATGAACCCTCTCAAAGTCACATAAACAAACCCATCTTGCGTTTTCATCCGGAGATCCTTCCGCTTGACCAAAAATATATATACTTGAATATTTAAATACACATGTACTAAGCTTCCATATTTTTTCTGATAGATAATTATACAGATCGAAACAACCTTTTGCCAATGCCTTTGTTTCTGGAACAGCATCTCCAATGGCAAGGTTGATATGAGAGATGAAACTGGCACCGATAGCCATCATAGCCTCACTTAGCAGCTTTGGAACAAGAATTTTATAATCTTCTGGAAAAGCAAGCATACACCTGCAAGCAACAGTTCAAAACAAATGCTCCTATTCAACATCTGAAGTATGAAAATTTCCTTAGAATCATTGATGCTTTCTGCTTTCATTCATTGTGTCACATGAGAAATGGAAATACAATAATAACAAGATGAGAGGACAGCTAACGGAGAGGAACTGAAAAAAACAAGAAAATAACCCAAATTCTCACATAAGCTCAATTCAGTAACTCAACGTCAACATAACATGAAAATGAGACAATTTTCCTATATGACTACTGGACTATTTCAATGCAATACTAAACAAAAAATTGTAATCCTGCCAACAAAAAATCGTAATCCAGCTAAAATACTACTATGAGATAATAATTCATATTTCAATAATCTAATTTGATAATGTTTTGCCATCTCATACAGTCATACTGCATTAACAACAATATCTGCAATATGAAAAACTTTAAACAGGCAAAGAAATTTGGAAAAGCTTCAGTAGAACAATCATCAGCATATTGAACTTAATTGCTATAAAAAAAAAAAAGCATATTGAACTTAATTATTATACAATTCAAGACAATAATGGATAATGTCAGGGATATTAATAATATCAATGGTCAGCATTCTCCTTTTAGCCAAAGCTTTTAAAATGTACTGGTTCTTTACATGATATTGAAGTCCCTATGACCAAATGACTAGAGGTTCGAGTCATGTCAGCCCCACCCTCCTGAGTTAATCTAAGAATGAAGGCATCCAAAGAGGAGCATGCTAAATATTAATAAAATCAATATTGATCATTCTCCAAACTGCTTAAGCCATTGTAATATAGCATCCACTGACACATTTACTATTAATGCTATCCATCTGAAGCAGATCACATTATTTCTTTCTAATCAATATTTAGGTTTGGCAGAGCCAGAGATGTGAGGCTTCAGGGAGGTGAGCTCAGTTTACAAGGATTTGGTGCATTTAGATGGAGCATGATGAAAGAATTTTTAACAAGATATCCTCCATCACACCTTTAATGGGATAAACTAGTTATATTTTAGGGTCTCATTGAAGAAACGACAGAGTGTTACAGGGGACCTTACTTTGTCAGACATGTCAATGAATCAAACAGATCTCTAGAGCTAACGCATCTCTTTTTCTTCCTTTGCATTGCATTCTGGCTGTTCTAGGAAGATTTCTATCCTAAAACTTGTTTTTCTCCTCAATTAATAAAATTTCTCCTTTTATTGTAAAAAGATGCAGAACATTCTTCAGTTGCAGCAAAACATATAGAAAGTTGTCTTGGACAGAAAATTGAAATATCCATGTGAGACTCAAAATACAAACAATAGTAATCTTATTTATAGAACTTCAAACAATCATTTTAACTAACAGTAACAATAATTCAAAGTTAATAGTATAAATGATACCATTTCCATTCTTGTTCAAGATAAAGTAGTACTTCGTCATAGAAGCTTGGCAACCAACTGGAAAATGACATTGAAGGTGAAACTGAATGAATAGCCCCACCACTTGGTAGCCTCTCATTTTCATTCTTCTCATTTGCAGACTTATTAGCTTGTTGTCTTGAGTCAAAGTCTTCCCAAAGTTTGGTTATCGGTTTAAGGTGAACCTTTGTATATTGTGATTCTAGAGACTTAAACCTTCCAATCCGAATGAGAATTCCCCGCAAATCTTGAGCAACATTAACCTGAAAAGAAATGATGAGAGCTAAGAGGAGATAAACTGCAGATGAAAGAATCAAAGAATAAAGATTTGTAGAGAAAATACAACCTTGCGATTGGTTAAAGCATCTGTAAGACGAGGCTTCACCATGGTGTCCAGCCTATCTTCCAAGACTTCAAGTTGCTTCCTTATGTTAGCAAATTCAGCAACCTAAAACAAGGAATGAGGGTGAACAACAAAACTATAGCATCTAATGTACCAAACCTCAAGCGTATCACAAAGAACCCAATAAGAAAGTCAGTACCTCCCCAACAGCAGACAAGCAATGCCTCATGTTAGCCAGGGTTTCTGCAGCCCGAGGCAGATCACCGCTAGCAAATACATCCTCCACAGTTGAACTTAATTGAGTTAGCCCAGCAGCATCCTGCCATTGAAATGCAAAAGCAAAAGCTTCCCTCGTTACAGAAAATCTCATTGAGCTACATCAATCTGAGTTTTGAACTTACCACTAATAAACATAAGACTTAAACGAATCTCTACCTGCAATGTCTCATAAGCAGCTTCCATCCTCTGCTTGACAATGTCCACTTTAGCGAGGGCTGCTATTGATTCAGCTGATGATCCTTCTGCCTACAAAAGAAATAAAAACGGAGGATGAATATTATTTCCTGATTCCAATAAACTATACAGGGGAGCACCCTCATTAAAACACGACAATGTAAACGGCTCAAATTCTACAAGTATCCTCCTTGGTGCATCGCCAGCATCTAATCAAATATTTACTCGCATGGGCAAAATACCGAGATCATAAATTATTCATTCTTCAGCTCAGTGTAAAACTGAGAGAAAGCAAGAAAAATGCGAAATCCAATACAAATTTTCTGATTTCATATTTTCAGCACTCTTTCCAAACGAAACCCAACGAATCAAGCAGTAATTAACCACAATTTTTCTGATAGACGGAATGCAAACCTTCTTGATGTTCTGAAGAATCCCAGAGACGGCTGATCGGAGGGAAATGGCGTCGTCCCGGAGGCGAACGACATCACGGGAGGCGCGTGGCACGCGGAGGAGAGAGGCAGCGCTCTGCTCCTCGAGTGACGCAGAAATTTCCTCGGACAGCATCTGGAGCTTCATCTCCAGATCCACCATATACTTATCCAGTGAGTCCTGGGGGTGCCGAGTCTGACATGCCGAGTTGATCCACTTCTTCGGGTCGAATTTCTCATTCGAGAACGGACCCAAATCGATCATCATTATGCTGTAGGAAAAGAGGAACGAGTTGACTCTGCGTTCAGAGTGGGAGATCCATGAAGATTTATCTCTTACTGTGCTTTCTGTTTCCAGTTGCGAACAAAGACGGGGCTAAAATATAAAACAGAAGTTTTGAGGGGTCGCCGTCTAAGAATATGATATAGTAAAACGCTTCGTTTCCTCCTTCATAAGACTCAATAGTACTTAATCCCTTCCTCTTTCTTTTTTTTATGCAAACCTTCCTCTTTTTTTTTCCTGTACTAATTCCTTCATCTTATTATAACCGCCTTAATTTGAGGCCCATGGTTGACCAAAAAACTGGAAGCCCATGAAGCAGCCAAGCTATATAGTGGACAACAATTCACGAATATATGAAGTCAAACTTGGGCTCAGGCCCAAAAACAAAATCTTGGGCCAACCCACCCAAATGTGTGATGAGAAAAAGCCGATAGTTTAGGCCTTAGTGTGTGTGTATATTTTTATATATTATATATATAAAAAACTCTATAACTATTTAGGAGAGAGAGAGAGGAGAAGTCTAGCGAGCTTTTATAAACAACTTACTTGGTTTGTTAAGCAAAATTTAGATAGTTTAGATTTCATATACAATTTTTATTTAAAAAATTATGAAAAATAAAATTAATCTTCAACTATGCCGTATGAAAAAAATAATTATGACACATTAAAAAATGTCGATCTACAGTTAAAAATACTAGCACTTTTAACAGCAACAAACAACCCAATGTCTAACAACTCCTAAACTACGTCCAGCCCAATCATTTCTCTAGAGCCCAATTTTAAAATCTCACATCACTATTCATGATGTGTATTGAAATAAGGATAAGAAAAAAAACTCATAATGTAAATAGTAAAAACTCTCATTATTTTTTAAGTAAATAGTTAAAGATTCAATCATTTATCCTCAATAAACACCATGTGTGTTAATAAGTGTAAGAACATCCCACTAAGTCAAGTAATATAGAAAAATAAGATTAATAATTACTATTTTTTTAAGTCATTGACGTAATTATTATCTACTTTTTAAAGTTTTGTGTTATATATTTTTCAAAAAATAATCAGATTCCAATAAAATAAACAAATATTATCCTCTCCATTACCATTATAACTTCCTTGATCTACTAGTTTGCAATTTTACACCGCCCAATATACTCATACCATGACATTTACGTACAAAAACAAAATAAGCATATTAATTATATTACATAATATGATTTTATATTATTAATATTCATACATTATCCTTCACACTCAATTTCTTCTGCCCTCTCACTTTCACTTAACCACCCACTCTCCCTCTTCCTCATCATCTTTCAACTCACAATAATTGTTAGGGTTAGGGTTTAATTTCGTGTTCCGCCATTGACGATTCATGATATCTTTGAACTTCTCGCGACATTCTCTCAGCGATGAGTTCTTCAGAAGTCTCATGCCTTCTTCCCTGCAATATTTGGGACTCTCACACGCCATAACCACACCAAAAATGTATGAAGCACCTTCGTGACATGAATTTGCTGCTGCTTCTATGTATTCCAGTCCTTTTTCCAAGTTTCCATAATTAAAATATTCAAGCTGAATAGACCAAATTAACACATAATTACTTGCAAAAGAGCATATTAATATCAATATAAATATCTATATAGCAAATTGCACTATTCACAAATCTTGAACAATATAAAATTTTGGTCCCAAGAAATAAAAAACAAAAATAATGTAGAATACAATCTATAGATACTTATAATCTCAAAAGACTTTTGTCAAATCAAATTAGAAGAGATGGGTTTTACATTTAAAAATAAGGTAACAATGTTAATAATAAAAGTTAGTTATGGAAACAAATAATGCAGGAGAAAATCCACTTTTCTTTCTTTTTTTTTTTTTTGCTGGAGTTTTGATTTGATTAAAATAAAATATTTAAAGTATATGAGTTTAAATTCATAAGTTTTTTTTTCTTATAAATAATGGCGGTGTATGCAAGAAAAGAAAATTTGAATAATACATCCGTTTAGAGAGATTTTTAATTGAGGCAATGTCAAAGGGGGAAAAAAAGCCAATACCACTCCTTGATGATATAAGGCTTCCGGATTCCCATTTTCTCTGCACTTTCTTAGAAAGGAAGAAACTCCCCCATTGCCCTTTGATTTACTTGTCAATCCCTCATAAGATACTCGCTTATAAACATAGGATTCTCAGAAATTATATTGAAAACCCTGCAACTGCATGCATAGTATTCCACGAAACAAAATAAAAAGAGATAATGGAGATTAATTCATTAATTACTGTAAAAGATGAAGGAATTAATTGGAGAAAGGACACACACACACATATATAGATGTAGTTGTTTAACCTTATCGTGGCATGAAAGAGATCAATGAATGAAGATGATGCAACTCGAACTAGAATTTCTACGAGCAATTCTTCAGGAAGAGAGAAAATGGTAGGAGATGACATTGAAACTGATCTTTGCTCAATAAATCTTCTTCCACGGTTTTTTCGTGTTTCAGAACATTCTTTTTTATCCGAATAAACCTCTATATGTGCGTATCTGTAGTTTTTTCTTTCTTGCTAATATATGGTATATTGAGATGGATGTACAGTGTACTAAAGAATAACCTTCTTTCCAAAAAAAAAGAGAATAACCTTTTTTTATACGTACTAAAGAATAACTTTTATTCATTTACTTTTCCACTCGCAATAATCATAGGCAAGCACATTAATTAATTAGCCCCGACCTATATGATTATTTGTGTGTTTTTTAAATATATTTTTCTTTTTATTATACATACATCTATATAGGGATGTTTAAAAGTTCAATTTGATTTAGCTTTTGATAGGAATTAAATCAAATCAAATCAATGATTCCATACAAGTTTGGACTTGATTAATTTAGCTACTTAATCGGTTTGGTTAAATTTTTAATTGGTTTAACATTGTTTTAACTTATTTGAATCATATTAAAATGAGTACTTTTGTGAAAAATATGCTGTAATTTTTATTAAGTTGTTTCAAATTTATACTTCTTCTATATGATAAAATTAATATTCTTATTCTCAAAATCACATTTTTAATAAATTTGTTTTCATACTAGTTTAATATGTTACTTATTTAAATTTTGCTGCCAATGTTTTCACCTAGCTATAAGTTTATTTTCCGTTTACAATATCCAATATATATATTTTTAGCGACGATCATATTTGATTATATCTATTAATTGTGATTAAGGTCATTCTAAATTCATAGGCCTATTGAATTATGGGACAATGATTAAAAAATACATAAATATTGTGTTAAATCTAATAAACTTGATTTGTTTTGATATAGGTTCTGAATAATATAAATTGAAATCTGAATCAAACCAATTGGTTTGACAAAGCTAAAAATTGAAGCAAACTTTAATTAAAGTCAGTTTGGATAAATTCTTTTTTATTTGGTTGGATTCATTCATTTTTCATAGATTTTGAACACATTTACACACACATATGAAATATTATTTGTGAAGAGCAAACCAATAAAATCTTGGATATTATAAATTAAAACACATATAACTTGTTCCTAGTAGTACTTAGACAGATATATGGATGTTCATTAGAATAACTCTTTCATTTCTTTCTCTATATCCCTCTTATTTTCAAGCATTGCTATTATATATATCACCCTCTTAATATATATTGTGAATTGTACATGAACTTTGAGAGTAAATAGCATGAATATGGATTTTTCCTAAAATTTGTTTTCTGGTCTTAAGGAGAAGCTTTGAGAGATTAACGTAAAGGAACTGTTGTTCATCGGAAAATGAAGTATGGATTCCAATATGATGCTCAAAAGCCTACTAAATATTCCCCTCCAGACAGTGTTCTACCATCTAGGATGTGTTTGGGGTGGCTTTCATGCCTTAGTGCCATCCTAACCATGTTGTCAAATTAAAACGCAGAAGCCGCCTAACACATATCACCCCAAACACACGTATTTCTTTAGCCATATATTTAATTGTACGAATTAACAATCATCAAACCATAAGTTTAAGTTTTACAATTTGAACATACTTGATGAGGGTCCTAATAAGGAAGTCATTGATGACACACAGAAAATAATAGAGTAGATTACATAACCTACTTTGCCATTTAGTCTTCACTGATATGGAGAAAACTTTTGAAAATGAGAGAGTGTAAGTTTTTCAGAGAAGAGCGACAATTTTAGATGATGAGAACACGTCTATTTAACTAATTGTCTCATTGATTTTATAAACAGAATTTAATTAAAATTAATAACTTTCTCTTCTCCATAAAGCCATATAAGTGATAGGAAACCATTGGCCACTAAAAGATAGTAGGTTGGCCTCTACCCAATAGGCATATGTGTGATCCAACCTATCACAAATCACACACTTATAAACAGGGTCTAATATGTTCCAGACTTAATATGAATGAGAATCAATAAATAATATATATAACTAATTAAATGCTAGTCCACTATATATATATATATATATAATAGATCTAACAATATATAATTGTCTTAGCGCAAAAGACAGGTTTGGCTAAAAAAAAAAGGCACAAAAGATAGGAAATATATAAAAGAATTTAAGTTAATAAATACTTATTCATTCAAGGAGAGATTTTTTCTTTTTCAATCAGAGTGGAAGTGTATTTTTGCACAAAATTTAAAATAAATCATATAACTCATATCTTATGAATAGTATGTTTTAACTTTTTTATATTTATATTGATTGATACTATTTTTCTTCATATTTTATTTTTTATAGTAATTTTTTTATTATTAACTCTATGGAGTATTAACTATGATATCAACACCGATCAATCTGAGGAAAAAATTTAAAAAAAAGGACAAAAATCCAAATGATAAATGAACGATTATATTAATCATATAGAAATTTTAAAAAATAATTTAATCCAAAATATTCAGATTATTATCAGTACCCTTGTGTGATATGTCATTGCCCCAGTGTTAGGGTTATTTCGACTTGTTCATTTGTTATTGAAAGGGTTGTGAAGGACTAATCATTATTATTATTATTATTATTTTTGCCCAAACGAATGACTAAACATAATCTATTGGTACATCTGGGTAGCAAATGTATTCAAAATTTAAGATGTTCCACAACAAAACATGTGTCTTTACATGTTTATCTGATTTAGATTTGAATCTAAGTTAAACTCAAGACTTTATTTAAAAAATGTTGAGTCTTTTATCACTAAATAAAGTTACTCTTATGGGCAAAAAACCATGTCAACATGCTTACTATTGGGCCTAAAATATAATTGGGTTAAACATAATTAAATTTTCAAAGTCCAAAACTAGAATTAACAAATGTCTCAAATTTTTTTAGTTGGGCCCGATTGATTAAAATACGTAGGCCCGCTATCGTTTTTGGGTTCACTAATAATTTTTTTTCTAATAGTGAAGATTCCGGGTTAGTCGTGGCTTTTACTGAACAACTAAGAAAATGCAAAACGTAGATGAAGCGCGAGCTCGAACACAAGTAGAGACGCACACACACACACACATCGGGGGATGGGTTTGTTTTAATTTTATTTAAAGTCCCCACAGGAACATATGGGTTGGGATATGTTTAGATTCATTTTGGGGACCCTAAAAATATTTTTATTGGTCAAAAATCAATTATGACTCAAATAAGTTAAATAAAATTCACTTTTATAGTATCAATTATGACTTTAAAAGTGTTACTCCCTCCAGTCAATAATATAGGATGGGAAATCCATTTTTTCTTAGTCCACAATATAAGATGTAGGGATTCAAATGGATAATTTTATCCTTATTATATTTAATTAATTTTTTTCCCTTTTCTAAAAGTGTAATCACTCATGAAAATCTGACATCTTATAGGAAATTACTTATTTTAATCATTGTAACATTCTTTCAATAAATAGGGATAAATTTAAAACTTTGAGTATATTTAAAAATACTTTTTAACTTTTTTAATAGACGTAAAAGTAGATCTCATATCTTATAATATAAACTAGAGGGAATATGTACTTTTTATGAAAAAATTATTTTCCTACTTCTACTTTTTTTAAAACTGCTTATGCTTCATAATTATACATCTAATAATACTTTTGATTTCAAACACCTAAATATAAAATCACTTTTAAAGTAAATGCTTTTAAACATAAATCATGTTCCAGTGAGCTTAACTCTAGCTAGAAGATTGTGGTTAGTTTTAATATTTTTTAATGTAAACTTTTGTCAAATTTAAAAGTCAAAAGACGAAATTTTTTATCAGACATCTGCTTCAGCACGCCAGGAATAATTCGTATTGGATATTCCAAATTCCTCTTAGCCTTTGGTTTTATGGTCATCGATCATCTACATATTAGCCATTAATTGACGATTATACCCATCAAACTCTACTCTGAATTTGTACGTTCAGTTTAATCTGATTAATCGAGTTAAACATAAAACATATATTTACTTTTGCATAATATTATTCTTCGTAAAATATATGTCAAACTTTATTTACAGTTATGAGCACCTCGTTGAACAATTAATTCGATACGTTCATATAAATCAACCACTACCATAAATACAAATATTTGTGCACTATACACAACTTTCTTAACTTTTCTTTCATTTCTATTTTTTTCTTTGACTATTTGGTAATTTCATGTTTGCTTTTGTTATTCTGATTCCTTGTGAGACAAAGACTGATTCAAAGGTCAAAACCTTGCCTCTTATATAAAAGCCCTCTGTGTTGTTCATAAGAGTTAGGGTTTTCAGATCAATTCACACAGAGAAGAGAACATTAGAAAGAAAAAAGAACGTATGAGGATACATAGAGGATGAGAATTTCAGAGGATATATATGTCAAGAATGGTCTAATCTTATGAGTATAAAGTTTTTTTAGAAATAAGTTTCTCCATTTACAATACTCGAATTAGAAATTTTACTGAAGAAAAATAGGTACTGAACCAACCAACTCTCCTTAATATATATATATATATATATGATGTTTTCTCTTTTTTTTTTTTGGTTGTTGTTATAGTCATCATCGTTGTTAAGAATATCATTAAGTTTGATTTATGTAATTTATCTTATGAATTTCAGGGTTGGTTTGGCTTTGGATGAATTATTGGGTCCTTAAGCAAATGAGCAATCAGAGCATGGCTCTTATTATGAACAAGTTGCAGGTAAAACATCTCAAATTCCAAATAAGTTAGCTAAATATTAATTATGTTTTAGAGATTGATTTAAATCATTTATGCAATGTTTCATAGTTTAAACCTGTTAAATTAAAATATTATTAGTGCAACGTAATTAAAAGGATAGAGTTATATGCAGTTTTTGTTTTTTTTACATTTTCATTAGTGACTTCTCTAATAAAAACTCTTTAATAATAATACGATATGGTTTATGATTTAAATTAAAAAAAATTGTTCTTACAATGTTATTGCTGAAATATTATACACCTATCATGTTTGGATTAGAAAACTTAAGAATAACTATATGAATAAGTTAGCACAATTTTTTAGTAGCGCCAATTGATCTTTACTTCTATTAAATTTAAAAAAAAATGTTTTTTTCCTTTTATAACATATCCTATGAAGAGAAATTTTGATACATTCAAATTAAAATTTTCTGACAAAACAACAAGAAATTAGAATCTACCCCATATATATTATATATATAGTCATCATCGATTCCCTACTTATACTTGAGTCAAAATTTTGGGAAATATCATAAATTATAATATCACTTGATATAATTAATTTATTGTGAAATGTGTTTGAGAAAGTAGTTTTCAGTTAATTGATCTTTGTTGAGAAAAACACATGCCAATCTCTTAGTAGGATAAATTTATAATTAGGCCTACTCTCATCCTAGGACCCAGCTCATAAAAATTTTTTAAAATAAAAAAACATTTATAATTAACCAATTCTTGATTATATAAGTGGTTGTATATGGATTTAAAGTGTTGTTATAAAATTCCAAATTATTTACTTGATTATTAGCAAATACAAAAACATTTATATACATTCATGTGAATAGTAGAACCGTGATGTGAGTTTGATATGTCTGTGTGTGATAGCTGAGGCAATTTTTGGAGTATTTATTTTACAAAATAGAAACAAAATTATATCTGATTATCAAAAAAGAAACAAAATTATATCTTGAGGAACTAAAAGTTGCGGAAATGTGTGCATGCCAACCTATCTTGATTGTGCTTTTTTTCAGACATTTCTCGTCGGTATTATTTTGAAGCATATCTATGTATGTAAGGGACCATCTGCCTTATATGGAAAGGAATTCAACACCTAAAGATGATATTCAGATTATTTCCTTTTTGGCAAAGAAAAATGCTAAGTCAATTTTAGTCATTCAATCAATTTAAATAATTTAATTTTGTTTTTTATAAAAAAAATTATTTTAAACATAGATGAATCATTTAAATCAATATATAATATAAAATTTCATTGAACCTACATTGCTCATAATAGGAATTCTTTGTTTATGTTGGGTTTTGTGTGAAAACTTGTGGGTTATGTGGGTTTGTGACATTAAGGTTCAAAAAATTGGACCGGGTATTGAATTGATTAAAACACTAGTTCAATATTCAATGATTCAATCGGAATTAAATCAATGGTAATAAATGTAATAATTTTTTAATTTTATACATTATATAGAAAAAAATATTATTAATAAATTTCATAACATAATATTAAAATCTAAATAAGTTAATATTCGTTTATAAATATATTTTGAATTCAAAATAGTTCATTAATATTTTTTTCATATTATTTGTTAAATAAATTTATTATTATTATTAATTATGTATCATAATAATACTTATATAATATTATAATGTAGAAAGAAAAAAATTATATATAAAAAATAATGCTATTTAGCATTAAAACTAATGTTATTTTATTTTTTTAAAAAAAATAAAAAATAAAACTGGTTTAATCGGTTGAGCACCAGTCCAAGACCAATTTGACCGGTTTTCAACCAATTCTCACCGATTTTTGAAAGAGATGATCAAGATCTATGACCGAACCAGACCTGACACCAGGAACCAGTCAAACCGGCCAGTCTGATCCGATTTTTTGAACATTGGTGATAAGACATATTTAATTATTTTTTGTGTTTTATATTAGCTCCATCATGTTGGTTTACTTTCTTTTTTTTTCACAATTTAAAGTCAAATTTCATATGCTTATAAATCCCACTTTTTGAGATGTGATTTTTTTAAGTTTCTTATTAGCTCCGTGTGTTTATATTTTCTAGTTAATTGAATATTAGAGTTTATTGGAAATAATACTCCCCCATATCTTCTTTATTAGTCACATTCTATAAGTTTTTTATAATCTTAAATATAGGTTACTTTTTATAAATTTTTGAAGTATTAATTATTTTATTTCTAAAATACCCTATTTATAAGTAAGAGAAAGTTAATTATTTAAATTTATGGTATATTTATTAAGGATAAGAATGGAACTTATATCAATTTTAAGATAATTTTAATGTTTTGACAAACATTTCTTGATTCCAATAAATTAGTTGAAGACAACTAATATTAATAATTAGTGTGAGTCTTATGCATTACAAGGAATATAAGGAATGCATTATATTATTATTATAACAAATAAATAATACTGCTTATTAAAATTTTTATATACGTAGATTTTCATTTTCTTATCATAATATGGAGGGATCCATACATGACGTCCACCATTTGAACTGATCAAGTTGGGTCTGATATCTTTTTTTTTTTTTTTCTAATTGTGTAAATCGTATAAATTTTTAAAATATTATTAAAATTATACAAAATTATTTTTAAATATACGCGGTTTTTTTTCTGGGAAAATGGGAAGATAAGTAGTATAAGGGTCATATTTTATTATAAAAATGTATTCTATATTTTTGTTCAATTTAAATTTTAATGAAAATATATATTCCCATCTAGAATTATTCAGTTTAATATTTAAATTTAAGTTAATAAAGAATTTAAAACTAAACATAATCATAAAGTAACTTTTCATTAAAAAAATTACATATTTGAAAAAAAGAGAGATTTAATAAAACATATATATATATATATATATATATAATTTACCGTGATAGGCTGTTACTATCACATGGAAAACGCGGCCTGCCTTTGTCATCCTAGTGTTCATTAACATTCAACAAGTTGATAATGAATGGTATCAAATTGAGGTCACGTTGTGGCACACTTCATTCAGCAATGATCTTTAAAAATAACTCAGAAATAAGTCAATATAATACTTTTTTCTTTTTCTTTTTTTGTTTTATCAACAAGTCATTATAAGATTTTTTTTTTTATTAATTGAACTTACTGAACTAAACAAAATCATTTAACATGGATAATAATTAAAGTCTTTGATTTAATATATACCCGCACAAACTCACTTTTATCAATATACTCCCTCCGTTTTTTAATATAAGGGACAAGAGATAAAATCACACAGATCAAGGAAAGTAATAAATTTATCTAGAATATAAAGTAATTTCCAAAAATACCCTCATTTAATGTTAACAACTCTTCTATCATATAATTAATACAAATGAATTATATTGAAAACATACCATCTTAATTAGGGATATTTTTGAAAAAAATTATTAAATACACCAGATAAACCTCATGTGTCCCTTATATTTTAAAACACAAAAATTTTCTCAATTATCCCTTATATTAAGAAATGGAGGAAGTAAGATTTAAGAGCCTTCAGCTTTTTGATGAAGACCCTAAGGAGGTGAAACCTATTTTCACACCATTTTTCCCCATTGATACCCGTGTTGTTTCTTAGGCCAATTAGTCATTATTATAAGACTTGAAAACAAATAACTGCTCCTTTCTCACGCAAGGGACGGTGCATGCACTAGAGGCATATTACTAACAAAATAATTTTTTTAATATATACTGCACACATTTTAATAAGATGTTGCACTATTAGATATGGTACATAGTTGAATAGAGCGAATTAACCCTTTTGGGAAAGAGAGCGTCCACTAATTTGCACTAAGAATAAACTAATAAAGGGGGAGTCAACATTGGATTTAATCAGCATCTATATATATATATGTGTGTGCAGATCTATTAGTCATGCATCCATTATTTTATAAGGATTTCATAACATTATATTATTACGGTTGCTGATGCTATTGTATGGCTTGGACATCACCTCCACAAGCATTGTCAAATTTATTCACTTCTTTAATCTCCTTCAAACCAACTTGGTTACGACTCTTCTCCACTATCTTTCTTGTAAAATTATATATATATATATATTTCTTAATTTGTACATTATATAAAGTCTAAACAATAAATTATTATTTATCACTTGTCAATAGTGCCAATTTGAGGACTTCAAAATATATAAAGTTCATATCCTTAATATATTCCTATATGTAAATATATATTGATAATTTGAAAAAAAAAACAGAAGTGGGGATGAGATAAAATAATGTATGGGTTTTGACCTAATTAGTGATTGACTTCGCAAACACAGAGTAACATTGATAAATTTTTGAAGAAAAATTGGGGGAAAAATATATAACCCCCCCAGAAGAAAGACCTTGTCTATAAGTGGTCTTTTATTTTTAAGTGTTTTCTGGGTTGTGAACCCCACTATTATTATAGTAAACTCTTGAAAACCAACTTACCTAAGTTTTTTGAAGCAAAAATAAATAATCATATATGTTTTAAGCATATAAATATATGATTTTCATTAAAATATATATTCATTATATTCTGATTAAAAATTTTATAGTTCACATAATTTAACTAAACTATATTTATCATTAGTATAAACTATAAAATTTACAAATATAGTTTATTTAGTTTAAAGAAACCAATCTAAAGTGTGAAATAAATTGCGCTTGCGTTTAAGAACGGCGAAGCCACGTGGCGGCCAGGGATGGCTTCCGTGTTTGGGGGATTGAAAACGTGATCCACTAGTTCCGCCACGTCACAATCACGGGTCGACGTTGCGGATATCCGCATCACTCAAGGCATAATTCCATTCGGATATTCGAATATTCTTTTCGGATGGTTCTGCCCGCAGCATCCGAATAATTAGATGGAGGCTTTTTAGCGTAATGACCACTGTGCCCCTGCCAGTTCGATGGAATTGCGCTGAACCCCCACCTGCGGAAGCATTATGAGTTTTGAGTGGTATGACCAAAACGCCCTTCTCGTATTGACACTTGTTGGACCATTGGAGCGCGCCAAAACCACTTTTTTTTTTTTTAAAATGTACAAACCACGTTTTTAATCTTGCTCACTATTGACTGTTCTGATAAGAAAATATCTTGCTCACTTTAGAAATAGAGTCAAAGAGTTTATAAAATTTTCATCCTCGAAAAAAATCACGAGAAGAACGGAAGAAGAACGAAGCAAAGAGGAAGGGAAAAAAGTCACAAGAAGAATGGAAGAAGAACGAAGCAAAGAGGAAGGGGAAAAAATTGCGTGTAGGGTAATATAACCTTCTTTTCAACATTTTCACTGTCATATCAAATAGATTTATCATTGATTAACATTTTATTCCATTCTTTTCTACTTCATCATCATTTCTTTCCCGGTAACCATATGAGTCCATGATGCACAAAAGAAATATTGTCCATCTTATTCTTCAATTTATTTTTATAATAATATTTATAATTGAAAATAATCTTTCATTTATTGTATGTGCTAAAATAAATATAGATGGAGAAATAGAGGAATAATAAAGTATTCAAAAAAATGTAGCTTTTAAATAAATACATAAGAACGTCTGGGGAAAATCGAAAAAAAATGGTCTCATAATATAAATAAATGCTTATATTTGTCAATTTTCAAGAGAATAGAAAGAATTATGTACCTTTTTTTTTTTTGCATGTTTTTCTATTGACTTATTTCCTATACGCCAATCTTATTCATTCTTCTATATCATATGTTTTAGACTGATATCACATAGGATGCCAGCCACCATTCCAAACCAAAGGCACCGAAATCACAAGAGGAACGTGCTTTCACATAAAGGGAGGAAGGAAGGGAGAGAAAATGCAAGAGGGAGTTATGATTTTACAGCCGACCTCAACTCAACTCTACCTCAAACTTATTACTATATATATATATATATATATATATAGCTCCCTTTTAAATTTTGAATTTAAAATTTAAAACATACAAAATAAATATTAATTAATTTCCTATTAATTAATATTGGATTGAATCAACCCATCAATGGGCGGCCCAAAATCCAACTGTATTCATATAAAAAAGATTACCAATTGCTATACGAACCAACCAAAACATACGTGGATAAAATTAATTTGCAAATTACAGACCGATTTGATAAGATGAATAAAAATAATGAAACACTCATTTATAAAGAGTTTAACAATAAAAAGTGAACTAAAATTTAAAATCTTATGAAAAATTAGTAACCAATATATTAATATATACTACTATTAATAAATTATAAATAATGAAACTTATTTTTTAGAATCTATAAAACGTATGAAAAAGTACCTAACTATAATTTTTTTTAAAAAAAAATCATGCTTCTCTACTAATATTAAGATGGAAAGAAGGTGTTAAAAGAGCTTAGAGTTAGTTTGCAGGTTGACAAATTAAAAATTAAACCACTTACACACACATAAATTTTCTAATCAAAGTATGATCTGAATATATTTTTTTTACTAATATCATGATAGAAATGTGATTTACCTTTAACGATTATGATATCCAATTCAATCATGGATCTATCATATCATTTAATAAAAATAATAATATAATTATATAATATTTTTATTAGAGAATTAATAATAAAAAATACACCATCTTATTTTTTCTTAGGACAATAATATAATCTTTATTTTTTTAAAAAAACCAAATTTTCTTACGTAATATACGTTTTCTGAAGAATGAAACAACATATAATCTTTATTTTTTTAAAAAATGGCCACACTATTTTTTGATATAATATTATATTTGACTCACTTTTTTATTGCATGAAGCATGAAATATGTTGTGCTGAATAATATTATAAATTTTATATAACCTCCATAAGATACCTTCTACAAAAATTTCTAAATTGCTAATTACTCCCTCCATTTTTTAATTCTCCCATCGTTCTTTTTTATAAGATATAAAGGGAATTTTTTTTCCTAAATATAAGATACATATTTTGGGTCTATAGTGTTTTTTTTTTTGCCAATTGTATGCTTGACATGAACCCTTCATTTTCCCATGCTATGGCACATCATTAATTATGTAATAAAATTTTCAAACATTAAATAGGCATATTTTATGAAACTATTTTGAAATTATGACAAATTTATTGCTCCCAATAATATTTCTTGATCGATGTGATTTGTCTATTTGTATTTTACTTCTATTTAATATTTGACAATTTTATTATATAATCAGAAACAGATGAAATATAAGAGATAAATAAGTAAATTACACACACAAAGAGAAACAGTTGGAATAATTAAATTTATCAAAAATATAATTTAAAAAATATTTTCATTTAATATTAATAATTTTTATCATATAATTATTGAGAATAGATTGTATTATGGGCATTTTTTTAAAAAAAAATTACATACATCAGATGATCCTTATTTATTCCCCATATTTTGAAACAATACAAGTATCCCAAATGTCGCTGGTAGTAAGAAATGGAGGGAGGTTTTTCTTTTGACTTTTCTCCCATTTCATACGCACGTCTCTTGATATTGTGGGTCCATATAATTCATTTAACATCATCATCATTATTATTATTGTTATTGAAGAAAACTCTATTTTTCTCGCTCAAGAATGCCAAGCTGCTCAGAAACACTCCGAGCTAAGCACGAGTTGCACTGAGTTATAAGCAAGTCACAACGAGTTTGTGTGGGGACTCGGAGTTCACAGTGAGTTGAAACATAATCAATGACTGATAACATTAACTTGATTGACTCAACAAACTATTTAGTTTTAAACTTGCAAACTCATTATATATGGATAACCACAGTTTCATATTGGAAGCTGTGCGTTTTGCCCTTATTTTGAATAAAACTCGCCAAAAATATGAATGTGCACTCCAATTTTACAAGCGAGTTGATACATAATGAGTCACCAATAACCTTAACTCATTCAACTCAACAAGTTTACTTGCGAATTTAATAAGAAATAATATATGCACCAACGACATAAGTTAAAGACAATATATAATTTCATAGTTGTTTCAACTTATTGAATAAAAAGAAATTGGTGATAATGTGAATTAAGGATGAAAGGGTTGGGATAAGTCCCATTGATCTATTTATTTGATTCCCATAATTCATAATGTACAACTTGAGGTCCATTTATTTACATTGTCCTTTACCTCTTTCCGAAGGAGGACACATTTCAAGGCAACTCATTGAGCACTTTAGGTCTGGAGGGTCCATCATAAAGCAGCCTGGCATGCACTTTCCCAAGCATTTGGTTGGGTCTTCTCCGAACGACGACCTCTGCAACTATTAGTGCCGCCACCATCATCCCCACCTTCACCAGCATTGCTCTCATTTTGTTGCAAGCCATTTTTGACCCTTGGCAAATTCTTTCAGATCAATTGCCAGCTTTTGAGTGTGAATAAACTCTCAAAACCTTCTTATTTATATAGAGGAGCTCATTAATAGTTTAGAGCTATCTGACTTTTTCTTTCATTAATACTCTCAGATTTTAAATATAAAATATTTTATCTTGATTTTACATGTAGGACTATTTCTAGAATATAGGACATTATTTGTTATGCATTACTATAAAATGTTCTTATTCAATCTATGAGAAGAAAAAGATAAAGAAATTCAATGAGGTTAGTTTTAGAAAGACAATATGATTTTTTTTTATATATCAGGAGGGTTTACCTTTACTTCTATCTCATCTCATCCTCACCACTTGAACTAACCTCAGGTGGCCTCAGACAATATGATTTTTTAAAAAGCTAATGTAATTAACTAATTTTAATTTTCATATTTAATTATAGTGATTCGATTAAAATGATCTTACATTAATAATTAATTACATTAATAATTAATGAGAGTAATTTAGATATGCTTTAGCTAGCCAATATTAATGTGAAAGTTACCAGATATAAATTATTAATAAAAGAAACAGTCATATGAATCTAACTATTAATGACATCCTCTATATAAATTAAATATTCCCTCCGGCCCTCTATATAAAGGTCTTTTTAGAAGTTTTTAATCCTAAGAACCTTTGTAAAATTCCGTAAAACATTAATATATAATTTTCACAAAAATCCTTAATAGATTTAACTATCTCTCTCCAAGTATTAATATGAGATAAATATTAATAGCTTTTATTAAAGATATTTTAGGAATGTATAGTAATTTTTTATATAATCAAATCTTATAACTAATTTTAACTACATCAGCTTAATCTACATGATTTTAGTTAAAAAACTTTTATAAAAAAGACCAGAGAGAGTATAAGATATAAATAACTAATTCATACGAATCAAGGAATACAGTTAAAAGCAGTTAGGATCATCAAATTTGTCAAAAATTCAAAATGGTTTCCAAAAATGCTCCCACTTAATGTTCAAAGCTTGTATAATGTAATTAATAAAAATTAATTGTATTAACCAATTTAATGAATGACAAAATTGGAAAAAAAAATGCATAAGATATTTGTATCTTATATTTTAAACTCAAGAAAACATATTAAATGTATCTTATATTCACAATTGGAGGTAGTATAACTTACATTATAAAGTGGTTGAAATATTTAATTTTTTCCCCATAAATTCCAATTATTTATTTGCATTTAATTGAGATGTAGTTAAAAATGGTTACTTGATTTAATTAAGTGTAATATAAAAAAGTAGTGGCAATTTTTTACAAATTTAATAACATAAACTACTTTTAACAAATTTCCTTAATTCATGTAAAATAATTAAAAGTAATTCATATATAATAAAATATGGAAGTTGTACCCTTGGTACATTCCAATAGTGATTTCCTTAATTCTTGGTACATTGGAATAGAGTGTGTGAAAAGCATTAAATGAGATAGTTCAATGGCTAGTTTGTCTAAATAACAGCCAATTCATTATGTCTAATGGCTAATTAATTAGTTTTATCTATAAATAAAACTTCATTTAAATTGAAAAAAGAAAAAATATAGTCACTTGTTTGCATTTTATTGTGCTCAATTACTCTCATTAAAAGCTCTTAACTTCCTTTGTTTTTTATTGTAAACACATTTACTGAGAGAGGAGGGAGAGAGAGAGAGGAAAAAGCTTCTAGCTTTACACTTACTTTATTTTAAGTAGATTTAAGATTGTAGGAATTTTAAGTGGATGGTTAAAATCTCTTATAAGCATAGAATTATTACCTGTTGAAGCAAGAATTTGTACCCCAAGGCTCACAAGTGCTTGATGCAAACTTGTAAAAATATTAAAAAAAAATCTCATGTAGTAACTTAAAAGACCAAATATAAGTCAAATAGTGTCATTTCACCGTTTCATTGATTTTCTTGCAATTGTGCGAAATTTTGATAACACTCAATTCACCCATTTTTGAGTGTTCAACGTATTTAACATACTTGAACCTAAAAATCAAAGATTTTGTTTTTTTGTCTTGTATCCATCAAACAATAATGCCTCTTTTGCCTCATCATAGAAGAACACCGCCGTTGCTGGTTTGATCTTTGAGCAATGCTGGGTTAGACAATTTGAATTCTCAAGTCTAGGAATAAATCAATATGTATAATAAAATATCTATAATAAGTTCTACAATTCACAGATTAACAGGGACACACTAACAGTGTGATTCATTCATCAAACTTTGTGCGATGTAAGTAAAACATGTCTAATTATATTAGTTTTGATTCAATTTATATTATTTTGGTTGAAGTTCTTTGAGTATATGTGGCTAATTTATATTTTTATGAATCCATAGTTTAATTTCATTACTAGCTTTAATTCATTAATTTCTCATTTAGTTTAATTATTTTTAAGTGTAAGACTTAAATGTAATGTAACTAAACGAAAAATTGAAGCTTAAGAAGTGAACACCCAAAGCTTCTAGGACCACATAGCAAATATTTTCTAGGTGATATGAGAGTTCCTTTTTGGGGTGATGATTATTTGGTATCTCATGTTACCAATTAATTCAAATTTGAGTATTATTGGATTTAAATAAGAATAACTCTATTAGCATGATTTTTTACATCTAAGATCTTTAATTTTACTTGAAGGTATATTGAATCTTTTTTGCTTGACCCAACTATTGTTGATGAAATATGATGGCTCTTAGATTATTCAAAATTAGTATAGATTTTCTTTGGTTTTATGTGATTATCTTTGGAGAACTCCATTCTAACTAGATGACCATCCCTTACATTATACGAAATGACATATTTGTAACAAAATTATTCGGTGGAATCAACTAATTTTATCTTTTTGAAAAAAAAAATCAAGGCTCGCTTGATATAATGAAATTAGGAAAAAGAAGTTAAACTTTATGAAAAAGTAGACTAATTGATGTTATTTGGTTAAAAAAATTAAAAAGGTTCAGATAAGTTGGGTTTAATTTGCAAAGTTCTACTTCTCAAGTAAAATCAAGAAAATTTCTACTTCCCAAATATTTTATGATATTTTCCCAACAAAAACCCTTAACTCTTTAGTCTTTTTTAATAGAAATGGCATTTATTTCTTTAATATTAAAAATATCATATATTTATTAAAAATTTATTTAAATTTTCTAGGAAATAGAAAATAAAATAAGCATATTATATTATATATTTCTTGAGAAATTAATTCCCTAACAAGTACACTTCTTGGAGAACTACTCATGGTAATTATACAGAGTGACCCTTAAACATTATATATATATATGTCACAAAACAACAAAATTCCATTCCAATACTAGTCAAATATATCAATTTATAACACTATTCACAAGCCAAATACACTAAATTGACTTTCTATACAATTTATTTATTTGTTTATTTATCTATTATTATTTTTTATAGGCATTATTATTATTATTATTATTATTATTATTATTATTATAACTTGTATCTTGGACTTTCTTCGCTTAAATTCAGACTTATGCTAGTGTAAATACAATCTTTATCAATTTTGGCGGCGAATTATTGTTGATAATAATTATTCAGAGCATTTACAATCATTTTTCTACTCGATCTTCCTTCTATTGTGGTGTATTATTTTATCATCACTTGGATTTCTAGTTGAAGCTGCAATTCATATGAACGTTAAATATGGTGTCTTGTGGATAAACATGATCTAAAAGCGATGCGTACACGCAATTGTGAGAGAATTTAGGGTAGTAGGACCAAATCACTCACACGATCAACCGGTAAATAATACTTCATATATCTATTAAAATTATCAATAACAGTCTGTCAACTCTGCTAAGGAATTTTTTTAAGGTTAACTTAATTGATAACCTTGCTTCTTTCTAGAAGATTTTTATGATGTTTAATGTAAGTGTTTTTATAAAATTTAGTGAAGTATTAATATGCAAAAAAAGTTATTGACTTTTATTAAAGATATTATAGAAATGTTATAGTAATTTTTTATAAAATTAAAATTAATTAATTTTTATTATATCTATGTTAATTCACATGATTTAATTAAGAACCTTTTATAAAAAAGGATAAGAGGGACAATTTCACATGGGCACATGTTCAAATTAATCCTGGTAGGGCTTTCTAAAGCCATATGAGTGAGTTTATAAAATTCATACTATCACGTAAATTTTTTATTAAAAAAAGTTACTCCCTCCGATCCAAAATATAAGAGATCTTCTAGAACTTTTTTTTGGTCCATAATATAAGGTGTTATGTAATAATTAGTTGTAGTTTATCTTTTTTACCCCTATTCATTAATGATTAGTCTCGTAATTTGTAATGAAAAATAGTGAAAATAACTTTAATTATTAGTAATTAATAAGGATAAAAATGGGATATTGAGTTTTTTTTGAGAAGTTTAAGTATGTAACCAATTTTTTTTAATATGCATGAAGTAGTTAGAAATCCCTTATATTTTGGATCGGAGGGAGTAAAGAGTATGAATTCTATCGGACAGTCTACGCATTATTTGTGTAATAGGGTTGGAGTAGGTGTCCTTGTGCCCTGAAAGTCAACAATATCCCACCTACGAATCCTCCTTGTTTTAATGCATTTGGATTTCTCTCTGTTTTTTTTAATAAATATTTTTAGGAAAGTTTGTCATATTTTGAAATTAAAGGATAGATTTTATAATTTTAACAATATTTAAAAAATAGTTTGTATCCTATAAACTATCCTTTATATCAAGAAAAGTCTGTGCATATTTTAAAAATGAAGGGAAAGCGTGTGTAATTTCAATAAAAGGTTTAAAAATTTGTGTTAATTTTTAAACTAAATAATCAAAAGAATTTCTATAAAATACGAAAAAATTGTTCTGTTTATTATTAAATAAATAACGTACTCAAATAATCACTTCCATACACTTTATATCTATTTTATTTTTCAAAAATAAAAAAATAAAAATTAAAGAACATCCAAATAATGTCTCGGCAATGAAACTTCTTGCTCTTTCTCTCCCTTTCTTCTATCTTTTTCTATCTGCTCTTCTTGTCTAATCTTTCCATCTTTTTCTATGTGCAATTATCATCAATATCAGTGTCATACTATCACTATTATTATTAATAATTAATATTATGATATGATACATGAATTTAAAATAAATATCTAAAATACTTTGCAATTGACAGTGCACCCAAATCAATAATATACTTACTTCGTTGTCCATGGTACCAGCCCATCAATTATTTTTGGGTAAATAGTAACACAAATATTTTTTAAAAACAAACTTGAGTATAATTTCTATTAAATATTTTAATCCGTCCTTAATCAATATTAATACTTTAGTAGCATCAATTAATATTCAACATTAATCAACTAAGCACTTTTTTTTCTAGCACACCACCTCGTATCTGCAGGGACGGAACCAGAAAAAAAATCAAGGGGGCGGGTGGCAAAAATAATAATAATTAAAATATAATTTTAAATGTTTATTAAATTAATATAATAATAAAATTGATTAAAATTTAAAAATAATGATACATTATGTAACATCATCACAAATTATTTTATAATTAGTACATATGAAGTAAATATTAGAGCGAGGGTTTGCCCATTTAGTCTGAAGAAAATAATGGGTTGGATTAGAAATTTAGAAGTTTTCATAAGAAATGGGTTTTTGAGCCTGAGCCTATTTGGCCTGGTCAAAAAATGGGTCGGCTCGCATGGGCTGTTGGCCGGCCTGTTTAGCCCATTTTTTTTTAAATGTTTTTCTTAGTTAATGATTTTAATAGTGATGCTGAATAATGATGTTGATAATTAATATATAGTTAGTTTAGTTCTCTTAATTTAAATAATTATGTATGTAAAAATTTTTTTATTATTTTATAAATGTTAAATTAAATTAAAAATAAAAAAAATTTTAAAAAAAATGGGCTCACGGGCTAGCCCGTAACCCGTTGAATATGGGCTGAGCTTCAAAAAACACAATTTTGGGCCCAAGTCATATTAGGCCCGGCCCCTGACGGGCTAGCCCATATGGGCCGGGTTAGCTCGAATTTCCACCTCTAGTAAATATGCTTCTAAAAATATGGCAAAAAAAAAATATTTCTAAGAAAATATATTTGAAAAATTAAAATATTAATGTGGGTAGATAAAAAAAATTAGGATAAATTTGAAATTTTGTTTAAAATATGTTAGATGCATTTATTACACATATAAAATAATACTATTAAATGATTTTATTTGAGGAAGAAAATATTGCCAAGGGTAAAAAGTGTGCCTTGCATACTATGCAAATTAAATGGAGAGAGATGTGTACAAATTAAATGGACGAGATAGCGTGCTCCTGACACATGCTCTTGTGTGTTTTATGCAATTGTTGTTGTTGTTGTGTCGTTTGTTAAAATTCTTAAGAGGGATAATTTTAAACTTTTTTTGTTTGTTATCTTATTTTGGAGGCCCGCTTGTTGGATTTTAACTAATTTAGATTAAATTAAAATTAAGCATCATTCATTTTTTTTGCCACAATCCTATGGGAGGATGTAGTTTGTTAATTTATCAAATTTAACCTTTTTTTAGCCAGAATATCCCTCTTTAATATTAATATGTATTAGTAATATTTTCAACACATGTTTTTAGCCTTTTAACTTTAATAGTGTAGTTTCTTACAAATTTTTTTATGTTCTATATTGATTGAATTCACATATTTTTATTTTATTATAAATTTTATTAATTTTTTAATTTAATATTTAAAATGATTTTATTTAAATAATACTATAATTAATTACCTAAGTTGTTTAATGATTATGTTATATTTTAATATCAAATAAAAAAGAAATATTATCATGAATTTTTATATAAATATTTTCAATTTATTTATTTTTTATTATAATAGAAATAAGAGATTTTAGATTGTATGGATAAATTAATAATTTTAAGTTGTTTTAATATAAATTTTAATTGATAAAAAGGTATAAATATTTAACAAAATATTCTTAATTTAATTGAAAATTGAACTAAAATGTACTCCCTCCGTTCCTTAATATAAGGGACAATTGGGAGAGTTTCCGTGTTTCAAAATATAAGGGACACATGGGGTTTGTTTAATGTATTTAATGACTTTTTCCTAAAATACCCCTAATTAAGATAGTATATTTTCAATATAATTTATTTGTATTAATTGTATTATGGAAGAATTATTAATATTAAATGAGGGTATTTTTGAAAACTACTTTATATTCCAGACAAATTTATTATTTTTCTTGATCTGTGTAATTTTATCTTTTATCCCTTATATTAAGGAACGGAGGGAGTATATTTTAAAAATAGAAAAATGGTCTGTGAAATTTCATCAATATTTTAAAAAAAAGCCACTCTCTCTTTAACCATCCCATTCTATTATGTTAATCTTTTGTATTCTTTTTTTCCTATGATACCACTCTTTTGAGAGTTAATTTTAATAGGTACGTGTGTGTATATATAATTTTATAACAATGATTTAAATCTTAATGGATCACGTGCAAGGCACGGATCATCAATATATTTTGGGCATATTTTACCGAAGTGGACATGCCGTTGAACCAAAGAGCACTTTTTCGTCAATTCATGTGAACTCGTGGCATTCTCGTAAATCAGAGGAAACGTGCATTGGAAAAAGCAATCCTCATCAGACTGAGGGGCATAATTGACGTTTCACACAATAAAATAATATTATCGTTCATTTTAAGTACTTTCGTAGCATGTCGTGACTCTGCGTGTGTAAATGAGGACGGACTAAAAGGAGGAGCAACTAGCAGAATGCACAAGGCACAGAAGTTGCGAACAAGAAGCAAGCGAAAACGACCCAGACCCAGTAATTAAGAGCTTGCAATAGCCAGAGGTATAATTTCTTTATACTTTTCATTTCTTTTTTCCTCATTGCATTTGGAGATTTTTTTCTGGTAAGAATTTGCTTCTGGGTTCGGTTTCATTTTGATTTGCTGTGTTTTAAAGCTCAGAATTGGATTCCATTGTGGTGGGATCGCCGGAATTGGGTTCAAATTGTTGTTTTTCTTGGTAACATCTTTTTTTTGTTAAGCTGATACCGGCGATTGCTTCTTTGATCCCTTGATTCCTTTTGTGTTTTTGTTTTGAAATTACCTTCTGAGGTAATTTGTTGCTGTTTCTCCAAATTTGGTTTCTCCTTTGGAGTTGAATTCTATCTCTTACTTTTAGTCAAAACGAACTAATTTTCTAACCATGAATCCTCTACAATTATGATTTCACTCTATCAAAAGCTATCAGATTCTGCTGATTACGCTGTTATGTGTTCATCCTGTTAGATTTTGGAGATTGGAATATATATATATACATATATATATATAAAGCTCTCATTCTCTCTCTACACACACACACACACAGAGCGGTTACAATAATGGCCGTTTCTACTCTCACCATCTAGGATGATTAATACAAGGTAATGAATAAACTAAATCTTTTGTTAGGCATACACAACTAGCACTAGCTTATTCTTGCTTATCCATTCATTCTTCAGAGTTACATTTCATTAACAATAATTTCTTTTTGGCCTTCTCATCTTTGCAGATAAATTCTGTAAGGGGAAGTATTAACTTCATCCTTTTTCTGGCATCTGGGTTAAGAAATAATACATGGGTCCAGCAGTAGAAGTGTTGTCTGAGAGAAGTTGCAGTAAGCCTCCTGGGATTAGGATCCTAGAGTCCATTAAGGGAAGCCCTGTTTCCTTCAAGACCCACCAAGCTATCGTTCTGATTGTAACATTTCTTGCTTATACAAGCTATCATGCTACCCGAAAAACAACAAGTATTGTAAAGAGTGTCCTTGATCCCCAATCAACAGATTTAGGCTTGAAATTCCCTCTATTGAGATCAAATATTACCAATGAGTCAATTGGAAACAGAAAGGCTTCGTGGACTATTGGAAGTGGTTGGGCTCCATTTAATGGACCAGATGGGACAGCCCTGCTTGGTGAATTGGATGTTGCTTTTCTTGCAGTATATGCTTTTGGGATGTATTTTTCTGGCCATTTAGGGGATAGGTTAAATCTGAGGATTTTTATAACTGTGGGAATGTTGGGAACTGGTTTGTTTACTTCCCTTTTTGGTGTAGGGTACTGGGGAAACATCCATAGCTTCTATTATTTCTTAGGAGTTCAAATGATTGCTGGATTGTTTCAGTCCACTGGATGGCCATCAGTAGTTGCTGTTGTTGGTAATTGGTTTGGAAAGAAGAAGAGAGGGTTGATTATGGGTATATGGAATGCTCACACTTCTGTCGGGAACATTTCCGGTTCTCTGATTGCTTCTGCTATGTTAAGCTATGGATGGGGATGGTCCTTCGTTGTGCCAGGACTTATCATTGGTTTCATTGGTTTGGTGGTTTTTCTTCTGTTGCCTGTATCACCTGAGTCTGTTGGAGCTGATGGAGAGGAAGATGAATGCAGTTCACCAAAGAAAAATGGAGATGAAGAAATTGCAGAGCCACTGTTAAGGCCTGAGACGGTCGTTGAGGAGAAAGCTATAGGATTCATACAGGCATGGAAAATTCCTGGGGTTGCTCCTTTTGCTCTCTGTCTTTTCTTTGCTAAGTTGGTTGCATATACATTTCTCTACTGGCTTCCATTCTACATTAGTCACACAGGTGCCTCAACTTTCTTCTTGATGTTTTACACTGTCTTTATGTTCTAATCTTCATAATTTTTTCTTTCATTCCAATTATAGAAACCACATAAAGCGTTATTACTCTATTAAAAATCTTTGATTACTCATTTACTCTCATGGTCATGCAGCAATTGATGGCAAATTTCTGTCTAGTGAGACAGCGGGAACACTGTCCTCTATATTTGATGTTGGAGGAGTGCTTGGCGGAATCCTGGCTGGTCACATTTCTGATAGCTTAGATGCCAGAGCAATAACAGCAGCAAGTTTCATGTACTGTGCAATACCTGCTCTCTTCTTCTATCGGTTTTATGGGCATGCATCATTGATTCTAAATGTAGCTTTGATGTTCATCACTGGGATGTTTGTGAATGGACCTTATGCTCTCATAACAACAGCTGTTTCGGCTGACCTGGGAACACACAGTTCACTTAATGGAAATTCAAGGGCTTTGGCGACAGTGACAGCAATAATTGATGGAACTGGCTCTGTAGGGGCGGCGATTGGCCCCCTATTAACAGGTTACATTTCTGCACAGAGCTGGAATGCTGTTTTCACAATGTTAATGGCAGCAGCTCTGATTGCAGGGCTGCTTTTAACTAGGCTTGTAATAACAGAGGTAGCCACAAAGATTGCTGAGTCCAGGTCTCGTGGAGCACAAGAACCTACGGCAGAAGTATAAGAATTTGAAAATCTATTGCAGTTCATTTATTTGACCATATTGTGTGCCTACTCCAAGTGTGTCCACGAGCTCTCATTTACTGGTTCAAGTCACACTGAACTATAGAAGAACATGCCCAGTAATGGCTGAAAATGGAAAGGGAATTTTTTAAATTTTATCCACCTACATGATCTTATATAGAGCAGTTTGGAATGTTATTTGTTTGTACATAAATGTGTGATTACCCAGTCTCGCTTAGCATCATCACAAAATGATGACCTTTACAAGGACTGGTTATAGTTTTTCTATAGTGGAAATTTACACATTGTTTGGAGCTCAGGAATGAGGGATTTTGCCCTGTCTGTATACAAATGGGTTTTGGTAAGCATAGTTCAAGAAATGCCCCAATGTTACCCTTTTTGTTGATTTTGGTTGAAGTATTTTTGTTTTTGCAATCAGATTCTCATTCTCAACAGCACCAGCAGTTCTACTAATTGTGCATCTTCTGAGTGTGATGTTGTGTTAAGTACGGCACATCGGTTGAATTAGATTCTTCTGTTTTGATCAATTGCAACCCCTCAGAAAATTGGAAGGGGTTCTTTGAAAAGCATATGGTTATTTGGATGTATCTGATGATATTTATATGAAAGGATTTTATATATACCATGCAATGAAGTATTATATGAATTAAAATATTATATAGCGTAGGAGAGTACTTATTTTGGTTCAGGTGCCTCAATGAGGAACATTGTAAAGCACCAGGATATTGCTTTTGGAAAGCATTTACATGGAAGCCTTCAAGTGACTGCAGTATGGCTCAGAAATGAAGATGTCAATTCTGATACCTCAAGATCTCTAGAATTATTGTTGTCTCTTTTATAGTATGAAAAGGTATAGAATGTTTTTCCCTCAATCCACAGGTCGAGCTAGTGGCAAACACCAAATTTTGAATGGATGTGAGCTGCATGTCAATGAGAGTTTGGTGAGAAACATCTGTCACTTTGACATTTTGATATCATATATTTCCTCTAAATTCTATGGTATTTATGGGAATTGGATGGGGTTTGATGCATTTTATTTGAATTGTGAAGATTTTAAATTTGAAGTTTTTATATTTAAAATAATTATTTTTTTTAAATTGACTTAAGTTTGTATTATAGTTTTTAAAAATAAAATAAATATCAAAATTTGAAAAAATAAATAAAATACAATTGATATCGTTTAAAGTTAATCTAAGCAATTTATAAGTGGCAATGAGGTGCTAATTTTCTTATGAGCTTTGAATTCATGTACATATTGACAACAATATACTTTTAATTCTTTAATTTTATATTAAGTGTTAATTTGGTCCTTTCAATTATTCAACTTCAAAAATATAATAAAAAGTTTCTTTTCCTTTATTGTCGTTAATTTCTGGTCCTCTTGCCAATTCAAACTTGCGACTGTATAGTTGAGTGCATTGTGCACTAACCAGCAATAGCAAGCCGCTAAATATCGTTAATTTACCTAGGAAAATAATTACAAGAAAATAAACTAATTTATCTGTAATAATTTTAGCCATCCCATCATTTAGAGTAAAATATACTAATCATTGTTTCGTATATCCATTACTCATCTGCTGCCGCCGACATACTCCCTTAGATTTTTTTATTGGGAATTTTTAGAAGTTTTTTTTATTTTTTTATAAGAAATCTTGTAATATTTAATAAGATTTTTTTAATTTATTCTTATTATTTATTTCTTCTTATAAATTATTATTATATTTTTTAAATAAAAAATTACTTTTAATTGGTTAAATAATATTTAATATGAATTATATTAGTATATTAAATAGGATTAAAAATATTTAATTTTTTTATAATTTTAAAAAAATAATTAACTTTCTTAATTTTTATAAAATAATTAAAAGTACCTTATAAAATAAATTTAAGAGAGTATTATTAAATCATCAAATTTGACTTCTTTTACCAAATTACCACTTAAGATCTGTGGACCAAATAAGGCTAGTTGCATTTATATATACTTCTAATTTTTTCTTAATTTCTTTTAAGTTGGCAAAAGAAAAAAAAGGACTAAAATTGAGACAATAATTGTGGATTATAAACGTGAAAGATGATGGGAAGTTGGGAACAATTCTTTGTAAGTGACAACTTTGCTGTTATAAATACGATCATCAATGTCAAAGATGATGTAAGCTGTTGCTTTTGGTAGGGACAACTTAGTTATTATAAATACTGTTGATCTGATTGGTGATCGTCAAAATAGAAGATGATGTTCCGTGGGATAGCTCGGTCATTACAATTCTAATTTTAAAAAATATAAGATATCTTTTAATTGAATTATATAGATTAAAAATTAGAATTAAAATTAATTAATTATCTTGATTTCTTTAAAAATATTAATATTTTTTTAAAATTATCTTTATTTAATCTTTTTCTCTTTCTCTTTAGATACATTAAATAGAGGTATTTTTCTGAAAATGTATAATAAATACTACCTCATATATTGTAAAAAATTCTATATATATGATCAGAACAAAAGATCCTATATATAAGATTGGAAGAAGTACTAAATTAGTACATAAGTAATTAATTTTCTTCATGTTTTTTCTTTTATTTTAAAAAGATTTAATTCTTTTAATATTTATTATATATAGAATATAAAAATGAATAAATTAGTTATGTATCTTTTCAAAATAAAGTTATGCAGTAATTCATAATATTATTGATTATTTATTTATATGTAATAAGAATAATAATATTTTTCTGTATTGTAAAAAATAATTTTATCAATAGAAACTAAGTCGATAAACAAATTTTCAATGTTTAATAAATATTGTCAAAATTAAATGATATTTAAAAAATAGAAAGATAAATTCATAAGGAAAAAAATTATAATTTTTAATAAAATATTAAAAATTAATCAATTTAATTAATACTCTATAAGAGTAAGAAAGAATAATGAACCTTTGGTTCTTCGAGGGTGAATACGATTGCGATTAGACAATTCCACGTGTCAAAGTTTGTTCACCAGTCAACCTTGCGGTCCCATCAAATCCAAACATGCCATATTTCGCAAAAAAACAATGGTAAGAAAGGGATGGGAGAAACAAAATCAATCTTAATGGGTTGGATCTCTTATTGATAATCATATTGAGATTTTAAACGAAAAATTTATAATGAGTTGCTAAATATATTAAGATAAATTTTTTTTGTATTTTTTTAAAATATATTTTTTTCTACCAAGCATAGTATATTTTGATGCTTATTAGATGAAGTTAAGTAACTCCCCTAAATTTATTTCTCAAGATACTATTTGCACTTATTGATTATTATTTTTTTAAGAGTGCAAACAGGTTACATGATGTTCACCTTACATTGCCCATACCCAAATTCAACAATACATTACAATATACAACTTCCACACCATTATTTTCTAGCACAAATGATTTATCATTTGTCTTAAGACTAAGGATAATTCATGATTTTTCAAGCTATATGAGTTAGGGTCAAATGTAGGTTGCAAAAAGAAAATTAATATAGATTTGCAATACAAGACTCAAAGAGGGGCTCAAGCGGATGAATATATACATGAAAGATATGTTTGAAAGGTTGAAACGTATTTTAAAAAATGCCCAAATCATTTTTTAAAAATACATGAAGTCATTGATTCACCTCAAGGGGTTCCAAGATAAGTTCTAGAGTAATGATATTTAGATAGACTATGCATATCAATTTGCTACTATTTTCTCTTAATATAAACATTCAAATTATTCCTCAATTATTGTGTACAAAAATTTTCTTCAAAATCACCAAGTATATGATTGATATTGCATATATATGTTATTTTGTATTTAAAAGATAAATATATGATTGATATTTTAAGGGAGAAAATAAAAATAAGGAAATGAGCTCCATAGACCTATTAACGTTTTATTAATCGAAATCAATTTCTCATTAAATATAAAGAAGAGGCTTTAGGTTAATTGTTGGCTGCAAATTAAAATGAGACAAGTGTGTTTCTTGATGAGAAAAATTAATAAAAAAAGATGTTTAGGTGGTGCACTTCCCCAAGTATTCTTTTTTCCTTTAGGTAATTGTTAATTTGACAAGTACAGATTTAAGATCAGGGAGAAAACTGCATTGGCAAAAAATAATAATAAAAAGAATGAAACTGCAAAAACAAGTAGGCTTCATCTTCGTGATGTAAATGGGCCAAAATTACTGGGCCAGCCCAAAGTGTAAAATCCTAAAGTGGATATAGATACATATATATGAACAAGGACGAGGCAACAGGAAGTGATTGAATGTGAACTGACAATAGGAGGGTTTTGGTTAGTTTTGAGAGAGGGAGGAGGAAGTAGTTATCAGGGATCAAAATTTACGGCATATATACAAATCGATGCATGCGTTGAAACAGTACAAATTTAATTTAATTTTATTATTATATTTTAAAAATATTTTTATTTTATTAGTAATATAATATAAAATAAAGATAATTTTTGAATTGTCACTCTTTTAAAAAAAGATATTATCATTTAAAAATTAAAAATAAAAAAAATTTAAATATTGATAATTCAAATTAAAACTGAATAATGAAGATCTCATCACAACAATTAGTAGGTGCTTATGCTCATCACCGAATGACCGAGGTCTTCTACTGCTGCTAAAACAAAAACAAATCTAGACTGTCTAAATTTATTATATAAATTTTTTAAGGTTTATTATTTTTAAAATAAAAAATTTAAAATAGAAAATAAAAATAATCTTTCAACTGTGAAATTTTTAGAAAATAATATTTAAAAATAAAAATACAATATAAAATTTGGACAGTGTGGATGCCGCGGGTCGCTGAATAAGACTCTTTTTGGTATCACTGTTAAAATCAAGGTTTGTGCTCAAAATGAAGTTTAATATATTTTATATATGTTTGACTTCACTTTTAATTCTTCATTAGAGAATCATTTTGGAGTCAAAACCACGTCTCACTATAAACCGATTACTCCCTACTTTTCCGTTTTGTTTCTTTACTTTTATCTATATTTATTTTAAAGTCAAATAAAATTGGATCAATAAAAATGAAAAAAAATTAAAAAATTAAAAAATAAAATTTTTATAAAATTTCTTCTATCTAATAACCAAAATGTCCATTCAAAATTTTAATCTCCATGAATTATAATTTGTAAGAAAATGTTACATCAGATATATTATGTTCTCAATTAAATAAATATAGATTAAATTTTAATTCAAGTAAATTAAATTAATCATGAAATAGAGTTTAAACTCAATTTAAAAAAAAATTATAAATTTTATCAAAATCAATTTTTAAATAAATCATCCAAACATAAATATATTAATTTAAAATTAATTTTTATTATAACTACATTATAAAATTAATCCTACCAAAATTTATTTTTAACAACCTGAAATTCAAACGGTTCTAACCAAAAACTAAAGGGTAAAAGGTTGACAACATTCGGAACAGTCGTTTTCATAAGGACGCAATCAACACGGCCTCCTGCTTTCAGAATAACAAAGCATCATTCACCATTCACCTCACGTCACGGCCCCTTACCACCTCAATCTTTTTTCTTTTTTTGGTAACCTCAATCTTTATTCTTTGTCATCACTTACATTTTTTTTTTACTTCTTTCATGTCCTGTCACTTCATGTGTTTGTACGCCCTGTCATCTTCAATATTAATACTATTTATGAGTAGCACTCATCTTTAACTCTTACTATTTAATTTTAATAATAATAATAATAATATAAATATGTTGTGTGTGTACAAACAATTGGTCAATTATGCTTTGATATGATATTTATATATGTGTGCATTTTTTTTATGAAAGGATACGGCAAAATCTTACAAGAATTAAAGAAATAAATATAAATGATGACTACTTCATATAATTAGAGTTAATAATATAAGTTAAATATGACAAATCAACCAGTTTAATTTGATAAAATAGATGAATTGAATTTAAAAAATAAGAGTCCAAATAAAAAATTAACTTTTGCATATGAGTTTATTAAGCATGTGATTTAGATAAATTAGCTCAAATGAGTTATTGATCGACTTGTTTAACTCTTTTTTTAATTTAAAATATTTAAAAATATATATTATTTTATTAATTAGTAATATATAAATTATAAAATATTAATAATATGTTAATTTTTAATAAATAGTGATAATAATTAATTATATTAATTTAAATAATTATATAAAAATAAAAAAATAATATTATTTAATAAAAAAAAATATTTAAAAAAGATAGCTATCTGGCCCTGGCTCATTTTGGGCCGGCCCACCACTTGCTAGCTTTAGTTCCAACAGTCATTGACAATACTCACATTCTCAAATATTGATGATCAAGGTGTCATGTCTCAAATATCAATCAAGTAATAATACAAATAGGAAAAATCTATCTATATATATATATATATATACAGTTACACGCACACAAATACAAGGAAACTTGGAACCAAACACATCTTGTAAAAAGTAAAAATAAACAATTAGGAACCAACACTCCCAGAAACCCAAATGATGCGAAAACCCCAAGCGAATCATTTAATTTTAAAAATAATTATATAACATATATGTCCACACATTGATTTACTAAATAATTTCATGCCATATGTTGTTTTGAAAGAATTGGAATATGATTTAGCTCTCTCGCAAGATGCTTGTCCAGAAAATTTTATAGGTAATATTGTCATTCTCGTTGGTTTCACAATGATTATTTTTTACGTCATTGAAATATAGAGGCGTTTTCAAGTATATATATATATATATATATGATCATTTATCTAAACAAGCTGACGTGATTTATTATAATTATATTAATATATTCATGTAACTACATATATCAATCCATCCTCTCATATATCTATAATAAGCAATCATCATATAAATAGTTTTAAGAATTAATTATTACTTATTACCCTTTTAGTTATAATTTTCTATTCCCACTTTTGTTGTTTTATTTGTAAATTATAACCATATGAACTACTTTCCCATATTCTTAATATAAAACTTTTTTTATAACAAAATCTCGTGAACTTTTATTTTATAACTAAGTTGTTCTAAAAAATTGTAACACGTACTCATAAGGCTGATTTGTGCCTAATAGAAAAACTGTAAAACTTATTGATAGTTCCAAGATCGATCCCTCACATTCAAGTAGTTTCCTGCATCAACACCAATGTACGGATCCGAAATTGTAAAATAATGTGTACTCATTAATTCAAATGTTTTTGGTTGAAGACTATATATAGCTTCTTCAGCTAAATCAATTTCATATTGTTAAACTTCATATAAAAAAATTAATTTTTTATTTTTTGTCTATCAATACAACTCCCATTTCTCCGCATTTGGTCTGTGTCCTATATAGGCCAATATTGAGAAGATGTTACATTATCTTGTTTTTTGATGCTGTGTCTACAACAAAATTACCTATACGACAGTGCAGACCCATCCTTTTTTTTTTTGGGCTATTAGTAAAATTGAACTTTTTAGCCCTAAGTCCTTTTTTCCCCTTCTGTATTCCTCATATACTTTTAAAAACGAAAATACGCGTATATTTGATATATATTATATATGATACATATATCACACACACGTGTGTGTGGTAATTAGACCTCCCAAGTGCAATCAAATTGTCACACTAAACAAAATCCATAAAATATTTCAATCCTTTCTCCGGCAGTAAAAGCAACCAACAGGACCTAAGAGCAAAAATGAGAAGCAAGCCGTGCTAAAACAAGACCTGAGGTGTTCATGCCCGAGCTTGAACCCGCCGATTGCGTGGCTCAATAAAAACCTGGGCCAAATTAGGTTAGGTATCAGGCAAGACAAACCATCTTGTGCCAAATAAATTTGTATAAAATATTAAAAAAATAAAAAAATAACCCTATTTTTAATAAAAAAATACTTATTTATATTTAACAATATATTTATTTAAAAAATAATGTTAAGATAAAAATAATATCCTTAAAAATTAATTATGAATACTCAATAATTATATATTATTTTTTTATAATATTAAATTAAAATTTTAAATAAAATTAAAAATTAAATTTTAAAAAAATTTTTACAATAATTATATAGTAGTAAATATATTATATAAAATACATATAAAAAATATATCAATACTTATATATAAAATGATAAAAAAAAATAGGGAGAATGACATTTGAAGACCAAAAGTTGCATTTAATGCCAATTATGGATCCAAACATTCCAAAATTGCAGAAACAGACCAAGGTCCGAAACTGACCCAAAAGATTGAAACGAAATGACTACACTACCCTTCTTTTTATGTGTGAAGCTATTTCAATAATCTCTAAGCTCGTGACTTCCCACTGACAGCCCTCCTGCAAAGCATTTCTTCTTCCCGCCATTTTCTTCATGAGACTTCTTCTCTCCATCAGCAATATTTGATCGTGTGTGTGTTGTGTGAATGCTATCTGCCCTCCATAATGAGTCTTTCCCTCCATCATATTCCTTCTTCCCCTCTTGGTGGCTGATGCATTGAATCTCGTGAATACTGTACAGGTAAGCATCGGTCTTTCTGTTGCATCTCCTCTACTTAGGGTGAAGCTTGGTAAATGCAAACAATAATATGTCGATTTTAGTAATGGATATGCTAATGATCCTTATATAATGAATCCAGCGTTGCACAAAACAAATGGTAACTTAAGCTATGTGTGTTGAAATTATGATGAAGTTACGAGCAACATTTAGTTTACGTGTTTTATGTCAGAGATTCTCCAAAACAAAGAAAAGTTGAAGTAATCCAATGGGCATTGAAGTTAGGAGCCCTATGACCCTTTTGTAACTTAATATGAATCTTTTGAGTAATAAAGTAACGAATAACATAGATTACATATCATGGTCATCATGTTAAAGCCTTATATTTGCTGAACTATTTGTTTTGTATAATGGGTAATAGACGTTGAGTTAATTTTCTCTTGTGCTTATGACTAAATATTAGCAGTAAACTTTAGGCAAGACGGAGTAGTAAATAACTGAATATCAATAGTAAATTATAGCAGATGTAGTAGTTAATATGGAACAAGAGTTGTGAAGTAATTGTTGTTATTAATAAGTAAAATGAAATGACAGAGTAACATACTATAACATTTCATATTGTTTTATTTGTCCAGGTTGATTAATCAGTGGTGGAATGGTGAAGGAAATTTTTTGTTATTTTCATTTTGGTGGAGAAATGGTGAAGGATTTGAATGGCACTATGCAATATAATAGGGGCCAATCAAGTGGAAGTTTGATCAAAGAAGGAACTTCACTTGAACAACTGATAATATTAATATCATCATCGATCAACTATGATGTTCATGGTTCGAAGCTGAAGTATACATTAAAGTTTGATAATACAACATTTTTAGACCTCACAGATGATGGAGGGGTAGAAAATCTAATCAAGTTCAATGGCGATTTTGGTCGCGTATACATAATCGGGAATGACCATCAAAATATAGAGGCAGCAATAGACTCACATGAATGGTTAGTTTTTACATGTGCATAAATATAATCATTGTGTTGTTGTTTCAAGGAAGTAATGAATTTATGTTAATTGAACATGCAGGATGGGCCTTTTCAATGGTGATTCACACATTGGCTTTCCCTCTATGCTTGAGATTGACCATCTACCTTGTGCAATATCAACTATTCCATCATCATTGCCTCAGCTAGATAGTTCAAAATGGCAGGATGTGATTGTGGGAAGTGGACAGATATTTCCTAATGCTGATGCGTTTAGAAAGGCATTATACAAGTATAGCCTTGCCTACAAGTTTGATTATGAATTCACAAGGAATAACCCTGATAAAATGATAGTGAACTGCAAAGTTGAAGGATGCAATTGGAAGCTGACAGCATATGCATTTGATGAGGAGTCGTCCTACCTTCAAGTGAAGACTTTCCATAAGGAGCACATTCATTCTGCACAAGACAGCCTCGTACTAACTCATAATGCTAGATGCACATTGACAACATCAATTGTTATTGATATAGTCAGGGACAGTCCTGACAAAACTGCCAATGACATTAGGAAGGAGTTATTAAGAGATTATGGACTAGAACTAACTTACCGTCAAGCATTGAGGGCCAAAGAGAAAGCTTTAGAGCAAATACATGGCATGCCTGAAAAATCATATTTCCTAATACCTTGGTTATGTAATAGAGTGAAGGAAACTGATTCAGAAACTATAGCCAAGTGGGTGGCTGATGATAACATATTTGAAAGATTATTCATTGCATATAGTTTTTCTATCAAAGGATTCTTCCAAGGGGCCCGACCTATTATCTTTGTGGATGGATGCCATCTTAGCGGTCCTTACCAAGGAACTATGTTGTCAGCGTCAGCGTATGATGCAGACAATAACCTTTTTCCATTGGCATATGCTATTGTTGGACGTGAAACCTTTGATGATTGGGCATGGTTTCTTCAAAACCTTAAAGAAATTACAGGTTCTTTACAAATAACTATTGTGTCTGACCGACATCATGCAATCATTGGTGCTGTGCAAGCAATATTTGGAGGTGACAGACATGCATTCTGTTATCGTCATGTGAATAGCACTGAGTTTACAAAAGTTTGCAAAGGAAGGGGAAGGAAGAGCAAGGAAGAGGCGTTTAAGTTACTTGATGCAATTGCCTATGCACGACTTCAACGTGATTTTGACATGGCAATGGGAAATTTATGGAAATTCTGTCCAGAATTAGCAAGATGGGTAGAAACTGATGGTGATGTTGATAGGTGGTCAATGTTCAAGTTCCCATACAATCGGTGGGATCATATAACAACTTATTTGGCCGAATCATTTAATTCATGGTTGGTTAAGGAGAGAAGGCATTTTGTTTGTGTACTGATCAATGAACATAGAGACAAGTTGGCCAGGAAGTTTGTTAAAAATAGGGAAGGTATGCAGAAGTGGAAAAATGGAGTTGGTCCCAAAGTTGATGAGAAGATAAAGGAGAGTGTTTTGAGAGGGGAAATTATGGTTGCTGAATATTATGGAGAAAATATGATATTAGTGCGAACTGGTTCTGTAGATCTTCGTGTGAATTTAGCCTTACGGGAGTGCGCGTGTAAAGGTTGGGAGATGAGTGGAATTCCCTGTCCTCATGCTTGTGCAGCCATAAAAAAAGTGCATGGCAATGTTTATAATTTTGTACATGAATCCTTCCTACTCAGCTCACAGGAGAAAATTTATAGCGGCACTTTAAATCCTGTCGAGACACATGACATACCGAAACTGAATGCCTTGAGAGCAACTGATTTGATGAACCAAACCTTTTTAAGACCACCTATGACAAATAGGCCTCCTGGTAGACCACGGAAAAAGCGAGTTGAGTCCCAATTTCAGCAGAAGAAGCCCTATCATTGTTCTCGATGTCAACAAGCTGGTCATACCAAGAAGACATGCACAAATCCAAATCCAAGCTAATGTAGTTCCACATGAGTTCTACATCAACATGGATTATGTGGATATATTTTGTTAGTATACTTGACTTTATGACTTGGGTGTGGGGGCCAATTTTTTGTATATGCACCTCGTAATTGCACATAGTGTTCTTTTTGTGTATATGAACACTCCTTATCTAGATGGGCCAAGGACATACCATTATAGGGTAGAAGGGCATGAGCATCTTTTTGTACATGCAGCTGATATAGTGTTCTTTTTTGTATATGAATACTTCTAATGTAGATGGATTATTTAAGGGCATTGTACGGTACATGGCATAACTCTATATGGGAAGAAGGGTCATTTTCTATATATATCACATCATATATGTAATGTTTCAAATACTGTATCTGATGAACACAAATTAAGCAGTGTGAAATTGTAGAAGTTCAATGTAAAATCTTAAGAAATGATTAGTAAATACAGGGTTCTCCATGTCAACTACTGGAATTGACCACATGAAAAAAATTTAGGCCAATTCGATCACATCAAACTGGGGGAGTTCAGTGTTAAATCTGTGGATAGAAGGAGTAAATATAGGGTTCTGATTGTCAGATAACACATCTAACCATATGAAAAATTTAACGAACACAATTTCATCAGTGTGAAATAACAGCTATTCAGTGTCAAATATTGGATTAGAAGCAGTAAATTCATGGTTTGGAGTATCAAAAACTGGAATTGATCCATGAAAATTTAATGGCCACAATTGCATCAGTGTAAATTTACAGATTTTCAGTGTAAAATACTAGGTAATAGGTAGTAAATTAAGGGTTGGGAGTATGATACTGGACCGGATCCATGAAAATTTAATTAACACTGATATTTGGGATGTTCAGTAATATATCTTGGTATACGAGTAGTAAATACAGGGTGAACATAATGTCAAAAACTGGATCTGATCACATCAAAATTGACTGAACATAATTCCATCACGGTGAAATTAGGGATGTTCAGTGTCAAATATTCGTACACGAGTAGTAAATATAGGGTTCAGAGTGTCAAAAACTGGATCTGATCACTTCAAAATTGGGTGAACATAATTCCATCAGTGTGAAATTAGGGATGTTCAGTGTCAAATCTTCGTACACGAGTAGTTAATATAGGGTTCTGAGTGTCAAAAACTGGATCTGATCACATCAAAATTGGCTGAACATAATTCCATCACGGTGAAATTAGGGATGTTCAGTGTCAAATATTCGTATAAGAGTTGTTAATATAGGGTTCAGAGTGTCAAAAACTGGATCTGATCACTTCAAAATTGGGTGAACATAATTCCATCAGTGTGAAATTAGGGATTTTCAGTGTCAAATCTTCGTACACGAGTAGTTAATATAGGGTTCTGAGTGTAAAAAACTGGATCTGATCACATCAAAATTGGCTGAACATAATTCCATCACGGTGAAATTAGGGATGTTCAGTGTCAAATATTCGTACACGGGTAGTAAATATAGGGTTAAGAGTGTCAAAAACTGGATCTGATCACTTCAAAATTGGGTGAACATAATTTCATCAGTGTGAAATTAGGGATGTTCAGTGTCAAATATTCGTATAAGAGTAGTTAATATAGGGTTCTGAGTGTCAAAAACTGGATCTGATCACATCAAAATTGGCTGAACATAGTTCCATCACGGTGAAATTAGGGATGTTCAGTGTCAAATATTCATACACGAGTAGTAAATATAGGGTGCATAGTGTCAAAAACTGGATCTGATCACTTCAAAATTGACTGAACATAATTCTATCACAGTGAAATTAGGGATGTTCAGTGTCAAATATTCGTACACGAGTAGTAAATATAGGGTGCAGAGTGTCAAAAACTGGATCTGATCACTTCAAAATTGGGTGAACATAATTCCATTAGTGTGAAATTAGGGATGTTCAGTGTCAAATATTCGTATAAGAGTAGTTAATATAGGGTTCTGAGTGTCAAAAACTGGGTCTGATCACATCAAAATTGGCTGAACATAATTCCATCACGGTGAAATTAGGGATGTTCAGTGTCAAATATTCGTACACGGGTAGTAAATATAGGGTTAAGAGTGTCAAAAACTGGATCTGATCACTTCAAAATTGGGTGAACATAATTTCATCAGTGTGAAATTAGGGATGTTCAGTGTCAAATATTCGTATAAGAGTAGTTAATATAGGGTTCTGAGTGTCAAAAACTGGATCTGATCACATCAAAATTGGCTGAACATAGTTCCATCACGGTGAAATTAGGGATGTTCAGTGTCAAATATTCATACACGAGTAGTAAATATAGGGTGCAGAGTGTCAAAAACTTGATCTGATCACTTCAAAATTGGTGAACATAATTCCATCAGTGTTAATTTTGGGATGTTCAGTGTCAAATCTTCGTATAAGAGTAGTTAATATAGGGTTCTGAGTGTCAAAAACTAGATCTGATCACATCAAAATTGGGTGAACATAATTCCATCACGGTGAAATTAGGGATGTTCAGTGTCAAATATTCGTACACGAGTAGTAAATATAGGGTTCAGAGTGTCAAAAACTGGATCTGATCACTTCAAAATTGGGTGAACATAATTCCATCAGTGTGAAATTATGGATGTTCAGTGTCAAATATTCGTACACGAGTAGTAAATATAGGGTTCAGAGTATCAAAAACTGGAACTGATCACTTCAAAATTGGGTAAACATAATTCCATCAGTGTTAATTTTGGGATGTTCAGTGTCAAATATTCGTATAAGAGTAGTTAATATAGGGTTCTGAGTGTCAAAAACTGGATCTGATCACATCAAAATTAGCTGAACATAGTTCCATCACGGTGAAATTAGGGATGTTCAGTGTCAAATATTCGTACACGAGTAGTAAATATAGGGTTCAGAGTGTCAAAAACTGGATCTGATCACTTCAAAATTGGGTGAACATAATTCCATCAGTGTGAAATTATGGATGTTCAGTGTCAAATATTCGTACACGAGTAGTAAATATAGGGTGCAGAGTGTCAAAAACTGGATCTGATCACTTCAAAATTGGGTGAACATAATTCCATCAGTGTGAAATTAGGGATGTTCAGTGTCAAATATTCGTATAAGAGTAGTTAATATAGGGTTCTGAGTGTCAAAAACTGGGTCTGATCACATCAAAATTGGCTGAACATAGTTCCATCACGGTGAAATTAGGGATGTTCAGTGTCAAATATTAATACACGAGTAGTAAATATAGGGTGCATAGTGTCAAAAACTGGATCTGATCACTTCAAAATTGACTGAACATAATTCTATCACGGTGAAATTAGGGATGTTCAGAGTCAAATATTCGTCCACGAGTAGTAAATATAGGGTGCAGAGTGTCAAAAACTGGATCTGATCACTTCAAAATTGGGTGAACATAATTCCATTAGTGTGAAATTAGGGATGTTCAGTGTCAAATATTCGTATAAGAGTAGTTAATATAGGGTTCTGAGTGTCAAAAACTGGGTCTGATCACATCAAAATTGGCTGAACATAATTCCATCACGGTGAAATTAGGGATGTTCAGTGTCAAATATTCGTACACGGGTAGTAAATATAGGGTTAAGAGTGTCAAAAACTGGATCTGATCACTTCAAAATTGGGTGAACATAATTGCATCAGTGTGAAATTAGGGATATTCAGTGTCAAATATTCGTATAAGAGTAGTTAATATAGGGTTCTGAGTGTCAAAAACTGGATCTGATCACATCAAAATTGGCTGAACATAGTTCCATCACGGTGAAATTAGGGATGTTCAGTGTCAAATATTCATACACGAGTAGTAAATATAGGGTGCATAGTGTCAAAAACAGGATCTGATCACTTCAAAATTGACTGAACATAATTCTATCACGGTGAAATTAGGGATGTTCAGTGTCAAATATTCGTATAAGAGTAGTTAATATAGGGTTCAGAGTGTCAAAAACTGGATCTGATCACTTCAAAATTAGGTGAACATAATTCCATCAGTGTGAAATTAGGGATGTTCAGTGTCAAATCTTCGTACACGAGTAGTTAATATAGGGTTCTGAGTGTAAAAAACTGGATCTGATCACATCAAAATTGGCTGAACATAATTCCATCACGGTGAAATTAGGGATGTTCAGTGTCAAATATTCGTACACGGGTAGTAAATATAGGGTTAAGAGTGTCAAAAACTGGATCTGATCACTTCAAAATTGGGTGAACATAATTTCATCAGTGTGAAATTAGGGATGTTCAGTGTCAAATATGCGTATAAGAGTAGTTAATATAGGGTTCTGAGTGTCAAAAACTGGATCTGATCACATCAAAATTGGCTGAACATAGTTCCATCACGGTGAAATTAGGGATGTTCAGTGTCAAATATTCATACACGAGTAGTAAATATAGGGTGCATAGTGTCAAAAACTGGATCTGATCACTTCAAAATTGACTGAACATAATTCTATCACGGTGAAATTAGGGATGTTCAGTGTCAAATATTCGTACACGAGTAGTAAATATAGGGTGCAAAGTGTCAAAAACTAGATCTGATCACTTCAAAATTGGGTGAACATAATTCCATTAGTGTGAAATTAGGGATGTTCAGTGTCAAATATTCGTATAAGAGTAGTTAATATAGGGTTCTGAGTGTCAAAAACTGGGTCTGATCACATCAAAATTGGCTGAACATAATTCCATCACGGTGAAATTAGGGATGTTCAGTGTCAAATATTCGTATAAGAGTAGTTAATATAGGGTTCTGAGTGTCAAAAACTGGATCTGATCACATCAAAATTGGCTGAACATAGTTCCATCACGGTGAAATTAGGGATGTTCAGTGTCAAATATTCATACACGAGTAGTAAATATAGGGTGCATAGTGTCAAAAACTGGATCTGATCACTTCAAAATTGACTGAACATAATTCTATCACGGTGAAATTAGGGATGTTCAGTGTCAAATATTCGTACACGAGTAGTAAATATAGGGTGCAGAGTGTCAAAAACTGGATCTGATCACTTCAAAATTGGGTGAACATAATTCCATCAGTGTGAAATTAGGGATGTTCAGTGTCAAATATTCGTATAAGAGTAGTTAATATAGGGTTCTGAGTGTCAAAAACTAGATCTGATCACATCAAAATTGGGTGAACATAATTCCATCACGGTGAAATTAGGGATGTTCAGTGTCAAATATTCGTACACGAGTAGTAAATATAGGGTTCAGAGTGTCAAAAACTGGATCTGATCACTTCAAAATTGGGTGAACAGAATTCCATCAGTGTGAAATTATGGATGTTCAGTGTCAAATATTCGTACACGAGTAGTAAATATAGGGTTCAGAGTATCAAAAACTGGAATTGATCACTTCAAAATTGGGTAAACATAATTCCATCAGTGTTAATTTTGGGATGTTCAGTGTCAAATATTCGTATAAGAGTAGTTAATATAGGGTTCTGAGTGTCAAAAACTGGGTCTGATCGCATCAAAATTGGCTGAACATAATTCCATCACGGTGAAATTAGGGATGTTCAGTGTCAAATATTCGTACACGAGTAGTAAATATAGGGTGCAGAGTGTCAAAAACTTGATCTGATCACTTCAAAATTGGTGAACATAATTCCATCAGTGTTAATTTTGGGATGTTCAGTGTCAAATCTTCGTATAAGAGTAGTTAATATAGGGTTCTGAGTGTCAAAAACTAGATCTGATCACATCAAAATTGGGTGAACATAATTCCATCACGGTGAAATTAGGGATGTTCAGTGTCAAATATTCGTACACGAGTAGTAAATATAGGGTTCAGAGTGTCAAAAACTGGATCTGATCACTTCAAAATTGGGTGAACATAATTCCATCAGTGTGAAATTATGGATGTTCAGTGTCAAATATTCGTACACGAGTAGTAAATATAGGGTTCAGAGTATCAAAAACTGGAACTGATCTCTTCAAAATTGGGTAAACATAATTCCATCAGTGTTAATTTTGGGATGTTTAGTGTCAAATATTCGTATAAGAGTAGTTAATATAGGGTTCTGAGTGTCAAAAACTGGATCTGATCACATCAAAATTGGCTGAACATAGTTCCATCACGGTGAAATTAAGGATGTTCAGTGTCAAATATTCATACACGAGTAGTAAATATAGGGTGCATAGTGTCAAAAACTGGATCTGATCACTTCAAAATTGACTGAACATAATTCTATCACGGTGAAATTAGGGATGTTCAGTGTCAAATATTCGTACACGAGTAGTAAATATAGGGTGCAGAGTGTCAAAAACTGGATCTGATCACTTCAAAATTGGGTGAACATAATTCCATCAGTGTGAAATTAGGGATGTTCAGTGTCAAATATTCGTATAAGAGTAGTTAATATAGGGTTCTGAGTTTCAAAAACTGGGTCTGATCACATCAAAATTGGCTGAACATAATTCCATCACGGTGAAATTAGGGATGTTCAGTGTCAAATATTCGTACATGAGTAGTAAATATAGGGTGCAGAGTGTCAAAAACTGGATCTGATCACTTCAAAATTGGTGAACATAATTCCGTCAGTGTTAATTTTGGGATGTTCAGTGTCAAATATTCGTATAAGAGTAGTTAATATAGGGTTCTGAGTGTCAAAAACTGGATCTGCTCACTTCAAAATTGGTGAACATAATTCCGTCAGTGTTAATTTTGGGATGCTCAGTGTCAAATATTCGTATAAGAGTAGTTAATATAGGGTTCAGAGTGTCAAAAACTGGATCTGATCACTTCAAAATTGGGTGAACATAATTCCATCAGTGTGAAATTATGGATGTTCAGTGTCAAATATTCGTACACGAGTAGTAAATATAGGGTTCAGAGTATCAAAAACTGGAACTGATCTCTTCAAAATTGGGTAAACATAATTCCATCAGTGTTAATTTTGGGATGTTTAGTGTCAAATATTCGTATAAGAGTAGTTAATATAGGGTTCTGAGTGTCAAAAACTGGATCTGATCACATCAAAATTGGCTGAACATAGTTCCATCACGGTGAAATTAGGGATGTTCAGTGTCAAATATTCATACACGAGTAGTAAATATAGGGTGCATAGTGTCAAAAACTGGATCTGATCACTTCAAAATTGACTGAACATAATTCTATCACGGTGAAATTAGGGATGTTCAGTGTCAAATATTCGTACACGAGTAGTAAATATAGGGTGCAGAGTGTCAAAAACTGGATCTGATCACTTCAAAATTGGGTGAACATAATTCCATCAGTGTGAAATTAGGGATGTTCAGTGTCAAATATTCGTATAAGAGTAGTTAATATAGGGTTCTGAGTTTCAAAAACTGGGTCTGATCACATCAAAATTGGCTGAACATAATTCCATCACGGTGAAATTAGGGATGTTCAGTGTCAAATATTCGTACATGAGTAGTAAATATAGGGTGCAGAGTGTCAAAAACTGGATCTGATCACTTCAAAATTGGTGAACATAATTCCGTCAGTGTTAATTTTGGGATGTTCAGTGTCAAATATTCGTATAAGAGTAGTTAATATAGGGTTCTGAGTGTCAAAAACTGGATCTGATCACTTCAAAATTGGTGAACATAATTCCGTCAGTGTTAATTTTGGGATGTTCAGTGTCAAATATTCGTATAAGAGTAGTTAATATAGGGTTCTGAGTGTCAAAAACTAGATCTGATCACTTCAAAATTGGGTGAACATAATTCCATCAGTGTGAAATTATGGATGTTCAGTGTCAAATATTCGTACACGAGTAGTAAATATAGGGTTCAGAGTGTCAAAAACTGGATCTGATCACTTCAAAATTGGTGAACATAATTCCGTCAGTGTTAATTTTGGGATGTTCAGTGTCAAATATTCGTATAAGAGTAGTTAATATAGGGTTCTGAGTGTCAAAAATTGGATCTGATCACTTCAAAATTGGTGAACATAATTCCGTCAGTGTTAATTTTGGGATGTTCAGTGTCAAATATTCGTATAAGAGTAGTTAATATAGGGTTCTGAGTGTCAAAAACTAGATCTGATCACTTCAAAATTGACTGAACATAATTCTATCACGGTGAAATTAGGGATGTTCAGTGTCAAATATTCGTACACGAGTAGTAAATATAGGGTGCAGAGTGTCAAAAACTGGATCTGATCACTTCAAAATTGGGTGAACATAATTCCATCAGTGTGAAATTAGGGATGTTCAGTGTCAAATATTCGTATAAGAGTAGTTAATATAGGGTTCTGAGTTTCAAAAACTGGGTCTGATCACATCAAAATTGGCTGAACATAATTCCATCACGGTGAAATTAGGGATGTTCAGTGTCAAATATTCGTACATGAGTAGTAAATATAGGGTGCAGAGTGTCAAAAACTGGATCTGATCACTTCAAAATTGGTGAACATAATTCCGTCAGTGTTAATTTTGGGATGTTCAGTGTCAAATATTCGTATAAGAGTAGTTAATATAGGGTTCTGAGTGTCAAAAACTGGATCTGATCACTTCAAAATTGGTGAACATAATTCCGTCAGTGTTAATTTTGGGATGTTCAGTGTCAAATATTCGTATAAGTGTAGTTAATATAGGGTTCTGAGTGTCAAAAACTGGATCTGATCACATCAAAATTGGCTGAACATAGTTCCATCACGGTGAAATTAGGGATGTTCAGTGTCAAATATTCATACACGAGTAGTAAATATAGGGTGCATAGTGTCAAAAACTGGATCTGATCACTTCAAAATTGACTGAACATAATTCTATCACGGTGAAATTAGGGATGTTCAGTGTCAAATATTCGTACACGAGTAGTAAATATAGGGTGCAGAGTGTCAAAAACTGGATCTGATCACTTCAAAATTGGGTGAACATAATTCCATCAGTGTGAAATTAGGGATGTTCAGTGTCAAATATTCATACACGAGTAGTAAATATAGGGTGCATAGTGTCAAAAACTGGATCTGATCACTTCAAAATTGGGTGAACATAATTCCATTAGTGTGAAATTAGGGATGTTCAGTGTCAAATATTCGTATAAGAGTAGTTAATATAGGGTTCTGAGTGTCAAAAACTAGGTCTGATCACATCAAAATTGGCTGAACATAATTCCATCACGGTGAAATTAGTGATGTTCAGTGTCAAATATTCGTACACGAGTAGTAAATATAGGGTGCAGAGTGTCAAAAACTGGATCTGATCACTTCAAAATTGGTGAACATAATTCCATCAGTGTTAATTTTGGGATGTTCAGTGTCAAATCTTCGTATAAGAGTAGTTAATATAGGGTTCTGAGTGTCAAAAACTAGATCTGATCACATCAAAATTGGGTGAACATAATTCCATCACGGTGAAATTAGGGATGTTCAGTGTCAAATATTCGTACACGAGTAGTAAATATAGGGTTCAGAGTGTCAAAAACTGGATCTGATCACTTCAAAATTGGGTGAACATAATTCCATCAGTGTGAAATTATGGATGTTCAGTGTCAAATATTCGTACACGAGTAGTAAATATAGGGTTCAGAGTATCAAAAACTGGAACTGATCACTTCAAAATTGGGTAAACATAATTCCATCAGTGTTAATTTTGGGATGTTCAGTGTCAAATATTCGTATAAGAGTAGTTAATATAGGGTTCTGAGTGTCAAAAACTGGATCTGATCACATCAAAATTGGCTGAACATAGTTCCATCACGGTGAAATTAGGGATGTTCAGTGTCAAATATTCGTACACGAGTAGTAAATATAGGGTTCAGAGTGTCAAAAACTGGATCTGATCACTTCAAAATTGGGTGAACATAATTCCATCAGTGTGAAATTATGGATGTTCAGTGTCAAATATTCGTACACGAGTAGTAAATATAGGGTGCAGAGTGTCAAAAACTGGATCTGATCACTTCAAAATTGGGTGAACATAATTCCATCAGTGTGAAATTAGGGATGTTCAGTGTCAAATATTCGTATAAGAGTAGTTAATATAGGGTTCTGAGTGTCAAAAACTGGGTCTGATCACATCAAAATTGGCTGAACATAGTTCCATCACGGTGAAATTAGGGATGTTCAGTGTCAAATATTCATACACGAGTAGTAAATATAGGGTGCATAGTGTCAAAAACTGGATCTGATCACTTCAAAATTGACTGAACATAATTCTATCACGGTGAAATTAGGGATGTTCAGTGTCAAATATTCGTACACGAGTAGTAAATATAGGGTGCAGAGTGTCAAAAACTGGATCTGATCACTTCAAAATTGGGTGAACATAATTCCATCAGTGTGAAATTAGGGATGTTCAGTGTCAAATATTCGTATAAGAGTAGTTAATATAGGGTTCTGAGTGTCAAAAACTAGATCTGATCACATCAAAATTGGGTGAACATAATTCCATCACGGTGAAATTAGGGATGTTCAGTGTCAAATATTCGTACACGAGTAGTAAATATAGGGTTCAGAGTGTCAAAAACTGGATCTGATCACTTCAAAATTGGGTGAACATAATTCCATCAGTGTGAAATTATGGATGTTCAGTGTCAAATATTCGTACACGAGTAGTAAATATAGGGTTCAGAGTATCAAAAACTGGAATTGATCACTTCAAAATTGGGTAAACATAATTCCATCAGGGTTAATTTTGGGATGTTTAGTGTCAAATATTCGTATAAGAGTAGTTAATATAGGGTTCTGAGTGTCAAAAACTGGGTCTGATCACTTCAAAATTGGCTGAACATAATTCCATCACGGTGAAATTAGGGATGTTCAGTGTCAAATATTCGTACACGAGTAGTAAATATAGGGTGCAGAGTGTCAAAAACTGGATCTGATCACTTCAAAATTGGGTGAACATAATTCCATCAGTGTGAAATTAGGGATGTTCAGTGTCAAATATTCGTATAAGAGTAGTTAATATAGGGTTCTGAGTGTCAAAAACTAGATCTGATCACATCAAAATTGGGTGAACATAATTCCATCACGGTGAAATTAGGGATGTTCAGTGTCAAATATTCGTACACGAGTAGTAAATATAGGGTTCAGAGTGTCAAAAACTGGATCTGATCACTTCAAAATTGGGTGAACATAATATCATCAGTGTGAAATTATGGATGTTCAGTGTCAAATATTCGTACACGAGTAGTAAATATAGGGTTCAGAGTATCAAAAACTGGAATTGATCACTTCAAAATTGGGTAAACATAATTCCATCAGTGTTAATTTTGGGATGTTCAGTGTCAAATATTCGTATAAGAGTAGTTAATATAGGGTTCTGAGTGTCAAAAACTGGGTCTGATCACATCAAAATTGGCTGAACATAATTCCATCACGGTGAAATTAGGGATGTTCAGTGTCAAATATTCGTACACGAGTAGTAAATATAGGGTTCAGAGTATCAAAAACTGGAACTGATCTCTTCAAAATTGGGTAAACATAATTCCGTCAGTGTTAATTTTGGGATGTTCAGTGTCAAATATTCGTATAAGAGTAGTTAATATAGGGTTCTGAGTGTGAAAAACTGGATCTGATCACTTCAAAATTGGTGAACATAATTCCGTCAGTGTTAATTTTGGGATGTTCAGTGTCAAATATTCGTATAAGAGTAGTTAATATAGGGTTCAGAGTGTCAAAAACTGGATCTGATCACTTCAAAATTGGGTGAACATAATTCCATCACGGTGAAATTAGGGATGTTCAGTGTCAAATATTCGTACATGAGTAGTAAATATAGGGTGCAGAGTGTCAAAAACTGGATCTGATCACTTCAAAATTGGTGAACATAATTCCGTCAGTGTTAATTTTGGGATGTTCAGTGTCAAATATTCGTATAAGAGTAGTTAATATAGGGTTCTGAGTGTCAAAAACTGGATCTGATCACTTCAAAATTGGTGAACATAATTCCGTCAGTGTTAATTTTGGGATGTTCAGTGTCAAATATTCGTATAAGAGTAGTTAATATAGGGTTCAGAGTGTCAAAAACTGGATCTGATCACTTCAAAATTGGGTGAACATAATTCCATCAGTGTGAAATTATGGATGTTCAGTGTCAAATATTCGTACACGAGTAGTAAATATAGGGTTCAGAGTATCAAAAACTGGAACTGATCTCTTCAAAATTGGGTAAACATAATTCCATCAGTGTTAATTTTGGGATGTTTAGTGTCAAATATTCGTATAAGAGTAGTTAATATAGGGTTCTGAGTGTCAAAAACTGGATCTGATCACATCAAAATTGGCTGAACATAGTTCCATCACGGTGAAATTAGGGATGTTCAGTGTCAAATATTCATACACGAGTAGTAAATATAGGGTGCATAGTGTCAAAAACTGGATCTGATCACTTCAAAATTGACTGAACATAATTCTATCACGGTGAAATTAGGGATGTTCAGTGTCAAATATTCGTACACGAGTAGTAAATATAGGGTGCAGAGTGTCAAAAACTGGATCTGATCACTTCAAAATTGGGTGAACATAATTCCATCAGTGTGAAATTAGGGATGTTCAGTGTCAAATATTCGTATAAGAGTAGTTAATATAGGGTTCTGAGTTTCAAAAACTGGGTCTGATCACATCAAAATTGGCTGAACATAATTCCATCACGGTGAAATTAGGGATGTTCAGTGTCAAATATTCGTACATGAGTAGTAAATATAGGGTGCAGAGTGTCAAAAACTGGATCTGATCACTTCAAAATTGGTGAACATAATTCCGTCAGTGTTAATTTTGGGATGTTCAGTGTCAAATATTCGTATAAGAGTAGTTAATATAGGGTTCTGAGTGTCAAAAACTGGATCTGATCACTTCAAAATTGGTGAACATAATTCCGTCAGTGTTAATTTTGGGATGTTCAGTGTCAAATATTCGTATAAGAGTAGTTAATATAGGGTTCTGAGTGTCAAAAACTGGGTCTGATCACATCAAAATTGGGTGAACATAATTCCATCACGGTGAAATTAGGGATGTTCAGTGTCAAATATTCGTACACGAGTAGTAAATATAGGGTTCAGAGTGTCAAAAACTGGATCTGATCACTTCAAAATTGGCTGAACATAGTTCCATCACGGTGAAATTAGGGATGTTCAGTGTCAAATATTCGTACACGAGTAGTAAATATAGGGTGCAGAGTGTCAAAAACTGGATCTGATCACTTCAAAATTGAGTGAACATAATTCCATTAGTGTGAAATTAGGGATGTTCAGTGTCAAATATTCGTATAAGAGTAGTTAATATAGGGTTCTGAGTGTCAAAAACTAGGTCTGATCACATCAAAATTGGCTGAACATAATTCCATCACGGTGAAATTAGTGATGTTCAGTGTCAAATATTCGTACACGAGTAGTAAATATAGGATGCAGAGTGTCAAAAACTGGATCTGATCACTTCAAAATTGGTGAACATAATTCCATCAGTGTTAATTTTGGGATGTTCAGTGTCAAATCTTCGTATAAGAGTAGTTAATATAGGGTTCTGAGTGTCAAAAACTAGATCTGATCACATCAAAATTGGGTGAACATAATTCCATCACGGTGAAATTAGGGATGTTCAGTGTCAAATATTCGTACACGAGTAGTAAATATAGGGTTCAGAGTGTCAAAAACTGGATCTGATCACTTCAAAATTGGGTGAACATAATTCCATCAGTGTGAAATTATGGATGTTCAGTGTCAAATATTCGTACACGAGTAGTAAATATAGGGTTCAGAGTATCAAAAACTGGAACTGATCACTTCAAAATTGGGTAAACATAATTCCATCAGTGTTAATTTTGGGATGTTCAGTGTCAAATCTTGTACCTTCAGTAGTAAGTCCAGGGTTTTGAGTGTTAAATACTGGATCATGTAAATTGGCTACTCTTATCTTTAGAAGGTTGTTTTACATTTAAAATTTAATAATGCATTGCTATTAATCTAATCTTTGAAAATGTGCATAATCATGTGCTCTTCAATTATCATCAAGTAACGTATTCATTCATGCCCATGTTTGAGATAATTTCATCCTTACACTTGCACAAAACACGAGGTGCTATTATATGAAATATCAAGTTATACAATGTTATTACTACAACAACATCAGAGTACATTAAACCAAAGAGATGACAAAATCATCGGTGCCGTGAAAATTTTGTTTACATCTGACAGGTCCTTTAGCTCATTTTCCAGTACTGCATTCCGAAACTGACATATGATGACAAAATTAGAAACTAGTTGGTGTTGAACCAGGGATCTGGATATTGACATGAAAACATCTTGTCTTCCGCGTCAAGGTTGAAGTCGGGGCAAAGGCAAGTCACATAGATGTGAATTTCTGAATGCTCCACTTCAAAGACATTGTCCAACCTGCATAGTTGAAGAAACAAAAGAAAGAATTCTGTGGACCATGTGCATTCAAAGAATCCCTAAATTTTTTCTGTCTGGACAGAAAACACATTTGAATATGGGTAACCCACGGTCAGCAGCAATTTTTTTTTACTGTGATCATACTTTTTCTCATTACATTAGGAAATAGATAAGTGGTGAGAATTCCTAAACACAAGGCATCCAGAGAAGAAAAACAACATATATGTTAGCATCATTCAAAAGTCATCTGAAACTAGTGATTGTAACATACTAATCTTTAACCAAGTCCACCAACATTGGTAATTGCTTTTCCTTTCAAACCTTGAGCGGACAGGTTATGAAATAACCTTCACTACATACAGTATTTAGTGCAACTAGCAACTATAAAATGCAAAGCAATAAACCCAACCATAGGCTCAGCTTCTCCTAGACCGCTTCCGTTGCCCATTTCCTGATATACAAGCATAAACCTCATCACGAACCTTGTTCTTACAATGATTGACTAACCACCAAATCAAATCCTCCCGAAATTGCTGAAATTGTGCCTGAACAACATTGGGAACTTCACAGTGAGACAACACAAAATATCTTGTTCTGTTTTCTTTGAATTTAATTTTTTTACCTCTGTGTATTCATCTATGGTATATTGTCCCTTCACTGTGTTATCCCATTCTTGTAAGCATTTAATCACATGAAGACCACAATCATGGCTACATATAAAAAAATTACATAAGTTTAACTGAAAACATTAAGAAATAACACGAGTTTAATTGCATATTTACGTGTTATGTTGTAATGGGATAGGGGAAAAGTGGACTTTTAGGCATGGCAGCTTGGTATAGTGTTGAGGTTTCACTGTCTTCAGTATCACTTGGAAGCAATCCTTCTGCAATCAGAATTTCATACATGAACACATCAGTCCACCATAAAATGATCAAAAAGCCCATACACACAATAAAGAAAGCTTACCACAAAATTTGCCATCCTTTTTTTCTCTTTGTCAATCTTGAACACTTGGGCCAAGGAATCAAGGATGAAGAACGTATTGGACTTTGACTCAATAACATAAGTCCACCAATGATTTAGGAAACATGTGGGGGCAAAGATAAAGTCACAATCAGCAATATTGTAGCCAACAGACTTAGGCATTATGTCATTCACCACAAGATCCATTTTCCACTTTTGCTGCAACTCCAACATAGTTGCCTACACAATAGCATAATAAACCAGTATGTCTTAAACAGAACCATATATAGAGTAGTAAATCTACAATGTTTTCAATAAAACCACACCTACCGTAATCCAAGGATTTAGAATATGTCGACGAACACCATCTTTGCTACTCTTTTGGTCACCAACTAGTGTTTTTCCGACCATATGAATAATCTGTAAATCAATAATGCAACCTGAAGACCACATGATTTTGGAAATTATAATGAATTGGCATAAATGCTATCTAAGTGTGAAAGCTCTTGTACCGTATTTCTTAAACACTTTCTATGACCAATGCTTGTGCAATCATCTCTAGTGAGGTGGAAATCATACATCTCAACAACCACCCTGTGTATCATATAGATGAGTAAGTTAATATTATAAAAAACAATAATAATGTTTCCAGCCAAATTAAATAGCATATGAAAGAATTACTGATCGCGTTCTACAGGCTCAGGCCATCATGTGCAAAATTCATATAATTCTTTCTTATTGATAGATGACTTGCCCTTTCCCTCCCCCTTCCCCTTTAAAGGTTGTTGCATATAAGGTGACATCTTCGGAGCTTTCCTGCCGCGCTGAGATCTCCTAACGGGCGGCTCATCGTTGGCCTTCCTCTTTGATGATTCATCATTGGTGGATGAATCTGGCGAATCCTGGCCATCATTGCCCTTTTCTCGATCATCGTCATCTCTATGACCGATATGTTCCTCTTTATCACTGTCATCATCATCTTCATCTTCATCTTCATTCTCTGCATCTTTTCCATCACCATCATCTTCATCTTCATTTTCTCCATCTTTCTCAGATTCATCACCATCCTGTGCCTTTTGCCCCTCCTCACTTGACAGAGATATATGGTCTTCCACGTTTTCCTCTCCTTCACGATCACCCTCCCTCGAACTTTGACGTCCATCTCTTCCAACAAGGAGATTTGTTTGCAGTCAGAGGAGGTCTTGATGAACTTCATTTACACATCTTACTACCTTTTCCCATATTTGTTTAATTTCCTACAGAAAAACAGCAATATCAGTTCAAATTATTATAGAAAAACTAATCATGCTTCAAAGTTGTTATGATTTCCTTACCGGATGTGTGAATGTGCCTACTGGAAGCTCACTTGAAGTATTTGTGGATGAGGATTCATGTAAAAGTCCATGGATACTGGTTCTTTCTATATGAACCCGATTCTTTATCCTATCTTGGTCCCAGTATCCTATTACACTTTCTCCATCAAGTCTAGGTGGTGGCCTCAAATGGTCATGTTGGAAAAAAAATATCTGTTCAAAGGATATTCATTATATACTTCAAACATTTATACAAAAAAAAAATACAAATTTCATATGGATCATACCAGCAGGAAAAAGAGGCAGCCACCAACAGTCTTCTTCTTTTGCCCTCCACGCAAGGACCCCTTGTATGATGCAATTTCTTTGCTTAGCTCAGATAATATATAATCGCACTAGTCCCAATCTTTCCCTACTCCCTTTCTGCAGATTGCCTTCACAATTCTATCGGAGCATTTTGTGCTAGAGGTGGGGCAAAGAAATGTCCCAAGTGTGAAGACCATGAAGAGGGTTTCAAACTTCTTCATATCCTTTCCACTGAGAATCATATCCTTCAAATCAACTAGCCGTTGTCCAACAAATTGCCTCTTCATTGCCTGAAACTCAGTGCGATCAACACTTAAATTAATTTCCTTCCCACCGCAAGGTAGCCCAAGTATTGATTTCACATCTTCAGGTTGAATAAAATATTTCCTGCCTTTAATCACAAGTGTTCTAGTAGGAGGATCAAAGGCAAGCAACAGGTGCTCACACAATTCCCACGGTAATTTTTTACATCCAAATTGTAATAAGGATCCAAATCCCATTTCTTCAACCTTCTTCTTCAGTCTTTCATGCTGGTTGACATAGTCAACCACTTCCTTAAATTGACTTGGAGAGCATCGGGTTAAGAAGGGTGGTCCACTTCTTTTTCTCCCTTCTTCTTGTCGTTTTCCTCTCTCCTCAAGGGCTCTCTTCTCATATATAGCCTTTTCAGGCTTTGATAGCCTATTCCATGCTGCACGTATAGCCTCGTTTGCATCAATAACATTCTTGTGTACTCCTTTATTTTTGGAATGAAATTCTTTCCTGCACAAAAAAAACCAATAAAACACACATTACATACAAACAACTAACAACATAACATTATATCAAAATTGGAATTTCAATCTTACATAAATTGTATGAAACCAGTAATTCTTCAACCTTCACCTTTCGCCATTATTGGTTTATTTACCTGTGAAAGAAAAATTTTGTCACTAATCACATAGAACAATTATGTGATTAAACCTCTTCCCACAAGATAGAAGCCGAACTTGTTTTGGCACCATGAGTAATGCAACCATTAGGCAACCTCAAGTGGTAGAAAAATAGGAAATCTCCAATAAAATGCATTTTAAAAATTTTATTATTTATCATGCCAATAACATAAACTTTTCTTCAATACATTAAATATGTAGAATAATATACAACACATACTACCTCGACTTCCATGCACTTATTTCGATCATATCTATTGTACATTCAATTTAATCCTCCAGAAATCATTTTTGTTAATCTAATCATTCAATTGTCAAAATATTAACCATTTCATTTCATTTCTCATCCAAACTTTAACAACACATAAAAGAATTTGCTCACTTTCACGTTATTTGCTACCTAATACTTTGGGTTAAATTTACCAACCAACAATGTCAAATTCTATTGATGGTTAAGTTTGGCATTAATCATTAAGGGACTAAACTGAAAATGATCTGCAGCGGACCAAATTAAAACAAGTTCTCATGTCTGTAAAGGACCAAACTATTTGGTTCTGTGTATGTGTAAAGAGAAAGAGAGAGCATGAAAGAAAGGCCATACTTGAGAGACCTGGCTAGAAACTTCGGCAATGGTCCACTGAGATTGTTATAAGACAAGTCCCTGAATGTTTAGTGTTACCATATCAGCATAAATAAGAATGTTTAGTGATTTTGCCACATATATTGTTGTTCTGCAGTTACCTACATTAATCAATCAACAAATTGAGATTAGAAATGTCAAAGACAAGGGAAACACATTAACACAATGGGTTAAAACTCTAAACAATCAATTTGCAATTAGAATTATAGTAAACTTTCTCAGAGTTTGATAGTGACAAATATTGGTTACAAAAGTTATTCACAGGCATGGAAAATAGACTACACTATCAGAGGTAAAATATGTTTCACAATGTCGCGATGATAACTATATTTCCAAACCTTAATGAAACTCTATTCCCCCAAAATATCAGAAATAAAGTAAGGCACAAGGAATCAGAAAAATTTAGCAGCAGCTAGAAAAAATGGCAAGGTTACCTCACACTTGTCGAAGATTTGTCAAATTTCCTATGGCTCCTGATAAAGTTGCAGAAACAGACTGGCCCGAGCTCCCCTGCAAAACCCAGAAGAAAAAAAAATGAACTCGTCAAGTGTCTGAGTCTCTGAGAAAGCAAAACGCAATAAAGAAGATCTCGCAAGCCTATAATAAGGGAATCAGGAGGGCAAGTGATTATGACCATATTCATGCAATTCCTCGCACACCATTATCAAAGTGATTTGGATTTAGAGGTGACTCCAAAACATGCACTACCCTTTAAGGGGAAGGAGAGCCTTTCAAGTAAAAAAACTTAGATAAGAACAAAGCAATCATAATGTTGTGTAATGAAAAAAAAAAAGTTTTCTCTTTTTTATTCCAAATTGCAACTTATTGGTACTTTAATGCTTTTAGGCTAAAAAGAACGCCTTGAGAAAATTATTAAAAGTCAAAGCAAAAAAGTGGATGAACAATATGACATTTCTTCTCCAACTTTCTAATAAGAAAAGTAAAAGAAAGTCAACATTCCCTGGGAAGTATCAATCAGGCATCTGTAAAGCACCGTCAAAAAGTCCTTTAAGCTACTCCAAAAGATGCTTATAAATGTTCAAAGACTCTATTGTGAATGCACAAAAGGCTAGTGTATAGGTATAAGACTTCACATAAGGAGCAAGGAAGGTAAAAAAAGGAGTATAACTTCCACTGCACGCCATTCTAAGGATGAATGGGACCATAAAAAATAGAGGCTTATTCACTGACACAGAAGTTGAGCTTCAAAACACCACAAATAGCATCTATTAAACCATACGGTCTTTTCAACAAAAGGCAAGAAGGCAGCCCATGATGCAAATTATTAGACAGAGGTTATGATCGCCTTGATCTCATAAAAATATGCATTACGATAAACATCAACATTGATAAGCATCCAAAAAAAAGAAAATCAGAACAACATTTTTAAAATACAAAAACAGAGTCACAAAATATTAAAAATAATTTCAGGTTTCTCTCAAAATTTCAGTCTACTATACACTCCATTGAAAAAGAGATCACTGCATCATAGATAATACAATTAATTCTTCTTTGTCGGGAAAGAACTATAAAAAATCACTGCAGTTTCATCTATTTGTATAGAATGCAGAACTGGCACAGCATATAATTTCCAAGACATGGACTCAAATATTCAGAGAGAAGAAAACCTTTGCAGCAACATTCGGGTCACTTATCTCTGAACTTAATAGAAATATGGAAGACAAAAAAACGAATTGTAAGAATCTGCGCAAGATCAACCTGATAGATTAAAAATCAAACATCATCATTATTCAACCACACCCCCCCCCAAAAAAAAAATCTAGCCACTTGCAGGCATGCAAATCCAAGATGAGGAACTAAGATTTCTCAGAAGCTTACTATACTCCTGAATTATTGTGTTTTGAACTGTGCACAAAATCTACTGGATTATGCAAGGCGATAAATACTTAAGCTCGTTGGAATTGGATGATCGTACATACAAACAAAGGCTCAAACTCAAACAGACAAACAACTAAGTTTTTCTTTCAGCGACGCAACTTGATGCCTACACCATGATAGATTACCAGATACGTCCAAAGCTTAAGTAAATAGAAAACAAAGATTTGCTTGATTTCCATGTTTTAGAAAGTGACAGAACCCAAACAAAAACTATAGAATATATATGAGAACTAACAGACCTTTATGAAATTAAGATAGCAAAAGAGACAAACCATCAGAATGGCAAAATTGCCTGGGTACAAAACAGGGAATAAAAGCAGAAAATAGAAAAATAGTTTATGCTCCTTTCGTTTTAAAGCAGAAAATAGAAAAGCAGAAAACAGCGACAATGCGAATCAAACTGACCACGGCAATGCGAATCAATGATGAGAGGCCACCAACGCGACAAGATGACGTTTTCCGATGACCATGGTGCTCGTTTCGTTTGCAAAATACCTCCCTCCGTCTCAGAGCTTCGACAGCGTCTCACCGAGTCAGGCCGTCAGCGATGAAAATGTGGGAGTTAGGGCAGTCTCTTAGCATCAACGTTAAGGGACACTTCATTAAGGGTAGTGTAGTTATTTCATTTCAATCTTTTGGGACAGTTTTGGACCTTAGTCTGTTTCTGTAATTTTAAAATATTTGGATCCATAATTGACATTAAATGTAATTTTTAATCTTCAAATATCATTCTCCCAAAAAAATAATTCAAATTGGGTTGGGTTAACATCATGGAGCCCGCAATTGCAACCAACTTGAAAATTGACTTGGCTGAATGTGACTAGGTGGGACACCACCAACCGTGCCTCCGACGCCTCTATCATTATTGGTCAGGAAGGCACACCTCTAACTTTATTGGCCAACCCTAACAAGACTGAAGTGTCAAATCAGAGTCGCAAATGTGTGTTTATCATAATTTTCTATTGGTTTTCGGACGCACAACTTTTCAAAGGCCTCCTATTTTGAAAGTCTGTGAATGATGTGATGTGCCTTTTTAACTTCTCCCCATTTATTGCATCAAAATGTGGCGTTTGGGATAATAAAATAAAAATTGGACCGATTAATTCAACTATTTTAATCAAGAACCAGTTCTTAGTTAAATCTGTAAGGAGATAACTGGGAGATAAATATCCAAAATTGTATTTTTCCCATGTGAAGTTATGCAAATGTTTGGCTATGATAATAATAATAACTTAATAAAAAGATAAATATCAATGGATAAAATACTATTACGAACATAAATATCCACCTTGACACATCACACTTTCCAATATATATTTAGGTGTTGTGGGGTGAGAGGTTGAAGATAATTCTACAATCTAAAAATCAAATAATAAAAGAAAATAGCTAGGACGTAGGTCCTTCTTTCCCCAAATAGTAAGTAGGTCTAATGTCTATTTTTTATTTTAAATTTTTTTTTATAATTTTATTATTGCATTTTATGATACATATTATTTATTTATAATTTTACAATTTTTTATGATCATGGATTTGAACGAAAATTCAATCACTTTACAGTTGCATCATCTTAGAAATTATTTTTCCATGTTGCATTTTTTTAAAAGAAATATTATGTTTTTTTTTGGAATTAAATCTTCTCTTTTTACATTTGGATGATTAATTTATTTATCTTTTAAGTATATATTAAAATATAATAATTTAATTAAAATTGGTTCAATTCCAATTTGACCTCAAACTATTCAATCTTGAATTGTTATTTTGACCAATTAAATGATCAATCCGATTTTCTTAATATATACATATATGATAAATGCATGCACCCTCCACTCTGTATTTAGGGAGAATTGGAAGTAGAATATGTATTATATTAGCCTTTTCCCATTACTTTATTATATTAGCTTTTCAAATTATTATAAAATGCTCATTTAAATAAATTTTTTTATTTCTAAATTATATTATTATGTATTGTCTTTTTATCCTTTTCTTTTTAAATTTTTCTTCAGTTTTATTATTACTTATTATTTTAAATTTAATATTTATATTTTATTCTTATTCATATGAAATAATCAACATAAAATTAAAATTTATTAATGTAATTATAACCGATTTAATCATAATTAATTAATTACAGTGAAATTATTGAATCTTAAACTAATACCCCATCTCATTAAATGATTGGTTCAATTTTGGTAACATTGATATAGAGCCATCCTTCTTTTTTTCGGCTCTTAGTAAAATAGAACTTTTTAGCCCTAAATCCTTTTCTTCCCATCCTCTATTCAATTGATATTTTAAAAAGAAAAACATATTTGTGTCTAATATATATTAGATATGATATACGGATTGTATTTTATGATATGCATTATTAGTTTTTTTTCTTTAAAAAATTCTAAAATATCTTAAAAATTTATTAAAAAAATTCAACTTTTGGTTACTTATTTTAGATATTGTTATTATTGTTGAAATGCTTAGTTAAAATTTAATTTTGTTGAATATATTCATATAATTTGTTTTAATATTAATTGATATAATGAAGGGCTATGATTTATGATGTGCATGCAATGCACTCAGAGGAACGAATGTGCACTGAAAATTCTACTTTTTTTTTTTAATGTAGTATCAAACAAATAAAGGACCTAGCAATGCCATTATTGCCCCGTGAAATGCTGAAACACTTCACGTCTATTTGGTTTCATTTTTGAAACTAAATTTCAACTCAAAGCATAATTTGTTACACATTTTGATATATTTGACTACCACAGTAAACCACGTTGGAAATTGAGTTTTTCTCAAAACTCCATTAAATCAGAATTAGTTTGTAGATTACTTCCCCATTTTACTTCTTTATTTCTATTTACATTTATTTTAAAATTAGATAAAAATGTACCAATTTAAAGAAGAAAAATTAAAAAAATAAAAAGAATAAAAATTTTATAAAATTTTTCCTATCTAATAACTAAAATGTTCCTTCAAAATTTTATTTTTTATAAACTATAATGTATAAAAAAATATTATATCAAATATATTATATTTTTAATTAAATAAATATAAATTAAATTTTAGTTCAAGTAAATTAAATTGATTATAAAATAAAGTTTAATTTTAATTTAAAAAAATTATGAATTTTATTAAAATTAATTTTTAAATAAATTATCTAAATATAAAAATATTAACGAAAAATCAAAAACTAACTCTGCAAAAAGTCATTTTTAATTAGCTGAAAGCGACGGTCACTTGTATTATATGTGCATGTACCTCCCTGTCAGGCGCGTCGGTAGAGAAACCCCACATGAATAGAAAATCACTTCTCGCTGATCTACACACCACTACCAAAGCACCTACATTATTCTAAGGGCTGTTTGATTTCACTACTACTGAAATTACATTTTGATCCAAAACGTGATTTGATTTATTTTATATGATATTTAGCAATTTTTTCATTTCTTGTTAAGATAATCATTGGACTTACTTTTCCATTCTCCTTCTCTATTTTTGTCTATATTTATTTTAAAGTAAGATAAAAATGAACCAATAAAAATAAAAAAAATGAAAAATTAAAAAACTAAAATTTTCATAAAATTTCTTCTATCTATTAACTAAAATATTCTTTTAAAATTTTAATTTTCATAGATCATGACCTGTAAAAAAATGTTATATCAAATATATTATATTATCAATTAAATAAATACAGATTAAATTTTAAACCAAGTAAATTAAATTAATCATGGGATGAAGTTTAAGCTAAATTTAGAGAAAAATTATGAGTTTTGTCAAAATCAATTTTTAAATAAATCATCCAAACATAAATACGTTGATCCAAAACCAATTTTTATCATAATCACGTAACAAAATTAATTCTATCAAAACTTATTTTTAATCAATTGAAAACCAAACGGGACTAAGCTGCTCTCCCAGCAAGAACCACCCACCTAATATTAAAATGCAAAAGCAAACACGGCTTGTGTCTCCGCTGGAACTATAAAATAATGGAGGGTGCAACCTCTAGTTCTTCATTGACCCCTGTAACACAGTCTGTTTCAGAACGGTGTGGTTGAAGTTGAAGCCATGGCAAGTCACGAGGTGGTTCTTTTGGACTTTGGGTTTAGTGCGTTTTCGATGAGGGCTAGGATAGCATTGGCCGAGAAAAGGATTGAGTATGAGAAGAAGGAACAGGATTTGTGGAATAAGGGTTCTGAGCTTCTGCAGATGAACCCTATTCACAAGAAGGTTCCAGTTTTGGTTTATAATGGAAAGCCTATTTGTGAGTCTCTGATAATTGTTGAGTACATTGATGAGGTCTGGAAGGATAAGGGGAATCCATTGCTTCCCGCTGATCCTTATCTCAGAGCTCAAGCTGGGTTCTGGGCTGATTTTGTTGACAATAAGGTATGTTTCCAATTTGGTACTGTTTTTGGACACTCCAATTTGGTACTGTTTGCAAATGGATTTAGTGTAGTTGATAGGTTTTTAATTTCAATTTTATTGTAAGATTTTTCATTAGTTTCGATTCATCGTCCGATGTTATGCCACGTCATCTGATCAAAGTTCTTTTCTTTTGTTGATTAGCTCAGAAAGGTTTGAACCGTCAATATTACCCATGTCCGCCTTATCCTGACCCCATGACTTAGGCCCACATTAATTTTGATGAAAGTTTTAACATGATGTTATTATACTTTACATAGACTTGGTGTGATAACAGACAATAAATCAAATCAGATAATAGAAATTTTTTCTAATAATGGACTGAAAATCTACATACTTAACCAAAAAGAAATCTAGTCTCATGTTGTGGGAAAGCGGCTATATATATTCTACCAATCAGTTGCTCACAAGGGGTTATGATCATGATATTTTAGGATTTAGACTTTGTGAATGGTGAAAATGTTTTGGTAGAGCTTTTTCTACCCTTAAATGGGTTTGACCGTAACTTATTTTGATTAATCGAAACTCAAAATAGGATACAAACTATAAGGTGCTTCACCTTTTTTTTCTTGGGCTTAGTATGATAATTAAAAGTTGTTATAAAAATGATATATAGATGTATAGTGCTCCTAAAAAAGGTAACAAATCTAGAAGTGATAGGATGTAAAGTTCCCATATGGTTGTCATATCCAAACATGTGTGTGTAAAAATGATCTATATAAAAGTCATATTATTGACCACATATAATATTCTTTCTTGATCTAATAATTGATATCATTTTTGAATCATTGAGATAGATATCAATATATGAAACGCATGCATGATCATTTTTTATGTTATGTCATTTTGATATTAATGGTCAAGGCATGTTCTTCAATTTTAAACGCAGGTGGCTGATGTCTGCGTCAGGATATGGAGAACGAAAGGAGAAGAGCATGAGACAGCAAGGAAGGACTTCATATCCACCTTCAAGCAGCTGGAAGAAGAGCTTGGAGACAAACCTTATTTTGGAGGTGAATCCTTTGGATTTGTGGATCTTGCTCTCATCCCTTTCTATAGCTGGTTCCAGGCCTTTGAGACCTTTGGGAACATCAAAGTGGAGGAAGAATGCCCTAAGTTCATAGCATGGGCTAAGAGGTGCATGCAGAGAGAGACTGTGTCTAAGTCTCTTCCCGGTCAGAAGGAAGTCTACGACTTTGTTGTGATCGTGAGGAAGAACTTTGGGTTAGAGTGAAGGAGACATAAAGGGGTTTGTGCTGTTGAAGGATTTTTGGTTTGAAAAAGTGACATGGAGATGGGTGTGTCTTTGAAGATCATTATGTATTTTTCAATGTTACGTTTGTGTTTGTCATTTATTATTGCTCTTGTGAATTAACAGTTTCATGTAGCTTATAGGTCATTTTTGCTTTAGTTATTGGACCACATTTTCTTTGCCATGGAACTTTGGTCTTCAAAGCTTGATTTCCTTGATCAGCACTCTTTTCAATTTCCTTATCATGCTCTTGAATTTACCTAAGTTCTTTTAGGTTAGTTTGGTACGTTGGAAGTCACTTTTTGAAAAGAAAATGATAAAGATGGTTTCTACTTAAACATGTTTAGTACGCGGGAAGTGAGATTCTGGAAAAGTTATTTTTCCTATGTTGTGACAGCCAATTTTTCTTCAAAAAAAGATGAGAAAAATAATTGTTTTCTTGAAATTAAAATTTAATGGTAAATTTATTTTTTAAAATATTGTTTAAAGAGGTATTTGTGTTATTTAGTTATTTTTTCTATTTTTTTTATTTTTAAACACTTTTATTTTTCTATTAATGTATTGTAAAGTTAATTTCTAGAGAGGTTTTTTCTCATTCCCATTTGTATTTTCATTCCCATTCATGTTGTTATTCTGTACCAAATGTAGTAATATATCATGCATCTAGCATACTGTATCACTAAATTAAGTATGACACATATTTTCGGGGCTAAAAATGAGTAATGCTGAATTATATAAATTGATGATTTCAGATATCTCTCTGTCCTTTTTTTTTTCTTTGCAAAGATTTTAGATCTCTCAAATAACAAAAGCTTCGGATACTTTCGTTGTTTAATTATAAAAATTTATTTTAATTCAGTTTAAATTTAAAATATTTTAAGTTAGAAAAGTATATTTTTGGTAAATAAAATAAGTTTCATATATATATATATTAAAAAATTCGTAAAACTCTAATTTTTATATTTTTATAATATCCATTATTCTTAAATGATACAAAAAATATTTTTGTTTTATTAAATTTGTGTTTTTATCTTTTTTTTAAACACATTTATATCTATATCCATATAAAATTTACAATAAGCTAAATTGTTCCCCTAAGTTACAAGATATTGCTACTTATCTTAGACTTTGTATAAAGTACGAACCCTAGAATTTAGTTTTATTAAATTTTATCATTTAAGAAACTAAAATCTGGGATCCATACGTGATCTAAAGTGTAAAGTGTGCTTAATTTTGCAATTTTTTCTAATTGTTAATTTTACAAGTGTAGATTTTCAGATAAGGGTGAAAACTGCGTTGGAAAATATAAAGCAAAGAGACTGCAAAAATAACGTCGGCTTCATCTTGGTGATGTGAATGGGCCAAAATTACTGGACCAGCCCAAAGTGTAAAGTCCTTTTGCCCCCTTATAACTACTGCCTGCTCCCTCTCTCTATCCACCACTTCTCCTCTCTGGTCTCGCCCCTTAAAACTAACCAAAACCCTCCTATCATCATTATCAGTTCACATGTTCATATACATACATACATATATAAATACATACATACATACACGTATTTGTATTATTACTTGATTGATGTTTATGAAAACACAAGATTTTATCGTATAAAAAATTTAGCTCAAAATTCACAGCATATATACAATTCGAAGCATGCATTGAAACTTTAGGCACATTCGGTGCATCATTTGTTCATCCCAAATTTGGTCGGTCTAGATTTAATTATATTTTATTATTATGTTATAAAGATATGTTTATTTTAATAAACATAGAATATAAAATAAAAATAATTTTATAATTATAATTTTTTTATAAAAAATAATATTATTTAAAAAAATAAAATAAAAAATCTTAAAATTTGGACCATTTAAATTAAAATTGAATGATACATATCTCGACACAATAATGAGCATGCGGCACCTCGTTATTATGATGAGGACCGAGTCGGATTATCCTCTTTAGGTGGAGTTCACAGAACAAAAGGCTGACAACCTTTGAAATGGTGGTTTTCATGAGGACACAGTCAATGCTTCCAAAGTAACAAGCATCATTCACCCCCTCACTCAATCTTTCTTTCTACTATTTATAAAATATATATAATATATATATATATATATATATCTACACTCATTGATTTACTAAATATATAATTTCATGTTATAATATGTCTTTTGAGAGACTTGAAATATGATTCTATGCGACTTCGTGCAAAAGATTTAGCGCTCTCGCAAGATGCTTGCCCAGAAAATTTTATATATAGTTAACGTAATATTATCATTTTCGTTGGTGTCACAATCATTATTTTTTTCGTCACTGAAATATGGAGGCGTTTTCAAGTGTAGATATGATCATTTATCTAAACAAGCTGACGTGGTTTATTAATATATTCATGTAACAAGATATATCAATCGATCGTGGCATATATCTATAATAGGCGGTCATCGTATAAATAGTTTTAAGAATTAATTATTGCTTACTCCCCTTTTAGTTATGATTTTCTATTCTCACTTTTGTTGTTTTATTTGTAAATTGTAACCATATGAACTACTTTCCCATATTCTTAATATAAATTTTTTTTAAAACTGAATCTGGTGAATTTTTGTTTTATAACTAAGTTGTTCTGAAAAATTGTTACACGTTCTCTTGAGGTTGATTTGTGCCCAATGGAAAAAATGTATTTTCTTTTTATTATAAGATATATTTTTAGATAATTAAGGTTTCAAAATATAAGTCATTTTATAAAATTTATGAAATATTTAATATTTTTTTTTTTGAAAATATATAAAAGAGTTATAATAAAGAGAGATTAAGAGAGATATAACTAAAATAAGTTATAATTTAATAAAAATAATTTTAAAAAATTATATTAAATTTTTAAAATATTAAGATTATTAACTAATTTTTTTAATATATATGAGATAGATAAATATGAGTCATAATAGAGAATTAAAGAATTGATGGAATAAAACTTATTGATAGTTCCAAGATCCGTCAAATTCAAGTAGTTTCTCGCATCAACACCAATGTACGGATCCGAAATTGTAAAATCATGTGTCCTTATTAATACAAATGTTTTTGGTTGAAGACTATATATAGCTTCTTCAGCTAAATCAATTTCATATTGTTAAATTTCATATAAAAAAAAATTAAGGCATGTATGAATCTATTTTTGAAAATAATTTTTTTATTTTTAAAAATAGAAAACTTAAAAAACTTGTTTAGTAAATTTAGTTTTTATAAATTATTTTAAAAAATAAAAAAATAAAAGAACAGAAAACTCAAAACACCTTTAAGGCATTTTATAATTTGTATTCTAGAAAACACAAGAAAATGTGAGAAACATCCACTTCATTAATGATAAAGTTTTAAATTTTAAATAACTTATCTATCACTCACTAGTTATAATTTTGAGAATAATTATTTAAACAGATTTTTTTATTTTCTCATTTTTAAAACTTATTCCTGAAAATAATTTTACAAAACTGTTCTCATAATAATAAAATAAAAAATATTATCAAACAGAATCTAATTTTATACTTTTTGTATATCAATACAACTCTCATTTCTCCGCAATTGGTGTGTGTCATATATAGGCCAATATTGAGAAGATGTTACATTATCTTGTTTTTTGATGCTCTGTCGACAACAAAATTAAATATAGGCAAAAGCTCACTTTTAGTTTCATAATTTTATATTAAATTTTATTTTGGTCCCTTAACTTTATTTTGTTTTTTTTTAATTTTTTAATTTTTAAAATATAATTAAAAGTTTTTTTATTACTAACATCATTAATCATATTAACAAAAATGCTGACAAAAATATTATTCAATGTTGGCATATCAATTTTTATTGTCAAATCATCAATATTTCTAATTAATCTTGGGTTTAAAATATTTTTAATTAAATTAAAAGATTAAAAATAATAATTACAAATAGAAACTTCTAAACAAAAGCTTAATCTTAGATTTTTTTTGTCATGAAAAATGAGTTGGATAAAAATGTAAGCATTTAGAAAATACTTTGTTAGCATTTAGAAATGATTGATCAATATTTTCTACTAATACAGTTAACTATGTTAATTATAGAAAACATATTAATTATATTTTAAAAGTTAAAGAATTAAAAAGAAATAAAATAAAGTTAAGGAATTAAAATGAAACTTAATGTAAAGTTAAGGGACTAAAAACATATTTTTTCCATTAAATATACGATCGCATAGACCCATCCTTTTTTTTTTCGCTTGTGTATTCCTCATATACTTATTTTTTTATAACCTAATCCTCATATACTTTTAAAAAGGAAAATATATCTGTATTTGACATATATAAGATATGATTTATATACTCTATATATATATACATCTGTCTCTGTGTGGGGTGATCAGATCTCCAAAGTGCAACCAATAATTAAAAAAATAAAAAAGGTAATCCTATTTTTTAACAAAAAATATACTTATTTATATTAAAAAATATTTTTTTAAAAAAATAATGTTAAAATAAAAATAACATTTTTAAAAGTTATGAATAATCAATAATTATATAATATTATTTTTACATAATATTAAATTAAATTTAAAATAAAATTACAATTTTAAATGAAATTAAAATATTAAAATATTAAATTTTTTTATAACAATCGCATAGTAAATATATTATATAATATACATATAAAAAAATCTATAAAATTAATTATTATATATAAAATAATAAAATATATATGAACATAAATATATAAAATCCAAGTTGGGTTGGGTTAACATCATTGAGCCCGAAATTCCACGCAACCTGAAAATTGAGTCGGCTAGCTGTGACTAGGTCGAACCACACCAACCGTGCCTCCGACGCCTCTACCATTATTGGTCAACCCTAACAAGACTCAAGTGTCAAATCAGAGTAGCAAATGGTTATCCACAACTTTTCAAAAGCCTCCTATTTTGAAAGTATGTGAATGATGTGACGTGACCTTTTAATTTTCCCCCTAGTCGTCGCATCAAAATGTGATGTTTGGGATAATGTTATGAAAATTAAATAAGACCTGGTCAACTGATTTCATCAGGAATTAATACTTAGTCCAACTCGGAAGAAGGAGATAACTGGGAAGATGAGAGATCCACTCAAGAACTGGTTAATCCGGTCTTAAACTGTTGGAACCAGTGAAATCAGTGGGTTAACGGATTCAAGCGGGTTTGAAGTAAAAAATAAAATAGAAGGTAAAACCAGAAGACAGGGGATAAGAAACGAACAAGAGAGATAAGGAACAGAAGCAAAGAAGAAGGAGAAGAAAGAACCAAAAGTGAAGAAAGATGCAAAAATATCAAATAAGAATGTTAAGGAAGAAGAAAATTAGACAAGAGGAGCAACAAGTGGGGAATGGTACCGTGAAGGGACTAAAAATTCCAAAGTCTCATTAATAATCCGAAGGGTCAGAGATTTCATAAGGATGAAATTGTGTTGCCACATTTCCCCGTAAAGAGAGAAACGGTGGTTAAAAAAATGAGCCATTTCACCATGACACATCACACTTCCCACTACGCAAGCCAAATAGCACTTTCCCATGAGAGGTTATGCAAATGTTTGGCCAGCATAATATATAATAACTTAATGGAAAGATAAATATCCAACGGATAAAAGACTATTATAAGCATAAATATCCACTTTGACACATGACACTTTCCAATGTATATTTTCATGTTGTGGGCCGGGGCTGAAGGTAATTCTACAATCTAAAATTCAAATAACTTTATAAAAATATCTAATAAATAGGTCTTTCTTTCCTCTTTTTTTTTTTTTTTTTTAAGTAGTAAGTAGGTCTAAAGTCCATTTTTTATAATTTTATATAATTATGGATTTAAAAGAAAATTCAATCACTTTATTGTTGTATCTTCTTGGAAATTTTTTCATGTTGCATTTTTTTATAAAAGAAATATTACTTTTTTTAGTTAAATTTTCTCTTTTTACATTTGGATGATTTATTTATTTATTTTTTAAGTATATATTAAAATATATTATTTTAATTACCTCAATTTTACCCTGACTACTTCAGTGGTTGGGTCGGGTTTTTTAACATACGTATCTATGATAAATGTATGCACCCTCCACCGTTTATTCAGGGAGAATTGGTTTTTGAGAGTAGAATATGTATTATATTAGCCTTTTCCCATTAATTTATTATATTAGCCTTTTTCCATTAATTCATTATATTAGCTTTTCAAATTATTATAAAATATTCATTTAAGTAAATTTTTTATTTCTAAATTATATTATTATGTATTGTTTTTTATCTTTTTTTTTAATTTTTCTTCAAGTTTATTATTACTTATTTTTTTAAATTTAATATTTGTATTTTATTCTTATTCATATGAAAAAATTACGTAAAATTAAAATATATTAATATCATTATAACTAATTCAATTACAATTAATTAATTATCATTCAACCATTAAATTTTGAACTAATACCCATCCGATTTGATCGATTCAACTTTGATAATATTAGTATAAAGCCATCTTTTTTTTTTTTTACTCTTAGTAAAATAGAACTTTTTATCCCTAAGTCCTTTTTCCCCATTCTCTATTACACCCATACTTAACAAAAAACATATTTGCATCCAATATATATTAGATATGATACACATATCTTATTTTATATAGTATTACAAGTTTTTTCTTTAAAAAATTCTAAAATATCTTAAAAGTTATAAAAAAATAACTTAATTTTTTATTTTTTATTTTAGTTATTATTATATTATTTTTGAAATACTTTTTTAAAATTTAATTTTTTTATATATTTTTTATGAGTTAATTTGTTAAATATATCCATATAATTTGTTTTAATATTAATTGATATAATGAAGGGCTACGATTTATGATGTGCATGCTATGACTCTGGAACGAATGTGTACTGAAAATTCTAGTTTTTTTTTTTTGAAATGTATCAAACAAATCAAGAACCTATCAATGCCACTGTTGCTCCGTCAAAGCTAAAATACTTATATTATATGCATATAGCTCCCTGTCAGTCGTGTCGGTAGAGAAACCCCACATGAATAGAAAAATCACCTCTGATTGATCCACACACCACTACCAAAGCACCCACATTATCCTAAGCTGCTCTCTCAATAAGAACCACCCATCTAATATATTTCGGATTCTAAATATGGGGATTGTTTGATAATATTTTTTATTTTATTATTTTTAAAATAATTTTATAAAATTATTTTTAAGATTAAGTTTTAAAAATAAAAAAATAAAAAAATAAAAAATTTTATTTAAATAATTATTCTCAAAATTATAACTAGTGAATGATAGATGAGTTATTTAAAATTTATAACTTTAGATAGGTATTATTCACCTTTTCTTGTATTTTCTAGAATAAAAATTATAAAATATCTTAAAAATATTCTGAGTTTTCTATTATTTTATTTTTTATTTTACAGAACAATTTTTAGAAAACATATTTACGAAACAAATTCTTTTACTTTTCTATTTTTTAAAATAAAAAAATTATTTTTAAAAACTCTATTAAACAGTGACATAGATTTTTGTCCATGTCTTAAATATATAAATTTTTATAGTATACGAGGAAATATTTATTATAAATTTTTAAATTTTTTAATTAAATATATTTAAAAAAATTAAATAAGAGTAATTTTAATAAAATATTAAAAATTTTTATGAATTAAAATAATTAATTAACTTTAATTTTCAATCTTAATCTGAGTCAATGTAATTTAATTAAAAAATAGAGTATTAAGAAGCGAAATCAAACACAGCCCTGTGACTCCACTTTGAACTATAAAGTAATGGAGGTTGCAACCTCTCCTTCTTCATTGACCACTGTAACACAGTCTGTTTCAGATCTGTGTGGTTGAAGTTTGAAGTCATGGCAAGTCACGACGTGGTTCTTCTGGACTCTGGCTTTAGTACGTTTTCGATGAGGGCTAGGATAGCACTGGCTGAGAAAGGGATAGAGTATGAGAGGAAGGAACAGGATTTGGGGAACAAGAGTTCTGAGCTTCTGCAGCTGAACCCAATTCACAAGAAGGTTCCAGTTTTGGTTCACAATGGAAAGCCTGTTTGTGAATCTCTGATAATTGTTGAGTATATTGATGAGGTTTGGAAGGATAAGGGGAATCCATTGCTTCCCTCTGATCCTTATATCAGAGCTCAAGCTAGGTTCTGGGCTAATTTTGTTGATAATAAGGTATGTTCCCAATTTGATACTGTCTCATGACATTTTTGGACACTTCAATCTATACTTTTGATGTTCTGTTTTGATATGCAAATGGATTTAGTGTAGTTGATAGGTTTTTAATTTCAATTTTATTGTAAGATTTTTCATTAGTTTCGATTCATCGTCCGATGTTATGCCACATCATCTGATCAAAGTTCTTTTTTTTTTGGTTGATTTGCTCAGAAAGGTTTGAACCGTCAGTATTACCCATGTCCAGCTTTTCCTTACCACATGATTTAGGCCCACATTAATTTTGATGAAAGTTTTAACATGTTGTTATTGTACTTTACATAGACTTGGTGTGATAACAGGCAATAGATCAAATCAGATAATAGAAATTTTTTATAAGATTGGACTGAAAATCTATCTACTTAACCAATTAGAAATCTAGTCTTGATGGATTGTTCCTAGTGTAACTGTCATTATCATTTAAATATGATATCTTAGAGTTTAGATTGTATGAATGTGAAAAATATCTTCATGAGAGCGTCCCTCACCTTTAAATGGGTCAAATATTCATCCGAATTAGGTTAAACTCAAAATAATAATAAAATACTGCTCATTATTTAAAAAGAAAAAGTGTCTATATTGGGTTTAATTAGGGTAAATGACATCACGTATTCATACTTCTCAAATCTCCCCCAAGATCCACTTTTTCTTCTCGCTGATATGTGTGTTTAGATTTCCAAAATAATCACATCTGGAGCTAAAAAAAAAATGATTATGTTACCAGTTTTTAAATATAATCTTGATCAAAATAATCACTTATAGTCATTTAAGTGATTATTTCTATAAGTTCATTTTTCCAACTTATGATAATTATTTATTCTTTTATAATAACTTATTTCACTTTTTTTTATTATTCACCCAATAATCACTTAAATTTCAATATTTAAACATATTTTTTTTTCAAAATCACTCATGGGTTAAAAATATCCAAACACAATTCACTTTTGACATAATTACTTATTTTCATAATTTATTATGAATAATTATTTATTCTTATAATTATTTATACATAATTCAATCCAAAATACCTGATGACTTTTTTCCTTTACATTCTCTCTTTGGTTTTTTTTTATATATACATGGGACACAATTATACAAACTGTATGGTGCTTTACCGTTTTTTTTTTTTGGACTTAGTCTAATAATTAAAAGTTGTTATAAAAATGATATGAAGATATATAGTGCTCCTAAAAAGTTAACAAATCTAAAAGTGATAGGTTGACAAGTTCCCATGTGGTTGTCATATCCAAACATGTGTGTTTAAAAATGATATATATAAAGGTCATATTATTGAACCGTAAAATAATCTTTCTTGATCTAATAGTTGATTTCATTTTTGAATCATTGAGATAGACATCAATATATGAAACGCATGCATGATCATTTTTTAAGTAATGTCATTTTGATATTTATGTTCAAGGCATGTTCTTCAATTTTAAACACAGGTGGCTGATGTGGGCGTCAGGACATGGACAAAGAAAGGAGAAGAGCATGAGACAGCAAGGAAGGACTTCATATCCACCTTGAAGCTACTGGAAGAAGAGCTTGGAAACAAGCCCTATTTTGGAGGGGACTCCTTTGGATTTGTGGATGTTGCTCTTATCCCTTTCTATAGCTGGTTCCAGGCCTATGAGACCTTTGGGAACATCAAAGCAGAGGAAGAGTTCCCTAAGTTTATAGCATGGGCTAAGAGGTGCATGCAGAGAGAGACTGTGTCTAAGTCTCTTCCTGGTCAGAAGGAAGTCTTTGAGTTTGTCTTGATCTTGAGGAAGAACTTTGGGTTAGAGTGAAGCAGACATAAAAGGGTATGTGCTGTTGAAGGATTTGCATGTTTGGTTTGAATAAGTGACGTGGAGATGGGTATGTCTTTGAAGATGATTATGTATTTTTAAATGTTATGTTTGTGTTTGTCATTTATTGTTGCTTTTGTGAATTAGCAGTTTCATGTAGCTGGTAGATCATTTTTGCTTTAGTTATTGGATCACATATCCTTTGTCACGGAACTTTGGTCTTAAATGTTTGATTTCCTTGTTTAGCACAACTCCTTGTCATGCCTTTGAATTCACCTAAATTCTCTTAGATTACATTTGGTATGTTGGAAATGGCTTTTTAGAACAGAAATGGGTAAAAAGGCTTCTATTTACACAAATTTGGTATGGAGGAAGGGATGTTCGTGGAAAAACTATTTTCTCAATTTTTTGGGACTCAACTTTCTTTTAAAAAGAAATTAAAATGGATGATTTCGTAGAATCAAAATTTAATAGAAATTTATTTTTTTAAAAAGATATTTTTGTTATTTAGTTATTTTTTTATTTTTTATTTTTAAATATTTTTATTTTTTTATTGATACACCAAACATATATTTGGAGAAGAATTGTATTTAAAAGTATCTCTTCCCATTCACATTTCTACTCTCATTTTCATTTATGTTGTCATTTTTTTACCAATTGTAGTGTTAATGTATCAGGCATTTAGCGTACTTTATCACTAAATTAACTATGACACATATTTTTGGGGCTAAAAATGAGTTGTGCGGATTAATATAAATTGCTGATTTCAGATATCTCTCTGTCCTTTTTTATTTCCTTGCAAAGATTTGTTAAGTTATAATTTAATTCATTTTAAGTCAGTTTAAATTCAAGAAATTTTAAGTTAGAAAAGTATTTTTTTTTGTAAATAAAATAAGTTATATATATATATATATTTTAAAAAAAAATTCGTAAAACTAATTTTTATATTAATGATAAAAAAATATTTTTTTTATTAAATTTGTGTTTTTATCTTTATTTGTACATATTTATATCTATCTCTATATAAAATTTACAATAAGCTAAATTGTTGCGTTAAGTCATAAATGAACGGTGTGACTTAGCTTAGACTTTGTATAAAGTCCAAACCGTAAAATTTAGTTTTGTTAAATTTTATCATTTAAGAAACTAAACTCTGGGACCCATTACGTGATATAAAGTGTAAAGTGAGCTTAATTTTGCAATTTTTTTTAGGTATTTGTTAATTTTACAAGTATAGATTCAGATAAGGGTGAAAACTGCGTCGGGAAAAAAAAAACAGAGAAACTGCAAAAACAACGGAGGCTTCATCTTCGTGATATGAATGGGCCAAAATGAGTGGGACAGCCCAAAGTGTAAAGTCCCTTCGCTCCCTTATATTATAGCCACTTCCTCCTCCCTCTCGCTGGCCACCATTTCTCCTCTCTCGTCTCGCCCCTCAAAACTAACCAAAACCCTCCTATTATCATTATCAGTTCACATTCAACCACTTCCTGTCCTGTTGCCTCGTCCTTGTTTACATACATACATACATACATACATGTATTTGTATTATTACCTAATTGATGTTTATGAGCTGTATAAAAAATTTAGCTCAAAATTCAAAGCATATATACAAATCGAAGCATGCATTGAAACTTAAAGGGCACATTCGGTACATCATGTGCTCACCTCAAGTTGGGTCGGTCTAGATTTAATTGAATTTTATTATTATATTTTTAAGATATTTTTATTTTAATAGACATAGAATATAAAATAAAAATAATTTTATAATTATTTTTTTTAATTAAAAAAATAATGTTATTATTTAAAAAATAAAATAAAAAATCTTAAATTTGAACCATTTAAATTAAAATTAAATGATACATATCTCGACACAATAATGAGTATGCGGCACCTCCTTACTGTAATGAGCGCCGAACCCGGATGAGTAGTGGGTGGGGTTTATCCTCTTAAGATGGAGTTCGCAGAACAAAAGGCTGACAGTGCTTGGAATAGTCGCTTTCATGAGGACATAGTCAACGCGGCCGGCTTCCATCATTCACCCCCTCACTCAATCTTTTTTTATTCTTTGTCATCGCTTCCTACTTTTTTAACTTACCAAGAAAATTTTTGGGAAGTAAATTTTTGTGCGGTGTATTTTGATAAATATCCTTTTCAGGAAATAAGAAAATTATATATAATTTACTTATTTTATTTTTTTTATTTCTTGAAATTTTAAGTTTTTTTTAAAAATAAATATATTATATTATATTGTTAAAAATAAAAATATCATTTATAATTTAAAAAATATTTAGAAGTTAGGGATATATTTAAAAAATAATTATAAAAATATAAAAAAATTTGAGAAGTAGAACATCTTTGAACTTCACTCTGGAAGTAGAACTTCCCAAAGTGAAACTCAATTTTCGGGGAAATTGAAAATTTTCTAGTGGCAAGTAAGACCTAATAATTATTTTTTGAGAAGTTTAACTTTTCTTCATTACTTTTCTCATACTAGACAAGCCCTTACAGTGGAATGTCGCTATTATCTTCAATATTAAATATAAAATCTATAAAAAAATTATACTATTTATGAGTAACACTCATCTTTTAACTCTTATGATGAACAAATTTAATAGTAATAGAAATATGTTGTGTGTGTACAAACAATGGTCAATACTCTCGAATAATGAATAATTCACAATCTCTAATGCTTTGAGATGATATATACATAATATGGCAATAGTCCCATTTTTTTTTGGCATGAAAGGCTATGGCAAAGTCATTCAAGAAGATCACAACAATCATTGACAATACTCAGATTCTCAAATATTGATGAACCGGGTGACATGTCTCAAATATCAATCACGTAATAATACAAATAGAAAATATACATAAGGGAACGTGGAACTAAACACACCTTAATTGTAAAAAGTAAAATTAGGAAAATATTTTTTATTAACAGGGAAAATCCTACAGTCCCAGGAAACCCAAGTGATGCGAAAACCACAAGTGAATAATTTAATTTTAAAAATAATTATATAATATAATTACACACATTGATTCACTATGTCTTTCGAAAGACTTGAAATATGATTCTATGCGTCTTCGTGCAAAAGATTTAGCTCTCTCGCAAGATGCTTGTCTAGAAAATTTTATATATAGTTAACGTACGTAATATATATTTTCATTCTCGTTGGTTTCACAACCATTATTTTTTTCGTCACTGAAATATAGAGGCGTTTTCAAGTATGTATATGATCATTTATCTAAACAAGCTGACGTGATTTATTATAATTATATTAATATATTCATGTAACTAGATATATCAATCCATCCTATCATATATCTATAATAAGCGATCATCATATAAATAGTTTTAAGAAATAATTATTTCTTACTCCCCATTTAGTTATAATTTTCTATTCTCACTCTTGTTGTTTTATTTGTAAATTGTAACCATATGAACTACTCTCCCATATCGTTAATATAAAATTTCTTAAACCTGAATCTGGTGAATTTTTGTTTTATAACTGAGTTGTTCTAAAAAAGTGTAACACGTACTCATAAGGCTGATTTGTGCCTAATAGAAAAATTGTAAAACTTATTGGTAGTTCCAAGATCCCTCACATTCTCAAGTAGTTTCCTACATCAAAACCAATGTACGGATCCGAAATTGTAAAATCATGTGTACTCATTAATTCAAATGTTTGGTTGAAGACTATAGCTTCTTCAGCTAAATCAATTTCATATTGTTAAACTTCATATAAAAAAAATTAATTTTATATTTTTCGTTTCTCAATACAACTCACATTTCTCCACAATTGGTCTGTGTCATATATAGGCCAATAATGAGAAGATGTTACATTATCTTGTTTTTTGATGTTCTGTTTACAACAAAATTACATATCCGATAGTAGAGACCCATCCTTTTTTTTTTCTTTTTTTGGCTCTTAGTAAAATTGAACTTTTTAGCCCTAAATACTTTTTTTCCCTCCTGTATTGCACCAATATTTTAAAAATGAAAATATACCTATGTGACATATCTAATATATGTGGTAATTAGTTCTCCAAAGTGCAACAACAGAATCCATACAAGGTTTTAATCCTTTCTCATAGAGTATGAGAAACCAAATGGGATCTAACAAGACTTGGGGTGTTCTGGGCTTGACCCCATCTGTTGTTCGGCTTGATAAATATCCAGACCGAACTGGGTAAGATACCGGGCCAAGATTGGCCATGTTGATATCAAAATTTTTTTTATAAAACATTAAAAATTACAAAAGTTAACCCTATTTTTTTTTAATAAAAAAATATACTTATTTATTTTTAAAAATACATTTTTAAAAAAAATAATATTAAGATAAAAATAATGTTTTTAAAAATTATGAATATTTAATAATTATATATTATATTTACGTAATATTAAATTAATAAAATAATTTAAAATTTTAAATGAAATTAAAAAGTTAAAATTTAAAATTTTTTTTTGTGATAGCCATGTAATAAATATATAATATGAGATGTATATATAAAAAATCTAATAAAACTAGTCAGCATTTGTAAAATAATAATAATAAAAAAATATCTATATATATAAATATATATACTTCAGGCATAATAATACTTGGCCTGAAGTCACCGCCACTTGAAAATTGTCTTAACTCGATGTGGCCGATTGGATAAGGCAAAGCATGCCTCGAAAGGGACAATTGTGTTTCCCAATGCACAACTTTTCAAAACCGTGATGTGATGTGCTATATTAATTTCCGTCCTATTTGCGGGATCAAAGCGTGCTGTCTGGGAAATAACATTATTTAAACCAAATGCGTTTATGATAAATGCATGCACCCTGCACCGCTAATTTAGGGAGTATATTAGCTTTTTTCCATTAATTTATTATACTAACTTTATCAAATTATTATAAAATATTTATTTAAGTAAATATTTTTTATTTTTAAATTGTATTATTGAGTATTATCTTTATATCTTTTTTTTTTAAATCTTTCTTCAATATTATTCTTACTTGTTATTTTAAATTTAATATTTATATTTTATTCTTATTCATATCAAATAATCAACATAAAATTAAAATATATTAATATAATTATAATTGAATTGATCATGATTTATTAATTATAATTAGATGATTAAATTTTAAATGAATACTTATTCGATAAAATGATCAATGCAGTTTTGATGACATTGGGATAGACTCATTATATATATATATATATATATATATATTTTGCTCTTAGTAAAATTGAACTTTTTAATCCTAAGTCCTTTTTTTCCCATCCTGTGTTGCATTAATATTTTAAAAAAAGATATATATATGTAATACATGTTAGATATTATATATATATATCATAGTACCATGATATATTTATAAAAAAAATTATAGTACTTCATGATATATATTATTCGTGTTTCTTCTCCAAAAAATTTTAAAATATCTTAACTTAACTATTGGTTTCTAATTTTAGATATTACTATATTATTTTTGAAATATTTATTTAAAGTTTAATTTTTAATTTTTATGCTTAATTTATTAAATATATATACATAATTTGTTCTAATATTAATTGATATAATGGACAGCTATGTTTTATGATCTGCCCGCTACGCACTCACCACTCAGGAACTAACGTGCACTGAAACCTTATTATTCTACTTTTTTTAAATGTACCTAATAGAGCCATTATTGGCTCCGTGAAAGACTGGAAGCTCAAATACTTAATACTATATGCATATATCTCCCTGTAAGACCTGTCGGTAGCGAAACCCCACATGAACAGAAAAATCACTTCTGATTGATCTGTACACCCACTACTAAAGCACCGACATTATTCTGAGCTGCTCACCCAATAGGTTCCACGCACCTAATATTAAAGCAAAAGCAAACACAGCCTTGTGTTTCCACTTGAACTATAAAATAATGGAGGGTGCAACCTGTCCTTCTTCATTGACCTCTAACACAGTCTGTTTCAGATCAGTGTGGTTGAAGCTGAAGCCATGGGTCACGAGGTGGTTCTTCTGGACGCAGGGTTTAGTATGTTTTCGATGAGGGCAAGGATAGCACTGGCTGAGAAAGGGATAGAGTATGAGAGGAAGGAACAGGATTTGGTGAATAAGAGTCCTGAGCTTCTGCAGCTGAACCCTATTCACAAGAAGGTTCCAGTTTTGGTTCACAATGGAAAGCCTGTTTGTGAGTCTCTGATAATTGTTGAGTATATTGATGAGGTTTGGAAGGATAAGGGGAATCCATTACTTCCCTCTGATCCTTATCTCAGAGCTCAAGCTCGGTTCTGGGCTAATTTTGTTGATAATAAGGTATGTTCCCAATTTGGTACTGTCTCATGACATTTTTAGACACTTCAATCTATACTTTTGATGTTATGTTTTGATATGCAAATGGATTTAGTGAAATTGAAGTTTTTAATTTCAATTTTATCGCAGGATTTTTCATTATTTGTTTCGATTCATCATCTGATGTTATGCTACGTCATCTGATGAAAGTTCTTTGCTTTTTTGATTAGATCAGAAAGGTTTGATCCCTTAATATTACCCACATCCACCTTATCCTTATTCCAAGATCTTAGCCCTCGATTAATTTTGATGAAAGTTTTAACATGATGTTATTATACTTTATGTTGACTTGGTGTGTAACAAACAATAGATCAAAACAGACTAAAGAAATTTTTCGATTAGATTGGACTGAAAATCTACGTACGTAACCAAATAGAAATCTATTCTTATGTTGGGGTAAAGTGTCTATGTTGTACCAACAGGTCATGGTCAATTAAGTATGAAATTTAAAGTGACAATCGATTATTAAAAAAAAAGTGTGTATATTGGGTTTCATTAGCGTAAGATCTACTTTTTCTTCTTGATGATGCAGTTTTCCTTTACATTCTATTACTTTTTTTCTTTTTTGGGTTTAGTATGATAATTAAAAGTTGTTATAAAATGATATATATAGTGCTCCGAAAAAGGTAACAAATCTATAGGATGTAAAATTCCCATATGGTTGTCATATCCAAACGTGTGTATAAAAAAGATATCTATAAAAGTCCTATTATTGAACTGTAAAATATTTTTTCTTGGTCTAATAATTGGTTTTATTTTTGAATCATTGAGATAGATATCATTATGAAACGCGAGCATGATCATTTTTTAAGTAATGCCATTTTGATATTAATGATCAAAGCATGTTCTTTTAAACGCAGGCGGCTGATGCGTGCGGCAAGATATGGACAAAGATAGGAGAAGAGCATGAGACAGCAAGGAAGGACTTCATATCCTCCTTCAAGCTGCTGGAAGAAGAGCTTGGAGACAAACCCTATTTTGGAGGTGACTCCTTTGGATTTGTGGATGTTGCTCTTATCCCTTTCTACAGCTGGTTCCAGGTCTATGAGACCTTTGGGAACATCAAAGCAGAGGACGAGTTCCCTAAGGTCATAGAATGGGCAAAGAGGTGCGTGCACAGGGAGACTGTGTCTAAGTCTCTTCCTGGTCAGAAGGAAGTCTGTGACTTCGCTGTGATCTTGAGGAAGAGCTTTGGGTTAGAGTGAAGGAGACATATATGAAGGGTTGTGCTATTTGAAGGATTTGCATGTTTGGTTTGAATAAGTGACGTTGAGATGGGTGTGTCTTTGAAGATCATTATGTATTTTTGAATGTTAATTATGTTTGTGTTTGTTAGTGTTGTTCTTGTGAATTAACAGTACTTTCATATATTCAAATGCTCTGTTTCTTTGTTGGTTCAAAATTCTCTCTTTCTATGGAAAAAGTAATTCATTTTGAATCAATCTTGATTGTCCAATCAATTTGGATGACTTAGATTGATTTCTATAAAAAAATAAATATGATTCTGAACGGATCTAGATAATTTTGATCAATTGATTGTTCAAGTTTTATTCGTATTTAATGTTGGTTATTTTCTCAGCAGGGATTTTTTTTTAGGGTATTTTAAAAGTCCCACTGACTAATCTATATCAGATCATAGGGATATGAAGCTCAAGCTTCCATACTTGGGCAATTTTCTTCGTACACAAAACTGGAATCCAAAGCTTTGCTTAAGGGGAGAAAGTGCTCAATTTGTTGAATCAAATGCCACTGGCGAGAGGGAATTCCTTTTCATGACGTAATTTGTGTCATGTATATTCTCTTATATCTGTAGAGCTCAAGTTCTGGGCTGACTTTGTTGATAGAAAGGAATATATATATATATATATATTCTCACCGATCTGATGCCCATATTCGCATTCAGTATTGCGTTCCGTGCATTTTTATTCTAATAATCTATGTTTAATTTGGATGCTTAAGATCTCACTATTTTAATCTGTGTCATCATATTTTGTTTTTTACATTCAAATATAAAATAATAGAATTTAGACAGTCTAAATTAAATTAAAAGTTTCACAAATTAAAATGTGTACATCTCACGTGGCTGATATTATGTCCTCTGTGATTAATAAGTGTTCGTGCTGTATTTTGTATTTGTGAGGTGACAGTATTCATACTTCGTTTGAAGCAAGGTCCATTAAGGGAAGCCCATAAGACAAGCAGCTTTACTGGGATTGGGATCCTAGAGTCCGCTAAGGGAAGCCCTGTTTCCTTCAAGACCCACCAGGCTGTCGGTCTGATTGTAACATTTTTTGCATACACAGGCTGTCACACTGCCTAACAAAGCGGGGGTGTTAGTTCTAGTAAAAGTTTAGAGTCATTTAAGTATAATGTTTCTAGTTTAAGACCGTGTAAATCTAGAAGACGCCTTTGGGAGAATTTTCTTCTATTTGGTGTCCGATGGAGCTCAAATTGAATTAGACGGGGCTCAAATTGAATTAGTTGGAGCGCAAAATGATTACCAAATACCATTAAGTTTAAATAATACTAATGAGCCAACTGAAAACAGAAAAGCTTCGAAGATTCATGGAAGTGGTTGGGCTCCATCTAATGGTAAAGCCCTGCTTGGTGAATCGGACGTTGCTTTTCTTGGAATATATGCTTTTGGGATGTATTTTTCTGGCCATAAATGGGATAGGTTAAATCTGAAAGTGCAGAGGGCGTTTTTAATTTGAACCACCATCATGATAGAGCAGTTTGGCATTGCATCATCACAAAATGAGGACCTTTACAAGGAATTTATATATATTAATATTTGTCAAAGAAAAAAATACTGTTTATAAGTATTATTATAAACAGTATTCTTTCTTCATTTTCTCCACTTTCTTTAATATTTTATTTTTTAATTTATTTTAACATTTTTTCTTTTGAACTTTTAATTCTCCCACTCTCTCCCACCCTCTTTAACATTTTCTTTTTAAAAAATCATTTTAACATTTTTTACTTTTTACTTCTAATTTTTATTTATTTAAATTTTCTATATTTTATCAAATATCATAAAATATTTCTCCATATATTTTCTCTGTTTTCCATTTTCTATTCTCCCTATTTCCTCTAATCACTTTATTTTGTATATATTTTTTTAAATTCTCTCCCAATATTTTTATTCTCTCTCTATTCATATCCCTATATAACTTCTTTACTTTATTTGATTATATCAAATTATACCAAATGTGCAACAGAAAAGCACTTTGCACGTTTAATTTATAACTATCTTTTTCTTCTATGGTTCTCTCTCAAATAACATATTTTTTTTATATTTAAATTTTAAATCTTTTAACTCTATTATTCTTTTACTTATTTTTTACTCAAATTTCATAAATTTTGTATCACTGTCTTCTATGAATTTAATGTTATATATATTCTATTGGATCAATTTCTTTTTATTTTTATATGTCCCATCCATTGCTCAGGAATGGGATATGCCCGGTGAGTATACAAATGGGTTTTGGTGAACATAGTTCAAGAAATGCCCCAATGTTGCCCTTTTTGTTGATTTTGGTTGAAGTATTTAATTTTTTGCAATCAGAATCTCATTCTCAACAGCACCAGCTAGCACTTTTACTAATTGTGCATATTCATTGAGTGTGATTTTTTGTTAAGTATGGCATATCAGTTGAATTAGATTTTTCTGTTTTGGTCAATTGCAATCAACTCCTTTTGAAAATTATAAGGGGGTCTTTGAAAAGCATATGGTTTCTTGGATGTAGCTTAAGCTGATGATATTTATATGATAGGATTTTATATATATCATGCAATGAAGTATCATATGAATGAAAATATTATATAGAGTAGGAGAGTACTTACTTTGGTCCTGGTGCCTCAATGAGGAACATTTTAAAATGTAAAGCACCAGAATATTCCTTTTAGAAAGCATTTACATGGAAGGCTCCAGGAGGTTGCGTCCTGGTTGAGTTGAGGTTTTGAAGATATGGCTCAAAAATAAAAATGATATATATCAACGTCTGGAAAAAATAATTAATATACTTCTTTTTTTATTTTGTTTTAAAAAAATATAATTCTTTTAATATTTAATATACGCATATAATATAAAAATTAAAACTTGTTATTCATAGAAATAATTTTTTATAATAATTATGTTTCTTTTCAGAATAAAGTTATGTAATTTGTATTATTATGTAAAATTAAATTACTTTTATATTAAAATTTAATTGTCTTTAGCATATTAAGAATAATAATATTGTTTTGTGTTACAAAGAAATAATTCTATTAATAGAAGATAAGTTGAAATAATTTTTATTGTTAAATAAATTTTAGAAAACTTAAATGATATCTTATATCTATAAGAGTACAAAGTAACTATGCAGTTTACTATTCATGCAGACAATTTACTGTCCTTAATACTGTTTTGTCCCTTCTCAATCTCGGCTTCTAAATTCTGGTTGGGATTAGATGAAACTTGTCCTTTAGGTGGGATTGGATGAAGCTTCTCATGAAAGCCAGTTATGACTTGCCTGTTGAGGAAGCTCACAATGAGAATCAAAGTTGACTTGCAATGCCTTAAAACATGAAACTTAGCTTCCACAAGTAGCCAGCACTTGACTTCCTTCATTTCCTTTATCTTAATTACTTTGTAATCTTCTTCCCTTCAACTCCTCCACCTCCTTGTGTTACAATTATCTCTCTCTTACTTGGCATCTTCCACTATTATCTACTTGGATTCACATTATTTATTTTAATCAAGTGCACTTCATTTAGTCAGGTGATAGTTTTCTATAAAATCCATAGAGGGTGTAATTAAGGGCTTCTTTAAGCTTGTTGAAAGAGTAGTAATATTAGCTACACTTTCTTTTAACCTTTCAATCCATTCTTCAAGGTGAGCCTCAATGGAAGCTTTCTCAGTTTTGGAAACTCACACAAAAGATGTAGGGAACAATCTCAATCAAGGCGTACATCTCCAAAAAATCTAATTGTGTTAATCATAACCACCTGAATTTTGTTTATAAGGCAAAAGAACATAAATAAATTGTAAAGAAAAAAATATAGATAATCATACTGCTGAAATAAGACAAGGTAAGATGAACTAAAATAGAAGGTCAAAGGAATTCATCTTCATTTCCAAGAAAATTACTTACAGCAATAGCTTGCACTATTTAATTATGATAATAAGCAATAAGATAGTAAAGCAAATTCTATAATTCAATACAACCAAGTTCAGTGTGAAGTATGAAATGTAAGCTAAAAAGCATATTGTCAATATTTTAGAAATAGAACATATCACTAGAATCATTAATTTAATCGCCCCAAGTATTACCAATGGGTTTTTTCTTTTGACATGCTATCTTAAAACCTCTTTCCTCTTTAATCAATAATGATACACCCTCCCTTTTGTCCTACTCGTACCAAATCATTATCAACCAAAAAAAAAAACACACACACACACACACACACAAAATGAAGAGCGTATTAAACGGGGGAGGTGAAATTACAATTCCATCAACCTCAATTTGCTGATAGATAAAAAGGAATTATTGATAGAAGAACGAACTACAAAATTAGCATTGAAAGAAAATTAATCAACTTATACACAAGCTCCTAAAAATGAGGAAAGGAGAAGCCTTTTTTCTCAATTTTCTCAACAAGATAATCAAATCGAAGCTCGATGCAAAGTCTTACACTATGGAATAGGTATAAAAAATAAAAAATATCCATAAGTTAATGGACAAATCTCGATCAACAAGGACCCAACAATGACCAATAACTTAGATAATCTTTGCACAATTGAAATAAAAAATACCCAACAACTCAGATCATTTTTGCACAACTCTCCTCATGTCACTGGCAAACCTCCGACCACAATAGTGGCCAACATGAACTTTAGACCTTTGTTTATAGATTTACTCTGGAAACTCTTACAGATATGTTCATTTCTAAATCTGCTCCTCTTCACCTCACTGCTTCCCTGTCGCTGCAAGGGGGTTTGAAATAGGGATCAAACTAGACCGCGAAGGTGACATGGCTGTGCCCAAAGAGGGTTTCGGTGATTTCACGGTTGAGGGAATGGGTTATGGAGATGTGAGAAGGAACGATGAGTCACTTACAGGTTGGGATGATGGTGGGGAAGGAGAAGATCGGGAGAAAAGAGTTAACGAGAGTGAGAGAGGGAGGAGAGTTTGGTTTGTGATGGGAGAGACGAAGAGCCCATGATCTTTTATTTTATTTTATTTTTTTAATTTTATTTCACATGGGGATATTGTTATCATTTTAAACTTTAAATTTAAATACTAAGTAAAAATAATATTATGAATGATGTAACCTTTTTTTTTTTAAGATTAAGTCTTTTTTTTTTTATATAAATAAAGATTAAGTCTTTTTGAGTCCAAAGGGAAGAGAAGCTTCTATGAAAACTAGGAGAGATTTTTTTTTTTGCATTTTAATAATGTAAAATAAGTTACATTATTCATAATTATTTATTCAAATTATTATAAATTTTATATTTTATCTTTTATATTTTTTTTGGGGGGCCGGGGATATCCTGATAATTTTATTCCTTTTGGGGGGAAGATAGATCCCCTAATATCAATTTTAAGTTTCAATCTTGTATATTTTGAATATCTTATTTTTATTTTAACTATTAAATATATTTTAAATTTCACTTCAATGGGTCATTTTTAAAAAATCAAAAACTTATTTATAGTAATTCATACATAAACATTTTTAGTTACATAATAAGCCACATGCTACATAAATACCATTATTTAAAAAAAATGACACAATCATTATCATCAACTAAAGAATCTCAAAATTGGTATGTCATAAAGAAAAAGCAAATAAAAGACATGCGGTAACTTACAAAATATTTCAGACTAATAAATAAACTTAAGCTATCTATTAATCAATACAAGTACTTATTATCAACATGTGGCTACGGGAAATAGCAAGCCCAAATAAAACTTGGGTTTCATTTGTTCCTTTTGCTTTATTTGTGTGTAATTGTATATTTAGACAAAAAAATCCTATTTGATACAAATAAACAAACAAAAATAAAAACAATTTTATTTCAATTTTTGTATAGTTAAACGGGCTAAATTAAAAATTCCGCACATTGCGCAGGCTAAAGACTCTAGTTTCTTAAATAGAGAGATGAACTGGTAAGGAAAATACTGTATTTTTTGGTAGAATTTGAAACTATATCTGTTTAATGTTAAAAGGTACGAACCTTCCTCGTGATTTTCAGAGTAAAGTGATGATACGCTTGCGTTTTGATAATTCCACGTGTCAAAGTTTATTTAACAAACAACATTGCAGTCCCATCAAATCTGGACATTATTTCAAAGGAAACTTTGCAAAACATCCAATCAAACCTTTTAAAATCTAATAATAATAATCATCATCATCATCATAATAATCACGAATGTACAAATAATAATAACAATTTTTGCATAAGTTATCGAAATTTAAGTGATAAATTATTAATGATAAAGGTTAGAAAATAAGGGAATAAGAAAATCAAAATATGATGGTAGTAATCTTAACCTAGTGCTTGGATGAAAAGAAAAGAGGGAGAAGAGAAAAGAAGGAAAGAAAAGTGGGAGGAAGAGAAAATTGGAGAGAAATTAACATGTGGGTTTCACATGTATTCCTCCCTACTTTTGTCTCTTAAAATAGAGAAATTTTAAAAAGAAAGCCTTAAATTTAAAATTATCCACTATTTTATAATTTTTAAATATATTTTAATTTCATTTAGTACTATATTATAAATTAATTTTATTCAGGAGTGAAAATACATTTTATAATTTTTGAAATAAAAAATTAAAATTGAATAAAATAATTATAAATTGAGATTAAAATTAAAATTATTTTAATTTCATTGGGTAATATTTGATGGAAATTATATAAATAATATGGTATAATAATAAGTTTTATTATATAAAAATATTTTTCTAAAAATAATAAGAGTATTATTATCATTGTGAAATTAGTAATTTTTTTTCAATCTTTATTTTTTCCCTTTGATCCACTTTTCTCCTTTTGTTTTCTCCTATTTATCTAAGCATGGAGAGAGACCTCATTTTTTTCTTTTCTTGATTTTCTTTTTCCATCAGTTTTTCTCTACCAATTTTTTTTAGGAGAAAGACATTTAAGGACCCCCATATGAAGATATTCCCTTCCAAGGACCTAGATTAAACATTTAGTACTCCTATAAACTGAATTCCCAATTCGAATCAACTGAATTCAGCACTTGTATTGTTTATTTGACAATATTTTTGTATGGAGGTCCTTAAATGTCTTTCTTCCTCTTTTTTTTCTCACCCAAGCAGTAGGTAAAAGTTCACTTTTTACTCCCCTGAAGACTTTATGAAATGAACAGAAAAACCTGGGTGCTTGTTTTTTTAGTAAAAGAAAATTAAATACTTGAACATATACATTTAATATACTTTAATTTAGTTAAATTAAAGTACTTGGATTTTTTATTTATAATTTATTCTACAGGTAACTTTTGTTATTTATATTATTAGTTTATTTTTAAATTTAAAATGCATCCAGTTTGAGTTGATTTGATAAAAATATGTAAAAGTACATAAATTTAAGTAACTAAGTGTCCTTCTTATAAATTAAACATAAAAATTGAAACCTCTTAGACTATATAGAATCTTAAATTTCATGCACTAAAATCAAATGTTAATGTGCTCTATACTTCATGCATCTATGAAATCTTTTTGAATATAATTTTTCGAAGATTTAGGATAGTCATATATAACGATGTGAAAGAGGGAAAAAATGGAAATTTTCAATGATTTTCTTGAGCTTATCTGACTGAGAGGAATGTAAATTTAGGGTGAATGTGTTGCAACCCAAAATTGCCATGCTTCATTTAATGGGTCAAGCTCCATACCTAATCTTGCAATCTAATCGTCCTCCATTATATATAATTGATTCTGTATTAAAAAAAAAAAGTCATTGACAATGAAAATTTTCAATAAAAATTATAGGCGCACATGCTTCTCTCTCAAATAAATAAACAACTTAGTGCCATTTGAATTAGAATTGGACAAAAATAATTTTGGATAAGAGTGATTTTAAAATTTATTTTGATTGATCATGTTTTCTATTCGGAAATTTGATTCTAAAAATTGATTTTGAGAGAATTAATTGTATTTGGATATTAATGATCAAAATCACTTTTAAATTTGAACTATTTGGAATTAAATCACGTTTAAAAAAAAACCTTCTAAAAAATACCTAAAATTGACAAATGTTATTCTCTCAACGGAGAATCAAGAAATTTTCACTTTTGCAAAAACACATAATTATAAAATTTGAGTACACAGTTATTTTCTAGCATTTATCCAAATAGCATTATAATATTACAAATGTGATTATAGCTATACAAAAATGTTTTGGGCCTTTCGCCACTTATCCAAATTGACACTTACTAATGATTAATGTACAAAAATAAAAAAAATGAGAGTGATGGGTGATTAGGATCCTATAAGAATACATGGTCGATCGCAGTAATAAAAATCTCCGGAATATTCCAAAAGTCGAACCCAATGAAGATAGTAAATTTATAGTCCAAACTTTTAATTCGAAAAGCAAGTAATAATCAAATTGAGAATTTAAATTAAAAAGAGAAGAAATAAAAAATAAAATGATATCCAAGTTTTGATTCATATCTAGAAGCGTCAATGGATCAGGATTCACCTTATAAGATAACTAGATTTTATTTCTTAGGTAGACTTAGCATAATTATAGCGACTGTTGTCTCCAAAACGTTTTAATTACCTCTTGATTAATTAGTCTTTATTTAATTATAATTTAATTTGCTCTCGCGCAACTAAAGTTCCTAATTAAACCTTAAAAACTATAACTTATATCACTATGAATTCCTAATTCTATCTCTAGATTAGTTATTCATGTTTATTTCTTTAGATTAAGATTCACTCTTCACCTCTTAGTCCATCAAATTTAACCATTAATTAGATTATATGGTGATCAAGCATAAAATCTATATGAATTAACAAAAAAGATAAATATAATAAAAATATAAATTAAATATAACTCGAAGAACAAATCAATACAGTGTTAACAAGCGAAACAAATCCAATTCATCCTAGTCAGCTTATATCCCTACCCCTGACTGGGAAATTTAGCTACTCATAAATTTAGAAATCAACACGAAACTAAAATTTCAAATTATAGTGAAAATAATAAAAAAACAGAGTTATATTAGAGAAGAATGAATTTATCCCTTATACTCCTCAAATTTCCTTACTCTCCCTCTATAAGATGCTACTAGTTGCTCCCAGATACATTTTGAACCATGCTCTCTGAATTCTGAGTGTGTTTCTAAATCTCCCTTATGTTTCTATCATATTTTCTTATATAGGAAAAACTTAAAAACCCATAAAAGTCCAAAATATCACAAAAATATGTTAAAAACGTGTTTTTATGAACCTCTGTTTGTTGACCGGGTGCTGGGTGACCATAAAATCATTAAATATGATGCTGGGTGCTTTTGAAAGCAAGAAAATCAAAAAATTTGCGTTGACCCGGTGTCGGGTAGATGGTAGGCAACAGACACTGCTTCATTCAGCTTCAGAAAGTTATCAGCTTATATTGACACTTTGAGTTCAATTTTCACTATAATAACGTTGGAATTTGGGAAAAATGTAAAACATGAAAGTTGTAGATCTATATCTTACCTTTCCAACACATCTTAGATTACCTAAATCGGAGTTCGTATGTGAGCTTTATAATCGAAATACCAAAGGGTATCAAAACTTTTCAGCATGAATGATTTGTAACGTTTTTATTTCGAATATTTTCAAATGAGCCTATAACGCCATAAAACACAAAAATATGTCAAATTATGCTAAAATATATCAATTTAAATATTTTTGAATATAATTTGAAGATTAAATATGAATATTTTATATGTATACAATGAATATATTAACAGGCTAAACACAAAGGAGCAGATGATTTGAGGCCCTTACAATAAAAAGTTGATTCAATAAAATACTCATGATAGTTCATTCAAACCTATTCAATAAAAACATATTCTACTTATCCTTGCATTCCTAATATGTTGTAAACGAGGAAAAAAATTACATATAACAATAGAAGTGACGTGGGTTGCTTTGATAAATAGAAAAAGATTTCAAAGCCTACTCTTTATTGGGCTACACCCTTGATGGGTATAGAGCCCAAAATATAAGGGCACATGCCCAAAACAAAATTAAAATAAATAATTATATTTTATTTATTATTTTAATTAGAGAGGGAGGGAACGGTTAAAGGTTAACCGTTCCTACACAACGCACACTCCGAGGAAAATTAGTGAACGTGTGTGCGTATGTGAAGCGGGGGTTCAGTTTTTCAATTGAGAGACACGCTGATCCTGGAAAGATAGTTTTTGCAATTGGCTCTTGGAATCTCTCTCGCCCTTCCTCTCTAAAAATATTCTCTCACTCTCTTCCTCTAAATTTTCCTTCCTGAGTATATCTACAGTAAAGCAGTAAACAAAGTCTGAGTGATTTTGTTTTTACTGCCTGGAACTCTTCATCCTCTCTGTGTGGAAGTATACTATCTCAATCGGTATGTATATCTGTTAGCAAGGCTGACTTCCCAAGAGGGGGGGTGAATTGGGAAGTTTAAAATTTTTCTGCACAAAGTGAAGTAAGTGAAGATATCACAATATAATGAAAATAATGCGTAAAACAGAGCAAGCTGAAAAATAAAGATAGGGAGAAGAAGACTCAGTAATTTATCCTGGTTCGGTCTTTCCACTTGACCTACATCCAGTCCCCAAGACACCTCTTGGGATTTATCCACTATACAGCAAGAATTTCAATGGGCTTCTTGCTAAGGCCACAGTACACGAGTATGCTCTGTTTCTGAGCTCTCTCAAACTCTCCAAGCACTTTCACTATGTGCTTCTCAATCCCCTTGTGAATACCCCTCACAAGTAAATCTATCTTCCAGATGAAGAGTAGATTGATTACAATGAAATAACTCTCTTGAAAAGAGTAGATATGAAAGTTTCAGTACAAGTATAGAAGTTGAGAGGGTAAAAGCTTTTGAGAAGAAGATTCAGCAGAAATTCGTTATACACCCGTTTGATTTGTTACCCACAACTTCAAATGTTGTTGTATTTATAGATTTAGGTCTCAAATGTCCGTTAGAGACTTTAATCTATCCGTTGGAGAAGTTATCCAACGGTTACTCTGAAAAACTATCCGTTTACCAACCGCATTTAATGTTTCTGACATATTGAAATTCGAATTTTGGCTGATCAACAGACGAATTTCGAAAGGACCGAAGGTTAAAGCTTCCAACATTACAGCACGAAGTTCGTCTGTTCATGAGGTGAAATTCGAATGTTGAAACTTACAAAATATTTTCACAATGTGACATACGAATTTTCAAGAAGAAAGTTTTTCGGTTAAGTGTGAACAGTGTTTTCAATTTGCTACAGTGCCCTCAAAATTCGAATTTTGGAACCTCAAAATTCGTCTGTCTATTGATTGTTTAAAGAGGCACAGCAGATTACTTTTTTCGAAATTTGAATTTTGAAAGGGTGAAATTCGTCTGTCAGAGAGACTCTTTTCAGACTAATTTCATCATTCGAATGTTTGCAAGTTCTTATCATTCGTATGTCAATTTTTCACTTCAACAGACTCAAGAACTCAGCTTCTGAAATTCGAATTTTAATGTTCAAAGTTCGTCTGTCAGAGAGCAGTTTTGAGACTCAAATCATTCTTAATCTCAGATGAACTTTAACATAGTCTTAGATGTATTTCTTCCATTTTCTCAAATTTTGTTTTGTCTGAAATTCGAATTTTGAAGACTTAAAGTTCGTCTGTTGCAAAGAAGCTTCTCTCAGACTTTTATGAAAATTCGAATGTTGGAAGTTCAAAATTCGTCTGTCAGAGAGCATTTATCAAACTCAATTTCATTTTGATTTCAGATGCATTTTATCATAGTTTCAGACGAATTTCTTTGGTTTTCACAAACTTCATTTTTCTTGAAATTCGAATTTTGAAAGTGTGAAGTTCGTCTGTTACCAGAAAGGCTTCTTTCAGACTAGATGAAAATTCAAATTTTGAACAACCAAAATTCATCTGACAGAGAGCCATCTCTTCAGACTTATTCAGTTTTAGCTCGAAATTCGGATTTCCAAAGGCAAAGTTCGAATTTCCAACTTGACAGTTTAGCTTAATCTTTCAACCTTCGTCTGTTTGTGGGTGTTTTTCAAATAGGTAAAGATTTAACACAAAATCAAGGTTTGAAAACATCTTTTTCTCAAATCAAAAACTTTTACCCAATCATAACAAAAACTAAAGATCCTACAAGAGATCTAACAGCAAATACTCAGAAAATCTTCACTTGAAACAGTTTTGATCTCCTTTAATATCTTCAATTCAAGCTCTTGAGTGTTGGTTTACAATCATCAAAACTCTTGATTCAACAATATCTTCCCTTTCTTTTTATTTTCTTTCATTGGCATCAGAGCATGAGTTTACATTCAGGGAAAATCTATTTTCGTTGCAAAATTTTTTCTGAGTTTCATAATTTGCATACCGTATATATTTTTCTTATGAGTTTTTTTTTATAATTTGTATATTGTTTATACTCATAAGATAAGCAAATAGGATTCAGTATAGGGAATCTCAAAAATTTTAAAAAATTTATACACGGTACAGTTTTTGAGTACTGTAAAATAATTCCTTCCTAGAAAATAAATACACCATTGTGTAGAGAATGAAGAGATGAGAAAAAGACTACTAAAATGGTGTTAAAATCTACACTGAATTAGAGAGAAAATACTAGAAAAAGTCATAGAATGCGTAGGAAGAGAAAAAAAATTGGGTTTATTGAAATCACAATTTTTTGGACAAAAGGAGGCCACCATCATGTAGAGGACGTCGAGATGAGAAAAACAACACCAAGAACGTCTCAAACGGACGCCGAACGAAGGAGAAAACGGCAAAAAATGGTAGCGGGTTCGCCACCGGGTTCGTATCGGGTCGGATTGACTCGGTGGGAGGTCAGGGATGACCTCAGTGACCCGTCGTTTTGGCGTTTCACCAAAATGAAACGTCGTTTAGGATTTAATTAAAAATAAATAAATAAAACAGATAATGGGCTATGGTTAAAAAAAAAAATTTTTTTGGGCCACAACAGCTCAACCCAACAAAAAAAAAGTAATTTTTTCTTGGGCCGGCATCATTAGGCCCTACAAAATATATATATATATATATATATTTTGGGCCAAGACATTGGGCCCTTAAAAAAAAGTATAAAAAAAACTTTTTCTTGGGCTGAACGTTGGGCCCTTAAAAAAAAAAGGTGGGGTCTACTGACGTGGTGCGTGGAGCCCATCAGCACGTGATTGGGCCACGTGGAGAACATTGTTAGAACGACGGCGGCGCGTGGAAGATGTCTGGCTGGCATGTGTCACCTAAATCGCCGTGTACGAAGGCGCGTGTAGGACATGCGCCTCCCTCGCGCGTGGGCTAGAATTTTTTTTCATCTTTTGGTAGTCTGGTATTCTCTGGGCCCATGGGGGCGCATGCAAGGGCATTTTTGGCCACGGTTTGCTTCTAAAAATTCCTAAATTTGCGATCTTCAATTTAATATACTATTTGCCTAGTTTTGAGATAAGTTTGGATCTGTCTTGAGCTATTTCAGTACAATTTTAAAATTTTTTTTATTATTTTAATAATTCCTACTATTTTATTGAAGGTAAAAAATAATGAGACAAGAGAATTTTGAAAGCATTGAAATAGTTGGGTATAGTTCTCCAAGTTATGAGTATTTGGAAGAACTTATTCCAGATGGTGAATTTTTGGATGAAGATTCTGATGAGGAGTTTCTAAAAGGAGAAGAAAATCCCGAGGAACTTTAAGAAGTGTATACAGATCCAAATGAGCCAAAGGAAGATGAAATTGTTTTTGAAGAGTCTAAAATTGAAGATCAAGAAGTAGATCAACCCCTTACCCACTCTGTAGCACAAGACATAGCAAATAGGAATGCAACAAAGATAAAACATTTAAAAGACTTGTATCCAATTCTAACAAAGTATTCACACTTTGTAATGCATATGGAGGATGTTGAGTTTTTCGCAAACGTCATTATTAAGTGAAGAGAAAATCTGAATACACAAAACAAGAAATATTCAGATTACACCTGGGTCGATGCGATTAATAGAATGATGAAAATATCGAATCGCATTCTTAAAAGGAAAATTATTAATTTCTGTTTTCCTATTTGATTTATGTATTATTTATTTATTTTTTTTGTACAATGACTATGTTCTTGTATGGATTTAATACTTTTTAATATATGTTTCATTTGAGTGGGAGCTCTTAAAATAATTTTTTTTGAGTTAATTATTTTAGTACTTGTATTAAAATCTTAATAGAAAATAATAGTAACATTAGCATCCGTGTGATGGGAGATACACTTGTGGTCTCCTGATCATGGAACTAATGAAATTATTATTGTTCTACTAAGAAATAATACAAGTATATGACATTGTGTATTGTACTGTGCTATATGTATATTTTATTAATATATTCTTTAGTTCAGCTCAATAATAGAAGTCCTTTATGTGGGATAGTTTCGTAACTGATTTGAGGATGACAACCAAGAGTATAATGGCTGAGCTAAATAAGGAAGATAAACTAAATGGGGATAATTGGGACATCTGGCACTGAAAGGTTTCATATATATTGGAAGAACAAGATGCTGTAGAGCCACTGACTATAGTCATAGCACAACCAGAAGCCGGCAATACAACGCAACATAGGAGAGACTAAGAGGCCTACATGGCCTGGAAAAGGAAGAACAGCATAGCACGTATAACTATGCTGGGCACTATGGCCAATGACCTAATGTGTGAGTATGAAAAATATTCAACTGCACAAGCTATGTGAACTGCATTGAAGGATAAGTTTGGAGGTACCTTTACCACCAAACTTATAAGGCTGACAATTAAGTTTGATATTTATAAGTTAAGGCATAATACTCCTATGAAATAGCATCTATGAGAGATGGTTAGCATGATCAGAGAACTGAAGGAAGCTGAGCATGAATTGTCTGACGAACAGCAGATCCAGGCTGTTATAAGGTCACTCCCTTCAAGTTGCGAACACATGAAAGTCAACTTAACCCATAATGAGAATATGAACACTTTTAGTGATGTGGCGAAACACCTAGAGCTTGAAGATGAACGTCTAGAGGCCTACAGAGCATCTGGACAAGCCTATCTGACTAAAGAAGCAGAAACTTCTAACCCTAAGCCCAATTTCAAAAAGGGCAAGAAATATTAAAGAAAGGGTAAGAAGAATGGCCCGAAATTTAAAAAGGGAAATAAACCTTTCAAGAAAAGAGGGAAGAAAGGTGGAAAGAAAAAGAAGACTGACTTGAGTAATGTTAAGTGCTATTCCTGTCTGAAAATGGGTCATTTTGCAAGGGATTGCCCTGAGCAAAATGAACGTGAAAAGGTATTAGTGAATTATGTTAATTCACATATGTCTTATGTTTCAAGTACTGTTTTTTTTAACAGAAACTATTTCTTCTTCTTGGATAATTGACTCAGGCTCCACAGACCACGTGAGCAGGGATCAAGGATCCTTTACAGAGTACCGTCGGTTGTTGAATCAAAGCAAGTGGCTTTATGTTGGTAACAACGCGAGAATTGAGGTGAAAGGTATAGGAAACTGCAAATTAACTTTGCGAGGGGGAAAAACCTTAATCCTCTATGATGTACTTCATGCACCTGACATCCGACAGAACTTAATTTCTATTTCCTGCTTATTAATTTATTGGTTTAATGTAAATTTTCATGATAAAGTAGCAGATATTTGATTAAGGACAACCTTTTATGGTTCAGCTTTTCTTTCAAAGAAGTTCTTTGTTATGGACATTATTGATGTATTTTATATGCATGATTGCTTTACAACTTCTTCCAATTCAAATGTTGATATGAATGCTTGGCATGCTAGACTAGGACATATTAATCAAAATAGAATGATTAAACTAGCTAAAGAAGGACTGCTAGGTGAAATTAATAAAATGGAAATGTCCTTGTGTGAGCATTGCCTGGCTGGTAAAGCAACTAGAAAACCATTTGAAACTGGAACTAGGGTAGAAACTCCATTGCAATTAATCCATTCAGATGTTTGTGGACCTATGAGTGTGAGGACAAAACATGGAGCTCTTTATTTCATCACTTTCATTGATAATTACTCGCGATTTGGTTATGTCTATTTGATGTCACATAAATCTGAAGCACTAGAATGTTTTAAACGATACATGAATTTAGCTGATAATCAAATGGACAAGAAAATAAGCGTTAAGAACCGATCGCGGACGTGAATATTTATCGGACCAATTCAAAAAGCTCTGTGAAGAAAAGGGAATAGTGAGGCAACTTACAATCCCTGGCACCCTACAACAAAATGGGGTAGTCGAAAGAAGAAATAAAACATTACTAGACATGGTTAGGTCCATGATGGCACAAGCCAATCTACCCATTTTGTATTGGGGAGATGCAATTTTAACCGCAACCTTTATACTTAACCGTGTGCCTTCAAAATCGGTCACATCAATACCTTATGCGCTATGGACAAATCGTAGGTCGGATTTAAATATTTTAAAACCCTGGGGGTCGGCAGCTTATGTCCATGATACTTCCCACAAATATGGAAAAATAAGTCCAAGAGGGAAGAAATGTATCTTTATTGGATACTCTGAACAATCTAAGGGTTACGTTTTCATTGGAGAAAACCAGGATGAGAGTGTCACTGAAATAGAATCTAGAGATGCAATATTTCTAGAAAACGAATTTCCTAGCGGGGGTGAGGTTGATCGTACTATATTTCTTTATGAGATACATGAAGAAACTAAGGAACAAATTTATATACCTTAACCTCTTAATTCGAGGGGGAGCTCACAAGGACAAGTACAAGATTCTGTTCAAGAACAGAATAACTTACAAGAGATCCCACTGCGGAGAAGTAACAGAGAAAGTGTACCAAAGAGATGTTTCCCAATAGAAGGAACTGCACTTATAGTTACCCCACAAGATTATGATGAGCCTAATTCAATACATGAGGCTTTATCATGCCCTGCTAGTAATGAATGGAAGAAAGCAATGGAAGAGGAAATGAATTCAATGAGGATAAACCAAGTTTGGGATTTGGTCAATCTTCCATCTGGATAAAAAACAATTGAGAATAAATGGATTCTTAAAATTAAGAGAAATGCAGATGGATCGATTGAACGATACAAGGCTCGATTAGTGGCAAAAGGGTATACTCAATAGGAAGGTATAGATTATGAAGATACTTTTTCACCTGTTGTGCGTTTTAACTCCATAAGATTAATTCTGGCAATAGTAGCAAGTTTAAATCTAGAATTACATCAGATGGATGTAAAAACCGCATTTTTAAATGGTGAACTGGATGAAGAAATTTATATGCAACAACCATTAGGTTTCATTGATAAAGGAAAAGAGAATAAAGTCTGCAAGTTAAAAAGGTCCATTTACAGACTTAAACAATCATCCAGATAGTGGTATTTGAAGTTTCATCAAGCTATAACCTAGTATGATTTCCAGATGATCGACGAGGACCATTGTGTATACATCAAGAATTTTGAAAAGAATCTTGTGATATTATCCCTTTATGTGGATGATATACTATTAGCCGGAAATAGTCTAAAATCGATTATCGCTATCAAAGAATGGCTATCTTCAAATTTTGAAATGAAAGACATGGGTGAAGCTGATTAAATACTAAGAGTTAAGATCCATAGGGATCGCCCAAGAAAATTAATATCCCTTTCTCAGAAAAATTACATTGAGAAAATTCTTGAGCGATTCAACATGAAAAACTGTAAACCTATGGATACCCCTATTTCAAGAGGAGAAAATCTGAGTCGAGACATGTGTCCTCAGACTGAGTCTGAAAAGAAGATGATGGAAAGAGTCCCTTATTCCAGTGCAGTTGGTAGTTTAATGTATGCCATGATGTGTACAAGACTAGACATATGTTATGCAGTTGGTTTGGTTAGTAGGTACCAGTCAAACCCTGGACTAAAACATTGGAAAGCTGTGAAAAGAATCCTGAGATATTTGCAAGGCACAGTAGATTATGCCCTATGTTATAAAGGAAACAATTTACGCTTGGTAGGATACTCCGATGTAGATTGGGGAGGAGATCTAGATGAGCGCAAATCGACTTCTGGATATGTTTTCCTGTTAAACAATGGAGCTATATCTTGGTGTAGCAAGAAACAAACTTGTATTGCTTTGTCTACCATGGAAGCAGAGTTTGTTGCATGTTCTGCAGCAATACAAGAAGCAGTATGGTTGAAAAAATTCATAAAACACTTAGGGATCATTGATGATAAATTGGATCCAATTTTGATAAACTGTGATAGCGAGATTGCCATTGCCTACACTAAAGATCCCAAGTATCATAGTAAGACAAAGCACATAGACACCAAGTATAATTTTGTAAGAGATGCCATAGAACAGAAAGGTGTTACAATTCGTCATATTCCTACACGTCAAATGATTGTTGATCCCTTTACTAAACCAATAACGAGAGATATATATGTTGATCATGTAAAATCACTTGGTATTCGTAGGATATAATGTAACACAAATCTCTGTAATGATCAATTATATGAATAAAATTAAGTACATTTTTCTATAATTGAGTCATTCGAGTACATATACTTATAAAAAAAATATATAATATCTAGTATGTCGTACATGTTGGTAAGGTTAGTTTTCTCACACGAGCAACTGCCTTTGACACTCATGGAGAGTGGGCAAAGATGAGATATCTTTTGTATTTACTAGCAAATCTGTAAGAGGGCAGATATAACAGTTAAACAATACAAAATAAGTCACCCCGATGAAAAAAGAGAATAGGTCAGGATGAGATCCAATAAATATAAATTTTGGATTGAATTATGGATACCCACAATCCATAATATATGTAACCAGATGAGAATTCTCCAACAAAAACGTTGTGATAAGTGGAAGGATTGGTAGAATTCAGGTTAGACACTGTGTGTGTCTGAACTTAAATTTGTACGGTGTTAACAACAAAAACAAAATCGACATATGCTCTTATGTGATAAGAGTAATATCGTAGCATGCAATTCATACTGCATGTGTTTTTGAAAATCGCAATTGGGAAGTAAGTGAATAGATCCCTGATTTATACTGTGTGATTCCCAGAGAGTAATAAATCCTCTCATTAATGTCCTTATGACTTTGACATTTTTCATGGAAAATGATTCAATGTTAGCTACTTTAGCATATATCCAATGGTCATGATAAATTCGATCAAAAGGTCTTATGCTAGGAAAGCAATTGTTTCATATTGAAATGAAATATGGGCGAAAGAAAGATTATCCGAATATATACACTTATACTAGTGTCTAAGACAAGTCCGTTAAGAAGTTATGATGTTAATATCTTAAGCGTAGACACTAAATATACAAGAGTAAGGTAATCTAAGTTTATATAAAAACTTATGAGGGATTAGATTTGCCATGGATGAAGTGTATATGGGTAAATCTAGGACATTTAAGGCATAATACATTAACAAAATAAATACGAAATATATAAGGTAATTCTATACTGGTCCTTGAAAAGGATTTCTAGTATAAGAATACCTAATTATAAGCGTCATGCACATGCGGTCATGGTAGAACACTTAGTATGAAATGGAAAGGAAAAATTGTAAGAGGTTAACCCATCAAGTATGAGTGGGAGATGTTGGGCTACACCCTTGATGGGTATAGAGACCAAAATATAAGGGCACAGGCCCAAAACAAAATTAAAATAAATAATTATATTTTATTTATTATTTTAATTAGAGAGGGAGGGAACGGTTAAAGGTTAACCGTTCCTACACAACGCACACTCCGAGGAAAATTAGTGAACGTGTGTGCGTATGTGAAGCGGGGGTTCAGTTTTTCAATTGAGAGACACGTTGATCCTGGAAAGATAGTTTTTGCAATTGGTTTTTGGAATCTCTCTCGCCCTTCCTCTCTAAAAATATTCTCTCATCTTTTCTTCTAAATTTTCCTTCCCGAGTGTATCTACAGTGAAGCAGTAAACAAAGTCCGAGTGATGTTGTTTCTACCGCCTAGAACTCTTCATCCTCTCTGTATGGAAGTATACTATCTCAATCGGTATGTATATCTTCCCTTCTTTTTTATTTTCTTTCACTCTCCAATACATGGCTGCAGCACCGAATTTTTTGAGATTTCAGTTAGGAAATAGAACTTTCCGAGGTAAGATTTAATTTATGAAAAGCTGAAAATATTTTGGGACCAAGTCAAACTAAATAATTTACTTTTTAAGAAATTTAACTTCTTTCATACTAAATAACCCCTTAGTAGTAGAACATTCCAACCATCTTCAATATTAAATATAAAATCTATGAAAAAAGTATACTATTTATGAGTAACACTCATCTTTTTAGTTTTATGATGAACAAATTTAACAGTAACAGAAATATGTTGTGTTTGTACAAACAATGGTCAATACTCTCAAATAATTAATAATTCACAAACTCTCTAATGCTTTGAGATGCTATATATATATATATATTATGTGTGTGTGTGTGTGTGTGTGAATATATAGTCCCATTCTTTTTTGCATGAAAGGCTCTGGCAAAGTCATTCAAGGAGATTACAACAATCATTACAATACTCAGATTCTCAAATATCGATGAACTGGGTGACCTGTCTCAAATATCAATCAAGTAATTATAATATAGACAGAATACACATACATATGTACTTCCTCCACTTCTTAATCTGAGATTCTTTTAATTAAATTATATAGATTAAAATTTAAAATTAAAATTAATTAATTATCTTAATTTCTTCAAAAATTTTAACATTTTTTCAAAATTACTCTTATTTAATTTCTCTCTCTTTCTCTTTAGATATATTAAATAGGTGTATTTTTCTGGAAATATATAATAAATACTATATCGTATATTGTAAATGGTCTTATATTTAAGATCAGGGTAAAAAATCCTATATATAGGACCGGAGGGAGTATTAAAAATTGAACCGACCATTAAACCGAATGAGACAACGATTAAAGATTTAGTGGTCGGTTCGGGTTTGGACTAGTTAATAAATTAATACATTTTTAATAATATAGATAAAAAATATAAAAGATATTTATCCATGATTATAAAATTAACATTTATTCTAGGATAAAAAGTAAATTTAATAATATATAGAAAATTAAAAATATTATTAATAAGTTTTACAACCTAATATTAAAATCTAAATAAGTTAATATTCATCTATAATTATATTTTGAATTCAAAATAGCAATTGATATTATATTTTTATCTTATTTATTAAGTAAATTTATCATTATTAATAATTATGTATTATAATAATACTTATAACATCTTATAATATAGAAAAAAAAATTTATACTAAAAATAATACTATTTAGTACTAAAAATAATGTTATTTTATTTTAAAAAATATTAAAAATTTTTATTTGAAAATTTAAAAAAGGGGGGCCCAGACTGGTTTAAACCGATTTTGTACAAGTTTGACCAGTTCCCACCAGTTCTGAAACTTCCCAGTTTCCATCTGTTACCTGATCGAATCAGGAACCAATTCCCAATTAGATTGGTCGAACCAGCTGATCCAGTCTAATTTTTTATTAACAGGGAAAATCCTACACTCGGAAACCCAAGTGATGCGAAAACCACAAGTGAATCATTTAATTTTAAAAATAATTATATAGCATATCTATACTCATGGATTTACTAAATAATTTCATGTTATATGTCTTTTGAAAGACTTGAAATATGATTCTATTCCTCTTCGTGCAAAAGATTTAGCTCTCGCAGGATGCTTGTCCGGAAAATTTTGGGCCAATTTGGTTAATATTTTTGTAAACTAAATTATGATTTGTAATTTTTTTTATTTAAACATCTTCATGATAAATTTTTCTATTTTTATTTAAATTTTATTTTTATAAATTATGATTATTTTAACAAATCCTTTTGTAACCTACACATACACTTTACAGTTAATGTAATATTGTCATTCTCGTTGGTTTCACAAAGATTATTTTTTACGTCACTGAAATATAGAGGTGTTTTCAAGTGTGTATATATATATATATATATATGATCATTTATCTAAACAAGTTGACGTGATTTATTATAATTATATTAATATATTCATGTAACTAGATATATCAATCCATCGTAATGTATACTTTCTCTGGTTCTTAATATAAGATTCTTTTAACCAAATTATACGGATTAAGAATTAGAATTAAAATTAATTAACTACCTCAATTTCTCTAAAAATCTTAATATTTTTTTAAAATTACCCTTATTTAATCTCTTTTTTTTTCTCTTTGAATATATTAAATATGAGTATTTTTTTGAAAATGTATAATAAATGCTATCTCATATATTGTAAAGGATATTATATTTAGGATCAGAATAAGAGATTCTATTTATAGGACCGGAGGGAGTATCTAAAATAAGCAATCATCATATAAATAGTTTTAAGAATTAATTATTACTTACTCCCCTTTTAGTTATAATTTTCTATTCCCACTTTTGTTGTTTTATTTGTAAATTGTAACCATATGAACTAGTTTCCCATATTCTTAATATAAAATTTTTTTTATAACAAAATCTCGTAAATTTTTATTTTATAATTTAGTTGTTCTAAAAAATTGTAACGCGCACTCATAAGGCTGATTTGTGCCTAACAGAAAAATTGTATTCCCTCCAGTCCCATTTATAAGATGTTATTTTTTATTGCACGGGTATTAAGAAGATATAATTATGCTCTTAAATTTATAAAAAAAATAGTATAAACTTCCAATCTTACCCATACTAATTAAAGACTGGAACAATTTATGAAACAAAAAAATTATTAAATAAAGGGTAAAGAAGGAAATTCAAATAAAAAAATAAAACAACACCTTATAAATAGGACCAAACAAATTTTCAAAATAATATCTTATAAATGGAATCGGAGGGAGTAAAAATTATTGATAGTTCCAAGAACGATCCCTCACATTCAACATCAACACCAATGTAGGGATCCGAAATTGTAAAATCACATGTACTCATTAATTCAAATGTTTTTGGTTGAAGAGTATAGCTTCTTCTGCTAAATCAATTTCATATTGTTAAACTTCATATAAAAAAATTAATTTTATATTTTTCGTTTCTCAATACAACTCCCATTTCTCCACAATTGGTCTGCGTCATATATAGGCCAATAATGAGAAGATGTTACATTATCTTGTTTTTTGATGTTCTGTTTACAACAAAATTACCTATCCGATAGTAGAAACCCATCCTTTTTCTTTTTGGCTCTTAGTAAAATTGAACATTTTAGCCCTAAGTACTTTTTTTTCCCTCCTGTATTGCACCAATAGTTTAAAAATGAAAATATACCTATGTGACATATCTAATATATGTGGTATTTAGATCTCCAAAGTGCAACTAAACTGTCACACTTAACAGAATCCATTCAAGGTTTCAATCCTTTCTCATAGAGTATGAGAAACCAAATGGGATCTAAGAGCAAAGTGATGAGAGCAAGCCTTGCTAAAACAAGACTTGGGGTGTTCTGGGCTTGACCCCATCTGTTGTGCGGCTTGATGAATACCCAGGCCTAACTGGGCAAGGTACCGGGCCAAGACTGGCCATCTTGATATCAAATTAATTTTTATAAAATATTAAAAAATACAAAAGTTAACCCTATTTTTTAATAAAAAAAAATATTTATTTATATTTAAAAATATATTTATTCAAAAATAATATTTTTAAAAGTTATGGATATTCAATAATTATATATTATATTTATATAATATTAAGTTAATAAATCAATTTAAAATTTTAAATGAAATTAAAACATTAAAATAAAAAAATAAATATATTATATAAGATATATATATATAATTCTATAAAACTAATCAGCATACGTAAAATAATAAAAAAGGTCAAAATATATATATATATATAAATATATATACTTCAGGCATAATATGATAATAATGCTCAGCCTGAAGTCACCCCACTTGAAAATTGTCTTAACTCGATGTGGCCGATTGGATAAGGCAAAGCATGCCTCCAAAGGAGCAATTGTGTTTCCAATGCACAACTTTTCAAAATCCTCCTATGTGATGTGATGTGCTTTGTTAATTTCCTTCCTATTTAAACCAAATGTATTTATGATAAATACATGCACCCTCCACCGCTAACTTAGGGAGTATATTAGCTTTTTCCCATTAATTTATTATATTAGCTTTATCAAATTATTATAAAATATTTATTTAAGTAAATATTTTTTATTTTTAAATTGTATTATATGTATTGTCTTTGTATCTTTTTCTTTTTAAATTTTTCTTCAATTTTATTCTTACTTGTTATTTTAAATTTAACATTTGTATTTTATTCTTATTCATATAAAAAAATCAACATAAAATTAAAATATATTAATATAATTATAATTGATTTACACTATTTATTAATTATGATTGGATCATTAAATCTTTAAACTAATACTCATTCGATTCAATGATCATACAGTTTTGATGACATTCGTATAGACTCATTCTATTTTTTTGTATTGCTCTTAGTAAAATTGAACCTTTTAACGCTAAGTCCTTTTTTTCCCATCCTGTGTTGCATTAATACTTTAAAAAAAGAGATATATATATATATATATATGTAATATGTATTAGATATTATATACATATTATAGAACTTCATGATATGTATTATTAGTGTTTCTTCTCCAAAAAGTTCTAAAATATCTTAACTTAAATTTTTGGTTTCTAATTTTAGATATTACTATATTATTTTTAAAATATTTGTTTAAAGCTTAATTTTTATATTTTTTTATGCTTAATTTGTTAAATATATATACATAATTTGTTCTAATATTAATTGATACAATGGACAGCTATGTTTTATGATCTGCACGCCATGCACTCACGAACTAACGTGCACTGAAACCTTATTATTCTACTTTTTTTTAAATGTATCAAACAAAGCAATTACCTAACAAAGCCATTATTGGCTCCGTGAAAGACTGGAAGCCCAAATACATAATACTATATGCATATACCTCCCTGAAAGGCCTGTAGGTAGCGAAACCCCACATGAACAGAAAAATCACTTCTGATTAATCTGTACACCCACTACTAAAGCACCTACATTATTCTAAGCTGCTCACCCAATAGGTTCCACGCACCTAATATTAAAGCAAAAGCAAACACAGCCTTGTGTCTCCACTTGAACTATAAAATAATGGAGGGTGCCACCTCTACTTCTTCTTTGACCTCTAACACAGTCTGTTTCAGATGAGTGTAGGTTGAAGCTGAAGCCATGGGTCACGAGGTGGTTCTTCTGGACGCAGGGTTTAGTATGTTTTCGATGAGGGCTAGGATAGCACTGGCTGAGAAAGGGATAGAGTATGAGAGGAAGGAACAGGATTTGGTGAATAAGAGTTCTGAGCTTCTGCAGCTGAACCCTATTCACAAGAAGGTTCCAGTTTTGGTTCATAATGGAAAGCCTATTTGTGAGTCTCTGATAATTGTTGAGTATATTGATGAGGTCTGGAAGGAGAAGGGGAATCCATTGCTTCCCTCTGATCCTTATCTCAGAGCTCAAGCTAGGTTCTGGGCTAATTTTGTTGATAATAAGGTATGTTCCCAATTTGGTACTGTCTCATGACATTTTTGGACACTTCAATCTATACTTTTGATGTTCTGTTTTGATATGCAAATGGATTTAGTGAAGTTGAAGTTTTTAATTTCAATTTTATCGCAGGATTTTTCATTATTTGTTTCGATTCATCGTCTGATGTTATGCTACGTCATCTGATCAAAGTTCTTTGCTTTTTTGATTAGATCATAAAGGTTTGATCCCTTAATATTACCCATATCCACCTTATCCTAATTCCCAGATCTTAGCCGTAGATTAATTTTGATGAAAGTTTTAACATGATGTTATTATACTTTATGTAGACTTGGTGTGTAACAAACAATAGATCAAAACAGATTACAGAAATTTTTCGATAAGATTGGTCTGAAAATCTACATACGTAACCAAATAGAAATCTATTCTTATGTTGGGGTAAAGTGTCTATGTTGTACCAACAGGTCATGGTCAATTAAGTATGAAATTTAAAGTGACAATCGATTATTAAAAAAAAAGTGTGTATATTGGGTTTCATTAGCGTAAGATCTACTTTTTCTTCTTGATGATGCAGTTTTCCTTTACATTCTATTACTTTTTTTCTTTTTTGGGTTTAGTATGATAATTAAAAGTTGTTATAAAATGATATATATAGTGCTCCGAAAAAGGTAACAAATCTATAGGATGTAAAATTCCCATATGGTTGTCATATCCAAACGTGTGTATAAAAAAGATATCTATAAAAGTCCTATTATTGAACTGTAAAATATTTTTTCTTGGTCTAATAATTGGTTTTATTTTTGAATCATTGAGATAGATATCATTATGAAACGCGAGCATGATCATTTTTTAAGTAATGCCATTTTGATATTAATGATCAAAGCATGTTCTTTTAAACGCAGGCGGCTGATGCGTGCGGCAAGATATGGACAAAGATAGGAGAAGAGCATGAGACAGCAAGGAAGGACTTCATATCCTCCTTCAAGCTGCTGGAAGAAGAGCTTGGAGACAAACCCTATTTTGGAGGTGACTCCTTTGGATTTGTGGATGTTGCTCTTATCCCTTTCTACAGCTGGTTCCAGGTCTATGAGACCTTTGGGAACATCAAAGCAGAGGACGAGTTCCCTAAGGTCATAGAATGGGCAAAGAGGTGCGTGCACAGGGAGACTGTGTCTAAGTCTCTTCCTGGTCAGAAGGAAGTCTATGACTTTGCTGTGATCTTGAGGAAGAGCTTTGGGTTAGAGTGAAGGAGACATATATAAAGGGTTGTGCTGTTTGAAGGATTTGCATGTTTGGTTTGAATAAGTGACGTTGAGATGGGTGTGTCTTTGAAGATCATTATGTATTTTTGAATGTTAATTATGTTGGTGTTTGTTAGTGTTGCTCTTGTGAATTAACAGTACTTTCATATATTCAAATGCTCTGTTTCTTTGTTGGTTCAAAATTCTCTCTTTCTATGAAAAAAAGTAACTGATTTTGAATCAATCTTGATTGTCTAATCAATTTGGATGATGCAGATTTATTTCTATGAAAAAATAAATTTGATTCTGAATGGATCTAGATAATTTTGATCAATTGATTGATCAAGGTTTAGTCGAATTTAATGTTGGTTATTTTCTCAGCAGAGAGATTTTTTTTTTAATAAAAGTAAGAGAGATTTTTTTTTATGTAATAAAAAATGGTCTTTTAAAAGTCACAATAGGATGTCACTAATCTATAAGATCATATGGATAGAAAACTCAAGTTCTCATACCTAACGCATTTTTCTCCAAGCACAAAACTCGAATCCAAAACTTTATTTGAAGGGAAAAAGTGCTCAATTTGTTGAATCAAATGCCACTGGCGAGAGGGAATTCTTTTTCATGACGTAATTTGTGTCATGTATATTCTCTCATATCCGTAGAGCTTGAGTTCTGGGATGACCCTGTTGATAGAAAGGAATACATATATATATGCTCACAGATCCGATGCCCATCTTCGCATTCAGTATTGCAATCGGTGCATTTTTATTCTAATAATCTATGTTTAATTTGGATGCTTAAGATCTCACTATTTTAATCTATTTCATCATATTTTGTTTTTTCATTCAAATATAAAATAATAGAATTTAGACAGTAAATTAAATTAGAAGTTTCACAAATTAAAATGTGTACATCTCACGTGGCAGATATTATGTTCTCTGTGGATAATAAGTGTTCGTACTGTGTTTTGTATATGTGAGGTGACAGTATTCATACTTCGTTTGAAGCAAGGTCCATTAAGGGAAGCCCATAAGACAAGCAGCTTTACTGGGATTGGGATCCTAGAGTCCGCTAAGGGAAGCCCTGTTTCCTTCAAGACCCACCAAGCTGTCGGTCTGATTGTAACATTTTTTGCATACACAGGCTGTCACACAGCCTAACAAAACGGGAGTGTGAGTTCTAATAAAAGTTAAGACTCATTTAAGTATAATGTTTTGGGTTTGAGACCGTGTAAATCTAAAAGATGTCTTTGGGAGAATTTTCTCCTATTTGGTGTCTGACGGGACTCAAACCGAATTAGTTGGAGTACAAAATAGTGATTACCATATATCATTAAGTTTAAATAATACTAATGAGTCAACTGGAAACAGAAAAGCTTCAAAGATTCATGGAAGTGGTTGGGCTCCATCTAATGGTACAGCCCTGCTTGGTGAATCGGATGTTGCTTTTCTTGCAATATATGCTTTTGGGATGTATTTTTCTGGCCATCAAGGGGATAGGTTAAATCTGAAAGTGCAGAGGGCGTTTTTAATTTTAACCACCTTCATGATAGAGCAGTTTGGCATTGCATTATCACAAAATGATGACCTTTACAAGGAATATATATATATATATGTATATTAATATTTCTGAAACAAAAAATACTGTTTCTAAGTATTGTTATGAAGAGTATTCTTTCATCGCTTTTCTCACTTTTTTAATATTTTATTTTTTAATTTATTTTAACATTTTTTATTTTGAACTTTTAATTCTCTCACTCTCTCCCACCCTCTCTAACATTTTCTTTTTTTAAAAAAATCATTTTAACATTTTTTACTTTTTACTTTTAATTTATTTTTATTTATTTAAATTTTCTATATTTTATCAAATATTATAAAATATTTCTCCATATATTTTCTCTTTTTTCTATTTTCTATTATCCCTATTTCCTTTAATCACTTTATTTTGTATATATTTTTTTAAATTCTCTCCCCATATTTTTATTCTCTCTCTATTCATATCCTTATAATTAATTTAACTTCTTTACCTTATTTGATTATATCAAATTATACCAAATGTACAACAGAAAAGCACTTTGCACCTTTAAAACTGGTATCTTTAGATCTTTATAGCATTATTCAATTATCTCATGTATCTTAAAAATATAGTTTAATTACTAAATTTGTCAAGAAATTTTAATATTTTTTGCCATTTATCTTTATTGATTACATTATTTTTAGTACTTTCTATTACATTTATTTCTCATCTATTATATAAACCAAAGGCATAAATAAAAAAAATGATTCATACATCAAACAACTCCGCAAGGTATCATACATTTTGGACTAAATATTACTTCTAAAAAATGTCCTCCATTTAGGACTAGGTAGGGATAGCTTGGTCCTTACAATCACAACTTTTTTTAATAAAAATGATATATATTAACATCTGGAAAAAATAATTAATATGCTTCATGTTTTTATTTTATTTTAAAAAAGATATAATTGTTTTAATATTTAATATATGCATATAATATAAAAATTAAAACTTATTATTCATAGAAATAATTTTTTATAATAATTATGTTTCTTTTCAAAATAAAATTCTGTAATTTGTATTATTTTGTAAAATTAAATTACTTTTATATTAAAATTTAATGTCATTTTAATTGTCCTTAGTATATTAAGAATAATTGGTATTGTTTTGTATTACAAAGAAATAATTCTATTAATAGAAGATAAGTTGAAATAATTTTTAATGTTAAATAAATTTTAGAAAAGTTAAATGATATCTTATCTTATATCTATAAAAACAGAAAGTAACTATGCAGTTTGCTATTCATGAAGACACAATTTGCTGTCCTTAACATTGTTTTGTCCCTTCTCTTCCTTGGCTTCCAAATTCTGGTTGGGATTAGATGAAACTTGTCCTTCATATGGGATTGGATGAAGCTTCTTATGAAAGCCAATTATGCTTTGAGTGTAGAGGAAGCTCACAATGAGAATCCAAGTTGACTTGCAATGCCTTAGAACGTGAAATTTGCCTTACACAAGTAGCCAGCACTTGGCTTCCATATGAAGCCAACCCTTCATATCCTTTATCTTAATTACTTTATAATCTTGTTCCCTTCAACTCCTCCACCTTCTTGTGTTACAATTATTTCTCTTTTACTTGGCATCTTCCACTATTGTCTGCTTGGATTCACACTATTTGTTTTAATCAAGTGCACTTCATTTAGCTAGTTGATAGTTTTCTATGAAAACCATAGAGGGCGTAAAGGTTTCTTTAAGCTTGTTGAAAGAGTACCAATATCAAGCTGCACTTTCTTTCAACCTTTCAATCCATTGTTCAAGGTGAGCCTCAATGGAAGCTTTCTCAGTTTTGAAACCCACAGAGGAAGATGTAGGAACAATCCCAATCAAGGGGTACATCTCCAAAAAATCTCATTGTGTTAATTATAACCAGTTGTATTTTGTTTATAAGGCAAAAGAACATAAAGAAATTCTAGAGATAAAATATAGATAACCATACAGCTGAAATAAAACGTGGTAAGATAAACTAAAGATAGAAGGTCAAAGGAATTCATCCTCATTTCCAAGAAGATTGCTTACAGCAATAGCTTACACTATTTAATTATGATTACAGGCAATAGGACAGTAAAGCAAATTCTATAATTCAATACAACCAAGCCCAATGTGAAGTATGAAATGTAAGCTAAAAAGCATATTGTCAATATTTTAGAAATAGAACGTATCACTAGAATCATTAATTTAATCGCCCCAAGCATCACCAATGGTTTTTTTTTTTACATGCTATCTTAAAACCTCTTTCCTATTTAATCAACAATGATACACCCTGCCTTCTATCCTACCAAATCATTATCAACCAAAAAAAAAAAAAAAGACACACACACAAAACAAAGAGCGTATTAAATGGGGGAGATGAAATTACAATTCCATCAAGCTCAATTTACCAATCAATAGACAAAAAGGAATTACTGATAGAAGAAAAAACTACAAAATTAGCATTGAAAGAAAATTAATCAACTTATACACAAGCTTCTAATAATGAGGGAAGGAGAATCCTTTTTCTTAATTTTCTCAACAAGATAATCAAATAGAAGCTCGGTGCAAAGTCTTACACTATGGAATGGGTATAAAAAATAAAAAATACCCATAAGTTAAAGGACAAATCTTGATCAGCAAGGACCCAACAATGGCCAATAACTCTGATAACCTTAGCACAACTTAAATAAAAAATACCCAACAACTCAAATCATCTTTGCACAACTCTCCTCACATCACCGGCAAACCTCCAACCACTCTAGTGGCCAACATGAACTTTAGACCTTTGTTTATAGATTTACTCTAGAAACTCTTACAGATATGTTCATTTCCAGATCTGCTCCTCTTCACCTTGCCGCTTCCCCATCACTGCAAGGGGGTTTGAAACATGGGTTGAACTAGATTGTGAAGGTGACATGGCTGTGGCCAAAGAGGGTTCTCGTGGCTTAGCGGTTGAGGGAACAAGTTATGGAGATGTGGGAAGGAACGACGAGTCACTTATAGGTTGGAATGATGGTGGGGAAAGAGAAGATTGAGAGAAAAGAGTGAACGAGAGTGAGAGAGGGAGGAGAGTTTGGTTTGTGATGGGAGAGATGAAGAGCCCATGGTCTTTTATTTTATTTTCTTTTTTTAACTTTATTTTACATGGGCATATTGTTGTCATTTTATACTTTAAAGTTAAATACTAAGTAAAAATAATATTATGAATAATGTAACATTTTTTTTTAAGATTACGTCTTTTTTAGAGTCAAAAGGGATGAGAAGTTTCTATAAAAGCAAGGAGAGATTTTTTTGCATTTTAATAATGTAAAATAAATTCCATTATTCATAATTATTTGTTCAAATTATTATAAATTTTATATTTTATCTTCTATTTTTTTTGGGGGGGAATAGATCCCTCAACACCAATTTTAAGTTTCAATTTTGTATATTTTGAATACCTTATTTTTATTTTAAATATTAATATATTTTAAATTTTATTTCTACGGGTCATTTTTAGAAAATTATAAAACTTATTTATAGTAATTTATACATGAACATTTTAGTTGCATAATAAGCCACATGCTACACAAGTACCATTATTTAAAAAAAATAACACAATCATTATCATCAACTAAAAAATCTCAAAATTGGTATATCATAAAGAGAAAGCAAATAAAAGACATGCGGTAACTTACAAAATATTTCTGACTAATAAATAAGCTTCAGCTATCTATTAATTAACACAAGGACCTATTATCAACATATGGCTCATCTTACTACGGGAGGTGACAAGGCCAAATAAAACTTGGGTTTCATTTGTACCTTTTCCTTTATTTGTGTGTAATTGTATATTTGGACAACAAAAAATCATATTTGATGCAAATAAACAATAATGTTAGAACCGAATCAGACATTGAATCGGACAAGGCACTGGTTCAAGATTCAATGGTTTAAATGATGTCGAATCAGGGTCGGACCCGTAGTGATTAAAATAATATATTTAAAACAAATAATATAAGTTTAAACAAATTTTATAATTTAATTAAAATCTCAAACTAAATAACATTGAATTATTAATCTATTATTCACCACAAACAAATTATTAATAAGTTTCATAACTCAATATTTTAATTTAAATAAGTTAATATTCATCTATAATCATATTTTGAGTTCAAAATAATAAATTAATAATCTATTATTTATTATTTATTAAGTAAATATATAATTTTTAATAGTTAGACATTATAATAATACTTATATAATATTATAATATATAAAGAAAACATATTTATACTAAAAATGATGTTATTTTATCTTAAAAATAAAAAAAATATTTAAAAAAAATTTGAAAAAAAAATGCATAACCAATTCAAATCGGTTCAAGATTGATTTTACTGGTTTTTGATTGGTTCTCACCGATTATGAACAGTACCAGTTTTGTACCAGGATCGAACTGGACTAGGCACCGATTCTTGGTCCGACCTGTTAAACCGATTGGTTTGATCCGGTTTTAATAACAATGCAAATAAACAAATAAAAACTAAAACAATTTTATTTCAATTTTAGTATAGTTAAACGGGCTAAATTAAAAGATTCCACGCATTGCGCTGGCTAAAGCCTCTAGTTTCTTAAATAGAGAGATGAACTGGTAAGGAAAATACTGTATTTTTTGGTACAATTTGAAACTATATCTGTTTAATGTTAAAAGGTAAGAACCTTCTTCGTGATTTTCAGAGTAAAGTGATGATACGCTTGCGTTTTGATAATTCCACGTGTCAAAGTTTATTGAACAAACAACACTGCAGTCCCATTAAATCTGGACATAATTTCAAAGGAAAATTACATAATCTAATGAACTTTGTAAACCATCCAATCAAACCTTTTAAAATGTAATAATAATAATAATAGTAATAAGGCAAAAATATACTTTTAGTTCTATAACTTTACATCAACTTTCAATTTAGTCCTATAAGTATAAAAAGTTTCCTTTTAATTCTTTAATTTTTAAAATATGATAAGAAACTTCCTTTTTGTTAACTTCGTTAATTAATTTAATAGAAAACACTTATATCAGAATTTTAAAGCTAGCTCATTATTATTGGCAAAATAAATAAATGCCAACTCATATTACCTTCGTCTATCTATTTATTTTACTTTTAAAATATTTTAAAATCTTAAAAAATTACCATAACCGCTTAGAAAACCATAGATTCATTATATACCAATAAAAAATTTTGCTTCCATTGTCAAGGCTTCCATTTCAACCTAGATTTCTGCAAATTCAAGCATACAATAATTAGGTATCTATATACAATTCACCCATATTCTTGAGTAGAAAATCACTCTGTACAAACTACTTCAATGAAATTGCAATGTTATGTTAACATTTGCTTTATTCTACTTCAATGAAATTGCAATATTATGTTAATATTTGCTTTATTCTAATTCTAATCATGTTTGACTTTGAGATAAAAAAGCTTGTTAATTAACATATGCTTTTTCGCATATACTACTTGTAATAGTTTGCAGATACTTGGTCTATTCTAGCAATTCTGTCCTACTCTCAATTATTCTCGTGTTTCTTTTGTTTGACTCTTTTCAATGAAATTGTCTACCTTTTTATTCTCTTGTTCATTGCTTTAATTATATATGTGATAGCACTAGACCTATAGTCTCCAAAATATAGTAAACAAGTAGCTGTACATTGAAGTTGCATCCTCCATGATGCTCTGAATTTGATCCCAATAGTTTAATAGCCCTATATGATACCTACAAGTATAAATAGAGCAATCAATGTAAATACCCAATAATTACTATCAACAATGATCACAAGTGAACACCCCACACACCCCTTGATTGCAATGTTCACCTATAAAGAATAAAGATTTTGATTCTTCATCTAAACTATGAATTATTTCTTTTGTCACTTATTTCATTGTCTAAATAAATATTAACGTGTGATAATTGAATCATTCTTTAGTATTTTTTTGGCTATAATTATTCATTTAATTACTCTTTAGTATCAGAGAGAAAAATTTAGGAAAAATACAATCTTTCCTCTCATTATTTTTCTTCTAATATCTTTTAATTGATGCCATTTTTTATTTTTTTTGTTGCCATGATAATTTTTTTAACATATTCTACATGAAGCGGTTTAAAGTTGAGGTGCATCATGGAGGACAATTTGTTACTTCACTTGATGTGCAATATGTATATGGGCAAAAAATTGTATGGGATAAATGTGATATTGATAGATGAAGTTACTTTGAAATTCTAGATGGTTTGATAGACCTAGGATGTGTTTTAGCAAAAGAAATATGGTACAAGTTGCATGGGATAAGTATGAGTGTTGGGTTGAGACTCATTTTTTATGACCATACTACTATGGACAGGGGCAACATAGGTATTCATCATGGAATGGTGGAATTGTTTGTAATACATGCCATAGAAAATGATGATGAAGTCAACAATTACAAAGATGCAATAGAAGTTGAAGAAGATAGTGCCTTAGACATTCACTTCAATGATAATGAAGAAGAAGCATATGAAGATGATGGCTTTGAGCAAGTGCAATCTAGTAATCAAGACTTGCTTGTTGATGTTGTAGATTATGAACATTATACTTGCTCTAAGGATGATCAAGAGTTGGATAACCCTAGCTATGAGAAAGAAGATGGTGATGGAGATAGAAGTCTCAATAATAGATTTCCATTGCGTAAGTTGCTAAAAGACATGAAGGAGTACAAGTGGGAGCTAGTTCAAGAGGATTTTAAGGACGCAATAGTGTCTTATGCAGTGCATGCTGGTAAAGGCTTAAGATTGTCAAAAATAACCAAGTATACAGGACATTGCAATTATGCAACCAAGCAAGGTAAAATTTATTTGTTTGAATTTATATAATATGATAATTTACAAAAGTTTTTTTAATAGAAACATAAATTTGGATGCAGGGGTCTTCAATTCAAAGTTTGTCTAATGTATCAAGGACTTGGTTGAATATGCAGCCTAGACAGGTGTAGTTGTATAGCTAGTTATATAAATGTTAATGGTCTGAGAGTTAAATTTACTAAATATTTTCATATAGGAAACTTTAAGTCAGCCTAAAGTGCAAAGGCCTTGGCAAAATGTGTTATCATGGCGCACCCCTAGATCACATCTCATTGTGCAAAGGTCAAGCAAGAAAAAATACAATGACAATCAGGACTGTGCACAGGCCAGGACAAGACTGAGCTAACCCCTGCCCGGTGTTTTGTCCAAAGAAGGGCTGGGACTATTTTTTCAGCCCGTGGCCCGTCCCGGCCTGGATGACTCGTAGCCCGTACGAGATGCTCCAAAATAGGGTCAGGCAGGGCCAGCTCAGTCCTTTAAAAATTTACAAAAAAAACCTATGAAAATGCAAAGACACTGCTCGCCAACATCAACTAATTTCAATATAGCATCAATGATTCTTTCTTCTAATTTTTCTTTATCCAAGATATGAAACATCAGATGATCAGAGACAAACTAAGACTTATTTCATGAGCAAGCAACAACTAGATGAAGTCTTAATTTTCAGCAAATTAATTGATTGCCCTGCCAATATGACATGAATAGATCTAACCAAGAAATATCAGAAAAGTAGAATAAACCAAACATTTCTATTGACAAGGTACTGCAACATACATTCAGTCTTCTAAATCTTTCATTATTTGCTTCTAGACGTTTAACTTTAATATCCAGTTTGTTTGTATAAACCTTTCAAGTGACATAGATATCATCTTATATCAACTATTTGAAAAGTAAAAACAAGTAAGGCTCAAAGAAATTACATCATACAAATAACAAAACCTACTTTCTTGCTCATGATCTAGCAGCAGATTCTCTATTTTTAATCATCCTCTTTTGCCTCCTCTCCACTATGTTTTCGGCCCCATCACCAGATGCCAACCTTTTCCGACCTGAAGTTTATGTATCTGACATTGCACCCATCAAAGAAGATGGTAACATATATAAAGAGCTTTTTCATTACTGTTGCAAGACTAATTCAAATAAGAAGCAAAGGAGCAAACTATATTTTAGAATTCAGCATATAAAATTATAAACTAACTCAAGTAACAAAACAAGAAGCGAAAGGGCAAGCTATATTTCAGAATTCAGATCTATAAGATGACAGTTCACACAACCATGAAACCAAGTTAACAACACAAACCAACGGTGAACCTTAGTAATTTGCAAAGTAATAAATCTTAAAATCTTAGTAATTTGGATGATGAATTTTGGACCAGAAGACGAAATCAAGCAAAAGAACGAAAGCAAAAGGGGAAGTAGAACATACCTTGGATGACGAATTTTGGACCAGAGCTCACGAACTCAATAGTGAACCTGGGATTCAAGCTTGAGCTCACTGGAAGTCTGGAATTGTCACGGCTACAGAGTACAGACTCACGACACGAACTCAATGCGGAGAAGTTGGGGCAAGATGACGGTGAACTTAGGACGATGCGATAGGAGTAGAAGGCCAGAAGCTGTAGCTGTGGCTGTGAGAGAGATTGAAGCTTAAGGTTCATAACTTCGCTAGTTTGCTTGATTTTCTTGTGTGGCCATAACAGAGGAGAAGGTACGAAAGCCTGCGATTAAGCCCTAGCCACACCTTGATGAATGAAAGAGTTAAAGGATCAAGAGAATTGAGGGTCATGGACAATGGTTGCCGTCGGCACCATGACAGTGTGAAGGTAGGAGTTTCACGCTTTTTGTTTACTCGCATCGTGTCTCCATCTCGTCTCTCTGGATTCTCACTCTTTCTCTCGAATCACTCTCTCAAGTGCCATATCACTGGTCTAGTCTCTCCCCAATATCCTTACTTAGAGTTGAAGCATAACCCTTGCAATTGAAGTTAGACACTTGAGCTGGAAATGACGTCGTTCAAGTGTCTCACTTATATAAAAAAAATAATAAACATACTATATATTTAAATGGGCCGGGACAGGTACGAGCCTGTCCTTGCCCGTTGCCCATCCTGGCTCAGTCTCTATTTAGCCCGAATTTTACTTCTGTTTTGTTTTTCTCACTTTTATCCCAGCCTGAACCGGCCCGAACTCACCGGGCACACCGGGTATGCGGGCACCTTGAACACCCCTAATGACAATGGCAAGCAAAACACAAGCAACTACATCAAGTCAATATGCTGAGCTAGCACCAAGAGACCATTCTAAGAGAAAAACTACTTCTCAAAGAAATGTTTCCACCTAAGGGAATAGGCATTTAGTATTATTAAGATCACTTGACTTTTTAGCTTGACTATTTTTCTATGACTTTTCAGTATATCTATTTGTACACTATGGTTTTATATTTTTGGTTTAGAACTCAGTATAAATATTAAGTATTTATGAATGTAAGAGAAACACATCAGTATGTCTCTTAAGTTCAAGTCTCGTGAAGCATTCTCCATGAATAGTTTATTCAATATCAATGCCCTACACTTTCCCAACCGATGATTTTTTTCTTCAAGTGATGGGGAGAAAAATACAATATGCTAGCATGTGTTCAACATCATTCTTTCATTCAAGTCACTGTTTTCCCTATTAAAGCAAAGCATGAAGAGCAATCAGGCTGTCCAAATACGTAAAACATAATTTCTGTATCATGAACCTTCCAACCACCAAAGAAATTATAATGATAATAATTTAGATTATATTACTTAGCATATCCACAAATAGAATTGCCAAGAAAAATATAAAATAGATGGTCACATGCACATGAATGTCAAATCCAATCAAAGATATGTTTACCAAAATAGGGTCATACTAAATAATTTAATTATGAGCAGTCATTTAGATTCAGGCAAAAAAAATCTTTTAGATAACGGATAAACATTAATCATAGTAAAAGAAAGAGCAACCACCAATTGGCCTCATAGGACAAATACCAAGTTCTTTTGTTTGCGTTATGAATTTGGAAAGCACGCACCATATTTCCCCTGCAAAAGTTGTGCACTAGTAGGCATAAAAAGAGGGTATGATTGAGCTTGAATCCCACCTCCACCAACACACACAATTAACATACCTTGCCCATTATTTAAAAATAAAATTTGCCTATACGACCTTTTTTTTTCACGTGAAAAACAAAGAAACAGTTTCTAATGATGTAAAATTTCAATTATTGAATCCCATTTACAACAATTAATTAAAATTTGCTCAAAGGTGGTTCCAAGAACATGTTATGCTGGTTAATACTCATCTTTCTTTCTTTACCTATATTGGATGAAATCACTCAGTAATATTACGTAGCAAACTGCCAAGTAAGTATCCCAAGCTATAATCTACAAATTAAATAGGACCCGACTTTCCTTTTCATATAGACTTGATAAATCGTAACTATTATGTTGTAAATTTTTCCTTACAATTGTATCGTTGATCAGGTTAGAGTTTTTCATTTCATTCTATGTGGTTTGCAAGCTATTAACCGTCATCATCATTTTACCCATCAATAGTCTGTGTTAAGGGAGTGATGGTCAATTGTGGTTGATGTGGCCCTAAATTTCCAACCCTAATGATTTCTAAAAGTACAACTTGAGCATAACCCATACTTTTGAAGAAGATATCTTCAATTAAACAATTAAAATACTCACTTGACTCACAGGATGTGGAGTTCCATCGATAGCGATTAATGCGATTCCTCTTTGGCAACCTCCTTCCTCCATTTAGACAATAGTCGTGCGGGTAAAGCCATGGATCAAGTAGCAAAGATGAGCTCGAAGAAGTAGAAGGTTGGAGAACTAGATTTTTCTTTCCGACAAGTAATGGGAGAAACAAATAAGTGGAAATAGGAAAAAAAATAATAAATAGATAATGAGTTGGCTTAAAAAAACTGATGAGTCAGCAATCTCAATTAAAAAATTACCAGAGTTAGATATTAGAAAAAATTTATCATATTTTAAAAGTTAGGGATTAAAAAGATACATTCTAAAGTTATGAACTAAATTGAAATTTAGTCAAAAGTTAAAATGATTAAAAGTATGCTTTTGCCTAATAATAATGATAATCATCATCATCATCATAATAATAATAACAAATCTACAAATAATAATAACAATTTTTGCATAAGTTATCGAAATTTAAGTGATAAATTTTTAATGATAAGGGTTAGAAATAAGGGAATAAGAAAATCAAAATATGATAGTAATAATCTTAACCTAGTCTTGGATGAGAAGAAAAGAGGAGAAGAGAAAAGTAGGGGAGAAAAGTGGGAGGAAGAGAAAATTAGGGAGAAAATAACATGTGGGTCTCATATATTTTTATCACAACTTTTCTCTCAAAAAATGGAAAGATTTTGAGGAGAAAACTTTAATTCTAAAATTGCCCACCATTTTATAATTTTTAAATACATTTTATAATTTTTTAAATACATTTTAATTTCATTCAATACTATATTGTAAATTAATTTCATTTAGGAGTGAAAATAAATTTTATAATTTTTTAAATAAAAAATTAAAATTGGACAAAATAATTATAAATTAAGATTAAAATTAAAATGATTTTAATTCCATTGGGTAATATTTGATGGAAATTATATAAATAATATGGTATAATAATAAGTTTTATATATGAAAATATTTTCTTAAAAATAACAAGAGTATTATTATTATTATTGTAAAATTAGCCATTTCTCTCTCTCTCTCTCTCTTTTTATCATCTCTCCCTTTGTTTGCTCCCATTTATCTAAGCATGGAGAGAGACCTCATTTTTCTCCTCGTCTCTTCCCCTCAATTTTTCTCCACCAATTTTCTTTTTTCATCCAAGCATTCAAGCATTAGGTAAAAGTTCACTTTTTACTCCCTTATGGACTTTATGAAATGAAAAAAGAAACCTGGGTACTTTTTTTTAGTAAAAGAAAATTAAATAGTTAAACTTATACATTTAATTTACTTTAATTTAGTTAAATTAAAATATGTGGATTTTTTATTTATGATTTATTCTATAAGTAACTTTTGTTATTTATATTATTAGTTTATTTTTAAATTTAAAATGCGCCCAATTTGAGTTGATTTGATAAAAATACGTAAAAGTATATAAATTAAACATAAAAATTGAAACCTCTTAGACTATATAGAATCTTAAATTTCATGCACTAAAATCAAATGTTAATGTGCTCTATATTTCATGCATCTATGAAATCTTTTTTAATATAATTTTTCGAAGATTTTGGATAGTCAAATATAACCATTTGGAAGAGGGAAAAAATGGAAATTTTCTATGATTTTCTTGAGCTGATCTAAGTGAGAGGAAACCCAAAATTGCCATGCTTCATTTAATGGGTCACGCTCCATCTTGCAATCAAATCGTCCTCCATTATATAAAATTGATTATGTGTATTAAAAAAAATAGTCATTGACAATGAAAATTTTCAATAAAAATTATGGGCGCTGACAAAAGCAAAGATGCAAAGAAATAAAAGAGTTAAAACACTACAATTCAGGCAATCGAACTTGACAAAAGCTTAATCCTCTCTTGCTTTCCCTTTTCACGTTTAATTGTTTCAGTGAGGAGAAAGGTAGGGAGGAAGAAAGGTGAAAGATATCAAGGGAGCCATCAGTAAAGAGGGAATCGCAGAAGCCTGTTGAACAACCACACCCTCAAATCCCTTTCCTATCATTGATTGCCACAAGAAAAATAATATAGTGCAAGGCAAAAAAGCAAAGTAGCAGAGACGTCAGACTAGTTAATCACAAGAATGGAGAACGAGCTAAAAGTGTGAGAATCAAGTAGGTGACTTTAATTGAGAAAATACTGAGTAATCTGAATCCTGCTCCTATCAGAAGTCAACGGCGGGGGCTATAAATGGAGAGAAGGCCAAGGGGGAGAGGGGGAGAGAAAGGGCTAAGTTTTCAAAGAGAGAAGAAGAAGCAGGGAACGGACAAGCCGGAGAAACGAGACGCATCTTGGTGCTCAGGGGTAACTTCTTTACTGTTGAACTCCTATGTGACTTTTAGGTGGTTAAATTTCTTGAGAATCTATAGATGTTTTGTAAATCTGTAGATGTTTGTCCTTGTTGGCGTAAGGAGCTTGATGAAAATTTGAATGGTGTTGTGTGTTGGATTATATGCTTTAGTGATGTTGCAACAGGGACCTTGTTGTAAAACGCATGTTGGGTATTTGATAAAATGTTGAAGAGAGTTTTAAGTCAGGAGTTTATTGCTGTAACTTCTTACTTTCCCCTTTTATTTTCTGTTTGACTACGCACTGATGGAGGAGTTTGATGATGAATCCTTTGTCTTGTTCCCTCAATGTAGCTTTGGAAGTGTTAGGTTTTACTTCTAGCTTGCATATGTATACTAGATAAATGGCAATTGCAGCACCTTTATGCTTTAGTTTGACTTGGATGCTATTAATTGGAAATGGGATTTTGTTAAAAACATTAATATGCTTTGTTCATGACCCTGAAGTGTTAAAAGGTTGAAAGAACGTTTGAAAAGTCAAGCTCAAAATGTGTGACGTTATTGTGACCATATGCAGCAAGTTTTCTTTTTTTCATCCTTTTTTTTTGTATTTTCAGTGATTATATCTCCATGAGAGCTTTATTGGAGGTGTTATTTGTTTAATGCCAAAAAGAAAAGAAGAAAAAAATTTATAAGCTTGAAAAGATAATTTACATAAAAAAAAAGAGTTTTAAAGTTTACCGTGAGAGACTAAGTTTTTGTGTGTCTAGGGTGTCAGTTAATTGTACCTTAAGTGAGTAGTCGCTATGATATTTATATTGGCTACGTCTCAATTTTGAATATTTTGGGTTCCAATAGCCAATTTTTATTTTCCTTTTTAGTTAAATGTAAAAAAAATAAAAAAAAAGCTAGCGATTTTTTCTAGCCTTTTGCTCCAAGTGATAACACCGTTGGTACTTTGATATCAATTAACAAGTCGTGAGTAACAAAGTTACCACATATGTTAGTCAATTTCTTCTAAAGGTGTATGTAATTATTTTATTTTAAATTCTTTTTTAATTCTTTTCAAAATGAAAATAAGTTCCAACATCAAGGTATTAAAAACCAGACTGACCATTGAACCAGATGAGGTAATGATTTAAAGTTTAATGGTCAGATTTGGGTCGGACCGGTTATGAATAAATTGATATATTTTAAATAATATAGATGAAAAATGTAAAAGATATTTATCCAAAATTATAAAATTAACATTCAATTTCAAATAAAAAACAAATATAATAATTTTTAATTTTCTATATAATATAGAAAATTAAAAATATTATTATAAATTTTATAGCTTAATATTAAAATTTAAATAAAATAATATTCACCTGCAATTATATTTTGAATTTAGTTTTAATTGTAAGAGTTTCAACTTCAAAAAATAAAATTACTTTTTAATTTCTCCAAATGTTTTTATTAACATTGTCAGTAATTTCACTTGGAGCACGTGATGACAGCTCACATAGGCATAGGCAGTGATGTATAGAAGGGAATAGCTTTGGGTGTTGGCAGCACTACATCCTATGTACAGTAGCTAATGGGTCATAGATTGAAAAACGTGAGCTACATTTTCTTTCTTTTCCAAACTCGAAATAATGCCTCGCTCGATCTCTTAATCTCCATGTGCTAACAGATGCAATTTTTAGATAGACAGAGTCTTCTTTGGCTTCTCCTTACAGCCTATTTGGTTCAATTACAGGAGGGGCATGTAAAGGTAACGAGTTTCACATTAGCTGATTAATAGTGTTTGGTTGGCGATGTAAAAATTATATATGTAATTCGGATTACTTAAATTCATATAATAGACGCTTCCCAAAAGTTGAGCATTGAGCATTACATACATGTAATAGAGATAAAATGACCATATTGCCCTTATGAAAACAAATTATTCCCATTTACATTTACTTAAAACCCATCAACCTCATGTTTGTGTTTAATTAAATAAAAAAAAATACATCTATTTTCTATACCCCCAGTATTTACCAAACAAACCCATATGTATTTTATTTACATTACATTCCATTGCCTATCATTTCATTACATTCCCTAACTCCCTGTAATTGAACTAAATAGGGTGTTAGTCTCTTCATCTTTCATTTTCTTTACATCTTCACCATCTGCTTTAGATGCTACTTTCGTCTTCTTTCTCACTTGTGCTCTATTCAAACAAAATCATCCTCTGGATGCTGTGTGCTTGTGCTGCAATTTGAAGTAAATAAAGACATTTATACTTCGTTATATCTCCCTTCCATCGTCGATGCGATGATACCAACAACTTCTTCTGTGAGTTTTGCAAGTCCTTGGATGTAACATGCCTCTTTCTTCTTTATCTTCTTTCCCCCCATTTTTCTTCCTTTTTCTTTCTTATCGGTGCTCTGCTTTCGATGCTAATATCTTGAACTACCTGATTTGGCTGACCCGCCAATTTTTTCAATTTAAGCCCAAGTTAGTTGGTTCAAGGCCGATTTCCATAAATCCCGATTTAGTTTTTATTCCGAACTGGACTAGGTACTGGTTTCTGGTTAAACCGGTTGAACCGGCCGATCCGGACCAATTTTTAATACCATGTCCAATATCTTATCCACTCTTAAAAAATATAATAATGAATGTAATAAGATCACAATAGAAATTATTTTTGCACCTTTATGCCTCGAGTGCTATTACCGTAGGCATTTAGGTATCAATAAACGTACTGTGAGTGATATCTTTGTCACCACTAGTACTAATTGATTTCATTTTAAAATTGATTTTACAAAAATAAAAAATAAATTGTTGTCAAATTTTTCCCCTTAAAAAAATGAAATATTCAAGAAAACATGTATTTTAATCATATATTTTAAAATTAGATAGAAACTTATATTCTTTTTTTAATTGATTTAGGAAAACGGTAAGATTAAAGAATGGAAATTAATCTATCTTTTACAAATTAAGACACACCAACCAATCATGACATTTATTTTATTTGCAAAAAAATAATTCATCTTCTATGAGCTTCTCTTTGAAAAAAGAAGTATATATATTTATAATAAAAATATCAACCCAGTGACAAGTATTTCTATTCCGAACTACGTGGACTTTGATCATACTGTAGGGTACGTAGGTCCTAGGCTCTCATTTTAGGTTAAGTTCATTCTTGTAATTAAATAATTTTTCTCTTATTTTGTTTTTCCCAATTTCTCATTTTTTTATTTTATTTCATTTTCATAAATTCTTTTATTTTTATTTTTTGCATGTGAATGATTAAAGGGTAATTAAAATAATTTTAAAAGCCATAAAAATTGCATAATCAACTTAAGATAATTGTTCTTAGGAACGGGTGTTGTAAGAGTATCAAACACCTTCCCCACTTACAATTGTACTCCTGAACCCAACTTTGATTTGTAAACAATCCCCTTTGTGGGTTTCCATAGTTTTCCTCAAAATTTTAACGGTGACTCCTCTTGAATTAGCTTTTGTCATGAAAGCTGATTTCTTTTTTCATTTTCACGCCATCCACGTCATATTTTCACCACTTATCCAAATTTACATTTATTAATGATTAATGTACAAAAATAAAAAATCGGAGCAACGGGCTAAACACAAAGGAGTAGATAATTTGAGGCCCTTATAATAAAAAGCTAATTCAATAAAATACTCATGATAGTTTATTCAAACCTATTCAATAAAAACAAGTCTACTTATCCTTGCATTCCTAATATTTTGTGAACGAGGAAAAAAATTACATATAACACTAGAAGGGACATGGGTTGCTTTGATAAATAGACATAGATTTCAAAGGCTACTGTCCAATACATGGCTACAGCACCGATTTTTTTTTTCAAAACAAAAAAATAAATCAATAGAATATGCAATCCGAACAGCTGCAATATATAGTCGAAAATCATTATAAAAAAACAAATACCAAACCTTAGGAAATGTCAAAGATGAAATTAAGGAGGAAAAAAGGAATGAAACACTAATATTCTTTGATATAATGAACATCTATGATTTATGATGTGCACGCTGTGTATTTAGGAACTGAACTATACTAAATCTGACTATTTTTAAATGTATCAAACTTACACTCTCTCCGTTCCTTTTTATAAGGTACAAATGTGATGCTTTTTTCCCCTAAATATAAGATGCAAATTTTGCAAGTGTATGGTGCATTTATTTTTTCTTGCCAATTTTACCATTAACATTAAACCTTTCATTTCCCCATGTTATGACAAACTATTAATTACATGATAAAATTTTCAAATTTTAAATAGGGGTATTTTAGAAAACTATTTGGAAATTCTAACAAACTTAATGCTCGCAACAATATTTTTTGGTCCGTATAATTTAGCTACTTGTATTTTATAAATAAGAACGGAGGGAGAATTTAACTAACTCAACTTGCAATTGATTGGAATCCCCAAAATTGATCCCAAGCATAAACAAAACAAGTACCCAATAATCCATTATAGGGTATCTAAAAAGCTGAAATACAATTTTTTGAATTAAGCCAATATTTCAAGCCCTCACCTCCGTGCAAGTTTAAATTCTCTCTTTACAGTGAGAGCTCAAACCCTTGCCACCGTGCGAGTTTACCTTCTTGCTTTTGTGTTCTGGTCTTCTCAATGCCTTTCTCCCCGGCTCTTGTCGGTGGAGAAGGTGCCCTTTTTGTGCATGCATCTGTTCCTTTTCTTTTGGGTTTTGCTGTTGATTCTGTGTTTGCTAGGGTCCAATGGTTGGTGGAGAGCTCTTCCCTCTGTGATGTTCAACTGCAAAGAGTTGATTTGGTTAGTGCTCTAGGGTTTGAAGAGCCTGTTGCAGTTGGAAACTTCATCAGTTGGTTCGGATTTGAGGGGTGGAGATAGGGTGCCTCTCGAGGTTCGATCGGCCGCTCATGTCGTCTCCTGTTGGGTCTATTTCTCCACGTGGTTTATGAGTGGAAATTTATCGAAGTTTGTTCTTGTCTGGGTAGATTCAACATTGAAGGGGATGGTTCCATTTTGAGGGTTCGTCGAACCACCATCCCCTATAATGGTGATGCCGCTTGCTTGTTCCTTCGTTTGAGTGTCTTCGATCTTGGTGTTGGTTTGGCTTGGTGGGTGGTGTTCTTCTTGTGGTTTTCGATCTATTGTTGGTTTGTCTTTTTTCTTCTGGTTTTTCTTTGTGAGGCTATACTTCTGGGTTTTTGCTTTGTTTTGTTGCTTGCTTGCCGGTTATGGTTTCCGTCGGCGTGCAAGGTTGTGTCTATTTTGGGTTGGGTAAGGTTTTGTATTGGGTCAGGTTTGATTTTCTTTCTTAGGTTCTTGTCTCCTGTACTCTTGTTGTGTTTATGTTAATGTTATCTGTTTTGTTGTGGCAAAAAAAAAAAAGCTGAAATACAACGGTTTATTTGGCATATAAAATGGAATGGACTGAAAAATAGAATATCATTGTAGGGTATATTATATGCATAGAAAAAACCTCCCTATAAGGTATATTATATGTATATTGTAACGCCCCTCAGGATATCTTTATTGGTTTTGTGTTCAAGACTGGAGGAAGCAGGACAGAGATAGGTTCAAGAGGAACCAGAAAGGGCTCCACGCAGTGGTGAGGAGCAGAGCCGCGGCGGCGAGAGACCTTCCAGTGGCGATGTTTAAGCTAAATCCGGTGGAGCCGCGACAGTATATCTGGAGCCGCAGCGAGAGTCGGGAAATTTGCTTAAATCCGGATCAGTTCAGTCGGACGAAAAGGAAAGAAACGGAGGAAACCGAGGGAGACTGTGAGGAGCAGTGCTAGGGTTCGAGATTCCTGGCTTCCAGGAGTGATTTTTGGACCTCAAGAGCTTGGATTCAAGTTGGTAAGTGTTCCCTACTCCTCCCTCTCCATTGTCTTCGATTGAAGTTTGGGATTTTCTGTGTTAAGGTTGGATTTCCAATTTGGGGCGAAATCCACCGATTGAAATGGATGAAATAAGGTTAAGGAAGTGTGTTTTGGTGTTTTTGTTACTTGGGTGTGAGTTTTGAAGGGATTATATGTGTTTAGAGCTTAACCCTAGGTTGTTTTCGGTAATGGCTCTTAGGAATTTGAAGTGTATGAGGTTGTGTGGTGTTTGAGTGATCCCTAAGAGCTTATTGATGCATGTAAAGGGTGTTGAAACCTTGGGTTAGGTTAATGTAGTTGAATTGTGATATTTGGCTTGTTGGGTACTTTGTGTTAATGGTAGAATTGTGATATGGTAAAGGTTGTTGGCTAATCGAGATGGGTGCACACGTACTGGACAATTCAAGGAAGCTTGTGGAACTCGTATGTGTGTGGTAATGACAATTGAGGTAACCGAGTGTTTGTTTATATTGTATTGATTATGTTATATGATAGTACGTATATTTGTATATATATGCATGTCTCTTTCATACCACGATAACGATGTGTTAGTGTGTACTGTTTTTATATATATATCGTGGTATGTATACTGATAGACGATGGTTATGACTATGATGATGCTATGTGTGATGATGATATGATATGTTGCATACATGACATTATGATGATGATACGTTGATACATGAGCATCACCACATGACATTGTGAGACTGCGATGTATGGTGGATGGAGTGGTGATGACGTGATGGTGGTATGATGTATGATTATATATATATATGTTAGGGAGGACAAGGTTGGATTATATAAATATGTTAGGGAGGATAAGGGTGGATGCTGTATATATGATATATATATATATATATTAGGGAGGATAAGGATGGATGATTTATGTGTTATGTGTTAGGAAGGATAAGGATGGTGTCCATGCAAGGGCGATGTGCATTTCATACATTTCATATTGCATTCATACATTGTGTGAGATATATGTATGTATATATATATGTGTGTGTGGTTGTTGTTCCCGATTACTGAGACATTATCTCACCCCCTCTCCCATAAACTAACCTTTTAGGTGACGGTTCTGGCACTAGTTCGGAGAAGACGCGCGAGTAGCAGCGAACGTGGGAATACTAGGTCTATGTAGTACCTGTGTATTGGATATTGTATCATGTGCCAAGTAGGATAGAGAATGGTTTATAATGGATATATGACATGGCTGAGACTGGTTATGTATGTATGTATATATGTTTATGTTTGTGGTATGTATGGTTGAATGGTGTTGGGAGTTTGAAGTGTTGTATGTTGGTATTTGTGAGTCCAGTGTATGGTTTGAGCCCGAGTGGTATGTTTTGGGGCCTATAGCCCATTTAGTCAAGTTGGGTTCCAAGGGGTCAAATCTCATAGGAGTGGTTCCTTTGAGGTGAAGCCTCTTTGGATCAGTTGGTTTGGGGGTTTTGGATCTGTATGAATGGTCTCTGAGCGATCAGTTGCCTTTGGTTGCAATTGGAGGTGGTTAGTGGTAAGTTTTGGTCAATAAGTGGTTAAAATAGTGTTGAAGGTCCAGAATCTCCATACGGAGTTGGATTGAGGAAAAAATGGTGTCTTTGGATAGATGGGGACTAGATTGACTTGCAGGAGTTAGAATCAAGTCAATCGGAGGTCGGAGCATAAAGTTATGGGCGTCGAAAGTTCACCCTAGAATATTGAATTTGCTGATATGGTATATCAGCAAGGGGCGTCGCGGCACAGGAAGGCAGGCCGCGACACCAGAGGAGATAGAATCGATGGAAAAATAGGGGAGGCCGGAGCCACGGCAACACTGTAGCGGCCGCGGCCCCAGCCCAGATTTTGGTGTTTTATGAGTCGTTTCCGCTGTGTTTAGGTATTGGAGAGTTATTATGTGATGTCAGGGTTGTGTTTGGTTGAATTTTAAAGTTTTTGGTTTATTTTGGATGTGTAAGGAGGTAGGGTGTTACATATATACTCCCTCTGATCCATATTATAATATATTTTATATCAATTACACGCATATTAAGGAAATCATTTTTTCACATGAAATCAATGCAAAAAGTACCCACATTTTCTATTTTACCCTTATTAAATACCTCATTTTATTATCATTATAGGGTTATAAATAAGGATTATGGAAACATTACAGATAAGGGTAAAATGGGAAGAAAAATATCTGATACTTTATATTTTAGACAAAAAAACTTATTATACAAAATATCCTATAATATAGATCGAAGTAACTACCTCCTTATAAGGTATGTCAAGACAGAAACCCCATATTAAAATTACCGAAACCTTCATCCTCTTCTGTACAACACTACTATATATACCTATAAGATTCTTGAACAGCTCACCTGCCAACCACTCAGCCAATCTTAAAAGCCAAAGCAAAACCCAATCTTGTGTTTCCTTTTGGCCTTTCAAAAATGGAGAGCACAACCGCTTCTTCTTCATCATCCTTTGTGACACGATCAGATTCAAATCAGTGTGGTTGAAGTTGAAGCAATGGCGAGTCATGAGGTCATTCTTCTGGACGTTTGGATGAGTATGTTTGGGATGAGGGTTGGGATAGCACTGGTAGAGAAAGGGATAAGGTATAAGAGGAAGGAACATGATTTGGTGAATAAGGGTTCTGAGCTTTTGCAGATGAACCCTGTTCACAAGAAGCTCCCAATTTTGATTCATAATGGGAAGCCTGTTTGTGAGTCTCTGATAAATTATTCAGTATATTGAACAAGTTTGGAAGGACAAGTGGTCACCATTGTTACCCTCTGATATCTAAGTGCTCAAGCTAGGTTTTGGGCTAATTTTGTTGATAAGTAGGTATGTATCTAATTTGATGCCTCATAAACATTTTGGACATTTCAAATTATATATTGATTTTATGTATGTTCTTATATGCTGAAAGATTTAGTGTACTTCACATGTTCCTAGTTCAATTTTACGGTAAAACTTTTATTTTTTGTTTTAATTCATCACCTATTATCGCATCATATCATCATATCAAAATTTTTTTTATATTAAAAGATTTGAATCATAAATATTACTTATATCTCACATCATTTTTACCATATTAATTAGTCCTACATTGTAATCTACCTTTTAAAAAGATGTTAACAGACAATATATATATATATATATCAAAATAGACATAAAAGTTTTTCAATAAGATCTTATACATGAAATGTTAAAATTTTATTTTTTAAATAAAAATAAAAATGTCACAATTTATGATATTTTTAAATAGTAAAAAAAGCCGCAATTTTGGCTTTTGCCACAATTTGCAGTCTTCTATTATCTTAAAAATACCCATATAATTCTGGCACTTTTTAAAACCACACTTGTGGCTTTAGTGTTGGTAGTTTTAGCAGCGTTTTTTAATAGCACCTTCTTTTAAAAAGTGCCGCTACCAAAATTCAGGGCACAAAAGAACACTTCAAAAGCAGAATGAAAGCGTGAAAAAAGCAGGTTTTTTTGTTTTTTTAGTGAAAAAAGATGGAGTTAGTGTTCCAAAAAAGGTCATAAAACAAAAAGTGAATGTAAAATTCCTGTAGTAGTTGTCATATATCCAAACAGATGTGTGTAATCGTGTCATATACGAATGAATTCTAATGTACTAAATATAAATATAAATATAAATACTTATAATATTATCAACATTTAAGATATCAAGCATAGTTTTAAAAGACTGGATGACGAAAATTGAAAAGTTGGGCGTGCTTCTATTTCAATTGACTCTAAAATTCAAGTGATTAGTTAAAAATATAAAATGTGAAGAGAATGTTTGGTACTAAATCATTCCAAAGTTTACTGTTTTTCCTTTTAAATTTTTGTCTAGTTAGGAATTTTGACATTTTGCAATGAAAACATAAATATCACATTTGCTCGACACTAGTTAACTCATTTCATATAGTTTATTTTAATTAGTTTTTATATGTAAAATCTACTAATATATTTACTCTATAGGTAGTTAAATTATGTGACTTGATTTTGTAAATAATTTTCTTTAGGCTGCATGAATATTATTATATTTAATTACACCAGTGATTCCACTTTCAATTATTTGAAATTAAATTTGAATTGGATATATAGTAAAATTCATTTTATAACTACACTATTATATCATAGTTCTTTATATCGTAATGTATCCCCTACAATGCACGGGGCCGCATTTATAGTTTATTTCAAATATGTATGTGTCCATATACACAAACACAAAAGTTGATTCCAATTCAATTATAGTCATATCATTGAACCATAAAATATTTTTTCTTGATCTAATAATTGATTCCATTATTTTTAAAGATATCAATATGAAACAAATGATAATTTTTTAGCTAATGGCATTTTGATATTAATGTCCAAAACATGTTCTATTTAATGCAGGTGCATGATGATGCGTGCACTAGGATATGGACGAAGAAACGAGAAGAGCATGAGACAGCAAGGAAGGACTTCATATCCTCCTTCAAGCAGCTGGAAGAAGAGCTTGCAAACAAGCCCTATTTTGGAGGTGAATCCTTTGGATTTGTGGATCTTGCTCTTATGTGACATCATGGCGCTGACGAGGGTGGGGAGTAAGCGCCGGTGCAAGAAAAGTAGGGGTTAGATAAAGTGATGAGGCACGGATAAGGAGCGGCTCCTGACAGGCTTCTAAGCAGGCGAGGCATATGAATGAATTGAATACATATCGGAACGAGAGGGATCTAGAGACTGTATAGGTATAAGACTATACGGTTAAATGATAGCTTAAAGGAATTGATAGATTTTACCTGTACCAACAAGGTGTACCTATCTTTTCAGTAGCATATCCCTTAAGAATTCCTCAGTTAAGCGTGTTTGACCTGGAGCAATTCTGGGATGAGTGACCTCCTAGGAAGGAGTTGTGTGAGTGAGCACAAAGCACACAAAAAAAGCTTGTGTTAGTTTGTAGGGACAGTCATCAATCCCAAATAGCGGCCGGATGTTATAGTTGGTATCAGAGCCCAGCCTCTCTCAAAATGGTATGGTTCAAGGACGAACCAAGTTGAAGCTGGTGGGTATGTGACATTTGGGCGCTAACGAGGGTGGGGAGTAATCGTCGGTGCAAGAAAAGTAGGGGCCAGATAAAGTGATGAGGTACAGACAAGGAGTGGCTCCTGACAGGCTTCTAAGCGGGCGGGGCATATGAATGAATCGAATACACACCAGAACGAGAGGGATCCAAGACTGTATAGGTATGAGACTATACAGTTAAAGGATAGCTTAAAGGAATTGATAGGTACTATCTATATCAACAAGGTGCACCTACCTTTTCAGTAGCATATCCCTTAAGTACTCCTTAGTTAAGAGTGCTTGACCTGGAGCAATTCTGGGATGGGTGACCTCCTGGGACGGAGTTGTGTGAGGGAGGACAAAGCACATCAAAAAAGATTGTGTTGGTTTATAGGGACAGTTATCAATCCCAAATAGCGGTCGGACGTTACATCTTATCCCTTTCTACAGCTGGTTCTTGACCTATGAGACCTTTGGGGACATCAAAGTAGAGAAAGAGTGCCCTAAGTTCATAGCATGGGCTAAGAGGTGCATGTAGAGGGAGACTGTGTCCAAGTCTCTTCCTGGTCAGAAGGAAGTCTATGACTTTGTTTTGATGCTGAGGAAGAACTTTGGGATAGAGTGAAGGATCATAAAGGGGTCGGTGCTGTTGAAGTATTTGCATATTTGGTTTGAATAAGTGATATGGAGATGGGTGTGTCTTTGAAGATCATTATGTATTTTTCGATGTTATGTTTGTGTTTGTCATTTAGTATTGCTATTGTGAATTAACAGTTTCATAGATTGAGATTCTCTCTTTCTTTGTTTGCCCAAGATTTTATTTTTCTATAAGAAAATAACTCATTTTGAATCCATCTTGTGTTAAAGAGTTAGTTTGAAACTTAAGTCCCACGTTGGATGGAGACAATACTCTTAAAATATATATAAGAAAAGATGACACATGTTAAAATAGTTTTAGAGGGAAATGTTAGGTGGACTCATATATTAAATATTAAAGGCAATGTTGGGTGTTGGATTAATCTAAGATCTGATTTGGTCTAAAATCTTTAGTTTTGATTTTCACATTAATTATATTTTATCTTTTCCAACATTCAAAAATGGGGTCCTTAATCACATTTTATCTTTTCCAGCGTTTAGAAATGGGTCCTTAATAATAAGTTAATCTCCAACATTTTCAAACTGCTTATTAAGAAGTTTTAATTTGATTTAATTATATTGATTTTTGGTTTGGAAAATTCTTCACTATATAAAGAGCCCAAACTAGAGGTTTTAGTGCATAACTATGAAGCACTGATACTTCAAAAAAGTAGACACACCTGTATCCGATACACGATATGATATGATATGATACTCATACCGTACTTGTGCATAGATATCCATCTATACCACTTTGTACCCATCTGTATCACTTCAAATTTTTACATTAAAATAAGACTATTTGAAATTGTTATAAATATTTTATGGTTTATTTTAACATTTATACTATACTTTTTAGAATATTTAATATCCAATTTTATCTTAATAGTTAAATTTATTAATTATACATATAAATAATTATATAAATAATATTATATATATATAAATATCTCTTACACCCGTATCTTAAAATTTTAAAAATTACCGTATCTTTCGTATCATGCCGTATTGTATCCGATACATGTACTCATATCAATGTTACATAAGTGCACAACAACTCTCTCAACTTTCTTTCTGATTACAAGTCTCTCTATTTTGTTCTGTATTGTGAGATATATGATGTTGCTGTTAGGTGTATCTAGTAGTGTTTAGGATAATTCTTGGGGGTAATCTATCCGATCCCTGCAGTAAAGCTAATGAGGATGAATAACATCTTAAGAATAACATGTTCCCATATGTTTTTGGGCACCAGCCTGTCTTCTTCATATACATCTCTAACAATTTGACGGTCCAATTAATTTGGATGATCTATATTTATTTCTATAAAAGAATAAATATTATTTTGAATAGATCTTGATAAGTTGGATCAATTGATTGATCAAGTTTTATTTAAACTAGTATAGCACCTGTGCTATGCAGGGTTACTTTCTTCCATGTGCAATAGTAAAATTTAGACAATTGCCTTATGTCCCTAAAAAATAATGTTTACATTGTTGTTATATATATAGATGCATGTGGGTATGTATTTCAACTTTTTATTTGTGGTGTTCCATGTCTAACGGGCCATTTTTTTTTTCTATATATATTATCTATACATATTAGTTCAATTACTTATTCAATTGGAAGCCGATTTAAATAATTTTTAGAATATAAAGCCATTTTTTTATTTGATTCCCGAGAATTTAAGACTTTGTATGAGGATGAATTGAAAAAAAAATTTACGCTAATCTTGAAAAGTTTTTAAGTTTTAGTGAATATTCTATTATTAATGGTCTTGATTTAATTTGTTTTCAAAATTGAAGATCTTGAGAGACTTATATGAGATCAACTATATTACACAATAAATTGAATGTATGACAATATTATGCGAAATAGCAAAATTACTTGATTATAAAACTTCAATAATTAATTTCGTAACTTATAGAGTTAGAAAAATAATGTAAGGTTTGACATATTAGGCTCTTCAATAGTGTTGCCTTAGGTCTCAAAATTCCTAAACACGGTGCTGCTATCATATATATATATATATAAGACGAAACTCTGAACCATATGTTAGCTTATTAATCAATCCAATTATTAGTTTTTATGTAGCTTCCAACACCTATAATTGTATTGGTTACCAAAAAAAAAAGTAAAGTAAAATGATATTGTATAATCGAAAAGAATTTAATTTTAAGTAATTATATTCAAAACATAATTGCTATGTTTGGTATGAGGAAATTGGATGTTGGAATTTGTTCATTTTTGTTTCAGTAACATCGTGCACCCGAATTTAGAGGAGATGCACGGAGCAATGGGTTGTTAAATTTCTCTTCCTTAATTACATCTTAGAATTGGCTTGAGGGCATTTGCGTCATTTAATTATTATTACCAAAACATAATTTTAAAGCTCATCTCATTTCCATTAATGTTTCCATTCCATAAAAAATCATTTTGTACATCAAACATGGCCTATTTGTGAAGAATATTGAATAATCAAACAATAAATGATGCATGTACACAAAAATAAATATTATCAATATACATTATTGAAGATTTTTCTATAAACTACATTTAATGTTTGTTTGTTGGTCCACGATCATGATCTAAAAGGTAAGTTTTCCAAAACCCTTTCCACTACTCATACAAGATACAACAATATATAGTTGTCCACATATGAAGACAGGCTTAAGCAGATATAAAACAAATAATATATATACAAACTTTGACCATGACTTTTATTTATGGTTTGGCAAATGACAACATGATTGGGAATTGAATCTATCTTAATTTTTTGATTAATATTTTCATTAGGTTGATATGTTTAACTCATTAGTGCTAATGGATTGGCATGTTCAACTTATTGAATCTATAATTCATAATATGTTGACCAATTCAACCCATAAGCCATAACAGGTTGACTCATTCAATCCATTACAACAATTCCATAACAATTCTATTATCAATCCCTTAGTATGTTACAAACATTCTTAATGCTTGATATTTGAATAAAATCTTAAATTGTTTAATTTGATTGTTCATGGTGTTTCAAATTCTAATTAAAAAATAAACCAAAATGAAAAATTGACATTCAATATAGGCATACTCAAACTAGAAAAATTCGACTTAGGAAAAAATACTGAAAATTCAATTTTTTTTGGAAGCTTGAGATAAATGGAAAAGCTAGTTGGCATTCAAAATATTTAATTATGATTAATTTTTGGTGAACAATTATGATTATTTAATTAGCGCAAAGTCAGTGTAAATTTAAAATTTAAATTTCAGTATTTTTTTATTTTAAATATCATTAACAGTATTAAATTAAAATTATTTAATAAATTTAATGAATTCTCATATAATTTAAATCTGCTTAATCGATATGATTTTGAAATGTTTATATTATAATTAACTTAACGTATTAATTGGCACATTAATTACAAGGCATTGATTAATATTCTGATTTCTAAAATTTTATTATGTTTTCAAATTCAAAATTTTTCTCAAAATAAATATATAACTTGAATGTTCATTATTTTGAATTAATTATGAAATTTATTGATTGATAAGATTTAATATTGATTTGATTTAGAATAATTTATCATGGTTTCTTGATATCTTTTTTTTAATTAAAGATTCAAATTTCTTTTAATATATTGTTGAGAAAATTTATGAATTGAACACATAATTAACCAAAATATATTAATTATACCAAAATATATTAATTATCTTGTATTAATTATAAAAATCATTAATAAAACTATTTTAATTGATTAATTTGAAAAGTGGAAGGCAATTCACCTATGTTTGATGATTTTGTTTTGCTCCATCAATTCATTTGGTAAAAAAATTATTATAAAAGAAAAAGCGAAGGGTAATTTCCTTTACTCCCTTTGATCTAATCTTATTAGATTCACCAAATCATTAATATCATGGGCCGCCAAAATGAAGTGATTAATATATTTAAATTATTTGTTTTTTTTAAATATTCAAATAGGGTAAAAACCCGAAAAAATGGTAAAACAGAGAAAAGCAATTACACACGTTGACTTTGATCAAAATTAAGATGAGTTTTGTCTTTCAAAGAATAATATTATTTTGGAGTAACTTATATATTCTAACTAAATTGATCAAACCTAATCATCAATTAACTATTTAATTTAAATGAGATTATTATATATAAATCTGTCTCAGTCAATTAAAAGTTATTTATTGAAATTTGAATAAAACACTAATATTTCTGAATTAATCAGTCAATCTATACTTTAGGGTTAATACATTCATTAGTAGGGATACTTCCCATGAATCTTGAATTGAATTTTCGGTTTGGGTATATGACTTCTTTGGGCTTTGCATGGTTTTTTAATGTATTTGGCAAGCACATTTTCTGTGCAGAGCAGAGAAAACGAAAAGGGAAAAAGACATTTTAGAATCTATATAAAAAAATATTGACAAATGATCAATATCAGTGAAAAATTAAGTTGATTTGAATTGAAAATTCAGTTTATAGAACTATTGAATTTTTAAATCGGACCCCTGGAAGGAAATATTTTCAGTTGTGGGTCCTCAAATGTCTTTTTCCCGAACAAAAATCTAGTTACGATTTAATTTTTTTAATTCTATAGTATCCTATCTTTTCAATATTCTGTACAAGATAGGATAACACATATTTAAGTATCAAATTTCCTTAAGAAGTCTTTATTTATTGGTTAGTCAAATATGATTATATTAAAGAAGGTTATATCAGCGTATCCATTCTTCATAAAAAAAAAGGATATCCATTATCTTTTGCCAATTAAAAGTTTCCCTTAAACATAATGCATAAGTGTATTGGCTCAGTCTAATTTCTTTCAACAAAATTTTTATAAATAAAATTAAAATATTACATCTTCTAAATCACCAATAATTTAAAATGAAGAAGTATTTGCTCATTTTTATAATTGTAGTCATTAATTATGTCAAACTTTAATAAAAGTATTTCAAATTAAATCTTGACTCAATAATATATTATCAAATTGATTAAAAATCAGGATTTATCTTATAACTTAATGGCGTTATAAGTCTCAGGAAATTAAAAAATGCGCAAAATTCATATACACAACAGAATTAAAGAAGCTATAATATATTCATAAGCCAACATATACAGTACACAAATGTGCAAAAATTAAAAAGAAAAAGGTAGTGGTTATCATGAATAAGAACAATAATCAATTACAATTACTTCCTTCTTTTACACCAAAAATTAAAGCAGGTAGTTGGCAACAAAATAGTAGTAGATAATGGAAATATATTTTATAACTTATTGACCCCTAGGCAAAATAATAAATTAAAACAATCAAGAACATTAACACAATATCTACCATGGCTGGGTCGTCGCTGAAGTTAACAGCTTAACCATTGATCATACATTCTGATTTCCTGATTGGATCGATTTTGGCAAATGGTTTGGAATCTCCTGATGGTTTAGATTAATTTCACAATTGGCATCTATCTTAAATTCAAAAAAAAATCAAAATCAAAACTAGTGGTTATTTAATTTAATGTCAGTTATTTTTTCAAGAGAGATTTTTTTTTGGTAATAAAAACATGGTTTTAAAAAAATCACATTAGATTTTTTTTTGGTGTGATGAGTTGAGGTTTTGAAGATACGGCTCAAAAATGACTATGCCAAGTCTGATATCTCGAGATCTTTCTAGAATTATTGTTATCTCTCTTGTAGCATGAAAAGGTATAGAATGTTTTTCCCTCAATCCACAGGTCAAGCTGCAAACACCAAATTTTGAAAGGAAGTTAGCTGCATGTCAATGAGAGTTTGGTGAGAAACATCAGTCACTTTGACATTCTGGTATGATATATATTTCCTCTGAATTCTATGGCATTTATTGGGATTTGGATTTGCTGTTTAAAAATCTTCTAGACACTATTTTATATCAATTCACTATCAATTTGTTAAAGAATTGTAATTGTGACAATAATTATTGTTGATTATAAATGTGAAAGTTGTTAGAACAATTATTTGCAAGCGACAGCTTTGTTGTTATAAATACAGTTATCTGTGTCAAAGATGATGTGAGCTGTTATTTTTTGTTAGGGACAACTTCGATTTTATATTTATAAATACTGCTGAAGTTGATTTGATTGTTGATTTTCACGGATAGGAATAGCTTGGTCATTACAAACCTAATTTTTTTACATATAAATTATATATATTAACATCAGAAAAAATAATTAATATGTTTCATTTTTTATTTTGTTTTAAAAATTAATATTTAATTCCTTTTTTTGGAACTTGACCTAGCTCATCCACGTCTTGGATTTAGTTTTTGAACTTGAGATCTGATTTGATCTAGGGACATCCTGACACGATAAGGATAATAATCGTCTACCAAAAAAAAGGATAATAATCCAAATCTACCAGCTGGCAAAAAAAAAACCAAATTTGCCAAAAAGCAACAAAATTTTAAAAAAGGAAAAAAGAATTCACAATGGAGAACATCAACAACCCATATCTGGAAATAGAACAATCCAATATATTGGATATAAAAGCTGCCAAACCAAATAGAAAACACTAGCACCTCATTCCCTCAAAATCAAAAGAAAAAACTTGGGCTATCCATTTATGTGAAATACAATTCTCAATGTGTATTATTTCAGCACCTAGATTCTCGAGCAGCTCACCAATCAACAACGACCCAACGAATCTTAACAAAACAAAAACCAAACAGTCAAACAGAGTCTTGTGTCTCCACATAGGCCTATAAAAGAATGGAGGGCGCACAACCTCATCTTCTCCATTATCCTCTGTAACACGATCTGATTCAGACAAGTGTGTGGTTGAAGTTGAAGCAATGGCGAGTCACCACGTGGTTCTGCTGGACGCGGGGTTTAGTATGTTTGCGATGAGGGCCAGGATAGCACTGGCTGAGAAAGGGATAGAGTATGAGAAGAAGGAACAAGATTTGGTGAATAAGGGTTCTGAGCTTCTGCAGATGAACCCTATTCACAAGAAGGTTCCTGTTTTGATTCATAATGGGAAGCCTATTTGTGAGTCTCTGATAATTGTTGAGTATATTGATGAGGTTTGGAAGGATAAGGGGCATGCATTGCTGCCTTCTCATCCTTACCTCAGAGCTCAAGCTAGGTTTTGGGCTGATTTTGTTGATAAGAAGGTATGTTCTCAATTTGGTGTCTCATGACATTTTAGATACTTCAAATATTGATATTTTGCATGTTCCTATAATATGCAAATAGATTTGGTGTAGTTCATAGGTTTTTTGTTCAATTTTATCGTAACATTTTCATTATTTGTTTGGATTCATCATATGTTGTTACATTATATTATTTGATTACAAAAATGAATGCTAATGTACCAAATATAAACATAAATATTTATAATATTATCAACATTTGAGATATCAAGCATAGTTTAAAAGATATATTGGATGGAAAAAATTGAAAAATTGGGTACGCTTCTATTTCAATATTTGACTTTAAAAGTCAACCAGTCAAGAGGTTATCAGTTAGAAACATAAAATGTGAAAAGAAAAAGGATTTTGTATAGTTAAGAATTTTGACTCTAAAAGTGCATAGTTTATTATTATTTTTTTAATTTTTGTATAGTTAAGAATTTTGACATTTTGCATCTTTTTTGGATCGCGACAATTTATGTATAATTCACATACCCACACCCTACACAGGTATACTACAAGTTCAAACTTGTGACCTTCCACACCAAGGGAAGGATTTTAGAACCTCCACGAATGCCACTAAAGCAACATACCATTGAACCAAAAACTATTTTTTCTTGATGTAATAATTGATTCCATTATTTTTAAATCATCACACATGATATATATATATATATATATATTTTACTAATGGCATTTTGATATTAATGTTCAAGGCATGTTCTTCAATTTTAAACGCAGGTGGGTGATGTGTGCAGCAGGATATGGACAAAGAAAGGAGAAGAGCATGAGACAGCAAGGAAGGACTTCATATCCACCTTCAAGCAGCTGGAAGAAGAGCTTGGAAACAAGCCCTATTTTGGAGGTGAATCCTTTGGATTTGTGGATGTTGCTCTTATCCCTTTCTACAGCTGGTTCCAGGCCTATGAGACCTTTGGGAACATCAAAGTAGAGAAAGAGTGCCCTAAGTTCATAGCATGGGCTAAGAGGTGCTTGCAGAGGGAGGCTGTGTCTAAGTCTCTTCCAGGTCAGAAGGAAGTCTATGACTTTGTTTTGATCTTGAGGAAGAAGTTTGGTGTGGAGTGAATGAGACATTAAGTGACTTTGTACTGTGTGTAAGGATTTGAATGTTTGGTTTGAATAAGTGACATTGAGATTGTTCGTTCCTGAGTTGTTGTGCTCTAATAAAACTATAGCAGATTGGACAATAGGGTCAGGTGTGTTTTTGAAAGTTATGATGTATTTTCCAATGTAATAACTAATTAGTTTGTAATTTATGGTTTGTTTGGGATCATGTTGGGGAACATGTGGTCCCCAAATAGATCTTTAGTGTTGCTCTTATGAGTTATAAATGATCGGTTTCATAGATTCAAATTCTCTCTATCTCTTGAAAATAAATCATTTTGAATCAATCTTGATTGTTCAATCAATTTGAATGATCTAGATTTATTTTTTATGAAGATAAAAATTATTCCAAACAGATTTGGATAATTTGGAATAATTGAACAATTGGGTTTTATTTAAAATGCCAATTATTTTATCAAGAGAGAATTCTGAAGCATTGAACCAAGTGTTGGCGCGACTTTTTCATCATCTTATTTGTGGAATGTCAATTACGCTTTTATAATAATTATTCAATAATATATATATATATATATATAAGTACAAACACGGTAACCATGTTCTGTTGTATTATGGCTGAAAATCACATTTCCATTTTATTAACTATATTTTTCTCTCCAGCATATCCACATGTGAATGCAGGGACATTTTATTTAGTTTAAAGGGTCGTTTGATATACTTTTTGAGATGTAACTTTTTCAGAAATATATTTTTTGGGAAGTGCATTTATCATTGTTATTAAAACTGGATCGGACCGACCAGTTTAACTGGTCAGATCTGAAACCGGTGCCTGGTCCTGTCCAATTATGCTACACAATTGATACTATTTAGAATTGGTGGGAACCGGTTAAGAACTGGTGAAACCGGACTTAAACTGGTAGAACCGGTTCTGTGTTTTTCTTTCAAAAATTTTTAAAATGTTTTTTTATTTTTAAAATAAAATAACATCATTTTTAGTACAAAATATATTTATATATATTATAATATTATATAAGCATTATTATGATATATAACTATTAAAAATTATATATTTACTTAATAAATAATAAATAATAGATTATTAATTTATTATTTTGAACTTAAAATATGATTATAGATGAATATTAACTTATTTAAATTAAAATATTGAGTTATGAAACTTATTAATAATTTGTTTTTAGTAAATAATAGATTGACAATTCAATATTATTTAGTTTGAGATTTTAATTAAGTTATAAAATTTATTTAAACTTATATTATTTATTTTAAATATATTATTTTAATCACTATCAGTCCAACTCCAATTCAATCTTTGTTGAACCATTGAATATTGAACCAGTGCCTTATCCGGTTCAATGTCCGGTCCGGTTATGACAACATTGGCATTTATAACTTGTTTGGTTTATTTTAAGTTCTCAAGATGTTCTAATTATATTTTAAAAGAAATATACTATATTTTTATATTAAATACAAAAATGCTTTTTTATTAAAAAATTGAATTAATGAATTAAGGACTTTTTTGAAAAATTATTGTAAGATACTCAAGATGTAAAACTTCTCATGATTCTGCTTAAGAAGTAAAACTTCTCAAGTTAAGCCAACTTTTTGAGAACTTCCAAATTTTTTTTTAACTAATAAATACTAGTTGTTCTATTTCTCGAGAAGTTGATCTTCTTCTCCCTACTTTCCCCATACTAAGCAACCCTTGAATTAAAAAAGAATTTCATCATTAACTCTCGGTGCCCCAAAATAAATTTATATCAAATGATATTAATTAAAATTAATATAGATTTGGAAAATAAAATTAAAGATAATTAATTAATGAAAAATGATTAAAAAAAGCATTTAGAATAAAAGAATCTTGAATTTGGCTAAAAAGAAGAAAGAACGTGCCGCCTACTTGAAAAAAGTGGACATTACTTACAAAAGAAAAAACGGAAGAATGAAAGAAAAAAATGGGATTCATTCAAATTGAAAAGAAAAAAACAGAAAAGAAAAGAAGGGCATGAAGCATGAGGATTGAGCCACATTATTTGACTAATTCATAGTACAACTCTATAATCTTTTATATTGATATATTGATGATTGATTCTATTTTGTTTACCAAACAGACAATAGAATCAGTGAACATTTGTTTTTTTTTGGCAATTACAACAATAATTTATTCAAACAACCAGATTAGAAATATGGTAAAATGTAAAGATATAGATATAATTCACATTAACAACTTTAAAAATTTTTCTTCCATGTGAGAGTCGTCTATAGTCAATCCGCGTACATAGCAACCCATGACTTATATCAACTCCTTAACCACTATTACATTGGATACATTTTAGATTAGTCAAAATATACTTTCTAAATCAGTTAGAGTAGATGTCGAAGTAACGAAAGTAAACCAGCTAATCTAGAATTTGTGCATATCTATACCTAATAAACTTTGGAACATGGAGACTAATAAGCAAATGGGCAATAAATATAAATATATTAAATTCTAAATTATAATTAAAATGTGTAGAAATTATAAATATCTTACATCCTATAATTATTTTAGTTTTATTTTTTAAAATTATAAAATATTACTTCCTCTAATCCTTTTTATAGGTCATCCTAGAAAATCTATGAAGCAGTGTATCAAAAAGAAAGAAAGAAAGAAAATCTACGAAACATTAAATAATCTTTTCAAATCTACTCTTAATCTCTAAAGGCAGGGGAAATATTTTTCATGGAATCATAAATTATGAGAGGAAGATGGAAAAGAATGTGTTGCGCACTTCTAAAGATGTGCAAAAGATCCATCTTTTGTGGTAAGAGCTTTTAGAAGGCTATTTCAAGATTGGGAATCACTTCTAAGATCAAACATTTGTTACGAACGGCTTGATATAATTCACTTCCCACATTAGATGTAAATATGCTCAATCTTTCCTCAAGGATATTCTAGCAAATAATAAATAATTGGGTAAATTACTACTTCTCCACCATGTTGCTTAAAAACCTGCTATAAGATTTTATGATACAAATTAAAAAATATAATTAATATGTTAAATTTTTTTTAATTTTTTAATATGTCATTCAATAAATGGATAAGTAAAAAAATAATTAATATTATCTTTAACTTTTAAATGGATAAATAAAAATATAATTGAAAAAATATTAATTAATATTATATTAAAATTTAAAAATTACAAATAAATAGAAAAAATTTCTTAAAAAGAGATAATTAAAAGACTCTGAAGGAAGCATGTGTGACCTTCATGCAATTTGCGGATTCTAAGGATGAAATACATTATTTACAATTTTTTATTAGTGCTAAAATAAATTTTATAATATTTGATATTGAAATATTGATGTTAATTAATATTGATATGGGTGGGTGATACTAACTAAAGGTTAGTGTTGTCAGTACCAGATCGAATTAGCCAATTCAATCAGACCAAATCCTGAAAGAGATAGCTGAAGATTAGAAGAATCAGCAGTAAACCAGTAAAATCAGCTCTAAATTGGTGAAAACCGAATCCGTTAACCGGTTGAGCGGTCAACATTTTCCCCTTCCTCTTTTATGGAGATAGAGCTAAACATTGTCGTTTAAATTGAGCTAAAACCCAAGAGGAAAAAGAAGGCAGATGAGGATATGCCAACATGCAACCTTAAAAATCTGGAAAACAGAAATAAAAAAAAGACAAAAGAGAAAAGTAAAATGCAGAAATGAAACACGAAGAAAATAAACAGAAAAACAAAGAAGAAGAAGAACTGGGTTTGAAATAGTTTTGCTCTGCTAGCCGTTGAGTTCCTCGACGTCGGTGGAGTGGGTAAAGGAGGCATTACAAAATGATGTTTATTTGTACTTAAGCTTTTCAAATTTTGAGTTGGTACTTTTGTATTAATAATAACATAAAGATGGAGAAGTTGCCCTTGGGAAATAATATTGTGTTTTTCAAGTCATGGCTTGCAGACATTGGAAAATGACGTTGATGGACAATTGCCTGCAAGCTTTAAAAGTTAATTTACTCACACGTTTTTATGAAGTAGGTCTAGTAATGCCACATACTAGGTTCTGGAAATGATAGTTAATATATGAAATATATATAATATTAAAATAATAAAATACGATAAATATTTTGAGCACTTTAAATATTTTATTCTCATTCTTAAAATGTCTTTGATTAAGGGTAGAAAAGCTAATAATAGGCATTCATAAGAAAAAAAAAACATATAATGTTCTTTAATATATAATAAAACTTTTAAAATATGACATTGATTATATTTACATACTTTTATTGTAAAATTATAATTTAAATATATTTTAATTATAACCGATTCGACTTTAATTAGATATCAACCGGACCATTGAATTTTGAACTAGTTTTTTATTCAATTTAATGACCATTTTGATTTTGACAACATTGCTTAAGATAGTGAAGTTCCATGAACAAATAGGCAATGATCCAAAGGCAAATTTATAGCATATCTTAGAACCAAGCTTTCATAAAACCCTAGAGTGAAACGAGAACTTCTCTTCCAAGAAGGTTCCCTGCCCCAATAGATACTCGAATAAACAAAACTTCTCCTATGGAAGGATTTCCCTCATAACAAGAGGTGCAAAAACTTACCAACTATGTACTGGTTGAAATTTCTCCTGATAAATTATTATTTGACATAAGAATTTTGCAAGACTCAACAGAATTTGTCCAAAGAAATGATTCTGCCTTGTAAATAAAGAATTTCTAGTTATTTAAAGTGTCCAGGCTTTAAAATGATTATTCCTCTAGAATTATTTGCTAAAAGATTCAAGGAAACCAATTCAAGATTTCCAATCTGTGTTGAAATTTATCCTGATAATTGTTCCAATCAAACTATTGAATGATAAATACAGGACTGCAAAACTTTTCAAGCCTCAAAGATGGAATAATAAATTGCCAATGAATCTATTCATTCATAAGATTAAAGTTTCGAGCTCCTTAAAGATCTCTCCTATCCATGAAAGGTATTTGATCATGCTAAGTCACTGTTTCCTGTGTCCAACATTTGTACCTCCACAGCATAGAAATTATTCAAAATTAATTTTTGAATTTGGGATTAACCAAGAAAGAACAGTGATCAGCTCCTTGACAATAGTAGTCTAACAACTTTAGTTCAATGATCCATTATAAAACTTGATAACCTTTTTCTAGTATATGAACTTTCAAGTTTGGGCTTACATATAGTTGTCTTACATGTACTTCACTTTTTAGTGTGTGTGTGTGTGTATAGTTCAAAGGACTGACTAATCAAGTCAATACCTCATCAGACAGTTAACTTCTTTCTCTTATTACAAAATTCAAAAAAAGTAATATCAATGCTAAAAACACTTGTATAACAAAAATTGAATGATTCCGGTTTCTCAATAATTTGTCATTAATATGTTTGATCCTATATAATCCATGACTGAAAAAAGAACTCAAGCAATAACCTGACTCTAATGTAGTGTCACACAGGCCCTAATCATAGTTGTCATCATCTCTACCCTTCTTAGGTTTACGATATTGTTCCTCAAGGTGCTTGGCCATGAATAGTGCAGTGTCAGCAAGCTTCTTGATGTTTGGAACTTGATAGTTCTGAGCCAAGTAAACCCCACAGACCGTTCCTGCTATGAAAGAGAAGCAACTTCTGAATATACCCATCGCTTTGCTTCAGTGTTTGTTTGGCCAAGCTCTGAAATTTCAGCTGTTCGCAACGCTTCTGTAAAAATCACCTTGCAAGAATTACTGCAAGAAAGAATCAAACAAGCATTAGGATTTTTTTTGTGCACCAAAATTGTTAATTAAATAATTAAAACAATTAAAAACATAAATTTGACACAATAAAGAGATTGGATATGGCCTATTGAAATAAATTTACTTTTATTTACCTATATTTGGATGAGAGAGTCCAAATCAATTCTTCTAATTTATTATTTGCAAGACTGCAGAAAAAATTAGCACATCCAAATTCCTTTTTCATTGGCACATGCAAGATGAGACTCTACGTTAAATCCTTTGGTTGGGAAATAATATGATTGTATCTATGTTGGGACCCCAATTCATTTGCATAAGCTAATTATTGGTTTCATAGAGAAAATGATTAGAAGAGAGAGAATGGGAAGAATAAAGGCTGGTTTAAGGTCTATCAGGTGACTAAGAAAATCTGGGTTGTTGGGAGGAATCTAGGCCCCTTGAAGTTGCTAGTCTGATTTCCCATCCTTTTCTCTATCATTTTCTACTGACTTTGATATGTTTAATATTATCAGTTAGATTGCGTAGGCTGGTTTTCTTCATTTCTCTATGTTATTTCCTTGGTGTAGTGTTGTTTTGGTTCTGTTATAAGTTTACATGGAGTGGGCTCCTAATAGTCCATAACTATTAGACCAGGTGGGAATGAACAAAAGTTATCAGAACAAAATTTATAACTTGATTGGAACATCATATTCCGTAATCAAGAACATGTTTCCAAGCTCTCACAAACCAGTATTTTAAGAGTACCAAAACCATAATTGCAAGATAAACAAAACAAGTTTGGAATTAGTCGATGGCCAATCATATTTATATCCTAAGGCATCCTGTTGATGTCATGTGCATTAATTGCACATAAGAGTTTTCCTAAACATAAAATGGAGAGTTAGATTGCATTGGGAAGTGCATACTACAACAATAATATTAGCTTTATTCCACTAAATGGGGTCAACTACATGGATCATACAACGCCAATGGGCTCTATCAAATATCATCTCTTCAAATAAATCATTTATCAAAAAGTCACACCTTATAACTTCTCTTAGTGTCTTTTTTGATCTTTCTCTTCGCCTTTTAATAGGGTTCCAAACCATTTGACCAATTCTCCTTACTGGCTCCTCTTGTCCTCTTCTTTGTGCATGCCAAAACCACCTTAAACGATTTTTCACCATTTTCTCCTACATAGATACTACTCCGATTTTCCCCCTTATACAATTATTTTGTATCTTATCCATTCTTATATGACTATACATCAATCTCAATATTCTCATATCTACTACTCCTATCTTATGTTCTTATTGCCCTTTTAAAGCCCAGCATTTACTATCATATAATATTGCTGCCTTATATAGCAGTTCGATAAGTGCAAACTAAGAATCAAAAAAGAAATTCCGCAACTAAACCCATGCCTACAACCTGTACATCTGCATAGACAATATTGTGATGGTGGAGGGAGAGATAGAGATATATGTGCTCTGAGTGAATATAGTTCGATCAAGTACTAATTGATAAAACTATTACAAAACATCATATGATTCATTGAATAAGAAAATCTATTGTATGAAGATTCTAATAAATAAACACAATGTTATCAAAGAACATAGAGTATTTGTTATCAGTTTCCATCTCTTCAAGTAACTCTTCCATTACACAATACATTCGGCTGTCTCATTCTCACAGTATTAAAACCACAGGCTACAATTCATATATCAACACACAAATACAATACATATCATAGTTATCTGTAGCATCCTATGGCACAAGCTATAAAATGTAGTGCTGAACTACCAGGCTTCATGCAGTACCAGGAGCGTAGCATTGAGTTTATAGTTGTGCCGCTAGAGCTAGGCCACGTGCACTGAAATCAAGTGTCTCTGTAGCACGAGCTACAAGAACTATACATACATAGGTAAGATGTTGCCTAATTTGGATGGTAGCTGCAGAATTGGGAAATGGCTTTTTTCTTGCATTAACAAGAGAAAAGCTCTTGTGTTGCCACTTGAAATGATAAATTGGATGTATTTTTTGTTAACTTGATCTGCAGAAACAGGCAGTGTCCTGGTTTTGAAAGAAGTTAACAGAAGAATTAAAAGCAAAATTAATGTTTGGAGTGTCTTTAGTCAACTTATAAAGTTAATAAACCTTAATTGAACAGTGCTTTGAGTTGAGGCAAGACCTTTCCGTTTTGAACTAATTTTAAAAATTTGGCTGTAAACTTCAAAAATAGACAGAGTTAATGCAAATTACAAGATGCAGAACATCCCATAGTCGACGAAGTTAGACAGAAAAAGAAAAATCACAAACAAAAAAAAATTAAAAAACTACAGGACTGTAAATTCCAGTATAACATGTCAGACAAGCAAGGCGTTCTTGCGCTCACTCAAACTCAGTTCTGTTGCACTCACATAACTTCACCCCATTCATTCAAGATAAAACAATACTACGCAAAACATACCATTCTTGGATCCTAAACAATCCACAACCCCAACTCTCAAAAGAAGAAGCAGAAGAAGAAGAAATCCCTTCAAATCAACAAAAATAAAAGCACTGACCCTCAAAGTATCATAAGAAAACATGTGAAGATCCAAGAAAATCAGAGAAAGGATAAGTTTACAACGCAATAAACTAAAAGAAATTTAAATTAAATGAGAATGTCAAGCAGCAATCCTCTAGGGGAAACATTTAAAATTTCTGCAACCCCTAATAATAAAGATTAAAAATAGAATTTCTCCCGCATAAAGAACAAGCATAGTAACATCGAGCGTGCCTTACCGGCGTGAGAAGGGCGGCGGCACTGATTTGTCGATCAAATTACCAGAGTTTGTATGGTAGGTATAGGTTTCGGCTTCAGCAGATAACCGTGGGATTGATGGGATTGTAAAGCAAGGTGCAGTTCTAGAAGGATCCTTCCAGGAATCAGCAGACACTCGAATGAAATTCGCACCGCCCGATAGAGTGAGATTTCGAAGTCATTTATCTTGTGATGAAGTGAAGAAACTTATTATCAGTAGCGAACATCTGCAAGGGGAAATTAAATTACGCACTGATATTACTAGTATAATTTTGTTCTGGCAAAAAAATACTGATATAATGGCTATCCTGCTTACTTATTAATTTAATAATAATTAATTTATTAATTATGACATCTTTGGCCAAAAAGATTATGACATTTGATTCTTATTATAATTATAATTTTAATTTTTTTAAACAAAATTTCATGTGAAAATATTAATATTAATTGTGACTCTAAAATAGTCCCTTCGCCTCAAGATAGTGAACCAGATTGTAGAACCGAATGCAACTAGAAAATAAATAGAAGTTAAACTAGTAGTCAAAATGTGAAATCAATTAGCATACCGTAGTAAGCTTCGTGGGTGTGTTATGAATAAAGTAGGAATAGAAGGAACTTGTTAAGAACAAAAAATAATCTTAGAAAGAAGAGATAGGGAGAACATTTCTCATTTATATGGATTTTTATATGTATATAATATTTTTGTGTTAGATATCTAATTAAAGGCCTCTAACGTTAGAGATTAATTGAAAAGTTGCAGTCATATAAATAGAATTATTAGTTGTGTAATGTAAAATTATTGGATATTATGGGGGGATTAACTTGGAATAAATGTTAAAAAACCATCGAGTTATATGTAGAATAATATTAACCATATGATGGAGTTCTAAAAAAATATTTTTGGGATATTATAGACATCCATATATTACAATATTTATAATAAAATCATAATAAAAATATAAAATTTTATAATAGTAATTTGTATTATTTATAAACTTTATAACTTTCAGTTTTTTAAGTCTTTGCGATCCACCGAGGCACCGAGCGTCCGCATACACGTATGTATAATGCACTTTTTATAATATTTTTTAATTTTTAATTTAAATTCAATTTGTTATTTTAATTTTAAAACTATTTTGCGGTCTTTGGCAATATTTCACTGGCTCAGTTTTCTTCTCCGGTACTGCCGGATTACTCCTCCCATGTCCAATCTTTCTCTTTGCTCTTTCCCTGCTTCTTAAACTCCTCGGGGTGGCCGGTGACCGCATCGTCGTTAGTCTGACGTCTGGTAGGTTTTCTCTCTGTTTCCTATCCCGTTCGTTGCTTTAATTGGAGCATTTTGGATCTGACAATGGGTAAGTTTTATTCGCAGTTATGGAAATGTTTCTTTGAAACCTGAAGAAAAGAAGCAGCAGAGTAATAAGTCTACTTTTTGAAGAACAATAGATTTGATACACTTGGTGTTCGAATCATTGTATAGAAGCATGAGATTCCTGATCTTTAGTTTCTCGAAGTTACCTATGGGAGTATTGACGTTATTGCTGTTATGTCTCGGAAACATCAGCAACTCTGTAGCGTATTTGTCATCTTCGTCATCTGACTCCACGATGCATACTAATAATTGGGCTGTTTTAGTCTGCACATCTCGGTTCTGGTAAAACCAGCTTCCATGTTTAATTTATAACACTGCTCAATTTTACCTATATCCTGTATTTTTCAGCTGTCAATTTCTAAATCTGTTTTATGAGTAATCAAACCATTCTAGAACATCATAACATCGCTTTTTTTTCTTGGTTCTCTTGAATTGTTTATTGACCTACTTTGGCAACGATAAAATAGGATATTATTCCAAATGACCTGATTTCAGACATTATCAAAGGAAACATAGTGTTCCATTTCATTTATGATTGGTTTGATAATTTTTTTTTCCAAATATCAGTTAACCACTTAGTTTTGTTGATTACATGGACTCACATAATAATTAAATCAACTGAAATGTGGTTAAAATCCAGTTTACTATCATTATCACTTAAAAAGCAAGTCGCATGTTAGAATTGTCATTGTCCATCTTGTTCGTCTGTATTGCCATCTGTATAGTGTGTCTAATGTGCTTTAATATGGACTTCCTTTTTGATCCAGAGAATGTAAACGTTTTCAACAAGCTGCATTTTTAATTAGAATGAAATTTATTTGTCTAGTGAGTGCATCCTTGAAATTGCTCTTTTGATTAAGCCTCAACAGTGCTGTCTAGACTCATTACTAAGTCATGTAGAAGAGATTTTATAGCTTATCAAGAAGTCCTAGTTGTGTGACTTGGTCAATATAGTTAATTTGTTGCTTTGCTTATTCAGGTTTAATTATCGACACATGGCCAATACTCTATCCTTGTATAGGTAATATCCAATTTAATTTTATTGGTTTTAATTATGCATGGTAATTATCAACTGTCATCATAATTTCCTTGCAAATCAGGACAGTTAAGCGGTTAGGAATACCTGATGAGAGGATAATACTCATGCTGGCAGATGACATGGCATGTAATGCTAGAAACAAATACCCTGCCCAGGTTTTTAATAATGAAAATCATAAGCTTAACTTGTATGGGGATAATGTGGAGGTGAGTTTGCTTTATTCATTCGATTATTCAACAGATAATATTCTTTGTGTTAGCTCAGGAACTGTCTTGTTATGAATCTAAGATGTATTTTTAACAAATAAACTCCTTTATATTAGTATAAAATATAGGAATATATATGCACCTTTATGCACTCATACACACACAAGAAGAATATAGTGATATAGAAGAGTACAATGGTTGAGGATGAGGAACCTTCCTAACAGTAAAAGAAAATGGTGAAGAAAATTCAATGCTCATAAAAGTCCCAAACAACTTTTCATACTACTACCTAGCCAACTAACAGTGCAGAAAGAAATGATTGGCAAATTCTGAACTCTAGCTGCTCATAAAGCAAACATCTGAGAACAAGGCCTTTTGTGGTCCATGCACCTGCAGAGGTCACTGCTCATTAGTTTTAATCCTATCAATACATGGCTTGAGAAAAGGCTACTCTGTGTTTTGACTTGCTGGCTATATGCTATGGTAGGAGTAACATAAAATATTTGAAGTTTACCTACTAATTTGGGTATAAACAGAGGGAAATACATATTAATATCTTCGCATTTGGATATGAGCATATACACATTATCATTATGAAATTAGTTAATTTTGTTATACGAGCAGAACGCATATCATAAAGTACAATAGTTAAACCAATGAACCTCTTTGTCCAGTCAATTGCTCTCATTTTAATTGAACTCTTGTGTATGTGTAAACTTTCATCTCATATGATCCAGAAGAGATAATGTTCATCTCTTTTAACATGCTTTGGGGCTTTATGTTGTGTCTTTCAGAGGATGAACATTCTGTTGCTAACTTTCAGGTAGATTATCGTGGTTATGAAGTGACGGTGGAAAACTTTTTACGGGTTCTGACGGGTCGTCATGAGGCTTCTGTTCCAAGGTCTAAGCGTCTTCTAAGTGATGAAGGGAGTCACATACTTTTGTACATGACTGGGCATGGAGGTGATGAGTTTTTGAAATTTCAGGACTCAGAAGAACTCCAAAGTCATGATTTAGCTGATGCTGTGAAACAAATGAAAGAGAAGCTTAGGTTGGACATCTTATGCAATATTAAAGTTGTGACTTTTAAGTTTGATTTGTGAACTTGATACTTGACATAAAAAAATGGTTTAGATTATGGGCTATGGTTGCATGCATTCTTGTATGGTTGCATATGCTAAAGCGATGCCTAGACCCAATTAGTGATTCTGCTGATATGTATCCATGAGTTCAATATAAAGCTTTTGCCTAGCAAAAATTCTATGAAATTGGTCACATTTTAAAATAAAATTGGTGTGAATCTTATATTTCGTAGTTGTCTTATTATTTATTAGTTATTGACATCTTGTGACCATCTCTTTATATATGGAAAAAAACTCATTTCTTCTGGTATGGTGTTTCTTAGGTTTAAGGAGCTGCTGATAATGGTGGACACTTGCCAAGCTTCAACTCTCTTCTCACAGGTCTTAAATTGCTTTTTTTTCATAGAGTATGGACCCTATTCTCTCATGGAGAGGAAAGTATATTGACTTTTGACATAGAGATATATTAGTTAGGAATCAGTCAATCAGAGTATTGGCTATTGAGTTGCTACATCGGTTTCTTTTGTTGTTGTATATACCGTAAGATTACTGCATGGCTTGTGTTTTTCATGATATGTTGAGTGATGCCTTCATCCGCTGCAATGGGATTTGTGATCATTGGTAAAATAAAACAATCAAGGGTATTAGGAAGTTTGAACTCAGTATCTGTTAGTTCAGTTGCTTCGCAGGTATGGCTTATGGTTTGGTGCTCAAGGATATGATTGAAATTTAAATAACAGAGACTTTTTCACTATATTTATGTAAAAACTATATAGAGCTTAGAGCCATTCTCTGCGTTCATGTGCAATCTTGTAAAAGTACTTTGCAACATGGCCTTCTTTCTCAAATATTGGTGTAATACATGTGTAGTTACTTCAATTCCACCCTTCAGAGTTCCTGTGACAAAATTGCAGAAGTTGATGAATGGAGATTTACAAACATCCGACACCAGATAGTTCATGTCTTTGTGATCTTCCAAACCCGTACCTGCTAACTTAATTTTAGCATATTTTGATCCATGATGAATGTCATGTTGTGAAGAACAAAGGACATGTCTGTAGCCAGTAATCTTCTGTGTGCTGTTACTTCTAAGTTTTTTCCTCTGCATTTACTGCTGGCCTGGGTTAACTTGGTACAATAATGCTTTGCATAAGATATGCATTAAAATGTACTGATGTTCTGATGGTAGAAAGCCAATTTGACGCATATATATGTTAAGCCTGCAATGACTAATTGTTTACTTTGTCATGTGAAGTTAAAGCTTTTCATTTATTTACACTTCTAATTATTTTTCTCCTAAGTTTTGATGCTGACTTGGTTCTCATTTCCCGAACCTGACAGCTTCATTCACCAGGTGTTTTGGCTATTGGAAGTAGCATGAAAGGAGAGAACTCATATTCACATCACTTGGATACAGATGTATGTATCCTTTTACTTGCGTTAACCATCTGGTGCATTCTTCAGTGTTGTCGATGATGTACTGACATAAGTCCCAAAACTGCCTTGGCAACCTCTCTAAAAATAAATAATTAGGGGAAGTAAATTATAAAAGAATTAATCAAAAGTTAATCATAATAATACAATTTTCATGCAAACAAAGTCATCACTTTGCTAAGGAAAGTTACCTGTTAGAGATTATATTAAAACTACTCATGAGCCTTCACTTAACAGCTTATGCTTTTGAATTGAATTTATACTTGACATGGCTTCAAAGCCTCTATGAACAAATGATCTAGAGTTTGATCTTTGCCACTCCTCATTCTCTTAAAATTAAATTTTAGCACAAGTCACAAGGTATATCGGTCTGTTCCTTGTTTACTGTGAAATTCCTGAAAGGGCTTCTATGTAAGGTGTGCTAGAGATTACAATAAAAGTATTTATGGGTCTGCAGTTAAGAGCTTAAGCTTGGAGTTTTTTTTTTTTTTTTTGACCAAATAGCTTTGAGTTGAAATCGTCCTTTGTTGCACCAGTGTGAAGCAACATACAACTTAAGCACAAATCAATCTAATTGGGAAGAAATAAAACTAAATGGCATAATGAAACTAAGAAACATTGACCAAAGAAACTATGAAACAATAATATAACAGCTGAGTGAGCTGAGTATCTAACAAAATATAGAGCAGAACAGATTAAAAACTTAAGAATGAATATTGTGTACCAATAAAACAAACAGATTACAGAGAGTGTGAATGGGTGTACCAAAGAACAAAAGGGAAAAGATCATTGTATTAGCAGTCAAGGTACAATGGCAATCATAAGACCAAACAAACAGTTGAAGGGCAGAGACAAAAGCTCAAGCAGTCTGTAGCTTCCTCTTCACTTGGCAGTTCTGATAGAAAGATGTAGGAAGAGAAGAGTTTAGAGGAATATGAAAGGATGAAAGTTACTTGATTGAGGATATTGAACTATTCTGTGATGGTTTCAGGTCTCCAATTCTTTCATGGAGCTTTATTGTTTGAAATCCCTAACTTCGGTGTTGACTGTAAGAAGTGAGTTGTGATGTTGGATTGTGTTTTTTTCTCTATTATACTGCTTTAAAAATGATTAGCCCATTGGTTGGAGAAGAGAAGAAGTGGGGGGAGATGGGAGAATCCGTTAGATATTCCACCATGTTCACAATGGTGATTGCAAGAAAATATACCTGCCACACCTAAAGCTGAATGGCATGGGAATGCTTTGTTGAGCATGTCTTGATTTTTAGGACAGGGTTCCCCCTTTCTGCCTAGCCTTTCTGCCAATATGGTTGCTGTTGACAACACTGATCCTTTCTATGCTTTTGACATAATTCGTAACTGTTTGAACCTTTCAATTTTTAATTGGATCCATGATCTGGACAATTAAAATTCGCTTCTCTCTATATAATACAGGTTGGTGTTTCAGTTGTGGATCGTTTTACATTTTACACTCTTGCCTTCTTTGAGAAGCTAAATATGTATGACAATGCCTCCCTGAGCAGGTAAACTAAGATTTTTTTAGTAGTACGAGTACGAGAAGACTTATTTTATTCTTGTTATCAAGTGTTTCTATTATCTGTGTTTAATTCTCTGGTCTTCAATGTTCTCTCAATTTTTAATCTTACTTTCCTGACATTTTTTTAGATGCAGTTCTTTTTTAATTTAATTTTATTAAAAGAAGAAATCTATTGAGAGAGAACAGTACAGATGAGGAGCATTATGTATCCTCCTTTACTTTGGAGGATACATAAATAAAAAAGACAGTTAAACACACTACAATATAGAAATCAATAAGTTTCCATTTCTGCATTACATGCATCATACAAATAAAACTCAGTTAGGTAATTGACTCTCATATATTCTATTGTTAGGGAATGCAAAACATATCTTCCCTCGTCTTTTATGTTAGGAAAGATAACTGACATGAGTTACTTTGGAGCATAACAACAAAATTGTGTTTGCAGTAGGTAGAGCATTCCAGCATCATATTCTTTCGGCAGATATACTGTTAACTTGGGGAATTTTTGTGTTTATTTTGCAGTCTGTTCAATTCATTTAATCCAAATTTGTTGATGTCAACTGCATATTATAGAATGGACCTATATCAACGCAGTTTAGATGAGGTAACAAAGTTATGGTCTTAATTTAATGCAGTTGGTCTTTTCTAATAAATTTATTAAGATCTTTTGTATGGTGAGGAATTTTATGTAGCATATTATCTATCGAGGGTTTATCTATATTACTGAAGGACATCTGCTCGGCACAAATTGCTGCTACCTAACACTATCTGACATTTTAAAATGCATCAGGTGGTGAAACAATGCAAACAGTATCGGCTGTGTATTTTATTGCAGAAATCAAGCCCCATCTTTTGTGTATAGTTCTTCAGTAGAATTTTTTTGTTTTCTAATTTTAACTCCTCTCAAGGATTTATCTTCTAAATCATCTTTTAAGCCAGAAAGAATATGTAAGCAATGGAAAAAAAATTGTATGCATTAATAGGATGTTGGTTGTGAGACTCTGCCATCAACACGAGGAGCAGTTTACATGCTTCACAGGATGACACAAGTTTGTTTTTGTTTATGCTTTTATCTGCTATTTATTACTTTGATGTGTTAGTAAAATTGAGTATTGTAAATCTCTGTTTGGTTGGGCTGAATTATAGAAGCACGATTTTATCCTTCGTGTTAGGTACCTGTGACCAACTTCTTTGGTTCTGTAATGGAAACATTACACACTGATTCGGCTTACAGATCCCACAAGATTATGGATTTTGAAGAAGCTAAAATTAAAATGTATACGGATCGACCAACCTCTGAGAGCCACAGAAGAATTTTGAGAAACACAAATAACGAAGATCAATCTAGTAACTTGAGCACCGAGGTGACTATCATATGCCCCCTCAGCAATACATTGTTTCATTTATAGCATTATTCAAGAGAATGGATTTTCTGTGCAGGAATGCCTGCTGGATAGCTTTGGACAACTGTGGAATTCTATTCTCAGCAAAGTGACTACAACTGAAAACGCGGATTCATTTGTGTGCCATGGCCTTCTTTTAATGCTTCCTTTGCTGGTAGTTTCCACATGGCTATCACGCTAAAGGACTGAAACAACGTTTTTAAAGTTGCTTATGCGTTCATTTGATGCGATATGTTATGGTTGCTTGATATGCAATTTTCCATGGAAAGGTTGATAATCGTGGGATTCACAAGGGGACAGACCACAGAGGAAGCAGCTTCATAGTTTCACTCTATGTTAGTCGTTGTTGTTGCCTTGTTCATGCTGTGGTGATACACTGCAGTTCTGATAATGCATAGTCCAATGGTGTTCTTTGTATGACTGTTAAATGAAGTGGAAAGCAATGGATATATGGTCAAAAGATTCAGTTAGGCACTAAAATTTCACAAGTATTATTCATTTGAGCCACGATAAGGATAAGGAACAGCCATGATGATTTAACTATTTTCTTACTATATGTCTGATGTTCACGATGGTGGCAAGTAAACTTGTATGATCTTATTTGCCAGTGTTAGTTTCATAATGTCAAGTATATTTCAGATGAAATTAAACTTACTTTTTGTCCCCCCTATAAAAAAAGTCTTAATTTGATTTGGAAACAAATTGTCTACATTTGCGAAAATAATTTAGTGTTGTTCTCAAATCATTGGTTCGTCATGATGGATTTTGGATGTGTAATATGATATATAAAACCCGGCTTTTTCCAGAACGAATTGGAACACAAAATTTTGCGTTATAAACATTTGGTAGAAGTCCAAGCTTTTACTGGAACGGAAACATAGGTGTCGAAAAGCTTAAAGTTAAATGCTTCAATACTAAGACAAAATTGTTGTGGAATAATGATGACCAAGTTAAAACTTGTATTTAACTTGAGGAAACATTTGAAGTCATCAGTTATTCTTTCATATACACACACAACAGAAAAACTCTTTACTAGTCTTTTTAATTTTTCTTGGTAATATTTTTGACTATCAGAAAGTCATATACCATATAAAATCATCCAAAATGACGTCATGGCATCAAATTGGAGTTTTTTTTAAAGAAAAAAAAGATAAAAAGGGGAAAACATGTATTTAGTTTTTCAACAGCCTAACTCTAACATGAACAACTTTTTTTTTTTCTTTGCTGTTAATAATCGTGTGAGCTTATTATTAATTTTATTATCATATCACTTTCCGGCAAAAATTGATGTGCTATATGGTACCTGCCCCTGTCGCCGCCACTCTCTTTTTCCACCTCTGACTATCTCTTAACTCTGATGCGAATGGTTATAGCAGAAACTCCAGCTCACGCTACCATTGCTTCTTCCTAGATCGAATCAGGTTCTTTTCTTAAAAAAATTTACTTAATTTTTTTGATTCATGTTTCAAGTCCGACAAAGTAACGTGAAATTGTAATTGCCCCCTGTCGGCTCAATTTCGCTTTGTACTTTGACTTAAAAATTATTTTCTTATTTTGTCGTTTCAATGTAAATTCTGAATCTTTTGGAGTTTTATTTCCAGGGTTTTGGCATAATTGTTGGTTTTAGCTGTTTTAAAGCTGACTTGGTAGATTTTTCAAATGATCATCTCGTGGCTCTATACTTGCGTCTTTGAATATGTAATCGAAGTTCAAACATGTGATGGAGTTCTTCTATAAAATCATTATATTGATGCTTCTGCTTCCTTGGGTGGGTGGATTTAAGGGGAGAAACGTCAATTACTCAATTTTGTTGTTCTTTGGGCTTTTTAAAGTTGCAATTTTGAGTTAGTTACTGATTTTTGTAATCTTTTTACGAATGACTTATTCTTTTCTTTTCCCCCCCTCTTGACAGAATATCCAATTTTGTCTTGGGGGCTTATGATGATTAATGGACGAATTAGTAACGGTGGCGTTTTAAGCTGACAAAAGCTTTTCGCTCTGGTTGTGTTTGACTTTGAACCATACCTATTATCTAAAATGGGCGGAGGGTTGCTATAATTAAAGTCAGATGAAAATCCAGGAGATCGGTGCTGGTAGAGAGGCTGAAAGTATTACTAATGGCTTTGAGGTTTTTAGCAATTTCGGTGGTTTCTACAGTTTTAAGCCTTGTGGCTGTACAGTTTGGCTCGGAGTTGTCATTCAGTAAACTAAAATCAGATGGAATAATTGGCAAGAATTTAATTCACTTGGAGAATGAGAATGCCAGCCATGTCATTGAGGTGCTTTTGGGGTCGTACACCACCATATGGTTGTTGGCAAATTTTATGATCAATGCATTTATCCTTCTCAATCTTGGTCTCAAGGTAAGTTTACTGTGTGAACAGATGTGACTTTTATTTTATTTGTTCTGTACATTTTGCATAAGGTGATTTCTTCTTATTCTTGGTGGTGACTTTTATGGTACCTTTTGGATATTGATATTATGCTTAGTTGGCAGTTTAATTAGGCATTGGATTATGCATCCAGCTTAGTGACTGTTATAAGCCGATGGGCTATAAAATTTATTAACTCATCAGGGTACAAGTGTTCTTGCTCTAGAATCCGCTCTCTCTCTGTTTTTTTTTTTTGGTCTTTTTAAAATTTTGTAACAGTACCTGAAGATTGTGATGGTTAATTGTCATCACTTGTTATTTTACAGCCTGAAAACTAGCGTTTTATTGGCAAATGAGTACTGATAATGCCTTGGTTAATGTTGATTATGTGTTCCTCTGCTTTCCTTTTGTTTTCCATATAGTCAAATAGTCCATAATTTTGTCCATGGTTGTGTAGATGGCCATAATTCTTTCAGTAATTGGAGTAAGTAATGTTATTGGCTCCTGTTTCCATTTGCAGACTATATTTTTTTCCGAGTTGTATCCTACTGAAACTCGGAAGCTGGTTGAGCGCCTCATTAATTATGTCATCTACAAGGTTAATATTTTTTTCTCCATGGATTTTTATAATTTTTCTTGGAGGTGTATTCTTCTTTAAGTTGGATGCTGGTTGAGCACCTGATTAATTATGTCATTTACAAGGTTAATGTTGTCATCTGTGGATTTTGATATGTGGTGTTTTTAAATTTTATTGAGTATTAACAACTGAAGTTTTTCAATGAAAATTATTCGATTCATTTTTTCTTTTAATTGTCATATCTTTTATACACTGTGATTTGAAATTACATTGCACTAGCATCCTTCGTCTAACTTCTTCTTCCCTTTCTTTTCTTCTTTTGATGATGGAATTTGTGCGTGATATGCATATATTGGTGTTCACGGTTGCTCCTTAGCTTTGCATTCAAGTAAGATGATAGTGGCACTTATTAATTGCATTAATCAATATTTTAATATCGAAGTTATGACTTGGCTTCAGCGATTTGTTTCTGTTAATGAAAGGGACATTGTGTTAAAAGGTAGGAGTTGTGCTACTTTTCTTAGAAAATGGTAGTTATTTGGATTAGAAAACTGCCATAATCATCAACTATTTTGGAGTTGAAGGATAGTGGTAAGGGGTTTTAGGATGATTCTTTTTGTCAATTTGGTTGAGAAGTTGGAATTTTATATAGTTATGTGAATGAGTTGATTCTAGACTTAGAACACTGTCCATCTTGGGTAGCATTTTCAGGAATTTTCCCTCAGCTGGGATGCGGTTCATTGAAAAAAACAAAAACTATATTTGGAATGCAAACTTTTGAATTGAAGAGTTGAAATTGAGATATTGCATGAGCTTTGGGTTTGAGATTGCTTTTCAAAACCTTTGAAAAGCTAGAATGGTTGTGTGGCTCCATAGAGATAAGTTAATTCATATTGAACTTTTCTTTTCCTAATTCTATTCTATTTGGATTTAGATTTCAATGTAGAAAGTAATAGAGACAAATTAGAATGACAGTGTAAGAAATGTTATGACATAATAAAGTCCTCTGCAAGAACTCGCTATTCCCAACTCTAGTGCATGTTCACAAATTTCAATGCTACTAAAATATCGGGAATTTCTAATACCTATAAAAACTTGCTTGAAATTACGCTATCAGCTTACATATCTTTGAGGATAATTTTAAACCATTGAGTACTGTGTATCATTATTAAAATATTTTATGTACTCTGCATCAGCAATATGTGAAATGGAAATGTATTTGAGCTCTGAGATTTCTTTGGTATGAATTTTCCTGCATTTGGACTTTAAATCAGGTAATGGTTGTTGGTGCCATGAGCATTTGTCACTGATGTTCCTGTTTGCTAGAAACTACCATTTGGGTTATTTGCTTCTTAGTTTGTCTTTTCCTTATTTCTTACGCTAATTCTCTATGTGGAGATAGAATTAGATGATGGGTTTCTTAAAAAGATTGCTTGATCAATGTATTTTTCTTATTATAGATTAAAGTCAGTGCATGGTATCTGAGGAAGCAGTCCCTAGGATAACTGCTTTTCTTCAGTAGTTATTCACTGGTGTCATACAACAAAATCATTTTAAAGAATTGCTTTTCCAGAATATATATCTATATATATATTTTCCCCTTTTTGGCAGGATTTTCAGATTTTCACATATTATTCCATAATGGTGAAATTGCTTTTTGACTTGAATTTCTTATGACGATTTAATTTTTGAAATGGAGGAAGAAGTTTCTAAGCTGCCAGGATGATAGTATATTTTGTTAACTTTGAAAATACCGCTGTAATTTGGAAATTTTATGTTCAATAATCCTGACCCTGTTTAATTATTATTTATGTTTAATGGATGACTGAACAGGGGACATTTCTACCAATGATAGTGCCTCCAACTATATATCAAGCAAGTCTATGGTCTACCTGGATGATAGTGCTATGTTCTTTAAAGGTATATGGTACCAAAATGATACGGGAATAATTCCATCTTGTTTTGATACAAACAAAATCAATGCATGTTACCTTTTCTGACAGTTCTTCTTTGCATTGCCTAGATGTTTCAAACTTTGGCCAGAGATCGTTTAGAGCGGTTGAATGCATCTCCATCTGCTAGACCCTGGACATATGGTCGTGTATATTCAGCATTATTGGTGGTTTTCTTGGTTGATTTATTTTGGTACTGCTCACTCTTTTATTTTTTGTTGCTTATTCGTATTTTATTATTACTGTTGTTATTATCATCATTATTATAGTTATCATAATTATTCTTTTGGCCAAGGAATTTTATGACTGTGAATGTGATATAACATTTGGTTGACTAATATACTTGTCATGTTCAGAATTTATGTGAAGTTGTGAAGGCCTGGAAATTGTAGAGGCTTTAAAAGCTTAGAAAACTCTTGAAGTGCCCGAAAAGAAAAAAAAGATGGGTCTCAAAAAGTTGATAAATGAATTTTGAAAAGTTTTTTCTGTATTCGAATCTAGGATTGCGGTTGCAAAAATTGGATGAAAAAAAAAAAGCCCAATTAAACCATTTTTTGTTAGCATCTTTAGAGGTCCTTGTTTACTGACGCTACTGAAACTGAGCACCATTTTTCTGAGCAGCTTCCATTGAGTCTCTCCTTCCCTACACTAGTTCTTTTCTTCCTTTTCAGAAAGCTGGATTTTTCTCATGATTGTCATTTTCTTCAGCTTTAGGTTTCTCTGAACTTGAATGCTATTACCTATTCTTCCAAGGTCCAATCAAATGCATTTGTATGGTTTTTTATGCTGACACTTTATTTGATGTCAATACTTTTAATTTATTTCCTAAGGTTGGATAGTGAGTTACCAAGTATTTGCTGCGTTACTTGGTTCCCCCAGTAATAAGCAATATTGCTTCTTGGATATATGTCATGATAATTCAGTAGCATAGGTTTCTAAATTGTTCATCTGGGGAAGAATGTATAGTGCAATTCAATTTCTGCTCTCTTGATCTGTTTAAGTTTCAATTTTTACCTAGTTGCTGTTGCTACTTCTATTACTATATAGTTTATGAACGCATATCTTTTTTTTCCTTCCTTCTAATGCTCCCAGGATGAGGCTATGTCTGGCAATATATGAAAAACACCAGTCCTCTATGCTTCTGTTACTATTTTATGAGCCTGTCAGTATAGCTTGTGAGACCCTACAGGTATTTATGAGACTGTTCACAAGTTTGAGGTCACTAATAACTCAGTGTAGTTTCCAATGAGATATTGATACTTCGTTGACTGATATTGTTTTATGTGTGATGTGAATTGTAGGCTATTTTGGTACATGGATTTCAATTGCTTGATATATGGCTCCATCATTCAGCATGCAATAACACTGACAGTCGAAGGTCAAAACTGTTTGACACATTAGCAGCAGGTACCATGGATAATATATATACATATACATATATATATATGTGCATGCATGCATGCTTGTATGAATGTCGTTATATTAATTGCCATCAACAGTTGGGTGGTAATTAGGATTTTGCCTCTATTTTTCCAATAAAAAGTATTTATTGATTTGGAGAAAACAATGAAATAATGGAGGACAAATAATCCCCCTAATACTTTGAATTTAAGCATAAATATTCACTTCCTTAAAAAGATTGTTTCAATCCCTTAGTAAATTTGCAACGGGTACCTTCCTTAAAAACCATACGGTAGAAACCAACTGAGAGGCCTGAAAATGATTCTCTTCCAAGGTAGAAACTTTGATAAAAAAACTCTTTCATTCCTTTACCAAAAAAAAAAAAAAAGATCTTTCATTCCACTATAACCTAAGACACCACAATCCTGTGATCAGAGCACAGACCAAAGGAATTTATGCTCTTTATACCAGAACCATTGAACTTCATTCATTGCTAAGAAAACTGCACATCACCTGAACATACTCAATACTGGTTAAAAGTACCAAACGGTCTAATCCAAATCTACCATGCCACTTCACTGTGCACTTTTGCAGGAAAAATAATGATTTTTTAACTCTGAAGTTTGATAGCACATTGCACAGACAGACCTATTGAGCCTCTGGGTCTGAACAGAGCATTTGTATTAATTATATCTAATATTATGGTCCAAGCAAAAGCCTTTACTTTAGAAGGTGAGTAGGTATTTTAAATAGAAGCTTTTATTGTGGAAGACTAGAATTCTAGATAGGCTTGATCTCAGCACTTCGATTTTGCTTATTTCTGATATGGACTATCTCTAAAAATGGAAATATTAGTGTAAAAAAATTGAAATATTATCCTCCTCTTCTCCCTCTCCCAAGGAAACCTTGGTTATGTCTATGTTTTTCCTGCAAGTTATCTAAGTTTGGTGGCTTTTCAGCATTATTATATGATGTGATCTTTTGAATTGCGAGTCGTACTTTTACAATCATAAATGATAAAATTCACGTCAAGTTTTCTTACATGAGCAATACAAAGCCTGGCTTTAACATACTCTTATAGTATGGTTGCATGTAAAAAAAGAAACTTGGTTCCATTATCAATTATTATGATTCCATAATCAATTAATTATTATTATATTCTGGAGAGGTGTGTGTATATATATATATACCTGCATGTGTGTGGTTTGACAGATGGGAATATCTTGGTGGTGGATGCCTTTTTTCCTTTATTCACAAGGATGTTGTTTGTATTTGTCATTGTTGCTATTGTCCATGTTTAGTTAATGCTATTGATATTATTTTACCAGGGAAAAAAAAAACTACTGCCAACGTTATTGTATTTATTCTTATTTTGCTGCCTGATTCACTTTTTTCTTGCTTGCTTGTATCAACTTAATTGAAACTCCAATTTCCTAATTTACAAGTGTGACTGCAGGATCATTAATGGAATGGAAATGGAGTCTTATTCGGAATTTGGGATTCTTACTGGACATGGCAGCTTATTTTACGGCGCTGGGCCATTACTTGCATATATGGTGGCTTCATGGCATAGCTTTCCATCTTGTAGATGCGGTGCTATTTCTAAACATACGAGTAAATATTTGTGTAAATATTTCTTTCTTTCCCTGCATGAATTAGACTGTCCATTCAATTCTGATTTTGAGATTTGCATGATATTTTATTTTATGATTTTGTTTGCAACAGGCACTGCTAAGTGCAATTATAAACCGCATAAGAGGCTTTATGAAATTGAGGACGGCCTTAGGTGCACTACATGCAGCTCTTCCTGATGCAACAACTGAGGAGCTACTAGCATATGATGATGAATGTGCTATTTGTAGGGTAGGCTAGATTGCTTGATTTCCCTGCTCATTTTCACTGGTTGATTTTGGTGATTGAAATACTTTTGAATAATTTTAATTGTGCTTTTGACAGGAACCCATGGCCAAGGCTAAAAAGCTAAACTGCAAACACCTTTTCCATCTTGCATGTTTGAGATCTTGGTATGGTTCGTTCATTTTATGCACTTTTGTTCTTCTGTTTGAGTGAATCTGTGTGATACTATTAGTTTCTAATTGATTCCAGGTTAGATCAAGGATTGACAGAGATGTATACTTGTCCGACATGTCGGAAGCCACTCTTTGTTGGTCGGCCTCATAATGAAGCAAGCTTCAATATGCGGGAAACATCAAATGAAGAACCACATGCACGCCAAATAAATGCAGGGCTTGATCAACCAAACACTGGTAGACATACCATGGCTGCTGGGTTATTTCCCAACCAGGCACCAAACTCTATGGAGGGCATTCCTTGGAGGTTCAAATTTTTTTACAATGCCTTGTGCTTGTTGGTCTCTATTTTTAGCTTTCTGGCTGTTAATTTTATTTGTTTGTTAGAGTGGTATTTTTGAAGCGGAAAACCCCATTTTGGTTCCTAAAGCATGTTTAGTGTTTCTTATTGCCCTCTAAAGCTTTTGTTTTTCCAAATAAATTTGGAAGTTTAAAAATTGTTCTGAATAAATCCTTAGTACTACCTCTGTTAACTAACCTATGTTAACTATGACGTGTGTTATATGGCATTTCTTTACGCCTCTGTGCATACCTCCCTGGGGTTAGAGACCATGAACTGAAATCCTGAGAAGCCCATAGGAATAAAAAACAAAAAGCTGTATTCCCATATTTGGTACTCAGGAAATATGTTTGCTGAAGAACTCAGCTGTTCTGCTCCAGCTAGAAAAGCTTGACAAACCCAGTGCTTCTTAGAAATGGTGAAATGCCAATTCTAAAGTTGGACAAACCAACCTCACAACATGAATAAGAATAAGATGACTGTTTCTGAACTCTGAAAATACTATCTTGTGTGGCTTATGGTGTGTATTGTACTACTTCACTTTGGTGCCTTTATCTTTTGCACATGAGAGAAAAATTATGATTAGTTCATTTTCAAGTGATCTGCAGGAAGAAGATTCCAATGTCCATACAAATTTATTAGCACCAAATGACATTATTTATTTTTTATTCAAATTTCATAGTTGAATGGACAATATCTTAGTTACTTTCAGATAATGATATGTTCAAGATGACTAAAATATGCTGACAATATCATAATGTTAGCAACTGAAACATCAAACTATTAAGGATACAATGTGTGTGTGTGTGTTGCAGGACAAGAGTGCTTGATTTTCAATTTTTGTTTTGAGAATCTGTTTAGCTCCCTGTATAAATCAAAATTTATGCATTTGATCGTCTTTTGCAAAAATAGCATATGCCTGCATTGATTCATTCTTTTTGTCTGACTTTACATTTCCCTATATATAGAGGTGCAGCAGAACTGGACTCACCTTGGTTGCATTCTTGGCCAAATCAAGGTGTTGATGGTGCTGGTCCATCTACTGCAGTGAGATCAGTTGGATTAGGAAGAGTTCAAATGATGATGAGACATCTTGCATCTGTTGGAGAAAATTATGCTCAGAATGCCCTTGAAGATACTGCTTGGAGCCTTTGGCCTACACAGGCTTCCGCAAGTGGTTCACGTATTCCTCCTCCTCATGGGAGATTCCCTGGAGGCTCAGGTAATCTACATATGAGGAATGCCTCACGTTCTGTGGATGATAATCTGGCAAATTTACTTGCCATGGCTGAGACTGTTCGGGAGGTTCTACCTCATATACCAGATGACATAATTTTCCAGGTATGGTTTATTTCAACATAAAGTGTTCTAGTATTCAAAATTATTAGTCTGTGCCAGTAATTTTGTTGGAGATTTGTGTGTTGGGAATGCTTGATGGCAATTGCGTGCAGTTTATGAAGCAGCTTTACACTTTCACATGCTTTGATTGTAAGCATGCTAGGTGTGGCCCACCCTCTGAAATCAATATCAATATTAATACAAAATATAAAATCTGGCCTGCACTATTTTTAAGTTATAAATAATTTGGCTTATTTCTCAGACCCTATATAATACTCCCTCTGGTCCTTAATATAAGACCATTTTAACCGAATCACGCAGATTAAGAATTGAAATTAAAACTAATTAACTACCTCGATTTCTCCAAAAATTCCAATATTTTTCCAAAACTACCCTTATTTAATCTCTCTCTCTTTCTCTTTGGATATATTAAATAGGGGCATTTTTCTGGAAATATATAATAAATATTACCTCGTATATTGTAAAAGGTCTTATATTTAGGACCAAGACAAAATATCCTATATATAGTACCGGAGGTAGTACAATGGAAAATATGTCTACTTTACCTAATACCCATATTGGTCGACTGAACTTAATTTTCATCCTCTTGATAAGATGATTTGATAGAACTGAAGCCAATCTTGTTGGTTCATGATTAATGTTTAAAAGAGGCATATAATGGGAGATGATAAAATGGTAATTTTAGGAGTTTTGTAACTATCATTCTTGTTGATGGGGTCCCATGCATGTCTATTATTAAGTAACTTAATTGGAATTTGTTTGAGTTGACTTGGTATCAGGAAACTATTCTTTCGACCTTCTCATCCTACCTGGTTTTGTTATTTTACATTTAATTTGTCTTCATTGTTACTAAAATAAAGTAAAAGATGTGGTAAGGTGTGCGACTCTTTGCACTAAGCTTTTTCTTTTTTTTGGTAAATTTGTTATTATTATTATTATTATTTTCCATTTTGATTATTGGTTGGCTAGTGTTCTTCATAAGTAACTGCATTTATCTCCTTAAGCTTTGGAAAATGACAGACCTACCTTCTAGTTTTAAAATCCATTGTCTTTGAGGGTTGTATATTCTTGGGGGGTATATCATGTAGCTGGTGAAACTCTAAATATAGTGTACTTATTCAGTAGAATATTTAAAATACAGGAAGTTAGGGCCTGTTTGGTAAAAATGGGAATGAGAAAGGAAATGGAAGTTGAAAAGCTCTCTCCTGTGTTTTCTTTTCAGCAAAGTCATTTTGTCATCTACTAAACACAACTGTTCTACTTTCCCTCACATTTTCCTTTTCTTCAAAATCATTTTGTCATCCTCCAAACGTAGCATTAGTGTAATTTGCTCTTATTATTTGCTGTGATGTTTCATATTTGATGGAATCAGGAGTTCTTGATATTCTTGTTTATGTCAAGATTATTGCTTGTCTTATATGTATTAGAATCTGAAGCTTTAGAGATACTGCAGGACTTGCAGCGGACAAATTCTGTGTCAGTTACAGTGAATAATCTTCTCCAAATGTGATGTATACTGATATTTGGAATTGGATTTTCTTCATGGTTCCTGCGAGAGTGAGAAAGACAGGGATACCCACCCCCTATCTCTCTCTCCCACAGGACCGTACATTCATGGGAGAGTCTTGAGGCGTGATGTTTTGCATTCAAGTATATGAAGCATTTGAAGTGAAAATCTTTTGAAATTAAGCCAGGTGAAATAACGAAAGAGAAAGAAGTGAGACCTATTTCTGTGAGATTCACATAGCAGAAGTGGGTATCACAGCTTTGTGTCTTTTTCTCTATTTAGTTAGTTCAAGTGAAGTTCATTCCTGAAATATCAAAGCTGCTTGTGACTTCAGGTTTATGAGTAACCACTGTCCTTGGAAATTTATAGGCTACATTTTTTGTATATAGAGTGAGCAAATGTACTCAGAAAGATTGCATGATTAAGTATAGGTTTTATTTCTTCCTCCTTTTCTTGGGTCAATAAAAATGATTGTGATTTACAATGCCAAATTGGACAAATTCTTTTCTGCCATTTGTTCATATATTTTATCTTCTTAATCCAGGTTTATTTACCAAAATTGAGATATGCATAGAAAATATATTTACAAATTCTATTTACATCTATCCAACAAATAATTTGCGGTTATATAACTGTTCCCTAGATCAAAATGCCTCTTTTTAACATGAATATTATTCACTAATCCTTTAAAAAGTGTTAATTGGTTAAATTCTTCTCCACATGGATATTTTTAAACCTTTATTCATATTATAAAATTGTCTAATTTTTTAATTCAATTTCTTTTGCAAATATTTATTTATTTAATAATTTTTTAAACACACCTGTGGGTGTGGGTATGGGTCGGGGTGTGGGTGGGCACGTGCTTGTGTGTAAGAATGTGCACATTTGTGTTTGCAAAATGTGAGTGTACCAGATGTGCACATTTGTGTTTGCAAAATGTCAGTGCACCAGCATGTGTTTTTGGGTGAGTGTGCACACGTATATACATAGGGATCAGTTATAGCCTATTTGTTTCAATTATTAGAAGTTTGGGGATATATTAGGAAAATGCTTATATATAAACTTGGTTGGTATAACATTAGAATATGAGAAATAAAATTAATTTTTATATTTAATTAAATATAGATAGACAAGAAAAAACTAAAGTGTCCTTAGATTTAAAAAGAAAAACTCCCTTCATTCTTTCTCCTTCCCTTACATTGGTGTCACCCCACCACTATGTTCCTCCCTCACCGGCCACCACACTCCTCTCAACACAAGTCAAGGCAATACTCAAAAAAGAAAAAAACACATATCAAAGAATTTTGGGAATGAGATGAGTAAGGAATTAGGAATTGGTTTAGTCATTGAATCGGTTAAAGTTATTAGGCTCAATAGTTCAATCATGGTTGAATCGTAATTAAATTGGTAGTAATAAAATTAATAATTTTTTTATTTTTATATGCTATATATTATTAAAAAATATCATTAATAAGTTTAATAACCTAATATTAAAATATAAATAAGTTAATATTAGTCTATAATTATATTTTGAACGTAAAATGGTTAACTAATATTTTATTTTTATATTATTTGTTAAGTAAATTTATTATTATTAATAATTATGTATCATAATGATGTTTATACAATATTATAATATTAAAAAATTATACAAAAATAATACTATTCATTACTAAAAATAAATAATGTTATTTTATCTTAAAAACTAAAAAAAAAATTGAAAAAAATTCTGTCCGGTTCACAACCAGTTTTCATTAGTTCAAGTTCATTTAGGCACTTTTTGACTGATTCTGCAATTTGCCAATTTTACTCTTCTTTCGGATTGAACCTTGCACTTATTCCCGGTCAAACCGATTGGTTCAGTCCAAGTTTTTATACATTGGACATGAGTGAAGAATTTGGGAACAACCCCCTAATGGAGAATGATGTAACGACGATGATGCACCAGATTCATTGATGAAGAAGAGGCTAGAAACAACTCAAGATCTAGGAATGATGCAAGGTTTGGGATGAGGATAACACTGCCAGAGATGGGGAAGAATGATCCGTTAATGAGGAAAATGCAAGCGAATGGAGATATGAGATGGAGAAGATGGAAAAAGGTTGGTAGATACTAGATCTAGCAAGGTATAAGATGGAGGTGGGGAAGATGATGATGAAAATGAACCGGGGAAGAAGGTGGAGGTGCTGATTGCGAAGGTGAAGGGTAAGGTCATTGGAGCTTTGGAGCTAGAGGTCTCGAGTCGATTGAGAGAGTGTCAAATAAAAGGATAATATAATTGTAATTCACTTTCTTCATAAAGGGCATTATGGTCTTTTTCCTTTCATTTAACGACATATAATTTGGATTACATGGGTTTTTTAGTGTAAAACCATTTATAGAGAAGGTTGTAAATGGATTTACATATCTAATCCGGATCATATGGTAATTGACGAATCAAACACGTATATTTTCATAATGTAAACTCATTTATATGCCTTCTATTAAAGAACCAAATGAGGTGTTAGTGAATAAACATTTGGTGAAACGAGGATAAATTAACGAATATATTTTATTTTATTATAATTTTTAATTTACTAAATATTAGTTGTATAATCTTTTAAAATATTTTTAATAGAATTAATAAATTGAACTAAAATATATGTTTTAACATAGAATATATATTTTTGTAATTAAAGCAAAATAGAGGTTAAAATATTTAACAGTAAGGACTAATGTCTTTAAATTACTTATCAAGGAAAAAGGTAGACCTCTCCTAATAATATTATTATTAGATGATATAATTATCAAGAAGAATATAAGTCAATAAAAAATAAGTATATTGGAAGATAATGGTTAATAAGGATATGAATAATATTAAAATAATCATACTCCTATGATGTCAACTTATTTACATACTTTATACCTCTTCTGAAAGAACTAAAGAGGGTGTATTAGTGAATAAACAATTTGGCAAAATAGGATAAATTAGCAAATATATTTTACTTTATTATAGTTTTTAATTTACTAAATATTAGTTTTATAATCTTCTAAGATATTTTTAACAGAATTAATATATTGGATTAAAGTTTAAGTTTTAACATCGAATATATATATTTTTATAATTAAGATAAAATAAAGGTTAAAATATTTAACAATAAGGACTAATCTTTCTCAATTATTTATTGGGTAGACCACTCCCAATAATATAGATGATATAATCATTAAGAAGAATATAAATTAACAAAAAATAAGTATATTGAATTGTTAACAAGGATATGAATAATATTAAAATGAGCGCTCTTTATTTTTCTTATCCAATGAACACTCGTTATTATCAATGACTGCGAAGTCAGTGGTAGGGATTGTATTATCAGTGGTACTTTTTTGTGATTCAGCTTGGGAATGTTATGTGATTTTTTTTTTATTTGGTGGTGATAAAAAAAAACCAAATCCAATTTACAAATAAGTAGAAATATGATTAATTAATTATTAATAATTAGCAAAATTACTTAAAAAAAAAATTCGCTGATTAGGGCAATTCCTTTCCCTTTACACTGGTTGTCCGCGCCGCTTAAAGGGTGGAAGCTTGCAGTTGCCCAAAAGAGAGAAGGCTAGAAGGAACCAACCAGGGCAAGGAATTGGAATTGAATTAAAAAAAAAATTTAGTGATTTGGTCTTAACGTCCATAGACGAGAATTCTACCATTTTCTCCAAAACTATAATACTGAAGTTTGCAAGATTATAGAGTGCTGAATAGAGAATGGGGAAGACGGAATACAAGAGGCTACAGGGAGGCCAGAGCTTACGGCAACGATTAGTCCTTGCGACCCTCTCGGGCACTCCGATTCTCATCGAGGATATTCGCACGGACGAGACCTGGCCTGGCCTTCAGAAACACGAGGTCTCCTTTCTTCGTTTGCTGGAGAAAATCTGCGATGATTGCTCCATTGAAATCAACGAAACTGGTAAATTGAGTTTTCCTGTCCCCTTATATATTGCTCTTAAAATTCTGGGGATAATTCAAAATTTGAAATTTGGATTATTTATGGATAGGTACCAAGTTAAAGTTCAAGCCTGGAATTGTTATGGGTGGGAGGCATCTTGCTCACGACTGTGGTGTTAGTCGTTCCATTGGTTATTTCTTGGAGCCACTGCTCATTCTTGCTTTATTTGGGAAGAAACCTCTCGAGATTAGACTCAAAGGTAATTTGTTAGGTCTTTCAAAACATGGTACACTGTGCAAAATGACCTTGATAACAAAGAAGAAGAGTATGATGCAGTATATGTACTTTGATTGGGGAACTCCTGGCGATTGAGTGCCAGTTGGTGCTAATTTAGGTCATTTAACTCTTATGTCTTATGAGCACAGTTTTTGTAAAGTTATTGGGAAGTTTACTGACTTGGACTGATGTAATTAAGGAAACTATATATATTACTTTGATTGGTGAACTTTTTGAGAATTGAGTGCCAGTTGATGCAAATTCATTTGAGATAAGTCAAGTCTTTTAATTATTTTCTAGTAGTGATCTTGTAACTTTATGCCCTATGAGTATATAATCGTTTTTGTAAAATTATTGGGTGTTAATCTGACTTGGACTGGCGTAATCAAGGAAATTGGCTACTAACTTCAATTCGTCTGGCTCTTGATGATGGTTGCGTGATATGCATTTATATTTGTAGTTTGCGTTCCTAATCTTTGTATTACTTGGATAAATGTCAACTAGATTTTTTTTTGTAAATAAATATATAAACGAAATGATATACAAGTTTCAGAGCAACAATAATGGGGCCAGTGTTAGAAGATATAACAATATGATCTGTAAGTTTTAACTGTTGAATATTATGTTATCAGGAATTACAAATGACTCTAAGGATCCATCAGTTGATACTTTCCGCTCTACTACTTTGCCCATATTGAAACGCTTTGGTGTCCCATCTGAAGGATTGAACCTTAAAATAGAGTCTCGTGGAGTTCCTCCAGGTGGTGGTGGGGAAGTTGTTTTGTCCGTCCCCATTGTTCAGAGTTTAACTGTGAGTTTCTTAGTTCATTGTTAATTTATGGCTTTAGTTGGTATCTTACATATTCTTCCTAGCAGGCAGTTTCCTGGACTGATGAGGGCATGGTTAAGAGGATTAGAGGAGTTACATTTTCTGCTAGAGTGTCTTCCCAGTTTGAGAATAGCATGATTCATTCTGCTCGTGGAATCTTCAATCATCTACTCCCAGATGTACACATTTTTACTGATCACAAAGCTGGTCCACAGGCAGGAAAGTATGATTTCTTCCATTCAACATATACTTTAATTTACTTTCTTTGTATAGTTTTGTTAGACATTAGGGGAATCCCAATTTTTATTGCATAACTGTTGTTTTGGGCATTTTGTCTCTAAACTGGTTCAGCTCACCTGGATATGGGATTTCACTTGTTGCGGAAACTACTTCTGGTTGCTTCATTTCTGTTGATACTGCTGTTTCTCGTGCTCCGGCACAAGAAACTTCTGACTTCACGGATGATGAGAACAAAGACCTAATACCCCCAGAAAATATTGGTCAGCAAACTGCTTATGCTTTACTTGAGGAGATTGCACAGGGTGGAGTAGTTGATTCAACGCATCAGGTATATATTCTTACTTAAATTGGTCCTTATCAATCTTCCAATCTTTTTTTCTTTCAAAGAAGTCTTGTTTTCTCAGTTCAATGCATATTTAGACAAAGTAGGCTTAGGACCAGGATAATTACTTCTCCTCAATGCTGGAAATAGTATGCAAGGTTCTAATCTCATTTTCTTTTTCTTCCATTTGCTTGGACTAAGTCTAATATATATATATATATATATATATGAAGAGTTGGTTTTTGATAGAGCATTACGGTGTTTGGTGACCTATGTAGCCGACTATCCCGTCAAACAAGGGAATTTTAAAACCCGTTCAATCTCCTCTGTTGAACAACCCCAAGTGGGATTAAACCGATGTTGTTGTTGCTGCTTGGACTAATACTGTCTTTCCCTGACATTGTTCTTTGGTTTGTAGGGCTTGTTATTTCTTCTCTGTGCACTGTGTCCACAAGATGTTTCCAAAATTCGTGTTGGAAAGTTATACCAACATGGGATAGATACACTCAGAAACATAAAGGAGTTTTTGGAGTTGAAATTTGTTATCAAGCCTGATCCAAAGACAGAGACAGTAATTCTTAGATGTATCGGTTTTGGCTTGAAGAACCTTTCTAGAAAGCTGTCGTGAAGGAAACAAGTGCATGCTTTTTTGATAGAAAAGTTGGAAAGACTTGCTCTAGGTGAAGAAGATTTTGTATATTTTAATTAAGTTTATTTAAATTTTTGTTATGTTTTAATAATTTTATATTTTTGTAATTGCTTTTCTTTTAAATTAGTTTGTTTTATTTCATTTTAAATTAGGTTTTTTATTATTATATTTGGAGCTTTATAAATATGGAAAAGGAAATGAAATGAAAAAAATAGACCTTTCAAGTATGAAATGTTGCGTGTCACGAGATAAAAATTAAAAAGAAATATTATTTTGTAAGAATTATAGGAATATAATAGATATTTAATATTTTAATTTGTTATGCAATAAAAAGGGAATACCAAAGCGTGGATACATATTCTATTATATATGGATGAAAATAATCGAAGAGCGACTCGATAGACATTTTCCAAAATCCAAAGAAAGCTATGAATTAAGAGTGATATGTAAAGGTATTGACTTATTAATTATTAGCTTCGTTTCACATGATGAAGAAGCATATTCTTTTCACATCGATCCATTGTTTTTTGTTTTTGTTTTTGTTTTTTCGTTTTTTTTTTGGTTGTTAAAGGAACTATTATTATGCAAAAAGAAAGAAAGGGAAAAGAGTCTACAAAACCCCATGATCTAAACCTACTAAATAAAGTGTCCAGAGAAATACGCAGAGACCATCCACAAGTCAGTTATCATTTGAGAAGCATAAAAGCATTGTATTGGTCATAAGGATTAAGGACTAGGGAGCAAAAGTAATAGTCAAATTGCAGTTGAATAAATTTTTTATCATTGAAAGAAATTATATAATTGATGACTAACAATTGAAATAATATAAATAATGTTTTAATATAGCTAGATTTGAAATGCTTACGATTTTGTTTTTAAAACTTTATTATGAATACTTTATAATTTTATTTTGAATTCTTTTTTTTTTAAAGATTCTCCCCAAATATATATCCGTTACGTGTAAGTGTAACAGACATAACAATTACCCCCATATTTCAGGTAAATTATTGTACATAAAAAAGTCCATTAAGGCTTGGGACGTTCAATTTCCTTGAGATAATTTATAAATTTGGAAGATTGTAATGCTTTATAATCCAACGAAAGGATCAACTTAATACTGCTTTTGATGGTTTTATATTTATTTATAAATGACGGTTTCATATTTTGATTCTAGATTTTTCTCAAAATTCTTTGCTAATATCTAAGAATTTTGACAGGACAATATTCTTATTAAGACAATATTCTTGCCAAATCCATGTTAAACTCTTGGTATGTTGAAATGATTTTTAAAAAAAAGAACATGAAAAAAATGAGAACAGAAATGAAAAAAATAAAAGAATGGAAATAGATTTCAAAAGTAAGTTTAGTATGTAAGAAAATGTCGGGGTAAATTTTAAGCGCCTCTTCGTTCCTTTTAGGTGCCAATTTGAACCTGTAACTAAGTGCCACAATTGATTGCGGGGCACAATAACTGGAAAGCCAAAAGTCTTTTAAGGCAAAATTCGAGCGCTTTTGTGGTAGTGAAAGAGGAGGAAAAAAGAAGAAAAAGACAATAATATCCCTCCAAAAATTATTTTAAAATAAACATGTATTGTTATTATTAATGTTGCTTAATCAAATATTGAATTGGACGATACATTGGTTCAAGCTTTAATAGTTCAATCGTAATTTAATAGGGATTTGATCGATAATGATTAAACTAATATATTTTAAATAAATAATATAAATTTAAATAAATTTTATAACTTAATTAAAATTTTAAGTTGAATAATAATGAATTATTAATCTATTATTTACTATAAATATATTATTAATAAGTTTCATAATTTAATATTTAAATTTAAATAAGTTAATATTCATCTATAATCATATTTTGAATTCAAAATAATCAACTAATAATCTATTATTATATAATTTATTAGTGCATTTATAATTTTCAATACTTATATATTATAATAATAATTATATAATATAATGTAAAAAAGGAAAAAATATTAATGATGCTATTTTAACTTAAAAACTAAAAAAATTAAAAAATTAAAAAAAGAGGATTGGTTCCATTGGTTCAAGCTGGACTTCATCGATTTTTAACCAGTTCAAACCGGTTCTTGAAAGAGCTGTTCTGCCCTCCATTGGATTGGACCAAGTACCAATTTGTCAGTCGAATTGGCAAGTTCATTGGACAACAATGATTATTATGGAAAAAAATCCAAAAGGGAAAAATAAGTTTTTGGTCCTTATAATTTTATCAGATTTTGAAATAGTTCCTTATATTTCAAAAGTATTTTAAATCACTCCCAATTGTTTACATAGTTAAATCAGTCAATCCCTATATTTAGAAAAATAGATGATGAGTCCCTGACTGTGTTAAATATGATGTTAAGATATGCCCATGTGGCTAACAAAACCTCATGTGTTATATGAGTTTTTGACAGATAGGATTAATTAATTAGACACAATAGAGGCTAACTAGGTTGCTTACTAGGACGCTAAGAGATTTTTTTAATGCCTTCAGATGTCATCATGATGGCCAGAGCTTTTCATGATGCTCAGAATGTTGAATGCCTTCATAAGCTTCACAAACCCATTAGATGGAGCATATCTTCCAACTTTTTCACTTGCGTCTGCAAATCCTTTCCGAAACTCAATTGCGTCCTCAAGAATCAACTCCTTTTACTATATGGGTTAGAAATCCTAGGAACCAAAGACCATAAAATAAACAAGTTTTCACTTTTCAGTGATCTTCTTCCTTCTTCCTCTGCCTCTCCTCTTCTTCAAGGTTCTTCAATTTGGTCTTCTTCACTTCTTGGTTACAAACAACTTAGTAAAATACTATGAAAAGAAAACCGGACCGGACCGGTTGGTTCAATTGGTCCAATTGAGAATTGGCCCATAGTCTGGTCTGGTCATAAATGTAGACCGAGAGTTTTTAAAACCGATGCGAACCGGTCAAAAGTCAGTAAAAAATTGGGTTGAACTGGTCTAGACATTTTTTGTAATTTTTTAAAATATTTTTTTAAAAATAAAATAACATTATTTTTAGTACTAAGTAGCATTATTTTTAATATAAATTTTTTTCTTTCTATATTATAATATATTATAAGTATTATTATGATATATAATTATTAATAATGATAAATTTACTTAATAAATAATATAAAAATAGAATATTAATTGACTATTTTAAATTCAAAATATAATTATAGATAAATATTAACTTGTTTAAATTTTAATATTAGGTTATAAAATTTATTAATAATATTTTTTAGTTTTTTATATATTATTAAATTTACTTTTTATCCTAGAATAAATGTTAATTTTATTATTATGGATAAATATCTTTTATATTTTTTTATTTATATTATTAAAAATATATTAATTTATTCACAACTGATTCAACCCTGGTATGACCACTTAATCTTAAACTGTTATCTTATTCAATTTAATGATCGATATGATATTTGATACCTTGATAAAATAACAAAGAAGTTTAAACATTCATGCAACGTGCTATGGGATTTTCTAAATGCAAAATTTATTATTTTCTTGGCCTTCAGATGATATGATATTATATTAATCCCAAGTCAGAAAGCAATATTCCAAAAGCCCGAGGGAAGAGAGAATGACTTTGATGAAAGGAATACTTTTTTTTATAAGAGGAATACTTTTATTATAATATAATATGCTTCACAAACTTTAATTTTGACACTCTCTTACAATCTCGCCGTACGTCACACACCACTTTATCTCTTATGTTACACTCCGCTAATGGAACACACACGCACTTTGCTTTGTTCTTTTCTCACTTCTACACACACTACACAAGCTACACATCGGCACCTCTCAGTGGCAAGGCAACTCTAGAATTTTTTCACCTCCCACCTCCCATCGAACACACAACCACATTGCTATTCTTTCTTCTTTATTTTCTAACTATCTTTTATGTATATATATATATGTATGTATGTATGTATGTATGTATGTATGTATTGGGCAAGGGAGAGAAGTTGATCTCTGTTTCTATTGTTTGAAACAGGGGAGATGACACTGGTCGAAATCCAATGTGTTTCTCCGATCTTGGAGAGCTCCATCATTCTTCTCCTTCCTTTGAAATTGTTCCAAGCATCTTCAATGAGAGAACGACTTGGTGAGCTTTGACAGACTTTCTAGCAAATTACGATGAAATCGTTGAATGAGGGAACAAGTTTCTTCAAGTTGCTTATCTCCAGAAAAATTTCAAAAAACTTCAAAAAATTTCACATGGTAACTTACCTGAAAACTTGTTTTCATATATATATATATATATATATATATCTAGTAATACGTGATCAGACTAGGTAGAACCGTGTATCGGAGAGGGAGTTCGAGGAAAGGTCGAGCCTGAACGAGAGTTGTGCACAGTTCAGTTTCAGTTCACGTCCACATCCACCCAGCTTTATTAATCCACTTGCTACTTTGTTATGTGCCACATTGTTCTCCGTTAGCCACATTTGCATTTTTAACACTGTTAAGGGATGATTTTTTTCCCCCCTCAAATTGTAGGGACTAATAGAGCTAACTTTGTAAAGAATACGAAGTGTTTTAAAATAATTTAAAATATAAGCACTAATTTTGAAAATCAGGTAAAATATAGGGATCAAAAACTTTTTTTTTTTCTATAAAAAAACACTCCCCACGCCATTTGAGCATTCTTCTTCGATAACGAGGTCCTTCTCCTTCTTCACTAGCCAGATGCCTCCGTCACCGAATGAGCGAACTGCCGTCACCACCACACACCTTCGACTTCTCATCTTCGACAGCCCCGATCATCGTCAAATCGTTCCGCCAGTACCGGTCTTCTTATCGGCGTCAAATCCCGCCCGCCAGATCCTTCTCCGCACTCCGCCAGTAGCCATACATCGATTTGGTAACTCGTCTTCCTGATTTATTCATTGTGTTCTTGAAACGGTAAAATCTTCAAGTAGCCATGGCAATACATTAGGGAGTAGATACAAATTGGGGTGAATCAGATGAGAGTGGCCCATAGAAGAATAAAGAACTGGAGTATTCTTTTCTTCTTTTTCTTTTGCAGTGGGTGTGACATAATGTATGCAAGGTGTTTGATGAATGTCCTGAAGGAAAAATAATTTATTGGAAGACTATGCATTAGAATTGATATTGGTATTTTCTTTTTTCTTTTTCCCCTGTTTATGGACTAGTTTATATGAATCGATATATGTTTCCTTTGATATATATATATATATCTCTCTATATATATGATGCAGCTTGTTGGTTGGATTGGAGGAAGGAAATTTAACTTTCGGCAAAGCTGAATAATATTTTAGTTGATATATTGCAGGTTGTTTTGTTATTAATTTTTGTTCTGGTTGGTGCATACTACTGTAATTGTAACCAGAAAAAGAAAAATCTTTAGAGGCATTATTGGCTTTGGTTTCTAACAACTAAATTTATTAAGTTTATGAAATATTAGACTTTCATGGTCTGGCTAAAAAGCCCTTGATTTGAATAAAAAGAAAAGAATATGAAGTATCTAGATTCATTCTTAATGAAACATTAATCATACAGCCCCCTCTTGTTTGTGATTTAATCTATTGGCTTGATTTAATAGTTAACAGATAGTGGGCAAAATTCAACGTGAAATGGAAGAAAGGTGTCGTAGGAGGGGATATTTGCATAAAGATTTAGTATTGGACTATTTCATCTGCTAACTGATAGATCAAATTAACGGATCAGATTGTATACAGTAGAAAACATGATTTTCTAACAACGAGAGGATAGAGTATGAAACTTCTAAATATTGACTGCATGCGGAAGGTGAAAGCATATATTCTAAAGGAACAAATTGCATTATGAAAATTTTAACCAACTTCACAATCATGTAAAAGGCTTTACTTAAAAAAAAAATCGTATAAAAGGTCTTGTAGATAGAAAAATCCATGTTTGGAGAGTTATTCCTATTTAATCTTAACAATATTTGAATATAGTATGATAGTATTAATACTAAATAATTATATACAAAAGATCCTTTTCATCAAGATTGAGGGAAAATTAGTACCTTCTCTAGTTCACTTAAAAAAGCTCTATACAGTATATTTCAAGCTTGTTAATCTTATATGTGTTGCTTCAACAAAATAGTGTTTGAATATATGTTATTCATCTATGCTATATATCAAGGTAGTAAAAACCAAATCGGTCATTGAATCAAATGAGACATTAGTTCAAGATTCAATAGTTGGACCGGGATTAGATCGGGATCAAATTGGTTGTAAATAAATTGATATATTTTAAATAGTATAGATGAAAAATATAAAAAATATTTATTCATGATCATAAAATTAACATTCAATTTAGGATGAAAAGTAAATTTAATAATATATAGAAAATTAAAAACATTATTAATAAATTCTACAACCTAATATTAAAATTCAAATAAGTTAATATTAATCTATAATTATATTTTGAATTCAAAATAGTCTATTAATATTTTATTTTCATATTATTTGTTAAATAAATTTATCATTATTAATAATTATGTATCATAATAATACTTATACTATATTATAATATAGAAAAAAATGTATACAAAAAATAATACTATTTAGTACTAAAAATATATTATTTTATCTTAAAATTTTGTTAAAAAAAATTTTAAAAATAAAAAAATGGTCAGACCGGTTCAAATCAGTTTTGTATTGGTTTTGGACTGGTTCTTGACCAATTTGACCGATTTTGTTCTGATGCGTACCAATTTTAAAAAGCTTCGGCCTTCATTTGTAATCGGATCAGACCAGACGCCAGTTCTCGATCGAATCAGCTGGTTCAGTCCAGTTTTTCCTACCTTGTTATATATAAAGTGAAGGTAAATAAAATTATTAAACATAAAATACAACAGAGTTCAAGAATGAAACACTCAAATTATAATATTACACAACATTTAATTTTACTTCTTCAATTCTACTTGGAGGATAGAAAATATGGTTTGAATAAGAGTGAAAATGAGGAGTACGATTCCAGCAATAGAGGCCACAGTTTGCCAAGGTGTCTTGCAATAATCACATCTTAAAGTTGCCTTCAACTTGTGCCAAGGATCTTCATAGAAGTCATTCAACTTTTTGCAGATACCAACATAATCTGAATTTAAATTATATCAGATTACTTCTTTCCGAAGACCACTAAATAATTTAGCAACATCACTGGTATCACCTAGAGAGTTTGAGATTATCTTACTCTGAATAAGGACATTCACATCATTCTCTGTGTTGATTAGGCAACCCATGAAAACAACATAGTCAGTAATATCAGATTCATAATGATAATGACATTGATCTAAAGCTATCATATTACGAAACAACATTTCAGTGTCATCTTCGACCAAAATATGTGGGATCTAAAGAATAGACCCTGAAAAATTCAAGTGTAGTAAGCACTTGCTTGTGATTGCCTTGAACTTTACTCCTGCCTCATTTAACTCCTTTGCACTATATAGAAGAATATTGTCTCCATCCGCGAGGAAATCCCTTTCATATCTTTTTCTTGGTAAGTGAAAGAACCTGAGAAGATCTGTGAAATGCTTTATTCTATCAGAGTTAGGCTTTATGTTTTGTGTGTTAAAATGTTCAAATATGTCATAGGTGAGCTTAAGAAAGGATGGGATGTTACTACGAAGGTCTAGTGGACATGCTTTATTGAACAGACCTTCTAGAAAAAAGAAGGGCAGTTGATTCTCAAGCAAAAACAAATCCTGAATAATCTTTTGCAGCAACAATGGTTGTGACAGTTTAGCATCGTCGAATATCTCATAACAATAATAGCACCTGTAGAATAATTCAATGATGAAAGTAGCATCCAGTAACATCATTTTCATAAATTTTTTCTTACTAAGCTTGATGTTCTATGAGTAAGAAGCCCGAACCCCTGGCTCTGAATGTTCCACAAAACTGAGCAAATCGTTCAAGCTTGTCTCAGTTCTTTGTGTAAATCTTTTGAAGAATATTTTTTTGTGCCATTCCATTTCTTGCAATCTCATATTGTCGTAATGAAAGGGTCCAATCGATATGACTTTTGGGGTGTAAGCATCTTGTTTGATGTCACGTAGCGATTGGGGCACCTTGTAAATAGAACATTTAGGTGATAAGAGACCATCTTCGCTAATCTTGGTTATTGCTTCAATGTCAATGGTCACATCATCTTCCATCTATCAAATTTGATTTAGAATTAGCATTAATATATACTCCCTCCGGTCCCTATTATAGGATGTTATTTAGAAAATTTGTCTGGTCTAAAATATAAGATGTTAAGTAATAAATTTAATTTTAGTTTCAATTTTACTCTTATTAAATGCTTTCATTACAAGTCTCAATTAACTTCTCTCTCCTCTTATTTAATGTATTTTTATTCTCTTCTTAAGGACAAAATGAGAATGTTAGAAATTTTTTTCATTAATTTTAGATTGCAACTAACTTTTCTTAATCCACGTGTGGTAGTTAAAAACATCTTATAATAGGGACCGGAGGGAGTATATAATTAAGTTATTGCAAGGCACACTATTTAAAGTCATAAACAAGGTGATTCATTTCTCATATTTAATGCAATGCACAGAAAAACATGTCTAATTTATCAGAAAATAAGAGAACTAGACATAAGAAAATAAGAGAGGGAACATAAGCAAAACTAAATATGGCTGAAAAAAGGCTAATAATTTAGGAATTAAACATATGCAATCTTAAAAGCTGTAAGCAAAACAAAGTAAAGAAGTTCTTCAAAGAAAAATAAAATCAAAAGAAAGTAAAGAAAATGAGAAAAGCCTTTACAATGAACAAGAGTGCAGGATACATACTAGTCGTTCCAAGTGACTGGAACAATCAGTGGACTGAGGTTTGAGGAGAAGTGGCTGTGTAATTCCCACCATTTCGAAAGCAGTGAGCAATTATATAAGCAGCTGAATAAAATTTGATTTAGTATTCAATTAATTATATTACAAGGAAGTAATATTCTTTAGAAAGATAACAAGGTAATCCATAAAGGAAGAATCCAAGAGGCAAGAATCTCTTTTCGCATGAGGTTCTTCATTAGTTGTTCAGAGAATTCATGATTGAACAAAATAAGAATGTCTCAGCATGGCAGAGTATATATATGTAGCCTAAATATTAATATCATCCTACTGAGACTAATTTGAGTTCAAATCCAATCAAGTATCACATAGCAATTTACTAAATTGAGCAAATTTAAAATTGAATTATGAAGTAAACTAAAAATTAATCAAAACTAGAGATCAAGCGACACTGACAAATATATGTGTGCGAATCTTAACTAATTGTTTAGAATATTTATGATTGAATAAACCAGAAGTCGCAGTAAGGTATAGGTTGAACAATGTAGCAATTTAAACCATATAATTTTTTTTTGTGGGAAAAATGGCTTCATTCTTTATCAAAATTGGGTAAAGTGTTTTTTGTAGATATTTTGAAAGAGAAAATCAATATATCTAGATTATATAAAAATAATTTAACACTATTGTTTTACTGTTTAATTATTATACATTGACGTGGTATTATATTAATATATTATGTAATAAAAAATAATTAAATTAGTCACTATTCTTTTTAAAATAGTTTAAATACCCCTCATAATTTAATGCGAAAAGACATTGTGTTACTATTTACTAGAGGTGGTAAACGGGCCGGCCCGCCATAGGCCCGCCTTTTGGGCGGGGCGGGGCGGGGCGGGCTGAGGCCCCCATAAGGGCGGGCCTGGAAATCCCCAGCCCGCCCCGCCATACATGGGCTGGCTGGCCAAACGGGCCAGCCCGTTTTTTTTTTCTATTTTTTTATATTTTTTTGTTAAATCATAAAATTTCTCCTTTTTTTTTTGCTCTTTTTTTTGGCTAGCCTTTTTTTCCCCTACTTAGTTAAATTATTAATTTTTTATTCACTATCATGAATAAAATAACTATATTCATGAAATTTTTTATCAATTTGATGCATAAAGTCTTAAAGCATAATATATTAATACATTAATATGGTAATACCACAAGTAACATTTAGTTCAACAAAATAAAATATAACTAAAATTATAATATAAGAAAGATTGAGAAAGAAAATGATGCTTAAGCCCGTTTTTTTTTTAGTTTTTATTTTTTTTAGATATAATTGTATAGAGTAAAAAAAATATAAAAATATTTTTTAAAAAAAGCGGGCCAGCCCGCGGGCCAGGCGGGCTGGCCCGCTTAAAGTGGAGGGCTGGCGGGGCGGGCCAAGTTTTTGACCCGCATTATAAAGTATCTCAACTTTTTCAGCCCGCCCCGCCATTTTTGGCTGGCTAAGCGGGCCGGCCCGCGGGCTCCGACCCACTTTACCGGCTCTACTATTTACGGCGTTGTATGAATCTTTTCTTTGTGACCGAAACCAATCATTTGAATTCAAGGAATACAACTGGGGTAAATTATCAATGAAATTTGATTCAATAATATTGGCGGTGTTTCTATGAGCAAAGAAAATTCAAATAGGGACATTAGTTTCTTCGTGAATGCTTAGCTTGATAGAATTGTGAACAGTGACGGAGTCAACACCCTAAATCAGCAATTAATTTAAAAATTAATAATTAAAAAATAATATTATAATAATTAGGTTAGTTTATTACTAAAAAAATTGATTCTAAAAATAAAAAGTAAATAATGATAGATTTTTAGTGTTTGGATTTAATGTGTTTGAAACTTTGGATCAAAATTATTAGACTTGGGTTAATTATAAAAAATATAAAAATATTTTGTATTTATATAGATTTTGATCTAAAGAAAAAAAAAATTTAGGTGGGTTCAAAATATTTAGAAGATAAATGCAAATTATTAAACTTACATGCCATTTTTGTAATTTTTACCAAAGTGAGTATGGGCATATGCCAACCCCTCCGCCACATGAATTAGTAAGACATCTCTTAGACTTCTTGAGCAATTAAAATTTTCTTTTCGATGATTCTTAAATTGTGTGGAGATCTAACTATGATTGAAGCATCTGACTTGGAATATTAACCAGAGTATAAAATTAACAAAAACTTAGTAAACTAATTTCACAAAGAAATTACTCAAATATATAGCTAGACAACGTTATTCACGTTTTGGATATATATACTTTGCTTGATTTAAGTATGAAGAAAGGCATACCTCTGCATAAGAAACTAAATTTCTTTTTGCTTGATTCTTAAATTGTAAGAAAAAAAAGTGATGCCTCATATATTGCGTGAAATTTAAAATGCAAGAAATAAATCAATAATCGAAACTAGTAAACAGAGTTTCTGAACTGCATATATGCATGCTAGTTGTTTGAACGAAACTAGTAAATTGAGTTTCTCTGGACTGTATAATGCATGCAAGGTGTGTGATGAAGGTTATGATGCTATGTTTGGTACAAAATTACAACAGAAATAAGAATGGAAATAGGAAGAGATTTTTCTAGAAAGTAACTTTACATCCAAATATATATTTAGTAAATCAATAGGAAAATAAAAGTGTTTAAAAATAAAGAATAAAAGAAATAACTAAATGACATAAATATCTCTTTAAAAAAGAGTTTAAAAAAATAAATTTGTCATTAATTTTTGGTTCTAGGAAAACAACAATTTTCCTCATCTTTTTTTTAGGAAAGTTAGTTCCCACAAAATAGTGAAAATAGCTTTTCCAGGAACCTTCCTTCCTGCATATCAAATTCACTTGAATAGGAACCTTATTTCCTATTCCTTTTCCAGAAGGCGGCTTCCAACGTACCAAACGTAACCTAAGGGAAAAAAATAATTAATTGGAAGACTATATTGGAATCGATATTGGTATAATCTTTTTGTTGTTTCAGAAGTAGTTTATATGAATAGATAGGTATGTTTCTGGACAAGTTTATATATATACATATAGCAGCTTGTTCTGTATATTGTGATTGGAGAAGGTAATTTAACTTCAAGGGAGGAAACTTATAATACACGTTGATTGGTGATATATAGCAAGTAGTCTCTTCATGTATGGATTATATGCGTACAAGTGGTTGATATTGTAATGCATAAATTATTATCTCCTTCAACTCCTCCCACCAATGACAACCAGCATATACAACAAAGAATTCCTCAATTGTGACTATTAAGTTTTTTAAATGTGATTTTTAAATTATTTAAAACAATAATTAATTATTTAGAGGGAAACACTTTTAAATTGAAAGAGAAAATAGGGAATTTGTATTGTGATTAACTCTTTGGGAAAATTCTGTTATTTTTTAAATTTTATAGGGCTAGATTTCACATCTCCACCTCTTTCCTCCTTTCTTTTTCATACTGCAACAGCTTGTCATTAAAAGTTACTAAGAGTAGTTTTTCAAAATAATCAAAAAATAATTTTTTCTCAAATTTTGATTATTTTCAAAAGTTTGAACAAACAATCTAAAAATTTTAAAAGTAATTTTTATATTAAAAGGTGATTTTTTTCATAAAAAACTGAAACAAACGGCTTCAATATGTGATAAGAAATATTTATCAAAAAAAAATGTGATAAGAAATAGAAATCTTAAAAGTGATCATTGACTGCAAAAAGCATCTAAAAGGATAAGTTTTCAAGTCTAAATGTGTGGTATTTCGTTAGGTAGAGCCACTACATAATCTGCTAGCTTCTCTGTGCCTTTATGTTCTTCTGCTTCTTCCTAAACCATAAAATATTTCGGTAAGTAGTAAGCACTTACTTGTCTTTGCCTCCAACTTTAGTCCTATCACACCCAGAAATACGACGCGAATGATGTGAAGATGAAGAAAAGAAGAGAAATCAGTCTCCACAATAAAGGCCGATTTAAGGAGGAGTCGTTACCAAAATTTTAAGAAAATTTTTGAAAAACCAAATAAAAAAGAAATGATGGTTTGCGAATCAAAATTGGTTTCAAGAGTACGATTGTAAGTAGAGAAGATGTTAGGCACCCCCACAACACCCGTTCCTAAGAATAATTACCTTAAGTTGATCATCCAATTTTTATGCTTTTTAAAAATTATTTTGATTGTTCTTTAACCATTCACATACAAAAATAAATATAAAAATAAGAAAAATGTAAAAATGAAAATAAAGAATAAAATGAAAATATGAGAAGTTGGAAAAATAAAATAAGAAAAAAATATTATTTATTTACAAAAGCGGATTTGACCCAAAATCAGAGTATGGGGCTTACATACCCTGTGATAGGAATCAAAGTCGACGTAGTTCGGCCTACAAATGCGTGTCACTGAGTTGATATTTTTATTATATATATATTTTTGAAAAAAGAAGTTTATGAAAAATAATTTATCTTTCAACAAAGAAAATAACTTTTAAAATTGGTTGGTATGTTTTAATTTATAAAAAATAGATTAACTTCAATTATTTTCTCTTATCATTCATTTTTTCATTTTTTTTCTTGTTTTTTTTAAAAGAAAATCAATTCGTGAAAAGAAAATATGTTTTTCCTCAATTATGTGTGATTTTGAGTATTTTTATTTGAAAAAGAAAAATTTGAAAATGACTTTATTTTTACAAAACAAAATCAATTAGCTTATGTGTTGACTTCATCATTCACAATCAGCTTATTGATACCTAAATGCCTACGATGAGACCACTCGAGATAAAAGGCATAAAAAAGGCTTAAGAGATAAAATTGGAGAAAATAAATTTTTTGCATAAATCATTGTTGCTTTCTTGTTTTGTTACAAAAATAAATATGACCATGGTAACACATTTTTTATTTTTTTTAAAATAGAAAAGCAATAAAAGGAATTTAAAATATGACTTTTATATATATATACATGTATTTTTAAAAAAGAATTAACTAGGATCTGCGATGATTTTATTACTCACAGCTTGCTAAATGACGCCTAAATGCCCACGGTGTTATCACTCGGAGCATGAAGGCAAAGAAAAAAATTGAGGACTCTTATCTTAATTACTCTCATAGTTTAGTTTTTTAGTTTTTTTTTATATAAAAAAGGAAAATTTAATATTTACTTTATTTTACTTTTAAAAGAAAAAAATTACATAACAATTTGAACCCATAGATGTTTGAAAATTAAGATTTACCCAATATAAGTATTATGGTAACTCCTTACTTATGGTACAATTAAGTGATACCTTATATATACAAGGAGACTTAGTCGCTTGTGTACAAATTCTAAAAATGAAAAGAAAAAAATCAATGATCAAATAAAAATCAAAACCATAAATAAAAACAAAATCAAATACAATTTATTAATGTATGTGGTTGTTTTAACATTCTCAACCAAGTTCAACATCCTTCAAAGTACTCAAATAAGCGATTATAGGAAAGGGAAAGATTATCAAAACTGGAAAGTATCCCTGAGCTATCTTCCTTGTTATCTTTACTTATCTTGTGCACCTTCTTTCTTGAGTTCTTGCCCTCATCCATCCCTATGACTCACGTTACCATTGTTCAACCACGGAATTTAACAGTGTATACTTCCCTTTGAAGTCCCATTGCTCCTTGCTCAAATATCGCCGTTGGATAGCCTCCTCCACTCATTCAAACAATTTCCATTGTTCGAGCAATATGCCAATACAAAAGGAAATAAGAAGTTTAGAACCATATTTATTGTACTGACATCTCACAAGCTAAGTTCATGTGCACAAGGGAGGGATTATTCTGCTTGTAAAAGAAAAAACTAACTTTCAAACCTTGTAAATGTTAACTCACAATATCATAGAAAATACCAATAGGACAGATCTCATATGCCAAAGACAAAATTCATGCAAACAAATTCTAATATTCCTTCTCATTCATGCCATCGTCATGATTCAAGTAATAAACAGACACCAAAAGGACCACTAAATATGATATTTTTAAAGTTATGAGGAATGGTAAATTCAGTCAAAGATTGACCAGCCTTCATGGTTGAGAGCCAAGAATGGTGCATATAAAACAACATTTCCCTTTGACTTTTAACAACAAGCAACTAGAAAGAACTAGCAATGAAGTAGATTGAGCCATGAGAAAAAGGGTTATCAAGTTGCAATATATTTTGCTGTCACAATCAACGAACAAAGTGTGTAAGACTTTGGCTATGTATGGCACAAACCAATGCATATAGGCAAGGCAATTTCAAGCCACCCCATACGTACAACAATTTTGAACCTCAAGGGAGTAAGCGGAATATATTATCAAACCCTTAGAAGGCACTTCAAGGGGAACAACCCAATGGCAATAATGACAATGCATGTTAGGATTGGGAAAGAAAGGACAAAAATAATAGCCATATCACTAGGATCATCTATGAAACCAAAAGAAATCAATCCATGATCTCTCCATAACAGCATTTGCCCAAATACAAAGACAATATACTAGCTTGACGAGCTAGCAGCCTATCAATATAGCTAGACACAAGCAAAACATTGAATACATAGGCACATAGAAGACATGAAACAAACTAGCGCGCTACTCTGGGGCTAAACTTTAAGACAACTAATATTCATATCCTAGTTAAAGCAACTATAAATCGAACCTGACCTTTGAAGGTCACTTTGAAGCCTTTTTACAACTTATAATAGAATAGAAGCATGATAAATTTTCTTTTGTTTCCCATACTTACAAAGACACTATCAGAGTTAGCATAAACTAGAAAAAGATTTCATGCAACTGTAGCAACCATTACATCTTTAACCATAGGCTAGTCACGAAACTGACACCCTGAGGGGAAAATTTGATAAACATAATCTCATTGTAGTAGTAGTCAGAAATTGGTTTTTCTTTTTTACAAAAGTCTTAACACACGTGGTCGCAAAGCAACTGACGTTTGACTAAAGCAAAACAGAGCTCATGAACATGATTTACTGCTAATCGTATACTAAAGTAAAACCCCAAACAACTAAAAGAACTCCACTATAACCCAATTATATGAAGCTAGAAAATTGGTTCAGAAACAAAATCTCAACAAAGTGAACTCAAGGCACAGGGAAAAAAGGCACCATTTAGAAACAATGGGGAAGTGGGACACAACCAGAAGGGATATTGTATTCGGATCCAAAAATTACCAATGGGAAGCCCTAGGTAATCAAATCCTTCATTGCTCCTGAGTTCACGGTGACCACGGCTACTCGAATTCGACCTTCGACCCTTACTCCGTTCAACTTCATCCCCTCTCGTCTTGGTACCTCCCTCTCTCCTTCGTGCTCAGCTCCAGCTCCCCTTTTTAGACCTCGCTCCCTCTACGTGGCTTCCTCTTCGTTTTTCTTTCGTGCGTGTCTCCCCTTGTTTCTTTAGCTCCCTCCGTTCTTTTCTGTTTTTTCAGTTTGCTCCTCCCTCTTCTTTTCATCCTTCAGCCCCCTTTTCCCTTCACTCACGCATGCTCCCTCTGGTCTCATAAGGCTCAGCCCTAAATTAGGGCTCAGGTCCTTTTTCGTTTCAGCTCCTCCCTTTTTCCTCTTATTTTATTATTTTATTATTATTTTAATTAATATTTTTATTTCATTATTTTATAATTTTTAATTAATTTTAATTAATAAAAAATTTAATTAATTTTTTTTATTTTTAAAGTAAGTATTTTGAGTTTTTTTTTGTATTAAATTTTTTGAAAAAGATTGGATTTCTGAAAAATCAAAATAGAGGGATAGGATTTTTGAAATTTCTAAAATAAAGGAGACTAAATTTGAAGAGTGATCTTTTTGGGATTTCTCTACAGATTTTTCATTCAAATTAAAGGAAAATTCTATAGAGAAATTTTTGTTTTTATATTTTCCTTTTGAAAATACTAAAAAATGATTGGATTTGGAGAATATATTATTATTTATCATTTTTTATATTTTCTTTTATTTTATAAAATTTGCATTCAAATTGTCATTAAAAGGAAAATTTTGCATTGAATTTTTTTTTTGTTTTTTTTTTAATTTTTATGTATACAATTCGAACAAAATACGGTGTTCACAATTCCTTATTCTTGTAACTCTTTTGCACTATGCAAAAGATCATAGTCATCAACCTCAGGGAATATTTGCCTTGAAGGTTCTGCTCCTGTTAGGTAAAAGAACCTAATAAGATCGGTGAAATGCTTTATCCTAAGACTAGAATTAGGCTCTAAGTCTTGGATTTTATAAAGTGCAAAGAAGGCATAGATCAGCTCAAGAAAGGAAGGGACGTCACCACGAAAGTCTGGAGGAAATGCCATATTGAATAGTTCTTCAAGAAAAGAGAATGGAAGTTGATTCTCAAGTAAAAGCAAATCCTCCCTTACAGCACCACTCAACCGTGGTTGTGAAAGCTTTGCTTCCTTTCTTATCACCTCCGAATTACGCAATCCCAAGAAGAGTTCAATGATGAAAGCACCATCCACTGATGACAGCTTCACAAGTTGTTTCCTACTCAGGCTGATGTTCTCTGAGTAAGAAGCCCGAACTGCTGGCTCTGGATGTTTCGCAAAACGAACTAGAGTCTAAGCCTGTGTTTGTGTAAATCTTTTAAACATTATTTGTTTGTGCCTTTCCATTTCTTGCAGCCTCGCTTTGCCATAGTGAATGAGACCAATGGATACAGCTTTTGGGATGTAAGCATCTTCTTGCAGATCACGAAGCGATTAGGGTACCTTGTAGATACAAAGTGTTGGTGACAAGAGACCATCATCACTAATCTTGGTCATTGCTTCAATCTCAATCATCGCATCATCTTCCATCTATGGAATTTGATTTAGAAAGCGATTAGCATTTTCATTAAAAAAAAAAGGGAGCATAAGCTTATAATATTTTTATAGCTAAAACCAAATAAGGCTAAGAAAGGTAAAAAAGAGACTGTCTTTGCCCCTATAGATACAATGTGCAGGTGAAAAGAGACTGTCTTTGCTGTCTCGTATCATTTTCTCGATGTCAATCATGACATCCTCTTTTATCTATATAGTTTGATTCAGAAATCAATCGTTAGTTACAAAAGCAAACTAAAGAAAATAAAATAGGTGAATCTAAATCATGTTCGTCTCGTAATAAGTCATCTGTATTCTGACAAATTGTTTATAACTAATACTAAATAAGGCTAATAGTTGGGGTATTAAACATTAGCAATATTAAAAGCTGTAAGCAAAAGGGGGAGTAAAGAAGAAAAAGGAAAGCCTTGAGAATTGAACAAGAGTACGGATATGCATACTTGTTCCACCATTTCGTGAGAAATCTCAGAGGTCGAGAAATCTCAGAGGCCAAGTCATTCTGCTTCATGTCCGCCATCGATCCCAATGAATCCCAGTATACATGTCAAATTGTTTTAGGTTGGCCATAAACCTGTAAGTGGTTTTTCTTTGTCCTACATACCTATATATATATGTGTGTGTGTATATATGTGTGTGTGAACCTACATATATGTACATATCCTCAACCAAATCTTTCTTTGAAAAGAATCTTAAATGTGCTCCTCGTGTTCGGTTATATCCATATATTAGCAAGTTTTCAAAGAAGTACCATTCCAATCTTATCCTGATGTATTGGCTTCTGCCTCCTTTCTCCAATTTGATTCATTTTGGGTCCGCCCTTCAGTCCTAGTCCCTCCGATGCAATACAATTCAAGAATACACCTCATAAACCAGATATTGGATCCAGGACTATATAATGAGGGTCATCACACTATTTCTGTGAGATTCACATAGCAGAAGTGGGTATCACAGCGTTGTCTTTTTCTCTATTTAATTAGTTCAAGTGAAGTTCATTCCTGAAATATCAAAGCTGCTTGTGACTTTAGGTTTATGAGTAATCACTGTCCGTGGAAATTTGTAGGCTCCATTTTTTGCATAAAGAGACAGCAAATGTACTCAAGAAAGATTGCATTAACTATAGGTTTTATTTCTTCCTCCTTTTCTTGGATTAATAAAAATCTAAATCATGTCTGTCTTGTAATAAGTCATCTGTATCATGAGAAATTGTTTATAACTAATACTTCCTTCTCTCCACATTATAAGGTATTTTGTATCAATTACATATATATATTAAAAAAATCAATTTTTCAACTAAAATCAATGTAAAAAGTACTAACACTTCTTATTTTTCCTTTATTAAATATCATATTATATTATCATTATAGGGTTATAAATAAAGAAAGAGGAAGTATTAAATACAAAGATAAAATAAAAAAAAAATCTAATACCTTATATTTTAAATAAAAAATTTATTATATAAAATGTCTAATAATATAAATATAAATGAGGAAAAATACTAAATAAGGCTAAAAAGGATAATAGTTGGGGTATTAGACATTAGCAATATTAAAAGCTGTAAGCAAAAGGGGAAGTAAAGAAGAATAAGGAAAGCCTTGAGAATTGAACAAGAGTACGGATGCATACTTGTCTACTATTTCTTGAGAAATCTCATTGGTCAAATCATTCTGCTTCATGTCCGCCGTCGATCCCAATGAATCTCAGTATATATGTCAAATTGTTTTAAAATTTTAAAATTGGTGATATCCAATATATTGTATTGTGTCATATATCACTGCATCATACATTGATGTCTAACAATTGAAATAATATTTATAATATTTTAATATATCTACATTCCAAATGCAATACTTTATACTTTAACAAATGGATGTAAACTCTAGATATCTAGTTAAATTAATACAATCTTTAACCAATTGAATCAAGGGATTGGTGATAATAAATGGGTCTACTTAGTGAATGTTTGTGATCACTTTTAAAACCAAGTATTGGGGTAAAAATGGAGTTTGAGATAATTTATAGATGTTTGGGTGAATTTTTACTTTTTCGTTGGACAATCAATTTTTGACTCAAAATGGAGTCTTCGCATAAGGAGGTGTCTACTTGCTTCTCCGTTCTAATTTTTCATTTCCACATATATTTATTTTAAAGTTAAATAAAAATGGACTAATAAAAATGAGAAAAAAATGAAAAAATTAGAAAAATAAATTTTTCGTAAAATTTCTTCTAACTAATGACTAAAATGTCCCTTCAAAATTTTATTCTCCATAGAGTATAACCTGTAAAAAAATGTTATATCAGATATATTATGTTCTCAATTAAATAAATACAGATTAAATTTTAGTTCAAGTAAATTAAATTAATAATTAGATAGAGTTTAAACTCAATTTGAAGAAAAATTATAAGTTTTGTCAAAATTAATTTTCAAATAAATCATTCAAATATAAACACGTTAGTTCAAAATCAATTTTTATTATAATTATGTTATAAAACCAATTCTACCAAAACTCATTTTTAACTAATTGAAAATCCCTTAATAATGCTTGATGGTTTTATATTTTGATTTAGACCTTCTCAAGATTCTTTGCCAATATCTAAGAATCTTAATGTGACAAATATTTTAAATAATATTTTTGCCAACTAACATGGCCTTAACACAGTTGGTAGATAATTGGGTCTCTTGGAATACTTTCCTAGATTCAATTTTTGGTCGTTTGTATAAAAAATGTGATCCATATACCTCCAATTTTTGGTCTTGTTAAGTTTGTTTGGTATGTTAAAAGGATTTTTTTTTAAAAAAGAACGGAAATAGGAAAAAATTGACAATGGAAATAAAAAAAGAATAAAATAAGTTTCAAAAGTAAATTTGGTACGTAAGAATATGTCAATAGAATGTTGGTATAAATTTTGATTGATATGTGTTTTATAGTATAAAAAGGAAGCCTGGAAAAAAAAAGTATAGAAAAGAAAAAAAAGGAAAAAAAAAAATAATGCCCTCCAAGAAATTATTAAAATTTACTGGTATTATTATTATTATAGAAAAACAAACTCTACCTTGTTCTGATCAATGTTTTAAAAATCGAATCGGATGTTGAACCATAAATGTCACCGGCTCACAATTTTTATTGTTCAACCGGTTAGACCAGCTGTTGAACTAGTGATGTAATAATTAAGTAAAAATAATATTATATATAATAATATATGAATAAAAATAAAATATCAAATTGTTAAGAGAATAAATTTAAGTAGTTTAAATTCATAATAAGTTGGCAAAAACATATTTTTGGTCCCTTAATTTTACACTAGATCTCATTTTAGTCCTTTAACTTTATTTTATTTCATCTTAATTCCTTAATTTTCAAAATATAACAAAAGTTTTCCTATTTTAGAAAACGCTGACAAAGCATTCCCACATGTGCATTATTTAATATGGACATATTAATTTTCATTGTTAAGTAATTAATATTATTATGTATTCACAGTCTTAGGCTAAAAATATTTTTAAATTAAATTAAAAATTTAAAAATAAATCATTATAAATATCCGACTACTAAGCAAAAACCTTAATCTTAGGATTTTTGTTGTCATGGATAAATAGATAAGCATTACAAAATGCTTTGTTAGTATTTGAGAATGTTTTGTTAGCAATTTATGTTAATATAGTTAATTATGTTAATCATAGGAAAATTTTTTATTATATTTTAAAAGTTAAAGAATTAAAAAGAAATAAAATAAAATTAAGGGACTAAAATGAAACATGATATAAAGTTAATGGATTAAAAGTGTACTTTTACCTAATAAATTAATAAGTTCATATAGTAATAATATATGTTAAATCATTGAAAGTAATGTTAAAACATTTTAACATGATAACACTAAATGACCATAATATTATAAAATGACTATATTCTTTCCATCCCCAATTATAAGAAACAAATAATTACTTCAATTATATCAAGGAAAAAAAGTTTTGATAGTTAAACTCATTAATTGTACTATAATTTCAATTTTTTTCCAGAATTGCCCACATTAAAAGTTTGGAGTAAGACTAATTAATTATTAGTAATTATCAATATAATCTTAATTATTCAAGGGTATAAAAGGAAAATGATATTAATTACTCTAGAAACTTTATCCATGTTTCTTATACTTTAGGATAAATAAAGAGTCTCAAAATTTTCTTACAATTTGGAACGGAGGGAGTATAATACAATGAAAATTTTCATTTTTATAATTAGTAATTTCAAAATAAAAAGAGAAATAGTATTTACTCTCTAATAATTTTTATAATTAATAATTTTGGTAAACAAATTAAATTTAAGTTAAATTTTATCCAATTTAAAAAATCGTCTGATTCTTTGAAAACCGCTTCGATTCCCGGCTCAATTTCAGTTTTTGGCTAAAAAGTCGATTCAAAGTAATCTAATCCGGTTCAACATTTAAAACGGTTTAAAGCTGAAAACTGAGCCATTCTTCACTCTAGGTGATAGTCCAACCGGTCTAACCGTCCGGTCCAATCCGGTTCTCAGAACATTGGTTCCAATCTTCATTCTTCTTCAATAACTAGGTCCTTCTTCGATATCTAGCTGCCTTCGTCGTTGAAGCTCAACCAATGAGCTACCGTCACCACCTTTTACAGCCAGCTCCTCTTATCTTCAACAAAGGAAGGGACACTAAGGTGGAACCTGTGGAGGTCATTGGCGTCAAATTCCGGTTGGTAGATCCTTCGTCGCATGTCACACCTTAACCTTAGGAACCATTTACTATTTATTATTAGTAGTTTAGATTCCAATTAGATGTATTTGGAAGCAAATTTGGACCAAATTCAAAAATTCCAAAAATTTACCAAAAGTCACTATTCATTTGGTAAATATAAAAATTTGGCTGAACTTTGAAAAATCATAACTAATTCTAGAAAAATCGTTTAAGGGTGGCTCAAATTGATATATTCATCTCTTAAAATACTCTATAAGGGAAAAATATTAATTTGGAATTTTATTAGGCAGATTGCTACAGTAAATTTCGTGAATTTACTTGCAATTTTATCCTAATTTTTCCAAATTTCATTCCCTAAAATTCCATAATACCATACTTTCAATGGTAGTCACATAACACATATAAAATTGATCCAAAACATACTTTTATTCATCATCTAGGAGTCACACATAATTTACATAATTGTGAAATAAAATGTCATTATACTTGATATTACATAAGTATCCAAAATACCCTTCCTATTTCTAAATATTTCTTCATGGATCCTCCTTTATCTCCTTGCCTTTCACATGATTTGAACCTAATCATGGTTAGATATTTGGTGGGGTGAGATTTAAGAAAATCCCAATAACATCATAATCCCATTCTTAGCATAATATTTAAAAATAATTGCAAGAAACATGATTTCATTTTGGCATAGTAACATTTAGGATCAAAAGGCATCTTTTAGCATGTTCATCATGTTCTTCACATGTTCATGCTTGTTCATGCAAAATTCATAGCATATTCATCATTCTTTCACCATTTTGATCCAACATCATCATCATAATCATATCATAAACATGTTTTCTACCTACCAATCATAGAAATACAAGATCTAAACAATCATTTAGAAATAAAATACAAGAAAGGGAAAACATGTTACCTTAAACTTGCAAATTTTCCTTTCCTCTTCTCCTCCTTCTCTCTATAACTCACTCTCTCACTAATATATGGTGGATTTTCGTTTTTGGGTGTGAATAATGGAGGGGAGGAAGAGCCTATTTATAGACAACAAGAAGTAACTCCATCCCTTTGATTAACTTTTGATCCAAGGGCCAAAATTGCACTACATCATCTCTTTTCTCCACCATACACCTAATTTCTTCACATAATTGTTATCTAATTAATTTTTCATCTCTTGTAATTAATTTGGATGCCACTTTTATCTCCAAATAAGGTAAATATTGCATCATTATGCTTACATAAGCTTATTTTATCCAAACTTCCAATTTTGACACATAATCTTTGAAATAGTGTCATGCATGGTAGTTAACTCTTCTCCACTCCTTTTGCACAAAATTTTGAGTCCATATCCAGCCCAATATGATGCCTTTAATTATTTGGGCTTAAACCATTTAATTCTAGGCCCAATTTCAACAAATACCGGGTTTTCAGGCTCTAATTATGTAAATTTTGTCTGGTAAAATTTTTCATGCATAAATATATTTAAAATATGAATTTCAAACTCATTATGACCTTAATTAATCATTTCTAAGCCCATATAATTTATCTTAGAAGATATTTTACCATATTGGGCTCTAACCGAAAACACTGATAAAATTAGTGTTGATTAGTTTTTCCTGTAACTTCTCTGAATATATGATTATTATAAACCTTCTAATATTATTTTAAACTTATTCTTGATTATTTCATAGTCTACTGGGTCACCTATAATTTAATTAGCCTGGAAATCGGGTGAATTGGGCTCATTGGGCTCTTTATCCTTTCTTGACATCATTTGAGCAATTCTTGTCAATAATACTTTTGGATTTCCCAAAAAGCATCCCTAGCCTATTAGGGTTTTGTACACCTTTATTGGGCCTCCATGAATAGTACTTTTGGCCCATTAAGAAACCGGTGCAGTCTTACTGGGCCCGGACTCCAATTTTGGCCCAATATCCATTAGACCAATTCTATGGCTATTCAAACCTTATAGAAAAATCTAGTATCTCTTTTTATGCCCTAATATATCTGAGTTTCCTAATCTAGACTTATTTTCTAATTCTTATTAATTTACAGATTATGGAACTTCGGATCAATTTTCTGCCCAATGTATCTATTTTCTGGTTTTGCTTATTACAGTATAATTTCTTACGAGAATTTTCTTGAATCACCTCCTATAACCAGTCTTAGTAAATACTGGACAGATGATTTGTTTGAGAAAATGACATTTATGTCCCCTTTTTTGTCTTTTTGCTAATATTTAATATTTTCAATTATGCCATCCAACTTTCTTTGCAATTTGGTCCTTAATCATCCTTTGCAATTTAGTCCCTACTTTGATCTACATAAGATATTTAAGCTCTTTTAATTCTAATTATGCAGTAATTCTCTAAACTAGAATTCAAACAAAATCATAAAAAATTTAGATGTTACATCACACACCACCAACAGCCATGTATTGCATGGATTAGGTAATTCTTCTTCCTGATTTTTTTTTTCTTGAAATGGCAGCCATGGCAATACATTAGGTAGTAAATAAAAATTGAAGTGAATTAGATAGGAGTGGCACATAGAAGAATAAAGAAGTGGAGTATTCTTCCTTCTTTTGTTTTGTTTTGTTTTTGATAAATAAAAGTTTACGCAAGTTAAGATTCAAGAACTTACTAGGACTAGGTTTTAGGGCTCACAGAGTTTATAGAGATACTCATATTATCTTCCAATGAGGTTTTCACATCAACAACAAGATTTAAACCCAATGAGTAGTAATACTTTGATGAGAGTCCCGAAGGAAAAATAATTTATTGGAAGACTACTGTGCATTGGAATTGATTTTAGTATTTTTGTTGGACTAGTTTATATGAATATATATATGTTTATATGAACTTAATAAATTTAGTTGTTAAGTGATAAGGTCTTAAGATTGAGTCTTCTGGTAGCCATTAGATCAAATCCCAAAACACAAGAGAGGACTGTACAGATTTTTCAATAAGAGAATCTAATAAATCCAGTCATTTATTTACATTTTAAAAGTTCAAAATATGATAAAATAAGTTTTTGTTGATGTATTTTTATTTAGTATTATTTTTATCTAAGGATATTTAAGTTGAGGGTATTTTGATAAAATATTATTAAATTTCACTATATTATTTGATAATTTTATAGACATATATGAACAATCTCAAAATGATAAATGAAATGAAACGGAGGAATTATTAAAGAGCATTCTGGTGATTTCAACCACCCACTCACAAGTCTCATTATAACTTATTCCATTTTTGTCTCTTTAAATATATATTATTTACTTTTAAATAAATATTATTTAATTTTAAATAAAAACTAATAATTTCTTTCTTCAATAGTAAAAATACCTTTCTCACTTATTTCACCATTTCTTTAGTTATCTCATTTCATCAGTAAGAAGTTTTAAAAATTAATTTAGTTGTTTTTAAAATTTAATTTTCAATAAAATAAATAATTTAATGACTTCTGTATAATAAATGAAGTGAGGGATAGACAATTTAATTTTGAATTAACTAATTAAATAGATAAACTAAAAATATCATAAATTCAAACATCACAAAGGCGAATCCACTATAAAACTAAATCTACAAGCCGAACAAGCAAAATGGTCTGTAAACTATCCAGCAATGAATAACAATAAATAAAGAATAGATCTTTTTCACCAACATGGTCCTGGTATAGTTGGTAGGTGGTTGGTTTCCTTGAACATGTTCTGGGTTGTTCACCAAGAAAGAATAGATCTTTTTCATAAAAAAAATTGACCTTTTTTTTATTTATAGATTTTCAAAACTAAATTGACATTAAAAATAGATATATACAGGTGTTTTTGGGGCAAGAAAGAGAATGTCACATCCATAAATAAGTTGTTTTTGGTCGAGCAATCCTCACTTCTTCACAGGTGGATCCACGCATTCATGCTCATTTGTTTCTTATGGATTTTTTTAATTGTCATGTAAATATACTTATTATTTAAACAAAAAGAGAAGTTTACTATTTTTTTTACCATATATATTATATAGAATGTTTAAATTGATTACATTTTCAAACTCTATTTAGTATTTAGTCCTACTGTTTGCAGGTCAAATCAAAACAAAACTTGCCGTTATGCTAAGACTATGAGGATGGATTTAAGAAGCGCCACTAAAGGCATTTGTGGCACGAAAAAGAAACATCATTAGATTAGGGTTTTGGTTGTTTTTGGTAGCGATTGAGGATTTACTTTTACTTGAAAACTAATTGCCTTTTCTTTTGAAAGAATATTTGTTTGTGCTTTTCTATTTCTGGCAATCCCCTCTCGTCATAATGAGAGGCCCAGTAGATAATATTTCAAACTTCTTTATATATAATATACTTCATTTTGTCATAAATGTCCAGACATCTTTTAAAAGTAATATTTGATTTAAAATATAAGATATCTTATAAGATTATTTAATATATAAATTATTTTTTTTATTTATATTTCTCGTCTATAATTATTATATAAGAGATAAATATTATGAAAAGTATGACACATAATATAATTAATAAGAGTATATGGTAAAAAATATCAAAATTTCTTGATAAATTTAATGGTTTAACATTTTTTCTTAAAATGTATGAAATAGTTGAAAATGTCTTATATTTAATATTTAAATGATAATTTAACTTATACGGCTACTAGATAATACTATTTGGGGAAAAAACAGAATTAAAAGGAGTTTACTTACTCAATATATATGGCTACATGATATCAGCTTCTATTTTCAACAAGACCTGCATATATATCAAAAATTCTTTACTAATTTTGAGAATTGAGAACTATATTATTCATCATATCATACATACTATATGTTGAGGGAGGGTAAATTTAATTCCAAAAGAGGGAGGGAGAGAGTAAATAAAGGTAAAGATAGAACAGATCAACAAAGTTCAAGACTGAAACATTCAAATTATAATATTACACAACATTTAAACCTAGCTAATTCGTCAATTCTACTTGGAGGATAGAAAAGATGGTTTGAATAAGAGTAAACATGAGGAGTATGATTCCAGCAATGGAAGCCACAGTTTGCCAAGGTGTCTTGCAATAATCATGCCTCAAAGTTGTCTTCCTCTGTTGACAAGGATTTTCATAGAATTGATTCAACCTTTTGCAGATATCAAGATAATTTGAATTTAAACCATGTCGGATTAACTCTTTCCGAAGATCACTAAATAATTTAGCAACTTCTTTGGTATCACCTAAAGAGTTTGAGACAATTTTACTCCGAATAAGGACATCCACATCTTTCTCTGTGTTGATTAGGCGACCCAATAAAACAGCATAGTCAATGATGTAGGATTCATCAGGATAATGACACTGATCTAAAGCTATCATATTACGAAACAATCTTTCAGTGCTATCTACCAGTGGAATATGTGGGACTTTAAGAACGGATCCTGATAATTCCAAGTCTAATAAGCACTCGTTTGTGCTTACCTTTAACTCTACTCCTGCTTCATTTAAGGCCTTTGCACTATATAAAAGAATATCATCTCCAGCCACTTGTGAAACCCTTTCATGTCTCTTTCTTGGTAAGTGAAAGAACCTTAGAAGATCTGTGAAATGCTTTATCCCACCACTAAGATTAGGCTCTAAGTTTTGACTGTTATAATGTTCAAAGAAGGCAAAGGTGAGCTCAAGAAAGGAAGGGAGGTCACCACGAAGGTCCGAAGGGAATGCTTCATTGAACAGACCTTCAAGAAAAAAGAAGGGAAGTTGATTTTCAAGTAAAAGCAAATCCCTGATGATAGAATTCCGCATCCATGTTTGTGAATATTTAGCATCAAACATCATATCGCTCAAAAAGAGTTCAATGATGAAGGCAGCATCCACAAATATGAGTTCCACAAGTTTTTTCTCACCAAGTTTGATGTTTTCTGAGTAAGAAGCCCGGACATCTGGCTCTGAATATTTCACAAAATTGACCAAATTGTTCAAGCCTGTCATAGCTCTTTGAGTAAATCTTTTGAACACTATTTGTTTGTGCCTTTCCATTTCTTGCAACCTCACATCGTCATAATGGAATGGTCCAATCGACACGACTCTTGGGGTGTAAGCGTCTTCGTTCAGACGTCGAACAAATTGGGGCACCTTGTAGATACAGAGTGTGGGTGACAAGAGACCGTCTTCGCTAATCTTGGTCATTGCTTCAAAGTCAATCATCACATCATCTTCCATCTATCAAATTTGATACAGACATCGATTTAGCATTTCCATAGGAAAAAGGGAAGAGATTAATTAAGCTTATGAAACCTGAATATATATTGTGTTTTTCGTTTATAATAATAACTGACTTGTAATCTGACAAATGTATTTATCACTGAATAAACTTAAAAAGGGTAATAATATAGGAAGTAAACATAAGCAATCTTAAAAGTTGTTAGCAAAAGGAAAGCAAAGAAAATAAGTAACAAGATTACAGGATGCATATACTTGTTGTTCCAAGTGATTGAAGGATAAAAGTATAGATGATTCGGTACCTTTGTTCTTCCAAATGATTGGAGTATGAATCTATAGAAAGAGGTGTGACGAGAGATTAAACCCAACTTGTGTCATATACACCTTCAGATTTAGAAGCTGGCTACACTGTATTTTCCGGTGTTCAAGCAGTGTGGTTCTACGTACTTCTTATTATATAGCATGGACTTCATTAATTAATATTCCTTCACTTTTTCTTTAATTTTTGGCCAAACTTCTTTCCTATACGAGCTAAGTAAGAAACATTTAATAATTTTAATAATTATTATAGCATGGACTTCATTCAAAATTTCAAATGCTTAATATATATCCATTTGGACGTCAATAGTTTTAGGCAAAAAAAATAATACTAATAATAAAGAGCAATCCTTATAACATTTCGTAGGTAGATCCACGCATTCAAGCTCATTTTTTAACGAAAAAAATATACAAATTTGATATATTAAACCGTTTTTTATCATCAATATATTTAAAAAATATTTAATTAATTGTTATACTAGATTTGCTCTTGTTGTAGGACTTATTATAAATTAAGTGCCTATGTGTGTTTGTGTGTATATATCAATTTGGAAAAATAATAAGTAGCAATATTTCTTCGTGTATTAAACATGAATATTAATTTTTTTAAGAAACATGTAACTGGAAGAAATATACATTATCTGTGTATTTAAAAGTTATCACTTTAACAACCAGTAAAAATAATGATATATAATTTGATTTTTTATCAACATCGCGTTGATGAATACGAAATTCATAATGATATATAATTTTGATTTTATATAATAAACTGATTGCAATTCATCATTTGCGATTGATTGTTAGGGGTTCATGTTGACAATCTATATCTGTTTTGACTTGAAATTTTAAGTAATGAGCATTAGACTAGAAAAAAAATGCTTTGGACCTATTTGGTTTTATTCTATTAAAAAATATAAATACTAATTATACATGGATTAATGTTTTTAACATCTTTAGGCCATTGTATCAAATAAGAAAAATTAACCCCTCATAAGCTTTTACTTTTCAAGATTAGTTTTTATTTTTCATAATTTTTATATATAACAGTACTAAACAAGGTTAACTAAAACCAAGTTAGATTAGTGTGATTGATAGGGGCTATGTCGCGTTTTTTAAACAAGTGGTTGATGGTTTGATTTATAATCTTTATATATGGAGCAAATCTAAATGGGAGGATTTGTCAGTTACCCTTCATATCTTTAAAAAGATTCATTCCTATTACTATTTGGGATACTCTTGGTCGCATTCAGGAAAAAAAAAACTGATTAAAAAGCTAATAATTGAGGAATTAACCAAGTATTTGCAATCTTACAAGTCGTAAGCAAAAAGAAAGTAAACAAAATGAGAAAAATCATCACTCACAATTGGATGAGAGTAGAAGATTAAGTACCTTGTTCTCCGCAATATTTGGAAATTCAACTTTATAGAAGCGGCGCTGAGTATTTTCTGATATTAAACTATTGAGGTTCTACTTATTATATATATAACATGGGCTTCTTCCATCTAGAAGCTACAACTTTTTTTTTTTGTTTGGGAAAAAAATATTACTTTGCAAGGAAGTAATAATATTCTTGAGAAAGATAACGAAGTAATCCACAAAGGAATAATTCAAGCACAAGCAGGGTCGAATATTTTTGTGAGTATTTTGAAAAGTATGAAGTTATCTACATTGGTGGATGAGTGATCGTTCGAATTTGAGAGAAAAAAGTTTAGTAAAGTATATATATATGAACTTTGATTAATGATATTGGAGCCGTTTCCTTGGTTGAAGCATCTGACTTGTAATATTAACCAGTGCTAAGATTAAAAAGAAAAAAAAAACTTAGTAAATTATTGGGAAGATCACTAAATAATTCTAAAATATGAAAATATTTAATTGAAGATCCCAATACTAAAAAATATTACATTTAAGTCTCATATTCTGAAAAAGAGTATAAAAAACTTTATTATTGAGTATGAAATCATGGAGTATGAATATAAAATATTAAAATATAATTTTATACTTAACATTAAAATTTTTATACTCATTTTCAATGATTTTATATTTATTTTTTAGAATTTTACACTAATTTTGACTATAAGATTTGTGTGTAATATTTTGTAATGTTAAAACTTTTTAATAAATATTTTCACATTTTAGAATTTAATAGTAATTTTTCCAAATTAATCTACGTGCGCCCACACACATATATTGACACACACAATGTTATTCGCGTTTTGGATACCTGGTGTGATTTAGCACATAAAGTAAGACATCCCTCAAACTACATAAGAGTATAAGAATTTCTTATTGCTTGATTCTTAAATTGTACTAAAAAACACAAAGGTGAGCCCTCGTGCATTACGTGGAAAATCTTGTTACTCTCAGTGCACTTTTATTATCAGTCAAAAACATTATTGTATATGTTTTTCATCTAAAATAAAAGTAAACCAGGAGAACTCATAAAAAAAAAAACATTGGGAGGCAAATTTTTTTTTCTCTAAATAAATTAGAGTAATAGATTCAATTTATATTTTTTATTTTTTAATCTCTGTTTGAAAGGAGGCTCAAAGAGCCTTTGTGGCATCGAACCCTTGACATCCCATTTGCCGAGGACAATCTTGCCCCTAAGGCAGTGCACCAAGTGCTTCAATTTCTATTTAATTTCAAACAAACTTCCATACGGAATCGAAATGAAAAATATTTCTAAAGCCCACTCTTTGGTATGAACTTTGGAAAGTTACTCCTCTTTTACGGCAAGAAACATGAAGGTTTACACGAAAAATATATGTATGTATGAAGGAAAAAATAATCTTTTAGATCATGTAATTTTCAACCATTTTTTAATATATTTCTATGCTTTATTATTATTATAACCCCCTATACTTTAATATTTTTAAACAACTCCTTAGAGTTTATTTTACTGTGATTAGTCCGTATATTATCAAAAGTTTGCAATATAAGTTAATGTGGTTATATGGCACTAGCCTATATAAAGGGTCATGGTTCACTAGAGTGAATAAGGGAGATTTATGTAATTGATCACCTTAGCTAGTTTTGGAGTTCAAGTTATCACCCTTTTCATTCCTATTGGGGTTTCATCTTCGCCCACCAAGTTAGGTTCATTGCCATGTGTATCATCTTCACTTTGCCACTGTCACTATCTAGAGGAGAGTTTTCATCATCATCAAGTTTAATTTCTATCATTTTCAATCAACGTATCAATTTGGACCCCAACACACAAAAAAATCATTTTCATTTTTGCGTATCAAGCTTTATTTTCAGAATTTCAATACATACTATCATTACTTAATAGTAATTTTTTTTGTGCTGTATTTTCTAAATGGCATAAAAGATGTATCATCTCGCATCTTTGTTATTCAATTAGTAGAGTTTAATAAGTGTTTCTGAGCAATAAATTATTACTGAATGAAAACTAAAAATAAAAAATGAAGAAAGTGGCACATTTTGTTGACTTCATACCAGAATTCATTTCTGAATCCAAGTAACTAAATTTTTATCGTAGAAAAGGAGTAAATTATACAAGTTATGCATGTTTTTCCCGAAGTTTGGGATGAGTCGCACAATTTGTATCTTACAAATAATGTATATAACTTCCTGTACTACACGAGTGGCTTCTTGTGTCATTCCTCTCTTGAATCTCTCTTAATTGGTTAGGAGCTTGTTATTGAGGGCTAGCCATAACAATATTTGAACCCGTTGAGCCACTGGCCATTTCCATGTAAGCAACCAGGTTCTGGATTCTGGTTAAGTGGTTCATCTAACCATTCTTCACTTAATAAGTGGACTTTCTTTCTGTCTTCTTGTAACATCCATAAATTTCTATATATGATTTTTAATACGGTTTATGTTTAGAATATGGGGAATGAAGTTATACACTGAATAAAGATATACAACGAATTATGATTTCAATAAGTTACATTGAATTCTAATGAGCATACACTGAATGAAGATATACAATGAATAGTGGTTTCAATGAGTTACATTGAATTCTGATGAGTATACACTGAATGAAGGTATACAATAAATAGTGGTTTCGATGAGATACATTGAATCCTGATGAGTATACACTGAATGAATGTATATAATAAATAGTAGTTTTAATGAGTTACATTGAATTCTGATGAGTATACACTGAATGAATATATACAATAAATAGTGGTCTGATGAGTATACACTGAATGATGGTATACAATAAATAGTGGTTTCAATGAGTTACATTGAATTCTGATGAGTACACTGAATGAATGCATATATTAAATAGTGGTTTCAATGAGTTACATTGAATTCTGATGAGTATACACTGAATAAAGGTATACAATAAATAGTGATTTCAATGAGTTACATTGAATTCTCATGAGTATACACTGAATGAATGTATACAATAAATAGTGGTTTCAATGAGTTACATTGAATTCTTATAAGTATACATTGAATGAAGATATACAATGAATAGTGGTTTTAATGAGTTACATTAAATTATGATGAATAAACATTGAATGAAAGTACACAATGAATTGATGTCACTTATTGGTCAAGATATCAACACTATAAATACCCCTCCCATTTCTTCATTTCAACACATCACTAGTTGAGAGTGAGAGTTGGGAGTGAGAGAAAGAGAAAGTCAAGGGAGAGAAAGAGAGTGTGAGTGAAAAAGAAGGAAAAGAAAGGAAGGTTAGCTTCAAGAAAGGTACTTACAAAATTCAAGAAGGAAGACAAGCTGCTTAGCTCAGGATACTTTTCAGTGGAGGTAGTATATTATTTATTTCATACATTTTCTGTGAATTAATTCTGGATGTTATGTGATATTATTGGATGAGTTGTTTCAATATAAATATTTTGAAATGCTACAGATGTCTAGTATTAAGAGGAAACTCTATTAAAGATTTTTATATATGCAAAAAATATGAGTTATTTGGTTGTTTGCATAACTACCTAATTATGAGCATGATTTGTATGAATGAATATATACACTATTGAGATTTCCCCAAATCTCACACCAAATGACTAACAATGTTAGGGCCAAGCACAAGCAAAGGCAAATGCAAGGAGGTGATTAAGTAAGAAGAAGTAGGCTGGAAGATATTATTTTATATTAGAATAAATGTATTGAATTATGTTGATATGTTCTGGAACAATAGTAAGATAATTATAGTATGATTGACTTGATTTTTATTAATTAAAGTAAACTTTTAGTTAAGTTGTCTTTTGAGCAATTTAATTTTGATAAGTTTAAAAGTTTAATTATTCTAGGTTTTTAATTCTTTCTGCTAGATATATAAAATATGATTAAAAGCCTAGTAAACTAAGGTGTTACACTTCTGAGATGCGCCAGATGAAATTTCTGATTAGTTTCACAATTCTATCAGGATCTTAGATGTTTGCATGGGATAGAAGGGTACAGTGTTGAGGACTGTTTTGGCGAGACTGATCCTCCCTGCAAGTGAGAGTGAGTTTGTCTTCCATCCTGAGAGCTTTGATCTGATCTTATCTTCTTCGGCACCGTACTTTTGCCAAAGCTTGCTGTGAGAAGATAGTACAAAGCCAGAATCACCAGAATTTCTTTGAAAGTCCCTTTTGAAACTGTTTGATGAGGAACCATAGGCCTGGTCTTAGCACTGTTTGGCAACTCTTCTTCGGTCTTCTCTGCTGGAACCTCTGCAAACGTGAGGAACAAACGGATTTTCACTAATGAGACCACCACCGCTGACTCTACTCTTACTAATGTTCTTGCTTTTGTAAATCCTACTACTCATGCAAAGGGAAACTTGAAGCAGTTCGATCATCCCCCTCTGCTTTATTGTATATTCTCTTGACTCTGCTCTGTATTTTTTGGATTATTGAATAAATCCTCCGTTCCTCCAATATATATATATATATATATATAACTTCCTATAAATTGTCCCTCCCCCCGATTTCTCAAATATTTTTTCCATCATTTCCAATTCTCTCTTCTCTAATTTTCTTTCACGTCTATTATGCTGAGTCCGCAGATCAAGTTAGCATGTAACTCGAAAAGAAGTGTCATGAACGAAGAATTATTATGAAAATTATAAAAATATATACCTTAAATAGATGAAGATTAATACTCCCTTCCAATTGCAGAGATCACTGAAGTAAACAATCTTTCCTAACCAAGCCTTTTACATACACACAACAACAAAAAAAATTGAACCATGGATAATATGCTTAAATAATCCACTTATTTGTCTACTATGCTAGAATATTGTTGGTGTTGCATAAGATGAAAAAAACATATATCTTAATTTGATGAAACCAATTCATTAATATATAAAACGATAAAAAATGTGTCTTTTTTTTTTTAATGATCAAAATGATAAAAATGGTTTCCTTATCGGCTTTGATGAAAACAATTAGATTTGTTAACACGAGATTTCGTTTCAGAAAATCCAAGTACAGAAATGAAACGCTTGATGAACACTGGCATTCGTGAAATGTGGTCCTGATTAAACAGATTAGTCAAATAAAGAAGAAAAAGCAAAGACGACCTGAACCCATAGCTATCCCTTCTTCCCTTCTTTTACCTTGGAAAATATAAAGAGAAAATGATAGTTAGAGACTCTTGTAAGTAAGATGTCATAGTTAAGAATTTCAAAATTTTCATATTAATTAGGCATCAAAGCCATTAACTATTCTAAAAAAAATATTCTATGGACCAAAATATTCTTATTGACATAAAGTGATTAATTGAACATTTTGGACAATTTTAAACTTGTAAATAAAGTTTTTCTTATTAATCTTCTCCTTCCAACATTTAAGATTCAATTTGAATAAAATACTTAATTGAAAACCTTTTTAATTTAGTTTCCACGATTTTTAAGTTGTTTATAAAATATTTTCCACTGAGCCATGAGTTTTAATTAACCAACCATTCACATAGGTTTCAATTAATTAAGTCAGCATGGGCATTTTGGCCCATAAATTTTTTTAATCAATAAAAGAGCGTAGCCTTAAATTGATGATATTTTCAAAATTTCGATTCTTATTTATTATTATATATATCTTGCTTTAAAAAGTCCTAACTGTCTTCTACCCAAATTTAAAAATGAACATAACAAATATTAAAAGAACAAAAACATAGTTGCATAAAGCTTAAAAAAGCCAACAATAACTGTAACTTATAAATAATGTGGCTCTATAAATTTTATATTTTATAATGATTTATAATAAGTTATACTATTAATATGTCATGATGAGATGAATCATAAAACTCATTTTTCAGAATTTTTGCAAATTGCACAGTGTACATGCAATTTATAAAGTGATTAAGGTGGTTTGGATATGTACAAAGAAAATTACTATAAAAGTTAGTGAGGAGAGTTGATTAGGTAGTTTAATCCTATAAAAAGACAAAGAAGAAGACCAAAAAGAACACTGGGAGAATTTGTAAGGGTGAATTTTTTGATAAATAATTTATTTAAAGAGATGATTTTAATGGAGTTCAATAGTGTTGTATGGGCTATATCACTGTCCTCACTTAGTATGAGAAGGTTTTTTTTGTTGTTGCTACTGCATGGCCATGTATCTTAGTTTTACTTAATATGCCAAAATAATCCTTTAATTTTTTATATTCTAGATTATTTTTTAGTATTTCAAGATTCTATATAGATTGTCCACAAAAAAATCCTATATGGATATAAGAAGAAAAATTAATACAGCACAATTTTTCATCGCCCAATAATACTAAACTTCTAGAAAATAAATTAAAATTAAAATACATAAATAAATGAACTTAAACAATAGTTACGCTTGAAAAAGAAAAAAAAATATAAATCCATTGACTCATCCAAATCGAAACCTATCTCCGTTGGAGCTAAATATGAGAACATGAGTTGGTACTTTTTTCCTCAGCAAAATCAAATCACAATTCACAATATAGATATTTTTAAAGAAATAATAAAGCCAGAGAAACAAAACCAAAAATATGAAATTGACGAAAAGACCCAGAGCAAGAAGCGTCCAATAGCATCCGGTGAGCCGTGCTACACCAAACATGATCACAGGAAGAGAGTCTGTGAGCCTTGATCCCTTCTTTCTCAACTTTCTGATCGGAATCATCGACAACCACATTTGCCGCTCCCCATAATTTATGTCGTTTTCCGTAAAACAGCAAGATCTTGAACTTCACTGCCATAGCAAAATCCACACGGAAATATGTTTTCCCATCCACCACTGCCGTTTGGTTAAGTTCTCCGGCTTGAGCTTCAACGGAGCCCCACTTCTTGGCATTCTTGTTGTGCCCCTGATGTAACACCTCTACTTAGGATTATTTTTCTATATATTAGACCTCATTAGAGTCCAATTATACTTAATTAGAAGCTTGAATCACATAAAATGTTACAATAAAATTTTTCAAATTTTGGTACTATTCATTTATTCAAATTTCTTTTCTCGACTGAATTTCAAAAAATTATAACTAATTTAATGAAAATCATATGCATATAATTCAAGTCTCTATAGATAGCTTAAAAGATTATCTACATGGAAAAAATATCGAATAGAGAAATTACTTGGCCAATTAATATAGCAAATTTTGTGAAGTTTCACTGTTTATATGGTCAATTTCTGAAAATCCAGTTTTTTGGGCTAAATTTGAAAATTTACTATAATTCATACACTCATGTAAATTGAGTTCTCTTTAAACCATTTTAAATCCCTTTCTGTCTAGTTATTAAATATATATAAAATTCATACTTTATATTACAAACTATCCAAACAATGGTGGTTTAACTCTATAGAGGTCAGAATGACTATTTGTATCCTAATACTTTGCCAAACAAAAGCTATAAAATATTTAACATCGCATTTACAAATTTACACAAAAGCTCTAAATTCATGGCCATTGAGAGTAATATCAAGTTAATGATCAAATGTTTTCTCCTTTCCTTTCTCTTCCTTGGTGGTCTTGCCATTGTTGCTACCTAATCATGGTAAATATGTGGGAGGGTGAGATTCAAAGAATCTCAGTAGCTGATACCCAAACATGCCATCATATTATCATATTAAGTATGAAAATATCAAGAAAACATAATTCATCACATAGGCACATTGGAAACATATACATTTTATAAAAATTTTGGCAGAGTTTAATTTTATAAAATGGACATCCTGGGACTCAAATCCCCTCATACAACTTATCCAAAAACATAGAAATATCACAAATCAATATTTCATATATATGCCATAGTGTCAAGTATCAAAGAAACAATAATGACAATGTGATGTTAGTAAAGGAAATTAACTACCTTTATGTGTTCCAATGGTTCCCACACTTCTTACTGTACTTCTTGGATCTTCTAACACTTCCTTGAACCTATCCATATAATCATTTAATCAATTTAGCTACTGATTTCAAGAGATACACAATACATTGCTTACTAAACCCTAAATTTTTCACTTAACTTTCCTTTGTATTTTTCTTGAATCCAATACTTGTACTTGACTAATTTGGACTAAAGGAATCCATTTTTGAGGTCAAAAACTTGAAATTCTAACTCTAAAAATAAATCCGTTCTAGCCAAAATTCATGGAAAAAGAAGAAAAATTGCTATACTTCATTATATAACAAACTACTTCCACATTCAAGCTTTAAATGAACATTCTATCATTTCTCCTAAGTTTGATGGTTGAAAACTCCATTTCTTGCTAAATCCTAGTTTGGCCAAAACCCTAAGAGGATGGAGAAGAAATTCTACTGCATGAATCATGCTTCAAAGACCATAGATATCAAGCTTGAAGATGGAAGAACAACTTACCACAAGTTGAACTTTCAATTTTGCCTTAAGCATTCCCTTCTTCCTTCTCTCTTTTCTCTCTTCTCCCTTGTGTTTTTTTCTCTTCTGTTTTGCTGCTACTGAACACTCGTGAAATGAAGTGGAGAGAGGGTAATTAAGGGCTTAATTAGGTGGCTTAATCATGTGGCTAATCATGGTTAATTAGTAAAAGTAACCATGCTTGCTTTTTGGCCAAAAATATCAACTTGGAGAAGTTTTCTCCAAAAAATCATGCTGCCCAAGCTGCCCCAAAATCATGCCCAATGAGAGTGTTTCAAGTGTCTAGTCTGCTCAATTTTTCCTAGTGCAGATATATCCTAAAACGGGTAATTTTTAACCGTACCGATAAAACTACTTTATATAGTAAATTAGCATTTTTGGGTTACAGGACTATTTCAATTTTATTTATATTTTCTTAATTATCCTGTCTTAAATAATATCTATGTATGACTCATATCCTGTCCTAATTATCTTTTAACTGTCTGTGGGGCTTATAATTTTTTTATCCATTTTAAGTTACTTTTGGACACTCGGCACTAATTATTTTCTTATTCTTAAACATTTACCCTTCATGCTATATACCATTAGATTTCTCTCATCAAGGGTTTCGTTCTAACGGTAATTTTGTATATTTACAAAATTACCCATGACCTGTGGTTAAATTATAATTTTTGAAACTTTCAAGTCATTAGGTGTAATTTTCCCCAACAGTTTTTCTATTTCTTCTCAACATAATATTTAACAATTTTGGGACATAAATGTCATTTTTATAATTCATTAGGGACAAAAATATAATTTTATCATTTTTCTGTCCAATCGGCAAAAATGACCTTTTCGCCCTTTTTCACACAAAACGATATTTGTCCATTTTCACTAATTTCTCATATATTTTACATTATCATTCATTATGTTCTCTTTCATTACTTAGTATCCAGTAAAATTTTGAGATATTACACTTGATAGAACCCTTTGATGGTGGAATTCCCAATCAGGGTAGGCTGATTTCGATGGAGGAAAATACCGAAGGAGAGGTGGACATCTTTGTAGCAAATCCCCTTATCCTTGTGTGCATTATCGAACTCGACCACGAAGATGATGATGGAGTTGGAAGTAGCACTAAAGGTTTTGTTGAGGGAAGGGATATAAGACGGGGTGATGGAGCACTTGGGTTTGTTGGTTCGCAGGCCAAGCTAAAGGGACAAGGTGTAACAACCCATACATAATCATTCTGGACATGTATATGATTCATGAAAGGGACCAAGACTAGGGAAGGAATCAAAGTGGGGCATAGCTTCAAAATAGAGGTAGAAGTATATCATTTCGCGGCGAAGTATGTGGGTGGTGTAGTGAGATGGCAGAGGAACTTCAAATTTTGAGGAAGTAAAGGTCCACACCGTGGTGAACTTATCATGTGCCATGGCACCAGTCGTAGAACATGAATAAATTAGGGCATGATGCAAGACCTACAAGGAACATGAAGTCGAAACAACACTTGAAATCTTCTTCATTGCATTTGTGTGCCATTATTTAGATTTGAAGAGCAAGCTCCTAAATGAGTGAGTTGGGGATAAGCAGTATAGAGAGCAAGATATCTCATGACCCAAAAATCAAGCTATGATCGATGCATAAGCTAAGCTAATTTAATTCTATTTAGCCTAGCAAGCCTAAAAGAATAGCAGCATCACTGATATAGAAAAAGCATATCGAGTTTATTTTAGAAACCTTACATAGGTCACAACTCAATAAGTTCTTATTTCAAGAAAAAAAAAACTGCTAAAGGGAAGAGAAAAGCAACAAAATAGTCAAGGCTACTTTAAGCCAATACAACAGTTAAACATTAAACCCAACATAGTAGTCATGCATCATGAGACCCTACATTTCCATCTATCTAATGAAATCCTACCTACGCTTCCAAGAGGAATCACTTTGCCAAAACTCCTTGAACAATTGCTCATTGATATGAACATGGGTGTAAGGAGTTGGGTGAGTCTACCACTAACTTAGTTAGGTATAAATAACAAAGTGTGAGGAAAGGAAGCAAGGCACGCAAAAGAGTTTTTTGCATACAACAATATCAAGACAATTTTAAGAAAATTTAATGGTCGTCACAAGATAACGAGCATCCAATAACAAAAATGACAAAAGAATTTAGTTGATTGAATCCATAAAAAAATCACGAGAACCTTTCTCTACTAGCTACATATGTTGCAATCTACAGGGACCAAACTCAACCCATATCATATATAAAAAAAATATCCATAGGGATCAATCTCAACCTGCTTCACATCATAATATATGGGGACCAAACTCAATCCATCTCATGTATAGTAATTTGCAGGGACCAATCTCAACCTGCTTTTCATCACAATATATGGGAATCAGACTCAACCTGTGTCCTATATTCTAATTTGCAGGGACCAATCTCAACCTGCCTTTTATGACAATGTATAGGGACTAGACTCAACCTGTGTCTTATATTCTAATTGGCAGGGACCAATCTCAACCAGCATTTCATCACAATGTACGGGAATTGGACTCAATCTATGTCTTATATACTATAACATATTCATGTTACTGAATAGCATATTGCAATAAATAATATCATAAAGTTAATTAAGCTTCTTTGTAGAGAGTCATGCTATATATAATGTTGCAAGCATATATATATGTAAATGTGGATTAATTTTAAAAAATAGTTATCATTACATAAAAATAAGAAATAAAGTCAATTATAAATACATGATAACTAAAATTATGTTTGAATAATAATATATAATGTTGGAGTAAAACAAATAATATTAGTAATAAGGGAAAAATGTTTCATTGTTTTGGGTCATGTATGAGATCCATGATCCAAAATTTTGTCTCTCTCATTTGCTTTCTTGCCTTTTTGTTTCCTCTAAATAATGTTCAAAATCCAATATAACACAATCATTATCCTAAAACATCACATCTTTTACTCCATCTCTCTCTCTCTCTCTCTCTCTTTCACACCCTCATTTGAGAAATAACAATAATGATAATAGTAATAATAACAGCCTTCCTTATACCAGTGCTAGAATAAAAAAATTAGGGTTGTCAAACTTTAAACTTGTCTATCCATAACATATCAAAGAATTCAGGTAGAAAGAAAATAAAGAAGGAAAGAAAAGCTTTGGATTTGCTTCCCAAGGTATAATATAGAAAGGGAAAAACAATTAAAAGACATTAGGGCTAAGAGGTATAGCAGAGGTGAAAAAGAAAGATGTCACCTTACTATTTAAAAACTCACCAGTAGGGGGGACTGTTAGTATATATCCCTTTTTCCTTCCATTTATAGCAAAGGCCAAGAACTTTGCTTCTTTTTGCATCATCAGTGTGAGAGGAAAATAATAAGCAAAGAACTTTTCCTTAAAGTGGTCTCAAGTCAATTTGTTTCCAAAAGCTTCCAATTTGGGCTTTACACTTCTCCGCCATTGTTTTGCCTTCTTTTCTAGTTTGAAGGCAGCCAAATGAATCTTTTACTCTGAGCTACAATCCATCACTTCAAAAATAGTCTCTAGTTGTTCAATCCACTTCTCAACAATAGTAAGGTCCATCTTTCCTTCAAAAGCAGGAGGATTGAACTTTTTGAAATCTTTTAACTATTCAAATATGCCCTATTCCCTTTGTAGGGCCTGATTTTGATTCCTTAAACCTTGTCCCCTTGTAGCATTCATATTATCATACATTTTAGCATCTCCCTGAGCTTCTCCTCGACTTCCATATACTCCTGCTATTCCATTCTTTCATGCATCCTAATCATTGCCTCCTCTTGACTCCAAACGCGCTAACTCTACCTGGTGATCATTAAATGCATCTCCCTCAGGTGTTCATTGTTGTTTGGCCTACCACGTCAAGCCATAGGTAACCTATACATAGTAGCAACACCATCTAGATATCAAGATGTTAGTCTAGCAAGGTACCAAGGAAAGGTGAGAGTACAAGACATAACCCAAGTAAAGTGCCAACTGACATATTACAAGAAGAGAAACAATAGCCCAAACCATTGCTCTGATATCAAAATATAACAGTCTAGACTCACAAACCTTAAACATATCCAAAAGAATACATATATCGTGAAAAGAAGACCAACTAACGTTGTGGCACCGCAGCTGAACACTGTAGCACTGTGGCACGAGGAGTTCCTGGAGGAAAAGGAGATGGAACCAGAGATGAGTAGCGCCACAACCACAGTTTTGGCACCGCGGCACCAGTGGCAAAATCAGCATTTATAGATGGCTAATGCATCTGACAAACTTTCAACACGCATAATTTCGCGCTCCAGCCTCTAATTGGCCTAAAACGAAGTCCTATACGTCATTTTACTGCTCCTCTAACGGTAGACATCAACCATGCCTCAAGACACCTCCATATGAAAATTTTGGACATCTGACACTAAAATGGTCACTTTTTGACCATAAACAAGAACTTAATACTACCAATAGCCACCCATGAGTACTTGGCATCTGGAGACCATTCCAACAGGTCATAAGTGACATAATGAACATGTCCAAGAATGTTTTAACCTAAAAAACTTACTCCTCTAAGTTTTGACCTCCTTGAACCCTAACTCAAACTAATGAATTACACTCTAAGCATACCAACCTATAGGGACCGAGAAACATCAATCTCAAATCCAACACAATCAAACATCTGGGAAAGATACATCGCATAGCATATAGGATATAATCAACATTCAATAGTAGGCATACAACAGTTATGCCCTAAATCACATTGGTTCATAAATCTTTACACAAAATAGTGGCACTTTACTTGAAATAAAGGAACAACAAAGACATAGGGAACATAGTCCCTGTTGCCCACAAGTACACTCTCAATCCTCTTTGTCCAAGCCTTTCTTCTCCTTGCTAGAACTAGATCCTTCACCTGGAATTGTTAATCACAAGGTGAGACATACGTCCCAGTAATTAGGGGTAAGCACATGCATATACATAATCATGCTTTCATGTTAATCACATATATAATTCATCACCAACGTAGTAAGCATGATATACAGATACCAATCCTAACAATACACGGCTAGAACCATGACCTAGGTACCATGATGAGGTAATATTAACTAGTGGCTCCTTTCCAAAGACTCGTGATGGCCGATTCTAGGGTCACCACCCAGCTCTCCTCCCAATGGTCATGACCCGACCAAAGGCCATTACATCAAAGATTGGACTATGACTCTCCTTCACTTGAACCACTCGAATTGGTGGCTATCTAGAGAAGGTGCACCCAAAATTCACAGCCACTTCAGTCTCCCAGCCATATAATGACTATTTAATGTCTGGAATATACATAAACATCACTACTTGAACATAAGGCCTTGTGTACTATTTAGCGGATTAGCATACCATGTGGTATATAGAGCATTGTCCCTTAGACCATTTGCCTCAACAATGTATACAACGTGATAATGCCTAATACATGCTATCATGTTAACATATATTACTTTCCAATGTACTAACATGCTGTATGAAAGTATACAACACATCATGTGGTGTATAATCATCATTTCATATCAATAATAATCATAATTTAGATATATCATAATCACTAATATCATGTTACCATTTTCATCATATAATGAGACATAGATAGATAACTTACTAGCCATGTAGCTGCACATATCATGATATGAATATGGCTAACCATAACTGAGATATAAGACATATCACATGAAAAGGTAAAATGTATATATATAAAGTACGTATATCATGACATAAAAATGACTGCACATATATCACAAACACAGAAAGAAAACCCTGGTTACCTCAACCATCCAACCCACTTGACATCTTAGTAGGCCAAATAGAGCAACCACACAATCTGATGCCTTCCTAAACACAAACCAGAGCCAAGGGATCATAATTTAGTTAGCAAACAACTTATATAACATCAATTCCCCATTGCTATCACAATTCCTCAATCTTAGCAGACACATTTACTAACTCAAACATGTCCCAGATGGAAAACAAAGCTTCCTCAAGCCAACCCAAGCATTAAAACACCCAAAATAACTCTTAGAATCACAATCAAACTCATACAACTTTGGATTCCCAAAAATATCAACATTTAAGGGTTAGAGTTTGGGAAATATACCACTTAAATATCATCAAACAGACACTCAATCCATAGAAATGTCCAACAACACCTCTAGAACTCATTTAAGTACAAATTAATTGGTGGAATTCAACCCAAATTAGAACCCTAGCCTAAACCATGAAAATCATCGAATAATCTTGAAAAAAAGACAAAGATGAGGGTTGGGGATCAACTTACCAACAAGAATCAAGCTTCCCAAGTCTCAAAATCATGCCCTCTCACCCCCAAATACCGAACCCTAGCAGAGCAGTTCATCCTCCCTCCATTTTTTTTCTTTCTGTTCATGATTGGTTTTGACGTTTGATTTAACCAAGTTCCGCAACTGGCACCGTGGCTCCACTTAATCTCGCCATAATGCCAGGGCTTTCGGTCTCATCCCAGGCATGATCTTTTACTGTTCCTCACCACGACTTCATTATTCATCACTGTAGTGCTAATGCTCTTCATTTCCATCCTCTAATTTGCTCTATTTTGATCTTTCCTTGGGTCCTGATCCTTCTAGTCCTATATCATTAATTGAAGTCCTTCTTAAAATGATGTTTAAGGTTATTACATGAGATAAACGTCCTAGTAACTAGGGTATAACTATAAAAGCAAGTGGTTTCATTGTAAAATGTTCCACATACATACCAACCATTACAAGTCAAGTACACAGTTCTATATACAAATATATATATGATTACACTTATGCAATATGCAATATGTCAAATGCCATGCACATGATATGCAAAATCAACATCGATCATGGCACGAACCATGATCTAGTTACTATCACAAAGTAACTTTCATAAGTAGCCCCTTTCCAATAAGATGTGATGGTCAATTCTAGGGTACTACTAAGCTCACTACCATTAGTCATAACCTGGCGAAAGGTTATTCCACTAATGAGTAGACCATGATTCCCCTTCTCCTAGACTACCTGAATTGGTGGTGATTTAGGGAAAATGTATTCCCAAATCCACTGCCACCTAGATCTTCCCAGTCAAAGGAGGATGATTTAGTGGCAGGGATATATATCAACCTCACCACCTCGACACGAGGTCTCTCGTGTCCCACCAGTGGATTAGCATACCATGTGGTATTATCATATCACAAGTAATCATCACTTGACCAACAATGTCCCAATATGCATAATGTAGTGATGATGCATGGATGTTATGCTAACATGCCATCATACAGTACACATAAGCCAATATCATCATCAACATCATTGTCACTATCATCATGCTAGCATAACTTTATCATGTAAAGTATTTCATGGGGATGCACAATAGGAACAAGCATGTCAACATTCAGCTTGATCATATATATATATATATATAGCCAATTCCATTGTCATTATTATTAAAATTATCATTATTAACATCATTGTTACATATACGAATACTGAGAGTATAACATTCATGGGTTAGGTCCTTGTAGACCTATTTATATCAACATTTATACACATGAATTCAAAATCTACTCTTTCTACTTTCTTATGATGCTTTTCAAAGAAAGAGGGATTTGAGAAAATTTACTATTTCTAGCTGTGATATAAGCTGCATATCATAATATGAAAACTTTCAAACATATAAAACATATAAAATTGCTCCCGTGTTACTTCAAGTTGCTATACACTCACAATACCTCTATAGGCCAAATTATCACCACTTATAGCATACAAAAGGGAATACCATCCATAACAAATAATTAGCATTTAACACCAATCTAAGCTCAAACATTTAACAAGAATTCCAATAAAACCATTAGAATTACCCAAAATCACTTCATGCCTTTAAGGCCTAAATCTACCATAACGCAATTTAACACTTACCAATGAATTCCCTACTTCTAAATAACTTCTCAAAATCTATATACCTTATCAAAACATATGCACACCCTATACAAGAAAAAAAATACAAGTGTCAAGACCAAGTACACATACTAGTAGAGTTTAAATCGACATCTCAAGCCTAAATCCAATAAAACTAAGTTACCAATACCATTTCTAACCATCATTACACACCAAACAATCCATAATTCTATGTTTGAGCCTAACAAAATTTGGACATCATGAAAACCCAAAGTTTAAAGACTAGGGCTTATAGAAACAACCACATAATTAACTAAAATCTGTAACCCAAAGCTTAAATACACTAAATAATATATCATTGAAGCATTTAAACACAATTCAATCTGTGGAAATTGTAACGTCCGACTGTTTCTTTGGAATTGATGACTGTCCCTACAAACCAATGTTAGTTAGGCTGGCTTCCTAAGAGATGGTGAATTGGGAAGATTAAAAATTTTCTGCAAAATATCAAGGAGGTGAAGAATGCAATATATGATGGTAAAACAGAGTATAAATAAATAACTGTGAAAGTGGAAGAAAGAGAAGAAGACTCATAAATTTATCCTAGTTCGGTCTCTCCACTTGACTTACGTCTTGTCCCCAAATCACCACTTGAGATTTTTCACTATTCTGCAAAAATTCAGTGGGCTTCTTACAAATGCCTTAGTACAAGGATGTTGCTCTGTTTCTAGAGCTTCACTCAATCACTCTATGCACTCTTACAAAGTGCTTCCCAATCCCTTGTGATATCCCCTCACAAGAAAATCTATCTTCCAAATGAAGATGAGATTGTTTACAATGATTATACTCTCTTAAACATAGTGAATATGAAAGTTGAAGTATAGAATATTGAAGTGAGAGAGTAAGAAACTTTGAGTAGATGATTTGGCAGAGTTTCAGTATATACAAAGTTAAAATCGTTACCCACAACTTCAAATGATGTTATATTTATAGATTTAGGTCTCAAATATCCGTTAGAGACAAAATTTATCCGTTGGAGGAGTTATCCAATGGTTACTCTGAAAAATCATCCGTTAACCAACTGCATTTAATGCTTCTGACATACTGAAATTCAAATTTTGGTTGATCAACAGACAAATTTCGCAAAAACCGAAGGTTAACAGCTTCAACATTGAAAGCCCGAAGTTTGTCTGTCATGAAGTGAAATTCAAATTTTGATGTTTGGAAAATGTTTCTATGTTGTGACATACTAATTTTCAAGTAGGAAGTTTTTCTATTAAGTGTGAATAGTATTTTCAATTTGCTACAGTGCCTTCGAAATTCGAATTTTGGAACCCCAAAATTCGTCTCTCCATAGCTGGTTTACAAGGCTCAGTAGTTCATATAGTTCAAAATTCAAATTTTTAAAGGACAAAGTTCGTCTGTCAGAGAGACCTCTTTTTAGATTAACTTCAAAATTCGAATTTATAAATACTGTTATTCGTATGTCAACATATTATTCTAACAGACTCACAAGCTTAGTTTCTGAAATTCGAATTTTCATTTTCAAAGTTCGTCTGTCAGTGAGCAATTTTAAAATCCAACCAAAACTTAGTTTCAGATGAACTTTGACACAATTTTAGACGAATTTCTTTAGTTTTCATAAGTTTCATTTTGTCTGAAATTCGAATTTTCAAAACCCAAAGTTCGTCTGTTGCTTAAGGCTCCTTTCAGACACTTATCAAAATTCAAATTTCATCAAGTCAAAATTCGTCTGTCAGAGAAGTATCTCCTTAGACTTATTCAGTTTAAATACGAAATTCGAATTTCCAAAGCCAAAATTCGAATTTCCAAGATGATAGTTTAATATAAACCTTTCAAACTTCGTCTGTTGGTGGGTGTTTTTCAAATATTCCATAATTTAACATAGAATCAAGGTTTTAAAACATCTTTTCACCAAATCAAAGTCTTTTATTCAAATTAAAACACTACTAAACATCCTACATCAAACTTTACACAAATTTTTCCAGAATTTCTTCACTTGAAACCTTTTGGGCACCTTTGATATCTTTATTCTAAGCTCTTGAGGGTTGGTTTGGAAACATGAAAACTCTGGATTCAACAACCAACACAAGCATTTTCGGTGTGCTTTGTCCTTACTCACACAACTCCTTCCCAGGAGGTCACCCATCCTAGAATTGCTCTAAGTCAAGCTTGCTTAACTGAGGAGTTCTTAAAGGATATGCTACCAAAAAGGCAAGTACACCTTGTTGGTATAGGTAGTACCTATCAATTCCTTTAAGCTATCCTTTAATTGTATAGTCCCATCTTATATAGTCTATGTCTCCCTCTTATTCCAGTATGTACTCGATTCATTCATATGCCTCTCCCGCTTGGAAGCCTACTAGGAGCCACTCCTTGTCCATGCCTTATCACTTTATCTCACCCATTTTTCTTGCACCGGCGATCACTCCCAGCCCTCATTAGTGCCTAGATGTCACATGGAAAAATGTAACAACCTATCTCCAAACACCTCCAGACTTGAGCAAAAACTTCAAAATCCAACTAAACACAACCCAAACATCTTAAGATAACTTCCTAAAACTTTCGAACAGCGGAAACGAGCCCAAAAACACCAGAAAATGGGCTGGGGCCATGACTACTATAGTACCACCGTGGCTTTGGCCTTCTCCTGTTTCTCCATTGCTACTGAACTATCTGGCGCTACGGCCTGCTTCCTGGCACTGCGGCCCCCTACTGGTTTCCACACCAGTCAAAGCTCAACACCGAGGTGAACTTCCGACATGCATAACTTTATGCTCTGACCTTCGATTGACCCGATTTCAACTCCTACAAGTCAATCTAGTCCCAATCTATCCATGGATACCACTTTCACCTCTATCCAACTCTGTATGGAGAGTCTGGACACCTGACATTATTTAGACTACTTTTTGACAAACTCACCATTCACACTTCCCATTTGCCACCAAAGGCAATTCAACCACTCGAAACTATTCACACAGGTCCCAAACTACTTAACCAACTTCTCCAAAGAGGTTTCACCTCAAAGGAACCATTCCTTTGAGATTTCACCCCTTTGAACCCCATTTGACAAAATATGCTACTTGCCCTAAAACATATCAATGAGGCCCAAAATCCACTCTAGGCTCACAAACACCACCATACTGACTTCCCAACATCCAAAACCATGCAAATACCATAACACAACATACACATCACACATCACACAATCCCATATACATATCCATACATACATCCATCCATAACAATCTTTATTCATGTCATACATCTATTACAAACATTCTATTGTACTTGGCATAAGATACATTATCCAAAAATATACACACTACATAGATTATTCCCACAAATGTAGCTACTCTTGTGTTTTCTTCAGACTAGTGCCAGAACCATTACCTGAAAGGTTAGTCATGGGAGAGGGATATGAGACAATGTCTCAGTAACCGAGAATATCCACATACAATATATATACTGATTCACACAGTCGTGTAATGCAATGCTAATGAATGCCATACATGTTCTCCTTCATACATGGCTAGAACCACGAGCTGTCATCATCACAAGATATTTCAATAGATGATTTCCTTCCAACAGTCGGTGAAAACTGATTCCAGGACATCACCAAGCTTACTTTTCCCTAATGCAACCTAGCCAATAATTACACTAGAGCTTAGACTGTGGCTCTCCTTCCCTTGGATCATCACGAATTAATGGTGATTTAGGGAAGGTGCATCCCTAAATCCACTGCCACCTGACTCTCCCAAGGAGAGGATTTAGTGACAGGGATATTTCATCATATCATATTGTCCTTTGCCGCCTTGCTCTCCCATGGAGAGGATTTGGCGACATGGATCTTTATCACCTCATATCATATTATCATCACCTCATTATCAATCTCGCACTATGCATTCATATGGTGATGATGACAATATCATGCCAACATGCCTCTACACATACACATATATATATCATCATCGCAAACATCATTTGGACATGCTAACATAAAATGGTATGGGGATGCTACATATCACAACTTATGCAATTATCATACATCAACTAGCCTTGCATACCACGATATGTAGGAAAACCATATACACACAATCAATATCGTGGTATGAAAAGGAACATGCATATACATACATATACATATCAATATATAATCATATAAAACAAACACCCGGTTACCTCAAGTTGTCAATACCATACACTTGCGAGTTCTACAAGCTTTCTTGAACACTAATCCCACGACTAGGTTTCTCCGAGCAACCAAACAACTTTAACAATATCACAATCCCTCAATTAACAACAATATACCATTATACCAAGCATCACAATTCAACCACTTTAGCCTAACCTGATATTCCAACACCCCATTCATGCATCTATAAGCTCTTAGGGACCATTCAAACACTACTCAACCACATACACTTCGGATTCCCAAGAGCCCTAACCAACAACAACCTAGGGTTAAGCTTAAATCATACATAAACCCTTCAAAACTCAAACCCAAGCAACAAGAACACCAAATCATACTTCTCTAACTCCATATCATCCATTTCAATCAGTGGATTTCATCCCAAAGCGGAAATCCCAACATATAACTAAACAACCCCAAGTTCAACTGAAGAAAATGGAGAAGGAGGAGTAGAGAACACTTACCAACGTGAATCCAAGCTTCTAGAGGCTGAAAACAAGTCCCAATGGCCGAAAATGGCAAACATTAGCAGAGCTCCTCACTGCTTGTCCATTGCTCCCTCTGTTTCTTTTTTTTCTTTTTGTCCGAATTGATTCTGTTTTATGCCAGATTCTTGACTCTCGAAGCTGCTTCAGGACAGCTCGCTACGGCTCCACCATGTTCAGCCGAAAAAATGCTACTAGATACCCCATCACCATGGTGGCCCCGCTTCAAACCGTGATGTGGAGCTCAATTTCTCCTTTACTTGAGCCTTCCTCCTTCTTATATCCTCCGGTGCTGCACACAATGCCAAAACAAAGACATAAGGGTGTTATAGAAATTCATCCCACTAGATCCCTAACATCCGACACCAAAATCCACCATTTAAAATCAGAAAAAGAGGAAGAAGCAAGTGGAGAATCATCATACGTACGAAATCCATGCTTTCTTGAGCTCCAAAATACGTTACAACACCTCAGACCTCGGAACCTTAGCAGAGATGACACGTGCTCCTATATTTTTCCTCTATTATGATGAACTAATTGTGTTACTTAAAAACAGAGTTAGTGACATGGTGTTGTGGTGGGGGTTATTAGCATTGCAATGCTAGAGTTTTTAGTCTTCAAATTTCACTGGCATGATTTGACTTTCTCACCAAGGTGTGAGGGGAGCTTGCCGCGACATGCGAAATTTTCTTCCTTCTTCATCTTTTTCTCCTATCTTGGCCCTCTCCGAACTTGCACCAATTCGAAAATATTCTTTCGTGAGCCCATTAACATGTCTAGAGGAATCAAATTAGGGTTGTTACAAGAATATGCATTTGTGTTTAGCTTAAGTGATTGTGTGGCAAAGTGGATAAATAATCCCCCGGTTATTTTTTGTCACACCCTACCTCCTGACACCTCCAGACTTAACCAAAAACTACAAAATTTAACCAAACACAACCCCAATACCTTAAAGCAACACTCCAAAACTTCAAAACAGTGGAAACGACCCAAAAACACCAAAAACTAGGCTAGGGCCGCAGCCGCTACAGTACCACCACGGCTCTGGCCTCCTCTGTTTTTACACATTTCTGGCCTCACTGGTGCTGTGGTGCCCCTTGCTGATATCCCATATCAGCAACTTCCAACTCCGAGGTGAAATTCCGACGCGCATAACTTTATGCTCCGACCTCTGATTGACTTGATTCCAACTCCTACAAGTCAATTTAGTCCCCACCTATCCAAAGACACTACTTTGACGTCAATCCAACTCCGTATGGATATTCTGAACCCTCTACATTGTTTTGACCACTTATTGACCAAAACTCACCACTAACCACCTCCAATTGCCACCAAAGGCAATGGGTCGCTCAGAGACCATTCAAGCAGGTCCAAAACCTCTAAACCAACTTATCCAAAGAGGTTTCACCCCAAAGGAATCACTCCTTTGAGATTTGACCCCTTGGAACCCTTACTTGACAAATGAGCTACAGGCCCTAAAACATAGCAACAAAGCCCAAAACCATTTGAGTTCACCAACACTAACATACAGACTTCTCAACATCCAACACCATGCAACCATACATAGAACATACATAAACATACGTACATCTATCCATAACAATCCTTATTAATTCCTTTAAGCTATCCATTACAAATATTCTATCCTACTTGGTACAAGATACATTATCCAAAATACACACATTACATAGAATATTCCCATGTACGCAGCTACTTTCACATCTTTTTCGAATTAGTGCCAGAACCGTCACCTAAATGGTTAGTCATGGGAGAAGGGTGTGAGACAATGTCTCAATAACCAGGGACAAACACATACCAACTGATCAATCAAGTCCTCAATCCTAGGCAAAGGATATTTATTCTTGATCATCACTTGATTTAGTTGCTTGTAATCAATGCACAATCTGAGGCTACCTTCCTTCTTCTTGACAAACAATACTGGAGCTCCCCAAGGTGAGAAACTAGGTCTGATAAAACCTCTCTTCAATAAATCCTCAATTTGCTTCTTCAATTCCTTCAATTCCGATGGGGCCATTCGATATGGAGCCTTCGAAATAGGACTCGTCCTGGGTACCAAATCGATGGAAAAATCCAGTTCTCGTGGTGGCGGCAAACCGGTATTCTCCTCTGGAAACATATCAGGGAATTTATTCACAACCGGATATCTTTCAACACCTCCTTGCATATCCATGTTCATAGAGAAGAAAACTAGAAACCTTTAGCATCCTTTCTTCAGATACCTGTAAGCTTGGGCAAAGGACAAATAGACATTCTCATCCCCTTCAACACTAGGGATGTTCATTGGCAAAGGCACAGTCTTTTGAGCACAGTCAAGAATGGCATTATTCGCCTCTAACCAATCTATCTTAATTTTCACATCAATCTCTTGCAATGGCAAACAGATTAAATCCAGGGTAGTGCTTCGATATTCAAAACGAACTACACAATTCAAACAAGCTTGAGAAGTTCTTAATGAAACTCTTGTGGACGTGGCTACTGACAACTCAAAAGGCAACTCCATTGTCGCAATACCCAATCTCCGAGCACAATCAAAAGAAATGAAGGAATACGATGCACCTGAGTCAAACAAAGCATGAATAGAGTAACCATTAAGTTTAAGTTTACCTCTAATCAAATTAGGCGCTGCATCCGCTTCTTGTCGGGTGATGGCGAAAAACTTGTCCAAGCATCGTGAGTCTCCTCATCGCATCCTCACGCCTTGGCTCATGAAAATTCCACGATATATGACCCGGTCTCCCACAATTAAAACAAACCAAAAATGGATGATCACCATGGTTAAACCCATACTTTGTGCATGGATTCGATGTACTACTAGAACTGTATTGAGATGGAGTGGAGTCCCTTCCTGCATGCTAACTCTGACTAGATCTCCCTTGATCAAAGCCACCTCGATAAAAGGGTCCTCTGCCAAACCGACCTCTGTTGAACTGATCCCTGCCAAACTTGCCTCTTCCTCTACCATGACGACCTCTATTATGTCGGCCTCTTCCTCCACTAGAACCTATACTACCACTACTGCTACCACTTCCTGAACCACTTCCTTTACTAATTCCTTCTATAGATCTTAGGTGAGAAAATGCCCGAATCATGGAATTCCTTCTATGCTCCTCAGCCTCCTTCATCCGTCTATACAGGGTACGAATCTTGGCACATAAGTCCTCAAAGGACACAAACTCCACCACAGATAGCCACTCCTTAATCTCTGGATGGGTACCCTTAAACAACCTCTGAGCTATCCACCTATCGTCAGGATAATTATTCAGATAAGTGGAATATTTCACCAAGTTAAAAAACTGATCAATGTAATCATCAACTGATAGATTTCTTTGTTGAAAAGTTAGGAACTTGGCCTCCTTTTGCATTATTAAGGCTGGAGGGACGTAGTGTGCAAAGAATCATTCGTTCAACTGTCCCCAATTCATAGGAGGATTCATCACTTCAACACTCGGGAGAGTACTCCTCCACCAACGCTTAGCTTTCTTTTTAAGCTTAAAGACCACCAGTTGCACCCTTTGCTCCGAGGTGCAATCCATCACACTGAAGATATTCTCCATTTGTTTTATCCACTCCTCAGCCTGCGACACATCCATGGTACCTTCGAAAGCCGAAGGATTAAACTTTCAAAAGTCCTTCAGCTATGAAGAGATACCCCTTCTTCCAACTCTTGGGGCTCTCTCAGGCTCCACAACAGTTTTATCCTCTCCTGCTTTCAGGTCCAAAAACATACCAGCTTCTTTATTCACATCATCTTGTTCCTGCCTATCCATCCGCTCTTGCAACCTGTTCAACATCTCCCCCTGAGTATTCACCTGATTACTGAGGCCAGCCAGCATCTCACGCATCTACCTTATCAGATCACTATTACTCTATCTTCCTCTTCGAGACATTCTTCCTACACACAAGTAACAACACAATCAATTATATGGTTCTGGACTAGCATTGCAGTAGGAATATAGTCTATGTATTTAAAATTGTGCTAAGTAGTGCTTCAAACAGAAACAATGGCCCAAAACCATTGCTTTGATACCAAAATATCACACCCTACCTCCTGACACCTCCAGACTTAACCAAAAACTACAAAATTTCACCAAACACAACCCCAATACCTTAAAGCAACACTCCGAAACTTCAAAATAGCAGAAACGACCCAAAAACACCAAAAACTAGGCTAGGGCTGTCGTTGCTATAGTACCGCCGTGGCTTCGACCTCCTCTATTTTCACATGTTTCTAGCCTCACTGGAGCCGCGGCCTGATTTCTGGCACCATAGCATCCCTTACTGATATCCCATATTAGCATCTTCTGGCTCTGAGGTGAAATTCCAACGCCCATAACTTTATGCTTCGACCTCTGATTGACTTGATTTCAACTCCTACAAGTCAATCTAGTCCCCATCTATCCAAAGACACCACTTTTACCTCAATCCAACTTCGTATGGAGATTCTGGACCCTTGACATTGTTTTGGCCACTTATTGACCAAAACTCACCATTAACCACCTCCAATTGCCACCAAAGGCAATGGGTCGCTCAGAGACCATTCAAGCAGGTCCAAAACCTCTAAACCAACTTATCCAAAGAGGTTTCACCCCAAAGGAATCACTCCTTTGAGATTTGACCCCTTGGAACTCTTACTTGACAAATGGGCTACAGACCCTAAAACATAGCAACAAGGCCCAAAACCATTCAAGTTCACCAACACTAACATACAGACTTCTCAACATCCAACACCATGCAACCATACATAGAACATACATAAATATATGTACATCTATCCATAACAATCCTTATCAATTCCTTTAAGCTATCCATTACAAACATTCTATCCTACTTGGAACAAGGTACATTATCCAAAATACACACATTGCATAGACTATTCCCACGTATGCAGCTACTTTCGCGTCTTCTTCGAATTAGTGCCAGAACCATCACCTGAAAGGTTAGTCATGGGAGAGGGTATGAGACAATGTCTCAATAACCGAGGACAAACACATACATATATATATATATTCCATACAACTCATGAATGCAATGTGCAATGAATGGTATGCTCTCCCTCGCACACAGCTAGATCCATGGGCTATCGTCATGACATGACATTTCATATAGATAACTCCCTTCCAATAGTCAGTGAAGACTAATTCCGGGACATCACCAAGCTCACCTCCCATTAGTGCATCCGGCCAAAGGTAACACTAATGTTCAGACCGTGGCTTTCCTTCCCCTGGACCACCTTGAATTGGTGGTGATTTAGGGAAGGTGCAGTCCACTGCCGCCTGGCTCCCCTGGCCATAGGGGATGATTTAGTGACAGGGATCCCATCCTTATCCTCCCTAATCACATATCATATCATATCATATCATCATCACCACTGAAACCACCATATATCACAATCTCACAATGTCATGTGGTGATACTCATGTATCATCATATACTCATCATCATCACCATATCACAATGTCATGTATACATCATGTCATGTCATGTCAGTATTGTCATCATAATCATTATAGTCATCATCGCCATCATAATCATCACAACTATCAACTAGCTGTGTGCATACCACTATATATATAGAAAATCGTACACACAACACACCAATATCATGGTATGAAAGAAACATGCATATATATACATAAATATACATACCAATATACAATACAATACAAATAAGCAAACACCCGGTTGCCTCAACTGTTGTTACCATACGCACACGAGTTCCACAAGCTTCCTTGAACTATTTAGTACACATGAACCCCTCTCGATAGCCAACAACCTTGATAATACCATAATTCTTTCATTAACACAAAGTACCAATAAACTAAACATCACAATTCAACCACATTAACCTAACCCAAGGGTCCAACAACCTTTTTATGCATCAGTAAGCTCTTAGGGATTACTCAAACACTACACAACCTCCTACACTTCGGATTCCCAAGAGCTCTAACCAAGAACAATCTAAGGTTAAGCTCTAGACACATATAATCCCTTCAAAAATCACATCCAAACAACAATGATACCAAAACACACTTCCTTAACCGCGTTTCATCCATTTCAATTGGTGGATTTCATCCCAAATCGAAAATCTAACCTCAATACCGAAAATCGCAAACTCTAACTGAAGAAAATGGAGAGGGAGGAGTATAGAACACTTACCAACTTGAATCTAAGCTCTTGAGGTCCGTAAATCACTCCTAATAGCCCGAAATAGTGAACCCTAGCTCAGCTCCTGGTAGTCCCCCTTAGTTTCCTTCGTTTCTTTCTTTCCCGATCGTCTGAAATGATCCGGATTTAAACAAATTTCCCGATCCTCGCTGCGGCCTCAGCATACCTCGCCGTGGCTCCACCAAGTTTATCCGGAACAATGCCACTGGAATGGTTCTTACCGTGGCGACCCTTCTTCTCGCCGCTCCATGGAGCTCTTCTAGACTCCATTTGAGCCTTCCTCCATCCTATTTCCTCCGATCATGAACACAATGCCAGGGAAGAAATTATGAGGGGTGTTACATTTTTTAGGTTTAAGATGGTCAAATTCTACAAGAAGCGTTCCTTTAGATTATGATCACCTTAAACCTAGTTCTTAGGGATTTAGGACTTGGATAAGGTGTTAGTATAGGCGTAGGTGTTGTGTTTTGGATTTGGGAGGTCCAAAAGCCAAGTTTGGTTTCAAATCGACCAGTTCATTCTTGGGTATCCAAAATCTCCATACAAAGATATTTTGCTGTGTGGTTGGAGCCTATAGTTAAAATAAGAATAAAGTGACTTGTGGGAGCTGGCATCAAGTCAATTAGAAGTCGGAATTAGAATTTATGCACGTCAAAAATTGGTTTGAAAAATAAGCAAGAGGATGATATTGTATCAGTTTATGGTGCTGCAATGCCATTGGTTCAAGCTGCGGTGCCACACTCCTTTATCTCTTTTCGTTTTTTCTCTAGAATTGTCTCTTGCCATGGTGCCTCCACCCATGCCACGGTGGCACCCTACTTCTTGGTTTCTTTTGTGCTGCTACGTCTTATATAAGAGATTTTTGCGTTTTTATTTGTTGGATATTACACTGAACACCAAATAATTAAAGACAGAATACACCTTCTCGACTATTAAATCATTCTTTTTTTATTCAAAATATTTGATTTTTGGCGTCCATAATCAACATTTTGAAAAAAAGAAATAATCTAATTTATAATATTTGTTAGATATTGGAGAGTGGTTCCGTGTCCACTTTTTTCTAGTGTTAGTTATTTAGTGCTTACGTGAGGCTATTAGTGTTGGATTTTGCTAGAATCAATAAAAAATTGCTTATGCTATTTGAGGCAGAACCTTTGGTTTTGGTAAGCCAACCACTACCCCAAACACATAGTATGTAGTCAAACTTTCGCAGAACAGTGTTTAAATGTAATCACCAAACAAGGCATAGGATGTGAAACACGATGTTTTAATATTATTATCTAAGTAACAAACCATTTTTTTTCTTGCAAATTAGGAGTATTCCTTGCTAACAGTAAGGACTAATTTCCTTAAGAGTATTGAGAGTAAAGTGTAAATACATCTCAACTAAGGCTACTTCATATACAAGAATTATAATTAAATCCTTACCTATTTGTTTAAGTACCAAACATTATACGCACAGTTACTTCAAGAATCTAAGCAGCAAAGCCTCTAGAAACTAAAAAAAGCCGAAAAGGGCCCAGGCCGTTAACCACTATATGTATCAACAATCCTGCTCTTTGTTCCTATTTCTGCATAAGACTTAAGAATAGGGAGTACAATTATTTCATGCATGATGAAATTATTTCACGGCACTTGTTTTCTCTTTGTTTTTCATTACTTTGAAAACTATAGATGAGTTCTAATTAATTGAGAATAGTTGCAAAAATTGGAAAGTTTTAGATTTTAGGAGAGGCGCCAGTGGGTTAAACGACATTCATCAATAAAAGATATAAAAATTTATAGGAAGACAACCATCAATACATGATAAGGTTTAAATGACATTTCTTCCTATCTAAAACATAAGCAAATTTTGGAGGGAAAGATTAGTGTAAAACATAAAAGAAAAATGTATATTTTTGTAGCAATAAATGTAGTATGCAAAAAATATCCCTCATCAATGAATATTAGTTAATCTAATATAAAGGAAAAGAACATTAACTGAGAGCAATTTCAAACAAAAATAGTATATTTTACTATAAAGTAAATGAGTTTATATGAATTTATTGGCATGTATAAAGTAATTTTTCTTTATATTTGAGACTGAAGTAAAAAACTTAGAATAATCTTTCAAAAAGTTTTAAGATTATTGTCTATCCTATGCATGACATGGGAAAATATATCTAGTGTGAGAAATATTTCATGTTTTCTATGTCATTTTATGTCAAATCAAGTTTATTAGGCTTAATTAAATTAAATTGTTCTAACTGGTCAAAGCAATTGACTTTGGATCATGATTTTATTTCATTATAGGCTGATTAGCCTGAATTAGAAAAATTAGAATATGAACGTCTCTTTAACATATATTCTCTTCGCTCATAAGTAAATATGAGTTGTTTGATATATTTATTTTTTTTCCTAATTTTGCTCTTCATTAAGTAGGTAAATGCAATTAATTTTTATTAATTACAAAATAGAAATGTTAAACATTAATAATATGGGCGCTTTGGGAAACTTAATTGAGTTTATAACAAATTTAATGATCCCAACTTTTTTTTTAATTATACTTTGTATGAATTAGTTATTTGCATCCTATATTAGAAGCGCAGGTATTATAATGTAATAGAAATGAAAAAGTTTATTTATCGGTAGTAATTTTTGGATTAATTTAATGTAGTATTGATTTTTTCTTTATCATGCAAAAGTAAACTGTTGTCATTTGGAAAACGTCAACTTTAATTTTACATTGAGTTTAGTTCATATTACATTTCATTTAATGAAATATTTCCATACTTAACCGATTTCTGTTTCTGGAAAAAAGAAAGACGCCCTATTTATCGTGGAAAAAACCATATTGGAAGAGTTACTTAATTAAGTTTGACAATGTTTGAGTAGTTATATCAGCATATGAATGTATAAAAAAATATGCAATTGTTCTACTCCATTGACGTCTTTTTTTTTTTTTTGAAAAAATTGGGTTTTGGTACCAAAAGATCAAAATCAAAATGCATGGTTTTTGGTACTAAATTTGGAAAATTTTCTATTCTGACTTGAAAATTTTTTATCCTAGTTTAAAAATATTTTATTCTCACTTGATATAAAAAAAATTCTATTTTGACTTGGAAATTTTTTATTATGGTTTGGAAAAATTCTATCCTGACCCCAAAAGAAGGTGAACTTCAGTTTCATTTTCCAAATATTTTGATTCTTTTCATCTTTTTTTTCCTAATTTTTCCATTTTCTCATTTTAATTATTTCAAAAATATTTGAAGCATACTACAAACAGGTCCTTCATGAACTTAGTTGACAAATCCAATAAAAAAATAATGTTGAGTCAAGTCAAGATAAGAAACTAGGTAGAATTGGTTTCAATTGTAGAAGCTTAACTAATTGGAAATAATTTTTCTAATAGAAGTTTGTGAGATTTTGTATGATTTTGTTTCCTTTTCTGAATAATAATAAAAAAAATCTTCTGCTCTAGGTCAATAAAGCTAAATCAATTTGCTTCCTTAAAAGCAAAACCTAAGAAATTCTAAGAGGATTGACAGAGAAAACATGGTGATTTTGCACCTTATAAGAATACACAATAATTCTCATATCCATGTGTTGGTACTCACATGTTGAGAATAGAAAATTGATGCTACGTTTTATAAAGGAAAATGAATTTAATGTGAGGGAAAAGGAGAGGGAAAATAAAAAAAAAATGTGTTTGATAGAACACAAAATAATTTTATTGGAAAAAGAGTTTCCTATATTTATGAAAGAGACCTTTCTCATTCTCATTCTTTTTTCCATTCCCACTTTGAATCAAACTTACCTTGAAGGATTTAGAAACTATCTGTAATGACTCTAATTATTCATTTTGGGAAGGATAATGTGGATTTTACAATGGACCGGAGGGACAAGGATCTAATCAAGGATCAAAATTGAGCAAAAAGGGAAGAAGGAAGTAAAGACCACCCACGTCGTGGCAGCTTTAGTGGCACCATGGTGAGAGATGCTAAAACTAGGCTTTGAGCTGAGATAGTATGTGCTTGGGCTACAGTGAGATTATTTGGCATTGTGGCACTAATTGCAAGAATTTATGGGTAAGTGAATTTAAATCAAATTGCATCAGAACTCGCTAGAACAGTGAAAACAAAGAGGAAATAGTGGCTTAGCTAGGCTTTCAACTTTTTGAGACCAAGAGTTGCAATTTTGGCCTTAAGAAGGCTCAAATCTTGTGGGTAAGTGAATCTCCCTATTCTCTTTCCTGTTTTTCCTCATGATTTGTGGTAGATTTTCTTGGTGATGGCTTAGGGTTCCATTTGAGTTGCATTTACACCGATTAAATTGTGTTTAAATACTTCAAACATGTGTTGTTAGGTGTTTTTAAGCATTAGGTGTTAGTTTTACAGTGAGTAAGTTGTATATTCTTCAAACCAACTCTGTGTTCTTCTTGGTGTTCGAATTGGTGTGGGTTCAAACTCAGTTTGATAAATTGTTTTGTGTGTTTTGGTGTATGGGTTTGCTTTGGGAAGCCTTGTTTCAGCCGATTTTATAGTGGGATGTTAAGTTTTGTACATTAGATGTTGAGAATCTAAGTCAGTAATTGGTATTTGGTAATATGTAGGTTGGATACTTGCTCAATTGTGATTTTTTGACTCTGGGGATCGTTTAAAAAGCATCAAAGTGGTTGGTAAGTGGCTACCCTATTATGTGAAGTATTTGGGTTCTATGGACATTGAATGAATTGGTTGAATTGAAATAAATTAATTTGTGTGCATCGATTTGGAACAATATGATAATATGATCTTACATCTTTTTGATATGTTGTAGTGGATTTATTGGCTTACCAAAGTATTGAATAGGTTTAGATGGTTGAGATAACCGGGGTGTATTTCTTATGTTCTTTAATTGGGTTATAGGTGTCAAATTCTTTCCACATCATAATATGCACATGTTATAATATATGTTTTATTCTTTTATATCATGATACGTGTTTTAGTAAGGATTTTGATTATTTCTTTCCATATCATAATATATATGATTACATGGCTAGTAAGTTTCTTATCCCTACTATAAATTATGATGGAAATGACAATTGGCTATAGTAACAATGCTTAAATCATTGTCTTGGACTTAGTGTAATGACCCTAGTTACTGAATTCTAAAGGACTTAACTGAATGGTACAAGACCGAAGAGACCAAGACTAGAGGAAAGGATCAAAATTGAGAAAGAAGGAAAAGTGGGACAGAAAGCATTACACTACAGTGAGGAGTAGTGGCACTGCGGCAAATGAGCTTGGATTGGGCTCTAGCCTAAGTCAGTAAGCACTAATGCCGCAGTGAGCTTAAGTGGCACTGCAGTGTAAGTCGCACGATTTGTTAAAGCCAGAAGTCAAATCAACCTCTGGAGAAGAGGGAAAAACCAAGGAAATGAATGTGCTCTACTAGGGTTTCATATTTCTGAACTTGGAGGTTCGACTTTTACCATTTGGAAGCTCAAATCTTGTTAGTAAGCCATCCCTTAACTCTTCCCTGCATTTCTCTTCAAGTTTTATTGAAGATTTTTCATGGTTTTGGTTAGGGTTCCAATTTGGTTAAGTTTTCACTGATTAAATTGCGTATAAATGTGTTTTAGAGGTGTTGTTGGACATTTCTATGGTTTGAGTGTAGATTTTATAGTGGTCAAGTGATATATTTCTCAAACCTTAACCCTTAAATGTTTATATCTTTGGGAATTTGAAATTGTATGAGTATGATTGTGATTTTAAGAGTTGCTTTAGGTATTTTGATGCTTGGTATTAATGATTGTGTATAATAAGGATAGGGAATTTGAGATGGTAATGAGAATTTGGTTATATATAGGCTGTGATGTTGCTTAATTGGGATCTCTTGGCTCTAGGTTGTATTTGGAAAGCAATGAATTGGTTATGGTTGCTTCATTTGGCCTAACAAAATATCGAGAGGGTTGGATGGTTAAAGCAACTATGGTATCTTATCTATGTTTTTGTTTGATTATATATATGACTAATTCTTTTCATATCATGATATGCATGCTTGATGTATTATGATGTTTTCTTTTATATCATTATATGCATTTAGTACAAATTATGGGTATTCATTTTCACATCATGATATGACAAATACATGGCTAGTAAGTTCTCTATCCATACTCTGTATTGTGCTGATATGGCTATTGATGATAGTGAATATGATATACGTATGTTATGATTAAGTGTCAATATGTAATAGTGATTATGCATCCCATAACTTATCACATATGATCTTATGGCATGCCAACACAATAGAAGAGAGTATCTATTGTTATGATGGCATGCATCGGGTATTGTCACATGTTATGCATTGATGGGACAAATGGTTTGGGTGGTGATGCTTTATATACCACGTGGTATGCCATTCTGCTAACTAGCACACGAGGCCTTGTGTTTAGGTTATACGGCTTATATTCTTTCAATCACTAAATAGTCTTCATATGGCTAGGAGACTTAGGTGGCTATGGATTGGAGTGTACCTTCTCTAAATAGCCACCAATTCAAGTGGTTCAGGGGAAGGAGAGCCATAATCCAACCTTTTGTGGATTAACCTTTGGCTGGGTTAAGACTATTGGGAGGAGAGCTGGGTGGTGACCCCAGAATCAGCTATCATGTGTTGTTGGAAAGGGGTTATTGGTTAAGGTAACTAGCTCGTGATTCTAGCCATATATTGATGTGACTTGTGTTTGCATATCATGTACATTGTATTCAAATTGGATATTGTAATATCCTGAAATTTTTTCTGGATATTCAAGGCTTAATATTTTAAAATCTATAAATAATTTGTGAAAATGGATATACACCGTTTGGTATGAAATAGAACAAAGAGGTCAATTATCTCAGTTGAAAGAAAAAAGAAAAAAATAATAATTTTACCCCTGAAAGAAAAAAGAAAAGAAAACAGAAAAAGGGGAATAAAAAGAGGAAAGACAAGTCGATGGACGCAGAAAGGATTGAGGGAAAGTTTATTAGTTTTTGGGCAAATTACACCTAATGACCCAAAAATCTTAAAAATTATATATTGACCTCGGGTTAAGGGCATTTTTTGTACATATAAAAAATTATAGTCAAAATGAAACTCTCAATGGGTTAAGTACAATGAAATATAGTATGAAATTTATTAAGATCAAAAAATATTTATTGGATAATTAGGATTTAACATTGTTATTTTACCCGATAAAAGTCAGTTTGGACTATAGGAAGAGGAAGTGTTAATTCAAGAAAAATTAATGGGCCTTGGTAAAACATATTTTGGATCAAAATAATGATTTTGGACTAAAATTAATTGTTGAATAATCCTGTACCAATTTCATGACAATTTTGACAAAAATACCTAATCGGTACAGGTAAATTTAATCGGTAAAATGTATTTTGATCAATTAAACTTTGTGAAGTAAGTTTTGGCCAAAGAAATTGGTAAAGGGCATGAGATGCTTCTGCTGGAAATGGAAGGAATGATTTGATTTCATTTTAAGGGGATTTTTGGATTAAAGTAACTAGGTTAGTTAATTAACCTAATTTTCTATTCACTCGTCTCATCTCTCTCCTTAAGAAGCTTGGTTAAGCACTTAAGACACTAATTCTTACTCATTCTTGCATCTGAACCAGAGGAGAAAAGAGAGAGGAAGGGCAAAAAAACCTAGAGAGAAAAGGGAGAGTTTGAAGCAAAAGTTACAGAGCACAAGTTATTAGGTAAGCTTCTGTGGTCTCCATCTTATGTTTCTTTCTACTTAGAGGTTGCTCCATGAGTTTTTTCCTCTTCTTTTCCTCCCTCAGATTTCGTCCATGGAGGATTTTAGTGAGAAAAAATGGAGCTTTCAACAAATAAACTATGGAAAAGAGTGAAAAAGCTTCAAGAGGCATGAAAACACAAGTTGTAGCAAGATTTATGGAGCAAATATATTTCTACCATTTTTTTCTCATTTTTGATCAGACTTAGGGTTAGAATAGGAATTGAATTTCAAAATTTTAACTCCAAAAATGGATATCTTGGGTCCAATTAGGTAGAAACAAGTATGTTGTACAAGAAAAACCCAAAGGAATTCAATTTGGAATTTTAGGGTTAGTAAGCATACTAATTGGAAAAGATGGTGAAATCAGTGGTTAATAACCATATCTTGTGATGTATTAGCATTCAAAGAAGGGTTGCAAGACCAAAGAAGAGGTGTACAAGATTTGAAAGTCATTGGAAATCCATAAGAAAGTGAACTAACCACATTATGCCTATATATTGTTATTATTGCCAATATGCTTAGTTGATGTAATTGTTAATTGTATTGATGTTTTGTGATGGATTGAATTGATTGGCTATGTTTTTTAAATGGTATTTGACCCTAGGAATGTTTATAATTTAAGGGGAGGTGCTGCCCAATTTTTTTAGAAAATGTTTGTGCATAAATGACTATAAATGACAGTTTGCCAAAATGTATGTTTCATAAAAGTTTGCAATGTATGATGATATATAAGCATGTATGGTAATTACTACTGAGATTCTTTGAATCTCACCCCTTTCCAAATGTCTAACAAATTTTAGGATCAAGTTATGACAAGATTACTCAATAAAGGAAAGGCAAGGAGAAGCAAGTTAATGTTCAAGATAATGATGCTTAGGTTGATACTATTATATGAGAGGTTATGTAAAATCTTATGGTACATGATCATACTGTGTTTTTATGTTAATATATTCCTCTAGGTTGTTATGGAGTATCATGTAAGATATAGGCAAGTTATGACTATTTATGTATATATTAGTGTTTATTTTGGAAAGGTGGAAGAATGCAAAAGACCTTTCTGAACACTGTTGGGAATTCAAAGTACTGTATGTAACTTGATATGTTCAATGTATGAGTGTTTTATATGTATGAAAACTAGACATGTGTAGCTTTCCATAGACACAAAGATCACTCAATTTGAAGTTGTATATGATTTATGGTGATTTCTTAAATTTATGATTAGAATAAGAAATTTTCAAAAATGATCATTGCTACAATAAAGATAATATGAATTTACCGTATAATTTGGCTAAGTAATTTCCCTGTCCCATGTATAGAATCTTTGAAGATATATTTAGAGACTTGAACCACATCAATATGATTTTTCTTGATTTAGTTATGAATTTTCAAAGTTCACTGGGTGAAAAGAAGTTAACCAAGGGATGAGTACCTCAAATGGAATAAATTAGGTTAAGTTGTTTTATGTAATCAAGTCTCTAATCAAGCATTAATGGACTTAAATATAGTTTAATACATGGGAAATGAATCTAAGTATGAGGTGTTATAGATATGACACTGAATATTTTTATGAAAGCATGTTCTATTATTTATGCATATTTGTATGCATGTTTACCCTTGGTTTCTAGGACGTATGTCTCACCTTGTGGCTAACTATTCCAAGTGAAAGATCTAGTTCTAGCAAGGAAAATACTAAGGAGCACTTAGGAAAGGAAGATTGAGAGTACACATGGGTGTTGGGGGATTATTTCCCTTTTGTTGTCGTTGTTTAGTTTTGTTGTTCGTAAAGTGCCACTTGTCTTATTGTGTAATACTATATCTATAATAATGTATCTATGTATTTGGGGCGTGACTAGTATATGACCTCTTTTTTCTATTCTCTTGTACTGTGTTTGGCCCTCTTGTATGTTGTTGGACTTATGGATATGCTTATGATATAATGATTGCTTATTATATCTTATATGTGGTATCCACTATTTCAAATCCTGCAGTTTGGCTGTGTTGGACTTAAAGTTGGTGGCACTAAGTCCCTTTAGTTGTGTATGTTTTGTTGGTAAGCCTGGCATGGTTATTAGGTCCTTGATGTGCAAAATAGGCATATAGCCTATTAGTTTGATTTGGAGTTCAAGGGGGGTTAAAACTCGAAGGAATGTGTTCTTCAGGATAACACCTCATTGGATAGGTTTCCTATGTCTTGTGTAACTTGTTAGAATGGTCTTTGGTTGCCAATTAGCCATTGGTGGCAAATTGGGTTGTTTGGTTGTTAGTTTTAGTCAAAAAGTGACTAATTTGGTGTTGAGTGTCCTAAATCTCCCTACGAAAGTGTTTTGAGGTATGGTTGATATTTATTATTAGAATAAGAGTAGAGTGACATATAGAAGTTGGAATCGAGTCAATTGGAGGTCGGACTGCGAAGTTATACGTGTCAGAAGTTCGTTGGGTGCATAAGCAAATTGCTAATGCAGGTTCTATCATTGGCACCATGGTGCCATATCCATGGTTGTAGCACCATGTGTCTCAAGTTCATTCTTATTCTTCCACATAAACGTTCCTTGTCACTGTGCCATATGGTGTAGCCACAGTGCCATTCTATTTTTTTGTCTTCTCTCCCCTATTTTGAAGCATCATGGGCTTTTATTGGGTTTGTGCGTTAAGAGTATTACACTTAGCCTTGAGTTAATGAGGAATACAATTGTTAAATTATGTGGCACTAGAAGGATTAGGATCATAGGAATAACCAAAGTGGACTAACTTGGAGAAAAGAGGCAAAAGCCTTTCATGCCATGGTGAATAGCAAAGGCACCACAACGAGATACTTGATGAGGATTTCAATCTTTCAAGGCAAAATGGTCTCATTTCATGGTGAGCTTATATTGTGCTACGGTGTGAGTCGTAGAATGTGTTTAAATTAGAACATGTTTCAGTTGATGGAGAAGTAAGAAATCAAAGGAAAAGAGAAGAAGCCCTGTTAGGGTTCAAAATTTTCAACCTTGGGTATCAATTTTTGGACTCTAGAAGTTTGAATCTTGGTTGGTCAGTGGATTCTACCTTTCTTTCTCTCTTTTCTGTTCAGTTTTTGGGAAGGAATTCTTGGTTGTATGATAGGTTTCAAATTAAATGAGATTTCCACCAATTAAAATTATTATAAATGTGTTGTTGAAGTATTGTTTGATGTTCTCAAGCATTAGGTAGTTGATTTTTGTATGTTGGATGAAGAATCTTGCAAACGCTAACCTCCGACTCTAAGATTTCTCATGGTATTTGAAATCGGGGGCTTGGGTTCGGGTTTAATTGTATATTTAGGGCTCATTGAAGTCTGATTATGGTTTTAGAATCATGGATTTGATGTTTGTATGCTTGGTTGATTAAGTTGTGAGTTATCAGAATCTATGTAAAGATGTTAATCAGATGTGTTATCGCATTGTAGTGTTTAAGTCCATTAAATTGGAGTATTGGGAATTTTGTGAAGTGGCCCAAAAGCATTTATCTTCCATATTGGTACTTTAACAGCCTACCTTCCCCTTCCATGTGTGTGGTTCTATGTAGACAATCCGAGATAACTAGGGTGCATGTTTATGTATAATATGGATTTCTTATTGTATATATATATATTTATAAATGTTCGTTCCTTTCATATCATTAAATGTCCCAGGGCATGGTTAGTAATGGAAATGATAACTCCTATCCTTAACCTATGCATGTAATACATGAGATTTGGTATTGACTTATAGTATGTGGTTCATTCACATCCCCACCATTTGAGGAAGCATCTTAATATGGTGCTGATAGTAATGAGAATATACAAATATGTGAGCATTAAACATGATAGCATGAGCACATCATCACACGGTTGAGCATGAGCATATTGGTGGTTTTAGGTGATGATGACGACGTACAATACCACATGTTATACTGATCCACTAATGGAACATGTAGGTCCTCATGTCCAAGTGGTGAGGTTGATGTGTATATATATATCTCTGCCACTATATCCTCTTCCTATAACTAGGAGTACCAGGTGGCAGTAGATTGGTGATGTAAGTTCCTTAACTAACCTCCAATTTTGGTGATCCAAGGGAAGGAGAACCATAGTCCAATCATTAGTATGGCCTTTGGCCGGGTCATACTAGTCAGCGGTGAGTTTATTAATGTCCTAAAATTAGTTTTCACTGGTTGTTGGAAGAGAATCACTTATTGGGTGTGCCTTTTGATGGTAACTGGCTCCTGGTTCTAGTCGTATATTTGGGAAAACATTCATAGCACTTCATTTGCATTGCATTACATCCTTTGTATTCATGTATAATATTATTTGTAAACGTGTTAGTAGTAGTTTCCCTTGATAACTGGGACTTTGTCTCACACCCCTCTGTGGTTAATATTTCAGGTGAAAACTCTAGCACTAGCTCAAAGAAGACTAAAGAGTCTTAGTTCTCTCCTCCATACAAAGGCTTCTAAGTCCATTGTTGGTAGCTCTTTTGTAGTTGGTTTATGTAATGTATTATGCAAGTAGTATATTGTAATATTTGTTGATTGTAACATTTGTATTTTGGGTATTTTGTATTGTTTGTGTTTCATGTACTCTGTGGAATGGTATGGAAATATGTGGATGTGGCAAGATACCTAAATGCCTTGTTGGTATGTTATATGTTTGCTCTTAGACCCCAGTATGAGTTAGATTGTAGTTATTTTGTGTGTATTATGTTATGTTAAGCTTGGAATGTGTGTTTGTAGTTGGTGTATGTGTTTATTTGGTTAAGTGGATATCTAACCCACCAGTGGTTTTTAGAGTTTCAAGAGGTCAATTCTATAGGAATGGTTCTCTTAAGATGAGATTGCCCTAAACCCAATCCATGAGGCATGTGGGACTTGAGTCAAATATTGGTTTTTGGTTTGGTATTAAGGTTTGGAATTGGAAAACCTAAGTGCCAAGTCCCAGTATAAAATTGACCATTTCGGTCTCAGATGTCCAAAACCTCCATACGGAGATATTTTGAAGAAGGATTAGTGTCCATAATTAGAGTGAGATTAAAGTGACCTGTAGGAGTTAAAATTAGTTAATTGAAGGTCACAGTTGGATTTTATGTGTGTTAAAAGTTCATCCACAATATTAGCCAAATGCTGATATCATATCTATAATACTTGGACCTTTAGACTCATTTCCCATGCATTCTATCATAAATATGTCTGTTAATGTCCAATAGTAAGCTTGAATCACATAAACGTGCCAAATAGATTTTTTCCAAAATTGGTCACTATTCATTTGGTAAATCTCATTTTACTGGATGAGACTGGAAAAATCATAACTAATTGTAAAAAACTCATATGCATTTGATTCAAATATCTAAAAATACCTAAGAACATGTTTCACATGTGAAAAATATGAACCAGAGCATTGATTAGGCCAATTGATACAGTAAATTTTGAAACTAATTACTGTTCATTTGATCATTTTTAGAATTTCCTGTTTTCTGTACAAAATTTGAAAGTCATATAAAATCGTACAGTTATCCAAATTGAGTGCTCTTTAGATAAAATTAAACATGTTTCAATCTAGTTTCCATACATATGTAACAATCATATATTAAATATGAAAAGGACTAAACAGTAACCGAACAATGATCACAAGTTCAAATTACATCCCACAACTTTGCAAAATAAAGGCCATAAAGTCTATATACAAGACCATAACTTGTTCTCATATTATGTTATACATTGGATTAGAAATAAAGAGATATGATTACTTGAAGATACAAACCAAGCACCATGCATATTATTTTACACAACTATTCCAAACAAAAGGTCAAGGAAAGTAAATTGATTTTAATCAACAATTTGCTTCTCCTTTTCTATCTCCTCTTGGGCAATCTTGCCATGACTTGGACCTAAACATAATGAGCATTTGCAAGGGATGAGATTCAAAGAATTTCACTAGTTACAACTAATCATGCATCACATTATCATCAACATTTCATAAAAAATATTAAAAGTCATAAAAATATATTATGTCATAATATTTTCATAAAAATTTTGGCACGGTAATACCTTATAAAATGAACATCCTATGGTCACAAGACCCTTCAATCAATGAGTCATCAATACAATTACATTAAAAACATGAAAACAAACATATGACATAGTCACAAAATCATAAAAACAATTATGATAACATAAAGTATTGAAGGGGAAATAATTACCTTGTAGTTTTCCTTTACTTTTCAAACTTTGCACACCTTTCCTTTGGTCTTCTTTCACTTCCTTGAGCCCCGTTGCATCATAAAATAAGGCCATAAGTTACCAATTACATGACCTTACTCATAAAGTGCTCTCTTGAACCCTAAATTTCCAAATTGATTTCCTTTAACATTTTCTTATACAACACACTTGTGTTTACCTTTTTTGGACCCAAGGAATTCATTTTTGGAGTCAAAGTTTTGAAATTCCATCTTTATCCTAACCCTAGGTCTGACCAAAAATGAAGAAAATTTGAGAGAAAATAATTTTCTTAATAAATCAACAAACTACTTGTGATTTCATGCTTCTTGAAGGTTTTCTATACTTTTCGATGGTTTATTTGTTGAAAGCTCCATTTTATATCACTAAACCGTACTTGGCTGAAACTAGGGTGGAAGAGAGGAGGGATAATACTTCATGAAAACACCTTTAAACACTAGGAGACACAAACTAAATAGCATAAAAACTTACCCTGATACTTGCACCTTCAACTTTTGCATCTCACTTCTCCTTTTAACCTTTGGTTTTCCTTGCTCTTTTTCACCATTTTTCTGTTCTGTTTGGCTGACCAAAATGAAGGGGAAAGAATGCTTTAAGTGGCTCAACTCAAGCTAGAGAGGAGAGATATCAAATGAGTGAATAGTATTCTCAAGTTAATTAACTAACTTTAGTTAATTTTAATGAAAAATACACTTAAAATGAAATGAATAATTCCCCTCCATATCCTTGCTGCTGTGTCACACCACTTTTATAGAATTTTTGGTCAAAAATTGTTTCATACATTTTAACGATCCAAAATAACCCTTATTGATAAAATTTATCTATACTGATTAAATATTTTTTCCATAATTATCATTTAATTGGTATAGGATTATTCTAAATTTAATTTTAAACAAAATTTATTATTTTGATCTCTAAATATATCTGTGAGGATTTATATATTATTCTCTTTATCCATACTTTTTTTGGAGCTCATGAACTTCTTTATTAGATTAAAAATCGCTTTTGAACTTAAATTGAAATTATAAATTCATATAAACTTAATTAGTTTTTAAACTATATTCTATTGAGTTTGGTTCGCCAAGAACTCCATTTTGACAGGATTTCCAATTATTTCAAAATTGCCCTTGACTCGGTATAAAATTATAATTTTTAATTCTTTCAGGTGCTAACTTGTAATTTTCTCCAAGGACTAACTTAAATAAAATTCTTTCATTTAAGGACTATCTTGCATAAAATTTTTTTTTTGGGACAAAACTATAATTTCCTCATTTTCTGTTCTAACCCAGAAAAATAACCTTTTTGCCTTTTTTTTTTTGTCTTTTTCTGTGTTTCTCTGTTTTCTGTAATTCTATATGCATTTCAAAATTTTCTCTATTTTTACCTTATGCATTATTTAATATTCAATGAAAATTCAGAATATTACAATATTAACTTCTAACGATATGACACTGGAGCATTCTATTTCCTTTCCCTTTTTTTTCTAGAATGCTCCCTCACCCCTGGCACCATCGTCTGTTTTTGCCTCTTTAGTGCTGTTTTGTCTTGTTTTAGTGTGTGATAGGTTTTGGTTCATAGGGTGTTACAATTATAGTGATCATGAAATATATAAGTATGATGGATATTAACATGTTGAGGAGTATTATGCACCCTATGATTTATCATATATAATCATATGGCATGTGAGCACGATAAAGGATGACATTTTGTAAGGCATATAATATGATAGCATCAAGTGTTATTTCCCACCACTAATTATAGGGGTGGATTAGTGGATTTTGTAAGGCATATAATGTGACAACATCAGGTGTTTATATCTAAATGTACATGAGATCTTGTTGGATGGGTGAATTAATTACCAATTTGCGCTTGTTCCATTACTGTTTGTATGGAAGTACTTTGCATGTGGGTGATTTATTTTAATGTATGTTGACATACTTGTAAGGTTGTTTCTAGAAAACTCATGTGCGTCCTTTGCTTCCCTTTCATGAGCTTTGTTGTTTAAACCCTTACTGAGTTAGTGATAGACTCACCCTTATATTTTCTACATTTTTAGATTAGAAGATAGCTAAATAGAGCACTATAGAGAAATTTGATTCCTTAGACATTAGGTAGGACAAATGCTAGTTTGACGGTAATGCATATCCATGGTAACGTGGCTACTATAGTAGAGTTTATGATCTAGTTATGTTGGCTTAGATAGTCTTATCTATTTGTTGATTTTTTACTTTTATTTGTTTTTTGGATGTAAGGATTGCAATGGGTTGTGAACTATGACTGATTGCTAGAACTAACTTAGCATTTTCTTTTTAGTCTTCATTTAAATTGATTGGTTATGGAAGTTGCTCCATTAGGTTTGTTATGCTAAGGAAGCTTGTATTGGCTTAGTCTATGTGCTGGTCAAGGCTTAGATTTTGGGTTGTGACATGTTCTATATATCATCAAACTTTGTTATGGTTTTAAAAAAATTACTATGGTTGGGAGAGTTCATCTCAAGCTTGTGACTTATTTAGCACATCGATAAAAATAAAAGTTGCACATCATAGCCATATAGAATAAATGGATTCTTTACTCATAGTTTTTGCATTCATTGTTCTAAGATAACTGCATAAGTTATTAGAAAAATCTGGTAGATAGAGGGTAAGAATTACATGTAGTAATTATGAGTTATTAGATGTTATATATCAATACACACACACATTCATACCTATAATGTAACACATGAATCTTTAGACTCTTTTCCCATGTATTTGATCATAAATAAACCCATTTAAGTCTAATAGTAAGCTTGAATCACATAAAGATGCCATAATAAATTTTTCCAAAATTTGGTACTATTCATTTGGTAACTTCTATTTTACTGATGAATTTTGAAAATTTATAACTAAATCTAAAAAAATTGTATGCAAGTGATTAAAATATTTAAAAATAGATAAAATCATTTTCTACATGACAAAAATATGAACCAAAGTATTGATTGGACCAATTGACATAGTAAATTTTGAAAAATTTTACTATTCCTTTGGTCATTTTCTGAAATTCCTGATTTCTAGCCTAATTTGAAAAATCATATAAAATCATATGGATATCCAATTTGAGTGATCTATAGACCATATTGAAGATATTTCTATCTAGTTTTCATCCATATATAAATTTATATATTAAACATAAAAATCTCCAAACAATAACTAGTTATCTAACTAAAGGTCATATTGACCATTTACATCCCATAACATAGCAAAATAAAAGCCATAAGATACATACATGGCCATATCTTGTTCTCACATCATATCATACATTACATAGGACCTAAAGGATCATGATCACCTCCATGTACATATTTAATACCAAACATGTGAATTTAAAAAGTAGCTTGAAATAAAACAACATTTGGAGCAAAATCATCTTAATTAGAAACTTGCTTTTCTCCTTTTATGCAATCTTGCCATCACTTGGTCCTAGACAAAGTTAACATTTGGAAGGAATGAGATTCGAAAAATCTTAGTAGTTAACACCCAAACATGCAATCACTTCATCACATTTAGCATAAAAACATCATGAAAACTTTATTCAACTAATATAGCATAATTAAATTATATCATTTTATAAAATTTTTTGTAGAGTTTTATTTTGAAAAATGGGCATCTCGGGGTCTCAACACCCCTCATACAACCCAGCAATCAACAATCAAACATCACAAAGTAACAACTCAATCATATGACAAAACATTAAACACATTGAAAACCAATGTGACAAAATAATGCAAGCAAGGGAAATTAACTACCTTATGTTAATCCTTTGCTTTCCAAATTTTGTGAACCTTTTCTTTAACTTTCTACCACTTCCTTGAACTCTAAAACATCACAATTTAAGGCCATTAACTACTGATTTGATTACCTCTTCTATAAAGTATGCATACTTGAACTTAAAATTTCACTTTGTTTTCCTTTTACTTTTTCTTTGCACCAACACTTGTATTTACCTATTTCGGATCCAAGGAACCCATTTATGGGTCAAAATTATGAAATTCCATTCCTATTCTAAACCCTAGTTTGGCCAAAAATCATGGAAAATTGGAGGAAAAAGATTTGCTTCACAATACTTGAAATAACTTTGTGATTTCATGCTTCTTGAGACTTTTCTAAGCTTTTGCACGATTTTGTTTCACAAAACTCTACTTTCTCTCTCAAGAACCTCCGTGGCTGAAATCCTAGAGGTGTTAGAGGAGAGGAAATACCTCATGATACAACCCTAAATCATAATGGAATTCAAGCTAGAGAGAGTTAGGATAGTCACCTTAAGTTTGATCTTCAATCTTTGCTTTCTTGTTTCTCTATTTGCTCTCTCTTTTCTCTCAAGTTTTTGTGCTCTCTCCCTCTCTTTTTTGTTCTATTTGGCTGACCAAAATGAAGGGAATGAAGGCCTTTAATTAGCTTAACTCAAGGTGGAGGAGAGAGAGATCAAATATGTGAATAATAAAATTAGATTAATTAACCAACTTGGTTACTTTTTAATGCAAAAATCCACCTAAAATGAAATAAAAAAAATTCCCTCCATTTCCATTCAGCCTTGGTCACACCACTTTAAGGGTATGTTGGTCAAAATTTACTTGATAACTTTTAACAGTCCAAAATAAACTTTATCGATAAAATTTACCTATATCGATTAAATATTTTTGCCATAATTATCATTTAAATGGTACAGGATTGTTCTAAACTTACTTTTGAACTAAATTTATTATTTTGAACCCTAAATTTATCTGTGAGGATTCACATCCTGTTCTCTTCACTCGTTTACTTTTATGAAGCTCATAAACTTCTTTTTCAGATTAAAAATCATTTTTAATTTAAATTAAAATTATAAATTCATACAAACTCAATTAGCTTTTAAATAATATTCCATTGAGTTTGTCTCATTGAGAGCTCCGTTTTGACAATATTTTCAAAAATTTCAAGATAGCCTTAGACTTGCGGTAAAATTATAATTTTTAATTGTTTCGAGTCCTAACTCATAATTTTCTCTAAGGACTAAATTGAATAAAATTCTTTCTTTTAAGGACCATAATGCATAAAATTCTTATTTCTTAGGGTAAAAGTATAGCTTCCTCATTTTCTGTTCTCACCCAGAAAATGACATTTTTGCTCTTTTCTATCTTTTTTTGTATCTCATTATTTTCTACAATTCTACATGCATTTTTATATATCATCTAATTTTATCTTATACACTACTAAATATCTAGTAAAAATTTAGGATATTACACATAATCCTTATTTTCAACACACACACACATATATATTCATATATCCATTATAGTTTTGTTGTTAATTAAAGCCAGATTTGTCAGGGCAGAAAAAAATACCTTAATAGTATTTGATTAATTTATCAATTTGTGTGTCAAACAGTGGTTTTTTTTGTTTTTTTTAAATAAACTAAATTCAACTTAATTTACGAAGTCTTTAAAAATATCACAATATAAAACCAACAAGTGCTTGTTTTTGCTAGTTGGGGGCTATATTATGCTAGTTGAAACATCCAAATTACCAAAGACTCAACTACTCAGATTGGATGACCAAAGGAGATAGGACATCACATTACCATCGCGGCATGGACCATTATGGATGGAAACGAAATATGAGGCAGTGGCACATGGCACTACAGGCCACAGTTATGGCACCATGGTGCCAATGATAATAGAATGTATTAGCAAACTACTGATGCAATGAGCCAACTTTTGACATGCATAACTTCTCGCTCCGACTTTTAATTGACCTGATTTCAAAGCCTACAAGTCACTCTACTCATACTCTAGTCATAGACACTAACCACACTTTAAAATATCTTCGCATGGAGATTTTGGATGTCTGAGATAGAAATGGTTAATTTTGGACTAAAACATGACACTAGGGCCTCATATTTCCAAACTACAACACCAACACCAAAACCAATACCTAACCAAAGTCCCAATTACCTTACTGACTAGGTTTAGGGTAATCTTATCCTAAGGAAATCATTCCTGTAGGATTTGCCCCCTGGAACCCTCAAAAGCAATCAGTGGTTTAGATACCAACTCAACCAAACACACACATACACCAACCACGACTCACATTTTAAACTTAACATGACATAATTAACATAGAATAACTATAATCTAACTCATAATAGTGTTTAGGAGCAAACCACATAGCATAACAAAAAGGCATACGGGCATCATGCCACATCCACAGATTTCCATACCATTCCACATAGTACATGAAAAATATACAATACAGATTACCTAAGATACAACTATTATAATCAACAAATACTACAACATACTACTTGGAACAATACGTTACATAAACCAACTACAAAAGAGCTACCAGCAATGGACTCAGATGCCTTTGTGTGGAGGAGAGAACTAGGACACTTTAGTCTCCTCCAGGCTAATGCTAGTGCCTTCACCTAAAATGTTAACCATAGAGGGGTGTGAGACAAAGTTCTAGTAACTGTGGAAAACTACAACTAACATGTTTGCAAATAACATTATACATGAATAGGAAAGATGTACTGCAATGCCAATGAAGTGCTATAAATGTTTCCAAACTACATTACTAGAATCACAAGCTAGTTACCATCATAAGGCATACCCAATAAGTGATTCCCTTCCAACAATTGGTGAAGACTTATTATGAGACATCACTAAGCTCTCCGCTCACTAGTATGATCGAGTTAAAGGCCACACTAATGATTGGATTGTGGTTCTCTTTTCCTTGGACCATCGAATTGATGGTGATTTAGGGAGAGTGCATCTCTATTCCACTGCCACCTTGCTCTTCTGTTTATAGGAAGAGAATTTAGTGGCAGGGATACATATATATACATTAACTTCACCATTTGGACATAAGGCCTCACATGTTCGCCAAGTGGATTAGTAAACCATATGATATTATACATCATTATCACCAAAAAACATCAATGTACTCATGCTCAACAATGTGATGATGTGCCAATGCTTTCACATCTCATGCTCACATATATGTATATTCCCATTACTATTATCATGATATTAACATGTTATCTCAAATGGTGGGGATGCTAATAAATCACTTACCATAAGTTAATAAAAACCGGTTTGTATCACATGCATTGGTTAAGAATATGAGTTACTATTTCTATCACTAGTCGTGCTTTGGGAAATATCATGATATGAAAGGAACAAGCATATATATATACATAATAAGAAATTCATATCATACATAACATATACCCCACTTATCTCAAATTATCTACACACAATCACACACACTGAGGGGGAAGGTAGGCCATTGGAGTACCAATATGGAATGCAAATGCTTCTGGAGTACTTCACAAAATGCTCAATATTAGGTTGGCTAGTCATCCAAGAGGGGGGTGAATTGGGTGATATAAGATTTTCGTCCTTTTTAAGAGCAGCCCAATTTTACCACCAGTTATAGCAAAATAGGGATGAATAATGTATGGTGAATAATACAAATGAAATAAGAAAATAAGGGATCAGACACAAGAATTTATACTGGTTTGGCCTAAACCACTTGGCCTATGTCCAGCCCTCAAGCCACCACTTGAAATTTTCACTATATCCCATAAGTTTGATCCGGGCACTTCCGAAATCTCAGTATATTTCACAACTTTCAAAGGCACTTGTGAAGCCACTCTCCCCACAACCTTACAAGATGTGTGATTTCCCTTAGTGTTCCCTATACTAAGATTTTATCCAGAAAATAGTATAGACGAATTAATACAAAATTGAAACTCTGTTTTAGAGTAGATGAAACATTGGAAGCTCACTCTATTAAGGTGGGTTTTTCAAAGAATGCTGACACAAAAAGATTTTATGAATTGGAACAACATTGGGACATAAACTCACTTAAGATTATTACTAATAAATTCAAATAAGTTTTTATTTATAGATTTGTGGCGTAACTATACGTTAGACACAAGATCTATCTGTTAGAGATGTTAATCAATGGTTAGTCTACAAAACTAGCTGTTCAACAACCGTATTTAATGTGCCTGACACATTGAAATTCAAATTTTGAGTGTCAACAGACAAATTTCACAAAGACCATAAGCTAAGGACTTTAACGTTGAACTTCCAAAATTCGTTTGTTCAAGAGTGAAATTCAAATTGTGAATTTGTCAAATATATCCCATGATAAAACATACGAATTTTCATATTTAAAGTGCATCTGTTGAGTATGAACAGTTATCTCATATTTTTGCAATATACTCAATATTTGAATTTTGGAAGCCAAAATTTGAATATTGAGTACATTGCAAAAATATGAGATAACTGTTCATAATTTGTCTGTCAATGGCTAGCTTATCATAGTGAAAAAGTTTTGCTCTTTGAAATTCAAAGTTTGTATTTCAAAATTCGTCTGTCAAAGACATGCTCTAACGAGGCTCAAAAGTTCTCATTTCAAAATTTGAATTTTGAAATCCAAAATTCATCTGTTAAAGGGACTGACTTTGAACTCTTTATACACTTTAATATCATTTGAATTCTGACAAGACCTCAAACGAATTTTGCGCATTTTGTTAACTATGCTTAACTCAAAATTTGAATTTCAGAATTTGAAATTCATCTATCAGAGATGATAACTCTAGAACTTTGAATTTTAGTAAGTAAAGTTTTGAATTTTGTACAAAATATATAAGAATTAACAGTAAAATTCGTTTGTTAGTCAATATTTTCCAAATCTAACATATGCTAATATAGGATTTACTTAATCTAACTCGTTTAAAACATATGGTAATAAGATTAAGTAATTTTCAAAGGTTAAAATCACCTCGAGACCTAAGTGAACAAAATGTACCAAGTAACTAGATCTTCAATGCTTAAACTCCGTTTTCACTTAGTCATTTCCTTCTTGGCATGCTCCCTTTTGATCTTCCATTTTTGGAACATCCTTTCTCTTCCCTTTCTTGAGTGAGACATGATGTTGATTTCCAATTTTGTATTCTAATGTTCACTCTTCCTACTTGGATAATCCTATATTTAATATATTTCACTTACAAACAAAGTAGTTAGTTCAATTTATATATCCAACTTATATTATACATTGTAAAAGCACAGTGGATGTACTAGTACATAGCATGATGTATGTATTATAAACTCAATTAAATACATACTAATGCACATTTTATTTCTTTAAGGAACATTATATATATTAGACACATATGATTTATTTGTTCCTTATTACCTATATTTGTTATCATCAAAACTTATATTATATTAAACCTAACACCCAATACTTTAATTCGACGGGCTTAAACACTATATATGTATTCAAATCAATTCAAACGAAAAATATATATGTATTCATGACTTCTTTATCTATATATACAGACACAAACAGACCAATGAGTATGTATATATATGGTGGAAGGAATGGCTTGGATTAATCAGTTTGATGATAATCATATTCCCGTTTCATTTTCTTTTCCAATATATAAAGGCAGCTAATGCACAATTTGCTAGTGCTTCGGCTATCCTCGTCATAAATTATAGGAAAGGTGAACTTAATCTACTGGCTAAACTTTAACAAGAAGGCATCAAGTCATATGGTACAGTGACTATATTGGTTGGTTTTATGGGCATATATAAGGATCTAACTCATTTATTTTATTAAGAAAAATTTGAGATGAATAGTTTAATATAACATTTTGAATATAAAATTTCAAGACAGATTAGAACACTAAAATGCTAGGAATCCTTCCACTATTCATTTTTCCAGCCTGTTTATTTTTGTTAGTAGAAATTTCAAGATGGTCGGCAATGCTAATGAAACCCTTTTAGACATAAACATTCCTATTATCAAGCTACCAAAAGATGTAGGAAAAAGGTTGATGAGAATGCTAAATAGTTTTATATCTAGTGAGTTTTTTCTGGTCTTTATAATATTTTTAGCATCTATTGTTCATCCTTTAGCTGTTTTGCAATGTTTCCAATTTACTAACATATCATGATATTTATAATTCAAGGGTAGTTTTCTTACAAGCTTTTTTCTTTCTATAGTGTTTATGTAACTATACTCTCCATGTTAACCTGTAGTTGATACAGCAAAAGTATTTATATGGTTGATGGTAGTTGGGACCATAGTGTGTGCATCTTATTGGTCACCCTATCCATGATGTCTCAATGCTAGTTGTTTTGCAATTCTCAAATGTGTTTGGCTTGATATGAGAAATATAGAGTAGAACTAGATTTGGCTATCTCACTTGTCTAAACTTAGTTACCTTTGATCCTTTTAGGTTCTAAAAATTGAAAAGATCATAATTGTCTTGATTTCTTACTATATATTTATTTAAAATTGTCTTCCTCCTTTCCCTGTCATACATATATACTCTATAGTGCATGACTTAGATATAGTTTCAGATCAGTTTCTTGTAGTATTCTTTGGATATTTTATGCTGTACTGGTCTTTCTTTTACTCATACATGAGTTTTTCTATGTACATATCCTCAGTTTTTATATATTGGTAAAGCTAATGCACTAATGATGGTATGCCCTTATCTTTAGACAGGGTTCTAGCTAAAGTTGATAAGTGGATGGAAAGATATGACCGTCTTGTTATTGGTCCAAGTCTTAGAATAGTCTTGTTTCTTCTTTGGTATATATTCTTTGTTGAAATACTTCACTTGATTTCATTTATGTTCTTCCCTTATATGTGCATCATGTAAACATCTGGGTTAGTTACTTTTTATTTTGTATAACAATTTCCTATTATATGCATGCATGTGATCTAAATTGCAATTATGTATAAACATCCCATTGGCCTTGAAATCTGGACGATGCTCAGGCTCTTAACTGCTGAAAGTTAATAGTAATATCTTTTTTGTATTATAGTTTTAATCATGGGTTTTGAGGAGGCAAAGTTGAGCAAGGTTTTGGATATCAAAGAATCTCTCTTCCTAAAATTCTAAACAATTAGTTGGGGGGCTGACATATAGATATTACAACTTTACTAATAAGTTTGCACCTCAAAGGTATGCTTAGTATTAAACTATCTACCTATACTAATACTACTAGTACCACCCATCTATGATATGATATCACAACACAACAACAATAAAAGTCATACTCTTTGCAATAATCAATCTTAGAGATGCCTAAACCACTGTTTAGCGTTATCCATTGCAATGAGTTTTGAATTTTCTATATGGATATATATATATCTGAATATTTTTTTAATATATATTTCTTGAACAGTCTTGAAGCTTTTAAGAGCTCACCTTGTAGGTCATGTAGTTGACTTACTAGACTTCAATTTTCTAGATCGTCATCCAAGATTTTTCCTACCTTTCGCTGAGACTAATTTGGGGTTAAAATATTATGAAAAAAAATATGCCACTATAAACTACTTTTTCTCCAATTGAAACTAATCTTTTTTTTTTATTTTAAATTAAAACATGATGAGTTTACAAAGAAAATGACAATTTTGTTGATTGTATATATCATCATCCCTAGTCTACTTTATTATCTTGATTAACCCTTTTCAATTGTTCTACTTCAAGAATTAGTTAATCTCAGGTACATCTGTAAGTTTTAATAGTTTCTCTAGTTTTAAACAATTAAATTTGGGTAAAGTTATGAAGTTCATTAGGGATGTCACTACACGGCCAATCTACCATCCTTGACTCTGTATGTAATTTAACTCTATTTTATATTACATAGGATTATAAATTGCACCAAACTCATTTAACCACATTTTATTTTATGTGATGCTTCATTTTGCAGTACCTTTTAGGCATGTACCATGCTTTCTACTCTGAAGAAAACATACAAGAAGTCATAGAAGAATGGGCAAAGTATGTGTTAAAAGAATGTAATTTACAAGTTGTTTATCATGTTTGAAACATTGTTTAGAAATATTTTGTGGTTACAATTTTATTCTTTAGATATTTGTAAGCTGATATTGATGGATTAATAGTGTAATGGATGTGAATTTTTTTTGGCTATAAAATGTGTACTTTTTAATTTTTATACATGTATAATGAAATTCTCTAAATGGTTGAATTACTTGATTTTGTATTGTGGGATATTGTTGGAATAGTTGAAACAATACACCAAGAAAAATCAAATTTTATATTTAAAAAAAGTTCAGTTTTGTAACGTTTTAATTTAAGAACGTGCCAAAAGACTAATATTTGGGCATGCTTCTTATTAAGAAATGTTTCCAAAAACCAATGTTGGGGATCATTTCATACTAGGAAGTGTGCTATAAAATTGGTATCCAGGAATGTTTTTATGTTGGAGGCGTGCCCAAAGACTAGTCTTGGGGAATGATTCTAGTAGAAAATAGAGGGTTTTAGAATTCTTTGGGAATGGTCACATATGGAACATTTCAAAAACATTCCAAAAGTTAAAAAAAAAAAAGTCTCAAAAGCCCATTTCTATAGTAGTGCTTTCATCTTTCATGCTCGTAAAAGAGGAATCACTTTCCCAAGTTCTTACCAAACAATGGGTTTCAAAAATATTTTTCATTTCCATTACGTATGGAAGTTTCTTTGAAATTAAATAGAAATCTAAACACTTGGTGTATTGCCTTATTGGCAAGACTATCCTCTCCCCCCCCCCCCAAACAAAACCAAAAAACCCACACCAAAAAAAAATGGGGTGTCATGTGTAAAACAAAAATATAAATCAAATCTTGTTAACCTCTAGAAATTCATGTTATTTCAACATATTTTCCTTCGGTTTTCTACGCTCTTTGATTTACATTTGCATTTATTAGATACTCAAAATAGGAAAATGTGCACTTTGTGTTGCCAAAGTTCTTGGGTTCATTTTGTTGCCTAATTGTGCATACTTTGGCTCTATTTTTATTGTTAGTTAGCTTTTGGTAATTTGCACTTTGTAGGGGTGAAATGGAAGAAAAACCAATTCTTAAAAGCCTACTGAAAAGCTTGGAATGTATTAAAAGATCAAAGACACTCTATTAATATTGATCCATAGTTGAAAACATGAACAAAACAGAGTCCACGCCTAGGCCAAACTTTTCTGAGCCTAGGCACTTGCAGAGACTGAAAAATAGAATTTCACCTAAAAACATTTGAGCCTAGGCACCAATTTCTGAGCCTAGGCATGACAAGCATGAGTGAAACCCACAGCTTTGACTCTGCTTGTGATTTTTGCTAGGGTTATGTATTTTAAGGTGTCCAAACCTTCATTTTTTACATCTAAGACTAGAGGGGAGTGCTTGGAGGCTACTAGGGCTTGGGGAATTTGGAGCTTGATGCAATATTTGAAGCTTTGAAGACATTTGGAGCTCTAAATCCTAAGTTTTTCTTCTATTCTTGTTCTCTTCTCTTTTGTTTAACTTATGTTTCGAATTTCATGGAGATTTGTCCTTGTAATCTGAACAAGAAGTAGCTAGCTTTTCAATCTCTTGGATTATTTCAAGCCCTTATATGGATTGTGTCATAACTTACTTTCTTACACTATTTTCATGTATGATAGCATATATAATGCTAAATGAGCTAATTTAGAAGCTTGAATCATTAGAAAATTGAATGAGAAAAATTCAATTTTTCAAAAATACTAATCATTTGGTAATTTGATTTTCCTGGCTAAACTTTGAAAAATCATAACTAAATCTAGGAAAATCATATGAGAATGATTCAAGTCTCTAAAAATAGCTAAAACTATTTCCTACATGGAAAAAATATATAACTGGAACAAAATCGAGCTAATTCATTCATAAAATTCGTTGAAGTATACTATTCATTTGGTCAAAACTACTTTTCCAGATTTTCTGATCCATTTTCAAAAATTCATAACAATTCGTATACTTTTCCAAATCAAGTGATCTTTGGCTCTTTGGAAAGGTCTATATGTCTACTTTCCAAAAATATATAATACTCCTATAGGAAACTGAATTTAGAATGAACAGTAACTGTATAACTGATCAGTACGCATCATGGACAGATTTACATACCAACTTCCAAAAACTAAAGACATAACCTACTTACATGATTCAAACTCTTCCAAAATGTATTCTTAACATCACAATAACTCTAAAGGAACTTTATAGTAGCAATTCACAGCTTCATGAAAATACATATGATTTCATATATAATTACAAGAAAACAAGCATTCAAGGTGGCTATAAATCTAATCATCATTAATCCTCTCCTTGCCTCTTGCCTTCTTGGGAGTCTTGCCATCACTTGAACTTATCATGTTAATGCTTGGGGGTGAGATTTGGGAAAATCTCAATAGCAAGTTACATTTCATACAATTATGTCAATCATGTCTAATAACTTACATTTAATCACATTTAATCGCATCAATTACCTTTAAACAATAAATTGCCACATTGGTCATAAAAAATTCGACAGCATAACGGCTTAGAAAATGGACATCCCAGGGAATAAAACCCCTCATTTTACAGCCAAGACCAATCCAAGAAATCACAATTGTAATATGGCAACACAATTTAATCATAGAAAGACAATGAAAGAACATAAAGCAAGAATATGAAACTTAGCTACCTTTTATGTTTTCTTTTTCTTTTGCACTTGAAACCAAAACCTCCACTAGCTTTCTTGAACTTCCACAAGTCCTAAAACATCATTCAATATCAACTTAATCAACTCAAAATAAAGGTTGCTTTAACAAAGTCTTACTAAAGCCCTAAAAATCCAAATTTTTTATCTCTTGGTTCTCCTTGAATCCAATACTTATTTTTAGCTAATTTGGACCCAATGAATCCATTTTTAGCATCAAAATAATGAAAATCCAACTCTTTTCCATCATAATAAGCTCACCAAAATCTGACTTATAGGAAGAGAAATTAGTTTTTCTCAAAACTTACTTAAATCACACTATACTTGATTCCTCTTGCAAAATCTCATACCAAATCATGATTTTATGACTTTAAAACAACTCCCCACACTCAAACAAGCTTAGACCAGAATTGTATAGAGGTGGGAAAGAAAATATTTCATGGAAACTTAAGCCAAACAACCAAGAAAAGACACTAGAACACTTGTAAGTCATGAGAGAAACACTTACAAATTTTCTTAGATTTTCCTCCAATTTTTTTCCTATTTTTCTTTCTCCCTCACGTGGCTGCCTTCCCTTTCTTCAATTGCAGACTTCTCTTCCTCATTTCCTTGCTAATTGATCGGCCAAAACCATGGGAAAGAAGGGTGTATATATAAAAATCATCAACCAATGAAAACTTGCCACCTAATGCCTTAATTTTTCTAGCTTTTTCATGAAAAATAATAAACTATGGCTAATTTGACATGTGAAGCTTGTACAGCACGAAATGGAGAGGATTTTGGTCCAAAAATTTCAGGTTTTTACTTATCCAGATATATCCTGAACCGGTCTGGATAAATAAAGCTACTTTAGCAGTATATTTTACTATTATTGGAATACAAATTATAATTATATTGGGATATAAAATTATCATAATATATTTATCCCAATTGGTCAAAATATAACATCCACACATTTTTTTGAATGAATATTGCCTCTTCCGGCAGTCCAGACTGACGTTTATCGGGTAAGATATTAATATTAAATCCTAAGTACCCAATAAATATTATTTTGACCTTAATAAATTTCATACTACCTTCCATTGGTCTTAACTTAATGAGAGCTTCATTTTGACTATAATTTTTCATATTTACAAAAATACTCTTAATCCGGGATATATTTATAATTTTTAAAACTTTTGGGTCATTAGATGTAATTTCCCCAAAATTCCTAAAATTTGTTTCATTCACGGGTGATGTCCACCGCCTTCGAATTCTTCTCTCTTTCTTTCTTTTTTTTCTCTTTCCCCTTTTTTTTCAGGGATAAAATGGTCATTTTCTCATTTTTTCTTCTAACCGAGACAATTGACCTCTTTGCCTTAAATCATGTAAAACGGCGTATATCCGTTTTTACAAATTTCTTATAAATTTTAAAATATTGGACTTTAAACATTTAGAAGAAAATTTCAGGATATTACAGATTGAATACTTTTTTCCCCTTTATGTCTGTGATTAGTGGTTTGATTATGTTAATTCAATCTTTTGCTTAATGCTTCTTATTTTTTGGCCACCAAAGAGATTGATTGGTTCACTTGGTTGATGCTTGAGAGGGCTAGATTCAATGTAAAATTTAGGTTTAATTGTAATACCTTACTACAACACACCTCCACACATCACTAGAAATTTCAAAATCTGGCCAAACCAAACCAGAACAAGAATATCATAGTACAGCGTCACGGCTTCAACAATGCTGCCACATCGCAGAAGTTTTCGAGTTTCAAAATTTTTCAAACAAAGGTGACCGACATTGTGGCCTGGCTTCTAGCACCGTGGCACCCCTTGCTAATACCATATTAGCAAAGTTCAAGTTTTTGGGGCAAACTTCTAACACACACAACTTTATGCTCCGACCTCTGATAGACTTAATTCTAACTCCGACATGTCAATATTGTCCTGATCTATCCATAGACACCAATTTCATCTCTGTATGGAGATTTTGGATAACCATGACTGATTTGATCACATTTTTGCTAAAACTTATAACAAACCTCCTTTAATTGCCACCAAAGGCAAATTGGCACCTAAAGACTATTCACACAGGTCCTATTTGGTAAAAACAACTTGTCCAATAAAGTTTTATCCCGAAGAAACTATTCCTGAGATTTGATCCCCTTAAACCTTAAATTCATATAAAAAGGTTATATGCCCAAAACTCACCTATAAGGCCTAAAATTCCCCTTAGGGTCCCACATACTACCATTCTGACTGACTGACACCTACTCCAACAATAATGACCTATACCAGGGTCCAAACCATCATCACATTCATACAACCATTCATGATTATATACATTCCACATCATCATATATTCATACACCACATCCAAACATCATCACATAGCATACATAACATCACTCACAGGATAGCCTTTCAATACATAAACATTCAACTCTACTTGGTACAAATCATTACATAAACTAAAGTAGTAAGACTACCAAATTACAATTGATACTCCCAAAGGCGAAGAGGCCTATAACTCCTTGGTTTTCTCTAGACTAGTTCCAGAGTCTTCACTTGAAACGTTAGTCATGGAAAGGGATGTGAGACAAAATTTCAATAACCAAGAATAACAATAGACAACCTATATCATCTATCTATACAAGTATAGATATGGTGTATGCAATGCAAAATGTAATGGAATGTATATTTCCCTCATACACTGTTAGAACTATGAGCTAATGTAACATTCCTAAAATTTAAATAACTAAAAATACATAAGGAATTCACAAAAATGAAAAGATATTGTTTTGCGTGAAACTGAGCAAAGAGGTTATTTTTTCTAATTGGGCAGAAAAATGGAAAATTATATTTTTCCCCTACAAATTATGATAATTATATTTTAGTCCCTAAGCAACAAAAAATACACGGATAAGGGAGTTAAAATAGTCTTGGAGAAAATTATAGCTAATGACTCTAAAGAATTAGAATTATAATTTTACCCCGGTTTATGGGTAATTTTGTAAAGATGTAAAATTACTATTAAAACAAAACTCTTATCAAGATGAGTCTAATAGTATATGGCACTGAGGGTTAATGTATAAACAAAAAAAATAATCAGTACCAAAAGTTTAGCGGTGCCTTTATATTGATAAAGGTACTTTTATATCTACAAAAGGTAAAAAAGGTAGATAGTAAAATAGATGAGTACCACAAAAGGAACTTTTTAGAGACAAGATCATAAAGTAATTCTAAATACAAATTTACTTTAATCCTATACTCATAAAATAACTTTATAATGTAAAAAGTAACTTTACCGATCCAAATATAAAATAATCAAAACAGGGTATTACTGGACTAAAAAAAATATGCAGTATTTTGGATATGAGACCCTCTCATGTGGCGCCACTGCAATATGTGGCTAAAATAAAGTCTTGATGGCCAAGTAAAAATCAACTCAAGGTAACTTACTCAAAGTGGCTAAAGTAACTAAACCAAGTAATTAACCAAGGTTAAGCTCCTTTTTAATACTCCCTCACCATTTGGCTGAGTTTCACTCATGAGAAAGGAAAGAGATAAGTTTTTGGTAGCCAAAGGAAGAGAGAACACGTGAGGCGAAGAAAATGGAGGAAATACCACACACATGGATCCCACAAGCTTCTCGGATTGCTAATCACAACTTGCAATCCTCCGATCAACCCAACAATTACTACAATGTCATAATATCTTCAATTAACATATAATATAACTATCCAAAATCCATAATTTGATCAATTATGCTTAACCTAAGGTTCCAACTATAACACCTTACTCTAATACACCTCCTATCTTGACCAAATACTTCAAAAACTAACCAAACACAGCCCACAATACCTCAATTTTACTTTCTAAATCATCAAAGCAGCAAAAACACCACAAAACACTTCGGAAACACCAGAATAGCTGAGACAGGGTGTGAGGCCATGGCCACTACAATACCGGGACGGTGCTGGTGCTCTCGGGTTTCAAAATTGTCAAAACCAGGGGACTAGCACTACGGCTTGGCCCTGGTACCACGGCACCCCTTACTGATTCCATATCAGCAGAATTGAAAAGTCTTAAGGTGAACTTCCGATACACATAACTTTATGCTTCAACCTTCAATTGACTTGATTCTAACTAATACAAGTCAATCTTGTCCCAATCTATCCATGGACACCAATTTCATCTTAATCCATCTCCGTTTGGAGATTTTGAACAACCAACACCGTTTTGGTCACTTTTCAACAAAAACTCACTATAAACCTTCACCAATTGCCCCCAAAGGCGAATGGGCACTTAGGGACTATTCACACAGGTCCTAAATGACTTAGCCAACTTGACCAAAGAAGTTTCACCTCAATGGAACCACTCCTCTGAGATTTAACCCCCTTGAACCCCAAAACCACATAATGGGTTGTATATCCAAAACACAAACACAGCTCAAAATACTCATTGGGCTCCCACATACAAGCATTCTGACACACAAATACCTGCTCCTACATTAATGACCCATACCGAGGTCTATATCATCATCACATACTTATGAACTATACCTAAAACATTTCCATACCTATCACATATCATCTATCAACATCAATATCATCATATAACCCATCTATATCATCCATACATCATTGTCATAATCATTCTATCATCAATTAACACACAGATAATACGCCCAGGACTCTCATACAAGCATCAAGGCACAACCACCTACTTGACATAATATTACATAACTAAATTACAAACTACCATTTACACTTTATATTCCCAAATGCGGTGAGACCTACAACTCCTTAGTCTTTCGCCAGACTTGTACCAGAGTCCTCACCTGAAAGGTTAGTCATGGGAAAAGGGTATGAGACAGAGTCTCAATAACTGGGACAAACACACACATGTTGTAATATCATCGATACTACACACATATACAAATGATACAGTGCAATGCCAATGTCATGAGAAGCATGTCTCCTTCTACACGGCTAGAACCATAAGCTAGTGTCATAACAGGACATTTCATATAGATGATTCTCTTTCAATAGTCGGTGAAGACTGATTCCAGGACATCACCAAGCTTACCTTACACTAGTGCACCCAGCCAAAGGTAACACTAATACTTGGATCGTAGTCCTTCTTCCACTTTCCCACCATGAATTGATGGCGATTTAGGGAAGGTGCAGTCTACTGTATGCCTTTCCCTCCTGACCATAGAAGGTAATTTAGCTGCAGAGATCCCATCCTTATTTTCCCTTATCATATATCATTATATCATATCATCATCACCACCTGATCATCGTATACCTTGCAATGCCATGTGGTGATGTTTATGCTATATCATCGTATAATCATCATCATTATCATGCTTCACAATGTCATGCTATGAATTCGTGCAATGTCACATCATCATCATCATCGTCTTATATGTAATCATTATCATAATCATATGCATCATCATAACCATGCTAGCATGCTATAAGGTCACATGTAATGCCATACTGATTATCACCATACATTCACATCATGTCACAACAACATATACTATCTTATCTAGTCATGTACATACCACGATATATAGAAAATCATACACGTACACATAATGATATCATGGTATGAACAGAGACATGCATATATATATCACAACATATACCACAAGTATACAAACACCTGGTTGCCTCAGGCTTGTCAACATAACACGCACAAATCCCACAGCTCCTTGAATTGCCAGTTAAATCACTAGCCACACACTTCCAATCATCCGATTATACAATACAATATCAATTCATAACTCATAACTCAACCAACTAAACTTGACCCTATGATCTACTGGCATAAACACATACTAATAAACTCTAAATAACCATCCACATCCCAATCTTCCTCAAACATCTTAGATTTCATGCTCCCTTTACAATTTTCAACCTAGGGTTCCACTCAAACCCATCACAATCCAACCAAACTCATACCTAAAGATTCCTAACTACATAACACTTCTACAATACCAAATCAAGCATTTTAATCGGTGGATTCTTCCCTAACTCGAAAACCCACATACTCCCACCGATTTCAAACCAAAAATTAATGAGAAAAGAGAGATGAGAAGGTTAGGGGTTGTAACACCCTACCTCCTGACACCTCCATACTTAACCAAAAACTTCAACATCTGGCCAAACATGACCCTAACATCTCAAAACAACTCTTCCAATTCATAAACACAGTGGAAACGACTCAAAAGCACCAAAATCTGGGCTGGGGCTATGGCCGCTACAGTACTGCCGAGGCTCCAGCCTCCCCTGTCTCAACATCGCTACTGCCTCCTATGGCGCCGCGGCCTGACTTCCTATGCTGCGGCGCCCCCAGCTGATATCCCATATCAGCAAATTCAACACTCTAGGGTGAACTTCTGACGCGCATAACTTTATGCTCCGACCTCTGATTGACTCGATTCCAACTCCTATAAGTCAATCTATCCACAGACACCACTTTTACTTCAATCCAACTCCGTATGGAGATTCTGGACCCTTGACACCGTTTTAGCCACTTGTTGACCAAAACTCACCACTAACCATCTCCAATTGCCACCAAAGGCAACTGGTCGCTCAGAGACCATTCATACCTATCCAAATCTCTCGAACAAACCTGTTCAAAGAAGTTTCATCTCAAAGGAACTACTCCTCTAAGATTTGACCCCTTGGAACCCAACTTGACCAAATGGACTACAGGCCCTTACACAACCAACAAGGCCCAACAACACTCTGGACTTACCAAGACGGTCATACAAACTTCTCAACAACATTCAACCATACATACCACATACATAAACATCCACATATACATACATCCAAACCAGTCTCAATCCTATCATATATTCATTACAAACCATTCTCTTTCCTACTTGGCACATGATACAATATCCAATATACAAGTACTACATAGACCTAGTATTCCCACGTTCGCTGCTACTCGCGCGTCTTCTCCGGACTAGTGCCAGAACTGTCACCTGAAAGGTTAGTTTATGGGAGAGGGTGTGAGACAATGTCTCAGTAATCGGGAACAACAACCACACACACACACACACATATATATATATACATATATCTCACACAAATCATGAATGCAATATGAAATGAATGACATGTATATCGCCCTCACAGGGACTCCATCCTTATCCTTCCTAACACATATATCATCCATCCTTATCCTCCCTAACATATATACATAATCCAGCCTTATCCTCCCTAACATATATATATATATAATCCAACCTTATCCTCCGTAACATATATACATAATCCAACCTTATCCTCCCTAACATATATATACATCATCACCCATCATACCACCATCACGTCATCACCACTACATCCACCATACATCACAATCTCACAATGTCATGTGGTGATGCTCATGTATCATCATATCATCATCATAATGTCATGCATGCAACATATCATATCATCATCACATATATCATCATCATAGTCATAACCATCATCTAACGGTATACATACCATGATATATATATATATAAATAGTACACACAAACACGTCGATGCCGTGGTATGAAAGAGACATGCATATATACCCAAATACACGTACTAACATATAACATAATCAATACAATATAAACAAACACCCGGTTACCTCAATTGTTGTTACCACACACACACGAGTTTCCACAAGCTTCCTTGAACTATCCAGTACGCGTGAACCCCTCTCGATTAGCCAACAACCTTTATCATGTCACAATTCTACCATTAACATAATATACCAACAAATCAAACATCACAATTCAACCACATTAACATAACCCAAGGTTCCAACACCCTTTTCATGCATCAATAAGCTCTTAGGGATTACTCAAACACCACACAATCTCAAACACCTCGGATTCCTAAGAGCCATTACTGAAAACAACCTAGGGTTAAGCTCCAAACACACATAATCCCTTCAAAACTCACATTCAAGCAATAAGAACATCAAAACACACTTCCTTAACCCCAAAACATCCATTTCAATTGGTAGATTTCACCCCAAACTGGAAATCCAACCATACAATCGGAAATCTCAAATTTCAACTGAAGAAAATGGAGAGAGAGGAGTAGGGAACACTTACCAACTTGAATCCAAGCTCTCGATGGACGAGAATCACTCCGGGACACCGAAAATGCCGAACCCTAGCACTGCTCCTCGTCTCTTTGCGTCGCTCCCTTCGTTTTCTTTCTTTCTCGTCCAACTGAACCAATCCAGATTTAAACAATTTTTCCGACTCTCACCACGGCTCCACCAAATTATTCAGAACAATGCCACTGGAAAGCTTCTCGCAGCAGTGACCCTACTTCTAGCCACGGTGTGGAGCTCCTTCAGACTCCACTTGAGCCTTCCTCCATCCTGTTTCCTCCGGTCCTGAACACAATGCCACGAAAAATATCATGAGGGGCATTACAGGGGTCACTTATTAACCAAGACTGAAGCTTCTAGAACCCAAAAATCATCTTCCTTGGTTGGATTCTCAAAGCCCTAATGCAACACCTTGTCGCTCCCTCCGTGTCCTCTTCTCTCAGTTGACTGAAATAGTTTGATTTAAATAGATTTTTTGACTCTCACCATGGCGCCAGTAAGCTCACCACAGCACAAGTGCTCTTGGCCCTGATATATTCCAAGTTGTTACAAGTGTCTCACCACGGCTACCCTAGATCTCACCGCTGCATGGCCCCTTCTTTGTCTCAAATATTGAATTTTCCTGTGTTGATCCTTCCTCCGGTTCTGGTTCCTCCGGTCCTATACATATCATCAAGGTTACTTCATGTTAGCTCGACACTCTGTGCAAGGTAGTCTAATGATGGTTGTTACACTAACAACATAACTACACACTAATAAGCTCTAATTAACCATCCATATCATAATCATCCTCATACCTCTTGGATTTCAAACTTCCTCAACCAAAAACAACCTAGCGTTAGGCATAAATCATACATATTCCCTTTAAAACTCATACACAAGCATCATTAACACTAAGTAACACCTCATTAATCCTATTACATCCATTTTAATTAGTAGATTTTGGTCAAAACCAGAAACACTACAAAAAAAGAGGTATTTAGAGATGGCCAAAATCTGTTACTAAAGAACTTAAAATCTATCTCTAATCTATTAGAGACGAATTTAGAGACAACATTTAAGTCATCTCTAAAAGTGGCGTCGCTAAATAATTAGAGAGGGATTAACTCATCCGTCTCTATTTAGTGATGAATTTATTCCGTCTCTATTTAGAGACGAATTTATTCCATCTCTAAATAAAATAAATTCATCTCTAATCTCAATCAAAATTTGTTACCGAAATTATTAAAAATAATCAAATAAAATAATAAAAATAGAATATAATCATTAGCCACTTCACCCCCTAACCCAAAGCCCACGCCACATCACTGGTATGTCATTTGTAGTGACATATCATATTAATAGCTTCAAATGTGTCTCACCCAGGTTCGAAGTCATGACCTCTTACTTCCAATATGTTTGTAGTCATCATGTTGCCAGTTGAACTGAAATGTTTCTGTAGTCTCTATATGTAATATTAAATACATATTATTTATCTACACACTAATATATAAACATATAGATTTATAAGTCAATATATTATTAAAAAAATACACATATGTTTTATATTCAATTATTAATATCATAAAATATTTCATTTATATATATATATTTATATTTATATGAATATTTATATTATTTTGTTTAGATCTTAAATAATTTTTCTATAAATATATTTGTTTTTCTTTGGAAAGAAAAAAATTATTTTTCTAGCCGACTTTTAAATTTAATTTTTATTTGTAAATAAAAATAATTATATATATTATGTTTATGATCCATATGTTTTAATATTTTATTATGTTATTTTTTGCATAGTCATATCATATAATATATATATATATATAATATTTTATATTATTTAATAAATTATATTATATATATGCTTAATATATATTAGAGGTGGGAGGAAACCAGATATGATCGAGTTTTATGTCAGTCCATGATCTAACACAAAGTCTTGGTTAAGTATTATATATATCCATTTTAAATTTAGAAAGGAACATATCTTTTTATTATTTACACCATAAATTTAATTATGGATTCCTAATGAAAAAGGATTGAAATTTTATTTGATTTTGATTTGATTTATTTTTTAGTATTATTATTACTTTTAACTTTAATTTTAAAATGTAGATGTAAATTCTCAAAAGAAGGTTGATTTAAAAAGAATTAATGATTAATAAGTTTATAATAAATTTATTGTTGTCACAATTTTTTGAAATTATTACCATGAAATAGAATTAAAAATTAACTTATTAATTCAAAGTAAAATAAATTAATAAAATTAAGATAATCTACTTAGATATTTTAAACCAAATGATATTATTAAAGATAAACTTTTTTTTGAAATCAATTCTACAAACATATCCAATATAAAAAATTTATCAACATATGGATTACTAATTAAATAAAAAATATTGTTTAATATTAATTGATTCTAGATATTTGTTAATTACTAGGACAATTAAATGTCATCTATGATAAAATTACTTACGTTCTCTTTTAGTTTAAAATTTCTTAAAACTTCAACGCTTCCTTTAATTTCATTTTACTATTTCTAATCTTAAAGTTCTCTATATATCTCCTCTCTCCTTCATTTCTTATTTTTCATTCTCATTTTATATTCTCAATTTCTCTATCTTCTTCCATTAACTACCAAGCATGCTCCTAAAAAAATAAAAGAAACATTAGGTTTTAGGATTCTGGTGATTTAGTTTAAGGTCATTTTTTGAAATGTCTTTTAATATGATTAAAAAATACAATTCACTTTACTTAAATTAGTTAACTCATGAGTTTGGTCCATTTAACATACTATAATATTTAAAAAATACCCAAAATTTGAAAATATCTCTCAAAATTTAAATTAACATATTACAATATTAAAAAAATAATACTATATAAAATTGAAGTAATTTAAAAAAAATCCGTATCTAAATCCGTCTCTAAATGTGAATTAGAGACTAATTTAGAGACAGACAAGGCACCCGTTGCTGCGTTCATTACAAATGCGTCTCTAAGTTCATCTCTAAATAGATATTAGAGACGAATTTAGGGCAAGACATTTATTATTACATTTACTAAAAATACGTATCTAAATCCATCTAAAAAAAATTAGAGATAGGTTTAGTGACAAATTTTTATCCATCACAATAAATTAAAACATCCGTCACAAAATTCATCTCTAAATGTTAAAAAATTTTCAAGAAATAATAGGATATTTTTAGAGACAGATATAGAGACGGACTTTTTTATTTTAGCAATGAAAAATTAGTTGTTACTAAGTCTGTCTCTATCATATTATTAGATACGGATTTAGAGACGGATTTTATTAGAAATGATATATACCCATCTCAAACTCCATCTCTAATACTTTTCCATTATTTTTAATATGAAAGAAAGTTATTTTGCTAAAAAAATTCGTTATCCGTCTCTAATAGTGACAGATTTTAATCTGTCTCTAAAATTCGTAACTAAATGAGCATTTTTTTGTAGTGAAACCTAAGCATATACTCAAAAATCCATCTAAAAACCAAAGAGAAAATGGAAAGGAAGGAGCAAGAATCACTTACCAACAATTAATCAAGCTTCGTAGATCTAAAAATCACCTTCTAAGACCGAAATCTCAAACCCTAGTAGAGCTTTCTTCTTCCTCTCTCAATTTTTCTTCCGTTTTCTTCATCTGAAACTCGTCTGATATAAACAAATTTTTTACTCTCACCGCAATGCCAGTAAGTTCGCCACGGCATGAGTGCTCTCAGCCTGGAAAAATTTGAAAAATCCCAAGTGTCTCATCGCGTCGGCTCTGTACCTCACCATGACGCGACCCTTCTTTGTTTCAAATTTCATCTTTTGTCTCATTTGGATCATTTCTTCAATCCTAGTTCTTTTAGTCCTATACATATCATCAAGTATACTTCCCTTTAGCTCGAGGCTATATCCAGGAAAGTATATTGATGGTTGTTATATAAATTGCGTAAGAACTTGAATCTTGCTATGACAGGTGGATGGTTTTGTTGGTGGGCTAGAAATATACTCATTAGCCTCATATAGTCATTCTAGTGCTTGAATTGAAATTGGGGGTTTAATTAATTGGTTAAGAAATTAATTAAGTAATTAGTCTAAACACTTATTTGGAAACTCAAGAGAGCACTTATAAGTAAATTAGTACTCTTAACTAGCATAATCTATCATTAAGAGCATATACAATTGAGGTTTAATTAAGTATTCTTGAAATACAAGGGGGATCGAGAAATAATCCTAGGTTTCTTTGCGTTTCTTAGGTCATAAATCAAATTTATTTTTATTTTAATAGTTGTTTGCATTTTATATTTTCCATTAGTTAGTTACTCATGCTTTTGCCTTGCTCAAGTTAATCAAGTATACAATGTCTAATGTTTGACCATTTTTAATACAAGTCCTTACGTGAATGATACCTTGCTCCCCACTTTACTACCTATCACAACCCATGCACTTGCAGTGTAGCCTAGTGTGGAACAAATCTCTTACTCTAATTTATTTAGAGATAAAAAAAATTTGGCCCGCTAATTTTTTTTTCGGATGATTTCTCCCAATTTGCTTGTAGATGAAAAACATATATATTTTCTCCGGTTCAAAATGTAAGTCCTCATTCAAAAATATTTTTTTATCCAAAATATAAGTCTTATTTGATAATTTCTAAGGCATTAAATATTTTTTCCTATTTTTCCTTATATACAATTAACTATAAGAGAAATAATAAATTTTAAATGCAATGCATTAAATATGAGTATTATTAAAAAAATAATGTATTTTTAATATATTTAATGAGTAAAACTATCTTTTCTTAATTCCTATACAATTAGTTAAACATGACTTATATTTGGAACCAGAGAGAGTATACAATCATGTTTTTTGACAGATAATAAAAGTGGACTGAAAGTATAACAATATTTTCCACGTAATGCACGAGGGCTCACCTTTTTTTTAGTACAAGTTAAGAATCAAGCAATAAGAAATTCTTATACTCTTGTGTGTTTTGAGGGATGTCTTACTTTATTTGCTAAATCACGCCAGGTATCCAAAACATGAATAAGGTTGTGTGTGTGTGTGTGTGTGTATGTGTGTCTATATATATATATATATTTGTGTGCACGTAATTAATTTCCTAAGTTGTTTTTTTCCTTTTAATCTTAGCACTGGTTAATATTACAAATCAGATGCTTCAACTAAGGAAACGGCTCCAATATCATTAAATCAAAGTTCATGTTCATATATACTTCACTAAACTTTTGTCTCTCAAATTCAAACGATCATTCATGCAACCAATGTAAATAACTTCATACTTTTTCTGTCAGATAAGTAATCTTCTTTCCAAATTACCCAGAAATTTTCTTTCCTAACTCCTACAAATTGAATTAACTTTCTTGGATAACAATAAAATGGTTCTCAAACTATGCTGATATGATGTGATTTCTTGTTTAAGCTGTCATAGTTTCTCTACAAAATTTAAGAATCAGATAAAAGAGACTTTTAGAGTCTCAAAACATTTGAGAGATGTCTTACTTTACTCTTAAATCAAGCGAAGTATATTCAAGAGAAGACTAATATTTGTCCCTAATTGAGTTTTCTTGGGATGATAATTTCACTAAATTTTATCTTTGAGTCTCACTCAAAGACATGCTTCAATGGAAACAACACCAATATCAATTAATCAAATTTGGTCGATAATTTACCATAAGTTGTCACTCGAATTCCAATGATTCATACCCCAATTGACATAACTTTGTACTTTCGCCGGTTGTACAGTTAGAATAGTGTCTTCCTATATTATATTAATTATCCAAGTAGTTTTAGATTATCAAGCCATCCAGGATCCTGTGATAATACTCTACTGTCAAGCATTTAACGCGATTATATTCTTAACATGTGAACTTAAGACCAAATGCTTGATGGTCTACCCAAATATTTTTTTATATGTTTTGAATTGCCACATTTTACAAACTATTACTTATTGCCAGTTATTATCAATCATAAAATTTCTAAACAATAATGGACATTATCACTTGATCTCTAGTTTCTCATTTTCATAATCAATTTTATATTTTCTCAATTTAAGTAAATATGCTATATGTGATACTTGACTGGTTTTGAACTCAAATCTTTGTATGAGACAATGCTTTACTTCCTCTATATTTTTTTATGTCGATCCGTACACTTGCAGTGTCAAATATTTCTTGGCCTGAATTACTATGCCTTACTGCGACTTCTGGTTTAATTTTAATCAATCACGGATTGTCTACCAAGTAATCAAGAAGCTCGTGCAAAAGGAGATTCTCGCTCCTTAAATTATTCCTTTATGGATTGCTTTCTTACCTTTGTCAAGAACAAATGTTACTTCCTTGCAAAGTAATACTTGTTTTTCCAGAAAAAAGATGAAGTCCCTGCTATAATAATAAGCAGAACCTAAACAATTGAACATCAGAAAATACTTGGTGTTACTTCTATGAAGTTGTATTTGCATATATAGTAAAAGAGACACAAGTTGCATAAACCTCATTGCATTATATAGATTCAAACTCTATTCATTTGGAAGAAGGTATTGAATCATCTACTCTCCTCCAATTGTGAATGATTGTCATATCTTGTTTACTTTCCTTTTGCTTACAACTTGGCAGGATTGCAAATGCATGTTTAATTCCTTAATTATTAGCATTTTAGTCTTATTTAATACTAGTTAGTTATAATAATTCAATATAAAATGTAAAATTTATAGCAGCAAGCCCACGCTTTGCAAGTTTTAAATAATGCAACTCATTTCCTTTGCTCTGTGCAATACATGGAAGCCGCATATATAGTTTATGTACAATTATTGTATCCAATACTCTTAATTGCAATGTTATGAAAACTGAATCCAACTAGCCAAGAGTTGGTAAGCCGATGAACTGATAGCCTAAAACTTTATTGAATTACTGGAGTGTAAAAGAGATCATTGGTTAATGATAAACAAATTGAAAACTAGCCCGGTAACTTGTTTTATTGGTTCAAACTGTTTCCTTTTTAATTTTTTTAGTTGTTAGTACAAAATAATATCATTTTTTGGTTAAAAGTTTTCCTCTATTCTAATATTATATATGCATTATTTTTGTACATAATTATTAATAATTATAAATTTACTTAATAAATACTATAATGATAGAGTATTAATTGACCATTTTACCTTTAATAAGTGATTATAAATGAATAGACTTATTTAAATTTGAATATTAAGTTATAAAATTTATTAGTTACAATTTTTTTAATTTTTATATATTATTTTAGTATGTAAAATTAAAATATATTAATTTTATTGTTATCGATTTGAAAACAATTCGACACTGGCTTAACGAGTGAATGAAACAGTGTCTTGATGTATTCAATAATTGGTCCTGTCTTAAAAACATTGCTTAAATTGTGAGTTTTTTCTTAATTTGTTGATGTTTTCTTTTTGTATTACTTTTTTTTTAATTTTCCAAATCTCAATACTTGAAAGATTGCTAATGTTTAATGCCGATCGATCAATTGTGGATTGGATTCCAAGTGTGGAGTAAATAAAATAAAAAAAACTCGTTTTTCTAAACATTATTATTTTTTGTATTTATTCAATTATTATATTTACTTGTAATATTTTGTTTTTAAATATTTATTTTATTTTTATTGTTTTGTGACATTTCATTTGTATTTTAAATATGCATCCAAAGCAAATACACTAGAATTTGGCAATCTGCAGTAACAATATCTTGGAAGATGGCAGACGTGATGCAGCTAGACTTGACCTCTGACGACAATATTACTCAAGAAAAGGTGAAAATTATGCAACCACTTCTCCATATCACTCCTCCTTCAAATGATTTATCCTCAAATCACTTGGAAGTTGGAACAACAACAAGTTTGCATGTCCTGCACTCTTGTTGAATTCTAAAAGGCTCTTATTTTTTTATTGCTTAAAACTTTAAGATTACTTAATTATGTGTAGAATCTTATGTTCAATTATTATCATAATATTAAAAAAACCATACCAAACTAGTCAATTCAGTGGGTTGAATAGGAAATTGGTGACAAATCCATTTTGGACATATATGACATTCGACAATTCACATAACCGGTGGAAAATTGGTCAAATTAATCATGAATCAATACAAACCTATAATAAATTGGTAGAGAATTGGTCACATTTTTTTAATTATTTTAGTTTTTAAGGTAAAATAGTATTATTTTTAGTACTAAATAACCTTTTTTATATATTTTTTACTTAATAAATAATATGAAAATAAAATATTAGTTGATTATTTTGAATTCAAAATATGATTATGAATAAATATTAGTTTATTTAGGTTTTAATATAAAGTTATGAAACTTTTTTTTTAAATTTTCTATATAATATATAACATATAAAATTAAAAAAAATTATTAATTTTATTACCATTTGTTTAATTTCGATTAAACTATGATTGAACCATTAAATTTTAAATCCTACCAGATTCAATATCCTATCCCATCTTTAATACCTTGTTTATTACTAAAAACACAATTTAGGTTACAGAACCTCATCTTCCCTTTCCTTTTTTCCCCTTATCTTTTCCCAGGCCCTTTTTTCTTATGGAAATGCTAATTGTTTTCTAAATCAAATTTGATAGATAAATGATGTGATCATTGATATTGAAGCAATGACCAAGATTAGCGATGATGGTCTCGTGTCACCTACACTTTGTATCTACAAGGTGCCCCAATCACTCCGTGATCTGAAACAAGATGCTTACACCCCAAAAGTTGTATCCATTGGTCCCTTTCACTATGGCAAAGGGAGGCTGCAAGAAATGGAAAGGCACAAACAAATAATTTTCAAAAGATTTACACAAAAGGTTGGGACAAGCTTGGACGATTTGGTCAGTTTCGTGAAGGATTCCGAGCCAAAAGTTCGGGCTTCTTACTCAGAGAACATCAACCTGAGTAAGAAGTGTAATGCCCCTCATGATACTTTTCTTGGCACGGTGTTCAGGACCGGAGGAGATAAGTTGAAGAGGAACCAGAAAAGGCTCCGCGCCGCGGCGAGGAGCAGGGCCGCCGTGGCGAGAAGCTTTCCAGTGGCATTGTTCCGGATAATTTGGTGGAGCCGCGGTGAGGCATGCTGGAGCCGCGGCGAGAGTCGGAAAAATCGTTTAAATCCGGATCAGTCGGACGCGACAGAAAGAAAGAAAATGAAGGGAGCGACGCAGAGAGACGAGGAGCAGTGCTAGGGTTCGGCATTTTCGGTGTCCCAGAGTGATTCTCGTCCATTGGGAGCTTGGATTTAAGTTGGTAAGCGTTCCCTACTCCTCCCTCTCCATTTTCTTCGGTTGAAATTTGGGATTTTCGATTGTATGGTTGGATTTTCGAGTTGGGGTGAAATCCACCGATTGAAATGGGTGATTTGAGGTTAATGGAACGTGTTTTGGTATTCTTGTTGCTTGAATGTGAGTTTTGCAGGGATTATGTATGTTTAGAGCTTAACCCTAGGTTGTTTTCGGTAATGGCTCTTAGGAATCCGAGGTGTTTAAGGTTGTGTGGTGTTTGAGTAATCCCTAAGAGCTTATTGATGCATGAAAAGGGTGTTGGAACCTTGGGTTAGGTTAATGTGGTTGAATTGTGAGGTTTGATTTGTTGGTATATTGTGCTAATGGTAGAATTGTGGCATTATAAAGGTTGTTTGAGTAATCGAGAGGGATTCACGCGTACTGGACAGTTCAAGGAAGCTTGTGGAACTTATGTGTGTGTGTGGTAACGACAATTGAGGTAACCGGGTGTTTATTTATATTTTATTGACTATGTTATATGATAGTACATGTATCTGTATATATATACTTATTCCATTCATATCACGATACTGATGGGTTGTGTGTACTGTTTATATATATATATATCGTGGTATGTATACTGTTAGATGATGGTTATGACTATGATGATGATATGTGTGATGATGATATGATATGTTGCATACATGACATTATGATGATGGTATGATGATACATGAGCATCACCACATGACATTGTGAGACTGTGATGTATGGTGGATGTAGTGGTGATGACGTGATGGTGGTATGATGTATGATGATATATATATATGTTAGGGAGGATAAGGTTGGATTATATACATACATGTTAGGGAGGATAAGGTTGGATTATATATATATGTGTTAGGGAGGTTAAGGATGGAGTCCCTGTGAGGGTGACATGCATGATATTCATTTCATATTGCATTCATGATTTGTGCGATATATATATATATGTATATATGTATGTGTGTGTGGTTGTTGTTCCCGGTTACTGAGACTTTGTCTCACCCCCTCTCCCATAAACTAACCTTTCAGGTGATGGTTCTGGCACTAGTCCTGAGAAGACGCGGGAGTAGCTATGTATGTGGGAATAGTCTATGTAGCGTGTGTATTCTGTAATGGTATTTTGTGCCAAGTAAGATAGAGAATGGTTTGTAATGAATGTATGTCAGGGTTGAGACTGGTTTAGATGTATGTATGTTTATGTTTGTGGTATGTATGGTTGAACGTTGTTGAGAAGTTTGTATGGCCATCTTGGTAAGTCCAGAGTGTTGTTGGGCTTTGTTGGTTTGTGTAAGGCCCCAGCCTAGATTTTGATGCTTTCGAGATGTTTCCGCTGTGTTTATGAATTGGAAAAGTTGTTTTGAGATGTCAAGGTTGTGTTTGGTCAGATTTTGGAAGTTTTTGGTTAAGTTCCGAGGTGTCAGGAGGTAGGGTGTTACAATTTTGGTATCAGAGCAATGGTTTTGGGCCATTGTTTCTGCTTGAAGTACTACTTGGCACATGTTTTGAATACATAGACTATATTCCCACTGCACTGCTAGTCCAGAACTATATAATTGAATGTGTTGTTGCTGGTGTGTAGGAAGAATGTCTCGCAGAGGAAGGCAGAATAACAGTGATCTGATGAGGCAAATGCATGAGATGTTGACTGGCCTCAGTAATCAGGTGAATACTCAGGGAGAAACGTTGAATAGGTTGCAAGAGAGAATGAATAGGCAAGAACAGGGGGATGTGAATGAAGAAGCTGAAATGTTTGTAGATCTGAATGCAGGAGAGGATGAAACTGTGGTGGAACCTGAGAGAGCCCCAAGGGTTGGAAGAAAGGGTATCTCATCACAGCTGAAGGACTTTCGGAAGTTTAATCCTCTGGCTTTCGAAGGTACCATGGATGTGTCACAGGCGGAGAATTGGATTGAACAGATGGAGAACATCTTTAGTGTGATGGATTGCACTTCAGAGCAAAGGGTGCAGCTGGCGACATTTAAGCTTGAGAAGAAGGCTAAAAGATGGTGGAGGAGTATTCTCCCAAGTGTTGAAGCGATGAGTCCTCCTATGAATTGGGGACAGTTTAAAGAACGATTCTTTGCACATTACGTCCCTCCAGCCTTAATGATGCAAAAGGAAGCCGAGTTCCTAACTTTTCAACAAGGAAATCTGTCAGCGGATGACTATATTGATCAGTTCTTGGACTTGGCCAAATATTCCACTTATCTGAATAATTATCCTGATGATAGGTGGATGGCTCAGAGGTTGTTTGAAGGTGCCCATCCTGAGATTAAGGAGCAGTTATCTGTGGTGGAGTTTGTGTCCTTTGAGGACTTAAGTGCGAAGATTCGTGCCTTGTATAGACGAATGAAGGAGGCTGAGGAGCACCGAAAGAGTTCCATGATTCGAGCCTTTTCTCACCTAGGACCTACAGGAGGAATTAATAAGGGAAGTGGTTCAGGCAGCGGTAGTAGTGGTGGTAGTACAGGTTCTAGTGGAGGAAGAGGTTGCCATAATTGAGGTCGTCATGGTAGAGGAAGGGGCAGGTTTGGACGAGATCAGTCCAATAGAGGTCGGTTTGGCAGAGGACCCTTTTATCAAGGTGGCTTTGAACAAGGGAGTTCCAGTCAGAATAAGTATGTAGGAAGGGACTCCGCTCTATCTCAATACAGTTCTGGTAGTGCATCGAATCCGTGCACAAAATGCGGGTTTAGTCATGGTGATTATCCATGTTTGGTTTGTTTTAATTGTGGGAAACCGGGCCATATGTCGCGAAATTGTTGGGAGCCACGGCGTGATAATGTGACAAGGAGGCCCACGATGCCCGGATGAGTCTTTGCCATCACTCGACAGGAAGCGGATGCAGCGCCTAACTTGATTAGAGGTAAACTTAAACTCAATGGTTACTTTATTCATGCTTTGTTTGACTCAGGTGCATCGCATTCCTTCATTTCATTTTGATTGTGCTCGGAGATTGGGTGTTGTGGCAATGAAGTTGCCTTTTGAATTGTCAGTAGCCACACCCATGGGAGTTTCACTAAGAACTGCTCAAGCTTGTTTGAATTGTGTGGTTCATTTTGAACACCGAAGCACTACCCTAGATCTGATTTGTTTGCCGTTGCAAGAGATTCATGTGATAATTGGAATGGACTGGTTAGAGGCGAATAATGCCATTCTCGACTGTGCTCGGAAGACTGTGTCTTTGCCGATGAATATCCCTAGTGTGGAAGGGGATGAGAATATGTGTTTGTCCTTTGCTCAAGCTGACAAGTATCTAAAGAAAGGATGTCAAGGGTTTCTGGTTTTCTTCTCTGTGAATGTGGATATGCAAGGTGGTGTCAAAAGATATCCGGTTGTGAATGAATTTCCTGATATGTTTCCAGAGGAGATTACTGGTTTACCCCCACCACGAGAATTGGAGTTTTCCATTGATTTGGTGCCCGGGACTAGTCCTATCTCGAAAGCTCCATATTGAATGGCACCGTCTAAATTGAAAGAGCTGAAGAAACAAATTGAGGAATTGTTGAAGAGAGGTTTTATCAGACCTAGTGTTTCGCCTTGGGGAGCTCTAGTGTTGTTTGTCAAGAAGAAGGATGGTAGCCTCAGATTGTGCATTGATTACAGGCAGCTGAACCGGGTGACGATCAAGAATAAATATCCTTTGCCTAGGATTGAAGACTTGATTGATCAGTTGGCAGGTGCCTCTATATTCTCTAAAATCGATTTGAGGTCGGGATACCATAAATTGCGAGTACGTGCTGAGGATGTGCCTAAAACGGCATTTCGGACTCGATATGGTCATTATGAGTTTCTTGTGATGCCATTCGGGTTAACAAATGCCCCGGCAGTCTTCATGGATTATATGAATAGGGTGTTTCGGCCGTATTTGGATAAGTTTGTGGTGGTTTTCATTGATGACATTCTAGTTTACTCCAAGAGTGAGGAAGAGCATGCGCTTCATCTTCGGATTGTGTTGCAAGTATTGCGGGATCACCAATTGTATGCTAAGCTCAGTAAGTGTGAGTTTTGGCTATGGGAGGTGAAATTTCTGGGTCATGTGATTTCTGCAGAAGGTGTAGCTGTAGACCCTGGTAAAGTGGAAGCGGTGTTGAATTGGGAGAGACCGCAATCGGTGACTGAAATTCAGAGTTTTCTAGGATTGGCTGGATATTACCGAAGGTTCATTAAGGGATTCTCTCAGCTTGTTATGCCATTGACTAGACTCACCCGTAAGGATCGATCTTTCATTTGGGATGACAGGTGTGAGAGAGCATTCCAGGAGCTGAAGGTTTGTCTAACGTCCACCCCAGTGCTCATTATCCCTAACCCATCGGAGCCGTTCACAGTTTATACGGACGCCTCTAAGAAGGGTCTAGGGTGTGTTTTGATGCAGCAAGGCAGAGTTGTGGCGTATGCTTCAAGACAGTTGAGGCCTCATGAGGAGAACTATCCTACCCATGACCTTGAGCTAGCGGCTGTAGTGTTTGCCTTGAAATTGTGGAGGCATTATCTCTATGGCGCTCAGTTTGAGGTGTTCAATGATCACAAGAGCTTGAAGTATTTGTTTGATCAAAAGGAACTGAACATGAGGCAAAGGCGTTAGGTTGAGTTCCTTGTGGACTATGAATTTGCTCTAAAGTATCATCCTGGGAAAGCCAACGTTGTGGCAGATGCGTTGAGTAGAAAGTCAATTCATGTGGCCATGATGATGATGAGGGAGCAACAGTTACTGGAAAGCCTGAGAGATATGAAGTTATCCATTGACGTCCATCCTGGAGTACTAGTAATGAGTTCCATCAATGTATTAAGTGATTTATTGAGGAACGTTTGCTATGCTCAAATGGAGGATGACTACCTTTTGGGCATTCGGGAACAGGTTGAAATGGCGGTGACCCAAGACTTTGATATTCTGGAGGATGGTATCATCCGCTATCGAGGTCGGATTTGTGTACCAAACGTTGCGGGGTTGCGTGAGATCATTTTGGAGGAAGCTCATAAGAGTAAGTACACTATCCACCCAGGTACCACTAAGATGTATCAGGATTTGAAGAGAGGTTATTGGTGGCCGGGCATGAAAAAGGACATCGCAGAGTTTGTGGCAAGATGTCTGATTTGTCAGAAGGTAAAGATTGAACACCAATTGCCTGCTGGTATGTTACAACCTTTAGAGATTCTGGAGTGGAAATGGGATAGCGTTTCCATGGATTTTGTGATGAGATTACCGAGGACCTCTTCAGGACACAATGCGATATGGGTCATTGTGGACAGGTTGACGAAGTCGGCCCATTTTCTTCCAATTCGGGAAACTATTTCAATGGAGAAGTTGGCCCAGTTGTATGTGAATGAGATTGTAAGATTGCATGGAGTCCCGATGAACATTGTGTCGGACAGAGACCCAAGGTTTACATCCAGGTTTTGGAAATCTCTCCAGAAGGCTATGGGTACGAAATTGAGTTTCAGTACTGCTTATCATCCTCAATCTGATGGCCAGACTGAAAGGACTATTCAGACTCTGGAGGACATGCTGCGGGCATGTGTTCTGGAGAATAAAGGCAATTGGGATCAGTTTTTGCCGTTGGTTGAATTTGCCTACAACAACAGTTTCCACTCGAGTTTGCAAATGGCTCCATATGAAGCGTTGTACGGCAGAAGGTGTAGGTCACCATTGTGTTGGGTTGAACTTGGTGAAAGAAGTCTTTTGGGCCCAGATATTGTGGATCAAACCTCTCGGCGGATAGAGAGTATTCGTCAGAAGCTTCTTACAGCTCAGAGTTGGCAAAAGAGTTACGCGGATAGGAGGAGAAGACCATCGGAGTTTGATGTTGGATATCATGTATTCTTGAAGGTCACTCCTACTACTGGTGTTGGAAGATCGATTCGAGCCAAGAAGCTCACTCCGCGGTATATGGGTCCATACCAAATTCTGGAACGAATTGGGCCAGTAGCGTATCGAGTGGCGCTACCGTCTAGTCTTGCTGGGTTGCATGATGTTTTCCACGTGTCTCAACTCAAGAAGTATCATCCGGATCCGTCTCATATAATTGATAATGAAGCAGTTCAAGTACGAGAGGATCTGACTGTTGAGGTCACACCGTTGCAAATTTTGGATGTAAAGGAAAAGCAGTTAAGGAATAAGACCATTAAATTGTTAAAGGTCCTTTGGAGCGGTTTGATGTCCAATGATGTCACATGGGAGACTGAAGATTCTATGCGGAGGAAGTATCCAGATATTTTTACCTGAGGCAAGAGGTGAAATTTCGAGGATGAAATTTTTATAAGGAGGGGAGAGTGTAATGCCCCTCGTGATACTTTTCTTGGCACGGTGTTTAGGACCGGAGGAGATAAGTTGAAGAGGAACCAGAAAAGGCTCCGTGCCGCGGCGATGAACAGGCCCCCCGCAGCGAGAAGCTTTCCAGTGGCATTGTTCCGGATAATTTGGTGGAGCCGCGGTGAGGCATACTGGAGCCGCGGCGAGAGTCGGAAAAATCATTTAAATCCGGATCAGTCGGACGCGACAGAAAGAAAGAAAATGAAGGGAGCGACGCAGAGAGACGAGGAGCAGTGCTAGGGTTCGGCATTTTCGGTGTCCCAGAGTGATTCTCGTCCATTGGGAGCTTGGATTTAAGTTGGTAAGCGTTCCCTACTCCTCCCTCTCCATTTTCTTCGGTTGAAATTTGGGATTTTCGGTTGTATGGTTGGATTTCCGAGTTGGGGTGAAATCCACCGATTGAAATGGGTGATTTGAGGTTAATGGAACGTGTTTTGGTATTCTTGTTGCTTGAATGTGAGTTTTGCAGGGATTATGTATGTTTAGAGCTTAACCCTAGGTTGTTTTCGGTAATGGCTCTTAGGAATCCGAGGTGTTTAAGGTTGTGTGGTGTTTGAGTAATCCCTAAGAGCTTATTGATGCATGAAAAGGGTGTTGGAACCTTGGGTTAGGTTAATGTGGTTGAATTGTGAGGTTTGATTTGTTGGTATATTGTGCTAATGGTAGAATTGTGGCATTATAAAGGTTGTTTGAGTAATCGAGAGGGATTCACGCATACTGGACAGTTCAAGGAAGCTTGTGGAACTTATGTGTGTGTGTGGTAACGACAATTGAGGTAACCGGGTGTTTGTTTATATTGTATTGACTATGTTATATGATAGTACATGTATCTGTATATATATACTTATTCCATTCATACCACGATACTGATGGGTTGTGTGTACTGTTTATATATATATATATCGTGGTATGTATACTGTTAGATGATGGTTATGACTATGATGATGATATGTGTGATGATGATATGATATGTTGCATACATGACATTATGATGATGGTATGATGATACATGAGCATCACCACATGACATTGTGAGACTGTGATGTATGGTGGATGTAGTAGTGATGACGTGATGGTGGTATGATGTATGATGATATATATATATGTTAGGGAGGATAAGGTTGGATTATATATATATGTTAGGGAGGATAAGGTTGGATTATATACATACATATTAGGGAGGATAAGGTTGGATTATATATATATGTGTTAGGGAGGTTAAGGATGGAGTCCCTGTGAGGGTGACATGCATGATATTCATTTCATATTGCATTCATGATTTGTGCGATATATATATATATATGTATATATGTATGTGTGTGTGGTTGTTGTTCCCGGTTACTGAGACTTTGTCTCACCCCCTCTCCCATAAACTAACCTTTCAGGTGATGGTTCTGGCACTAGTCCTGAGAAGACGCGGGAGTAGCTATGTACGTGGGAATAGTCTATGTAGCGTGTGTATTCTGTAATGGTATTTTGTGCCAAGTAAGATAGAGAATGGTTTGTAATGAATGTATGTCAGGGTTGAGACTGGTTTAGATGTATGTATGTTTATGTTTGTGGTATGTATGGTTGAACGTTGTTGAGAAGTTTGTATGGCCATCTTGGTAAGTCCAGAGTGTTGTTGGGCTTTGTTGGTTTGTGTAAGGCCCCAGCCTAGATTTTGATGCTTTCGAGATGTTTCCGCTGTGTTTATGAATTGGAAAAGTTGTTTTGAGATGTCAAGGTTGTGTTTGGTCAGATTTTGGAAGTTTTTGGTTAAGTTCCGAGGTGTCAGGAGGTAAGGTGTTACAAGAAGCAACTTGTGAAACTGATATTAGTGGATGCTATTTTCACCATTGAACTCTTCTGCGGGATTTATCATTGGAGAAAAATAGATGCAAAACTTTCACAACCGAGAATGAGTAGTGCTATCGAGATGGATTTGCTTTTACTTGAGAATCAACTTCCATTCTTTTTTCTTGAAGAGCTATACAATATGGTACTTCCCCTAAACCTTCGTGGTGTGCTCCGTTCCTTTGTTCAGCTGACCTATGCCTTCTTTAAGTCTTACAATATTCAACACTTACAGCCTGATTCAAGTGTTGGGATAAAGCATTTCGCAGATCTTCTTAGGTTTTTTCACTTACCAATAACAAAACCTCCAAGGAAACCATTCTCTGAGGTTCAAGACTATATTCTTTTGTATAGTGCAAAAGAGCTGGATGACTCAGGAGTAAAGTTGAAGGCAAGCACAAGTAAGTGCTTACTTGACTTGAAATTTTCAGAGCATACTCTGGAGGTCCCATATATTTCTGTGGAAGATAGTATGGAAAATTTCTTTCGAAACGTGATCGTTTTAGAGCAGTGCCAGTATCCTTTAGAACCTTACATTACTGATTATGCTATTTTATTGGGTCAAATAATGAACACAAACAAAGATGTGGATATCCTTATCCATAATAAAATAGTTGGCAACTCTTTAGGTGATACCAATGATGTTGTTAAAGTGTTTAATGGTCTTCGCAAAGAAGTAGACAGATATAATATAAATTCAAATTATGTCGATATCTACAAAAGGTTGAATGACTTCTATCAAGATCCTTGGTGTCACACCTTAACCTTAGTAACCATTTACTATTCATCCTTAGTAGTTTAGGTTCCAATTAGATGTATTTGGAAGCAAATTTGGGCCAAATTCGAAAATTCCAAAAATTTACCAAAAGTCACTATTCATTTGGTAAATATAAAAATTTAGCTGAACTTTGAAAAATCATAACTAATTCTAGAAAAATCATTTAAGGGTGGTTCAAATTGCTATCTTCATCTCTTAAAATACTATATAAGGGAAAAATATTAATTTGGAATTTTATTAGGCATATTGCTACAGTAAATTTCGTGAATTTACTTGCAATTTTACCCTAATTTTTCCAAATTTCATTCCCTAAAATTTCATAATACCATACTTTCAATGGTAGTCACATAACACATATAAAATTGATCCAAAACATACTTTTATTCATCATCTAGGAGTCACACATAATTTACATAATTGTGACAAAAAATGTCATTATACTTGATATTACATAAGTATCGAAAATACCCTTCCTATTTCTAAATATTTCTTCATGGATCCTCCTTTATCTCCTTGCCTTTCACATGATTTGAACCTAATCATGGTTAGATATTTGGGGGGGGTGAGATTTAAGAAAATCCCAATAACATCATAATCTCATTCTTAGCATAATATTTAAAAATAATTGTAAGAAACATGATTTCATTTTGGCATGGTAACATTTAGGATCAAAAGGCATCTTTTAGCATGCTCATCATGTTCTTCACATGTTCATGCTTGTTCATGCAAAATTCATAGCATATTCATCATTCTTTCACCATTTTGATCCAACATCATCATCATATTCATAACATAAACATGTTTTCTACCTACCAATCATAGAAATACAAGATCTAAACAACCATTTAGAAATAAAATGCAAGAAAGGGAAAAGATGTTACCTTAAACTTGCAAATTTTCCTTTCTTCTTCTCCTCCTTCTCTCTATAACTCACTCTCTCACTACTATATGGTGGATTTTCATTTTTTGGTGTGAATAATGGAGGGGAGGAAGAGCCTATTTATAGACAATAAGAAGTAACTCCATCCATTTGATTAACTTTTGATCCAAGGGCCAAAATTGCATTACATCATCTCTTTTCTCCACCATACACCTAATTTCTTCACATAATTGTTATCTAATTAATTTTCCCTCTCTTGTCATTAATTTTGATTCCACTTTTATCTCCAAATAAGGTAAATATTGCATCATTATGCTTACATAAGCTTACTTCATCCAAACTTCCAATTTTGACACCTAATCTTTGAAATAGTATCATGCATGGTGGTTAACTCTTCTCCACTCCTTTTGCACGAAATTTTGAGTCCATATCCAGCCCAATATGATGCCTTTAATTATTTGGGCTTAAACCATTTAATTCTAGGCCCAATTTCAACAACTACCGGGTTTTTAGGCTCTAATTATGTAAATTTTGTCTGGTAAAATTTTTCATGCATAAATATATTTAAAATATGAATTTCAAACTCATTATGACCTTAATTAATAATTTCTAAGCCCATATAATTTATTTTAGAAGATATTTTACCATATTGGGCTCTAACCGAAAACACCGATAAAATTAGTGCTGATTAGTTTTTCCTGTAACTTCTCTGCATAGAGGATTAATATAAACCTTCTAATATTATTTTGAACTTATTCTTGATTATTTCATAGTCTACTGGGTCACCTATAATTTAATTAACCTGGAAATCGGGTGAATTGGGCTCATTGGGCTCTTTATCCTTTCTTGACATCATTTGAGCTATTCTTATCAATAATACTTCTAGGTTTCCCAAAAATCATCCCTAGCCTATCAGGGTTTTCTACACCTTTATTGGGCCTCCATGAATAGTACTTTTGGCCCATTAAGAAACCGGTACAGTCTTACTGGGCCCGGACTCCGATTTTGGCCCAATATCCATTAGACCGATTCTATGGCTATTCAAACCTTATAGAAAAATCCAGTATCTCTTTTTATGCCCTAATATATCTGAGTTTCCTAATCTAGACTTATTTTCTAATTCTTATTAATTTACAGATTATGGAACTTCGGATCAATTTTCTGCCCAATATATCTATTTTCTGGTTTTGCTTATTAGAGTATAATTTCTTATAAGAATTTTCTTGAATCACCTCCTATAACCAGTCTTAGTAAATACTGGACAGGTGATTTGTTTGAGAAAATGACATCTATGTCCCCTTTTTTGTCTTTTTGCTAATAATTAATATTTTCAATTATGCCATCCAACTTTCTTTGCAATTTGGTCCCTGATCATCCTTTGCAATTTAGTCCCTACTTTGATCTACATAAGATATTTAAGCTCCTTTAATTCTAATTATGTAGTAATTCTCGAAACTAGAATTCAAACAAAATCATAAAAAATTTAGATGTTACACTTGGCACAAGAGGAAGGCTACTTTGAGACGTGATTATTGTAGAACACCTTGGCAAACTGTGGCCTCCATTGCTGGAATCATACTCCTCATTCTCACCATTATTCAGACCATGTTTTCTATCCTCCAAGTAGCTTCGAAGTAGATTTAAAGGTTATGGTGTGTAATATTAAAATTTGAGTTTTATTCTTGAACTTATTGTATATAATGAACACTGCTAGGAAATCAAATAAAAAAAAGGTGAGTCAAATAATTTTGTTATCAGAAGTCCGTGAGATTTTATAAGATTTTATTTTATTATTGGACAAGTTACCGCAAAAGTGGCAGCCTTCAGGGCAAAACTCTTATTTAATATGTTTATAATTATAATTATAATTTTTATCTGACTTACACCGTTCGCCTCAAATATTTATTGTACAATGAAGACGAATTCCAATGTTCATCAAGCATTTCATTTTTATTTTTGCCATATTATGTTAAGTTCTTTTTTTCCCTCGTAAATTTGAATACAAGGTTTGAACTTCAATAATTAAAGCACTCCCTCTATTTCTTTTTATCTATCATATTTTAAGTTTTGTTTATCTTTATCTATCATTTTAAAATTTCAAGAAAACATTAATTACTATTTTTCTACTTATACTTTCATCTGTCATCTTAAAAGTCAAAGATAATATTAATTACTTTTTTTATCTATTTATTTCTATATGGACATATTAATAAATTTGAAAGGAACTCGAACATATTAATTGTATTTCTTAATCTATATAATAAAACCTTAAACGCCATTTAAAAAGAAACGAAGGTAGTATATATTACACCTTCTTAACAAATCAATAAATGATCATTAAATTATTTCAAATTATGGTATTATGTATTAATACCATAATTTGACGGAAAAGCACTAATAGTATATCCAGGAAGAGCAATACATCCTGAGATTCATTGGAAGATGGCAGACATGAAGCACAAAGACATGACCTCTTATCAGAGTACTGAAGAAATGCTCGAAATGCAACCACTTCTCCTGATCACACCTCATTCTAATGCTTTGTCTTCCAATAAATTGGAACAACAAGAAGTATGATTCATCTACTCCTATTCAATTGTAAAGGCATTTCTTTCTTTTAGTTATAAAAACATTTGTCAGATTACAAAAAACACAATTCAGGTTTCAAAAGCTTATATATTCCCTTTCTTTCTTTTTCTGTTATGGAAATGCTAATTGCTTACCAAATCAAATTTGATAGATGGAAGATGATGTGATGATTGAGATTGAAGCAATGACCAAGATTAGTGATGATGGTCTCTTGTCAACTACACTTTGTATCTACAAGGTACCCCAAACGTTTCGTGATTTGCAAGAAGATGCTTACATCTCAAAAGTTGTATCCATTGGTCCCTTTCACTATGGCAATGATATGCTACAAGAAATGGAAAGGCACAAACAAACATTCTTTAAAAGTTTTATGCAAAGAGCTATGACATGCTTGAAAGGTTTGGTCAGTTTCGTGAAACATTCAGAGCCAGCAGTTCGAGCTTCTTACTCAAAGAACATCAACTTGAGTGAGAAACAACTTGTGAGGCTGATATTAGTGGAAGCTGCTTTCATCATTGAACTCTTCAACAGGTTCTATGATTATGATGAGACAGGCATCGATGCTAAATTGTCACAACCATAGTTGTTGGATTCTATAGTTGAGGATTTGCTTTTACTTGAGAATCAGCTTCCTTTCTTTTTTCTTGAAGATCTATTCAATAAAGCATTTCCCCTAGACCTTCATGATGATATCCCTTCCTTTCTTGAGCTCACTTATGACTTCTTTAAATTTTATAACGTGCAAAACTTAGAGCCTGCAGATTCTAATATTAAGATAAAGCATTTCACATATCTTATTAGGTTCTTTCACTTACAAAGAAAAAATCCTCCAAGGCACTCATTCCAAGAGGCTGGAGACTATGTTCTTTTATATAGGGCAAATTAAAGAGCTAGACGAAGCAGGAGTGAAGTTGAAGGTAAGCACAAGCAAATTCTTACTAGACTTGCAATTTTTAGGGTCTATTCTTGAGGTCCCACAGATTTTGGTGGATGGTAGGACTGAGAGTTTGTTTCATAATATGATAGCATTAGAGCAATGTCATTATCCTTTCAAATCCTATATTACTGACTTTATTATTTTCTTGGGTCGCTTAATCAAAACAAAGAAAGATATAAATGTCCTTATTCACAGTAAAATAGTCGTCAACTCTCTAGGTGATACCAATGATGTTGCTAAAGTGTTTAATGGTCTTCGGAAAGAAGTAGTCCGATATAATTTAAATTCTTATCATGTTGATATCTGCAAAAGGTTGAATGATTTCTATCAAGGTCCTTGATATAAGAGGAAAACAACTTTGAGGCGTGATTATTCCAAGAAACCTTGGCAAACTATGGCCTCTGTAATGCCCCTCATGATATTTTTCTTGGCATTGTGTTCAGGACCGGAGGAAACAGGAATGAGGAAGGCTCAAGTGAAGTCTGAAGGAGGTCTACGCCGCGGCTAGAAGTAGGGTCGCCGCGACGAGAAGCTTTCCAGTGGCATTGTTCCGGATAATTTGGTGGAGCCGTGGCGAGAGTCGGAAAAATTGTTTAAATTCGGATCAGTCGGACGCGAAAGAAAGAAAGAAAACGAAGGGAGCGACGAAGAGAGACGAGGAGCAGTGCTAGGGTTCGGCATTTTTGGTGTCCAAGAGTGATTTTCAGACCGAGGGAGCTTGGATTTAAGTTGGTAAGTGTTCTAAACTCCTCTCTCTCCATTCTCTTCTGTTGGAATTCGAGATTTTCGGTTGTAAGGTTGGATCTTCGGGTTTTGGCCGAAATCCACCGATTGAAATGGATGTTTTGAGGTTAAAGAAGTGTGTTTTGGTATTCTTGTTACTTGAATGTGAGTTTTGAAGGGATTATTTGTGTTTTGAGCTTAACCCTAGGTTGTTTTTGGTTAGGGCTCTTGGGAATCCGAAGTGTATATGGTTGTGTGATGTTTGAGTGATCCCTAGGAGCTTATTGATGCATGAAAATTGTGTTGGAACCTTGGGTTAGGCCAGTGTGGTTGAATTGTGATGTTTGGTTTGTTGGTATATTGTGTTAATGGAATAATTGTGATATGGTAAAGGTTGTTGGTTAATCGAGAGGGGTTCACACGTATTGGACAGTTCAAAGAAGCTTGTGGAACTCCTGTGTGTGTGGTAACGACAATTGATGTAACCGGGTGTTTGTTTATTTGTATTATATTGCGTATTGATATGTATATTATGTATATATATGCATGTTTCTTTTATACCATGATATTGATGTGATTGTGTGTACTGTTTTCTATATATCGTGGTATGCACACAGCTAGATGTGGATTTGATGAGTATAATGATGATGATTATGATGATGATATTGGCATGGCATGACATGGTGCATACATATGATTGTGACATGATGATAATGATTGTATGATGACACGTGAGCATCACCACATGGCATTGTGAGGCCTTGATATATGTGGTGGATTGGGTGGTGATGATGTGATGACGATACGATATGATTATATATGTTTTAGGGAGGATGAGGATGGGATCCCTGCAGCTAAATCGCCTCCGATGGCCAGGAGGGGAAAGGCGCGCAGTGGATTGCACTTTCCCTAAATCGCTGCCAATTCATGGTGGGAAAGGGGAAGGAGAGCCACGGTCCGAACATTAGTGTTACCTTTGGCCGGGTACGCTAATGGGAGGTAAGCTTGGTGATGTCCCGAAATCAGTCTTCACCGACTGTTGGAAGGGAATTACCTATACGAAATGTCCTGTTATGACGCTAGCCCGTGGTTCTAGCTGTGTGCGAGGGAGACATGCATACCATTCATTGCACATTGCATTCATGAGTTGTATGGAATATGTATATATATGTATATGTGTGTGTGTTTGTTCCCGGTTACTGAGACATTGTCTCACCCCCCTCTCCCATAAACTAACCTTTCAGGTGATGGTTCTGGGACTAGTCTGGAGAAGATGTGGGAGTAGCTGTGTACGTGAAAATAGTCTATGTAGCGAGTGTATTCTGTATTGGTATCTTGTGCCAAGTAGGATAGCGAATGGTTTGTAATGGATAAATGATATGGTTAAGACTGGTTATGTATGTATGTATGTTTATGTATGAGATATGTTGGTATTTGTGAGTCCAGTGTTGGATTTGAGCCGTAATGGTATGTGTTGGGGCCTATAGCCTGTATGATTGGTCTGGGAGTGTCCAATTGCCTTTGGTGGCAATTGAAGGTTGTTAGTGGTGAGTTTTGATCAATAAGTGGCCAAAACGGTGTCAAGGGTCCAGAATCTCCATACGGAGTCAGATTGAGGCAAAAGTAGTGTCTATGGATAGATGGGGACTAGAGCGACTTGTAGGAGTTAGAATCAAGTCATTCAGAGGTCAAAGCATAAAGTTATGCGCATCGTAAGTCCGCCTAGAATGCTGAATTTGCTGATATGGTGTATCAGCAGGGGGCGCCGCGGCGCCAGAGGGGGCAGTAGCGATGTAAAAACAGGGAAGGTTGGAGCCGCGGCGCTACTGTAGCGGCCGCGGCCCCAGCCCAGTTGTTAGTATTTTGCGAGTCGTTTCCGCTGTGTTGAGGTATTGGAGAGTTGTTTTGAGTTGTCAGAGTTATGTTTAGTTGAATTTTGAAGTTTTTGGTTTACTCTGGAGGTGTCAGGAGGTAGGGTGTTACAGCCTCTATTGCTAGAATCATGCTCCTCTTTCTTACCCTTATTCAAACCATCTTTTCTGTCCTCCAAGTAGCATTGAATTGAAGTGGATTTAAACAGTGTGTAACATTGTAATTTGAGTGTTTCATTCTTGAACTTGTTGTATTCTTCTACCTTTGCTTTTGTTTACCCTCTTTCTATATAGAATGAATAATAATATATCTCCCAAACACGAAATTAGTACAGGACTTTGATATTCAAGTGTTGATGAAAGTAGAAACTGCAGTGTCTAGCCATAGAGTAAGTTAAATATTAACAAGTTTGAAATATATTATACAGAACTTTTTTTTATTTCTATACTATTTTTATCACATCAAACATAAAATTGAAATGACATTTCTATTCCTTTTCATATAATACCAAAGAAGAAAAATCAGGGGTACACATATATAAAGGTTGAAATTAGGCTGCCTTATCAATGAAATTAGGCTGAAGATTGACCCAGCCCGACACCTGGCCTAAGATTGATTACGTTTAATTCCTAAATTAATAGCTTTTTTAGCCTCATTTATTAGTCTTAGATATAGTTATAAAAACATTTGTCATATTACAAGTATGCATCCTGTATGTTAGTGTGTACTCTGGTGCAAATGTGAAGGCTTTTCTTAATTCTTTACATTCCCTTTGCTTACAACTGCAGCATTTCTCTGGTCTTATCTAGTTTTAGATTTAAACAATTTGTGAGATTACAAATCATTATTACCAAGAACACAATTTAGATTTCAGAAGCTGGTGGCCACCTTTTTTTTTCTTTTTGTTTTATTTTACTCTTCTACTTCTACTTTTCGAGGAGCCTTTCCACTCTTCAAATCAGCTTCTACTTTACTAGCTTTAGTACTCTTCAGTCGCTGTGGGTTCGTATTAAGAAATGATAGTTGAGATGTCAAAACTCCAAAAAAAAAATAATGATAATAAATTTGAATTATTTATATTTAATTTGAAAGGTCCATGAATCAAAAGGTAGGAAAAATTTGTAAGAAATAGAGCCAAGTTTGAAAATACTACTAACTATCTTTTGTTTTTTTACTTTAAAGGAATTCTGTTGGAAAAATTCAACTTATGCAGCTGTCAGAGAATAGTGTTTGAACAAAACGAAGAATACGGATTACACTTATTATATTGCTGCATGGTGCAGTTTCAGTTTTCAACAGAACATACAATATCTAATTACAACATTAAGAACTCGCTTATTCATAGATGCAATACAAAGAATGATTAATAAATTCAATTTCGAGGATACAACACTGAAACATACAAGCCAGCTTTAAATTTAATTAGTTCAACACTACTTGGAGGACAGAAAATATGGTTTGAATAACTGTGAGAATGAGAAGTACTATTCCAGCAATAGAAGCAACAGTGTGCCATGGTGTCATGCAATAATCACGTCTCAAAGTTGCCTTCCTCTTATGCCACGGATCTTGACAGAAGCCATTCAACCTTTTGCAAATATCAATGTATCCGGCATTGAAATTCATTTGAATGATATTTCTCCACAAGCCATTAAATAATGCTGCAACACTATTTGTATCACCTATGTAGTTGCGGATTATTTTCCTCTGAATGAGGGCATCCACATCTTTATTTGTGTTGATCAGGCTGGTCAATACAGCAACATAGTCCGTAATGTAAGATTCATAAGGATAATGGCACTGTTCTAAAGCTATCATATTGCGAAATAAAATTTCAGTGGTATCTTCTACTAGAATTTGTGGGATCTCAAGAACACATCCTGAAAATTGCAGGTCTAGTAAGCATTTTCTTGTGCTTGCCTTCAACTTCACTCCTGCTTCCTGCAACTGGTTTGCACTAAATAAAAGAATATGGTCTCTAGCACCATGGAACAAATGCCTTCCAGGTTTTGTCCTTGGTAAGTAAAACAATCTAAGAAGATCAGTGAAGTGATTTATCCTAATATCAGAATTAAACTGTAATTTCTGTATATTAAAAAACTCAAAGAAGTTGTACGTGAGCTCAAGAAATGAAGGGAAGTCACCACGAAGGTCAAGACGAAATGCTCTATTGTATAGTTCTTCAAGAACAAAGAACGGAAGTTGGTTCTCAAGTAAAAGCAGATCCTTAACTATAGTATCCATCTTTAGCATCGTTGGATCTCCCATCCTTTGAACAGATCTTTTTAAAGAGTTCAATGATGAAACCAGCATCAACCAGTACTAGTTTCACAAGTTCCTTCTCGCTAAGTTTGATGTTCTCTGAATAAGAAGCACGAACCTTCGGCTCTGAATGTTTTACACAGCTGACCAAATCGTCCAAGCTTGTCATAGCTTCATGTATAAAGTTTTTGAAGAATATTTGTTTGTGCCTTTCCATGTCTTGCAGTCTCTTGATTCTGTAATGAACAGGACCAATGGAAACAGCTCTTGGTGTGTAAGCTTCTTCTTTTAGATCACGAATCCCGTGGGGCACCTTGTAGATACAACAAGAACGTGACAAGAAACCATCTTCGCTATGCTGAATCATCGCTTTAATGTCAATGATCACATCATCTTCCATCTATAAAATTTGATTCGGAGAGCAATTAGCAATTTCAAAAGTTGTAAGCAAAAGAAGAGTAAAGAAAATAAGAAATGCCTTCACGATTCGAAGAGGATAATATATGATGCAGAACCTGTTGAATGAGATTGGAGGTGAAGTTATATTTCAACGATTTCTTCAGCAATCTCAGTGGTCAACTCTTTCTTCTTCATGTCCATCGCTTCTGCCAAAGAATCGCAGGATGTGCTCTTCATTATAGGAGCCTTTATCCATGTCCATCACACTATTCTTTTTTTTTAATTAATTGAAATTTCGCGGTTGATGGGAACAAACATTCATAAGTGCAGCCGCCTTTTTTGAAATATTCTGGACAGTACCTTAGGATGAACGTTGAGAAATTGTTAGGACAAATTGTCAACATGTTTAATTAATTTTATAATAGCCACTATTTGTTAGCTTCATGAAGCGAGACACCTTGGCAAACTGTTGCTTCTGCCCTCAAGATTGTACTCTTCATTCTTAGTATTATTCAAATCATATTTTGTCCTCCAAGTTGTAATGAAGTAGATTTTGAGCTAGCCTTAAAATTAGTATAATTTGCGTGTCCTATGTTCTTGAACTTGTGTTCTGTCTCTCCTTTGTTTAGAGTTTGATATATAAATTATAAAGAATTTCTTATACAACTTTTTCAAGCTAAGGTACTAATTTGCCCTCAATGGTTGTAATTGTTAGAGCTTTTTATATGGCTGAGAAGCTGATTATAATTGTCTCTATATATGTAGTTTGGTCCCGCTTCTTCTTTAGTGAGATTAATTCTTTTCCCCCTTGGAGCCTTAATTAATCTTTTTAGTTTGGACTTGGTCATTTTATGCTTTGTTAATTTTGTCTAAAATTCTTTAATTTTGTATTCTACTTCATAATATATATGAGTAAATACATTAATCTTCCTTCTAATTTATAATTTTAAATACTACAGAGACATCTCTATCTTAAAAGCCTACACAAAGCTCTTTTAAAATTAAGAATTATGTTATATAGACCTCCCATCTCCTCTATTGTGTTAGCTGTTTGTGTAAATCTTTTGAAAAATACACTTTTATGCCTCTCCATATCTTGGAACCGCACATTGCCATATAGTTGAAAGGGCCAAACAAAACAGCTCTTGGGGTGGAAAGTGTCTTCATTTATCTCACGTACGGACCAAAGGAACCATTTTGTAGATACAATATGTAATTAAGAGACCATCTTCGCTTAGCTGGATCATTGCATTAATGTCAATGACCACATCATCTTCCATTTACCGATTTTTTTTTTTCCAACACTTCCATTTATCGAATTTGATTCATATTAGACGATAGATTTCATTGAAATTTCATAGATACAGCAGCCTTTTATGAAATATTCTAGACAACCCCTTTAGGTTGAGCATTGACAAATTGTTGGGGCAATTTGTCAACTTTTTTTGTTTTTTAAAATCGATTGGCTTGAATTATAATAACCTCGAGTCGTGAACTTCAAGAAGTTGTTTTTGTTTAAAAAAGAAAAAGTTTAGTACTCATTAGGGTCAGCTCAGAGATCTAGAAGGAAGATATTTATAGGTGAATCTTAACTAATTGAATCAACTTTCCTTGGCTAATTAACTTCATGAATATTGAGATGAGGCCACATTCAAAATCTCACAACTCAGATGTAATACTGCATTGTGATTCTCTTTCACTACTATAATTACTAAGGTGGCATTTGATATGACATTATGACTGAAGCAAGGGAAAAGAAAAAAAAATTAATAAAAAAAGGTAATATTTATTAATATTTTTATTATTATTTGCCTCCTTTACTTTTGTTTTTTTAAATTGTTTTGCGTACATTCTTTGTTGTCCCTCCATGTGTGATGGGCCAACCAATATAAGCAAAATTAAATCCATGTGGATGAAATCGGGCTTGCAGGCTCTCTACTAAAACAAGCTAATCGAATCAACACCGGATGGATTAGCGGGCTGGTAGATCTATTTTTAGCCCATATGAATTTTTTTAATAAAAATAAGAAAATTTCAGTTTACAACAGTTTACACATCTAAATAACTAAATTATTCTCACACTGAAAAATATCCGAGGTATAACAAAATCAAAAGTTAAGTGATATTATAAATGTCGCAATGGATCAATCAATAGTAATATAAAACTAACAGTAACGAACAAAGAAAAACCAAAAAGCCAAAAAAAAAATAAGTTGAACAGCGCAATAGAATGTTGGTTTAATGGAAGAGACCATTGATTGAGAGGGTCAAGAGACATTTAACATGGAACAATGGAAAGGCTATGGGCTTGTTTGGTTTACATTTTTGTAAACTAAATCATAATTTTTAATTATTATTTTTTTTTATCTAAATAGATTTGTGGTAAATTTATGTACTTTTATCCAAATTTTATTTTTATAAACTGTGATTATTCTAACAGACCTTTTATAAAAAGATAATTCAAACAGCACTATATAAATATAGTTGAGATGAGACTATATATATATACACACGAATTTCATTGTCAGAAAATAGGCCGTAACTGATGAGTGATTGGGATTTACAAGGTGTCTTAGAAGGCCAGATTAAATCCCTTGAAGATCTAAATGTCCAATTGGATCAATCATCGTTGGCTAACTTCATGAAGTTTTATATTCACAAAATCAAATGCTCTAATTGGAAAAATTTGATTTTTTATCTTTCCTCTGCTATAATTTTATCTATCATAAGATTTGATTTTAATTTTATTTTTTCATGATTCAAACAAGAGAAAGAATTTCTTCATTTTATGGTTTGTTCTTAGTAGATGTTTCAGTACATATATAGGTACCTTGTCCTTCCAAATGATTAGAGGATAAATCTATAGAGGTTATACAACGCTAAGTATTCTCTGATGTTCAATTAATAACTGATGTTCTGCGTATCATGTACAAGTAACAAGTGCTTTTTAATTTTAAATTCTTAATGCTTTGCAAAGAAGTAATATTTCTGAGAAACAGAACAAAGTAATCCACAAAGGAATGATTTAAGTACTATTACGTGCATGCTTAAATTTAATGATTAAAGTCTTCAAAAAAAGTAATTGTGAGGAGAATAACACAAACCTTGAGTTAGATTAGTCTCACTCAAAGCCGAATAATGTGAGAATACTCATGAAAAAAGAAAAAATAAAAAAATAATAAAAAAAAAGAAAGAAAATCGCTGTTAAAAAAATTCTTAGAAATCGGCGTTAAGCAGACTTCATGAGGACGTAAGAATATCTTTTTGTATGAGACTAATCTTAATTATAGTTGTTTAGAGAATTTATGATTGCTTGAAAGTAGTATCAGCAAGGTATAGTTTGACAATCAAATTGTAGAATCTCATTGCATATTCCATATTTTTATATTTTTATGAAGAAAAAACACAAAGAGTGATATTTTTTATTTTTAACAAACAAGAGTGATATTGTTATCAATGCGGGTTTCAACTATTTCTGTGGATATTTTGGAAAGAAAAATTAATTGTACAACTAAAAAAGTATAAATGTATTTACGAACCATTTGAACTTGAGTGAAGAGGTCTGATAGATTATCATCGAAATTTCATAATACAATGATCCTAGAATTGTAGGAGTAGTAAATATTTTTTGTAATTCCAGTTTTTGTCATTAAGTAATTAAGTATAAAAACTCATTAACAATTAATTTCTTTCTTTTCTTTTTTCTTATGAAGAAAAGTACATGTACGTTGAGTTCTGCGAACTTCCAAATTGAGAACAATCGCCACAACTGAAACGGGATTAAAACCTATACACTTATAATGTCAAATCCTTATTAACTGAACCAGCTATTAATCTCAATCATTTATATAATTTTGAAATTTTATAAGATGGAGTGCTTGAAACAAGAACTCTAATCAATTCACTAAAGTTTAGTTTCATACCCGAATTGTATGAAGATATTTTCAAAATTATTTTTTTAAAAAAATGAAAGAAAACAAGGGAAGTAAAACCTTTTTTAAGGGAAAAATTCATCAAATATACTAATGGTTATACAAAAAAAGATTAATCAAAAGAAAAACAAAGTTAATGTTTTGTAGTCTCTTTAACTTTTACATTCAATGGGAAAAAATAAAAAATAATTGAATTAATTCAGTCGCTTTTATCTAATTGTGGAGTTTGAAACGAAAAATTGATTGTGCTACGAGCAGACATCAAGCTATCGACGCTGTTGTAAGAATCATTTGAATTGAAAAAACATATTAATTATATATAAAAGTGACATATTAATTAGTAAATTATCTGTAATGAGCTTTGAAGCCGGGTTTTTTTTTTTGCCACAGAAAGGCCGGTAATTAATATTATGATTAAAAGATCTAAGTTCCAATTTCAATCACAGAAAAATTAATAAAATGTTTATCAAAATAGTCTTAAGAAGAAAGCTATATAGAGCTCCTTCATGATGATGATGATGATGATGATGATGATGATGATGATGATGATGATGATGATGATGATGATAAGGCTGTGCTCCCTCCCATCCAAAATATAAATTTTATTTGACTAATTACACACATACTAAAGAATGGAGTTAACCAATTAAATTTGCCAAAAGTTTACATTATTTTTCAATGTTACATTACTAAAAATAATTTCCAGAACAATTTTTTCTCTCACAAGTTACTTAAAGATAAGGATAAATTAAAAAGAAATACTTAATGCCTTTGACATTACTTAAATAAGATTTATATTTTGAATTAGAAAAATATTCTAAAACATGACTTATATTTTGGATTGGAGAAAGATGAAGTAATAATCTCTTTTTATATGATTTTTACTTTTTTATAGAGAAATTATAATTGCTTCAAGATGATCCCACTTCAGTTAGACATAGTTTGAGAACCAAATATACATGAATACAGCATCTCATTGTATATATATACATTTATAATACGAAGACCATCGCAGGGGTGAATATGCTTCACCCTAGCTACAATATCCATGAACGAATTAAACAAAAGCTATCTTGAAGCCAGTTAGCTTGTCTAGCAATAGCAAGGCGTGGCGCTACATAGTAGCAAATCTAGTGCTTTTCAGTTACATCATGAAGGTTTAAATCCTTGACACTATCCACATCTGATCCTGCTCTCACCACTTGAGGTAGCCTCAAGTAGCTACAAATCTAGTGTTTCATGAACAAACCAAACCCATGGAAATAAACTGTCATCTTGTCAGTGAGCAGATTCAGATAAGGATAATCGAGCAAATGTCTCATCAGGACAAAGGATTAACAAGCTGAAATATTGACCAAATGTTTAGGCAAATTTATTTGATCTCAACTTGAGAGTTAGTTGTAAAGGCAATGTGTCTTTTTATAAAAGCCACATGCATGTTACTTATCAAGTATGCATGATGCATGTTGATCAGTTCCCGATGTTGCAGTGATTTCAGATTCCTTCATTCTCAATGGTTACTCCTTTTCATTCATCTTCAACATATTATATACATAGATGCTATAAGTAGGCCAAAAAAAATGAGAGATATAGAATTCAACAAACGTTCAAGAATAGAACACTCAAATTATAGTATTTTACAAGCTCTAAATCTACTTCATCACAACTTGGAGGATAGAAAATATAGTTGGAATAAAGCTCAGAATGAAAAGTATGTTTAGAAGCTTCTCCTCATAAGTGATCATTTTATTTTAAAATATGTTTAGAAATTTTTTCTTATAAATGATTATTTCTCATCATAAGTGATTATGGAGAGAATCCAAACACACTTGGTCATTTAAATCATCAATTAAAACATTTTGGGGGGAATAAAAATATCATTTTTCAGTGGGACAAAAAGTCAAGTCAATCATCAATGAAATTTTTAGTCAAATAATTATCTGAAGATAATTCAAATACAAACAATATTAGTCAAATCTTGAATACTTAGCTTGATTTAAGGGTAAAGTGAGACATATATATCTCATATTTTTTGAGTTTAAACATCTCTTTTTGCTGATTTTTCTTAATTTGCATAGAAAATTAAGATTACTTGAACAAGAAACCACATCAGTTTGATATATTTTAAGAACCAAAATATAAATCTCATCATATGCATATATACTCTTAAAATAAAAGAAAATTGAACATATATGTTGGGAGTCCCTCCCGTAAGAGTTAATGTAAAAAAGAAGTCTCATATTTATCAAGAGTTAAGTATACTACCTCCAGTTATTTTTATAAAAGCAAAAAAAACTATTTTGATCATCAAGACTAAGAAAATTAGTTGAAATTAGTTAAATGTAATTATTATGTTGCAAATTCAAAATTTTTTTTTAAAAATTTCCATATTTAGTACTTAATGAACTCTTTTAGCATGGAAAAAAAAAAAGAAACAATCATTGCTTCTTTCCTCATGAATGAAGGGTAGAAACGGAATAAGCTAACAAGAGCACAAGATACTGAGACTATATTTCTTATAAATAGAACAAAAAAACTACTCCCCAAATTCTCCTATAAAAAAAAATTGGAGGGAGTATATAAGTGGAAATATCTCCAGATGAGAATGATTTAATATTTTGGACCATAATGGAGTATAAGCCCAATTAAGTACTTCCATTTGAAGCCATTCCTCTAAATGTATCACAGGAATCACAGGAACCTCGCCCATCTAGAGTTGACTATTTTTATCCCACAACCGAGCCCACCATCTTGATCCAATGCCATGGTTACGTTTAGTGTGTCGGAAACTGCTTTCTTTCTGGAAAGAGACCGGGAAAGGAGGTTCTTACTTACACAAGTACGATATGCGTGAAGGGAATTCTGGAAATAATTAAATTTATGTAATTTTTTTTATATATTTTTTATGTTATTCTCTAATTAAAATTTAATAAGTAAATTTTTTTAATTTTTTTAGGTTTAAGAAGTTAATACTTTTAATATATAATTAGTAAGTAAGCCTATAATGTATTAAAAGATGATCTACATATTAACTTTTAATTAAAAAATAACATAAAAAGCACGTAAAGAAAGATGTATAAATATTTTCCTTCTTGAAAAGTTACTTTCTTATTTTTGTGGATATTGGCTTTTCTCAAAAAAAGATAAGGAAATGAGTTGCTTTCCTAGAATCAAAATTTAATGATAATTTATTTTTTTAAAACACATTTTAAAAAAGATATTTATGTACTTTAGTTATTTCTTTTATTTTTAAACACTTTCATTTTTCTATTGATACACCAAATATATATTTCGATTATAAAGTTATTTTTCAAAAAGGTTTCTTCCTATTTCTATTTCTATTTTGATTCCTATTCATATTTTCATTCTTATTTACATGTCCATTGTCATTCTATGCCAATCCTCGCATTACAGTTTGAGCTGAACTTATTAGGTTGGGGCGAAGAAGGCTGTTTCAATTTTTTTTCTCTACAGATTTTACTGATTTCACAGATACGATTGGATAGGTTGTAAAAATAACAATACTAGGATACAGCTAGGTAAATATTGAAAGCAATGTCGTGATTTAAAAGAAAAGAGGTGAAAGCGATAAAGTTATTATGGAGAAGATATCATTGAGGAGACAGGGGCATATGAAAATAGTACCAATAAAAAATGAGGGAAAAATCATTAAGGAAAGGTTGCAATTCTTACGTGTTGATATGATAACTTTATTAATAATGATTAATTTATATACATCTTTATAAGCGATTTTTAAGAGGTGAGGGATCATTTCACCTAATTTTTTTTAAAATATGAGATAATATTTATTATATATTTAAAAAATATTTATATTTAATTTATTCTAAAGAGTGAGTAAGAAATTAAATAAAAATAATTTTTTAAAAAAAATTAAATTTTTTAAAAATAAAATAATTAATTAATTTTAATTTTTAATCTTAATTTGCATGATTGAGTTAAAATAATTATATATATATAATGATGATGATGATGATCTGAGAGTGTAATTTTTATGAAAAAAACAACTTGGTATGACAAAGTGATCTAATCCCAGGCCAATACAAGGGAAAGGGTACGAATATCGGTCATCTTCGGTAGGGGTCGCATGCCACTTGTTATGTTATGTTCCCTTCTTCATTTTTTGGTGAGATGTCATATCCCTTTCTATTGCGCCCCACGTTTGTAAATTGTCATTGGGAATTTGGCCAAAAAACAAGAGAAATTGTCAGGGCATTCCCAGGCCCATTCACACCTCCCGATGTAACTTTACATTATGAAATTCCATTTTATAAAGATTTAATCATCGTCCTATCCTCACTGACAACCCATCAAAGTGTTTTCAGCAAGCAGTCACCTCATAGTTTAACTGTCAGCAAGCAGAAAGTGGGTTTAGTGATGATCTTCTTCATTGGGTGTGGTCATCAGCCACATTAATCTCCGGTCTAATTAAAGTTTAACATCAGTTTCTGCCGTAGGCTTTTTTTCTCAAAAAGTGATAAAAGTTGAAAAGTGGGTAATAACAAAATCCCCTTTGTTATTAATTCTAGAAACTTGTCCTAAGCCGTGAGTACCCCATTATTTTCATGTCTCTTCACTCGGCATTCTGTCTCTAGGCTACGTTCAGTGTCATTTGATTTTCTTTTAAACATACAAATTAAATATATTTGCACTCAAGCTTTTTCACTAAACAAAAAGAAAAACTCGCATCGAAGGCACGAGATCTACCTCCAAACGTGAATAAGATTGCTCACCACTCACCACCAAACTAGAGCTATTTATTAGAAGGACATTACATTGATCTTTCTTGGCTCAGAAAAACGTACGTGTACATGTAATTTTATTAGTGAATAATTTAATTTAAAAAATTAATATGTTGCATAAAATTATTTTTACCCAAAAACGCCATTAAAATTATTAATTAGTTATTAGTATTGATTTATCGGTCTATGATTATTTAAGTAAGAGGCACAAAATCAATATAAGAGTCTTGGGCTTGTTGCACAGATCATATTTTAAATAAATCAATATTTTCTTTTAAGTAAGAGGCACAAATCATATCGTTGATATCAAAATGCATAGTATTTCTCACTCCAAGAGGAGGAAGAAGAGTGCGGATCTTCTATCTTCACAAAATTAACTACATATGGTATATTTAAAAAATGGATAAGATTATCTATGCCTCTAGTGGGTCACAAACCTAATTAAATTGATATCTACTGGTGATTTAACGTCTAGTCCAATCTCAAGGCCTTAGATATCTAGACTCTTAGTGGAAACCAAAGGTATCGGACGGACCCTCCAGTTGCCAAAATTTTGAGCTTTATTGAAAATTGGGAGTGTACTCCTTCCCATTTTCTTCATTAAAGAAAGACATAAGATTTAAAAAAAAAAACAGAAAAGAAAATGAACAACCAATGCTCGTGTCACTCTTTTACTAATTGCGTATATAAAGATCTATTTTTAAGGAGAAACCTGCAATACGTGCAAAACTATACACATAAAGGCAAGGCAGAATTGGCCAACCACATAACATCCAAACTATAAAAAGTTGGTTTCTTTTTATAAAGTTTGCCTGAATTACGAATTAAGTTTATTTTTAAGAAAGTTATTTTAATAAAAGTAAAAAAAGCATGATGTGAAACGTACGACTTCTTTTTTTTTTTTTTCAATGCAATACACAATCTAAAACAATCATTGATTTAGATTTAATGGCTTTGCTTGCACCGATCAAATTTGTTCTTTTCTTATGAATCGGAATAAAAGAAGGTTAAACTTATGAATCATGAAAAATCCACTGAAAGCTATAAAGAGACAAAATTTATTAAATAACATTAAAAAAAATCTGTGATCTGAATGATGCAAACCGTGTTTTGACTTGGGAGGGTATAAACTTTAAGTAACCGTTTGGTTTATTTTTTTATAAAAATATTTTTAGAATAATTACAGTTTATAAAAATAAAATTTAGATAAAAATAGAAAAATTTATCAAAAAGCTGTTTAAATGAAAAAAAAAATAATAATTAAAAAGTACAGTTTAGTTTCCAAAGAGGAGAACTAAACATGCACTAAAATGGCATGTCATCTAGTAACACAACTAACAACATGTTTGGTCTAACTATTCGGAGCTAATTTGTCATTGATTAGCGCCTGGTAAATATTTAAAAAAAGGAGCAAAATGATCTATAATGTACAATATTGACAGTTAAGAATTTGAGGAATAAAAATATTTTATGAGGGCAATTGAAATACTTAAATTAGTTCTTTTTTTAAATCGTCAGACAATCTCTTCAATATTACGGTCAGTAAGATTTTTCCATGTTACAAGTGTATTTTCGATTTACTATTATAATTTTTTTTCAATAAATTATTGCTTTGAGTTTGGGTCCTAGAAATTTGTTATATACTTATATTCTTTTTTATTGGCCAGCTGGCTAACAACCTCAGGGCCCCTCAGATATATATATAAGATATATAGTCTTACCTGATAGATAGATCAGAGCACAATAGGATCACATTCTGAGATTATCTTCCTATAGAAAAAATTGGTAGATGGAGGACTTGACCTCTGAGAGTATTGCTGAAGAAATGGTGGAAACAAAACTACTTTCCCTCACACCTCATTCTACAGATTTCAGCAGTAATGATTATTTGGAACAATGCATCCTTAATTTACTCTTCTCCTCAATTAGAAATTTTAGAATTATTGCATCCATCCGTTTTAAATTTATTTAAAATTAAAATGAATATACGAAATTAAGAAAGGTCCTTTAATTAGTTCTCATGAAGAGGGTAAATCGCACGAGCACTATCAAGGCGTGCGTTGAGACATTCCTGACAACAAAATGGCGTGCACATGGTCAAAAATCGCACTGACTGAAGCAAAAGGAATAAAGAAATTTTAAAACTTAAAAAGGAACAATTAATAATAATACACACCAACATGGGTTTAGAGAAACTCGTAGAGAATAATCAAATTTGAAAAAAAAAAAAAGGTGAACTTGTGCATCACTATTACTTGCGTGTGGGTACCACCGGTATAAACCAAACACATGTATACGTACATATAACGGAGAATCAAACTGCGATACGCCAAACCATTGAACATTAATTTCGATCATCTTATTTCTTTTGAAAAAAAATTTATGTGAGTTGGATTCTTCGAACAGTCAGATTTATGACAAACCTCACAGCACTAATGAGGTTAAAACCCATATCCTTATGAGATCAAATTCTTATTAACTGAACCAGAATTTATGGATTTTTCAATTTTAAGATAATTTTTTAAAAAAGAAAAAAACAATTTGATATGATAAAGTTTCATCAATTTTTTCTTGGCCAAAGTTTCATCAATTTTATTTATAGGATGCAATTCCAAGCCCATACACGCCAAAGGGTACGAATATCAGTCTTCTTCACTAGGTGTCACGTGCCACGTTATGTCCCCTTCTATAGCGCTCCGCTTTTGTGAATTGCCGTTGTCTTTTGTTTTTTACCAAGGAATTGCCGTTGTCGAGTTGGCCTAAAAAGAAGTGGGGAAATTACCGAGGGAAAAAGAAAAAGTTTTTCTCTCACTTAATGAGTACTTCCAGGCTCATTCACACCTCTCAATATGGCTTTAAATTGTGAAATTTCATTTTATTATTGAATTTATATTCATAATCATATCCTCATTTTAAACCTATCAAACTCCTTTCAGCAAGCAGTGACGTCGTAGTTTAAATGCAAAGCAACTCTATTGCATGGATATCCCTTCGCCCCGCGCCGCCCCCGCCCCCCCCGCCCCCCCCCCCCCCAAAAAGAGCACAAAAAAAAAGTTAATGTATCCAATACTTATTACACATGATAATCAGATGATACTCTATAATATGTATTATATACATATATTTAATTTAATTTTAATTTTCTTTCATTTCCTTGCAATTCACTTTTATTTTAAAAAGGAAAAAAAAGACATTGTCACCAAAAACGGAGAAAGAAAAAAAAATTACCTTCATTTTTGTCTCACAAAGTAAGCAAGTGGGTCTGACAGGAATGGACTTGCTTAATTGTCTAGCATACTGGCAAATATTTTTTCAGGATGTACGTAGCATCTTAATTTTAATTAAATTTGAGGAATGGTGTTGATGTATAAATTTAATGAGCTAAATATGATTAAATTAACAAAGTCTCTTGCAAATTCATGCCCATAGCATATTCAATGACTGGCAATTATTTTTCAGCCATGAAAAATCTAAAAAAAAACACAAACACAAAATTATACTTCCAGACCATACTAATTCACGTTCATAAATTTTTAAACAAATTTTAACAATTATGAGCTGTTTTTTCAGAATTAAAAAAAAACTTTATATTTCGGAATCAAAAAGTAAAATGACTTGTGCGGGCTTATTTCACCTATGGTTCCACATTGGCGGCTATAAACTTTAAAATACCATATAATTCATGGAAGATTCAACAAAAATATTTTAGTTGGTCGTCAAAAACAAAAATATTTTAGATTTATTGTTATCATTGATAAAAAAACTTATTAATTGAATAAAATTAAATTTTGTAGATCAAGTTATCATTTTATAGAGCATGAGTGATAGGTTTAAAACACACTAATATATTTTTATATTTTTTGGGAACATTTAAATGTTTAGAATCTTTAATTGTTGAGATAATAAATTATGGGTGTTTATGTATCATTTTTTATAAATAAATTAGACACACATTTCGTGCATTGTTCATAGTCTGCCATTAGTCATGAACTCCTTTATATTTACTACAACCTATGATTTGTGAGAGGCACTTGGTGCCACTGAGGCACAAGGCTATATTAAAATCCAGTGCATCATATATATATATAGAATGTGTAATGTGCATTATTGCTTGTAATGCAGAATGCTAGAAGTTTTATATTTTATAAATATTAGTAAGTATCAACTTGATATTAGGTTCAGAGAATTATTAGATCTTTTATTTTATTTTTGCTGATTACGTACAACTAGTAAACTGGTCTTGTGTAATACCCTACCTCTAGACTTAACCAAAAACTTTAAAATTTAATCAAACACAACCCCAAAACCTTAAAATAACACTCCACAACTTCAAATAGCAGAAACAACTCCCAAAACACCAGAAATAAGGCTGGGGGCCGCGTCCGCTACAGTATCACCGCAGCTCTGGCCTTCCCTAATTCTGCATCACTACTGGCTTTACTGGCGCCGCGGCTTGGGTTATGGAGCCGTGGGGCGAAGCCGCGGCGCCCCATGCTAATATCCAATATCAATAAATTTTCATATTCCGGGGCCAACTTCCGACGCATATAATTTTATGCTCTAACATTTGATTGACTTGATTCCAACTCCTACAAGTCAATCTAGTCCCCATCTATTAAAAGACACCACTTTTACCTCAATCCGACTCCGTATGGAGATTCTGGACCTTTAGCATCGTTTTGGCCACTTATTGACCAAAAATTACCACTAACAACCTTCAATTGCTACCGAAGGCAAACGGACACTCCCAGACCAATCATACAGGTCCAAAACCCTCAAACTATCTCGTCCAAAGAGGCTTCACCTCAAATGAACCACTCCTCTGAGATTTGACCCCTTAAAACCTAACTTGATCAAATGGGCTACAGGCCCTTAAGCAAACCAACATACAACTCCTCAACTCCAACACCATACAACCATACATACCACATGCATAAATATACGTACATTCATAACTAGTCTCAACCATTATCATTTATCCCTTACAAACCATTCTATCCTACTTGGCACAAAATACATTATCCAAATTACACACACTACATAGACTATTCCCACGTACACAGCTACTCCCGCGTCTTCTCCGGACTAGTGCCAGAACCGTCACCTGAAAGGTTAGTTTAGGGAGGGGGGTGAGCAATGTCTCAGTAACCGGGAACAATCACACACAAATATATATGTATATATTCCATACAACTCATGAATGGAATGTGCAATGAATGGTATGCATGTCTCCCTCACACACAGCTAGAACCACGGGCTATCGTCATAACAAGACATTTCGTATAGGTAACTCCCTTCCAACAGTCGGTGAAGACTGATTCCGGGACATCACCAAGCTCACCTCCCACTAGTACACCAGGCCAAAGGTAACACTAATGTTCGGACCGTGGTTCTCCTTCCCCTTTCCTACCATGAATTGGCAGCGATTTAGGGAAGGTGCAGTCCACTGCGCGCCTCTCCCTCCTGGGCATCGAAGGTGATTTAACCACAGGGATCCCATCCTTATCCTCCCTAACATATATAATTCATCCTTATCCTCCATAACATATATCATCATATCATATCGTCATTACATCATCACCACCCAATCCGTTATATATCAAGGCCTCACAATGCCATGTGGTGATGCTCATGTATCATCATATAATCATCATCATCATATCACGATCATATGTATGCATCATGTCATGTCATGCCAAAGTCATCATCATAAACATAATCATCGTCATCATCATCATAAACATCATGGCTATCATCTAGCTGTGTGCATATCACGATATATATAGAAAACAGTACACACAATCACATCAATATCGTGGTATGATAGAAACATGCATATATATATATACACAAATATACATACCAATATCTAATACAATACAAATAAACAAACACCCGGTTACCTCAATTGTCGTTACCACATGCACACGAGTTCCACAAGCTTCCTTGATCTATCCAATACACGTGAACCCCTCTCGATTAGCTAATAACCTTTACAATATCACAATTCTTCCATTAACACAATGTACTAATAAACCAACCATCACAATTCAACTACGTTAACCTAACCCAAGGTTCCAACACCCTTTTCATGCATCAATAAGCTCTTAGGGATCAATTAAACACCACACAATCACATACCCTTCGGATTCCCAAGAGCTCTAACCGAAAACAACATAGGGTTAAGCTCAAATCATACATACACCCTTCAAAACTCACATCCAAGCAACAAGAATACCAAAACACACTCCATTAACCTCAAATCATCCATTTCAATCGGTGGATTTCGGCCAAAACTGAAGATCCAACCTTAACGCTGAAAATCCCAAATCTTAACCGAAGAAAATGGAGAGGGAGGAGTATAGAACACTTACCAACTTAGATCCAAGCTTCCAAGGTTCGAAAAATCACTCATTGATGCCAGAAATCTCGAACCCTAGCTGAGCTCCTCGGGGTCTCCCTCGGTTTCATCCGTTTCTTTCTTTTCCGTTCGTCTGAAATGATCCTGATTTAAACAAATTTCCCGAATCTTGCCGTAGCCTTAGCATACCTTGCTGCGGCTCCACCAAGTTCATCCGGAACAATGCCACTGGAAAGGTTCTCGCCGCGGCGGCCCTACATCTTGGCACGGTGTGGAGCTCTTCCAGACTCCACTTGAGCCTTCCTCCATCCTGTTTCCTCCAATCTTGAACACAAAGCCATGAAAAATAACATGAGGGGTGTTACACTTTCCCCTCCTTAAAAAAAAATTTCGTCCTCGAAATTTCAACTCTTACCTCAAACAAACATCTCTGGATACTTTTTCCGCATGGAATCTTCAGTCTCCCACGTGACATCATTGGACATCAAGCCGCTCCGTAGGACCTTAAATAACTTTATGGTCTTATTTCTCAACTGCTTCTCCTTAACATCCAGAATTTGCAATGGTGTGACCTCAAAAGTCAGATCCTCTCGTACTTGAATTGCTTCATCATCCATTATATGAGATGGATTCGGATGATACTTCTTGAGTTGAGACACGTGGAAAACATCATACAATCCAGCAAGATTAGGCGGTAGCGCCACTCGATACGCTACTGGCCCAATTCTCTCCAGATTTTGATATCGATCCATTTACCTCGGGGTGAGCTTCTTAGCTCGAATCGATCTTCCAACATCAGTGGTAGGAGTGACCTTCAGAAATACATGATCTCTAATATCAAACTCCAATGGTCTCCTTCTTCTGTCCGCATAACTCCTTTGCCGACTCTGAGCTGTGAGAAGCTTCTGATGAATACTCTCTATTTGCCGAGAGGTTTGATCCACAATATCTGGGCCTAAAAGACTCCTTTCACCAAGTTCAACCCAACACAACGATGACCTACACTTTCTGCTTTACAATGCTTCATACGGAGCCATTTGCAAACTCGAGTGGAAACTGTTGTTATAGGAAAATTCAACCAACGGCAGAAACTGATCCCAATTGCCTTTGTTCTCCAGAATACATGCCTGCAGCATGTCCTCCAGAGTTTGAATAGTCCTTTCAGTCTGCCTATCAGATTGAGGGTGATAAGCAGCACTGAAACTCAACTTTGTACCCATGGCCTTTTGAAGAGATTTCCAAAACCTGGATGTGAACCTAGAATCTCTGTCTGACACAATATTTATTGGGACTCCATGCATCCTTATAATTTCATTCACATACAACTGGGCTAACTTCTCTGTTGAAATAGTTTCCCGAATTGGAAGAAAATGGGCCGATTTCACCAACCTGTCTACAATGACCCATATCACATTGTGTCTTGAAGAGGTCCTCGGTAATCCCATCACAAAATCTATGGAAACACTATCCCATTTCCACTTTGGGATCTCCAAAGGTTGCAATGTACCTACAGGAAATTGGTGTTCAATCTTTACCTTCTGACAAATTAGACATCTTGCCACAAACTCTGCGATGTCCTTCTTCATGCCTGGCCACCAATAACCACGCTTCAGATCTTGGTACATCTTAATGGTACCTGGGTGAATAGTGTACTTACTTTTATGAGCTTCCTCCAAAATAATTTCACGCAACCCCACAACATGTGGCACACATATTTGACCTCAGTACCGAATGATACTATCTTCTAAAACATCAAAGTCTTGGGCCTCCGCCATTTCAACCTGCTCCCGAATGCCCAAAAGATAGTCATCCTCCATCTGAGTATAGCAAATGTTCCTCAATAAATCACTTGATACACTGATGGAACTCATTACTAGTACTTTAGGATGGATATTGATAGACAACTTCATATCTCTCAGGCTTTCCAGCAACTGTTGCTCCCTTATCATCATTGTGGTAATATGGATCGATTTTCTACTCAACGCATCTGCCACAACATTGGCTTTTCCAGGATGATACTTCAAAGTAAACTCATAATCCACAAGGAGCTCAACCTAACGCCTTTGTCTCATATTCACCTCTTTCTGATCGAACAAATACTTCAAACTCTTATGATCACTAAACACCTCAAAATGAAGGCCATAGAGATAATGCCTCCACAATTTCAAGGCAAACACTACAGCCGCTAGCTCAAGATCATGAGTAGGATAATTCTCCTTGTGAGGCCTTAACTGCCTTGAAGCATATGCCACAACTCTACCTTGCTTTATCAAAACACACCCTAGACCCTTCTTAAAGGCGTCCGTGTAAATTGTGAATGGCTTTGACAAGTTAGGGATAATGAGCATTGGGGTGGACGTCAAACAAACCTTCAGCTCTTGGAATACTCTCTCACACCTGTCATCCCAAATGAAAGATCGATCCTTACGGGTGAGTCTAGTCAATGGCATAACAAGCTGAGAGAATCCCTTAATGAACCTTTGGTAATATCCAGCCAAACCCAGAAAACTCCGAATTTCAATCACCGATTGCGGTCTCTCCCAATTCAACACCGCTTCGACTTTACTAGGGTCTACTGCTACACCTTTTGCAGAAATTTCACTTCCCGTAGCCAAAACTCATACTTACTGAGCTTAGCATATAGTTGGTGATCTCGCAATACTTGCAACACAATCCAAAGATGAAGCGCATGCTCTTCTTCACTCTTGGAGTAAACCAGAATGTCGTAGATAAAAACCACCATAAATTTATCCAAATACGGCCGAAACACTCTATTCATATAATCCATGAAGATTTTCGGGGCATTTGTTAACCCGAATGACATCACAAGAAGCTCATAATGACCATATCGAGTTTGAAATGCCGTTTTAGGCACATCCTCAGCACGCACTTGCAATTGATGGTATCCTGATCTCAAATCAATTTTAGAGAATACAGAGGCACTTGCCAATTGATCAATCAAGTCCTCAATCCTAGGCAATGGATATTTATTCTTGATCGTCACTCGGTTCAGCTGCCTGTAGTCAATGCACAATCTGAGGCTACCATCCTTCTTCTTAACAAGGAACACTAGAGCTCCCCAAGGCGAGACACTAGGTATGATAAAACCTCTCTTCAACAAATCCTCAAGCTTTTCTTCAGCTCTTTCAATTCAGACAGTGCCATTCGATATGGAGCTTTCGAGATAGGACCAGTCCCGGGCACCAACTCAATGGAAAACTCCAGTTCTCGTGGTGGGGGTAAACTAGTAATCTCCTCTGGAAACACATCAGGAAATTCATTCACAACCAGATACCTTTCGACACCTCCTTGCATATCCACGTTCACCGAGAAGAAAACCAAAAACCCTTGACATCCCTTCTTCAGATACCTGTCGGCTTGGGCAAAGGACAAACAGATATTCTCATCCCCTTCAACACTAGGGATGTTCATCGGTAAGGACACAGTCTTTTGAGCACAATCTAGAGTGGCATTATTCGCCTCTAACCAATCCATCCCAATTATCACATCAATCTCTTGCAACGACAAACAAATTAAATCCAGGGTAGTGCTTCGATGTTCAAAACGAACTACACAATTCAAACAAGCTTGAGCAGTTCTTAATGAAACTCCAATGGGTGTGGCTACCGACAACTCAAAAGGTAACTCCATTGCCGCAATACCTAATCTCCGAGCACAATCAAAAGAAATGAAGGAATGTGATACACCTGAGTCAAACAAAGCATGAATAGAGTAACCATTGAGTTTAAGTTTACCTCTAATCAAGTTAGGCACTGCATCTGCTTCTTGTTGAGTGATGGCAAAAACTCGATCGGGCATCGTGGGTCTTCTCATTGCATCATCGCGCCTCGGCTCCCGATAATTCCGCGACATATGACCCTGTCTCCCACAATTAAAATAAATCAAACACGGACGATCACCATGGTTAAACCTACACTTTGTGCATGGATTTGATGCACTACCAGTACTATATTGAGATGGAGCGGAGTCCCTTCCTGCATATTCACTATGACTAGAACTCCCTTGTTCATAGCCACCTCGATAAAAGGGTCCTCGCCAAACCGACCTCTATTGGACTAATCCCTACCAAACCTACCTCTTCCTCTACCATGACGACCTCGATTATGTTGACCTTTTCCTCTAGTAGAACCTGTATTACCACCACTTCTACCACTTCCTGAACCACTTCCTTTACTGATTCCTCCTGTAGGTCCTAGGTGAGAAAAGACTCGAATCATGGAATTCCTTATGTGCTCCTCAGCCTCCTTCATCCGTCTATACAAGGCACGAATCTTCACACATAAGTCCTCAAAGGACACAAACTCCACCACAGATAACCGCTCATTTATCTTTGGGTGGGCACCCTCAAACAACCTCTGAGCCATCCACCTATCGTAAGGATAATTATTCAGATAAGTGGAATATTTTGCCAAGTCCAAAAACTGATCAATGTAGTCATCCGCTGACAGATTCCCTTGTTGAAAAGTTAGGAACTCGGCCTCCTTCTGTATCATTAAGGCTAGAGGGACGTAGTGTACAAAGAACCGTTCCTTAAACTGTCCCCAATTCATAGGAGGATCCATCGCTTCAATACTTGAGAGAATACTTCTCCACCAACGCTTAGGTTTCTTTTCAAACTTAAAGACCGTCAATTGCACCCTTTGATCTGAGGTGCAATCCATCACACTGAAGATATTCTCCATTTGTTCTATCCACTCCTCAGCCTGTGACATATCCATGGTACCTTCGAAAGCTGGAGGGTTAAACTTCCGAAAGTCCTTCAGCTGTGACGAGATACCCCTTCTTCCAACCCTTGGGGCTCTCTCAGGCTCCATCACAGTTTCATCTTCTCCTGCATTCGGATCCACAAACATACTAGCTTCTTCATTCACATCCCCCCGTTCTTGCCTATCCATTTGCTCCTGCAACCTACTCAACGTCTCCCCCTGAGTATTTACTTGATTACTAAGGCTAGCCAGCATCTCATGCATCTGCCTCATCAGGTCACTATTACTTTGTCTTCCTCTACGAGACATTTTTCCTACACGTAAGTAATAACACATTCAATTATATGGTTCTGGACTAACGTTGCAGTAGGAATATAGTCTATGCATTTAAATTTGTGCCAAGTAGTACTTTAAGCAGAAACAATGGCCCAAAACCATTGCTCTGATACAAAAATGTAACACCCTACCTCCAGACTTAACCAAAAACTTCAAAATTTAACCAAACACAACCCCAAAACCTTAAAATAACACTCCACAACTTCAAACAGTAGAAACAACTCCCAAAACACCAGAAATAGGGCTGGGGGCCGCGGCCCTATAGTATCATCGTGGCTCTGGCCTTCCCTGATTCTGCATCACTACTAGCTTTACTGGTGCCACAGCTTGGGCTATGGATCCGCGGCACCCCATGCTAATATCCCATATCAGCAAATTTTCATATTCTGGAGTGAACTTCCGACGCATATAGCTTTATGCTCCGACCTCTGATTGACCTGATTCTAACTCTTACAAGTCAATCTAGTCCCCATCTATCAAAAGACACCACTTTTACCTCAATCCGACTCCGTGTGGAGATTCTGGACCTTTAGTATCGTTTTGGCCACTTATTGACCAAAAATTACCACTAACAACCTTCAATTGCTACCAAAGGCAAATGGACACTCCCAGACCAATCATATAGGTCCAAAACCCTCAAACTATCTCGTCCAAAGAGGATTAACCTCAAATGAACCACTCCTCTGAGATTTGACCCCTTAAAACCTAACTTGACCAAATGGGCTACAGGCCCTTAAGCAAACCAACATACAACTCCTCAACTCCAACACCATACAACCATACATACCACATGCATAAATATATGTACATTCATAACTAGTCTCAACCATTATCATTTATCCCTTACAAACCATTCTATCCTACTTGGCACAAAATACATTATCCAAATTACACACACTACATAGAATATTCCCACGTACACAACTACTCCCGCGTCTTCTCCAGACTAGTGCCAGAACCGTCACCTGAAAGGTTAGTTTAGGGAGGGGGGTGAGACAATGCCTCAGTAACCGGGAACAATCACACACAAATATATATGTATATATTCCATACAACTCATGAATGGTATGCATGTCTCCCTCGCACACAGCTAGAACCACGGGCTATCGTCATAACAGGACATTTCGTATAGGTAACTCCCTTCCAACAGTCGGTGAAGACTGATTCCGGGACATCACCAAGCTCACCTCCCACTAGTACACCAGGCCAAAGGTAACACTAATGTTCGGACCGTGGTTCTCCTTCCCCTTTCCTACCATGAATTGGCAGCGATTTAGGGAAGGTGCAGTCCACTGCATGCCTTTCCCTCCTGGCCATTGGAGGCGATTTAGCCACAGGGATCACATCCTTATCCTCCCTAGCATATATAATCCATCCTTATCCTCCCTAGCATATATAATCCATCTTTATCCTCCTTAACATATATCATCATATCATATCGTCATCACATCATCACCACCCAATCCGCCATATATCAAGGCCTCACAATGCCATGTGGTGATGCTCATGTATCATCATATAATCATCATCATCATATCACGATCATATGTATGTATCATGTCATGTCATACCAAATTCATCATCATAAACATAATCATCGTCATCATCATCATAAACATCATGGCTATCATCTAGCTGTGTGCATATCATGATATATATAGAAAACAGTACACACAATCACATCAATATCGTGGTATGATAGAAACAATCATATATATATACACACACAAATATACATACCAATAAACAATACAATACAAATAAACAAACACCCGGTTACCTCAATTGTCGTTACCACATGCACACGAGTTCTAAAAGCTTCCTTGATCTGTCCAATACACGTGAACCCCTCTCGATTAGCTAAGAACCTTTACAATACCACAATTCTTCCATTAACACAATGTACCAATAAACCAACCATCACACTTCAACTACGTTAACCTAACCCAAGGTTTCAACACCCTTTTCATGCATCAATAAGCTCTTTGGGATCAATCAAACACCACACAATCACATACCCTTCGGATTCCCAAGAGCTCTAATCGAAAATAACATAGGGTTAAGCTTAAATCATACATACACCCTTCAAAACTCACATCCAAGCAACAAGAATACCAAAACACATTCCATTAACCTCAAATCATCCATTTCAGTCGGTGGATTTCAGCTAAAACCAAAGATCCAATCTTAACGCCGAAAATCCCAAATCTTAACCGAAGAAAATAGAGAGGGAGAAGTATAGAACACTTACCAACTTAGATCCAAGCTTCCAAGGTTCGAAAAATCACTCCTAAACGCTGAAAATCTCAAACCCTAGCTGAGCTCCTCACGGTCTCCCTTGGTTTCGTCCGTTTCTTTCTTTTCTGTTTATCCGAAATGATCCTGATTTAAACAAATTTCCCGAATCTCACCGCGGCCTCAGCATACCTCGCCGCGGCTCCACTAAGTTCATCCAGAACAATGCCAATGGAAAGGTTCTTGCCGCAGTGGCCCTGCATCTCACCGCGGCGTGGAGCTCTTCCAGACTCCACTTGAGCCTTCCTCCGTCCTGTTTCCTCTGATCTTGAACACAAAGCCATGAAAAATAACATGAGGGGTGTTACATCTTGCATAATGGAGTCTAACTCAAAAGCGAATAGTATAATTGTATAAAGGTCTTTAGACTCAATCATGAGTTCTCAATACATTAGATAAGATTTGGCTGGTTCTTCTTTGTAAATATTCATAAAGTGGAACACAAAAGGATCATATTGTGAAATTCTTTTCAGAGAGAAGTTTCATTGGAAGATGGAGGATTCGAAGCAGAAAGACTTGACCACTGAGATTACTCAAGAAATGATGTTTAAACATGTGTAAGTTTACTACTGAGATGACCAACCTCATTCTCCTAAGTACTAATCATGCTAGGTAAATGAAATATAGCGAACGAAGGCTCAAGGAAAAGGAAAAGATAAGGGAGCAAGATGATGTTATAAGCATGAAGCAAAGTAATGATGTTTGATGATGAAGCATGCTTTATATATTATGTAATGATCATGTATAAATGATGTATTATGATGATAAGTGATGTATGTAAAAACATGCTAAGTAAAGTTGAATAGTGATATGAGATTAAGTTATGGAAAAGTTATGCAAATTCCCTTTGATTGGGAAGTTATGATATGTTAAAGTTTAGAAAAGTTTAAGTATGCTATGGTAAAGGGAATAAGCTATAATATAATTCCTATAGATAGAGGATATGTTAAGTTTTATGCTAAAACAGATTTTTATGTGATGTGGTTATGTATGATATGAGATATGGCTTAATAAAGTTATGAAGTAAAACAGGACCATTACAAGAAAACTGTAAGTTTACTATAAACACAGTTTGTATTTGAAAGGCTATATAAAATCGTGTAGTACTCCAAAAATTTAGTGGTTGATATATGGATAAAACTATCTTAAACTTGATATGCCACTGATTTGAATACATTTGGAGTGTATAAGTGAAGAAATACATGTTTTCTTAAAACTGTCCAGTAAAGGATAATTCTAACCCCCAATGGTTTAAGATGATGTCATGCCTTATACGAGTTGAATAAATGTACAAAATTAATATGTTTCGACAGTAGACATGTATGACTTTTAAATGACATAAAGAATGTATGAAGCAACCCTAAGAATTATGAGATATGAATTTTTAAAGTTATAGGTCATAATCTAGACAGAAACTAAAAGCTAAAAATGAATAGTAAATTTGGATCAATAAATTGTATGAATTGGAGTGTCTAACTTCCAATTTCATATTGCTCCCATAAAATTCAAGATATGCTCGATTTTTAAATATTGAATCATAATGAAATAATTTTTGTGCATTTAGGAATCATTTTTCAAAGTTTGCTACGCAAATAAATGAACAATGCACAAATAGTGAATTTTACAGTTTTGAAATTTCAAATTGATTCAAACTCTCCAAACCTCTATACTACATCCAAATGAGATATTATTTATGGAAAAAGTGTCCAAAAGTCAGGATGTGACACTACACTGCCATGCTTCATTGCCTCCTTCCTCAATTCGTCCAGGTTTTAACCAAGCCGCAGTGCCATCAGCCACGCCGTAGTGACTCTCTGCTTTCTTGGGTCTTGTGTGAAGATGTATTTCATTGTAGTTGTTTTTCAGGTCTTTTTCATAGGATGCTACATCACTACAAAAAAATGGAGCTTCAGTGACGACTTTCGGCGGTGACCAAAAAAGGTCGCCGCTGAAAGTCCGTCTTTCAGCAGCGACTATTTTTAGTCGCCGCTGAAAATACACTTTTAGTGGCGACCAAAAAAAGTCGCAGCTGAAAGTCAGTCTTTCAGCGTCAACTGAAAAAAGTCGCTGCTGAAAGTGAGTCTTTTAGTGGCAATCCAGCGAGTCGCCACTGAAAGACGGACTTTCAGTGGCGATTAAGGGAGTTGCCGCTGAAAGTAAGTCTTTCAGCGGCGATCAAGTGAGTCGCTGCTGAAAGTTCGACTTTCAGCGGCGACTAAAAAAGGTCACCACTGAAAGTCTGTCTTTCAGTGGCGATTAAGCGAGTTGCTGCTGAAAGTTCATCTTTCAGCGGCGATCAAAAGAGTCACCACTGAAAGTCCGACTTTCAGCGGTGACTAAAAAAGGTCACCACTTAAAGTCAGTCTTTCAGCGGCGATTGAACAAGTAGCCGCTGAAAGTCTTACTTTCGGCAGCGACTTACTGATGTTGCCACTGAAAGTAAGACTTTCAGTGGCGACTTTTTAATGTCGCCGCCAAAGTTAATTTTGTGAATTTTTGCTATTTTCATTTTAAAAATTAATAAATAACATATTAAAATAATAATTGTGTTTTATTTATACATTTTTATTATAAGTAATTAGATATTTAATATATATTTTATATTATCTAGTATCTTTATTTAAAGATAAAGTATTTTACTATTTTTTCATGTAAAATATTCTGGACATTTTGAAAGTACTTTATCTCTACCGGAGATTAAAGATTTGAAATGTTGAATATTGAATTCTATCTATATTTATTTTTACTTTTCCTTATCCTAATAAACGAAATATGTTATTCTTATTAGGATAATTTTTTTTAATTCATAAAGGGATTGATAATTCCAAAAAAAAAATAGGAAGATAAACTATTCCCTAATTATTTAATGTGATCAACCCTATATTTGGAGGAATTCTTATTAGGTTAATTTAATTTCTAATATTTTTAACATATAAATTAATATTAATATTATTTATTACCCATAATAATTTTGATGAAGTAATAATGTACTAAGGCAATTATCAATAATTAGTCCAAGAGAATAATCTGTCATACTATAATTGAGACTCTCAGCCCAAACTACTATAGGTGTTGGTAGTGTGGATATTTTCTCATAATATAAAAGTCTAATAAAGTAATATCACGTAGAGAAAGAAAGATTATGTTTTGTTAATATATTTTCCTAAAAAATAAGTAACAATATTTAGAAAATAAATATTGGCTAATTCTGTTTTTCTCATCCTCTCACTCTTTTTAATTATTTTTTATTATCTGAATTATAATATATTGAATTTATTGCATTTTTTTTAAAATCATATGACAATCAAAATTATAATATTTATTTTAATGATTTTTTTACAATTTTCTATTACATTATATTATATATATATTAAGCATATATATATAATATAACTTATCAAATAATATAATATATGATATATTATATGATATGACATAACATAAAATAAAAAAATATAATATAAATATTCATATAAATATAAATATATATGTATATAAATAAAATATTTAATGATATTAATAATTGAAAATAAAATATATGTGTATTTTTTTAATAATAATATTGATTTATAAATATATATGTGTGTATTAGTGTGTAGATAAACAATATATATTTAATATCTCATATAAAGATTGCAGGTGCATTTCAGCTCAACTGGCAAGAGAGTAAACACAAAGGCATTACAAGCAAGAGGTCATGGGTTCGAACCAAGGCGAACGCACATTTGAAACAAATATATGACACGGCCGTGGTGACGTGGCGGTGGTTCGGCAGCCGTCCGGCGGCGGCGGTCCGGCAGCGGTGGTGACGTGGTGGGGCCAGTGGCTGACAGGGTGATGACATGGCCAAACGACTTTCAGTGGCGACTAAATGTTGTCGCCAAATGAGAAATATTTGGCGGCGACAATTTATATTTTCAGTGACAACTTTTTTCGCCACTAAATGTCAACTTTTGGCGGCGACATTTTTATCGTCGCCAAACTTTCGGTAACGAGATTTGTGGCGGCGACATGGTGGCAACAAAAATGTCACCACTAAAAACTTTTGGCGGAGACATTCCTTCTTTCAGCGGTGACTTTTGTCACCGCCGAAAGTCAAATTTTTTGTAATAATATTCTCCAGGTAGTATTAAAGAAGTAGATTTAAAGCTTGGGTAATAATGATATTTGAGGGTTCATCAATGAACTTTGTTATGATTGGGAGAGTTATTAAACTCGAAAGTACGCGTAGCACTTTATTATATCAAGTTTTGTGAAAGTAAAAATTACTGCGTGTTGTGGATTTATGAATTAGACAGATTGGTAAGCCTATGGGTAGGTCCGAAGATGCTCACGAATTAGTATATTAAAATTAATCAACAGAGTAGTGGCAGATCCAAGATGGAAGTTATGGGTGCTAATTTTTATTTTTAATTAACATTCTATTTTCATATTGTTGATGCTCAGATTGAACTGAATTTCAAGCAACATGTGAGAGATTCAGATATCGATCGGTTCATCTACACCATACTTTATAAGATCGGCTTCAGTGCATTGTAGGAAGTTTGAAAAATAAATTATTCTATTCATGTTTTATGAACAGTGTAATTTCTTGTAAATTTAATATTATATATTGAATAAAAATTGATGATTTTTCTATGAATATATTAACATAATTAATTGCTGGATTATTATTAGGGGATGTTAACACTGTTCCTGCATGTAATACTTTTATGCGTAAGTAGTTAAGCTGGAGTTTCAGTTATTCTTCATTTTTGTTTTCATTTTATAATATTTCGGAATTAAAAAGTAAAATGACTTGTGGACTGGCTTATTTAACCTATGGTTCCACATTGGCGGTTATATACTTTAAAATGCTATATCATTCATGGAAGATTCAACAAAAATATTTTAGTTGGTCGTCAAAAACAAAAATATTTTAGATTTATTGTTATCATTGGAAAAAAAATTATTAATTTAATAAAATTAAATTTTGTAGATCAAGTTATCATTTTATGGAGCATGCTAGTGATACGTCTAAAAGACTCTAGTATATTTTTATATTTTGTGGAAACATTTTAATGTTTAGAATCTTTAATAAAGTTGAGATAGTAAATTATGGGTGTTTACGTTATCATTTTTATAAAAAAAATTAGAAAAAATTTTGTGCATTGTACATAGTCTGCGATGAGTCATCAACTCATCGTAATATTTTTAGTTTATGAATAACCTGATTTACTATAAATTTTATATTTAATATTAAAATCCAATGCATTGTATGGATTGTGTGATGAACACTGTTTCTTCTAAGCTGTGTAGTACGCTAGAATAATGTTTTATAAATATTAATAAGCATAAAGATTTATTAGATCTTTTAATTTTATTTATTTATTTTCTTTTGCTGATTACGTACAACTAGTAAACTGGTCTTGCATAGTGGAGTCCAACTCAAAAGCGAATATATAGTATAATTGTATAAAGATCCTTAGACTCAATCATGAGTCCTCAATATATTAGATAAGTTCTGGCTGGTGCTTCTTCACAAATATTCATAGAAAGGTTGCATTGGGAGATGGAAGATTCGAGGCAGAGTGGCTTGACCACTGAGATTACTCAAGAAACGGTGGAGAAGAAACCAAATGTCCTCACAACTCAGTCTACAGATTTATGCAATGACTTGGAACAACCAGTATGCATCCTTTATTCTTGTTTACTTGTGAAGGTTTTTCTAGTACATATCTTTACTTTCCCTGTGCTCTCAACTGCAGCAATTTTTTTGGCCTTATCTAGTTTGTTGTAAGCAATTTGTGAGATTACAAATTAATCAGTTATATATTACCAAAAACACAATTTATATTTTAGAAGCTTATAGTCACCTTTTGTTTTTTCCCCCGTAATTTTGCTCATGTAATTGCTGTCTAATTCAACTTGATAGATGCATGATGACGTCATCATTGATATTGAGGCAATGCTTCGAGATAGCGAAGATGGTCTCTTGTTACCTATGCATGGTTTATATAGGATGCCCTGTATATATAGGGTGCCCCCTAGAATCCGTAATGCCAAAGAAGCTGCTTACACCCCAAGAGTTATTTCGATTGGTCCCCTTCATTATGGCAATGAGAGATTGCAAGATATGGAAAGGCACAAACAAATATTATTCAAAAGATTTACAAGAAAAGCTATGACAAGCTTGGACAATTTGGTCAACTTTGTAAAACAGTCAAAGTCCATGGTTCGTGCTTCTTATTTAGAGAACATCAAACATAGCGAGAAAGAATTTGTTAAGATGATATTTGTGGATGCTGGTTTCATAATTGAATTCTTTATGAGTTGCCATAACAATGAGAGAAAGAAAGATGCTAAATTGTCACGGGCATGGTTGTCAAGTACTGTAGTGATTGATTTGCTTTTAATTGAGAATCAGCTCCCCTTCTTTTTTCTTGAAGGTCTATTCAATGAAGCATTTCCTTTGGGCCGTCGTGGTGACCTTCCTTCCTTTCTTGACCTCACCTATTGGTTCTTTCAAGAATTTAACCAGCAAAAGTTAAATCCTAATGCTAACATCCACCATTTCACAGATCTTCTTAGGTTCTTGTACTTACGAGAAGCAGAACCTGAAAGGAGTTCACTAGAAGAAGTTAGAGACCATGTTCTTCCATACACTGCAAGTGAGTTACGAGAAGCTGGGGTAAAGTTCAAAGTAAGCGCAAGCAAGTGTTTACTAGATTTGAAATTTTCAGGACATGTTCTTGAGATCCCACATATTTTGTTAGATGAGGACACTGAAGTCTTATTTCGCAATATAATAGCTTTCGAGCAATGTCATTATCCTTCTAAAGGTTACATTACCGACTGTGCTATTTTATTGGATTGCCTAATCAACACAGATAAAGATGTGGATCTCCTTATTCATAGGAAAATAATTCATAACTATCTCAGTGATAGCAATCATGCTGCTATGGTATTTAATAGCCTTCGTTCAAATTGTGTTCTAACGAATTTCAATTCTGACTACCTTGATATGTGCAAGAGGCTGGATGCATTCTATCAAAATCCTTGGCACAAGTTAAAGGCAACTTTGAAACATGATTATTTCAAGACACCTTGGCAAGCAGTGGCTTCTATTGGTGGAATTATACTCCTCATTCTCACTCTTGTTCAAGCCATATTTTCTATCCTCCAAGTAGTGTTGAAGAAATAGATTTGAAGCTTGTATATTTAATTTGAATGTTCTTTCATCGCAATTTATGTTCACTTTTTAGTTTTATTCGATCTATCTATAGCATCTTAGTAATAAGAGAATTCTCAGACTCATGGCATGTTGTGTTGTAAACAGAAGACGCATCATTTAGCCTTGTGATAATTGAACTCCTTATTCTTCATTTTCTTAATTTAAACACTGTACGTTATGTCGTGGCTGGCGAAGTTTGAAGGTTATATTATATATTATTTCTTATAGAATTCATTTAAGTAGAAAAATTAGCTTGCGTTCAACAGCAATGATATATACAGGTGAAGACTTTTAAATGACGGCGAAGCTGGTCATTATAAAAGTTACACACACACACACACACAGTCACCATTTAGCCATGGCAAATTCTTTCGTCTGCATGGAATTTTACTTAGTGTTCTTCAAATCATATTTTCTATCGTTCAAGTAGTATGGAAATAGATATTTAGAGCTTGTATAATACTATAGTTTGAGTGTTTTGCTCTCAAACTTCATTGTATTCGATCTTTGATTTTATTTACGGCCTCTTTATATAGTACATATGAACAATCTCAAACTCAGAAATTAGTAATGAATTAATACGCAAGTCTTTCAGAAAAAGAAGCTGCACCATGTAGCCATAGAGTAATTGAAATGACCATTTCATTCCTCTTTATATGATACTAAATATGAATACTAGGAAACCACATGCTCTGAAAAAAAGGCGTGAAATCCGTTAGTGAGATCTTGTGCAATTTCTTACCAATGGAGTTTCCGTTTTTTTTTTTTTGAACGACTAAAATTTCGCCTTCCTCTATAAAAATATATATGTAATAGGAGTATTCGTGGGTTGAAAAACTAGGCCGGAAAATTGGCCTTCCCTGCCAATCAGAGGATGGCTGTTTCTATCCCAAGACCTAGCCCAGTTCATGTTAACCCAATGTTATAACAGGCTCAACTTTTTTATTTCCACAGATTTACAAATTTAGTTTTGCTTACTCATTCCTTTACCGAATCACCCTTCCACTCATCCCGACCTTTTTCCTTGTTCTCTATCTCCCCATCTCGACTCCTACGAAGCTCTCTCTATCTTCTCACTTTGTTTTGTTTGTTCTTCCTTGCTCTGCCTCTAAACGTGATCTCCTCTCAGTTGTGCGACAACATTAGGATAGGTAATTAAATGAAAACAAAGTCGTGAATGATAAAGAGATGAAATTATTAAGTGAAGATGACGTTGAGGAGACATGAAAAGAGAAAAAAAAATCGAACAAAAAAATTGAGAAAACTGAATCAAAAAAGATTGATCTACTTGAAAATGTCGAAACTCTAACCTTATAAAGGTGTGGGCAGGAGCGGATGCAACAAGAATGAGCTGGGGGCCAATTCAAAAATGTTTAATATATTTTTATTATTTTATATATGATTTTTTATTTTTAATATTTTTATTAAAAACTATAATTTTATATGTACTAATAATTGTTCATATTAACAATAAATATTAGTGTAAACATTTTATGTGACATTTATAAGTAAATAATTAACCAATACTAATTAAGTATTATATAATCAATCAATATATATATTTCATATAATTTTTAAAGTATTTTATCATGAATTTTGCAATCAAAATGCACAATCCTTTTTAAAGAAGGGTCACGGAAGCATTTGCTTTTATTATTGTGGTACGTTTTATGTAAGATTCTTGTAACAACTTTTATATATATATATATATATATATATAGACACACACAATGATAAAGCTAGTTGAAGGTTCCATATGAGCTATCAACGTTGTTGTATTTTTTATTTGGTTCTGAGTTCGATTCCTATGATGGGCAAGTTAATGTATGTTTATGTGTTGGCTTAATTAACATTCACGGACAGGCTTTTAAACATAAACAAAAAAAAAAACTGAGGGGGCCATTGTAATTTAAATTTATTTCTAGATATTATGCTTGTTGAGTTAGGGGCTGACCAGAAGGTGAACATTGGGGGCCACATTATCTTGTTAGAGATGGGAAGTACTATGAAAAAATTTCGAAGAATATATAAAAAATTAGATTAATATACCAACACCACCACAACCAATCCACTAATCTTCTGGACACCAAATCTATTCTCACAAGTGACTTAAGAACACTGTTCAAGGAGGTTCCACCCTAAGAAAACTATTCCCTCAAGATTTAATTCTTTTGAATCCCAAATTTGACTAATAAGTTAAGTACCAATTTTCTCCAAAACCTACCAAATATCAAAACCAACTTAATAAACCACTCCAACTCGATAAAATACACATGGGACAACTATTGTTCAAGCCTAAAAACACCCTCATGACAAACGGGTTACACCCTATTGACATACAAAACAACCACAACGTCAAACCTCACGAGGGAGTCAAAATGGCTTAAACCGCCATTACAACATTGCATACATCCACATATAGGCTCATCATGAACATTCATACACATATAGCCTTAATTAATCTTGAGGTCATAGGTGATATAAGTCATACATGAAAGACATTGGCATACCAACAATCCCAAGGAACATATACATAACAATTACATATGGCATCATTTGATGTCCTACACTTGGCACAATACTACAACATAACATGTGTTCTCAAATAAACGTATACCAAATATTGGTACTTGAATATCCTATATACCTCTTAGGAGAACTCATTCGCCTCCCCCTCCTCTTTGCTAAGACTAGAATCCATTCCTAAAAGTGTTTTCCATGGGGGTGAGACAAGAGTCCCAATAACCAAGGAGAAACCAAACAATAACAAACAAGGGATTCTAACATGAAGGTTTGATATGAAAGTTCAGTCTAAAAATATAATACAAGTCCGAATACAAGAGATCATTACAAGCTTATATATTTATGTGCAGAATGTGTCATGCATGATGCAATGCTCATGATATGTAATGGAACCCCACATTAATCACAGTAAGAACCATGAGCTAGTTACTATCACAAAGTAATCTCGACAAGTAGCCCTGTTCCAATAACCGATGAAGGTTGATTGCAGGGCGACCACTAAGCTCACCTTCCACTAGTCATAGCCTGGTCAAAAGTCATTTCACTAATGGTTGGACCATGGTTCTTCTTCTCTTATACCACCCGAACTGGTGGCTATTTAGAGAAGATGTATCCCCAATTTACTACCACTTAAATCTTCCAGCTGAGGATGACTATTTAGTAGCAAGGATATTATAAGTTGCACCGCCTAAACATAAGGCCTCATATGCTACTTAACGAATTGGCATACCATGTGGTTTTAGGCATCATCACCCAACAATATCATGCTCTTACAATGTACGACTCATGATCATGCACAATGCATGCTAACATGTTATCTCATGCTGTATGTATATGATCATGCTAGCATATCATTATCATCATCATACAAAATATCTCATGGGAATGCATATTAATCATATACATATATATACATCAATGTTCATCATTCTCATAGGGTTACACACATATGTATACATTCACATTGGCCTGTTTCATTCATTATCAATACCGTCATCATCATTATCAACATGTTATTAAACTGCCATGTTCAATCCATTATCATTAATATCATCATTACCAAGTTCATATTAACACTACATCTTTTACATACAACATTGATGAGTATACACAACAATTATGGGCTAAGCCCCTCTTCACTTGGGTATATAAATACGCATACATGCATATACACACATAAACAAACATAATTAGCCATTTCAATTTCTTAACACAATTTTCCGGAAAAGATAAGGAGTTCAAGAGAACTTACTAGCCACGATGTAAAAACACATATCATATAATATGAAAAGTTCAAAATTTATTTAACAAAAGAGTTACTCCCTGATTACTTTAGATTGCCTGAACATATGCTCATAACCACAACAGGTCATAGGATGGAATTTGGCCTTATTGGTGTATTTTGGATCTATAGCCCACTTTGTCAATTGGGGGTTTAAGGAGGTCAAGTCTCAAAGGAGTGGTTCCTTTGAGATGAAATCTCTTTGGACAAGTTGGTTGAGTGGATTAGGACTTGTGTGAATGGTCCCTGAGTGTCCAAATGTCTTTGGTGGCAAATGAGAGTTGTGAGTTTGGGTTAAAAAGTGGTCAAAAGGGTATCGGGTATCCAAAATCTCCAAACGGAGATAGATTGAAGTGAAATTAGTGTTCATGGTTAGATTGGGACAAGTTGACTTATAGGAGTTAGAATCAAGTCAATCAAAGGTTAAAGCATAAAGTTATGTGCATATGAAGTTTGCCTCAAAAGTTGAATTTTGCTTATGTTGCATCAGTACAAGGGCGCCGCAGCACCAGTGAAACCAAGGATGTTAGAGCAGTTGTGGTACTGTAACGGCCGTAGCTGTAACACCCCTCATGATATTTTATTGGTTTTGTATTCAGGATCGGAGGAAAATAGGATGGAGGAAGCTCGAAGTGGAGTCTGGAGGAGCTCCACACCGCGGCCTGAAAAAGGTCCGCCGTGGCGAGTGATGTCCAGTAGCATTTTCCGGAAATTTTACGGTGGCGACGCAGCGAGGAGCCTGGAGCCGCAGCGAGGATCGTGATTTTTGGTTAAATCCGAATCATTTCAGTCGATCGAAAAGAAAGAAACGGAGGGAGATTTCGAGAGCTCTGCGAGAGTTTGCGATTTCCGGCAGTTTGGAGTGATTTTCAGACTAAGGGAGCTTGGATTCAAGTTGGTAAGTGTTCCCCACTCCTCCCTCTTCACTTTTCTTCGGTTGGATTTGGGATTTTCGGTTGTGAGGTTAGATTTTTGGTTTGTGATGAAATCCACCAATTGAAATGGATGTTTTGGGGTTTATGAAGTGTGTTTCAGTATTATTGTTGCTTTGGTGTGAGTTTTGAAGGGATTATGCGTGTTTAGAGCTTAACCCTAGGTTGTTCTTGGTTGGGAGTGTGAGGAATCCGAGTGGTATGGATTTGTGTGGTGCTTGAATGGGTCCTAAGAGCTAGTTGCTACATGAAAGAGTTGTTGGAACCTTGGGTTATGCTTAATTGGCTGGATTGTGATGTTTGGATATTGGTATGTTTGGTTATTTGAGATTTGTGGTATTGTTAAGGTTGTGCGATTACTCGGAGGAAGCTAGTCATGGGATTGGTGTCCAAGAGAACTTGTGGAACTCGAAAGAGCGTGGTACTGACAGCTTAAGGTAACCAGATGTTTGTTTTATGTGATTATATGTTAATATATCTATATGTACGTATATGCATGTTCCTTTTCATACTATGATATTGATTGTGTGTGTGTATGATTTCTCTACATATCGTGGTATGCACGACTTGTTGATAAATGATGATTGTATATGTCATGATGTGTAGCATCCCCATACCATTGCATGTTAGCATGTCCATATGATGTGTGATATGATGATATATGTATATGTATATGTGTGTAGAGGCATGTTGGCATGACATTGACATCATCACCATATGATTGCATAGTGAGAGATGGATGACGAGGTGATGATAAAGAGATATGATGTGATACAGATCCCTGTCGCTAAATCCTCTCCATGGGAGAGCCAGGCGGCAGAGGACATGATATGATATGATATCCCTATCACTAAATCCTCTCCTTGGGAGAGCCAGGTGGCAGTGAAATTGGGGATGCACCTTCCCTAAATCACCATTAATTCGTGATGGTCCAGGGGAAGGAGAGCCACGGTCCGAGCTCTAGTGTAACCATTGGCCCGGTTGCATTAGGGTAAGGTGAGCTTGGTGATGTCCCAGAATCAGTCTTCACCGACTGTTGGATGGGAATCATCTATTGAAATGTCTTATGATGACGACAGCTCGTGGTTCTAGCCGTGTATGAAGGAGAACATGCATACCATTCATTAGCATTGCATTATACGACTGTGTGGGTCAGTATATATATATTATATTGTGTGTGGTTATTCCCGGTTACTAATACGTTGTCTCATTCCCATCTCCCATGACCAATCCTTTCAGGTGACGGTTCTGACACTAGTCCGGAGAAGCCGCAGGAGTAGCTGTGTACGTGGGAATAGTTTATGTAGTGTTTGTAATTTGGATAATATAACCCGTGCCAAGTAGGATAGAAGGTTTTGTATTGGATGTATGATGTCATCAGATGGTTGTATGTATGTGGTTTGATTGTGTTGTGTATACCTGTTATGTTGATCTTCATAGTGTTGGCTGTTAGGGTGTCAGAATGGTTGTGCTGGTGAGCCTTGAATGCTTTTGGGCCCTGGTGGTGTATTTTAGGGCCTGTAGCCCGTTTGTCAAGTTGGGGTTCAAGGGGGTCAAATCTTAGAGGAGTGGTTCCTCTAAGGTGAAACCTCTTTGGGCAAGTTTGTTTAGGGATTTTGGACCTATATGGTTGGTTTTTAAGTGACCAGTTGCCTTGGGTAACAATTAAAGGTGGTTAGTGGTGAGTTTTGGTCAATAAGTAGTCAAAACAGTGTTAGGGGTCCAGAATCTTCATATGGAGTTGGATTGTAGTGAAAGTGGTGTCTATGGTTAGATTGAGGCTAGATTGACTTGGAGTTAGAATCAAGTTAATCGGAGGTCGCAGCATAAAGTTATGCGCGTCGGAAGTTCGGCCTAACTGTTGAAGTTGCTGATGTGGTTCATCAGTTCAGGCCGCGGCGCCAAGTTTCCAAAAGCAATGTTGAGACAGGGGAGGTTGGATCCACGGCAGTACTGTAGCGGCCACGGCCCCAGCCTAGTTTTTGGCATTTTTGGGTCTGTTTTCGCTGTTCTGAGGTATTGGAGAGTTGTTTTGAGTTGTTTGAGTTGTATAATGGAAGTCTTGGTTAAGTATGGAGGTGTTTGGAGTGAGGTTGTTACAGTAGCCCTGCATACTGTTCCACTATTCTGGTGTTTCTCGAGGCGTTTTGTGACATTTTCCGCTATTATGAGGTTTTAGGAAGTAAATATGAGATGTCTGGTCTATGTTCCATTGATTTTTGAAGAATTTGGTCAAGGTATGAGGTGTTCATGTGTAAGATGTTACAAAACATGAATAGTTGGCTCTAGTTCTTTTACAAGCCTGATCAAATCGTCCAAGGTTGTTAGACTCATTCTTGGGATAAATCTATTGAAGAATATCTGTTTGTGCCTTTCCATGTTCTGAAACCTTTGGTTTCCATAGTGAAAGGGATCAATGGAAATAGCTTTTGGAGTGTAAGCGTCTTCTTTTAGATCACGAATGGTACGAGGCACCTTGTAAATACAACATGTCGGTGACAAAAGACCTTCTTCTGTAAGCTGGATCATTGCTTTGATTTCGTTAATCACTTGATCATCTTCCACATCTTCCATCTACATGTGTTGATTTAAAAATTATCAATCAGCGATTCCATCTTTAAAAAAAAAACAAAAAACTACCATAAGTTACCAATAAACCCAGAATTTATATTCTTCGCAATAATAATAATTTTGTAATTTAGTTTCAGTTAACTCGAAAAAAATACGTTTTTGACATACAATTTAAATGCGCAACCCAATTCATCATTTTTGACTGATCGTTAATAGCAACCACATTAAGGTTCAAGTAGGAGACTGTCAATTATAAGTTTGATTTGAAATTTTGAAATATTAGCTTCATACTGCAGTAAGAATTTTGTTTGGCCTTATTTAATTTTAGTTTAACCATTGAATAATAATTATACGTAAATTTTTTGCCCATCGCGCGTTAAGCCATTCCACAATAAAACTAGCCCGTACTGACTTGCTACTTGCAGCGGTTAGATAACTATATCTAAAAAGAAAAAAGACTAATTTGTAATTTTTTAATTTTTATAACTAGGATTAAATTAACTAAGGATAAAAAGCTAATAATTGAGAAATTAAACATGTGTATTTACAATCTTGCAAGTTCTAAGCAAAACGAAAGTAAATAACATAAGAAAATCATTTAGAATTGGAGAGTAGATGATTAAGTAACTCGTTCTTCCAAATGATTTGAGTTATGCAACTTCTCTCTCTCTCTCTCTCTCTCCCTCTCCCTCTGTATAATTACAACTTCATAGAAAGCAACACTATTTCTGGATGTTCAATTGTTGAGGTTCTACTTATTATTATTATTCTTATTATTATCAAATGGACTTCATCCATCCCTCTAAGCAACTAGTCCTTTTTATAGAAGAAAAGAAAAAGTGTTGTTAAATCTGCAAGGAAGTAATATTCTTGAGCAAGATAACCAAGTAATCCACAAAGGAATAATTCAAGGTGTAATTAGGCTTGCTTGAATTTAATGAGTAAGGGATCTCTGTAAGTATTTGTGAGAAAAATAGTCACAAACTTAATTTGAGAAAACTCAGGTGAAAAACAGATGCTATTGATCATGATGATGTAATTGAGAATCTCGATCTTTTTGTATGCGATTCTTTATTAGTTATTTGGAGAATTTATGATTGCTTAAGTAACAAGCTAGGCGTAGCATCAGGAAGGCATATTTTGCACAATTAATGTTTATATGTTATGTGGGGTTCGAAGTCAAATTGCATAAATGACTTGTGGCAATATATAGTGACAATCCAAGCCATATTTACAAAAACACTTTTGTGGGAATGAAAATATCATTCTTTAGCGGGACAAAAAGTCAGGTAAATCATCAATGAAATTTTTATTCGAATAATTATCCCAAGATAATTCAAATACAAACAAAATTAGTCACATCTGGAATACTTAGCTTGATTTAAGGGTAAAGTGAGACATATCTCAGATTTTTTTAGGGTCTAAACATCTCATTTTGCTGATTCTCAATTTGTGCACAAAATTAAGATTGCTTGATCAAGAACCAAATCAGTTCGATATATTGTAAGAATCAAATAATAAATCTCATCATAAGCACATATACTCTTAAAAAAATTAAACATATATGTTGGGAGTCATTCCAGTAATAGTTAATGTAAAAAGAAGTCCCACATTTATCAATTGTTAAGGTCTGGTCATTTTTATAAAAGACAAATAACTACTTTATCAATATTAAAAAAAGTTGAAATTAGTTATATGTAATTAATATATTATAAATTGAAAATTTTTTTCCAGAAATTCACATGTGTAGTATTTAATGGGCTTCTCTTGCATAGGAAATAATGATTGCCTTTTTCCTCGTAAACAAAGGGTATATCAAAATAAGCTAATAAATGCACAAGACAATGTGACTATATTTTTTATAAATAGGACTAAAAAACTACTCCCCAAATTCTCTTATTAAAAAGACTTTAGGGGAAATATAAGTGGAAAGACCTCCAAACCAGAATGATTTAATACTTCTGACCAAGACAAACTATTAGCTCAATTAAGTACTTCCACTTGAAGCCCTTCGTCTATAAATACATTACAGGAACCCGGGCATTCCAGAGGTTGACTATTTTTATCCCAAAACCTAGCCCACCATGTTGATCCAATGCTATTGCAGGTTGAGATGATCTTATTAGGTTGGGCCCAAGAAGCCTGTTTCATGTTTTGTTTTTTAATTTTGATTTTACTGATTTCACATATAAGCTTGGGTTGGTTGGAAAAATAGCAATATTAGGATATAGGTAAATATTGACAACAATGTCGTGAATTAAAAGAAAAAATGGTGAAAGCGATATAAATTTATTATGGAGATGATAATATTGAGGAGAAATGAGGAAATAAAAATAGTACCAGAAAAAAATGAGAAAAGCATCAACAAAGAATGGTCCACTTGATAAGGTTGCAATTATTCTTACCTTATAAAGGTATGGATTTGAATTCTGTTACTAATGCAAGAATCTCACTAATAATGAGTAATTTTTTAAGAGGTTAAGGGACTCATTTCACCTAATTTTTTTAAGATAATTTTTTTAAAAGAAAAAACAACTTGATATGACAAAGTTTCATCAATTTTATTTATAGGATCTAATTCCAAGCCCATACACGATACAGGGTGCCAATATCGGTCTTCTTCGCTAGGGTCACATACCACATGTTATGTTCCCTTCTTTTTGTTCGAGTGGGGTGTTATGTCCCTTCATTGGGAAGTTGACCAGAAAAGAAGAGAAAGTGAAGAAATTATTAAAAGTGAATAAGCCGTTGTCTGGGTACTCCAGGGGCCATGCACGCCTGTCAATATAACTTTAAATTATGAAATTTCATTTTATTAAAAATATACTCATTGTCCTATCCTAATTGAAAACCTATCAAAAGCCGTCATAGTTTAAGTGTAAAAATAAAATAAAATATACTCTGATAAAAGTTGAAAAGTGGGTAATAACAAAATCCCATTTGTTTTTAATTCTAGAAACTGATTCTAGGCCGTGATTACCCCTTTTATTTTCATGTCTCTTCACTGATCGGCATTCTGTGTTATTTGATTTTTTTTAACACACAAATTAAATATATTTACACTAAAGCTTTAATTTTTCATTAAAAAAAAACTCGAGTCGAATGCACGAGATCGACCTCCAAACATGTATAAGATTGGTCACCACTCCCCACCAAACTAAAGCTATTTTTTAGGAGGACATTACATTGATCTTTCTCGGCTCAGAAAAACGTACGTGTATATGTAATTTTATTAGTGACTAATTTATTTTAAAAAAATTAATATGCTATATAAAATTATTTTTACACAAAAAAAATCATTAAAATTATTAATTATTTATTGGTATTTATTTATCAGTCTATCATAATTTAAGTAAGAGGCACAAAATCAATATAAGATCTTGTCTTGGTGTTGTTGCACAAATCATATGTTAAATAAAGCAATCTTTTTTTTTTTTAAGAGGCACAAATCATATCATTGATATCAAAAAGCATAGTATTTCTAACTCCAGGAGGAAGAAGAAGTGTGCGGATCTTCTATCTTCACAAAATTGACTACATATGGTATATTTAAAAGGAGATAAGATAAAAAAAAAAAAGAAAAGGGAAAAGAAAATGAACAACCAATCCTTGTGTCACTCTTTTACTAATTGCATATATGTAGAAGATCTAATTTTAAGGAGAAACCTGCGATATGTGCAAAACTATACACACAAAGGCAAGGCAAAATTGGCCAACCACATAACATCCAAGCTATACACATAAAGCGGCAAGGCAAAATTTCACATGCAGTCATAATTGATTTATTCTTTTTTACTAGTCAAAAAGTTGGTTTCTTTATATAAAATTTGCCCGAATTACGAAATAAGTTTATTTTTACGAAAGTTATTTTAATAAAAGTAAATAAAGCATGATGTGAAACGACTTTTTTTTTAATGCAATGCACAATCTAAAACAATCATTGTTTTATATTTAATGGCTTTGCTTGCGCCAATCAAATTTGTCAATTTCTTGGAGATTTTCTTTTTATGAATCGGAATATAAGAAGGTTAAACTTATGAATCATGAAAAATCCAATGAAAGCCATAAAGAGACAAATTTTATTAATTAAAATTGAACAAATCTGTGATCTAAATCATTCAAACCGTGTTTTAACTTGGGCGGGTATGAACTTTAAAATGGCATGTCATCTAGTAAATTAACAACCTGATTGGTCTAACTATTTAGAGCTAATTTGTCATTCATTTGCCTCCGGTACATATTTTAAAAAGAAAAGGAAAATGATCTATGATGTACAATAATGACAGCTAAGAATTTGAGGGATAAAAATATTTTACGAGGGCAATTGAAATACTTAAATTAGTTCTTTTTTTAAATTGTCAGACAATTTCTTGAATATTATTACAAGAGTATTTCCCATTTGCTATTATCATTTTTTTCAATAAATTATTACTTTGAGTTTGGGTCCTAGAGATTCGTTATATACTTGTATTCTTTTTGTTGGCTAGCTGGCTACGTATAATCAAGAAGTCTATGAGTCAATGTACTCGGGAGTCGATGCGATAACATATAAGGGTCCCTCAAATATACGTAAGATATATAGTCTTATCTGACAGATAGATCAGAGCACAAGAGGATCACATTCTAAGATTATCTTCCAATATAAAAAATTGGTAGATGGAGGACTTGACCTCTGAGAGTATTGCTGAAGAAATGGCGGAAACGCAACAACTTTCCCTCACACCTCATTCTACAGATTTCAACTCTAATCATTTGGAACAAGAAGCATGCATCCTTAATTTACTCATCCAATTCTGAAGGCCTTTTTCTTTTTTTCTCTAATGTGATTACGTTGTCCCCCTTTTTTATTTTGCTTCGGTAACTGCTGATTTCCTTTCTAAACCAAAATTAATTGATAGACGGAGGATGATGTCATCAATGACATTAAAGCAATGATTCAGGATAGTGTTGAAGAAAGTCTCTGGTCACCAACTTGTTGTATCTACAAGGTGCCCTCTGTCATCCGTGATCTAAATGAAGAGGCTTACACTCCAACAGTTGTTTCGATTGGCCCCTTTCATTATAGGAATGAGAAGCTGCAAGACGTGGAAAGGCAGAAACAAATATTCTTCAAAATATTTATAAGAGGAGCTAAGACAAGTTTGGATGAGTTAATGAACTTCGTAAAACATTCAGAGCCAACAGTTCGTGCTTCTTACTCAGGGAACATCAACCTTAGCCACAAGGAATTTGTGAAGCTGATATTAGTTGATGCTGGTTTCATAATTGAACTCTTCTTGATGGAGTACGAAAATCCTTTATGGAATAAGGATTCCAAACTATTACAATACTGGGAGGATATCACGATGAGGGATTTGCTTTTGCTTGAGAATCAATTTCCCTTCTCTTTTCTTGATGGTCTATTTAACAGAGCATTTCCCCTTCACCTTCGTGATCACATCCCTTCCTTTCTTCACCTCACATTTGCTTACTTTAGCTCTTACAACGTACAGAAACTGGAGCCTCATCCTAATGTTAGGATAAATCACTTTACTGATCTACTTAGATTATTCCACTTGCCAATACCAAAACCTTGTAGGCAGTTATTTGATGAGGCTAGAGACCATCTTGTTGTATATAGTGCAAACGAGTTACAAGAAGCAGGATTAAAGTTCAAGACAAGTAAAAGCAAGTGCCTATTAGACTTAAAATTTTCAGGTCTGTTCTTGAGATCCCTCAAATTGAATGGGAAGATGAAACAGAAATTTTATTTCGTAACATGATAGCCTTAGAGCAGTGTTATTATCTTTATTCTGCTTACATTTGTGACTATACCTTTATATTGGATTGCTTGATCAACACAAATAAAGATGTGGATGTCCTCACTCATACTATCTAGGTGATTCCAATGATGTGGCTACAATATTTAATGGTCTCGGGAAAAATATTATTCATGCGAATCTCAATTCTGAATACGTTGATATCTGTAAGATCGAGGTTGAATAACTTCTACGAAAATACTTGCCACAAGATGAGGGCAGCTTTGGGACGTGATTATTGCAAGACACCTTGGCAAACTGTGGCTACTATTGCTGGAATTGTACTTCTCTTTCTTAGCCTTACTCAAACCATATTTTCTATTCTCCAGGTAGTATTAAGGAAGTAGATTTAAAGCTTGTTTTGGCTTGTTTCTTTTTGTTTTCCCTGTTTGTTGTTTGTAAACTTGGATATGTTGCTTTAATATCACGATTTTTCTTTTGTTGGCACAAAAAAAAAAGCTTGGGTAATAATGATGTTTGAGTGTTCATCAATCAACTTTGTTATGATTGGGAGAGTAATTAAACTCGAAAGTATATAATGAATCCAGGGTTTTGTTGAAAATAAAAGGTCTGTTTGTAAAATGTTGAATTCTTCTGCTTTTACTCATTTGATGTATAATAAAGATAAATGCATAGAAGGGCTTACGCGATGATTCAATGCAGACCAAAAGAAAACATGCAAATCGCAAGGGGAAAGAACATTACACTTATTTACCTCTGTTTTTGTCCCAAAATAACAGGGTTAAACAGAGTATTATATTCAGTGGCGGAAGCAGGACTTTGAGCCCGGGGGCGATATATTTTTATTTTATTATTTATAATTAAAAATTTTATAACCTTCATAAAAAGTATATTTAATTAAAAAAGTATAAAAAAGTTTGAAAATTAAATAAATGATTCAACAAAAAATAATACAGATAGAGTATAAAAATATAACAAAAGATGACTTGACTAAAAAGTATAGAAAACAAATAAATGTTAAATGAATATTTCCCCCACAAAAAAGATATAACAAATCCATAATGTAAAAAAACTTTAAAAAAAATTAGTTATTATCTCAAATCCTAAAATTTCTCCCACAGCCTCATTATCCTAAACCTAATATTAGCTTCCTTCCTTTCTTAGATGCCTGTCCCTCTTTCTTTGTCTCCGGCTCCCAGCGTCGTCACTCTCCCGCATTGTTGTTGTTTTTTACTTTCTTTTTCTTGTTTTTTCTCTCACCATTTTACCCTCTCAATCCTCAAACTCTCAAATTTGGACAATTCTTTCATTTTTCTTTTAGGTGTGGTCTTTACTAATAATTTTGCCTTATTATAACTTATAAGACTTAGATTGGCTTTAAAAAAAAAATTTTATCCCAACATAGAAAGAGCAAAACAAGAATAATTTTCTAATGTTGAATCTCATCACCTTGTATCCCAATAATGATCTCGATCATTGGGTTCTTCGGCAAATAAGAATAATTTCTAAATTAATTGTGATTTTATAATTTTCTAATGTTGACACATATACATTGTAAGCATGAAAAATAATAACTTTGGATGATCCATATTAGATTTGAATAATCCAAAAGTTGAGGAGTAGAAGAAGATCTTCCATGCATGGGAACATCTGCTTTTGAACATAGATGTCTCGTCAGAATTATTAACACATTGCATTTTTGGAGTCCTTTGAAACTAAATACTTTTCATATATGTTATATAATTTCACACAATGGAACAATAATGGATTTAAAATTACATTATCAGGTTTCTCACTTCCTCACAATAGATCATTCAACAAATAATGATATGATCAAATTCGTTAAATATAAATTGAAAATTATATTTTGAATTGCACAATTGGGTTTGTCTTTATCACTTCAATTTCTCTTCCAGTTCCGCATGATTAATTAACACTACTAATCTTAAATACACAAGTACATAACACGTGTAGAAGTTAAACAAAATGTGAAAAATATAAAGTTATTATTCTTTTGAAAACTTTTGTTTGGTTGACGCTCATTCTTTTTCTTTTTATTTAAACTAACTTTCTAATGTTTCTAACTTGAATTTACTTTACGTAAATAAACTATTTTTTCCTTTACTACCTTTAGTTTATTTGAATTTTTTTTAAAAAAAGGTTTTGTTTTCCTTTCTTTCATTCATTCTTTTTTTTTTTTAAATTTTTTGTCAACACTTTTTTTGGTGGACTATCTATACTTGATATTTGTGTTGTAATGGATATAATCTATACAATTCAAAATCATATATACGAATGAAATACTCTGTGGTTCCACCTTTTCCTCGTTAGAAGTTAAAATTAATGTTTTTTGGTTTTTTTTTTTTACACTTGTGTGAAGACAAAAAATAGAACTGCCAAAATAAATTATTTTGAAGTATTACAATTAGCTCTAGTATCACTGAATGACTGAATTGTATACATCACAATTATAATTGATCAGGCTTCTTTGCTCAAATTCAAATGTTTTATATGCCAACGTACATAATTTCAAACTTTTGCTAGTTGTGCTGTTAATTTTACTTTTCAAAACACCCACATGCAAATCTGAAGAATATTACTTCCTTAATTACAACGTAATAACGAATTCTTTTTTTTTTAAAAAAAAGAAACTTATATCTTGTACAGGGATGAACTTCATGGTCACTACAAAAAAATGTTCGCGACAGATTTTAGAAATGAATTAAAATCTATCACTATTAGAGATAAAAATAGAGATGGATAACGAATTTATTTAGCAAAATAACTTTCTTTTATATTAAAAATAATGAAAAAATATTAGAGCCGGAGTTTGAGACGAGTATACATTATGTTTAATAAAATCCGTCTCTAAATCCGTATCTAATAATATGGTAGAAATAGACTTAACAACAGCTAATTTTTCATCACTAAAATAAAAAAGTCCGTCTCTATATATCTCTAAAAATATTCTGTTATTTCTTAAAAATTCTTTAACATTTAGAGATGAATTTTGTGATGAATGTTTTTAATTTATTGTGATTGATAAAATTTTGTCACTAAACCTGTCTCTAATTTTTTTTCTTTGAGGTGGATTTAGATACATATTTTTAATGAATATAACAATGGACGTTTTGCCCTAAATCCATCTCTAATATCTATTTAGAGATAAACTCATTAACACATTTGTAATGAACGCAGCAATGGGTACCTTGTTTGTCTCTAAATTAGTCTCTAATTCATATTTAGAGGTGGATTTAGATACAAAGTTTTTTTTAAGTTACTTCAATTTTATATAGTATTATTTTTTAATATTGTAATATGTTAATTTAAATTTTGAGAGATATTTTCAAATTTAGGGTAATTTTTTAATATTATAGTATGGTAAATGGATCAAACTCGTGAGTTAGCTAATTTAAGTTAAATAAATTGTATTTCTAATCATATTAACAGACATTTCAAAAAGCGACCTCAAACTAAATCACAAAAATCGTAAAACCTAATATTTCTTTTTTTTTTTAGGAGCATGCTTGGCAATTGATGAAAGGAGATTGGGAAATTGAAAATATATGATGAGAATGAGAAATAAGAAATGAAGGAAAAAGGAGATATATAGAAAATTTTGGGATTAGAAGTAGTAAAATAAAATTAAAGAAAGTGTTGAAGTTTTAAGGAGTTTTAGACGAAAAGAGAATCCAAACAATTTTATCATAGGTGACATTTAATTGTCCTAGTAATTAACAAATATATAGAATTAATTAATATTAAATAATATTTTTTATTTAATTAGTAATCCGTATGTTGATAAATTTTTATATTGAATACGTTTGTAGAATTGATTTAAGAAAAAATTTTATCTTTAATAATATCATTTGGTTTAAAATATCTAAGTAGATTATCTTAATTTCATTAATTTATTTTATTTTGAATTAATAAGTTAATTTTTAATTCTATTTCATGATAATAATTTCAAAAAATTGTGACAACAATAAATTTATTATAAACTTATTAATCATTAATTCTTTCTAAAGCAATCTTCTTTTGGGAATCTACATCTATATTTTAAAATTAAAATTAAAAGTAATAATGATACTAAAAAATAAATCAAATCAAAATCAAACAAAATTTTAATCCTTTTTCATTATGAATCCATAATTAAATTTAGAAGATGTAAATAATAAAAAGATATGTTCCTTTCAAAATTCAAAATGAATATATATAATACTCAACTAAGACTTTGAGTTAGATCACAGACTGACATAAAACTCAATCTTATCCAATCCCCTCCCACCTCTAATATATATTAAACATATATATAATATAATTTATTAAATAATATAAAAAATAATATATATTATATGATATCACTGTGGAAAAAATAACATAACATAATAAAATATTAAAACATATGGATCATAAACATTATATATATAATTATTTGTATTTACAAATAAAAATTAAATTTAAAAGTTGGCTAGGAAAATAATTTTTTCTTTCCAAAGAAAAACAAATATATTTATAGGAAAATTATTTAAGATTTAAAAAAATATAATATAAATATATATAAATAAAATATTTTATGATATTAATAATTGAAAATAAAACATATGTGTATTTTTTAATAATATATTGACTTATAAATATATGTTTATAAATTAGTGTGTAGATAAATAATATATATATTTCATATTTCATATAAAGATTGCAAAAAAATTTCAGCTCAACTGGTAAAATGGTAACTATAAAGGTACTGGGAGCAAGAGGTCATGACTTTGAATCTGGGTGAGACACATTTGAACCATTAATATGATGTGACATCACAAATGACGTGGAAATGATGTGGCGAGGGCCCCATGATGACAGGGTGTAGGGGCCTCAATGATGTGGCTGATGACATGGTGCAAGCCATATGGCGGCAGGCCAGGGGATGAGGTAGCTGATGACTATGTTCTATTTCTATTATTTTATTTGATTATTTTTAACAATTTTGATAACGAATTTTGATTGAGATTAGAGATGGATTTGTTTTATTTAGAGATGGAATAAATTCACCTCTAAATAGAGACGGATAAGTTAATCAATCTCTAATAATTTAGTAAAGCCACTTTTAGAGATGACTTAAATATTATCTCTAAATTCGTCTCTAACAAATTAAAGACGAATTTTAAGTTATTTAACTACAAATTTTGGCCATCTTTAAATAGCTCTGTTTTTTGTAATGGGTATATAATAACAAGTAGAACTTCAATAAATGAACATCAGAAAATAACTAGTGTTGCAATTTCAAGTATAAAGAGAGAAAACAAAAGTTTGAACAAGGTGCTGAATCATCTACATCCCTTTCTCTGCATGTGCATTTGTTAGAAGTTTATTCATTTCCCTCTCGGTTACATCATTAAGATTGCAAATGCATGTTTACTACCGAAATTATTAACTTTTTAGCCTTGCTTAGTATAGTAGCTATATAAAAAAAACTTGTGAAAATAATCACGATATATTATTAGAACTGGACTAAACTAGTTTGTTCAATCATAAAACTAGAGAATTGGTGCCTAAATCAGAATTAGTGTATCTATAGTTTTTATCTAACTCAATTTTCCTGAAATAATTATGGACGAAATAGCACAGAAATTAAGTATTATTCACATGCATCTCAAAACAACACAAAGTGAATTCCAATGTATCATAATTAATTAACATTCTATTTCATTTCAATTTTGGCATGTTATATATGTTCATTTTTTTTCTCTTTTTTCCTCTCTCTCTCTTTCACTAGTTCTAGATCAAATTTTTGAAGTGATGATCGTAACAACCCTTATTATTCACTATGGGAAGGATAATGCGGGTTTTATGCAAGATTGGAGAGACCAAGATAGGAGGAATGGTCAAAATTGAGCAAAAAGGGAAGGAGGAGTCAGAGCCCACTTTCACTGCGGTTAGCTTCAGTGTCACCACGGTGAGAGATGCAGAATTGGACTTAAGACGAGCCAAAATAGTCTCATGCAATAGTGAACTTATCATGTGCCATAGCACTAGCTGTGTAACATCCTAAGAAAACAAAGATCCAAACTACCTCCAAAGACCATATCTGAACCAGAGTATCCCAAAACAATGTGGAAGGATAAAGAACTAGAGGAGAAGAGCTAGAGAATTGAATATAATACAAACACATGACCTAAACACTCAGATCAAGGGAGAAAAGTATGAAGGAGGGAAAATGGGGGTGTGGCACTATGGCCTAGGGGTCTGGAGCCACAGTACCAATGTCTGTTGTCAAATGATAGCGAAAACTGATTTTTGGGACAAAATTTTGGATGTGCACATCTCTCTAACGGGACCTCCAATTGGCATGATTCTAATGCCTACAAGTTAATCTCCTCCTCTTCTAACTATAAATACTAACCTTCTCTCAAAACTCTTGCGCATGAAGATTTTGGACATTCGTGACCAAAATGAACACTTTTAGACTAAAACTTGACATTAATATCACTCAAACACAAAGCACTAACCTTTTGGTCACCAGACCTTTTCCAGCAAGTCACAAATCATACAAGCATGTTGTTTAAAAAGGTAGCATCCCAAGAAAACTACTCTCTTAGGTTTTGACCCCCTTTAACCCTAATCTCTCATATCGGGTGATATACCCTTTTTCCACCAAACATATCAAACTTCACAAATAACCTGATTTATTACTCTCACTCATTAAGATACACATGGCCAACCAATGCCTTAGACTCAGGCCTCTCAATAACAAAGAATAGGGCGTATGCCCAAAATGACACATGATAACCACCAAGATTACAACTTGTCTATAAGCACACTAACCTCAAACAACCTTCAAATCAAAATGGCAAGAGACACAAGACAGTCTAAGTCTTAAAACAACCCGGAAGCATATAGAGCGTTATTACACATGGCATCTAGTCATAAAACTGTACTTGGCATAATACTATATACACAGAGACAATATGTGTTCTTAGATATCACATACCATTCATGAGTACTCGAATATTCCATGCTCGTTTGAGGGGAAAGCCCACCTCGACCACCTTCTTGCTAGAGCTAAATCACCTCTTCTTCAAAAGGGGCATCCACTAGGGGTGAGACAAACGTCCCTGTAACTAGGGGTAACATATAAAACAAAAGATTTCTAATATACTAGATTATAAACATATTAGCTTACTACAAGTTAGAAATACTAAAGATGGATATATAACTACACACATGCAGTATGCACTACACGGATGGTATGCACATGATAGCAAAACCCACATTGATCATGAAAGGAACCATAAGCTAGTTACCATCACAAGGTGATCTTGATAAGCAGCCCCTTTCCAACAATTGGTGAAAGCCGATTCTGAGCAACTACTAAGCTCACTATCACTAGTCATAACCTAGCTAAAGGTCATTCTACTAGTGAGAAGACTAAGGCTCCCCTTCTCTTGAACCACCCAAACTGCCACCTAGCTCTATTGGCTAAATGAAGAGGATTTAGAGGCAGGGATATATATATTTACCAACCTTACCACCTGGACATGAGGTATCGCTTGTCCTACCAGTGGATCGGTATACCACGTAGTATCATCATATCATAAGTCATCATTACTCAACCAAAAATGTCCCAATATGTATAATATAGTGATGATGCCTGAATGTTATGCCAACATGTCAATGTCATATACAATGATTATCATCATGCTAGCATATTATCATATAGGGATGCATAATTACAAGAAATATGTCCATATCAGTCATGATCCAATACATGTATATGTGGTAATTCGATTCTCATCATTATTAACATTGTTATCACTATCATCCATGTTACACACACTAATAATAAGAGCATAATAATCATAGGTTAAGCCCGTGTATTCCCATTTATATAAACATATATACGCATGGATACAAAACAAACTATTTTCACTTATTTATTGTACTTTTCAAGAAAAGAGGGCTTTTAGAAAACCTACAATTTCTTACTATGGTATACATAGCATATCATGATATGAAAACTTTTAAACGTATAGAATAAATAAAACTACTCCCTGGTTGCCTCAAGTTGCAGCATACTCTCTCAACACCCCAGTAGGCCAAACAGTCACCAACTACCACATAAGAAGCATACAATCCAAGTCAATTAGGTGATATTTTACATCAAAGCAAAGCCCAAACATTCAATGCAATCCAATAAAACCATTAGAATCTACCCAAAATCACTTAATGCCTATAAGGTCCAATTCTATCTTACCACTATTTTAACCACTTACCATTGGTTTTGTTACATCCAAGCAACTTCTTGGAGTATATATACATTCACTAAGCATGCATACATCTTATACAATTACCAAACACACATGTTGAGTCATGATCATAACCTTCGATATAGTTCAACTCAATATCCCCAAACATAATCCAATAATACCAACATTCAAATACCAAATCATACCATAGAACATCTCCATAAACACATACAATCGATTTGAACCTCTCCAAATTTGTGCTCCACCTAGTACCCTAAAATCAAAGGCTAGGGTTTGGAAAAAAAAAACCATAGGAACTCCTAAAATCAATTACCCAAAACTCAAATATATCGAATAACACATCATTAAAGTATTCACACAAAATTTAATTAGTGGAAATCCATCCAAACTGGACCCCCAACATCCAACACCAAAATTCCACCGTTTAAAACCAGAAAAAGAGGAAGAGGAAGGCAGAGAATTATCATACCCACAAAACTCAAGCTTCTCAGAGCTCTAAAACACATCCTAATACCTCAGATTTTTGAACCCTAACTGAGAGCCTTTAATTTCCTCTATTTTCTTTCCCTTCGATCAAATTGATCACATCATTTAAAAATAGAGTTTGTGAGATAGTGCCACAACGGGGGTTATTGGTGCCATGGTGCTAGTGCTTTCTATCTCCAAATTCCACTAGCACAATTTAACTCCCTCATTAAGGTGCGGAGGAGCTTGTCGTGACGTAGGAAGTTTTTCTTCCTTCTTCCTTCTGCTTATCTTTATCTCTGATCCCAGCTCCTCTAGACTTGCACCAATCCTTCCATGAGTCTACTAACATGTCCAAAAGAATCAAATAAGGGTTGTTACAAGTCGCAAGACTAGTTTAAATCAAATAAGCTAAATAGAACGATGAGAAACAGTGGGAGGATGACTAGCTTTACTAGGGTTTGATATTTGGGAGTGGTGGAATGTGATTTTCTAGCTTGGGAAGGCTTAATCTCTCAAGGTATGGTGACGTAAGAGGAGAGAGCGAGAGAAGGCTAGATAGAAAAGAGAGGGAGAAAAGGAAAAACTCAAGGAAGAGAAAAAAGAATTCAAGAAAGAGAGAACTTAATAGGGAGAAAATAGATATCTAGAAATTCAAATTCATTTAATATGATATTCTCTACAATTCTAATTACAATGATAGCTATTTATAGGACTTAAGGGAACATTCTAGAAGATTGACAAAATCTAACAAAATAGAAAACTATTTAACCTAATGACTAAATCTAGGGAGATTACAATAATCTTATTTATTTAGAAATTTCTAAAGAGGAGGACATTCTAGAACATTCTAACTTAAAGAAAAAGAAATCATAAAATAGGAAATAAATAAAAGATAATATAAATCCTAATAATCCTAAAAGATATTATAAAATATAATCTAAAATATCCGAATAAAATAATTTTATTTAAAATCTTAATTCTTTATAACTATCCATTCTCCATTATTCTCCTCTGCTTTAAAAAAAAAACTCTCCTCCGGAGAGTTAAAACTCCACATGACATCTAGATTTGGAAAACCTTTCCAGCAAATAAGATAGCGAATAATGAGATCTGAAAGAATGAGCTTCTCTTGAAAGATCAAAATATTCTCTGATTTTGTAAATTCCTTCTAATGAATAAGATATTGATGAAAAGAATCACCAAGTGAGAGAATATTTTGCTTTTTTGGTACAGTGACAATATGAAACTGAGAATCATAATCAACAAACTTAGGAAACAGAACTTCCATGGGTGGAGATGGTTTTAGAGCTCATTTATTCTTCAAGTTTTCGCCTTCTAGATGTAAGGGAGGCATCACTGGTGGAATTAAGTTGAACATTTTAGAAGACTGAGAATCCTCAGATCTAACAACAGGTGGCTTGTCAGCATGTTTATTGGAGGAGTTAAACCTTTGATTCATGGTTGTGCGAAACTCTTTAATTTTAGCACTAATTTTGTTTGAACACCTTTCAAGGTCTAGAAAATAGACTATAATATCTTCTGCCATCTGGATCTACTTCTCTGATACCAAATGATGTAAGAGAAGAGAGGGAAAGAAAGCTAGACAGAAAAGAGAGAGAGAGAGAAAATGGGGAATTCAAGGAAGAGAAGAAAGAATTCAAGAAAGAGAGAACTTAAGGAGGGAGAAAATATATATCTAGAAATGCAAATCCACTTGATATGATCTTCTCTACAATTCCAATTACAATTATAGCTATTTATAGGATTTAAGGGAATATTCAAGAAGATTGAGAAAATCTAATAAAATAGAAAATTATTTAACCTAATGACTAAATCTACGAAAATTATGAGAATCTTATTTATTTACAAATTTCTAAACAGTGGACATTCTAGAACATTCTAATTTCAAGAAAAATAAATCATAAAATAGGAAATAAATAAAGGATAATATAAATCCTAATAATCCTAAATGATATTATAAAACATAATATAAAATATCCTAATAAAATAATTTTATTTGAAATCCTAATTCTTTAAAACTATTCATTCTCCATCATATGGTGGTTTCTAACTTTTTCCCTCCTTTTCCTTCAAGTTTTATGGTGGATCTTCATGGTGGAGGCTTGGGGTTTCGTTTTAGTAGAGTTTCCACGATTAGATTGTGATTAAATGCTTCAAAGATGTATCGTGGGGTGTTTTAAAGTTATAGGTGTTTGATTTTCGGTAGTTTAGTAGCATATTCTTCAAACCCTAACCTCTAACTTTATGTTTTGCCTAATACTTGAATTTGTATGCACTCAAATTTGGTTTTAATAGTTGTCTTGGGAGTTCCAATGCTTGGGTTTGATGTTGGGTGCTTTGCTCTTGCTAGTTTTTTCTTGGATTGTTGAGTTATGTATGCCAAAGGTTGAGAATTCGTGTTGGTAATAAGTATTTGGTAATGTGTGTATATTGGAAACTTGCTCAATTAAGATTTCAAGACTCCAAAAGTGTTTGGGAAGCATTAAAGTGGTTGGTAAGTGGTTATCCTACCATGTGAAGTAATTATATTAAATGTATTGGTCGAATTGAGATGGATTGATTTGTATGTATTGGTTGGAACAATGCGGTAATATGATGCATTCTTTTTATATGTTGTAGTGGTTTTCATTGGCCTACCAAGGCGTCAAGTGGGTTCAGAAAGTTGAGGTAATCGGGGTATTCTTTTCATGCATGTTCTATAATTGGATATACATATGTTCAATTCTTTTCATATAATGATATGTACATGTACAATATATGTTTTACTCTTTCATATCATGATATGCATGTTAGTATAGATTATGGTTGTCTCTTTTCATATCATGATATATATGATTATATGACTAGTAAGTTTCTTATTCTTACTCTGAATTATGAAGAAAATGACAATTGGTTATAGTGATCTTGAAATGTATAAATATGATAGATATTGGCATGATGTTGAATATTATACACCCCATGATTTATCATATGTGTTCATATGGCATGCTAGCATGATAGAGAATGATATATGTTGATATGTTAGTATGTATCGGGTATTATCACTGGTTATATATTATTGAGATATATGGTTGTTGGGTGATGATACTCTAAATACCATATGAGTATCATATTTATATTATTTACTCTTATTTAACTCTCTCTCTCTCTCTATTGTCACAGAAAAGGAAAGCATCTAGTGTCCCGAGCAGAACACAAGAGAATTTTAGAAGCTTTTTAACCACATCATGAAATGCTTCAAATCGAGAGACCCCGTCATTTCACACTAATTAAGAGGAAAACTATCAGATGTAAGCATCTCGGGAGGAAGAGTAGTTTATTCTAATATGAAGGGGAAGAAAATGAGAAAGTTACCCGTTATATTGCTCTGTTCGTCAGTTATCAATTTAAAATATTAATAATTGACAATTAGCATATACCTTACAAATAATTACAAGTTATAATTAACAATTATGATTTAAGTTTATTTACAGGTAATTTGCTTATTGACTTAGGGGCCAACATAGATAGTAAACCTTGGGGGCCAAATCATCTTGTTAGTAGAGCCAACAATATGTGTCAAGTAGGATGGGTCAACCGGTTTAGCTCAATAAAATAGGCGGGTTGAATTTTAAAAATGAGAGCCCAAATAGAAAATGGGTTTTTGGATCCAAGCTCGTCAAGCCAGTAGCCCGAATGGGCTAGCACGAGCATGCTACTAGCTGACCCGTTTAGTCTTTTTTTTATTTAAAATATTGAAAAGCACATATCATTTTATTAGTTAGTAATCAATAAATTATAAAATTTAAATATTATGTTAATTTTTCGGTGTATAATGATAATAATTATTTATATTAATTTAAATAATTATAAAAAATTTTAAAAAAATAAAAAAATATTAAAGGCACGCAGGCCCACTCTATATGGGCTCAAGCTTATAAAACCAATCCCATTTTGACAGTTGGGCTTTTCGGTTTGGCCTATTTTGGACTAACCCATTTTGTTAGCTTTAAGAGATAAGGAGTATTAAGAAAAAATTTACAAGAATATATAAAAAATTAGATTTGTAATATTTTTTATTTTTAATATTATATATTGATAATTTGAACAAAATATTTAGATAAATCTTTAAATTTTATACTTTATTCAATAAACTAATTAAATGTATATTTTATTTTTTTTAAATATATATTAAATGCATGTATCTCATTTAAGGGCGCCCTTCGGAGAAAATTACACTAAGGGGGTATTAAATTAAATTTTGATATTTTTCACATCTAACTCTAATATTTTGAACCACATAAATCCGTCAAATATTTTTGGGTTAAAATATTTTTTTTGAAACTTTGATATTTTAACTTTAAGTCTAATAAATCTAGACTTGAACCCATCAAATGATTTCACCAAATATATAAGATATATATATTTAATTTTTATTGATTTTAACATTTATTCATTCACTTATATAGTTTTAAATGATAATAAATATTGTCATTTATTATTTATTTTTTGAAAAAAAATATTACTTCCACTATCTTAAGGTCCTAGGTACTCCACCACTGCGTAGCTCCATAATGTTAATTTTTTTTACCTTTATGAGTGATTTTTAAGTGGTGAGAAGACTCAATTCAACTAATTTTGTTTTTTTGGATAAAAACTTATAAAGAAAACCCACTTGATATATGATAAAGTTTCGGCAATTTTATGGGACCTTCCAGCCTTTCAGGGCCATATGCATATGCCAAGGGGGTACCAGTATCGGTCTTCTTCACTAGGCATGGACATGTGCACGTCATGTCCACTTCTATTGCACTCAGCATTTTTGCTTTTCTTTACGAATTTGGCCGAATAAGAAAAAGCCAATTTGTCTTTTGACTGAGAAAGTGAATAAATTATTAAGAAAAAATATGACACTGACAAATAAAAGCTAACATTCAAGACAGTGGACTTTATCATATACTAAGCAAAATTAGCAAGTGGCTCTACCCAGCAATAATGGTACGGTCTACTTCGTTGCTTTCCGTAGCTCAGCAACAAAAATTCCAGCTCAATATTATCCTTATTTATTCATTAATTTTATCCCACTTTTAAAATATTTTCAAAATCTTAAAATTAAATATCAAAACATGAAAAAAAACCTTATAGTATTTATAAAAAGTTGTATGCATGACACAAAAATCATGATTTACCATTTGAAATTGCATATAAGTCAATAATCAATATTTACATTTCAAAATTGCAATTTTGTTTAGTATATGCATGAACGTACGCTACTTTCTTCTGTAGCATTTTATTGTGACATTAAAAATTTTTAGAGACCTTACATTTGATTTTTACTTCTTTGCCACACAATATATAAAATAAAAAAGTATTTTTTGTTTTAAATGGCTGACAAAATTATTATAGAGACTACTTTAAATTTATTTAAATATTTTTGACTTAGTTTGTCTTTAAAAATCACAAATCAACATTTTTTGGTAAATTTAATTAAAAATGTTAAGGAAAATAAAACTTTTGAAGGTCAAGAAGAAACTTAATAAATTATACCTCCAAGTTGAAACATGATGTAAAAATAAAATATCAATAATACAGCAAGTAAAATCATGTTGTAATTTTTGAGAGAATGATTGAAAATTTCAAGAAAGACGATGGCGGCGGCAACCACGATGACGACGATGACTATGACGACGACAACAACAATAATAATAGTAATTTATTTTTTAATTTAAAAAAAATAAATTTTTAAAATTTATATGGTTAATATTATAAATTATGAGTGGTCAAATGTCATTTCTTCATAAATTGTCAACTTGAGTTTGTGTCCTGAAGGTTTGTTAGATTCTTTTTTTTTTATTATTCTTTTTCTATTATAAATAAGAGAATAATTTTCCACGGGGCAACTGCCTATGACTCTCCAGTTTAATGTATTTATTTTTATATTATTTATTACAATAAAGATATAAAAATTAAGAGGAAGGAATTGCTTTTATCTTCTTTATTGATATATATTAGATTAATTATTTCTTCTATTAAGAATCGATTTGAACAATTTTTAAAATATGAAACCATAATTTTTTTTTATTTGAATCCTAAAAATTTAAAATTTTGGATGACAATGAATTAAAAAAATTTTAATATTGAAATTTTTTTAAGTTTTAGTAAATTGACGGTCTTGATTTATTTTCAAAATTGAATGTATTAAGAGAAATGCTAAATAAGTGATTAATACATCGATTAAAATATTACAATATAGCAAAAGATTAGATTTCTTTTAAATGTATACATTGCTTACAATATATTAATTATTCAATAATGTTTGTAATAGTTGCTACAGTTGAAGGGAGTTTTTCAAAATGAAACTGACTTAAATCATATATAAAATTAAGTATTTGCAGGATAAATTAAATGGATTGGTCATATTCCTTATTAAAGGGAAAATTAAGCTTTTCATCCTTATACTTTCCCATGATTTCGAACTAGATCCCCATTTTTTAACAATTATGAGCTGTTTTTTTTTTTCAGAAGTTTTCCTTTTTAAAAAAATTATAATATTTCAAAATTAAAAAGTAAAATGACTTGTGGACTGGTTTATTTAACCTATGGTTCCATATACATTGGAGGTTATAAACTTGAAAATACTATATCATTTATGGAAGATTCAACAAAAATATTTTAGTTGGTGGTCAAAAACAAAAATATTTTTAGATTTATTATTATCATTGATAAAAAATTATTAATTTAGTAATATTAAATTTTGTAGATCAAGTTATCATTTTATAGAGCATGAGTGATACGTTTAAAAAACACTAATATATTTTTATACTTTTTTTGGAAACATTTTAATGTTTGGAATCTTTAATAAAGTTGAGATGATAAAGTATGTGTGTTTACGGATCATTCTTTATAAATAAATTAGACACGTATTTCGTGCATTATATGTAGCTTGCGATGAGTCATGAACTCATCATAATATTTATAGTTTATGAATAACATGATTTTCTATAAATTTTATATTAAAATCCAATGCATCCAATAGACTGTGTAATGAACATTATTGCTTGTACTAGTGTAGTATGCTAGAAGTTTTATATTTTATAAATATTAATAAGCATCAACTTGATATTAGGTTCAGAGGTTTATTAGATCATTTATTTTATTTTATTTTTTTGCTGATTACTTACAAATAGTAAACTGGTCGTGTATAGTGGAGTCCAACTCAGAAGCGAATAGTATAATTGTATAAAGGTCTGTGGACTCGATTATGGTCCTCAATACATTAGATAAGATCGGGCTGGTTCTTCTTCGCAAATATTCATAGAAGAGTTTGCATTGGGAGATGTAAGATACGAAGCAGAAAGACTTGACCACTGAGATTACTCAGGAAATGGCGGAAATGAAACCAATTCTCCTCCCACCTCAGTCTACAGAGTTGGAACAACCAGTAATACTTGTATTGCGGGAAAAAAAAAATCCCTTTTCATTGATGAAGGATACCAAAGTAATTATGGGACATGCCCTCAAAGTAGTCAGACAAGTAGAGGTCTTCTTCAGTGGTTAAAGTTCTCGACAACATGCTTTCGTCATCAAGTATTGCCTTTTTAGCAGAATTTGTTTTTTATATTGCCAGCTTGTGAACATTACAATACATGTCATAAACAAAAACAGAAAAACATCAACATATATGGTAGGGCATCTCAAAGTTTCTCATCCAACACCCAAATAAGTAAGGGTGTTTAAAGGCATGGTTTAGTTTAAACTGAACCAAACCAAATCATGACCAATTTCAAAAAATTGGAACCTTTTTTGTGTTGTAAGAAGTCGATTTGATTTGGTTTTTGGTTAGTTTGGATAATACTTGAACAATTATTTTAAATAATAATAATTTTTTATGATTAAGTTGGGTTTATAATGGACTGGGCTAATAAGAGATGACTTAATGGTAATAATGGGTATTAATTGGGTCTAACCAATAAGTTAAATTAGTATAGTTGTTTTGTATTAAAAGAATAATCAGTTTGGTTCAAATTCAATTGGGTTTCGAGCTGCTAAAACCAAACTTAAACAAAACCAAGTCAGTTAATAAGTAGTGAAAAACAAAACAGACAAGAATGTAATTTGCATTGGTTTTCACCAATTTTAATCAGTTTTGTTCAATTTTAAACATCCTTACTATCTAGCAAATTATGACAGTGTTGTTTGAGCCTTCAACATATTATATTATGTAGCAATAATGAATTTCAATGTTCGAAAAGCCTCTTATTTTTTTATTTGGATTTTTAAAATATACGATAATTTAACAAATATGAATGTTGTAAACAAAGTCAATACACATGAAACTTTTTTTTTTCCTTCTTTTGGGTGAGAATCCTAATCAATTTGACAACTTGCCGCAAAAGCGGCACATTCAGGAGAGAACTCATATTTAATATATGGAATTATTTATCATTATAATTATAAATATAATTTTTATCTCACGTCCTCAGTTTGCGTCAGATATTTATTGCACAATTTAATGTTCACAGAGTATACAAACAATTGGCACCAACAGTTCTATACAACAATATTCGATTGGCCCCTTTCACTACGGTTGATAGAGACTACCCATACATACAATATCAACTGAATAAAATTAAAAAAAAAATAGTTTCTTTAGTATAGTCTATACCAATAATTTTCCTTTCTGGTATGTAGTAAGACTTCGTATCCTGTGAACTTCAATATCAATGCTAGTTTTTTTATCAGAACTCTAGCAAAACAAGAAACTACCCAATACTTATATACAATGCAAAGCTTGAGAGCTTCCTAGTTATTTAAAAATTTTCATCTATCATATCATCATTGAAGCAATTTTGTTTTTTAATTTAGAGGAATTCTATTAGAAATATTATCTAATATAGGCTTCAAACATATGCAGCTGTCACAGACCAGAGCTAAAAGAAAAAGAAGAATAAGGATTACAATTGTTATATGGCTACATGGTGCTGTAGAAAGGCTGAATAAAATTAGAGAGCTAACGTAAATTTCAAGGACAGAATACTCAAATTAATATATATGCAAGCTTCGAATCTACTTCTTCAATACTACTTGGAGGACAGAAAATATGGTTTGAATAAGGGTGAGAATGAGGAGTACGATTCCAGCAATAGAAGCCACAGTTTGCCAAGGTGTCTTGCAATAATCCCTTCTCAAACTTGCCTTCCTCTTGTGCCATGGATCTTGATAGAAGTCATTCAATCTTTTGCAAGTATCAAGGTATTCAGCACTAAAATTCCATTGATTGATATTTTGACCAAGACCGTTAAATAAGGTAGCAACATCATTTGCATCACGTAGCCAGTTGCGGATTATTTTTTTATGAGTGAGAGCATCCACATCTTTATCTGTGTTGATTAAGGAATCCAATACAAAAGCATAGTCAATGATATAAGATTCATAAGGATAATGGCACCGTTCTAAAGCTATCATATTACGAAATAATAATTCAGTGACATCTTCGACTATAATTTGTGGGACCTCAAGAACAGATCCTGAAAATTTTAGGTCTAGCAAGCACTTACTTGTGCTTGCCTTCAACTTTACTCCTGCTTCTTGTAACTCGTTTGCACTATATAAAAGAATGTCAGATCCATCCCCTTTCCATGAACACCTTCTAGGTCTTGTTCTTGGTAAGTAAAAGAATCTAAGAAGATCTGTAAAGTGCTTTATCCTGGCACCAGGATTAGGGTCTAAATCTTGAATGTTATAATAGACAAAATAGGAATGTGTAAGCTCCAGAAATGAAGGGAGGTCACCTCGCAGGTCAAGGGGAAATGCCATATTGAACAGCTCTTCAATAAAAAAGAATGGAAGTTGATTCTCAAGTAAAAGCAAATCATAAACAATAGCATCCCGCAACCATGATTGTGATAGTTTAGCATCGTTGTTTATGTTATCACCTTCATAGAACCTCTTGAAGAGTTCAATGATGAAAGCAGCATCGACTAATATCAGCTTGGCAAGATCCTTCTTGGTATACTTAATGTTCTCAGAATAAGAAGCACGGACCGTGGGTTCTGACTGTTGTACAAAGCTGACCAAATCATCCATGCTTGCCATAGCCTTTTGTGTAAATGTTCTGAAGAATATTTGTTTGTGCCTTTCCATGTCTTGCAGCCTCTCATCACCAAAATGAAAAGGACCAATAGAAACAACCTTTGGAGTGTAAGCTTCCTCTTTCAGATGACGGATCATTGGGGGCACCCTGTTTATACAACATGCAGGCGACAAGAGACCATCTTCACTAATCTTTGTCAATGCTCTAATGTCAATCATCAACTCATCCTCCATCTATCAATTTTGATTCAGAAGACCAGCGGCAATTATATGCCATTAGCATAATGACAAAGGTATCATAAAGAATGGGAAATATAATGTATCTTTCGTGATAATTGAATTGGAATCTGGCAAATCATTTTATAACGACAACTAAATATGACCAAGAGAGGTTAATAGTTGAGGTTTCAGACATTAGCAATCTTAACTTATAAGAAACGGTAAAGAATAGAAATTAAAGAAAACCTTCAAAATCGAACAAGAGTACATCATGCACACATGTTGTTCCAAGTGATTGGAGGATATATAAATCTCGATAATTTTTTGAAAAATGATATTAAAAATTATGCATAATTTATAATCTCAATATAATATATATATATAACTATTACTATTGACTAATAAATTCAATTGTTTCGCTATAATAGGTAACTCTCACATAGCACATGAGGCGTCCAGGAGAGGAAGTCCAGGAAACAATCCCAACCTACCTGCCTGACGGTATTGTTCTTTCCAAATCTTTAGACCATGAGATGGAAAATTAAACTGGAATCAGTTTCCATTTTTAACGACTAAATATTTTGTATTTCTCATTATTTTTATAACTAGGACTAAATATGGCTAATTAAACGGTTAATAATTGAGGATTACTTAAGCATGCATTCACAATCTTACAAGTTGTAAGTAAATTAAAGGAAAGTAAATAGAAAGATGATCCCGTACCTTGTTCTTCCAATTCAATATAGTTTGAATAAATAGAAAGATGCGAGACGACAGGTTACGCAACTCGTGTTTCTCTCTCTACATTTGCAAATATAACTTCATAGAAGCAACACTATGTAATTTCTTATATTCAATTATTGAGGTTCTGCAGATTATTATGGCAGGGACTTCGTCCCTGCTCAAGGTACAAGTGCTTTTAAGAAAAGAACAAATTAAGTGGGTCCACGTGCTTGATTTGAAATTTGAAAAATGAGTTGCGTGCAAGTATTATTCTTCAGAAAGATTTTTGTAGGTATTTTAAAAAGTAAAATTAATAGCACATCAATTAAATGTATGAAGGTATCTCGAATTTGAGAGAATTCTGGTAAATTATAATTGAAATTTGTTTCATCGATACTAGAGTTATAATACTTCAAAATTTATTTTTGCGATTTTATCTATTTTGTACCATTTAATAAGTAATGCAAACTCATAAAACATTAAGTTCAACTTCTAACTGGGAAAAATTGGAAGTATTTCAATCGTTTATTTTTATCTGGTTTTGAAATTCTATAGATTTTGTGACTGCTTAAATATTACTACCTCTATTTTTAAGGTTTTAACATATAAATTAAGAAATTAAATAGATACTAGAATAAAGCAATTAATGTTATTTTTTATTTTTAAAATGAAAAAAGAGAGTATAAAAATGAGAGTATAAGTAAAAAATAATAATAAATATTGTTTTAAAATTTAAAAATGATAAATAGAAAAAAAAATCGAGGGAGTGTTGCTGGATCCTTTGTAATGGATAATTTGTTGGATATACTGCTGTAGAAAAGATACAGAGAAAAGAATTGGGGACTACATAAATATATGAAACGGGTTCCATAAACTTTCATTGCTTTGTGTCAGTCCCTCCTACGGTACTACTCTACGCCATCATTGCAAAGAATCCATACTAGTAAGTTAGCAAATACATACAACAAAATTAACAAGAATAAATAAAAAACTAAAAAATTAAAAAAAAGCGTTAGATAAACAGAAAGTTGTAAAGGAAAAAAACTAAAGCGTCAGAAACAAAAGAAAAGTAAAGTTCAGCTGAAAAGAAAAAAGAAAAAGCGTTACGGATACTAAATGTTTTAAAGGAAAAGATTAATCTGTGTAATGCAAACTATAAGTAAAGATCATTCTAAAGAAATAATTCGCACTTTCTTTATGCTTTACGTTTGTTATGTAGTATTTAAGATTTATTAGCCTTTTATAAAACAAAATAAAAAATAATAATAAGTGAGATTAACTAGACGGGAAAAAAGAACCAAAGGCATATGTCTCGTGGGCCCCCTTTGTTAACTTTCATTGGCTGGAAAATATCTTAACACGGACAACTAAGAGATAGTGATAGCCATTCTTATGAATGCAGCCCATTCCATCAAGTTTGGGATGGATTAGCTATTCCTAAACGTGAGCCAGTTTGGAAAATTTTTGTAATTGATAAAAGTGTTTTCAAATATACTTTGGGTTAATTTGTGTATTTGACTCATTTTAAAAAATTATCCTATAAATTCATTTTTATTTTTAAACATATTTTTAATTAATGAATTAAAGAAGTTATTTTTTAGTTTACAAACATATTTTTATCTGACAATTATTTTGTCAAACTTATTTTTATAATAAAAAATATCCCAATATAAATCATATTACAATAAACTTATTTTTATTAAAATTTAATTTTTATAAATTTTATTTTATTCCAATTTAAATTTGTAAACTGAAAAGCCAAACATGCTTTAAGTTTCATTGACCAATAAAAAAAAACCTGTAAGGAGTCTCATTCCAATAAGTTGAAGAAACAACCAAAAACAACTTGTGATGGTAATCTTGATTCCATTTTAGGTTATACAGTGCTGTTTCCATTCAACCAAACAAAGGCATAAGAAACTATACCCACTTGCTATGCTAACACTTATTTATTTTTTTTCCCCACAGCTATGCTAACACTTCAAATAAGACTTAGCCTTTGCTGAAAGAATTTTGATAGGTTTAAAATGAGGAAGGCAATATGAATTATTTTGATAAAATGAAACTTTTTTTTTTCATGAACGATAAAATGAAACTTTATAGATATTAATAGATATTGAGAGGTGTGAATGGGTCTTGAATGACTCAAAGTTGACCTAACTCTAATATACAAGTCCGCTTTCTTGTTCACTCCTGTTCTGTTACTAATGCGGAAGAATGGGGCATCCTAAAAGGGCTGCAAGTGGCTTGGGATTTAGGATTTAAACAAATCCTTGTTGAGATGCTAAGTTAGTCATTGAGAAAATTACTAATGGAGGGAAGCGGTCAGATTTTGAAAGTAATGTCATGTTGAAAATTCCCCAAATGCTGAGTTGAAAACTGGGACGTGCAAGTTCAATTTTCCCCAAGGTTATGTAATAGAGTTGTAGATGCTTTGGCAAAGGAGTGCGTTCATCACATACGAAGCATTGGCTTTATTGATGTGTGCCCTGACTTTATTAGGCATTTAGTGTTTGAAGAGAGTTTGGGATTTGAATCCCCAATTTGTATTTCTTAGTTTTCGTTTCTTTTGGGCAGTGTCCCTCTTTGTTTAGCCAAACAAAAAAAAGTCCGCTTTCTTGAATTTTCTCTTATACTTCCTTCATTCCATATATATATATATATATATATGATGTAAATAACTATCTCACATAAATCAAGAAATATAATTAAAAGCAGTTGATATAATTAAATTTGTTAGGAATTCAAAATAATTCCTAAAATACCCCAATTTAATATTTAACACTTCTATCATATAATTAATAAAAATTAATTATATCCACTTATTTAATTAAGGATAAATTTAAAAAAAATATATTAGAAAAATCATTTTTATAGCTTGTAGTTAGTGAGCATTTAATACTTTCTTTCTAATTTTATAACTATTTATTATAGTACTTAATTTATGAGAAAAGAAAAATAAAAAATACATGATAAAAAGAGAATAATTTATTTTTATTCTTATTTAATAAGAATAATTTTAAAAAATTATAAATTTTTAAAAAATTATAAATTTTTAAAAAATTAATATTTTTTAATTTATATAAAATAGATAAATATAATTTATAATATGAGGATAATTTTTTCATTAGCCAACTTCCCAAAGACAAACAAAATGCTTAATGCAAAGGTAGACATTCACATGAGGCACTGACCACGCCTAGTGAAAAAAGACAATAGTGGTACAGCTGAGCATGCATGGGCCTGGGAGGTCCCATGAAATTGACGAAACTTTATCTTGTCAAGTCAGTTTCTTTTTTTTTTTTTACTTTTTGAAAATTGAGGTGAATTATGTTCCCCTCGGGCCCCCTCATCCTTTAGAAAGTACTTACAAGGATATATAAAAATACTGATTGATAATGAAGTCCTCATTCCGCGGATAGTAACTAGTTTCCAAAAACGTTCTCATGAAAGTTATAACTTTACCGAATAGAGTAATATTTGTTGACTTTATTTTCTAGATTGTATTGTCCATGTTTTCTTTTCTTGTCTAGTGTTTTTTTTTTGCCACACTTTTCTTGTCTACTGTTAATCTTATTATTTATTATTTATTTTGTTTTACAAAAAACGCTAATAAATCTTAAATACAACTACATAAGAAACGTAAAGGTTAAAGAAAGAGCGAATTATTTCCTTAGAATGACCTTTACTTTAGTTTGCATTACGCATATTAATCTTTTCTGTTAAAACATTTAGTATGCCTAACGCTTTTTCTTTGTTCTTTTTCTGCTTAACTTTTACTTTTTATAGCTAATCCATCCCAAACTTGATGGAATGGTCCCCATCCCTAAGAATGGGCTGTCACTGTCTCTTAGTTGTCCGTCTCGAGATATTTTCCAGTCACCGAAAGTGGACCAAAAGGTCCCACTAGACATATGCCATTGTTTTTTTCCCTCCTTTCTTCTTGCTAGGCAGACCCAGATAAAGTCAACTCATTAGTCCTACTAAAATGTTGTTTCGTTTGTGAATAGACGCAGGCATGTCTTTCTTTCTTTTCTTTTTTAATTTAATATTAATTTGTAATAAAAATAAGGAATATTTTATAAATAAACTATATTTTTGTAAAATTAAGGAAAATTATGGGAAGTTAAAATTTTTATAAAAATTGAGGAAATTAATAGTTTTATTAAATATATGTAAAAAAAAAAGATTCTTTTCATAATTAAAAATTTTAAAACATGCACATGTTTTTAATATATTTTATATTAGGGATATTATCGTTCAAATAATCAAACATAAATATACATTCATTTTTATAATATGCAAACATACTTATCTCATTCATCAATTCTTATTCCTATATATTTATATTTCATTCTCATTCGGACAAAATGATTATGCATGTGAACCTTTCAAAGTAGTGGAAATACAAATTGGTAGCAAGTGCATGGAGCTTGGCTTGGTCTTCAGTGGGTGTGGTCATCAGCAACACTTATGTCCACGTCTCTTGCACTCGGCATTCTGTACCTGGGCTAGGTTCAGTGTCATTTGATTTTTTTTTATACATCATTTGACTTTTTTTAAAGTATATAAATTAGATATATTTTTTAAGTATACAAATTAAATATATTTACACTTTTTTTGCCAAAAATATATTTACACTAAACTGTTTCACAAAGGAAAAAGAAAAAATTAACTCGAATGCACGAGATCTACCTCCCAAGTGTACGTGTTGTAAGGATTGCTCACCACCACCAAACTAGAACAATTTATTGGGAGGATATTACATCCCTTTACGGGTCTGATATATTAAAATTTCATTTCAGTTAATCTAAATCTAAATCTATTAAATATTAACATCCTCATTTTCAACCTGTCAAAATCTTTTCCACAAGGTGGGTCTGTCTTTCTTCCTCTTTGACCTTTCAAAGTAGTGGATATATACACTGTACCACATGTTCTGTCCCTTTCTCTTACAACTCAACATTTTTGTCTTTAGGCTACGTTCATTGTCATTTGATTTGTTTGTAAGATAAACGTAGCATAAATGCCAGAAAAGTACAAATAGAATTCAATATTCACAACTTTAGATCACTCTTTCATAATCAGCCACCTCTTAGCAACAAGGTGGAGGATGATCAAAGAGTTTAGAAAATGATTGACTATCCTGTATAAATCTACTCAACCTATGGGTGCATAAATTAGCGTCCTTGTACATAACATTAAAAGAAATCATCCAGTCCCTGTGAAGAGCTACCTGAGCCTGATCGATAATTTCTTGATAAGGGTGGTTACCCCATCAAGTCTAGTGATCAAATTTAAAATCTCAACATTTTCAGTAAAAACAACTATATATATTTGGTTTTTTTTTTCCAGTCCCATTCCCCAGCAGAGATCAAGTCCCATGTTTATACCTATTAGTTCCCATATGATGTGCGGGCATGCATAGCTATTACCATGCCATGTGAAAGGCCACAACCCACTTGCCTCTATGGTTTCTAGCTACACCAATGATAGAAGGAAAAGAAATTTGGGAATTTGCCGTGTCATATTACTATAGAAGGTTTACAATACATATACAAATTAAAGAATCCCCCTAATAATGAGGAAATAATTCCTAATAAAGAGTAATAAATACAAAAGATATATAAGAATATTTTAGAATGTAACATCCTCCCCTCAAACTCAAGATGACCTAATGGGAAGCAGCTTGAGTTTGTCTATTAGAAACTAGAAGCAACCTGGATTAAAGGGCTGGGTGAATAAATCTGCTGATTGGTATTTGGTTCAAATAGGAACAAGTCGAATAGTTCCTTGAGCAATCTGTTGCCGAAAAATGATAGTCAATCTCAATGTATTTGGTCCGTTCATGTAATACATCATTGTGGGCAATTTTAATGATAGCTTGATTGTCACAATAGATATCTGTGGAGGATATCTGGGATGCCCCCATATCATCAAGTAACCAACAAAGCCAGAGAACCTCAGAGGTTGTGTCAGCTAGTGCACGATATTCTGATTCAACATTGAAATGAGAGGGTAAGGTTTGCTTCTTACTTCTCTAAGAAACAAGGGAGTTGCCAAGAAAAATACAGAAGCCAGTGGTAGATTGTCAATTAGTATAATCACCTGCCCAATCAGCATCAAAGTAGGCCTGTAGATCAAGAGAAGAGCTAGCAGTAAAGTGAAGGCCATGATACAAGGTGCCTTTGATATATCAAAGAGTTCTAAGAACAGCTGCATATTGAGTAGTCCAGGGTTCAGACATAAATTGGCTGACAATGTGAACTGCATAGGCAATGTCTGGATAGGTCACTGTAAGATAGATAAGTCCCCCAACTAGTTGACGATAATGAGTGGGATTCTCCAATAGGGTGCCATAAGTGGAAGTAAATAAACATTATGTTCAATAGGTGTATTTTCAACCTCCTCATAAGAAAGATATGCCTGTGATATCAAATCAATTGCGTATTTAACCTAAGAAAGAGAAATTCCATCTTACCCATGATGTAACATCTAAATTTTTATGATTTTGTTTGGATTCTAGTTTAGAGAATTACTGCATAATTAGAATTAAAGGAGCTTAAATATCTTATGTAGATCAAAGTAGGGACTAAATTGCAAGGGATGATCAGGGACCAAATTGCAAAGAAAGTTGGATGGCATAATTGAAAATATTAATTATTAGCAAAAAGACAAAAAAATGGGACATAGATGTCATTTCCTCAAACAAATCATCTGTCCAGTATTTACTAAGACTGGTTATAGGAGGTGATTCAAGAAAATTCTCGTAAGAAATTATACTCTAATAAGCAAAACCAGAAAATAGATATATTGGGCAGAAAATTGATCTGAAGTTCTATAATCTGTAAATTAATAAGAATTAGAAAATAAGTCTAGATTAGAAAACTCAGATATATTAGGGCATAAAAAGAGATACTGGATTTTTCTATAAGGTTTGAATAGCCATAGAATCGGTCTAATGGATATTGGGCCAAAATTGGAGTCCGGGCCCCGTAAGATTGCACCGGTTTCTTAATGGGCCAAAAATACTATTCATGGAGGCCCAATAAAGGTGTAGAAAACCCTAATAGGCTAGGGATGATTTTTGGGAAACCCAGAAGTATTATTGACAAGAATAGCTCAAATGATGTCAAGAAAGGATAAAGAGCCCAATGAGCCCAATTCACCCGATTTCCAGGCTAATTAAATTATAGATGACCCAGTAGACTATGAAATAATCAAGAATAAGTTCAAAATAATATTAGAAGGTTTATAATAATCCTCCATGCAGAGAAGTTACAGGAAAAACTAATCAGCACTAGTTTTATCGGTATTTTCGGTTAGAGCCCAATAAGGTAAAATATCTTCTAAAATAAATTATATGGGCTTAGAAATGATTAATTAAGGTCATAATGAGTTTGAAATTAATATTTTAAATATATTTATGCATGAAAAATTTTACCAGACAAAATTTACATAATTAGAGCCCGAAAACCCGGTATATGTTAGAATTGGGCCTAGAATTAAATGGTTTAAGCCCAAATAATTAAATGCATCATATTGGGCTGAATATGGACTCAAAATTTCGTGCAAAAGGAGTGGAGAAGAGTTAACCACCATGCATGACACTATTTCAAAGATTATGTGTCAAAATTGGAGGTTTGGATGAAGTAAGCTTATGTAAGCATAATGATGCAATATTTACCTTATTTGGAGATAAAAGTGGCATCCAAATTAATGACAAGAGAGGGAAAATTAATTAGATAACAATTATGTGAAGAAACTAGGTGTATGGTGGAGAAAAGAGATGATGTAGTGCAATTTTGGCCCTTGGATCAAAAGTTAATCCAATGGATGGAGTTGCTTCTTGTTGTCTATAAATAGGCTCTTCCTCCCCTCCATTATTCACACCAAAAACGAAAATCCACCATATATTAGTGAGAGAGTGAGTTATAGAGAGAAGGAGGAGAAGAGGAAAGGAAAATTTGCAAGTTTAAGGTAACATCTTTTCCCTTTCTTGCATTTTATTTCTAAATGGTTGTTAGATCTTGTATTTCTATGATTGGTAGGTAGAAAACATGTTTATGTTATGAATATGATGATGATGTTGGATCAAAATGGTGAAAGAATGATGAATATGCTATGAATTTTGCATGAACATGTGAAGAACATGATGAACATGCTAAAAGATGCATTTTGATCCTAAATGTTACCATGCCAAAATGAAATCATGTTTCTTGCAATTATTTTTAAATATTATGCTAAGAATGGGATTATGATGTTATTGGGATTTTCTTAAATCTCACCCCACCAAATATCTAACCATGATTAAGTTCAAATCATGTGAAAAGCAAGGAGATAAAGGAGGATCCATGAAGAAATGTTTAGAAATAGGAAGGGTATTTTGGATACTTATGTAATATCAAGTATAATGACATTTTATGTCACAATATGTAAATTATGTGTGACTCCTAGATGATGAATAAAAGTATGTTTTAGATCAATTTTATATGTGTTATGTGACTACCATTGAATATATGGTATTATGGAATTTTAGGGAATGAAATTTGGAAAAAATTAGGGTAAAATTGCAAGTAAATTCACGAAATTTACTGTAGCAATCTGCCTAATAAAATTCCAAATTTATATTTTTCCCTTATAGAGTATTTTAAGAGATGAATATAGCAATTTGAATCACCCTTAAATAATTTTTCTAGAATTAGTTATGATTTTTCAAAGTTTTTATATTTACCAAATGAATAGTGACTTTTGGTAAATTTTTGGAATTTTCGAATTTGGCCCAAATTTGCTTCCAAATACATCCAATTGGAACCTAAACTACTAAGGATGAATAGTAAATGGTTCCTAAGGTTGGATGGCATCATGTGACATCCGGGCGCTGACGAGGGCGGGGAGTGATCGTCGGTGCAAGAAAAGTAAGGGTCAGATAAAGTAATGAGGAGAAAGTAATGAGGCACCGACAAGGAAAGGCTCCTGGCAGGCTTCTAAGCGGGAGGGGCATATGAATGAATCGAATACATACCAGAACGAGAGGGATCCAGAGACTGTATAGGTATGGGACTATACGGTTAAGGATAGCTTAAAGGAATTGATAGGTACTACCTATACCAACAAGGTGCATTTATCTTTTCGGTAGCCTATCCCTAAAGAACTCCTCAGTTAAGCGTGCTTGACCTGGAGCAATTATGGGATGGGTGACCTCCTGGGAAGGAGGTGTGTGAGTGAGGACAAAGCACATCGAAAAGGCTTGTGTTGGTCTGTGGGGACAGTCATCAATCCTGAATAGCGGCCGGACGTTACACATGATGTACCTCCAGACCAAGAAAGTAGCTTAGTCGATCAAGATCCTTCATTTCAAACCATCTTCCCAAGTAAGTCTTGAGTTCCTGAACACCTATGACATCATTACCTGTGATAATGATGTCATCAACATATAATAGGAGTAGAACAAGACCCTGAGCTGTACTCCCGAACAAATAGAGCAAAATCATGAGAGTTACAAATAAATTCAATTGACTCATAGTTGTGTCAAACTTAGCAAACTAGGCACGAGGTGCCTGTTTAACACCATACAAAGGTTGACAGAGATGGCAAACCTTGCCATTTGGATGTTGACACCCAGGAGGAGGTTTCATATAAATTTCTTCCTTTAAATCGCCATTTAGAAAAGCATTTTTAACATCCATCTAATGAAGAGACCTATGCTTAATGGTAGCAATAGCAAGAAGACAGCAAACGGAGGTAATTCGAGCAACAGGAGCAAATGTCTCTTCATAATCAATACCATACTCTTGTGTAAAGCGTTAGGCCACCAAGCGGGCTTTGCATTGTTTAAGAGAACCATCTAAATTAGTCTTATTCTTTTAAATCCATTTAGAATTAGTCTTATTCTTTTAAATCCATTTACATCCAACCAAAGTCTTTCCAGAAGGAAGATCAACAAGATCTCAAGTATGCATTTTCTCTAAGGCCTGCAATTCATCATTCATAGCCTACTGCCAGAGGGGATCACGAGAGGCTTCTTTAAAGGATTGGGGTTCCTGAAACTAAAGAATGGTGGAAAAGTAATGATAATCACTAAGGTAAGGAGCAGGACGTCTTACATAGGTGGATCTAGGATTATCGGATGATTCGGGCTCAGTATCATGTGTTGGTAGTTCAAAGACAGGACGATCATCTGAAGAGGACGCAAAGTCAGACGTGGAATCGAGCTCAATGGAAGAAGCTGCACCTAAGTCACTGGGAAAAAGATCAACAGAAATATCTATAAAAATAGAAGATGAAGGAGAGATAGAGGAAAGATCAGTCAAAGATGAAAACTGAATATGTTCCCAAAAAATAACATGACGAGAAATATAGATATGATGAGAGAGGGGGTCCAACAACGATAATATTTATGCTCAAAATCATAACCAAGGAAACAACAGACATAGGCACAAGCTTGTAGTTTAAAAGTCTCATGAGAAGGAAGAAGAACAAAACAGAAACAAGCAAAAACTTTGAGAAGACTGTAATCAGAAGGGATACCACGAAGATGTTCAAAAGGAGAAATATTACCTAGAATAGGAGTAGAGACTCCAATGCAATATACAGCAGTCGAGGTTGCTTCTCCCCAGAAACGTTTAGGATAGGAAGATGAAATAAGTAGGGCTCTGACAGTATTTAGAATATGAAGGTGTTTTTGTTTAGCCCGGCCATTTTGTTAAGATGTATAGGGATATGAGTACTGAGAAATGGTGCCCTAAGTATTAAGAAAACTGATTAATTTAGAATTACAGTATTCTAAGGTATTATCACTACAAAAAACTTTGATAACTTTTGAGAATTGTGTATGAATCATAGTGGCAAATTTAATATAGGTAGTAGGCAACTCAGATCAATTTTTCATCATTTAAAGCCAAGTAAAATGCGAGAAATCATCAACAAAAATCAGAAAATATTGTGATCCTCCCATAGAAGGAGTAGGTGTTGGGCCCCAAATATCATAATGAATTAAATCAAAAGGTGAACTTGCAACAGAGTCATTTTTATTAAATTATAAAGCAGGCTATTTAACAGTCTGACAAGAGATACAATCCAAAGACTGAACATCAACATGACCTGAAAGACCACTAGAAAAAAAGGACGTAAAGCAGTTAAGGAAGGATGAGCAAGATGACGATGCCATAATTTGGAAGATAAGGATGTGGAAGCAGCACACAATCTAGGAGAAGTGACTTCAAGAAGATGCATTGAGTTGAGTTCAAACATACGCCCAACCTTACACCTAGCCTCGATAATCTGTCCTGTCTGAGAATCAAACACTGTACAACCACGTTTATTGAATAATACGTCATATGCCATATCAACAAGTTGTCCAATAGAAATAAAGTTAAAACTAATGGCAAGGACAAAATAAGTGTCATTAAGGGATAGAGAGGACAAAGAAACAGTACCAATATGACCAACTAGCATTTGGGAGTTATCAGCAGTATGTATAGAATGAGCAGTGGTATTTGGTGATAGAGAAGAGAAATGATTTTTCTGACCAGTCATATGGTTGCAATAAGCTGAATAAAAAAACCACGAAGATATACCTGATGGAGTAGCTAAAGCTATAGGTAGGCTAGCGGTACCGGAGAGAAGTTTGCAAAGGAAGATCTTAATGTCAGCAGTAGAGGATCCCAGATCAGATGTAGCAGTAGGTGTTTCATTAATGGTAGATAAAGCAGGCTTAGAGAAAGAAGAACCAAATCTAGTTGATTTCCCATGGTCAGATCTAGGAGGACAAGTAGGCTACTGGTCAATGAGATGCTCAGTCTTCTTGCAATATTGGTAGAATAAAGTTAGATAGTGTGCAACAATATGACTCTTCTTTTGGCAGGTTTGACATTCAATAAATGGGCACTGATTGAAGGTGTGAGTGGATTGAGGGTAGCGATGACAAGCCTTAGAATTTCTCCCAGAAGTAGCAAAGGCCATCTCAGGGGTTCGTTGAAGCAGGCCCAAAACGGGTTTCCTTATATCGGAGATAAGAAAGAGCATCTTTAAGAGTAGGCAATGGACTTTGGTGCTGCAAAGAAGCCCAAATAGGCTCAAAGTCATCAGTAAGAGCCATCAATGACTGAACTTAAAGAAGACTTGAGCATCTTCCTCACACTTAAATGTGAACTCAGAATAGGCCAATTGATCCCAAATGAATTCAATCTTGGCGAGAAATTCAAACAATGGTTGATCCTTTTCTTGTTTAAGAACACTAAGGTTCTTCTACAACTAAAACTGATTAGACAAATCAGAGGAGGTGTAGCAACTGGTAAGATTGTCCCATATTACTTTGGCGGTGTCAAAACACCCAAATTGTTGATGAATACTGGGAGTAGAAGTATTCCAAAACCAAGTAGTAATCTGATTATTTTTGCTATTCGATTCATCCAGTTGCTCAGTATATTTTAAATCAGGTTCAGCAGCTTCACAAGTAGAAAAAGTAATATTACCTGTAACGTATCGCCAGAGCTTTCTACCCTTAAAAATACCACGCATACTCTCTAACCCTAAACGATAGTTGGACCCATTGAGAATAATAGAGATAAGCTGAGCAACATCTAACCTCTCTATACTGGGTAAAAAGAGGTGCAAAGAATCTTGAAAATTTGGAAAAAAAATTCACAGAAACATAGGAGCAACAAATGGAATCAAGGAATAAGATGGTGGCAGAGAGACGAGGTTGTCGAACCAAACGGTGGTCAGAAAGACTATTTCACATGCCGGTGAAAGGGGCGGTGACAGCAAACCATGCGTAACATGTGGGAGTACGTCTAGTGGAGCTAGGCTACTGGACTTGGTGGACCGGCCGATCACGAGGTGCCAAACATGGCGGGCTAGTGCATGGAGGCAAAGGAGAAAGACTGAGGCGAAGATTTAAGATGCATGAACAGTGACGGCAAGGAGGCAAATTTCAGATTGTTTTTGTGTGGAAAAAAATACTAGGGCTTTGATACCATGATAGAAGGAAAAGAAATTTGGGAATTTGCCGTGTCATATTACTGTAGAAGGTTTACAATATATACACAAATTAAAGAATCTCCCTAATAATGAGGAAATAATTCCTAATAATGAGAAATAAATACAGGAGATATACAAGAATATTTTAAAATGTAACAACCAGCATACCAACATTGTCCTTTGCGGCTTATGGAGGATGTTATGTCCAACTTGTGATTACGCAGATCAGGAGGGCATCACCATTCTTGAGACCACTTAGATTGTTTCCTCAAAGTGAAGGAAAGTTCGACTAATTTCCTCAAAGTGAAGGGAAGTTCAGCTAAGTTCTTATCATAACATGCCTTGTAAAAAGAAGTCATGACGGAGTCCTTTTCAACATGGTCTTCAATAGAGAGTATCAGTAGACACCTCAATGTCCAAATGTCCTAGCAGACGAATGTAAAATGTGAATTCCAAGGAATTTTCTTTGTGAAAGACAAACCTGGTTCTTGTTTGTAGTTCCAATTTATTCATTCTTTTATGTCCAAGCTGCAGAAAGTGCTCCAAAATTCTAGTTCGATCAACTAATTAAATCAACATTCATTGACACAAGCCAACCTCTTTTAATTATGATCGATAAGATTTTTTTCCATATTATAAGGATATTTTTCATTTATTATTATCATTGGACAAAAATACCAAGTAAAATCATGTTGTTGGGTGGCACCCAATGTCTTCGAAGCATAAGCTATCACATATTATTGAAACTCCAATGATAAATATATGTTTGTGTATGACTCTGCCTTTCAATGTGAAAATAGATTCAATGCTGACCTGTAAAAGCTTGGATACTTCTGCTTCCACTTATTTGATGTATAATAATGATAATGATGAATGCATTGAAGGGTTTACATAATGAATCGATGCAAACCATAAGAAAGCATGCAAATTGCAAAGGAAAACAACATTAACCTCTGTTTTTGGTCCCCAAAAAACAGAGCTAAACATAAATAGAGCTCATATTTATATTATTTACTATCATTTAACACAACTCTCTCTCTCTCTCTCTCTATATATATATATATTATCTGTGTCACAAAAATGGAAGCATGTAGAGAGCGAATATTATTATTATTATTATTATTTAGTTCAATTAATGTGCGCGATAAAAAATAGACATAAATTTGCCGCCCAATTCATGATCTTGTTAGACTGATTGTTACTATAAACCACATTATGGTTCATGCTGGAGTCAATCAATTACTCCGTTTTGAATATAAGGGATTTTAGTGGAATCTGTTTTAATCCAAAATATTACCTTCAATTTTGAGTATAAGTTACAAATATGGATTATCTAGTATACTTAATTTTTTTCTTTATTATATAAGAGAGAAATATAGTAGTGAATTATTAATTACATTATATAAATTTTAACCATTTTCTTGGTCTATATAAAGTTTACCCATTAGATAAAGGTAAAACTAGGTTGTAACTTTAGAAAGAATGATTTTTTTTTTTACCAACTGAAATTCTCATTCAAAACACGAAATACACAAAGTGCCATGACAACATAACAGTAACCAGTAAAACGAATAGAAACAGCCAATTAAAATTAGGTTGTAACCTTAGAAAGAATGATTGAATAGTTTAAAATCACTGTACTGACCATTTCAAAAAAGGAAGCTCTGTTTTTTCAGAAAAGGCGGCTTTGTTTATAATCAATACCGAGTATGACAAATCATTCAAACTCGTACGTGCAATAAATGTCAACCAAAATCAGTTTGTAACTTCAGGGAGAACGATTGGGAAAAAAGAAAGAAAATAAAAGAAGAATGATTTTCCATTTGGTGTTGGTCCAAAAAGAAAAGAGAATGATTGAAAAGTTTAAATAAGAAACTAAAAAAATGTTTTTATCAATTTTGAAAAAGAATTTTAATTTTTGGAAATTTTATGTGTTAATATTATAAATTAAGCGTCTCTAAAGGTCATCGTTTAAATAAATTATCGACTTGAGTTTGGATCCTAGAGAATTATCAGATTTTTCTTTTCTTTTCTGGTTCGCTGTTACGTCCTACCAACAAGTCAACGAGTCTTCTAGGGGGGAGTCCATCCAAGAATGAGAGACCTCAGACTTATAAACTACATATCAGTCCTCTCTCAATGCATAAGATAGTCTGATAGCCAGAGAGCAGAACACAAGAGAAGCCATCCAAAATGGAGAATATGAAGCAGCATGACTTGACCACCGAGAATACTCAAGAAATGGTGCAAATAACGCAACCTCTTTTACTCCCATCTCAGTCTACAACTTCATCCTCCAATCACTTGGAACAACAAGTATGCATATACCCTTTACTCTTGTTGATCCACTGCGAAGTCTTTTCATATTTTTCTTTACTTGATCTCCATTTGCTTACTACTAATCGTAAAGCTGTACATGTTTAATTAATACCTCAACTGTATATTTTCCTTTTTAACCTTAATTAGCTTTAAGTTACTAACAATTAATTTGTGGGATAACAAATCAATTGTAGTGAGAGGAACACAATCTAGGTTTCGGAAGCTTATGGTCACCTTTTATATTTTATTTTATTTTGCTTGTGTATTTACCGATTGTTTTTCCGAACCAAACTTGATAGATGAAAGATGATGTCGTGATTGACCTTGTAAAAATGATATATATAAGACAGCAAAGATGGTCTCCTGTCACGTACACGTTGTATCTACAGGGTGCCCCCTATGATCCGTAAACTAAAAGAAGATGCTTACACTCTAATAGCTGTTTCGATTCGCCCCTTTCATCACGGGGATAAGAGGCTGCAGGAAATGGAAGAGCACAAACAAATAATGTTCAAAAGATTTAAACAAAATGCTAAGGCAAGCTTCAACGAAATGGTCAGCTTTGTGAAGTATTTAGAGCCAAAAGTTCGTTCTTGTTACTTGGAGAACATCAAACTTATTGAGAAGGAATTTGTAAAATTAGTATTAGTGGATGATGCTTTCATTATTGAACTCTTCACGAGCGACTATGAGTATGAGATCCACAAGGACGCTAAACTGTCACAAAACCATTTGCGGGATGCTATTTGGTGGGATTTGCTTTTACTTGAGAATCAACTTCCTTTCTTTGTTATTAAAGGGCTATTTGATATAGCATTTCCCCTTGACTTTCGTGGTGACCTCCCTTCATTTCTTGAACTCACATATCCCTTCTTCGGATATTATAATAAACAAGATTTAGAGCCTAATCCTAATGTTAAGATAAAGCACTTCATAGATCTTCTCAGATTGTTTTACTTACCAAGAACACGACCTACAAGACATTACTTAGAAGGTGGGGATCTTCTGCACTACAGTGCAAAAGAGTTGCGAGAAGCAGGAGTAAAATTTAAGTTAGGCACAAACAAGTGCTTATTAGACTTGACCAGCACATAAACTAAGCTGACACAAGTCTACTTAGCTTAGCAAGCCTAACAAAAAAACTTTTACAATTAATCAATTTAAATGAAAATTAAAATGAAATACCAAAATACTTCTAGTAATCAATCACAGTTCATGACTTATCTCAATCCTTATATCTAAAAATAAATAAAAGTAAAGATTCAATAAATAGATAAAGTTATCTAAGTCAACAGGACTCGACCATAGACTCCACTATAGTAGTCACTTTACCACGAGATCTGCATTATCATAAGACTAGAGATGTCCTACCTAATATCCAAGAAGTCCAATTTCCCTAGCTAGAGTGCTTTATTCAACTACCTGCTAATATGAAAATATAGAATTTAGGAGGGGTGAGTCTACCACTGACTCAGTGAGAGCATAAACAACAAAGTGCAAAGACAGGAAGCAAAAGTCGCACAAGAGTTTTTCAAAATAACCTTACAAGTATATCTACCTATATTTAAACTAATCATTTATATAAAAAATATTTTTATACCAACAATAAGGGATTAACACAATATTATTTCACTGGTCTAATAGAAAGAATGATTCACTTATAATACTAAATGCTATTAGACTAAGCACATCACAAAATCCATTTTCCACATTCCATAACTAATGGTGGGGAATACCCATCCCACATAATATAATAATATAATAATATCTTATATACCATGGGGTAAAATAACTATCTCACCCGATAATTTATATAATGTTATATTTCATATAAATAAAGGTGAGAAATAACCGTTTTACTTGTTAAATATTCATATTACAAATCAATTAAACTCGTACCCAAAATGAAGAAAATAGTAGAACAAAGAAAAAAGAGAAAAGAAAGTGGAGAAAGAAAAATAAAAATGGTTGGAGGAAAGAAAAGAAAAATATAGTAAAATTATGCCAACAAAGACATAAATAAAAAAAATAGTAATAATAAACAAGATGATATACATATATGTATAATAACATATCAGCATGTCCACAATACTAATTTTAGTACAAATGACAATAATTTCCATCACTAAGGCTCATCTCATTAAAATCATCACAAATTCACTAGATTGAGGAACTATAGGTAAACTATGAAAAGAGAAAAAATATACTATAACCAGAAATTAAATTCAACAAGCCTTAAGATCTAGAAATGTAAAAGGGAAATGAAGCAAAACATGTTTTGGATTTACTTCCTAAACAAGGTAGAATATACAACAAGGGGAATAAGTAAAAATTATTTAAGGTTAGGGGAAATAGAGAAGGTATAAAATGAATGGTGATATATTGCCTTCTATACACTCACCAATTGGGATTGACAGTATAGATCTCATTTTCCTTCCACTAAGATTCAATCACAATCGTTTAAGTTTCACCAATACCACCTAAAATTATTATCGCACAAAGACATTAATACATCTACTCAAATTTATTTTCTATCACTAATGGAATACATCCTTAGATATTAATCCTAATTCTCTTTACTCTAAGTTTCTATGGTTCTCACTAAAATAAAACTTTTAAAATTCTTAATTGTCAATTGAGTATAGAAATTATCTTATGCAGTCATGGGATAAAATTTAAAGAAATGAATTTGAATACTTACAAAACTTCTTTAAAAGAGCAAAGATATGATTTCATGCTTATTTTCAAAAAGAAGAAAATAAATAAATAAATGCGCCACCATGCCATCTCTTGTTGTCCAGTGATGTATATGTTTATTGTCAAATCTTATTTTCTGTTGTTCAGTGGGAAGCAATAAAAGAATTTGACATATGGTTTTATAAAAATTAGATGGTGACATAAGATTGGGACACTAATCAAGAATGTTACTAATTTGGAATATTGTTAGGAAGGGTTAAACAAAAGAAAATTTAATATGATGTTTGTGAGAAGAAGAAGGAAGTAAATTAATTTGCTTGCGATATATAACCGCGTCAACAAATGGTACCTACTCATAGATGTAACAATAATAAAAAAATAATAATGATGTGCTCTGTAAAAGGAGAGACACGATGTGCGCATCTCGTAAATTGGATAACAATTATTTTAAATTATAAAAACACCATTACTGAGATAAATAGTTTTCCTAAAGCTGTCAAAAACAGGTTAACCATGGTGGGAAATAAATTTAATATGGTAATTGATTAATATATAATAATTGAGAGAATGAAACAAGAAGAGGAGTGCACTTACTTTTCATCGATTTGGATGATATGTTGATGGTGATGTAAACGTGGGTTAAATGAGATTGAGATATAACAACTAAAGGATGAAAGATAAAAGAATATAGCTTGAGAATGTGTGTGTATAATAAATAGATGAATGCTTCGGCTGGACTAAGGAGTAAGAGAAAACTATGGAAAAAATGTTGAGAGTTTTCTTGATCAGAGTAGCATTGAGTCTTGTGATAAAAAATGAACTAATAAAATAGTAATACTAGGGTTCTCCATCTATATCGGATTTAGGATAAAATTTTTAGATCATTATCTTAGATACTTTAAAAAAAATAATTAATTAAAAGATTTAGAATAAAATTTTAGATCATTATCTTAGATAATAATCAAAAGAATTATTCCAAAATTTAAACTCAGTTTTCGAAATATATATATATATATATTAATCTACTAGATATCAAAATATCAAGATTTTTTAAAAAAATTCCTAAATATATTTTAAAATGCCTCCATAAAATAATTGCTAAAAAAATTAATTATATATTTATTTATAACTAATTCTTTTACTAAGGATATCACATTTGTTCTTGAGATCCACATATTTGGGCGGTTGATAGCACTGAATTATTGTTTCGAAATATGATAGCTTTAGAGCATTGTCATTATCCTGATGATTGTTACTTTATTGGCTATTCTTCGGTAATGCCTAATCAACACCACTGAAGATGTGGATATCTTCATTCATAAGAAAATAATCCACAACTGGCTTGGTGATACCGATGAAGTTGCAACATTATTCAATGGTCTTGGTAAAAATATATTTCAGCGACTATCAGTTATGAACACTATGACATCTGCAAAAGGTTGAATGAATTTTATCAAGATCCTCGGCACAAGATGAAGGCAACTTTGAGACATGATTGCTGCAATACTCCTTGGAAGATTGTGGGCACTGCTGCTGGAATCATAGTCATCATTCTCACTGTTGTTGAAACCATATTTTCTGTCATCCAAGTAGTATTGAAATAAGCTTAAAGCTTGTATATTTGAGTGTTCTATCCTCAAATCTTATGTTCACTCTATAATTTTATTCAGTATATCTACATCATCTATGAATAATCATAATAATTGTATATATGCTTTGTTTTCTTTAAATAATGTAATGTGGTAGCAGCATAACTTTATATATATATATATATATATACAACCAATGGACGCTTGGTCAAGAAGGGCTTCTAAGGGGTGTAGTAGTGTTAAAAATATTAAGGCATCAAAGATGTCTTCCCATCGGTATCCGTGAGTCACTGTAAGATTATATACAATGGGGTTTAGATTAATTTGGAGCAGACAATTAACCCAAGATACCCCAGTATACTGGATGATAAAGTATCAAAATATATATATATATGTATATATTATAGTATTTCTAACAGAATTACTTTAAGTAAAAGGAAAAAGAAAACTGAATTTCAGTTCAATGGTAGTGATTGGCAAAGAATTTTAAATGATTGAGAACATGTTTTTAAAATTACACAGAACTCAAGAAAGAGAGAAAACACTCTCAAACTGAAAAGAAACTCACTGTTTATTGCTTCTTCCGTAACACAATGAAACCTCCTATTTATACTACTCTAAAGGGATATAATTTAAAAGCATAACATTAATCCTGAAAGGGAGGTTATGGGGTTACAAAACAATACATTATTGGCTTATTACTACAAGAAAACATCAATTTTCTCATGGAAATTTCTCATGGCCTTGATCTTGTGAGAGAAATTCTCACAGTATTTCTCATGGAAAAACATTTTTAGGAAGACTCACTACAACATTTTTGGTCTACGGCAACAATTAATTTTGCAACAGGGTTAAAAGTGTTGTCTATTCTATGAATAGGCAACAGTTTTTCATATGTAACTATTGACTTAGACTTTAGAGAACAAATTTTGAGTAATACTTTAAAAATGTAACCTAAAGTAGATCAAGCAACAGTTTTTTACTTGTTGCCTTGGATTTTTTAAATAGTTAATAGAAATCAACCGTTGCCAAAAAATAATCTCTTTAGTCTACCATTGTCACCTGATGCCTATAACAATAATCAACAGTTTTTCTATGTTGGCTTGAATTTTCAAATTAGTAACACGATAGAATTGTTGCTTATAACATTCTAGTTTATACAACATTTTTTAGCTATTTCCTTTGGCTATTTTTGATGTTTATAAATTAAAAAAACTTATAAAAATGTTAAAAAAATTTTAATACTCAAACCTATAATTTTTTTTATTAAACTAAAACTCTCATCACTCTTATATATATTGGGTTACAAAATGATACTGAATTTATAAAAAGAAAAAAATTATAATTTTTCTAACACTAAAATCCATATTTTTTTAATTTTTAAAATTTTCAAGAAGAAAAAGGAACGAAAGCCGCGAAATGAAAAACATAACACCCGTGAAAGTAAAATTGAGTACTCTGCATTTAGTAATTGACAATCCTATTCATAGAACCTAATTGCCGTGTCTCACATTCCAGAAATTTAGAATCCCCATTCAGAATCCCGTCTTCGACACTGTACTCTTGAAATCCCTAATCGTGCTATTTCGAGTTTCATGTCTTCATCTCTGCAACATAGCTTCATCTCTGCAAAGCTTCATCATTGTTCAAGCTTTAGCAATGGAGTTCCATCAACCTTCATCTGCTGAGCTTGTTGATGTTCTATCGTTGAGAAGGCAACTTCATTTTGGGTTTAAAGCTTTGTCGCTGTCGATTGCCCCCCTGTTTGAAGTTATCCGAATCCCTAATTAGTGGTTTAGTTCGGTGGGTCTCTCGATTTGTTTTGGGTGCTCTGTTCGTGTAAAAGGGGAGATTTGAAAAGGTAAATGTTGACTTTAACCGATTTATATAGTTGAGATGGATTTTGTTTTATATATGTTGCTGTGGATTTTTATTCAATTTCTGGGGTCCCTGTTACTATTTTATATGTTTAACACACCGATTTGTTGTCGGGAATCATCTGCTGCCTGCTTATGAATGAGAAAAACTATTGGGTTTGCTTGTCCTTTTTTGCATTTGAGTGGGGACGCCTTGAATCATTGAGCTGTTGCTAAAGTAAAGTAGTGTTATGATATACTCCATGGTGGACCACACCAAAAAAAGCCAAGAGCGTCACTCAATTCTTTTAACTTTGGCCTCATAGTTCTCTTTTCTTAGTTTCTTTGGGTTTCACTTTTCTCTTGGGTTAGTTTTAATGATGGCCATTTATATATATTTCCTTTGAGTTGAATGAATTTTCTTTTTACTAAAAAAATGAATATTTATGTATATTTTAGAGGCACTCACAAAAAAAGACAACGAGACATATGATGTGTGCTTGTAAGATATTCTGAAAACTTGTGGGGCCATTATTCAACAATAAAAAATAAAAGTGACCCTTTGTTCATAACTCTGTAGCTAGCAAGAAAGCAAAGTGACTAATGAAGACAAAATTCCCTAGATGGCTGCACCTTAGCTAAATAAACAAATTAATTAATAGCTAATGGGCTAGCAAGGAAGCACTATATCTAGCAGGTGAATTAATAATTAGAAAAATCAAAATTATATATATAAAAAATATTATGATATATCTTGATCTCTAATTATTATGGTTTTGGATACTTATATATTGATAATAACAATTAAAATTGTCATTATTTTTTCCCCATTTTTTAAGGGTACCATTTATCTTGAATGTGTGAGTGTGACCAGAACACCAAAGGTCGGACTGCATGTTGTGCTGGAAATATGCCATGGACTGAAGGTTTGCTGAAAAATCAATATAAATAATTGCAATGTTCTGTTATTACTAAATAAAGTAGTGGAATGTTAAAGCATGCTTCTGGGCTGTGTTGTACTGTGGTACTGTTCGTATTGTTGTTATAATTTATCAAACCATTGGCCATATTATCGTGTAAGTCCATAAGATGCTCTTACATTTCATTTCATGTTTTGGTAGAAAATTGTCGATCAAAGTTCAACAATTTTGATGAAATGAAAACACATAAGAATCCAAAGAAGGCACAGACGCATGATTTCTGATGGTAATTGCTGAAGAATTTTATTTCCATTTGATCTTATCAATCTTGGAAATTTGTACACATACACAAAAATATGATTCTATGATTTCCTATCTTATGGACATTTGATTCCTTGCTGTGTAATTATTTTTCAATGTAAATAAACATCTATAGTCTAATACTAGCAGATGGTTTGAGTAATCAGCACACCAAATTAATCATAAACGCCTATACTTTAAGATTTTTATTTCTGTTTTGTCAATGTTTTGTAAAATATAATTATTGTTCTCTGTTTGCCTTAATTAAGCTAATGAAAACATATTTGTTTCTTACTTTTGGTAGAGAAACTACGGTGAATAGAACACCTTCAAATTTAAGGTTGGACTTGACTATATGTTGCGTTGAAGATAATATATGAACTGAGTGTTTGCAAAGCCTATATAAATAATTACAATGTTCTGGTAATAAATTACTCGAATGTCAAAGTATGTTGCTAAGATTTGAAATTAATACTATGTATTTTTTTTTGTACTATTTATTGTGTTATTATAATCATGTCAAACTATTGGCAACCATTATGATGTAAGGCCACAAGTGATGCTCTTACAATTTTATTTTATGTTTGGTAGAATACACAGTGGATGAAAGATTAAGAATTTCGATTCCAATGATACTTTCATTGCATGTAAGTGCCAAGGTACCAAGGAATTTGATATACACACACATGAATAGAAAAAGCAAATGAAGTCTACACATAATTTTTCAGCAAACCTTCAGTCCATGGCATATTTCTGTTTGCTTTTTTGTTGAGTGATTGATTTAGCCAACAAGAGTGACTTGTTGACTTTCACTATGTGAAGTTCTTTTGCTTCAACCTTGAAGTATTTTGTTACCAATCCTAATCAGATTAAATAATATTGAATTGTTGGAATTAAAATTCTTGCCCTTTAAATTCTTCTTATGAACTCAGTGTACATAAATGTGCATAGACTAGCATGTGGTATAACATTGTTACTTAGACATGTTGCATTGTTGTTATGACAAAATATATTCTTGCTTTATTGATGCTGATTTTTCACATTTTTTTTTATATATCCATAGTAAAGTCATAATCTGTTGTTTAGAGGACTAACATTACAAACAACATGGTACTACTCTTTCAAAGGAGCAGAAAAATCCAAGTGTTGGTAGTCATAATCTTCTTGATTATTGTTGTTATATATTATTTATGATTGAAAAAATAGTGAGATCAATGAAATGAATTAAATGCATAGCCATCTATGCTGACTTTAATCCTCAATGTTATTAATTCAAATCTTTATCATGTATACATAATGCATTATAATGGAATTTATTGAGCTTTCTACAGTACCAAAGTCTAGACACTACAATATAACTTATTATTTTAGTTAGCAATTTTGTCAATAAAAATTATATTAGTCAACAATGTGCTTGGTTGTTTTAGTTTCTTTGAATTAATTCTTTCAACTTGGTATATATTAGTTCTACCATTTGAATTTCTATTTTAATCTCAATAGTCTTTTTACTTGCATGGAATTCTATGTAGTAACTTGTTATGTCAAAGAAGGATTGGATTGATTTGCCTCGGTTCAGTGATGATTACATTAAAGGTGTTGAATACTTCTTGGATTTTGCATTCACTAAAGGAAATCCCATAGGAAATGAGATATTATGCCCTTGTGCTTTATGTTGCAATGGTAAGTGGCAAAAGCGAGAAGTAGTTTTTGACCAATTAATATGCAAGGGATTAGTAAAAGGTTCCAAAGATTGGATTTTTCATGGGGAAGATATAATTCCTGGGAATCTTGATGGTGACATTGGTGGTGATGATGTATCATGCGATGACATAGATGGTTTATTGTTTGAGACATTTAAAGATGTTGCTCAAGCAAATAATATGTGTGAAGGCCTCAATGAAGATGCAAAAAAGTTCTATAAACTAGTTGAGGAAGGGAATCAAGAGCTATATCCTGGTTGTAAAAAATTCTCTACCTTATCATTTACTATTCGAATTTATTTGCTAAAATGTCTCTATGGATGGAGCAATGCATCATTCACTGCTCTCTTAGAATTATTAAAAGAGGCTGTACCTGATTTGAATATTCCAACCACTTTTAGTAAAACCAAATCTATAATAAGGGACTTGGGTTTAGACTTCAAAAAGATTGATGCATGTCCCAACAATTGCATGTTGTTTTGGAAAGAGCATAAGGATGCTGAGTTATGCTATCTTTGTGGAGCTTCACGGTGGCTTGAATATTCTAAAGTGGATTGTGAGCTTGAGGAAACTAAGAAAGCTCATAAAGTTCCTGCTAAAGTTCTAAGACACTTTCCCTTGATTCCAAGATTGAAAAGGCTATTCATGTGCTCAAGGACTGCTGATTCATTAAGGTGGCATGCTGACAGACGTTCAATAGATGGTAAATTAAGGTATCCAGCCGATAGCCAAGCATGGAAGGACTTTGATGCCAAGCATCCAGAATTTGCTATGGATTCTCGTAATATAAGGCTTGGGTTGGCAAGTGATGGATTTAATCCATTTAGAACAATGAGCACATCTTATAGCATATGGCCAGTAGTATTGACAATATACAATTATCCACCAAATTTGTGCATGAAGCCAGAAAATTTTATGATGTCTTTACTTATTCCAAGGCCGCGATCTCCTGGGAATGCGATTGATGTGTTCCTACAACCATTAATTGAGGAGTTGAAGATCTTGTGGGATGTTGGGGTGGAAACATATGATATTTCCAAAGATCAAACCTTTCAAATGCATGCAGCTCTTTTATGGACTATAAGTGACTATCCCGCATATGCTATGTTATCTGGTTGGAGCACTAAAGGAAAGTTTGCATGTCCTGCTTGTAATTATGGAACAACTTCTACTTATTTAAAACATAGCCGAAAGATGTGTTATATGGGTCATCGAGTCTTTTTAGACTCACATCATATGTGGAGATCAAATAAAGCTTCTTTCAATGGGCAAACTGAGTATAGGTCTCCACCCCCCTTGTTAGAAGCAACAAGGATTTTAGAAGATCTAGAAAGTATCTCTATTGTATTTGGGAGAAATGGAAAGAAAAAGAATGATGGTCCATGGAAGAAGAAATCTATCTTTTGGCAATTGCCATATTAGAAGGATAATATTTTACGTCATAATTTTGATGTAATGCACATAGAGAAGAACATATGTGACAACATAATTGGTACTCTATTAGAAATTGTGGGGAAGAAGAAAGACCATGCAAAAGCTTGTTTAGACCTACAAGATATGGGGATAAGAAAGAATCTTCATTTAAAGGCAACAAGCGATGGTGAGAGGACTAAGCTCCCAAAGACATGTTTCTCCCTAACTAAAGAAGAGAAATCTATATTTTGTGGTGTTTTAAAGGATGTTAAACTACCTGATGGTATTGCCTCCAACATTTCAAGATCTGTGCAAGTCAAAGAAGGAAAAATTTCTGGATACAAAAGTCATGATGCCCATATTATACTACATTACTTACTGCAAGTATCAATAGGAGGGATAACTCCTAATCAAGTTGCTATTCCTTTGATTCGTCTTAGCTCATTCTTTCGTTCTTTATGCCAAAAGGCTGTTGATGAGAAAAATTTATGCCATTTGGAAGTGGAGATTGCAGAAACGCTTTGTCAATTTGAAAGAATCTTCCCACCTAGTTTTTTTGACATAATGGTTCACTTGCCTATACACCTAGCGAATGAGGTTAGACTAGGTGGACCAGTTCAGTTTCGTTGGATGTATTATATGGAGAGATATTTGGGTGATTTGAAGACTTTTGTTCATAATAAAAGTCGACCAGAAGGCTCTATTGCAGAAGCATATTTGGTTAAAGAGTCTTTGACATTTTGCTCAAGATATTTGTCTAGTGATGTAGATATAAGGGTGAATAGGATGACTCAGAATAGTGATGAGTGCCCAAGCAAGGGTCATTCTATTGGGGGGAAGAAGCTATTTTCACTTGATCATAAGATGCAAAACCAAGCCCATGGGTATATCTTATTCAATTATGATGGAGTACAAGATTATATTAGGTACATTCATTGACTAGCTCATTACCAATTAATATCTTTTCAATATAACATGTTTTATTTATTGATCAATGTAGTAATTTGTTTTGTAGAGAGCATGAGGCTATAATTCGCAATCATCGTAAAAGAACCAAGTGGACTCAAGCCAAAACTCAAAGGGAAGATTTCATTCAATGGTTTGAAACACGTGCAATGAGTGAGGATGTACCAAGTTGGCTAAAAGATTTGTCTAGAGGACCAAACCCTGTTGCTAAAATTTTTTCTGGTTATGTCATTAATGGGTATAGATTTCATACTAGGAAGCGTGATGCAAGGAGGAAAACCCAAAACAGTGGTGTTACATTAGAGGCAGTAACTGAAAGCTTTAAAAGTGCTAAAGATGAAAACCCAAAGAAAGTTTGCATAACATATTATGGGGCCATTACTAATATCATTGAGTTAGAATACTATGGCTCTTTTAAATATGTGTTGTTCAAGTGTGATTGGTTTGAGCATAGAGAAGACAAATATGGTTTGACATTTGTTCAATTCAATAGAAGATGTTACAAGGATGATCCTTTTGTGTTAGCATCTCAAGTGCAACAATGCTTTTATGTTCAAGACCCTTTTGATGAACCCAAGCATTATATTATGAAGACACTTCCAAGAGATCTATTTAATATGGGAGATGATTCAAATGTAAATACTGAAGAATGTAATTTAAGTGAAACTTGTAGTGAGTCCCCAATAAATCTACATATACTAGAGGATGATGGAGAAGTTGATTTGGTAAGGCATGATGTGCCAGATGATATCATTGAAATGCCTTTATCTGCACTTCATGCCCAAGAAGGTCAAAGTGAGGGTGAATGTGAAAGTGAAGATGAAGGTGAAGGTGAATGTGGAAGTGAAAGTAAAGATGGTTCTAGTTTTGATGATACTACGTGATCCTTCATTGAGTATCCTCTATATAATATAGAAGAATAATATATATACATATATATATAATACTAAGGTGATAATTGATAACATTATCTTAATGGCTTATTTAAACATAAATTATGAAATACCTTAATTTAGTAGACATTAATGTATCCCTTTGTGTTAAAATGCAGGTATTGGAGTTATTTTTTCTTTTATAGCACATTGGTTATTATAGCAAGTGATTAAAAGCAAGTGTTTTTGGTAAGTTTTATTTTACTTCCAATTTTATAATTTATATCTTATATACAACATGTTTATGTAGTATTAAAAAATTCATGAATTAATGATTGATTGCTAATGGGCATTAACTGCTAGTATTTCAATGATGTTACAGTGTTATGGGACTAAATGTACACTAACTATAGGGAGCAAACATATTTAATTCTTTATACAGCAAGCTTCTTTTTCAAGTGCTCTAAGATAAAATGTGTTAAAATGCAGGTATTGGAGTTGTTCTTTTTTTTTTTCTTGGTAGCATATTGGTTACTATAGCAAGTAAGGGAAGGTTTTCTGGTAAGTTCCTTTTTACTTCCAATTTATAATATATATCTTATTTACTTGACAAATTTAAATTTAAAGTTTTGACATGTGAATGCTAGTCATGATTTATTTAAATTGTGTAGACTATCAAAAATGAAAAGTTTTAATCATTCCATTCAAGTGAAATCAAGCACCGAGTTGTTAAGAAGATTTCAAGAAATCAAGCGTGAAAAGATTGACAATTTACATGAGAAACTCCGAGGCTCTAGTCAAAGGTCAATTCAAAAGCAGAACTTTACTTCTCAACCTCAAGACATGACTCGAAAGAAGTCCTCCTTACAAAAGCAAGAACTAAAGAAGCCTTCTACTAGTTCTCAACCTCAAGGTGTGGCTCAAAAGAAGTCCTTTTTGCAAAAGAAAGATCTAGAGAAGCCTTGTGGTATTTCTCAACCTAAAGGCTTCAAAGAAAGAAATCTGGAGAAAAATGATATTTCTAAGTCTCAAGGCAAGGTTCAAAAGAAATCCTCCTTCCAAAAGGAAGATCTTAGGAGGCCTTCTTCTATTCCTAGTTCTCAGCTTCAAGGCTCTGCTCAAAAGGCCATTCAAGAGAAGAATGATATTTCTCAACTACAAGGCTTCAATAAAAGGGCAATCCAAGAATGTAATCAACCACAACAAAATCTAACAAAAAAGACAAAGAGGAACCCAATTTGCCCAGCTATGTTAGTTGATGACTTTGTTGAAACCTATGAATCTCTTGGGGCTGATCAACATGATGATCTCCAACTAATGGAAGAAGACAATTTGAGGCAACTAGCTCATGAATTTGATGGGGAGAATAATGTTGAACAAGTACAAGAAGATATCAATGAAGAAGGGGAATCAACCAATGATATTGTAAAAGGTAAGTCTTTTATATGCTTGATTGATTACATAGCTTTTCCTTTTATTATGTGTGTATATGCTTGTCAAATACTAAAACTTTTATATATTATTACACTATTGACAACACAATGAAAACAGGAATATCAAAAAAACAAACTCGAGGTAAAACTATGTGCACAAGGATTCATGGTAGAACAATGGAAGAGCGAGAAGAAGTTATATTAAACGATGATGGTCAACCTATTGGGCCAACTGAGAGAATTGTATCTGACTTGAGCTTTTTCTTGGGAACATTGGCAAGAAATTCAAAATTATGCCCCTTGATATATACTAATTGGAAGGCCATGCCAAAGGATCCTTTCAAAGATAATATGTGGGCATATGTTAATGTATGTATGCAATAGCACAATGCCTATATATATTTTCTGTATAAGATACTTTTGACTTCTTCTCTTGTTTGCATATTTCATAATCCTGATTCTTATTTTCCTTTATGGTCTTATAGCAAAAGTTTATTGTGCCAAAGCAAGGGAAAGCTTGGGTAGAGACAACTATTCGAGATGCTTGGAGACGGTATAAGTATGTCATTAAGAAGGACCATTTTTTAAAGTATGCAAACATGACCGAGAGACTAAAAAACCGTCCTTTGGATCTACCAGAAGATCATTTTAGAAAGCTTTGTCAATTTTGGAGTACGGAGTGTATAAAAGTAAGAGGACCAACTTTTCCTTTTATAAGTGTTGGTAGATTAAATAACTACTAAGCTATCATGCCTTGTCATTGAATGTGTAGTCAATTAGTGCCAAAAATGCCGAAAATAGAGCTAAACAAAGGTGGAGGCATCGCATGGGCCCTAAAAACTTTGCGATAATTCGTCAAAGAATGGTAACATTTTTTTGTTGTTGAGGAATGCTCGTCCCCCTTGTTTTATGAAACTAATTATTATTATCTTCTTGTGTAGCGTGCAAAGTATGATAGGGATCCAACTCAAGCAGAAATTTTCATTGAAACTCGGCAAAGTTGTAAAGGAAAACAGCTGGATATAGAAACTGAAAATGCAATTGTAAGTTCAAAATATGTTTTATGTGAAATAATAATTAATTTGCATATATTGTATGTCATATTCCGATTGAGAATGATATTATTTAATTTTTTTTGCAAGTCACAACTTCAAGATTTGATTGAGAATAACAAAGACAATAATACTGAAGCCTTTGAAGCAGTGTTTGGGAAGGGGAAACACGGATTAGTGGGTTGCTATGGGAGAAGTGTCACACCAACTACTCTAAAACGAAAGGAAGAGATTAATGCAATCAAGCGGGACCATGCTGAGGAAGTTGCTTCATTGAAAGGAGAAGTTGCAAATGTACGAGATCAAGTGCATGGACTGCAAAATGTTGTCAAGACCTTATTACAAAGTTGCAACCCTGCAGGGGTCAATGTGGAATCATTGGAAGCTTTACTAGGAATCTCTTCATGTGATGCCAATAGTGTGCAAAAGCTGGTTGGACAACCTCATGCACATTCTTCAACATCAACACATGTTCCACGTTGTGGATAGGTAATTATCTTGGCTTATTATTTATTTGGTACATTATTTGGCTAGTTGGAAAAAAAAATCAAATGGGGGCTTTGTTTTGTGATCAATGATTTCTCTAGTTGCTTTGTTTTTACATTAAATGGGGGCTCTTTTACTTTTTTCTGGTGTAATGTGCAAAATAATTCTGACTCTATCCTATTTTGAATGATTGACCACATAATTTTGTTTAGGAATTTATTTAAGAGTTGCTACGTTTTGAAATAACTTGGTTTAAAATGATTCCACATTCTAATATAGTTCATCCTTTATCTATTTAATGACATGAAATATAAGGAGATTTAATTCCATTGATATAAAAGATGAAATTGTACACCTTGTGCTATCATCATTTCAGTGATCTTTGTTCCTATCACTATTGTGCTTTTACAGCTCCAGGATTTATTTCCGGATAATGTAATCTATATGTCTAATTTTTTGTCTATTACAAATATGTGTGTGTGTGTGTGTGTGAGTTTTCCATTTCCTTTATAGATAACCTGGGGTTGTGTTTCATGTGTATATATGTCACATTTATGATTATTTGATTCCTATCTCTAAGCATATACTTCTTTTCTAATGCTTGTTGTCTGACTAAGTCAGGATAAAAGTATTCTTTTTAAATTTTATGTGAACTATAGCTTTAGTATAATTTCAAAATAGTGTAACATTATAACCTCTTTTTAAAGTTAATGTCTTCAGAATTGTAATTATTATTGTTTGGGTTTCTCTATTAAAGGACAATTTGTGCTGAGGGAGGAAGTGGTTCATTCAAACTTTGGCTTGCTTTGGAGATCAAGTGGACATTTTTTAGTGTTGAAGAGACAAGCTATGACAATTCATTGCATACATGGAAAAGTGGAACATTTGCTATGACGTTTTAGCTTGTTTTAGATTTATGCTTTGTTCAAATGATAAACCAATGTGCTACATCCAAATTCAAGTATACTTTTGGAGTTTTACTTTGTTATGTTAGAATCAAATATGATGAAACTTATATTATTTTGTTGAGAATATTTTTGCAATTCATGTAATGATAAAACCAAGTTTTATTTCTATCCATTTATTATTATTTCAGAAAATATGATGTAGCTTTATTTATTGTTAATTGATATTCACCTATAAGGAAATTATGTAGCATCTTTCTTATATAAAATATTTGTTTTTATATTTTAGGCAATGGTTAGCAATTGTAATTGAAACCACCAACACTCAATAAATTGTTGTTTATAGTCTTTAGATATAGGCTAAAAAGTGTTGCAAATGATGCTTTTGGCAACAATCATAAAACTGTAACAAATAAGACAACACTCAGTAACTATTGTCTAAAGTTGCTTAAGTATATGATGAAAACTATTGCTCTTATAGTTTCAAGCAACAGTTAAAAATTGTTGCCACAGGTAGCAACAGCATGAAAGTGTTGCCAAATCTAACATCTCAAAACTGTTGCCTATTCTCAGACTATAGGCTACAGTTTTGTCATCCGTGGTTATAGGGTCCAAAAAACCGTTGCCTTAGACAATAGGATACAGTTGGTAACACCACACTGAGAAATTGTTGCCTATAGCCATAGGCAACAGTTTTTTGCTCTATGGCAATACTTTTTTATTGTTGCCGTATGATAAAAATGTTGTAGTGACTCTCATGGATTTTCTCATGAATAAAAGGTAGTGAGAACAATTCATGAGAAAAATGTGAGAAAAAGTGTGAGACTCCTTTGCGTGGGATGGCGGGAAGGCGGCGGGAAATTTTCTCACGGAAAATATGCGTGAGAATATTGGTGAAAAAAAGTGAAAAAGGAAAAAAATAAAAGAAATATCTAAAGAAAGATTTCTCACAACTTTAAACTCGTGAGAAATTCTCACAACCTTGAGCCCGTGAAAAATTCTCACAGCCACATGGCTGTGAGAATTTCTCACCACCATATACCCGTGAGAAAGTGTCTCAAGCTTACCTTTTTTATTGTTCACGCAGATTCGGATCCTTCAATGGTTCTCACGGGCTCTCTCCATGAGAATTTCTCATGGTTGCTCATGTGTGAGAAGTTCTCACAAAGTCTTCACCGTGAGAAAGTATGAATGTAAAAAGAAATGTCTTGTTTAGATTGAGGACTCAAACTTCAGATCATCTAATTAGCTTGCCAACACTTGACCATTGAACTAGTGGCATATACTTACTTTTTTGTGACACTTAATTTTAATAAAGCTTTAGTTTGTACAGATGAAACTTTTCCCCTCCATTCTAAATCTTTAGATTTTTGGCTCCCTACTCTAAATCCCAAAATTTTTGCTCAGTTCATTTTCCATGTGCTCTGTTTGTTCCTCATTTCTTTGTTCAAAGAAAAACAAAAAACCTCAAGATTCTTCTTCTTTCACACCGCTCACGTCCTCGCTTCCATTGCTCCCTTCGTGGCTCACCATCATCGTTCCTTTCATACCTTACTGTCCCCTTGGTGGCTCTGCTCCTCACTATTCAGCTCTGCACAAATCCCATTTTTGTTTTTGAGCCACCCGTATTGTTCCGCAGAAAGTCGCACGCACCGCTCGGCCGTTGCCTTTCTATCTCGTCTTCAGTTCACTGTTCTGCGCTGCATAAAGTTGGCTCTGTGCTCCCTCTTATCTTGTGGCTCATCTCCTCCATGCTCGTTTCCTTCAATCGCAGTGGCATTTGACCCTAATCTCAGTGGTGGGACAAAAAAGAAAGCCACGGTTGGAAACTCAAAATAGACGCACAGCCTCCTTAGTCGAAGAAAAGCCATAGAATGAACAACTCTATTAAGTAAGAAAACTCGGGCTTTGAATCTTTCCTTTCCAATAGTGAATGACAGTGGCAGAACAGATGAAGGAGTCAGAAAATCTGCTATTCTAGTGGACACCAAGTGAGAAGGGTAATCCTATTACTGATTTCTATTATCTATTTTGGTCATAGCTATCAGACATCTTCGGGGAAAATCTTCTGCTAATGATGCTCCGAAATTATCTATCTAAGACTAGTATTTTTTATCTTATTTTTTAAAAATATTATATGACCATCCAGGTTGGTTACTGATTGGTGAGTCTTCTTCTCCACCTTGGCAATCCTCAAATATTTCATAGCAGCTTAAGTCCTAACATGGAGAAAATTTACAAGCATCTTAAAGTAAGTTCGAACTCTGTTTGGATTAACTGTAACGTACAATAAATTAATTGTACTCAATTTGGCATACTGCATTGGGGGTTGAATAGAGTTTGAGCTTGAGTTAGTTAGACAATCATCATACATGGTCTATATAATGAAGTGCCATTATCTTAGTCGTATCTCATTACTGATATACATATTCAGGTATGGCAAAAGAAATACAAACTGTGATTGTTACAAATTAGAATTTTTGTTTTTTGCTTTGTTGATTTTGATATAAACCCAATAAATATCTTGTAGGGTCAGTAGCAACAGTGACCAACTCTTGTGAAGTAGCTTCAAATGACAACATTTTGCAGGGTTATATATATGCCTCAAGAAAATAGGGACAATGCATTCTGTTATGACTTTGCTTTGTGTTTTGGGAAAATGGCATTGTTTAATGCTCCATCAAAACTCTTAAGCAAGTCTATGATCCCCAATGGCTACGTAACCACCTCTCTTTTAAGCAACCAACTAGCTACTTGATTAAGCATTTGTGAAATAGCTCTAGATATAAGTTTTCTTGAATTTTGTAGAATCATATTAAAAATCCCTAACTTTTTGAAATGTTACAAATTAACTCCAGTTATAAATTGCTAAAGCATTTAAATATTTTGTGAATGAAATTATTTAATTAATTATGAATTAAAAAATTGAACTTATTTAACAAAAACTTATATAGGAATAGGCAAGATCAAATTTGGTGGTTGATCTCCACTGAGTTAATATTGCCAAGACTTTAATGGGGATAATACAACAACTTGATATTGTCATTGTAGAAGGAAACTGGAACTCTTAGGCTGCCATGTAATGCAGTGACTTGTCATGCTAGACTACCATGTAATATTTCACATTTTTATTAATGTTGTTGTAACATGAAAGCCACTTGAACTGAACTAGCAACCAGCTATGAAGTAGCAGTAGCATATTTTCACACACACACACACACAAAGCTCTTAAAAAAAATTAGGCTTCACACCATTTATTCTGGTTTCGCCCCTGCTCCTGTTCTAATATTTCGCATTCACTCTGTTAAAATTTTCTTTAGAAGTGGAATAGGATTGATTTGGATCAAACAGTTTGCAGTTCTTATAGTTCATAAAATTTTTAGAAAATTCTATGCTCCATTGATGGATGCAAATTTATAAGTTCATTGATATTTCAGGTGTCCTGTTGAAGAAATTTTAATAGTTCTTACGGTTTGTAAAATTTGATCATTGATATTTTAGGTATCCTGTTGAAGAAATTCTGAAGCTGCTGCTTGGACTTCATTTGAAAACTATGAGGGTCAGTTTAATTTCTTACGGTTTCCCCCCTCCCCCCCCCCCCCAAAATTCATGACATAACAGACCCATCGCCTCCTTAATGTTATGAGGTAACAAGGAGCTTGCTGTTTATTTCATACAATTCAAATAAGAGTTATTGGAACTTCTGTAGAAGCAGTGTGCATCTTTCCCTTAGTTGATTCAATGGAAAATAAATCATCTAGTTTGCCTACAAGGTTGATAGACCAATTAGTGGTGAGTGCTTGGTCTAACCCAGTTTCTCCTACCTTCATTTTAGTAATGATCTAAGCCACCTGTTGTGTATCTAAAAACAAATCATAGCATTTTTCTAATAATGCAATTATTAGGATGATAAGTGCTTCAGTTATCACTTTTTTATGGGAGGTGGTCTATACCAGACAAATCATAGACATGCATGCACACACATACTCAGCAAATATGCTGAAATAAACTGCATGTTTTGTTTCACAAAGAATGTTCCTTGACTGCCTAGCTATCAATTGATGTTTGTTCTTTTCTTTTCGTTTTTTTCCTCCCTTTTTTGGATTTCTTGTGAAGACTAAAGTTTTGAGGTTTCCAGTCTTGGAGATAACTTCTTTGTCATTTGTTCTGTCATCATTGTAATAAAGAATCAGAAAAATTTGTTGTTTTTTGGTGTATGGATACAAGTCTTTGGGGAAGTTTTCCTTGTATCCTTGTCTTAAGATTTCAAACAGTTTAAGTTTTTATCTAAGGTCCTTCGAATTTTCTTATTTTTTATTTTTAGATGTTACTATTGTTTATACCTTCATAGTTCATTTGTTATGTCCTTGACTATACATAGTAAGTAATATACACTTAAATATCTTATAAGTTATTAAAACGTATTCTCTTCCTTTATCCACAAATGGAGAGGTTGGATGCTCTAATTTATTACCTCTAGACTTTCATGTCAGTGAAATTGACAGTAGTTATATTTAATAAGTTCAACCAATCGTAACTTCCTGATGCAGTCCTTATAATACGAACCTAGTCCTTATCTTCCTATCTGTCAATCTCCAAATTCAGCCATATGTACATTTGAATTCTGATGCTTGCATGGTATGTTACTAACTGATTGTTTCTTTTTGTGCTTTTCCTTTAACAAACTAATCTTTTAACATTTATTCATAAATAAACTTATCAGGAAAATGAAAGATGAAAACCATTATTTTTCTAAGGTAAGTATTGTTTCTCAGCAATTTTAGAGCAATATTCACTAAATAAATCATGTTCAAGTAAAGCTTTTCAAGGTGATGTAGAGTATGCTAAAAATGATGAGAACAAAAGTGTTGCTACGATATCAATAGGTTTATTATGTTGAAAATATATTAATTTTTTTTGGGTAAAAAAAATTGATTTTTATTTTGGTAAATAAAAAAAATATATTGATTTTAACATTGTTGATATATGATGCACCTATCATGGATCAAGTCTATGTGTCCAAATTCTTAATGGGACAGGCCCAAATAAAATTTATGAAGCCCTTTGAAAGTTATTAGGCCTAAAATAATCATGCTTAATATTTTGTAACCTAAATACTAAAAATTATTAGGCCCTAAAATAATCAAATTTTTCTTTAGGTTTTTGAAATAATTAACTTACTTTTCAAAGTTGTTTTGAAAAGCTTGGACATCTTGATTCTTATTTTTGACCTGAGACATCTTTTTTTTTTTTGGCCCAAGACTTGAGCCATCTTGAATTGAAAGATAGTGGAAAAAGGAAGGAAGGGTGAGGAAAAGAAAGCATCAGACAAGAGTTAATAAAGCATGGATGGTCCTGAGTCTATTTATCAACTTCACCATTGAAGAACAAGCTCCATAGTAGACTATAATTTAAATTTCGGTATGATGTATTTTTTGTTTATAACAAAAAAAAAAGATAAATTGAATCTCAAAAACTCATTAGAGTTATGTCTCTAGACTATGTAATTTTTTATAGCTTATATGTTTCTAATTATTGTGTAATTTTAGCATATATGGATGAGTATATATTTATTTTTGTTATGAGTCAAATAGATGGATTTTTACTTTTTTTTTTTCCTTCTTTTTTTACTTATTTTGGTAGAACCAAAGAATTAGTTTACTTAGTTATATTGTTGATGCATTTTCTGCTTTGTCCTAGCTAGGTTGGCTAAAATCGCAGGTTTATAGCCTATCTGCAAGGAAGTTTTCAAAGAGGTGAGCTTCTTTTTATGATGATGATATAACATTTCCAAGGACCTTATATCCTACTAACATGAAATTAAACATAGTTAGTATAGTTGTGCTTAACTGGAAGCTATAATGGGGGAGATATTATTGCTTTTAGTGGATGACATCTATGTATAATTATTAGTTTTTGTCTTGGATTTTGATGTTAGAACCATTTGGAGTTTCTTTAACCATGTGTCCATAATTGTTGTAAGTGGTGGAAGAGTTTCAAGTGCTGGAAATTTCTCACTGGTATTATTATTGTTGAACTAACTTACAAATATCCTACAAGGTAACAATCATATCCTTCTTCTGTGAATTTTGGGGCTTTTATATGCTTTGCTATAAATTTTTCATTAATGTTGTTATTGGATTGCTGGTAAATATTGAATTGTTTTACAAACATATGAAATCGTGGAAGTCAAACAATAGTGGAGTAAGTGTCAAAGGAATTGGCCATGGTCAAGTTGAATCATCTTATTATGGTGTGTTGAAGGACATAATACGATTAATATTCATTAGTAGTCCACTAAAACGTTTGACGGTCTTCAATTGCAAGTGGTATGATCAAACTAATTGTGGGACTAGAATTTGTCCTAAATATGGAATCGTGGAAGTCAATGAAAAAAGGACATACAAGGGAAATGATCCATTTATTTTTGTGCAACAAGCTGAACAAGTCTATTTTACACCGTATCCAAAATCAATCCCTAGTAAAAAAGATTGGCTTGTTGTTATTAGAACAAAAGCAAGGAATAAGATTGATGCTCCTAATGTTGATGTTGACGATAATGAAGATGCACCGTTGCAAGATGAGGCAAATCCTCAACCTCAATTAATTGATGCTCTTGATGATGACCTTGGTGAACATTATTTACGAGATAGTACGGTTCCAAGTGAAGAAGTAGATGATGCATATATTCGGTCAGTTATAAATGACATTGTTCATCAATCAATGGAGTCAAGTGATGAACAATTAGATGAAGAGCTATTGCATACTGAATCATCTGAAACTGAAGAGGACCCTCCTAGTGATTACAATTTGGAGAGTGATTGATGGGGGTAATTTAGTGTCATTTTTTACTTCTTTTTATTCAAATTATTTGCATATGCACGTTTATAATGAAATTAATTATTTTTTATTTATTGAATATGCATGTTCATAACATTTTCTTATTTCAGATGTCATCTTCTCAACCAAACATAGATGGAAGATCCAACAACAATAATAATAAGAGGAAGGATAAAAACAAGGTTATGGGAACATCACCCCCTTCATCACTAACAGCTACACCATCATTGTCCTAACTAAACATGTTCATAACTTTTTTTTTTAATTTCAGATGTCATCTTCTCAACCAAACATGGATGGAAGATCCAACAATAATAATAAGAAGAAGAAGGGCAAAAACAAGGTTATGAGAATATCACCCCCTTCGCTACTAGTAGCTACACCATCATTGTCCCAACCATCATCTATCCAGCCATCACCAACACAACCATCATCAATAGCAAATGGATCCATGTCTGCATCATGTTCCCTACCATCCTTACCCATTCAGTCTAGCCCAGGAATTTCTGCTACTGCTGGTTCAGAGAGATCTTCCCCACATGAGATGGGTACAAATATCTTTCCTCCCTCAAGTGAAATTACATATGATGCTGGATCGTGGTTAAGTGATGGTCGATTAGTGATTCGGCCTAATGGTACTGAAGAGTAAGTATATTCTATATTCATTTCAATTATTAATTCATAAATCATTGTGTTACTTTTCATTTTGCTAAGTATTATATATTTCACAGGTTTTTTCCTACTGATGAGCCTGTATCAATATTATCTAGCATCATGCACAGTATCTTTGATGATGCATGGCCTAATTTTACTAGTATCCCTCAAGATGTTAAAGATGTATGGTACAAACAATTTAAGGTAAGCTAATATTCTAATCATTTGAAAGTATAAAAATATAGTTATCTTTTCATTTACCTAGTGTTTGGCTATTTCTATTGTAGCTGAAATGTGCATGGGAACCATCTTTGGAAGGGCAGATATATAAGCTTTGGCACAAAAAATGCAGTGGAATAGTACGTTCTACCATGAGGGATATTCGATGTAGAAAAACAAAAGCTACATGGATGCCCAAAACAGTTTAAGATAACTTGCGATTACAATGGGAGACTGCTGAGTTCAAGGATAAATCAGAGCGTAATAAAGCCAATAGGGCAGCTAATGGTGATGCATGTGTACATAGGGGTGGGAGAACATCATTATCAAAATACAAAAGAAAGGTGGTGAGCCTTATTTGAATTTGTTATATTATTAAAGTTTTAATATTTTAAGTTACATGAATTTTGTCCCAATAATGCAGGAAGTGGAGTTAGAACGAGAAGTGACGATGCCTGAAGTATTTAAGAAGGTACAACATAATGAGCAAAAAGGAGGTTGGGTCCGACCAAAAGCTGCCGACACTTACGTAAGTTAAGATTTTATTTATAACTCTCAAACTTATTTTTTCATATTATGAATACATGGCTCACAACTCTATTTATTGTTGATATAGAATCAATTTGAGCAGCTGAAAGAACGTCAAGGTGAAGGCTCAAATGTTTCTGACAATGCTGTATGGCTTACAGTTGTTGGAGGAAAAAATAAGAAAGGGCGTGTGTATGGATTTGGATCACAAGCCAGCCTTATTACTTCTCATGGGACACCAAGCCATAACTCTGGTGAGCTTGCACAAATTAGAGAATCTTTTGAAAAGAAGTTGCAAGACAAACTCGGTGAACAAGCAAAGGCTTATGAGGAGAGTTTGGTTATAGTGGTTAACAAATTGAATAGGGAACACAAAGAGAGCATGGATGTAGTTGTTAACAAATTGAATGAGGAACACAAAGTAAGAGAACAATTGTGGGAAGAAAAATTCAAAATAACTGAGGACTTCATGAAGAAAATTATGGCACGGATAGACTTAGGAAGTATCAACCAAGTTGGTCCTTCTCAACTTTCACATGATGACAATGATGATGATGATGATGATGATGATGATGATGATGATGGAAATAGTGAGGGAGATGATGATGGAAGCAATGATGGAGATATAGATGGGGATGATGAAGAGTAGTATAGTTATTAAACAACTATGATACTTTTAATGAATTGCTGTATAGCCTGTTAGATGCTAAAGTAATTAAAACTATTGATTTTGGTTAGTTGTAAATTTTTATTTTGATGATAATGAAGAACTGTTATTTTTAACATGCATTGGATGCTGAAATGTTTAATGTTCATGGTGTGTGTTGTAAAATTTGAATGCAGATCAATATGCAAGGAAATCAAATTAATTTTTGCAAAACTTTAAAAGTTTCTCACGGAATTTTCTGTGAGAAAATTCATAAGAAAAGGGAGACATACCCATTTCTCATGCATTTCTCACAGAATTAATCCATGAGAATTTCTCACGGAGTGGTTACCTGTGAGAATTTCTCACGGAATATGTTCCATGAGAAATTCTCATGAAAACAAAAGTCGTGAGAACTTCTCGCAGAATGTTTTCCATGAGAATTTTTTTCACGGGTGTATTCCATGAGAAAATCTATAAGAAACAATTCTCATGGCTATCATCTGTGAGAATATTCTTCTTCCCACGGGCACATTTCTCATGAAAGTTTAGGCGTGAGAAATTCTGTGAAAACTTTGTTTCTCACGGAATTTCTTCATGTTTTCTCACAGATTTTGTCTGTGAGAAAATTGATGTTTTCTTGTAGTAATTATTATTGGTTTGCTCCATAACTCCTGTAACCGTGGGTGACTATTTATGGTGGCCATTAATGGTTCCGTTTCATTATATGCTCTTAACAATATGTTTTAAAGAAATATATTTTTAAATATAATTAATGATTTCTTTTCATTAATAAATAAAGTTAATTTTTAAATTTTTAATGTTTTAAAAGATTTATTTGGTGCCCAACCAGCTCATCCTAAAAATGTTGTTACTGTAAATGTTGTTTAGTTTGCGTGAGTTTTCATTAGGGCAGGCATTGAGCGGTTATTGTAAATGTTTAAATTCATCCATATTCATTATCGGAGAGAAAAAAAACCTGTCTTTGTCATTAATTATGATATGATTTTTAATATATCATATTTAATTATTGATTTATTGTTTTCTTCTATATTATACAAAAGCAAGATGTCGTCATCTAGACTGCGTCTCAGCTTCCACATGTTTAGATAACTTTATTTTTCATTAATTTAATTAAATAATCCATACATTTTTTTTAATCATTATGAACTAGGAAGGAATATCTCTTATTAGTGGCAGAAAAAACTAATCTTCTTAAAATACAAAAAAATAAAGGATATACGCCTCTTAATTAGGTTTCTTTCATATATAAAGATTGAAAATAGAATTTCTAAATACTTACTTATATTGTAGAAAATTTGAAATATAAATTATATAATTTATATTTAATAAAAATAAATTATTTTACTAATGTCAATAGTAAAATTTTTAATAAATTATATATTTAACATATTAAAGATATTGACAAAAAAAATGCTTAATATATTTAATTTTCATATTTATGTCATTAAAAAACTGAATTTGAATGCGCGGGATCCACCGGTGGGTCCATTTAAAATCTAAGATCGATCAATCAATATATATATATATATATATATATATTTTTTTTACATTTATTAAGGATACCAACCGAATGAAGGTGACGTCTGTAATAAGGAAAATTTCAAAACGTTTCAGTGTTGTGGAAACAGTCCGTCCTTTTACGGCATTTACCCAATATGATGCAACAACCTTCCGCAACGAATCAATTAAGCGACAACTTTCCGCCGGTGGAAAAAATGCATTCCTAGCCTTATGATGCGACATGTACTAGCAATTTTGGTAAAAAAAATTCTTTTTTAACTCTTTTTGAATGGTTGGTACTATGGAGTTTTTGTAATTTTTAAAAAAATTTATTATTTTAAAATTTTAATAAAGCATTGATTTTTTTCAATTGTTTTAATCTTCATTAAAAATAGTAATGTGTAGAATATAAATCCCTTAGAATATTTAAGTCAAAAATATTTTAATAAAATACTATTAAATATTATTAACTTTCATAAAGTGACTTATATTTTAAAATTTTATATTTTTAAAATTTCATCCCATATTTTGAAATGGAAGGTAATTGGGATTTATTTTTATCCCATATTATAAGATAACATGGTTTTATTTGCCAATTTTACTCATCATTAATGTAATGTCTAATAATATAAATTATGTTCTTTAATAATATTTAATATGGGTAAAATAGGGATTTTCAGTTTTTTTTCTTTTGAAAAATTTAAAGATATTATATACTTTTATTAATATACATAAAATCACACTTGTTACCTTTATAATATGAGAAGGGGAAGTATTAAAGGACATGTTAAGAAATTTGTAACAGTAAAGTAATTAAAAACCGCCAATGGAAAAAATGATCAGTGTCAATTAATTTTAGGAAAATGTGTGTTTATGTCCCCTCTTTCTCTTACGGCCACTAGAAGTATTCATAGGCTCGATATGGTTCGATTTTAGGTGAAAACCAAACCAAATCACATCGTTTGGTTACACATATGTGAGAGCCTATTCGATTTGCACTCTAATCAGTTTGGTTTGGATCAATTCAAGCTATTAAGTATATTTTTTGAATTATGTGATTTTACGAAAATAAGTTTAACTTATAAAATTGATATAGAAAAAATAACAATTTTTTTAATAAATTTGTTTATTACATAAAATTTCTAATAACTATAATTGATTACTTTTAAATAATTGATCATAAAATTACAATAAAACTTTGCACTATGTACAAATAATATTTATAAATTAAAATTTATAAATTTTTAGTAGAAATTCTCTTAGGTTCCATTTGATTCGATTATGACCAATAAATATTATGATAAACCTTAACCAAACCAAAACAATCGGTTTGGTATATTAAAAAACCGAAGCATATCTATATTATGATTTGTTTTGGTTGGTTCAGTTTGATTCGGTTAAATCAGTTTTGATCAGCTATGAACACCCTCAGCGATTAGCATAGTCTTTTAGGCTGCATTCAATGTCAGTTAATTTTAGCAAAAAAATGTACTCCCTATTTGGTTCTTAATATAAAATTATTTTAATCGAATTACGTGAATTAAGAATGTGAGTTAAAATCAGTTAACTACTTTAATTTCTTTGAAAATCATAATATTTTTCTAAAACTACCCTTATTTAATTTCTTTTTCTCTTTTTTTGGGATATATTAAATCAAGGTATTTTTTTTAAAATACTTAATTAATATTACCTCATATACTATAAATGATCTTATATTTAAGAATAGAGCAAAATGCCTTATAATTAGAACCGGAGGGAGTATATGATGTGTCTATTTTATACCCACAAAATACCCACATTTGATGTTATTTTCCTTGAAAAATGTTGAGTTTTGATATAAATTTTGCATGATTCTATATAATTTAAGATATATTTACATTTCAGGAAAACTTTGAGGGCAATTGAGGATTCTAGAGTGGAAGAAGAAGACAAGAACGCACAAGAAAAAAAATCCATCCGATCCTCAATCAGCGCCCTCACCCAGCCACAGGTGAGGAGGCGTGGCCACTTAGACTTCACGGATTGACCCGGTACCGGGTTAACCACATGTGCATATCACCTGGTGCCGGGTGAGAAGTAGAAGTAAACAAATATATAATTCACCCAGCGCCGGCTGAATTAAAGGAAGGATGATACAGAGTAGGGTGAAGGTGTTCAACAACAATATTAAAATTTCATCCACAAAGTCATACAGCGGATATAAATAAGGATCTTTAAGAACGAAAAAGGGGAGGAATCACTATTCAAAGCCCTAGAAGACTTATTCCAAATTCTCTAGAATTTAGTGAGAGCATTCTGAAGGCAAATATGAGAGGATTGAAGGTGTATGAAGTTAAATCACTCTATTCATCTACTACTTTTCTTTCTTTAAAATTTTTTTTGGATGATTTGAGAATTTATTCTTATTTTGATTTTGAAAACAATGTTTATACGTAACTAATTTTCCCAGTTAGGGATAAGAATATAGTTTGGCCGGGATTGATTAGAGTTTACTTTGAATTATGACCCTTATTTCTAATTGAATTCTTTCAATTTATTTATGTTTAATTATATTTATCTCTTTTGTACTTTATTGGGGATTTTGTGATTGACCACTATGAAATTCATTTTGTGGGTAAGCTTGATAGACTAAAAGGTAAAGGCAAACCTAAATCTAGAAAGATAGATATAAACAACAATTCTAGAGATACAATTAAGTGTTTATGGTGACTTCAATTATAACTTCAAGGTTTAATTAGGAATTTTAGTTACACAAGAGTGAATTAAAACCTAATTAAATACAAACTAATTGACTGGAAGATAATTCGGATAATTTAAAAAAAATTGTCACTATAATTATAGAAAGAGTCAATTTAAGAGTAACTTTGCTTGTCCTGGAAAGATGAAACCCAATTCTCTAATACTTTTAGTGATTGAATTAAACTCAAATAGTTGCTTTTATTATTGTTTTTCTCTTAGCTTAATCTTTGATTAACGTTTCACAAATCGTTTGTCTTGACTGAAATTATTTAATTGAGTAAATCACAACCTCCATTGGGTTCAACCTCTGGAATACTCCAGAGATTTTTTATTATTGTGATCGACCCTGTATACTTGTAGGATCTCGATCAAGTTTTTGGCGCTGTTGCTGGGGAGGCTAACGATTTACTGAATTATTAATTTTAGTCTTTCTTTTCTCTCATGGATTTTCTTGATTTTACTTTTCTCTCCCATGTTATTGAGATCCAAAAGTCTCAATAGTACTTCTGATTTGACTCCTATTAATTTTGAAATTGAACATACTTGCAGAGCAAATAAAGTTAGAAGAAGAGAGATGGCTCAAAACAGTTGTGCGAACAATGGCAATCTTGATGGCATCAATAATCCACTTGAAGATGATCAAATAATTCCTCATGAAAATCCAATTGTTCAAAATCCGAATCGTCTATTTTGGAGAGATGCAGACAAGCCTGTAGTGTATAACAGTCCATCTTGTATCAGGCTATCTAACAACGTAAAGAACTATGATTTTAAGACCACTCACTTAAACTCATTTCCAAATTTTCATTGTCGAATGGGCGAAGACTCATTGGGTTCCCTGAAGGAATTTTACAACCAAATTGATCAACTTCCTCCTAATGGTCTGACTTCGGAGGACCTTAAAATGAGATGCTTCAACTTTTGCGTGAAGGATAATGCTCGACGATGGATTCTTCATCTGCCAGAAAACTCCTTGACATCATGGAGGGAGATCTACGATGCGTTTATTGCCAAGTTTTACTCTCCTCAGAGGACTATAGACCTGAGGGATAAAATATATCTTTTTGCACAACTGGAGGGCGAGTCGTTCTATGAAAATTGGGATCGATTCAAGGATTACTTATATGAGTGTCCACACCATGGATTTCAAGATATGGTTCTTGCTAAACTATTCTATAATGCTCTATGTTCTACTTCCCAGTCTCTAGTGGACATTGCTGCAAGGGATGGTAATTTGACTGCTGAAAAGATGATGAATATCTATGATCAAGTGGTAACTCAAACCAAATAAAAGGGAGTATGAGGTAGGAAAGTACCTGTCAATGAAGTTAATTCTTGCTCTGATATGTCTGCACAGCTAGAGAAGTTAAATTAACGCATGGATCTTCTTTTCCAACAACAAAGCAATAATCATAATCTCCCTAAAGAGTCATGCTCTGCATGCAAGGGTTCAGGTTATATTGCTGACACATGTGTGCATATAATTGAAGGGAATGCAGAAGTCAATTATATGGGTCTAAATGCAGAACGTCCACAACTAATGGAATGGAAAAATGATCCAAATTCAAACACTTGTAATCCTGGGTGGCGAAATCATCCAAACTTCTCCTGGAAAAATCCATTAGCATCACTAGGATTTCAGTAACATAAGACTTAGACACTACCTCAGTTTCCTACATCATCCATAGGGAAGACTTTGTAGTTAGAGGATATATTCTCCCAAATCTTAACTGGTCAAGCATCCACTAGCAAAAATTTGGATCAATTCATGGTTAGTCAAGCAGTGGTAAATAAGAATTTTGATCAATTTATGGCTAGCCAAGTTACTACAAATAATGCCACTCAAGCTACAATTTGAAATATCGAAGTTTAGATGAATCACCTAGCTAAATTAGTGGCTAAAAGGAATCCAGGACAATTTCCTAGCAGCATAGAGGTGAACCCTAAAGAAGAAGCTATGGCAATCACATTGAGAAGTGGAAAGAAGTTAAAAGAAGCTGTGAGAGAAGAACGAAATTCAAAGGAAAAAAATGAGAGTTTGAAAAAGGGTGAACACGAGAAGGACAATGAGGAACTTAATTCTAAAGATGTTACTCAGGAGCATCCTACACCTCTTGAAGTTAAACCATACATTCCTCCTATTCCTTTTCCATAACGCCTTCAAAAGAAGATGCAGGATTTCAAGTTTAAGAAGCTCCTGGATATGTTTAAAAAGCTTTGCATCAACATTAGATTAGCTGAAGCACTGGCGAATATGCCTTCTTATGTCAAATATCTTAAGGAACTAGTATCTAACAAGAAGAGTCTAGAAGATTGTGCTTTGAATGAAGAATGCAGTGCCATCCTACAAAAGAAGTTGCCATAAAAGCTAAAGGATCTAGGGAGTTTTTCTATTCCTTGTGTTGTCAGCTCTCAACTTGTTAAACATTGTTTATGTGATCTTGGAGCTGGTATAAATTTATTGCCCTATTCTTTGTGTAAGAAACTTGAGGTTATAAAGTTGAAACCTACATGTATGACCCTACAACTGGCTGATAGATCAGTACGATATCTAATGGGAATTATGGAGGATGTGCTCATAAAAGTCGGTAATCTTATTATTCCTGTTGATTTCATAGTATTGGATACTGATGATGATTTAGATGTGTCTCTAATTCTTGGAAGGCCATTCTTGTTAACTGCTAGCGCCTTGATTAATGTGCCCGCTGGGAAATTAATTCTGAGAGTAGGTGATAAGCGGGAAGAATTTCAATTTTCAAGGGTTATGAAATTTCATGAAACTGAAGCATCTTGCTTTAGTGTTGATATAATTGATAAGCTAGTTGAAGATTATGCTATAAAACATTCATATAAAGATCCTCTAGAAGCATGCATTGCATTGAACCTTAATGAACAGGTGGAAGAGGTTAATTTTATAGATTCTGTGAATAAATTAGAAAGTTGAGGTCCTATATCTACATCACAATTTAGAAAATTTGAGGCATTAGGACAAGGGAAGTCACTCCCACCACCTTCTGAACAATCACCTCCTCAAGTTAAGTTAAAACAACTTCAATCTCATTTGAAATATGCATTTTTGGGCAACTCTAGTAGTTTTCCTGTCATTGTCTCTGCTAATCTAAATTTTGAGCAGGAAGAAAAATTATTGAGAATTCTAAGGGAGCATAGAACTGCTATTGGCTGGAGCATTTTTGACATAAAGGGTATTAGGCCTTCACTTTGTGTACATAGGATTTTAATGGAGGAAAATTTTACACCAAAAGTTCAACATCAACGGCGATTGAATCCTAATATGAAAGAAGTTGTGTGCACCGAGGTTCTCAAGCTCATTGATGCAGGTATAATTTATCCAATTTCTGACAGTTCTTGGGTAAGTCCTATGCAAGTTGTTCCAAAGAAGGGCGGCATAACAGTGGTCCCAAATGAGAAGAATGAACTCATTCCTACAAGAACGGTTACTGGCTGGCGTGTTTTTATTGATTATAGGAAATTAAATGAGGCGACATGCAAAGACCACTTCCCTTTGCCATTTGTTGATAATATGCTCGAGAGACTGGCTGGGCATGACTATTACTGTTTCCTTGATGGCTATTCTGAATACTTTTAGATCCCCATTGCCCCTGAAGATCAAGAAAAGACCACATTTACTTATCCCTATGGCACCGTTGCCTATAGGAGGATACCTTTTGGTCTTTGCAATGCACCTGCTACCTTTCAACGATGCATGATGGCTATTTTTTCTGACATGGTTGAGGATATAATTGAAGTTTTCATGGATGATTTCTCTGTGCTTAGCTACTCTTATGATATCTATTTGTCTAATCTTGCAAGGGTTTTGCAGAGATGCAAGGAGAAAAATCTAGTGCTCAATTGGGAAAAATGTCACTTCATGGTGACTGAAGGTATAGTGTTAGGGCACAAAACTTCTGCAAAAGAGATAGAGGTAGACTGTGCTAAAGTTGAGGTTATAGAAAACTTACCTCCTCCCACAATGGTAAAAGCTGTTAGGAGTTTTCTTGGACATGCAGGCTTTTATAAGTGTTTTATTAAGGATTTTGCTAAAATTGCTAAGCCTTTAACTAATTACTTGTCCAAGATGTGCCTTTTATCTTTGATGACAGTTGTTTGAATGCTTTCAATTATTTGAAAAAGGCTTTAATTTCTGCTCCTATTGTTGTGTCCCTTGACTATAGTCTTCCTTTTGAACTGATGTGTGACGCTAGTGATAATGCTATTAGAGCAGTGTTAGGACAAAGAAAAGATAAGAAGTTGCATGTGATTTATTATGCAAGTAGGGTCTTAGATGACACACAGCTCAATTATGCTACCACTGAAAAAGAATTTTTGGCTGTGGCGTGTGCTCTAGATAAATTCAGATCCTATCTTGCTCTTTCAAAAGTCATTATTTACACTAATCATGTAGCTATTAGATATTTGATGCCGAAAAAGGAAGCCAAGTCTCGTCTGATCAAATGAATTTTACTCTTGCAAGAATATGATTGGGAAATTAAAGATAAAAAGGGCTCTAAAAACTTGGTTGCTGACCATTTGTCTAGATTAGAGCATGTGTCTAAATCTGATATTCCCATTAAGGAGGAATTTCCTAATGAAAAATTGTGGGCGCTAGACCTGTTATTTTTGCCTTGGTTTGCTGACATTGCTAATTTTCTAGTTATAGATATTATTCCGGATGATCTAAATTTTCATCAGAGGAAGAGATTTTTAGCAGAGGTATTATAAGAAGATGTGTACCAGAGGTGGAGATGACTCCTATCTTAGAACATTGCCATTCTTTTCCATATGGTGGACATCATGGTCCTGACAAGACAGCTGCAAAAGTGTTGCAAAGTGGATTTTATTGGCCTACCCTTTTCAAGGATGCACTAACTTTTGTGACAAAATGTGACAGGTGCCAGAGGACAGGTTCCATTAGTAAGCATCATGAGATGCCACAGACTGGAATTCTGGAAGTTGAGCCCTTTGATGTTTGGGGGCTTGACTTTATGGGTCCCTTTCTTCCTTCTAACGGTAACTTGTACATTTTAGTTGGTGTCGATTATGTCACTAAATGGGTAGAAGCAGTTGTAGTGTCTAATAATATTGCCGTTAGTGTGGTTATGTTTGTGAAACAGTTGTTTGCTAGATTTGGTGTCCATCAAGCCTTTATTTGTGATAATGGGGTGCATTTTCGGAATTATCAATTTAAATCCCTATTAAAGAAATATGGATTTGATTCTTGGCTTAAGGTATGCTTATTTCCCTTGATTTCTTTCACTTATATGGGATAATATTGAAGCAACTTGAAACCCATTTTTTGTGCTCTATATCGAATAATCTTTTAGGTTGATTGATTAGAAATAGCAATAAGTTGAAGTAGTGTACCTGGGCATTTTGAGAATTGCTATGATGTGCTCTGCTTTACATTGTTCTCCTTATCTTTCTGGTTTTTCTTGCTTTGCTACTTCATTGCAATAGAAACCTCACCTGCTTGAGACGTGGTAATGGCTATACTGTGTTCTGATGTACCATTAGGATGGTTATTAAGCTATTTGTGCATGGTTACCTTGTAAAAAGCAATTACCTACTAATATGTAAAGTCATTGCCATCTTGTTTGTGGACCCTTTATTTCATCTGTTTTAATACTCTACTGCCATGTGCATTTGACTTGCTTGTCATAAGGGTCCCATTAAACTTTGGTCAGATACGGATGAATGACATCTGTGTGCTTGACCGTTTGACTGTTTATGCACTTTATGTGGGCCGTCCTTGGTTGGCACTGATATGCATACTTGTTTACTAGACTACTGGCTGTTGAAATTTTTGGTATATATTGGGTGAATGCTGATTATGAACTTCACTTTTGCATTAGTTATGTAGTTACTAATTTCTCCAGATAATGCGTGAGTTTGATACCTAATTGTTTTCTTGATAAGATTTGCACTTAAAGAGAGCCTCTTCTTTGTTTTTCAGGTACACATATGGCAAGAGGAAGCTCTTCTCGTGGCAACCCATCTAGGGCCAATTCATATTGCTCTGCCACTGATACACCTCCACCTCCACCTCACTCACACCGATTTATAAGTACGAACAATGAAGCTTGGTACAACGCAAGGAAGGACAACCCATTTATTTATGAGAAGACAATACATCTAGCAATTGAAGGTCAATTTCATCTGAGCCAACTATATTAATGACTTTGATGGGGTGGCATTCTCTTATTGTATGGATCTCACTACCCTGACTTGGTCAAACAATTCTATGCCAACATCAAACATAAGGACTCAAAAACTGAACAGAGCATGGTTTCATCCATTAAGGGAATTCCAGTAATCATCACACCTGAGCGGCTATCTCAGCTCTTAGGATTCCTACAAAAGGGTCCTATTTTCAACTCTACTGGAGACTGAATTTCTTCAGACCCCACTTGGACAATCCTTCAAGTCATGAATGATCTTCAAATCCAGTGGGCGTCCACTAGAAGTACTCAAAGGCAAGCCCTTCTAGCAAAGTCATTGGCCATTCCTCACAAGTTACTAATTTATCTCATGAGTTTTAACATCATACTGCACACAAGCAGCCTAAATCAAGTACGATTCATTGACCTGTACTTCCTCCATAAGATGACACACGGTATAGGAAATATCCCAGGGATATCACTAGCCTATATCATCATCTGCTCTATCAAGGAAGTTGTCCAGGCCAAACGCAAAAAGACGGCCTTCTTATTCCCTATCCTAATTAATGTTTTGATGGAGGCTGCGGGAGTTGATATGAGTAGGGAGGTCGCCAGAACGCCAATTGGTAACGATCTACTATATGAGAAGACACTTGACTCCCTGGGATATATAAAAGTGGATGCGGTTTGGAGAAAAAAAGGTGAAGGACCCCCACAGCCAATTCCCAAAGCACACGATATGATTGAGGCTGCCCCAGAACAACCAGCTAAGGACCCTAAACCATCAACCAATTATCCAGGTTCAGCAATCACGACCTAAGCGTAGCTTGCTAAAGTGACTTTTGAAGAAGATAACCCGCATGGAGAAAACAATTGATGAAATGCAACAAAAACAAGTCGAACATGATTGAAGGGAGGAGGAGCATTAGCAGCGTAGTGAGGCGTTGCTACATCAGCTGATCCAGACTAGGCAGCCTCCACCACCATGATTTAGATCATTTAATTTTTCTTCATCTTTGTGTTTTTCCCTTTCTTTTTCATTTTTTTAGTTAATTAAGTAGAATTTTTTTTCCTTTTGATTGTCTTTTGATCTGCTGCACCCCTTTCCCTTAAGTTTTTGTATATCCAGAATAGTACCTGAGATGCAGTTGCAAAACAATTGTAGAAAACTGAACCACCACTAGCATACGCCAGGGAAGTATTAGTTTTTTTTTCACTTATCTTGTTTACCATTTTTAACACTGAGGACAATGTTCATGCTAAGTGTGTGTGTAGGGGGAAAGGGGAAGCATAAATTAGAAAAAAAAATTAGGCGACTAAGAAATTTTTTTCTAATTTATTCTTTGCGTTTATTTCTACTTTTGAATTGACAACCATCTATATCCTACTCTTTAAGTACATTTGCTATCTTAAAAGTCGTGAGTCTGAGCTTCATTGTTAACTAAGTGAGATAGACAGCCAATTAATAATAAGTAAGGAATCATGAAACCTAAAATTAAGCACTAACAGCTAGCTTATGAGAGGTAAAGATAAGTAGTCGAATAAATAGGATAGTGAATTATATATTTATTTTTGAACTTGCATAATTTCAATTAGAATTTATGAGTATTATTATCTGTGAGACATGACTCAGGAAGCTGAAAAAAAATGTGTGAAGAATTACCCACTCCACTGGTTCAACCTATGCTGAGTAACTGAGGGTACGCATGACAAATGCGAGATCTTCACGTCAAAAGATGTAAAGTGGGCTATGAGTGAGCCATAGGCATCTTTGTGCCAAAGTGATGTTAGCCTGAGTAGCCGGGGGTACGTATCACAAATGTGAGACCATCACGTGAAAAGGGCGCATGACGGCTAAATGAAAGCAATGATCCCCAGATAAAATTGAAGCATAAAAGGTGCAGGGAAAAATAAAAAAAATGCTTTTTTACATAAATGAAACCTGAGGATCTCTTGTTATTGAGTTGGCTCTTATATGATTTTAAATTGAGGTATTGCAAGTTTCTAAATAAGTATCGTAATTTTCAATCCACTTGTCTGGCTGGTTATTGACACTAATTATAGGTTGGTTAGCACACACACACCATTGGTTTCGTGAATATGATTAAAAACCTATTGGCTAGATGTTGAGCTTAGTATTCCATATATACATTATATTCTTTGATTGGATAGGTAGTAGGTTGTTCTTAAATTTTGGAAATAGGTGGATGTGAATTTTATGTGGAAAAATTCTTTGATCTCATGCTTAATATTTGCTTAAGGACAAGCAAAAGTTTAAGTGTGGGGGATTTGATGTGTTTATTTTATACATACAAAATACCCATATTTGATGTTATTTTCCTTGAAAAATGTTGAGTTTTGATATAAATTTTGCATGATTCTATATAATTTAAGATATATTTGTATTTCAAGAAAACTTTGCGGACAATTGAGGATTCTAGAGTGGAAGAAGAAAACAAAAACGCACAAGAAAAAAAATTCATTTGGTCCCCGATCAGCACCCTCACCCGTGGCCGAGTGAGAAGACATGGCCACTCAAACTTCACGAATTAACCCGTCACTGGGTCAACCACATGTGCATGTCACCCGAGCGCCGGGTGAGAAGTAGAAGCAAACAAATATATAATTCACCTGGCGCCGACTAAATTAAAGGAAGGATGATACGGCGCTAGGTGAAGATGTTCAGCAGCAATATTAAAATTTCATCCACAAGGTCATATAGAGGATATAAATAACGATTTTTAAGAATGAAAAATGGGAGGAATCACTATTCTAAGCTCTAGAAGGCTTATTCCAAATTCTCTAGAGCTTAAAGGGAGCATTCTGAAGGCAAATCTGAGAGGATTGAAGGCGTAGTGAAGGTGAATCACTCTATTCATCTATTACTATTCTTTCTTTAGATTTTGTTCAGATGATTTAGGAATTTATTCTTATTTTGATTTTGAGAACAATGTTTATGCGTAACTAATTTTTTCAGTTAAGGATAGGGATGTAGTCTGGCTGAGATTGAGTAGAGTTTACTCTAAATTATGACTCTTGTTTCTTATTGAATTCTTCCAATTTATTTATGTTTAATTATATCTATCTCTTTTGTACTTTATTGGGGATTTTGTGATTGACCACCATGAAATTCATTTTGTGGGTAAACTTGATAGACTGAAAGGTGAAGAACAAACCTAAACCTAGAGAGATAAACGTAAGCAACAATTCTAGAGATAGAATTAGGTGTTTATGGTGACTTCAATTACAACTTCAAGATTTAATTAGGAATTTTAGTTACACGAGAGTGAATTAAAACCTAATTAAATACAGACTAATTGACTGAAAGATAATTAAGATAATTTAGAAATAACTATCACTATAATTATAGAATGAGTCAATTTAAGAGTAACTTTAGTTGTCCTAGGAACATGAAACTCAATTCCTTAACGCTCTCAGTGATTGAATTAAACTGAAATAGTTGCTTTTATTATTGTTTTTCTCTTAATTTAATCTTTGATTAACGTTTCACAAATCGTTTGTCTTGACTGGAATTATTTAATTGAATAAATCACAACCTCTCTTGGGTTTGATCTTTAGAATACTCTAGAGACTTCTTATAACTGTAATCGACCATATATACTTGTAGGATCCTAATGAGTATGTTTGAACACACACATACATGTTTGTGTAAATTTGTTTATTATATTATATTTTAACTAGATTATTTTTTCTATGATCTATGGAAGATATATCTATACTCAGAAATTTTTAAAAGGTTGCATTTATTTTCCAAACATTTAAACACTAACAAAATATATGAAGAAATATTAAATCAACAGACAAAGGCCACAGACATCAACAAGTTTGTGGGCTGGCCTATACAATACGTTAATTGCTCCACAACGGCGGTTATATGAAGGGAAAATGACACTCTGGGACATATTAAGACATATATAGACATATAATAAATTATTATAATTAAGGCTCCAAAAAATGTGAAAATGCAAGTGAAAGACCCAGGTCTATAATTTAGACTGAGACTTAATTATCCATAATTTATTGACTTAAGAATTAAAATATTTTCTGAGAGCCATAGAAATAATTCAATTATTTTAAAAAAATCACCAGACGTCCTTTTAAATATTATGGTCAATAAGATGTCACTATATTATAAGGGTTTTTTTTAAATTTCTTATTACCATTGGACAAAAATACCAAGTAAAATCATGTTCTAATTCTAGAGAGAATGATTGAAAAGTTGAAGAAAAAAACTAAAAATAATAATAATAATTTACTCTTATAATATTTGAAAAAATTATTTTTTAAAATTTTAAATAATATTATTATTAAAAATCATGAGTCTTTCAATGTCATTACTTTCAATAATTTATCAACTTGAGTTTGGGTCCTAGAGATTTGTTTGATTTTTCTTGGCCAGCTGGATACGTCCAATTAACAAATCAACGAGTCAATAGGGGAGTCATTGCAATAAAATAGGACCTCAGACACCTTCAAATATACATAAGATAGTCTTATCTGATAGATAGATCAGAGCACAAGAGGATCACATTCTGAGATTCTCATCCAATAGAACAGTTTGGTAGATGGAGGACTTGACCTCTGAGATTATTACTGAAGAAGTGGTGGAAATGCAACAACTTTCCCTCACACCTCATTCAACAGATTTCAACTCTAATCATTTGGAACAACAAGTATGCATCGTTTATTGTTGTCCAATTTCTATTCAGTTTTAGTAATAAAAAGGTTTTTGAGATTACCATTCACTTACGACAAAAAACACAATTTACACTTCAGAAACTTGTTTTACCCCTTTTTGTTTTACTTCTGTAACCGCTGATTTGCTTTCTAAACCAAATTTGATAGATGGGGGATGATGTCATCAATGACATTAATGCAATGATTCAGGATGGGGATGAAGATGGTCTCTGGTCACCAACTTGTTGTATCTACAAGGTGCCCCCTACCATCCGTGAGCCAAAAGAAGAGGCTTACACTCCAAAAGTTGCTTCGATTGGCCCCTTTCATTATAGAAATGAGAAGCTGATAGACATGGAAAGGCAGAAACGTGTATTCTTCAAGAGATTCATAAGAGAAGCCAAGACAGATTTGGATGATTTATTGGCCTTTGCAAAACTTTCAGAGCCAACGGTTCGTGCTTCTTACTCGGGGAACATCGACCTGAGCCACAATGAACTTGTGAAACTAATATTAGTCGATGCCAGTTTCATAATTGAACTCTTCTTGATGGCGTACACAAATCAGTCATGGAATGCGGATTCCAAACTATCACTACCATGTTGGGAGGAAATTATAATGAGGGATATGCTTTTGCTTGAGAATCAACTTCCTTTTGATTTTCTTAAAGATCTATTTAATAGAGCATTTCCCCTTCACATCCCCTCCTTTCTTCACCTCACATTTTTTTACTTTGGCTATTTCAACATACAGAACAAAGTGCCTGATCCTAGTGTTGGGATAAGTCACTTTACTGATCTACTTAGGTTCTTCCACCTGCCAACTATGAAACCTCATGATAGGGAGTCATTCCAAAGTGCTGGAGACCATTTTCTTTTATACAGTGCAAATGAGTTACAGGAAGCAGGAATAAAGTTCAAGGTTAGTGAAAGCAAGTGCTTATTAGACTTAAAATTTTCAGGGTCCGTTCTTGAGATCCCTCAAATTGTATGGGAAGATAAAACAGAGAATTTGTTTCGTAACATGATAGCTTTAGAGCAGTGTCATTATATTTATTCATCTTACATCACTGACTATGCCCTTATATTGGATTGCTTGATCAACACAAATAAAGATGTGGATGTCCTCACTCATAAAAAAATAATCCGCCACTATCTAGGTGATTCCAGTGAGGTGGCTGTAATATTTAATGGTCTCTGGAAAAATATTATTCAAGCGAATCTCAGTTCTGAATATGTTGATATCTGTAAGAGGCTGAATAACTTCTACCAAAATCCTTGGCACAAGATGAAGGCAGCTTTGAGACGTGATTATTGCAAGACACCTTGGCAAACTCTGGCTACTATTGCTGGAATTATACTTCTCTTTCTTAGCCTTATTCAAACCATATTTTCTGTCCTCCAGGTAGTATATATTAAGGAGGTAGATTTAAAGCTTGTTTTGGGTCGCTTTAATATCATGATCTTTCTTTTGTTGGCAAAAACAAAAAAAGCTTGGGTAATAATGATATTTGAGTATTCATCAATGAACTTTGTTATGATTGGGAGAGTAATTAAACTCGAAAGTATATAGTGAAGCAAGGTTTTGTTGAAAATAAAAGGTCTGTTTGTACGATGTTGGATTCTTCTGCTTTTAATCATTTGATGTATAATAATGATAAATGCATAGAAGAGTTTACATAATGATTCAATGCAGACCAAAAGAAAACATGAAAATCGCAGAGGGAAACAACATTACTCTTATTTACCTCTGCTTTTTTGTCCCAAAATAACAGAGGTAAACAGATATCATATTTATATTATTTACTCTTATTCAACTAACTCTCTCTCTCTCTCTCTCTATATATATATATATATACATACATATATAAGCTGTGTAACATAATTGGAAAGCATCTAGTGTCACAAGTAGAACACAAGAGAACTCTAACTTTTTTAACCACATCGTGAAAAGCTTCAAATCGAGAGACCGCCGTAATTTTGCACTAATTAAGTGGTAAACTATCAGATGTAAGCATCTTAGAAGGAAAATTAGTTTATTGTCATATGAAGGGGGAAAAAAATGAGAAAGTTACCCGTTATATTGCTCTGTTACGTTCATCGGTTATCAATCCCATGAACAAAGTCTCATTGTCAACCACATTGCATGTATATTACTTTAGTTGAAAGAACTTCTTTAATTTCCACCATCATGAAGTTAACAGTAGCAATGCTAGACGAGGGTACAAATTTGTTTTTAAAAAATCAATTTAAAAAATTAATAATTGACAATTAGCTTTTACCTTACAAATAATTACATGTTATAATTAACAATTATGATTTAAGTTTATTTATAGATAATATGCTTGTCGACTTAGGGGTGGAGCAGAAAGTGAAACTTGAAGGTCAAATCATCTTATTAGAAATAAGGAGTATCATGAAAAATTTTACATGAATATATAAAAAGAATCAGATTTTTAATATATTTTTACATATAATATTATATATTGATAATTTGAACAAAATATATTACGATAGATCTTTAAATTTTATACTTTATTTAATAAACAAATAAAATACATATTTTAATTTTTTAAAATGTATATCAAATGCGTGTATCTCATTTAAGGGTGCACTTTGGGGAAAATCACACATAGGGGTATTAAATTTTGATATTTTGTACCTGTAATATTTTAAACCACATAAGTCCTTCAAATATTTTTTGGCTTAAATTTTTTTTCCAAACTTAGATATTTTAACTTAAGTCTAATAAATCTAAACTTGAACCCATTAAATGATTTCACTAAATATATAAGATATATATTTAATTTTTATTGATTTTAACATTTATTCATTCACTTTTTTTTGTGATCTTAGCCAAAATATTTTTTTATATCACTTAGTTTTAAATGACAATAAATATTGTGATTTATTATTATTTTTTTAAAAAAATTATACTGCCCCCACTATGTTGAGGCCCTAGATCTGCCACTGGTGTGCAGCTTTACAAATATTAATTTGTAGGTACCTTTATATATAATTTTTAAGTGGTGAGAAGACCCAATTCAGCTCAATTTTTTTTTGGATAAAACTTAAAAAGAAAACCGACTTGATATATGATAAAAGTTCGTAAATTTTATGGAACCTTCCAGTCTTTCAGACCTATGCCAAGGGGTACCAGTATCGGTCTTCTTCAAGGCATGGACATGTGCCCATGTCATGTCCACTTCTATTGCACTCAGCATTTTTGCTTCTCTTTACGAAGTTGGCCTAATAATTTCTTATATATTTGGTGGGTATAATTTCTTACTCATTGAACCTTCAAAGTAGTGTAAATATACTTGTATAAAATAAAAAGCAGTGTAAATATATAGCAAGTGGGCCTAGCTAGAAATGGTACGGTCTTCTTCCTTGCTTTTCCTAGCTCTCAACTTAATCTATATCTTCTCTCGGTTGAGCGACAAAACTAAATAGGAAGGGGATAAGATTAAGATTCAAATAAGATTTGGTTGGTTGAGAAAAAGCAAAGAACAATAATTTAGGGTTGGTTAATACATGAAAAGAGAAGAGGTAAAGGAGAATAAATTATTTTAGAGCAGGTAACACTGAGGGGACATATATATAAGAGGGGAAAAATGAGTGAAAAATCAAGAAAAATGACCTCATATGATGGAGTTGCGTCAATTTCATGGGACATCTCTCTCCCTATATGACTATATTAAATTATAAAAAATTTCATTTTATGGAATCGATATATATTCCATATTTCCATCCTCATTTTAAAACGAAGAGAAAATGACACTTGGGACCTATTAAGACATAATAAATTAATAATAGCTAAGGCTCCAAAAATTTGAAAATGCCAGCTAAAGACCCAGGTCCTTCCATGATTAAAAATAACTATATGGATGAAAATGCCCTCAATTAATTTAAAGGAGAAAACTTATATGTTTTTTCTTATATATTTGTGGTACTATTTTACAATTAAAATTTGACATGTAAACATTTTTAACCTCTCATATATTTAGTAATTAACCACTTACTAATGGTGTTAACTTGTTAATAAATTTAAAACAATGTCAAAAAGGAAAAATACTATTTCCCTACCCTAACTTTAATTTTCTTTGCGTAAATCCAATTTGCATTTAATATAATATTGAATGAAGTGTAGTGGGTAAATTTCTTGTTAATTTTTTATGTCTTATTGCCTGAATGGAAAATGCTGAGTTGTAATTTTGGAAGCTAGCTCAACAATAAAAATTCGAGCTCACTATTATCCTTATTTATTCATTAATTTTATCTTTTAAAATATTTTCAAAATCTTAAAATTAATTATCACAACATGAAAAAAAATTTTATATTATTTTCAAAAAGTTGCATGGATGACAAAAATCATCATTTACCATTTGAAATTGTATATAAGTTAATAATCAATATTTACATTTTAAAATTGCAATTTTGTTTAATATATGCCTTAACGCACGCTACTTTCTTCTGTAGCATTTTATTGTGACATTAAAAATTTTTAGAGACCTTACATTTGATTTTTACTTTCTTGTCACAATATATAAAATAAAAAATTACTTTTTTTGTTAAATGGCTGACAAAATTCTTATATAAACTACTTTAAATTTATTTAAATATTTTTTTGCTTAGTTTGTCTTTAAAAATCACAAATGAACATTTTTTTTGTAAAGTTAATGAAACATGTTGAGGAAAATAAAAATTTTGAAGGTGAAGAAGAAACTTAATAAATTAAACCTCCAAGTTGAAACTTGATGTAAAAATAAAATATCAATAATATTGCAAGTAAATTCGTGTTGTAATTTATGAGAGAGAAAAATTGAAAATTTCGAGAAAGACACTAATAATAATAATAATAATAATAATTTTCTTTTTAATTTTAAAAAATTAATTGTTAAAATTTTAATGGTTAATATTATAAATTATGAGTGGTCAAATGTCATTTTCTTCATAAATGATCAATCTGAGTTTGTGTCTTGGAGATTTGTTAGATTCTTTTTTTTTATTATTCTTTTTTCCATTATAAATAAGAGAATAATGTTCTATGGGGCAACTGCCTATGGCTCTCCAGTTTAATGTATTTATTCTTATATTATTTATTACAATAAAGATATAAAAATTAAGTGGAAGGAATTGCTTTTATCTTCTTTATTGATATATATTAGATTAATTATTTCTGCTATTGAGAATCGATTTGAACAATTTTGAAAATATGAAACCATTATTTATTTTTTATTTGAATCTTAAAAATTTAAAATTTTGGATGAGAATGAATTCAAAAAATTTTGTATTAATCTTGAAAAGTTTTTAAGTTTTAGTAAATTAACGGTCTTGATTTATTTTCAAAAATGAAGGTATTAAGAGAAATGCTAATAGAAGTGATTAATACTTCGGTTAAGATATTACACTTTATCAAAAGATTATATTTTTTTTTCAAATGTATACATGGCTTACAATATATTAATTAATGAATAATATTTGTAATAGTTGCTACAGTCGAAGGGAATTTTTCAAAATTAAAATGACTTAAATCATATCTAAAATTAACTATTTTACCGGATAAATTAAATGGATTGGCCATATTAAGGGAAAATTAAGCTTTTGCTCCTTATATTTTCCCATGATTTCGAACTAGATCCCTATATTTTAACAATTATGAGCTGCTTTTTCACAAGTTTTTCTTTAAAAAATTATAATATTTCAAAATTAAAGAGTAAAATGACTTGTGGACCGGGTTATTTAACCTATGGTTTCACATTGGCGGCTATAAAGATTCGTCAATTTTGTGGGACCTTCCAAGCCCATGCATATGTCGGGGGTACAGTATCGGTCTTCTTCACTAGGCATGGACATGTGCACAGGTATCATGCATGTCCACTTCTATTGCACTCAGCATTTTTGCTTCTCTCTGTGGAAGTTGGCCAAAAAAGAAATATGTGTTTTGTCAAAGTGAAGAAATTATTATTAAGAGATGAGGTTGACACTGCGGAGACATGCATGATCGAGAGAAGAAAAATATAAGTGAAAATTCGAGAAAATGGAATGTGTGTCCACTTTATGGGTCCTCCAAGGGCCGTGCACACCTCTCAATATGACTATAAATTATGAAATTTCATTTTATTATTAAGGTATATTCATAATCATATCCTCATTTTAAACCTATACATCAAAATCCTTTAGCAAGCAGTAGGTCATAGTAGTTGAAGTGCTAGCAAGTAGCAGGTGGGTTTAGGCCCTGTTTAGCAGCCCGTTTGAAACGGGATCTGGAGCTTAAAATAAGTTTGATACAATTTTATTTATGTTTGGTTATTTTTCTGCATCCCGTTAGAAACTCATTCCTGCTCCTAAACTCGTTCCCCCGAGAGGCAGCTTCAGCCATGCTTTTCTGTTTGGTTCTCCATTTTTATTTATATTTATTTTAAAGTCAGATAAAAATAGATTAATAAAAATGAGAAAAATTAGGAAAATAAAATTTCCATAAAATTTATCCTATCTATTGACCAAAATGTCCTTTCAAAATTTTAATTTTTATAGATCATGACCTGTAAAAAAATGTTATATCAGATATATTATGTTCTCAATTAAATAAATACAGATTAAATTTTAGTTCAAGCAAATTAAATTAATCATGGGATAGAGTTTAAGCTCAATTTAGAAGAAAATTATGAGTTTTGTCAAAACCAATTTTCAAATAAATCATTAAAACATAAATACGTTAGTTCAAAACCAATTTTTATTATAACTTTGTTACAAAAACAATTCTACAAAAACTCATTTTTAACTAACCAATTCTACCAAAACTCATTTTTAACTAACTAAAAATCAAACGGGCTCGTAGTTCCTTTCTTTTTGACCTTTCAAAGTAGTAGAAATCAAATATCATCAATCCTCTGTTCCCACATCTTCGTTTCTCCCTTTGTTTTTTCTCCTCCCTCTCTGTAGCTCTATCTTGACTCTTTGGAAGCTCTCTGCTCATTGTTTCATTTTTTTCTTCCTTGCTTTCTCTCTCTCTCTCTCTCTCTCTCTCTCTCTCTCTCTCTCTCTCTCTCAACTTAATCATTCTATCTTCTCTCAGTTGTGCGACAAAACCAAATATTAGGGTAGGTAAATGAGAAGTGGTGAGAGAGAAGAAATTATTAAGAGTAGATAACAGTGAGGGGACATGAGAGGAGAAAAATGAGCGAAAAAAACAAGAAATTTAATCTGATATGATAGAGTTGCATCATCATTTTTATGGGAACTCCGAGTCCCATGCACGCCTCTCAACATGCACATTAATTCATTTTCATTTGATTTTAGGAATGTTTGAGAGGGACGGGAGTTTATTCACCACGAGAGATATGCACGTGTCTCCCTGTGTGTAAGACTGTTTATCACTATTACTAGATTATTCGTTCCATCATGTACAGAAGAAAGTAGATATTTAAAAGTTTTCAAAAAACTATTAAATAAATTGACAATAAGAAAACTGTTTAATATATCTAATTTTTCATATTTTTTCCTTTAAAAAAATGACTTTCAGTGTACAGGATCTGCCTGGAACATGTTTTAAGGATAGCTCACCAAACCAAATACAAAGGCGAACTGCAGTCGTCATGTGGATTATGTCTGCTTCTACATTTTGTTTACATCATATTACGCTTCATTTCACTAAACTATCCATTATGTAATCGATAATATATATGGTATGATTTATTGTTGCGCCTTTCTTTTTATTGTTATTTTTGAAGAAATTTTTTGTTTTTATTTATTTTTCATTTTAAAATTCTAAAATAATATTAACTATTTTTTCTAATTATAACCTTATTATCATCTTAAAAATAAAATAGAACATTAATTTTTTATCTAATCATCTCGTTAAAGGAATATTAAAAGTTTGAAAAAACTCTAATATATTATTTATATTTCTTAATTTGTGTGTTAAATTTTTATATGATAGATAAAAAGAATGGACAGTGACTAAGGGTGTTTAATGGTGTGGTTTGATTTGATTTTGTAGAAAATTAAATTGAACCAAACCAAGTTGGTTTTACAAAAAAATCTTGGATCTACTCAGTTTTATTAAAATGTCAATTTAGTTTGGTTTTTGATTAGTTTGGATCAAATTTGAATATATATTTTTAAAATTTTTTAATTATTAATATTTTTTCTTTTATATATTTTGTTTTGCTTTTGAAAGGTTTTCAAAGGGGGAGAAACGAAGTTTGTATAATTTCAAGAAATATAAATATAAGTTATAATGACATTTAAAGATTTTCTAAACTTCTTTCTTAAAGAATCAAAATTTTTATTTTATTTTTTAAAGACATTGACAAATTTTTATTTTCAAACGAATTGAAGCAGTGACTAAGGAAATGGGAATTGAAGTTGGGCTCTTCACTCGTGTGCTTTTGTTATGTATGTTGAATGGGCAACAAAGACTAACAAAAAAGACTTAATATGTATGGTATTAATGAGTATTATAAATAAAAAATATATTAAATACAGTTGGGATGATTTAGATTTGGTATAGATCCCAAAGCGCTAAAACTAAACCAAACCAAACTGAGTTAATTTTAGTATTGTAAAATTGGAAGCAAATCTCATTTCAGTTTGGTTTTCATGTGCTTTTATTGGTTTAGTTTGGTTGGATTGGATTTTCTTTATTTGTATCGATTTTAAACATCTTTTACATGTTCAGCTAGATGTCTGACAAACATTTAATGAATACGACTGGGAAATCGAATAGTAAAAATTGTTAAGTCAAGTGAAGATAAGAGAGGATGGAGTTAATTACTCTATCTATTTTTTATTATAAATTATTTTTAATCCATTTATATGTATCAAGAAAAATAATTAAAATTTATTAATTTTACAAAATTTACTATAATTTTTTACTATTATCCTTATTAAATTATACTTATTTTAGCAATCTCTTTCTTAATTTTTCTCCATCATAATTATTTAATGAGGAACAAATATAGAAATAAATATTTAATACTCACAAAGTGATTTATATTTCACATATTTAAATTCTTGTAAAATATGACTTATAATAGGGAATCGAGGAAGTAATAGAAACTGTAGAAGCTCACTTAATTGGAAATAATTTGTTTTGGCCAACACTTAATTGGGAATAATTGAACATTAAAAAATGAACAATGATACGTAATTCTAAGTCTTTTTTTTTTTTTATTGAAATGTGTCATTTTGATGTGAAGAATATTTCTTTAAAGTTAATTATTTATGGAAGAACTTATTTTTCACTTACGTACAACGGTTATTTTTGGCAAGTATACATAACAAAGCCAAGGATGGATCTAAAGCATACTGAATACAACAATCGGTACAAACAATAGTATGCAGGAAGAGGAAGAGCACATGTATACTCAGATTCACTGGGAGATGGCGGACATGAAGCAGAAAGGCATAGCCTCTGAGATTTCTCAAGAAATGGTGGAAAATAAGCAACCGCTTCACCCCAAACCTCAGTCTCCAGATTTATCCTCCAATCAATTGGAACAACAAGAAGTATGCATATCGAAGTACTCCTGTTCAATTCTGAAGGCTTTTCTTATTCTTCATTACTTTCCCCTTTGCGTACAACTTTTAATATTGCTGATGTTTAAAACCTCAACTATTAGCCTAGCTTATTTAGTTTTAGTTATAAACCATTTGTGAGAATACAAATCAGTTATAACGAGAAGAACACAATTTAGGTTTCAGAAGCTTATGGTCACCTTTCTTTCTTATTTTATTTTGCTTGTGTAATTACCGATTATTTTTCTGAACCAAACTTGATAGATGAAAGACGATGTCGTGATTGACCTTGAAAACATGATACAAGACAGCAAAGATGGTCTTGGGTCGCGTACATGTTGTATCTACAGGGTGCCCCCTATGATCCGTAAACTAAAAGAAGATGCATACACCCCAATGGCTGTTTCGATTGGCCCCTTTCATCACGGTGATGCGAGGCTGCAAGACATGGAGGAGCACAAACAAATATTGTTCAAAAGATTTATAGAAGAAGCTACGGCACGCTTGGATGAAATGGTCAGCTTTGTGAAGCATTTAAAGCCAAAAGTTCATGGTCAGCTTTGGGTGCTATTACTAAAGATGTGCTTTTACTCGAGAATCAACTTCCTTTCTTTCTTATTGAAAAGCTATTTGATAGAGCATTTCCCCATGACCAACGTGGTCACCTTCCTTCATTTCTTAAGCTCACGTTTTCCTTCTTTCAATTTTATAATATACACAAATTAAAGCCAGAGCATAATACTCATGTAAAGCACTTCACAGATCTTCTTAGGTTGTTTTACTTACCAAGAGCACAAACTGAAAGGAGCAAATTCAAACCTGGAGATCTTCTTTTATACAGTGCAAACGAGTTGCACGAAGCAGGAATAAAGTTCGAGTCAATCAAAAGCAATTGCTTACTAGACTTGAACTTTTCAGGACATGTTCTTAAGATCCCACAGATTTTTGTGGAAGATAGGACTGAATTCTTGTTTCGTAATATGATAGTTTTAGAGCATTGCCATTATCCATATGATTCTTACATTGTTGACTATAGTTTTGCAATGGATTGCCTAATCAACACAAATAAAGATGTGGATGTCCTCATTCATAGGAAAATAATCCACAATTGGCTTGGTGATACCAATGAAGTTGCAACATTATTCAATGGTCTTGGTAAAAATATCCTTACAGGGACTTGCAGTTTTGAATACCTGAAGATCTTCAAAGAGTTGAATAAGTTTTGTCAAGACCCATGTCACAAGATGAAGGCAACTCTGAGACGTGATTATTGCAATACACCTTGGAAAACTGTGGCTACTGTTGCAGGAATCATAGTCATCATTCTCACTGTTACTAAAACCATATTTTCCATCCTCCAAGTAGCATTGACGTAGATTCAAAGCTTTGTATATTTGAGTATTCTATCCTTGAAATTTATGTTCACTCTAATTTTATTCGGTCTCTGTTTGTAGCATATATAGTATCTATGAATAAGATAATTAACAAGCTAATAAATAAATGTATTGTTTGTTTTCTTAGCTTCAATTATGTGAAAAGATTGGTTTAATTGTGTTGGATAGACTTTTATACAATTATCATAGAAAATGAGTTAAAATGATGAAAGTAGTGAGGCATATAAGCTTTTCATTTGTGGCTGTTGCTTTGTAAGTTGGATTAAGCATGTAAAGCATGAAAAGGTCTCTAACTACACCATGTAGGCGATCACGCACCCTACAGGAGACAGACATAATAAAAGCACTTGGATTTTAGATTGAATAAAACAGACAAAAATGAAATCAAAAGTATGTATGTTAAAAAGAACTTGTATCCTTTTCATCAAAAAAAAAAAAAGAACTTGTATCCTTGTCCTGTAAAACAATATCAATGGTGTAAAAATCATCAGGCATGTGATAGCCTGACAGTGTCCACAGCCACACGACTCTAACGTTATCCTCCAGTTCTCACGAAGAGGGTAAATCGCACGAGCGCCATCAAAGCATACGTTGAGCCATTCCTGACAACAAAATGACGTACACATGATCAAAAATCGCATTGACTGAACCCCAAGGAGTAAAGAAATTTTAAAATTTAAAATCGAACAATTAATAATAATACACACCAACATGGGTTTAGAGAAACTCGATCGTAGAGAATCAAATTTGAAATTGTGCGTCACTATTACTTGCGTGGTGGGTACCACCCAAAATGAACCTAAAACATATATCCGTATATATAACGGAGGATCAAACTGGGATACGCCTAACAAGTAATACCGTCTTAATCCCTATCAAATACACACACATGTCTATCTATCTATCTATCTATATAACTTAAATCATAGTTATTGTTACTATTATTTTAGGGCTGCATTTTTTTTTTAAATCTTTACATATTTCATGCAGTTTTAAACTACAAGGGTGTTTGACGAAAACTTTTTGTGAATAGTTTAGAATTACAGCATCTCAAATGCGAAAAAAAGTTAAGGGCTTGTTGGATTTCTGTTTTCAAAAATAATTTTCTGTTTTTAATTGCAAGAAAGAAAAAAGTATAACTTAAAGGTGTTTTCAATTTACTTGTTCTTAAAACCTTTTTTTTTTAGAAAAATGAATAACTTGTTTTTGTTTTCATTCACAATGTCAACTGCCGCCAACCATTAGCTAACAAATTGATGACCACCACCATTTGTCACGGGCCACAGCTATTCATCACCAACCACTGCCTGTCCGCCAATGCCAACCACCACAATCACCGTCAAGCACTGCCAAATATTGTCGACCATCACTAAACACTGCTAACCAAGATGAACCCATGAACCTACTGGAAGCAGCATAAATGAAGAAAAATTGAAGTGGGCTCTCAATCAGCTCTGTATCAATCACAATCACTATTGGGTCAGATTGTTTTGGATACAGTCAACACCAAATGTGAGGACTTTTGGGTCACTCTGTGCCCGTTCAACTAGCAGGAAGTGAATTTTTGCAATCCATCTAGCGAAACACTGCATTTTGAACCCCCTAAACCATAGGTTTTTGACATATTCAGTTCTCTAGCATCATTGGAGGTAGTTCTGGACAGATTAGTGGCACAAAGGGAGGTTCTAAGTGAGAGAAAAATGGCAACTTGCTTGAAATATATGGATCGGAAAGAATTTCATCTACAAATTATGTTCAATCTCCTCTTCTTCTCTTTCTTTCATGGATTATATGTTTTGTTTGATGATTATTCTGTTGTGTTTTGAATTCATGTGTGGATACTCTTGAACCTAGGATGGCCATAAAGCTCATTTAGTTTGATGTTGATATGACACTTGACAGTTGATTTTATTGAGTACTTAAATTTGTTCAATTTAATTTATATTTTTTGTTCACTTTCTTTTGGCTATCTTGTGGATTATGCTTGGGTGTTTTGGATTAAACTTGGAAAAGAGAATTTAAAATAGACCTACTGATAATATTGAATCAATTTGTACCTATGATAGGAATATACCTAAGGACCCTACGTTCTCTTAATGGAGCAGAATGGTAATAGCCCATGTTAATTGAAATTACATCTTGTAGCCATAAAAGTCGAAGTGTACTATTAAATTATGTAATTTCATTTTATTATTAAAGTATATTCATAATCATATCCTCATTTTAAACCTGTCAAAATCTTTTAGCAAGCAGTAGGTCATAGTAGTCAAAGTGCTAGCAAGTAGCAAGTGGGTATAGTTTCTTTCTTTTCAACCTTTCAAAGTAGTAGAAATACAAGAATCTTCCGCTTTTCCCACATCTTCGTTTTTCCTTGTTTTTTCTGCTCCCTCTCTCTATCTATCTTGACTCTTAGGAAGCTCTCTACTCACTGTTTCATTTTTTTTCCTTCCTTGCTCTCTGTCTCTGAACTTAATCATTCTATCTTCTCTCGGTTGTGCGACAAAACCAAACAGGGAGGGGATAAGATTAAGATACTGATAAGATTCACTACTATAGAAATGAGCTTGGGCACCATTTGGTTTTGGGCTTCTAAACTGCTGCTTAAGCAGTCCTGATGTGACCGTTCCCGAAACCTTCCGGACCATTTTGTTTCTGGCTGAAAGCGGTCCCATTGCAGGGTCTTCAGGATCGTATCTTTGAAAGAAGCGGTTTCGATGATTATTCTTTTTTAAAAAATAAACTTCTTTTTTGGGGTATAAAATCCTTTTTTTTTTTTTGGGTCGCCTGCTATCCCCATACTTTAACCAATCCAGTAATTACACGATACAAAACCAAGTAATTCAACCATTCTAATAACTCCACAATCCAACCATTATACATATAGATTAATTAAAGACACACTTTAGCCAAAAAAAAATTCAAATGTAATTTGATCTATTAATCAGTCATCATTAACTTACAAATCCTTAATAAGCAATATTTGACTGTACAAATATCAAAACAATGTCTTAACGTACATTAGTAAATCTCAGTCACTCAATAAATTCTTTTGTAACATATACTTTGCCCGCTTTTCTACAACTTCTTATATGTCCTCTTCAGAGTAGGAAGTGTAACATCCCAACAAAGCTAAAATATGTAAAAATGAATAAACACCATTTTGCATGAAAAGGGACAAAGAGATTATTTTTCCCGGTTGAATAAAAAATGAGAAAATTATATTTTTACTCCTAAAGAATTATGAAAAGGATATCCATGTCTTAAAAACTTTAAAATTTACGTGGAGAAAGACGTAGAAAAGTCTTGGGAAAAATTACACCTAATGACCCGATAGTTTTAAAAATTATAATTTAATCACGGGTCAGGGGTAATTTTGTAAATATACAAAATTACTGTCAAAACGAAGCCCTCGACGAGAGAAGTCCAATGGTATATGGCACTGAGGGTTAATGTTCAGAAATAAAGAAATAATCAGTGCCGAGTGTCCAAAAGTAACAGTAAACCGATAAAGTAAACTGTGGGCCCTACCGATGGTTAAAAAGAAATCAGATCAGGATATGGGCCATACACAGATACCATTTGGGACAGGATAATTATGGAAATATAAAAATAAAATTAGAATAGTCCTGTATCCCAAAAATGTTAAATTACTGTAAAGACGATTTTATCGGTACGATTAAAAAGTATCCGGATTGAAGTACATCTGGATCAGGAAAATTGGACAATTTTTGGACACTTCTCTCTCTCTCCTGTTCGTGATTGCTGCAGCCATGTGACACAAAATAATATTATATTATTTCATGGAAATGCTTCTTGAAGAAGTATGTGAAAAGTAATTATGATTAGCAAAAAGTGGCTTTAATTAATTAAGTGATTAGCCACTTAATTAAACCACTTAACCATTCATTTCCCACTTCATTTCACGCGTGACTTCGGCAGCCACAAACCAGAAAAGAAAACCGAAGAAAGAAGAGAGAAAAGAGAGGAAGGGGAAGAGGGAACTCAAGGCAAAATGGAAAGCTTCACTTATGGTAAGTGTTCTACCATCTTCAAGCTTGATATTTATGGTCTTTAGAGCTTGAACCATGGATTATATTTCCCTCTCCACTCCCTTAGGTTTCAGACAAGACATGATTTAGCAAGGAAATGAGTTTACAAACCATAAATCATGGGGAAAATGCTAGACTACACATTTAAAGCATGAATATGTAAGTGGTTTGTTGTATAACAAAGTGTAGCAATTTTTCTTGAATTTCCCTGATTTTGGACGAGTTACTGTTCACACTTAGAGTTGGAATTTCATGTTTTTGATGCCAAAAATGAGTTCCTCATGGTGGAAAACCTTAGGAACAAGTGATAGTTTCATGAAAAAGCTTAAGGTTAAGGAAGTAAAATTTTTAGGTTTTTGAAGTTAATTCGGAATGAACAGTAACCGAGTTAGAAATGGAATTTGGTCATTCTGAGGCCATATTTGGATTCCTCATGAAAAATTACATGAAATAGAGGTATAATTCATCATTTTTGAGTTAGAAATGAATTTTTGGTGAATTTTTAAAGAATTAGGGTTTCAGGAATTGAAGAAAGTCATGAAACCATTAGTTTGAAGTTCTTATGAACTAACCCTTGGTTCAAGTCAATTTATTTGATATTTGGTGATGCACTAGAGTGTGAGAAAGCTTAAGGAAGTCCTTGAAATGGTTGAATCAAAGAGGAAAGACAAAGTTTCATGAGGTAGCATAGTTACTTTTTCTCGCATTATATTGTCTTGCTATATTTGATTGTGAATGATGACTTGCCATATTGTTTTTATGATGTTTGAGACTGGTATTGGCTGATTTTATGAAAGGGATAATACCTGGGATGCCCATTTTATATGCCGTTATAATGTCGAAATTTTTATAAACGATATGGTGATTTATGCCTTGAAATGATTGTTATGATGTTTTGAAGGTTTTATAGCATGCATGATAATGTAATTATTTGAGATGTGACTAGCTACTGGGATTTCCAAAATCTCATCACCCAAATAATAACATGATAGGTCCAAGTTATGGAAGAAATCCAAGGGAGGCAAAGAGCTAAAGGAAAAGAGGAAGAGAATGATGAATGATATTATTATGCAAGTCTTGATGTTATGATTTGAGAATTTGTGTAAATTCATATGAATGGGGATAAATCCTGTTTGATGCCTTGAATATATTATTTTAAGTCCTCTATGATATTATGCATGAAATTGGAGCACTAAATGTCAATGTAAATGTGTTATGAAGCTTATCATGTAAGTTATGGCATAAGTTCATTGGAGATGACCAGTATTGATTTGAGTAGGGGAACTCTATCTGAAACAGAGTATCCTATAAAAGTGTTATACATGCTTTTAAAGTAGACTGAACAAGATTTTCATAGAGCTAAAGATTACCTAAATTGGATAAATGTATAAATTATAATGAATTTTTGAAATCAGGGTTTAGAACAGGGCAAGAAGGGGAAAACTGAAATCGGGAAAGTAAGTACTGAAAAATTCAAAGGATAATATAAAATTTTACAAAGCTCCAAAAATTCAGTGGTTTATATGTATAAAAATATCTATGTTTTAATTTTCGTATGCCACTGATTTGGAGTTAACTGGAGCTATATAATAGGAGATATGGAGTTTTTCCCAAAACTGTTCCAGTAAGAGTCAAATTCTGACCCTTCATGACTTAAGTTAAAGTTATGCCCTGTGTAAGTGAAATAAATATATAAGAAAAATATGTCATTAAGTGTACATGTAGAGCTTTCAAATGACATAGATTATTTATAGTTTGGAACAGAATAGAAGGAGATATAATTTTTCAAAGTTGAGGTCAGAAAACTGGAACATAGCAAATTGACCAAATGAACAGTAACAGTCCACGAAATTACTGTACAAATTGGCCCAATGATGTTACTGTTTTATATTTTTCCCATGTAGATCTGAATTCAAGATAAATTTAGAGACTTGAATCACCTCAAGATGAATTTTCTAGATTTAGTTATAAATTTTCAAAGTTCGTCGGGTAAAATAAAATTTGCCAAATGAACAGTACCTCGAATTTTGTAAAATTCTGACTTTATCATATTATGATTTTAGTCTCTATTCCATGATAAAAGACATCTAAAATGATCTAATACATGGGAAATGAGCCCTAACATAAGGTGTTACAGGAAGCACGATATGAGTTTGGAAAATGCTACAAATTAAAATATCACATACAATAAAATATAAATGAATTTGGTCAAATATAAAAACTTATGTAACATAAAATAGAACTAAAGCACATATAGTCTCATAGATGGTGGATTGGTGTAACATCCATAAATTTCCATCTATGATTAATATGGTTTCAATAAGTTATATTGAATTATTATGAGCATACACTGAATGAAGGTATACGATAAATTGTGATTTCAATAAGTTACATTGAATGAAGTATACAATGAATTATGATTTAAATAAGTTACATTGAATTATGATAAACATACACTGAATAAAGGTATACAATGAATTACATTGAATTATGATGAACATACACTGAATAAAGTTATCCAATGGATTGATGTCACTTGCTGGCCAAGACATCAACACTATTAATACCCCTCCCATTTCTTCATTTTAGCATACCACCAGATGTGAGTGAAAGAAAGAGAGAGCCAACGGAGAGAAAGAGAGTGTGAGTAAAAGAGAAGAAAAAAGAAGGAAGGCTAGCTTCAGGTAAGGTATGGAAATATTTTTCTAGAGTTTATTTTTAGAGTATAATTTTTATTCCTATATAGATTATTAATTAAGTTAGGAATATATAATGAGAATAATAAGATACTAGGGGTTAGAAATTAAGTTTAAATATTTTAGATTTATGCTCATGAGATAATTCCATTAGTACTTATATGAATATTAGGTACTTAAAAAAATTCAAGAATGAAGGCAAGCTATTTAGCTCAAAATACTTTTCGGTGGAGGTAGTATATTATTTATTTCATGCATTTCTATGAATTAATTATGGATGTTATGTGATATTATTGGATGAGTTGTTTCAATATAAATATTTTGAAATGCTATGAATATCTAGTATTAAGAGGAAACTCTATTAAGATTTTTTTTATGGATGCATGAAATACGAGTTATTTGGTTGTTTGCATAACTACTTGATTATAAGCATGATTTGTATGAATGAATATATATACTACTGAAATTTCTCCAAATCTCACACCGAATGACTAACAATATTAGGGTAAAGCACAAGCAAAGGCGAAGGCAATGAGGTGGTTAACTAAGAGGAAGCAGACTGGAAGATATTATTTTGTATTAGAATAAATGTAATTAAATTATGGTGATATGTTTTAGTTATGATGTAACAACCAACCTCCTGACACCTCCAGACTTGACCAAAAACTTTAAGATTTAACCAAACACAACCCCCAATACCTTAAAACAACTCTTCAATGCCTCAAAGCAGCGGAAACGACCATAAAACCACCAAAAACTGGGCTGGGGCCGCAGCCGCTACAATACCGCCGCGGCTCCGGCCTACCCTATTTCTCCATCGCTTCTGGATTCATTGGCGCTGTGGCCTGGACTCTGGAGCCGCGGTGCCCCATGCTGATATCCCATATCAGCAATTTCCACTTTTCGGGGCGAACTTCCGATGCATATAACTTTATGCTTCGACCTCTGATTGACTTGATTCCAACTCCTACAAGTCAATCTAGTCCCCATTTATCAAAAGACACCACTTTTGCCTCAATCCAACTCCATATGGAGATTCTAGATTCTTAACATCATTTTGACAACTTAATGACCAAAACTCACCACTAACAAACTCCAATTGCTACCGAAGGCAAAAGGATGCTCACCAACCAATCATACAGGTCCAAAACCTGCAAACCAACTTGTCCAAAGAGGCTTCACCTCAAAAGAACCACTCCTCTGAGATTTGACCTCTTGGAACCCAACTTGCCCAAATGGGCTATAGGCCCTCAAACAAACCAACAAGCCCCCAAAACCACTCTAAGCTCACTAACACTAACATATAGACTTCTCAACATCCAAAACCATATAGCCATACATACCACATACATGAACATACATACATTCATAACCAACCTCAACCACATCATTCATTCAAAACCTTCTACCATACTTGGCACAATTACAAATACAAAATGCACACTCTACACAAACTATTCCCACGTACACAGCTACTCCCCCAGCTTCTCCAGACTAGTGCTAGAACTGTCACCTGAAATGTTAGTTTATGGGAGAAGGGGGTGATACAATATCTCAGTAACCGGGAATAATCACACACAAATATATATACATATATGTATATCTCATGCAAATCATGAATGCAAAATGAAATGAATGAGATGCATGTCGCCCTCGCAGTGACCCCATCCTTATCCTCCCTAACACATATATCATCCATCCTTATCCTCCCTAACATATATATATAATCCAACCTTATCCTCCATAACATATATATATAATCCAACCTTATTCTCCCTAACATATATATATATATATCATCGTACATCACATCATCACCACTCCATCCACCATACATCACAGTCTTACAATGTCATATGGTGATGCTCATGTATCATCATATCATCATCATCATAATGTCATGTATGCATTATATCATATCATATCAACATCATCATCACATATCTCATCATCATAAACATAATCATCATCTAACTGTATACATACCACAATATATAAAAACAATACACACAAACATATCAATATCGTGGTATGAAAGAGACATACATATATACACAAATATATGTACTATCATATAACACAATCAATACAATATAGGCAAACACCAGGTTACCTCAATTGTCGTTACCACACCCACACGAGTTCCACAAGCTTCCTTGAACTATCCAATACACGTGAACCCCTCTCGATTAGCCAACAACCTTTACAATACCACAATTCTTCCATTAACACAATGTACCAATAAAACAAATATCACAATTCAACTACATTAACCTAACCCAAGGTTCCAACACCCTTTTCATGCATCAATAAGCTCTTAGGGATCACTCAAACACTACACAACCACATACCTTTCGGATTCCAAAGAGCTCTAACCGAAAACAACCTAGGGTTAAGTTCAAATCATATATACACCCTTCAAAACTCATATCCAATCAACAAGAATACCAAAACACACTTCCTTAACCTCAAATCATCCATTTCAATATGTGGATTTTACCCCAAACTGGAAATCCAACTTTAACACCAAAAATCTCAAACTTTAATCAAAGAAAATGGAGAGTGAGGAGTAGAGAACACTTACCAACTTGAATCAAAGCTCTTGAGGTCCGAAAATCACTCCCAAAGGCCAGAAATCTTGAACCCTAGCTCAGCTCCCTCGATTTCCTTCATCGCTCCTTTCGTTTCTTTCTTTTCCGTTCGTCCAAAATGATCCGGATTTAAATAGATTTCCCGACTCTCACCACGGCTCCAGCACACCTCGCTGCGGCTCCACTAGTTTTAGCTAAAACAATGCCACTGGAATGATTCTCACTACAGCAGCCCTGCTTCTCGCCGCGGCGTGGAGCTCATCCAGACTCTACTTGAGCCTTCCTACGTCCTGTTTCCTCCGATCCTGAACACAATGCCAAGAAAGATAACATCAGGGGTGTTACATATGATTTTTACTTGCTCACTTTACTTTAGATGTTCTTGAACAATAGTCAGATAATTACATTATGGTTGGCTTGATTATAATTAATTGAAGTAAACTTTCAATTAAGTTATTGTCTTTTGAGCAACCTAATTTTGAAAATTTTTAAAGTTTTATTATTCTAGGTTTTTAATTCTTTCCACTAGATATATAATATATGATTAAAAGCCTAGTAAACTAAGGTGTTACATTTTTTATATCAGAGCAAAGATCTGGGCAAATCCTAGCAATTGGAAAGTTTTGTATGTCTTTTAAGTTATAATTTTCCCTTAAGATAGCAAGTGCTTATCCAAGTTAGTAACTAGTTGCCTTAGTTGCAGAGGGCTAATAACCCGAATGCAGGAAATTGGGATGAGCATAACCTAGACCCTACAAACGAGAGTATGGGGTCTAATCTAACTTCCAGCGATGACAGCAACATGACAATCACTAACCTAAAAGATTACCCAGAGTTAGGAAATGATCTCACTGCTACTAATCCCCTATGAATAGTTCCTCCAGGACCAGGGATAACATTCATGAACATAGATGAGGAAGTTGATCAACCCATGAACTATGTGGATTCTAATAACTCTGACTCAACTGAACTATTTGGAGAGAATGGTGGTCTTTCCCAGCTAGACCAAAGACTTCAAATCCAACTAATAGTCATGATTGCTTCTGATAACTGTCGTGCTCAATATGGAGGATACGTTCCAATCTTGGAATTCTTGAGCACAGTATTGGAGGTGAAAGAGATCCTTGAAAGGCAACATGGTCATAGACTCCCTGAGAGGCTTTGGGTTGAGCAAGTGCTCGATGCTTTCCCTAACCATTGGTTCTGGAATCACATCAAAGAGAAGTTACAAGGTCATGTGTTCAATACATTGGAGGACTGTGTTATTGCCTACACACTTCAGGCAGAACACTATAAGGAAGAGAAAGAGGCTGAGGCAATGGAAGCCTCAAAGGAAGAAATACCAGAGGAGGACTCAGAGGAAGATCCAAAGGAAGATCTGGAAGACTATCCTATTGAAGTAGAAAAGGAAGTGGAAGTGATAAATGTCGAGGAGTATTATCGGGAAAAGTATGGTCCAGACATTGATGAGTTGTGGAAGGAGGCTGGACTAGATGAGGGTACAAGTGCATATTACATAGATTATGATTCTGACGAATACTCAGAGTACGATCCTATGGAGGATTCTGATGAAGATATTGATAATTATTAGAATTTATGTCTCCCATAGAATCATAATAGTAAGGTGAATGTATCGATTGCAATTTTTGTTGTAAATATTGCAGGTTAGAACATTAGATTATTTAAGTATTTTATGGTATTGTTAAATAGGATCCAATTCTAAGTATTTACTAGCATCTAAACTTATAATTTAAGATAAATGAAGTATGATGTTTCTGCTGTTGTTTATATGTTGTGGTGCTTTGATAAATTTTATATAAATGCATAATATATGACTTGTTATGTATACAAGGTGAAATAACCCAATAGGCTGTTGCTGAATTATTAAAATTATTTCAGAATGGTCAATATAAGAGGTGGAAGAGTTCCACATAATGAGGGACCGTCAAGAGAAACTCAGATAGATCCTCTTCAAGTTATACTGAATAGGTTGGATCAGCAGCAACATACTATGGAGCAAATACAAGCTACTTTAACAACACAAGAGCAAGCTAGAGTGCAACAAATTACTAGGACAAATGTGCCACCAGTACAGAATCAATGAATAGAACCTCCACATGTTCCAGGTGATCAAGAGGCAGAGCTAGCTCAACAACAGAGGCTTATAACACAATTTTGTAAGCATAACCCACCTACCTTTGAAGGGAAATTTGACATGCAAATTGTAGAAGATTGGATCATGAGACTAGAGAAAATTTTTAGAATCATGAGGGTCAATACAGAACTTAAGGCTTTAATGGCCACATACATGTTAGAGAAGGAGGCGGATAGGTGTGGTGGCAGAATACAGAGAATATGCTGAGGGCTAGGAATGTACGGATAACTTGGGAGATATTTCTAGAGCAATTTCATGAAAAGTATTTTCCTCACTTAGTGAGAGATGAGAAAGAAACTGAATATATTACACTGAAGTGGAAGGAAAATGAAGCTGTAGATGAATATGTTGCTAAGTATGTTCAGCTGTGTAGGTATTCCACCTACCTGCAGCAACATGATGATGAAAGATAGAGAACTGAGAAGTTGGAAAGAGGATTAAGACCTAAGACAAGGGAAAGAGTAGCACCAATGCAGATCAGGACTTTTAACAATCTGGTGGAAGTAAGCAGAATTGCTGAAGGAAGTCTAAATCATTCTAAAACCACTACCGAAACTCATGAAAATCATAACAAGAGGTCAATAGAAGTTGAACCAGAGAATGGAAAGCAAGGTAAAAAGCCTTGGAATAACAAGAGTTTTAGGGATCAAATACTCGAGGAGGATCTAGTAACCTCAGGAATGTGATGGTCTCAGTCTGTGAGCAGTATGGATGCAATCATGGGAATAGACCTTGTCTAGCTAGTCAAAATGTGTGTTTTAGATGTGGCAAGGCTGGACATTTTGCGAAAGATTGTACGACGGAAGTTGCTAATACCTAACTGCAAACTAGCAATAGATCATAGACCCAGGGGAAAGTTTTTGCTCTCACTCAACAAGAGGCTCGTAAATCACCGGATATGATTAAAGGTATGATTAAGATAAATAAATATCTTGTACATGCATTATTTGACACAGGTGCTAGTCATTCATTCATATCCTATAACTGTGCTGGAAAGTTGGGCCTAATTATGACTTTGTTGCCTTATGACATGCATATGTCTACACCTACTGATGACAAAGTGATTACTTCCTATGTTTGCCTAAATTGCATTATCTAATATGAGCATTGTTGCACTACCCTTGACCTTATTTGTCTACCGTTCCATGATATATATGTGATTATTAGTATGAATTGGTTATCAACCAATAATATCCTCCTTGATTGTAAAAATAAAATTTTAATCTTACCCACCCCAGAAATTGCCCCATGTGTTGAGACTAAGCTAAATTTCTTAACGACTACCCAAACAGAGAGATGCTTAGAGAAGGGATGTCAGAGATACCTAGTTTTCTTCTCTGCAAGAGTTGAGGTAGAAGAGGGAATTGAGAAAATACTAGTAGTGCGAGAATTTCCTAAAGTGTTCGCTAAGGAAATTAGCATATTATCCCCAGAAAGAGAAGTTGAATTTGGAATAGAAGTAGTACCAGGGGCGGAGCCGATATCAAAAGCACCATATAGAATGGCTCCAAATGAGATGGCTGAATTGAAGCAGCAAATAGAGGAGTTGTTAGAAAAAGGGTTTATTAGACCTAGTGTATCACCCTGGGGAGCTCCTGTGCTATTCGTTAACAAGAAAGATGGAAGTGTCAGACTATGTATAGATTACAGGGAATTAAACAAGGTGACCATAAAGAATAAATACCCATTACCCAGAAAAAATGATCTTTTAGATCAATTAGCTGGAGCATATATATTCTCCTAGATTGATTTAAGATCTGGATATCATCAGTTATAGGTTAAAGCTAAAGATGTCCTGAAAACTATATTCAGGACAAGATATGGTCATTATGAATTTCTAGTCATGCCATTTTGTCTCACTAATGCACCAGCAGTATTCATGGACTATATGAATAGAATCTTTCGGCCTTATTTAGATCAGTTTGTTGTTGTGTTCATAGATGATATCCTAGTATACTCTAAATCTTCAGTAGAGCATGAGAGACATCTAAAAATTATACTGGAAATCTTAAAAGAAAAGCAATTGATTGCTAAATTAAGTAGGTGTGAGTTTTGGCTCACAGAAGTACAGTTTTTAGGTCATATAATATCTCAAGAAGGGGTTGCAGTAGATCCAAATAAAATAGATGCAGTTCTTAAATGAGATAGACCTAAAACTCTTAGAGATAAGAAGTTGTCTTGGCCTAGCAGGCTATTATATAAGGTTTATCCAGGATTTTTTCTCGGATTGCCTTACCGCTGACTAGATTGACAAGAAAAGAAAAACCTTTCGTGTGGGATAATAATTGTGAAAAGAGTTTTCAAGAATTAAAACGTAGGTTAACCTCTTCCCCTATGTTAATCAAACCTATTCCTCAAGAGCCCTATGTGCTATACACTGATGCTAGTAAGAATGGATTAGGTTATGTTTTAATGCAGCAGGGCAAAGTTGTAGTCTATGCTTCTAGACAATTAAAACCTCATGAAGAAAACTATCCCACACATGATTTACAACTTACAGTGGTAATTTATGCACTAAAGATATGGAGACACTATCTCTATGAAGCAACAATAGAAATTTTCTCTGATCACAAATGTCTCAAATATTTATCAGATCAAAAAGACTTGAATTTGAGGCAAAGGAGATGGATGGAGTTATTGAAAGATTATGATCATAAGATCAAGTACCATCTAGGTAAGGCCAATATAGTGGCAAATGCTTTGAGTCGGAAAGCTATTCATGTAGCATGAATGATGGTGAAAGAGCAAGAGTTAATTGAGTAGTATAGAGACCTAGATCTAGCATACAAGATTCAGTTAGGTAAAGTATATTATGGTGAGACTAGAATAGAGAATGAGTTTAGGACTCAAATTAAAGAAGCACAACAGATAAATGACTTAGTATGAACAATAACAGAGAAGATGGAACGAGGGGAAGCCAAAGATTTTGAGATAGCAGTAGATGGTGTGATGAGTTTTAGGAAGAGGATATATGTACCCCCAAAGGTAGAGTTAAGAGAAAAAGTTTTGGAAGAAGTGCACCAGAGCAAGTACACAATTCATCCAGGTGTCACGAAGATGTACCATGAGCTGAGAAGGCTATTTTGGTAGACTGGAATGAAAAGTGATATAACCAAGTATGTAGCAAAGTGTCCAGTGTGTCAAAAAGTTAAGGCAGAGCATCAAAAGCCATCAGGATTGTTACAACCTTTGAATATCCTAGAATGGATGTGGGATGGTATATCTACGGATTTTATAATGGGATTGCCAAGAACTAAATCTGGACATGATGCTATTTAGGTTATTGTGGATAGGTTAACCAAATCAGCCCATTTTCTAGCAATAAGATCCACATATACATTGGATAAGTTGGCATAGTTGTATATCAAGGAAGTAGTAAGATTGCATGGTGTGCCAAATAGCACTGTTTCTGACAAAGATCCAAGGTTCACGTCAAACTTCTGGAAGTCATTACAAGAAGCATTAGGAACTAAGTTGAGGTTTAGCACAGCATATCGTCCTCAAACAGATGGGCAAATAGAGAGGACTATTTAGACATTGGAAGATATGCTAAGAGCTTGTATTTTGGAACTAAAAGGAAACTGGGATGGATATTTGCCATTAGCGGAATTTGATTATAACAATAGTTATCATTCTAGTATTCATATGGCACCTTACAAGGCATTATATGGAAGAAGGTGTAGGTCCCTATTGTGCTGGGTTGAACTTGGCGAAAGAAAATTTCTTGGACTGAAGATTGTAGATCTGACCACCCAACAAATTGAGATGGTGAAGAAAAGTTGGTAACGACACAAAGTAGACAGAAGAGTTAAGCGGACAAGAGAAGGAAGCCATTAGAATTTGAAGTTGGTGATCATGTATTTTTCAAACTATCTCCAACTACTGGGGTTGGTTGGTCAATTAAAACTAAAAGGTTTAGTCCCAAATATATCGGGCCATTTCAAATCCTAGGCAAAGTTGGACCTGTAGCTTATAGAGTTGACTTACCCCCAAATTTGAGTCAAATCCATGATGTTTTCCATGTTTCCCAACTGAAAAGGTACCAACCCGACCCATCACATGTTATAGGATATGAAAATATTACTTTACAAGATAATTTATCTTATGAGGTAAAACCAGAGAAAATCATAGACCGACGAGTCAAGTAGCTGAGAAATAAAAGTATTCCTCTGGTTAAAGTGGTTTGGAAGGGTTTAACGTCAGAAGAAGCAACTTGGGAAATGGAGGACGACATGAGATGAAAATACCCAGAGCTATTTGATTAAGGTATGTTTTAAATTTTGAGGACGAAATTTTATTTAAGGGGGCTAGAAATGTAACATCCACAAATTTTCATCTATGATTAATATGGTTTCAATAAGTTACATTGAATTATGATGAGCATACACTGAATGAAGGTATACAATGAATTGTGATTTCAATAAGTTACATTGAATGAAGGTATACAATGAATTGTGGTTTAAATATGTTACATTAAATGAAGTTATACAATGAATTGTGGTTTAAATAAGTTACATTGAATGAAGTATACAATAAATTGTGGTTTAAATAAGTTATATTGAATTATAATGAACATACACTGAATGAAGTTATCCAATGGATTGATGTCACTTGCTGGCCAAGACATCAACACTATAAGTACCCCTCTCATTTCTTCATTTCAGCACACTACCACTTGTGAGTAAAAGAAAGAGAGAGCCAAGGGAGAGAAAGAGAGTATAAGTGAAAGAGAAGGAAAAGGAAGGAAGGCTAGCTTCAAGTAAGGTATGGAAATATTTTTCTAGAGTTTATTTTTAGAGTATAATTTTTATTCCTATATAGATTATTGATTAAGTTAGGAATATATAATGAGAATTTGAGATTAGAAATGAGAATAATAAGATACTAGTGGTTAGAAATTAAGTTTAAATATTTTAGATTTATGCTCATGAGATAATTCCATTAGTACTTATGTGAATATTAGGTACTTAAAAAAATTCAAGAAGGAAGGTAAGCTGTTTAGCTCAGAATATTTTTCGGTGGAGATAGTATATTATTTATTTCATGCATTTTCTGTGAATTAATTATGGATGTTATGTGATATTATTGGATGAGTTGTTTCAATATAAATATTTTGAAATGCTATGAATGTCTAGTATTAAGAGGAAACTCTGTTGAGATTTTTTTTTATAGGTGCATGAAATATGAGTTATTTGGTTGTTTGCATAACTACTTGATTATGAGCATGATTTGTATAAATAAATATATATACTACTTAGATTTCCCCAAATATCACACCTAATGACTAACAATGTGATGGTCAAGCACAAGCAAGGGCAAAAGTAAAGGCAAGGAGATGGTTAACTAAGCGAAAGCAGACTGGAAGATATTATTTTGTATTAGAATAAATGTAATTAAATTATAGTGATTTGTCTTAGTTATGATTTCTACTTACTGACTTTACTTTAGATGTTCTAGAATAATAGTTAGATAATTACAGTATGGTTGGTTTGATTATTATTAATTAAAGTAAACTTTCAGTTAAGTTATTTTCTTTTGAGCAACCTAATTTTGAAAAGTTTAGAAGTTTTATTATTCTAGGTTTTTAATTCTTTCCGCTAGATATATAATATATGATTAAAAGCCTTGTAAACTAAGGTATTACAATTGGCATGTGTAATGACATTCTTCATAAACTTCATAACATAGTAATCACAATAAATTTGATCCAGTTGATATGGGCACTAAAAGAACACTAAAGATTATATATGAAATATTCACAAAAATTGCTTAAATTTAAATATATCAATACTTGAATCCTAGTCCATTTGTAGGATTTCTTCCCTTTAGTTTGTATCCATAATTCTATAACATAAGAAGTATATTTGTTTAGACTTTGTTCAACCCATTACAGAAACAATCAAAATATATAACACCATTTTCATGAAGTTTGAATGTAATATTAAATGCTGACAAAACATTTTTAATTAATTATTTTTATTTTTTTAATTTAATTTAACTTTCAAAATACAATCAAAAGTTTCTTTATCATTAATACTGTTAATTATGTTAACGAAAAATACTGACAAAATATTTTTAAATACTTACACATTTATTAGACTAATTTTTTTATAAAAAAATCCAAAAAATTGAGGTTTTATTCAAAATTTGGTCATTTGTAATTATTTATTTTTAATTTTTCAATTTAATTTAAAAATATTTTAACCCTAATGTTGAATACATGATGATATTAATGATTTGATAGTAAAAATTTATGTGTCAACATTAAATAATATTTTGTTAGCATGTGAGAATGCTTTATCAACCTTTAGATTAAACAGTGTTAATGATAATGAAATTTATGATTATATTTTGAAAATTAAAAAATTAAAATGAAACAAAATAAAGTGAAGGGACTAAAATAAAAACTAATGTAAAATTAAGGAATTAAAAATATGCTTATGCCCACATGAGATTTACGAAGAGTGTAATTTTTTATAAATTTTATTAAGATATATTGGTGATTGATTGATTGATTTTAATTTTTAAATGGCATGCCATTTATCCCACAAGTTAAATATATACTTATCTAATGAAAAAGTGTTTAAAAGAAAAAGGAAGAAGAAGAAAAGAAAGACACCTCGCGCCCCCCGGCGGTGGGGTGAGATATCCGGCCATGTGGGAGGTGAGCATTCCTGAAACAATCCTTATAAGTCATAACAACTATATATACTTTATAGTATTTTTATTGTCAATATATTTAAAAATTTAATTGTTATACTTAAAAAGTAAAATCGTTAATAAAAAATACAGCATTTATAAAAAGATTATGTTCTTCGCATAAATATAGTACAGCATTTATATTGTTAGACATGTAAATAATAAAATTTAGTTTTTAAATTTACCATTTGTATTTGGGGGTGACAGGAGAGGCGATATGAGATACACCAAGGCCATGCTCGATTCGTAGAAACTAAAAATGAGGAAAAGGAAAAATATAATATATAAAGGATATTTGGTATGCTAAGAAAAAGAATGTTTAATATGAAAAAAAAATTGTTTGATTTGTATTAAAGTTAGAAAAGAAAGAAAAATAAGAATATGAAATTTCCAAAAATTCTCTCATCTTAAAATAATCAAAAATGATATTTTTAGTTTTAATTAAGAAAATGTATTTACCAGTTATTTTTAATTACTACTATTTTTTTAAATCTTCCTTAATCATTTTTAATTAAAAAAATAATTATTATTTTAATATATTTTTCCTATTTATTTCCTCTGAAGACAATCACCAATAATGCTTATCACCAACTTCATAGTAGCTCCATCTTTGCAGCCTCATCTTCGCTTCTTAAACGAATGGGACGTGGAAGAAGATACGAATTCTAACAAAATCTTGCAAAACACTATTATCCATTTCTCCTTACCAATGCTGTGAAAATCAAATCAGACATTGAATCATATAAGATATTTATGTTGAATCAATAAGTTTTAATAATTCTAAATCAACTCTCAAGAGCTTGGAATGAAGATATTAAAGAAGCTCAAAGTGTCTCAAGTGAAGAAAATCTGAGTAATCTTTGCTAGGATTGTTGTAGGATGTTTAGTTGTGTCTAAATATGGGTAAAAGACTTTGATTTGGTGGAAAAATATTTTAAAACCTTGATTTTATGTTAAATTATGAAATATTTGAAAAATACCCACCAACAGACGAACTTTGAAAAGTTTACATTGAACTGTCATGTTAGAAATTCGAACTTTAGCTTTGGAAATTCGAACTTCGAGCTAAAACTGAATAAGTCTGAAGAGATGCCTCTCTGACAGATGAATTTTGATTTTGTAAAATTCGAATTTTCATAAGTGTCTGAAAGAAGCTGTTGAGAAACAGACGAACTTTGGGTTTTGAATATTCGAATTTCAGACAAAATGAAATTTATGAAAACTGAAGAAATTCGTCTAAAACAATGTTAAAGTTCATTTGAAATCTAGATCATACTAAGTTCCAAAATTGCTCACTGACAGACGAACTTTGAAAATGAAAATTTGAATTTCAGAAGCTAAAGTTGTGAGTCTGTTTAAATAACATGATGACATACGAAGGACAGTATTTACAAATTCGAATGTTGAAGTAAGTCTGAAAAGAGGTCTCTCTGACAGACGAACTTCACTCTTTGAAAATTCGAATTTCGAAGTAAATGAACTACTGTGACTTTTGAGCCTGCTGCGGACAGACGAATTTTGGGGTTCCAAAATTTGAATTTTGAGGGCACTGTAGCAAATTGAAAACACTGTTCACATTTAACAAAAAAACTTTCTTCTTGAAAATTCGTATGTCACAACATGGAAACATTTTCTAAGTTTCAAAATTCGAATTTCACTTCATGAACAGACGAACTTCAGTATTTCAACGTTGGAAGCTTCAACCTTCGGTTCCTTCAAAATTCGTCTGTTGACCAACCAAAATTCAAATTTTAGTATGTCAGAAGCATTAAATGCGGTTGGTTAACGGATAGTTTTTCAGAGTAACCGTTAGATAACTTCTCCAACAGATAGATTTTGTCTCTAATGGACATTTGAGACCTAAATCTATAAATATAACATCATTTGAAGTTGTGGGTAACAAATCAAACTTTGTATATACTGAAATTCTGTCAAATTTTCTACTCAAAGACTTTTACCCTCTTACTTCAATACTTGTACTTTAACTTTCATATTCACTCTATTCAAGAGAGTTTCATCTTTGTAAATAATCTAATCTTCATTTGGAAGATAGATTTACTTGTGAGGAGATATCACAAGGGATTGTAAAGCACTTTGTGAAAGTGCAGAAAGAGATTGAGTAAGCTCTAGAAAACAGAGCACTGGCGTTGTACTGTGGCACTTGCAAGAAGCCCGTTGAATTCTTGTTGAATAGTGGAAAAATCTTAAGTGGTCACTTGGGGACTGAACGTAGGTCAAGTGGAGAGATCGAACCAGGATAAATTTCTGAGTCTTCTTCTCTTTTATGCTACTTTCACTGTTATTTATTTATACTCTGTTTTACATCCATATATTGCATTCTTCACCTCCTTGACATTTTGCAGAAAAATTTTAAACTTCCCAATTCACCCCCCTCTTGGGAAGCCAGCCTAACTAACAATTTGTTCAAAGTTTAATAGTTTAACTGTGATCTAATCGGAATTGGACCAGTAATAATTAAAATAATATATTTTAAACTATAAGGTTTAGTATAATATAAGTTTTGATGATGACAAATATAGGGTAATAAGGAACAAATGCATTATATGTATATGACATATATAATGTTCCTTAAAGAAGTAAAATACATATTAGCATGTATTTAATTATGGTTATAATACATATATCATGCTATGTGTAAATATATCCATTGTACTTTTACAATGAATAATATAAGTTAAATATATAAACTGGACTAACTACTTGATTTGTAAGTGTAATATATTAAATGTAGGTTGGTCCAAGTAAGAAGAGTGAGCATTGGAATATAGAAATGGAAATCAATATCATGCTTCACTCGAGAAAGAAGAAAAGAAAGGATGCTCAAAAAATGGAAGATCTGAAGGGAGCATGCCAAGAAGGAAATGACCAAGTGGAAGTGGAACTCAACATTTGAAGATCTAGTCACTAGGTATATTTTATTTTCACTTAGGTTTTGAGGTGGGATTAATCGTTGAAAATGACTTAATCTTGTTACCATATGTTTTAAATGAGTTAGATTAAGTAAATATGAAGTTAGCATAAGTTAGATTTGAAAAACTCTAATGACAGACAAATTTTGAGAAGTTAAACTTCACATACTTTATGAAAATACGAACTTTGCTGACTGAAATTTGAAGTTCCAGAGATATCACCTCTGACAAATGAATTTCAAGTATTGAAATTTGAATTTCAAGTCAAGCATAGTTAGTGAAATGTGCAAAATTCGTCTGAAGTCATGACAAAGTTTGTCTAATATTTAAGCACTAAAAAGGTTCAAAAATACTCCCTCCGAAAGATGAATTTTGATTTGAAAATTCAAACTTTATAATAAAACTCAATTATTTATAATTGCATTTAATTAACTCAAGAAGTTTTGAGTATCAAAGTAACATATCCTTACTTTTAAACATAGTGAAATCTGGTTTTTGAGAATTTGAAGTTTAACCTTTACTTAGTATTTTTTATATATCTCTCAAAATACATATGATTTTAATATAAAACTTATTTCATATGAAACTAGACTTAATAAGCTTTTTAGAAAAGATTATTTCACTCAAAATAAAGGTCATATGAAAAAGTTATGGTCATTTAAAGTTGAGTGGTGAGATATGAATTTTCAGATTTGACCTCTTATCATTATTTTGATCATATCTCACAAAATACGTCGATTTTGAAGTAAAAATTATTTCATTTGAAAATAGACATTTAGAGCTTTCTAGCCATGGGTCATTTGCTTAATTTAGAGTTAAAATGAGTGAGTTATAGCTTATGTAAAACTGTCTACAGTGCAAAGTTCGAAGTTACGTAGGTTCTGCTATAATAGACAAATTTCGGGCCTCCGAAATTCAAATTTTGAAGAGAACCTTCGTGCAAAGTTGAGCTTGCCACTAACAGACGAATTTTGGCTTCCAAAATTCGAACTTCAGGTCTAATAGACAAATTTTGGCTTTCAAAATTCGAATTTTGAAACACTGGAATGTGAAAATACTTCCAGAAAAACCAACAGATGAATTTTCACATCCAAAATTCGAATTTCAAAATGAAGAACTTGTGCCATATTGAGTTACTCACTGACAAACGATTTTGAGTACCAAAATTTGAACTTCGAAGGCACTGTAGCAATATGGAACAACTGTTCACACTTACTAGAAGTACTTTAAACTTGAAAATTATCATGTTTCAACATAGAAACATTTTCTAAAGATGAAAATTCGAACTTTGCTTTATAACAGATGAACTTTGAAGTTCAACGTTAAAGTCTTTAACTTTCAGTATCTTTGAAATTCGTCTATTGACATCCAAAATTCGAATTTCAGAATGTTAGAAACATTAAATGTGGTTGGTAAATGGCTAGTTTTGCAAAGTAACCGTTGGGTAACATCTTTAACGGCTAGATCTTGTGTCTAACGTCTAATTACACTACAAAACTATAAATATAACATCATTTGAACTTATGTGTAACGATCTTAAGAGTGTTTATACAAAAATGCTGCAACCATTTGTAACATCTTTCTATCACATCATTGTTTGAAAAACACACCTCAATAGAATGAGCTTTCAATGTATTATCTACTCTTCAAGAGAGTTTTCATTCTGTAAACATTTCTTTCTACATATTCTGGGTAGAATCTTAGTGTGGGGAAACACTAAGGGATTTACACATCTTGTAAGGGTGTGGGGAGAGTAACTTCACAAGTGCCTACTGAAACTTGTGGGAATGTACTGAGGCTTCACAGGTGCCCGAATCAAACATGTGGGATATAGTGAAAAATCTCAAGTGGTGGCTTAGGGACTGGATGTACGCCAAGTGGTTGGGCTGAACCAGTATAAATTGTTGTGTATTGTTCTTCATCTTCTCTTTTCAATTGCTGCACACAACTCTTTATCCCTGTTTTGCTACACTCTTAGTGGAATTGGGTTGTGATCCAAAAGAGCGAAAATCTTGCATCACTCAATTCACCCCCCTCTTGGGTGACCAGTCAACCTAACATAAACAAATAATACAAATATAAATAAATTTTATAACTTAATTAAATTCTCAAACTAAATAATACTGAATTATCAATCTATTAGTCACCACAAACAAATTATTATTAAGTTTTATAACACTATTTAAATTTAAATAAGTTAATATTTATCCATAATAATGCTTATATAATATTATAATATAAATAAAAAAATATTTTGTACTAAAAATGATGTTTTTTAATCTTAAAAATAAAAAAAAATTAAAATTTAAAAATTGAACCGGTTCTCAAGCCAATTCATAATTGGTTCGACTAGTTCAAAGTTGATTTCTACCAGTTCTTGATCGGTTCTTACCAGTTCGAAAATCAGTCAGTTGTTTCCCTTGTCAGAACCGAACCAATCACTAGTTATTGGTCTAACTGGTTGAAATGGTCAATCCGATCGAGTTCTGATAATACTAATTCTTACCATCTCTGTCAAGGGCCATAGGTCTAATTTTATTTTTCTTTTAAAGAAAGGCTATAAATAAACCTCCTATGAACACCAAATAAAACAATGAAGAGTTTCTCTAGAGAAAATTTTAGATATAGTGTGCCTATGTATCTTCTCTCTTCTTCTCTCCTCTATGTGACAGTGAATTTCTCCTCTATGTGATAATGAGAGTGTAGTGTTTCTGCTATAAAGACTTGAGTTAGGTTCCATCTAATGATCTAACTCTCATCACATGAGTTATGGTATTTAGAGTATGTGAAAATTCAACATAAAGCTACAGGTGAACATCTCTAACTTCTTATAGTTAAAACTGAATATAACCAATTGACAACTGTTGATGGAAAAGATGCTGGCGGAAGCATGTCGTACAAAACTTTAACCAATGAAGACCGTTCCAAGTCTCACTAATTTGAAGACATGTGGCCATAATTTATTTGGTATCCTTCTTAACTACAAATAATTTGTTTTTCATAGTACAATAACTGAAATATATCATATTTATCATATTTTTATAATTATAATTATTCTATTGATATTGAGAAATTGATGGGCTTCAGTATAATCAATGTTTAATTCAAATTTAAATTCAATTCATTAATTCAAATTTAATTTTAGAATAGACTATTAAAAACAAGAATATAAAACTTATAACAACTCGTGCTATATACTAATCCTAAATAGTATGCATCTTCTTTTTTTTTTTTTTATGATACATCCTGAGGGATCATCACTTAATCAAATTTCATCAATATTTTACCAAACTTCTGTCAGTGAGTGATCTGGGAACGTTTAATATACTAGAAAATTTTTTGGAAGGAATTTGAATGAGCAATGAAAAATGAATTGGCTAAATTAGAATGTAAGATTTTTTTTTTACCTGAAATCATGTTTCGTATTAAAAAAAATTAATGAATTCCTATATCAGAATGTTTGTTACGTATACTAATCAAAATGATGGAAAGGAATTCTTCAGATGTAAAAGACAATAATGCCCTTGAAATAATAATTATTGAAAATTAAATGAGAAGGTAGGTGAGAAGAAAGAAGACAGGGAGAAAGGAGAGAGGTAGCCAGAGGAAAGAGGAAAATGAGGAGGAGCAAAATGGCCTAAAATTTTTTTATTCCATAGAACTAAGACCTAATTCAATTACCCCTATGTGGAATTAAGCTCCATCGATCTATTATGATGAAATCAAATTTCTTTATGAATCCTGATTTTCTGCATACCAAACATTTATTTATACGGAATTATTTTCTCATTCCCTTTCTTTATTGTCAATTCCTGTATATCAAACCGGTCAAACTCAAATGATTCATGCGCCTGCCTAAATAACTTTTATACAATTTGACTTCAAACTCCATATAGCTTGTAAACTTTAATAATTGTATAAACTATACCTTACCGAGACTTCTTATTTAAGTAATTGTATAAACTATACCTTACCGAGACTTCTTATTTAAGTATTCGTAAATTCTCTAAACAACTAATCAAGAATTTCATACAAAGAGACTCTTACATCCTCATGAAGTAAGACTCTTTAGTGTGGTTTAAAAAAAAGAAAGAGCGAAGTATATTTTGTGACTTCTATAGTCACTCAACTGATGTTTGCTTGAGAAGGGAAATTACTTTTCTGGAGGTCTGATTGCTTTAATTGTCTTCTTCTCAGTTTTGTTTTTGGCCAACGTCTTCTTCTCGGCTAGAAATTAAAGAATTGTCTTCTTTACTTTTGGAATTATTCATTTGCGGGATTGCTTCGTTATCTTTCTAAAAAAATTCCTACATTGCAAAGTAGGAAAACTTTAATTTTTCTCAAAAATATTTCTTCTCTACTTTTTAGGTGCATTTTTATATTTGGATTTTAAAATATATGGTAACGTAAGAACTGAAAAATATGATTAGTGTAAACTATGTCAATATACACGAGAAATAATTGCTTCCATTTTTCTTCTTTTTGTGATAACATAAACCAATATGATATGACAATTAACTTGCCGCAAAAGTAGCAAGTTTCATGAGAAAACTCATATTCAATTTATTTATTGTTTATAATTTATAATTATAATTGCTATCTAACTTCCTCAGTTTGCCTCTAAAATAATTATTGTACCATGTAAGACGAATTCCAATGTTCATTAACCATTTCTTTCCATTTTTCTCAACTTATGTTAGGTTTATGTTTTCACCTTTTAATTGTATTTAAGGTTCGAAATTCCACAATTTAAAAGTACACCACCTTAAAAAAAATTATTTTGAGATTTTATATATTTGGATTTTTATTTTCATTTACCAACCGGTGAAAACTACATTGGATATCGACTAATCTAAATTGAGACATGTCAAACCATAAAATGTTAAAAGTTCTCTTAGTAGCAATATTTTCTATATAAGACTTGAATGTGAAACCTTACTTATAAAGAAGAAGTGCTAATCACTTGAACCAAATACAATTCGTTGTGACATTTGGCTATCATATATAACTAAAGCCAAGATTGTATCTAAAGCATATTGAAAACCAAATCCAGGAAGAGTAATATATTCTAAGATTCATTGGGAGATGGCGGAGGCTAACAAAGAAATGGTGGAAACGCAACCACTTATCCACAAAACTGAGTCGGCAAATTCATCCTACAATCAATGGGACCATAAAGTATGCATCCTGCACTCATGTTCAATTGTGAAGCTGAGGATTTTATTATGTTCCTTTTTTTCTTTGTTCTGAAAATCTAATCTGATTTCTAACTCGAATTTGATAGATGGAAGACGATGTGATCATTGATATTGAAGCAATGATCAAGATTAACAAAGATGGTCTCTTGTCACCTATTTGTTGTATCTACAAGGTGCACCCATCACTCCGTGACCAAAAAGCAGATGCTGACACCCCAAAAGTTGTATTCATTGGTCCCTATCACTATGGGAATGTGAAGCTGCAAGAAATGGAAATGCACAAATAGATATTTTGGAAGAGATTTACACAACAAACTAAGATGAGCTTGGACGATTTGGTCAACTTTGGGAAACGCTCAGAGCCAACCGTTCGGGCTTCTTACTCAGAAAACATTAACCTTAGTAAGAAACAACCCATGAAATTGATATTTGTGGATGCTACTTTCATCATTGAACTTTTCATGGGGTCCTACAATTGGGAGGTGACCGGAAATGATGCAAAACTTTCACAACCACGGTTAAGAAATGCTATTAGGAAGGATTTAGTTTTACTTGAGAATCAACTTCCATTCTTTTTTCTTGAAGATCTATTCAATATAGCATTTCCTCCAGACCTTCGCGGTGGCCTCCCTTCCTTTCTTGAGCTGACCTATGCCTTCCTTCATCATTTTAACATACAAGACTTAGAACCGAATTCTAGTGTTGGGATAAAGCATTTCACTGATCTTCTTAGGTTCTTTTACCTACCTGGAAATAATCCATTGAGGCAACCAATATTCCCTGATGTTGGAGATGACTATGATCTTTTATATAGTGCAAAAGAGCTGGAAGAAACAGGGGTAAAGTTGAAGGCAAGCAAAAGTAAGTGCTTACTAGACTTGGAATTTTCCAGGCATAATCTTGAGGTTCCATATATTTTAGAGCAAGATAGTACTAAATGTTTGTTTTGAAATATGATAGCTTTAGAGCAGTGTCATTATCCTTATAAACATTACATTACTGATCTTGCTATTTTATTGGGTCAAATGGTCAATACAAATAGAGATATGGATGTCCTTATTCATAATAAAATAATTGGCAACTATCTAGGTGATGCCAATGATATTGTTAAAATCTTTAATGGTCTTCGGAAAGAAGTAGCCCGATACAATCTAAACTCAAATTATGTTGAAATCTGCAAAAGGTTGAATGGCTCTTATGAAGATACTTGGCACAAGAGGAAAGGAACTTTGAGAAGCGATTATAGCAAAAAACCTTGGCAAACTGTGGCCTCTATTTCTGGAATCAGACTCCTCATTCTCACCATTAATATTCAAACCATCTTTTCTATCGTCCAATTAGCTTTTAGGTAGATTTGATGGGTTATGGTGTAATATTAAAATTTGAGTGTTGTATTCTTGAACTTATTGTTTTGTATCTTTAATTTTATGCTATTAATGAATTATATCTCTCCTTTCCATTCTTTTTCTTCAATTTAGCTACCACCAACCAAGCAAGGCCTTGGTCTCTCACATATCCCCTCTCTAGTCATCTCCAAATACAAATGATAAATTAAAAAAATAAATTTTTTATTTATAAATCAAAAAATATAAATTACGCTATTTATATGAAGAACATTTCATTTTTACATACACTAAATATCCTAAATCTACCTTACTTTAATTAGAGGATTTCGGGGTCTAGAGTCCGATAGGACTCTTTTGAGTGACAAACTTTATCATCAAGTATTTAATATAACTGCAATTCCCAGGTTTGAATTCAAGACTTCTAGTTAAATTGATACAACTCTCTTACTAATTGAATCAAGTATTTGATGATACATATTTTTTTTTAGTACATAATTTTTATTAAAGGAAAATGACACATAAGTACTAAGGTAACACAATATTTTCAATTTAGTATCTAAAATAGGTCTAATTCCAATTGAATACTAGGATACTGAAGTTAAAATATTTTTTGGATGAAAAGACCGAAATACCCTTATAAATATACTGTGATTAATTGCAAATTAACAAATGTCACTATATCTAGTGGGTTTATTTACAAATAGTACATGAATTTAAGTCTTAGAACCAACTATATGCGATGAAAAGACCGAAATACACATAAATACCAAGGTAACACAATGTTGTATTTTTATTAATGATTTTCACTTTTTAAGTATGCCAATTAAAAACTTCAAATATATTGACAATAAAAAAAAATTATTTAGTATATCTAGTCGTTATGAGGATTGTCTCCGGATTGCTCACCTCCGACATGCGACGATATGTGTGTCCAGCTCCCCCTCTCTCTCTCTCTCTCTCTCTCTCTATATATATCTATCAAATTTTTACATCGTTTATTAAATAAGTATATATTTAATTTGTGGGTCAAATGGCATGTCCATTTAAAATTTAAAATCAATCAATCACCAATATGTCAATATATCTTAATAAAATTTATAGACAATTACACTATTCATAAATCTCATGTAATTTATTTTAGACTCTGCGATATATGGAAAGATGTATCTAATTATCTAATTTTTCTAAAAAATCTAAATTTAACTAAATTTACAAAGTCTCTTGCAAATTGATATCCATAACATCATCAATGACAATGACAAGTTTTTTAAGAGACCGATAATAATATAATTAGAGTATAAAAAATATAATTAGTTTTAGCATGAGAATTTAATGAATTTAAACATTTATAAATTGACAAATAGCACATATAGTTGGTTCATTTCAATAGTTATTGTGAACAATTAAAATATCACTATCATTAAAACTAATACAAATTACAAAATTTAGGTGAAAGTATACATTTTATCCCTTAATTTTGAAGTAGATTTCATTTTAATCATTTAACTTTTAAAAGTTTCATTATAATCATTTAACTTTAAAGACGCAGTAAAAAACTTCCTGAATTTAATACCGTTAAATAAACTAACAGAAAATTTACTTAGATACATCTAATCACTATTATTATACATTAATTAATATTAATTATCATTTTTCAGACTCAAAATAAATAATTAGTACCTTAGAAAAATAAAAAAATATGTTAATTTAAGGCATTAAAAATTATAACCTCAGAATAAATTATTTTTAAAATATTGTGGTAAAATGTTTAAAATTATTATATTAAAATAAATAATTTTTATTTATTTTGGATAAGTTAATAAGTTGAAAAATTTAGCTTTTGAGAATGTAAAGTATAAAAAATAAATATTTATTTTTATAATAAAAATATTTTAATGTCTCAAAATAAATATTTAAAACCGAAAAATAAAAATTTTGATTTTAAGGATGTAATCTTTAACTTCTTCCGTTAACATGTTTTTAAAGTAGTAAATATTTAAACCTTAAAATTATTTTTGTTTTAATTTTTATATTAATTAATACATAATAATATTAATGATGTGACTTTTAAATAGGTAAATTATCATTTTTCGTTGGCTTAATTAGAAAGTCTTTAATTACATGTTAATAGTTAAATGATTAATATGAAATAATAAAATTAAATGATTAAAATGAAACTTACTTCAAAATTAAAGAACAAAAAGAATACTTTAGCTTAAAATTTATAATATATCACCCTCTTCACATGCTGTAACTAGTGTTATTATGTCAGTTCAACAGGGATTTGGTGTCAAATTTAGTTCAGATGACAAGCGAAGCTGGCTCTTTTAGGAACCAGTTTGAACTACTGAAACACGTTCAGAAACAGTCTCATTTTTAAAAAAAAAAAATTCAAACATTTTTTTAGCTTTTAAGTTAAAATAGTATAATTTTTAGTACAATTTTTTTATATTATAATATTATATAATCATTATTATTATATATAATTAATGAAAATTATAAATTTACTTAACAAATAATATAATATATTAGTTGATTATTTTGAACTCAAAATATGATTATAAATAAATATTAGCTTATTTAAATTTAAATATTGAGCTATAACACTGATTAATAATTTAGTTATGGTGGATAATATATTGATAATTTAATATTATTTAATTCGAGACTTTAATGAAGCTATGCAATTTGTTTAAATTTATATTATTTGTTTAAAATATATTATTTTAATCACTACTAATACTATTGAATCAAGTGTTTTGATGATTCCAAATCAACTTTTTAGAACTTAGAGAGAAGATATCAAAGGTGCACAAATGATCTCAAGTGGATAAATTCAGGAAAAACCAGCACAAGAATAGATGTAGAATTTACAACCATGTTTAAATTGAGTAAAAGACTTTGAATTGGCAAAAAGATGTTTTAAAACTATGATTTTATGTTAATCCATGGAATATTTGAAAAACACCCACTAACAGATGAAGTTTAAAACACTTATACTGATATGCTGTTTTGAAAATTCAAACTTTGGCTTTGACAATTCAAATTTCGTATTGAAAATAAACAACTCTGAAAAGAGCTTTCTCTGACAAATGAACTTTGACTTGAGAAATTTGAATTTTGATATTTGTCTAAAAAGAGCTTTTTCTGACAGACAAATTGTAACGCCCCTCATGATACTTTTCTTGGCAATGTGTTTAGGACCGGAGGAAACATGATGGAGGAAGGCTCAAGTGGAGTCTGAAAGAGCTCCACGCTGCGGCTAGGAGCAGGGCCGCCGTGGCGATAAGCTTTCTAGAGGCGTTATTCCGGATGAAACTGGGGGCGCCGCAGCGGTATCTCTGGGGCCGCGGCGAGAGTCGATGAATTTGCTTATATCCGGATCAATTCAGTCGGACTAGAAAGAAAGAAACGAAGGGAGCGACGAAGGGAGACCGAGGAGCAGTGCTAGGGTTTGACATTTCTGGCATCTAGGAGTGATTTTCGGACCTCAGGAGCTTGGATTCAAGTTGGTAAGTGTTCCCTACTCCTCCCTCTCCATTTTTCTTTGGTTAAGTTTGAGATTTTCGGTTGTAAGGTTGGATTTTCGAGTTGGGGTGAAATCCACCGATTGAATTAGATGATTTGAGGTTAATGGAGTGTGTTTTGGTATTCTTATTGCTTAGGTGTGAGTTTTGAAGGGATTATATGCGTTTTGAGCTTAACCCTATGTTGTTATTAGTTAGGGCTCTTGGGAATCCGAAGTGTATGTGGTTGTGTGATGTTTGAGCGATCCCTAAGAGCTTATTGATGCATGTAGAGGGGGTTGTGTAACATCCTACCTCCATACTTAACCAAATACTTCAAAACCTGACCAAACACAACCGACATCTCAAAACAACTCTTCCATATTCATAAACACAGCGGAAACAACTCAAAAGCATCAAAATCTAAGATGGGGCCTTACACAAACCAACAAAGCCCAACAACACTCTGGACTTACCAAGATGGCCATACAAACTTCTCAACAACATTCAACCATACATACCACAAACATAAATATACATACATCTAAACCAGTCTCAACTCTGACATACATTCATTACAAACCATTCTCTATCTTACTTGGCACAAAAATACCATTACAGAATACACACGCTACATAGACTATTCCCACGTACACAGCTACTCCTGCGTCTTCTCAGGACTAGTGCCAGAACCGTCACCTGAAAGGTTAGTTTATGGGAGAGGGGGTGAGACAAAGTCTCAGTAACCGGGAACCACAACCACACACATATATATATATACATATATCTCGCACAAATCATGAATGCAATATGGAATGAATATCATGCATGTCACCCTCACAGGGACTCCATCCTTAACCTCCCTAACACATATATATATAATCCAACCTTATCCTCCCTAACATATATATACATCATCATACATCATACCACCATCACGTTATCACTACTACATCCACCATACATCACAGTCTCACAATGTCATGTGGTGATGCTCATGTATCATCATACCATCATCATAATGTCATGTATGCAACATATCATATCATCATCACACATATCATCATCATAGTCATAACCATCATCTAACAGTATACATACCACGATATATATATATATATATATAAACAGCACACACAACCCATCAGTATTATGATATGAATGGAATAAGCATATATATACAGATACACGTACTATCGTATAACATAGTCAATACAATATAAACAAACACCCGGTTACCTCAATTGTCGTTACCACACACACATGAGTTCCACAAGCTTCCTTGAACTGTCCAGTACACGTGAATCCCTCTCGATTAGCCAACAACCTTTATCATGTCACACTTCTTCCATTAGCACAATATACCAACAAATCAAACATCACAATTCAACCACATTAACCTAACCCAAGGTTCTAACATCCTTTTCATGCATCAATAAGCTCTTAAGGATTACTCAAACACCATACAATCTCAGACACCTCGGATTCCTAAGAGCCATTACCGAAAACAACCTAGGGTTTAGCTCTAAACACACATAATCCCTTCAAAACTCACATTCAATCAACAAGAATACCAAAACACGTTCCATTAACCTCAAATCACCCATTTCAATCGGTGGATTTCACCCCAACTCGGAAATCCAACCATACAACAGAAAACCCCAAAATCTAAACCGAAGAAAATGAAGATAGAGGAGTAGGGAACGTTTACCAACTTAAATCCAAGCTCCCAATGGACGAGAATCACTCTGGGACACCAAAAATGCCGAACCCTAGCACTGCTCCTCGTCTCTCTGCGTCGCTCCCTTCGTTTTCTTTCTTTCTTTCGCGTCCGACTGATCCGGATTTAAACGATTTTTCCGACTCTCGCCACGGCTCCAGCATGCCTCGCCGCGGCTCCACCAAATTATCCGGAACAATGCCACTGGAAAGCTTCTCGCCGCAGCGGCTCTGCTCCTCATCGCGGTGCGGAGCCTTTTCTAGTTCCTCTTCAACTTATCTCCTCCGGTCCTGAACACCGTGCCAAGAAAAGTATCACGAGGGGCATTACACTCTCCCCTCCTTATAAAAATTTCATCCTCGAAATTTCACCTCTTGCCTCTGGCAAAAATATCTGGATACTTCCTCCGCATAGAATCTTCAGTCTCCCACGTGACATCATTGGACATCAAACCGCTCCAAAGGACCTTTAACAATTTAATGGTCTTATTCCTCAACTGCTTCTCCTTTACATCCAAAATTTGCAATGGTGTGACCTCAACAGTCAGATCCTCTCGTACTTGAACTGCTTCATTATCAATTATATAAGACGGATCCGAATGATACTTCTTGAGTTGAGACACGTGGAAAACATCATGCAACCCAGCAAGACTAGGCGGTAGCGCCACTCGATACGCTACTGGCCCAATTCGTTCCAGAATTTGGTATGGACCCATATACCGCGGAGTGAGCTTCTTGGCTCGAATCGATCTTCCAGCACCAGTAGTAGGAGTGACCTTCAAAAATACATGATCCCCAACATCAAAACTCCAATGGTCTTCTCCTCCTGTCCGCATAACTCTTTTGCCGACTCTGAGCGGTGAGAAGCTTTTGACGAATACTCTCTATCTGCCGAGAGGTTTGATCCACAATATCTGGGCCCAAAAGACTTCTTTCACCAAGTTCAACCCAACACAATGGTGACCTGCACCTTCTTCCATACAACGCTTCATACGGAGCCATTTGCAAACTCGAGTGGAGACTGTTGTTGTAGGCAAATTCAACCAACGGCAGAAACTGATCCCAATTGCCTTTACTCTCAAGAACACATGCCCGCAGCATGTCCTCCAGAGTCTGAATAGTCTTTTCAGTCTGCCCATCAGATTGAGGGTGATAAGCAGTACTGAAACTCAAGTTCGTACCCATGGCCTTCTGGAGAGATTTCCAAAACCTGGATGTAAACCTTGGATCTCTGTCTGACACAATATTTATCGGGACTCCATGCAGCCTTACTATCTCATTCACATATAACTGGGCCAACTTCTCCATTGAAATAGTTTCCCGAATTGGAAGAAAATGGGCCGACTTCGTCAACCTGTCCACAATCACCCATATCGCATTGTGTCCTGAAGAGGTCCTCAGTAATCCCATCACAAAATCCATGGAAAGGCTATCCCATTTCCACTCCGGAATCTCTAAAGGTTGTAACATACCAGCAGGCAATTGGTCCTCAATCTTTACCTTCTGACAAATCAGGCATCTTGCCACAAACTCTGCGATGTCCTTTTTCATGCCTGGCCACCAATAACCTCTCTTCAAATCCTGATACATCTTAGTGGTACCTGGGTGAATAGTGTACTTGCTCTTGTGAGCTTCCTCCAAAATAATCTCACGCAACCCCGCAACGTTTGGCACACAAATCCGACCTCGGTACCGGATGATACCATCCTCCAGAATATCAAAGTCCTGGGTCTCCGCTATTTCAACCTATTCTCGAACGCCTAAAAGATAGTCATCCTCCATCTAAGCAGAGCAAATGTTCCTCAATAAATCGCTTGATACACTGATGGAACTCATTACTAGTACTCCAGGATGGACATTGATGGATAACTTCATATCTCTCAGGCTTTCCAGCAACTGTTGCTCTCTCCACATCATTATGGCCATATGGATTGACTTTCTACTCAATGCATCTGCCACAACATTGGCTTTCCCAGGATGACACTTCAAAGCAAACTCATAGTCCACAAGGAACTCAACCCAACGCCTTTGCCTCATGTTCAATTCTTTCTGATCAAACAAATACTTCAAACTCTTGCGATCACTGAACACCTCAAACTGAGCGCCATAGAGATAATGCCTCCATAATTTCAAGGCAAACACCACAGCCGCTAGCTCAAGGTCATGAGTAGGATAGTTCTTCTCATGAGGCCTCAACTTTCTTGAAGCATACGCCACAACTCTACCTTGCTGCATCAAAACACACCCTAAACCCTTCTTAGAGGCGTCCGTATAAACAGTGAACGGCTCTGACAGGTTAGGGATAATGAGCACTGGGGTGGACGTTAGACAAACCTTCAGCTCCTGGAATGCTCTCTCACACCCGTCATCCCAAATGAAAGATCGATCCTTACGGGTGAGTCTAGTCAATAGCATAACAAGTTGAGAGAATCCCTTAATGAACCTTCGGTAATATCCAGCCAATCCCAGAAAACTCCAAATTTCAGTCACCGATTGCGGTCTCTCCCAATTCAACACCGCTTCCACTTTACTAGGGTCTACAGCTACACCTTCTGCAGAAATCACATGACCCAGAAATTTCACCTCCCGTAGCCAAAACTCACACTTACTGAGCTTAGCATACAGTTGGTGATCCCGCATTACTTGCAACACAATCCGAAGATGATGTGCATGCTCTTCCTCACTCTTGGAGTAAACCAGAATGTCATCAATGAAAACCACCACAAACTTATCCAAATACGGCCGAAACACCCTGTTCATATAATCCATGAAGATCGCCGGGGCATTTGTCAACCCGAATGGCATCACAAGAAACTCATAATGACCATATCGAGTCCGAAATGCCGTTTTAGGCACATCCTCAGCACGTACTCGCAATTGATGGTATCCCGACCTCAAATCGATTTTAGAGAATACAGAGGCACCTGCCAACTGATCAATCAAGTCTTCAATCCTAGGCAAAGGATATTTATTCTTGATCGTCACCCGGTTCAGCTGCCTGTAATCAATACACAATCTGAGGCTACCATCCTTCTTCTTAACAAACAACACTGGAGCTCCCCAAGGCGAGACACTAGGTCTGATAAAACCTCTCTTCAACAAATCCTCAATCTATTTCTTCAGCTCTTTCAATTCAGACGGCGCCATTCGATATGGAACTTTCGAAATAGGACTAGTCCCGGGCACCAAATCAATGGAAAACTCCAATTCTCGTGGTGGGGGTAAACCAGTAATCTCCTCTGGAAACACATCAGGAAATTCATTCACAACCGGATATCTTTCGACACCACCTTGCATATCCACCTTCACAGAGAAGAAAACCAGAAACCCTTGACATCCTTTCTTCAAATACCTGTCAGCCTGAGCAAAGGACAAACACATATTCTCATCCCCTTCCATACTAGGGATATTCATCGGCAAAGACACAGTCTTCCGAGCACAGTCGAGAATGGCATTATTCACTTCTAACCAGTCCATCCCAATTATCACATCAATCTCTTACAACGGCAAACAAATCAGATCTAGGGTAGTACTTCGATGTTCAAAACGAACCACACAATTCAAACAAGCTTGGGCAGTTCTTAATGAAACTCCTGTGGGTGTGGCTACCGACAATTCAAAAGCCAACTCCATTGCCACAATACCCAATCTTCAGGCACAATCAAATGAAATGAAGGAATGCGATGCACCTGAGTCAAACAAAGCATGAATAGAGTAACCATGGAGTTTAAGTTTACCTCTAATCAAGTTAGGCGCTGCATCCGCTTCTTGTCGAGTGATGGCGAAAACTCGTCCAGGCATCGTAGGCCTCCTTGTCGCATCATCACGCCGTGGCTCCCAACAATTCCGCGACATATGACCCGGTTTCCCACAATTGAAACAAACCAAACACGGACGGTCACCATGACTAAACCCGCATTTTGTGCACGGATTTATGCACTACCAGAACTGTATTGAGGTGGACCGGAGTCCCTTCCTGCATACTCATTCTGACTGGAACTCCCTTGTTCAAAGCCACCTCGATAAAAGGGTCCTCTGCCAAACCGACCTCTATTGTGCTGATCCTTGCCAAACCTGCCTCTTCCTCTACCATGACGACCTCGATTATAGTGACCTCTTTCTCCACTAGAACCTGTACTACCACCACTGGTACCACTGCCTAAACCACTTCCTTTACTGATTCCTCCTGTAGGTCCTAGGTGAGAAAAGGCTCGAATCATGGAATTCCTTCTGTGCTCCTCAGCTTCCTTCATTCGTCTATACAAGGCATGAGTCTTCGCACATAAGTCCTCGAAGGACACAAACTCCACCACAGATAACCGCTCCTTAATTTCGGGATGGGCACCCTCAAACAACCTCTGAGCCATCCACCTATCGTCAGGATAATTATTCAGATACGTGGAATATTTTGCCAAGTCCAAGAACTGATCAATATAGTCATCCACTGACAGATTTCCTTGTTGAAAAGTTAGGAACTCGGCTTCCTTTTGCATCATTAAGGCTGGAGGGACATAGTGTGCAAAGAATCGTTCCTTAAACTGTCCCCAATTCTTAGGAGGACTCATCACTTCAACACTTGGGAGAATACTCCTCCACCATCTCTTAGCTTTCTTCTCAAGCTTAAAGACCGCTAATTGCACCTTTTGCTTTGAAGTGCAATCCATCACACTGAAGATGTTCTCCATCTGTTCAATCCAATTCTCCGCCTGTGACACATCCATAGTACCTTCGAAAGCCGGAGGATTAAACTTCCGAAAGTCCTTCAGCTGTAAGGAGATACCCCTTCTTCCAACCCTTGGGGCTCTCTCAGGTTCCACCACTGTTTCATCCTCTCCTGCATTCAGATCCACAAACATTTCGGCTTCTTCATTCACATCCCCCTGTTCTTGTCTATCCATTCTCTCTTGCAACCTGTTCAACGTTTCTCCCTGAGTATTCACCTAATTACTGAGGCCAGCCAACATCTCATGCATCTGCCTCATAAGATCACTGTTACTCTGCCTTCCTCTTCGAGACATTCTTCCTATACACAAGCAACAACACATTCACTTATACGGTTCTGGACTAGCATTACAGTGGGAATATAGTCTATGTATTCAAAACATGTGCCAAGTAGTACTTCAAGCAGAAACAATGGCCCAAAACCATTGCTCTGATACCAAAATGTAACATCCTACCTCCATACTTAACCAAATACTTCAAAACCTGACCAAACACAACCGACATCTCAAAACAACTCTTCCATATTCATAAACACAGCGGAAACAACTCAAAAGCATCAAAATCTAGGATGGGGCCTTACACAAACCAACAAAGCCCAACAACACTCTAGACTTACCAAGATGGCCATACAAACTTCTCAACAACATTCAACCATACATACCACAAACATAAACATATATACATCTAAACCAGTCTCAACCCTGACATACATTCATTACAAACCATTCTCTATCTTACTTGGCACAAAAATACCATTACAGAATACACACGCTACATAGACTATTCTCACGTACACAGCTACTCCCGCGTCTTCTCAGGACTAGTGCCAGAACCGTCACCTGAAAGGTTAGTTTATGGGAGAGGGGGTGAGACAAAGTCTCAGTAACCGGGAACCACAACCACACACATATATATATATACATATATCTCGCACAAATCATGAATGCAATATGGAATGAATATCATGCATGTCACCCTCATAGGGACTCTATCCTTAACCTCCCTAACACATATATATATAATCCAACCTTATCCTCCCTAACATATATATACATCATCATACATCATACCACCATCACGTCATCACCACTACATCCACCATACATCACAGTCTCACAATGTCATGTGGTGATGCTCATGTATCATCATACCATCATCATAATGTCATGTATGCAACATATCATATCATCATCACACATATCATCATCATAGTCATAACCATCATCTAACAGTATACATACCACGATATATATATATATATAAACAGCACACACAACCCATCAGTATCGTGATATGAATGGAATAAGCATATATATACAGATACACGTACTATCGTATAACATAGTCAATACAATATAAACAAACACCCGGTTACCTCAATTGTCGTTACCACACACACATGAGTTCCACAAGCTTCCTTGAACTGTCCAGTACACGTGAATCCCTTTCGATTAGCCAACAACCTTTATAATGCCACAATTCTTCCATTAGCACAATATACCAACAAATCAAACATCACAATTCAACCACATTAACCTAACCCAAGGTTCTAACATCCTTTTCATGCATCAATAAGCTCTTAAGGATTACTCAAACACCATACAATCTCAGACACCTCGGATTCCTAAGAGCCATTACCGAAAACAACCTAGGGTTAAGCTCTAAACACACATAATCCCTTCAAAACTCCCATTCAATCAACAAGAATACCAAAACACACTCCATTAACCTTAAATCATCCATTTCAATCGGTGGATTTCACCCCAAACCGGAAATCCAACCTCACAATCGGAAATCCCAAATTTCAACCGAAGAAAATGGAGAGGGAGGAGTAGGGAACGCTTACCAACTTAAATCCAAGCTCCCAATGGACGAGAATCACTCTGGGACACCGAAAATGCCGAACCCTAGCACTGCTCCTCATCTCTCTGCGTCGCTCCCTTCGTTTTCTTTCTTTCTTTCGCGTCCGACTGATCCGGGTTTAAACGATTTTTCGGACTCTCGCCTTGGCTCCAGCATGCCTCGCCGCGGCAGCTCTGCTCCTCGTCGCGACGCGGAGCCTTTTCTAGTTCCTCTTCAACTTATCTCCTCCGGTCCTGAACACCATGCCAAGAAAAGTATCACGAGGGGCATTACAGGTTGGAACCTTGGGTTAGGATAATATGGTTGAATTATGATGTTTGGTTGTTGGAACATTGTGTTAATGGAAGAATTGTGGTGTTGTAAAGGTTATTGGCTAATCAAGACGGGTTCACACGTATCGGAGAGTTCAAGGAAGCTTGTGGAACTCGTGTGTATGGTAACAACAATTGAGGTAACCGGGTGTTTGTTTATTTGTATTGTATTGTATATTGGTATGTATATTTGAGTATATGTATATATGCATGTTTCTATCATACCACGATATTGATGTGATTGTGTGTACTATTTTTTATGTATCATGGCATACACACAGCTAGATGATAGTGATGATGTTTATGATGATGATTTTGGCATGGCATGACATGACATGATGTATACATGTGATCATGATAGGATGATGATGAGTATATGATGGTACATGAGCATCACCACATGGCATTGTGAGGCCTTGATATATGGCGGATTGGGTGGTGATGATGTGATGACGATAAGATATAATGATATATTTTAGGGAGGATAAGGATGGGATCCCTACGGCTAAATCGCCTCCTATGGCTTGGAGGGAAAGGTATGCAGTGGACTGCACCTTCCCTAAATCGCTGCCAATTCGTGGTGGAAAAGGGGATGGAGAGCCACGGTCCGAACATTAGTGTTACCTTTGGCCGGGTGCACTAATGGGAGGTGAGCTTAGTGATGTCCCAGAATCAGTCTTCACCGACTGTTGGAAGGGAGTTACCTATATGAAATGTCCTGTTATGACGACAGCCCGTGGTTCTAGCTGTGTGCGAGGGAGACATGCATACCATTCATTACACATTGCATTCATGAGTTGTATGGAATATATATATACATATATGTTTATGTGTGATTGTTTCCGGTTATTGAGACACTGTCTCACCCCCTCTCCCATAAACTAACCTTCCAGGTGATGGTTCTGGCACTAGTCCGGACAAGACGCAGGAGTAGCTGTGTACGTGGAAATAGTCTATGTAGTGTGTGTATTCTGTATATGTATCTTGTGCCAAGTAGGATTGAATGGTTTGTAATGAATGTATGATATTGGGAGTATTGTTTTGTATGGATCAATGATATGGTTGAAACTGGCTATGTATGGTAGTGTTGGTGAGCTCAGAGCGGTATTGGGTTCCAAGGGGTCAAATATCAGAGGAGTGGTTCCTTTGAGGTAAAGCCTCTTTGGACAAGTTGGTTTGGGGGTTTTGGACCTGTATGATTGGTCTGGGAGTGTCTAGTTGCCTTTGGTGGCAATTGGAGGTTGTTAGTGGTGAGCTTTGGTCAATAAGTGGCCAAAATGCTGTTATGGGTCCAGAATCTCCATACGGAGCTGGATTGAGGTAAAAGTGGTGTCTATGGATAGATATGGACTATATTGACTTGTAGGAGTTGGAATCAATTCAATCTGAGGTCGAAGTATAAAATTATGCGTGTCGGAAGTTTGCCCCAAAATGTTGAATTTGCTGATATGATATATCAGCAGGGGGCGCCGCGGCGCCATAAGAGACAGAAGCGATGGAAAAACAGGGGAGGCCAGAGCCACGGCGGTATTGTAGCGGTAGCGGCCCCAAAGCCCAGATTTTGGTGTTTTATGAGTCGTTTCCGCTGTATTTAGGCATTGGAGAGTTGTTTGAGATGTCAGGGTTGTGTTTGGTTGAGTTTTTGAAGTTTTTGGTTAAGTTAAGAGTTGTAAGGAGGTAGGGTGTTACACAAACTTTGACTTTTGCAAATTCAAATTTCAGATAAAACACAACTTATGAAAATGAAAATTCATCTGAGGATATGTCAAAGTTCATCTGAAAACTAAGTTTGGAAAGAACATCAAGATGGCTTACTGACATACGAACTTTGAACATGAAAATTTGAATTTCAAAAACAAAGCTTGTGAGTCTGTTATAATGATATGTTGACATACGAATGATAGTATTTAGAAATTCTAACTTTGTATTAAGTCTGAAAGGAGGCCTCTCTGACAGACGAACTTTGCATTTTAAAAATTCGAATTTCGAATAGATGAACTATCGTGCCTTATTATATTGTCCACTGACAGACGAATTTTGAGTATCAAAATTCGAATTTTGAAGGCACTGTAGGAAAATGGAACAACTGTTCATACTTTCCAGAAAAACTTTAAACTTGAAAATTCGTATGTTCCAACATAAAAACATTTTCCAAAGATCAAAATTTGAACTTTGCTTTATGACAAACAAACTTTGAATGTTTAACGTTAAAGTCTTTAACTTTCAGTCTCTGTGAAATTTGTCTGTTGGCCAACCAAAATTCAAACTTTAAGTGTCAGAAGTATTAAATGCGGTTGGTAAACAGATAGTTTTTTAGAGTAATCGTTGGGTAACTTCTCCAACGGATAGATTTTATCTCTAACGTATAGTTAAGACCTAAATCTATAAATACAACATCATTTGAAGTTGTGGGTAACGAATTTTAATTCTGTATATACTAAAACTCTGTTAAATCATTAACTCAAAGTCTCTTACTCTCACATACTTCATTCTTTGTACTACAACTTTCATATACACTCTGATTAAGAGAGTTTATTCATTGTAAACAATCTTATCTTCATCTGGAAGAAAGATTTTCTTGTGAGGGGATATCACAAGGGATTGGGGAAGCACTTAGATAGAGTGCAAAGAGAGAAAGTATGAGCTCTAAAACAGAGTATCATAAGTTGTACTGTGGCATTTGCAAGAAGCCCACTGAATTCTTGCAAGATAGTGGAAAATCTCAAGTGCTAGCTTGGGGGCTGGACGTAGGTCAAGATTGAGAAACCAAACCAGGATAAACATCTGTGTCTTCCCTTCTCTATTACTACTTTTATTGATTATTCATTTATACTCTATTTTATTGTCACCTTTGCTTTCCTCACTTTCTTAAAATTTTTACTCCCCTCTTGGGAAACCAGTATATCTATCAAATACAATTCTAATTAGATTATAACTGAACTATTAAACATTAAATCAGTTTATCCTTCAGTTCAATGTTGTTTCCCATTATGCCATGATTAGTTATTACTCATCTTAACTTCGTGGAATATACCAATGCTCACCTAGTATATGATATGATAGAAATGTGATTAGGCTTACTAATTTTGGGTTTAACTGTAAAATATTGTTGATTTCTTCTTTATTACTAATACAAAGGCAAACTGCAGTCGTCATTCATTTGGATTACGTGATCTTTTGTTCAGATCATATTACGTTTCGTTTCACTAATTATCCATACTTTAATGAATCAATAATATATAAAAAAGTTGTTTCTATTTATCTATTATTTTAAAATTTTAAGATAGTATTAATTATTTTTCGTCAATTATATCCTTATTTTTATTTTAAAAGTAAAAAACCACAGCATTAATGACTCTTTTCTATTTATTCATTTTTTTAAAGCACATTAGAAAATTTAAAATAAAATTTTAACATATTAATTATAATTTTAATTTGTATACTAAAATATTAAACAATACTCTTTTAATTCCATATCTTTTGTAGTTTTAGAGTTTTGATTTTGTTTAAAATTTTTTTATTATTTTAGATCTTTGATGCATTATTAATTATTTTTTTTCAACTGTACCATTCTCTTGTTTAATTCAATGTAGCTCATTATTTTTTAGTTAAATTAATCAAATTTCTTGTGAAAATAGATATAATAAATGATTTCTGAATTTGTATGGAAAAATCTTAAATTACAAAAGATATGGAAAGGAGGGAGTAGTAAATAACACGAAGGGAGAGAGTATATTTTGTAGACATGCAACTAGACGTCGTATAAGCATTTAATGAATACATTAAAAGAGGAAGCACCATATGTAATTCTAAGCCTTATTGTTTTTTTTTTTCATTTAAAATGCGTCATTTTAAATAAAGAGGAATATTTCTTTAAAATTAATTATTTAAAGAAAAACTTAGTATTTTTCACTGACGTATATACATAACAGAGGCCAAGGATGGATCTAAAGCATACTGAATACAACAATTGACACTAACAGTCGTATTCAAGAAGGAAGAGCGCATGTTTGCTCAGATCGTTTCTTTTCGATTCTTTTATTTTGTTTTTTAGACTTGGATTGTGGTTTCTTTCCTCTTTGAATGCCATTCAGTTTGATTGGTCCAAAAAAATAAAAGAAGGAATAGCACATATACTCAGATTCTTTGGTGGGAGATGACAGACATGAAGTAGAAAGGCTTGGCCTCTGAGTAAACTGGGTCCTCTGCTGCTGTTGAAACTGCCACTGGGTGCTATTGTTTCAGTAGTAAATCTGGACTGTCCAAATAAATTTTTTAACATTTTTTAATTTCAAAAGAAGAAAAATAAAAAACTAAAAATAATTTGTCAATTGTAAAATCTTTGAAAAATAATGTTTAATATTAAAAATAAAATAAAAATATAATATAAAATGGAGACAATCCATATTTTAGTATGAATGGTCTAGATCTGCTACTGGAGAAACTACACACGGTGCCACTATTTTCTAGCAGCAAAGAAACGGGATCCACCCCTGAGATTTGTCAAGAAATCTTTGAAACTATTCAGCCAATTCCTGAGGTTCAGGCATGCATATCCTGTACTCTTGTTCTACTGTGAAAACTTTTCTTATTTTTCTTATACTTTACCTTTGATCACAACATTTTAAGATTGCCAATGTTTACTACCACAACTATTAGCCTTTTTTAGTGATCTTATTTAGTTTTAGTTATAAACCACTTGTAAGATTACACACTTTGGATCTTAAAAGCATGTGGCAACTTTTTTTTTTCTTTTTTTTTTTAAAAGATTATTTCAGAATTATGACAACGCTTTTTAACGGTCTTCTTCATAGGCATGGTCATGTGCCACATGTTACGTCTACTTCACTTGCACTGAGCATTTTGTTTGCCCTGCGAAGTCGGCCCAAAGGAGAGAAAAAGGCCTTTTGTCATTTGATTAAGAGAGTGAAAAAATACTAAGAGAAAAGATGACACTGACACTGAAGATAAGGCATTTTGCGTCAACTTTATGGTTCATCCCTAGGCCCAGGCACACCCCTCAATATGACTAAAATTATAGATCAAAATATATTCATAATCCTATCCTCATTTTAAACCTATCCAATATCCTTTCAGCAAGAGCAGTCAGGTCTTAGTTGAAGTGTCAGTAAGTGCCTAAGTGGGTATACTTTCTTACTCTCTAACCTTTCAAAGCAGTAAAAATACAAATAGCAAGTGCGTCGATAATGGTCTCTTGCACTCGGCATTCTGGCTCTAGGCTACGTTCAGTGTCATTTGATTTTTTTTCTTCCAAGCATACGAATTACAGATTTTAGTAGGGGCTTTCCTATGTCAGTTACCTGTGGTGGTTACTGTCATCCTTTGAAACCAACCATGTAAAAAGCACTGGCACCAATATTTTCTAATTTTAAGCTTGATCAAGATTTTTTGTATAGTTTCTATATAGCATGAATATTTAGAGAGTACAAGATAGTTACTCGAAACCGTCATAGAATCCATAGCTTAGAAAATAAAATCACAACTAGAGAGAGTGAACTTGACTTATCATGTGTTTTGTATGTTACTCAGTACGCTAATACTACTAAATCTATAGGTAGAGATCTAGAGTAAGAAATCTCATTGTGTATCTCTAATGAACTAACTCACCTATTACTATTTGGCTCAGATAACGCTGAATAAACAAAACACTTGCTTAAACCTATTAATGCTACTCAATATATACAATATTGATCATTTTTTTTATTCAAAACCTCACAATTAATTTATATCAAAATTGGGTTTTCTGAAATAGCATGATTTATGTTAAGTTCAGATTGGAAAATGTAGGACAATTACACACACACACACATATATGGAAAAATCAAACATTTGTTCCACACAGTTTTTACTGATTTTGAAATTGGTCCCTACACTTTATTTTTAATGCTCCCTAAAGTTTTGACCATTTATTGAATTAATCCTTAACTTTTCATTTTTTTACTTCAAGGACTGCCACATGGCACTGACCCCGCTAAATAATCTTATGTGGCTAATGGTTAAATGCTTAAAGCTAAGGAATTACTCCACCAACTACAGCTTCGATTTGTAAACTTGGAGCCCCGCTTCGAGGTCTACCTTAATTCTTCTAGCCTAGCGCTAGCATTTCCTCACTTCCTCTTCCAGTTTTCTCGTAGTGGTTTGAGCTCCCTGGTCGTTGTATCTATCTCACCATCGCTGCTATATATCTTGCCGTCGAATGAGTGCTACTAATTTTGGTGGCTTTACTATGGTTTTCACTATGTTAGAGATCATTGCCCTCACATGACTTTCCCAGAGATTCAGATGTTTCTTAACTTCCTAATGTAAATAATATTTTCCTGAGGATCAGCGAGGCAAGGAAACTTCGAGCTTTGAAGCCTCTTTTGCTCAGAAACTCAGAAAAAAAAAAAGGAAATGTAAAGAAAGCTCATGTAAGTTCGTAGAGCGGGATTTGGGATTTTGTTTTTCGTAGGGGTTTGCTTAGCATTTTTCAGAGCATACAACGCACCATTTTGATGTAAACGCAATATTGCAATAAAAACAATTGTTAGTTTGTTTGGTTTTTTTTGGCAGAATTTGTTTGCTGATTTGGGGGTTTCACATTTTGTCTTGTATCTACAGCTTTTATATTTTACTCTGACCTTTTGGAACTACACCTTAAACTAAGTATACGCCGACCAAATGTATATTATAATATATATGTAGTGTGTGTATACTATATATAGTGTGTATTGAGAAAGAGAGAGAGATATATGGGCTTATTTTCATTTTAATTTTATATATAATTAAACGCAGACTACAAGAGCTAATTTATGTTAGACAATTACTCGGCTCTCCGTTTTTTTTTTTTGAAAATCAATTACTTGGCTCTTTTACAGGAATACTGCATGAAAAAAAAAAACCTTTTTCCAATGCTAAATATTTTACAAGTCGATATCAATCTCACCGACTTGCAATTTTTTTCTCTCTCACTGAAAACGGAGTTGCGGAAGCCAAGATGAGTGTCAATTTATTTTAATAAAAAATTGAAATGATATACTCACTTTATTCCCTATTATAAATCACTTTTAATTATTTTACATACAAAAAAAATAATTAAAAGTAATTAAAACTCTTGAACTTTATAAAATTTATTATAACTTTTTATTATTACCCTCATTAAATTATAACATATCTTAATTATATTCTTTTTTATCTCTCTTTATAAATATGAAAATAAATATTTAATACATATAAAATAACTTATATTTTACATATTTTTAATTCTTTTAAAATATGATTTATAATAGAGAATAGAAGAAAAAGGATCCAGGCTTCGTGACACCCCTTCCCCAAACCAAAACTTGTTTTACATGTGCCTATACGGAATTTATAATATATTATTTTATATTATTTAAAGGAAAAATTAATCATTTGATCCCTATAGTTTACCTCAAATTTTAATTAGGTCTCTATAATTTCAAAGTTTTCAATCCACTCCGTACATTTTGCAAAGTTTTAACTGCAATCCCTACAGCCTCCAGACCAGCTAGTGGCATTAAGAATTTTTCCTATGTGGCTAATCATGCTAATGTGGCGACAAGGGCTTGGTCCTCCTACGTAGAAGAGCATGTCAAACTTTTCATGAGAGTAGGCACAAACGAGAGAACAAGAAGGGTTTTGGGTGGAGAATATTGAAGTCTAGGTTCTCGTCATTGAATTTGAAGGAACCAACCAAGGTGTAGTCGAAGATGGATGGAGATTTTTCTTTATGGTGGCAGAGCATCTTAAAGTGATCAAAGATTGACAAAGCATGAAGGGGAAAATCACATAGGTGAAGGAGTGAATTTAATTTCAACTATTTTGTGACTGTTGTAATTTTAAAATCTATGTTAAATCTCTAAGCATTCAAACATAAAAGTTTCATTAACCAGACATCTTCAAATGCTTATCATTGTTTTGCCTTCAAAATAATGATAGTGGACGGTGAAACCATTGGTTGAGTAGACTTATTTGTTTTATTGAATACTGTTCCTATATATACACTTATGATATGGCACTTGGTAACAGAAAAGAAAATAAATAACAAAGTAATTAATAAAAAAAAACTAATTAATAAGTTTGACTAACTTATATATTATAATACCCCCCACAAGCTGGAGAATGTAAATTAATCATTCCCAGTTTGGAAATTAAGGGAGAAAATAAATCAAAGGCTAAAGGCTTAGTAAAAACATTTGCTAGTTGTTCAGAAGATTTAACAAGAAGTAAATGCACAATGCCAGCTTGTTGTTTTTCTCAGACAATATGGCAATCAATCTCAATATGCTTCGTGCGTTCATGAAATGTAGGATTGGCGGCAATATGTAAAGCAGACTGATTATCACAGTAGATGGTTGCTGGACGAGAATGAGGAATGAACATATCATGAAGAAGATACAAAAGCCACTGAAGTTCACACGTAGTGGAAGCTAAGGCTCGATACTTAGCCTCTGAGGATGAACGAGACACAGTGGTTTGTTTCTTTGCTTTCCACGAGACCAAAGATGATCCAAACAAAATGTAGTAACCAGTGGTAGATCATCTAGTATCTGAACATCCAGCCCAATTTGAATCACTATAGGCTTTAAGATGTAAATCAGAATTAGAAGAAAAGAAGAGGCCTTGACCAGGAGAGGACTTAAGATATCGAAGAATCTGATGTGCAATTTGAAGATGATGATCAGTGGGAGCAGAAATAAATTGACTAAGTTGTTGAGTGGCAAAAGCAAGATCTGGCCTGATAGTGGTAAGATATAATAATCTTCCAACAAGAGTACGATAAATGGATGGACCAGATAAAGGAGTTCCACTATCCTTGGATAATCTAAAATGTCGATCTAATGGTGTTTTAGCATGCTTACAATCAAGAAATCCTGCATCAGAAAGAATTTCAAGAGCAAATTTCCTCTGACAAATAAAACTACCTTTGTGTGACCTTGCAATCTCTAATCCAAGAAAATATTGAAGGGAGCCCAAATCTTTGATTTTAAAAGTCTGATCAAGTAAAGACTTAATCCTTTGAATCTCAGAAATATCATTGCCAGCCAAAATTATGTCATCAACATAAACTAGTAAAATGGTAAAGGAATTATGAATTGATCGAATGAATAGTGAATAGTCAGACTTAGACTGAGCATAACCATATGAAACAAGAACAGTAGTTAGCTTGGAGAACCACTGTCGACTAGCTTGTTTAAGACCATAAAGGGATTTTTGCAGTTTGCATACCAGAATAGATTTAGGTGAAGAAAAACCAGGAGGAAGTTCCATGTATACCTCTTCATCTAAATCACCATGAAGAAAGGCATTGTTAACATCAAGTTGGTGTAAATGCCAATTAAATGCAACTGGAATAGCAAGAACCAATCTAACTGTGGTCATCTTAGCAACTGGAGAAAAAGTATCTAGATAATCAATACCTTCAGTTTGAGTATACCCTTTTGCAACAAGCCTAGCCTTATAACGTTCAATTGAGCCATCAGCTTTATATTTCACCTTGTAAACCCATTTGCAGCCAATTGGTTCCTTATCAGCAGGTAATTCAGTCAAAATCCATGTTTTGTTTTGTTCTAGACCTGTGATTTCAGCAGTCATGGCCTGCTTCCACTCATCATGAAGCATGGCTTGAGAATAGGTTTTGGGTTCAGCAATAGTGGAAATGGATAGGGTAAAATGTTTCTGAGTAGAAGTGAGATGATCATAGGAAAGAACAGAGGAAAGAGGATACAATATACCTGAACTTTCAGAATTTGATGGAGATGATGTCAAGAGGGAACAATGATAATCTCGCAAATAAGTTGGAGCCCTTCTTACTCTTGTAGAATGTCTTTGAATAGGCCCTTCTACTGTAGGAGAATTTTCTGGCATTAAAGAATCTGTAGTGATTGAATCAGATAATGATGAAGAAGAATTTATAGGATTTTGAGATAAGGAATCAGTATGAATAGAAGTGTTTGAAGAAGAATCTGAAGAAGTATATTCAAGAAAATCAAGAGGTGGGTATTCTTAAGGCATAGAAATAGAAATAAGATCAGACGAAAAATTAGTTGAAGTATTATTATGAAAAGGAAAAACAGATTCATAGAAATATACATTTCTAGATATAAGCATCTGGCGAGTTTGTATATCCAGTAAAACATAGCCTTTTGTTCCAGATTTAAAACCCAAAAAAACACATTTGTGAGCACGAGGATCTAGTTTAGAACGACTTTGAGATATAGTAGATGCATAACATAGAGAGCCAAATACTTTTAGATTAGTGATATTAGGAGCCTGCTGAAATAATAACTCAAAGGGTGTTTGGTTCTGTAATATAGGGGTAGGTAACAAATTGATAAGATAAGTAGCATGAAGGATGGCATAGGACCAATAACATTTAGGCAAATTGGATTGAAATAATAATGCCCTGGCTACATTTAATAAATGTTGATGTTTACGCTCTACAATACTATTTTGTTCAGGAGTTTCTACACAAGTGGTTTGATGTATAATACCTTTATTTGCATAATAATTTGTCATGTTGAACTCTTGACCATTATCAGTTCTAATGATTTTGATAGAAATCTAAAATTGATTTTCATGTAAAGAAATGAAATTTTGAATCAAGGCCCGAGTTTCTGATTTGTGCTTCATAGGAAAAATCCAAGTGTATCTTGAGAAATCATCCACAATAGTTAAAAAATAACGATGAACATGAACTGAAACTTGATTAGCAGGTCCCCAAATATCAATATGAATCAAAGAAAATGGCTTAGAAGATTTAGAGGAACTATTATTAAAAGAAAGTTTTTTTTTGTTTAGCAAAATGACATACATCACAATGTTGAATAGGAGAAACAGATGATGATACAAAAGGAAATCTATTGTGTATATTTTGTAAAGTAGTGTGTGATAAATGTCCTAACCAAAAATGCCAGAGATCAAAGTAATCAGCATCAGCCTGTCTAATATGTTTTGAAGAAGCAAGAGCAAAATGGCGATCTACATGTTGATTTAAGAGATAGAGCCCCTCTTTGACATCAGCTGAACCAATCATCTTCCAAGTGTCCAGGTTCTGAATAGAACAGAAAGAGACATAGAAAATTAGACAACAGTGAATTGCAATGGTAAGTTTTGAAACTGATATGAGGTTAAAATGAAAGCTAGGAATATAAAGAACAATAACTAGGTAGAATGAGGAAGAGAAATGAACTGTTCTTGAATAATATGTAGAAACAATTTCACTATTGGGTACCTTAACATCAATCGGATCAATCCTTTTATACGATGAAAACATGGATAAATCACAGCAAATATGATCAGTAGCACCAGTGTCAATAATCCATACTTCCTTATTAATGACAACAGAACAAGTAACATGATTACCTCGTGGGCCAGTAAGGATATGATTAACAGAAGGTGAAACAGAATTTTGTGTATCATTCTGAACTAAGGACAATATCTTTTGATATTGTTCTGGTGTAAAACCCAAATGAGAATCAGTAGAAGAATCTTTTGCCTGAGAAAGCAAATCTTCAGAACTAGACTCTTGAGCAGCAAGATTTATAGCAACACTATTTACTGAATGGTTCTTGTTTCGAAATTTAAAGCTAGAAGGAAACCCATGTTTCCTATAACATGTGTCAATAGTATGTCCTGGTTTACCACAGTATGTACACAATTTTGTATTACCAGATTGAATCATTCTTGAATTCTAATTTTGAAACTGACTTCTTGGTAAAGCTTTGTTGACTAGTAAAGCCTTAGACTCAACTGTAAAACCCATCTCACGTTCTTGTTGTATAACAAGAGAAAACACCTTATTAATTGGCGGTAATGGCTCTATCATCATAATCTGAGATTTTACAGCAGCAAATCGATCACTAAGACCTTTGAGAAATCGAATTGTGTAGTCGTGCTGCTGATATTTTCTAACAAGATTAATTGCACCACATGAACAAATCGGATCACACTTACAGGTAGGTAAAGGACGAAGATTAGACAACTCATCCCAAATGATCTTCAATTTTGTATGATATTCACTAACCGTCATATCTCCTTGTCGTATTGAATGCAGTTCTTCTTACAAATCAGCAACTCGGAAGACATCTCCTTGAGAAAACCTATCTTTAAGATCATCCCATACTTCGTACGCCTTGTCTATCCACATTACACTGTGAGCAATTGTCTGAGACATCGATCGATTCAGCCATCCAAGAACAATTGTATTACATCGCTCCCAGGCTGAATAAAGAGGATGATCAAAAGAAGGTGCCATGATCGATTTATCGATAAATTTCAACTTATTTTTCGATAACAGAGCCATCCGCATAGCTCTGGCCCAAGAATGATAATTGGGACCAGATAATGGTGGTGATACAAGAATTAACGCGGGATTTCATTTGGATGCAAGTAAAAGGGACTTGAAGGATTTTGTGAAGGATCATTAAAGCTTGTAGATGAAAGCCCTAATGGATCGACCGGAGAAGATTCCGCCATAGATAATAGCGAAACCCCAAGAAAAGAGAAGACAATTAGAGATGCAGGGAAGCGTTGAAAAGAAAGAAGAGCAAATGCTCTGATACCATATTACGAATCAAGAGAAAAAAATAGAGCAAAAAAACTTATTTGTTTTATTGAATACTGTTCCTATATATACACTTATGATATGACACTTAGTAACAAAAAAGAAAATAAATAACAAAGTAATTAATAAAAAAAACTAATTAATAAGTTTGACTAACTTATATATTATAATAATCCATAGCAGGAAATTATCATTTTGATCTATCTAAGTCCTTAATTAAGTTGGGTTTTTGTAACTTTATATGCTCAGAGCATCCATTTTTTTAGAGATTTTTAAAGTAGCAAGTCTTATAGAATGCTGCAAACTTGGCACAAGAAAGCTTCATCGGCAACGTGAGCGGGTGGAGAAGATGATAATGCAGTAAAGGAAGATGCTAACGTTTTTTGGAAAGGCGCGGTGGACAATAAGCTGTGCTTCCATTCTTTTTTTAATGTATGCTATTCTACTATTGCCATTTCAGCATCCACATGTTTATTCTTTTGCCATGTCAGCATTAATTTAACACCGTTAATGCCACATATGTACAGTAGGGCTATTTTTATAAAAGAATTAAATTTTGGGGACTAACTTTGCTAATAGCTAAACCTATGGGGAGTTCTTCATAAACTTTTAAAGTATAGTGACCTACTTGAAAATAAGTGTAAGGAATAAGGACTGATTAATTAATTTTTCCATATTATAATTAATTAAAATATAATATACACATATATTAACTAAAATATATTATATACTACATCTAATATATAAATAAATTAATATAAAATATTTGTTAATTGAAAATATAACATATATCTATGTATTTTTTAAAATATCACTTAGAAAATTTTTGTAAGCATAAAAAATATCTCTAACTGACAATTAAAAACTAATTCCTTTAAATTGTAAAGATAATTAAAATTGATTTTTCATTTTCTAACAAAATATTTTCCATACCAAAGACTTTTTGAAGACAATGGAATTTTTTGCTTAAGAGACACGTAGAAATTTTTGAGGTGTGGCCTTGTGTTTCCCAACTAAATTATATTTTTATTCCATTGAATAATATATTATGAAAATTATATGAATAAATAGTGGAATAATAAATTTTATTATATGTAAATATTCTCCAAAAATAGTAATTGTATTATCATTATTGTGAAATTAATCATTTTTCTCTCTATTATATTTTTTTACATTTATCCAAGTACAAGAAGAGGAAATATGTTCCGTTACTTTTATCTTTTCTTTATTTTCTTTCGACTCATTTTTTCTTTCCTATATTTTCTCTCCTTGTCCAAATGTAGGATACTCTGGCAAAAAAAAAATGTAATAGGTAATATCAATTTTATTTAAATATATATTATATCATTATTATGAACACCGTATTTTTTTAAAATAAATAAATAAATAGAAAAAAAATAGAAAAACAAAAACAGCCTTTTCAGTTCAATTATAAATAAATTTACTAATTATCACATGTTTTAGAAAATAAAAAATGAGATTTTGAGAGGGTTGAAAAATTAATTTCTTATCCTTTAAATATTTTTTAAAGGATAATAAAAATATGTTTTAGGCATAGCTCTTGATATTTTAATTTAGAGCTTTTTGTCAAAAAAATATTCCTTTTCCCATTAGATTTTAAAACAAATAATGGCTAAACCTAAAAGAAAAAAATGGAAGAGCGGGAGTGAAACGCTGATCTCCCACTTTGTGGAATGGCATAGGGACCAGAGCATCGATGCAGAGACTAGAAAACAGCAGGGCACCTATAACACGCAATAGGCACAGATTGATGCAGAGGACTGGACACGAGAAAGGGAAAAATATCTCCTCTCCTTAGGAGCTCGAGTATCCGGGAAGCAAAGGGAAGGAAATTTTTTATGTTCACACCATCAACAGGCATTGATCAACGCCTCCCTTGAACCTCTAAATTGTCAATGGGACAGAGATCGGCGCGCAGAGAGAGAGAGAGCTTTGGATCCACGCTATGCTCGGCTATAAAAGGAGTCTATGGGGCCAAAGTGAAGGGGGGGCTGAAATAAGAAAGAGAGAGATGGAAGGAGGGAAGAGCGGGAAAGCAGGAGGGGAGTTGGAGAACGGGGAGCGGTCGGAGATTGAGAGATGGAGGTAAGGGAGATCGAGCAAGAAAAGAGGAGCAGTCTGAGAGAGCACGATTAGAGGGTGAATGAGTTGGAGTAGAATAGAATGAGGGAAGAAACCGAGGAGCAAACACACTCATGTCAGGTATGAATTATTATACCTTAAAGATTTCTTTATGGATGTCGATTGCACGATTAATTTTGGGTAACTTCTATTGATGGGTTTATCTATTGATTCCTATTGGTCTGGAAGGTCTATTAGTCTATTATGATTGCTTGGTTACGATATGGGTGTTGATTGTTGATGGCTGTATGTTAGGTTAATGAAAGGGGCTTGTGTTCAATTCTTTTTCTGGTATATGCCCGACACGTGTTCCATAATATGCATGAGAGAGATGCAATGTTTCTTTGGCAGTGCATAAACGGTCCACGCTTTGTCAAAATACTTGTGTTTTTGTCGACAGTTTTCCAGACCATGGCTTACCATGTATCTCTTGTCTCTCGGAAGCTTTGTCATCTCTGTTTGTTCCCCAACATATTTCATTTCGACATTACAGAGTTTGAGTTTTGTGATTTGTGAGTTGCTCACTATTTGTGTTGATTTTTTTCTGGCATCAAAATCTGTTATAGTACGTGTCACAAAGATGCTTCATGAGCCTTTGTGCCTTCGTTACGTGTAGAGGATGGACAGATTTAGCCTTCTACATAACCATGGTTCATATAACTTTCTCCAAAAAGGTTTAAACATGTATGAGTGATGGTTGATAGGTGAATAATGGTTTGTTATCGGTTGGCGAGAACCTTATACCAGGTGCATCCTTGACATTGTTGCCCCATGTGGATGGCTTAAGCTAATATCTCGTCTTTTATGGCATATGAGACTCAATTACTTGGTCCTATCTAATTTTAGGTTCCAATGGTCCTATCTAATTTCCTTTTTCTTAAAAATAATAAATGTAATATAAATAATTAAAACAAAAGCCTTTTATATATGCCTTTTTGTTGCAAGTGGTAATATTGTGGGTATTTAGGTATTGATTAGCATATCGTGAATAATAAAGTCATTATAAATGTTAGTTGATTCTCTTTAAAAATACATGTAACAATCATACTTTAAATTCTTTTTCATGCTTTCTGAAATAAAAATGGTTTCCTTTGGTTCTATTTATTTCCATATTTATAATAGATGTAAGAAAATAAAAATTATTTAAACAAAAATTATTTATTTTTCTCCAAACTTTTTATTTTTGCTGTCTTTCTGCCTTGAGTGGTATCACAGTAGATGTAATGCCCCTCATGATATTTTCTTGGCATTGAGTTCAGGACCGAGGAAACAAGACGGAGGAAGGCTCAAGTGGAGTCTGGAGGAGCTCCACGCCGCGGCGAGGATCAGGGCCGCCGCGGCAAGAAGCTTTCCAGTGGCATTGTTCTGGATTAGTTGCTGGAGCCGCGGCGAGGCATGTTGGAGCCGCGGCGAGAGTCGTAAAAATTGTTTAAATCCGGATCAGTCGGACGCGACAGAAAGAAAGAAAACGAAGGGAGCGACGCAGAGAGACGAGGAGTAGTGCTAGGGTTCGGCATTTTCGGTGTCCCAGAGTGATTCTCGTCCATTGGGAGCTTGGATTTAAGTTGGTAAGCGTTCCCTACTCCTCCCTCTCCATTTTCTTCGGTTGAAATTTGGGATTTCCGATTGTGAGGTTGGATTTCCGGTTTGGGGTGAAATCCACCGATTGAAATGGATGATTTGAGGTTAATGGAGTGTGTTTTGGTATTCTTGTTGATTGAATGTGAGTTTTGAAGGGATTATGTGTGTTTAGAGCTTAACCCTAGGTTGTTTTCGGTAATGGCTCTTAGGAATCCGAGGTGTCTGAGATTGTATGGTGTTTGAGTAATCCTTAAGAGCTTATTGATGCATGAAAAGGATGTTAGAACCTTGGGTTAGGTTAATGTGGTTGAATTGTGATGTTTGATTTGTTGGTATATTGTGCTAATGGAAGAATTGTGGCATTATAAAGGTTGTTAGCTAATCGAAAGGGATTCACGTGTACTGGACTGTTCAAGGAAGCTTGTGGAACTCGTGTGTATGGTAACGACAATTGAGGTAACCGGGTGTTTGTTTATATTGTATTGACTATGTTATACGATAGTACGTGTATCTGTATATATATGCTTATTCCATTCATACCACGATACTGATGGGTTGTGTGTGCTGTTTATATATATATATATATATCGTGGTATGTATATTGTTAGATGATGGTTATGACTATGATGATGATATGTGTGATGATGATATGATATGTTGCATACATGACATTATGATGATGGTATGATGCTACATGAGCATCACCACATGACATTGTGAGACTGTGATGTATGGTGAATGTAGTGGTGATGACGTGATGGTGGTATGATGTATGATGATGTATATATATGTTAGGGAGGATAAGGTTGGATTATATATATATGTTAGGGAGGATAAGGTTGGATTATATACATACATGTTAGGGAGGATAAGGTTGGATTATGTATATATGTTAGGGAGAATAAGGGTGGATGATATATGTGTTAGGGAGGATAAGGATGGAGTCCCTGTGAGGGCGACATGCATGATTTTCATTTCATATTGCATTCATGATTTGCGTGAGATATATGTATATATATATATTGTGTGTGGTTGTTGTTCCCGGTTACTGAGACATTGTCTCACCCCCCCCTTTCCCATAAACTAACCTTTCAGGTGATGGTTCTGGCACTAGTCCTGAAAAGACGCGGGAGTAGCTGTGTACGTGGGAATAGTCTATGTAGCGTGTGTATTCTGTAATGGTATTTTGTGTCAAGTAAGATAGAGAATGGTTTGTAATGAATGTATGTCAGGGTTGAGACTGGTTTAGATGTATGTATGTTTATGTTTGTGGTGTGTATGGTTGAATGTTGTTGAGAAGTTTGTATGGCCATCGTGGTAAGTCCAGAATGTTGTTGGGCTTTGTTGGTTTGTGTAAGGCCCCAGCCCAGTTTTTCGTGTCTGTGAGTTGTTTCCGCTGTGTTGAGGCATTGGAGTTGTTTTGAGATGTGAGGGTTGTGTTTGGGTCATTTTGAAGTTTTTGGTTAAGTACGGAGGTGTCAGGAGGTAGGATGTTACAGTAGACACTTAGATATCAATCAGTAATTGTGAGTGATAAAGTCACCACAGATACTAGATGATTTTGTTTTAAAATTGTTTTTTACAAAAATAAAGAATAAAATTGTTTTCAATCTTTTACTTTTAAAAATATAATATTCAAGATGACATGTATTTTAATCACATATTTTAAAAGAAGGGAAAAAATATATGTTTTCTTTAAAAAATTGATTTTAGAAAATGATAAGAGTAGGTAATGGAAATTAATCTATTTTTTGTAAATTAAAACAAACCAACCAATTCTAAAAATTGTTTTGTTTGAGGGGAGATAAATTATTTTCTATAAACATTCTTTTTTAAAAAAACATTATAATAAAAAAATACCAAGTAGGTGGACTTTGATCCCTATCATAGGTACGTAGGTCTTAACTTCTCATCTTAGGTTAAATTTGCCTTTGTAAATAAATAATATTTTTCTTATTTGATTATCTTATTTTCTCTAATTTTTAGATTTATTTTTGCATGTGAATGATAAAAGTACAATCAAAATAATTTTTAAAGTCATATTCATTTACACAATGAACTGTACCTAAGAATAAATACTGTGGGGTGTCTAATTCCTTCCTAACTAATCATTGTACTCCCGAATCTAACTTTATTTTATAAACTATCATTTCTTTTTAAATGTGTTTTCCAAAATTTTCCTTAAAATTTTAATAGCAACTTTTCCTGAATCGGCTTCCATTATGAAAGCTGGTTTTTCTTTTTTTTTTTTTCTTCATTTTTGCACCATCCACATCGCATTTTTAATTTGACAATCATAAATATATATTAATTATAATAAAAAATCTCTATATTGGTCTAATTGGTAAGAGGTTGTACTAGTTTAATCAAAGCTATTAAGTTCTTGTTCTAAAAATGTAAGCATGTTAAATATTTGATGATAAAGTTTGTCACTCAAAAGGAGCCTACTTCGCTTGATTTAGATTAATTTGAATCTCAATAAATCAATTAAAGTGGGTAGGTTAAAGATATCAAAGGCACACACTAAAAAAAATAAAATCTCCATAAATATATTTTCTTGTATTTATTTATTCATATATAAAATGTTTATAAATAATAAGTATAAATTTATATATGTGTGTGTGTGTGTGTGTGTGTATAATAAATATATTGTGTGTGTGTCTCAAGGGAGTGGGGAGGGATGAAATGAGAAATGGGGGAGGTTAAGGGTGATGGTAGTAGGCTGCTAGCCACCTAACATGATCCAACATTATGAGATGTGTCTAATGGCTATATGGGATAGTATACTAACCTACCAGGCTTAGCTGACAAAGCTCTGACATGTATTAAACGTGATAGGTAAACATTATATTCAGCTAAGTAATGATTAGTTCTCATTTCTAATGATTAGATTTGGCTTAAATCTATAAATAGGACCTTAATTAGGATGGTAGGTAAGAACATTAAGTAAGATTGTGCCAAAATATTGCTGAATCATTAAGTTCTTTGTCTTGTGCACATTAAAGTTTCACCTACCACTTTTAGCTATGAGAAAATATGCTTCATTGTATTCTATTGATTCTTTAATAAAGCTAAACACTTGTAGATCTTACTTTTACTTCTGGGTAGAAATCTCGGTGAGTGTTTATATTAAGGGATTCATTTTGTACACATCTTTAAAAGGGTGTGGAGAGACTCATGACCAACTCAAGTGAAGAGCTTGGAGTTGTATTAAGGCAAGTAAAAGCCTGAATGAATCTTGTTAGAATTGGTGGAGAAATCATAAGTAGTGATTTGAATACTTGATGTAGGCAAAGTGAAGTGGCTAAACTAAGATAAATCATAGTATTTGATTATATTTTTTCCTACTTTTTTTACTTTCAAATTCTTGCTCTTTTTTAGAACTCTTGTATAATTGCATTAATTTTCTTTTTTTACAGAAATTTTCAACAGCACAATTTACCCCCTCTTGAACATTTCAGCTACATTAACATTGATAAATAATGATGTCACCATTCCCACAAAAATAACTTTAATATGGTTTGAAAATAGCCAGTTTTACAAAACTATATACCTACTAGCATCTTATTGTATAATCAATGATAACAAATAAATAATAAATTCTGTCAACAACGCACTAGTTCAGAATACAATTTATACCTTTCTCGGCCATTTGGCTAAGATCAAGAATACTATCTCATACAAAAAGATACTCTAACCCTTTCAAATTCCTTTTATAAAGAGAGTGGCAATCAACTTATTGGGTGAACTATGTGTAGTGCATATAACTTTACCTATTTCTTTGTAGAATTTAAGAATCATGCAATTTTGAAGGACGTCTTACTTTATAGTTAAATCAAGCTAAGGATCCAACTTGAATAATGTTATCTGTATTTGAGTTTCCTAATTAAGTTACCAATTTTTTGTTAATTTTAACTCTGGTTAATATTCCAAGTCAGATGCTTCAACCAAGAAAACGGCTCCAATATCATTAAATTGTAATTCATTCAAAATAAATTAAGTTTTTTAACATATGACTCAGATGTTGGTTATAAATGTCAAAATGTAGTTTGGTCCCCTTTTTATAATGTCTGAGATGTTAGAAAATCATACCATCACAAGCTCTCTCTCTTTCTCTCTAGGCAAAGCAGGTTGAGTCTCATATCTTCACCTTCTATATACCAATAATGATCTCATTGGGTTCTTTGCGGCAAATAAGAATAATTTCAAAATTAATTGTGATTTTATAATTATAATTTGACACATAATATAAGCATGAAAATAATAACTTTGAATTATCTATATTAAATTTAAATAATCCAAAAGTCGATGAGGTGTTTTTGAATAGGTGTTTCTTTGGAATTATTAACACATTGCATTTTTGGAATCCTTTAAAGTAAAATACTTTAATTTCATATGTTTCACAGAATGGGACAATAATAAATTTAAAATTATATTTTCAGATTCCTAAAAATAGATCATTCAACAAACAATGGTATGATCAGACTGGTTAAATTTAAATGTAAAATTATATTTTAACTTGTACAATTGTGTTTGTCTTCACTTCAATTTCTCTTCCAACTTCAAATGATTAATTAACATTTTAATATTAATCTTAAATACACGTACGTCTACATAACAAATGTAAAGGTTAAAGAAAATGGAAATATAAATTTATTATTCTTTAGAATAACCTTTGTTTACATAACGCAGATGGACCATGTTCTATAAACCCTTTAGTTTGGTTGACGCCTTTTTTTTTATTCTTTTCTTTTATTTTAAACTTTAATTTCTTAAGTCTGTACCTTGAGTTTACTTTATGTAAATAAACTATGTTTTCTTTATAACCTTTAGTTTACTTGAAGCTTTTTTTTTTTTTAAAGTGTTGCTTTCCTTTATTTCGTTTAATGGGTGTAAATATGTAAGTAATCACAAACTCCATACAATTCAAAATCATATAAACGCCTCATTAAAAAAAAATCATATATATAAACGAATGATATACTTTGAGTTTCTCAATGATAATGTTAGTTATTAGCTGATATAGCATCTGTAAATTAGTGATTTGATTGGATTGTTTACGCAGTGTAATCATTGTATATATATCCCATCTTGTAACCCTTTATGGGACACACAACGCAATATACTTTCTTTCACATGTAGAACTCTCTAAATTCGTTCTTTCCCTGGAATATTATTTCCTTGCAACGTAGTAACAAAACCTTTAATAAAAAAAAAAAAAAGAAAGAAACACGTGTACCTTTACAGGGATGAACTACATGCTATATATATAATACCAAGTAGAACCTCAATATAACTGAACATCAGAAAATAATTTGTGTTGCAATTTCATGTATAGAGAGAAAACAAAAGTTGCATAATCTCTTGTGGCTCCTCATTTCATAGTTGGAAACTCCATTCAAATTGAAGAACAAGGTACTGAATCATATACTCTCATCAAATTCTGAATGCTTTTCTTAGTTTATTTACTTTGCTCTCGGGTACAGCTTGGCAATTTGGATCCTTTTATAATTATTTTCATTTTCTCCGTTTATTTACTTTCACAGGTTTTTCTACAGCCTAATTAAGATTGCAAATGCATGTTGACATTCTAAATTATTAGCCTTATTTAGTACTATCTTTAAGAAGAAAACCTGTGAAGATATGAAACTATACATAAAAAACAAAACATACCTATTACTATTTGTTATTATTTATTGCTATTTAAAATTTCTTACCTATCACTAAATGATTTTTTTCAAACTTTTTTGTGTTATCTATTTTAATATTCATTCTATTTTATTTGATCGATGGAATTGGAAAATGATTTCGAGATTGACATTGAAAAAATGACACTAGAAAAAATGACACTAGACAACAAAGATCGTCTCTTGTCACGCCCTGCATATTGTATCTATAGAGTGCCCCCTTTGATCCGTAAATCCAAAGAAGAAGCTTACACCCCAGTGGCTGTTTCAATTGGCCCCTTTCATTATCGTGATGAGAGGCTACGAGACATGGAAGAGCACAAACAATTTGTGTTCAAAACTTTCTTACAACGAGCGAGGGCAAGCTTTGAAGAAATGGTCAGTTTTGTGAATCAGTCAGAGCCAAAAGTTCGTGCGTCCTACTCGGAGAATATCAAACTCACTGTGGAGGAATTTGTGAAACTGATATTAGTGGATGCTGCTTTCATCATTGAATTCATCGTGAGCAACCGTAACCGTGAGATCCTCAAGGATGCTAAACTGTCACAACTATATTTGCAGGGAAGTGTTTTTAGGGATTTGCTTTTACTTGAGAATCAACTTCCTTTCTTTTTTATTGAAGAGTTATTCGATTTGTCATTTCCCCCTAACCATCGTGGTGACCTCCCTTCATTTCTTGATATCACATTTTCCTTCTTTGAAGGTCTAAACAAGCAAAAACTAAAGCCTGATCCTGATGTTAGGATAAACCACTTCACAGATCTTCTTAGATTGTTTTACTTACCAACAACAAAACCTGTAAGGAGTAAATTCCAACCTGAAGAACGTCTTTTATGCAGTGCAAAAGAGTTGCTAGATGCAGGAGTAACGTTTAAGTCAGCCGACAGCATTTGCTTGCTAGACTTGAACTTTTCAGGACGTGTTCTTGAGATGCCACACATTCTTGTGGATGACAGCACTGAATTTTGGTTTCGTAATATGATAGCTTTAGAGCATTGTCATTATCCTAATGATTCTTACATTGTTGACTATGCTCTCATGTGGGATTGCCTAATCAACACAAACAAAGATGTGGATGTCCTCATTCGAAAGGGAATAATCCACAACTGGCTTGGTGATACCAGTGAAGTTGCAACATTATTCAATGGTCTGGGTAAGAATATCCTTACACTGACTTGCAGTTCTGAATACCTCAAGATCTTCAAAGAGTTGAATGATTTTTATCATGACCCACTTCACAAGATGAAGGCAACTCTGAGACGTGATTATTGCAACACACCTTGGAAAACATTGGGTACTGTGGTTGGAATCATAGTCCTCATTCTCGGCACTACTCAGACCTTACTTTCCCTCCTCAAGGCAGTGTTCAAAATACGTTGAGCCTTTGAGGTTAATGGCCCATCGTGATCACTGTGTCTGCCTCTGTTTATTTTCTTCGTCTATTTCTGTTTTGCGGGTCTTCTGTTTGTCTTGTTTTCTTCACTTTATGTGGCTTGGATTTTATTTGTGTTTCTGTGAAATAATATTGTTGTGTGTCTTTGAAACTTTTGTTGTACCGTTTGTGTTGCTATTAATGAAGTATTTTCATGTTGGCCCAAAAAAAAAAAGTAACCTGCCAAATTCATGGTCGCTCTCTAATTTTTATTCAGTCTATTTACAACTCTATGAATAAGAGAATTCTCAAACTCAACAATTTTATTCTTTCTTTTCTCTAAGTACTGTTCTGTGGCAGTTGCCTGCCTCTTATATAGGAAAAGCATGCAGGCCACTGCACATTTCCCAGCCTCAATCCATTCATGGATACGTAGGAGATTTAATTATTTTAAATTTAAATATTATTACATAATTTAAATATTAATAAATTAATACTTTTATTTATATATATATATATTTATTTTCATTAATATATTAATAAATATATAAATTAATTCTAAATATGAGTAAATTATGTTTTTCCATTTAAATTACTTTTAATTTTTGTTTTCAAACATTTTTTGATTACAGTATTGATTTCCTTTTGCATTTTGTTATATTATATTATATATATCTTTAATATATTATACAATACTGGGAAAAGATAGGAGATTGCTTCATTGATTCTATTCCTTTCATTTTTAATATTATATTATTTTTATTTTATTTTCTTGATTTTTGTTATACAATTATTCAAATTTAGAATAGATTTAAAGTTTTAATTGAAAATCTTACTAAATATGTATCCTTTCAATCATAACTAGTGTAGCACTCATGCCATATATAGATGTACTTCCTTACATGCGCAACAGCAAAAACTAGCATATATATATATATATATATAAAATAAGAAACACTAAATCATATGAATGTTCATGGTCATGGTCAGTTTTTATATATAGCTTCAAACAATTAAAAGTGTAACACCCCTCATGTTATTTTTCTTGGCTTTGTATTCAGGACCGGAGAAAACAGGGCGGATGAAGGTTCAAGTGGAGTCTGGAAGAGCTTCACGCCGCGGCGAGAAACAAAGCCACCGCGGCAAAAACCTTTCTAGTGGCATTGTTCTGGATGAACTGGTGGAGCCGCGGCGAGGTGTGCTGGAGCTGCGGTGAGAGTCGGGAAATTTGTTTAAGTCCCGATCATTTCAGACGAACGGAAAAAGAAAGAAACAAAGGGAGCGACGGAGGAGACCGAGAAGCAGTGCTAGGGTTCGAGATTTCCAGTGTCTAGGAGTGATTTTCGGACCTTGAAAGCTTGGATTTAAGTTGGTAAGTGTTCTCTACTCCTCCCTCTCCATTTTTCTTTGGTTGAAGTTTGGGATTTTCGGTGTTAAGGTTGGATTTCCTGTTTGGGGTGAAATCCACCATTTGAAATGGATGATTTGAGGTTAAGGAAGTGTGTTTTGGTATTCTTGTTACTTGGATGTGAGTTTTGAAGGGTATATGTATGATTTTAACTTAACCCTAGGTTGTTATTGGTTAGGGCTCTTGGGAATCCGAAGTGTATGTGGTTGTGTAGTGTTTGAGTGATCCCTAAGAGCTTATTGATGCATGAAAAGGGTGTTGGAACCTTAGGTTAGGTTAATGTAGTTGAATTATGATGTTTGGTTATATGGTGTATTGTGTTAATGGAAGAATTGTGGTATTGTTAAGGTGGTTGGCCAATCGAGAGGGGTTTACATGTATTGGATAGTTTAAGGAAGCTTGTGGAACTTGTATGCGTGTGGTAACGACAATTGAGGTAACCGGGTGTTTGTTTATTTGTATTGGTATGTATATTTATGTACATATATATATATATGCATGTTTCTATCATACCACGATATTGATGTGATTGTGTGTACTATTTTCTATGTAGCGTGGTATGAACACAGCTAGATGATAGCCATGATGTTTATGATGATGATGACGATGATTATGTTTATGATGATGATTTTGGCATGACATGACATGATGCATACATATGATCGTGATATGATGAGGATGATTATATGATGATACATGAGCATTACCACATGGCATTGTGAGGCCTTGATATATGGCGGATTGAGTGGTGATGATGTGATGATGATATGATATGATGATATATGTTAGGGAGGATAAGGATGGATATATATTTTAGGGACGATAAGGATGGGATCCCTGCGGCTAAATCGCCTCCAATGGCCAGGAGGGAAAGATGCGTAGTAGACTGCACCTTCCCTAAATCGCTGCCAATTCGTGGTGGGAAAGGGAAAGGAGAGCCACGGTCCGAACATTAGTGTTACCTTTGACCGGGCGCACTAATGGGAGGTGAGCTTGGTGATGTCCCAGAATCAATTTTCACCGACTGTTGGATAGGAGTTACCTATACGAAATGTCCTGTTATGATGATAGCTAATGGTTCTAGCTATGTGCGAGGGAGACATACATACCATTTATTGAACATTACATTCATAAGTTGTATGGAATATATACATATATATTTGTGTGTGATTGTTTCCGGTTACTAAGACATTGTCTCACCCCCCTCTCCCATAAACTGACCTTTCAGGTGACGGTTCTGACACTAGTCCGGATAAGACACGGGAGTAGCTGTGTACGTGGGAATAGTCTATGTAGAGTGTGTACTTTGTATTTGTAATTGTGCCAAGTAAGGTAGAAGGTTTTGTAATGAAGGAATGTTATGGTTGAGACTGGTTATGAATGTATGTATGTTCATGTGTGTGGTAGGTATGGTTGTATGGTTTTGGATGTTGAGAAGTCTGTATGTTAGTGTTGGTAAGCTTAGAGTGGTTTTGGGGCTTTGTTTGGTTTGTTTAAGGGCCTATAGCCCATTTGGTCAAGTTGAGTTCCAAGGGGTCAAATCTCAGAGGAGTGGTTCCTTTGAGGTGAAGCCTCTTTGGACAAATTGGTTTGGGAGTTTTGGACCTGTATGATTGGTCGGTGAGCATCCTTTTGCCTTCGGTGGCAATTGGAGATTGTTAGTGGTGAGTTTTGGTCATTAAGTGATCAAAATGGTGCTAAAGGTCCAGAATCTCCATACGGAGTTGGATTGAGGCAAGAGTGGTGTCTATGGATAGATGGGGACTAGATTGACTTATAGGAGTTGGAATCAAGTCAATCGGAGGTTGGAGCATAAAGTTATGCACATCGAAAGTTCACCCCGGAGTGTAAAAGTTGCTGATATGGCATATCAGCATAGGGCGCCACGGCTCCAGAGTCCAGGCCGCGGCACCAGTGAAGCCAGTAGCGATGTAGAAACAGGGGGAGGCCGGAGCCGCGGCGGTACTGTAGTGGCCGTGCCCCATCCCAATTGTGGTGGTTTTAATATTGTTTCCGTTATGTTGGGGCATTGGAGAGTTGTTTTGTGGTGTCAAGGTTGTGTGTGGTTGAATTTTGAAGATTTTGGTTAAGTTTTGGAGGTGTAAAGAAGATAGGGTGTTACAAAAAGTGTATTGGTTCAAAGAATACAACAATTAATTAAAAGCGCATACTAGATTAGGCATGTTAGTTTGATCACTCACATAGCAATTACCACTTTTTCTATTGACCACATTTGAAGATTCTTACTCAAACATTCATTCAAATATAATTTGATTATTCGATTTAATTTTTCAACTTAGTATCAATTCAATTAAGTTAGTAGCTTTTGTTAATTTTAACTCTGGTTAATATTCCAAGTCGGATGCTTCACTCAAATTCAAATGATCATCCAAGAACAGACTAGTATCGTCCGTATTTGAATTTTCTTTTGTTGACAATTTCACTGAATGTTATCTTTGAGTAAGATTCAAAGACAGATGCTTCGATCAAGGAAACAACTTCAAATTTCATCCATTTATAATTTAATCTTTAGGAATGATTTATACACCAACGTAGATATCTTAATATTTTGCTAATGGTTCAATTAATTTTTCTTTAGGAATATCATGACCCTGGAGATCTCGAGCATAATTCATCTTCACTGAAAAAAAAAAATCAAATCGACTTTCGTTACTCATTACTGATCTTCTACTTTTCTTTATTCTTTGCGTCCATGTCGGATATAAATTATTTATCACATGTGTTTCTAATAGTATTTCTAAAGGTTACATGTACTATATACGTACTAAATCTCGAGAATATTTAATTTGCTACTGTTATGTGGCAGCTGCATAACTTTAAAGTTATATGTACCATATAGTATTTCTAATAGAATTCTTTTAAATGTAAAAAAAAAAACTAATTTGAGTTCTATGGTGGTGATAGGTAATGATTTTTAAATGAATCACATGCTAAAATTATGCAAAGAAAACACAGATGTCGACAACGTTATTCTCCTTAGGATTTTCACGGCCCTTAACCTTAAATTTTAGGGGAAATGACACTTGAGTACCAAAACTTTCAAGTAATACCAATTTAAAATAAAAAAAATTCAAAAATACCGAAAAAAGATTATAGTCTCAAATTAATTAAAAATTAATTAAAAATGTAAATACGAAATGACCTAAATATCCTTGTAAAAAGGTTTTACAGTCAACACTTACTTTTTACTACTCTTTCTCATAAATTTGACACTGAACATTCCTAATTTTACACTGAACACATTGTGAAATATGAGTGTAAAATTGATAAAGTTTAGTGTAAAATTAGGGAAATTAAGTGTAAAATTGGGGAAATTGAGTATAAAATTCTGAGACTTATCTAGTGTAAAATTGGGGATTTTCAGTGTTAAATAGTGGAACATAAGTAGTAAAACGCGGAAGATGAGTGTAAAATTCTGAGAGTTGAATTCTTTATTATGTTCAGTGTAAAATCGAGAAAGTTCAATGTTAAATTTCTGAAAAAAAAAAGTAAAAAGTTAATGTTAAGTGTAAAGCGTTTTAATAAGGACATTTAGATTATTTCATATTTAAAATTTTGATCAATTTGAGACTATAATTCTTTTCTGGTATTTTTAAATTTTTTTATCCTAAAATAATATTAATTAAAAGTTTTGATCCTCAATTATCATTTTCCCTCATTTTTATGCATACTCCCGACTAGTGTGGATAAGTAACATTAATGTCTAGTGCACTGTATGCTCTGTGTTTTGTACGGCTTTTCATAGCCTTTTATGTATAATGGTGAGAAGGAAGAATGGATGACGAAAGCCACACGAGAAGCCTTAAACCCGATTAATTATGAATTGGTAATTTATTGCCTTTTATTCCAATCATAATAATAATCTCATCTCTTTGATAGTATTTGCATAAAAATTAAATTTCATTAGTTCGACACTTTAGAACAAACAAATAATTCAACACTAGAGGCATTGTGAAAGAAGAAGAAAAACCAACGGGATATTGGTTTTAATGGAATTGGTTATATTCCACTTAAGCATGATATTTCATATTTGAAATTGTAGGTATGCAGGAGGCATTTTTAAGAGAGCTTTCCTCCATTTGGGGCCTAATGTGACTTAGTCTGAATTAGTTAGAATTCAATACAGCTTCGGATTCCAGATAATTTGCTACCAATATGAAAAGATGAAGAAGAAAAAATGAATGACTTAAAGAAGAATCAACAAAGATGTAGAAAAAAAAAATTAAGGAGATTTAATCTGTATAATTTCATATTTTATTCAATATTATTCCATCTAGTTTTTAGACGTATGCCCACAAATCTATAAAAATAATTGTAAGAGAAGTCACAATGTTTATGAGTTATCAATAGTATTAGCCTTTTTTTAATACAAAAAAATTGTATTACCTTTTTGGAGTTTTTAATTTACACAAACGCTAAATGATCATTCCATCTTTCATGGGTTAGGCCTTGATCTTAGTCCCGTTCCCTCCATTTTGGGCTTCTTTCTAGCAACCAAAGAAGGCCTTAGTTTGGTGTGCAATCCTTAGCATATTGGATGTGGACCCGCTCATTCAAGGTCATTTGTTTTTGATAAAAAAACTGTTTTTTCAATTAGTCAATATATCTCTATCTATACTAATAATATATTATATATATATATATATATTATTTATATGGAATAGGTTCCTCATGAGTGATAAATAGTTGTTGTAGATTCTGTTTCAATCTTTGTTCACATATTTTCATAAACTAATTTTTTATCTTTTAAATATTTTTCACATATTTTAATAGAATATAAATATTAAAAAATGAGTATAATTATAAAAAAATTGAATTATCATCTCTCATTTAAAAAAATCCAGTTGTCAATATATTTAATTTTTATACTTTAAAAAAACCAAATAGACTATAGGGACCTACAGATTAATTTTTCCTTTATTTTTTTTTATTTTCTTATCTAATCCAATATTGAATTGTCTATTCACCCTCTTCAATTAAACGTTCTGCTACTGAAAACTGAGGGTTAATGTCGCTTACTGGGTTTTTTTATTTTTTTACGCCAAATGTGGCTCACTATTTGTTAATTAGGTCATTAAATTATTTATTGTAATTATTAAATTAATTAATTCACGGATCTTCTCACTGAGATGATATAGGCTTAGTTTAGTAAACCAGATAACTCTCCTCCGTTGCTACAAAATTTAATAAAACTGAATGGGTATGTTATGCTATTATCATTAGTAACTAATTAAGCACCCGTGCACTGCATAGGATCCTTTAGGAACAAGAAATTTTAATGTGAACTTTTATAATTATGATATAATGAGTTAGAAAATTATATATATATTTATAAATAAAAACCAAAATATAATTATATAATAGAAGATGGTGGCAAAAAAAATTATATAATAGAATATGTAACAAAAAAACTTATAAATAAGAAAATTTCAAAGATGTATTAATATGAAATGTTATATTTAAAGAAAAATAACCACTAAACAAAATATTAGCTTAGAATATGCACTATATTTGATGTGAGTTGAGAATATTGAATCACCGGAAAGTGCCTGTATATTATAACCTGTGAGTTGCCTTCAATTGTTTTCATATAGAGAGCACTTTTTATTTCAAAATCTAAATTTTAAAAAATTGCTATCGTTTTATAACTTTCTATATATTATTTTCTCAAGTAAAAGTTCTTGAATATTTATCTATATAAATATAAAAATCAATACATTTTTGTGATTTCATTCAAATTAGAATAAATAAGTTGAATAGTTTATACAACATTTTAATAGACATATTACAACAAAAAATTTAACTTTTGATGAGAATAAAAGTCATCGCTGAAAGATGAAATGTTGTTATCAAAAGTTTTTAATAGAGGCAAAAAGTCATCACCACAAGTATTGTCACCGAAAGTTTAGTGATGTTAAAAAAAGTCACCACTAAAAATAGACATTTAATGCTGAAAAGAGTCGGTGCTGAAAGTTTATCATTTGATGATGATGTTTAGTCATCACTAAAAGTCTATTAGAAACCATCACCACTTCACCATTAGGTCGCTCCCCATGACTACCATGTCAAGCATAGGCCAGGCCATAGAAGTTCTCAGGGTGTTTCACTTGCAAGCAAAGGGGAAAAAAAAGCATTATAATGCAACATGTCAGTGAGTGGGTGGTTGAATTACTCCAAAAGCCCTTCAATATTATCATCCATCAGATTTTTCCATATTATAAAGGCATTTTCAATTTTTTATTATCTTTGGGAAAAATATCAAGTAAAATTGTAACACCTTACTCCCAACACCTCTTGACTTGATCAAATATTTTAAAATTCAACCAAACACAAGCCACATATCTCAAATAAACTTCCCACTACCTAAAAGAAGCAAAAACAAACCAAAAAACACCAGAATTTTGGGTTGGGGTCGTGACCACTACAGTATCACTATGGCTCCAATCCTCCCCTATTTCACACTTGCTACTAGAGCTCTCGATGCCAGGCACCCCCTACTGGTTTCTATACCAGCAAATTTCCAACTCCAAAGCGAACTTTCGATGCATATAACTTTATACTCCGACCTTCGATTGACCTGATTCTAACTCCTACAAGTCAATCTAGTCTCAGTCTATCCATTGACACCAATCTTACATCAATCCGTCTTTGTATGGAGATTCTGGATACCTAACACCGTTTTTGTCACTTTTTGACCAAAACTCACCAATTACAACTCCCATTTGCCACCAATGGCAACCTGACTATTTTGGACCATTCACACAAATCCTAAACCACATAAATAACTTGTACAAAGAGGTATCACCTCAAAGAAACCATTCCTATGAGATTTGACCCCCTTGAACTCTAAATGACAAGACAAACTACAAGCCCTAAAACACACCAACAAGGCCCAATTACATCTCTGGGCTCCCAAATACTACCATTCATCATACATATTACATACAACACAATTCCCATACATAACATACCAATAACATCCAATCCATTACAAACATAACATCAAGTCACCATTTAGTTACAAACCATCTATTCTACTTGGCACAAGATACATATCTAAAATACACATATACTACATAGACCTAATATTCCCAAGTCCAATGCTACTCCTTTGTCTTCTTTGGACTAGTGCCAGAACCATCACCTGAAAGGGTTAGTTCATGGAAGATGGGGGTGTGAGACATTGTCTCAGTAACCAGAAACAACCACACACACACACAAAGATATATATATAACTCATACAATCTCATGCAATGCATGTCTCCCTCACACACAGTTAGAATCACAAGCTGTCATCATAACATGACATTTCATATAGGTAATTCTCTTCCAACAGTCGGTGAACACCGATTCCAGGACATTAGCAGACTCACCTTACACTAATACAACTCAGTTAAAGGTTACACTAGTGCTCAGATCATGGTTCTCCTTCCCCAGGATCACCTTAAATTGGTGGTGATTTAGGGAATGTGCAGTCAACTATCGCCTGGCTCCCCTGGCCATAGGGGAGGATTTAGTGACAAGGATCACATCCTTATCCTCCCTTATCATATATCATATTATCATCACCACTCCATCCACCATATATCATAATCTCACAATACCATGTGGTGATGCTCATGCCGTATCCTCATACAATCATCATCATCATCATCATGTATCATAATATCATGCATGCATCATGTCATGTCACATCAATATCATCATCTCTAATCATCATCATAATCATCATCTAACTGTGTGTATACCACAATATATATTTAGAAAACCGTACAAACACAAATACATCAATATCGTGGTATGAAAGAAATATGCATATATACACAAATATGCATAATATCATACAATACATATAATACAATACAAACATGCGGTTACTTCAGTTGTCAATACCACACACACATACATGTGATTCCACGAGCTTTCTTGAACACCAATCCCACGACTAGTCTCCTCCAATTAGTCAACAACCTTAACAACACTATGATACCTCAATTATTACAATATGCCATTAAGCCAAACATCATAATTCAACTACTGTAGCTTAACCCAAGGTTCCAACACCACTTTCATGCATCATTAAGTTACTAGAGACCATTCAAACACCAATCAATCTCATACACTTCAGATTCCCAAAAGCCATAACCAAAAATAATCTAAGGTTAAGCACAAATTGTGCATAATCCCTTCAAAACACACACCCAAACAACAAGAACACCAAATCGCACTCCATTAACCCCATTTCATCCATTTCAATCGGTGGATTTATATTTAAACTGAAAAATCTCCACTTATAACCAAGAAATCCCAAGTTTAAACCGAAGAAAATGAAGAGGGAGGAGAAAAGATCACTTGCCAATCAAGATCCAAGCTTCAAGAGGTTGAAAATCGCTCCCAAGAGCCAGAGAACACGAACCCTAGTAGAGCTCCTCAGTTTCTCCCAAGAGCCTGATCGTCTGAAATGATCTTAGATTTAAACAAAATCCCGACTCTTGCCGTAGTGCCTGTAACACCCTACCTCTTGACACCTCCAAACTTGACCAAAAACTTCAAAATTCAATCAAACACAACCCCGACATCTCAAAACAACTCTCCAAAATTTCAGAACAATGAAAACGGACCAACCAACACCAAAAATAGGGCTGGGGCCGTGGTAGCTATTGTACCGCCGTCGCTCCGGCTTCCCCTGTTTTATATACGCTTCTGCCTCCACTAGCGCCGCTGCCTGGACTCTAGAGCCACAGTGCCCCATGCTGGTTTCCACACCAACAAAACTCAACACCTGGGGCGGACTTCCGACATGCATAACTTTATGCTTTGATCTCCGATTGACTTTATCCGAACTCCTACAAGTCAATCTAGTCTCAATCTAGTCATAGACACCATTTTCACCTTAATCCAACTCCATATGGAGATTTTGGACCCTTGACAATGTTTTAGCCACTTATTGACCAAAACTCACCACTAACCTCCTCCAATTGCCACCAAAGGCAAATGGTCACTCAAAGACCATTCATACAGGTCCAAAACCCCTAGACCAACTTGTCCAAAGAGGTTTCACCCAAAAGAAACCACTCCTCTGAGATTTGACCCCTTGAAACCCCTACTTGACAAACGGGCTACAAGCTCCAAAACACACTAATCACGCCCAATTATAACTTTCATCATACATAACACATACACACAACATACAAAACCATACATGCATCCATCCATAACAATCCTTATCAATGTCACACATCCATTACAAAATCTTTTATCCTACTTGGCACAAGATACCTTATCCAATTACAAATACTACATATATTATTCCCACGTACGTAACTACTATCGTTCTTCTTCGGACTAATGTCAGAACCTTCACCTGAAAGATCAGTTATGGGAGAGGGGTGTGAGATAATGTCTCAGTAATCAGAAACAACCACATACAATATATATATACTGACCCACACAGTCATGCAATGCAATACTAATGAATGGTATACATGTTCTCCCTCATACACTGCTAGAACCACAAGCTATCATCATTACAAGACATTTCAATAGATGATTCCCTTCCAACAATCGATGAAGACTGATTTCGGGACATCACTAAGCTCACCTTACCCTAATACAACCTGGCTAATGGTTACACTAGAGTTCGAACCGTGGCTCTCCTTCCCCTGAAGCATCACGAATTAATGGTGATTTAGGGAAAGTGCATCCCCAAATCCACTGCCACCTGGCTCTCCCAAGGAGAGGATTTAGTGACAGGGATATTTCATCATATCATATTATCCTCTGTCGCCTAGCTCTCCCATGGAGAGGATTTAGCGATAGGGATCTTTATCATATCATCATCTCATATCACATCATATCATCATCACCTCATCATCAATCTTTCACTATGCAATCATATGGTGATGATGCCAATAACATGCCAACATGCCTTTACACACACACATATATATCATTTTCATCACACGCATCATATGGACATGCTAGCGTGCAATAGTATGAGGATGCTACACATCATACATACACTACATGTCAACTAGCCGTCCTTACCATGATATATAGAAAAACCATATACATACATAATCAATATCGCGGTATGAAAAGGAACATGCATATATATACATAAATATACATTCTATCATACCATACAAACAATACAATACAAACAAACACTCAGTTATCTTAAGTTGTCAATATCACGTTCACACGAGTTCCACAAGCTTTCTTGAACGCTAATCCCACGACTAGCCTTCTCCGAATAGCCAAACAACCTTAACAAGATCACAATACCTTAATTAACATAACATACCAAACATCCAAATTCCACAATTCAACCACTTTAGGCTTGACCCAAGGTTCCAACATCCCTGTCATTCATCAATAAGCTCTTAGGAACCATTCAAATACCAAACAATCACATACACTTCGAATTCCCAAGAGCCCTAATCGAAAATAACCTAAGATTAAACTCAAATCACACATAATCCTTTTAAAACTCACATCCAAGCAATAAGAATACCAAAACACACTTTCTTAACCCCATTTCATCCATTTTAATCTGTGGATTAAAGTCAAAATCGACGATCCCAACTTATAACCGAAAAACCCCAGTTTCAACCGAAAAAAATGGAGAGGGGGGAGTAGAAATCACTTACCAACTTGAATCCAAGCTTCCAAGGTCTGAAAATCGCTCCTAGATGCCGAAAAACTCAAACCCTAGCAGAGTTCCCTCGGTTCTCCTCCATTTCTTTCTTTCCCGATCATCCGAAATGATCCGGATTTAAACAAAAATCCCGAATCTCGCCACGGCTCCACCAGTTTTTAGCTAAAAAAAGCTATTGGACACGCTCTCACTGCGGCAGTCCTGCTATTTGCTGTGGCGTATAGCTCTTTCAGACTCCCCTTGAATCTTCCTCCGTCCTGTTTCCCCTAGTCCTGAACACAATGCCAAGAAAAAGATTATGAGGAGTGTTACAGCACCACCACGTCCAGTCAGCAAATATCTCTCTGGAACTTGCTCTCACCGCAATGACCCTATTTCAGGCCGCAATGTGGAGCCCTTTTCTTCTCCGCGTTGACTCTTCTTCTATCCTGTTTCCTCCGGTTCTGCATACAATGCCAACACAAGTATTATGAGGGTTGTTACAAAAATCATGTTGTAATTCTAGAGAGAATGATTAAAAATTCCAAGAATTTACTTGTACAATTTTTGAAAAAGAATCTTAATTTTTAAAAAATTTTAACGGTTAACATTATAAATTACTCCCTCCATCCCATATTATAGGGTATTTTGTATGACAAATTTTTTATCCAAAATATAAGATATTAGATATTTTTCTTCTCATTTAACCCCTATCTTTAATTCTTCGCTATCCCTCATTTATAACCTTACAATGATAATAGAATGAGGTATTTAATAAGGGTAAAATATAAAATATTAGTATTTTTTGTATTGATTTTAGGTAAAAAAGTAATTTTCTTAATACATGTATAATTGATATAAAATGTCTTATAATGTGAACTAGAAGGGATATGAGGTTTTAATGATCATTTTTTAATAAATTACCAACTTAAGTTTAGGTCCCAGAGATTTGTTAGATGCTTTTTTCTATTTAATGATAAGCCCACATGTCTTCGAACTACTGAGACATGGTAATGGACCGACAGGCGTATTTGGTTGGAGGTAATGAATACTTTGTAGAATGGAATAGCGCTCATTGCTTTTTCAGAAGTGTGCTTGGGTTTTTTTTTTCGACAATGTTTTTCCATTCTTATTGGAATGGTCATTACCAAATTATTAGGAATGATAATTCCTAGAGCTAAGTGACGGAATGATGGAGATTACAGGAATTTGGATGAAAATGTCAATAATGCCCTTTGATATAAAAGGTTTATTTTAACCTCGCTGCTACTCAAACTCATGGCCGTTCTGCTTATCCATGTGAGCGATTCGTCGTTGGTTAAAGGTTTGTACATCATGCTTCCGTTAGCTTCTCTTTGGTCCGTATTTGATGAATATCATCAATTTTATTATTTAAACAAAAATTAATTTTATTAATTAGTGAAAATTATTATTTTCTTAAAAGCTAAATAACAAAGAATTAAAAAGAGAGAAATGGGGTGAAACTTAAATGTTAGTTTGGGAGCACATTAAGGATGTAGGATGTGCACCATGCCTATTTCTTCTAGACTATCCAAATGATATTTGAACTGTCAAAATTTAATTATTTTATATTTTTTGTATTCTTATACTAAAATATTAATTTTTTAGAAGTTGATAGTTATTTGATTTACTATTCTTAATTTTTCATCATTTAAGATAAAAATACTCAAATTTAATTTTTTTTAAAAAAAAGAAATGCACTTGATAGCTAAAGATATTTCTTGGTAAGTGCTCGATCGTGGAAACTGAGACATGGGCCCTTTGTTATATGACTGTTTTAATCCCCGTGGTACTAATATGCCCGCTGATGCCTTGGCGAGAATGGGGACTCGAGGAGTAGGAAATATTGATGCTCTGATTAGCTCCTGGAAGTGATTTTGAGTACAATGAAAATGAAAATGGAAGTGGAAGTAATGTTTAAAATTGTGTTTGGTATGATAATGGAAGTGTTATCTAATTTTTAATTGATATATATATTTATATTATGAGAAGATCAAAATACATTTATATTAAAAAAATAATATAGACCAGAATCCAAATTATCCAAAAACTTAGGGCCAGAAACACCATCCACCACCAATCCTTCCACCATCACGATCACCAAAGGTAACAAATATTGTCACCAAAGAACAAAAATGAAACCCAAATCCCTAATTTCAAGAAATCGCGGAAGAAGAATTTGTGGCTTGTGTTACTCGGAACCTACCACCACCATTAACAACAACCACCATCATCCATCTTAGATCTGTAACAAGAGCACAGAAAAAATGAAAAAGACAAACTTAGATGAACAAATTACATCACAAGTTTGCGAGGGCTTCATCACAAATCTCCACCACAAAGATCGATGAGAAGCAGCAGAGGATAAGGATGGACAAGCTCATCGTCGAAGTAAGCAAACCCATGCAAAGGTCATCGATGTCAAAGGAGCAAAGCCACTCACACTCGAACGTGACATTAAAAGAGTAAACCCACGCCAAAAAATAGATTGGGATTTCTGAAAATGTGGAGGGATAATTTGTCAAGGTTGGACACAATGATACATTTTCGCACCCAAATTACCAATTCAACAAGAGGGAGGGAGAGAAAATTTTAACAATATTTTCCCTCCCCTTCCCCAATTTCTTTTGTTACCAAACATGGGGAGAGGAGCAAAATCTCTCTCCTTTCCTTCCCTTCCTCAATTTTCCCTCCAACCAAATAATGTATCAATGAACGAACATTGTTATCTTTTATTAGAAAAAAAATCATTAATATATGTTGCTAGCTACTCCATACCTTGAATATAGTAATCTAACTGTTGTTAGGATTCTTTCTAAAGGATTTTTTGTTAAAAAATGTTGTTTAGATTTGAAACGAACCTTTTGCATTTTTGAATAATTAACATTGATTTGTGATTCTTCACAATCTTCAACTTGAATTTCTATTGTGAACTCTAGAAATTTTTATAGACACCACTATAGTACGACATTAGTTGTACACTGTTTTCATAGTTGTATTTACATCTCTATCAATTTATATAAATTCTATTTACATCACTATAGTTTGGCATTAGCTGTACACTTATTCCTCTTTTCCCTATCAATTCCTTCATCTTGAATTGTTTGCATATATATGCACTTATAGTTTTGATCTTTGTTTTTATCATTCCATCAATGAACTTGAAATATCCTGTTTGAAGCAAACAACAAACAAATCAAAATAAATACACAATAATATAGTACAATACGTAAATGTTAGATTACCTTAAAGAACACAACATTTCCCTTCAGAGTCAGTCTTCTTTATTTCTTTTGTTTAAAAAATGTACCTGCACAACATAATTAACACAATAAATAGCTGAAATTGATAGAACTTTGCACTTCTGGTATTATTCAAATCAAAATAACAGAGAAGCAATCCAACTAATATGAGGAAATAAGTTAATTAATTGTGAGTACAAATTAAAAACTAACAGAAGAACAGTAAAATAAAGCTCAACACAGAAATATCAAACGAAATAAAAACCAAGAACATAAAGATAGGCTCTAACTTTTGAGAGGCTATATTCTATCTCAAAAGTCCTTCACAGGACAAATGTAACCTTCCTCTAACCTTTATGGTCTCTACTATCCACACCAATCTTCTGCTTTTCTACAAGTACACCACCTCACAATCATCATGTGTCAGAGTAAGATCATGCATCATAGTAAGTTATTCGCACATATAATTCCTTTTCCGCCTTGAAATTACAAGAGATTTGTACCCAGACTTGTGCTAAATCACCAAACTCCTTTTGTTGCACCAAGGGCTTTTTGTTCTCTTCTGCTTCTCCACAAACTTGTCAACCCTTTCCTCTTCAATGTCATCTTTAGGTGTAACTTCATTGATTGTATTGCCCATGGTCACCTCCTCTGCTCTTATAGTTCGGTTGTGGCTTATGCATCACTTCCTCAGAAATGTTTGTTCTCAGGTCTGAGTCTGGAAGTGCTGAATGAATTGCAAAAATTTAAGCCCCGTCAACTTTTTTTATTAAAAAAATCTAGTTCATTTTACACCCATGGCTACGACATACGCTTCTTATCCTCACTAATATGCCACTGAGCATCTCCGTTAGCCACATCACCCATTATATTAGTTCCGTTAGTGTAATACTGTAACATAAAAAAAAAAAGTTAAAATATCTAGAAATGTAAAGAAATTCTACAAAAATAGACAGACATCATTTTGCGTGAAAAATGGTAAGAAAGTTATTTTTCTCGGTTGAATGGAAAAATAAGAAAATTATATTTTTACCCTCAAGAAATTATGAAAAGGACATCCATGTCCCAAAAGTATTAAAAGTCTTAGAGAAAATTACACCTAATGATCCGAGAGTTTCAGAAATTATAATTTAATCTCGAGTTAGGGGTAATTTTATAAATATGTAAAATTATTGTCAAAACAAAGTCCTTGACGAGAGAAGTCCAATGGTATATGACACTGAGGGTTAATGTACAAGAATAAAGAAATAATCAGTGCCAAGTGTCCAAAAGTAACAGTAAACTGATAAAGTAAACTGTGGGCCCTACCGATGATTAAAAAGAAACCGGGTTAGGATATGGGCCATACACAGATACCATTTGGGACAGGATAATTATGGAAATATAAAAATAAAATTAGAATAGTCCTATATCTCAAAAATGCTAAATTACTGTAAAGACAATTTTATCGGTACGGTTAAAAAGTACTCAGATTGAGGTACATCTGGATCAGGAAAAATTGAGCATTTTTGGGACACTCAAATCACTCATTGGGCACGACATTTGGGGCAGTTTGGGCATCATAATTGTTTGGTAAAACTTCCTTAAGAAGTTGTCAATTTTTGGCCAAAAAGTAACTAAGGTTGGTTTAGGTAATTAACTATGATTAAGTATATCATTAAGCCACCTAAGCACACTTCTTCTCCATCATATTGTGCGTGACTTCTGCAGCCACAAACCAGAAAAGAAAAACACAAGCAAAGGGAGGAAGAAGGAAGAGAGAAAAGAAGTGAAATCCAAAAGAACTTGAAGCACAAATTGGTAAGCTTGCATACTACTACCATAAGCTTACTATCTATGGTTTTCAAAACATGATTTATGATTCAGTTTTCTTCCTTTCTATCTTAGGGTTTCATTCAAACATGATTTAGCAAGGAAATGAGTTTACAAACCATAACTCATAGGGGAAATGCTAGACTACACATTTAAAGCTTGAATATGCAAGTGGTTTGTTGTATAACAAAGTGTAGCAATTTTTCTTGAATTTCCCTGATTTTGGATGAGTTACTGTTCACACTTAGAGTTGGAATTTCATGTTTTTTATGCCAAAAATGAGTTCCTCATGGTGGAAAACCTTAGGAATAAGTGATGATTTCATGAAAAAGCTTAAGATTAAGGAAGTGAAATTTTTAGGTTTTTGAAGCTAATTCGGAACGAACAGTAACCGAGTTAGAAATGGAATTTGGTCCTTCTGAGGCCATATTTGGATTCCTCATGAAAAATTACATGGAATAGAGGTATAACTCATTATTTTTGAGTTAGAAATGAATTTTTGGTGAATTTTTGAAAAATTAGGGTTTCATGAACACTTTTTGAAGAAAGTCATGGAACCATTAGTTTGAAGTTCTTATGAACTAACCCTTAGTTTAAGTTGATTTATTTGATATTTGGTGATGCATTAGGGTGTGAGAAAGTTTAAGGAAGTCCTTGGAATGGTTGAATCAAAGAGGAAAGATAGAAAATTTCATGAGGTAGCATAGTTACTTTTTCTCGCATTATATTATATTGTTATATTTTATTGTGAATCATGACTTGCCATATTATTTTTATGATGTTTGAGACTGGTTTTGGCTGTTTTTATGAAAGGGATAGTACCCAAGATGTCCATTTTGTATGCCGTTATAATGCCGAAATTTTTATAAACAATATGGTGATTTATGCCTTGAAATGATTGTTATGATGTTTTGAAGGTTTTATAGCATGCATGAAAATGTAATTGTTTGAGATATGACTAGCTACTGGGATTTCCAAAATCTCATCACTCAAATAATAACATGATAGGTCCAAGTTATGGAAGAAATCCAAGGGAGGCAAAGAGCTAAAGGAAAAAAAGGAAGAGAATGATGAATGATATTATTATGCAAGTCTTCATGTTATGTTTTGGAAATTTGTATGAATTCGCATGAAAGAGGATAAATCATGTTTGATACCTTGAATATATTCTTTTAAGTCCTCTATGATATTATGCATGAAATTGGAGCACTAAATGTCAATGTAAATGTGTTATGAAGCTTATCATGTAAGTTATGGCATAAGTTCATTGGAGATGACCAATATTGATTTGAGCAAGGAAACTCTATTCTAAACAGAGCATCCTATAAAAGTGTTATACATGCTCTTAAAGTAGATAGAACAAGATTTTTATAGAGCTAAATAGCACCTAAATTGGATAAATGTATGAATTATAATGAATTTTTGAAGTTAGGGTTTAGAACAGGGCAAGAAGGGGAAAATTGAAATCTGGAAAGTAAGTACTGGAAAATTTAAAGGATAATATAAAATAGTACAAAGCTCCAAAAATTTAGTGGTTTATATTTATAAAAATTTCTATGTTTTAAGTTTCATAAACCACTGATTTTCAGTTAATTGGAGCTATATAGTAGGAGATATGGAGTTTTTCCCAAAACTGTTCTAGTAAGAGTCAAATTCTGACCCTTCATGACTTAAGTTAAAGTTATGCCCTGTATAAGTGAAATAAATATATAATAAAAATATGTAATTAAGTATACATGTTTAGCTTTCAAATGACATAGATTATGAACAGTTTAGAACAGAATAGAAGGAGATATGATTTTTCAAAGTTGACGTCAGAAAACTGGAACATAGCAAATTGACCAAATAAACAGTAACATTCCATGAAATTACTGTACAAATTGGCCCAATGATGTTACTATTTTATATTTTTTCCATGTATATCTGAATTTAATAAAATTTTAGAGACTTGAATCAGCTAAAGATGATTTTCCTAGATTAAATTATGAATTTTCAAAATTCATCTGGTAAAAGAGAAAATGTCAAATGAACAGTACCCTGAATTTTGTAAAATTCTGATTTTATTATATTATGATTTTAGTCTCTAAACTATGATAAAAGGCATCTAAAATGATCTAATACATGGAAAATGGGCCCTAACATAAGATGTTACAAATACCCTAACAAAAATTAGCTCCAACACACTTGAAACCATCAAAACTACTCGAAAAGGGTGAGACTGGTCTGGGGCCATGGCCTGCTACAGTGATGTTGCAACCTTATAGCTACTGGATGAAAGAGGTTGAGGCACAGAATGTGTGGCGCAGTAACGCCATCAGCTGATAGCACATCAACAATTTGTTGATATTTCGGGCAATCTTCTGGTGTACTCCTACCTCTGATTGACCTGATTTTAACTCATACAGATTACTCTACTCCTAATCTAAGTATGCATACCAACCACACCTCAAATACCTCTATATAGATATTTTATATGTTCAAGACCGTTTTAGTCACTTTTTGACCAAAACCCATAACTCAACATCTGAAATTGCTATCAATAACCAATTGGCAGCCCAAGACCATTCCTACAGGTCATTTTTGACACAACTGACTTGTCCAAGAAGGTTTTACTTCAGGAAAACCACTCCTCTGAGTTTTAACCCTATTGAACCCCAAATTAACCCAGTGGGCTATGTGTCCAAATCACACATACAAGACCCAAAAACCAGATTGGGCTCACAATGAGACATACCAGTCCCATAATGGATGCTCATGCATACCAACATATATTGACCCATACTGGGGTCTAGTAATCACATCACATGCACTACTAGCCACATATATTGCATTCAATCGCAACCACAGCATACTACACAATGGGCATTTCACTATATTATCGACACACCATACCTTCACATCAATAAAACACATCCACATGCCATAACATGCTCCCAGGATACAAGCAACGGATGAAACATACAATAACAACCTACTTAGCACAATTTATTATATAAACTAAATGATATACTGCCAGTAAGCTCAGTTATTCCCATCAACAGAGAAAGCTAGGATTCCTCAGTCTTCTCTAGACTAGTATAGAGTCTTTTACCTGAAATGTTAACCACGGAAGTTGTGAGATATAGTCTCAGTAACTGGGAATCATACACAATACACAATAGACAACATATATACCAAATATATATATATTCAAAATGTATGCATATGATAGGATGCAATGCAAATGAAATGGTATGCATATTTCCCCTTCATACATGGCTAGAATTGCAAGCAAATACCATCACAAAGTATACCCAATAGGTAATTTCCTTCCAATAACCAATAAAGACTGATTTTGGGATATCATCAAGCTCTCATCTCACTAGTATGACCAGACCAAAAGCTATACTAATGATTGGACTGTAGTTCTCCTTCCCCTAGACCACTCGAATCAATGGTGATTTAAGGAATGTGCATCCCCAATCCACTATCACCTAACTCTCCTGATCATAGGAGAAGATTTAGTTGTAGGGATCTCAATTATCACCCTCACACTTGGCCACTAGTGCTTTGGTATACCACGTGGTATAATCAAATCTCATATCACCATTACTCAATCAATCATTTTTCCAGTATGCATAATATGGTGATGATGTTTAATGCCATGCTAACATGTCAATATCATACACAACCATCATCATCATCATAATTGTCATCATTATCATGCTAGCATACTATCATGTGGGGATGCTCACAAATCATACATACATATACATCAATAACATGCTTTCATATACTAAAAAAAAAGGAAAGTGTAGAGCTTACCATACCTTCGCCAGCTGTGCACATATCATGATATGAAAAGAGTAAACATATACATACAAGTGATATCATGGTATAAAAGGAATATACATGTATATTATATAACAAAAATCAACACATATATAGGATACACCCGATTACCTTGAATTGCCAACACAAAGTACATATGGTTTTAAGCAAGCCTTTGAAGAATCAATCACGAACCAAACACTTCCAATTAGACAAATAATCACTACAATGTCATAATATCTTTAATTAACATAAAGCCCACTTTAACCAAAATCCACAATTCAACCACTCAAGCTTAACCCATAGTTCCAGTAGCATAATTACATATCAATGAGGCCCATGCAACCATTCAAATCATGAAAACAACACATATAATTCAGATTCCAAGCTTTCACACTCAAAACAAAGCTAGAGTTTACACTAAACAACACATAATCCTTCTTAAACTCATATCCAAATATTAATAACACTAAACAATACTTCAATGGTCCACTTGCACCCATTTCAATCGGTGGAAATTCAACCAACCATGAACCCTTATGCATATGCATGAATTTCATCCAAAATTTATGGAGAAAAGAAAAGAGGGAAGACACAAATTCACTTACCAATCAAGATTAAAGTTTTTAGAGTTCAGAAATCACTCCCCAAGGCCAAATCTCACAAACTCTAGCAAAGCTCTTCTCTTCCTCCTTTGATTCTTTCTGCTTCATCCGACTAAAACCCTTCCAATTTAAAGAAATTTGGCAACTCACCGCAATAGACGATTAGTTTGCCACAGCATGAGACCCTTTTATTCCAAAAATATTAGAAGTCAGTTGCACCTTTCGCTACGGCAGATCTACTCCTCGCCGCAGCATGAAGTGCTTCTATTTCAATTTCTTGAATTCTTCTCCCTTTGTCCTTGCTCTAGTTCTAGTTCCTCCATGCTGCATAAATCAAAGTGTATACTTTTCATTAGCTTAAGACTAAGTCCAAGATAACATATTGAGGGTTGTTACAGTTAGGCCATGTCAGCATTTTAAATTTTGAGGATTAACTTTGTAACCATGAAAAACTATAAGAGGAGCTTGCTAGGTTGTGAGTTATAGGGACCTGTTTGAAAATTAAAGTAAACTATAGGGGCCTACAAATATCAAGTAAAATCATGTTGTAATTCAAGAGAGAGTGATTGAAAATTCCAAGAATTTACTTTTATAATTTTTGAAAAGGAATCTTAATTTTTAAAACTTTTAACGGTTAACATCATAAATTATGACTTTTTAATTATTTTTTAATAAATTACCAACTTGAGTTTGGGTTAGAGATTTGTTAGATTCTTTTTTCTGTTAATGATAAATCCTCATGTCTTCAAACTACTGAGACATAGCAATGGACCTTTGTCATCTTGAAGTTTGATAAGAGGTGGAAGATGCAAGTTGATTTGCGGACACGAGTACTGTCACAAGCGTCGTTGGCTTTTTCACACGAGTACTATGTCACAAGACATAGTAAAGTTTTGCCCTTTTATAAAAGAGTAACAATTAACATCAGTTAAAAGAATGCCAAAAAAATTTCAGAGTGTGAAAATTTGTTCATTTGTACCACTTTCTTTCTATGCTGCGTATGCTCTCACTCAGTTTGCTTAATTTTTTCTTGCTTTGTTTAGGCTTTATGGGGAGAGGAAACCATGCTATTTATATTTTGTTGCCATTTATCCATCGGTTATTATCATAAAATATGTAATAAATTATGGGGGAAAAACAATTTGGTACCCACAACTGAAAATATTCTTTTTTAAAGATCCGATTTAAAAATTTAGTAGTCCTATAAATTGAATTTCCAACTCGAATCAACTAAAGTTTCAATTGATATTGTTCATTTGTTAATATTTTTCTATAAAAATCCTAAAATATTTTTTCCAACTAATGTGGTGCCCCTGTTTTTATGAGTGTCCCCCCCTCCCGGGCGGGCCGGGGCGGCGGGACTGTGTTGTAATTTTTTTGGGCTTGTCCCATCCTTTGTCAGAAAAAAAAAATTTAAATTTATTATCTTATGGCACGGTTGAATTGCTTCTCCATGTGTTCTAAAGTTTTTTTGGTCTTTTCTCTGGCATTAATTATTTATGATGGTTTATTATTAAATTATCAATTAATTAAATATTTGTAAGAAGTTGTAATGTGACTTGTCAGTGGGTAGTTGATGTCACCTGAATACTCTTTATTGTTACGATCAATCAGATTGTTGCATATTGGAGAGGTATTTTCGATTCTACTAATAATAAATATATGAAAAAATTACATATAAAAACTAATAGAATGAATTAATTAAAAAAATTTTAATTGAAAAAAAATGTTCAAACCTGAAATACTCAATAATAAAATTGGGAGAATAACTATTAATATGTTTTATTTTATAATTAATTTATTATCTTGGTTCCTATATGTAATTCCCCCTTAATATAATATAAGAGGAATTACATAGGGACTAATAGAATGAATTAATTACAAAGAAGGATTTTAATTGAAAAAAAAGTTAAAATCTAGAATACTAAGTAGTTAAATTGAGAGAATGAATAATAATATATTCTATTTTGTAGTTAATTTATTATCTTGGTCCCTATACGTAATTTCCCTTTAATGTATTTGCACTTTCAGGCCAAAAAGAGAGAGCTATTTTCGATTGTCTGCCAAAAAAAAGAAAGGTATTTTCGACTTATTAATATATTTGGACAAACATACCTTGCAAGTAAAATCAAGGATTTCAATTAATTTTAACCATCTTCTCTGGAATATGTAAAATTCTTAAAAAAAAGGCTTATAATTTAAAAATAGGAGAGTAAAAAGTGAATTATTTAATCACATTAAATAGAACCAACAAACTCTTAACATAGTCAATAAATAATTGAATCCCTTAAGTATGTTGTCTTACATTCGATCATTGGTCGTGTATATAAAAAAAAGTTTTATTGAGAAAAATAAAAATTCACTGTTGTGAATTCTGCACCTCGAAAAGATAAATATTTGGTTGTTAGTTAGAAGATGCCTTCAATGCTTAAAAAAACATGCACATTAAAGATAGCAAGTTGACAATTAGGACCACATTTTACCTGCTTGTGGCCATGGAAATCACTTCACTCTTTACTATTAGGGCCACTAGGTGTCACTCTTTACTATTAGGGCCACTAGGTGCCAATGTAGGTTGGTGTAAGTGGAAAGAGGACTGATTCTGCAACTTCCAGATTGTTGGTTCAAACCCCGTCTTTGTCACCAAAAAGTTTTGCTTAGTGACAATCGATTGTGAGAAAATCCCCCACCCCTAGTGGTCAGTAGGTCATGAAACTGATTTAATCGATACTTATTAATGGTGTAACAGCTAATCTGTTTCCAAGGCTCAAGGTCTCTAAACTCTTAGTGATAATCGGAGATATAAGATGGATCCCTAGCTATTGGAATTTTTGTGATTTTTTTCAAATTTTATCCCTCATCTTTAAATTAGAAAGTAATATGGTAGGGGCTTTTTTTAAAAGAAAAAAATCACTCTGATGGTATAGTGCAAGTAACTTTATTTCTCTAAATGTGGAAACCACGTATGCATTGAAAATCATACTAGAATCCAACCATTTTCTTTTCCAGCGTACTAAACCATAAAAATATCTATTTTCCTCACCTTTTGTTTCCCTTACCTTGTAACAAACAAGATCTTGGTTTCTGTCATGATCTTCGTCTCTAGAAACCTCCAAATCCAAACAACGTATTAGTATTTTGGATCTAGAGGTGATTATAGAGGGAAACCATGAGAGAAAGGAGGCTATGCAAATAAATGTCAAATAATAATTAATGTATATATATATATATATCAAAATGTACATAAAGTTATACTATTAATTTACTATTAACAATGCAACTCACTTTAATTTCATGAGATACATGAATTGTACATTTAATTTAATTATAAAGCTAAGAAATCAAATAAAATATTGTTGAGTCATGTCAAGATGAGAGAGTCAAAAATAAAAAACAAAAAACAAAATGTCAAGATGGGAAAGCCATGACTCCCTCCATTTCGTTTAAGTATCATTTTTAAAGAAAACTTTTATTCCTAATTATTTATCACTTTCAAATTTCAAGATCACATTAATTACTATTTTTCACATATACTATTATCTATTATTTTAAATGTTAAAAATAATATTAAATATTTTTTATCTTTTTATTTATTAAATGGCATATTAAAAATTTTAAAAGGAACTTTGATATATTAATTATAATTCTTAATTTATGTGTTAAAATGTTAAATGACATATTAAAACAAAAGAAGGAAGGGAGTATATATGTAATTCTAAGTCAATTTTTCATTTTGAAAAATGTGTCATTTTAGTGTGAAGAATATTTCTTTATAATTATTTAGGAAGAACTTATTTTTCATTGGTGAAAAACAGTAGTTTGAAAGTCCCTTTATCTAGTTCATCCAATTTTTAGTACGTGACTCTTAGCGACTTATTAATATCCAATAAAAAATTAGAAAAAATAATTTCAATTCTTTTTACCACCAGGAAAATGATTTCTTTTATAAAAGTAAAATATATAGTACTTAATGATCTGTAGTACTTTACAATATATACAGCTAAGAATTTTAAGAATAAAATATTTTCCATATGCTCTGACATTAATTAGGTTGTTAAGATTGAAAAGATATAGATAGTTTACTTATATTACACATACATATTAAAACTGGCTAAATTGTTTTTTTTTTTCAAAAACTCAAATATTTACTAATGATTTAGAATTTTACTATTATGTTTTATCATTTTTTTAAAATAACAATCAGTTTTAATAATCTAGAGTATGTTTGGATTAGATTATATATAAGTGATTATGAGAATAAGTGTTTATTCATAATAAATTATGAGAATAAGTGATTATGTCAAAAGTGATTTGTGTTTAGATATTTTTACCCCATAAGTGATTTTGAAAAAAGAAATATATTTAAATATTGTATGTTTAAGTGATTATTGGGTGGATAATAAGAAGAAAAAGTAAAATAAGTGATTATGGGAGGATAAGTGATTATTATAAATTAAAAAAACTGTTTAATATATTTAACTTTTATATTTATTTCATTAAAACAATGATTTTGAATGCGAAGGATCCACCTTAATTTGTCAAACACGTTAGTATAGGAATTGCTCTCCAAACTAAAGCAACTTATTAATATCTAAAGGCGTACATATGAACTTGTTTAATCTGTGGGTGGTGACCTAGTGGGTCCATTTTAAATTTAATTATAATCAGTGAATATACTATATATCATATAAAATTAATGCCAACCTAATTAAGGTGACGACTCTGATGAGGAAAATGCATAGTGTAAAGGCTAAGGCGTGATAAACGTTTCACAATAATGTTCTGGAAACAGATGTGGGTCCTCAATCCTCATGTAGCATTCACTCCATATGCATAGCTATAATACTTTTGCAATTAAAGTAAGCAACAATCTTCTGCCGGTGGAATAAATGCAGGCACTGACCTCCCACAACTACTAATACTATTATAAATAAATCAGCTTGGAGTAGATAAAATATAATTAAATAATCCTTTTGTGAATATTTTTATAGATTTACAACTAATTATAAGGTATTTGTAACTGAAATTTGCATATTTCCTTGCCCAGGATAAAAAAGGAAATTTTATTCTTAAAAATATTTACAATTAGGTACCTTATTATAATTATGAATATTTATAATATTTTTGTAATTTTTCACTTGATGTTGTATTTATCTGTAATTTTTTCTTATGAAATTATTAATTAACTAATTTAAAAAAGTTATAATGTGACCTGTCACTGGGTGGTTGAAAACAGCAGAATGCTCTTTAATATTACAATGAAACAGATTTTCAATATTAGAATGGTACTATTTTCTATTTGATATTATCTTTGGTTAAAAATATTACTTCCTCCCGTTCTGAACATAGGACATTTTATGATGATCTTAAATATAAAATCTTTATAGTATACGAGATAATATTTATTATATATTTTTAAAAAATATTTTTACTTAATATACTTAAAGAGAAAGAAATTAAATAAAAATAGGTTTAGAAAAATGTTAGAATTTTTAAAAAAATTCTACGTCAATTTTTCATTTTGAAAAATGTGCCATTTTAGTGTGAACAATATTTCTTTATAATTATTTAGGAGGAACTTATTTTTCATTGACGAAAATAGTAGTTTGAGAGTCCCTTTATCTAGTTCATCCAATTTTTAGTATGTGACTCTTAGCCACTTAATAATATCCAATAAAAAATTAGGAAAAATAATTTCAATTCTTTTTACCACCAGGAAAATGATTTCTTTTATAAAGGTAAAATATATAGTACTTAATGATCTATAGTACTTTACAATATACAGCTAAGAATTTTAAGAATAAAATATTTTCCATATGCTCTGTCCTGGCATTAATTAGGTTGTTAAGATTGAAAAGATATAGATAGTTAACTCATATTGACACATACAATATTAAAACTGCCTAAGTTGTGTTCTTTTTTTCAAAAACTCAAATATTTACTAATGATTTAGAATTTTACCATTATATTTTTCATTTTTTAAAATAACAATCAGTTTTAATAATCTACAGTGTGTTTAGATTATATTATATATAAATGATTATAAGAATAAGTAATTATATCAAAAGTGATTTGTGTTTAAATATTTTTATCTTATAAGTGATTTTAAAAAAAGAAATATGTTTGGATATTGTATGTTTAAGTGATTATTGGGTGAATAATGAGAAGGAAAAATAAAATAAGTGATTATGGGATGATAAGTGATTATCATAAATAGAAAAAAGCAGTTAGTGAAAATAATCACTTAAATTATCATAAGTTATTATTTTGATTTGAGGTACGTTTGGGAACTGATAACATAATCATTTTTTTTCCCATAGGTGCTTAAATGGCAAATCCAAATAGGCACTATGTATCATAGCCAAATCAACTAACTATTAATTACTTTATCTCAATTTTAATAATGTTAATATCATTTTAAAGGGAAAATGAATTGAATTACTAAGTTTTTAAAATGTTAAAAACTAATTCTTTAATAATATAAAGCTATAAAATGCTATTTAAATAAAATAAGAACATAGAAACCAATATAAAAATTTGGAAAGGGCAAGAGGTCCTTTATTTTGACCATCTTAGAACAAAAAATTAAAACAAGAGTATTTTTAAATATACATATAGCTTTGCCAGTGGTTCATAACGAGAACCCACCAGCAAAGCTTTTGCTACTAAGCCAGTGGGCTGTAAAGCTCGCAGCATAGCTGACAGTTACACCTGCCACCCCCATCTTCCTGCTGTGCTTGCTCTGGCGGCAAAAATAATTTTTTTTTAATTTTAAAATCTACAAATGATATAATGTGTTTTAGAATTATGTAATGATATATTTATATTATTTTATTTTATTTTATATTTTTTATTTATATTGTATAACTGTAAAAATAAAATTTTTACTACATAATATTTAAATAAAAAAATACTATAATATAATTTTATAGTTATGTAATTATAAAAAAATTATTTTTTATTTTTAAATTTTAATATTTAAAAATAAAAAATTAAAAAAAGTGGCGGGGTAGATCTTTCTTATCAGACCCTGCCGCCGACGGTTACATAGTCGCCAGCCATGCTTGTTATTTCTTAGCCGCTAGCTAAATTGGCGACTAATCACAGTAATGTTGTCAGCTATGCTGGTGGCTAATAACCATCTCTATTGTCATGTTTACGGTTTACCCGCGAATCGTCACCACTGGTGCTCTACCATCGACTGTCAAAAATTATCACTAAACTTTCATAGAGCCTACGCCCTGTGTTGGCGATGGTTTTCCAAGTCAGGAAAGACTCTCATGAGGGTTTAAGCTATCGCACAAAAAAAAAAAAAACAAAGCAAGCTTTTTTATTGAATATATAATTTTTTATATTTATTTCTTCATTGAAAAATGAGCTTGAATGTGTAGGATCCACATCCAACTGTGTTATAAAGATTGCTGGGTCTCACCAAACTAAAGCAACTTATTTATGAATATCTGAAAGTATATACAGCCTATTTAATTTGTCCGTCTAATGGCTGATCGATTAAGTAATGGTTTTATGGGAAAACTATGCAGGCTTTATAGAAATGGTCATTTTAGATTTTTTGTATAAATTAAGAAAATCATTACGTAATTTTGAATATTATAAATTTTAATAGTATTTTATCAAAATATTTTTAATTTAAAAACTCTCTTAAATAATATATTTAATATTAATAAAAAATAAAATAATAAAATAAGTCATTAATATTTTATTAAAATTTTTAAATAATAAATATTATAAGAAAACTCAAAAATTCTAAAATAACAATTTTTACTAACAGAAAAGAGTAATTAGTAGAACATGAATATCAACACTGGAACATCAGACCTGGTGTATTTTACAAATAGAGAGAGAGAGAGAGAGAGAGAGAGAGAGGGAGGTTGCATAACCTCTCGTCACTCCTCATCTTATTGATTCAAACTCTACTCATGTGGAAGATCAAGGTACTCAGAGGACGAGCTTCTTTAGTGGTTAAGGTTTTGTTCAAAATGCTCCCATTAGTATTTTTAACCCTATGTTTGGTTTGAAGGATTTGGAGGAAAGGGAAGAAAAAGGAAAATTTTTCCTTATTTAGTTCAAAAAGTAGGAGGAGAAAGAAAGAAAAATTTAAATTTTCACTCGTTTGATTCAATAAGTATAAAGAAATGGGATGCTGCTTCTTCTTCGCGTTTCCTAAAAAATTGAGGGAGTTTAGAAAAAAAAATAAACAAATTTCTATCAAACAACCCCTAAGATTAGCATTTCTTCCTTTAGGTTATATTCAGTGTCATTAATATTGCACCAAATTTAAAATATAAATTATATAATTTTATACTTTTAAAAATTAAATTATTTTACGAATCCAAATGGTATAATTTTTCTACAAACTTTATATATTTTATTAATTATTTTTTAATTGAATCGGCCAACATTCATTAGTCACATCATTTTTTGAACTTAAAATAACTACTTAAAGTAGCATACACATGCTCATTTGTTTTTTTAAATTATTAATGATTTATTTTTTTGTGTAAAAATAAAACATTATTAAATATATTGACAATAAAAATTGTTTAATATATCCAATTTTCGTCCTTAATTATTTCTTTTAAAATGACTTTTTGAATGTGTGGGATCCATCTAAAACATGTTACAAGGATTACTCGCCGTATAAAACATCGTACTGATAGATACCTAACTGTGGCCATGTGAACCTATTTAATTTGTGGGTCAAACAAAGGGGCCATTTAAAATTTAAAATCAATCGATATATATCAATTCAAATTTATAACATATTGTACACTTGTATTTTCTGGAACCATAAATAACAATTAAAAAATGTGTCTAGTTTATTAAAAGCACTAAATAAAACTAAATAAACAAATTCTCTTGGAAAGCCATCCTCATAATAGAATATATAATCAATTACAATGGCAAGTTTGGTTGTGATTTGACCAATAAACAACACCACTAGTAGATAGAGTATCAAGTTTAATAAATTAAACATTTACATCTATTTCATTCGGTTATAAATATAGAATTTTTTAATTTGATTATACATATAAGATCATTTTCAAAATATAATTTAGTATTTATTAAGTATTAAAAAATATCACAATTTAATTCATGAGAAAGGGAGAAAAAAATTAACTAGTTTAGCACCCTTCTCCGGACAGAATTTAGTACCAGTTTCCAATCACACCTACCGATCTCGATTGGTTCTTATAACACAAATTTTATCATTATCAATACTCTTAATATGATAATAGGTGAGTCGATGGTAGACAGTAAAAGGAAACAGTGGTAATATTAGAATTTTTTTAAGAAATTTACTCGTCTAACTAACGTAGTTGTAAAGAGTGATTTACAGGATGCACATGTTGGTATTGGGGGAAAATCAAATAAAAAAACATGAGAGAGGTGCCATGGGTTTGTCTCCCGGTGCTTTCTGTCCAGCTGTTCTATTTTAACGTGTGATCTATACCGTCCATTCAATCTAACGATGGGAACTTGAGTTTGTATCTATTGATAAATGGGATGTGAAGTCTGAACATACAGAGGGAAGGTTACAAATTTCAGGGGGGAAAAAAAACTACCAGGTCCTCATGTCCTTTTTATCATTTAATCAAATTACATATTATGGTACATAGTTAAATGCATGGATTTTGTCGAAAACTACAACTCCATCCAAACCTCAAGACTTCATTTGGATATGGGAAAAATAAGAGGGAAAAGAAAACCTAGGAAAAAAAAAAACGGAACCCAAAAACGCCACATGTCTAAACTCCCTCTTATTTTAATGTAAAGAATATTTCCTTAAATTTATATTTAAGGAATAACTTATCTTTCATTGACGTACGACACTTTCATTGACGTACGACACTACTTTGTGTGTCTCGTTATCCAGCGGCGGAGCTCACGTTATTGTGGTAGGCAATCGCCCCTTAACATTCAGTAAATGTCATAGTCTTTCTCACACACACACACATAAAATTTCATTTATTTTCTTAAATCTTTTTGCTTCTTTTTTCCATTTTAACCCGACATTTTTTCTTTTCTTTTCTTTTCTTTTCTTTTTTTTAATAAAAACATTGATAAAATAATTTTTTTTTCTCTTAACAAATAAACCATTCAATAAATTATTTAAAAATATTTGATTTTTGGCAATTATATATAATGGAAGCCAAGGATGCATCTAAAGCAAGCAAACTGAATACAACAATCGTCACAAGATACTGAGATTCATTGGGAGATGGCGCACATGATGCGGAAAGGCTTGACCTCTCAGATTTCTCAAGAATTCATGGAAACTACGCAACCATTGCTTCCAGCTATCTATACAAGTTCATCCTCCAAGGTTCACTTAAACCATCAACAGGTATGCAGATCATGTACTCTTGTTCAATTGTGAGAGCTCTTCTAGTCTTCTTATTTTTCTTTACTTTCTCTTCGCTTACAACTTTTTAGTTTAAGATTGCTAGTGTTTAATACCACAAATATTAGCCTTTTTAAGTCCTATATTTAACACATAATAGATTTCACAAGCTTATGGTCAATTTTTTTTAAAATAATTTTACTTCGTTTGCGTAATTAGTGATTGTTTTATAAATCAAACTCGGCAGGTGGAAGATGGTGTCAGGATTGACATTGAAAACAGGAAAGAAGACAATCCGCATTGTATCTATAGGGTACCCCGAATGATCCGTAAACTAAATGAAGATGCTTACACTCCAATGGCTGTTTCGATTGGCCCCTTTCATTACGGTGATGAGAGGCTGCAAGACATGGAAGAGTACAAACAAGTATTGTTGGAAAGATTTATGCAAAAAACAGAAGCTAGCATGGCGGATAAAATGGACAGCATTGTGAAAAATTCTGAGCCAGAAGTTCGTGCTTCTTACTCGGAGAACATCAAACTTGATACTGAGGTCTTTACGAAATTGGTATTAGTGGATGCTGTTTTCATCATTGAACTGTTCACGAGCAAGTATAATAACGAGATCTGCAACGATTCTAAACTATCACAACAATATTTGTTCGATATCATTCGTAATGATTTGCTTTTACTTGAGAATCAGCTTCCTTTCTTTCTTATTGAAAATCTATTCAACGCATTACCCCAACGTCGTGACCTCCCTTCATTTCTTCACCTCACATTTGAATTCTTTGGCCATTTCAAGAAGCCTAAGCCATCGCCTGATTCTATAAATAGGATATTGCACTTCACAGATCTTCTTAGATTATTTTACTTACCAAAAGAGAAACATCCAAACAAGCCGCCACCTAAAAGGGAATGCTTCGTTGGTAAAACTCTTCTGCATTACAGTGCAAATGAGTTGCGAGAAGTAGGAATAAAGTTGAAGCCAATTGAAAGCGATAGCTTATTTAGCGAGAGTTTATTTGACTTTGAATTTTCAGGGCATGTTCTTAAGATCTCACAGATTTTTGTGGAAGATACTACTGAATTTTTGCTTCGTAATGTGATAGCTTTAGAGCAATGTCATTATCCAGGAGAATCTTACATTATTGACTATGCTCTTGCAATGGATTGCCTAATCAACACCGATAAAGATGTGGAAGTCCTCGTTCATAACAATATAATCCACAACTGGCTTGGTGATGCCCATGAAGCTGCAACATTATTCAATGGTCTTTGTAAGAATATCTTTCCATCAACTTGCAGTTGTCACTACCTCAAAATCTTCACAGAGTTGAATGAATTTTATCAAAATCCTTGGTGCAAGATGAAGGCAACTCTAAGACATGATTATTGCAATACACCTTGGAAAACTGCGGGTACTGCTGTTGGAATCATAGTCCTCATTCTCACCACGACTCAAACCATAATTTCTCTCCTCGGAACACTATGAACATAGAGATTCTGTTGCTGGAATAGGTTGAGGTTGCTTCGCTTGATGCCTTCAATGTGTCTGCGTTTATTTTCTTTGTCTATTTATGTTTTGTGGGTCTCTTCTATTTGTGTCGTTTTCAACGCTTTTTGTGGCTTGGATTTTATTTGTGTTTCTGTGATGTAATCTATTGTGTATTTGGTACTCTTGCTGTAATCTTTGTGTTGCTATTAATTAAATATTTTCCTGGTGGAAAAAAAATCTCAAGAAATGGTGGAAATTACGAAACCTCTCCTCCTGCTCCAATCACTTGGAAAAATAAGTATGCATATCCTGTACTCTTGTTCAATTCTCAAGTCTATTTTCCAAAAACGAATGGGAGATGATTAAGAAAATAGAGAGAATGGGAGAAAGTTGAACCCAGGATCTCTCACCAGGAAGGCCGCCGAATCACTAGGCCACGTGTTTTGTAAATGCTGCTAATTTTGCGGCATATGTTGTAACATTCTTTTAACAGTGAATATATTTTAGAAGAAAAAAAAAACTGAATGGGCATGTTGGCCGCCAGAATCTGAACACTAAGCCACACAAGTTGAATGGAAGTTTCAAGGCTGGCTTATTTTTTATTTGAATTTTTTTTTAAGACAGATAACAACAATATTCCTTTACAACTCCAAAAGACTCGCAGATTGATTACCACCAGAGGCACATCTATAGCTTTGAGAAACAGTTTTTTATTTATAGCAAAAGAAAGGATTTAAAAAAAAAGGCAAAATTGGGAAAAAAACAAGAGTAAAAATATTTGGGAAATGAAACAAAAATTCACCTTCTTTTTGGGTCAGGATAGAATTTTTCCAAATCAGAATAGAAAATTTTCAGATGATGATAAAATTTGTTGGTACCAAGTGAAAATAGAATAGTTGCAAGTGAAGATAGAAATTTCTAAGTCATAATACAAAATTTTCCAAATTTGGCATCAAAAACTAAATATTTTGATTTTTTGTACCAAAACCGAATTTTTCCAAAGAGAACTAATAACTGCCTGTTTTGATTTGTGATTTAAGCACTAATGGGTGTGCTTAGATTGACTTATATAGAAGTGATTATGAAAATAAGTGCTTATTTGTAATAGATTATGAGAATAAGTGATTATGTCAAAAGTAATTTGTATTTAGATATTTTTATAGCATAAGTGATTTTGAGAAAAGAAATGTATTTGGATATTAGAGTTTAAGTTATTATTAGGTGGATAATAAGAAGGAAAATGGAAATAAGTGATTATGAGAGGATAAGTAATTATCATAAGCAGAAAAAATCAGCTTCTTCCATAAGCACTTATTTGAGGCATAAGTATTTTTTGAAAAGTAGTTCGTGTTTGCCAACTCCAGCACAATATCACTTATATGAGATACCATAAGTGATTATAGATACTATCCAAAGAGGTACGTACTCCAGATCAAAATAATCACTTATGGTCATTTAAGTGATTATTTCTATAAGTTACTTTTTTCTGCTTATGATAATCACTTATTCTCCTATAATCACTTATTTCACTTTTCCTTCTAATTATCCACCCAATGATCACTTAAACCCTAATATCCAAACACATTTCTTTTTTCAAATTCACTTAATATCCAAACACAAATCACTTTTAACATAATCACTTATTTTCATAATTTATTATGAACAAACATTTATTCTCATAATCATTTATATATAATCTAATCCAAACCCACTCTACAAATAAAATGGTGGGTTGCAGTTTGACGCTATACTTGCAAAGACACCATTTAAACAAAAGAAGGTACGTGTCCCCCACTAATGACATAGACAGCTCATATGATTCTTACGCAAACTTGTTTGGGCCAATTTATTTATTAAAAAAAAGCATATATGTGTTACTTAAACCACACTTTATATCATCCAAGTAGTATGACCATAGATTCTTCTGCTGGAATAGGCTGAGGTTAATTGCTTCGCTTTCGCCGATGGCTTAAATGTGTCTGTTTATTTTCTTTGTCTATCTTTGCTTCGTAGGTCAACTAATTGTGTTGTTTTCATCGTTTTGTGGATTTTATTTGTGTTTCTGTAATGTATTTTGTATTTTGTACTCTGTTGCTATCAATGAAGTATTTTCCATGTGGCAAAAAATCCTTTCTAGATTTTCGTTCGCTCTCTTAATTTTTTTTAGTCTATTTGCTACATCTATGAATAAGAGAATTCTCTCAAACTCAATATATATTCTTTGTTTTCTCTAATTTTTTGAAAAATTTAAGAACATAAACAACTTTTAATTATTTTACTTAATATGTATAAAGTAGTAGTTAAAAAGTGATTTAAAATAAGGACCAAAGTTTCTATTTCAATTTCAATTTTTTTCCATTTATGAAGGATACCAAACTAATTAAGGATGTCTTCAAAGTAGTGAGACTAGTAATGGTCTTCTTCACTGCTTAATTAAGCTTTTGTTCGACATGCTTCCGTTAGCATCTCTATCGTAAGCATTTTTTCACTTCAATTAGGTTATATTTAGTATCATTAATATTTTACCAAATTTAAAATATAAATTATATTATTTATATTATTAAAAATAAATTATTTTATAAATGTGAATAAATTATTTTATAAATTTTATATGTTATCAATTATTACTGATTTATTTTTTAGTATAACGATAAAAAATTATTAAATATATTGACGATAAAAAACTGTATTTAATATATATAATTTTTTTATATTTCATTAAAAATGATTTCAAATCCGCAGTATCCACCCGAACATGTTATAACTTACGAATTGCTCATCAAATTAAAATATATATAAGAATATGCGTGTTATTTTCATTCCTCATATTAAGATTTTTAAAGAAAGTAGCCTTTCCGTAACTATATATTGAGGCTCTTTCTCATATTTGACAAAAGTGAGATTCCTGATGAAAAAGTTATTGCCTTTCAAATACACAATTATTTTCTCTCTATTTCTGCCTTTCTTTATATCAAAACGACCTAAGTAATGTTGACTATATTTATTTATAATTAATTAAAGTTCAATTAATGTTAGCTTGCAAAAAAAAAAAACCAAAGTTAGATGTTACTACTTTTCATATACATTTTATTAATTTAACCCTGGTTGAAATTCAGACATTCATCGGTTCCTCGATGCGAAGTCATTTTCTAGCTTACATATAGAGCCACGTCTTTTTATATGCTTAGTTATTTTATAGCATCTAGCTTTGATTCAAACCCAATTAATTTATTAACTTTTGGAGTGATCGTAATTATCAAAAGCTCAGAATTTTCCAGTTTTTTTCTTTTTAGAATAGCCTTAATCCAGAAATTTATTTGTGCTTATCATAATTTGTTTAGTTTAGGTCGATTAAGATCTGTGATTATAATATTGTCTCTGTGTTTGAATTTTATTCATATGAATATTTCACTAAATGTTGGCTTCTTCGGCAAGATTCAAAGACATATGCTTCGAACACCATATACCAGCTGAACAATAGTACATAATTGGAAGACTGTACTTTACTGTACGATGTGTTATTCAAGTAATCGTAAATTCTCTTTACGACAAATCAAGATCAAGAATCTCATACAAAGAGATTTTTTTTTAATTTTCCAAACATACTAAAGAGATTCTTACATCCTCATGAAATAAGAATCTTAATTTAGTTTGGTTTACATGTGTGAGTCTCTCTCTCTCTCTCTCTGTTTTCTTTTTTTTTTTTTTTTCTTCTTCTTCTTCTTTTGTTGAATGACTAATAGGTTTTTTCTTTCACATAAGTATTCTCAAATTCAAGGTTTGGTGTTAGAACATTAATATGATAGCTTTTCTTGTTAAAAAAGCAAAAAAAAAAAAAACTAATGCTAGCTTGAAAAGGGAAAATATTATTCGAACTTCTAATTGCTTTAATTATCTTCTTCTCAGTTAAAAAGGAACTAATGTTAGCTTGAGAGCTTGCTGGGCAAAACTGAACTGTGATGGGGGCTACATTGTAGGATGAACACTTAACTTTGTACTAGTATTCTAAAAATCGGACCGAACTGGCCTATTCATCCGAGAACCAGTTCCTATATAATCTAGTTCGGAATAAATCAAAAACTTGACTCTCTATAAACTAGTCAACAATTGGCAAACTCAATAAAATTGGATTGGTTCTAGTTTAATTAAAAAAAAAATCAAAGCCTTTTACTGCATTAAGGAGTTGTCCTTTAGCCCAGTGACCTTTAGCCCAATGGAAGTTTAGCCCATCACATTGACATCAACTCTCATACCTCTTTTATTTTATAGCGCTAAATCCCCTTTTCCTTGAAATCATCGATGTGGTACTTGTGATTATAAACTTCGCCTATGTGCTGTCATAGTCGATCCCAATCTTGGATAAAGGAGGAGAATTGTGTTAGACTCTCAACAGTCAAGATAAAATTCTGTCGAATTTCTATGACATGGATTCAAGGTGTTTTTGTGCTAACGCTAGGTCATTACCTAGAAGTAAGGCACTATATGGTTCGAATGCAGTGTTAAATGGCCACTACATCGAAGCCCAGGTGCAGTATTAAATGATCAAGGGTTCTCACATTATTCTGGATGGATGTAGGTAAAGAAGTTAGTTCGAGAAAGTAAGATTCAGTTTGGTTCTTGAAATAGTGGAACTTTAACAGGTAAATCTATGGAGGTAGTAGACATTATGATTCAAAGGAGAATTAACATCTTGTATCTTCAAGAAAGTAAATGGGTGGAAGAAAATGTTAAAGAGATAGACACTATTAGTTTTAAACTTTGGTATATAAGGAAGGTCAAAGCAAGAAATGGAGTTAGTATTATTGTGGAAAAAATTTGGAAAAAGAATGTGGTGGGAGTTAGAAGGATTGAAGATAGAATCTTATGCTTAAAATTGACTATTGGACACGATACTTTCAATGTTAACACAAATCAAGTAAGGTTGAAAGTACATATTAAGGATAAATTTTGGGAAAATTTGAAGGGCTTGATTCGAGACATCCTATAAGAGGAAAAGATTTTCATTGGTGGGAACCATACTGGTTTTGTGGAGAAAGAGACAAGACAATATGTGAAATCTCATGACAATATTGGTTTTGGAGAATTAAATAAGGATGGACATTCTATTCTTGATTTCTCAATAACTTATAAACTCACGATAATGAACACTTATTTTAAGAAACGGGAGAAATATTTAGTCACATATAACAATGAAGCCCAAAGGTAACAAATTGACTTTTTTTTGTCAAAGAATTCAAATAAAAGAGTTTGTAAAGACTGCATAATGATCTCTGATGAGAGCTTAACTTCACAACATAGAGTCTTGGTCCTTGATGTGCTAATTAAGAGCCGTAAATTGAAAAGTCAAAAAGCCATCCTAGAATCAAATGGTGACAACTAAAATGTGAGCAATAATTGACCCTTACGAGGAAAGTATTGAATGAAGGTAATTGGGATTCATCATGAAGTACTAACATCTCGTGGGATGAGATAGTTAAAAGAATCAGGGATACCACTAAAGCAATATTGGGTAAATCCAAAGGTTTTGGATCTAGAGATGAAAAGTCTTGGTGGTAGAATGAGAATGTGCAAGAGAAGGATAAACATTAAAAAGAGTGTTTTAAAGCCTTACACTTGTATAAGAATAACGAAAATTGTTAGAGTTATCACTAAGCTAAGAAAGAGACTAAGAAAGTAGTGAACGAAACTCGATCTAAAGATTTTGAGAAATTCTATCATGATTTAGGAATGAAGAATGGTGAACACAAGCTTTATAAAATTGCCAAGAATAGGGAAAGAAAGTCAAGAGATTTGGATTAAGTAAGATGCATTAAGAATGAGAAAGAAAAAGTTTTAGTTGCTGATAATGATATCAAAGAAAGATGGGAGAACTACTTTTATAAGCTGTTCAATGATGGATTGGACATTACTTTTACAATAGAGGCTATTTATTTATTAAGAAGTTTGATTGAAAGATATCGAAGTAAAGAGAGAGACTAGCATATGGTTTTCATTTATTTGAAAAAAACCTATAATAGAGTATCAAGAAATATATTGTGAAAAGCAATGAAAAAAATATATTTATGTGGCTTATATTTAAGTCATAAAGGATATATAGAGAGTACAACAACAAGTGTAAGAACTTTTAAAAATGAGACAAAAGACTTTCCTATAAAGATAAGTTCACATCAAGGATCTTCCTTGAATCCATACTTATTTGATTTAGTTTGGACTGTTCTAATAGAACATATATAAGAGGAGATTCCTAATTGTATATTTTTTCACGGATGATATAGTTTTAATTGAGGACAAAAAAGAAGAGATTAACTCTAAATTTAAGTTATGGAGACATGCTTTGAAATAAAAAAGTTTTCACTTGAATAGAAATAAAACGGAATATATGCATTGCAAATTTAACAAGAAGCCAATTAGAAATAATTTAGAGATAAAAATTGGAGAGCAAATCATTCCAGAATTGTTAAAGTTCAAGTATTTTGGATCAATTTTACAGAATGATGGTGAAATAGGTGGTGATGTTATACAAAAGATACAAGTTGGGTAGTTAAAGCGAAGAAAAGCTTCATGAGTCATTTGAGGCCATAAAATACCTACTAAGCTTCAAAGAAAATTTTATTGAGATGCTATAAGGCCAACGATGCTTTTACTTCAATGTTGGTGACATAAACATGTATGGTTATTAATCGTTCAAGTTCGTGAGTTAGCTCCAATTGAATTTCAAATTGAAACTATTAAAAAGAGTCATAGAAATTTTAGAGACGCTATATTGTATGTGTTGTATTATCAAGGATATGACTTAAGCTAACATTATACTCTAATGTGAGTAGATTCGAGAAATGATTTGTGAACCTTGATATATCTTTTTTAGAACAAATCACCATACATTGTTTTAACATAGAAGAAGACATGTGGTTAAGTGATCAGGTACTACTTCAGGACATTGAAAGCCAAATTGAATGTAGTGAAACAATTAAGAGCCATAGTCTTCCCTTAGTGTCAATTAAAGAAAAGGTACATAAATACAAAATGTAGAATTTTGCTAGAGGAGCAAAGCCACAGAAAGTGTTACTGATCAATATATGCTTATAAATAAGATGTGAATAAATCTCTAATAGAGTTAAATACCTTGTGAAAGAGAAAAAATAAATATAATTGTTCTCCCTCCTTGTGGAAGTGAGTTTTTCGTATGTGGTCAAGGAGCGATGAACGCTGATTCAGAAGAAAGAAGAGAGGTTACTTACAAGAAATTTAGCAATTGATTGTTTTACTTAAAAAAATTTTAAATTTGATTGGTTGAAATTAATTACAATTGTTTTACTTAAAAACTTTTTATTTTAGTTATGTCTTAGTTAATTCAAAATTAAATTGTCTATTCACTCTCTTTAATTAAACGCGCTGCTGCTGAAAAATGAGTGTTAATGTGGCTTACTATTTTTTTTCCGGCCAAATGTGGCTTAATAGTTGTTAATAAAGTCATTAAATTATTTATTCTAATTATTAAATTAATTAATTCACGGATCTTCTCAGGTTGTTTGTTTCACTCGCAAGCACGTAAACCTCAGAAAAAAGGGTTAATTGTAATGCGATATGTAAGTGAGTGGGCATTTTCAATTTCTAAAATTACTCCCACTGTCCCATTTTGTGAAGGGATTTTAGATTTATTATTAATTTTGGACAAAAATATAAATTCATGTTGTACTTTGCTAATTCTACTATTCGATCTAGAGTGTGAATGATTGAAAACTCCAAGAAAACACTAATAGTAATTTACTTTTATAATTTTTTGAAAAAGAATCTTAATTTTTAAAACTTTTAACGGTTAACATTATAAATTATGATTTTTTTAATTGTCATTGTTAACTAAATTATCAACTTGAGTTTGGGTCCTAGAGATTTGTTAGATTCTTTTTTTCTATTAATGATGCGAGAAAAATGTTATTTACAATTTTTTTTTGAGACAGTGATATTAATTTTTAGTTAAAAAATGAAACTAATTATTGTTATTTTTCCAGCATAATTAGTTGTTGAAATATTTTTTTGAAAATGAACAGAAAGCAAAACAATAATTTCATAACTTTTTACAGTAGAATTACAAAACTAGTACTATGAACGATATATAAATATGAATAGTACAAAACTAGATATGGACCTCATATGTTATGGAGTGAAAATATGAATAGTACTATGAACGATATATAAATAAGTGAATTGTTATAAATTATATATTTTATTTCAAATTAATTTGAATGAATTGAATTTAAATTTGAATTGCATATTGTTTTTAACAAATTAAATCAATATATATATATATCAATGAGAAATATATCAATATGAATATAATGATTATAAAATTAAGACTGCCATTCCAAAGTCCAACTTGGGACACACATAACACCAACCAACGGGTTGAAAATCTCAACAAAACATATGATATCTTTTAATTTTAATTATTGTATCTGGCCAAAAAAGAAATTTCAATCCTTGTACCGCCAAAAACAAATCGTTTTCATTCATAAGTAATACCACACCAATTAAGGCCACACGTCCTCAAAGTTCAAACTACTGAGACATCGTAATGGACTCGTGGCCTGTTTGGTTTGAGGTAATAAATACTGCATAGAATGGAATAGCGATCATTCCTTCTTGGTGGGGTTTTTTTGTTACAATGCTATCCCATTCTTATTGGAATGGCCATTGCCAAACTACTGGGAATGATGATTCTTGGAGGTGACTGACGGAAATTTAATTATTTTACATTTTTTGTATTCTTATGCTATAATATTAATTTTTTTATAAGTTGATAGTTATAATTTTTATTATTTTTTTATTTTTCATTATTTAAGATAAAAATATTCAAATTTAACTAAAAAACAAAGAAATGCACATAATAGCAAAAGAAATGTGCACCATATCCAAATTCGGACTTATCATCTTATGGTACGGGTGACTTGCCTCTCCATGTCTTCTGAAGTTCTCCCCCCCCCCCCCCTCTTTTTCCGGCATTAATTCTTTACGATAGTTTATTATTAAATTATCAATTAAATAATTATAAGAAGTTATATTGTTACAATCAATTAGATGGTTCCATATTAGAAAGGAATTTTCGATTTATTAATGTATTTAGACAAACATACCTAGCTAGTAAAATCATGTAATTTCAAAGAGCATTAGAAAATTTCAAGAAAACACAAATAATAATTTCCTTTTATAATTTTTGAAAACTAACTTTATAAATCAAGGATTCCAATTAACTTTAACCAATTTCTATAGTATATATAAAACAGTTAAAAATGACTTATAATTTGAAAATAAGAAAGTAAAATGTGACTTATTTATAGATGTCTATTAGTATACATTCGAATGGATCTAAAGCATATTGAATATAACCTACAAGCTTCTTGTATAGTTGATACTTGGTAGATAGTTAAGTTTCTTAAATATATTATTTTATTCTCAATTCCGATTTATGTGTTAGTAAAATATCTTGTTAAAAAAAGAAAAATCCTACTCCAGTAAACTTCTCCATCTCAAAGATACCCTACTTAATATAACAATATGACCATTGGGACCACATATGCTGCCTCTGGCCTAGGAGATCACTTCGCTCTTTACTATTGGGACCGCAAAGTCCATTGTTGTTTTTCCCTTGCTTCCCCACAACATTACGTTGGGCTCTAACATGGACCCCCAGGGCCAATGGCCTCTTGTTTTCTTTATCCTTAACCTTGAAATTAGGCTTAACTCTATTTACTCTCCTCTATGGGTGCTGCTATTTTTTCTTTTTTAACCAGTATGATGGTGCTGCTATTGAAATATTAGGAATGGTGCCTGACTTTTTACTGAAAGGTCATTAAATGATTTATTTTTATTATTAAATTAATCAATTTGTGGGTCAAAGCACAGGTCCATTTAATTTAAATTTTTTAAAAAAACTATAATAATTTTTAATTTTTTTTACTTACAGATGAAATAAGATTTAATCACTAAATGGTGAAACAAATGAGAAAGAATTTTTTTTTTCTTATTGAAGATCCTTTTTTTTTTTAAATAGTATTAATTTTTTATACAAATGAGATTACTTATGCACACCTGTCAATATTGCTTTAAATATTTATTAAAATTTCACATTTATCAAAATATAAAATTAACAAGTTAAATTTTTGTGCTTGGCCAAAAAAAAACTAGTTAAATTTTTGTGTACTGTATTAAGTTTAGGAAACAAAGCACTCTGTTCATATTTATGAATAGGACGGCTTTATATACATACATACACACACATATATATATATATATCTATATGAAAATAATTAGCATTGTCATTTTCTGAACCGGGAGTTTTTGAGTGTCATTATATTCCTATCAGATCCTTTATTGTCATTTACCAAAGTCCATAAATATGATATAGTTCTCCTTCAATTATCTTACTACGAAAAAGAAATGGTTTTTAATTTATGAAGGATACCTAGCTTAGGCGACAAGTTTTATTTAGCGGTTTAAGGCTTTGTACGACATGTTTCCATGAGCATCTCTTAGGTCAACATGACTTGAGGTTATATTCAACGTCATTAATATTCATCAAATTTAAAATACTCGTTCCCCTACTTTTTGTCACATTTTTATAAGGTATTTTTAATTATTTTATGAATTAAAAAATTAATTATGTTTTTAAGTTTCTAAAAGAAAACAAATATTTTCTTTTTATCTTTATTAATGAAAATAATGTAATGTTTATTAATTAATGCTATCAATCATTTAAGTGAAAATTTTTTTTAAAGCAATTAATACAAGGGTTATAGATATCATTTAAACACTAATCAAACTTTATTTCGTATTACAATTTATGAAACCAACAACTAAATAACGAGAGATAAAAAAGGAATAATTTTTCTTAATATTATATAGTACCTTATATTAAGGACCATAAAAAGCTTCTAAATGGTTCCTTATAATTAGGACCAGAAGAAGCATTATATTACACCATAGCTAATCAGATTAAGTTAGGTAGAATTATAAGAGTTTTAATATAGCTGTGTACTCAAGATTCAAACTTAATATTACTAGTTAAGATAGCACATCCTCCAACTAACTGAGTTATGCGCTCATTGGTTATATTTTATTATTATTAATGATTTATTTTTTTGAGTGAAACAAATAAAAATTATTAAATATATTGACAATAAAAATGTTTAATATATCTATTTTTTACATATTTCATTTAAAATGACTTTGAATGTCTAGGATTCATCTCAAACATGTTATAAGGATTACTCACCAATATAAAACAACGTATTAATGGATAACTAACTGTAGCCATATGGATCTATTAAATTAATCAATTTGTGGATCAAAGGGCAGGTCCATTTAATTTAAAATTTTTGTAAAACAACTAAAGTGTTTTTTTTTGTAGATGAAATGAGATTTAATCACAAAATGGTGAAATGAGTGAGAAAAGTAATTTTTTTCTTTTTTGAAGATCTATTTTTTTAAAAAAATTAATTTCTAAACAAATGAGATTACTTATGCACACCTCTCAATGTGGCTTTAAATATTTGTTAAAATTTCATTTTATCAAAATATACTCATCCACATCCTTAATTTAAACTTGTAAAAAATACTTTCAACTAGCAGTAAGTCATTGTTAACTATTAATCAATGTTGTCAGAATCGGACTGGATATTGAACTGGATAAGGTACTGATTCAAGGTTCAATGGTTCAACCGAGGTCGGACCGGAGTCGGACCGGTAGTAATAAAAATAATATATTTAAAACAAATAATATAAGTTTAAACAAATTTTATAACTTAATTAAAGTCTCAAACTAAATAATATTGAATTATCAATCTATTACTTACCACAAACAAATTATTAATAGGTTTCATAACTCAATATTTAAATTGAAATAAGTTAATATTCATCTATAATCATATTTTGAGTTCAAAATAATAAATTAATAATCTATTATTACATTATTTATTAAGTAAATATATTATTTTTAGTAGTTATATATCATAATAATACTTAAATAATATGATAATATATAAAGAAAAAATATTTTGTACTAAAAATAATGTTATTTTATTTTAAAAAATATTTTAAAAAAATTTGAAAAAAAAAACACAACTGATTCAAACTGGTTCAGAATTGGTTCAAGGCCGATTTCACTAGTTCTTGACCAGTTCTCACCGGTTTTGAATAGTACCGGTTGTAACACTCCTCATGATATTTTCTTGACTTTGTGTTCAGAATCGGAGGAAACATGACAGAGGAGCACTCAAGTGGAGTCTGAAAGAGCTCCACGCCGCGGCGAGAGCCATTCTAGTGGTGTTGTTCGGGTTGAACTCGGTGGAGCCGTGGCGAGGTATGCTGAGGCCACGACGAGAGTCGGGAAATTTGTTTAAATCCGGATCAGTTCTATCAATTGAAAAGAAAGAAACAGAGGGAGACCGCGAGAAGTGTTGAATCAAGAGTTTTGATGATTCCAAACCAACTCTCTAGAGCTTGGAACAAAGATATCAAAGGTGCTCAAAAGGTTTCAAGTGAAGAAATTCTGGATAAATTTGTGCAAAGATAGATGTAGGATGTTTAGTAGTTTTTATTTGAGTAAAAGACTTTGATTTGGTGAAAAGATGTTTTAAAAACTTGATTCTATGTTAAATCATGGAATATTTGAAAAACACCCATCAATAGACGAAGTTTGAAAGATTAATACTGATCTGTCATTTTGGAAATTCGAACTTTGCCTTTGGAAATTCGAATTTTGCATTGAAACTGAATAAGTTTGAAGAAAGGTTTCTCTGACAGACGAATTTTGACTTGAGAAAATTTGAATTTTGATAAGTGTTTGAAAGGAGCTTTCAGTAACAGACGAATTTTGGGTTTTGAAACTTCAAATTTCAGACAAAATGAAACTTATGAAAACTAAAGAAATTCGTCTGAAATTGTGTAAAAGTTAATCTGAAACCAAGTTAAGAGTGGATTTCAAAATTGCTCATTGATAGACGAACTTTGGACATGAAAATTCGAATTTCAAAAACTAAGCTTGTGAGTCTGTTACAATGATATGTTGACATGCGAATGATAGTATTTATAAATTCGAATTTTGAAGTAAGTCTGAAAGGAGGTCTCTCTGACAGACGAACTTTGCCCTTTGAAAATTCAAATTTTGAACTATATGAACTACTGAGCCTTATAAACCAGCTATGTACAGATGAATTTTGGGGTTCCAAAATTCAAATTTCGAAGGTAAAGTAGCAAATTGAAAATACTGTTCACACTTAACAGAAAAACTTTTTACTTGAAAAATTCGTATGTTACAACATAGAAACATTTTCCAAATATCAAAATTCGAATTTCACTTCATGATAGGCGAACTTCGGGCATTCAACGTTGGAGTCCTTAACCTTCGGTTCCTGCAAAATTTGTCTGTTGACCAACCGAAATTCGAATTTTAGTATGTTAGAAGCATTAAATGTGGTTGGTTAACGGATAGTTTTTCAGAGTAACCATTGGATAACTTCTCCAACGGATAGATTTTGTCTCTAACGTATAGTTGAGACCTAAATCTATAAATATAACATCATTTAAAGTTGTGGGTAACGATTATTACTTTGTATATACTGAAACTCAGCCAAATCATCTACTCAAAGTTTTTTACTCTCTCACTTCAATATTTGTACCTCAACTATCATATTCACTCTATCTAAGAGAGTTTATTCTTTGTAAACAATCTTATCTTCATCTGGAAGAAAGATTTTCTTGTGAGGGGATATCACAAGGGATTAGGGAAGCACTTAGTAAGAGTGCATTGAGTGAAAGAGTGAGCTCTAGAAACAGAGCATCATCTTGTACTGAGGCATTTGTAAGAAGCCCACGGAATTCTTGCAGAATTGTGGAAAATCTCAAGTGGTGACTTGGGGACTGGACATAGGTCAAGTGGAGAGACCGAACCTGGATAAATTTTTGAGTTTTCTTCCCTTTACTGACAACTTTACAGTTCATTTATTTATACTCTGTTTTACCATCATACATTGCTTTCTTCACCTTCTTGATATTTTGCAGAAAATTTTTAATTTTCCTAATTCACCCCCCTCTTGGGAAGCAAGCTTATCTAATAAGAAGCAGTGCTAGGATTCGAGATTTCCAGCGTCTAGGAGTGATTTTCGGACCTTGGAAGCTTGAATTCAAGTTGGTAAGTGTTCTATACTCCTCCCTCTCAATTTTTCTTCAGTTGGATTTTGGGATTTTCGGTTTGGGGTGAAATCCACCGATTGAAATGGATGAAATGGGTTTGAGGAAGTGTGTTTTGGTATTCTTATTGCTTGGATGTGAGTTTTGAGGGGATTATATGTGTTTAGAGCTTAACCCTAGGTTGTTTTTGGTTAGGGCTCTTGGGAATCCGAAGTGTATGTGGTTGTGTAGTGTTTGAATGGTCCCTAAGAGCTTATTGATGCATGAAAGGGGTGTTGGAACCTTGGGTTAGGCTAATGTGGTTGAATTATGATGTTTGGTTTATTGGTACATTGTGTTAATGGAAGAATTGTGGTATTATGAAGGTTGTTTGGGTAATCGAGAGGGGATCATGCATGTTGGACAATTCAAGGAAGCTTGTGGAACTCGTGTGCATGTGGTAACGACAATTGAGGTAATCGGGTGTTTGTTTATTTGTATTGAATTGTATATTGGTATGTATATTTATGTATATATATGCATGTTTCTTTCATACCACGATATTGATATGTTATGTGTACGGTTTTCTATATATATCGTGGTATACACACAGCTAGAGGATAGTATGATGATTATGATGATGGTGACTATGATGATGATATTGACATGACATGACATGACATTGACATTATGATATGATAACGATGATGAGTATATGATGATACATGAGTATCACCACATGACATTGTGAGATTGTGATATATGGTACATTAGGTGGTGATGATGATATGATATATAATGATATGATATTATATATGATTAGGGAGGATAAGGATGGGATCTCTGTTGCTAAATCCTCCCTTATGGCCCGGGGAGCCAAGCTGTAGTGGACTGCACCTTCCCTAAATCATCACCAATTTGAGGTGGTCCAAGGGAAGGAGAGCCACAGTCCGAATATTGGTGTTACCTTTGGCCACGTGCACTAATGGAGGTGAGCTTGGTAATATCCCGGAATTAGTCTTCACCGACTGTTAGAAGGGAGTTACCTATACGAAATTTCTTGTCATGATGATAGCCCGTGGTTCTAGCTGTGTGCGAGGGAGACATGCATACCATTCATTGCACATTACATTCATGAGTTACATGAGATATATATATGTATGTGATTGTCCCCGGTTACTGAGACATTGTCTTACACCTTTCTCCCATGAACTAACCTTTCAAGTGACGGTTCTGCCACTAGTTCGGAAAAGACACATGAGTAGCAGTAGACGTGGGAATACTAGGCCTACGTAGTGTGTGTATTTTGGATATTGTATCTTGTGCCAAGTAGGATAGAATGGTTTGTAATGATGTATGGTTATTGATAAGGAGTATTATGAATGTATGGTATGATTATGTGTGTTGTATGTAACGTTGCATGGTCTTGGAGGATGAGAAGTCTGTAGGTTAGTGTTTGTGAGCCCAGAGTAGGAGTTGGGTCTGAGTGGTATGTTTTAGGGCCTGTGGCCCGGATTGTCGAGCTGGGTTCCAAGGGATCAAATCTCAGAGGAGTAGTTCCTTTAAGGTGAAACCACTTTGGACAAGTTGGTTTTGGGGTTTTGGACATGTATGAATGGTCTCTGAGTGATCAATTACGTTTGGTGGCAATTGGAGGTGATTAGTGGTAAGTTTTGGTCAATAAGAGGCTAAAATGGTTTCAAGAGTCTAGAATCTCTATATGAAGTTGGATTGGGGTGAAAGTGGTGTTTATAGCTAGTTTGGGACTAGATTAACTCGTAGGAGTTGAAATCAAGTCAATCGGAGGTCGGAGCATAAAGTTATGTGCATCGGAAGTTCACCCCGGAGTATGAAAGTTGCTGATATGGAATATCAGTATGGGGTGCCGCGGCGCCAGAGTCTAGTCTGCGGCGCTAGAGTAGGCAGAGGTGATGCAGAAACAGGGGAGGTTGGAGCCGCGATAGTAGTGTAGCTGCCATGGCCCCAGCCCTATTTTTTTAGTGTTTTTGGGAGTCATTTCTGCTGTTTGATGTTTTTGGAGAGTTGTTTTTTAAGATTTTGGGGTTGTGTATTGTTGAATTCTGGAGTTTTTGGTCAAGTATGGATTCGTCAGGAGGTAGGGTGTTACACTGGTCATCTAGCTTAACCAGACTAGACTAGGTACCAGTTCCCAGTCCACCGGCCGAATAGACCGGTCCGGTTTGGTTCCAACAATAATGCTATTAGCTAAAAGTAGTAGAAATACAAGTACATCATTGACGGACAGACGACTTGCATTGGTCTTCTTCACTGGGTGGGGTCATATGCCACATGTTACTGTTATGTACCCCAAACTAAAGCAACTTATTAGAATGGACATCACATTCTCTTTCTAGCTTGCCTCGGAAAAATGTGTGTATAGATAAGGAACAATTATTTATAACTTCCGAGAGACTCATTTAGGATTAAGGGGCCATTGGTAGGGAATGAGATAGGTTTGGAAGACAATAATATAAGAAAGGTAAGAAATGATTCATCTCTCTAAATAAGTCTCTTAGAAGTCTTTATAAATAATTCTCTCTATATATAATTACTGAGTAATTAATTAAATTTTAAAAAATTAATATACTACTCCCTCCATCTTATTTTATAAGGTAGTATGAGAAATTTTTCTTATCTTATAATATAAGGTAACATATAATAATAATATATCATTTTTGCCCACTATTTATTGTATTATTAATATTATAATTTGTTCTATATTTAATGAAAGAAATGGAATTAATAGGGGTAAAATTAGAAATTTTGATTTTTTTTATAAGTTTAAGACTTTATTAATATGTGTGAAACCCCTTATTTTACCTTATAATATGGACAATGGAAGTATATAAAATTATAATATATTTATTACTCATTTTGATTTTTAATATAAGACTCTTTAATTTTAACTAAATCATATGAATTAAGTATAGTAGTTAAAATTAGTTAACTATTTTAATTTTTTTAAAAAATTATAATGTCTTTTCAAAACTATTTTTATTGAATTACTTTCTCTTTCATTCTCATAAAATTAATATGTGCATTTTTTAGTTATGCATAATAAATATTTTATTGTGTTTTGTAAAGGGTGATATAGTGGAAGGAAATAGTATATATAAATATTTTCAAGGAGTAACCTGAACATGTGCACAACAAGGTAAAGACGTTGCTAATGTTCCTTAAACTATGTATTTTTTCTCTTAATTTATATGTTAAAAATGTCAATTTTATCTTATGGAACATCTCTAGCCCATACACAGCTCTCTCTCAATATGGTTATATATAATTATAATAAATTATGAAATTTCGTTTTATTATCTAATCTAAATCTGTCGGCCAAAAAAAAAATCTAAATCTAAGTATATTCAATATTACCGTCTTCATTTTCAACCTGGTTGGCAGCGTGGGTGCATGTGACCCTATACCACATGTTCTGTCCCCTTCTTTCGCACTCAGCGTTTCACCTACATCCTCCAGAGATGGAGGGCATGTTTGGTAGTAGTTTTCGAAAACAATCTTTTGTTCTTGAGAACAAAAAAAGAAAAAACTTATTTGATGGGTTGTGTTTTGGGCTAACTATTCTGGAAGCTGAAAAGAGATAAGTGTTTTAGGAAACAAAAAATGGACAACATCTTTGGGCTGTTTTTGTGGTGTTTTGGTTCTCCAAAATGGTAAAAACATGGAGAACATTTTTTCATTAATGGCAATATTGTGATTTTGAACAAATCCTGTGTTCACTACTAGGCTGCACCGTAAGCATACGGGTCGAGGTAATAGTACAATGATGAGTAAAGCATCGCTTTCATAGGGACTTCGATCAAAAGTGGTTAAACATTGAACATCACATTATTCGAGTAAAGCAATTAAATAGTTCACAATTTAATTGAGCAATGCAATGATAGAAAAGTATATGAAAATGACGACAAGAATAACTAAGGACTAGAGCAATTCAAAGAGACCTAGAATTACTTATCCCTCTTGTATTTCATAAATACACAATTAAACTCTTTTTACATCTCTTAATACTTGATTATGTTAATTAGGATACCGATTTAGCTATATGTGCTCTCTCGAATCTCCAAATAGCTATTTAGTTTAATTACTTAATTAATCTCTTAACTATTAATTAAACTCCTCAATTCAACTCCCCATCCTACTGGTTTATCTTCCAATCACTCGGAACAACAAGAAGTATAGATCTTCACTCTTGTTCAATTATATATGAAGGCTTTTCTAATTTTCTTTAATTTTTTTGGCTAACAACCTTTAAGATTGATCATGCCTAGGGGCGTACACAGGTACAGTGATGGGGGATGTGGCTCCTCCCAGATTTTTTTTTAAAAATTTCTTTATGCTTATAAGATAAAACAAAAAATTTGTATACTATAGCCACTCGAGTTGAACCTACTACTAAGAAGACAAATGCTAACATTGAAACCACTCGCCCAAACCATCAAATGTAAATTTATGTTATAAAAAATATCTATAAATTTTTCTAATCATCTAACTTGGCCCCCAAACCTTTTCCTCTAGGTCCGCCCTGCTGATGCCTTAGTACTAAATTTTTAGCCATTTTTAGCTTTATTTAATTTTTGTTAAAAGAACATTTGTCAGATTACAAGCCAGTTATTACGAAAAACACAATTTTAGATTTCATAAGCTTTAAGTTCCCTTTCTTTTTTCTTATGGAAATGCTAATATAGCTTTCTAAATCATACTTGATATATGGAAGATGATGTCATCATTGACATTAATGGCGAAGATGGTCTCTTGTCTCAAACTTGTTGTATCTACAAGGTGCCACAATCGCTCCGTGGTATGAAAGAAGACGCTTACACCCCAAGAGTCATATCGATTGGACCCTTTCATTACAAAAATGTGAGATTGCGGGAAATGAAAAGGCACAAACAAATATTCTTGGAAAGCTTTACACAAAGAACTAAGACAAGCTTCAACGATTGCACAGTTTTGTGGAAGATTCAGAACCAGGGTTTCGGGCTTCTTACTCAGAGAACATCAAGCTCAGTAAGAAAAAATTTGTGGAATTGATATTACTAGATGCTGCTTTCATCATTGAATTATTCTAAAGGTGCTATTGTTGTCCTGGGATATTCAGCGATGCTAAACTATCACAACCATTGTTGCTACATAAGATAATTCAAGATTTGCTTTTATTTGAGAATCAACTGCCCTTCTTTCTTCTTGAAGGTCTGTTCGATAAAGCCTTTCCACAAGACCCTTGTAGTAACCTCCCTCCCTTTCTTGAACTCACTTGTGACTTCTTTGACCATTATAACACACAAAAATTAAAGCCTAATTCCAATGATAGAGTAAAGCATTTCACAGATCTTCTCAGGTTCTTTCACTTACCAAGAAAAAGCTATAAAAGGTATTCCCTAGAGGATGGACCCGACATTCTTTTATATAGTGCAAAGGAGTTAAATGAAGCAGGAATAAATTAAAGTTTAAGGAAATTACAAGCATCTGCTTATTGGACTTGAAAATTTCACGGGATAGTACTCTTGAGGTCCCACATATTCTGGTGGAAGATACCACAGAAACTTTGTTTCGTAATATGATAGCTTTAGATCAATGTTATTATTTAGATGAATATGATATTACTGATTATGTTGTTCTCATGGGTCGCCTAATCAACACAGAGAAAGATGTGGATGTCCTTATTCAGAGTAAAATAATCTCAAACTCTCTAGGTGATAGCAGTGATGTTGCTAAATTATTTAGTGGTCTTCGGAAAGAAATAATTCGATATAATTTAAATTCAAATTATGTTGATATCTGCAAAAGGTTGAATCGTTTCTATGAAGAACCTTGTTGTCAACAGAGGATGAGAACTTTGAGGCGTGATTATTGCAAGACACCTTGGCAAACTATGGCTTCTATTGCTGGAATCGTACTCCTCATTCTCACTCTCATCCAAACAATTTTTTCTGTCCTCCATTGAAGTAGTAGATTTATAGTGTAATATTATAATTTCAGTCGTTCATTATTAAGCTTTGCTTTATTCTACCTGTAATAATTTTTATTTACCCCCCATATATATATATATAGCATATATGAATAACATATTTCACATACGCGAGTCCTCGTTGAATGTACAATCAAACTGCACCTTGTAGCCATAGAGCATGTGTGCTTCTTTTTCTATTGTGGTTCAGACACTATTTTGTGGTCGCTACATAAGATTAACGAGTTTGAATTATATTATTAAGTATATATGCTCATTTAAACTTTTTTTTAATTAAGTCAATGGGTTTAACTCACTAATATTATTATGATTTTTCTTAAATTTGAATTGAGCTGCATATAATAAATTACTTTTAATATCAATAATTTGACTTACTAAATACTTATATGAAAATATAGTTAGCGAGTTAGTAATGGTATATATTAAGGATTAGGGATGCATAAATATTTGATAGTCAACTTGATGCCCAGTCTTTCTAAGGCTGAGCTGACCAAATATACGAGACTAGCTTTGACCTGGTCTTAAAAAGTTATTTAAAAATAAAATAATATACTCATTTTATTTATTAATAAAAACATAATTATATCTATCCAAATATAGTTTCTTAAAAAATAATATTGGGATCAAAAGTACCATTTTTTAAATTATAAATACTTAATAATTATGCATTTTTATATAATATTAAAAATCAATTTACAATTTTAAACAAAATTAAAAGATTGAAATATTAAAGATATTCATGATAATAATAAAGTTAATTTATTACATCAGATGTATCAAGAAAAACAATCATATATATACACATCTATTATCCAACTTGGCCCAATCGTCATGCCAATGTGATATGTTGAGTAGGATCAGGCTTATTAAACCATTGAGTTAGTTCAACCCCCAAACAAGGATATATGTAAAAAACTAAGGTATTAAAAACCGAACCGGTCATTGAACAGGATAAAGCAACGGTTCAAGGTTCAATGGTTAGACCGGGGTTGGGCCGGTTGTGAATAAATTAATATATTTTAAATAATGTAGATAAAAAATATGAAAAATATTTATCCATAATCATAAAATTAACATTCAATCTAAGATGAAAAATAAATTTAATAATATATAGAAAATTAAAAATATTATTAATAAGTTTTACAACCAAATATTAAAATCTAAACAAATTAATATTCATCTATAATTATGTTTTGAATTCAAAATAGTCAATTGATATTCTATTTTTATATTATTTGTTAAGTAAATTTATCATTATTTATAATTATGTATCATAATAATATTTATACCATATTATAATATAGAAAGAAAAAATTTGTACAAAAAATAATACTATTTAGTACTAAAAATAATTTTATTTTATCTTAAAAATTAAAAAAATAAAAAAGAGGTCAAATCGGTTTTGTACCAGTTTTTGGCCAATTCTTGACCGGTTTTGCTCTGGTTCTGAAGAGTTCGGGTCTTCATCTATGATTGGACCAGACCAGGGGCCGGTTCTTGGTCGAACCGGTCAAATCGGCCGGTCTGGTCCTATTTTTAATACATTATAAAAAACACATCATGAATCTCATTTTTCTTGTAGTTACCATTTAGCTCCCCAGTTGATGTTTTGTAAAGCCTCTAAGCAATCTGAAATGACAAATGATGGAAGTGGCAGATCAGGAAACTAGTTTTTACTATTTTTTCTAGGACATGGTGATTGTAGATGAAAATGAGAGAGTACTTTATTGAAGTTCTTCAAACATTCACCATGTGAATGACCGTTCAATGGTATGCTGAATGTATACTTATTCCTTTTATTGTTATGTTAATTCGTGGCTTCTTTTCTTCTTAATTTGATGCTAACCTTTTCCATTGATTTAAAGTTTATTTCATTTCCATCATTTAAAGTGTATTGCTTCTTTTTGTTGAAGCTATCGTCGGAAGGAAACTTGGTTGTGCTTTTGGATCTTCATATATGTGACTGGTTCCTTCTTGTTATATCTATATATCTCTGCCTTTCTTTCATAAAAATACAATTGTGTATGTAATATCCTACCTCCTGACACCTCCGTACTTAACCAAAAACTTCAAAACCTGACCAAACACAACCGACATCTCAAAACAACTCTTTCAATTTCATAAACACAGCGGAAACAACTCAAAAGCACCAAAATCTAGGCTGGGGCCTTACACAAACCAACAAAGCCCAACAACACTCTGGACTTACCAAGATGGCCATACAAACTTCTCAACATCATTCAACCATACATACCACAAACATAAACATACATACATCTAAACCAGTCTCGACCCTGACATACATTCATTACAAACCATTCACAAAATACCATTACAGAATACACACACTACATAGACTATCCCCACGCACACAGCTACTCCCGCGTCTTCTCCGGACTAGTGCCAGAACCTTCACCTGAAAGGTTAGTTTATGGGAGAGGGGGTGAGACAATGTCTCAGTAACTGGGAACCACAACCACACACACATATATATATATATACACATATATCTCACACAAATCATGAATGCAATATGGAATGAATATCATGCATGTCACCCTCACAGGGACTCCATCCTTAACCTCCCTAACACATATACCATCCACCCTTATTCTCCCTAACATATATACATAATCCAACCTTATCCTCTCTAACATGTATGTATATAATCCAACCTTATCCTCCCTAACATGTATGTATATAATCCAACCTTATCCTCCCTAACATATATATATAATTCAACCTTATGCTCCATAACATATATATACATCATCATACATCATACCACCATCACGTCATCACCACTACATCCACCATACATCACAGTCTCATAATGTTATGTGGTGATGCTCATGCATCATCATACCATCATCATAATGTCATGTATGCAACATATCATATCATCATCACATATCATCATCATAGTCATAACCATCATCTAACAGTATACATACCACGATATATATATATAAACAGCACACACAACCCATCAGTATCGTGGTATGAATGGAATCAGCATATATATATACAGATACACGTAATATCGTATAACATAGTCAATACAATATAAACAAACACCCGGTTACCTCAATTGTCGTTACCACACACACGAGTTCCACAAGCTTCCTTGAACTGTCCAGTACACGTGAATCCCTCTCGATTAGCCAACAACCTTTATCATGTCACAATTCTTCCATTAGCACAATATACCAACAAATCAAACCTCACAATTCAACCACATTAACCTAACCCAAGGTTCCAACACCCTTTTCATGCATCAATAAGCTCTTAGGGATTACTCAAACACCACACAACCTCAAACACCTCGGATTCCTAAGAGCCATTACCGAAAACATCCTAGGGTTAAGCTCTAAACACACATAATCCCTTCAAAACTCACATTCAAGCAACAAGAATACCAAAACACGTTCCATTAACCTCAAATCACCCATTTCAATCGGTGGATTTCACCCCAACTCGGAAATCCAACCATACAACCGAAAATCCCAAATTTCAACCGAAGAAAATGGAGAGGGAGGAGTATGGAACGCTTACCAACTTGAATCCAAGCTCCCAATGGACGAGAATCACTCTGGGACACCGAAAATACCGAACCCTAGCACTGCTCCTTGTCTCTCTGCGTCGCTCCCTTCGTTTTCTTTCTTTCTGTCGCGTCCGACTGATCTGGATTTAAACAATTTTTCCGACTCTCGCCGCGGCTCCAACATGCCTCGCCGCTGCTCCAGCAACTAATCCGGAACAATGCCACTGGAAAGCTTCTCGCCGCGGCGGCCCTGCTCCTCGCCGCGGCTTGGAGCTCCTCCAGACTCCACTTTAGCCTTCCTCCGTCTTGTTTCCTCGGTCCTGAACTCAATGCCAAGAAAATATCATGAGGGGCATTACAATGTACTCATTTAATATACCATTACTATACATGTTGTTCTGACCTAGAGTAAACTTGGATAGAAATTCTAACGAATTATGAAATTTGAATGCCCTACTCCCCTATATTATTATATTTGCAACTTGGATTTACTTGTTTTGTTGTTTTGTAAATTTTGAATATGAATATGATGGTAGTCTTGGAAATTTTTGGAATGTTCAAAACTAATTTACAACCACATAGAAGAAGGAACTATTAAAACTAGCATATATACAACTTTTTTTAAAAAAAAATTTCCACTTTCAAGGAGGGTTGTTCCCGCAACCATAAGTTAACTTTCCATGACCATTGTGGTCAATAACAGGTCTTGAAAGTGGACTTTTAAGGGTAGTTGTGCCCACAATTGTTCTTGAAAGTATTTTCTCAAATGTCCTGGAAAGTTATGGTTTCCACCACTGTCACTTCAATTACTCTGCAAGAATTTTTAACTATTTTTAAAGTCTTTTGCGTAGTGGTGTAAGTTTTTGTGTTTTAGTGTGTGTTGAAAAATAAATTTATATTGTGGAAAATTTAATTATAAATTATATTATTTAGTGAATAGTATGCTTTATATATCACTAATATTTTATTTTTTTTAGTATAACAACTAAAAATTATTACATATATTGGCATTAAAAAACTGTTTAATATATTTAACTTTCATATTTATTTCATTAAAAAAATGATTTTGAATGCGAAGGATCCACCTTAATTTGTCAAACACGTTAGTATAGGAATTGCTCTCCAAACTAAAGCAACTTATTAATATCTAAAGGCGTACATATTTTCTTGTTTAATCAGTGGGTGGTGACCTAGTGGGTTCATTTTAAATTTATAATCAATGAATATACTATATATCATATAAAATTACATTTATGAAGGATGCCAACCTAATTAAGATGACATATATGATGAGGAAAATGCATAGTGTAAAGGCTAAGGCATGATAAACATTTCATGTAACACCCCTCATGACTTTATTTTGGCATTATGTGCCGAACCAGAGGAAACAGGACGGAGGAAAGCTCAAGTGGAGGAAAAAATTGGACTCCACGCTGCGGCTTGAAGTAGGGCCACTGCAGCGAGAGCCATTCTAGTGGCGTTGCTTCAGTTGAACATGGTGGCACCGCGGCAAGATGTCCTAGAGCCGTGGTGAGATTCAGGATATTAGTTTAAATTTGGATCATTGCAAACAATCGGAAAAGAAAGAAATGGAGGAGAGCTGAGGGAGCTCTACTAGGGTTTGAGATTTTCAGAATTTGGGAGTGATTTTCGGACCTTGGAAGCTTGGATTCATGTTGGTAAATGATTCCTACTCCTCTCTCTCTCTCCATTTTCTTCCATTGAAACTTGTGGTTTTTCAGTTATATGTCGGGATTTCCGGTTTGGGATGAAATCTGCCGATTGAAATAGATAAAATAGGGTTGAGGTAGTGTGTTTTGATGTTTTTGTTGCTTGGGTGTGAGTTTTGAAGGGATTATGTATGATTTGAACTTAACCCTAGATTGTTCTTGGTTAGGACTCTTGGGAATCCGAAGTATATGGGATTGCTTAGTGTTTAAATGATTCCTAGGAGCTTAATGATGCATAAAAGGGGTGTTGGAACCTTGGGTTGGGCTAAATTGCTTGAATTGTGATGTTTGGTTATTTGGTATATGTGGTTAATTGAGGAATTGTGATCTTGTTAAGGTTGTTTGCCTGCTCGTGGGATTGGTGTTCAAGAAAGCTTGTGAAACTCGTGTGAGCGTGGTATTGACAACCTAAGGTAACTGAGTGTTTGTTTGTATTGTATCATTTATATTGTATGATGGTATGTATATTTATGTACATATGCATGTTTCTTTCATATCATGATATAGATGTGTTTGTGTGTATTGGTTTTCTATATATATCATGGTATGTACACAGTTAGATGATGATTACATATGTGATGATGATATTGATATGATATGACATGATGCATAGCATGACATTGAGATCATGATGATGATAATGATTACTATATGATGATACAAGAGCATCACCACATGACATTGTGAGATTGTGATATATAGCGGATTAGGTGGTGATGATGTGATGACGATGTGATATATGATGATATATATGTTAGGGAGAATAAGAAAGGATTATATATGTTAGGGACGATAAGGATGGAATATATATATATATATGTTAGGGAGAATAAGGAAGAGATCCCTGCGAGGGAGACATGCATTCCGTTCATTTCACATTGCATTCATGAATTGTATGAGATATATGTATATATATATATATGAGTGTGGTTGTTCCTTATTACTGAGACATTGTCTCACACCCCTTTCCTATGAACTAACTTTTCAGGTGACAGTTCTGGTACTAGTCCGGAGAAGACGCGGGAGTAGCTACGTACGTAAGAATAGTCTATGTAGTATGTGTATTTTAGATATGTATTCTGTGCCAAGTAGGATAGAAGGTTTTATAATGAATGTATGACATTGTAAGGATCGTTATGAATGTATGTATGTATGGTCTTATATGTGGAAATGTATGGTATGTGTTATGTATGATGAAAGGTGGTTTTGGGTTTCGTTGGTGTGTTTTAGGGCTTGTAACCCGTTTTGTTAAGTTGGGGTTCAAGGGGGTCAAATCTTAGAGGAGTGGTTCCTTTGAGGTAAAACCTCTTTAGGCAAGTTGATTTGATGGTTTTGGACCTATATGAATGGTCTCTAAGTGACCATTTACCTTTGGTCGCATTTGAGGTTGTTAGCAGTGAGTTTTAGTCAATAAGTGACCAAAATGGTATCAAGGGCATAAAATCTCCAAACGGAGTTGTATTAAGGTAAAAGTGGTGTCTATGGATAGATCGGAATTAGATTGACTTGTAAGAGTTGAAATCAAGTCAATCAAAGGTTGGAGCATGAAGTTATGCACGTTGGAAGTTCGCTAGGGTGTTGAGCTTTTGCTGGTGTGGAAACCAACATGGGGCGCTGTGGCGCTAGGAAGCAGGCTATGGCTCCAGTGAAGGCAGTAGCCGTAAAGAAGCATGGGAAGGCCAGAGCCACGGCGGTATTGTAGCGACCGTAGTCCTAGCCCATTTTCTGGCATTTTTGGGTTCGTTTATGCTATTCTGAAGTTTTGGGAAGTTGTTCCGAGATGTTTAGGCTATGTTTGGTTGGATTTTTAAGGTTTTGGTTATGTCTGGAGGTGTTTGAAGGTAGAGTGTTACATTTCACAATTATGTTCTAGAAACATATGTGGGTCCTCAATCCTCAATCCTCATGTAGCATTCACGCCATATGCATGGCTATAATACCTTTGCAATTAAACTAAGCAACAACCTTCTACCGGTGGAATAAATGCATGCACTGACCTCCTCCTCCTACTACTACTATTGTAAATCTGCTTGCAGTAAATAAAATATAATTAAATAGTCCATTTATGAATAATTTCATAGATTTGCAACTAATTATGAGATATTTGTAACTGATATTTGCATATTTCCTTCCTTGGGACAAAAAAGGAAATTTTATTCCTAAAAATATTTACAATTAGGTACCTTATTATAATTTTGAAAATTTATAATATATTTTTGTAATTTTTTACTTCATGTTGTATTTATCTGTAATTTTCTCTTATAAAATTATTAATGAACTAATTTAAAAAAGTTATAATATGCGGCCTGTCACTGGGTGGTTGGAAACACCAGAATGCTCTTTGATATCACAATCAAACAGATTTTTCAATATTAGAATGGTACTATTTTAGATTTGATATTATCTTTGGTTAAAAATATTACTTCCTCCAATCCTAAATATAGGTCATTTTACTATGGTCATAAATATAAAATCATTTACAGTATATGAGATAATATTTATTATATATTTTTAAAAAATACTCATATTTAATATATTCAAAGAGAAAGGAAAGAGATTAAATAAGGATAGTTTTGAAAAAATGTTAGAATTTTCAGAGAAATTGAGGTAGTTAATTAGCTTTAACTCTCATTTTTAATTCGCGTGGTTCAATTAAAATGATCTTATATTAAAGACTAGAGGGAATACTCCTTCCATCTTATTTCATTTATTTTAAAAATTTTTAAATATTATAATTTATTTGTTATTTTATATTATTAATGAAGCATTTATTATCATTTTTACTATTTTATCCTTTATTAAAAATGTAACACCCTACCTCCTAACACTTTTAAACTTAACCAAAAGCTGCAAAGTTCCAACCAAACACAACCCCAACATCTCAAATCAACTCTCCAAACCTTCAGAACAGTGGAAACGAACCCCAAAATACCAAAAACTAGGCTGGGGCTGCGTCTGCTACAGTATCATCACGGCTCCAGCCTCCCCTGTTTCACCATCGCTTCTGGCTTTATTGTGGCCACGGCTTGGACTCTAGAGCCACGATGCCCCATGCTGATATTCCATATTAGCAACTTTCATATTCTAGGGCGAACTTCCGATGCGCATAACTTTATGCTCCGACCTCCGATTGACTTGATTCCAACTCCTATAAGTCAATCTAGTCCTCGTCTAGCTATAAACACTACTTTCACCTCAATCCAACTCCATATGGAGATTCTAGACTCCAAACACTATTTTAGCCACTTATTGATCAAAACTTACTATTAATCACCTGCAATTGCCACCAAAGGCAACTGGTCGCTCAAAGACCACTCATACAGGTCTAAAACCCCCAAACCAACTTGTCTAAAGAGGTTTCACCCCAAAAGAACCACTTCTTTGAGATTTGACTTCTTGGAACCGCAACTATACAAATGGGCTATAGGCTCTCAAACACACCACAAGGCCCAATTCTCACTTTCATCACACATAACACATACACACCACATACATACAACCAACAACACCTTTTTCCACATATAACCATACATACATCCATACAATCCATATCCATATCCATTCATTACAAAACCTCCTATCCTACTTGGCACAAGGTACACTATCCAATATACAAATACTACATAGACTACATAGACCTAGTATTCCCACGTCCGCTGCTACTCCCGCTTCTTCTCCGGACTAGTGCCAGAACCGTTACCTGAAAGATTTGTTCATGGGAGAGGGGTGTGAGACAAAGTTTCAGTAACCGAGAACAACCACACACACGCACACACACACACACACATATATATATCATGCAACTCATGAACGTAATGTGAATGAATAGTATGCATGTCTCCCTTGAACACAGCTAGAACCACGAGCTATTGTCATCACAGGACATTTCATATAGGTAACTCCCTTCCAATAGTCGGTGAAGACTGATTTCGGGACATTACTAAGCTTACCTTACACTAATGCAACCCGACCAAAGGTTACACTAGTGCTCGGACTGTGGCTTTCCTTCCCCTAGACCACCTCGAATTGGTGATGATTTAGGGAAGGTACAATCCACTACCGCCTGGCTCCCCTGGCCATAGGGGAGGATTTAGCGATAGGGATCCCATCCTTATCCTCTCTAATCATACCTCATATCATCATATTTCATATCATCATATATCATACCATCATCACCACTCAATCCACCATATATTACAATCTCACAATGTCATGTGGTGATGCTCATGTATCATCATATAGCCATCATTATCATATCTCAATGTCATGTATGCATTATGTCATGCCATGCCAATATCATCATCATAATCATCATCGTAATTATCATCTAGCTGTGTGCATACCACTATATAATAGAACACAGTACACACACATATCAATATTGTGGTATAAAAAAAACATGCATATATATACAAATATACATACTATCATATAGTACCATACAAACAAATAAATACCCAGTTACCTTAGGTTGTCTATACCACACCCGTAAGTTCCACGAACTCCTCGAATTCCAAACATGCTTGAACCCCTCTCTGTTAACCAAATAACTTTCATAATAACACAATATATCAATTAACCACATATACCAAATATCCAAATATTACTATTTAACCACTTTAGGCCTAACCCAAGGTTCCAACACCCCTGTCATGCATCAATAAGCTCTTAGAGATTATTCAAACACTACTCAAACACATACATTTCGGATTTCTAACACTCTCAACCAAGAACAACCTAGGGTTAAGCTTTAAACACACATAATCCCTTCAAAACTCACACCCAAGCAACAAGAACACTAAAACATACTTCATTAACCCCATTTCATCCATTTCAATCGGTGGATTTCTTTCCAAACCAGAAATCCAATCTCACAACCAAAAATTCCAAATTCCAACCGAAGAAAATGGAGAGGGAGGAGTAGAGAACACTTACCAACTTGAATCCAAACTCTTGATGTCCGAAAATTACTCCCAATGGCCAAAAATAGCGAACCTTAGCTCAGCTTCCTTGGTTTCCTCCATCGCTCCCTTCGCTTCTTTCTTTTCCATTCGTTTGAAATGATCCGGATTTAAACAAAAACCCGAATCTCACCGCGGCCTTAGCATACTTTGCCGCGGCTCCACCTTATTTAGCTGAAACCACGCCACTGGAATGGTTCTCATCACGGCAGTCTTGCTTCTCGCCATGGCATGGAGCTCTTTTAGACTCCACTTGAGCCTTCCTCTGTCCTATTTCCTCCGATCCTGAACACAATGTCAATAAAGATATCATGAGGAGTGTTATAAAAAATAATAGTAGATGGAGTATATATTATCTTGTAGTATTTAATTTGAGGATATTTTGGTAAATCATTAAATTTTACTATGATATATGTTATTTAATAATTTTATTGGTCTATATAAAAAATCTTAAAATGACAGATAATTGGGGGAGGGAGTATGTATAAGTAACAAAAACTTACTTTAAAATCATTAAAAACAGTTAGAATTTTTAAAATTTTTAACTGTTACTATTATAAATTATGAATATTTAAATTTAATTGTCATTTTTTAAATAAATTATGAACTTGAGTTTTGGTGCTAAAGATTGGTTACGTTTAATCAACAGCTATTAGTCTTCACTCAAAACATGAGATAACATGATAGATAGAGAAGAACAACATCGAAAGAATAATTTCTTTTTTATGTTTTTATTTTTTTGGTTAAAAAGAATAGGAATGGGGAATGAAATGGGGGAAATGGGAAGATGGGAGAGTTTGCTTTCCACAAAGATGGAAGGCGTTCTTTTCATAAAATCGGCTTGTCATTTAACAAATACAAATTTTATACTTTTTCTTACCTTTTTTTTAACCCAAATTCACTGTTCATGTACGGACTCAGTGAAAGATATCAATATGTGCATGACAAGATTAAAAAATATGCATTTGTATAGTAAATGCACAGTCTTTATATCAGAAAAAAAAATATCGTATAGATTTAATTAATTAAAAAAATATTTTCATCATACCCCCGAGCTCCTTAAAGAATATTTTTTCAATGAAAATAAATAAATTAAAAAATAAAAAAGGTTGAGTCAAGTCAAGATGAGAGAGATTCGTTTAGTTTGTCTCCAGATGCGTTGTGTCCAGCTGTCTTATTTCGATGAATGATCTTTACCGTCCATTAAATCTAACGATAGGAGATTGAGTTCATATTGATTGATAAAATGAGGGTCTGAGCATTGGTACATTTTTCAGAAGTCTATTAATATTATTATATATATATATAATAAAACTAGATAAAAATCACATAGATTGCATAGAATAAGATGAGTAGGTTATTTATGACTTATAAATAGTAAAAATTGGTATAAATTTTATATTTTTATTTAAAATATTTTATTTTAAAATTAAATTTGAATGAATTGAATTTAAATTTAAAATAAATATTGATTATAATAAATTTCATCAATATATCAATATTAATATTTTTTTACTAGTATCAATATTAATATCATAAATATAAAAATATGATAAATATGATATATTTCAATTTTCATAGTTTGAAAAATAGATTATTTACTCCCTTTAATCTAAAATATAAGAGATTTTCAACTACTTCACGTATATTAAGAAAATGTGGTTACACTATTAAATGTCTAAAAAAAATATAATATTTCATTTTTATCCTTATTAATCAATAATTAAAGTTATTTTCATTCTTTTTCATTATAAATTACGAGACTGATCATTAATGAATAGCAACAAAAAAAAATAAATTACTATTAAATATTACATAACATCTTATATTTTAAATAAAAAAATTCTAAAAATTTTTCTATATTTTAAACTGGATGAAGTATCATTTATGGAGGATATCAAACAAATTATAGCCACATGTCTTTAAAGGAGTGAGACTAGCAAATGGTCTTCATTGGTTAACCTTTTGTACGACTTGCTCCATCAGCATCTCTTCCATCAGCATCTTGTCATTTTATGTTCTATTCAGTGTCATTAATGTTGTAGAAAATTTAAAATATAAATTGTATTATTTGTATTTTTATTTTATTATTGTGAAATGTGAATAGTATATTTTTTATAATTTTTTAATATATTACTAATTATTCCGTCAAAAGACCGAGAGATTATTCCACCCTTTTTTTCCTGTGCGGTGCAATCATTCCCCTTTATGCTTATCTTTTTTCCTTTTATTGACCTTCTCTTGATCGTTAAGGTTAAACCATCTTCTCCCTGTAATCCCTAATTTATCGGGATATTTCATAAATGATCATTATGGAGTATCGCGCTCTTTTTGCATGATCCCTGATTTTTCGTCCTATAGTTATGATTCCATAACTGTTATGATCTCATAACTGTTACTCCTAGCCAGGTGTTTTTGGGGTAATACAGTTTTCATGGAGAAACCCGTAGTCGGCCATATGGCTGAGATGTTGTTCAGTCGGACGATCATTTTACCATACGATTACTCGGCCTTATCGTTCGATAACCGATGTATTACTCGACTCGTTACGCTTAAGCTCGGCCTCCGAATTATAGCTCTGTGCATATGAACCCGGAAAGTGAGGCTTCAAAGGGGCGTCCATCCACCTCGGACTTGTAATCTCGGTACGCTCGTTTTGGCCTGCACACTAGCCCCACGAGCCTCGAGTCCAATTTGGACGAGAGGGCTCTGAATCACGTGACCGACTAAAGCTGGTTTTTTGAGTTTGAATCGTTCCAGTCCCCTAGGGATTCCAGAACCTTCCCAGAGGCTCTTTAACGTTTCGGTTTCTGAAACGGTAATGCTCTTACAAGTACAGCTGCGCACGGCGTTATTTAATGCTGTGTCTTTTCATCAGCCGAAGCACGTTCCCCAATGGTGACGATTGGCTCCCTAAAGTCATGATTAATTTGCTCATTTCGAGGAGGAGTTTTCACTATATACGTGTAGGACTTGGGTGCTCATCCTTTTACTTCAACCTACATTTGCTTTTCATTCCCTCTGAATCTCTTCGTCGTCTTTGGCCTCGTTTTCTTTGCCCTTTTCGTTATTTTTCCAGGTACGCCCTCTTCTATTTTTCCCCCTTTTCTCAAATACTACGCACTATTCTATATCTTTCCCAACCATCATGAGTTCAAACCGAGGATCTGAGGCATCGGCTGGGTCGTCCTCTCATCGAATCCTGGTTGAAAGGGAGGTTATGGGCATCAGGGAAGAACCTTCGCCGTCACACTCTTCCTTTCCCAGCGCGGAGTTGAATTTTTATCTGGCCGACCTTCCGGCTGAAAGGAGGGCTTCATCTTCGGCTACTGCCGTGCAAGTGGCCGTACAAAAGCCACGAAAAGTCGTTTCAAGAGTTCAGAGAGACCCAGTTCCCGACATTCGACTTCTGGGATATTATTGGGTGAAAGGAGAAGTTAGATCCTACCACTCTAGATTTCGGATTGCCGAATCAATTGTGGAGCTGAGGAAGTCGATCTCTCTGGCTAGCACATGAACAGAGGAGGCCGTGATTGCCGAGCCGTGTGCTGAAGATGAGCACATTTTCCTGTCAGCGTTGCCTGTGCAAACACATTTTACATATATGTATAAGACATTATTCGAGTCACTTGGAGTTGGCCTTCCTTTCTCAGACTTTGAGTGCGCTGTTTTAAGGGCACTGAATGTCACTCCAACTCAACTTCATCCCAATAGCTAGGCGTTTCTAAAGGCTTTCGAGGTCTTATGTAGAAAATTAAACATGACGCCGACCGCTCCGAAGTTTCTCTACTACTACCAGATCCGATTTGGAGATAAGATCGGCTGGATTTCCCTTAGTGGTATGAATAGGAGGGGGATAATCGATCCTTATACCTCGTCATACAAAGACTTCAAAGGAAGTTTCTTCAAGGTGCACCCAGCCGAGGGTTACTCGGAAATGCTCTTCGATGAGGGGGGCCGACCCAGGTTTCCTCTATACTGGACTCGGACTCCCATCAAGTTCCAGTCTTGGTGTTATGAGGCTATGTCAGCATCCGAAAAGGCGGATGTCGACAAGTTAAATAAATTACCTCGCCCCCTAATTTGTAAAATCTTACTTAGGCTCTCCTACTCTTCAACCCCCAATAAAGATTTTACACGTGAGTGCCGATTTTCTTTTATCTTCTGCTACCATACTTGTTTTAGCTTCTAATATACGTTTTCTATTTTGCAGTGGTGATGGGGAAGTTCAACTGGCGTTCAATAAAGAACATGGCCCCATCAACAGGACCTATTGCCAAGAATCTGCAAGCTTGCCCTGATAAAGAGGAGAGAGGGCGTGCCGAGGTAATGGCGACAGTTGAGGTTGTTGAGATTCCCTCTTCTCCACGAAGCCCCCCGAGCAAACGTGCTCGACTTCCAACCGCCGACGAGGAGCTTGTATCTTCAGTTCGTCGATCTCCCCTACCGTCTCCCGTTAGACGCTCGCCTTCGGGCATTGATCCAAACATTGCCAAGTTTTTCGGGAGTGGCTTCCAGGAAGTCGGGGACAAGGAAACTTTGCAGCGGTTTGGTCCCAAGGCTGTTTTGGAATCCATGTCGGCTATGTGCCGGCGTGCCGAGACCATGGCCTCGCTCTGTGGGGAGGAGTTTGAGGAGAGCGACCGTCGTCTAAAAGCTGTTTAGGTTGAGCTTCTGGAAGCAACCTCATAAGCAGCTCACCGATGCTTCCTCGGAGCTCACCGATGCTTCAAAGTCTCAAGCAGCTCTCCTTCTGCAGGTAAAGGAGCTGAAAGGATCCCTCGTTGATGCCGAGATGAAGATGCGAGCAGTCGAAAAGGAGCGGGATGCCCTGACGACTGAAATTGCTTGGGCAAGGAACGTTGAAGCCGAATCCTCGGCCCTCGCTACTAACTTGCAAAAGGATTTGGAACAAGCGAGGAAGAAACAGGCCGAGCTTGATGCTGACGTTCAGGAAGCCGTGCAACAGATAATGAAAGAGCACATAGAGGGCTTCCATAAAGCACTTCGTCAGGTGCATCTCTTCCTGCCGAAAATCGAGCTCTCGGCATTTGATGTAAATAAAGACGTCAAAGATGGTGTGCTTGTGAATGAGGAGGAATTGTAGGACACTAAAAAGGGGAATGTTCCTACTGCTGCGGACTGCCCACCTCCTTGATTGTCTATTTCTTTTCTTTACTTTGACGTCTTGCTCAGACTTATATCTAGTCAATGATAACAGTCTTACTTTACTTCTCGATTCCTAACAACCTGACCGCGTTCAATTTTTTGACTAAGTTTAACATAATCTCTCAGTTCGATCTTGACTAAGATTTAATTCAGCCTCTTGGTTCATACTTGACCGAGTTTTAGTTGGAGACCTCGGTTCATACTTGACCGAGTTTCAATTCCTTGATTCACACTTGACCGAGTTTTTAACAAATTTTTGGTTCAAACTTGACCAAGTTTAATTCGAGTGCTCGGTTCATACTTGATCGAATTTTAACTTAACACCTCAGTTCATACTTGACTGAGATGTAATTCTATTTCTCTCGGTTCATACTTGACCAAGGTTAATGAATGTAATCATGACAAAGAATTTCCTTTATTGAAATAGGTAGGCATGCCTCGTTAAAACCTTCTCGGCCAAAAACCCCCTTTCGCATATCCTTTGGGACAAAAGACCGAGTTAGGAAAAAGAGTACATCGCCCCCTTGTATACATCAACTAACTGAAATAATTTTTGAGGTGAGAGGCATTCCATGTCCTCGGGATTGCTTCTCCTGACAGCTTTTCTAATCTATATGCTCCATTGCCCAACGCTTTAGTAACTCGGTAAGGCCCTTCCCAATTTGCAGCTAGCTTTCCCTCGCCGATGTTCTTCCTTGCTTTGCTCTGCTTTCTCCAAACGAGATCTCCACCAACAAAACTCCTTGGCTTAAGCTAAGAATTATAACGCCGAGCCACTCTTTGCTTACAAGCTTTTTCTTGTATACGTGCATTTTCCCTGACCTCCTCGGATAGATCTAGTTCGACTTCCATGTTTTCCTGGTTCATATGCTGGTCGGGGAGTATTCGCCTAAAGGACGGCTCTCCCACTTCCATTGGGATCATTGCGTTAGCTCCAAAAGTCAACCTAAAAGGGGTTTCCTTGGTGCTTGACTGAGGCGTGCAACGATAGGCCCAGCGGATGCTCGGTAATTCCTCAGCCCAGGCCCCCTTCGCTCTTCCCAATCTCTTCTTGAGTTCTCCGAGGATAACCTTGTTCGCCGATTCTGCCTGTCCATTTGTTTGGGGATGCTTGACCGAAGACACTCGATGCTTGATACCGAGCTGCTCATAGAATTGCTTCAGGTTTCGATCAACAAACTGCCTCCAATTATCAGTAACCACAGAGTGAGGAATCCCATACCGATAAACAATATTCTTCCATACGAATTTCTGTACTTGCTGTGCCGTGATCTTAGCTAACGATTCCGCCTCAATCCATTTAGTGAAGTAGTCTATGCCAACTAGTAAGAACTTGACCTGCCCTTTACCCATCGGGAAAGGTCCAAGAATATCCATTCCCCAGACCATGAATGGCCACGGAGACGTCAGTGTGTGCAATTCTTCCGACGGTGCATGGCGTAGACTGCCAAACCTTTGGCACTCATTACACTTCTTACTATACTCGGTGCAATCAGCTCGCATAGTGGGCCAATAATAGCCGGCCTGGATTACTCTCGCTGCCATAGATCTTCCACCAGTATGCATCCCACACACTTCTTCATGGATTTCGCTCATAACATATTTCGCCTGTTCGGGAGTGAGGCATTTTAAGAGGGGGGTTGAGAATCCTCGTCTGTATAAGTCTTTTCCCATTATTATGTAATGGGAGGACTTCATCTTCAGTCTCCTTGCTTCGTTCTGGTCGCTGGGTAAAATCCCTTCGGCCAGATAGTTCCAAATAGGGGTTATCCAGTCCTGGTCCGAGCTACTTCCGACCATAACCTCCTCAAGATTAACACTAGGCTGATATATTGTCTCCCTGATGATTGTCTCATGCTGCCCGAGCCTTTTGACGTTAGCCAATCTGGATAGCAAATCAGCTCAAGAGTTCTCTTCTCTTGGAATGTGCTCAATCGCGAATTCATCAAAGCATTCAACCAAGTGTTTCACGTTGTTTAAGTACTTTGCCAACTGTGGGTCTTTGGCCTGGTAAGCTCCCGAGACTTGTTCAAAAACCAGCTGTGAATCACTCCGACACCTAACTTGGCTCTCTCCCACCTCTCTAGCTAAATTTAACCCAGCAATGAGAGCTTCATACTCTGCCTGGTTATTCGTGACTGGGAAGTCGATCTTAAGAGACTGCTCCAAAGTTATCCCTCCGGGGCCTTCCAAAATGATTCCCGCTCCACTACCCTTGGTATTGGACGAGCCATCCACATAAAGTATCCATTGGTCCCCGTCTTTGGAATTTTCAGGTGGGGTAAGTTCGGTGACAAAATCAGATAGACATTGCGCCTTAATTGACCCTCTCGGCTCATATCTTATGCCGAACTCTGACAACTCGACTGACCACGAGATCATTCGGCCTGCTAACTCAGGTTTCCTTAAGACCTGCTTTACGGGGTGATCAGTTTTTACAACAACCTCGTGACTTTGGAAATAAGGTCGCAACCTTCTCGCCAAGATGACCAGAACCAGAGCTAACTTTTTAGTAGTTTGATACCTCGATTCTGCTTTGTGCAATACTTGGCTGATGAAATATACCGGTATTTGCTGCCTGCCTATTTCTTGCACCATCACCGAGCTAATTGCATGCTGGGTCACCAACATATATAGCAGCAACTCTTTGTTAGGAACCGGCCGATTAAGGATCGGAGGTGCCGAAAAGAAGCCTTTGAAACTCTGAAACGCCTGCTCACATTCCTTACTCCACTCATACCGCTCAGCCTTCTTAAGTAACTTAAAGAACGACCTAGCTTTCTCCGCTAACCTCGGTATGAAGCGGGATAGTGATGCTAATCGCCCTGTCAGTTTCTGCACTTCTTTTATGTTTTGGGGGCTTCTCATGTCAATAATAGCTCGGCATTTATCGGGATTGGCTTCAATACCCCGATGTGTTAACATGAATCCTAAGAATTTCCCCCCGTTGACTCCGAATACGCACTTCTCAGGATTTAACCTCATGTTGTACTTTCGTATTCTTCCGAACATCTCGCCAAGGTCAGCAGCATGCTTGGAGGGATCTTCAGACTTCACTACCATGTCGTCAATATATACTTCCAGGTTTCTCCCGATCTGTTCCTGAAATATTTTATCCATCAACCGTTGGTAGGTAGCCCCAGCATTCTTCAGTCTGAACGGCATCACCTGATAGCAATAATTAGCGTTCTCAGTCATGAACGCGGTTTTCTCCTCGTCAAGGGGGTACATCCTTATCTGATTATACCCAGAGTAGGCATCCAGAAAGCTGAGTAGGCCACAGCCTGACGCTCCATCTGCAAGCCGATCTATGCTGGGGAGGGGGTATGGATCTTTCGGGCATGACTTGTTTAGGTCGGTGTAATCCGTGCACATTCTCCACCTTCCATTATCCTTTTTAACGAGCACCACATTGGCCAACCATGTTGTATATTCAATTTCTCGGATGAACCTAACATCAATCAGCTTTACCATTTCTTCCCTCATTGCCTTCCGCCTTTCCTCGCCTACCCGCCTCTTCCTTTGCGCTATCGGCTTAGCTTCAAGGTATACCGCCAGTTTGTGGCATAGAAAATTTGGATCAATTCCCGGCATGTCTGAAGAAGTCCATGCGAACAAATCAGCATTGTCCTTCAGCATCCTTGTTATCTGCTCCTTTGTCTCTCATATGAGTTGACTTCCAAGATTAGTGCACCGATCTTTACCGGTGAGCTGACATTTATGTAATTCTTCAATAGGCCTTGGCCTTTGATCCTACACATCAAGTCGAGGATCAAGCTCCACCAAGCTTACTAATATTGTATCCTTCCTCGTATGCTCACCATTGCCAACTACCCCTTCCCTTGGTGACTTTTAGACTATCTACATAACATTATCTTGTAACCTTTTGATCAGCCTTTATTGCAACTACATCCCCGGACACCGAGGGAAACTTCATCGTGAGGTGCGGAGTGGAAACCACGGCGCCGAGCTCGTTTAACGCAGGTCGACCTATCAAGATATTATAAGAAGTTATTGCATCAATGATAAGGTACCTGATCATAATAGTTTTTGACCCAAGATCTCCCCGGAAGGTGGTCAACAGCTCCATATATCCTCGGGTATGAACATGTTCTCCTGCAAAGCCGACCAACGGATTACGATAAGGCTTAATCATCTCCTCGGGTATCCCGAGCTTCTGAAAGGTGGTATAATACAAGATATCCGCAGAGCTTCCTTGATCTATTAATGTCTTTCTGACGACGTAATTGGCCACTTCCACCGAAATCACCATGGGGTCGTCCTAATTAGGATCGACTCCTTCGAAATCCTCATTTGAGAAGGTTATGGAACAAGAACTCCGGGGCGCTCAGTGCATCATCGCATTTAGTGTCCGAATGGCCCTCAGGTGTCTTCTCCTGGCCGAACTGGTTGCCCCTCCTCCGGCAAACCCACCAGCTATAGTGTTGATTACCCCTCTTATTCTATTTTCTTCCCTGTTTCGAGTGTCGTCTGGCTGTCTTCTTTCCTTGTTTGGTTGCCGAGGTTCTTCTTGAGCTCGGATCTGATCTCTACCGTGGCCTCGCCCATTATAGGAGGGACGATTACTGTGACCCCTCTGTACAAAGTTGCCAAGATGCCCAGCCTGGATCAGTTCCTCAATCTTGTCCTATAATGTCTAGCACTCCTCCGTGGTGTGACCATAATTGCGATGGTACCTGCAATGCTTTGATTGATCCGCCGTCTCCGAGGTGTGTCCGGGAGCTGGGAGCCGTATCAATTCGGTATTGCAAGCTTCTTCCAGAATTCGAGCTCGGTTGGTATTTAATGGAGTGTAGAAGTCATACTTCGACCTCCGGCTAGTACCTTCTCTTTTAAACTTCCCTTTCTCTAACATCGACCTTAGGCTTCCACGGTTGTTTAATTCTGTTCGCTTGTCCAGATTAGTCCTGACCCTATTTCTAAACTTCGACACCTCCTCCATTTGTATATATCCGGCCGCACGATTTCTAAGCTCATCCATGTCGGAAGGTGGTTTTCGACATTGGTGGTCAGCAAACGGCCCCGACTTGAGAGCCATCAGCATCATGTGCATTGCTACTTCAGGGTTTAGATCCTGGATCTTTACCGAGACTGATGAGAAGTACTCCATGAAACTCCTTAGGGACTCATCCTTCTCCTGTCGCAAGTTTACCAACGCAGCCGAGGTAAGCTGGTGAGGTTGGCTGGTAGCATACTGCGCGCTGAATTTATTGACTAAGGTTTCAAAACAATCGATAGATCATGATGGGAGCCAGGTATACCAACTCAGAGCTGCTCCTTTCAAGGATGTAGGGAAGACCCTACACAAAACTGCATCCTCATTTGTGAACAGATTCACCTGCGTGACATACGCATCCACATGCTCATCAGGAACGGTAGTACCGTCATATCTTTCTAGGTTTAAGCCCTTCCACCCTTTTGGCAATGGCGTCTCCATGACGCCATCAACGAACGGATGTCTTCAGACGGCCTGCTTATCCCCTCGCAAATTGTCAATGTTTGTCTCTGAATGGTGGGTTTCCTCCTGTCGACTTCCCTCCTGATGTGACCGCTGAGTATCCCTATTGGTATTCCCCCGTTCCCCTCCTCGAGGAGGAGAAGTACCTTCATGATAGCGTTCCTGCTCCAACTGCCTATTCCTTTCACGCATCTCCTCGTTCTCCTTTCTTAATACCTCCATCTCCTCAGGCATTGCCCGAATGACAGGGTGGTCCTCCAAAGAAGGCCTGTCTTCAAAGCGTCGTTCTCCTGCACCCGTACTGCTCCTAGTTCGCACCATGATTCTTGGTGGTGGTAGGATAGTTTTTCTCGGCCCCACGGTGGGCGCCAAAATGTTCCGTCAAAAGACCGAGAGACTATTCCACCCTTTTTTTCCTGTGCGGTGCAATCGTTCCCCTTTATGCTTATCTTTTTTCCTTTTATTGACCTTCTCCTGACCGTTAAGGTTAAACCATCTTCTCCCTGTAATCCCTAATTTATCGGGATATTTCATAAATGATCATTATGGAGTATCGCGCTCTTTTTGCATGATCCCTGATTTTTCGTCCTACAGTTATGATTCCATAACAGTTATGATCCCATAACTGTTACTCCTAGCCAGGTGTTTTTGGGATAATACAGTTTTCGTGGAGAAACCCGTAGTCGGCCATATGGATGAGATGTTGTTCAGTCGGATGATCATTTTACCATACGATTACTCGGCCTTATCGTTCGATAACCGATGTATTACTCGGCTCGTTACGCTTAAGCTTGGCCTTCGAATTATAGCTCGGTGCATATGAGCCCGGAAAGTGAGGCTTCAAAGGGGCGTCCATCCACCTCAGACTTGTAATCTCGGCACGCTCGTTTTGGCCCGCACACTAATGATTTGATTTTTTGAGGATAATAATTAAAAGTTATTTAATATACTGATAATAAAAAAAAGTTTAATATATCTAATTTTCATATTTATTTCGCTAGAAAAATGACTTTGAACGCACGGGATCCACCTTGATTTATCAAACATGTTAGTATAAGGATTACTTTCCAAACTAAAGCAATTTATTTATAAACGTCTAAACTAAACCTATACGTATGAACTTGTTTAATTTGTGGGTCACATGGTTGGTCCATTTAAAATTTAAATTTTAAAATCAATCAATATATTTTAAATTTCAGATTAGTTTTTTTTCCAAAAAAAGAATATTGGCTGGTCTAACATGCCAACCTACTTACTAGGTTGATGGCTCTAGTGGGCAAATCCTCTCAACTTCTTAAAACTTTAATGTAGATGATATAAAATTTGGATTTGTTCTCCATATTTGATAATAAGTTCCCCATATCTTTGAAATTTTGAAACCATAAATTTAATGAATTGAATGAATTCATATGTCTATTTTTTTATAATATTTGATATTTTAATTTAAATTCACTAAATGTACACATTTATTATTTTTTATTTTTCCTTCATTTTTTTATCCTTTTGCTTCTTTGTCCATCCCTACCCCAACATTTTTTCTATCTTTCAAATTATTTTTCCACTCCTTAGTCACTATTTATCTTTTCTTTTTTGACATTAAACTAGCTGATATCCTGTTATTATATTAAACTCTCAAGCAGAGCTACAAAAATGGCAAAACTCCCCAATTAGTATTTAATACAACTACATAATCAGGATTTAAACTTAAAATTTATGGTTGAACTAGTATAACCCTTTGTCACCGGCCATGCCTGGACTTCATCTGTTCAGTCCCGTGGAGTTTGAGGCTCTTGCATGATGGGGGAGTATCACTTAATCTCTTTTCGTGTGTGTGTGTTTTTTTTTTTTAAGTTCTCTGTTTTATATAAAAAAAAAAGCATAACCCTTTGTCTGAGTTTTGCTCTCGATATTTTTATCTTTTATTGTTAGGGTCATATCTTCTTTATCTGTTTTTTCATGATCAATTTGTTCCTTTCTAAATATATTTTTTTATGGGAATACTATAAAACATTTCAATAAATAGCTTTTGCATAATCGAACTTTTGAACACACTTTAATTTTTTTCGGAAGTAATGAAGAGAAGAGAGGATGACGTGTTATAGACTATAGATGACAAAGAAATCAGTAGATGAAATCCGTTTTTGAAACAGCAAATAAGAATGGTTTTGTCATTAAAAAGCAACAATTAATATCGTTTCATGAAAATATATTCATATTCACATCCCTATTTTCAACCTATCCCTATTCAGGTCTTTTTACAAGAGGTAGCAAGTGAGTTGAGCACCTTTTTTTTAGTAAAAAATTAATTACTGGTAACTGATTTTTTTTCTTGGCCACTAAGGGTGTGTTTGGTTCCACTTTAAATAAGTGGTTTGGTATCAAAACCAAGTTTTCAAATTTTTTATGGGTGTTTGGTTGTGTTATCAAATCACGTTGGAGAAGTGGTTTGGAAGCTAAACAGAGTTAAGGCAGAAGTGACTCCAATGTTGCTTTTCCGTTAGCTCCAACATGGTTTGAAAAGAGGTCAGATAAAAATGGATTAATAAAAATGAGAAAAAATAGTGAATATGGGAAAATAAAATTCTCATAAAATTTTTTCTATCTAATAACCAAGATACCCCCTCAAAATTTTAATCTTTATAGATCATAACCTGTAAAAAAATGTTATATCATATAGATTATGTTCTTAATTAAATAAATACAAATTAAATTTTAGTCTAAGAAAATTAAATTAATTATGAGATAGGATTTAAGCTCAATTTAGAGAAAAATTATGAGTTTTGTCAAAACCAATTTTCAAATAAATCAACCAAGTATAAACACGTTCGTTAAAAACCAATTTTTATTATAACTACGTTACGAAACCAATCCTATCAAAACTCATTTTTCACTAACTGAAAACCAAACGGGCTCTAATACTATTGTGTCAGACTACTGAAGGCCACATGGTATCCTTACATGGAATAAAAATAATTAATTTTTTCAACAAATTTAAGTGAAGTGCCAAAATGTTATTTTGCCATTTAATAAAATACAGAAATCGTACGACTAAGCAACGCGTGGTCCCTCTCGTGTTTTCTTTTGCGTTAGTGGGAAAATTTCTGATCTTCATCCTTGGCTCTTCTGTGATGCGATTAGGTGAGCTGGATGGCTTGAAAATGATTCTTGATAATATAATCTAGCGGAAATTATACAAATATTCCAAGTGGTGCAAGGTTAATTGACAGCTTCCATTGGTAAAAGTCCATTGTCATTTTGTTGGCCCAAAAAAACAAATCCAGCGTCATTTAATTACAGGGGATGAGTTTTTGACTTTATGGTATAGTCGATGAAGCCCCACATATATATATAGATATATAAATGAATATATGAATGAAGTTAACTGAGATTTGTTTGTGTCCAGTGGTTGATTGAAGCCTTCAACAAAGTGTGGCTCCAAGTATGAGAAGGAGCAAGTGTGGAACTTATGATTGATTGCAAAAAATATGAATGAAGTGCAGGATATATTCAGGGAATTATCATACACAATCAAAAAAAGAAAAAGAAAATCAATAATGACAGTCCTTTTTTTTTTTTTTTGCCCAACTGTGCTGGCGAAAGTTTAGAGTAAAATAAATAAGTTGCCACCATTGTAGAAGTGTAGTTTCAAGCTATAAAAATAGCACATTCAAAAACATGGCATGGATCTTAGCAAAATGCTCTTTTTTCCCCCTAATAGTTTGGGTCTTGGCAAGCACAATTACATCTGCTTATAGTTGAAATTAGAAAGGCGAAGTGGAATTAATAGATATAACGGAGGTAATTCTTGTCAAATTTGCAGAGTTGCATCACCAAATAATAATAAGGTGCATGGGATCTCATATAGAATACACATACTCTTGTGAGATTTGGTGCAGCCTTGTCGATGAAGATGACAGCGAGCAATGAACGACTAGATGATGAGGGGTTTGGAATAAAAAAGTATGAGGAATTATTTGCATCTAACTCAATGAGGTTAGTAACGGGAGGGGTGTCTGAGTCAGAGTAAAACATCAATGAGGTTAATTTTAAACTTTAAAATATTAGAAATTATTTGCAACTAACTCAAAATTTAGGGAAATTTTATATTTTAGCCTAATTTCTTATTTATTATATAATATATAATATATAAAATAAAAAATATATTAATTTTATTACTACTAATTAAATTATTATACCTTGAATCAATATTGTTGCCAATTCAATCACGTTTTGATGACTATGGTCCACACTCAACAAGGCCACATCACATCTAGCCGGGGTACTAGCAATGGTCGTCTTCAATGGTCAAGGTCCTGTACCACATATTACGTCCACGTCTCTTCTGTTAGCATCATGTCTCTAGCTATTAGGGTTTTTCTTTTTGCCACCTCTTTAGACATTTAGGTTATCTCGTTAGTCTGGTGTTTTGAATATTACATGACATTTAAAAAATAAATTATATTATTCACATATTTAAATAATAAATCATCCTATTCATAATTTTCTTAAAATTATATATTTTTTACTATCAACTTGATTTTTTTTAAGTGTAACAATTAAAAATTATTAAATATATTAACGATACAAAACTGTTTAATATATCTATTTTTATACTTATTTTTCATTAAAAATGAGCTTGAATGAGTGGGATCCACATCCCACGTGTCATAAAGATTGCTCACCAAACTAAGGCAATTTATTCATGGAAATCTACTCTCTTTAATTAGTGTTGGCAAAAAAAATATCTATTTAATTTGTGGGTTAGGGGGGGTTCCATTATTTATTTATTTATGGCCAAAGGGGGTCCATTATTAATTAAGTAACGGTATGGTGGAGGGAAGTCCATTCTATAATAATAAGCAGAACCTCAATATTTGAACATTAGAAAATTTTCTTAGGATATGTTTGATAGGAAATAGTCATTTTAAGAGAAATGAAAAGAAAAAAAATAAAGAGAAGGATTTCATGACAAGACTAATTTTAATTTATAGAAAATTTGAATAATGCGTACCAAATATATTTTACAAGAATTTATCTATCATTCTTCTTTACATGAAATCTCATTCATGTGTAGCAAACTTAGCTTTAGTGTATTCGCAAATATAGAGAGAGAAACACAAGTTGCATAACCTGTCGTCACTCTTCATTTTATCGATTTAGATTCGAAGTCACTCTTCATTTTGTAGATTCAGAGTCAAACTCTATCCATTTGGAAGAATGTAACACCCCTCATGATATCTTTTTTGGCTCTGTTTTCAGGACCGTAGAAAACAGAATGGATGAAAGCTCAAGTGGAGTCTGGAAGAGCTTCAGGCTGCGGCAAGAAGCAGGGCCGCTGCAACGATAACCATTCCAGTGGTGTTGTTTTGGTTGAACATGGTGGAGCCACCACGAGGATTAGGAATTTTGTTTAAATCAGGATCAGTTCAGTCGATCAGAAAGAAAGAAAACAGAGAAAGCAAAGAGAAGTTGTGCTAAGGTTCACTATTCTTGGCCATTGGGAGTTGTTTTCAGCCTCTGGGAGCTTCAATTCAAGTTGGTAAGTGTTCTCTACTCCTCCCACTCCATTTTCTTTCGTTGGAATTTGAGATTTTTGGTTTTGAGGTTGGATTTCCAGTTTGGGACAAAATTCACTGATTGAAATGGATGAAATAGGATTAAGGAAGTGTGTTTTGGTATTCTTGTTGCTTGGATGTGAGTTTTGAAGGGATTATGTGTATTTTGAGATTAACCCTAGGTTGTTATTGGTAAGGGCCCTTAGGAATCCAAAGTGTATGTGTTTGAGTAATGCTTGAATGGCTCCTAAGAGCTTACTGATCCTTGAGAGGGGTGTTGAAACATTAGGTTAGGTTAATGTGGTTGAATTGTGATGTTTGGATACTTGGTATGTTGTGGTTAATTGAGATATTGAATTATTATGAAGGTTGCTGGTTAATTGAGAGGGGTTCAAGTGTATTGGACAATTTAAGAAGGTTTGTAGAACTTACGTGTGTGGTATTGACAATCTAAGGTAACCGAGCGTTTGTTTATTTGTATTGTATTGCATATTAGTATGTATATTTATGGATATATATGCATGTTTCTTTCATACCACGATATTGATGTGTTTGTGTGTACTATTTTCTATATATATCGTGGTATGCACATAGCTAGATGATAGTTATGATGATTATGATGATGATATTGACATGACATGACATGATGCACATATGACATTGTGATATGATGATGATTATTATTATTATATGATGATACATGGGCATCACCACATGACATTGTGAGATTGTAATATATGGTGGATTTGGTGGTGATGATGATATGATATATGATGATAGGAAATATGATGATATGAGGTATGATTACGGAGAATAAGGATGGGATCCCTACTGCTAAATCCTCCCATATGGCCAGGGGAGCCAGATGGCAGTGGACTGCACCTTCCTTAAATCACTAACAATTCGAGGTGGTTTAGGGGAAGGAGAGCCATGGTTCGAGCACTAGTGTAGCCTTTGGCCGGGTTGCATTAGTGTAAGGTGAGCTTGGTAATGTCCCGGAATTAGTCTTCATCGACTGTTAGAAGAAAATTACCAATATGAAATGTCCTATTATGACAACAGCCCGTAGTTCTAGCTGTGTGTGAGGAAAACATGCATTCCATTCATTTCACATTGCATTCATGAGTTGTACGAGATATATATATATATTTATGTGTGTGATTATCCCCGGTTATTGAGACATTGTCTCACACCCCTCTCCCATGAACTAACCTTTCAGGTGACGGTTCTGACACTAGTCTTGAGAAGACGCGTGAGTAGCTACGGACGTGGTAATACTAGGTCTATGTAGTGTGTGTATTTTGAATTTGTATCTTGTACCAAGTAGGATAGAATGATTTGTAATGAACGTATGGTTATTGATATGGACTATTATGGATGGATTGTGTGGTTACGTATGTTGTATGTATTGAGTACATGGTCTTAGATGTCGATGAGTCAGTGTGGTAGCGTTATGAGCCCAGAGTTGGAATTAGGCCTGATTGGTATGTTTTAGGGCCTATAGCCCTGATTGTCAAGTTAGGGTTCTAAGGGGACAAATCTCAAAGGAGTGGTTCCTTTGAGGTGAAACCTCTTTGGACAAGTTAGTTTGTGGATTTTGGACCTGTATGATTGATCTCTAAGTGACCAATTGCCTTTGGTGGTAATTGGAGGAGGTTAATGGTGAGTTTTGATCAATAAGTGGACAAAACGTAATCAAGGACCCAGAATCTCGATACGGAGTTGGATTGAGGTAAAAGTGGTGTCTATAGATAGATGGGGACTAAATTGACTTGTTGGAGTTGGAATCAAGTCAATCGCAAACCAGAGCATAAAGTGATGCACATCAGAAGTTCGCCCCAAAGTATGATCGCTGCTAATCTGGCATATCAACATGGGGTGCCGTGGCTCTAGAGTCCAAGCCGTGGGCACCGGCGAGGGCAGAAGCAATGCAGAAATAGGGGAGGTTGGAGTCACGGTGGTACTGTATCGGCCGTGGCCCCAGCCTACTTGTGGTGCTTTTATGTTGTTTTTCCTCTGCCTTGAAGGTTTGGAAAGTTGTTTTGAGGTATTGGGGTTATGTTTGGTCGAATGTTGATTTTTTTGGTCAAGTCTAGAGGTGTCAGGATGAAGGGTGTTACATTTTGGTATCAGAGCAATGGTTTTTGGGCCATTGTTTCTGCTTGAAGTACTACTTGGCACAATTATAAATACATAGACTATGTTCCCACTGTAATGCTAGTCCAGAACCATATAATTGAATTTGTTGTTGCTTGTGTGTAGGAAGAATGTCTCGTAGAGGAAGACAAAGCAACAGTGACCTCATGAGGCAAATGCATGAGATACTGGCTAGCCTTAGTAATCAAGTGAATATTCAGGGAGAAACGTTGAACAAACTACAAGAGCGAATAGATAGGCAGGAATAAGGGGATGTGAATGAAGAGACTCGTATGTTTGTGGATTTGAATGCAGGAGAGGATGAAACCGTGGTGGAGCCTGAGAGAGCCCTAAGGGTTGAAAGAAGGGGTATCTCTTTAAAGCTGAAGGACTTTCGGAAGTTTAATCCTCCAGCTTTTGAAGGTACCATGGATGTTTCATAAGTTGAGGAGTGGATAGAACAATGGAGAACATCTTCAGTGTGATAGATTGCACCTCAGAGCAAAGGGTGCAACTGGCAGTCTTCAAGCTTGAAAAGAAGGCTAAGCATTGGTGGAGGAGTATTCTCCCGAGTGTTGAAGTGATGAATCCTCCTTTGAATTGGTGATAGTTTAAGGAACAGTTCTTTGCACACTACGTCCCTCCAGCCTTAATGATGCAAAAGGAGGCCAAGTTCCTAACTTTTCAATAAGGGAATCTGTCGGTGTACGACTACATTGATCAGCTTCTGGATTTGGTGAAGTATTCCACTTATCTGAATAATTATCCTGACGTTAGATGGATGGCTCAGAGGTTGTTTGAGGGAGCCCATCTAGAGATTAAGGAGCAGCTATCTGTAATGGAGTTTGTGTTCTTTGAGGACTTGTGTGTGAAGATTCGTGCCCTGTATAGATGGATGAAGGAGGCTGAGGAGCATAGAAGAAATTCCATTATTTGGGCCTTTTCTCACTTAGGCCCTACAGGAGGAATTAGTAAAAGAAGTGGGTCAGGAAGTGGTAGCAGTGGTGGCAGCGATAGTAGTATATGTTTTAGTGGGGGAAGAGGTCGACATAATAGAGGTCGTCATGGTAGAGGAAGACGCAGGTTTGGCAGGGATCAGTTTGACAAAGGTCGATTTGGCAGAAGACCATTTTATCGAGGAGGCTTTGAACAAGGGAGTTCCTGTGAGTATGCAGGAAGGAACTCAACTCCATCTCAGTACAATTCTGGTAGTGCATCAAATCCGTGCACAAAGTGCGGGTTTAGCCATGGTGTTCGTCCATGTTTGGTTTGTTTTAATTATGGGAGACTTGGACATATTGCATGAAGTTGTCATGAGCTAAGGCGTGATGCTGCGATGAGGAGACCCACGATGCCAGGACGAGTTTTTGCTATCACCTGACAAGAAGTGGATGCAGTGCCTAATCTGATTAGAGATAAACTTAAACTCAATGTTTACTCTATTCATGCTTTGTTTGATTTAGGTGCATCGCATTCCTTCATTTCTTTTGATTGTGCTCGAAGATTGGGTATTGTGGCAATGGAGTTACCCTACGAGTTGTTAGTGTCCACACCCACGAGAGTTTCATTAAGAACTGCTCAAGCTTGTCTAAACTGTGTGGTTCATTTTGAACATCGAAGCACTACTTTGGATCTGATTTTTCTGCCGTTGCAAGAGATTGACGTGATAATTGGGATAGACTGGCTAGAGGCAAACAATGCTATTCTTGAATGTGCTTGAAAGACTGTGTTCTTGCTGATGAATATCCCTAGTGTTGAAGAGGATGAGAATGCCTATTTGTTATTTGCCCAAGCTGACAGGTATTTGAAGAAAGGATGTCAAGGGTTTCTGGTTTTCTTCTCTATAAATGTGGATATACAAGGAGGTGTCGAAAGATATCCAGTTGTGAATGAATTCCCTGATATGTTTCTAGAGGAGATCACTGGTTTGCCACCACCACGAAAACTAGAGTTTTCCATCGAGTTGGTGCCTGGAACAAGTCCTATTTCAAAGGCTCCATATCGAATGGCACCGTTTGCATTAAGAGCTGAAGAAGCAGATTGAGGATTTGTTGAAGGGAGGTTTTATCAGACCTAGTGTCTCGCCTTGGGGAGCTCAAGTATTGTTTGTCAAGAAGAAGGATGCTAGCCTCAGATTGTGCATTGATTACAGGTAATTGAACCGGGTGACGATCAAGAATAAATATCCTTTGCCAAGGATTGAGGATTTGATTGATCAGTTGGCAGGTGCCTCCGTATTCTCTAAAATCGATTTGAGTTCGGGATATCATCAATTGTGGGTATGTGCCGAAGATGTGCCTAAAACGACATTTCAAACTGGATATGGTCATTATGAGTTTCTTGTGATGCCATTCGGGTTGACTAATGCCTCGGCAATCTTCATGGATTATATGAACAGGGTGTTTCGGCCGTATTTGGATAAATTTGTGGTGGTTTTTATTGATGACATTCTGATTTACTCCAAAAGTGAGGAAGAGCATGCGCTCTATGTTCGGATTGTGTTGTAAGTATTGTGGGATCATCAACTGTATGCTGAGCTCAGTAAGTGTGGGTTTTAGCTACGGGAGGTGAAATGTCTAGGTCATGTGATTTCTGTAAAAGGAGTAGCAGTAGACCCTAGTAAAGTTGAAGCAGTGTTGAGTTGGGAGAGACCGCAATCGGTGACTAAAATTCAGACTTTTCTGGGATTGGCTGGATACTACCGAAGGTTCATTAGGGGATTCTCTCAGCTTGTTATGCCATTGACTAGACTCATCCGTAAGGAACGATCTTTCATTTGGGATGACAGGTGTGAGAGAGCATTCCAAGAGCTGAAGGTTTGTCTAACGTCCACCCTAGTTCTCATTATCCCTAACCCATCAGAGCTGTTCATTGTTTACACGGACGCCTCTAGGAAGGGTTTAAGGTGTGTTTTGATGCAATATGGCATAGTTGTGGCATATGCTTCAAGGCAATTGAGGCTTCATGAGGAGAACTATCCTACTCATGACCTTGACTTAGCGGCTGTAGTGTTTGCCTTGAAATTATGGAGGCATTATCTCTATGGCATTCAGTTTGAGATGTTTAGTTATCACAAGAGTTTGAAGTATTTGTTTGACCAAAAGGAGTTGAACATAAGGCAAAGGCATTGAGTTAAGTTCTTAGTGGACTATGATTTTGTTCTGAAGTATCATCCTAGGAAAACCAACGTTGTGGCGAATGCGTTGAGTAGAAAACTGATCCATATGGCCATAATGATGATGAGGGAGCAACAGTTGCTGGAAGGCCTGAGAGATATGAAGTTATCCATCAATGTCCATCCTGGAGTACTAGTAATGAGTTCCATCAGTGTATCAAACAATTTATTGAGGAACATTTGCTATGCTCGGATGGAGGATGACTATCTTTTGCGCATTCGAGAACAGATTGAAATTGCGGAGACCCAGGATTTTGATATTCTGAAAGATAGTATCATCCAGTACCGTGGTCGGATTTATGTGCCAAATGTTACGGGATTGTGAGAAATTATTTTGGAGGAAGCTCATAAGAACAGGTACACTATTCACCTAGGTACCACTAAGATGTACCAAGATCTGAGCGTGGTGGCCAGGTATGAAAAAGGATATCGCAAAGTTTATGGCGAGATGTCTGATTTGTCAAAAGGTAAAGATTGAGCACCAATTGCCTGCAGGTATGTGGTAACCTTTGGAGATCCCAGAGTGGAAATGGGATAGCGTTTCCATGGATTTTGTGATGGGATTACCGATGACCTCTTCAGGACACAATGCGATATGGGTCATTGTGGATAGGTTGACGAAGTCAGCCCATTTTCTTCCAATTTGGGAGACTATTTCAATGGAGAAGTTGGCCCAGTTATATGTGAATGAGATTGTGAGGCTGCATGGCGTCTCGATAAATATTGTGTCAGACAGACATCCTAGGTTTACATCCGAGTTTTGGAAATCTCTTCAGAAGGCCATGGGTACAAAGTTGAGTTTTAGTACTGCTTATAACCCTTAATCTGATGGGCAGACTGAAAGGACAATTCAGACTCTAGTGGACATGCTACGAGCATGTGTTCTAGAGAATAAAGGCAATTGGGATCAATTTCTGCCGTTGGTTGAATTTTCCTACAACAACAGTTTCCACTCGAGTTTGCAAATGGCTCCATATGAAGCATTGTATGGCAAGAAGTGCAGGTTGTCATTGTGTTGGGTTGAACTCGGTGAAAGGAGCCTTTTGGGCCTAGATATTATGGATCAAACCTCTCGGCAAATAGAGAGTATTCATCATAAGCTTCTTACTGCTCAGAGTCGTCAAAAGAGTTATGCAGACAGGAGGAGGAGACCATTGGAGTTTGATGCTGCAGATCATGTGTTTTTGAAGGTCACTCCTACTACTGGTGTTGGAAGATCGATTTGAGCCAAGAAGCTCACTTTGAGGTATATGGGTCCATATTAAATTCTAGAATGAATTAGGCCAATAGTGTATCAAGTGGTGCTACTGCCTAATCTTGCTGGATTGCATGATGTTTTCCACGTGTCTCAACTCAAGAAGTATCATTCGGATCCGTCTCATATAATTGATGAGGTAGTTCAAGTGCGAGAGGATTTGACTTTTGAAGTCACGCCGTTGCAAATTCTTGATGTGAAGGAAAAGTAGTTAAGGAATAAGACCATTAAGTTGATAAAAGTCCTATGGAGCGGCTTGACGTCAAATGATGTCACGTGGGAAACAGAAGAATCTATGCGAAGGAAGTATCCAGAGATTTTTGCTTGAGGTAAGAGTTGAAATTTTGAGGACGAAATTTTTATAAGAAGGGGAGAGTGTAACACCTCTCATGATATCTTTCTTGGCTCTATGTTTAGAACCGGAGAAAACAAGACGAAGGAAGGCTCAAGTGGAGTCTGGAAGAGCTCCACGTCACGGCAAGAACCATTCCAATGGCGTTGTTTCGGTTGAACATGGTGGAGCTATTGCAAGAGGTCCTGGAGCCGTGACGAGGATCGGGAATTTTGTTTAAATCAGGATCAGTTCAGTCGATCGGAAAGAACAAAAACGGAGAGAGCGACGAGGAACTGTGCTAGGTTCACTACTTTTGGCCATTAGGAGTTGTTTTCAGCCTCTGGGAGCTTCGATTCAAGTTGGTAAGTGTTCTCTACTCCTCTCTTTCCATTTTCTTTGGTTGGAATTTGGGATTTTCAGTTTTGAGGTTGGATTTCCAGTTTGGGATGAAATCCACCGATTGAATTGGATGAAATGGGATTAAGGAAGTGTGTTTTGGTATTCTTGTTGCTTGGATGTGAGTTTTGAAGGGATTATGTGTATTTTGAAATTAACCCTAGGTTGTTATTGGTAAGGGCCCTTAGAAATCCAAAGTGTATGTGTTTGAGTAATGCTTGAATGGCTCCTAAGAGCTTACTGATCCATGAGAGGGGTGTTGAAACATTAGGTTAGGTTAATATGGTTGAATTGTGATGTTTGGATATTTGGTATGTTGTGGTTAATTGAGATGTTGTATTATTATAAAGGTTGCTGGTTAATCGAGAGGGATTTAAGTGTATTGGATAGTTCAAGAAAGTTCGTGGAACTCACGTGTGTGATATTGACAATCTATGGTAACTGGGCGTTTGTTTATTTGCATTGCATTGTATGTTAGTATGTATATTTATGGATATTTATGGATATATATTCATATTTCTTTCATACCACAATATTGATGTGTTTGTGTGTACTGTTTTCTATATATATCGTGGTGTGCACATAGCTAGATGATAGTTATGATGATTATGATGATAATATTGACATGACATGACATGATGCACACATGACATTGTGATATGATGATGATTATATAATGATACATGAGCATTACCACATAACATTGTGAGATTGTGATATATGGTGGATTGGGTGGTGATGATGATATGATATATGATGATATGAGGTATGATTGGGGAGGATAAGGATGGGATTCCTGTTACTAAATTCTCCCCTATGGCCAGGGGAGCTAGGTGACAGTGGACTGCACCTTCCCTAAATCACCACCAATTCGAGGTGGTCCAGGGGAAGGAAAGCCACAGTCCAAGCACTAGTGTAGCCTTTGGTCGGGTTGCATTAGTTTAAGGTGAGCTTGGTAATGTCCCGGAATTAGTCTTCACCGACTGTTGGAATGGAATTACCTATACGAAATGTCCTATTATGACAACAGCCCGTGGTTCTAGCTGTGTGCGAGGGAGACATGCATTTCATTCATTTCACATTGCATTCATGAGTTGTATGAGATATATGTATATATTTATGTGTGTAATTGTCCTCAGTTACTGAGACTTTGTCTCATACCCCTCTCCCATGAACTAACCTTTCAGGTGACAATTTTGGCACCAGTCCTTAGAAGATGCGTGAGTAGCTGCGGACGTGGGAAGACTATGTCTATGTAGTGTGTATATTTTGAATTTGTATCTTATGCCAAGTAAGATAGAATGGTTTGTAATGAACTTATGGTTATTGATATGGATTATTATGGATGGATTGTATGGTTATATATGTTGTATGTATTGACTATATGGTTTTGGATGTGGAGGAGTCAGTATGGTAACATTGTGAGCCTAGAGTTGGAATTAGGCCTAATTGGTATATTTTAGGGCCAGTAGCCCAGATTGTCAAGTTGGGGTTCCATGGGGTCAAATCTTAAAGAAGTGGTTCCTTTGAGGTGAAACCTCTTTAGATAAGTTGGTTTGTGTGTTTTGGACTTGTATGATTGGTCCCTGAGTGACCAATTGCCTTTGGTGGCAATTGGAGGAGATTAATGGTGAGTTTTGGTCAATAAGTGGCCAAAACGGTGTCAAGAGTCCAGAATCTCCATATGGAGTTGGATTGAGGTAAAAGTGGTGTCTATGGATAGATGGGGACTAGATTGACTTGTAAGAGTTGTAATCAAGTCAATCGGAGGTTGGAGCATAAAGTGATGCGCATCGGAAGTTTGCCCCGAAGTATGATTGCTATTGATATGGCATATTAGCATGGGGCGCCGTGGCTCCAGAGTCTAGGCCGTTGTACCAGAGAAGGCAGATGCGATGCAGAAATAGGGGAGGTCGAAGCCATGGCGATACTATAACGGCCACGGCCCCTGGCTACTTGTGGTGCTTTTATGTTGTTTTTTCCGCTGCTCTAAAGATTTGGAAAGTTGTTTTGAGGTATTGAGGTTATGTTTGGTCGAATTTTATAGTTTTTGGTCAAGTCTGGAAGTGTCATGATATAGGGTGTTACAAAGAACAAGGTACTGAGTCTTCTACTCTTATCCAATTGGGAATGCATGCATGCTTGTATTGCAAATGCATGTTTGCTTTTCAAATTATTAATTTTCTTTTTATGCTATTTTACAGTACTAGCTATTAAAAAAAAACAAAAACATGTGAAAATGATCATTTTTAATTCAATCGGTTTATGTAGTTTTTCAATTTTTGTTATTGCTGAAATTTTGTTTATGTTCCTATATTTTAATATCATATTTGTATTATGCTTGTATATTATTCTTAATGACTATAGACGTAATAAATACTATGATCATTGATTATTAGTTGCTTTTTTTAAATTTAACTTTTTTAAACTTGTACTATTAAGTAATGATATTTTTAATCAATTGCTTATTTTAATATGGTTATAAATAGACATTAACTTGTTTAAATTTACATATTAAGTTATGAAAGTTATTATTATTATTATTATTTTTGTTCTTATAGAATTTTTTAGTACACAAAAATTTAAAATATATTAATTTAATTCGATTTGTTCAACCATAATTGAACCAGTGAATTCAATGAGCTGTCTGATTTTAGAAACAGTGGTAAAAATACTAATTGGTCTATAAAAGAAAAAAATTGTTGCATGTTAATTTCTTTTGGTTTGACGTCCTAAATATCTTGAAAGAAATAATGTACAAGTTTGCATCTTGTTCTCTAACTAAGTTGTGAAGGCTTTTGTTAACAAGATGGTTGGTGTAAACAATGTCACTAATACAAGTGAAACAAATTTTTCTTTTTCTTTTCCTTTTTGTCTGACCTAAAAAAGAATATTTTGGGGAGAGCACCACTGAGATTCATATATTGGATGATGCCAGACATGAAGCAAGGCTTCACCTCTAAGATTCCTCAAGAAATGGCATAAATAACGCAACTGTTTCTCACAACTTACTCTACAAATTCATTTTCCAATCATTTGAAACACAAGGCACGCATTCTCCTATACCAATTTTGAATGCTTTTCTTAATTTCTTTATTTTCTCTTTGAAGATTGATTGTGTTTTCACTTTTCTGGCCACATAAATCTTCGTTACTTTAAACGAAGTACAAATTATAAAAAAGGAACTAGTTAAAGACACTACAAAAAACTTGACTTTCGGTGAAGACAAAAGTCGTTGCCGAAAGTCGAAATGTCGTCATCGAAAACCTTCAGCAACAACAATGTCGATGGCATAAGTCTTGTCGCCAAAAGTTTTGGTGACGACAAAAGATGTCACCACCAAAAGTAGACATTTGGTGGCAAAAATAGTTATCGCTAAAAATGTAAATTATCGTCGTTGAAAGTTTACCATCGCTGAAAGTTATCATTTGGCAACGATATAATTGTCGTCGCTGAAAGTCGACCTTTGGCAACGACCAAATTATCATCGCAGAAAGTTGACATTTGGCAATGACATTTAATCACTGATGAAAGCCTTTTAAACACCATTGCCACATCATCATCGAGTCATGCCACATCACCCTGGGTCCACCGACATGTCACTGCCACGTCATCCCAAGGCCCACACCATGTCAACACCACATCACCGCCATGTCACCGCAAGCCCATGCCATGTTACCACCACATCATATAATGCTTTCAAATGTGTTCATATAAGTTTCGAACTCATGACCTCTTACTCCCAAAGCCTTATATTCACTCTTTTGCTAGTTGAGCTGAAAAGTACCAGCAGTCTTTATATAAAATATTACATATATATTATTTATCTACATACTAATATACACATATATTTATAAATCAATATATTATTAAAAAATACACATTTGTTTTAGTTTCAATTACTAATTTCATAAAATATCTTATTTAGATATACTTATATTTATATGAATATTTATATTATAATTTTTTATTTTTAAATCTTAAATAATTTTCCTATAAATATATTTGTTTTTCTTTGACAATAAAAAATTGTTTTCTAGCTGACTTTTAAATTTTATTTTTATTTTTAAATAAAATAATTATATATAATATTTATTATCTATATGTATTAATATTATATTATTTAATGTTATTTTTTGCATAGCCATATCATATAATACATATAATATATTATATTATTTGATAAATTATATTATATATGTTTAATATATATTATAGGTGGGATGGAATTAGGTAGGAGCGGATTTTATACCAACTCATGGTCTGACTCAAAGTTTTGATTGAGTGTCATATATATCATTTTTTTATTTTTTGTTTATTTTTTAAAAGAGAATTAAAAAATTGAACTTCTACTATAATGGTATTCAAAATAAAATATGTTTAATACTTGATAAAATTATATAAAAATAAAAAAATAGGCCAGGTCAGACCAAGTGATCTGAGAAGGTTGCTCGAAACCTGGTCTAACTCAGTCAAATGGCTTTGCCCGATGCTCAAGTTTTGATTTCCAATTAAAATGACCGGATTTGTCTTTAGTTGGGCTGCTTCGGGTTGGACTAGATTGATCGGGTTCAGGTTTATTCTCTCACCCCTATATATTATATATAATATAATAGGAATTTGGAAAAAAATCATTATTACAAATATTGTAATTTTGATTATCATACGATTTAAAAGAAAATGTAACAAATTTAATCTGTTATGATTGGGAGAATAAAAAAAATAAAAAAGGTTGAGATAGTGAGAAAGAAAATTCGCTAATACTTGTTTTCTAAATATTGCCATTACTAATTAATTAGGAAAGTAGAATAACAATCCATAAGCATTTTTCCTCTATGTGATATTGCTCTGTTAGACTTTTACACAATGTGAAAATATCTACACTACCAACACTCATAGGAGTTTGGGCTGAGAGTTTTAATCATAGCATGACTGAATATTGTTTTAGATATATTAACTACTAATTATTGTCTTGGTACGTTACTGCTTCATCAATTATTATTAGTAACACTACACCAAAAAATAGCCTTTCTTAGCACTTAATAGTTGATGGTTATAAGGAAAAACGCCAATAAAAATGATGCAGAGGCTTTTCTTGACGGTTATTTCGCTTTTCTTGGTGGTTCTAGAACTAATCGCCAAGAAAAGTCTAACTTTTCTTGGCAGTCATTTGGCAAACAGCAAAGAAAAGCCTCGTATCATTTTTGTTGGCGGTTCTTGAAATAACTACAAATAAAAGTCTGACCTTGCGGTTATTTGGAGAACCGTCAACAAAAATAACGTGGGGATTTTTCTTTGTGGTTCTCCAAATAACCGCCAAGAAAAGTCTGACTTTTATTGGTGGTTATTTATAGAACTGCCAAGAAAAGTTTTTACAATTTTTTCTTAAAAAAAACACACGCAAGGCATGGATCAGTAAGCAAGCCATGGATCAATATTTATAACCATTGATAAAAAAGATCTAATGGCCTTCCTTTCTTTCCATCTCTTTCCTTAACACATCTCTTTCTACACCCACTCATACATTTTCATGTCACGCATCAAACTCCATCACTTTCATATATTTGAATTTTTTCTCTCTCCACACCTAATCACTTTCATTCCCTCTCTTTCTCTCTCCACACCCAATCTCTTTCTTCTTTGATCTGCAAGCTCTCTCTCCCTTACATGTCTTCTTCCTCTTTCATCAGATTCAGATCGTCATTCTTACTTTTTCAATCAAATTTTATCATTCTCTCCTTTGTTGTTTTCTTCTATTCTCTTGTCCCTCAGTCAAGATTTTCAAAGCTTGATCAAGATCTTGTACAAATTTCGAAGCATGGTCCACATCTCATATTGGCACCAACAGATTACAAGCTTCTTTCTTTATCGGTGACTTTGTCCACTGCCTTCATCGCCGACTACAGTGTCTGTGTCTACCTTCACCGACGACTTTGTTCTCTCTCATCTCATCTTGGCTCTTAAGTAAGAAAATGAATCTTGAAGATGGAAGAAATTTTTAAAGCTTGTAATTTTTTATGACTTAAGGTATAAATATTGATTCTGTGGCAAAATTTTTTCCTCTTGTTTTTTATTTTGATTTTTTTTGTTACGGTGTGATTACGTAAAATTTCAATTAGATCTATCTATAATTTATGTTGTATATTTTTTTTACCTTTCGATGATTCCGAATTACTTATTAAGGATGATTGTTCTGTGATTGTTTTTTTTCTAAAAAAAATAAATTACCCTTTGTTGGCGGTTATTTGAAATAACCGCCAAGAAAGGTTATTTTTTAATAAAAAATTTACCCTTTGTTGGCAGTTATTTGAAACAACCACCAATAAAAGGTAAATATTTTATTAAAAAATATACCTTTTGTTGGCCGTTATTTGAAATAACCGCCAACAAAAGTCTATTTTTGTTGGCGGTTATTTACCGCCAATAAAAGTAATCCCTTATATCGGAGCTTAAATAGTTGACGGTTTTAAACCACCAATAAAAACCAAAATAACCGCAAAAAAATCCTATTTTTGGTGTAGTGTAATAAATGACATTATTATTAATTTATATGTTAAATATAATAATAATTAATTACTTAGCCTAATAAAAATTCCTTCAAATATAGGGTTGATCATATTAAATAATTAGATATCAGTTTGTCCACCTAATTCTTTTTTATTAGTGTTATCAATCCCTTTATTAATTAAAAAAAATTATCATAATAAGAATAACATATTTCATTAATTAAGATAAAGGAAAAATAAAGATAAATGTGGAATAGTTTCAATAGTTTGACCATTCAAGTTTTTAATCTCGAACAGAAACAATGCACTTTCAAAATGTTTAAAATAATTCAAATGAATTTGATAAAAAAATTCAAATAAAAGGAAATAGTAAAATACTTTAACTTTAATAAAAAATATTACATATTCTTTATAATACAAAATATATGTAGAATATCTTATTTTTTATTATAAAATTGTATCTACATAATACAATTATTATTTCAATATGTTAATTATTAATTTTTCAAAGTAAAAATAATAAAAATTTAAAAAATTAGCTTTGGCAGCGACATAGTTGCTGCTAAAAGTATGACTTCTAGCAATGACAGAAAAAAGTCGTCGCTGAAAGTGTGATTTTTGGTGACGACACAAAAAATCGTCGCTGGAAGTCATACATATGACGACGACTTTTCTTTGTCATCGCTGAAAGTCATACTTTCGGTAACAACTTTTTCTATCGTCATTGAAAGTGTCACTTTCGGTAATGACTTTTTTTGCCATCGTTGAAAGTCACACTTTCAGTGACAACTTTTCTGTCATCGCTGAAAGCATACTTTCAGCAAAGACTTTTTTTTATCGCTACCAAAAGTCATCATTGAAAGTCTATTTTTTTGTAGTGAGATCAACATAACCAACCAATTAAATCAAATTGCATCACATGGGAGAGTTCGAAGTTGATTCTGCAGGTGTGGTTGCTCATATTATTTCTGCATATGGCAGGACTGGTGCCCGTCTGAATCAGCCACTAGGACGCCATGAATACTCTTTGTTTTTTTTACATGAAAAGGTTTAACAGGAAAGTCTCTTGAAAAGACTTGTGCAAGAAATATAAACCATCTTTGATCTTCTTTATGAAGACCTGGATAGCCTTTCTAGAATAGTGTTTAAATATTCTAGGTATGTGTTTTTTTTTTGGGAACTAGGTAAGGTTGTTTATTTAGGAAGATCGTTCAGATCCTTTATATTCTCTTGAATTCATAGATCTGTAGTCCAGTCGTAGTTAGGCTTGCTTAGTATTTCGACCAGGGGATCGACAGGATGGGATTTTGTTTCTCAGCCCACTTTTTTTTAATTAGTTTAACACTGCAACTATTCACCTTTTTTAATATTATTTAGTTTTAGTTATAAAAGAAATTGTGAGATTTTTCTGGAACCAAAATAACGGTTGTGAGATTACAATTCAGTTATTATGAGAAGACAATTTAGATTTCAAAAGCTTATTTTTTTCACTTTTTTTTTTGCATATGTACTTGCTGATTACTTTCTAAATCAAATCTGATAAAAAGCAGAAGAGCTGAGGATTGACATTGAAGCAATGATTATAGATATTGAAGATTCTTCTGCCAAGAAACGAAAAAAAGATATCCAAGATGATCACTTGTCAGGTCCATGTATATACAAGGTGCCCCCTACGATACGGTATCGAAATGAAGACAATTACACCCCAACAATTATTTCCATTGGTCATTTTCACTACGGTGATGAGAGGTTGGTAGACACAGAACGGTACAAAAAGATAATGTTTAAAAGATTCACACAGAGCTATGGCAAACTTGGACAAATTGGTCAGCTTTGTAGTGCAGTTAGAGCCAGAGGTTCATGCTTCTTATTCGGAGAACATCAACCTTAGTATGAAGGAACTTCAAAAACTGATATTAGTGGATGCTGCATTCATTATTGAACTCTTCATCCTGAGCTATATGAATGATGAGATAGAGAATTATGCTAAAGCATCTCAAACATGGTTCTAGTTTACTATAGTAATTAAGGATTTGATTTTACTTGAGAATCAACTTCCGTTCCTTTTTCTTCAACGACTATTTGATATAGCTTTTCCTCTAAATATTCGTCCTGACCTCCCTCCCTTTCTTGAGCCCACCTTTTCCTTTTTTTCAGTATCATAACATACATAATTCAAAGCCTGATCCTAATCTTACAATAAGTCATTTCACAGATCTTCTTAGAATTTTTCACTTGCCAAGAACAAAACCTATGGGGGCATCGTTCACGGAACACGATGTTCTTTTATATAGTGCAAAAGAGCTGGAAGAAGTGGGAGTAAAGTTCAAGGCAAGCACAAGCAAATGTTTACTAGATCTCAATTTTTCAGGAAATGTCCTTAAGATCCCAAATTTTAGTTGATAAGAACACTGGAATGTTTCTTCACAATATAATTGCTTTAGAGCAATGTCATTATCCTGATGATCTTACATTGCCGACTATGCTTTATTATTGGATTGCTCAATCAACACAAATGAAGATATGGATGTCCTTATTCGAAGGAAAATAATCCGCAATTGGCTAACCAATTCAAATGATGTTGCTCAATTGTTTAACAGTCTTTCGATTAAAGTAGTTCAAACTAGTTTCAGTAGGGTATACGCTGATATTTGCAGAACGTTGAATTCGTTCTATGGAGATCCTTGGCAACAGGTCAAGCCAGCTTTGAGATGCCAAGCTGTTGTTGCTATCACTAGATTTGTACTCAACATTCTTACTTTAATTCAAGCCATCACATCTATCCTTCAAGTAGTATGGCGACAAATTTTGAGCCTGTGTACTATGTGTCCTATTCTCCAGCTTCGTTGTATTATTGTATGAATAACATATTTATGAAACTCGAACTCAGTGAAGGACTTTGATATGCAAATCTTGTTTAAAATAGAAACTGCACCATGTAGCCATATAGTAAGTGCACTTCTTACCTTTTGTCTTATCCGAATCATGTTCTGTGGTTGTAAAGCTTTTATGAGATGGGGCTAATTTTCCTACAATTTGGGTGATAGGTAAAGCTTTAAGTTTTAATATGAGAAGTTTGTTATAAAAATCAAAACATACATGCATCAAGGTTTTTCTTCTTTTTTGGCCAAACAATTAAAAAGTCTTGTATGAACTTAACAAGTTTGATAGTTGTTATGACTGAAGCCAATAATGCATCTAAAGAATATATTCCTGAATAATTTGATAGTTTGCACTAACCACATCCATTTACATTAGGGAGAGTCACATCAAAGGACCAGTAAAAGTTATTAATTACTTCAAGAGACCATAAAAATTATAATTATTAAGAATGACCTGAACACTAAAGTTTAGATTAAATGTATGGAATTGCCCTCCCTTATTTTGACCCTAAACCTCCCCTGTTCCTTCAGCCAGCAAACTCCTTGTAGTGTTCCTCTCCAAATCTCACTGTTTAGTAAATACATAGATGATGCAAGCATGGAGCAAGCTCAAGACATTGGAGAAAATGAGGCTGAACATGTAATCCAAAAGTGGAAGACAGTTGATACATTACAAGGCATGGGAGGCCCAATGACGAGATGAAAAGCTAAGGCAATGAAAGAGGCCTTGAGTGGTGTGATCAACAAGCAACTTGAGATTGAGCCTTTGCACTTAACTGAATTTGAAGCCCAAGAGCACAACAATGGCATGATTATGTTATCATATATAGAAGTTCATATTTAAGCCCAAAATCAAGCCCAACATGTGACTCTCTTAAAGAGCATATGACTTGAGGATTAATGGGCCTAATTAGTATTAATTTCATTTTTATTAATTATAGACTGAACTTTGTTAATTAATAAAGCCCAATTAGTTAATTAGTAGTCTTTTTGATAGCCCACCTTGTAAATAAGCATGTCATGTACCAAACATGTGTCTTCATTAATGTGGTCGCATATTTATAAGGGCTGAGGTCTTATTTTTATTATTTTCTTATAAATTTTCATTATTTTATTTTAGAGATTTATTTTAATAGTTTCCTAATTCTAATAGGATTGTTATTTAGGCCTAAAGTCTCCTAATCCTATTAGGATTACTTGAGCCAAATTAATTAGAGTTTCTAGGCTTATAGATTAGATTTTACATTGCCTATTTAAGGTTAACTTTTATGTACGTTTTTCAGATTTGATAAATAGAATTTTAGACTTTGTTTCTCTTGCGTTCTTTGAGTGCTAGAGCGAACTACGACTTATCAAGGAATTGGTCCTTCCTTGTGTCGTCATCAGAACTAGGGTTCAAGAGATCGATTCTCTTGGGTTCTAATTCACCTAGACCAACATATCTTGTGTGCTTTCTTGTTCATTCTCTTCTTTGTGTGTCTTTCTTACTGTTTTCAAATTTCCAGTTTTCATGTTTCTTATTGTTACAACGATTCGAGTGTCATTCGTTTCAAGTGAATTCTTTGGATTGATTTCATAAGGGTTCACTTATCGTTTGGTATCAGAGCTTAGGTTTGCAAATCAAGGTATGTTCTCTATTTTATTTCTTTCCTTATTTCATTCCATTTTGGTTAGTTGTAGAAAAATTTCGGTACAGTTCATCCGTACGATTTTGTCACTGTTTTTCACTGGAACTGTTCGTACTGTTCACCATACGGGTCCGATCATTGTTCACTGGTATTGGTCGCACTGTTCAGGTCATTGTTCACCACCACTGTTCCCCCGTGGTTACTGTTCACCGGTACTATTCATCTGTATTGTCGGTTCGCTATTTTGTTTCTGTTATTCATCTCCATAAAAAAAAATTTTTCAAGAAAAAAAAATTAGCAGAAAAAAAAATATATTAAAAAAATAAATAAATAAAAAAGAAATTGATTGTTGCAAAATATATATATATAGCAAAAAAAAAAGAGAGTAGTAAAAAAAATTATCAATTTCCTTCCTAATTTTCATCTTTCTTTATTCTATTTACTACTATTATTCTTTGATTTCCAGCACCTAAATTTCTTTCCTCTTGTTAGAAATTTCAATTTTCTCGTGCTCATTTTGTGTTGGTTATTGTTTAATTAAATTAGATTTTTGAGAACTTTAATTTTGAACTTTGGTTTTTTGTGATTGCCACTACTTTAAAAACTGATTTCCTTTTGATTGAAGTTGTGGTTTTAATTTAGCACTCTCATAAGAAAGCAAGCTTTGAGTGGGAAAAGGCAAGAGAGAAATTGCATCATATCTGAAAAAGTCTTGATTTAGTGTGAAACACTAGTGTATTTACATTATTTTGAGTGAAACACGTAAGAGAGTGGTGAGGTCCATTTTCTCCTTTATTTTCACTAACATTTCAAATCCTCAAAACATGTCTGGTGGTAGCAAACCTCAAATTCCAGATTGGAACCTCTTCATGGACTTAATAAACGATCAATTCAAGAAGTTGAGTACAAGATTAGATATGATTGAAGCTTCTCCTTCTTATTCTAAGACAAGCCGAAGAGGAAAGAACCATGTGATATATTTTGATGATGGTGAAGAAGAAGTAGGAACTGAATTTGAGGAGGAAGAGATACAACCAAGAAGAACTACACAAAACTGACATGCAACTAGAAATAATCAAGAGTACCATAAGGATCCCCTTGCTAATATAAAAATGAAAATTCCCTCTTTCCAAGGGAAAACTGATCCTGATGCCTACTTAGAGTGGGAAAGGCGTGTGGAGCTTGTGTTTGAATGCAATTTATATTCTGAGGAAAGCAAGGTAAGATTGGCTGCTGTTGAGTTTACTGATTATGCTAGTATTTGGTGGAATCAATTGTGTACTACTAGGAGAAGAACTGGAGAGAGTCTGGTTAGGACATGGCACGAGATGAAAACAATTATGAGGAAACGATATGTTCCTAGCCATTACCATAAGGATGTACACATGAAGCTTCAAAAACTCAAGCAAGGATCCATGAGTGTGAAGGAGTATTACCAGGAGATGGAGATTTCTATGATAAAAGCCAATGTGGATGAAGATCCCGAACAAACAATGATGAGATTCCTAAGGGGATTAAATCCCGAGATTGCTGTTCAGGTTGAGATATAAAACTACCTCGATATGGAGGAGTTATTGCATAAGGCTATAAAAGTATAGAGGCACTTGAAGGCAAAGCATAAAGTGAAACCATTTGTTGGATCTAACAAAGAGTATAAAACGCCTTTCAAGTCCAAAGGTGAGACCAAGCCAAAGGAGGAAAGCAAGTCAAAGGAACCTACATGTAAGTTTTCTAAATCTTTCTCTTCTAATTCCTCTAAAATTAAGTGTTTTAAATGTCAAGGCTTTGGTCATGTCGCTGCACAATGTCCTAATAAGAGGACTATGATGGTTCTTGAGAATAGTTGTGTGACTAGTGAAAGCAGCGATGGAGAAGAAGATGAGGCCAAAAGGAGCTCTCATGGAGATAGTGGTTCTGATGTAGAGATAGCTGATGCCGTCATTGGTGAAGTGCTGGTTTCTAAACGAGCTCTTAACACACATCCAAAGGAGGATCTAGAAAGACAACAACGTGAGAACCTGTTCCACACCAGATGTTTCATCAACAACAAGGTATGTACTCTCATCATTGATAATGATAGTTGCACCAACTTAGCTAGTACCTTGTTAGTTGAAAAGCTGGGTTTGCCGACTATGAGGCACCCCACACCTTATAATTTGTTATGGTTTAATGAAAGTGGAGATGCTAAGGTAACTAGACAAGTGAAGGTAGCATTTTTAATAGGTAGTTTTAATGAAGTATTGTGTGACGTTGCACCTATGAATGCTGGTCATTTATTACTTGGTAGGCCTTGGTAATTTGATAGGAGGATTAAGTATGATGGTTATACTAACAGGTACTCTCTTATGCATAATAGCAAGACCATTGTACTAACACTTCTTAGTCCAGCGCAGGCTCTTGGAGATCAAAGAAGAATCACGCAAGAATGTAGCATGAGAGAGAAAGAAAAGAAAAAGCGTGATAAAGAGAGAAAAGAGAGTGAGATGAAAAGAAAAGAAAAGAGAGAAAGTGAGAAAAAGAAAGAAAGTGTTGAAAGTAAGGTAACATTATTTGCAGGAAGAGGAGAGATTAAGAGAGCATTGTTTTGTGAGACATCCTTTGTATTGATGTATAAGGATGTGTATTTGACTGTTTCTAACCTTGACAACTCTCTTCCATCTAGTGTCCTAAGTTTGTTGCAAGAATACAATGACTTATTCCAGGAGGAGATACCGGGGGTTGCCTCTCATTAGAGGTATTGAGCATAGAATTGATTTCATTCCCGGAGTAGCAATTCCAAATCGACCTGCATATAGGGCAAATCCTGAGGAGACTAAGGAGATTTAGTGGCAAGTTAATGAGTTGATGAAAAAGGGGTTTGTAAGAGAAAGCCTTAGTCCATGTGCTGTTCTAGTAATTCTTGTACCCAAAAAGGATGGCAAATGGTGAATGTATGTGGACTGCCGAACCATCAACAAAATCATAGTTAAGTATAGATATCTCATTCCTAGACTTGATGACATGTTAGATGAGTTGCATGGTACATGTATCTTTTCTAAAATAGATCTGAGGAGTAGTTATCACTAGATTCTTATGAATGTGGGGGATGAGTGGAAGACTGCCTTTAAGACCAAATCTGGTTTGTATGAGTGGTTGGTCATGCCCTTTGGCTTGACTAATGTCCCAAGTACCTTTATGTGTCTTATGAATCATGTATTTCGCCCTTACATAGGAAAATTTGTTGTAATTTACTTTGATGATTTCCTTGTGTTTTCCAAGAGTTTAGATGAGTATATTGGGCATTTGCGTGCTGTTTGTGTGATTTTACATGAGAACAGACTCTTTGCAAATCTAGAGAAGTATTCTTTCTGTTTGAATTCTATTGTTTTCCTTGGTTTTATTGTAGGTGCTAATGGTGTCCGCGTGGATGAGGAGAAAGTGAAAGCAATCCGTGAATGGCCTATACCGAGAAATGCAAATGAAGTCAGAAGTTTCCATGGGTTAGCTAGTTTCTATCGGAGATTTGTTTGAGACTTCTCAACCATTGCTGCACCTTTAAACAAGCTGGTAAAGAAGAATGTTGTGTTTAAATGGGGAGAGGCACAAGCGAGGGCTTTTCAAACTTTGAAAGATAAATTAACCAATTCCCCTTTACTTGTTCTTCCTGACTTTTCTAAGGTTTTTGAGATAGAATGTGATACATCTGGAATTGGAATTGGTGCTGTCTTGATGCAAGAGGCTAGACCGATTACATACTTTAGTGAAAAGTTGAATGATGCATGCTTGAATTATTCTACCTATGAAAAAGAGTTGTATGTGCTTAAAAAAACCTTAGAACATTGGCAACATTATTTGTGGTCTAGGGAATTTATTTTGCATTCTGATCATGAAAGCTTGAAATACCTTAAGACTCAGAATAAGCTCAATAAGAGGCATGCTGTGTGGCTTGAATTTATTGAATCATTTCCTTACATTTTGAAACACAAGCATGGAAAAGGGAATGTTGTTACTGATGCATTGTCTAGGAGGTACAGTCTCATTACATCTATGCAAGCTAAGTTGATTGGTTTTGAATCTTTGAAAAGCATGTATGAATGTGATGTTGACTTTGCTGATGTTTGAAAACTTTGTGCGAAGCATGGTATTGATGACTATTTTTGTTTTGATGGCTTCCTATTTAAGAGGAATAAACTGTGTGTGCCTGTTTGTTCTATGCCTGAATTGTTGGTACTTAAGTCCCATGGGGGTGGTTTAATGGGATATTATGGGGTTGAAAAGACTTTAGCTATTTTGAAAGAGCATTTCTATTGGCCACATATGAGAAAGGATGTCATTTCTATTTGTGACAAGTGCATTGTGTGCAAGCATGTTAAGTCTAAAGTGCATCCATATAGTTTATACACCACATTACCTATTCCTTCACATCCTTGGGTGGACATTTCTATGGATTTTGTGCTTAGATTGCCTAGGTCCTTCACAGGAAAGGATAGTAGGTTCGTTGTTGTGGATTGATTCAGCAAGATGACTCGTTTTATTGCATGTTCAAAAACTCATGATGCTGTGTATATTTCTGATTTGTTCTTTAAGGAGATTGTTAGATTGCATGGTTTACCTAGATCTATTGTTAGTGATCATGATGTTAAGTTTTTGAGTCATTTTTGGCAAACTTTATAGGCTAAATTGGGTACTAAGCTTGTGTTTTCTACTATTGCACATCCCCAAACTGATGGACAAACTGAGGTTGTTAATAGAACTCTGTCTTCTCTTTTACGTGCTGTAATCCAAAAGAATCTTAAAAATTAGGAAAAATGTTCGCCACATGTTGAGTTTGCTTACAACCGTACTATGCATTCTACCACTGCTTTTTCTCCTTTTGAGATAGTATATGGTTTTAATCCTTTGACTCCATTGCATTTGCTTCCTTTACCATCACATGAGTTTACTAACCTTGATGGTGCATAGAAAGCTCAATTTGTGCAGGATTTGCATGCCAAAGTCAAGGCAAACATTGAGCGGAAAAATGAACAATATGCTCTCCAGGCTAACAAAGGTCGAAGGAAAGTTGTCTTTGAGCCCGGTGACTGGGTGTGGCTTCACTTGTGCACGCAGAGGTTTCCTGAACAAAGGAAATCTAAATTGCACCCACGTGGCGATGGACCATTTCAAGTCTTGGAGTGGATAAATGATAATGCCTACAAGATAGACTTGCCTAGTTCATACAGTAACATAAGTGCAACTTTTAATGTCCCTGACCTTTCTCCTTTTGACATTTCAGATTCAAAGACGAATCCTTCTCAGGAGGGAGAGAATGATGCAAGCATGGAGCAAGCTCAAGACATTGGAGAAAATGAGGCTGAACATGTAATTCAAAAGTGGAAGACAGTTGATCCATTACAAGGCATGGGAGGCCCAATAACGAGATCAAGAGCTAAGGCAATGAAAGAGGCCTTGAATGGTGTGATTAACAAGTAACTTGAGATAGAATCTGTGCACTTAACTGAATTTGAAGCCCAAGAGCACAACAATGGCATGATTATGTTATCATATATAGAAGTTCATATTTAAGCCCAAAATCAAGCCCAACATGTGACTCTCTTAAAGAGCATGTGACATGAGGATTAATGGGCCTAATTAGTATTAATTTCGTTTTTATTAATTATGTGCTGAACTTTGTTAATTAATAAAGCCCAATTAGTTAATTAGTAGTCTTTTTTATAGCCCACCTTATAAAAAAGCCTGTCATGTGACTTCATTAATGTGGTGGCATGTTTATAAGGGCTGAGGTCTTATTTTTATTATTTTCTTATGAATTTTCGTTATTTTATTTTAGAGATTTATTTTGATAGTTTCATAGTTCTAATAGAATTGTTATTTGGGTCTAAAATCTTCTAATCCTATTAAGATAACTTAAGTCCAAATTAATTAGAATTTCTAGGCTTATTAGGTTAGATTTTACCTTGCCTATTTAAGGCTAACTTTCACGTGCATTTTTCAGATTTGATGAATAGAATTTTAGACTTTGTTTTTCTTGCATTCTTTGAGTGCTAGAACGAACTACGACTTATCCAGGAATTGGTCCTTCCTTGTGGCATCATCAGAACTGTAGTTCAAGAGACCGGTTCTCTTGGGTTCTAATTCACCTAGACCAACATATCTTGTGTGCTTTCTTGTTCATTCTCTTCTTTGTGTGTCTTTCTTCTTGCTGTTTTCAATTTTCTAGTTTTTGTGTTCCTTATTGTTGCAACAGTCCGAGTGTCATTTGTTTCAAGTGAGTTCTTTGGATTGATTCCATAAGGGTTCACTTATCAATAGATCAGTCTTTAGACAGTTGCATTGCGTTATGCCATCACCTTCAATACAATGGCATCATAAGGGTATTCAAAACCGATTAAACAAAACCAAATCGACATAAACCGATCAATGCCAAGTTGAAATAAGGTCTATTTCGATTTTGGCTATTTTGAAACCGATTCAGTTTAGTTTGGTTCGGTTTCAGGCCTTTAAAAACTGAACCGAACCAAACCAAACAAAACATTCTATACTTTTTATTTTTTTTAAAATTCAAATACTATATTTATTTAATCCATTTTTTATACTACTTATTAATACAAGTCTCTTAAGTAAAAAAGTTTATGAAAAAGATTCCAAAATCATAAATAAGATTATAAGACATTTACTAGTTTGGGAGAAAAAATATAGATAAGTGTATTATTATAATTAATTATGTGAATCTATTAAACATAAATAAATATAAAAAATACAAAAAAATTTACATAAAATATTCATAATTTAGTAAAATATTTAGATAAAATTTGTATTCATAAAGTATCTATATAGAACTTATTTAATTTAATTTTTGCAAAAAATGATAATTTTTTTTAAAAAAATAAAGTTAACATAATCCAAACCAAAATTGAAACTGAACCAAATAGATTAAAAGAAGAAAAAAAAGTCCCAAGAAGTGTCAAACCAATTGGTTTGGTTTAGTTTGGTTTTTCCCCAAAACTGAACCAAACCGTGCATATGAACACTCTTCCTGGCTACATAATATATGCTATCCTGAGGCACAAATTTTAGAAGTTTTCAATCGATCATGAAAACATAACATGCAAAATTCAAATTTATTTTGCAAACTGAGTGCCTGTTTGGATTTGGCTAACAAAGCGATTATGGAATCCATAAATGATTATGTGTTGGAGTTGCCAAATGAAAATAACATTTCAATAAATACTTATACCTCAAATAAATGCTTATGAAAAAAGCTGATTTTTTCTAGTTATGATAATTACTTATTCTCATATAATCCCTTATTTCATTTTTCCTTCTCATTATCTACCCAATAATTATTTAAACCATAATATTCAAACACATTTCTTTTCTCAAAATCACTTATAAGGTAAAAATATTCAAGCACAAATTATTTTTGACATAATCACTTATAAATAATTAATTATCTTCATAATTACTTATACATAATCCAGTTCAAACGCACCCTGAGTCAATTATATTCAGTATCTTCAAGGCTTCTTCCTGATAGCTAACTTAATTTTGGACCTCCTATGTTGCACAGAGTTCAAGCTATGATTTTTCATCCATTCATGAGAATGTATGAAAGCATATCAAGTAACCATACACATGCCATTACTTCAAAGAGCTTTCAAGGTTATGAAACTACAAATGTATAGGCCAAAAATTCATACCCATGACTTCGAGCCTCATAAAATTGAGGTCGATAAAGGTATTCTAAAATAGCAATTATAGTTGCAGCAACTATAATTATTATGCAATACTCAACCAATACTCCATGGCCTATGTTTTAAAACTCACTCTGCTACTTATATAATTATAGTCAAAACCAAGGTCCCATACTTAGCACATGATAACCCAGCAACATGACTAGTTTCACGACTTGACCGGGCAACTCTTATAATTAGGATTGTAGGCTATTTTCTCTAAGGGAAAGGAGGAAATATGTATATACACATGAATGGTACCACCAACCTCTACCGGCAACTTCAATCAGATGCTTGACAAGGGACCCACAATCTTTGCAAAATATCGGAGTTAGGAGATAGAACTCACTAGCATCCAAAACTAAATGAGTTAATGCTTCAGATTCAAGGATGCAAGAGTAGCCAAACATTTATATTCAGAAAAAATCACTCCTTAAACAAGTAAGCTCCTCATCGACATTTTAACAAACATCTTTCAGGCACAAACTAAAAACATGATATCTTCTATACTTTTTGCAGATTCCAAATAGAAAGAATAGATAGTCGAGACCTCAAAGGAAGAATAGAAACTCAGAATTGATCGGCTTACCTTTTCCCTTCTCTAGTCTTCTTCTCGGTCTCTTGCTCACGCCCGTCTTCCCTCTCTAATTCTTCAGTTTCAGCTCCTTCTCTTCGTCTTCTTTCCAACACTCTCAATCTCGCCCTTTCTTCCTAGCGGACTCGCCTCCTTGTCCTCCAAGCTCTCTTCCTTTAATCGCCACCTTGCCCTAATCTTTAGCCGCCTCCACTCTTCCTCCTCTTCGGCGCTCCTCCTCCATTTTGTGCACCGCTCACCCTCCCTCTTTTATAGAGCAAGGAAATTTGAAATCAAACATGAAAATTGGGGTAAAATCATGCAAAAAATTGTGTGTTCTACATCTCCACACGGTACCGCCATTTCTTTGTAGCTTTGCATACCCCAACTCTTGCATTGTTTGTCTCTGTTCTTTTCTTGCCCCATCTTCAGACCACATCAATGAAAGTGAGAGTACGAAGCTCTCCTTCGAGTGTTTGCGTTGGCAACCGGAGAAATAGATGAAGGTCATGGGCATTTCTTCCTCTGCCTGAGATGCATTCTTCGATGTCTAACTCTAGCCTTTGCACACCGCCCCCGGCGACCCTAATAGCGTGAATGAGAATTGAGGAGGTTAGGGTTGTCAAATGCTAAGCAGCTCAGCATTTTGCTTCCCCTTTCTTTTTAAATAATTTTTGTTTACTTTAGTTGTAATCTTTATTCAATTAATAAAACAATTTGAACATATGAAATTTAAAAGTAAGAAAGCAAATCTAAGAATAAGGTAACAACTTTTAGATATTGATTTTTGGTTTTTTTATACCATAATATTAATCTTTTCTCAAAGAAAGTTTTCTTTTGTAAATATACAACTATTTGGACACTGTAAATTAAAAGCAAGACTAGGAAGAAAATAATTTTTGGAAATTATTTTTTGGTGTTTTATATAATTTTTGGAAATTATTTTTTGGTATTTTTAAATTAAAGTCAAAATATTAATTATCATGAACTGAAAGGCAATTTATTATTTAATTTTTGTGACTTTTAATTTATTTATTATTTGTTTATTCATTTTTCATACACAAATAGTATAGTTGGTAATGTAAGATTTATAAGGATAATGACACTGTTCTAAAGCTATCATATTACAAAACCAAAGTTTAGTTGAATTTTGCACCAAAATTTGTGGAACCTCAAGAACATGACCTGAAAATTTCAACTCTAGTCAACACTTGCTTTTGCTTACCTTCAACTTTACTCATGCTAGATTGGTCAAAAAAAAAATGAAAACTTTACTCATGCTTCTTGCAACTCATGCGCACCACATGAAAGAATTTGGTTCGCTTCCTTTGGCAATGAATATTGCCTTCCAAGTATTATTGTTGGTAAATAAAAGAATCTAAGAAGGTATGTGAAGTGCTTTATCCTAACATTTGGATTTGGCTCTAACTTTTGGATCTTAAAATCACCAAAGTACCTATAAGTTAACTCAGTAAATGAAGGGAAGTCACCACGATAGTCAAGGGGAAATGCTATATTAGATAGCTCTTCAATAACAAAGAATGGTAATTGATTCTCAAGTAAAACCAAATCATGATCAATAGTTGCCAGCAACCATGGTTGTGATATTTTAGCATCCTTGTTTATCCCATCTTTCTTGTAGAACCTCCCGAAGAGTTCAATGATGAAACCAGCGTCAACTAGTATTAGTTTCACAAGTTCCTGCTCAGTAAGATTAATGTTCTGTGAATAAGAAGCATGAACTTTTGGCTCTAAATGTTTTACAAAACTAACCAAACTGTCTAAACTTGCCATAGATTTTTGTGCAAATGTTTTGAACAACTGTTTGTGCCTTTCTATGTCATGTAGCCTCACATCACCGTAATGAATGGGTCCAATGGAAATAATTTTTGGGGTCTAAGCGTCTTCTTTATGATTACGGATAGTAGGAGGCACCCTATAGATATAACAGGTTGTTGATATATAAGAGAGGGTGATCATAGGTTGGGTTGGGCTGGATTTGACCCCTTCCTGTTGCCTGGCCTGATAATACATGGGCCAGTATTGGACCGATCTAATACTATGTTTTTTTAAAAAAAATTTAAAAAAAGTTTATTTAATAATAAAAAATACTTATTTATATCTAAAAATATATTTTCTTAAAAAATAATCTTAGAAAAAAATAACATTTTTAAAAATTTATGAATATTTAACCATGATACATTATTTTTATATAATATTACGTTGAAAAATTAATTCAAAATTTTAAAAAAATTAAAACATTAAAATCTTAAAAAGTTTTCATAATATTTACATTATAAATATATTATATTAGATACCTAAAGAATAAAAATCCTACAAAATCAATTAATATATATAAAACAATTAAAAAAATGAATACATATAGGTCAGGCTAGGCAGGATCAGTAACACTTGGCCCTAACCCTAAGCCGATTTGAAAATTGGCCCAGCCCGGATGGTCTGATGTGGTCGGGTTAGACCGAGCCAATCAGGCCTTAGGTAATGTTGTTCAGCCCTATAAGAAACTATCTTCACTATCTTGAATTATTGCTTTCATATCAATGATCACATCATCTTCCATATGTCAAGATTGAGTCAGAAAGCAATCAGCAATCACATAAGCAAAATAAAAAAAATAGTCATAAGATCATCACTACTGAAAAAATCAAGTTTAGCGAGAAAATTTAGTGAGTGATCACTCATTCCTCACTAAATGATCTAAATAGCAAGGAAATTAGTGAAAAATTATAAGTTTGTAGCCAATGTTAAATTTAGTAAGGGAATTAGTGAGAAATATCTTATACATCACTAAATTAGATATAATTAGTGAGGAATTAGTAAGAAATTTTTTATTCATCACTAAATTAATACAAATAGTAAGGAATTAGTAAGGTATCTTTTATTCCTCGCTAAATTGTTATAAATAATGATGAATGTAGCAAGATTTATTTCCCACACTAAATTTTTTAAAATTAATTTTAATGGATTAAAATTATTATATTAAAATTTTAATTTTATTTAATTAAAATGTTTCTTTTTAAATAATCAAGTTATAAAATTATTTCTATCAACTAATTTTTTGAAATTAATGAAAATAATTAAATTAATTTTTTAACTTGTTGGCAAATAAATGAAATTGAAAATTCATTTATTACAAAATTCATATTATAAAGTATTTATGATATTAATAATTGGACATAAAATATATCTATATTTTTAATAATATATTGATTTATAAATATATATGTATATTAGTGTGTGGATCAATAATATATATTTAATATCTTATATAAAGATTGTAAATACATTTTAAGTCAATTGGCAAAAAAAAGTGAATATGAAGACATTGAAAGCAAGAGGTCATGTTTTTGAACCTAGGTGAAGGTACATTGAAAATGATTATATGATATAACACAATTAATGCATGGTGGTCACATGGCATAGTCCTAGTGGTGATGTCGCAGTCACGTGTGGCATGGGTGGTGAGTGACATAACACGGGCCAATGATAATGTAGCGATGGTGCCCAACAAGCTTTCAAAGTCAAATTTTTTGTAATTTAGAGAAAAAAATTGCAAGAAATGAGTCTCTTCCTAAATTTAGAGAGAGATTAGATCCCTCGCTAATTTAGCGAGAAAATTAACCCATCTCTCATTAAATTTAACGATGTAATTTATACCAATCAAATTAGCGAGCGACTTTATTCCTCACTAATTCAATTTAACAAAGGAAAAAATGGCTGAATGGTTGTTTTCTAGTAGTGCATTCAAAGAAAAAAGTGACAATAAGCATAAAAAAGTATGATAGATCCAAAATACTATATGCACCCGTAAAAGACAAAAAAAGATTGTAAGCACGTCTTGATCACCTACTTTCCTCTTCTATCCTAATAGTGTCCTATCCATTTTTATGATCATTGGATTAATTCAACGATCTAGATTAATGTGGAGTGTGAACCATTCCTCATCCAAGTCCTTTGACTACTAATTTCTCCTTTCTCCGGCAACCCCCATAAGGTTCACCAACTCATGCATGCATGCATCCTCACTGTATAAATTTATAAATGAACAATAATTTCAGTGATGAATCTTGGTTCATGATCCCCTCTAATATGGACGTCGGATTAAGTTGACAATTTTACGGCTACAAAAATTGACAACAGATTAGAACCCAGGAGGTGATTCTGAAATCTAAATTGTGTTTTGATGAGTTTCTTAATAACTGAACTGCGATATGATAAATGTTTGATGAGCTAAAAGAAACGGCTAAAAAAGGTTATCAATGTATTAGTCAAACATAAGTAATCTCAAGAGTTGCAACCAGAAAGAAAGTAAAGAAAAAAAAAATTTCGCAAATTGGAAAAGGAGAATATCATACACACACATATATATAGAGTACCTGTTGTTCCAAGTGATTGGAGGATAAATCTATAGAATGAGGTGAGAGGAGAAGTGCCTGTATTTCCTCCATTTCTTGAGTCATCTTAGGGGTTAAATCTTTCTGATTCACATGATCAATCGACCAAAATTTTTTCTCGGAAAAAAAAAAATCAGAATGTGATTCTCTCTTCAAAGCAGCAGGAGTCAAGTCCTATACCGTATTGAGCACTAATAGTAGACTCTGACGTCCTTTATACTTTATTGGCTTTAGAGTCGGTCTCCACTATATGCTTGACCAGTCTAACAAATCTCTGGACCAAAACTCAAGTTAATAATTTATTTAAAATTTAAAATATATATATTTAGACCCATAATTTAAGATATTAACAGTTAAAGATTTTAAATATTAATTTTTTAAAAAAATATAAAAATATATTATGATAATAATTTAAACTTTTAACTTTTAATACCATCAATTATATGTGTGTCTTTGAACATAAATTTTTCCAATGATAACAACGAAATATTTCTGTTCAATGACTGATGTACTATCTTAAAGTTCATAGCCGCCCATGTTGAGCCACCGGTTGAATAAGCCAACTCATTGGTATTTTTTCCATTTTAAATAATTAATTAAAATACACAGAAATATCAATAATAAAGTTTATTATTTTCCTTAGATTTTTATGAATCTTAACCTTAAATTGTATTCACGCCTCCCTACTGTTGGATTTAGTGGCATTATCGGACCCACCATGGAGCCCAGGTTGCCGTAACATCTAAGCTGCAGACAGCAGCAATATATCTAGTGCATTGGAGGCTTGATGTGAAGGAAGATGATGGAATGTACCAAGTCTCGAGCCCGAAGCATTCTGGAATGTTCGATAAGAACATACCAACAGCAAAATAATTAATCATTTTTTGAAATATTTATATAAAAAGTAGACTTCATTAGTCCAACACATATATTAGAATAGATAAATAATTGGTGACCCATGCATGGCCGTGTGGCTATGCCACCGAACGATGAGGTATAACGACGCTACCGGCAAAGAAAAAGATGAAGAAGAAACAAAGGACTCAAAAAAGGACAAAGATGTCAAAAATTGAGGAGATTGTATAATTCATATTTTATTCTAAAGTCATTTCATCTTTTTTTTTTAATGGAACTAGACGTGGATCCTACTTTGCATACGAAAAGAATCACACTATTTATACTGTAAATATATAGTATTAACTTTCTATATATAGTTTTTAATATATATATATATATATCTATTGGCCAATGTGTGTGTGTATTTATATATATATTGATGGGGATTCCACATGCATCACCATTCATGGGAGTTATGACGAAACTCATTTTAGGCCTGAACGCTAGTCCCGTCCCCTCGTTTTTGGGCTTTCCTTCTGGGAACCAAACATGGCTGTATCTTTGTAAACAATAACATATTTGTGTCTCTCAAACAAATTATTTAAGATATAATTTCTAGCCGAGTTTGTAAAAGAGTCTTATTAGGAAAAGAAAAAAATTACTTGAATAATCCTTGTATCTTGAAAGAATTAATTTTAAAATGTTAGTTGGAAAATACTATTGATGCTCACAAAAAAAATTTTGTAAATTCTGTACAAATTTTGTTTATTTTTTAATATTTTTCACATATTTTAATAAAATTTAAATATTAAAAAGTCAATATAATTATAACAAAAATTTTAAACTACTGTCTTTCTTATTAAAAACGGAAAAAGAAATCCCGTTGTCAACACATTTAATTTTTAGATTTAAAATAATAAATGACACTGGATGTATCCGAAACACAAAAGCTGAAAATGCTGAATTATTTTTCTTAAAAAAGTACGATTCCAAATTCTGTTAAATATACCACTGGTTCAACCCGTGACAGTGAATCTAACCCAAAACTGGAAGACATGCTGTAAAAGATTGTCGGTCAAAATGAAATCCTAAACGACAAACTGCTGACATAAAAGATTGTCGTACAGGGCCTCGCCCATTGAGGAAGACGATGATTACTAGTCCCACTTTTTATTTGCATTTGCATTTTTTCTTTTTTTGCCAACTATGGCCCTGATTACTTGCTCAAAAGTTTTTCATGGGTTAAAAATGAGGATTGGAATAGAATATATTTTGATCTAATGAAATTTTGCAACTAGTAATTATATTTGGCATAATATAAAAAAATAATATTTTATTTTGCTTTTAATTTTTTTGGCCAATTATTTTATTTTATATATTATATTATTCTACTTAATTTTATTTCTATGTTTAATATGGAAATAATCGTAAAAAATAAAAGAAATATATATCACATAGTGTCCTAAGTTTTTTTTAATATGTATATTATTAAAATTTGAAAAAAAGGCATGCAGTTTCTAAATATTAGTTACACTATTTACCAATATTAACAATCATGCAATTTATTATAAATTTTATACAATAATGGAAGGAAGGGGGGACATCGGGGAGTCGTGGTTCCCCCAATTTTTCAATTTTTTTTGTATAATGTATATTATTGTATCAAATTTTTATTTTATGTAAAATTTATGTATATATGGTCCTCCAAAGTTTATATTTTATTCCAAAAATAAGTAAATAATAAAAAAAGTTAACACTATTTTTTTAAAATATTTAGTATTTTAGATATATCTCAGTTACCAAATGTATACTCTCTTTCTATCTTATTAAATATTAATTTCCCCCTCTCATTTAATTTTTTTTAACTTTTTCATTATTTCATAAATTCTAATTGTCCTTTACTTTTCTTAAGGCCCAAAAAAAAAATTATCCTTTACTCTTCTCTCTCTCACTTTACCCTCTCACCTTACCCTGTCTTTTCACTTTCTTATTGGTCTTGTATCAACAACAACTACTAAGCGGGCTTTTTCAACTATGAAAATTGTTAAAATAAGACTTCGCAATAAAATGGAAAATGATTTTCTCACTGATTATATGGTTATTTATATTGAGAAAGAGATTGTTGAAAAGTTTACAATAGATATGATAATTAAAGATTTTTATACTATGAAACATCAGCATGCACAACGTAAGAAATGAAGCATATATTTGTTTTGATTATATATATATATAAATTTAAATATACATATGTTGAAATATTTATTTTATAATCGTTATATATATTATAATCCCCTTCATATTTTAGCTATTAAATTTTTTTTATTAACATTTATTCTTTTCATTTTCGACCTTATCCATAATTAAATTCTAGCTCCATCCCTGACTTTATAAATATATAATTAATAGTTCTAATATGATAAAAATATAAAAATATATCCCCCTATCTGGGATAAATCCCGTCTCTCAAGCTTGACACTGTTCCTTCCATTCTTTGGCAACCAAATACTTGCGTCGTTGGAAGTCACCTGGGCCTCACCAACCTTGCAGCAAACCAAACAGGTCCTTAAGTATTCATTGGGAGATGGCGCACATGGAGCAGAAAGACCTGCCCTCTGAGACTGGGGGTACTGAAGAAATGGTGGAAATGCAGCCACACTCATTCTAAAGAATTATCCTCCATTCACTTGGAACAAGAAGTATGCATCATGAGCTCTTATTCAAAGGCTTTTCTAATTTTGTTATTGCTTTCTTTTTAATTCCTAACAGCTTTTAAGACTGCTAATGTTGAATTCCTAAATTATTACCCATTTTTAGCTTTGTTTAAGTATGTTATTGCTTTTAATTAAGTATGCATCATGTTTTATACAGTGAAAAAAAGATCTTGAAGAATCAGGAGTAAAGTTGAAGGCAAGAACAAGCAAGTGTTTCTTGTACTTTTAAAATTTTCAGGGTCTATTATTGAGGTCCCACATATTTTGGTCAAAGATTAAACTAAAACATTGTTTTGTAATATGATATCTTCAGAACAGGGTCATTATCGTTCTGAATCTTACATTACGGACTATGCAGTTCTATTGGGTAGATTAATAAACACAATAAATTAATATGTGCATGTCGTCATTTAGGTTTTTTTTTTCAGTGCCATCTATCAATTTAGAGGGGTTTCTTATCAAAACTGTTGCTGTGAGTCAAATTATATATATAAAAGCTCAGAATTTTCTTTTTTTAGAATAGCCTTAATCCAGAAAATTGTTTGTGCTTATAATACGGTCAACTTAGGACGATTAAAATTTGGCATTATAATATGTTCTGTGTTTGAATTTTCTTCGGATGAACATTTAACTAAATATTAGCTTCGAGTAGGATTCAAAGACATCATTCTATCATGGTATTAACACCAACATCACTTGATCAAATTTCATCAATATTTTACCAAACTTCTGTCAGTGAGTGATCTGGGAACGTTTAATATACTAGAAAATTTTTCGGAAGGAATTTGAATGAGCAATGAAAAATGAATTGGCTAAATAAGAATGTCAGATTTTTTTTTACCTGAAATCATGTTTGGTATTAAAAAAAATTAATGAATTCCTATATCAGAATGTTTGTTACGTATACTAGTCAAAATGATGGGAAGGAATTCTTGAGATGTAAAAAGACAATAATATCCTTGAAATAATAATTATTAAAAATTAAATGAGAAGGTAGGTGAGAAGAAAGAAGGCAGAGGGAGGGAGGAGAGAGGTAGCCAGAGGAAAGAGGAGAATGAGGAGGAGCAAAATGGCCTAAAATTTTTTTGTTCCATAGAACTGAGACATAATTCAATTAACCCTATCCTATGTGGAATTAAGCTCCATGTATTATGATGGAATCAAATTTCTTTATTAATCCTGATTCCCGCATACCAAACATTTATTTATACAGAATTACTTTCTCATTCCCTTTCTTTATTGTCAATTCCTGTATATCAAACCGGTCAAATTCAAATGATTCATACTCCTGCCTAAATAACTTCTATGCAATTTAACTTCGAACTCCGTATAACTTCTAAACCTTAATAATTGTATAAACTATACCTTACTGAGACTTAAGTATTTGTAAATTCTCTAAACAACTAATCAAGAATTTCATACAAAGAGATTCTAACATCCTCATGAAGTAAGACTCTTTAGTGTGGTTGGCATTTTTTTTTTTTAAATTCATGCAAGTATTCTCAGATTCAAGGTTTGGTGTTCATGCATCACCTTCACGTTTTGGGCCAAGGCCCACTATCCAACACGCTAAGCAACGTAGTTGAAAAAACCGAAGTATCTGTTGTACCAAAAACAAAAAGACCGCAGTATCTGGACTCAAAAAAAAAAAGAGAGTGAAGTTTTTTTTGTGACTTCTATAGTCACTCAACTGAGGTTTGCTTGAGAAGGGAAATTACTTTTCTGGAGGTCTGATTGCTTTAATTGTCGTCTTCTTCGTTTTTTTTTTTTGGCCAACGTCTTCTTCTCAGTTAGAAAAGAAGTGTCTTCTTTACTTTTGGAATTGTTCATTTGCGGGCTTGCTTCGTTATCTTTCTAAAAAATATTCCTACCTTGCAAAGTAGGAAAACTTTAATTTTTCTCAAAAATATTTCTTCTCTACTTTTTAGGTGCATTTTTATATTTGGATTTTAAAATATATGCTAAGGTAAGAGCTGAAAAATATGATTAGTGTAAACTATGTCAATATACACGCGAAATAATTGCTTCTATTTTTTTTTCTTTTTGTGATAAAATAAACCAATATGATATGACAATTAACTTGCCGCAAAAGTAGCAATTTTCATAAGAAAACTCATATTTAATTTATTTATTGTTTATAATTTATAATTATAATTGCTATCTAACTTCCTCAGTTTGCCTCTAAAATAATTATTGTCCAATGTAAGACGAATTCCAATGTTCATTAACCATTTCGTTCCATTTTTGTCAACTTATGTTAGGTTTGTCTTTTTGCCTTTTAATTGTATTTAAGGTTTGAAATTCCACAATTTTAGAGTACACCTTCTTAACAAAAAATTATTTCAAGATTTTATATATTTGGATTTTTATTTTCATTTACCAACCGGTGAAAACCACATTGGATGTCGACTAATCTAAATTGAGATATGTCAAATCATAAAATGTTAAAAATTTTCTTAAGACTTGAACATGAAACCTTACTTAAGAAGAAAAAGTGCTAAATCATTTGAATCAAATGTAATTCGTTGTGACATTTGGCTATCATATATAACTAAAGCCAAGATTATATCTAAAGCATATTGAAAACCAAATCCAGAAAGAGTAATATACACTGTGATTCATTGGGAGATGGCGGAGACTAACAAAGAAATGGTGGAAACGCAACCACTTATCCACAAAACTGAGTCGGCAAATTCATCCTCCAATCAATTGGACCATAAAGTATGCATCCTGCACTCATGTTCAATTGTGAAGCTAAGGATATTATTATGTTCCTTTTTTTCTTTGTTCTGAAAAATCTAATCTGATTTCTAACTTGAATTTGATAGATGGAAGACGATGTGATCATTGATATTGAAGCAATGACCAAGATTAACAAAGATGGTCTATTGTCACCTACTTGTTGTATTTACAAGGTACCCCCATCACTCCGTGATCAAAACTCAGACGCTTACACCCCGAAAGTTGTATCCATTGGTCCCTATCACTATGGGAATGTGAAACCGGAGGACATGGAAATGCACAAACAAATATTGTTCAAAAGATTTACACAACGAGCTAAGATGAACTTGGACTATTTGGTCAATTTTGTGAAACATTCAGAACCAACCATTCGGGCTTCTTACTCAGAGAACATCAACCTCAGTAAGAAACAACTCGTGAAATTGATATTAGTTGATGCTACTTTCATCATTGAAATTTTCATAGGGTCCTACAATTGGGAGGTGACAGGAAACGATGCAAAACTTTCACAACCATAGTTAAGGGGTGCAATTAGGGAGGATTTAGTTTTACTTGAGAATCAACTTCCATTCTTTTTTCTTGAAGATCTATTCAATATAGCATTTCCTCCAGGCCTTCGTGGTGGCCTCCCTTCCTTTCTTGAGCTGACCTATGCCTTCCTTCATCATTTTAACATACAAGACTTAGAAACGAATTCTAGTGTTAGGATAAAGCATTTCACAGATCTTCTTAGGTTCTTTTTCCTACCTGGAACAAAACCATTGAGGCAACCATTCCCTGATGTTGGAGATGACTATGATCTTTTATATAGTGCAAAAGAGCTGAGAGAATCAGGGGTAAAGTTGAAGGCAAGAAAAAGTAAGTGCTTACTAGACTTAGAATTCTCCGGGCATACTCTTAAGGTTCCATATATTTTATTGCAAGATAGTACTAAATGTTATTTCGAAATATGATGGCTTTAGAGCAGTGTCATTATCCATAAAAACATTACATTACTGATCTTGCTATTTTATTGGGTCAAATGGTCAATAAAAATAGAGATGTGGATGTCCTTATTCATAATAAAATAATTGGCAACTATCTAGGTGATGCCAATGATATTGTTAAAATATTTAATGGTCTTCGGAAAGTAGACCGATATAATTTAAACTCAAATTATGTTGAAATCTGCAAAAGGTTGAATGGCTTTTATGAAGATACTTGGCACAAGAGGAGAGCAACTTTGAGACGCCATTATTGCAAAACACCTTGGCAAACTGTGGCCTCTATTGCGGGAATCATACTCCTCATTCTCACCATTATTCAAACCATCTTTTCTATCCTCCAGGTAGCTTTTAGGTAGATTTAATGGTTGTGGTGTAATATTAAAATTTGATTGTACGTTGTATTCTTGAACTTAGTGTTTTTTATCTTTAATTTTATGCTATTAATGAATTAGGTTAAAATATACTTTTAGTCTCTTAACTTTAAAACATACTTCACTTTAATCCTTTAATTTTATTTAGTTTCATTATAATCCTATAACTTCTAAAATGTAATAAAAAACTTCTTAATATTAACACTGTTAATAATTTAATTGTAAATGATGACTTGACATATTTAAAAAACAACTAACTAATGTTGTTTTATATTTATTGATTTTATAATTATAATAATTAGTAAAAAGTTTATAATTATAATTAAAATAATTTTAAAATATTATAATAAATAATTATAACCTTCAAATTAAAATCTAAATTAAATTAACTAGATAATTATAAAATCTTAAAAAAAAACCTAATTTTAAAATAAATAATTATTTTACTGTCTTAAAAGTGATAACAATAAATTAAAAATAAAGAGTTGGTAAAAAATTTAAAAATAAATAAATATAAGTTAAATTGTGTCTTTCATTATAGTTATTTTTCATAATTATTAATGTAAGAGACTCAAAACAGCTTGATGATACAATTTGTAATTTATTTATTTATTAATTTTTAAGTTATAGTTTTTAATTTTAAGGCATTCAAATAATAATTTATTTTAAAGTTTGGTTTTACTTTAAGATTGTATATTTATTTTGATTATGTAATTTAGATTTTATTTTGTAGGTGATAATTATTTATTATAAGAATTTAAAATTATTTTAATTATAATTACAAGATTTTTCGCCCAATTGTTATGATTATAATATTAATAAATATATAATACCATTAATTATTTATCTTTTAAATATGTCAAATCATTATTTATGGTTAAGCTATTTAACGGTGTTAACAATTAGGATATATCTGACTACATTGAGAAATTAAAAGATTATAATACAACTAAATAAAGTTAAAGGACTGAAATGAAATATGTCTTAAAATTAAGGGATCAAAAGTAGACTTTAACCAATGAATTATATCTCTCCTTTCCTTTCTTTTTCTCCAATTTAGCTTCCACCAACCAAACAAGTCCTTGGTCTCACATATCCCCTCCCTAGTCACCTCCAAATACAAATGATAAATTTAAAAAAAATAAATTTTGTTATTTATATATCAAAAAATATAAATTACACTATTTATATGAGGAACATTTTTTTTTTACATACACTCAATATCCTAAATCTACTTTACTTTAACTAGAGTATTTATCGGGATTTAGAACCTGATAGGTCCCTTTTGAATGACAAGCTTTACTAAAAAGTATTTAACATGAGTGCAATTCCAAGGTTCAAACAAGACCTCTAGTTATATTGATACAACTCATTCACTAGTTGAATGAATCAAGCACTTGGTGATACATGATTTTTTTTGTTGTACATAATTTTTATAAAAGGAAAATGACACATAAGTACCAAGGTAAGACAATATTTTCAATTTAGTACCTAAAGTAGGTCTAATTCCAATTGAATACTAGGGTACTAAAGTGGAAATATTTTTGTGATGAATAGACCGAAATATCCCTTGTAAATATAATATGATTAATTGCAAATTAACAAATGTTACTTTATCTAGTCGGTTCATTTACAAATAGTACATGAATTTAAGTCTTAGAACCAACTACATATATGCGATGAAAAGACCGAAATACTCATAAATACTGTCACACCTTAACCTTAGGAACCATTTACTATTCATTATTAGTAGTTTAGATTTCAATTAGATGTATTTGGAAGCAAATTTGGGCCAAATTCAAAAATTTCAAAAATTTACCAAAAGTCACTATTCATTTTGTAAATATAAAAATTTGGCTAAATTTTGAAAAATCATAACTAATTCTAGAAAAATCATTTAAGGGTGATTCAAATTGCTATATTCATCTCTTAAAATACTCTATAAGGGAAAAATATTAATTTGGAATTTTATTAGGCAGATTGCTACAGTAAATTTCATGAATTTACTTGCAATTTTACCCTAATTTTTCCAAATTTCATTCCCTAAAATTCCATAATACCATATATTCAATGGTAGTCACATAACACATATAAAATTGATCCAAAACATACTTTTATTCATCATCTAGGAGTCACACATAATTTACATATTGTGACATAAAATGTCATTATACTTGATATTACATAAGTATCCAAAATACCCTTCCTATTTCTAAACATTTCTTCATGCATCCTCCTTTATCTCCTTGCCTTTCACATGATTTGAACTTAATCATGGTTAGATATTTGGTGGGGTGAGATTTAAGAAAATCCCAATAACATCATAATCCCATTATTAGCATAATATTTAAAAATAATTGCAAGAAACATGATTTCATTTTGGCATGGTAACATTTAGGATCAAAAGGCATCTTTAAGCATGTTCATCATGGTCTTCACATATTCATGCTTGTTCTTGCAAAACTCATAGCATATTCATCATTCTTTCACCATTTTGATCCAACATCATCATCATATTCATAACATAAACATGTTTCCTACCTACCAATCATAGAAATACAAGATCTAACAATCATTTAGAAATAAAATGCAAGAAAGGGAAAAGATGTTACCTTAAACTTGCAAATTTTCCTTTCCTCTTCTCCTCCTTCTCTCTATAACTCACTCTCTCACTAATATATGGTGGATTTTCATTTTTGGGTGTGAATAATGGAGGGGAGGAAGAGCTTATTTATAGATAACAAGAAGCAACTCTATCCATTTGATTAACTTTTGATCCAAGGGCCAAAATTGCACTACATCATCTCTTTTCTCCACCATACAGCTAATTTCTTCACATAATTGTTATCTAATTAATTTTCCCTCTCTTGTCATTAATTTGGATGCCACTTTTATCTCCAAATAAGGTAAATATTGCATCATTATGCTTACATAAGCTTACTTCATCCAAACTTCAAATTTTGACACATAATCTTTGAAATAGTGTCATGCATGGTGGTTAACTCTTCTCCACTCCTTTTGCACGAAATTTTGAGTCCATATTCAGCCCAATATGATGCCTTTAATTATTTGGGCTTAAACCATTTAATTATAGGCCCAATTTCAACATATACCGGGTTTTCGGGCTCTAATTATGTAAATTTTGTCTGGTAAAAATTTTCATGCATAAATATATTTAAAATATGAATTTCAAACTCATTATGACCTTAATTAATCATTTCTAAGCCCATATAATTTATTTTAGAAGATATTTTACCTTATTGGGCTCTAACCGAAAACACCGATAAAATTAGTGCTGATTAGTTTTTTCGTAACTTCTCTGCATGGAGGATTATTATAAACCTTCTAATATTATTTTGAACTTATTCTTGATTATTTCATAGTCTACTGGGTCACCTATAATTTAATTAGCCTGAAAATTGGGTGAATTGGGCTCATTGGGCTCATTATCCTTTCTTGACATCATTTGAGCTATTCTTGTCAATAATACTTCTAGGTTTCCCAAAAATCATCCCTAGCCTATTAGGGTTTTCTACACCTTTATTGGACCTCCATGAATACTACTTTTGGCCCATTAAGAAACCGGTGCAGTCTTACTAGGCCTGGACTCCGATTTTGGCCCAATATCCATTAGACCGATTCTATGGCTATTTAAACCTTATAGAAAAATTCAGTATCTCTTTTTATGCCCTAATATATCGGAGTTTCTTGATCTAGACTTATTTTCTAATTCTTATTAATTTACAGATTATGGAACTTCGGATCAATTTTCTACCCAATATATCTATTTTCTGGTTTTGCTTATTAGAGTATAATTTCTTACGAGAATTTTCTTGAATTACCTCCTATAACCAGTCTTAGTAAATACTGGACAGATGATTTGTTTGAGGAAATGACATTTATGTCCCCTTTTTGGTCTTTTTGCTAATATTTAATATTTTCAATTATGCCATCCAACTTTCTTTGCAATTTGGTCCCTGATCATCCTTTGCAATTTAGTCCCTACTTTGTTCTACATAAGATATTTAAGCTCCTTTAATTCTAATTATGCAGTAATTCTCTAAACTAGAATTCAAACAAAATCATAAAAATTTAGATGTTACAAATACCAAGGTAACACAATGTTGTATTTTTTATTAATGATTTTCACTTTTTAATTATACCAATTAAAAACTTTAAATATATTGACAATAAAAAGAAAACTACTCCCTCCAGTTTTATATATAGGATTTTTTATTTTGATCCTAAATATAAGACCCTTTACAATATACGAGATGATATTTATTATATATTTTCAGAAAAATACTTCTATTTAATGTATCTAAAGAGAAAGAGATAAAGATTAAATAGGGGTAGTTTTGGAAAAATATTAGAATTTTTGGAGAAATTGAGATAGTTAATTAGTTTTAATTCTAATTCTTAATTCGTGTGATTTGATTAAAAGAATTTTATATTAAGGATTAGAGAGAGTATTTAGTATACCAAGTCGCTATGGGGATTGTCTCCAGATTGCTCACCTCCGACATGCGCAAATGTGTGTGTGGCCAGCTCCCCTTCGTTCTCTCTCTCTCTCTCTATATATCTATCCATCAATTTTTTAAATTTTTTATTAAATAAGTATATATTTAATTTGTGGGTCAAATGGCATGTCCATTTAAAATTTAAAATCAATCAATCACCAATATATCAATATATCTTAACAAAATTTATAGACAATTACACTATTCATAAATCTTGTGTAATTTATTTTAGACTCTTGCAAATTGATATGGAAAGATGTATCTAATTATCTACTTTTTTTAAAAAAATAAATTTAACTAAATTTACAGAGTCTCTTGCAAATTGATATCCACAACATCATCAATGACAATGACAAGTTTTTTTTAGAGACCGATAATAATATAATTAGTGTTAGCAAGAAAATTTAATGAATTTAAACATTTACAAATTTACAAATAGTACATATAGTTGGTTCATTTCAATAGTTATTGTGAACAATTAAAATATCATCATTATTAAAACTAACACAAATTATAAAATTTATAATATATCACCCTCTTCGCATGCTGTAACTAGTGTTATTATGCCAGTTCAACAGGGATTTGGTGTCAAATTTGGTTGGTATGGAGAGCAAGGTCGGCTCTCTTAAGAAGCAGTTTGAACCAATCAGGTTTGAACTATTGGAACCTGTTTAGAAATGGTCTCATTTTTTAATTTTTCTTAAAAAAAAATTCAAACATTTTTTTAGCATTTAAATTAAAATAGCATAATTTTTAGTATAAATTTTTTTTTTTTATATATTATAATATTATATAAACATTATTATATATAATTAATAAAAATTATAATTAATTTACTTAACAAATAATATAATAACAAATTATTAGTTGATTATTTTAAACTCAAAATATGATTATGAATGAATATTAACTTATTTAAATTTAAATATTGAGCTATAACACTGATTAATAATTTGTTTATGGTAGATAATATATTGATAATTTAATATTATTTAATTTAAGATTTTAATGAAGTTATACAATTTATTTAAACTTATATTATTGTTGAGTTTGGATCCCATCATGAGATCATTAGTTATTACTCATCTTAACTTCGTGGAATATACAAATGCTCACCTAGTATATAATATGACAGAAATGTGATTAGGCTTACTACTTTTGGGTTTAACTTTAAAGTATTGTTGATTTCTTCTTTATTAATGCAAAGGCAAACTGCAGTAGTCATTCGGATTACGTCAGCTTTTGTTTAGATCATATTACGTTTCATTTCACTAAATTATCCATACTTTAATCAATAATATATAAAGAAGTTGTTTCTATATATCTATTATTTTAAAATTTTAAGATAGTATTAATTATTTTCCTTCAATTATATTCTTATTTTCATTTTAGAAGTAAAAAAATAACATTAATGACTCTTTTCTATCTATTCGTTTTTTTAAAAACACATTAGAAAATTTAAAATAAAATTTTAACATATTAGTTGTATTTTTTTATTTGTGTACTAAAATATTAAACAATACTCTCTTAATTCCATATCTTTTGTAGTTTTAGAGTTTTGATTTTGTTTGAAATTTTTTGTTATTTTAGATCTCCGATGCACTATTATTACTTTTTTTCTTTCAACTATACCATTGTCTTGTTTAATTCAATAATGTAGGTCATTATTTTTTAGTTAAATCAATGAATGAGGATATTTTAGTCAAGTTTCATGTGAAAATAGATATAACAAATGATTTTTTAATTTGTATGGAAAAATCTTGAATTACATAAGATATGGAAAGGAGGGAGTAGTAAATAAAACGAAGGGAGAGAGTATATTACGCAGACATGCAACTAGATGTCGTATAAGCATTTAATGAATCCATCAAAAGAGGAAGCACGATATGTAATTCTAAGTCTTCTTGTTTTTTTTTTAATTTTAAATGTGTCATTTTAAATAAAGAAGAATATTTCTTTAAAATTAATTATTTAAAGAAAAACTTAGTATTTTTCACTGACGTACAAAGGTGGTTTTTGGCAATTATACATAACAGAAGCCAAGGATGGATCTAAAGCATACTGAATACAACAATTGACACTATCAGTCGTATCCAAGAAGGAAGAGCACATATTTTACTCAGATAATTTCTTTTCGCTTCTTTTGTTTTGTATTTTAGACTTGGATTGTGGTTTCTTTCTTTCCTCTTTGAATGCCATTCAGTTTGGTTGGTCCAAAAAAAAGGAAGGAAGAGCACATTTACTCAGATTCTTTGGGAGATGACAGACATGAAGTAGAAAGGCTTGGCCCCTGAGTGAACTGGGTCCTCTGCTGCTGCTGTTGAAACAGCCACTAGGTGCTATTGTTTCAGCAGCAAATCTGGACTATTCAAATAACTTTTTTTACATTTTTTTCATTTTAAAAAAAGAAAAAAATTTTCAATTGTCAGAATTTTGAAAAATAATGTTTAACATTAAAAAGAGAATTAAAAATGTAATATAAAATGGAGACTGTCCATATTTTATCATGGATGGTCTAGATCTGCTACTACAACAACTACACACAGTGCTGCTATTTTCTAGTAGTAGCAAAGAAACAGGATCCGCCCGAGATTTGTCAAGAAATCTTGGAAACTACTTAGCCAATTCCTGAGATTCAGGTATGCATATCCTGTACTCTTGTTCAACTGTGAAAACTTTTCTTATTTTTCTTATACTTTACCTTTGCTCACAACTTTTTAAGATTGCTAACGTTTAATACCACAACTATTAGCCTTTTTTAGTGATCTTAATTAATTTTAGTTATAAACCACTTGTAAGATTACACACTTTGGATCTTAAAAGCATATCGCAACTTTTCTTTTTTTTTCTTTTTAAAAAAAAACATTATTTCATAGTTGTGGCAACGCTTTTTAATGGTCTTTTTTATAGGCATGGTCATGTGCCACACGTTACGTCTACTTCACTTGCACTGAGCATTTTGTTTGCTCTGCGAAGTCGGCCCAAAGGAGAGAAAAAGGCCTTTTGTCGTTTGATTAAGAGAAAGTGAAAAAATACTAAGAGAAAAGATGACAGTGACACTGAAAATAAAGGCATTTTGCGTCAACTTTATGGTTCATTCCTAGGCCCAGGCACACCTCTCAATATGAATAAAATTATAGACTTTCATTTATCAAAATATATTCATAATCCTATCCTTATTTTAAACCTATCCAATATCCTTTCAGCATGCAGTCAGGTTTAGTTGAAGTGTTAGTAAGTGCCTTAGTGGGTATAGTGTCTTACTCTTTCACCTCTCAAAGCAGTAAAAGTACAAATAGCAAGTGCGTCAATAATGGCCTCCTGCACTCGGCATTCTGTCTCTAGGCTACGTTCGGTGTCATTTGATTTTTTTTTTTTTAAGCGTGCGGATTACAGATTTTTGTAGGGGATTTGCTCGGTCAGTTACCCGCGGTGGTTATTGTCACCCTTTGAAACCAACCATGTATCCATCAAAAAATGCACTGGCACCAATTTTTTTTAATTTTTAAGCTTGCTCAAGATTTTTGTGTAGTTTCGCCAGGATGCATGAATATTTAGGGAGTGCAAGATAGAGTTTCTCGAAACCGTCATGGAATCTGTACCTAAAAAATCACATCCAGAGAGAATGCACGTCACCTATTATGTGTTGTGTTCCTTAGTAGGCAAGTAATACTAAATCTATAGATAGAAAGTAGGATATTTCTATGTGTAACTCTAATGGGCTAATTTACCCTTTACTAATTAGCGACTTAATAAATAAAACACCTATTTAAACCTATTAATGAAGCTCAATATATACAATACTGATCATTTTCTTGGATTCGAAACCTCACAATTAATATCAAAATTGGGTTTTATAAAATAGCGTGAATTATGTAAAGTTCATATTTGGAAAATCTAGGACAATTAGGCATATATATGTGTGTGTGGGAAAATCAAGCATTTGGTCCTCATAGTTTTTACTGATTTTGAAATTGGTGCCTCATATATGTGTGTCTGGGAAAATCAAACATTTGGTCCTCATAGTTTTTATTGATTTTGAAATTGGTCCCTTCTCTTTATTTTTAATGCTCCCTAAAGTTTTGACCATTTTATTGAGTTAATCCTTAACTTTTCGTTTTTTACTATAAGAACTACCACATGGCATTGCCACCGTTAAATAATCTTTACGTGGCTAATGGTTAAATGCATAGCAGCCTATTCGGCACCATGCAAACATCACATCTTGCGGGCATCTTATACCTTTTATATCTAGCCAATGACGTGACATCTTTTTCCTCTTTCCCTTGAACCCAAATGGTGGAAGAGAACAGCAGAGAACGGATGGCAAGGCGACTGCACCTGAACGAGACGATGATGACGGAGCCACAGTGAACAAGGAATGGCGACTCCACCTTAAGGCACCACGACAAGAATGCAGCTATGGCGAAGAGCTAAGGAAGTACTCCACTTCCTCTTCCAGTTTTCTCGTAGTGGTCTGAGCTCTCTTCCAGTTTACTATGGTTTTCACTATGTTAGAGATCATTGCCCTCACGTGACATTCCCAGAGATTCGGATGTTTCTTAACTTCCTAATGTAAATAATGTTTTCCTAAGGAGCGGAGCAAGGAAACTTCGAGCTTTGAAGCCTCTTTAGCTCAGAAACTCAGGGAAAAATAATAATAATAATGTGGAAATGTAAAGAAAGCTAAGGTGAGTTCGTAGAGTGGGATTTGGGATTTTCTTTTGTAGGGGTTTGCTTAGCATTTTTCAGAGCATACAACACACTATTTTGATGTATACGCAATAAAAACAACATTGTAGGTATATAAAACAGTAACATTGTCAACTTTAGGAGCTTCACTCTGTAATCATCTAAGACGAACCGAAAGCGACCACCGCAGATCTAGCTTCACTCAATGGTAACTTAGAGGGTGTGGAGAGAGACGGAGGTGGAGGTTGAGGGGGATGAAGATGGGGAAGGGAGGGATGATGGTGCACTGGTGGAGGACCGAGATGGGTTGGTGATAGAAGATTGGGATGAAGGGAAGAACAAGAAAGGTAGGGATATTTTAATCATGGGCTCCATTCCAGGTAGTGGAAACAAGGAAGGATAGGGTCTAGGTTAGGAATGTAGACTCCCAATTTTTCAGGAATTAGGGATCCCGGGGGAGAGGTCATTCTAAGTATTTTTTACCAACCAACTATACTTTCATTAGGAATGGAATCCTGATTCCCATTCCAAGGGGGCATGAAGTTGAACCAAACGGCCCTAAAGGAAACTTACTCCAGCTCCTTTTGTCTACGTGGTGGGCTTTCCTTGATCCTCCCCTAGGCCTCACATGAAATCTCTTTGTACTCTTTCAATCACTAATGTAAAAAGTAAAAATGTTTTTAATTCTTTGGCTAAAATAATAAAAATAAATATTGTTAGAGAATAAATATTAGTGTTAGGAGAGGCAAAACTCTTTTTAGTAATTTCTATATTTCAAAAAGATTAGTTTTTGGTTGAGAAATAATCTTAATATTATAAAAAAATTATAAATAATGTGTGTGTTTGTATACATTAATTTAATATAAAAAATTAATTTTCTCAGATTCAACAAAGGAGTCCCTGTAAACCTGGACTCAGAAATTTAGTCTTGTCGTCCCACTTTATCGTCCATTCCATCATTCTTGGGTTTGTGGATAACGAATTTATATTTTCTCGGGTCTTTTCTTTTGCGTAGCCGTGGGAACTTGAGAAACCAAAAACATATATATTAAGGAACTAATGCACATCTCTCTTTATACAACTAGGTTATATAAATGCATTGTTATATATAGAACAATTACTCTGACTCACTGAAAACGGTGTTGCAGAAATCAACATGAGTGTCAATTATAAATTACTTCTAACTGTTTTACATGAAAAATAGTTAAAAGTAATTAAAATTCTTAAACTTTATAAAATTAATCATAACATTTTATTATTACCCTTATTAAATTATAACACATTTTAATTATATCTTTTTTTATCTCTCTACTAATATGAAAATAAATATTCAATACCCACAAAATAACTTATATTTTAAATATTTCAATACTTTTAAAATATGACTTATAATAAAGAATAGAAAAAATAGGATGCACATTTCGTGACACCCCTTCCCCAAACCAAAACTTGTTTTACATCTGCCTATATGAAATTTATAATACATTACTTTATATTATTTCAAGGAAAAATTAATCATTTGATCCCTATAGTTTACCTCAAATTTTAATTAGGTCTCTATAATTTCAAAGTTTCCAATCCACTCCCTACACTTTTTAACCGTTTAATCTGTTATTCCTTGATGTTTTGCAAAGTTTCAATTTCAATCCCTATAGCCTCCAGATCAGCTAGTGGCATTAATAATTTTTTCTATGTGGCTAATCATGCTAATGTGGCTACAAGGGCTTGGTCCTCCTATGTAGAAGAGCATGTCAAATTTTTCACAAATAGGAGAGTAAGCACAAACGAGAGAACAAGAAGGGTTTTGGGTGGAGAATATTGAAGTCTAGGTTCTCTTCATTGAATTCGAAGGAACCAACCAAGGTGTAGTCGAAGAAGGATGGAGATTTTTCTTTATAGTGGCAGAGCATGTTAAAGTGATCAAAGATTGACAAAGCATGGAGGGGAAAATCACATAGGTGAAGGAGTGAATTTAATTTCAACTATTTTGAGGGTGTTGTGCTTTTAAAATTAAATCTCTAAGCATTCAAACATAAAAGTTTCATTAACCAGACATTTTCAAATGCTTACCTCTGCAATTTCGCAGCTGGGTTTAATCCTCATATCTAGTTTACCCATGAGGGTATCTTGGACTATTGTGAAGTCACGTAACATGGGAGTCATATAAGCAAGCTTCATCGACAAAAAAAATATAGAAAATAGATGCATGGAGATGTTTATTGTATTTTATGTATTGGGGGACAAATTTGTGATTCAAATATTAAAAACAGGATTTATATTAAGAGTGCCGGGAAGAAGTTGGGTTTTGCCTTCAAAATAATGACAGTGGGACGGTGGAACCATTGGTTTAGTAGACTTCTTGTAAATATGATGGAAGAAATGGAAATTTGCATTCTTAGGTTCTTGTTGGAACAAATGCTTACCTCTATTTTGGGCTTGTAGAACAGAGCATTAACTTCATTGTTAGGATTTGTAAAAGGCGTCTTGGGAAGACCATGCAAACAATAGCAAACAATGGCAATATAGAATTACTTGCCGCTGTGTTTGGTTAACTAAAGGGAAACTATAAATAGAAGGTAATATAATTATAGTGCCAGATACAAAATATGTTTATTAAAACATCCATACATCTAATCACAAAAAAAAAATCCATACACCTCTTAATTTTTTGAATCTGAATTATTATATTTGGAGCACCAATAGACCTATTTACCAAATGAAATTATCAACTTCAAGTAGCTCTATTTTGAAAGTTTAAAATAAAAGAAAATTTAGATAAATTTACATTTGCAGTTTTATTAATATTATTGCTGTGTGTGTCACTGATAAATGTAATTAAAAAAAAACACATACATAGGTCTTTGCCACTCTAGTGGCCCTTCACTCTTATGTGAAATTCATTACTGAATTTAATTTTAGCAGGATCAGGTCTATTTTTGATGTAGCAGCAATGGCTTGTCTCTGTGTGTGTCTATATTTTCTAAATAAATAAGAAACTTATGAACCACTTTTCACAACTTTTCTAGAGCCCTCAAATCAAACTATTGCAGTCTGATAAGCACATGGAGATGTTTATTGTTGTTGCAGAGCAAGAAAAACTGGGTAATGATTGAATCCGATAATATTGATAATGTGGCATCCTCGACTTTATATATCTGAAACCTCTACTCAAATTTCTGTTGAACAAGGATTGTAGATTCTATAAATTGAGGAGTTTTCTTTTTAATAAGATTAAAATAAAGTATTTAGGGTGTGTTGTAATAGTTATCTATAGCAGGAAATTATCATTTTGGTCTATCAAAGTCCTTAATTAAGTTGGGTTTTTGTAACTTATATGCTCAGAGCATCCATTTTTTTTAGAGTTTTTTAATGTAGCAAGTCCTATAGAATGTTGCAAACTTGGCACAAGAAAGCTTCATCGGCAACGTGAGTGGGTGGAAAAGATGATAATGTAGTAAAGGAAGATGGTAACGTTTTTTGGAAAGGCGCGGTGGAGAATAAGCTGTGTTTGCATTCTTCTTTTTAATGTATGCTATTCTACTATTGCCATTTCAGCATCCACATGTTTACTCTTTTGCCATGTCAGCATTAATTTAACACCGTTAATGCCACATATGTACAGGAGGGGTATTTTTATAAATGAATTAAATTTTAGGGACTAACTTTGCTAATAGCTAAAACTATGGGGAGTTTTTCATATACTTTTAAAGTATAAGGACCTACTTGAAAATGAGTGTAAGGTATAAGGACTGATTAATTAATTTTTTCATATTTAAATTAATTAAAATGTAATATACACTATATTAACTAAAATATATTATATACTACATCTAATATATAAATAAATTAATATAAAATATTTGTTAATTGAAAATATAACACATATCAATATATTTTTTTAAATATCACTTAGAAATTTTTTGCAAGCACCAAAAATATCTCTAAATAATAATTGAAAACTAATTCCTTCAAGGACAATTGAAGTTAATTTTATCTTTTATAATAAAATATCCTCCATACCAAAGGCTTGATGGAATTTTTTTGCTTAAGGGACACTTAGAAAGTTTCGATGTGGGGCTTGTGTTTTCCAACTAAATTATATTTTTATTTCATTGAATAATATATTATGAAAATTATATGAATAATATGGTGGAGTAATAAATTTTATTATATATAAATATTCTCCAAAAATAGTAATTGTATTATTATCATTGTAAAATTAATCATTTTTTCTCCATTATGTTTTCTTTTGTCTATCCAAGTACAAGAGAAAATATTTTATCTTTTCTTTATTTTCTCTTCCCTTATTTTTTTTCTTTCTTTTGTTTTCTCTCCTTGTCCAAATGTAGGAATACTCTTAGTTCATGGCCACAAAAAAAAGTAACAGGTAATATCAATTTTATATAAATATATATTATATTATTATTTTGAACACCCTATTTTTTAAAAAATAAATCAAAAAATTGGAAAGAAAAAAGAAAAACAAAAAGAGCCTTTTCAATTCTAATATAAATAAATTTACTAATTATTACATGTTTTAAAAAATAAAAAATGAGATTTTGAGAGGGTTGAAAAATTAATTTCTTATCCTTTAAATATTTTTTAAAGGACAATAAAAATATGTTTTAGGCATTCTCCAAATATGTGCTTTTTGTCTGGAAAAAAAAAAGCTCTTGATGTTTTAATTTAGAGCTTTTTGTTAAAAAAAAAATTCCCTTTCCCATTAGATTTTAAAACAAATAATGATGACTAAACCAAAAAGATAAAAATGGAAGAGTGGGAGTGAAACGCTGATCTGTCACTTTCTCTCACTTTGCCCTAGCGTGAAAAGGCATAGCGACCAGAGCATCGATGCAGAGACTAGAAAATAGCAGGGCAGCTATAGCACGCAATTGGCACAGATTGATGTAGAGGACTGGACACGGGAAAGGGAAAAATATCTCCTCTCTTTAGGAGCTCGACTATCCGGGAAACAAATGGAAGGAAATTTTTTATGTTCACACCATCAACAGGCATTGATCGACGTCTCTTGAACCTCTAAATTGTCAATGGGACAGAGATGGGTGCGCAGAGACAGATAGCTTTGGATCCACGCTATGATCGGCTATAAAAGGGGTCTATGGGGCCAAAGTGAAGGGGGGGCTGAAATAAGAAAGAGAGAGATGGAAGGAGGGAAGAGCGCATGGGAAAGGAGGAGGGGAGTTGGAGAACAGGGAGAGGTCGGAGATTGAGAGATGGAGGTAAGGGAGATCGAGCAAGAAAAGAGGAGCAGTCTGAGAGAGCACGATTAGAGGGTGAATGCGTTGGAGTAGAATAGAATTTGAGGGAAGAAACCGAGGAGCAAACACACTCATGTCAGGTATGAATTATTATACCTTTAAGATTTCTTTATGGATGTCGATTGCACGATCAATTTTGGGTAACTTCTATTGATGGGTTTATCTATTGATTCCTGTTGGTCTGGAGGGTCTATTAGTCTATTATGATTGCTTGGTTACAATGTGGGTGTTGATTGTTGATGGCTGTATATTAGGTTAATGAAAGAGGCTTGTGTTCGATTCTTTTTCTGGTATATGCCCGACACGTGTTCGATAATATGCATGAGAGAGATGCAAGGTTTCTTGGGTAGTGCATAAACGGTCCGCGCTTTGTCAAAATACTTGTGTTTTTGTCGACAGTTTTTCAGACCATGGCTTACCATGTATCTCTCGTCTCTCGGAAGCATTGTCATCTCTGTTTGTTCCCCAACATATTTCATTTCAGCATTATAGAGTTTGAGTTTTGTGATTGGTGAGTTGCTCACTATTTGTGGGTTCAAACTTGTCATATGCTTATAGGTTGTGTTGATGTAGTCTTGAAATCCAGCCTACAGTTCAGATTTTTTTCTGGGATCAAAATCTGTTATAGTACGTGTCACAAAGATGCTTCATGAGCCCTTGTTACGTGTAGAGGATGGATAGATTTAGCCTTCTACATAACCATGGTTCATATAACTTTCTCCAAAAAGGTTTAAACATGTATGAGTGATGGTTGATGGGTGAATAATGGTATGTTATCGGTTGGTGAGAACCTTATACCAGGTACATCCTTGGCAATGTTACCCCATGTAGATGGCTTAAGCTAATATCTCTTTTGTCTTTTATGGCATATGAGACTCAATTACTTGGTGAATCATGGAAGAATGATTATGGCAAACAAGCTTATGGAAGCCAATGACTCACTCTCCATCTTGTCTTAATTTCTTTTGACTCATAATGTGAGGAGTTGGCATGTTAGCTGTATTGACTATGTCTTACTTTAAAAGTATTTTAGGTTCCAATGGTCTTATCTATTTTCCTCTTTCTTAAAAATAATAAGTGTAATATAAATAATAAAACAAAAGCTTTTTTTTGCCTTTTTGCTCCAAATGGTAACATTGTGGGTATTTAGGTATTGTGAGTGATAAAATCATCATAAATATTGGTTGATTCTATTTGAAAATACACATAATAATCATACTTTAAATTCTTTTTCATGCTTTCTGAAATAAAAATGTGTTCCTTTGGTCCTATTTATTTCCATATCTATAATAAAAGTAAGAAAATAAAAATAATTTAAACAAAAATTATTTATTTTTCTCCAAACCTTTTATTTTTGCTGTCTTTCTACCTTGAGTGGTATCACAGTAGGCACTTAGACATCAATAAGTGATTTTGAGTAATAAAGTCACCACAAATACTAGATGATTTTGTTTCAAAATTGTGTTTTACAAATATAAAGAATAAAATTGTTTTCAATCTTTTACTTTTAAAAATAAAATATTCAAGATGACTTGTATATTAATCACTTCTTTTAAAAGGGAAAAATATATGTTTTCTTTAAACAATTGATTTTAGAAAATGATAAGAGTAGGTAATGAAAATTAATCTAAGTAATGGAAACTAATCTATCTTTTACAAATAAAAACACACCAACTAATTCTAAAAATTATTTTGTTTGAGGGGAGGTAAATTATTTTCTATAAACATACTCTTTTAAAAAAAATTATATTAAAAAAATATCAACTAGGTGGACTTTGATCCCTATCATAAGTACGTAGGTCTTAACTTCTCATCTTACACTAAGTTCATCTTTGTAAATAAATAATATTTTTCCCATTTCATTCTCTTATTTTCTCTAATTTTTATATTTATTTTTGTATGTGAATCATAAAAGTACAATCAAAATAATTTTAAAGCCATATTCATTTCCATAATCTACTATGGGTGTCTAACATCTTTCTTATTCATAATTATACTTCCGAACCCAATTTTATTTTATAAACCATCATTTCCCTTTTAATGTGTTTTTTAGAATTTCCCTTAAAATTTTGGTGACAACTCTTCCTTAATCAGCTTCTGTCATGGAAACTGGTTTTTTTTCTTCATTTTTGCACCATCCATGTCGTTTTTTTGGTGTGATAATTATAAATATATATTGTAATAAAAAAATCTCTATATTGGTTTAACTGGTAAGAGGTTGTACTAGCTTAATCAAATATATTGGGTTCATGTTCTAGAAATGCAGGCATGTTAAATACTTGATGACAGAGTTTGTCACTCGAAAGGAGCCTACTTCACTTGATTTAGATTAATATGGATATCAATAAATCTTTCAATTAAAGTGGGTAGATTAAAGATACCGAAGGCACACGTAAAAAAAAATAAAATCTCCATAAATATATTTTCTTGTATTTATTTATTCATATATAAAATGTCTATAAATAATAAGTATAAATTTATATGTGTGTGTGTGTGTAATAAATATATTGTGTGTGTGTCTTAAGGGAGTGGGGACGGATGAAATGAGGAATGGGAGAGGTTAGGGGTAATGGTGACAGGCTGCGAGCCGCCTAACATGATCCAACTTTCAAATTCCTTTTATAAAGAGAGTGGCATTCAACTTATTCGGTGAACTATGTGTAGCGCATATAACTTTACCTATTTCTTTGTACAATTTAAGAATCAAGCAATTTTGAAGGACGTCTTACTTTATAGTTAAATCAAGCTAAGGATCCAACTTGAATAATGTTTTCTGTATTTGAGTTTCCTAATTAAGTTACTAAATTTTTGTTAATTTTGACTCTGGTTAATATTCCAAGTCAGATGCTTCAACCAAGAAAACGGCTCCAATATCATTAAATTGTAATTCATTCAAAATAAATTAAGTTTTTTTACATATGACTAAGATGTTGGTTATAAATGTCAAAATGTAGTTTGGTCCCCTTTTTATAATGTCTGAGATGTTAGAAAATCATATCATCACAAGCTCTTTCTCTCTCTCTCTCTCTCTCTCTCTCTCTCTCTAGGCAAAGCAGGTTGAGTCTCATATCTTCACCTTCTATATACCAATAATGATCTCATTGGGTTCTTTGCGGCAAATAAGAATAATTTCAAAATTAATTGTGATTTTATAATTATAATTTTGACACATAATATAAGCACGAAAATAATAACTTTGAATTATCTATATTAAATTTGAATAATCCAAAAATCGATGAGGTGTTTTTGAATATGTGTTTCTTTGGAATTATTAACACATTGCATTTTTGGAATCCTTTAAAGTAAAATACTTTAATTTCATATGTTTCACAGAATGGGACAATAATAAATTTAAAATTATATTTTCAGATTCCTCAAAATAGATCATTCAACAAACAATGATATGATCAGACTGGTTAAATTTAAATGTAAACTTATATTTTGACTTGTACAATTTTGTTTGTCTTCACTTCAATTTCTCTTCCAACTTCAAATGATTAATTAACATTTTAATATTAATCTTAAATACACGTACGTCTACATAACAAATGTAAAGATTAAAGAAAATGCGACATATAAATTTATCATTCTTTAGAATAACCTTTGTTTACATAACGCAAATGGACCATGTTCTACAAACCCTTTAGTTTGGTTGACGCCATTTTTTTATTTTAAACTTTTAATTTCTCAAGTCTGCACCTTGAGTTTACTTTATGTAAATAAACTATGTTTTCTTTATAACCTTTAGTTTACTTGAAGATTTTTTTTTTTTAAAAAGAAAGTATTACTTTCCTTTATTTCTTTTTTTATTTAATTTTTTATCTGCACTAGAGATTTGCGTTTAATGGGTGTAAATATTTAAGCAATCACAAACTCTATACAATTCAAAATCATATAAACACCTCGTTAAAAAAAATCACATATATAAACGAATGATATACTTTGAGTTTCTCAATGATAATGTTGGTTATTAGCTGATATAACATATTCCCCGCATCTGTAAATTAGTGATTTGATTGGATTGTTTACGCAGTGTAATCTTGTAACCGTATATGGGACACAACGCAATATACTTTCTTTCACATACAGAGCTCTCTAAATTCGTTCTTTCCCCGGAATATTACTTCCTTGCAACGAGGTGACAAAACATTTAATTAAAAAAAAAAACAAAGAAAGAAACACGTGTACCTTTACAGGGATGAACTACATGCTATATAATACCAAGTAGAACCTCAATATAACTGAACATCAGAAAATAATTTGTGTTGCAATTTCATGTATAGAGAGAAAACAAAAGTTGCATAATCTCTCGTGGCTCCTCATTTCATAGATGGAAACTCCATTCAAATTGAAGAACGAGGTACTGAATCATATACTCTCATCAAATTCTGAATGCTTTTCTTAGTTTATTTACTTTCCTCTCTCGGTTACAGCTTGGCAGTTTGGATCCTTTTACAATTATTTTCCTTTTTTCCTTTTATTTACTTTCACAGGTTATTCCAAAGCCTAATTAAGATTTCAAATGCATCTTTACATTCTAAATTATTACCTTTTAGCCTTATTTAGTACTAGCTTTAAGAAGACAACCTGGGAAAATATGAAACTATACATAAAAAACAAAACATACCTATTACTATTTGTTATTATTCATTGCTATTTAAAATTTCTTACCAATCAATAAATGATTTTTTTAAACTTTTTTGTGTTATCTATTTTAATATTCATTATTATTTTATTTGATAGATGGAATTGGAAAATGATTTCGAGATTGACATTGAAAAAATGACACTAGACAACAAAGATCGTCTCTATTGTCACGCCCTGCATATTGTATCTATAGGGTGCCCCCTTTGATCCGTAAATCCAACGAAGAAGCTTACACCCCAGTGGTTGTTTCAATTGGCCCCTTTCATTATCGTGATGAGAGGCTGCAAGACATGGAAGAGCACAAAAAATTTGTGTTCAGAACTTTTTTACAACGAGCGAGGGCAAGCTTTAAAGAAATGGTCAGTTTTGCGAATCAGTCAGAGCCAAAAGTTCGTGCGTCCTACTCGGAGAATATCAAACTCACTGTGGAGGAATTTCTGAAACTGATATTAGTGGATGCTGCTTTCATCATTGAATTCATCGTGAGCAACCGTAACCGTGAGATCCTCAAGGATGCTAAACTGTCACAACCATATTTGCAGGGAAGTGTCTTTAGGGATTTGCTTTTACTTGAGAATCAACTTCCTTTCTTTTTTATTGAAGAGTTATTCGATATGTCATTTCCCCCTAACCATCGTGGTGACCTCCCTTCATTTCTTGATATCACATTTTCCTTCTTTGAAGGTCTAAACAAGCAAAAACTAAAGCCTGATCCTGATGTTAGGATAAACCACTTCACAGATCTTCTTAGATTGTTTTACTTACCAACAACAAAACCTGTAAGGAGTAAATTCCAACCTGAAGAACGTCTTTTATGCAGTGCAAAAGAGTTGCTAGATGCAGGAGTAACGTTTAAGTCAGCCGACAGCATTTGCTTGCTAGACTTGAACTTTTCAGGATGTGTACTTGAGATCCCACACATTCTTGTGGATGACAGCACTGAATTTTGGTTTCGTAATATGATAGCTTTAGAGCATTGTCATTATCCTGATGATTCTTACATTGTTGACTATGCTCTCATATGGGATTGCCTAATCAACACAAATAAAGATGCGGATGTCCTCATTCAAAAGGGAATAATCCACAACTGGCTTGGTGATACCAGTGAAGTTGCAACATTATTCAATGGTCTAGGTAAGAATATCCTTACACTGACTTGCAGTTCTAAATACCTCAAGATCTTCAAAGAGTTGAATGATTTTTATCATGACCCACTTCACAAGATGAAGGCAACTCTCAGACGTGATTATTGCAACACACCTTGGAAAACATTGGGTACTGTGGTTGGAATCATAGTCCTCATTCTCGGCACTACTCAGACCGTACTTTCTCTCCTCAAGGCAGTGTTCAAAATAGGCTGAGGTTAATGGCCCATCGTGATCACTGTGTCTGCCTCTGTTTATTTTCTTTGTCTATTTCTGTTTTGTGGGTCTTCTGTTTGTCTTGTTTTCTTCACTTTGTGTGGCTTGGATTTTATTTCTGTTTCTGTGAAATAATATTGTTGTGTGTCTTTGATACTTTTGTTGTACCGTTTGAGTTGCTATTAATGAAGTATTTTCACGTTGGCCCAAAAAAAAAAAAAAGTAACCTGCCAAATTCATGTTCGCTCTCTAATTTTTATTCAGTCTATTTACAACAACCATGAATAAGAGAATTCTCAAACTCAACAATTTTATTCTTTCTTTCCTCTAAGTAGTGTTCTGTGGCTGTTGCCTGAATCTTGTATAGGAAAAGCATGCAGGCTACTGCACATTTCCCAGCTCCAATTCGTTCAGGGATACGTAGGAGATTTAATTATTTTAAATTTAAATATTAATAAATTAATACTTTTATTTATATATATATTTATTTTACATTAATGTATTAATAAATATATATTAATTCTAAATATGAGTAAATTATGTTTTTCCTTTTAAATCACTTTAAATTTTTGTTTTCAAACATTTTTAGATTACAGTATTGATTTCCTTTTGTATTTTGTTATATTATATTATATATATCTTTAATATATTATACAATACTGGGAAAAAATAGGAGATTGCTTCATTGATTCTATTCCTTTCATTTTTAATATTATATTTTATTTTATTTTCTTGATTTTTGTTATGCTATTATTCAAATTTAGAATAGATTTAAAATTTTAATTGAAAATCTTACTAAATATGCATCCTTTCAATAAAAACTAATGTAGCACTCGTGCCATATATAGATATACTTCCTTACATGCACAACAGCAAAAACTACCATATATATATATATATATATATATAATAAACACTAAATCATATGAATGGTCATGGTCATGGTATAGCTTCAAACAATTAAAAGTGTATTGGTCCAAAGAACACAACAATTAATTAAAAGCCCATGCGAGATTAGGCATGTTAGTTTGATCACTCACATAGCAATTACCACTTTTTCTATTGACCATATTTGAAGATTCTTATTCAAACATTCATTCAAATATAATTTGATCATTCGATTTAATTTTTCAACTTAGTATCAATTCAATTAATTTAGTAGCTTTTGTTAATTTTAACTCTGGTTAATATTCCAAGCGGGATGCTTCACTCAAATTCAAATGATCATCCAAGAACAGACTAATATCGTCAGTATTTGAATTTTCTTTTGTTGACTATTTCACTGAATGTTAGCTTTGAGTAAGATTCAAAGACAGATGCTTCGATCAAGGAAACAACTTCAAATTTCATCGATTTATAATTTAATCTTTAGGAATAATTTATAGACCAACGTGTTGGATATATTTAATTTAATAATATTTAATTTGAATTTATTCAAATTATATATTTATATTATTTAATTAATTAAATATATCTTAACTTGATGTGGTCCTTATCTTCAAGAGAAGATATTGTCAGTTGAGCGATTTTAGGGAATAAGGGATAAACTCAGTATCTTTATTTGAATTCAAATTCAAATTTAAATTTAATAACCGATGATGGCCAAGGTTATTTAAATAGAGGCAGACTGAGTTGAGTATAACATACACTCTGGTTTCCCAACTAATTGAGGCTAAATCTCAAGCTCTATCACTGAGTCTCATAACTAGTTGGAAGAACTGTCTACATAAATTATTTTCTGATATTTCCTTCTAACTAATTTTATATGTTATTTCAGATCTAATATTTAGATTGAGTAATTCCAAATATATCTGCATCAGATCATCTTGCATGGCAAGAGGTATTTATAAAGTCTTCTACTGCTCTTATAATTTTGTGGGAAAATTCAATATGTGGAATTTATATTAAAAATTAAATTTGTCTCACATGTGGTATCAGAGACTTAATTATCTTTGCCTATATATATGTATTGTGATATGATGCTGTGTAAATTTTCGTCTATGAAGAATTAGCATAGCGTTAAAGTTGTAATTAAAGGTATGAAATCTCAGTTTGATTTTATGTGTGTTTAAACGATCCTATATAAGAAATCATGTTATTATTTTTCCATGGTGATTCTTCCAGTAACAACCGTGTTGTTTGTCAAATCTGTAAACAAATGGAAAATTGTTAAGTTTGATCTATTAATCCATGCATACATGTTTTGTTGAATCAATATATATATTATATTCATCGTCTAGTTCTGAGTTTTTTGTCGGTCTGGATGGCCTGGAACTGAGCTCGGAAATGCCGGAATTTTCCGGATTCATAGCCGGGTTTGTCGCGGGCCACTATGGTTCCACATCGGGTTCTGAGGGATGTCTCTTGCCTGCGTGAAAAGACGGGTCATTCGCCCATTTAGTGAAACACATTGTTTTACCAAGTCTGGACAGAAGGGCATTGCACTTCGGGCCTCTACTTCTTTTCCTTTATTGCTTTTTTAATTCTGGCTCAATAGGCATGTTGTTTCTGAAGCATGTTAAAGGTATGTGTGGGCCTGCGTTTTGGGTTTCCAGATTTTTTATCAAATTCTTTTGTTTTGTTTTTGGAAGCCATTTAATGATTTCTAGAAATTTATTTTAGGATATTTTGGTGATTGAAATTTTATTATTTAAAATTTCAGAATTTTATTTTGACTTCAATTAGCTTTCTTGATCTATGTTTGCATATTAGATCATATATGTTGATTGATTGTTTATTTTTTGTGCCATTTTAATTGTTTAGAAATTTGGATAATTAATTTTGGGTTATTAAAAATATATATATTTTTTGAAAATTATTGTTTGTGTTATTTAATTGTCTAAAATTTGGAAAATTTTATTTAGATAATTATAACACTATTTTGATTCTTGTAAAATAATTGAGTCATTTATTAGCCCAAAATTAATTTTTTAAATAATTGTTGGGCGCATTAAATCAGTAAAATAGTGGGAGACTTTATTTAATTATTTAATCACATGCTTGTTGGTTGTTTAAATTAATTATTTAAATTCTCATAATGATTATGCATATAAATGAATTTAATTGCACATAATTTATGATATTTGTGATTAGCATACATTTAAGTAGTCAAGGAATCATTTATAATTGTTGCATGCATTATTGATTCAATAAAATCACATATGGATTTAAAATATCAATTCTAATTATATGTGTAGTTGTAATTTATCTTTACCCACAAGAAAATAATTATAATTGCACATTTAATTAGGATCGAATAGAATGACCTTATATTTCCTAAGTAGCCCACAGGTATTAGGGAATATGAATACATTCTAGTTTCATCAAATTAATACGACAAAATATTGCACATTTATGATTTAATCATATGGGAAGAATTTTTTTAATTAATTAGTCATATATCTGATTCAGTTGATTGATTAATTAAATAATTTTCATTGCGTGATGCTTATATGAGTGCATATGTATATCTTTATAATCATAATGATTCTAGATGTCTTGTGATTGACATGTATAGTTAGGGAGTAGCCACAGCATCCTTACATGACTGAATACATGTATTCTTGATTTGTTTTAACAAACAAAGAAATCACATAAGGACTTAAAGACATCAATTCTAATTAAGTGTATAATTATAACATATCTTTGCCCATAGGTAGATAATTATAAATATATATACTTAATTATGATGAAATAGATGTTGTATTGTGCTTTCTAAGTAGCCCACAGGTATTAGAAAGTATGAATGCCTTCTAGTTTCATCATAAATGATACATAAATTTATGCTATGCTAAAATCTTTGCCCACAAGTAGATTTAAGTGATACGGAATTTATGTTTAGTATGTGTTACATTGGTAAGCATACATTTTTGTTAAATGTGATGGATGATTGCCTTATATAGAATTGATGTAAGCATGTTTTAAGTTGAATCCTAAAAAAAAAAAAACAATGTTATTATCATCTCTTGGATCGTTTGGTTAGGGACAACTATAGAGTTCAAAGGAGAAAAACCCTAACTCTTTGGGAGATATTAACACAAAGTTCCTGTACCCATTAATGTTAGTATGAGATAATATTGTATGAATTATGGGAGTAATACAATTCTCTCAATACAATAATAATGAAATCTCAATGCAGAGCTAAATATTTGGGTACATAATTGATTTGAGGATGTCAATATCCATTTATAGGCAATGGTTAAAATTATGGTATAAGTCACTATTTAGTGTTTTAACTTCAAAATAATTCTCCGTAAAGTAAATAGACACTAAAGGTATGTAATTAACATACTATACAGGTGAGAAACATGGCTCTTAAGATAAGAGAATCTTCATTGATCTTTGCGCACACAATCCTTAATTAGATATCTCATTAGGATGAGCCATTATAAATTTCTCACAACATACATAAAGAGATATATATAATAAATATTGATTGGATATATGTGTGAAAAGGAAAATTAGGCTCAAATTTGGATTAGAAGTGAGATTCTAACAAGGGATTTAATTCCAAAGATAGACCATGAAAAAAGCGGCATATAAAGAGTAATTACCTCACAAAGGGTCTTGTTGGAGAATAATAGTTATGCTCTTATCTTTAATATCTTTTCTAATCTCATTTAGTTAAAGCATATCAAGAATAAAAATTCTTTCTATTATGTGATAGAGGAGAATACTAATGTCTCCATTATAGAGAGTTTACAAGGTTTATAAAGAATGAGATTATTTAATCTCAAAACATCATTAACTCTAATTCATATATGAAATGCTGGAAGAATTTAATTGCTAGAGATTGTAAATGCTAGTGTCTAGTTTTTATATTTATGTTCTAATTGTTTAAAATGATCATTCCCTATTGTTGTTAATTTCTTACAATTCATGAATATTACTTGTTTTATAATTAAGATAAGGCACATGATGCCTTAATAAGGATGTAAAACAAAAGTAGAGAGTTAATCCTATAAACGGGTTAATATGGTGAGATTAATTAAGGGAATGAATATTATTACAAGTACACTAGTGATGGATAAATTCACTCAAAACAACAATGTACATTTAAAATAAGGTTCCAATTTTTTTTTTGTAATTAAATACATCTTTTGAAGTCCATAAGATTGGAATATTATTTTAAATGATTTACTCTCATTAACTTGTCTTATAAATGTAAGAGTGAATTGAGGTTGTTCCCAAAAGTTTCATTGCATATTTGGATGAAAATGCAAAGAAATTTAAAGGATAAAAACTATAATATCTATCACATATAGGATATGTAGAGATTAGGAATGCCAAATTCATTGAGGAATTTCATAATTAGTGGGAGTGATCAAATATATGACAAACTCATCAAGAATGATCACATAAAGATGAATTAAAACCATTAATTATGATAGAACACTAGTTTTACATGAAACTTATTTTTATAAGATGAATCTAAAACATAATAAAGTTTTGAAATCTAATTGGTCATACTGAAAATTAAGAGTATCAATGTCTTGGATTCTATTAACTATTGAAAAGAAATCTCATAAAGAATAAGAGGTATCTGAGGATAGTTATAAATGGAACCCTTATTATGCAACTTTAATCTTAACAATAGATTGAATTATGACCAATTATGATTGAGAATTTGGCAACTATTAGCAATTACGTGGTGTACATTAGATTAGAATATGAACATTAAGAATAATCTCATATATTTTCACATATAATGAAGTAAATTCCAAATTAATACATGATCTCATGATATATAAGAGATCTTAAAGCAAATAATATTTGGGAATTTGTATAATTGCTAGTGAGGTTAAGAAAATTAGCTATGAATGGGTCTTTAAGATTAGAAGGAATTCACTAGTCAATATTATGTATTACAAATTAAAGATTATTTGCTAAAGGTTGTCTTTATAAAGGAAGAGATTGATGACAGTGGGATTTTTCTCCTACATTGATGAATAATTCCTTCATTATTATCATGAATCTATATGCTAATTGGAATATTATGAAAATTATCACTCCCATTATGACTATAAGAGAGAGATATATGTGAAATAATGTGATGTGTTCAATCAATACTGAGGAGAATTTAATTAGGCAGAACTTTCCATGATAGTGGTAGTTGAAGTCTTATAATGTGATCACATTTTAGATAATGTTGAGAACATCATAGATCCTTGTTTATACCACTGGATTAGTGGAGTTGAGTCATCTGTTTAATTTTTAGTTATAGATGATATATTGCTTATGATAAATGACTAAAGATGTTACAAAAGGTATGATAACTTTGTTCAAGAGCTATGATATAAAAGATATAGGTAAAATGTCTTTAGAAATGTATAAAGAGATAATTATCAAAATTTTTGGAATTATCATAAAGAACCTATATTTATAAGCACTTGAACATTCATGAATAAGGTATTTTTGTCATATGTAACATTTATATTTGCCATATGTCCCTGATAAGATTTGGAAAGAGATGAGAATAATATTTCTTTCATGCTAGTAGTGAAAGGCATAATGTATGTCTAAATGTGCACATAAATTGACATAACCTTTGTGAAAGGAATATTATAAAGATCTAAAAGCAATTTATGCTTAGATAATAAATGATAAGCTGCAAAGAATACTAGAAATTCATGCTTACATATAAAAGATCAATAATTAGGAAAATACAGCATTTGTTTAATTTAGTAGGATAAGTTGACTTTAAAAAGTCAATATTATGACACATCCTAATGGAAGATGAACAAATTATGTTATGGAGGAGTACAAGATTGCTAAGCAATAACTAATTGCTTACTTCCACCATAAATGCTGGATTTGATCTTCAATTTGAGGCAAGTTTACATAAATGTTAAATTTTATCTTGGGTTTCAAATTGAGGATTCGTTTGAGGCCATAAAGAAGTGTGTTGACTATATAAGGTTAAATGGTCATATAACACATAAAGAGAAGATCCTTAACTAAAAGCATGCAATTAAAGAATATGAAGGATCATACATTTCATATGAGACAGATCATATTGGGGTGATGTAGATGAGGTGTGTTTAAGTGATGAAATTCGTATTGTAGTTCATCAACTCAATATATATATATATTGTGTACAATTCTGGTGAGATTGATGAACATTAAGATAGGAACCAAATAAACATTTAAAGTTTATTCATAAAGATAATTTCTCATAAAGTAAGGATATTATTTGTGATACATGAAAGGTAATACTCACATGATTAGAGGACCTACCGCCATGATTCTTGTAATATTGCTTAAATATTTCTTGATATATCAACTGACTAATCAAGATCGGACCAAGTGGGAGAATGTTTGATATATTTAATTTAATAATATTTAATTTGAATTTATTCAAATTATATTTATATTGTTTAATTAATTAAATATATCTTAACTTGATGTGGTCCTTATCTTCGAGAGAAGATATTGTCAGTTGAGCGATTTTAGGGAATAAGGGATAAACTCAGTATCTTTATTTGAATTCAAATTCAAATTTAAATTTAATAACTGATGATGGCCAAGGTTATTTAAATAGAGGTAGACTGAGTTGAGTATAACATACGCTCTAGTTTCCCGACTAGTTGAGACTAAATCCCAGGCTCCATCATTGAGTCTCATAACTAGTTGGAAGAATTGTCTGCATAAATTATTTTCTAATATTTCCTTCTAACTAATTTTATATGTGATTTCAAATCTAATATTTAGATTGAGTAACTCCAAATATATCTGCATCAGATCATCTTGCATGGCGAGAGGTATTTATAAAGTCTTCCGCTGCTCTTATAATTTTGTGGGAAAATTCAATATATGGAATTTATATTAAAAATTGAATTTGTCTCATACAACGTAGATATCTTCATATTTTGCTAATGGTTCAATTAATTTTTCCTTAGGAATGATCATGACCCTGGAGATCTCGACCATAATTCATCTTCACTGCAAAAAAAAAAAAAAAATCAAATCGACTTTCGTTTCTCATTACTGATCTTCTACTTTTCTTTATTCTTTGCGTCCATATCGGATATAAATTATTTATCGCTTGTGTTTCTAAGCGTACTTCTAAAGGTTACATGTACTATATACGTACTAAATCTCAAGAATATTTAATTTGCTACTGTTATGTTGCAGCTGCATAACTTTAAAGTTATATGTACCATATAGTATTTCTAATGGAATTCTTTTAAATTTAAAAAAAAAAACTAATTTGAGTTCCATGGTGGTGATAGGTAATGATTTGTAAATGAATCACATGCTAAAATTATGCAAAGAAAACACAAATGTCGACAACGTTATTCTCCTTAAGATTTTCATGGTTCTGAACCTTAATTTTTATGCATGCTCCCTATTAGTGTGGATAAGTAACATTAATGTCTAGTGCACTGTATACTTTGTGTTTTGTATGGCTTTTCATAGCCTTTTATGTATGCTGGTGAGAAGGAAGAACGGATGACGAAAGCCACACGAGAAGCCTTAAACCTGATTAATTATGAATTGGTAATTTATTGCCTTTTATTCCAATCATAATAATAATCTTATCTCTTCGATAGTATTTGCAGAAAAATTAAATTTCATTAGTTCGACACTTTAGAACAAACAAATAATTCAACATTAGAGGCATTGAGAAAGACGAAGAAAAACCAACAGGATATTGGTCTTAAGCATGATATTTCATATTTGAAATTGTATGAATGCAAGAGGCATCTTTCAGAGAGTTTCCCTTCATTTGGGGCCTAATGTAACTTAATTTGGATTAGTTAAAATTCAATGCAGCTTCGGATTCCAGACGATTTGCTACCAAAATGAAAAGATGAAGAAGAAAAAAATGAATGACTCAAAGAAGAAGCAACAAAGATGTAGAAAAAAAAAAATTAAGGAGATTTAATTTGTGTAATTTCATATTTTATTCAATGTTATTCCATCTATTTTTTTAGACGTATGCCCACAAATCTATAAAAATAATTGTAAGAGAAGTCACAATGGTTATGACTTATCAATAGTATTAGCCTTTTTTTATACAAAACAAATTGTATTACCTTTTTAGAGTTTTTAATTTACACAAACGCTGAATGATCATTCCATCTTTCATGGGTTAGGCCTTGATCTTAGTCCCGTTCCCTCCATTTTGGGCTTCTTTCTAGTAACCAAAGAAGGCCTTAGTTTGGTGTGCAATCCTTAGCATATTGGATGTGGACCCGCTCATTCAAGGTCATTTGTTTTTGATTAAAAAAACTATTTTTTAATTAGTCAATATATCTCTATCTATACTAATAATATATATATATAATTTATATGGAATAGGTTACTCATAAGTGATAAATAGTTGTTGTAGATTCTATTTCAATCTTTGTTCACATATTTTCATAAACTAATTTTTTATATTTTAAATATTTTTCACATATTTTAATAGAATATAAATATTAAAAAATGAGTATAATTATAAAAAAATTGAATTATCATCTCTCATTTTAGAAAAATCCAGTTTCCAATATATTTAATTTTTATACTTTAAAAAAACCAAATCGACCATAGGGACCTACAGATTAATGTTTTCTTTATTTTTTTTTATTTTCTTAGTTAATCCAATATTGAATTGTCTATTCACCCTCTTCAATTAAACGCGCTGCTACTGAAAATTGAGGGTTAATGTGGCTTACTGTGTTTTTTTATTTTTTTACGCCAAATGTGGCTCACTATTTGTTAATTAGGTCATTAAATTATTTACTGTAATTATTAAATTAATTAATTCACGGATCTTCTCACTGAGATTATATAGGCTTAGTTTAGTAAACCAGATAACTCCCCTCCGTTGCTACAAAATTTAATAAAATTGAATGGGTATGTTATGCTATTATCATTAGTAACTAGTTAAGCACCAGTGCTTAGGATCCTTTAGAAATAAGAAATTTTAATGTGAACTTTTATAATTATGATATAATGAGTTAGAAAATTATATATATATATATATATTTATAAATAAAAACCAAAATATAATTATATAATAGAAGATGGAGGCAAAAAAAAATTATAAATAAGAAATTTTCAAAGATGTATTAATATGAAATGTTATATTTAAAGGAAAGTAACCACTAAACAAAATATTAGCTTAGAATATCAAACACTATTATATACACTATATTTGATGTGAGCTGAGAATATTTTGAGTCACGGGAAAGTGGCTGTATATTATATATATATATATATTATAACCTGTGAGTTGCCTTCAATTGTTTTCATATAGAGCACTTTTTATTTCAAAATCCAAATTTTAAAAAATTGCTATGGTTTTATAACTTTCTATATATTATTTTCTCAAGTAAAAGTTCTTGAATATTTATCTATATAAATATAAAAATCAAACATTTTTGTGATTTCATTTAAATTAGAATAAATAAGTTGAATAGTTTATACAACATTTTAATAGACATATAACTACAAAAAATTTAACTTTCGATGAGAATAAAAGTCGTTGTTGAAAAATAAAATGTTGTCGCCAAAAGTTTTTAATAGCAACAAAAAGCCATCACCACAAGTCTTGTCACCGAAAGTTTAGTGATGATAAAAAAAAGTCACAATAAAAAATAGATATTTAGTAGTGAAAAGAGTCAACACTGAAAGTTTATCATTTGATGATAACATTTGATCATCACTAAAAGTTCATTAGAAATCATCACCACTTCACCATTAGGCTGCTTCCTTGTGACTACCATGTCAAGCATAGGTCAGGCCATAGAAGTTCTTAGGTTGTTTCACTCACAAGCAAAGGGGAAAAAAAGCATTATAATGCAACATGTCAGCAAGTGGGTGGTTGAATTTAGTGAGTGGGTGGTTGAATTTACTCCGAAAGCTCTTCAATATTATCATCCATCAGATTTTTCCCTATTATAAAGGCCTTTTTTTATTTATTATTATCTTTGGGCAAAAATATCAAGTAAAATTGTAACACCTTACTCCCAACACCTCTTGACTTGATTAAATACTTTAAAATACAATCAAACACAAACCAAATATCTCAAATAACTTTCCCAATACCTAAAAGCAGTAGAAACAAACCAAAAGATACCAGAATTTTGGGCTGCGGCCACGGCCGCTATAGTATCACTGTGGCTCCAGTCTTCCCCTGTTTCACACTTGCTATTGGAGCTCTCAGCGCCGTGGCGCCCCTTATTGGTTTCTATATCAGCAAATTTCCAACTCCATGGTGAACTTTCAGTGTGCATAATTTTATGCTTCAATCTCCGATTAACATGATTTCAACTCATACAGGTCAATCTATTCTCAATTTATCTATAGACACCAATCTCACATCAATCATCTCTGTATGGAGATTCTGGACACCTAACACTATTTTAACCATTTTTTTACCAAAACTCACATCTCATTTGCTACCAAAGGCAACCTGACCATTTTGGACCGCTCACACAAGTTCTAAACCACATAAAAAACTTGTCCAAAGAGGTTTCACCTCAAAGAAACTATTTCTCTGAGATTTGACCCCCTTGAACTTCAAACGACAAGACGGACTACAAATCCTAAAACTCACCAACAAGGCCCAATTACACCTCTGGCCACCCAAACACTACCATTCATCATACACATCACATACAACACAATTCCACATATATAACATGCCAATAACATCCAATCCATTACAAACATAACATCAAGTCACTATTTAGTTACAAACCATCTATCCTACTTGGCACGAAATACATATCTAAAATACACATATACTACATAGACCTATTATCCCCACGTCTGATCCTACTCCCTCGTCTTCTCAGGACTAATGTCAGAACCATCACCTGAAAAGGTTAATTCATGGAAGATGGAAGTGTGAAACAATGTCTCAGTAACTTGAAAAAAAAACACACACACACACATAACTCATACAACTCATGAATGTAATATGAAATAGAATGCAATGCATGTCTTCCTCGCACACAGCTAAAACCACAAGCTGTTATCATAATAGGACATTTCATATAGGTAAAACTCTTCCAACAGTCAGTGAAGACCTATTTCGGGACATTAGCAAACTCACCTTACACTAATGCAACTTGGCTAAAGGTTACACTAGTGCTCGGATCGTGGTTCTTCTTCCCCTGAACCACCTTAAATTGGTGGTAATTTAGGGAAGGTGCAGTTCACTGCCGCCTGGATCCCCTGGCCATAGGGGAGGATTTAGAGATAGGGATCCCATCATTATCCTCCCTTATTATATATTATATCATCATATATCATATCATCATCACTACTCCATCCACCATATATCACAATCTCACAATGCCATGTGGTGATGCTCATGTCATATCCTCACACAATCATCATTATCATGTATCATAATATCATGCATGCATCATGTCATGTCACATCAATATCATCATCTCTAATCATCATCATAATCACCATCTAGCTGTGTGTATATCACAATATATATATAGAAAATCGTACACACACAAATACAACAATATCGTAGTATGAAATAAACATGCATATATACATAAATATACATAATATTATACAATACATATAGTACAATACAAATATCCAGTTACCTCAGTTGTCAATACCATACACGAGTGATTCCATGAGCTTTCTTAAACGCCAATCCCACGACTAGTCTCCTCTAATTAGCCAACAACCTTAACAATACCATAATACCTTGATTATCACAATATACCATTAAGCCAAACATTACAATTCAACTATTTTAACCTAACCCAAGATTCCAACACAACTTTCATGCATCATTAAACTCCTAGGGACCATTCAAACACCAATCAATCCCATACACTTGGAATTGCCAAGAGCCCTAACCAAAAACAATCTAAGATTAAGCTCAAATAATGTATAATCCCATCAAAACTTACACCTAAGCAGCAAGAACACCAAATCACACTCCATTAACCTCATTTCATCCATTTCAATCGGTGGATTTCAGTTCAAATTGAAAATCTCCACCTATAACCAAGAAATCCCAAGTTTATACCGAAGAAATTGAAGAGGGAGGAGAAGTGATCACTTACCAACCAAGATCCAAGCTTCAAGAGGTTGAAAATCACTTCCAAGGGCTGGAGAACATGAACCCTAGCAGAGCTCCTTGGTTTCTCCTCTGTTTCTTTCTCGCCAGATCATTCGAAATGATCTCGGATTTAAACAAAATCTCGACTCTCACCGTAGCACCACCACATCCAGTTAACAAAATATCTCTCTGGATCTTGCTCTTGCTGCGATGATCCTGCTTTAGGTAGCGGTGTGGAGGCCTTTTCTTCTCTACGTTGACTTTTCCTCCGTCTTGTTTCCTCCGATTCTATACACAATGCCAACACAAGTATTCTGAGGGTTGTTACAAAAGTCATGTTGTAATTCTAGAGAGTGATTGAAAATTCCAAGAATTTACTTGTACAATTTTTCAAAAGAATCTTAATTTTTAAAAACTTTTAACGGTTAGCATTATAAATTACTCCCTCCATCCCATATTATAGGATATTTTGTATGACAATTTTTTTATCCAAAATATAGAGTATTAGATATTTTTCTTCTTATTTAACCCCTATCTTTAATTCTGCCATATCCCTCATTTATAACCCTACAATGGTAATAGAATGAGATATTTAATAAGGGTAAAATATAAAATATTAGTATTTTTTGTATTGATTTTAGGTAAAAAAAAAAGTGATTTTCTTAGTATGTGTATAATTGATATAAAATATCTTACAATATGAACTATAAGGTATACAAGTTGATTGTTATTTGATTTACTATTCTGGATTTTTCATCATTTAAGATAAAAATACTCAATTTTATTTTTTTTTTTTAAAAGGAAATGCACTTGATAGCTAAAGATATTTCTTGGTAAGTGCTTGATCGTGGAAACTAAGACATGGGTCGTCTTTGTTATATGACTGTTTTAATCCCCGTGGTACTAATATGCCCGCTGATGCCTTGGCGAGAATGGGGACTAGAGGAGTAGGAAATATGGATGCTCTGATTGGCTCCTGGAAGTGATTTTGAGTATAATGAAAGTAAAAATGGAAGTGGAAGTAATGTTTAAAATTGCATCTGGTATGATAATCGAAGTGTTATCTAATTTTTAATTGATATATATATATTTATATCATGAGAAGATCAAAATACCCTTTATATTAAAAAAATAATATAGATCAAAATCCAAATTATCCAAAAAAACTTAGGCCAGAAACACCGTCCACCACCAATCCTTCCACCATCACCATCACCATCACCATCACCATCACAATCACCATCACCATCACCATCACCATCACCAAAGGTCACAAATACTGTCACCAAAGAACAAAAATGAAACCTAAATCCGTAATTTCAAGAAATCGCATAAGAAGAATTTGTGGCTTGTGTTACTCAGAATCTACCACCACCATTAATAACAACCACCATCATCCAACTTAGATCTGTAACAAGAGCACAGAAAAAATGAAAAAGACAAACTTAGATGAACAAATTACATCATAGGTTTGCAAGGGCTTAATTGCAAATCTCCACCACAAAGATCGATGAGAAGTAGCAGAGGATAAGGATGGACAAGCTCATCATCGAAGTAAGCAAACCCATGCAAAGCTCATCGATGTCAAAGGAGCAAAGCCACTCACACTCGAACGTGACATTGAAAGAGTAAACCCACGCCAAAAAATAGATTGGGATTTCTGAAAATGTGGAGGGACAATTTGTCATGGTTGGACACAATGATACATTTTCTCACCAAAATTACCAATTCAACAAGAGGGAGTGAGAGAAAATTTTAACAATATTTTCCCTCCCCTCCCCTCCCTTCCCCCACCCCAATTTCTTTTGCTACCAAACATGGGGAGGGGAGCAAAATCTTTCCCCTTTCCTTTCCTTCCTCAATTTTCCCTCCAACCAAATAATGTATCAATGAATGAATATTGTTATCTTTTATTAGAAAAAAATCATTAATATATGTTGCTAGCTACTCTATACCTTGCATATAGTAATCTAACTTTTGTTGGGATTCTTTCTAAAGGATTTTTTTGTTTAAAAATGTTGTTTAGATTTGAAGCGAACCTTTTGCATTTTTGAATAATTAACATTGATTTGTGATTCTTCACAATCTTCAACTTGAATTTCTATTGTGAACTCTGGAAATTTTTATAGACATCACTATGGTTCGGCATTAGTTGTACATTGTTTTCATATTTGTATTTACATCTCTATCAAGCTAGAAGCAGCTATGGAATCTGTTGATAGTCTAAAAGAATTTTCTCGACGCATCAAGGGTAACCTTTTGTCGGACTTCAGAAAGAAATATGGTGACATACTAGAGCTGCTCAATGTACCTATTCAGACGCAGGCACTTTCTGTATTAGGGCAATACTGGGATGACACCTTGAGATGTTTCACATTCTCTGATTTCCAGATTGCACCGACCATAGAAGAGTATGGTGAACTCTTAACTATACGACTAAAGAAGGGGGATCGTGTCTATAGATACCCTGGATACGTGGCATCAAACACCACGATAGCAAAGCTTTTGGAGATCAGCATAGACAAGGTGCAATTCGTCGCTACCAAGAGTGTAGAAGGAGTCTCAAGGGAGTTTATGGAAACTCGTCTGAAAGAGTTAGCTGAACAAGAGAAGTGGGTAATCTATAACAGGATACTTGCCATGATCATCTACAGGATTATTTTGTTCCCATTGGCAAAAGGGGTGATTGACAAGCATGCCATCAGTATGTTTCATATGGTAGAGCATCATCAGGTGAACCCAGTACTCACAATATTGCCAGAGACCTACATGACCCTAAGCTTTTGTCATGCCAAGAAAGGAGGAAGAATTAGATGTTGTCTCCAATTGCTGTATGTGTGGATTATGAATCATTTATACGGAAAAAGACTCCAAGAAGGAGAAAAGGATAATTCTTCTCTTCTGGCTTCATTAAGAAACCAGGAAGGAAAAGCTAGATATGATCATGAAGGATGGATCGAGGTCTTTGGCCAACTTAGGGCAGAAAATGTCCGATGGAGATTGGTGTGGTGGTGGGAGGATGAAATAATCTATTATTGCGGGGACTTTCTGAATGTGGTGCTAATGGGTTCGCGAGGGGTGATAAATTATAATCTCATGTTGTTATTGAGACAGTATGCCTTTCCACAGGGGGTTCCGTCGGAAACCGCGGTTTACATCATGCAATTCAAACACGATGACTCAACAATAAAGATAAGTCAAAATGTGGTAAGTGCTTGGAGTAAAGTAATATATAAGGGGTAGCTGGAATTGGGGGCACGCCGGATATATGCCACAGAAGAATATCAAGTCTGGTTATCAGAGCGAATTAAGGGAGTCAACCCAACTTTTGCACCTTCTGATCCTTTGCTCAGCGGTAACAAGGTGGAAGTCAACACAGAATTAGTCAAGCAGCTCCGAAGGAAGCAAGTGGAACTGAAAAAGCTAGTAAAAGCAGGTGACGAACAGAAAGAGGCTCAGATTCATCTGCAGAATGAGTATGCCGCCCTACAAGAAACAGTAAAGGAAAAAAAGAAACAGGGAGCTTGTAAGATAAGTATGGAAGTAAAGAGATTGAAGGAGGAAAATTTAAAACTCAAATGAACAATCAGGGATATGCACGTGCATGTGGAAGAGAATGACTAAAGAATGAAGAACAATCAGAGGCGGTTGATGCAAGTTGTGAAAGAAAAAGATGCACTCAAGAAAGAAGTATGGGAGCTTCGACCATTAAGAAGTTCGTCATAGGAATTAGAAATGGTCGCTAAATAGTTGAAGGATAAGGTGGATGAGTTAGCAGCCATAAAAGCAATGATAAAGGAAAACAAGTCTGTGCGATTGAAGAAGATATTATGCTGATTAAAGACTCGGATATAGCCCAATTTACCATGAAAGAGATATTTAACTCCTTAAGGAAACGGGACATGTCTTTTACGATGAGGGAAAGCCGGGTGGAATCGATAATGGTGGTTCCCATTTTTGCAAAGATCACCGAGGAAATGTAGATCATGACATTGGGGGTTGTGAGGCATTCAAGGAAGTTGTACGAAAGATGATGGTGCTTGGAATTATTAGAATCGAAAGGGGAACATCAAGGGATAAATCCATATGCACGATGGGGGAACAAAGTGAGCCACTACCTATCGACAAATCAAAGGGATCATTCCTTATAGTTAATGCACAGGCACGAACTCTAGAATGTAGGGAACAATCGTCCCTTCTCAAAACAGCAAAACATCTCCCTCCACTTAGGGGTGAGCTAGCAGCTCATCCTAATTCGAAAAGATCCCTTCTAGTCATTAATTCAAATACTCAGGTAGCAGCACGCAGGAAAGAACCTATAGCGTTTATTGATGTGCCGGCACCGTTCTCATATAATAGTAATCATGCAATGCCCTGGAAATATGGCTTAAGAACTGAACTTCTCACAGTCCAAGGGGAATCTAGTGAAGGAGTCGTAGAAATTAATGACCAAGAGCTGATAAATAGGATTACAAGGAGTGGTCGTGTCTATCTGAAGGAAAATGATAAGACAACAAGAAATGACCAGGAAGAAGGAGAGAGTTCAGGATTTAAGGTGGTGACGGACAAGAGCATTGACGCTGATGAATTCTTAAAGATCATGAAGCACAGTAAATATGATATAGTAGAGCAGCTCACAAAGACTCCAGCTCGAATCTCCATTATGTCCCTCATCAGGAGCTCGGAGGTCCATCACAAAGCACTCTAGAGGGTGTTAGAAAGTGCATATGTACGTCCGGACATAACTCCTGAGAGAGTAGTTGACATGGTTAATGTTGTAAAGAATGCCACTCAAATCACTTTCTATGAGGATGAAATTGTTCAAACTCCGGCAGGACGACCTAAAGCTCTTCATATTACATTAAAGTGTCACGGGTATGTGATCACAAAGGTCCTGATTGATAATGGATCTGCTCTCAATGTCTTGCCACTAGCCACTTTACAAGAGCTTCCGGTAGACATGTTTACTATAAAGCATATTGACCTAATTGCAAGAGCTTTTGATGGGGCAAGAAGAGAAGTATTTGGGGAGGTCCATCTTCCACTTGAGATTGGACCAAACATCTTTTCCATACAATTCCATGTCATGAATATTGATGCAGTGTATGCTATGCTCTTGGGACAACCTTGGATACATGACACGGGAGCTATACCATCTACCCTACACCAGAGGGTCAAATTTGTCAAGGACGGCCTACTTATTACCATTAAGGGGGAAAAGGAGCTCATGATTAGCAAGCCAAGCACCGTACTTTATGTTGAAAATATGGAGTGGACAGCTGGTAATTTCTATCACAGTTTTGAGATTGTGGATAGTGACCAGCCAAGTAAAGATGTGCAACAAGTAGTCACTAGGATAATGAAGCATGATGGGTATAAGGAAGGACAACGGCTTAGAGCTAAATTGCAAGGAATAAAGAAGCCAATCAAACTCTCCGGGAATCAGGGACGGCAAGGGTTGAGATACGATCCCCCATTGGAGACCCTTTTGATTGAACAAACAAAGTTAGGCCAAGGGAAATCACAAGGAAGATAAAAAATTCCTCATATTAGAGAGACATTCCTACAAGCCTCTGAGACAATCAACATGAATGACTGCATTGCTATATCGGAAGAAGAAGAGGGAGGTTATGGAAAAGGACACTGGATTTAGTATGATACCCTTGGGAAGGCACTAAAAAACTGGGAATCTGAGATAGTCCCCGATGTCGTTTTATTAGAGTAATATTTTAGATTCTTTTAATTATGTCTTCTTTTGAAAACCTTGTGTTTGTAGCTTTTGGAACCTTTCACATCTCAGGATTAAATGCAAGGCGACATTTCATATTCTTTATTCCTCTCTTCCTTTCATCTCATTATGCTCTTCTTATTATCCTTTTATGCTGATCCTTCCTCTAAATAATTGTCCATACTACTTCATACTTCATTGTTTACTCCTGCTATATTTGCTGCTTCCCAGGGAATTAGAAGTCTCTGGAATCTTGTCTGACACAGAGGCTCTTGAGCCCCAATGGAATGACACTTGCATTACTATGGATGCATCTTACTGCGAGACTGAGGAAAGTGCTGTGCTAGTTGAATTACCTCATACATTTGCAAAGCTCATCGAACCCTCCGAAAATGGCTTTCTCCTACATGAAGAAGTCATAGAGATGATTAACATGGGAACTAAAGAAGATAAAAAAGAATTAAGGATGGTTGATAATCCCGAGAAAAAGGAGATGATAGATTTATTTCAAGAATACCTGGATGTGTTTGCTTGGTTATACCAAGATATGCCAGGGCTTGATCCCAATATCACCTCTCACAAACTTTCTTTGTTCCCTGACATTAAGCCAAAGAAACAGAAGCTGAGGAGGATAAGTCCCGAGACGTCTCTTCAGATCAAATAAGAAGTGAAGAAACAATGGGATGTTGGTTTCTTAGATGTTACTAAATACCCACAATGGGTTGCAAACATAGTACCGGTACCTAAGAAGAATGGCCGCATTAGGATGTACGTGGACTATCGGGATTTGAATAAAGCCAGTCCTAAGGATCATTTTCCTCTACCACATATTGATATGCTAGTTGACAATACGGCAAGGGGTTACAGGTACTCATTCATGGATGGGTATTCAGGATACAATCAAATCCCCATGAACCAAGAGGATAAGGAGAAAGCCACTTTTACTACTCTATGGGGAACATTTTGTTACAAAGTGATGCCGTTTGGTTTAAAAAACACAGGTGCAACTTACCAGCGAGCTATGGTAGCACTATTTCATGATATGATGCATAAAGAACTGGAGGTTTATGTGGATGATATGGTGGCAAAGTCAGTGCAAGAAGAAAGCCACGTGGCGGCTCTTCAAAAATTGTTTGAAAGACTGCAAAAATACAAGCTTCGATTAAATCCCAACAAGTGCATGTTTGGGGCTACGTCTGGTAAGCTACTAGGCTTCATCGTCAGCAATAGAGTAATAGAAGTTGATCCGGATAAAGTAAAGGCAATCTGTGATATGCCTCCACCCTAAATAGAGAAAGATGTATGAAGCTTCTTATGTCATTTAAATTATATAGCCCGATTTATTGCAAACCTGACTGCCACCTGTGAGCCAATATTTAAGTTGTTGAGAAAAGGAAATCCTGGGAAGTGGGATGAAGATTGCCAATGAGCATCTGAGAAGATTAAGGAATATTTGTTGAACCCTCCCGTCTTGGCACCCCCTACACCGGATCAACCACTAATTCTCTATCTAACCATCTTGCCATCTTCCATGGGTGCAATGTTAGGACAGCAAGATAAATTTGGCAAAAAAGGAGCATGCCATTTACTATTTGAGCAAGAAATTCAATGGTTGTGAATCACGGTATCCAATCATTGAAAAGACATGTTGTAGGTTAGTATGGGTTACACGACGACTAAGACAATACATGTTATATCATGTCACTTAGTTGATCTCTCAATTGGATCAGATTAAATATATTTTTGAAAGTCCTTACGTGTCAGGTAGGGTGCCAAAGTGGCAAGTAATACTTTCCGAATATGATGTAAAGCATGTGACTCACAAGTCCATAAAAGGAAGTATTATTGCTGACCATTTAGCTGGAAATCCACTATCTGAGAATTCACCACTAGACTTCTAATTTCCAGATGAGGATATTTTAACAATAGAAGATGAGTTAGAAGGTGCCAAGTGGACGATGTACTTTGATGGTGCAGCCAATATGCATAGGTGCAGGGTGGAAGCAGTAATAGTGTCCCCTGAAGGGAAACAATTTGCCGTTGCCATTAAACTCGATTTCCAATGCACAAATAATGTGGCGGAATATGAGGCTTGTGTTAATGGGTTGCAAGCTGCTTTATCCCTGAGTGTTAGAAAACTTGAAGTTTTCAGAGATTCGGCGCTCATAATCTATCAAGTGACAGGAGCATGGCAAACAAAGGACCCAAAATTAATCCCCTACCGGAATTATTTGACGGAGTTAAGAAAGAAGTTTGAAGAAATCAAGTTTACCCACATGACTTGTGATAAAAATCAATTCACAGATGCGTTAGCAACACTCGCTGTCATGATTAAGCTAGATTGTAAGGTCCATGTCCAGCCGATTCGTGTTAAAGTTAGAAATACTCCCGCACATTGCTTGAGTATAGAAGAGGAATCTGACAGGCAGCCTTGGTTTCATGATATTAAGTCTTAAATCAAACATAGAGAATACCCTATTGGGGCAACAGATAATGACAAGAAGACCCTCCGGCGCCTCTTAATGAACTTTTTCCTTAGTGGAGAAGTTTTGTACAAGTGGGCCCACAACGGAGCATTGCTCAAATGTATAGATTCACCTGAGGCAAAAAGGGTAATGGCTGAGGTTCATGATGGAATATGTGGAACTCATGCAAATGGCCCTACTATGACTAGACAAATACAAAGGTGTGGATATTTTTAGCTGACACTGGAGAAAGATTGCATCAAATACGTGAAAAAATGTCACAAATGTCAAATCTACGTTGACCACATTAATGCTTCACCTCACCCCTTACATAACCTTATGGCTGAATGGCCCTTTTCCATGTGGGGGGTTGACGTGATTGGTCCTATTAATCCCAAAGCCATAAATGGTCATCACTTCATACTTGTAGCTATCGATTATTTCACCAAGGGGGTTCAAGCAATCTCTCTAGCCAGTGTCACCAAGAAGGCTTTTATTTGCTTCTTGCGGTCAAACATCATCTGTCGGTATGGGTTACCAGAGAAGATCATTACAGATAATGCTCCCAATTTGAACGGCGCTGAGGTAAAGAAGCTGTGTGAGCAATTCAGGATCAAGCATCACAACTCTGTACCATACCGTCCACAAATGAATGGGGCAGTGGAGGCAACTAACAAGAATGTTAAGAAGATCATTGCAAAGATGACTATCACCTACAAGGATTGGCATGAAATGCTTCCATATGCTCTCCATGGGTATCATACCACAGCTTGCACATCAACAAGAGCTACGCCATATTCTCTGGTATATGGGATGGAGGTAGTAACACCAATCGAAGTAGAGATCCCGTCATTACAAGTCATGGTAGAATCCAATATTGAGGAAGAAGATTGGATTAAAACTCAATATGAACAGTTGAATATGATTGAAGAAAAACGATTGGTCCCCATGTGTCATGGGCAACTTTAACAACAAAGAATGGCTAAGGCATTCAATAAAAGGCTTCGCCCTAGGAAATTTGAGCTAGGAGAGATGGTCTTAAGGAAAATTCCTCCAAATCAAGAAGATAACCGAGGAAAATAGGCCCCATCATACGAGGGTCCTTACGTGGTGAAGCAAGCTTTTTCGGGAGGTGCGCTCATTTTGATGGACATCGATGGACAAGAATTGGCAAGGCCTATCAATGCAGACTCCGTGAAGAAATATTATGCCTAAAGAAAAAAAAAAAAGAGCTCGCTAGGTTGAAAACCTAGAAAGGCAGCCTAGGAAAAAATTAGAGTAGTCAAATAAAATATGACTTGCTAGGTTGAAAACCTGCGAAGGCAGCCTAAGCAAAAGGAAAAGAATCATCTCCCATGCAAGAAAAAGGAAAAATGGAGTGGGGCTATAAGCTACTAATGGATGAGGGTAAACGGCAAGAGCTACACGATCCTTAGTCAAACGTCTTATAGGCGTGTCCAAAAGCAATGCGATCTAATCACCTTGAGACTTAAAGGACCGATGTGAAGGCATTTTCTTTCATTTTCACATGAATAACATCTTTGGTTTCTTGTTGTTTCAAAATCTCCTATTCAAATGGTTGTTCACACCATAATCTAACTGTTTGCTATTTTTCCTCGATTATTGTTCCTCTTTGATTGTTGCTTCCCTTTTTGATAAGTTGCTTTATGTATTCCTTGGATGAAAAAAAAAAGAGAAGAAGAAAAAAAAAGAGAGAAAGAAAAATGTTACTTGATGGCATACATCATGGGGACTTGATGGCATACATCATGGGGATAATCATGATTGCACGCTAATGGTGTTAAGTACAAGGGTAGAATGGAAGTTCATAGAATTCGAGTAAGGGATATGAGGAAACAATCTGTGGATACTCCAAAGCGCGTTATTCCAAAATGACATGACTAGATGGTTCATCAACGTCACTCATGATCATGGCGAGTTTAAGAGTTATGGGGTTAGTTGGATTCCTTTATCTAGAATGATGAAGATCTACATCAAAACAACGAAATTGAAAGATAAAGCACGATTTTTATTATATCTCTAACACTGTGGTCACATCGAATTCTCTTTCAAATTAGGGCAATAAATTAGCATTTTACATGTATTTTCCATTACATACAAATTGGGGCAAACAATCCTAATGGGTAATAATAATGAAAATACAAGTTTATTTGAAAGCGAAAGAAAGAAAAGGAAAATCTCTACTTCACATACATTGCCAAAAGGGGATCCTTCGAAAAAAAAGAGAGAGAGAGAGAGTGAAAAAGAGAGAGAAGAGACAAAATTGAATTTTAAAGCCCTGACTGGCGTCAGGCTCCTTTACCTTTCCGTCATGTAAATTATGTCAAAGTCCTGGCTGGCGTCAGGCCCCCCTTTAAATTTCTGTCAAAACCTTGACTGGCGTCAGGCCCCCCTTTATTTTCTATCAAAGCCCTGGCTGGCGTCAAGCCCCTTTACATTTCTGCCATTTAAATTTCTATCAAAGCCCTGACTGGCGTCAGGCTCCTTCACATTTCCGTCATTTAAATTTCTGTCAAAGTCTTGACTGGCGTCAGGCACCTTTACCTTTCGGTCATTTAATTTTCTATCAAAGTCCTGACTGGCATCAAGCCCATTTTACCTTTCCATCATGTAAATTTCTATCAAAGCCCTGACTGGCGTCAGGCCCCCCTTTATTTTCTGTCAAAGCCTTGACTGGCGTCAAGCCCCTTTACCGTTCCGTCATATAAATTTCTGTCAAGGCCCTGATTGGCGTTAGGCCCCCCCTTTATTTTCTGTCAAAGCCCTGGCTGGCGTCAGGCCCCTTTACATTTCCGCCATTTAAATTTCTGTCAAAGCCCTGACTGGCGTCAAGCCCCTTTACATTTTCGTCATTTAAATTTCTGGCAAAGCCCTAACTTGCGTCAAGCCCCTTTTCCTTTCTGTCATTTAAATTTCTGTCAAAGTCTTGACTGGCGTCAAGCCCCTTTACATTTCCGCCATTTAAATTTTTGTCAAAGCTCTGACTGGCGTCAGGCTCCTTTACATTTCTGTCATTTAAATTTCTGTCAAAGCCCTGACTGGCGTCAGGCCCCTTTTCCTTTCTGTCATTTAAATTTTTGTCAAAGCCTTGACTAGCGTCAGGCCCCTTTACCTTTCTGTCATTTAAATTTCTGTCAAAGTCTTGACTGGCATCAGGCCCCTTTACCTTTCCGTCATGTAAATTTCTGTCAAAGCCCTGACTGGCGTCAGGTTCCCCCTTTATTTCCTGTCAAAGGCCTGACTGGCGTCAGGTCCCTTTACCTTTCCATCATGTAAATTATGTCAAAGCCTTGGCTGGCGTCAGGCCCCCCTTTAAATTTCTGTCAAAGCCCTGATGGCATCAGGCCCCCCTTTATTTTCTGTCAAAGCCCCGACTTGCGGCGGGCACCATTTAAATTTCTGTCTTCATTATTTTTATTGTTCACGCCTCTTGCCCCCCAAACAAAATACATGTTTCCTTCTTCATTTGTTTCTAAGCACAAATATCATTTCATGATCTTCTTCCTTAGAAAACAAATGAACAGGGGCAGCTCATCAACATGGTATTTTGTTTGGGTCTCGCCATCACATTTGTTTTAGTCACGTCACGGCCTATTGCATCAGTCCTAGTCTAGTTAACTTAGTTATTCATTTGTGTCACATCATCGTAGATCGTATTAGTCTGACTCTAGCTCGATTTAATTGCTCATTTATGCATCTGTTAGAGTCTAGTTCAATTTATTTAGTCGTGTCTCAGTTCACATTTGCATTGTACGTCTTGCATGAAAAGGTTCATTCACCATTAAATCATTCATACCTAAAATAGAGTTTTGTATGCTCTAGATTCATGCCATATTGCATCTCTTTGTCTCAGGGGCAAGTAAATCTTTATGTGTCTTGTACGGACAAAATTTGTATTCTAATCTTTACTTGTTTCTTATGTGAGAACTCTAAAAACTGTATTTTTCTCATTCTCACATAAGAAACCAGTAAAGAGGGGCAACTGTGAACACCCTATTTTGTCCGGACGTTGAAAAAAAATATATATATATATATAATAATGATAATAATAAATAAATAATAGTGATAAATAAGTAAATAAATCAACAATACAAAAAAAAGGGGATAAATAAAACAAAATTTCTCTTCTCAGTAGGAGAATTGATTTCAAGATACAACTTCCTCTTTCTAGAATTTGATATCTAAAACTTCAAATAAAGAAAAAAAAAGAAGAAAAGAAAGAAAAAGAAATCTAAAAATGATAAAATAAAAAAAAAAACAAAAAAACAATAAAGACCCCCAAATAGGTTAGATCCTACCAAAACACAAAAAATACATAATAAGCAAGAATAAGAAGAAAATAAATCAGGAATCGTAAAAAAAAAGGGAAATATGCATTTCAGCAAAAGTTCACGAGCCCAATTGAGGGCTCGTGAACAAGAGAAAGGGCGTAGCCCTAAGGAAAGTAGGGAGCACGCCAGAGAAGGGAAGGGTGCCGCGAGGAAAGAAGAAAAGGAGAAGAGAGAGAGGAAGCAGCCGAAGAGAGAGCTTGGAGGCCGTGGAGGCTAGTCCACAGAGGAGCAACCGAAAGGAGGGCTCAGAAGGGGCAAGGCAGAAAGAGCTAGGGCAAGAAAAGGAGGGACCGAGAAGAAAGGAGAAGCAGTCGTGCGAGTGAGATCTAGAGGGCAGCAAAGGAAAGAGACCGCGAAGAAAGAACCAGAGAGTGAGGGAGTCTGAACCAAGGAAGAGGGGGCCGGCGGCTGAGAAAAGAAACAAAAAGCCGAGAGAGATAGGGAGGGAGTCTGAACCAGAGGGAGCCTTTAGGGCTCGGCCGAAAGAGAAGAGGGGGCCGCGGCGAAGGCCAAGAGAGAGATTCAAGAGGGAAGCAGAAGTGGCAAAGAGTAAACCAGAGGGAGCCATTGAGAACGAAGGTGAAGAATGGAGGGGGCCGCGGGGTATGGAGAAAACAGGAGGAGCCGAGCATGGGACTGAATAAGGCAGAGAGGAGTGGGAGCTCAAAGAAAAAAAGCCGAGGGCTTTTGGAAACCAAAATGGGAGCTAGGGTCTGAGCACGAGGGGGCAGTTAGGGGGACGCTGAACACACAAGACTAAAAAGGGGAAGACCAGAGGGAGCTTGGCACCAATGAAAAGGACAGAGGGAGTCACGGGTGAAGAGGAAACCAGAGAATTGAAGCCAGGACACGACAAAAAAAAAAGGTTAGGACCATCACTCTATACCTACTGCAGCAAAGTAGGGGAGGCGAAAGAGGGCACAGTTGCAAACAACCGGAACAGGGAAGCAGAGGGATGGCGCACGAAAGTAGGGCTAAAAAGACGCAAAAAGCAACCACGCACAGTTACGCACGGGAGGCCTCACGCGTTCTTTTTCTCTCGGTAACCCTATAAAAGGACTGAGAAAGCAAAAAGGAAGGAAGAAGGCCTTCTGAGTTGGAGAAGGGAAGAGTGGTCGAGTAAGAAGAGATTAATGAAACTAAGGGGTGTTGGAGAATAACACTGAGCATTTAGCAACAAAGATCCTAGACTGGTAATCTTTATTTCTCACCAGATGATTTAGTATTTTTATTTATTACAATGGAAAGGATGGATGCTTAGTTTATTTCTTTAGCCCTTGTTGACTACAAGGATTTGTGAACGTATGGCTCTTGTCTTGACGTTGTAAGATTTTGCCTTCAGCCATGACAATGGCATTTTGTGGTTTGTGATGACATGCTGTTATATTTTGGTGAATGTCTTGTATTTCTTCGATGGGTGGAATCTCAAGTGTGTTCAGTTTTAAGCATTGTTCAAACTTTAGCTATGTTTTGTGATGAGGTTTCAGGTTTTCTTTTCCCAGCGTTAAATAAGCTTATGGTTCCTTTATAATTAAGTATCAAGACTTTCATCGGTTTTAGGATTTAACCAGTTTGTATGAGGAATTTTGAAAGCCTTTGTTTGATCGGTTTGTTATTTTTGTTGAGATGTCGTGTAAGGTCATCTTGGTGGAGTTGTTTCTAACCCAAAAGTGATTAGCCTGTGCTAAATAGCAATGATTTAGAATCGACTAAACGAGGCAAATAAAATAGTTCTAAGTGGGTTGGGTTTGTTCTCAAGTTCCCCAACACGTGCTTTAGGATTAGTTTTGTGACTTTAAAGAATGATAAAAATGAAGGATGCCCGCACCATCAATGCTCTATTCTATAGAAGTTTGATTTGGTGTCTCATGTTGATTAGGTGCAGTAATGTTTTTTGTTTTGTCTATCACGTAGCCATGATTTCATAATCACTGAACTGAAATGGAAATCCTAGTTTCTATCTTGGTTTACTTTGTTGTCAACAAGTTCAGGTTTGTCATGGGTTCCCTTTTTTTTTTTTCTCGGTTCAAGTTGTCAGGCATGAAGTTACGTGGGTTGATGAATATGTTAGTGGTATTCGGCTTAAAATGTATATTCCGCTTGTAGATATGATTAAGTCTTGATAGTGACTGCACTTTTAATAGTTCAGCTATAATGGACCCCAAACATGAAGTTTTCAATGGTGAAAAATGATTACCCATTCATGTTCCCTTCAAAAAAAATAATTAAAGAATTTGTGAAATAGTATCACATGAGGTTATTTAACACTCGTGATTGCCTAATTCATCTGTTCCTATGCATACTCTATTAGATACTTGAATTGATAACTAAATTTATTAATTGGTCATTAATCTCTTATTCTTAACCTATGTTTGTCACGAGGGACTAAGTCTCCATATACGCATAGAGTATTGGTCAATCATACCATGAGTAAGGAGTTGCCATGACATCTACATAGATTATGTTTTGACTTTTAATATTTTTGGGTGCTAATGGTTTTTCTATATAAAAAAAGGAGGGTGAAAAAAATAAAAGCCATCTACTGCAAACATTTTCTTTTTACCTTTTTGCCTTGAGTGGCATTATTGCGAGCGTATAAGTGTAAATCAGCAAATTATGAGTGATCAAGTCACAATATATGTTGTTTAATTTAAAATTTTTTCTCTGGTATTTTCTACTCCGAGTGGTAACACCGTGAGCATGTAAGCATAAATCAGTAACTTGTGAGTGATAAAGTCACCACATATGCTGATTATTTTTCTTCAAAATATATATAATAATCATGTTTTTTTTTAATTCCTATTTTTATAAATAAATATGTATGATCTTATTTGTTTTAAGAAAGAAAAAATAAGTAATAATAATAATAAATTCATAAAAAATTATTATTATTTTTCCTTCGAACTCTTCTTATGCCTTTTGTCTGAAGTGACACCACCGTGAACATTTAGGTATCAATGAGTATATTGTGAGTGATAAAGTCACCATATAAGCCAATTGATTTTATTTTGTGAAAATAAAATTGCTTTCAAATATTTCCCTTTCAAATCAAAATAAAATGTTCAAGATCACACATAATTTTCAAATTGAGGACAAACACGTATTCTCTTTTAGAAATTGATTAAACAAAAAAAAAATTCTTAAATAAAAAGAGCAAATAAAGGGAATCAATGTGTCTTTTACAAATTAAAACACACCAATCAATCCTAAAAATTATTTTTTTTGTGGAAAGATAAATTATTTTCCATAAACATTTCTTTTTAAAGAATATATATAATAAAAAATATATCTAGTGACATGCATTTCTAGTGCGAACTACGTCGACTTTGATCTCTATCGCAGGGTACGTAGGCCATAGACTCTCATTCTCGGTCAAGTCCACTTTTGTAAATAAATAACATTTTCCTCTTAATTTATTTTTCCCAACTTTTCATATTTTCATTTTATTCTTTATTTTCATTTTTACATTTTTCTTATTTTTATATTTATTTTTGCATGTGAATAGTTAAAAAACAATTAAAATAATTTTTAAAAGCCATAAAAATTGCATGATCAATCCAAGGTAACCGTTCTTAGGAACGGGTGTTGTGGGGGTGCCTAATACTTTCCCCGCTCACAATCGTACTTCCGAACCTAACTCTAATTCGCAACCCATCCTTATCCTTTTTGTTTTTATTCGGTTTTCCAAAATTTTCCTCAAAATTTTGGTGGCGACTCCCCCCGAGGCCAGCCCCCAGCCGTGAGGGCCGATTTCCCTCTTTTTCTTTTTTATCTCGTTTCCCGTGCCATCCGCGTCGCATCTCCGGGTGTGACAGTTGATGTCTTGGTCAGCAAGTGACATCAATTCATTGTATATCTTCATTTAGTGTATGCTCATCATAATTCAATGTAATTCATTGTATACCTTTATTCAATGTATGCTCATCATAACTCAATGTAACTTATTGAAAACACAATTCATTGTATAACTTCATTTAGTATATACTCATCATAATTCAATATAACTTATTGAAATCACTATTTATTGTATACCTTTATTCAATATATGCTCATCAGAATTCAATGTAACTTATTGAAATCAATATTCATTATATACCTCCATTTAGTGTATGTTCATCAGAATTCAATGTAATTTATTGAAACTAATATTCATTGTATACCTCCATTCAGTATATGCTCGTCAGAATTCAATGTAACTTATTGAAATCATAATTCATTGTACATCTTCATTCCTCATATTCCAAACATAAACCGTATTAAAAATCATATATGAAAATTTATGAATGTTACAATAACAATTAACATATGTGAAAAGAATGCCAAAAAAATTTTTGAGTGTGTGAAAATGGGTTCCTTTGCACCACTTTCTTTCTATGCTGCGTATGCTCTCACTCAGTTTGCTTAATTTTTTCTTGCTTTATTTAGGCTTCATGGGGAGAGGAAACCATGCTATTTATATCTTGTTGCCATTTATCCATCGGTCATTATCAGAAAATATGTAATAAACTACCGTGCGGTTCCGGCTAATGTGGAGCCCCTGTTGTTATATGACTGTTTGGGTAATGATCAACCCACCTGGCGCGCCGCCACACCCCCCTCCCCCCCGGCGCCGGGTATGATGTAATTTTATTGGGCTTGTCCCTGGCACGTTTTAATTGCTTCTCCATGTCTTCTAAAGTTTTTGTGGTCCTTTTTCCGGCATTAATTATTTATGATGGTTTATTATTATATTATCAATTAGTAAATATTTGTAAGAAGTTATAATGTGACTTGTCAGTGGTTAGTTGATGTCACCAGAATACTCTTTATTGTTACAATCAATCAGACAAGAGGATTGTAGAGGTGATTATAGAGGGAAACCATCGGAGAAAGAAGGCTATGCGAATAAATGTCAAATAATAATTAATATATATATATATATCAAAATGTACATAAAGTTATACTATTAATTTACTATTAACAATGCAACTCACTTTAATTTCATGAGATACATGAATTGTACATTTAATTTAATTATAAAGCTAAGAAATCAAATAAAATATTGTTGAGTCATGTCAAGATGAGAGAGTCAAAAAATAAAAAAACAAAACAAAAAACAAAATGTCAAGATGAGAAAGCCATGACTCCCTCCATTTCGTTTAAGTATCATTTTTAAAGAAAAATTTTATTTTTATTTATTTATCACTTTCAAATTTTAAGATCCCATTAATTACTATTTTTCACATATACTGTTATCTATTATTTTAAATATTAAAAATAATATTAAATATTTTTTATCTTTTTATTTATTGAATGGCATATTAAAAAATTTAAATGGAACTTTGATATATTAATTGTGATTCTTAATTTATGTGTTAAAATGTTAAATGACATATTAAAACAAAAGAAGGGAGGGCGTATATATGTAATTCTAAGTCAATTTTTCATTTTGAAAAATGTGTCATTTTAGTGTGAAGAATATTTCTTTATAATTATTTAGGAAGAACTTATTTTTCATTGACGAAAAACAGTAGCTTGAGAGTCCTTTATCTAGTTCATCCAATTTTTAGTATGTGACTCTTAGCCACTTATTGATATCTAATAAAAAATTAGGGAAAATAATTCAATTCTTTTTACCACCAGGAAAATGATTTCTTTTATAAAGGTAAAATATATAGTACTTAATGATCTATAGTACTTTACAATATATATAGCAAAGAATTTTAAGAATAAAATATTTTTCATATGCTCTGGCATTAATTATGTTGTTAAGATTGAAAAGATATAGATAGTTAACTAATATTACACATACATTATTAAAACTGACTAAGTTGTATTTTTTTTTAAAACTCAAATATTTACTAATGATTTAATATTTTACCATTATGCTTTTTCATTTTTTAAAAATAACAATCAGTTTTAATAATATAGAGTGTGTTTGTATTAGATTATATAAATGATTATGATAATAACTGTTTATTCATAATAAATTATGAGAGTAAGTGATTATGTCAAAAGTGATTTGTGTTTGAATAGTTTTACCCTATAAATGATTTTGAAAAAAAAATATGTTTAGATATTGTATGTTTAAGTGATTATTTGGTGGATAATGAGAAGGAAAAATAAAATAAATTATTATGGGAGGATAAGTGATTATCATAAGTAGAAAAAAGTAACTTATGAAAATAATCACTTAAATGGTCATAAGTGATTATTCTAATCTAGTGTACGTTTGGGAATTAATAAGATAATCATTTTTTCTCCATAAGTGCTTAAATGGCAAATCTAAATAAGCACTATGTATCCTAGCCAAATCAACTAACTATTAGTTACTTTATCTCAATTTTAACAATGTTAATCTCATTTTAAAGTGCAAATGAATTGAATTACTAAGTTTTTAAAAGGTTAAAAACTAATTCTTTAATGATAAAAAGCTATAAAATGCTATTTAAATAAAATAAACACATAGAAATCAATATAAAAATTTGGAAAGGGCAAGAGGTCCTTTATTTTAAACATCTTAAAACAAAAAATTAAAACAACTAGATTATTTTTAAACATACGTATAGCTTTGCCAGTGGTTCATAACAAGAACCCGCCAGCAAAGCTTTTGCTACTAAGCCAGTGGTTGTAAAGCTCACAGCATAGCTGACAGTTACGCCTGCCACCCCCATCTGCCTGCTGTGCTTGCTGTGGCGGCAAAAATAATTTTTTTAATTTTAAAATCTACAGATGATATAATGTGTTTTAGAATTATGTAATGATGTATTTATATAATTTGATTTTATTTTATATTTTTTATTTATATTATATAACTGTAAAACTGTAAAAATAAAATTTTTACTATATAATATTATAAAAAAATATTTTTATTTTTAAATTTAAATGTTTAAAAATTAAAAATTAAAAAAGGTGGCGGGGTAGATCTTTCTTATCAAGAGAGACCCCGCCGCCAATAGTTACATAGTCGCCAGCCATGCTTGCGATTTCTTAGCCGCTAGCTAAATTGGCGGCTAATCACAATACTGTTGGCAGCTATACTGGTGGCTAATAATCATCTCTATTGGTATGTTTACGGTTTACATGTGAATCGTCACCACTATTGCTCTACCATCGATTGTCAAAAATTATCACTAAACTTTCATAGAGCCTGCGCCCTGCGTCGGCGATGGTTTTCCAAGTCAGGAAAGACTCTTATGAGGTTTTAAGCTGTCACCAAAAAAAAATAAAGCAAGCTTTTTAGTGAATATATAATTTTTTATATTTATTTCTTCATTGAAAAATGAGCTTGAATGTGTAGGATCCACATCCAACTGTGTTATAAAGATTGCTGGGTCTCACCAAACTAAAGCAACTTATTTATGAACATCTGAAAGTATATACAACCTATTTAATTTGTCCGTCTAATGGCTGATCGATTAAGTAATGGTTTTATGGGAAAACTATGAAATAGTCATTTTAAGATTTTTTATAAATTAAGAAATTCATTACGTAATTTAGAATATTATAAATTTTAATAGTATTTTATTAAAATATTTTTAATTTAAAAACTCTTGTATTTAATATTAATAAAAATAAATAATAAAATAAGTCATTAATATTTTATTAAAATTTTAGAAGGATTACTCACCGTATAAAACAACGTACTGACAGATTCCTGACTCTGGCCATGTGAACCTATTTAATTTGTGGGTCAAACAAAGGGGCCATTTAAAATTTAAAATCAATCGATGTATATCAATTCAAATTTATAACATGTTGTACACTAGTATTTTCTGGAACCATAAGTAACAATTAAAAAATGTGTCTAGTTTATTAAAAAGCACTAAATAAAACTAAATAAACAAATTCTCTTGGAAAGCCATCCTCATAATAGAATATATAATCAATTACAATGGCAAGTTTGGCTGTGATTTGACCAATAAACAACACCACTAGTAGATAGAGTATCAAGTTTAATAAATTAAACATTTACATCTATTTCATTCTCATTCGGTCACAAATATAGAATTTTTTAATTTGATTATACCTATAAGATTATTTTCAGAATATAATTTAGTATTTATTAAGTATTAAAAAATGTTACAATTTAATTCATGAGATAGGGAGAAAAAATTAATAAAAAAATTAACTAGTTTAGCACCCTTCTCGGGACCAGATTTAGTACCAGTTTCCAATCACACCTGTCGATCTCTTCCGGTTCTTATAACACAAATTTTATCATTATCAATACTGTTAATATGATAATAGGTGAGTAGATGGTAGATAGTAAAAGGAAACAGTGGTAATATTAGAATTTTTTTAAGAAATTTACTCGTCTAACTAACGTAGTTGTAAAGAGTGATTTACAGGATGCACATGTTAGTATTGGGGGAAAATCAAATAAAAATACATGAGAGAGGTGCCATGGGTTTGTCTCCCGTCCAGCTGTTCTATTTTAACGAGTGATCTATACCGTCCATTCAATCTAACGATGGGAACTTGAGTTTGTATTAATTGATAAATGGGATGTGAAGTCTGAAAATACAGAGGGAAGGTTACAAATTTCAGGGGGGAAAAAAACTACCAGGTCCTCATGTCCTTTTTATCATTTAATCAAATTACATATTAAGGTACTTAGTTAAATGCATGGATTTTGTCGAAAACTACAACTCCATCCAAACCTCAAGGCTTCATTTGGATATGGAAAAAATAAGAGGAAAAAGAAAACTAAGGAATAAAATAAAAAGGAACCCAAAAACCCACACGTCTAAACCCCCTCTTATTTTCATAGAGTAGTGAGAGTAGCTTACCTCGATAAGAGAGAAGAGTTAGTTGAAGCTGCGCTAGAAACCATTATATATATTTTTTTCTTCAATTTTTCTAAAAAAATTGTCATTTTAATGTAAAGAATATTTCTTTAAATTTATATTTAGGGAATAACTTATCTTTCATTGACGTACGACACTACTTCGTGTGTCTCGTTATCCAGCGGCGGAGCTCCCATTATTCTGGAAGGCAATCGCTGCTTAACACTCATAGTAAATCTCATAGTCTTCCTCTCACACACACACACACATAATTTCATTTATTTTTTAAATCTTTTTGCTTCTTTTTTCCATTTTAACCCGACATTTCTTTTCTTTTCTTTTCTTTTCTTTTTTTTTAATAAAAACATTGATAAAATAATTTTTTTCTCTTAACAAATAAACCATTCAATAAATTATTTAAAAATATTTGATTTTTGGCAATTATATATAATGGAAGCCAAGGATGCATCTAAACCAAGCAAACTGAATACAACAATCGTCACAAGATACTGAGATTCATTGGGAGATGGCGGACATAATGCGGAAAGGCTTGGCCTCTCAGATTTCTCAAGAATTCATGGAAACTACACAACCATTATTGCTTACAACTGAGTCTATAGTTTCATCCTTCAATGTTCCCTGGGAGCAACAACAGGTATGCAGATCGTGTACTCTTGTTCAATTTTGAGAGCTCTTCTAGTCTTCTTATTTTTCTTTTCTTTCTCTTCGCTTACAACTTTCTATTTTAAGATTGCTAATGTTTAATACCACAAATATTAGCCTTTTTAAGTCCTATATTTAACACATAATAGATTTCACAAGCTTATGGTCAATTTTTTTTTAATAATTTTACTTAGTTTGCGTAATTAGTGATTGTTTTATAAATCAAACTCGGTAGGTGGATGATGGTGTCAGGATTGACATTGAAAAAAGGAAACAAGACAATCCGCGTTGTATCTATAGGGTACCCCGAATGATCCGTAAACTAAATGAAGATGCTTACACTCCAATGGCTGTTTCGATTGGCCCCTTTCATTATGGTGATGAGAGGCTGCAAGACATGGAAGAGTACAAACAAGTATTGTTTGAAAGATTTATGCAAAAAGCAGAAGCTAGCATGGCGGATAAAATGGATAGCATTGTGAAAAATTCTGAGCCAGAAGTTCGTGCTTCTTACTCGGAGAACATCAAACTTGATACTGAGGTCTTTACGAAACTGGTATTAGTGGATGCTGTTTTCATCATCGAACTATTCACGAGCTTTAATAATAAAGAGATTCTGAACGATCCAGAACTATCACAACCATATTTGTTGCTTACCATTTTTAATGATGTGATTTTACTTGAGAATCAGCTTCCTTTCTTTCTTATCGACAAGCTATTCAACGCATTACCCCAACGTGGTGACCTCCCTTCATTTCTTCACCTCACATTTAAATTCTTTGACCATTTGAACAAGCAAAAGCTATCGCCTGATTCTATAAATAGGATATTGCACTTCACAGATCTTCTTAGATTATTTTACTTACCAGAAGAGAAACATCCAAACAAGCCGCCACCTAAAAGGGAAAGCTTAGTAGGTAAAAGTCTTCTGCATTACAGTGCAAATGAGTTGCGAGAAGTAGGAATAAAGTTGAAGCCAATTGAAAGCGATAGCTTATTTGACTTTGAATTTTCAGGGCATGTTCTTAAGATCTCACAGATTTTTGTGGAAGATACTACTGAATTTTTGCTTCGTAATGTGATAGCTTTAGAGCAATGTCATTATCCTGAAGAATCTTACATTATTGACTATGCTCTTGCAATGGATTGCCTAATCAACACCGATAAAGATGTGGAAGTCCTCGTTCATAACAATATAATCCACAACTGGCTTGGTGATACCCATGAAGCTGCAACATTATTCAATGGTCTTTGTAAGAATATCTTTGCATCAACTTGCAGTTGTCAATACCTCAATATCTTCACAGAGTTGAATGGATTTTATCAAAATCCTTGGTGCAAGATGAAGGCAACTCTAAGACATGATTATTGCAATACACCTTGGAAAATTGCGGGTACTGCTGTTGGAATCATAGTCCTCCTTCTCACCACGACTCAAACCATAATTTCTCTCCTCGGAACACTATGAACATAGAGATTCTGTTGCTGGAATAGGTTGAGGTTGCTTCGCTTGATGCCTTCAATGTGTCTGCCTTTATTTTCTTTGTCTATTTATGTTTTGTGGGTCTCTTCTATTTGTGTCGTTTTCAACGCTTTTTGTGGCTTGGATTTTATTTGTGTTTCTGTGATGTAATCTATTGTACTGTTGTTGTAATCTTTGTGTTGCTAATTAAATATTTTCATGGTGGAAAAAAAAGCTCAATAAATGGTGGAAATTACGAAACCTCTCCTCCTCCTCCAATCACTTGGAAAAATAAGTATGCATATCCTGTACTCTTGTTCGATTCTCAAGGCTATTTTCCAAAAACGAATGGGAGATGATTAAGAAAATAGAGAGAATGGGAGAAAGTAGAACCCAGGATCTCTCACCAGGAAGGCCGCCGAACCACTAGGCCACGTGTTTTGTAAATGCTGCTAATTTTGCAGCATATGTTATAACATTTTTTTAACAGTGAATTTTTTTTAGAAAAAAAAAACTGAATGGGCATGTTGGCCGCCAGAATCTGAACACTAAGCCACACAAGTTGAATGGAAGTTTCAAGGCTGGCTTATTTTTTATTTGAATATTTTTTTAAGCCAGATAACAACAATAATAATAATGATAATAATTTTTTAAGGACTCGTGGTAGTGGGAATTGAATGTATAACCTCTTCCTTTACAACTCCAAAAGACTCGCAGATTGATTACCACCAGAGGCACATCTATAGCTTTGAGAAACAGTTTTTTATTTATAGCAAAACAAAGGATTTAGAAAAAAGGAAAAATTGGGAAAAAAAACAAGAGGAAAAATATTTGGGAAATGAAACAAAAATTCACCTTATTTTTGAGTCAGGATAGAATTTTTTCAAGTAAGAATAGAAAATTTCCAAATCATGATAAAATTTGTTGGTACCAAGTGAAAATAGAATAGTTGCAAGTGAAGATAGAAAATTTCTAAGTCATGATATAAAATCTTCCAAATTTGGTATCAAAAACTAAATATTTTGATTTTTTGTACAAAACCGAATTTTTCCAAAGAGAACTAATAAGTGCCTGTTTGGATTTGTGATTTAAGCACTTATGGGTGTATTTGGATTGACTTATGTATAAGTGATTATAAGAATAAGTATTTATTCATAATAGATTATGAGAATAAGTGATTATGTCAAAAGTAATTTGTGTTTATATATTTTTACCCTATAAGTGATTTTGAGAAAAGAAATATATTTTGATATTAGAGTTTAAGTTATTATTGGGTAGATAATAAGAAGAAAAATGAAAATAAGTGATTATAGGAGGATAAATAATTGTCACTTATTTCATAAATCACTTTTGATATAATCACTTATTTTCATAATTTATTATGAATAAACACTTATTTTTATAATCATTTATAAATAATCTAATGCAGACACACTCTAAAAATAAAATAAAAATAAAATGGTGGATTGCAGTTTGACGCTATACTTGGAAAGACACCATTTAAACAAAATAAGCTACGTGTCCCCCACTAACGACATAGATAGCTCATATGATTCTTACGCAAACTTGTTTGGGCCAATTTACTTATTAAAAAAAAAAACATATATGTGTTACTTAAACCATACTTTATATCATCCAAGTAGTATGACCATAGATTCTTCTGCTGGAATAGGCTGAGGTTAATTGCTTCGCTTTCGCCGATGGCTTAAATGTGTCTGTTTATTTTCTTTGTCTATCTTTGCTTCGTAGGTCGACTAATTGTGTTGGTTTCATCGTTTTGTGGATTTTATTTGTGTTTCTGTAATGTATTTTGTATTTTGTATTCTGTTGCTATCAATGAAGTATTTTCCATGTGGCAAAAAATCCTTTCTAGATTTACGTTCGCTGTCTAATTTTTTTAGTCTATTTGCTACATCTATGAATAAGAGAATTCTCTCAAACTCAATATATATTCTTTGTTTTCTCTAATTTTTTGAAAAATTTAAGAACATAAACTACTTTTAATTCTTTTAATTAATATGGATAAAGTAGTAGTTAAAAAGTGATTTAAAAATAAGGACCAAAGTTTCTATTTCAATTTCAATTTTTTTCCATTTATGAAGGATACCAAACTGATTAAGGATGTCTTCAAAGTAGTGAGACTAGTAATGGTCTTCTTCACTGGTTAATTAAGCTTTTGTTCGACATGCTTCCGTTAGCATCTCTATCGTAAGCATTTTTTCACTTTAATTAGGTTATATTTAGTATCATTAATATTTCACCAAATTTAAAATATAAATTATATTATTTATATTATTAAAAATAAATTATTTTATAAATGTGAATAAATTTTTTTTATAAATTTTATATGTTATTAATTATTACTGATTTATTTTTTAGTATAACGATAAAAAATTATTAAATATATTGACGATAAAAAAACTGTATTTAATATATATAATTTTTTTTATATTTCATTAGAAATGATTTCAAATGCGCAGGAACCACCCCAACATGTTATAACTTATACGAATCGCTCATCAAATTAAAATATATATAAAAATATGCGTGTTATTTTCATTCGTCATATTAAGATTTTTAAAGAAAGTAGCCTTTCCGTAACTATATATTGAGGCTCTTATATTTGACAAAAGTGAGATTCCTGATGAAAAAGTTATTGCCTTTCAAATACACTATTATTTTCTCTCTATTTCTGCCTTTCTTTATATCAAAACGACCTAAGTAATGTTGACTATATTTATTTATAATTAATTAAAGTTCAATTAATGTTACCTTGCAAAAAAAAAAACCAAAGTTAGATGTTACTACTTTTCATATACATTTTATTAATTTAACCCTGGTTGAAATTCAGACATTCATCGGTTCCTGGATGCGGAGTCATCTTCTAGCTTACATATAGAGCCACGTCTTTTTATATGCTTAGTTATTTTATAGCATCTAGCTTTGATTCAAACCCAATTAATTTATTAACTTTTGGAGGGATCGTAATTATCAAAAGCTCAGAATTTTCCAGTTTTTTTCTTTTTAGAATAGCCTTAATCCAGAAATTTATTTGTGCTTATCATAACTTGGTTAGTTTGGGTCGATTAAGATCTGTGATTATAATATTGTCTCTGTGTTTGAATTTTCTTCATATGAATATTTCACTAAATGTTGGCTTCATCGGCAAGATTCAAAGACATATGCTTCGAACACCATATACCAGCTGAACAATAGTACATAATTGTAAGACTGTACTGTACGATGTGTTATTCAAGTAATCGTAAATTCTCTTACAACAAATCAAGATCAAGAATCTCATACAAAGAGATTTTTTTTTTTTAATTTTCCAAACATACTAAAGAGATTCTTACATCCTCATGAAATAAGAATCTTAATTTAGTTTGGTTTACATGTGTGAGTCTCTCTCTCTGTTTTCTTTTATTTTTTTCTTCTTCTTCTTCTTCTTTTGTTGAATGACTAATAGGTTTTTTCTTTCACATAAGTATTCTCAAATTGAAGGTTTGGTGTTAGAACATTAATAACATTAATATGATAGATTTTCTTGTTAAAAAAAAAAACTAACGTTAGCTTGAAAAGGGAAAATATTATTCGAACTTCTAATTGCTTTAATTATCTTCTTCTCAGTTAAAAAAGAACTAATGTTAGCTTGAGAGCTTGCTGGGCAAAACTGAACCATGATGGGGGTGCATTGTAGGATGGACACTTAACTTTGTACTAGTGTTCTGAAAGCCAGATCGAATTGACCTATTCATCTGAGAACTAGCACTACAAGAAAACATCAATTTTCTCATGGAAATTTCTCATGGCCTTGATCTTGTGAGAGAAATTCTCACAATATTTCTCACGAAAAAACATTTTTAGGAAGACTCTCACTGATTTTTTCACGAGTAAAAGGTAGTGAGAACATTTCATGAGAAAAGTGTGAGAAAAAGTGTGAGACTTTGTGCGGGATGGCGGGAACGTGGCGAGAATTTTTCTCATGGAAAACATGCGTAAGAACATAGGAAAAAAAATTGGAAAAGAAAAAAAATAAAAGAAATATCTTAAAAAAAGGTTTCTCACAGCTTAAGCCAGTGCGAAATTCTCACAGCCACATGGCTATGACAATTTCTTGCCACCATATACCTGTGAGAAAGTATGTCAAGCTCACCTTCTCTATTGTTCACATGGGCTCCTATCCTTCAATGTTTCTCATGGGTTCTCTCCATGAGAATTTCTCACAGTTGCTCATGTGTGAGAAGTTCTCACAAAGACTTGGTCATGAGAAAATAGGATGTCAAAAATACATGGGCTCCTATCCTTCAATGTTTCTCACGGGCTCTCTCCATGAGAATTTCTCACGGTTGCTCATGTGTGAGAAGTTCTCACAAAGACTTGGCTGTGAGAAAATAGGATGTAAAAAATAGTATATTGTTTAGATTGAGGATTCGAACTTCAAATTGCTTGGTTAGCTTGCCAACACTTGACCATTAAGCTAGCTACATACACTTACAATTTTGTGGCACTTAATTTTTATAAAACTTTAGTTTATATCGATGAAACTTTTTCCCACAGTGCCTTTGAATCCATTGAACTTAAAACCCATGACTCCATTAAACTCCACTAATCACAGAACCAAAAACCCCTAAAGCCCAAAATTCTTTTTGCGCGGAACTTCATCCTCGTCTCCGGTTGCCTTCTTTGTTTAGCCACACCACCCACTCTCTTTTACCCTTCATTTCGGCACTCCCTCACTCTTCTTCTTCACGGATTGTTCATGGGTCACTGGATCGTTGGGTCGTGTGTGGGTGTGTATCTTTGTTTTCACGTGATTTGCTTGGTCTTTATTTCATGGGTCGTGGTGGCTAGTCTCTAGCGAAACACAGCCAAGGGTTACCGGATTGAGATTCGTGGGTCTCTATCTTCTCCATATGCGTTGTGGGTCATGGTGGCTAGTCGCCAATGAAACTCAGCCGTGGGTTGTACGTGTAGGTCACCGAAGCTTCATGGGTCTCTCTCTTCTTGATCTGCTTCGTGGGTCTTCACCTGCTTCATGGGTCTTTGATCTTTTGCTTTGTGGTATGTATTGTTTATATATATTTTTTGAAGTTTTGATAACAAAAGGGAAAAAGCTAAAAGCTTTACTTGGAGCCATAAGCTATGTGACAAGGATTGGTAGCTTTCTGCTATTTTATAAAATGCTTATATGAAATTCTATTAAATGAAATTCTATGATTAGTGGGTATGTAAGGAATGGGAAGCTAGTGGAGGCATTAGATTGAGGTTAAGAAATCTGTGTTGAAAAATTGGAATATTATGAATTCTGATGTATACGTTGATATGTGTGTATGATGATTGTGACCGATACATCTATTTGATCATTAATTCTTTTATGGCATGTTGCCTTCTTATATGGTATATTTGAAATGTAAATGAGCTATACCTTTATATATGTTACGTGTTGTATATATGCCCCACAGTAAATGAAAGCCAAAACAAAATGTGAAGTGTTTTTGAATTTGACTATTGTTTTTGCTCAAAAGCAAGAAAACAATTTTCGATCTATCAAATTCTTTCTTAGTAATATATTAGGCAATTTAATTATGCAAATTCCATGTGGTAAGTACTTTAATTATATTGGCTTTTGCTTTATGTAGTATATACCAAATAGTCCAATCAATGATTATTAAAGTTTTAATATTTTAAATTACATGAATTTTGTACCAATAATGCAGGAAGTGGAGTTAGGATGAGAAGTGTCGATGCCTGAAGTATTTAAGAAGGTGCAACATAATGAGCAAAAAAGAGGTTGGATACGACTAAAAGCTGCTGACACTTACGTAAGTTAAGATTTTATTTATAACTCTCAAACTTATTTTTTCATATTATGAATACATGGCTCACAACTCTATTTATTGTTGATGTAGAATCAATTTGAGTAGTTGAAAGAATGTCAAGGTGAAGGCTCAAATGTTTATGACAATGCTGTATGGCTTACAGTTGTTGGCGGAAAAAATAAGAAAGAGCGTGTGTATGGATTTGGATCACAAGCCAGCCTTATTAATTCTCATGGGACACTAAGCCATAACTTTGGTGAGCTTGCACAAATTACATAATCTTTTGAAAAAAAGTTGCAAGACAAACTCACTGAACAAGCAAAGGTTTATGAGGAGAGTTTGGTTGTAGTGGTTAACAAATTGAATAGGGAACACAAAGAGAGCATGGATGTAGTTGTTAACTAATTGAATGAGGAATACAAAGTAAGAGAACAAATGGGGGAAGAAAAATTCAAAATAACTGAGGACTTCATGAAGAAAATTATGGCACGGATAGACTTAGGAGGTATCAATCAAGTTGATCCTTCTCAACTTTCACATGATGATGATGGCGATGATGACGATGATGATGGAAATAGTGAGGGAGATGATGATGGAAGCGATGATGGAGATATAGATGGGGATGATGAAGAGTAGTATAGTTAGTAAACAACTATCATACTTTTAATGAATTGTTATATAGCTTGTTAGATGTTAAAGTAATTAAAACTATTGATTTTGGTTAGTTGTAAATTTTCATTTTGATGATAATGAAAAACTGTTATTTTTAACATGCATTGGATGCTGAAATGTTTAATGTTCATGGTGTATGTTGTAAAATTTGAATACAGATCAATATGCAAGGGGATCAAATTGAGTTTTGCAAAACTTTGAAAGTTTTTCACAAATTTTTTTATGAGATTCTGTGAGAAAATCCATGAGAAATGGGAGGCATACCCATTTCTCATGCATCTCTCACAGAATTAGTCCATGAGGATTTCTCATGGAGAGGTTCCTATAAGAATGTCTCATGAAATATATTCCATGAGAAATTCTCATGGAAACAAAATCCGTGAGAACTTCTCACAATATGGTTTCCAAGAGAATTTTTCTCACGGGTCTATTCCATGAGAAAATCTATGAGAAATAATTCTCACGGTTGTCATCTGTGACAATATTCTTCTTCCCACGAGCACATTTCTCATGAAGGCTTAGGCGTGAGAAATTCTGTGAGAACTTTGTTTCTCACGGAATTTCTTCTTATTTTCTCACAGATTTTGTCTGTGAGAAAATTGATGTTTTCTTATAGTGTAGTTCCTATATAATCTGGTTCGAAATAAATCAAAAACCTGACTCTTTATAAACCAGTCAACAATTGGCAAACTCAATAAAATCGGATTGGTTGCAGTCTAATTAAAAAAAAATGAAAGCCTTTTACTGCATTAAGGAGTTGTCCTTTAGCCCAATGACCTTTGACCCAATGGAAGTTTAGCCCATCACATTGACAACAACTCTTATACCTCTTATGTTTTATAGCGCTACCTACTCCCCTTTTCCTTGAAATTATTGATTTAGTACTTGTGATTATAAACTCTGCTTATGTTGTGTCATAGCCGATCCCAATCTCAGATAAAGGAGGAAGGTTGTGTTAGACTCTCAACAGTCAACATAAAATTCTGTCAAATTTCTATGACATGGATTAAAGGTGTTTTTGTGCTAACGCTAGGTTGTTACCTAGTAACGCGCTATATGGCTCGAATGCAATGTTAAATGGCCACTACATCAACACCCAAGTACAGTGTTAAATGATCAAGTGTTCTCACATTATTCTAGATAGATGTAGGTAAAGAAGTTAGCTTGAGAGAGTAAGATTCGGTTTGGTTCTTGGAATATTAGAACTTTAACAGATAAATCTATAGAGATAGCAGACACTATGATTTGAAGGAGAATTAATATCTTGTGTCTTCAAGAAAGTAAATGGGTGGGAGAAAAGGCTAAAGAGATAGACATTACTTGTTTTAAACTTTAGTATATAAGGAAGGTCAAAGCAAGAAATTGAGTTAGTATTATTGTGGAGAAAGTTTGGAAAAAGAATGTGGTGGGAGTTAGAATGATTGAAGGTAGGATCTTATATTTAAAATTGACTATTGGACACGATACTTTCAATGTTATTAGTGCGTACACACCTTAAGTAAGGTTGAAAGCACATATTAAGGATAAATTTTTGGAAGATTTGAAGAGCTTAATTCGAGACATCCTATAAGAGGAAAAGATTTTCATTGGTGGGAACCATAATGGTCATGTGGGGAAAGAAATAAGATAATATATGGGAGCTCATGGCAATTTTGGTTTTGGAGAATTAAATGAGGATGGGCATTCTATTCTTGATTTCTCAATAACTTATAAACTCACAATTATGAACACTTGTTTTAAGAAACATGAGTATTTAGTCACATATAACAGTGGAACCCAAAGATAATAAATTGACATATTTTTGATAAAGAATTCAAATAGAAGAGTTTGTAAACACTGCTTAATGATCCCTGATGAGAGCTTAACTTCACAACATAGGGTTTTGGTCCTTGATGTGCTAGTTAAGAGCCGTAAACTGAAAATTTGAAAAGTCTTAAATCCTAGAATCAAATGGTGGCAACTAAAATATGAGCAACAATTGACCTTTACGAGAAAAGTATTGGAGGAAGGTAATTGAGATTCGTAAGGATGTACTAACATCTCATGGGAAGAGATAGTTAAAAGAATTAGTCAGTGTTAGATGAATCCAAAGGTTTTGGACTTAGAGATAAAGAGTCTTGGTGGTGGAATGAGAATGTGCAAAAGAAGGATAAACATTAAAAAGAGTGTTTTAAAGTCTTACATTTATACAAAAATGAGGAAAATTGGAAGAGTTATCGCTTAGCTAAAAACGAGACTAAGAAAGTAGTGTGCGAGCCTCGATCTAAAGATTTTGAGGAATTTTATCATGATTTAGGAATGAAGAATGATGAATGCAAGATTTATAAAATTGTCAAGAATAGGGAAAGAAAGTCAAGAGATTTGGATCAAGTAAGATGCATTAAGAATAAGAAAAGAAAAGTTTTAGTTACTGATAATGATATCAAAGAAAGATGGGAAAACTACTTTTATAAGCTCTTCAATTATGGATTGGGCATTACTTTTAGAATAGAGGCTATTTTATTTATTAAGGGGTTTGATTAAAAAATACCGAAGTAAAAAGAGAGACTAGCATATGGTTTTCATTTATTTGAAAAAAAGTCTATAATAGAGTATAAAGAGATATATTGTGGAGAGCAATGAAAAAAAAATATATTCATGTAGCTTATATTTGAGTCATAAAGGATATGTAGAAGAGGCAACAACAAGTATGAGAACTCTTAGAGGTGAGACAAAAGACTTTCCTATAAAGATAGGTTCACATCAATGATCTTCCTTGAATCTATACTTGTTTGATTTAGTTTTGAATGTTCTAATAGAACACATACAAGAGGAAATTCCTAAATGTCTATTTTTTCACGGATGATATAGTCTTAATTGAGGGCAAAAAAGAAGAGGTTAACTCTAAACTTAAGTTATGGAGACATACTTTGAAATCAAAAGGTTTCCACTTCAATAGAAGTAAAACATAATATATTCATTGCAAATTTAACAAGAAGCCAATTAGAAATGATTTAGAGATAAAAATTGAAGAGCAAACTATTTAAGAATTGTCAGAGTTCAAGTATTTGGGGTCAATTTTACAGAATGATGGTGAAATAGGTGGGGATGTTATACATAAGATACAAGTTGGGTGGTTAAAATGGATAAAAACTTCAGAAGTCATTTAAGGCCGTAAAGTACCTACTAAGTTTAAAGGAAAATTTTATGGAAATGCTATAAAGCCAACGATGCTTTTACTTCAATGTTGGTGATAGCAACATGTATGCTTATTAAGCATTCAAGCTCGTGAATTAGCTCCAATTGAATTTCAGATTGAAGCTATCAAAAAGAGTCCATAGAAATTTTAGAGATGCTACACTATATGTGTTGTATTATCAAGGATATGACTTAAACTAAAATTATAATCCAATGTGAGTAGATTCAAGAAATGATTTGTGAACCTTGATATATTGTTTTTAGAACAAATCACCATACATTGCTTTAACGTAGAAGAAGACATGTGGCTAAGTGATCAGGTACTGCTTCAGGACATTGAAAGCAAGATTAAATGTGGTGAAACAATCAAGAGCCATAGTCTTCCCTAAGTGTCAATTAAAGGTAAAGTACATAAACACAAAATGTAGAATTTTGCTAGAGGAGCAAAGCCATAGAAAGTGTTACTGATCAATGTATGCTTACAAATGAGATGAGTAAATTTCTAATAGAGTTAAATACCTTGTGAAAGAGAAAAAATAAATATAATTGTTCTCCCTCCTTGTGGAAGTGAGTTTTTCGTATGTGGTCAAGGAACGATGAACGCTGATTCAGAAGAAAGAAGAGAGGTTACTTACAAGAAATTTAGCAATTGATTGTTTTACTTAAAAACATTTTATTTTATTTATGTCTTAGTTAATTCAAAATTAAATTGTCTATTCACTCTCTTTTATTAAACGCGCTGCTACTGAAAAATGAGTGTTAATGTGGCTTACTATTTTTTTTCCGACCAAATGTGACTTAGTATTTGTTAATAAAGTCATTAAATTATTTATTCTAATTATTAAATTAATTAATTCACGGATCTTCTCAGATTGTTTGCTTCACTCGCAAGCACATAAACCTCAGAAAAAAGGGTTAATTGTAATGCACTATATATGTAAGTGAGTGGGCATTTTCAATTTCTAAAATTACTCCCGCTGTCCCATTTTTATGAAGGGATTTTAGATTTTTTATTAATTTTGGACAAAAATATAAATTCATGTTGTAATTTACTAATTCTACTATTCGATCTAGAGTGTGAATGATTGAAAACTCCAAGAAAACACTAATAGTAATTTACTTTAATAATTTTTGAAAAAGAATCTTAATTTTTAAAACTTTTGACGGTTAACATTATAAATTATGATTTTTCCAATTGCCATTGTTAACTAAATTATCAACTTGAGTTTGGGTCCTAGAGATTTGTTAGATTCTTTTTTCTATTAATGATGAGAGAAAAATGTTATTTACAATTTCTTTTGAGACCATGATATTAATTTTTAGTTAAAAATTAGACTAATTATTGTTATTCTTCCAGCATAATTAGTTGTTGAAATATTTTTTTGAAAATGAACAGAAAGCAAAACAATAATTTTATAACTTTTTACAGTAGAATTATATATATATATATATATGTATATATTACAAAACTAGATATGGACCTCATATATTATGGAGTAAAAATATGAATAGTACTATGAACGATATATAAGTAAGTGAATTGTTATAAATTATATATTTTATTTCAAATTAAATTTGAATGAATTGAATTTAAATTTGAATTTAATATTGTTTTTAACAAATTAAATCAATATATATATATATATATCAATATGAATATAATGATTATAAAATTAAGACTGACATTTCAAACTCGAACTTGGGACACACATAACACCAACCAACGGGTTGAAAATATCAACAAAACATATGATATCTTTTAGTTTTAATTATTGTATCTGGCCAAAAAAGTAATTTCAATCCTTGTACCGCCAAAAACAAATCGTTTTCATTTATAAGTAATACCACACCAATTAAGGCCACACGTCCTCAAAGTTCAAACTACTGAGACATCGTAATGGACTCGTGGCCTGTTTGGTTTGAGGTAATAAATACTGCATACAATGGAATAGCGATCATTCCTTTTTGGTTTGGTTTTTTTTTACAATGCTATCCCATTCTTGTTGGAATGGCCATTGCCAAACTACTGGGAATGATGATTCTTGGAGGTGACTGACGGAATGATGAAGATTATTACATGACTTTGGATCAAAATGTCAATAATGCCCATTGTTATAAAATGTTTTATTTTACCCTGGTTACTGCTCGAACCCGGACCCTTCTGCTTACCCTTGTGATGTGGCCCATTCTTTGTTGGTTAAAAGTTCTGTACATCATGCTTCCATTTGCATCTCTTTTGTCAGCATTTTATCAATATCATTATTAATTTGATTATTTAAACAAAAACAATTTTATTAAGTAAGGAAAATTATTTTTTTCTTAAAAGCTAAATAATAAAGAATTAAGAAGAGAAAAATGGGGTGAAACTTAAAGGACAGTTTTGGCCTCACATCCTTATTAAGGATATGCATCTTGGCTGTCGAGATGAGATTTTGACGATTTAAATTTAATTATTTTACATTTTTTGTATCCTTATGCTATAATATTAATTTTTTTATAAGTTGATAGTTATAATTTTTATTTTTATTTTATTTTTCATCATTTAAGATAAAAATATTCAAATTTAACTAAAAAACAAAGAAATGCACATAATAGCAAAAGAAATGTGCACCATATCCAAATTCGGACTTATCATCTTATGGCACGGGTGACTTGCCTCTCCCTGTCTTACGAAGCCCACCACCCACCCATGCCCCCTCTTTTCCGGCATTAATTATTTACGATAGTTTATTATTAAATTATCAATTAAATAATTATAAGAAGTTATAATGTGACTTGTCAGTGGGTTGTTGATATCACCAGAATACTCTTTATTGTTACAATCAATTAGATGGTTCCAAATTAGAAAGGAATTTTAGATTTATTAATGTATTTAGATAAACATACCTAGCTAGTAAAATCATGTTGTAATTTTAAAGAGCATTAGAAAATTTCAAGAAAACACAAATAATAATTTTCTTTTATAATTTTTGAAAACTAACTTTATAAATCAAGGATTTCAATTAATTTTAACCAATTTCTATATTATATATAAAACAGTTAAAAATAACTTATAATTTGAAAACAAGAAAGTAAAAGGTGACTTATTTATGAATATCTATTAGTATACGTTCGAATGGATCTAAAGCATATTGAATATAACCTACAAGCTCCTTACATAGTTGATACTTGGTAGATAATTTGATTCTTTAAACATATTATTTTATTTTCAATCCCTACTTATGTGTATACAAAATATCTTATTAAAAAAAGAAAAATCCTACTTCCGTAACTTCTACATCCCAAAGATACCCAACTTAATATAACAATATGACCATTGGGACCACATATGCTGCCTCTGGCCGAGGAGATCACTTCGCTCTTTACTATTGGGACCACTAGGTCCATTATTGTTCTTCTCTTGCTTCTCCACAACATTACGTTGGGCTCTAGCATGGACCCCCAGGGCCAATGGCCTCTTGTTTTCTTTATCCTTAACCTTGAAATTAGGCTTAACTCTATTTACTCTCCTCTATGGGTGCTGCTATGTTTTTTTTAACCAGTATGATGGTGCTGTTATTGAAAAATTAGGAATGGTGCCTGACTTTTTACTGACAGGTCATTAAATGATTTATTTTTATTATTAAATTAATCAATTTGTGGGTCAAAGCGCAGGTCCATTTAATTTAATTTTTTTAAAAAAACTATAATAATTTTTAATTTTTTTTTACTTACAGATGAAATGAGTTTTAATCACTAAATGGTGAAACAAGTGAGAAAGGTATTTTTTTTCTTATTGAAGATCCTTTTTTTAAAAAAATAGTATTACTTTTTTATACAAATGAGATTGCTTATGCACACCTGTCAATATTGTTTTAAATATTTATTAAAATCTCACATTTATCAAAATATAAAATTAACAAGTTAAATTTTTGTGCTTGGCAAAAAAAAAACTAGTTAAATTTTTGTGTACTGTATTAAGTTTAGGAAACAAAGCACTCTGTTCATATTTATGAATAGGACGGCTTTATATATACATATATATATATATATCTATATGAAAATAATTAGTATTGTCATTTTCTGAACCGGGAGTTTTTGAGTGTCATTATATTCCTATCAGATCCTTTATTGTCATTTACCCAAGTCCATAAATATGATAGAGTTCTCCTTAAATTATCTTACTACGAAAAAGAAATCTTTTTTAATTTATGAAGGATACCTAACTTAGGCGACAAGTCTTATTTAGCGGTTTAAGGCTTTCTACGACATGCTTCCATCAGCATCTCTTAGGTCAACATGACTTGAGGTTACATTCAACGTCATTAATATTCATCAAATTTAAAATACTCGTTCCCCTACTTTTTGTCACATTTTTATAAGGTATTAATACTTTATGAATTAAAAACTTAATTATGTTTTTAAGTTTCTAAAAGAAAACAAATATTTTCTTTTTATCTTTATTAATGAAAATAATGTAATATTTATTAATTAATGCTATCAATCATTTAAGTGAAAAAATTTTTTTAAAGCAATTAATACAAAGGTTATGGATATCATTTAAACACGAATCAAACTTTACTTCGTATTACAATTTATGAAAGCAACAACTAAATAATGAGAGATAAAAAAGGAATAATTTTTTTTAATATTATATAGTGCCTTATATTAAGGACCATAGAAAACTTCTAAATGGTTCCTTATAATTAGGACCAGAAGAAGCATTATATTACACCATAGCTAATCAGATTAAGTTAGGTAGAATTATAAGAGTTTTAATATAACTGTATACTCAAGATTCAAAGTCAATATTACTAGTTAAGATAGCACATCCTCCAACTAACTGAGTTATGCGCTCATTGGTTATATTTTATTATTATTAATGATTTATTTTTTTGAGTGAAACAAATAAAAATTATTAAATATACTAACAATAAAAAATGTTTAATATATCTATTTTTTACATATTTCATTTAAAATGACTTTGAATATCTGGGATCCATTTCAAACATGTTATAAGGATTACTCACGAATCTAAAACAGCGTATTAATGGATAACTAACTGTAGCCATATGGATCTATTAAATTAATCAATTTGTAGATCAAAGGGCAGGTCCATTTTACTTAAAATTTTTTAAAAACAACTAAAGTATTTTTTTTTAATTTTTTTTTGCAGATGAAATGAGATTTAATCACTAAATGGTGAAAAGAGTGAGAAAAGTAATTTTTTCCTTTTTTGAATATCTATTTTTTTAAAAAAAATAATTTCTAAACAAATGAGATTACTTATGCACACCTCTCAATGTGGCTTTAAATATTTTTTAAAATTTTATTTTATCAAAATATACTCATCCGCATCCTTTATTTAAACATGTAAAAAATACTTTCAACTAGCAATCAAGTCATTGTTGACTATTAGTCAATGTTGTCAGAACCGGACCGGATATTAAATTGAATAAGATACTAATTTAAAGTTCAATGGTTCAACTGAAGTTGGACCGGGATCAAATTATTAGTAATTAAAATAATATATTGAAAACAAATAACATAAGTTTAAACAAATTTTATAACTTAATTAAAGTCTCAAACTAAATAATATTGAATTATCAATCTATTACTCACCACAAACAAATTATTAATAGGTTTCATAACTCAATATTTAAATTTAACTAAATTAATATTCATCTATAATTATATTTTGAGTTCAAAATAATTAATTAATAATCTATTATTATATTATTTATTAAGTAAATATATAATTTTTAGTAGTTATATATCATAATAATAATTAAATAATATTATAATATATAAAGAAAAAATAGTTTGTATTAGAAATAATGTTATTTTATTTTAAAAATAAAAAAAATATTTTAAAAAAATTAAAAAAAAATCACAAAAAAAATCACAAACTGGTTCAAGACCAGTTTAGAACCGGTTAAAGACCAGTTTTATCAGTTCTGAGTAGTACCGATTTTCTAACTTACACAAATCACATCAAGCATAGTACCGATTTTCTAACTTACACAAATCACATCAAGCATTCCTAATCTAGCTGGTCAAACTGGCCGGTTTCGATCTGGTTTCGACAATAATGCTATTAGCTGAAAGTAGTAGAAATACAAGTACATCGTTGACGGACAGATGACTTGCATTGGTCTTCTTCACTGGGTGGGGTCATATGCCACATGTTATTGTTATGTGCCCCAAACTAAAGCAACTTATTAGAACGGACATCACATCCTCTTTCTGGCTTGCCTCCGAAAAATGTGTGTATAGAAAAGGGACAATTATTTCTAACTTCGGAGAGACTCATTTAGGATAAGAGACCATTGGTAGGGAATGAGATAGGTTCGGCAGACAATAATATAAGATAGGTAAGAAATGATTCATCTCTCTAAATAAGTCTCTTAGAAGTCTTTATAAATAATTCTCCCTATATATAATTACTTAGTGATTAATTAAATTTTAAAAATTAATATACTACTCTCTCTATTTTGTATTATAAAGCAACATGAGAGATTTTCTTATTTTATAATATAATATAATATGTAGTAATATGTCATATTTCTCCATTATTTATTGTATTATTAATATTGTAATTTATGCTAATGTTTCTTAATCTATGTATTTTTTTCTCTTAATTTATATATATTAAAAATGTCAATTTTATGGAACATCTCTAGCCCATACACAGTTCTCTCTCAATATGATTATAACAAATTTTAAAATTCTATTTTATTATCTCATCTAAATCTAAATATATTCAAGGAGGAATTACATTTAGATATCAAAATCATAAATTTATTATAAAATAAGATCCATTACTACTCATTTTGTCAATTTTATTACTCAATATTTTAAAATTTAATATTTTTTATCACTTAAAATTTTTCTTTATAATTAATTTATTATAATCTCCCAACTGTTATAATTCTGCTATATTCCATATTACCACCCTCATTTTCAACCCGGCTGGCAGACTGGGTGCATGTGACCCTGTACCGCATGTTCTGTCCCATCTCTTACAACTGAGCATTTCACCTCCATCCTCCAAAAATGAACATTTTGTGTCTACGTCTATGTGCGTTAGTGTAAAATTGTTTATTACTATGTTATTACCATGTACAGAAGAAAAAGCTATTCAAAATTTTTTTAAGAAATTATTAAATAAATTGACGATAAGAAAACTGTGCTTAATATATATATATCATTTTCATATTTATTTCGTTAAAAAAATAACTTTGAGTGTGCGGAATTCCAACATGTTATGCTCACTAAACTAAAGCAACTTATTTATGAATATATATATATATATATATATGAACCAATTTACTTTATGGGTCAAATACTTTTGTACATTAAAAATCAATCAATATATATCATTCAAAATTTATAAGAAGTTGCAATTTTATAAATCATGCAATTCACATTAGACTATATAATATTAAAAAAAGTCATGTCTCATGTCTAACTTTTTAAAAAGAGCTAAATTAAATCTAACTAAATAACCAAAGTCACTTCTTGCAAATCTACGCACATAGCATAATCAATGACAATGGCAAGTTGCTCATCAAGAAAAAAAAAAATGACAATGGCAAGTTTTGTTTTGGTCAATATACAAAACAATACGACTAGATAGCGTATGACTTAGAGGACTTTTTTGCGTAATGCATGAAAATGTTTCTTCTTTTATCGTACAAAATATCATATACAAATAATATTTATTATGTTTTGTTATTATTATTTGATAGTAATTTTATATTTTTTATTTGATAGTAATTTCAACCTACAAAATTATTTCTCTATTCCATTTTCTTTTCATTATTCCAAATACAATAATTTGACTATTTGCTCTCTAAATTATGTAGAGTTTTTAGTTTTATTGAAATGTACATTTTTACTTTTAAAATATGCATAAATTCTTAAAAATTTATTTATACTTTAGCGTAATTTGAATTTTTTTGTCAAAATATATTTTATTTAATTTTATCTAGAAACATATATTAAGATTAATAAATAAGTTTTGGATCAAAAATTTAAATTATACTAATATAGAGTATATGTAACTTAAAAAGTTTTGGCAATCATATATAACGGAAGCCAAGGATGCATCCAAGGCAAGCATATTGAATACAACAATTGGTACTGACAGTGCTGAGATTCATTGGGAGATAGCAGCCACGAAGCAAAAAGGATTGACCTCTGAGACTTCTCAAGAAATGGTAGAAATTACGCAGCCACTTTTCCTCAAACCTTAGTCTATAGATTAAAATTGCTTACAACTTTTGATGTTGCTAATTAATGTTTAGTACATCAATATTTAGCCTTTTTAGCCTTATTTAGTTTTTATTATAAACAATTTGCGAGAACACAGACCAGTTATAACAATTCTGCCAATGTCTCGTTGTAGCCAGTTCCAAATCTAGACAAAAAAGAAAGGTTGTGTTAGCCTCTTAGCAATCTTCTTGTAGGATAATCAAATTAACTCGAATTAAACTATAGTATAGGTAATGCGAGGTCGTATACCAGAAATTGGTGATTAACATTGATTAAGCCCATGTAATTAAGTGAAGAGAAAAAAAAATATAGTTTGGGGGGTTTTGGTTAATTAAAAACAAAAGCTAATATTGCACCAAATTTAAACTAAAAGTTAGCATATAGTTCGGGGGTTTTGGTTAGTTAGCAACTCTTAGGTCAGCATGACTTGAGGTTATATTCAATGTCATTAATAATGCACCAAATTTAAAAAATCACATTACACTGCAACTAATTGATTAAGTTGGGTAGGACCACCAGAATTTTAATATAGCTGTGTACTCAAGATTCAAACTCAATATTACTAGTTAAGATAGCACATCCTCCAACCAATTGAGTTATGCACTCATTGGTTATATTTTATTATTATTAATGATTTATTTTTTTGAGTGAAACAAATAAAAATTATTAAATATACTGACAATAAAAAATGTTTAATATATCTATTTTTTACATATTTCATTTAAAATGACTTTGAATATCTGGGATCCATCTCCAACATATTATAAGGATTACTCACGAATCTAAAACAGCATATTAATGGATAACTCACTATAGCCATATGGATCTATTAAATTAATCAATTTATAGATCAAAGGGTAGGTCCATTTAATTTAAAATTTTTGAAAAACAATTAAAGTATTTTTTAAATTTTTTTATAAGATGAAACGAGATTTAATCACGAAATGGTGAAAAAAAGTGAGAAAAGTAATTTTTTTTTGAAGATCTATGTTTTTAAAAAAATTAATTTCTAAACAAATGAAATTACTTATGCACACCTCTGAATGTGGCTTTAAATATTTGTTAAAATTTCATTTTATCAAAATGTACTCATCCGCATCCTTAATTTAAACCTGAAAAAATACTTTCAACTAGCCGTCACGTCATGGTTGACTGTTGGATGAAAGTAGTAGAGACACAAGTACATCATTGACGGACAGACGATTTGCATTGGTCTTATTCACTGGGTGGGGTCACGTGTCACATGTTACTGTTATGTGCCCCAAACTAAAGCAACTTATTAGAAAGGACATCACATCCCCTTTCTGGCTTGCCTCCGAAAAATGTGTGTATAGATAAGGGACAATTATTTGTAACTTCCGAGAGACTCATTTAGGATTAAGGGACCATTGGTAGGGAATGAGATAGGTTCGGCAGACAACAATATACGATAGGTAAGAAATGGGTTTTTTGAGCAAAATATAATAAATAAATAAATTATTTACCAATATATGTTGTGTCAGAAAGAATTTACCAATCTATATTAATACAAATCGATGATGAGAAAATCGACGAACGCGCTGTGAATAAATCGATCAACGGATACACGACTTATAAATCGATGATGTGAAAATCGACGAACACGTTGCGAATAAATCGATTAACGGATATACGACTTATTTTTATTTTTAAAGACTGACAAGCAAGTCGATTAATTATTAATCGACTTGCTATTTATTTTTTATTTTTAATTTTTTGCGGTAGACTTATTTTTTGACACACACGCATATATATATATATATATGTTCTGTTCCGTTACCATAATAACACGGATATTTTTTACATAATTATATTTTAAAAAATTAGGAATATAATAAATTATTTTTAATATAATAGATTATTTTTAATATGATAAAAATCCTTTAATTACTTTATAATATAATATAAGAAAAATGAAGTAACAACAATAAAATTATATTAATGTGTATAATGATTAGAATTAATGATTTTTATAATTATGAAAAAAATAATAATTTATTAAAAAAAACTGGGATTTATTAGTTACACAATTTTTTTAAATAAAGAAAGCAAGTTCATTGTGTAAGCAATTCACTTCCTAATAAGTAATTTAAAAAAAATATATTTCAATACATGTAACAAAAAATATTTCCAAATCATTAGTTTTAGTTGAACAGTTAATTTATCTCAATTGAAAATTTAATTTATATCACATGGAAAATTTTAAATTAGGTTCTGAATGCGAAAAATTATTATTTCTGAGTAATTAGCGGTTATTTCTCCTATTTTTCTTTTTTTTTTTACCATTCAAAAGCAAGTCGATTGGGTACCCAATCGACTTGCTTTTTTTTTTTAATAAATAATAAATAAATTTTATTTTAATGAAATTTATTTTTTTTTTAAATTTCTTTAGACATCATTTTTTTATCTATTTCAGATAATTTTTTTTCATATAATATGTAGTAATTTATTATTTTTATTCTTTATTTATTATATTATTAATTTTAATTGAAGAGTTAATTTATTTCAATTGAAAATTTAATTTATATGATATAGAAATTTTTAAATTGGGTTTATTGGAAAATATTGGTAGTTCTGGGTAATTACCTGTTATTTTCCCATTTTTGTTTTACCATTCAAAGCAAGTCGATTGGGTAATAAATAAATTTTATTTTAATGGTCATTTCTTTTTTTTTTTTTAATTTTTTTAGAAATTGCCTTTCTATCTACGTCACGCGATTTTTTTTTAGAATATGTAGTAACTTATTATTTTTATCCCTTATTTATTATATTATTAGTATTATAAATTATGTTATATTTAATGAAATGAGTGAAATTAATAGAAGTAAAATTTAAAATTTTTCTTTTTTTTAATTTAAAAATGTAATAAATATTTCTTAATATAAGGAAAATTTCTCTTATTATCTTATAATATGAGACAAATAGAGTAATAAAAATATAATGATTTTGTTTGTGTAATGATTAGAATAAATTATTTTTATAATAAATAGAAAAAAATAGCTTATAATAAAAATTATAACTAGTTTATTATTAAGAGATAATTTTTAGTAAATAAATTTTTTAAATATCAAATAGTGTGTTTTTATGTTTTTAAAAAAATGAAGTATAGAATTGTTACCCAATGACTTGTTTTTGTTTTTTTTTATTTTTTTAATTTTTTATTTTAACGACTCTTTTATTATTATTTTTAGATATGTTTTTATTAAGATAAAATGAGGTTTTTTTTATAATATAAGATAATATCTTTTGTTATTGTTATTTCATATTTTTTGAATTATTAGTATTATAAATTATCTTATATTTAATGAAAGAAGTAAAATTATTAGGGGTAACATTTGAAAATTTTATTCTTAAATATGTATCAAATATTCATTATATAAATATCAAATAAATATTAAGTAAAATGATGTCACAGTCTCATACCCTCATACTTTAATAACTTAATCTAACTAAAGCATTAAACTAAGACATTATATTGTATCAAATAATCAACTCATTTTACTAACAAAAATATTATACAAAACTAAATAGTGCAAATTTTAAATTAAAACACAAAAAAAATTTTCTAACAATAATATTAAAGAAGATGAGAGAAAGAAAAATACCAATATGAGATGAAACTCTGTAGATAAAACTCCAAGCACTTGCAAAGTTAGAATTGATGAGAGAATGAAGATGACAATTATGGCAAGAAAACTCAGCAAATATTCTAAAAGAAGATGAAAATTAAGAGGAGTTGGAATGAGAGCAAGAAGCTGCAACGCAACATGAATATTTAAGTAGATAGCTTTTGTTACTGTAGAATCACGGAGGATCCATTATTTGTTCAAATAATTACTGAAGTATATAGGGTCGTCCACTATTTGTTCAAACATAGGGTGGTCCATTATTTGTTCAAATAATTACTAAATAATTACTGAAGTATGTAGAGTCCGAGAAACAAGGCCAGCAATTTTGGACTTCGCAAGCATAATATCTTCACTATACAAATAGCACCTACACCTAGTTACCGACAAAATTCGTGTCCCAGTGAAAGGACAGCAATAGTAAAATAGTACTTTAATTACAATCATAAAAAATTACGTATCAATTACTTATTTAGACCTTTTTTATTAAAATAGTACTTTAATTACAATCATAAAAAATTACGTATCAATTACTTATTTAGACCTTTTTTATTAAAATAGTACTTTAATTACAATCATAAAAAATTACGTATCAATTACTTATTTAGACCTTTTTTATTAGTTATATTTTAAAAATTTTATAAATCATAATTTATAAATTTTTAAACTATTAATTTTTTTAAAAATATTTTTATTTAATTATGAGAGAGATTATGAATTTTTTGAATTTATACTCCCTCTGATTCTATATATAGAATCTTTTATCTTGATTCTAAATATAAGATCATTTACAATATATGAGATAATATTTACTATATATTTTTTAAAAAATGTCTCTATTTAATATATTAAAGAAAAAGAGACAGATATTAAATAAGGGTAATTTTGAAAAAATATTGAAATTTTTGGAAAAATCAAAATAATTAATTAGTTTTAATTTTAATTCTTAATTTGTATGATTCGACTAAAAGGGTCTTATATTAAAAATCAGAAGAAGTAATATTTATTAAAGGATAAAAATAAAAAATATATTAATTTTAAAATAATTTTAATAATATAATAAATTTTTCTTGATTTTAATGAGTTTATTAAAAATAACTAATATTAAATTTCAGAAGTAGTAATTATTTACCTCTTATAGTATTTGTCGAACAGGACGTTCATAATTGACTCCACTTAAGAAAAAGAAAAACGAAAGAAAACTTGTTGATAGGTCACTGTGATTGAACTAACGAAACTAAGCGGGAAATATGGAAATCCAACATATTAATAATATATATGAATAAATATCTCGAAACAAAATTCAGATAATATAGATTTGAACACATAAATTAAAAGATTAATGATGCTTAATTAAGCAGAAGAGTCAGATATTCATGAAAAGCTGGAATCTTTGAAAATGGGAAAGAAATGGGAAGAAATGAGAGGCATTGCCATTATATATCTGAAACAGATTGTAAATTAAATGATTAGCGGGGGGTAAGGTTTTCTACTTATGTCAGGAACGGCACAGTGTCACTGGGGGCAAAAGAAATAAGTACAAGTAAAAATCTGATAATACAGCCTACCATATCTGTCTCCAGGGATCAGAACACAAATAACGTTTATTCCGCAAACAAACAAACCACATGGGACAGATCTAAATCGCATCCATTTAATTGTTCCTCCATTATTTGTTCAAATAATTATTGAAGTAGATATGAGATGTTGCATGCAGAGATTCTCTGACTGCATGTAATGTCTATCATATCTTGAGATGTTAAAAAAAAAAAGTTCATATGTCTTTCAAGTGCTGTTCATGAGGTACCAAAAATTAAAAAAAAAAAATCAAATATCTTTTACGTAATATTAATTATGAGAAACAAAAAGTTAAAAAATTTGAAACGTCTTTCACTCAAAAGCACGCGTGTAAAATGAACATGGGAAAGGGGAATCTGAACTAGACAAAATTTGCAGAACTAGACAAAATTTGCAGGCTCTAAAAAAATCTTGTCAAAAAAATATTATTCAAGAATCTAATCACTATTGGAATCCTGACCAAATTATACGATACATACAGACTCATTAATCAACATGATTCATGCTTTATTTAGAAGAGGGAGTGTACTTGACTCCATCAATTAAAAAATTTAAAAAAAATAATAATAAAATGAAGAGTAAATTCTATACTTTATTTTTTAAAAAAATAAAAACATACTATTTGATATTTAATAGATTTATTTATTAAAAATTATCTCTTAATAATAAACTAGTTATAATTTTTATTATAAACTATTTTTTCTTTCTATTATAAAATAATTTATTCTACTCATTATATAAATAAAATTATTATATTTTTATTACTCTCTTTGTCCCATATTATAAGATAATAAGAGAGATTTTACGTATATTAAGAAATATTTATTACATTTTTTAATTAAAAAAAATAAAAATTTCAAATTTAACTTCTATTATTTCACTTATTTTATTAAATATAATATAATTTACAACACAAATAATATAATAAATAAAGGATAAAAATAATAAATTACTACATATTCTAAAAAACAAATTGCGTGAGGTAGATAGAAAGGTAATTTCTAAAAAAAAAAATGACCATTAAAATAAAATTTATTTATTAAAAAAAAATAAAAGCAAGTCGATTGGGTGTCGACTTGCTTTGAATGTAAAATAAAAATGGGGAATTAACAGGTAATTACCTAAAACTACCAATATTTTTCAATAAACCCAATTTAAAAATTTCTATATCATATAAATTAAATTTTTATTTGAAATAAATTAACTCTTCAATTAAAATTAATAATATAATAAATAAGGAATAAAAATCATAAATTACTACATATTATGTGAAAAAAATAACCTGAAATAGATAAAAAAAATGATGTCTAAAAAAAAAAAAGAAATTTGATTAAAATAAAATTTATTTATTATTTATAGAAAAAAAAAAGCAAGTCGATTGGGTACCCAATCAACTTGCTTTTGAATAAAAAAAATAGTAGAAAGAACCGCTAATTACTCATAAATAACAATTTTTTGCATTCAGAACCTAATTTAAAATTTTCCATGTGATATAAATTAAATTTTCAATTGAGATAAATTAACTGTTCAACTAAAACTAATGATTTGGAAATATTTTTTGTTACATGTATTGAAATATATTTTTTTTAAATTACTTATTAGGAAGTGAATTGCTTACACAATGAACTTATTTTCTTTATTTAAAAAAATTGAGTAACTAATGAATCCCAGTTTTTTTAATAAATTATTATTTTTTTCATAATTATAAAAATCATTAATTCTAATCATTATACACATTAATATAATTTTATTGTTGTTACTTCATTTTTCTTATATTATATTATAAAGTAATTAAAGGATTTTTATCATATTAAAAATAATCTATTATATTAAAAATAATTTATTATATTCCTAATTTTTTAAAATATAATTCTGTAAAAAATATCCGTGTTATTATGGTAACGGAACGGAACAGATATATATATATATATATATGCGTGTGTGTCAAAAAATAAGTCTACCGAAAAAAATTAAAAATAAAAAATAAATAGCAAGTCGATTAATAATTAATCGACTTGCTTGTCAGTCTTTAAAAATAAAAATAAGTCGTGTATCTGTTAATCGATTTATTCGCAGGGCGTTCGTCGATTTTCACATCATCGATTTATAAGTCGTGTATTCGTTGATCGATTTATTCACAGCGCGTTCGTCGATTTTCTCATCATCGATTTGTATTAATATAGATTGGTAAATTCTTTCTGACACAACATATATTGGTAAATAATTTATTTATTTATTATATTTTGCTCAAAAAACCTAAGAAATGATTCATCTCCCTAAATAAGTCTCTTAGAAGTCTTTATAAATAATTCTCCCTATATATAATTACTCAGTAATTAATTAGATTTTAAAAATTAATATACTACTCCCTCCATCCTATATTATAAGGCAGTATGAGAGATTTTTCTCATCTTATAATATAAGGTAACATGTAATGATATATTATTTTTACCCATTATTTATTGTATTATTAATGTTATAACTTGTTCTACATTTTATGAAAGAAATGAAATTAATAGGGATAAAATTAGAAATTTTAATTTTTTTTATAAGTTTAAGAATGTAATAAATATTTCTTAATATGTGTGAAATTCCTCCTTTTACCTTATAATATGGACGGTGGAAGTATATAAAATTATAATATATTTATTACTCATTCTCATTTTTAATATAAGACTATTTAATTTTAACTGAATCATATGAATTAAGTATATGTGTTAAAATTAGTTAACTATTTTAATATATTTTAAAAATTCTTAATTTTTTTAAAAAATTATAATGTGTTTTCAAAACTATTTTTATTGAATTACTTTCTCTTTCTTTCTCATAAATTTAATATGAGCATTTTTTAGTTATGCATAATAAATATTTTATTGTGTTTTGTAAAGGGTGATATAGTGGAAGGGAATAGTATATATAAATATTTTCAAGGAGTAACCTGAACATGTGCACAACAAGGTAAAGACGTTGCTAATGTTCCTTAAACTATGTATTTTTTCTCTTAATTTATATGTTAAAAATGTCAATTTTATCTTATGGAACATCTCTAGCCCATACACACTTCTCTCTCAATATGATTATATATAATTATAATAAATTATGAAATTTCGTTTTATTATCTAATCTAAATCTGTCGGCCAAAAAAAAAATCTAAATCTAAGTATATTCAATATTACCGTCTTCATTTTCAACCTGGTTGGCAGGGTGGGTGGACGTGACCCTGTACGACATGTTCTGTCCCTTTCTTTCACACTCAGCGTTTCACCTAGATCCTCCAGAAATGAAGGGCATGTTTGGTAGTGGCTTTTGAAAATAATCTTTTGTTCTTGAGAACAACAAAATGAAAAAACCCATTTGATGGGTTGTGTTTTGGGCTATATGTTCTGGAAACAAAAAATGGACAGCATCTTTGGGCTGTTTTTGTGATGTTTTGGTTCTCCAAAATGGTAAAAACATGGAGAAGATTTTTTCATTAATGGCGATATTGTGATTTTGAACAAACCCTGTGTTCACCACTAGATTACACCGCAAGCATACGGGCTGAGGTAATAATACAATGATAAGTAAAGTATTGTTTCCACAGGGACTTAAATCAATAATGGTTAAACATTTGGACATCGCATTTTTGATTAATTCGAGCAAGACAACTAAATAGGTCACTATTTAATTGAGTAATGCAATGACAGAAAAGTATATGAAAATGACAACAATAATGACTGAGGACTAGAGCAATTCAAAGAGACCTAGGATTACTTATCCTCCATGTATTTCATAAATATTTAATTAAACTCCTTTTACATTTGCTATTAATGCTTGATTATATTAGTTAAGATACTGATTTAGCTATATGTGCTCTCTCGAATCTCTAAATAGCCGTTTAGTTTAATTACTTAATTAATCTCTTAACTATTAATTCAACTCCTCATCCCACTCCTCATCCTACTGGTTTATCTTCCAATCACTCGGAACAACAAGAAGTATAGATCTTCACTCTTGTTCAATAATGTATGAAGGCTTTTCTAATTTTTCTTTAATTTTCTTGGCTAACAACCTTTAAGATTGATCATGCCTAGGGGCGTACACAGGTATAGTGATAGGGGATGTGGCTCCTCCCAGATTTTTTTTTTAAATTTCTTTATGCTTATAAGATCAAACAAAAAATTTCTATACTTTAGCCACTCAAGAGTTGAACCTACTACTAAGAAGACGAATGCTAACATTGAAACCGCTTGCCAAACCATCAAATGTAAATTTATGTTACAAAAAATATCTATAAATTTTTCTAATCATCTAACTTGGTCCCCAAACCATTTCCTCTGGGTCCGCCCCTGCTCATGCCTAATTACTAAATTATTAGCCTTTTTAAGCTTTATTTAGTTTTTGTTATAAAAACATTTGTCAGATTTCAAGTCAGTTATTACGAAAAACACAATTTTAGATTTCATAAGCTTTAAGTTCCCTTTCTTTTTTCTTATGGAAATGCTAATATAGCTTTCTAAATCATACTTGATAGATGGAAGATGATGTCATCATTGACGTTAATGGTGAAGATGGTCTCTTGTCTCAAACTTGTTGTATCTACAAGGTGCCACAATTGCTCCGTGGTATCAAAGAAGACGCTTACACATTGGACCCTTTCATTACAAGAATGTGAGATTGCGGGAAATGAAAAGGCACAAACAAATATTCTTGGAAAGCTTTACACAAAGAACTAAGACAAGCTTCAACGATTGCACAGTTTTGTGGAAGATTCAAAACCAGGGGTTCGGGCTTGTTACTCAGAGAACATCAAGCTCACTAAGAAAAAATTTGTGGAATTGATATTACTGGATGCTGCTTTCATCAGTGAATTATTCTACAGGTGCTGTTGTTGTTCTGGGATATTCAGCGATGCTAAACTATCACAACCATGGTTGCTACATAAGATAATTCAGGATTTGCTTTTATTTGAGAATCAACTGCCCTTCTTTCTTCTTGAAGGTCTATTCAATAAAGCCTTTCCACGAGACCATTGTAGTAACGTCCCTCCCTTTCTTGAACTCACCTGTGACTTCTTTGACCATTATAACACACAAAAATTAAAGCCTAATTCCAATGATAGAATAAAGCATTTCACAGATCTTCTCAGGTTCTTTCACTTACCAAGAGAAAGATATGAAAGGGATTCGCTAGAGGATGGACCCGATGTTCTTTTATATAGTGCAAAGGAGTTAAGTGAAGCAGGAATAAAGTTTAAGGCAATTACAAGCAACTGCTCATTAGACTTGAAAATTTCATGGTGTAGTACTCTTGAGGTCGCACATATTCTTGTGGAAGATACCAGAGAGACTTTGTTTCGTAATATGATAGCTTTAGATCAATGTTATTATTTAGATGAATCTGATATTGCTGATTTTGTTGTTCTCATGGGTCGCCTAATCAACACAGAGAAAGATGTGGATGTCCTTATTCAGAGTAAAATAATCTCAAACTCTCTAGGTGATACCAGTGATGTTGATAAATTATTTAGTGGTCTTCGGAAAGAAATAATTCGATATAATTTAAATTCAAATTATGTTGATATCTGCAAACGGTTGAATCGTTTCTATGAAGATCCTTGTTGTCAACAGACGATGAGAACTTTGAGGCGTGATTATTGCAAGACATGTTGGCAAACTATGGCTTCTATTGCTGGAATCGTACTCCTCACTCTCGTTCAAACCATTTTTTCTGTCCTCCATTGAAGGAGTAGATTTATAGTGTAATATTATAATTTCAGTCTCTCATTATTGAACTTTGTTGTATTCTATCTGTAATATTTTTATTTACCCCCCATATATAGCATATATGAATAACATATTCCACATATGCGACATTAGTATGTAAAGGACTTTGATATGCAAGTCCTCGTTTTGAATATACCAATTGCACCTTGTAGCCGTAGAGCATGTGTGCTTTTTCTTTTTGTGGTTCAGACACTATTTTGTGGTCGCTACATAAGATTAACAAGTTTGAAATATATTATTAACTATATATGCTCATTTAAACTTTTTTTTTATTAAGTCAATGGGTTTAACCCGCTAATATTATTATGATTTTTCTTAAATTTGAATGAAGCTGCATATAATAAATTACTTTTAATATCAATAATTTGACTTCCTAAATACTTATATGAAAATATAGTTAGCAAGTTAGTAATGGTACATATTAAGGATTAAGGATGCATAAATATTTGATAGTCAACCTGATACTCAGTCTTTTTAAGGCTGAGCTGACCTAATATACAAGACCAGCTTTGGCGTGGTCTTAAAAAGTTATTTAAAAATAAAATAATAAACTCATTTTATTTATTAATAAAACATAATTATATTTATCCAAATATAGTTTCATAAAAAATAATATTGGAATAAAAAGTAACATTTTTTAAAATTATAAATACTTAATAATTATGCATTTTTATATAATATTAAAAATCAATTTACAATTTTAAATAAAATTAAAAGATTAAAATATTAAAAATATTCATGATAATAATAAAATTAATTTATTACATTAGATGTATCAAGAAAAATAATCATATATATATATATATATACATCTATTGTCCAACTCGGCCCAATCCTCATGCCAATGTGGTATGTTGAGTAGGATTAGGCTTATTAAACCATTGAGTTAGTTGAACCCCCAAACAAGGATATATGTAAAAAACACATCATGAATCAATACTTAACAACATCATATAACATTTCGATGAATTGCCAACAATAACATTTTAACAAAAAACAATTTATCTAATAATACATAAAAAATATCTCATTTTAATTTTAATTGGCACTTTAAGGAGTTTTTTCTTAAACCAATAAAATTAGTTAATAATCTAAATTATAATAAAATTTAATAATATTTTACCAAAATATCGTTAACTAAAATGCTCTGAGATAACTTGTATTTCACTTATCACTATTTTTAATTAAAGATAAATAATATAAAAGAGATGTTTTATTAATAATATAGAACGTTAGTTGAATTAAAGTATTTAAAATTTTCTAAAACGACAATTAAAATAAAATAAGATAAAGGGGGTAACATATTTAACAAATTGAGATGAATTCCATACATTAAAGTCAATTTTTTGACTAAATAAGTAAGAAAATAGTTATACTCCCACCGATTCAATTTATAAGGAAAAAAACTACTTTACAAATATTAAAAAAATAATTTTAGTCAGTTGAAACTAATTAATTTGTCTCACATTTAAATTTTTTTTAAAATTATTCTTACTTAATTTAATATTAATTTGAATTACTATTCTATTTAATATACCATTAACTCTTTTTTTATGAGCTCTAATGAGGGGTAATTTAAAACAAATTAATTTATTATTAACTCCATTTCTTCCTTTTATATTTAGGATTATCAAAAGAAAAAAATTTTCTTTATAAATGAAACAAGAGGGACTATTAAACAACTTTTTATTGTCAATATATTTAAAATTTTTAATTGTCATGCTGAAAAAATAAATCATTAGTATAACGTACAAAAAATGTATAAAAATTATACTATTCACATTAATAAAATAATTTACTTTTGAAAATACAAATAATATAATTTGTATTTTGAATTTTCTGCATTATCAATGACGCTGAATATAGCCTAACTAAAGTGACAAAATGCTGACGGAAGAGATGTTGACGGAAGCATGTCGTACAGAACCTTCATCGCTGAAGAAGACCATTACTAGCTTCACTACTTTGAAGACACACTACGCCAGATTCAGGATTTATTGGCGCTGAATAGTTGGCGTTTATTTAGAAAAACGCCAATAAAAAGCAAAACCAAGCGCATTAGTTTGCGTTTACAAAATAAACGCCAACTAAAGTCCAGTTTTAGATGGCGTGTAAAAAATAAACGCCATCTATTTTTGGAACTTTAGATGGCGTTTAAAGATAAACGCCATCTAAAGTCATAATGTAAAACTAAAGTTAGCGTTTTATAATAAACGCTAACTAATTTCAGACATTATATGGCGTTTATAATAAAAACGCCATCTAAATTAATAAAATAATATAAATTATTAGATGGCGTTTATTTCATAAACGCCATATAAGGTCCACCGAAATTTTTTTTTTTAAATTTATTTTAAACTTTTAGTTGGCGTTTAATATTTAAACGCCATCTAAGTATAAATTTCATATGGCGTTTATCACATAAACGCCATCTAAGTTATGAATATTAGATGGCGTTTACATAATAAACGCCATGTATATTATGTTTAGTTAGCGTTTAATTGTTAAACGCTAACTAAGTTGTTTTAAAACTCTTCTCAGAACCCTACATCGCATTTTCTCAGAATTGTGCCGTCTTCTTTCCCACCATGCTCTGAAGCTGTTCCTTTGCCATAGCTCTGTTCTGGCACAGCTCTTCGGCCACAACGCGTCGAAAGTTTACACTCTTTCCTCTTCCCCCACGGCATTGTTCCTCCAAAATACCCTTCAACCTGAAATCGCTTGATCTCGTAGCGTCTCTCCCTGTCAACGGTCACGGTGAATGGAGTGAAAGAGGCCCAGTTCCATTCTCTCAGAGGAACTCGAAATCCCTCCCAGACCCAACAGCGAACGGTGGCCAGCTTTGAGGTAACCCCATATTGTCCCACTGACGCTCTCATATTCGTGGCTATTTCTGTCAAATTCATATATGAGTCATTGCCCATACTGTTTCTGTCAATTTGTAATTAGTTCATTGAAGAAATATCGAAACCTGGATCCCCACATATTGCATGAGAGGAAGGGAGTTGTGACCCGCAATCGGGACAATGAGAGGAAGGGAGTCCCCAGGATTGAAAGAAAAAAATAATTTAACCAAATACATTAAAATCTACACGGACCTTATCCGCTGCCTTAGGCCTGATTAGTTTATACATTATTTTAATGTATGAGAGGACCACAATATATAAATTTATATGATAAATTACACGTAACAAACATCTAATAAGCCTATAATGTATTGACTTTATATAATATATCACGGCTCTTATATTTATTGATAGAGCTCAATTGAATTTAATAAGTCGAACTTAATATGACTCAACTATAATCTGGCCATATTTTGACAGGGTCAAAATCCACAACAGCTAAAACTAGTTTGATCCACTGCCCACCTAGTATTTGAGAGCTAGGTCCCCTCATCACCACTCTTACTCCTTTCTTACCTTACCTGCACACACCCACACCTATTTTTGCGAGCACACACAATTCTAAAGTGTCAGACACAACGTTATTCCTCATTCTTCCCAAAATGCCTTGCAAGATGTGCCTAGCCAAGATTCATGATAATCTCTACTTCAAACGGCTAGTTTTGTGTCTGTTTGGTTTTAAGTGTGCAAAGATAAGTTAGAACAAAATGAAGTTTGCCATAATGAAGTTTGGATAAAAGTAAATTTGTTGTAATGTGATTTATGTTTGATGTTTTCATTTTTTTTTAACAAAAGTAAGTTAATTTGATTATGTATGAGTACCTAATACTCATCATTCTGGGTGAATTTGGACCGTTTAATTTTAATTTACATGTTTTAGATTTATAGTAGTTTTTATTTTAATTTTTTTCTATAATAATAGTGTTATTTTACTATATATATATATATATATATCTTTCCTTACTCATACATGCATATGTGGACGCACCACCAAACTACTTTGTGGTTGACCTTCATTTAACTTGTTGCTTCACTTGTATGAAGGTGTCATTGGTGCGCTTGTTTCATATTGACAGAATTTGTAGTGCTAGCCCATCAGATATCTACTTTGTCTGAGGTATGCTTCCTGATTATGTTTATGTAAAAGTTTTGTATTAGTTAGCTAAGTCAAGTGATTTTTGCTAAGTGGTTAATGCTATGGTTCTTTAGTTGTAATGCTGCCGGTTTGTCTCTCAAAGTTATAATTTAGTAAATGAAAAGCTATGGATAGTTGATTTGGATGGTTGGCAACATATAATTGGAACTCTTTTTTTGTCTATGTTGTTGAATATTTTTTCTAGTTAAGGACTTGAAAAGTAACATATGCTTTAATAAATCAGAAAGTAAAGTTAGGAAAAACAAATAATTGTAGTACAATTAATGAATCTAGTTTTTTTTATGTAGCAAGAATATTAATGTATTAATCATGGGGTTATGGTATTTAATCCATATGAAATAACGTGGACTGTAAGTTGGTATTGTATTGTAGAATTATTGGGAGGCTCAACTTGGGAAGATCACTGCCAAAATTTATACAGAAGTTATAAAAGGTTACACAACTTAATAAAAGTATGGATCGGAAATGGATGTCTGCGAATCGTTTGACTTAGGAATATTGGGATGGAGTGAAAGAGTTTGTTAGGTTTGCAGTTGAGCATGTTGATAACCCCGAAAAAATTATATGCCCTTGCTTGAAGTGTTGCTATGGGAGGCTAGTTAGTGCAATTGACTTGGAATCACATTTAATTTGTAATGGAATTGATCGAAGTTACACACGATGGACAAGGCATGGTGAGACGAATAATGATTATAGCAGTAATACGTATAGTGAGAGCTGTAGATCGAATGATTTCGACACAAGCACACTTGAGGCCGATCATCTTGAAGAGATGACCAATGTGATTGAGGATGAACTTAAGGATTGTCCGGGGATGTTTGATAGGTTGAAGAGGGATGCAGAAAATCCATTGTACTCTGGATGCATTAAGTTCACGATATTGTCAGCTGTGTTGAAGCTATACAACTTGAAAGCAGGCAATGGATGGAGTGATAAGAGCTTCACAGAATTGCTTGCACTTTTGAAGGATATGCTGCCAGAGGATAATGAGCTTCCTAGCCGAACATATGAGGCTAAACGAATGTTAAGCTCCATAGGGATGAGCTATGAGAGGATACATGCTTGTCCTAACGATTGCATCTTATTTCGGAAGGAATTTGCATCATTAGACAAGTGTCCTACATGCAATGCCCAACGTTATAAGAAGAAAGAATCGAGTCCAGTGAAGGTAGTTTGGTATTTTCCCATCATACCTAGATTTAGACGCATGTACAACAGTGTGGAGAATGTGAAGCTCTTGACATGGCATGCAGATGATAGAATTAAAGATGGGAAGCTTAGACATCCTGCAGATTCTCCACAATGGAAATTAATTGATCGTGACTATGAAGATTTCGGGGCAGAAGCTAGAAACCTACGTCTTGCATTATCTACTGATGGAATGAACCCGCATGGTATGCAAAGTAGTACACACAGTACATGGCCCGTGATTTTGGTGATTTATAACTTGCCTCCGTGGCTATGCATGAAGCGAAAATTCATGATGTTGTCTTTGTTAATTTATGGACCTAAACAACCCGGAAATGATATAGATGTATACTTGGCTCCACTAATTGATGACTTGAAGCTATTATGGGAGAGTGGTGTAGAGGTGTATGATGGGTATAGGAAGGAAGCATTCAATTTGAGAGCTATGCTGTTTGGTACAATTAATGATTTTCCAGCGTATGGGAATTTGTCTGGATATAGTATCAAAGGAGAATTTGGTTGCCCTATATGTGAAGAAGGCACGCAATCGATTCGGTTGGAGCATGGTGGGAAATTTGTCTTTCTCGGGCATCAGAGATTTTTGCATCAGGGACATCGTTATAGAGGGTGGAGAAAAGCATTTGATGGGAATATAGAAGACGGAAGAGAACCTGTTCCGTTAAGCGGTGAGGACCTGTTTCGAAAGGTACAACATTTGACTAACAACTTTGGGAAACCTTTTGCCAAACACCTTAGGACAAGTGGGTGGAAGAAAAGGTTAATTTTCTTTGATTTGCCATATTGGAAGTCCTTGTATGTGAGGCACTTCCTTGATGTGATGCACATAGAAAAAAATGTATGTGATAGCATTATTGGTACGCTACTCAATGTGAAGGGAAAGACCAAAGATGGTAAGAAGGCGAGACTGGATTTGGTTGCTATGGGAATTAGAGGAGAATTGGCACCGATCAAGGACAAACGGCGTACTTATCTTCCACCAGCTGCTTATACTTTATCTAGAAAAGAAAAAGTATCTCTTTGTGAATTCCTTGATGGAGTTAAAGTTCCGGAGGGGTACTCATCAAATATCAAGAACCTTGTATCTATGAAAGACTTGAAGTTGAAGGGTCTAAAGTCTCATGATTGTCATGTTTTGATGGAGCATATGATGCCGGTGGGTATACGATCCATATTGCCGAAAAAGGTGCGAGGAACAATCACGAAACTATGTTTCTTTTTCAAGGCTATTGGCAGCAAAGTCATTGACCCTAGGAAGTTGCCCACATTGCAAAGACAAATTATTGTCACTTTGTGTGAACTTGAGATGTATTTCCCGCCTTCATTCTTTGACATGATGGTTCACCTAACAGTACACCTAGTTAGGGAAACACAAATGTGTGGCCCAGCGTATATGAGATGGATGTACCCGATTGAGCGTTACATGAAGATATTGAAAGGGTATGTGAAAAATCGAAGTAGACCAGAGGGATGTATTGTTGAAAGGTACATAGCCGAAGAAGCTGTTGAATTTTGTACTGAATACTTATTGAGTGTTGATAACATTGGGCTTCCAAGGTCTCGTCACTTGGGTAGAACAAGTGGTGAAGGGATTCGGGGAAGTGAAATAGTTAGTATCTCTAGGATACAGTGGGAGCAAGCTCACCTGTATATCTTGCACAACTCGGATGAGGTTGATGAATATGTGGAAATGCACAAGGAGAGAATTAGAACCTTGAACCCTAATAAGAATGAGAGTTGGATATCAAAAGAACATAATCGAATTTTTATACATTGGTTGCGTGATCACATCCTCACAGAGTTGGAGAGGACTTCTAGTTCAGTTTCGGTCAGGTTGAAACAGTTAGCTATGGGTCCAAGCATGTATGTACGATCTTACACTGGTTATCTTATCAATGGGTACACGTTCTATACAAAAGAGCAAGATGATAAGAGTATAATGCAAAATAGTGGGATAACCCTTATAGCTCAATCAATGCATATATCTAGTGTTAAAGAAAAAAACCCCATTTTTGCACCCATGTCATACTTTGGGGTAATTGAGCACATATGGGAATTGGACTACATCTCATTCCGGGTACCTGTCTTCAGTTGTAAATGGGTTGACAACAACAACGGCCTCCGAGTTGATGATTCAGGGTTCATTCAAGTGGATCTTAATAGGGTGGGGTATAAAGATGAACCTTGTATTTTAGCATCCCAAGCCCAACAAGTGTTTTTTGTCACTGATCCTGCTAATAAGAAGTGGTCAATTGTTATGCTAACGAACAAAATAATTGACACCTTAGATGATGGTCAAGACTATCAAGGTGCGTGCATTGAGGATGATCCTTTCCATGGGACATCACTTGATACTGATCCTGGTGGAGATGATACCCTTTATGTGAGAGATGACCATCAAGAAGGTACTTGGATTTGGAAGAGGGGACGGATTAGTGAACATCTGAAAAGAAAGAGGAAAAGGTTTGAATTATCGAATATTTTTTATTGTTTGCCTTAGTTTGAATTTTATTTCCTTCGACATGTATAAATTTTTGATTTATTATTAAAATTTTTTATGTGTTGTATTTGCTTTAAATTTTTTTTCCTTCTTTGATATCTTACATGTTTGTTGGAATTTTATTGCAGGTAAATGGCATCCCCTTCTGCTCATGATCATGATCGTGGTGCTGATGATGGTCAAGAAGAGCTACAGAAATATATCAAACAACACCGGCGTGGCTTGACTGTGTTGAAAGAGGTGATACACGCCCGACACACTGGCCAAAAGATTCATGTCGAATGGAATCGCAAAGGCAATCCAATACAAAAGGGTGGACAAAAATTGAGTAGTTATATTGGGGTCGCTGCGAAGTTGAAGGTTCCAATCTCCCATCCTCACAGGGATTGGAGGAAAGTCCCTGATCCTGTGAAGAATAATATTTTCGAAGATATAGAGGTAATAAAATAGTATGTCATTTGATTATAATGTGTGTACATATATACAGATAATAATTCTTTTCGGTAATGCATGTTGCAGTCTGCTTTTGACATCAATAATAGTCACAGGAGACACATATATATGAAGGCTGGTGTCGTACTCCGAAATTTTCGATCCATTCTCACTAGATTCTTCTTGAGAGATGCAGCTGGCAACTTTGCTGTTCATCCGCCTCGGTTGTTTGAGTTGTACATTACACAGGAACACTGGGATGCTTTTGTTGCTAGGCGTCGTGAAGAATCTTTTCAGGTAAACCATTTCTGTCATTGTTGGTCTTAAATTAATTATAGTACATATATTTAGTCATTGAATAAAAGTCTGCTTTGTTGTGTGCATTATTAGCATAGTATGTCATTTCATTGAATATTCTTATTGCGACTTTTTTGGTGGACATAAACCTAATCATATGTACTTTATCTTGGTTTTTGTTACACTAAAACTAATATTCTGCATAACTTTTCAGAAATTAAGCCAAGCCAATAGTGACAGAGCCAAGAAGCAGCAATACCCATATAGAGGGGGTCGTCAAGGATACCATGGTATAGAGGTTAAGATGGTACGTGGTTTGATAGTTGATTTTTCTATGAATGACACTTATGTTCAAATACTGACACATTTGCTTATTTGTGATCAAACATAGCAATCAAAGGAGGGGTCAGAAGGGAGGGAAATCGAACGCCATGAGCTATGGATAGAATCTCGCAAGAACAAGGATGGGATAATTGACAATGACAACGTTCGGAAAGTTACTGAGTCAATAGTTAGTATTATTGTATTATATATTTTATTTACATATATATTTTCAAATACTTATTATTTAGTTGCAAAATTTATATTTTGTTTCTCTTTCTTCCACAGAATGAACTCTCTTATTCGATGCCTCAAGCTAGTGACCAGGAGAGCATTGGGCAGGACATACTTGGTAAGGCACTGGGGGTCCCTGAGTATCCTGGTCGTGTTAGGGGTACAGGGTTTGGTGTGACACACAAAGCCTTTTTTGGGCCTCGATCATCATCAGATGCTGCAAAGGTTGCCCGATTAGAGGCTATTGTTCAGGAACAACATCAGACTCAATCTCAGATGCAGCTCCGATTAGCTGAATTGACGAACATGGTGCTTCAACTACAGGGAACGCAAGGGACACCACCAGTGTCGGCTAGTGCCAAAGATAGTTGCACTGTTACCCCTCACGATCTCCCTCAGGTAATTGCTATCATGAACAAGTTAAAAGATAACTTTTTTTTTCCCCCTAATAAATGGTTGATTTCTAATGCATTGATTGGAACAGGGTCAATCATATTGCCAGCTATGGTTAGAAACACCTAATCGACGTGTGGTTGCGGAGGGGCATGTGCATAATAGCCCTGAAGAGATGCTTCACAATGCACCCGTACCTGCAAATCATCTAAAAGTGTCGATTGAGGTAGTTAGGGAGGAGGGTACCAGGTTGCCTGTTCCTGCGGGGGATATGGAAACAATAGGAATGGCATTGGGCAGCTTCGTAGCATGGCCCGCACACCTCATCACTGCTGCTCCATTAGTAAAGGTATGTTACTTGACAGTATACTAACTTGATACTAGATGTCTTGAATGAGCCACTACATTCAAAGTTTCATATTAGAGGACCTATAGACATATACTATTATTATGTGTATATTAAGGTGGTTAATCTCAAAATTTCCCACTTTGTTGCTTAGTTGAAGGGGAAGAGTAAGGTCGGAGAGTCAGGACATTCGAAGGAATCAGTAGCTCCACCACTCATGCAGCCGCCCAGGCATCCAGTTCCAGACACCTTTCGAAGGATGATTGTCAAGTTTCTACCACATTCGCTTAAGGGCAAAGTCGAAAAACGTGTGAAATTTGCCAAGAACATTTATAATAAGGTAGTATTTGAAAGTATCAACACTGAAATTGTTGATTACATCATCCATCGGAAGTGGATTGGGGTTGCGAATGTTAACTTGTACATAAGGTACTTGATATTAATCTATTTGTTTTAATTTTTTTCAATTTAGGCCTTCATATTAACCTATGTTGCTTTTTATTTTGTTTCTAAACTTTAGATACCTCTACGAGACATTTTTGGAGCCTTGCAATCTTACAAACAAATTTATATTCATCCATCCTGAAGAGGTTGCTGCTTATGCTTCAAAATTGCCGGACAGTAAGATTACTGAACAGCAGCAGTTAATTGCGGATGCATTCACTGCAAGGGCTGACAAAGATGTCTTATTCTTGGTTCCGTATCATAATGTGTAAGTAAATTCTCAGGATTTAATGTATTTGACTTCATCTGCTGAATTATAATTTCCTAATGACACTGGTTATTTTTTCATAGTGGACACTGGATGTTAATTGCAATCAATCCATTGGAGCCAACTATCTATTTTTTGGATCCTTTGAATTATGATCCGGAACTTCGCGAACAAATGATGGGGATAATTAATAAGTAAGGAACCTAGATTTATTTTTCATGTTTTTCATGATTCATACTTATATATAATCATTCAAATTAGCTAGGTTTTGCTCGCTCAGTCTAACATTTTTTATATTTTATGGTTAAACAGTGCTGTGTCAATATTTCGAGCGGGTCGGGGTTGTAGAGATAATCATAAGGGAAAAATGGTAAAACCCTTAGCTTCCTCGTTATATAAGTGGCAGAAGATACGGGTATGTATAAATTTATATTTAATCAACAATTGTTGAGATTAATATTTCTGTATTGTATAATTAATATAAGTTTCCTCTTTAGTGTCCAAAACAACCAAATGATAATGACTGTGGATACTATGTGATGTTATTCATGAAGGATATCATCACACATGGTCATAGCATAATCCCAGACACGGTATGTAATTTTATATTTACATTAAGGCTTATAAAATTTTGCCATTTTCGCTTAGTTATAATTTTTTAATTTACAGTACTTCCCTGACACCTCTTATTCCGAGTACTCTGATACGCAAATAGAGGAACTCATCGAAGAGTGGTGTAACTTCGTCCTTGATAAGTGCCTATGAATATTAGAGAGGTAAATTTAACCATGCTGCAATTTAAAATTCTATAGTTGCTTTCTGAATTTGATTATTTCTACTGTGTGGCAATGGTGAGAATTATATCAATATTAGTCATGGAATTTGTCAACAGGGTTACTGATGACATAGGATTGGTACATAGTTTATCGTTGGCTAATTTGCTGAAATGTGTGATTTTGCCATGGCTACCACAGGATTCTGGCAAGTTTATACTCAGGAACTGTCTGTATTTGGAACTCCCAATCTCAGGTACCTGAAAATTTTTTAATTGAGATCCTGTGTATTGTTATAACTTGTTAGTGCGTTTTAGCCAATGGAGGGTTGTAATAATTATGGTGGATATATTGCAGTGGAATAAATTTTCTTGTGTGCCTTTTGGATTCTTCTATTCAAACTGACAGATTAGAATTGTGAAATTCATAACTATGGCTCTGGATACCCCATGTTTGTTTTCACCATTTCCTTGGCCAAGTCTTTTGAGGTTACTGAGTTACCAGGTACATGATCCTTGTTTTTTCTTTAGCAAACAAATTTGTACCTGTACTGCCAAAATTGTTTGAAAGTGTATCTTTTCTCACTATTATTATAACTCAAAATACCACAATGGAGCTCAAGTACAACATGATTTTGCAGTTAGGTCGGCCAAATTTATTGCACGCAAACAGTGGGTGGTTGCTGGAGCAGATGATATGTTCATTCGTGTATTTAATTACAACACAATGGATAAAGTTAAAGTTTTCGAGGCACATACAGATTACATTATTAGGTGTGTGGCAGTTCATCCTACCCTTCCTTACGTGCTGTCATCATCTTTGCTGATATATGCTCAAAAAGCTTTGGGATTGGGAGAAAGGCTGGGTTTGGACTCAGATATTTGAGGGGCACTCTCATTATGTGATGCAAGTGACATTTAATCCTAAAGATACTAACACCTTTGCTTGTATTCTTGGCTTCTTCCTGCACATTCTGTTGTCAATAACTGAAATTTATTCATGGTTTTCTTTTGTCTTTTTTTAATTAGTTTGCTTCTTAATTGATCACTGGAATTTCCACTGCCCGGTACTATAAATATAATACTATATATTACTCCGTCTTGTTATGTTTTACTCCAATTTCTGGGTTCACTGGATCTGGTTGATAATGAATAACTGTAGGTTGTGTAGCGTAACAGTAAAATAAAAAAAATAATGATAAAAAACGTTGGCGTTTAATGGTAAACGCTATGTAAGAACATAAAAACGTTGGCGTTTATTGGTAAACGCCAACTAAAGTGAGACTTTAGTTAGCGTTTTTGTTCTAAACGCCAACTAAAACCTCAATACACGTTGGCGTTTTTAAATAAAACGCCAACTAAAGTCTCACTTTAGTTGGCGTTTATTTATAAACGCCAATTTTTATTAAGGTTTTATTTGGCGTTTGGAACATAAACGCCAACTAAAGTCTCACTTTAGTTGGCGTTTACCAATAAACGCCAACTAAATACTTAAGAAACGTTGGCGTTTTTCAAACGCCATTGTAATTTAAAGACTTTCATCAGCGCATTATTAGATGGCGTTTTTAAAACGCCAATAAATTTGAAAAAAAACGCCAACTATTCCCAAATTTGTAGTAGTGACATGTGGCCTTTAATTAGTTGGTGTCCATGAAAATTAATTTCTTTTTCATAGTGCAACAATTGAAATAAGGGGGAATCATATTTTGGGACCAAGATCTCCAATTAATCACAAAGAAGAATTTTTAACTAAAATTCAGTGGTAAAAATGGAAAACTGAGTTACAAAAGTGGAAGAACAAGTAGTAAAAAAAATCTATTTTGTAATTAATTTGAGATCTTGGTCCCAAAATGTGATTCCCCCTTGAAATAAACTACAATGCACATGCGAGGAAATTTCATTAATATTTAATAGCTTCTTCTAAATTCTAAAACTTGTAATAACCTTCCCTCTGAACATTCAGATCCTCGTTTATCATTGAACTAGACAGAGCTCCCGTGCTGACGCACAGGATTTTTTAGTAATTTTATTCATTCAATATTTTTAAATAATAATAAAATGAAGTGAATTACTGAATAAACTAAGCATAAGAAACTGAAGTTGGGATGGAATATTATTTTTTGAGTATCATTTCTTTTTTATCATTATATGTTGGTTTAGTATTGACGAATGAAATAATATTTAGGTAAAAAAATAATTTTATCATATTGACCATCAAGCTTATTATATATTAGAAAATATCAGTTTTAATAGCAAATTTTCTAAACTAGAGGGAGTATTATTATATTACTATTAGATAATGATACTCACCTTGCATCATCAAGCTTATTATTAAGTTGTTCCTGATTCTTCGCATATTTTATCTATAAAAATTATAAAGGAGATTTTCCTTTAACAATTTAAATTTATATATAATTCTTAGATCCACAAACTCCCACAGACAATATTCAATCCCATAATCACATACAAAAGAAATATCCAACCTTAAAGGCTATATATGTATATAGAACTCCCGTGCCACACTCAAGATTTTCTTTGTAGATTTGTTCAATCAATATGTTAAAATGTTGTAAAATTTATATTTTAAAAAAATATAATTTTTTTATTTTGATCATTAGCATAAATTTTATAAATAAGTAATATACCCATATATTACTTTCATAAGTGACACAAATTAACATACACACATATTCCGCTTCTCCCACTCCTTCATGTCACCCTTTGTTCAATCCCTCTCCCTTCACCATCCAACCACACACACCACGCACCCCCCCCCCCCCTCGCCCCGCGGGGGCGAGGCGATAAGATCTTACAATTCAGATAAGATTTGGCTGGTTGAAAAAGATCCTCCTTTTCCACCCTGTCAAAATCTTTTCTGCAAGTAGTCAGCAGGTGGGTTTTGGTTTCGTACTCTTTGACCTTTCAAAGAAACGGACATACAAATGGGAAGATAAAAAATTCATTACTAAAATCTTCCTTATCTGTACTTACCTCAATTTTACTTTTTAGTATGTTCTTGTGATGTCATTAAAAAAAAAACCTACATTTCTCCAATACGTAGTGAGACTAGTACTGGTCTTCTTCACCAACGACATGTTATGTCCGTATCTCTTCCCTCAACATTTTGTCTTTAGACTTCCAATTCAATGTCATTAGTTTGGAGGATTTGATACTGTACGAAATTTAAAAATTAAAATTATATTATTCACATATCTAAAAAAAATAAATTATGCTGTTTATATGAATTTATAACATAATCTTGTATAAGTTTATATTTTATATTAATGATTATTCTAGTTTACTTTTCAACTATAAGTTATGACAATTACAATTTTTAAATATATTGACAACGAAAAACTGTTTAATACATGCATATAATTTTTTTATATTTTTTATTTATAAAATGAGATTGAAATCACTGAATGCTTGGTATATATATGATAGAAATGACAAAGTCTAGCTGATACTAAGTAATTTTCGGTTTGGCTTTCACATATTATAAGGGTTGAAGTCATTGAATGCTTGGATCCACCCCAAACATGTTATAAGGGTTGCTCGCCAAACCAAATCAACCTGTGAACGGATAGCTAAAAAAACATATATATATATATATATATGTATATCTCAACCTATTGGCAAGTTTTGTTTTGGCCAATAATGAATATGAATAATTATAAGAGTATACATTTAATGAGTTCAAAAATTTACATATAGTATTTGTAATTGGTTGATTTCACTAGCAGCTATTGTGAAAATTTAAAACTAAAATATCAACATAAAAAGTTAAAATATGTAATAAGTCACACTTTTTGCACGTTATAACTAATACGATTCATTTGTTAAAATGTGTGCAATACATGAAGACCTATCTATAATATATATATATATATATGTGTGTGTGTGTGTGTGTGTGATGGAAATGACAAAGTCTAGCTGATACTAAGTAATTTTCAGGTTTGGCTTTCACATATTAATGGTTTCAAACTGTCGTCATTTGGATTGCGTCTACTTCTACATTTAGTTTAGACCATATTACGTTTAATTTAATTAAATAATCCATACTTTAATCGATAATACATATATAAATCATTCTTATATTATGTTTTATATTTTGGAAGGAAAAAAATATAAGCAAGCAAAAAAACCAAAAAAAAAAAAGGCTATATGTTAATCTATTCATTCACACACGCAAACACATAACGGCGCCTTTATTGAACAAGTAAAATAGTCAAGTGGTAGTTGCTTCCTTTGCAAATTCTGGAAGATCCAGGTTTGAATCCCAGTGTGTTGATTTTGCCAAATTTAAGTGTAATGTATCAGACTATCAGGGCATTCTTGTAGTTGTGCTCCACTTTTATCTCTCAAAAAAGGACGACCTTGTTTTCTTTCTTTTTTTTTTTTTATGGAAAAGGAGGGTATCACCCCTTCATAGAAATAATCAGAGACAGGGGTATGAACCCCAGTTACATCAGATACAAGAAGGTTCCCAATAGAATCAGGGGGAACATAAAAACTAATATTATTACAGTCATGGCCAATATTGACGAGGCCACCAGCCGGATGGTTACAGCTCCTAGGAATACTGTAGAAATTAATCTGCCATTCTTTAGAGCACCAACGACGACTAAGGAACCTGAGTTTAGGAAATCCTTCGGGTTCTTAAGGCTATGTTTGGGAGTTTAGGATGAAAATGAATAGAATGATCATTAATGAAACATAATGGAATTGAAGAAAATGGAGTGGAATGGAATAAAATGTTCTAATATTTGAGACTTTTATGAGGTGAAAAAGTGGTCTTATTTAACTATTATTTGGAATTTATTATAAAAGGGATGGAATGGAATAGATTATAACTTTTTCCCGATATTACCCTTATTAGCAAATTTAAATAAATTTAAATTAAAAAACAAGTTCATCTTTTTTTCATAAAAAAATTTCATATTGCTTTTACTTTTTAATAAAAATATCTTTTAATAATAATAATAATAATAATAAGATACTGCAAAACAACTTGGTTCTTCTAATAATAACATTAAGAAGTTATAACACCCCACTCCCAAACACTTCCTGACTTGGTCGAAATCTTCAAAAACCAATCAAACGTTGCCCAAACATCTCATATTTACCTCCCAAAACATCAAAGTAGCGAAAAACACTATAAAATACCTCAAGAAATACCAGAACAGCTGGAACAGTGTGTAGGGTCACGATCGCTACAGTACCGCTTTGGCTTTAGTGCTCTTGAATCCATTGGCGCCATGGCGCCCCCTTGCTGATGCCATATTAGCAAAATTCAACTTTAGGAGTGAATTTTCAACACACATAACTTTATGCTTAAATCTCTAATTGACCTGATTTTAACTCCTACAAGTCAAGTTTATCCCAATGTAATCATAGACACCAATTTCACTCAATTCTATCTCCGTATGAAGATTTTGGATACCCCACACCGTTTTAGCCACTTTCTGACCAAAATTCACTACTTACAACTCCTATTTACCACCAAAGGTAATTTGACCATTCAGGATCTTTCACACAAATCCCTTTTGACTAGACCAATTTATTCAAAGAGGTTTCATTTTAAAAGAACCCCTCCTCTAATATTTGACCACCTTGACAAAGTGAGCTATAGGCCCAAACAAAACTCACATACCTAGCACAAAACTCTCCTCGGGCTCACATATACAACCATATTGCCTCAATATTCTGAACCATGCATGCATCACAAAACCTCACATCCAACACCATTCCACATCAATATTAATACAATCATCACAATATTCATGTTAGATGCAAACGCTATCCTACTTACATAGACATTACACACATACACTACAATGACTTGATATTCTCACGTCCAATGCATTACTCCCTAGTCTTCTCCGAACGAGTACCAGAACCTTCACCTAAAATGTTAGTTTATGGGAAAGGGGTGTGAGATAAAGTTTTAATAACTGAAAACAACCACACACAGTATATATATATACTGATCCACACAAGCGTGCATATGGTGCAATGAAATGCTAATGAATGGTATACATGTTCTCCCTTACACATGGCTAAAACCATGAGCTATCATCATCACTAGACCTTCCAATAGATGATTCCCTTCTAACAGTTGGTGAATACTGATCACGGGACATCATCAAGCTCACATTACCCTAATACCACCCGGCCAATGTTTATACTAGAGCTCAGACCACGGTCCTCTTTCCCCTGAACCACCGCGAATTAGTGGTGATTTAGGGAAGGTGCATCCCTAATTCCACTACCACTTGGCTGTCCCCAAGAGCGAATTTAGTTACAGGGATATTTCATCATATCATCTTATCCTCTACTGCCTGGTCTCCCAAGGAGAGATTTTAGCGACAGGGATCTCTATCATATCATCATCTCATATCATATCATCATCATCACCTCATCATCAATCTCTCACTATGTAATTGTGTGGTGATGATGCCAATATCATGCTAACATGCCTTAACATATATATATAATCATCACAAACATCATATGGACATGCTAGCATGCAATGGTATGGGGATGCTACACATCGTACACACACAACATATACAATCATCATATATCAACTAGTCATGTGCATACCACAATATGTAGAAAACCATACACATACACAACCAATATCGTGGTATGAAAAGGAATATGCATATATACATATATATATATACATACTATCATATCTCACTATACAATACAATCCGTACAGACAATATAGACACCCGATTACCTCAATTGTCACTACCACACGTACACGAATTCCACAAGTTTTCTTGAATGCCAATCCCATGACTTGACTTCTCTGATCAACCAAACAATCTTTACAATACCATAAAATCATCAATTAACATGCAATCCAAATTTCACAATTTCACCATTTAGGCTTAACCCAAGGTTCCAACACTATTTCCATACACCATTTAGCTCTTAGAGACCATTTAAACTCTACTCAATCACATATATCTCGGATTCCATACTCCCTCTAACAATTTCTACTTAGGGTTAAGTTTAAATCATGCATACTCCTTCTAAAACTCACACCCAAGCATCATAAACATCAAATCATACCTCATTAATCCCATTCCATCTATTTTAATCATTGGGATTCATCCAAAACTGAAAATCCCAACATACACCCTAAAAATCCCAAATCAAAACTAAAGAAAATAGAGACGGAGGAGTAGAGATCACTTACCAATGATTTAGCAAGCTCCAAGGGGTCAGAAGCACCTCCTAAATCCAAAAATCTGAAGTCCTAACAGAGCTTCTTCGCTTCTCCCTCTGTTTTCCTTTTCTCTCTTGCACTTGGGCGATTGGACTGTTTCTAATTTAAGCAAAAATTTTCTTGCTTGCCATGGCGCCAATAAGCTCACTACGACGTGGAGCTCATTTTTCCCTACTTTAATTCTTTCATCCGTCCTAACCCTTCGGTTCTGCACACAATGCCAAATATACTTAGTTAGCTGAAGACTAAGTTAGGGATAATGTAATGAGGGTCATTATAGAAATAAAAATTTTATCAAAAAATAAAACTAACTAAACCAACTATGATAAAGCACAAAAAGCAAGAAAGTTATGATAAATCATAAGACTTGGGGAAGAAAGCATATCTTGAAGCAATAATACAATTGCCCGTGTGAGGAATAATATGATTAGAATGATTTGATTGATGTGATGACGAAATACTAAGAAATGTACAACATGGCAAGATAGATTTGACGGTATGGAAAGAGTAAAAAAAATCATGAGAATAAATTTTTTTGTTAGGGTTAATAGGTGTTTTTGTAATTTAAATAATTACTTTTGGCCATTTCGTCCTTGATCACCCAATTTAGGGTATAAGAAAAATTAGATTTAGGATGGCTAAAGATAACTTATGAGGCTACTCATTGCTATTCCATTCCCTCTTAAAAAAATCTCTCAAATAATAGTTCAATCCATATAGTCATTCCATTCCATTCCACTCCCTTAAAAAAAAAAAAAAACTCCTAAACATAGCATAAGGGCTTCAATGATTAACCATGCTTCAGATTCGATCTCAACTTTTCTATATTCTCTTTGCTAGCATTAACTGGGCTTGAGGTCTCAAATCATAAAGTGTGATATAGTTGGTCCCAAATCCTAATTCTCCAATACAACAATTGGTATTAACAATAATATCCATAAAGGAAGAGCTCATATATATATATATATATATATACTGAGATTAGATTCACTGGGAGATGGCGGACATGAAGCAGAAAGGTTTCACCTCATAGATTTCTCAAGAAGTGGTGGAAATTAAGCAGCCACTTCTCAAATAGTCTACATATTTATCCTCTAATCACTTGGAACAAGAGGTATGCATATCCATATGTACTCTTGTTCAACTGTGAAAGCTTTTCTTATATTTGTTTACTTTCCCTATGTCACTTACAACTTTTAATATTGCTAATGTTTAATAACTCAACTCTTAGCTTTTTTTTTTCTTTGCCTTGTTTAGTTTTAGTTATAAAGAGATTTTTCAAATAGTTACAAATATGTTGTTATAGAGAACACAATTTAGATTTTAGAGGCATATGGTCTCCTTTTTCTTTTTATTTTGCATACGTAATTGCTAGTTACTTTTTGAATCATACATGATTTATTTTGTTTTCCTTTGAGGTATGCATCACATTCTTTGTCTTTTTCAAAAGAAATTTTTGGTAAGCCAGTGACTAACTCATTCTTAACCAGTTTTGACAGTTGGTTCATGTTAACATGTGCTAATCTTCTATGTCACAATCAACTATCATTATCCTGACTAATTAAATAGATAGAATCTAAGGAAGGAAGTTCATCAAGATCGATAGTATAGAAATTACCATCCTTTTGAGCCTTGAGGATTACTTTATGATCACTTTTTTAGATGGCCAGGAAAAACTTTGAGTTAAACAATATCCCGTTACCTTTGTCACATGTCTAACTTACATTTAGCAGATTATGGTTGAGACGAATTACAAAAAGCACCTATTCAATAGATGTTTTAGGATTCTTGCCCACAATGTCAATATCAACTATTTTGCCATATTGATCACCTCTAAAGGTCACCTTTCCTCCCTTCTTGTCTCTAAGGATGATGAACTTTTCCTTATCACTGGTCATATGACTTAAATAGGCACTGTCCATATACTATTTGTTGTTTTTTCTTGTTTTAAGACAAATCTGCAAAACAAAGTTTAGAGTTTCTTTTTAGGTACCCAAATTTGCTTGGATCCTTTTCTGTCAATGGCATTTTCCCTAGATACAAGTGTACCTTTGAAAACCCATTTTACCTTCTTGTCAAGTTCATTTTTCTTCAATGCACATGAACTGGAAATATATTCCTTCTTATTACAAAAGTGACAGGTGGTAAAGGGATTGCTGGATTGTGATGCAAGAAGAAAGCAATACAAATAATTTTTTTGTTTCACATATTTTGGTTGATCATAGGATTCAATGTGATTTAAACTATGATCTTTCTTTTTATACCCATTAGCATGCACAAAATGCCCCATATACAGATTTTGATTTTTCTTTTTAATTTTTTCTTTTACTGCACAAGGAATATAGCCAAGTCCAGCTTTTTCTTGTGTGATTCTTTGACTTCCCATTAAAGCAAACAACATATCTTTCCCTTAGTAAGTCTAGTCATGCTTTTCAACAGATAGTCATTAGTTTGCTTTAATTCAATACATGATGTACAACAAGCAGATTCAACTTTATGCAGAGATGCAATGTCAGAAATGTTACGCTGAGATTCTAACTTGTTAATCTTTTTCTTAGCCCGTTTTAGCTCTTTAGTAATCTTAATGAACTCATCATGCAGTTCATGAAATGCATCAAGTAATTCAGAATAGGAAGGTTCTGATTCATATACCTCATCTTCATGATCACTGTTGGATGGGATTTGAGTTTCTTCAGATGTAAGTGCCATCAAGCAGATATTGACAATTTCATCTTCATCATCTTCTTCTTCATCTGAACTATTAGCCCAAATTGATGAGATGTATACCCTCTTTTTCTTGCCCTTATCAGCAGCTTTCTTTTCTTTCTCTTACTTCTTTAGGAATTGTGGACAATCCCATTTGATGTACCCTTACTTTTTTCATTTGTACCAAGTGATAGGTTTTTTTTCCTTCTTTCTTGTTGTTTTTAGCTGCTCTTTCTTGAAGAATCTTTTATTCCTTTTCTTATTGTAAAACCTTTCAAATTTTCTGATCATCATAGCCAGAGTTTCTTCATCTAATTCATCTCCATCATTAGATTCTTCTTCTTTCTCTTCTGCAGCTTTTAAAGCAAGACCTTTCTTTTTCCTGTCTTGTCCTGCTTCCTTAAGAACCTTTATCTTTCCCTCATATTCTTCAAGGCTACCAAAAAGGGCTGTGACAGAAGCCATTGATTCTCCTTTGACTTCCTTTATTGCTGTTACTTTAGGTTGCCATTCCAGAGGAAGAGCTCTAAGGATTTTTCTCACCTTCTCTAGCTGGGTGTATTCTTTGCCAAGACTCTTCAATTGATTCACAATAAGGGTGAATCTCTTTTGTAGCTTTTTGATGCTCTCTCCTTCTATCATTCTAAAGCTTTCATATTCACCAATGCAGGAGTTCAGTTTGTTTTCTTTTACTCCACTGGTCCCCTCATGAGCAATTTCTTAAGTGTCCCACATACCCTTAGCTGTGAAACATTGTGACACTCTGTAGAATTCGTCTTGATTTAATGCACTGACCAGGCAATGTTTTGCCTTAAAGTTTAGCAAGATTCTTCTCTTATCTTCCTCATTCCACTCGTTCTCTAACTTCTCCTTGTATTTTCTATCATCCTGCAATTTCATTGGGACAAAGTCTCCCTTCTGGATGACAGACCAGATGTCTAGTTTAATGGACTGGAGATAAATTTACATTCTCATCTTCCAGTATCTATAGTATTCTCCACTGAAACCAAGTATTCTGTTTGTGTTATTTCCCTCAGGTAGTATGCTTTCTCTAAAGCCAGCTATTGAATTTCCCAGACTGTTAGATCCTTTGTTTGGGAATCCGGGCTCTGATACTACTTGTTAGATATGCTAGCTTCCCAAGAGACCCAATTAGGAAGATTAAAATTTTCTACAAAAGTCAAAAAAGTAATAAAAGTAAAAGTGACAGTAACAACAAAGTATAAAGGAATAACAAGGTAAGAGCAGTAAAAGAGAAGAGAAGACACAAATGTTTATCCTAGTTCGGTCTCTCTATCTTGACTTACATCCGGTCACCATGTCACCACTTGAGATTTTCCACTATCTTGTAAGAATTCAGTGGACTTCTTGCAATTGCCTCAGTACAACTTGATACTCTGTTCTTAAGCTTACAACCTCACTCTTTGCACTCTAACTAAGTGCTTCCCAAATCCCTTGTGATATCCCATCACAAGAAAATATTTCTTCTAGATAAAGATAAGATTGATTACAATAATTGAACTCTCTAATTAAGAGTGTATTTGAAAGTTGAAGTACATAATAATGAAGTATATGAGACTAAGAGACTTTGACTTATGAATTTGACAGAGTTTTAGTATATATAATGTAAAATCATTACCCACAACTTTAAATGAAGTTTGATTTATAGATTTATATTTTAACTATACGTTGGAGACAAAATCTAACCGTTAGAGACGTTACCCAACGGTTACTCTGAAAAACTATCCGTTCACCAACCGTATTTAATGTATCTGACACTCAAAGTTCAAATTTTGGCTGGTCAAGAGATGAATTTTGCAGAGACCAAAAGCTAAAGACTTCAACGTTGAACCTCAAAGTTCGTCTGTTATTAAACAAAGTTCAAATTTTTATCTTTGAAAAATATTTCTATGTTGGAACATACGAATTTTCAAGTTTAAGTTCTTTTGGTAAGTATAAACAGTTGTCCCGTATTGCTACAGTGCCTTCAAAGTTCAAATTTTAGTGCCGAAAATTCGTCTGTCAGAGGGCAGCTCAATAAGGCATAATAGTTTATCTTTTTGAAATTCAAAATTTCAAAATCCAAAGTTTATTTGTTAGAGAGAGCTCTTATCAGACTTAGTTCAAAGTTTGAATTCCTGAATACCAATATTCATATGTTAATAGATTATCATAACAGATTTGCAAGTTTTGTTTCTAAAATTCAAATTTTCAAAATCAAAGTTCATCTGTCAGTGAGCTAACTTTGGACTCTTTTTAAACTTTACTTTCAAATGAACTTTGATATATCCTCGGACGAATTTTTCATTTTTCTTGAATTGTATTTTATTAGAAATTTGAATTTTCAAAACTCAAAGTTTGTTTGTCAGAAAAGACTCTTATCATACTTAAATCAAAGTTTGAATTTCTGCACTCAAAGTTCATCTGTCAGAGGAATCTCTTTTTCCTGACTAACTTATTTTCAATTAAAAATTTAAATTTCAGAAACCAAAGTTCGAATTTTCAAAACAATAGATCAGTTTTAACACTTTAAAGTTCGTCTGTTAGTGGGTGTTTTTTAAATATTTCATGAATTATCATAGAATCGTATTTCTAAAATATTTTTTTGCCAGTTCAAAGTGTTTTACTCAAATTAAACATAGTAAGAAATCCTATATCTAATCTTGTACTGATTATACTTAGATTTCTTCATTTGAGATCTTTTATGCACCTTTGATATTTTCTTTCCAAGCTCTAGAAGGTTGGTTTGAAATCATCAAAATACTTGATTCAATAAATAATTGAACAAGTAATGCTATATAGTGTATACTACTGCAACTCTTATAACTTTTCCATACTTTTTAACTATTTGGATTTGAATTTTGCATTTAGAAGATCAAGCTATAATCTTCTAGGGGAATGACTGATAAGTTAAAATAAAAATTACAAGCACCAACTAATTTTTATAACGATTTGAAAAAACAATAAATATTTAAAATCCATAATTTTCATAATATCATAAATTATGATTCTCTAGTTATGATGTACAAATAATACATATATCATGCAATACCATACATTGGATATAACAAATTTTAAAATTTCAAAATATACAATACATATATATGGATATATTATTGTATATATTCAACAAATTAACATATGAAATAAATAATATATAAAGAACTTGAGTTTTAAACAGGTATTTAAAAAAATAATGTAAAGATAATTATAAGAAGTAGCTAACAATTATTTTTTAATCTATTGTTAATTTTCTATAGACATTTTTCTTGTAGTTGCCATTTAGCTCCACAGTTTATGTTTTGTAAAGCCTCTTGGCAATCTGAAATGACAAATGATGGAAGTGGCAGATCATGAAACTAGTTTTTGCTATTTTTTCCAGGACATGGTGATTATAGATGAAAATGAGAGAGTACTTTGTTGAAGTTCTTCAAACATTCACCATGTGAATGACAGTTCAATGGTATGTTGAATGTATACTTATTCCTTTTATTGTTATGTTAATTTTTGGCTTCTTTTCTTCTTAATTTGATGCTAACCTTTTCCATTGATTTGAAGTTTATTTCATTTCCATCATTTAAATTTTATTGCTTCTTTTTGTTGAAGCTATCATCGGAAGGAAACTTGGTTGTGCTTTTGGATCTTCATGTATGTGAGTGGTTCCTTCTTGTTATATCTATATATCTCTGCCTTTCTTTCATAAAAATACAATTCTGTACTCATTTAATATACCATTACTATACATGTTGTTCTGACCTAGAGTAAACTTGGATAGAAATTCCAACAAATTCTGAAATTTGAATGCCCTACTCCCCTATATTATTATATTTGCAACTTGGATTTACTTGTTTTGTTGTTTTGTAAATTTTGATTATGAATATGATGGTAGTCTTGGAAGTTTGTTTAATATTTAAAACTAATTTACAACCACATTGAAGAAGGAACTATTAAAACTAGCATATATAAATTTTTTTTTTAAAATAATTGCCACTTTCAAGGAGGGTTGTTCCCACAACCGTAAGTTAACTTTCCATGACTATTGCGGCATGTAATATATAGTTCTTGAAAGTGGACTTTTAAGGGTGTTTATGCCCACAATTGTTCTTGAAAGTATTTTTTTGACCTGGAAAGTTATGCTTTCCACTACTGTCACTTTAATTACTGTACAAGAACCATATTTAAAAGTCATTTTAAACTGTTTTTAAAAGTCTTTTGTGCAGTGGTGTTAAGTTTTTATGTTTTAGTGTGTTGAAAAATAAATTTATATAGTGGAAAAATTAATATATAAATTATATTACTAAAAATAAATTATTTTATTTGGTGAATAGTATATTTTATATATCACTAATATTTTATTTTTTTTAGTATAACAATTAAAATTATTACATATATGGGCATTAAAAAACTTTTAATATATTTATCTTTTCATATTTATTTCATTAAAAAAAAGATTTTGAATGCGAAGGATCCACCTTAATTTGTCAAACACGTTAGTATAGGAATTGCTCTCCAAACTAAAGCAACTTATTAATTTCTAAAGGCGTACATGTGAACTTGTTTAATCTGTGGGTGGTGACATAGTGGGTCCATTTTAAATCTACAATCAGTGAATATACTATATATCATACTATTCCCTCCGTTTCTTAGTATAAGGGATAAGTGGGGGAATTTTTATATTTCAAAATATAAGGGACATGGGATTTATCTGGTATATTTAATAATTTTTTTCAAAAATACCTATAATTAATATAATATTTTTTTATTTGTATTAATTATATAATATAAAAATTATTAATATTAAATGAGGATGTTTTTAAAAACTATTTTATATTTTAAATAAATTTATTATTTTTTTTAATCTATTTGATTTTATCTTTTATTTCTTATATTAAATAACAGAGTGGTATAAAATTACATTTATGAAGGATGCCAACCTAATTAAGGTGACGTCTCGGAAAATGCAGGGTGTAAAGGCTGAGGCGTCATAAACGTTTCACAATAATGTTCTGGAAACAGATGTGGGTCCTCAATCCTCATGTAGCATTCACTCCATATGCATGGCTATAATACTTTTGCAATTAAAGTAAGCAACAACCTTCTGCCGGTGGAATAAATGCATGCATTGACCTCCTCCTCCTCCCCTCCTCCTACTACTACTACTATAATAATAAAATAGATAAAATATAATTAAATAATACATTTATGAATATTTTCATAGATTTATAACTAATTATAAGATATTTATAATTGACATTTATATATTTCCTTTTTTCAAGATAAAAAAAAAATTTTATTCTTAAAAATATTTACAATTAAGTACCTTATTATAATTATGAAAATTTATAATATGTTTTTGTAATTTTTTACTCCATGTTATATTTATCTGTAATTTTCTCTTATGAAATTATTAATTAACTAGTTTAAAAAAGTTATAATGTGACCTGTCACTGGGTGGTTGAAAATAGCAGAATGCTCTTTAAGATTACAATCAAACAGATTTTTCAATATTAGAATGGTACTATTTTTCGATTTGATATTATTTTTGGTTAAAAATATTACTTTATCCTATTCTAAATATATAACATTTTACGATGATCCTAAATATAAAACTCTTTATAGTATATGAGATAGTATTTATTATATATTTTTAAAAAATACTCATATTTAATATATTTAAAGAGAAAGAGAAAGAGATTAAATAAGAATAATTTTAGAAAAATGTTAAAATTTTTAGAGAAATTGAGATAATTAATTAGTTTTAACTCTCATTATTATAATAGTCTTATATTAAGAACTAGAGGGAGTACTCCTTCCATCTCATTTTATTTACTTTAAAAAGTTTTAAATGTTGTAATTCATCTGTTATTTTATATTAGTATTGAAGCATTAATTATGCTTTTTACTATTTTATCATTTATTAAAAACAATAGAAGGTGGAGCATATATTATCTTGTAGTATTTAATTTAAGGATATTTTGGTAAATCATTAAATTTTACTGTAATATATGTTATTTAATGATTTTATTGACCAGTATAAAAAATCTTAAAATGACAGATAATTGGAGAAGGAAGTATGTATAAGTAACAAAAACTTACTTTAATATCATTAAAAACAGTTAGAACTTTTAAAATTTTTAACTGTTGCTATTATAAATTATGCATATTTAAATTTAATTGTCATTTTTTAAATAAATTATGAACTTGAGTTTAGGTGCTAGAGATTGGTTACGTTTAATCAACAGCTATTAGTCTTCACTCAACACATGAGATAACATGATAGATAGAGAAGAACATGATCAAAAGAATAATTTCTTTTTTATTTTTTATTTTTTTGGTCAAAAAAAATAGGAATGGGGAATGAAATGGGAAAATGGGAGATTTTACTTTCCACTAAGATTGAAAGCATTCTCTTCATAAAATCAGTTTGTCATTTAACAAATACAAATTTTATACTTTTTCTTACCTTTTTTAACTCAAATTCATTTTTCATGTAAAGACACAGCGAAAGATACCAATATGTGCATGACAAGATTAAAAAATATGCATTTGTATTGTAAATGCACAGTCTATATATCAGAAAAAAATATATATAGTATAGATTTAATTAATTAAAAAAATATTTCCATCATACCCAAGGGCCCCTTAATGAATAATTTTTGAATGAATAAACGATACCATTAATGAATGTTGCAGATAAATATTAAAAAATAAAAAAGATTGAGTCAAGTCAAGATGAGAGAGGTCCCTTTAGTTTGGGGAAAAAGACATTTTGGGACCCTGGAAAAAGAATATCGTCAAATTAAGACCTATAAAAATTAAAACCCTTTAAAAGGACTTCAGTCCTTATAGGTCATTAAAAAAAACTCTTTTACCAAAATACTCCTTCCCCCTTTCTCCCTTTCCTCCCAACCTACTGTCATCGGCGCCAGCATCGGTGACCTCACCGGAGGTCCAATCACCGGCGACGTCATCAGAGATCTGGTCATCAGAGCTTCGATCACCAGTGACAGTGCCTGAATAGTGAAATGTTTTCACTTTGAAAAATAGTTTTTGCCACTTGGAAATTTAGTTATCCCCACTTAGAAAATTAGTTATCACTAGTTGGAAATTTAGTTATTCCCATTTGGTAGATTTGTTATCCACACTTGGAAATTTAGTTATCTCCACTTAGAATTTAGTTATCTCCACTTGAGAAATTAGTTATCGTTAGTTGGAAATTTAGTTATTCTCACTTAGAAAATTTGTTATCCACACTTAGAAATTTAGTTATCTCTACTTAGAAAATTAGTTATTACTAGTTGGAAATTTAGTTATTCTTACTTGGAAAATTTATTATTCATACTTGAAAATTTGTTATAGTAACTAAATTTTCGAAGTGAAGATAACTAAATTTTCCAAGTGAAGATAACTAAATTTTCAAGTGTAGATAACAAATTTCCAAGTGAGAATAACTAAATTTCCAACTGGAGATAACTAATTTCTCAAGTGGGGGTAACTAAATTTCCAAGTGGAGATAATTAAATTTCCAAAAGTAAATAACAAATTTACCAAGTGGGAATAACTAATTTTCCAAGTAGGAATAACTAAATTTCCAAGAGTGGGTAACAAATTTTCCAAGTGAGAATAACTGGATTTCCAACTAGTGATAACTAATTTTCCAAGTGGAGATAACTAAATTTCCAAATGAAAATAACTAAATTTACAAGTGTGGATAACAAATTTCCCAAGTGAGAATAACTAAATTTCCAACTAATGATAACTAATTTTCCAAGTGGAAATAATTAAATTTCCAAGTATGGATAACAAATCTCTCAAGTGGGAATAACTAAATTTTCAACTGTCAATAACTAATTTCCCAAGTGGGGATAACTAAATTTCCAAGTGACAAAAACTATTTTTTCAAGTGAAAATATTTCACTATCCCGACATTGTCACCAGAGATCGGAGCTCCGGCTACCGGAGCTTTGATGACCAGACCTCCGACGATGTCGCCAATGATCGGACCTTCGGTGAGGTTGCCGCACCAGTGCCGGTGACAATAGGTTGGGAGGAAATGGAGAAAGGGAAATAAGTATTTTGATAAAAGAATTTTTTTTTTAATTACCTATAAGGACCTAGGTCCTTTTGAAAGGTTTTGATTTTTATAAGTCTTAGTTTGGTAATATTCTTTTTCCAAGGTCTCCTTTTTCCCCTTTAGTTTGTCTCCAGATGCGTTGTGTCCAGCTGTCTTATTTTGATGAATGATCTTTACTGTCCACTAAATCTAACGATAGGAGATTGAGTTCATATTCATTGATAAATGAGGGTCTGAGCATTGGTATATTTGTTAGAAGAAGCCTATTCATATTATTATATATATATATAATAAAACTAGATAAAAATCACATATATTGCATAGGATAACATAAACATATTATTTATGACTTATAAATAGTGCAAGTTGCTATAAGTTTTATATTCTTGTTTAAAATTTTTTATCTTAAAATTAAATTTGAATGAATTAAATTTAAATTTGAATTAAATATTGATTATAATAAATCCCACCAATATATCAATATCAATTTTTTTACTAGTATCAATATCAATATAATAATTATAAAAATATGATATATTTCAATTTTCATACTTTGAAAAATAGATTATTTATCATTTATGGAGGACAGCAAAACAAATTATGGCCACATGTCTTCAAAGAAGTGACACTAGTAAACGGTCTTCATTGGTTAACCTTTCGTACGACTTGCCTCCGTCAGCATCTCTTCCATCAGCATTTTGTCATTTTACGTAATATTCAGTGTCATTAATGTTGTAGAAAATTTAAAATATAAATTGTATTATTTGTATTTTTACAGATAAATTATTTTATTATTGTGAAACATGAATAGCATATTTTTATAATTTTTTAATATATTACTAATGATTTGATTTTTTCAGGATAACAATTAAAAGTTATTTAATATATTGACAATAAAAAACAGTTTAATATATCTAGTTTTCATATTTATGTCGTTAGAAAAATGACTTTGAATGCATGGGATCCACCTTGATCTATCAAACATGTCAGTATAAGGATTGTTTTCCAAACTAGAGCAGTTTATTTATAAACATCTAAACTAAACCTATACATATGAACTTGTTAATTTGTGGGTCACATGGTTGGTCCATTTAAAATTTAAAATTTAAAATCAATAATTATATTTTAAATTTCAGATTAGTCTTTTTCAGAAAAAAAAGGCTGGTCTAACATGCCAACCTACTTACTAGGTTGATGGCTCTAGTGGGCAAATCCTCTCAACTTTTTAAAACTTAAATGTAGATGATATAAAATTTTGATTTGTTCTCCATATTTGATAATAAGTTCCCCATATCTTTGAAATTTTGAAACCATAAATTGAATGAATTGAATGAATTCATATGTCTATTTTTTATAATATTTGATATTTTAATTTAAATTCACTAAATGTACACATTTTATTATTTTTTATTTTTCCATCATTTTTTTATCCTTTTGCTTCTTTGTCCATCCCTACCCCAACATTTTTTCTATCTTTCAAATTATTTTTCCACTCCTTACTCACTATTTATCTTTTTTTTTTTGACATTAAACTAGCTGATATCCTGTTATTATGTTAAACTCTCAAGTAGAGCTACAAAAATGACAAAACTCCCCAATTAGTATTTAATACAACTACATAATCAGGACTTAAACTTGAAATTTATGGTTAAACTAGTATAACCCTTTGTCACCAGCCATGCCTGGACTTCATCTGTTCAGTCCCATGGAGTTTGAGGCTCTTGCACGATGGGGTAGTATCACTGAATCTCTTTTCGTGTGTGTGTTTTTTTTTAAAGTTCTCTGTTTTTTTTTTTTAAAAAAAACCCTCTATCTGAGTTTTGCTCTCGATATTTTTAACTTTTATTGTTAGGGTCATATCTTCTTTATCTGCTTTTTCATGATCAATTTGTGCCTTTCTAAATATATTTTTTATGGGAATACTATAAAACATTTCAATAAATAGCTTTTGCATAATCGAACTTTTGAACACACTTTAATCTTTTTCGGAGGAAGTGAAGAGAAGAGAGAGGATGACGTGTTATAGACTATAGATGACAAAGAAATCAGTAGATGAAATCCGTTTTTGAAACAGCAAATAAGAACGGTTTGTCATTGCAAAACCAACAATTAATTTCGTTTCATGAAAATATATTCATATTCACATCCCTATTTTCAACCAATCCCTATTCAGGCCTTTTTACCAGAGTTAGCAAGTGCGTTGAGCTCCTTTTTTCTAGTAAGAAATTAATTACTGGTAAATGATGATGATGACATGAAATATTTCAATCATTGTACTTGGGAAAAGAAATTATTTTTCATTTAGAAAGGATACCAACAAATGTTGTCTGATTAGAACTTTTCAATTCAATTCGTTGAATTAAGAATTGTTGCTGGGTCTAAACTAAATAAAGGATAGAGGACCACCCATTTTTTAAATTGGTGAAAAATTGGCCGACCTAACAGTGAATCAATGCAACTTAATCAAGAATAAGTAGAAAACATGTTAAATTGATCAATTTATTTTTATCTATTTTTAATGTTTTTAGGCTTTAAGATGAAATAGCTTTAATTTTAGTAATAAACTGTATTTTATTATAAACTTTTCTTTCTATATAATAATAATAATAATAATAATAATAATAATAAATTTATTTGATAAATAATATAATAATAAATTATTAGTTGACTATTTTAAATTTAAAATATAATTATAAATGAATGTTAACTTATTTAAATTTTAATACTAAATTATGAAAATTATTCATAATAATTTTTTGGGTAAAATAATAAAACTCTTTGAACTTTGGATTTATTACAAATAATTTTCCTCACCTTTTAAAATTTAAAATTAACCTATTGACCTTTTACATTTAAACTCAAAGCCCCTACCCTACCGTTAATAGCTTTGTTATTGTTTTTTTCAACATACTGCTATGTCAGATTAATAAAGTCCACATGGCATCCTTACATGGAATAAAAATAATTAATGTTTTCAACAAATTTAAGTGAAGGGCCAAAATGTAATTTTGCCATTTAATCAAACACGGTAATTGTTCGACAACGGTTCATCCTTACACGGCAATTGTTCAGGCAGCCTGCAGTTGCTGCCTGAACAATGGTCTCCGGGGAGAAAAGCCTTCTTCGACGAGATGGAGTGATGGGAAATGGGGTCTTTTAGTTAAATATCCAATGTAGTCAAAACCGGCGGACCAGACATTGAGTTGGGAAGTGAGTTGGGAAGGGTACTGAATCAAGATTAAATTGTTTAACTACTATTTAACTAGGATTAGACTGATAATAATTAAATTAATATATTTTAAATAAATAATATAAATTTAAATAAATTTTATAGTTTAATTAAAATCTTAAATCAAATCATACTAAATTATTAATTTATTATTTGTTATAAACTAATTATTAATAGATTTCGTAACTCAATATTTAAATTTAAAGAAGTTGATATTCATTCATAATCACATTTTGAATTTAAAATAGTCAATTAATAATATATTATTATATTATTTGTTAAGTAAATTTATAATTTTTGATAAATATATATCATAATAATATTTATATAATATTATAATATAAAAAAATATTTTGTATTAAAAAAGATGTTATTTTCTCTTAAAAAGTAAAAAATATTTAAAAAAAAAAATCATGACGAATTTAAATCGATTTAGGATTGGTTCACAACCAGTTCAGTCGATTCCACCGGTTCGCATCGGTTACGAAATTTACTAGTTATGCTCTATAACTAGATCATACCTGACATTGGTTCTATAATATCCCTATTTTTATGGGATGTTATAAAATAAATAAAAGAAGAGAAATAATGCGAGATGAAAAGACTATATATAATTGGACTTTATAAGGAATTAATTTCTTATCTACTTTTCTGAAGAAGTTATGTTCGGTCCTTAATTGGAATTAATTTTCCATAAGGTCCTTAGTAAGAATTAATTTCAGAACTTACCCCAGAAAATATGCAATATACCACTTGAATGAAAGCTCGTTCCAAGCTGAGCGCAACGGTATAAGTATTGCACTTCAGGGAGGTCCATGTTAAGAGATAGACCAATTTGAAGTTAATGTGAATAGTGAAAAAGAAATAATAAAAAAATTTGTCTTTAGGTGAAATTACAAGAAAGTGCCCGAAAGAATGGATACTTATGTTTTTGACCCGATTTAAGGGCAAAATGATCATTTCCCAAATTAGAAGCAAAATGTGAATAATGAATTGAAGGCCCAAAAATGAAAAAGTTGACATCGTAACATACAAAAGAAATTGAAAAAAACGGAGAGATACCATTAAATGTAAAAAAGAGCAAAGATGTCATTTTTCTTAGTTAAATAAAATAATGAGAAAATTACATTTGGGCCCCAAGAATCAAGAATCTTTACAATTTAACCCCTTAAGAATGTCTTCAACGTGCAAGGTGAAGGAGAAAGAAGTTTTAGAAAATTATACCTAATGACCCGAAAGTTTCAAGAATTATAAATTAGCCCCGGGTCAAGGGCATTTTTGTAAATATAAAAAATTATAGTCAAAATGAAGCTCTCAATGAGGTAGACCCAATGAAATATAGTATGTAATTTATTAAGGTCAAAATAACATTTATTGGGTGATTAGGATTTAATATCAATATTTTACCCGATAAAAGTCAGTTTAGACTGCAAGAAAAGACAGTATTGATCCAAAGACAATGATTAGACCTTAATAAAATATATTTTGGGTCTAGATAATAATTTTTGACTAAAAATAATTATTGAATAATCCTGTACCAATTTAATGACAATTTTAGTAAAAATAATCAATCGATACGGGTAAATTTAATCGGTAAAGGGTATTATAGTCAATTAAAATTATGAAGCAATTTTTGGCCCAAAAATCTAGTAAATGACGTGCTGCACAGCTTGGGGACATGGATGGAATTTGTTTACTTGATTTTTTTTATAGATAACTTCTCAAAGAAGGCTTTTTGTCCCAAAAAGTAAATATGATTAAGTGAATGATTAGTAAGTTAATTAAGCCATTTAATCACTCTTTCACTCCCATTTCAGAAGTGTTCAGCTGCTGCCCACGTGAGGAAAATACCATTAGTTAATTGATTTTATGAATACTTCTTTAAGAAGTATTTGAGAAAAAAAAAAAAAAGATGGCATAAGATGATTGGATCATACTTTCATCATTGTCTCCTCCTTGCCTTCTCTCTTGACCGACACTTACACTTGAGAAAGAGGGAAAGAGTGGTCTGAGAATGAGAAAGAAAGGCAGCAAGAACGTGCAAGAAGAGAGGAGAAAAGAAAAGAGAAAAGAGATAGCAAAGGAGCAAGCATAAAGACTAGAATTCAAGGGTAAATTCTACTATCCTTATCTTGCCTTCTCAAGCTTTTAGTGAGTGTTTCATGGAGTCTTTTCCTTTCCTCTCTCACATTAAGTTTCAGCCATAGAGGAGTTTTGAGAGAGAAAGTTGAGCTATGGTAAAATAAACCTAGGAAAAGGCATAAATAAGAGACTAGAAGCATGATTATGCAAGTGGTTTGAAGTATAGCAAGCTAAATGTTTTCCTCCATTTTTATGCTTGGTTTCGGTCAGATTAGGTTAGAAATAGAGAAGGAATTTCATGATTTTGAGGTCAAAAATGAATTCCTCATGGCCTTAAACCTTAAGAACAACCATTGGTTCAAAGAAAAACCAAGAAGAAAGCAAAGAGAAAATTTAAGGGTTTAGTGAGCATTGTGTGAAATTGGACCAAGAACCAGTGGCTTATATGCTTCATTGGTGTTATGTATAGGTTCAAGGAAGCTTAAGCAAGCCAAAGAATAGGTGCACAAAGTTTGGAAAGGAAGGGAATACATAATGGTAGCATATTTCCATTCTATGCATTATATTGTCTTATGAATGTTTGTGAATTTTATGATTTGTTTGATGCCATGATAAATATTTTGTGATGTCCATTGATTGTTGGCTGAGTTGTTTAAAGGGACTTGAAGCTCCGGAATTCCCAATTTACAAAGTGAAACTCTGCCGAAATTTTTATAAAATTGTTATGGCATTATATGAATTGATGAGTTTGCTTGATGATCTATGTGAAATGTGATGATATATGTGTATGACTGGATAATGCTACTGAGATTCTTTGAATCTCACCCCCTTCAATGACTAACCATGCTAGGGAGAACCAATGCAAAAGAGTTAAGGAAGGAGCAAAATGCATGAAGAAGGAAATGATGTTGCAATTCATTGTATTATAATGTGAATGGTTATTTGTGCCTTACTTTGTATGAAATGGTAAAATAGTGAATATTATGTTAATGTTGTAGAAAATACATGAGAATTTTCATTTCTAGATATTGTGATATTAAGCTATGTTCTACCAAGTTTCATGCCAAAATGAGTTCATTTACAAGGGTTTTGGCAAGTAAATGGCAATATAGACTGAAACAGGGCATTTTCCAGACGTGTCTGTTTCATTTGCCCTTGTTCTATATTTAATGTGAGGTTAGATGTATGATATTTTTATACCAGATAGAGGGAATCTCAATCTTTAATATGACACCTAATTCACCCCATTTGGAGTTTTGTACAATAAATGATGAATTTTTAAAGTTAGGGTTTAGAATAAAGAAAGATTGGGAAAACTGGAAACTGAAAGTTAGGTATTGGAAAATTAAAATGATGATATAAATCGTGAAGAGCTCCAAAAATTCAGTGGTTTATATTTATGGAAATTTGTATGTTTTAAGTTTCATATGCCACTGATTTGGAGGTAATTGGAGCTATAGGATAGGAGATATGGAGGTTTTCCCAAAACTGTTCCAGCAAAATTGGAATTCTGACCCTTTATGATTTAAGTTGATGTTATGCCCTGTACAAGTTGAATAAATGTACAAGAAAAATATTTATAGAAATTATACTCACAGAGCTTTCATATGACATAAAGAATGCATAAATTGGCTCAGGGTAGAGTGAGATATGAATTTTCAAATATAAGGCCAAAATCTTGAGGAAGAGAAAATGACCAAATATATAGTAAATTTTTGAGGAATAAACTGTATAAATTGGTCAAGAGAATGATCTGTTTCATATTGTTTCCATATATATAAGGTTTTTACCTATTGTTAGAGACTTGAATCACTATGAAATGATTTTTCTAGAATTAGTTATGAATTTTCAAAGTTCAGTCAGTAAAGTGGAAACTACTATATGAATAGTAACTGAAAATTTTGGAAATTCTGATTTACATTCTTATGTGATTCAAGTTTAGGATCAAGTATAATTAGACTTAAAATAAGTCTAATTCATGGAAAATGAGTTTAAAAGAAAGATGTTACAGGTTCTTACTCGAACCGGTAAATTTGGTCCGATTTGACTCCAACAACACTGTAAATATCTCTAATATTACATAGGATGCCACATGTGCTTCAGCAGTTTTTGTCAAGAAGTTAATGGCGTTAGTAACAAGAGGGGTGTCTGAGTCAAAAAGTAAGATATCAATGAAGTTAACTTTAAACTTTAAAATGTGAGGAATTTTTTGCAACTAACTCAAAATTTAAGGGGGAATTTTATATATTTTAACCTAATTTTTTTTATTTTTTATATAATATATAATATATAAAATTAAAAATATATTAATTTATTACTACAAATTTATTTACCATTTATTTACAATTTATCTACAGAATCTTGGATTAATATCCTCACCATTTCAATCACCATCTGGTTTTGATGACTTTGCACCACACGCATTAACGCCTGATCACGGGTATGTTTGGATTAGATTATGTATAAGTAATTATGAGGATAAGTAATTATTCATAAGTGATTATGTCAAAAGTGATTTGTGTTTGGATATTTTTACCTCATAAGTGATTTTGAAAAAAGAAATGTGTTTGGATATTGGGGTTTAAGTGATTATTGGGTAGATAATGAGAAGGAAAAATGAAATAAATGATTATGGAAGAATAAGTGATTATCATAAGCTGAAAAAATCAGCTTCTTCCATAAGCACTTATTTAAGGCATAAGTGCTTATTAAAAAGCTATTTCCGTTTGACAACTCCACCACATAAATACTTATGGATATCTAGCCAGGAAGATTAGCAACGGTCGTCTTCAATGGTCAAGGTCCTGTACCACATGTTACGTCCACATCTCTTCTGTTAGCATTTTGTCTCTAGATATGAGGCCTTTTTCTTCCGGGCCACCTCTTTAGACATTTAGGTTACATCTCTTTAGTTTGGTGTTTTGAATATTACATGACATTTAAAAAATAAATTATATTATTCACATATTTAAATAATAAATCATAGTATTCATGTGAATAATACAATTTTCTTAAAATTTTATATTTTATATTAGCAACTTGATTTTTTTAAGAGCAACAATTAAAAGTTATTAAATATATTGACGATACAAAACTGTTTAACATATTTATTTTTCGTTAAAAAATGAGCTTGAATGCGTGGGATCCACCTCCCACATGTCATGAAGATTGCTCGCCAAACTAAAGCAACTTCATAGAAATCTAATCTAATTAGTTTGTGTTGGCCAAAAAAAAATATCTATTTAATTTGTGGTTGTTTATTTAGGAAGAGCGTTCAGATCATTTTCATTCTCTTGAATTCATAGATCTGTAGTCCTGTCGTAGTTAGGCTTGCTTAGTATTTTGAACAGGGGATCGACAGGATGGGATTTTGTTCCTCAACCCAGTTTTTTTTAATTAATTTAACACTGCAACTATTCGCCTTTTTTAACATTATTTAGTTTTAGTTATAAAAGCAATTGTGAGATTTTTCCGGAACCAAAATAACGGTTGTGAGATTACAATTCAGTTATTATGAGAAGACAATTTAGATTTCAGGGCCTATTATTTTCATTTTTTTTTTTTGCATATGTAATTGCTGATTACTTTCTAAATCAAACCTGATAGAAAGCAGAAGAGCTGAGGATTGACATCCAAGCAATGATTATAGATATCGAAGATGCTTCTACCAAGAAAAGAAAAAAAGATATCCAAGATGATCACTTGTCAGGTCCATGTATATACAAGGTGCCCCCTCCGATACGGTATCTAAATGAAGACAATTACACCCCAACAATCATTTCCATTGGTCCTTTTCACTACGGTGATGAGAGGTTGGCAGACACCGAACGGTGCAAAAAGAAAATGTTTTAAGTGTTCGTTTGATTTCCCCTCTATTAAAAGTATTTTTAAAATTATTATAGTTTATAAAAATAAAATTTAGATAAAAATAAAGAAATTCACTAAAAACCTGTTTGCTTCTTACTCGAAGAACATCAATCTTAGTATGAAGGAACTTCAAACACTGATATTAGTGGATGCTGCTTTCATTATTGAACTCTTCATCTTGAGCTATATGAATGATGAGATAGAGAATTATGCTAAAGCATCTCAACCACGGTTCCAGTTTACTCTAGTAACTAAGGATTTGATTTTACTTGAGAATCAACTTCCGTTCTTTTTTCTTCAACGACTATTCAACATAGCTTTTCCTCTAAATATTCGTGGTGACCTCCCTTCCTTTCTTGACCTCACCTTTTCCTTCTTTGACTATCTTAACATATAGAATTTAAAGCCTGATCCTAATCTTACAATAAGTCATTCCACAGATCTTCTTAGAATTTTTCACTTGCCAAGAACAAAACCTATGAGGGCATCGTTCATGGAACACGATGTTCTTTTCTATAGCGCAAAAGAGCTAGAAGAAGTGGGAGTAAAGTTCAAGGCAAACACAAGCAAATGCTTACTAGATCTCAATTTTTCAGGAAATGTCCTTAAGATCCCACAGATTTTAGTTGATAAGAACACTGGAATGTTTCTTCGCAATATAATTGCTTTAAAGCAATGTCATTATCCTGATGACTCTTACATTGCCGACTATGCTATATTATTGGATTGCTTAATCAACACAAATGAAGATGTGGATGTCCGTATTCGAAGGAAAATAATCCGCAATTGGCTAAGCAATTCAAATGATGTTGCTTAATTGTTTAACTGTCTTTCGGTTGAAGTAGTTCAAACTGGTTTCAGTCGGGAATACGCTGATATTTGCAGAACGTTGAATTCGTTCTATGGAGATCCTTGGCAACAGGTCAAGCCAGCTTTGAGACGCCAAGCTGTTGTTGCTATCACTGGATTTGTACTCAACATTCTGACTTTAATTCAAGCCATCACATCTATCCTTCAAGTAGTATGGCGATAAATTTTGAGCTTGTGTAGTATGTGTTCTATTCTCCAGCTTCGTTGTATTGTATGAATAGCATATTTATGCAACTCGAACTCAGTGAAGGACTTTGATATGCAAATCTTGTTTAAAATAGAAACTGCACCATGTAGCCATATAGTAAGTGTACACCTTACCTTTTGTCTTATCCGAATCATGTTCTGTGGTTGTAAAGCTTTTATGAGATGGGGCTAATTTCCTGCAATGCGGGTGATAGGTAAAGCTTTTAAGTTTTAATATGCGAAGTTTGTTATAAAAATCAAAACATACATGCATCAAGTTTTTTCTTCTTTTTTGGCCAAACAATTAAAAAGTCTTGTATGAACTTAACAAGTTTGATAGTTGTTATGACCGAAGCCAATAATGCATCTAAAGAATATATTCCCAAATAATTTGATAGTTTGCACTAACCACATCCATCTAGATTAGGGAGAATCACATCAAAGGACAAGTAGAAGTTATTAATTATTTTACGAGACCACGAAAATTATAATTATTAAGAAAGACCTGAACACTAAAATTTAGATTAAATGTATGGAATTGCCCTCCCTTATTTTGACCCTAAACCTCCCCTGTTCCTTCAGCCAGCAAACTCCTTGCAGTGTCCTCTCCAAATCTCACTGTTCAGTAAATACATAGATCAGTCATCAGACGGCTGCATTGCGATATGCCATCACCTTCAGTACAATGGCATCAACACTTGCAACTCGCTACTAGGAGTATTCCAAACTGATTAAATCAAACCAAACCAACATAAATTGATTAAAATCAAACTGAAATAAGGTCTATTTCGATTTTGACTATTCTGAAACCGCTTCAGTTTGGTTTAATTCGGTTTCAGGCCTTCGAAACCTAAACTAAACCGAACCAAACCAAATGTACTATACTTTTTTTTTAAATTCAAATACTATATTTATTTAATACATTTTCTTTTTATACTACTCATTAATACAAGTCTCTTAAGTAAATAAGCTTATGAACAAGATTACAAAATCATGAATAAGATTACAAGACATTTACTAGTTTGGAAAAATAATATAAATAAGTGTGCTGTTATAATTAATTATGTGAATCTATTAAATATAAATAAATATGAAAAAATACAAAAAATTTACATAAAATATTCATAATTTAGTAAAATATTTAAATATAATTTGTATTCATAAAGTATCTATATGGAACTTATTTAATTTTTGAAGGAAATGATAATTTTTAAAAAAAAAATAAATTTAACACAATCCAAACTAAACCAAACCAAAGTTGGAACCGAACCAAACCAATTAAAAACAAAACAAAAAATGTCCCAAAAAGTGTCAAACCTATTAATTTGGTTTAGTTTGGTTTTTGTCCAAAACTGAACCAAACCATACTTATGAACACTCTTACTGGCTAAATATATGCTACCCTGAGGCACAAATTTTAGAAGTTTCAATCAATCATGAAAACATAACATGCAAAATTCAAATTTATTTTGCAAACTGAGCCAATTATATTCAGTATCTTCAAGGCTTCTTCCTAACAGCTAACTTAATTTTGGACCTCCTATGTTGCACAGAGTTCAAGCTATGACTTTTCATCCATTCATGAGAATCTATGAGAGCATATCAAGTAACCATACGCATGCCATTACTCCAAAGACCTTTCAAGGTTATGAAACTACAAATCTATAGGCCAAAAATTCATACCCATGACTTCGAGCCTCATAAAATTGAGGTCAATAAAGGTATTCCAAACCAGCAATTATAGTTGTAGCAACTACAATTATTATGCAATACTCAACCAATACTCCATGGCCTATGTTTTAAAACTCAACTCTGCTACTTATATTCAAAACCAAGGTCCCACATTTAGCACATGATAACCCAGCAACATGACTATTTTAACGACTTGACAGGGCAACTCTTATAATTAGGATTTTAGGCTATTTTCTCTAAGGAAAAGGAGGAAATATGTATATACACGTGAATGGTACCACCAACCTCTTTACCAGCAACTTCAATCAGATGCTTGACAAGGGACTCACAATGTTTGCAAACTATCGGTGTTAGGAGATAGAACTCACTAGCATCCAAAACTAAATGAGTCAATGCTTCAGATTCTAGGATGCAAGAGTAGCCAAACATTTATATTCAGAAAAAACCACTCCTTAAACAAGCTCCTCATCCGCATTTTGACAAACATCTTTCAGGCACAAACTACAAAACATGATATCTTCTATACTTTTTACAGATTCCAAATAGAAGATTAGATATTCGAGACCTCAAAGGAAGAATAGGAACTCAGAATCAATGGGCTTACCTTTTCCCTCCTCTAGTCTTCTTCTCGGTCTCTCGCTCACGCTTGTCTTGCCTCTCCACTTCTTCAGTTTCAGCTCCTTCTCTTCGTCTTCTTTCCAACGCCCTCAATCTCGCCCTTTCTTTCTAGGAGACTCGCCTCCTTGGCCTCCAAGCTCTCTTCCTTTAATCGCCTCCTTGCCCTAATCTTTAGCCGCCTCCACTCTTCCTCCTCTTCGGCGCTCCTCCTCCGTTCTGTGCGCCGCTCACCCTCCCTCTTTTTATAGAGCAAGGAAATTTGAAATCAACCCCGAAAATTGGGCTAAAATCACGCACCGAATCGTGTGTTCTACATCTCCTCCACACGGTACCGCCGTTTCTTTGTAGCTATGCATACCCCAACTCTTGCACTGTTCGTCTCTGTTCTTTTCTTGCCCCATCTTCAGACTACATCAACGAAAGTGAGAGTACGAAGCTCTCCTTCGGGTGTTTGCGTTGGCAATCGGAGAAATAGAAGAAGGTCATGGGCGTCTCTTCCTCCGCCTGAGATGCATTCTTCGATGTCTAACTCTAGCCTTTGAACACCGCCCCAGCGACTCTGATAGCGTGAACGGGAATTGGGGAGGTTAGGGTTGTCAAACGCCGAGCAGCTCAGCATTTTGCCTCCCCTCTTTTTTTTTAAATAATTTTTGTTTACTTTAGTTTTAATCTTTATTAAATCTTTTTTTCTTTTAGAATAAAAAAATTTGAACATATGAAATTTAAAAGTAAGAAAGCAAATCTAAGAAAAAGGTAACAACTTTTAGATATTGATTTTTGGTTTTTTTTTACCTTAATATTAATCTTTTCTCAAAGAAAGTTTTCTTTTTTAAATATAAAACTATTTGGACACTTGAAATTAAAAGCAAGACTAGAAAGAAAATAATTTTAATTCGAGTCCTGAGAATGCAGCAGGTGCAAGAGGCAGGTTCAAGATACCAGGTGCTAACACAAAAAAAAAATAATAATAATTTTTGGAAATTATTTTTTGGTTTTTTTAAATTAAAGTCAAAATATTAATTATCATGAACTGAAAGGCAATTTATTATTTCATTTTTGTGACTTTTAATTTATTTATTATTTGTTTATGCATTTTTCATACACAAATAGCATAGTTGGTAATGTAAGATTTATAAGGATAATGACACTATTCTAAAGCTATCATATTACAAAACTAAAGTTGATGTGCATCCTCTAGGATCAATGCCCTAGAAACCTAGAAAATCGAGTTGTTTGCAAAATAGAAGCACGAACTCAAAGGGAATGAATGGTCAAAACTCTGAAACTTAATAGAATATGAGGATTCAAAAACTCCAGAGGAGAATGAACAAGAAAGAGATATTAATTCTCTTTATAAGTCGAAACTTGTGTTCTAGAAAGAACACAAAGAACTAGTAAAACTCACTAATTGAATAAACTCTGAATATTATTGATTTGTCCAAAAAGTAGCACTATAAAGATCTATAAATAGGAAAAGAAAATTAAACCTATAAATAGGAAAAGAAAACTAAATCCTAATAAATCTCTAAGAGCTATTAAATAAAGATAAGATTTATCTAATAAAATTTAAATTAAATTGAATCTAAGCCTATGATTAATCCCTTTGAATACAAATAGGAAACCTCAAAATTATTCTAATCCTAATTTAAATCAAATCAAATCAATTAAAATAAAAATAAAATAAGTCTGGAAAATTATCCTAAAAATAATTGAAATACCCCATTACTTAAACTCTTCTATTATTAGGCATTGATTCGGGAATTGAGCATCACTTTAAACTTGAGCTTCAATTAGAATTATTATTCTTTTTTCAACAACGGGCTTAAAAGCATCTTGCTCATCAAATATGGGCTCATCTTCCTGTAATTTTTGGATCAAACCCTGTAATGTTTCTTTCATAATTTTAGTTTAGTCTCGAGTCATTAGACCTCCAATAGCTTGTAATGAATTCTTTGGAATATTGAATCTCCATTGTTGGACTTGTAGATTATGACTTGGATGGTCTTCATCATTCCCTCCTTCCTGGAAAAGATTAGCCCTTGAATCTACAACATCATATAAAGATAGATCTGCAACATTGAATGTTGCACTAACATTCTCATAAGAGCCTGGCAGATCAAGTTTGTAAGCATTGTCGTTGATTTGCTCCAAGACTTGAAAAGGTCCATCTCCACATTGCTGTAACTTTGATTTTTTTTGTTAAGAAAATCTTTCATTTCTCATATGTACCCAAACCCAATCACCGGATTCAAATACAACTTTTCTACGACCCTTATTAGCTTGTTTAACATATTCTGCATTCTTCTTTTCAATGTTAGCTTTTACTTTAGCATGAAGATTCTACACAAACTCAGCTTTTTCCTTACCATCAAGGTTAGCCTTCTCATTATAAGGTAAAGGTAAAATATCAAGAGGAGTCATAGGGTTGAAATCATACACAATTGCAAAAAGAGAATATGATGTAGTTGAATGTATAGTCCTATCATATGCAAATTCTATGTGAGACAAACGAATTTCTCAATTCTTCAAATTTTTCTGAATTATGATATGTAACAATGTGGTGAGTGTTCTATTTACTACTTTAGTTTAACCATCAGTTTATGGATGTGCAGTAGTGGAAAACAAAAGTTTAGTTCCTAATTTACTCCATAAAGTGCTCCAAAAATGACTTAGGAACTTAATTTCTCTAATACTCACAATTATTCTAGGAATACCATGTAATCTCACAACTTCTTTGAAAAACAAATCCGCAATATGTATGGCATCATGAGTTTTTGAACATGCAATAAAGTGTGACATCTTGTTGAATCTATTAACCACAATAAAAATACTATCTTTACCACTAGGAGAATGTGGTAATCCCAACACAAAATCCATAAAAATATCAGTCCAAGGTTGTTCAGGAATGGGTAAAGGGGTATACAATCCATGTGCATTAACTCTAGATTTCGCATGCTTGCAAATAACACATCTATCACACACAAAAGCAACATCTCGCTTGATAGAAGGCCAGTAAAAGTGTTCATGCAAAATTTCTAAAGTCTTATGAATTCCAAAATGTCCTATTAACCCACAACCATGAGTTTCTTTGACAAATAATTCACGTAAAGAACAATGAAGAATACATAACTTGTCTTTATTAAAGAGAAATCCATCAAATCTATAGAAATCTTGGAACAAATGATTTTCACATGATTCCCAAATTTCTACAAAATTTGAATCAAAAGCATACAATCCCTTAATCAATTCATGAAAGAGCAGATTTTGGTCAGACCAATAAGGTGGGAAGGAGCTGGATTTTCATGCATTTGATGGCAAAAATGAATTTCCCATGATGAAAAATCTTAAAGACAAGCATTGGCTCAAAGATTAGGCTTTAGATAAAGAAATTGAGTCTTTAGGGTTTTAAATGAGACTTTATGAGTAGCTACTTGTTCTAGTTAATTGAGCAAGTGCTTAATGGTGTTAAGGGACTTGAGGAAGCCTAAAAAGGTAGTGGAAGCATTAGATTCAAGAGGAAGAGCCAAAAGAATGCTTCAAGATAGCTAAGTTTCATATTTTTACTTTATGTTCTTTCATTATTTTTCTATGATTAAATTGTGTTGCCATATTGAAATTGTGATTTCTTTGATTGGTCTTGGCTGTAAAATAAGGGGTTTTATTCCCCTGGGATGTCCATTTTCTAAGCCATTATGCTACCAAAATTTTTATGAATAATGTGGCAATTTATTATTTAAATGTGATGGATGTGATTATATGTGATCAAATGTGAGTTTATTTGACATGATTGACATAATTGCATGGAATATAACTTGCTACTGAGATTGTCTCCCAATCTCACCCCCTCAAGTATCCCAAATGATAGGCACAAGCTATGGCAAAGGAGTCCAAAGAAAAGGCAAGGAGAATGAAGAAGAGAATGATACTTGATGGTATTTTTATGCTATGAGTGTATATTTTGAAATTATGTATAAAACCATATATGCTTTTAGATCTATGCCATCGTGCTATTATGTCCTTATGAGCATTATGAAATGTTTGGCATGGATTTGAAACATGGAATGATCATGTGAGCTTGTTATGAAGTCTACTTTGCATGTTATATTGCTAGAAGTTCATTTTGTAGTAATGAAAGTGCAATCAACACTGTTTGATAGAAACAGGGAAAGTAAGTCAAGTGTTATTTATTTCCTAAAACTATAGAGAACAAGCTTTCCAATGAGCTAAAGAACATGTAATTTGGATATATGTACAATTTATAGTGTAATTTTAAAGTTCAGGATCAAAACTGGACAGTGATGTGAAAGCTGCGAATTTTACTGAATATATTACTTCTCTTTGAAAAGTGATATGAAATCTAACAGAGCTCCAAAAATTTAGTGGCTTAAATTTATGAAAATATTATCTTTTGAGATTAATATACCACTGGTTTGAGTTCAATTGGAGCTGTATAATGAGAGATATATAAGTTTTCCCAAGACTATTCCAGAAAAAGTGATGTTCTGATCCCTAGTGATTCAAATTGATGTTGTGCCTTTTCTAGACTAAATAAATGTATAAGAAAAATACAAAGGAAAGTAGACATATATATCTTTCCAATGGCATATAGAATACATGATTTGGCTCAATATAGAGTTAGATATGAAATTTTTAATTTATGGCCAAAATCCTGAAAAAGAGAAAAATGACCATTTGGATAATGTAAGTTTGAGTAATAAACCGTACTAATTGGTTAGGTTAAAGGACATTTTCATATTTTTATATTTTATATCATGTTTCTAGTTTCATTTAGAGACTTGAATCATATTGATAAAATTTTTCTGGATTAAGTTATGATTTTTCAAAATTCGTCCAGAAAACTTGAGAACTGAATGAATAGTACCATATTTTTTTTATTTAAATATTTTTGTTCTATTAATGGTTCAAGCTCTTAATATGAGCTAATTGGATATTGTACATACTATAATATATGGAAAAATATAGATAAAAATAAGGTGTTATATGGAGCTCATGCTCTTCCTCACTCTTGGAGTAAATCAGGATGTCATCAATAAATACTACCATAAATTTATCCAAATACAACCAAAACACCCTGTTCATATAATCCATGAAGATTGTCGGGGCATTGGTAACCCGAATGGCATTACGAGAAACTCATAATGACCATATCGAGTTCGAAAAGCCATTTTAGGCACATCTTCAGCACGCACTCACAATTGATGATATCCCGACCTCAAATCGATTTTAAAGAATACAGAGACACCTACCAAATGATCAATCAAGTCCTTAATCCTAAGCAAAGGATATTTATTCTTGATCATCACTCGGTTCAGCTGCCTGTAATCAATGTACAATCTGAGGCTACCATCCTTCTTCTTGACAAACAACACTGGAGCTCCCCAAGGTGAGATACTAGGTCTGATGAAATCTCTTTTCAATAAATCCTCAATCTACTTCTTCAGCTCTTTCAACTTAGACAATGCCATTCGATATGGAGCCTTTGAAATATGACTTGTCCCGAGCACTAAATCGATGGAAAACTCTAATTCTTGTGGTGGTGGCAAACCGGTGATCTCCTCTGGAAACACATCAGGGAATTCATTCACAACCAGATATCTTTTGGCACCACTTTCCATATCCGGGCTCACAGAGATGAAAACCAGAAACCCTTGGCATCCTTTCCTCAGATACTTGTCGATTTGGGCAAAGGACAAACAAATATTCTCATCCCCTTCAACGCTAGTAACATTCATCAGCAATGACACAGTCTTCCGAGCACAGTCGAGAATGGCATTATTCACCTCCAACCAATCCATCCCAATTATCACATCAATCTCTTGCAATGGCAAACAGATTAGATCCAAGGTAGTTCTTCAATGTTCAAAATAAACCACATAATTCAAACAAGCTTGAGCAGTTCTTATCAAAACTCCCATGGGTGTCAACACTGACAACCCAAAAGACAACCCCACTGCCACAATACCCAATCTCGGAGCACAATCGAAAGAAATGAAGGAATGTGATGCACCAGAGTCAAACAAAGCATAAATAGAGTAACCATTGAGTTTAAGTTTACCTCTAATCAGATTAGGCGCTACATCCGCTTCTTGTCGGGTGATGGCAAAAACTCGTCCAGGCATCGTGGGCCTTCTCATCGCTTCATCACGCCTTGGCTCCTAACAATTCCGCGACATATGACCTGGTCTCTCACAATTATAACAAAGCAAGCATAGACGGTCACCATTGCTAAACTCGCATTTTATGCACGGATTTGATGCACTACCTGTCTCGTACTAAGATGGAGTGGCGTCCCTTCCTGTATACTCACTCTGACTGGAACTCCCCTATTCAAAGCCTCCTTGATAAAAGGGTCCTCTGCCAAACCGACCTCTGTTGTGCTGATCTCAACCAAACCTGCTTCTACTTCTACCATGACAGCCTCTATTATGACAACCTCTTTCTCGACAAGAACCTGTATTGCCACCACTGCTACTACTACCTAAACCAGTTCCTTTGCTGATTCTTCCTGTAGGTCCTTGGTGAGAAAAGGCCCGAATCATGGAATTCCTCCTATGCTCCTCAGCTTCCTTCATCCGTCTATATAGGGCACGAATCTTTGCACATAAGTCCTCGAAGGACACAAACTCCACCACAAATAGCCGCTCCTTTATCTCTAGATAGGCTCCCTCAAACAGCCTTTGTTCCATCCATCTATCATTAGGGTAATTATTCAGATAAGTGGAATATTTCGCCAAGTCCAGAAATTGATCAATGTAGTCATCCGCCGACAGATTCCCTTGTTGAAAAGTTAGAAACTCAGCCTCCTTTTGCATCATTAAGGCTGGAGGGACGTAGTGTGCAATGAACCGTTCCTTAAACTAATCCCAAGTCATAGGAGGATTTATCGCTTCAACATTCGGGAGAACACTCCTCCACCAACGCTTGGCTTTCTTTTCAAACTTAAATGCTACCAATTACACCCTTTGCTCTAAGGTGCAATCCATCACACTGAATATGTTCTCCAATTGTTCTATCCAATTCTCAGCCTGAGAAACATCCATGGTACCTTTGAAAGCCGGAGGACTAGACTTCTGAAAGTCCATCAACTATGAAGAGATACCACTTCTTCCAACTCTTGAGGCTCTCTCAGGCTCCACTAATTCTTATCCTCTCCTGCATTCTAGTCGACAAACATACCGGCCTCTTCATTCACTTCATCCTGCTCTTGTCTATCCATTCGCTCTTGCAACCTGTTGAACGTCTCCCCCTGAGTATTCACCTAATTACTGAGGCCAGCCAGCATCTTATGCATCTGCCTCATGAAATCACTGTTACTCTGTCTTCCTCTTCGAGACATTCTTCATATACACAAGCAATAACACATTCAATTATATGGTTCTGGACTAGCGTTGCAGTGGGAATATAGTTTATGTATTTAAAATTGTGTCAAGTAGTACTTCAAGCAAAAACAATGGCCAAAAACCATTGCTCTAATACCAAAATGTAACACCCTACCTCATGACACCTCCAAACTTGATCAAAAACTTCAAAAGCCAACCAAACACAACCCAAAGAACACGAAACAACTTCTCACAACTTCAGAATAGCGGAAACAAACTCAAAAATGCCAGAAAATGGGCTGGGGTTGCGGTCGCTACAATACCGCCACGGCTCCAGCCTCTCCTATTTCTGCATCGTTTCTGTCTTCGCTGGCATCGTGGCCTGGACTATGGAGTGGCAGCGCCCCATGCTAATATTCCATATCAGCAACTTTCATACTCCGGGCGAACTTTCGACGTGCATAACTTTATGCTCCGACCTCCAATTGACTTGATTCCAACTCCTACAACTCAATCTAGTCTCAACCTATCCATAGACATCACTCTCACCTCAATCCAACTCCGTATAAAGATTCTAGACCGTTGACACTGTTTTGACCACCTATTGACCAAAACTCACCACTAACCAACTTCAATTCCCACCCAAGGCAACTGGTCACTCAAAAACCATTCATATAGGTCCAAAACCCGCAAACCAACTTGTCCAAAGAGGTTTCACCCCAAAGGAACCACTTCTCTGAGATTTGACCCCCTTGAACCCTAACTTGACAAACAGGCTACAAGCCATAAAACACACCAATCAGACCCAAATCCAACTTTCATCATACATAACACATACATGCAATATACATGACCACAAACAACCTCTTTTCCACATATAACCATACATACATCTATAACAATTCTTATCAATGTCATACATTCGTTACAAAACCTTCTATCCTACTTGGCACAAGTTATATTATCCAAAATACACATAAACTACATAGACCTAATATTCCCATGTCTGCTACTACTCGTTCGGCTTCTCAGGACTAGTGCCAGAACCTTCACCTGAAAAGTTAGTTTATGGGAGAGGGGTGTGAGACAATGTCTCAGTAACCGGGAACAACCACACACATACAAATATACATATATCACACACAATTCATAAATGCAATGGGAAATAAATGAAATGCATGTTGCCCTCGCAGGGACACCCATCATTATTCTTCCTAACACATATAATCCATTCTTATTCTCCCTAACATATATATTCATATATATATTCCATCCTTATCCTCCCTAACATATATAATCTATCCTTATCCTCCCTAACATATCATATATTATCATTCATCATATCATCATCATATCATCACCACCCTGTCCGCCATATATCACAGTCTCATAATGTCATGTGGTGATACTCATGTATCATCATATCATTATCATCATAACCATCATAATGTCATGTCATATCAATGTCATCATCACATATCTCATCACCATAATCATAATCATCATCTAACTGTGTACATACCACGATATATATAAAAATAATACACACAAACATATCAATATCGTGGTATAAAAGAGACATGCATATATACATCAATCTATGTACTATCATACAATATAATCAATACAATATAAATAAACACCAGGTTACCTTAGGTTGTCAATACCACACACGTGAGTTCCACGAACTTCTCAAATTATAATAACACAAACAACCTTCATAATAACACAATTCTTCAATTAACATAGTATACCAATACTCAAACATCACAATTCAACCACTTTAGGCCTAACCCAAGGTTCCAACACCCCTTTCATGCATCAATAAGCTCTTAGGGACCATTCAAACACTACTCAACCACATACACTTCGGATTCCCAAGAGCTCTAACCGAAAACAACCTAGGGTTAAGTTCACATCATACATAAATCTTTCAAAACTCACATCCAAGCAACGAGAACACTAAAACACACTTTCTTAACCTCATTTCATCTATTTCAATCTGTGGATTTCAGCCAAAACCAAAGATTCAACCTCAAAACCCCAATATTCAACTGAGGAAAATGGAGAGGAAGGAATAAGGAACACTTACCAACTTGAATCCAAACTCTTGATGTCCAAAAATCACTCCTAATGGCCGAAAATAGCGAACCCTAGCACAGCTCCTTGTTGCTCCCTCCGTCTTCCTTTTTTCCGATCGTCCGAAATGATCTAGATTTAAAAAAAATTCTCGATCATCGTCATGGCCTCAGTACACCTCACCGCGACTCCACCAGTTCAGCCGAAACAACGTCACTACACTTGCTCTTACCGCAGAGGCTCTGCTTCTCGCCGCAGCATGGAGCTCTTTCAGACTCCACATGAATCTTCTTTCATCATGTTTCCTCCGGTCCTAATCACAATGCCAAGAAAGATATTATGAGGGGTGTTACAGTTGGTCCCATTTTAATTGCCACAATTTGATTCTAGGATTTAAGGCTTTTCAACTTTTCAGTTTACGGCTCTTAACTAGCACATCAAGAACCAAGACCCTATGTTGTGAAGTTAAGCTCTCATCAAGGATCATTATGCAGTCTTTACAAACTCTTCTATTTGAATTCTTTACCAAAAAGAAGTTAATTTGTTACTTTTAGGCTTCACTGTTATATGTAACTAAATACTCCTCCCATTTCTTAAAACAAGTGTTCATAATCGTGAGTTTATAGGTTATTGAGAAATCAATAATAGAATGCCCCTCCTCATTTAATTCCCCAAAACCAAAATTACCATGAGCTCCCACATATTATCTTATCTATTTCCCCACATGACCATTATAGTCCCCACCAATGAAAATCTTTTCCTCTTGTAGAATGTCTCGAATCAAGCCCTTTAAATCTTCCTAAAATTTATCCTTAATATGTGCTGTTAACCTTACTTGAGGTGTGTAAGCACTAATAACATTGAAAGTATCATGTCCAGTAGTCAATTTTAAGCAGAAGATTCTATCTTCAATCATTCTAACTCCCACCACATTCTTTTTCCACAATAAGATTCTATCTCTTTAGCCTTTTCTCCCACCCATTTACTTTCTTGAAAACACAAGATGTTAATTCTCCTTCGAATCATAGTGTCTACTACCTCTATAGATTTACCTGTTAAAGTTTCAATATTCCAAGAACCAAATCGAATCTTACTCTCTTAGGCTAACTTCTTTACCTACATCTATCTAGAATAATGTGGGAACCCTTGATCATTTAACACTGCACCTGGGTGCTGATGTAATGGCCATTTAACACTGCAATAGAGCCATATAGCGCGTTACTTCTAGGTAACGACCTAGCATTAGCACAAAAACACCTTCAATCCATGTCATAGAGATTTAACATAATTTTATGTTGACTGTTGATGGTCTAACACAACCCTCCTCCTTTATCGGAGATTGGGATCGACTATGACACCACATAGGCGGAGTTTATAATCATAAGTACCACATCGATAATTTCAAGGAAAAGGGGAGTAGGTAGTGCTATGAAACAGAAGAGGTATGAGAGTTGTTGTCAATGTGATAGGCTAAACTTCCATTGGGCCGAAGGTCATTGGGCTAAAGGACAACTCCTTAATGCAGTAAAAGGCTTTGATTTTTTTTTTAATTAAACTGGAACTAATCCGATTTTATTGAGTTTGCCAATTGTTGACTGGTTTATAGAGAGTCAGGTTTTTTATTTATTCCAAACCAGATTATATAGGAACTGGTTCTCGGATGAATAGGCCAGTTCAGTATGGTTTTCAGAACACTAGTACAAAGTTAAGTGTCCATCCTACAATGCAGCGCCCATCATAGTTAAGTTTTGCCCAGCAAGCTCTCAAGCTAACATTAGTTCTTTTTTAACTGAGAAGAAGATAATTAAAGCAATTACAAGTTCGCTAATATTTTCCTTTTTCAAGCTAACATTAGTTTTTTTTTTCTTTTTTAACAAGAAAAGCTATCATATTAATGTTCTAACACCAAACCTTGAATTTGAGAATACTTATGTCAAAGAAAAAACCTATTAGTCATTCAACAAAAGAAGAAGAAGAAAAAAAGAAAAGAAAAGAAAACAGAGAGAGAGAGAGAGAGTCACATGTAAACCAAACTAAATTAAGATTCTTATTTCATGAGGATGTAAGAATCTCTTTAGTATGTTTGGAAAATTAAAAAAAAAAATCTCTTTGTATGAGATTCTTGATCTTGATTTGTTGTAAAGAGAATTTACGATTACTTGAATAACACATCGTACAGTAAAGTACAGTCTTACAATTATGTACTATTGTTCAGCTGGAATATGGTGTTCGAAGCATTTGTCCTTGAATCTTGCCGAAGAAGCCAACATTTAGTGAAATATATGAATAAAATTCAAACACAGAGACAATATTATAATCACAGATCTTAATCGACCTAAACTAACCAAATTATGATAAGCACAAATAAATTTCTGGATTAAGGCTATTCTAAAAAGAAAAAAAACTGGAAAATTCTGAGCTTTTGATAATTACCATCCCTCCAAAAGTTAATAAATTAATTGGGTTTGAATCAAAGCTAGATGCTATAAAATAACTAAGCATATAAAAAGACGTGGCTCTATATGTAAGCTAGAAGATGACTCCGCATCCAGGAACCGATGAATGTCTGAATTTCAACCAGGGTTAAATTAATAAAATGTATATGAAAAGTAGTAACATCTAACTTTGGTTTTTTTTTTTGCAAGGTAACATTAATTGAACTTTAATTAATTATAAATAAATATAGTCAACATTACTTAGGTCGTTTTGATATAAAGAAAGGCAGAAATAGAGAGAAAATAATAGTGTATTTGAAAGGCAATAACTTTTTCATTAGGAATCTCACTTTTGTCAAATATGAGAAAGAGCCTCAATATATAGTTACGGAAAGGCTACTCTCTTTAAAAATCTTAACATGAGGGATGAAAATAACACGCATTTTTTTATATATATATTTTAATTTGATGAGCAATTCGTATAAGTTATAACATGTTCGGGTGGATCCTGCGCATTTGAAATCATTTCTAATGAAATATAAAAGAATTATATATATTAAATACAGTTTTTTTATCGTCAATATATTTAATAATTTTTTATCGTTATACTAAAAAATAAATCAGTAATAATTAATAACATAAAATTTATAAAAAAATTTATTCACATTAATAAAATAATTTATTTTTAATAATATAAATAATATAATTTATATTTTAAATTTGGCGAAGTATTAATGATACTAAATATAACCTAATTGAAGTGAAAAAAATGCTTACGATAGAGATGCTAACGGAAGCATGTCGAACAAAAGCTTAATTAACCAGTGAAGAAGACCATTACTAGTTTCACTACTTTGAAGACATCCTTAATTAGTTTGGTATCCTTCATAAATGGAAAAAAATTGAAATTGAAATGGAAACTTTGGTCCTTATTTTAAATCACTTTTTAACTACTACTTTATACATATTAAGTAAAATAATTAAAAATAGTTTATGTTCTTAAATTTTTCAAAAAATTAGAGAAAACAAAGAATATATATTGAGTTTGAGAGAATTCTCTTATTCATAGATGTAACAAATAGACTAAAAAAGCGAACGTAAATCTAGAAAGGATTTTTTGCCACATGGAAAATACTTCATTGATAGCAACAGAGTACAAAATACCAAATACATTACAGAAACGCAAATAAAATCCACAAAACGATGAAAACAACAGAATCAGTTGACCTACGAAGCAAAGATAGACAAAGAAAATAAACAGACACATTTAAGCCATCGGCGAAAGCGAAGCAATTAACCTCAGCCTATTCCAGCAGAAGAATCTATGGTCATACTACTTGGATGATATAAAGTATGTTTAAGTAACACATATACGTTTTTTTTTTAAAATAAATTGGCCCAAACAAGTTTGCGTAAGAATCATATGAGCTATCTATGTCATTAGTGGGGGACACGTAGCTTATTTTGTTTAAATGGTGTCTCTCCAAGTATAGCGTCAAACTGCAATCCACCATTTTATTTTTAGGGTGTGTTTGAATTATATTATATATCAAATGATTATGAGAATAAGTGTTTAATCATAATAGATTATGAGAATAGAAATGATTATGTCAAAAAGTGATTTATGTTTGGATATTAAGTGATTTTGAGAAAATAAATGTGTTTGGATATTGGGGTTTAAGTGATTATTGGCTGGATAATGAGAAGGAAAAGTGAAATAAGTGACTAAGTATAATTAAGTAGCTTATAGAAATAACCACCTAAATGACCATAAGTAATTATTTTGATTGGGAGTATGTGTCTCTTTAGATAATATCTATAATCACTTATGGGATCCTATAAGTGATTATATGCTGGAGTTGGCAAACACAAACTGTTTTTCAATAAATACTTATGTCTTAAATAAGTACTTATGGAAAAAACTGATTTTTTCTGCTTATGATAATTACTTATCCTCTCATAATCACTTATTTCCATTTTCTTTCTCATTATCTACCCAATAATAACTTAAACCCTAATATCCAAACACATTTTTTTTCTCAAAATCTCTTATGAGGTAAAAATATCTAAACACAAATCACTTTTAACATAATCACTTATATATAACCTAATCCAAACACACCCCTAAGTGCGTAAATCACAAATCTGAACAGGCACTTATTAGTTCTCTTTGGAAAAATTCGGATTTGGTACAAAAAATCAAAATATTTAGTTTTTAATACCAAATTTGGAAAATTTTTTATCATGCCTTAGAAATTTTTTATCTTTACTTGCAACTATTCTATTTTCACTTGGTACCAACAAATTTTATCATCATCTGGAAATTTTCTATTTTGACTTGGAAAAATTCTATACTGGCCCAAAAACAAGGTGAATTTTTGTTTCATTTCCCAAATGTTTTTACTCTTGTTTTTTTTCCCAATTTTTCCTTTTTTTTAAATCCTTTGTTTTGCTATAAACAAAAAACTGTTTCTCAAAGCTATAGATGTGCCTCTGGTGGTAATCAATCTGCGAGTCTTTTGGAGCTGTAAAGGAAGAGGTTATACATTCAATTCCCACTACCACGAGTCCTTAAAAAATTATTATTATTATTGTTGTTGTTGTTATCTCTCTTAAAAAAAATATTCAAATAAAAAATAAGCCAGCCTTGAAACTTCCATTCAACTTGTGTGGCTTAGTGTTCAGATCCTGGTGGCCAACATGCCCAAGAGCTGTCAAAATGGGTCAAGCCCAATGGGCTGTCCCAAAAAATCAGAAAAAATGAGTGGTCTTGAGCCTCAATTTTGAGAGTAAATACATAATCCGGGCTTTTTTAACTCAGCCTATTTAGACCCGGTCAGTGGCGGGCCAGCTCAAAAGCCCGAGACTTTTCTCTTTTTCTTTTTTTTTGGGTTTAAAATACTAAAAAATACATATTATTTTATTAATTAGTGATATATAAATTGTAAAATTTAAATATTATGTTAATTTTTGATGAATTATGATGATAATTGGTTGTATTAATTTAAATAATTATATAAAAAAATTTATTAAAAAAACATAAAAAAATATTAAAAAATAAAAAAAGCCCGCGGGCCTGCCTGTAAGCCTGATCCTACGGACTCGGACTTGATTTTCAAAGCTCATTTGTCAAATTGAATTTTTAGGCCCAGTCCAAGGCGGGCTGGCCCGATTTAACAGTATTAATGCCCATTCAGTTTTTATTTTTCTGAAAAAAATTCACTGTTAAAAGAATGTTATAATATATGCTGTAAAATTAGCAGCATTTACAAAACACGTGGCCTAGTGGTTCGGCGGCCCTCCTGGTGAGAGATCCTGGGATCAACTTTCTCCCATTCTCTCTATTTTCTTAATCATCTCCCATTCGTTTTTGGAAAATAGCCTTAAGAATTGAACAAGAGAACAAGATACGCACACTTATTTTTCCAAGTGATTGGAGGAGGAGGAGAGGCTTCGTAATTTCCACCATTTCTTGAGATTTTTTTTCCAACAGGAAAATATTTAATTAGCAACACAAAGATTACAACAACAGTACCAAATACACAATAGATTACATCACAGAAACACAAATAAAATCCAAGCCACAAAAAGCGTTGAAAACGACACAAATAGAAGAGACCCACAAAACATAAATAGACAAAGAAAATAAACGCAGACACATTGAAGGCATCAAGCGAAGCAGCCTCAACCTATTCCAGCAACAGAATCTCTATGTTCATAGTGTTCGGAGGAGAGAAATTATGGTTTGAGTCGTGGTGAGAATGAGGACTATGATTCCAACAGCAGTACCCGCAGTTTTCCAAGGTGTATTGCAATAATCATGTCTTAGAGTTGCCTTCATCTTGCACCAAGGATTTTGATAAAATCCATTCAACTCTGTGAAGATTTTGAGGTATTGACAACTGCAAGTTGATGGAAAGATATTCTTACAAAGACCATTGAATAATGTTGCAGCTTCATGGGTATCACCAAGCCAGTTGTGGATTATATTGTTATGAACGAGGACTTCCACATCTTTATCGGTGTTGATAAGGCAATCCATTGCAAGAGCATAGTCAATAATGTAAGATTCTCCAGGATAATGACATTGCTCTAAAGCTATCACATTACGAAGCAAAAATTCAGTAGTATCTTCCACAAAAATCTGTGAGATCTTAAGAACATGCCCTGAAAATTCAAAGTCAAATAAGCTATCGCTTTCAATTGGCTTCAACTTTATTCCTACTTCTCGCAACTCATTTGCACTGTAATGCAGAAGAGTTTTACCTACTAAGCTTTCCCTTTCAGTTGGCGGCTTGTTTGGATGTTTCTCTTTTGGTAAGTAAAATAATCTAAGAAGATCTGTGAAGTGCATTATCCTATTAATAGAATCAGGGAATAGCTCTTGCTTTTTCAAATGGCCAAAGAAGTTAAATGTGAGGTGAAGAAATGAAGGGAGGTCACCATGTTGGGGTAATGCGTTGAATAGCTTGTCGATAAGAAAGAAAGGAAGCTGATTCTCAAGTAAAAGCAAATCATTACCAATGGTATCCAACAAATATTGTTGTGATAGTTTAGAATCGTTCCAGATCTCGTTATTATAGATGCTCGTGAACAGTTCAATGATGAAAACAGCATCCACTAATACCAGTTTCGTAAAGACCTCAGTATCAAGTTTGATGTTCTCCGAGTAAGAAGCACGAACTTCTGGCTCAGAATTTTTCACAATGCTATCCATTTTATCCGCCATGCTAGCTTCTGCTTTTTGCATAAATCTTTCAAACAATACTTGTTTGAACTCTTCCATGTCTTGCAGCCTCTCATCACCATAATGAAAGGGGCCAATCGAAACAGCCATTGGAGTGTAAGCATCTTCATTTAGTTTACGGATCATTCGGGGTACCCTATAGATACAACGCGGATTGTCTTGTTTCCTTTTTTCAATGTCAATCCTGACACCATCTTCCACCTACCGAGTTTGATTTATAAAACAATCACTAATTACGCAAACGAAGTAAAATTATTAAAAAAAATTGACCATAAGCTTGTGAAATCTATTATGTGTTAAATATAGGACTTAAAAAGGCTAATATTTGTGGTATTAAACATTAGCAATCTTAAAATAGAAAGTTGTAAGCGAAGAGAAAGTAAAGAAAAATAAGAAAAGCTCTCACAATTTAACAAGGGTACAGGATCTGCATACCTGTTGTTGGTCCAAGTGAACATGGGAGGATGAATGTTTAGACTGAACTGGAAGCAATGGTTGCGTTGTTTCCATGAATTCTTGAGAAATCTGAGAGGTGAAGCCTTTCCGCTTCATGTCCGCCATCTCCAAATGAATCTCAGTATCTTGTGCCGATTGTTGTATTTAGTTTGCTTGCTTGAGTTGCATCCTTGGCTTCCATTATATATAATTGCCAAAAATCAAATATTTTTAAATAATTTATTGAATATGATTTATTTGCTAAGAGAAAAAAATTATTTTATCAATGTTTTTATTCAAAAGAAAAAAAGAAAAGAAAGAGAAAAAAAGTCCGGTTAAAATGGAAAAAATAAGCATCCAGATTCAAAAAAATGAATGAAATTATGTGTGTGTGTGTGAAAAACTATGAGATTTACTGAATGTTAAGGGGCGTTTGCCCTACCACTAGTGTTTAAAAAAATGGGACCGAATCGGCTAGTCGCTGGTTTCTGGTTCGGTGCACATCCAAAATTGGACCTACTAAGAATTGCCGGTGAACGGATGAAACCGATCAAAACCGATAAAATCGGTGGTTCAGGTGGTCTTGCCGGTTTAAGAAAAAAAATTGGACCTACTAAGAATTGCACGCTCCTGCTTCTAAGGACGTTGGTACTCTGGCTCTTCTACGTGTGATTGTGACCATTCAACATAAATTTGCTTTCTTTGCCCGCTGTGGACCACTTAATGTACTTCACCTTTTAGCTTTTGCTTGTTTATTTCTTTTCTTCAAAGTCAACTTTCGAAATTCAAATTCACTGTAATTAATGTTTTTTTAATAAATTATGTGAGAAAGTGGTCAGAATACTTTTTTTTTAACTATTTAAAATAAAATAACATTATTTTTAAATGCTAAATATCACTATATTTATATAAATATTTTTTAAAATTATAATATTATATAAATATTATTATAATATATAATTATTAATAATAATAAATTTATTTAATAAATAATATACAAATAATATATACATTAACTATTTTGAGTTCAAAATATAATTATAAATTAACATTAATTTATTCAAATTATTAATAATAATAAATTTACTTAATTTTATTATTATTAATTTAATAATAATTTAATTATAATTAAATCATTAAATTTTAAATTATTATTTTGACTGATTTATTGATCAATTCAATTTTCTCCTCTACAAGATAACGGAACACTCAAAGTAGTGTCGTACGCCAATGAAAGATAAGTTATTCCTTAAGTAAATTTTAAAAAAATATTCTTTACATTAAAATGACATTTTTATTTAAAAAAATTGACATAGAATTACATATGATGGTTTCTAGTACAGTTTCAACCAACTCTTCTCTCTTATCTTGACATGACCCAACAATTTTCTTATTTGATTTTTTAGCTTTATCATCACATTAAAGGTAAGCTACCCTCGGTAGTGTATGAGGATTAAGGTAAGTTACACAGTTCAAACTAATGACTAAAGTGATTTTTTATAAATTTTAATAGATATTGTGAATACTCAATTTTGTCTAGCCTATTTAATAAAAATAATAAATATATAAAAATAAAAAAGCATTTTTTAATGTTCATATGAAAAATAATAAAATAAATCAATAGTATTCTAAAAGTTATCCTATAATATATGAAAAGATTAAATATAAAATATTTTTCAGTTATCTTAAAAGATTTTAGAGTAAAAATTTAAAAGTATCCCCTAATTAAAATACATAAAATAAAGAAACAAAAATAAAAGAAAAAAAAAGGAGTCTAGGGATTATTTTTTACAATCTTACTAACTTCCTTATCTGCAAGATTTAAGAAGAGAAAAAGATAAAGTTAAGAAGCCAAAAAAAATTAATTTTTAAGAGGTTGAGAGAATATGAAAATATTAATAATAATAATAAAAATAAATAAATATCTCTGAAAACCATTTAAAAATGAAATTCAATAATTTTCAAAACACTAGGAAACAAATATGTTATCATAGAAGATTCTTATCTTTAGCATTTAAAATATTTTACATTAAAAAATGAATTGTTATCTTCTCTACAAAGAGAGGGTTTGAGAGCTAAATCAATAAAAGAAAACGCAAAAAAGGAGACGTCTGGGAAATTAGAGACACGGAGAGGAATCAACATAGAAAGATAGAGAGACCAAGAATCGTGGGAGGTACAAATAGGAGTTCGGAATTTGAGAAGGAGGAAATAAAAAATTCTATATTTAAGAAAGAATGGAATATATGTAAATTTTTAATTCATCAAACTTGGATACTCTATCTACTAGTCATGTTGTTTATTGGTCAAATCACAACCAAACTTGCCGTTGTAATTGATAACATATATATATATATATATATGCTATTATGAGGATGGCTTTCCAAGAGAATTTGTTTATGTAGTTTGATTTAGTGGTTTTTAATAAACTAGACACATTTTTATATTGTTATTTATGGTTCGAGAAAATACAAGTTTACAACATGTTATAAATTTTACATGATATATGTCGATTGATTTTAAATTTTAAATGGCCCCTTTGTTTGACCCACAACTTAAATAGGTTCATATGGCTACAGTTAGATATACATTAGTACCTTTTTTATACGGTGAGAAATCCTTATAACATAGTGGCCAAAAAAAAAAATCCTTATAACATGTTTTAGATGGATCCCACACATTCAAAAAGTCATTTTAAATGAAATAATTAACTAGGAAAATTTGATATATTAAGCAATTTTTTATTGTCAATATATTTAATAATGTTTATTTTGTATACTAAAAAAATAAATCATTAATAATTAAAAAAATAACTAATGAGCATGATTATGCTAGTTTAACTAGTTACTTTAAGTTCAAAAAATAATGTGAGTAATGGATACTGGGTGATTTAATTGAAAAATAATTAATAAAATTTATAAAAAAATTATTCCATTTTCATTCATAAAATAATTTAATTTTTAAAAGCGTAAAAGTATATAATTTATATTTTAAATTTGGTGCAGTATTAATGACACTGCATATAACCTAAAGTAAAAATTGGTGACCTTAGAGATGCTTACGGAAGCATGTCGTACAAAGCCTTAACTCCTGGAGACGACTCGTCGCCTGAGTACCTTGATCTTCCAAATGAGTAGAGTTTGAATCTGTAAAATGAGGAGTGACGTGAGGAAAGGCAACTTGTCTCTCTCTCTCTCTCTCTCTCTCTCTCTCTATATATATATATATATTTGCAAAATACGCTAAGTATCTTCTGATGTTCGAGTGTTGATCTTTATGTTCTACTTATTACTCATTTCAGTCAGCAAAAATTGTAACTTCAGAATTTTTTAGATTTTTTTTGTAATATTTATCACTTTAAAATTTTAATGAAACATTAATAATTTTTTCTATAAAGATAATTTTTATGAACATGATTTTCCCTATAAAACCATAACTTAATGCATCAGCCATTAGACCCATAAATAAGTTACTTTAGTTTGGAGACACATTTGGAGGTGGATCCTACACTTTCAAGCTCATTTTATAATGAAAAACTAAATATAAAAATTATATATTCACAACAACAAAAAAGCTTGCTTTGGTGGATTTTTTTTTATTTGTGGTAGTTTAAACCCTCATGAGAGTCTTTCCTGACTTGGAAAACCATCACCCATGCAGGACGTAGGCTCTATGAAAGTTTAGTGATAATTTTTTGCAGTCATTTTGCAGGTAAACAAACCAATAGGGACCTCGGTTCTCTGCTGCTGGGAAAACAGCAGTAGATCTGGATCGTCCATTTAATATGGACGGTCCAGATTTTACTTTACATTTTTTTTAATTTTTATTATTAAATATTATTTTTTAAATCTTCTAGCTAAGAAATTATTTTTATTTTGTATTTTGTTTCTTTTAAAATTAAAAAATTATTAAAACTTAAAAAAAATTATAAAAAATCTGGACCATCTAAAATTTTTCTGGATGGTCCAGATCCTCTGCTGCTATTGCAGCAGCAGCAGAGGATTTGTTTCCCACCAGAACACTCTTTATTGTTACAATTAGATGGTTCCATATTAGAAAGGAATTTTCGAACTTATTAATATATTTGAACAAACATACCTAACTAGTAAAATGATGTTATAATTTTAGAGAGCGTTAGAAAACTTCAAGAAAACACAAATAATAATTTGCTTTTATAATTTTTTAAAAATAACTTTATAAAATTCAAGAATTCCAATTAATTTTAACCAATTTCTATAATATATATAAAATAGTTAAAAATAATTTATAATTTAAAAATGAGAGTAAAAAGTGACTTATTTATGAATGTCTATTAGTATACTTTTGAATGGATCTAAATCATATTGAATGTAACGTACAAGCTCCTTGCATAGTTGGTGATTGGTAAATAATTAAGTTTCTTAAATATATTATTTTATATTTAATTCCTATTTATATTTATATGTATAAAAAATATATTATTAAAAAAAAAACTTGCTTCGGTAACTTCTATATTTCAAATATATGCAACTTAATGTAACAATATGGCCATTTGGACCACAGATTCTGCCTCTGGCCTAGGAGACCACTTCGCTCTTTACTATTATTAGGGCCACTAGGTCCATTATTGTTTTTCCCTTGCTTCTCCACAACATTACGTTGGGCTCTAGTATAGACCCCCAGTGGAGGGCCGACGGCCTCTTGTTTTCTTTATCCTTCACCTTGAAATTAGGTTTAACTCTATTCACTCTCCTCTATGGGTGCTGCTATTTTGTTTTTTAACCAGTATAATGGTGCTGCTATTGAGAATGGTGCCTTACTTTTTACTGACACGTCATTAAATTATTATTTTTTATTATTAAATTAATCAATTTGTGGGTCAAAGGGCAGGTCCATTTAATTTAATTTTTTTATAAAAAAACTATAGTAATTTTTTAATTTTTTTTTATTTACAGATGAAATGAGATTTAATCACTAAATGGTGAAACAAGTGAGAAAGGTTTTTTTTTTTCTTATTGAAGATCCTTTCTTAAAAAAAAATATTAGTTTTTATACAAATGAGTTTACTTATGCACACCTCTCAATATGGCTTTAAATATTTATTAAAATCTCACATTTATCAAAATATAAAATTAACAAGTTAAATTTGTGTTTGGCAAAAAAAAAAACTAGTTAAATTTTTGTGCACTGTATTAAGTTTAGGAAATGAAGCGCTCTGATCATATTTATGATCAATAGGACGGCTTTATATATATAATTTATATTATATTTAATGAAATGAATGAAATTAATAAATGTAAAATTATAAATTTTAATTTTTTCTTAATAAATTTAAAGATATAATAAATGTTTCTTAATATGTATGAAATTCCTCCCTTTGCTTTATCATATGAGACGGTGGGAGTATATAAAATTATAATATATTTATTACTCATTTTGATCTTTAATATTATACCCTTTTAATTTTAACTGAATCATATGGATTAAGTATATTAGCTAAAATAAGTTAACTATCTTAATTTTTTTAAAAAAATCTTAATTTCTTAAAAAAATTATAATATCTTTGCAAAAGTATTCCTATTGAACTTCTTTCTCATTCTTTCTCATAAATTTAATATGGGCATTTCTTAGTTATGCATAATAAATATTTTATCATATTTTGAAAAGGGTGATATGGTGGGAGGGAATAGTATTTATAAATATTTTCAAGGAGCAACCTTCAACATGTTCAAAACAAGGTAAAGACATTGCTACTGTTCCTTAAACTATGTATTTTTTCACTTAATTTATATATTAAAAATGTCGATCTTATGGAACATCTCTAGCCCATACACATTTCTCTCTCAATATGATTATATATAATTATAATAAATTATGAAATTTCGTTTTATTATCTAATCTAAATCTGTTGACCAAAAAAAGAAATCTAAATGCTTTATTACCATCCTCATTTTCAACCTGGCTCGGAGGGCGGGTGCATGTGACCCTGTACCACATGTCCTGTCCCCTTCTTTCACACTCAGCATTTCATCCCATCCTCTAGAAATGAACTTTTTGTGTCTCCATGTATGTTCGTGTGGTGTGTAAAATATTACTATATCATAATTTAACTCGATTATTTGTTCTACCATGTACGGAAGAAAATGTTAGGATGGTTCGCTTTCCAAAATGGGGTGAATTGAGAAGGTCAAATCTTTTCTGTTAAAATGTGATATAACAGTAGAGGTAGAAATTTGCAGAAAATAAAGTACAAAAAGAATAAAGCAAATGCAAGGTAAATAAGGAAAGAATTCAGAAATTTATCCCGATTTAATCTGATCCACTTGACCTACATCAAGTTCTCAAGCTATTACTTGAGATTTTCACCATCTTGTAAGAATTCAATGGGTTCCTTGTAATGTCTCAATACAAACTTGTGCTCTATTCTAAGTACACTCAAATTATACACTCTGTACTCTTATAAAGTGTTTTCCAAATTTCCTTATGAATCCTCTATCAAGAAATCATTCTTCCAGATGAAGAAAAGATTTTACATAGAAAGAACACTCTCAATTAGAGTAAATATGACAATTGAAGTGCAATAAATGAAGTGTGAGAGTGAAAAAACTTTGACTAATTAATTCAGCAAAGTTTCAATATATACAGCATAAAATTGTTATCCAGAACTTCAAATGAAATTTTGTTTATAAATTTGTGACTTAACTAGTCGTTAGATACAAGATCTAGCCATTAGAAACGTTATCCAATGGTTACTCTGCAAAACTAGCCGTTCATCAATCATATTTAATGCGTCTAACATACTGAAATTCGAATTTTGGGTATCAACAGATGAATTTCGCAAAGACCATAAGTTAAAGACTTCAACGTTGAATTTCTAAAATTCGTCTCTTCAAAAGTGAAATTTGAATTTTGAATTTATCAAATATATCCTATGTTAAAACATACAAATTTTCATATCACAAGTGCATCTGTTAGGTATAAACAGTTGTCTCATATTTTTGCAGTGCACTTGAAATTTGAGTTTTAGAAGTCAAAATTCATTTGCCAGAGACTAAATTAACATGACACAAAAGTTCTACTCAGTGAAATTCGAATTTTGCATTTTAAAGTTCGTCTGTCAGAGACAAGTTCTAACGAGACTCACAAGTTTTCATTTTAAAATTCAAATTTTAAAATCCAAAATTCGTTTATCAGAGAGAATAACTCTGAAATTTTTATGCTCTTAATTATCATTCAAATTTTGATTAGATTTTAGAAGAATTTTGCACATTTTACTAAGTATATTTAACTATAAATTCGAATTTTAATACTTGAAATTATCTGTCATAGATGTTAACTCCAGAATTTCGAATTTCAGTAAGCAAAGTTCACATTTTGCACAAAAACACGTAAAATTAATGCCAAAGTTCGTCTGCTAGTATTTTCCAAATCTAGCATATATCAACATAGGATAACTGTGAAAATACTTGTTTAAATGCTGTGGGAACATAAATAAATAAAAATCAAAGCCTTTTACTTTTTACTCTATGTACATTCTGAAAAATCTTAACAACTAAATCTTCACACGTTTTTCATTTGATTTCTTCATTTTTATGTTCTTATATTCCTTTGATATTCTCTTTCCAAACTCTATTTGTTTGAAATGATTAAAATACTTGATTCATCAAAAAAAGCTATTCAAATTAAAAAAAATTATTAAATAAATTGACAATAAGAAAACTGTGCTTAATATATATATATATATATATAATCATGATTAAAAAACAGTACAGTTCATATTAGACTCTACATAAGATAAAAAGAATCATGTTTAACTTTTTAAAAAGAGTTAAATTAAATCTAGCTAAATAACCAAAGTCACTTCTTGCAAATCTACGCATATAGCATGATCGATGACGATGGAAAGTTTAGTTTGGGTCAATATTAAACAATACGACTAGATGGAGTATGACTTAGAGGTTTTTTTATTTTGGTAATGCATGAAAAGGTTTCTTCTTTTATCGTACAAAATATCATATATAAATAATATTTATTATGTTTTTTTATTATTATTTAATAGTAATTTTATATTTTTTATTCAGGGACACAAAAAACATTTTCATCCTACAAAATTATTTTTCTATTCCATTTTCTTTTCATTATTCCAAATACAATAATTTGACAATTTGCTCTTCAAATTATGTAGAGTTTTTAGTTTTATTCAAATTTATATTTTCATTTTTAAAATATACATAAATTGTTAAAAAATTGTTGATACTTTAGTGTAATTTGAATTTTTTTGTCAAAATATATTTATTTAATTATCATCTAAAAATATATATTAAGATTAATGGATGAGTTTTGGATAAAAAATTTCAATTATACTATAAAGTATAGAGTAAATTTAACTTAAAGTTTTGGCAATTATATACTACGGAAGCCAAGGATGCATCTAAGGAAAGCACATTGAATACAACAATTAGCACTAACAGCACTGAGATTCATTGAGAGATGGCAGCCACGAAGCAGAAAGGATTGACCTCTGAGACTTCTCAATAAATGGTGGAAATTACGCAACCACTTTTCCTCAAACCTCAGTCTATAGATTTATCCTCAGATCACTTGGAACAAGAAGTATATATACTCTTGTTCAATTCTCAAGCCCTTACTTGTTCTTACTTTCCCTTTTGTTTTCAACTTTTGATCACTGCTACAAGGAAAATATTCTAAAATGGTTAAAATAAACTTTCTAATACGGTTCTTTTATAGTTGTAGAAATAATAGTCATAGAAAGTATGACTTTCTAGGACCGTGTATAACCATGCTAGAAAATATTTTCTAGGACAGTAATAAGTTACACTAGTAATAGAAAGTGAACTTTTAAAAAATGTTGTGGCACTTTCTAGGATTGTTATAACTCTCAACCCTGAACATGATTTATCTTTTAGTATAACAATAAAAAAATTATTAAAATATTGATGATAAAAAACTGTTTAATATATCTAATTTTTATTTATTTCATTGAAAATGATTTCAAATGTGCAGGATCCACCCTAAACATGTTATAGGCATTGCTAATCAAATTAAAATATAGAAAAATGTGCACGTAATTTTCATTATTCACATTAAGATTTTTTTAAAAAGTGGGTAGGCCCTTTCTCATATATTTGACAGAAATGAAATTTCCAATTAAAGAGTGATTATTACACTATCATTTTCTTTCTATTTCCGCCTATTTTGAATCCCCTTTCCCTTGTATATTTCAAACATACCCAAGTAATGTTGACTATATGTGTTTATAATTATTTAAAGTTAGATGTTTGTCCCAAAAAAAAAACTATAGTTAGATGTTACTTTCCCAAAAAAAATGGAGAAGAAGAAGATGATGAAGGAAAGTTAGATGTCAAGATAATACCAACAATTTCACACATATTAAAAAAATGTATTATATCCTTAATTTTTAAAAAAAAAAAAAGACTAAAAATCCCTTTTTTACCTCTATTAAACATCATTAAATACTCTTCATTTTTATTACTCTAACTCAATTTATAATAATAGATATTAAATAAATAAGGAATAAAAATAATAAATAAGTCTATATTATCTTATATTATAGACAAAAAAAATTTACTAATTACCATATGAAACGCAGAAAGTACATTTTGTTCATTTAACTCTAATTGAGGCGGTTTCTTCATGCGAAGTTATTTTCTAGCATACACAGCCACGTCTTTTTATATGCTTAGTTATTTTTTTTGGGCCATTATATGCTTAGTTATTTTATAGCATCAAGCTTTGATTCAAACCCAATTAGTTTATTAACTTTTAGCGGGATAGTAATTATCGAAAGCTCAGAATTTTTCCTTTTCCTTTTTTTCCAATGGCCTTAATCCAGAAGTTTGTTTGTGATTATCATAATAGTGGCTCACTTGTACTAACAAGTCATTACATTACATTATTTATTCTGATTATTAAATTAATTATTTATTTTATAAAATTAAATAATTTGTGGGGAAAATGGCGGTTCCATTTAATTTAATTTTTAAAAAACAACTAAATTAATTTTTAAAATTTTTTACGTGGAAATGAGATAACTCACGAGATGGAGAAATAAGTGAAAACTGTGTTTTTATTATTGAAGTGCTATTTATTTTTTAAGTGACAAAAAATTATTTTGATTAAAAAACTACTTAATATATAATTAAAAACGAAAAAATGATATGGGATTTATATTACTGTCATACTGGGGTGCGTTTGACTTACCATGTGCTTTAAAGTCTGTTTTGTCTTTTTATATGGCATTAATTATTTACTTTGATTTATGAAATTATTAATTAACTAATTAAAAAAAAATTATCATGTGACTTGTCAGTGGCTGGTTGAAATCACCAGAATGTTCTTTAATATTACAATCAATCAGATTTTTTAATATTAGTGAGGTATTTTTGAATTGTTATTATCTTTAGACAAAAATACTAACTATTAAACGACTAACAAAACCTGGCTTTATAATCTTTAAAAAGAATTTGAACTTTTAAAACGTTGAACTGTTAATATTATAAATTATGAGTATTGAAATTTAATTGTCATTTTTTTTAAATAAATTATGAATTATGAACTAGAGTTTAGGTGCTACAGATTGGTTACGTGTAATCAACAACTATTATTAGTCCTTACTCAATACATAAGATATAATATGATAAATACAGAAGAACATAATCAACAGAATAATTTTTTTAGCTAAACTATAGATAGGAATGGCAAATGGAATGAGAAAATGGGAAAGTTTATTTTCTATAAACATGTGAAGCCTTTTTTACATAATTATTTTGCCATCTATCAAAATAAATTTTATACTTTTTCTCACTTTTTCTTTTTTCTCAAATTTATTTTTCAATTACCAAATATAGCAAAAGATATCAATCCGTGCAAGATGGGATTCATAAATTTGCTTTTGTATAGTAAATAAACAGTCTATATTTCAAGAAAAAAATGCAGTAGAGAATTAATTAATTCATATATATAATATCATGAATATTCTTTCATTGAAAAATATATTTCCATCATACCCAAGGGCCCTTTACGGAATATATTTTTTCCGGAATGAATAAACGATATCATTAATGAATATTGCAGATAAATCAATTAAAAAATAAAAAATGTTGAGTCAAGTCAGGATGAGAGGGTGCCTTTGGTTTGTCCTCAGATGCCTTGTGTCCAGCTGTCCCCTTTTGATGAATGATCTTTACCGTCCATTAAATCTAACGATGGCAGATTGAGTTCATTTTGATTTGTAAATGAGGGTCTGAGCACTGTGCACCAGAGGGACGGGTGCAAGTTTTAGAATTTAGAAGAAGTTTATTAAATATTACTTAATATAATAAAACTAGAAAAAATGCCATAAATGGCATAGAATATGAAGACAACTAGATGAAGAACGTAATTCATAACTTATAAATAGTGAGAGTTTCTATTTGTTTTATACTCTGATATGTAATATTCTATTCTAAAAGTAAATTTGAATTAATTGAATTTAAAGTTGAATTAATATTGATGATAATAAATGCCATCAATATATCAATATCACCATAGTAATTATAAAAATATGATAAATATGGCATATTTCAATTATTGTACTATGAAAAATAAATTATTTTTCATTCATGAAGGATGCCAACCAACTTCTGCTGGTGGAATAAATGCACAGATTATGGGCACCAGCAGCGGCTATAATCACTCCGATTCAACATGATTGTTACTACCTCCGTCTTGAATATACTACTGTCTCCATGTGTGAATATCTACTTCATCAATATTTTAAAAAAAAGGTTAAAAATAGTTAGTTCTATTAAATTTGTTACAAATTAAAAATATTTTTCATAAATATCTCCAGTTTAATGTTTAAGCTTTTTACCCTAAATTAAATAACACTTAATTAATACTCATATGTTAATGAATTTCTTCCTGCAAAAGTTAAAGGAATAGCCTATTTAATAAATAGTATAATTCGAATTAAAAATAAATTATTTTATGAATGTGTATAGTTTATTTTTTTTATATAAATTTTATGTTATTAATTATTACTGATTTATTTTTTATTATAACAATGAAAAATTATTAAATACTCCATCCGTGACCCCGTCCCATATTATAAGGCAACATGAGGGATTTTTCTTATCCCATAATATAAGGCAACATACAGTAATTTATTATTTTTACCTCTCATTTATTGTATTATCAATATTGTAACTTGTGCTATATTTAATGAAATAAATGTGATTAATAGAGGTAAAACTAAAAATTTTGGATTTTTTTTAGAAGTTTAAGAATATAATAAATGTTTTTCAATATATATAAAACCCCTTCCATTACCTTATAATATGGGATGGAAGGAGTGTATTGATGACAAAAAACTGTCTAATATATCTAATGAAAGAGTGATTATTAATTATTATTTTCATCAAATTAAAATATAAAAAAATGTGCCTGTTATTTTCATTCTTCACACTAAGATTTTAAAAGAAAGTGGCATTTCCCTAACTATACATTGAGGCTCTTTCTCATATTTGATAAAAGTGAGATTTGTAACAAAGAGTTATTATTGCCTTCCAAATATTATTTTCTATCTATTTCCTTCTTTCTTGAATCCCCTTTTCCTTCCATATCTCAAGCATGACCTAAGTAATTTTGACTATATTTGTTTATAATTAAAAGTTAGATGTTGCTTTACCAAATGAAAAAAGAAAGTGTAGATGTTACTTTGTTCATACTTGTGAACAATATATATACAGAGTATATTAACATAAGAAAACACTCCCTTCCGTTTTTTTTAAGAGACTTTTTTTTTTTTTCTCATTGATATATGATGCTTTTGTAATTGTCTGTATCATTAAATTTTTTACTCTAAATGCCTTTTGCCTAGTAGTTAGTATATAATTGATATTAATGTGGATAATTACACTAACAATTAGATATATATATATATATATTTAGTGTCATTTTCTTGAATGGAGAAAATGGTATTATTAATTAATTTCATTAAATAAAGATAATTTTAAAAATTAGCTGAAATTTTATATAAATTTAATGAGTTTAATCACTTTTAACTAAATTTTTTTAATATTTACTCTAGTCCTTAAAAAATTAGGCTTTATATTTATTTCAATAGTCTTTTTCTTTTGTGAAGTTTAAAGTAGAAACAAAGTTATATTCCCAATAATTCAACACAGTTAATATAGATATTAAATATACTAAATAATTTTATGCAACTAAAATAGGATAGGGGTATAAGAAAAATCTAATATGGGGTCGAAGGCAAATGCCTTGGTTGCCTAAGAGGCAACACGATGTTATGTTAGAGAAAAATTTGAAAAGAAAATAAGAAAAATAGACAATACATATTTCCCTTGTTTGCCCCTAGTTTTTCTTTCTTTATATTTTTCTTTTATCCCGACGAAGCGTAAGGGTTAGCATTTTTATTTTCTCTCCTAGTTATATATTTACCCTCCATCAACATTTTTATTTTTTCTGCTAATATTCTCCCCCATTTTTACTCAAATTTTTGGCTTGTTTTTTGTACCTGCTGTAATTTTGATTCTTTAATGAAATTCCGTCTTCTTTCAAAAAAAATATATTGCACCAAATTTTAAAAATAAATTATATTATTAAATTTTTCAAAAATAAAATATTCATTAATGTGAATAGTATAATTTGTCAGTTTACCAAAAAAAATAGTACGAAAATTTCATGAATTTAAACATTTATATATAGAGTAAAAATATTTTTTTACTATAGATAAACAAGTACTCTTGTTGTTTAAATATATTTTTACTTAGAACATTTGCTATCTTGAATCTATTCCACTTCAACCGGATAATTTATTGGGATATAGATTAATTTGGATTGAGTCAGACAGGATTATAAAGAATGTCAATACTCTACCACAAATTATTTAACGCGATTTCATTTCATTCTGGTGTTTAAACACGGAGACCGTAAGATGGTGTAATCCCCTACTAATTAAACTAAAGTGGTCGCTAGTTTGTTGTTTAAATTTACTGACAACTAAAAAAAAGGGTTAATTGTTATTCATTGCTGGAGTGGATTGTTCAGAGATCAACCATTCTATTTGGTTGGCTTATTGACTTAGTTTATTATGGGATTGGCCATTGTGATGTTTGAATTTATGATATTTTATTTTATTTATTTCATGAGTTAATTCAAAATTAAATTGTCTATTAAGGTACAGCTATCGAAAAATTAAAAGAGGTGCTGCTTTTGAAAACTGGGAATGGTAGCTTACTTCACATACTAACAAGTCATTACACTATTTATTCTGATTATCAAATTGATTATTTATTTTATAAAATTAAATAATTTGTGGGGAAAATGGCAGTTCCATTTAATTTAATTTCTTTAAAAAACGACGAAATTAATTTTTTAAAATTTCTTACAGAGGAAATAAAATAACGGAGGAAATGATGAAATAAGTGATAAAACTATTTTTATTATTGAAGTACTACATATTTTTTTTTAAAAAACATTTTAAGTGAGAAAAATATTATTTTGATTAAAAAAATAATTAATAAATAAATAGTTAAAGACGAAAAAATGGGATGGGACTTGTATTGGCGCGTTTGACTTGCTAATCCATGTCCTTTTAAGTCTTTTTCTTGTCTTTTTATGTGGCATTAATTATTTACTTAAATTTATAAAATTATTATTAGTCATATTGTAGAATCAATTTTTCCTTTTGTTTTTGCTGATTGGAGTATCACGTATCTTGGACCTATCTCAAAGGGTAGTAAAATTCTACCACCAAATATTTAACACGGCTACATTCTAGTAGTTTTTGTGATTCTAAATATAAGTTATCTTTCATAAATTTTTAGAGTACTAATTATTTTATTTTAAAGATGTCCTTATTTAATTAGAGAGAAAATATGTTGTTCGAATTTGTGGCATTTATTAATGATAAAGATGGAAATAATATCAATTTTAAGATAATTTTAATGAAGTAACTCATTTTTCTTGATTCTGATAAAGTAATTAAAAGTAATTTATATTAAGAATGCACTAATATTTTTTCATTAACCGACAATGGTGGATTTTGGCAATTATATATAAGGGAAGCCAAGGATGCATCTAAAGCATACAGAATACAACAAGTGGCACAAACAGTAGTATCGAAGAAGGGAGAGCACATGGATACTGCGATTCATTGGGAGATGGCGGACATGAAACAGAATCGCTCGACCTCTGAGATTTCTCAAGATTCATCCTCCAACAATCGCGTGGAACAACAAGAAGTATGCATATCATCATGTACTCTTGTTCAATTCTCAAGGCTTCCCTTATTTTTTTCTTTACTTTCCGTTTTGCTTACAACTTTTAATATTGCTAATGTTTAATACCTTAATTATTAGCATTTTTAAATTTTATTTTGCTTGTGTAACTAACGATTGTTTTCTGAATCAAACTTGATAGATGAAAGACGATGTTGTGCTTGATATCGAAGAAAAAATAAAAGACATCAAAGATGGTTTTTGGCCACCTACTTGTTGTATCTATAGGGTGCCCCCTATGATTCGTAAACTAAACAAAGATGCTTACACCCCAATGGCTGTTTTAATTGGTCCCTTTCACTACCGTGATGAGAGGCTACAAGACATGGAAGAGCACAAAAAAGTGTTGTTTAAAAGATTTACACAAAAAGCTAAAGCAAGCTTGGACGAAATGATCAGCTCTGTGAAACATTTGGTGCCACGAGTCCGTGCTTCTTACTCAGAGAACATCGCACGTACTGAGAAGGAACTTGTGGAATTGGTGTTAATGGATGCCACTTTCATCATTGAAGTCTTCACGAGTGCCTATATGGGTGAGATCCACAAGGATGCCAAACTGTCACAAACATATTTGCTAGGAACTGTCGTTAAGGATTTGCTTTTACTTGAGAATCAACTTCCTTTCTTTCTTATTGAAGAGCTATTCAATATGGTATTTCCCCTTATGTTGCCTTCATTTCTTCATCTCACATGTTCCTTCTTTGAACATTATACCAAACAAAATGTAGAAGCTAATCCTAATGTTAGGTTTATAGAGCACTTCACAGATCTTCTTAGATTATCTTACTTACCAACATCACGACCTACAAGGGATTCATTAAAAGATGAAGATCCTTTTCTTCAATACAGTGCAAACGAGTTGCATGAAGCAGGAGTAAAATTTAGGAAAAGAGAAAGCAAGAGCTTATTATTAGACTTGAAATTTTCAGGGCATGTTCTTGAGATCCCACAGATTTTGTTGGATGATACCACTGAACTATTATTTCGTAATATGATAGCTTTAGAGCAATGCCATTATCCTGATCAATCATACATTGTTGACTATGCTGTTATGATGGATTGCCTAATAAACTCAAATAAAGACGTGGATGTCCTCACTCATAAGGAAATAATCCACAACTGGCTTGGTGATACCAATGACGTTGCTACATTATTTAATGGTCTCAATAAAAATATCATTGGAGTGAATTTCAGTTCTGAATACCTTGACATCGGCAAAAGGTTGAATCAATTTTATCGAAGTCGTCTGCACATGATGAAGGCAACTATGAGACGTGATTATTGTAATACACCTTGGAAAACAGTGGCCACTGTTGCTGGAATCATAGTCATCATTCTCACTGTTGTTCAAACCATATTTTCGATCCCCAAGTAGTACTGACATGGATTTAAATGCTTGCATATTTGAGTGTTCTATCCTCAAAATTTATGTTCCCTCTCTAATTTTATTTAGTCTATCTGTAGTATTTATGAATAAGAGAATTCCCAAACTCATAATTGTATTCTTTGTTTTCTTTAAACACTTTTCTGTGGCAGCTGCACAATTTAAAAGGTTATATAGTATTTTAATGTGGTGATGGGTAATTATTTTTAAATGATTGAGAAGTTGGTTATAAAAGTTATATATATATATATACATATAATATATATGCTCCCAATGTGCGTGTGTTGTGGACTTTCTTATTTTGCTCTCTCAATGTTCTGATCAGCAATGTTTAAGGCTAAACTAGTCCTGATAATATTGAAGCTCACAGAATACGGAGTCTTACGTACAGGAAACGACAATTAATTATTAGTGAAGACCACATGTACACAGGAGAAAAATGAATGAAATCTTGAAGTGAATAACTTTGTCTACATTTTTGAGTTTCCATTGTATAATTAATTTACTAGATTTTTTTTTTTTATGAATTTGTGCTCTGCTTCTATCTAGAGGATCTGAACGCAATATGAACGTTAAATCAAAGTTCAATCAAAATTTATATTGTTAGTATTTGAATTTTCTTTGGATGATTATTTATCACTAAATGTTAGCTTTGAGTTAAGATTCAAAGCCAGATGCATGCTCCAATCATGGAAACATTAGTAACATCACTTAATCATACATAACTTCAAACTTTTGCTAGCTGTGCTATTAATTTTACTTTTTAAAATTCCGCAAAAATCTTTCTCAAGATTATTACTTCCATGCAACGTAATAACAAATTCTTCTTCTTCTTCATGTTTTTTTTTTAAAAGTATAGTTTGTACAGGGATGAACTTAATTATACAATAATAAGTAGAACCTCAATAACTGGACATCGCGATCAGAAAATTATAATTAGTGTTTGCGCAATCTCAATGTGAAATCAATGGGTAGTGGGTAGGTTTGTGTGCGAATTATATATATATATATATTGTGTTATGTACATTTGGACTCTTACAAGTTAGATTGTTGAAAATTGAAATACTAAACTTCATCATTACAAGTCATAGGAGAAGACTTATTTGAGACTTGCTTAAAATTGTGGAAGCTATAGAGAGGGATAGTGGAGAGTTATTATATTTGGATTATAAATTTCAAGTTTAACGTCTAAAATAAATTTTAAACCATTAGCATCATATTTCATACTAATTTAATTAAAGGAAGCTACAAGAGATTAATGACCCTTGTACGGCAAAAAAATTATAATCTACGAAATCACAATGACAATTCGATATTATAATGAAAATGACAGGTTAAAGTATAAAAATTGGTCTTACAACTTCTAGCTAGGAAGTTTCAAGTATTAAGGAAATAAAATAAATATTGATAATAATGATAATTTATATTTTAGTAATTTGGGAGCATTCCCTTATGCAACAGATTGGACGAAACAGTAGAGGAATCTATAACATCCAGTCGTGTTGTGAGTAGATAGTATTAATTATGTTTGATTTATGTTATAATGGTTTTGTTCTACTTTTGCATTAAAACACACTAATTAATTTTTTTCTCGTATCAAGAGACGGGGTCATGATCTCGTGTTTTTCGGGACGTTATTAAGTTTTAGACAAAATGAAAATTCTACATTAGTGTAGAAGATTCATTAAGGTAAGCAGTCTTTTGCGTTGGCTCTGACAGCTTTTTTCATTTTTTTTGCTTTGGTTCTGACTGATTGAATAAGATATAAATTATCGTGGGCCGTCATGCTCCTATCCACCAAGATTTTTACAGTGGGCCTACGACTCCCATCCCTCCTCTAATGGGCCATCAGGCTCCCATCCGATAGTGACCATTGTGGGTCTCTGTACTCTCATCTGTTTCGCCGTTAAGCATTTATATAAATATTAAAAGTTTAGCTATGAGATGGTTACAATATTAGTTCTAGATCTTTGGATGTTATTATGAACGTATTTAATTTTGTACTATGAGGACTAGCAATTGAGTTATAATTTGGACATGTTATATAAATTCTTTTCTTCTATATATGTTGATCCTCACATTTCATATATATAGTAGTCGAGGTTTTATTGTATTTTTATTTATCACAATCATTATTATGTGCTCCCTAAGTGTTATCACACACATGAATGCCTTAATATATATATATATATATATATATTCTAAATAGTTCTATGGACCCTGGGCCTACCTAAACGCTCAACAGTTTAGGAGAGTGCCTTTTTTTGTTTGGTGAGCTCTCCATGGGCTCATGTTGACATGTCATATAATTAGTCATAAATTTATTCATAGGAGTAGGCTCCATCATTCACAAGTAGGTTGCCTAACTTTTGTTCTGTCTTATATTAAATATAAATTAATTTTAATTATCTCATATATATATTTAAAAAATTTATTAAACTTTATTTTTTTAGATTTATTCCTAATTAAATACTATTTTTTAATCATTACTTGTATTATTTTTGTTCAACATACTTATTGAATTGAAGGGTATTTCAAAAAAAATTTATTTAATAATTTAAATATGATTTATATTTTAAACTATGAAAATTTCCAGTAACTTATATTTAAAATTGGGAAGAGCGCTTTATATATGTGAATATTATTTGATATTGGAGGTAGAGCGGAGCTTTTCTTATAATTTTTTGTAATTTCAATAGTAGAGTTTATAGCATTTAGATTGCGTTTGCCTATGAGGCTTGCAGATTGAATCTTCGTTAAGAGGGGTGAGATCATAACGATATCCATCCTAGAGAAGATGCTTACATTTCAAAAGACGTTTCGGTTGGTCCCTTTCATCACAGAAAACAAAAGGCTACAAACAAGTACGTATGATCTTGGACAATTTGGTAAGGTTTACGAAAAGAGTTGAGAGGCCAACGTTCTTGCTTTTCACTGAAAATTAAAAATAGTGAGAAAATGAACTTGTAAAGGATATATTAGTCGATGCTTATTTCATAATTGAACTCTTCAAGGTCTATTAACAAGAGTGGGTTATTGAAAAAAAAATTAACATATTTAGCCTATTTATAAATAGAAATCTATGTATAACATAATTCTCAAACTTAAAATTAGTAAAGCAATTTGAAATGTAACTCCCTTTAATTTGAAAATAGAAAATGCATCATGTGGCCTTGGAGCAATTGTACTCTTTATTCTTAATTTGTTTCACTCGAACACAGTGACAATAAGTTAAGAGTTTGATATATATTATGTAGAATTATTTTCTTAATTCTTTTCAACTGAAGGCAGTAATTTTCCCTCAACGATTGTAGAGGATCCGTGTCAAATATAAATAATTCCTATTTCACGAGTTAAGTGCCGATCATTAATTGATCAGTGCACACAATGCCGATATATATATATATATATATATATATAACTCTTTGGTCAGACAAGCGGTCCCGAAGTCAGTTTCTGGAGTAGTAGTGTTTGTTGTTTTCTAATTTTGACACATATTGTCGGCATGAAGTATAATAACTTTGAATTATCTATATTTAATTTAAATAATCCAAAAGTCGGAATCCTTTGAAACTAACTACTTTTCATATGTTTTAATTCAAGAGTCACACATGAGACAATAAATTTCAAATTATATTTTCACATTCCTCACAATAGATCATTCAACAAACAATTTTACCATATCGGTTAAAATAACTGCCTTAATAGCAAACTTTTTTAGTTTATTTGAAGCTTTTTCTTTCATTTTTTTTTTAAAAATTGCTTCGCTTTCGTTCTTTTTTTTTTTCTTTAATTTCTTATCTTCACTTGATATTGTGTTGTATGTATTACTATTTGCTTAACATTTTTTTTAATGGTTGATACACCATCGTGCATAATTTCAAACTTTTGTTAGTTGTGCTTGGCCACCAAAAAAAAAAACTTTTGCTAGTTGTGCTGTAAATTTTACTTTTCAAAATGCCCATGCAACAATCTTTCTCAAGGATATTTCTTCCTTGCAACATAATAAAAACCTCCAGAGGAAAAAGAAAAACATATAGCTTGTACAGGGATGAACTTTATGCTATAAACACTATAAAAAAAAAGTTATTTAGAGATGGTCAAAATCTGTCTCTAAATAACTTGAAATTCATCTCTCATATATTAGAGACAGATTCAGAGACAACATTTAAATCATCTCTAAAAGTGGCATCACTAAATAATTAGAGCAGAATTAACTCATCCGTCTCTATTTAGAGCCGGATTTATTCCGTCTCTAATAAAACAAATTCATCTCTAATTTTAATCAAAATTTGTTACCAAAATTATTAAAAATAATCAAATAAAATAATAAAGATATAATATAGTTATCAGCTGCCTCACCCCCTAGCTTAGAGCCCGCGCCACATCACTGGCATATCATTTGTGGTGTCATATCATATTAATGGTTTCAAATGTGTCTCACCTAGGTTTGAAGCCATGACATCTTGCTTTCATTACCTATATAGTCACCATTTTACCAGTTGAGTTAAAATGTTTCTGTAATCTTTATATGTACTATTAAATATATATTATTTATCTACACACTAATATATAAACATATATATTTATAAGTCAATATATTATTAAAAAATACACATACGTTTTATTTTCAATTATTAATATCATATAATATTTTATTTATATATATTTATATTTATATGAATATTTATATTATATTTTTTTAAATCTTAAATAATTTTCCTATAAATATATTTGTTTTTCTTTGGCAAGAAAACAATTATTTTCCTAGCTGACTTTTAAATTTAATTTTTTATTTGTAAATAAAAATAATTATATATATATTGTTTATGATCCATGTGTTTTAATATTTTAATATTTTATATTATTTTTTGCATAGTCATATCATATAATATATATATATATATATATCGTATTTTATATTATTTAATAAATTATATTATATATATGCTTAACATATATTAGAGGTGGAAGGAGACTGGATAGGATCAAGTTTTATGTCAGTTCATGATCTAACCCGAAGTCTTAGTTAAATATTATATATATCCATTTTGAATTTAGAAAGGAACATATCTTTTTATTCTTTACACCTCCTAAATTTAATTATGGATTCCTAATTGAAAATGATTGAAATTTTATTTGATTTTGATTTGATTTATTTTTTAATATCATTATTACTTTTAACTTTAATTTTAAAATGTAGATGTAAATTCTCAAAAGAAAGTTGATTTAGAAAGAATTAATGATTAATAAGTTTATAATAAATTTATTGTTGTCACAATTTTTTGAAATTATTGTCATGAAATAGGATTAAAAATTAACTTATTAATTCAAAGTAAAATAAATTATTGAAATTAAGATAATCTACTTAGATATTTTAAACCAAATGATATTATTAAAGATAATTTTTTTTAAATCAATTCTACAAACATATCCAATATAAAAAATTTATCAACATATGAATTACTAATTAAATAAAAAATTGTTTAATATTAATTGATTCTATATGTTTGTTAATTATTAGGACAATCAAATGTCATTTATGATAAAATTATTTCGGTACTCTTTTAGTCTAAAATTCCTTAAAACTTCAACACTTCCTTTAATTTCATTTTACTATTTCTAATCCCAAAGTTCTCTATATATTTCTTCTCTCATTCATTTCTTATTTCTCATTCTCACAATTTCTCAATCTCCTCCCATCAACTGTCAAGCATACTCCTAAAAAAATAAAAGAAACATTAGGTTTTAAGATTCTGGTGGTTTACCTTAAAGTCACTTTTTGAAATATCTTTTAATATGATTAAAAATACAATTCATTTAACTTAAATTAGCAATAACTTTGAGGAGTGGAAAGAAAGTTACTTTTACTAATCCTTTGATATCTTAGAGCCCTATTTCTAAGGGTAAAGAGATGCAAGTTAAGAGTTCAACACCTACTGGAGAGATACCTATATCTACTCCCTCGACTTCTACTGAGTCCAATCCTTCCTCTTCTTCTACATCATCAAGGGATAAGTTAGTTTTAGAAAAAACACAAGCCATACCTAAGGAGCCTAAAGGAAAAGAGAAAGTGGACGAGCGAAGTATTTTGCCCTACCCTAATTGGGCAACTCTTCGAAAGAAGCAGAGAGAGATAAATGATTAACAAGAAATCCTAGAAATGTTCAAAAAGGTTGAAGTCAATGTTCCTATTCTGGACTTGATCAACCAATTTCCAAAGCATGCTAAATTCTTGAAGGAGCTTTGTACAAACAAGCGGAAGACAAGGAACAATGAAGAGGTTGATCTTAGTATGAGCGTCAACCATTTTCTCATGATTAAAATATGTGAGAAAAAGGGAAAAAATCCATGAGAAAATACTTTCTCACAGAAAATGAAGTGTGAGAAAATCAGGCATAGGAAAATTATATTTCTTACAGAATTGAGTTGTGAGAACTTTTCTCACAGAATTTAAGTGAATTTTTCATGGAAAATATTTTCTGAGAACTTTCTATAGAAAACTTTCCATGAGAAGCTTCTCACAAAACCTCTTCCTGTGAGAACTTTCTCAAGGCCCATTTCTATGAGAATTTCTCATGGATTTTATCCTGTGAGAAATTTCTCACAGAAAAATCCATGAGAAATCCCATGAGAAATGACAAGGAAATTAGGAAAAAAATTTAAGCATTCTCACAAACTAATTTTGTGAGAATGCTGAAAATCTAGTATAAAAAATAATAATTTAATACCAGAAATGTCATTTATATACAGTTGGATACAATTATTTTCTAAGAAACAATTTAATATAAATTAATATCTAAGATAGAATTGTTTTCTTTCGGCCAAAAAAAAATGGATACAATTATTTTCTAGAAAACAATATGATATGAACTAATACCTAAGATACAATTATAGACAATATTAATCTAGGGTTCGTTGTCTAAAAGAGAACTCTATCACCATAAACCCAGTAGCAGTACATAGCATTGGTAGAAATGTCACTTGCTCTTATAGCCTGCACATTCACAAAAATTATTAAATTGAATTACTCAGATTTTTCTCATCAGCAAATATGGAAATTACAAACAACATTGATTTATACATGCAACAGTGACCTCAACTAGACATTTCTTTTAATTTGTAATTGTAATGAGTAGAAATCATCCATCAGTATTGGCATATATAGGAACAAAATCTCAGCAAGTAACTCCTTTGTGGACATAGTACATATGAAATGATGGCTATCACTTTCGGTACATATCAAAACATCACATGCTGTAAGGAAGTAAATGTGTTTTCTGTAACACCCTACCTCCTGACACCTCTATAATTAACCAAAAACTTCCGAAATCTGACCAAGCACAACCTTGACATCTCAAAACAACTTTTATAATTCATAAACACAGCGGAAACAACTCGAAAGCACCAAAATCTGAGCTGGGGCCTTACACAAACCAACAAAGCCCAACAACACTCTGGACTTACCAAGATGGCCATACAAACTTCTCAACAACGTTCAACCACACATACCATAAACATAAACATACACATCTAAACCAGTCTCAACCCTGACATACATTCATTACAAACCATTCTCTATCTTACTTGGCACAAAATACCATTACAGAATACACACGCTACATAGACTATTCCCACGTACACAGCTACTCCCGCGTCTTCTCAGGACTAGTGCCAGAACCATCACCTGAAAGGTTAGTTTATGGGAGAGGGGGTGAGACAAAGTCTCAAAGTAACCGGGAACCACAACCACACACACATATATATATATATACACATATATCTCACACAAATCATGAATGCAATATGGAATGAATGTCATGCATGTAACCCTCACAGGAACTCCATCCTTAACCTCCCTAACACATATATCATCCACCCTTATTCTCCCTAACATATATATCATCCACCCTTATTCTCCCTAACATATATACATAATCCAACCTTATCCTCCCTAACATGTATGTATATAATCCAACCTTATCCTCCCTAACATATATATATATAATCCAACCTTATCCTCCCTAACATATATATATATATAATCCAACCTTATCCTCCCTAACATATATACATCATCATACATCATACCACCATCACGTCATCACCACTACATCCACCATACATCACAGTCTCACAATGTCATGTGGTGATGCTCATGTATCATTATACCATCATCATAATGTCATGTATGCAACATATCATATCATCATCACACATATCATCATCATAGTCATAACCATCATCTAACAGTATACATACCACGATATATATATATATATATAAACAGCACACACAACCCATCAGTATCGTGGTATGAATGGAATAAGCATATATATATACAGATACACGTACTATCGTATAACATAGTCAATACAATATAAACAAACACCCGGTTACCTCAATTGTCGTTACCACACCTACACACGAGTTCCACAAGCTTCCTTGAACTGTCCAGTACACGTGAACCCCTCTCGATTAGCCAACAACCTTTATCATGTCACACTTCTTCCATTAGCACAATATACCAACAAATCAAACATCACAATTCAACCACATTAACCTAACCCAAGGTTCCAACACCCTTTTCATGCATCAATAAGCTCTTAGGGATTACTCAAACACCACACAACCTCAAACACCTCGGATTCCTAAGAGCCATTACCGAAAACAACCTAGGGTTAAGCTCTAAATATACATAATCCCTTCAAAACTCACATTCAAGCAACAAGAATACCAAAACACGTTCCATTAACCTCAAATCACCCATTTCAATCGGTGGATTTCACCCCAAACCGGAAATCCGACCATACAACCGAAAATCCCAAATTTCAACCGAAGAAAATGGAGAGGGAGGAGTAGGGAACGCTTACCAACTTAAATCCAAGCTCCCAATGGACGAGAATCACTCTGGGACACCGAAAATGCCGAACCCTAGCACTGCTCCTCGTCTCTCTGCGTCGCTCCCTTCGTTTTTCTTTCTTTCTGTCGCGTCCAACTGATCCAGATTTAAACGATTTTTCCGACTCTTGCCGCGGCTCCAGCATGCCTCGCCGCGGCTCCAGCAACTAACCCGGAACAATGCCACTGGAAAGCTTCTCGCTGCGGCAGCCCTGCTCCTCGCCGTGGCGTGGAGCTCCTTCAGACTCCACTTGAGCCTTCCTCCGTCTTGTTTCTTCGGTCCTGAACTCAATGTCAAGAAAAATATCATGAGGGGCATTACACTCTCCCCTCCTTATAAAAATTTCGTCCTCGAAATTTCACCTCTTGCCTCAGGCAAAAATATCTGGATACTTCCTCCGCATAGAATCTTCAGTCTCCCACGTGACATCATTGGACATCAAACCGCTCCAAAGGACCTTTAAAAATTTAATGGTCTTATTCCTCAACTGCTTCTCCTTTACATCCAAAATTTGCAACGGTGTGACCTCAACAGTCAGATCCTCTCGTACTTGAACTGCTTCATTATCAATTATATGAGACGGATCCGGATGATACTTCTTGAGTTGAGACACGTGGAAAATATCATGCAACCCAGCAAGACTAGGCGGTAGCGCTACTCGATACGCTACTGGCCCAATTCGTTCAAGAATTTGATATGGACCCATATACCTCGGAGTAAGCTTCTTGGCTCGAACCGATCTTCCAACACCAGTAGTAGGAGTGACCTTCAAGAATACATGATCTCCAACATCAAACTCCAATGGTCTTCTCCTCCTATCCGCATAACTCTTTTGCCGACTCTGAGCGGTAAGAAGCTTCTGACGAATACTCTCTATCTGCCGAGAGGTTTGATCCACAATATCTGGGCCCAAAAGACTCCTTTCACCAAGTTCAACCCAACACAATGGTGACCTGCACCTTCTACCGTATAATGCTTCATATGGAGCCATTTGCAAACTCAAGTGGAAACTGTTGTTGTAGGCAAATTCAACCAATGGCAAAAACTGATCCCAATTGCCTTTATTCTCCAGAACACATGCCCGCAGCATATCCTCCAGAGTCTGAATAGTCCTTTCAGTCTGCCCATCAGATTGAGGGTGATAAGCAGTACTGAAACTCAATTTCATACCCATGGCCTTCTGGAGAGATTTCCAAAACCTGGATGTAAACCTTGGATCTCTGTCTGACACAATATTTATCAGGACTCCATGCAATCTTACGATCTCATTCACATACAACTGGGCCAACTTCTCCATTGAAATAGTTTCTCGAATTGGAAGAAAATGGGCCGACTTCGTCAACCTGTCCACAATGACCCATATCGCATTGTGTCCTAAAGAGGTCCTCGGTAATCCCATCACAAAATCCATGGAAACACTATCTCATTTCCACTCCGGGATCTCCAAAGATTGCAACATACCAGCAGGCAATTGGTGTTCAATCTTTACCTTCTGACAAATCAGGCATCTTGCCACAAACTCTGCGATGTCCTTTTTCATGCCTGGCCACCAATAACCTCTCTTCAAATCCTGATACATCTTAGTGGTACCTGGGTGGATAGTGTACTTACTCTTATGAGCTTCCTCCAAAATAATCTCACGCAACCCCGCAACGTTTGGCACACAAATCCGACCTCGGTGCCGGATGATACCATCCTCCAGAATATCAAAGTCCTGGGTCTCCGCTATTTCAACCTGTTCTCGAATGCCTAAAAGATAGTCATCCTCCATCTGAGCAGAGCAAATGTTCCTCAATAAATCACTTGATACACTGATGGAACTCATTACTAGTACTCCAGGATGGACATTGATGGATAACTTCATATCTCTCAGGCTTTCCAGCAACTGTTGCTCCCTCAACATCATCATGGCCATATGGATTGACTTTCTACTCAATGCATCCGCCACAACATTGGCTTTTCCAGGATGATACTTCAAAGCAAACTCATAGTCCACAAGGAACTCAACCCAACGCCTTTGCCTCATGTTCAATTCTTTCTGATCAAACAAATACTTCAAACTCTTGTGATCACTGAATACCTCAAATTGAGCGCCATAGAGATAATGCCTCCACAATTTCAAGGCAAACACCACAGCCGCTAGCTCAAGGTCATGGGTAGGATAGTTCTCCTCATGAGGCCTTAACTGTCTTGAAGCATACGCCACAACTCTACCTTGCTGCATCAGAACACACCCTAAACCCTTCTTAAAGGCGTCCGTATAAACAGTGAACGGCTCTGATAGGTTAGGGATAATGAGCACTGGGGTGGACGTTAGACAAACCTTCAGCTCCTGGAATGCTCTCTCACACCTGTCATCCCAAATGAAAGATCGATCCTTACGGGTGAGTCTAGTCAATGGCATAACAAGCTGAGAGAATCCCTTAATGAACCTTCGGTAATATCCAGCCAATCCCAGAAAACTCCGAATTTCAGTCACCGATTGCGGTCTCTTCCAATTCAACACCGCTTCCACTTTACTAGGGTCTACAGCTACACCTTCTGCAGAAATCACATGACCCAGAAATTTCACCTCCCGTAGCCAAAACTCACACTTACTGAGCTTAGCATACAGTTGGTGATCCCGCAATACTTGCAACACAATCCGAAGATGATGTGCATGCTCTTCCTCACTCTTGGAGTAAACCAGAATGTCATCAATGAAAACCACCACAAACTTATCCAAATACGGCCGAAACACCCTGTTCATATAATCCATGAAGATTGCCGGGGCATTTGTCAACCCGAATGGCATCACAAGAAACTCATAATGACCATATCGAGTCCGAAATGCCGTTTTAAGCACATTCTCAGCACGTACTCGCAATTGATGGTATCCCGACCTCAAATCGATTTTAGAGAATACAGAGGCACCTGCCAACTGATCAATCAAGTCTTCAATCCTAGGCAAAGGATATTTATTCTTGATCGTCACCCGGTTCAGTTGCCTGTAATCAATGCACAATCTGAGGCTACCATCCTTCTTCTTGACAAACAATACTGGAGCTCCCCAAGGCGAAACACTAGGTCTGATAAAACCCCTCTTCAACAAATCCTCAATCTGTTTCTTCAACTCCTTCAATTCAGACGGCGCCATTCGATATGGAGCTTTCGAAATAGGACTAGTCCCGGGCACCAAATCAATGGAAAACTCCAGTTCTCGTGGTGGGGGTAAACCAGTAATCTCCTCTGGAAACACATCAGGAAATTCATTCACAACCGGATATCTTTCGACACCACCTTGCATATCCACATTCACAGAGAAGAAAACCAGAAACCCTTGACATCCTTTCTTTAGATACTTGTCAGCTTGGGCAAAGGACAAACACATATTCTCATCCCCTTCCACACTAGGGATATTCATCGGCAAAGACACGGTCTTCCGAGCACAGTCGAGAATGGCATTATTCGCTTCTAACCAGTCCATTCCAATTATCACATCAATCTCTTGCAACGGCAAACAAATCAAATCTAGGGTAGTGCTTCGGTGTTCAAAATGAACCACACAATTCAAACAAGCTTGAGCAGTTCTTAGTGAAACTCCCGTGGGTGTGGCTACCGACAATTCAAAAGGCAACTTCATTGCCACAATACCCAATCTCCGAGCACAATCAAATGAAATGAAGGAATGCGATGCACCTGAGTCAAACAAACCATGAATAGAGTAACCATTGAGTTTAAGTTTACCTCTAATCAAGTTAGGCGCTGCATCCGCTTCCTGTCGAGTGATGGCAAAGACTCGTCCGGGCATCGTAGGCCTCCTTGTCACATCATCACGCCGTGGCTCCCAACAATTTCGTGACATATGACCCGGTTTCCCACAATTGAAACAAACTAAGCACGGACGGTCACCATGACTAAACCCGCATTTTGTGCACGGATTCGATGCACTACCAGAACTGTATTGAGATGGAGCTGAGTCCCTTCCTACATACTCATTCTGACTGGAACTCCCTTGTTCAAAGCCACCTCGATAAAAGGGTCCTCTGCCAAACCGACCTCTATTGTGCTGCTCTCTACCAAACCTGCCTCTTCCTCTACCATGACGACCTCGATTATGGCGACCCTTCCTCCACTAGAACCTGTACTACCACCACTGCTACCACTGCCTGAACCACTTCCCTTACTAATTCCTCCTGTAGGTCCTAGGTGAGAAAAGGCCCGAATCATGGAATTCCTTCTGTGCTCCTCAGCCTCCTTCATTCGTCTATACAAGGCACGAATCTTCGCACTTAAGTCCTCGAAGGACATAAACTCCACCACAGATAACCGCTCCTTAATCTCTGGATGAGCACCCTCAAACAACCTCTGAGCCATCCACCTATCATCAGGATAATTATTTAGATAAGTGGAATATTTTGCCAAGTCCAAGAACTGATCAATATAGTCATCTGCTGATAGATTCCCTTGTTGAAAAGTTAGGAACTCGGCCTCCTTTTGCATCATTAAGGCTGGAGGGACGTAATGTGCAAAGAATCGTTCCTTAAACTGTCCCCAATTCATAGGAGGACTCATCGCTTCAACACTTGGGAGAATACTCTTCCACCATCTCTTAGCCTTCTTCTCAAGCTTAAATGTCGCCAGCTGCACCCTTTGCTCTGAAGTGCAATCCATGACACTAAAGATGTTCTCCATCTGTTCAATCCAATTCTCCGCCTGTGACACATCCATGGTACCTTCGAAAACCAGAGGATTAAACTTCCGAAAGTCCTTCAGCTGTGAGGAGATACCCCTTCTTCCAACCCTTGGGGCTCTCTCAGGTTCCACCACAGTTTCATCCTCTCCTGCATTTAGATCCACAAACATTTCGGCTTCTTCATTCACATCCCCCTGTTCTTGCCTATCCATTCTCTCTTGCAACCTGTTCAATGTTTCTCCCTGAGTATTCACCTGATTACTGAGGCCAGCCAACATCTCATGCATTTGCCTCATCAGGTCACTGTTACTCTGCCTTCCTCTTCGAGACATTCTTCCTACACACAAGCAACAACACATTCACTTATACGGTTCTGGACTAGCATTGCAGTGGGAATATAGTCTATGTATTCAAAACATGTGCCAAGTAGTACTTCAAGCAGAAACAATGGCCCAAAACCATTGTTCTGATACCAAAATGTAACACCCTACCTCCTGACACCTCTATAATTAACCAAAAACTTCCGAAATCTGACCAAGCACAACCTTGACATCTCAAAACAACTTTTATAATTCATAAACACAGCGGAAACAACTCGAAAGCACCAAAATCTGGGCTGGGGCCTTACACAAACCAACAAAGCCCAACAACACTCTGGACTTACCAAGATGGCCATACAAACTTCTCAACAACGTTCAACCACACATACCATAAACATAAACATACACATCTAAACCAGTCTCAACCCTGACATACATTCATTACAAACCATTCTCTATCTTACTTGGCACAAAATACCATTACAGAATACACACGCTACATAGACTATTCCCACGTACACAGCTACTCCCGCGTTTTCTCAGGACTAGTGCCAGAACCATCACCTGAAAGGTTAGTTTATGGGAGAGGGGGTGAGACAAAGTCTCAAAGTAACCGGGAACCACAACCACACACACATATATATATATACACATATATCTCACACAAATCATGAATGCAATATGGAATGAATGTCATGCATGTAACCCTCACAGGAACTCCATCCTTAACCTCCCTAACACATATATCATCCACCTTTATTCTCCCTAACATATATACATAATCCAACCTTATCCTCCCTAACATGTATGTATATAATCCAACCTTATCCTCCCTAACATATATATATATATAATCCAACCTTATCCTCCCTAACATATATATATATATAATCCAACCTTATCCTCCCTAACATATATACATCATCATACATCATACCACCATCACGTCATCACCACTACATCCACCATACATCACAGTCTCACAATGTCATGTGGTGATGCTCATGTATCATTATACCATCATCATAATGTCATGTATGCAACATATCATATCATCATCACACATATCATCATCATAGTCATAACCATCATCTAACAGTATACATACCACGATATATATATATATATAAACAGCACACACAACCCATCAGTATCGTGGTATGAATGGAATAAGCATATATATATACAGATACACGTACTATCGTATAACATAGTCAATACAATATAAACAAACACCCGGTTACCTCAATTGTCGTTACCACACCTACACACGAGTTCCACAAGCTTCCTTGAACTGTCCAGTACACGTGAACCCCTCTCGATTAGCCAACAACCTTTATCATGTCACACTTCTTCCATTAGCACAATATACCAACAAATCAAACATCACAATTCAACCACATTAACCTAACCCAAGGTTCCAACACCCTTTTCATGCATCAATAAGCTCTTAGGGATTACTCAAACACCACACAACCTCAAACACCTCGGATTCCTAAGAGCCATTACCGAAAACAACCTAGGGTTAAGCTCTAAATATACATAATCCCTTCAAAACTCACATTCAAGCAACAAGAATACCAAAACACGTTCCATTAACCTCAAATCACCCATTTCAATCGGTGGATTTCACCCCAAACCGGAAATCCGACCATACAACCGAAAATCCCAAATTTCAACCGAAGAAAATGGAGAGGGAGGAGTAGGGAACGCTTACCAACTTAAATCCAAGCTCCCAATGGACGAGAATCACTCTGGGACACCGAAAATGCCGAACCCTAGCACTGCTCCTCGTCTCTCTGCGTCGCTCCCTTCGTTTTCTTTCTTTCTGTTGCGTCCGACTGATCCAGATTTAAACGATTTTTCCGACTCTCGCCGCGGCTCCAGCATGCCTCGCCGCGGCTCCAGCAACTAACCCGGAACAATGCCACTGGAAAGCTTCTCGCCGCGGCAGCCCTGCTCCTCGCCGCGGCGTGGAGCTCCTTCAGACTCCACTTGAGCCTTCCTCCGTCTTGTTTCTTCGGTCCTGAACTCAATGTCAAGAAAAATATCATGAGGGGCATTACATTTTCCCCTTTTTATTATAACCACTTAACACTCCCCCCAAGTAAAAAAAAAAAAAGCAAGACTCTACCTTTAAAATCTGTTGCCCTTAATCATATATTTTAAACTATCATTTTTGATAATATAATAAAAGAACCTAACAAATTTCAGAATCATTAAGATGAGATCAATCTATGAAACAAACTATTTGAGGTGCATATTTTGGTCCCAATATAATAAAAGAACCTAGCAACTTACATAGGTCGATTCTAGAAAAGGATTAAAGCAAAAGACAACAACCTTATGATATATTCACGGAATCAAGTTTCGGCTAATCAAAGCTTTAAACTTCCAGAAAATTATACATTAAACAGCACCGAAATCTTGCACAATAACTCATAGGTAGAAATAATTATTTTGAAAATAATATTTTATAAAGAGAGTCTGACTAATCTAATTAAAAATAATTGAAGGGATTATGAGAAATGGACTCACTAAAAGTACCAAGATAAATGTCTTTATTTCCAACAACTCTCTTGCTTGCCATCTCCTATATGCTAGTGGTGCTTGAAATAGAAAAAAAAAAAGAAAGAAAAACCTCCCGTAATGATATAATTTATTCCCTTAGAATTAAAAAGACAGAGTACAACATATGCTACGAGTCAAAAGCAATGAATTTAATGGGTAGATAAAGTTAAATCATTCACAGCAATACTTTTACATATAAACCTTGTCACTACTCTGTATATTGAGGCCCCTCTAAAAAAACGACTACTCTGACTACAAAATGGAGAGAAACAATTTAAAGAGTCCAAAAAGATTCCATATTCCATATTACATGCATTAAGTAACAAAAAAAAGTATATAAAAGGAGGATTCTTCAACCTAAGACTATGTACTAGCAAAGTATGTACAACTTGTCTAGCCAAACTGTGAAAGATCCGCAACAACTTATGGCATTATATACCATGAAGAATTCAAGCAAACCAACAGAAATACACTATAGTACAGAAAGATAAATTGCTAAACACGCACTAAATTATTTGATTTGCAAGTGGAGAAATCAATAGCCAGCAACTTCATGTTCAATCATCAGCCAAGAAAGCAGGAAATTAAAATCACATCGACAAGAGAGGGTGTTGCTTCATCTGACTTGCACCAGTAGCAGTGATGGATGAGGATTTGGAGGATAGGAGGAGGAGAATATCGAAACAGAGAACTAGGGATTCATAATAGAAAAACTCACCAACCCATGACAATGGCACAAGAGAAACTCACCATAAAGGTAGAGTGAGAGGAGTAGATGGGTTTAGACACGCCGAGCGACAGAGTAATGTAGAAGAGCTCACCATGAACACAACATTGAAGGTCATTGAAGAGGAGAGGAGATAGAGAGGAAGCGGCAAGAGGTAGCGAGAAAAAGGAAGAGGGAAAATTAGGGCTAGATGGGGGGTGGGGGCTTTTCATTTTAAATTTTTTTGAATCTTTTAGAATCTATTATATAGAGATATTATAATCATAATATATTGATTGGTCTTTCATATAGTTTTTTTTAAGTAAATTACGTAAATAAATATAGATTATTTTTATTCAAATTTATCTGATGAAATTTATATCAAATCTAATAAATATCTTTAATTTGATTAGTAGATGATTTTTTTATTCTAATAATCTCTATATGGATAAAAATAAATAAAAATACATTATTATGTTTTGTCCAAACAAAATTATAACATTACAAAATACTATATATTGGACATGTCTCTTACTAATATGTTTTAATCTTTTTTAGCCATTAATATGTTTTAACTAATTATTCATATCAAAAGTAATTAATTAAAAATAAAATAATAAAAAATTTACTACCTTATGAAATCAGCGTGGAGAGTAAAGGTATACATTGAATTTGTTAATAATTAATCACCCATTTTTGTCTTCCTCTTAGAAATATTTGTCAAATAGTTGCAGCATCACTTGATAAATTTTTAATCCAAACGAATTAACTTTTCAATCCCATCTATGAAAATTCAAATTTATTTTAATTTTTTCTTTCTTACGTTAATAATTATTATAATTGATTTAGAAACTAGGATTTTTTATGAGTATAATTAATGTAGAAAATTCAATAAGTACAACGAAGCCAAGGAAGCATGATGATAAACATGACCTTCGATGGTGGAGAATAAGGAGGAGAATGGCTGAGGGTGCAGACACGTGCATACGAGAGCTAAGAATCAAAGGGGAGAATAAAGGCATCGAATAGCTTATGGCTTTTAAATATCCCAGATGCAACATTTAATTTCCATTATAATCTTTTTTACTTTTTATTGAACTCATTTCTCATATATGGACTTCTATGAGAAGTTCTCACAAAATAAATATCTGTGAGAACATGAGCTATCATTGTGTTATTCATTTTCATTGCACTCATCTATCATAGGCAAGAAACCTGAGAAATTCACATGGAATTAAGTCCTTGAGAATTGTAAAATCAAAAGAAATGCCAAAAATAAAGCTAAAGAAGGTTCTGACAGCCTATTTATCCATCAGAACATCTCAAGAACAACTCCTCCATGAGAACTTCTTGTGACTGTAGCCCATGAGAAATAAAAAGGAGAAAAAAATGAAATGGTAAAAGGTAAACAAAGTTCTCATGGACACTATATCTGTTAGAACTTCTCATGGACCACACATCTATGAGAATTTTTCATAGATAAATTCTGTGAGAAGTTCTTCTAAATTAATTTGTTTTATTTTCTTTGATTTTCTATGTTTTCTCATGAATGTTCTTGCAACATTAATCTATGAGAAGTTCTCATGGAGCAACAATCAGTGAGAATTTCTCACAGGTAATTCCGTGAGAAGTATTTTTAAATTATTTTGTTTTATTTTCTTCACTTTTTTATGTTTTCTTACAGGTGTTCTCACGGCATCTATCTGTGAGAAAATTTGGTGCCACATTTGCGCCATTGGGAGCAAAAGTTCTCATGGTTTTCTCACAATTTTCTCATTGACTATTCTCTCTACCTTTTTAACTATGAGAATATTTGTGAGAAATATCTCCAAAATGGTTTTTCGTGAGAAATTCTGTGAGAAATTCTCATGAAAATTGATGTCATGAGAAATTTCCATGAGAAAATGACTGTTTTCTTGTAGTGTCGGTGCTTTATCAGTTTCATATGCCAAAGAAATGCAACGACCCAGGGATTTTCACTATCCCTTGCACAATTGGCAATTTGGACTTCACTTATGCCTTATGTGACCTAGGAGCCACCATAAATGTCATGCCTAAATAGGTGTATCCTCACTTGCAAGGAGCAGAATTGAAGCCAACTAGTTTGGTTGCTTTTCTAGCAGATCATAGATGTGCATATCTAATCGAAGTCCTAGAAGACGTGCTTGTCAAGGTAAAGGACCTAATCTTTCTAGCTGATTTCTATGTTTTAAATTTGAAGGATGATAGGTTCCAATCTAGTACTAATGCTCCTTTGATCTTAGGCGGACCATTTTTGCAAATGGTTAAGGCAATTATTGATGTTTATTCTAGTGTGCTTTCCATGGACTTTGCTGGTAATGTCATTAAGTTTGATCTGTTTGAGGCTATGAAGCATCCATCTAATGATTATGCTATTGTGGATGTTAATATGCTTGATATGCTAGCTGACATTGCTTTTTTAGATTTTAAGAGTAGCATGATCAGTGCCTCTTGTGATATAGCTTGACTTGATGATTCTATTTCTTGTGATTGCATTGAGACTAGTACTTGTGACATAAGTTCTGATGTTAATAGATCTAAGCTAGATATGTTTAATGCTTTTATTGATTCATTAATGCATTCAAATGATCATACTGATCATGATGTTGTAAGTATTACTGTTGACACTAATAATGTAGCTTCTATGAAATCTTCTAATTCTAGTTCATTTTCTAAGCTGCTTGATGTGGTAGATGCAATGGAAAAGGTTGATTTGACATCCTTACCTAATTCTGATTTGAATATGAATCTAGATCATGTTGCTAGTGCTAGTGGTATAAGATGTTCTTAGGTGATTGATGTTATTGATGCTGATATATGTGTTGGTTCTGTTGATAGTCCTAGGGTTACTGATGTAGTTCATGATGATGTTTATGATAAGACAGGTCTCCATGATGATATTATGCATGTAGTTAGTGATGACATTGATATTTCTTGGTTTGCATGTGATAGTGTTCAATCTAGTGATTTTAGTATTGTATCTGGATGTTCTAATGATGGTACTACTTCTAGATTGATTGACTCTATTGTTACTGGATAAGATACTGGTATTGGTAGATTTCTTATGCAGGTACATGGTTTGCAAGACATGTATTCCCATTTAGAGCAGTCGAGTTAATGGATGAAGCAAGCAAGTCAAGGTTCAAAGTTAATGGTCACTGATTGAAGTTATTCCATGGGAGTAGTCCTCAGAGCGATCAGGAGGTTACTTCTCTCTATGACCCGCCATGAGTTAGGTCGTATTCCTTCCTTTACTTTCTTTATTATATTTCTCCTTTTTGTTACTGGATTGACTGGACTGGTACTAGTTGAATATCTGATGATTGATTGGTTGGTTGTTTATATATTTGTTAGATTTTGAGTTTGTCTCTGATTTGTTTTGGTAGACTTTTGCATTGAGGACAATGCAATGTTTGAGTATGGGGTAGGGATATTCCAGTAGTTAAAAGTAGGCTTGTTTGTTTTGTTTTATTTTAAGAAAATCCAAAAAAATTGAAAAAATTTTCCAAAAATTAGAAAAATTTTTAGGCTTTTGGTCTAAATTTTACAAGTTAAAGATAATCTTAGGAAGTAGAGAGCCTCTTGTATTATATTGGTGTGTTGCATTACTTTGGGACAAGGAAAAAGTTAAGAAAATAAGAAAAAAGAAAAGAAGAAAAGAGTTTTGAAAAATATATAGTGAATAAAAAGGGGTCAAGATAAAGCATAAAACACACTCAATTTCAAGAAAAGTGCAAAAAAAAAAAAGAAAGATGGAAAAAAATGGAAGAATAAATCCCAAGGTTTGCATTATTTGTATTGTCATTCATATATGCTAGTTTAGTGTTTCTTGAATTCGTAAGGTGTGATTTATTTGTTCTACCATTCTATTCTATCTCATTTCATCCTTTTTCATGTCATTCCATTTTTACCCTCCATTCCTTTGTCTTTTCATCCATCTTTGAGCATAATAAAAGTCCTTTTGTCATCATTATACATTTGATTTGTTAGTAGTGGAAAGGTTAGATTTTTGCCAAGCCTATGGAAAAAAGTTTAGATAGGGATGTTATGAGTATAAACACAGATCTAGACATCAAATGAAGAGAGCTATACACTATATCAAGTTAAAGGCCATTTGCTTTGGAAAATGCCTAAGTTAACGATTTTGCTATGAGGTTTGGAAACTTGATTTGTATGGGACTACTTTGATGGATTAAACACGGATAGGCTTAGGTTATTTCTTACTTGCCAAATCATATGCCCTTTTTAGTTTTTCTTTACTTTTCTTTTGTTTTCCTTGGTTCTTTGATTTGTTTTGCCTAGGAGTGCAAAATATTGACTGTAAGGGAAATTGATAATCATGAATTTTGTTATTTTTATTCCCCTTATTTGAACATTTTTAATATTGAATTTTAGCTAATTTTATGTAATTTAGATGATAATTAGATAATTAGTCTTAATTTGTAATAAATGAGAATTTTAGGATAATTTTTTGAAATTAAGCTTTAATTTTAATTTTTTTATCTTCCAAATTATTCCAATAATTTAATTTTTCCATTTTATTTTATTTAATAATTCTCAATGTGATTATGGATAATTTGTGGTTTAATTGTGCTTAAAGAAATGGTTAAGAATTGACCCATTTGAAGGCAAAATTGTTAAAGAACCTTAGAAATTTATTTCCCAGTATTTTATTTCCCTTATTTTTTTCATTATGAGTTATAATTTTCGTCCAAATTGAGTTTGAACTTTATTCGATAACTAATTTAATTTCATTGCATGAAAATTTAATCTGATTTATGTTACATTTTATTTTATTCGGAACATAATTTATTTGATGTAATATTTTTCTTATAAATCATGATCCATAGAGATTGAAATTTTGAAAAGATATTTTGGTCATTAGAATGAAAGAATTTTATGACAAATTTATTTTCCTAACTTTTTCAATTTTCCTCATTTTTAGTTGTCCTCTTGTATCTATCTTTATTTTTATTGGTCCACATTTCATTTCCTTCCATATTTTTCTCTTAGCCAAACAAGCCCTAACCTTTCTTTTATTACTTTCATTCACTCCTTTCCCAATAGCCAGACAATACACTCCTTTATTTTGATTAATATATACATATATATTATTTGAGGGGGGAAAAAAAGAAAGAAACCTCACCTCTTTCGGAAAGGGAACAAATGGCACCTCTAGACACATGCAGACCTTCTTTTTCTCACCCTCTGTAGGTCTTCATCTTTATCCCTGTCAACACCCAATTTTGTTCGGTTTTTATACATAAAAATATAAAATAAAAAATGAATGAAAAAAATGTAATTGGGAGTTCTAATTTTATAAAATAAGTGGAAAACAAATAAAATAAAATAATAACAAGAATATTATAAAGTAAAAAAGAGAGAGAGAGAGAGAGAAAAAAAGAGAAAAATTAATTAGTTAAAATTAATTAAATGAAATTAAAAAAAAGGGTGGTGGGGGCTTAAAATACTGGGCTTGAAATGCTGAAGCCCAGCATTTCAAGCCCACAACCACCCTAAGCCCTAATTAGGTCTAAGGCATATGAGGGCTCTGGAAGAGTCAGAGGCAGAACCGGAGAGGGAGTTAGAAAGCTGAGCTGCAGGGTCTGAGCAGTGAAGCAGAGCAAAGAGACCAAAGAAAAGATAGAGGGAGCAGCGAGAGAAGAAGGAGCATCCGTGAGGAAGGCTAGATCGGAGGAGCAACAGAGAAGACCAAAGAGACCCTGAGAAGGTGAGTCTGTATGCAAGCATGGAAAAGACAGAGGGAGTAGCGGATGAGAGGCAAAAGCATTAACTAACGAAGAGGATGAAAAGAAAAGCAGAGGGAGCTCACGCGAGAGGTTCAAACACGGAAGCCAAAAAAGCTGAAAACATGAGCAAAAGAGCAGGATCCCCACTACTCCGTACCTACCATGGCAAAGTAAAGGGAGGCAGAGGTGGCATGGTTGCAAGCAACCCAGACAGAGAAATAGGCAGGCGGCGCATGAAAGGCTTTGGTGTTCTGGAAAATAATAACATAAACATTTGAGTATCAATAGTTACTGATTCGGTGTTGGAATATATACTTGAGTAACTTGGCCTTGTTTGAATCCTATGAATACTCTATCATCGTGAAAGGCTAAATTAGGTTATAGTGGGCTTGAAACTCCTTAAACCTCTATCATACTTTTCATGTTGCTATGGTTCCCCTACCCCTTTGTCTAGATTGGCTGCGAAAATACAATGCTGATTGATTCAACCTACACATCTTGAGACAGTGATGATTGCAAGCTTTATTCCCTATTTAGTTCCATATGGTGTCAGCCTCTAAGCATATTAGAGAAGTTCACGAAGAATTTCTTGGTCACAAAAATAGAGCTTGAATTATATTGCATGCTTGCCTTATGACTCATGTATTTCCAATGGTAGCTTCAAGTATAGAAAGGTTTTGTTATTGACTGCCACAAGTTTGCCAGTATGATTGTCGTTGGATGTTTAGGTTCAAGCTGATTGCTCCCTGTCTAAAGAAAAGATTTATGTTTGTCAAATGTGGGGCTCAAATGAAATAAAGTAAGAAGGAGTATATTTTGGGCTTTTCCTTTCAGACCCATTTATTTCTTAATGGTCACAAAGTCTTGGCTTTTTGTATTGAGGCATAGGCTTTATATAAAGTGATTCGGGGCTAATTAAATCAGTCATATGAGCTTATAAATGATTCCAGAAATCGATGAGTTTAATTTCCTTTTTATATTTGTCACGAAGGCTTATGAGCTCTCGCAGACTGTTAAAGTAATTATACCATGGGCATATGGGGCTGCACAAGTATATTAATAAGATTTGCCTATACTGGAGGGTTCCAGTAGCTTTTCATTCAAAATTTTATTTTCTCATAAAAATAAATGAAATAAAATAAAATAAACACAATTGGCTCAATAATTACACCACATGAGTTTTTCGAACCCACACAGGTATTCTAGTTTACTGAGTTATCATGTGAGATTACGAATTCACGTAGACATATCAGTTAAATAACTTTCTTTTAAGAAAATACTCATATTTCACAAAAAAAATGGGTTATGATAATATAACAAGTTTTTCAAGTTTATTTAAAAATGTATAATAAAATCATCATTTGAAAATAAAAAAATAGTAGTATTTTCTAAATTTTTGTTTTAAATGTATAATAAACCATTTATACCGTGAGGTTTAGAACTTCCACAAGTAACTAAAGAATTGATTTATCGGGCATGGCTGCGAATTTGCAACAGGTAAATTGATTTTCTTTTTCTAAAGGAAAACTTTCAAAAGTACAAAAAAATATGTCATTTCAAGAAACAAAATATATTTTCAAAACAAAAAAACATAAAAAAAATTATTTTCAAACAAAATAAAATAAGAGTAAGTAAGTGGAATCAAGTTTTTTTTTTGGCAAATTAAAACACACCAACTTAATCTCAAAAAATTGTTTTATTTGCAAAAATTTAAATTATTCTTAATTAACTTTCTCTTATCACAAAAATTTTATAATTAAAAAATATCAACCAACTAACACGTATTTCTAGCCCGAACTATGTGGACTTTAATCCCCATCACTGTGTACGTATGCCCCAGGTTTCGATCCTAGATCAAGTCTGCTGCCCTTGTAAATAAATAAATATTTTTTCAATTTATTTCTTAATTCATTTAATTAAATTTTCTTAACTTAACAAATATTTTTCAATTTAATTTTATTAAATTCCTTTCCTTTATTTTGTCCTTTCAATTTCCTTAATTTCCTTTTTCCTTTTCTTTTTTACCCTTATTCTCGCATGTGAATAATAAAAGAAAAATTGAAGTATTTTTAATGTCATATTAATTTGCACAATCAATATAAGGTAACAATTCCTGGGAACGGGTGTTATGGGGTATCTAACACCTTGCTCCACGCACAATCGACTCCCGAACCCAACTTTGATTACGCAGACCATTCTTTTCCTTCCTTAATTCAGTTTTTCAAGATTTTTCCTTAAAATTTTGGTTGCGACTCTTTACAAGTCGGTTTTCGTTGCAAAACCCGATTTGTCTCTGATCTTTCTCTTTTTCCTTTCATCGCATTTTTCCGGATATGACAGCTTGGCGACTCCGTTGGGAAATATGAGAGTCAAGCCTATATACGTTGATTGTATTTATAATATAGCTTTATATTTATTTTGGTTTTCCTTTTAATTGTTGTTTGCCTTGTGTGATAACACAATTTAATTTTGTTTATTCACATGCTTCTTTACTTATCTCTTGTTTGAATAACATGCCATAGGGTAGGTAATGTGATTTATATCCTTCTTTCACATGCTTCTTTATTTATATGTTGTCTAAATAACATGCCTTAGAGTAGATAACACGTGGATTGAACATTAGGGTAGATGACTTTATCTACTATGTTTCTTTCTTGTAATTGTGATTTGTTGGATAGGTGGGGTTGGGTAATGCATAAGTACAGGTTTGCTTGCTTTCCTCACACACTTGTACACGGACACATCTCTCCTCACACACATATTTAGAACTAATTTAAAATTTGCATTTTAGTTGCATTAATTTATTTCATTTTAATTCTGTTAATTTTGCTTAGTTTCAATTATAATATTTGCATTATTATTATTATTATTATTTTAATCATTTAGGTGTATTATTTTAGCTTTAAAATTCACAATCTCTTTCTTACATATTAACAGTTGTCTCTCTTAGAATATGACTTAGGTTGCTCCTATATTACAAATTCTTTGCATCTAGTATTAAATTGTATAGCTTTCGACATGGCTCGTAAGCGGACACGATGCAGAAAGGCTTCGCCTCTCATATTTCTCAAGAATTGATGGAAACTACACAGCCATTCCTTCCAGCTCAGTCTGCAGATTTTTCCTCCAATATTCACTTGGACCAACAACAGGTATGCGGATCCGGTACTCTTCTTGTTTTTCATTACTTTCCCTCCGCTAACAACTTTTTATTTTAAGATTGCTAATGTTTAATACCACAAATTTTAGCCTTTTTAAGTCCTATTTAGTTTTAGCTATAAACAACTTGTGAGTTACAAATCAGTTATTACGAGTAGAACACAAAAATAGATTTCGTAAGCTTATGGTTTTTTTCTTAATTTTATTTCGCTTGTGTAATTAGTGATTGTTTTTTTGAATCAAACTTGGTAGGTGAAATGTGACATTGAAAAGGGGAAACAAGACAAACAAGACAGCAAAGACAATCCACGTTATATCTATAGGGTGCCCCCAATGATCCGTAAACTGAAGGAAGATGCTTACACCTCAATGGCTGTTTCGATTGGGCCCTTTCATTACGATGATAAGAGGCTGCGAGACATGGAATCGTACAAACAAATGTTGTTCAAAAGATTTAAAGAAAAAGCAGGCGCAAGCTTGGATAAAATGGCCACCATTGTGAAAATTCAGAGCAAGAAATTCGTGCTTCTTATATACTCGGAGAACATCGAATTTTGTAGTGCGGTCCTTACGCAATTGGTATTAGTGGATGCTGTTTTCATCATTGAACTCTTCACGAGCTTCTATAATGATGAGATCTGGAACGATGCCAAACTATCACAACTACATTTGCTGGCCACTATTAGTAATGATTTGCTTTTACTTGAGAATCAACTTCGTTACCGTGTTTTATTACATCACATTCCACCACAAAGTTGGGTGGCATTTCAAGGATTTTATTACATTGGGTACCCAAAACTCAAATTTTACATCATAAGATAGCACATCTCCCAACCAGATGAGTTATGCTTTTATTAGTTATATTTTATTATTATTAATGATTTATTTGTTGAGCAAAGCAAATAAAAATTATTAAATATATTGACAACAAAAAATGTTTAATATATATATATATATTTTCACATATTTCATTTAAAATGACTTTGAATGTCTGGGATCCATCTCAAATATGTTATAAAGATTACTCACCAATCTAAAACAACATATTAATGGATAACTAATTGTAGCCATATGAACCTATTAAATTAAATTAATCAATTAATTTTTGAAAAATTTTTGAAAAACAACTAAAGTATTTTTTTAATTTTTCGTTACAAATGACTTCTTTTTGAAGACCTATTTGTTTAAAAAAAATTTCTAAACAATTGAGATTACTTATGCACACCTCTTAATGTGGCTTTAAATATTTAATAAAATTTCATTTGATTAAAATATACTCATTTCCGCATCCTTAATTTAAACCTATTAAAAATACTTTCTCAACTAGCAGTCAGGTCATTGGTTTTTTGACCCGAACTCAGGTCATTCTTGACTGGTAGGGTGGTAGCTGAAATTAGTTGTTGAAATACAAGTACTCCATTGTCCGACGGTTAGTATTGGTCATCTTCACGGGGTGGGGTCATATGCCACATGTTATTGTTTTGTGGCCCCGACCGATAAAAAGAACATCACAACCTCTTTCTAACTTGCCGCATGCTCCCTCTGATTTTATGCTTATGGAAAAGGTTTTTGTCCTTTCAATGGTCATATTCATGAAAAAAAAAACATGTCATTATTATAATTTCTTTCCATCAAAATTATTTTCATTCATTAATACTATTAACAGTTAAAAAATACATCTTTAAAGAAATTAAGAAAAAAAATTAATTAAATAAAAATAATTTTAGAAGGAGATTTTAAATATAAGCCTATGGGGCAATCCTTATAAATAATTCTCCTTTTATATAATCTACTTAGTGATTACTTAAATTTTAAAAATTAATATACTATATAAAATTACAATATATTTATTACTCCCTCATATTCTCAATATAAAAGTCTTTTAAATTTTCACCGAATCACGTGAGCTAATGATAAAAATTAAAATTAATTAACAAACTAAATTTAAAAGAAATCATAATATTTTTTTAAAGTTACTTTTATTAAATATTTTCTCTTTTTCTCTCTTGAATATGAGGTTTTTGCTTTTTTTTTTTATATATCAGGAAAATTTGAACCCTTGATCTCTACCCATAACCCATCTCAACCTCACCACCTGAGCTAGTATTAAGTGGCTTGAATATGGACTTTTTCTAGTTATGCATAATAAATATTGGACCATATTCTAAAAACGGTCTATATTTAAAGTCAAAAAAATCCTATTAAATTAATGAATATCTAACTATAGCCATGTGAATATCTAATTGTAGCAATATGTACCTATTAAATTAATCAATCTGTGGATCAAAGGGAAGCTCCATTTAATTTAAGATTTTTTAAAAACAACTAGAGTAATTTTTAAATTTTTTTTCAGAAAAAATGAGATTTTATCACGAAATGGTGAAACATGTAATGGAGGTTTTTTTCTCCCCTTATTGAAGATCTACTATTTTAAAAATTAATTTGTGAACGAATAATTTTATACACACGCCTCTCAATGTGGCTTTAAATATTTATTTAAATTTCATTTTATCAAAATATATTCATATTCCCATCCTTTTTTTGAACCTGTAAAAAATCCTTTCAAGGCCAAAGTTGACTGCTTGCTGAAAGTAGCAGAAATACAGTTGCTGCTCTTCTTCACTGGTTGGCGTCATCACTTCCTCTTTCTAGCTTGTTGGCTGTATCGACTCTCTCATGTTGTTTTTATAAGGACTTTTTTAATTAAATTATGTTAATTAAGTAAAGTAGTTAAAATTAGATAAACATATTACATTTGTCAAAAATTGATATAATATTCTCAAAATACTCTTAGTAAAAACAATCAATCTTTATCTATATTAACACTTAGAGGGAGAAAGTTAAAACTATCAAGAATATTTGTGGAAATCACTAATTAATTCTTTGCTAAAATTTTGAAAATATCTTATATTAAAAATAAAAGGAAGTATAATCTACGAAGTGATTAATTAAATTTTAAAAAATAATATACTATATAAAATTATAATATATTTATTACTCCCTCATTCTTTAATATAAAATATTTTTAATCAAATCACAGGAATTAAGGATGTAAATTAAAATTAATTAATCACTTTAATTTTTTTTTTTAAATCTTAATGTCTTTCTAAATTTACTTTTATTTAACTTCTTTTTATTTTTTTTCTCATGAATTGAATAAAGGTATTTTTATAATGTATAATAAACATTGCATGATATTTTAAAAATAATCATATATTTAGAATTAAATCAAAAGGTCTTATTTCTAGAATTGGAGGCAGTAGTATTTATAAATATTTTGAAGGAGGAACATTCAACATGTGCAAATTAAACCAATATAAAGACAATGCTAATGTTCCTTAAACTAGCCCATACACTTAATTTATATACTAAAAATGTCGATTTTATGCTTGGAACATCTCTAGCCCATACACACTTCTCTTTCAATACAATTATATCTTATTATAATAAATTATAAAATTTTTTTATCTAATCTAAATCTAAATATATATTCGAGGGGAAATTACAATTATGAATCAAAATAATAAATTTATTATAAAATATGATCTATTACTACACATTCTCCTAATTTTACAATTCAGTATACCAAATTTTAACACTTTTTATCAGTTAAAGTCATTCTTTATCATTAATTCATTGTACTAGTCCCTAACATATGTCTCCTCCCTTTCTGTCACAACTCAACATTGCACATTCAGTCATTTGATTTTTTTTAATGGACAAAAATGGTAGGTAGAGATGGCAATCTCAGCCTTCAGTAGGGCTTGAAATTCTAAAAATTATGGGATCACTCCTGTATCTTAAGCTGCTACTCATGACTTTTTTTACTTAGGGCCCTAAGAATAGACAAACCATCAAACCACTACAAGCACCTACATCTATTAGGAGTGAGGGATCTTCCCATGATCGATTACTACTATAAGTAAGACGTTAGCAACAAAGAGGAAGTTCAAATCCATAACTTAGAGGTTGCAAAATCATCCCTCTTGTCACTTATGTCAACTTGCATTGTCTCAATCATTTGAGTTTAGGACTTAGAGTTCTCTCTCTCTCTTTGTGGTGTAATACTCATGGAAATGTTTCTTCTTTTATCATACAAAATATCATATATAAATAATATTTATTATGTTTTGTTAACATTATTTAATACAGTAATTTTATATTTTTAACTCAGGGACACAAAAAAGAATTTCAACCTACAAAAATTATTTTTCAATTCCATTTTCTTTTTATAAATACAAATAATTTGACTATTTGCTCTCTAAATTATGTAGAGTTTTTAGTTTTATTGAAATGTATATTTTTATTTTTAAAATATACATCAATTCAGTAAAAAATTATTTATACTTTAGTGTAATTTGAATTTTTTGGCCGAAATATATTTTATAATTTTACAAATTCATATCCAGGGCATAATCAATAACAATGGCAAGTTTTATTTTGGCCAATAATAAACATGATTAGTTAGACTGTAAATTAAATGAATTTAAACATTTACATGATGGCTTATCTAATATATAATTACAAAATTAATAACGAAGGTAAAATTTATAATAAGTTATATTCTTTTTTTTAATATTCCGTACAATGTAGGAAGGCCTACCATGTATATTTTTGGCTTCTTCTATGCCATACAAAACGCAAACAGTTGCCGTCTATATTACTTTTGCTTCTATAGGTATGTTTAGATTAACTGATATATAAAAGTAATTATGAGTATAAGTGTTTATTCATAATAAATTATGAAAATAAGTGATTATGTCAAAAATAATTTGTGTTTGGATATTTTTACCCCATAAATGATTTTGAGAAAAGAAATATGTTTGAATATTGGGGTTTAAGTGATTATTGGGTGAATAATGAAAATAAAAAGTGAAATAAGTGATTATGGAAGGATAAGTGATTATCATAAGTAGAAAAAATCAGTTTCTTCCATAAGCATTTATTTGAGATATAAATGCTTATTGAAAAACAGTTTACGTTTGATAACTCCAACACATAATCACTTATAAGATCCCATAAGTGATTATCAAAACCATTCAAATAGGCACTACATTAGTTTAGGTCATATTACGTTCCATTCAATTAAATAGTCCATATTTTAATCGATAAAACATTTGCATTGATTAGTTGTCATATTATCTAGTCACGCATATCAGAGTTTAGGCTTCTCACCCAAAAAAAAAAAAAACACTTTGCGCTCCGTTTGCTTGATAAGAAAGATTTTTAATGGAATCGAGATGTGTATGGAAAAAATATGTTTGGTATGAGTAAACAAGCATAAAACAAAATATTTGATTGAGTGATGCTTTTGATATGTATAATCACTTAAAATAAGTAATTTTGCCCTCAAAATTTCCACTTTTTGGGGGCATTTTAAGTACTTATGAGTAAACTTTCTGTTTTTTCTAATATAAGTCACGTTTTTAAAGGGTTTTTTTTTGTAGTCTTTATTATAATTGACTTTGCAAAATGTATGAAACATTAACTATTATTTTAGATTTGCCCTTATTTATTAAATGAAGAGAGGGATTAAAACAGTAATTAAGATAGGTAGCAAGATTTTATGAATTTTATTAAGGATAATATTGGAAGAAATAGTAACTTTTGAAAAATTTAGGGCTTTCAACTAATTATTATAATTAATTTTTTAAATATGTATGAAGTAATTAAAAATGAACTATATATTAAAGACCAGAGGGATCATATAATAGAAGAAGAGAAGAATTGAACATAATTTAAAGTGAAAAGACTAAGTTGGCCCTCACCCTTAAATTAGAAAATAATCTGATAGGGCCATTTTTAACTTTTTCACCCTGATCTTATAGTGCATAGTAACTTTCCATTTCTCTAATTGTAGAAACCATAAAGGCATCGGATAATCATGTTAAATCCACTCTTCTTTCCTTAACAGCACACTAAACCATGAAAACATTGCTTTTTCCTCGCCTTTGGTTTCCGTTGCCTTGTACCAAACAAAATTTTGGTTTCTCTCATAATCCCCCTCTTTTGTTACCTCCAAATCCAATCAAAGTTCTAATATCTTTGACTTGCTGGTGATTAGGAAGGCAGATCTTGAGAGAAAACGGGCTATGTAAATAGATGTCATGAATATGGTAATCAATATACATCTATATATATATATATATGTATATATTAAAATTTACAGAAAATCACTCTACTTATTAGTATGAATAATGTGACTTATCTTAAATTTCATATGTACAGTACTAAGAGTAGCTTACCTCTAATTTACTGATAAAGCAAAGATATCAGATAAAAAATTGTTGAGTCAAGTCAAGATACGAGAGAGTTAGTTGAAACTGTACTAGAAACCATTATATGTAATTTTAAGTCAATTTTTCTTAAAAAAAAAATTGTCATGTTAATGTAAAGAATATTTCTTTAAATTCATTTAAGGAATAACTTATCTTTCATTGACGTACGACACTAATTTGAGTGTACCGTTGTCCAGTGGTGGGCTCCCATTATTGCAGTAGGCAAATGCCGCTTTACATTTAGCAAATCTCATAGTCTTTCACATATATAATTTCATTTTTTTAATCGTTTTGCTACTTGTTCCCATGTCACCCCGAAATTTTTTCCCTTGAAAACATTTATAAAATAATTTTTTCTCTTAACAAATAAATCATTCAATATATTATTTAAAAATATTTGATTTTTGGCGATTATATATAATGGAAGCCAAGGATGCATCTAAAGCAAGCATACTGAATACAACAATCGGCACAGGATACTGAGATTCATTGGGAGATGGCGGACATGATGCGGAAAGGCTTGGCCTCTCAGATGTCTCAAGAAGTCATGGAAACTACGCAGCCATTGCTTCCAGCTCAGTCTACAGATTCATCCTCCAATGTTCGCTTGGACCAACAACAGGTCTGCAGATCCTGTACTCTTGTTTAATTGTGAGAGCTCTTCTTATTTTTCTTTACTTTCCCTTCGCTTACAACTTTTTATTTGAAGATTGCTAATGTTTAATACCACAAACATTAGCCTTTTTAAGTCTTATTTAGTTTTTGCTATAAACAATTTGTGAGATTACAAATCAGTTATTACGAGTTGAACACATAGTGCCTGTTTGGTTCATCTTTATGAAAAAGAAATCATGATTTTTAACCATGATTTTCTAAAAAGATGTGTTTAGTCAAACACAAACTGCCTTTTTTAAAAATGAAAAGTGGGTTAAACTATGATTTTGGAAAATGATGAGAAAAATTACTTTTCCTTTAACAAAATGTTGATTTTAGAATTGAAGAAACAAATTTACTTTATATTATACATCTAAAAATATTTTTAACCCTTATAATCTAAATAGATTTTTTGTCAAACTTATTTTTGTAAAAAGAATATCCAAATATAACAACTTACAACAAACTTATTTTATCTAAACTTCATTTTTATAAATTTTATTTATTTTAACTTAATTTTACAAAACTGAGAATCAAACGAGTGATAATAGATTTCACAAGCTTATGGTCAATTTTTTTCTCCAAATAATTTCACTTCGTTTGTGTAATTAGTGATTGTTTTATGAATCAAACTCGGTAGGTGGAAGAGGCTGTCGTGATTGACATTGAAAAATGGAAACAAGATAATCAGCGTTGCATCTATAGGGTACCCCGTATGATTCGTAAACTAAATGAAGATGCTTACACCCCAATGGCTGTTTCGATTGGCCCCTTTCATTACGATGATAAGAGGCTGCGAGACATGGAATCGTACAAACAAATATTGTTCAAAAGATTTAAAGAAAAAGCAGGGGAAAGCTTGGATAAAATGGCCGCCATTGTGAAAAATGCAGAGCAAGAAATTCGTGCTTCTTACTCGGAGAACATTGAAGTTTGCAGTGCGGTCCTTACGCAATTGGTATTAGTGGATGCTGTTTTCATCATTGAACTGTTCACGAGCTTCTGTAATAACGAGATCTGCAACGATTCTAAACTATCACAACAATATTTGTTCGATATCATTGGTAATGATTTGCTTTTACTTGAGAATCAACTTCCTTTCTTTCTTATTGAACAGCTATTCGATACAGCATTTCCCCAAGACCAACGTGGTGGCCTCCCTTCATTTCTTGACCTCACATTTCACTTCTTTGCCTATTTAAACAAGCAAGAACTAGAGGCTGATCCTAATGAGAAGATAAAGCACTTCACAGATCTTCTTAGACTATTTTACTTACCAAGAGTAAAACCTGGGAGGAAAGATGCGGAATCAAGAGATCTTCTTTCATATAGTGCAAACGAGTTGCTAGAAGCAGGAGTAAAGTTCGAGCTAATATCCCAACACAATTGGTGCTTATTAGACTTGAACTTTTCAGGACATGTTCTTAAGATCCCGGAGGTTTTCGTGGATGATAACATTGAATTTTTGTTTCGCAATATGATAGCTTTAGAGCATTGTCATTATCCTTCAGATTCATACATCGTTGACTATGCTTTTTTAATGGATTGCCTAATCAGTACAAATAAAGATGTGGATGTCCTCGTTCACAAGAAAATAATCTACAATTGGCTTGGTGATACCAATGAAGTTGCAACATTATTCAATGGTCTTGTTAAAAATATCAATTCACCGACTTTCAGTTCCAAATACCTTGATATCTGCCGAGGGTTGAATAAATTTTATGAAAATTGGTGGCACAAGATGAAGGCAACTGTGAGACGTGATTATTGCAACACACCCTGGAAAACTGTGGGCACTATTGTTGGAATCATAGTCCTCATTCTCACCACTACTCTAACCATACATTCTCTCGTCCAAGCGATATTGACATAGATTCTGCTGCTGAAATAGGTTGAGGTTGCTTCTGTAGCTTTCAATGTGTCGGTGTTTAGTTTCTCTGTCTAGTGGTGTTCTGTTGGTCCTCCATTTGTTTGTGTTGTTTTCATCCTTTTATGTGGCTGGAGTTTTATATTTGTGTGAAGTAATGTATTACGTATTTGGTACTTTTGTCGTACTATTTGTGTCGCTTTAAATTTTAATGAAGTGTTTTCAGGTGGCCAAAGGAAAAATCCCTTGAAATTTATGTTTGCTCTCTAATTTTATTCAGTCTATTTACCACACCAATGAATAAGAAATTTTCAAACTCATGATACTCCTACTTTTCATATTTATGAAATACTTTTAACTATTTTTCATAAACCAACAAAATTGATTATAGTTAGGTTTATTGAAATCTAAAACAAAAATACCATAACTTTTCAATATTACTCTCATTAAAGTATAACTCATCATAATCATATCCCTATTAATTCTTTTATAATAAATATTTTGGGTAAAATTGGAAAAAAAAATAATGCTCTTTTAAAGCCTAGTCATAAAAAAACAAAAAAAAAGTATTAAATGTCTACATGATTATAAAATCTTAAATTCTAGGGAAAAATCATGGTTGAGGACATGTGTCTATAATTAATATTGTTAGATAAAATAAAGATTTTGATTATTCACAAAACATCTGGAGCTGCGAAGATCATATCAAGCGGGTACAAAGTGGAAGGGAAAAGATTGATCAAGTGAAGGACGAAGCTTAACTTAAGAAAACTTAGTTCTTTATGTATTTTTGTCTTTCACTGAGGTAAAGAGGTGGTTTAAAACAAATGAAGATGTTGATGTCCCCATTCATGAAAAAATATTGATCCACAACTAGCTTGGTGGTGCAAGGTTAATGTTGTTCAATGGCTGCATATATACGAGTATCGGATACATTGATATGACCAAGTATAAAAATATAGAATGTGATACTTATGAAATACATGTATATATATAACACAATAATTCATAAAATATAAGAAATATAATTGTAATAAAAAATTTAAACAAGAAACACACTTATTGTCCTTTAATAATATTGAATGCCATATAAAAACATTGTCAATTTACCTACTGCCTAGTTCCTACTAATAAAAATAGTATCAATCTCATCTCCTCCCTAGCTATCATATGTAAATAGGAGGGATTTTATGATAAAATAAAATATAATATAATATATTTTGGATTAGTTTTTATGATAAAAAATATATTCCTAATTTTTTTAATTGGTAAATAAATATAATATTTATTTTAATTTAAAAAAAATACTATGAAGTATCTAAAAAGTATTAAATCATATTAATCCGGATTCAATACGTATCAGATACATATTGAAAATTAATTTTTTTCATTTTTTTAAAAAATAATAAATTGGATATTTCATAGATATGTATCTAAATATCAATGTGTATTGATATTGGAAAAATATTTGATACGGATTTATTCTTCAAGCAATTTGAAGTGTCCATGCATGATAATATAGTTCAATGGTCTTAATTGGGTTTAATACCTTGATCTTTGCAAAAGGTTGAATAAATTTTATCAAAATCCTTGTCACAAGATGAAGGCAACGCTGAGACGTGATTAATACAATACACCTTGGAAAACTATGGGCACTGTTGCTGGAATTATAGTTATCATTCTCACCATTATTCAAACCATATTTTCCGTCCTCCAGGTAGTATTGAAATAGATTTAATGCTTGTATATTCATGTGTTCTATCCTCAAAATTTAAGTTCACTCTCTAATTTTATTATGTGTATCTATAACATCTATGAATAAGAGAATTCTCAAAATCATGTAATTGTATATTCTGTGTTCTTTAAAGACTGTTTGTTATGTGGCAGCTGCATAACTTTAAAGGTTATATGAATTATATAATATTTCTAATAGAATTCTTTTAAGTAGAAAAAAAATGAAAAAACTAATTTGAGTTCAATGGTGGTGATAGGTGAAGATTATAAATGACTCACATGCTAAAATTATACAAAGCAAACACAAATGTTGACAGCGTTATTCTCCTGCTGGTTTGCTGGGGGAAAAAACCAGGAGAAGAAAATGAAAGACTCCAAGAAGCCACAAAGATGTAGAAAAAAACTTAAAGAGATTTGTGTAATTTCATATTTTATTCTAATGTTATTCCATTTGGTTTTTTAGGGAGCTGCATGGAGGCCCCCGAAATCTATAAAAATAATTATAAAAGAAGTCACAATATTTATGATTCATGAATAGTATTGGCTTTTTATTTATTTATTTATTTATTTATTTTGCTATATTGAATAACTTATGAATAATTGTAAAAGAATTTTTTTTTAAGTTTTTAATGTGTGCAATATATATTGAATGGGCATTCCATTTTGCACTTCTTTCTAGTAACGAAACATGGCCTTAGTTTCGTGAGCATTACCTGAACATATTGGATGTCGATACGCTCATTCAAGGTTTTTTTTTTTCCTTTATTAAAAAAAAAAGCATACCCAAACAAAATGGCTATCAACTCTATGAGCCACTTCTCCTCACACCTCACTATTATTCTAATGATTTATTCTTATTATGAGAATATTAAACTCGCCGAGAATGAATTTTTGAAGGTAATAATATTAGGGTATACTTGTTTCATGAATTTGAATTTTTATCAGGTAATGGGTTTTGTGATGTTTGAATTTATTCTTTTTTTATTTTATTTATTTTCTTAATTAATTCAAAATTAAATTGTCTACTCACTCTCTTTAATTATTTATTCTAATTATTAAATTAATTAATTCACGGATCTTCTCAGGTTGTTTCACTCGCAAGCACAGAAACCTCATTTTCTAAGGGTTAATTATAATGCGATCCGTCAGTGAGTGGGCATTTTCGATTTATGAAATTACTATACATGCTCTTCAATGACACTATCCATCAGATTTTTCCAAATTATGAAGGGATTTTGGATTTATTATTATCCTTGGACAAAAATATCAAGTAAAATCATGTTGTAATTCACTAATTCTACTATTCGATCTAGAGTGTAAATGAAAATATCAAGTAAAATCATGTTGTAATTCACTAATTCTACTATTCGATCTAGAGTGTGAATGATTGAAAATTCCAAGAAAACACTAATAGTAGTTTAATTTTATAATTTTTGAAAAAGAATCTTAATTTTTAAAACTTTTAACGGTTAACATTATAAATTATGAGTTTTCAATTGTCATTTTTTAATAAATTATCAAATTGAGTTTGGTAGATTGGTTAGATTCTTTTTTCTATTAATGATAAGAGAAAAATGTGATTTTACAATTTCTTTTTGAGACCATGATATTAATTTTTAGTTAAAAAAGTGAAACTAATTATTGTTATTTTGCCAGCATAATTAGTTGTTGAAATATTTTTTTGAAAATGAACAGCAAACAAAACAATAATTTTATAATTTTTTTACATTGGATAAACGTACCTAGCTAGTAAAATCATGTTGTGATTTTAGAGAGCAATAGAAAATTTCAAGAAAACGCAAATAATAATTTACTTTTATAATTTTTGAAAAATAATTATATAAAATTTAAGGATTCCAATTAATTTTAATCAACTTTTATAATATAAAATAGTTAAAAATGACTTATAATTTAAAAATGAGAAAGTAAAAGTGATTTAATGGATGTCTATTAGTATACATGTGAATGGATTTAAAGCACATCAAACATAACTAACAAGCTCTCCGCATAGTTGATAGATAGTTAAGTTTCTTAAACTTATTGTTCTATATTCAATTCCTATTCATATATATGAAAAATATTTTATTGGGAGTGAAAAAATTCAACTTGGGTAACCTCCACATGTCAGAAAATTTTAGTCTTCAATTGTTGGTAAAAAGATATGACAAGATGACAATTTGGACCGCATACTGTATGATGTTGCCCGTGGACTAGGAAACCACTTCGCTCTTTAGTATTAGGACCACCAGGTCCATTATTGTTTTTCTTTTTCCCTTGCTTCTCCACAACATTACGTTGGGCTTCAGTATGGACCCCAGGCCCAACGGCCTTATGTATTCATGGATAAATAACTGTAGCCATATGAACCTATTAATTAATCAATTTGTGGATCAAAGGGCAGGTCCATTTAATTTAAAATTTTAGAAAAACAACTAAAGTATTTTTTTAATTTTTTTTACAAATTAAATGAGATTTAATCACGAAATGGTGAAACAAGTGAGAAAAGTAATTTGTTTCCTTCTTGAAGATCTATTTTTTTTAAAAAAAAATTAATTTCTAAACAAATGAGATTACTTATGCACACCTCTCAATGTGGCTTTAAATATTTATTAAAATATCCGCATCCTTAATTTAAACCTGTTAAAAATACTTTCAACAAGTAGTCAGGTCATTGTTGACTGTTTGCTGAAAGTAGTAAAAATACCTAATTGATAGACAGACGACTTGCATTGGTCCTCTTCACTGGGTGGGGTCATATGCCACGTGTTATTGTTATGTTGCCCAAACTAAGGCAACATATTACAAAGGACATCACATCCTCTTTCTGGCTTGCCTCGGAAAAATGTGTGCATATGTTGCCTTAGTTTCGGCCACATAACAATAACACGTGATGTCCTTTGTAAATCAGGGACAATTATTTATAACTTCCGACACACTCATTGGTAGGAAATGACAGCTTCGATTGAGAATAATCTAAGATAGGTAAGAAATGATTCATCTCTCTAAATAAGTCTCTTCAAAGTCTTTATAAATAATTCTCCCTATATATAATCTACTTAGTAATTAATCAAATTTTAAAAATTCAAATACTACTATCTCCATTCTATATTATAAGAATGTATAAAGAATTTTTCTTATCTTATAATATAAGATAATATGTAGTGATATATTATTTTTAACTATTATTTATTATTTTATTAATATTATAACTTGTATTGTATTTAATAAAAAATTAAATTAATAGGTAAAATTGAAAATTTTATTTTTTATAAGTTTAAAAATATAATAAATATTTTTTAATATGCATAAGACTTCTCTCTTTACCTTATAATATGAGATGATGGAAGTATATAAAATTATAATATATTTATTATTTCTTTTGATCTTTAATATTAGATTCTTTGATTTTAACCGAATCATATGAATTAAGTATAGAAGTTAAAATTAGTTAACTATCTTAATTTTTTAAACAAAATACAATATCCTTTCAAAACTATTTTTACTGAACTTCTTTCTCTTTCTTTCTCACAAATTCAATATGGGCATTTTTTAAGTTATGTATAATAAATATTGTATCAGTATTTTGAAAAGGGGAAATACTTATATTTAGATTATTTTTTAATATATTATAGATTTAATGATTAATTATATGTTAAAAAATTAACTTCTTAAACTTGAAAAATTTTAAAAGGCCTACATATTAAATTTTAATTAAAAAATAGTATGAAAAATATATAAAAAAATATAAGTTTACTCCTTTGAAAAAGTTGATATAGTGGTAGGGAATAGTATATATAAATATTTTCAAGGAGTAACCTTCAACATGTGCAGAACAAGGTAAAGACATTGCTAATGTTCCTTAAACTATGTATTTTTTCTCTTAATTTATATGTTAAAAATGTCAATTTTATGAAACATCTCTAGCCCATACACACTTCTCTCTCAATATGATTATATATAATTATAATAAGTTATGAAATTTCGTTTTATTATCTAATCTAAATCCGTTTTCCAAAAAAAGAAGTCTAAATCTAAGTATATTCAATATTACCATCCTCATTTTCAACCTGGCTGGCAGGATGGGTGCATGTGACCCTGTACCACATGTTCAGTGCCCTTCTCACCTTCACATGTTGAATACTAAAAAGCGCTTTATCCATATGGAACCTCAATCTCCCCTTCTCAAATTTTCCAGATTTCTCGCTGTTTAAAGCTCTCTTCATTTTTTTTTTTACTGACTCTCAGACTCTCTATTAAATAGAAGAGGTTATCATTTATATTTAAATTTAAAATATTTTAAATTTTGAAGATAAGAATCCTATAAGGACAATATCTTGATTTCCTAATCTTTTGAAAATTATTAAATCACATTTAAGAGATATTTATTATTATTGATTTAATTTATCTTTCTCCTTACTTTATACCTATGAATAGGGAAGCTTACAAGATTTTCAAAGATAATTCCTAGAATTCTTGTTTTTATATATTTTAATCAAAAGATAATATCCAAATTTTGCTCTAAAATTTTTAAAGATAACTTAAGAATATTTTAATCTCTTTTCATATTTTTGAATTTTCTAGGAAATAATCTTCTAAGATATTATGGATTTATTTTATTACTTTTTTACTAACCCTAAAAGAGGCAATTTTTATTTTATGCATGTATTATTTTTTGCTAAATGAGCATGACAAAATTGGGTGTTTACATATGCTAAGGTAATGCAATTAATTTTCACATATATTAAGAAAAGTGAATTACATTCTTAAATTTTTAAAAAAGAAAAACTAAAAATTCTTTTTCCATCCCAATTAAACATTATTAAATACTCTTCATTTTTATTACTACAACACAATTTATAATAATAGACATTAAATAAAAAAGAAATAAAAATAATAAATAAGTTTATATTAGCTTATATTATGTACAAAAAATTACTCTACTAATTATCTTATAAATACATTTTGTTAATTTAACTCTGATTGAGATTTAGACATTCATCGGTTCTTCAAATGCGAAGTCATTTTCTAGCACACACAGCCAAGTCTTTTTATATGCTTTGTTATTTTATAGCATCTAGCTTTGATTCAAAGTTTCAAACCCAACAAATTTATTAACTTTTAGAGGGCCGGTGATTATCGAAAGCTCAGCATTTTTCTTTTTTCTTTTTTCGAGTAGCCTTACTCCAGAAGTATGTTTGTGATTATCATAATAATAGTGGCTTACTTTTACTAACAAGTCATTGCATTACATTATTTATTCTGACTATTAAATTAACTATTTATTTTATAAAATTAAATAATTTGTGGACCAAATGGCAGCTCCATTTAATTTAATTTTTTAAAAACAGCTGAAGAGATAGCTCACGAGATAGTGAAATAAGTGAGAAAGGTGTTTTTATTATTGAACTGCTATTTGTTTCTTTAGAAAAGAATTTTTCAAGTGAGAAAAAATTATTTTGATTAAAAAACTAATAAATAATTAATTAAAAACCAAAAAAATGAGATGGGATTTATATTACTGTGGTGCGTCTGACTTCCTCTTCCATGTCCTTTTTGCTTCACAGGGGAAAAAGGACGGAAAATGAAAAATGGGAGAAAAATTATATTTTTTTATTGAGCTATGAAGAAAAAAGTGAGATGGAGAAAAAATTAAAAGTAAAATAACATGTAGGTCCACATATTTTTCTCCTTAACTTTTTTTCCTTAAAATGAAAAAAATTTTAGAGAAAAAAATATTTTCCAAAATTACCCATTAATTTTTTTTAGTTGCCCGCTGTCATTCCAAGCATCTTCTTCCTCAACCTTCCTCCCATCTTCCAATCTTATATATTTTTAATTTTAGTATTATTTTAAAATTTTTAAAATCAATATATAAAAAATAATTTAAAAATTTTCAAAATTAAGATTAGGTAAAATAATTTTAAATTAAGATTAAAATTAAAATTATATTTTAATTTCATTTATTAATATGACATAAAAATTATGTAAATAATATGATAAAATAACAAGTTTTATTATATATAAATATATTCCTAGAAATAATACGGTATTATTATTAATATAAAATTAATTACTTTTCTCTTCTTTCTCTTCTCACTATTGTCTCTTGTTAGGCAAGTAGAGTGTTAAGGTTTTTTTTATCTTTTTATATGGCATTAATTATTTACTTTGATTTCTGAAATTATTAATTAACTATTTAAAAAAAAAGTTATAATGTGACTTGTCAGTGGGTAGTTCAAATAACCAGAATGCTCTTTAATATTGCAATCAATCAAATTTTTCAATATTAGAAATGTATTTTTGAATTGTTATTATCTTTGGACAAAAATACTAAGTATAAAACGCCTAGCAAAACCTTGCTTTATAATCTTTAAAAAGAATTAGAAATTTTAAAAGTTTTAACTGTTAATATTACAAATCATGAGTATTTGAATTTAATTTTCATTTTTTAAATAAATTATGAATTATGAACTAGAGTTTAGGTGCTACAGATTGGTTACGTTTAATCAACAACTATTATTAGTCTTTACTCAAAACAAAAGATAACATGATAAATAGATAAGAACAAAATCAAAAGAATATTTTTTTTAACTAAACTATATATAGGAATGAGAAATAAAATGAGCAAATGGGAAAGTTATTTTCTATAAATACGGGAAGATTTTTATACAAATTCATTTTTCCATCAATCAAATACAAATTTAATACTTTTTCTCACTTTTTCTTTTTTCTCAAATCCATTTTTCAATTACCAAATACAGCAAAAGATATCAATCCGTGCAAAATGGGATTCATAAATTTGCATTTGTATAGTCAATGAAGAGCCTATATTTCAAGAAAAAAAATATAGTACAGATTTAATTTATACATACTTATATATATATAATAGGGATAATAGACCTTTTGGTTCTCAAAATTTTCCCTAATTTTCGTGTTAGTCCCTGTAGTTTCTTTTAGATAAAAAATTCGACATAGTTTTATATCATTGGAGCGTTAGTTCCTAGTATTTCAAGAACTCAATATTATAATACTATGTCATCTAGGATGACATTAACATTGTTAAAATTGAAATGATGTAATTAATTGTTAGCATATTTGGATCAACACATAGATAATTCAAGCTAATTGGATTTATTTTAAAAAAAAAAATGCAAACATCTACGGATGATTTAGATTTGTCCCTGCTTTGGGAAAAAAAATAGTCTTATGGGTCTTATTATAATCTATGTGTCAGTTCAAGTCAGTTAACTATTGGACATATCATCTCAAATTTAACAGTATTAATGTTATTCTATTGCATGTAGAGTTTAATTATTATATTTTTGAAATATCAATTATCAACTCTTTAATGATATAAAATTATAAGTATTTATTTAATTAAAATAAAACATAGAGATTGCTATAAAAATTTGTAAAAATGTTAAGGATGGAAAGATGTTTTATCCTTATGAAATATCACAAATTTTCCTTCATTGAAAAAAAAAATATTTCCATCATATCCAATGGCCCTTAGGCTCTATTTGATTCAACTAAGAGAATTGGAGGGGATTAGAAAGATTTTAAAATTTTTTTATTTGGTGGGATTGGAGGAAATGAGATTGGAAAGATTTTAATGAAATCTTGTTTAATTCAAGAAGGAATTGGAGAGAATTGGAGGAGATTAAGTAATAAATACTCTCTCCCTTTAAAAATAAATCTCAATTTAAAAAAATTTATAAATAAGTGGGAGAGGAGATTCGAGAATCTCCTCCAATTTTTTAGTTAAATAAGAGGAGGAAATTTAATTTTTTCTAATTTTCTTTCCTCTTTTTAATATACCTCAAACCAGCCAAAGTCTTTCATAAGGAATGTTTTTTAGTTGGAATGAATAAAAAAATGTTGAGTCAAGATGTGAGAGATGCCTTTGTTTTGTCTCTAGGTGCCTTGTGTCCAGCTGTCCTATTTGGATGAATGATCTTTACCGTCCATTAAATCTAACGAAGTGAGATTGAGTTCATATTGCATTTTTGATTGATAAATGTGGGTCTGAGCATTGTGAACCCGAGGAAAGGGTGCAAGTTTTAGAATTTAGAAGAAGTTTATTAAATATTATTTTATATAATAAAACTAGAAAAAATTTCCATAAATTGCATAGAATATGAAGATGGGTGACTAGATGAATAATATAATTAATGACTTATAAATAGTAAGACTTGCTATCAGTTTTATATTCTTGTTTATAATATTCTATTCTAAAACTAAATTTAAATTAATTGAATTTAAAGTTGAATTAATATTGATTATAATAAATCACATCAATATATCAATACCAATATAATAATTATAAAGTTATGATAAATATGACATATTTCAATTATGGTACTACAGAAAATAAATTATTTTTCATTTATGAAGGATACCAAACAAATTATGGCCACATGTCTTCAAAGTAGTGAGACTAGTAATGGTCTTCATTGGTTAACGGTGACGTGCTTCCGTCAGCATCTCTTCCATTAACATTTTGTCAATTTAGGTACAGGCGATGAAATAGATTGGAGCTTGCGGGATGGCTTATTTAACCTACCAAGAATGGTGGGATGGGCTGAAAAAATTAAGATATTTTATAATGGGTATAAAAAAAGTGACCCATCTTGCTAACTTGACAGTTTAAGCAGGCTAACTTGCATAGCCCACCGATTGGCTCGCTTTTTCTTTTCTTTTTTCTTACAATTTTATTTTACTTTATATAATTGTATCTAAATAATAAAAACTAAAAAAAAAACCTTATGCGTCATTTTCTTTTTCAAGCTCATTATCTTTACTGGGTCATGAAATCTCAAACAGTCATTTTCTTTATCAACCTTTCTTGTATTATAATTTTAATGTATTAATGCATTGTGGTTTAAGACTTTAAGTACCAAATCAACAAAAAATTTCATGGATACAATCATTTAATTCATGGTAGTAAATAGGAAATTAATAACTTAACTAAGTATGAGGAAAAAAAGGTTGACCAAACAAAAAGAGTAAAAAAGAATGAATAGGAGGAAGTACATAGTCTAACCAAATGGGAAAATAAGAACAGGAAAGCTACCCGTTTGGTCTACAAGTCCGTATATGGTGGAACGGGTTAGAGATTTCCAAACTCGCTCTTATGGGTACCTTAGCTTGCCCCTCCCCATCCTTGTCAAAAAGCTAGCCAGTGGCGAGTAAGCCCATTTAAGGTGAGCTAGCTCGCTTTATCATCTATAATTTTAGGTTATATTTAGTGTCATTAATAATGTAGAAAATTTAAAATATAAGTTGTATTATTTATATTTTTTTACAAATAAATTACTTTATTAATTTGAATAATATTTTTTCAATAAATTTTATATTTATTACTAATGATTTTATTTTTTTTATTATAATAATTAAAAATTATTAAATACTATATTGATAATAAGAAACTATTTAATATATTTAATTTTCAAAATTATTTCGTTAAAAAAAACGACTTTGAATGCACGGGTCGGAATCCACCTTGGTCGATCAAACATGCTTTCCTTAGTAAAGCAACTTATTTATGAATATTTAAACCTATACATGCGAACTTATTGCATTTGTGGGCAACAGAGTGGGTCCATGTAAAATTTAAAACCAAACAATGTATAGCACATAAAATTTCATCATTCACGAGGGATAGCAACCTGACTGAGGTCGTCGCAATGTTGTGGCTATTCAGAAAATCATTGATTCGGTTTCTTCAAGCAGATGGACCCTCATGTACCGTTCCCATCCTATGGCTAATATTCTTTTTTTTTTTTATAGCAAAGGAAAAGTAACACTAAATCCTACGCACACTAGGATCAGACAACAAATTACGCAAGTCTCACTCTAACACATGCAGAATACCTCTTGGAGCCGATGTGAATAGTGTCAAGTCTTGAGGATTGGAGAAAGCTTCCCTCGCCAAGGAATCAGCAACAAAATTACACTCATGCTCACAATGGGTAATCTCAACAACCCAGTCCCGTGCCAATACAGTACCAATCTCCTCAAAAATTCTAGCATCAAGATGCTCCAGTGACACCCCCGTTCAAGTTGCTTCGATAGCCTCGATACAGTCACTCTCAATGATTACTTGACGCCAACCTTTATCCCAGGAAAATTTCAAGGCCCATAAAATACCCCAAGCCTCTCCACACAAACTGGAACCGGCACCAACTCTGAACATAAACCCACCTACGACCTTGCCTTCATAGTCTCTCGCTATACCACCACAAGTGCAAATTCCTGAACGTTCATTCCATGCCCCATCAACATTAAATTTTATAAATGGGTTCGGGGGCAAGGTCCAAGACACAACTGGAGACTGGACATTACGATAATGCACCAGACCCGTATGTGCCCATGAAAGGCAAGCACGAATCTTCGCCTTCTATTCTTGAGGATTAGGATTATGACCATTGAAAATCTTCTCATTACGAGCCAGCCAAATGATTCGACATGTAATAGCAAACCAGTGCTTCCATTCTAGTCCTTCAATCTCCTGTTGCACTCCCAGATTCCACTGAATCCAATCTTTCGGATTGTGGAAACTAGAGAATTGAGAAACAATTTATAGGGACGAGCAGCTTCCACGCCCTTGAAGCTTGGACACAATCACGAATAGCATGCATAAAAGACTCCTGCCCCTCTTGACATATTTCACACCAACCTGTACAATGCATCTTCCTCTTATACCTTGCTAAATTGGTCATCAGTCGGTCATTGGCTCCAAGCCACAAAAACATCTTGTAACGTTGAGGTACACGTAGTTTCCACAAACTACGCCAAAAACTTCTAGCACCATTGTTCGCTTGAGGTCTCAGAAAATTATAAGTAGATTTCAAGGAAAATCTTCCATCACACGACAACTTCCAAATGGGAACATCATTATCCCCGCCTAAAACGTTCACACTCACCTTAGCAATCTCATCCAAAACATATGAAGGCAAATACTGACTATTAATATTTGACATATCTTTCTATTTATTATAGGATATTATTAGGATATTATTTATTTGATTTGATTTGATTCTGTAATTATTAGATAGATTTTCTTTTGTGTATATATGTATCCCAAATTATTCAGAATGATACACAGTAATTTTCCGCAATTACTTCTTCATGGTACCAGAGCTAGGTTAGGAGTTTTTTTTTCCATTGGCGTTAATCCTCAGATCTATTGCTGTCCATTGGTCCACGGGTGACACGCGCCGCACCACCATGTCCAGCGTCCCCAGTTTGGCATGTCCACCAGTTTCGGCAGCCTTCCTCCGTTGCACGCGCTCCCACGCGCGTCACACGCCGTCGGTCCAGATTTCTTTCTCCGGCGTGTGAGGGTGCGTCCCGTGTCTGTTCTCGACGGTCGTTCATCTCGTTCTGCTCGTCGTCATCTTTTGCTTCTCCCTGTGTGGTTAGTTTGTTGATTAGTCAACTCCTTGAAATTCTCTATTTTTCAGATTTCTACTAGGAATTTTGATTTTCTCCTGAGCTTCTTTTGAACTTAGTTTGTTTCATCATGGACAAATCTGATATTGCTCAACCTATATCTGTTATTTTGAATGGGTCCAATTATCGTCTCTGGTTGGAAAGCATGCGTGGTTTTCTTAAAGGCAGAAAATTATGGCGGTATGTTACTGGTGACATTAAATTTCCTACTCGTATGTCTGAAGAAACAGAGATTAAGTTTAATGAACGATTAGAGGAGTGGGATAGCAAAAATAATCAAATCATTACATGGTTTTGTAACACCTCTATTGCTAGTATTCATCAACAGTTTGGTCGATTTGAAACTGCTAAAGAAGTCTGGGATCATCTTGCTTGTCGTTATACCTCATCAGATCTATCTAATCAGTTTCAGTTGCAAAAGGATCTCAGTATTCTATGATAAGAATGTGGCCAACCTCTTTATGAGTTTCTTGCTAAGATCGAATCTATTTGGGATCAATTGGCTTATTCAGAGCCTATTTTCAAATGTGATGCAGATGCTCAAGCCTTTCTGAAGTATCGTGATCAACTCCGACTTATTCAGTTCCTCATGGCTCTTACAGATGATTTTGAGCCCGTTCACCCATCTTTATTGCATCAAAGTCCACTCCCTACTCTTGAGGATGCTCTTCCTCGTCTTACATCTGAGGAAAGTCTCTTGGGTCTTCTACATCATAATCCAGAGATGGTTTTTGCTGTATCTGACAGGAATTCTAAGTCTTGTCGGTGATGTCCTCAGTCCAATCACTCCTTTGCTGAGTGTCCCTTAATTGAATGTCGTGCATGCCAGAAGAAAGATCATATAGCAGCTAATTGTCCCACCTTATATTGCAAATATTGTAAGAAGACTGGGTATGTCATTGATCAATGTCCCATTCGTCCACCTAGAACTGATCAGAGGAAGTTTTCACGACCTGGGCATTCTACCAAGCCTGCTCTTTCTGCCACTGATGTTGTCAACAGCGTGTCACCTTCTGAATCCACTTCAACATCCTCTACTTCTGATCTCGAAGTGTTACTTCGGAAACTTATTTCCAGTTCCTCTAGTCCACCTACTGCTTTAGCTACTCCTCCAAGTATATCTTCTTGGTTTTTTGATTCTGCCTGTTGTAATCATATGACTGGACAATCTGATCTTTTTTCTTCCGTGACACCCAACTCTACTGCTCCCTCTATCCATAATGTTGATAATTCCCAAATGCCTATTAGTCATGTTGGTACTGTTTCCTCACATTCTTTATCTCTTTGTGATACTTATTTTGTCCCTGCCATTAGTTTCAATCTTATTTCTGTTGGTCAGCTTGTTGACATGGGCTATGATGTATTACTTAATAAACATGGTTATGTTGTAATGGATTCTCAGACTGGACAGATCATCGGGACTGGGCGTAAAGTCGGAAGTATGTTTGAGCTCACTTCTATGCATCTTCCTGATGTCACTCCGTCATCCAGATTGTGTGCTGCTACCACCCCTTCATCTCTTGACTTATGGCATTGTCGACTTGCTCATACTTCTTTGAATAAATTACAGCTTTTGATTTCTAATAGTTTTCTAGGTCCTGTTAGTGACAAATCGTTACATTGTATTTCTTGTCAGACTGCAAAACAACCTGCCTTACCTTTTAATAAAAGTGATTTTATTTCTGATTCTCCATTTGATTTGATTCACTCTGATATTTGGGGACCTTCTCCTACTCCCTCCATGGGAGGCTCACGATATTTTGTAATTTTCATTGATGATTTTTCACGCTTTATTTAGATCTATATGATGAAAAATCATTCAGAGTTATCTCAAATTTATATTAAATTTGCTACTATGGTTCGTACTCAGTTTTTCAAGATAATTAAAGTCTTCCGTCGTGATAATGCTTTAGAGTATCGTGACTCCAAATTACTTAGTTTTCTTGATGAACAGGGCACTATCTCTCAATATTCTTGCCCTTACACCTCTCAACAGAATGGTCGTGCAGAACGAAAACATCGTCATATTCTTGATTCTGTCCGAGCTCTGCTCATTTCCGCTTCTTGTCCAGAGCATTTTTGGGGTGAAGCAGCCATGACTGTTGTTTATTGTATCAATCGTATTCCATCCTCTGTTCTTGGTAACATCTCTCTTTTTGAGTGTCTTCATGGAACTTCTCCAAATTATTCTATGTTAAAAGTTTTTGGTTGTGCTTGTTTTGTTCTTCTTCCCTCTCATGAGACCACCAAATTACAAGCACGTGCCCGTGTTTGTTGCTTTCTTGGGTATGATTCTGAGCATAAGGGATATCGTTGCTGGGATCCTTTATCCCATCGTATACGAATCTCTCGTCACGTTGTATTCTGGGAAAATGTCCAGTTTTCTTCTTTGACAGATTTCTCTTCGATTCCTTCCACTTCCTCTCCTATCTTTACAAATCCTTCTATTGATCTTTTTCCTAGTGACTCAGGTATAGGTTTAGTTGATGAGCTCACCACTACGTCTGATGTTGCACCTTCTCCAGATGATTCTGTTACTTCAGACTCTCCTTCACAAGTCATGTCTACAGAGCCTTTGTCCTCTGAATCCACTCGGCCTACTCGTGAAAGAAACCCTCCTTACTACCTTTGAGATTACCACTGCTTCTCTACTATTCTTCAGTTACAAGAACCTCAGTCCTATAAGGAAGCTTCTCATGACTCTCATTGGCAGCACGCTATGCAAGCAGAATTACAAGCATTGGAAAAGATGCACACTTGGGATCTTGTTGATCTTTCTCCTGATAAGACTCTAGTTGGATGTCGATGGGTATATAAAATTAAGACTCATTCTGATGATTCTTTGGAACGGCGTAAGGCTTGCTTGGTGGCTCAGGGCTTTACTCAGGAGTATGGGATTGACTATGAGGAGACTTTTGCTCCGGTTGCTCGAATTACTTCTGTTAGAAGTCTTCTTGCTATTACTGCAGCCAAGTGTGGACTCTTTATCAAATGGATGTCAAAAATGCCTTTCTGAATGGAAATTTAGAAGAAGAAGTTTATATGAAGCCTCCTCCAGGATATCCTCATCCGGCAAACAAGGTTTGTCGTCTCCAACGTGCTCTTTATGGTCTTAAACATGCTCTTCGTGCTTGGTTTGCTAAGTTTAGCACTACCATTAGTCAGCTTGGTTTCTCTTGCAGTCCTCACGATTCTGCATTGTTTATTCGTACTACTGATCGTGGTATAGTCTTGCTTCTGTTGTATGTTGATGACATGATTATCACAGGTGATGACTCCATCGGAGTTCAATAACTCAAGTCTTTCCTTGGGAATCATTTTGAAATGAAAGATCTTGGGCATCTCAATTACCTTCTTGGTCTTGAGGTACTTAATGTAAAAAATGGTATATCTCTCTCTCAGGTCAAGTATGCCTCTGACTTGATTTCTCGAGCTCAACTCACTGATGACACAGTCAAGGCTACTCCTATTGAACCTAACGCTCGGTTCACTCCTACTGATGGAACATTGTTGAAAGATCCTATTTTTTATCGTCAGTTAGTTGGAAGTCTCATCTATCTCACAGTGACTAGACCTGATATTGCCTATGCAGTACACATTGTCAGCCAGTTCATGTCTGCTCCTCGTACTACTCACTATGCCGCAGTACTTCACATTATTCGTTATGTTAAAGGAACCTTATCTCATGGTTTGCATTTCTCTGCTAGTTCTTCGCTTGTTCTACAAGCTTATTCTGATGCAGATTGGGGAGGTGATCATTCTGATCGTAGATCTGTTGAATCAAGAGTTTTGATGATTCCAAACCAACAAGAGCTTGGACTGAAGATATCAAAGGAGATCAAAGCTGTCTCAAGTGAAGATTTTCTGAGTTCTTACTGATTAGATCTTTTATAGGATCCTTAGTTGTTGTTATGACTGGGTAAAAGATTTTGATTTGAAGAAAAGATGTTTTCAAACTTTGATTTTATGTTAAATCTTTAAATATTTGAAAAACACCCACAAATAAACGAAGGTTGAAAGTTTAAGCTAAACTGTCAAGTTGGAAATTCGAACTTTACCTTTGGAAATTCGAATTTTGAGCTAAAACTGAATAAGTCTGAAGAGATGGCTCTCTGTCAGACGAATTTTGGCTGTTCAAAATTCGAATTTTCATCTAGTCTGAAAGAGGCCTTTTGATAAACAGACGAACTTCACACTTTCAAAATTCGAATTTCAAGTAAAATGAAGTTTGTAAAAACCAAAGAAATTCGTCTGAAATTATGATAAAGTTCATCTGAAATCAAAATGAAATTGAGTTTGATAAATGCTCTCTGACAGACAAATTTTGAACTTCCAACATTCGAATTTTCATATAAGTCTGAAAGATGCCTCTTTACAACAGACGAACTTTGAGTCTTCAAAATTTGAATTTCAAACAAAACAAAAATTGAGAAAATAGAAGAAATTCGTCTGAAACTATGTTAAAGTTCATCTGAGATCAAGAATGATTTAAGTCTCAAAACTGCTCTCTGACAGACGAACTTTGAACATTAAAATTCGTATTTCAGAAGCTAAGTTCTTGAGTCTGTTAAAATGAAACATTGATATACGAATGATAAGAACTTACAACATTCGAATGATGAAATTAGTCTGGAAAGAGTCTCTCTGACAGACGAATTTCACTCTTCCAAAATTTGAATTTCGAAGAAAGTAACCTACTGTGTCTCTTAAACATACAGTGGACAGATGAATTTTGGGTTATCAAAATTCGAATTTCGAATGCACTGTAGAAAATTGAAAACACTGTTCACACTTAACCGAAAAACTTTCTTCTTGAAAATTCGTATGTCACATTGTGAAAATGTTTTGTAAGTTTCAAAATTTGAATTTCAAGTCATGAACAGACGAACTTCGTGCTGTAACGTTGGAAGCTTTAATCTTCGGTTCCTTCGAAATTCGTCTGTTGACCAACCAAAATTCGAATTTCAGTATGTCAGAAACATTAAATGCGGTTGGTAAACGGATAGTTTTTCAGAGTAACCATTGGATAACTTCCCCAACGGATAGATTTAGTCTCTAACGGATATTTGAGACCTAAATCTATAAATACAGCATCATTTGAAGTTATGGGTAACGAATCAAACTTGTATATACTGAATTTCTGCTAAATCTTCTTCTCAAAAGCTCTTACCCTCACAACTTCTATAATTGTACTCAAACTTTCATATCTACTCTTTTCAAGAGAGTTATTTCATTGTAATCAATCTACTCTTCATCTTGGAGATAGATTTACTTGTGAGGGGCATTCACAAGGGAATTGGGAAGCACATAGTGAAAGTGCTTGGAGAGTTTGAGAGAGCTCAGAAACAGAGCATACTCATGTACTGTGGTCCTAGCAAGAAGCCCATTGAAATTCTTGCTGTATAGTGGATAAATCTCAAGAGGTGTCTTGGGGACTGGATGTAGGTCAAGTGGAAAGACCGAACCAGGATAAATTACTGAGTTTTCTTCTCCCTATCTTTACTTTTTAGCTTGCTCTGTTTTACGCATTATTTTCATTATATTGTGATATCTTCACTTACTTCACCTTGTGCAGAAAAATTTCAATCTTCCCAATTCACCCCCCTCTTGGGAAGTCAGCCTTGCTAACAAGTGGTATCAGAGCCCGGATTCCCATTCAAAGGAACTCACAGTCCGGGAATTAAGATGGCTGGCTTTGGAGAGAGTATACTTCCTGAAGGAAATAACACTCACAGACCACCAGGCTTCAGTGGAGAGCATTATGGATATTGGAAGATGAGGATGCAGATCTACCTCCAATCAATTGATCTTGACATCTGGTCAGTCATTGAAAAAGGAGACTTCGTCCCAATGGCTCTAACTGAAGATGGAAGACACAAAGAGAAGCTAGAAGCAGAGTAGAATGATGAAGACAGAAAGAGAGTCCTACTGAACTTCAAAGCAAAGCATTGTTTGGTCAGTGCCCTGAACCAGGATGAATTCTACAGAGTCTCACAATGCACCACTGCAAAAGGAATGTGGGATACTCTACAGATTGCACATGAAGGAACATCTGGAGTTAGGTAGAACAGACTGAACACATGCATTGGGGAGTATGAAAGCTTTAGAATGACTGAAGGAGAAACTGTAAAGGAGCTCCAAAAGAGATTCACTCTTATTGTGAATCAACTGAAGAGCCTGGGAAAAGAATACACACAGTCTGAGAAAGTAAGAAAGATACTCAGAGCTCTCCCTCTGGAATGGCAGCCCAAGGTGACAGCTATAGAAGAAGCCAGAGGAGAATCAATGGCTTCTGTCATAGCTTTCTTCGGCAGCCTTGAGGAGTATGAAGGAAAAATCAAAGCACTCAAGGAAGCTGGGCTGGACAGAAAGAAGAAAGGCCTTGCCCTCAAAGCTGCTTGATGAAAAGGAAGAAGAATCTGACGAAGGAGATGAGCTGGATGAGGAAACTCTGGCCATGATGGTCAGAAAATTTGGAAGATTCTACAGCAAGAAGAAGAACAAGAGATTCTTCAAGAAAGGAGTGGCTGGAGAAAATAAGAAAGACACAAAAGAACCTGTGACTTGCTATGAGTGCAAGAAGCAGGGACACATAAAGTGGGACTGCCCCCAATTCATCAAGAAACAAGAAAAAGAAAAGAAAGCTGCTGACAAAGGGAAGAAGAAGAAAGCCTACATCTCATCCATATGGGGCAACAGCTCAGATGAGGAAGAAGAAGATGAGGATGAGATTGCCAACATTTGTCTGATGGCACTTGCTTCTGAAGAAGTCACACCCTCATGCAGCAGTGATCAAGAAGAAGAGGTATATGAATCTGAACCTTCCTATTCTGAATTACTGGATGCATTTCATGAGCTTCATGATGAATTTATTAAAATTGCTAAAGAACTGAAATTGGCAAAGAAAAAGATAAGCAAGCTGGAGTCTCAAAGCATAGTCTCTAAAACTGCCACTTTACCTACTTCTGAATCTGTCTGCTGCACTTTATGCACTGAACTTAAGCGGACTAATGATTATTTAATTAAAAGCATGTCTAGGCTCACTAGAGGTAAGGATATGTTGTTTGCATTAATGGGGAGCCAAAGAATATCACAAGGAAAAGCTGGTCTTGGCTATGATCCATGTGCTGTCAAAGAAAAGATTAGGAAGAAAAATCAAAATGCATATATGAGACACTTTGTGCATGCTGAGAGCAATAAAAAGAAAAATGATTTATTACCTCACATTGAAATATATGATCAACCAAGGCATACTAGACAAAAATATTATCTGCATTGTTTTCTTCCTGCTTCTCAATCTAGCAGTCCTTTCACCACCTGTCATTTCTATAACAAAAAGGGACATACTTCCAGTTCCTGTGCTTTGAAGAAAAATGGACTTGACAAGAAAGTTAAATGGGTTCCCAAAGGTGCATCTGCATCTAAGGAAATAACTACTGACAAAAAAGGACCCAAGCAAATTTGGGTACCTAAGAGGAAAACATGAACCTTGTTTTGCAGGTCTGTCTCAAAGCTAAGAAAAGCAACAAATGGTATATGGACAGTGCCTGCTCAAGTCACATGACTGGTGATAAGGAGAAGTTCATCACCCTTAGAGACAAGAAGGGAGGAAAGGTGACCTTTGGAGGTGATCAATATGGCAAAATTGTTGGTATTGGCATTGTGGGCAAAAATCCAGAAACATCCATTGAAGAAGTGTTGTTTGTAATTGGCCTCAACCACAATTTGCTGAGCGTAAGTCAGACCTGTGACAGAGGAAACTGGGTGCTGTTTGACTCAAAGTTTTGCCTGGTCATCAGAAAAAGTGATCACAAAGTAATCCTCAAAGCTCAAAGGGATGGTAACTGTTATACTATTGACCTTGATGAACTTCCTCCCTTGGACTCTGTATGTTTAATAAGCCAGAATAATGACAGTTGGCTATGGCATAGGAGATTAGCTCATGTTAACATGAATCAATTGTCTAAACTGATTAAAAATGAGCTAGTAACTGGACTACCTAAAATATCTTTTGAAAAGGATAAAGAATGTGATGCATGCCTAAGAGGAAAGCAAACTAAATCATCCTTCAAATCTAAAAATATAGTTACCACAACAAGACCACTTGAATTGTTGCATATGGACTTAATTGGACCATCTAGGGTGAAAAGTCTTGTGGTAATCTGTATGTGCTTGTAATTGTAGATGATTATTCTAGATTCACTTGGACATTGTTTCTTCCCTCTAAAAGTGATACCTTTGATGCATTTGTAACTTTAGCTAAGAAAGTGCAAAATGAGAAAGGTATTTCTATTGTGTCTATCAGGTCAGACCATGGAGGAGAATTTGAAAATGCATACTTCCTGGAGTACTGCAATGAGCATGGGATTGACCACAACTTCTCAGCACCAAGAACTCCTCAACAAAATGGAGTGGTGGAAAGGAAGAACAGAACCATTGGAGAAATGGCTAGAGCTATGCTAAATGAGAAGGAACTCTCTCAAGTGTTCTGGGCTGATGTAGTGAATACAGTAAGCTACATCATAAACAAAGCCTACATCAGACCAATCCTTGGGAAGACTCCATATGAACTGTACAAGGGAAGAAAGCCAAATCTGTCACACCTCCATGTGTTTGGGTGCAAATGCTTCATTCACAACAATGGGAAAGAAAATCTGGGTAAGTTTGATGCCAAATCCGATGAAGGTATATTTCTGGGCTATTCTAGTAGGAGTAAGGCTTATAGGGTTTATAATAAAAGATCAAATGTAGTAGAAGAATCAGTGCATGTGGTTTTCATTGAAAATGAAACTGTTTCAAAACATGTTACCAATAAGGATGATCTTACTTTCAACTTTGAAAAGCTAGGAATCTCTGACAAAAGTAAAACTGAACCTCCAAAGATATCTGAATCTGTTGGCACAGAGGAAGATATCCAGGAGCAAGAGTTTGATAAAGAGAATAATGAAGAAACAGCTCAAGAACTCCTTAGAGCTTGGAGATATCAAAGGAATCACCCTGTTGATCAAGTAATAGGGAATGTTCAAGAGAAAGTCAAAACCAGAAAACAGTTAAGAGATCAGATGCTCAACTGTGCTTTCATTTCTCAAATTGAACCCAAATGTACTGAAGAAGCCCTAACTGATGAATACTGGATTATGGCTATGCAAGATGAATTAAATCAATTTGAAAGAAATCAAGTTTGGAATTTGGTATCGAGACCCAAAAATAATCCTGTTATTGGCACCAAATGGGTTTTCAGAAATAAACTTGATGAATCTGGAACAATAATCAGAAATAAAGCTAGATTAGTTGCTAAAGGGTATAATCAAGAAGAAGGCATTGATTTTGAAGAAACCTTTGCTCCAGTAGCTAGATTAGAGGCTATAAGAATACTGCCAGCATATGCATGTATGAAAAATATTTTATTATATCAAATGGATGTAAAGAGTGCTTTTCTGAATGGATATATCATGGAAGAGGTTTATGTTGATTAACCTCTAGGTTTTGAGGACTCTACAAAATCAAACCATGTTTATAAACTGAAGAAAGCTCTCTATGGTTTAAAACAGGCCCCTAGAGCATGGTATGAGAGACTGAGCAATTTTCTGACTGAAAAGGGGTTTAACAGAGGCAAAATTGACACAACCTTATTTACTAAGAAAGAAAATAAAGATTTACTAATTGTTCAAATCTATGTTGATGATATTATTTTTGGTGCCACTAATGAAACTCTTTGCAAGAAATTCTCTGAGTTAATGCAGGGAGAATTCGAGATGTCTATGATGGGTGAACTCAATTTCTTCCTTGGATTGCAAATCAGACAGCTCAATGATGGTATCTTTCTCAGTCAATCCAAGTATCTAAAGGAGCTGTTAAAGAAGTTTGGAATGGAGAATGCCAAGCCAATGGGAACACCTATGGCTACTGCAACCAAACTGGACATGGATGAGAATGGGAAGATGTTTGACATTACTCAGTACAGAAGAATGATTGGATCCCTGCTGTACCTGACTGCCAGCAGACCTGACATTATGTTCAGTGTCTGCATGTGTACAAGGTTCCAATCATGCCCCAAAGAAACCCATGCAACAGCCGTGAAAAGAATTTTTAGATATCTTATTGGAACATCACAGATGGGTCTTTGGTATCCAAAAGGCAATGGAGAAGATCTCAAAGGATACACTGATGCTGATTTTGCAGGATCCAAAACTGACAGAAAAAGCACAAGTGGAACCTGTCAGTTCCTTGGAGGATCCCTGGTTTCATGGTTCAGCAAAAAGCAAAATAGTGTGGCCTTATCGACTGCAGAAGCTGAGTATGTTGTAGCTGGAAGCTGTTGTGCCCAAGTCATCTGGATGAAACAGCAGCTTGAAGACCTTGAGATTAAAATAAAAGAAATACCAATCATGTGTAACAACCAAAGTGCTATAAATATCACCAAGAACCCTGTCATGCATTCAAGGACGAAACATATTGAAGTCAGGCACCACTTCATAAGAGATCACATTCTGAAAGGAGAAGTTAGACTGGAGTACATTCCAACAGAGGATCAAGTTGCTGATATACTCACAAAACCTCTATCAGAAGACAGACACTGCAAAATAAGGAAAGAATTGGGAATGGTAAATCCCAATGAATTGTAAGTCATTTCTGTGCAATTCTGTCTTTAGATATAAGAATAAACTCTAACTTGAGCATCGGAGTATATTTTAGTTGCAGGTGCTTCTTGTGAAAAACAATGGCTAAAAGTTTGAAAGAATGGAGCACTCCAGATTGGAACAGCCAGAAAATGAAGTGAATGATAATTATTCTAAGTTCTGGATCCATTCTGTAAGTTTTAAAGTTGAAATTTGTATGTTGTTTGATTGCTAAATGAATTTCATTGATTATATGTGTTTTTAAACTGATCAACATGGTCAACATTCGAATTTCAGTTGACCAACAGACGAACTTCGGCCTGATATGCCTTGGAACAGTTCTTAGTAATGCCTCGAAATTCGTCTGTTGAAGCTTGAAAATTCGAATTTTCAAAATCAGAAATTTCAAAGTTATGATTGTCCATCACTGCTACACAAATTATTACTTCTTAACATACGAATGTTGGACAATCTTTGCAAAAGTTGAAAAATTCAAATTTTCAGTTCAAAATTCGTCTGTTGAATCATGTCCATCATGTTGAATTATTAAAAGATGCAGTTCTGCATGTTTAAATTCGTCTGTTGATTGTTAGTTTGATTGATGCCTGCCTTTTTCTTTTCAACATTCAAACTTTGGTGGAACAAAATTCGTCTGTTGTGCTTGTATTGCTTGTTTCAAGCCACTGTCAGACGAACTTTCAGGATGAAAATTCGTCTGTCAGTAAGCTATGCTGAACGGTTTAACGTGTAATTGCCCGAAGTTCGAATTTTGACCCCTCAAAATTCGTCTGTCAGACGGTTACACACGTTAAATGCAATGGTTTTCCTCAGAACAGACGCAACCCTATTTGTAACCTCTCTAAGTCTGTTCTGATTCTCTCTTTAATCCTCTTAATTCCTGTCCAAAAATCGTCACTCTTCACCATTTAAACTTCCTTTCGCATCCCATAAACCTTTCCTTAACCACATTCTGCATCATTCCACTGAAAAATGGCGAGAGTCAAGATCCCTGGAGCAGGACAAGCTGGAACTCGGCCAAAAAGAACGGTCAAATCTCAATATGCCACAAAGGAAGGAGAGAAATCCAAGAGAAAGGCCGAATCCAGTAAAGCTACCCCTTCTAAACGCCAGAAATCATCATCCAAGGCAGATTCACAGAAAACTGAACCTTCCTCATCAAAAACTGTGGTCCCTTCGGCTGATACTGCTACTTTAGCTTCCTCCTCGTCTACACAATCTGGAGAATTTGAGCTTACTACACTGCCACTTTGGAGCACTCCTGAGATCCAAGAAGAGTTTTCTGCCAAGTTTTCCAGCAAAAAGGTAATCAAGCCTCACTGTGTAAATATGGAGCAGTTTTTGATATCCAACAACTTTGATGCCGCATTATGGTTGATGAGATACAAAAACCTGTTGGAAATTGCTGAAAAATATGATGATGAAGTAGTGAAGACTTGGTATGCCTCTCTTCAATACAACAGCAGGAAAAAGAAATGGGAGGTCACTTTGAGATCAAGGACCATCTGGCTTGCTGATGAAACAATCAATGAAGTGCTAGAAATCCCAGGGCAAGATGGGCTGAAAATTGACATCACAGCCTCTGGGTATATGGATGAGGCAAGCACGGCTGATGAAGAAGGTGGATCCTTTCTGAACTACAAAGAGAGCACCATTTTGGACACCCTATTCAGGAGAAGGGAAAACAGGCCAACGATAAATCTGCTGAAGCCCACAGACCTAAGTGTACAAGTCAGGATCCTGCACTACATAGTGTCCAGGATCATATTCAACAAGGGTGGCAGCTTCAACTTGATAACAAGGGCAGAGGCTCATGTGATGACTGCTATCATTCGTGGGAAGCTCATTAACATGGGTCATATCATCCTCCAGAGAATGATAAAGGCAAGGGATCAAAGGAAGGATTCCACACTCCCCTATGCTGCAATTATTTCAAGAATCCTGCAGTATGATAGGATTCAACACATTGAAAAGGGAAAAGGGAAACTTACTGAGGCATTCAAAGAGGAGGAACTACAAAGGATGGGCATTGAAAGAGATGAAGGACGATGGGTTGGAAATGGAGCAGGGAAATCTGAAGACTTGTTCTTTGTTGCTGATACATCCCTCCAACAAGAAGGAACTTCCGAGGCCCCTGGCAGATCTGTACCTCAGCCTTCTCAGCCAATCCCATCTCCCTCCAGGCCTACTCACCCTCCTTCCACTCCCTCCTCACGGGCCAAGCCAACAAAGGTCACTGAGTTGTTTGACAGTCTGTCAACACTCATTCTCAGCATTAGAGATGAGCAAAATGCCAAATTTGCTCATCTACAAGATCAGATCCATCAGTTGGCTGTAAATATGAAAGTGGTGGCTGATGCCTATGAAGAGATAAGAAATGTTATTCCTACCACTTCAGCTCCACCTCAGCCTGGTGTCCTTGAGCCCACTCTGTCTCCATCCCCTGTGCCTCCAAGTTCCTTCGAGATTGCCTCCTCTGACCATGATGATGATGATATAGATGGTGCTGGTGTAATGAGAACACCAAGTCCTGGTCCATCCTTGGACTATGGATTGGAAGAAGAAGGTCTCCACGATACAAGCCCTCATAAGTCCATGCAAGAAGATGCTCAGGAATCAATTCTGTCAGTTCAAGAATCTGAGCAAGTTGAAAGACTGGTTGCAGCCATTGCAACCTCCTCTGTGCAAGAAGCAGTGAGCACTGAAGAAATGAGCCTTGTACCTGTTGTTGACTATGTTGCTATTGCTCACAATGCTCTACTAGAAGCTCATAGGAGAAGGCTCGAAGAAATGTTTCCTCCTGCTAAACCAGCTTCTTCCCCTCTTGCTGCCTATGGACTTACAGAGGAACAAAGAGCTCAACTAGCTCTTTCCAGACAAGCAATGCAGCAGCTGCTGGAAATCTCTGACGAGGAGACAAGCTCCGAGCCACTAGCTGATCCTGAAATCCCTTTTGCTCCTGTGCCACTTCATGCTATTCCTGTCTCTCAGATCCCTCCTCCGGCTGATTTTGTTGGCCTTCCTGATGATGTCAAAAAGGGGGAGAAGTCTGGGCAAACTGGAAAGCCTGCTGCTGAGAAATCTGGGAAAGGGAAAGGGAAATCCTACAGCAAGAAGGCCAAGTCCAAGAAGAAATGATTGGAGATTAGGCTTAAGTCCTCTTGCTGTATTCTGTGCTTTGTATTTTGAACTTTGTTGTTTTTGTGTTTTGGATTTAATGGTTGAACGTTGATTAATTTGTTTATGTACAAGCAACTTTTAATTAAAAGAATGGATCCCTTTGTTGCAATATTTTGTGCCTTAAATCTCTTCACTTAATTTGTTGATTTGATATCTTATGCATATGTTGAGGGGGAGCTTGTGAAAGCAAACCAAAGTATTAATCCAGTTTGTAAGTTGTTTTGTCATCATCAAAAAGGGGGAGAATGTTGAATCAAGAGTTTTGATGATTCCAAACCAACAAGAGCTTGGACTGAAGATATCAAAGGAGATCAAAGCTGTCTCAAGTGAAGATTTTCTGAGTTCTTACTGATTAGATCTTTTATAGGATCCTTAGTTGTTGTTATGACTAGGTAAAAGACTTTGATTTGAAGAAAAGATATTTTCAAACTTTGATTTTATGTTAAATCTTTAAATATTTGAAAAACACCCACAAACAGACGAAGGTTGAAAGTTTAAGCTAAACTGTCAAGTTGGAAATTTGAACTTTACCTTTGGAAATTCGAATTTCAAGCTAAAACTGAATAAGTCTGAAGAGATGGCTCTCTGTCAGACGAATTTTGGCTGTTCAAAATTCGAATTTTCATCTAGTCTGAAAGAGGCCTTTTGATAAACAGACGAACTTCACACTTTCAAAATTCGAATTTCAAGTAAAATGAAGTTTGTAAAAACCAAAGAAATTCGTCTGAAATTATGATAAAGTTCATCTGAAATCAAAATGAAATTGAGTTTGATAAATGCTCTCTGACAGACGAATTTTGAACTTCCAACATTCGAATTTTCATATAAGTCTGAAAGATGCCTCTTTGCAACAGACGAACTTTGAGTCTTCAAAATTTGAATTTCAAACAAAACAAAAATTGAGAAAATAGAATAAATTCGTCTGAAACTATGTTAAAGTTCATCTGAGATCAAGAATGATTTAAGTCTCAAAACTGCTCTCTGACAGACGAACTTTGAACATTAAAATTCGAATTTCAGAAGCTAAGTTCTTGAGTCTGTTAAAATGAAACATTGATATATGAATGATAAGAACTTACAACATTCGAATGATGAAATTAGTCTGGAAAGAGTCTCTCTGACAGACGAATTTCACTCTTCCAAAATTTAAATTTCGAAGAAAGTAACCTACTGTGTCTCTTAAACATACAGTGGACAGACGAATTTTGGGTTATCAAAATTCGAATTTCGAATGCACTGTAGAAAATTGAAAACACTGTTCACACTTAACCGAAAAACTTTCTTCTTGAAAATTCGTATGTCACATTGTGAAAATGTTTTGTAAGTTTCAAAATTCGAATTTCAAGTCATGAACAGACGAACTTCGTGCTGTAACGTTGGAAGCTTTAATCTTCGGTTTCTTCGAAATTCGTCTGTTGACCAACCAAAATTCGAATTTCAGTATGTCAGAAACATTAAATGCGGTTGGTAAATGGATAGTTTTTCGGAGTAACCGTTGGATAACTTCCCCAACGGATAGATTTAGTCTCTAATGGATATTTGAGACCTAAATCTATAAATACAGCATCATTTGAAGTTATGGGTAACGAATCAAACTTGTATATACTGAATTTCTGCTAAATCTTCTTCTCAAAAGCTCTTACCATCACAACTTCTATAATTGTACTCAAACTTTCATGTCTACTCTTTTCAAGAGAGTTATTTCATTGTAATCAATCTACTCTTCATCTTGGAGATAGATTTACTTGTGAGGGGCATTCACAAGGGAATTGGGAAGCACATAGTGAAAGTGCTTGGAGAGTTTGAGAGAGCTCAGAAACAAAGCATACTCATGTACTGTGGCCCTAGCAAGAAGCCCATTGAAATTCTTGCTGTATAGTGGATAAATCTCAAGAGGTGTCTTGGGGACTAGATGTAGGTCAAGTGGAAAGACCGAACCAGGATAAATTACTGAGTTTTCTTCTCCCTATCTTTACTTTTCAGCTTGCTCTGTTTTACGCATTATTTTCATTATATTGTGATATCTTCACTTACTTCACCTTGTGCAGAAAAATTTCAATCTTCCCAATTCACCCCCCTCTTGGGAAGTCAGCCTTGCTAACAAGATCTACCACTGGCTTTTACATTTTTCTTGGTGATTCTCTGATTTCATGGCAAAGTAAGAAGCAGACATTGGCTTCTCGCTCAAGTGCTGAATCTGAGTATCGTGCTTTAGCTGACACTACCTCTGAAATACTTTGGCTTCGATGGCTTCTTACTGATATGGGGGTGGCCCAAGACTCTTCCACTGATCTTTATTGTGACAGTCAGAGTGCCAGACAAATTGCTCATAATGATGTATTTCACGAACGGACTAAACATATTGAGATTGATTGTCATTTTACTCAACAACATGTTGCTCAAGGAACTCTCAGACTCCTTCCTATCTGGACTACTGATCAACCAGCTGATCTATTTACTAAGTTACACAGTTTAGGCCGATTTAATATCTTAGTAAACAAACTCAAGATGTTCGTTATTGAACCATCTTGATTTTGAAGGGGGGTGTTAATATTTGACATATCTTTCTATTTATTATAGGATATTATTAGGATATTATTCGATTTGATTTGATTTGATTATGTAATTATTAGATAGATTTTCTTTTGTGTACATATGTATCCCAAATTATTCAGAATGATACACAGTAATTTACCACAATTACTTCTTCACTGACAAAATTTCTGCCACTCCTATCCCTCTGAAGCTGACACACAATCCGCCACCCTCCAACCAATAACATCATTAGAAAGTTCCCCATGAGTCAGAGGCTCAAGATTATCAAAATGAGGAACCCAGGAATCTTTCCAAAAAGAAGTGTTACGCCCATTGCCTAGCCTCCAAGCTATACAGTCCTTCATCTTATCCCACATCGAACGGATACTATGCCACGATCTAGACTCTGCTCGACGTTTCTCCACGCGGGGTATCACATTATCACCACACTTATATTTCTCCCTCATGAACTTGACCCATAGAGCATCTCTACGCTTGATAAGTCCCCATCCCAATTTTACCATAAAGGCATTATTTTGGTCTTTCGTATGATGAAGACCCAACCCTCCTTTCTCCTTACTCCTACACACATTAATCCAAGAAACAGGATGTAACTTCCTTACCATGTTCGTATCACCCCATAAGAATCTCCTGCACCTCTTGTCTATCTCATTACATGTGTTCGCCACAAGAGTTTGCATTGCATATGACAACATTGCCGAAACAACGGAAGCCACAATAGTATGTCGAGCAGCTAAGGATAAGGTGTTGGCCTTCCAACTAGAGAGTTGATTATCCATTTTATCCAAAATGAATCTGTATGTAGACTTAGAAACTCATTCATGGTGAAGAGGCATACCAATATACTTCCCCAAATCTGCCGTAACCGTAAACCCTAGAAAATTACTCAACTCCTGCCTTTTCATGTTGTGCACATTCTTGGAGAAAAACATTCTTGTTTTGGATGTATTAACTCTCTGCCCAGATATCTCACAAAAATCATCTAAAGTAGCCTTAATCAAGCTTGCTTGCTCCATTTCTGCCTCGGCAAAGAGGAATATGTCATCCGCAAAAAATAGGTGAGAAATAGCCATACCTTTTCTAGTCAACCGGAAAGGCTTCCAATTATTGGCATTAACTTTAGCTTGTATCAAATGTCCCAACCTTTCAATGGCAAGAACAAAAAGATACGGGGAGAGTGGGTTTCCTTGACGTACACCCCTTGAAGGTGCAAATTCATTAGCTTTAGACCCATTCCATAACAACTGCATTTTTGGAGTCAAAATACAATACTTAACTATATCAATTATGTTCTTTGGAATCTGCAGCTCCTGCAAGCAGTCAATAAGAAAATTCCATCTAATACGATCATAAGCCTTTTCCAAGTCGATCTTAACTGCCATGAAGCCTTGTTTACGTTTCCAGCTACACATAGAGTGTATGATCTCCTATACAAGAATGATATTGTCAGCACTTTGCCTCCCTTTGACAAAACTACACTGGTTTGGGGCCACCACATGTGGCATTATCTCCCTTAACCTGTTCGAGATAATTTTAGTCACCACCTTATAGATGACATTACAAAGGCTGATAGGCCTAAACTCCCTAATTGTCTCTGGGTGTTCAACCTTTGGAATGAGTACTATATGAGTCCCATTAATCTGACTAACAGAAGAAGGATTTTGAAAAACATGTTTGACTTTACTCACCACCGAGTCCCCTACCACTTCCCACTGACTTTGAAAAAATAAAGGGTTAAGACCATCTGGTCCAGGAGCCTTTAAAGGACCTATATCAAATAATGCCCTTTTAATCTCTAGATATTCCACTTGATGACCCATTTTTTTGTAACAACTCAATGTGAACGTTGGGATAAGTATAGTCAAAGACCACATCCGTATTCTGCATATTCTCATCAGTATACAGTTTCTCAAAAAAATTCGTGCACATGTTCATGATTTCTTTTTCATCATAAGACCAATCCCCGGATTCTAATCGAAGAGCCTCAATTCTATTACGCCTTCTCATACTAGCTTCCATGGAGTGAAAAAATCTTGTATTTCTATCCCCCTGATAGTACCAATTACATCGATATTTTTGGAGCCACATCACCTCTTCCTGAGCCAAAACCTCCTTTAGTTCCATCCAAATATCACTTCGGTTCTTCTCCAAGTGAATAGAAGAGCCCATTGAAGCTATCCTCCTATCAGGACCCTCCAAACACTTGTACAGGATGTCTTTACATCTATTTATGTTTCCAAATATATAGTAATTCCATTTAATCACTTTAGCAGTGAATGACGCTACATTGGTATTCCACTCCTCATTGCTACTCCAGCTTTCCTTGACAAAGTTCGTGAAATTTTCATGCATCACCCATGGAGCAAAAAATCAGAAAGGGCGATCATTTTTATTATACTGATCACTAGCTTCAGGACTGATCAATATCGGGGAATGATCAGACTTAAGTTTAGAGAGATGGAGAACCGAAGCATTAGGGAATAACTCATGCTATCTGTCATTAATAAGAGCCCTGTCAATCCTACTTTGACTCCTCCCTCTACTCCATGTGAAGTAGGGCCCGCTAAATCCAATGTCTATCATCCCACTTGACAAAACCCATTGACGAATATAAGGGTCAGCTTTGGGATCTCTAATAGACGTACTTATCCGATCCTCAGGCTTGAGGACAGCATTGAAATCACCTGAGACTACCCAACCACCCCTCACATTCGCCTGAATATTTGCAAGTGCACTCTAGAACTCTCTCCTTTTAGCAGGAATAGGACTACCATACACCACGGTAAGATTCCATTCCTCCTGTTTCCTTTTATTTACCACCCCATGAATGAATTGGTCATTCTTTAATTCAACTTTAAAGTCAAAATTATCACTCCAAAAAAGCCAGATTCCTCCTCTATAACCCTGCACGTCAACTCAATCAAAATGCTTCCATCTAAGTCTTCTAACAATTCTCCTAGCGTGTTGAGTACGTTGTCGAGGTTCAAATAGAGCAAGACAATCAAACTTGTATCTATCATGCATGTCACAAATGAGGTGACTAAAGGTAGCACCACCTGTCCCTCTAGAGTTCCATGTAACAATCATCATAAAACACGAAAGAGGGGAAAAACTCCAACAATTACTGGTCCATGTCCTCATCAGAGAATGCTACCCCAATATTCGTATCAACTTCATTAGCCTCTGACAAAGGATCTGTATGTAGCAAAACCAGACCTAAACCTTCCGACCCTGGGTCAAAAGGATCAGATGTTGAAGGCTTAATGGACGATGAACCTAGTTACTGTCCAATTCCTTCCTCCAAATTACCCATCTCACTGCACCCATCATATGACTCTATAATTGGTCTACTATCAATGGCCATATCTGCCTTATATGGAGCCCATTACAATAGTCTTAGCAGGATCAGACTTAAGCACACAATTTTTAATATTGAGATACACCTCCATGGGCCTAGGAACTGAGCTATGATGCCCTATATCACCTTTAAATAAAACTTTGACACCCATCTCTTGTTTCTTTCCCTCATTAACTGCTTGACTTTTTGGGCCCATACGCTTCACTTGTTGACTATTACTATAATCTCCCAACGTCATTCGCTCCTTGACTTGGTGATTCTCCTTCGCAAAGTCCTCGCCATCAATATCATGCAACACCAAGAATCTAGAGCCATAACTTCTTCCATGAACTACCCCATTATTCTCAGCCCGAGTATCCTGCCTATAATCTCTCCCTCGATTACCTCCACCCACTGGTTGCTGGTTCCGCCACCGTTGAGGACCTAACATCCACCCCCCATATTTTGGCTTCCCCGATGGCCCTTCTTGATGGCCCTCCGATGAATTCGACTTCTTTGACTGACTTCCTCCTCCTTGCATTGTCTCCGGCGCTGCCACAGGCTGACTCACATGTTTAGATGGATAGTGATCCGAATCATGCCCATATTTACCACACTTAAAACAAATCAAATGTAATCCCTCATAAACAATCTTCCTCTCCTTCCCGTTAATCTGAATACTTGGTAGAAGGGGTGCTTTCAAGTCCAATTCAACACAAATCCTAGCAAAACGACCTTTCAAACGGCGCAATGTATTATTGTCCACCCTTAACACCTTCCCAATCTGGTTTCCAACCACATAAAGGATCCCCTTGTCATAACAATCAACTAGAAATTTTGGAATCCAAACCCACACTGCAATGTTCGACACAATTTCATCATCGAGATTGAAATTTGCCTTCCAAGGTTGCACTGTCAAATAATGACCCATGAGTAACCAGAGACCTTCTGTCAGAGCAAACTCATAATCATCTTCATGATGGAACGTAACTAAAAAGTAACCTGAACCAATCTCCAAAGTTTCTACAATCCCACGAGATCCCCACATCCTTTGCAACTTATTACCCAGGCAGTCTTCCCGAACCATATGACCAAGAAGCCTGACAATGAGAGTGAAGCGCCATTTTTTAGCCAAACGTTCCTTAAAATGTGGAAGTATCACCACATTGGGACCATCAGGAGTATGTTCTAACTTAATTCTACTCTTCCAACCTTCCCCTAGCCACCAACCCTCTTCATCCTCCTCCTACTCTAGCATCGACTGCTTGTTCGTAAACGCCTGCTTGTAGGTTTTCTTCAAAGGCTCAACCCCCTCTGAACCCATCTCCTCCATCCATTCCTCCTCCCTTGGAACGACAGATCGATCATTAAAGGCCATCGTCTCACCCATACGCACCTTCTTTCGACTTCATTCAAGGGCGTCAACCTCCTCCAGCGAAGGCGCTACTCTCTCGCTCTCGTTCTCATCCATTTTTCCCCCCAATATATATCTCTCTTATGTGATGTATAGTACATTTTTTTTCAATTTATATTTTATAATATAGTACATCTTATGGATTATATAGTATATTTTTTTTCCTTTTCAAATTATTCCTAACTAGTAGACTTAAATATTTATTTATTATTAAAATATTTTATTCTCAATACATTTAATAAAAATAATTAACGAAAAGATAAAAAAAATTTTTAATTACTAATTATTATTTTGATCAATATATAGTAGTTAAAAGTAGTACTATAGATTGAAGTGGAATGAGTAGTTAAGCAAGTAAAGGAACAATCAACTTCTGAGGGTGGACTAAATGCTCAGGTCATGGGCTCCAGCAGCAGCTTTAATCACTCCCATTAAACATTGTTACTACTTCCGTCTTCAATATACTATCCCAAATGTCTACTTCATCAATATTAAAAGAAATAAATTATTACTTAATAATACTTAATTAATACTCCTATGTTAACAAATTTCTTCCAGCAAAAAATCAAAGAAATAGGCTATTTAATGAATAATATAATTGGAATTAAAAATAAATTATTTTATGAATTTGTATAGTATATTTTTTTAATAAAATTTGTATGCTATTAATTATTACATATTTAGTTTTTAGTATAACAATGAAAAATTATTAAATATATTGATGATGAAAAACTATTTAATATATCTAATGAAAGAGTTATTTATAATTTTTATTTTCATTAAATTAAAATAAAGAAACATGTGACACATATTTTCATTCTTCACATTAAGATTTTTAAAGAAAGTGGCATTTCCCTAACTATACATTGAGGCTCTTTTTCATATTTGATACAAGTGAGATTTCTAATAAAAGAGTTATTATTGTCTTCCAAATATACTACTATTATTTTCTATCTATTTCCTCCTTTCTTGAATCTCTTTTTCCTTCCATATATCAAACATGACCTAAGTAATGTTGACTATATTTGTTTATAATTAAAAGCTAGATGATAGTTTACCAAATAAAAAAAAAAGTGTAAATGTTGCTTTGTTCATACTTGTGAACAATATATATAGAGAGAGAGTATATTAACATAAGAAAATACTCTCTTGAATTCTTTTTGTAAGAGGCTTTTTTAATTTATTTTGTTATTGATATAAGATGCTTTTATAATTGTTTGTGTCATTAAATTTTTATCCTAAATGTCCTTTGACTAATAGTTAGCAATTGATATTAATGTGGATAATTACTAATAATTAGTGATATATTAAATGTTATTTTTTTAATGGACAAAATAGTGTCATTAATTAACTTCATTAAATGAAGATAATTTTAGAAAATAACTGAAATTTTATACAAATTTAATTAATTTAATCACTTTTAACTAAATTTTTTAATATTCCCTATGGTCCAACAAAAATTAGGCTCTATATTTATTTCAATAGTTATTTTATTTTTGTGAAGTTTAAAGTAGAAACAAAGTCATTTTCGCAATAATTTAACACAACTAACATAGATATTAAATATACTGAATAATTTTACACAACTAAAATATTATACAACAATAATAATAACATTAGTCTTATCCCACTAAGTGGGGTCGACTACATCGATCATACGATGACATGAGCTCTATCAAATATCATCTCTTCAGATAAATCATTTATTAAGAGGTTACACTTTATAACTTTTCTTAGTATCCTTATTGGTATTTTTCTACACCTGTTGATAAAGTTTCAAGTCATTTAATCAACTCTCCTTACCGGCTCATCTTGTCCTTTTCTTTATACATGTCCAAACTACCTTAAATAATTTTCACTATTTTCTCATTGATAGGTGCTACTTCGATTTTCCATCGTATACAATCATTTCTTATCTTATCTATTCTTGTATGACCAAACATCTATCTCAATATTCTCAACTCTACTACTTCCATCTCATGCTCTTATTATCTTTTTAAAGTCCAACATTCACTGCCATATAGCATCACTGGTCTTATAGCAGTTCGATAAAATTTCCCTTCAAACTTTGTAGGTACCTTACGATCACAAATAACTCCTAAAATTTTTCTCTACTTTAACCACCCAACTTGTATCCTATGCATAACATCCCTATCAATTTCACCATCACTCCATAAAATTGACCCCAAATATTTGAACTTTGACACTTCTGGAATTGTTTGTTTCCAATTTTTACCTCTAAATCACATCTAACTAACCTTTTGTTAAATTTACAATGCATATGTTCCGTTTTACTTCTACTCAAGCGGAAACATTTTGATTCCAAAGCGTGTTTTCGTAAATTTAATTTAGAGTTGACCTCTTCTCTTGAATCCTCAATTAAGATTATATCATCAGTAAAAAGTATATACTTAGGAATTTCCGGCTGCATATGTTTTGTTAGAACATCCAAAACCAAATCAAACAAGTATGAACTTAAGGAAGATCCTTGATGTAAACATATCCTTATAGAAAAATCCTTTGTCTCACTTACAGGAGTTCTCACACTTGTTGTTGCTCCCTTATACATATCTTTTATAGCTCGAATATAAGTCATACAAACACCCGGTGCCAGCTCTAACTCGTCTTTGCCTAAGTTGCGGGACCACCTGGTATCGGGTAGGTCCTTTCTTGGAGGACCAGATGCCAGGTCCTTCCGTTTGAACGATTCTTCTTCGCCTCCTCACCCGTTTGTGGGTGAGGAATTTGGTGGGGACAGGTGGCTTCGTAATTCAGCTTTTTTTCCTTCTTTTTGACTCTATGTAGCTCAAAAATCCCCATAAATATTCCTGTGATACAAATATACTCACATTATACAGAATCATGCCAAAAAGTATCAAATCACAATATTCTGGGATGAAAATAGATACAAAATGTGTGTGTTTTATAGGTATAAAATAGAAACATCAAATCCCTCCACACTTGAACCTTTGCTTGTCCTCAAGGAAGACTAGAATTATGCTACTCTCAAAATCAATTTCTAGATTCATCAACCTCACACTTCTTTACTAGTGATAGCCAGTCACCAATATAAGTAAAAGAAATATTCAATAAATCAAACATTGGGTTCAATAGCAACTCACTTATCATCCCCATTCATCCATGAAACTTTAGTGTATGTGTACCTAGTATGTGACAAATGTAGACAGCTAATTTAGCAAGAAGAAAAAAAATTACAACATTTATTTAAGAACTTAAAATACAACAATCAATCATGCATAAAACTCAACTCATGTGCAATAAAGATCAACAAGGATTTATTTATTTAGTTTCCTCGCACTTTGTGCTTCAATTTTATCTGAGAATTTATTTGCTTTTCTTTGGTCGTTATGTGCTCTTTTGACACGAAGATCTCACATTTGTGATATGTACCCCCAGTTACTCAAGCTACATAACCCGCTACACTAAAATGCCTTTAGCACACTCACAACTCATACCACACCGTTTTTCATGAAGGACAACGCTTTTTGGTGAAGTTCCCCGTTTACTAAGTAGAGCTCAAGATAACGGAGTGAATTTTTTTTTTCATTTAAATCTCGAATCTTCTCTCCAACAAAATAATAAATTCATACACAATGATTGAAAATACCCTAGTTCAGAAATAAATGTATAATCCATCTTCTTACAAACTCAATCACTTTTCTACACCTACCACTTACAAAGTTATAGTGTTCAATTTCATAGTCTCAAAAGTCATGTTCCTGACTTGTAAATTAACTATTTTATCCTACTAAGCACAACAAGTGAGTATCATATGGTGAAAGACATAACCACTAACTCAAAAAAATAAGCAAAATAAATCTACATAAAAACAATTAAGCACATAAATTCGCAAAAAAAGTTTACAAAAAAGTTTCTAATTTCAGCATATTAGTACAATTCTAAGGACAGATCAACTAAGAGCAACTAATAAACTCTCCCCACACTTAGATTCAACATTGTCCTCAATGTTGTAGGAATAAAATAAAAGATAAAGGAACTAAGACCCCCCTAATTTGTAGGCGTTACTTGCAATACTTTATGAAGTCCTTTGTGTTTGTTCCAAGCTTATTTTCACCATAATCAATTCAATCCTGCAAATAGTCTTGAGGGAGAAAGTTTAGAGTAACAAGAAACAAAACAAAAATGAAAAACAGAAAATAAAACAAGAAAAATAATGTTGGGTTGTCTCTCAATAAGCGCTAAATTTAATGTCAATAGTCAGATGGAGAGTGGTGTCTTCAAACTTTTTGCAGTGAGATAGAATGAGTCTTCGCCATGAAGTCCCCATCATAGTATCACTTCAAGCGTTGTCCATTCACTACAAAAGTGCTTCCATCATGCCCCTTGATTTTAATGGCCTCATGAGGCTGCACATCAGTGACCTTAAATGGCCCAGACCATCTGGACTTCAATTTCCTAGGGAAAAATTTAAGGTGTGAGTTAAACAATAATACCTTCTGTCCAACCTTAAATTTCTTGTTTAGAATCCTTTTATCATGCCAAACCTTGGTTCATTCTTTATAAATGCAGGCATTTTCAATAGATTCCCTTCTTATCTCATCCGGCTCATTTAGTTGAAGTATACACTTTTCACCTGCATCCTTCAGAACATAATTCAAAGCACGCACAGTATGATCGATGTTCAAGTTCAACAAGAAGATGACAAGATTTACCATAAAAAAGTCTATAAGGAGACATGCCTAATGGTGTTTGATATGCAGTCTTGTATGCTCATAATGCATCATTTAGCTTAATAGACTAATCCTTTCTAGATGCACTAATAGTCTTTTCTAAGATTCCTTTCAACTCCCTATTAGAGACCTCAACTTGTCCACTGGTTTATGGGTGATATGTGGTACTAGTTCTAAAAAGACATCCATATTTATGCAATAGAGCTCTAAATTGATGATTTCTACAATGTACCTTATTATTGTGAGGTTTAGTATAATATAAGTTTTGATGATGACAAATATAGAGTAATAAGGAACAAATGCATTATATGTATTTGACATATATAATGTTCCTTAAAGAAGTAAAATACATATTAGCATGTATTTAATTATGGTTATAATACATATATCATGCTATGTGTAAATATATCCACTGTACTTTTACAATAAATAATATAAGTTGGATATATAAACTGGACTAACTTCTTGGTTTGTAAGTGTAATATGTTAAATGTAGGTTGGTCCAAGTAAGAAGAGTGAGCATTGGAATAAAGAAATGGAAATCAATATCATGCCTCACTCAAGAAAGAAGAAAAGAAAGGATGCTCCAAAAATAGAAGATCAGAAGGGAGCATGCCAAGAAGGAAATGACCAAGTGGAAGTGGAACTCAATATTTGAAGACCTAGTCACTAGGTATATTTTATTTTCACTTAGGTCTTGAGGTGGGATTAATCTTTGAAAATTACTTAATCTTGTTACCATATGTTTTAAATGAGTTAGATTAAGTAAGTCTGATGTTAGTATAAGTTAGATTTGAAAAACTCTGATGATAGATGAATTTTGAGAAGTTAAACTTCATATACTTTGTGAAAATATGAACTTTGCTGACTGAAATTTAAAGTTCCAGAGATATTACCTCTGACAGACAAATTTCAAGTGTTGAAATTCGAATTTCGAGTCAAGCATAGTTAGTAAAATCTGGTTTTCAAGAATCTAAAGTTTGACCTTTGATTAGTGTTTTTATATATCTCTCAAAATACATATGGAGTTGATGTAAAACTTATTTCATATGAAACTAGACTTAATAAGCTTTTCAAAGAAGGTTATTTCACTCAAAACAAAGATCATATGAAAAAGCTATGGTTATTTAAAGTTGAGTAGTGAGATATGAATTTTTAGTTTTGACCTCTTATCATTTTTTTGATCATATATCACAGAATACGTTTTATTTTTAAGTTAAATTTGTTTCATTTGAAAGTAGATATTGAGAGCTTTCCAACCATAGGTCATTTGCTTAATTTGGAGTTAAAATGAGAGAGTTATAGCTTCTGCAAAACTGTCTACAGTGCAAAGTTCGAAGTTACGTAGGTTCCGCTACGATAGACAAATTTCGGGCCTCCAAAATTCGAATTTCGAAGAGAACCTCCGTGCAAAGTTGAGCTTGCCACTGACAGACGAATTTTGGCTTTCAAAATTTGAACTTCAGGTCCAACAGACAAATTTTGACTTTCAAAATTCGAATTTCGAAGCACCAGAATGTGAAAATACTTCCAGAAAAGCTAACAGACGAATTTTGGCTTCCAAAATTCGAACTTCAAGTATAACAGACAAATTTTAACTTTGAAAATTTACATTTTGAATATCCAGAAACACAGAAATACTTCTAGGACAACTAACAGATGACTTTTAACTTTGAAAATTTGAATTTCGAATATCCAGAAACACAAAAATACTTCTGGAATAACCAAATTTTGAAAGGAAGAACTTGTGTCATATTGAGTTGCTTACTGACAGACGAATTTTGAGAACCAAAATTCGAACTTCGAATGCACTGTAGCAATATGGAACAACTGTTCACACTTACCAGAAGTATTTTAAACTTGAAAATTCGAATGTTCCAACATAAAAATATTTGTCAAGATGAAAATTCGAATTTCAGCTTTGAACAGACAAACTTCGAAGTTTAACGCTAAAAACTTTAACTTACGATCTCTTCAAAATTTGTCTGTTGACATCCAAAATTCGAATTTCAGTATGTCAGAAATATAAAATGTGGTTGGTAAACGGCTAGTTTTGCAGAGTAAACCGTTGGATAACGTCTCTAACAGCTAGATCTTATATCTAACGTCTAATTACACTACAAAACTATAAATAGAACATCATTTGAACTTATGGGTAACAATCTTAAGAGAGTTTATGCGAAAATGCTGCTATAACTTGTAAAATTTTTCTATCTTAGTATTGTTTGAAAAACCTACCTCAATAGAGTAAACTTTCAATGTATTATCTACTCTTTAAGAGAGTTTTCATTCTATAAACATTTCTTTCTACATATTTTGGGTAGAATCTTAGTGTGGGGAAACATTAAGGGATTTACACATCTTGTAAGGGTGTAAGGAGAGTGGTTTCACAAGTGCCTACTGAAACTTGTGAGAATGTACTGAGGCTTCACAGGTGCCCAAATCAAACTTATGGGATATAGTGAAAAATCTCAAGTGGTGGCTTGGGGATTGGATGTAGGCCAAGTGGTTGGACTGAACCAGTATAAATCATTGTGTATTGTTCTTCATCTTCTCTACTCAGCTGTTGCACACAACCATCTCTGTTTATCTCTATTTTACTGCACTCTTAGTGAAATTGGGTTGTGATCCAAAAGAGCGAAAATCTTGCATCACCCAATTCACCCCCCTTCTTAGGTGACCAGTCAACCTAACAATTATCACAAATAATTGCCCTTGGAACCCCAAACCGAACAAACAATTTTTTCACAAATTTGATTACACTAGCAGCTTTGTTGTTAGGTAATGAGGAAGCCTCAACCCATTTAGTAACATAATCAATAACAACAAGAATATAGATAACAAGAGTTACCATATGAGGGAGGAAAAGGGCCCATGAAGTCTAGTTCCCAAACATCAAAGGGCTCGACTTTTAATATACCTTGCTGAGGTATCTCATGCCTTTTATTGATAGAATCTGTGCGTTGACATCTATCATGGTTAGTCACAAATGTTCTTGCATCTTTGAACAATGTGGGTCAATAAAAGCCACTTTGAAGAACTTTGGCAGTAGTCTTGTCAGGATCATGATGTCCACCATAAGGGGAAGAATGGTAGTAGCCAAGAGTAGGAACTATTTCTTCTTGTGGAACACATCTTCAGACTATACTATCGGCACATCTCCTGAAGAGTAACGGGTCATCCCATATATAATGATTCACCTCAGCTAGAAATCTCTTTCTTTGGTGAGAATTGAGGTCTTTGGGGATAATGCCTGTAGCTAGAAAATTTGCATAATCATCAAACCAAGGAGTAAATAGAGCAGAGACAGCCATTAAACTTTCATATGGGAACTCTTCATTAATAGGAATTTCATTATTTTTGGGCAAATACTCAAGTCGGGACAAGTGATCTACGACTCAATTTTCAGTACCCTTTTTATCTCTAATTTCAATATCAAATTCATGTAATAAGAGAACCCATCTTATCAACTTTGGCTTGGCATCCTTCTTACACATGAGGTATTTCAAAGTTGCATGGTCAGTGTACACAATGACTTTAGACATAGAAAGATAGGATCTGAATTTGCCTAAAGCATGAATCATAGATAGAAACTCCTTTTTAGTGGTCATATAATAGATCTACGTGTTATCCAAGACTCTGCTAGTATGGTAATAACATGCAAATTTTTACCTTTTCTCTGTCCCAGAACAGCACCAATTGCAAAGACACTTGCATCACACATAAGCTTAAAAGGTAAACTCCAATAAGAGGGAACAACAATAGGAGTAGAAATCAAAGCCTTTTTCAAATGATTAAAGGCATTCATACAATCATCATCAAAATTGAAAGGAACATCCTGGGCAAGCAAATTAGTTAGAGGTTTAGCAATCTTAGCAAAATCTTTAAAATATCTTCTATAAAATCCTGCATGACCCATAAAACTTCTAATAGCCTTAATAGAATTGAAAGGAGGTAAATTTTCAATTACTTCAATTTTTGCTCGGCCAACCTTAATCCCTTTGGCTAAAACTTTATGTTCCTAAACAATCCTCTCAGTTACCATAAAATGACACTTTTTCTAGTTAAGCACCAGATTAGTCTCTTCACATCTCTGCAAAACTTGAGCAAGATTAGATAAACAAATATCAAAAGAGTCACCAAAAATAGAAAAATCATCCATAAAGATCTTAATGATATTTTTCACCATATCTTAAAATATTGCTATTATACATCTTTGAAAAGTGGCGGGTGCATTACATAACCCAAAAGGCATTCTACCATAAGCAAAAGTATCATACAGGCATGTGAAAATTGTTTTTTCCTGATCTACAGGGGCAATTGGGATTTGGAAATATCCCAAATAACCATCAAGAAAATAATAATATTCATGGCCAGCCTTATGTATTAATGGATAAATAACTGTAGTCATATGAACCTATTAAATTAGTCAATTTGTGGATCAAAGGGCAGGTCCATTTAATTTAAAATTTTTGAAAAACAACTAAAGTATTTTTTTAATTTTTTTTTTTGCAAATGAAATGAGATTTAATCACGAAATGGCGGAACAAGTGAGAAAATTAATTTTTTTTTAAGATCTATTTGTTTTAAAAAAAATTAATTTCTAAATAAATGAGCTTACTTATGCACACCTCTCAATGTGGCTTTAAATATTTGTTAAAATTTCATTTTATCAAAATATCATCCGCGTCCTTAATTTAAACCCGTAAAAAATACTTTCAAGTCAGGTCATTGTTGACTGTTACTGAAAGTAGTAGAAATACTTCATTGACAGACAGACGACTTGCATTGGTCTTCTTCACTGGGTGGGGTCATATGCCACATGTTATTGTTATGTGCTCCAAACTAAAGCAACATATTACACAGGACATCACGTCCTCTTTCTGGCTTGCCTCGGAAAAATGTTTGTATAGATAAGGGAGAATTATTTATAACTTCGGAGACAATCATTTAGGACGAGGGACCATTGGTAGGGAGTGAGATAGGTTCGGCAAAGAATAATAGTACAAGATAGGTAAGAAATTATTCATCTCTCTAAATAAGTCTCTTAGAAGTCTTTATAAATAATTCTCCCCATATATAATTACTCACTAATTAATTAAATTTTAAAAATTAATATACTACTCCCTCCATCATACTTCCTCCCTTTCTTAATATAAGGGATAATTAGGGGAGTTTTCATATTTTAAAATATAAAGGACACATAGAATTTATCTGGTGTATTTAATAATTTTTTCCCAAAATATCTCTAATTAAGATAGTATATTTTTAATTTAATTCATTTGTATTAATTGCATGATAAAAGAGTTATTAACATTAAATGAGGATATTTTTAGAAATTACTTTATATTCCTGACAAATTTATTATTTTGCTTGGTATGTGTGATTTTGTCTCTTGTCCTTTATATTAATGGACGGAGGGAGTATATTATAAGGCACTATGAGAGATTTATCTTATTTTATAATATAAGGTAACATGTAATAATATATCATTTTTGTCCAGTATTTATTGTATTATTAATATTATAACTTATTCTATATTTAATGAAAGAAATGGAATTAATATGGGTAAAATTAGAAATTTTGATTTTTTTATAAGTTTAAGAATGTACTTCCTCTAATCTTTAATATAAGATCCTTTTAATTGAATCACGCGGATTAAGAATTGAAATTAAAACTAATTAACTATCTCAATTTCTCCGAAAATTCTAACATTTTTTCAAAACTACCATTATTTAATTTTTTTTTCTTTTTCTTTGAATACATTAAATAGTGACATTTTTTGGAAATATATAATAAATACTACCTCGTAAATTGTAAATGATCTTATATTCAGAATCAGGATAAAATATACTATATATAAGACCGGAGGGAGTAATAAATTTTTTTTAATATATGTGAAACCCCTTCTTTTACTTTATAATATGGATGGTGGAAGTATATAAAATTATAATATATTTATTACTCATTTTGATTTTTAATATAAGACTCTTTAATTTTAACCAAATCATATGAATTAAGTATAAGAGTTAAAATTAGTTAACTATCTTAATATTTTTAAAAAATTCTTAATTTTTTAAAAAAATTATAGTGTCTTTTCAAAACTATTTTTATTGAATTTCTTTCCCTTTCTTTCTCATAAATTTAATATGGGCATTTTTTAGTTTTGCATAATAAATATTTTATTGTGTTTTGTAAAGGGTGATATAGTGGAAGGGAATAGTATATATAAATATTTTCAAGGAGCAACCTGAACATGTGCAAAACAAGGTAAAGACGTTGCTAATGTTCCTTAAACTAAGTATTTTTTCTCTTAATTTATATGTTAAAAATGTCAATTTTATCTAATGGAACATCTCTAGCCCATACACACTTCTCTCTCAATATGATTGTATATAAGTATAATAAATTATGAAATTTCGTTTTATTATCTAATCTAAATCTGTTGGCCACAAAAAAATCTAAATCTAAGTATATTCAATATTACCATCCTCATTTTCAACCTGGCTGCAGGTTGGGTCACCACATGTTCTGTCCCCTTCTCTCACACTCAGCATTTCACCTCCATCCTCCAGAAATGAACTTTGTCTCCATGTATGTTCGTGTGTGTGCAAAATTGTTTATTACTATATTATAATTTAACTAGATTATATGTTCTACCACGTACAGAAGAAAAAGCTATTCAAATAAATTGACAATAAATTATTAAAAAATTATTAAATATATTGACAATAAATTATTAAAAAAATTATTAAAGAAGAATACACAAAAATGTCCAAACTGCATCAAGAGCAATTAAGTTAGAACTAAGAGCTAGATGTAGTAGTTGTATAGGTTTTAAATATCGATGTGATGGGAAGGATTTCCTGATTGAAATTGGTGTTGTCACTTAATAATTTTTTTTATACACGTTTTTTTTGTGTATAGAGAGGTATAATTATGGGAGCCCTTTCTAGTGGAAGGTGACCTTTAATTATACTTTTTTTTGTTGTATATATCCTTTTTGTAAAGTCTATTTTTGGGAATAATGAAAGTTATTACATCATTACAAAAAAAAATGACAATAAGAAAAATGTGCTTAATATATAAATATAATCATAATTAAAAACAATACAATTCATATTAGATTCTACATAATATAAAAAAAAAATCATGTCTAGCTTTATAAAAGGTGCTAAATTAAATCTAACTAGATAACCAAAGTCACTTCTTGCAAATCTATGCATATAGCATAATCAATGACAATGGAAAGTTTAGTTTGCGTCAATAAACAATATACGCCTAGATGGAGTATGACTTATAGGGTTTTTTTCTTTTTTTTGTGTAATGCATGAAAAGGTTTCTTCTTTTATCTTACAAAATACCATATAAAAATAATATTTATTATTTTTGTTATTATTATTTAATAGTAATTTTACAATTTATATTCAGGGACACAAAAAAAAATTTCAACCTACAAAATTAATTAGTTTTCTATTCCATTATTCCAAATACAATACTTTGACAATTTTCTCTCTAAATTATGTAGAGTTTATAGTTTTATTGAAATATATATTTTTAATTTTTAAAATATATATAAATTCTTAAAAAATTATTTCTGCTTTAGTGTCATTTGAATTTTTTTGGTCAAAATATATTTTATTTAATTTTTATCTAAAAATATATATTAAGATTAATAGATAAATTTTGGATAAAAAATTTAAATTATACTAAAGGATAGAGTAAATTTAACTTAAAAAGTTTTGGCAATTATATTCTATGGAAGGGAAGGATGCATCTAAGGCAAGCATATTGAATACAACAATTGGCACTAACAGTACTGAGATTCATTGGGAGATGGCAGCCACGAAGCAGAATGGAATGACCTCAGAGACTTCTCAAGAAATGGTGGAAATTACACAGCCACTTCCTCAAACCTCAGTCTATAGATTTATCCTCAAATCACTTGGAACAAGAAGTATGCATTTTCACTACTACAACACAACCTATAATGATAGAAATTAAATAAATGAAAGATAAAAATAGTAAATAAATTCATATTGCCTTATATTATGTAAAAAAGAAAAATCTACTAATTACTTTATAATATTTTGCTAATTTAACTCGGATTGAGATTCAGACATTCATCGGTTCTTCTATGCGAAGTCATTTTCTAGCATACACAGCAACATCTTTTTATATGCGCAGTTATTTTATAGCATCTAGCTTTGATTCAAGCCCAATTAATTTATTAACTTTTAGAGGGATAGTAATGATCGAAAGCTCAGAATTTTTCTTTTTTCTTTTTTCGAACAGCCTTGATCCAGAAGTTTGTTTGTGATTATCATAATTGTGGCTTACTTTTACTAACAAGTCATTACATTGCATTATTTATTCTGATTATTAAATTAATTAATTATTTTATAAAATTAAATAATTTGTGGGCCCAATGGCAGTTCCATTTAATTTATTTTTTAAAAACAACTAAATTAATTTTTAAAATTTCTTACAGAGGAAATGAGATAACTCACGAGATGGTGAAATAAGTGAGAAAGATGTTTTTATTATTGAAGTGCTATTTATTTTTTTTAAAAATAATTTTTTAAGTGAGAAAAAATTATTTTGACTAAAAAACTAGTTAATAAATAATTAAAAACGAAAAAATGAGATGGGATTTTTTTTTGGCCATGAGATGGGATTAATATTACTGTCATACTGTGGTGCGTTTGACTTGCTACTCCATGTCCTTTAATGTCTTTTTATATGGCATCAATTATTTACTTTGACTTATGAAATTATTAATTAACTAATTTAAAAAAAATTTATAATGTGCCTTGTCATTGGGCAGTTGAAATCACCAGAATGCTCTTTAATATTACAATCAATCAGATTTTTCAATATTAGAAAGGTATTTTTGAATTGTTATTATCATTGGACAAAAATGCTAAGTATAAAACGACTAACAAAATCTTGCTTTATAATCTTTAAAAAGAATTAGAACTTTTAAAACTTTTAACTGTAAATATTATAAATTATGAGTATTTAAATTTAATTGTCATTTTTTAAATAAATTATGAATTATGAACCAGAGTTCAGGTGCTACAGACTGGTTACGTTTAATCAATAACTGTCGTTAGTCTTTACTCAATACATAAGATAACATGATAAAAAGATAAGAACATAATCAAAAGAATATATATTTTTTAACTAAACTATATATAGGAATGGGAAATAGAATGAGAAAATGGGAAAGTTATTTTCTATAAATATGGGAAGCTTTTTTTTACAAAGTCATTTTGCCATCTATCAAATACAAATTTTATACTTTTTCTTTTTTCTCAAATTCATTTTTTTCAATTACCAAATATAGCAAAAGATATCAATCCGTGCAAGATGGGATTCATGACTTTGCATTTGTATAGTAAATAAAGAGTCTATATTTCAAGAAAAAAATGCAGTATAGATTTAACTTATATATACATATATATACATATATATATATATATATAATAGGGATAATCGGACCTTTTTGGTCCTCAAAGTTTTCCCTTCATATTAGTCACTATAGTTTTCTTTAGAGTTATATAATTTTATATTATTAAAAAATTGATTCTTAATATTTCAAAAACTCAATATTTTAATCTCTTTTTCATCTAAGATGGCATTAACATTATTAAAATTGCGATGCTGGGGCTAATGGTTACCATACTTGGATCAACATATAGATAATTCAGGCTAATGAGATTGCATTTAAAAAGAAACGCAAATATCTACTGATGATTTAGAATATTTGTCCCTGCATTTTTGAAAAAAAAAAAGTCATGTGGGTCTTATTATAATATATGTGTTTGTCCAATTCAATTAACTATTAGCCACATCATTACAATTTTAATGGCCTTAATGTGATCCTAGAGGACATAGTAATTAATTACTGAATTTTTGAAATATCATAGATCAACTCTTTAATGATATAAAATTATAAGGATTTATTTAATCATAATAAAAATATAGAAATTGATATGAAAATTTGGGAAACTAAAACATCCTTTGTCCATGTAAAATATCACCAATATTCTATCATTGAAAACAATATTTCTATTATACTGAGGGTTTCTTAGAATGGGTTTGATTGAAATTTTTTGGAGGGTATTTAAGGAAAGGAGAAGGGATAAAATCCCCTCCTATTATTTGGTTCATAAAGTACAAGGGTTACTCCCTTCCCTATTCCTATTTTAAAACACTCTAAATTAAAAATTTTTTGAAAAAAATTAAATTATAATTACTCAATTTTCTCCTGAACCAATACAATATTTTATTAAAATTCTTTCAATTTTCTTCTTTCCAATTCCTTTTCCTTTAATTTCCTTTATTAAAAAAACCCTCAAATCCTCTTAAATGAAGCAATCACACCCTTAAGAAATATTTTTTTTAATGAATAAACGATGTCATTACTCATTAATGAATATTGCAGATAAATCAATTAAAAAATAAAAAATGTTGAGTCAAGTCAAGATGTGAGAGGTGCCTTTGGTTTGTCTCCCGATGCCTTGTGTCCAGCTGTCCCATTTTGATGAACGATCGTCCATTAAATCTAACGATGAGAGATTGCGTTCATATTGAATGATAAATGAGGGTCTCGGCATTGCGCACCAGAGGCAAGGGTGCAAGTTTTAGAATTTATAAGTTTATTAAATATTATTTTATACGATAAAACTAGAAAAAATTTCCATAAAATAGTAGATCTAGACTATTCAATTTTAATTTGTATAGTTTAAATTTATAATTTTTTAATTTTTATGTAATAACAATATTTTTTTAAAAATAATAATTATAAAATTATATCTATATGTAATAAAATAAAAATATATTAAAAATATAATAATAAAATATAATTAAATCTAAAATGTCTAAAGGACCGATGAGCACACAATGCTTATCCACCCAATTTGTTTTTATGAACAATGTAATTCATGACTTATAAGCAGTAAGAGTTGCTACTGGTTTTATATTCTTGTTAGTAATGTTCCATTCTAAAAGTAAATTTAAATTGATTGAATTTAAATTTGAATTAATATTATTTATAATAAATCTCATCATCCCATCAATATATCAATATCAATATAATAATTATATAGCTATGATAAATATGACATATTTCAATTATTGTACTAGGAAAAATAAATTATTTTTCGCTTATGAAGGATACCAAACAAATCATGGCCATATGTCTTCAAAGTAGTGAGACTAGTAATGGTCATCTCTTCAGCATTTTGTCATTTTAGGTTATATAAAGTGTCATTAATAGCGTAGAAAATTTAAAATATAAATTGTATTATTTATTTTTTTACAAATAAATTATTTTATTAATGGGAATAGTATAGTTTTTTTTAATAAGTTTTGTATTTATTACTAATGATTTATTTTTGGTATAACAATTAAAATTTTTTAAAAACTATATTGATAATAAGAAACTGTTTAATATATCTAATTTTCATATTTATTTCTGTTAAAAAAATGACTTTGAATGCACGGGATCCACATTGGTCTATCAAACATGTCAGTATAGTATAAGGATTGCTTTCCTAAGTAAAGCAACTTGTTTATGAATATTTTTTTTTGGCCACACTTGTTTATGAATATTTAAACCTATACATGTAAACTTGTTTAATTTGTGGGTAACACTGTGGGTCCATTTAAAATTTAAAATCAAACTCTCCTTTTTTATAAGGCCCTTACTAAAAAGCTTTTCATGATTTTTTTTATAAGATACCTTATAATATTATTTATATATTAGCTCTAATCATTTATTCTTAACCTTATAAATTATTATTAGAGTTTTTATATGATTAGTTAACAGTAATGTTCTTAGCCTTATTTTAATTAGTTTCATACTTTCCTACTTAATAATAATTAAAAATTTTATTTAATAAGAATTACATTATTATAATAAATAAAGATAAAAAATATTTAATATTCTTTTAAGATTTTAAGAATAAATTAACTTTGTTAATCTATATAAATTAATTGGAAGTGCCTTGTTAAAAAGAATTGAAAAGAATTGGAGGAGTATATGACATAAAACTACATCATTTATGAATTATCAACCTGACTGAGGTCATCGCAATGTTGTGGCTACTCTGAAAATTATTGATTTGGCCCCTCCAAGCAGATGGGCCCTCATGTACCCGTCCCATTGTATGGCTAATAATACTTCAGCAAATAAAGCAAACAACAAAATTTCTGTGGGCCCTCATTAGGAATAAATGCTCAGATCATGGGCTCCAGCAGCAGCTATAATCACTGCGATTCAACATCATTGTTACTACCTCCGTCTTGAATATACTATCTCCGTGTGTGATTATCTACTTCATCAATATTAAAAAAATAGGTTAAAAATAGTTAGTTCTGTTGAATTTGTTACAAATTAAAAATATTTTTCTTAATATATGTCCCCAATTTAATGTTTAAATTTTTTACTCTAAATTAAATAATACTTAATTAATACTCCTATGTTATCAAATTTCTTTCAGCAAAAATCAAATAAATAGGCTATTTAATGAATAATATAATGGGAATTAAAAATAAATTATTTTATGAATGTGTGTAGTATATTTTTTAATAAATTTTATATGTTATTAATTATTACATATTTATTTTTTAGTATAACAATGAAAAATTAGTAAATATATTGACAATAAAAAACTGTTCAATATATCGAATGAAATAGTTATTATTAATTATTATTTTCATCACATTAAAATATAGAAAAATGTGCCCCTTATTTTCAGTCTTCACATGAAGAATTTTAAAGAAAGTGGCATTTCCCTAACTATACATTGAGGCTCTTTCTCATATTTGATAAAAGTGAGATTTCTAATTAAGAGTTATTGGTGTCTTCCAAATACACTACTATTATTTTTTTATCTATTTTCCCCTTCCTTGAATTCCTTTTTCCTTCCATATATCAAATATTACCTAAGTAATATTGACTATATTTGTTTATAATTAAAAGTTAGATGTTGCTTTACCAAATAAAAGAAAAGAAAGTGTAGATGTTACTTTGTCAGTACTTGTGAACAATATATATATAGAGTATATTAATATAAGAAAATACTCCATTCGATTTTTTTCATAAGAGATTTTTTTTATTTTTTTATTGACATAAGATGCTTTTATAATGTCTATATCATTAAATTTTTTTATCCTAAATGCCCTTTGCCTGATAGTTGGTAATTGATATTAATGTGAATAATTACATCAATAATTAGTGATATTAAGTGTTATTTTCTTGAATGGAGAAAATAATATTATTAATAAACTTTATTAGATGAGGGTAATTTTAGAAAATAACTGAAATTTTATACAAATTTAATAAGTTTAATCACTTTTAACTAAATTTTTTAATATTCCCTATTGTCCTTAGCAAAAGTTAGGCTCTATATTTATTTCAATAGTTATTTTTTTGTGAAGTTTAAAGTAGAAATTGTTAGGTTGGCTGGTCACCCAAGAGGGGAGTGGATTGTGTGATACAAGATTTTTGTTCTTTTTGGATCACAACCTAATTTCATTAAGAGTGCAGCAAAACATGGATAAATAGAGAGAGTTGTGTGCAGCAATTGAATATAGAAGATGAAGAACAATACACAATAATTTATACTGGTTCAGCCTAACCACTTAGCCTATATCCAGTCCCCAAGCCACCACTTGAGATTTTTCATTATATTCCACAGGTTTGATTTGGGTATGTGTGAAGCCTGAGCACATCCCACAAGTTTCAGTAGGCACTTGTGAAACCACTCTCTCCTTACCCTTCTAAGATGTGTATATCCCTTAGTGTTTCCCCACACTAAGATTCTACCCAGAATATATAGAAAGAAATGTTTACAGAATGAAAACTCTCTTGAAGAGTAGATAATACATTGAAAACTCATTCTATTGAGATGGGTTTTTCAAACAATGCTGAGATAGAAAGATTTTACAAATTGTTGCAGCATTTTCGCCTAAACTCTCTTAAGATTGTTACCCATAAGTTCAAATGATGTTCTATTTATAGATTTGTGGTGTAACTAGATGTTAGACACAAGATCTAGTCGTTAGAGATGTTACCCAATGGTTACTCTGTAAAACTAGCCGTTCACCAACCACATTTAATGCGTTGACACTCTAAAATTCGAATTTTAGGTGTCAATAGAGGAATTTCGCAAACGCCATAAGTTAAAGACTTTAACGTTAAACTTCGAAGTTCGTCTGTTCCAAAGCAAAATTCAAATTTTCATCTTTAGAAAATATTTCTATGTTGGAACATATGAATTTTCAAGTTTAAAGTACTTCTGGTAAGTGTGAACAGTTATTCCATATTATTACAGTGCCTTCGAAGTTCGAATTTTGGTGTCCAAAATTTGTTTATCAGTGAGCAACTCAATATGACACAAGTTCTTCCTTTCGAAATTCGAATTTTGGATGTGAAAATTCGTCTGTTGGTTGTTCCAGAAGTATTTTCACATTCTGGAGATTTGAAATTTGAATTTTCAAAGGTAAAATTCATCTATTATACTTGAAGTTTGAATTTTAGATGTCAAAATACGTCTGTTGGCTTTTCCAGAAGTATTTTTACATTCTAGAGTTTCGAAATTTGAATTTTGAAAGCCAAAATTCATCTGTTAGATATGAAATTAGAATTTTAGAAGCCAAAATTCGTTTGTCAGTGGCAAGCTCAACATGACACAAAAGTTCTCTTTGAAATTCGAATTTTGGAGGCCCAAAATTTGAATTTCGGAGTCTATCGAACGCGGAACCTCTATAACTTTAATCTTTGCACTGTAGACAATTTTGCAGAAGCTATAACTCTCTCATTTTAACTCCAAATTAAGCAAATGACCTATTGTTGGAAAGCTCTCAATGTCTACTTTCAAATGCAATAAGTTTCACTTAAAAAAAAATACGTATTCTGTGAGATATGGTCAAAATAATGATAGGAGATTAAAACTGAAAGTTCATATCTCACTACTCAACTTTAAATGAGCATAGCTTTTTCATATGAACTTTATTTTGAGTGAAATAACATTCTTTGAAAATATTATTAAGTCTAATTTCATATGAAATAAGTTTTACATCAAATTCATATATATTTGAGAGATGTATTAAAAATACTAATCAAATGTCAAACTCTAGATTCTTGAAAACTAGATTTTACTATGTTTAAAAGTAAGGATATGTTATCCAAAGCTTCTTGATTTAATCAAATTCAATTGTAAATCATTGAGTTTTATTCTAAAGTTTGAATTTTGAAACCTAAAATTTGTCTATCAGAGGGAATGTTTTTGAAACCTTTTAGTGCTTAATTATCAAACGAACTTCGTCATGACTTAAGACAAATTTTCCATATTTTACTAACTATGCTTAACTCGAAATTCGAATTTCAACACTTGAAATTCGTCTGTCAGAGGTGATATCTCTGGAACTTTAAATTTCAGTCAGCAAAGTTCATATTTTCACAAAGTATATGAAGTTTAACTTCTCAAAAGTTATCTGTCAATCAAAGTTTTTCAAATCAGCATATGCTAACATCAGATTTACTTAATCTATCTCATTTAAAACATATGGTACTAAGATTAAGTAATTTCCAAAGATTAATCCTACCTCAAGACCTAAGTGAAAACAAAATATACCTAGTAACTAGGTTTTCAAATGTTAAGTTCCACTTCCACTTAGTCATTTCCTTCTTGGCATGCTCCCTTCTGATCTTCCATTTTTGGAGTATCCTTTCTTTTTTTGTTTCTTGAATGAGGCATGATATTGATTTCCATTGTTGTATTCCAATGCTCATTCTTCCTACTTGGACTAACATACATTTAATATATTACACTTACAAACCAAGTAGTTAGTCTAGTTTATATATCCAACTTATGTTATTCATTGTAAAAGTGTGGTGGATATATTTGCACATAGCATGATATATACATTATAACCATAATTAAATACATGCTAATACACATTTTACTTTTTTAATGAACATTATATATGTCAGATACATATGATGCATTTGTTCCTTATTACTCTATATTTGTCATCATCAAAACTTATATTATACTAAACCTTACAATCTCCCCCTTTTTTATGATGACAAATTACGAGTGAAAAATATGCTTAATGAATGATTAACACATATAATGCAGTTCAATTTAGATAATTTCAGATTAAGTATACACATATTTTTCACACAGCTTCTCCCCTTATTTGACATCAACAAAAAGGTTTGAAGAATAACAAGTATTTCTTCTCCCTTTATTTGTAAGGTTGTACCAGTAAGTATAGATGTTTGGGGTGTTTCAAGTACACATAAAAATACAGACTGAAATGTAAATCATCATCAAAACTTATTATACACCTCATGGTCAGACTATGTCAAATTTTACTGATATTAAAATTGATACCCATTGTTATTAATCATCTTCAAAATTGATACTAATTGTTGGTGATATTCAAAACTAATATCAGTTGCTGCTTGAAACTATTATGATACCAAATGTTATGATGCTTCTTGTTAAGATGATTATGATATGCACACATCACAAGAGGTATCTCAAAGTTATAGAGTTGCTGCCTTCTTCCTTTAAGATCAAGGAGAGATGTTGAGGCATCATTTGCTTCTTTTAGCAAGTTAGGATCAAGTAACAGAACTCTTTATAATAAAATGAGGTGAGTTAAAGCATAAGCAAATTAATTTCAAAAAATACTCCCCCTCAACCTATGCATTTCATAAAGATAAAACTAAGAAAGCATAATGCATCAAATGAGTATGTTCATTCATTCAGTACATGATGTATGCATTATGATTCAAGTTTTTCTTTTACAATCAGAAAGACCCTTTTTTTAAAAAAAAATAAAAAAACCTTTACATGCAAATTTACAAGCTCCCCCTAAGCATGAGCATTTATTCAAATATGTTTGCTTTTCAATTCATGGCTTAAATCAAAATCAATATACAAGGGGAATTTTGAAAAGCACACATGTTTGGTTATACAAATGAAGGAATTGACTTCTACAAATATTGAACTTTACAGTAAGCACCATCATATGCAAATAATTCATCATTTGCATAAGGACCATACTTTATTTTAACACTCTTAAATAATAGCACCAACCAAGCATACATATATATTGAAAATTTGTTAAACACTTACAAACCAGCATTGTTAATAGCTAATTTCTTCCCTTTTCAATATGATTCCAATTGAGTATATCAGATACTTCATCTTTATAAGGCTTTCACCATTTAGCCCAGGGAGTACCTACAAAAGTAGAAGGGAAAATCCTTTTTCTTTCTTTGGTACCCTTTCTGACTTGGGTCCACTATAGGTTAGTTTGAACATCTGTGACCATAGTTCAATCTTACCTAATTATATATATATAATGTAATAATTGAAAAGGGTAAGGATCAAAGGTTACCAAAGATTATTTCCTTATTATTCTTGACTTGTATGCAGTGTAGTATTCCTCATGTCTTCTTTTTGCATACAGGTCAATACCTCTTGAATTTCTGCTCCTTCTCTTCTCAAGGTAAGTAGTATGATTTCCATTTGAGTTGCTTTCTTGAGATCGGTGAGAGAGTTGTTTCCAGTGCTTCTCCATGTGATTTGCGGTTGCAGTTTTGTAGTTTTGAGAAGCTTTCCTTTTCAGCATCCTCTTTCTTGCACCAATATATTCTTTCTTCTTGGATTGATTCTGCATACATGAAACACTAGAAGAACATTTTGGTACCCACTTGGTTCTGGGTCCAGGAGGGTTAGTGGTATTCTTTGGAACCCATTTCATGCTTTTACTCAAACCATTTTTCCTTATGCTGGATAGATAAACAATATGACCATTTTTACCACAATATGTGCATGATGGTCAGCTAGGCATTATATTAAGCATAAAGAATTTTGAACAGGATTTATTTTTCCCTTTGGACTCACTTCTATAGCCAGCACCCAACTTGTCAAACTTAGAATTCTGTTTGCCAAGTGACATATTCAACTTATCATTTTCTTGGGTGAAATTGGCTATTACTCTAGTCAATTCCTCTTTTTCTTTATTTAATATATCACATGTAACACAAGAGGAAGTGTGTGTGTGGGTTTCACAGATATTTTCTAAATCATTTATTTTCTGTTTAAGTGATTCCTTTTCAGTCTTTTCAAATTGCAAATCATTTTCTAAGGAAATCACTTTCTTTTTACTGAGTGCAAGTTCTATAGCTAATCTAGTCAGTTTATCATGCATTTCATTGTAAGCAACTTGCAACTCATCAATAGAGAATTTAGAATCAAATTTAAAGTCAGAATTTGATACCTCATCATTGGATAGTGCCATCAAGCATGGATAGGTATCCTCATCATCTTCATTTGAACTATTGCCCCAGATTGCAGAGGTATATGCCACTTTAGCTTTTTCACTTTTCTTTTCTGCATATCTTCCTCTTTGCCTCTTTGACTGGTACTTCAGCTTATTTACATGGCATGAGTGCTTTTGTTCCTGAAGCTCCATCTTTTTTATTTTGAGGAATTTGCCAAATCTGATGGTCAACTCTTTTAGCTCATCCTCCTCATCATCGCTACTGCTATCATCACTTTCATCATCAGTATCATCATCTTCTGAGCTCTGTGATGTAGTAGCTTGGAGCATAAACATTTTTTCTTTATTTTGCTGCTCCCACAGAAGGTCTAGTCTCCCTTTATGTTCAGCAAGACTTCCAAGAAATGCAGTGACAAATTGATATGATTCTCCTCTTATTTCTTCAATAGCTGTCACGTTTGGTTGCCATTCTTTAGGTAGAGCTTTGAGTATTTTACATACTTGCTCTCTTTGAGTATAGCTCTTTCACAAAGCTGCCAGATGATTAACAATGTGAGTAAAATGAATTTGAAATTCTTTGATGGGCTCACCATTGTTCATCTTGAAGGCTTCATATTCAGCTGTGAGAGAGTTGAGTCTGTTCTCCTTGACTCCCTTGGTTCCTTCATGAGTAATCTCCAGAGCATCCCACATTTTCTTTGTTGTGTTGTAATATGACATTCTGAAGAATTCATCTTGTGAAAGAGCACTGACCAAGGAGTGCTTTGCCATGAAGTTTAGCAAGACTCTTTACTTATCTTCACCATCCCATTCTACTTCTGGCTTCTTTCTATATGTGCCATCATTTTGCATTTTCTTTTGTATAAAGCCACCCTTTTGTGTAACATATCAGATATCTAGGTCTATGGATTGAAGATAAATATGTATCCTCATCTTCCAGTATCCATAGTGTTCACTATTGAAGCCTGGAGGTCTGTTGATATTGTTCCCCTGTGGCAATATGTTCTCTCCAAAACCAGCCATTTTGCTCCCGGATGATTAGATCCTTTGCTGGGAGTCCTAGCTCTGATACCAATTGTTAGGTTGGCTGGTCACCCAAGAGGGGGGTGGATTGAGTGATGCAAGATTTTCATTCTTTTTGGATCACAACCCAATTTCATTAAAACTGCAGCAAAACAAGGATAAATAGAGAGAGTTGTGTGCAGCAACTGAATAGAGAAGATGAAGAACAATACACAACAATTTATACTGTTTTAGCCCAACCACTTGGCCTACATCTAGTCCTTAAGCCACCGCTTGAGATTTTCCACTATATCCCACAAGTTTGAACTGGGCACCTCTGAAGTCTGAGTACATCCCACAAGTTTCAGTAGGCACTTGTGAAGTCACTCTCCCATATCCTTACAAGATGTGTATATCCCTTAGTATTTTCTCACACTAAGATTCTACCCAGAATATGTAGAAAGAAATGTTTACAGAATAAAAACTCTCTTAAAGAGTAGATAATATATTGAAGGCTCACTCTATTGAGGTGAGTTTTTCAAACAATGCTAAGATAGAAAGATTTTACAAATTGTTGCAGCATTTTTGCATAAACTCTCTTAAGATTGTTATCCATAAGTTCAAATGATGTTCTATTTATATATTTATGGTATAACTAGACGTTAAATACAAGATCTAACCGTTAGAGACGTTATCCAACGGTTACTCTGTAAAAATAGCCGTTCACCAATTACATTTAATACATTGACACTCTCAAGTTTTAATTTTGGGTGTCAACAGACGAATTTTACAGACACCATAAATTAAAGACTTTAATGTTAAATTTCGAAGTTCGTCTGTTCTAAAGCAAAATTCGAATTTTCTTTTTTAGAAAATAGTACAAAAATTCTATGAATTTAAACATTTACATATATGTATAGTGAAAATATTTTTTTACTATAGATAACCAAGTACTCTTATTATTTAAATATATTTTTACTTAGAGTATCTGGTATTCTAAATTTATTTCACTTCAAATAGATAATTTATTGAAATACATATTAATTTGGATAAAGTCAAATAAAATTACAAAGTGTTAATGTTATATCACCAAGTATTTAACGATCTATATTCCAAAATTTAGACATAAGACCTTTGGTTAAGATAATGTAATCCTACTAATTAAATTAAGTTTTTGGTAGTTTGTTGTTTAAATATCCTGACAACTAAATAAAATTCCATAAAAACCAAATCATCTTAAATGCGGGGGATCCACATGTCACGTGAGATCGCTCACCCAAGTCCAAACTACTTCAGTCTATAGTCTATATTTGGCAAAGCACTAAATCAACCTATTTATGATACGACATTCTCTGTCTTGCCTCGGAAAACACGTGTATATATCTACTTTTTATTTCAATTTAATTTTTAAAATCTATAAATATAAAAATGAGATCTATGTTTTATTTATTGTTATTTATTCCTGGAGTGGATTGTTCACAGATCATTCTATTTGTTCGACTTGTTGACTTTGTTTATTATGGGTTAGCCATTGTGATGCTTGAATTTATGATATTTTATTTTATTTATTTCATTAGTTAATTCAAAATTTAATTGTCTATTAAGGTGCTGCTATCCAAAGGAAGAGGTGCTGCTGTTGAAAATTGGGAATGACACCTTACTTTATATACTAACAAGTTATTACATTATTTATTCTGATTATTAAATTGATTATTTATTTTATAAAATTAAATAATTTGTGGGGAAAATGGCAGTTCCATTTAATTTAATTTCTTTATAAAAAACTAAATTAATTTTTTAAAATTTTTTACAGAGGAAATAAAATAACTGAGGAAATGGTGAAATAAGTGAGAAAGGTATTTTTATTATTGAAGTGCTACGTATTTTTTAAAATATAATTTTTAAGTGAGAAAAATATTATTTTGATTATAAGACTAACGAAAAAATGGGATGGGACTTGTATTGGCGCTTTTCACGTGCTAATGCATGTCCTCTAAAGTCTTTATATGTGGCATTAATTATTTATTTTAATTTATAAAATTATTAATTAACTAATATAAAAAAGTTGTAACGAGACTTGTCAGTAGGTGGTTGAAATCTCCAGAATGGTATCATTAGAAAGGCACTCTTTCGATGCTGTTTATAAGAAAATACTATTTAGCATTCATTAAAAAAAGTTTTAGTTTGTGAAAGCTAATTAATTTATTAAACATTTAATTTTTTTTTAAAATTAGTCATACTTAATTTAATACTAATTTAAATTACTAATATACTTCATGCACCATTAGTTCATCTTTGAGAGCTTTAATAAAGGGTAATTTAAAAAAAATTATTGCATTATTAACGCTTTTTTTCTTCATTTTTCTTACCACTAAAAGGAAAAAAATTTTCCTTATAAAAAAGATGAGAGGAGTATTTTCGATTTGTCACAAGCTTTGGACAAAAACACTGCTTCCTCTTGTTTTATAGTCTCAAATATAAATTATTTTGTAAGAATTTGTGATATATTAATTGTTTTATTTAAAAAATACCTTTATTGAAAATTGCTTTATGGAGTATTAATTAATTTAAGAGTACAATATCATGTTAAATCTATGGCATTTATTATGAAAAAAACTTGCTTTATAATCTTTAAAAAAAATTAGAACTTTTAAATGTAAATATTATAAAATAAGGTTAAGGGGCAAATCTATCTCCAAGAGCTACATGTACCTTAAACAAATTTTTGAAGCAATATTGTTCACTATATTTCAAAATTGGAGCAATGTCATCCTATACTAATGTTTACCATTAGTTAGAGAAAGACAAAGCAACATGTATACTTAACATTGACTCATTATCAATGATAGTGTAAGATTCAATTTTTATGTTAGAGTTGAAAATTTTAGCAAATGAAAATTATCAAGTCCTCATTGGAAATTTTCAGGTTTTGGTAAAAAATTTTCAAGTAAGGTTTAGACATTTTCAAGCCCACCTTTGGAAACTTGAATGCAAAATGGTATGTTTGGTCATTCATTAGCGTTTTTTGTTGTCAAGTATGGTCCTTTATTTGTATTTTTTCTTTGATATTATGAACCCCATTTCCATTATAGGGCATTTTTGTCATATCCTTTTGTCATTGTTTTTTTTTTTTTTATATTGAGTTTGGTCTTTCATTGGTTTAAATTAGCCTTATGTCACCAAAACCCAATTATTGGGTTTGGTTGTTATGAAAATCAATTCTCCCTTTAAAATATAAGTTGTATTATTTATATTTTTTACAAATAAATTATTTTATTGATGTGATTAATGTAATTTCTTAATAAATTTTGTACATGTTACTAATGATTTGTGTTTTTGAGTATAACAATTAAAAATTATTAAATTCATTGATAATAAAAAACTGTTTAAATATATTCAATTTTCATATTTATTTCGTTAAAAATGACTTTTTTTCGCCAACAAAAAATGACTTTGAATCCCCGGATCCACCTTGATTGATCAGACATGTTAGTATGAGGATTAGTTTCCAAACTAAAGCAACTTATTAATGAATATCTAAGCCCATACATATGAACATGGTTAATTTGTAGGTCACATGGTGGGTCTATTTAAAATTTGAAATTTAAAATCAATTAATATATATATCACATAAAATTACATTTATGAAGGATACAAACCTGATTGAGGTCATCCTTGATGAGGAAAGTGTTAATTCAGTGTTGTGGCTAATTCAAGCCCCATGTCTTCAAACTAGGGAGACTGATATTGGTCTTCTTCACTGATTAGTATACTGTATTTGTAACAACCCTCATTGGCATTGTGTGCAGAATTGGAGGAAACATGACGGTGAGAGGTTCAAATGGTGCAGAAAAGAGCTCCATGCTACAGTGAGAAGCAGATCCGCCACGGCGAGAGCCAATTCCAGTGGCATGTTTTCGGCTGAACGTGATGGTGCTGCGATGAGCAGTTTTGGAGTCGCGGCAAAAGTCGAGAAATTTGCTTAAATTAGAATCATTTCGGATAAATAGAAAGAAAGAAATGGAGGAGAAACCGAGGGAGCTCTGCTAGGGTTTGAGATTTTGGGCATTTGAGAGTGATTCTCAAACCTTGGAAGCTTGGAGTCACTTTGGTAAGTGATCCCTACTCCTTCCTCTACATTTTCTTCAGTTTAAACTTGTGATTTCTAAGTTATAAGTTGGGATTGTCGGTTTGGGCCAAATCCACCGATTAAAATGGATGAAATGGAATTAAGGAAGTGTGCTTTGGTATTCTTGTTGATTGGGTGTGAGTTGTGAAGGGTGTATACATGATTTGAGCTTAACCCTAGGTTGTTTTCGGTTAGGGTTCTTGGCAATTCAAAGTGTATGGGATGGATTGATGTTTGAATGGTCCCTAGGAGTTTTATGATGCATGAATGTGGGATTGGAATCTTGGGTTAGGTCTAATTGGTTAAATTGTGGAAATTGGGTATTTAGATTGTATGTTAATTGAGGTATTATGGTGTTGTTAATATTATTTGGTTGTTTAGAGAAGTCAAGTCATGGGATTAGTGTTCAAAAAGGCTTGTGGAACTCATGTGCGTGTGGTAACGACAATTGAGGTAATCAGGTATTTGTATTATCTGTATGGTTTGTGTTGTATAGTGAGATATGATAGTATATATGTGTATATATGCATCTTCCTTTTCATACCATGATATTGATTGTGTACGTGTATGGTTTTCTACATATCGTGGTATGCACAGCTAGTTGATGTATGATTATTGTATATGTATGATGTGTAGCATTCCCATACCATTGCATGCTAGCATGTCCATATGATGTTTGTGATGATGATATATATGTATGTGTAGAGGCATGTTGGCATGACATTAACATCATCACCATATGAATGCATGGTGAGAAATGGATGATGAGGTGATGATGATATGATAAAGATCCCTGTTGCTAAATCCTCTCCTCGGGAGAGCCAGGCGGCAAAGGACAATATGATATGATGAAATATCCCTGTCACTAAATTCTCTCCTTGGGAGAGTCAGGTGCCAGTGGATTTGGGGATGCACCTTCCTTAAATTACCATCAATTTGGGATGGTCCAGGGAAAGGAGAGCCATAGTCCGAACTCTAGTGTAACTATTGGCCGGATTGCATTAGGTAAGGTGAGCTTGGTGATATCTCGGAATTAGTCTTCACCGACTGTTGGAAGTGAATCATTTATTAAAATGTTTTGTAATGACGACAGCTCATGATTCTAGCCGTGTATGAGGGCGAACATACATACCATTCATTAGTATTACATTACACGACTGTATGGATCAATATATATATTGTGTGTGGTTGTTCCTAGTTACTGAGACTTTGTCTCACACCCCTCTTCCATGAACTAACATTTCAGGTGACAGTTCTGACACTAGTCCGGAAAAGATACCGGAGCAGCATCGGATGTGAGAATAGTAATTCTATGTAGTTTATGTTTATTTAGATATGTATCTTGTGCCAAGTAAGATAGAAGGTTTGGTTGTATGATATGGATGAGGATTGTTACAGATGGATGTTGTATGTATGGTTCTGTATGGTGAATATATGTATGACTGCTTGTGGCGTATGTTTTGATTGGGATGTTGTTGGGTCAATTTAGTGGTGTTTGTGAGCCCAAATGTGGTATTGGGCCTTGTTGGTATGTTTTAAGGCCTATAGCTCATTTTGTCAAATGGGATTCAAGGGGGGTTGAGTCTCAGATGAGAGGTTCCTTTCAGGTGAAACCTCTTAAAACAAGTTGGTTTGGTGGTTTTGGACCTATGTGAATGGTCATGGTCGGCCAAATTGCCTTTGGTGGTAAATAGGAGTTGTAAGTTGCAAGTTTTGGTCAAAAAGAAGCTAAAATGGTGTTAGGTGTCCAGAATCTCTATGCGCAGTTGGATTGAGGTGAAAGTGGTGTCTATAGATAGATTGAGACTAGATTGATTTACAAGAGTTGGAATTAAGTGAATCGGAGGTTGGAGCATAAAGTTATACTTGCAGAAGCTCGCCTTGGAGGTGGAATTTGCTGGTATAGAAAACCAGCAGGGGCGCCGCAGCTTCAGGAAGTAGGCCGCGACAGCAAGACCTCCAGTAGCCAATGAGAAGTAGGGGAAGGCCAGAGCCATGGCGGTACTATAGCGGCCACGACCCCAGCCTAGTTTCTAGTGTTATTTGGTTTGTTTCCGCTGCTTTGAAATTTTGGGAAGTTGTTTTGAGATGTTTGAGTTATATTTGGTTGGATTTTGAAGTTTTTGGTCAAGTTTGAAGGTGTCTGAAAGTAAGGTGTTACAATACCACATATTATGTCCACATCTCCTCCCTCAGCATTTTGTCTTTAAGTAGACTTATAGTTTCATTCAATGTCATTAGTTTGGAGTAGTAGATATTTCACGAAATTTGAAAACTAACCATATTATATATATTTGTTTATCTAAAAACTAAATAATACTTTTTATATGAATTACATAATTTTTATTTTTTCTCCAATTATATTTTTATTATTATTTTAAAAGTTAAAGATACATTAATTATTTCTTTATCAATCTATTTCCTTAAAGGTATATTAAAAATTAAAAAAAAATTTATCATATTAATTGTATTTCTCAATTTATGTGTTAAAATTTTATATATACTATATATCAAAAGAATGGACAGTGACTAAAGGTATTCAAAGGTATGGTTTAGTCTGATTTTTGCCTAAATCTAAACTGAACTAAACCAGGTTGGTTTTTCATAAATTTGAGACCTATTTGGTTCTATTAAGAGGTCAGTTTGGTTTTATTTTTTGTTGATTTGGATTTGTTTGGATCAAGTTTGAATGATTTTTCTTTTTAAATTTTGTAATTATTAATATTTTTTCTTGTATATTTTTTGTTTTGTTTTTAGAAGGCTTTCACAAGGGGTAAAAGAAAGTTTGTATAAGTTTAACAAAATATATTTGTAAAATATAAGTTACAATGAGATTTAAAGATTTTTTAAACTTATTTTTTTAAAGAATCAAAATTAATTTTGTTAGTTTTTAAAGTTATTATCAAGAATTTTTTTTTCTTCAAATTGAACTGAATGAAGGGAAAGGAAGGGGAATTGGGGTTGGACTCATCATTAATAGGTTCTCATTTTTTTGGCCAACACTTAATTGGATATAATTGATCATTAGAAAAAGGAACAATGACATGTAAAATCCTAAAGGGGTTTTTTCCTCTTCAAATGTGTCATTTTGATGTGAAGAATATTTATTAAATTAACTATTTAAGGAAGAACTTACTCCCTTTGATTTTTTTTATTAGTCATGTAACACTCTGCCTCCAAACACCTCAAGACTCAACCAAAACCTTTAAAATCCAACCAAACACAGCCTAAATGACACAAAACAATTTCCTAGAACTTCAGAACAGTGGAAACGAACTAAACAACACCAAAAACTAAGCTGGGGCTGCGGCCGCTACAGTACCACCGAGGCTCTGACCTCCCTTGTTTTTCACTCTTTACTAGCCTCTCTGGTGCCGCGGCACCCCATGCTAGTTTTCTATACCAGCAAACTTCATCCACTGGATCAAACTTCCGACGAGCATAACTTTATACTCTAACATCCGATTGACTTGATTCTAACTCCTACAAGTCAATCTTGTCTCAATCTATCCATAGATACCATTTTCATCTCAATCCAACTCCGTATGAAGATTCTGGACCCTTGATACCATTTTGGTCACTTATTGACCAAAACTCACTACTAATAACCTCCATTTGCCACCAAAGGCAAATGGTCACCCAAAGATCATTCATACATGTCCAAAACCCCTAAACTAACTTGTCCAAAGAGGTTTCACTTCAAAGGAATCATTCCTCTGAGATTTGATCCCCTTAAACCCCATTTGACAAAACAGGCTCTAAAACACACCTTTCATCATACATAACACCTACAACACATTTTCACATATATAACCATATATACATCTATCCATAACAATCCTTACAATGTCATGCATTCATTACAAAACATTTTATTCTATTTGGCACGAGATACATTATCTAAATTACACACTAACTACATAGACCTAGTATTCCCACGTTTGCTACTGCTCCCTCGACTTCTCAAGACTAGTGCCAGAACCGTCACCTGAAAAGTTAGTTTATGGGAGAGGGGTGTGAGACAATGTCTCAGTAACCAGGAACAAGCATACACATACATACATATATATATATATACATATATCTCATACAGCTCATGAATGCAATGTGAAATGAATGGTATATATATCTTCCTTGCACACAGCTAGAACTACGAGCTATCATCATAACATGACATTTTGTACAGGTAATTCCCTTCCAATAGTCAGTGAAGATTGATTCCGGAACATCATCAAACTCACCTCCCATTTGTGCATCCGACCAAAAGGAACACTAATGTTTGGACCGTGGCTCTCCTTCCCCTTTCCCACCACGAATTGGTAGTGATTTAGGGAAGGTGCAGTGCACTGCACGCCTTTCCTGTGCTGGTCATAGGAGGCGATTTAGTGGCAAGGATCTCATCCTTATCCTCCCTAACATATATATATATATATATATATTCCATTCTTATTCTCTCTAACATATATCATCACCACCACCCAATCCCTCATATATCACAATCTCATAATGTCATGTGATGATGCTTATGTATCATCATATAATCATCATCATCATATCATAATGTCATGTATGTATCATGTCATGTCATGTCAATATCATCATCATAATCATCATAGTCATCATAATCATCATCTAACTGTGTGCATACCACGATATATATAGAAAATAGTACACATAACACATCTATATCATGGTATGAAAGAAATATGCATATATATATAAATATATATACTATCATACAATACAAACAATACAATACAAACAAATACCTATTTACCTCAGGTTGTTAATACCACGCTCACACGAGTTCCACAAGCTTTCTTAAATGCCAATCCCACGACTAGTCTTCTCCGAGTAGTCAAACAATCTTACAATACCATAATACCTTAATTAATATCACATACCAAATATCCAAATTCCACAATTCAAACACTTTAGCCTAACTCAAAATTTCAACATCCCTTTCATGCATTATTAAGCTTTTAGGAGCCATTCAAATGCCAAACAATCACATACACTTCGGATTCCCAAGAGCCCTAACCGAAAACAACCTAGGGTTAAGCTTAAATCATGCATAAACCCTTCAAAACTCATATCCAAGCAACAAGAACACTAAAACACACTTCCTTAACCTCATTTCATCAATTTTGATCAGTGGATTTCAGCTGAAACAGAAGCTCTCAACTTATAACCGAAAAACTCCAAATTCCAACTGAATAAAATGGAGAGGGAGGAGTAAAAATCACTTACCAACTTGAATCCAATCTTTCAAGATCCAAAAATCGCTCGTAAATGCCGAAAAACTTGAACCCTAGCAGACCTTCTCATTTCTCCTCCGTTGCTCCCTTCGTTTCTTTCTTTCCTGTTTGTCTGAAATAATTCCAATTTAAACAAGATTCTCGATTCTTACTGCGGCCTTAGCATACCTCGGTGCGGCTCCACTAGTTTTCAGCCAAAAAGAGCCACTGGACACGCTCTCACCACGGTGGACCTGCTTCTCGCCGCGGTATGGAGCTCTTTCAGACTCCACTTGAACCTTCCTCCTTCTTGTTTTCCTCTGATCCTACACACTATACCAAAACAAAGTTATGAGGGGTGTTACAAGTCATATTGTGCAAGTTTTTTTTTTCTTGGAGTATCACGTATCTTGGATTTATCCTTCTTCAATTGGAAGATTTATTAGGACTTGGAGTAATCTAGATCAAACCCGGCAGGACCACATCGGGCGGCAAAATGCTACTATCAAGTATTTACCATGGCTACATTTTAGAAGTATTTGTGATCCTAAATAAAAGTTACTTTCCATAAGTTTTTGGAGAATTAATTACTTTATTTTCAAAATGCCCTTATTTAATTATGAGAAAAAAAGTAGGTTGTTTGAATTTGTGGCATTTATTAGTGGTAAAGATGTAAATCATATTAATTTTTAGGCAATTTATTAAAGTAACCAACTTTTCTTAATTTTTGTGGGATAATTAAAAATAATTTATATTAAAGATGATGCAGTACTTTTTCACTAACACCCAAGGTGGTTTTTGGCAATATATATAAGGGAAGTCAAGGATGCATCTAAAGCATACAGAATACAACAAGTGGCACAAACAGTAGTATCCAAGATGGAAGCGCACATAGGTACTGCAATTCATTGGGAGATGGCTGAGATGAAACAGAAAGGCTCGACCTCTGAGATTTCTCAAGATTCATCCTCCAATCACTTGGAACAACAAGAAGTATGCATATCCTGTACTCGTTCAATTCTCAAGGCTTTCCTTATTTTATTTTTTTACTTTCGCTTTTGCTTACAAGTTTCAATATTGCTAATGTTTAATACCTCAATTTTTAGCCTTTTTAAATTTTATTCGTCTTGTATAATTAACGATTGTTTTCTAAATCAAACTTGATACATGAAAGACGATATTGTGCTTGACATTGAAAGAAAGCTAAAAGTAAGCAAAGATAGTTTTAGGCCACCAGCTACTTGTTGTATCTATAGGGTGCCCCATATGATCCGTAAACTAAATGAAGATGCTTACACGCCAATGGCTGTTTCCATTGGTCCATTTCATTACGGTAGTGAGAGGCTGCAAGACATGGAAAAGCACAAAAAAGTTTTCTTCAAAAGATTTACCCAAAAATCTAAGGCAAGCTTGGACGATATGATCAGCTTTGTGAAACATTGAGAGCCAGAAGTTCGTGTTTCTTACTCAGAGAACATCACACTTAATGAGAGGAAACTTGCGGAACTGGTGTTAGTAGATGCTGCTTTCATCATTGAACTCTTCACTAGTGCCTGTAGGGGTAAGAAACGAAACAGTGGTAAACTATCACAACCATATTGGCAGGAAACTATTGTTAAGGATTTGCTTTTACCTGAGAATCGACTTCCTTTCTTTCTTATTGAAGAGCTATTCAATATGGCATTTCCCCTCGGCATCCCTTCATTTCTTCATCTCACATGTTGCTTCTTTAAACAAAATACCAAACAAAATGTTAGGACGATAAAGCACTTCACAGATCTCCTTAGATTGTCTTACTTACCAACACCACGAACGACAAGGGATTCATTAGGAGAAGGAAATCTTCTTCAATACAGTGCAAATGAGTTGCATGAAGCAGGAGTAAAAGTCAGGAAAAGAGAGAACAAAAGCCTATTATTAGAGTTGAAATTTTTAGGGCATGCTCTTGAGATCCCACAGAATTTTGTGGATGATTCCACTGAATTATTGTTTCGCAATATGATAGCTTTAGAGCAATGTCATTATCCTGATCAATCATACATTATTGACTTTGCTGTTATGATGGATTGCCTAAGCAACTTAAATAAAGATGTGCATGTGAGCCCATAAGGAAATAATCGACAACTGGCTTGGTGATACCAATGACGTTGCTATAAATTATTTAATGGTCTCAATAAAAACATCATTGCAGAGAATTTCAGTTCTGAATACCTTGACATCTACAGCAAGTTGAATAAATTTTGTCGAAGTTGTCTGCACATGATGAAGGAAACTCTGAGACGTGATTATTATAGTACACCTTGGAAAACTGGCCACTGTGCTGGAATCATAGTCATCATTCTCACTGTTGTTCAAACCATATTTTCTATCCTCAGGTAGTATTGACAGATTTAAAAGCTTGCATATTTGAGTGTTCTTTCCTCAAAGTTTATGTTCGCTCTCTAATTTTGTTATGTCTATCTATAGCATTTATGAGTAAGAGAATTCCCAAACTCATAATAATTGTATTCTTTGTTTTCTTTAAACTCTGTTCTGTGGCAGCAGCACTATTTAAAAGGTTATATAGTATTTTAATGTGGTGATGGGTAATTATTTTTAAATGATTGAGAAGTTGATTATAAAAGTAATATATATATATATATATATGTTCCCAATGTGTGTGTGTTGTGGACTTTCCTATTTTGCTCTATCAATGTTCTGATCAGCAGTGTTTAAGGCTAAACTAGTCCTTATGATAAGCTCATAGAATATGAAGTCTTACGTACAAGAAACGAAAATTAATTATTAGTGAAGACCACATGTACACGAGAAAAATGAATAAAATCTTGAAGTGAATAACTTTGTCTGTATTTGAGTTTCTGTATAATTAATTTACTAGATTTTTTTTTTAATTTGTGCTCTGCTTAATATTCCAATTCGGATGCTTCAATCTAGAGGATCTGAAAGCAATATGATTAAATCAAAGTTCAATCAAAATTTATATTGTTAGTATTTGAATTTTCTGTGGAAGATTATTTATCACTAAATGTTAGCTGAGAGTTAAGATTCAAAGCCAGATGCGTGCTCCGAATTCAAATGATCATTGAAGGACTGACTTATATTGTCAGTATTTCAATTTTCTTAGGATGTTATTTATCACTAAATGTTAGCTTTGAGTTGAGATTCAAAGCCAGATGCATGCTCCAATCAGGGAAACATTAGCAATATCACTTAATCATACATAACTTCAAACTTTTGCTAGCTGTGCTATTAATTTTACTTTTTAAAATTCCCACAAAAATCTTTCTCAAGATTATTACTTCCATACAACGTAATAACAAATTCTTCTTCTTCTTCTTCTTTTCTTTCAAAAAAAGTATAGCTTTTACTTGGATGAACTTAATGCTATATAATAATAAGTAGAACTTCAATAACTGGAAATGGATCAGAAAATTATAATTAGTGTTTGCACAATCTCAATGTGAAATCAATGGGTAGTGGGTAGGTTTGTGTGCGAATTATATATATATATATATATAAATATATCTTCCCCTTACTTACATTTGGACTCTTACAAGTTAGACTGTTGAAAATTGATATACTAAACTTCATCATTACAAGTCATGGGAGAAGACTTATTTGAGACTTGCTTAAAATTGTAGAAAGTACATAAGTGGGAGTGGAGAGAGTTATTATATTTAGATAAAAAATTTCAAGTTTAACTTCTAAAATAAATTTTAAACCATGAGCATCATATTTCGTACTAATTAATTAAAGGAAGCTATTTGATTAGCTTTTTTATTGGAAGGGAATGAATCACTTATTGAGCTTATTAGAATAAAAATATTTCATACTAATTTAATTAAAGGAAGCTACAAGATTAATGACCCTCTGCGGCAAAGAAATTATAATCTAGGAAATCACAATGACAATTCTATATTTTGAGAAGTTGGAAATTCTATATTCTAATGAACCCAAATGACAGGTTAAAGTATAAAAATTGATCTTACAACTTCTAGGAAGTTTCAAGTATTATGGAATAAAATAAATATTAATAATAATGATAATTTATATTTAAGTAATTTGGGAGCATTCCCTTATGCAATACAGTGGAAGAAACAGTAGAGGAATATTGTATTTTATTGTATATAGTAGTTGAGGTTTTATTGTATTTTTATTTATCACAATCATTATTATGTGCTCACTAAGTGTTATCACTCACATCAATGCCTCAATAAATATATATATATATATAAATATTCTAAATAGTTCTGTGGATCCTGGATCTACCTCAACGCTCAACAGTTTAGGAGAGTGCCTTCATTTGTTTGGTGGGCTCTCCATGGGCACATGTTGACGTGTCATATAATTAGTCATAAATTTATTCATAGGAGTACCATCCAGTCATTCACAAGCAGGCTGCCTAACTTTTACTGTATATTTTAATTATCAGATATATATATTTAAAAAAGTTATTAGATTTTATTTTATTTTAGATTTACTCCTAATTAAATGTAATTTTTCAATCACTAATTGCATTATTTTTGTTTAACATATTTATTGAAAGGTATTTCAAGAAAAATTTATTTAATGATACAAATATGATTTATATTTTAATTAAATCATAAAAATTTTTCTTTCAATAATTTATATTTAAAATCCGAGGAAACACTTTATATCCATAAATATTATTTAATGTTGGTGGCAGAGCAGAGCTCTTAACACTATGTCATTATGGAGATCATACAATTTATACAAAATTTTGGAATGCCTCATCATTGAAGGGAAACTTTACCAACATTTTTACACAAATTTAGGTGTCTGTTGATATATGTATTAATGAAGAAAATTTGATGGACATTCAAATTCTTATAATTCCTGGTAATTTCAGTAGTAGAGTTTATAGCATTTAGATTGTGTTTGCCTATGAGTCTTGCAGATTGAATCTTCGTGAAGACGGGTGTGATCATAATGATATCCATCTTAGAGAAGACACTTAAATTCCAAAAGAGGTTTTGGTTGGTCCCTTTCATCACAGAAACAAGAGGCTACAAACAGGTACGTATGACATAGTAAGAGGTAGGGGTGGGAACAGGTCAGACCCCTTTCAGGCGGCCTAGGGCATGGCCTGGACTGGTTTATTTAAGAAAAAGACCAGGTTAAGGCCTTTTTTAAGACTTAATTTTCTTAACAGGCATGTTTATGTATATATATATTAATATAATATAATATAATAATATATAATTTATAATATAATATATATATATACACTTTGAATTTTTATTTTTTTAATAAACCAACAAATAAAAAATGAACGAGAGTGAGGACTCTGACAAAGTGAACTGCACAGCATCAAGCCATCGAGGATTCAAGGGTCTGAGAGACTGAGACTGAGAGAGGAACAAATGAACCCTAGTGTTGGTCGCCACCGTGAGACTTCTTGACTGTGGCTCAGTTTTTGTCACAGCACCGAGAAGACTAAAACAAACCCTCGTAGGCGTAGCTACTGTGGCGACCTCTAACTGCATCTCCATTCTCTTTCTCCTATTGTTCAGTGTGTGCAACTTCGACCTTCGACTCTGTCTCCTGCGGCTTTCAACTTTGTCTCTGGCGAACTTCATCCCCTGTTGTATTCTTCTACTTCTTCGGAGCCGCCGTGGGTTTTTCTGCTTCTCCCCGTTGCTGCCATGGGTTGTTCTGCTTCTTTGGTGAACTTCATCCCTCGTCATTTTCTTCTACTTCTCCAGAGCTGCCTTAGGTTTCTTTGCTTCTCCCCGTAGCTGTCGTGGATTTTTCTGCTTCTCCGGCAAACTTCACTGTAGCTCAAGTATATATTTGTTATATATATATATATTTATTTATTTATTATATTTATTTGCTTTTCTGAGATGGAGTCACTAGCGAGAACCATCTACTATCTTGTTGAAAGTACATTTTGAGCCCTTCAAGAATGCCCCACAATTTGATGCTTCGAAAAAAAAAGGATACTCATGGGGCCAAGGAATTCCTTGGCAAATCCATCATCCACATCTATCTATATATCCAATTTAAGCCGGATGTAGTCTAATCCCAGATAGTCAAATACTATCTATATTCCTTGGCACACCCATTTAATGTTTGAGATTCCTCTTGAACTGTTGGCATATTTCCATGTTTGAAATTCTTCATAACCTTTTATTCTTCGGCTACATTATATATATTACTCTACTCCTTCAGAATTATATATATAATTTAATATGTATGTATATATATAATTTATTTGCATGCCAACCTATCTAATGGAAAGTAATGACAGTACAATTGAATCTATCACTCAAGAGCAAAAGAATGAGCATCCTCCAATTGGTTCAAGTCAGCCTCATGACACTAACACTGTTGATCTTACATCCACTGAAAATGAAGATACTATGGGTGCTGGAGATTCCCTTATCACAAGAAAGAGGTGAAAACTTCAGAGGTATGGAAAGATTTTGAGGAAATTCAACTTCCTGAGGGTGTTAAGAAAGCAATATGCATATATTGTAAGGAGAAACTTGCAACTGGTGGGAGGAGAGCTAGCACTAGCCATCATAAGAGGCATTCATAGATTTGTATACAAAGGAGGTTAAGTATATCTCAACAAAAGAAGCAAGCCACCATCTCATTTCGTCCCTCTTATGATTCAAGTAGTAACCCATTTATTGTTCCTAGCTTAAAGTATTCTAATGAAAAATTGAGAGAAATCATTGATGCTACTATTATGGTGCATGAGCGTCCTTTTAGTATTGTAGAAGATCAAATTTGGATGTGGGCTTTTGAATATGCAAATCTAGAATTTAGAAATGTCTCTCGTAAAACAGCAAGAAGTGATTGTTTGGCATTATATGAGGAGGAGGAGAAAATCTTGAAAAATATATTGAAAAGTATGAGCAAGGTTAGTATTACAACAAATATGTTGAAGTTAAGTCACCAAGTAGCTGAATACATAGTTATCACTGGCCATTTTGTTGATTTAGATTGGGGTCTTCAAAAGAAAGTTATGAATTTTGTCAAGGTACCTACTCCAAGATGAGGAGTGGAAGTAGCTAACACTATTTTCAAGTGTTTGAAAGGATGGGACCTTGAAAACAAAGTATTCTTAGTTTCTGTGGACAATGCTTCTTATAATGACTATTGCCTAAGGAATTTGAAGGAGAATTTGTCATTAAGCAATACGTTGGTACTTGGTGGACAACTATTTCATGTTAGATGTTATGCGCGTATACTGAATTTGTTGGTGCAAGATGGCTTTAACAAGATTAGGGTCATTCATAATGTTTGTGAAAATGTCAAATATATAAATGCTTCTAATGTACGATTGAAATCTTTTTGTGAAGTTGTTGAGTTAAGGGGCTTGAAAGAAAGGAAACTTATTATTGATTGTCCTACAAGATGGAATTCTATGTTCTTGATGCTTACCACTGCAATGAGATTTAAGCATGCCTTTGCTAATTATCATGAAAAAGAGCCTCATTATAGTTATGCACCATCGTTTGAGGATTGAGAGAAGATTGAGAAGGTTTGTAGGCTTTTAGAAGTTTTCAATGATGCCACTCATGTCATCTTAGGCAGTGAATATCCTACTTCTAACTTATATCTTGTTGAAGTTCATAGGGTGAAACAAGTACTTGATGATGCGGCAGATGATTATGATTTCTTCATGAGAGAAATGACAAAGCCTATGAAAGAAAAATTTGACATATATTGGGGGGAATGCAATTTATTGATGGCTATTGCAAGTGTTTTGGATCCAAGGACTAAATTAGATGCTATTGAGATAAGCTTCATATTGATATATAAACCAGAGAGTGAGGGTAAATGGAATGTAGATAAGGTCAAACAAACATTGCAAGATTTATATCAGAAGTATATGGATTTGTGTAAAGAAGACTCATCCTCTATATCTGGTGAAGTAAATGTTAATGGCACTGTCTCTTCAAAAGTTATTGAGCAACAAAGAGATAATAAAGGAATGCAGCAAATGTTGATAATGGTGCGTCAAAGGCATTCAGTTCCTCCTACCAAATCAGAGTTAGAAATTTATTTGAAAGATGATCCTTATATCCCTTCTCCTGATGTAGCTTCATCTTTTTGTGCCTTAGAATGGTGGAAGAACAATAGTGCAAAGTTCAAAGTTTTATCAAGGATCGCAGCTGACATACTAGCTGTTCCTATCTCAGCTGTGGCATCAGAGTCTACATTCAGTGCTGGAGGTAGGGTGATTGATGAATATCGCTCTAAGTTAAATGAAGAATCTATAGAAATTCTCATTTGTGGTGGAGATTGGCTTCGTCATAAGTATGGTCTAAAGAGAAAATAAAAGGTAAGAAACCTTCAATACAATCTTTTTTTTTTCATACTGCCAATTAAAAAAATTATTAGTGTAGTTATATTGTGTAACATGTCAATTGTTTTTCATTGTGTATGAGACACCAGAACAAGAAAAGGTTATATTGAAGACTTGATTATTGGTGCTACGATAATCTCTTTTCATATTAGTATTACCTTTTACCTTGGTTGGTCTGGTTTATTGGATTTGAATTACTATACTTGTGTGTTGTATCTTCAACAAATAAACTTGTTTGTATTATTATGAACTCAAAATTGTATTATGGTGTTTTTTGTTTTATTATGAACTTATTGTCTTATGGTGTTTGCATTTTTATAAGCTTATAATTGTATTGTGGTCTTTTCTATAAACTTGAAATTGAAAACATAATGAAGAGCACATCACTATGGATATTACTAGTTTTGTTTGAGAAAAGATTGTTGGAGAAAAAGTTAATAGAGTTGACTCTAATAGGGTGAAAGGCAAAAAAGAAAATTAAAGCTGCAGGTGAGATTATTATATTCTTTAATCCCTTATATGAGAATATTACTTCTTGCACTTATTCTTTTGCATATCTTTGAAGGATGGCTGAACATATTCCATTTGGTGTGGCTATAGCTCTTATAAACATATTGACATCATTAACCTTTGGAGCACATTGAAAGTGTGGCTACAATCTCTAGGTACATCACTTCATTTCATTCTCAAATTCAATAGTTGCTTGCAAGATTATAAAGACAACTTAATGTCATTGCAGAAAATATGTCTAAGTTGAATTAGTTGAAGAAACATATTGTTATACTTGCTTTCTCTCTTATCAATACTTGGTGAGACATGTTGATGTGCTAGATGCTGTTTGATATTAATGTAGACTTTAAATAGGCTTGTTTTGTAGGCTTTAAGTAGACTTCTGTTTAAAATTATTTAACATTTATATAGGCTTTAAATAGGCCTAATGCTTAGTTAAAGTTTAGAAGGCCTAGGCCTTCAAGCCTATTTAAAGGCCTACTAGTTTAGTAGGTGTAACACCCTACCTCCTAACACCTCCAGACTTGACCAAAAACTGTGAAAACCAACCAAACACAACCCAAACAACATCTCACAACCGCAAAACAATGGAAACGAACACAAAAACGCTAGAGAATGGGATAGAGCCGCGACCACTATAGGACTGCCGCGGCTCCGGCCTCCCCTGCTTCTCCATCGCTACTGCCTCCATTGGCGCTGCAGCCTGGACTCTGGAGCTGTGGCTCCCCTTGCTGATATCCGAACTTTCATACTCAGGGGTGAACTTCCTACGCGCATAACTTTATACTCTAACCTCCGATTGATTTTATTCCAACTTCTACAAGTCAATATAGTCACAATCTAACCACAAACACTACTTTCACCTTAATCTAACTCCGTGTGGAGATTTTGGACCCTCGACACTATTTTGGCCACTTATTGACCAAAATGCACCACTAATCACCTCCAATCACCATCCAAGGCAACTGGTCGCTCAAAGACCATTTTTATAGGTCCAGAACCGCTAAATCAACTTGTCCAAAGAGGTTTCACCCCAAAAGAACCACTCCTTTGAGATTTAACCCCCTCGAACCCCAACTTGACAAAACGGGCTACAGGCCCTAAAACACACCAATCAGGCCCAATTCCAACTTTTATCCCCCATAACAGAATCACACAACATACAAAACCATACATTCACCCATAACAATCCTTACAATGTCATACATTCATTACAAAATCTTCTATCCTACTTGGCACATGATACAATATCCAATTACAGACACTACATAGATTATTCCCATATACGAAGCTACTCCCACGTCTTCTCCAGACTAGTGCCAGAACTGTCACCTGAAAGGTTAGTCATGGGAGAGGGGTGTGAGACAATGTCTCAGTAACTAGGGACAACTACACACACACACATATATATATCTATACATATATCTCATACAACTCATAAATGTAATATGAATGAATGGTATGCATTTTCTCCCTCATACACGGCTAGAACCACGGGCTGTCGTCATCACAAGACATTTCAATAGATGATTCCCTTCCAACAGTCGGCAAAGACTGATTCCGAGACATCACTAAGCTCACCTTACCTTAATGCAACCCGGCCAATGATTACACTAGAGCTCGAATCGTGGCTCTCCTTCCCCTGGACCATCACGAATTAATGGTGATTTAGGGAAGGTGCATCCCCAAATCTACTGCCACCTGGCTCTCCCAAGGAAAGGATTTAGTGACAGGGATATTTCATCATATCATGTTGTCCTCTGCTGCCTGGCTCTCCCGTGGAGAGGATTTAGCGACAGGGATTTTTATCATATCATCATTTCATATCATATCATATCATCATCACCTCATCATCAATCTCTCACTATGCAATTATATGGTGATGATGTCAATATCATGCCAACATGCCTTTACACACATATATATACATCATTATCATCACATACATCGTATAGACATGCTAGCATGCAATGGTATGGGGATGCTATACATCACAATATATATAATCATCATACATCAACTAGCCGTGCATACCACAATATATAGAAAAACCATACACATACACAATCAATATCGTGGTATGAAAAGGAACATGCATATATACATCAATATACATACTGTTATACTACACAACCAATATAATACAAACAAACACCCGGTTACCTTAGATTGTCAATACCCCACACGTGAGTTCCATGAACTTCTCGAATTATCCAACACATGTGAACCCCTCTCAGTTAACCAAACAACCTTCATAATAACACAATTCTTTTATTAATGCAATATACCATTAGCCACATATCACAATTCAACAACTTTAGGCTTAACCCAAGGTTCCAACACTCCTTTCATGCATTAATAAGCTCTTAGAGACCATTCAAACACTACTCAAATACATACACTTCAGATTCCCCAGAGCTCTAACCAAGAACAACCTAGGGTTAAGCTCTAAACATATATAATCCCTTCAAAACTCACACCCAAGCAACAAGAATAGCAAAACACACTTCACTAACCCCATTTCATCCATTTCAATCGGTGGATTTCATCCCAAACCGGAAATCCAACCTCAAAACCGAAAATCTCAAATTCCAACCGAACAAAATGGAGAGAGAGGAGTAAAGAACACTTACCAACTTGAATCCAAGCTCTTGAGGTTCGAAAACAACTCCCAATGGCTGAATCCAACAAGCCCTAGCAGAGCTCTTGCGATCTCCCTCTGTTTTCCTTTCTTTCCTATCGTCTGAAATGATCCGGATTTAAACAAAAATCTCGAATCTCGCCGTGGCCTCAACATACCTCACCGCGGCTCCACTGTGTTTAGCTAAAACCACACCACTGGAATGGTTCTCGCGGCGTGGAGCTATTCCAAACTCCACTTGAGCCTTCCTCCGTCCTGTTTCCTCCCGTCCTGAACACAACGCCAAGAAAGATATCATGAGGGGTGTTACAATAGGTATTTAAATAGGTTTCAGGCCAGTCTAGACTTTTCGAAGGCTCATGCCTGAGCCTAAAAAAAGGTTTGATATAGGCCAACAGGCCAGGCACATGTTTAAGGCCTGGCCTGGCCTGACTTGTTTCCACCCCTAGTGAGAGGCTAATAGTTCTTGGTTTTCACTTAAAATTAAAAAAAGTGAGAAAATGAACTTGTAATATGGGATATATTAGTCAATGCTTATTTCATAATTGAACTCTTCAAGGTTTATTAACAAGAGTGGGTTATAGAAAAAAATTAACATATTTAGCCTATCTATATATAGGATCCATGTATAACTTATTTCTCAAACTCAAAATTATAAAGCACTTTGAGATGTAACTCCCTTTAATTTGAAAATAGAAAATGCACCATGTAGCCTCAGACTAATTGTACTCTTTATTCTTAATTTGTTTCATTCGAACACTCTCAAGAGTTTGATATATATTATGTAGAATTATTTTCTTAATTCTTTTCAAATATAAATAATTCATATTTCATGACGTAAATTCATAATCCGAACAAAATGGAGAGGGAGGAGTATACACAATGTTGATATATATATAACTCGGGTCAAACAAGCGGTCCCGAAGTCAATTTCTGGAGTAGTAGTGTTTGTAGTTTTCTAATTTTGACACATATTGTAGGCATGAAATATAATAACTTTGAATTATCTATATTGAATTTGAATAATCCAAAAGTTGGAACCTTTGAAACTAACTACTTTTCATATGTTTTAATTCAGCAGTCACACATGAGACAATAAATTTCAAATTATATTTTCACATTCGTCACAATAGATCATTCAACAAACAATTTGACCATATCGGTTAAAATAACGGCCTTAATAACAAATATAAAGGTCAAAGACAGTGCGAAATATAAATTTATTTTTCTTTAGAATAACATTTAGTTTGCAGAACGTAGATTAATCGTGTTCTATAAAACACTTTTTCTTCTTTTGTTTACACTTTAACTTTCTAAGGTTTCTACCTTGAGTTTGTTTTATGTAAACTAATTTTTCTTTTATTTACAACCTTTAGTTTAGTTGAAACTTTTTCTTTCATTTTTTTTTAAATTACTACGCTTTCATTCTTTTTTTTCCCCTTTAATTTCTTATCTGCACTTGATATTGTGTTGTATGTATTACTATTTGCTTAACATTTTTTTTAATGGTTGATACACCAACGTGCATAATTTCAAACTTTTGTTAGTTGTGCTTGGCCACCAAAAAAAAAACTTTTGCTAGTTGTGCTATTAATTTTACTTTTCAAAATACCCATGCAACAATCTTTCTCAAGGATATTTCTTCCTTGCACCGTAATAAAAAATTCTTCCTCCAGAGGAAAAATAAAAACTTATAGCTTGTACATGGATGAACTTCATGCTATAAAAAAAGTAGAACCTCAGACAGAACATTAGAGAACAAGCAGTGTTGCAATTTCAAGTATAGATAGAAAAGCATTTTGAAGAACAAGGTGCTGAATCTTCTACTCATCCAATTCTGAGTGCTTTTCTTAGTTTATTTACTTTCCTTTTGGGTTTAGCAATTTTGATCCTTTTTTTAGTTTATTTGTACTTTCACAGGTTTTTTAAAGCCAGAAATCAAGATTGCAAATGCATGTTTACTTTCTAAATTATTAGCCTTTCAGCCTTGTAATAGCTTAAAAAAAAACCTGTGAAAATATCAATGAAACTATATAAATAAAAGAAAGCCAAAAATCTACTCCTTACTATGTTATTATTCATTACTATTCAAAATTTCTTATCTATCAATAACTAATTTTTTTACCTTTTGTATTATATTTTATGTTGCTTGTGTAATTAATGACTATTTTCTAATTCACACTTGATAGATGAAAAATGATGTCGTGATTGACATTGAAAAAATGATACAAGACACCAAAGATGGTTTCTGGTCACTACGTATCTACAAGGTGCCCCCCTAGGATCCGTAAACTAAAAGAAGAGGCTTACACCCCAATGTTTGTTTCAATCGGCCCTATTCATTATGATGATGAACAGCTGCAAGACATGCAAATGCACAAACAATTATTCTTCAAAAGATTTACACAAAAAGCTATGGCAAGTTTGGACGATATGATCAACTTTGTGAAACATTCAGAGCCCAAAGTCCGTGCTTCTTACTCGGAGAACATCAAACTAAGTGAGAAGGAACTTGTGAAACTGGTATTAGTGGATGCTGCTTTCATCATTGAACTCTTTAGGAGCTGCCATGAGGGTGAGACCCACATGATTGTTGAACTGTTACAACATTCGCCAAATTTTTTTCAGGATTTGGTTTTACTTGAGAATCAACTTCCTTTCTTTCTTATTGAAGAGCTATTTGATACAGCATTTCCTCTTGAATCTCGTGGTGACCTCCCTTCATTTCTTGGCCTCACATTTCTCTTCTTCGAAGATTTCAACATGCAAAAAATACAGCCTAATCCTAATCATAGGATAAAGCACTTCACATATCTTATTAGATTGTTTTACTTGCCAAAAACACTACATAAAAGGTGTTTTTGGGAAGACGGAGATCTTCTTCAATACAGTGCAAATGAGTTGCAAGAAGCAGGAGTAAAGTTTGAGTCAATCGAGAGCAATTGCCTATTAGACTTAAACTTTTCAGGGAATGTTCTTAAGATCCCACACATCATTGTGGAAGAGTACACTGAATTATATTTTAGTAATATGATGTCTTTAGAGTATTTTCATTATGGTTTTGAATCCTACATTGGTGACTATGTTTTTGCATTGGATTGCCTCATCAACTCATGTAAAGATATGGATGTCCTCATTCCCAAGAAAATAATCCACAACTGGCTTGGTGATACCAATGCAGTCGTAACATTATTCAATGGTCTTGGTAAATATTTCTCTACGCCGACTTGCAGTAGTGAATACCTCAATATCTTCAAAGGGTTGAATGAATTTTATCAAGATCCTTGGCACAATATGAAGGCAACTTTCAGACGTGATTATTGCAATACACCTTGGATAACTATAGGCACTCACTACAAAAAATTTGACTTTCGATGAGGACAAAAGTCATCGCCGAAAGTCAAAATGTCGTCACCGAAAACTTTCAACAGCGACAACTTTGTCTTCGGCATAAGTCTTGTGATCGAAAGTTTTGGCGACGACAAAAGATGTCACAATTGAAAGTTGACATTTGGCGATAACATTGTCATCGCTAAAAGTTGACCTTTGGGGAGGACCAAATTGTCATCGCTAAAAGTTGACATTGGGTTGTCATCGTTGAAAGTCAACCTTTGGCGAGGAGTAAATTATCCTCACTGAAAGTTGACATTTGGCGATGACATTAGTCACTGTCGAAAGCCTATTAAACACCATAGCCATATCATCATCAGGCATGCCACATCACCGCCACATCACCCCGGGCCCACATCATGTCACCACCACATCACCGCCACGTCACCCCGGGAGCACACCACGTCACCGCCACGTCATATAATGCTTTCAAATGTGTTCACCTAGGTTTCAAACTCATGACCTCTTACTCCCAAAGCCTTATATTCACTCTTTTGCCAGTTGAGTTGAAATTTACCTGTAGTCTTTATATGAAATATTAAATATATATTATTTATCTACACACTAATATACACACATATTTATAAATGTGAACATCGTATTTTGTCCGGGCATGAACATAAAATAAAAAAAACTAAAAAACTAATTGTTTTAATGGGATTAGAAAAAAAACAACAAAATAAAAAAATGTAAATAAAGTAAAATAATAATAGAAATAATATAAAAATAAAAATAAAAAATAAATTAAAAAAATTATTATTAAAATCAAAAATAAAAAAATGATATTTGGGCTGCAATCATTTCAACCCAAAATATCACGAGCCCGATTGAGGGCTTGTGGAGGGCTGCCCTAAAGAACGAAGAGAGGGCGGATGAAGAGAGGGGGAAGAGGCAGCCACGGAGGAATAAATGGGAAGAGGGAGCTAGGGTTTGAGAGAGGAAAGGAGAAGGAGCCGCGGGCGTGAAGAAAGGAGAGAGAGCCATAGGGGTATCCAAGAGGCAGAGGGGGAGGCCGTGGGAGTGAGATCTGGAGGGAGAGAGCAGGGAGCCGCGGCTGAAATTACCCAAGAGAGAGACACGAGGAGAGAGAAAGCCACAGCTGAAAAAAAAAAGAGAGGGACAGAGGAAGCAGGGCCAGGGAAAGCAGAGCATGAGAGACAGGGGAGAGTGCAGAGAGAAAGAAGGGGCAGAGGAAGGAGACCGCGAAGAAGGAGTCGAGAAGAGAGTTGCGAAGATAGACCGAGAGGGGAGAGAGGAGAGTCGCGGCTGAGAAACAGAGATAGCCAGGGCAAGAGGGGACCCGGACAGAGCTGAGAGGGAGAGAAAAAAAAAAGAAGAAAAAAAAAGGAAAGCACAGAAGGGGAGCCGTGGGGTGGAAGCGTGAGTGAGACTAAGAGACGGAGGAACCAGGAGGACAAATCTGAGCTGGCCGCAAGGAAAAGAGGGATGAAGCATGAAATAGAGGGGTCTGTGTGAGTGGTACTGAGAGCTGCAAAAAGGAAGGAAGGAAGCTATGATTTTTGGTGCCGGAGGAAAGAGCAATCATGGGAGGTAGGAAGTTGTGAGGACTGCCGTGAAGGTGGCCAGTGTCGGCGTTGCCTCCGCTGGGCTAAGGGGCTTGCCCATTGCACCACCTGCTGAGCACCCTCTTCGTCAGGCGTCGTAACCTGTGTCAGCAGTCCTGTCTTCGGAGGGAGCAAAAGCTGTTAAGGTTGCGCCACTGCACACGGCGGCCGTGTGGGACTTGGATGATTAGGATCTCGCCTATGATGATGGACTTTCTGTGCAGGCAGGTGAGCCTACGGCCAGGGTGGTGTTTGGTGGAGTCCCCGGCTTTCAGGAGGCCAAGGCTGCCACCTCGGAAGATGAGTATATTTTTACGCCTTTAAATCTGAATGTTTTGATTTCTGATTTCAAATTCTTTGTTCACTTATATTCCTATTTTGGGTGCAAAAAAAAAGGATAACTAAGGAAGAGAGCTTTTGATTTTAGAGAGGGAAGCTGGGAGAGTGAAGTATTCAAGAATAGATTGAGAGAAAAAAAGGAAAAGTCTTGTGTCCTGTGCTTTTGTACAACTTGCCTGCCAAATGCTTAACAAAATGCTTGAAAGGTGATTCATTTATGGGTTCAAGGATTTAGTTGGAAGTTTAGTTGCGTTCTGATTCGGTCATCATCATAAGTTTGGAAGCATAACTTTAAAGGCTTCCTGGCTTTATACTCTGATGCCTTTGAAAGCTTGATTTTGGTGCCTATGTTTGTCTGATCAAGAGTTCGGCATAGCATTTGATAAAATATGGGGTTGTTGTTAATAGTTTGAGATAACAATTCTTATTACTTCTTGAGTGTGAATAGCATTAGGGTTAACTCACCTAAGCACAAAGATAGGTCTTATTGGTTTCACTTACATGTAAGAAGCTTGCTGTAACTTATTGCTGCTACATTAGTGCATAGGACTAACTTCAAGTTTTGGAAAGTGATCATTTGGATGATCATTTGGTTTTAATTTGAGCTTGAGAAATTCTGTTGCTGCATAAGTTTTGCTTGAGCTTAGTGAAATTATTATTCAACTTTGGTTTTGCATGAGATGGTTTGTTTCAGGTGTTGCTTTTGTTTATAACTCCAAGTCATGCTAATTACACCTCACTTTGATATTCTAAACTTGTCTTCACTGTTACAAACTCATTGGTTCTGCTTCATGTGTCAGAAAGATGATCATAGGCCATGTTCCTTTCAGTCGATGATTAGATTAGCTATGACACTTACCCATCTGGTTTTAAGCTTCTGAAGTGGTCATATGACCTTGTGTTTCTATACCTAAGTATTGATTGGGCTGCTGTATGATTATATGCTATTATAACCATGGGAAAGGGGTATACCTCCATGATTCTGCATGCCCAACAACCAGTTTAGTGTGCTGTCCTGTTTTATGCCCATAAATGGCCATTTTCCCATGTCCATGTTAAAGGTTGGATGATGTTGCTGCACATGACTATTCAGTTTTATTCATTTGAAATACTTATATTTTCATGATAAAAAATGCAGTTTGATTGCTGTATGTGTGTATGGCATTTTGAGCTTAAAAAGTTGCCACATTAAACCATGACCCATGGAGAATTCTTAGTTTGGTTGATTGCTGCGTGCGTATGGTTCTGTTTGGGTTTTAAAAGTGACTAGGAGATTTTCTTTAAATGGAAAATCTTGATCTTGCTTGCCTTATGGCTATGTTATCGTTTAAACTTGAACACGCCTTGTGTCCTACCTTATATTAAGATTATTTTTAAGGGTTATATCCATTTTGGTTGTTTGTTGACTTTTGCATTATGAGATACCTAAGTGATCATGTTTATGTATTGGTTGTACATTTAAATTCCTTAACTTATGTAATTTGTTTTAAGGTCAAATTAAATCACAATCATATCTATGGGTGAGGTTAGCATGTAGACTAAGGCCCTTATAATGATTGTTTGCTTTGGTCAAGAGGAGTGATTGTATATGATCATTATGGCTTCATTTGTAATATTAGTGGACGGTGGGACATCTATAATTGACATGAATTATTTCTAGATTCCATTTTAGAAATAAGTGGGTAAAGTTCATGTAATTGCAGGATATTGTAGTGAATAAATACTAATACCTCCATATTTTCTTTCGAGCTCTATGGGAGTGTGAGATCGAGCTTGGAAAGAGTGAATTTTCTTCATCAAGGCAAAAGAGGAACATCAAAGCAAGAAATGGGAAGAAAGCAAAAGAGTTTGGTCATCTTTCTTATCTTCATGTAGTTTTCATTGTAGTGGAATAAAATTATTACTTGAATTTGCACACTAACACACACATTGATAAATTATATTTGATTTTTTTTTTCTGGTTTTGGTTTTTATTTGATCATGGATTTTTATTCTTTTCGCCTTTAGAGTCTACCACGAGGGACCAAGTCTCTGTGTACCTATAAAGTGTCAGTCAATTGTACTATGAGTAAGGAGTTGTCATGGTATAAACGTTGGCTAAATCTTAATTTTTAACATTTCTGAGCACCAGTGTTTTTTTTATTAAAAGTAAAAAAATAAATGAAATCCCTCTATTTCAAATCTTTATCTTTGCCTTTATGCTCCGAGTGGTAATACCGTGAGCATTTAAGTATTAATTAGTGAGCTGTGAGTGATAAAGTTACCACAGATCCTGATTAGTTCTTTTTTCTAAAAAGAAAATAAATAAATAAATAAAAATAAATAATAAATAATATATATATAAGTCATATTTTTAAATTCTTTTTATCACTTTTCTTCTTATAAAAATGTGTTACCTTGGTCGCGTTTATTTTTTATAATTAAATATAAGGAAATAAAAATAATTTATTTAAATTTTATTTTTCCAATTTTATCCCTTAAGTCAGTCACTTTTTTACTCCAAGTGGTAACACCGTGGGTATTTAAGTATTAATCAACAATTTGTGAGTGATAAAGTCGCCGAATATATTGATTATTTCTTTTTAGAAATATACGTAATAATGACATTTTGAATTCTTCTTAACGCTTTTTTTTCATAAATATGTTTTAAGAGAATCTTATCTATTTTCCATTTTTATAAAAGTAATTCAGGCCAAAATTATTTATTTTTCTTCAATTTTATCCATTTTTCTTATTTATACTTTTTTTATTGCCTTTTCATTTAAAAAGAAGATAATAATAATAAAACAAAAAGTATTCATTTCCTTCAAGCTTTTATTCTTTTTATTTATTTGTCTCGAGTGGTAACACCGCGGGTATCTTAAATACTGATTAATAACTTGCGAGTGATAAAGTCACCACATATGCTGATTATTTTTCTTCAAAAACATGTATGAAATAATCACATTTTTGAATTCTTTTTTATATATAATTAAATATGTGTTAAAAGGATCTTATTTATTTTTATTCTTATAATAAAAAAGAAAGTAAGAAAATAATTTGTACAAAAAAATTATTTATTTTCTTTTGAACATTTTTATGCCTTTTTGTCTCGAGTGGCACCACCATAGACATTTAGGTATCAATGGGTATATTGTGAGTGATAAAATCGCCACATAAGCCAATTAATTTTATTTTGTAAAAATAAGATTGTTTTCAAATATTTCCCTTTCAAATCAAAATAAAGTGTTCAAGATCACACATAATTTTAATCATATTTTTCAAAACTGAGAAAAAATATACACTCTCTTTTAGGAATTGATTAAACAAAAAAATATTCTTAAATGAAAAGAGCAAATAAGAGGAATTAATCTGTCTTTTACAAATTAAAACACACCAACCAATTCTAAAAATTATTTTCTTTGTGGAAAGACAAATTATTTTCTATAAACCTTTCTTTTCAAAGAATATATATAATAAAAAATATCAACCCAGTGACACGCATTTCTGGCCTGAACTACGTCCATTTTGATCCCTATCGCAGGATACATAGGCCCTAGACTCTCATTTTGGGTCTAGTCCACTTTTGTAAATAAACAACATTTTTCTCTTTTTTTATTTTTCCAAAATTCTCATATTTTCATTTTATTCATTATATTTTCCCAACCTCCCATATTTTCATTTATTTCTTTATTTTCATTTTTACATTTTTCTCATTTTTTACATTTATCTTTGCATATGAATAGTTAAAGAGCAACTAAAATAATTTTTTAAAAGCCATAAAAATTGCATAATTAACCTAAGGTAACCATTCTTTGGAACGGGTGTTGTGGGGGTGCCTAATACCTTCCCCACTCACAATCGTACTCCCGAACCCAACTCTGATTCGCAGACCATCCTTATCCATGTTTTGTTTTTATTCGGTTTTCCAAAATTTCCCTTAAAATTTTGGTGGCAACTCCCTTCGAAACCGGCCCCCCACCGTGTGGGCCGGTTTCCCCCTTTTTTCTTTTTTCTTTTTTCTTTTTTTATCTCATTTCCCGCACCATCCGCATCCCATCTCCGGGTGTGACAATAAATCAATATATTATTAAAAAATACACATTTATCTTATTTTTAATTACTAATTTCATAAAATATTTTATTTAGACATGCTTATATTTATATGAATATTTATATTATAATTTTTTATTTTTAAATCTTAAATAATTTTTCTATGAATATATTTGTTTTTCTTTGACAAGAAAAAAATTGTTTTCTAGCTGACTTTTACATTTGATTTTTATTTTTAAATAAAAATAATTATATATATAATATTTATGATCCATATGTATTAATATTATATTATTTTATGTTATTTTTTGCTTAATCATATCATATAATATATATCATATATTATATTATTTGATAAATTATATTATATATGCTTAATATATATATTAGAGATGGGATGAGATTGGGTAGGAGCAGATTTTATACTAACTTGTGGTCTGACTCGAAGTTTTGGTCAAGTATTATATATATTCATTTTTTATTTTTTTATTTTTTAAAAGAAAATTAGAAAATTGAACTTCTACTATAATGGTATTCCCAACAAAATATATTTAATACTTGATGAAACTATATATAAATATTAAAAATTAAAAAAAAAAGCCCTTAGGTCGGGTCAGACCAAGTAATCTGAGAAGATTGCTCAAAACTTAGTCTGACCTGGTTAAATGGCTCTGCCCAATGCCCAAATTTTGGTTTCTTGTTAAAATGACCGGATTTTTCTTTAGTTTGGCTGCTTTGAGTTGGACTAAATTGATCAGGTTCAGGTTTATTCTCTCACCCATATATATTATATATAATATAATAGGAATTTGGAAAAAAATCATTATTACAAATATTGTAATTTTGATTATCATATGATTTAAAAGAAAATGTAATAAATTCAATCTGTTATAATTGGGATAATAAAAAAGATCAAAAAGATTGAGATAGTGAGAAAGAGAATTCACTAATACTTATTTTTCAAATATTGTCATTACTTATTAATTAGGAAAGTAAATTAACAATCCATAAGCATTTTTCCTCTATGTGGCAATGCTCTGTTAGACTTTATACTATGTGAAAATATCTACATCACCAATACCCATAGGAGTTTGAGCTGAGAGTTTCAATCATAGCATGTCTGATTATTATTTTAGATATATTAACTACTAATTATTGTCATGGTACGTTACTGCTTCATCATTTGTTATTAGTAATAAATAACATTAATATTAATTTATATGTTAAATATATTAGCAATTAATTACTTAGCCTAATAAAAATTCCTCCAAATATAGGATTGATCATATTAGACAATTAGATATTAATTTGTTCTCCTAATTCTCTTTTATTAGTGTGATCAATACCTTTATTAATTAAAAAAAATTATCCTAATAAAAATAACATATTTCATTAATTAAGATGAAGGAAAAGTAAATATAAATGTGGAATAGATTCAATAGTTTGATCATTCAAGTTTTTAATCTCAAGCAGAAGCAAAATACTTTTAAAATGTTTAAAATAATTCAAATGAATTTGATAAAAAAAATTTAAATAAAAGAAAATAGTAAAATACTTTGACTTTAACCAAAGATATCAGATATTTTTTATAATACAAAATATATGTAGAATATCTTATTTTTTATTATAAAATTATATCAACATAATACAATTATTATTTGAATATGTTATTTATTAATTTTCAAAATAAAAATAATAAAAATTCAAAAAATTAGCTTTGGCAGTGACATAGCCGCTGCTGAAAGTATGCTTTTGGCGACGACAGAGAAAGTCGTCGCAGAAAGTGTGACTTTCAGTAACGACACAAAAAGTCGCTGCTAAAAGTCATACATATAACAACGACTTTTCTTTCTCATCGTTGAAAGTGTGACTTTCAATGATGACTTTTTTTGTCATTGCCGAAAGCATACTTTGAACGACGAATTTTTTTTGTCACCATCAAAAGTTGTCGCTGAAAATCTATTTTTTTTGTAGTGACTGTCGTTGGAATCATAGTCATCATTCTCACTGTTATTCAAACCATATTTTCTGGCATCCAAGTAGTACTGACATAGATTCTGCTGCTGGAATAGGCTGAGGTTGATTCACTTTGGTGGATGGCTTCAATGTGTCCGATTATTTTCTTTGTCTACATGTGTTTTGGGTCTTCTGATTGTGTTGTTTTCATCGTTTTGTGTGGCTTGGATTTAACTTTTGTTTCTGTGATGTAATGTATCGATTATTTGGTACTCTTGTTGTAATCTTTCTGGGTTGCTATTAATTAAGAATTTTCAATGGCCAAAAAAGGAAACTTTCAAAACTTATGTTCGCTCTCTAATTTATAAAGTCTATGACACGTATGAATAAGAGAGTTCTAAAACTCATAAGATTCTTTTTTTTTTTCAATACTGTTTGTGGCATCATGATAATTTGCCAGAGACTTATCTCTCTAATTCAAATGATTCATACACCAACGTAGATAGATCATATTTTGCTAATGGTGCAATTAATTTTTCTCTTATGCTAGAATTCATTACCCTATGGAGTGAGAATAATTATTCATCTTCACAGCTAAAATTCAAATTAACTTCTTTACTCTTCATCTTTTCTTTACTCTTTGCTTCCATGTCAAATATTAATAATTTATATTCAAAATTTGAAGAAATATTCAGTCATGAAGATGTCAAAATTAAAAGTAATCATTTTAATTTGATCAATCCATAATTCGGACCAAAAATTTTTCAGAAGTCCATAAGTATAGGGTTTTTTGGGGCGGGGGAGTGGGGGGGGGGGGGGGGGGAATGCAAGGAATAGAGAAGTCACATTGGAACAAACGTGTTTCTTTGGTATTATGAACACATTGATTTTTTTGGACATAATCCTTGAAAACTAAATACTTTTGTTACAGTTTTATGACAATAAAATTAAAATTATATTTTCAGATTCCTCACCATAGATCATTCAACAAACAATGATATAAATTATATTTTCACATAAATAATATGTTTGTCTTCATCACCTCAATTAATTTCTCTTCCAGCTTCACGTAATTAACATTTAAATATTAACCTTTAGTTTGTTTGATGCCTTTTCCTTTTCCTTTTTTTTTTCCTTTGTATAAACTTTAACTTTCTAATGTTTCTACCTTGAGTTTGCTTTACGTAAATAAACTATTATTTTCTTTACAACCTTTAGTTTATTTGAAGCTTTTTTTCAGAAATAAAAAGTTCTGCTTCCCTTTCTTTCTTTCTTTCTTTTTTAATTTTTTAATTGCGTAAATGGGTGTAAATATTTATGCAATCACAAACTCTATCCATTTCAAAACCATATAAACGAAGGAAATACTTTGAGATTCCAAATTTTTTCACGTCAGAAGTTGAAAATAGTGTTTAATGATTTTTTTTTACTTATATAAAAACAAAAAAAGAGGACTACAAAAGTCAATTAAGTATTACAATAAACTCTTGTATCACTAAATTATATACATTTCAATTATAATTTAGCAAACTTACTCACTCAAATTCAAATGGTCTATACACCAACGTACATAACTTCAAACTTTTGCCAGTTGTGCTACCAATTTTACTTTTTAAAATTCCCACAAAAATCTTTCTCAGGATTGTTACTTCCTTGCAACGTAATATCAAATTCTCCTTTAAAATAGAAAATAAAAACACTTATAGCTTGTACAAGAATGAACTTGATGCTATATAACTAGAATCTTAATAACTGAGCATCAGAAAATTATAATTTAGTGTTGCAATTTCAAATATTGAGAGAAAAACAAAGGTTGCATAAACATTCGTCTAATTCAACTTGAAGAACAAGGTACTGAATCATGTACACTCATCCAATTCTGAATGCTTTTGTTTGTTGGTTTACTTTTCTTTTGTTTACAGCTTTACAGCTTGAAATTAAGATTCAAATGCATGTTAATTTACTTCCTAATAAACTATTAGGCCTTTTGGCCTTGTTTAGTACGTACTAGCTATAAAAAACCTGTGAAATTATCAAACTTACACATAAAAATATACTTTTTACTATTTATCAAGAATGGATCTAAATCTATTATAATTAATATAAATCCTCGATAAAGTTAATTTGGAAAAATGGCTTATGAATAGTACTGTGATATTACTTTACATAGCTTATCTTCTTGGGCTATGTATTTTGTCCATTTTGTTTTTTTTTTAGAGAAAAATGAATGAGATACATGGATCCATGAATATAAATTCCTATGTATTGCAATAATATCCTAACTATAATACATGTTTAATTAGGTTCCACTGTACTATAGCTAGGAACCACCATGCACGTGGCCACCAATTAATGGTTCTATTTTGATTCCACAATTTTTTTTCATAAATTATTTCTGAAAGGCCAAAATTTTCAGACATCTTACCAAGTCTTTAAAGAAAAACCATGATCACATGATCCCATAACTATATCAGCCCAATTCCTTAAATATATAAATGGATATTTTGAAGGCAATACAGATTCACTCACATGCAACAAGAATGGTTTCTTTGGCATGCATACATACATACATACAGAGATAAGGCTGCGGTGTTTCTCAAGTTTATTGGAATATGATTCACATATTTGGATATGATATGTATGTTTTGAAAATTAGAAATTTTAAACAAAGCAATTAAAGGCAGACTTAGTCACATCTATCACATATTGATATGCTTTTATTTACTTCCCTAATGCTAAAACCAGGTGACTCAAACATAATACATAGCTGCCGATAATGATTTAAAGCAGCTAGAGAAGCATGATGAATTACAAACTCACACAACCAAGCCAAAAAACAGGGTCAGGTATTAAAAAGAATAAAGGACTCTCCCAAGCAAAGCTCATCAAATTGAGTATTAACATATATACATAAAAGTATAAGAACTGCACCGTAGTTTGTTAATAAAGAGGGGAAAATATTCTAGTGCCTTCTCTTTTATTTACTCGTAAATTTGAAATTACATTCTTTTTGCCAAAAGCCCGTTGGCTTACTAACATTTTAAAACCCAACTTGGAATATTTTCGGTTAACATATCAAGAGAACTAAGAGCAATGATTTAGATGGAAGTCCGAAATATCAAACTGTCCAAAACCCAAACATACTCATGAGTATGTTTGGGTTCTATGATCATAGAACGTATATTCCAAACATTTTTCCACCTCAAGTTTCAAACTTTTATAAGATGCAAGTAATATCTTGGCTTTTTGAGAGCCAATAAGAACCATGGGTATACATCATAAAAAAATAAAGTACCACTTCTTAAATCACAGCTTTCACAATGGCAATAAGCCAAAATCATGCAAAAACCGCCCTAGCTGAACTCTATTATTAAAATAACAAAAAGAACTCCTTAGGATCGCAAACAGTTCAGGCGATCGAAGCAATTGCTTAATTGCAAGCAAATTATATGTTTTGGTTTGACCTCGGTGTTTAGGAATCTTCTCCAATAAAAATCATATACTATTCCAAATATCAATACAAAATATATATTGTCAGATGTTTCATTGTTTTGATTTGGGTACAAGGCAAACAAACTCATTAGAATGTATTCTTTGTTTTTTTTTTTAAATACTGTTTGTGGCAGCTGCATAAGTTATATATATATTCATTCTTACCCTTAATATAAGACCATTTTAATCGAATTACACGGATTAAGAATTGGAATTAAAACTAATTAACTATCTCGGTTTTTCCGTAAATCCCAACATTTTTTTCAAAACTACCTTTATTTAATTTCTTTTTCTTTCTTTTTGAATATATTAAATAGGGTTTTTTTTTAAATATATAATAAATACTACCTAGTATATTGTAAATGGTCTTATATTTAGGATCAAGACAAAAGATCCTATTTATAGGACTGGAAGGAGTATATATTAACACCAATATTACTTGATCAAATTTAATTGATAATTTGCCAGAGATTTATCTCTCTAATTCAAATGATTCATACACCAACGTAGATAGATTCATATTCCGCTAATGGTACAATTAATTTTTCTTTTAATCTAGAATTAATGACCCTGGAGTGAGAATAATTATTAATCTTGTGAACACCGTATTTTGTTTGAGTATTTACAAAATAATTAGAAAAATTAAAAAAGAATGCAAATTTTCCTTTTAATTTTAATTTGAATACAAATTTTGTGAAATTAAAAAAAAATTCAAAAAATCATTCTCCAGATACAATCATTTTTCTTTAGGACTTAAAAAAACTCGAAAAATTAATTTTCTTTTTTTTAGGATTCTTAAAAATAAAAATCCTACCTTTTAGCCTTAAAAAGAAAAAAATAAAAATCTTATTCCTTTTTTTTTAAGGATTCTTATCCAAATTCAATCCCTTTTCTTTGGGATTTAAAAAAAAATTAATTTTCTTACTTTTAGGATTCTTAAAAATAAAAATCCTACCTTTTAGCCTTGAAAAGAAAAAAGAAAAATTTTATTCCTTTTTTTAGGATTCTTATCCAAATTCAATCCTTTTTCTTTAGAAATTTAAAAAAAACAAAAAGTAATTTCCTTTCTTTTAAGATTTTCAGAAATAAAAATCCCACTTTTTAGTCTAAAAAAAAAAGTGAAGAAAAATCCTATTCTTTTCTTTTAGAATTTTCATCCAAATCCATTTTTTTCTTGTAGGATTTTTAAAAAAATAAAAATAAAAAGAGAGAGAAACCCTAAATAACAAAAACGATGTAGCTCTTGATGTTGAATGAATCTCCTTTTTATTAAAATAATAATAATAAAATAAAAAAAAAACTTTTCAGGATTTAAGTGTTGAAAATTTAATTATCCCATGTGAAATAAAAACAAAAAAAATAATAACATTATTAATAATAATTAAAAAAAAAAAAAAGAAGAAGAAGAGAGGGGAGTAAGGGACCAGACGCGATTCAGCGTGTTGGCCTTCCTGGAGCACCCTAGCCCCTTTCCTCTTCCGTGTCGTGAAGCAGAGTGGCAGAGCAAGCGACGGATGAGGCATGGTGATTGAAGAGAAAATAGAGGAAGCTAATAGTTGACCCAATCTCCTCCCCTCCCCCTGTCATCAACATCGAATGCAAGGCTTGGTGCAGAGTGAGGCGACGACAAAACAAAAGCTCAATGCTCAAGAGGCAAATTGACGACAGAGGAGCATTGATTCAGAGAAGCAATTGCACAAGAAAGAAGTACCGTTCAGAAATTTCAGGAACCAAAACCCCAATCTGTAGCACAAAATGGAAGATTAGCTTTGACACTAACCGATGGGTCGTTCAATCTAAGGTACACAATTCTGGACTATAAAAAGGAAGCGAGAATGAGCAAAAGGGAAGAGGAGGAAGAGGGTGTAGAGTGCGTCTAGGCAAAGTTGAGGAGAGGAGGAGTGTTGGGAGTTTGAAAAGGGAAGAGAGGGCAGAGGTAGCGAAGTTGAAGGAAGAGAGTTGCTATGAACGTGGAAAGAGAGAAGCTTAGGAATTCTTCACTATTATCACCGCTAAAAATTCTCCTCAGCAGGTTTGAATTCATTCTGTACTTAACTTTTTGTTGAGTCTGGACTTTATTCTTGTATGGTTGCAAGCTATGGTAGACTTGGATAGACCTCTTGCCAGTTATCGGTTCAATCTGTGATTTTGACAGGCTTTGCAATAAGAGTTTAAGCTTCCTAACTGTGTTCTGTTCATAAATTTTATGATTAGCTGAAAAGAATTGGCATTAATTTGTTTGTTATGTGAAAATGTCCATCTTCATGCGTGAATGATGTTGGTGTTGAGTTTTTTCTCTCTCATTTGAAATATAGCTCCGTTGATGTCTGGTTGAGCATTGGTTTGGACAGCAACAAAGGTTTGGCATTATCATTCTGCTTAAAATTAAGAAAAAAAAATTTGGTCTTAGGGACAGATGGCATGAAAGGTGTATACGTGCAAACGGTGATGGGATGCTACTATGATTGTGCATATGGGTATTAACGCATAGGTAAAGAGATTATATATGAATAATAAAATGAGCAGTGAAACGTTGAATGCTAAGTTCTAAACAGGTATGTTTTTGTGGGGCTAGTCCACTAGATGTATAAACATCTTGGCTTCACCCTTTCCCCATGGGTTAGAGACTTTCCTTTGATTAAATAGTAATATAAAGGAGCCTGCCCATAAGTATTATTTTCATTGTCTCTTAGTGGGCCTAGTTCTTGTTTTATACCTCACGGTTAGTAGCTTTTAAAAAAAATTTTTAGGTGCTGCCCTGGAAATTATGTTGCAAATCATTATGGTTACAGTTTTTTTTAGATTCTCCCTAGCAAAGTCCTTGTTAATCCCTTGGCTATGAACTGTGGAGGATATATTTAAGGACCTGAGAATGGGTCTAATATGTGAATTGTTTGGGTTCTCTCTTAATTTCAAGTCCCATACATGTGATATTGCATGTGTTACTGTTCATATTTGTTGCCAAGCAATGGGATTATAAGATGACTCATGGTTTTATAGAATTATCTATGGTTAGAAGCTCGAGAAAATTTCAGTTCATGGTATTGAAATTGGGTCACGGAAACCACTTCATTTGTCCACTAAAGTAATTACCAAAATGGTTTGTTCTTATGCATACTCTATTAGATATTTGAGTTGATAATTAAAATTATTTAGATTCCTTTAAGTATTAATCAGTGGTTAATCCCTTATACTTTTAATTAATTTATCTACTTTAGAGTTTTTCAAACTAAATCTCCGTGTGTGCATAGGGTGTCAGTCAATTATACCATGAGTAAGAAGTTGTCATGATGTCTATGTTGGATATGTTTTGATTCTTAATATTTTTGGGTGGCAATGGCCTTTTCTTTATTAAAAGTAAAAAAATAAATAAAAGACAAAAATAATTAAAATAAAAGTCCCCTACTTCAAACTTTTTCCTTTTTATCTTTATATTTCGATCATTTAGGTATTAATTAGTAAATTATGAGTGAAAAGATCATCATAGTTGCGGGTTGGTTTTATTTTAAAGTTGATTTTAGAGAGATAAAAAAATATATTGAATGTAGCAATTTCACCCTAAATTCCTTTTTTTTTTCTCTAAATGCTATTTAAAGTTAAAAAAAATTTCCAACTGCCTTTTTTATTTTTATAATTTAAAATAAGAAAATAAAAATAATTTAAACAAAAATTATTTTTTTCTCCAAGCTTTCATCCTTCTCACCTATTTTCCTCGAGTGGTAATATCGCAGATATTTAAGTACCAATCAGTGAGCTGTAAGTGATAAAGTCACCACAGAAAATGATTAATTTTATTTAAAGATTTACTTTAGAAAAAATATATAAAAATAAAAAGAAAGATCAAATTGTCCTCGAACTTTTTCCTTTTTCAAGTTGAGAGTAATATATCCAAGATAACATTTATTTTTTTATCACATATTCTAGATTAGAGAAAAACATAGGGCCTATTTAGTGCAGTTTTTAAAAACAGTTTTTTCTGTTTTTAAAAATAAAAAAATAAAAAATTTATCTGGTAAACCTGTTTTTTATAAACTGTTCTGAGAAATAGAAAAATAAAAAAACAGAAAACTCATAATATTTTTAAGTTGTCTTATAGTTTTTATTCTGAAAAATAAAAGAAAAGGTGAAAACCACCCACCTCATTAATGGTAAAGTTATAAATTTTGAATAATCCATCTATTACTCACTAGTTATGATTTTGAGAATAATAATTCAAACAGATTTTTTTATTTTATTATTTTTAAAATTTATTCTCGAAAATAGTTTTACAAAACTATTTTGACAACAAGAAAACGTCAAATAGACTCATATGCTCTCTCCTTTTTATAATAGACAAAAGAAAAAAAAAGATAAGAGTAAAGAATGAAAATTAAATTATCTTTCACAAATTAAAATACACCAACCAATTCTAAAAATTATTTTGTTTGTGAAAAGATAAATTATTTTCTCTAGACTTTCTCTCTTAAAAAAATTTTAATAAAAAATATAAACTAAGTGACTCTCATTTTTATTCCCGAACTATGTGAACTTTGATTCTTATTGTAAGATACATAGGCCACAGACTCTGATTTTGGGTTAAGTCCATCATTGTAAGTAAATAATTTTTTTCTCTTATTTTATTTTTCAATTTCTCATTTTTTTTTATTTCATCTCATTTTCATGAATGCTTTTATTTTTATATTTATTTTTACATGTGAATGATTAAAAGGTAATCAAAATAATCTTCTAAAAGTCAAAAAAATTACAAAATCAACTCAAGGTAACCGTTTTTAGGAAAATGTGTTATAGATGTGTTTAACATCTTACTTATTTACAATCGTACTCCTGAACCCAATTCTGATTCACAGACCATCCATATCTCTTTTCTTTTGATTTTCCAAAATCTTCTTAAAATTTTGGTGGTAACTCCTTTGAAATCAGCTTCAATCGGATAAGCTGATTTTTTTCTTTTTCTTCATTTTCACATCATCCATATCACATTTTCAGGTGTAACACGTCTTCATTGCAAAAATTCAAATTAACTTCTTTACTCTTTACTCTTCAACTTTCTTTTACTCTTTGCATCCACGTTAAATATTAATAATTTATATTTAGTATTTGAAGAAATATTAATTAATGAAGATGTCAAAATTAAAAGTAATCATTTTTATTTGATCAATCCATAAATCGGACCAAAATTTTTTTCAAAAATCCACAAGTATAGGATGGGGGTGAGTGGGTGGTGGTTGTTGGGGGGGGGGGTGGCGGAGAGAGAGAGAGAGAGATGCAGGGAATAGAGAAATCACATTTGAACACAGGTGTATTTCTTTGGTATTATTAACACATCGATTTTTTGGATATAATCCTTTGAAACTAAATACTTTTGATACGATTTTATGAGTATTGTTTCACACAATGAGACAATAAAATTGAAATTATATTTTCAGATTCCTCACCATAGATCATTCAACAAACGAAGATATAAATTATATTTTCACGTAAATAATATATTTGTCTTCATCACTACAATTAATTTCTCTTCCAGCTTCACATAATTAACATTTAAATATTAACCTTTAGTTTATTTGATGCCTTTTCTTTTTTTTCTTTTCCTTCCTTTCTAATTTTTCTACCTTGAGTTTGCATTACGTAAACAAACTATTGTTTTCTTTACAACCTTTGGTTTATTTGAAGCTTTCTTCAGAATTTAAAAGTTCTGCTTCCCTTTCTTTCTTTCTTTTCCTTTTTTTTTTTTAATTTTTCATCTACACTTGATATTTGTGTTAATGGGTGTAAATATTTATGCAATCACAAACTCTATACATTTCAAAATCATATAAATGAATGAAATACTTTAAGATTCTAACTTTTTTCCCGTCAGAAGCTGAAAATAATGTTTAATGATTTTTTTTTACTTATGTAAAAACAAAAAAGAGGACTACAAAAGTAAATTAAGTATTACACATAACTCTTGCATCACTAAATGATGTACATCTCAATTATAATTTAGCAAACTTACTCACTCTAAATGAATTATAGTTTATACACCAACGTACATAACTTCAAACTTTTGCCAGTTGTGCTACCAATTTTACTTTTTAAAATTCCTCCAAAAATCTTTCTCAAGATTGTTACTTCCTTGCAAAGTAATATAAAATTCTTCTTTAAAATAAAAAATAAAAACACTTATAGCTTGTACAAAAATGAACTTGATGCTATATAAGTAGAACCTTAATAACTGGACATATATTTAGTGTTGCAATTTCAAGTATTGCGAGAAAAACAAAGGTTGCATAAACATTCGTCTAATTCAACTTGAAGTACAAGGTACTGAATCATCTACTCTCATCCAATTCTGAATGCTTTTCTTTGTTTGTTTAATTACCTTTGGTTACAACTTGTAATTAAGATTGCAAATGCATGTTAATTTACATCCTAATTTTTTATTAGCCTTTTAGCCTTGCTTAGTACTAGCTATAAAAAAAACCTGTCAAATGATCAAACTAAGCATAAAAAATTGAAATACACTTATTACTATTTGTCAAGAAAGGATCTAAATCTATTATAATATAAATCCTCCATGAAGTCAATTTGGAGAAATGGCTTATAAATAGTATTATAATGTTACTTATGGCTTATCTTGAGCTCCATATTTTCCCAATTTGTGTCCTTTTTTCAAATAAAAAAAAGTTGACTGAGATACATGGATCCGTGAATATAAATTCCTATACATTGCACAGGTGAAAATTTTAGTTAAGCGTGCATAATAGTGAACACTAGAATTTGGCAATTCATATAGACAGAATCCAAGAAGAGCACGTATAGAGATTCATTGGAAGATGGATGAAATGAAGCAGAAAGAATTGGACTCTGAGATTACTCAAGAAATGGTGGGAATGACTGAACCAATTCTTCTCACACCTCAGTCCATAGATTTATCCTGCGATCATTTCGAACAATCCGTAAGTAATTAAAATGCATTATTAATTTATATTCAATGTTTTGAGATGTCAAATTGACACAAATAAATTTGAATTATCTACATTTGATATGACAGATGGAGGATGATGGCATCAATGACATTAACGCAATGATTCAGGATGGGGATGAAGATGGTGTCTGGTCACCGACTTGTTGTATCTACAAGGTACCCCCTACCATCCGTGAGCTAAAAGAAGAGGCTTACACCCCAAAAGCAGTTTCCATTGGCCCCTTTCATTACAAGAATGAGAAGCTGAAAGACATGGAAAGGCAGAAACGACTATTCTTCAAGAGATTCATAAGAGAAGCTAAGACAAGTTCGGATGATTTATTGACCTTTGCAAAACTTTCAGAGCCAAAGGTTCGTGCTTCTTACTCAGGAAACATCGACCTCTGCCACAAGGAACTTGTGAAGCTAATATTAGTTGATGCCGGTTTCATCATTGTGCTTTTCTTGCTCAGCCATGATAATCTATTACCCCGATACTGGGAGAATATTATAATAAGGGATCTACTTTTGCTTGAGAATCAACTTCCCTTCTTTTTTCTTGAAGATTTGTTCAATAAAGCATTTCCCCATTGCCTTCGTGGAGAAATCCCTTCGTTTCTTGACCTCACATTTGCTTACTTTGCCTATTTCAACATACAGAACCAAGTGCCTAATCCTGATGTTAGGATAAAGCACTTTACTGATTTACTTAGGTTCTTCCACTTGCCAATACAAAAACCTTGTAGGCGGCCATTCTATGAAACTAGAGACCATCTTCTTGTATATAGTGCAAACGAGTTACAAGAAGCAGGATTAAAGTTCAAGGTAAGTCAAAGCAAGTGCTTATTGGACTTGAAATTCTCAGGATCTGTTCTTGAGATCCCTCAAATTCACTGGGAAGTAAGAACCGAAAATGTATTTCGTAACATGATAGCCTTAGAACAGTGTCATTATCTTTCTTCATCTTACATAACCGACTATGTATTTATGTTGGATCGCTTAATCAATACAAATAAAGATGTAGATGTCCTCATTCATAACAAAATTGTGTACCACTACCTAGGCGATACCGATTATGTTGCTACTGTATTTAATGGTCTCTGGAGAAGTACTATTCAGGAAAGTCTCAATTCCGAATATGTTGATATCTGCGAAAGGTTGAATAGCTTCTATCATAGTCCTTGGCACAACATGAAGGCAACTCTAAGACGTGATTATTGCAATACACCATGGAAAACTGTGGGCACTGTTGTTGGAATCATAGTCCTCATTCTCACAGTTGTTCAAACCGTATGTTCTGTCCTCCAAGTAGTATAGGTATAGATTTTACTGCTGGAGTAGGCTGAGGTTGCTTCAATGTGTCTGTTTATTATTATTATTATTATTGTCTATTTGTGTTTTGTACTTTTTTCTTTTTGTGTCGCTTTCGTGGTTTTGCCGTGTGCCTTGGATTTTGTTTGTCTGTGATGTAAATATATATTGTGTTTGGTACTTGTACGCTTGGTGTTAAATCATAACAAATAGCATTTTTACTCAACATCTTTTTTATTTATCATTTATTTTTTTCCTCTCGTATTTTCTTAATATTACTTTTGCTACTTTATTTATTTCAATAAAGATTATTTCTGATTCCATACAACATATATATTTAACTGATAGAATAATAATAATAACTCAACATTTATTATTATTATTATTATTATGAGGAGTGTTACATTAGAAGATCAAGTTATAATTTTCTAGAGAATGAGTGATAAGTTTGAAAAACTACTAATATTAACTTTTTTTTATAATGTTTCTAAAAAATTAACATTTAAAATATTTAATTGATATAGTATAATATAATAAATTATGAGTAGCTATGATGAAAAAATACAAATATATCTATATATATACTATTAGATATGATATGAATATGGTATATACACACAAACACATAAATATATTCAACAAATTACACCAACACATAAAAATAAATAACATGAAAAATTACAGTTTTAAGCAAGCACGGACTTTAAAAGTAACATAAATATTTTTCCGGTTCATAAAAAAAAAGTAACATAAATATATTTATAATAAAATAGCTAAAAAAGAGTTTTCTGAATATCATTTTTTCAAATAATAAACTTGAGTTTTTTTTTTTCAGTGGTATTATCAAATCGAGTTTAGGTCTAGAGATGATCTTTGGGATGACCAGGTCCAACTAGTGAACTGGTCATGGTTATTGGAGTCCAACTCCAAAGCGAATTTATTGTGTGGGCCTTAGGCCCCTCCTTTTTCTACCCAAGAAGAAAAAATTACAAATCTGTCAAACTACATAAAGTTTTTGTCATGAAGTAGGACGTGGGAGGGAAGCCTGCCAAAAAACGGAATTTATATAAACTCACATGGATGTTGGCCTAAAAAAAAAACCTCACATGGATGTAGACTCAACCTAAACTCGGAATGCATACCTGGTAAGAGTTCATTTTAATTTTTAAATATTGTTAAACTATATAATTACATAATTAAATTTTTATATAAAAACTTAAATATAATTCAAAGTATATTTGATTTATTTATGATTTCATAACTTATGTATAATTTTCAATATAAAATTTAATTAAAGTCGTACCTAAATAATCATTTAACTTAATGAATATGTAATATATCTGTTTTATCTTTTCTATTAAGTACTCGAATGTAATTTTATTTAAAAATATATTCAAGTAATATTATTTTTCAAATAATTCTGCATGACTTTATTTTTATAAAAATATATTTGATACATCTTTATTTTTAAAATCAAGTTTCTTAAATTATTTGTAAATTCAAATTTATCTAAATCATGAGCATGATGCGTAAATGAACTTCTTCTTTTGGACTTTGTCCTTCTTATATAAGAAATTGATTCATATGCTCTATTGAGAATTCAATAATGAATTCACATAAATAATAATTAGTAATGCACCCACATGGTCCTTTAGTAATAAGAAAAATGTTATTGAAAAATAAATTGTTTTCTTTTTCTCCTCTCTTAATAAGAAAACCCAACATGTAAGTTGAACATGATATTAAATCATTATGTAATGATATTGTAATGCATTGTATCAAATAGCCAAGTTTAATAAATCAATTTATTCAAGTGGCCAAAAAAAATCAATTTATTCAAAAATCAATAAATTTATGTAATGAAAACTTCATTGACCAAAATTGTATTATTTTTTAATTAATAATTCAATTTGCTAACTAAATAATTAATTTGAGTATCAATTCACATAATTCTCTCAAAAATTTCAGAATTTAAATGAAAACAATATTCAATGTGTGATTATGTCTAAACATAATATTTGAATTGATTATCATATTAAATGCACATTTAAATATACAATTCACCTATATGAATACTCAATTGATAAAAATAATCAATTTTCATAGATAAAAAAATTACCTAATTTCAAGACTTGGTTTATTTAAGTCAGCTAACAATAATTAACAATTAACAAATGAATAAAGTTATGCAATGAGAGTTGTTGCATTCTACCCTAGCCATTCAAAGAATATTAACTCGGCCACAAAATCCCAAGCCGCATAAGTTATTAAATGGAGCGTACACGTAAGTTACTTAAAACCCAATGACCTTTGTTGAATGCTGATTGTCTCCTCTCATACAATGTGTTAAATTCGCAAAAAAGAAAAAACAAAAATAAAAACAAAACAAAACAGTTTTATTTAGCCCCAGAGTGGTTTGAGGGATTTAGAGGGGAGGGGTCTCATTTGATTCAATAAAAAGGAAAGAATGAGATGGAAAATTGAGTATTTGATTCATTAAATGAAAAATGAGGAGAGGGAAAATCTTATATTTTTCCTTCCAAAAATGGAGAGATTTAGAAGAAAAATGAGAAAATTTCTCTCATTTCCTCTCTTTCAATAAATCTAAACAAGTTAAATTTAAAATTACTTTTATTCTTTCCTCTCTCTTTCCTCCATCAAAATTTCACCCTCTCCCTTCCGTTGAACTAGTGCCACATATTGATCCTTGCCCACTTGGCTAAAAGACTAAAAAAAAAAAAAAAGTAAATAAAGTCCTTATTGACACATAAGACATAATTTATTTTCAAAATAAATACTATTACTAAAGAGTTTTTGTCATAGATACAGTTAAAGATTCTTGATAGTATTAAAACGGAAGCTACAGAAAATACTAAAATATTGACAATTATAGTAGATATATTTCTCCTGCATTTTCTCAGATATAGATACCTATACCTAGTTCCTTGAGTAATATATAACTATAGTTGCTCTTGCAAATATGAAAAAAGAAATATATCTACTAAGTTAAATTGTTTAAACTTTAAAAAAAACTTGAGACTTTAAAAAATATAAAAATTAAAACTAAATAAAATCATCATCTCCCGTTTGCGCAAGAATATTCAATTTTTTTATTTTATTTGCACCAAATGTCCTAGATTTACTCTGCTTCAATTGAATAATTTATTAAAGTTCATACTAATTTGAATTAAGTTAGGTGAGACTCTTTCACATCATAAATTTTATCATTAAATATTTGACGTATCTGCATTCATATTGAATTCAATACCTCTAATTAAGATAATACATTTTTTTTATTTATAAAAAACCCAAAATATGAAAATACAACAAAAATAATGTGTAAATAAATACGCGAGGGTAATAAAAACAAAAGTAACTTGCACAATAAAAACCTCTCTAGTTTTTAAATATTCTTCAAACATATACACCCAACATCTGTCAATTTACGTGTATTATATATTCCTCACATTAATTCTTCGTGTCTGTGGGGGTGATAATTGTCACCATTCTCTCCTTTTTTTTACATTTACAATATTTAGAGTTTCACATTAAAAAAAAATAAATAGTTAAATACTTAATTATTTAATATTTAATATTTAACGTGTTGGCTCAGCTTCGAAGTCGCTAGAGCACCCAACTCGGTTGGAAATGTAGTGTTTGAATTAATTTATTTATAATTATTTATAAAGATAAGTAATTATGATAAAAGTGGTTTATATTTAAATTTTTTATATTATAAATAATTTTAAGAAAATAAATATATTTAAATTTTAGGAGTTTAAATAATTATTGGATGAATAAGAAAAAGAAGAATTGAAATAAGTAATTATGAGAAGATAAATAATTATTATAAGTAAAAAAAATTAGCTTATTTTATAAATATTTATTTAAGATGTAAATATTTATTAAAAATTTAATATATTGGACAAATTTGCAAAATAAGAAATGATGCTTTTACACTGGCCAAACAGCATCATACGTGACTCGAGTCAGGGTTAACGCTCACTGCACCACTCCCGCGTCGATTCGAACCCGTGCATGTGACTTTCAGCCAACAGTACCAACCATCTCATCTGTCGAGGCATCCCAAGAGTATTTCCAAACAGTACGATGTTGGCGAATTTTTTTTTTTTTTTAAAATGGCAGGACAATGCAATGATTTTTTTTTTGTTATAGAAATCAATTGAATTATTAATTATATTTTCATGCTTCCAATTTGAGTAAATAAATTTAAAATTTCAACATAGAAAGATAAAAATAAAAAAAAAGGCAAGAGGGATATATTTATTTTATATTTACTTAAGAGCTTTTTCAAGTATAAATTGTATTAAATTTTTTTTATGTTGAGTATAAAAATTATGAAATATTGATAATGTTCTTATATTAATATGATTTATATTATATTTAAATACATTTTTGTTATATATTGTATATTAATTATGTGATTATACATTTTAATAATCATTTATTAATAGATACGATTTTACGTTATAAGTTACTTAATAAATACAAGTTTGTTTAAACTTGTGAATTTGACAACCTTATTTATAAGCCATAAATAGTGCAATTAATCTTAGATTTTGTATAATATATGGGAAATATATTCAGTTTTCCTAAATTTTAGCTTTACGTGAGATTCAAATTAATGATTTATAGACCAACGTAGATAACTTCATACTTGTTGGCTTGCTGTGAAATTAGCTTTTTATGTTGAAATACCCTAAAAAATATTTAAACATGTTTTAAACAGCTAATCTTGAAGCTGATACTAATTAAAGAGGATTCCTACATCCTCACGAAGTCTGGTAAACGCGACTTTTTAGAACCTATGGTTTAGTTAACATCTTTTTTCCCTTTCTCTTTTTTTCTCACAACAATATTCTCATAACTACTTAGAGATTATCCCTTGACCATTAAATTCAAGCACGCCTTACCACTTGAATTATTCCTTTGTCGATTTCTTCGTTATTTTTCTTAAGAATATTACTTCCTCGCAAAGTAATATATTTAATACATCTTTATATTTTAAAATCAACTTTCTTAAATTATTTGTAAATTCAAATTTTTCTAAATCTTAAGCATGATGCATAACCACCCCTGTTCATTTGTTTTAAAAAATTTTTTACTTTGTCCTTCTTATATAAGAAACTGATTCATATGCTCTGTTGAGAATTCGATAATGAATTCACACAATATACTCCTATATATATATATATATATATGAAACAGTAGAAATAATAAGAAAACAATATAGGAAACCAGACAATAATAGCATGATCTGATAGGAAGCTAAGCAAGAGTAAGTGGTCTTAAAACTTGGGAGCATTATTTATTGATATATATATATATATATATATACAATGCCCTGGACCCAATCTAGTTAATAGAGAATTTCATTATTCCTACATATTGAACTTTAATTTCTCACACCTACTCGTGTTTTTCTTCATAATTTAACAATAATGTTGAGAGCATTATGAGATTGCATAATTTGGTTCATAATTTGATATGATCTCTCCTGTTTAAGCAAACAAAACTCTCTACACAATTTAAGAATCAGCAAAAAGATTTTTGGATCCTCAAGAAATATAAGAGATGCCTTACCTTTCTTTCAAATAAAGTATAAGTATATAATCAATGATAGTTGGGTTAAATGAAAAGGACTTGATTTGGTTTAGGAAAAATTGAGGATCTGGATCTTGTGGATAAAAAAATCACACCGGAAGAGTTATCCAAATTGGACCTAACTATACTCAAATTTAACCCAATAAGATTAAATACCAGAACTACATAAAAAATAAAGCATACGTTTATCAGAATCGACCAATATCATCTGTGTTTGAATTTCTTTAGATGAATATCAATGTGCATGTGTAAAACATCTATAATATAATATACAGTAAGTTGTATTATTATAAGCTATAAATAATGCGGTTTACCTTATATTCCATATAATATATGGGAAAACATATCCAATTTCCTTAAATTTTAGCTTTGAGTAAGATTCAAATAATTTATAGACCAACGTAGATTTAAATTTTCATATGTTTTAATTCAAGAGTTACCCATGAGACAATAAATTTCAAATCATATTTTCACATTCCTCACAATATAGATAATTCAACAAACAATATGACCATATGGGTTAAAATAACTGCCGTAATAACAAACGTAAAGGTTAAAGAAAGTGCGAAATATAAATTTATTTTTCTTTATAATAACCTTCAGGGTCTATTTGATTTAATTGAGAGAGTAGGAAGGGAAGGGAGTGAGGGGATTTTTAATGAAGGGGATTGGAGGGGAAGTGATTGAGGAATTTTAAAATTTCTTGTTTGTTGGAATTTAACAGAAGGAGATTAGAGAGATTTTAAAGAAATTTTATTTGGTTCAAAATTGGATTAGAGAGAATTGGAGTGAGGGAGGGAAAATGAGTGATGCTAGGGATTGGAGAGGATCTCTTTCAATTTTTTGAACCAAATAAGGGGAGGGGATTTAATTCCTTTAATTTCCTCTTCTCTTGTTAAAAGCACTTCAAAAACTTCCAACCACGTAAAGAAATTTTTTATTTGAAGCTTTAGTTTATATAACATAGATTAATCGGTGTTCTATAAAACCTTTAGTTTGGTTGACACTATTTCTTCTGATATTTACACTTTAACTTTCTAACGTTTCTACCTTATTTATTTTACGTAAACTAATTTTTCTTTTATTTACAACCTTTAGTTTATTAATTTGATACTTTTTCTTTCTTTCTTTTTTTAAAATTTCTTCCCTTTCTTTCCTTCTTTTTTTTTTTCCTCTTAATTTCTTATCTGCACTTGATATTATGTTGTATGTATTACTATTTGTTTAACTCTTTCTTTTTAAATGGTTTATATATGCACCACCGTGCATAACTTCAAACTTCTGTTACTTGTGTTTGGCTCCCAAAAAAAACTTTTGTTAGTTGTGCTATTAATTTTACTTTTCAAAATACCCACATACAACAATCTTTCTCAAGGATATTTCTTCCTTGCAAGGTAATAAAAAAAAAATTCTTCCTTCAGAGCAAAAAGAAAAACTTATAGTTTGTACAGGGATGAACTTCACTATATAATAAGTAGAACCTCAGTAACAGAACATCAGAAAACAAGCAGTGTTGCAATTTCAAGTATAGATAGAAAAGCATTTTGAAGAACAAGGTGCTGAATCATCTACTCATCCAATTCTGAGTGCTTTTCTTAGTTTATTTACTTTCCTTTTGGGGTTAGCAATTCTGATCCTCTTAGTTTATTTTTACTTTCACAGGATTTTTAAAGCCAGAGAAATTAAGATTGCAAATGCAGTTTACTTTCTAAATTATTAGCCTTTCAGCCTTATTTAGTACTAGCCTTAAAAAAAATCACCTGTGAAGACATCAATCAAGCAATATACATAAAAGAAAACCAAAAGATCTACTTTCTTACAATGTTATTATTCATTACTTTTTAAAATTTCTTATCTATGGATGAATATTTTTTTTTTGCTTTTTGTATTATATATATGGTCACCTTTTATATTGTATTTTGCTTGTGTAATTAATGATTGTTTTCTGAATCAAATTTGATAGATGAAAGATGATGTCGTGATTGACCTTGAAAAAATGATACAAAACAGCAATGATGGTCTCGTGTCACCTACACGTTGTATCTACAGGGTGCCCCCTAGGATCCGTAAACTAAAGGAAGATGTTTACACCCCAATGGCTGTTTCAATTGGCCCCTTTCATCACGGTGATGAGAGGCTGCAAGACATGGAAGAGCACAAACAAATAATGTTCAAAAGATTTAAACGAAATGCTAAGGCAAGCTTGGATGAAATGGTCTGCTTTGTGAAGCATTCAGAACCAAAAGTTCGTGCCTCTTACTCGGAGAAAATCAAACTTACTGAGAAGCAACTTGTGAAACTGATATTAGTCGATGCTGCTTTCATCATTGAACTCTTCAAGAGCGTTTATAAGCGTGAGATCCACACGGATGCTAAACTGTCACAACCATATTGGCTGTTTACTATTCGTAAAGATTTGTTTTTACTCGAGAATCAACTTCCTTTCTTTCTTATTGAAGAGCTATTTGATAGAGCATTTCCCCCTGACCAACGTGGTGACCTTCCTTCATTTCTTAAGCTCACCTTTTCCTTCTTTCAATATTATAATAAACAAAAATTAGAGCCAGAGCATAATACTGATGTAAAGCACTTCACAGATCTTCTTAGATTGTTTTACTTACCAAGAACACGAACTGAACGGAGCAATTTCAAACCCGAAGATCTTCTTCTATACAGTGCAAATGAGTTGCAAGAAGCAGGAGTAAAGTTCGAGTCAATTAAAAGCAGTTGCTTACTAGACTTGAACTTTTCAGGACATGTTCTTAGGATCCCACAGATTTGGGTGATTGATAGCACTGAATTATTGTTTGGTAATATGATAGCTTTAGAGCAATGTCATTATCCACTTGATTCTTACTTTGTGGACTATAGTTTTGCAATGGATTGCCTAATCAACACAAATAAAGATGTGGATGTCCTCATTCATAGGAAAGTAATCCACCATTGGCTTGGCGATACCAATGAAGTTGCAGCATTATTCAATGGTCTGAACAAAAATATCCTTGTTGATACTTGCAGTTGCGAATACCACAAGATCTTCAAAGGGTTGAATGCATTTTATCAAGATCCTTGGCACAAGAAGAAGGCAACTCTGAGACGTGATTATTGCAATACACCTTGGAAAACTGTAGGCACTGTTGCTGGAATCATAGTCATCATTCTCACTGTTATTCAAACCATATTTTCTGGCATCCAAGTAGCACTGACGTAGATTCTGCTGCTGAAATAGGCAGAGGTTGATTCACTTTGTGGATGGCTTCAATGCGTCCGATTATTTTCTTTGTCTACATGTGTTTTGGGTCTTCTGATTGTGTTGTTTTCGTCGTTTTGTGTGGCCTGGATTTTACTTTTGCTTCTGTGATGTAATGTATCGATTATTTGGTACTATTGTTGTAATCTTTGTGTATTGCTATTAATGAAGAATTTTCAATTTCTGAGAAACAAAACTTTCAAAATTTATGTATAAATTCTATAACATGTATGAATAAGAGAGTTCTCAAACTCACAAGAATTTTATTCTTTTTTTTTTTTTTCTTTTCTTATATACTGTTTGTTGCTGCATAATTTTAAAGTTATATATATATATAACTTTATCTGGTTCTCAAACTCATAACACAGATATCACTTGATCAAATTTCATCAATAATTTATCAGAGACTTATCTCGATCTCTAATTCAAATGATTCATACTCCAACCTAGATAGATTCATATTTTGCTAATGGCAATTAATTTTTCTTTTAAGCCAGAATTCATGACCCTGGAGTGAGAATAATTATTCACCTTTGCTGCAAAAATTCAAATTAACTTCTTTACTCTTTACTCTTCAGCTTTTCTTTACTCTTTGAATCCATGTCAAATATTAATAATTTATATTTAACATTTTAAAAAATATTAATTAATGAAGATATCAAAATGAAAAGTAATCATTTTAATTTGATCAATCCAGAATAGGAACCAAAATAATTTTCAAAATTCTATAAGTACAGCGTGGGGGTGGATTGGTGGGGAGAGAGAGAGAGAGATGCAAGGAACAGAGAAGTCACATTTGAACACAGTTGTGTTTCTTTGGTAAATATTAACGCATTGATATTTTTGGACAAAATCCTTTGAAACTAAATACTTTTGATACGATTTTATGAGAATTGTTTCACACAATGAGACAATAAAATTAAAATTATATTTTCAGATTCCTCACCATAGATCATTCAACAAACAATGATATAAATTATATTTTCATATAAATAATATGTTTGACTTCATCACTTCAATTAATTTCTCTTCCAGCTTCACATAATTAACATTTAAATATTAACCTTTAGTTTGTTTGATGCCTTTCTTTTTTTCTTTTTTTTTTCCCTGTATAAACTTTAACTTTCTAATTTTTCTACCTTGAGTTTGCTTTACGTAAACAAACTATTGCTTTCTTTACAACCTTTAGTTTATTTGAAGCTTTTTTTTTCTTAAATAAAAAGTTCTGCTTCCCTTTCTTTCTTTTCTTTTTTCTTTTAAATTTTTTATCTACACTTGATATTTGTGTAAATGGGTGTAAATATTTATGCAATCACAAACTCTATACATTTCAAAATCATATAAACGAATGAAATACTTTGAGATTCTACCTTTTTCCCCTTAGAAGTTGAAAATAATGTTTAATGATATTTTTTTTTGACGTATGTAAAGACCAAAAAGAGGACTACAAAAGTAAATTAAGTATTACATTTAACTCTTGTATCACTAAATTATATAGATTTCAATTATAATTTAGCAAACTTCTTCACTCAAATTCAAATGGTTTATAAACCAACGTACATAACTTCAAACCTAAACCCATGAAAGACCATTATTTCAAATAAAGTAGACCCTTTCATATTCGATACACAATAATATATAATATTCAGACAGTACTTGTGCATATGTTCTTTCCTCCAAGTAGTATTAGCATAGATTTTACTACTAGAGTAGGCTAAGGTTGCTTCAATGTGTCTGTTTATTATTATTGTCTATTTATGTTTTGTATTTTTTTTCTGTTTGTGTTGCTTTCGTGGTTTTGTGGTGTGGCTTGGATTTTATTTGTGTTTGTATGATGAATAATAACAAATAGTATTGTATTTGGTACATCTACCCTTGGTGTTGAATAATAACAAATAGTATTTGTTTTTACTCAATATCTTGTCTTCTATTTCTTTTATAATTATGATTTCCTTTTTAATTTCCTCTCGTTTTTACTTATTATTTTTTTGCTGCTTTATTTTATTTCAATAAAGATTATTTCTGATTCCACACAACATATATATATGTATGTGTGTTTAACTGATAAAATTATTATGATGATGATGATTATTATTATTATTATTATTATTATTATTATTATTATTATTTTGAGGAGTTTTACATTAGAAGATCAAGTTATAGTTTTCTAATTTCTAGAGAATGAGTGATAAGTTTAAAAAAAATACTAACATTAACTCATTTTTATAATGTTTCCAAAAAATTAACATGTAAAATATTTAATTGATATAATTTAATAAATTATGAGCCCTTGATACACAAATACAAGTATATATATATATATATTATATCATATGAATATGATGTATACACATATATATTCTAAAAATTACAACAACACATAAAAATAAATAATATGAAAATTTACAGTTTTAAACAAGCATGTACTTTAAAAATAACATAAATATATTTATAATAAAATAGCTAAAAATGAGTTTTCTAAATATCATTTTTTTAAATAATAAACTTGGGTTTTTTTTCGGTGGTATTTTCAACTGGAGTTTAGGTCTAGAGATTGATTTTTACTTTTTTTTTGTGGGCTGACCAGGTCCAACTAGTGACTTGGTCATGGTTATTGGATCCCAACTCCAATACTAATTTTTTGTTTGGGCCTTAGTCTCCTCTTTTTCTAGGGAAAATTATACTGAAGGACCAATAGGACTCAATATTTAGTGTGAAATTACACGCAAAATTGACTATTTTAATCTAAAAAATAAAATAAAATAATATTAAAACAACTAAATTCGTTGCTGATATTTATTGGGGGAAGATCAATTTTGCATCGCATTCCCTACAAAATTAAGTTTTCAAATAATAACACTCGAATTATTCCCATCCTAATTTTGAATGACGATGCGCATCAGAAACATAAGTTTCAAAAACATTGCGAGGAATAGAAACCTCAACCTCGATCGATGAGCAATCTGCAATCTATACAATCGGCAAAAACATAGGTTTCAAGCAACCTGAAGTTGATTTTTATGCTTAGAGTCAAGGTTACTGCTGAAAGTCGATCGTCTCGTTTCCTTTTCTTTATTTCATATTTAAAAGGCCTTGATATATATATTTGTTGATCATTTTTTAAAAAGAATTTGTGACTAGCTATAAGATTTTTGAACAAATACATGTTAGATAAAGCCGTCTTTAACGGTTTTGATTGAGTGATGGGCACAACTGTGTGAAGAACTCGGTTCTCCAATTTGAAACTTGACGGAGGAGAGGGTTAATTTTAGAAAGTTTAATTTAGATGAGAATGATCTGGTACTTTTACATCTAAAGTTTGATAGTTAGGTCTTTTGAAATGATTTTAATTTTTATGATCTTTCCCAATAAATATTACCTCGAGTAGTTCCTTTAATATAATTCTTCCTTTTTTTTCTACCCAAAAAAAAAAATCTCCTAACCGAATAAAAACTGCCAGACCACACTCTCATCTTTTTCATGAGGTAGGGCGTTGGCGGGAAGCCTGCCAAACTAATGAATTTGTATAAACTCATATAGATGTAAACTTGTAACATAAACTCATAATGCATACTTGTAAGAGTTTATTCTAATTTTTAAATAACTGTTAAACTATATAATTACATAATTAAATTTTGATATAAAAAATAAATATGATTCAAAATTATATTTGATTGATTTATGATTTCATAACTTATGTATAATTTTCAAATTTAAATTTAATTAAAGTCATACCTAAATAATCATTTAACATAACCAATAAGTAGTATTTTTTTTATCTATTTTATTAAGTACTCAAATGTACTTTTATTTAAAAATATATTCAACTAATATCATTTTTCAAATAATTCAGCATGAATTCATTTTTATGAAAATATATTTAATACATCTCTATATTTTAAAATCAACTTTCTTAAATTATTTGTAAATTCAAATTTATCTAAATCTTGAGCATGGTGTGTAAACGCCCTTTTTCTTTTTCACTTTGTCCTTCTTATACAAGAAACTGATTCATATGCTTTGTTGAGAATTTGATAATGAATTCACATAAATAATAATGCTCTGTCGAGAGCATCATTTATTGATATATATATAAAGTCACAAAAATTTAAGGTAAACCGCTAGTTTGCTACAATCTTACCTTTTCATACACAGTCGGAGGGATGGGTGTAACAACCTACCTCCAGACTTAACCAAAACTACCAAAATCATCAACCAATACACACCTCATCCTTCAAAAACAGTAGAAACAGAACAACAACACCCAAAACTGGGCTGGGGCCGCAGTCGTTACAGTACCCCGCGGCTCCGGCCTCCCCTGAAACTCCCTCGTTTCTGGCGTCACTGGCGTCGCGGTCTGGACTCTGAAGCTGCAGTGCCCCCTGCTGATACCCTATATCAGCAACTTCTATCATCTAGGGCAAATTTATGACGGGCATAACTTTATGCTCCGACCTCCGATTGACTTGATTCTAACTCCTACAAGTCAATCTAGTCCTAAGCTATCCATAGACACCCTTCTTACCTTAAACTAACCCTGTATGGAGATTCTGGACCCTTAACACCGTTTTGGCCACTTATTGACCAAAACTCACCACTAACTACTTTCAATTGTCATCAAAGACAACTGGTCACTCAGAGACTATTCATACATGTCCAAAACCCCCAAACTGACATGTTCGAAGAGGTTTCACCTCAAAGGAACCACTTCTCTGAGTTTTGACCCCCTTGAACCTCAACATGACAAGACGGGCTACAGGCCCTAAACACAACAACTAGGCCCAAAATTATCCTGGGCTCACAAATACCACAATACCGACTTCCCAACATCCAACACTCTCAAAACACCACAAATAACACATTCCATGCATAACCAAAATATGCAACTACCCATACATCACAACATACATTTACAACCATTCTTACAACACCATATACTTAATACAAAACCTTCTATCCTACTTGGCACATAATACATTATCCAAAAACAAACAGTACACAGACTATTCCCACGTCCGCAGCTACTCTTTGGGCTTCTCAGGACTAGCGCCAGAACCTTCACCTGAAAGGGTTAGTCATGGGAGAGGGTGGAGTGAGATAATGTCTCAGTAACCGGGGACAACCACACACATAAACATATATATATTCTTATACATAACTCATATAACACATGAATGCAATGTAAAATGAATGGTATGCATGTCGCCTCTCAGGGGTCTCATCCTTATCCTTCCTAACATATACGGTCCACCCTTATCCTCCTTAACACATATAATCTACTCTTATCCTCCCTAACATATATACAAATACACATATCCCATCCTTATCCTCCCTAACAAATACATATATCATCACTACTCCGTCCACCATATAGCACAGTCTCATAATATCATGTGGTGATGCTAATGTATCATCATATAATCATCATCATGTCATATCATCATGTACGCATCATCTCATATCATATCAATGTCAACATCATATGTATCATCATCATAATCATCATCATCATCTAACTGTACACATACCACAATATATATAGAAAGCGATACACACAACACATCAATATCATGGTATGAAAGAGACATGCATATATACACAACTATACAATACCACATAAACAAACATCTGGTTACCTTAGGTTGTCAATACTGTGCTCACACAAGTTCCACACGCTTTCTTGAACACCAACACACTCGAACCCCTCTCGGCTAAACAAACAACCTTCATAACAACACAATTCTTTTGTTAGCACGATATACCAATAACCAAAACATCACAATTCTTTCGTTAGCACGATATACCAATAACCAAAACATCACAATTCAACTACTTTAGGCCTAACCCAAGGTTCCAACACCTATTTCATGCATCAATAAGCTCTTGGGGAACATTTACACACCAAATAATACCATACAACTTGGATTCCCAAGAGCCTTAACCGGAATCAACCTAGGGTTAAGCTCAAATCATTAACCTCTTTTTAACCATTTCAATCGGTGGATTTCATCACAAATCAGAAATCCAACCTCAGAACCGATAACCCTAAATTTCCACCGAAGAAAAATGAAGAGGGAGGAGTAGAGAATACTTACCAACTTAAATCCGCCTCAGTCTGAAAATCATTCCTGGACACTGGAAATGTCGAACACTCTTCGCCTCTCTCGTCGCTCTCTCCGATTTCTTTCCTTCCGAACATCTGAAATGATCCGGATTTAAACAAAAATCTCGACTCTCGCTGTGGTTCCAGATATCTTGCCGCGACGCTACCATAAATTTACCGGACAACGCTACTGGAAGGCATCTCGCCATGACGACTTTACTTCTTATCGCGGTGTGAAGCCCTTTCTGGCTTCTCTTGAACCTAACTCCGCCCTGTTTGCTCCGGTCCTGAACACAAGCAAATAAAGATATCATGAGGGGCATTACATTCCCCCCTCCTTATAAAAATTTCGTCCTCAAAATTTTAACTCTTACCTTACTCAAAAATCTAAGGGTATTTCCTTCGCATGGATTCTTCTGTCTCCCACGTGACGTCATTTGATGTCAAACCACTCTATAAGACTTTTATCAACTTTATGGTCTTATTTCTCAATTGCTTTTCTTTAACATCTAGAATTTGTAGCGGCATGACCTCAAAAGTCAGATCCTCTCGCAGTTGAACTGCCTCATCATCAATCACATAAGACGGATCCAGATTATATTTCTTAAGTTGAGACACGTGGAATACATCATGTAATCTAGCAAGATTAGGCGGTAGTGCCACTCTATACGCTACTGGCCCAATTCGTTCCAATGGTCTCCTCCTCCTGTCCGCATAACTCTTTTGGCGACTCTGAGCAATAAGAAGCTTCTAGTGAATGTTCTCTATTTGCCGAGAGGTTTGATCAACAATTTCTGAGCCCAAAAGACTCCTTTCACCTAGTTCAACCTAACACAATGGCGATTTGCATTTTCTGCCATACAATGCTTCAAATGGAGCCATATGCAAACTCGAGTGAAAACTGTTGTTGTAGGCAAATTCAACCAATGGCAAGAACTGATCTCAATTGCCTTTATTCTCTAGAACATATGCTCGCAGCATGTCCTTCAAAGTTTGAATTGTCCTTTCAGTCTGCCTATCAGATTTAGGGTGATAAGCAATATTGAAACTTCTGCAGAGATTTCCAAAACCTAGATATGAACCTGGGATCTCTATCGGACACAATATTAATCGGGATTCCATGTAGTCTTACAATTTCATTCACATAAAGCTAGGCCAACTTTTCCATTGAAATTGTTTCCCGAATTGGAAGAAAATGGGCCCACTTCGTCAATCTGTCCATAATGACCCATATTCCATTGTGTCCTGAAGAGGTTCTCGGTAATCCCATTACAAAATCCATGGAAACACTATCCCATTTCCACTCTGGAATCTCCAAGAGTTGCAATGTACCTGCAGGCAATTGGTGCTCAATCTTGACCCTCTGACAGATTAAACATCTTACAACATACTCTGTGATGTCCTTTTTCATTCCTGGCCACTAATAACTACACTTTAAATCTTGATACATCTTCGTGGTACCTAGGTGAATAGTGTACCTGCTTTTATGAGCTTCTTCCAAAACAATTTCATGCAAACTCGCAACATTAAGCATATAAATCCGACCATGGTACCTGATGAAACCATCTTCCAAAATATCAAAGTCCTGGGTCTCTGCCATTTCAATTTGTTCCTAAACACCCAAAAGATATTCATCCTCCAATTGAGCATAGCGAATGTACCTCAATAAATCACTTGATATACTGAGGGAACTCATTGCTAATACTCCAGGATGGACATTAATGGATAATTTCATATCTCTCAGGCTTTCAAGCAATTGCTGCTCCCTTATCATCATTGTGGCCATATGAATCGACTTTCTACCCAACGCATCTACCACAACATTGGCTTTCCCAAAATAATACTTCAAAGCAAACTCATTATCTACAAGGAACTCAATCCAATGCCTTTGCCACATGTTCAACTCTTTCTGATCAAACAAATACTTTAAACTTTTGTGATCACTAAACACCTCGAACTGAGCGCCATATAGATAATGCCCCTACAATTTCAAGGCAACCACTACAACCGCCAGCTCAAGGTCGTGAGTAGGATAGTTTTCCTCGTGAGGCGTCAACTGCCTTGAAGCATACGTCATAACTCTACCTTACTACGTCAAAACACACCCTAGGCACTTCTTAGAGGCGTCTGTATAAACAGTGAACGACTCTGATGGGTTAGGAATAATGAGCACTGGGGTAGACATCAGACAAACCTTTAGCTCTTGGAATGCTCTCTCACACCTATCATCCTAAATGAAAGATCGATCCTTACGGGTGAGTCTAGTCAATGGCATAACAAGCTAAAAGAATCCCTTAATGAACCTTCGGTAATATCTGGCCAAACCTAGAAAACTCTGAATTTCAGTCACCGATTGCGGTCTCTCCCAATTCAACACCGCTTCAACTTTACTAAGGTCTACTGCCACTCCTTCTGCAGAAATCACTTGACACAGAAATTTCACCTCCCATAGCCAAAACTCACACTTACTAAGCTTAGCATACAGTTGGTGATCCCGCAATACTTGCAACACAATCCTAAGATGAAGTGCATGCTCTTCATCGATAAACACCACCACAAATTTATCTAGATACGGCTGAAACACTTTGTTCATATAATCCATGAAGATTGTTGGGGCATTAGTTAACCCGAATGGCATCACCAGAAACTCATAATGACCATATCGAGTTCGAAATGCCGTTTTAAGTACATCTTCAGCATGTACTCGCAATTGATGGTATCTTGATCTCAAATCGATTTTAGAGAATACGAAAGCACCTGGCAACTGATCAATCAAGTCTTCAATCCTGGGTAAAGGATATTTGTTCTTGATCGTCACTCAGCTCAATTGCCTGTAGTCCATGCATAATCTGAGGCTGCCATCCTTTTTCTTAACAAACAACACTGGAGCTCCCCAAGGTGAGACACTCGTTCTGATAAAACCTCTATTCAACAAATCCTCAATCTGCTTCTTCAGTTCCTTCAATTCCAATGGGGCCATTCAATATGGAGCCTTTAAAATAGGACTTGTCCAGGGCACCAAATCGATGGAAAACTCCAGTTCTCGTGGTGGTGGCAAACTGGTGATCTCCTCTGGAAACACATCCAGAAATTCTTTCGACATCACCTTTCATATTCATATTCACAGAGAAGAAAACTAGAAACTCTTGGCAACCTTTCTTCAGATACCTGTCGGCTTAGGCAAAGGACAAACAAACATTCTCATCCCCTTCAATACTAGGGATATTCATAGGCAAAAACATAATCTTTCGAGCACAGTCAAAAGAAATAAAGGAATGCGATGCACCTGAATCAAACAAAGCATGAATAGAGTAACCATTGAGTTTAAGTTTACCTCTAATCAAGTTAGGTGCTGCATCCGCTTCCTATCAGGTGATAACAAAAACTCGTCCGGGCATCATGGGCCTCCTTGTCGCATCATCACGCCTTGGATCCCAACAATTCTGCGACATATGACCCGGTCTTCCACAATTATAACAAATCAAGCATGGACGATCATCATGGCTAGACCCGCATTTTGTGCATAGATTTGATGCACTACCTGAACCATATTGAGATAGAATGAAGTCCTTTCCTGTGTGCTCGCTTTGACTGGAACTTCCTTGTTCAAAACCACCTCGATAGAAGGGTCTTCTGCCAAACCAACCTCTATTGGACTGTTCCCATCCAAATCTGCCTCTTCCTCTACCATGGCGGCCTTGATTATGATAACCTCTTCCTCTACTAGAACCCATGCTGCCACCGCTACTACCACTTCCTGAGCCACTTTCTTTACTAATTCCTCTTGTATGTCCTAGATGAGAAAAGACCCGAATCATGGAATTCCTTCTATACTCTTCGACCTCCTTTATCCATTTATAGAGAGCACGAATCTTCGCACACAAGTCCTTAAAGGACACAAACTCTACCGCAGACAGCCGCTCCTTGATCTCTGGATAGGCTCCCTCAAACAACCTTTGAGTCATCCACCTATCATCAGGATAATTATTTAGATAAGTGGAATACTTGGCTAAGTCCAAAAACTGATCAATATATTCATCCGCCAACAAATTCCCTTGCTGAAAAGCTAGGAACTCAGCCTCCTTCTGCATCATTAAAGTTGAAGGGAGGTAGTGTGCAAAGAACCATCCCTTAAACTGTTCCCAGGTCATTGGGGGATCTATAGCTTCAGCATTGGGAACAACATTTCTCCACCAATGCTTGGCCTTCTTCTCAAGCTTAAAGGCCGCTAGTTGCACCCTCTGCTTTGAGGTGCAATCCATCACGCTAAAGATATTTTCCAACTGTTCTATCCAATTCTCAGCCTGGGAAACATCCATGGTACCTTCGAAAGTCGGGGGATCAAACTTTTGAAAGTCCTTTAACTATGAAGAGATACCATTCTTTCAACCATTGGGACTCTCTCAGGCTCTACCACATTTTCATTCTCTCCTGCATTCAAATCCACATACATGCCGGGCTCTTAATTCATTCCACCCTGCTCATGTCTATCCATTCGCTCTTGTAGCCTATTCAACACTTCCCCCTGGGTATTTACTTGGTTACTGATGCCAGCCAATATTTCTTGCATCTGTCTCATGAAATTACTGTTACTCTGTCTTCCTCTTCCTCTGTGAGACATTTTCCTACACATAAGCCAAAACACACTCAATTATATGGTTCTGGACTAGCATTGCAGTGGAACATAGTCTATGTATTTACAATTGTGCCAAGTAGTATTTCAAGCAGAAACAAGGGCCCAAAACCATTGCTCTGGCACAAAAAATGTAATAACCTACCTCAAAATACCTCCAGACTTAACCAAAACTACCAAAATCATCAACCAATACACACCTCATCCTTAAAAAACAGCAGAAACAAAATAACAACACCCAAAATTGGGTTGGGGCCGCAGTCGCTACAGTACCACCGCGGCTCTGGCCTCCCTTGAAACCCCCTCATTTCTGGCCTCACTGGCGTCGCGGCCTAGACTCTGAAGCTGTGGTGCCCCCTGCTGATACCCCATATCAGGGACTTCTGTCATCTGGGGTGAATTTATGACGCGCATAACTTTATGCTCCGACCTCCGATTGACTTGATTCCAACTCCTACAAGTCAATCTAGTCCTAAGCTATCCATAGACACCCTTCTTACCTTAAACTAACTCTGTATGGAGATTCTATACCCTTAACACCGTTTTGGCCACTTATTGACCAAAACTCACCACTAACTACTTTCAATTGTCACCAAAGACAACTGGTCACTCAGAGACTATTCATACATGTCCAAAACCCCCAAACTGACATGTTCGAAGAGGTTTCACCTCAAAGGAACCACTTCTCTGAGTTTTGACCCTCTTGAACCTCAACATGACAAGACGGGCTACAGGCCCTAAACACAACAACTAGGCCCAAAATTATCCTGGGCTCACAAATACCACAATACCGACTTCTCAACATCCAACACTCTCAAAACACCACAAATAACACATTCCATGCATAACCAAAATATGCAACTACCCATACATCACAACATACATTTACAACCATTCTTACAACACCATATACTTAATACAAAACCTTCTATCCTACTTGACACATAATACATTATCCAAAAACAAGCAGTACATAGACTATTCCCACGTCCGCAGCTATTCTTTTTGCTTTTCAGGACTAGCGCCAGAACCTTCACCTGAAAGGGTTAGTCATGGGAGAGGGTGGGGTGAGACAATGTCTCAGTAACCGGGGACAACCACACACATAAACATATATATATTCTTATACATAACTCATATAACACATGAATGCAATGTAAAATGAATGGCATGCATGTCGCCTCTCAGGGGTCTCATCCTTATCCTCCCTAACATATACGGTCCACCCTTATCCTCCTTAACACATATCCCATTCTTATCCTCCCTAACAAATACATATATCATCATACGTTATATATATCATCACCACTCCGTGCACCATGTAGCACAATCTCACAATATCATGTGATGATGCTAATGTATCATCATATAATCATCATCATGTACGCACCATCTCATATCATATCAATGTCAACATCATATGTATCATCATCACAACCATCATCATCATCTAACCATACGCATACCACAATATATATAGAAAATGATACACACAACACATCAATATCGTGGTATGGAAGAGACATACATATATACACAACTATATAATACCATATAAACAAACACCCAGTTACCTTAGGTTATCAATACTGCGCTCACACAAGTTCCACACGCTTTCTTGAACACTAACACACTTGAACCTCTCTCGGCTAAACAAACAACCTTCATAACATCACAATTCAGCCACTTCCTAACCCAAGGTTCCAACACCCCTTTCATGCATCAATAAGCTCTTGGGGAACATTTACATAACAAATAATACCATACATCTCGGATTCCCAAGAGCCTTAACCGGAATCAACCTAGGGTTAAGCTCAAGTCAAATATAAACCCTTCAAAACTCATATCCAAGCAACAAGAACACTAAAACACACATCATTAACCTCTTTTTAACCATTTCAATTGGTAGATTTTATCAAAAACTGGAAATCCAACCTCAAAACCGAAAACCCCAAATTTCCACCGAAGAAAAATGAAGAGGAAGGAGTAGAGAACATTTACCAACTTAAATCCAAGCTCCCTCGGTCCGAAAATCACTCCTGGACACCAGAAATGTCGAACCCTCATCACCTCTCTCGTCGCTCTCTCCGATTTCTTTCTTTCCGAAATTCCGAAATGATCCGGATTTAAACAAAAATCTCAACTCTCACTGCGGCTCCAGATATATCGCCGCGGCGCCACCATAAATTTGCCGAACAACGCTACTGGAAGGCATCTCGCCGTGGCGGCTCTGCTTCTCGTCGCGGCGTGAAGCCCTTTCTGGCTTCTCTTGAACCGAACTTTGCCCTGTTTCCTCCGGTCCTGAACATAAGCTAATAAAGATATCATGAGGGGCGTTACAATTTATCTTGGGTCTACGTAGAGTTTAGAATTGAGTGAAATTAAGCTGTTTCAGTTATTTATCTCCTTTAAGCCCTTAGCCCCTTTCTCTGAGTTCTCTCTTCCTAAGTTCTTCTAGTTTCTCTCTTCTTCTACTTCTCTTTTATCTTATTAGGATTTATATTATGTTTATTTTATTTTTTATTTTATTACCTATTGAATGAATATTGAGTATTTTTTAGTGATATCTCTCTTTCCCTCTAACTTCTTCTATTTCTCCCTTCTTTTTGTTTATATTCGATGGACAATTTGTATGTTTTATATGGATTTTAAATATGATGGTAATTTTTATTTTGGATGACCAATATCTAAGTCAAGAAGGGGTTTTGAGGTTTTCATTTTATGGTCTGATAGGGGTTTTATACTATAGGGTTTGGTGGCATTGCATAAGTTAATTTAATAGGTTCATGATGTATGTTATAGCATAAAATTATTAATATTTAAAAATTACTATATTTTTAGGATATATTTTAGTTATCTTTTATATTTAATTAGATTTTATCTTTTATATAATTAATAATTAGGCTCTTAGGTTCTCTCTCTTCAATTTTTTTTTATTTCTCTTTTCTTTCTGTCTATCATACAAAAGAACACTCAGTGGGCTCCATGGCTAGGTTGCGAATGGATGATGGGGAAGTAAGGGTTTTAGCTCCAGCACTGTTATTGTTCCAATGAGGTATAAGAGGATTAGGGAGATGGTAGTTAGGAAGGAAGAAGAAATAGAAGAATTTGAGAAGAGAGATATCACTAGAAAATATTCTACATTCATTCCATAGGACAAAAAACCTAAATTTAAAGAAAAAGAAATCATATCGTAAAATAAAAAACAAATAAAAATAATATAAATTCTAATAATTCCTAAAAAATATGAGGGTTTTCGTTTTAGGATTATATTCATATTTTATCTCTATAGGATAAGGTCTAAGGCTTCACATGATCATGTCTACAAGATTTTATACCATACAAGGTTTGGTGTGGCATGTATAATAAGATAGCATAAAATTGGAATCTTAAAAATTATTAATATTTAAAATAAACTTAACAGGGTTTGTTAAGTTATTTAAAAAAGTTGGGCAAGCCCTAATATTAATTTTTATTAATTTAAAATTTAATAATTAATAATTAACACTTGACAACATAAATAATTACAGATTATACAATTGACAATTATAATTTCATTTCATTTATCAATAATAGATTAATAAAGATTATTGCTCATTTGATGACAATTTCCTCTCTAAAAGTAAATTTTTACAATTTTTGATTCAAAATCTAGATAATTTAAAAGTATTACATATTACTAAATTTTTTTGGCCACTATTCAAAGATTTGCCAAAAGGAACACATAAATTAAGCATATTTGTATGATGAGCTAAGCCTCCTTATATCATCCAAAATTTCAATTCCCTAATATATATTCCCTAAGCATTTGTGTTTTATTATATTTCATAATTTATATAGTTAAGGAAAGAAAATAATACCAAGAATCAAGTAAAAAAAGTAAAAGGATAGGAAGGTTACACAGAGGAAGCATCATTAGCAAATTGTAGGAACAAGCCTAAACAAAAAAGCATATCAAAATTGCCGTCTCATATCAAAATCTACAAACATAATGTAAGATGAGCTAAGCCTCCATATATCATCCAAAATTTCAATTCCCTCATATATACTCCCTGAGCATTTGTGTTTTATTATATTTCATAATTTATGTAGTGAAGGAAAGAAAATACCAAGAATCAAGTAAAAAAAGTAAAAGGATAGGAAGGTTACCCAGAGGAAGCATCATTTGCAAATTGTAGGAACAAGCCTAAACAAAAAAGCATATCAAAATCGCTGTCTCATATCAAAATCTACAAACATAATACATATTTTCATGTCTTTAATAATATAATAACCTCATTCAAGGAAAAATGGACAACTAATCCATGCATACAATTCCCCTAAAATACTTATTATGCTTAACAAAAACTTACATCTGGAAATGACCATGCAAATTTGAATCAGTCCTAAAACTATAATGAAGAACTGAGCGTAAGAAGTTGATATTAGAGAGAATTAAAGATACACAATGCATGAACTCAGATTGACAAAATAAACAGATGAGAAATTCTATTTCAAATAAACATTTTGAAAAAGTATTTTGAACTTTTCTAAATTGCTCAATCAATGATTCAACACTTCTAAATTGAGTGACTTGAGATTTGACTTGAATTCCTATCAATATCAATTGTAAGTTCCAATCTCTCAATGAAAAAAATATTAATTGCAACATTGCAAGAGAAAATATTGAAAGCTCTAATTAATTACAATACAATAATAGTTCTTAAACAAGCAAAGGTAAATCTCCCTTGCATCAAGCAAACAAGTACAATGGTTTGACAAGCATGAAATAATGTGAATAGTCCCTCACATAGAATTGGTGTTTAGCTCTCAACTCTCAAGTGTTTTAGGGTAATGTATCACTCAAATTCTACCTATCAAACCCCACTACCATAAATGAAAAGGACTAAACAAACAAGCATACATCACAAAAAGCTTGTCTTCTAGGTTGAAATGAACAAGGGGCAAAATGAACAATAAGGAAAATGCAATGTAAGAACAAATAGAAGCACCTCAAAAATTGGAAAAGCATTAAACAAGTATACATGACAAAAAAAAAAGATGCATACACTTAGGCTTTTATTTCCTTTCCAACTTCTTTTCTTTTCTTTCACTTTTTAAACGTCTTGTCTATTTTAAATTGCTCCTTTCTTTCTTTTCCAGTCTTTTCATTTCTTCTTGCCCAAGATGATGCACCAAAAACAAATGCTTATGCAAATAAAGTGCTCTCCAATTCTTGAGGTGAAAAAGCTGGGAATTTATTACATGGTCTTGGCTCACAAAAGGTTCAATATGAAAAAATAGGACACAAGACTCAAGGGGTTAGTTAAACAATGGACCAAATATGCAAGGATTGGCTAAAATCAAGACAAGTTCTGGAGTGAAGATATACACACACAAGAAAGGAGCAATATAGGATAAATCCTCACAAGCTAATGACAATCACAATTAATTCATTAAATTCAAAATCCAATTAGCCACTTAGCTCGAATTCTATATGCCAGGTCAAATCCTCATCATGCCAAGATGCATCCAAACTAAGATTGCCTCAACTTGTAACTTCACACAAAAACAAGACAACAAAAATGAAAACCAACATCTTTTTTTTAGAAACGAAAACAAAATGGCAAAACCAAAGTTGAATTCCCCTTTCCCCACACTTAATCTTTACATTGTCGTTTAAAATTATCTCATCTCAAGGTTCATCAAAAGCCAAGTGTACCATGTGCAACAAAGAATAGCACATGACACGCTTGCTACATTGGCCCTATTTCAAGAGTGCAACTCCACATCAAGTCATGATCAATTCAACTCAGACTTCAATAATGATACAACATGGGAACTTAAATATATTTGCTTTGATTAAGCAAATTTGGTTTCATGTTTAGCAACAAACTAAACACCAAATATTTGACATAAACTCTTAAAGTAAATGGTTGAAATGAACCTGAATCTAGTCAACAAAAACTTGAGTCAGGTTGAAGTCCAAAGTGGCAACAAGAATATATAATGCGTTACTTAGATTACCATAACAAAGTGAGACTGAAATTATCAATAAAACAAGACTAAAATGAATTACCATAACTTCCATCAATGTGTTGAGATAGGCAGTACCAAGACCCTTTTAGTTAGATATTAATCATCTAAGGATCTCCTCTATAATTTCCCTCCTAAAACTGGGAAAGGGATAAATTATGGATGCAATAGCAACTCACCTTCAATGAAGAGAAAAAGAAGTGAGAACAAGGAAGAACAATCAGTTTGCATGAAGATTATTGCACCTGCAATAGTCAATTTACTTGCTTGCACAGCACCCTCGTCATACTTTCAGAGCATGTGAAGAAGTTATAACAAAATAATATTTTCATTATATCCTAGGGTTGAAGCTCTAAATGGACTAAATGATATCTAAACACGTTCAAAACAGGCACACACATCCACTACAGTCAATCTCCAACAGACTAGGATTTTTTTTTTGGAATTAAGAAAGGTTATCATTATTACATGTTACGAAACATTCAGATCTGTAGGCCATTCCTATCCACTTCGAAAAGTAACGGACACCTTAAAGGACAAAACACAATGCTCACTCTCCCCCCTGCATGCTTTTAGCAATACAGCCCACACACCAGGAGTTTAAATGACAAACTTTGCATCATCCTAGCAGGACAAATAGGATAATGGACAAATAAGGACAAAGAGCAAAATGATTAAATAATAATGGAAACGTATTAAATGAGGTTCCAGGAAAAACATACCCACATAGGTGTCAAATATGATGACAATTCATCAAAGAAATGCAAGAAGGAAGCCTTTGAAGGTTTTGATCAAAGTTCCCAATATCTCACTCACCTGGGACAATACACAAATTACATTAAAAGGATGGCTAGGAAACATGCAATAAGGAAAAGTATAAATGACATGAAAAGACTAACTTGGTCAAAAAGTTCTTGCTCTTACGCATTTTCTTCTTTAATTGCTCAGCATAAAAATCTTGTCTTAGCCCTCTATGCTCTCTCAGTTTTTCAACTTGAACTTGAACCTATTTTATCTCATCCATAAGGGATTTGACCTGGCTTTCATTCAAAAGCATCCCAGAAATCAACAGAAATGTCAGATTAGAACATGTCCCAAATGGATTTATACTAAATGCCATGAGCAAATAGTCAAGAGAGAAGGGGAGGGGGGATGAATGACAGAAAAAGGTAAATTATTATTACATAAATGTCAAAGAACAATAACTTAACCACTCATACATTAGACATAAGTGGTACATTCAAAATATTGCTAGGTGAAAATGTTATTATAACTGCTGTTTTTGTAAACTGCATTTTGTTTTGCAACATAGCTGAAATGTTATTACATAGGTTAGTATCTAAAATTACAAAAGTAGATCAAAGGTTGATAATATCTAACTCACAGAACATAATAATTACAACTAAAAAGGAGTTGGAGGATCTTTTTAGGTGGTCCATATTTAGCATCAGTAGAAAACATCCCTGAAAGTGACTGCTTTTTAAATACATAGTAGGAAAATCATTCACAAATTTATAGTTTTAGCTGTTAAAGAGCACCAAAACCAAAAGGCACAATACCTAAGATGGCCAAAATAAAAATGTCAAATATCAAGACACATAAGAAAATTATTCAAATTCCAAGAAGAGCTTTTAATTGTGCAAGAAAAAGTATCTAATGGCAACAAATTACATACAAATAGTTTGATACCCGAAACAGCTGCTTTTCTAACCTCCCCTTGGAACTAAAATTTTAGGAGTGGAATTAAAGTTCCTACAACCTACATGCACATAAATCATCACAAAGAAAAAAGTTCAATAAGCCTTCAACAAACCTTAATGTAAAATGAGGCCCAATAAATCTAACCAAATCAATCCAAGGAAACAATCCTTCCTTCAGCTCAGCAGCATAGCAACAAAGCATGTTACAAGCTGTACCTTTCTCCTCCAAGACACTAGTCTTGATTCCAATTCTTTTGTCCCCAAGAGTCATGGTCTCCAAGCTGAAATACATAAAATATTAAGAGATTACTAGATAATATAGTACTAATTAATAATTTCATTTTTAATTTGAGATTAATATTGCAAGAGATAATATTGAAAGCAACATTGACTCTATCAAGTAATTAGATATGAGTCAAAAGATAATAAAAACTCTTACTATTATGTTGATACTTTTACATAGTTTTTGTTCCTATTGGATCAGAATCTAGAACAACCAAAGCCGTTGCATTACTTTCATTTAGATTTTGTATATTAAGAAAAGGATCATGTGGCCACATGGTCAGAGATTACAAAACAACTATTTTAAATGGAGGAAGTTTACCTTTAACACCTCTTAATGTTAGCTCCTTGAGTCATCACTGGGGATCAAATAAACATTGATCTGCATATATCCTTGACAGAAAAAAGGAAGACAGAACTCAGCGTTATCATTTACTTGGCAAAGTAATATATTAGTTTCATGATTATAAGATTTATATACACAGGAAAAAAATTATTGCTAATGCAAACCTAGTAGGAAATTGTGAAAAGCAAAATAGGAGAGTGTAATGAAGGGAAAGGTGAAAACAAATGGAAAAACTAAATTTCAATAACAAATTTTCCTTGGCATTCCTAATTGTATCAAGATTAGGAACTAATCTTAATTCCTAAACTGTTTGAAATAAAGTCTATTTGGGATTGCATCAAGCTATATATAATCAAATTTGCAAAATTACCATTAAGCAATTATAGTATAGTGTTTGGTGATGATCTGATCACTTAGATATTTGCTTAAAGATTATTTCTTTTGAAAGAACAATCAACCCTTTGTAGAGAGAAGGCACTAGGGGGACAAAACCATAAACAAAGTATAATTAACCTACAATGACACAAGAAAATATAAAAAGAAAGAGTTGATTGACAACAACGGCTTGGACTCATGGGCACCGTGCAGTCCTAGGCAAAAACTCAACACATATAGCTTTAAACTCAAGTCTCAAGACATAAAGCTCAAAACTCAAGACTCAAGACAACAATGAAATGTGGATGCCACAAAGTATAAGGACAATATGAGTTCTTAAACATCCAAACAATCAAAGGTAATCTCCCTTGCATCAAGCAAACAAGTACTATGGCAAATCATTTGACAAGAATGAAATAATGTGAATAGTCCCTCACATAGGATTAGTGTTTAACTCTCAACTCTCAAGTGTTTAAGGGTAATGTATCACTCAAATTCCACCTATCAAACCCCACTACCATAAGCTTGTCTATCTTCTAAGTCTCCACCACTTGTGTCAAATGCAATGCACAAATCAGAAGGACTTTATTCTAGGTGGTAATGAACAAGGGACAAACAAACAATAAGGAAAATGCAATGGAAGAACAAAAAGAAACACCTCAAAAATTGGAAAAACATTAAACAAGCATATATGACAAAACAAAAATGCATACACTTGGACTTTTATTTCGTTTCCAACTCTCTCTCTCTCTATTTTTTTTTTAAAACATCTTTTCTATTTTCTTTCTTTTTCTTGCTCTTTTCTATTTTTTTCTTTCTTTTTCATGCTCCTTTCTATTTTTCCTTTCTTTTTTTTTTTGCTCTTTTTTTTTGTGGTTGAGTGCGTTTTACGCTTCATCTCAACCCCTTTTATTCAATTTTTTAACATTTTTTCTTTATCCATTTTTTTCATTTTTTCTTGCCCAAAGGTAATGCACAAAAAACAAATGCTTATGCAAGTAAAATGCTCTCCAATTCCTGAGGTGAAAAAGGTGGGAATTTATTACTTGGCCTTGGCTCACAAAAGGTTCAATATGAAAAATAAAAGGATTAAAGGCTCAAAGGGCTAAACAATGGATAAAACACATCAAGGTTGGCTATATGGCTAAATAGCTAACAGACAAAAGAATGCCTCAATCATTTTTGTGCATGCAAATGTAATTGTGGTCTCAACAAAGAATCATGACAAGTTCTAGAGTGAAGGTCAAGATAGGTGAATATGCACAAGAAAGGAGCAATATAGGCTCAAATCCTCACAAGCTAATAACTATCACAATTAATTCATTAAAGTCAAAATCATTGCCACATAACTTGAACTCTAAACATAAGGTCAATTCCTTATTATGCCAAAATGCATCCAAACTAAGATTGCCTCAACTTGTAACTTCACACAAAAGCAAGACACCATAAAAGAAAACCAACATTTTTATAATAAAATATAAGGAAGGAGGATAGGATATTGTCCTAAGAAACAAGTGGAACGAGAAGGAATGGAGAAAGAAAGCAAACTCCTTTCTGTTTTATCAAAGGTGTTTCTTTTTAATTTTTTTCATTATGTGTCTCCTATTTTGTGGCCATGTCATTTCTTGAACTCTATTAATTGACTTCTATTATAAACAGACTATTGTAATGCATGTTTTGACATAATAAGATGCATCTCATGTCATGTGCAAAACTTTTAAGCAAATTGATGAGTCATACGTCTGTTTGTGGCGAGTTCCTTCAAAAATAAAAGCACAATAAAAAAGATCTTACATATGCTTCATCAACCATATTATCAAATGGAGTAATGGACAAACCAAAAAAGAAATCATAGCAATGAAAACATTGAAACTAGTTTACTTTAGCCAAAAGAAGTTCATATTTAAGAACATATACATACAGAGTTGGGTTGATAAGGAGTACAGCTGCCAGACCAAATAATAAACAGGTATATCATAAATTAGACAAATTCAAACTAAAGCTGATTCACAATATTAATCTCTCTTACCCCTCGCTGGATCTATAGAGATGGAACATCTCAAATGTTTGAACAGAAGAAAAAATACTCTCACCAAATTGCTGATTAAACGCTGTGCTATATATGTATATCTACACAACTTTGGAGAACACCTCTGTAGTTAGACCAGCTGCAATAACAAAATAAGTCCCCAGTTCAACAACTATATGTCACAGCCAAAAACCAAATAGAAAGATTATTGATTGAAAGGGGAAAAAAACAATCATTATTGGTTCATCACGGCTCCAATCTTCCATCCACACATGGACAAAAAACTTCACTAAAAATCCAATGTAACACCAATATCTCAAGTAGTTAATAATTTCAGACTCTGCTACAATTGAATATACAAAAGAATGTAACGCAAATGGAAATTCAGAATTATGATTAAACTTCTTCTTGGGTATTACTTCTTCCGGTTAAACTCATACATTTATCTCAAGTATTGGGTCCATTTTTTCACGAATCGCACTTCATCATCATTCATTCACAAAACCTTTAGAATAAAACCGTTTCAGGCACTCTGTTCAAGATTACTACACATTCTTTAGTTGACAAGAAACAGGAATGAAAAAGAAAAAGAAAAGCAACTAAAAGCCATGTATATATTATTCTACTATTTTCAGTTCTTCTAATTACGTTGTTTAGTCTGATTAAATTTACTCCTACATCTAGACTTAACTAATTCAGAATTAACTAATTCAGAAATTCAAAGATGAAGGTGGATCTTAATTTGTCATTGAAAACACTTTCGCGATCAAAGTAGATCAGTACTTCAATTATTAAGATGACTAAAGAGCAACAGAAAATGCACCTAGATAGTCACCAACAAGAAAAGCGGTGGCAGCGGACCACAATCGGAGATTCGAACCAAGGTCCCATCCAGTAGCCCACTGAAGGAGTGGTTAGCTGCACAGACTCATCGGAAAAAGATCTAAGTGATTGTTATAACAGCGATCGCCTTCCCAGCCCATCCTGATCTCACTCCTTCCATATTTATTTTGGAAACAAACAGAGAAAAAAGTGGACATTAATGAAACGATTGATATAATTAGATGAACAGAATTTAACACAATCTTGATAAGAAATCCTGCTCGTAAAGTGGCAGGCGAAGTTCTGAATTCATCACTTTTGAAATATTTCCGAATTGAGAATGCTTTGCGCAAACTACATTGAAATTAAAATGCAGGCGGTACTGACGAGAAAATAACAGGCTAAAAGAAAATCAGCATAAAAAAAACTAATTACAGAACCGAAATCAATTCTTTCAATCAAATTAGAAGAACATTATTCGAAAGATGGAGAGATGCCATCATCTGTCAAATACTACAGAAAGAAACTGGTCTCACATCATATCTCAAAAAAAACAAATGAAGCATCATGAGCAACATATCACTCCTTACAAGACACAGATTACGAGAAGAATCCAAAGAAGAAGAGATGACGGAGCAATAGGCAAACCTGAAGGAATCAGACGGACGATTGCAGAGAAGAGGCTCTGAGTGCGGGAGACATTCTCAAACAATCTCAGAAGAACGAAAGAAACAATCACGAATACATCCCAACGGTCACATGGTAATTTTAAAGCCAATAATATGTTACCATCCCAACGGTCAGATGGTAATTTTAAACCTTTGAAATACCAATTCCAACTTTTAAAAGGAGCAAGCACGACAAAATTTAAAAGTTTCTCGAATTAAATAATACAACCCTCGCTGATATATATGAGGCGTGGGTCACAGAATCCTCCCCCAGTTTTATTGTTTTTTTGTAGTAGTTTGAATTTGAATTTGAATGTCGGCCGCGTTTAAGGTAAGGTAGGATTTGGGACGAAGAGAATGGGCATGTAAATTTAACAACATCTGGATGGATTTTAATACACATGGGATAGTAATATTATAATATAATAATCACGGTTTGTTCTTGCAAATTATGCTGCCAATTATAATTATAATTATAATGTACTCAATTTATCACATATTATAAGATAATAAATAGAATTCTATACATATTAAGAAAAGTGTATAATATCTATAAATTTCTAAAAAAATCCAAAAATTTATATTTTATATCCCTATTAAATATCATTAATTAACACAATTTATAATATTAAACATTATATTAATGAGGGACAAAATTGATAAATAAAATTATATTACCTTATAATATAAAAAAAAAATCCTACATTTTATGTCATAGTATGGGACAAAGGGAATAATAATAGATATTATTTGTACTTGTAAATGTTGAATGTTGAAGAGAAATATTAACTACATTTGGATTAATTTTTTTGACATTTAGAGTTGATGCAACTGATGAGATAGCTATTTTAGTAGGCTAAAATTTTAATTTGTTTCATAGTTTAGTTGTTATAAATACATTTTGAAAAAAACTATGCACTTGAGTTTATATTATTAATCCAATAAGAAATTTGCTTAAATTTATGAAATTTTGATGTAGAGAGACCCCTTATTACAAATTATATAACTAATTGTGGATTCAGAGTGAAATTTGGATTTTTCTAAAGTCATGTAATTAACGGCTTTTGGCAAGGGGGTAAAAATTTGTATATAATGTTGTTTTACATTATTTTTAGAGTCAAATCTATTTATTTAACTTGTATTTTGATAAAAAAAAACTACCCAGGAGAGAAGTCTAGTTCTTAGGAGAATAAAAGAAATAGTCATGGGAATCAATAATAGGTTCTCATCCCAATAGTTGCATGGTAATTTTAAACTTTTGAAATATCAATGCCAACGGTTAAATGTTTATTATCTACAAACCACTATCTTTATTGAAATTCCCAAGAGAAGAATGAAAAAAAAAGGAATAACTAAGGCAAAATTTAATAGGGAGAATTACATTTAGAGACTACAACTTTAAATCAAAATCACTTATGTACTAAAAAATTTTGTCAAAAATTAGGAGTGAGATTTTTAATTTTAGTAAATGTAAATTATTCAGTGTAAAATGACTGCAAATCGGTGTCAAATCCTAAAATTTAAATGTCAAATCACTACGGGTGAGTGTCAAACATTTGACAATCCAGTATTCTAAAATTAGAAACATCACTTCCAATTATTGACACTCCTCATTAGCTATTTAGCAGTATCATTTTATGATTTGATACTAATCTTTCCCTATTTTACACCTAAGAATGAAATTTCACTCACCAATTACAATTGTCAGCTCATGTTATTTGAAACTCAACTTACAAAATTTGACACTTTATGCCTAGATTTAACACTCTTCTTCAACCATTTGATAATATCATTTCGTGAAGGATATTTAAGTAATTTAATAATTAAATTTTATTAAATTTAGGACTATGGATCTTTTTTTGTTATTTCAGAATCGTTGGATCTTTAAGGAACATTAATTCAAAGTTTTGGTCTCTAAGTATCATTATCCCTTTTTTTACTAATAAAGTTTATTGTTTCAAAATTATATTAAATAATTTAATGTTAAAAAATAATTCACAAAAAATTTTAAAAATAATATTTTCATTTCTAGTGAAATATTTTCAATCACTAAACCACCTAAAATATATTAAGTTTTCTAAGAAGAAATTATGAGGTTATATGAGTGCGAGAGACATTTTCTGTGAAAAGAACCAAAGAGTAGGGACCAGGCCGGGGGGGGACATGGGGAGCCGGGTCCCCCCACCCACAAAAAAAGTTATTAACTTCCATTTTATATTATATGTATTTTTGTACCAAATTTTCATATATTATATAGAAATTACATTTGTTTGGCCTCTCTTCTCTAAAATTATTTAGTTAAGTGTATCAAACATACATAAAAAAAAATATAATTTCTTAGAGTTTATATTTTAGATCAATATATAATAATATATAAAAATATATAAAATATAAATTTTTAATACATTTTTCCTTAAAATTTATATAAAGTCAAAAAAATTATTTTCTCAAAAGTTGGCTCCCACCCTATTTGTCCTAGCTTCATCCTTGATAGAGAGAAACAATCGATATAGATTGGTCAAAACAAAAGAGCTAATAGTATTATATAGTGTATTCACTACCCTAACGGTCATAATTGAAAAGGCTTTATTGAGAGAAATAAAACATATATCAATGATTTCTATATCTCAAGTGGTGTATTTGGTTTGATGGTATTGCGGTTTTTTCAAAGGGAGGGAAGGGGATTAAATCCCCCTTATATGGGGGAAAAAATTAGAGGGGATTGGGGGGAATTTAATCTCCTCCAATCCTTCGTCCCACCCTTTTATAAATATTTCCCAAATTGAGATTTTTTTAAGAGGATAGATTTTTTATTATTTAATCCCCTTCAATTTTTTTTAAATCAAATAAAGTTTCATTAAAATCTCTCCAATCATCTCCCCTCCAATCCTACCAAACAAAATAATTTTAAAACCCCTCCAATCACTTTCCCTTCAATTCACTCTATTAAAAATCCCTTCAATCCACTCCCCTCCAATCTTCCAGTTGAGCCAAATAGGCTTGAAGGGATTAATCTTTGATTGTCGGATAGGGAATACCTTTTTCACAAAAAAAAATTATTATTTTTTGTTAAAGTTATCTAAGAGAAGAATAGGAGCAGCAATTGATGTTCAATACAAAATTTAATAAAGTTTATTGTTCCAAAATTATATTAAATAAGTTAATGTTAAAAAATATTACATAAAATAATTTAAAATCATATTTACAATTTTTAATGAAATATTTCCAACCATCAAATTGTTTAACTAACTCATATAAAGATTCAATTAAAATTTCGCTTAATAATTTCAAATCAAATTCATATTTCTAGCCAAAAAAATCCATATCTCTAATTACCTTAAAAATCCAAACTTTTAAAATTATAATAAAGTTAATTACTTGATTTATCAATTACATTGTATTTCCATCAAATTTTTTTAAATTGATAACAAATTATAGTAATCCATATAAAATCCTTTCAATCAATAAATTTTCTAATTACATTCAATTATTTGGCCAAAAAAATTAAATTGAATTAATAAAGTATTAAATCAAAAGTCACTAAATAAAGGTGAATTAAAACTCACAAAAAACGTGAATTAAAATTTCAATATGTAATGTTTATAAAAAAATGTTTTTGTTCAATTAATTCAAACAAAGAATTGCATAGAAAAAGCTCTATAAGTGGGATATTCTTTTTCAGAAGAATGAGAGAAATAGTCAATATTGATCAGGGCAAAACAAAAAAGCCAATGATGGTATATACAGTACATTCCCAATCCCAACATTTGTAAATGATAATTTTAACCTTTTGAAAGTTTTATCGTTTGCAAACGGCTATTTTTGTTGAAATTTCATGAGAGAAGAATGAGAGAAACAATTGATGATCAGGATAGAATTTAATAAAGTTTATTGCTCCAAAATTATATTAAATTAGTTAATGTTCAAATAACATTTATATTAAATTTATCCAAATAGTCATCATGATTAGACAAATAAACCTTCAAAACAAGAAATTGATTAAAGGACAAATAATTATAAATATACAAAATGTGTCTAAGACCAATCCCTTCATTACAAGAGAACAGGAGTTTCATATTTATTTTAGCTCATTTGTTGGCAAATATAAAAATATCCTGGTTCATATAAATATATTGTAAAATAATGATATAAAGGATGATGTGTCATGATATTAGCATTTCACACCACCTTTGTGATTTGAATTCTATCAAGGACCCATCTTGACAACTAGACAACTATTTTTATCATTTCTGTTGTGTGATTGGATTTTTCTAAAATGTTTTCTCAATCAATTATTTCTTCATTTTGGTATGCTAAACAATTTTTTAAATTCATGCATATTTTCTTTCCATTTATTCCACAATCTCCAAAAATTAGAATTATTTGCATTCAATCTTCAATTAAATATTATTATGAATTAATTTGAATTAACTCATATATTATCTTCTACAGATATACAAGGACAATAAATATTGAGAAACGCCAAGATATACAAGGACAATAAATATTGAGAAACACCAAATTTTATTTTTATATTAATATTAATTAAATTATATTCAATTAATTATATACCACATTCACATTTATATTGGATTGATTAAAATCAGATAAAATTGAAATTTAAAGCAAAAAATAATAACATGAACTGTTACTATTTTACAATATCATTTGTTGCAATAAGTAACAACACTTATATAGCATATAAATAAGATACAGATGTATTGCTACTATAGGAGCTTGGTTATATCGTACTCAGCTAAGATGACTTAAAATCCTCTCAATATGCGAATTATTTTGGGTCATCAGATCTCACGGACAAAGTAGATGTAGCCACATGAAATAGGGGTAATAGATTCACCACTGGAGCCATCATCGTGGATTTCCCATTTCTTGAACAACTATACAACAAATAGTTAATCTCCTCTATCTTTTTCCGTAGTAAAAATATGTACATTTTCATAAAAATTAAAAATATGCATAATTTGTTTGTCTGATTTTAAATTTCTTATCAAAATCATTTTTCATTCTTTTTAGACGAAACCATGCATTTAAATTAATTGAGAGAGTTTTAATAAATATTTATAATTAATCAATAATATAAGATAAATTTTTAGGGAATGTCTGTATATAATTTTAACATAATAAAATCTTAAAGAATTAGTTGACCAGAGATGAAATTGAGCATTAATACTTTACCATTATAGTACTAAAAAATCATAAATGAAATCAACTCATCACAGAAGAAAGGGATTTGTTTTTTTAGCCCTTCTTGCATTTCAGTTTCTTTCAATACAAGAGATTAAGCATTATCTTTTAGAATTCAAATTTTATTAGTTATTGATTGCTTACTTTCTTTTCTGGCCGCATATTGATAGCTCACTTTGAAGTTTTTGAAATTAATAGATTAAAATTTACAACAATCTTGATATAATTGATATCATTAATTATTTATTAACTTTTAAAATTTATCATGTACACTAACATCAGATCAATATTATATATATATATATAAATATAAGTAGTACTTAAAGCACTCCCTCAAAGCTTCTGCCGGCTAATTTCTAAATTTTCTAAATATACTTATTTATATATATATATTATGTATGAACTAACATAAATTTAATGATTAACTAAAATATTTATTATATACATTTCTAAATTTTCTAAAGGTTAACTTTTAACTAATTTTTATTGAGTATTTTTTAATTGAATTGACAAATTCAATAATCAAATTGATCGCACTTATCTTTGAAATGAAATTTAAGCTATTTAAATCTCATTTGAATTAAGTAAAAAACAAAAAAATTGCATTTGAATTACTTATATTGTATATCATATTTCTTAATTTAAATTATTATTTTTTTAAAAAATTATAGTTAGCTAACTACTATGTTTTATATTCTATTCCTTTTGAAATAAAAATATTAACAAATAAAATAAAATCTAAACTTTTGAAATTAAATTAATATGATTTAAAGAATAAAAATAAAAATATAAAGTGTGAAAGCAATAATTATTAGTAGGTGAATTTGGAAATTCTTTAAAAGCAATAGTACAGAGAATAAATTAATTGTATTATTTAAAAGCTTTAATTTTACTTTCCTTATTTTAAATATTTGATGCCATGTATGTGTTTTATAATGGTTAGTGAGTAAATTTGTTGCAAGATTTGTGGAGTTATTATTAACAATGATAATTAGTTTAGCAATCTTAAATTATCAATTAAAAATTATATACCTTTTAAATTTTTTAGATAAATTCACAATTTTGTGATTGAAATAATTTCAAATTGAAGGTTTTTTAAATTAATGGGTCAAATTTTTTTTAAATGAATATATATAATATATAATAATTATCAACCACTAATTAAAAGTTATCATAATTTCAAAATAAAAAATTATAATCAACTAGATTGTCTTATCCCGAGCAATGCACAGGACATATAAAACTAAAAAAAAATTGATTCAATAAAATATATATAAAATTAAGTTCATAAAAAGACGATGATACAAATTTATGAAATTTGAGTAAAAAATAATAGAGTTAAAAATTTAAAATTTAAATATGAAAAAGACATTTATGTTATCTGAGAGGGAGTGATAAAAAAATAGTCATAAACTGAATGTGCAAAACATTTTTATGTTACACATTTTATATAATTTGATATAATCAAATAAGAGAGATAAATTAAATTAATAATAAGAGTATTGGTAGAGAGAGAATAAAAATATTGGGAGAGAATTTAAAAAAATATATACAAAATAAGATAATTAGAGGAAAGAGAGAGAATAGAAAAATATTTGATAAAATATAAAAAAATATAAAAAATTTAAATAAATAAAAATTAAAAGTTAAAAGTAAAAAAATGTTAAAACAATTTTTTTCTGAAAGCGAGATTGTTAAAAATGGTGGGAGAGGGTAGGGGAATCAAAAGTTTAAAATAAAAAATGTTAAAATAATTTAAGAAATAAAATATTAAAGAAAGTGGGAAAAATGGGGGAGAATACTATTAATAACAATGCTTATAAATAGTATTTTTTCCTTCAGAAATATTAATATATATATATAGATTATATCTAATTAGTTTTGAATATTGAAAATCAAATATAATAGTTGAACATCCAAATTAATTGTATTAACTAAAGGATGTTTCACATTAAATATTATTCATACCTAATTTCTTTTAATTTTGAATTTAAATTTGAATCAAAATGAACAATCACATTAAATTATTAAATTTTATAATTGATCTCATTCAATGCATTATTCAATCCAGCTCATGAAGATTTGCATGCAATATTAGGCAGGTAGTTCTTTGGTTGAGCTATTGGTTCATAAAATGTTATTTATTATATGGGATGAGGCATTAAAAACACATAAACATTATCTTGAGGCTCTTGATTGGACCATGAGGGATATTGTTAAGCAACAAAATACAAATTGTGCTATCATGCCATTTGGAGGGAAGATCATTGTGTTTGAAGGAGATTTTAGACAAATACTTCATGTTATTTCAAGAGGGTCAACAGAAAACATTGTATTTGCCAAAACATTGTACTTGGCACCCTTAATTCATCTTATATATGGATAGATTGTGAAATGTGGAGATTGACAAGAAATATGAGATTATTGGCAACAACTTTAGAAGCATATGCTAGAGAATTACTCTCTCTGGTCCATATTACAGAGCATTTTATATGACAAGTTTCTGGTAAAAAATATAGGTGTTAGATATTTTTCTTCTCATTTTACTTTTATCTTTAATTCTTTCTTACTTCTCATTTATAACCATACAATGATAATATAATAGAATATTTAATAAGGGTAAAATGAGAAATGTTAGTACTTTTTATATTGATTTCAGGTGAAAAAATTAATTCCTTAATATACATGTAATTGATATAAAATGTCTTATAATGTGGATCGGAGGGAGTAAAGTAATTTTTATTAAGGTTTAAAAAATTGGACCGGACATTGAACCGGTTAAGGTGTTGGTTTAAGGTTCGATAGTTCAATTGTGATTCAATCGGAATTAAACCAGTGGTAATAAATTTAATAATTTTATAATTATATAGAAAATTAAAAATATTATTAATAAGTTTCACAACTTAATATTAAAGCCTAAACAAGTTAATATTTATTTATAATCATATTTTGAATTCAAAATAATCAATTAATATTCTATTTTCATATTATTTGTTAAGTAAATTTATCATTATTAATAATTATATATCATAATAGTACTTATACAATATTATAATATAGAAAGAAAAAAATTATATAAAAAAATGTTACTTAGTACTAAAAATAATGTTATTTTATCTTAAAAAACTAAAAATAAAAAAAAAATAGTTAACCAGTTTAATCAATTTGTGATCGGTTCAATCAGGTTTTTGGTTCATTGATTTTTATGTTGGATAATTTTCATAGGTGATGGAACCATTGAGACAAATAATGAAAAAAACAACTATATATTGTTGTGTCATGTGTGAGAAATAGAAATAGTTTTAAAATCTTGATTTTAGATTATGATGGTAGATCGACCAACAAACAAAAATTAAATGTAGTTTACATAAAAATATTTAATAATATAGACAAATAATATTTACTTTTGTATACATGCTTTTCTAAGTATTTGATTATCTACTATTCTTCACATATAATTTTGAATATATTTACTGACAATTAAATTCTTTTCTATCATACACAATTATATTATTTTTCACATAAAATTATTATTATTTTTTTGTCGCCAATACAATTATAATTGTTGAAAATTTTATAAAAACTGATAATTGAATTAATAAATAAACCTACATATGAGTTAGTGTTTCACATTATATATACATATGATAATTTTTATTGTAATGCATATAAGGAAGCATCCTGTGCGATTGCACAGGTGCTATACTAGTTTTAAATAGAAAAACACAATACTTATGTGGAATTAACTTGTACGGTGATTTCAAGTTAAATTAAACGAATCCAATACATTGTATATATAGTGAACTCAAGAATCAATATATATATATATATATGTAATGAACTAAAAATCATAAAAAGCCACACTATTGATGGTACAAATATTTTGTTTTGGTCTCATGCAAACTAAGTCCATGTCTAGGTATAAATAATATATATAATAAACTTTATATTTTATATTGATTAATTGATGATGATGATATTAAAATATCAATATGAGTGGCCTACTTTTACATTTCATTGTGTTATATTATTTGACTAGTATGTTTGCTTGTGGTTGGCCTTTTTTCTTCTTAATTTTTTAATAAAATAGAGTATTCATTTCCAATGACTACATCATTTAAAATTATTTTTTAAAATATTTTTCTGTAATTCTTTTGTTAGTTATTTGTTATTTAATGAAGTTTATTTGGTCTGAGAATTTAATTAAATTATTGGCTAAATTTAAGAATAAAGATAAGTAAGCAATCTCAAAGGCTTACCAATTATATCTATCTCTGTCTTTTTTTTTTGTGACACTAATTATGTCCATCTTCAATATAATTATTTCCTACGATGTGTGTATATATATAATACTATTAGATTTGATGATCAATATGATTAGTTTTAATGATGTTAAATAGTGGAGTAAAAAGATTACATACTATGTATATTTAGTGTTCATTATATTATTTATATCATACTTATCATTAAAATGAAATTAGACTAATTACTTTATTTAAAGTGAGTTATATTTAATATAGGTTGTCCAAAAAAAAAGGAAAAATAAGCACAGTAAAAAAATTGATTATTAACATTATGCTCAAATCAATTATAAAAACAAAGATTGCTCCAAGAATTGAAGGATGTAAAGATAAATATATCAAGAATGGAGCAAATGTCAAAGTGAATCCAAAAGAAGATTAAGCTCAAATGTTGTATTTATTTATTTGTCTTAGCATGTATGGTGGTTTAGCTTTGAAAGTTAATCTTCTTACCACTATTCATAGTTGGGCTTTAGATTGAGTTTTAGTAGCTAATTCAATGTTTTTATAAGTTGTTTTTTTGTTAAAGTTAACTTAGTGGACTAAGTATTGAGATTTGTGGACTAACCTCCTATGTTCATTGATGTTCTTACCTTTGGAAAAGACATTAATGGACCAAGGGTGATAGGTTAGAAAAAAAATGTTAAGTTTAAAAAATGGTTGTTTCTCTGTCAAGGCATGATAGTCAACTATCCCTTGAGATTTGTCTTCTAACTTGGCCAACCAAAGAATAACTCTTTTTTTAGGGAGTTAGCTTTGTCGACTAACCCTTTGCAATTGTCTACTAACCATGTTGTCTAGAAAACCAAGTATAGTAAATTTAAAGCTTTATGGACTAAGGTGACAGCTTTGTCTTCTAACCTGCAAACTTTGTCTACTAATCTTGGAGGTTTTCATGAAATTGTGGCTGAGTAAATCATCTGAAATCAACATCACAGCTCGATCGAAAACTAACCCCTTAGATTTGTTGACTAACCTAGTCCAACATTATAAGATATGTTTAATGGCTAGTTGAGATTTGTGGCATTAACCTACTAACTTTGTGGACTAACCTGCCAGCTCTGTAGACTAACCTATCAGGTTTTGTGAACCTTTGACATGCATTTAATGCTGCAAGTTAACATTATATCTCACTTAGTAATGGTTAATTCTGATCTCTAACAGCCAGATTAAGCTAAAATTTATATGTAAGACTGAATTTAAGGTGGTGGGTAATAACATTAAGTATTCTAGAGCCAAAATGATGTTATATTAATTCAAAGTTTTACCTACCATACTTAGATGATTCTTTGAGCTTTAATGTTTGTATCCATTCTTTGAAGTGAGAGTTTATTATTTTTAATCATCCTTTCTCTGTAAGAGAGATTCTCTAGGTAAGGTATCCATTCTTTGGGTTATCTTGGGGATTTAAATTCACACTAGGGAAGGTGTGTGAGAGTACAGACTTAGTGAAGGAGCCTGAAATGTACTCAGGCTTTACAAGTATCCAAATCAAACTTGTGAGATATAATGAAAAATTTTAAGTGGGTTGCTTGAGGACTGGATGTGAGCTAAGTGGTTAGGTTGAACCTGTATAAATTTTGCTGTCTTGATCATCTTCTCTACATCAAACTTCATCTTCTCACTATACTCTATTTGCCCCTATTTTTGTGCTTCAAATTGATATATTGGGTTGTTTTTCATGTAAGACCTTACTCTGAAAACACCTAAAACAACCCCTACAACCTAAAAAAACATAGAAAAATGCAAAACGGGACTAAACCATACAAAGCCGTAGTGAGTTACAGTACCACCACAGCCTTAGAAAGGTAGTAGCGCTTGGCATCGCAGCCAAACTTCTGGCACTGTGGTGCCCTTTACTTATAAAATATCAGCAATTTGCTGACTTCTGGGTGAATTTCCAATGCTCACAATTTTATACTCCGACCTCCAATTGACATGATTCCAATTCCTATAGGTCAATCTCGTTCCAATATAACTATGGATATCAATTTCATCTCAATCCATCTCCTTATGGAGATTTTAGACATCCGTGACTGATTTAGTCACTTTTTGACCAAAACTCACAACCAACCACCTCCAAATGCCAGTAAAGGCAAATTGGTACTCAAGGATCATTCACAAAGGTCCTAAATGGCCCAACTAACATGTCCAATGAGGTTTTACCCCTAGAAAACCACTCCTTCGAGATTTGACCTCTTCCAAATTCACATAATGGTCTATATGCCCCAAATTCCACATACAAGGCCCAAAACCACTTTGGGCTCATACATACAGCCAATTTGGCTTACAATCACGTGCACCAATAATAGTGACACATATCGGAGTCCAAACTACCATCACATTCATACAATTTATCCATGAGCACATATCCAAATTTCATCATCATTAATATTATCACATCAATATCATCACACAACCATCCATATCATCATATAACATACATAACCTTACTCCCAGGAAGCAAAAGACATTACATGCTACAATACTCTACTTGGCACAACTCATTACGTAAACTAAATAGCAAACTACCAGTTACACTTGAAATCCCAAAGACGAAGAGGCCTATGACTCCTTTGTCTTCTCTGGACTAATACCAGAATCTTCACCTGAAATATTAATCATGGGGTGTATAAGACAAAGTGTTAGTAACCAAGAACACAACACATGCAACTTATATCATCAGTTCACACAAATATGCAAATGGTCCAATGCGATGGAAAATGTCATAGTATGCATGTCTCCCTCATACACAGCTAGAACCACGGGTTGTCTTCATCACATAGACATTTCCAATCGGTAACTCCCTATCAACAGTCGGTGAAGACTAATTCCAGGATATTACTAAAGTCACCCCATATTAGTGCAACACGGCCAAATGTTACACTACTGTTTGGATTGTGGCTCTCCTTTCTCTAGATCACCCGAATTAGTGTTGATTTAGGGAAGGTGTAGTCCACTGTCACTTGGCTTTTCAGGCCATAGGAGAGGATTTAGTGGCACGGATCTTTCATCATATCATCATATCATATCAAATCTCATCATCACCTCCCAATCCATCACATCTCATAATACTCATGTGGTGATGATGTCCATGCTATGTCAACATGTGTATTCACTATGGAATCATTATCATACTCATCAATGTCATACTAGCATGCTATGAAATCACATATAACATCATGTTCATCATCATCATATACCAATGCCAAGAATTTAAACTCATACCTCATCTAGCCATGTGTATACCACGATATGTAGAAAAACCATACACACACATAATGATATCGTGGTATGAATAAGAACATACATATATACATATGTATATAAATACAATCAATAATTAACATACAAACATAACAACCGATTACCTCAAATTGCCAACATCACACACGAGTTCTCACAAGCCTTTAGATCGCCAACAATGAATTGGACTCCTTCGATTGATCAAACAACCACAACAAATGTCATAATACCTTTAATTAACACATTGTATAGCTTAACCAAAATCCATAATTCAACCATTTAAGCTTTACCCAAGGTTCCAACCACATAAACACATACCAATGAGCTCCAAGTGACCATCGCAATCATAATCATTCACATACAATTCGGACTCTATACATCCTCAACCATAATCAACCTAAGGTTTCCCTTAAATCATGCATAATCTCTCTAAAACTTACAGCCAAGCTTCAATAACACTAAACGAAGCTTTAATGATCCATTTACATACATTTTAATTGGTGGAATTTGGCCCAAACTGGAAATCCAAGCATATATCTGAATTTATCCTCAAAAAACCAAAGAGAAAAGAAAGGATGAAGAGCAAGAATCACTTACCAACCAAGATTGAAGCCTCCAAGGTCTGAAATTCAATCCCCAAGGCCGAAAATCTTGAATCCTAGCAGAGCTCCTCTGTATCTCCTTTGATTTCCTCTACTGTGCACAATTGAATCTCGTCTGATTTAAAGACATTTGACGTCTAATGCCGCGGTGGCAATAAGTTTACCATAGCGTGGAGTCCTTCTGTCTGAAAAACACTAAACCTCCCCAATTCATTCTCCGTTGCAGCCCTACTTCTCTCCACAGTGTAGAGTGTTTTTACCTCCTACTTGTTCTTCCTTAGTCGCAGTTCCTCTAGTCCTTCACATATCATCAATTGCACTTCTTGTTAGCATGAGACTACATCTAGGATAGTATGTTATGGGTTATTACATTCTCCCCTCCTAATAAAAGTTTCATCCTTGAAATTTCAAACTCCTTTGCATGGATTCTTTCATCTCCCACGTGACATCATTCGATGTCAGGCTACTCCGCAACACCTTCACTAGTTTGATAGTCTTATTTCTTAGTTGCTTCACTTTTACATCGGTAATTTGCAGTGGCATGACTTCAAAAGTCAGATCCCCTCACAATTGAACTCCGTTATCGTCAATTATGTGAGACGGATCAGGATGGTACTTCTTAAGTTGAGACATGTGAAAAACATCACGTAATCCTGTGAGATTAGGTGGTAGTGCCACTCGATAAACCATTGGTCTAATTTACTCTAAGATCTTATATGGATCCATATATCGAGGAGTAAGCTTCTTCGCTCGAATTGATCTTCCAACACCCATGGTAGAAGTAACCTTAAAAAATACATGATCTCTAGCGTCAAATTCCAAGGATCTTCTCCTTTAATTTGCATAGCTCTTCTGCCGACTCTGGGTAGTTAGAAGTTTTTGTCAAATGCTCTCTATTTGTTGATAGGTTTGGTCCATGATATTTAGGCCCAATAAGCTTCATTCACCTAATTCAACCTAACACAATGGTAATCTACACTTTTTGCCATATAAAGCTTCATAGGGAGTCATTTGCAAGCTTAAGTGGTAGCTATTGTTGTAGGAAAACTCAATCAACGGTAGATATTGTTTCTTAATTGTCTTTATTCTCCAGAACACAAGCTCACAACATGTCTTCTAGAGTTTGTATTGTTCTTTCAGTCTGCCCATTAGATTGAGGATAATAGGCTGTACTGAAATTTCAACCTTATCCCCATGGCCTTCCGAAGGGACTTTCATAACCTAGAGATAAACTTAGGAACTTTGTCTTACACAATACTCATTGGAATTCCATGCAGTCTCATGATTTCATTCACATATAACTGGGCCAATTTTTCTACAGTAATGGTCTCCTTAATTGGAAGAAAATGAGCTTACTTCATTAATCTATCTATAATCACCCATATTACATTGTGCCCTTAAGAGGTCCTTGGTAACCCCATCTAAAATCCATGGAGATACTATCCTATTTCTACTCTGGAATCTCCAAAGGTTGTAGCAAAGCTGCTTGTAGTTAATGCTCAGTCTTCATTTTCTGACAAACTTGACATCTTACTACATGCTCTATAATATCCTTCTTCATTCCTAGCCAAGAGTACCCTTACTTCAAATCTTGGTATGTCTTAGTGGTACCTGGGTGAATAGTATACTTGCTCTTATAAGCTTCTTTCAGAATAGTTTCTCTCAACCCCATAACATTTGACATATAAATTCGACCACGATACCGGATGATACAATCTTCTAATATATCAAAGTTTTGAGGTTTTGCCATTTCAATTCTTTCTCGAATGCCTAAAAGATGGTTATCCTCAACTACGTAAAGCAAATATTTCTCAACAAATCACTTGACATATTAATAGACCCTACTACAAGTACTCTAGGGTGTACATTGATGAATAATTTTATATCTCTTAGGCTTTTTAGCAACTGTTGTTCCCGCATTATCATGATAGCTATATTGATCGACTTCCTGTTCAATGCATCCACCACTACATTGGCCTTCCTAGGATGATACTTGAAAGCAAATTCATAATCCTTTAGGAACTCTACCAATCGCTTTTGTCTTATGTTCAACTCCTTCTGATCAAAAAGACATTTCAAACTCTTGTGATTACTGAACATCTCGAACTAAGCACCATAGAGATGATACGTCCATAACTTTAAGGTAAACACTATAGCCCTTAGCTTAAGGTCATGGGTAGGATAATTCTCCTCATAGGGTTTCAACTACCTTGATGTGTAGGCCATAACTCTTCCTTACTGCATCAACATGCACCCAAAACCCTTCTTAGATCATCTGTATAAACTATGAACTGCTCAAAACGGTTAGGAATGATCAACACTGAGGTGGATGTTGGACCAATCTTCAGTTCTTGGAATATTCTCTCACACCTGTCTTCCCAAATGAAATATCTATCCTTGCAGGTTAGTCTAGTCAATGGCATAACAAGTTCAGAGAATCCTTTAATGAACCTTCGATAATAGCCTGTAAACCCCAAGAAGCTACTCGGTCACTTATTGAGATATTTTCCAATTTAACATTGCTTTTATTTTATTGTGATCCATTGTTACACCTTCTTGAGAAATTAGTTAATGTTCAAATAACATTCATATTACATTTATCTAAATAGTCATCATGATTAGACAAATAATCTTTTAAAATAAGAAATTGATTAAAGGAAAAATAATTGAAAATATATAAATAAACAAAATGTGTCTAAGACCAATCCCTTCATGAAGAGAACAGAAGTTTATATTTAGTTTAGCTTATTTGTTGGCAAAAATAAAAATATCCCGGTTTATGCAAATTGATTACATATATAAAGTTAGGTGGAATTGGAAGAAATGTGTGAGGCCACCTCAACATGGACTCAAGAAGGAAGATTGATTATACTCTAGCCATGTGGCATCTGAGATGCACATATGGATGTTAATTTATAATTATTATATTAATTATATTAATATGGTCAATCATGTAGTATCTGCAATTTTTAAAAATTATGTAACTACTGAGTTTTAAAAAATACTTTTTTCATCCTATATTATAAGGCAACAAATGGGTTTTTTGTTTTGGTCCCATACAACATGGTCATATTTGTCACTTTTACTCTTCATTAATGCAATGTATAGTATTGTAAATTATGTTGGAATTATAAAAAGAGGAGTATTTAATAGGGGTAAAATAGAAATATTTAGGTTTTTTTTTTTAAGAATTTAAGGATATTATTTTCATTTTTTAATATGTATAAAACCTCAAATATTGCTTTATCATATGGGATGAAGGGAGTAATTTTACTATATGACCAAAATTCCGGGATGTTGTAATTTCTGTTTAATGAATATTTATCCCTCAAATTTATTTATATTATTTGGAAGGTTGTTTTTATCTTCAAATAAGTACTCGTACCCTCATTTATCAGTTATATTTACATTTGTGAATATATTTTCATTAATTGTTAATTGTGCGGCTTTTACGGGTGGGATGATACTCATGAAATCGTAATTCAAATATAAATCCTTATTTAACCTGCTAAATGATAATCCAGGATCATTTATATTTGCCAATTAATGTCGGTTACATTTATATTTATGAAATATTTCTTGATAATGAATATTTAATTATTTTCAAATTAATAATCAATGTCATAAAGTTTTTCCTTTTTGTCATCAAATAGAATTGATGGGAATCATCTCCAGTCAATCTGCAATTAAGTAAAATTAATTGCCTCTGCTAAATACTCCTTCTCCTCCTTTATATAAGTCACCTTCAAAAAGGATTTCATGATCCCAAATATAAGTCACTTTACAAAAGTTCATAAAGTATTAATTTCTTTATTCTAAAAATGCTATTCTTGAAAATTATTTTATAGTGTATTAATTATTTTAGAAAGTTCAAATATATGGTATTAATTAGGAATAAGGATGAAAATTAAAGCAAATGTTAGAAAATTTTATTAATGCAATTAACCTTTCTTGATTTTTTGAGGTAGTTGAAAGTGACTTATATTAAAGACAGAAAGGAGTATAAGGGAGCATGTAACTATTATGTTCTATATTTCACACTATATATACATTTTGTGAATTCTATTGCACTGCGCACATCCATTTACAATACCCATGTATATGCGAAATGATTGGAAATAATTCCTCTTAGGAATCATCAAGGCATCTCATACTGGCGGTGAATGGGGGCTACTCTGACCAAGGAAGCTGTGGAAGATTGGAGGAGCATAAAAACAAGCTAGTTTTTTTTTTTCTCCTATATTTATTAATTATATTAATATATAATTCAAGTTTTTTTAATCAAATTTTGGTTACATTTGTTTTGGCCAATATATTTTTTGGATAAGGAGGAGAATACAAACAAGCACCAGATTACAGGTCAGCGGCTACAAAAAGTTCTGAAAACAGCATATCCCTCCACATCCTTGCAAGAGATTCTGGGACACCAGATTACAAGCCAGTGGCTCCGTTTGTTATGGCCAATATTATTTTGATAAATGACAATATAATTTGATAAGGTAGGATATCTATCACTAAAGTTTTGTTGCTTCTCGGCTATGGTATTTTTTTTTTTAAATATTTCTTGCAGGTACTTATCATTCATCAGTGTTACCTAAAGTATATCAGTTTTTTCATTAGTCAATGTTGGGCTTAAAATTTCCATGGGAATGTGGTGTTCGAAAGCTGTGATGAGAGACTGATTCCATTATGATATCTTGTAGGATATTTTTAAAACATTGGGAAGAAGAGTAAATTGTGGAAGTCAAAAATATTATTGAGACTTGGAGGTATCTTTGCACTTTATCCCTTTGAAGCAAAACTTTGATATGCTGATGAACTAGCGAAAAGTAAATTGTGTTGTATTATTTATCTTTTGATTAACATTTAATAGTATGATAAACTTCAAACATAATGGATTATATTTTTCAAAATGTAAAATAATAATGTGAAAATTATTTTATTACATTTGAAATTATTCATTAAAATTTGACTTAAAACAATCATTAATTTGAATCAATAAAAAGTTGGGAAAGAAGAATTGATTGAGCATTTTTATTTATAGTTTTTCACCAACAACAAGCATTTTTTGTTGAAAAAAATTTGAAGTTGATTATTTACAATTTACTATGGATTCATAATTTATTGCGAACAGGTAAATATTAATTTGTAATAATGTAATTAATGTAAAACTACTCCCTCCGTCCCAAAACTATTAATTATATTTTAATGTTGTGATAAGCAGGTTAAGAAAGCTATAATTCATGTAAAATAATATTATGTAATAACTAAAATACTCTTATTTAAAAATTGTTGAAAATGAAAAAAATTAAAAAAGAGTATGTAAAAGATAAGAGAGAGAGAGAAAATTGAAATTAATAAATGAGGCATGGTTAGAAAAAATTAATTATGCATTGATTTCTAAAACAATAGTTTTTTGGGAGATAATAGAAATCCCAACACAACAATAGTTTTGGAACTATATCTTTTTGTTTTCACTATAAAAGTTATTTTAAATAAATATGCTGAAATAATTTTTGCATATTTATTTTATTTTTTCCTAGATTTCTGCATATTTATATTAAAAAAATCTCTAGATATTTTAATTAAATATATTCACTAATATCCATTCTCCAACAAAAAAAAATTCTTACTCATCAAATTGCCTAATTAGCTGGAGTTGATAGGTTTAAGTAAAATTGCACTTGATAATATTAAATTATTACTATGTATACGTTCAATAAGTCATATTGTTTTTTCTGGACACATAGACAGGTATATGAAAATTACTATTATAAATTGACTCAAGGCTTCCATTTAGTATGTGGTGAAGGCAATTTCCTATATTCGGGTCAAAAATAAAAGAAGGTAATTCCCTATAAATAAAAGTCAAAGGCCAAATTAATTAAGTTTCTTGTGTCCCATGTTTAAAATAGACAATATTTGAAAAATCTTGTAATAATTTAGAGGAATAACTTTTGATTTTATATATACTTTGAATTAACTCATATTGTTTGATTATGTGGTATATTCTTTTTTCAAGTTTTGTCAAAAATAATTTTACTTACCATTAAATTGTTTAGTATAACAATCCTCATTACACTATTTTGAAATTAGTCTTGAGCTAATGGGAAGTGTACTTGATGATGTGTGTAGGATTGGAGAAATTAGGATCAAAATGGCACAAATATAAAATTGGAAACCGAGAAGGGTCATGCCATGGCGAGGTGCAAGGCCTCCGCGGCAAGACACCTGTAGCAACTTGAAAAATATCGGGACCAAGAACACTCATGCTGAGGCGAACTTACTGGCGCCGCAGCAGGAGTCATAAAATCTATTCATGTCGAACGAACAGAGGAAAGAAAAATGAAGGGAGAACAAGGGAAGCTCTGCTAGGGCTTTAGTTATCCGACCTCTGGGGGTGATTTCCAGACCAAGAAGGCTTGATTAATTGTTGGTAAGTGAATCTGACTTCCTTTCCTCTCTTTTCCTTTCATTTTTGGGTTGAAATCCGTGGGTGTATGTGGGATCTCGGTTGGGTTGCATTTTCTAATGATTAAAATACTTGATTTGGTGTTATAGAAGTGTTATGTAGTGTTAGGAAGGTATGTGTATAAGTTTTGGTTGCATTGTGATGGATTTGAGTAAACCCAAGTGTAACACCCTGCTACCAGACACCTCCAGACTTAACCAAAACCTTCAAAATCCAACAAAACACAACTCAAACATCTCAAAACATCTTCCAAAAATGTCAGAACAGCGGAAACAAATCCAAAAACCCTAGAAAATAGGCTGGGCCTGCGGCCGCTACAATACCACTGCGACTCCGACCTTCCCCTGCTTCAGGATGGCTACTGCCTTTACTGGCGCCAAGGCCTAGACTCTGGAGCCACGGTGCCCCATACTGGTTTTCATACTAGCAAAACACAACATCTCAGGGCGAACTTTCGAAGCACATAACTTTATGCTCTGACCTCCGATGGACTTGATTCCAACTCCTACAAGTCAATCTAGTCTCAATCTACCCATAAACACCAACTTTACCTCAATCCAACTTTGCATGGAGATTCTGGACTCCTGATATCGGTTTGGCCACTTTTGACCAAAACACATCACAAACTTCCACCAAATGCCACCAAAGGCAAATAGGCACACCAAGACCAACATACTAACATGACAATAACCCAAACCAAATAGACATCACAACTACCAGACAAAACACAATCATTCACCATACATTCACATACATACAATATTATCCATTACAATCCTTATCAATTTCTTCAAGCTATCCATTACAAACATCCTATCCTACTAGGCATAAGATACAAATCCAAAATACACACACTACATAGACCTAGTATTCCCATGTCTGATGCTACTCCCGCGTTTTCTCCGGACTAGTGCCAGAACTATCACCTGAAAGGTTAGTTCATGGGAGAGGGGTGTGAGACAATGTCTCAGTAATCAGGAACAACCACACATATATAAATACATATATCTCATACAACTCATGAATGCAATGTGAAATGAATGAAATGCATGTTTCCCTCACCTACAACTAGAACCACGAGCTGTCATCATAACAGGACATTTCATGTAAGAAATTCCTTTCCAACAGTCGGTGAAGACTAATTCTGGGACATCACCAAGCTCACCTCCCATTAGTGCATCTGGCCAAAGGTAACACTAATGTTCAGACTGTGGCTCTCTTTCCCCTTTCCTACCACAAATTGGAAGCAATTGAGGGAAGGTGCAATCTATTGCGCGCATTTCCCCTCTTGGCCATCAGAGGAGATTTAGCCGCAGGGATCTCCATCCTTATTGTCTCTAACATATACAATCCACCCTTATTCTCCCTAACATATATAATCCATCCTTATTCTCCCTAACATATATATATCATCATATATCACATCGTCATCACATCATCACCACCTAATCCGCTATATATCAGAATCTCACAATGTCATGTGGTAATGCTCATGTATCATCATATAATCATCATCATCATCATCATCATGATCTCAATGTCATGCTATGCATCATGTCATATCATATCAATATCATCATCACATATGTAATCATCATCATCATAATCATCATCTAGCTGTGTGCATACCACAATATATAGAAAACTGTACACATAAACACATCCATATCGTGGTATGAAAGGAACATGCATATATATACGAATATACGTACTATCATATAATACAATACAAACAAATACCCAGTTACCTCAGGTTGTCAATACCACACTTACACGAGTTCCACAAGCTTTCTTGAATGCCAACCCTACGACTAGCCTTCTCCGAGTAGCCAAACAACCTTAACAAGATCACAATTCCTCAATTAACCACATATACCATATAACCAAACATCACAATTCAACTAATTTAGCCTAACCCAAGGTTCCAACACCCATTTCATGCATCATCAAGTTCCTATGGACCATTCAAACACTACACAATCCCATATAACTCGGATTCCTCATACTCTCAACCAAGAACAACTTAGGGTTAAGCTCTAAACACATATAATCCCTTCAAAACTCACACTCAAGCAACAAGAACACCAAAACATACTTCCTTAATCACATTTCATCCATTTCAATAGGTGAATTTTGACCCAAATCAGAAATCCCAACACATAACTGAAAAACCCCAAGTTCCAACCGAAGAAAATGGAGAGGGAAGAGTAGGGATCACTTACCAACAGAATCCAAGCTTCCAAGGTCCCAAAATCACTCCCAAATGCTGGAATTCTTGAACCCTAACAGAGCTCCCTCGGTTTCCCCTCTATTTCTTTCTTTCCCATTCATCCGAAATGATCCTGATTTAAACAAGATTCTCGATCCTCACCGCAGCTCCAGGACAACTCGCCGTGGCACCACCATGCTCAACCAAAAACACACCACTGGACTCACTCTTGCCATGGCAGCCCTACTTTAAGCCACGACATGGGGTCCAATTTTTCCTCTGCTTGAGCCTTTCTCCATCCTATTTCCTCCGGTTCTGCACACAATACCAAAACAAAATCATGAGGGGTGTTACACCTAGGTTGAAATTTGGGAAGAGAAGTGGAAATCTGAAGTTGCATGTATTAGTGTGTGCTTGAATGGTTGTGTAGGGTTCATTGGTATGTGTGTATGTTGTTAGAACTCCGGGTTAAGCTTGGAAAGCTAGATTGTGGATTTTAGTGTTATGGGAGTTACGTTAATTAAATGTATTATGATGTTGTAATGGTTGATTGGCTAATTGGAGGCATATAGTTCATGATGGGTTCTCCGAAGGCTTGCCTAAGCTCCTATGTGTGTGGTGTCGGTATGAACAACTTGAGGTAACTGAGTGTTTATATTGTGTGTATTATATATTAGTATATATATGTGTCTATATGCATGTTTTCGTTCATATCACAATATTGTTATGTGTGCGCATGATTTTTTTATGTATCGTGGTATGCACATAGCTAGATATTAGATTACATGATGAAGATTATGATGATGATGAGAAATTTCATGAGTTCATAACATGACATTGAGAAACATGATGAGGAAGATGATTATACGATGATGTGACATGAAAATCACCACATGACATTATGAGAAAAGGTAAATCGAGTGGTGATAAAGATATATGATATAATATGATATGATATGATGATATATGATATGGATGAAATAAGGAATAGATCTCTATCACTAAATTGTCTCCTATGGCTAGCAGAGAAAGGTGGCAATGGACTACACCTTCTCTAAAATCACCATCAATTCGTAGTAGCCAAAGGGAAGGAGAGCCACGATGCAAATATTAGTGTTACCTTTGGCCGGGTGCACTAGTGTGAGGTGAGCTTGGTAATGTCCTGGAATCAATTTTCACTGACTGTTGAAAGGGAGTCACCTATACGAAGTGTCCTGTTATGATAATAGCTCGTGGTTCTAACTGTGTTCAAGGGAGACATGCAATCCATTCCATTTTGCATTCATATGCACTATTGTATGAGATATATATATTGCTTGTGATTGTCCTTGATTACTAAGACATTTTCTCACACCCCCCTCCATGACTAACCTTTTAGGTGAAGATTCTGGTGCTAGTGTAGAGAAGACCATGGAGTCCTAGGCCTCTCCACATTTGGGAATTTAAAGTAGAATTTGGTAGTTGTTATTTAGTTTATGTAATATTGTGTCAAGTAGATTGTTATGGTTGGTTGCCTGTATGTGTATCCTGGGAGCATATAGATGTATGTGCTTATGCATGTATAGGAAAAGTGATGATGTTGTATAGAGAATGTTGAGGGATGATGAGTGATGTAGTTATAGTTGTATGCCGAGTTTGTGGTTAATCAGCATGTGATGTAGTATGACTGTGGACCCCGGTATGGGTCACTATGGTTGGAATGTGTGTTTGTGAGCCAGAATGGCCATATGTGAGAGCCCAAAGGTGGTTCAGGGCCTTAGATGTGTGTTTTGGGCATATAACCCATTGTGTGGTTATTGGGTTCAAGGGAGTCAATTACTGGATGAGAGGTTTTCTCGAGATAAAACCTCCTTGAACAAGTTAGTTGAATTAAATGGGACTTGTGTGGATAGTCAATAGTGGACAAAGTACCTTTGGTGGCAAATGGAGGTGGTAAGTTGTGAGTTTTGGCCAAAACCATGTTGTGCATCCAAAATCTCCATATGGAGTTGAATTTAAGTGAAATTGATGTCCATGGTTAGATTAGGATGAGAGTGACCTACAAGAGTTAGAATCAAGTCAATCAAAGATCAGACATAAAGTTATGCGTGTCAAAAATTCACCCCAGAGAGTTGCAAATTGCTGATGTTGTATCAGTAAGGGGAGCCATGGCACCACTCGTTACTACCTCTCTGAGGCCACGGCGCCACTGTAGCTGGCCGCGGTCCTAGCCTTATTTTGGTGTTATAGTGTTTTTTCGTTGCTTTGATGTTTTGGGAAGTAAAGTCAATATGTTTTGGTTTTGTTTGGTTAATTTTGAAGTAATTGATCAAGTATGGAGATATGTTGGAGTAGGGTATTACATTAGTTATGCCCTCTAATATTATGTTGAATAAATAAATAAATATAGATTAATAATTGAGTTGAACATTACTAATATATAATTTTATGGATAAGCATCCATAAATATAATCAAATAATTTTGTTCTCTAATATTATATCTCATACTTTTAGTTTTTGTGCAAGTAAAGCAGTAACCCGTACATCGCAGAGTGTCATACTAGTATATTATAAAGTAATGATATAAAGGATGATATGTTGTGATATTAGCATTCCACATCATCCTGATTATTTGAATTCCTTCAAGGACACATCTTGTCAACTATTTTTATCCTTTCCATTGTCTGATTGGATTTTTCTTAAATGTTTTCTCAATAAATTATTTCTGCATTTTGGTATGCTACACAATTTTTTCAAAATCATGCATATTTTCTTTCCATTTATTCCGCAGTCTCCAAAAATTAGAATTATTTGCATTCAATCTTAAATTAAATTATTATGAATTAATTTGAATTAACTCATATGTGATCTTCTACATATATACGAAGACAACAAATATTGAGAAACACCAAATTTTATTTTTATATTAATATTAATTAAATTATATTAAATTAATTTCATACTAAATTCAAATTTATACTAGATTGATTAAAATCAAATAAAACTGAAATTTAAAGAAAAAATAATAACATGAATTGTTACTATTTTAGGGTATCACTTATTACGAGTAACAACACTTATATAGTATATAAATAAGATACAGATGCATTGCTAGTTACAACCATGGTTATCATAACCGGACTGGACCGACCGGTTTAATCGGGAACTGGTACTAGGTCCAGTCTGGACAAACATGGGAATCGGGAAAAAAACCAGATGAATTGGTATTAAACCAGACAGAACTGATAAAATTGGTCTAGTTCACGAGTAGCAATGGTTCAATTTTTTGTCGTCGCCTTGTTAAAGATCAAGAATTAGAAAACAAAATACAACTAGCTGGAAAAAACAAAAGCATCCAAGTCACAAAGAAGAGGAAGAAAGAAGGAAAAAAGAAAAGGTGAAGAAGAAGAAGAAGATCTGACAATCTAAAGATGAGGGAAGAACAAGACAGAAGACAAATGAAGATGAAAGAAGACTAGAAGAATGAAGAAGATCGAAGAAAGAAGGGTAAAGATGCTTAACATTTTTGGGTGAGTTCCTGTTCTTCGAATCCAAAAAAGAAGATTGAAAGAATGAAGATGAAAGATTCAGATCTTCAGATGAGATGAAGCTTGATAGTTTTCTGTATCATAGACAAAATGAAGAAACCTGAAAAAAAAAAGTGAGATGTTGGGTATTGGTGCCGAAATAGAGAAACCTTGGGAGTTTGACCAAGCGTGATCTACACGCTTTAGTGCCTATTTCGAAACCAGATCATAATCACTTATGGATACTGTAAGTGATTATATGTTGAGGTTGCTAAATAGAAACTGATTTTTAATAAGTAGTTATGCCTCAAATGAGTGCTTATGAAAGAAACTGATTTTTTCTACTTACGATAATCACTTATCCTCCCATAATTACTTATTTCACTTTTCCTTCTCATTATCCATCCAATATTCACTTAAACCCCAATATCCAAACATACTTCTTTTTTTAAAATCACTTATGAGGTAAAAATATCCAAACAAAAATCACTTTTGATATAATCACTTATTCTCATAATCTATTATAAATAAGCACTTATCTTCATAATCACTTATACATGAGTCAATCTAAATACACTTTTAATTGAAAAGAAATTAGGTTGCTTTAAAAAAAAAAAAGGAATGACACAATTTGAACCTCTTGGCTTTTCAATATTACTTTGGAAAAAGAGAACTAAAGTGACCAAAGGTTAAATTTACATTTGTTATATTCATCGTGTAAAAGTAAAATTATAGAAGATTTATATTAGAAAGTTAGTCAAAATAATTTATATTAGAAAATTGTAGTTATTATTTTAGATAAAAATTATTACAAAGTTTTAAAATATCTATTATTAGACATGTTTTTAATTTTTTTCCTTAGTTTATATTTGATATTATCATTATTTAAGTTGTTTATTTTGACGTAATATATATAAATGTACTTTATTGGTTCCAAATATGAAGCATTATTACACACTTCACATAAATCAATTAAAATTAAAATAATTTAAATTAGTTAAAATAAAAAAATTAATTTATTTTATGTAGTTCTATTTCATTTTATTATCACATTACAAACTTCAATTATGAAAAAATTGGGAAATGCTTAAAATGAGTAGTCTAAGTTTCTTTTAATTTTCATATGTATTATTTAAATATATTATGTTGATTATTACTGGTCCGATCTCGGTTAGACCCCGGTTGAACCATTAAACATTAAACTAATATTTTATCCAGTTTAATATCCAATCCGGTTTTAACAACATTGGTTACAACTATAGGAGCTTCGTTGTACCGTACTTAGAGGCCTTAAAATCCCCTGAATATGCAAATTATTTTGGGTTATAAGATCTCACAGACAAAGGAGATGTAGCCATATGAAATAGGGGTAATAGATTCATCATTGGAGCAATCATCGTGGATTTCCCATTTCTTAGAGTACCATACAACAAATAGCTAATCTCCTTCATCTTTTTCCATAGTAAAAATATGCACATTTTCATAAAAATTAAAAATATGTATATTTTATTGGTATGATTTTAAATTTCTTATCAAAATCATTTTTCATTTATTTTTTGAGATAAAACCATGTATTTAAATTAATGAAGAGAGTTTAAATAGTTGTTTACAATTAATAAAAAATATAAGATAAGTTTTTAGGGAATGTCTGTAGATAATTTTAACATAATAAAATCCTAAAGAATTAGTTGAACAAAGATAAAATTGAGTATTAATACTTTACCATTATAGTACTAAAGAATCATAAATTAAATCAACTCATCATAGAGAAAAGAGACTTGTTTTTTAGCCCCTCTTGCATTTCAGTTTCTTTCAATACAAGAGATTAATCATTATCTTTTAGAATTCAAATTTTATTAGATATTGATTGCTTGCTCTTTTTTTTTTGGCCGCATATTGATTGCTTACTTTGAGTTTTTGAAATTAATAATGTACATGCCGAAATGAGCATGCCGAGGTTACAAGTCCGAGGTGGATGTACGCCCCTTTGAGGCCTCACTTTCCGGGCTCATATACACCAAGCTATAATTCGGTGGCCGAGCTTAAGCGTAATGAACCAGGTAATACATCGGTTATTTGATGATAAGGCCGAGTAATCGTATGGCTAGATGGTCAGCCGACTGAACAACACCTTGGCCATATGGCCGACTACGAGGTTATTCATGAAAACTATATTGCCCCAAAAACACCCGGCTAGGAGTAGTGGTTATGAGGCCATAACAGTTACGGAATCATAACTGCAGAGCGAAAAATCAGGGATCATGCTGAAAGAGCGTGATACTCCATAATGGTAATTTATGAAATATCCCGATAAATTAGGGATTACAGGGAGAAGACGGTTGAATCTTAACGGTCGGGAGATGGTCAATAAAAGGAAAAAGGATAAGTGTAAATGGAGAGGCACTGCATACTGAGGGTGATATAGTTTCTCGGTCTTTTTGACGGAACAAATAAATTGAAATTTACAACAATCTTGATATAATTGATATCATTAATTATTTATTAAATTTTAAAATTTATCATGTACATTAACATCATATCAATATTATATATATATATATAGTGCTTCAAAGCTTCTGAAAGCTGGTTAATTTCTAAATTTTCTAAAGGATAGCTTTTAACTAATTTTTATTGAGTATATTTTTTTAATTGAATTGACAGATTCAATAATCAAATTGATCATAAAAAAATCACATTTGAATTACTTATATCGTATATCTTATTTTTTAATTAAAATTATTTTTTAAAATAAATTTATAGTTAGCTAACTACTATGTTTTATATTCTATTTCTTTTGAAATAAAAATATTAACAAAATAAATAAAATATAAATTGTTGAAAGTAAATTAATATGATTTAAACAATAAAAATAGAAAAAATAAAGTGTAAAAGAAATAATTGTTAGTAGGTGAATTTGAGAATTGTTTAAAAGCAACAATACAAAGAATAAATTAATTGCATTAATTAAAAGATTTAATTTTACTTTTTTATTTTAAATATTTGATGCCATGTATGTGTTTATAGTGGTTAATAAGTAAATTTATTGTGAGATTCGTGGAATTATTATTCATAATGATAATTAGTTTAGTAGTCTTAAATCATCAATTAAAAATTATATATCTTTTAAAATTTTTAGATAGATTCACAATTTTGTGATTGAAATAATTTCAAATTGAAAGTTTTTTTTTTCAAATTAATGGGTTGAAATTTCTTTTAAATGAATATATATGATATATAATAATTATCAATTACTAGATTAAAATTTATCATAATTTCAAAATAAAAAATTATAGCAAACTAACCGTCTCATCTTGTTCAACGCACGGGACATATAAAACTAAAAAAATTGATCCAATAAAATATATATAACATTAAGTTTATAAAATGATAATGATACAAAATTTATAAAATTTGAGTAAAAAAATAAGTAAAAAAATAATAGAGTTAAAAGATTTAAAATTTAAATATGAAAAGAGATTTATGTTATTTGAGAGCAAATGATAATAAAAAATCATAAACTGAATGTGCAAAGTATTTTTCTATTGTACGTTTGATATAATTTGATATGATTAACTAAGGAAGAGAAACTAAATTAATAATAAGAGAATGAGTAGAGAGAAAATAAAATGTTGCTTATCATATGAGATGAGGCATTAATAACACACAAACATTATTTTGAGGCTCTTGATTGGACCATGAGGGATATTGTTATGCAGCAAAATACAAATTGTTCTATCATGCCATTTGAAGGGAAGATCATTGTGTTCAATGGAGATTTTAGACAAATACTTCATGTTATTTCATGAGGGTCAAGAAAGGATATTGTATTTGCAACCGTTAATTCATATATGGATAGATTGTAAAATGTTGAGATTGACAAGAAACATGAGATTATTGGCAACAACTTCATAAACCTATACTAGAGAAGTAATGTAGTTTTTATTAAGGTTCAAAAAACTGGACCAGACATTGAACCGGACAAGGCACTAGTTTAAGATTCAACTATTCAAATGTGACTTAACCAGAATTAAATTGGTGGTAATAAATTTAATAATTTTATATATTAAGTAGAAAATTAAAAATATTATTAATAAGTTTTACAACTTAATATTAATGTCTAAACAAGTTAATATTTATCTATAATCATATTTTAAATTTAAAATAGTCAATTAATATTTTCTTTTCATATTATTTATTAAACAAATTTATCATTATTAATAATTATATATCATAGTAATGCTTATATAATATTATAATATAGAAAAAAAATTTATACAAAAAAATGTTATTTAGAACTAAAAATAATGTTATTTTATATTAAAATAAAAAAAATAAAAAAATAAAAAAAGAGTTAACCGATCTAATCAGTTCGGCAACAGTTTGATCGATTCTTTACTGATTCTAAGGATAGCTGGTCATAATTTATAACCGGATTGAATATGACACTTGTTCCCAGTCTGACCAATCAAACTAACCAGTTCAATCTGATTTTTTGTTCCTTGATTTTATATTGGATAATTTCTATAGGTGATGGAACCATTAAAACAAACAATGAAAAAGAATTACTAGTTACAACTCTATCAAATCTTACTGTGATGTGTTATGACAATAAATAAAAATCAAAGCCAAATTTAAGATGTATTATGACAATAAATAAAAGTCATGTTGGTTGATATCTATTTAAGTCATCATGTATGGACAACTATATATTGTTGTGCCATGTGTGAGAAATGGAAATAGTTTGAAAATCTTGATTTTAGATTGTGATAGTAGACCAACAAACAAAAATTAAATATAGTTTACATAGAAATCTTCAATAATAGACATGGATAATATTTACTTTTGTATACATGTATCTCTAAATATTTGATTATGCACTATTTTTCACATATAATTTTGAATATATTTAATGATAATTAAATTCTTTTGTATCATACATAATTATATTACTTTTTCACATAAAATCATTTTTTTTTGTTGCTAATACAATTATAATTGTTGAAAACTTTATAAAAACTGATAATTGGTTTAATAAATAAGCATACGTGTGATTTAGTGTTTCCCATTATATGTACATATAATAATTTTTATTATAGTGCATATAAGAAAGTATCCCATGTCGTACGAGTGCTATACTAGTTTTAAATAGAAAAGCACAGTACTTATATGGAATTAACTTGAATGGTGAATTCAAATTGAATTAAATGGATCCAGTGCATTGCATAGTGAATTCAAGAATCTATATATATATATATATACATAATGAACTAAAAATTATAAAAAGCCACACTATTAATGGTACAAATATTTTGTTTTGGTTTCGTGCAAATGAAATCCATGTCTAGGTATAAATAATATATATACTAAATTTTACATTTTACATTGATTAATTGATGTTGATGATATTAAAATATCAATATGAGTGGCCTACTTTTACATTTCATTGTGTTAGATTAATTGATTAGTATGCTTGCTTATGGTTGGCTTTTTTTTCTTCTTAATTTTTCAATAAAATAGAGTATTCATTTCCAATGATTACAACATTTAAAATCATTTTTCTAAATATTTTTCTTTAATTCTTTTCTTAGTTATTTTTTATTTAATGAAGTTTATTTGGTCTGAGAATTTAATTAAATTATTGACCAAATTTAAGAATTAAGATAGGTAAGTGAAGTGATCTCAAAGGCTTGTTAGTTATTTGTTATTTAATGAAGTTTATTTGGTTTGAGAATTTAATTAAATTATTGACCAAATTTAAGAATTAGGATAGGCAAGCAAGCAATCTCAAAATCTCAAAGGTTTACCAATTATATCTTTTTTTCTCAAGGAGAATTAGATCTCCAAGGTTCACCAATTATATCTATCTCTCTCTCTCTTTTTTTATTTTTTGTGACACTAATTATGTCCATCTTTAATAGAATTATTTCCTAGGATGTATATATATGATACTGTTAGGTTTGATGACCAATATGATTACTTTTGATGATATCAAATATTAGATCAATTAAAAAGTTTGCATGATATGTGTATTTAGTGTTTATTATATTATTTATATCATAGTTATCATTAAAGTAAAATTGAATTAACTATGCTTGAAATGAGTTATATTCAATCTAGGTTATCCAAAGAAAATAAAGAGTGAGTATAGTAAAGAAATTTATTATCAACATTATACACAACTCAATTATAAAAATAAAAATTGCTCCAAGAATTGAAAGACATAAAGATGAAGATATCAAGAATGGAGTAGATGTCAAAGTGAATCCAAAAGAAGATTAAGCTTAAATGATGTATTTATTTATTTCTCTTAGAATGTATGATGATTTAACTTTTAAAACTCACTTAATCTTCTTACCACTATTTTTAGATGAGTTTTAGATTGAGTTTTAGTAGTTAGCTCATTGTTTTTCAATTTTTTTTATGTTAAAGTTATGTAGTGGACTAAGCATTGAGGTTTGTGGACTAACCTTCTATGTTCATTGATGTTTTTACCTTTGGAAAATACGTTAGTGGACTAAAGGTGAAAGGTTAGAAAGAAAAGGTTCAGTTTTAGAAATGATTGTCTCTCTGTCAAGGCAAGAAAGTTGACTAACCCCTGAAGTTTGCCTTTTAACCTGGCTAACCCAAGAGTAACCTTTTTTTTTTTGGAAAGTTAACTTTGTGGACAAACCCTCTTCAATTGTTTATTAACCTTGTTTTCTAGAAAACCAAGTATAGTAGACTTGAAACTTTATGGACTAAGGTGACAACTTCGTCTTCTAACCTACAAGCTTTGTCTATTAATCTTGGAGGTTTTTATGAAATCATGGCTGAGCAAAGCTTCAAAAATCAACATCATAGCTCGTTAGTTGACTAACTCTCTAGGTGTTTCTACTAACCTAGTCTAACGTTATGAGATATGTCTAAAGGTTAGTTGAGATTTGTAACACTAACCTACTAACTTTGTGGACTAACTTGTCAAGTTTTGTGAACCTTTGACACACATTTAATGCTACAAGTTAACGTTATATCTCATTTAGTAATGGCTAGTTCTTATCTCTAACAGCTATATTAAACTAAAATCTATGTGTAGGATTGAATTTAAGGTGGTGGGTAACAATATTAAGTATTCTAGAGCTAAAATGTTGTTATATTGATTTAAAGCCCTATCTATCATACTTAGATGATTCTTTGAGTTTTAATATTTGTATCCACTCTTTGTAAATAAGAGTTTTTCATTTTTAATCATCCTTTCTCAGTAAGAGAGATTCTCTTGGTGAGATATTTTAGAGGGATTACTCAAGATTATGTTATCTTGAAGGGATTTGTAATCACACCAAATAAGGTATGTGAGAGTTCAGACTTAGTGAAAAAGTTTGGAATGTACTGAAACTTCACAAATGTCCATACCAAACTTGTGAGATATAGTAAAAAATCTCAAATAAATTATTTGGGGATTGGATATAAGCCAAGTAGTTGGATTGAACTAATATAAAACTTACTATCTTGATCTTCTTCTCTACCTCAAGCTTCACTTTCTCACTATACTATGTTTGCCACTATTTTTGTACTTCATATTGATACATTGGGTTGTTCTTCACAAAGATAAAAATTTTGCAACACTTAATTTACCCCCTTTGGGTGACTAACCAATTTAACATATATGAGTATTAGGTATGATAAGATTTGATATATCAGATATAATAAATTTTAAAATTTTATTATACTAATATGAGAAATATACATATAAATTTATGTATATGTACATATTTCAACATATCAAAAATAAAAAACATTAAAAAATTGAGTTTTAAATAAGTATTTTAAAAGTATTATAAAAATATCTTAAATAAGAAACCAAAAATTGAGTTTTTTATGAGATTTGAAAAATGTTTTGGAACTTTTTGAAAAAGGAAAACTAAGAATAGACATATGATACATATTGCAAAGTATGGTTTACGTATTGGTAAAATATAGATATTTCACTAATCACACAATTATTTTTTTAGTATTCATTGTATTGAATTTAGGTTATTTAAAGAGAAGGACAAAATTAATTTAAAAAACTTTAAAATTAATAAAAATAAGTTATCATCTTCTCTTTTTGTTAGTGTTAATCTTGATCTATATTAGTTGCAACTTATGTTTGGTTTTCTATACCCTAATGTTGGTCAACTATAAATTTAAACTTTGTATTCTTAAAAATTGAATTAAAAATCATCACCATCATCACCAACTTAATTTTCAACATATGATTGCTTTGTGATAATAAAAAAGCAAAAGTACACTTTTAGTCCCTTAATTTTATATTATTTTTCATTTTGATTCCTTAATTTTATTTTGTTTCTTTTTAATCATTAACTTTCAAAATATAATTAAAAGTTTCCATATTATTAATACCATTAACTATATTAATAGAAAATACTTTTAAATACTAACAAATCATTTCCAAATACTTAGACACTTTTTTTATGACAAAAAAAAAATCTTAAAAAATAAAGTTTTGTTCAAAAGTCGATTATCTGTAATTATTTAATTTAAATTTTTTAATTTAATTTAAAAATATTTTAAGCCTAAGATTAATGAATAGATATATTAAATAATGTTTTGTGAGCATATGAGAATACTTTATCAACATTTGGGGTTAACAAAATTAATGGTGTTACTAATAAGGAAACTATTTTTATTATATTTTGAAAACTAAAAGATTTAAAGGAAACAAAATAAAGTTAAGGGACTCAAATAAAATTAATATAAAATTAAGGGACTAAAAATATACTTTTACCTATTAAAAAATATTTGAAGTTTTGGTGGGTTAAAATCTAGGAAAAATTAACCATTTGTTTTTTGATCTTTGCTTCATGTTTCAAAATCATAGCAATTTTACCCTACTTGTTAGAGTCAATGACATTGACTGTTAATATGTTAATTATACTAAATTATCATTATAGTTGGCAATTAATATGGTTTCCTAGTTTGAAAAAATCTTAAAAAAATAACAAAAATGCAAGAAAAATAGAAAAGTGGTCTAAATGAAAGAATTTGGTCAAAATATACTGATTCTAATATCCAAAAACAATAACTTTTAATTATAGACTTCAAAAACTATTAAAAACATTTCATTAAAATATTACGTGGCAGTTTATGTGACATCAAAGTAAGAGCATAATGCACCAACTTAACCCAATTAATTTTGGCCTCAAGCTGGGAAGCGAAAGCTCAATTACCATAACCCTAACTAAAAATCTCAAAACTTAATAAAATAACTAATAAACACATAGGAACAAACAAATAACAAAAATCAAGTGGAGATTCATGAAAAAAGAATGAACTAAAAATTCTCAAGAAAATGGAAAAATAAAAAAAGTCCCAAAAATATAAGAAAATAAAAAAGTGGTCAAAATGAAAAAAATTAGATAAAATACACTAGTTCTAATACCAGAGAGGTATTAGATTTCCAAGTGAGATTAATTTGTGATTTTTAATAGTTTTTGGGTATTTTAGCCAAATTCATTTTGACTAACCTTTTCACTTTTTCTTGCCTTTTTGTGAATTTTTCTTTATTTTTCTATTTTCTTAAGAATTTTTTAATTTATTTTTCATATGATTCTACACATGATTTTTTTTTTATTTCTTTCCTTTGTGTTTGTTAGTTAATTTTATTACATTATCAGATTTTTAATTAAGATTCTAATAATTAGGGTTTCAATTTTTTGCCTGAGGCCAAAATTAATTTGGTGCAATATGTTCCCACTTGGATATCATATAGATTACCACATAAAATTTTTATGAAATATTTTTTATTAGTTTTTGGGGTCTCTAATTTAAAGTTAATCCCACATGCCCTTTGGGTATTGAAACTAGTGTATTTTAGCTAAATTCCTTTATTTAGACCACTTTTCTTTTATTTTTCTTGCATTTTTATGATTTTTCAATTTTTTTCCAACTAGGATGATTTAATACAGTTTGTGGTACAGTTGGCAAATTAATGGTCATCGTCATTGATTTGAACAAGTGGGGTAAGATTTAAGATACCAGTAGCTACTTTGGGAACATTTTGGAGATACCAGTAGCACCCTAGTTAACAATAGTGATCCATATGAATGCCATGTGGCAAGATAGTGGTGAAATATTGCTAATATGGTAGACAAAGTTGCAAATGTGCTAAAACATGTGGATAATGGATGTTGATGCGGATGAAATATTAGTTGATTTTAGTCCCTAAATCCTTTAACACTAACTATCTCTTTCTTTAGGTGTGGTGAAAATTATCAATTTTAACAAGTCTCCACTTGAAGTTTGGACATTTACAGAGCTTCAAAGTGGAGCATCCTAAATTTTTAAATAAAGATTTAGAAGTAGTTAGTTAAAATATGTAAAACTGATACTTAAAAACTCAAATTTCAAGAGGAAAAAAAAAGCCTTTTAGACTAAGTTTAAATTTGGTCACAAAACTTTAAATCCAATTGAATATTAAGCAAGGAACTCAAGGAACCCCAAATAAAACTATAGCATTCCTAATAAATAAACAACATATACTAAGATTTAAATCAATCTCATAAACCATTTGAACACATCAAAATCCAAGTGGAACAAACAAACGCTGGGCTTAAAACAAGGCATTTCCATGGATTGGGTCACACATCTTACCTTACCCAAGAAAGACATTCAACAAGTAAAATTTAAAGCTCAAGGGGTCTCAAATTCAACAACTAACATTACATTCTTTTCAAACTAACCACAATGAGCATATCAAGTCAACCGCCATAACAAAAGCTAAGTCATCAAGTATCAACCATACCATGCAAGCATACATATAAGGAAGATCCCATAGACAAGACAAGGATTAACTAAATAAGTTATATGATATCATGAGTGTTCCTACACTTGGCACAATATATAAATGAAAACATGTTTTCTCAAGGTCCAGTACCAAAACAAACAATAGGCAACTCAAATATTGTAATGATCCTTAAATAGAGTTTCTAAAATAGAATATTAAATAGAAAAATTAGTAAATTAATTAAGAATTTCAAGAATAAATATATATATATATAGTTAGTAGAAAAAAATTATTATTAAATTTATTTCATTTTTATATTTAAAAAAATAAAATAAATAGATGAGCATCAAACATTTTATTGAGGAATGTATTGAGTCTTTTCTAGGGTCCAAATTTTATCTTGACCCTTCAAGAAAATTTTTGTCTCTAAACATTTATGAAATTACTAAAATATCCTTTCCTCATTTTCTTCTTGAAGTTGGGATTTTTGTCATTTCACACACCAAGCCCTCCTTCTCCATTTGACCACCGACCTTAAAAAAAATAACAAATAGATAGAAGGAAAAAAGGAGGCAGGACGTTCTTCATCAGTGTCTCTCGAAGCTTCTTCATCTTCAACCCAAACATGTAGACTCTCTTTCCTCCATTTCCTCACTGCTGTGTGCCGTGTTTTTCCACTTGTTTCTCTTGCTGCAACATCATCTCCCCTTCCTTTTGCCTTGCTGTTCATGTATGGGGTGGTACGTTACTGTTTTTTTTTTCCTTTTTCCTCTTCCTTGCTGCCATGTGTTCCTCTCTGTTATTCCTCCCTTTTGCTGTGCCATTCGTTCCCCTTCTTTTGACATCTGTTTTGGTGCGGTTTATATGTGTATTTTGCTGACTTCTTGTCCTTTAAATCTGCCGCTATTTTGGCGTCAAAACAAGGGAAGAAATGGGAGTGTGGGGCTGGTTGAAATATGAAGACAAGAAGCTCATTTTGTAATAGGTATTTCGTTCATAAGTTTTCTGGTTTAATATTGATGTAGGATTGAGATGGAAACAAAAATAGAAATGCTAGAAAATTTGGGAATTTTAACTTTATCCATAGAAATTGATGTTTTGGAGTGTCTTGTGAATCATTATTGAGGAATGAAAGTTGTTTGGGTAGAGATTTAAGGTTCTAGTAGGTTGCTTTGTGAATTTGAAATTTGATGCATATTTGGTGTTTGATAAAATGCTTGAGAAAGTGGTTCTAATTAAAATGAGTAACTGAGCATGTTAATGTAGTATTGGTTAAGTTAAAATTTATATGATATTCAAACTTCTTGTAGAATCATGGGAAAAAGGAGGATATTAATTTAAAGTTTGGGAATCAATTTGTAAGAAATAAGGGAATTTTAATTTCTTTAAGTAATATGGGTAAATAAGTATTAAGGAAAATTTTACTAAGTTATCAATATGAAATAAAATATTACTGGTTTTTTTCTTTTAGGTACATAGGTACCAATACCAATAAGCTTTAAGCTTTCATGAGGTTCTCTAGTGTGTGCTTAGATATAAGAAACATATCAGGTAAGTAAATAATGTTCCACTACTAATTTACATCTATGTTTTTTTTTAACTAAAATCAATTTCAAATAAATTTTTATGATTCTCACCCTTACCATAATTGTTATAAAGTGTTGTATTTTGGCATATGTTACAAAAATGCCTTGTAAAGATTTAGAGTGTTTCCTATTTAAGTTTCTTTCATTTGTTTTGTTAATATTTATTCATGCATGGAATGGATGAAATGATTTCAAGGTCATTATTTGTGCTTTATATATTGTGAATGATTGAAATACAAGGGTATTTGTAATCCATGCATGCTAGAAAGGTATTAAGAGATCGAGTGCAAAATGCTAGTTGCTGACAGTAGTTCCGTTAGTCCTTGATGCACCATGGTTAACATCCAACTAGCAGGGTGCATATATAGGAGGTGGTAGCCCCGTGTGTCGGCCAACACATGTGGAATTGAGGGATAAATTTTCGTGAGCATTGTACTTACGCTTGTTTTTGTGGTTTTTAGCCGTGCCAGATTAGTTATTTACCCTCGTGGACTATATGTCCTCGCTTGTTATTTTGTTCTGTTCAGATCCTCTCAAAAAATGTTATTCAAGAAAAGTTTTAATTTTTATGTTAAATTTTCAATAGAATATTCTTATATTATATTCTATGTGATCACACATGGACTCTTCCATCTATTTTTTTTTATTATTTTTGTAATAAATAGTTGATTAAATTTGTTATGGCTTTGACAATGTTGGCTATGGTAAAACTTTCTTTTTCTTGGACAATTAGAGTTGACAACTTTGTATGGTTTGATTTTAATTTTAAATTTAATTATACTCATGGTTAAATTTACATTTGATTTATTTACTTTGTTTTTAATATAAGTATTTCTATTTTTGGACGTTATTTACTAGTAAATATTTTTGGCCGCAAATAATAGATTTTAGACTTACACATCTGGTAGACCATTGAGAGGCAACATCTACTGTTATAGGAAGCTCCTGACCATTTTGTTTTGCGGACAAACTCACTTGAAATGTAAAATCTCTATATAATTGTCATAACGCTATAAACTTAATTTAAATGCTCCACATGATTTATATGTAGTATTCTTGCCTCTTGATGTGTGGATGTATGTATTGTTGTGAGCATAGCTCCGTTTATTATATTTTTTATTGGTTGTGTTGTTGTAGGATTTTTCGAGAGATCCAATTTACTAGGGAAACTTTGTCAAAATTTCTACAAAAGCTTACACTTCTTTATATGTAAATAAGCATGCTATTGGCCCTCGCATTATAATTGTGCCTTTGGATTTAAGTGAGTGTATATGTGCTTTAAGGCTTGTGGAATGAGAGATTATGTCACATTCCATGCTAGTCATACCCAGTTTTTCAGGATGTGACAAATATCCTCCGAAAGCCGTTAAGAGAGAACTAGGTCTCCTTAGTCTTCTCCTTACTAGTATTAAAGCCTTCAACTAAAAATCTTATTTATAGAGGGGCCGAGACAAAGTTCCAGTAACCAAGGGCAATTCAAACAAGTATAAAGTTTCAAAACACATTTTTTGCATGCTCAAGTATAAATGAAATAATGCAATATATATGATATGCAATGGAACCTACAATGATCACAGCTAAAACCATAGGCTAATTACCATCGTAAGGCAACTCCAACAAGTGACCCCCTTTCAATAGTCGATGAAGGCCGATTTTGGGCAACCACTAAGCTTTCTTCCCAACAGTCATGACTTGTCCGAAGGCCACATACCAGTGGTTAGACAATGACTCTTTTTCCCTTGAACCACTTAATTGGTAGGGATTTAGAGAAAATGCATAGTCATATAAGTCTCTTGGCCAAAAGACAACAATTTAGTGACAAGAATATAACACATTTTACCACTTCGACACAAGGCCTAATGTGTCATTTAGTGGATCAAAATATCAAGTGATATTCAACGACATCATCACTAAACCAAACATATGCTCAATCATGCAATTACCAGTAATAATGTCAAAATGTCATGCTAACATGTTATTTCAATCTATACATCATTATGCTAGCATAGTATCATCATGCTTTCCCATAATCATATATGTATACATTACCATTGGCCATTATACAGTATATATATATATAAAGGAAAGAAAGTACCAGTGTTTTACTAGTCGTGCCAACATGCATATCATGATAGGAAAAGTTTCAAATGTATATAATTTAGCAAGAGTTATACCCTAGTTACCTCAAGTTGCTGAAACTCACACAATACCATGATAGGCCATCAAATCACCAATTATACACACATAAGAGGGATCCAATTCAAATCAATATATGAAGTTCCAAACACAAATTAAGACCAAAACAAGCATAAGATCTCCAATAATAAGAACATTAAAACTACCCAAGACTCTTTAATACATGCAAGGCCAAATTCCTCATTCAACAAGTGTAATATCCCTATTTTTATGAGATGTTATAAAATAAATAAAAGATGAGAAATAAAGTGAGATGAAAATGCTATATATAAGCGGACTTTAGAAGAAATTAATTTCTCATCTAATTTTCTGAAGAAGTTATATTTGATCCTTAATTGAAATTAATTTTTCATAAGATTCTTATCATAAATTAATTCTAGAATTTACTCCAAAAAATATGCAATCTACCACTTGAATGAAAGCTCATTCCAAGCTGAGCGCAACGGTATAAGTATTGCATTCCCGAGAAATCTAGGTTAAGAGATAGATCAATTTGAAGTTATTGTGAATAATGTGAAAAAGAAATAATAAAAAAATTAGTTTTTGAGTATAATTACAAGAAAGTACCCAAAAGAATAAATAATTACATTTTTACCCGATTCAGGGGCAAAATGGTCATTTCCCAACTTAGAAGAAAAATGTGAATATTGCATTTAAACACCAAGAAAAAAATGTTGATATCATAAAATGCATAAGTAACTGAGAAAAACTGAGAGACACCATTAAGCATGAAAAAAGGTAAAAATCATTTTTTCAGGTTAAATAGAAAAATGAGAAAATTATATTTTATTGTCAAGGTTAAGGTTAGTCACATAAAGAAGAAATTCAAAGAAGAAATTCCATAAGTTGGGAAAAAATTACAGTTAATAACCCGAAAGTTTCAAAAATTATAAATTTATCCTAAATTAAGGGTATTTTGGAAATATAAAAAATTATAATCAAAATAAAGCTCTCAATGAGCTAAACCCAATGGAATACAGCAAGAAATCTATTAAGATCAAAATAATATTTATTAGGCAATTAGGGTTTAATACTAATATTTTACCCAATAAAGGCCATTTGGACTGCAGAAAGAGATCATATTAATTCAAGAAAAGTGAAAGGGTCTTGCTAAAATATATTTTGGATAAAAATAATAATTTCAGACTAAAATTAATTATTGGATAATCCTATATCAATTTAGTGATAATTTTGGCAAAAATACTTAATTGGTACGGGTAAATTTAATCGGTAAAGGGTATCTTAGTCCATTTAAATAATTGAAGTAATCTTTTGGCCAAAAATGAAGTGGAGCATGTCTAACCAGCTGCTGTGACATCATGGGAATTTTGTGAAAAACTTTAAATTCAAAAAGGCAATTAAAGGTTAAAGACAAAATTAATTAATTAGCTTTATTGGATATTTATCCTATTAAGTCATTAACATTCATCTTCCTCACTTCATTCACGACATCTTCAGCAACAGAAAGAGAGGAGAAAGTGTGCAGACCCTAGAAAAAAAAAAGAAGAGAAAGACAAAGTTAAAGTCTCAAAAACTCAAGGTAAAATCTTCTATTTTATTGTGTATCTTTGAATTTGGAGAAGCTTTATGGATTATTTCTCTCCATTTTACCTGTAAAAGTTTCAACCTAGAGAGAGAGAAGAGAAAGAAAATGAAGCCATGAAGAAATTAATTTATGAAAAGTGATGTATAGGCTTCAAAGATTAATGATATACCATTGGATTGCAAAATAATTGGGTAGTTATTTTTCTACAAATTTCTAAAATTTTATGCCTATATAGGGTTTGAAAAAGGAAAGGAAATTTCATGATTTTGACCCCAAAAATAGATTCTTTGGGTCTAAATTATGTAAGAACAAAGGTGTTGTACAAGAAATTCCAAGTGGTTTGCAAAATGAAATTTTATGGTTCAAGTGAGCACTTTGTGAAATAAATCATGAAACTAGTGGCTAATGGCCTTGTTTTGTGATGCTATAGGTTTCCAAGAAGTGTTAAGAAGTTCAAAAAAAAAAGGTGCACAAAGTTTGGAAATGATTGGAAAGCTAAAAGATAGTATACCAAATGTTACAATGATGTTATGCGATGATTTGTTGATAGTGACTGAGTTATTTGAGAGGTTTTATGACCTCAGGATATCCAAAATGTAAGGGGAAACTCTGTCCAATTTTCTATAAAATATTTAAACATAAATTATTCTAAATGTTTGAATGCTAATTTGATGAAGTGTGCTTGCATTATATGATTATATATTTGCTTGATTAGCGGTAACTACTGAGATTCGTTGAATCTCATCCCTTCCAAATGCTTACCATGCTTAGGTCAAGCAATGCAAAAAGTTCATGAAGAGCAAAAAGAGAGGAGGAGGAAATTGGTGGAAATTATGTTCTTGCAAGGATTGATGTTAATTTTTTTTAATATGTATAAATTTGTATGCAAATGATGAATCATGTATACTAATGCAAGTATGTTCCTTGAAATACCTTTTGATATTATGTATGAATATGAAGCTTATTTTGCTAAGACATGAATGGAGATATACAATCTGACATATACGTGGGTACTGTTTATGTAAGACAGAGCAGCGAGTTTAAGTAATATATATGCTCTTAAAGTACACAAGTAGAGCTTTAAAATGGTCTAAAGGGCACTCCATTTGGAGATATGTATAAATTATAGCGATTTTTCAAAGTTAAGGCTTAGAACAGGGAAAGATTGTGAAAACTGGAAATTGATAGTTAGGTACTGGAAAATTTAAAAGATAATATAAATCGTGAATAGCTCCAAATATTTAGTGGTATATATTTATGGAAAGGTCTATGTTTGAAGTTTCATATGCCACTGATTTGGAGGTAATTGGAACTATATGATAGGAGATATGGAGGTTTTCCCAAAACTGTTCCAGCAAAAATGAAATTCTGACCCTTTATGATTTAAGTTAACAACATGCCCTGTGCAAATAAAATAGATGTACAATAAAAATGTCTAAAAAGTGTACATTCAAGGCTTTCATATGACATAAAGCATGTATGATTTGGCTCAGGATATAATGAGATATAAATTTTAAATATAAGGTCAAAATCCTGGGAAAGAGAAAATGATCAAATGTACAGTAAATGTTTGAGAAATAAACTGTATGAATTGGTTAAGAGAATACTCTATTTCATATTTTTCCCATGTATAAAATATTTTTATATATTTTTAAAGACTTGAATCACCTTGATATAATTTTTCTATAATTAGTTATGCATTTTCAAAGTTCATTGGGTAAAATGGAAAATGCACAATGATGACATAATTGGAGTCTAATACATAGGAAATGGATATAAGTTTAAGGTGTTACAATAAGAGAGTTACTTACCAACAAATTTGTTGCTTCCAATCATCTCCTTGGAAGGTAGAAACTTCAATCAAGTAGGCTTACACTCAACACATCCGATTTACACAAGAATCAATTGGTGACATAGCCTTAGGTTGACCACAACTTGATGACTCAAGTATAAACTCAACAAAATCATGAATCTAATATCATACCCATTCATATTTACACCCAAATCAACTTCTCAAATTAGCCACTATATCAGAATTTTCATGCTCCATGGAAGCCCCCAAAGTAAGAGGCTAAGGTTTGAGAAATCACAAGCTTAAACACCCAAAAACTCTTACCCAAAGCTTATAAACACATTATAACACTTAATTGAAGCATCTAAACTCAGATTAATTGTTGGATAATTTAGACATTTCAAATTTGTAACCATACCCATGAACTACCATTTCAAAGCTTGAGAAAAAAGGGAAGGAGGAAGTGGAAATCATGTTACCTTGAAGATTGGGGCCTCTCAAAGCCTACATGTCATCCATGCTAGACTTTGGAAACCTAGCAAAGCCACCCCAAAATCCAAATTCACTGTTTAGATGAGCCCGGATATGTTTTTTTAAAAACTAAATTCGCAACCTAAATTCGTAATTTCACCATGATGAATTCGTGATTTGAGGCTACAATTGATGAAATCATGATACCAACTTCCCAAATCAAGATCCATACCTTTTTCCCAATTCTTGTTGCCAAATCGCGATTTTAAGGGTACAAAATCATGATTTTGCACTAGTATATGAACTTCTACTTACTTATGAAGCCCATATCTTGAACTACAGACCTTAAAAAATTGCAAAAATGAACTCTATGGAAAGCTTGAGAAGTGTACTTTTCGATGAAATATTCTCACTTAAAAATAATATCATTTGGTCTCTAAAATTTATCAATTTCCAAAATTACTTAATTAAGCTTAGTGAATAATGAAGGAAAACCATTGAAACACATGCATAACTTTGAGTACCATTAAGTAAATATGAACATGTTTGGATGACTATTAAGCTTCCAAAACAACTCTAAATAATGTGGGATATTGCTGACTCCAAACATGAGGTGATTCGTCATGGGTTATACAATGGCATTCTTTTTTTTTTTTCTCCTGGAGCACTTGTCAATGATTGTGGGAGAGTATAATCTTGTATCATAAGCATGCCCCGATAGAGGCGACACATTAGACACTATTCAAAAGCAATGCCATTTTACCATCTGTCACACCATTGGAATGACATTTAAATTGTTGAAGGAAGAAGGAAAGCTTAAATAACCATGTTAGAAACATCTCACCTCCTTCTTACCACATGACAAGAACCAATTTGCAAACGATATGATAGTAAAAGGGACTAATTTCAAAATCGATGCAATTTTATTGTTGTAAGCAAGGAATTTTGACTTTAGGATCTTTAGTCCTTATTCTAATTTTGAAATGTTTTAGTCCTAGTTTTTTTTTTTAAAAGGAATCTATTTCAAGTCAATTGAGAAAAAGCAATAGCCCACTAGGTATTTTATGGAATGAAAATATTGTTTCTTTCATTTTTTAGGATTATTTATCTTTATCATAGAATTTTAAATGAAGTTATTTTATTAGGATATTTAGTGATGAAGAATGGATTTAATTTAGGATTTATATTTTATCTTTTATTTATTTTCTATTTTATAATTCCTTTTCTTTTAAATTTAAGTTAGAATGTTTTGATTTTTAAGAAATTTCTAAATAAGTGAGATTCTTACAATCTCCTTAGATTTGAGTCAAGTAATTTCTTATTTTATTAAATTAGATCAATTTTTTAGAATCAAATTTATGTAAGTAAGATAAGATTGAGTGAAATTAAGTTGTTTCAGTTATTGCTCTCCTTTGAGTTTTTCCCATTCCCCCCTCCTTAATTATCTCTTCTTAAACTTCTCTAAATGTAGAGAAAGAATGCAAACTTTGGATAGAGGAAGAAAGACAAACCAAGAGATGTCTATCCCTACATATAATTCCTTAGAACCCAAAAGAGACCTTGATTTTGTGATTGTAGAAGAAGATAACACACTCACCTGCATAGCACGGAAATGATCAATCTCAATATTCTCTAGATTTTGATTCTAAAAGTGAAGTTTCTCGAGAGAAAGATAACAATTACGCTTTCACAGTGATGCCTTACCTTTGGAATGAAAAAGTTTAAAGAAAGAATAAACTCTAAAATAATCTCCACGAGCGAAAGTTTATTGAGATTCTCAATTTCATCTTGTTCAATCACCTCATTCATGTGTGACACTGCCTATTGTGATGGTTTTTTTCCATTATTATCTTGTTCATTGGGAAGGATTTCCTAAATTCTACGTGGATTTTTAATTCCCCAATGAGAGTTCTTTTAAGAATGATGAAAAATGGATAATCAAATAAAGTATTAGAATATTTAGAATATATTTTAAATTTAATTTATGAAGGATATATATTTTATCTTTTTCTTCAAAGTTTGTTAGAATATTTTGTTTTTTAATGTTAGATCCCTAGATTAACTATCATTATAAATAACTATCATTATAATTCAAATTTAAGATAAGATTGAGTGAAATTAAGTTGTTTCAGTTATTTCTCTCCTTTGAGCCCTTAGCCCCTTCTAGTTCTTCTAGTTTCTCTCTCTCTTTGTACTTCTCTTTTATCTTATTAGGATTTATATTATCTTTATTTATTTTTTATTTTATGATTTCTTTTTCTTTGAGTTTATGGGATAGCTCTAGCATTTTTCTCTATGTAGATTTCACTTTTGCTCTTTACCTATTGAATGAATATTGAGTATTTTTCAGTGATATATCTTTCTCTCTCTCCCCTAAGTTCTTTCTCCCTCCTTTTTGTTCCCCTCCCTAATCCTATACTGTCACCGAAAAGTCAAAGAATTTCATCAGAATCCTAACAATGTCAGAGCTAGAACCCTCACTTCCCATCCTAATTATCCTATTGAGTGTTCATTTGTTTGCATAGATGAGGAAACAAAAGAACTTGGGGATTGGGGAGAGAGATATCACTGAAAAATACTCTCAATATTCATTTAATATATGTCTTAACAATTTGATGAAAAAGAACCTAACCTAACCTAAACTTAAGAAAAAAGGAAATCATATCATAAAATAGGAAATAAATAAAGATCATTTAAATTCTAATAATTTCTAAAAGATATGATAAAATATAATTAAATATAAAAGATAAGCTTAAATATAAAATAACAATTTATATGTTACTTAATAGGGTAGGGTTTCATTTTAGGGTTATTTTATATCATATTTTACCTTGGCCTAATCTTAGAGCCAGTTTGACATAGATAAGACTTGATTTTATATTATAGAAAATTGAAATATATATTATAATTATTAAATTTATTAAATAGATTATGTATTAAATTCAAATTTATTATAAATAATAATAATAAAGTTATTAAATGAAATTATTAATCAATTATTATAGATTATATAGAAAAAAACAAGTCATGTTCCTAAAGTAAAAAGAGTTCTAAAATACTAATATAATAAGATAGCATAAAATTGGACACTTAAAAACTATATTTAAAAATTATTATAACACCCTACCTCCAAACACCTCCAATCCTGACCAAAAATTTCAAAATCTAATCAAAGGTAACCCAAACTTCTCAAAACAACTCCCCAAAACTTCGAAACAGCAAAAATGAACCCAAAAATGCTAGAAAACGGGCTGGGGCCGCAGCCGTTATAATACCACCACGGCTCCGGCCTTCCCCTGCTTCGGGATGACTACTACCTTTACTGGCACCGCAGCCTGTGGAGCCGCGGTGCCCCATGCTAGTTTCCACACCAGCAAAAACTCAACACCTGGGGTGAACTTCCGACGTGCATAACTTTATGCTCCAACCTCCGATTGACTTGATTCCAACTCCTACAAGTCACACCATTTTTACCTCAATCCAACTCCGTATGAAGATTCCAGACTCTTGACATCGTTTTGGCCACTTATTGACCAAAACTCACAACTCACAACTCACAACTCACAACTTCCAATTGCCACTGAAGGCAATTGGTCACTTCAAGACCATTCATACAGGTCCAAAACCCTCAAATTAACTTGTTTAAAGAGGTTTCACCTCAAAGGGACCACTCCTCTGAGATTTAACCCCCTTGAATTCTAACTTGACAAAACAGGTTACAGGCCCTAAAACACACAAATTAGGCCCAATTTCAACTTTCATCATCCATAACAATCCTTATCCATGACAATCATCCATTTCAAACATTCTATCCTACTTGGTATAAGATACAAATCCAAAATACACACACTACATAGACCTAGTATTCCCACGTTTGATGCTACTCTCACGTCTTTTTCGGACTAGTGTCAGAACCATCACCTGAAAGGTTAGTTCATGAGAGATGGGTGTGAGACAATGTCTTAGTAACCGGGAACAACCATACACATATAAATACATATATTTCATACAACTCATGAATGCAATATGAAATGAATGAAATGTATATCTCCCCCGTACACAGCTAGAACCACGGGCTGTCGTCATAACAGGACATTTCATGTAGGTAATTCCCTTCCAACAACCGATGAAGAATGATTTTGAGACATCACCTCCCATTAGTGCACCCGGCCAAAGATAACACTAATGTTCGGACCGTGGCTCTCCTTCCCCTTTCCTATCATGAATTGGTAGTGATTTAGGAAAGGTGCAGTCCACTGTGCGCCTTTCCCATCCTGGCCATCGAAGGAGATTTAGCCGTAGGAATCCCCATCCTTATCCTCCCTAACATATACAATCTACCCTTATTTTCCCTAAAATATATATTCCATTCTTATCCTCCCTAACATATATATCATCATGTATCATATCGTCATCACATCATCATCACTCAATCCACCATATATCACAATCTTATAATGCCATGTGGTGATACTCATGTATCATCATATAGTAATCATCATCATCATCATGATCATAATCATCAGCTAGCTATGTGCATATCACGATATATAAAAATAGTACACACAAACACATCAATATCATGGTATAAAAGAAACATGCATATATACACGAATATACGTTCTATCATATAATGCAATACAAACAAACACCTAATTACTTCATGTTGTCAATATCACATGCTCACACGAGTTTCACAAGCTTTCTTGAACATCAATCCCATAACTAGCCTTCTCCAAGTGACCAAACAACTTTAACATGATCACAATTCCTCAATTAACCATATATACCATATAACCAAACATCACAATTCAACCAATTTAGCCTAACCCAAGGTTCCAACACCCCTTTCATGCATCATCAAGCTCCGAGGAACCATTCAAACACTACACAATCCCATACAACTCGGATTCCTCATACTTTCAACCAAGAACACCAAAACATATTTCATTAACCCTATTTCATCCATTTCAATTGGCGGATTTTGTCCCAAATCGGAAATCCCTACACATAACCAAAAAACCCAAGTTCCAACCGAAGAAAATGGAGAGGAAGGAGTAGGAATCACTTACCAACATGAATCCAAGCTTCTAGATGCTGAAAACAACTCCCAATGGCCGAATCTTGCAAACCCTAGCAGAGCTCCTCACTGCTCCCTCCATTTTCTTTCTTTCCCGAATCTTGCAAACCCTAGCAAAGCTCCTCGCTGCTCCCTCAGTTTTCTTTCTTTCTTGTTCATTCGAAATGATCCTGATTTAAACAAGATTCTCGATCCTCGCCGCGACACCACCATGCTCAGCCAAAAACATGCCACTGGACTCACCATGACGTGGAGCTCAATTTTTCCTCCACTTAAGCCTTACTTTGTCCTGTTTCTTTCGGTACTGTACACAATACCAAAACAATGTCGTGAAGTGTGTTACAATTACTATATTGTAAAGTTATTTTAAAAATTACTATAGTGGATAAGACCCAAAAAGGTACAATTTTTTTTATAAATTTTATTAGGATATTTAGTTTATCATTTATATTTAATTAGGTTTTATTATAGGGTTTTGACAATGTTTTTGGTAACAAAGAGAATAATTCTAGAGCTATGATGAAAAGAAACCTAAACTTGGAGAGAAAGTAAAGTTAACATAAACTTAAAGAAAATTAGGGAATAAATAAAGATAATATATAAAAGATAACCTAAATATTTTAGTAAAAAAACTTCATTTAAAATCCTAAACCCTAATTATCCATTCTCTATTAAATCATTGACTGATTTTCATATTAGGGCCTCATAGTATCATGTTTGATAATGTCTTGATGGGATTAATTGCATAAAATATGGTTTGGTGGCATTGCATAAGATAATACTAATAGGTTTGTTGATGTATGTTATAGCATAAAATTGGACTTTTAGATTATTAATATTTAAAAATTACTATATTGTTAAGTTATTTTTTAGGATATATTTAGTTTATCTTTATATTTAATTAGGTTCTATCTTTTATATAATTAATAAATAATAATTGGGTTCTCTCCCTTGAGTGTTTTTTATTTCTCCTTTCTAAGCAATCAAACGAACACTCAATGGGCTCTGTGGTTGGATGCGAATGGATGACAGGGAAATGAGGGTTTTGATTGTTAGGATTCCAGTGAAATTTTCTAACTTTCCGATGATGTAATAAGAGGATTAGGGAGAAGGTAGACAAAAAGGAGGGGGGAAATAGAAGAATTCCAGGAAAAATATTCAATATTCATTCAATAGGAAAAAAACAATAAACTTAAAGAGAAAGTAAAGATTGTATCATATGTATGTTATAAAATAAGATAGCATAAAATTGGAATCTTAAAAATTATTATTATTAATATTTAAAATTTATTATATTGTTAAGTTATTTAAAAAATTGGGCAAGCCATAATATTGATTTTTATTGATTTAAAAATCAATAGTTAATAAATAACTCTTGACAACATAAATAATTACAGATTATACAATTGACAATTATAATTTAATTTCATTTATCAATAATATATTAATAAAGATTATTGCTCATTTGATGACAATTTCCTCTCTAAAAATGATTTTTTCAATTTTTAATTCAAAATCTAGATAATTTAAAAGTATTACAAATTACATAATTTAAAAGCATATATGTATGATGTATGATGAGGTAAGCCTCCATATATCATCCCTAAGCAATTGTGTTTTATTATATTTCATAATTTAGATAGTGAAGGAAGGAAAATACCAAGAATCGAGTAAAAAAAATAACATATTGTCTATGTGGATAGGAAGGTTACCCAGAGCATCATTCGCAAATTGTCTATCTAACAAACCTTAAAAAAAAGCTATAACTTAGAGTAATCTACAAACATCATGCATATCTTTGTGTCTTTAATAGTATAATGGCCTCATTCAAGGAAAAATGGATAACCAAAAATACTTATTATGCTTATTGTTAAGCACAATTAATGAACTTGCAAATTTAGATCAGCCCTAAAACTATAGAACTACAATGAAGAGCTTAAGAAGTTGATATTAGAGAGAATTAAAGATACACAATGAATGAACCCAAATTAACCAAATAAACAGATGACAAAATGACCTTCAAAATTTGAATCAGCCCTAAAACTATAAAACTACAATGAAGAGCTTAAGAAATTGATGTTAGAGAGAATTAAGATACACAATGAATGAACTCAGATTGACAAAATAAATAGATGAGAAATTCTATTTCAAATAAACATTTTGAAAAAGCATTTTGGACTTTTCTAAATTGCTGAATCAATGACTCAACACTCCTAAATTGAGTGACTTGAGATTTGACTTGAATTATCAATTGTCAATTCCAATCTCAATGAAAAAAATATTAATTACAAAATTGCAAGAGATAATATTGAAAACTCTAATTAATTACAATACAATAATAGTTCTTAAACATCCCAACAATCAAAGGTAAATCTCCCTTGCTAAGCAAACAAGTACAATGGTTTGACAAGAATGAAATAATGTGAATATTCCCTCACATAGAATTGGTGTTTAACTCTCATCTCTCAAGTATTTAAGGCTAATGTATCACTCAAATTCTCCCTATCAAACCCCACTACCATAAGCTTGTCTTCTAAATCTCCAGCACCTATGTCAAATGCAACGCATAAATGAAAAGGACTAAACAAACAAGCATACATCACAAAAAGCTGGTCTTCTAGGTTGTAATGAACAAGGGACAAAACAAACAATAAGGAAAATGCAATGTAAGAACAAATAGAAGCACCTCAAAAATTGGAAAAGCATTAAACAAGTATACATGACAAAAAAAAATGCATACACTTTGACTTTTATTTCCTTTCCAACTTCTTTTCTTTTCTTTCACTTTTTAAACATCTTTTCTATTTTTCTTGCTCCTTTCTTTTCTTTTCCCATCTTTTCATTTCTTCTTGCCCAAGATAATGCACCAAAAACAAATGCTTAAGCAAATAAAATGCTCTCCAATTCTTGAGGTGAAAAAGGTGGGAATTTATTCATGGCCTTGGCTCACAAAAGGTTCACTAAAAAAATGGGACACAAGACTCAAGGGGTTAGTTAAACAATGGATCAAATATGCAAGGATTGGCTATGGCTAAGTAGCTGACAAATGGAAGAATGCCTTAATCATATTTATGCATGCAAATGTGTAATTGTAGTCTCAACAAAAGAATCAAGACAAATTCTTGTTGGCCAAAAAAAAAAACAAGCTCTGGAGTGAAGGAATACACACAAAAAAGGAGAAATATAGGCCCAAATCCTCACAACCTAATGACAATCACAATTAATTCATTAAATTCAAAATCATTGCCATTTAGCTCACGCATATTCATTATAGTTAGTCTCCAACATACTATGATTTTTTTTTTGTGGAAATTAAGAAAAGGTTATCATTATTACACATTACAAAACATTTAGATCTGTAGGTCATTCCTATCCACTTCGAAAAGTAATAGACCCTTAAAGGACTATCTATACAAAACACAATGCTCACCCTCCCCTCGCATGCTTTTAGCAATCCAATCCACACACCGGTTAAACTCCACAGACTAGGAGTTTAAATGACAAGCTTTGCATCATCCCAGCATTAAGGATAAGCAGGATAATGGACAGATAAGGACAAAGAGCCAAATGATTAAATAATAATGGAAATGCATTAAATAAGGTTGGTAACTTCAGTAAAAACATAACCACATAGGTGTCAAATATGATGGCAATTCATCAAAGGAAGGCTTTGAAGGTTTTGATCAAAGTTCCCAATATCTCACCCACCTGGGACAATACACAAATTAAAAAGGATGGCCAGGAAACATGCAATAAGGAAAAGTATAAATGACATCAAAAGACTAACTTGGTCAAAAAGTTCTTCATCTTGCGCATTTTCTTCTTTAATTGCCCAGCATAAAAATCTTCTATCTTAGCCCCCTATGCTCTCTCAGTTTTTCTACTTGAACTTGCACTATTCACCTATTTTATCTCAACAATGGATTTGACCAGGCTTTCATTAAAAAGCATCCCAGAAATCTACGGAAACATGAGATCAGGCCACATCCCAAATGGATTTAAATGCAATGAGAGCAAATAGTCAAAGGCAAGGAAGGGGGGATGAATGATAGAAAAAGGTAAATTATTATTACATAAATGTCAAAGAACAATAACTTAACCACTCATACATTAGACATAAGTGGTACATTAAAAATATTGCTAGGTAAAAATGTTATTATAACTACTGTTTTTGTAAATTGCATTTTGTATAGCAACAATAGCTGAAATGTTATTACATAGATTAGTATCTAAAATTACAAAAGTAGATAAAAGGTTAAAAAGATAATATCCAACTCAGAGAATATAATAATTACAACTAAAAAGGAGTTGGAGGATCTTTTTAAGTGGTCCATATTTAGCATCATTAGAAAACATCCCTGAAAGTAGTTGCTTTTTAAATACATCGGAGGAAAATCATACATAAATTTATAGCTTTAGCTGTTAAAGAGCACCAAAACCAAAAGGCACAATACCTAAGATGGCCAAAATAAAAATGTCAATGCCTAATGTGGCCAAATATCGAGACACATTAGAGAATTATTCAAATTCCAAAAAGAGCTTTCATTGCACAAGAAAAAATATCTAATGGCAACAAATTACATACAAAATATTGCTAGGTAAAAATGTTATTATAACTAAAAAGGAGTTGGAGGATCTTTTTAGGTGGTCCATATTTAGCATCATTAGAAAACATCCCTGAAAGTAGTTGCTTTTTAAATACATTGGAGGAAAATCATACATAAATTTATAGCTTTAGCTGTTAAAGAGCACCAAAACCAAAAGGCACAATACCTAAGATGGCCAAAATAAAAATGTCAATGCCTAATGTGGCCAAATATCAAGACACATTAGAGAATTATTCAAATTCCAAAAAGAGCTTTCATTGCACAAGAAAAAATATCTAATGGCAACAAATTACATACAAAATATTGCTAGGTAAAAATGTTATTATAACTAAAAAGGAGTTGGAGGATCTTTTTAGGTGGTCCATATTTAGCATCATTAGAAAACATCCCTGAAAGTAGTTGCTTTTTAAATACATTGGAGGAAAATCATACATAAATTTATAGCTTTAGCTGTTAAAGAGCACCAAAACCAAAAGGCACAATACCTAAGATGGCCAAAATAAAAATGTCAATGCCTAATGTGGCCAAATATCAAGACACATTAGAGAATTATTCAAATTCCAAAAAGAGCTTTCATTGCACAAGAAAAAATATCTAATGGCAACAAATTACATACAAAATATTGCTAGGTAAAAATGTTATTATAACTACTGTTTTTGTAAACTGCATTTTGTATAGCAACAATAGCTGAAATGTTATTACATAGATTAGTATCTAAAATTACAAAAGTAGATAAAAGGTTAAAAAGATAATATCCAACTCAAAGAATATAATAATTACAACTAAAAAGGAGTTGGAGGATCTTTTTAGGTGGTCCATATTTAGCATCATTAGAAAACATCCCTGAAAGTAGTTGCTTTTTAAATACATTAGAGGAAAATCATACATAAATTTATAGCTTTAGCTGTTAAAGAGCACCAAAACCAAAAGGTACAATACCTAAGATGGCCAAAATAAAAATGTCAATGCCTAATGTGGCCAAATATCAAGACACATTAGAGAATTATTCAAATTCCAAAAAGAGCTTTCATTGCACAAGAAAAAATATCTAATGGCAACAAATTGCATACAAATAGTTTAATACTTGAAACAGCTACTTTTCTAACCTTGTCATGGAAGTAAAATTTTAGGGGTGGAACTAATGGAACTAAAGTTCTTGCAAACAACATGCAAATAAATCATCAGGAAAAAAAATGTTCAGTGGGCCTTTAACAATCCTTAATGAAAGAAGGGGCCCTCAAGATCTAACCTGATCAATCTATGGAAAGAATCCTTCCTTCAGCTCATCAGCATAGCAACAAAGCATGTTACAAGCTATAGCTTTCTCTTCCAGGACACTAGTCTTGATTCCAATTATTTTGTTCCCAAGAGTGATGGTCTCCATACTGAAATATATAAAATAAAACTTAGATGGGAGGTGAAATTTTATTGATTTGCGCTGCCAATTTTTCAGTCAAGTAATCATGAAGTAAGATCAACTGTATATTTGCATTTTGATCCAGTGCAGAAAAGATAATGTAATAGGAAAGTGTGTGGATTTAAGTCTAAACATATGATTATGACAGAAAAACGAACACAGGTGAACCATATTAGAAGACTAATAAAGCAACAAATATAAAAAAAATCCCCAAGGCCAAATAATTACAAAATATGCAAGACGAGAACAAAAATTATTCTAACATTATATAGCAGGACAATTAATAGATTATGACCTGCCACTAACGACAATAGTAAAATTTTATGAAGAAAATGAATGAATCATAAACCTTTCATAATCAGAATCTTCAATGTCATTGTCTGAAGCTGTGAAGCTGCTAATGTAATGGTTGCATCAGGCTTAAGAAAAGCAAACCGAAGTAATAGGGGCATGACAAACTGCATGTAATGAAGGAAATCTTGCCCCAGACACTTGCAGAGTCTAGCCCACGGCTACAACAAATTAAGTGATTGTAACTTAGCAGAATCTGACTGGCACTATGCTACACATCAATTTAATATTTAATGCATATCTGAAGCATGTAGCTTGTTGTTGGATCATGGGTCTGCGTTTGAGATACTTGCAAGGACATAAGCACATCCATAACCTACTAAGAAACATGTTTTACAAATTCATACAAAGTGCAAAATTCAATTATCCCAAGTGCTTAAATCATTTAAGATAACAACCTAACACACACGCACAGAGCAATAACTTCTTTCCAGGATAGATAAGAGTCCATTCTGAATTCATTTTTTGAAACAATAACTTTCTACTTTTCCATTTTAAATATTTTTCCCAATATTGGTAAACATACAAGTGGTAGTATTGAAAATTGTATCAATTAAAAACTAATTTTTAGCTGCAAACTCACAACATATCAATTTCAAAGACTTCTACAAAAGATTTTAAAATGAAAGAAACAAAATGGACACCTGCTTAGCATCATCCCTAAACTTCTCCTTCCCAGCAGCCATTCCAACCAGAGTAATACACTCCATAGACTTCATACAAAGCATACGGTTAGACTTGTTAGTTGCATTAACCAATTTAAGGTATGGCACCTGACAACCCGATGTTTTAGATCAAGTTAGAAGTTATCTACAAGAAATCAAAACTGTCGATGAAAGCAGGTTATACAAAGATACCTGGGAAGAATCTGCCACTGATGCCGGAGGGCACCCTCTTGCACCATTTGCTTCCATTCTGCAGAGCATTCTGAATATAATTAAAGGAAGGAGACAGAAAATCACATGAAGATTTAGAAAAATCATTCCTAAGAATAATATTTTAGTTAAAATACCAGAAAAAGAGCCAGCAGTTTGCTAACTATTCCATCCAAACATGTCAGGAGTACAGTTCTCACTGAAATTGTGCACTGCTAAAGCAGCATGAGCCTGTGCAGACAACAGCAAGATAAGATAAATTCATACCTATAATGTACAGACACTTCATAAATAGAGTGCCATGTCCATGTCCAACATATATAGGACACATCATCTAAGAGACAACACTATGTGACACTTCAAATTTTGTCATGTTATCGGATCTCTGTCAGTGTCCTGTCTCATGACAATGTCAGTGCCTATGCCTCCTAGCCTTATATGACATGATGACCCATGAACAGAAGAATCCTATGAGTTCTATTGAGAGGAAGAACACAGGCCACAAGATATGATACACAAATCTAAAAGCAAAACAGTGTAGATGTTTACTCCGCCAAACTTTTTCTTCTCTCTCTATACGCACAAGCAAAATAACACTACAAAAACCTACTAAAAAACTCAATATAACAGACAATTCCAACTGGAGTAATTCCTTCTTCCTAAATAGTATTCCTATGAAGCAACCAATGGAATGATCATATAGTTTGTGGCACATTATAGTTTACACCCGTTTAGCTTGTTAAATTAACCAATTAACATCAAGTGGTATTTACATACAAATTTTAATCAATTTAATCACCTAAACATTAAAAAAAGAACACTTTCATCATGAATGTTTGTATCACCTAATATCTGTAAAATCTTCATAGCACCCTGGCAGACTTGCTGAGAAATGAGCAGTTTCAATTTCAAAGCATAACAGTAATCCCAATAATAGCCTTAAAAGACCATAAAGAAGTTCAAAATATACTTTTAAAACACTTTCAACCAATAAGCTTTGGCTTAGCGGTACAGGAGGTCTTGTTTAGGGCTGAATCAAGTTTGAATCCCAGCCACAATCAAATTAACTAGGAGAAAAAAGAAGAGAAAAACAAATGCAAAATACTTTCAACAAGAAAGTTAGTCATCACTCTAACATCCAAGGGATCTTTAAAGGTAATATTAAGACCAAAAAAATACCACAACATTGTGAAGTGGTAGCATGCAAAGCACAGAGGAGTTGAACGAGACACATTGAACCATAACAGGGCATTTTGATTACAAGTCAAACAAATCAAGCATACAAATACTAGAACTAGGTCATTGCTTCCAATTTTCTACACTTAATATCCAACTATTTCATAATTTCAAAGCCATCATTATTTACTCCTGAAATTAGATAAAACCAAATGCTCATTGGCAATATGAGTTAGGTATCAATGCAGATACAAATACTTCAATAACAGATGCCAAAAATCATCCATGTAAGCAGCTAGTGCTGGCAACCCTTTGATGGTATTCAGTTTGTAAATCTGGACTCAAATCAGTTGACAATTGCCTAATTGCATTAATAGCAGCCCACCTCACACGGGGATGTTGATCTTGGAAGGAGTTCAATACCATCATCACCACTTGCTCCAAATTTTTAGTCATAACCTGCAGCAATTGGAAGGTGGGAGAAATCAAAAGGAAAAATATAAGAAGGATGGCAATAACAAGTAGAAAGTGAAAAAGAATAGAAGTTACAGTTGCAACAGACTGCCACAGGAGGAGAAATATTGATAATAGTCAAACAAGATAGCAAACATGTAAAACAACCCAAAACATAAGGAATGCAGGAACCGTCACCATCTTTGTGCAGTTCTCTGCTATTTGGGCCACTGCAATCAATTCAGCATGACATTTATGCCACTCTACAACAGCCAAGTGAGCAGGTAGTTTTCAGATACAACAGGAACAATGGTATTACCACCCAACGATAGAGACAGCCTATCCGAGCACTCTTGGCCCATGCTGTGATTGCTTGTTTCATCAGCATCCTCATCTTTAGTCTCTGCACTATGCCACGCCAGATCATCCTCTATATCCAAAAGCATCTTCATCAATATAGCAAACAATCTGCTAAAGAATTGTGGCAACTTCCTCATCATCCTTGGTGCCCTCTACAAGTGTAATCATGAACTCAACTGCCAAATGCCTTGTCCCTTCTTCCAATGATTCTGCCTCTGCAATCCTGACTACATCAACCAGCTGTCTCCTCAAGAATCTAGGCTCAGTTCCAGCCAATTTGATCAGTAATTCAAACAGGTTTCCACCCAAGCTTCACTTTTGTTTCTAGAAAAAGAAATAAATAGGAAAAGGCCCAAATCATCAGAAGCACAAGTGAAGGTCAGACCAAATTTCTAATAATATATTCAGCACCAGCCTCTTGTACAAATTTCAAATTGGCACAACCAAGATTGGATGAACTGGAACTATAATTACCTTATGTAATGCTTCCACCAGAGTTGGGATAATACTATTTGTCAAAAACTTTAAATAGGATGTATCCTGACCTTGAGATTACCCTTTCTCTATGGCTAACTTTGCAGAATGCAGAAGCTCCAGCGATGCTAAAAATGTGTATGGGAATTGTCAAATATCAGGACACAAGAAAATTATTCAAACTCCAAAAGAGCTTTCATTGTGCAAGAAAAAATATCTAATGGGAACAAATTATGTACAATTAGTTTAATACCAGAAACAGCTGCTTTTCTAACCTCCTCATGGAAGTAAAATTTTAGGAGTGAAACTAAAGTTCCTGCAACCAACATGCACATAAATCATCACTAAGAAAAAAGTTCAATAAGCCTTCAGCAAACCTTAATGTATGAAGGGGCCCACAAAATCTAACATGATCAATCCAAGGAAACAATCCTTCCTTTAGCTCAACAGCATAGCAACAAAGCATGTTACAAGCTGTAGCTTTCTCCTCCAGGACACTAGTCTTGATTCCAATTCTTTTGTCCCCAAGAATCATGGTTTCCAAACTGAAATACATAAAATATGAAGAGATTACTAGATAATATAGTACTAATTAATAATGTCATTTTAATTTGAGATTAACATTGCAAGAGATAATATTGAAAGCAACATTGACTCTATAAAGTAATTAGACATGAGTCAAAAGATAATAAAAACAGTTACTATTATGTTTGATACTCTTACACAGTTTGTGTTCCTATTGGATCATAATCTAGAACAACCAAAAGCCGTTGCATTGCTTTCATTTAGATTTTGTATATTAAGAAGAGGATCATGTGGCCACATGGAAGAGATTACAAAACAACTGTTTTAAGTGCAGGAAGTTTACCTTTAACTTTAACACCCCTTAATGTTAGTTCCCTGAGTCATCACTGTGGATCAAATAAACATTGACCTGGATATATATCCTTGACAGGAAAAAGGAAGACAAAACTCAGTGTTATCATTTTCTTGGCAAAATAATATATTAGAGTTTCAAGATTATAAGATTTATATACACACAGAAAAAATTATTGCTAATGCAGACGTAGAAAGAAAATGTGAAAAGCAAAATAGGAGAGAGTAATGAAGGGAAATGTGAAAACAAATGGAAAAACTAAATTTCAATAACAAATTTTCCTTGGCATTCCTAATTGTACCAAGATTAGGAACTAATCTTAATTCCTAAACTGTTTGAAATAAGCAAAGCCTATTTGGGATTTCATCAAACTTTATATAATCAAATTTGCACAATTACCATTAAGCAATTATAGTATAGTGTTTGGTGACGATATGATCACTTAGATATTTGCTTGAAGATTATTTCTTTTGAAAGAACAACCAACCCTTTGTAGAGAGAAGGCAATAGAGGGACAAAACCATAAAGAAAGTATAATTAACCTACAAAGACCAGAGGAAAGCAACAAGAAAATATAAAAAGAAAGAGCTGAATGACAACAACGGCTTGAACTCATGGGCACCATGCACTCCTAGGCAAAAACTCAAGTCTCAAGACATAAAGCTCAAAACTCAAGACTCAAGACAACAATGAGAAATGTGGATGCCACAAAGTATAAGGACAATACGAGTTCTTAAACATCCCAACAATCAAAGGTAATCTCCCTTGCATCAAGCAAACAAGTACTATGGCAAATCATTTGACAAGAATGAAATAATGTGAATAGTCCCTCACATAGAATTAGTGTTTAACTCTCAACTCTCAAGTGTTTAAGGGTAATGTATCACTCAAATTCCACCTATCAAACCCCGCTACCATAAGCTTGTCTATCTTCTAAGTCTCCACCACTTGCGTCAAATGCAATGCACAAATCAGAAGGACTTTATTCTGGGTGGTAATGAACAAGGGACAAACAAACGATAAGGAAAAAGCAATGGAAGAACAAAAAAAAGCACCTCAAAAATTGGAAAAACATTCAACAAGCATACATGACAAAACAAAAATGCATGCACTTGGGCTTTTATTTCCTTTCCAACTCTCTCTCTCTCTGTTTTTTTTTTTAAACATCCTTTCTATTTTCTTTCTTTTTCTTGCTCTTTTCTATTTTTTGCTTTCTTTTTCTTGCCCTTTTCTATTTTTTTCTTTCTTTTTCTTGCTCTTTTCTATTTTTTCTTTCTTTTTCTTACTCTTTTATTTTCTTATGGTTAAGTGCGTTTTACGCTCCATCTCAACCATTTTTATTCAATTTTTTAACATTTTTTCTTTTTCCATTTTTTTCATTTTTTCTTGCCCAAGGTAATGCACCAAAAAATAAATGCTTACGCAAGTAAAATGTTCTCCAATTCTTGAGATGAAAAAGGTGGGAATTTATTAATTGGCCTTGGCTCACCAAAGGTTCAATATGAAAAATAAAAGGAGAAAAGGCTCAAGGGGCTAAACAATGGATAAAATACATCAAGGTTGGCTATATGGCTAAGTAGCTAACAACCAAAGGAATGCCTCAATCATTTTTGTGCATGCAAATGTAATTGTGGTCTCAACAAAGAATCAAGACAAGTTCTAGAGTGAAGGTAAAGATAGGTGAATACACACAGGAAAGGAGCAATATAGGCTCAAATCCTCACAAACTAATAACTATCACAATTAATTCATTAAAGTCAAAATCATTGCCACATAACTCGAATTCTAAACACAAGGTCAATTCCTTATCATGCCAAAATGCATCCAAACTAAGATTGCCTCAACTTGTAACTTCACACAAAAGCAAGACACCAAAAATGAAAACCAACATTTTTATAAGAAAATATAAGGAAGGAGGATAGGATATTGTCCTAAGAAATAAGTGGAACGAGAAGGAATGGAGAAAGAAAGCAAACTCCTTTCTATTTTATTAAAGGTGTTTCTTTTTAATTTTTGCATTATTTGTCTCCTATTTTGTGACCACATCATTTCTTGAACTCTATTAATTGACTTCTATTATAAACAAAGTATTATGAATACTGTAATGCATGTTTTGATATAATAAGATGCATCTCATGTCATGTGCAAAATTTTTAAGCAAATTGATGAGTCGTACATCTGTTTGTAGCAAGTTCCTTCAAAAATAAAAGCACAATAAAAAGGATCTTACATCTGCTCCATCAACCATTTTATCAAATGGAGTAATGGACAAATCAAAAAATAAATCATAGCAAGTGAAAACATTGAAACTGGTTTACTTTATCCAAAAGAAGTTTGTATTTAAGAACATATACATACAGAATTAGGTTGATAAGGTGGACAGCTGCCATACCAAATAACAAATAGGTATATTAATCTCTCTTACCCCTCGCTGGATCTATAGAGATGGAACATCTCAAATGTTTGGACAGAAGAAAACATACTCTCACCAATTTGCTGATTAAACGTTGTGCTATATATATATATATATCTACACAACTTTGGAGAACACCTCTGTAGTTGGACTAGCTGCAATAACAAAACAAGTCCCTAGTTCAACAACAATATGTCACAGCCAAAAACCAAATAGAAAGATTATTGATTGAAAGGGGAAAAAAACAATCATTATTGGTTCATCACGGCTCCAATCTTCCATTCACACATGGACAAAAACTTCACTAAAAATCCAATATAACACCAATATTTCCAGACTCTGCTGCAATTGAATATACAAAAGAGTGTAATGCAAACGGAATTTCAGAATTCTGGTTAAACTTCGTCCTGGGTCTTACTTCTTCCCGTTAAACTCATACATTTATCTCAAGTATTGGGTCCATTTTTTCATGAATCACGCTTCACCATCATTCATTCACAAAAACTTTAGAAATAAAACCGTTTCAAGCACTCTGTTCAAGATTACTACACATTCTTTAGTTGACAAGAAACAGGAATGAAAAAGAAAAAGAAAAGCAACTAAAAGCCATGTATATATTATTCTACTAATTTCAGTTCTTCTGATTACGTTGTTTAGTCTGATTAAATTTACTCTACATCTAGACTTAACTAATTCAGAACTTCAAAGACGAAGGTGGATCTTAATTTGTCATTGAAAACACTTTCGCAATCAAAGCAGATCAGTACTTCAATTATTAAGATGACTAAAGAACAACAGAAAATGAACTAGATAGTCACCAACAAGAAAAGCGATGGCAGCGGACCACAATCGGAGATTCGAACGAAGGTCCCATCCAGTAGCCCACCGAAGGAGTGGTTAGCTGCACAGACTCATCGGAAAAAGATCGAAGTGATTATTATAACAGCAATAGCGTTCCCGGCCCATCCTGATGTCACTCCTTCCATTTTTCCTTCGGAAACAAACAGAGAAAAAAGCAGACATTAATGAAACGATTGATGTAATTAGATGAGCAGAATTTAACACAATCTTGATAAGAAATCCTGCTCGTAAAGTGCCAGGCAAAGTTCTGAATTCATCACTTTTGAAATATTTCCGAATTGAGAATGCTTTGCGCAAACTACTTCGAAATTAAAATGCAGGCGGTACTGACGAGAAAATAACAGGGTAATAGAAAATTAGCATTAAAAAAAACTAATTACAGAACCGAAATCAATTCTTTCAATGATGAAAGCATGTAAATGAAAGAGAGAAAAGGAATAGGAAAATTTGCCGTGTATATTGATTTGAAGAACTTATAATATATAGACAAAAAGAATACCGTGTGTAATAAATACAGAACGCGTCTAATCAATACAAAATATTTCCTAATAAATACAAAGATATACAAACTAATCAAAGATATATGTAAATCAAGCACAATAAATGTAGATTTTGTTAACATCCCCTCTCAAACTCAAGATGGCTTAATAGGAAGCAACTTGAGTTTGTCTATTAGAAACTGAAAGCGGCTGGGATTAAAAGACTTAGTGAACAAGTCAGCTGGCTGGTGCTTGGTTCGAATGGGAATAAGTCGAATAGTGCCACGAACAATATGTTGACGAGTAAAATGACAGTCAATCTCTATGTGTTTGGTTCGCTCATGGAACACATCATTGTGGGCAATCCTAATGGCAGCTTGACTGTCACAATAGATATCTGTGGATGATGTCTGTGATGCCCCCATCTCATCAAGTAACCAACGAAGCCAGAGAACCTCAGAAGTTATGTCGGCTATTACACGATATTCTGATTCAGCACTAGAACGAGAGACTAATGTTTGCTTCTTACTCCTCCAAGAGATAAGAGAAGTACCAAGGAAAATACAGAAGCCAGTGGTAGATCATCGATCAGCATGATCACCGGCCCAATCAGCATCAGAGTAGGCCCGAATAGCAAGAGAAGAACTAGCAGAGAAATGAAGGCCATGATACAATGTGCCTTTGACATATCGAATAATCCTAATAACAGCTGCATAGTGGATACTCCGAGGTGCAGACATAAACTGACTAACAATATGAACTGCATATGCAATATCCGGACGAGTCACTGTAAGATAGATAAGTCCTCCAACTAGTTGGCGATAACGAGTTGGATTCTCTAATAGAGTGCCATCAGTAGGTGTAAAGTGAACATTTGGCTTAATAGGAGTATTTTCAACCTCCTCATCAGAGAGATGTGCTCTAGATATCAAATCAGTTGCATATTTAACCTGAGAAAGAGAAATGCCGTCCTGCCCATGATGTACCTCAAGTCCAAGAAAATAGCTTAGTTGACCAAGATCCTTCATTTCAAACTGCCTTCCCAAATAAGTCTTAAGGTTCTGAACACCTGTGACATCACTACCTGTGATAATCATGTCATCAACATACAAGAGGAGTAGAACTATACCTTGAGCTGTACTCCGAACAAATAGTGCAGAATCATGAGAGCTACAAGTAAAACCTAATTGACTCATAGTTGTGCTAAACTTAGCAAACGAAGCACGGGGTGCCTGCTTAAGTCCATACAAAGCTCGACGGAGATGGCAAACCTTGCCATTTGGATGCTGATACCCAGGAGGAGGCTTCATGTAAACTTCTTCGTCTAAATCTCCATTCAGAAAGGCATTTTTAACATCCATCTGATAAAGAGACCAATGTTTAACAGCAGCAATAGCAAGAAGACTGCGGACAGAGGTAATTCGAGCAACAGGAGCAAATGTCTCTTCATAATCAATACCATACTCCTGTGTGAAACCTTGGGCCACCAAGCGGGCCTTGCGTTGTTTCAGAGAACCATCTGAATTAGTCTTATTCTTATAAATCCATCTACATCCAACCAAAGTCTTTCCAGGAGGAAGATCAACAAGATCCCAAGTGTGCATTTTCTCCAAAGCCTGCAATTCATCATTCATTGCTTGCTGCCAAAGTGGATCACGGGAGGCTTCTTTGAAGGATTGGGGTTCCTGAAACTGAAGGATGGTGGAAAAGCAATGATAATCACTAAGGTAAGGAGGAGGATGTCTTACACGGGTGGACCGAAAGTTGTCGGATGATTCAGGCTCATTATGGGATCGAAGATCGTTGGATGATTGAGGCTCAGTATCTTGTGTTGGCAATTCAGAGAGATGAGGATCATCTGAGGTGGGCGCAGAGTCAGACATAGAATTGAGCTCAATCGAAGAAGCAGTACCTGAGTCACTGGGAAAAAGATCAATAGAAGTATCTGTGAAAATAGAAGGTGAAGAAGGAGAAACAGAGGAAAGATTAGTCAAAGATGAAAACGAAACATGTTCCCAGAAAACAACATGACGAGAAATACGGATACGTTGAGAGAAGGGGTCCCAACAACGATAACCCTTATGCTCAGAATCATAACCAAGGAAACAACAAACACGGGCACGAGCTTGTAGTTTAGTAGTCTCATGAGAAGGAAGAAGAACAAAACAGAAACAAGCAAAAACTTTGAGAAGACTATAATTTGGAGGAATGCCATGAAGACGTTCAAAAGGAGAAATGTTACCCAGAATAGGAGTAGGGACTCTATTGATACAAAATACAGCAGTCAAGGCTGCTTCTCCCCAGAAACGTTCAGGACAGGAAGATGAAATAAGCAAGGCTCTAACAGTGTTTAGAATGTGACGGTGTTTTCGTTCAGCCCGACCATTTTGCTGAGAGGTATAGGGACATGAGTACTGAGAAATAGTGCCCTAAGTGTCAAGAAAACTGATTAATTTAGAATCACGATATTCTAAAGCATTATCACGACGAAAAATTTTGATAACTTTTGAGAATTGTATATGAATCATTGTGGCAAATTTAATATAAATAGCAGGAAGCTCAAATCGATTTTTCATCATATAAAGCCAAGTAAAACGGGAGAAATCATCAACAAAAATAACAAAATATCGTGACCCTCCCATAGAAGGAGTAGGTGCTGGACCCCAAATGTCAGAATGAACTAAATCAAAAGGCGAACTTGCAACAGAATCATTTTTATTAAATGATAAAGCAGGCTGTTTAGCAGTTTGACAAGAGATACAATCGAAAGATTGAACATCAACATGACCTAAAAGACCACTAGAAAGTAAAGGACGTAAAGCAGTTACAGAAGAATGAGCAAGACGACGATGCCACAATTCAAAAGAGGAAGATGTAGTAGCAGCACACAATCTAGAAGAAATGACTTCAGGAAGATACATTGAGTTGAGCTCAAACATACGCCCAACCTTACGCCCAGTCCCGACAATCTGTCATGTCTGAGAATCAAACACAGTACAACCACGTTTGTTAAATAATACGTCATAACCCATATCAACAAGTTGTCCAATAGAAATAAGGTTAAAACTAATGGCAGGGACAAAGTAAGTGTCATTAAGGGATAAAGAAGATAATGAAACAGTACCAATATCACTAACAGACATTTGAGAGTTATCAGCAGTGTGTATAGATTGAGCAGTGGTATTTGGTGATAAAGAAGAGAAATGATTTTTCTGACCAGTCATATGGTTACAACAAGCAGAATCAAAGAACCAAGAAGATGTACCTGAGGGAGTAGCTAAAGCAGTAGGTGGGCTAGTAATACTAGAGAGAAGTTTGCGAAGGAAGGCCTCAATGTCAGTATTAGAGGATCCCGGATCAGATGCAACAGTAGATGTATCATTGGTAGCAGATAAAGCAGGCTTAGAGAAAGAAGAACCAGATCTTGTTGATTTCCCTTGGTCAGATCTAGAAGGACGAGTAGGACATTGATCAATAAGATGCCCAGTCTTCTTGCAATATCGGCAGAATACGGTTGGACAGTGTGCAGCAATGTGACCCTTCTTTTGGCAAGTTCGACACTCAATAAAGGGGCACTGATCGAAGGTGTGAGTGGATTGAGGGCAGCGACGACAAGCCTTAGAATTTCTTCCAGACGCAGCAAAGGCCATTTCAGGGGTCCGCTGTAGCAAGCCTAAACGAGTTTCCTCAGATCAGAGACGAGGAAGAGCATCTTCTAAAGTAGGCAATGGGCTTTGGTGTAGCAACGAAGCCCGAATAGGCTCAAAGTCATCCGTAAGAGCCATCAAGAACTGAATGAGGCGAAGCTGATCTCTGTACTTAAAGAAGGTTTGAGCATCTTCCTCACACTTGAATGTAGGTTCAGAATAGGCCAACTGATCCCAGATGGATTCAATTTTGGCAAGAAATTCAAATAGTGGTTGACCTTTCTCCTGTTTAAGAACACTAAGATCCTTCTGCAGTTGAAATTGATTAGACAAATCAGAAGAGGTATAGCGACTAGCCAGGTGATTCTATACCTCTTTAGCAGTGTCAAAACGCCCAAATTGTTGGTGAATACTAGGAGTAGAAGTATTCCGGAACCAAGTAATAATCTGATTATTTTTGCTATCTCATTCATCCAGGCGTTCAGTATATTTCAAATCAGATTCAATAGTATCGCGAGTAGGAAAAGTCATGTCACCGGTAACATATCGCCAGAGCTTTCTTCCCTTCAAAAAACCCCGCATACTTTCCAACCATAAGCGATAGTTGGAGCCATTGAGGATAACAGAAATAGGCTGAGCAATATCGGATTTTTCCATAATAACAGCAATTTATGGAAAATTTAAAAAATGCAAGAAGGTACCCAATTGACCAACAAACCCTAGGATCAAGGAGAGCACAAAGAGAGGAGCGTGGCGAGTGAAGCAGTGGCCGGAACAGAGCTTTCACGTACCGTCACGCGCCGGCAGAAGATACGGGTGCAGAAAACTTTGAACGGCGCGTGGGAGCGCGTGGATGACCTGAAAGCCGCCGGATTTGGGGATCTGGCCGAACAGAGGACGGCGAACACAGAGAGGCGGCGCGTGTCTGAAACAGAGGATTACAGTGGCGTAGATCAGAGATCCGTGAATAGTGACGGTGATGAACAGTGACGGCAGAGAATTTTCTGGGCTATTTTTCTGTTTGTGCTGGAAAAAAAAATTTCAGTCTCTGATACCATGAAAGCATGTAAATGAAAGAGAGAAAAGGAATAAGAAAATTTGCCGTGTATATTGATTTGAAGAACTTACAATATATAGACAAAAAGAATACTGCGTGTAATAAATACAGAACGCGTCTAATCAATACAAAATATTTCCTAATAAATACAAAGATATACAAACTAATCAAAGATATATGTAAATCAAGCACAATAAATGTAGATTTTGTTAACAAATGAAATTAAAGGAACATTATTCGAAAGATGGAGAGATGCCATCATTTGTCAAATACTACATCTCACACCAGATCTCAAAAACACAAATGAAGCATCATGAGTAACATATCACTCTTTACAAGACAGATTACGAGAAGAATCCAAAGAAGAAGAGATGACGGAGCGGTAAGCAAACCTGAAGGAATCAGATGGAGGATTGCAGAGAAGTGGCTCTGAGTGCGGGAGACATTCTCAGACAATCTCAAAAGAACGAAAGAAACAATCACAAATGCATCCCAACGGTCACATGGTAATTTTAAAGCCAATAATATGTTACCATCCCAACGGTTAGATGGTAATTTTAAACCTTTGAAATACCAATTCCAACTTTTAAAAGGAGCGAGCAAGCATGGCAAAATTTAAAAGTTTCTCGAATAAAATAATACAACGCCCGCTGGTATATATGAAGCGTGGGATCACAGAATCCTCCCCCAATTTTATTGATTTTTTGTAGTAGTTTCAATGTCAGCGGCGTTTGAGGTACGGTAGGTTTTGGGACGAGGAGAATGGGCATGTAAATTTAACAACATTTGGATGGATTTTAATAATCACGGCTTGGGCTTGCAAATTATGATAAATTTAACACAAGGGACAGCAATATTATAAGAATCACGGTTTGGGCTTGCAAATTATGCTACCAATTATGATTACAATATACTCCATTTATCATATATTATAAGGTAATAAATGAAATTTGATACATATTAAAAAATTATATAATATTCATAAATTTCTAAAAGAATTTAAAATTTTTTATTTTATTCTTATTAAATATCATTAATTAACATAATTTATAATACTAAATATTATATTAATGAGGGGTGAAATTAACAAATAAAATCATGTTATTTTATAATAAGAAAAAACCATACTTAATGTAGGACAAAGGGAGTAATAATAGATATCATTTACGCTTGAAAATATTGAATGTTGAAGAGAAATATTAACCACATTTGGATGGATTTTTTTGGCATTTAGAGTTAATGCAATTGGGATAGTTATATTATTAGCTGAAATTTTAGTTTGTTCCATAATTTAATTGTTATAAATACATTTTGAAAAAACTACACACTTGAGTTTATATTATTAATTTAATAAGAAATCGTCTTAAATTTATGAAATTTTGATGTCGAGAGACCCACTTATTGCAAATTATATAATTAATTGTAGATTCAGAGTGAAATTTGGATTTTGCTAAAGTCATGTAATCAAGGGCTTTTAGCAAGGGGGTAAAAATTTGTATATAATGTTGTTTTACATTATTTTTAAAGTCAAATCTATTTATTTAACTTGTATTTTGATAAAAAAAAAATTGCCCTTGCAATGCATGGGAGAGAAGTTTAGTTCTTAGAAGAACAAAAGAAAAAATCACAGGAGCGGATAATACATTCCCATCCTAATAGTCACATGGTAATTTTAATGCCGATAATAAGTTCTCATCACAATGGTTTGATGGTAATTTTAAACTTTCGAAATACCAATACCAATTTTTAAATGTTTATCATCTATAAACTGCTACTTTTATTGAAATTCCTGATAGAAGAATGAAAGAAAAAAGAATAAGCTGGGGAAAATTTAATAGGGAGAATAAAATCTAGAAACTATTACTTTGAATTAATGTCACTTATAAAGTAAAAAAATTTGAAATCACAAAAACATATCAATGGTCCTAAATTCAATAAAATTTGATTATAAATTAACTAAATAATGATAGCATTAGATGTTGAAGAAAAATGTCAAAACTTGGGCATAAGAGTGTCAAATTCCTGAAGTTAAATGTCAAATAATAAGAGTAGACAATTGTTATTGGTAAGTGGAATTTTATTACTCAATATAAAATGGAAGAAGATTAAGATCAAAATCTTGAAATGATAGTGTCAAATACCTTATAGGAGTGCCAAAAATTGGGAATAAGACTTCTAATTTTAGTGAGCGTAAACTATTTACTGTAAAACGACTATAAATCATTATCAAATCCAGAAATTTAAATGTCAACTCGTTAAGGATAAGTGTCAACTATCAAGAATTCTAAAATTAGAAACCTCACTTCAATTGTTGACACTCTTCATCAACTATTTGACAATATTATTTTAGGATTTGATACTAATTTTTCACCATTTTACACCAAAGAATGAAATTTTATTCACTAATTACAATTGTTAACTCATTTTTTTACACACAACTTAAAAAATTTGACACTTTGCACCTAGATTTTGATATTCTTCTTCAATCATTTGATACTGTCATTTCGGGAAGGGTATTTACGTAATTTAATAATTAAATGTTATTAAGTTTAGGACTATGGATCTTTTTTCTGTCATTTCAAAATCTGTGGGTTCTGTAAGTGACATTAATTCAAAGTTTTAGTCTCTAAGTGTCATTATCCTTTTTTACTAATAAAGTTTATTGTTTCAAAATTATATTAAATAAGTTAATGTTAAAAAATAATACATAAAAAATTTTAAAATTATATATTCATTTCTAATGAAATATTTTCAACCACTAAACTACCTAATTAAAATATAGTATGTTTTCTAAGAAAAGGTTATGAGGCTATGTGAATGTATGAGACATTTTCTAAGAGAAGAATCGAATGGTAGGGATGAAGAGGACGTTTTGACCACGATGCTACAAAAAAAATTTTTTAGTATACTACAAGTTAAGAAATAATTCTCAAGATATGATAAAAATTACATCTCGATGTCTAAGACACCGAGATATACTTTTTTCAAATTTTTTTAATTTAGTGGGATGATCTCAGTGCCTAGCCTTTCTCCTAAATTTCTTAATTACTAAAAAATTGTATAAAACTATAAATTGTAAAGATCCAATTTTTACTTTATAGTATTATTTTAATAAATAAAAAATTTAAAATTACACAAAATATATATTTATATGATTTCTAAAAAAATCTATTTTTATCTAAAATTTTTAATTAAAAAAAATCATGTTATGGCAACATCGTGGCAGGAAGGGGTCTCACAAGAGAGATTCCCTGTCCCTGCTCGACGTATGAAAAAAGAATTGGAGCAAATAAAAAAGACAAAGAAAAATATAAAAATTATATTTAATAAATGATAAGTTAACTTCATAAAAAGAAAAATCTCATATTTAGGAAGGGAGTTTTCCATTTTCATATCCTTTTCATTTTCATTTCGTAGCAAACGATTCCTAGTTGAATTGTCCTTCTTCAGTGCTTTAGGAATAGCTTCTTTATTTTAAACGAAATTAAATTTGCTGTAATTTTTTATTATAAAGAAAAAAATTATATATATAAAGATAAATGGGTAAATAAATGTATAAAATAATTGATGAATAATGAATAAATAAAAAATGTTTGGAAAGTAATCATTCATTATTTCATTAAGGGTTGTAGGTTAAATTTGATTTACTTTTTCTTATATATTACCAACGTTGTAAGAATAGAATCAGATTGGATCGATTCAATCAGGAATCGGTATCAGTTACACATTATTGGAATTGGCTAGCTCAAAAACTTAAATAAATCAATCAAGAATTAGTGGAATTGGTCAAACCAGTTGTAAACCGATCCCATTTTAATTTTTTTAAAAATTTTTTAAAAAATATTTTTAATTTTTAAGATAAAATAATGTTATTTTAGTACAAAATAGTTTTTCATTTTATATTGTAATATTATATAAGTATTATTATGATATATAATTATTAAAAATTATAAATTTACTTAACAAATAATAAAATAATAAATTATAAGTTGATTATTTTGAACACAAAATGTGATTGTGGATAAATATTAATTTATTTATATTTAAATATTGAGTTATGAAGTTTATTAATATTAATATATTGATAATTTAATATTATTTAACTTGAAATTTTAATTAAGTCATAATTTTTTTTAATTTATGTTATTTATTTAAAATATATTATTTTAATTACTACCAATTTAACTCTAATTAAATGATGGTTAAAATAGTAAACTTTAAATCAATATCTTATCCCATTAGTTATGGTGTATGATATTTTTCTTTATCTGTAAGAGGCAGGCAGGGACCCCAAACAATTGAAATTGCATAGAAATGCATAATGCATTCTCCAGGATGCTTCATGTGGTGTTGGGTGTGGGGGATTGTGAGACTCACGAGGGGTAGGCAGGGCCCCCCATAATTGAAATTGCATGGAAATGCACAATAATGGTACGTATGGTTTTAAGTTTTGTAAGAGTAAGTTAGAATAAATGAAATTTAGATAAAATAAATTTGTTATAAGTTGTTAAGTTTAGATATTCTTTTTATAAAAATAAGTTTGATAAAAAAATCTGTTTAAATGATAATAGTTAAAAATACTTTTAGATGTATAATATGAAGTAAATTTGTTTTTTCTTTTCTAAAACCCATGTTTTGTTAAAGAAAAAATAAATTTTTTCTTATTTTTCAAAACCACAGTTTAAACCACTTTTCATTTTTGAAAAAGGCAGTTTATATTTAATCAAATATATCTTCTTAAAAAACTAGGATTAAAAACTATGATTTCTTTTTAAAAAAGATAACCAAACTGGCACCTAGGTTCTCCATATGCTTCATGTGTGTTTGTGGGTTGGGGCTACGTAAATTATTCACTTGACCTGACCTAACCTCTTAATCTCTAAATTTCTTTACCGTTAATATCATAAACTTTAAATTTTAAACTTCCAAATAAAATTTTGTGTGATTCAATATATTTTTAGTATGAAAATTCTTCTAAGTTATTGGCTATCTCATGCATTATACAAAGATAAATACAGTTTATTAAAAAAGCGCATTAAAATTTAGAAGATCAACTTATAGTTGTATAGAATATAGATAATAAGGTGAATACATCAGGTGTATCATGTAGTCATTGCAAATTTGAATCTTTTAAATTAAAATTGGATGATCCAGATTTTATTTTATTTTATTTTATTATTATATTTTAAATATATTTTTATCTTATTATATCCAAAATTTAAAATAAAATAATTTTATAACTATTACTTTTTTAAAAAAAATATTATGATTTAAAAAAATCAAAATAAAATACCTTAAATCTAAACCATCTAAATTGAAACTAGATGATTTAGATCTCATAATATTCATCACTTCGATGAGCATGGAATGAAGATCCAATAATAGGTATATTGCATTTTTAAGTAGTTTATATATGATTTTCTTGTTTAAATAAATATTTTCTTAGAAATTTTAAATTATTTTTAAATAAATATATTATGTTTTAATATTAAAAAACATGAATCTCCTTTTTATTTTGTAATGTTTTAAGAAATTAATGATCTTTTTTTAAAAAATATTATAAAACATTTGAAAAATAAACTTTTCTTATTAAACTTAACTTCTCAAAGGCTTCAATATTTTTTTCTTCACCCAAGTAGCAATGACTTCACTACTTCTCGGGGAGCTTATCTTCCTCTATATCTATCAAGCAACCCCATAGTAAAATTCACTTAGTTTTATGTTATTTTAAAAAATTAATATTTAAATATTTAACTGTTAACATCAATGTTAAGAAAATTGGACTGGTCATTAAATCAGTTGAAATATCAGTTCAAGATTCAATGGTTTAACCAGGGTTCACTAAGGTTGGACAGGTCATAATTAAATTAATATATTTTAAATGATATATACTTAAAAGATGAAAAATTAACCATCTATTTAATATTTTATTAAAATTCTAAAGTAATATTTTTAGTTGTATGTATTTAAAAAATTTTATTGAAAAAGAAAAAACTTATTTCAATAATTTTTGTGTTTCGAACAAATTAGTTTTAAGTAAAATGATAAATATTTTAAAATATTATAGAATCTCCAAAATAACAATTTTTATAAACTGAAATTAGAATATTATATAAAAAATAAGCAAAATCAATAATAATGAGATGGAAAAAAAATGTACGATAATTATTTTAAAAAATTTGAAATAATCTTTATATTTTAAATTAATTGTAGTTTTCTAATATAAATTTATGATATATTTGATTTTAAATTAAATTTAGTTATTAATGCTTCCGTTATCTTTTTATCACTAATTCACTCAATTGAAAAACATAATTTGCTTTAATGCTCATCCTCCAATGCTGACGTTTTTTTTTTCTTTTTAATTTTTTAAAAAAGCAAGTTAACGTTCTCTTCTCCCCATCTTCGAAAGCAAAGAACCAAGCAAATGTTGCAAAACTCAAAAAGTAGCTGCAAAAATCGGGCTTCATTTTTTTTTAAATAAAATCAAGCTTGCTATTGCATCTTGCTTTCGATTTTGGAGGACTCGGCCATGTTGATCAAGAAATCTAGTCAAGCTTCAACCCCTTCTTCTCCCTTCTTCTATTTCAGTGCTACATCTTCATCGTATGCGGTTTTTGTGTTGACTATCAAAAACTAGAATGATATAGAAAAGTTCTAATTTTTTTCCATTTTGGGTAATCTTCTTCAATCTTTTTCTTTTCTTCTCCGTCGGTATTTTTTTCAAGGTGTCTTCTTCTTTCTTCATTATTGAACTTCTTCTTTCTAGACCTTTTTTTTTTAAACCTCTTCATCCCTGGTCATCCTCATTCAATAAATTTCTTTTAAAGAAAATGTCCAACCTGTCTCAACCGGTTACCGATTTTCACCAATTTAAAACTGGGTTGACCGGTTCTTATCTGATTTTATGTAACTCCGGTTATTCTAGGTTAAATCAGTCGGCCCCGGTTAAGTCTAACATATCCAGTGTACAGGTGAATTATCAAATCAATTATGGTTTTCATATCATTGGTTAACATCATACATTATGAGTCATTAGATAACATTTTTTCCAAATAAATTATCAACTTGAGTTTAGGTCCAGAGATTTTTCTTCTTTTCCCGGTTAAGTCCAACATATCCAGTGTACTCCAAAGTGCAAAGCGAATAAAGTTGACTGTGTTTGCTTCTTGGAAGTTGCATTGCAAGTAAAGACAGAAAGACTGGGTAGATGAAGCAGAAAGAAAGGCTTGACTCCTGAGATTCGATTTTTTCCCGAAAAAAATTGGCAGATGAAGCAGAAAGACTTGACAGCTGAGAATTCTCAAGAAATGGTGCAAATAACACAACCACTTCTTCTCTCACCTCAGTCTTCAAATTCATCCTCCAGTCACTTGGAAAAAGTACGCATCCTGTACTCTTCAATTCTGAAGGCTTCTCTTATTTTCTGTACTTTAATTTTCTTTTCAATGAAAAATTTGGTAGATGGAGGATATGAAGCAGAAAGATTTGAGCACTGAGATTCCTCAAGCGGTGGAACTACAACCACTTCTCTCAACGCATTCTTCAAATTCATCCTCCAATCACTTGGAACAACAGGTACGGCATCATGTGTGTGTTCTCCTCTTCCAACTAAACGTTTTTCTTATTTTATTTACTATCCCTTTGCTTGGAACTCCAAGGCCCATTTAGTCTGAAGAAAAACATTGAGTTTGGTAGGATTGTGCTGAGTAATCTATAAATTTGAAACTGAGCAAACTCGACCTGATCCGAGCAACTCAGAAAAAACACCGAGCCAAAGTGGTCAATTGGATCAAACCAGGTTTTGAGCGCTAACCATTCACCATTTAGACCATACGGCCTGGCTTGATTTTGCTATCTAAGGCTGTGTTTGGATTGGGGATTTTTCAAGGCAAAATGAGAGTAGCGTTAGGCTCAAAAAGCTTGAAGGGAAGAGGAGGCAAGTTTTTCTTTTCTCTCCTCTTCTCTCCCTTTATCCCCTTCCCTCCAAAATTAGGATGTTTTTGTAGAGGAGGGATATAAACTTGCTACACATACTAACTAAATTAATTTATCATTTTTTAATTTTTAATATTTAAGAATTGCCTCTTACTGATTTAGAAGACCTAAAAGCTGTGCTTTCTCTACTCTTTAGTGTCTCTTTCAACCCAACCAACCAGCCAACCAAACAAAAGTATAGAAATCGAATATAATGAATTTTGATATAATTACCTTCTTTTATTAAAAGGAGAAAAAATTAAAAAGAATTGAAGTTACTAAAAAGTATAATAATCAAATCATAATTAACCTTTTCCACTCCCAAACCAAACAAGACCTCATCCCATCGGCTTGATTAGAAATTTCTACCCTTCCTTCCCCTTCCCCTGTGATGAATGAATCAAACACTATGTAAGTATTTTTTTAATTTTATAAGACGTTGTCAATTTTTCCCTTCCTCTAACAATTTCGACTAGTACAGTACGTTAGTTCAAACGTACCTGTTGTCTTCCCCTTTCTTTTCCTCCTTCCCTCCATTCATAATTCCCTCCTCTCTCGGATATTTCCTCTACAATTTCAGCTAGCCTCCACACTCCAGAAATAAAAAAAAGTTTTATACATGCTTAATTAAAAAGGCTGATATTATAATATATATCTATATATATATATGCATATATCTTATCATACCCCCACACCGATATACCTACAGGAATGAGAAAGGGACCCTCCATTTAATTAGTCGTAGTCGGGAAAAAAAACTTGAAGGGGCTAGGCGATAAAATTACTTTATCTTCTTACTGACCACGAATCTTGCTCTATATATTTACTCCATAATCTGGTCAACTATGGGAGGACAACAAGACTCAAATGCCCCTGGCAAAAAAAATTGAAGGGGGCTAGCTGTTGTTTTCATAGGGTGAAAATGACTCAAATGCCCCTGGCAAAAAAAATTGAAGGGGGCTAGCTGTTGTTTACATAGCTGTTGTTTTCTTAGTTTCTTAGTTTCAACCAAGTATACTCGAACATTGTTGGTTATTTCTTTAAGCTGATTAATTATTCAAAATATATAACTTTTTATATATTTATATTGGATTAAAATTATTGTTATGAGTCCCACATTGGGGAGCCTCACATGAGAAGTGGGGTTTATAAGGACATGGGGTTCTCCCACCTAATGGACTAGTCTTTTGGGATGGGCTCTCCCCTTGGACTTGTGCTCATAACATTGGTGCTTTCATTGAGAGGCCGACACCACGGAGAGGGCTACCCACGGAGGGTTCTGACCGGTGGAGGGTTCCGACCAACAAGGAGGTTGAGTGAGGTGTCACCGAGTAAAGTGTCGTGGTGTGGAGCCGCCGGGGACGTCGGCTTTCGACCGGAGGTGCATTGTTATGAGTCCCACATTGGGGAGCCTCACATGAGAAGTGGGGTTTATAAGAACATGGGGTTCTCCCACCTAATGGACTAGTCTTTTGGGATGGGCTCTCCCCTTGGACTTGTGCTCATAACATTGGTGCTTTCGTTGAGAGGCCGACACCACGGAGAGGGCTACCCACGGAGGGTTCTGACCGGTGGAGGGTTCCGACCAACAAGGAGGTTGAGTGAGGTGTCACCGAGTAAAGTGTCGTGGTGTGGAGCCGCCGGGGACGTCGGCTTTCGACCGGAGGTGCATTGTTATGAGTCCCACATTGGGGAGCCTCACATGAGAAGTGGGGTTTATAAGGACATGGGGTTCTCCCACCTAATGAACTAGTCTTTTGGGATGGGCTCTCCCCTTGGACTTGTGCTCATAACACTTCCCTTCATTTCGTGACCTCACATATTCCTTCTTTCAATATTTTAACGTGCAAAATTTAGAGCCAGATCCTAAAGTTAAGATAAATCACTTCACAGATTTGGTTAGATTCCTTCACTTACCAAGAACGAAACCGACAAGGGTTCCATTTACAGAGGATAACCGCGATCTACTTTTATACAGTGCAAGCAAGTTAAAAGAAGCAGGAGTAAAGTTCAAGGCAAGCACAAATAAGTGCTTACTGGACTTGAAATTTTCAGGGTCTGTCCTGGAGATCCCAGAAATTTTCGTTGAAGATGACACTGAAATTTTGTTTCGTAACATGATAGCTTTAGAACAGTGTCATTATCTTAATGAATCTTACATTATAGACTATGCTTTTGTGTTGGATTGCCTGATCAAAACAGATAAAGATGTGGATGTCCTCACTCACAAGAAAATAATCTGCAACTGGCGAGGTGATTCCAATGATGTTGCTGCATTATTTAAGGGTCTCGATGAAAATATCCTCGGAGAGAATTTCAGTTCTGAATACCTTAATATCTGCAAAAGGTTAAACGACTTCTATCAACATCCTTGGCACAAGAGGAAAGCAACTTTGAGACGTGATTATTGCAAGACACCTTGGCAAACCGTGGCTTCTATAGCTGGAATCCTGCTCCTCATTCTCACGCTTGTTCGAACCATATTTTCTGCCCTTCAAGTTTTATTGAAGAAGTAGATTTAAACTAAAGCCTTTGACCGAAAAAAGAAAAGAATTAAGGCATGTATATTTGAGGGTTCTAGCCTCCAAATCTAGGTTTACTCTCTAATTTTATTAGATCTATCTGTAGCATCTAAGATTCAGAGAATTGTCTAACTCATATTGCGGGTTTTATTGAAAATATAAACTGCACCACGTAGCACTATAAGTATCAGGATTATATTAAGTCGTATTTCTAGAAAAAAAAAATCTAATTTGCGTTCAATGGTGATGATAGGTCTTTTTTCTTTTTTTCATTTGAGTGAAGATAGGTCAAGATTTTTAAATGACTAAGAAGCTGGTTATAAAAGTCTTATGCTCTCAAACTCTGTGCGCGTGTGTAGGGAAGTTTCTTGTTGTTCTCTCTATTTTCTGATCAATATTTTTCTTTAAGTCAAACTAGTAATGATATTGAAGCTCACAGAAGTCTAACGTACAAGAAGCAAAATTCTTAGTAAAATTAAATCACACACAAAAGAAAATTGAAGAAATTTCGAGAAGAATAACGTTATATATATTTGAGTTTTCTTTGTAGAATGAATATTTGAAACTTTGGTTAGCATTAGCTCTGGTTAATATTCGAAGTCGGATGCTTCAATCAAGAAATTAACGGCTCCAATATCATTAAACTAATTAAGGTTCAATTATCATTTACTAAACGTCTGTGACTCAAATATTCAAATGATAATTCACCTGATGATAACGTAACTTGACTAGCATCCTTTAAGGTCGAGGTTTCGATTCCTGAAGAATATAGTAGCGTAAAAAATAAACCCTCAAAAAGGGTTTCTCATTGGTACCATCACCACTGCAAGGTCCAGCAGAACAGGGTCTAGATTAGTCTGTGGCTGACAATAAACCCAGGTTACCCAAGATACCGGGCGCAATAGCAAAAAAAAAAAAAGATAACCTAACTTCATATTATTTTAATTTTCTATTCGACAATTAATTTTGTTTTCTAATTACTCACGAAAATTGTGTCCCAATTAACATCAAGGATTATTTTCAAACTCCGTATAATACTTGGAATCCAATTTAATTCATGTTGCTGAACTATTCGATGGTTTTTGGCAAAACGTGGTGCAAGGTAATTACAATTCTTATTATCTTAGCATGTGCAAAGGCCGAATGACTTCTATCAAATCCCTTGGCACAAGTTGAAAGTTGCATGCATTCAGATGTGAATATTACATAATGGCTGAAATCAATCAAAAACGTTATAAATAATAATATTATAACCGAAATGGATATTGAACTGGACAAGACATTAATTTAAAATTTAATAATTCAACTATAATCTAACTATAATTGAATCGTAGTAATTAAAATAATATATTTTAAATAAATAACATAAATTTAAATAAATTTTATGACTTAATTAAAGTCTCAAGTTAAATAATACCGAATTATTAATCTATTATTCATCATAAATAAATTATTAATAAGTTTCATAACTCAATATTTAAATCTAAATAAGTTAATATTTATTTATAATTATATTTTGAGTTCAATTAATTTAGTCCATTAATAATCTATTATTATATTATTTATTAAATAAATTTATAATTTTTTATAATTATATATCATAATACAATAATAATAACATTAGCTTCATTCCACTATGTAAAATTATATATCATAATAATACTTATAAAATATTATAAAATAAAAATAAAAAAATATTTTGTACTATAAATAATGTTGTTTTATTTAAAAAAACTAAAAAAATGTTTTAAATTTTTTTAAAAAAATTAAAAATGGGACTGGTTCAAACCAGTTCAAAATCGGTTCACAACCAATTTGGTCAATTCAAGTCTAGTTACATCGGTTCTTGATTGGTTCGCACCGATTTTTAAACCAGCCGATCATAACCTTCCTCTGGATCAAACATGGCACCGGTTCTTAGCCAAATTGGCTGATTCAATCCAATTCTTACAACAATGGATATAAATATGTCTGTCAATGCTAGTAATTATTGAAGCTTTTTATATGACTGAGAAGTTGGTTATAATTATAAAAGCCATAATATAAGTTTCAAACAATTAATTAATTGTACGGATAATAGATGGTTAGGAATGAAAATAACATGAATTGTAAAGAACTAAACACATTTTTTCCAATTTTAGGATTGAGTTTATGGCTTATAAATAGAGTATAGTTTGTTGTAAATTTTATATTTTATATTGATGATATTGAATATTGATTATGTTGATTATTGTTTGGGAAAAAAATAGATAGTCATGTCACATCTTGAATATTAAAAATATTTTAAAAAATGAAAAAAGTAAATCACCTATATATAAAATTAAAAAAATATCAATATAAAATTTATATTAAGCCACAGTGACACACTATTTATAAACCATCATAATGCTATTCATTTTTTAACTCCATAAGAAAAGCATATACTTTTTTTTCAAAATTTGCTCACATTCGCATTTTTAACTCCATAACTTCATTGTTGATTAGGACAAGGATCCATTTTGGTTTAACCATGACAAATATGCTTTAATTAGACGTATTATTGGATTCGATAATAACCATCATATATGATTGACAACTTTTATGAGGTTTTATATTTTGACAAAATTTAATAAATGATTTATTAATAAGTAAAAAAGCAGTGCTCTATATTTTAATCATTCAAGATAAATGATGAGAAAAATTAAAATTAATTTTTTAAAAAGAAAAACAAAACAAAACAAGAAATGAAATAAAATGTTTTGATGAACATTGGAATTCATATCATATTCACATAATAATATAGTCATGTTTATAAAAGCAACTCAGTATATAACTTTTTTATTAGATGAACATGTACTACATCTTTGATAGTTAATACTTAATACATATATTTGTATCTATTTTAATTCTATTCATTGAATTAACAAATGAAAATACATCACACTCTTTAATCATTCCTCTATTTTTTAAATACAATTATCAAGAATATAATATTATCGACCAATGCATATTCAAGTATTGTTAATCATTTTTTTAATTATATGAACCAATCAACATACATCTCACGCTTTAATCATCAATAAATATTCATACACTACATTTAAAATTATTTATTAAATGAAACAATAATTTTATATATATTTTACTTTATATTCATCCAAAAATATATATGAACTTGTTCATTAGGGGAACCAATACAACGTTTAAAATTGCAAATTGTAACATTCATCCACTAATTCACAAGCTTTCGTAAATTGCACACTTTATGCTTGAACATAGAGGGATATATGGTTCATATCGTACAAGATTTGATGCCATAATTCAATTGTATACCAGACAATCCAAGAAAAAAGAATAAGGTGGCACACTACAAGAAAACAAGAAGATTCTCGTGCAGTATTTTCGAAAGAAGTTCTTTTTACATAGATTTCTGTGAGAAATTTTCGTACAAATTTCAATGTTTTCTCATAGTGGAAGCTAAAGAAGAAGAAGGTATTGATAAATTGGAATTCATAATACCTTACCCGTTTTGTACATAGAATAAAATGTAATGGGAAAGAATATGAAATGTGAAAAAGAAAAAAAAAGTAAGTTGGTAGATAAAAATATTTTCTTATATTCTTGAATAAATTAATTATAAAAAAGTTAGCTATTGTCGACTAACAATAATAATAATAATAATGTTTTCACCAAAATAGCAATAATAATAATGGTATAATAAATATTATATACATCGATATTTGTAGGAATGTTTTTCCTTTTTTAACGACAATACCAAATGAGACCCTGAGACAGGACAATCTGTCTTTTTTCTCATAGGATAAGAACAAATCCTTAATTCATATAATTAGTAAAAGTAGCATTACTAGCATGAAAATGCATTGTGGGATGAGGACTTATTTCTTAAGAAGGCTATAATGGACATAGTTCACCTATTACATGTTATTCATAATATACAAAAGGAGCACCCATTTACATAATACAGGTAACTATGTGATATTATTCAAATATAATATGTTAATTATATAAAAAAAGTATAAAATATGTTAATATAATATACAAAAATGTTAATTAATCTAATAATTAAAGAATGCTAATCAAGACTCCATAATAAGTAAAGTAATATTTTGTTCCAAAAATTTATGACTAAAAAGATCCAGTGACATTCTCATATCCATAAATTGCACAACTTAAGAAAATTATTAAATTAGTGGCAAAATATCATATAATTTTCAAAAGTAATACACGAGCATATATTGATCATTAAATAACAAGATACACCCTCCTTAATTCATCTAATAAACGAGGAAATAAATATATTTTTATGTTCAATATGAATCGAAGAGATTTGGACCTCTAGAATTTGACTGATCAAGGAACTCTCACCAATTAAATCTCCTTTGAAAAGTAAGCCAACAGCTAATATTGAAATTTAAAAAAAAAAAATGTTCAGGTCAACGACACACAATTGCTTGCATTGAAAATTCAAACCAAGATACTATTAGAAATGGTACCATGGTGAACTTATCACTCAGATCTGGCAAATACTAGTCTTACTGTCCTTTGACTGCAACTTATCACTCTCTCTTTCTCTCTCTGCTTCCACTTCCGTAAGCTTGAGGGAAAATCTAATGGCTATTGGCTTCTCTATAACAAATGGAGATGAACACAACAATGGCAAGATAACCTCATTCGTCATCCTATCTTGCATGATGGCTGCTATGGGAGGTGTCATCTTCGGCTATGACATCGGTATATCAGGTGAGTCTTACTATAACTAGAAATCTTAAATCTGTCAATCAAGGTTCGTCGGTTTGTAAGGATTCAATCCATATTTCACAAGAGCATCAGTTTGAATCTCACTGCTGACGTGAAACCTTATTGATGAATAAATTATAAATTCACTCTTGGCTCTAAGCCTAATTTTATATAACCCCAAAAAGGGATCTTGAATCTACTTTCAATATCACACTATGGCTGCTTTTATGAGTAAGAGTGAATCTGAAGGTGGGGTGACTTCGATGGAGCCATTTCTGGTCAAGTTCTTCCCAGAGATTTACAAGAAGATGAAGGAGGATACAGAAGTTAGCAACTACTGCATATTTGACAGTCAACTACTTACCACATTCACTTCATCGTTGTATGTTGCTGGGCTTCTTACTTCCTTCGTGGCTTCGTATATCACCAAAGCTTTTGGACGAAAGCCTTCCATTACTGCAGGAGGTGCTGCATTTCTTGCTGGCGCAGCCTTTGGTGGAGCAGCTTTTAATGTGTATATGCTCATTGTTGGTCGTCTTTTGCTTGGTGTTGGAGTTGGCTTTGCAAACCAGGTAGCTAGCCTCACTTACTTTTTTCTCATTTTTCCTTCTCTTTCTCTCGATGAGATTCTCTTGTCATTCTGAAGTAAGGTTTGATAACAAAATCGGTACATGAAGTTTATTTGAATATAACTAGAGCTCCCTATTATCTATGTTTTCATTACAAATTGGTAGTAGAATCTAGAATGATAAATCAATGTATCATATGGACTTGAAAGATTCCATATAGGAACTAGGTAACTCCATGTTTCCTTATAGACCCACAAAACCTCAACAGTTTTGTCAAATGGAAAACCATCCTAGAAAGTATAGCCCCCAATTTTGAGGATATGGATCCTCTGAAGTGCAGGATGAACATTGCACAGCGAGGAGCCATTCACAGTTCTCATGCTTTCTTGAGATACTCTAGACTTGGCTATGATCTAGCTCCAACCATTTTCTTATACTTAGAATTTCTTGTAACTTCTTTGCTTCCTCTGCAGTCAGTTCCTCTGTATCTCTCAGAAATGGCACCACCAAGACTGAGAGGTGCAATCAATAATGGATTCCAATTCAGCATTGGCATTGGAGCTTTATGTGCTAATTTTATCAATTATGGCACAGAGAAGATCAAAGGTGGATGGGGTTGGCGTATCTCACTAGCCATGGCAGGAGTTCCAGCCCTAATCCTAACACTAGGTGCACTTTTCCTCCCAGAAACTCCCAATAGCCTTATCCAACGCAGTACAGATCACCAAAAGGCAAAGCAAATACTTCAACGAATTCGAGGACTAGATGATGTTCAAAATGAACTTGATGGTCTCATTGAAGCGAGTTCAATGTCGAAAAACACTGAACACTCATTCAAGCTTATCTTGAAACAAAAATACAGACCTCAACTTGTAATGGCAGTGGCTATACCATTTTTCCAGCAAGTGACAGGGATCAATGTCATTGCCTTCTATGCCCCTTTGCTTTTCAGAACAATTGGGTTAGGTGTAAGTGCCTCACTCTTGTCTGCTGCCATGACTGGCATTGTAGGCACTGGCTCAACCTTCATATCGATGCTCGTCGTCGACAAATTTGGCCGGAGAACCTTGTTTGCAATAGGAGGCATTCAGATGTTAGCATCACAGAGTGTAGTAGGAGGGATAATGGCAGCTCAGCTGAAAGATAATGGGGAATTAAGCAAAGGGTATTCTTACTTGGTCTTGGTGATGATATGCATATATGTTGCTGGGTTTGGATGGTCATGGGGACCATTAGGGTGGTTAGTACCAAGTGAGATTTTTCCGTTGGAGATTCGATCAGCTGGGCAAAGCATCACAGTGGCAGTGAGCTTCCTCTTCACGTTCATTGTTGCTCAGACATTTCTGACCATGCTTTGCCACTTCAAGTCTGGGATTTTCTTCTTCTTTTGGGGTTGGGTTCTGGTGATGACTGTGTTTGTGTATTATTTCCTACCAGAGACGAAGAATGTGCCTATTGAACAGATGGAGAAGGTGTGGCATGAACATTGGTTTTGGAAGAGGATGATAGGTGAAGGTAATGATAGAGAGAACAAGAGAGTGGACTCTGAGTCTTCATGAAAATCTAGTTTCAAGTTTTCTGACCCCTTTGGTATAATGAAAGAAAGGAATTTCTTTTCCTTCATCTTTTACAACGTCTATTATGTCCATGTAATTATTACTCTAAAAGCCTTTTTTTTTAACTTTTTAAAGTAGGGGGATAATAGTTATTTTTCATCTTCACAATCACTTTTTTCAATCTTTCTTACTTTCATTTAATTCTATCTATCAAACTGACCACGGGTACCCAGTACAAACTTTTCATTATTATCAAAATTTTCGTTGTTATTTGGGATATAAGAGCAATGGAAATTGCTTTCGTCATCATCAAAATTTTCATTATTATCCATTTCCTCTGACAATATATTTCTAGTCCTCAGATTTGGCATCCTGATAAGGCTTCTGTATCTCTAGACCTTTCTCTATGTTAATTTAATGACATGCAATAGTGAGCTGACAATAAATATTATGCAGATAAAGAAAATCATGAACTTAAAATATAATATATGAGTTACACACATCTCTCCAAAAGCTAAAGTTTGACTACGGTGGACAGCAAGATAGGAGGAAAATAACCCAGTGTGTATTAAACAGCCTGGCCATACACATATATCAACTTAAGTCTTCTATATCAGTAGGGGGCAAAATGAGTAGTCTAGTTTTAGATCTATAGGGAAAATACTGCATATTCACATCTCTGGACCTTTTAGTGACGTCCAACATGTCAATGAGAGTAAAATCACAAATTGGATTCCGTGTTTACCTTATCAAGAGGATGCTTGAATTTTGCATTACTGCTACACTTCAAGGACTCAGAAAACCCACTAAACTTTGTTCCTACGAAAAAGCTATTATTCTGAACCACCTCACCTACAAATGTTACAGATTATTACTACCGGACATCTACTTATTTAAATTTAAATTCCAATGTAATGCAAAGGATAAAAGTAGAATGAAACGAGATATGGTTGCTTTACTGCACTTTGATTTAAAGATTTTGTCTCATGATTTCAATTTTTCGCTCATCTTTATTTCAGCGGTTCCAGTTGCAGATATTGTATTCTCATTTTCTTACTTTTTTACTAATAAAATTTCTATTTCTATTAAAAAAAAAGGTAGAACGAAATATTATTTGATACATTTTCTCAGGCCCAGAAACACAATCCTACATGTCAACAAAGCCCAAATGGAATAAATCAATCTAGGTTCATCAAATAAATGGGTTAGTGTGGTTTTTTTTTTTGGCCAGAATAAATGGGTTAGCATTTGACTTTTAACAGACGCATAATAAATACATGACAGTGAACATAAATGACGATCTCCAACCTACTACATCAGTTAATAACCTAACTATAGTGTAAAGTGCTTTGAATTGAGTTGTTTTCCTCCAATCTCAAGTGATTGTGTGGATCCTTCAGCGGACTGTTCCTGCAATGTAGTGAAGAGTATTATGAAGAATCTGGGGATGAAAAAAAAAATTAATTTCAGAGTTAAACTCAACTACCACATTTCGCAAGCTATGTTGAACATCAAAACAATCCGGGTTGGTTTGTTGTCTGAAATGTAACTCTGCCTACAAACATGCATCAGCAGTAGAATATCATCATTAAAATGCCTGGTAACCATAACGATACATAGCACGAATAGCTAGCAATAACCCTTGCTATGCATATAATCTGGAGTCATAAGACACGATGCAAGGGATATTGCCAGGTAATGTCATAGGATGATGATCGCATATGTCAAGTCTAGAATCCTCCGACATTAAAAAGCTGACACGGTATTGAAAAGACAAGCCATTTGAAAAAGTTTTAACTAAATATTTTCTCCTTTCATCAGTTCTTATCATTGAAAATTGCTCAATTAAAAGTAATGCCAATCCAAATTCTCAGAAAATATGCTAGAATCACATACCATCCCATGCATCCTTTGTGGAATTATGTAGTGGCCATCATGGATATGTGCAATTGAGTTCAATTGTCCCTACGATATGAATCAATCCAAATTCAAATGTTGTGGCCCAAAAAACTACAGAATCTAAAATGCACAAACCAAAGACTAGCCAAATTTGCATTACTAGGCCTTGGATGTTATGGTTGCTGTAATAATCAATTCGGTTAGTGCCTATCGAGTTCAATTGTCCCTACAACATAATATGGGAGAGCAGTCAGAGTACTCAATATCACCAAGCACACAAAATTTAGATATTTAATGTAGAAATGAATTTGTTGACCCATGGCTGTGAGGACTTTGTACCATTCCTGAAACAATTTGTTGAGTGGCATAATAGCCATCCAATTTCTGAGACCTTGAGTTCAGCTGATCCTGAGATAAAATTAACATGAGGGGCTCAAATTTCAAAAGCTATAAAATTCTAGTGATTTGGAAAATAGTCAAACTGTAATACTATGTTTTACCACAAGTGCACGTAGTAACAATGAAACCAAGCCATACCATTTCTTGAATGCTCTGCTGTGATTCATAAGGACAATCAATGCCTGATGCTCTTGTATTAGAGTTGGCCTATAAAGAACACAATTCATAAAATATTTCTCCACGATGTAATATCACAGTCAGCATCTTCTAGATGTTTCTAATAAGAAATTCCAATTCATAAGATACCAACCATTTGCTGCCAGCTGCTATCAATTCCAATAGCAATGATCTCTGGCTCTGCATGTACCTATTAATACATAATATCGGTGTAAAACATCTGTCAAGTGAATGAAGCAAAATTAAAATGAGTATAATGACTGACTTAGTTCTAATTAACCTGTTTTTTCTTCAAAGCATTGTCCTTTTTGCTCATATTACAAGCAGAGTTACTTGAATTCACATAATTAGAACCAAGAATTGGCAAGTTTGGTTCTATGACACTCACAGTTGAGTTATTCATTCTCTCTAGCTTTCTCAAAGCTTCTTCCAATGCATTTACAGCAACATTGTAACTTGCTTGTGATAAAGACCCTTCATCACCCAGTTCAAAGGCTCGTTGGCATAGATTATTATAGCGTTTAATCCTAGAATCCCCCACATCTGACAATTCTCTTGATGTTTGTCTATTCTTTGCTTCTCTTGTCCATCGTTTTAGTATATATTGAGACGGGATTTTGTGTACACCAGACATTTGCAGAACAATCATTACATGCCTACAAAGAAAACCATTGAATTCAAATGACCGGCATGAACAAGATGTATCTGAGGTTATATTGTTCCACAAAACAATAAATTTTTTATTATTTTCAAAATCTTGAACCCTAAACATCTTGGTCAGTCCATTTTCACTTTCCGTTTTTGGATGACAAGCAACAACTCCCAAGACCTCCCTCTGGAATTTCTTAAATATAGTTCGTGTGTACAAAGTTACCATTTGTTTCCCAAAAGGTGAGGGGGATTTTAATGCTGGCTGTTTATGCAAAGTTTCAAAATCTGCTTTTGCTTCCTCTTCACATTTCCCTCGTAATATCACTTTGTATTGCTCTAAAAACTCCTTCAATGTAGTTTTCCTCTGCACATGTTTGTCTAACAAACAGTTTAAAGCTTCTGATCGTTGCATTGTAGACATTCCTGCTAAAAAAGTGTCTCTCATGTAAGTAGGTATCCAGTGTTCACGATCCTCATAAATTGAGCATAACCAATTCTCATCACCTAAGTTGAATCTCCCAATCATTTTCCACCATCGCATCTCAAACTGTTCATTTGTCCAAGACTCAAACACGCATTTGTTAAATTTAGTCATAAAATTTGCATGCTGCCTTGTTACATGACTTAACTTTTCTGGAATCTTGCTCAGGATATGCCACAAACAAAAACAATGACGAACTCCTGGAAGCACTTCAGCAACAGCTTCTTTTAGAGCTTTGTCTTGGTCAGTAAGTATTACCTTTGGAGCACATCCACCCATTGCCCTCAACCATGCCTGCAGAAGCCATGTATAAGTTGATTTAGACTCATCAGACACAATCGCACATCCTAGCAACAGGAACTGAAAATGGTTGTTCACACCAATAAAGGGAACAACAGGAAGCTTATATTCATTCTTGATATGCGTGGTGTCAAGAAGATTCACATCACTAAAATGTCTATAATCAAGCCTACTTTTTGCATCTACCCAAAAAACACTTCTCAATTGCTGCTCTTCATTCAGATCTATAGCATAAAAGAAATTAGGATTCTCATCTTGCATACACATAAAATGGTCAAGCAGAGCATGGACATCTGCTTCAACTAAAGCCAAATGTTGTCTATTACCTGAATGGTTTCCAGTGCTACCTTTTTTATTGTCAGCTTTTTTATATCCATCAGATTTTCTGGACATTGTAACATGCATCGTTTTTGTTCTAGCCCTGACAACCTGTAATGCATCACCATTATTATTTCTAAGATCTAGATTCTCATGTCCTCTTAAGTAATAGGCTTCATCAGGGAAAATTTCATGGTTATGTTCTTTTATGAAACTACAGATGATCCATCTATCATCTTGCCTTCTTTTGACATGCATGGAGGCCTTGCAATCTGTTTTTGCAAAAGATAAGTTCACTCTACCACGTTTCCTTTTTACAGGAATCCTTGGTATGTTATCTGTATTTGAAAGAGAATTCGAGGTTTCAGCTGCACAGGGTTCTTGCTTGTTTCCATATCTGGTACATGCAAATTTTGCATCAATAAATTTTCCAGATATTCTGGATCGACGGCTGGCTTTTATTATAGCAGCAAATCCCATAGACTTTGCATAATCTTTATAATATGAAAATGCTTCCCCCTTTGAATCAAACTCCATTCCATCATGAGGCTCTGGTAATTTTGGAGAATTCAAGCTTGTTCCTTGTCCAGTGCACCTTTCATTATAATTTGACGATTCAGCATTGCTATCTGGCCCTGCATTCTCCTTATCATTTCCAACCATTTTTAAACAATTTCTCGGCTCATTTCTATCATTTATGTCATCCACTCCATCAACCACATCAACAATTACAGGAAACCTACTGTCTTCCTCGTGACATTCTCCAGATGGTTGCTCTAGATCTATCCCCATTCACAAAATTTGAACTTTTCTCTTACCTCGTAGAAACCTGTCTACTACATATGAACCTGTAAAAATAGTACTGGAGAGATGAAAACTATGAGATAAAACAAGAAAGAAACATTAAAGTCTGAACAACAAAGTTTCATCAAATGTAATTCACAAATTGATCAAATTAATGTAACATTCAAAAGTCTGGCAGGGATAAATCTGTCTTCTTCACACCAGACAGAATGAAAATCTTAACAAAACATTGAATCATTGATGAGGTAGGTTCTAATCCATTGATCTCACCCTCTATCATGTCCTTAGAGATGGAGTAGGTGCTGTTAGAAAATAGGCCATTGACCAAAAGTAGATAGTATATTGTATGTTAGAGAAACTATCAGCCAGGATCTTAATGTATGCAGAAACAGATCTGCCAGAATTCCACATTGATACATTTGCGAACCTATATGGCCTTCCTACTAGTTATTTCAACTCTCAAGGTATAGATAGGTAATCATGGATTTATGCATGTAGTTACCAGCTAGTTTGTAGTTCTAATAACTGTCAATCATAAATTTCAAATTTTCAAAATCCCAGAGAATCTAGACAGGCTTGTGCACATTGACTTTAAGAGGAGGACTGATGTCCTGGGATGAAACAAGCCTGGTACCCAACATTATGTCATGCAACATACATATAATGCAATCTGGAAGTACTTAACAATGATCCTAAGAGACCAATGTCATTTCCCACTACTTTGAGAAGAATTACATCATAAATTAATTGGTTGGGGTAAAATTTCCATGTTTTAATAAGGACAATTAAATAGTTCATTTATGGATTATGCATCTATCTAATCCTTATAAGAAGAATTAGATGAAATATCAATAGTTAAACTTATACCAGTTTTGAGTATTCAATAGAAAAAACAACAACAATAGTTTTATTCCACTAAGTGATATCAGCTACATAAATCACATGACGTTATTGGGCTCTATAAAAAATTAACTCTTTAGATATATCATTTACCAAGAGATTTCACTTTATAACTCCTTAAGTGTCCTTCTTGGTCTTGCTAAAATCCATTTTCAACAAGAATCAAATGTCTTTATGATCCTCACTACCCAAAATATAATATCATACCTTGATAGCATAAAAAATCCATTATCATTCTTGCCAAAATGAGATCTCCAAAAGAATAACACTAGCCCCTCTTTACCATTCTGCCTTCTCAAAGAATTTACTATAAACAGCTGAGTCGGAACCTTGCAACCACTTTCCCCCCTTTTTCAATTCAACCCATAAAAGGGTAAAATGATATATTTAAACTCTTATCCTATCCAAAATCATACATCTTACATGTTGATAATACAAGACAAATTGAAAAAATAAACGTCAATGAGCAAAGAGTTTACATGGCATCAACCTCAGTCTTTAAGAATGTCATGAGCAAGATGCTGAGGATTTGATCCCTACTCCCAACTCATGCCTCTTTCCCCAATTCCTCCTCCCTGGGCCTAGGCTTCCTTTTGCAAAACAAAAATAAAAGGTAAACTAGAGGCTTGTCCCAGATCATAATACAGGATGAGAAAATAAATATTGAAGATGTTCATAAAAACAGGTCTCAACGAAGGGTTGTTCAGCAAGAACATATACTCCTAGTGGGAAAAATCTCAGCTTGCCATCATAATCAAGCAAATTTCCTACTTGAACAAGCATCTTTTACAGTAATATTCAATAACTTCTATAGTGAGACTGATAACCAACCAAACTTGTTGATGCTATTCCACCACAAGAACATAGCTTTATCAATGGACAGTAAACGTTTTTTAAATCATTTTTTCAATCTGTTAAGTTCACAATTGTTCAGCACTAATCCTGTCCAAACAAAGATTTAAAAAAAACCATTGTACTATAGGAAGATTTCAAACAGGGACCCATTGTTGGTGATATTTACCTGTAAGGACCAAGTAACCACCATATATGGTTATATTAAAAGTCCTTATTTACAAAATTTCTTCAATTAAACTACCAAAAAAAAAAAACTCTGGCTATTCACAAGCTCCGGATTAAAATACAGACGCATCATCTTCCAATCAACCGGAAGTTAAATCACAAGCTGAACCGGCCATTGCCTATTTATCTTCCGTGGATTTAAAGCTGTATTTATCTTCCGTGGATTTAAAGCTGTTTACGAAATTTAACTAAACAAATAAAAAGTATGCATTCAAATACCACATCCAACCCAAATTTATCCCATTCACGTCATGCCATTCATAATAATAAATTTAATTATGAAATGCAAACTAACCACCAATACGTTTGTAATCCTCTACCACGATTCATAGAAAGTTAGAAACCGTACTTTCAACCGCAAACTCGAACAAAAGCCACCAATTTTTGGGCTCGGAGAAGAGTGGGTAACATAAGAAGGTTCAGAAAGCAAGCTTGAAGATACGGGCAGCGATGGAGTTCGATCACAAGTTTCTTTCTTGGTGCTTTTCTCAGTTGGCTCTATGGAAACAAGAAAGCTGCTTGGATTAGCAATGTCAGTGAAATTGACTTCCACAGTCCGCTATTCTGCTTTTTGACATTTAATTAATTAAGAAAAAAAAAGGAAACATTACACTTGAGGACCAAAAATTTTAATTAATTTCTTTTAGAACAAAAAAAATTTGAAAATACCATATTAATCAAAATTTTAAATAGGAAATAATATAAATGTCCTTATTAAAACATTTTACACTCAATATTTACTTTTTACTACTCTTTTTTTAAAATTTAATACTGAACTTCTCCGATTTTATACTAAACACAATAAAGAATTTAACTCTCAGAATTTTATACTCATCTTCTACGTTTTACTACTCATATTTCACGATTTGACACTAAAAATTCTCAATTTTACACTAAATAAGTCTTAGAATTTTATACTTAACTTCCATTTTTTACTACTTAATATCTATTTTTTATTATTCTTTTTCATAAATTTGACACTAAACTTTCTTAATTTTACACTCATATTTCACAATATGTTGAGTGTAAAATTGAAGATGTTTAGTGTCAAATTTATGAAAAAAATAATAATAAAAAACAGATGTTGAGTATAAAATCTTTTTTATAAGGATATTTAGATCATTTCATATTTATATTTTTAATTAATTTGAGATCATGGATCTTTTCTGATATTTTTAAATTTTTTATTTTAAAATAAAATTAATTAAAAGTTTTGGTCCTTAAGTGTCATGTTCCCTAAAAAAAAGTTACTCGCTTAGGCCTTTTCTTTTTCAGATTCTTCCTGTGTTTAGAAAATATAAAAATTAATAATATGAATTAAGTAGAAAATATCCCGGAAGGAACATGATGGAGTTAATACATAAAATCAAGAAAATATGCAAAAAAATTAAATAATAATAATAAAAACATTAATAAGCATTTAAAATTTAAATTTTAATTTAAATATGAGAAAAAAAAAGAAAGCAAAGCAATATGACCAATATTTTAAAAACCGAACTAGACATTAAACCAGAAATTTTATCGGGTCACGGTTTTTATGGTTCAACTGGTTGGACCGGTGGTCGAAACGGTGACATAATAATTAAGTAAAAATAATATTATATATAATAATATATATATAAAAATAAAATATCAAATTGTTAAGAGAATAAATTTAAGTAGTTTAAGTTTATAATAAGTTAACAAGCTCCCATAGTAATAATATATATTAAATCATTGAAAGTATTGTTAAAATATTTTAACATGATAACACTATATGACCATAATATTATAAAATGATTATACTCCCTCCGTCCCTAATTATAAAAAACAAATAATTACTTCATCTATATCAAGGAAAAAATAGTTTTGATAGTTAAATTTATTAATTGTACTATAATTTCAATTTTTTTCCAAAATTGCCCACATTAAAAGTCTGAAGTAAGACTAATTTATTATTAGTAATTATCAATACAACCTTAATTACTTAAGGGTGTAAACAAAAAAATGATATTAATTACTCCACAAATTTTATCCATGTCTCTTATATTCTAGGATAAATAAAGAGTTTCAAAATTCTCTTATAATTTAGAACGGAGAGAGTATAATACAATGAAATTTTTTTATTTTTATAATTAGTAATTTTAAAATAAAATGAAAAATAGTGTTTTACGCTCTAATAATTTTTATAATTAATAATTTTGGCAAAAAAAATTAAATTTAAGTTAAATTTTACCCAATTTAAAAAATCATCCAGTTCTTTAAAAATCTCTCCAGTTCCCGGCTCAAAGGCCGGTTCAAAGCGGTTAAATCCGGTTCAACCCCTAAAACGGTCCAAAGTTGAAAACCGAGCCGTTCTTCACACCGGGTGACGGTCCAACCGGTCCGACCGTTCGGTCCAATCCGGTTTTCAAACCATTGAACATGACTAAGTTAATATCAGTGTTTTGAGAATCAAACATGACCAGACCGGACAGTCGAATTGTCATATAGAAAGAAGAACGACTCATGTTTTAACTTTGGACTGTTTTAGGAATTAGATCAGATTGAACCGCTTTGAACTGATTTTTGAACAAAAAACCAAAATTGTGTCGGAAACCGAAACGATTTTCAGATAATCAGATGGTTTTTTAAATTGTGTTAAATTTAATATAATTTAATTTTTTTACCAAAATTATTAATTATAAAAATTATTAAAAAATAAAAATATTATTTCCCTTTCTATGTTAAAATTACTAATTATAAAAATAAAAAATTTTATTGTATTGCACTCCCTCCGTCCCTAATTATAAAAAAAATTTAAAACTTTTTATTTGTCCCAAAATATAAGAGATATGAATAAAATTTGTGGAGTAATTAATATTATTTTTCTTTTATACCCTTAAATAATTAAGACTGTATTGACAATTATCAGTAATTAATTAATCATACTCCAGACTTTTAATATGGACAATTCTAAAAAAAATGAAATTGTAGCACAATTTATGAATTTAATTACCAAAATTGTTTTTTTCTTAATACTAATAAAATAATTATTTATTTCTTATAATTGGGAACGAAGAGAATATAGTCATTTTATAATGGTCCTATTGAAATGTTTTAATATTATTTTCAATGATTTAATTTATATTTTTTATGCACTGATTTAATATATATTATTACTATATAAACTTCTTAACTTATTATGAACTTAGACTATTTTTAAATTTATTTTTTTAACAATTTGATATTTTATTTATATATATATATTATTATATATAATTTTTTTATTTAATTATTATATCATCGGTTTAGCCGCTGGTCTAACTGGTTAAACCATAAAAACCGTGACCCGATGACATTTTTGATTCTACATCTGACCCAATTTTTAAAACATTGGTTAATACATAAGATAAAAAAAATAACTCCTTTAAAATATAAAGATTACCAAAGAGCATTTTATCTCCTCTAATAAAATTTTTTTCTAACAAAAGATCACAGTTCAATTACCCAAGTCCCAAGGTATCCCTCTAATTATCCCAAAGTACAATAAATGTTTTTTTTTGTATCTAATTATTCCATGAGGGCCTTTTCCTTAAACGATTAATGAAGTCTTGTGAATAATTTATATTCTATATATAATATAAAATTTATAAAAGAATCGCATTATTTTTAAGCTATAAATAATGCGAATCATTTTAAATTAGATGCAAATTACTAATTCACAACATAGTTTTAATATAATGATAAGGTATAACATTCACCAAGCATATGCATACATGAGTTGCTGATTTCATTTGTTGTTACTAAAACTTTATCTCAAATTTGATGGCTAAAAGCCTAAAACTATGAAGAATGCACAATTTTACCTTTAATGGTGGGCACATTGTTGAATATAGTCTTTCTTATTTGACATCTATGATGCACAAATAAAGGTACGGATATCGGATGCGACATGATATGATATGCCTAATATGACAAATTTTAAAATTTCATGATGTGGATATGAGAAATACACATATAAAATTAACCTATATATTCAAGAAATTGATATACGAAAGATTAAAAAAATGAAAAAATTGAGTTTTAAATAGAAATTTTAAAAATAATATAAAGATATCTAAAATAAGAAATTAAAAATTGAGTTTTTTATAAGATTTTTAGTTATTCTAAAATTTTTAAAAAAGAAAAACTAAGTATATGTATCATGAAATATGATATGTGTATTGTATTTGATACATATCAGGTACCAGTACCAGGTACGGATACTTTTTTTTTTTTAAAAATCGATGCAATATAGGTTGACATTACTGGAAAGTTTAATTCTCTCTCTCTCTCTCTCAAATTTCAACATCACATGGAGATAACTCATCACCTTGTTGAAAAAAGTTCAGTATAATTTGTTTCATTAGGAAATCATCAGTATCAATATATAAATATATAGTATATTAAAGTATTCATTTACTGTACACTTTGAGTTACGTGTATTAGATTTTGTGGATTAAGCTTAACAATTTTAAAAGCATATATTCATCAAGAAATATCATCCTCTAAAATCCCATTTGAAGACAAAAGCTTACACTAATGCACCAATTCTGCAATATCTATATATTCCTAACAGCTTGACTAAAAGAATTCTATATATATATATATATATCTTTATATGTTCAATTTCTATGTTATTCTTAAGTTTGATTTCTCCTTTGACCTTATTAAGATATTAATAATCGGACCAACCATTAAATCATTGAAACACGAGATCAAGGTTCAATAGTTTAAACGAGACTGAACCATAATCAAACCCATATTAATAAAATAAATATATTTTTAATTTTATATGTTATATATTATATAAAAAAACTATTATTAATAGGTTTCATAACGTAATATTAAAATCTAAATAAGTTATTATTAATTTATAATCATATTTTGAATACAAAATAATCAACTAATCATCTATTATTATATTATTTGTTGAGTAAATTTATTATTATTAATAATTTTGTATCACAATAATACTTATATAATATTATAATAATGATAGAAAATAAATTTATACACAAAATAATATTATGTAGTACTAGAAATAATTTTATTTTATCTTTAAATTAAAAATTAAAAATAAAAAAAAAATCAATCTGTTCTAATTTGATTTTACTCGGTTTATGACTGGTTTTTAATCAATTCTTATCGGTTCTGAACTCAACCGACTCTTCCCATTATCCAAATCAGATTATGCATCAATTCTCAATCCAACCGGTCGAGTCGGCCAATTTGGTCCCATTTTTTACATCATGGATCTCATAACTGTATAGTAAAGGCTCTAAAGCTGACAAAACATGGTGTGTGTGGTATCCATTTTCGCTTCAATTCTTGGAGAGAAACCCAGAAATTAGAAGGAATCCTGTTAGATTAGAAAGCAACTTGGTTGATTTTTTGAACAAGTTGATGATGAGGATGGTATGGTTTCTTTGTTTCAGATCCTGCATTCTTGGAAGATGACACTTATTTGACACAACACATACTAGTTCTTCCTTTACTTCAGCAAACTGTAATAATCATTAATCAGCTAATTAAAACTAATAGGCTAATTAATTAAATTCTTATTGCGTACGTTAATTAAGTTTGCCCCTACTCTAATTTTTTAAAATTATAATTATTAAAATTTCTTATTGTAAAAAGAAAAAAAAAAGAAATTCTAGGCCATGGTGAAATCTTTCAACTACTGTTTTCGACAATTTATTTAATTAATTTTTGAAACATTATTAAAAGGTAAAATTAATTTTTGAACCTAGTATATAGTTTTTATATTAAAGAAATTCTTTTGTTTGAAAATAGGAAAAATTCCTTAAAGAGATCGTTAAATTGCATTGTCCAGTATTCATTAAAAGAATATTATATGACGCACATGTGTTACAAGAAACCTGGAAAATAAATTATACTTTTTTTTTTGGCCAAAATTATACTGTCTATAATTTGTAATCTTACTATAACTTTTATATTTTTTATATTAATATTGATAATATAAAACTGAAGATATAACTTTTGTATTCACATTGATAATAAATTATATTTTTTATAATTTGTATCTTACTATAACTTTTATATTTATATTTTAATAAATTATAGCTTGCTACAAAAGAACTGAAGTTATTAACCTTATGTTGCGAAATGGCATTTCTTATCTGATCATCCTTTTGTAGATGTCATCACCGAATCTGGGAACCTCTTGAATAGGAACTGGCAATTGTTAATCTTGTGCATAGAAATGCTTAGCCTCTTGTACTAGATAGCTTAGTGGGTGTTTGGTTCACCCTTTTGCAAATTGAACCAAACTTTTAAACTGGACGTTTTGAGAGGTTTGTGTTTGGCTTTCATAAATGTATCTTTAGGAAAAATGAAACGAGCCCAAAACTGATGTTTTCCTAACACACCCTTACACAAAGCTTTTCCGTTTTGAAAACCTGTGTTAAGATCATGAATTATTTAATTAAAATATAGCAAGCTTATGACCATTTGATGTGTATCTTATTTTTGTAGCGTAAAACACCGAGACCAAGTACAGTTGCTCGCGTTTTTCTTTTTCTTCTCTCACCCACGTACGGAGTTGCCCAAAACCTCTGAAAACCCATTTGCAATCCATTGATTCCTCCCTCAATCGGACCTTGGACTTCCTCCCTTCCTTTATCGCGCGTCTCTATTGTGCTCCATGTGACTAGCGACGGCAGCATCTCCTGTGTTCGTTGGATGAATTCTTCGGCAGCTTCCGAAACTTCCATGAACGACTCGTGAGACGATGATTCTGGTGAGTTGTCATTCTTTTCATATCTGTAAGTGGGTTGGTTGATCCTTGAGTCCGGCTTCACGGCAGCTTTGTTTCTGTTCACGGCAGCTCTGTTTCTGAGCATGGAAACTCTGTTTCTGTTCACGACAGCTCTGTTTCTGTGTTTTTGTAGATCTGTGATTGAAGGAGCTTTTTCAGCTGCAGTCTTCGATTGCCTAAAGCCACCGAGTATGACACCTAAAATCGACGAACCAACTAACATACTTTGCCGCTGGTGAAGTCTGCGTGAGTCTCTATAGCCTGGAACTAATTCTGAACATATAAGCCATGATTATTCCTATGTTTATTCAATATGTCATGATGCATAAGGTTTTCTTTCCCCTAACTCGTCTGCCATATTTATATATAACATAAAAAAGACTATAGTAGCATTAACGATTTTATGATTTGTTACTTTAGCAGGGTGTTCTTTTAGCTTAAAATAGGTATACACTCTGCCCACTCTATGTACTCCAATTTTAGTAATTGTTTGTTAAAAGATTTCATAAGATGGATGACTCTATTCCTGTGGGATGTGGGACACTTTTAGTAAAGGAAACACAAAATATTGAGCCCCTAAATATAAATTTTGGGTCTAAACCCCTTTTGATTTAATTGGCAAAAAATGTGGGTACTTTCATGTGAGGATGCATGTAGATTTTGTCATATATTATGCTCTACAACTGTGATGGATGAGTAGAGGCTTCGTTCTTTATGTGTTCTGAATTTCTATGACATTATTAGATTAGAGTGTTGAATATGCTGGTACTTGCAAGCCTTTTGTATGAGCAAGAGCAAGTACATTAGGATGGAGTAATACTAGAATTTCCACTTGCTGCTTGGTGAAGCTTCTTTCCCTTTTGAATGAATGAAAATCATTTATTATATGGAGAATAAAAATTAGGTTTTGGTAGAACCCATTAGCAAGGAAATAAATTGATTTATGCTACCGCAAGTGACTTTTGTATATCCTTTTAACGAGATGCCTGGGAGGTAATAAATGGTTCCTATTGACTTGTTCAAGTAGGATTTCTTTGGTATTATTTTCAACATGTCTGTAAGCATGTGCTGAGTCTACATATATCTTGAGTTGTTTGTATGCATTGTTATAATAAGCATGTGATATAGTATATGTATAAGTTAAGTTCCACAAATATCAATTTCTATGGATTTCTCTATGTATAAAAGTAGTTAAATTTGGAAAATGGGGCTTGACTGCTTTGTTTATATGCATATGCTATGTCCTCTGAATATATGTCATTAAGCTAATTCACCGTTAGACTTGTATCTATTTCTTATCTCTTGCATTTTGGAGTTTCTTAATCTACTTATTTTAACTTGTATTGATTTTAAAACTTTGAAGGAAACCTGCATAGTTAGTATCATCTAAGCATGATTTTTAATTAGGTATTATTTTACTCTGTATTGACTTTAATTTGTATTATTAAAGCATGGTTTTTAACTTTGACCATATTGAAGTAAGTTACTGTTAGAGACAATAACCCCATATGTGGACTTAGTGAATGCATTATTTTGATGATAAGGTCAAATTTATAACTATGAGCAACGGAGAAAAGAAAAAGATTACATGGGATCACTATGCATCTGTGCTGTTCATCAAATTATGCTTAGAACAATTTGGTAAGGATGAACGCATTGGAGGTAACCTATCAAAGAATGGGTGGAAAGCAGTTATAGCGGTGTTCAATGAAAAAACAGGAAGAAATTTGACAAAGATGCAATTTAGAAACAAATGGGATAACCTTAAAAAAAAATGGTATGCTTGGTACAAGTTATTTGCTAATGAAACAGGTTTAGGATGGAGTCCAAAGTACAATACTTTTATTGCTCCAGATGATTGGTGGGCGAAGAAAGAACTGGTATGAACTAATAGTGTAATGACATTTTCTATATATATCTATCTATATATATATATATATTTTTTTTTTCCTGATGCATATTAATTTAACTTATTGTTTGCATTCATGCAGGAAAATCCACTATATAAGAGATACAGGTATAGTGGGCTTCCTTTTTCCAAAGAGTTGACAGCATTGTTCAAGGATTCCGCGGCATCTGGCATACATGCATGGTCACCTAATTCATGTATTATACCAACTGCCATGGAAGAAGAGGATGATGTCTACCGCCCAACCATTGATGGTGTCGATGTTGAGGAAGGATCATGTAATAGTGATGAAATCCTTGGTGGAGGGGGTGCTGGAGAAAGTGGGGGACTTAGTTCAGACATGCATAACATCAATTTAACTAGTTCTCACAGCACAGATCAAAGCTTAGGTAAGAGGAAGAGGGATGAATGTTATCGTGGTAAACAAAAGAAGAAAGGTGCACCGACACAGGAGATAGCTTTTGCAGTTAGTTGGATTACAAGTGCCTCCAAAAAAAGTACAAATATTCTTACACCACCCGGCACATCAATTGCAGAAGTAGTTGCTGAAATTAAAAGAATCTCAGCTATTAGAAATGATAAAAATTGGCTTCCTCGATGTTTTGAGCTGATGTCATCGTCTGGTAGAGCCAGAGAAACGTATATTGCAATGAAAAATGATGAAGAAGCATTGCTTTGTTGGCTAAGATATAAAGTTTATGAGACATAGGCTATTTTGTAGTCATTGATGTGGATGACTGTCAGATAGTGCTCATTGTAGTTATATTGCTGTGATGTTTCTATGGTTGTTTTTTTCTTATGACTGTTGTAGATGACTATCATCTAGTGGTTGTTGTAGTTATGTAGCTTGGATGTTTCTATGGTTGTTTTTTTGTGTTGTGACTTTTGTAGAGGACTATCAGGAATAGGTTGTTGTTGTTATGTACCTTGGAGGTTTCTAAGGATAACTTTTTGTGTTGTAATTGATGTAAATGACTATCATGAACAGGTTGTTGTAGTAATGTACCTTGGAGGTTTCTAAGGATAACTTTTGTGTTGTAACTGATGTAGATGACTATCATGAACAGGTTGTTGTAGCAATGTACCTTGGAGGTTTCTATAGATAACTTTTATGCAGTGTTGTAACTATTGTAATATACTATCATGTACTGGTTGTGTTAGTTATGTAACTACCATAAAGTTGATATATTGAACTTGGTGTTATGACTGCTATATAGTGACTACTATAATTACATATGACTCTTTTCCATAAAAGCATATCATTAATATGATAATTATATTTAAACTTTCAGGTTTGTAGCATGGACGATGCACGCCGACGAGCCATTTTAGATGATGATTTAACAGAGGATGAATAAGTCGCTGCATTAATTGACCAGTATACGGTAATGTATTTGTGTAATGAGCCATGTAGAACTAATGAACAAACATGGCATTTGTGGGTCCAAGATGTTTTACGTGGTCATCCAACTCGATGTTATGAGATGTTCAGAATGGAAAATCAAGTATTTAATCAATTTTGCTTAGAATTGGGAAATTATGGGTTGAGAGAGACTGCATATATGAGCATTGAAGAAATGATTGTCATGTTCTTATATACTATTGGACATGGAGTAGGAAATAGGGTCATCCAAGAAAGGTTTCAATATTCAGGGAAACAGTGAGTAGGAATTTTCATAAAGTGTTGAAAGCGTGCATTCGCTTGTCACTAGAATACATCAAGCCGCGAGATCCCAGGTTTCGTGAGGTTCATAGAAAAATTCAAAATCGTTACCCATTTTTCATTGATACTAAAGGAGTTATTGATGGTACTCATATCCCATGTGTTGTGCCTTCCCGTGACCAAATCAAATTTATTGGAAGAAAAGGAATTGCAACACAAAATGTAATGGCAGTATGTGATTGAGACATGTGTTTTATTTTTGTGTTGGCTGGATGGAAGGGCACTGCATATGATGCTCGTATATTTAGTCACGCTTTAACAACTCCTAGCCCAAATTGCCCACATCCACCTCCAGGTTGGTTTTAGGTTTTTTGTACCCCTATATATTTAGTATTATTTCTTCGTCTTCATTGACATCACAAATACATGACAATATTTTCATTGTTCATTAGGTAAATATTATTTGATAGATTCTGGCTATTCAACTCCAACTGGATATCTTGGGCCATATAGACGTGAACGCTATCACCTTCCAGATTTTTGACATTTATCTCGTTTTGTAAACCCTAATGAAGTTTTCAATTATCATCATTCAAGTTTACGGTGCACAATAGAAAAGACTTTTGGGATTCGGAAGAATCGATTCGCGATTTTAGGCAAAATGCCAGACTACCATTTTGACACACAAGTTCAAATTGTCCGTGCAACAATGACTATTCATAACTTCATCAAAAAGAAATCTATTACTGATTTTGATTTCTTGTTTTATGAAGATGACAACATAAGTGTTGGCAATGATAATCACAATCATGATGGTGAGGGTCTGAGCACACTGTCAGCTGTAGCCTCTTCCACAATGATGGATAACATTCGTGACTCACCTCCAAGGTCAAATAATACAGTTTTTGCAACAGAACTAGTCACGCCGAGTATTTAAATATGTTCTATTAAATTATGAATATTAATGTTAACAATTTATAATTAATATAGTATATTTATTATATTACACCTTTTAGTTAAAAGAGAGATTATATTTTTTCACTTATTTATTTCTGGTAATTAAAACTAACTATATTATTATTATCAGAAGATGGTGGCAAGGAGGAATAACTCGCATCTAGAGCTAGGAGAATATGACCAGAGGAGAAGAAAATAAAGTAAAATCAACTAAGAAGAAAAAGAAGGAGTGGATGATTATATTTTGTCAATATTTATAAGCTATGACAATATAATATTTATAAGCTATGAAATTACCTTCTTATATGATTTATATTACAATATTTTATTAATGTATAATTAAATTAAATAAATTTTAAAGGTGAGTAATATAAGTAGGCATAATTTTTTAAAATATATTATTTACAATATATTATTTTAAATACCATATGAGCTAGAAGTTGTTGGTGTTATATATATTCAATATTGTGTATATATATTAAAATAAATTTTTGTAATTAACTATAACACGTCATCATAAAAATTATACTAAAATATGTTAAGCTGAATCAAAATAAACTCAAAACAAATATCAACAGGTGATGTGATTTACATGTCTTGTTCTTTTTTTTTTTTTATATTAATATTTTTATTACATGCTAATATAAATTGAATTATGATAAATATCTTTTATATTTTCATTTATATCATTTAAAATATATTAATTTATTCATACTCGATCCGACTACGATTTGACTCCGGTCCGACTAGTAAACCTTAAATTGGTACCTCAACCAGTTCAATGATCAGTCCGGTTTTCAATACTTTAATTATTATGAAGCATATATCATTCAATTAGTTATATAATATTGTATTATATAACTTTTATCTTTTTTGGTAATTATACATTTAAATATCGTTAATTAAATTATGAATATTAGTGTTAATAATTTATAATTAATGTAATATATTTATTATATTACACCCTTTAATTATTCGGGAAATTAGAGTTTTTCACTTATTTTTTTTCAGTAATTAAAATTAACTATATTATTATTATGAAACATACATCATTCTATTAGTTATATAATATTGTATTATAAAACTTATGTCATTTTTGGTAATTATACATTTAAAAATGCTTTTAGCTTTTATTATCCAAACACGTATTACTTCAACAAACTTACTTTTTCAAAAAGAATATCTAAACATACTTTATTTTTCCAAACATACTTTTATCAGAACTTTATTTTTACAAAGTTTATTTATCTTAACTTAATTTTACAAAACTACAAATCAAACAGGCCCTTAAACTTTCCTCAAACCTCACTTGATTTTTGTATTGGTTATTTGGGAAGTTAATGTTAATCCCTAGCATTTGTATATATTCTTTTACTTATTAATATGTATTAATCTTTGTTCATAATATTGAGCATTAAGGATTGACATTAATATTAACATTGATAATTAATCTTGCATTTTTCTCTGCATTTAAATAAGGGAAAATGTATTTTTCATCCGGCTATCTCTTTTGCCTTTCTCTTCCCTCCTTTTTTTTCTTTCCATCCAAACATAGGTATATTCCTAAATTATCTTATATTTAGAAGTCACTTCCCATTAATCTAGATTGAATAAGATAAGTTTACAAAGATAATAAAGCTTTCTGAACTCATGCGGAACCTGCTATTAGTTATATTATTATTTTTTAGATGGAATATTATTATTCCTTTATTTTAAAGGAATTAATTTAAAAAAATAAAAAAAAATTTAAAGGTAATTTTTTTTGGTGTATGATTTTTTTTTGGATTCTTTGAAGTCGTTTAATTTTTTATAAATAAAGTTGTTATTTTACTAAAGAGGAAAACAGGGAATGTTGACCAGAATACTCTAAAAAAAATATAAAATTTTTAATATACTACAAATATAAAAATAATTCCACAAATACAATAAAAATCATATCTCGGTGCCTTAGGCACCGAGATGTACTATTTATTTATTTTTTAATTTTATGGATAGATCTCGATGCCAAAAGCACTGAGATCATCCATTAATTTTGTAGAAGGGTCAAGCTATACTAACCCCCTTGCCCCCACTTTTTTTCTTTTAGTTTTTTTTTAAATTTTATTCTTCAAATTTCTTTTTATCAAAAAATATCAAAATAAATAAATAAATATAAATTATATATTCTAAATAATATTAATTAATTAATTAATTAATAGAGTATATTCTTTTATATTTCTAAATTTATATAGGTTTATCTATATTTTCAAAATATAAATTTTAGTCAAATTTTTAATACAAAAAATACATTTTTATTAACTAAAATTTATATTAATATACTAAATAATTATAAGAACATAATATATTACCATTCCTTTAATATTATTAAAATTATATAAATTTTTCTCAATTTCCAAAACATAGATAAATTTTTAATTCTGTTAATAATGTAAATATGAAGAATAAAGGAGAGAGATAAAAAAAATATGATGGAGAAAATAAAACTAACATTTTAAATTTAAGATAATTTAAAAAGAGTTTTCTTACTTTAAAAATCTAATAGAATTAAGATTTAAATTTTATAAATAAGAGATTTTTAAGTGATATTTTTCTCTCTTATCTAATTTTAGTAATATTAAAGAAATGGTCATATATTCTTTTTTATAATTATTCAATATATTAATATAAATTTTAGTTAATAAAAATGTATTTTTTATATTAAATGTTTGACTAAAATTTATGTTTTGAAATATTAAATATTATTTTTTAGAAATATTAAATATTATTTTTTAAAATAATATAGATTTATCTATATTTTCAAAACTTAAATTTTAGTCAAATTTTTAATATAAAAATATATTTTTATTAACTAAAATTTATATTAATATACTGAATAATTATAAAAGAAGAATATATTATCCCTTCTTTAATATTACTAAAATTATAGAAGAGAGAGAAATATCACTTAAAAATCTCTTATTTATAAAATTTAAATCTTAGTTCTATTAGATTTTTAAAGTAAGAAAATTCTTTTTAAATTATCTTAAATTTAAAATATTAATTTTATTTTCTCCATCATATTTTTTTATCTCTCTCCCTTATTCTTTATATTTACATTATTAACAAAATTAAAAATTTATCTATTTTTTGGGAATTGAGAAAATTTTATAAAATTTTAATAATATTAAAGGAATGGTAATATATCATGTTCTTATAATTATTCAATATATTAATATGAATTTTAGTTAATAAAAATGTATTTTTTGTATTAAAAGTTTGACTAAAATTTATATTTTAAAAATATAGATAAAATTATATAATTTTAGAAATATTAAAGAATATACTCTATTAATTAATTAATTTATATTTATTTATTTATTTTGTTATTTTTTGATAAAAAGAAATTTGGAGAATAAAATTTAAAAAAAAACTAAAAAAAAGTGGGGGAGGAGAGTTAGTGTAGTGTGATCCTTCTACAAAATTAATGGATAATTTCGATGCCATTGACACTGAAATCTATCCATAAAATTAAAAAAAAAATAAATAGTACATCACCTAGATATGGAGATGATTTTTATTATATTTAAAAAATTATTTTTATATTTATAGTATATTAAGAATTAGTTTTTTTTTTATCGGATTCTGGTCAAAATTCCGGCAGACAGAGATGAAAAACAAGAGAAGCACCGTTAGGAGTTGGACGCATCAAGAAGAGAAAAGAAAATCACGCGTCCTGCACGTGAGTTAGGTTCGTGGTTGCCGCTCATTGGTTGACCCAAAGCAGCGACGCCTTCACTGACCATTCTACCGGGATGACAGTACAAGCCCTCTCCTTTTGAATATTGTAAACTGCTATCGCTTTCGTTCTGTTCTCTCTCTCCTCAATATGTTTTTTTAATTTTTAGTGAATCTCTCTTTCTCTCTCATCGAGTAACGACTTTTGGGTTTTACACCTCATCTCTTTCTATCTGTAGACTTAAGAGGAGCTGCGAAGATCTCTCTCTTGCTGGGTCTCAAGTCGGCTTTCAGCGAAGGTAATTATTTTGATTCTTCGTAACTGTTAAGCAAAATTTAGGGTTTTCGAATGGGCTTATTCTTGATCATCTCCTTCGTTTTTTCTTTAAAAGATTATGGTTTTGATGCAAACGAAAGCTGGGTTTGTTTTCGTTTTCGTTGATTGTGTTGTTTGATGGGATGGCGCGTGAAGATTTATTTTGAGCGGTACCAGAGAAGCACCAATGGAATCAGCTATCTGGGACATGTTGTTACTTCATTAGTTTTGTATCTGTCATTTTCCCTGCTATCGAACTGCTTGAGAAGGGATTTTGGTCTTAAAGTGCAAAACTTTTGTGGCTTATGTCTTTTTTGCTATCTACTCTTTGCTTCTTATGATCTTTCAAGACGGCGGGGAAGTGGAGAGGTTGACTATGTTAGATAGAATGAATTCATATAAATTGATGAGCTTCCTGTTGACAATCATCGTTGTGTAGCATATTGTGAAAGAATAAATAATCACGCTGCTTTTTAGCTTAAGTCGATAAGAACTTGTTTTTGAGTTGATGACTAGAAAATTTCCCATTTCATTGACTTGTCTTTCATGGGTTCCCTTCTAAACAGGATCGAATAGTAATATTCATTGAGGTTGATTTTCGTCTTTGGTTCTGTTCAAATGCCTTCTGCCCTCGCACCTCAGTGGCAAGAGAAGGCTAGTGGTTTCTTTTCTTCCTCAGGTGTCTATGGCTAAATCTATGCTCTCTTTTTCAAGTTCACTCTATGGCCTCTATTTCTTTGATTGTTCTCAAGTGTAGTTTTAATGCAGGGGTCAAACTTAAAGAGGCTAGGCAATCAGCAGGTGCATATGTAGGTGAGGTCACAAAGGACGCAAGGAGTAATGTTGCTGATGTGGCAGATCGAGTTGGTTTAATGGTCAAAAATCGATGGGCGATTCTTCAGCAGCCATCAACAAGACATGCTGTTCAGGATCGATTGATAACAGCTGCTGCTACAACTGGTACATTGTTAAGGAAAAGCTTGACAGGGACAAAGGATAAGGTGGCAGTGGGGAAAACAAAAGTTGAAGAGGTAATATAGCTTAATAATTGGTTTATGTATTTTGATAGATTATATTTTATACGGTAGTCATAATGACTTACGTTTGTTGATAGAACATATGATTTCATGTGATTCTTATTGGCCTATTCAAATAGTAATTGTTGTCTGAAATTTTCACTATTGAAACTGATAATCTGTTTCTGCATTGCTTAAATTAGTCCTAATGTCTGGAGAAGATAAATGCTAGGCAAATATAAGAAGTATTAGTGTAAAAATACAATTTAAAATGTGTTATTCAATCCCATAGTGCCTTCTGAATACTTATTCAGTATCTCTGTGTGTCATATCATACTCTAGGTTTAGGTACCTTGAAAAGAATAAACTTATTTTAGCTCTGGGGAAATTTTAAGATTAGTATTCCCATTTTGATTCTTTGTTTTTGTCTAATGTATCATGTCTTGGTGGAGCTCAGTTGTTTTATAGCATTTGAGTAGTATTGTAGTATATGGAAAATAGCAATATTGGCATCATTTACATATATGGTTCTTTGATATTTCTTCTATTATCTGATCTGTGGTTGAAAACCTGTTTTTGCACCTTTTCTGGTGGACATATTTTGTCATTTTTTTGATATGGTTGTTCTTATTTTGTTTTATTTTATTTTTTGAACAAGAGTACAAGGTACAACTCTAATTTCTTTTTCGTTTTTAAAAAAATAGGGAAAAGATTTCATTGTGAGAGAAGGGCAGATGAATTCTCATGTATTAAACAAAAGAATTCCTAAAATAAACCAGTGAGCTGAAACCAGCCAATAGGCCAAGAAAACAAACTGTCTTGCTCTGAACTCCTGTCATTAATTATGAAATAATGATTTCAAATATAATAATAAACCATTCATGGACCTTCACCTAATCACCAAGCTTTTGGGATGAAATGGCCTTTGACATAGCTTTAGGAGTTCTATCCTTGTTAGTTGCTTTCTCTAAATTCAATTACATTGTGGCAAGGGCTTTGGTGGATATATGCTTCATCAACCCGTCAAGCCCGAACGGCTTTTGCATGAGATGACATGTTAGAGATGACTATAAAATTATTTGTGGACCTTCACTTCACAGCAAACCGACTAAGCTTTTCCCTGCACTAATTTGGTGATTAGATTCATCTATTTTCTTTCTTTTTTCTTATTTGTTTGACATTACAGTGATGTATTTTAGGTTGCAAAGAAAACCGCACAAAAGAGTAAGACAATATTGACAGACATTGAAAGATGGCAGAAGGTAATGACATTGAGCTGACTGTGCTACAGATATATTATTATTATTATTATTATTATATTATGCATCATTTAAAAATGAAAAATTAACCTTAATTTTCTTTTGCAGGGAGTTGCAAGCACTGATGGTAAGTTTTTCCATATGTCATGGCTTTTCAATAACTCTAATTTGATTGTTTCTATTAACCAACTTGGGGATGAGCAGTGTTTTGGAAGACTAATTACCTATTAAGTTGTTTGGTCTCTAGAACACTTCATTATCATGCCATAATTTTCATTATTTAAAATTGTTGATGGCTTGTATCATGGTACTTAATTATTTTTTCCCAGTATTTGGAGTTCCTATTGAGGTTACTGTACAGAGGCATGAATCCAGCCAGCCAATTCCTCAGATATTGGTCAAATGTGCGGATTATCTTATAGTTTCAGGTAGCTAGTTTTAGAGTAAGGGTCTACATCCACAAATCAGCCCTTATTTTTTGTTGTTTTAATGCAGTAGTCATCTCACTTTTATTCATTCTTTGTAGGGTTGAACTCGCCACATCTCTTCAAATCTGAAGGGGATAAAAAGGTCATTCAACAGTTGGTTTACTTATATAACCAAGGTGCTGAAGTCTCTCTGTTATTATGTGGATTGTCTTGTAGTTTTTTATATATGGATAATGGACATTTGCTGTTACCATTGCATGTTATAGATTCAGCTGCATCAATACGTGAAGGTACAAGCCCAGTTGATGTAGCAGCTCTTACTAAATATTATCTTGCTAGCCTTCCTGAGCCCCTTAGTACACTTGAGCTTTATAATGAGATCAAAGGTGCTCGATCAAGTGTGCATTCCATGAGAAACATACTGAAGAAGCTCCCCAATGTAAATTACATGACTTTGGAGTTTGTAACTGCATTATTACTTCGTGTTAGCCAGAAGTCACTTCTCAATAAGGTAGGAGGCCCCTCTGTGTGTGTGTGTGTGAATAATATTCTATATTTATTATAGAAACTTGTTAATAGACTGGGAAAAAAAATATGTGATGGCATTACTTAACTAGCATGTGTTGTTGCAGCTACCAATTTTCTGCTTATTTTCTTAAAAATATAAAGTGAATCACTTTTTCATTTCTTAAATACTGCAACTATTTTGTTCTTAGGTTGTTCTCTTTTCTTTTAAAGTTGTTGCTAGTATTGTTTCTGATACTAGCATTGTCTGAGAGTTGCAGCTTTGTCAATAATCAGAAGTTAGTGCTTTTGACAGTGCAGTCTTTCAACTGTCTTAAAGACTTCGTGTTTTTATTTTTTTATTTTGTAGCTATCATCCTGTGTGTGTGTAATTACTCGTGAATGCTCTACTCCCTTTTCAAATATATTTGTCTTATCATCATTTTCAGGCTTGTGTTCATATTCTTGCTCAGGGTTTTCCAAGTTTGACTGTTTTGTTTTATTTATAAAGCATGAATCATGACTATTGATATATGGTGGATTTAAGATATCAGTGCTCTGATTTTCTTATTATTCAAGTCTAAACAGTATAGAGGGGGATGGGCAGCTTCACACTCACCAGGAAAGGAAAAAGCAGAGAAATAAAGCATAATAAATCACCTAATTAAGGCTTGATTACTATCATGTAATGAAAAAAGATAAAGTGTTGACCCAATCATCAAAACAAGGTATCAAATAAAGGCATTAGAGCCTCAATAGAGGCATTAAAGCCTGAGAATAATCACATGTTAAATGTGATTTCCAACTATGTAACTAATAAAACATAACTGTTGTCCAATTATATTTAAGAATGTGAAGATAATTTTATTATTCATAGTTGAACAAGAGTACATATTGGAGGATAAGCTACTTTTTTTAATGTCTATCCACGGTATTATCCTAGAAACACTAGTCATTTGATACCACAGATTCTGAAGAGAAAATCCTATTTCAAAATGAACGTAAATATCCTTAAGTATTAACCGTTTGCATTGACTAAAATCTCCATACAATGTGGCCATAACAAAATCTACATACAACAGTAAACAGACATTCTCTGTTTTTTTTTTTTTTTTGGGGGGGGGGTGTTGTTAAGCAAATTTGGGTTCTCTTTGAATTCTTTTCTTCTAGAGGAGGAAGGTGGGTAACATTTAGTGGGATTCTGCTCTATTTGCTGTGGGATGTGGTGGATTCGGCAATTGCAGGATGCCAACATTTTTTAGCAACGTATTTATCTTCCAGTCATTTCTGCTAATGATCTTGTTGGGTGTTTTGGCTTCTGATTTACGTAAGGATTGAGTACTCTTATGAGATGATGTAGGTTTGTTTTCTGTTTTTCATCTTTTTTCAGCTCTTGTGGAATTTCCTGTGTTAGGTTTCTTTAAACCTTCTCTTTAATGATCTGAGTTTTTCATCCATCTAAAAGTGTGAAGAAACTATAACTGGTTTCTTAGATGCATGAATTGCTTGCCTTTTTTATAATTAGCAGTCTTTCTTTCTCCCTGACCCCTGTAATATGTTCATCAGAATGTTTTATTATTTTTGGATTCTATTAAATGTTTAACATCCAGTGCGTTCTCCTATCTTTTCAAACCTACATACCCATTTGATGAGCATGCTCACAACTGTTGACTTTATGCAGATGGATGCTCATAGCCTTGCAATGGAAATGGCACCTGTTATTATGTGGCAAAAGGGGTCGAATCCTGAATTTTATCGTCATTATTGGAATCAGCTGTCCAAACGTCCTTCCAAAAAGAGCTTGGACCCACCACCTGGTTCTTCCTGGGACATGCTCAATGGTAAGTCAGATGTTGCCAATGCGTATCTTTTTCTAAAATCTAATCGAGTTTACAGAAAATGTTACAAGTTTATTTGTGATTATAGCTAGAAGAATTCCAATCATATAGGAAATTCCATTAAACCACCACTGCTCAAATTCAACTCTAGCAGATGATATTCTATCTAAACCAAATGCAAAGTGTTATTGTTGGCTGTGCAACCAATGTATGACTTGACTGAAAGAAAGATGGGATATCAGAAGTTGTCTTTGCATACATGTTTGCAGCAGATTAATTGGTTAGATGCCTCCAGTTTTATCACATGCCACACGAAGTAGGGAGGGGGGAAATACTTACACCTTACGGGTACCCAGATAATCTACCCACTTGGGTTTTGTTATGGGGTTTTTAGGGAAATGTTAAGGTTTCGTGAGTATGGTATACACTTTGCCCTGTTCCAGACCCATAGTTAGTTTTTGTGCGCGTGCGCGTGAGAGAGAGAGAGGGGGGGGGGGGGGAGTATTAATCAATTTAATAAAAACTTTCCAATTTTAAAATTTACCAGATACCTATCCGTGATCATCCCTAGCAAGAAAATAAATCTTTTTTTTGTTTTTGTTTTCAAGAAAAAGAACCCAATTCTGTTCTTGCACGATATTGGAAATAACCCATGACAATTTTATGTCAAAATGTTGTGTTTTTTTTTTTTTCCGAGTCAATTGATGCCTCATGCCAACAACGCAAATCTTCTAAAAATTCAACTAGATTGGTTGACCATGTTACCTGAGGGGATTTATGGTGATACGCAATATTATTAAATTAAAATCATTTAGGAAATTTCTTGAAACCACTGCTCAAGCCAACTCGACGGATGACTATTCTCTATCTGATCCAAGGTGATTGAGTTTTTATCATTAGCAGTTCAACCAATTTATATGACTTGACTGAAGGAGAAACGAGATGTCAAAGGTTGTCTTTAACATTTGTGAGATTGATGGGTTCTTGTTAGATGTCCTAGATTGATCACAAGCTACGGGTATCTCCTAATAATCATAGAGTTGAACTGATAAATGCAGTTTTTTAATGAACCAGATTCTCTTCTTACTTGTTACTATAAAAATTCCATGAGTATGTGAAATAAGTTTTTTCTTTTTAATCAAAATGTCTGGGTCTTTTTTTTTTCTCCTGTAATTAACTGATTATATTTATATGTCAGTTCTTCTTGACTCAGGTTATTGTTAAATAATTTAAAAATTTAGTGGGAAGAAAGTGTAATACTTGAAATTTGCAGACTCTGAAAATTGCATTATCATCTTATCACATTAAAGTTAAGCAAGCCTAGTTGAGAGAGATCTACCATTTCTCCTCAATATCTCAAAGGCGATAGTTTCCACTCCCATTGGGGATACTTTTGGTCTGTGACCAAAAAAAAAAATAAATAACACTTGTTTTTTGTACTATCAAAATTTTTTTCTGAATAAATATACTTGTGGTGTATGGAATCAGTGTTGATTGGAGGTGCCTTTTTCATTTTCATTTTTTTTTTAAATCTTGTGCAGATGAGGATGAAGGCATAGATGCATCCTCTCCCATTCCTCTGGATGATGGCCCCCCAGTTGACTATGCAGCCATTGAGGTTGTTCAGTACCTCATCGAACATCATAATGCAGTTTTCACCGATGCAAATGAAACAGTGTGGAGATGAATGACACCGTTCCTTTTCTGCCCTGGACTCATTGATGTGGATATAATAAACTAGAAGTTTTTGTCTTTTCCTCCAACCTTGAAGTCTCTCTTTCCAAAATCTGGTCAAGATCATTATATTGGCAGCTATATTTTTGAAGTTGGGTGAAGACCATTATGCTGGGGAAGAGGATCATGGATGCTAGTGTGGAGTTATAGTGATCGAGTTATTCTGATTTTCTTGGTTCTTTTGTTTTTGGTCTGGATTTTCATAGTCTTTTTTGTTTATAAGTTGTGCAGGTTTTACTTAACAATAAAAGGCCAAAGAGTTGTTAGTGCTTTTGTTGATCTCTAGCTTGAGAAGTTGAAGAAATGCACTAATTACCCAGAAAAAAATATCAGTATGATGTGTTATTATGGTTTTTCGCAAGGATTGATGATATGTGATCCTTGTTCATAGTTAATGAATAGAGAACTGATTTTAGCTCATAATATAAATTGACATGAGTGGAGATGACAAGAGACCAACAGCTTTTAATTTCCCATGGCTTAAAAGTCTCAGAATGATGAAAAAGATGGTCATATATATATATATATATTGCTAGGCTTTTCAAATCAAATATAATGTATCAATTGTCTGATTCTCCAGTATTAATATAAGATGTATGTGATGTAATAGGAAAACCATATAATTATTTGCAATAGTCATGGACTTGTCATGGTTTTATTTAATAATTACTTCCTCTGGTCCATTTTGTTCCAGTCTTAAATATAAAATTCTTTTATAATATATGTGGTAGTAGTTATTATATATTTTTAAAAAATATTTCTATTTAATATATCTAAAGAGAGAAATTGAATAAGGGTTGTTTTAAAAAAAATATGTTAAAATTTTTGGAAAAACTAAAGTAGTTAATTAATTTTAATTTTTATTCTTAATTCGCGTGATTCGTTTAAAAGGGTTTATATTAAAGAATAGAGTATATTATGTATCTTGATTAGATGACCATAAGTTGATAAGAAAATTTATATAATTTTTTTTTAATTTTTAATTAGATGTACCCTTGTGCAATTACACAGATTTAAGAATTGTTTGCGGCTTTTAGAAATAAAAAGATTTTATATAAATTTATATGTTGATATTGATTTACAATGGCAACGAAAGCTTGCATCTTTCTTTAGAAAGTAAACCCATCTTTCATCTTCTGAGCATTAGGGATTTGGACATCAATTAACTGGTAAGAAATAAAATCCGCAAATAGGTTAGATGAGAGGGATGTCATATTATTGATTCAATTATTGGCTTATACTGCTAAATTGCTAAATTCAAGTAATCCAATACATGTTTGAGTCGCCAAATTAACACACTTCAATTAAATTATACCATTACAGCACATTAAAAGCAATTTGGCCTTTACTTCCAAATTTGGCAGTGAAATTGAAACATTGAAACCAAGAGAGAGATGACTGAACAGTTCATTTTTCCAATGAGGTAGGAAGGTCTTCAAAGTAGTCAAATATCTCACTTGGGAAGTCCTCAAAGAAACCATTTGCTGGACTTGAACTCTGAGCAGTTCCTCCCAATGCAAAACCTGGCATCCTGCTCTCAACTTTCTTGCTGCTGCTGCACACACATTCTGGAACCTTCTGCTGCTCCAAAACATTGAGGAAAGCGGCGTCTAAAGGCTCGGGATCAGCCAGGCCATGGCAGACCGGCAAGAGGCCATAGTCCACTTGGTGGGATTCAGGAAGTACTTGAGAAAAGGTGTACTCTGATGAAGACTCAAATGATGGAACCATGTGAAGTGGAATGGCCTCCTCAGCTTCCAGGTTCTGAAATTCTAATGGTTTCACCATCTTCACCGCCTCAGTGTTAACCATAGAGGACGAAGTAGGGAAGGGAAGGTACTTGTCGTCTGACGGGTTCTCCACCAGATGATTTGAACTGCATGAAGGAACCTGAAACACACAATTGACCTTCTGAATTTAAAAGGTTTTTACATTCTGGTTTGTGATATTACTGTCAAAATCACTTTTATGTATACTTACACACACATCTAAATTGTTTTGATAGGAAAACATTATATAAATTATATATCTTGAAATGACATATATTTCTAGTTCACCTGTTCAACTGGTGGTTGATGAATAGGAGTTTTTGCTTTGTTCTTCAGTGGCTTTGATGGAGAGGGTTTCTGCAACATTCTTTCCAACCTCTTTCTTCTACTACTCCAGAAATTCTTGACATCATTATCAGTTCTTCCTTCCAAGTATGTTGCGATTTTCGCCCACTTGTTCCCAAACTGTGCTTGCAATTCTATCACCAACCTTTCTTCTTCGGCCAAAAACTTGCACCCTCTGCCATTGCAATCACTCACTCTCATTTTCTTGCAAACCAAATAAAGAGACAAATTCGGTGTACGTAGTTTGTGAGTTTTCAATCCAATCTTGTTGGAAAGATCTCAATTGTTCATTTTGATTTATTGTCTATTGTTAAACGACGTCATCCAAACAATTGAGATCCTTTCAATAGGATTGAACTGAACACTCATGAACTGCATTGAATCCAAGTCCACCAAACAAATTGCATAAACCACACAGATACAATATATAAATTTATGTAATAATCACTCTCTTAAGAGTCACATATATAATTTATGTCTTATATCAGTGACAGATAGCGTGTGTTGGTTTGATTTTAAAGCAGAGAAGCTTCATAGCCACCATATAAAGCAATCAAAAGCATAGCTACTTCTCAATATTTTCACTGGTTCTTACGAATCATAATCACAAAAGGCAACAAACACAGACAACATTCTACTCCACTTCGCTAGCAAAGAAAATAAGAACCCCCCAAGAAATACAAAAGTGAAGCAGCAAGAATCAGTTTCATGTGTTGCACTAATAAAAAAACATGGATAACACAAAAGTGGTGTTATCTTACGTCTTCAAGTTGGGTCGAAGCTTGTTAACCCATCGAAGCCGGCAAGATTTCCCGGTCCGGGGAAGCAACCCTTTGGATCGAATGGAGCTCCAGTCCCTTGGACCGTTTTTCTTGACATGTTTCAAGAGAATCTCATCTTCTTCAGCACTCCATGGTCCCTTCTTTATGTAAGTTTCACCACCACCAAACTCTCTCTCCATTTTACTCTTCTGGAAATATTTCTGAGTCTCTCAGTTTCATAGAAGAAAAAACCCAAAGCTGTGAATTCTTTCAACGCTTTTTTATTTATCCTTCTCTTCTCAATAGGGTTTCTCAGAAAGTGCCCTCTATTTCATGGTGTGTATGAAAGAAAAGGTGCTCGTGAGATTTGTTTTTTCAGGTTGTGATCGTGTGTGTAGGTTTTTTTTACCAACGATCATGTGTGTAGTTGGTTTTCCGGAATTCAGTAGCACTTGCGCATGTATATTACTACCACTTTCAATGAGTGGGACCCATGTAATTGCTGCTTTTTTTTCTGACTTCTGACGTGGCAAAATGTTATTGGCTCTTTATTTTAGTTCGGGTGTAGTGGATCGCTGCCCTCCACTATCAGTAGTGTCGGTTTTGACGGTTAGTGGAAATATTACAACCCCGCCATTTTATCTCTTTTCAAATTGGGATGCTTTTAACTTAATTAATTACATATATAATGCGATTAAATGAATAATCCTTTTATTGTTTGTAATTTTCCTATCTGATTGAGTGGCCCACAAGGTTAATAGATTAATAACGAATATGAATAAATGGTATATATATAATAGATTTTTTAAATTATAAAAAATATATATATAAACAAGATTTTGTTGAGAATAATGACCATTGCAAAACTGAAATACATGCATTATCCGGAAACAATGTATCTGTTGGAATTCCCACAAATTTCTTTTCAATTTCTTAGTGAAAAGTAAGTAGGGCTTGTTTGACAGCTTTTTCTATTTTATTGTTCTCAAAGTTTCGTAAAAATGTTTTTGAAAATAAATTTTAGAAAACAAAAAACAAAAAAACTTTTTTGATTCATTGTTCTGAAAACTGTTTTTAAAAACAAAAAAATAAAAAAATTTGTTTGAGAAAATTGTTTTGAAAATATGTTTTGAGAATTAAAAGCAGAAAAATTTGTTTGATTCATTTGTTTTATGAAACAATTTTCATAATAATTGGTACTTTTTTCTTTATTATGATTTAAATAGACTAAATTTACTATAACATAATTGATTAATTTAATAATAAAATTTTAGCAAAATAAATAATAAATAAAATATTTATTATAATATAATAGATTAATATAATAATAAAATTATGTAGGATAAGTCTTAAATGAGGTGTTTAAATGTAGTAGTGGGTGAAATATATTGCAAGTTCTTGTTAGCAATATGAAATTATCCTTCATTTTTCATGTTTTCAACTCCATTTGCAGAGCCAATACATATCCTTAATTATAATAATTAACTCCTTCACTTCATAAAAATTTAGCAGAATAAATAATTAATAACATATATGTACTATAATATAATAGATTAATATAATAATAAAATTATGTATGGTAAGCTTTAAGTGAGGTGTTTGAATGTTATAGTGTGTGAAATATACTGCAAGTTTTTGCTAGTAATATTGGATTATCCTTCATTTCTTGTCTTTTCAACTCCATTTGCAAAATCAATACATATTCTTAACTATAATAATTAACTCCGTCACTTCATAAATAAATTTTAGCAGAAGAAACAATACATAACATATTTTACCAACATAAATCAAATATTTTGCTAACATAAATCACATAGTGAACAATGAAATTGATATAGTTTTAAATAAAATTTCAACAGTAATATTTATATAATTAGTACAAAGTTAGCTAATTAGAAGAATTGATATATTCGAACCACATCCAAGATGCCAGATGATCACGAAGTATTACCATTTGTGCTGTACTTTCATCAGATAGTCTTGATAAGTTTTCCATATTATAACTTGTATTTTCTAGACTTGTGTTTCTAGCCAGGTCCTCTACTTCTTCAGGATTCATGTTCTCTCATTCTCTAAATAGCCTATCACGTCGACTCCCTTACGTATGTAATTATGAATAGCACAACATGCTATCACTATGAGACGTTGTTTTAAAGGATCATATGATGGCATTAATTTTAGAATTGGAAATCGAGCCTTTAATACCCCAAAACAACGTTCAATCGTCATTCTTAAAGAAGAATGCCTATAATTAAAAAGCTCTTTGGGACTTCTAGTTTGACGTCCTCATCCTCGACATTCTTGTGCATGATATCTTTCTTCTCTATATGGGGGAAGAAGACCTTCATTACAAGGATATCCAGAGTCCACAAGATAATATGATCCTGAGGCAATATAAAACATTAATTTAAATATAAACATAAATAAATTCATTTGAATGAATTAAAGAAGAAGAGTAATCATATGTAAAAAAAACAAGCATTTCATTTAGAATTTAACCTTCAGGAGGCCACAGAAAATTTGCATTAGAATTGGTCATTGCATCTAACAAAACCTTTGCATCATGAACACTACCTTCCCAGCCTGAATAAACATAGATAAACATCATATCGAAGTCACATATACACATAACATTTTGTGTGAGGACTGCTTTTCATCCTCTGCATGATATTTGCTTCTCAGCAGGCACCCAAGCACTAACATGTGTCCCATCAATTGCACATACACAATTCTAATTCAATATATATATATATATGAGAGGTAATATTTATGTTAATATTAATAATAAGCAGTAACTATAAAATATTAAAACTTACTTTAAACCAAGGATAATACTTTGTGTTATTTTTAACATTGTCAGGCAACTCCCAAGTCTCCTGCTTGATGATCTCTTTCCCCAATCGACACATTGCTTTTAACACTTGCTTAAAATAATAAGAAATAGTTTGGGGTCGAATGTTGGAAACGATCAGCAACTACCCGTTGTCTAAGATTATGGCCTATAATGTATAAAAACATTGCAACTTTCTCTTCCAAACTCAACTCTTTTGAGTCCATTAAATAATCTTTACTCTTTAACTCATCACATAAATTGATGAAACATGTCTTTTCCATTCTCAACAATTCATAACATGTAGTTCCAGATCCTTGTAAAATCTCATTGACAAATTCTCGACTAGTAAGCGTAGAATTAGAACTGGAACTTTGTTAAGAAACTTGCTTCCATACTCACATATCATGTTAATTAATGCTAACTCTGCTAATTCATAGTCATCTTCACTTGAGCCAGACGAAGTTATAGATCCCTCAGAGCTACCTTCAATATCCATTGTGCATAATAATCTGTTCAAATGCAAATAAACGTAAATCATGGGGAACAATATCAAATACATAACTAGTTATAGTATTCATAGTTTGGAAACAATATCAAATACATAATTAGGCATAGTATTCATAGCTTAGAGAAAGTATCAAGTACATAACTAGTAATAACATTCATAATCACCAAACACAAGACATGCAAACATAACATTCATAAACACAACATAGCACCTACAAATATAGATCAAATCAAACTATTCAGCCATGCCTTCTTCCTCTGTGAAGGCATAGCCATAAATATTTCCCTCCAGGCAGGATTAATAAATTTATCCATTGCCTTCACATAAACCACGTCAAAGATATCTTCAAACTTATTAAGAACAGCAACACATTTGGCAATGGAATAATCAGATGATGTGGCTCCAACACTACTAGCTTCCATGCTCTTTGCCCTCAACATCTCAATTTTAGCTAGGTGAGCCTCTGCCCTTGCATTAGATGCCTTAACCATTGCTTGAATTGCTTCACTTAATTGATCAGATCTGCACTCGCTTTTTTTTTCTTTCGATCAGGCTGAACAAAGCGCTTTCCACTATGTGTCACACGCTCAATTATGTCTTCATCAATGTCATCATCATTTTCAAGGTTTACATGAACTCCACCATGAAGATATTCTTCTTCAAGTTGAATCTCATCTGAAGAATTTGGTGGATCTTGAGTAGATAAATGATGAAGTACACCAGTGGCAGTGCTTCCATTGAAAATTACACCTAGCAATTGATAATGTTCCAGCCCTTGCTTCTTGCATTGAGCAGCTTCAGGATGTGCCTACAAAAATATGCACTATCAATAATCTAGATAATATACATATACAATGTAGAAAAAAAATTTCAAATGGTTACATACCAAAATATAATCTCTCTAACATCTCTCATTAGCAGTAACTGTGTTGGTCTCAGGACTCCAACCAAATCCAGTGTGTTGTAGCAACAAAGAAAAATCTCTATGTTTTGCCCGTAGCCTATTATACTTTTGCTTGATTTGTTTATTATTAAAAGGGCGCCCAGTCATAGCATTCAACTTTCCTAACATGTCTTTCCAAACTTTCCATGAAAACACACCATTGTTGTAATTTCCTTTGTTTACTTCTTCAATCATAATGTCTATGAAGCATTTAACTATATGCTTTAGCCAAGTTGCATTTTTTGAAACTTCTATTGACCCACTAGTTGCTATCTATAATATATGGGATTCAATCATTCAAGCAAGGAGTTAAACAAATTCACCAAAATTGAAGTATCATTGACAAGAGAAGAAAGTATCAAAACTCAGAAAATCAAGGACCATCAAATAAAGAAAACAAAACTAAATACATGCCACTGCATATCTAGGCTTTAACTTTCTTGCAATTTAGGTCTTACAGATAAAATATCTGCTTATAACATAGAGAAGGCATCACATAAGAAACTTTTTATAAGGGAATAATCATGACCCTATGGGAGAAAGATGGAAATGAAACAAATAAAGAAACTTTTTATGACTAAACTCAAATCCTACAAAATTGAACTATTTCAAGAACCAAAACATTAGAAAGTGAAATAATTCTTTCTCTGTAGAAGGTATAACATAGAAAAGGCATCACATAAGATAGGTTCTACCAAATAAATTAGCAATCATAAATCCTCTCCCACTAAAACAGGGGATTGAGGATTCAATATAGAGCATTCCAATAGATAGCTATTTAGAAATAAAGTAAAGTCAATAAAGGCACTATTCACATCAGCCCACCATATACAACAAAATCATAAACAATAACTCATAGACAAATTGAAGACTCTGTTTGCAAATTACATTAATGAGAAGGCAACAATCATATCTTGGTCTATTTGATTTCTTTAAAAGTGAAGCAAGAATTTCATAGTCACTTCCCAATATCAGTTTATTTCCAGTATCCGTATTTCAAAATTCCTCACACTTCAAATTTTATTATAGTTACTTAAACTATTGTTAAATTGCAAAATCCTTAAAAAAAATCACATGAATGCACCCTACAGTCAATCCATCCTGCTACGTACCATTTGAATGGGCAAGAAAATTCAATTCAATAATTTAAATAAATGATGATATAAAATTTAAACTTGTGCACCATTACATCTGTACCTTCTATTGGATCACCTCAATAATACAAGGTTTTGATTTGTTCCCATACACTTCACGTGAGGCTACAAAAGGTAGCCACAATAAAATAGACACTGACCAGCCAACTTCAAAATGGAGGATAATGAGGGTTTTGACATATTTGATTGTTAGGCCTTAAAGGAAATGACTTCCCTAAGATTGGTAAAAGATGTTCAACAATCCATTCACAAACAAATACAAAAGGTTTCACAAGGATACAAATTTCATATCTCACTCAAGTCAATACTCAACATCCTGATATACCAAAATTCTTTACCCGAAATTAATATCAGCTTTGTAAGGAGTATCAATTTTCTAAGCAGCCAAGCAAAAAGAATCCAGATATAAACCAACAAATAATAATATAATGAAAATCGGGGGAAAAAAACAGAGCTTGACCACCAAAACACCTCAAATGACAAAAACATGTATGACAATCGTAGTTGAGCAGAACAAAGTGGAAGCTCCAAGGTTAAGAGTTACAGATCGAGTTTCAAAATAAAAAATTGGCTCACATGCGGATTGACTTACAGATCAAGCTTGAAACCTGAATCAACAAGTGACCGAAGCTGAACTTCAAGTTGAAAACCAGAAATGAAGCTGAATCGAAGCTCAAGATGTCCCGGGTTTGAAGCCTTTCAAAGCAATGCAGTAGATCGAGCCTGAAACTTGAAGATAAAAAAGGAATTGAAGCCGAAAACTAGATTAAAGCAAACTTGAAGCTGAATCGAAGTAGAAAATGAGAAGAAAGAAGGATCCAAGCTCAAAAAATCACGGCAAGAAAGAAGAAAGAAGACTCATCGATGGACAAAATAGCTCACCGAAGGTCAGGTAATAGTGGAAGGACGAAGACCGGCGACCTCAATGCAAGAGAAAAATGGCTAAGTTGAGGCGGAGAAGCTGAGATTTTTTGGAGCTGAGCAGACTCTCGAGACCTGGTGCTGATAGAAGACCGCGGCAAGATGAGCTGAGAGTGAAAAATCGGCTCATAGGATTCGAAGAGCAAAACTGAACATGGTTAAAAATTACAAAAGTGTCATTAATGAGACGTGTTGTTCTCCATGTTTCCTCAAATTCTTAGAACAAAACATCCCAAAACACCTTAAAATTGTTTTCCATTTTCTGTTCCAGAAACACCAAGTTATTTTTTTGTTTTCAGAACACTTCACTTTAAAAACAACTCAGCAAATGAGTTTTTGTGTTTTTTTGTTCTCAAAAACAAAAAACTATTCCTGAAAACACCAATCAAAGAGGGCCGTAATTTCTAGCAATGGATTGCTTCTTTGTCAAATCACGAGACAAAGTACTCCAAAAGAATAATTATTTACATGCAACCCTACAACACAATCATACTCCCTCCATTGCTATGTCCCATGTACGTAGTTTGCTAAGAAATGGTGATGTACATGTCATATTTGCCCATGATACAGGAGTACTCATTGTTATTTTTTCCAACAGAAGTTGAAGAAATTGGGGGTAAGTTTTTTTATTCGGATTATGACATATGTACGTATTTTCAAGTGGGGCAAAGTTGGAACCTCAAATGAGTCTATTTGTTTGGTGAGTTTGATCAGACGTTTTGCTTTTATTATATATATATATATATGGTTTTTGACTGATTATGAATCGAGTTCAAGAAATGAAATTAGAGGAGGATCCTCTTGTTATTGGGTTTATACTTTATTTACTTATTTATTGATGTGATTATTATTTTATTTTTATTTTTATTTTTATTTTTTATTTTGAGTAATTAAATACATAATTCCAAATAATTTTTAATTAATTTATAAAAGATTTAAAATTTATATTATCAATTAAAGATATTTGAAATATTTTAATGAATTATCATAACTAATTAGCGTTAAAAAATTAAATATTTCATATGTAGATTTTTTTAGTAAATAAAGTCTATATTATAAATTCTATAGATCAAATCGTCTACTAAAATTGTTAATATTCAAATATATTTGTTCTGCTTTTATTTGAATTTTTGAGCTCTAAAAGTTAGAACACATAATTGCGGATGATCATAACAAAACATAGTTACTTAAATTGAAAAATATAAAAATTTGAATAAACATGATTAATATAATTTTTAAATTATTTATTCTCTCTGTCCAAAAAAATAATTTATTTCTTCTCAAATACATATATTTATTTAATAAATAGAATAAATTCAATTTTTTTAATTTATTCAACGTTCATATGTATATTTTATTATTTAACATTAAATCTTTAGTTAAAAAAATAAAAGGAAAATCGATTCTAACTTATTATTATATTACAGTATTATATTGATTTTTTTTAAATTCAAATGATTTTGGTAAAACTCTATAACCCAAAAATAATTTATATTTATCCATAATTTCTAATTCTATAGCTAAAAACACCCATCGGCATCCCCTGGCCTGCACAAACGACTCGAACCAACTCCAACCCAACGGTAACGGCAAGACGGACGGCGAACGCGACGGTGATAAATTCGAGTTTATTTTTTGCCAAGATAATTTATTTAATGTTCATATATATGTATATTTTTTATTTAATATTAAATATCTTGTTAAAAATAAAATAACAAATAAATCGATTCTATCTTATTAATTTATTATTGTACTAGTATATTGGTGCTTTATCTTTTTTCAAAATTCAAGCGATTTTGAAAATCTCTATATCCCCAATAAAGTGATTTATATTTATCCATATATCCCTTTTATATTAAATATCTAATTCCTAACCCTGCCTCTGCATGCTTTTTTGCTTGCACACACCAACACCCATCGGCATCCCCAGCATACATTCAGGACTCCAATCAACTCCTCCCATCTCATGGTGGTGATGGCGAGATCGACGACAAATGCGACGATTATGCAAGGCGAAGAGGTGACTCACGACAACGGTAACCACTCAGCGATAAGTGAAGAGGTATCCCCTTTCTAACGTTTGCTTATTTAATTTCTCCCATAATACTATGTTTCTGTGTTGCTTGTTCCTGTCCATTCTCTTTCTGCTTCTTTCCTTCTTCATTCCACTATTCTCAGTCTTTAATGTCTGCATGTATCAGAAATTCCGTGTTAGAAGAAATTCCATGTATGTATGTATGAGCTTATATAATCAATATAAGTAGTACACTAGAAGGAGAGAAGTAAATGATCCCAGGATTAGTATTTTTAAGAAATTCAACTACTGATAAATATCAACGAACGAGAATCTCAATTCATATACATGCATGTCTAACCAATTATTATTGTTATTATTATTGGAATGAGGTGGGTAGTATTTAATTTGAAAGTACAAACTGCTTAGCTGATATTGTTTTAAACTAATTAACATAGGTAAGTGCTCCATTACGTTGTCCTTCAATAACGAGAGAAAAAACAAAAATTCTTAGTATTGGCGCTCCTGTAAATGTAAGATCAAGTGTCATGCTATGTATAATGTATTTGTTATGAAAGATAATATTCGCTTGATGAAGGTAATGTTAAGGAAATTTCCAATTATTCATCCCCTATGATAATATGAAACTAATGTTTTGATAATATTGATAATGGATTAGTATTGTTTCGATTTTTTTGGGAAAAAAAAAGACGCTTTCACTGTGCCGAATTTGTTTTTAATTTTTTTCCCTTCTGGAACACGCTAAATTTAAATTGTAACACTTTAGGTTTTGTCATATGGATTACCTTTTATTTTTTTTTATTTTTCTTATATTGGTGTTTGCCAATCAAACAGATTAATTAATTTATTAGTAACTCGGCTTCTTAGTATTGGTGCTCCCTGTAAGATCATGTATTCAGCTATGTCTTTTTTTCTTTTTCTTTTTTTGGAAAGATAATATTCTCTCTTCATTAAGATAATATTAAAGATATTTCCAATGATTCATTCCCTATGATAATAAAATGAAACTAACATGTAGATAATTTTAATAATTAATTAATAATGATGAATTAACATTTTGATGTCCAACAATGTGTTTTTGTTTCCTTCTTGAATGCACTAAAATTAAATTGTAACACTTTAGGTTTTGTCCTATGGAGCACTTTTATTTTTATAGTTTTCGTATATTGGTGTTGCCAATCAAATTAATGAGTAATTTGGCTTCTCCCCTCTCTATGTTTACAGGTCAAACTTCTTAAAGTACCAGAAGATTTAATATTCGAAATATTCTCATGGTTGCCTGCAAAATCTATCTTCAAGTTTAAGTCATGTTCTAAATCTATATTTGAGTTCACAAATGAGACAAATTTTGCATTGAAGCAGACTCAAAATTTAATGGCAAAAGATGATTCTTCCTTTTTCATTCAAGGACAATATGAAATTGAAATATATACATTACCTGAAAACGAGGCATCTTCTGGTATTCCCACAAAGTTTCTTCGATTTCTTAATGAAAGGTCAGTAAGAATCCTTGCTTCTAGTAATGGACTACACTGTCAAATCCTAAGACAAAGGACTCCAAAAGTAGAATTGTTGACTTGTAACCCTACAACACAATCATGTTACTCCATTGCTACCCCACATAGTTTGCCGAAAAATCCTTGTGCGTTTGTCATATTTGTGTTTGAACGCAACCATAATAAAGATGTTCTTAATGAGGACTATCAGTTAATTCTTTTCGAATATAAAGTAGATGGACGATTTGGGAATTTCGTGTGTAAAGTTTATATGCCAAAAAAAGGTGTATGGAAGGAAAGGGAAAGGTGTTTATTTTTGGTTGATAAGAGCTGGATATATGACTCTCCAGTGTCCTATAAAGGGACTGTTCACTTTGTTTCAAGTTGGGATTCTAATTTCGCAGGAAAATATCATAATATGTTACTATACAATCTTGAAACTGGCAAGACAAGAAGGGTTAGTTTCCCAGAAGATGTTGCAGAAATTGGGTATAAACTCTTTGATTCGGACTACGACATACGAATTTTTAAATGGGGCAAAGCTGGAAGCTTGAATGAGTCGATTTGTCTAGCTAGTGAGTTTGGTCAAAAGTTTTGTTTTTACTTTGTGGGTTTTTAATGATCATGAATCGAGTTCTTGGTCGAAATTTTTGACATTGAGTTTGGAAGAAATATGGGGTTGGAGGAATATTCTTCAGTTTGTGAATTTATAATAATGAATGGAGATTCTTTGGTGTTTGGTACACACAGAGATTTGTATGAGTATGATTTAATTGGTGCAAAAAAAAGAAGACTTGAAAAAATTGGTGAATATAGGTTAGATTGGGATAGGCACTTCATTTCTTACTCCAATACTCTACGTTCATGTGGAGTTGATGCCAAAGACTTCCCTTTCTAAAAGGGGAAAAATGCTTAGCTTTGTACTCATTCTTTTGCATGCGTTGATATAATATTTGTATTATGACCATAAGAAATTGATAGAATTGATAATATTTATTCTTTTCCGTCCATATATTTTTGTGTTTCATGTATTTATCAATGTTATGGCTTATATATCCTCACCCACTTGTGTTCAATTGCAAGGGATAAGTGATGTAATATAATGGAATGATGATTACACATGGATTTATTTGGTATGATATTCAGTGTGTAAAAAATAAATCTATTTTGTATATTTAATTAAATATAAATAATTAAAAAATTTTAAATTGCTCCAAAAGTAGTGGTGCTCGATGATAGTGGTTAAGGGTGTTCAAGGGTGTGGTTTGGTTCGGTTTTGGGCAAAACCCGAACCAAACCAAACCAATCGGTTTGACTATTCTTGGAACCTTGTCGGTTTGGTTCGGTTTAACAATCGGTTTGGTTCGGTTTGGTTCAAGCTTGGTTCATACTTTTCAATTTTTTTTTAAATAATATCCTTCTTCAACAATTAGATTAAATAGATTACATATATATATATATATATTTTGAATACAAATTATATCTAAATAATTTATTAACCAATATGCTTTATAAATATTATAAAAGTGAAATAAAATAGGTGTGATTATGAGTAATTGGGTAAATTTATATGTTATAATTTATTATAATATAGTTATCATGTGTGGTTCGGTTTGGTTCAAGTCTCATTGCACTAAAACCGAACCGAACCAAACCGAGTCGGTTCCAAAATGGAAAAAACCGAATAGACCTCATTTCAATTCGGTTTTTATCGGTTTGGTTTGGTTCGGTTTGGTTTGATCGGTTTTGTTTGATTTTGAACACCCTTAATGGTGGTGTTAAACTAGTGATCAGCAAAGATGGCCAACAAGTGAATGAAAGTTGTCCCTTAAAATTATTATTGCATATTTGGATGGAAATGTTAAAAAGCCTAAAAGATAAAAGTTATAATATCTATTATATACAGGTAGGAATGTCAAATTAATTTAGAAATGTCGTAATTAATGGGAGTGATCAAACACATGACACAACTATCAAGGAAGGTCACATATGGATGATTAAATCCACTAGTTTATATGGTGGAACATTTGTTTTACATTAAACTTATATTGATAAGAAAAATATAAAACACGATGAGTTTTTAAAATCTCAATTGATCATGCTAGAAAATTAAGACTATCAATATTATGGATCCCACTAACTATTAAGGAGAAATTTCATAAAGAATAAGAAATATCCTAAAATAGTGATAGTTGGAACTCTTATCGTGCAACTTCAATCTTAACGAAAGATTAAATTCTGACCATGATTATGAATTTGTCAACTCTTAGTAACTATATGGCATACATTAAGGAACTTGACTAGAACATAAACTTTAAGAATAACCCCACAGTTTTCACACATAATAAATTCCAAATTAAGACATGTTTTCATGAAAGATATGAGAGAAACCAAAGCAAACAATGATATTTGGGAATTTGTATAGTCGTTAGTGGGGCCAAGAAAAATTGGCCATAAATATTGGGTCTTTTAGATCAAAAAGGAATTCATTAGGCAACATTGAGTACTACAAAGGAAAGATTATTTGTTAAAATATTTCCTCTATAATGGAAGGGATTAATATTAGTGAGATTTTTCTCTTATATTAATGAATAATTCCTTTTACATCTTCATGATTTTGTATGACTGTTTAAATTGGAATATTGTGAAAACCATCACTCTCATTATAATTATAGGAGAATGATGTATGTGAAATAAATGATGGGTTCAATTAATGCTAAGGAGAATTTAGTTAGGCAAAACTTAAGTATGTCCCATGATAGTACTAATTGAAGTCCCATAATGTGATCATATTTTTAGATAACATTAAAAGCATCATGCATGGATATTTGTTTATATCACTGTATTAGTGAGAGTTAAATCATCTGTTAAACTTTACTAGTAAATGACATATTACTTATGATTGGTGATTTGGGGTGTCATAAAGGACAGAATAATCTTGTTCAAGAACTTTGACATGAAAGATACAGGTGAGGTGTTCTTAAGGACACATAAAGGGATAATTTTCAAAATTCTTGAAATTATCATAAGAAATCTTTATTTATAAGTACTTGAAAATTTATGAATAAATGTTTATTTGTTATATGTGATGCCTATATTTGTCATGTGTCCCTAATGAGATTTAGAAAAAAATGAGAAGAATATTCCTTTTATACTAGTAGTCAAAAGCATAATGTTTGACTAAATATACATAAAAATTGATATAACCTTTATGAAAGGAATATTATAAAGATTCCAAAGTAATTTATACTTGGATAATAAATGATAAGCTATAAAGAATACTAAAAATTCATACTTACATATAAAAGATCAATAGTTAAAAAAAACTACATTTGTTCAATTTAGTAGGATATGTTGACTTTAAAGGTCAATATTATTACACATTCTAATAATAGGTGAACAAGTTGTGTCATGGAGAAATGCAAGATTGCTAAGGAATCATTTATTGCTTACTTTCTTCATGAATGCTGGATTTGATCTTTATCTAAAGACAATTTTATAATGATGTTGAATTTAATCATTGGTTTCAAATTGAGGATTCATTTGAGCTCATAAAGAAGTGTGTTGATCATATAAAATTAAATGGTTATAAAACACCTAAAGAAAAAAATCTTTGATTAAGAGCATGTAATTAAAGTATATAAAGGATCATACATCTCATGAACAACAGATCATATTGTGATGATCTAGATGAGATACGCTTAAGTGATGAAACTTGTGTTGTAATTCATTATCTCAACATATGTATTATATACAATTTTGACGAGATTAATGAACATTAAGTTTGGAACTAAATAAATATTTTTGGTTTATTCATAAAGATAAATGTGCTACTTGTGATACATAGAAGATTATAATCGCAAAATTTGAGGATCTACCGCTATAATTCTAGTAATATTGCATAAATATTCCTTGATATATTTATTGGCAAATCAAGATTAGACCAAGTTGGAGAATGTTAGATATATTTAATTAATATTTAGTATTTGAAGTTATTTAAATTATATATTTATATTGTTTATTTAATTAAATACTCCTTCTATTCCATACTATAAGAAACAAATAAATATATCATCAGAACCAAGAAAACAATCACACATCATAAATATGTCACAAAAAAATTTTTTCTCCACAAATGCGCTTATTTAATTCTCTTCATAAATCAAAATTGTAAATAAATCTTCCTCTCACTTAATTTTTCTCATAAAAGTAACTCTATTTTAATCATGAGTAAAATTGGAAAAGTATATTAATTAATCAGACAAAATTCATTTGTCTCTTATGTTTTGGAACAAAAAAAATTGAGAAACGCCTATCATATTCTGAAACGGAGGGAACATATCTCAACTAAGTGTGATCCTTATCTTTAAGAGAAGATATCATTAGCTGAGCGATTTTAGAATATAAGGGATAAACTCAAACATAATTTTATCTTTATCTTTATTTGAATTCAAATTCAAATTTAAATTTAATAACCGATGATGACCAATATTATTAAATGGAAGCAGACTAAGTTAAGCTTCACAAACGCTTTAGTTCCCTAACTAGTTGAGATCTCTTAGTTTTATCATTAGGTCTCAATGCTATTTGGGAGAACTATCTACCTTATTTTAAATTATTAATTTCTTCTAACTATTTTATTTGTGATTTCAGTTCTAATATTTAGATCAAATAACTATGAATATAACTGCATTAGATCATTTAGTATAGCAAGAGATATTTATAAAATTTTCTACTAGTCTTATAATTTATAGGAGAATTCTTATACAAAATTTTGCTTAAAATTGAATTTGTCTTACAATGCATTATTTGAATAGTGCTTTCTTGTTTTGTTTTTGGCATTATGTGAAGGCTATCAAATTAAAGGGTTTATATTTTTATAGATGGTTCTGGACTTGTTTTGATTTGTACCTATTTTAAGTTAATTGATTTCATCAAGTGAAGATGTCTAAAAACACCAAAGAGTCCATGAACTGAAAAGAACATTCACTTTTGTCTTTATTTACGATTTAGGAATGTCATTATTAATTTAGTTTTATTTTTGTTATAGATAATTGACAACATAATTATCATAACTAGTTGACAAAATAATTATCATAACTACTTTTAATGGAATTATCATAAATAATTAGCATTAAAAAATTAAATATTTGAGATGTAGATGTTTTCATTAAATAAATTCTAGTATGTACATTTTAAAATCTTATAAATCAGATATATATATATATATATTTTACATCATAAATCAGATATTTGAACAGTAGTTTTAATGATAATAATAATAATAATAATAATATATTAAAACTAGGAAACGTGTAAATGCAGATCAGTAAAAAGAAAGTTGAAAGAGGAAAAAGACAAGTGCACATAGATATCATGATACAAGCTAATAAGTATCAAGGGAACATAATCACCGACAATCCAGAGCTTGCTAGGGCCACAGCTAGTGCCTATGATGATAATAATAAAGAAGTGCAACATTGCAGTGGGCTTCAATGGCAGCAGCAGGTTCACCGGAGATTTAACTTCAATGTTATATTTTTACAAATATGACGTCTCGTCTGCCAGCAAAGAAGGCATCTTTTGGGGTAAGAAAACAAAACATATAAGAAAAGCAAAGTCTGGCAGCAGGTAGTGTATAGGAAGAACAAATGTTAAAGGTCAGTTCAAAAGTAGAACAGGGTTTCTTTGAGACGTTCGAAAGAGCGAACCAGATAGATCGATGCAACTAGCCAGACCTAAAAAAAATGAAACTTGAAGTTAACTTTGCTTGCTCCCTAGAAGAAGCCTCTAAAAACGGTTAAGCTAATTTTTCTTTTTGTCTAATTTTAAGTTAATCTCATCAAGTGGAAACCTGCGTCTAAAAGGGCCAAAGAGTCTATACACTAAAAAGAACATAGCAAAATAAATGTGCCAGGAAATTAAATTAACTATTAATACTCTTCATTCTCTTAATTACCTAAACAACCTAAGCCACACAAGACTGAACCCTAATATATGAAGGTAATGGGCCCCTTCTTTTCCAAATTTACACGCACCGAAACAAAAAAGAAAAAGTACGTGTCTTCTAGCCTCTGCAATTCATCAGTTGACATGTCAGCTTATTTATATCAGATTGTTTGAGAGGCTTCTGGATAAACATCTCAGCTCCCTCTTCCAAACACCTTTTTCACACACGACAGAGAGAATGGGTCGATCAGAACACCAATAATATATACACACAAACACAAACATATGGTTAAGGGTGCGTAGGCATTACTTGTTGATCCTACTTGGGATGTTCTCTGATGACATTATTACCACTGGAACCTCCTTCATGATTGTTGACTCCTGTTTTCAAAGTAAACTAGATAGATTGTGGTTGTTAATAATAGGGGTAATGGACCTTCTCTCCTCAAAGTTTTCTCAAATTTTTATATTGATCCTTCTAGTTTCATTTTAATTAATAAGTTTTTATAATTTTATATCATTAAAAAGTTGATTCCTAATATCTTAAAAATTCAATATTTAATCTTATAATCTAAGTTGGCATTAACGTTTTTAAAATTAAGATAATATGACTAGCAGTTAATATATTTAGATTGACATGTAGGTAATTAAGACTAAATAGAATGTATTTTTTAAAAAATGTAAACATCTGCTGATGATTTAAAATTTTATTATTATATTTATTTTTGTGAAAAAAAATAGTTCAATCAGTCTTATGATCTATGTGTCAATCTAAATCAACTAACTATTAGCACATTATCTTAATTTTAACAGTATTAATGACATTCTAGAAAACAAAAAGATTAATTATTGAGTGTTTAAAATATTAAAGAACAGCTCTTTATTAATATAAAACTATAACAATTTATTTAATTAAAGACCAATATGAAAATTTGAGAAAATCTTATTGACCAAAAGATCCTTCAACCCTTAACAATATGTCACTACAAAATTGTGTCCTGGCTTAGTAAAATACCTTTATTTTCTTAAGTAGATCGTATCCTGTCATCCCAGGCATGCAATAGTCTGTAATAATCATATTTACTTTGGATTCCTAAAAATAGCATCTCATTATCAGTTTGGTATAACGGATACGAGTTTGGCTACTCTGAAATTAAGGAGAATGAGTCGATCACTGTCACTTACATTGCTCTTCAAGGCGTTTTCTTCATCATTTCCTAACCCCAGAAACTCTAATGCCCTCAATCCATTTTCCGCAGTTGTCACTACAACCAAATAGCCATCCTCATAATAAATGAGTAAGCCTGTTTCGTTTTGAGTTTGCAAAGTTAAAATAAAATCAAGTTTACTAAAATAAAATAAAGTTTAGATAAAAGTAAGTTTGTTATAATACAATTTATGTTTGGATTTTTTTATTATAAAAGTAAGTCTAACAAAATAAATATAAGACAAAAACATGTTTACAAATTAAAAAATAATTTTTTCAATCTGTTAATTAAAAATACATTTAGAGATAAAAATAAATTTACAGAATAACATTTTAAAATGAATCAAAGTCAAGGTTAACTAAAAGTACATTTGTAAATATAAGTTTGTCCTACTAAATGATAAATCAAACGGGCTTTAAGAAACTAAACACTAGATAAGTGTTTATGAAAGATTTAAAACCGTCAAAAGAAGATGCTTTGTGTGTTTTGTACCTTTGCAAGAAGAATTCCTGAGTAGCTTCTCAACGAGTTTGAGATCAATGAGGTTGTCATCAACAGCTAAAATATGAGGCATAACTCCATTTTCCAGGATCCAATTTGGTGGCACAAAAGAAGAAGAAGAAGAAGAAGAAGCAGCCGCCATATGTATGGCCTTGAATCCTGAAAACACCGAAGAACAAGGAGGTATGCAATATATAGAAGGAGGAGGAGGAGGAGGAGGTATGTACCAAACGCATATGAAATAAAGGGGATTATTATCAAAACCACTCGTCATAATATATATATATATAATAAATAAATATAATTAATATATCTTTTTATTAAAAATATATATCTCATCTATATTTAAATATATATATATATGTATATATTATATTCATAAGAATATATATGTTTAAAACATTTAAATAGATTCTTAAATTATAAATATAAAATATAATATATATATATATATATATCTTATTAACAAATTAAAAATATATAATATCTTTACGTTATATGTCTTTATATACAACATCTTTTAATTAACATATATATTTTTAAATTTATATAAAATTACATATGATAAATAGATTTAGACTCATATCATACATATGTGTGTGTGTGAAACAACTTTAGTCAAATTAGGATAAGCCGAATTAAAAATAAATAGATTTGTCAATAAACCAACATAGAAGAGAATTGACTTTTTGACCACAACACTATAAAAAAAATAAAAAAAATCTTAATATACTATAACTTGAAAAATATTTTTCAAGATGCCATGAAAGTTAGATCTCAATATCTGAGCCATAGAGATGTATTTTTTCAAAAATTTTTCTTAATCAATGGGAAAGATCTTAGTGTCATCTTGTCAAAGACGCGGAGACTTCCCTCATTATACAAAGCTCCATTTAGTTTCAAAATATAGATTTTAATCAAATTTTTAATTCCCTTAATAATATAAATGGAAAGAACAGGTGAGAGAAATAAAAAAAAAAGAGAAAATATGACTTATTTTTTAAATTTAAAATAATTTTTCTGATCTTAAAATTCTAGTAAAACTAAAATTTAAATTCTATAAAAATGAGCTTAATTGCTCATATGTGTTTTGACTATTATTTTAGAAATTTTTCAATAATATTTCTCTCGGCGTTATATTCTTCTATTTTATTCCTCACATTTTCTTTATTTTTCCCATGTTCTTCTTGTTTGCATATTTGCATCAAGAAATTAAAATTTTGACTAAAATATATATTTTAAAATAGATAAAAATTATATAATTTTAATAATAATAAATAAAATTTAATATATTCTACTTTTATAGTTATTTGGTATATTAATATAAATTTTAATTAATAAAAAATATTTTTTATATTAAAAGCTTAATTAAAATATATATTTTAAAAATATAAAAAAATCTATATAATTTTAGAAATATATTTTATATATTATTTATATTATTAAATAATTAATTTATATTATTCATATATATTTATTTATTTTAATGTGGTTTGAAAAAGAAGGGACCTTAGTAAATATTTGAAGAATGAAAAAATAATTGGCTCTAAACAAGGGATTTAACAAAAAGAAAAAAAGAAAGTTGAGGCGGTGGGGGATAATAGGGGACAGGCGTAGCCTGACTTTGTACTATTATGAGGGAAAGATCTTGGTGACTTTTGACACCAAAAACTTTCCATTGAATTAGAAGAAATTGGAAAAGTACACCCTAGTATTTCAGATATCAAGATCTAATTTTTAAATTTTTTTTTAAATTATAATATATTAAAAAAAATTTTATAATGTTATGATAAAAAAGTTAAGATAATTAGATTTTTAAGTATGATATTTTAGATTTAACCATGAGCTAAATGTATTAAAAAATTATTTTATTTGGAGGGGTCAAACTTAACTTTATGATGTTTAACTCTACTTTAAAGATTAGTCTTCAATGGTAACTTAAAAATACCTTAATGTTAAAAAAATAATTTTAAAGTCCATAACTTTAAAATTAGGCTTAAATTAATAAAATTATCTAAAATTGAAACCATATTATATATATAATATTGATATATATATACTTAGTTATATTGTCAGGGACAGGTTATAAGTAATTTATAGATCTGTCTCCTTACTAATTTACCATTCTCATATTTCACAAATTCTAGTTCCTTTTTTTCTTTTCTGTGAAATTATCAATCAAATGTAAGGCTTGCCTTGACTACTTTTGTTTGTTCTGTTGCCTCGTTGTACATATTCTTTCTTGATAGAATGAAATTCTCCTATTTGCTCCGGGAAAAAAAAAAGAATGTAAGGATTGCCAAACACAACAAATCCTCAACTCATTAAATAATATACGCACACATATATATTTAATTTATTTAAAGAATATAAATAAAAATTCTTAAACACATAAAAATTTAAAATTTATAAATAATGCAAATATAAATATTTTAAATACATAAAAAATAAAAAAGTTTAGGGAAAATTTCAAATAAATACTAAAGAAATAAGATATTTTCAAAAAGTAACCAAATGAACCTAATTCCCAAAAAATATCAAGATTTATAATTGTAATTGGAATTAAAATTGAAAGGTAAAAAATAAAAATGCTTTTATTGTGCAAATGACACATTTGGCAAATAATAATAATGCACTTGCAAGTGGCATAAACTCATTTATAAGTGATACTATTTGCAAATAAACCTCTATCACTAAGAAATAAATGTCTGTTAATTGTAAATATAATATTATTAATTACTTATAAATGAGTTTGGATTACTTGCAAATTGGTCATTTACACAAGGAGGATATTTTTATTTTTCACTTTCTAATTTTAATTTTAATTACAAATCTTGGTAGTTTTATAGAATTAAGATAAATTGGAGTTACTTTTTGAAAATATCTTTTTTTTATTTGGAATTTTTCCAAACATTTATTGAAGTAAGTAGCAATTAATCTGATGATTATAATTAAGATATTTTTAAGGCTTAAAATAAAAATTTAAAATATTTTAATTTAAGATGTTAAAAATTACACCATTAAAAATAACTGAATTTTAGAATATGTTTATAAAACATTTAAAACTACAACCTTCTTTTTGTTAAAATTACAATCTTAAAATGAATAATTTTTATTTATTTTAGATAATATTTTATGAAAGTGCATCTTAAAATTACAAGGAATAATCACATTTTGGGACTAACATCATAAATTTATTACAAAATATAATTTTTTATTATTTTTTTTCAATTTTACTACTCAGTCTTTCAATTTTGATCACTATTTTTAAGTAAAAAAATTTTTTTATAATAAATTTGTTATGTTGATCCAAAATGTGATCTCCAAATTACAACCTTCTTATTGTTTGGGACCGCCGATACTGCTACTGAAACTAGAATCACATTAAGATGGAAATGAAAGAAACTCAATACGTTTGGTTCAAAGGAAAAAAAATTAACCAGGGGTTTGGAGATCAAGAAAATGTGGACAATAACCTTTGCTTTTCTGACTCATCTGATTCAAAGAGAGTACAGAATTACAGGGACAGCGTCATGAGCTGGAGAATAAAATTCACTCCAGTTCAGCAATGATGTGATAGTGTCATCAATATGGAAAGAAAAGAAAAGGAAGCAACTCACAGATTTATGACATGAAGTTTATTAATTTATATTTGTTATTTAATATTAAATATTTATCTTCAGTTAAAAATAAAATAAAAAGTAAATCGATTCTAATTTATTAATTTATTATAGTATATTAATATTTTTTAAAAAAAATTCAAATGATTTTGAAAAATCTCTATATTCCCCAAATAATTTTTATTTGTCTATATATCCCTGTTATATTAAATAGAAAAACTAGCCCGTGCATTGCAAAAAATGAAAGTTAAATTTTAAAAGAAAGAAAAAACAATGAAGAAGTTAAAAAAATGAGAGTTAAAGTAATTAGACAATTATAATAGATAATTAAAAAAGAAGGTAAGGTAATAATTAAATTAATTTATTTATTAAAATTAAAAGTTGATTAAACAACGGAGAAGTTCTTATATGAATTTTTTTTTATAAAACTCAAATTTGAAGTCTTATTTAAAAATTATTAAATTTTTTATCATTTAATTTAATTACCAATCTGCATATATTTTTCTTATATTTAACTAATTTATTTGCTAAACAAAAAATAAAAAAAAACTTTCAAGAATTTGGGCTTGTTTGACAGTGTTTTTTGTTTTCTTGTTTTCAAAACAGTTTTGTAAAACTGTTTTCGAGAATAAATTTTGAAAATAACAAAATAAAAAAATCTGTTTGAATGATTGTTCTCAAAATCATAACTAGTAAGTAATAGATGAGTTATTCAAAATTTATAACTTTACCATTAATAAGGTGGATATTTTTCATATTTTCTTTTATTTTCTAAAACAAAAACTACAAAACAACTTAAAGTTATTATGAGTTTTTTATTTTTTTATTTTTCTTTTTCTAAAATAATTTATAAAAAACAGGTTTACCAAATAATTTTTTTTATTTTTTTATTTTTAAAAATAAAAAATTATTTAAAAAACATTGATCAAACATACCCTTTGTCATTGTATATTGAGAGTAGAGAAATTAAAGACGTAAAACTTTTTGGTTTTTAGTCGAAGTGAAGGGTTGACTGGAGGTTGGCCAAAGAAAGGAAAAAGAATGGTTGACTAGAACACCACATATTCAGGTTAAAATTAACGTGGGAAAATTAAACTTTTAATCCTTAAATTTTTCATTTATTTAAAAATTAGTCTTTAAATTAATTTTCTTATGAGCTGCCTAATGTAAACTATTACCAACATTGATCCCTAAACTTTTAAATCATTTAGAAATAGGTCCTTACTTGTGCCACATGGTCAGATAGAATTATAACGTTTCTGATTTGGCAAACGGTAATTTCATGTGGAAGACATATAGATTATAAACTGCTTAAGTGTCTATGATAAAGTCTAGCTAGCCGATTATGTAAAACTTATTTAATTAAAAAATAAAAGAATATATTGGATAGCTAAATAACCTTTCAAAATACTCAGTATCTATAACTCCAAATGAACTCATCCGATATGTCATATTAGAACCCGAATATAAGTTGGACTACCTGAACCAATTCATAATACTCTTAGTCACATCAAGAGTATGTGGCATTGTGAACCTTAGCAAAGGAAACATTGGGACCGATAAAGACTTTTTCAGATCTGCAGCGTGGAAGCTATAGAGGCTTTCAACAAGATATAGGAACAGTGCTTTTTAAAAAAGTAGAGTTGATATCGGTGAGTGATATAAGTTGTTTGTTTAAAGTTGATATCGGGTCACCCATGAGTTCTTAGCCTCCATTGTCGAGTTCTTTGTCATCTTTCCTTCGATCTACAACTTTTGCACTAGAAAACACCCACGTAGCTGATCTCCAAAACTTCACAAAGCTCCTTATGTGAGACCTCAACCCTAAACTCCTCTCACGATATATGCTCTGCTCGAAGTTGAAGATGCTTTGGTACTTTACTCACAACAATGAAGATTAGTTTGGGATTTCGAGTGGGTTAATTCATTAATTTGGGTCATAGTTAGGTTTTGGAATGTTATTCGGGCACCCAATTAATATATCCTTTTATTTTTTTATTTTTTAATATTTTTCTTATATAATCATATTTTAATCACATGAATAACTTCTAATTTACATGTTTTTCACGTGACATTACTGTTTGCCAAATCAGTGATGTTATAGACTATGTGGCATGAGTAGGGTCCTATTTCTAAATAATTTAGAAGCTTAGGGATTAACATCAGTAACGGTTAATATATTAGGAAGCTTATAAAAAGAAAAATTAATTTAGGGATTGATTTCTAAATGAATGAAAAGTTAGGGGACAAAAATGTTAAGTTTACCATTCATTTTTAATTTAAAAGTGCTAAATCTCATGGAAAGCGACAAAAGATCTTCAGACAAGGAACCATTATTTTCGTGACGTACGAGCAGTACTCTCTACTCTACCATTATTTCTTTTCTTTTTTTTTTCTGCTGCCAATTCCTTATCCCATCACCATCCTTCCACTTTCTCTGACGTGTTGTCCATGAGTAACTTAGAGCATGTTTGATAGTTTTTAGAAATAGTTTGTTTTTTAAATAAAAAAATAAAAAAAATTATTTTATAAATTTTTTTTTATAAATTATTTTAAAAAATAGAAAAATAAAGAATAGAAAATTTAAAATATTTTTAAGGTATTTTTTAGTTTTTATTTTAAAAAATACAAAAAAATATAAAAAATACGCGTCTTATTAATAGTAAAATTATAAATTCTGAATAACTTATCTATCACTCATTTATAATAATTTTAAAAATAACTATTCAAACAGATTTTTTTATTTTTTTATTTTTAAAACTTATTCTTGAAAACAGTTTTGAGAATAATAAAATTAAAAATACTATTAAACATGCCCTTATCTTCTTTATTTTCTTTTTTTTTTTCTTCAAAGCTCTGCCATTAAATTTCTTTTTATTTGTGAAAATGTACTTGTCCATCAATATATTGTCAATCATTTATAACCTAATCATGTTAACTAAATTTATGTGATTATAATACTAAAAAAATAAATTCTAAACCAAAACAACTCAAGACTAGCTTAGCTGAGGGTGTTTAAAATGAATCCAATATAAACCAAATCAACAAAAGTTAATCAAAATCAAATTGAAATATGATCTGTTTTAATTTTCATAATATTTAAACTGATTCGGTTTGCTTCAATTTGATTTTAGAGTCTTTGGACCTAAACCAAACCTAAACTATGCCTATTATACTTATTTAATATATTTTCTATTTATAATGCCAATTGACACCCATTAACAGTAAGTTCTTTTGTTAGTCTTCAAAGCTCATAACATTTACAATAAAATTTATAAGTGATAAGCTGAACCTTAATTTCCCTTATTATTTATATTATTTTCAATTATTATTAATATTTTTAAAAAGTATTTATGTTTTTTAAAAATTACAAGTACATAATATACTTGTAACATCCAAATTTTAGAAAATGAAATTATAACTTTGAAAAAAAAAATAATTGATAAAGACTTTAAAAAATAGCAAAATCAATTTTGATTCTTTAAAAGATAAATTTAAAAAATCTTTAAATGTCATTACTATTATCTTATATTTTTTATAACTTATATTTTGAAAATATATTTTGTTGAAATTATACAAATATTTTTTACCCCTTTAAAAACCTTTCAAAAGCAAAAAAAATTAATAATTACAAAAAAAACCCAACCAAATCAATTTCTTAATAAAAACAAATAGATATCAAATTTTTGAAAACCAACTTAGTCTGATTTGATTTAATTTTAAGAACCTTTAATCAATCTTAGCCATTTTCATGACTACAAGAAAAACATGCCTTTGTAAGAATTATTCTATCCAAATCACTGAGATGTAAAGGCAACAATAATGTCAACAACCTTTTTCTTTTTTGTGAGATGTTAGCGGCACCATTAGCTTTTGAGGATGACAGTGCACATATTCTAATTTGTCCATTATTCTTGGACATTTTAAAAAATATACTATATGATCATAAGCTATTATAAATATTTTGTCATTTAAAATACTTATGTTTTCTCCAATTATTGATGCTTGAGATTATGAAGGAGCTGCCGTATATGCGCCATTGTGCTAATCTCCTCCTACAATGGATAAATGAATCCATTGAATATGACTGGGCCCTGGCCCGTTTACTTTACCATAAAAAAATAATTCATGGACTAACCCTGAAAGTTGAAACCTTGGTGGCAGAAAAAAACTTTTAACCTTTTTAAAAAAGTATAGCTGGTCAATTAAAAAAGAAGAAAGCAAGAAACCTTTAAAAAATATAGAGATGTGTTTTTCAAAAAAAAAAAACTGTAAGAACTCAATTAAAAATTGATATAAATTATAAGGATTAACTAATTAATTTTTCTAATTTTAAATTTAGTAAATCAATCACACTTTTAATATCTTTTAAAATGTTTTTGCAACATTTTTTGTCGTATTTGTTTGGATAATTAACAAATTCATGTTTGAATAAAACATATGTTGGAATGAAAATGGAATTGATTATGGAAAGTTTTGATGAAATAGAATTTCTTCCCTTCATTGTCAATGAGTAATGTTTGGAATTTGTGATCATTAAGGTAAAAAAAAAAACCTGCTTGTAGTAAGTACTTTATTTTGCTGATTAAAGAAGGAATTTGCAAGATAGAATGAAAGAAGCTACAATTGGAAAGCATTCGGGATAAGACAATCTACTAATTAGAATTAGGACATTAAGCTGTCCTGTTTTGTGTGTATGTGTGTGTGTGTGTGTGTTTTTTTTTTTTTTTACTTAAGAAATTTATTTTCCTTTGCCATAATATCTTGGAAATTTACTTTGTTAGGTAATTAGAATTAGAACAATGTTAATTTACTAGATGCAGGAATTTAGTTTCCAGGGATGCTTGCCACACCAATTCTATGGTATGTTTTTTTTTTTCCTTCCCAAGAAAATTTGAAAGCTCGTATGTCTCCTTTTTCCATGTAATCACGTATACCTCTTTACATCATATTATGTTGGTTAAAAAAAAAATTTTGGTCCCTTTTACACGTTTCATTTTTCATTTTGAATGGTAAGCTGTTTTTTCAGCCATTTCATTCGACTCAGTTAAATTTCCTCTTAATTCAATACCGATAATTGGGAAGTTTCTCAGCAGCTTTGCTTCGGATATGGAATAGCTTAGAAGCATAAAATGATTCTGAAAAAAATTCTGATAAACAACAAAATTCTCTTAACAATTAAACAACAACATAAGCAATGTATAGTAATGAAAATTAAGACATGGAACAAGCTAACATGGTAACTTGAACCTGCTCTTTTAATAGTATTTATTGAAATTTTTTTGTTTGTCATTCCATTGGATGCCTATTCAAACCTTAACGAAAACTAAGGTTTGATACCTTGCACCTAAAAGTCTAGAACGTTCTAAATAATACATAAATTTAAGAGGCAGGTGAAATCAGTAAGATAACATGCAACCATTTAGTAAGAGCATACAAGATAAGCAATGGATTCACACGGACAAGTAAATTTCCCTTTATCTATAGACTACTATGTAACAATGTTTGTGACCTAATTGGTCTGGTAGCTGACCCGCACCTAGAGTCGTAAGTGTCAAAAAAGCCATAAATGATGGTCGAATGTACAAGACAGGCCCCTTAACAGCTAAATTTTTGAGCCCTGCTAAGAGTTAGGAGCACCATCCCTTCCTCTCAATTTGGTTAGCAAAAAAAGACTATAAAACCAGCATATGCACATTTAATTTGCATAATTGTTTGACAATATAACATGAAAACATAAATCTAGTAAATTTCTTATTGCTGCACAGATCATGAGGCCTTGTAACCTTGAGAAAAAATTATTTCCAACTTTAGTTAAGAGAATAAAGTTGAGATGTTGTAGAGAAGTATATATATACATATAAGTCTACGAAAATACTTACTCTTATTTATGAAAGAGAAGAAGCTCAAAATTATACAGCATAAGTAACCCGTTTCTTTAATTAAGTCAGGAATAGCGCTAGGCCATTCTATGAACGCTCACAGTTCTCTAAACAACTTTTAGCATTTATAGCAACTATCAACTGAGGATAATAGGGATCAGACTCATGGCTTGTTTGGTTTCATGTTGGACTAGCTATAGCTTCTCCACAAACATGGTTTCCAAGTGGAAATCAAATTATGCCCTTAGTTTTAAGCATGGAAATAACATGAATGATCTATGAAATGCTAGTTTTGAGTATATTCTGTCCATGATCGTAAAAGTTTCACAATTAGTTGCCTCATTTGTAATAATATGGAATTAAAGGTTTTCCAGGAAAATTCAAATACTCACACAGTTGATAAAATTCAGCCCAATATCCCTAACCCAGCGGCATTCCAATCAATATATATATATATATATAAGTATATCTTATTATTAACAACCATGACAATCCCTGAACTTCAAGAAAGACAGTGCAAAATTCCCAAAGGTCTTGAAACTTGATTGTAAATGCTGTTAATCCCAAGGTATTAAAAACCGGGCCGATCATTAAATCGGATGAGACAATGGTTCAGTGGTCGGACTGGGATCGGACCGGTTGTGAATAAATTAATATATTTTTAATAATATAGATAAAAAATATAAAAGATATTTATCTATGATCATAAAATTAACATTCATTTTAGGATAAAAAGTAAATTTAATAATATATAGAAAATTAAAAATATTATTAATAAGTTTTATAACCTAATATTAGAATCTAAATAAGTTAATATTCATCTATAATTATATTTCAAATTCAAAATAGTCAATTGATATTCTATTTTCATATTATTTATTAAGAAAATTTATCATTATTAATAATTATGTATCATAATAATACTTATAACATATTATAATATAGAAAGAAAAAATTTATACTAAAAATAATACTACTTAGTATTAAAAATAATGTTATTTTATTTTTAAAAAATATTAAAAAAAATTTCAGACCGGTTCAAACAGGTTTTGAAATCCTTTGATCTACATCTGTGACCAGACTGAACTAAGAATTGGTTCCCGATCGAACTAACCGATCCAGTCCGATTTTTAGTTCCATGGTAAATCCAATTAAGTCTTGAAAATATTATATAGCTCGCAGGTCTTAAACATATTTTGTTGAATGAGAAAAAAATTGCATTACATATATATTTGATGTCACTGTTTTACTCTGTATTATTTTCTTTAATAGATGCCACTGACTTAGAGAAGTTCGAAGGACATTCTGCATTATTAGTGGACTGAATGCTTAATGTACGTTGTTTTATTCTTCATTTTTTTCCAAATTCAAATTGCATACACGTCATGTCTTTTAACTTTCCTACTATTAAATTCCTCATAGTAACCAAATGAAACTGATTAATTCTTTTAGCCATTATGTTGGCACATCGGATTCTTTTCTTTCTTATAACCACTTAGGAAAACTCACCAATTGATCACTTCACTTAGTTTTTCAATACCATAAAAAAAAAATGCACACAATTGCGTTAATTTGCTTTATTAACATTCAACAAGCAATTTAGAAGCCTAAATTAAGCAAAACACTGTGTTCTCTCTTTTTTTTTTTATAATTTAATGGTTCTATTTATTTATACAACCAACACTATATTAATCTCCAACTTATATAGGAAAAAAAATACATGTGCATTGCATGGTAGAGAAATCAAATTAATTGTATAATAAGATGTAATGAATTTATTTTATTTTTATTTTCTTACTTGAGCTAATTTATCAATAATTTTTAAATATGTTTAATTATTAAGTTTGGAATCTTTTGATAAGTCCGTTAAAAACCACAGCAATTGAAACATACGTTTAATTTTTGAAAAAATCGTAGAAAAATCCCAAAACATGAAAAAAATAATTATTAAAAGGTCCCAAAATTCTAAAAATTTATATCAAAGTCCTATTGGTGTAAAATCAAGGTAAAATCCTGAAAAATGAGTATAAAAAATTTCATTATTGATTATAAAATCGTACTCTAATATACTACATTCAAATCTCATTTATGTAAAATCTTAGAAAACAAATATTAAAAACTTCACTATTTAGTATAAAAGCGTATTCCAATATTTTATACTTATACTTCATAATTTTATACTCAATAATGAAATTTTGTATACTTGTTTTTAGGATTTTGCATCAATGGGACATTGACCTAATTGTTTAAGATTTTGGGATCTGGACATTTTAATAATTATTTTTGTGTTTTTGGGATTTTTATGTAATTTCCCTTTATTTTTTATAATTTATAATTAATGTCAGAAAATGGATATATATATCTTTATTACAAAAGAGGTTAAAAATCTTGAAGGAGTTGAAAGAAAGAAAAAGAACAGAGAAAAAATGTAATTTAATTTCGTCAAGTGTAGCTAGAGTCTAGAATTCCAGATGTTTGGACGTAAAATTATAAATTTGTTTTTGTTGTACTAAAATATCCGTATCCTTTTTGTCTAATAATATTCACAACTCCATTTTTAATGTTAAGTAATAATTTTGAAATGAGGGTTTTAGAATTCCTAGCTAGTTGTAATCCTTACACTTGAAAGGAATTAGTCTTTATTTGTGGGTTACAAATATTTTTTGATGCAATAGATTTGGGGTCCAAGAAAACTACTTTTTGCATGTCAAAACCCACTTTGTTATTTTTTTTCCTGAAATTTTGAATCAACCAAATGAGCTTCCTATTACTTCTCAACTTTACACCATTTCGCTCCATTCTAAAAACAATTCAAAACTCCAATCAAATCTAATAATTTTTACGATACTTTTATCATAATTATTAATAATATTAGTTTATTGAATTTTAAATAGGAATATGCGCATCATTCTTATCTATGAGATTATTTTTTATATCTCTTTTTCTACCCAAAAAAGGCTTTTAATACATGAAAGGAAAGAAGCACTTTTATGTTGTATTGTAAGAAGGATTCGAAATTTCTTATATAATCAATATATACCTATTATGAAATATGAACTATTTCAAGATATTTTGTAAAAAAAATAATTTAACCGCCATTCCCATTATATTTCTATGAGATTATCAATCAAATATCATAATTCATGTCATTTTTTTTTCTTTTGACTAAAATTTATATTCTCAATGATACTATTATTAATTATTAATAATATAATGTCCTAATTGTAATGATATATATATTATTACAATATTAATGTATAAATTTTAAAGTGAGGCGCCTTTTCTTTTAAGTTATTGTAAAAAGGTGAAATAATTATCATCATCATTATATTAATTTCAACATCTATAATAGTCATATATATCACCACCAATGCATATCAACTCCCAAGAGCATAGTTTATACTATTTCTTTTACCAAGGTTATTCTCCTAATCCACTAATCTAAAATAAATTTTATCTCTCCAAACAAAAAAAAACTTTTTTATACCCGCAGCCACGAATCAAGCTCTGAACCACACACTTAAGGATTCAGCAAGTGAAGACCAGGGATATATTAAAAAATTACTTGGTTTGTCAAACTGATTGAGACTTTTTATGGAAATTTTATTTTTTTTTATTTGTGTATTTTTTCCTTACATGTATTTTTTGTGTTTTTTAATTAAAAATTAATATGTGAATTTTTTAACACATCATAGATTTAATCGCTAATCATATATAAAAGTGTTAACTTCTTAAATTTAAAAAATTAAAAAATTTATATGTTAAATTTTTAATTGGTGGATAATACAAAAAACATATAAAAAAAAGCATTTATAAGTTTTCTCCTATCATATATTTGTGAACTGAATATTGGCCAAAAAAATTTGTAAACTGAAAGGAATCGAATTCAAAAATAAAAGTTAAAACTGTAACATAATACCATGTCTAACATATATAATTAATTAATAAACTTATATCAATGAAAGTTTTGATTATTAGGATCAAGAATTCTTTAAATTTTGTCCGAGTTAAATCTATTCCTCAAACAATCTCAATGATTCACTCTCCCATAGTGACTAAATATATTTTAATTTTTTTCTTTAGAATATTTTTAAAAGAAATCACATCCAAATTCGAAATTGCTAAAGAAAACTATCATGTTACTAATTGAGCTAAATTCTTTGGAAAACTTATCCTACGTACTTTAATGTAACCTAGCTAGACAAAAATACCTCAGTTTTTTTTACATCAGGAGACTTTTACGTTTGGCAATTTACGCATCAAGAACAAGTTTGCATTTGCCAAAGTTAAGGAGATTAAGTAATCTACTTGAGAGCTTGACTCAAACATTGGGTTATAATTAAAATAAACGGAAGCTTTAGATTTGAATTTAATTAAGATATGGGCATCACCTAGCCTCAACATATAGTCAAAATCATCAACAAAACATGTTCCTTACTTCTCCTTAATTTTTGAACATATATTTCTTGCGAAGGGTCGATATTTGTTTTTATTATATAAGCCAAAAGAAAGTGAGCAAGGCCCACATTCCCAAAATAAAAATGACAAATCCAAGCAACATGTTAAATCCAACACGAGAATTCAAGCATCATGCTATGTCCACTAAAGGAACAGACACGAGAATCCACCCCACCATTATATAAATGACCAAACATCTTCATGTGGAATCCAACCCTTCAGCTTGAAGTATCACAAAACGCAAAAGTTGCCCTAACCCTCACATGAATCTGTCCTTGCCATGCTTAAACGTTTGAACTGTAAGCAGCAGTATCACTAAGCCTTGCACCGTATATTGCATTAATTTCCTTGGCTCTAAGCTAGCTAGCTAGCTCTCTACTTCATTCAACTATGGACCCAAGAATCTCCTTCTCCTCCGATTTCGTGGATATCCAGCAAGCCATCACTGTGAAGCATGAAAGCGTATACAGAGAAGCTCCGGCGTCTTCAGATTTTGAGTTCTCTGTGAAGAACCATGCTATGATCTCAGCAGATGAAGTGTTTTCCCAGGGCATGTTGGTGCCTAACAACAAGTCCATGACCTCGAAGAAGATGACGACTACTCTGAGAGATGAGCTTCTTGTGAGCGATGACTTGCACGATGTCGACGTATCGCCTAGAGTCACCAAGAGTTTCAGCAGATGGAAGGAGAGATTGGGCTTAAGAAAGAGTACTTCTAATAAGAAAGATAAGAAGGGTTGTAGTACTGATGGGTTTCTGCCGAGAGTAGCTGAAGAAGAAGAAAGCCCTATCAAAGACGATCTGGTAATGCCTATATCTGCCCAACATATACCTGTTTTTGATTATATTAAAGTGATGCATCTAGAAGTTCGTTTTCATTTTGCTTGTTTGAGTATAATTATCTGTTTTCGTTCACTATTCACTATAAACATGTGCTTAGTTACTTGCTATAAAGTGTAGTAAATTTTGTAGCCATATATTATTAAACAAGTGTCTTACTTTGTCACAGGGATTGCTTCATGAAGGAGGTCAGAAGAAGTGTTGACTTTATTCAGAAAAATTTAGAATAACTTGCGATTCAAGAGATGTTTCAAATTCTTATCCTTTTTATTTTGAATACCTTGGCGTTTTGATAATTGTACAAATATTTGGAGCTGAAGAAGTAAGCTAGTCCATGTGTCATTGGGTATTGGTTTACAATGTATTGTACTTAATCAATTCAGTTCTTGTTATGCAAAGACCACTAGTACTTGTTTTTCAAGTAGTTTTTTATTTTCTACCTCTTCTTTTTTGCTGAACTGCTGCTACCTTTATTTATACAATGGGACACACATTATAAGTTTTACAGCTATGTTAGCAGTTTCTCTAATAAAAAAATATTGTCAATAAAATCTTACATAACTTCTTTTCAAAACAAAACATTGACAGTGACAAACATGATAACAAACATTAATGGAAATTTGCTGGTATTTAATTTAAATGAGAAGAAATGTGAAGAGCAATTAAACCTAGCCAGCAACTGTTCTTGTAGATACTTGTTGGATTTATCTAAGGTATTAAAAACCAGACCGGTTATTAAACTGGATCAGCCAACGGTTCAAGGTTCAGTGGTCCGATTGAGATCAGACCAGTTGTGAATAAATTAATATATTTTTAATAATATAGTTAATTGATATTCTATTTTCATATTATTTTTAAGTAAATTTATTATTATCAATCATTATGTATCATAATAATACTTATAACATATTATAATATAGAAAGAAAAAAATTTATACTAAAAATAATATTATTTTATTTTAAAAAAATATTTTTTAAAAAAATATAAAAAATTTGGGACCGATTCAACCCGGTTTTTGACCAATTTTTGACTGGTTCATACCGGTTCCGAAACCCCCCATTTCCCATCTACGAAGGGATCGGACCAGGGGTCGGTTCTCAGTCGGACCGGTCGAACCGGCCGGTCTGGTCCGATTTTTATTACTATGGATTTATCCACCTGTGAAGGGAAGAATCCTAAATCCTAACCAAATATCTTAAATTTTGGATTTAAGACTCTTTGGATTAATTATTTTGAATAATTAATAATATCTCATATTTGGTTGAAATTTGTATTTTAAATAAAAGATAAAATCCTATCCTAATATTCTGACATAGCTTTTTTGATATATTTATATGATTGGATCAGATTCAAGTATTATCAGATCTAAATGAGAATAGCTCTCCTAACTTGAGTTTTTCCATTCACAAAACTCGAATTCAAGACCTTATGTGCTGAATCTCTCACCATTCAAGCTAGTTTTGTTGAGAAAAATTAATCCTCTCATGTTTCATGTTGAGAGGTCTATAAATAGAATGGTAATATTGAGACCCTCAAGGCATTACAGAAAACACAGAGCCACACCTAAAACAGAGTGAGTGAGGGGGGTTAGATTGTCTTGCAATGAATACAACACAAAGTCCCTTCTTGTGTGGCTTGTGTGATGTTATGTGACCTCTAGGCAATCAAATAAGTTCCTGAAGCTTTTAAATTATGTTTTTCTGGGAACTCAATTTTTATTATTCTTCTAATAATACCAAAAAGCTGCACAATTGGGAAACCAACGGTGTGCTTTAACATCTGAACTCCAAAACTTGACAAAATCATGTTTGAATAGAATTCACATTCTCTGCTACATATTATTGTGCGCAATAGTGATGCACAAAGAGAGAAAGAGAGAATCCATGGTCATGGACGCACCATGACCATGGTGGGACCCACCCAATCCCCTCCCTTCTCTCTTTCTCTCTCTGCGTACTGCGTAATAGTGAGCTGCATAGCAGAGGTTTGTGGTTCATTTGAATATCACCTGGGAACTTGAGAATTTCAACACAAGCATATACTAGGTTTATTTCACAAGATTCCAAGAAGTATTATGTAGGACCTCATACTGGTCAAAAAGCTATAGAACACATAACACAGAAGAATCCTATACTCTAGAAAATAAAATGTTGCACAAATTGTTCAAATTTCATGCGTATAGGTTAGACATTTTCGAGAATTTTCAATACATGATATAAGGATTGAGATTTTGAAATTTTATAAATAAGTATCATACTATCATGTTATGTTGGTCTGAGGACGAGATAGAAGAAAAATTTCGGATTTGCATGATTCAATTAATGATGGAACTAGTACATGGAGTAATGTTTAGTTATTAATTTGTCCCACACAAAAAGAGAAAAAAAAAACTTTGCTTTCAAAATTTGTTTCCTACCAAACTAAATGCAAAGTTTAAAACAGTTCTTCCTGGATAGATATCACTAGCTACAAAAATTTTGAACATGAAACATGTGACTCACAATTATTCAATGTAAAATAACCCTTTTTGGATAGAGCATCGATTATGATTCATGCCAATGAACTTATCATGCTATGGTATTATTCAATAATCGGAACACTAACTCAAGTTATAGGCTGGGGAAAATAAATAAATTATCTTTCAAATTAAAATCTAAAGACAAAAATTTGCCCAAATTAAAATTTTCATTTACCAAAACCACGTCTAATAACAAATTTCTATTTTAAAATATAATAAAACATTTCCTATTCTTTCAGGAAAAGACAGACAAAATCAAAGCATTAGTTTTGTAGCAGATGAGAATTTGAAGACATCTCATGGTGAGGTGGCTCAGAAACTCAGAGAAACAAATAAACTCAAATGATAGAAAAACTTCCTTGATTTTGAATCATTTTGAACAAAGAAGAAAGCCCCTTTTATACTAGTTTCCAGAGGCATTTAACGGACAGAATTTTAATGGAGTTTATGAAGGGAATTATGGAGGGATAGGGGTTACAAAGAATTGAAGAGGGGGTTATAGGTTTCAAGGGTTACAGAGAATTAAAGAGGGAGTTACAGAGAATGATTATTGTTTCGTTTCATCCTCCATGGGTTAGACGGAACTCGCCCTCGAGTCAAAGTCAGTATCATCATCCAGATAGGATGACAAGTCAACAACGTTAAAAGTGGTAGAAACTCCATAAGCACCAGGCAATTCAACCTTATAAGCATTATTGTTGATCTTTTGTACAATCTTGAAAGGACCATCAGCTCTAGGAGACAACTTGACATTGTGTTGTTTAGGAAAACGCTCTTTTCTTAGATGTATCCAAACCACGTCTCCCACATTAAAGATCTGTTACTTCCGATACTTGTCTCGCTGTGTCTTGAGTTTGAAATTCTGCTTCTGGATTCTTTCACGAACTTGTTCATGCAACTTCTTGATTTCCTTAGCCCTTTGATCTGCATCAGAACTATACTGCTGCTTATCAAGTGAAGAGGTTAAGTCTAGTGGACTAAGGGGATGAGTGCCATAAATAACTTCAAACGGACACTTCCCAGTTGCTAGATTAATAGAATTATTGTAGGCAAATTCAACTTAAGCAAGAATGAGGTCCCACTGCTTCAAATTCTTCCCTACAAAACTTCGAAGAAGATTTCCCAGAACTCTGTTAATAGCTTCAGTTTGACCATCTGTTTGTGGATGGCTAGCACTGCTAAATTGGAGCTTAGTTACTATCTTCTTCCATAGCGTCCACCAAAAGTGGCTGAGAAACTTGACATCACGATCAGAGGTGATAGTCTTAGGAATGCCATGGATACGGGCAATCTCCTTGAAGTACAAATCTGTAACTTGAATTGCGTCATTAGTCTTCTGGCACAGAATAAAATGGGCCATCTTTGAAAATCAATCGACAACAACCATGATGGAATATTTGTGCCTCTGTGTTTGGGGTAAACCAAGAACAAAATCCATGCTCACATCTTCCCATGGCACTTCTGGAACCGGCAGTGGCATGTATAATCATGTATTTTGCCCTTTGGCCTTAGCCAAATGACATATTCGGCATCGCTGTATATGCCGGTTGACATCTTGTTCAAGCCTTGGCCAATAGAAATTCTCTTTGACCAGATCGACTGTCTTGTCTCTGCCAAAATGACCAGCTAATCCTCCATCATGAGCTTCCCAAATTATTGCCTCCCTCAAAGAACCCTGAGGAATGCATATGGTTTTACCTCGGTATAGAAACTCATCATGTCGGTAATACTGGTGGAACAATTGATTGGCAGTAGCTTCCCACACTCCAAGAAATTAGGGTCATGCTAGTACAGCTCCTTGACAAGGTCAAAACCAATAACTTTGGACTGCTTTGTTGTTAGCAAAATATGTCGACGGCTAAGAACATCAGCTACAGAGTTTAAAATTCCAGCCTTATGATTAATGAGGAAGGGATAAGACTGCAAGATTTCACTCTAACAGGTATGTTTTTGACTGATCTTTTGTTGAGAATTCAAATATTTTAGGGCTTCATGATTCGAAAAAGTATAAACTCTTTGTTCAAGTGATAGTGACTCCAATGTTGCAGAGCTCGAACAATGGCATAGAATTCTTTATCATAAATAGAATACCTGAGTTTGGCATCATTGAGTTTCTCACTGAAAAAGGCAATGGGATGACCATCCTGGCTTAAGACAGAACCAATTCCAGTATTAAAGGCATCACAGCTAACCTCGAACACCTGGTCAAAATTTGGAAGCGCTAGGATGGGAGCTTCAATCAATCATTTTTTTAGCTTCTCAAAACTCCTCTGAGCTTGCTCTGTCCACTGAAATTTGTCTCCCTTGGTGCAATCTGTGAGGGGTGTAGTAATAGAGCTAAAATTGTGGATGAACCTCCTGTAGAAAGAAGCTAATCCATGGAAGCTTCGAACTTCCTGAAGAGATTTTGGAACTAGCCAGCTATTAATGGCTTTAACTTTACTTCGATCAACTCGAACACCTTCTGTGGTGATGATGTACCCCAAGAAAACAACTTCATTAGCGAGAAAGGTGCACTTCTTTAGATTGGCAAAAAGATTTTGGTCTCGCAGGGCTTACAAGACTTGTTGTAAGTGATCGAAGTGTTCTTCCTGACTCTTGCTATAAATAAGAATGTCGTCAAAGTAAACAACAACAAATTTGCTAGTGAAGGGTCGTAATACCTGATTCATTAGGTGCATGAATGTGCTAGGGGCATTGGTCAGTCCAAAAGGTATCACATTCCACTCATACAAGCTATCTCTTGTCTTGAAGGCGGTCTTCCATTCATCTCCTGGCCGAATCTGAATTTGGTGATACCCACTATGAAGGTTAATCTTGGAAAAGGTAGTGGCATCATGCAACTAGTCTAACATGTCATCGAGCTGGGGTATCGGAAACCAATACTTGATCGTAATTTTGTTAACAACTCGGCAATCGATGCACATTCTCCAACTCCCATCTTTCTTGGGTACTAATAGAATAGATACAGTGCAAGGGCTAACACTTTCCCGAACCAGTCCTTTCTTCTGCAGCTCTTCAACTTGTCGCTGGACTTCGGTATGTTCCTAAGGACTCATCCTATAAGCAGGCTTGTTAGGAATGACTGCTCCTGGAACAAAATCAATGGCATGCTGTATATCTCACATGGGTGGCAACCCGGGTGGTATCTCATCAGCTATCATGTCTAGAAACTCGGATAATAAGGGCATAACTTCTGGCGAGATGGTGGACTCACTATTCGCCTCGAGTACCAGTATAAAACTCATCGTCTAGCCTTCAGATTTCGTCACCTTAAACTCTTCCTTGGTCATCAAAGTCACCAATGGCTTAGCTTCTGTCGAGGCTTTGCTAAACTCACTAGGCGGTAGGGGTGGTAGCTTGATCTTGACACCATTTTTAGTGAAAGAATAAGTGTTTGTATGTCCATCATGCAGAGCATATCAATCATATTACCATGGTCTCCCCAAAAGAAGGTGGCATGTATCCATGGGAACAACATCACACAAAACGTCGTCACAATACCTGCTCCCAATAGAGAAAGTAACAAAATATTGTTTAGAGACTTTTACCTCGCATCCAGTATTAAGCCAATGAAGCTTGTAAGGATGCAGATTGTAACATCCATAAATTTCCATATATGATTTTTAATACGGTTCATGTTTAGAATATAAGGAATAAAGATATACACTGAATAGAGGTATATAATAAATATTGATTTCAATAAGTTACATTGAATTCTAATGAGCATACACTGAATGAAGATATACAATAAATAGTGGTTTGAATGAGTTACATTGAATTCTAATGAGTATACACTGAATGAAAGTATACAATAAATAGTGGTTTTAATGAGTTACATTAAATTCTTGTGAGTATACATTGAATGAAGATATACAATGAATAGTAGTTTTAATAAGTTACATTGAATGAATGTATACAATAAATTTTGGTTCAATAAGTTACATTAAGTTATGATGAGCATACATTGAATGAAGGTATACAATGAATTACATTGAATTATGATGAACATACACTAAATGAAGGTATACAATGAATTGATGTCACTTACTGGTCAAGACATCAACACTATAAATACCCCTCTCATTTCTTCATTTCAGCACATCACCAGTTGAAAGTGGGAGTTGGGAGTGAGTGAAAGAAAGAGAGAGCCAAAGGAGAGAAAGAGAGTGTGAGTGAAAGAGAAGAAAAAGGAAGGAATGCTAGTTTCAAGTAAGGTACTTAAAAAATTCAAGAAGGAAGACAAGTTACTTAGTTCAGGATACTTTTCGGTGGAGGTAGTACATTATTTATTTCATGCATTTTCTGTGAATTAATTATGGATGTTATGTGATATTATTGGATGAGTTGTTTCAATATAAATGTTTTGAAATGCTATGGATGTCTAGTATTAAGAGGAAACTCTGTTGAGATTTTTATAGATGCATGAAATATGAGTTATTTGGTTGTTTGCATAATTACCTGATTATGAGCATGATTTGTATAAATGAATATATATACTACTGAGATTTTCCCAAATCTCACACCAAATGACTAACAATGTTAGGGTCAAGCACAAGCAAAGGCAAAGGTAAGGAGGTGATTAAGTAAGAAGAAGCAAGCTGGAAGATATTATTTTATATTAGAATAAATGTATTGAATTATGCTGATATGTTCTGGAACAATAGTTAGATAATTACAGTATGATTGGCTTCATTTTTATTAACTAAAGTAAACTTTTAGTTAAGTTATTGTCTTTTGAGCAACCTAATTTTGAAAAGTTTAAAGTTTAATTGTTCTAGGTTTTTAATTCTTTCCGCTAGATATATAAAAGATGATTAAAAGCCTAGTAAACTAAGGTGTTACACGGATGGTCGTGCGTTGGTAGCTTCAATTTCTGCACCATGTAGTTAGACACTACATTTTCACAGCTCCCACTGTCAATGATGACATTACAAACTTTGCCCTGGGCAATGTAATGGGTGTGAAAAATATTGCGTCATAGCCAGGGTTCTTTCTTAACTACAGTTGCATGCTGACTTCGTCTAATAACCAAAGCCTCTTCCTGATCTGCAGGTGTAATCTCCTCATCATATATCGGTTCGATTTCATAAAATATAGTCTCCTCTTCATCTTCCTCAGATGCTTCATAAACTTGTCCTTCTCTAATGGTGACAATCCTCTGAGTAGGACAGTCTGAGGTGATGTATCCAAATCCTTGGCATTTAAAATATCTGGGTGCTTTAGAGCCAGACTCCTTGGTAGTATTTGGTGGAGGCTTACACGTAGTGCTAGGTTGCAGCTTGCCTAAGGAATTAGGCTGCTGAAATTCTGCCTTACGACCATCAAAATAACCCCTAGAGAATGAAGGTTGAAAAGAAGACATCTTGGGCGTTTGCTTCTCAACACGGATGGCTAGGTGAATCACATCATCCAAAGTCCAATACTGCTGAAGCTGAACTGGATAACTGATGTCAGTGTTTAACCTTGCAAGATAACGAGCTATCATTTGCTCCTCCTTCTCTTGTATGTCACACTTCATCATAAGTTTTTCAAACTCTCTCGTGTATTCTTCTATAGACAAGGACCTCTGTCAAAGATTATGCAATTGGATAAAATTATCCAGGTGATAATGTTCCAGTAGGAACTTCCTGGTGAGCTATCGTCTCATTTTCTCCCAGGTCTCAATCTTGTGCTTTCCCTTGCATACTCGCTTCCTTTTAAGGTTTTCCCACCATATGGAAGCATGCTTCTTGAGTTTAAGGGTGACAATCTTGACTTTCTATCCATTTGGAATCTCCTTGTATTCAAATACTCACTCCATAGTTTGAAGTCAATCTACAAACTCGTCTAACTGGAGTCTTCCCTCAAATTTAGGAATGTCTACTTTGATATCACTAGGGCGAAATGATTGTTGTTGAGGACGGTGGTAGTTGTTAGTGGATAATGAACTGCTGCTATCAACATCACCTTCTAGGTTTTCTTTACGAGTTTCTAGCAAAACACGCTGCATTCCCACGGTAGCCTCTAACTCTCGTATTCGTCATCTCATCTCATCCATCGTAACATCATGTACATTCTTGCATCTTGGAGGCATCTATTTTTCCTTTTCAGCCTTTTATGCAAGGTTAGGACTTAGCAAAAAACAATTAAAAGGGATAAGGGTGAAAAGGTAATTTTATGGGGTATAGGAGTGGAAAAGGAATTTTAAGAAAGTATGAGGTAGAACTATAATTTTGGGAAAATATAGGGTGAAATTGTGATTTCAAAAAAATTTAGGAGCGAAATTGCAATTTCATAAAGTAAAGGGGTCAAAATGTAATTTTAGATAGTATATGGGCTAAAATGTAAATATGAAAAATATATGGTCAAATATATAAATATGAAAGAGTTTAGGGGTCAAATTGTAAATATTAGAAGTTTGGCTAACTGGCAGGGTGATATGGCAAAAGTGACACGTGGCAGTCATTGAATGGCTGAGCTGTCACTGACTGGACAGGTCAGGATCACGTGGTAGATGACGTCATTGTCTTCAACCTCCAGAGCGTGTGGTCGGCGCGTGGGGCGGGTCATCGGGGCGTGGGAGGCGCGTGGACTTCCGATGGTGGTGCGTGAGGGCGCGTGGAGTGTCAGACAGCCGTGAAACTTTCCAGTTTGAGGTTTCCCGGTCTTCCGAACTTGATGGTGATGTCCGTTTTCCTAAAAAATGATCGAAATGGATTCCAACGGTGGCGGCGGATCACTTTCCAGTTACACTCTAACGGCATTCTCACTTATCTCGACTCCTAGACACTCTCAAACCTTCTCTGATACTAAAAATGGCTTAGAAACTCAGAGAAACAAATAAACTCAAATGATAGAAAAACTTAGTTGATTCTGAATCATTCTGAACAAAGAAGAAAGCCCCTTTTATACTAGTTTCCAGAGGCATTTAACGGATAGAATTTTAATGGAGTTTATGAAGGGAATTATGGAGGGATAAGGGTTGCAGAGAATTGAAGAGGGGGTTACAGGTTTCAAGGGTTACAGAGAATTAAAGAGGGAGTTACATGGAATGATTATTATTCCGTTTCATGAGGCTTTCTATCAGGGCAAGGTACCAAATATTAATAACAGAGTGTGCAGGCATTTAATTAATAAAAATACTGCCCAACTCAAAAATATATATATTTTTTACAAAATTATGGATTACTACCGACAATAATTTCGCATGGTATATCAAAACCAGTAATATAAGTGAATAGTTTTCTGCATTTTTTTCTTTGGGCCAACAAGAATAGTTTGCTGCATTGTTATTATGCATTTACTTGCCAACTCAAACACAAACAAGAAAGAATGAAAAATCCTGCATTACCAGTAGTCCAAGTACTAAAAATCACTCTTGTACAATTGAATAGTAATAAGCGTGCACTATTTACAACATATAGCGGCAATATATATATATATCTATATATATATATAGACACACATATTGATAACTTGATATTGAAAAGAACGATACTATGTACAGTAAGTTTTGGGCCATGAACTCTTGCATCATTCTTGCAATTTGTAACCATACCATACACATTCTTGCCATTCTATTTGTAAGATGGTCAACTATAATTGCATTGGTTAATTTTTTTGATAATTCATCGGTGACAGCTTTATTATAATAAGTATGTCCATGATCAATCTCAACTTTAATTAGATTGGCTTGCTTTTTTCCTCATGAACAAGTCTTGGATTTGTGCTATTTCAAAGGAGGACTTGATCAGCTGATAGAAGGCTCCTCATTTTCTGTAGTTTGCATGCTTTATGAAACATATATTTGCCTTTTCTAATGATGTAACCAATGGTTTTTTACAGATTGTAACATCCTAAACTCTATAACCCCAAAACCTATACAAACTTAGCTAAGAAAAAAGAAAGAGAAGACAAGATAGAAGGGTGGCGCCACGACCTGGCCATACAGTGCCATGATGTGGTCAATTCTGGACCTAATTCAAATTGGGGTAGAGAGGCATGGTATGGCAACCTCAAATCTAGCACCATGGCGCCAAAGACAGCAACTACATCAGCAATTTGCTTATGCGATGGACCAAATTTCAATGCGTATAACTTCTCACTCCGACCTTTGATTTTCCCAACTCCAAAGCCTACAAGTCACTCAACTCCATACCCAATTACAGATGCTAACCATGCTTCAAAATGCTAGCATATGAAGATCTTAGGCACCTTGAACCAAAATGGTCAATTTTTTACCAAAACAAGAAACAACTAACACCTCCAACTCACCACCAACAAACCTTTAGCAGCCAAGGATCATTCCAACATGTCACATGAGACTCGAAAACCATTTGTAAGAAGGTTTCTACCCAAAGGAATCACTTCTCTAAGTTTTGACCCCCCTTGAACCTGAAATCATGCCCATGGATTATATACCCAATGTGAACACCTTAATTTGTCTGGCCTTTATACATAAGAATAAAAAAAAATATAATTAAAAAATTTTCCTTTTAATGCGAATTTTATAAAATAAAGAAATAAAAGAAATAAAAATAATAATAAATAATAATATATTCTCCAAACCCAGTCCTTTTTTAGTATTTTTTAAAGGAAAATATAAAAACAAAAATTCCCCTTTAGAATCTCCCTTTAATTTAAATGAAAAATCCGTAAAAATTCCAAAAAAAATCACTCTCCAAATATAGTCTCCTTATTTTAGGAATTTCAAAAATCCTATCCTGTTATTATGATTTTTTAGAAATCCAATCTTTTTTGAAAAATTAATGTTTAAGAAAAATTAAAAACATAAAGGAAAAATAACAAAAAACAAAAAAAATAATAATAATAACAAAAATAATAAAAAATAAAATAGAAAAAATCAATCAACCGAAATTAAAAAAAAGAAAAAGGAATGCTTTGGGGTTTAAAATACTGGGTTTGAAACGCAGCTCAGCATTTCAAGCCCACAAAATCAACTGAAACCGAAAAAAAAAATGAAGTGCTTCGGGGCCTAAAGTATTGGGCTTGAAATGCTGAAGCCCAGCATTTCAAGCCCACAGAACCATCACCACTGAGCCCTAATTAGGGCTTAGATACGCGAGCACAGGGGAGGAAGGGAAAACCAAGGGAGCCGCGTATAGAGGTTGACCGAGAGCTAGAAACAGTTTGAGCAAGGAATGGAGGGAGCCGCAAATGAGGCGAAAAGCAGAGGAGATCAGAGGGAGACTGAACACGCAAGGTCCTGGCACCGTCAGAGAAAGCAAAAAATAGAGGGAGTCACGGTTGAGAGAGAAGAAGTTAAAGAGCTGAAAGAAAAACGAGAGAGAAAAAGAGAGAGGACAAGACAAGGAGCAGAGAAAATCTAAGAGAGCAGTATACAAGCACGGGTAAGGCAAAGGAGCCACAATGGCTTCACAGGCGAGAGCAGGAGGGAAGGCCAGAGGTGCATGTGTGAGAAAAATAGGGTGAAGGAAAAGGTTAGAAAATGCAGAGAGGCAGGGCCGGCGGCGCACAGAACCTGGACGTGAAAGGGGGCAACCATGCGCTCGAGATCACTTCTCCTTTCACTCGCAAGGACTCTATAAAAGGATTGGGAGGGCAACTGTAGAGAGGACGGAAAAATTCCAAAGAGAAAGATACGAGGAGCAATTGCAGAGAGGATTAGGGACCAAAACTGAGGGCCAGAACGTGAGGGAGACCATTGAAGGAACAATTTTAGTCGGATGAGAAGGGAGGAGAGCTTGAGTGGAGACAAAGAGAGGTAGAGCAAAATTTGGAGAAGCCAAGAAATACTCCGATACAAACAGTGGCCGCGAACCCTCAAGGGAGGAAGAGATCGAAGAAACCTCAATGGGTAATTTGTATTTTAGATTTAAAGCTTTGATCAGTAGGCTAGGAATACAGGATTGAGTATTGGGATTGGTTGATGATGGGTGCCGAAACTTGCATTTGAGCAAGGAGGGTAATCGGATTTTCTTTAAATCCTTATGTGTCTGGTTGCAATTTATGTTTGGAGTGATTTTGCCTCCCCTTTTGATGGCATTCACTTTTTATTTGAAAGCTTTTGGGGTGCCTGTCTCCCCTGTATTCGTTACCCTTGGCATGTCTAAGCTTTGAGTTGCTTGAACCGTGAGAAGAGTATCACAATAGTATTTCCAGTTTAAGCTTTCTGAGTTTCCCCATTCATATTGGGTTACATTTTGTACCAATGGGAAACATATGCCCGGTAGCGTTATTAGGAGGAATTGATTAGATCTAGATGATACTGAGCCTTTGAATCTAATTCAAAACTGGTTTTTTAGTTGTTCTGCGTGTTTGATAATCCTGGCTACTTTGTGATCTTATCAATGGGAGTGAACGGTTTTCGCATCCTGGGTTTTTTTTGTTCAATAGATTCTTGGTTATGTATTGGGCCTGAGTTCTTTAGTATCCAACTGTGATGAAGTGCATGATGAAATAAAATTCTGAAGAAGATTCTTGAACCTATAAGTTTCGGCAAAGTCTGAGGAGAGGTAGTGTTGGGCCTATAAGTTTTGTCCTTTTTTCGTTTTGCCCACTAATCTACTCTCTAGTATTAAATTAACATAACATGCTCAAATTGGTGCCAAGAATTATTATCATTACTATTATTATATATATATAAATTTTTTTTTTGGATAAAATATATGCAGTTAAAAACCACAATAGCTGAAATGATACCAGTTTTATAAAAGCACTTAATGATTATGCCACATGAGGTTTTTGAATCCATGCAAGCATCAAGAGTAATCACGTTATTGCATGCGACTGCAAGCCCATGTAGATATGTGAGTTAGATGTTTAACTTGTTTGTTAAAACAAATAACTTTTGATTTATAAATTTTCAATGTCCTTTTAAATGAATATAAAAAAAGGGGGGTGTCAAACTTACCTAAGGTTTTCAAACCTTCATATTGTAAGATTATTCAAAATCACCATACCCTGAAGATTTTAGAACTTTTGCAAGTATTTTGACTTACTAATTATCATGTCAAATTGTGAGCCCATGCAAATATTAGTTAGTTAGGTAACTCATTTTGAAATAAACTCTACTTTCAATAGGGAAATATATTTTGAAAGTAACAATGAAAAATAATTTATGGTGTTTCCAAATACATGATGTGAACAAAAAACTTTTTCCCTACTTATTCGTTTTAAGAGGAAATATGCAATGATATTATTTTGAATAAATGAATAATACTTTGTCGTACATACTTTTATATATCTCAAAACACTTTAAACAAAATAACTATATCTAGCAATTTTACTTAAAAATAATAATAATAAATAATATGCCTAATAATTACACCACATGAGTTTTTGAAACTCACGCAAGTATCTAAATTTATTGAGTTATTGCGTGAAATTGTGAATCCACGTAAATATATTAGTTAAATAACTTTTTAAAGGAAATAATTATATTTCATAAAAAACAATAATAATAAATTATGATGATGTGACAACTTTTTTAATTTAAAAAAAAAAACCTTTATGCCACGAGGTTTAGAACTTCTACAGGTAATTAAGAAATCGATCTATCATGCATGACTATGAGTTTGCACCAAGTGGATCAGTTTTCATTTTCTTTTAAAATAAGAACCGCCTAAAGTACAAAGATATATCATTTTTGAAAAATAAAAAATATATACGTTTTCAAAACAAAATAAAATAAGAGTAAATTACCTTTGTGCAAATTAAAACGCACCAACTCAATCTCAGAAAATTATTTTATTTGTAAAAAGTTAAATAATTTTCCATTAACTTTTTCTTATCACAAAAATTTCATAACTAAAAAATATCAACTAACAGACATGCATTTCTAGTCCCGAACTACGTGAATTTTGATCCCCAATCATAGGATACGTAGGCCTCAAGCTCTGATCTTGGGTCAAGTCCGCCCTTGTAAATAAATAAATATTTTCCAATTTATTTTCTTAAATTCTTTTTCCTCATTTTTCCTAAATCTCCTTAATTTTTAATTTATTCATTCTCTTTATTTTGTTTTCCAAGTTCCCCAAATTTCTTTAATTTCTACCCTTATCTTCACATGTAACCAAAATACTTTTTTAAGCCATGTTAATTTACACAATCAACATAAGGTAATTGTTCCTATGAACGAGTGTTATGGGATGCCTAATACCTTCTCCACACGCAATTGACCCTCGAATCCAATTCTGATTACGCAGACTATCCTTTTCCTCCTTAATCCTATTTCCTAAGATTTTTCCTCAAAATTTTGGTGGTGACTCCTCACGAGTCATTTTTCGTCAGGAAACCCGATTTGTCTTTTCCTCTGTCTCTTTTCCCTTGATCGCATTTTTCTGGATGTGACACCCAACTTACACAATAAAGGTCCATGAACCTGACCAAATTCACAAACCAATCATACACATTTAAAGGAGCATGGGACAGCCAGTCCCTTACTTGAAACTGCAAGACCTTAGGATTTGGGACATCATATTCCACATGCACAAACATAGATCTGAAACCACGCAAACAACCAATCATGAGGTGTAAAAGAGTTAGAAGGGTTATATATCTATTTAGTCTACAATCATACGAGTACACATAAAATACATAGCATGATACAAGACAACAAATGGCACTTTATTGGGGAACACAAAACAGCATAACAAAGGGGACTCAAACCCTGATACCTACAAGTACTCTCAATTCTCATTTCCTAAGCCCTCTTTGGTCCTTTCCTTGCTAGTGCTAGATTTTTCACTTGGGATTATTAGTCACAGGGTGAGACATAAGTTCTAGTAATTAGGGATTTACATATAAATACATACAAACATTGTACCAAACATATTTAGATACAATGCGCAACATGAATGCATTATGCATGATATGCAGACATAGATTCCATCAATACACGACTAGAATCATGAGCTAGTTACCATGACAAGGTAACCTTGATCAATGGCCCCCTTCCAACACCCGTGATGACCAATTTCTGGGTCACTACTTAGCTCTCCTCCCAATAGTCATGACTCAGCCGAAGGCCAATACACTAAAGGATGGATCATTCACCCAAACAAGTAGTTATTCAGAGAATGTGCACAACAAATTCATAGCCACCTAAGTCTCCCAGCTATAAGACAACTACTTAGTGACTATAATAATACAAGCCACACCATCTGAACACAAAGTCTCATGTGCTTTTTAGCAAATTAGCATACCATGTGATATTTAGAACATCATTACCCAAATCATATGTCTCCACAATGTATAACATGTGACAATACCCAATACATGCTAACATATCAACATGTATCATTTTCTATTGTGCTAGCATGCCATATAAACATATATAGTAAATCATCGGGTGCATTATAATCATTAACATGTCAATATCAACCATACTTATACCATTTCATATTCACTAATGCCAATAGCCATTTTCATCATAAATTGAGATAGGGATAGAGAACCCACTAGCCGTATAGCCGCACATATCATGATATGAAAAAAATGATCATATCCTTACTAAGAGGCATATCATGATATGAAAAGAATTAGACATGTATATATAATCAATCGAAAGACATAAGAAATGACCCTCCAAATATCTCAATTGTCCGAACTCACTCAACACCAAGGTAGGCTAAAGAAGACAACAACCACTACAACATAGCAAAGGATGCAAATCCATGTTACCACATTAATCCATACCAAAACACACAATGTAACTCATAGTATCTCAACCAATCCAACCAATTAATATCAAAGGAACCTACATGCTTATATAACATGACAACTACTATGCCAACTATTTCCACACTTTCCAAACACTACCCGAAGCCAAGAGATCCCAATTAAGCAATAATACAACCTACACAAAACCAAATTTTCACTACCAACACAATTTCTCAACCCATAACATACACAACTTGACATCTCAAGGCATAACTGGCTGAAGTATAACTTCCCCAAGCAAACCTATACATCAAAGTACCCAAAACAACTCATAGAACCATAATTATACCTAAACAACTTCGGATTCCTAATGATATTAAGAGTTGAGGGTTAAAGTTTGGTAAATATACTACTTAAACACTTAAAATTCTTAACCCAGAGCTTATACACAACCAACTACACATCAATGAAACATTTTAAACTTAGATTAATCGGTGAAATACAACCAAAGTCAGAACCCTAACTCCTACCATGAAAAACCACTATATAACTTGAAGAAAAATGAAGAGGAGAAGTGAGGGATAACTTGCTCACAAGATCAGTGCCTTCAAAGCGCCAGAAATTGTGCCCTCAAGCTGAAAATATGAAACCTTAGCAGAGCTCCTTTGTTCTCCTCCAATTTTTCTTCCTTCAATGACTAATTCCAACTTTTGATTTAAACAGATTTCACGACTAGCATCGCGGCTCCAGAGCCCACTGTCTCGGCCCAAATCCAAAAATTGTCATGTCCCATTGCCGCGCCATTGAGCCTTGCCATGGCATGAGTAGGTTTGTTGCTTTTCTCCAATTTACTCAATTCTTATCCTTCCTCCGGTCCTGCACCACTTAGCAATATCCTTTCCAAAGTTAATAAGTAGGGTCCTTACACGGATAATATTGAAAGTGCTCGAAATGAAAAGGAATTCGCTAACCATAATCAAAACAAAAGCTCTAGTTACATCATAACAAGGCATGGGCATTATGAAAATGCAAAAGTCTTGCAAAGATAATGTAAAAGAGATCACTTGAGGCAAAGTGATATGAAATGGTTAAAATGGATCTTGCCATCGTTTATACACCAAATATATTGAATAACAGTACGGAGAGAAGCAAGTCATTAAACAGTTGAACTCATTAAAACACAAATTAGTGTGATTAATTGAATGGATAAAAGAGAGCATTGGTATATCAAATTAAGATAAAATTTCTTATTATTAGTTTTTTTTTTCGTTTCTTTTGTTATTCATGTATTGAAAATGTAAATATTAACAAGATATACTGTAATAAGTAAATGGTATTTGTTAACGAATCTATGATGAGTTAGTTTTCATGGACAATTTTAGAATTTCGGATCCAGTGAGGGCATGGGGCCAAGGGACTAGAAGCATTGGGGGCCAAAATTGAAGAGTAGATATATAGGTGGGGATTTAGGGTGGGGCGAGGGGAATAGTCTATTTTGAAAATTTTTACAAACAAAACTATAAATATTTTCCAAAGAATATTGAAGTACTATAGGGTAAGAACACCCTCCTTACCCCCTTCTCCATCTCCCAATGGGCGAATGTCGATCTCAAAATTTATTGCCAATTGGTATTATACAATCAAATTAAAATATTGAATTTTTTTCTATTTTTGCATTACATGTCTACAAATATAATAATTTTAGACATTGGAAATTATCACCTACATCACACAGGGAGAAAAATGTTTATACTTATATCAACTTTTACTAACTCTAATTATATAAATCAGATGCCACCATTGGGGTAATAAGCAACCGTTATCCAGCTTAGCACTAACTCTATTTATCTATTAAATAGTTAACGTAGGTTACTCTACACCCTCGTTGATTCAAATAGAATAGACATCCTATTTTTAAACTTGCTTAATTAGTATTACTTATGCCATACTAACCAAATGTATTTTTAAGGGAAAGGATGATATTTTCAGGTTATATAAATATTATTAAAAATTTATTTATGATAAATATTAAAAAAATATTGTTTATGGAATGGACTTTAAAGACACAATATTTTAATGAAGAAGTTAGTAATGACTTGAAACATAGGCATTACGGTTTTAATAATTGCATCACACCTCTCGCAGAAAAACCCTGCTTCATCATAACGATGAATATTAGTTTCTGTTTGGACATTCCTAATTTATCGATTATTCTTTCACATTTTAAAAAAAATATATGATATGATAATAAGATATTATAAATATTTTGTCATTTAAAATACTTATGTTTTCTACAATATACTTGAGATAATGAAAGAGAGTTGCTGTATATATATGGGCCATTGCGTAAATCACTTTCTTACAACGGATAAATGAATCGATTTAGTATGACGGGGATTTGGAGATTAATGCAAACTTATTTTCTTATCATGGATTAGGAGTATTTTCCAATAATCTCTTTTGAGTATAGAGAGTAAAAGATAGACTCTATTGAATTAGATTTGCTCAATATATAAAAATTAGAGATTAAATTCCAACCACTTAATTAAAAGATAAGAGTCCCTACTACTTAATTCATCCTGAATTAGTACAGGCAGGGACTGGATTTCATGTAAGATTCACCGATTAGTGGCCTGGTTGTATCGAACATATGATTGGGGCTTATTAACACTCTTATGTTACTTTTGTGTAGTTTGGGCTTTGGCCCGTTTACTTTGCCATACTAAAATTATAACCTTTTGAAAAAAATATAGTTGATAAAAAGAGAAACCTTTAAAAATTAAAAAAAAAATTATATAGAGATGTATTTTGAAAAAAATATATATAAGAACTGAAGTAAAAGTTGAACGATATAAAATGTAAGGATTAAATAATTAATTTTTCTAATTTTAAATTGAGCACACCAATAGCATATTTAACAGCTTTTTAAATGTTTTTACACAAATTTTTTTGTTGAATTTGTTTGGATAATTGACAAATTCATGTTTAAATAAACTGTTGGAATAAAAAAGGAATTGATTATGAAATGGTTTAAAATTTCATTTGATATAATGAAATAGAATTTCTTCTCTCATTTCTGTAGAAATTTTTTACGACAAATCTTGTCATCAGACAAGGAAATGAACTTTGATCAAAATAATCACATTTACCATTGAATGCAACTAGATTAAAGATGTTCAAAATAGGGAATATCAATTAATTGTTTTTGAACTAAAAGTTATTAAAATGTTTTCCCATGAAATTTTTGTTGTATTTGTTTGGATAATTAAGAATTAAGAAATCCATAAAATTTTTGAGCTAAAGATTTTCAACGACCCACTTTTATAATTAAAAAATTAAGAAAATTTAAAAATACTTTTATTTTATTTTGTTCAAGTTAGCTTGCTTTTGTCATTATTACATAGAATAAAATTATCATAAAAGATACATATTCCTTTATATTCAATTATTCATTATATCACATATTTTAAAGAATCCTTACCCCCTCTTGGAAGTTTTAGTTTCAAATGGTTCTAGATGATTATCATTTAGTTAATTTTTATTACTAATTTAAAAATAAAGGCATCGTCTATTAAACTCAGATTGTTTTTCAAATTATTCGAAGTAATTTAATTAAAACACAAAAATAGAAAATAGTTAAACATTCAATTTATCGCTGACTAGTGATGAAAGTACCTTGGCATAGACTAAAACTCTCGAACCTTTCTTGACGAAAAATTAGCACGTGTCTAGTTAAGAATTACGAAAAATGACATTTAAGTATTTTCTATGGTTAAAGCGTAAATTTATCCTTAAAAGTATTTGCGACAAGTCATGGGCTTTTTAAATAAACTTTTGAAGGAAAATTACTCACAATGTTTTAAAATCGATCCCCAGCCCCCAACATTGACAGTCCACGTTAAAAAATAAAAAATTGGTCCCTCCTCTAACGTTAACAATTAGAGTAGTGAATTTTATCTGATCTTAAAACTTAATAAATATTGCTCCAAAATTTTGTTAGGGTACTTATAACTCATTAGAAAATATTTTTGGGATAAATTTACCATTTAACCCTATTTTTTAAGGGGAGAATGATGTTTAGAAACCAAAATGAGAAGTTAATTATAATTTTGAACCAAAATATCCTAAAATCCTAAAAATAGGCCTAAAGTCTTTTAGCATATTTGGGATGATGGTAGAGCACCCAAAACTGTAGTGTAATGCTTCTAAGTTCTAAAAGCATAATATTACCCCATTTGATTTTAAATTTATAAATTTAAATTAGAATAAAATAAAATTTACTAAAATAAAATTTGGATAAAAATTAGTATGCTATAACATGATTTATGTTTCGATTTTTTTTATTATAAAAAGTAAGTTTGAGAAATTAATTAAGACAAAAGTAAGTTTATAAACTCAAAAGTATTTTCTCTAACCCATTAATCAAATATTAGTCTAAAAGTAAAAATAAGTTTACATAATAAGATTTAAAATCATTTTGCAAACCCTTGTTTGGAGCTATCAATGGAAATCCAAACAAATTGTTTTTGCTTAAACTAGGGTTTGGGGTGACTTTAGTGACTAATGTAGAGGGGGTCAAGTCCGAGGCTTGCCCTCTCATACCACTTTGAAAAAATTTCTTTATACTTACTTGCAAAAATTTCAAAATAGATTTTAATCCCCCACTCAACATTTTTTTGTAATTTAATCTTCCTATCATATAATCCTAAATTTGTCACTGGTTGGCTCCAAACATGCACTAAATAATGGAAAAAAATGAAGTTGAAATTACTAAAAATTCTAAAAAAAAAAACATTGTAAAAGCTTTAACAAATCACTGTCAAATTTAAGAATATCAAAGTAAAAAAAAAATTTCACCCATCACATCTGGAAATTTTACATTAATTTTTCTAAATTTAACAATAACTTGTGAAAATTTTACAATTCTCTTTCAAAATTTTAATAATTTTAATTTCATTTTTATCACTTAAGGCTAACCACCTTAGATTTATTATTAAAATCTTGAGTAATCACAATTAAGGACTAGCAGAAAAAATTAATTACAAAAAAAAATTTTTTACTAATAAAAAATGATCAAAGTTACAAAAAATGAGCAGTCAAATTAGAAAATAAATAATAAAAGATTTTATTTCATAATAAATTTGTTATTTTGTTTTAAAAATCTGATTTCCCATCAAATTTTAAAATATTTTAATCAAAATTGTAATTATCTTACGTTCTGGCTCTTAATTGTCATTTCCTCGTCTTTAATAAAAAAAAAATACACTGAATGAATTAAAATACCTACCTGTAAAATTTTTAAAAATACTTATCTGTAAAAAAATTGATTGTTCTGCCTAAAATCCCTAGACCCGATATACTGTATACACAAGGCAACGAGTCATAATCCCTATCGGCGGACATGACTAGCACGAGCTCCTCCGATCCCACGGTGACGACGGCAAGACAGACGATGACAGCCATGGTGATGCAAGGAGAAGAGTTGACGGACCATCGGGACGATGACGTGGCAACAGACATGGTATCTTCTGTTGAACTGTTGCTCATTTTTTCTGATTGGCTTGTTCCCAAACTTCTGTGTAGCGACGCGGCGACGGCAACGCCATGGCTAGCCTCTTGTGTTACTTGTTCCCACCCATTCTCTCCCCTTCCTTTCTTTTTTCCACTTCTCTGAGTCTTCAATGGCTCCCTGTATCAGAAATTCCTTGTTAGAAGAAACCATGTGGCGATGCTAGTAGTATTTCTATGTTGTGTGTGTATATGTACTGTGAGAGAGAGGGAGTAGCAGGCGGTGGAAGAAGCGGTAAATGAAGTTATTTTTAGAATTTCAGCTATGTATATATTTCAATATACAATATTTTGCTAGCTCAAGTAGTTGTACCTTGTAAGAATGAAATTTTCAATTATCTGTTCTTACATACAAATCAAGAAATTAATTTTTTTTCCTCCCCTGTGGTAAAATGGAACTAACATTTTGATAATATTGACAAGGAATTGGATCCATGTCATATTGTTTTGATTTTGTAAACCACGCTTTCTTTGTGTTAAATGTGCTTTATTTGTTATGGCAAAAAAAAAAGTGCTTTCTTTGTTTCCTTCTTGAATGCACTAACTTTAAATTGTTACACTTACAGGTTTTGTCATATTGATACTTTTGATGGTTTCAATTGTTTTTTCCTACTTTGTTGTATGCTAATTGAATGGAGTAATTAGTAACATGATCTCTGCTCCTCTCTTCTCTTCTGTTTTACTCAATTTCATTATAGTTCAGATCAAATTCGAATGATTTAAATTTATTTACTTATTTAACAAAAAATAATGAGAGAAATAGGAGAGAAGCGGGGTTCAGTAATAAGACTCATGATGTTTGTTCCTCTTTTAAAATTCTTTATTGACGAAAAGCTTCCTACATGTTTACAGGTCAAGACTTTGGAACTACATGAAGATGTAATATCTGAAATATTTTTGTGGTTGCCTGCGAAGTCAATCTTCAGGTTTAAGTCATGTTCAAAATCTATATTTGAGTTCACAAGTAAGACAAGTTTTGCATTGAAGCAGACTCAAAATTTGATGCTAAAAGATGATTCTTCCCTTTTCATTCAAGGAATCTTTGGACAGAATAGTATCAATTACAAAACTAAAATACATGCATTACTGGGACACGAGGCATCTTCAGGTATTCCTGCAAACTTTCTTCAATTTCTTAATAAAAGGTCAGTAAGAATCCTTGCTTCTAGTAATGGACTCCTCTCTCAAATCACGAGACAAAGTGCTCCAAGTGTAGAATTATTTATTTGTAACCGTGTGACACAATCATGCTCCTCCATTGCTACCCCACCTGTTTGCTAGAAAACCACTATGTATGCTTCATTTTCGCCTTTGAATGCATCCATAACAAAGGAGTTAATGATGAGGAATATCAATTAATTCTTTTTGAAAATATTCCAGACTATCCATCAGAGCATTTTGTGTGTCAAGTTTACGTGCCTAAAGAAGATGTATGGGAAAAAAGAGATAAAAGGTTATTTATGGTTGATAAGAGCTTCATATATGACTCTCCTGTGTTCTACAAAGGAGCTGTTCACTTTGCCACATATAGGGATCTTTATTTTGTGAGATGTCATCATACAATCTTGAGAGTAGTGAGAAAAGATGGATTGTTTTTCCAGATGAAGTTGTAGAGATTGGGTATAAACACTTTAATGGGCGTATGACGTGCGCATTTTCACGTGGGGCAAAGTTGGAACCGTGAATGAGTCTATATGCCTAGTGAGTTATGTCAAACATGAATTTGTTTTTAATCTGTGGGTTTTGACTGATTATGAATCAAGTTCTTGGTCATAGTTTTTTATATTAAATTTGGAAGAAATGGGATTGGAGGAGGACTCTATTTTTCTTGGATTTACAATAATGAATGGAGATTCTTTGGTTTTTGCTACAAAGAGGGATATGTATGGGTATGATTTGATTGGTGAAAAAGGAAGAAGACTTGAAAAAATTGGTAAGCATAGATTTGATAGGGATTTGCACTTCATTTCTTATTCTAATACTCTTCGTTCATGTGGAGTTGACTTTAAAGATTTGTCTGTCTTGAGATAAAAAATGTGCTAAGATATTTGTATGAAATTTGCTCATTCAATTTATTTGATAAGAGAGAAGTTCTTGTATTTAGATTAAGAATTTGATTTATTTTATTTGTGTTGATATAATATTTTTATTATGATCATAAGAAACTTAAAGAATTGATTTTATGCAGTTTTTCCTTTTTGTATATTTATGTGTTTGATGTATTTATCACTATTCTAACATATATCCAAGACTGTCTTCTATTTGCTGAGCAGAATTTTATGAATAGGTGTAACATAAAAGAAAGGTCACATAAATACTAGAAAAAGATCTTAATTATAATTGTGCCACATTTTTCCACCAATTGTTTCATAGTAAGATATTTTCTGGAAATAGCAATAAATTCAAACAAGATAATACTTGTTGGAAGATGACTGAATGATTGCTCATGCTCTTACATTATCTCATCTGCTTGTCTCTCTCTCTCTCTCTCTCTCTCTCTCTCTCTACCTATATGTCTATCCTTCATGGTAACTAAATAACCATGAAGCATAATCCTGTTTTTTGTATCATCCTGCCTAGCGAACTAGTGATGAGACAAGAGGGAGAGAGAGGAGAAGACATGGTTGGAGAAAGAGTGAGACAGATGAGACGATGCAAATATGAAGCATAGCTTATGCCATTTACAACATGCGATCTGAACTGCAAAGGAACTAGAATGATATTGCAGAATAATTGTCAAGGGGTTTGAGTCATTGCCCCTAGGCCTGTGCATCAAATCTGGTGACCACCTTACCCAATCTGAAGGAACTTGACTCAACCCTGCCTGTGTGTAACCCTAGTTGCGCCTAATTAATTTTTCCATTCAAAGAATTAAAGCTGAATAAAGTGTTGTGTGATATATGTCTTTGACAAGTATAAGGTTGGAGAGCTGCATTCTTGGTGAATCAGTGAAGGAAAACAAGCCAATTCCTGAATTAAGGTTGGAGAAGGTTTGCACAAAGACTACTGAAGATCGAAGTAGGATTTTCAACCTTGGAATTATTTGTCCTTAAATGATGCAGGAATAAACATTTCCATTTCTTCTTACTCCATTAATTGAGTTTTTCATTACTATTTGTATTGTCTACTTTTACATTATTTTGATATGGAAGCATTTTCATTATGGTTGGGCAACTTTTAGTTTATTTACAATTGAATATCGAGAGTTGTTTACCAGTTGCTTGTGTTAGGAATTTGATAATTTAACTATGGTAGAAATAATTGAAGTTACAATGCATGAATAGCTGTTTAAATATCATTTTTGTTGTTAAATATCATTTTTTTTATTTCTCTCTGATAGGACTCTAGGGTTCCTAATTAGTGATCTTTTCTATCATTTGCTTCCTGATGATATACACATCATGTCTGTCACTTGAGACTATGAAACTATATTTTCAAATTTGAGGTTTTCTTTGCCTATGTTGTTGTCAACTTAAATAGGAAATTTGATTGTACCCAAAATATATTGGTATTCATTTGGTTTCCCTTGTATTCATACTTCAAAATTTTACTCAAGTTTATCATATCAAAACTGTACATTTGGTCAGGACATTAATCTTGTATGTTATAATTTCTTTCTAGTTATTTCTTTCTCTATAAAGGGTACCCAATATTCTTCTATTTGAACTTATCAATTAAAGGTGTGTTCCTTGGTCTAGGTTAAAGAATGATTAAATAACCACAATATGGTAATCCCACAAAGGAACTCAAACTTTCTCTTGAGAGTTTTGCAAGGGCTAGCAGCAAAGATTTGAGGACAGGGAGCCAGTATTTTCCCAATTGTTTGTCTATCAAAACCCACATTTTCAAAGAAACAATTATGAACAAGGAGCTTATTGCATGATTAAATAACCCCAGTATAGCAACAATAAAAGTGATATAAACTTTTATGCAGCGCAAGAAACAGACTGATAGCTATCAGCATCAAGAAGGTTGCCTTTGGCAAAGCAACAAGAAATAATCACCAAGGATAAAGGCAGTAATTCGACTATCAAGTTCAAATAGGGTTGTACAGTGTTATATTTTGCATGCTGTGGATACACGAATAACAATCCAATGGTGATTAGTAACTTCATCTATTTCAGCCAGAAGACAGCCTCAGGAAGCACTATTGCAAACCAACATAAATTATGTTCCTTTCCTCAGAAACACACACCATTCAGGCTTAATCAGATGATGACAATTGGGAGTTCAAATTCCAGCACACCCTCAAAATTTTTCTATTTTTACTATGAATAAATAGGATGGGAAATTTGCCGGGTTGCTTGAGTTCTTGGCCTATAATAGTAAAATTTGTAGAGATGGAATGGTTTATAGCCAAGAAACTGATTGGTTATGGCATGTTCTTTATTGGATCCTGCATCAGCAAAATGAATGGCATGCAAGATGGATGAATTTCAATTGAGTAGATCATGTTACCAGGTAATTTGCTAGTGTTTTAAGGTGAAACTACTCTTATAATCGGCTGAAAATGGCTATAATGGATTCCGGAATGAAAGCTCTTCTGAAAGAACTGATTAATATACCAAAGCTTGACACATTCTCTCCACTTTGTACAGCACAGGCCTTCTCATGAGACACCTAAAAATATCACAGGAATCCTTCATCTGGATATTAATTAAGTGCGTAAGCAAACTAATTTAAATATACACACTCTAAAACCAATGGCGTTGAAGGGTAAGAGATTCCACAATGGAAGTTGGCAAAAAGAGAGAGATTCCACAATGAAAGCTCACAAATTCACAGTCATCAATGTAGTTGGGAATGGGTGGTAAAAAAAAAGTTAGTTGGGAATGTGCTGGCATTAATTGAGACCCTGGAGTTGTCTACTGAAGGAATGAGGATATCAAACTGACGATGATACTCCATTCTTAATTTTTAGAAGAATTTAATATGCAAAATATAAGTCACACTTGGAGCATTAGATATTATTTTTCATATTTATTCCTCATTAAAAGTTTTGGTAGAAAGAGATATTAAGATATAATTAAAATAAGTTATAATTTAATAATGGTAATATTGGAAAGTTATGATAAATTTTATTAAATTTAAAATTTTTTATTACTTTTAACCACTTTTCTTGATATCCATAAAATAGTTAAAAGTAACTTATAACAAAAAATAGAAAAAAATTATGGTGATATTTTTAATTTCGGATTAAGGAATAGTTCTTGCACAAAAAAAAGGGGACGTTTGTGTTGCATAAAAATATTTTTATTTTATTTATATATTACATTTATATTGAGGTAGGTTTATTCATTTTGACGTTATTATATTTTTTAATTTTTTTCTACAATATGCCTTTATTTTAAATTTTTATAAATTTTATCATTATATGAATTTAATAAATATTTATACTTGCCTAAAATCCAAAAGAGACAAATAGAATCTTTGCTTGCTTTGAGAAATTGCCTAGATTTTGAGGGAGTAGATCTCCATTTTCTTTCTATCAAGCTTTGTTAACAATATTAATAATACATCCCTTAAAGAGATAATAGTAAAAGCATACTCTTACCATTATATACCCTTTTGAAAATGAATATATATATGCTGTAACAATAAAATTGCTTCATGCAATTCATTATGATAAACAACTTTTATATCCTTTTTTTTTTTCCATTAACACTTTTATATCCTGTTGAAACCACTATCTTTGTTTATTTTTTATTTGACCATGAACTTCAATATCTCATGGATGTAGTATTCCAGCAAAGCTCAGGAAATACATTTACAGTCCATGGTATTTGGATTCTTCCATTTGTTCGTTGCGGGTGATGCACCTATGGGCTATTACGTGATGAAAGGATGAAGATTTATTCAACTGTGATTTCTTTGATTAAGAAGTATTTAACCATGTTAACAATGTTAGGATTTGGACGCTATGATGGGGATCTCTCAAAAGCCCAGATTTGGACCAATTCTAAAGAAGTGCGTAAGGTGATTCGCATATAGGCAATAAAATGCTTCAGCCATAGAGAAGATGTTCGGTGCTGTCTTCAACATTTGTCAGATTTCCAATTTTCTTCAAATCTTTGTCCACAGTAAGTGTAAAAGCATAGGATCTCAGAACAGAGTAACCCCCACAAATCATTACATGTTTCAATGTAATGGTTGCTCCGTCCAAGTAAATGAAGGAATTAGTCTCATGATACCACCTCTGTGCAAGCCGATGAAGCAAATTGTTGCTCCATTCAATTTGATATGTAGAAGCTTTGATTGCTTGGAGTATCCTAGCCACTCTCCATACATCTTCGTGCTGGGAATGAAGCTTGCTTTCCAAGAATTCCATTGTTCTTGTAGCCATTCATCGAACGCTACGCTTAAAGCTACTAAAGGTTTGGATGTGGAGCCGGAGAAGAAAGTATGGGAAGAAAACGTTGTTGGTTACCAAACCAATTTAAATAAGGCTTCAAGAAACAAGCAGGTCTAACCAATGGTTTTCTCCCAATGGCAAAACCATGAGCTCTACTATGTTGTTGGTTGATTCAAATTTCTTGATTATAGAAGAACTGAGAATGATAGTTCCTGTGTGTATTCCAAGAAGAAGAAAAGACAGCTCCAATGAATGATTATTATGAGTATATCACACAAAGGAGTAGAAAGCGAGTGCTTCCTAGATCAACAAGAGCTAGCGAAAAGTAAGTGCTATACATACATATGGAGAAGCTAGAGATAGACATCAGAATGGAGGGTTCTATCTATTTTTGGGACCTCGTTTGTTCAACGTCTATGATGAGGTGGGTACTTTCCATCTTTTGCAAAAGCCAACAAAGCTAGGGTCATATCCCAACTGCGTTTGGGGGATGAAGTTCTAATAAATAATATGTAATAGTCATTAACGTTAGTGTTGATAGTCATTAGATTAAAGCAGATCTACTGGAAAGCGAGTCCTGGATATATGTAGATGGTCAGTTGTGTTTGTTTGTTTTAGCATGTATGGGCGCCTTTGGAAGAGGAAGTTCGAATAGAATGATTAATGTTAATGTTAATAGTCATTAATATAAAGTGGAGCTAGTTCGTGGTCAGTCCGAAGTGTGAGTGGAAAGAGTGAAGCAAAAGCAATCATTCCTATATATGGCATTTCAATTTGAAGCATTTTATTTTATTATTAACAAATTTAGTGATGGCATTATAAGAATCAACCACATGATAAAGGTCCAATTTTTTAGTGCCTTACCCCGCACAATTTTCTTTTAACTTTTAGATTTTAGATATTTTGAATAACAAGAAAATGAGAAATAAGATAAAAATATGTATTAAAAAATCTGCCAAACCTTATTTTTGTTTCCATCACTAATTCAACCACTAGTTATTGCATAAAGCAATGGGGTAATTTGTTTTTTGGTGAGGAAAGGTGGGAGATAGCAATGTTAACCCATCTGGCCAAAAAAAAGAGCAATGTTAGCCCATTGCTTAGCATGTAGGACTAAATCTGACACTTCTTAGAGAGCCCATATTCTTTTAAAACATAGCAATGAAAAATCTGATTCAGGATGAGAGCGAGAAAATTTTTAGTTTTGTAGTTCAAGTTGAAGTTGGAGATGGGATTAGCGAGAAAATTTGATTTAGGATGAGAACGAGAAAATCTATATGTCTGTTGTTTAAGTGTATTCCTGTTTCAATGTTCTCAAAATATTTTTATAGAATTATTTTTTAAAATAAATTTTGAAAATAAAAAAAAAATATGTTTAAATATTTATTATCAAAATCATAACTATTAAATATTAAATGAGTTATTTAAAATTTATAACTTTGCTATTAATGAGATTAGTGTTTTTCATCTTTTTTGTGTTTTGTAGAACAAAAAATATATAAACCTTAAAGATGTTATGAGTTTTCTGTTATTTTATTTTTTTCATTTTTTCAAAAATTTTATTAAAAATACTTATTAAATAATTTTTTTTATTTTTCAATTTTCAAATACATAAACTATTTTAAAAACATGAACCAAGTAAGTCCTAACCTAGCTACAAATTAATCCCTAATTCTTATATAATATAAATTTACAAAATTAGCAATAGTAAGTATTTATTTGCATATGATTAACACGCCAAAATTCTATACATTAAAAAATTTCCCCAGAACAAAATATAAGAAGAGACTAACCTTTATTATTTGCAATGGGATCAATGATTCCGGGATACACGTGAACGCGCTGATGATTCCGTGGTCGTCTCGGATTTTTTTTTTTTTTGCCCAAAAATATCGATGATCGAGTTTATTCAATTTGAACACGTGTTCACTTATTATCATCTTTTGTAAAAGATATGAAAGTTGGGGTTATACATATATTTTCATAAATTAGAAATCACCTCTCCTAGACCTACTCATAAAATGATATATTATTTTTTGTATTTAAAGATCATCAAATCGTCACATAAAGCTGAATAGAATAAACATTTATAAAACTATATTTTAAACAAAAACAAATTCACAAGTAGTTAAAAGTTTAAAAAGATTACAATCCCTTAAAGTGTAAGAGTAATTTAAAATACAAAATCATGAGTTTTCAACCTAATCTTATCTTTGATGAAATCGCTTATTAATTCAGGAAGTCTTATAAATTCATGTTAATTGCAATTCTTTCTCTTTAAGACATTCATATCATCCATCACTGATTACTATTAAAACTCTCGCTTTTTCCAAGATTTGGCAGAAAGGTGTTTTCTATATGCCAAGTAAGTTTTATTTTTTGAGTTCTATGAAATAAAGATACAATACTTTTTACGGTGTTATTCAACGTTTTTCTGGTATGATTATCTTTTTTTTTCCTAAATTGGCGATAATTCAGGGCATGGAATTTTCAGAAGATATGATATTTGAGATATTTTCATGGTTACCAGCAAAATCAATAAGCAAATTCAAGTCCTGTTCTAAGTCTACCTCTAACTTGACACAAGAAACATACTTCAGATTAAAACAGTGTCAACATTCAATGATTAGGAATGAGTCTTGCTTCTTTATTCAACCCCACTTCATTTGGCCACACAACAAAAATAACAAAATAGAAATACACGTATTACCCGGAGACGAGAAATCTTCTGGTGTTCCAAAAGATTTCTTGGACTTTCTCACCAAAAGCTCCTCGAGAATTCTTGCTTCCAGTAATGGAGTACTTCTCTGCCGGCGAGCGAAAAGAGGAAGACAACTATTCATTTGCAATCCTATAGCTCAGTCATGCTTGGACACTCCTAATCCAGAAAAACTGATAGGAGATCCACGTTCTCGTGTCACATTCTTCTTTGAATGCAACCCTAATACCAGTGAGGATTTTGAGGAATACAAGCTATTTGCTTTTGAATATACCTCATCCGGGTTTAAGTACAGTACTTATATGCCAAAAGAAGGTGTGTGGATAGCAAGAGAAGGAGGCTGCTTTGAAGGAGACTGGGATTTGGTATCTGGCTCTCCTTGGATCCACAATGGAGTAATTTACTTCATCTTAGATTGTTCCTCTTTCTATAGAACCGATAATCCTAACCCTAATCCTTATTCTGTTCCATGTATAGCAACGTACCATCTCGAGAGTGGCAGATCAAGATTTCTTAGTCTTCCAAAAGAAGCCCTAGAGAATGCTCAAAAATACTATTTTGACATGAATGTTTTCAAGTGGGGTGAAGCTAAAACTTCCGTTAATGAGTCAATATGTTTAGTGACAGTGGCCGATCTTTCAATTTTAACTTTGTGGGTTTTGACTGACTATGAATCAAGTTCTTGGTCAAGGCGTTTAACCATAAGCTTGGAAGAAATGGGGATGATTAATTCTGTTGTTTTAGGGTTTACAATCATCAATGAGAATTCTTTAGTGTTTGCTACCAAGTCAAATTTGTATAAATATGATCTGGGTGGTCAGAAAGATGAGAAGCTTGAAAATATTGGCGAGCATGGATTTGAAGGGATTTTTAAAGTATGCTTCATTTCATATTCTAATACACTCTCTGCTTTGCCTATGCTTGGAGGAAAAGAAAAGGTGCTGTAATTTCTATTTTAACTTTTGTTTCTTTGATTTCTATATATGTGAAAGAATTAAACCCTTGAAGAATATTGTTTACATTTTTCTTTCTATAGATGTTGGACTTACTACCATAAAAATCTTAAACCCAATAAATGCATTTGTTTATTTTATTATGCATTTGTTTTACATGATCATTTTAAGTCATTTAGGGCTCGTTTGTTTAAATTTTTTAAAAGAGTAATTTTTAAATTATTTAAAAAAGTAATTAATTATTTAGAAATTTTTGAAAAAGTAGAAATTATTTTGTATTTGCTTAGAATAAAAAAAACACTTTTTAAATTGTTTAGTAAATAAAGAAAAAACATAAATTTATATTATAATATTTCTATGGGTTCAAATATTGTTATTTTTATAATTTTTAAAGTTATTTTGTTGCAACTTGGCCACTTTTACATTTTTCTATCATATATATACCGCAACTGCTTTTTTTTTTTTTAAAAAAGTCACTTAGAGTAACTTCCCAAAATAAGTAGAAAACTTCTTTTTTTCATATTCTACTTATTTTTAAAAATTTAAACAAACACCCTAAAAATTTTTAAAAGTATTTTTTTATATAAAAAAGTGTTTAAGCTTGACATTTTTAGTAACGTTTACATATTTTTTATTCTTTGTTTAATACTTATATATGCTACCAATACCCAAACAAATATATATATATAATCATAAATCACTACAAAATATCATAGTTGAAAGTCTGTTATGCTTCAAATTTCATAGTACTACATATTATGCTTCATATACGAATTATATATTCTATCAAATATGCTCAATTCATCCAGATTTATATGTAGTAAGATTTTGAAAAGGACAAGATTGAACTTTCTTGGAGAGCATTGAATATGAAACTATGTAGTCCTCAATTATAAGACTTAATTATATAAGTTAATGCAATACATTATATACTAATCACTTGTTTGATACAAGTGATTTTTTTTTTTGGATGGCACCGTTGGTCATAGCTTCAACTTGGTATTAAGTACCAAGTAGCATGCCCGAAATATTGTTGTATCATAGTCATACATAAGTCAAAACAATCAAATGAGGAATTCATATACTCTTATTTAGCATCAAATTTTGCATTGATCAGTTTCAGGATAATAAGAAATATTAGGGCCTGTTTGATTCTGTTTCTCAAAACAATTTTTTAGCCTGTTTTTTATAAACTGTTCTGAAAAGTAGAAAAATAAAATAACAGAAAACTCATAACATTTTTAAGATGTTTTGTAGTTTTTGTTCTGGAAAATACAAGGAAAGATGAAAAATATCCTCCTCATTAATGATAAAGTTATAAATTTTGAATAACTCATCTATCACTCATTAATTATAATTTTAAAAACAATTATTCAAACAGATTTTTTTATTTTCTTGTTTTTAAAATTTATTCTTGAAAACAGTTTTACAAAATTGTTCACAGAATAATAGCACAGAAAACATTATCAAACAAACCCTTAATGTCTACAATCTTGTGATTGTCCAACCCTTTGGAAACCTGAGAGGAAAATTCGGGTTTGCAATTTTTTGGGAGCTATAATTTTTGCAATCCCACTTAATTAGGATCTATTGTTTGATGATTATACCACAATAGATAATATAGATTGAAATCTAAATAATGGAATGAACGGTGAGATAATAAGAAAATAATAAAAATTAATTATTGATGTTTTAAAGAAACAGATGTTTTTTCCATTATTTCGGGTAACTTTAAAATAAATCCATAATCTTCTGGAAACTCTTATAATTTATAAATTGATATTGTACAAAATCTTGGCCAAAAAAAAGATATTGTACAAAATCTAAAAAATTAATTACATTATTTATAAATTGATAAAAGGATAAACTTTTATTTAATATGAAAACCACACCATATCTTATTATAAATATAAGGTTAAAATATACAAAACCTCCTTGAACTACAAGTTCTATGCATAAAATACCCCTAACTTTAAAATTTGATAATTGACACCCTCAAGCTTTTATTTATGTGCATATATTACCCTTATGTTAATAACTGTCATTTTAAATAAAAATATGGAAAATTTTACAATTGTTTACTCCAACCACATCACAACCTGGAAAAATAGAAAAGCCACGTCAGAGTTTATATCTATGCGTATATGGGCCCCACTAAAACCCACTTCATCATCAAATAGCTTCGTGGGAGTGCTTGGTCCAAGGTGAAAAGGTAGGCCGTCTTCCATTTTGTTCATGGGAACTAACTTTTTGTTTACGTAGCCACCCAACAAAAATTCTAACTCCCAAAAGTAGAATATTTTTTTAAGGCAAAGATAATATTTAAATTTTCAAAGGAAAAGAAGACAAATTGCCACGTACTGAATGCAGAGCATGACTTTTCTCTTATATTTATTATGTTTAGGCCTTTGAATTATCTGACTTTTGTCTTGAATGGTAATATCGGCCAAAAAAATAAAACTATAACTTGTGTCTTGAATTACCTCATTTTTTAAGTTTTAAATTTAAATTTTTCTGTTCCAACTTTTATTCAAAATCAATATCTCTTTATCGTTATTACTGATATGATGGATGTGCATTGCACAAAACATAATTCTAATTTATATTTTTTTATATTTCATATAAACTTTGAAAAATAAGACAAAATATTCATCATTTAGGAAAATATGAATTGTTAAATATTTTAACATTGATGGGATATTTTAGAACTAAATATGATATATTGTACATTGTAGAAAATTTTAAAAATGAGCCGTCACTTCATAATCTGTAAAGAGTATGATTTTTTCTACTAATTTTATTATAGGGACAATTGGTTTTTGGAATCAGAAAATAAAAATATTTGACTTTTGAAATAAAAGATGACTTTTTGAGGATGAAAATCGAATTTTTTGAATTTATAATCAATTTTTTTTCAAAAAAAATCAATCTGGTACCAAAAATCAAATATATTTTTTTTTGTCTAAAAACACACTTATCCCTTTATTATATGTATTAATATTTTGAATTAACTTTTTTGGCCAACATTAATGTTTTTTCTTACCACCGCCAACATTAATACTAGTATATCGAATTAATAAAAACTTTTACATAACATATTAATAAATTATTACACCATCTCTTTCAAAACTTATTATTTAAGATTATAATATATAAATTAAAAAATTATTAATTATTATATATATTAATAAAAATATCCTCATTTAACTAATATAATTTTTTTATCAAGCATTTAACTAATATACTATAACTAAGAGAAAGAATTGAAAAAAAATTAATAGTAATAATGAGGATATAGTTGGAAAAGAAAATTAATCAAATCTTAAATTTCTAAAAAAATAAAAAAAATATAAAATAATAAAAGTTTTAAAATAAAACGAACAATTTTTTTTGGCCAGCATGAACAAATTTATTTGTCATATTATGGTTCCTCATTTTGTTTAAGGGATATCTACGGTAGATCCTCTTGAGTCACCTAGAGTTCTGGATGCGTTGACCACCCCATCACCTCCAATTCCCACTCTTCTTGCTCCAGAGCTATCAAGCAGTCAATAAGTTTTGAACCATTAATAAATAATTTATCAGAATATAATATGTCAGAAATTATTTATCTAAATGCAATACTAATACTCAAAGTCGGTTCACATAAAATTATCTCAACTTTAAGACATTTTTCTTTTTTTTATTATTTTGTAACACTACTTGACTTCTGTATATATTTTTTAAAAGTTTTGTTAAAAGTAGGTACCAGGCTATCATGTCACCCTAATAGCCCCACCCCTCAAAAACTGTGCCGCAACTTTTACCTCTGCTCGACTTTTTTTCTTTAATATTTTAATTTTACTAATTTATTTTGAAATAAGAAGAAGTGTATGATTGATAAATATAGATTAGAAAATTAGATAATAAATAATTTCTTCCATCCCAAAAAAAAACATACTTTACAATATTAAAAAAATAATTTTAGTTAGTTAAAACTAATTAATTTATCTAATATTTTAAATTTATTTTAAAATTACCCTTAACTAATTTAATATCACATATAGTTCTTAATATATGATATTTTATTTTAATCTTAAATATAAGATTATTTTTAAAATACAAGACAATATTTATTATATAGTATTTAAAAAGTTTCTATTTAATTTATAAGAAAGAAAAAGAGAAATAAATTTAATAAAGGTAATTTTAAAAAGATAATGTATTTACAAAAAATAATGTGATTAATTAATTTTAATACATATTCCTAATTCATGTAATTAATTTGAAATGAGTACCAATTTGAATTATCAATGTATTTAATGTAATATTAACTCTTTTTTGTAAAGCCTTATTGAAGGTAATTTTGGGAGAAAAAAAGAAATTAATGCATTATTAACTCATTTTTTTCTTATATTTTGAATTATTAAAAGGAAATATTTTTTATAAATAGGATTAGAGAAAGTAATAATTAGTATATAATAAAAAATAATTATTAGTAAATAAATTTTAATAAATATTAAATAAAGAATATTATCAAGAATTATTATTGAATAATTATTAATAAAAAAATTTAAATATAAATTATTATATTTTATATGTGTATATTTTTCACGCTTATCAAAATACTATACATATATTTTTAGTGGGCTATTGCCATGGTTAGAAATAAATGAGCTCATCCTAGTTTTTTGTTAAATAGGATTATAACCCTGAAATCTAAGTCTAACCTGTTAACCGTGTATAAGTAAACATGTTTGACAAGTTTGTCTTTAAAACTTGTTTGGTAATCTTTTTTAGAAGTAAGTTCCTTGAAAGTAAAGGTGAAAATATGTTAGGTTAAGTTTGATTTTAGATAAATAGGTGAAGTTGAGGTTATAAATCTTAAATTATATAATAAATTTAAAATTTGAACCTTACTTATTAACCTATATAAGATTTTGTTTTAGATTCAAGTATAAACTTTTTAAAAGTCTGATTTACCCTAAAACATATTTAAATACCTATAAAAAACTAAAAAAGCAATGTAAAAAATTATTAACTTTAATTTGAAAAAATAAAAATTTTAAACTTTTAATCACTAAATGCATGGTCCATATAGTATATATTTATTTTATGATCCATATGTTTAAGTAATACAATAGAAAAGTAGTTAGTGTTTTTATTTTTATAAACCTTACTCACTTCACTTATCTTGTGATCTTGTCAATGTAAAATTTTTCACATATTAACTCACATACTTTCATTCACAAAAAAGTGATAATATAAAATATAGTAAGGAAGGATATTTCAGCACATATCCCTGTACCTATTTCAATCAATAAAAAAAAGAAAATTTATAAAACTAATTTATATTAATTATATTATATATATTAAATAACAATAATAATTTAAATAAATATAGACTAATAGACTTTAGGCTAAACCTTATTCAAATAGGTTAGACCTATTTAACTAAATAAGTTTATCCATAGGTCTGAACCCAGTTAAAATAAGTTAGGTCTTATATAGCTTAGATTGTAGACCCTTATTAGGGGTTTAACTTATTTCCACTCTTACTTGAAATATTTTGTGAAAAAATTACATATAATTTGCTTGTTTCACTCTTTATTTTTTGGAAAGTTTAAATTAATTTTTTAAATAAATATATTATATTCTTAAAGATAAAAATATTATTGAGATTGAAGCACTTTGGGATTGTCCGGTACATTAATTATTTTTTTCATTCATACTTCTAGTCTATAATTAATACTCCATCTTATATTAAATATATGATATCTTTTATAAACTTTATTTGATCCCAAATATAAAATATCTTATAGGGTTGTTTAGTTAAAAATTTTTAGATAAATTTAATGACTAAACTTATTTTCTTCTTAAAATGAGTAAAATAGTTAAAAATAACCTGAGAGTAACAGTAATTGAGGCTTGATTTTGACCAAAACGTAAAAAAAAAAAGGAAGAATAAAGCAATTGCTTTTTTGTTTTAAAAAATATAACAAGAGTAAAGCTTTATGTTTTTTAAAAAGAAGAAAAAGCAACTCCATTCGACTTGCTTTCTCAACACCTACGTCGCCCTGGTAAAGTGGTAATCCACTTCATGTGTTATTTTATTGATAAATAATTTTTGACATATTATATATTAATAAATAATTTGTTTTTTTATCATATTTTACCCAAAAAGTCAATCCGTTTGCTTGGAGAGTTTCTATTCTTATTATATCTATTAAAGATAAAAATTAAAATTAAAATAATTTTTAGATAATTTTATGATATAACTAATTTTTTTATAAATGAATTAAAATAGATTATATTAAAGATTATAGGAAATAATAAATTATTATTAATTTATTTTTTTAATTTTTTAGTTAATGTGAATGAAAATTATTTTTAGAATCACAATAATTTTTTTGTAGAAATCAAAATTCCAAACTAATTTTAATTATCTTTCTTAACATATGTAATTTTTGTAAAACCACTTATAATATAGAATGAAAAAAGTAATTAACGAGAAATTTATAAAAAAAGTAATTAATGAAAATAAGCACCCATTTGATTTTTAATTTTATAAAAAGAAAATTAAAATAAATACAGTTTGTAAAAATGAAATTTAGATAAAAATAATAAAATTTACCAAAAACCTATTTAAGTAAAAAAGAAAAAATAATGTTTACAAATCATAGTTTAATTTAAAAAATAATAAATCAAATGGACACTAAATAATAAAAAATATTAAAATTTCTGAATGAATTTAATAATCTAATTTTTAACTTGGCTAATATAATTAAAAATATTTTATATCTACTTTTTCTAATTTGTTTATTTGTCCTTTTTTAAAAAAAATTTATTTCAATACAATATTAATTATTATTATTTTATTTATATCCTCATCTATTTTTTTTAAAGTTAAATATATTAATTACTATTTTTATCTTTTTATTTATTAAAAAATATATTAAAAATTTTAAAATAAATTTTAATATATTAATTTTATTTTGTAGTCTGTATGTCTAATTTTTTAATGAAAAAAAAGAAATATTATAATATATTAAAGATATATTAAAGATAGGAGCATTTATTAATCATAGTTCCTCATTTTGTCATTTTGCTATAGGATATCTAAAATCTAATAGTATATCCTCCCTGGCGAGCTAAAAGCTGTGGTTGCTCCGACCACCCCATGACCTCCACGTCACATCTCCACTTTAGAGCTACTATCAGTCAGTCAATAATAAATTTTGAAGCTTTTGAAGAATTCAAGCTTTTACCCGTCTTCAAAATTGAAGAAACGTTCCAGTTACTTGCTTCCTCAATTCTTTCAGATTCTCGTCCATTGGTACCTCGTCCTTTTCTCTTCGTCCATCTCTAACTGTGCGCTGTACAAATCTTTCTCGATGGAGTATGTCTACCGTCGCTTCAGACAAACCCGACCCATCTCCGATCGAATATCCCGAGCAATCCGCCAAGACCTCCTGCTCCTCCACCGCTCCCACTCCACCTTCTTCGTGCTTGGTGCCACCGGAAATGTCTACACTGTCACTCTCTCTACCTGGCCATCCTGCACTTGTCCTGATCCCGTAACCCCTTGCAAGCACATTTTCTTCGTCCACATTCGAGTCCTCGGCGTTTCCCTCGACGACCTTAGCCTCCCACACAGTGCTCTCCTCCCCTCCGAGCTCCGCCGTCTTCTGGACCGGCCCACGTCGCCGGAGGCCATAGCAGATGCTGCTCTCTGCCAGAAGTTTCACCAGCTTTTCTTTACGCAGGGACGTCCCAGAAAGCAGGAACGTCCTAATGTAGACGTTAAAGAGGGGACTTCGTGTCCGATTTGTCTGGAGGAGATGAAGAAGGAAGAGAAGATTGTGGCTTTTGGGATTTGCCGGAATCCGATTCATGAAGAGTGCTTCGAGAAGTGGAAGGAAAGCAAGGTAAACAGGGTACCTAGTTGTGTGATCTGTAGAGCTCCATGGTGCGATAGGAGTGATGTTGATCATCAACACACGTATCTGAATCTCTCTGCTTTTACTAGTCAGCAAGATGATCAAAATTAGCTTGAATATTTTCTTGTATCTACTTCAGTCTAATGTGATATAATGGGATAACATCGATGTCCTGTCCAAACATGGGTTGGGGGTTTTCGGAACGTGTAATTTCCTGCTTGGAAATGACTCAAGATTCTGACTATTTTGTGTATAATTGATGGTGGCATGGTTTTCTAATGAAATCTTCAGTGTCATCTTCACATATTACATACATTGATTTGGGTCTGTAATGTTTGGATGGTTTGAATTTTTCGACTTTGATAATCTTCATGGCATCTTCTAGATTTTTATTGACTACATACTTCATCAATCTCAATGGTAAAGGAAGGAAGAATTTGTGATCCACATTTACTATGATCTAGGTCATTAATTATGTTTTGTTTTTAATTCTTTTTCATTTTATTTTTCTCCATGTTGTTATGATTTTGATTAACTGTGAAGTCTTTAACTGGAGTCAAGAGTTAGTTGGAAGGGACATTATAAAATAATGACTTAATCAGAGAAAAATGGTAATGAACTTTGAATTTGTCCTTCAAATTTATTTAATCTTAGGGGCATAATAAATTGCAAGTGCTTGTTTAGAATTGTATTTCGAAATGGCTACACCCAAGTGCTTGGAACAAAGTTATATTGGCACAGTTTATAAAAAAAAGTAAAAAGGTTATATGGGCACACAAGCTTCATCTTCTACCCTTTTCCCTTGCGTTTGCAGTAATGTATGTAGTTTCCTGATTTACTCTGTTATGTAATACATGTTTTCAATTGTTTCTTTCTCTGATATTATTTTTGAATTTGGATCCTCTCTAGGCAGTTGCACCATCGTGCACATAGAAGAGAGAAAGACACAAGAAATTGTTGGGCCCTATCTAACAAATGGGACTCATCAAACTCCTGTGTCTTGCAAGATAGTGCAGCCGCAGGAGAGTCTTTGAGGGTATTATTTTGATATTGTATTTTATGGTGTTTCTATTTTTCTGTTGCATATCACAATCATATGTCTTTATGTATACTCTTTACTTCTTTTCCTGTACTTGTATATATGGAATGCCATTCTATATTTCTTTTTATTATTTTTTCATCAGTTCCTGTTATGTGTTGGTTATTGGTTTCATCTCATTTGAATCTACAGGTTGTTTAATGATGGTTTTATCTGCAGCATGCCCTAATGTGATTTAATCTCATTTCTTATGTGATAATAGAATACTTGTGTGATAAAGCATTTTGTAATTACATTGGCTTTGTCTTTAACTTGTAGATTGAGAACCTTTTGTAGAACTTGATGTAGGCCTTGTGCATTGAACCTACTCTGAGGTAAGCTATACTGTTCATGACTAATGTATAGTGCTTCCATATATTGATGAAGCACACAAGACAGGACTGTGTTAATTAGGATTATTTTGTAGAGAAGGTATTCATTTGATATCTCATATATCATCAGCAATTCCAATATATATAATGGAGCATGTTGTGATTGGCAGTGGACAAGTAGAGACGAGGTGCGTCATTTAATAACCTAAAATTTTTGTTACAATTTAATAATCTAAGATAATTCTTTCATAGCTTACAGAGGTCTGTTGAATAAACTGTTAACGCGAGAAACCTATAAAAAGAATGAGCTCGTCTCTGTTTTGATAAATCATTTGGTGGTTTGGGTTTTAGATTAATGGAACCTCTAAACCACAAGCCTTATTGGCTAAAAATGTTTGGACATTGTTGGAGGCAGATGAGAACTCACCTTTTAGACAAGTATTGGGACCTAAATATTGTGTTGATCGTTTGGAGGCTGAATGTTTTAACAGGTCCTCAGGATCTCGGATTTGGAAGTCTATTAAACACAATGGTTATATTATTACTGATCATCTAGGATGGTCAGTTGGTGATGGTTTCAATATTTCTTTATTTGACCTCCATTAGTGGAAGATGCAGTCAGAATGCCCGGTTTGACTTTCTGAAGTCGGCGATCTTATCCTGCATGATAAAGGTTTATGGAACAAGGACGTCCTTCACCCCTTACATCCTGCAGAAATTGTTTCTGACATTTTTTAAACACCTTTTTCTATGGCAGGGAAAAAGGATTGTCTTATCTGGAAAGGCAGCAGCAAAGGTGATTTTAATGTTTCGGATGGTTAGAAATTACTTTTTTAAATGGAAATTCAATGAAGACAGGTTACATCCTCAGCCAATGTGGGAAAAGGTTTGGAAACTTGTTATCCCTTATAGAATTCAAATCTTTATATGGAAGGTACTGAAGAATGTTCTTCCTTTATCTTATACTTTGCAAGTTCACCATCTTCTGATTTCTTCCAATTTGCTCTTTGTAACGGGGAAACTGAAACTAGGAAGCATTTGTTTCTTTACTGTAATTTTTCTTGTTTTGTCTGGTTTAGCTCTCATTATATCAACAGTAATAATCTACTAGAATGATTGCAGTGACTTTGTATGCTGATTGGCTGGCTAGAAATGATGTCATCTTCAAGGATGCCAAAGCGAGTCCTGTTTGTAAACTTCAATCTTAGGTGTGGTTCATCATGGATCAGAGGGATATTAACCTTCAGCATGCTAAACATACTCAAGATTCACAGTTTTCTCATTTTAATCAAGTGGTTTGTAAACTTCAATTTTAGGTGTGATTCATCATGGATCAGAGGGAGATATTAAACTACAGTTTGCTAAACATACTCAAGATTCAGGGTTTTCTCATTTTAATTGGTGGTGGTTGGAGATTAGTGATTAACTCTTTTCATTTCTCTTTCAGATAGAAAATGGTCTTCTCAGGTTCTTATCTTCTTCCGGGATCAGCTTATTAATAATTGGAGACTTTAAAGTGTAACTGCATTGTACTTTGATTGCTCTGAGGAAGGCACTATGTTTTATACGGTTGCTGGACTTGGTTTAGTTCAAGATTCTCTACTCCATCCAATTACGTTGTCATCTCCAGAGAAAAAGCTTAGAGGATATTCTTGATGGCAGACAGCTTCCTCCTGCTTATCTAAAGGTTGTAGTCTTATAGGTAATATTTTAGCTTGGTTAAAAGATTTTGTTGTATTCCTTTTATACTTGATCATATATATTTGTTTCATTAAAAAAAGAAAAGAATGAGCTGCATAACTTATAAAAAGTAGTGTTATTTATTTATAAATTTTAGGGAAAATTAACCTTTTGGTCCCTGAATTTTGCATCAATTTTGAAATCAGTCCCTGAACTAATTTTTTTTTAGATAATGCTCCCTAAACTATTTAACCGTGGCATATTTAGTCCCTCAACTTTGCATCGATTTTGAAATTAGTCCCTAAACTAATTTTTTTTAGATAATGCTCCCTAAACTATTTAATCGTGACATATTTAATCCCTCAACTATCATATTATTTGTAAATTAGTCCCTATGAGTGTCACGTGGCAAGATTGATATGAAACGGTGCTGATGTAACAAATAGAGTTGCTGATGTGGCAGACGGAGTTACTGATGTGGCAGACACATAGGTAAGAGGTGCTGACTAGGATTAAAAAGTAGCTGATTTTAGTCTTTATATTTTACCATAATTTATAATTTAATCCTTAAACTTTATTATTTTTCTTATATTCATCCTCAAACTTTATGTCTATTTAAATAGTCATCATTCAACTATTTAGGGACCATTTAATCTTAGTTAACATTCCTTATAATTAAAACATATTTCAATTTGTCAAACTTACTTTTACAAAAAGAATATTCAAGCACATCACTTCTAACAAAATTACTTTTATCCAAACTTTATTTTTACAAATTTCATTTGTAAAAGTAAATTAGAATAAATAAAATTTGTAAAAATAAAGTTTGGATAAAAGTAAGTTTGTTGGAAGATGATATGTTTGTGTATTCTTTTTGTAAAAGTAAGTTTGACAAATTGAAATATATTTTAATTATAATGAATGTTGATTAGGATTAAATGGTCTCTAAATAGTTGAATGATGACTATTTAAATAGACATAAAATCTGAAGATGAATATAAGAAAAATAATAAAGTTTAAGGACTAAATTATAAATTATGGTAAAATATAAGGACTAAAATCAGCTACTCTTTAATCCTAGTCAGCACATCTTATCTACATGTCTGCCACATCAGCAACTCTATTTATTACTTTAGCACCGTTTCATATCAATCTTGCCACGTGACACTCATAGGGACTAATTTACAAACAATATGATAGTTGAAGGACTAACTATGCCACGGTTAAATAGTCTAGGGAGCATTATCTAAAAAAAATTAGTTCAGGAACTGATTTCAAAATTGATGTAAAGTTGAGGGACTAAATATGCCACGGTTAAATAGTTTAGGGAGTATTATCTAAAAAAAATTAGTTCATGGACTGATTTCAAAATTGATGCAAAGTTCAGGGACCAAAAGGTTAATTTTTCCTAAATTTTATAATATATATTGATATATTGGTTGATATAACGTATTTGTAAATTATTAATTATATTTAAAAATTTTAGAAGTTAAAATATTCAATTCAATAGTCATCTGTTTACTTAAAAGAAAGTCACTCTATTTAGGGGGGAAAAACTGCAACATGCTGAATTTATTTATTACTCGGTCCATTCTTATTTATATGACTCATTTTTCAAAAGCTTTTCATTTTCTAAATATAAAACCCTTTAAACATTGTGTGAAGCATTTTCTTTTTTAAATGTCTTTCATAATTATTGTATTTGAGTACAGTTTTTAACTTTTTATTTCACGAATGAAAAGAGTCATTTTTAATGACTTTAATTAAAATATTTTAAGAATGTTGTAATAACTTTTAAAAAATTAAAATCTTAATTAATTTTAATTATATCCCTTATATTTTAATATTTTTGTAATGAGAGTTATTATTCATAACAATATCTTTTGAATATCTTTTCTTTTTTTAAACTGTTTCGGATAAAAAAAATATTTAAATCTTCAAGAATTTACAGTCTCAACTTTTCGAACTTGGATTCTTACAATACCTACCTTTCTCAATTATAGCAAATGCAGTATATTGAAGGGAAATAAGTTTATTAAATATAAAATAAAAATATAAAAATAACATAAATATTAATTTTTACACAGCATTTGAGTAATTGAAGGAAATGGATACGGGGAACCAAATCTCAACTTTTCTTCCCATTATCACTATTTCTTTTTATTTTGGATTTTTTGTACAATTTTAATTTCATAACTCAATTGAGTCATATTATTATTAATTTTAAAATTGTCTTTATATTTTAATTTTCTTATTATCTGTTTTAATTTTAAATAACTGTTTTACATACTATTTTTAAATTATCTTTTTCTTTAAACCTTTTTAACATGTATTTTTATTTTAAATTAGTATTTTTTTAAATTAATTTTTTTAACATTTTACCATTAATTTTTCATTATTTTTTATTTAATTTAATCTCCCTCTGTTTTTCCTTTATTCAAAATAATTTTTTAAATCTTTATTGGCTAATTACAAATTATTTGATTAAAATTTCAAAATTTTACTCTATTTATCCACTTCATTTGATTTTCAAATTTCATATGTCAAATGTTTCGAAATTACAATATTAAAACTAATAATTAATATTTTATGGAAAATATTAAAATGAAAAATCAACAAATTTCAGATGTCAAATGTTTCAAAATTACAATATTAAAACTAATAATTAACATTTTATAGCAAATATTAAAATGAAAAATCAACAAATCTATATGTTTAATTTTTCATTAAATTTTAATTTTAACTTTTTCAACCTAACTTCCTTACTTAGATAACTTCCTAAGGCCTGTTTGGTACACCGAAAGAGATTTTATAAAATGAGAATGAAAATAGGAAAGTAATATTTGATATGTAAAAAAAATTTAATCGAATATATTGTGGGTTTTTATATGAAAATGAAGTCATAAAATATTGAAAGACTATAATGCCCTATTTAAAAAATAAATTAATAAAATTTCCAAGCATCATTATCTGCCTAGTAGTTTCAGGAGGATAGGGGCAACTTTGTCTTTTTGATGGATTACTAAGTGTACAGTGTTTTTCTGTGAATTTTTGGATGGAATGAAAATGGGCCAAATTGATTCCGATGGAATGAAAGAAGTACCGCTTTTAATTGTACCAAATTGCTCCTTCCAACATTTTCACTCCCATTCCATCACCATCCCAATCTATTAGTGCCCGTTGGGTTCAATTACAAGTCATATAATATAATATAATATGATGTAATAGGATGTAATGAAATAATGATTACATGTAAGTTTGTTTAGTATGATATTGAGAATATGAGAAAAAAATTTATTTTGTATATTTAATTAAATATGAATAAATAGAAAATGATTAAAATGTGCCTAATTATTAAAAAAAAGAAAGCTCATATTTATATTTAGTCTTTTTATCTCCATTACATGCATATAATGCTCAATGCTCATCTTTTAGAGAGTATTGCTGATTACATGAAGTGAGGTAATCGGGATTACACATGTAATCCTCACGCATTCAATTAAACGTAACTAATCATGTAATGTAAAGCCGATTACCTTTACATGGCCTCCTTGTAATCGAACCAAACGGGCCGTTATTGTATGCCATACTAGATCTAAGTTCTTATCCTTTCTCTCCCTCTTCCGTCATTTTCTCTAGGGGTGTTCATTAGGCTCGAGGCCTAGTAGGCCCGATCCTGCCCGATCACTTCAAGCTTAGCCAAAATGAAGAAAAAGGGAAGAGCCAATTCAAACTGGCCATGCCAGGCACTTGGAAGAGGATTTTATTGTTTCCGATCCCGGCCTGACATAGCATATATATTAATTTTTTTTATTTTTAAAATATTTTTTAATAAATATTGAATGATTTTATAAGATTATTTTTCTTAATATATTACACATTATAATTTAATTTTATAATTATAATACAAACTTTTTATTACTACAATATTTTAATTTTATTTTAAATTTTAAATTTATTTCTTAACCTAATATTATATAAAAATAATATATAATTATTGAATATTTGTAATTTTAACATAGATTACTTTTGATTCCAATATTATTTCTTAAAAAATATATTTTAGATGAAAATAATTATATTTTTAATAAATTAAATCAATTTATTATTTATTTGATATTTTAATTTTTGTACCAAGCCCAAATCCTGCTCAATATTGGCCTTGGTCTCGACTTGGTCAAGCATCGGGTCATCCTGGGCCACCGGCAACTTTTCTAGGCTTTAAGGTATTTCAAGCCGAATACGAGATCAAGGTGATATCCATTCTAACATGAATCATAAACACCCTTATTCTTTGCCTCTCCATCACTCTTCTTATTTATCAACCTTCAACAATATTTCTCTTTTTTCTTTTTTCGTTACCTCATTTCTCTCTCTCTTCGTTTTTTTCTATGTTCTCTCTATTTATGCTTACTACCGTAATTATCTTACCTTCCCTATCCCGATATTTTGCTTCACACTCCTTTTTTAATTGTTTTTACATTTTTTAAATTTGAAATCATTTTAACTTGTTTTTCAGTTATCTTAGCTTCCCTATGCCATTTTTTCATGGGAAATTCATGCTGAAGGACCAATAAGTGACAATATTTTATTATAAAGGATTTTAAAAATTCAAATTATGTTTAGAAGCACCGAAAAACATAAAATTAAGATTTGACGGGGTAAATTACCCTCCGTCAGACTAAGTGCCCATTTGGTTTCCAGTTAGCCAAAATGGAGTTTTGATAGAATTGGTTTTATAACGTGGTTATGGTAAAAATTGGTTTTAAACTATCATATTTATGTTTGGATAATTTATTTGAAAATTGATTTTGACAAAAGTAATTATATTTAGATAATTTTAATCAAAAATACTTTTAGTTATGTAATTATTGAAAATGACATAGGTTTTATAATAATTTTTTATTTTTAAAAATTCATTAATAATTTTTAATTAAAATTTTGATTTATCAACATGTTAAAATATTTAAACATGAATATTTTTAAATTGAACAATAAAAGAGGATAATAATAATTCAAAGCTATAATGATTTATAAAATAAAATATTTTCTTTATATATTAAAAACAATAAAAAATAAAAGAAAACATGGTTTCTTGAAAAGTAATTTTAAATTAAACAATAATAACGCAAGGCGGCGCATGAAGAATAGTATGCATAAAAAATATTCAATACTAATAAAAGAAGAGCTTGTGGCGGGTAAAATTATTTGACAGCCACAATTGAAGATGGAACGCAACTTGAGAAGTTGAATAGCAGGTCCAATATTGCTTTTACTTCAACTCTATTAATTACCAAATTCGTGGCACCGACGTGAAGGAATTTGGACAGCTAAACAAGTAAAAACTTATGCCATATCTAGTAGAAATGAGACATTTTGATGGATTACTAAGTGTACAGTATTTTTCTGTCAATTTTTTTATGGAATGAAAGAAGTACCGCTTTTAATTGTACCAAATCGCTCCTTCCAACATTTTCACTCCCATTCCATCACCATCCCAATCTATTAGTGCCCGTTGGGTTCAATTAGAAGCAAATCATATAATGTAATGTAATATGATGTAATGTAATATAATGAAATGATGATTACATGTAAGTTTGTTTAGTATGATATTGGGGATATGGGGAAAAAATTTATTTTGTATATTTAATTAAATACGAATAAATAGAAAATGACTAAAATATGACTAATTATTAAAAAAAAAGAAAACTTATATTTATATTTAGTCTTTTTATCTCCATTACATGCATATAATACTCAATGCTCATCTTTTCGAGAGTATTGCTGATTACATGAAGTGAGGTAATCGGGATTACACATGTAATCCTCACGCGTTCAACTAAACGCAACTAATCATGTAATATAAAACCGATTACCTTTACATGGCCTCCTTGTAATCGAACCAAACGGGCCGTTATTGTATGCCATACTAGATCTAAGTTCTTATCCTTTCTCTCCCTCTTCCGTCATTTTCTCTGGGGGTGTTCATTAGGCTCGAGGCCTAGTAGGCCCGATCCTGCCCGATCACTTCAAGCTTAGCCAAAATGAAGAAAAAGGGAAGAGCCAATTCAAACTGGCCATGCCAGGCACTTGAAAGAGTATTTCTTGTTTCTGATCCCGGCCTGACGTAGCATATATATTAATTTTTTTTATTTTTAAAATATTTTTTAATAAATATTGAATGATTTTATAAGATTATTTTTCTTAATATATTACACATTATAATTTACTTTTATAATTATAATACAGACTTTTTATTACTACACTAATTTAATTTTATTTTAAATTTTAAATTTATTACTTAACCTAATATTATATAAAAATAATATATAATTATTGAATATTTGTAATTTTAACATAGATTACTTTTGATTCCAATATTATTTCTTAAAAAATATATTTTGGATGAAAATAATTATATTTTTAATAAATTAAATCAATTTATTATTTATTTGACATTTTAATTTTTGTACCGAGCCCAAATCCTGCTTAATATTGGCCCTGGTCTCGACTTGGTCAAGCATCGGGTCATCCTAGGCCACTGGTAACTTTTCTAGGCTTTAGGGTATTTCAAGCCGAATACGAGATCAAGGTGATATCCATTCTAACATGAATCATAAACACCCTTATTCTTTGCCTCTCCATCACTCTTCTTATTTATCAACCTTCAACAATATTTCTCTTTTTTCTTTTTTCGTTACCTCATTTCTCTCTCTCTTCGTTTTTTTCTATGTTCTCTCTATTTATGCTTACTACCGTAATTATCTTACCTTCCCTATCCCGATATTTTGCTTCACACTCCTTTTTTAATTGTTTTTACATTTTTTAAATTTGAAATCATTTTAACTTGTTTTTCAGTTATCTTAGCTTCCCTATGCCATTTTTTCATGGGAAATTCATGCTGAAGGACCAATAAGTGACAATATTTTATTATAAAGGATTTTAAAAATTCAAATTATGTTTAGAAGCACCGAAAAACATAAAATTAAGATTTGACGGGGTAAATTACCCTCCGTCAGACTAAGTGCCCATTTGGTTTCCAGTTAGCCAAAATGGAGTTTTGATAGAATTGGTTTTATAACGTGGTTATGGTAAAAATTGGTTTTAAACTATCATATTTATGTTTGGATAATTTATTTGAAAATTGATTTTGACAAAAGTAATTATATTTAGATAATTTTAATCAAAAATACTTTTAGTTATGTAATTATTGAAAATGACATAGGTTTTATAATAATTTTTTATTTTTAAAAATTCATTAATAATTTTTAATTAAAATTTTGATTTATCAACATGTTAAAATATTTAAACATGAATATTTTTAAATTGAACAATAAAAGAGGATAATAATAATTCAAAGCTATAATGATTTATAAAATAAAATATTTTCTTTATATATTAAAAACAATAAAAAATAAAAGAAAACATGGTTTCTTGAAAAGTAATTTTAAATTAAACAATAATAACGCAAGGCGGCGCATGAAGAATAGTATGCATAAAAAATATTCAATACTAATAAAAGAAGAGCTTGTGGCGGGTAAAATTATTTGACAGCCACAATTGAAGATGGAACGCAACTTGAGAAGTTGAATAGCAGGTCCAATATTGCTTTTACTTCAACTCTATTAATTACCAAATTCGTGGCACCGACGTGAAGGAATTTGGACAGCTAAACAAGTAAAAACTTATGCCATGTTTAGTAGAAATGTTTAGTAGAAATGAGGTATTTTGATGGAAATGGAAATGGAGAAGAAAATGTTTAGAAAAATTATATAAAAATGTTATATTTTATTTAAAGAAAATTTAAATGATATATAATAAATAAATTTTATAAAAATTTATCTCGCATTCTTTCTTTTAAAACATCTCTTTTATTTATAACAAATATAGTTTTAACTAACTCAATTTTAGTGTTAAATTCACTTATCAACGTGAATCTAAAGAGGCAATAAAGCTCTCCGTTTCATTGTTGAAATATATGTTATCCTTCAAAACAAAAGTCATCATCATATCCGTTATAAAAAGGGAAATAAAAGTCACTCTTCTAATGCTGAAGATAAAATTACCGCTATTATCATTTTTTTTAAAAAATAAATAGCAAGATGACTTACCAAGCAAATTTTGCTTAAAGGTGTGTGTAATCATTGTCATTAAAGACCTGCTCCACGATTCAGTGTTGAGAGCCAAAAACGAATCTTCATGAGATGCGGGACCCGCCAATCGAATGCAACCATTGAAATTTTCACGTTACTGAAGATAAGATTTAATTACCCGTTTAATTTTCAGTCTTATAAAAAGTAATAGTACATTTGGATTAAGTTTTTAAATAAATGATTATTTTATCCCTAAGATTCAATTTCTAAACATAATATTGATCAAAATAATTACTTATAATCATTTAAGTGATTATTTTTATAAATTATTTTTTTAACTTATGATAATAATTTATTTTCTCATAATCACTTATTTTACTTTTTCTTCTCATTATCAACCCAATAATCACTTAAACTCCAATATCTAAACACATTTCTTTTCTTAAAATCACTTATGGGTTAAAAATATCCAAACACAATTCACTTTTGACATAATCACTTTTTTTCATAATCTATTATGAATAATCACTTATCCTCATAATTACTTATACATAATCTAATTCAAACACACCCTAAGTTAAAAATAGCTAGTTTAAAAAAAATATAATTTGAATAAAAATAATAAAATTTGTCATAAATTTATTTAGATAAAAAAATGATATTTATAAATTACAATTTAATTTACAAAATGATAAACTAAATAGGAAACGTAATGCCACATCAGTTCGTTATTCAACCAAATGTAACGAAATGCACTCTAAGAAAGAGACTTTGGCCATCAATATTTGTCTTGTAGACTGCAAAATCCCTCCTTAGAAAAAAACCCCTTCCGGCCTTCCCCTTTTGCCAATAATGGTAGACTAAGGTTATTCATAGCTATAAAAGAATGGTTTTTTTTTTTACAAGGATTCTTAGAATAAAGAAAAATTATTTACCAATATTCATAAAAGGAGAAGGAAAGAAAATCAAAGTAATAAAATGTTAAAACAAAAATTGCCCATTAGAAGGATGCCTCCATACTTTAAAAGGTGTTCTATCATGGGCATGGGCTAAGTACTATCATTGTGAGATAAGAAGAAAAGAGAGAGCAATAATTTATCTCATACACAAAACCATATGGATATTATATAGTATTTTTCTTCTTAGACTCGCAACGAAAGTCTTTTATGCAATCGAATAGGATAGAATGAAGAAAAAAAAAAGAGAGAGAGAAACTGTCTACCTCACTTGTGTCTATTGAATCAAGAGTTTTGATGATTCCAAACTAACACTCAAGAGATTGGATTGAAGATATCAAAGGAGATCAAAGTTATTTCAAGTGAAGATTTTCTGAGTATTTGCTGTTAGATCTTTTGTAGGATCTTTAGTTTTAGTTGTGATTGGGTAAAAGATTTTGATTTGAGAAAAAAATGTTTTCAAACCTTGATTTGAAATTAAATCTTTACTTATTTGAAAAACACCCATAAACAGACGAATTTTGAAAGATTAAACTGATCTGTCAAGTTGGAAATTCGAACTTTGCCTTAGGAAATTCAAATTTCGAGCTAAAACTGAATAAGTCTGAAGAGATGACTCTCTATCAGACAAATTTTTGTTGTTCAAAATTCGAATTTTCATACAAATCTGAAAGAAGTCTTTTTGGTAACAGACGAACTTCACACTTTCAAAATTCGAATTTCAAGTAAAATGAAGTTTGTGAAAACCAAAGAAATTCGTCTGAAACTATGATAAAGTGCATCTGAAACCAAAAGAAATTGAGTTTGATAAATGCTTTCTAACAGACGAATTTTGGCTTTCCAACATTCGAATTTTCATCTAAGTCTGAAAGAAACTTCTTTGAAACAGACGAACTTTGAATCTTCAAAATTCGAATTTCAGTCAAAACAAAACTTGAGAAAATAGAAGAAATTCGTCTGAAACTGTGTTAAAGTTCATCTGAGATCAAGAATGATTTAAGTTTCAAAACTGCTTTCTGACAGACGAACTTTGAACATCAAAATTCGAATTTTAGAAGCTAAGTTCTTGAGTCTGTTGAAGTGAAACATTGACATACGAATGAAGAATTTACAACATTCGAATGATGAAGTTAGTCTGAAAAGAGTCTCTCTGACAGACGAACTTCACTCTTCAACATTCGAATTTCGAAGAAAATGAACTACTGTGCCTCCTTTTCACGTACTGGGAACAGATGAATTTTGGGCTTCCAAAATTCGAATTTCGAGGGCACTGTAGCAAATTGAAAACACTGTTCACACTTAATCGAAAAACTTTCTTCTTGAAAATTCGTATGTCACATTGTGAAAATGTTCTGTAAGTTTCAAAATTTGAATTTTACTTCATGGACAGACAAACTTCGTACTGTAACGTTGGAAGCTTTAACATTCGGTTCCTTCGAAATTCGTCTGTTGACCAACCAAAATTCGAATTTCAGTATGTCAGAAGCATTAAATGCGGTTGGTTAACGGATATTTTTTCAAAGTAACCATTGGATAACTTCTCCAACGGATAGATTAAGTCTCTAACGGACATTTGAGACCTAAATCTATAAATACAACAACATTTGAAGTTGTGGGTAACAAATCTAACTTGTATATACCGAATTTCTGTCAAAACTTCTTCTCAAGAGCTTTTACCCTCTCAACTTCAATATCTGTACTTTAACTTTCATATATACTCTTTTTAAGAGAGTTATTTCATTGTAATCAATCTACTCTTCATCTGGAAGATAGATTTACTTGTGAGGGGTATTCATAAGGGGATTGGGAAGCACATAGTGAAAGTGCTTGGAGAGTTTGAGAGCTCAGAAACAGAGCATACTCGTGTACTGTGACTTTAGCAAGAAACCCGTTAAAATTCTTGCTGTATAGTGGATAAATCTCAAGAGTTGTCTTGGGGACTGGACGTAGGTCAAGTGGATAGACCGAACCAGGATAAATCACTGAGTCTTCTTCTTCTTATCTTAACTTTTTAGCTTGCTCTGTTTTATACGTTGCTTTCCTTACACTGTGCTATCTTCACCCATTTCATTTTGTGCAGAAAAATTTCAATCTTCCCAATTCACCCCCCCTCTTGGGAAGTCAGCCTTGCTAACAGTGTTTACGTATTATCTTTATTTCAATTTCTCTAACTATTCCTTTGCTTCCAATCCTTTTTTTCTTTCTAATTAATTCTCTTGTTTCTTATTATAAGAAAGATTGAAATATGTAAAATATAAGTTATTTTGTAAATATTAAATATTTATTTTTATATTTATCATTCATTAAGTAATAATTATAGTGGAGAGAGAATAAGAAAGATATAATTAAGATAGTTTATAATTTAATAATAATAATATTAAAAATTTATAATAAATTTTATGAAATATAAAATTTTTAATTACTTTTAACCACTTATTTTAATATATATATATATATATATAAATTTGTTAAAATTCTTTTTACCTCTATTTATAGTGTTAAGAGAAATCATTAAAATTAATGCTTGAAATCCTTCAAAATTCATTTGCTTTTGAACTATTTATTATTGTTTTGATAACTTCTTCCTTTTATTCATAATATAAGATTATTTTAACTAAATCACATTAATTATAAAATAGAGTTAAAATTAGCTACTTGTCTTTATTTTTTAAAAAATAACAATATCTGTGTGTGTTATTTTTTTAAGATCATACAAGTTTCTAAACATAATATTTTTTTTATAAAAGTAAAATATTATGTGATATTCTAAGAATGATTATATATTTATAATCAAGATAAAGAATTCTATATTTAGAATTATATAAAGTATTTTAAAATTCAATGATTTTACTTTTAATTATTATTATTTTGATATAATCTAAATCGTAAAGGATATAAAAATCTCAAAAAAAAGAAACTCATACATCTCAACATATGATTATCTTTGAGAGGTATTTTTATTTTTTTATAAAAATATTTTTTTAAAAAAAATTAAAGACAGAAAATTTTTAATTTCTGTTATTTAAAAATATCCGGATAAAATATTATATTTAGACATATAAAATTATAATTATAAGTATATTAATTTTATCGATTGAATCACCATTTCACCACAGTTAAATTAATAAAACTTAAATTAGTGTCTTTCACCAAAAAACACTTAAATTAGTGTCATGATCGGTTTGACGATTTATCCGATTCTAAAAATATTGTTTTCCTCATCTTGTTCATTTTGTACAAAGGACATCTACCTTCTTGTCAGAGTTGTGAATCCTCATCTATAGTGACGTTCTGGCAGAGCTATCAATCAATAGATTCAGACTTGAATTCCAACCTCCAACCTTTTTCCCCCATCTTCAAGATCGATGAAACGTTCATTCATTAAAAAAATAATAATAAACGTTTATTCTTCCTTCTCTCTTTCTCTTCTTCTCTGTAATACTCCTCTTTACTGTTGAAATCCTCTCCGACTCCGATGGAGTCTTTTCTCCTCTCCGCTGTCCCTCGCCGTCGCTCCATACGAACCCAACTCATATCCGATCGAATATCCCGGGCAATCCGCCAAGATCTTCAGCTCCTCCACCGCTCTCACTCCTCCTTCTACGTGCTCGGTGCCACCGGAAATGTCTACACCGTCACTCTCTCTGCCTCCCCCTCCTGCAACTGCCCCGACCCCACAACCCCTTGCAAGCACATTCTCTTCGTCTTCGTTCGAGTCCTTGACGTCTCCTTTGACGACCTCTGCCTCCACCTCCACCAGTGTACTCTCCTTCCTTCCCAGCTCCACCGTCTTCTGGACCACCCCACGTTGCCGGATGCCGTAGCGAGTGCCTCTCTCTGTCAGAGGTTTCACCAGCTGTTCTTTGCGCAGAGGCAGGAACGTCGTCCCATTGAAGAGGTTGAAGACGCGAGGTCGTGTCCGATTTGTATGGAGGATATGAAGAAGGAAGAGAAGGCTGTGGCTTGTAGGACTTGCCAGAATCCGATTCATGAACAGTGCTTCATGAAGTGGAAGTTTAGCAAGGTAAACGGGGTAGCTAGTTGTGTGATCTGTAGAGCTCCATGGTGCAATAAGAATGATGATGATCAACATATGTACCTGAATCTCTCTGCTTCTACTAGCCAGCAAGATGATCAAAACTGAAACTTGTATGATCTAACCTGACCTGACTTCACTTTTTTTTTGTTTTTTGGTATTTAGATCAGTCTAATGTGATATAATGGAGCAACATCCATATCCTGTACCAAGTTACATAGGCTGGGGGTTTTGGGAAATAGTAATTTTCTGCTTGGAAATGACACAAAATTCTGACTATTTTGTGTGTAATCCATGGTTACATGGTTTTGTAATGAAATTTTCAATGTATTCTTCACGTGTTACTTACTTCTATTTGGGTGTTGTTCTTTGGATGATCTGAAGTTTTTGACCTTGATCATCCTTCTCAATGGTAATGGAATGAAGAATTTGTAATCCACATTGAATATAATAACAATAATAAATAACATTAGTTTTATCCGCTCGCATCATTACATGAATCATATAATGCTAATATACTTTATCAAACACCGTATTTTTAGATAAATGATTTTTCAAAAGATAAATTCTTATAATTTTCTTTAATAATTTTTTTATATTCCTCTTACTACAAAAAAATGTCCATTTAGTTACGAATTTTAGAGACAGATTAAAATTTGTCATAATTAGAGACAAAAATAGAGACGGATAACGAATTTTTTTAGCAAAATAACTTTCTTTCATATTAAAAATAATGGAAAAGTATTAGAGACGGAGTTTGAGACAGGTATATATCGTTTCTAATAAAATTCGTCTCTAAATTCGTATCTAATAATATGATAGAGACAGACTTAGTAACAACTAATTTTTCATCGCTAAAATAAAAAAGTCTGTCTCTATATCGGTCTCTAAAAATATCCTATTATTTCTTGAAAATTCTTTAACATTTAGAGATGAATTTTGTGACGGATGTTTTTAATTTATTGTGATGGATAAAAATTTGTCACTAAACCTATCTCTAATTTTTTTTTAGATGGATTTAGATACGTATTTTTAATGAATGCAACAATAAATGTCTTGCCCTAAATTCGTCTCTAATATCTATTTAGAGATGAACTTAGAAACGCATTTATAATGAACGCAGCAACGGGTGCCTTGTCTGTCTCTAAATTAGTCTCTAATTCACATTTATAGACGGATTTAGATACGGATTTTTTTTTAAATTACTTCAATTTTATATAGTATTATTTTTTAATATTGTAATATGTTAATTTAAATTTTGAGAGATATTTTCAAATTTTGGGTATTTTTTAAATATTATAGTATGTTAAATGGACCAAACTCATGAGTTAACTAATTTAAGTTAAGTGAATTGTATTTCTAATCATATTAAAAGACATTTCAAAAAGCGGCCTTAAACTAAACCACCAAAATCCTAAAACCTAATGTTTCTTTTATTTTTTTAGGAGCATGCTTGGTAGTTGATGGAAGAAGATCGAGAAATTGAGAATATAGGATGAGAATGAAAAATAAAAAATGAAGGAGAGATGAGATATATAGAGATCTTTAAAATTAGAAATAGTAAAATGAAATTAATGGAAGCGTTGAAGTTTTAAGAAATTTTAGACTAAAAGAGAATATAAACAATTTTATCATAGATGACATTTAATTGTCCTAGTAATTAAAAAATATCTAGAATCAATTAATATTAAACAATATTTTTTATTTAATTAGTAATCCATATATTGATAAATTTTTTATATTGGATATGTTTGTAGAATTGATTTCAAAAAAAGTTTATCTTTAATAATATCATTTGATTTAAAATATCTAAGTAGATTATCTTAATTTTATTAATTTATTTTACTTTGAATTAATAAGTTAATTTTTAATTCTATTTCATGATAATAATTTCAAAAAATTGTGACAACAATAAATTTATTATAAACTTATTAATCATTAATTCTTTCTAAATCAATCTTCTTTTGAGAATTTACATCTACATTTTAAAATTAAAGTTAAAAGTAATAATGATACTAAAAAATAAATCAAATCAAAATCAAATAAAATTTCAATCTTTTTTCATTAGGAATCCATAATTAAATTTATGGTGTAAATAATAAAAAGATATGTTCCTTTCTAAATTTAAAATGAATATATATAATACTTAACCAAGACTTTGGGTTAGATCATGGATTGACATAAAACTCGATCATATCTGGTTCTCTCCCACCTCTAATATATATTAAGCATATATATAATATAATTTATTAAATAATATAAAATACGATATATATATATATTATATGATATGACTATGCAAAAAATAACATAATAAAATATTAAAACATATGGATCATAAACATAATATATATAATTATTTTTATTTACAAATAAAAATTAAATTTAAAATTCGGCTAGGAAAATAATTTTTTTCTTTCCAAAGAAAAACAAATATATTTATAGGAAAATTATTTAAGATCTAAACAAAATAATATAAATATTCATATAAATATAAATATATATAAATAAAATATTTTATGATATTAATAATTGAATATAAAACATATGTTTATTTTTTAATAATATATTGACTTATAAATATATATGTTTATATATTAGTGTGTAGATAAATAATATATATTTAATATTACATATAAAGACTGTAGAAACATTTCAGTTCAACTGGCAACATAATGATTACAAAGGTATTGGAAGTAAGAGGTCATGACTTCGAACCTTGCAAGGGGGTGAAGTGACTAATGATTATATTCTATTTTTATTATTTTATTTGATTATTTTTATCAATTTTGGTAACAAATTTTGATTGAGATTAGAGATGAATTTATTTTATTTAGAGACGAAATAAATCCGTCTCTAAATAGAGACGGATGAGTTAATCCCTCTCTAATTATTTAGTGACGCCACTTTTAGAGACGACTTAAATATTGTCTCTAAATTCGTCTCTAATAGATTTAGACGGATTTTGAGTTATTTAGTGACAGATTTTGACCATCTCTAAATATCTCTTTTTTTGTAGTGTCTATGTCTTTTAATAAGGCTCTAAGTCATTTGATTAACTCTCTTCACCGGTTTTTCTTACCCTCTTTTTTATACATGTTTAAACTATTTTAAATGATTTTTCATCATTTTCTCCTCGATAGGTGCTACTCCAACTTTCTTTCATATATAGTCATTTCGTATCTTATCCAATTTTGTATGACCACACATTCATCTCAACATTCTCATATCTGCTACTTACATCTTATACTCTTGTTATCCTTTCAAAGCCCAACATTCACTACCATATAGTATCGCTGGCCTTATAACTGTTCGGTAAAATTTTTCTTTAAGTTTAGTATATACCTTGCAATCACAAATAACTCATGATGTTTTCTTCCACTTTAATCACTCAACTTGTATCTTATACATAACATCTCCATCAATTTCACTATCATTTTGTAAAATCGACCCCAAATATCTAAATTTTGACACTTCTAGAATAGTTTGCTTTTCAATTTTTACCTTTAAATCATTTCTAATTGACCTCTTATTAAATTGGTAATACATATATTCTATCTTACTTTTATTCAGGCGGAAACCTTTTGATTCCAAAGTGTGTATCCATAACTCAAGTTTAGAATTGACCTCTTCTCTTGAGTCCTCAATTAAAATTGAATCATCCGCGAAGAGCATACATTTTGGAATTTCTTCCTGTATATGATCTATTAGAACATCCAAAACTAAATCCAACTGGTATTGACTCAAAAAAGATCCTTGATATAAACCTATCGTTATAGGAAACTCCTTTATCACACCTCCAGGGGTTCTCACACTTATTGTTGCCCCCTCATATATATTTTTTATGACTCGAATATAAGCCACACGGACACATTTTTTCTCCATTGCTTTCCACAATACATCTCTTGGTACTCTATCATAAGCTTTTTCCAAATCAATAAAAACCATATGCAGGTCTCTCTCTTTATTCCGGTATCTTTCAATCAAACCTCTTAATAAATAAATAGCCTCTGTTGTAAACTGTCTTGACATAAATACAAATTGATTTTCCGAAATACGAGACTCTTTTGAGTCTATGCTTAATCACTCTTTTCCAAAGTTTCATGGTGTGACTCATGAGTTTTATTCCCCGATAATTAGCACAATTCTGAATATCCCACTTATTCTTGTATATAGGAACTAGAGTGCTCTTTCTCCATTTCTCTAGAATTTTCTTGGACCTTAAAATCTCGTTAAATAACTTAGTGAGTCACAAAACCTTCTTCTCTCCTAAGCACTTCCAAACTTCAATAGGAATACCATCAAGATCAATAGCTTTACCATTATCTATTCTCTTAAGAGCTTTTTTTACCTCTTCAACCCGAATCCTACGATAGAAGTTCAAATTGAGATCATTTTCATGAGTTGTTAATCCTTCGGTGTCAATAGTCATATCCAATCCACTATTGAAAAGTTTATAAAAGTAGCTCTCATATCTTACTTTGATATCATCATTTATAACCAAATTTTTTTTTCCTCATCTTTAATGCATCTTACTTGGTCCAAATTTCTTGACTGTCTTTCCCTTCTCTTGGCAATTTGGTAAATATTATGTTCATCATTCTTCGTTCCTAAATCTTGCTAGAATTTCTCAAAAACTTTAGATCTAGTCTCGCTCATTGTTTTTTTAGTCTTCTTTTTAGCCAACCGATAACATTTTCAATTTTCATCGTTATTACACAAATGCAAGGCTTTGAAACACTCTTTCTTATATTTGACCTTCTCTTGTACACTCTCATTCTACCACAAATATTCTTTATCTTTAGGTACAAACCTTTGAATTCACCCAATACTACTTTAGCGGTATTTTTGATTCTTTTAGTCATATCATCTCACAATATGTTAGCACTTCCTTACGAGTCGCAATTACCTTCCTTCATAACTTTTCTTGTAAATGTCACTTGTTTCTCACATTTTAGTTGCCACTACTTAATCCTAGGATTTAAGACTTTTCTACTTTTTAGTTTACAGATTTTAACCAGTACATCAAGAACCAAAACCCTACGTTGTGAAGTTAAGCTTTCGCCAGGGATTACTTTGCAGTCTTTACAAGCTTTTCTATCTGAGTTCCTTACCAAAAGGAAGTTAATTTGCGACCTTTGGACTCCACTCTTATATGTAATTAAATGCTCCTCCCACTTCTTGAAATAGGTGTTTATAATCGTAACGTTGTAAGTCATTGAAAAATCAAGAATGGAATTTCGCTCCTCATTTACTTCTCCAAAACCATAACCACCATGAGTTCTCATATATTGCCTGGTCTCTTTTCTCACATGACCATCAAGGTCCCCCCAATGAGGATCTTTTCCTCTTGTGGGATATCTCGGACCAAGCCTTCCAAATCTTCCCAAAATTTTTTCTTAATATGTGCTTCCAACCCTACTTGAGGTGTATAAGCACTAATAACATTGAGAGGATCGTGTCCAATAGTTAATTTTAAGGATAAGATCCTATCTCAAATCCTTCTGAATCCTACCACATTTTTTTTCCAATCTTTATCCACAATAATACTAACTCCATTATTTGCTCTAACTTTCCTTACGTACCAAAGTTTAAAACCAGTAGTGTCTAACTCCTTAGTCTTTTCTCCCACCCATTTAGTTTCTTAAAGGTATAAAATGTTAATTCTCCTCCAAATTATAGCATCCACTACCTCCACACGTTAAATATGTTAATTTATTTTTCTGTGTTATTTTGATTTTGATTAACTACGAATTTTTTCTTTTTTTAATTCAAAAGAGTTAAATGGGAAGGACATGACAAAATAATAGGTTAATCAGATAAAAATGGTAATGAAATTTGAATCTGCCTTTCAAATTTATTGCATAATGCATTGCAAATGCTTGTTCAGAATTGCATTTCAAAAATGGTTACACCCAATTGAATGGAATATAGTTATGCTGGTACACAAGCTTCATCTTCTAGTACCCCAACTCTTGCATTTGCTGTCCACTTTACTTTGTTTTGTAATACATGTTTTGAATTGTTTCTTTCTCTGATATTTTAAGATGTTTCTATTTTTCTGTTGCATATCACAATCATGTATAGTCTGTACTCCTTTTTTTGGTACTTCTATATTCAACTAGACGTGGGTCTTGTGCTCTGTAGGAAGTACAAAAATGATTATGAGAGAAGTTACATTGTTGATGGCTTGAGAATAGTTTAGCATCCTAAAATTATGTGTGTGTATGATGTGTATGTGGATATATTGATGGCTGCCATGCTATTTTTCTTATTACTTTCTTTTGTATCAGTTGCTATTATGTGTTGGCTGTTGGCTTCATGTCATTTGAATCAATCTGAAGGTTGTTTGATGATTGTTTTATCTCCAGGTTCCCATGTTGTGATTTAGTACAAAGCACAAGCATCCTCTGTTGGCATTGGCTTTCTCTTTAAGTTGTATATTGGAACTTTTTGTAGAAATAGCACAAGACAGTTTTTTTATAGGGAGAATTATTTAGACTTATTTAGGATAAGGGACCACGGGTAGGAAATGATGCAGGGCCGGTAGTGAATAACGTAAAATGAGAAGAATATAATCCATCTCTCAAAATAAATCTCTTAGAAGATCCTTATAAATAATTCTCCCTTTTTGTATTGATGATATTTTGAAATTAGCCTTTATATTGTGGTTCAGTCCCCCTTGATCAGGAGTATGCATGGGTTTATGAGTATAGATAAATAGGATATTCCTTCACTTAAATACTACCTGCATGAGGTTGTTTTTTCTTTTGGTTTTGGTAAAAAATAATAATAATAAATTTTACATTTTTCCTTCTTATATCCTTAAAGAGACTATACCAACTATTTAATAATACCCAATAAAAATATAAGGAAATGCATCCAGGTTTAATAATCCTTAATTTATTGTAAGCAATATGATTTGATATTTAACGCTATCATATTATTATGTATACAAAGATAAACTTATAAATAATTTTCATATGGAGTATGATGGTATCAATCTAATTTCTCTTATTTTCCTTCCTCTCTTCCCCTACTTTTGCATAATATCTAAATTGTTCATACTAGATTATAATAATTTAGATTTATTTATTTCTCTGACGTTGTAAATATCTCACTAGTGAGTCTAAAGAATAATAAAACTTTTTTAGATTTTATAGTTTATATTAAATGAAAATTGATCATTCATTTCATTTTCTTTTTATCTCATTACATGATATTTTTGACAAAAAAGCTTAAAAATGGTATAAAAAAATGATAAAGACATAATCTAATTAAATGAATATAAATTGGGGTGTGCAGATTGGATTGAATTTCGTTCTTCTCCTCAGAGGAGTTTAAATTATTCTTATTTTTTATATTATAGCTTCCTCAAAGTTTCTACAGTGAAAAATAGACACTATTTTTACTTTTTTTAAAAAAAATCTACAAGCGTTACAATAAAAAAAGTGTAAGAAAATAAATCAAGGGAACCTCACACTGAATTTCCATTTTAGTGAGACAATGATTTTCCATTTTGGTAAGCATTAAGAGTATCTTACAGCTGATAATGAACACTAATTTTTTCGAGACATAAAAATTATTAAAGTGGATTTCGCTTATTTTAAGAAGACATTTTTCATACATACAATTAGGAATCAAGTTTAAGATAACATGTTTAAAAAATTTAATTATCTACTAATTATGTTAACATCTTTCTAGTTAGTTAGACGATGGTATTTGGTAATTGGTAAAAGAGGCCATGTGACTAGCGGCTATTTGTATATGAAGAATTTGCTTCTATTTTGGGCCATTTATGCATGCCTCAATGTATTCATTCCTATTGACCCAAGAAAAATAATGTTTTCATTCTTGACTCAGGGCAAAACGTCGTCGCATATGATATGAAATATATATATATATAAAAGAATAGTTATGCGCTCCCAAGTCTAATTTTTTTATTAATACCATGAAGTAAGATATGATTAAGATTAATTAAAATCAATATATCAATTAAAATTCATAAGAAACTATACTATTTATTTACTTGATATGAACAATATGACTCAGCTTATCTTCGTGTAATGCAAAAATCTGCAGTATATTCATCAACATGATCCAATTTAGCTTTTGAGAAGTAGGATATAGCTAAAAAAAAGTTTAAGATCACTATGGCCCTGTTTCTTGGCTATTTTCCATGATTAATTTAGTTTCTTATTATGAGGCCTATTACTTTGTATCTGTTTCATTTATTTTTTATCATGAGAAGTGAGTTTTTCACCACGTTGTACATAGTCAATTGGAGGACAATTTTCACTTGTCAAAGGGAGTTTTAGACCATTATTTGTTCCTTAAGCTCATACTTGTTTTCTAACTCAGATTATTTAGTTTCCCATTTTATAGCTTAGTTTCATATTTTTGTCTGTTTTCTCTTACAGGAAGACAACGTCGAGTATTTTGGTTGATTATAGTAGAGTTATAGGAAAGAATAATTCCGACTTTTAGGAGATTTGGCCAAAATAATTATGGAAACAATATCTTGTAAATTGGCTGGCCTCTAGAATATTTATAACTACTCTCTGGTCCTTTTTATAAGAAATTTTTTAAAAAAATGTTTTAGTCCTTTTTATAAGGAACTTTATAATGTTTAATAAGATTTTTCTTATTTTATCTCCATTATTTATTTCTTTTCGTAAATTGTTATTAGACTTTTTAGATGAAAGAGACACTCTCAATTAATCAAATAATATTTAATGTAAATTGTATTAGTATATTAAATAGGGGTAAAAAAAATGTTTGATTTTTTTTAGGATTTTAAAAAAATAATTAACTTCTTTAATTCACATAAAGTAATTGGACTGGAGAGAGTATGTTTTATATAAATATTCTTAACTTTGTTTTATGCTATAATCACTATTTTATTTTCAAAATTTTATTTCCTACCATCTAATCATTAATAAGTCATTAACTCACTGTATAGTTTATGTTTTGTGAACAATGTAGCTTTTTATACTTTTTCTATTTTATATTGATTGATTTAATAAATATTATTTTATTATAAATCATATTATTATTAATTTAATATTTTAAATAAATTTATTTAAATATTAAAATACTTAATTATTTTGAATTGTTTGATAAATATGCTCTATTTTTAACATCAAATTACCAAGATACATAAGCATGAATATTTTAATATAAATATTTTAAATTTATTTAGGTTTGATTGGGATAGAAATTAGATATATTAGATTATAAGGGTTAATTAATAATTTTAAATTTTTTAATAAAAATTTTAATCAACAAAAAGATGTTGTAGAATCTTTAATGAATATTCTTAACAAAGTGAAAAAATGGGCTAAATTAAAGATTTTTTATATATTTATTTGACTGCTAAAAAAAGAAAGGAAATAATGATTTACGGTTTCATGGTTTTCTGATGAAATCTTCAACGTGTTCTTCTTCTTCACATATTACATACTTTGATTTGAGATTGTGATGTTTGAATCGTCTATTTTTTTTTTTTTACCTTGTTTATCTTCATCGTACGTATTCTTTTTTTCTTGGTAAAAGGTATCTTGGTTTTGATTCACTACGCCACCATCGTGTTCGATTTCCCTATAGCTTCTTCCTCTGAAAATGAATCATTTTTTGTAGAGGATTCAGCCAAATTCTGCAATGCATGGTCACTGCAGCTGCTCCCTTTTAAGGGATCAAGTTAGGTAGGATCATATCGTAATAAAATCCTTTCAACAAATATTTAATATAACTATATATTTAGGATTCAAACTTAAAATCATTAGTTAAGATTTGAATTCAAAATTATTAGTTAAACGAGCACAATCTTAATTTATTTTTTTTTTCTTTTGATTCCGTTTGGTCCATTGCTATGTTGTTCTTTTGTTCTGTTTATAAGAATGAATTCACCTTTGGCCAAACAAAAAAAATTGGGAAATATCATGCCAGAGGAAACTAAGGACTCTTTGGTCTTTATCATTTTCAAATTTGCTCTCTTTGGTTGCTTAGTATACTTTTTGAAAGGTCAACTTTTTGAAATGTACACATATAACTTGATTATTTTATTTTTAATTCCTGAAAATTTTAAATTATATTTTTAAAAAAATTATGTTTTCATGTTAAATACATAAATAGTTTTTTATTAAGAAAATTGATTAATAAATTAAAGGCCTTTTTTGAAAAAATATTATAAGATATTTAAAAAGTAGAACTTATCTGAATCTACTTGGTAAGTAAAATTTCTTAAATTAAACTTAACTTTTCAAGAATTTCCAATATTTTTGTTAACTAAACAACATTAATTTCACTTCTCGAAAAATTCAACATCCCTCCTTACTTTATAACTCATTAGAGTGCAAAGATAATTTGAATTTAAAATTCAATATACATCACAACTCATTAGAGTGCAAAGATAATTTGAATTTAAAAAATAAAAACTTTCAACCAAATCTTATCCTTAATGAGATAACTTTATCCGTTGCTATCTTGTTTTTTTTTCCTGGTTATACGAATGAATTCACCTTTGGCCAAACAAAAACATGTGTTGCTATTGGATTTACAGTCACGAATGAGGATTGTTTGGTGCTTGCCACCAAGTCGAGTGTGTACAAGTATGATTTAATTAGTTGGTTAATGAAATAAGAAGGTTGGATATGTGCGTCTTTGTGTGTGTTCACATGGACTATTTGATGGGTTTCTCAAATTGGACTTCTTTTCCTTTTCAGATACCGTACATGAGGTATTCGTGCAACAACCTTATCTTACATTGAAGAGAAGAAATAGTATTATGATTTCTACAATGAAATTTGTTCCTTCGATTTCTTTGTCGAAGTGTTATATTTAATTTTTTTTAATAATAACAATTTTTACGTTGTATTTTCATATGTTGGTTATACTTTTCGTTAAAATTCATAACTATGCATATATGCAAGGTTTTAGGTTTACGTATACTTTTTTATTTTTATATTTATGTTCATCAAACATTCCAATTATTTATATATATTGGATTATAAAATTACGAGGTTTTTAAAATTTCAATCTTAAATTATTTCTAGACTTGATAGTCGATTACTTCTACATATATTAATGTTCAATTTTTCATACACACACACATATTACAAAACTCATGACAAAAGCAACGACTTTTTTTTGAAGATTTCAAAAGTCTCCAATATAAATAATTTCCATCCTAGATAGCTACAAAAAGTTTCCATTATAAGCCTTTGTAACACTTGACATTTTATCATATTATTATGTTTCATATATCGATCACGCAATGTATTTACAATAACAATATTAGTTTTATTTTATTATATGAGGTTGGTTACATGAATCATACAACGCCAATAAACTCTATTAAACACCATCTTTTTAGATGAATCATTTCTTAAGAGGTTAATCCTTATAACTTCCCTTAATGTTCTTTTTTATCTTCCTTTACGCCTTTTGATGGGGCTTTAAATCATTTAATCAACTCTCCTTATTGGTTCCTCTTGCCCTCTTCTTTGTACATGCACAAACCATCTTAAACGATTTTCCATAATTTTCTTCTGCCACTTCAACTTTTCTTCATATACAGTTATTTCGTATCTTATCCAATATTGTATAACTATACATCCATCTCAACATTCTCATCTCTGCTACTATCATCTTATGCTATTATTCTCCTTTCAAAATCCAACATTTATTACCATATAGTATCACTGACCTTTCATCACGCAATGTATTTATAAAACAAATATAAAATTGGTAATATTGAGCTCTACTCATTCAATATTCTTGCATTTTTTTTATCAAAAACAATATTATTATATATTTTTTTTAAATAATCTGAATTCATTTGTACTTTGGATGAGTCTCCAAAGCCCTACTAAGTGAGCAAATTTACGTTTGTTAGATAGGTTATAGGAAAAATATATATCAACCAGAAATAAATATATATTTGGTTTATAGGAAAAATATCGCTTTAATAATGAACACATATTTTTCTTATAGAAATACAAAGTACAATTTAGCTGGTGAGAGAAATAAAAAGCTTGAACCAATAAATTAACATATAGAGCTGTCAAGTTGGGCTGAGCCTAAATTGGGCCAGCTTAAAAGCGCGATTTGAAAAACGGGCTGGGAAATTCAAGCTCGAGCTCACAGGACCGGGCCTGTAGGCCAGCCCGAGGGATTTTTTTTTTAATATTTTTCATGTTGTTTATAAATTTCTTTCATATAATTATTTAAATTAATACAATCAACTATCATTATAATTCATAAAAAAAACTAACATAATATTTAAATTTTACCATTTATATATCATTAATTAATAAAATAATGTATATTTTTTAATATTTAAAAAAAAAAAAAAAAGAAATGGGCTTTTGGGTGAGATTCTAAAAACTTGAATTGTATTTTGACACTAAAAATTAAGACCCAACCCACTCATTTCTTTAGGCTTTTCGGACCGACCCATTGGGTTTGTCCCGTTTTATCAACTCTATTAACACATAGCTTAGCTTGTTAGAGGTTGTATTAATTTAACTAAAGGTTTTGAGTTTCAACTTTAAGTTCACAACTATGCCATCATTATGATCCTACCTAACACAACTTGGATTAGTCTATACATTACACTATAATCTTACATGACTTTAAAATTCAAAATCTGTATTTTCAATAGAAGCCCACATCTAATTTATCAAAAAAAAAAAAAGAAGAAGAAGAATCCCACGACTAGTTTTATTGAATATATTGAATATTGAAGTTAGAAATCTCATTCTTTTCAATTAAAAAAAATGTCATCCTTGTCTGCATTCAGGAAAAAAAAAAAGAAAGAAAGAAAGTAAGAAATCAATCTCATCCTAAGGCATGACAAGACGGAGTTGACAGAACTATGTGGCTGATGGATCTATGAAGCACATGCTGATGAAGCAAATTATTGATTCGCCAACATGCCATGTAATATTGCTATCCGTTCATGAAGCAAAAATCTCGATGACATACACGAAAACATTGATTTGAAAGGAATCGTAAATTGTAACTATCAACTATCCGTTCCTGTGGTTACAACTTTGCTTTTGAAGAAATAACATTGTCATTTCTTGTTTGACTCTAATTTAGAGTTTTCCATCATCTTCAATTTGCTTCCCAAACGAGATGGATCAAGGAAGAAATATTGCGCCTCAAATTGCTTCATCCATTACCTTCAATTTCGATTGGGGATGAATCATTCGCATAAAAAACACACCCCCATGCAATATTTCAAATCACAAGGTGCCAGATTGCAAATAGGCCTAATTGCATTTTACTGTCAATTTTAGGATGACAACAATGGATGCTATGTCTACTATAAAGAGAAAGTGCCAATGACGGAAGATCAACTAAGGTATAAATGCTTAATGAGGTTTCTAGTTATGTGGGTTTTAAGTCATGGTTACTTTTCACATCACCCTAGTTATTTTATTTGGTTGCTCCTAATACAAGTGACTAAAATTACATTAGGTGAGCCCCCTCACCTCAATTAATGTGATCAGCCTCTTATCCAATTTGCTATGTGAAAGAGGGCAAATGACCATATTAACCCCTTAAGAAAATAAAATTACATCACCATCCCAACAGAACAAAACTCGTCTTCAACATCGCATAGGTGGGAGCTTGAAGAGGCAAACCCTAGCTTGACGTTGGAGGATAGATTTCGCCTATGGCAAGATAAGCCCACAAACTCCATAGTCTCCTTTGCCACTTCTGCTGCTATGCTCTCTTATGGTTCTTCACCCTCCTTCTTCACCAAACCCAAGGGATTTTTTGACTCATCAATGGCACACAAGTCATTCACCTCAACGCGCCTAGTGTTGGTGGCAGCTTCACCATCTGGGGTGGCTTGTTATCCACTTTTGACTTCACGATGATCTATCTTCGTCAAACGGGGGCCTTCTGCTCACTCGGCTTCATTCAACGACGTCTTGTTGGCCTTGAGTAAGGATTATGGGATCATGCTCAAGCAGCCATGAATTTGGTGAATTTGTGTTGGATTATTAATATGATCAACAATGTTGATTTGTGGCTTTTTTTTTTTTTTACTAAGGGCAAAATGGCACATTTACATTTATTTATCTTTTATTTAATAAAAAAAAATTATCCCCTTATCATTAATATCATACCAAACAAATCACATATATAATCATCTCATTACATTCCTTTCCACCCTTTTCCATCACATTACATAATTTTTATTATATCCCTTCATATTCTTCCCAACACATTACATAAACTCCCTTGTAATTAAACCAGTTGTAACTATTAGTTATCTACTCACTGTAAATTTTTTTCTTACACTCGAATGAAAACCTCCAATTAATCGTTCAAAACGGAAATATCACACAAGAAATATTACACGCTGATGATTTTTAACATCAATTTCGCACACAACATAATCAAATCATCATCAATATATAAATATAAAAAATAAAATCCAAAATACGGCTAATTCCACAAACTATGTGCAATACGTTAAAAAAGGTTTAAATTGAAATGCAAAATTGATAACCAAAAGCACTACGCATGTAACATTAATAAAACACTTTGAATAAAATTTTGATTAAGTACCTGCATAATGCACAGAAGCAAATATTCAAATTCATCTCCCGGCTTTATATATACTTTGCATATGGTCAAAGTTCTACAGTTAAGAGAGCCCATTTCATCAAACATGAAATTAATATTCATTCCTGATTTTTTTGAAAGACTATCTTGGGTTCAGAATCAGTCGACAAAATGAAGGGCAAATGAAAAAAATTCTTTCAACAAAAGGACAGCTAGCATTGAAGCTTGCCACGAACCATATTACTGAACCCTGCAATCAGAAGGGAAATACGTAAGGGCTTGTAGCAAGCAAGAGCAACAACGGTCGTGCCAATGCTGCTGACCATTACAAACTACCAAGTAGCAATAGAAATATTTACATTTACAATAAACAACAAAAAAAATTCATGTTTTTGAAGAGAAGAACTAATTCTCCAATTTTTCAGGAATATACAATTTTGTTCTGTTCTCATATTTTTTGAGGGATTCAGAGAGCAATGAAAATTTAATCTGGAGATGCAACAGCTAATTAACCAAGATTGTCGTCTACTACACAGACAGTAACCAAGTCTTCAAAGATCACTAAACACGTCTCATATAACATTGTGCAGTGTAACATCTATGAAAACTAACATGCATTAAAAGAGAGGAAAAGGAGTTGCAAACTTTTTGTCAGTTTCTTTGTTCGAATTATTTGAAAAGATAATTATGTCCAGTTTAGATCAGTTTCTATGATCCAATTGTTTCACGCCTCCACAACATAATGTAAATCTAAGACAACTGGTAACCTAAATTAAAATCCTAAACTCCAAGATAGTTTCATGGGCCCTCCAGTTCTATTATATAACAGAGAGTACCTAGTAAATGAACAAAGGGGTAACAAAAGAATAAGAAAAAGGGTAGTGAAAGTAATTTAACTTATAACAAAATTTGGCCCCGAAAAGAAACTTATAAGGAACAAAAATAAAAAGTGATAATTCATTTGACTAAAAGAAAAAAAACTGGATAAAAGAAATACATAACCAATTCTTCAAAGATTACTTCAGTTATAGTAAGCACGGATCCTCTACTGTGCAGATCACTGCTGTTTATAAGAAAATAACCCAAAAAAATCTGTTTTTCAAAAGGCCCCCTTCTGTGCGTGCATGTGAATGTGCAGGGAAGAGAAGAGGAGACCACAACACAGTCCTCTACATATTAGAGGATCCATGCTCATTGAGTAGAGTGAAAAGATTTAACCATGCAACAGACAAAAATCACAATCTTATAAAATGACAAAGCTTGTAAATGTGTATTGCATGATAAAGTGACTGGCTTAACTTCACATAATAACGGCTCCAATCACAGTTGCCTGTATATGCAATTGAACAAGCATGTGTTCATATGTATGTTGACCAGCTAATTTATATCCTTTAGTGGTATTAAATTCAATGCACAAGACATCCCTGTGTCAACAGAAAAAACCCCTGTATAACACACACCTAGCCATTCTTAATATTGGTTAAAAGAATGTGCAAACAAGAAACAACTTTGCTACAATTAAACCCACTTGATCTGAATTCTACATATGTTATCCTTCCCCAAGTGAAATGGACACATACACAACAGGGAATTGAATTCAAACATTCTGACCGCAACTGAGAAAGTTAAGCATTTAAAGAAAATGCCAACATGCAAAGGAACAAAAACAATCTGGCATTGCTCAGCCCCCAATAGTTCAAAGAAAGCATAATACCTTCTCTCTTTCTATTGAGATAGGAGGGTGGTACGGAGTATAAAAAAATTCGAGCAACAAAGGTTGAGAATCACTTTCCAGCTATCAGGAGTGTAAGATATAATTTACCTAATAAAATAATTCACAAGAATAAAAACATATAATCTGAGAATTTCAAGATGTATTACTCCATTTTTATGTTCAACAATGAAAGATAATGCAACATGCTTCAAAGTTCAAACAAAAACAAGACAACTAGCAAGTTAAGGCTTTGAGCAAACATGAAAATACAGTTTCAACAAAAAAAATAGGCATGCTGACAATCCCAGCCCATATCTTACAGAAGAATTCAAGATTGTGAAGCTAATTCTCTCCTGCCTCATCCTTAAATATAAGGTAATGATAGTATTGGCACATACTTTATGCATTTCCATCATTTTCCTGTAATTAGAATATTTTTATCTTTTTATTAAGCCTTTACTTTTGAATGTGTAAAGTGTTAGCTTATACTTGAAAGGAAAGGCACTCATTTTTTTATCAGCTACCAAATACTCAGGGTCGCCTAGTCTTGCTTTTGGAAGATCAATTTCAATAAAAGCTATGAATGGGCCTGACAACTATGGCAACTATGGCACTATCAACAGATTAGCATACGAGGCTTATTTTAATTGGAAGGCCTATCAGAAATCCACAATATCTCAAATCACAATTCACTCATTCAGTAAGGTTAGCAGTCAGTAACTAAACCTGTCCTAGAGTAACATTCAGGCTACTCCATGCATATTATGACGTATGACCATTATAACCAAGAAACATGAAACCAAAATGAAACACAACTAAGAACAACGAAATCAAAGCCACAGATGAGACAGTTAAATTAGGAAATCAAGTAAAAACACACAACTAAGAACTAAAAGTAAAATTCGAGCCGCAAATAAAATGATAAGCGAAGACGATAAACCAGGAAGATTACCAGAATCAACGTGAAGGGTTAAGGGCCATGAGCAAGTTCTTCCCACCGGGCAGGTAAGCCACATTGGGCGACTTGGCCAATGTAGACGCCACTTCCCTAGATGCCTCAATCCTCCGAAGTTCAATCAGCCCCATACCCGCAGCCGACGTTGCATCTGAAATTAGCTTGGCAGATTCACTCTCTCCCTCAGCTCTAATAATGGCAGCCCTCCTTTCCTGCTCCGCCTTCATCACCACAAACTTGGACCTCTCTGCCTCTTGTTGTGCCACCTGCTTCTGTTCGACGGCCCTTGAAAATTCACCACCATATGACAAATGCGTAATGGCGACCTGTGTATATATCAGGAAACACCCTCAATTCGATTAGTAAGCAAACTGCATTCTTCAAGTAATATTAAGAGACTCGAGAAAAAAAAATTCACTTATCATACATCATCAAGAACGATGTTGAAATCCTTGGCTCGCCGGATCAAGCTCTCGCGAACCAGAGCAGAAACGTGGGGACGCTCCGTCAATAGTTGATCAGCATTGAATTGCGCAACCACGGCTTTCAGGACTTCATTCCCGATTGACGGAAGAACCTTCTCGTCGTACTCCAGACCAAGATTCTGGACAATCACAGGGAGACGGGAGGTATCAGGACGAGAGAGCACCCGAAGGGTGAGGTTGACCATCTGCAAGTCCTTCGTTCCAGAGATGGATGAGAAGGTGTGAGGGCGAGTCCGAATGTCGAAAATGTAAGGCTTCTGGACCCATGGGATGAGGAAGTGAGTCCCTTCGCCGACGGTTTCATCAAGAATGCCTCGGAACCGATCGAAGAGAACGGCGCGCTGCCCACCGTCGACGGTGTAGAGGCTGGAGTTGAGGACGGTTGCAGCAGCACCAAGCCCGAAGGCGGCGCGTGCGACGTTCGTGAGGAACGAAACGGCAGCTTGGCTACTACCCATCTGATTTTACGGAAACAGCTCTAACAATGTTCTGCGAAGACTGAAGAAGAAGGAATGTGGAGAGGGTTTTAGAAGCGAGAGGGTTTTGCTTCGTCCTTTATTTGCAAAACCCTAATCTGACTGTGACTTGCGAGAGAGGTCAAGGAGGTTTTTCTGTTTTTTGTCAGAGGCCGAAGCTTTCTCGGGCCTGGTCGCAGCAAAGATCGATTTTATATCTGAGATTTGAGTAAGTTAGATTGGGCCTTTAATTCTAATTTGATTCCACAACAGAATCCAATTATTTTTTTTTGGCAAGAAGAATTTTAGGCATATTTGATTCATAATTTTATAATACTTTTTTTTATTTTTAAAAATAAAAAAAATTATTGATAAGCTTATTTTTTATAAAATATTTAAAAAAAAAAAACATGAAACTTAAAATATCTTTAAAGTGTTTTATTTTTTTCAAAACAAAAAAGGTGAAAAATACACATTTTATTAATGGCCAAATTATAAATTTTAAATAATTGATTAAACATTTACTAGATAAAATTTTGGTAACAATTATTTAAATAATTTTTTTATTTTTATTTCCCAAACTTAGTATGAAAAATAATTTTATAAAACTATTTTGATAACATTAAAATAAAAAAAATGAAAACAAGGCCTTATTTATTAGGCAACCCTCCAGAACAATACATCGGTTAAGCTATTTTTTAAGTATATATTTTGTGTTTTAATTACAGCTTTTTATATTTGATTTTTTTTTCTTTTTATTTTTGTGTCTAATCTTTGCTTTTGGACTTTGAGATAACTAGGGGCTCGTTTGGTTCACTCACTAATGGGGTATGTGAAGGTGATATCCATTACATTACCTAACTTTGTGCGTTTGGTTGCAAAAAAGATGAGGTGAAGTGGATCACATTAGTGAAGCAGATTACCTGAATTTAAGTGAAAAAGCTCACTCCCATTTTTCTATGTGAAGGGGATCACACTAATGTGAAGGGATATAAAATGACTTTTCTACCCCCAACAAATAAAAAAATTCTCACCCTTCCTTATCTCCTTCAATCTGAACAACCACCTACGCCCTTGTCTTCCACCTCTCCCATGCCCCCGTCCATGCCCAAGCTGCCAGAGGGAGAGATTGTCGTTGACATCATTGGACAGAGAGATCGTCCACCTCCGGCGACGTCACCGCCGGTGTCTCCTTCCCTAAATTTGTTCTCCTTCATCCATCTCTCTCTCCCCCTTCATCTTCCGAGATCTATTGTAGCTGCCATATTTGGGTTATTCTTCAAGATCTAGGTGATCGGAGTTCACGAAGATTGAAGAAGAAGGGAGATGGAGCATCGTGGCAAGAGTTCGTGAAGTTGGAAGAAGAATAAAGACGAAACTATGGTGGTCAGAAATTATTTTGCCTTTGATTTTTGTTTTTTAATGGCTTCTCTGTTGTTAAGTTGTGGTGGTTGCTGGTAAGAAAGACTGTGAAGGCTATCGATGAAGGTGAAAGAAGAAGGAGGGAGGGAAGGTTTTTTTTTTTAAGTCCAAAGACATTTTAGTCATTTCACATTTATATAAGTTTAATTAAATATACAAAATAAATTTATTTTTCACATCCCTTGTGTAATACCAAGCAAACCCATCAAACATTCATATGTAAACATCATCCTACTACATCGATCCCCAAACATCAAATAATCTATCATTTTGAGTAATTGAACCAAATAGATTGTACTTGTTTTGGATGGTTTTGATGTGTTTTTTGCGTTTTTTTTTTTGGTTATTTAATATTTATTTTTGTAATTTAAATTTTTTTTGCCAATATGGGCAAAAGTTCATATTATGAGGAAGTTTACCATTATTGATGGACTTTTTTTAAATAAAAGCTTGTTAAAATCTTGAAGTTGATGAATCATCTCATCCTCATGTGATTCCTATTGAGTTAACCAATACTAAGTAACATCAAATTAAAGTAACAAAGTCTGAAAAAAGAAAAATTGATATTTCTTTATTAGGCAAAAGCACAACTTTAATACCTTAATTTTATATTGGGTTTAATTTTACTCCCTTAATTTTATTTTATTTCTTTTTAATTTTTTAACTTTTAAAATATAATGAAAAATTTTCATATTTCTAATATCCTTGACTATATTAACTCCAAATATTGACTAAACATTAATTAATGCTGACACATATTAATTTTCAATGTCAAGTCATTGATTTCATTATATATTCAATAATATTAAATTTAAAATATTTTTAAATTAAATTGAAAATTTTAAAACAAATCATCACGAATAACCAATTTTTTGGACAAAACCTTAATTTTATGATTTTTTGTCATAAAAAATGAGTTTGATAAATGTATAAATATTTGAAAATATTTTGTCATTCTTTAAAAATTTTTTATCTATATTTTCTGTTAACATAATTAATGATATTGATGATAGGGAAACTTTTAATTGTATTTTAAAAATTAAAAGATTAAAAAGAAATAAAATAAATTAAGAGACCAAAATGAAATCTAGTATAAAATTAAGAGACTAAAAGTATGATTTTATCTTTTTTATTCTAAAGAAGGTTTAAGAAAATGTATTATAATTTCAGAGTATCTAGTTGATCAACTTAGTATACAAGTATTTATTGTGATTATATTAAATTAAAACCATATTTACATCTTTTTTACAAAATACAAATTTTAGTGAATGATATTTTTGTTTTTTTATGTCTTCTGGTTTAAAAAATGTTTAAATTGGCTAAGAAATTTAATCACAATAAATGAAACTTTTTGTGAAACATTATATAAAACTATCTAATATTTGGTACATTAATCCTAATTCAAGTTATATCAAACTCTAAATGGAAGCAAGCTTTTTCAAGAAAATAATGAATTGATTTGATTAAAACTATAATCTAATTGCTATAACTTAAAAATAGAATAATTTAATTAATTTTATATTTAAAAATTATTTTCACCACTTTTTATTTTGATTGATTTATTTTGTTTTTGGGCATTTCAGATTCAATGTAATTTTTATTTTTAAATTTTTAGCCAATAAATAATGAAATTCAACCAGCAACAATAATGCAAAGATACTAAGGAGTTAAGAAAATAGAAGATCAAACTTAATTAATTCTTTAAATCACTAAAGAGATAAACTTGTTAAAAAGGAGATGAGAGAATATGCTCACAACGTTAATTAATTAAATGAAGGGAAGATTATATTGAAGGACCAGGATAGAGTAATAATTTTATTCTAAAAGATTATAAAGAGCTAAATTATTTTAAATGACTTGAGAACAAAAATTAAATTTGAAATGACAACAGTACCCTCCATTGAAATCAAATAAGTGTTTTTATTTTTTTAAATCCAATGACTAGTTCAGATTTGAACATTATTAGTCCCAAATGAGTGTGACTCATTTAACAGGATTTTTTTTATTCATAAAGCTCAGAAGTTGAAATCTTATGGAGAGGCTGTTGATTCCATTATTATCACTTAAAAATGCTATAAATACAATAACGAGTACTCACATGATCATTCATGAGTGTTAAGGAAGCCCATTTAGCCATTTACCATTATTTGAACATACCAAGGCCCATATTACTATTAATGGACCTTCTTATGCGCATCTGACTGATCCAACCCCCAGCAAGAGACATTACGTGCCCCCAATAATTACTTGTAATAAATGAAACTTCTAGTGAAAAATTTTTAAAACTTTTTTCCTATTTCAACATAGCCATTTCTATATTCATATCCCCCAACCAAACTTTTGAACCTAACTATTTGTTAACTGAATTGGATCTTGTTGGTTACTTGAATCTAAATTTTTAACTTCATTGAAAATATTCCCTTAGATATTCTACAATATTTTTATTCCAATCAAACCTAAATAAATTAAAAAATATTTATATAAAAAATCATGTTAATATTTTATAAAGATTTGATATTGAAAAAATAACATATTTATTAAAAAAAATTTAAATGATTAAGTATACTAATATTTAAATAAATGTGTTATATTACATTAAAAAGTAATGAAACAAAAATATGTTAGATAATAAATTTTTAAAATATTTTAGCGAATAGGTAATGAAATTCAACATAGTAACAATAATATAAAGATAATTAGACTAATGTTTTTTTTATGTCTAATGTCTAAAAAAATAGATTCTTTGATCGACAATAATAAGAAATGGAAAAAAAAGGTGACTTAAATTATATTTCTCTTTTTGGGCTAAAGCTTGATGGCCATGAAAAGTGGGAAGCTAGCGTTTTTTTTCTTTTTATTGGCAAGAAAGGAGAGGAAGGTAGGAGTTAATTGTTAAATATGCTGGTTTCCCAATATGAGGGGTGAATTGGGAAGACTAAAATGTTCTGCAAAAGTTAGAAGAGTGATGAAGGCATAAATGACAGTAAAACAGAGTATATAGATATAGTAAGGTAAAAGCAGTAAAAGAGAAAGGAAGACACAAATATTTATCTTGATTTGGTCTCTTTATCTTGATCTACATCTAGTCTCTAAGTAACAACTTGAAATTATCCACTATCTTGTAAAAATTCAGTGAACTTCTTACAATTGTCATAGTACAGCTTTGATGCGAGAGTTTACAACTTCTCTTTTTGCACTTTAACTAAGTGCTTTGCAAATCCCTTGTGATAATCCCTCACAAGAAAATCTTTTTCCAAATGAAGACAAAATTGATTACAAAGAGTGAACTCTCTAATTTATAGTATATATGAAAGTTGAAGTACAGAAGTATGAAGTATAAGAGTAAAAGACTTTGAGTTGAGAATTTGACAGAGTTTCGGTATATACAATATTAAATTCGTTACCCATAACTTCAAATGAGGTTTTATTTATAGGTTTTAGGTCTTAACTATAAGTTAGAGACAAAATCTATTCGTTAGAGAAGTTACCCAATGATTACTGTAAAAAACTATCCATTTACCAACCGCATTTAATGCTTCTGACACTCAAAATTCAAATTTTTGTTGGTCAACAGTCGAATTTTGAAGATATCGAAAGTTAAAGACTTTAACAATGAATTTCAAAGTTCATCTGTTATGAAGTAAAGTTCGAATTTTCATCTTTGAAAAATATTTCTATATTGAAACATATGAATTTTCAAGTTAAAGTTCCTCTAATAAGTGTGAACAGTTATCCCATATTACTACAGTGCCTTCGAAGTTCGAATTTTGATAGCCAAAATTTGTCTATCAGTGGGTAGTTCAGTAAGACATAATAGTTCATCTTTTCAAAATTTGAACTTGCAAGGTTCAAAATTCGTCTGTCAGAGAGACCTCCTATCAGACTTAGTTCAAAGTTCAAATTTCTAAATAACAACATTCGTATGTCAACTAATTGTCAAAAGAGACTTGCAAGCTTTGTTTTTAAAGTTCAAATTTTCAAAATTAAAGTTCGTCTGTCAGTGAGTCATTTTAAGATTCTTTTTAATCTTCACTCTCAGATGAGCTTTGAAATATTCTAAAACGAATTTTCAATTTTTATGAATTGTAGTTTATCAGAAATTTGAATTTCAAAATTCAAAGTTTGTCTGTCAGAGAAGACTCTCATCAGACTCATATCAAAGTTCAAATTTCTGCATTCGAAGTTCGTCTGTCAGAGGGATCTCTTTTCTGACGAACTTATTTTCAATTCGAAATTTGAATTTCAGAAATCAAAGTTCGAATTTTCAAGGCAATAGTTCAGGTATATCACTTTAAAGTTCGTCTATAAATGGGTATTTTTCAAATATTCTATGAAAGAACATGGAATCAGATTTCTAAAAACTTTCTTTTGCCAATTCAAAGTCTTTTAATCAACTCAAACACAATAATAAATCCTATATCTAATCTTGTGCTGATTTTACTTAGATTTCTTCATTTGAGATCTTCCATGCACCTTTGATATCTTCTTTCCAAGCTCTAGAAAGTTAATTTGGAATCATCAAAACACTTAATTCAACATTAATTAGGTTTTAAGGGACATAATCTTTATATAATATATTGATGGTGGTGATGATAATTATTATTTATATGATGTCTATGTCACTAACATATATATTCAACTTTGATTCTTGGTTCATTTCCAATGTTCAAGCTAGAGCAACCATTGGAAACACTAACTGGCATATCACTTTTGCTATTGCTTGCTGGAAATTATGAGATGCTAGAAATGGAAGGATTTTTGCTAATGAAGATGTTGATCCTTTCTCTATTAAAGCTAGCTATTGTGCTTGTTATGTCCTCTCATGTCCTGCAAGCCACGAGTTGAGTTCTACTCTTGGTAATTCAAATGCTGCTATTTCCTCTAGTAAATCTACTCTCATGATACTTTGGTTGAAACCATCATGTGAGTGGATTGTTGTGAACTGCTTAGAACGAACACATCAAGGTCATTGGATACGAGCTTTCTGCAAGAATCTTGGCACTTCTAGCAAGCATCCTCACTACTAAGCTTTGGTCCATTTTAGATGTTCTCCACCTGGCAAGAAACATGGATTATAGACAAGTTCAACTTCAAAGTGATAGTGCTTCTACCCCCTCCTTTATTACTGGCCATCACCCTACTCACAACAAATTACATCCATTGCTGTCTGATATTCAGTTTCTTCTTAAGTGTGATTGGTCCGTTTCTCTAACACATGTTTGTCGTGAGGGGAATATATGTGCTGATTACATGGTAAACATTGAGGTCTCCCCTCATATTGGATTGCATCTTTATGATGAGTTTCCTACGGATCTTCTAACCAAGCTCCATGATGATATGGAGGGAGTTAGCCATCCTCGGTTAAACTAATTTTCCCTTCCTTTTGATACCAAAAAAAAATATATATATATTCAACCAAAAACAACACTCATATATATGAAGAATAATTATATTTATTTCCATAGTCAATAATATTTGTTTTGGAATTTCAATATAATTTTAAAAGGTGGCTTCTTAATTATTCTAAAGTTTTTTTTTGGCTACCTCGTCGCTCACGCCTTCCTCTTCCTATATATCTATACATATAGACATTTATTGATATATTTTGTGAGAATTCTTAGCCAATAGCTGAAAATTAATCTTTTGGAGGCATAGAAATCACTAAAGTAAGTTTTATCTTTCTCAATAAAATATTTTTCATAAATACGACTAGAGATTAAACCTATGACAGAATGCTTGAAGGACCCTGCTATCTGGCAATGGTGTCAAAACTTTATTGGTTATTGACATACTTTGTTGACAGGAATTATTCCTTCAAGATGTAGAGATCACCAAAATACGATTTATCTTTCCCAGCAAAATTTTTTCCATACATATGGCTAAAAATCAAATCTAAGGCAACATGCTTGAGGAATCTAACTTTCTACCAATTATATTAGTTGTTGGTTATTGGCATATTTTGTTGACATCAATTACATAAAAATTGAAAGCTTGCTTGGTATGAGGAAGTAAGAGAGGGAAATTATACTTTCTAGGAGACTGACTAATTGATATTGTTTAGATCAAAAAAGTTTAGAAGTTTCCGAGAAATTGGACTCAACTTAGCAAGGTCATAAAACTTCCTGAGTAAAACTCCCTAACTTTATGAGTAAGATTTAACGTGATACTACTTCTTAAATATTTTATGATATTTTTTCAAAAAAACTATAAACTACTTAATCAATTTATTGAATAGAAAGAGTATTTATATTTTTAATATTAAAATATAATATCTTCATTTAAAATTTATTTAAACTTTTTGAGAAATAAAAAATAAAACAAATAAATTACATATAAAATTTGTGGAAAGTTAACTTTCACATAGGTATACTTTCTAAGAAGATTCTTAGAATGAGATATTATCCCAAACTGCCCTTAATGTATTAATTGGTTGACCAATGTAGAACAAACTTTATAACTTATATTGTTTACTTGCTTTGATCCAAAATATAAGTGTTATTTAATTAATTATACAGGAATCAAGAAAAGTACTTTTACTCATTAAATTTATTAAAAAAATATATTATTTTTCAATGATATCCCTATTTAATGTATTGTATTTAAAATTTGTTATTTTTTTTATATTTAATTGTAGATACAGACAAAATAGAAAAATAAATATTTAATATTCTAGAAATCATTAAATGAAACTTATATTTTAAATAAAAAAAATTTTAAATAAAAACTTATATTTTGAAGTGAAAGGGTATTCAATTATCTTATCTGCCACCCATCATTTTAAGTAAGTTGGGACATTAGCAAGCACTGGCTCCTCTTCTATTTAGTGTGGTGTCCTTTTTGTTTGTCCCTTTTATTAACCCAGTCATCGAAGGGGGCAACAATGCAAGCAAAACTTTAGCGACTGTTTTACAAGTTGATTTGTTGAGAGACTGACGCCCCCGTGCTATTCTTGAATTTCAAAGCAAAACTTTAGCTAATTGCCAAGTATTGGGCTCGAACTGGTTACACGTTTAACCTTGTTAATTCAGTTTGAAAGTCTTTAGCATGTGACTGGAGTGTTGAAATTAGGCATACTTATTCCAGGGAGGATAAATCGTGTTGCTAATTCCCTTGTTACATATGCACTTTTGCTGCCCCTTAAATGAACATGTTTTAGAGAAGAGAACTCCCATGTCCCTTGTGAAATGATGATGCCCTTGAAGTCTCATCTCCCAGATTTGTGTAAGGTACTGGGCCTTGGGCGCTATTTATGATCCCTTCTTGACGTAAAATGGTGCCTAGATACTTAGTAGTACTAATAAAATTTATCACTAATTATTTGATTAAACTTGTAAGTGCCCGATTTGATTTATTTTTTTTTTGTAAAAGGTCATTTTGAAATAATCATAATTTATAAAAAAGAAGTTTAGATAAAAATAGAAAAGTTTATCATAAATCTGTATAGATAATTTTTGAGAAAAATAATAGTTAAAAACTATGGTTTGGTTTACCAAAAGATAAAAGGTAAACGAAACAGACCCTAAGATGTTGGGCAAAACAAAAACCTTGTAAGATGTCATTATTGCTTAGTTAAAGACCATGAGTTTAAGCTTTAAAAATATAATTATATTAAATATTTGGTGATAAAACTTGTATTCAACAGAGTTACGTTTGATTTAATTTGAATTAATCTATATACCAAATAATTGAATTGGGGTAGGTTTAAGATATGGATCCTCTAATCAATTATTTACTATCCAATATTCATGAGGAACCATTAGAACATGAGACATCCGGACATAGTAAATAATGGGGCTAAAATGTAAATATAATCAAGAACTCAAGCACATTTAGCTTTCTAGATATACCAACAAACGTAGCAACTAAATTTTTGTACAAATTGGATAGTACTTAATTTAGTAAATTACAGTCCAATCATATCTCTAAGGTTAAGAACTTCACACGAATTAAACTCCTGAAAATTAATTAATAGAAAAAATCTCATCCTTCTGATTTTTTTGGTCACAGATATCCCGTTCAAGTTTCTTATATCAAGTTACTATTTTTTTCTCTGGTTAATTCATGGGTTATGGCGTCAAGCTAAATTGATCCAGTCTACACATGGATCTAATCTGCCCACCAAATTTCGAACCAAAAAGCGCGAATCTTGCATTGCATCATTCTCACAGTACCACATATAAAAGGCCAAGACGGCTTTTTCCTTCGTTTTCTTTCTCTCTCTATCTGTTTCTGCTGAACTTAAACCCTATAGGCTTCTTTACATTTCAATCCCTGCAAAATTTGAACGACTTCGGGTGAAATTTATCTCGTTTCCTTGACTCGTCCATTTTTAAATGGAAAGAGATGGGAATTATTGTATTGCAGGAGATAAATGTCACTCTGATGCTCTGCCAGATGGCGAACAAGTTATCTCGAGCTCCAACCTCTTCTTAGATCATGTTGGAGAAGTCACCCTAACTTTCGATGCAGATGGGTTATCTTGGAAAGCGGTTGAACCGTTGTTTAATGTAAGTGCTGTTTTATTACACAGTGGTCATGTTCAATTTGGTACGGTATTGGCCTTTTGGAGATTAATCCTAATTAACTATTTATTGAATTTTTCTACTTTGCAATAATATGACTAAATATTGGAACCTGAATTTTATATGTAAGGGTATGATTTAGTTTAGTCATATTGTGCTTGAACTGATGTTTTATATGCATCCCTATCATTATATTATTTATGCAGGACAATGTCTTCTCATCTTTGATACAATTGTGGTGAAGACTTCTGTATGGTCTAAATGGGTCTCACTGGGCATGTTTGTTTGGTCATGTTTGATATTTAAAATAAGAAGGCTTGCTGTATGTTCATGGATTATGAGTTGGTTTCCATTCTCAAAGCTGTTAATTATAATGAACATGTAATCCATGTTTCATCTTCTAATACTTATCCTAAACTTTCAATTGAACAGGAGAATTCAACCTGTTTGGGGATAAAATGCGTTTCTAATGCTGCTACGGAGATCAAACTTTCTGACATATATTCTGTTGAATTTATTGAATATGGTCTGATGCATTTATCACGTTTCTCTCGTGCTATGAAACATCTTATTGGGCATGATGTCAAGGTTTGTTCTCGTTCTTGTTATTTGCTTATACTCTTTAGGAGGCAAATCAAATGAGGTGAATGGTATTTCTTTCAAAAGTGCAGATGTATAGGTTTGCCGTGTATGGTGTCCTAAGGAATGAGATTCGGCCTTCACCATTGGTCCCTGCCAAATATACTTTTGGTCATAATAATCTGGAAACATGTCAGATGTGGGTAAAGCGGCTTAATTCTTCCTTGAACCTCAAAGTTGAAAGACCAAGGAATCTCATGGTAAGTTCTGCCACTGGTCAAACACCAGGCTTTAATACTTTCTTTCAACTTCCATTGATTAGTTTAAATGAACATTTTCCAGAGATTATTTCTGATTCACTAGGTTTTTGTTCATCCAAGGAGTGGGAAAGGACTTGGCTGCAGAACCTGGGAAGCTGTGGCTCCTATATTCTCTCATGCTAAAGTGAAAACAAAGGTAAGTGTTTTTAAGCATATTTAGTGGTTTTCTGATTGGTCAATTCTTTTAAACATTGAATATATGCCAGTTCACATTCATGTCTATTATGCTATACCTTATTTAAGAAGCTCATACTGAGGCATGCAGTAGCTTTTCCCACTTTTGAACTCTGGACATTGGTTGAATTAGAAATAACTTTCTGTTCCAATTCATTTAATGCTACAAGCGTCTGAAGGCTAAGGCCCTGTCATCCACTTTCTAGGTTAATAAGGAAAAACGATGAATATCATCCCTGAGCCCCAATCCTCTGTTGAATTTTGGAATGATAATATGTTGGTTTCTTTCATTTTTACTTTTCCTGGCCAGTGAATCCTGCTACTATTGGATTAGACTGTAAATAAATAAATAAATTTACTTGTGAGCCATTCAAGTTTGTTGTGTCAAAAGCTGTCTGAGACTTGCTTGGGCTCATTAGTATTTGATTGTGCTTAGGTCAAAATATGGGAAGTATGTGTGAATTATGAATCCATTCCCATCTCAAGGAAGTTTGTTGGCTCTGATACTTTAGAGAGCTATGATGACAAAATGACATTTCAGTATTTGATTTGCAAATGAGAACAAATAAATTACTGTTGCATATTTTTAGGTGCTAATAGCTAATATAATGTTGCTGTTGACCAATGTCTTAGTAATCCATTTTGCTTCCGTTCACCAGGTAGTTGTCACGGAGAGACTTGGGCAGGCCTTTGATGTGATGTCATCTATGACAAACAGGGACCTCAACTCTTTTGATGGTGTTGTAGCTGTCGTAAGAACATACATCCCTTTTTATGCTTTCTTAATATTATGAACAATTACCGTAATTCTGTTTAACTTAACTGATAAAATTATAGAAGCATGTCTGGTGATAGTGGAATGGAATGCTTCTCCTTGAGAACATTGAACATTGTGCCTATTTAGTTTCATGTTGACATGACATGCTGTTAGTTGCTTCATGCTGCTAAATGAACTCTTTAGCTAGCTCCCTTGTTAGCCTCCCTTTTCTTGATAAAAAAGGAGCAAAAGAAGATACGTACAATGCAAAGGTACAGTTTTTTTGGTTTATCCATTTAAAGCCTCATTATAATATGGTGTTCATCCCTTTCTGGTCTTGCAAACTATCAAAATGATGCTGCATCTCAGAATGTCTAGAAATGTCTTATGTGAAACATGGCAATTTTTTAACAACTTCACATATACATTAATGTTATGAGTCCAATAATTTCTATTCTATGGTCAAGTAAATTTTGCGTTCCTTTTCAACCAAGTATAAATCCATTTTGGAATTTCACTTTGTGGTGTTTGACTTGGGAATTCATCATCATGTTCGCTTCCAATTTGTAATCATGTTTTGAATTACATAAATTATGCTGTATATGTAATAGAGTGAGGCTTTATCAAATCGTGATTGAAACTCACATATACTTATATTCTTATTCTTTGAATGTATATGAGGCTAAATGTTGATGGAAGTTCAAACCTTGGTAATTTAAATGCATCCATTTACTTGCTTTTCTGATTTGCTTTCTGCTTGCAAGTGATTTTCTATTTATATGCCAATTATTTGTTGCATTCTAATCAAGCTGGTTTCAGGGTGGTGATGGATTTTTCAATGAAATCCTTAATGGGTTTCTTTCCCCCAGGCTAAAAGCTCCAGTCCCTCCAGCTCCATCAGATTTGGTTCATTTAGTTAAAGATGGTCATGGCCTTTCAGTTCATGACAGAAATGAAGAAGTTGAGGGGAATCCTGATCAAAATGAGGAACAATTTCCTCTTATTTCAAGTCCAAAACAAATTGGATCCAGAGTCACAAACACTGGTGAGTAGTTTGCCTATACTTGCTTGCCTATCACTCTGCAACTACTCTCTGGTTGTAATTGCCAGGTTCCTTGTTGATTTATATATTTGTTTGGTTTGTGGTTGTCTTTGAATTTATAATAACTGAAAATGACTTTGTAAATATGCAAGTTTTCCATACTTTACAAAGTAATGTTATATGTTAGTTTTTCAACCCCCATCTTCTTTTCCATTTTCTATTTTATGTTTTATTACTATAGACTCACACCGCCACAAAAGAAAAAGAGAATGGGAACAAGAGCAGAAGGAAACTTATGAGGATAATTTTTCAGCTTTTGAAGATTCAGCAGATAAAGATCCTGAGTTTCAAATCCTCAATGAACGGTTTAGATTTGGAATCATTCCTGCGGGTTCAACTGATGCCATTGTTATGTGGTATCTTTTTTTTCCCTTTCTAATATTATCTTTGCCTTTCCATTCTTCCCTAGACATGACTTAAGCTTCATGTTTGCAGTATTTTCCATCGATGATACCAATCTAAGATGAAAGGCTCATGCTTTAGGATTTGCCTTATGCTTCATAAGTGTCTTGTTAAAATAAACAAACCTACTTAGTATTACGTTTTGTGTGGCACATGATATAAATCAGTTTTGTTGATAGTTGACCCAAGCAAGTTTATGTTTCAATCATCCTGATCTATGCCACTTTTTTTATTGCTAATTATGAGGATACCTAAGTAGTTACTCTCCATACGTTTCATTGGTGATGCACAGATTGTATAGTTGCAGGTTAAATGTGTTGTAATTTTATGGTGATCTGCCTAAGAAGTTGCTTACAGTATACCTCCTTTACAAATTGTATGATATTTTGAAGTTTTTTGGTTGACAATTTTTGCTACAAATTTTTGTTGTAGTTTTCTGATACACTTTTGTGACTTATCTGAATACAATACTCTCATTTGTATCTTTTCTAGTACAACTGGAAGTCGAGATCCTATAACATCTGCATTGCATATTGTCCTTGGCAAAAGGGTGCACCTTGACATAGCTCAAGTTGTAAGGTGGAAAGAAACACCTAAATCTAAGGTTGAACCTTGTGTGCGCTATGCAGCTTCATTTGCAGGGTAATGCCTCTTTCAGTTTCCTGATAACATTAGCAAAAGAAAGCAGTTCAAACTATAGTTTGTGTTTGGACTATGTAACTGATTGTTGTTTTTAAGTCTCTTCTTTTGGCTTCCTTTATGGAATTTGATTGATTATAGATTGTTCTTTTTCCCTTTCGCACCCCCCTCCCCAACAAAAAAAAATGGAGAACATGCCTTATACATCTCAGGAAAATATGCATATTCATATGTCAGGATATAAAATAAATATATGTGAATAGGTGCTCTATGGCAATCAAGGAAACCGGTGCTTGCTCTTTAGCTATGTGGCTTGCTAATCATACATGTAGCCTTGGATTCCTATAAACCTTTATATAGAAAGGGTGAGAACAGAGAGTAAATTTCTGAAACTATCATAAAATCATAGCTACTAGCCCTTGCCTTGAATGAATTTCACTTTAATAACACTCTAAAAGTAATAAAAATTTTGTCCTTCTGTCATAGAATGTGTATTTCAGCACCTATTACCATGCCAATAGTTAAGTTGCGTTCAGCTTTGTGAATGAAAGATTTTATGTAGCTGTGTTGCTTTTGAGCATGTTACTTTGAAGCCTATTTGAATTCGGAGATATTCTTGTGGCCTCTCCAAAACCTCACTCTAGTTCCTATACCTTTAATCATATTCTTGCATTCTTTGCATGTTGATCTTTAGTTCTTATAAATGTTTCTTCAATAATATTTTTTCCTCTCTGATGACTTTAGGTATGGATTCTATGGTGATGTCATCACAGAGAGTGAGAAATATCGCTGGATGGGCCCCAAGCGCTATGATTATGCAGGGACAATTGTGTTTTTAAGACACAGGTGAAACAAGCATTATTTCTTGAATTTATGCTCTTCTTTATATCTCTCATCTTCCTTTACAAGATGGTCATTGCCATGTGTGTGGTTGCACAATCTTGGCATTATCACTGTCTGACTTTTTGGGAAGTTTAACATATCTGTCAATCCCTGACACTTTTGAGTTTTCTATGTGGAATAAAAGCTAATGACCATTGAATTATCAACTTTCATGGGTAACTGATGAAAGCAATAAGTCCATAATTACTTGAGTAGTCTGCAGCAAAATCCTTTGAATTAAACCCCCTTTTCTTTTGATGATGAAGCTGCCAGCTGAATGCAGTATTGCTTTAAGCTTCAAAACATTAATTAAGTTCTTTTAGCTTCAAGAATTCTGATGCTAAGCTCACTTTGCAATTTTATTTGTTTGATCTATTTTGTGATATTGCTGCTCATGCTGATGGTGGCGTCTCTCCAGATCTCCAGATACATAACTATTTTGTACTTGATCAACTTTAACTCCCTGATTTTAGTGATGGTTCCATTGCATAAGCTCTACTAATGGCCGTGCCTACCATATTTCAAAACAACTATTGGTACTTAAATTGTTTTTTGTTCATTGTTTTTCTCACTGTGAATTGTCATTCAGGTCATATGAGGCTGAGATTGCTTACCTAGAGGCTGATTCAGATAGAAACAATTTGACTTTCAATGGTAACCATCAAGGTAGTGGGGTACAAGAAAAGAGTAGTCCATATAAGCCAGAAAAATGTATCTGCCGTGTCAATTGCAAAGTTTGCATGCCAAGCCACATGGCCCCTGGAATTACTGCTCCAACACCTTATCTGTGTACAGAGAATGCCAAGTGGAAGATATGCAAAGGACGTTTTCTCAGTGTCGGAGCTGCAGTTATCTCTTGCAGAAATGAAAAAGCACCTGATGGTTTGGTGGTTGATGCGCACCTTTCAGATGGTTTCCTTCATCTTATATTGATTAAAGACTGCCCTCATGCTTCTTATCTATGGTACACACTGCCTGCCTTTCCTTTCAAGTTATCAAAACCTATGGGTTGATATGGTACTTGGTACATGAACTATTTAAATTGCTAAATTAGTGGTTGTAGTAGTTAGTACTATTATTGCTTGATGGCTTCTTATTGAAGTCTCTTGAAAATCTTGTTTATCCAAACTCTTCTGGCATGAAGGATGGATCTTCATCTGTTTTTTTTTTGGGGGGAGTAACTTACTATCCTGAATGACATGGCAATGCAGCATGATATATTAACTAGAAGAGGGAATGTGAGCCCAACGTGGGGGGTTGGCTCAGTTAACCCACCAAAAAAAGTAGGGTGTTGCACCTTGTTTGGAAATGAGTCAATTTTAACTTGGTCCACTTAACCTGTGGGTTAAACAAGTTGAGCTGCATAAACCATGAGTTGGTCCTTCTATTTTCTTAGGTTTTACGAAAATGCAAGCTAAGAAGGAAAAGAAGCTAAGATCCCTAAACACAATCAAAAATATTATTATCCAGTACTTGTTTGAATTTTTTTGGCAACCAGGCTTGTTTGAATTGAGAATCTGTTACTTGCAGCAAAATGCTGATAAGATTAAGGCGGCGTTTAATGCGCAAGTTTCCTGCTTTTTGAAGTACTTGCAAACCTATTGATAAGCAAGTTGAGCGTGACATAGCAAAAAAAATCAACCTCCCAATATTCTTCTGTGATTTTTCCCCAATTACTTCCTACTATTCTTGTCCACCTGATATTCCTTAAACTTGGTGAAAACACATTCTGTTTTTATATGTTTATACTTCTGACTACCTCTTCTGTAATTCTTTTCCATCCTTTCCTACTCTCTTCCTCACACACTTGGATTCCTTAAACTTGTTTAAGCATTATACTTTTTTTTTTTAGAGGACATTATACTTTTTCTTATTGTTTGTTTCTTTTGTTACTTTATAAGTATCAAATAACTTGCGCATATAATAACAATACACTTTCTTTGCATGACAATTAATGAATACAGGCACCTTACTCAACTCACAAGAAGAGGTGGAAACCCCTTTAATTTTAAGTTTGTAGAGCATCATAAGGTTAGTTTTCTCCATTTCTCCATCACCCACCCTCTCATGGATGACTTCCTAAATCTATTGAGCATTCGCAGACACCGGCATTTACCTTTACGTCTTTGGGCAACGAGAGTGTATGGAATGTGGACGGCGAGCGCTTCCGGGCACACCAACTCTCAGCACAAGTGTTCCGCGGCCTGGTTTCCTTGTTTGCATCTGGCCCTGAAGTTTAATGGCAGCCATAGCTTTTTGCCTGAAATTGTTATATGGCTATGCCAGCCATCAATTTATTTCATATTTTTCTTACATGTAGGGTTAACAACTGGTTTTGTATAATTTAAAATCATGTTTAGGATCTGTAAGGGTGAGCATGGAGGGAAATTTTGCAGTGCTGGAGTACTTTATTTTTCCAGGGAACTACTCAAGATTCTCTATATTTATAATTGGAATCCTGAGACTGAACAAATCCAGGTATTAGTGCAGACCTTACCTTTTAATATTGGCATTGTTAGTGGGAGGATGAGGTCTTGCATTTTGATGTTGTAGCCATTTTAGTGAAACATGACATGTTTACTGGGGTTATTGTATCATATTATTGAATAAAAGTCCATGTAAATAGTGTTTACATCTTATTTTATTTTGCTTCTTCCTAGATTGGAACTTATCATCCATTGGTATCTCGAGTTTTTACAATTAAATTGTCATTTATTGTGATATAATATTTAAAATAAATGGAAATGTTTAGAAATATAATAGTTAAAATATTTTTATAAATGGCATCGGTATGAAAACGGATAAATAAGTTTTTGAAATATGATAAGTCTATTCCTCAGGACTTACTAGAAAACCAAGAAAAGGAAATCCGAATCCAAAACTAGACAATAGTACAAAGATAATCATTTAATCCAAAAAGATAAAAAAGGATAATCAGGGCTATTCCTTTTTATTTTTTGATAAAAATAGGCTCTGTTTGGTATCACTTTTGAAATTAAATTTATGCTAAAAATGGAGTTTGATGTATTTTGTACATATTTGACATCACTTTTAATTCTTGGTTGGAGAATCATTTTGGATCCAAGACCACGTTTCACCGGAAGCATATCAATCCCTGCTTCTCCGTTCTACTTATTCATTTTTATCTGTATTTATTTTAAAGTCAGATAAAAATGGACCAATAAAAATGAGAAAAAATGAAAAAATTAGAAATATAAAATTTTTATAAAATTTTTTTTATCTAATGACTAAAGTGTCCCTTTAAAATTTTATTCTTCATGAACTATAACCTATAAAAAATATTACATCAGATATATTATGTTCTCAATTAAATAAATACAAATTAAATTTTAGTTTAAGTAAATTAAATTAATCACGGGACGGAGTTTAAGTTCAATTTAAAAAAAATTATGAATCTTATTAAAATAAATTTTCAAATAAATCATCTAAACATAATCACGTTAGTCCAAAACCAATTTTTATTATAACTACGTTATAAAATCAATTCTACCAAAACTCACTTTTAACTAACTGAAAACCAAACGGGCCCACAGGCTATTCTTGATCTAATTAAAAGTTACATTAGTCATCATATTTGCCTTAAGTGGTTTTGTTGGATCCCATAAGTCCATTCGGTCAAAGAAAAAAATTTGCACAACATATTGTTCGCGTTGAACAATTTAATTTTCCGATGAAATTATATGCATTTATATAATAAAGTTTTGTTCGCCAAGTCAAAGGAATTTTAGTTATATATCAACAATGATTCTGACCAGAAAAAATAAGAAATAAAAATTCAACCACGTATGAAGTTTATGCTCTTGAAGCAGAATGATCTTTTCAATTTCTCCGTCCCACACAATTACCAGTGAAATCACCACAGAATGACTCAATCTTTTCGATATAATTTTCTGGTATTCAATAATTAATATTATTATATCATATTTGGGCATTATAGATCCTGAATGGGAATAGCTCTGCTTTTACATGCACTCATTCAATTAAAAAAACCAGTCATGTACATAATTACTGAGAATATTGAAAAATGCATGAATTTTGATTTAATGTATCTTTCAAAATTTAATATACAGCGCCAAAGAATTTATGTCAAAATAACAGTGATCTGAGTGGAAAAAAAAATATATTGAGAAAGTTATCTTTATTTAAATCTGATAATATTTGAATTGAACCCAGTTAGGTAATGATAGAAAAATATCATGGAGGGCCCAATAATCCAACAATATATAATGTGAATTGTTTGTAATTTTTTTTTAAATACGTTTCTTTATGATTTGTATCTCACTCTTTGAAATATTATCTTCCTCTTACGATCATTTGCCTCTTGAGAAAGAATAATTGTTAGACTATGTCGAACCTGACAATATTCAAAATCAAAATATGAAATAAAACAAAAGAGAAGTCCAAGAAAAGAAATCATGATATAAATACAAATAATTGATCACGACGCTTACTCCTAAATCAGACGGAATAATTGACTTTTTGTGATGCTTTTTTGTTCTTACTTTAAAACAAATTCTTTTTTAGTCAATGTCCTAAAACTTTGGTTAGCTATGCAAACACACCAGCATTACAACAAAATCATCGTTATTTGCCCTTTATGGACCGTTTTGATCCCTTGGAGCTAAGTCAATCATAGGATAATTGTATAGAAAAAAGTATATTTTAAAATTTTAATTTGCAGATTATATATTAAAAATAAAAAATGTGACGGGGAAATGAATTGCATTATTTATAATCTGTGAATAATGTGGATTTATTTACATTTACATTTATATTGATATTGATAGATTGATATTGATATAGAGTAAGTGGAAATATTAAGAAATAATAAATCACATTATTTACAAGTTATTAATAATATAATTTGTTAAAAATTTTATATTTTAAATTGATATTGATTACTTTTAAAATTTGAAATTATTTTAAATGATGTTAGACTAAAAATTTTAGTTTGAGGTCCTAGACAATAATTTTCTTGAACAAATTTAATCTTTAGCTCTCGTGTCATATTTTAAATTAAAATTTTCTGAAGGAGCAAAGGTCTTACATTATGACTACGAAGAACCAACATACCCCAAACTGAAATGTTGTGTTACTATGGGGGTTTTTTTTTTTTTTAAAAAGGAAATGGTGCAAGAGTACAAAAAAAACTCCAACCATGCCATGCTCATATGTTATTGGGGAATTACATTTTTTTAGATTAAAACAATAAATTTATTATAAAGTAGGATTTGTTAGTACTTATTCTTCTAATTTTATTATTCAATATTTCATATTTTTATATTTTTTTTCAACTAAAATTTTTCTTTATAATTAATTCACTTTATTATTCCCTAACTATAATTCCCTTTATATTCTTTATTCATTTTTTTCACATAATATCAAATGAGAAAATAACCTAAAATGGGTAGTACCCTGGTTATGGAATATCTTACTTATCTACACTCATACATACATTCATTTTTATACATCTTTCGAGATAGCATATAAAATATGCATATTTAATTTGGATTTTTTATTATATTTAAATGATGACTCAAATTTAATTATTATTTTTTATTTCAAAAAAGTTGAATAATCTAATATAAGTTGAGTTTTTGGGTTGGCCTCTTCAGCAACCATGTGAGTTACAATTTAATTTCACTTTAAGTGGTGAAATGTCATACATCTTTAGAGATAGTTTAGAAAATATACATATTTAATTTGGGTTTCTTTTTTTAAATATGACTTAAATTTTACTCCCTTTGTTTCTAAATATAACATACAAAAAAACAATAAAAGCCAAAAATGCATTAAATTTGTCTAAAATTCAAAATTATTTCTTAAAATGCTTCAATTTTAATATAATCTCATGAAACTTATTAATGTTTAATATTAGAGTAAAATTGGAAAAAAAACCCATAAATATATTAGACAATCTCTCTATATATCATATATTTAAAAAAATTATATTTTATATTTTATATTTAGAAATGGAGAGAGTATTATTGTTTTTTATTTCAAAAAATTGAATAATTTAACATGAGATTTTGTGTTGACGTATATTCAACAACCATGAGTTGCAAAACCTACAATTTCATTTCACTTTAAATGATGCTATTCACGTGAACGCTGTTTCATTGTTGACCAAAAAAAAAAAAAGAACCACTCATTCATTAAATGCAAACCGACATTCTCACTTTGGGAAACATTAATTGATATTTAAGAAATCATCAATTCAAAATTTATAAATTAATAATTAGTAAAATTTAAATTATCAATTTTTCATGAATTTATAACTTAATCTTTTCATTTTTAATAAGGGAGTATTTTTATTAAATGATACTAGAAAAAATGAACTTCTTCTTAAAAGTAGTCTAGTATCACGAATTATTTCTGAAAAATATTAGGAACATAAAATTATATTGATAAATTCTATATTTTTTGCCAACATTGATCAATTACATTAAATCCAAACTACTTCATATCTATCGAATTTTTTAGGAAATTTTATTTTAAAAATAATAGTGAAAAAACGACAATGCATAATTGTGAGTCATTTGATGGCAATAGTTAAAAATTTATTAAATTATTGATTATTCATAAAACTTTACCTTCCACCAGTTAGCTTGCTTTTTTTTTTTTTTAAAAAAAATTGTCTCAATACTACTTCCTCTAATTTATCCTTTTAACCGAATCACGCAGATTAAGAATGTGATTTAAAACTAATTAACTATCTTGATTTATCTGAAAATTATAATATTTTTCTAAAATTATCATTTTTTAATCTCTTTTTCTCTCTCTATAATATATTAAATAGGAATATTTTTTAAAATACATAATAAATATTATCTTATATATAAAAAATAGTTTTATATTTAGGATCAAAATAAAATATTTTATAATTAGGATATGAGAAAGTATTTTTTATTTGTAATAAAGCTCAAATTCCAAGGTTTGTTTAGAGAATATAAAGTTTCGTATCAGTGGTGTGTATACTTTTTTTTTTTTTGGAATGGAGGGCCGAGATAGGAAAGTCCGAGTGTAAAAAGGTCAGCAAGAATGGACAACGTGGGGAGAGCAAGAATGGACAATTCAACGCGAGAGAGGGCATTAAACACATTTACTATGGCGTTGATGGTGTAGTCCGTAAGGGTGAGCGCCTCTCTGACCAGCCCTGTGGCAGTGTACTTCTCATCAGAGAACAGTCGCTTGTTTCCTTCGTGCATCAAAGTTTATCAAAAGATAGACACAATTTTAAAGCTGAAAATTTGCAAAGAAAGATATGAGAAATTACTATTTAGGATTAAAATTATGATTTTGTTAAATTTCATAATTAAAAATTTATGAAATTAGAAAAACATATCTATAATTTTTAAAGTAAATTAATTTGAAGTAAAAATTGTTAAAATATTTCTATTTAAGATTAAAATCTAATAACTTCATGTTAAAATTAAAAAAAATGTAAAACCTACTAGAGTTGTAAAATTTAAGTTAAAAGTTACAAATATTTGGAATCATTTTGATATTTATAAGGTTAAAATCTTAGTACTCTATGTTAAAATTCAAAAAACAAGTTGTAAAATCATAACATGGAAATTATAAAATTTGAGGAAAAAGTTATAAATTTTTTGAGTTAATTTGATACTTATAACGTTAAAATCTTATTATTTCATGTTAAAATTTGAGAAATAAATTATAAAATTTGGATATAAAAATTACAAAATCAGAAGTTATAAATCCCTCGAGTCAATTTGATACTTATAATATTAAAATTCTATTATTTCGTATTAAAATTTGAAAAATAATTTATAAAATTAGGACATGATAGTTGTAAAATTTGAGTAAAAAATTATAAATTTCTAGTGTCACTTTGATGGTTAAAATTTGATTACTTCATGTTAAAATTTAAAAAATAAATTATAAAATTAGAACACGAAAGTTATAAAATTTGAGTAAGAAATTATAAATCTCTTATATTACTTAAATGTTTATAAGGTTAAAATTTAATTATTTTATATTAAAATTTAAAAAATAAATTATAAAATCAGAACATAAGAATTATAAAATCTAAATAAAAAATTACAAATTTATATAAGCAATTTGATGTTTATAAAATATTTTAATAATTTTCACATCAAATTAATTTACTTTAAGAACTATACGACAGATATGTTTTTTTAATTTCATAAATTTTTAATCTTAAAATTTAATAAAGTTGTAATCTTACTCTTAAATAGTAATTCTCACAACAAGATAAAGGGTTTTGCTTTTTATCCAGAGCAAATGAGAACAAAATTTGTGGGTCAGGCTTTAAAAGAATTTTATTAGTTCTTGAATGGGATGCCCCTTTTGCATCTTGTTGATTTATTAACGAAGCCCTCCTTTACTCTTGGAATCGATTTCCAGAATTCAGTTTGACTACCTTTAGACCTGCCGTTCTCAAAACCACGGAGTGGCCGAGCCGACAACTCCATTATATACGGACATACATACATATATATATATATATATAGAGAGAGAGAGAGAGAGAGAGAGAGAGAGAACTGTGTTTATTCCTAATTCTGACGTGTCTGTGGTTAGTTGAATATTTAAAGGTGTCACTTTGTACACCGGAAAATAAAGGAGTGTTACTTTCATGAGAAAAGCCCAATACGTTTCTGACATTTGTTCACCTTGCACTATAGATAGGACATCAGCTGAGGGCAAAGTTAAGAAAGTTCAAAGTATTTAGAAGCATGAGGTGGTCCTGATTCTTGAGCTTTTCTGCTTCAACCTTTATCTTCTTCTTCTTCTTCTAAGGTTAATTTCTTTGAGATTCTGTGATACTCACAAACTGTTACTGAGCATTTAAAGTTGTTTCTTTTGAAGTAAAGAAGTTGGGTTTGGGAAGTTTATGGTTTCAAGGTTCAACAGAGCTGGCTGTCGCTGAGTGTTTAGTTGGAAAAATGTTCAGATTTTCATGAATTTTGAATCTTTAACCTTTTAAGATTCTGAATTTTTTCCTCTATCTTTCTAGAACTCTGTGTCTTTGAAAGTTCATGTTCTTTTAAATTTATGAACTGGACCAAAGCACCGAGCTTCTTTTCATGTTGTCAACTTTGGAAATTGGGCAAAAATAACCTTTTTCATGGTCTTTGGCATCTTTGTACTCAATTTAAATTAAATTCTCATGAGATTTAGGACTTTAATTATTTATATAGTAAGCTTGAAACATACTTTAAATATGTCGTTGCAACGGATCCTTGGTTGTAAATCAATCATCCTAGGTCATAATTTACTCTGCTACTTGTGCAATCTGCAATGTTATGGAATGTTTTCCATCTTTGCACAATCCTCAATTCTGCATATTCTTCATTTTCCTTTTATCTGTTCATATGTAGCTTATCCTATTCATGTTTTTCTGCATTTCATCTTTTTGCAATTTGAATTTGAGACTATCGAAATCCATTGTTGCAAACAGGTTCATCGATTATATCAAGTGTCCAAAATCCATGAGATCTTAAATTTCTGCACTTTTTAGTCTTGCAACTTCTATGACAACTCTAATTTGTTATTCCAAGATACAAAGGAATGTGAAGTAAAAGTTTACCAAACAGCTCCTTACTATGAAGTTTCTTTTGCAATCTGACAGAGAAGTTACTGTCTCCTGCAAGAAGAAGAGTGATGATGGACAGAGTCCGGGGCAAAGGAGATGAATTTATGAAGTCTCCGTCACAGCATTCGTCGTCTTCAGTTGTTGCTGTAGCTATCAAGGGTAACAAGAAAAGCAAGCATGTGGTACAATGGGCACTGGATAAGTTTGTTCCTGAGGGAAGAATTATTTTTAAGCTGATATATGTCCATGCTGGTATGAATGGAGTTCCAATACCAAGTAATATATGCTTTTTTGTTCATTGTGTTAAAGGGAGAGAAGCACCTTTATGCAGTAGTAAAGTCACAAATATTTTCTTGTATATTTCATAGTATCTACAAACTTCTTTGCTATAACGTTAATATTGGCAAGAGTTACACTTAGTATCCTGAAAGAATTACCATAAATCATCGGTACTTTTTTTTTTTTTTTAATCATAAATGCTTTGGTTAAATCATCTGATAAACGCTTCAGTGTTTGGCCATCTTCCAAAAGAGTACTTTTTACCTTTAAATTGCTACAAAATACATATTTAGATGGATGATCAAGCTAGAATATTGCTTAATATTTGTAATATCTGTAATTTTTTTATTAAGTGAGGGTATTTTGTACAAAATAAAACTAATTTTTACTCCACAAGGGAAGCTTCAATTTTCTGTTTCTCTCTCAGTAGAAATCTAGACTTTTTGTCTTGGCCAACCACATGAAAAAAAAAAACTGCCTTTTATTTTGGGAAAAATGAAGCTCTTTTCTCTTACACAGCACATTGAAACAGGCTCTTACAGTACTTGCTGCATCTCATTAAATTTTTCTACCATTTTGAAGATATTAGAAGGAGAGAGTAATTAATGTGGCTTACTCCATAGTGACCATATTTACATTTTCAGTATAACAAGTAACTTCATTATTGATAGTTAACTACTTAAAATGGCTATATGCAACCAAGTATGAATGTCTGAAAATAACTTCATTTTTTTCATGCCAATTTAAAATCTTTGTCCTTGCTGTGGGAAATGTCATCCCTATTTCACAAGTGCATAATGCTGCAGCAGCTGCGTTGAAGAAGGAAATGGAGTGGCAGACAAGTTTAATACTTCTACCTTATAAGAAAATGTGTGAGCAGAGAAAGGTCAAATATTACTGCTCATTAAAATTTAGTTAGAATCAATTCAGCAAAGTAAGATTTATATAGTTCTTCTGTCGATGCAGGTTCATGTAGATATTGTAGTGGTTGAATCTGATGATGTAGCAACTGCAATAGCAGAGGAAGTTGCTAAGAGTGCTATGACCAAACTGGTTATAGGAGCTTCATCTCATGCCCTATTTGCAAGGTATTTACTTTGCGTACTGATCTATTCTGGCTTAAAAGGACCTGCTTCTATTTGGCTTTTGATATGAAGGTGACAACCAAAAAAAGAACAAAAAAACAAAAACAAAGAAAGAAAGAAAAAGAAAACTATTGTTACCTTGAAAAATAAGTCCTTCTGCAGAAAATTATACGTTGCATACGGGAGGGACGTAATGTAAATATAATTCACATTTTATTTTAATGTTTGTTATTTTTTGTCTATTGTCAAAAGGCTCATCATCCTGTGAAAAAGTTATGTGATGCACTACTCTCCCTTTTATTTTCATGAACAGTGTCAAGTTGATTAGGAAAAAAAAACTTCTTATTATAGTATTTTATATATTATTGGTACTTTTGAGGTTCTGCAAGAAAATTAGGCCTTCGTAACTATAAAGTCTAGGAAAGTCAATAATGAAACTTCCCCTAGCACATTTTGGTTTGGAATGAGGTTTAATACTTTAGGCTAAAACAATTTTTTGTCCACAACCTTCCTTTCTGTCTGAAATTCTTTGCATCAATTGTGCTCCGTTGCATCAATTGGATTGGAATGATGTTTAATATCAAAAAACTTTTCTTTTCCTCTTTATCCATTTGTTTCCTATTTTAGGATAAACTTTATCATTGTCTTACTCTTTCTATTGGTCTTCATTTGATTAATGGTCTTATTACTGATGTTTTGCTTTTCAGTAAACTGAAGGGTCTATCTGCGAAAATCTCATCATGCACTCCAAGATTTTGTTCAATTTATGCTGTTTCCAAAGGCAAACTGTTTTCTTCACGGCCATCAGACATAGAGATTGATGGAAGCTTAATAGATGACAGCAGTGGAACCAGTTGTTCAACCAATAGCTCATTAAACTGCACATCCACCTCTCAGACAGGTATTCTAGTTAGTAAATTCGAGATACGAGGGCTTACTAAATAAGGATCACTTTATGAGCAAACAATATTATAAGGAGAATGAAGTGTCTAAGCATTATTTTTAGTGTAATTATGTGATATTTAAATTCTTAGATATATTTATTTTCTAATATCTAAATTTATATGAAATCCTGATGATTATGCTAAAATTTTTATGGCACAATCATTCCTGTGCTTTGTATATTTTTATGTTCCTTATCTTACTCTTGATGTATTTCACACCTTTTATTTAATTCTGAGAATAGAACAATAAATCATCTGTATCTTATGGCCTTATTAAATGAAGAGTTTTAGTAATAAATGTGGTACGTTGAGTGCTAATGAGGATCCCACACTAGTACTCTTGTTTCTGAAGGTCTATTCTCAGAATGGTATTTTAAAAGATCTATGATTTTGGATATGCACAGATAGTTCAGTTGGATCGTGTGCTCTTTTACGTTCCTCTTCCATAGCAGCACAGCGATATCAAGCTCTTTCTACCATTAATCAGTCTAGAAGCCACTCTCTAGATCTTGGGATAGAGCATGCTGCTGCTACATGTTCTCCTCCCAGAAACTCAGATGTTGACCATGCTCTGAGCCGGACCTCAAGCTACAAAAGCAATATATCAGATAGTGAATCTTGGAATTATTATCCCACCACGGATGTGCCGCAGGCAACTGCTTTGCCTGATAGGCAGGTAAGCTTTTTTCTCTCTTTTGACAAATGGCACTTGTATATGGCAGCTACAGTTTATACCCCAAGTAATAGTGCCTCTCTGAAATTAGCATTGTTATATAAGTTTATAACTTGATTAAACATTTCAGTAGCATGGGTGAATAATTCCTTTATTTCATGGTTCTCATTGTAATTGTAAAGTAGACAGCACTGCTGCATGCAAATTGTGTGGAGAAAAATTTATATTATTTGTGAAACTACTATTGCTTTAGCAACTTCCAGTTGGATGGAGCTGCTATTTGGAAATGATCTTTTTTGTTTTTGCCTTTATTGTTTCTTTTGGGCATTTATTTGATCAGGCAGATTTTAACCTTGAGCTGGAAAAGTTGAGAATTGAACTAAGGCATGCCCAAGGACTGCACATGATTGCTCAAAGTCAGAACATTCATGCATCGCAAATGGTATTATTCATTTTCTTGTCTCCTTTCCTAATATCGGAATGCTACTTTCCACTTTCGTTATGTGAAGCTTAGCAGTATTTACGTTTGTCTTTTGGGCAAAGAAACTTTTACTTCTCCACTAAGAAAAAAAAAATAATTACATGGATATTCAGGTCTTTTCCTCGTAATTTTGCATTTATTGTGCGAAGTAAGATGGTTATTTAAGTCTTTATCTCATAATTACAAAACTATTTAGGTATTTACCTCTTGTACTTAATTTGTCTTTTAGTGAAAAAATGAGGCCTTTTTGGTCCAAAATATAAATGTGGAGATTGCTAATGTTTAGCATTTCACATGCACACAATCATTGTTCAATCACAAATTTAGTCAATATTGAAGCAAAAACCATTAATGCAATAATCAAAGAAGTTATTATTACGCATTGATTTGTGATCAAGCTTGACTACTATTTTGTGATCTATTGGTGGTTACTTACTGCTCTTACCTAAAATACTCTTTTGAACTTAGATGAAAGGAGTAAGAAACCACTTATAGATCTTAAATTAATTGTCAAGATTAATACAAAAACTGTTGATGCAGAATCAAGAAGTTATTTGTTATACATATATAACAGTGACTACTTACTCCTCTCAGCTCTCACTTAAAATCACCCTTCTCACTTGATACACCCCTTACGTGTGTGTGTGTGGGGCTAGGATGCTGTAGCTTGGCTACCATTATATCTATAGCAATTGGAGTAGAAATAAATTGGCATGGAATGGATTTTCTTGTTTTAAATTGTCAATTGGAGTAAAATTTTAACAAAATTTTAATGGGTTTAAGCAGTTGAACAATCTAAGTAAGAAGCGACTAGAGGAATCTGTTAAATTGAAGGAAATTATTGCTAAGGAGGAGATGGCCAAAAAATTAGTAATAAAAGAGAGGGAGAAATGTGAGGCAGCACAAAGAGAAGCTGCTTATTTGAAAAGAAGTGCTGAAGAGGAAGCCATTGATAGAAGAGAAGCGGAGACGAATGCTATTCAAGCTGCCAAAAGGAACGAAAAGCTAGAGGATGCTCTTTGTGGGTCCATTCCTCAGTACAAGAAGTTTACATGGGATGAAATAGTATCAGCTACCTCATCTTTCTCTGAAGAGCTTAGGATTGGAATGGGAGCATGTGGAACAGTATACAAGTGCAGTTTGTATCATATGGCTGTGGCAGTGAAAGTTCTCCACTCAAAGGAGAACCACATTATCAAGCAACTCCAACAAGAGGTATGGAAGTTTCATGAACACGGGATATGCAAAACAGTTTATATTAGAATTTATATTAAAATTTATTCATTGGTCTTTACCTTAAACCATAATCTTTTAGTTTAAATGATCATTGACATCATGACATGCTACTAGAGCCTGAATAAACAAGTAGTACAGAGTTTGATCCACACTTCAAGCTCAAGGGAATTTGTGTGAGGGGTCATGTTATGGTTCATAATAAAAATTACTTAGGGGTTTTAACTCTAAACTTTTGAGTTGAAAATATTCTTGATAGATTACATGCTTCATGAAGGATAAAAGCCTGGGAATCAAAATATTTCTATTGTTACCGTGAAGGTCATTTTGGCACTTTGGATTTATTTCCTCATTGCTGTGTCTCTGTTTATACTTATAGTCTTCTTGCAAATGTGATGATTCCCTGTTCAATTTCTCCAAAATGGTATCCTCTAGCCTTTTTTCCATTACCAATTTTCGGTGTTTTTATTATTCTTCTTTACAATATCAAATTAAACCACAATTCCAACTAATTCAGCTTGATTAACCTTCATTTTAATGATTGTCAAAACTAAAACAATTAATTATGATAATGGGCTATTGGCCAATGAATAAGTACACACATAAATATGAGATTAAGTGAGACACAAGATTGTACTTATTCTTCTGTTTGCTTCAGCTAGAAATCTTGAGCAGGATTCGTCATCCAAATTTACTTCTCCTTCTTGGGGCGTGTCCTGATCATGGATGCCTTGTGTATGAATACATGGAGAATGGTAGCTTGGAGGACATGTTACTCCGAAATAACTGTAATGTCTCAATTCCATGGTTCAAGAGGTTCCGAATTGCATGGGAAGTTGCCTCAGTTCTTGCTTTTCTTCACAGCTCAAAGCCCAAACCTATCATCCATCGTGATTTGAAACCGGCAAACATCTTGCTAGATCGTAATCTTGTGAGTAAGATTGGTGACATTGGCCTTTCTACAATACTCCATTCAGATAATTTGTCAACAGCGTTCCAGGACACAGAACCTGTTGGGACACTCTCATACATAGATCCTGAGTACCAAAGGACAGGGTTAATATCTCCCAAGTCTGATGTTTATGCCTTTGGAATAGTGATCCTACAGTTGTTAACTGCAAAACCAGCTAGAGCACTTACTCATGTAGTAGAAACAGCAATTGACAAGGGAAATTTAGCAGATATATTGGATCCTAAGGCAGGGAATTGGCCGCTTAAGGAGACTCTGGACTTAGCTCGATTAGGCCTAAGCTGTGCAGAACTTCGCCGTAGAGACAGGCCTGATTTGAAAGATCATGTACTTCCCATGCTGGAGAAGTTAAAAGAAGTTGCTGATAGGGCTCAACATTCTGCCTCAATTATTACCGTTAAATCCAGACCACCTAATCACTTTATCTGCCCAATACTTCAGGTATTCAAATATTTTGCTTTGCCCATACCATTGATTCTCTAATCTCTTTGCTAAAATAGGAAATTCTGTGTTTTTATGTTTTAGATTCTGGAAATGGGTTTGACGAAATTTCAACGTGATTTTTGTTTATGTAAATGAGTTAAAAAGTAGGCTTCTATGGTAGTAAAACATTACTTTGGGAAAGAAGTTTAGATGTAGTCTTAGGCGTTTGCTAGCAAGTTTTTCAATGAATTTTTCTTTAAATAACCAGTAGTGTGGTCTTGAGTTATAAAAATGTTACACGTGTTATTTTTTCATTGGATAACCATATAGCAATGATTAAGGAACTTAGGTACAAATCTTGTGCTCACTTCTCCATTACTTTCTCTATATTATTTTGAAATGGCATATTATACTGGTGCAGGATGTGATGGATGATCCTTGTGTTGCTGCTGATGGGTATACATATGATCACAGAGCAATTGTAACATGGTTGCAAACAAATGGCAATTCACCAATAACAAATATGCCATTACCTCATAAGAATTTGATTCCGAATTACACGCTTCTTTCTGCTATTATGGAGTGGAAATCCAGGGAAAAATAATACGAACATCGGTGATTGTCGATTTCAATGTTTGATAATTGGTTTCTCTGGGTGGTAGTGTCTTAGATGCAGTCTGTTCAACTTAGGGAGGTTTCCATTTTTTCCATCTTCAAGGGTAAATGTGTTTGATTCTGTTGTTGGACACTGTTTAATGACTGAACTTGACATTCAACTTTGGCTCTTATCTGAAGAGGAGAAATTACATGGAATAAAAGTTGAGAGAAATGATAACCACTCTATTTTTTATTTCTGTCCTTTTCTGTTTGTTTCGTAGTGTTGGTGGACTAGTGATAAAGAATTTCTATTTTGGTTGCCCAATTTTCATGAATAAGCTTTCTTATGCAATAAAGATTGTTTTTATATTAGAAAGGATTTCTTATTATTTGTGTGTGTGAAATAGAATTTGTATTGCATCAACACTTAAAAAATATGATGTATCCGTATTTGATATGTATTAGATATGATATACATATCATATTTTATGTCATGTATAGTTACATATTATTAGTTTTTATTTTTTTAAAGATTTTGACTTAAGCTCTTATACAAAAAGAAGTTTGATTTCTCATTTAGATATCATTATAATACTCTTGAAATACTTTTTTAAAACTAATTTTTTTATATTCTTTATTTTTTATGTGTTAATATATTGAATATATACACACGTTTATATGCATACATATCTTATACTTGTGTTGTAAAAATTTTAAATTTGTCATATATGACATGTTATATTATATCATAGTTGATGCTCATACATGTATGTATGCATCATAGGATAGAATCGTCTTAATAATTTTAAATTGTGAAAAACTGAAAAATAAATTATATATCAAGATCAATTATCTGATGTGGAAAATATTTAAATTTGTCACTCATGAGCACTTTATTTTACTCATTTTTATAATTTTTTTTAAATATCTATGATACTTCTTAACAACGTTTCAAACTTTTGAAAAGTATGAAAAAAAATCAGAGGTTTATTAACTATCGCTTCTGTTGGTTGGCAAAATTGAAAAACTATCACTTCTGTTGCATTAAGAAAAGCAAATGCTTCCACATATTCCAAAATAAAGCAAAATTGCAAATTTTTTTATTTATAATTCATTGAATCCTGCTAGCAATGTGAACTCATACTTTCCTTCTGCACAACTACAAAATATAATTCCAATCTTTCTACAAATATGTATATATATAATTCCAATCTAGAAATACAAATAATTGCTAATGATCTATATGACAAAATAGTTAGTAGTCTTAAAAGCTCATCAGCACAAAAATTTATCAGATTTGGGGTAGCATGCCATGAGGCCACATGAAACAACTTTATGTTAATCAAAATGAATGTGGCATGCATCATCATACAAGCATACATATATCATCAAGCTGATGATGGAAGATGATTCCTGACGAAAAGGGTTGCAAAACCAGTCTGTGATCAGGATCTCCTGAAGTGTATACTACCGAAGTGAAGAGAGAAACAGAGAAAGATGTGAGCCCCGCCTCTGATTATGTGGGTCTTATAAAACAACTTCAGGACCAGTGTGAGGTTGCTCACTGTTCAAACAAGTTATGCTTCTTGTTTTCTGATTTTCATGCATCCATGAAAGCATCAAGCCTCATCCTGCCAAAACCTTGAGAGACATTGACACAGAAGTGAATATTTGTTCACATGTGAATGAGAAAACTGTTCAAAGAAAAAAATCTTTAAATTTACTTACCTTTATGAAGTAATAATTATTTTGAAATGGCATAGTATACTGGTGCAGGATGTGATGGATGATCCTTGTGTTGCTGCTGATGGATATACATATGATCACAGAGCAATTGTAACATGGTTGCAAACAAATGGCAATTCACCAATAACAAATATGCCATTACCTCATAAGAATTTGATTCCGAATTACACACTTCTTTCGGCTATTATGGAGTGGAAATACAGAGAAAAATAATACAATCATCGGTAATTGTCGATTTCAATGTTTGGTTATTGGTTTCTCTGATTTAGCTTTGGTAAAATATATGTGTTTATGCTGGTTGGTAGTGTCTTAGATGCGGTATGTTCAACTTAGGGAGGTTTCCATTTTTTCCATCTTCAAGTGTAAATGTGTTTGATTCTGTTGTTGGACACTGTTTAATGACTGAACTTGACATTCAACTTTGGCTCTTATTTATAGAGGAGAAATTATATGCAATAAAAGTTGAGAGAAATGATAACCACCCTATTTTTTATCTCTTTCTTTCTCTGTTTGTTTTGTAGTGTTGCTGGATTTGTGATAAAGAATTTCTATTTTGGTTGCCCAATTTTCATGGATCAGTTTTATTATGTGATAAATTTTTTTTAATATTACAAAGGAATTACTTATTATTTGTGTGCAGGAGATAGAATATATATTGCATGGTCACTTAAAAAAATAACATCCGTATCCGATATATATTAGATATGATATATATGTCATATTTTATTATATGTATCATTAATTTTTTTCTTAAAAAAATCTAAAATGACTTACCGGCTTATTGAAAAAAACTTAATGTTTAGTTTTTTTATTAGATATCATTTATTACTTTTGAAAACTTATTTAAAACTCAAAATTTTTTATATTTTTATTTTTAGTGCGTTAATTTGTTAAATATATACAAAATTTTATATGTATATGTATATATATCTCATATCTGTATTTTAAAATTTTAAAATTTTTTATATCTAATGTATCATATTGTGTTGTACCCATCTATGCATCTTAAGATAGAATCATCTTAATAATTTTAAATTTTAAAAAGCTAAAAAACAAATTACATACTGAAGTCAATTATCAGATTATTTGCTGTGGAAAATATTTAGATTTGTCACTCATTGGCACTTGCAGCATTTTATTTTAATCATTGTTATCTTTTTTTTTTAATATCTATGATATTTCTTAATAACGATTGAAACTTTTGAAAAGTATGAAAAAAAAATCACAAAGAAGGTTTAACTGTCACTGCCGTTGGTTGGCCAAAAGAAAAGCTATCACTTCTGTTGTATTAAGAAAAGAAAATGCTACCACATATTCCAAAATAAAGCAAAATTGCAAAATTTTTCATTTATAATTCATTGAATCTTGCTAGCAATATGAACTCATACTTTCCTTCTGCACAATTACAAATATAATTCCAATCTATAAATACAAATACTTGCTAATGATCTATATGACAAAATAATCAGTATTCTTAAAAGCTCATCAGCACATAAATTTCTCAGATTTGGGGTAGCATGCCATGAGGCCACATGAGACAACTTCAGTTAATCAAAATGAATGTCGCATCCATCATCAAACATTACATACATACATACGTACGTACGTACGTACGTACGTCAATCAATCATCAAGCTGATGATGGAAGATGATTCCTGACAAAAACGGTTGCAAAACTAGCCTGTGATGAGGATCTCCCGAAGTGTATACTACCGAAGTGAAGAGAGAAACAGAGGAAGATGTGAGCCCCGCCTCTGATCATGTGGGTCCTATAAAACAACTTCAGGGCCTTAGTTCTGACCAGTGTGAGGTTGCTCACTGCTCAAACAAGTTATGCTTCTTGTTTTCTGATTTTCAGCATCCATGAAAGCATCAAGCCTCATCCTGCCAAAACCTCAAGAGACATTGACATAAAAGTAAATATTTGTTGACATGAGAATAAGAACACTGTTCAAAGAAAAAATCTTCAAATTCACTTCCTTTTATGAAGTAATAATTTCTTGTTCAATAAAACTTACTTTTAAGTTGGGTAATTCCCCTTTCTCCTTACAAAAGCTAAAAGTTCCTGTACACCAGTATACTTTTCTCCCCGTTTCTAGCTGCAAAAGGAAGATATCCAGTTATCAGATAAGATTAAAAAGAAAGAAAATTGAACTGCACAGAACCACAACAATCTTCAGATGCAACATTCACACCATTTTGGATTAGATCATCATCCTTTTTACTTTATGAGATGTGACCTGTTTCTTGTCCTTCTAAGTATCAACAAGTAATTCAATCCCTGAAAATGAACACACATAATTTGACATGGACACAAGGTTATGCTAGATAAGATATAGGAACAGTAAGCATTATATCAGGGAAAAAGAAAGAGGAAAAACTCTCAAAGCCTAACTATTAATTAGCAAATAACAAGAACCCAGAAAAGCATTATAGAAACTATAGATAAATATACGCAAGCGAACAAATAACATTTAAAAAATACAAAGCTGCAGATTGCTGCTCATTCTTATGGTAAATGCTATAGATATGACAGTTTGAAACTTTGAAGAAACATTGAAGTGCTACGGTTGAATAGAGTGAATATCCACGTACCGTAAGTATTATACTATCAACATTTAAGATAAACAGAAGCAAGTACGTGATATTTTTTGTTTCAGTGAAAGATTTAGCGCTTATGCTAACAAATATATTTTTCCTGCCGATTGCTTTAAACAAAAGAGAATATAAAGGAATAGATGCACACCAAAGGAGAGAAGAAGTAGATACCCAACTGGAGCCTAGAAAATACAATAATTGCTATTCTTGCCCTTCACACAAACTCATGTTAGTATACCATCATCAATCCTAACACATGGAATGTGACCAATCTTTCCCCAATCTTCCCCTTTCGGTTTTTGGCACCGTTGTTTAAGCAACGGACAATTTCCTGTAATTACAAGTTTAGAAAGGGAACTAGGGAGGCCCTCCTTCGGCAAGCATTGAAGTCTAGGACAATCAACAAGAGACAGTTCTTTAAGAGAGGACAATAGGCACAGACCCTTATAGTCCAACATTGTGAGATTGGAACATCCATGGATGTAAAGAGAAGTAAGAGTAGGAGGCAATAGCCCTGGTTCAGGCAGAGCCTCTGCCACATCTTCACCTGAAATGAGCAACGTAGCTAGAGAACTATGATTATGCAAGCCCCATTTCATTCGTGATGCAAACAGTTGTGGGCATTCGTAGATAGATAGATCCATCAGATTTGATGGCAAACCCCCTTCAGGGAATGATTTCATTTGTGGACAATCGATTATTACTAGATCTCTAAGAGACGGAGCAAATACATTCATATCCTCAGGTAGTGATCCCAAACTCTCCAAATGTGCTAGGCGACACCATTTTAGCCTAGGGGCAGAAAATTCTCCTTCTGAAAATGATACAAATTTAGGACACTCCCAAATATCCAATTTCATAAGATTTGTTGTATTATGCTTGTGTCCCTTTGAAACAGAAATCATTTCGAAATTATTACAACTAGTAAGAAACAGCGACAGAAGCATAGGGAATAAATCCACTGTGAAGATCCTAAGAGACACACAGCTTCTTTCTATCTCTATTCGACGAAGAGAGTTATGATAGTGGCACAATGGAAATTCCAAATTTGGACAGTCACGGATGTCAACCTTTTCAATGCAGGTGTTAGCAATAGTATGCTCAATCTTTTTAAGCAAAGCTACATTCATGCATGGTCCATCAAAGCGGAGTGCTTTTAGAGTGGAAGGAATATATTCCAACTGCACCTGTCCACAATCAGTAAGAGTCAAACTACGAATAACTGGAGCCCACGGTACTGAAGCTACAAGTTTCTGGCAGTTTTTGATATGGAGTATTTCTAAAGAAGGAAGTTGTTCAGGCAAGTTCTCTTTTAGCTTAGGACAATTTTTTAAATGAAGCTCTTTAAGGCATGGGAAGGCTCTTGATGCAGTTGTACATTCCCATTTCTCCCAATTTACCATTTCCTCAAGCTTCAAGATTTCTAGAGATCCAAACGCAGTGGTAGATGAGTTATTTCCAAGAAATTCAGCACCAATAGCAACTATGCCTTCCAACCCTTTGATGTGCACCAACTTGAGAGATGGTAAAAGGCCCAGTGATGGCAAAAAGAAACAGTATTTGCAATTTTTCAACTGAAGTGACACTATATTGCATAATGTGTTATTAGCAAACCAATCTGGAAACCTTGTACCACCATAATGCTTGATTGATAGTTTCTTTATGTTCTCATGAGGTTGGAGCTTCTCCAGCACATCCCTTTCAGTCTGTGATTCATCATTGTTGTTACTCCATTCCAACCTTAACTCCTCAAGGTACTTTTTTCCTTTCAAGTTGGCAGCTAAAGCATCCGTCCCATGGACTACATTCTGCAACTCAAAAATGGAAAGTGTTCCGTGAAGATTGAGTTCAGCTAATTGTTTGATGTTGGACTCACTACATTCGCCCACATAAAATGATGTCAAAACTTGAAGATTTTTCAACTTTCCCAACTGTAGCGGAATCTTTTTCAAATTAGTCTTTCGTAAATCCAGATGACGCAGATTTTGTAGCTTATGCAAATTGGCAGGCAACTCATCCAAATATCTACAATTGGCCAACTTCAATGTTTGTAGATTGTAGAGAAGACAAGTTGAATCAGGAAGTCTCTGTACTGCACTGCCAGATAGATCTAAATAACGTAGATGTTTAAGATTTCCCATGGAATCAAGTAACTCCATAATATTGAAATTGTGAGACAAAGATAAAATCCGCAAGCACTGGGACTTGGACAATTGATCAGGTATCATGTTGCTAGACATCCAGTGGAACTGTCGCTTATAATTAAGAGCAGAAAAAGGCAAGAATGTCCGTAATTTGTTAGTCTTGGGAAGATCATCAAATCGTTTAAATTCTTGATTTTGAAACACTAAAAATGAGAAGTGACGAGTCTTTTCTGAAATACATGGCGCCTCTTTAACTTCATGCCTTAAACAGAACTCCTTGGATACAAACTTTGCCAGGTCATTGAGAAGGTCATGCATGACAAAACTATTTTTGTGTACACTAGATTTCTGGAAAAAAGACCTTGAGACAAGATCCTGGAAGTACTGATTACCAACTTCTTCCATTGACTTATTCATTTGAGAGTCCTGCAAAAAATCTTGAGCCATCCACTGTAGAACTAATTGCTCCTTCTCAAATTCAAAGTCTTTGGGAAAAAGGGAACAATAAGCAAAGCATCTCTTGAGATGAGAGGGTAGATAATGATAGCTCAATCTCAAAGCGGGAAGAATATTGTAATGGTCATGTGAAACGTACCATATCTCACTATTCAATATGTCATTCCATTCCTCACAAGATGATTTTGAGTACACAAGACTCCCAATAGTTTTCAAGGCCAGAGGCAAACCTTTGCACTTTTTCACAATCTTTTTACCAATATCTTCTAGAACATTATTCTTTGGAGGATATGCATTGCAGAACGCATATTTAGTAAATAACAACCAACCATCTCCTTTTGATAATTGCTTTAGATGGTATATTTCATCAGAGCGCATGGTTGAAGCAACCTTGCCACTACGGGTAGTAACCAGAATTCTACTACCTGCAGCCCCATAAATGAAAGGTGATTGAAAGGCTTCCCATAGTGTATAATCCTCATTCCAAACATCATCTAGAACAATAAGAAACTTCTTCCCGATTAACAACTCCTTCAGTTTAATTTGGAGCATATTTAGATCTTGACTATCATCATTAGACTCTTTGATTGCCTTGAAAATTATTCTTGTCAAGCTCAGAACACCAAAATCATCAGAAACACATACCCAAACTTTGAGGTCAAATTCATCCTTCACCCTCTCATCATTGTAAACAAGCTGAGCAAGGGTGGTCTTACCCAATCCACCCATACCCACCACAGAAATGATAGAAAAGTGACTACCGGTTAGCAACCACTTACTGATAATTTGTTTGTCATCATCTCTACCATATATTCCAGCTTCATCCACCAAAGATGTTGTCGGCAACTTTCTTACTGACCCAACACCACCTCTGCCTTGTTTCAGTCCCAGAACAATCTTTCTACTCTCAAGAAATTCTAGGTTTTCAAGGACTTTTTTCATTCTTGATTCGATTTCCTTGTCAAATGAACTAACAGAAGCGCTGAAAAAGTTTCGTACCGTGCTAATAACTGTAGGTTGACATTGAATTTCAGCTTCCAATTTGCATTTGGAGACTTCATATTGAATCTCATCCAAGACATCCTCGGCATCAAACACAGCATCTTTGACCTTATCAAGCCAAGCTTTCACATTTGAATCCCCGAACTGCTTTTCCTCTGCATCATCAATCAAAGTGTTGATGGATAACAGCATGATATTTAACTTCTCCACCATCTCACTCAATCTTCTCTTCTTGAAGTAACCCAGAATTTCTGGTGAAGCCAACCTGTCAAAAGCCACTTGAAGGAAGGCGGAGAGAAAAGCACCACCAACAAGTTCCGCAGCCATGATAGATTTTTTTGTTTCTGGGAGAGAGGAATGTGATTGTAAAACGGAAGAGCATGTAACGACAGAGTGGTCAAAGCATTCGAAGTCATATTGCTTGGTAGGAAGGGGTGGCTTGAAAGTCTGCGTTTCTTATCATAAATTTGTGGCGTAAGGTAATGAAATTACACAAGGCAAAATTAATTATAGAAACATTTGTTAATTATATTGAAATTATATATTTATGAATTTTTTAATTATACAAAAATTTATTTTCAAAAAAATATAAATTATATTATGTTCTTAGATTTTTATTAAAATTAACACAAGCCTTTATTAAATTCTGTTAAAAATTATATAAAGTTCATTATCTAAAAGATTATGTAATTTCAATAATTTTTTTTAAAAAAAAGACATGTTTGTTTTAAAATGAATGAAAAATTTATCTACATTCAGTGAAAAATTCAAAATTTTTTTGCTTAATTTACTCTTTTTTATATTGGCATGTCCAAGTGTAGCAGTTAGCACAAATTGAAATGTCAGAATATGTGAAATTTCTGAAATTTGTTTAATTCAGTTTTTTTTAATAAAACTTCTCTATTTTTTTTCTCCCATAAATTTTAGCCAATTAGGAAAGTCCCTTTAGAAGGGTGATTTCGTTTTCTACTCTCTTGTACTATAGTAAATGAAAGAAGGACAAGAAGTCGAGTAAGGCTTATTTTCATGTGTGTGTATGTGTGTGTATAAGGTCAAGATTTTTTTCTTTTTGAACTGAACTGAGGCTAAGCCTAAGATTGATAGTTCCAAGAGTTTATTAAAGCACTTTATGTAGAGAATCTTTGCACAGCTGTCTAGGAAAGGACTTGTTGCCCTGCACATCAATATCAGAGGAATTCCTATAAATTCAGCCAATGAACTTCTTATGTTTATAAAGGAATAAAAAATATAATTACTCTTATGAAAGCATGCAGAGAAAAACAATGCAATCTCATGAACTTGCTAGTCTGCCAAGATATATATATAGATATATATATATAGTTTATTCAATCTCCAGTATTTTTTTAATTTTTTTTGGTGGTGGACCTTCTATTCCGCAATGCTATGTTAAAAGGAATGAAATGAAATAAACTTCATTCAATTTTGGTGCAACTTTAGCCATAAATGTTATGTTCACACACATATACGAAGAGATACGTTATGAGTAAGTAGACAATATGAGAATTAAGGTACTGATATTGTGATTCCAATGATTTGTTGGAGAATGTAACTGAGTTCCCATCCTCAAATTGCTATGTAATGTGCTTTACGAAGGCTATGATTAAGGTGAGGTAGAATCCTACCGACTCCATCAATCCCATATTTCTCAAACTTCGACTCAGTATCACACACCATGGCAAAATGCAAACAATAGGCTTCTTTCGCTTTCCTCATCTGCAATGGCTTTCCGGCGAACATCTTTGAGAACAAAATGATGAGAACATGACTAGAAAAATTAACTGAGAGAGACCATTCAAGTAATATTCATTCCTCCAGAAGGCCAGAATTCTGGTATCAAATAGCCATGCCCTGTTCATGGTCACTAATGAGGCTGTAGAATCGAAAAAGAGAAAGAACAAGGCTGGTTTTCCATCATTCCAAAAGCAACAACCAACCATTGGAAAATCTTCAGAGTCAAAAGACACTGAGCTTTCCATGTACAGTGACTGGATCACCCGAAACCATTCTTTTGTTTTCAGCTCCCAACTCAACCACAAGCCCTATATATTAGTCACATGCAAAAGATTCAGAACTGTATAGCATCACAAAATTCGCTCCATATTAATGCAATAACAAACACAACATGTGACATAGAGGTAAACGAACAAAAGAGGAACACTTGGCTCAGTAATGCATTTGCCTAATGCATAAAACTGATGTCACATTTAAGTGGGGCATTCTCTCTTGTTCCTTTGTACATGTTAATCTATCCAAACTAATCCGCATGAAAAGGAAAAAAAAACATCTTCAATTGCTAGCCATAGAAGGTTAGAACAAAAAAGCATCTTCCATTGCTCCATTTGCAATACTTTAGATTCAAAACTCAAGTCAAGTGCCAGAGTAAGCTCATCTTCCATTGCCCTCCACTAGAAATTATATCAGCGTAGATCCTAAGAATTCAATAAATGTTACTGTTAATTAACACAGCTCTTAGTTTTATAAGGGGATTCTAAATCTCATGAAAATATGCAAAGAAAAGCAATGCAAGTGAATTCTAATATGTAATGACTGAAATGCTACAAGCTATAGTAGGCACCTGATCTCGGGGAATACAAATCAGAGACCAGGAAGCTTTCCCTGTGAATTCTGGCCATGTTGTTTGAACAGAGAACTATGGCCTCTGATGTGAGCTAGAAGGAAAAATCTGTAAAGCCTGCTTGCCAAGTATTGCAATCCCCAGCAGTCTTGAATATCAGAGTAAATCCTCCTTAAATTCGCAAGAGTGATTTTTAATGAAGCTTTTTTAAAGAAAAAATGATAAATCTAATAAAAAATATAAAAACAAAAAGTAAGCAAATATTTCGAAGACAATGAATGCCCATATGTACATGGATGGAGAAAGAAGACTCACTTTTACGTTTTAACCAAGTATAATCAAATGATCATAACTCAAATATTGATGAAGAGTATGAATCTTTACAAGTCTTAAAGCATTCGATCCCAAAAAATAAAAAATAATAATAATAAAGGTAGACATTTTAAAGCCAAACTATTCATTCACAAATAACAAAAATCCAGAAAGTATTATACAAAAATGTAAAATGAATATTTATATGCAGGAGAAAAATTAAGATTTAAAAATACATAAAGCCGTAAGTTCCTTCTCATTATGGTAAATGCATGCTATAGATACGACAGATACAAACTTGGACGCGATTTTGAAGTGACAGGTCGAAGAAAATGAAATATGACGTATTGTATTATCAATTAATGTTCAAGATAAACAGAGGAAAGTACATGATAATTTTTCATTTTGGTGCAAGATTTGATGCTTATGTTAACAAATATATTTTTGCTGCCAATTGCTTTTAATCTGAAAAGAATATATATATATATGTAAAGGAATAGATCCACACCATAGGATCGAAAAAGAATAGATACCTCACTGGTGGCTTGGAAATACAATAATTGTGGCACTTGTCCTTCACAGACTCAAGTTAGAATATCATCATCAATCATAACGCATGGGATGTGAGCAATCTTTCCCCAATCTTCCCCTTCCAGTTTCTGGCACCGTTGTTTAAGCAACTCACAATTTCCTCTAATTTCAAGTTTATGAAGGGAACTGGGGAGGCCCTCCTTCGGCAAGCATTGGAGTCTAGGACAACTACAAAGAGTCAGACGTTTGAGTCAGGGCAACTGGCAAAGACCCTTATAGTCCAACATTGTGAGATTGGAACATCGAGAGATGTAAAGATAAGTAAGAGAAGGTGGCAGTAGTCCTGCTTCGGGTAGAGACTCCACCACATCATCACCTAAAATTCCCAAGTGTTCTAGAGAACTAAGATTGTTCAAACCCCATTCCATTCGAGATGCAAACAGTTTCGGGCAAGTGGAGATAAAAAGATCCTTCAGATTTGATGGCAAACCCCCCTCAGGAAATGATTCCATTTGTGGACAATCCCTTATTACTAATTGTCCAAGAGAGGGAGCAAAAATGTTCATACGTTCAGGTAGTGAATTCAAACTCTTCAAACCTGATAAGCAACACAATTTTAGGCTGGGGGCAGAAAATCCCCCTTCGGAAAATGATACAAATTTTGGACACTTTGAAATTTCCAAGCTCCTCAGACATGTTAGAAAATACTCGCGTCCCTCTGAAACAGAAATCACTTCCAGATTATTACAACTAGTAAGATTCAGCGAGAGAAGCGTAGGGAATAGATCCAATGTGAAGTTCCTAAGTGACACACAGCTACTTTGTATCCATATTGAAAGAAGTGTGTTATGACAGTGATGCAACGGGAACTCCAACTTCAAACAATCACGGATCTCAACCCTTGTAATGCCGATCTTAGCTATAGTATGCTCAATCTTTTCAAGCAAAGTTGCATTCATGCATGGTCCATCAAACCAAAGTTCTCTAAGAGTTGGCGGAATATATTTCAACTGCAACTTTCCACAGTCTTTAAGCTTCAAAGTATGAATCACTGGAGTCCACGGAACCAAAGCTTCAAGTTGTTGGCAGTTCTCAATATGGAGTACTCCCATAGAAGGAAGTTGTTCAGGAAAGTTCTCTTTCAACATAGGACAATTTATTATATGAAGCTCTTTAAGGCATGGGAAGGCTCTTGATGCAGTTGTACATTCCCATTTCTCCCAATTCACCATTTCCTCAAACATCAAATATTCAAGAGATCCAAAAGAAATAGAAGAGTTATTTCCATAAAATTCAGCGCCAATAGTTTCTATGCCTTCCAACCCTTTAATCAACAGTGACTTGAGAGATGGTAAAAGGCCCAATGATGGCAAAGAGAAACAATATTTGCAATCTTCCAACTCGAGCAACACAATATTAAATAATGTGTTATCAGCAAACCAATTAGGAAACCTTGTACCACCATAGTGCTTGATTGATAGTTTCTTTATGTTCCGGTGAGGTTGGAGCTTCTCCAGCACATCCCTTTCAGTCTGTGATTCATCATTGTTGCTACTCCATTCGAACCTTAACTCCTCAAGGTACTTTTTTCCTTTCAAGTTGGCAGCTAAAGCATCCATCCCATGGACTACATTTTGCAACTCAAAAATGGAAAGTGTTCCCCGAAGATTGAGTTCGGCTAACTGTTTGATGTTGGACTCGCTACATTTGCCCACAAAAAATGATGTCAACACTTGAAGGTTTTTCAGCTTTCCCAACTGTTGTGGAATCTTCTTTAACTTAGTGTTTTGCAAATCAAGATGACGCAAATTTATGAGCTTATGCAAATTTGAGGGCAACTCATCCAAATTTCTACAATTGGCCAACTTCAATGTTTTTAGATTATAGAGGAGACATGTCGAATTAGGAAGCTTTTTTACTCCACTTCCAGATAGATCTAGATACCTTAAATGCTTGAGATTCCCTATGGAATCAGGTAACTTAATAATATTGAAACAACAAGATAGAGATAAAACCCGTAAGCCTTTGCACATGCATAATTGATCAGGTGTCAGGTTGCTCAATGACCAGGAGAATTGAGGGAAATATGTGACTTTAGGGTCATGAAAAGGCAAGAATGTCCGCAATTTGTTAATTTTGTGCAAATACTCAAATCGTCCAAATTCACCATATTTATGCATTAGAAAAGACAAGTGACGAGTTTTTTCTGAAATATTTGGAACCTCATTAATCTCCAGCGGTAAGCAAAATTCCCTAGAAATGAAATTCGCCAAATCATTGAGAAGGTCATGCATAACAAAATGTGTTTCTTGTACGGTAGATTTCTGAAAAAAAGACCTTGACACAAGTTCCTCGAAGCATTCATTGCCCACTTCTTCAATTGCCTGGTTCGGCTGAGAGTCTTGCAAGAAATCTTGAGCCATCCACAGTAGAACTAATTGCTCCTTGTTGAATTCGTAATCTTTGGGAAATAAGGAACAATAAGCAAAGCATCTTTTAAGATGAGAGGGGAGATAATGATAGCTCAGTCTCAATGCTGGAAGAATATTGTTATGATCATCTGAAACATTCCATATCTCACTGGTCAATACGATGTGCCATTCTTCACAAGATGATTTTGTGTATAGGAGGCTTCCAATTGTTTTCAAGGCCAGTGGCAAACCTTTGCACTTTTCAACTATCCTTCTGCCAGTTTCTTCAAGATCAGGATTCGTTTGAGGACACGAATCGCGAAATGCATATTTAGAAAATAACAGCCAACCATCTTTTTCTGATAATTGTCTTAGGTGGTATATCTCATTAGAGCGTGCAGCTATGGCAACTTTCTCACTGCGTGAAGTGACAAAAATTCTGCTTCCTGTTTCCCCACAAATGAAAGGTGCTCGAAAGGCTTCCCATAATATATAATCTTCGCACCAGCAATCGTCGAGAACAATAAGATATTTCTTCCCAGACAAGATCTCCTTTAATTTAATTTGAAGCATATTTAGATCTTCAATATCGTCGTTAGACATTGTGATTGCCTTGAAAATCATTCTTGTTAACCTCAAAACATCAAAGTCATCGGAAAGACATACCCATACTTTAACGTCAAATTCACCCCTCACCCTTTGATCATTGTAAACAAGCTGAGCAAGGGTAGTCTTACCCAACCCACCCATGCCAACTACAGAAATGATTGAAAAGTGACTATCACTTAGCAACCACTTAATGATAATTTCTCTCTCATCATCTCTACCATATATTTTAGTTTCATCCACCAAAGATGTCGTCGGCAACTTTCTGACTGATTCAACTCCACCTCTCCCTTGTTTCAATCCTAGAACAATCTTTCTGCTCTCAAGAAATTCTAAGTCTTCAAGGACTTGTTTCATCCTTGATTCAATCTCCTCGTCAAAAGAACTAACAGAAGTAGGAAAGAAGCCTCGTACCTGGCTAGCAAAAGTAGTTTGAATTTCAGCTTCCTGTTTGCATTTGGAGACTTCATAGTCAATCTCACCCAAGACATCCTCGGCCTCGTACACAGCATCTTTGACATCATCAAGCCAGACCTTCACATCTTGATGGCTGAATTGCTTGTCTTCGGCATCATCAATCACAGTGTCGATGGATGACAGCATGAACTTCAGTTTCTTCACCAACTTTTCATTCAATCTTCTCTTCTGGAAGTAGTTCAGAACTTCACGAGAAGTCAACCTGTCAAAAGCCACCTGAAGGAAGGCAGAGAGAACAGCACCACCAGCAAGTTCTGCAGCCATGGTAGTTTTCTTTGTTTCTAGTTGAGAGGAATGTTATTGCAAACGGAAAGAGGTTGTAATGGCAGAGTGATCAAAGCATTCAGTGGAAATACTGATCGGTCGGTAAAGATGGCCTGACAATGTCGGTGCTTCTAATCATCAATTTGTGGTGTGAGACGCTAACAGTAACATGGGTGGGAAACTTACACGAGAAGACAAATTGACAAATATTGCCGGTCGGCCCTTTTGTCTTTTTAATCAATGATACGGATACTTTAAATTTTAAATTATATTTAAATTAAACACTTCTTTGTTTTTAAAATTTATATAAAATAGTTTTAAAAATAAGATTTATTTAAATTTTTTAATAAAATTCATGTAATGTTTGCTTTTATTTCTAAAATTGATATAATTTCTCTTGAAAAAATATGGAGTAAATCACATATGCCTCTTTGTTAAATTTACATAATTTTTTTATTTCAAAAAGAAAATTCAATTATACTTTAAAAATAAAAAATTGTAATTTTGATAACATTTGTAATTGAAAAGATACGTGTAATTTACTATTCATCCCAATGAAGATTAATCTAAATTTTAAAAATGAAGAAGAGATTTTTGTTATTTAAACAAATTAAAAACAATTAATTTTAAAACAAATGAGAAATTAATATAATTTTAAAAGATTTGCGTAATTTACTCTTTTTCTTCTACTGTTTTATGTGGCCAAGGGAAGCATAAATTATAGAATTTGCTCTTACGTTCTTGTACATGAACGAAGGTGAAACGGATCAAATTATTCTGCTGTCCACCGCGTAACTCCCTCTTAAAGCCATGTCGAGTAACTCCCTCGTTAAATGCCGTGTAACTCCCTCGTAATTGTCTTTCTCTGTAACTCCCTCTTTTATTTTCTTTTAACATTCTGTAACTCCTAGCCCCTGGAAACTAGTATAAAAGGGGCTGCTGCTGTGTTCAGAGGCATCGAAGAAAAGAAACAAACTCATTTTTGCAATGTTTAGTTTGAATTCTGAGCCATTTTGGTATCAGAGACTGGTGAGAGAGAGTACAGAAGCTGAGAAGAGTGAGAGAGCGTCGGAAAACAACCTGAAAGTGAGCAGCCGCCGCCGCCGCCACTGTCAGAATCCATTTCCGGTCAGTTTTCAGGCAAATGGCCATCACCATCGAGCTCGGAAGGCCGGAAAACCTCTGACTGGAGAGTTTCGCCGCCTTTGTACACTTCACATGCCTCCACGCGCCATCGCCGTAACTCCACGTGCCGTCGTCGTCAATCCACGCGCCGCACGCGCTTGCTGGAGGTTGAAGATGATGACGTCATCAGCCACGTCATCCTAACTTGTCCAGTCAACGATAGATCAGCCACCCTGTGTCTGCCACGTGTTAGTTTTGCCACGTCATCCTGTCCAGTCAGCCAAACTTCCCAATTTTACAGTTTGACCCCTAAACTTTTCCATATTTTCATTTCCCCCTATACTTCTAGTATTTTCATTTTTGCCCCTAATCTTTCTGAAATTACATTTTACCCCCTTCCTAAAAATTGCAATTTTACCCCTAAATTTTTAAAATTGCAATTTGGCCTCATATATTCCAAAAATTACAGTTTTGCCTCACATTTTCTTAAAATTCTTTTCCATCCATGTACCCCAGCAAATTACCTTTTCACCCATATACTTCTAATTGTTTTGCCTAAGTCCTAACCTTCCAGAAAAGGGGAAAAAAAATGCCTCCAAGACGCAGGAATGTACAAGATGTTGCAATGGACGAGATGAGACGTCGGATAAAAGAATTAGAAGCTACCGTAGAATTACAATGAGCTTTGCTAGAAACTCGTAGAGAAAATCCAGAAGGTGACTCGAGTAGCAGTAGTTCGTCATCCACTGACAACCACCGCCGACCTCAACAACAACCATTCCGCTCTAGTGACATTAAAGTAGACATTCCGGAATTTGAGGGAAGACTCCAGCCAGATGAATTTGTAGATTGGCTTCAGACTGTTGAGCGAATATTTGAATACAAAGAGATTCCAGACAGACAAAAAGTCAAGATAGTTGCTCTTAAACTCAAGAAGCATGCTTTCATATGGTGGGAGAATCTCAAACGGAAGCGAGTACGAGAGGGAAAGCGCAAGATTGAGACTTGGGAGAAAATGAGACGACAGCTCACTAGGAAGTTCCTACCAGAGCATTACCACCAGGATAATTTTATCCAATTGCAGAATCTTCGACAGAGATCTTTATCTGTAGAAGAATACACCAGAGAGTTTGAAAAACTTATGATGAAGTATGACATACAGGAGAAGGAGGAGCAAACGATAGCTCGTTATCTTGCAGGGTTAAATGCTGACATCAGTCGTCCAGTCTAGCTTCAGCAGTATTGGACTTTGGATGATGTGATTCGCCTAGCCATCCGTGTGGAGAAACAAACGCCTAAGAGGTCTTCTTATCAACCTTCTTCTTCTAAGGTTATTTTGAGGGTCGAAAGGCAGAATTTCAGCAGCCTGCTTCATCAGGCAAGCCGCAGCCTAGCACTACGCGCAAGTCTCCACTAAATATTGTCAAGGAATCTGGCTCTAAAGCACCCTAATGCTTTAAATGCCAAGGTTTTGGTCACATTACCTCAGACTGTCCTACTCGAAGGGTTATCACTATTAGGTAAGGGCAAGTTTATGAATCACCTGACGAAGATGAAGAGGAGACTACATATTATGAGGCCGAACTAGTATATGACGAGGAGATTATGCCTGCAGATCAGGGAGAGGCTTTGGTTATCAGATGAAATCTGCATGCAGCTGTAGTTAAGGAAGAACCATGGTTACGATGTAATATCTTTCACACCCGTTGCACTACCCAGGGCAAAGTGTGTAATGTCATTATTGACAGTGGGAGCTGTGAAAATGTAGTGTTTGACTACATGGTGCAGAAGTTGAAGCTACCAACGCATGACCACCCACATCCTTACAAGCTTCACTAGCTTAATACTGGAAGCGAGGTAAAAGTTTCTAAGCAATGTCTTGTTACTTTCTCTATTGGGAACAGATATTGTGACGCTGTTTTGTGTGATGTTGTTCCCATTGATGCATGCCATCTTCTTTTGGGGAGACCATGGCAATATGATCGATATGCTTTGCATGATGGACGTACAAACACCTACTCCTTCACTAAAGACAGTGTCAAGATCAAGTTAGCACCTCTACCGCCTAATGAATTTAGCAAAGCCACAACAGAAGCTAAGCCATTGGTGACTTTGATGATGAAAGAAGAGTTCAAGGTGATAAAAGATGAGACCCTAACAATGAGTTTCATACTGGTACTGGAGGCAAACAGTGAGTCCACCATCTCACCAGCAGTTATGCCCATATTATCCGAGTTTCCAGACGTGATAGTTGATGAGATACCACCCGGGTTGCCACCCATGTGAGACATACAGCACGCCATTGATTTTGTTCCAGGAGCAGTCATTCCTAACAAGCCTGCTTATAGGATGAGTCCTCAGGAACATGCCGAAGTCCAGCGACAAGTTGAAGAGCTGTTGAAGAAAGGGCTGGTTTCGGGAAAGTGTTAGTCCTTGTACTGTACCTGTTCTGCTAGTACCCAAGAAAGATGGAAGTTGGAGAATGTGCATCGATTGCCAAGCTGTTAACAAAATTACTATCAAGTATCGATTTCCGATACCCAGGCTTAATGACATGTTAGACCAGCTGCACGGTGCCACTATTTTTTCCAAGATTGACCTTCGTAGTGGGTATCACCAAATTCGGATTCGGCCAGGAGATGAATGGAAGACCGCCTTCAAGACAAGAGATGGCTTATATGAGTGGAATGTGATGCCTTTTGGACTAACCAATGCCCCTAGCACATTCATGCGCCTGATGAATCAGGTATTGCGACCCTTCACTGGCAAATTTGTTGTTGTTTACTTTGACGACATTCTTATTTATAGCAAGAGTCAGGAAGAACACTTTGATCACTTATAGCAAGTTTTGCAAGCACTGCGAGACCAAAAGCTTTTTGCCCACCTAAAGAAGTATACCTTTCTCGCCAATGAAGTTATTTTCTTGGGATATATCATCACTGTAGAAGGTGTTCGAGTTGATCCAAGTAAAGTTGAAGCCATTAATAGCTGGCCAGTTCCAAAATCTCTCCAGGAAGTTCGAAGCTTCCACGGATTAGCTTCTTTCTACAGGAGATTCATTCGTAATTTTAGCTCGATTGCATCACCACTCACAGATTGCACCAAGGGAGACAAATTTCAGTGGACAGAGCAAGCCCAGAGGAGTTTTGAGGAACTTAAGAAGTGGTTGACTAAAGCTCCCGTCGTAACTCTTCCAAATTTTGACAAGGTGTTCGAGGTTAGTTGTGATGCCTCCAATACTGGAATTGGCGTTGTTTTAAGCCAGGAAGGTCATCCCATTGCTTTTTTCAGTGAGAAGCTCAATGATGCCAAACTTCGATATTCTACTTATGATAAAGAATTCTATGCCATTGTCCGATCTCTACAACATTGGAGTCACTATCTCTTGAACAAGGAGTTCATACTTTTTTCGAATCATGAAGCCCTAAAGTATTTGAACTCTCAACAAAAGATCAGTCGTAAACATGCCCGTTGGAGTGAAATCTTGCAGTCTTATCCCTTCCTCATTAAGCACAAGGCTGGTATTTTAAACTCAGTAGCTGATGCTCTTAATCGTCGACATGTGTTGCTAACAACAATGCAAGCCAAAGTTATTGGTTTTGATCTTGTCAAGGAGCTGTACCAAGATGATCCTGATTTCCGTGGAGTGTGGGAAGCTACAGCTAATCAATCATTCCACCAGTATTACCGACATGAAGGGTTTCTATTCCGAGGTAAAACCCTATGCATTCCTCAAGGTTCTTTAAGAGAGGCGATAGTTTGCGAAGCTCACAATGGAGGATTAGCTGGTCATTTTAGAAGAGACAAGACAATTGATCTAGTCAAAGAGAATTTCTATTGGCCAAGACTTGAACGAGATGTCAACCGGCATATACAGCGATGCCGAATATGTCATTTGGCTAAGACGAAAGGGCAAAATACAGGATTATACATGCCACTGCCGGTTTCAGAAGCGCCATGGGAAGATGTGAGCATGGATTTTGTTCTCGGTTTACCCCGAACACAGTGGCAAAAAGATTCCATCATGGTTGTTGTAGATCGATTTTCAAAGATGGCCCATTTTATTCCATGTCAAAAGACCAATGATGCGGTGCAAGTTGCAGATTTGTACTTCAAAGAGATTGTTCGTCTCCATTGAATTCCAAAAAATATTACTTCTGATCGTGATGTTAAGTTCCTGAGCCACTTTTGGAGGACGTTATGGAAGAAGATGGGAACTAAGCTCTAATTTAGCAGCGCTGGCCATCCACAGACAGACGGCCAAACTGAAGCTATTAACAGAGTTCTGGGAAATCTTCTTCGAAGTTTCGTAGGGAAGAATTTGAAGCAGTGGGACCTCATTCTTGCTCAAGTGGAATTTGCCTACAATAATTCTGTTAATCAAGCAACTGGGAAGTGTCCGTTTGAAGTTGTTTACGGCACTCGTCCCCTTAGTCCATTAGACTTGACTCCATCACTTGATAAGCAGCAGTATAGTTTTGATGCAGATCAAAGGGCTAAGAAAATCAAGAAGTTGCATGAACAAGTTCGTGGAAGAATCCAGAAGCAGAATTTCAAACTCAAGACACAGCGAGACAAGCATCGGAAATAACAGATCTTTAATGTGGGAGACTTGGTTTGGATACATCTCAGAAAAGAGCGATTTCCTAAACAACCCAATGCCAAGCTGTCACCCAGAGCTGATGGTCCTTTCAAGATTGTACAAAAGATCAACAACAATGCTTATAAAGTTGAATTGCCTAGTGTTTATGGAGTTTCTGCCACTTTCAATGTTGCTGACTTGACACCCTATTTGGATGATGATGCTGACTTGGACTCAAGGGCGAGTTCCGTCCAACCCGGGGAGAATGAAACGGATCAAATTATTCCGTTGTCCACCGCGTAACTCCCTCTTAAAGCCGTGTCGAGTAACTCCCTCGTTAAATGCCGTGTAACTCCCTCGTAATTGTCTTTCTCTGTAACTCCCTCTTTTATTTTCTTTTAACGTTCTGTAACTCCTAGCCCCTGGAAACTAGTATAAAAGGCGCTGCTGCTATGTTCAGAGGCATCGAAGAAAAGAAACAAACTCAGTTTTGCAGTGTTTTGTTTGAATTTTGAGCCAGAAGGGAATAAGAATTTTATTTTAATTAAGTGTCACTTTTTCTCATTCACACATACATACATAGTTATTTTTAACTACTTCATACATATTAAAAAAATAGATTTGTTTATTCAATTTGTTAAAAAAATAATATTTTTTACTATTTATCCTTATAAATTATATATTATTACTCATACTTCTCATAATATTTATTTTTTTATCTATTAATTATAGGGGTGGGAATTTAAAAAAAAATTAATGCGCCAAACAACCTCGAAAATGACATATATTTTGATCCAACATTGTTTCTAAAAGAGGCTCTACATTTAAAATGGAACGGAGTATTTTGCCATTTCTAACAAATCCTCCATATACACATATACATATAGCTGTGCGTTAGTATTTGTATTAAACAATCCGAAGAAGAAGGACGACTGGCATTTCATATATACACATATGTGTGTGTTTATTAGCATACCCATCTATATCAATCTCCTTGAAACTAGTCTAAAGAATTTTGATGTCTTCCCAGATAATCTCTAAGCTCAGCCTTTTGTTGATGCTTAATTGCCTTCAATCTTGAAACAAGATACTCAATATCATCTCCTTTTTTTTAAAAGAACCTTTTTTCTTCTTCACATTATTGAGCAAAATCTATTCGCTTTATGTCATCTCTTATTACTTCCAGGGAAGTTTTTCGGCTATTGCCCAAGATTCTCTCACCGTCGATCATTTTTATGTCAATCTGTTGCTGATCTAGAAGATATGTAAAGAAGAATCATTATATATCCTTGGCAGAAAACTGTGAGGCTATATATATAATATATTGATCGTATATAAAATTATTTCATTTTATTAATTGTTATATATAAAAAACAATAAATATGATATTTCACATTTAAAAAGTCACTTTTTCATTCAATTCCCTTAATTTTTCATTCCATTTCAAGGTTAAAAAGGAGAACTGTCGAATTTCCCTCCTAGCATGTTCTCCATATTGTGGATTTTTTTAATTCCTTATTTGAAATTATTTTGATGGAAAAATACATGAAAAAGAGCTTCAGTATGTAAGAAATTAATATATATCACTGTCTTCTATTTTCTTTTTATATCTCTCATAATAAAATTATTATTATTATTGAAATATGAGTTTTAAATTTATAATACTCCGTCCGATGCTAAATATAAGACATTTTTAACCATCTTATATATCTTAAAAAAATGAGTTGAGTCATTAAATTTATTAAGAAATTTCAATATTTTTTAATATTTACCCTTATTAATTATATTATTTTTCATACTTCTCATAATATTTATCTCTCACCTATTAATTATAAATTATTAGTATAAATAGAAAAAAAATTAATTAATACACTAGACAACTTACAATGTATCTTATATTTGTATCCAAATAATACTTTTAAAAGATACTATCCTATATTTAGGACACAAAGAAAGAGAGGTGGATTCTCATGCGCACATAAACATCCTCAAAAATATTAACATTTCTCACAAAGAGGATATCCTCCGTCCTACTTCTTTGCCACTATGCACTTCCATATCATTTAACCAACGCCTTTCTTAGCCCATATATATATATATATATATATTCACAAAATGACAAACATCTAGAAAGACCATATATTAAACTCCCACACAATCGATGTATGAATATAAAAGTTGAATTGGTAAATAGTTATTATACTATTCATTATCGTGACTATTTATTTGTGCTTTGATTTGCTTTTCTTAACTTTATTTTTTAAAAGAAAAAAGTTGAATTCCCCTAGAAGCGCATAGGGTTGAGGCTAGAATCCCGGTGCCTAAATACAAGCTCATAGATCAGACAGCCATGCAAGCATCCCCTGTTCATGGCCATTAAAGAGCGAGCCAGTATAACCTAAACCATTCTTTATTTTTCCACTCCCAACTCAGCCACAACCCCTACTAGTCACATACAGAAGATTCATTCAGAACTCTATTATAGCATCACAAAATTCACTGTATATGACAGTAACAAATACAACATGAGGGATAGGGGTAAATTAAAGGAGGAAAACCTGGCTCAGTGATATGTTTTCCCAAAGCATAAAATTGAGGTCACGTTTACGTTGTGAGATTCCCTTTTTTTTAATTCCCTATACATGTTATAATCTATGCAAGCAGATCTTCATGCTTTTTTCACCATTGCCAGACGTAGAACATGGCAGGACAAAAAGGGCATCTTGAATTGTTCCATTTGTAATACTCTGGCGTGAAAAGTCTCAAGTGTCAGAGTAAGCTCTTCCCCTCCACAAGAATATCAGAGTAAATCCTAAGAATTCAATAGATGTTACTGAAGTATGTTTTATAAGGGGGAATCTAAATCTCATGAAAATATGCAAAGAAAAACAAATCAACTATAAATTATGTGTGATCATACGTCTATGTATTTAAAACGATTGACCCAAGCTCTAAAGCTTTTATTATAGGCATTGTATGATTATTGGCAACACAAAAAAGAATTGTAACTATGAATTTGCAAGAGAATACATAGTAATAAAACTAACATCTTTTAAATAAATTTTTGCATAAATTTCTTTTTTCGATGCATGGCACCAACAGAACAAAAAAGAAAACAGTTGAAAACATGTGATGACTGGTATGCCGCAAATTGTTGAGAATTGAGATATGTATAGAATTGCCACAAGCCATAGTAGGTAGTAGGTACCTGATCTTTTGTAAGACAAATCAGAGTCCAGGAAGCTTTGCCTGTCATCCAAATTTTAATTTTAGCACTGCCATTTGTGCAAAGTACTATGACATTTAGGGTGAAGAATTTAGATTCTCTGAAATTGAGAATTTCTGAATTAGAGAAGTAGAACACAAAATACTGGTATTATAATCATAGTAGCAGTAGTTTCCATTCAATTTCACCAACTTTAACTACAGAGGATCACTTCTCCTATTGTAAATGGGAGAAGGCAAAATCAGTAGAGCTTGCTTGGCTAGCATTGAAGTCTATAGCTGTCCTGCAAATTTGAGTAAATCAAATGCTGGAAAAAAAAAAAAGAGTAAATCAGATATTTTAAATTTAGAAAATGATTTTAAAAGTTCATTTTTTTAAAAAATGATCTTAAGAAAATACGTAAAATAAAACCAAGGAAATATTTGAAAGACAGTAAATGTAATTCTTGAACAAGGAAGCTCTACTAATAACCATTTGTATACAGAAAAGAAAGAAAGAAAGAAAGAAAAATTCTAAAAGCCTAGTTTGATTAGGTGATAACAAGAGCCTGGAAATGTATTATAGTAGAATGTAATATGGATAAGTACATACAAGAGCAAAAAATAACATTTAAAAATGACAAAGCTGTAAGTTGCCGCTCATTGTTATGGTAAATGCTATAGATAACAGTTAGAAACTTTAGAGTAATGGTGAAGACTTGAGAATATCCATGTATGCATTATATTACCAATGTTAAGATAAACAGAAGCAAGTACATCAAATTTGTTTGTTTTTGGTGCATGATTTGGTGCTCATGATAACAAATATATTTTTGCTGCGGATTGCACTAAACAGAAAGGAATATATCTACAGGAATAGATGCGCACCAAAGGATAGAAGGAGTAGATACCTGACTGGTGGCTAGAAAATACAACTGCTGCATTTTTCCTCCACAAAACTCAAGTTAGAATATCATCATCAATCATAACACATGGGATGTGAGCAATCGTTCTCCAATCTTCCCCTTTCAGTTTCTGGCACCATTGTTTAAGCAACGGACAATTTCCTCCAATTTCAAGTTGAGAAAGGGAACTAGGGAGGCCCTCCCTCAGCAAGCATTAGAGTCTAGGATAGTCGAAAAGAGTCAATACTTTGTGAGATTGGAACATTGATATAAGCGAAGACAAATCAGACAAGGTGGCAGTAGTCCTGGTATAGGTAGAGACTCCACCACATCATCATCAGAAATGATTAAGCCTTCTAGATAACTATGATCTGCAAACCCCATTCCATTCTAGATGCAAACAGTTTCTGGCAACTAAGAATTGAAAGAATCTTCAGATTTGATGGCAAACCCCCCTCAGAAAATGATTCCATTTGTGGACAATGCACTATAGCTGGATATCTAAGAGAAGGAGTAGCAATGTTCATACGCTCAGGTAGTGATCTCAAACTCTTCAAACTTGACAAGCAACAACTTTCTAGCTTAGGGGCAGAAAATCCCCCTTCTGAAAATGATACAAATTTAGGACACCTAAAAATATTCAAGCTCGTAAATAGTGTCAGATAATGCCTGCGTCCCTCTGAAACAGAAATCATTTCGAGATTATTACAACTAGTAAGACTAAGTGACTGAAGCGCAGGGAATAGATCCAATGTAAAGGACTAAGTGAAACACAGCTACTTTCTATCCTTAAATATTAAATACACCTCCGATGTGAGGGTTTAAAATGAAAAATCTGTAAATATTTGGAAGACAACAAATGCCCATATATACATGGATGAAGAAAGAAGCCTCACTTTTACGTTTTAACCAAGTGCAATCAAATGATCATAAATCAAAATATTGAAGAGGAGTAGGAATCTTTGCAACTCTCATCCAAATAATAATAATAATAATAATAACAATAAAGGTAGACATTTCAAAGCCAAACTATTCATTTGCAAATAACAAAAATCCAGAAAGTATTATACAAAAATGTAATATGAATATTTATATGCAAGAGAAAAAATAAGATTTAAAAATACATAAAGCTGTAAGTTCCTCCATATTATGGTAAATGCATGCTATAGATACGACGGATAGAAACTTGGACGCGATCTTGAAGTGATACGTCGAAGAAAATGAAACATCACATATTGTATTATGAATGTTTAAAACAAATAGAAGCAATACATTATAATTAATTTTTCATTTTGGTGCAAGATTTGAGGCTTATGTTAACAAATATATTTTTTATGCCAATTGCTTTTAAACTGAAAAGAATATATATGTAAAGGAATAGGTCCAAACCATACGATTGGAACATAGATACCTGACAGGTGACTAGAAAATAGAATAATTGAGGAACTTGTCCTTCACAGACTCAAGTTAGAATATCATCATCAATCCTAACGCATGGGATGTGAGCAATCTTCCCCCAATCTTTCCCTTTGAGTTTCTGGCACCGTTGTTTAAGCAGCTCACAATTTCCTGTAATTTCAAGTTTATAAAGGGAACTGGGGAGGCCCTCCTTCGGCAAGCATTGGAGTCTAGGACAGTCAAAAAGAATTAGTTCTTTGAGAGAGGGCAACTGGCAAAGACCCTTATAGTCCAACCTTGTGAGATTGCAACATCGAGAGATGCCAAGACAAGTAAGAGAAGGTGGCAGTAGTCCTGCTTCGGGTAGAGACTCCACCACATCATCACCTAAAATTCCCAAGTGTTCTAGAGAACTAAGATTGTTCAAACCCCATTCCATTCGAGATGCAAACAGTTTCGGGCAAGTGGAGATAAAAAGATCCTTCAGATTTGATGGCAAACCCCCCTCAGGAAATGATTCCATTTGTGGACAATCCCTTATTACTAATTGTCCAAGAGAGGGAGCAAAAATGTTCATACGTTCAGGTAGTGAATTCAAACTCTTCAAACCTGATAAGCAACACAATTTTAGGCTGGGGGCAGAAAATCCCCCTTCGGAAAATGATACAAATTTTGGACACTTTGAAATTTCCAAGCTCCTCAGACATGTTAGAAAATACTCGCGTCCCTCTGAAACAGAAATCACTTCCAGATTATTACAACTAGTAAGATTCAGCGAGAGAAGCGTAGGGAATAGATCCAATGTGAAGTTCCTAAGTGACACACAGCTACTTTGTATCCATATTGAAAGAAGTGTGTTATGACAGTGATGCAACGGGAACTCCAACTTCAAACAATCACGGATCTCAACCCTTGTAATGCCGATCTTAGCTATAGTATGCTCAATCTTTTCAAGCAAAGTTGCATTCATGCATGGTCCATCAAACCAAAGTTCTCTAAGAGTTGGCGGAATATATTTCAACTGCAACTTTCCACAGTCTTTAAGCTTCAAAGTATGAATCACTGGAGTCCACGGAACCAAAGCTTCAAGTTGTTGGCAGTTCTCAATATGGAGTACTCCCATAGAAGGAAGTTGTTCAGGAAAGTTCTCTTTCAACATAGGACAATTTATTATATGAAGCTCTTTAAGGCATGGGAAGGCTCTTGATGCAGTTGTACATTCCCATTTCTCCCAATTCAACATTTCCTCAAACATCAAATATTCAAGAGATCCAAAAGAAATAGAGGAGTAATTTCCAAAAAATTCAGCACCAATGGCTTCAACGCCTTCCAGCCCTTTAATCAACAATGACTTGAGAGACGGTAAAAGGCCCAATGATGGCAAAAAGAAACAATATTTGCAATGTTCCAACTCTAGTGACACAATATTAAATAATGTGTTATCAGCAAACCAATTAGGAAACCTTGTGCCACCATAATGCTTGATTGATAGTTTCTTTATGTTACGGTGAGGTTGGAGCTTCTCCAGCACATCCCTTTCAGTATGTGATTCATCATGGTTGTTACTCCATTCGAACCTTAATTCCTCAAGGTATTTTTTTCCTTTTAAGTTGGCAGCTAAAGCATCCATCCCATGGACTACATTTTGCAACTCAAAAATGGAAAGTGTTCCCTGAAGATTGAGTTCAGCTAACTGTTTGATGTTGGACTCGCTACATTTGCCCACAAAAAATGATGTCAACACTTGAAGGTTTTTCAACTTTCCCAACTGTTGTGGAATCTTCTTTAACTTAGTGTTTTGCAAATCAAGATGACGCAAATTTATGAGCTTATGCAAATTTAAGGGCAACTCATCCAAATTTCTACAATTGACCAACTTTAACGTTTGTAGATTATAGAGGAGACATGTCGAATCAGGAAGCTTTTTTACTCCACTCCTAGATAGATCCAGATACCTTAAATGCTTGAGATTCCCTATGGAATCAGGTAACTTAATAATATTGAAACAACAAGATAGAGATAAAACCCGTAAGCCTTTGCACTTGGATAATTGATCAGGTATCAAGTTGCTCAATGACCAAAAGAAATAAGGGAATTGAGCTTCTTCAGGGTCATGAAAAGGCAAGAATGTCCACAATTTGTTAATTTTGTGCAAATACTTAAATCGCTTGAATTCTCCATATTCAAACGTTAGAAAAGATAAATGGCGGATCTTTTCTGAAATATCTGACACCTCTTCAACCTCTAACCTAAAACAAAATTCCCCGGATACGAAATTCGCCAAATCATTGAGAAGGTCATGCATAACAAAATGAGTTTCATCTCTAGTAGATTTTTGAAAAAAAGACCTTGACAAAAGATTCTGGAAACACTCATTGCCTACTTCTTCCATTGCCTTATTGGACTGAGAGTCTTGCAAGAAATCTTGAGCCATCCATAGCAGAACTAATTGCTCCTTGTTGAATTCGTAATCTTTGGGGAATAAAGAACAATAGGCAAAGCATCTCTTAAGAAGAGAGGGGAGATAATGATAGCTCATTCTCAATGCAGGAAGAATATTACTATGATCATATGAAACATTCCATATCTCACTGCTCAATATGCTATTCCATTCCTCACAAGATAATTTCATGTACAAGAGGCTTCCGATTGTTTTCAAGGCAAGGGGCAAACCTTTGCACCTTTTAACTATCCTTCTGCCAATTTCTTCAAGATCAGGATTCATTTGAGGACATGGATCTCGAAATGCATATTTAGAAAATAACAACCAACAATCTTCTTCTGATAATTGTCTTAGGTGGTATATCTCATTGCAGTGTGCGGCTAAAGCAACTTTCTCATTGCGTGAAGTGACAAAAATTCTACTTCCGATCTCCCCACAAATGAAAGGTGCTCGAAGGGCTTCCCATAATATATAATCTTCACACCAAACATCGTCAAGAACAATAAGAAATTTCTTCCCAGTCAAGATCTCCCTCAATTTAATTTGAAGCATATTTAGATCTTCAATATCATCATTAGACTTCATGATTGCCTTGAAAATCATTCTTGTTAACCTCAAAACGTCAAAGTCATCAGAAACACATAACCATACTTTGAGGTCAAATTCATCATTCACCCTTTGATCATTGTAAACAAGCTGAGCAAGGGTCGTCTTACCTAACCCACCCATGCCAACTACAGAAATGATGGAAAAGTCACTGTCATTTAGCAACCACTTAATGATGATTTCTCTCTCATCATCTCTACCATATATTCCAACTTCATCCACCAAAGATGTCGTCGGCAACTTTCTGACTGATGCAAGACCACCACCTCTACCTTGTTTCAATCCTAGCACAATCTTTCTGCTCTCAAGAAATTCTAAGTCTTCAAGGACTTGTTTCATCCTTGATTCGATCTCCTTGTCAAAAGAACTAACAGAAGTAGCAAAGAAGCCTTGTACCTTGCTAGCAAAAGTAGTTTGAATTTCAGCTTCCTGTTTGCATTTGTAGACTTCATAGTCAATGTCACCCAAGACATCCTCGGCCTCGTACACAGCATCTTTGACCTCATCAAGCCAAGCCTTCACATCTCGATCACTGAACTGCTTATCTTCGGCATCATCAATCACAGTGTCGATGGATGACAGCATGACCTTCAATTTCTTCACCAACGTCTCATTCAATCTTGTCTTCTGGAAGTAGTTCAAAACTTCCTGAGAAGCCAACCTGTCAAAAGCCACCTGAAGGAAGGCAGAAAGAACAGCACCACCAGCAAGTTCTGCAGCCATGGTAGGAAAAGGAATCAAACACAGCGAGAGATGATAGCAAACAGAGTGCGCCTAATGTCAATGCAGGTGAAAGCTAATACTACCTCGGTCCTATATATATATAAAAAAGATCTAGTCCTAAATAAGACCCTTTACAATATATGAAATAGTATTTATTATACATTTTTAAAAAAATACCCCTATTTAATGTAATAAAAAAGAAAGAATGAGAGATTAAATAAGGATAGTTTTAAAAAAATATTGAGATTTTTAAAAAAATTGAGATAGTTAATTAGTATTAATTTCAATTCTTAATCTACATGATTCAATTAAAAGGGTCTCATATTAAGAACTAAGAGTAGCTCCTTTAACCAAATATTTCAACGAGAACGACGTTGAGATGCACACAACTAGTGGCCCACAACCTGGTCACTAGTTATTTTGTTTCACGCGGGAAAGGGAAAATGGGAATTTAAAAAGCAGGTGATCCGAATAAAACTAAGTTGTACACATTAAAGAACTCGTATGCTTTGGAATATGCCAGTACTATGCAAGTCGAATGATTATATTAATATTAGGACGGTGAATTATTGTGATGTGGAGCTAATGGGTCTTTTTGACTTAATTGCTTGTGGGAAGGTGAATATATTTGTTAATTGGAAAATGCGAATCCAGAAACAAAGTAATCCCAATAAAACAACCGCGTATTCATAAAGAACTGGGGATGCTTTTGAATATGCTGGGCGTAGGTAAGTTGAATTATTATATTAATATTACCTCCCTTTCAAGGAATATGCTGGGAGTTGGTAGGTTCAATTATTGTATTATTATTATTCAAACGACCGTTAAAGTTATGTACAAAGTTTGGCACACAACCCCACCCCCAACAAAAAAATAAATAAATAGTCTAATTTTGGATGGTTCATATTCAATACATTATAAAACTATTATTCAAATATTGAATTATAAAAGATAAATGAATAAATCTAAACTATTAAAATTTTATCTAAATATAGAGGGAACATGAAATTTGTAAAATATTGAATCTGAACCATTCAAATGCAATTCGATGATTTAGATAAAAAATGAAGAGAAAACGGATGGAAAGTAAAGTGGAGAGAAGTCAAATGATACCAATTTCTTAAAAATTAGTTACTTTTCAAATGTCCTTACCAGGTAGCATATTGGAATAAAGCTACACAATCTGATGACTTTGTCACTTTTCTACCCAATCTGAGGGAAGTAAATTCTGGCACTGAAATATGAATGTTTATTCTGTTCTAATAAAATCCAATTCCATTTGAATTTCAGTAAAGAGAACGATTGAGTGGGGAATCTTATTCCTTCCGTGAACAGTAACTCTGATCCGTCCGCTTTCTTGCTTTGCATATTTTCACCACTGGGAGAAGGAAGGAAGAAAGGAGGGGAAATTATTTGAAGTTAGAATATATATATATATAGTAAGTATTTTAAAATTATTTTTAAAAATTGTGTAAATTTAAAATTTTATTTCAGGTTTTAAATTGTGTTTTATTGGTAGTTGATTTTTTTTATACTTAAATATTTTTTGAATAACATTAAAATTAATATCCTGCAATATAAATATTTTTAATTTAATTTTTAATCTATAAATGCATTCTTTTAAGAAATTTTTTTGTTAAAAAAAGCATTTAGAAAAGAAATCAATCATTTTATAAAACTTAATAAGAAAATTAATATAATATATTTATATAAACTATGTAGCTCTAATACAGGTACGTGTATAGGATATGATATATTATGATACGAAAGATACGTTAATTTTTAAAATTTTATGATACTATTACATGAAATATTTATATATATTGTGAACACCGTATTTTATCCGGATAATTTTAAAAATATTTATAAATATAATAATAATAATAATAAATAATATTAAAAAATAACAATAAATAAATAATAGAAAATGCCAACAAAAAAGTAAAAAAAAAGAAAAAAATTAAAAAAAATAAAAACAAAAAATAAATAAAACAAAAAATTAATTAATTAAAAAAAAAAGAGAGAATGGTTTTAACTTGGGCTGAAATGGTTTCATTTTAGCCCAAGTGGACCTGAGCCCATTTGGGAAATGGGCTCAGGTCCGATCTCACCCTGAGCCCTAATAGAGGGCTCAGGCGTGAGACACAAGAGAGGGGTGCTAGGGCAGCCGCGAAGGAGGGAAAAGAAAAGGCAAAGAGAGAAGACACAGAGGGAACTCGGCCAAAAGAAAAAAGGAGGGCTGGGTGGATGAAAGTTCAGAGGGAGCTCAGCTGCGGGGACTTGAACCGAGAGAAGAGAAAGAGAGAGGAAGAGAGAGGGCCGTGGGTGTCCGTGGAGGAAGGAAAAGAGAAGACAGAGAGGGAGGAGGGAGCTGTGTGAGTGAGATTTGAAGGCAGAGGGAGCTGGGGCAGAGGAGAGAAAAGGCAGCCGCGAGCTTTGGGGGGCAGGTCGGGAGCGTGAGGCTGAGAGAGCTGAAGGGGGTGAAAGACAGAGGGTGCGACGAGAAAAAGGAAGAGGAGAGGTCCTAAACCGAGGGAGGGAGCGTGGCCGATAGGAAATGGAGATCGAGGGAGTCCAAACTGAGGGAGCCGCGGTGGAGCTCAGAGGAAAGGCAGAGAAGGAGGAAGGCGACCGCGAGTGTGAGACAGAGGGAGGACTAAAGGGAGCAGGGACTATCCGAGAGGCAGAGGAGAGAGGGAGCTGCGATGGAGGAAAAGAGAGAAGGAGCTCAGATAAAGGCAGAGAAGGCCAAGAGAGCCACGGTTGAGCACGGAGACAACCGAGAGAGCTGAGAGACGAAAGGAAATGAGCAGGAAACCGAAGGAGAGCTGAGAGGGAGCCGGCTGAGGTCTTAAGAAAAAGAAAAAACAGAGGGAGGCCGCGGGGGAAAAGACGCAGGTGAAGACGAACAGAGGCGGCCGAGAGGAAAGAAACAGAGGAGCCGCAATAACCGAGAAAGCACGGGAGAATAGAGGAGGCCACGAGTATTGGAATGGATCAACATTTCGGTACTCACACAGGTAATGATGGTTCTTACACTCTCCTGAGGCCAATCATCAAGTGTTGTAGCCTGTGCCATATGTGTTTCGGGTGCTATGGTGATTTGATGATCTTGTTCTTTATTTCTTTAAAGTTTGCTAGCCATGTGTTCGATAAAATGCTTATGAGAGATTTATGTGATTAGGAGATTGTATTGCCTTGATACAAGACTTTGGTCATGATCTCCTTACCTTTTGTCCATGATTTTTTTGCGTCAGTTGATTTGTCTGGCATTATCTGGTTGCTATAGTTTATGAATTTCCAAACCAAATTGAGCTCGTGGTTGCTTCTCGTCTGTGCAATGATGGGTTGGACGTGGGGGTGTTGGAATTGATTAGTTAAGTTTGTAAATACCTCTTTATTTATCTGTATTAGCAACTCCTGTTTTTATTTGAAAAATTGCTTTGGCTTTGGCCCAAGATAATAATCATTTAATTTTTGTCTTTTTAATCAGAAGGTTGCTTTTCTGTTAAAATGTATGAAACCTGTTAGCCTTAGTGTTGGCCTCTGTGGAGTGCTTTGGACGCAGAATTTGTGCGAGCTTAGTTAATTATTTAGGTGTGGTCTAGGCGTCATTATGGTTATGGCACACATCCATTTGGTCTTAAGTATTTAAGGTGATCATGTGACTATGGTCTTCCATGGGGAAGCCTTCTTTCCATCATTGTACATCTCTGTTCAGTCATAAGCTCAGGCTTTGAAAATGAGCTTATAGTTGTAGGTTTTTTTTATGCCTGAACAGTGTTTTGGTTGCTACATGTTTAGGCTCAAAATTATGCTTTTTGGTGGTTATAAGCTTGCTGACTCTGGCTTTGGCTTGAAAATGCAATTGTGGCAATATCTGTATGGTGGAATAATGATTTGGATTTCTTGAGTGATAATGGTTTTTGTCCGTAATAAAAGAATATTATTCTTGATGTTTTAGTTAGATTTTAAGGTGACTACTAATCCCTACCCCTTTTATTTCCTTGCGAGCTTCCCGGGAGCATGGATCAAGTTAAGTAGAGGTCAAGGTCCTCATTATCAAACTAAGGAAGCATGGGGAATAAATAAGAATATCTCTTGAAGTGCCACGGGATCATGGATCAAGCTTAAAATTGAGTAATCAACTTTGAAGCAAAGGAGGAGGAAAGAAGGATACTAGAGTTTGTATCTTTTCATCTTATGGTTGTGTTCAAATTACTTGAATTTGCACAACTAACACACACATTGATAAATTGTAGTTGACTTTTGTTTTTTTTTATTTCTGATTTTGGGTTTTTATTTGATCATGTATTTTTCTTCTTCTCGCCTTTAGAGTTTGCCACGAGGGACCAATTTTCCGTGTGCCTATAGAGTGTCAGTCAATTATACCATGAGTGAGGAGTTGCCATGGTATAAACGTTGGCTAAATATTTTTTTATTTTATTTTTTTTTAATATTTATGAGTATCAATATTTTTTTATTATTTTTTTTAAGAAGTGAAAATAAATGATTCAATGAGAGCCGTTTTTTTTTTCAAATTTTAATCTTTGCCTTTATGTTCCGAGTGGTAACATCGTGGGCATTCAGGTGTCACTTAGTGAGCTGTGAGTGATAAAGTTACTACAGATCCTAATTGATTCTTTTTCTAAAAAATATATATATAAAAATAAATAATATATGAATATATACATAAAAGTCATATTTTAAATTTCTTTTATCGCTTTTCTTCTTATAAAACAATAATAATCGTATTTATTTTTATAATTTAATATAAAAATGATTTTATTTTATTTTTATTTTATTTTTTAAGTTTTTTTTTGTTTGTCTTTTACCACAAATGGTATCATTGTGAGCATATAAGCGTAAATCAGCAAATTATGAGTGATCAAGTCACCGTATATGTTGTTTGATTTTCATTTAAAATTTTCCTTTTGGTATATTTGCCTCGAGTGGTAACACCGAGAGTATTTTGAACACAGATCAGTAACTTGTGAGTGATGAAGTCACCACATAGGCTGATTATTATTTTTCAAAACATACGTAATGATCACATTTTTTAATTTCTTTTTAATAGGTGTTAAAATGATTTTTATAATTAAAAGAAAATAAAAAATAATTTGTACGAAGAATTATTTGTTTCTTTCGAACTTTTTGTGCCTTTTGTCTCGAGTGACACCACCGTGGACATTTAGGTATCAATTGGTATATTGTGAGTAATAAAATCACCACATAAGCCAATTGATTTTATTTTATAAAAATAAAATTATTTTCAAATATGTCCCTTCCAAAGTAAAATAAAGTGTTTAAGATCATACATAATTCTAATCATATCTTTCAAAATGAGGAAAAATATATCTTCTCTTTTAGAAGTTGATTAGACAAAAATAAATAAATGAAAAGAGCAAATATTGGGAATTAATCTGTCTTTTACAAATTAAAACACACCAACCAATTCTAAAGATTGTTTTCTTTGTGGAAAGATAAATTACTTTCTATGAACTTCTCCTTTCAAAGAATATATATAATAAAAAATAGCAACCCAGTAACACGCATTTTTAGTCCGAACTACGTTGACTTTGATCCCTATCGCAGGATACGTAGGCCCCAGACTCTCATTCTGGGTCAAGTCCACTTTTGTAAATAAATAATATTTTTCTCTTATTTTGTTTTTCCCAACTTCTCATATTTTCATTTTTACATTTTTTTTATTTTTATATTTATTTTTGTATGTAAATGGTAAAAGAGTAACCAAAATAATTTTTCAAAGCCATAAAAATTGCATGATCAACCTAAGATAACCGTTCTTCGGAACGGGTGTTGTGGGGGTGCCTAACATCTTCCCCACTCACAATCATACTCCCGAACACAACTCTGACTCGCAGACCATCCTTATCCCTTTTTGTTTTTATTTCGGTTTTCCAAAATTTCCCTCAAAATTTTGGTGGCGACTCCTCTGAAATCGGCCTTCCGTCAGACAGGCTGGTTTCACCCGTTTTCTTTTTATCTCATTTTCCACGCCATCAGCGTCACATTCTCGGGTGTGACAGTTTGGCGACTCCATTGGGGACCGGCCCCCCACCGTGTGGGTCGGTTTCTTCCGTTTTCTTTCTATTCTCATTTTCCACGCCATCCGCGTCGTATTTTCGGGTGTGACATATATATAATATTATTTATATAATTACTTATATGTATAATTAATAAATCTACCTATTAAAAGAAAAATGAGTATTAAATATTCTAAAAATTATAATATAAATGTTAAAATAAATCATAAAATATTTATAATAACTTCCAATTATTCTATTTTACTGTAAAAATTTGAAGAAGTATAGATGAGTATAAAATAATACAAATGGATATGTATATACAAATATGACACGTATATTATATCGTATCATGTATCGGATATGGATACATCCACTTTTTTAAAGTATCAGTACTTCATTACTAGAAATATAGAACCAACAGGCGGTTGAATTATGTGATAAAGAACTTATCTTAATGTTTCATGTTTAAACCTTGTAAATACTAAATAATTATATGTAAACAAATATAGACTCTACATGCACAAGATATATTACAATTAGGGTTGGAAATAGAACTATGGGCTACCAGAAGAACCTAAAATAAGCCTTACAAAAGTTAACAGGTTAAAATTTGGTTTTGGTTTCAGACTTATAATATAGGCTTATTTAACTGAAAGTTAACCTGATCTAATCTATTGCCACCTCTAGTTACAGTATATTAAAAAAAATACGATACAATATTGTAGTTATAGAATGAAATTTGATATTGAAATTAAATTTAATTTCACTTCAAATAATTCAAAATCAAATCACTTAATCATTTACATAATTAAATACAAATGGCTAAATCACGCAGCCCAAACCACACTACTTATCTTTCATTAGAATTGCTTATTTTAATAATTAAATTATTAATAACAAATCATATGATAGTCATTTATAAAAAAATTATAATATCTTTTCTTAACCCTTTTTAATTAAAACAAATAATTTCAAAATTGGAAAAAGTGGAAAGACAATAAGTAGTTAAAAATATTTTTATATTATGCATGCTAGTTATCACTCTGATTGGATAATTCTGACCGTTTTTTTTTTCTGTCTAGAGAAAACGAAGCGAACAAAAAGTGTGATTGAACCATCAATCCACCACTATACCAATCATTCCGATATATCCTGCAAATCCCAGCCTCAATGAGTGATTTTTAATTTTTGACCAGAAATTAGAAAATATCAATGAGTGAGTTATCGCATTACAATCATATATAACAATTTATCACCAATTCATAATATAATTACTTGAAAGTCACTCCTCCATTCTCTCCAATCTAAAAAATTTCAATTCAGGAGATACCTAGATCTAGCCCAAATTATATATTTCCCAATATAGCAAATACCTTTCCGAAAGAAATATTAAGAAGCAACAATTAATGCAACTCCAAATTTATTATTAACTTGGACTTTTCAATGAATTTACTCTCCTAACACAACTAAATAATCCTGCATTACTTTTAAGTTAGTGTAGTGACATTGGTGAAGGTAAAATAAATAAATTGGATCATTTGTGTTCATAATATTCGTGCATTCCAATAAAACATTTATATTTGTTAATTGGAAAATATGAATTCAAAAACAAAGTAATCCCAATAAAGCAAAGACGTATTAATTAAAGAACTGAGGATGCTTTAGAATATGCTAGAAGTAGGTAAGTTGTATGATTTTATTAATATTACCTCCCTCTCAAAATAACTCTTACTTCACACAGATTAAAAAATATATTAAATAGTCTAAATTTGGATAGTTCATATTCATCATATTACAAGGCTATTATTATAATATTAAATTACAAAAGATAAATTAATACATTTAAACTCTTAAAGTATTAAAATTTTATCTAAGTATTTTACAATTATAATAGAGGAAATGTTAAAAAAATCATTTTATAAAATACTGAATCTCAACCATCCAAGTTCAAATGTAATTTAATAATTTAGATAAGATGGAAAGTAAAGTGAGAAAAGCCAAATTATACCAATTTCTTACAAATTAAGGCCTCTTTATATAGCCCTTATACAACCTAATAAATACTTATTATGATTTATAAGTACTTATAATAAGGTATAACCAAACATATTAATTTAACTCTATAAGTGGTTAGCCAAAATATCACTTATCTACACAAGTGAAAAAATTTTACTTAGAATATATTTGGTAACACTTATGAGACCTAAGTGTTTATTGTAGTCCATAACTATTGAGGTATTGTCAAATATATAAGTTTGGCCCAATAAGTCCTTATAATAAAAAAAATCATTTATCTGCATAAATGAAAATTTTTCACATATCATTTTTAATAATCACTTAAAGGGATTTTTCATTCAAAATTTTCATTTATCCATTCAAAAGTAACTTATCCAAACATATTTCATTTTCTCAAATTTACTTTTAAAATAAAAATATTTAAGCATAAATAACTTTTTAACAAAATTAATTCTACAAAATCAATTATACTCAGAATTAATTATGTAAAATTTAATCCAAATACTTATTTATCATTCTCAATAATTACTTAGATGAATTGAATTATCCAAAATTCTCACTTATCCATCCAAAAGTAATTCATCCAAATATATTTTATTTTCTTAAAATCACTTTTAATATAAAAATATCCAAATATAAATCACTTTTTGAAAGAATTAATTATGCTAAAATTAATTTTACAAAATTAATTATGCTTATAATTAATTATATAAAATTTAATTTATACACAATTTAATTTATACACACTTTACCTTTCAAACGTCCTTACCAGCTACGTAATGACTAACTTTCAATTAAGTATACTTGAAGATGAGTGAAGTGGAAACTTACTTTTGGAGTCTCCTTGATATGATATGAGTAAGGGAGAGAGGCAATAAAAATGGAGAGGAAAAAGAACTCCAACGAAGGAGAAAAGGAAGAATTTTAAAGGAGAAAGAGAATTTACTAAAATTATAATTTAAATTAATAATAAAAGTCTTTAATACAACTGAACAATGAGACTCTTATTTATATGGTTTAAATCATAATCCTGCTAGAGTTCTACAATAAGATATCTTTTCTCAAAACATCTTAAATTTAAATAAAAAATAAATTCTAATTCAAATAATTAAATAATAGGAATGAATAAAAGATAAAATTTAAATTATAATAAATTCAAAATAAACTAAATTAAATCTAAATATCATAATAAAATAACTTTATTTAAAATTCTAATGATAAAGAAAAATAATCCTAATTATTTTGGGATTATACATTCTCTATTATTCTCCTTCACTTGAAAGTGGTATCTAGATTTGGGAAACATTTCCAATGAATAAAATAGTGAAAAGTGAAATCTAAGCAAAGAAATTTCTTTTCAAAGATCCAAATATTTTTCAACTCTAGAAATCTTTTCCAAGAAAAGAAATATTGGTGGAGAAGATCTTCATGTAAAAAGATATCATGCTCTTCTATAATAGCTTTTTTATGATCAAACCTAGAAAATGTTGAGATTCTCCATTTTTGTACTGTTTAAATTAAAACTTCATACAATTGTTACTTTCTTAATTCGTTTATTATTTCCTCAAATAATTTTTCTAGCCTTTCAAATCTGTGATTGAAATCTTCTCAAATATTTGATTCTATCGTATCAATCTTGTGGTTGAGAAATAAAAAGAGAGAAGGAAAAGAACTCAAAAGAGAGAGAAAAAGAATAATTTTAAAGGATAGAGAATTCACTGAAAGTGTAAGTTAAATTAATAAATTAATAATCAAAGTCCTAAATACAACTGAATAATAAGACTGTTATTTATAGAGTTCAAATCTTAGTTTTACTAGAGTTTTAGGATAAAATATCTCTTTTCAAAATATCTTAAATTTAAATAAAAGATAAATCATAATTCAAATAATAATCATAGGAATAAATAAAAGATAAAATTTAAATTATAATAAATTCAAAATAAATTTAATTAAATCTAAATATCCTAATAAAATAATAAAATAACTTTATTTAAAATTCTAATAATAAAAATAAATAATTTTAATTATTTTTGAATTATTCATTATCTATCATTCTTCCTTTAGTACATTTAGTTGGCACATAGAAACAAATAGCATATTCACAGGCGTGTTTGAATAAAATGGATTTGGTGCATATCTTTACTTTTATAACAACAATAAAAATGTTAATCATGTATACATCTCATTTATATGGTCCAAAAAAATTTAAACAATCTAAATCTTTTTATTTATTAGATTTTAATGTTTTAATATTCAATAATGCAGAATATAAAATAATATCAATTTTATAATTATAAGTTATAAAACTATTTTACTTAAAAATAAAAATAAAATAATATCATATGGATCATCCAGGTTTTATCTGAACATTCCAAATGGGACATGCATGCACCAAATTTGGATTGGAGAATTGTAGCGTTTACTGACTGAATCTGTGCTTGTAGTTAATATCCTGCAATATCAATATTTTTTATCTTGAACATTCAAATGCATTTTTAAGAAATAAGAAAAAAAGAATTTAGAAAAGAAATCGATCACCGTCAACTATTTTGGGCCATCAATCCACTACGATCCCAATCATTCTTTATATAAGCAAATCCCAGCCTCAATGAGTAAATCATCACAGTCACAACCATAACAATTTATCACCAATCCATAATAAAAAAGTCTCGCCCTCATTTTCTCCAATCTTCAAAATTCAATTCAGGAGATATCTAGATTTACATATTTCCCATATAGCAAATACCTTTCTGAGTGAAATATTAAGAAACAACAATGCAACTTCGAATTTATTATTAACTTGGACTCTTCCTTGAATTTCCTTTCTTAATAAAATTAATTCTGCATCAGTTTAAGTTAGAGTATGACATTGATGAAGGCAATAATAATAATAACAATAATATATCACATGCATAATACATTTATTTTTCTGAACGTATATAAAAGAGTGCCAAATAATAGAAGTGAACAAACCTGGGCCAGGCTGCAATTTTACTGAACCCTAGGCCCAAAGTTTATTACAAGTTCTATTTCCTAGGCTTGGAATCCAGTCTGACCCATGGTTTGTTTGGATTTGCACATTATCAGGTTGGGTTAGGCCAATTTCTTTCCATCAAAAAATAAAACTATTTTTTGACAAGAAAAATAGTAGTTCATAATTTTTTCTTTTTCTCATAGCACTAAGGTTATCCCAACATAAATTCCAAAATTATTCCGTTTGAAATGTAAAGATAATTAAAGTTGGTTTTATCCCTCTTAACAAAAGTTTCTCCATACACATGGTTAAGAAGCTAATTTTTGCATTTTTGGTCAATGAAGAATAGTTCATATTAAAAAATATATATATATTCATATTTTAATAAGAACCGACTATGTTCAACAACAAAAAAAAGGATAATTTTAAAAATGAAATGGGCTAAATATCCATCTTGACTTAAGGCACAACTTGAACCTTAATATAGTGTACATCAAAAAGGAAAAAACTACATAAAAAAAATGAACCTTAATATAATTGAATTAAGTTGTTTAGGCTGTCAATACCTTATGAGAGTAGATGTTGCGCCAATATGTTTGAAGATTGCATATTTAAAGGAAAATTAGAAATAGTTTTTCTTATGAACAACTAAATAATCTATATTGTTTGTAGCTTCTCAATAATATAACTTGTTATCAATTTTATTATATAAAGATATAGGTTTTATTTGAAAATGAATTGTAATATTCATGATCTAGGAGTGATATTACTTTCTATGTATTTTATTTATATATATATATTGAATTATTGATGAATAGAAAAACAAAAAATTATATTACAAATGAAATGACCATGCTTACATTTATTAATATATATTTCATATAAAATTATTTTGTGATATTGGTATTTGGTTTTAATTAATTATGTTTTTATCAAATATTTTATTATTTTTTAAAATTAAAAAGTGACTATTTTATATTGTCAAATACATATTTAATACATAACTATATTACCTAAATAATGAATGTAATAATATTCATGTTAAAATCTGTATAATCTAAATTTTCTTGTATAAAACGTAAAATAAGTACAATGCATCTTTTAGGAACAATATTATGAGTAATTGAGGGAAAAAGGAATATTTGGGAAGAAACTGAAGATGAAAAGAAGATAAGAGAAAACAAAATTAAACGCAATGAAATTGGGGAGTAGAAAATATTTTTTTCTCTTGTTCAAATGTCACAAAAATAAAAATATTGAAACGAAGCAAAACAAAAAGTAGATATTTACTCATAATTATTTTAATTAAAACATATAAAGGAGGCGACCCTTATGTTGTGTTTTTTTTTTTTTTCTTCTCTTCTCTTAAAGCATTTGGTATTATTATGAACTTACTTTTATTCCAATTGAAAGATTTATCATGGTACACTGATTAATTCGGATGGTTTTTCGCAGGACTATAACAGACCAAGCATTAATTTTCTTTTGGGCTTCGCCCAGTGCTGTTGTATTGGAGAAGAAACGAACCGGGTTGATTTGGATAATGTTGATCCAGAAGCTTCTTCGGTACAGGAGTGTAGGGCACGATCGCAAGGAGTGGAGAAATGGGATGAATGGGAGGATCGGGCCGTAAGATTTGGGTTGGAGGTTGATGGGTCGGATCCAATGCCGGCAATGTAATTGTGGAGGCGATGTTGGGAGCTGTAGCATTGAATTGAATGGATGAATCTTTGGTTGCAGTTGAGCTTATTGGCGAGGATTGTGGTGACGAAGGATTGTGGTGACGAAGATGAGGAAGAATTATTTTCAATCAGGATATAAGCTTTTCCCGGTTCTTTTTATATAGAATATCAACAAATAATAAGATCCGTGAAAATGAACACCAAAAATGTAACATGGATGAAAAAGTCATGCTAGAAAATGTATAGAAACAATAAGATATAAACAAAACTTCAAGATTCTACTCATTTTTCTTGTTTATGCATTATTATTATTATTATTGGAGCTAACTTTTTGTTTATGCATTAGGTACAGCTAGCAGCAAGAAAATAGAATCAATGCCAAAGTGAGTGATGCCTAGTGCACATTTGGTTGGATTACAAGAGGGGGTACATAATATAATGAGGATTATATTATCTTACTAGGTGTTGTTTGGTTGAACAATTCACATTATAATTAGCATTACATGTGTAATGGGGATCACCTTTATATATGTAATTATCTTCAATTTCAAAAATCAATGTGATCCATATCATGTGACTGTAATGGGAGGACAAAAGTCCGATTTACCCTTCACAAAATTAAAAATTACAAGACATCACCAAACCTTCTCTAATCCATGGCTCATCAGTGCTCCACCTTCATTTTCGCCCTACGATCTACCACCACGTATGGTGCCCTCCATCTCCAACGATCTTAGTGTGCTGTGGTCCCTATCAATCCGGCAATCCTTGCACCCCCCATTTGATTTTCTAAAGCCGGCACCTCTAGGAAGTATCCCTCTCCCTCCTTTGTTGTTACTTTTTTTATTCTCTACATTGCACAATCAAACCAATGCAGCCTCCATCTCTAACGACCTTCACCTTGGTTGACCTCAACACTACTATTCTAGATCTGGTTTTGCATGGTATCATGGACCCTGGGCCTCATCACTGGTTTCACACTTCACTAGCTTTGTTCTTCACAGTGACTTTGTTCCAGGGGATGAATCTGGTTTAGTAGAGGAGATTTTAACCTCAATTTGTTTAGTTGAAGCTTTGATCTATAGATGTAGGTTTTGATCATGTTGGGTTTCATATTTGTTTTTCTTGCCGGAATCTAGGTTTGATTGATCGGTGATGATGAAGTTGCCGACGAAGGAGAATGAAGCAAAAGAACGAAGGAAGGGTTGATTTTGATCAAGGGCATAATGGTCATTTTTATTTTTGTTTTTATTTTTCTTATAATAAAAATAAAAATCATTATCACATCCCAAATACCATACCAACCAAATTTATATGTAATCATCTTTCTATTACATCCCTTCACATCTATTACATCACATTACCTAACCCTTAATGTAATTGAACCAAACGGGCTGTTAGGGTTTAAATAAATCATTATGACTTCATTAATTCCTTTGGGAATTCTAGATTGTTGAATAATCAAACTGTTAATTCCTTTTATGTTTTTTAATTGAGTTTGGTTAACAAAACTCATGGTAATACAATGATTGAATGCCTTGCCAATATTAACTTTGTATCATTGTTAGGAAAATATATATATATATATACATATATATATATATTATGATTATGACTTTGCTAGAAAACACATAATAATAAAACTACAGCATTTTCTTTAAACTAAATAAATTATTAAATGAATTTCATTTGACAATGCATGGCACCAATCGGACAAAAAAGAAAACAATTGAAAACATGTAATGACTGATATGCCTCATGCTAATTCTTCATCGAAATGAATATGATTCTCATACCAATGGCTGGAAACTATAATTGAGTACATATGATGTGTGCATAATGCTTCAAATTTGTCAACATTTGGATGAATAAACATTCTAGAGTATCAGATGATATACTTGAACATGGATATGAAATGTTAGCACAACTTTTTTTTTGGTTTACATATACTCCTTACATTCTAGACTAAAGTTTGACTGTATACCACACCATGACAAAATGCAAACAATAGGCTTCTTTCACCTTCCTCATCTGTAATGGCTTTTAGGCAAACATCTTGAGAACAAAATGATGAGAACATGACTAGAAAAATTAACTAAGAGAGACCATTCAAGTAATATTCATTCCTCTAGAAGGCCAAAATTCTGGTATCCAAATACAAGCTCATAGATCAAATAGCCATGCAAGCATGATGCCCTATTCATGGCCACTAATTAGGCTATAGAATCTAAATAGAGAAAGAACAAGGTTGGTTTTCCATCATTCCAAAAGCAACAACCAATCATTGGAAAATCTTTAGAGCCAAAGATACTAATCTTTCCATGTGCAATGATTAGATCACCCAAACCATTCTTTTGTTTTCAGCTCCAAACTCAACCACAAACCCCATATATTAGTCACATGTAAAAGATTTAGAACTCTATAACATCACAAAATTCGCTCCATATTAATGCAATAACAAACATAACATGTGACATAGAGGTAAACTAACAAAAGAGGAACACCTGGCTTAGTAATGCGTTTGCCTAATGCATAAAACTGATGTCTCATTTAAGTAGAGCGATTCTCTCTTGTTCATTTGTACATGTTAATCTATCCAAACTAATCCGCATGAAAAGGGAAAAAACATCTTCAATTGCTAGCCATAGAAGGTTAGAACAAAAAAGCATCTTCCATTGCTCCATTTGCAATACTTTAGATTCAAAACTCAAGTGCCAGAGTAAGCTTATCTTCCATTGCCCTCCACAAGAAATTATATCGGCGTAGATCCTAAAAATTAAATAAATGTTACTATTAATTAACATAGCTCTTGGTTTTGTAAGGGGATTCTAAATCTCATGAAAATATGCAAAGAAAAGCAATGCAGGGAATTCTAACATGGAATGACTGAAATGCTACAAGCTATAGTAGGCATCTGATCTTAGGGAATACAAATCAGAGACGAGGAAGCTTTCCTTGTGAATTTTGGGTATGCCATTTGAACAGAGAACTATGGCCTCTAATGTGAGGGTTTAGAAGAAAAAATCTGTAAAGCCTACTTGGCAAGTATTGCAATCTATAGCGGTCCTGAATATAAGAGTAAATCCTCCTTAAATTCACAGAGTGATTTTTAATGAAGTTTTTTTAAAGAAAAAAATAATAAATCTAAAAAAAAATATGAAAACTAAAGGTAAGCTAATATTTGGAAGACAATGAATATGTACATGGATGTAGAAAGAAGACTTACTTTTATGTTTTAACCAAGTGCAATCAAATGCTCATAACATAAATATTGACGAAGTGTAGGAATCTTTGCAAGTCTTAAAGCATTCGATCCCAAAATAATAATAATAATAATAATAATAATAATAGAGAGAAATTGAGAGGAAAGATATTTGGAGCAAAGTTGTGTGTATTTCAAAATGAATCTGAGTACAAATATATACAGAAAGAATAATCGTGTGCAATAAAAAGCAATAAATATAAGGGAATAATTACAAATTAGAATCATATCAAATCGTATCAAATCAACACCCCCCTTAAACTCAAGATGGCTTAAGATCAAACATCTTGAGTTTGTTAACTAAAATGTGAAACCATCTTGGATTATGAGACTTGGTAAACAGATCAGCAAGTTGATCAGCAGTTCGTATGGGAAGTAATTTGATGGTACCACGAAGAACATGCTGTCGAGTGAAGTGACAATCAATTTCAATATGTTTGGTCCGTTCATAAAACACATTATTATGAGCTATTTATCAGGTACTCTAACTGTCACAATAAAGCTCAGTGAAAGAGTCTTGAGCTACACCCATATCAGTAAGAAGCCAATGAAACCAGAGTAACTTGGATGTAATGTCAGCTAATGCTTGATATTCAGACTCAGTGCTAAAACGCGAAGCCAAAGTTTGTTTCTTACTTCGCTAAGAGATTAGTGAATCACCGAGGAAGATGCAAAATCCAGTAGTAGATATACAATAAAAGTGATCACCACCCTAATGTGCATCAGAGTAAGCCTGTACAACTAGCGAAGAGTTAGTAGAAAAGTGCAAACCATGCGATAGAGTGCCTTTGACATATCGAAGAATACGAAGGATCACGACATAGTGGGTATTGCGAGGAGACTGCATAAATTGACTGACAATGTGCATAGCATAGGCAATGTCTAGTCTGGTCACAGTGAGATAAATAAGACTCCCAACCAGCTGACGATAAGAAATAGGATCTTTCAGTAAAGTACCATCAGTAGGAGTAAATTTTGCATTAGGTTTAATGGGGCTAGTCTCTATCATATCATCAGTGAGTCAAGCCCAAGATATCAAATCAAAAGCATATTTAACCTGAGAAAGAGAAATGTCATTCTCCCACTGAAGTACTTCATTTCAAAATGATTCCCAAGATAGGACTTGAGCTCCTGTATCCCTAAAATTTCATCACCGGTAATAATTATGTCATCAACATACAGTAAAAGCAGAACAATGCCCCGCTTATTAGTGCGAACAAATAGTGTAGAGTCATAAGAACCGTAAGAAAAACCAAGTTGACTGATAGTAGAGCTAAACTTAGCAAACCAAGCACGAGGAGCCTATTAAGACCATAGAGAGCTCGCCTGAGTTGACAAACCTTGTTTGTTAGATGTAGATATCCTGGAGGAGGCTTCATATACACTTTTTCCTCAAGATCCCCATTCAAAAAAGCATTCTTAACATCCATCTGATGAAGAGTCCAACACTTAACTGCCGTAATGGCAAGAAGACTTTTGACAAAAGTAATTCTACCAACAAGGACAAATGTCTCCTCATAATCAATTCCATATTCTTGAGTGAATCCCTAACCTACCAAATGGGCCTTATGCCGTTCTAGGGAGCCATCTAAATGTGTCTTTAATTTATAAACCCATCAACATCCAACCAGAGTCTTATTAAAAGAGAGATCAATAAGATCCCAAGTATGTATTTTTTCCAAGGCTTGTAATTCTTCTTGCATAGCCTACTGCCAATCAGGGTCACGGGAGGCTTCTAGGTAGGATTAAGGTTCTTGTAACTGAAGAATGGTAGAGAAAAAATAGTAATCATTAAGGTAGGGAGGAGAATTTCTTACACGGGGAGGCTGAGTAGACTCAGAGGACATGGGTTCTAAGGACGTATCCTGTGCATGAGGTTTAGGGGTGGTCAGAATGTCGGGAGAAGGCGTAACATCAGTCGTAATGACAAGCTCACTAGCAAAATATGTACTTGAATCACTAGAAAAAAGATCAATAGATGTATTGGTGAAAACAGGAGAGAAAGTAGAAGGAATGGAAGAGAAATTAGTTAGGGAGGAAAACTGGATATGTTCCCAAAAGACAACATGATGGGAGATGCGAATATGATGTGAGAGAGGATCCTAACATTGGTATCCTTTGTGTTCAGGATCATAACCAAGAAAATAACAAACACATGCATGAGCATGAAGTTTAGTTATCTCATGAGTAGGAAGAAGAACAAAGCATGTACAACAAAAAACTTTCAATATTTGGTAATTAGGAGAAGTACCATGAAGTCATTCAAATGGAGAAATACTACTAATAGCAGAGGAAGGTACTTGATTGATACAATAAACAGCAGTCATGGCTACCTCACCCCAAAAACGCTCAGGGCAACCAGAGGAAATGAGCAGAGCATGAATAGAAGCAAGAATATGACAATGTTTACATTCTGCTTGACTATTTTGTTGTGAGGTGTAAGGACAAGAATATCGAGAGAGAGTGCCTAAACTGAAGTAATTTGGAATCACGATACTCAATGGCATTGTCATAATGAAAAAATTTGATATTTTTTGAAAATTAAGTGTGGATCATGATAGCAAACTTGATATAGATTCGAGATAGTTTTGAACGATTTTTCATCATATAAATCCAAGTAAAACGTGAGAAATCATCAATAAAAAGCACAAAATATTGAGATCCTTCCATGGAAGGAGTGGGAGCAAGGCCTCAAATATAAGAATGAATCAAGTTAAAAGGAGAATCCGAAATAGAGTCACTTTTATTGAAAGACAAAGCAGGTTGTTTTGTAGTTTGACAGGAAATACAATGCAGAGTTTTATCACTAACTGGTCCAAAGAAACTATAAGAAATCAAAAATTGCAATTTATTAAGAGATGGGTGTGCAAGACAACGATGCCACAAGTCAAGAGAGGATGAGATAGAAGAAGTAGCACAAAATCTAGGGGAGGTGATATTAGGAAGATGCATGGAGGTGAGCTCAGACATATGTCCGACATTACACCCAGTCTCGATGATCCAACCTGTCTGAGAATCCATTACAACACAACCATGTTTGGTAAACAAAACATTATAACCCATGTCAACAAGTTGTCCAATAGAAATGAGATTAAAACTAATAGCAAGAACAAAATAGGTATCACTGAGAGATAAAGAAGAGGAAGAAATATTTCTAGTATGACTAATAGATATTTGTGAGTTATCAACTGTGTGAATGGGAGAGGCAGAGGAATTGGGTGTCATAGAAGAGAAAAGGTTGGATTGTCCAGTCATGTGGTTACAGCAGGCAGAGTCAAAGTACCAAGGAGATATATTTGAGGGAGTAGCCTGAGTAGCAGGTGAACTGGGGGAATTGGAACCAGAGATCAGCTTGCGAAGTAAGGTTTCAAGATCAGCAATAGAGGACCCTAAATTAGAGATAGAAGATATCTCATTTTTGATAGCATCAGTGGTGGATAAAGCAGGCCTGGATGAATTTCCTAGTTGTGTTGACCTCCTCTGATTAATTCTGGGTGGATTAATGGGACACTGGTCTATTAGATGACCCATTTTTTTACAATATCTGCAAAACATAGTGGGACAGTTGGCAAGTATGTGCCCTTTCTTTTGGCAGATGTGACACTCAATAAAGGGACATTCAGCAAATGAGTGATTGGATTAAGGGCAGCAATGGCACAACTTAGGAATCCTGCCAGGTACAACAAAAGCTATCTCAAGAGTATGTTGTAAAAGCCCCAGACGAGTTTCCTCAAACTAGAGACGAGGAAGAGCTTCTTCAAGAGTGGGAAGTAGACTCTGATGCAAAAGAGAAGCTCTAACAGGCTCAAAGTCATCTGTAAGTGTCATAAGAAACTGAATAAGACTATATTGATCACGATACTTTAGGAAGGCCTGTGTATCAGCTTTGCACTTAAAAGAAGGCCCAGAGTAAGCTAATTGATTCCATATAGATTCAATTCTGGCAAGAAATTCATAAAGAGGCTGACCCCATTCCTGTTTGAGAGTGGTAAGTTCCTTTTGCAATTAAAACTAATTGGATAAGTTATAAGAGGTATAGCAATTGGCAAGATGATCCTATACCTCTTTGGCAGTCTCAAATTGCCCAAATTGTTGGTGTATTTTAGCAGTTGAAGTATTTTTGAATCATGTGATAATTTGGTTCTTTTTACTGCCCCATTATTCTAGTCGTGCAGAAAATTTGACATCAGTTTCATCAGTAGCACGAGAAGGAAATTGTTAATCACCAATAACATATCTCCATAATTTCCTTCCTTTGATAAAACCACGTATACTTTCTAAACACAAACAATAATTAGAGCCATTTAAAACAACTAATATAGGTTGAGCAATGTCGGATTTGTCCATGCCGAGTAATCATATCAGAAAGCAAAAAAACAAATTGTAGAGAGATAAAAAGAACCTGAAAAAACCCAAAAATTTGATAGACCTCGGATCAAGAAACTAATTACACGATGATAATAGGACAGGTGAGATGATCACGACGAAGCAAACAGTGAGAGAAATGGAGGAGGGACGCGCTAACACACGCTGGTCAAAGCTTTCTGGCCTAGGTAACGCGTGAAGAGCGTGGGAGCGTGTGAAGCGCGTGCGTGGTTGAACGGAGCCTTCTGAGGATGGTGGTAGGGTGTAGTCAATGGAGGAGTGTACGGGCATAGATATGAGAAAAAACCATTGTACGGAGAGGGATATTGAATTTTACAAACGTACGGAGGCATATGGACACAATACGAAACTAACTGGGAAGAAAAAGGAGCCCTATGCTCTGATACCATAAAAGAAATCGAGAGGAAAGATATTTGGAGAAAAGTTGTATGTATTTCAGAATGAATCTGAGTACAAATATATACAGAAAGAATAACCACGTGTAATAAAAAGCAATAAATACAAGGGAATAATTACAAATTAGAATCATATCAAATTGTATCAAATCAACAACAACAACAACAAAAATAATAATAATAATAATAAAGGTAGACATTTTAAAGCCAAATTATTCATTTGCAAATAACAAAAATCCATAAAGTATTATACAAAAATGTAATATGAATATTTATATGCAGGAGAAAAGTTAAGATTTAAAAATACATAAAGCCATAGGTTCCTTCTTATCATGGTAAATGCATGATATAGATACCACAGATACAAAATTGGATGCGATTTTGAAGTGACAGGTTGAAGAAAATGAAATATCACATATTGCATTATCAATTAACTAGACTTTTAACCCCACGCGTGGGAAGTTGTTCATTATAATATATCTTCTGATGCTATAGAACTTATTTTATTGAGTATATCTTTTTGAGTATTATAATCTAATTTTATAGCAATTTAATGTAGTGTGCTATTTCAATTCAATTCAATAGCAATGTAAGTAATTTCATAGTGGGTTAGCCTCTAAATGATTTAATCGTTGGATATATTGTCAATAAAATTTATAGATGGTGATAGTCAATTCAATTCATACAGTATCAATAGATATATCTATTGAATTCTATTCAATGAATTTTTTTATTCAAAGTAAAATTTCATATTTCGATATTGGTAGGCTGTCCTAAGTATTATAATTAACCTAATCGATTGGATATATCCTTATGCCTTTGTAGCTTCTATACCATAGTATTGTAGCAAGATTAAAATTAGTCGGGCCTCAATCCAAAGCAAGTGCCACGTGTATGTTAAAATGAAATGTATATATGGTAAATGTTTCTAATTGGACATGTGGAAAAAACGAAAAAAATTTGCTTGTAGCACAATTGAATTTTTTTAGTTTATGTGAACTTTTATTGTGATACATGTATTGAGCGTGTATTAAGTAAATCTTTTATTGTGATGTAGACTAGAAATTCACTGCGCAGCACAGTTGGATGTGTTATGTGTTGAACAGATATTAAAATACAACTAATTCATCTATAAGCTAAGTAAATTCAATCTAATTAAGCAAATTAACAAATCTTGACATTCATGGGTTGTTTTACATTTACAAGAATACAAAGAACATTTGAACCCATTTCAACCAATTTCACAATTTGCCTTGTCTATATTGAACAACCTTCAAATTAATAGAACCTCCCTCTCCACACTTTTCAACATCAAAAGATTACAAAGAAAGTTAGACTCTCAAAAAAATAAGAAATAAAAAAGGCAGAAAAAATAGATAAAACAGAACAATCAATAATGAAAGAAAACTACCACATCTATCTAAATTTTTTTAATATACAACCTCCCGATCAAAGCATAAGGTGAAAGTTGAAAAGGAAAGCAAATTTAATTTCCTGTCCACTCTACATAAATTGCTAACTACCCATGATTAAAGATGCAAGTATTAATTTGTTTCTGAAGCAAAAAAATAAACATTAAAAAAAATCAAACTTTGCATATGACCACAAAGTTTTAATCAAATCTTCCAACCTTGAAAAAAAGTTCTGCTTAAAAGCCAAAGCTCACATGCAAAGTTCCTCAGGGACACTAAATAATATAGAAAAAAGGGGGCCCGGGGGGGGGGGAATTTCTCTTGATGACCAAATATGAGTATCAAAACATAGAGCTACTTTGAATCCTTAATTCCATACCATAATATGAATACATCAGGATCTCTACTTTTTTTATGAGATCATCTAGAAGACAATTTACCATATCCTCTTGTATATGACAAGGAATGATATATAGAATAGTTTTTCTATGTGATCCTCTACTTTTTTTTTTACAAGGTCATCTAGAAGGTTGTTAAAGGATATAAACATATTAGCATGAAGTATGAACAAACCTAGGTACAGATTGACCACAAAAACAAAGAACAAATTAAGCATTACATAGCTCTAGATGAAATCAAACAAATGCTCATTGACACATGCATTGTAGTGTGATCACTAACCCATTATTGCATTCAGGACACCTAAAAGCAGGATCTTACCTTTTGCAAGTGAAGTAGTTATTATTGATCAAGTTAATTGCATGGTTACTAGCTAGAGTGAACTTTCAAGGGGTTGAGTACAATTAAGTTTTTTCGCAGGTCTGTAAACGGATAGTGAAGGGCATAAGAACAATGGAAAATAAGTAAAATTTCTTTACATTTCAACCCATTTAAACCTCCCTTCATGTTGCATATACATAAAATGTCCTTAATCTTAGGTCAAATGAACCAAAAATCTATTATCTATTTATCTATCAAATTGATGACAAAAAGTATTCAATTGATAAGAGAAAGAATTGTTACTGAATTTGCATCAGTAGAAAGATTACTTCAACTTACAAGAATTTATAGTAGGAACATATATCTATAGTTGGAGAATGACATTAGTGACAGAAAGCCCAGAACAATTATAGCAATTTACAGCTTATAATTAAAAGACCATAAACTAACCGAATTTGAGAAGCCACAATATTAGATGCACAAAAATATATAACTAATTGCAAACTTCTAATTCTGTTATCATATTTCAATTTCAGTATAAAGCAACATGGAAAACCTTACTTTGAAGATATTATATCAGTTACTTTATAATTAAAACAACCAACTTACTATTGAACCACATGGAAGGAAAACAAAAACTATCTCCCAAAATAGAGTTCCATGGCTGTTTGTTTATTTTGAAAGATATATGCGTAACCAATATAAATGAATAAGTGACATCCTCATATAAGGGCACAAAACAGTTAAGAATATGTTGGAAATAGTAGAAGAAATTGATGAATAAATTGGAAGATAAAATCTGAACTAATATATTGATTGAAAGATGATACAAACTGTTGATCAATACAAAGCTCTCTTATAGAGAGTGACAAATGACAATAACCCCCTGCATGTCAGAGAATTAATTGAGGTGAGGTGATTAGCTCTCAATCAACCTCCCTACTTAGTACAAGAACAAAGGACCCTCTATATAGAATGGGTATTATATAAAATAGCTCCAACTGTATCAACCAATTAGGCTTAACTAAACTAATCTCCAGGATTAACACAATAGAAAGTCTTCATATTACTAAAATGATGCATAATTCATATCACAGCAAAACCTGTTAAAACATAGAAAGACATCCAAATGAATTTACTTTATGTATTTGGTTTTATTAAATTAGTTTAGGAAAAATAGCCCAATGTTAACCAACCTCTGCATGTATTCCTATACGCAGTATTCACTCGAAAAACTTCAATTTCCTCAATTCATGATGATTTTTCCATATTTAATCTATCTACTTAACTGGGGATACAACATCTCATTACTGAATAATTTTACGAATCAATCATCCTACAGTGGCCACAATTTATAACTAAAAAATTATTTGTCTGAGATATATCCATGGAAATGCATAGGCATCTTGATGAAGTAAAATTTCCATAGCTTAAAAATTTTTTCTAACTAAGATATATTGTAGCACCCATAATAAGCTATAGGAACCAAAGATTATATGTGAGATACAGGGAGACTGAAAGGAGAGGGCTTACAGGAAAAATCGATATCCAGGTGCCCATCGGACAAGCGACCAGTGGTTTTGTCAAAGGATATGCGGCCATTCGGAACATTGATGGGCAAAACCAAGTCTAGATGTGAGAACGCCTGAGTCCGAGTTGGAATTGCACAACAAGAATATGATGACATCTTATAGCACTAACTTCGAATCATCTCTTAGCTTCCTGGGTGTGTCAATTTGAGGGTGATAATCAGAATACAACTTATCATCGTGTAAGAGGAGGACATGAAGTTTTCGTGTCTTAATTAGAGAACCCAAATAAAAACCTATGAGGGTCTTCCACCAAAAAATAAATCTCCAGTCTCAGGAGGGAAAAAATTCCGTCATACACAATTTAAAATTCAGCATCCAACCATCCCGCCTAAACCATCGCATCCAGTCTGACAAGGATAAAATTACCACCACAGACAAAATTTGAACCCCATCACCACATACCATACGTGGACCCTAACATTCTTATTACAATACAACGTGAGCTAACATAAACAAAACCATGACCATGATCACCACTAACACAATACTAAGCTAATCCCCTTAGTCCAAATGAACAGAAATATGTGTCTACATGAACAGTGATGCCAGCCATTGTAGTTTCCTGCTAAGCTGACATCACAATCTAGTTGCTTCCAACATTATATAATATAATGATGTTCAAGATAAACAGAGGAAAGCACATGATAATTTTTCATTTTTGTGCAAGATTTGACGCTTATGTTAACAAATATATTTTTGCTACCAATTGTTTTTAATCTGAAAAGAAGATATATGTAAAGGAATAGATCCATATCATAGGATCGAAAAAGAATAGATACTTGACTAGTGGCTTGGAAATACAATTATGGCACTTCTTCTTCACATACTCAAGTTAGAAAATCATCATCAATCATAACGCATGGGATGTGAGCAATCTTTCCCCAATCTTCCCTGTTCAGTTTCCAACACCGTTTGTAAGCAACTCACAATTTCCTCTAATTTCAAGTTTATAAAGGGAATTGGGGAGGCCCTCCTTCGGCAAGCATTGTAGTCTAGGACAATCTTCAACAGTAAGTTCTTTGAGAGAAGGCAACCGGCAAAGACCATTATAGTCCGACATTGTGAGATCGGAACATTGAGAGATGTAAAGAAAAGTAAGAGAAGGTGGCAGTAGTCCTGCTTCAGGTAGAGACTGCACCACATTATCACCATCAATGTCCAAGCATTCTAGAGAACTAAGACCCCATTCCATTCGAGATACAAATAGTTTCGGGCAATCAAAGATACAAAGACCCTTCAGATTTGATGGCAAACCCCCCTTAGGAAATGATGCCACTTGCGGGCAATTCGTTATATCTAGATCTCTAAGAGAGGAAGCAAAAATGTTCATACACTCAGGTAGTGAATTCAAACTCTCCAAACCTAATAAGTCACACCATTCTAGGCTGGGGGCAGAAAATCCCCCTTCTGAAAATGATACAAATTTTGGACACATTGAAATTTCCAAGCTCCTCAGACAAGTCAGATAATGTTCGCATCCCTCTGAAACAGAAATCATTTCCAGATTATTACAACTACTAAGATCTAGCCACTCAAGCTCAAGGAATAGATCTAATGTGAAGTTCCTAAGTGACATGCAGCTACTTCTTATCATTATTGAATGAAGTGAGTTATGACAATGACGCAACGGGAACTCCAAATTCAAACAATCACGAAACTCAACCTTTGTAATGCCGGTGTTAGCTATAGTCTACTCAATCTTTTTAAGCAAAGTTGCATTCATGCATGGCCCATAAAAGCAAAGTTCTCTAAAGGTTGGTGGAATATATTTGAACTGCAACTTTCCATAGTCTTTAAGCTTCAAAGTATGAATCACTGGAGCCCATGGAACCAAAGCTTCAAGTTGTTGGCAGTTCTCAATATGGAGTACTCCTAAAGAAGGAAGTTGTTCAGGAAAGTTCTCTTTTAACTTGGGACAATTTATTATATGAAGCTCCTCAAGGCATGGGAAGGCTCTTGATGCAGTTGTACATTCCCATTTCTCCCAATTCACCATTTCCTCAAACTTCAAATATTCAACAGATCCAAAAAAAATACAAGAGTAATTTCCAAAAAATTCAGCACCAATAGCTTTTACACCTTTCAACCCTTTAATCAATAATGACCTGAGAGATGGTAAAAGGCCCAATGATGGCAAAAAGAAATAATATTTGCAATGTTCCAACTCGAGGGACACAATATTAAATAATGTGTTATCAGCAAACCAATTAGGAAACCTTGTGCCACCATAATGCTTGATTGATAGTTTCTTTATGTTCTTGTGAGGTTGGAGCTTCTCCAGCACATCCCTTTCAGTATGTGATTCATCATGGTTGTTACTCCATTCGAACCTTAACTCCTCAAGGTATTTTTTTCCTTTCAAGTTGGCAGCTAAAGCATCCATCCCATGGACTACATTTTGCAACTCAAAAATGGAAAGTGTTCCTCGAAGATTGAGTTCGGCTAACTGTTTGATGTTGGACTTGCTACATTTGCCCACAAAAAATGATGTCAACACTTGAAGGTTTTTCAACTTTCCCAACTGTTGTGGAATCTTCTTTAACTTAGTGTTTTGCAAATCAAGATGACTCAAATTTATGAGCTTATGCAAATTTGAGGGTAACTCATCCAAATTTCTACAATTGGCCAACTTTAACGTTTATAGATTATAGAGGAGACATGTCGAATCAGTAAGCTTTTTCACTCCACTCCTAGATAGATCCAGATACCTTAAATGCTTGGGATTCCCTATGGAATCAGGTAACTTAATAATATTGGAACAACAAGATAGAGATAAAACCCGTAAGCCTTTGCACTTGGATAATTGATTAGGTATCAAGTTGCTCAATGACCAAAAGAAATAGGGGAATTGAGCTTCTTTAGGGTCATGAAAAGGCAAGAATGTCCATAATTTGTTAATTTTGTGCAAATACTTAAATCGTTTGAATTCTCCATATTCAAATGTTGGAAAATATAAATGGCCAGTCTTTTCTGAAATATCTGGCATCTCTTCAACCTCTAACCTAAAACAAAATTTCCTAGATATAAAATTGGCTAAATCATTGAGAAGGTCATGCATAACAAAATGTGTTTCATTCCTAGGGGATTTTTGATAAAAAGACCTTGACACAAGATCCAGGAAGCATTCATTGCCTACTTCTTCCATTGCTTTATTTGGCTGAGAGCCTTGCAAGAAATCTTGTGCCATCCATAGCAGAACTAATTTCTCCTTGTTGAATTCGTAATCTTTCTGGTGTAAAGAACAATAAGCAAAGCATCTCTTAAGATGTGAGGGGAGATAATGATAGCTTAATCTCAATGCTGGAAGAATATTGCTATGATCATCTAAAACATTCCATATCTCATTGGTCAATATGCTATTCCATTCCTCACAAGATAATTTCATGTAGAAAAGGCTTCCAATCGTTTTCAAGGCAAGGGGCAAGCCTTTGCACCTTTTAGCTGTCCTTCTGCCAATTTCTTCAAGATCAGGATTCATTTGAGGACATGAATCTCGAAATGTATATGTAGAAAATAACAACCAACTATCTTCTTCTGATAATTGTCTCAGGTGGTATATCTCAATAAAGCATGCAGCTATAGCAACTTTTTCACTATGTGAAGTGACAAAAATTCTACTTCTTGTTTCCCCACAAATGAAAGGTATTCTAAGGGCTTCCCATAATATATAATCTTCGCACCAAACATCATCGAGAACAATAAGAAATTTCTTCCCAATCAAGATCTCCTTCAATTTAATTTGAAGCATATTTAGATCGTCAAATTCATCATTCACCCTTTGATCATTGTAAACAAGCTGAACGAGGGTCATCTTACCTAACCCACCCATGCCAACTACAAAAATGATGGAAAAGTGATTGTCATTTAACAACCACTCAATGATAATTTCTCTGTCATCATCTCCACCATATATTCTGGCTTCATCCAGAAAAGATGTTGTCGGCAACTAATGCAACACCACCACCTCTACCTTGTTTCAATCCTAGAACAATCTTTCTGCTCTCAAGAAATTCAAGGTTTTCAAGGACTTGCTTCATCCTTGATTCGATCTCCTTGTTAAAAGAACTAACAGAAGCACTAAAGAAGCTTTGTACCTTACTAGGAAGAGCCATTTGAATTTCATCTTCCAGTTTTCATTTGGAGACTTCATAGTCAATCTCACCCAAGACATCCTCGGCCTTATACATAGCATCTTTGACCTCATCAAGCCAGGCCTTCACATTTGGATGGCTAAACTGCTTGTCTTTGGTATCATCAATCACTCTGTTGATAGATAGCAACATGACCTTCAACTTCCTCACCAAAGTCTCATTCAATCCTTTTTTTAGGAAGTAGTCTAGAACTTCACAAGAAGCCAATCTGTCAAAAGCCACCCGATGGAAGGCAGAGAGAAAAGCACCACCTACATGTTCTGCAACCATGATCATTTTCTTTGTTTCTAGTTGAGAAGAATGTTATAGCAAAGGGAAAGAGGTTGTAATGGCAGTGATCAAAGCATTAAGAGGAAATACTGGTTAGTAGGTAAAGATTGCTTGAAAAAGTCAGTGCTTCTTTTCATCAATTGAGTGCATGTTTTGGAACATATTTAGAAAGCCCAAACCTTAGTTTTCAGCCCAAAAAGTGATTCTCCAATTTTCTCATCATGTTTGGATGTTGCAACTACTACTTCAGAAAAAAGAGATTATGGCCCAAAACAGATTTTGAGCAAAAGCTAAGGAGAGGAGCTTTTACGGTGTGTAGAATAGCTTTTTTATCCGTTGGATCATTTAATACCAAAATTAAATTGCCCAATGAATACATTAACAACCCCCTTTACTCAGAGTCTAGAGCTTCTTTTGGTGTATGTGTCTCGAGCTCATTCATCTGCAACCTCTGTTTCATGGTGGAGGATGTGCGGTTTTTCTGACATCGTGGAGCTTGTCTTTCAATGGCTTCTTCTTCACCTCAAATTTGAGCTTCTCCTTCTTCCTCTCAGACCTCTATTTTCCTCCTTAAGCTTCTCCTTCTTCACCACAGATCTGAGCATTTAATGGTAACAAATCTTCTTCCTCTTAGACCTCTATTATAGATCTGGCGACTCTGTGTGCAAATCTATGTGTGACTCTATTTTCATCATTCATCTTCTCCTTCTTCACGGCGAGCTCAGTATGCAGATTCCATTGGTGTGTGACCTTCATCAACATCCAAGCTTCTTCATCAACCACTTCAATTCTTCTTCATCAACCTCTATCAGCCGACCTCCGTTGGTCAAGTACTTCTTCTGGGATTGCAAGGTAAAAAAGAAATTCAAGAACTTCTATATTTATTTATGTTATTATTTAACTGTCTGGGGCTACATTTTTTTTTAAAATTCACTTGCATGTTTTGAAGTTGAATACGACATGTTATGCTTGCTTTCCATAAATTAGTTTTGATAGTTGTGTCTGCTTTCCAGTTCTAGGACTCATTTTTTGTTTCGGATTTTTTTTCCATTACTTTAGTTATCGTGTGCCAAATATTTTGGGAAGCTTATAATCTCGAAAGCACTGATACGCCTGAAAAAAATGAACTCGTATTGATGAAAAGCTCCAAATCCATATTATATCATGAATGTGCAATTAAGAATATTTCATTTTTTAGGTTTTTGTTTGTGTTAATTTGTTAAATGCATATAATACATTCTCATCCCATATAATATGTTATATATCACAATATATATTGGTATCGGTGTGTTTTTACTGGTATAGTTATTTTGGGTTAAAAAGAAAATGACACAATTATTCATTTTATCATCAAAATCGTTTGCAAAGGTACTTTACTGGTGCAAATGTCGATGAGGAATGATGCATGCTTCGAACTAAATGATATTTTAAAAGAATATTTAATTTTTTTAATGTTAATTTGTTAATTATATATAACATATTCTCATGTGGGAAGTAAATCTGCAAAATAATTCAACTACTAAATAATATGAATTTCTATAAATTTCATATTATATATAAATATGTAAGCATTTCAAATTGGGTTAACCTTGCTTGCCATCACGGATCTGAATGTCCTGCCCTGTTAAAATCTGTCAAGTACTCAAGGGCATACCTATCATGAGTAGAATAAAAATATAAAACTAATACGAATATTTTAACTCTATGAGCATCTATTATAAGTAAAATAAAAATATAAAAGTGACATGAATATTTAAAGACCTACAACAAGAAGTATATCTTAAGAAAGAAAAAAGTGTTGCATGTCTTATTTTACTAAGGAATTCCACCACAATACCTAAACAAAAGAAATCACAAACTGACACAACAATTTCACATGAAGTTCAGCACGTGTTTGACTTCAGTTTTGAGATAAATTGTCTTAGCATCTTCCCTTATTTATTTAATTCCCCCTTTTCTTGTTCATGTTTTTGTTTGCACGCATGTGGATGGTTTGGATTTTTTTTTTATTATGGATGTTTTGGTAATAGAATCATGAGTAATGATAAGGCAAAGGCAAGTTAGGACATTAAGACGACTGAAATTTTAATCAAATTGTGCTTGCAACAAGTCCATAAAGGGCAATAGCATGGAACTACTTATACAAAAACAACATGGAGAGAAATAGTTTCTGGATTTAAAGAACAAACAAGTAGGAGCTATAATAGGGGACAACTTAAAAATAAGTTGGATTCCCTTAAAAAAGAGTGGATGACATGGTGCAAGTTGTTTAAGAAAGAGACAGGTTTAGGATGGAAACCTAACACGTATATGGTAGATGCACCAGATAGCTGGTGGGCTAAGAAGCAAAAGGTATGTAATTGTAAATTTGGAGTTATAAGCTTTATATTCATTATGTAATATATAACAATGATTGGTTGTAAACATGCATGCAAATCCACTATATGCAAAATACAGATAAAAAAGACTCCTATTCAAAGATGAATTAACAATTTTATTCAAAAGTGTGATAGCAATTGGACAACAAGCATGGGCACCCTCATCTCAGAGATTACCTAATGAGGTAGAAGAAGATGATGATGTGTATCATCCTACTTTAGACTTAGAGGAAGGATTCAGGGATAGTGAGGAAGAACTTCAAAATCCTATTCCTGGAGTTAGTGCTGGAATCAGCACTGAATTTGGAGATATTAACTTAAAAACTTCACATGGGTGCTCTAGTGAAAGAAACATGGGAAAGAGGAAAAGGATGGGACCTTCTGAAGGATAGAAAAAGTAGAGAGCCCCGAATGCAAGACATTTAGTTAATGCAATTAGTAGAATTGTTGATGCCTAGGAGTCACAAGGAAAACAAAAGGTTGAAATATCTATAGTTCAAGCGATGGATGAACTAGGCACAATAGAGGCTATCACAATGGATCCACAGTGGCATTCCCAATGTTGTGAACTCCTTTCGGACCTAATGAAGAGGGAGATCTTTTTTAAATTGAGATGACATGAGAACAGGTTGATGAAACGGTTGAAGTTTGCAGCTTATAGAATTTAGGATGTTATTTATGCTTAAGTTTAGTACTTTGCTTCTTTTCTTTTTGGTTATAAACTTTGCTGTATGAACTTTATCTTTTTGTATGTTTGATAATCTTTGTTTTATATGGAGCTTTTGAATTTATCTAATATTATTGAACTTTTAGGAAGTTTACTGTTTAAAGAATTACTTTGTTTTCCAACTTACAGGTATAAATAATAAAATGAGTGACTCTTCTGATGATGACTTGGATCACGCTGCACAGGTGAGTGCACTGGTTGGATTGTATGTGTTTAAATATTTATGTAAGTGCACAGGTCATTCATGGATGAATGAAATTTTACAAGGACATCATATTCGTTATTATGAGATGTTTCAAATGAAGAATAAGGTATTTGATGAACTTTATATTGAATTAGTAATACATGGATTGAAACAAACTAAGGGGATGGGAGTGCAAGAAATGGTTGCAATATTTTTAAACACAGTTGGAAATGGGGTTGGAAACAGGATACTACAAGAAAGATTTCAACACTCAGGAGAGACTATAAGTAGACATTTTCATGAAGTTCTAGTGGCATGCCTTAGACTATCAATGAGATACATCAAGCCATGAGATAGTAGATTTCGTGATATATCACTAAAAATACAACATGACTGCTGATATTGGTCATTTTTCATGAACGCTATAGGAGCTACTGACGGAACCCATATCCAATGCATTGTTAATCCCACCAAATAGCCAAGATTTATTGGAAGAAAAGAATATCCAGTACAAAATGTAATGGTTGTATGTGATTGGGATATGTGCTTCACTTTTGTATTAGCCAGATGGAAAGGAACCGCACACGATGCTCGTGTTTTTAAGAATACCCTCATAACTCCTTCCATGAATTTTCTACATCCGCCTCTTGGTATATTTTTTGTTAATACAAGTATTTATTGTTTCAATTGAAATCATAAATAATTCACAAAATTTTCATTGATTATTAGGTAAATATTATTTGGTAGATGCTGGTTACCCAACGCCAACAGATATCTTGGTCCATATAAATGTGAGCGCTACCACCTGCCAAAATTTAGGCGTACTCATGGATTTGCTAACCCCAATGAAGCATTCAATTATTTCCATTCAAGCTTAAGAAGTACAATAGAAAGGACTTTTGGAGTTTGGAAGAATAGGTTTACAATTTTACGTCGAATGCCCAGGTTCAAATTTGATACACAAGTTCATATAGTTTGTGTAATAATGACCATACATAACTTCATTAGAAGGAAATTTGAAATAGATTCTGAGTTCTTGCATTATAAAAATGAAAATATAGTTGAGCATAACGATACTGATCGTACTAATGAGTATCGGGCATCTTTCTCAAGTCTAACCATTACCTCTTCAAGAGATATGGATTTTACTCGTGATTCAATTAAAGATCGAATTATACAATATTTGGAAGAGAATTAGTCATGTTATATTATTAAGTTCCTTATAACAATATCATTTTATTTAGTTTAAAAATTAAAAGTATTTTATAGGTTTTCTTTCATATTATTTGTAATTTATAATTTTAAGTAAATATTATCAATCAATTTTATAAACATAAAATCATTACACAATCGAAAGTGCTTTTGATTAAAATAATTTATATATGTTTAGTTTTGCAAAATCACTTTTGAGATAAAAACATCCAAATATAAATTAATTTTCACAATAGCTATTCTAACTAAAATCACTTCTGCAAAATCTATTATACTCAAAATCACATCTAAAAAAATGTTCCCAAACATGCACTGATCACTATTGCGGGTCGTCCCTTTGTTTTTTTTTTCATCTTTTTTTTAGTGGAAAGAGAATTCATTAAATCAAAAAAATAAAAAGCGCTCTCAAAGATAAACTAAAGAGAGCGATACACAGTCGAGGGCAAAAAATATAAATCATATCAAGTTAGAATTTGCACAATGATAAAGATACTTTAAATTTTAAATTATATTTAAATTAAACACTTCTTTATTTTTAAAATTTATATAAAATAGTTTTAATAATAAAATATAAATCATATCAATTTAATTAAACTTTGGTGAATATTTTTTTAAATTTTTAATAAAATTTGTTGAATCAAGTGTTTTGATGATTTCAAACCAACCTTCAAGAGCTTGGAGTAAAGATATCAAAGGTGCACCAAAAGTTTCAAATGAAGGAATTCTGGAGAAATCAGTGCGAGAATAGATGTATAATGTTTAGTAATGTTTTAATTTGAGAGAAAGACTTTGATTTGGTGAAAAGATGTTTTGAAAACTTTAATTCTATGTTAAATCATGGAATATTTGAAAAACACCCACCAACAGACGAAGTTTGAAAGGTTTATACAGATCTGCCGTTTTGAAAATTTGAACTTTGACTTTGGAAATTCAAATTTCCTTTTGAAAATGAATAAATCTGAAAAGAGGCTTCTCTGACAGATGAATTTTGTATTCCAAAATTCGAACTTTAACCTATGTCTGAAAAGAGCCCCTCTCTAACAAACAAACTTTAATGTTGAACATTCGAATTTTAGACAAAATGCAACTTATGAAAATTGAAAAATTCATTTGAGAATATGTCAAAGTTCATCTAAAAACAAGTTTAAAAACAGCTTTAAAATAGCCCACTGACAGATGAATTTTAAACGTGAAAATTCAAATTTCAAAAACAAAACTTGTGAATCTATTGTGCTGATATGTTGACATACGAATGACAATATTCACAAATTTGAATTTGAAACTAAGTCTGAAAAGAGGTCTCTCTGACAGACGAACTTTGCCCTTTGAAAATTCAAATTTCGAATTTATGAACTATTGTGCCTCATTGAACCAGCTTCTAACAGACGAATTTTGGGGTTTCAAAATTCAAATTTTGAAGGCACTGTAACAAATTGAATTTACTATTCACACTTAACAGAACAACTTTAAACATGAAAATTCGTATGTTCTAACATAGAATCATTTTCTAAAGATGAAAATTTGAATTTTGATTTATAACAGACGAACCTAGGAAGTTCAACGTTAAAGGCTATAACTTTTGGTTTCTGCGAAATTCGTCTGTTGACCAACTGAAATTCAAGGTTTGAGTGTCAGAAGCATTAAATGCGGTTGATAAAGGGATAGTTTCTCAGAGTAACTGTTGGGTAACATCTCTAACGGCTAGATCTTGTCTCTAACGTATAGTTAAGGCAGAAATCTATAAATAGAACTTCATTTGAAGATGTGGGTAATAAAATTACTTTGTAAATACTGAAACTTTGCCAAATCATTTACTCAAGTCTCTTACTCTCATATACTTCAATACTTGTACTCCAACTTTCATATTTACTCTGATTAAGAGAGTTTATTCATTGTAAACAATCTTATTTTCATCTGGAAGAAAGATTTTCTTGTGAGGAAATATCACAAGTGATTGGGGAAGCACTTAGTGAGAGTGCAAAGAGTGAAAGTGTGAGCTCTAGAAATAGAGCATCAACTTTGTACTGAAGCATTTGCAAAAAACTCACTGAATTCTTGCAGAATAGTAGAAAATCTCAAGTGGTGACTTGAGGACTGGACGTAGGTCAAGTTGAGAGACCGAACCAGGATAAATATCTGAGTCTTATCTTCCCTACTATTACTTCTATTGTTTATTCATTTATACTCTATTTTACCATCACCATTTGCTTTCTTCACTTTCTTGATGTTTTGCAGAAAATTTTTAATCTTCCCAATTCACTCCCTCTTGGGAAGCCAGCTTATCTAACAAGTGGTATCAGAGCCCGGATTCCCAATCAAAGGATTTTACAGTTCAGGAATTAAAATGGCTGGCTTTGGAGAACGCATACTACCAGAGGAAAACAACACAAATAGACCACCTGGTTTTAGTGGAGAAAACTATGGTCTTTGGAAGACTAGGATGTAAATATATCTCCAGTTCATTGATCTGGACATCTGGTCTATCATCCAAAAGGGAGATTTTATCCCAATGGCATTGGAGGATGATGGGAAATACAGAGAGAAGCCAGAAGCTGAATGGAACGAGGAAGATAGAAGAAGAATCTTGCTGAACTTTAAGGGAAAACACTACTTGGTTAGTGCATTGAATCAAGACGAATTTTACAGGGTCTCACAGTGCTCCGCTGCTAAGGAAATGTGGGACACCTTGCAAATTGCTCACGAAAGAATAACTGGAGTAAGAGAAAACAAATTGAACACCTGTATAGGTGAATATGAAAGCTTCAGGATGGCAGAAGAAGAAAGCATAAAAGAGCTCCAGAAGAGATTCACCCTCATTATGAATCAACTGAAGAGTCTGGGCAAAGAGTACACTCAGACAGAAAAAGTCAGAAAGATCCTCAGAGCTCTTCCTCTGGAGTGGCAACCCAAAGTAACAGCAGTAGAGGAAGCCAGAGGAGAATTAATGGTGTCTATCACAGCTCTCTTCGGTAGTCTCGATGAATACAAAGGAAAGATAAAGTCCCTCAAAGAGGCTGGATAAGACAGAAAGAAGAAGGGTCTTGCTCTGAAAGCTGCTGAGGAGAAAGAAGAAGAGTCTGACGATGGAGATGAATTAGATAAAGAAACTCTGGCTATGATGGTAAGAAAATTTGGAAGAGTTTACAACAGGAAAAGAAGCAAGAAATTCTTCAAGAAAGAAGCAGCTGGAGACAGTAAGAGAGAAGGAAAAGAACAACTAACCTGCTACGAGTGCAAGAAGCAGGGACACATTAAATGGGATTGCCCACAATTCCTCAAGAAGCAGGAAAAAGAAAAGAAAGTTGCAGACAAAGTCAAGAAGAAAAGAGCTTACATCTCATCAATCTGGGGTAACAGCTCAGATGAGGAAGAAGATGATGAAGAAGAGATCGCCAACATCTATCTGATGGCTCTTGCATTTGAAGAAGCTGAAACTCCATCCAACAGTGATCCAGAGGATAAGGTATATGAATTTGAACCTTCCTATTCTAAATTACTGGATACATTTCATGAATTGCATGATGAGTATGTCAAGACTACCATAGAACTTAAGCAAGCCAAGAAAAAGATTAACAAACTAGAATCTCAATGCAACATCTCTAAAACTGCTTCTCTGCATATTGAATCTGCTTGCTGTAAATCATGCATTGAGTTAAAATAAACTAATGACTATCTGGTAAAAAGCATGTCTAGACTCACTAAAGGAAAAGACATGTTGTTTGCTTTAATGGGAAGTCAGAGAATATCAGAGGGAAAGGCTGGACTTGGCTATGATCCTAATGCTGTAAAAGAAAAGATTAGGAAGAAAAATCAGAATGTGTATATAAGACATTTTGTGCATGCTAGTGGCAATGGAAAGAAAGATCATATGTCACATCACATTGAATCGTATAATCAACCAAGGCATGCAAAACAAAAATATTATTTGCATTGTTTTCTTCCTGCTTCTCAATCTAGTAGTCCCTTTTCCACCTGTCACTTATGTAACAAGAAGGGACATATTTCCAGTTCATGTACTTTAAAGAAAAATAGACCTGACAAGAAGGTTAAGTGGGTTCCCAAAGGTACATTTATATCTAGGGAAAAGACTACTGACAAAAAAGAACCCAAGCAAATTTGGGTACCTAAAAAGAAAATATGAACCTTGGTTTGCATGTTTGTCTTAAAGCTCGAAAAAGAGCAACAAATGGTATATGGACAGTGCCTGCTCAAGTCATATGACTGGTGATAAGGAGAAGTTCATCATCCTTTGAGACAAAAAAGGAGGAAAGGTGATATTTGGAGGTGATCAGTATGGCAAAATAGTTGGCATTGGCATTGTGGGGAAGAATCCTGAAACATCCATTGAAGAGGTGCTGTTTGTAATTAGCCTCAACCACAATCTACTAAGTATGAGTCAGACTTGTGACAAAGGAAACTGGGTACTATTTGACTCAAAGTTTTGCCTGGTCAACAGAAAAAGTGATCATAAAAAAATCCTCAAAGCTCAAAGGGATGGTAACTGCTATACTATTGATCTTGATGAACTTCCTCCCTTAGATTCTGTCTGTTTGATTAACCAGGATAATGATAGTTGGTTGTGGCATAGAAGGTTAGCTCATGTTAACATGAATCAACTATCAAAACTGGTTAAAAATAATTTAGTCACTAGCCTACCAAAAATCATTTTTGAAAAAGATAAAGAATGTGATGCATGCCTAAAAGGAAAACAAATCAAATCTTCTTTCAAATCTAAAAACATGGTCACCACAACTAGACCACTAGAACTACTGCATGTGGATCTGATTGGTCCATCTAGGGTAAAAAGCATTAGTGCAAATCTGTATGTGCTTGTAATTGTGGATGATTACTCTAGATTTGTCTGGACACTATTTCTTTCCTCTAAGAGTAATACATTTGATGCATTTGTAACCTTAGCTAAGAAAGTGCAAAATGAGAAAGGTATTTCTATTATGTCTGTCAGGTCAGATCATGGAGGAGAGTTTGAGAATTCATACTTCCTGGAGTACTGTGATGAGCATGGAATTGATCACAACTTCTCAGCTCCAAGAACTCCTCAACAAAATAGAGTAGTGGAAAGGAAGAATAGAACAATTGGAGAGATGGCTAGAGCAATGCTGAATGAAAAGAAACTCTCTCAGGTATTCTGGGCTGATGTAGTAAACATAGCAAGCTACATCATAAATAGAGCCTATATCAGACCAATCCTTGGGAAGACTCCTTATGAGCTGTACAAAAGAAGAAAGTCAAATCTCTCACATTTACATGTGTTCGGCTGCAAGTGTTTTATCCACAATAATGGAAAGGAGAATCTGGATAAGTTTGATACCAAATCTGATGAAGGTATATTTCTGGGTTATTCTAGTAGAAGTACGGCATATAGAGTTTTTAACAAAAAGTCTAAATTAGTAGAAGAATCTGTGCATATAGTATTCATTGAAAATGAAATTGTTTCCAAACATGTCACTGATGAGGATGATCTTATTTCAAACTTTAAAAATTTAGATATTTCTGATGAAGGTAAAATTAAACCTCCAAAAATTTCTAAATCTATTAACATAAAGGAAGATATTCAGGAGAAAGATTTTGAGGATGAATAAAATGAAGACATGTCTCAAAAACTCCCTAGAGTTTGGAGATATTAAAGGAATCATCCTGTAGATCAAGTGATAGGTGATGTTCAAGAGAGAGTTAAAACCATAAAACAGTTAAGGGATCAAATGATAAATTGTGCTTTCATTTTACAAATTAAACCTAAATGTACTGAGGAAGCCTTAACTGATGAATACTAGATTTTAGCTATACAAGACGAGTTAAATCAGTTTGAAAGAAATCAAGTTTGAGACTTAGTGCCTAGATCCAAAAATCATCTTGTCATTGGCACCAAATGGGTTTTTAGAAATAAGCTTGATGAATCTGGATTAATAATAAAAAATAAAGCTAGAGTGGTTACCAAAGGGTATAATTAAGAAGAATGAATTGATTTTGAAGAAACCTTTGCTCCAGTGGCTAGATTAGAAGCAATTAGAATTCTGTTAGCTTATGCATGCATGAAAAATATTATGTTATATCAAATGGATGTGAATAGTACTTTTCTTAATGGAGATATCATAGAAGAAGTTTATGTAGACCAATCTCCAGGCTTTGAGGACTCTACAAGACCAAACCTTGTCTATAAACTAAAGAAAGCCCTTTATAGTTTCAAGCAAGCTCCTAGAGCGTGGTATGAATGATTAAGTAGTTTTCTAACTAAAAAGGGATTCAACAGAGGAAAAGTAGATACAACTTTATTCACTAAGAAAAAAATAAATATTTACTTATTGTTCAAATCTATGTTGATGATATTATATTTGGTGCTACTAATGAATCTCTTTGCAAGAATTTTTCTAAGCTAATGCAGGGAGAATTCGAAATGTCCATGATGGGTGAGCTCAACTTCTTCCTTGGATTGCAAATCAAGCAATGTAATGATGGTATCTTTCTCAATCAATCCAAGTATCTGAAAGAATTGCTGAAAAAGTTTGGAATGGAGAATGCTAAGCCAATGGGAACACCTATGGCTACTGCAACCAAACTGGATATGGAAGAAGAGGGTAAAATGTTTGACATAACCTAATATAGAAGAATGATTGGATCTCTGCTATACCTAATTGCCAGCAGATCTGACATTATGTTCAGTGTCTACATGTGTGCAAGATTCCAATCATGCCCAGAAACCCGTGCAACTATTGTGAAACGTATATTTAGATATCTAATTGAAACATCACATATGGGTCTTTGGTATCCTAAAGGTAATGGAGAAGATTTGAAAGGATACACTGATGCTGACTTTGTAGGATCCAAAACTGACAGAAAAAGCACAAGTGGAACATGTCAGTTTCTTGGAGGATCCTTGGTTTCATGATTTAGTAGGAAGCAAAACAGTGTGGCCTTATCCACAGCAAAAGCTGTTGTGCCTAAGTCATCTGGATGAAGCAGCAGCTTGAAAATCTTGAGATTGAGATAAAAGAAATACCTATAATGTGTGATAACTAAAGTGCCATTAACATCACAAAGAATCCAGTCATGCATTCAAGGATGAAGCATATTGAAGTTAGGCACCACTTCATAAGTGATCATGTTCTGAAAGGAGAGATCATATTAGAATACATCCCTACAGAAGATCAAGTTGCTAAAATCTTGACGAAGTCTCTTTCAGAAGATAGGCATTGTAAAATCAGGAGAGAATTGGGTATGATAAAACCCAATGAACTGTAAGTAAATTTCTATATCAATCTATTTTAGAATTTCTAACATTGATTTAATTCTAACTTTAGTATTAGAGAAAGTTTAATGTAAGTTGCAGGTGCTCCTCTTGAGTTTAAATGACAGTAGATCTGAAAAATGGAGCAAATCATAATGGAACAGTAAAAAGGAGAAAGAGACAGCAAGAAATCTGAATTTTGGATCCATTCTGTAAGTTTTTAAAGTTGAAATTCACATTTTAGTTATGTGTTAGATGAATTTCCTTGATAAATTGTGTTTTTGAACAAGTCATCATATTTAACATTCGAATTTAGATGCCCATCAGACAAACTTCAGCTTGGTTTACATTATAACAGTTCTCGGTGGTCCTTCAAAATTCGTTTGTTGGTCTTTGAAAGTTCAAATTTTCAAAAATAAAATTTTAATGTTATCTTTGTCTAACATGATGATTATAAAAATGTTTGTTTCTTAAACATACGCATGTTGGAGAACCTTTACAAAGTAAAGAAATTCGAATTTCTTATTAATTTCTGATTCAAAATTTGTTTGTTGAAACATGCTCACAATGTTGAATCTCTGAAAGATGAATTTTCATATGTATAGTTCATCTGTTGTTTGTTATATTGGTTGTTGCTTAATGCCTGCTCTTTGAAATTCGAACTTTATTGAAACAAAGTTCGTCTGTTCATCCTGTGTTACTTGGACTAAGCCTCTGTCAGACAAATTTTCAGAAGTTCTGTCAGTAAGCTTTGCTGAATTGTTTAACTTTTAACTGCTCGAAGTTTGAATTTTGACCCCTTAAAATTCATCTGTCAAGCGGTTACACGCGTTAAAACCAATGTTTTCCTCTGAACAGACACAACCCTACTCATCTCATCTCTGAGTCTGTTCAAATTCTTTCTTTAATGCTCTTCAATTCTGAACGTAAATCTTTATTTCCCACCGTTTAAAATCCTTTTCGCATCCTATAAACCCATTCTCAGCTTCATTCTAAAACATTCATCCACATAAATGGCAAGAGTAAAAAATCCTGAAGTTAGAAAGGGAGAGGCACGACCAAAGAGAACGGTTAAATCCAATATGCCTCAAAGGAGGGTGAAAAACCAAAGAGAAAAGCCAAATCAAGCAAGGCAACTCCCTCTAAATGGTAGAAAACAACTCCAAAGGCAGAATCAAAGAAAGCTGGACCTTCTTCATCGAAGAAAACAGAGCCTTCGGTTCCTGTTCCTGCTGCTGATGCTGTTGCTTCCACTTCCTCCTCCAGTACCAAATCTAGAGAATACTAACTCACAACAATGCCATTATGGAGCACTCCTCAGATTCAGGAGGAATACTCAACCAAGTTTGTGAGTAAAAAGGTAATCAAGCCTCATTGTATGAACATGGAAGATTTCTTAGTCTCTAACAATTTTGATGATAGAATATGGATGCTGAGATATAAGAATCTGTTAGAGATACTGGAGAGGTATGATGATGAATTGCTTAAGACATGGTATGCCTTTTTGAAGTACAATAGCAAGAAGAAGAAGTAGGAGGTCAATCTAAGATCAAGGACCATTTGGCTCACAAAAAGAACTTTTAATGAAGTTTTGGAAATTCTAGGGCAAGACGGCCTTAAGATTGACATCACTGCCTCAGGATATATGGATGAGGCAGAGACTGCTGATAAAGAAGGTGACCCCTTTCTGAACTACAAGGAAAGCACAACCCTAAACACATTGTTCAGAAGAAAGGAGAATAGGCCATCAATAAACTTGTTGAAGCCCACTGACCTTAGTGCTTAAGTGAGGATCCTACACTACATAGTGTCTAGGATTATCTTCAACAAAGGAGGTAGCTTCAATCTGATCACAAGGGCATAGGCACATGTGATGGCAGCAATCATGCGTGGAAAGCTTATCAACATGGGACATATCATACTCCAACACATGATCAAAGCAAGGGATCAAAGGAAAGACTCTACATTCCCCTATGCAGCAATCATTTCAAGGATTCTACAATATGCTAGAATTCAATACCTTAAAAAGGGAAAGAGAAGCCCACTGAGATTTTCAAGGAGGAGGAGCTACAAAGAATGGGGATTGAAAGAAAAGATGGAAGATGGATTGGGAAGGGAACAGAAAAATCTGAAGATCTCTCTTTGATGAAGATGCCTCCCTATAGCAAGAAGGTACCTCTGAGGCTCGTGCAAGACCTACACCTCAGCCTTCTCAACTCGTCCCATCTCCATCTCTGCCTGCTCATATTCCATCTACTCCCTCCTCTCGTGTCAAGCCAACCAAGATCACTGAGTTGTATGACAGTCTGTCTACACTCATATTAAGTATTAGGGATGAGCAAAATGCCAAGTTTGCTCATCTACAACATCAGATCCACCAGCTGGCCAAGAACATGAAAGTGGTTGCTAATGCATATAAAGATATTCGGAATGCCATTCCTACCACATCAGCTTCACCTCAGCCAGGGTTTACTAAGCCTGCTAAGTCTCCAAGCCTCTAAGCCCCTTTGAGCTAGCCTCTTTTGAGCGTGATAATGCTGTAAATGATACTGAGGTTGCTGGTACACTAAGCACACCAAGTCCTAGCCCTCATTGGATTATGGTATGGAAAAAGAAGGCCCTCAAGATTCAAGCTCTCATGAACCCATTCTAGCAGATGCTCAAGAGTCAATTCTGTTCCGACAAGAATCTAAGCAAGTAGAAAGATTAGAGACAGTCATCTCTACTTCACCATTCATGCAGGCTGCCCTAAATGAAGAAAGGAGCATTGTGCCTTTTGTTGATTTGGAATCCATTACACACAATGCTCTCTTACAAGCTCAGAGAAGAAGGCTTGAAGAAATGTTTCCTCCTCCTACTCCCCCACCTATTACTTATTATGGTTTCTCGGAGGAAAGAAAGGCACAATTGGCAGTTACAAGGCAAGACATTTCTGATCTTTTTGAGATTTCTGATGATGAAGATGAAGATATAAGTTCTGAAGTTTCTGGGTCCTTGCCAAAACTCAATCCAAAAATGCCATTTGTCCCTGTGCCTCTTCAAGCTATTCTAGTATCTCAGATCCATCCTCCTGCTAATTTTGTTCACCTTCCTGATGATGTCAAAAAAGGGGAGAAGAGTGAGCAAACTGGAACTAGAAAGTCTATTACAGAGCATTCAGGAAAATCCTACAACAAGAAGACCAAGTCAAAGAAAAAGTGATTAGAACTTATGCTTGAGTCCTCTTGTAATGTTGTATTGTGTTTCTGTTGATTGTGTATTATGTGTCTGTATTCTTTAATGTTTTGTATTGTTGTAAAGTGACATTTGATGAAATGAAAGAATTCCTTGGTTGCAATGAACTGTTCTTGTTAGATCTTAAATGAGCTAATAAATCTCTTTACTTGATCTACTATATATGATATCTTTTGGATTATAATGCATATGTTGAGGGGGAGCTTGTGAAAGCAAACCCAAGTACTAATCCAGTTTGTAAGTTATTTTGCCATCATCAAAAAGAGAGAGAATATTGAATCAAGTGTTTTGATGATTCCAAACCAACCTTCAAGAGCTTCGAGTAAAGATATCAAAGGTGCACAAAAAGTTTCAAGTGAAGGAATTCTAGAGAAATCAGTGTGAGAATAGATATAGAATGTTTAGTAATGTTTTAATTTGAGTAAAAAACTTTGATTTGGTGAAAAGATGTTTTGAAAACCTTAATTCTATGTTAAATCATGGAATATTTGAAAAACACCCACCAACAGATAAGTTTGAAAGGTTTATACAGATCTGCTATTTTGAAAATTCAAACTTTGGCTTTGGAAATTCAAATTTCGTATTAAAAATGAATAAGTCTGAAAAGAGGCTTTTCTGATAGACGAATTTTGTATTCCAAAATTTGAACTTTGACCTATGTCTGAAAAGAGTCTGAAAAGAGCCCCTCTCTGACAAACGAACTTTGATGTTGAAAATTCGAATTTCAGACAAAATGCAACTTATGAAAATTGAAAAATTTGTCTGAGAGTATGTTAAAGTTCATCTAAAGACAAGTTTAAAAAGAGTTTTAAAATTGCCCACTAACAGACGAACTTTGAATATGAAAATTTGAAGTTCAAAAACAAAGTTTGTAAGTCTGTTGTTTGATATGTTGATGTACGAATGACAATAATCAGAAATTCGAATTTGAAAGTAAGTCTGAAAAGAGGTCTCTCTGACAGACAAACTTTGCCCTTTGAAAATTCAAAATTTAAATTTATGAACTATTGTGCCTCATTGAACCAACTTCTGATAGATGAATTTTGGGGTTCCAAAATTTGATTGTGAAGGCACTGTAGCAAATTGAATTTACTATTCACACTTAACAGAATAACTTTAAACATGAAAATTCGTGTGTTCCAACATAGAATTATTTTCTAAAGATGAAAATTCGAATTTTGATTTATAACAGACGAACTTCGGAAGTTCAACGTTAAAGGCTGTAACTTTCGTTTTTGTGAAATTTGTCTGTTGACCAACTAAAATTCAAACTTTGAGTGTCAGAAGCATTAAATGCGGTTGGTGAACGATTATTTTCTCAGTATAAACGTTGGGTAACATCTCTAACGGCTAGATCTTGTCTCTAACGTATAATTGAGGTAGAAATCTATAAAAAGAATTTCATTTGAAGATGTGGGTAACAAAATTACTTTGTAAATACTGAAACTCTGCCAAATCATTTACTCAAGTCTCTTACTCTCACATACTTCAATACTTATACTCCAACTTTCATATTCACTCTGATTAAGAGAGTTTATTCATTGTAAACAATCTTATCTTCATCTGGAAGAAAGATTTTCTTGTGAGGGTATATCACAAGAGATTGGGAAAGTACTTAGTGAGAGTGCAGAGAGTGAAAGTGTGCGCTTTAGAAACAGAGCATCAACTTTGTGCTGAGGCATTTGCAAGAAACCCACTGAATGCTTGCAGAATTGTAGAAAATCTCAAGTGGTGACTTGAGGACTGGACGTAAGTCAAGTTGAGAAACTGAACCAGGATAAATATCTGAGTCTTCTCTTTCCTACTATTACATTTACTGTTTATTCATTTATACTCTATTTTACCATCACCCTTTGCTTTCTTCACTTTCTTGACGTTTTGCAGAAAATTTTTAATCTTCTCAATTCACCCCCCTCTTGGGAAGCCAGCTTATCTAACAAAATTCATATGAAGTTTGTTTTTATTTCTAAAATTGATATAATTTCTCTTGAGAAAATATGGAGTAAATCGCAAATACCTCTTTGTTAAACTTACATAATTTTTTTATTTCAAAAAGAAAATTCAATTATACTTTAAAAATAAAAAATTGTAATTTTGATAACATTTGTAATTGAAAAGATTTGTGCAATTTACTACTCATCCCAATGAAGATTAATCTAAAGTTCGAAAATGAAGGAGAGATTTTTGTTATTTAAACAAATTAAAAAAAGTTAATTTTAAAACAAACGAGAAATTAATATAATTTTAAAAAGTTTTGCCTAATTTACTCTTTTTCATCTATTATTATATGCCTTCAAGGGAAGTGCAAATTATCAAGGTTTAAAAATTGGATCAGATATTGAACTAGTTAAAGTATTGGTTCAAAGTTCAGTGATTTAACCGTAATTCAAATGAAATTAAACCAATGGTAATAAATTTAATAATTTTTTAATTTTATATATTATGTAGAAAATTAAAAATATCATTAATAAGTTTCACAACCTAATATCAAAATCTAAATAAGTTAATATTCATCTATAATTATATTTTGAATTCAAAATAAATAATTAATATTTTATTTTCATATTATTTGTTAAGTAAATTTATTATTATTAATAATTATGTATCATAATAATACTTATACAATATTATAATATAGAAAGACAAAAATTTATATAAAAAATAATATTACTTAGTGCTAAAAATAATACTATTTTATCTTAAAAACTATGAAAAGTTAAAAGATTTTTTTTAAAAAATTTAAAAAATAAATAAATTAGACCAATTTAACCAGTTTTTTAACTAATTCTAAAAATAGACAGTCAAGATACATGACTAAACTGGACTTGGGACTGATTTATGGTCCAATCTGATTTTTCGAATCCTACAAATTATAGAATTTGTTCTTTCTTTTTCGTACATGAACGAAGCGAATAAGAATTTTATTTTAATTGTCATTATTTTCCGACAAGTCCTGCACACTCATTTATAATAACTCTAATTACAATTAGGAATTAGTATAATAAATTAATTATAAAAAAATTTTATCTAAAGAAAAATATTAAATAGTAAAAATAGAAAAATAAATAGTAACACATCCTATTTTATAATAAATTTATTATTTCTACCCTTAATTATAGTTTTCCCTTGTACTCAACAATCAGAAGAAGAAAGGACGACTGGCATTTCAAACATATATATATATATATATATATAGACCACATTTGATTTGATTATAAGTACAAATAAATATGAAGCCTTACTTCACTTTTTTCTTTATAATGTTCAAACATGATCGGAAAAACTAACTGAAGTAGACAATTAAAGTGCTGGTGTGTGCTTTGGTTCAGTGACAAGTATATATTCATTAACATTTTTTTTTTGGGTAGCATATAATCATTAACTTTATGCATTAGAAATATCATGAAAACAACGCTGAGGCGCACGCAAGTGAGCCACATCTTGGTCATTAGTTAATTTTCTTTATTCAGCGGAATTGGAAAATGTGAATTTCAAAAACAAGTTATCCCAATTAAACAAAGTTGTATTCATTAAAGAATGTCTAGTTAATGTGCTTTGGAATATGCCAGTAGTAGGTAAGTTTTTTTTTTTTTTTTACCCAAGCCAGTAGTAGGTAAGTTGAATGATTATATTTATAGTACTCCTCTTGCCTCTTGATATCAGAGTTTTTTTAAAATTATCCCTTTTATTCTTAATGTAACAATTTTTTTAAAATTTAATGTAGCATTAATGTGTGTTTTTTAAAAATGTCCTTAATATTTTAACTTTATCACAAAAGCATTAATGTGAGATAAAAATTAATAATTTTTATTAAGGTTATTTTAATAATTTTTAAAAAAATTCAATGCTTCTGACTTATTTTAATTATTCATCTTAATTTACAAAATTTTAGTTAAAAAACTCTTATAAAAAGAATACGATGAAGTATTATGAAGGTCAATTATTGTGATGGTGCTAATGGGGTCATTTTGGCTTTATTGATTGTAGGAAAGTGATTATTGTACTTCCTCCGAACTCAAATATAGGATTTTTTATCTTGATCTTAAATATAAATTTTTTTTAAAATATTAAATAGTATTTATTACACATTTAAAAAAAGTTCATATGTAATCCATCTCAAAGAAAGAGAAATAAATTAAATAAAGATAATATTAAAAAAATCTTAATTTTTTAATAAAACAAAATAATTAACTAATTTTATCTAATACTTTTAATTATGTAATTTGGTTTAAAAAAAATTTATATTAAGAATTGAACTCATAGTATTTGTTAGTTTGGAAAATGTAAATTTTGGAAGCAAGAAAACAAAATTGGAATGCCTGTTTGAATAAGGAAAAAAATGTGATTATGGGCTCCATAAGTAATTATGTGTTAAAGCTGTCAAATGGAAACAGTTTTTCAATAAGCACTTATGCCTCAAATAAGTGTTTATAGAAGAATCTGATTTTTTCTGCTTATGATAATCATTTATCCTTCCATAATCACTTATTTCATTTTTTCTCCTTATTATCCACTCAATAATCACCTAAACCCCAATATCATTTCTTTTCTTAAAATCACTTATGGAGTAAAAATATTCAAACACAAATTATTTTTGACATAATCACTTAGAGCCCGTTAGGTTCTCAGTTTTGTAAAATTAAGTTAAGATAAATGAAGTTTATAAAAATAAAGTTTAGATAAAGAAAGTTTGTTGTAAGTTGTAATGTTTGAATATTCTTTTTGCAAAAGTAAGTTTGACAAAAATCATGTTTGGATGATAAGAGTTAAAAATATTTTTAGATATATATTATACAGTGAATTTGTTTCTCTTTTTCCAAAATTCACGTTTTGTTAAAGAAAAAGTAAATTTTCCTTCCTTTTCTAAAATCACAGTTTAATTCACTTTTCATTTTTCAAAAAGGCAATTTGTGTTTGGTCGAACACATCTTCTTCGAAAATCATGGTTGAAAAACATGGTATCTTTTTCATAAAGATAAACCAATCAGGCAGTTATTCTCATAATCACTTACGAATAAATACTTATCCTCATAATCACTTAGGGTGTGTTTGGATTGGTTTATGTATAAATGATTATGAGGATAAGTGCTTATTCATAATAGATTATGAGCATAAGTGATTATGTCAAAAGTGATTTGTGTTTGGATATTTTTAACCCATAAGTGATTTTGAGAAAAAAAAAATGTGCTTGGATTTTGGTAATTTAAGTGATAATTATGTGGATAATGAGAAGGAAAAATAAAATAAATGATTATGTGAGGATAAGTGATTATCATAAGTAGAAAAAAGTAGCTTATAAAAATAATCATTTAAATAGCCATAAATGATTATTTTATCCTCGGGTGTGTTTGGCAATTGATCAACATAATCACTTGTTTTCCTCTACAAGCACTTTTTTTTGCTTATCTAAACAGATAATTATATATAATTCAATCCAAATATACTCAGAATCATTAAAAAACTTGTGTGCTTTGGAATGGGGTCGTAGAAGTGGGTATGTTGAATGAGTAAGGTGAATTATTGTTGGGGTGCTAATGGATCTTCTTGACTCAACTGCTTTTGGAGGCCACGTCACACGGTTCACAGAATGGCATTACCTTTTTGCCTAATTTAACCAAGGAAATCACTTTGTGGAGAACAGGTTTGGGACCTCTGCACCTCTTTTTCTAATTCTCCCCTGCTGCCCCTTAAAAAATGACACCATATGGTTTAAAATAAGATCTTGACCACTCAACCTATAAGACAAATCACAAAAGCTTCATTCAACCCAAACTTATCTTCATCCTTCAATAGCGAGCTCGTACAATAGATTGGGGCTGGTAGAGGTGCGGTGGCTATTGGGCACTAGCAACAGAGAGCATGAGCATAAGCATGAGATTTGAAGAAAGTGTGACAACTGACCCATCCCTCACGTGTCTCTTCTATCTTCTAATGTCATACCTTAATCCCAACCTTCCATACTCCTCTACTCCTATCTCCTATCAGTGGGTCAAGGAAGAAAGTAAGTCTCATGATAGCCTATTCAATTTGCTATTACTTAATCAAGGCTATGTGTGTTTCTCTAGTCAAGCTGTTGAAAATTCCATATACGAAAGCCAAATCCAAGTCAATTATGGTATACTGCATATCTATGCTTTCAACTCTATGGTGACTATGGCATTATTTAAAAGTTGTAAATTGTGATAGACTCTATAAAGAATTTGCTTACTTGTCCATTTCATAGCCTAATTTCATATCAGGGGATTATGGAAGGTTGTTACTACTAGTCTGATTTAATTTCCTTTTTTCTTGTTAGGAAAAAAAATTGTGGTAGTTTATTTTAAATCTTCAATAAAGACTACATTATTCACCTAAACTGTCCTACTTGATAATATCAATTCCCATGATTTGTTACTGATGTTGAGGACATATAAGCTTTATCTCTATAATGCTTGCATGATTCAAAATTTCTCTATTATAAAATTGTTTCTTTCTTTATGTATGACTACTAATTTATTCATAGGCCATGGTTTCTTCTTAATTGTCATAGTTTGGATTCTTGTAAAGACTCATTGTAAATGCCAATTGTCACAACTAATATTGATATAATATTGATACTGATTTGGGATACATTCAAAATGCTCACTTGAAGTAAATGCTTACTCAATCAAAATAAAGGAATGAACTCTGTGATTTCTAAATCATTTTTTATAAATGCTTAGTAATATGTGCAGGGACCAAAAAGATGAGTATATGCTTCATACAATCAAAATAATTGAAGCAAACTAGAAGGAAACTGCTTCAATGAACCAAAACAATAATGCATTCTAGACAAAATAATTGATGGAAGGAAACTACTTCATAGAACAATGGAATTTGAAGCTGCTTCACTTTGCAAACTATTGGTGCAAACTATTGGTATGAACTACAGGTGCAAACTATTGGTGCACCTTAGATAAATTCATCACTTTGCCTGTTGCTGAATTGTGCACCTATATATGATAAAAAAAGAGGTTGTCAACGGATACAAAAGGCCAATACAAAGATCTATGATTGCATTAGTTGATGTATAGCAATTGTAATGATATAGTGAAGTTATTGTAACTTGTTCATAGGATTGTGCAATTGTAATGATACATACTAAAGATGTATATCTGAATTGTACACCTATTGGTTGATCTATTGTAAATAAAAGGACATTGCATTTCAATGAAACTTGTCCTATTCTCAATATCCAATGTAATGATATACCATTGGTTAACGTTTAATTGAACTCTATTGCTTCAAGAGATTCCATGTTGCTATCAAATGGTGCCTACATTATGGGGAAAATAGTCAATAAGAAAAATGATAATTCTGTTCAAGGTTTTTGCAAACTGCTAGTCAATGTAGTTATATGATCAACATTGAAGCATAAGTCATTTGACTTCCATTTAGAGTAGGGCATTGAAGTGTTGAGCTAGATATTGCTTGTGGCACTTGAGTTGTGTAAGGTTTAGTATAACATAGTTTTGATGATGACAAATATAAAGTAACAAGGAACAAATACATCATATGTATCTGGCATATATAATGTTTTTTAAAGAAGTAAAATGTGCATTAGCATGTATTTAATTATGATTATAATGTATGTATCATGCTATATGCAAATATATCCACTATACTTTTACAATAAATAATATAAGTTGGATATATAAACTGGACTAATTACTTGGTTTGTAAGTGTAATATATTAAATGTAGGATGACCCAAGTAAAAAGAGCAATCATTAGGATACAGAAATGGAAATCAATATCATGCCTCACTCAAGAAAAAAGAAGAGAAAGGATGCTCCAAAAATTGAAGATTAGAATAAAGCATGCCAAGAAGGAAATGATCAAGCGAAAGTGGAACTCAATATTTGAAGATCTAGTCACTAGGTATATTTTATTTTCACTTAGATCTTGAGGTGGAATTAATCTTTAAAAATTGTTTAATCTTGTTACCATATGTTTTAAATGAGTTAGATTAAGTAAATATGATATTAGCATATATTAGATTTGAAAAACTCTGACTGACAAAAAAATTTTGAAAAGTTAAACTTCATATACTTTGTGAAAATACGAACTTTGCTAACTGAAATTTGAAGTTCCAGAGATATCACCTTTGATAAATGAATTTCAAGTGTTGAAATTCAAATTTCGAGCCAAGTATAGTTAGTAAAATGTGCAAAATTCGTCTGAAGTCATAACAAAGTTCGCCTGATAATTAAGCACTAAAAGGGTTCAAAAACATTCCCTCTGATAGACGAATTTTGGATTTCAAAATTTAAATTTTAGAATAAAACTCAATGATTTACAATTGCATTTGATTAACTCAAGAATTTTTTGGTATCAAAGTAGCATATCCTTACTTTTAAACAAAGTAAAATCTAATTTTAAAAAATCTAGAGTTTGACCTTTGATTAGTATTTTTAATACATCTCTCAAAATACATGTGGGTTTGATGTAAAACTTATTTCATATGAAACTAGACTTAATAAGCTTTTCAAAGAAGGTTATTTCACTCAAAATAAAATTCATATGAAAAAGCTATGGTCATTTAAAGTTGAGTAGTGAGATATAGATTTTCAATTTTAATCTCCTATCATTATTTTGATCATATCTCATAGAATACCTTTGTTTTTGAATTGAGACTTATTACATTTGAAAGTAGACATTGAGAGCTTTCCAACCATATGTCATTTGCTTAATTCGAAGTTAAAATGAGAGAGTTATAACTTCTACAAAATTGTCAATAGTGCAAAGTTCGAAGTTATAGAGGTTCTGCCTCTAGTAGACAAATTTCGAGCTTCCGAAATTTGAATTTTGAACCTCCAAAATTCGAATTTCGAAGAGAACTTTTGTGTCATGTTGAGCTTGCCACTGATAGATGAATTTTGGCTTCTGAAATTAGAACTTTAGGTCTAACAGATGAATTTTGGCTCTCAAAATTCAAATTTTGAAACTCCAGAATGTGAAAATGCTTCTAGAATAGTCAACAGACAAATTTTCACATCTAAAATTTGAACTTCAAGTATAACAGATGAATTTTGGCTTTGAAAATTTGAATTTTGAATCTCCGGAATGTGAAAATACTTCTAGAATAGCCAACAAATAAATTTTCACATCTAAAATTTGAATTTCGAAAGGAAGAACTTGTGTCATATTGAATTGTTCACTGACAGACGAATTTTGGGTACCAAAATTCGAACTTCAAAGGCACTGTAACAATATGGAATAACTGTTCACACTTACCAGAAGTACTTTAAACTTAAAAATTCGTATGTTCCAATATAGAAACATTTTCTAAAGATGCAAATTTGAACCTTGCTTTATAACAGACAAACTTCGCGGTTCAACATTAAAGTCGTTAGCTTTCTGTCTTTATGAAATTCGTCTGTTGACACCCAAAATTTGAATTTCAAAGCGTCAACGCATTAAATATGGTTGGTGAATGGCTAGTTTTACAGAGTAACCATTCAGTAACATCTCTAACGGCTAAATATTGTGTCTAACGTCTAATTATACTACAAATCTATAAATAGAACATCATTTGAACTTATAGGTAACAATTTTAAGAGAGTTTATATACTACAATAGTTTGTAAAATCTTTTTATCTCGGCATTGTTTGAAAAATCCACCCCAATAGTGTGAGCATTCAATGTATTATCTACTCTTCAAGAGAGTTTTCATTATGTAAATATTTCTTTATACATATTCTAGGTAGAATCTTAATGTGGGGAAGCACTAAGGAATTTACATATCTTGTAAGGGCATGGGGAGAGTGGCTTCACAAGTACCTACTGAAACTTGTGGGATGTACTGAGACTTCATAGATGCCTTGATCAAACTTATGGGATATAGTGAAAAATTCAAAGTGGTGGCTTGGGGACTGGATATAGGTCAAGTGGTTGGGCTAAACCAGTATAAATTGTTACGTATTATTTTTCATCTTCTCTATTTAGTTGCTGCACATAACTCTCTCTGTTTATCCCTGTTTTGTTGCACTCTTAGTGAAATTCGGTTGTGATCCAAAAAAAACGAAAATCTTACATCACCCAATTCCCCCCCTCTTGGGTGACCAGCCAACCTAACAAGCTGGTGCAGGAGGTGATAAGTTTGATGTTTCTTCTACCTTTTGAGTGATCTAAAATGTAAAAATAACTAGGTTTGAATATTGTTTAATGACATTGCAAAATAGGGAAAATGTACTGATTCTTCATGTAAAATAACATTGCAAAGCAAATTAATTAGGATTGATTTTTGTTAAATAGCACTACAAAATAATAAAATATAAAATATACCATTTCTTCATGTACTTACAAAGAAGTTTTGGAAGATTTAACTTTTCTTCTTCTCTTAGTGGACTGTTCATGTATAGAGGGTGATAAGTTGGAAATTTCTTCTGGCTTTTTGGTGACCTACAAAGCCAACTAATTAGGATTGACTTTTATTAAATGACATTGCAAAATAATAACAAGTAAAATATACCGTATCTTCATGTACTCGGGAAGATTCTTTAGAAGATGGCACATTTCTCTCTTTTGTTTTTTTCCCCTCTTCTTCTTAAAACCTATGCCCCTTTTAACACACTCTAGTAGTGGATTGGTGGAGGGTTCTTGTTCAAGAGGATTGCTCATAATCTCTTGAACCTTTCTACTAAGTTCTAGCACTCCCTGGTGCACAATAGAAAAAGCCTCTCTACATTTTGATGCCTTAGAAGCCAATCTTATAAGCATAGGACATAATTGTTTATAACGCGTTGAACTTTTGATTCTGTTTGAATTTGATCACCTTGAATATCAGTCATAATCCCGGATCTTGTTTCCTTTGTCCACCTCTTCATTATATACTTCTCTGGCAATTCCATGATATTCAAGTGTGCATATTCTCAATATATGGCAACAAAATATGCCACACTTCTCAAACTTCCTACAACTGCAATTGATGGACCCATCAATGGTATCATAATTAACTGTCCATTCTCCTCTTTCTCTAAGCATTCTAAGCACATATCGATACATAGATGTTGTCTCATCTCTCTCTTTTATAGGACAAGCATATCTTTTGTTCCACTCACGTTGCATTGAAGTAGTGTAAATTTCAGCAATTTGTTGAAGCAATGGTGCATTTTGGACAACTGTTCTTGGTCGTTTGTCACGCAGATGAAATTCAAGCAGTAACTCACTATATCGTTTATCTTCAAGCACCTATTCAAATCTATTGAAAAATTGATTGATCTCAAGGTTAGATTTCATGCAACTTTTTATAAAGTTACATTAACACTTTCACTTAGTTGGGTGCTTCGCACACCAAGTGTAAAAAAATATTTTATGTAGCAAGTAGCCCATTTTTCTCTCAGTTGATATATGGAAGACAACCAAGAGTTTTCTTCAACATTGTACTTCAAAAGTAATTGCCTCCAAGCATCCTCAAATTCAATTTCATCTTCATAATCATACATACACTTACTAAAATATGTTAAGAAGTGGGAGTCATCTTTCTTTTTTAAGTTGCTAAGATGCTTAATGCCATTTTTCATTATATGCCATATGCATAGCCCATGGTGAACATTTGGCATTACCTCTAGCAATGCTCTTGCCATCGCTTGATCTTGGTTTATGAATATAGTATATGGTAGCTTTTGTTTGTGTGCCTTCAAGAATGTTTCAAAGAGCCACTTAAAGGACTCTATGGTCTCATCATATAACAATGCAGCCCCAAATATTACCCCTCGCCTATAATGGTTGAGACCTGAAAAAATAGCAAGAGGTCTATTATTACGATTTGTACAGTACGTTATGTCTAATGAAACCACATCTCCCAAACTATGATAGTCGATTAACATCTGTGCATCTGCCCAAAACACATTTGTTATTTGCTCATCTTGATCCATTTGATATGCATGGTAGAAAGATGGGTTGTCATAAAATTGTTGTTGAAAATATTGTAATTGGCATCCAGCTTCTCCATACTTCAGTCCTCTTTGCCTCCTAGAACTTAAATATTTTTTTGCATCTTCTCTAGTATACCCCAAATTGGCTCTCCCTCCTGCATGTCTACTCATGAGATTAAATGATGCTTTTGGTTGTAACCCAGCATCATCTGCCACTTCCAACTCATAAGCTTGGACTTCAGTTAATTTACGTTGAGAAGCTATGAGATGCACAGCTTCTAGTGGATGCAATGGGTGACTGTGCTCCCTCACAAAGTTACTGATTCTATATTTCCCATTTACAAGTTTCACTACCATCTTTGCATTGCAACCCATTCTAGTCTCTAGTCGAGGATGAACAGTCTTATGATCTCTTTTGTCTGGCCTTTATACCCCTTCCTTACAGCAAACATATCTATAACAAATAATGGATCCACCTCTTTTGCTCTTAGTGAAATTTGTTAGCAAGGCTGACTTCCCAAGAGGGGGTGAATTGGGAAGATTGAAATTTTTCTGCACAAAGTGAAATGGGTGAAGATAGCACAGTGTAATGGAAGCAACGTATAAAACAAAGCAAGTTGAAAAGTAAAGATAAGGAGAAGAAGACTCAGTAATTTATCCTGGTTCGGTCTATCCACTTGACTTACGTCCAGTCCCCAAGACAACTCTTGAGATTTTTCACTACACAGCAAGAATTCAACGGGCTTCTTGCTAATGCCACAGTACAACGAGTATGCTCTGTTTCTGGAGCTTTCTCAATCTCTCTAAGCACTTCTACAATGTGCTTCTCAATCCCCTTGTGATTTCCGCTCACAAGTAAATCTATCTTCCAGATGAAGATCAGATTGTATACAAAGATATAACTCTCTTGAATAGAGTAAAAATGAAAGTTAAGGTACAGATATTGAAGTTGAGAGGATAAAAGCTTTTGAGAAGAAGATTTGGCAGAAATTCGATATATATAAGTTTGATTCATATATCCACAACTTTAAATGAAGTTATATTTATAGATTTAGGTCTTAAATGTCCGTTAGAGACAAAATCTATCCGTTGGGAAAGTTATCCAACGGTTACTCTGAAAAACTATCCGTTAACCAACTGCATTTAATGTTTCTGACATACTGAAATTCAAATTTTGGTTGGTCAACAGACAAATTTCGAAGGAACCAAAGGTTAAAGCTTTCAACGTTACAGCACGAAGTTCGTCTGTTCATGAAGTGAAATTTGAATTTTGAAACTTACAAAATATTTTCACAATGTGACATACGAATTTTCAAGAAGAAATTTTTTCGGTTAAGTGTGAACAGTGTTTTCAATTTTCTACAGTGCCTTCGAAATTCGAATTTTGGAACCCCAAAATTCGTCTGTCTGTAGAACGTTCAAGGAGGTACAGTAGTTCACTTTCTACGAAATTCGAATGTTGAAGGAGTGAAGTTCGTCTGTCAGAGAGATTCTTTTCAGACTAACTTCAACATTCGAAGTTACAAAGCTCTGTCATTCGTATGTCAATATTTCATTTCAACAGACTCACAACCTTAACTTCTGAAATTCAAATTTTAATGTTCAAAGTTCATCTGACAGAAAGCAGTTTTGAAACTTAAATTATTCTTGATCTCGGATGAACTTTAACATTGTTTCAGATGAATTTCTTCCATTTTCATAAGTTGTGTTTTGTCTGATATTCAAATTTTGAAGACTTAAAGTTCGTCTGTTTCAAAGAAGCTCCTTTCAAACTTATATGAAAATTTGAATATTGAAAAGCCAAAGTTCATCTGTCAGAGAGCATTTTTCAAACTCAATTTCTTCTTGATTTCAGATGAACTTCAACATTATTTCAGACGAATTTCTTTAGTTTTCACAAACTGCATTTTATCTGAAATTCGAATTTTGGAGATGTGAAGTTCGTCTGTCACTAAAAAGCTTCTTTCAGACTTTGATGAAAATTCGAATATTGGAGAATCAAAATTCGTCTGACAGAGAGACATCTCTTCAGACTTATTCAGTTTTAGCTCGAAATTCGAATTTCCAAAGGCAAAGTTCGAATTTCCAATATGCCAATTCAGTTTAAACTTTCAAACTTCGTCTGTTTGTGGGTATTTTTCAAATAAGTCAAGATTTAACATAAAATCAAGGTTTAAAAATATATTTTCTTAAAAATCAAAATCTTTTACCCTCATTCAAATATAACAAAAGATCCTACAGAAGATCTAGCAGCTATTACTCAGAAATTCTTCACTTGAAACACTTTGATCTCCTTTGATATCTTCAATCCAAGCTCTTGGATGTTAGTTTGGAATCATCAAAACTCTTGATTTAACATTCTCCCCCTTTTTGATGATAAAACAACTCACAAACTGGATTAGTACTTGAATTTGCTTTAACAAGCTCCCCCTCAACATATGCATTATTTTTCAAAAGACTTCATACACAATAGATTGAGTGAAGATATTCAAAGGGTAATAAGCTCTCAACATTGCAACCAAGAAATGCATTCATTTAATCAATTGTTGCAATACATACACCAATCAAAGAACAGTTTACAAAACATAAATAAACAACTAGAGTTAAACAATTAAAACACAACAGGAAGATTCAACCTATGATCTAATCAATCAATCACTACTACTTTGGCTTGGTCTTCTTGCTGTATGTCTTCCCTTTCCCGGATGACTCAGCAGATTTTTCAGCTTGCTTAGTCCCAGTTTGCTTTATCTTCTCCCCCTTTTTGGCATCATTAGTAAGGCCAATAAAGTCCATCGGAGGAGGAATCTGAGAGATAGGAACAGCTCGAAGAAGGACAGGAGCAAAAGGAATCTCTGGCTGAACTAGTACAGGAGGCTCAGCAGGCTTAGGGCTAGGTTCTTCATCATCAGAAACCTCAAGTAGCTCTTGCATTTCCTTCCTGGAAAGAGCCAGATAAGCTCTCTGTTCTTCTGAAAGACCATACGCAGCAAGAGAAGGAGAAGCTGGTTCAGCAGGAGGAAACATTTATTCCAGCCTTCTACTCTGAGCTTGCAGCATAGCATTGTGAGCAATGGCAATATAATCAACAACAGGTACAATGCTCCTTTCTTCATTGCTTGCACCTTCCTGCATAGAAGAGGTTGAAATGGCTGCAACCAGTCTTTCAACTTGCTCCGATTCTTGAATGGACAGAATTGAATCCTGAGCATCTTCTTGCATAGGCTCAGGAAGGCTTATTTCTTAAAGTCCTTCTTCTTCCAAACCATAGTCCAAGGGTGGACCAGGACTTGGTGTCCTCATTGCACCAGCACCATCTATATCATCATCATGGTCAGGGGAGGCAATCTCGAATGAGCTTGGAGGCTCAGGAGTTGGAGATTGGACAGGCACAGAGAACCCTGGCTGAGGTGGAGCTGAAGTGGTAGGGATTGCACTTCTGATATCTTCATAACCATCAGCCACCACCTTCATGTTCACAGCCAACTGATGGATCTGATCTTGTACATGAGCAAATTTAGCATTTTGCTCATCCCGAATACTGAGAATGAGTGTAGACAAACTGTCATACAACTCAGTGATCTTGGTTGGCTTGGCACGAGAGGAGGGAGTGGATGGAATGTGAGTAGGCTTCGAGGGAGATGGGATAGGCACAGAGGGCTGAGTGGTAGGTCTGGCAGGAGCCTTAGAAGTACCCTCTTGCTGTAGGGAGGCACCTTCAACAAAGAAGAGATCTTCAGTTCTTCCTGCTCCCTTTCCAACCTATCTTCCTTCATCCTTTTCAATGCCCATTCTTTGCAGTTCTTCATCCTTGAAGATTTCAGTGGGCTTGCCCTTCCCTTTCTCAATATGCTGAATTCTGGCATATTGCAGAATTCTGGAGATAATAGCAGCATAGGGGAGTGTGGAGTCCTTCCTCTGATCTCTAGCCTTGATCATGCATTGGAGAATGAGGTGTCACATATTAATCAGTTTCCCACGCATGATTCCAGCCACGACATGTGCCTCTGCCCTTGTTATCAAGTTGAAGCTGCCTCCTTTGTTGAATATAATCCTAGACACTATGTAGTACAGGATCCTCACTTGAACACTGAGGTCTGTGGGTTTCAATAGGTTTATAGATGGCCAATTTTCCCTCCTTCTGAACAATGTGCTCAGAATAGTACTCTCCTTGTAGTTCAGAGAGGGACCACCTTCTTCATCAGCCATATCTACCTCATCCATGTACCCAGAGGCATTGATATCAATCTTGAGTCCATCTTGCCCAGGGATCTCTAGCACCTCATTGAATGTCTCATTAGTAAGCCAAATGGTCCTAGACCTTAGATTGACTGCCCACTTCTTCTTCTTGCTGTTGTATTTTAAAGAGGCGTACCATGACTTCACCACCTCATCATCATATCTCTCTAATACTTCCAATAGATTCTTGTATCTCATCATCCATATACCAGCATCAAAATTATTGGAGACCAGGAAATCTTTCAAATTTACACAATGTGGCTTAATTACCTTTTTGTTGGCAAACTTGGTGGAGTATTCTTCTTGAATCTGTGGAGTGCTCTATAATGGCAGTGTGGTAAGCTCGTACTCTCCAGATTGAGTACTGAAGGATGAAGTGGAAGCAACAGCAGCAGCTTCTGAAGGAACTGGAACCGAAGGTTCTGCACTTTTCAGTGATGAGGGTCCAGCTTTCTGAGAATCTACTTTGGATGCAGTCTTTTGGCGTTTGGTGGGAGTTGCCTTACTAGATTCGGCTTTTCTCTTTGATTTCTCTCTTTCCTTCGATGCATATTATGATTTAACATTCCTCTTTGGTCGGGCTCCAGCTTTCCCAGCTTCAGGATTTTTAACTCTCGCCATTTTTCAGATGAACATTGCAGAATGAGGCTTAGAAGGGATTTAAATGAAGCGAAAGGAAGTTTAATCGATGGGAAGTGGCAGTTTTTGGTCAGAATTGAAGGGAATTGATGAGAGAATTAGAACAGACTCAGAGGAGTTAAGAATAGGGTTACATCTGTTCTTTGGAAAATCGTCAGATTTAACGTATGTAACTATCTGACAGACAAATTTTGAGAGGTCAAAATTCAAACTTCAGGCAGTTACAAGTTAAACAGTTCAGCAAAGCTTACTGACAGACGAATTTTCTTCTGAAAGTTCGTCTGATAGTGGCTTGGATTAAGCAATACAAGCACAACAGATGAATTTTGTTCTAACAAAGTTCGAATGTTGAAGAGAGAACAGCAGGCAACAAACAAAGCATCAACCAATAGACAAATTAAGCATGCAGAACTTCATCTTTCAAGCATTCAACATGACGAACATGATTCAACAGACGAATTTTGAACTGAAAATTTGAATTTTTCAACTTTTGTGAAGTTTGTCCAAAATTCGTATGTTAAGAAGTGATAATTCGTCTAACAGTGATAGACAAACATAACTTCGAAATTTTTCTTTTGAAAATTTGAACTTCCAAGATTCAACAGATGAATTTCGAGGCATCACCGAGAACTATTCCAAGGCATAACAGGCCGAAGTTCGTCTGTTGGTCAACTAAAATTCGAATGTTGACCACGTTGACTAGTTAAAAAAAAGTTTATGAAGCAAAATACATCTAACACACATTAAAATACGAATTTCATCTTTAAAAACTTATAGAATGGATCCAGAACTTAGAATTTTTGTCATTTACTTCACTTTCTGGTTGTTCCATTCTGGTGCGCTCCAATCTTCAAGTTTATTGCCATTGAATCTTGTGAGGAGCACCTGCAACTTAAATTAAACATACTCCGATGCTAAAGTTAGAATTAATCTTAAAGATGAAACCTTTGAAAACAAGATTGCACGAGAATAACTTACAGTTCACTAGGAATTACCATACCCAATTCTCTCCTTATTTTGCAATGCCTGTCTTCTGATAGGGGCTTTGTGAGTATATCAGCAACTTGATCCTTTGTTGGGATGTACTCCAATCTGACTTCTCCTTTCAGAACGTGATCCCTTATGAAGTAGTGCCTAACTTCAATATGTTTCGTCCTTGAGTGCATGACAGGATTTTTGGTGATATTTATGGCACTTTGGTTGTCACACATGATTGATATCTATTTCATTTTAACCTCAAGATCTTCAAGCTGCTACTTCATCCAAATGACTTGGGCACAACAGCTTCCAGCTGCAACATACTCAGCTTCTGCAGTGGATAGGGCCACACTGTTTTGCTTTTTGCTGAACCATGAAACCAGGGATCCTCCAAGAAACTGACAAGTTCCACTTGTACTTTTTCTGTCAGTTTTGGATCTTGCAAAATCAGCATCAGTGTATCCTTTGAGATCTTCTCCATTGCTTTTTGGATACCAAAGACCCATCTGTGATGTTTCAATAAGATATCTGAAAATTCTTTTCACAGCTGTTGCATGGGTTTCTTTGGGGCATGATTGGAACCTTGGACACATACAGACACTGAACATAATGTCAGGTCTGCTGGTAGTTAAGTACAGTAGGGATCCAATCATTCTTCTGTACTGAGTAATGTCAAACGTCTTCCCATTCTCATCCATGTCCAGTTTGGTTGCAGTAGCCATAGGTGTTCCCATTGGCTTGACATTCTCCATTCCAAACTTCTTTAGCAGCTCCTTTAGATACTTGGATTGACTGAGAAAGATACCATCATCAAGCTGTCTGATTTGCAGTCCAAGGAAGAAATTGAGTTCACCCATCATGGACATCTCGAATTCTCCCTGCATTAACTCAGAGAATTTCTTGCAAAGAGTTTCATTAATAGCACCGAAAATAATATCATAAACATAGATTTGAACAATTAGTAAATCTTTATTTTCTTTCTTAGTGAATAAAGTTGTGTCAACTTTGCCTCTATTGAACCCCTTTTCAGTTAGAAAATTGCTCAGTCTCCATACCATGCTCTAGGGGCTTGTTTTAAACCATAAAGAGCTTTCTTCAGTTTATAAACATGGTTTGGTTTTGTAGAATCCTCAAAACCTGGAGGTTGATCTACATAAACTTCTTCCATGATATATCCATTTAGAAAGGCACTCTTTACATCCATTTGATACAGTAAAATATTTTTCATGCATGCATATGCTAATAGAATTCTAATAGCTTCTAATCTAGCTACTGGTGCAAAGGTTTCTTCAAAATCAATACCTTCTTCCTGATTATACCCTTTAGCAACCAATCTAGCTTTATTTCTGATTATTGTTCCAGATTCATCAAGTTTATTTCTGAAAACCCATTTGATACCAATGATAGGATGATTTTTGGGCCTAGGCACTAAATCCCAAACTTGATTTCTTTCAAATTGATTTAATTCATCTTGCATAGCCAAAATCCAGTATTCATCAGTTAAGGCTTCTTCAGCACATTTGGGTTCAATTTGAGAAATGAAAGCACAGTTGAGTATTTGATCCCTTAACTGTTTTCTGGTTTTGACTTTCTCTTGAACATTCCCTATCACTTGATCAACAGGATGATTCCTTTGATATCTCCAAGCTCTAGGGAGCTCTTGAGATGTTTCTTCATTATTTTCTTTATCAAACTCTTTCTCCTGGATATCTTCCTCTATGTTAACAAATTCATATATCTTTAGAGGTTCAGTTTTACTTTTATCAGAAATACCCAGTTTTTCAAAATTGAAAGTAAGATCATCCTCATTGATAACATGTTTTAAAATAGATTCAGTTTCAATGAAAACCACATGCACAGATTCTTCTACCATATTTGATCTTTTATTATAAACTCTATATGCCTTACTCCTACTTGAATAGCCCAGAAATATACCTTCATCGGATTTGGCATCAAACTTACCCAGATTTTCTTTCTTATTGTTGTGAACGAAGCATTTGCATCCGAACACATGGAGATGGGACAGATTTGGCTTTCTTCCCTTGTACAGCTCGTACGGAGTCTTCCCAAGGATTGGTCTGATGTAGGCTCTGTTTATGATGTAGCTTGCTGTGTTCACTGCATCAACCCAAAACACTTGAGAGAGTTCCTTCTCATTCAGCATAGCTTTGGCCATCTCTCCAATAGTTCTGTTCTTCCTTTCTACTACCCCATTCTGTTGAGGGATCCTTGGAGCTGAGAAGTTGTGGTCAATTCCATGTTCATTGCAGTACTCCAAAAAGTATGAGTTTTCAAACTCTCCTCCATGATCTGACCTGATTGACACAATAGAAATACCTTTCTCATTTTGTACTTTCTTAGCTAAGGTTACAAATGCATCAAAGGTGTCACTTTTAGAGGAAAGAAATAATGTCCAAGTGAATCTAGAATAATCATCTACAATTACAAGCACATACAGATTACCACCAAGACTTTTCACCCTAGATGGTCCAATTAAGTCCATATGCAGCAATTCAAGTGGTCTAGTTGTGGTAACTACATTTTTAGATTTAAAAGATGATTTAGTTTGTTTTCCTCTTAAGCATGCATCACATTCTTTATCCTTTTCAAAAGATATTTTTGGCAGACCAGTTACTAGCTCATTTTTAACTAGCTTAGACAGTTGATTCATGTTCATATGAGCTAATCTTCTATGTTATAACCAGCTATCATTATCCTGACTAATTAAGCATATAGAATCTAAGTGAGAAAGTTCATCAAGATCAATAGTATAACAGTTACCATCCCTTTGAGCTTTGAGAATTACTTTGTGATCACTTTTTCTGATGACCAAGCAAAACTTTGAGTCAAACAGCACCCAATTTCCTTTATCACAGGTCTGACTCACACTCAGCAAATTATGGTTGAGGCCAATCACAAACAGCACCTCTTCAATGGATGTTTCCAAATTTTTGCCCACAATGCCAATACCAACAATTTTGCCATATTGATCACCTCCAAAGGTCACCTTTCCTCCTTTCTTGTCTCTAAGGGTGATGAACTTCTCCTTATCACCAGTCATGTGACTTGAGCACGCACTGTCCATATACCATTTGTTGCTTTTCTTAGCTTTGAGACAGACCTGCAAAACAATGTTTATGTTTTCTTTTTAGGTACCCAAACTTGCTTGGGTCCTTTTCGGTCAGTAGATTTTTCCCTAGATGCAGATGCAACTTTGGGAACCCATTCAACTTTCCTACCGAGTCCATTTTTCTTCAAAGCACAAGAACTAGAAATATGTCCCTTTTTGTTACAGAAATGACAGGTAGTGAAGGGACTGCTAGATTGAGAAGCAGGAAGAAAACAATGCAGATAATACTTTTGTCTTGCATGCTTTGATTGATTATATGCTTCAATGCGAGATGACATGTGATCTTTCTTTCTGTTGCTTTCAGCATGCACAAAATGTCTCATGTATGCATTCTGGTTTTTCTTCCTAATCTTTTCCTTGACAGCACATGGATCATAGCCAAGACCAGCTTTTCCTTGTGATATTCTTTGGCTCCCCATCAAGGCAAACAACATATCTTTACCTCTAGTGAGCCTAGACATTCTTTTTACTAAGTAATCATTAGTTTACTTTAGTTCAATGCATGAAGTACAGCAAACAGATTCAGCAGTAGGTAGAGAGGTAATTTCAGAAATGTTGCTTTGAGATTCCAGTTTATTAATCTTTCTCTTTGCTAGTTTTAGTTCTTTAGCAACTTTAATAAACTCATCATGAAGCTCATGAAATGCATCAAGTAACTCAGAATAGGAAGGTTCAGATTCATATACCTCTTCTTTCTGATCACCGCTGCATGATGGTTTGGCTTCTTCAGAAGCAAGTGCCATCAGGCAGATGTTGGCAATCTCATCCTCATCCTCATCCTCCTCATCTGAGTTGTTGCCCCATATTGATGAGATGTAGGCTTTCTTCTTCTTCCCTTTGTCAGCAACTCTCTTATCTTTTTCTTGCTTTTTAAGGAATTGAGGACAATCTCATTTGATGTGTCCCTGCTTCTTGCATTCATAGCAAGTCACGGGCTCTTTTTCCTCTTTCTTGCTTTCACCAGCTGCTCTCTTCTTGAAGAATCTCTTGTTCTTCTTCTTGCTGTAAAATCTTCCGAATTTTCTGACCATCATAGCTAGAGTTTCTTCATCCAGCTCATCTCCTTCGTCAAATTCTTCTTCCTTTTCTTCAGCAGTTTTAAGGGCAAGGCCTTTCTTCTTTCTGTCCAGTCCAACTTCCTTGAGAGCTTTCATTTTTCCTTCATACTCCTCAAGGCTGCCGAAAAGAGATGTGACAGAGGCCATTGATTCTCTTCTGGCTTTCTCTATTACTGTCACTTTGGGCTACCATTCTAAAGGGAGAGCTCTGAGTATCTTTCTTACTTTTTCAGATTGAGTGTATTCCTTTACCAGGCTCTTCAGTTGATTCACAATGAGGGTGAATCTCTTTTGCAGCTCCTTTACAGTTTCTCCTTCAGTCATTCTGAAGCTTTCATACTCTCCAATGCATGTGTTTAGTCTGTTCTCTTTTACCCCTGTTGTTCCTTCATGTGCAATCTGCAGAGTATCCCACATCCCTTTTGCAATGGAGCATTGTGAGACTCTGTAGAATTTGTCTTGGTTCAGGGCACTGACTAAACAATGCTTTGCTTTGAAGTTTAGCAGGACTCTCCTTCTGTCTTCCTCATTCTACTCTGCTTCTAGCTTCTCTTTGTGTCTTCCATCTTCAGTTAGAGTCATTGGGACGAAATCTCCTTTCTCAATGACTGACCAGATATCAAGATCAATTGATTGGAGGTAAATTTGCATCCTCATCTTCCAGTACCCATAATGTTCTCCACTGAAGCCTGGCGATCTATTAGTGTTGTTCCCTTCAGGAAGTATGCTTTCTCCAAAGCCAGCCATCTTAATTCCCGGACTGTGAGATCCTTTGAATGGGAATCCGGGCTCTGATACCACTTGTTAGCAAGGCTGACTTCCCAAGAAGGGGGTGAATTGGGAAGATTGAAATTTTTCTGCACAAAGTAAAATGGGTGAAGATAGCACAGTGTAATGGAAGCAACGTATAAAACAGAGCAAGTTGAAAAGTAAAGATAAGGAGAAGAAGACTCAATAATTTATCCTGGTTCGGTCTATCCACTTGACCTACATCCAGTCCCCAAGATAACTCTTGAGATTTTTCACTATACAGCAAGAATTTAACGGACTTCTTGCTAATGCCACAGTACAACGAGTATGCTCTGTTTCTGGAGCTTTCTCAATCTCTCTAAGCACTTCTACAATGTGCTTCCCAATCCCCTTGTGATTTCCGCTCACAAGTAAATCTATCTTCCAGATGAAGATCAGATTGTATACAAAGATATAACTCTCTTGAAAAGAGTAAAAATGAAAGTTAAGGTACAGATATTGAAGTTGAGAGGATAAAAGCTTTTGAGAAGAAGATTTGGCAGAAATTCGGTATATATAAGTTTGATTCATATATCCACAACTTTAAATGAAGTTATATTTATAAATTTAGGTCTTAAATGTCCGTTAGAGACAAAATCTATCCGTTGGGAAAGTTATCCAACGGTTACTCTGAAAAACTATCCGTTAACCAACCGCATTTAATGTTTCTGACATACTGAAATTCAAATTTTGGTTGGTCAACAGACGAATTTCGAAGGAACCAAAGGTTAAAGCTTTCAACGTTACAGCACGAAGTTCGTCTGTTCATGAAGTGAAATTTGAATTTTGAAACTTACAAAATATTTTCACAATGTGACATACGAATTTTCAAGAAGAAAGTTTTTCGGTTAAGTGTGAACAATGTTTTCAATTTTCTACAGTGCCTTCGAAATTTGAATTTTGGAACCCCAAAATTTGTCTGTCTGTAGAACGTTCAAGGAGGCATAGTAGTTCACTTTCTTCGAAATTCGAATGTTGAAGGAGTGAAGTTCGTCTGTCAGAGAGATTCTTTTCAGACTAACTTCAACATTCGAAGTTACAAAGCTCTGTCATTCGTATGTTAATATTTCATTTCAACAGATTCACAACCTTAACTTCTGAAATTCAAACTTTAATGTTCAAAGTTCGTCTGACAGAAAGCAGTTTTGAAACTTAAATTATTCTTGATCTCAGATGAACTTTAACATTGTTTCAGACGAATTTCTTCCATTTTCATAAGTTGTGTTTTGTCTGAAATTCGAATTTTGAAGACTTAAAGTTCTCTGTTTCAAAGAAGCTCCTTTCAGACTTATATGAAAATTTGAATGTTGAAAAGCCAAAGTTCGTCTGTCAGAGAGCATTTTTCAAACTCAATTTCTTCTTGATTTCAGATGAACTTCAACATTATTTCAGACGAATTTCTTTGGTTTTCACAAACTGCATTTTATCTGAAATTCGAATTTTGGAGATATGAAGTTTGTCTGTCACTAAAAAGCTTCTTTCAGACTTTGATGAAAATTCGAATATTGGAGAATCAAAATTCATCTGACAGAGAGACATCTCTTCAGACTTATTCAATTTTAGCTCGAAATTCAAATTTTCAAAGGCAAAGTTCGAATTTCCAATATGCCAATTCAGTTTAAACTTTCAAACTTCGTCTGTTTGTGGGTATTTTTCAAATAAGTCAAGATTTAACATAAAATCAAGGTTTAAAAACATCTTTTCTTAAAAATCAAAATCTTTTACCCTCATTTAAACATAACAAAAGATCCTACAGAAGATCTAGCAGCTATTACTCAGAAATTCTTCAATTGAAATTCTTTGATTTCCTTTGATATCTTCAATCCAAGCTCTTGGATGTTAGTTTGGAATCATCAAAACTCTTGATTCAACAAAATTATGCTTTCTAACGCCGAATCCAATTTTACCACTATAAGCAATCCAAAATTGCCATGCTTCCTCTAGACTTTCAAATTCAAGACCCATTCTAAGAGTTAGATCTATCTCCATCAAATAAAATCTACGAAAAAATAAGGCAAATACAACTAAAAAAAATTGACTACAATAAAAAAGAAACATTATAACTATGGAAAAATTGAATCTTTGAAAAAAGTATTAAACGAACAAAAACCTTCAAATATTAACAAAAACTAATTGCAATAAAAAAGAAACACCATTGTAACTATGAAAAAAAAAATGAATCTTTGAAAAAATCCAAATAAATATTAAATGAACAAAAATTATTTTTACATGATAAAGAAAAATTGAAAATTTGCAAAATAACCTTTGAAAGTTCAAAAGTTAACAAATAGTATATTTGCTCAGTGCTCATGAACATTTTTTCACATTAACCATCCAATCTTCAAAAATTAATTTTCCCTATTAAGCTATTTCAGTATACATACATGAACATTGGTAAAAGTATACAATGTAAACATAACTATCCCAGAACATATATGTAGGAAGCATATATAAACTAAAAACACAATAGAACTTTCAAATATTAACAAAAACATTACCAACCCATCAAAACCCATGATGAAATAGTTCTGTCATTTCAAAACAACGAACAAAAACTTCAAAAGATACATTTTTTGTCATATTACAGCAACTTTCCATTATTTTCCCACTCATTAACATTTAGAAAACTATCAGAATCATGCCTGATAATCCCCATCAAGCTCTGGACAACTTTCCCACACTTGGATGTCAACCTACTTCAAAAAGAATGAGTTTCTAACAAGGAAGAAGACAGAATTTAACTTTTAATATATGAACGGCTTCGATTACTAGTTATCATTGATGGCTAAGATCAATTCACTTAAACCAAGTTGAAAAAAAAAAAGATAAAATCACTTAAACATATGGTGTCATTTTTTTGAGGGCAGCAAGGGAGAATTAGAGAAAAAGGTGCAAAGGTCCCGTACCCACGGAGAACACCACGTTGAAATGCGCATCCAAGTGGCCCACCATTCTGACACCAATAGTTTTTTAAAATTGTCAGTTTGATTTTTAGTTTTGTAAAACTAATTTAAAATAAATGAAATTTATAAAAAGAAAATTTAGATAAAATAAATTTATTGTAAATTATTATGTTTGGATTTTTTTATAAAAGTAAGTTTAACTTTAAAACATATTTAAATGATAAGAATTAAAATTATTTTTAGATATATAATATAAAATCAGTATCCCTCCTTTTTTAAAACCATGATTTTGCTAATCAAAAAGTAAATTTCCTCCTCTCTTTCTAAAATCATAATTTAATCAACTTTTTATTTTTTAAAAAATTAATTTATAAATTGTCAAACATCTTACTATAAAAAATGAAGTTTGAAATCATAATTTGATTTCAGAAAGAGATAAACCACTCCGGCCCCAAATGGTTTGGAATATGGAAGAAGGAATGCTGGTAATCCCATTGCAACTTCCTCACCAACATTAAGGAAAGTTTGGTATATTCATAAAATTTTCAAAAAATAGTTAAAGATTTAATGTTTTACTCTTACTAATTAAAATAATATAAACATAAATCAATTAGCAATTATTATTATAAGTAAGAGAGAGAAAATAAACTAACCAATTGTAAAGTAAAACATCTACTTTTTTCTAAGAAATAATTTACCAAATTGGTGATTAATGTAAGGGTAAAAAAGAAAGCTATATCATAATTTTATATAACACTTTATAAAAAGAACTAAAAAAAACTTTTAAAAGACACCTTATATAAAGAACCAATTAGGCTTATTTGATTGTCTTCTCTTTTTTATTTTTTTCGAAATTGTTTTGTAAAATTGTTTTACAGAACAAATTGTGAAAATAGGAAAATAACAAAAAAATTTGTTTGAAAAATTATTACGAAAATCATAATTAACAAATATTAAATGAGTTATTAAAAATTTATAATTTTTCCATTAATGATGTGAGTATTTTCTATCTTTTCTTATATATACTAAAACAAAAAATGTAAAACACTTTAAAAATATTCTTAGTTTTCTTTATTCTTTTATTTTTTCTATTTTCATGACATGTTATAAATAACAAACTTATGAAACATTTTTTTATTTTTATATTTTCAAAAACAAAAAAATAATTTTTTTGTAGAAATCACATATATCCTTTTATTGGAAGTAATCCTATTTGAGGCACTGTCGAGTACTAAATGTGGGCACCTCTCCCTACAGGGATTCAAACCTTGGTTCAGGACTAACCCCTTCAACAAAAAAAACTATTTTAAAAACATGAATTAAACATATTCTTATTATTTGTCTCACTTAATTGGGAATTCATCTTGTTCATGGAATAGCTTCGACTTTGCTTCTTAGGTGTTGAGTTCTAGAATATACATTCACTTGGGTATGTTTTTAGAATTAATTTTTCACAGTATTTAATTATCATTTTTTCTATCTATATTTAGCCCAATTTATATAGTATTTCCCATATAGTCACTGAAGAGCTCAGGTTAATAATAAATTCACTCTGGCCAAAAAAAAAATAGTAAATAAATTCACAAGTATTAAGAAGCAACAATATTATTAAGGAAAAATTATAGTTGGGGACCAAAACTTTGATTAAATAGAGTAAGAGATCTTACAGTTTTTTCAATAATAAATACAGAACAAGGCAGTAGTAAATTCGTGATGTTCAGTAGTAAAAAAAAACTGCAAGGTTCTTTACTGTATTTAATTCAAAGTTTTGGTCATCAACTATCATTCCCCCTATTATTAACTTGCACTCTTCGGTTCTGGCAAAAAAAAAATTAATAAATAAATTCACAAGTATTAAGAAGCAACAATATTATTAAGGGAAAATAATAGTTGGGGACCAAAACTTTGAATTAAATAAAGTAAGGGATCTTGCAGTTTTTTCAGTAGTAAATACAAAATAAGACAGTAGTAAATTCGTGATGTTCAGAAGTAAAAAAAAATTGCAAGGTTCTTTACTGTATTTAATCCAAAGTTTTGGCCTCCAACTATTATTTCCCCTATTATTAACTTGCACTCTTCGGTGATGTGTGTGTGTGTAAAATAAAGGTGAATTTACTCTCTTAGCACAATAAAATAATCGTGCATTTCTTTCAAGTTAGGGTAAATGACATTAGGATCTCTCAACTTAGATTTTTCTTCCAATTTGTCTTGATTTTATTTTCTAGTCATTAGATTGATAATTAGCAGTTCTGATCAATCACGACTTCATTTAATTAAATTGTAAGTTTTGAATAACATTTCGTTCAATGATTAATCTGGACTATTAAATATTGATCTAACAGCTAAAGACTAAAATTGAGATAAATACAAATCGAAAAGAAATAAATTAGACATTGATGAAGGCAATAAAAATAAATAAATTAAATTATCTATGTTCATGTATTTATGCATTCGATAAGTGATTAATATAAAAAAAGATAAAAAAATTCAAAAAAAAATGTGAGTGTGTATGGATACTCATCCATATTTGGTCCAAAAAAAAATCATCCATATTTTTTTACTAATCTATTTTCAAATATATCATATACATTTATTTTTGTGAATATACAGATTTTTTTCAGCAAGAAAGTGAATATACGAAACACAAACTGATAAAAGAGTGCCTGCTGGCAAGAAAAAGAAAAACATAAAAGAGTGCCAAATAATTTAGAGGTGAACAAACCCGGGCCAAGTTGCATTCTTATTTAACCCTTGGCCCAATATTTCTAGTTCTATTTCTTCGGCTTAGAATCCAGTCTGACCCAAAGTTGGTTTGGATTTTCACCATTTGGTTTAGGTCCATTTTTTAATAAATTTCAAAATGAATTCTGACCCAAAAAAAAAATAGTTCACAGTTTTTGCCTCTTTGGTCAACAAAGAATTATAGTTCATATTCAAAAACAATAAAAAAAGCCATAGTGTTCGACCAAAAACTAATTAGATAATTTCTTTTAAAAAAATAAATAAATAGGCCCAGTTGAGCTAATTCAACTTGACTCAATATGAATGTGATGAAATTTGGAAGTCAAAAATAATTCTTTTCACTTGTTTAAAAGCCACAAAAATAAAAATATTCAAATGAAGCAAAATTAAAAGCACATATTTATTCATAATCTGTTAATTATTATATAAATCTTATAGGAAACCAATTTAAAAAAATGGCTTATAAATAATGTTATGATATTGCTTGTATGGTACATTTTGTCTATTTGTACTTTCCGTACATTGCACTGATAAAAAATCTACTTCATTTATGTTTTTGTTGAAAAATCTAATTATTTTAATTAAAACAGATAAAGGCAGTGGCCTTGATGTTAAGTCATAAAAAGAAGATTTTCTTTAGCCTTTCTCTTTTCACTATTTGGATCTCTAGGAAGACCAACCCAAAGTAAAAAAGTGAAAAATCAAACTTATGGAACAATCTATCATAATTGTGTTTTGAAATTCCAAATGAACTTTCTTGACCTTAAAATTTAGAGTTATAATTAAAAAAAAAGTCAGATGAAAATATTTTTAAGAATTATAGTTCCCTTCAAGAATCAAAAGTTACTGTCAATTTTTTATGAGTTTATTGTAAAATATCTAAAACTGTACCACTAACTAATTTCTAAAATTTTTAGTCTTTGGGAGTAGCTATAATTTTTAAAATCTCTTCATTAAATTTTTTTGTTGAATTTGAGTCTCTAAGTATAATTATCTCAAATGTTTGACCATTCAAACTCTCAAAACTGTTCACCAAAGTGTAGACTTGAAAGTAAAAAATAAAGTATGTATTTTCATAAAAAAAAACTGTGTGTAAAAAAAAAGTAAAAAATAAAGTGGTGAGTATTAAGAGATATAAAGAAATCACCTAGTAGTAATAGTAATAATAGTAATAGTAATAATGTTGATTACCATATTTGAACCACTATAATTTTTTATAAGATGTTTACCTTTTTTTTCTTTGAATTTGATTTAAAATCTTAAATGCCATTGTAATTTAAAAAAATTAAAGAGCTATAAATAGAGAAAGAGTTTAGAATGAATGTAGTGGAGAACATATGTTTATTATGTAAGGAAATAAAACAAAGGGGCATTATTGGATACTCAATTTCCTTTCCCTATGATCTTATGTCCCACATGTCCCCAATGTTTATGGAGAAATTATGATCGATTGGACCCTTCGCCAACAACACCAACAAATTTTCAAAAGTTGGTATCAATAGATTCGTTTGATGCAAAGAAAAGAATGAAAGAAGAAAATTGAATAAAAATAATTTTATAGATAGAAAATATTTTTTAGATTTTCAAATAAAAATAATAAAAGAGACCATTATTATTGAGTAGTAATACCATAAATATAATAAATATTGTATATCTCATTTGTAAGTAATAAATTTGATCATTGATATTAAATATGCTTTCTTCAATCCTAAATGTAGGATATTTTCTTTTATTCTAGATATATGATCATTTACAAATATAAAGTAATATTTATTATATATTTTTAAAATATGAGGTAATATTTATTATTATATTTATAAAAAAGTCCATATTTAATTCATTTCAAAGTGGAAAAAAGAGATTAAATAAAGATAGTTTTAAAAAATGTTATGACTTTTAAAAAAATCAATATAGTTAACAAATTTTTCCTTATATTTTTAATACATGTGATTCATGTAAAAGACCCTATATTAATAATATGAGGGAGTAAATGTATAGAAAACCACAATATTTATAAGTCATGGTTAATGCAGCATTTCTTGAATTTCATGCAATTTTTTATCCTTTCATTCTTTATCCTCACATTTAAATTGATTCTGTGTAACGTTTTTTTATTCTTCCAATATATTTTATACATAGCTCAACAAGAATTAAATGTTAAAAAAATAAAATATACAACTTTCAGAAGCATGTAAGTTATTGTTTATTTTGAACATAATATGATACTTCCTCCAATTTTTTTATGAGATATTTTTAATCAATTTTACACATATTAAAAAATTTAGTTAAATATAGTTAATTTTATTAAATTTGCATATGTTTTTATTTATTTTCCAAAATTACCTTAATTACACTCTTTCTTTTCTTCAAGAGAGTAGAGAGTGACGTTTAATATATCACTATTTATTTCAGTAATTATGAACATTAATATCTATTGTTAACTTCAAACAAAGGGTATTTTGGGTAAAATTTTTAATAACTGAGATAATTCTAAAAACATCTTATATTAAAAATTAAAAAAAATTGAAAAAAGTATTTCATAGAAAGAACTGGACGAGTAGCATAGAAGAAAGATATCTACTCTTAAACATTGATTAATAATTAATGCATGCAGGTGAGCCCTTCTATTGTGAATAATATATCTTATAAATTTTATATTTGATATTGTTTATGATTTTAATAACTGAAAAATTAGATCCTCTCTTATTCGAAAGAAAATTTTATAAAAAGAATTCATTAAATAATATATGAGTTTCTTCATTTTATTATTGAGCTACATAAATATATGATGATTTGCAGAGAAGAAGCAAAAGTCTCCTCCATACCTACCTCCTAACCACCACCTTCCTCCAACTATAAGTTATGAATGCGAAGCTAAAATGATAGGAAAGAATTTCATGTTGATTTAATTTATAAGATTTAAATAAACTAAAAAAATATAACTAAATTTAAAAAATAATAAATTTAGATTTAAAGAAAAAAGAATTGTGTGTTTTTAACTTATATTTTTGTTTTTGTTTAAAGATGGATATTATTTTATTCGAAAATGACAATTTTAAGGAGAGTTTATAAAAAGAGTCTTTGAGAAGCATATCTACTGGCAATAAGTATTTGGCCTACCTATATTTTAAAAACCAAATCTGCTTATAAAGTTTTCTAATCCATACATGCACTTGATAAGCTTGCAATGTAAGGATCATTGTGAGGATATATACAAGGTAGCCACCAAATAAATAATGACTCATTTTGAAATAGAATTCGAATTCTTTTTTGTTCTTTAGAATATTGACTCATTTTGAATTATTTTTTGTTGTCTCCATTTGGACAGTTTAAATTTATTTTTTATCAGAAAATAAAAAAAATATTTTGAACATATATGAACTATCCAAATTAACTGAACAATCAAATTTTATTTATTATGAAAATTATTTTTTTCCCTTTACAACATGTAGACACTGATTCGCTAACTAACCATGGTATGGTATGTATTAATTAATTAATTAACATAAAACTCCAAAACATGATAACGTATGGAATTGAGGTGAGATCGGATCAAAACAACATCAATGTCCTTTTTAAGATTTTTTTAACTAAAATATAATAATCAAACCAACAAACTTGTACTCAAATTCTCATCCCCTAACCATCTTAGGTCGGAAATGTGGGATTTGAAGCCTATTACAAAGTTCTAAACTTGTGTAGGGGACAAACTAGTGATGCTTCAAATAATTCAGATTCCTTCAGACTTCCATTTATTAGGTAACAAGAAGAAATCTGATGTGGCAGCTGTTCAATTGCCTTTTCACAAGCTTGAGAAGCACATTCTTGATGGCGGAAGAATCCTCGTAACATCCCAACAGAACTCGGCAGTTAAAATGAGAATAAGTGTTAAAATGGATGGCTTCCTAGAAATTCCTCCTGTTCTTGTCAATGTCACACAATCTTTCTCATCTTACCCTAAAAGAAGAACCTCCAAAATCTCATTGTCCAATTCAGATCAGTAACTTGAGATCCGAATTCAATGCCTTGAATTATGCAGCTTCAGATTCAAACAAGAATTCTCCATTTGACTTTCACCCTGAACATCAACATCAACAACAACATCAACCTCAAAAATTCCAAAATCCTTGTATGGTATCCTATTCCACATTTTGTGTTAGTAGGGAATGAGAAATTCTTGGGTGTACTGTGGTGTGCACACATCCAACAGCTAAGATTGCAGCTGTACACATGGAGCCCACGCATCGATGCAATTTTAGCCGTCACATGTACTAGAGAAATTTTTAGCCCGCCCATCATTTTCCTCAAAGTGGTCCATGCCTTGTAGAATCCAAATCAATTTCCTCAATGTCCCACATGGATTTTACTTGATAATCTCCTCAAGCTTCCAAAGGACTTGCTTTATGTTTGGTCTAAGTGAAGGAGAAGGAGAGCAACAAGACATAGCAAGCTGGAAAAACTTGAGGATGCACTCTTCGCTAATTGGGCCTCCTTCATCTCTGCTGTTGCTGACAAGAATGTCTGGATGGTACAAATCAGAAATTCTATGTCCAAGCACAGCGGTTCGCATGAAATTCGGCAAATAGAAATCCTCATCAGGGGTTGGATGCTCATTAATAGGCTCCTTCCTTGAAAGCAACTCAAGCAAGATCACGCCAAGGCTATATATATCGGTCTCTTCACTCACATCCTTCATTTTGATCAGCTCAAGCGCCTTGTAACCCTGAGCAGCCGAGGCTTCAAGCATTTCTTGGCCAGCAGTAGGATTCAACAGAAGATGCAGGCCAAAATCCGAGATGTATGGCTGGTAGTTGCGATCTAAAAGGATGTTTTTTGACTTGAGGTTGCCATGGATCATTGGCTTCTGAAGTCCCGTGTGAAGATGCTCTATTCCTTTGGCTATACTGATGGATATTCGATATATTGTAGCCCATTTGTAACACTCGCCAGTTCCATCTGCTCATTGAAGTGTAAAGGTAAACTAAAAATAACATATATAAACACAAATCATAGCAAGCAAATCCATGACCAAAAGAATATATTAAAGAGCAAAGAAAAAGTGAAAAATGGTAGGAATTGAAGAGTAAAGGTAAAAGACAAAAGGAAATGCAAATACATATTATGATATTAGTAAGTAACCAAGCTATTTGAATCATTAGCCCTGCTTGATGCTTCAACTTTTTATATTTTATATTTTTTTTTGTCCTTGTGCAGCTGAAACAAAAGTGTAGCCAACAGAAATTTTGAATCAGAACAGAACATAAAAGAAGATGAAGTACATGAACTAAAGAATAAATACCGATATTATTATAATAAGAACTACATATAGGCCTTGTACATTGCAGAGAGTTGAAAAAATGAACCACACTATTTATGGTTCAAGAATAATGCGACTTGTCATATATTTAATACTATATATTAATAGAATTTAGCAATGCAATAAAAACAGTTCTGTTCCAATGAACCAGAAAACTCTGAGTATTAAGATCAAAAGAAATTATAGAGATGAAAAACAGAAAATCTCTAAGAACCTAGATTAACACATAAAAACTGAAGAAAGCATCTCTTTATATCAATGTGTGTTCAATTCCTCTCTGGGAGCATCTAGGAGAAGAATCTTAAATAAAATGGACTGTTATGGGGGAATTCTTAAAAAAATAAAAAAGCATAAATCTTCTATGATATAAACCCACCAAAATATTAATTTTTTGTTATGTTGAGTGGTCGAATTTATTTTCAGATCTCTACAATTTAAAATAGTAAACAACACTTACTTTGGATTACTTGAATCTAGAAGCACACTGACTATGTTTCAGAAATGGCACTTCCTTAATTCCCAAATTTCCACATTTCAACATTCTGTGTCTGATCTGATAAACACACACACACACACACTGACTATGTTTCAGAAATGGCACTTCCTTAATTCCCAAATTTCCACATTTCAACATTCTGTGTCTGATCTGATCAATACTACAAAATACAAATTAACTAATTGATATTATAATCATTCAAGACCAAGCAGCCATGCCATGTCCAGAAATCCAGATCATGCTAATAAAATCAGGAAGCTTTCAGAGAAAAACGAGAAAGAGAAATTTTCCGGGAATCCAAACACCACAATCCAAAGGGGTAAATCAATCAAAAAAAGGCAAGAGAATCAATCAATCCAATCAATTACCTCTTATGAACTGAGTGAGATTCCCATGACCATAAAAGGGATGAACAAGAAGCTTCTCACCCCTTGGCCCTGTGTAAAACCCCAAAAGAGGAACCAAATTGGGATGCCTTATCTCTCCTATCATTCCAATCACATCAACCAGTTCTTCATCCCTAGTTGTGCTCACTGGCCTCAGAAATCTCAGAAGCCTCACTGCATTGATTCGCTGCAATAATGCCTTGTAAAGCGTACCATAATTGGATTTTCCAATCACTTCACCTGGAGCATCAAGAATGTCACATATTGTGAGGTTCTCACCCCCTTGGAAGATCACCAGGTCCTCTTTCTGCACTGTATCTTCTTGTTTGAATTCTGAGCTTTCTATGTCTTTAATCTCATGGGTTGTTCTTCTTTTGCGGTAAAAGAAGATATAAAAAACAAGAATTGCAAAAGATGCAATGAAAGTTAGTCCAAGGAGAAATATCACCGTGTGGGTCATCTTCACAAGATGAAAAGTTTTTTATTCCTTTGTATCAGGGTAGGTGATGTTAAACTCAAAGAGGCTTAAGAAATTGGAATAATGGGAATAGAAGAGATGGGAGCTTAGGAATTGGGTATTGTTAGAATAACTGAAAGGAGCTCGTTTGGATGGAAAATTGCCTTCATTTTCCTACAAAATAATATCCATTCTGAAAATACAAGACACAGAAGAACACGGTTTAGAACTTTGAGGGGGACGGAATTCAAGTTGATTGAAGAAAAAATTGGAAATTGGGATCTGGGTATCACGTTGGAATAAATGAAAGCAGCTTGTTTCATGGAAAACTAGCCCAATTTTCCCGGAAAACAATATCCACACTGTAAATACAGGACTAAGGGAAGAACATAGACTAGAACTTTGAGGGAGTGGAACCCAAGATGATCGGAAATATCTCTAGAGTTTAGATAATGGTGGAAGAAAACTTTGCAAATTAGGATCTGGGTTATCACTGAAATAACTGCAAGGCGCTTTCTTCGATGGAAAATTGGCTTAATTTTCCCGGAAAACAGTATTCATACTGCAAATACAGGACAAAAAGAAGAACATGGACTAGAACTTTGAGGTGTGGAACCCAAGTTGATCGGAAATATCCAGAGATCAGTAATGGCGGGAGAAAAATTCGGAAAGTAGGATCTGGGTATCCCTGAAACAGCTGAAAGGCGCTTGTTTCGATGGAAAATTGGCTTAATTTTCCCGGAAAACAAAATCCACAGTGCGAGTACAGGAATAGAAGAACATGGAAGGGAACTTTTTTGCGGGGGTGATGGGAATATCTGAGAAGGAAAGAAAAAGTGTTCAATTATTGGAACGAAAATGGACGTTGGAGTAAGGGAAGGACGGCACAAGCATTTGGCAGTGTCGCAGGACAACTACGATGGATGAACATATACGCACAGGCTAAGCAGGAAGACAGATCAAGGCCATGTGAGGTTCTATCTAGTGTTGACTGCTGTGTCTGTGCCGCTGAGTGAGATTACGTATTCGCCCTGCAAAGTTTTTTGCTTTTTCCCGTTTGATATGTATTTTAGAATATTTCATTTAAGGGTTAGATTTATAAATTTTTCTTTTATATTTATGTTATTTTTTAATTAAAATTTAATATGTAGAATTTTAAATATTTTAAAATTTAATAAATTAATACTTTTCACATATAATTAATAACTAAATCTATAATATATTAAAAATAATTCACATGTTAACTTTTAATTGGAAAATAATACAAAAAATATATAAAAAAATATATAAGTATTTTCTTTAAAAAAATATATAAGTATTTTCTTTACTTTAATTTAATTTCAAATGTAATAGTTATATTTATCCGTACATATCAATATTAATAAAAAAATAAAATTTATAACAAATGGTAGCATTCAAAAGTACTAAACAATATGTGTATAAAAAAAAAGTACTAAACAATATGAATTTATGTAAACTCAATGTAATGTATGGGAATGTAAAATATAAAATTACAGTAGCAATTCATAAAAGGAATATGTCTAATTACAATATAATATATATATATATATCAAATTCCATTATTCATAAGTGAGTATGATTTTTTTTTTTGCCACAAGTTAGTATGACTAATTTTCAAATATATTATATAAAATTTAAAAGATCAAATTATTCATAATTTCTTAACAGTAAACTCTAAACAATATAGTATAAAAAACAATTCTCATTGTCACATATTATTTTTTTATATTTATTTTTTAACAAATCACATAATATTTGAAATCATATTAAATTTCAACTAATTCAGATTAAATCATACTCTATATTCACTGAATACTTTAAAGTACTTATAAATTATAGATTTAAAGTTTTAAAAAAAATAATTAATTTAATATTAGTATGCTACCAACTAACATAGATATAAGTTGGAGTTGGTCCTTATTGGATCTACACCCATAAATCATGCCTAACGTGAAAGATCCTTATACTTGTAGGATACAAAATGAGGAAATTTTCAGTTAAATATAAAAAAAAATAATTCTTAAAAACTATTCTAATTTACTCAAATTTCAAAGAACTACCCTGATTTGTAATTAGAATTAAAATTGAAAGATAAAAGATAAAAATGTCATTCCTATATAAATGACTCTTTACAAGTGATAATAATATATTTACATGTGGTATAATTTCATTTATAAGTTATAAAAATATCAGTTGCAAATGAGGATATTCCATTTGTAAATATACTATTATAACTTGTAAATATATTTGCAAATATACTATTATAACTTATAAATATACTATTATCATTTGTAAATGAGTCATTTTTACAAAAAGAGTATTTTCATTTTTTTATCTTTAAATTTTGATTCCAATAAAAATTTTTAGTAGTCTTTTGGAATTATAGTAAATTAAGGTATTTTTTAAAATTATCTTATTTTCTTAATATTTAATCGAAATTTTTCCTATAAATTCTAGAATATGATACCTCCCAAGATGGTAACAACCTGTGTACCAGAAAAGCTGTTTAGGGCCCTGTTTGATGCTGTTCTGCAAAACAATTTTTTTGTTTTCAGAAACAGAAAACTCAGAAAACTTGTTTGGTAAACCTGTTTTCTAAAAACTGTTTTGAAAAACAGAAAACAATTTTGTACAGAAAACTCAAAATACCTTTTAGGTATTTTGTAGTTTTTATTCTGGAAAACACAAGGGAAGATGAGAAACATCCACCTTATTAATGGTAAAGTTATAAATTTTGAATAACTCATCTATTACTCACTAGTTATGATTTTGAGAACAATTATTCAAACAGAATTTTTTGTTTTCTTGTTTCCAAAACAGTTTCTTGAAAACAGTTTTATAAAACTGTTTTTGAGAACAGAAAACACTATTAAACAGGCCCTAGATCTCAATCTGAATGTTTTTCTGTTTTGTTTTTGTGTGTAAAAAGGATTTGCGTCTGGTTCCTTTTATTCCATTCTTGCTGTGCTGTAAATATAATAATAAATACAATTTAAACGGAAAAAGTCAGATCAATAATCTGTGTATTTGGCAATTTTGAAAAAAAATTGAGTTTAGAATGATTTTCTGCCACAAGTGCGACCCAAGAGGCCAAGAGTTGGTGGTATGATTCACCTGGTTTAAAATACCCGGTAGAGTTTTAATTTAAAAAAAAAAATCCAATTCAGTTGGATGCAATTATGGGGTACTTAGAATATTAAATCAATAAAAAAATTTTATTTTTTGGATTAAATTAAAATTTTGACATTTTAATATAACAAATTATTATATTTTGTGGTGGAATAATGGGTCAGCAGACCCAAATTTATGATATTTATCATAACAAACCAAAAATTTGTATACATTTATTATTATCTAATTTTTATATATGTTTTTATTTAATTTAAATTTTTTACCAAAATATCATTTAAATTTTTTAAAAAATTATATAAAAAAGATGATAAAATTTTAGTTAAAAATTTTAAATTAGATTAAATTAAAAGATACATTTAATTTTAAAAAATTTATGTATATTTTAAAAATATAAGAGCTGCTCGTATAATTAAAAAAAATTATGTTATATAATTTATTTTTTGTATGTTATTTGTACTTTTTTATGTGTATATATAATCCACTAAAATTGGAGTGTGGGAAGTTCATTCCAGCCTGGCTTTGAGACTGAAGGAGCAGCCATCAATTTGCGGCGTTAATTTACATTACTCATCTCTCTTCAATTCTTCTTTTTGGCCAGAATTGGCGGCTTCAATTTGTCTCATAAAAGATTTATATATGATATGAAATATGAATAACATTACTATTTCCTTCTTCATATTTTTATGGGTTTTTTTTCCATCATAATTTTATGGTTAAAAGCACCTAAGTCTAATGAATTTTAAGTTATTTTCAAATTTAATTTTACAAAATTGATATTAACTTTTGTAAAAAAATTTAAAATTTGTGCACATAATTTTTTCACTAATTAATGTATTATTTTAACTATAAAATTTAATATGTGAAGAGATTTATTTGCGCACAAGTTAAAATTTAAGAAGATTATTTGCATTAAGTAATGTTTAATAAGGTTTATTGTTAGGCCTCGGCTGGTATAATCATTGGAAAATTATTCCTTTTTCATGACACATAAATTAAGATATGTTATATTTATTATATTTTCATCATTATTATTCAACAATAATTATTTTTTTATTTAGAGGTATATATAAAATTATTTTTATTTCATTTTATTTTTTATTATATTCTATCCTATATGCTAAATGAGTCATATTAACAAACTAATTAATAGTAGAGAAATTAAGTTTTAAAGATAAAAAAATTATTTACACATGACTTAAAATTTTGAAAATTTTTGGGCAAATTAAATTATTTTTAACAAAGAAAAGATCATGCAATTTTTTGAAGGTTAAAATGTAAATCTATTCCTGAAATTGCTATTGATATCTTAAACATTTTTTATTTGCATAATGTTATCATTAAACTGTTAAAATCATAGTAATGTTTGCTGAGATTAATATTGGCCACTAACCACCATTAACTTGACATGTGGCACCCACGTGTATGCCACATGTGATGCCACATATTATAGAAGGTAGAAGGTGGTGCCAAATTTATAGCTGATGTGGCATTACAAATCCTACATAGCAGTTTACATGGCAGCTAGTTGAAAAAAAAATCTTATGTGGCAATCTACATGATATCTAAATAAACTAAAATAAAAATATTACATTCATTTCTTATTATAAAATACAATTAGGATGCTTTTTTTATCCAAATATAATATATATTTTTTATACATAAAGAAGATTTGAACCCTTGACCTCTAACTATATCTCATCCTACCCTAATCATCTAAACTAGTTTCATGTGGCTCCAAATATAATATATTCATAGAGTTACTGGATGCATTTACTATTATTATTCCAATTTTGCTTTTCATTAAATAAATATAATTAATTTTTATTAATTACATAGTAGAAGTGTTAAACATTAAATGAGAATATTTTTTAAAATTATTTTAAATTTATGACAAATTGAATAATTTCAACTATATTCTTGGATATGTGGAAATTTTTGTTTGGATTTTATAATAAGGAGTAATAATATTGAATTATTTTGTAATCAAATTTATCTTTATTTAATTAAATAAAAATAAAAAGACTAAACTATCATATCTAAGCCAAATATTAAAAGATAACTTATAGTATTTTTCTAAGAATTTATAAAAATAAACTTATTTTTCATATTTTATTTTTTTGACTCATTATTTTTCATATTTTATTAAATACACACATTTGTGAAAACACCCTTAGGGCTCGTTTGGTTCATTTCCTAGGTGCCTATAGAGTGAAAATCCAGATTCTATTCCCATACTTGGACTGTTTGGTTAGATATGGGAATATGAATTTGAACTCCCATGAAAATGAAGATGACCAAAGATTTGAGAGTTAACTTTCCCACTTTGGACCCTAACTTTATTTATTCCTACCACTAGAAATGGAGACCAAATGATAGAAATGACCTTAATTATGAAATATCATTCTTAAAATACTCTTCATAAATTATGTACCCCATTTTCTCTTAAAAATTTTTCATTAATTCATACCAGTTATTTAGTATAATTTTTCTATATAATTGTTTTTCTAAAAATATTTAATTTAAAAAATTTAAAATAAAAAATAATAAGAATTGAAATATACATAAATTTTCCTTTTATTTTTTATATTACAATTTATACTTAGATATTTTTTATTTAATAAAAATAAAAATATGAGGTTATTGTCTGAACAAAAAAAAATATCACCCATTTATAACTAAAAAATAAATAAATAAAAATTACGTTACAGATACAATATTGAAACAATTGATGTTAGATTAAATTTTTAGTTAGATGCAATTCTAACTTTTTACACATTATTTATATCTCATTCTATCATTTTCTTATGATAAACCAAACAAAATTTTGACTTACAAGATTTCATTTTATTCCATTCCCAATCCATTCCAAATAACTCTATTAACCATACGGGCCTTAACATTTTTGACCTTTCCACCTTCTTCCATCCTCCATCGTCTTCATTGTCGCCATCCCCATCACTGCGCGGCCACTCTTCCTCCCTCCACCTCAATTTCCCTCTCCCTCCTCTACCATCCCCAACATAGTAACAAACACAACCAGCAAACCTAAAAATATATATATCCAGATCTAAAATGGGTGAGAGTTGACGGTGAATATCTTCATCGACGGAACACCATCGCCGTTTAGCTACCCAGATTACCGTTTAGCATCCTGGTTCCTCCCACCCAAATCTCGATTGCTGCTCGGACTTCTTCCTCCCACTCAAATCGTACTCCTTCCTCCCACCCAAATCCCAAAATGGTTTCAATCTCCGCCAAACTCCATCGATACGATGCTCAGAAGGAAGCCGCGTGTGGTTTTGGATGAGGGTGATTTCAGAAGTTGAAGGGGGTAAAGGATGGTGCGATTGAAATAGTGTAAGAGAGAAGGGAAGATGAGGATTAGGGATCTAGGGTTTGACGAGTGAACGCCGTGATGGAAGAGGGTCGTGGCCTGAGATGAATAACCCCGTTTGGTAGGAGGGTTTGAAAGGTTCCCTCGCCCGTATGGGATCAACAGTTGGAGGGGGAGGGGAGGGCAGTGGCTGTGTGGATAGGTTTATTTAGAGGGAGGACCTCCCCTCCCCCTCAACTGGGGGGCGGAGGGACAGTAATGTTTTTGCCCCTAATCCTCCTTTTTTTTTTTTGTAATAAAAAAATTTTTAAAAATGGAGAATAATTTTTTTTAATTTTTAAAAAAATAATATTTTAATATTTTATAAAAAAATATTTATTAAAATAAAAATAATAGAAATTTTTTTAATTTTAAAAGTAAAAGAATTAAATTATTATTAATTTTTCTCCTATTCCTTCCTTAATCAAATAATAAATTATCAAAATTTCTCTTTTTTCCTTACCTCAATCTCATTTCCTTTTTTTTTTTTCTTTTTCCTCCATAACTTATCTCTCCTCCTCTCTTCTCCCCTCCATTAAAATTTTTCTCCTCTCTTTTTCCTTCATCCATCATACTAAACATGCCCTAAGAGAAATAGGAGAAAGGTGAAGGTTGAATGTTTGAAGGCTGTAGGAAGAGGAAGAGTGATTCCGACTCCTTCATTTTGTTTTGTAATTTCTTGTTTCAAACATGGCAGCTTAGTTGGCAATATGTAGGTGCCACATGAGTGCCACATGTGCAAATTGACAAACATTAATTGGATTTGTTAGTTTTGGGCAATATTACTACAATTTTAATATTTTAAGGGTAACATTACGTTAAAAAAAGATTAAAATACCACCAGAAACTTTGAAGAATTTGAAGGACGTATTTGCATTTTAACCTGCATTTTTTATTGTATTTTCTTACATCATAAAAATGTAATCCCTAATCATTATCCAAATTCATTCCCCTCTTACCCATTAGTGCTTTATTAGTTCTCCTTTTTAAAAAAAGAATCCATAATTTTTAATCATGATTTTTTAAGAAAATGTGTTTGATCCAATACAAGTTGTCTTTTTTAAAAATAAATAGTGAGTTAAACTGTAATTTCGAAAAATAAGGAAAAAAGTTACTTTTTTTTTTAATAAAATATATGTTTTAGAAAAGAAGAAATAAATTTACTCTGTATTATATATCTAAAAGTATTTTTAACTCTTATCATTCAAATAAATTTTTTATTAAACTTGCTTTTATAAAAAAAATATCCAAATATAACAACTTATAATAAATTTATTTTATATAAATTTTATTTTTATAAATTTTATTTATTTTAACTTAATTTTACAAAATTAAAAATCAAGTGTTAATAGTTTCCCGCCAGTATTTTTTTTTCTTCCACTAAAATATATATTTGAGCATGTGGGCCCACTTTGACCTACTTTTGTGACAAGATGTCATCATCGGAGCAGAAGTGAAGTTTCAAGGTCTAAATTAGTTATCCACTGTAAATATACTTTTGAGTTATTTTAAGGTGCACAAGAGTATATATTCTCTATATTAGTAATTGAAGAAAATTATCTATTGAAATAAATTTAGTCTTGTTTCTTACAACCTTGGTCGGCATAATAAATTTAAATTTGATCATTGTTTGGATTATGAATGGGGATAACTTTTTCAGCATAGAGTTTTTTATTTTTTATTTTCAAGACTTAATCACAAAACTTAGTATTTATGACATATTAAAATCCTTCCTCCCAACATATATATATCAACCATTGATAATAAATTTAAAATTTTCTTTTGTGGTTATGTGGGTCATAAGACCCAAAGATAAACTAATTAACAGCAAAAAGAAAAGAATAAGCATTAAAGCTACCTAAAGTAATGTTTCCATACTCGTTACATCTCTATTGGAAGATTATGCAATTTTCTAAGAGCTACATGTAACTAAAGTTTCTTGACTAGATATCTTTTTCTGAGTGAGAGATAATAATTTAAAAGTTTCTTGAAGATTATACTCATCATTTTAATATTTAAACTTTATTTAAAGATGTAAACAAATATTGAATGAATAAAAATAAAATTGCATTAAGCCTAATGAAATATGTAGAGAAAGACCGGAAAGAATGAGAAATGTTACATATAAAGAACTCAGGGCTTGTAAACAGTACAATTTTTTTATATATTTTATATTTTACTTTAATGATGCGAATAATAGTATATGTTTCTTTTGGCCAATTCTTTTTTATTGAATATTAGTTTAATATGTTTCAATAATTATGAAAAATTTAGGCTAATAACAAATAATTCAAATTGAGGCTTGGTAATTTAGAAAATTTAACTACCTATTTGTTATTTCTTATGAAATGAAATTTTATTTCTATTAACCCAAAAAAATATTATTAATGATTATATTGTTGTTTTTAAATTTTAAATTAAAGTTATTACTGTTATACATATACCAGTGTTTTTTTTTATTTCTTTTATCAAATTTTTTATAAATTTTTTCTCAATTTTTTATATATCACATAACTCATAAGTTGCTATATTTATTAGGTGGTTTTATCGGTTTCATTAGCCCATTTGACAAAAAAAATCATAAATTGATCGTGATGTTAATAGGATGAGGTTGATGAGGTAGATGCTAATGGGGATAGGAGTGGTAAGGTTGAAGCCAACTCATCAAACAATTTACCACGTAAGCAAAAAAAAAATTAAAGTCAAAAGCAATTTAACATCAATCAAGTGTCACATTAAAAGGGCAAACTAACGGATCAAGGGAATAATAAAGATTTAGTTTATTTGATTTATACAACATGCATGGGTCCGAAATTGGGAATCATATATTCAATTTATTATATGAAATTTGACATATCACAAAAAAAGAAAAAGAAATTTGACCTTTTACATTTTTTATAATCGTAAAAAATATTTTATATATAATAGAGAGATAGATAAATAAAAAATTGAAAATGAATGTAAAAAGAATAAGTTAACCCTATATATATATATATACAGATTCATTATGTTTTTTCCTCTTGTATCTAGCTAGTCTCACTCTCTTGTATATATCATGCTTTAAATCATTAAATGTATGAATGTATAATTATAGAGATATAATTTGTAAAATTAGTTTTTCTGCAATTATAGCCATACAATCAGAAAAAAATGTCCTAAAAGAGTAGCAATACACACACACACATATACATATATGAAATTTAAGCTCCTTTCAATTATTCTCTTTTCTAATATTTTTATTATAAATTATTCATAACCATTTTGTGAATTCATAGAATACTCGATATAAACTTATTTATTTTTCGTCATTTTCCATCTCCAACTTTGACAAGTAGAGAGCTATTTCTTTCTTCAATTTAAAAAACTACATGCTGTAAATCTCTCTGAATCTGACAAAGACCCTTTTCCCCATAGAAAAAGTAAAAAAAATTGATTAAATCTAATCTTCAATAAACAAAATTTACAATGAAATAAAGGAACCTTTAAAAGGAAAAAAAAAGAATAAAAACAGGAGAGATAGAGGAGGAAAGCTGCATAGCATGAAGATGCTTTGGAAGACTCAGTATCTTTTGCACATTGTTTGGCAGCAACCAAAAAGCATTGTATGGTCCTCTAAGAAGCAAGCATGTGATTGAAGGAGAAAAAAAAAAAAAGAAGAAGAGAAAAAGAAAAGCACAAAAGAAAATTGGTCTGAAATAAATCTTTAGACCCCTTTAGCATATGTGCCAACTGCCAAAGTTGATTATGACTTACATGAAAGCAATATATGTGAAGTGAAACCAATTTTAATTTTCTCCCTTCAAAGACAAGGTTTTATCTGGAACCAACTTTGGCACATACAATTTGTTGATTTAGGCTAACAATGTTTAAATATGAATTAATGGATTATATTAAATGCATATAATTTTTACCAAAAAAAAGATACCCCTTTGATTTTGAATATAAGGGAATCTTAAAAGAGTTGTTTAGGTCTAAATTATAAAACACAAATAACCTATATATAGTGTAGTAAATAATTTATTTTAGTTATACCTTTATTAAATAACTTATTTCTTTTACTTTTACAGGTAGAAATTAAGTATCGTTAAATTTAGAGTGAAGTTTAAATATTAAATTAAGGACATTTGTGAAAAATATTTTTAATTTATAACAAATTTGGAATGATTAACTACTTTTAGTGTATTTTCTTAATATTGGTAAGGTAATTATTGGTATACTGGACCCGGAGGTTCTATAAAATAAGGACAAAAATGTTTATATATACTTTAATTGAGGTGAAAAAGGAAACATGATGGGCTTTAAAAATCAGACCGGTCATTGAATCGGATGAGGCAAAGGTTCAAGGTTCAATGATCGGACCAATTGTAAATAAATTAGCATATTTTTAATAATATAGATAAAAAATATAAAAGATATTTATTCATAATCATAAAATTAACATTTATTCTAGGATAAAAAGTAAATTTAATAATATATAGAAAAATAAAAAATATTATTAATAAGTTTTACAACCTAATATTAAAATCTAAACAAGTTAATATTCATCTATAATTATATTCTGAATTCAAAATAGTCAATTGATATTATATTTTTATCTTATTTGTTAAGTAAATTTATCATTATTAATAATTATGTATTCTAATAATACTTATAACATATTATAATATAGAAAGAGAAAAATTTATACTAAAAATAATGTTACTTAGTACTAAAAATAATGTTATTTTATTTTTAAAAAATATTTTAAAAAATTTTAAAAAAAGTAAAAAAAAAGGGCCAGACCAGTTTAAACCGGTTTTGTATCAGTTTTTGACCGGTTTCCACTGGTTCTAAAACTTCCCGGTTTCTATTTGCTACCGGATCAAACCAGGGGCTGTTCTCAGTCAGACCAATTGAACCGGCCGGTTCGATCCGATTTTTTGTTCACTGTGATGGACATATGGACTCAATTTATTTGGACCAGCATGGACAAAAGTGAGACTTGCTGTCTTTTCTCATTTTATCTTTTCAGTTCAGTTAAATATACTCCCTCCTATATTAAATATATGACACATTTTAAAAGTAATAGTTGGTCCTAAATATAAAATATCTTATAATATTATATAATACATTAATTATTTTTTTCTTTTAATATCCTGGTCTATAGTTAATACATGAGAGATAAATGATATAAAATATATAAGAGATAATATAATTAATAAAGGTAAATAGTTAAAAATATTGAAATTTTTTGACAAATTTAATTATTCAACTTATTTTTATAATATACGTAAGGTAGTTAAAATTGTCTTATATTTAGAATTGAATGGAGTACGTATATTTCATGGATCTTGATCACTATATAATGGCTTAGCTATAACATTGACGGTGGATGCTAGAGAAATTCTTGTTTGCATGTGCAGTCAGTTGCTCCATGTAATTAATAGAATTTAAGATAAATCACTCATCTCTTCTTTCCTTAGATGTGTTGCATTGACCTTTTTTTTTACAGTGTAGAAAGTAATTTGTTATTTTTTATTTTTATGAAAATTTATGTGTATCTTAAAATAAAATATTTTATCAAACAAAGTTATGAAAATAAATGTGCTAATAAATTTAACCATGTGAAGTAATTACTGCAATAAATGTTTAATAATTTCTTACACAATCAACTAATAAATAATAATACATTACATGCGTATGAAAGCTTCTCTTGTGAATGGATGGTGCAGGATAGCGACAAGAGATCTTTTTACTAAAGATATGGAGAAAAATTAAGTGGAAGGAGAAAGTATGAAGCTAAAATGTCAAATGCCTGATGACTCTAAAAAGAAGAGAAAAAGGAAGACATGGTATGGTGGTGGTCCTTGTGTCCCAGAAAAGTCTCAGCTACTATCGTTTGTTGCATGTGAATGTTTTGGGATTTTTCTGACCAAAAGTGAATATTTTAAGATTAAAACTTTCAATTTTCGCTGATCGAATATGTTTGGATCTGTTAGAAAAACATAATAAGAAAGAATAAAGAAATAAGCTCTGAGGTGTGACAAATCACCTTCTTTAAAGGGTAATTGCTACAGGTAAATATTTTTCAGATTATTAGAACACAAGAAAAAAAAATCTCTCTAAATTAGCTTTAGCTCTTTTGCCTTTGGAATGAGGGAATTTATATACTATGAAAAGACACACATAAAGACCTCTTTTCATATAATTCATGAACCACTTTATAAGAGGCATGAATTCTTTTAAGAGAGTTCATTAAGCCCCAAGTCCAAATTCAAGTCATTTAAATAATTATTTTGGACTTTTAAAATGGTCTAATTTCAATTCACTGAAATCATAATTATCTTATCCTTGGAAAGAACTCTTTAGCTTCTCAAGCTCATTCCCTTTCGAATGTGAGACATTGAATCTCACGAATATTACAAACTATTCCAACAGGGTCATGAATCATACATCTATGATATAAAAGTTAGGAAAAAAAAATAATATTTTGATTTTTATAGTTTACATAAACTTTTAAATAGGTTCTTATAATTTATTTTATTTTAAAATCATTGTTATGGTTACAAAGTTAATCCTAAGAATTTACATCGGTTAATAGTTTGGTCCATGAGCTGGTGACACGGCACGGTGTTATAAGAATGCTGACATGGCAAGCTAGATGCTGATTTGGAGATCAATTCAGCATAACATTCCTTTATTACACTGTCTTTATGCGATTTGCAGATTTTGAGAGGGATATATCATGGGTTATTAAGCCCTCATATCTAAGCTTAGAGCCAGTTTGGGTGTAAGCAAATTGATAAAATATAATATAAAAGCACTTTCACATTACCTTACTTCAACACACATTGCCTAGATAAACCCTATTACCACAAATCATGCAATTCCAATAACAAAAAATAATTTAATGAATCTTCATTATATTGATGTAACTCATATCAAATGTTATAAATGCTCCCATCACCTTCATCCTTCTTCCAACACTAACATCCCTCATCCTTATCCTTCTCCAGCTACACTTTTGTTTTTGGTATAATTATTTAGTATTGTTGAGTCACATTCAAGCATTATTGGGTTCTAAAATGGAGTAGCTCTTATAACGTGTTTTTTTTTATTCACAAAACTCTAATTTAAAATAATTTTTAATGGTTGTTGAGTCCCTTATCATTCAACCTTGCAATTGTTAATCCATTTGCACTATTTTGAATAGGTTTAGAAACTAAAAATTGATTAGGGCATTTCAATTATTTTAATATTATTTTTTATTTAATTTAAAGATATAAACAAAATTTAGTAATAATCATTATATTTTTTTGGCAACAGTAATAATCATTATATTTCATTACACTCAATATAATAATATTCTCTTACATAAGTAACCGAATGCACTTTTTTTTTCAAGAAGAAAAAATATGCATGACATTAAACCCACAAGGGAGCTAATAAAACTAGTTGTCCTTTATGCATAATCTATTCATAATTGCTGATAGCGTAATTTTTTATAGATTTTTATTTTATATTAAATATTAATATATCGATAAAATTAATTGATATTGATTATTAATATTAATGGATATATTGATGAAATGACCTATTTTGGTACATGAATATGGCTATTTTTTATTTTTTTATTTTTGAAACAAATGATACTTTCTCTGTCCTACTCCTTTCGGTCCAAAATATAAATCCTATTTTAAAACATTTTTTTGGACAAAAATATAAGTCCTCTTTAGGTAAAGTCAAAAAAAGTATTAATAATTTTTTTTCTAATTTACCCTTGTCATTAATTAGCTCATGAGAGAGAAAGTTATTTTGGAAATTGTATTTATTAAGCGTCATGTTGGGAAATTATATAATTTTTTGACAAATTTAAATAGTTTGACTCTCTTCCTTAGTTTATGTGTACTTTATCAAAGAAGACTTATATTTTAGATCGAAGGGAGTATATTATAAGGTAATAGAAGAGATTTTACGCAAATTAAGAAACATTTATTACATCCTTAAACTTTTAAAAAAATCCAAAATTTTCAGTTTTACCTTTATTAATTTTATCCCTTTTCATTAAATATAATACAAATTATAATACTAATAATATAATAAATACAAAAGAAAAATAATAAATCATTGTATAATACATTATATTTTTTTACGTCAATTTTTGTTTGGCAATCACAAAGGAAGTGGGATATGCTTTTGTGTGTATTTTAGATCGAGATCTAATGCACAGCACGTAACATATGTGATGTGCAGCCTGCTTTGCACTAAGGTGGCAAAATTCTTAGTGCCACATCAGTGATAAGCAATAAAACTTAACCCACATCAGAGACATGTGGCAAAAATCCTTACCCTCCACTATATTTTAAACGTGACCACTAATTACTAGTTTCATTAACTCCAATATTAACCCAATTTCAGCAACATCTCAAGTACAACCATCGGTTATCTCAACAAGCACAAATCCATCCAATGCTGCCTCCTATCTTCTCCATTCATGGTCCCTTTCTCCAAGCGAGTAGCACCTATTTTTGGTGAGAAGCTCTCCTCCTTGTCTAATGTAACATCCTACTCCCAAAAACCTCGAAAACAACTCTTTAAACATAAAAACATAGAAAAACTCAAAATAGGACCAAACATGGCTGAGCTGTAGTGAGCTACAATGCAGCCGTGGCCTCAGAGAGGTAGAATAGCTTGGCGCCATGGCTAAGCTTTTGGCACCGCGGTGCCCATATCAGATTGTATATCAGCAAATTGCTGATTTTTGGGCGAACTTCCGACACGCACAACTTTATGCTTCAATCTCCGATTGATCTGATTTCAATTTTTATAGGTCAATTTTATCACAATCTATTTATAGACACTGATTTTACCTCAATCCATCTTCGCATAGAGATTGTAGACACTTGTGACCGATTTAGTCACTTTTTACCTAAAATTCACAACCAACCACCTTCAATTGACACCTAAGGACCATTTATACAGGTCCTAAATGGCACAACTAGCATGTCAAAGGGGGTTTTACCCTAGAGAAACCTCTCCTCCGATATTTGATCCCTTGAATCCCAAATTCTCATCATGTGCTACATGTCTAAAACACATATACTAGACTCAAAACCCCTTTTGGGCTCACACATCTAGCCAATCTGGCTTACCGACACATGCTCTAACAACAATGACCCATATCGGGGTCCAAATTACCATCACACATGTACAACCATACATGAACACATCTATACCACATCATCATTGATATTATCACATATCATTCATTATCATCAACATTATCATTGTTCTCATATTGATTATAGACATACTATCCTACTTGGCATAATTTATAACATAGACAATCACACGAACTACCATTGACTTGAATATTCCCGATGCCAGAGAGGCTATGACTCCTGTGTCTTCTCTAGTTTAGTACCAGAGCCTTCACTTAAAATATTAATCATGAGGGTGTAAGACAAAGTCTTAGGAACCGGAAACACAACATAGGCAACCTATATCAATAATCCACACAATCGTGCACATGGTGCAATGAAATACAAAAATGATATGGTATGCATGTTCTCCCTTGTACACGGCTAGAACCATGAGCTAGTAACAACATAATACATACCTGAAAGGTGATTCCTTCCAACAATCGATGAAGATCGATTCTGGGGCATCATCAAACTCACCTCACACTAATGCAACCCGGTTACAAGTTACACTAGTAATTGAACCGTGGTTCTCCTTGTTCTGGACCACCTAAATTGGTGGTAATTTAGGAAAGGTGTATTCCCAAATCCATTACCACCTAGCTCTTCTGGCCATAGGGGAGGATTTAGTGGCAGGGATATTTCATCATATCGCCATATCATCATCATCATCATCATATCACATCTCATCATCACCTCAACATCCACCTCACAATATGCATCAAATGGTGATAATGTCAACATTGTGCCAACATGCCTCTAAATTTATATATCATCATCATGGTTCCACTAGTATGCAATGGTGTGGAGATACTATAAAATCACACATACACATATACAACATCATACTCAAATAGCCATGTGCATACCATGATTTTTAGAAAAACTATACACATACACATACACAAATAATATCGTAATATGAACAGGAACATACATATACATATACATATACATATCAACATGTAACACATATATCACAAACACTCAGTTACCTTAAATTGCTAACACCACACACACACGGATTTTCCACGAGCTTTCGGATTGTCAACCACGACTTGAACTCCTCCGATCAATCAAATAACCACTACAATGTCATAACATCCTTAATTAACATAATACTCATAATAACCAAAATCCACAATTTAGCTGTTCAAGCTTAACCCATAGTTCCAACAATATTTTCATGCATCAATGAGCTCCAAATAACTATCCCGATCACAATTGTTCACACATAATTCAGATTCCCAACTTCATCAATCATTTCCAACCTAGGGTTTCCATTAAATCATGTATAATCCTTCTAAAACTCACACCCAAACTTCAAGAACACTAAACCACAATTCAATAATCCATTTACACACATTTTTATCAGTGGAATTTGGCCCAAACTGGAAACCCAAGCATATATCCAAATTTATCCCCAAAAAACCAAAGAGAAAAGAGAGGATGGAAGACAATAATCACTTACCAACTAAGATTGAAGCCTCTAGAGTTCGAAAATAATCTCCCCAAGTTGAATTTCTCGTACCTTAGCAGAAATCCTCCATTTCTCCCTCGTTTTCTTCTATTTCATCCAACTGAATCTTGTATAATTTAAACAAATTTCATGGCTGGCATAGTTGTAATATTCCTATTTTTATAGGATGTTATAAAATGAATAAAAGATGAGAAATGAAGCGAGACGAAAAGCTGATTTGGAGATCAATATTTCAGCATAACATTCCTTTATTACAGTGTCTTTATGCGATTTGCAGAATTTGAGTGGGATATATATATATCATGGGTTATTAAGCCCTCATATCTAAGCTTAGAGCCAGTTTGGGTGTATGCAAATTGATAAAATATAATATAAAAGCACTTTCACATTACCTTACTTCAACACACATTGCCTAGATAAACCCTATTACCACAAATCATGCAATTCCAATAATAAAAAATAATTTAATGAATCTTCATTATATTGATGTAACTCATATCAAATGTTATAAATGCTCCCATCACCTTCATCCTTCTTCCAACACTATCATCCCTCATCCTTATCCTTCTCCATCTACACTTTTGTTTTTGGTATAATTATTTAGTATTGTTGAGTCACATTCAAGCATTATTGGGTTCTAAAATGGAGTAGCTCTTATAACGTGTTTTTTTTTATTCACAAAACTCTAATTTAAAATAATTTTTAATGGTTGTTGAGTCCCTTATCATTCAACCCTGCAATTGTTAATCCATTTGCACTATTTTGAATAGGTTTAGAAACTAAAAATTGATTAGGGCATTTCAATTATTTTAATATTATTTTTTATTTAATTTAAAGATATAAACAAAATTTAGTAATAATCATTATATTTTTTTGGCAACAGTAATAATCATTATATTTCATTACACTCAATATAATAATATTCTCTTACATAAGTAACCGAATGCACTTTTTTTTTTAAGAAGAAAAGATATGCATGACATTAAACCCACAAGGAAGCTAATAAAACTAGTTGTCCTTTATGCATAATCTATTCATAATTTCTAATAGCGTAATTTTTTATAGATTTTTTATTTTACATTAAATATTAATATATCGATAAAATTAATTGATATTGATTATTAATATTAATGGATATATTGATAAAATGACCTATTTTGGTACATGAATATGGCTATTTTTTATTTTTTTATTTTTGAAACAAATGATACTTTCTCTGTCCTATTTCTTCCGGTCCAAAATATAAGTCCTATTTTAAAACATTTTTTTGGACAAAAATATAAGTCCTCTTTAGGTAAAGTCAAAAAAAGTATTAATGATTTTTTTTCTAATTTACCCTTGTCATTAATTAGCTCATGAGAGAGAAAGTTATTTTGGAAATTGTATTTATTAAGCGTCATGTTGGGAAATTATATAATTTTTTGACAAATTTAAATAGTTTGACTCTCTTCCTTGGTTTATGTGTACTTTATCAAAGAAGACTTATATTTTGGATCGAAGGGAGTATATTATAAGGTAATAGAAGAGATTTTACGCAAATTAAGAAACATTTATTACATCCTTAAACTTTTAAAAAAACCCAAAATTTCCAGTTTTACCTTTATTAATTTTATCCCTTTTCATTAAATATAATACAAATTATAATACTAATAATATAATAAATACAAAAGAAAAATAATAAATCATTGTATAATACATTATATTTTTTTACGTCAATTTTTGTTTGGCAATCACAAAGGAAGTGGGATATGCTTTTGTGTGTATTTTAGATCGAGATCTAATGCACAGCACGTAACATATGTGATGTGCAGCCAGCTTTGCACTAAGGTGGCAAAATTCTTAGTGCCACATCAGTGATAAGCAATAAAACTTAACCCACATCAGAGACATGTGGCAAAAATCCTTACCCTCCACTATATTTTAAACGTGACCACTAATTACTAGTTTCATTAACTCCAATATTAACCCAATTTCAGCAACATCTCAAGTACAACCATCGGTTATCTCAACAAGCACAAATCCATCCAATGCTGCCTCCTATCTTCTCCATTCATGGTCCCTTTCTCCAAGCGAGTAGCACCTATTTTTGGTGAGAAGCTCTCCTCCTTGTCTAATGTAACATCCTACTCCCAAAAGCCTCGAAAACAACTCTTTAAACATAAAAACATAGAAAAACTCAAAATAGGACCAAACATGGCTGAGCTGTAGTGAGCTACAATGCAGCCGTGGCCTCAGAGAGGTAGAATAGCTTGGCGCCATGGCTAAGCTTTTGGCACCGCGGTGCCCATATCAGATTGTATATCAGCAAATTGCTGATTTTTGGGCGAACTTCCGACACGCACAACTTTATGCTTCAATCTCCGATTGATCTGATTTCAATTTTTATAGGTCAATTTTATCACAATCTATTTATAGACACTGATTTTACCTCAATCCATCTTCGCATAGAGATTGTAGACACTTGTGACCGATTTAGTCACTTTTTACCTAAAATTCACAACCAACCACCTTCAATTGACACCTAAGGACCATTTATACAGGTCCTAAATGGCACAACTAGCATGTCAAAGGGGATTTTACCCTAGAGAAACCTCTCCTCCGATATTTGATCCCTTGAATCCCAAATTCTCATCATGTGCTACATGTCTAAAACACATATACTAGACTCAAAACCCCTTTTGGGCTCACACATCTAGCCAATCTGGCTTACCGACACATGCTCTAACAACAATGACCCATATCGGGGTCCAAATTACCATCACACATGTACAACCATACATGAACACATCTATACCACATCATCATTGATATTATCACATATCATTCATTATCATCAACATTATCATTGTTCTCATATTGATTATAGACATACTATCCTACTTGGCATAATTTATAACATAGACAATCACACGAACTACCATTGACTTGAATATTCCCGATGCCAGAGAGGCTATGACTCCTGTGTCTTCTCTAGTTTAGTACCAGAGCCTTCACTTAAAATGTTAATCATGAGGGTGTAAGACAAAGTCTTAGGAACCGGAAACACAACATAGGCAACCTATATCAATAATCCACACAATCGTGCACATGATGCAATGAAATACAAAAATGATATGGTATGCATGTTCTCCCTTGTACACGGCTAGAACCATGAGCTAGTAACAACATAATACATACCTGAAAGGTGATTCCTTCCAACAATCGATGAAGATCGATTCTGGGGCATCATCAAACTCACCTCACACTAATGCAACCCGGTTACAAGTTACACTAGTAATTGAACCGTGGTTCTCCTTGTTCTGGACCACCTAAATTGGTGGTAATTTAGGAAAGGTGTATTCCCAAATCCATTACCACCTAGCTCTTCTGGCCATAGGGGAGGATTTAGTGGCAGGGATATTTCATCATATCGCCATATCATCATCATCATCATCATATCACATCTCATCATCACCTCAACATCCACCTCACAATATGCATCAAATGGTGATAATGTCAACATTGTGCCAACATGCCTCTAAATTTATATATCATCATCATGGTTCCACTAGTATGCAATGGTGTGGAGATACTATAAAATCACACATACACATATACAACATCATACTCAAATAGCCATGTGCATACCATGATTTTTAGAAAAACTATACACATACACATACACAAATAATATCGTAATATGAACAGGAACATACATATACATATACATATACATATCAACATGTAACACATATATCACAAACACTCAGTTACCTTAAATTGCTAACACCACACACACACGGATTTTCCACGAGCTTTCGGATTGTCAACCACGACTTGAACTCCTCCGATCAATCAAATAACCACTACAATGTCATAACATCCTTAATTAACATAATACTCATAATAACCAAAATCCACAATTTAGCTGTTCAAGCTTAACCCATAGTTCCAACAATATTTTCATGCATCAATGAGCTCCAAATAACTATCCCGATCACAATTGTTCACACATAATTCAGATTCCCAACTTCATCAATCATTTCCAACCTAGGGTTTCCATTAAATCATGTATAATCCTTCTAAAACTCACACCCAAACTTCAAGAACACTAAACCACAATTCAATAATCCATTTACACACATTTTTATCAGTGGAATTTGGCCCAAACTGGAAACCCAAGCATATATCCAAATTTATCCCCAAAAAACCAAAGAGAAAAGAGAGGATGGAAGACAATAATCACTTACCAACTAAGATTGAAGCCTCTAGAGTTCGAAAATAATCTCCCCAAGTTGAATTTCTCGTACCTTAGCAGAAATCCTCCATTTCTCCCTCGTTTTCTTCTATTTCATCCAACTGAATCTTGTATAATTTAAACAAATTTCATGGCTGGCATAGTTGTAATATTCCTATTTTTATAGGATGTTATAAAATGAATAAAAGATGAGAAATGAAGCGAGACGAAAAGCTGATTTGGAGATCAATATTTCAGCATAACATTCCTTTATTACAGTGTCTTTATGCGATTTGCAGAATTTGAGTGGGATATATATATATCATGGGTTATTAAGCCCTCATATCTAAGCTTAGAGCCAGTTTGGGTGTATGCAAATTGATAAAATATAATATAAAAGCACTTTCACATTACCTTACTTCAACACACATTGCCTAGATAAACCCTATTACCACAAATCATGCAATTCCAATAATAAAAAATAATTTAATGAATCTTCATTATATTGATGTAACTCATATCAAATGTTATAAATGCTCCCATCACCTTCATCCTTCTTCCAACACTATCATCCCTCATCCTTATCCTTCTCTATCTACACTTTTGTTTTTGGTATAATTATTTAGTATTGTTGAGTCACATTCAAGCATTATTGGGTTCTAAAATGGAGTAGCTCTTATAACGTGTTTTTTTTTATTCACAAAACTCTAATTTAAAATAATTTTTAATGGTTGTTGAGTCCCTTATCATTCAACCCTGCAATTGTTAATCCATTTGCACTATTTTGAATAGGTTTAGAAACTAAAAATTGATTAGGGCATTTCAATTATTTTAATATTATTTTTTATTTAATTTAAAGATATAAACAAAATTTAGTAATAATCATTATATTTTTTTGGCAACAGTAATAATCATTATATTTCATTACACTCAATATAATAATATTCTCTTACATAAGTAACCGAATGCACTTTTTTTTTTAAGAAGAAAAGATATGCATGACATTAAACCCACAAGGAAGCTAATAAAACTAGTTGTCCTTTATGCATAATCTATTCATAATTTCTAATAGCGTAATTTTTTATAGATTTTTTATTTTACATTAAATATTAATATATCGATAAAATTAATTGATATTGATTATTAATATTAATGGATATATTGATAAAATGACCTATTTTGGTACATGAATATGGCTATTTTTTATTTTTTTATTTTTGAAACAAATGATACTTTCTCTGTCCTATTTCTTCCGGTCCAAAATATAAGTCCTATTTTAAAACATTTTTTTGGACAAAAATATAAGTCCTCTTTAGGTAAAGTCAAAAAAAGTATTAATGATTTTTTTTCTAATTTACCCTTGTCATTAATTAGCTCATGAGAGAGAAAGTTATTTTGGAAATTGTATTTATTAAGCGTCATGTTGGGAAATTATATAATTTTTTGACAAATTTAAATAGTTTGACTCTCTTCCTTGGTTTATGTGTACTTTATCAAAGAAGACTTATATTTTGGATCGAAGGGAGTATATTATAAGGTAATAGAAGAGATTTTACGCAAATTAAGAAACATTTATTACATCCTTAAACTTTTAAAAAAACCCAAAATTTTCAGTTTTACCTTTATTAATTTTATCCATTTTCATTAAATATAATACAAATTATAATACTAATAATATAATAAATACAAAAGAAAAATAATAAATCATTGTATAATACATTATATTTTTTTACGTCAATTTTTGTTTGGCAATCACAAAGGAAGTGGGATATGCTTTTGTGTGTATTTTAGATCGAGATCTAATGCACAGCACGTAACATATGTGATGTGCAGCCAGCTTTGCACTAAGGTGGCAAAATTCTTAGTGCCACATCAGTGATAAGCAATAAAACTTAACCCACATCAGAGACATGTGGCAAAAATCCTTACCCTCCACTATATTTTAAACGTGACCACTAATTACTAGTTTCATTAACTCCAATATTAACCCAATTTCAGCAACATCTCAAGTACAACCATCGGTTATCTCAACAAGCACAAATCCATCCAATGCTGCCTCCTATCTTCTCCATTCATGGTCCCTTTCTCCAAGCGAGTAGCACCTATTTTTGGTGAGAAGCTCTCCTCCTTGTCTAATGTAACATCCTACTCCCAAAAGCCTCGAAAACAACTCTTTAAACATAAAAACATAGAAAAACTCAAAATAGGACCAAACATGGCTGAGCTGTAGTGAGCTACAATGCAGCCGTGGCCTCAGAGAGGTAGAATAGCTTGGCGTCATGGCTAAGCTTTTGGCACCGCGGTGCCCATATCAGATTGTATATCAGCAAATTGCTGATTTTTGGGCGAACTTCCGACACGCACAACTTTATGCTTCAATCTCCGATTGATCTGATTTCAATTTTTATAGGTCAATTTTATCACAATCTATTTATAGACACTGATTTTACCTCAATCCATCTTCGCATAGAGATTGTAGACACTTGTGACCGATTTAGTCACTTTTTACCTAAAATTCACAACCAACCACCTTCAATTGACACCTAAGGACCATTTATACAGGTCCTAAATGGCACAACTAGCATGTCAAAGGGGGTTTTACCCTAGAGAAACCTCTCCTCCGATATTTGATCCCTTGAATCCCAAATTCTCATCATGTGCTACATGTCTAAAACACATATACTAGACTCAAAACCCCTTTTGGGCTCACACATCTAGCCAATCTGGCTTACCGACACATGCTCTAACAACAATGACCCATATCGGGGTCCAAATTACCATCACACATGTACAACCATACATGAACACATCTATACCACATCATCATTGATATTATCACATATCATTCATTATCATCAACATTATCATTGTTCTCATATTGATTATAGACATACTATCCTACTTGGCATAATTTATAACATAGACAATCACACGAACTACCATTGACTTGAATATTCCCGATGCCAGAGAGGCTACGACTCCTGTGTCTTCTCTAGTTTAGTACCAGAGCCTTCACTTAAAATGTTAATCATGAGGGTGTAAGACAAAGTCTTAGGAACCGGAAACACAACATAGGCAACCTATATCAATAATTCACACAATCGTGCACATGGTGCAATGAAATGCAAAAATGATATGGTATGCATGTTCTCCCTTGTACACGGCTAGAACCATGAGCTAGTAACAACATAATACATACCTGAAAGGTGATTCCTTCCAATAATCGGTGAAGATCGATTCTGGGACATCATCAAACTCACCTCACACTAATGCAACCCGGTTACAAGTTACACTAGTAATTGAACCGTGGTTCTCCTTGTTCTGGACCACCTAAATTGGTGGTAATTTAGGAAAGGTGTATTCCCAAATCCATTACCACCTAGCTCTTCTGGCCATAGGGGAGGATTTAGTGGCAGGGATATTTCATCATATCGCCATATCATCATCATCATCATCATATCACATCTCATCATCACCTCAACATCCACCTCACAATATGCATCAAATGGTGATAATGTCAACATTGTGCCAACATGCCTCTAAATTTATATATCATCATCATAATCATCATCATGGTTCTACTAGTATGCAATGGTGTGGAGATGCTATAAAATCACACATACACATATACAACATCATACTCAAATAGCCATGTGCATACCATGATTTTTAGAAAAACTATACACATACACATATACAAATAATATCGTAATATGAACAGGAACATACATATACATATACATATCAACATGTAACACATATATCACAAACACTCAGTTACCTTAAATTGCTAACACCACACACACACGGATTTTCCACGAGCTTTCGGATTGTCAACCACGACTTGAACTCCTCCGATCAATCAAATAACCACTACAATGTCATAACATCCTTAATTAACATAATACTCATAATAACCAAAATCCACAATTTAGCTGTTCAAGCTTAACCCATAGTTCCAACAATATTTTCATGCATCAATGAGCTCCAAATAACTATCCCGATCACAATTGTTCACACATAATTCAGATTCCCAACTTCATCAATCATTTTCAACTTAGGGTTTCCATTAAATCATGTATAATCCTTCTAAAACTCACACCCAAACTTCAAGAACACTAAACCACAATTCAATAATCCATTTACACACATTTTTATCAGTGGAATTTGGCCCAAACTAGAAACCTAAGCATATATCCAAATTTATCCCCAAAAAACCAAAGAGAAAAGAGAGGATGGAAGACAATAATCACTTACCAACTAAGATTGAAGCCTCTAGAGTTCGAAAATAATCTCCCCAAGTTGAATTTCTCGTACCTTAGCAGAAATCCTCCATTTCTCCCTCGTTTTCTTCTATTTCATCCAATTGAATCTCGTATAATTTAAACAAATTTCATGGCTGGCATAGTTGTAATATTCCTATTTTTATAGGATGTTATAAAATTGAATAAAAGATGAGAAATGAAGCGAGATGAAAAGGCTATATATAATCAGGCTTTAGAAGGAATTAATTTCTCATCTAATTTTTTGAAGAAGTTATGTTTGATCCTTAATTGGAATTATTTTTTCATAAGGACCTTAGCAGAAATTAATTCCAGAACTTGTCTCGAAAAATATGCAATATACCACTTGAATGAAAGCCCGCTCTAAGTTGAGCGCAATAGTATAAGTATTGCGTATTTAGGAGGTTTAGGTTGAGAAATAGACCAATTTGAAAATTAATGTGAATAGTGAAAAAGAATAATAAAAAATTGATCTTTGGGTGAAATTACAAGAAAGTGCCCGAAAGAAAGGATAATTATGTTTTTGACCCGGCTTAAGGGCAAAACGGTTATTTTCTAAATTAGAAACAAAATGTGAATAATATATTTAAGGTCCAAAAATGAAAAATTTGACATTGTAAAATGTAAAAGGAATTGGAAAAAATGGTGAGACACCGTTAGGTGTAAAGAAGGATAAAGAAGTCATTTTTCTTAGTTAAGCGGAAAAATAAGAAATTATATTTTAGCCCCAATAAGTAAGAATGTGTGCAGTTTAGTCCCTTGAGAAGGGTTTCAACGTGAAAGGGAAAGAGAAAGAAGTTTGGGAAAAATTATAGCTAATGACCCAAAAATTTCAAAAATTATAAATTTATCTCGAGTCAAGGGTATTTTTAAAAATATAAAAAATTATAGTCAAAATGAAGCTCTTGATGAACCTAGCCCAATGGAATATTGCAAAGAATTTATGAAGATCAAAATAATATTTATTGGGTAATTAGGGCATAATATTAATATTTTACCTGATAAAGATTATTTTAGACTGCAAGAGAAGACAATACAGATTCAAGGATAATGATTGGACCTTTATAAAATATATTTTGGGTCAAGATAATGATTTTGGACCAAAAGTAATTATTGGATAATTCTGTACCAATTTAATAACAATTTTGGCAAAAATACTCAATCGGTACGAGTAAGCATAATCGGTAAAGGGTATTTTGATCCATAAAAATTATTAAAGCAATTTTTGGCCAAAAATGAACTCAAGACACGTCTGAAGTGAAGAAGGGATACCAAGGAAATTTTTACAAAAGCTTTATTTGCTAAAAAGTAAACAAAGTCAAAGATAAAGTTACTTTATGATTTAATAACATATAATTACCTTGGTTAAGCTCTTAATACATCTTCTCCAGCTCCTCAATGCGTCTGAACCAGTGAGAAAAGAGGGAGGAACTCGTGCAACTCAAGGAGGAAAGAAGACCAAGCAAGAAGCAAAGTTTGACTCTCAGACTTCCCAGGTAGGTTTCTATGGTTGCCATCTTACTTATACTTGAGTTTGGAGAAGTTTTATGGATTATTTCTCTCCATTTTATCTCTGAAATTTTCTACCTAGAGAGAGAAAATGAAGCCATGAAGAAACTAATCCATGAAAAGTGATGTATAGGCTTCAAGGATTGGGGATATACTATTAGATTACAAATTAATTGGGTAGATATTTTTCTATAAATTTCTAAAATTTTTTGCCTATTTGGGGTTTGAAATAGAAAGAGAATTTCAAGTTTTTAACCCTAAAAATGGATTCCTTGGGTTCCAAATGGGTTAGAATAATTATGTTGTACAAGAAAATGCAAAAAGAAAGCAAAGTGAAATATTAGAGTTAAAGTGAGCTCTTTATGAAGGATGTCATGCAATCAATGACTTAAGACCTTGTTTTATGATGTAATGGGGTTTCAAGAAGTGTTTTAAGATCAATGGAAGTGTCCACAAAGTTTGGAGATAATTAGAAAGAAAGAAGGTAGTTATTTTCCCATTTATGCCTAATGTTATCATGCTTGATTTTCATGATTCTATAACCATGTCATATATTTGTTTGGATACTTTGTGATGAATTTGCATTGTTGGCTGGTTGTTTGAAGGGTTTTATGACCCTAGGATGTCCATTTTCTAAGGTGTTACCATGCCAAAATTTTTATGAAATTGTATGGCATAATATGAATTTATGATTTTATGATTACCATTAATAATTTTATGAGATGCTATGATAATATACTTGCATAATTGGGTGTAACTACTGAGATTCTTTGAATTTCATTCCTTTCCAAATATTAACTATGTTAGGGCAAGGACATGGAAGTATTCAAACAAATGCAAGGGAAATGAAGAAGACAATGGAGAATTACTTGATTTTGTAAGTTATAATGTTAAGTTGAGAAAATATGTATCATGTATGTATGAGATGAAATTCTGTAATTATACATGATTATATTCCTTAAAGTCCTCTTATGATGTTATGTGTGGATTTGGAACAATAAATGTTGATGCATGAGATTTATGAAGTTCATTATATGAGTTTTGGCATAATTATGAACAAGATGACTAGTATGGATTTGAGTAGGGAAACTCTATTTGAAACAAAGCATACTATATAAGTGTTATACATGCTCTTAAAGTAGACAGAACAAGCTTTTCATAGAGCTAAAGAACACATAAATTGGATAAAGTTATGAATTTTAATGAATTTTTGAAGTTAGGATCCAAAACTGGATAGTATTGGAAAAACTGGAACTTACACTGTGAACACTGGATTTTTCAAAAGGCACTATGAAATCGTGTATAGCTTCAAAAATTTAGTGATTTGCATTTATGGAAAGCTCCAAGTCTTAGGAAATGAATGCCACTAGTTTAAAATCATTTGGAGCTATAAAGAAGGAGTTATGTAATTTCTTCTAAAACTATTCCAGTAGAGGTAGTATTCTGACCCATAATAGTTAAGTTAATGTTATGCCCTGTACAAGTTGAATAGATGTACAAGAAAAATATTTCTAGAAAGTAGACTCACAAGGATTTCCAATGACATAAGAAATACATAAATTGGCTTAGGGTAGAGTGAGATATGAATTTTTAAATATAAGGCCAAAATCCTAGGGAAGAGAAAATGACCAAATATATAGTAAATATTTGAGAAATAAACTATATAAATCGGTCAATAAAATTATCTATTTTATATTTTTTTCCATGTATATAAGATTTTTATCTATTTTTAGAAACTTGAATCACTATGAAATAATTTTTCTAGAATTAGTTATGAATTTTCAAAGTTCAATAGGCAAAGTGGAAACTACCATATGAACAGTAACCGAAAATTTTTGGAAATTCTGATTTTCATTCTTATGTAATTCAAGCTTAGGATAAAGTATAATCAGACTTAAAAGGAGTTTAATTCATGGGAAATGAGTCTAAAAGTAAGGTGTTACAGTAGTAGTGGGAGGTAAGTTCACCATAGCGTGAAACCCTTATATCCGAAAAATCTATCCAAGTTTCAGCTCATTTGCTTTTGCGACCTTGAGCCTTACCGCAGGGTGGAGTGCTTTTGCCTCTTACTTACTCTTCCTTTGTCCTAGTTCCTCTAGTCTTGCACATATCACCAAGTAAACTTCCTGTCAGCTTGAAACTAAGTTCGAGATAGTGTAATGAGAATTGTTACATCTATCACCACCTTGTTTGAGATCCTCTCCTCTTCGTCTAATGCCCTATTCGTGTCAATTTGAAAATTTTCTCCTCTTCCTCGCAATATGGTTCCTCAATTGAGTAGAGTGGTGCACTATTGTGCAATATTTCCACTTAGATTTGGCTTCCTTCAACTGTGCCCTCTCCTAATGTGGTTCCTTTATCAAGTATAGTGGTTATATATGATAATTAGCATTTCAAACACTAGGATATATTCTCAACTTTGTGTAAGAAATTAGTATTAGTTGATCTTGTGCAACGAATTGTATCCTTGATGGGTCTTGTTTAGAGTCATGGATTTGATTGGAAGATGAGAACTTGTTTCTTAAACCTTGAATTAAGTGGATAAATTTTTTAACATTTTCTGTAAGGCTTTAAATGATGTGTTGTGCGTACCAAATTCTCAATTGTTTTTGTCATATAGCAATCAAGTGTGAATTCAAGGATGGAAGGCAAAAGGGGCATGGAGGAATTCATTTGCGCCTATTCATCAATTAGTTGGCTATCATATCAAATTGAAAGTGCTTTTTGGTCAATGTGATCAATATGTGCATACATCCTTTGTATTCATGTTCTTGCACAAACATGTTTTATTTTAATGGTCTTACTTAATAGGATAATTGAAAATTTTATGATTTCATCTTGTTATTGCATGTTTTAGAGTTATATAAATTGGAACAATATAAAGGATGCTAGATTAACAACTTTTGGTATATAGATAATAATTTCTTTTGTTCCAATACTATCACTTCTTGTGTGTGGTTTTAAAATAGATTGAAAGTAAAAGGTTTGGTATTTTAGTCCCCCTAATTATATTTCACTTTATGCTATCTTTTAAATGATCAACATAGAAATTGGGGGGGATTGGACCTAATATTTGATCTGTTCTTCTATTTAGAGCACTTGTTCATTGTGTAGGTTTGGGATTTAATCTTCTTTCAATATATTTTGTCTCAATGCTTCTAAAAAATCCTCACCTATCCATATGCGAACTCTTCACATAGAGGTAGAGCTTCCACCTTTATCTTTTGGAATGCAAGTTTGGCTACTCAATAACTTAGGGTCTATCTTCTGTCAAGTTTATCATGGCAAAGAGTGATAAAAATGATTATATTTTTTTACATTTGCTGGAAGATCAAATATTGATTTTTAGAAGTTATGAATGTATGAATTCTTGTTCAGCTGCAACATTAGCATTTGTATCTGAATTTAAAATCTTATACTAATAATATTTTGTTCAATCTCATGTAAGTTATAAGCAGTGATATTTGGTCATGAATTCTTTTGCTACCATTTTCTTTTTCTAGAAGTGGTATAAGGACCTCATTTCATTCGTTGCTAAAATTCATGAGTTTATTCGAACCATACTTAATAGTTGTCTATTTTGTGGTTGTTGATATGCAGGAAAAGAAGGTATAAAAGCTAAGCATCCAATGAAGCATACTCTTGATACATATAAATGGAAAGCAATTGGAGACTGATATAATGCAAATTAGTTATAGAATTCCCATTGCAAATTATGTAAATAGGAAGCAATTAGGGATCAATTACATTGTCATGTACCAAAAAACCAAAGCAATTATCACACCCAGAAATACAACGCGGATAGCGCAGAGAATGAAAGAAAAGGGAGAAATCGGCCCTCTCGATGGGGGCCGATTTCGGAGAGAGTCGCCACCAAAATTTTGAGGAAAATTTTGGAAAACCGAATAAAAAAACAAAAAAGGATAAGGATGGTCTGCGAATCAGAGTTGGGTTCGGGAGTACGATTGTGAGTGGGAAAGGTGTTAGACACCCCCACAACACCCGTTCCTAAGAACGGTTACCTTAGGTTGATCATGCAATTTTTTATGGCTTTTAAAAATTATTTTGATTGCCCTTTAACCATTCACATGTAAAAATAAGTATAAAAATGTAAAAACGAAAATAAAGAAAAAAAATGAAAATATGAGAAGTTGGGAAAGATAAAATAAGAGGAAAATGTTATTTATTTATAAAAGTGGACTTGACCCATAATGAGAGTCTGGGGCTTACGTACCCCGTGATAGGGATCAAAGTTGACGTAGTTCGGACTAAAAATGCATGTGACTGGGTTGATATATTTTTTATTATATATATTCTTTGAAAAGAGAGGTTTATAGAAAATAATTTGTCTTTCCACAAAGAAAACAATTTTTAGAATTGGTTGGTATGTTTTAATTTGTAAAAGACAGATTAATTTCCATTATTTGCTTTTTTCATTTAAGAATATTTTTTTTTGTTTAATCGATTCCTAAAAGAGAATGTATGTTTTTTCTCAATATGATTAAAATTATGTGTGATCTTAGACATTTTATTTTGATTTGAAAAGAAAATATTTGAAAACAAATTTTATTTTCACAAAATAAAACCAATTAGTTTAATGTGGCGACTTTATCACTTACAATACACCCATTGATACCTAAATATCCACGGTGGTGTCATTCGAGGCAAAAAGCATAAGAAGAGTTTGAAATAAAATAAATAATTCTTTGTACAAATGATTTTTTATTTTCTTTTTATTATAAAAATAAAATCAGCGTAAGATTCTTTTAACGCATATTTATTTTCTTAAAACAAAAACATTAAGAAGAATTCAAAATGTGATCATTACATATATTTTTGAAGAAAAATATTCAACATATGTGGTGACTTTATCATTCACAAGTTACTAATCAGTATTTAAATACCCGCGGTGTTACCACTCGAGGCAGATAAGTGAAATGGATAAAAACTTGAATGAAATGAATGATTTTGTCTAAATGAGTTTTATTTATTTATTTCAAAATAATGCAATTAGAGAATACCCTCTTTTTTTTAGGAGTAATTTTTATTTAAATTATTTTATTTCCTTATTTCAAATTATGAAATGCAGTCACAAAACCTTTCTTTTTTATTATTTTTATTCAAAAAAGGAACTTAAGATAAAATTGCTACATCCCATTTATTTACAAATTATTTGTATTTTCTTACTGAAAAATGGGAAAATGCAATTAAATTCTTTCTTTCTTTTTTTTCTTTTTTTTTATAAGCTCGAAATAATTCAAAAATAGTGTAAGATAGAACTGCTATTGCCATATATACATATATATATATGTATATTTTTTTATTTTCCAAAATCCCTTTCACAATAAAATCGCACAGCATATATGGTGACTTGATCACTTATAATTTGCTAGTTTACGCTTACATGCTCACGGTGACATCACTTGAGGCAAAAAGCGAAAAGGACTTAAAGGATAAAATGGGGAAAATGGAGTCATTTTTTTTATATTAAATTATGAAAATAAATATGATCATGGTTGTTTTATAAGAAGAAAAGCAATAAAAATAAAAAAAATGACTTTTATGCAAATATCGATATACTATTTATTTCTATTTATTTTTTTGTTTTATTTATTATATATATATATTTTAGAAAAAGGGATCAAGGCTAGGAAAACCATGTCACAATCATTACCATTGTAGACAACAAGTCACAAATCAAGCATGTCACATAACTCAAACTTCGTTTCTATAGCTAAGGGAAGCTTAATGACAAATCCTCTAATGTGCTTAAACCTGAAACCGCACAGAGCTAAATAAGGAACATAGCTTGCAACCATCAATATATCAAGATGTGTATGTTAAATCATTCAAACCAAAGGAAAGGGAAGTTATAGTAATATGAAAAATATGATGGAACTTTGAGGGATTTCATGCTCACACAAGCTCTGCATCCCAACTCCACAGGGGCTATATATTTTAACAAGAAAGCAACCTTTGGATTAAAAAACAAAAAAATCAAATGGCCCTTATCTTGGGCCAAAACCAAAGCAATTTTATGAATGGGCAAGATCAAATTAATAGGCCCTTTGAGTTTCAAATCATGGATAAATTCTCATGTCAAAATAAGGTCACATGGATCAATAATCAACATGCTCATGTAAAGATAAAGATTTCCATAAGAGATAGCTAGTTCTGGACCAACCCTTCAAAATCATAGTAAGCTCCAACTTTCCAAACTGTTAGTAAGGCTGACTTCCCAAGAGGGGGGGTGAATTGGGAAGATTGAAATTTTTCTGCACAAAGTGAAGTAAGTGAAGATATCACAATATAATGAAAACAATGCGTAAAACAGAGCAAGATGAAAAGTAAAGATAGAAAGAAGAAAACTCAGTGATTTATCCTGGTTCGGTCTTTCCACTTGACCTACATCCAGTCCCCAAGACACCTCTTGAGATTTATCCACTATACAGCAAGAATTTCAATGGGCTTCTTGCTGGGGCCACAGTACACGAGTATGCTCTGTTTCTGAGCTCTCTCACACTCTCCAAGCACTTTCACTATGTGCTTCCCAATCCCCTTGTGAATACCCCTCACAAGTAAATCTATCTCCAAGATGAAGAGTAGATTGATTACAATGAAATAACTCTCTTGAAAAGAGTAGATATGAAAGTTTGAGTACAAGTATAGAAGTTGAGAGGGTAAAAGCTTTTGAGAAGAAGATTTAGCAGAAATTCAGTATATACAAGTTTGATTCTCTTCTTCACAACTTCAAATGATGTTGTATTTATAGATTTAGGTCTCAAATATCCGTTAGAGACTAAATCTATCCATTGGGGAAGTTATCCAACGGTTACTCTGAAAAACTATCTGTTTACTAACCGCATTTAATGTTTCTGACATACTGAAATTCGAATTTTGGTTGGTCAACAGACGAATTTCGAAGGAACCGAAGATCAAAGCTTCCAACGTTACAGCACGAAGTTCGTCTGTTCATGAATTGAAATTCGAATTTTGAAACTTACAAAACATTTTCACAATGTGTCATACGAATTTTCAAGAAGAAAGTTTTTCAGTTAAGTGTGAACAGTATTTTCAATTTGCTACAGTGCCCTCAAAATTCGAATTTTGGTTTCCCAAAATTCGTCTGTCCACTGGATGTTTAAAGAGACACAGTAGTTTACTTTCTTCGAAATTTGAATTTTGAAAGGGTGAAATTCGTCTGTCAGAGAGACTCTTTCCAGACTAATTTCATCATTCGAATGTTGTAAGTTCTTATCATTCGTATGTCAATGTTTCACTTAAACAAACTTAAGATTTTTGCTTCTGAAATTCGAATTTTAATGTTCAAAGTTCGTCTGTTAGAGAGCAGTTTTGAAACTTAAATTATTCTTGATCTCAGATGAACTTTAACATAGTTTCAGACGAATTTCTTCTATTTTCTCAAATTTTGTTTTGTCTGAAATTCGAATTTTGAAGACTTAAAGTTCGTCTGTTGCAAAGAAGCTTCTCTCATACTTTTATGAAAATTCGCATGTTGAAAGTTCAAAATTCGTCTGTCAGAGAGCATTTATCAAACTCAATTTCATTTTGATTTTAGATGCATTGTATCATAGTCTCAGACGAATTTCTTTGGTTTTCACAAACTTCATTTTTCTTGAAATTTGAATTTTGAAAGTGTGAAGTTCGTCTGTTACCAGAAAGGCTTCTTTCAGATTAGATGAAAATTTGAATTTTGAACAATCAAAATTCGTCTGACAGAGAGCCATCTTTTCAGACTTATTCAGTTTCAGCTCGAAATTCGAATTTCCAAAGGCAAAGTTCGAATTTCCAACTTGACAGTTCAGCTTAATCTTTCAACCTTCATCTGTTTGTGGGTGTTTTTCAAATAGGTAAAGATTTAGCACAAAATCAAGGTTTGAAAACATCTTTTGCTCAAATCAAAATCTTTTACCCAATCATAACAAAAACTAAAGATCCTACTAGAGATCTAACAGCAAATACTCAGAAAATCTTCACTTGGAACAGCTTTGATCTCCTTTGATATCTTCAATCCAAGCTCTTGAATGTTGGTTTGGAATCATCAAAACTCTTGATTCAACATTCTTCCCCTTTTTGATGATGACAAAACAACTTACAAACTGGATTAGTACTTGGGTTTGCTTTCATAAGCTCCCCCTCAACATATGCATAAGATATCAAAACAACAGATTAAGTGAAGAGATTCAAAGCCCAAAAAAAATTGCAACCATGAACATACTATATATCACCAAACTGTTGTAATACATATTCCAATTAAAGAGTAGTTCTTAAAAACAAACACCCAATTACAATCAATCAATTAAAACAAGATACAACAAGAAGATTCAGCCTAAGATCTAAAAACATCACTTCTTCTTTGGCTTAGACTTCTTGCTGTAAGTCTTTCCTTTTCCAGATGACTCAGCAGATTTTCCAGCTCGCTTAGTCCCAGTTTGCTTTATCTTCTCCCCCTTTTTGGCATCATCAGGAAGCCCAACAAAGTCCATTGGAGGAGGTATCTGAGTGATAGGAACAGCACGAAGAGGGACAGGAGCAAAAGGAATCTCTGGCTGAACTGGTGCAGGGGGCTCAGCAGGTTCTTCAGCATCATCATCAGAGACCTCAAGCAGCACTTGCATTTCCTGCCTAGAAAGAGCTAGTTGAGCTCTCTGTTCCTCTGAAAGCCCATAAGCAGCAAGAGAAGAAGAAGCTGGTCTAGCAGGAGGAAACATTTCTTCTAGCCTTCTCCTCTGAGCTATCAGCAGAGCATTGTGAGCAATGGCAAGATAATCAACAACAGGTACAATGCTCCTTTCCTCATTGCTAGCACCTTCTAACACAGAAGAGGTTGAAATGGCTGTAACCAGTCTTTCAACTTGCTCAGATTCTTGAATGGATAGAATTGAATCCTGAGCATCTTCTTGCATGGGCTCATGAGGGCTTGTATCTTGGAGACCTTCTTCTTCCAATCCATAGTCCAAAGGTGGACCAGGACTTGGTGTTCTCATTGCACCAGCACCATCTATATCATCATCATGGTCAGAGGAGGCAATCTCAAAGGGACTTGGAGGCACAGGGGATGGAGACAGAGTAGGCTCAGGGACACCAGGCTGAGGTGGAGCTGAAGTGGTAGGAATAGCATTTCTTATCTCTTCATAAGCATCAGCCACCACTTTCATATTTACAGCCAACTGATGGATCTGATCTTGTAGATGAGCAAATTTGGCATTTTGCTCATCTCTAATGCTGAGAATGAGTGTTGACAGACTGTCAAACAACTCAGTGATCTTTGTTGGCTTGGCTCGTGAGGAGGGAGTGGAAGGAGGGTAAGTAGGCTTGGAGGGAGATGGGATTGGCTGAGAAGGCTGAGGTACAAATCTGCCAGGGGCCTAAGAAGTTCCTTCTTTTTGGAGGGATGCATCAGCATCAAAGAACAAGTCTTCAGATTTCCCTGCTCCTTTTCCAACCCATCGTCCTTCATCTCTTTCAATGCCCATCCTTTGCAGTTCCTCATCTTTGAATGCCTCAGTGAGTTTCCCTTTCCCTTTTTCAATGTGTTGAATCCTAGCATGCTGCAAGATTCTTGAAATAATTGCTGCATAAGGGAGTGTGGAATCCTTCCTCTGATCCCTTGCCTTTATCATTCTCTGGAGGATGATATGACCCATGTTAATCAGTTTCCCACGAATGATAGCAGTCATCACATGAGCCTCTGCCCTTGTTATCAGATTGAAGCTGCCACCCTTGTTGAAAATGATCCTGGACACTATGTAGTGCAGGATTCTGACTTGTACACTAAGGTCTGTGGGCTTCAACAAATTTATTGTTGGCCTGTTCTCTCTTCTCATGAATAAGGTGTCCAAGATGGTGCTCTCTTTGTAGTTCAGAAAGGATCCACCTTCTTCATCAGCTGTGCTTGCCTCATCCATATACCCAGAGGCTGTTATGTCAACTTTTAGCCCATCTTGACCTGGGATTTCCAGCACTTCATTGATTGTTTCATCAGCAAGCCAGATGGTCCTTGATCTTAAAGTGACCTCCCATTTCTTTTTCTTGCTGTTATATTGAAGAGAGGCATACCAAGTCTTCACTACCTCATCATCATACTTTTCAGCTATTTCCAACAGATTTTTATATCTTAACAACCATATTGCAGCATCAAAATTGTTGGATATTAGAAATTGTTCCACATTTACACAGTGAGGCTTGATTACCTTTTTGTTGGAAAACTTGGTAGTGTACTCTTCTTGAATCTCAGGAGTGCTCCACAGTGGCAGTGTAGTCAATTCGAACTCTCCAGATTCAGTGCTGGAAGAAGCAGAAGAGGCAGCAGCAGGGATAGAAGGTTCTGCACTTTTTGAAAAAGAGGGTCCAGTTTTCTGAGATTCTGTTTTGGATGAAGATTTTTGTCGTTTAGAAGGGGCAGCTTTACTGGGTTCGGCCTTTCTCTTGGATTTCTCTCCTTCTTTGGCAGCAAATTGAGATTTAACATTCCTCTTTGGACGGGCCACAGCTTTTCCTGTTCCAGGAATTTTAACTCTTGCCATTTCTCAGTGGAATGATGCAGAATGTGGCTTAGAATAGGGTTATAGGATGCGAATGGAAGTTTAATCGGTGAAGAATGACGGTTTTTGGACAGGAGTTAAGAGGATTGAAGAGAGAATCAGAACAGACTCAGGGAGGTTACAAATAGGGTTGCGTCTGTTCTGTGGAAAACCGTCGCATTTAACGTGTGTAACCGTCTGACAGACGAATTTTGAGGGGTCAAAATTCGAACTTTGGGCAGTTACAAGTTAAACCGTTCAGCACAGCTTACTAACAGACGAATTTTCATCCTGAAAGTTCGTCTGACAGTGGCTAGAAATAAGCTATACAAACACAACAGACGAATTTTGTTCCACCAAAGTTCGAATGTTGAAAAGAAAAAGACAGGCATCAATCAAACTATCAATTAACAGACGAATTAAGCATGCAGAACTGCATCTTTCAAGAATTCAATATGAAGGATATGATTTAACAGACGAACTTTGTTCTGAAAATTCAAATTTTTCAACTTTTGTAAAGATTGCCCAACATTCGTATGCTAAGAAGTAATAATTCGTACAACTGTGATGGACAATCATAACTTTGAAATTTCTGTTTTTGAAAATTCAAACTTTCAAACTTCAACAGACGAATTTCGAGGCATGACCGAGAACTGTTCCAAGGCATAACAGGCCAAAGTTCGTCTGTTGGTCAACCAAAATTCGAATGTTGACCACGTTGACCAGTTCAAAAACACAGTTTATCAATGAAATTCATCTAGTAATCAAACAATATACAAATTTCAACTTTAACAACTTATAGAATGGATCCAGAACTTAGAATATTTATCATTCACTTCATTTTCTGGTTGTTCCAATCTGGAGTGCTCCAATCTTTCAAACTTTTAGCCATTGATTGTCACAAGGAGCACCTGCGACTGAAATTAAACATACTCCGATGCTCAAGTTAGAATTGATTCTAATATTGAAAATTCTAAAGACAGAATTGCATAGAAATAACTTACAGTTCATTGGGATTTACCATTCCCAATTCTCTCCTTATTTTGCAATGTCTGTCTTCTGATAGAGGTTTTGTGAGTATATCAGCAACTTGATCATCTGTTGGGATGTACTCCAGTCTAACTTCTCCTTTCAGAACGTGATCTCTTATGAAGTAATGCCTAACTTCAATATGTTTCGTTCTTGAATGCATGACAGGATTCTTGGTGATGTTTATAGCACTTTGGTTGTCACACATGATTGGTATCTCTTTCATTTTAACCTCAAGATCTTCAAGCTGTTGTTTCATCCAGATGACTTGGGCACAACAGCTTCCAGCTGCAACATACTCAGCTTCTGCAGTGGATAAGGCCACACAGTTTTGCTTTTTGCTGAACCATGAAACCAGGGATCCTCCAAGAAACTGACAAGTTCCACTTGTGCTTTTTCTGTCAGTTTTGGATCCTGCAAAATCAGCATCAGTGTATCCTTTGAGATCTTCTCCATTGCCTTTTGGATACCAAAGACCCATCTGTGATGTTCCAATAAGATATCTAAAAATTCTTTTCACAGCTGTTGCATGGGATTCTTTGGGGCATGATTGGAACCTTGCACACATGCAAACACTGAACATAATGTCAGGTCTGCTGGCAGTTAGGTACAGCAGGGATCCAATCATTCTTCTGTACTGAGTAATGTCAAATATCTTCCCGTTTTCATCCATGTCCAGTTTGGTTGCAGTGGCCATAGGTGTTCCCATTGGTTTGGCATTCTCCAAACCAAACTTCTTTAGCAGTTCCTTTAGATACTTGGATTGACTGAGAAAGATACCATCATTTTGTTGTCTTATTTGCAGTCCAAGGAAGAAGTTGAGTTCACCCATCATAGACATCTCGAATTCTCCCTGCATTAACTCAGAGAATTTCTTGCAAAGAGTTTCATTAGTAGCACCAAAAATAATATCATCAACATAGATTTGAACAATTAGTAAATCTTTATTTTCTTTCTTAGTAAATAAGGTTGTGTCAACTTTGCCTCTGTTAAACCCCTTATCAGTTAGAAAATTGCTCAGTCTCTCATACCATGCTCTAGGGGCCTGTTTTAAACCATAGAGAGCTTTCTTCAGTTTATAAACATGGTTTAGTTTTGTAGGATCCTCAAAACCTGGAGGTTGATCTACATATACTTCTTCCATGATATATCCATTCAGAAAGGCACTTTTTACATCCATTTGATATAATAAAATATTTTTCATGCATGCATATGCCAGCAGTATTCTTATAGCTTCTAGCCTAGCTACTGGTGCAAAGGTTTCTTCAAAATCAATACCCTCTTCCTGATTATACCCTTTAGCAACCAATCTAGCTTTATTTTTTATTATTGTTCCAGATTCATCAAGTTTATTTGTGAAAACCCATTTGGTACCAATAACAGGATGATTTTTGGGTCTAGGTACTAAATCCCAAACTTGATTTCTTTCAAATTGATTTAATTCATCTTGCATAACTATAATCCAGTATTCATCAGTTAAGGCTTCTTCAGCACATTTGGGTTCAATTTCAGAAATAAAGGCACAGTTGAGCATTTGATCCCTTAACTGTTTTCTGGTTTTGACTTTCTCTTGAACATTCCCTATTACTTGATCAACAGGGTGATTCCTTTGATATCTCTAAGCTCTAGAGAGTTCTTGAGTTGTTTCTTCATTATTTTCTTCATCAAACTCTTGCTCCTGGATATCTTCCTCTGTGTCAACAGATTCAGATATCTTTGGAGGTTTAGTTTTACTTCTGTCAGAAATTTCCAGTTTTTCAAAATTGAAAGTAAGATCATCCTTATTGGTAACATGTTTTGAAACAGTTTCATTTTCAATGAAGACCACATGCACTGATTCTTCTACTATATTTGATCTTTTATTATAAACCTTATAAGCCTTACTCCTACTAGAATGGCCCAGAAATATACCTTCATCGGATTTGGCATCAAATTTACCTAGATTTTCTTTACCATTGTTGTGAATGAAACATTTGCACCCAAACACATGAAGGTATGACAGATTTGGCTTTCTTCCCTTGTACAGCTCATATAGAGTCTTTCCAAGGATTGGTCTGATGTAGGCTCTGTTTATGATGTAGCTAGCTGTATTTACTGCATCAGCCCAGAATACTTGAGAGAGTTCCTTCTCATTCAGCATAGCTCTAGCCATCTCTCCAATAGTTCTGTTCTTCCTTTCTACCACTCCATTTTGTTGAGGAGTTCTTGGTGCTGAGAAGTTGTGGTCAATCCCATGCTCATTGCAGAACTCCAGGAAGTATGCATTTTCAAATTCTCCTCCATGGTCTGACCTGATAGACACAATAGAAATACCTTTCTCATTCTGCACTTTCTTAGCTAAGGTTACAAATGCATCAAAGGTATCACTTTGAGAAGAAAGAAATAATGTCCAAGTAAATTTAGAATAGTCATCAACAATTACTAGTACATACATATTACCACCAAGACTTTTTACCCTAGAAGGTCCAATCAAATCCATATACAGCAGTTCAAGTGGTCTAGTTGTGGTGACTACATTTTTGGATTTAAATGATGATTTAGTTTGTTTTCCTCTTAGGCATGCATCACATTCTTTATCCTTTTCAAAAGATATTTTTGGTAGACCAGTTACTAGCTCATTTTTAATTAGTTTAGACAGTTGATTCATGTTCACATGAGCTAATCTTCTATGCCATAGCCAACTATCATTACTCTGACTGATTAAGCATACATAATCTAAAGGAGGAAGTTCATCAAGATCAATAGTATAGCAGTTACCATCCCTTTGAGCTTTGAGGATTACTTTGTGATCACTTTTTCTGATGACCAGGCAAAACTTTGAGTCAAACAGCACCCAGTTTCCTTTGTCACAAGTTTGACTCACGCTCAGCAAGTTGTGGTTGAGGCCAATCACAAACAGCACTTCTTCAATGGATATTTCTGGATTCTTGCCTACAATTCCAATACCAACGATTTTGCCATGTTGGTCACCTCCAAAGGTCACTTTTCCTCCTTTCTTGTCTCTAAGGGTGATGAACTCTCCTTATCACCAGTCATGTGGCTTGAGCAGGCACTGTCCATATACCATTTATTGCTTTTCTTAGCTGTTAGACAGACCTGCAAAGCAATGTTTATGTTCTCCTTTTAGGTACCCAAATTTGTTTGGATCCTTTTAGATCAGTATATTTTTCCCTAGATGTAGATGCAACTTTGGGAACCCATTTAACTTTCCTGTCAAACCCATTTTTCTTCAAAACACAGGAACTGGAGATATGTCCCTTTTTATTACAGAAATGACAGGTAGTGAATGGACTGCTAGATTGAGATGCAGGAAGAAAACAGTGCAGATAATACTTTTGTCTAGCATGCCTTGGTTGATCTTATGTTTCAATGTGATGTGATGCATTGGTTTTCTTTTTATTGTTCTCAGCGTGCACAAGTTGTCTTTTATAGGCATTCTGATTTTTCTTCCTAATCTTTTCCTTGACAGCACATGGATCATAGCCAAGACCAGCTTTTCCTTGTGATATTCTTTGGCTCCCCATCAATGCAAACAACATATCTTTACCTCTAGTGAGCCTAGACATGCTTTTAACTAAATAGTCGTTAGTTTGCTTAAGTTCAGTGCATGAAGAGCAGCAAACAGATTCAGTAGCAGGTAAAGAGGTATTTTCAGAAACTATGCTTTGAGATTCCAGCTTATTTATTCTTTTCTTTGCCAATTTCAGTTCTTTAGCAATTTTAATGAATTCATCATGAAGCTCATGAAATGCATCTTGTAATTCAGAATAGGAAAGTTCAGATTCATATACCTCTTCTTCCTGATCACTGCTGCATGAGGGTGTGGCTTCTTCAGAGGCAAGTGCCATCAGACAGATGTTGGCAATCTCATCTTCATCTTCTTCTTCCTCATCTGAGCTGTTGCCCCATATGGATGAGATATAGGCTTTCTTCTTCTTCCCTTTGTCTGCAGCTTTCTTTACTTTTTCTTGCTTCTTGATGAATTGGGGGCAGTCCCACTTAATGTGACCCTGCTTCTTGCACTCATAGCAAGTCACAGGTTCTTTCATCTCTTTCTTGCTTTCTCCAGCAACTCCCCTTTTGAAGAACTTCTTGTTCTTCTTCTTGCTGTAGAATCTTCCAAATTTCCTGACCATCATAGCCAGAGTTTCCTCATCCAGCTCATCTCCTTCATCAGATTCTTCTTCTTTTTCATCAGCAGCTTTGAGGGCAAGGCCTTTCTTCTTTCTGTCTAGTCCAGCTTCCTTGAGTGCTTTGATTTTTCCTTCATACTCCTCAAGGCTGCCAAAGAGAGCTGTGACAGAGGCCATTGATTCTCCTCTGGCTTCTTCTATTGCTGTCACCTTGGGCTGCCATTCCAGAGGGAGAGCTCTGAGTATTTTTCTTACTTTCTCAGACTGAGTGTATTCCTTTCCCAGGCTTTTTAGTTGATTCACAATGAGGGTGAATCTCTTTTGTAGCTCCTTTACAGTTTCCCCTTCACCCATTCTGAAGCTTTCATACTCCCCAATGCACGTGTTCAGCCTGTTCTCCCTGACTCCAGATGTTCCTTCATGTGCAATCTGCAGAGTATCCCACATTCCTTTTGCAGTGGTGCATTGTGAGACTCTGTAGAATTCGTCCTGGTTCAGGCCACTGACTAAACAATGCTTTGCTTTGAAATTCAGTATGACTCTCCTTCTGTCCTTATCATTCCATTCTGCTTCCAGCTTCTCTGTGTCCTCCATCTTCAGTTAGAGCCATTGGAATGAAATCTCCTTTTTCAATGACTGACCAGATGTCAAGGTCAATTAATTGAAGGTAGATCTGCATCCTCATCTTCCAGTACCCATAATGCTCTCCACTGAAGCCTGGTGGTCTGTTAGTGTTATTTCCCTCAGGAAGTATGCTTTCTCCAAAGCCAGCCATCTTTATTCCCGGACTGTAAGATCCTTTGAGTGGGAAACCGGGCTCTGATACCACTTGTTAGTAAGGCTGACTTCCCAAGAGGGGAGGTGAATTGGGAAGATTGAAATTTTTCTGCACAAAGTGAAGTAAGTGAAGATATCACAATATAATGAAAACAATGCGTAAAACAGAGCAAGATGAAAAGTAAAGATAGGAAGAAGAAAACTCAGTGATTTATCCTGGTTCGGTCTTTCCACTTGACCTACATCCAGTCCCCAAGACACCTCTTGAGATTTATTCACTATACAGCAAGAATTTCAATGGGCTTCTTGCTGGGGCTACAGTACACGAGTATGCTCTGTTTCTGAGCTCTCTCACACTCTCCAAGCACTTTCACTATGTGCTTCCCAATCCCCTCGTGAATACCCCTCACAAGTAAATCTATCTCCAAGATGAAGAGTAGATTGATTACAATGAAATAACTCTCTTGAAAAGAGTAGATATAAAAGTTTGAGTACAAGTATAGAAGTTGAGAGGGTAAAAGCTTTTGAGAAGAAGATTTAGCAGAAATTCAGTATATACAAGTTTGATTCTCTTCTTCACAACTTCAAATGATGTTGTATTTATAGATTTAGGTCTCAAATATCCGTTAGAGACTAAATCTATCCGTTGGGGAAGTTATCCAACGGTTACTCTGAAAAACTATCCGTTTACCAACCGCATTTAATGTTTCTGACATACTGAAATTTGAATTTTGGTTGGTCAACAGACGAATTTCGAAGGAACCGAAGATCAAAGCTTCCAACGTTACAGCACGAAGTTCGTCTGTTCATGAATTGAAATTCGAATTTTGAAACTTACAAAACATTTTCACAATGTGTCATACGAATTTTCAAGAACAAAGTTTTTTAGTTAAGTGTGAACAGTGTTTTCAATTTGCTACAGTACCCTCGAAATTTGAATTTTGGTTTCCCAAAATTCGTCTGTCCACTGGATGTTTAAAGAGATACAGTAGTTTACTTTCTTCAAAATTCAAATTTTGAAAGGGTGAAATTCGTCTGTCAGAGAGACTCTTTCCAGACTAATTTCATCATTCGAATGTTGTAAGTTCTTATCATTCGTATGTCAATGTTTCACTTAAACAAACTTAAGATTTTTGCTTCTGAAATTCGAATTTTAATGTTCAAAGTTCGTCTGTCAGAGAGCAGTTTTGAAACTTAAATCATTCTTGATCTCAGATGAACTTTAACATAGTTTCAGACGAATTTCTTCTATTTTCTCAAATTTTATTTTGTCTGAAATTTGAATTTTGAAGACTTAAAGTTCGTCTGTTGCAAAGAAGCTTCTCTCAGACTTTTATGAAAATTCGCATGTTGGAAGTTCAAAATTCGTCTGTCAGAGAGTATTTATCAAACTCAATTTCATTTTGATTTCAGATGCATTGTATCATAGTCTCAGACGAATTTCTTTGGTTTTCACAAACTTCATTTTTCTTGAAATTCGAATTTTGAAAGTGTGAAGTTCGTCTGTTACCAGAAAGGCTTCTTTCAGATTAGATGAAAATTTGAATTTTGAACAATCAAAATTCGTCTGACAGAGAGCCATCTTTTCAGACTTATTCAGTTTCAGCTCGAAATTCGAATTTCCAAAGGCAAAGTTCGAATTTCCAACTTGACAGTTCAGCTTAATCTTTTAACCTTCGTCTGTTTGTGGGTGTTTTTCAAATAGGTAAAGATTTAGCACAAAATCAAGGTTTGAAAACATCTTTTGCTCAAATTAAAATCTTTTACCCAATCATAACAAAAACTAAAGATCCTACTAGAGATCTAACAGCAAATACTCAGAAAATCTTCACTTGGAACAGCTTTGATCTCCTTTGATATCTTCAATCCAAGCTCTTGAATGTTAGTTTGGAATCATCAAAACTCTTGATTCAACACAAACATCCTTAAGAGATTCATGTTCTGGAACTAAAATCCTTAGGTGAGTAAAGAGAAGGCCTAATGTCACTCTAATGACTAGAGATTAACGAAATTTAAACCGCATAATCATCCAAAGCATGATTGCAACTTTAACAGAGAATATACCAACCTATAATCAAGGAAAAACTTCATCAATCAAGGCACAGTAATTTGAATCCACAAATCTCATTATCTGCGATTTATCCTTTGAAGCCCCAAAATAAACAAGATCACGAAGGGCCAAAGGCGAAATCCTTAAACCAAATGACCACACCCTAAAACTAGTGAAAGACACAAGTTCATCAACACAATCTAGCCTAGTAATAAACATAGGTCAGTCAGCAGTGAAACAAAGTATTCAACCAAATCCCAACACAATTAGCAAGCTCCATTCCTAGATTGAATCTAAGTCATGACAAAAATTTGGGATTTGAGACGATTGTTACCAATCACAATTTTTGATTCACCAATGCCTATCATTATATTGCCTCTTCGGATGTCCTCTCCCCTTTTCTATCTCCGACGTACTCCTCGGGTTTTCCAGTACCGAAGCCTCCCCCTGTTACTCTCAAGGTCTCTTCTGGGCTCACGGCTCCATCTACTTCTTTGTCCGAGTCTCCCCCTGTCTCTAATATCTCCTTCCTCCTCGGGATTTCTCCAGCTCACACTCGTGATCTCCTCTATTTTTTTCTCTCCCTTGCCCGTGGCTTCTCTGTCTCGCACAGGCTCCCCTTTTCCGAAATTCCTCTGATCCCTTCTTATAGCAATTCGGTGAGTGAAAAAGAAGCGGGATCTCGAGCTCATGGTAGCCCATTTCGGCCCTCTTTTTGTTGCCATGTACGGCTCCCTCTGGCTTTTTTCATCTTCATAGGTCAATGCCTTTGCTTCTTCGGGTCTCCTTTCTCTGGTTCCTGTCTCTTCTACTTTGCTTGTGCTCAGACTGCTTTTTCTCTGGTGTGCTCCTTCTTTTTCTCTACTCTGCCTCCCGCGGCCATCCCTCGGTTTCTTGCTCCCTCGGTTCCTTTCCTCCTAGCCTCTATAGCTTCCTCTGCGTCTAGTTCCCTCGGTTGCCTGCTCCCTCTGTCTGGCTCCCTCAGTTCTCTTTTCTCTCTGCGGCCAGCCCTCGTGTCTCTGCTCCCTCTCTTTCTTTTTCTCTCAGCCAGCCCCTACCTCTGGTGAGCCCTAACACCCTCTTGGCCCTTTCTTTTCGAGGCCCCATTTTTCTTTTTCCTCATGGCCCTCTCTCCTTTTCTCTGCCCGTGCTCTCTGATTCCCTCTATTCCTCGCCAGTGTCTCCCCTAGCTCCCTCTGGTTCCTCGTGGCACCCCCCTATCTTTTTTTCATTCCCACGCCTTGAGCCCTAACTAAGGCTCAAGGTGATGATGGGGCTTGAGGTGTTGGGCTTCAACACCCAAGCCCAAGACTGCAAACCAACCCTCAACCCCTTTTTTTTCTTTTTTTTTTGGGTTACCTTTAATTTTTTTCTTTTTTTTAATTACTGATTTTTCCCTATTAAAAATTTTTATATATATATTTTAAAGCTATAGAGATGGGGCTTTTTTCGTTTTTGTTTTTGTTTTTGTTTTTTATTATTTTTTTATTATTATTATTATTATTATTATTTTATTTTTTTTGCTTATCTTAAAAGATAGGAAAATAATTTGATTGATTTAAAAGATTGAAGAAAGGGTATGATTTTTGACAACCTTAAGAAAGGTTGGATTTTTGACATTATTGATTTTTCTGTAATTTTATGTATGAAGCCCAGACAAAATACGGTGTTTACAGTAATGTGGTTGCTGCAATACCAATTTGTCTTTTACACTAGTAATGCACCAAAGTTCAAAATAAGTATGGTGCTTGCAATGTAGAGCTATCAACAAAAAGTTAAAATTATAGTGCTTGCTGAACTTACATGTTACTACTTCCCATTTTGGTGCTATTTGTCCATGAACTGTATCTCTCACAAGGATATTTGCTGAAACTACATCTGCAAGAGATGAACCCAATGAAGACAAGGATAACTAAGTGAAAAGAAAGTTAAACTTTGACTCTTATTGGGATGATTGTTGTTCTTCCCATTTTAGGCATTGTTTAGGATTTTTTTAAAGCACTTGTACCAAAAACAAAATCATTGTTTAGTCATTGCTTAGACATTAGTTAAGCATTATACTAATATTGTTAAAGCATTGTGCTGATGAAACAATGGTACTAAATAGATTCTTTATAATAAAATGGTATATTTTCATGTTACATTTTCAAGTATATGAGTTCTTTAAGTTTTTGTACTATTATGTACCTTGTAAGATATTTGTATTGAATTCCAAAGCTTCTAGTGATAGTATGACTATCTAAAGGCGCCTGAAACACAAAGAAACAATTGTTTTAAAATATAATTTGGCTAAAAAGGTGCTTGAAACACAAACAAACAATTGGTTTAGAGTATAATCTGGCTAAAAAACAATTAAGATGTATTAATTCTCACCATCAACATTTCAGTAAAGGTAAGGTTATTACTAATTGATAGTCCTGCATGTGAGATTGGAAGGGGAGAGCATGATATTCCCATTTGTGTTTGATGGTCCTCCTCAAGTGAGACATATGTTCTCGTAGCATCTTCCATTCCTCAGTCATCAATTAATTCTTCATTTATTTCCATAACTTCTTTAGTAGTGGAAACAATCATTTTTTCTTCAATAGACGCTCAAACCAACCTTATGGTCTTCTTTTTCTATTTTTGCCTTCCTTCTTTTGAACCCCTTTGCCTGTGTAGATGGCTTCTTTTGTTCACAAGTAGTGACTCCATCTTTACCTTCACTCTTGAGAATCTTTGTAACTTGCTTTCTAATATATTACATGATTTTAAGCAACAAATCAGATGCCTTTTCACTATTAGATGCCTTGGCTCTTACTTGTATCATCATAGGACACACATCCTTAAATTGCCTTGTGCTTTGAAGTCTAAGGTCTACTTGGACTTCCTTCCCTTTGCTATCATATACCACACCACTCCTAGCATCTCTAGTTGACCTTTTGAGGATATATTGTTGAGGTATGAACTTCACATTTTTCAATTCATAAATCCTAATAACTTGGCCACACAAAATGCCAACCGATTCAAAAACAAGTACACCAAATGGACTTATTCTTGGGATGAAATTTTACAATCCACTTGCCATCTTTAGTAACCATGGTTACACGGTATTCAAGCAAATACTCACCTTCAATTGATGTTGGGATTTTTCCTATCAATTTTACACAACCTGCAGTATGCAAATCATATTGTTCTTTAAACAAGGCAATGCATAGCTCATGTAAATCTTTGAAAGTTGATGCAACATTGGTGTACTTTACGTAATCAACTGTGGCATTTTCTCATACCCATCAAACTCTTGCATCCATTCATTGTATCTTTTTTCATTAACAATGTGTTCAAAAACATGAAAGAATTGGGTGATGTTTAATTTCGGATCCATGCAACTCTTCATATCAACATTTACACTCCCACTAACTTGGGCGCTTCACACATTAAGTGTGAAAGCATTCTTTATGTAACACCATGCCCACTTTTCTTGCAACTTGTATATTGAGGACAACCAATTGTTTTGCTTTACATTATAAGTGGATGGTAAATTATTCCATGCAGTCTCAAATGTTGCCTTATCTTTATATTCAAACATGCACTTCCTAAAATTTGTTAAAAAGTTTGACTTTCTTTTGATCAAATTTGCAAGATGCTTGAACACATCTTACATTAAGTGCCAAGTGCATAAACAATGTTTAGTGTCTGGAAATGCCTCACGCAATGCTCTCATTATTGCTTGATCCTGATCTAAAAAAATTATAAGAGGCTTTTTTAGTTTATGTGACTTCAAAAAGGATTCTAGCAACCACTTGAATGAATTTATTGTCTCATCATAAAGTAGTGTTGCACAAAGATAACTGCTCCTCGATGATGATTGAAGCCAGAAAAAATGGCAAGTGGTCTAAAGTTTCGATTTGTACTATATGTTGTGTCAAGTTGGTAGGCATGATAGAACGAGTAATTTTCAGCTGTTTGATCTTCAAAATAACTTAACAAACACCCAACTTCATTGTGTATCATACTTCATTGTCTTTTGGTTCTCAAGTAATTCTTTGCATCTAATCACGTAAATCCAAGATTTTTTCCCTCTCCCTCTAGCATGCTTGTTCATTAAATTAAAAATGGCTTTATGTTGAAGTCCAGATTCTTCCGCTAACTCAATTTGCTTTGCTTGCACTTCATTTAATTTGTTTCAGGAAGATGGAGAGGGTGATTATATTCCTCCACAAATACATTAATTTCATATTTTAACCCATCATCAACACAAATAAGTCCCATTATGGCCTTATAATCAATATACCAATTGATAATTTTATACCAGCGCTTTTTTTTGTATGTGGAATATTGTTGAACACTTCCTCAAAGACAACATTTGTAGTTGTTTTCTTTGGCTGTTTATCTGAGTCATGGACCAAAATTTTTAGCCCTCTAAGCTTTTAACTCCAAAAATAGCAATATATAATTTGCTATGTGTAAAAATATTGGTTGGAAGATACAAGCCTACATTGCTTAATGATTGACCTTGACTTTTATTTATGGTCATTGCAAAAGATGGAATAATTGGAAATTGTCTTCTTTTAAATTTGAAAGGCCATATTATTTCTGATGGATTCATATCTATACGATGTATAAGAACTCTTTGACCCATTTAAGCTTCATTCAATGTTGCCGCTTCAATCACATGTTTAGCAAACTGTGAAATTATTAGCCTAGTACCAATGCATAGTCTAGATGATTGATCTATATTTTGGATTAACATAATGGGCATACCAATTTTGAGACTCAATTTGTGAGGTGGAAGACTAGAACATTCAATGGTATTCAAAAATTCAGTGTCATATAGCTCATCAAAACAACTTTGATCACAAGAATCCAAAATGACTGAATCAGAACTCAATTAATTAGTGCTATCACTTAGAAAGATTGAGCGGATATAATTGTTTATTCTGTTAACCACTTCATGCGTAGAAGCAAGAATTGCTTTGGTAATGAAAAAAATGTGGATCTTTCCAATTATGAATCAAATTGGGATAGATGGCTTCAACAATAGACTCAATTAGATCTGAGAAATGGGAGATCAATAACTCTTCCGGGATTTTAATATCCTCAAATCCATTGTTGGGCTATCCTAACTTTCCATTGCCAATGTCCAAAATCTACGTTGCAAATTCTGTCATTTTATCATGTTCAGAAGGTTGTAAACATTGTAATCTCATTTTTTTGTAAGCTCAAACACTTGGCATTCCTGCCACAAGAGGAATAATTAATGGAGGCATTGACAATATTAGCTCTTGTTCCTTTTGGTATCCCAGGTAAGAGTTGGCCGAAGTCTCCACCCATAACCATGCTTTTGCCACCAAATGGCTGCAAGTTACTGTCTGGATTTGTTAAGCGCATTATGTCTTAGTGTCCTATCAACAACTTCAACATAATGTCGATGGATCATGGGAGCTTCATCCCAAATTATCAATTGCTTTTTCTAATTAGATCTGCAAGTGGGGAATTCTACTTGATGTTACAAGTGGAATCTTCAGTAATTGAAATAGGAATTGCAAACAAAGAATGAGATGTCCTGCCATGAGGGAGGAGCATAGCAGCAATGCCACTTGAAGCAACAGTTAAAACAATATCTCCTTGAGACCTTAAAGGCAAAGCTAATGCATTCCACAAAAAAGTTTTGCCTGCTCCACCAAAACCATAAACAAAAAATAACTTTGGTAAGTTTGAATTGATAGTATGAATGACATGGTCAAAGATATTTTTTCGTTCATTGGTGAAATTATTGACCATCCTGTTAGCCTCCATCTTCAAAGTGCCTCTATGAAAGTTCAAGTGATCAAGCATCACATAATTAGCTAACTTGTCATGGATTGCATCACCAGGGAGTGGAAGCTCAAGAAAGTCATGCAAACTCTTCCCATTTTTTTGAAGGATATGTTGTATCTCATTCAAGGTTGCAGTCTCTTTGTCTATCTGTGAATAATGAATATCTACAAAAGCAAAATTTAGTGGTCTATGTAAACTTTATATAACAAAGGCAAAACCCTAGAAAAGGAGTGAAAGGGGCATAGAAGGAAAATTATCATGTAGTTTGTACTTACCATGGGTCTCACAACTTGCACGATGCACATAGAAAATATCCTCTGACAATATTTCATACGTCGCATTCTAGACAAGGTCAAGCCTCGACAAGGAGGAAGATAGCAACATTTGAGCAAATAATTTTTTTAAAAAGAAACTAGTTGCCCATACAGTAGCTTTATTGATTTCTTCAATGAATTCCTGATCATCATCTAGCAAACCAAGTGCATAGCATGCTGATCTATATGTAGGGTAAACAATGCCATCAACTGTTCTGATGGCTTCATCAGAAGTAGGCCCTTTTACTTTTGTAAGCAACATACAAAGGAAGTATAACTCGCGTAATGTTGGTGGCACATGATGTAGTCATCCAATACAAAATCCCTTCTTCCTTCCACGCCACTCTCTATTTGAATGGTCAAACACAAAATACAGTGGGAATTCTAAGTAAGTTAGCGAAGTCATCATGCGAATTGCGGTTCATCCATGATAACATCATAGACTAATTGACCGTTTGCTTTTGCAAGAATTTTTACACATCATCTGAATTTGTATAAAGAACAGATTGCTCATATGGTAAATGAAAACTTAATCGTTCAACCTGTGGGTATCTATGATGGATATTAAAAGAGAAAATTCTCTAAGTTGCCTCACAAGGGGAAATGTATCTGCAATCATAGTATTGTTGGATTTCATCATGTATTATGTTTGCAGATGCTGAATTAGAAGTTGAGTATAAGCTAGCAATAACTCGATCATCTCCTTTCGTCAAATATTTGAAGAGATATTTAATTAATCTCGAATGCTTTATCTTTTCAGTATTCAAGTGAGCTTCAAATCTTTTCAACAAAAAAGGATTGTATGGAACCATGAATCTATTATCAAGAAGCACACCTTTATTCAAGTCAGGACTTGGGGGTTGTCCTACGAGACCCCTCTTGGTGCTGCCATGGGATTTTTTTTAAAAAATTAAAATTTATAGATTAAAAATATACTTATGAGAGATCATGCAGTTTTTGTACAATTTTAAATTCTTAATGTCTTTTTTTTAATTATGAAAAAACTATATGATTGTAAGATTCATTTTTTATTGTATAATATTTTTTAATAAATAAAATTTAAAACTGCACAAATAAATAATAACATAATATTTGAAAAACATTTTTTATCTATAAATTTTAATTTAAAAAGATAATAATTAAAAAAGGGAGTGACATTTTGGGACTATATCCACACATTCTGAAATGCCAATATTAGACCAATGTTCCTGAAGTAGTGGCTAAGGGCATGTTTGACAGTGTTTTCTGTTTTCTGTTCTCAAAAACAGTTTTGTAAAACTGTTTTCAAGAATAAGTTTTGAAAATAAAAAAACAAAAAAATCTGTTTGAATAATTGTTCTCAAAATCATAACTAGTGAGTAATAGATTAGTTATTCAAAATTTATAACTTTACCATTAATGAGGTGGATGTTTCTCACATTTCTTTGTGTTTTCCAGAACAAAAACTACAAAATATCTAAAAGGTGTTCTGAGTTTTCTGTTCTTTTATTTTTCTATTTTTCAGAACAATTTATAAAAAACAGGTTTACCAAACAAGTTTCCTAAATTTTCTGTTTCCAAAAACAGAAAAACAATTTTCGGAAACAGCATCAAACAGGGCCTAAATTACTAAAATACCGTTTTGGAATAAAACACTCAAATCCTTTCATCCGACAACTTTGTGTTGGAGTAACTAGTTCGATGGAGAGAGTTAGGGCATGCGAGGGTTCAACCAGGGGATTTGAGTATTTTATTCTAAAAGGGTATTTCAGCAATTTATCCACTAATTTTTGTTCACTTCATGAAGACCATTGGTCTGTTATTGGCATTTTAGCTGTGCGGATCTATTATTATTGATATTAATTCAAGATTTTGGACTCTAATGTCATTCTGCCTTTTAAATCCTACTACAGGAGCGCTTAAGGAGGGGTCTAGCTCAGGTCGGGACTAGTCAAGTCGTCAAGCATCAGTCTTAGCTTAGTACGAAACGCGAAGCAACCGGTTGCGAAGAACCCGATTTCACTTACTAGTAACATCAAGCTTTTCTATATTATCATTATCCCATTTCTTCTTCTGCTTCCAAAATACCTTCGAATAATTTCTTTCTATTCGTTTGAATCCGTTTCTTTTGCATTAAAAGTGGATTTCTTTTAAAGTTGGAAGCAAATGGCTTTGGTGGGTAAAGCAAGAGAGGCGTGGATTCCATTGATGAAGCTGATTAGATTGAAAGGGGTTCCTATTTTGGAGCAATTGTACTTAGAGGAACGGCTTCTTCGGACTAGTTCAGATAATTGGTGTCTGATTAATGATGGCACACATTCCCCTGCCATTGTAATGGGCTTGTCTGGGTATGTTTTGATTCGTCTTACTGGTTCCTTAATCTGAGATTGAATTATGGTTCTATTCTTATCTTCCATGTCAGTTATGCAAAATAATTTATTAGTTTACTTGATGATCATTCACGTATTTATAGCTTGCAAATTTGACGAATCTCTCTCTTCTATAAAATTTGGTGTAGTTGACTGTTTCCTACATTCTTGTATTTTTCTTGGTTGTGTGCCAAATTAATGGTGAATGAGAAATTCGTACATACATTCCTCCTTGCTTGCACCCAGGCTTATTTGGTACACAAAGGAATGACTCCTTGCTTGCACTGAGGCATGTTTGGTAGATGAAATAGAATGAAATGAAACAAAAAATAGAATAAAAGGTATTTTAGAGATGAAAAATAACACTTGTGCCCTTATTTTTAAACAATAAAACAATAATTTATATTATTGAATAATGATTATAAAGACACAATAGACATTGCGTAGAGATGATAGAGGGTGATTACCTTTCCATCATTCACACCAAACTAGATTTAGGTAGGTGTAAGGATCCAATATAAACTTGTTCAAATGGATGCGTTAGTGAACTACACCGTCTGGAGCACTCATTTAGTGACTTTTTATTTGCACCTATCCTCGATACAAACTGTAAGGAGTGTACTTTACAATGGTTCTTGTTGGATAGTGTAGAACCATAGGTTGTGTATTAGTGGTCTTCTTTGTTTCCCGATTATATTTATTACTTACAAAAGGTCACTTCTTGATTTGCTGCTGATATGCTTTAGGAAAAGAAATTTTTCCTTGTCTTTTCTGCTTTTTGTAAGAATAAGCATGAAAATAGATGTTATATCTGAAAGTGGATATTCTACATAGGAAACTTTCAGAACTTGTTGAAGTCAGGTCTGTGTTGCGAGATCAGATTCCCATCATCAGAAGGTTTTCTGGGGGAGGCACCGTTATTGTTGACCAAGGGACTATATTTGTTACTCTTATATGTAATAAAGATGCTGTTCCAGATATTCAACCCTTCCCCCGCTCCATCATGTCATGGAGTGGTCAGTTATACAGTGAAGTTTTCAAAGGGATTGGTGATTTCCAACTCCGTGAGAATGGTACATAGGTCGCCACTTAATCATCATGCTTTGTTTAGTTTTTATAGAACCCTTCCATCACTAACATCACTAAGTATATGTTTGTTAAAAGCATCCCTGAGTTTGACTGTGTCAAGTCATTTGAGCTGTTTTTTCTTTCAGATCCTTGATTTAGATCCAACAAACAAAAATATCATTTTGTGGTTGATTTTCAATAATTAGATTCTTAACCAAAGATTGTTGATATAGTAGCGTAAACGACTTAAAAGTTTTGTTATCCTTTATATTTCTTCTTCTTGAAAAGAGAAACATGTTCTATGTTATTTTAGGAGCTTTATTTCATAACTTGATTTCAGTGATTTTCTTTCCATTGTTTGCTTATAAAACCAACTGTATATGATAACTATTACACACTTCACTTTTCAGCTGTTGTGTCCTCTTGTGATTTTGGACTTTTAAAACAAGCACAAATGCTTTTTTTTTTGGGGAACATTTTTGCACTTTGAAGCAACTTTATGGAGTCTACAAAATGTTCTGTCTATTTTTCAGGAATCACATAATGAAATTTTGATGCAATTCTGATTTCACTTTACTCATAGATTATGTGTTTGGTGATCGTAAGTTTGGTGGAAATGCTCAATCTATAATCAAGCACAGGTGGGTCCACCACACATCTTTCTTATGGGATTATGAGATCAAGAACATGGCCTACCTCAAGTTACCCGCAAAGGCTCCCAATTACCGGCTGGTAAGGATGCACCTTTTAATTTTTGTGTCTGCCAGTGAAGTGTTTTGGGTTAAAACGTTGCAATTAAATTGCTTTTATGTTCTAGTTTGATGGATTCAGTTGGTGCTAATCCCTATTGTACCTATGAACAATTTGATGGTTTGAATAATTATTACTTCTATAAATATTGATCCTAGATATTGCTAATTATGTTTCTATATAAACAAGGAAAAAAAAAAAGGATACCATTCTGCATTATGCTGGTTAAAACATAAAAACATTTATCCTACATGTTTGCATGGGAATGATGCATTTGGTGTCTCTAGTGTCGTTGTGCTTGATTTATGCATGACAATGGAAAATTTATATCACATGTGGATATGCTGATGTCAGATCAATCCCCAAGAACCCCCCGTCCCATATGTTCAAATAAGGCACACAACACATGTATGAAATGTTCTCCAAAACTTGGAGGACTTGAACTAATTTTTTTACGGCAGTTGGTTCATCAAGTTCATGCCTGGAACTCGGTACACTTTTCAAGACTAAATCTGTATGTGCTCTTTAATAATGAAATGGATTCTTGTCTTATGGATTTTGAATGGCCCGTCGTTTGTTTGGTAGCCACTGCCAACTATAACATGCAACCAAAATGGCAATTTCTTGCAATGTCAGCAGTCTATGCTATAACTATGTACCAGTAAAAACAAATGATGCTAACTACACTTAAATTACTTAATTTTCTTTTATATATATAAAGGAAATGTATTTGCTAACTAAATACACTCAATAAATGTCCATCATGAATAAATTACTTAGAACTGTTTTAATTACAGTTATTAAATTTAAAATATTCTACAGATACATATTGTGAGCTGGTGCTAAAACTTGTAGAACACCATTGAGCTGGTAAAAATGAAAGTTAAAAGAGAATGGAACGCATTCATGTATCCACAATTATTTATTCTCGATGGGTGGTCCAATCCTCACAAAAGCATGAAATCCTTGAGAATTAATTTCCTTTGGGAATCTCTCTGAACTGAATGCCACAAAGGATATGTACTTATCAAGTGCATATTCTCTGTTCTTTCTTTTTTCATAATATGTTCAATGGTTTATCATTGTCTATTCACACAGGCTAGAGGCCACACAGATTTTGTGTGTCGCATGAAGGAATTTCTGCCACGATCAGAATTTGTACAGAGGACAATTAAGGCAATCGGAACTCATTTCTCTGTGGAACCTGTAGCTGTTAACATGGAGGACATAGATATTCCCTCTGCAACCAATTTTGCTCCCAACACTAGGCTTCTCACTGAGCATGACATAATGGAAGTATGTGCTGCTTCACTATAATATCATTTGGTAATGTGGTAACTGGGAAAGCATGATAAGGTAATAAGGTCAGAGAAAATTAATTCATGGGTGATTGGGAACTTTAGTTGTCTATGTTTCTTTTGAGATTCTTTCGTAAACCGTCAATGAAATTTTGGTAGATTGAACTAATCATGAAAAGCCTACAGACATATCATCAGGCTTCACTGAAAAGTTGGTTTGGACTTTTTATAATACTCCCCCCATTCCAAAATGTAGTAAACAAATAATTAAATTACCAGAACTGAAAAAATAATTAGACATATTAAATATGTCATAAAGGATTTTTTTTTTCATAAATTTCCTTATTTAATGTTTTCATTTAACTCTCTTCTAATTTATGTCTTATGATAGTAAGTCTACTTTAATTAAGGATAAAATTGAAAAAAAATATATTAATACATCAGATGAAAGTCATTTTTTTTTATATTTTTGAATGAAATATATTTAAAAATATCTCCTACTACATTATAAATTGGAGGGAGTAATTAGTTTGGTGATAGTAGAAAGGCTTTATCTAAGAATTTTTGTTTGAGACTCTGACTGGTGGCCTCTTTCCTATCATTTAGGGCTGCATTCTTTGGTTCCACACTTCAATTCTTGCTTTTGTTTCATCTTCAATATGACAAAACGTGTACTAAACCCATTGTTTCTTTAATGAAGAAGACGAGACGTTGAAAATGACAGTTCTCTTCGCGGTTCATTTTTCCATCTCATTTTGGTTAAAAAGCTTGAAGTCAATTGTCAAGTCGAAACATATTAAAAAAAGGGAAAAAAATTATAACAATAAGTGCTTAAAAAAAAGAAAGTAAATTATATTAATTTCTTTCGAGACTTGAATTAATTACACTTAATACTTCATTTATTTAATATAGAATGATAACCAAGGCCAGGTAACATTTTTTCGACCAGGAGGACTAGTTACATGGTGAGAACTTATAATGCATAAATATGGATATATGTATTAGGTACAATATAATATAAGACTTTGGATACAATAAATGTTATAATTTTAGAATATGGGTACAAGAAATATTCATATAGCTTTGTAAATATTTAATAAATTAATATATCCTAAAATTTGAAAAAAAAAAATTGAGTTATGAACAAGTATTTTAAAAATAGTATAAAGATATCTAAAATAAAAATTCAAAAATTGAGTTTTCTTTTAAGATCTCAAGTCATTTTAGAACTTTTTAAGAATAAAAACTATATGTGTATGATATGTACCATGAAGTATGGTATGTGTAACGCATCTAATATGTATTGGATATATGTATTTTTTCTTTTTTGAAGTATCGATGCAATAGAGTTGAAAACGAAAATATACTATGGTTTCTTGAATTTCATGTTTTTCATTTCAATAGAAAATTGTTGCGTTGAGCTGTAAATATATTGGGTTTTTGGATTAATGGATCCCGTTAAAAGGATCTCAATCCTGTGAAATATGCAGTGCATGATGTTGGTGAAGTTGAACGGAAAGTATTATATATAATTTTTGTTATATATATATATATATATATAAACATAGAATACTAGTAGTTTAGGTTCGATTTCACCGGATGATCTAAATCGAATAAGAAAAACTATGTTTAGTATCTCATGGAAAAGGCAATCCTTTTCCTTTGTGAAGATAGTAATATTTATTATTTATTATGCTTCTTTTTTTAAGGTAAATATTTATTATACTCATATATGGTTTTTTTAGTATTGTTAATTATTTAATTTTGAGCACAAAAGACATTTCTTATTTATGAAGCCATCTTTATTCCATCAAACAAACCAAATAAGTCCAAAACTAATAAACTAGCCATGATTTCAATTTAACTTAACAATTAGAGTTGGCAAAAAATGGGTCGGAAATCGATTTAATTAACTAAAAAAATCAGTTGGTTATAGCACTAGAGAATTTTTTTATTGGATTTTGTATTTTGTCCAAATCATATTTTTTATATGTCAATGTTGTTTTTAAGTATTAAAGATATTCCCAGTTAATTATTAAATTCAAGACAACATATTTAAGATATTCAACTATCTACCAATTCTGTTAGGATCTTTGTGAGATGATATATTAATATTTTTAGTTGCTACTCTATTTTACATAGATCTATTATTATATATAAACTATTTCAACAAATTTTCATATTATTAAATATTTATATTTTTTTAAGTTTTCCAAATGCATATTAATTTAATTATTATAAAATATATGTTTTTTTAAAAAACCTTGAACTTTGACATTAGATCTTCACTAACCATCCAAATTTTATAATATTAAATTTGATATGTTAAAAATTTTTCATATATAATATCTTAGTGAAATGACTGGGGAAAGGCACCGTACCAGCTACTCCAAAACGCTAAATTCAAGCCGTCAGTAGGGTACAGTTCCTCTTCGACTAGCTACATCTTAGTTTGTGCCTTCAAGTGCAGTTGTTGTCGCCGGTTCGCCGTGGCTGCATCGTCGTCGTTCCGTCAGGTAGAGTCGTCGTCCTCGTTCGCTGTGGCTTCCTCTTCGTTGTTATGCTGTTCCGCCATTTTGGTTTAATTGAAAAGGAATCAAAAGTTAAAGTTTCACTGTTTCATCCTCGTCGTGGCAAATCTTGGTCCTAACGATGACACCACATGTGACCTGCGCCTCAGTGAAATGAAATCTGCACTTTGGAGCAGCTGGTACACGTGGCGAAATCTAGTTCATTAATGATTTCTAACGGCTGAAAACATTGCACCTGGGAAGCTACACTTTAGGTGGTCCATTTCCGCGCTTCAGCGGCAGCTGCCAGCCCCAACACACAGAATTAAATCAATTGGCTCTGTGAAACTCGTAATCACCCCTCCTAATCACTAATCTCCTCGACCCCTTTGAAGAGCACCATTGAATTCACTCTGTAAGTGAAGTATATTATGGCAAAATCCAAATTTGTGCTTAAATACCTTCTTAATCAGCATTCCAATTGGTGAATGCTTGGAATATATATAAAGATGATTATTTTATTCAACCTTTTCTGTTCTTTTCCTTTCTTCCGTTGAAGAATATGAGTTTTCATTTTGAGCCAGTGACGCAAATGCTAAGTTCTACTTGGATTCATTATGCTGTTGAGATGGCTTTTAGAGTATAAATTTTTAACTGTGGGTTTATCTAGGTCTTGATTATCTTTAGTCTGAGAAATCTTATTGAGCAACTAAAATTTCATATGCCGAAATATGCTGTTTTAAGGTTTTATTTTTCCTTTAAATTTATTTAGTATCGAAATATGATAATGTACTCTGAAATTTTATAAACTATGATGCCCATATTCAGTAATTTGAAACATTCCTTCTCTGGCATCCTGCTGAATGCAAACCGTGTAATATGTGTGTGTGTTGTTTTTTAAGGGGGGGCGGGGGGTGGTTTGGCTGACTGCTTTAGTTGTTGGTACTTTTTATTTTGCACTTCTTCAGATGGCTATAATGGGGTTTACATGGAACGTAGCAATATGACATTTATTTTTCTTGTGAATTGATTCAGAATGTTGCAAAGGTGGAGTAAAGCAATCACTCATGTTTCCAAAATTGGATCACAAATTAATTTGAAAATTGGCAAAGACATCTGTGCCATGACGTGTCAAAGTTATGCAAAGGTTGCAGCAGCCTCTGCTTCGACTATAACTGATTTGAAGGAGAAAAATTTAACGAACAAACCCAAGGTATAGATGTATAAACCCCATTCCTATTTATTATTTTATTTCAAGGTTCCAACTTTGGAACTGAGCTTACTGGCTAGCGATCATTGTATGTTATTGAAACTCTATTTTTAAGGGTTTGCTTGTGTGTTTGGGGGAGACAGAGAAGAAGTTATACAATAATCTTGCAGCTTATTCCAAGCAATGGTGACAATATGCAGCTTTTTCCTTTTTTTATCTCATTTTCCTGCATTTTGTCAGTTGGATTAACTTAGTGTCAGCAACCTGTGTTCTTGGATGCAGCTTCTTGTTGCTTCTTTTCTGTAAATATTTTTTTTATAGTTATTATATACAGTGTAGGCAATACTATCTACGTGATTTGATACTGGTAATGATTGCCTCACATTTTGCAGGTTAACTTAGATAAAATGTTTTGGTCTAAACCTTATTCACTGGCCTTGGCTGAAAATTCACCATTAAGAGTTCAAGAACCAAATTTTGAGGGCATCAAGCGGTTCTTTCTAAAGCTGTTGCTGTTTTATAGTAAACAGAGCAAGTCAATTCGAGGAGCTAATGTGGTATACCAGAGAATCCTTTCACAGGTTGATAAACCTCCTATTTATGAAGGTATATTGGACACTCCATTGTAATTCAGAGGGCTAGTGCTCAGTGGTATACTCATGTCTTCCTAATATTGACAGACATAAAGAATTTCATTCCAAGTTACTAAAACAAATAATTTTTACTTGCATATGTTTCTGATCCGTGTCACTTGCATACTAGTAACTCATCCTAAGATTCCCATTTTCCCCAAAAGCCTATTGACCTCTCTTAGCTACCGTATGTTTTATGCCTAAATCTCCATAAAGTCAGTCCATTACTAATCAATCTCAGCCAAATCTATGAACTGGCCTGCAAGCATTATTTAAGCGAGTTTGCATATTGCTATAGGCACAAAAATGTGATCAAATCCAAACATGCAGACATAAATACTTAACAAACACAAGCACTTGTATGCACATGTAAGTTTTCTATTCAACACGTCCGCTCTTCTTAGTTGCCATGAGACTTTGAGTTTTTAAAGTTTTCAATTACAGGTTTGTGATACTATGCATCATGTTGTTCAGTAGTTTGGAGACAATCCATCTTATCTGAACTGTCTGAATTGGAATTGGTGTTGTAGACTGTTTCACATTAGTGGGGATGTGAGTGTTTGCCTCAATGTGGATTTCTTACTGACTAGGTTTTGAGGTTCTGGTTGTATGAAAGAAAGTAAAATTATAAGGATAATTGCTATGTGGGGTATTTGGATTGAGGTCAAAATCTTAAAGATAGATTTCACTGATGTAGGTGGGGGCAGAATTGTTCATTTGGCTTCCCTTTGGTGTTTGGGTCATGTTTATGTTGGGGTGTTCCTCTCATGCTGCTCTGATACTTTAAAGCCGTTTGTGTTATTGTGTGTGTTTGCATGTATGTATCACTTCGAGGGCTTTAGCTTTTCTTTACTTTATAAACAAAGAAAGGAAAAATCTTCCACTAGTTATTTAACAAAGCTTAATGGCTTACTAATTGAACTTATTTTGGGAATTAGAGATGAGTAATTTTGGGCTGGGAGGATTATAATTTAGATTCTTCTTGTAAAAAAAAAAAGTTCTTATATCTTATTTTAACTGTTTTCTTCTGCCTACAGTGTTTAACTTGGAGAAAACATTTAAAACGACATTCTCTTTACTTGTACTTCACATGTGGCTATGTTTGCGTCGCATGAAGCAAGAGGGAAAGGAGGGAGTTGAATTTGGGCAATACTTGTATGAGATTTACAATCATGACGTGGAGCTAAGAGTGTCTAAAGCTGGAGTAAGTAGTCTTTTTCATTTTGTTATTGTACTTTTAGATATGTGATTTCTTTAGTTTATTTATTCTCATCCCACTCCAACAACATCTTAGCTGCAATTATTCTCACTTAGAAGAATATATATTTCATTTTCCTTATTATTTATAATTAAAAGCATTAATCTATGGGAAATTATGTTTCCTTTTGTACTCTATAGTTAACATTTTTATTACAGAAATATAACGTAGATTTAATCTTTGGGAAGGACTTGCATTTTTGTTGCGTGCTTAGGTTATATGATTTTTGGTTTTCAAATTTTCAGGATGATGAGACTGTGGAATGATATATTCATGCATTTTCTATTTTTCATACTTGTTTATTTTAATGCATAAATGAGAACGGTGGTTTGGGAGGAATTGGTATTGCATGCATTACTTTACAAATAGACTTCATAGGTAAGTGGCTCTATTTTTATATCTGAGAATTTACTTTTAAATGGCAGGTTAACCTATTATTGACTAGGTGGATGAAGGATCTGGAAAAAGTTTTCTATGGAAATATCGTTGCTTATGATACAGCCTTGCTTCCGGAAGCCAAGCCAAATGATTTCTCTGATGTATTATGGAGGTAGCTTTTGATTCCAACCGTGTTTATCACTTCCATGTTTTGGATGTTAGTCACTGAGAATGCAGTTCCACATAACACAAGCTGTGTTTTTTTGGTTTTAGGAATATATTTTCTGATGATGGTTCTTCAACACCAGATACTGCTGCATTGCGGTCAGTGCAGGTATTTCTTCAACATGTAGGATTTTACTCTGTATTTGTGTAATAGGTAACGTGTGAGAATTTTCATGTCAAGATTTTTAAAATTGCTACTATTTTTAGAAATATTACCTTTATATTAAAGTTCGAGTGGAAATGGTGGGTACGGTCTGGATAGTGGTAAGGTTTCAAACCCTCATAGTGTAACCAAAGACCAAAGGTTTCATTGCCAGACTGAGGAGTATTTAGTGATCAGTTCGGGTGAAGATAACAATCTATGTATGCTCCACCAAACTTTTAAGGAGTTAGGTGGGTGACCATGAGAGAAAACTGAGAAAAGAATACTTTATCATTGTGACATCCTTACGTATGGTTTACACATTCAAGTTGCTTAGTCTTGAGGAGATTAAGACCTTAAAGTCTTTCTTCTGGGAAAATTAGCTGCAATGGAAGATTGAAGGGTTTTTCCATAATTGGTGAGTCCTTCTTACTTAATGAATCAAAGCAGGGACATATTTTTATTCGAACCAGTCCTAGTGTTCCATCTTAAGTTCTTCATCTCTTGTATGTTGAAAAAAATTGATGCACCTGTCTTCATGGTTTGGGACAAGCCCTTGTCTTTCTTTCTGTTTTTGTTTAAAAGAAAAAAGAAAAATAAAGCAAGCCCCTCCCTCTTGTTTTATTTAGAGCTGCCTGTCTTTTGCTTAGATTTCTAATCAACCACTTTCTGTAGCACTGTTTCACAAATTTCACCTTTTCAGCATATTGAGTCCATGGCCACATTTGGTTTCTTCTTGTTTCCTTTGCATTCAATTTTTAATCATTTATCTGATTCTTCTAGTTGCTTTTCTTCTTAATATTTTCCATTTATATGGGTAAAATATTGCTACTGAATCTGAAGTTTTTCTGTAGGCAATGGCCAGGTATGCTCGTCGGGAAGTAAGTTGTCTCTCTTTGACAGGTAAATGTTGTCTGTTATTTCATATCCTTGTATGCAGTATCTGCCCCTATTTGTTGCATTATATCAGTGGATGAAAAGCAATGTACTAATACAGTAATACTATAAGCTGTGGGAAAGGGGGCTCAATGAAAACGATGTACTAATACAGCAAGCTACATATAATGAGCAGTATTGTTTAAACTTTTTACTAAAAAAAGGATGGAAACTTTTCTCTTGCCTTTGATTTAAATCAAACCTTTACTTGCCTTTCCTTCTCCTTCATTCTCCTCAGTCCAACCAGAGAACTACTTAAATACCAATGGTCATTTGGTTGAGAAAAATGTATACTTCAATTCTTGTCATGACATTATGCTCCCTGATGTTTCTTGTGACTTACCCTGACATTTTTTTTTTAAGAAAGTCAAAAAATTGTTTTTGAACTCATCACGTCCTGTGTGTCATTCATGCTGCTGTAAAAGTACACGAAAGGTATAATTATGAAACAAACAGCAAATATCTGTTGGATATGATGATATTATTGTGATATCTTCCTCTTGGTCCTTTATGTTTCTCCTCCTTATACCTGTTTCGCTTAGTTCTACTTCACTGAGTCATGGAATTTGGATGGCAGATAAAGAAGCAATATTTTCAGGGAATTTTACCTTTACCTCACTGAAGCATGAGATCACAGGCACAAATGGGCATCAATAGTTAATCATTTCTTGAACAAAATCTTAGAAAAACAGCCTATTTTCATTGTTTGTTGCTGGGAAAAGAACATTGAATAATTATTGTACAAGCATGTAGCGTCCTCCTGAGGGTTTTGTATTTAATTAGTTTGGTATCTAGAAACTATAGATTCTCCGTTGTTTTTGCTCAGACAAGAAGGAAAAGTGATCTTAAAAAAGTGTAACTTTCCTTTACTAGAATTATTTCATTCCTCTCTGTTGTAATTTGACATTATCAATTCTCAGCCTGCTGGTATGAGGCGTTAGAATACAACGCTGATACCGTTTATTAGATTTTTTTTTGGGGCGTTTGAAGAACTTGTGTTTTAAGGGGTCTTCATTCTCGCTTTTATGATGTGCTTTGAGTTCATCATAAATTTATTGTTATTATTAAGTCCATTTCTTCTACCTTCAAAGCAAACTGGGGGAACACTAGCTTGCTCTGATAGAACATACATAGCGATTGTACAAAAACAACTTTTTGAGGTGGCATGCATGCCTAATATCTATTTGAAACAAGCGTGATGTTTGATGTGGTAAAAAATTGTTTAAATAATTATTTTAAAAGCAATACAAAAATATTCACAGTGTATCCACAGCAACAATTCTATGTCAATAGTTGGATTCAACTACATAGATTTAAATTCTTTGAAAAATCAATTCATTAATCATATTATTTATTAAGAAATTTCATTTATAACTTTCTTAGGACTCATTTGGTAGTAGGGCAAGATGGGAAGGAATATTGAATTGGTGAGGGGAAATATTTTCTCTTGTTTGGTATGTATAAGTGAGATTTCCTTAGGAAACACCATTTCCCTTATGTAAGGGAGAAAGGAAACTTGATGCATTGAGATTTCATTTTCCTTTCCCAGCCATACTAAACATATTTTGTATTCTCTTTCTCTTTTCCTTTCCCATTCTATTTTGGTACCAAATAAAGTTTTAAATGTTCATCTTAGTCTTTCTATAGACTAAAGATTGTCTAATTAACTATTTTCACTAATCCTTATAAAGACGCTCTTTATATATATCTCAAATCACTTTAATTGATTTTCTATAATTTTCTCTTTGATAAGTATTATACTAACTTTTTCTTGTATATAATGATGTCATATTTTGTATTTTCTCGTATATTGATGTTACCAACAATAAAAGGATAAATAATAAAACCATTTTGAATACAAATAACATATGTAATTGCTTCCTATGCACGATGAATTCCCATTTGGTGCTTATCAGCGTGATGAGCACCAAATGCTCATTAAGAAAACTAAATCTGGGCCGTCCAGATCAAAACTGGATGGTCCCGATTTAAAATTTTTATTAATGATAATAATATTGTTTTAAAAAATAACAGTTATAAAATTATTTTTATTTTATATTCTATATCTAATAAAATAAAAATATATAAAAAATATAATATTAAAATTATATTAAATCTGGACCGTCCAATTTTGATCTGGACGGCCTAGATTTTCTTATGAGCATTCGGTGATGAGCACCGAATGGGAATTCATGCAGGACTTCCATGAACCATGATGTGTTGTGACATCAACAAGAATTCAACCAACACCAACACATAACCACGTAACCATCACTCTGCCTGTCAGCCTCCCAATTGAATCCTAAACTGTCTTCCTTTCTCCTTCCTTGGGCGCACCATGTCCATATACTGAAGTCATAAATCTTCACACAAAAAAAAAATTATAAAATCTGGCTTCTCAACTGAGCCCTTCCCAATACGAATGTGAATAAAATTCCTTCAAAACTGAATTATTTCCACATTGGTGTCTCTGAATTATTTTTTGAATTAAAATGCCCTCGATCTGTTTGGTCTCCATCGAAAAGACAACAATAATTAGGCATATTCAATCTACAAACTTCCCTTTAAGTTTTTTACTGTCAAAGCCACCCCCAAGCCTCGACAGTTCCACGACAATAGCTTAAATTTAAATTTTAATGCAAACAAATTTTGTATAAAATTCATATTAGCTAAAAAAAAGACATGCGAAAAAAACTTTTCACTGCTAAAGTATAATTTTAAATGTTATCTTCATATCAATTTCTTTTTTTTTTCTAGTGTTTCCTCATAATATTTGATGAAAATGATGAAATATTTCCATAGCTACAATTTCCAAATGAGGAACAATGGAACTTATTTTTTAAACTTTGTCTAATTATATTGTAGAATTAGATATATTTTTATCGATCATTAGACAAAATATATGAGATTTGTACTACGAAAGAAAATGTAAATTTAATTTTGATTCGACCATTTTGCCTTTGATAAGCATATAGCTTATGATCAACTCAGGTTGACTCTATTTTACCATTCAAATTGACTCTTTTATATATAGTCATTAAAAAAAAACGCAAAAGCGAAATTAAGCCACTACAAGTTTTGCTCTCACCTCAATCCCACGCAATTGTTGCAAAACTTTTTCACGTACAATTAAAATGAATGTTTCAAGGTTGAAATACAAGTCATTAAATTTTTCAACGAAAGAGAAAACAGAAGAAACATCTTATTAAAGTTTTTTTAAAAAAAAAAAACCGGATATTTTATGAATTGGTCAGTTTTCAGTGAGGTTGGCTGGTTGGTTAACTGGTTGTTTACTTTCACACATGCTTACTTTCACAGGATTGGATGCAGTGCAAGTTTCCTTCGTGACTGAAGAGTACCATATAATACTCTCTTAAATAGTTTTTTTTTTCACTTTAATGCATGGAGGGCAAAACAATCAGAGGAATAATTAATATGTTTCATTAAAATTTTAAAACGATAAATATTTTAAAAAATTACAAAAGTCACAAAAGAGATAATATTGGATTGAATGACAATCCACAATTTTGCGTAACGAAAGAAATAAGGTAACACAATAACTGTTCCAAATTACTAAATTATTCCAAAATGTACGTAAGCCACTTTTACAACAGTAGCAACTTCAATATAGACTTGCAAATGTCAAAAACAATCAAACTACCAAACTATGTGAGTACAGAAGACTATAAATGAGTGAGAAAACTGCTACAATTTTCAATGTTGGGTATATAAGTTTATAGGAGAAAAAATTGAAAAATTTTCTAAAGACACAAGCCTACAATTTTTTTTGGCCAAAGAAATAAGCCTGCAATTTGAATGTCGTTATAGGATTCAAATTGAGGCCATTAATTATGTGCTGCTGCTACTCCTAAATTAAATTATTGGGAGAAACAAACGTCTTAAGAAATTCATGTGTATATAGAAATGTTGTAGAATAAATATATGTAATTTGTCCTTTTCTACCTTACTTTTTTAAATGTTATCACTTAAAAAATAATTTCATTTTGAAACTTCACAACATGAAAAAATAATGTAATTGATAAGACATAATATGTAATGAACTTAGTGAGTTTCCATCGCTAAATTAGCCGCAAGAATTTTGCAATACCCTAATATGCCATCTGTTGTAAAATCATTTTCCATCGGAAATTTTTATAATAATTACAACGCAAAAGTTTATATATTACTGTAGCGAATAGCTGATATATTAGAATATAAAACATCTAAATATTTCAACTACGTACTTGAATCACTAATTCCATCAAGTGTAGACAAACTTTCATTTGCCAAGTTTGTCTATGTTCAAAATCATGTTCAACGTACACTCTAAAATAGATTTCAATACCAACTTCATAAAGGCTATGGAGACCCATCTCTTCAAATAATTAACAAATGAAAACAGCTCTATGAATTTTCTTCGCATTGATGAAGAATAACACTCCTGCATGACCCTAAAGATAGCTTATTTCATACCTAATCTTGGATTTTCATTGACCCTCCACTGGAACTTCTGGAGCCACGCCAAGGGATTGTGTGTCATAGTAACAAGCATCCCAAACAGCTTCCATGGCATCCTTAAGGTACTGAGGAATTCCCAAGCAATTCCCTTTTGTAATGACGGGAACCACTTAGATAATTGGCTCATATCAAACTATAAGCTTTATGAGCAATGGCAGAACGACAATGGTCGAACGCATGCATAAAGCAGCGACGGAATCACCGCCTGGTTCACGTCGTCTTGGAGATTTACCCTAATATATTGCAGCACACCATTATTATCCCTTTACCAGAAATGAATCTACTTTTTATATTCTTATTGCATTTTACAGCTTTGATGAAAGTGTGCCCCACTGGACACCCAGCTTTCTCCAACTGTTCCCTCATGAAGCTTACGGTTGGATTTTGAAGGCTTCTTTGAATCATGGATTGGCATTCTCCCGGATTTTTTCTGCCTCCACTCTGAGCAGGCGGCGGCGACGAAGGAGGAGCCCTTTGCTGTTCCATTCACCACCGTGCTTCAGATGAGAGGCCTAGATTGCGAAATAGCGAAAATCACAGAGAATGCAAAAGACTGAGCCCTATATATGCCATTGCCAGAACACTCCTCACATCAACGCCATGGCCCCTCTCCCTCTCACACCAACGCCATGACGTCTCTGCCTCCCTCACGTACGTACCCGAGCAATGGGCCCGGACGATGGTGCCAGCCTTTCGTTTCTTCCTTTCATGAACTATATATATACTAGAACCTTATTTGATCAAGTGATTAAAAAAACATTTTCTTAAATCAATTTTAATATTATTAATCTCAGACAGAAAAATTACAATTTTATATTGCAATTTCACTTTGCAGTTAGTTTGTTGTGATATAGTCATATAGAACTAAATATATATAGTCATGTAGTTCAAAAAGTAGTGAGGTCTGAAACATATAGAGTCATATAGATCTGTTCAAATTAAAATAAAAAAAAAATCGGCTGATTTACTGGCTCAACCGATTTAAACTTTTTTTTTATTTTATTGTTGGTACAAAATAATTAACATTAGTTTTTTGGGGGAAAAAATCTTTACCTATATTGTAATGAATAGTATGATTTATTTATTTTCAATTTTAGTTTGTGATTATGGATAGATATTTTAACTTACTCAAATGTCAATATTTGGTTAAGAAATTTATTAGCAGTAGTTCTTTATTTCTTACATAAAATTTTAATACACACACATAATTAAAATATATTAATTCAATTATAACTGATTAAAATTACATTCAGATTTAGTAAATCTTAAATAATGATACTCCAATTTTAAAAACAATGGATTTTACATTCATTCTATTTTATGTATATATATACGTAACGCACAGATAATTAAATATACTGCCTTGTGGTTGTATGAGACTAGAGGCCAAGAAAACCTATAGCAATAAGCAACTGCGTCTGTTTAATGCAGGCCCTGCTCTGCAAATGTATACGCAAAACAAAGAAAAATTACTTTATTTGCCAAACAAGTTATGCCTCAAACCTCTCATAAAAGGAAAATTTTTCAATTCTGTCACATGAACAATCTAAGGCAAACAAAAAGGAATTGTCTCTTCAACAAGAAAAAGTAAGTTGATTTCTTAACGCAAATGCTGTCCAGAGTTTATAAATACCCAGAAGTTCAATTCAAAAACTTGCGTGTCATATATAATACTGTTTGGCTAGAAAGAAAGTTGAGAGAAAAGAAAGGAAAAGAAATAAGCAGAGATATGGCTACGAGGCCAAGAAGACCAGGTTTCAGGACACAGCCTTCTCTTCGTCCTGTGTATCAAGACTTCAAGCCTAAGTTAGAGATGAAGGAAAACCCAGAAGCTCTCCTTCTGCAGATTCAGCTTCCTGGTTCGTCTGTATTTCTTCCATCCATTTTGATCTTTCATCTTATAAGAAAATGCCTTTGATAAACTTAAAACCCTAAAATACAATCAAGTGGGTATTAAGTGGGTGGTGTATTGCACGGAGATTGAGGGATGAGCACAAAATTTGAGAGATGAATTTTATAAATAATATAATTTGTTATAAATTTTATATGGACGATTTTCTTATTTTGACTCCTGAAACAGAAAATGAAATAAATGAGATGATGATTTTTGTTAAATCAAAAGGGTTTGGACTTTGAACACTACCCACATCACATTTTATCATTATTTGAGTTAGTTTTAGCTAGGTGGCTCTGAATGAAGTAATTTTATAGATGAAAAATATATTTTGTATCCTAAACAAAAAATAATAAGAAAAGATCATTATTATTAAGTAAAAATAATAGAAGTATTATATATATGTATATCAATTATTTCATTTAATGAAATAATCTGTAAGAAATTTAAGGTCCAACCGTTGATTCATATATTATTGATCTACATTGTTAATTCACTCAAATTTTTACATCTAAATTAATATATTATTGAATTTGGTACTAAATTACTAAATTAATATATATAGATCAGAAGCAAAAAGAATGAATTGTTTTATTCCCGAAGGGCAAATTTGCGTAGTTTTGAACTAAATAGATCAAATCAGAGTAAATTTTATAGCATTCTTCATAAATTTTATTAAACTTATACAAAACATTTTTAAATATACACAAATTTTTTATGAACCAAATTATCACCTTAGTCTTCTGGTAAAAAAAATATATTACCATACTCTTGAATTTAATTTTAAAATTATTATCTTACTCTTCTGGTAAAAAAAATATTACCTTACTTTTGAATTAGTTTTATATTTTTGGAAAAAAATAAATTTCAATTAAATTCTTTATGTAAAAAATGGACATGTGTATATATAAACTAGTGTATATCGTGCCAAGAAACCATGTGTGTATATATATATATAAACTAGTGAAAACCACATTATTCACAAGAAATTTTGTATAACGTGGGTTCTAACCAGGTCAGGTGCAACACAGAAAACCCAAAATCTTGTTTATATTAATAATAGGTATTTTAGTAAAAAAATAATAATAAATTAGACTTAATTATAAAATAACTATATATACAATTATAGAAGAGAATTACATAATTTTAATGAAATCAAAAGAATTTTGTATACATGTGTATAATTTATTCAAACTTTTACAAATACATTTTTAAGAATGTTACTTTTTAAAAAGTATACCAAGCGAGCTATAAATCATGTCTAAATCATTTACTAACCTCAAGATGAGTATCCTCTACTCATCTTATAGCTAAGTCCAAGTAGCTATGCCTTATTTTGCAAGCACTTTTGTCTTCTCAGTCACTTGCACCTTTAAAAAAGGAAAAAAAAAAAAAGGAGAAACCTAATAACCTAATGGCACTAATACTCTTTGGATGGAGGAAGGTCATGGGATCAAGTCTCCCTAATGGCAAATTACCATTTTAGGTGTGTTTATGTAGGTGAATATGCGTTTGTAGTTGTTCTTGATAAAAAGAAAAAAAAATTGTCATTCAAATTAATTAGCAAACACCTTGAAAGGAAACAAGCTTTCCCATCTAGTGATCTTCAAAACAAAAACGTATCATACTGTCTCATGCAAATTTCTGAAGAAAAAAAAAATGCATGAGACTTATTGTCTCTCTTTTTATTCATTTTTTTTTGTTTACCTCTGTTTAAATAATATGGTACATTTATTTGGTAAATATAGAAGGTTCAAATCCGTTTATCAACTTAGGTTTCTCTCATGCTTCTGCAGGCTTTACAAAAGAGCGCCTAAGGGTTCAATTCGACAGCTCATCTCGAATGTTGGAGGTTTCTGGGGAACGACCTATTGATGGCGGCAACAGAAGGAGCCGTTTCAGAGAAGTATACCCAGTTCCTAAAAATTGCAATGTAGATGAAATTGGCAGCAACTTTTATCAGGGAATCCTGACCATTACAATGCCAAAGAAGCTCATTTCAAAAGCAGAAGTGGAAGCATCTCAAGAACAAGCACCTGCAGGCCCTCCCCCGAAAGTCATTCCTCCAAGATCTGCAAGAAAACCAAGAGATAAGAAAACTGCTTCTTCCCCATCAACCCCTGGTACAGGCCCTGATGACATGAAGGCTCAGAAGAGTCAGGAAGAGACTCCATCTCCGATCCGTTCAGAAAAGCAAGCAGATGGTAAGCCTCCAAAGGTTCAAGAGGAACCTGAGCCCAAACAGGCATTGAAGATGGTTCCTAGAAAGCCACCAGATGAAGAGCCTCAGAAGGAAATTGAGCTGAAGCCTGAATTAACAATGGCAGCAACTCAAGAAAAGCAAACAGATAAGACTGAAAAGGTTCAAGAGGAAACTGAGCCAAAACCCACATTAAAGATGGATCCCGGTAAGGTAGTAGATGCAAAGCCTCAAAAGGGTCAAGAGGAAAATGCACAGAAGCCCAAAGCTCCAGAAAAGCAAACATATGATAAACCTCAAAAGGTTCAACAGGAAACTGAGCCAAAACCCACATTAGAGATAGCTCTCAAAAAGACAATGGATGAAAAGCACCAGAAGGTTCAAGAGGAAACTGAGCTAAACCCCACATTACAGATAGCTCCCAGAAAGACAATTGATGAAAAACCTCACAAGGGTCAAGAGGAAACTGAGCCAAAACCTGCAATAACAATGGTTCCCAGAAAGACATTGGATGAAAAGCCAGAAAAGGGTCAAGAGGGAACAAAGAAAAATGCCCAATTAACATCAGTTACCAGAAAGCAAGCGGATGAAAAGGCTGCGGCAAGAAGGGATGAAGATGCTGAGAAAGAAAGGGTCCCAAATAAAGAAATCATAGAAGGGAAGCCTTCTGAGTCAACAAAACCTGATAATGGTGTGATGGAGAAGGATATGGTTACAGAACAAGAAATCAGAGCAAGAGAGTTAGCCAAGACAGAGGAACTTTCTGTTACAAAAACTCCTGAGAAGGAAAAGGAAACCACCAGCAAAACTGCAGCTGCTGCTGTCACCAATGGATGGAACCTCAATGATGGCTTGATTGATGCCATAGGGAAGGGAATCAAAGAAGTGACCACTTCTGCTTCCCAGGCTTTCACAAGAATTGCAGAAGGGAAATGGGATGATGAAGACAAGCCTCTACTCTTGAACATGGGTGCCTCAATTCTAGTACTTGCAGCAGCGGGAATTTATGCATTTTATGGGTTCTCCTCATCTGAGAGAACCTAGATCTAGCTATATACTCAAATCCTTATTCATAATACTATGAAGGCAAAAGCAACTCTTAACTTACAATAGCAACGTCTACAGAACAGCATTTGTCAATCACGTTCTAAGTCTTTAGCCTGAAATACAGCATTCTACAAATCCATTGTATAAATTCCTGCCAAGGAATAATGCTTACATCCACAAAAGGGGTTCTAGAAACAAGACCTATACAAATGTGCACTGGGGAATACTGTTTTCATTGATCTGAACTAACCTGTACAAAGAAAGGGATAATTACATAAAAAGTGCGCAAAATCAGGCTACAATCACAAACCTATCCCTCTAAATCAATTTAAGAATCTGATTCTAATAAAACAGAATATTTGACTATCTGGGAACCAGGTTCTTTGGTTGGGGAACCATGTCAGACTATTTAAAGTGATAGCTATCAAATGCCAAAATCTCATCACTCTCGCCACAATAAGCATAAGCACTCTGTTGATTATCAAAACATAATTATAAATTGTAACTGTCTTGTTTCTTGCCAAAATTGGAGACATGGTGCTACAGGAGTACAATAAATTTTATTTTTATTTTCGTCATGTTTGACCAACTTAAAAAGAAAACTCTCGAAAGATAGCAAAATCAGTACTACAGGAGTACAGTAAATATTTCTGCTGTGGGAGAGCAGCAAGGAGTTTCAGCTCCTACTAAAAACATAATCAAAAGCAGAAATTCATAATTTTTACACAAAAATACCCTTCCTCAAATAATAGTAAAAAAAAAATCTAGAACATCAATAATATTGCTAAAAGCAGTTGTTCAAAACTTTAGTCAAACAGTAAACTAAGTTATCTATTACAACATTTTAATACAAATTAAATAATTATTTCCGAAACTTAAAACTTTGCAGAGTGGCCTGTTATCAGGCTGTAACAGGATTGCCCTTAAAAGCATCATGCAGCATCCATAACCATCTTCTACTTCTGTACAAATCAGTAACTTAAGCGCCCCCAAAATCAAAACCATTTGTTTGATTAGCACCAAAAAAAAAAAACGTTTTCTTACCATTCCAAAGATGGTGAACAATACAACCGTTTCCAGAATTTGCAATAGGCATCATCAATCACAAATTTAAAGCAGCAATGAATAATATTAGCTATAAGGCAATAATACATGAAAGGGATACATGATTGATAATAAATGCAAATTTATTTAATTACTTGAAAGAAAATAAATACAAATCTGACAATTCAGAATATTCATTACAATAAATATTCAAGTAGATCAAAGAAAAATCTGCTAAGCGCTTAAGCATATGCATGCACAAATTGCTGCAGCTTCCAAACCTATATAGGAGACAGCACTTGCTAATAGTTCCAAGCCGTATAGACGGACAGATGAAGTCTGTCAAGTCTGTGCGTGTGGATGTGTGTTTTCTTCTTTATGTAGATATATAGATACATGGCAAATTAGCTGTCCACAAAGGTAATGCCGCCAACTGATGCTTTTTAAATAGTTGAACAAACAATATGCAGCAAATATTATTATGATTCCCATATCAGCTTCATTCAACAGATATATATTAGAAAGAAAAAAAAATCAGATGTGCCATGTGTTTTCTAGCTGTGCAAGGTGGGTTCAAACTTGTAAAAATATGAAGCCAATAATAGCCATCAAAGTCAAAAGCTCTTACTATGGAAAGAGTGTAAAACAGTATAGTCAGCTTTCAAATGCTACATAAGAATACAGCTCATTGATGTGCAAAACCTATGTGATGGGTCCAAATTCTTGTAATGTTTATAATCTTATAGTTCTATACCCACAATTATCTCAAATTTACCTCATCAGCAACATGCAGATTCCCATAATGATCCATCCAAGAGGCATTGGCTTTTCAAGAGAAACGTCCCATTGATTAGACTCACATAGCTAGGAATATCCCTGTACAGAGCCAGGTACAACGTAGAACTTACATCTAGGAACAACCAATTGATTCAAACCCACCCAAATTTACGTTTCGCAGCATTGAGGGTATTGGAGAGAAGCATTGATATTGTTACTGGTCCCAAACCTCCAGGCACAGGGGTAATGGCTGATGCCATATTGATTGCCTCTTCATAGCAAACATCTCCTGTGATACAGAAGCCTTCATTGTTGGGATTCTGCAAGTTATATTAAGTATATCAAATTAACCTTATCTCTTAATCATATCCATTTCCCTCTTTTAAGTCTTTTTCATTTTTATTTTCTCTAACAGAAGCCAACAAGTAGAAAGGAATTAGGTCATGTTTGCCAAGTGTACCAGTATGCATATAACATGAGGTCCCTACCAGGTATACAACTAGTGCTAGTCTCTTAGTTAACATGTTCTCAGAACTAATATTCTCAGGTCCTTTTCTTTTTGTTTATTTTTTTCTTTTTCTATTATGCCTAAGGTCATGTTTATTTTCTAGTTATGCTACTTTATTCATTGATTCAATCAGACAGCAGTGTACACATTTTGTACCTACTTTAAGAAATTCTCTCTAGCTAACTCCATGTTATGAGGCAGTTTAGTTTATTTATGTTATCTAGGATTTCTCTTAATTTAATATAATTTCTTACAATGTCCCCAAAATTCTCTTCACGAACATCATATAGCAAATTAAACTGGTTGGAGAATATTAACATAATTGAGATATTTGACTTTAATTATCTTGAAACTTTATGTTTTCTTGTTCTATTGTCCCAAATCTTCAAGCAAGTCTTTTCTCTGTTTAAGCCGCTCAGTGAACAGAATTAAGTTCTCTGAAATCACAGATATGCCTTCACATTTCACTGCTCCAAAACTGTACAGCTTATACAGAATACAGACAACACCGATGTTTTAATAAGCGAGCACTTGATCATCTTTATTTGATAAACAAACCCTTGACATAACAAAGAATTACTAGAAAAACATGCTCAGTAAAATAGTTAACTTACATATATCCATAAGGAATCTTAAGATCTGCAGATGGTTATAGAATATAGACTTATCGTCATTCTGCTATATAACCCTAGATTGTAGAAAAAATAATAATAAAAGTAAAAAAACAAAGAACATTTGTAAGACCTCAAATCAAACAGTCCAATTATAAGAAAGCCACAAACATAGGAACATCCTACTCCCATGAAATTAAAACCTGTGCAGCATTATTATCAAAATATATCTCCAGAGAAATTAAAAGTTAAAAAGTACCATGAAAGAGAGAGATTAAAAAGTGAGGCTTTCTTCTTGCTGCAATTACTTCCATTTCCAAGTGATCGTGTATGCATTAAAGATTTTAAATAAGTTGAATTCTTTAGTTGATTTTCTAAAGGTTCAGCTTTTAGGTAAATTACGTACAAGATGAATATATTGATCTAGCAAAATGATAGTCACGCATTACAGTTATGGAAGTCCAACATGAAACAATATTGATATTTTGGATGTTCTATAATTATAATGGACTTTCTGTCAAGCATGTGGAGAGGTTTCAAAAGAAACTTCAAATTATTGGACATATTTAATGTTCTACTGATTTTTTTTTCTTTTTTGTGAAATAATCTGCTACTGTTTTGATGAAGCTATCGTTCTCCCGGTATTTGCTGAGTTGTCTATCCCCTATTTCAGTTTTCTTTTCTGTAACACAAGTCAGATAACTGATTTGAAGGAGCCTCACATTTAGACAGTTAACAAAATAAAAAATTGCTAATGCCTTCATTCATTTGCCTAAATCAAATGATGGAGGAAGCTTGTACCTTAACCTGATTTGTTCCCATGTCAATCACAATTGCTCCTTGCTTTAGCCAATTGCCACGAACTATGTTGGGGATTCCAACATCTGCTACCACGATTTCAGCTTCAGAAGTTATCTTTTCAGGGCTCTCTGTAAATGCATGTACCATGCTGACTGTTGCATGGTGCCTCTACTTGAAAGACAATAAATTAGCCATTTGGCAATAGAAACATTCTGTAGAGCAACAACATATATGTTACGTACCTGCAATAGCAAGGAAGTTGGTAAACCCCCAATTTTACTTCTTCCAATTACAACTGCTCTTTTTCCACCAATTTCCACCCCATGTCTAAGTAACAACTCCATGCAGCCCTTAGAGGCACAAGGAATGAAGAATGGTTTTCTTCCCCTCATGGCAAGGTTTCCTATATTTAAGGGATGAAAGCCATCCACATCCTTTTCTGGACTAACAAAGTTGATTAAATTTTCCTCGTCCAAATGCTGCATATTATTTTCAAATAACAGTCATTAATAATGACATCCACATTGAACGGAATCATTCCATCAATTGTTATTATCAGAATTTTCAGAATCAAAATTCCTGAAGCTTCACCGAAGTTGACCTTTGAGTACTTTAACTGATTTTAGATTAATTGAAGCCTCTGATTGCTCTGAATTCAGAGCTTTAGATTAATAAGCACAGTTAATTTGTAAACAGCAAAAAATGGGGCAGAAATTACTTGAGGCAGAGGAAGTTGCACAATGATGCCATGTACGGTAGGGTCATTGTTAAAACTGGCAACGACATCAAGCAGTTTTTTCTCTTCACAGTTTTCAGGCAACAGGGCCACCGACGTTTCAATGCCAACTTGCTCACAAGCTTTTAACTTAATGTGGATGAATGTCTGAGAATCTCTTCTATCACCAACCAGAACCACAGCCAATTTAGGAGACTTCCCGATTGCACTTTTAATTCTACCTATTTCTTCAGCTATTTTTAGTTTTATATCTTGGGCAACTGATTTACCACCAAGAATTGTAACATTAGATTTAGCCTCTTCTGCATTACAATAACAGAAAAGAAGCAAAACCAATTAGCTAAGGTGACCAAAAGAGAGCTCTAGAGAGCACTAGAAGTGCAGCAATGTGCACATCCTCTTGCATAAAAACTAACCCCTAAGAAAAACCCCATTAATTTAAGTGGCCAAAACAGAGGATTACATAACTTACATAACACTAGAGCAGTAAATTGATACCTTTAAACTCACAGTTGTGTATTTCCGAAAAATGGGTATCTGAGGAAGTATTCTTTTTGGGAACCCAAATATCAGGAAGGTTGGGGCCAAGAAGAGCACAAGAAGATGGAAGCGACAAAGAATGCAACAGTGCTTTTCTCAGCATCCTCCGCCAACCCACCACAGCCACAGAAGAGCCACGGAATAGCATATTTGATAATTTCCTTCGTTTATTATAGGAAAATAGATGGTCTCAGATATCTAGAGACGGAAATGAAGCCAACCACTGAAGAGAGCAACAATGGCAATGTGGGTTTTGCCGGTTTCGTTCAAACTGAACGCTGTAATGCAGATTAAATTTTGATCCTACGAATTCGCTTTTGTTTGATGGATGGTTCCGAATAGATAAGCTCGTTGACAATTTGGACGTTGGATTTGAGGAGCTAAATGATTTGACTTGATCCCTCCCCCGCCACTGCTTCCATAAAAGGGTGGACAAGTTTATCAGCAGTTGAGGATAGGCAAAAATGAAAAATAAACTTGGATCGGTATCAATGTCGTATAGACTATAAAAAAATAAAATAAAATATGGAACAAGCCTTTTGGCCCAAAAAGAAAAAATACGGAACAACTTTTTTTTTATAAAAATCTACAAAATTTAATTTTAAAATATCAATATTTCATATAAAAATATAATGGATGACTACTGTTATTTTATTATATTTTTATTATTTATTGGCATGCCTATGAATTTTTTTAAACTCCTTATGATTTTTTTAAAAAAAATTGAATCTCTACTGCACGAAACTGAAATTAATCAATATTATCAATATAAAAATAAAGTATATAATGAGCTACATTATTTAATAGGGGAAAATATTTCAAACTCATATAATATATGAAAAAATATTAGGTATATAATGTAAAATTAAAATAAATAGTTCCTACAGATATGCAGTGCATGTAAATATGTTTTTTAGAAATACGTGTAATTCTCTTACAGTGCTGCAGGAGATGAGTTCTTGTTTACGTGATAAAATGTACATTAAGAAATCTTACTTTTAAAAAAAATAAAATTTCATTTTAAAAACATTTGGGTGAATTTTTTTTTCAAAATTATTTCGTATTTTTGTCAAAAAAATTAATCAAAAGAAATAGTTTAATTAAGTATTGAATTAAGTCAAAATCCAACTCATGTTCTTTTTTACTGTAAAGTAAATGAAAATGAAAATTAAAAAGCCCTTCCTCTTAACCCTTTTATTTTTTTTCTTTTTTGAATAATAGTGGCCTCCACAAGCAAATCACATTCAGTTAAAAATCCACTGTTTTTGGGAGCTTCTTTTTCAAGATATTGCATGTTGTATGAAAACTACTTAGCCTTTTTTATGTACTCTTCTTTTATTATATATTAAAAAATTTTATTAATGAAAATTGAGTGAAATAATAAAAAACTTAACACCCTTTATTTAAGTAGTAAGATTTTGAATATGAGACTTCTTAATATAAAATACCAGGTTGGGAGAGACACTCTAATTTACATCCAATAATGCTCTAATTTAACTTATATGTATATATAAAATCCAGCGTTAAAAACTTAATAGATATTTTTTTTAAGCCATGAAGCTTGTTTTTTTATTTATAGATATGTAAAAGAGTTGGGATTCCCACGTCATGATATGCGCCTACTTTGCCATATAGTCAGTCCTAAGTATTCCAACGCTTTATAGATAATATATGATAGATACTTTTTTTTTTTTAGCCATGAAGCTTATTTTGACACTTGTGAATCTCAAAAGCTCAACTAACATAAACTTTATAACTCGGTTTGGTAGATAAGAAAAAAATTTTCATAAAATGAGAAGGAGAAGGATATCCTTATGTAGTATATTTGTTATATATTATTCAATTTTGTTAGATATAAAAATAACCTTTTAATGGAAACATATTATCTTTTTTTTTTTTCCATTTCCATGTCCCTTAAAAATACTCATTCTTACCAAACATGGTTTTATATCTTTTTTTTCCATTTCCATGTCCCTTAAAAAAATCTCTAGTATTAATTATTAACTCCATTCAAGGGTGGCCATGGTAACAGAATCTGGTAACTAAGTTTTCTTTTTGGTGGAAGAATTTGGTAAGTAAGTTGATGGCTTCCAGAGAACGCTCGGTTGCAGAAATGGTCGCCTCATTTTACACATATAAACTCGTAAAAAAAATCAGAATAATGACGAGCTAAAGAATTTAAGAGGCAATATTTTTAAAATTAAAATGAAAATGATTAAATCAGACACTCGTTCAATAAAACTATAAAATCTATTTAATTTTTAGTTGTCAATATGAAATAAAAAATCTATTAAATCTGTTTATAAGTTGGAAAAATGGGAATGATTCTTCAAACTCCATATAATGAAGATTCCACATAATTCCAATTGATATTGACTTAGGCTTATACATATATAAATTGAAGATTCCACCAAAATCTTCCCTCCCTAGGCAAATCCGTAGGAAGATAGCTGGGAAGTTCAGGTGTATGAGCCAAACAAAGAACTCCTGCTTTATTTCCGGAACAAGTTATGCCTCACATATCATCGAGGAAAACAACCTCATTCATCAACTTCAGCAATTCACATCACATTTCTAAAGCAACCAAAATAAGAATAGTCTCATTGATAGGAAAACCCAGAAGGCATCGTCCCCTATAAATATTGAAAGTTGAAACCCTCAAGTGCAATTCAAAAAAATAGCCATATTTTTCTGGTACAAGAGAAACAAGATATGGCTACAAGGCCAAATTTCAACCTCCAACAACAATATGAAGATTTCAAGCCACTTGTGGAAGAAAAGGACACTCCAGATGCCCTCCTCCTGCTTGTTCATCTTCCTGGTGTGTATCATTATCTAAATTGAGCTCATATCATATCATATCATGTATGTTTGTGGCTGCACATCCGCGCAAGCCATTCAATGCTTGCTACTCAACTCCATGCAACACATAAGGTTCCACATTCTAGTTTCTCGAAGAAATTGAGGGCATTGATTTTCCAAAAAAAAAAGGAGAAATAATATGCAAAATTTAAATATATTTGTCTTTGGATTGAGAAAGAGAAGAACAAGGCTTCTCTCCTGATTTTTTGGTCTTGTCCCTCCAAATCCACACAAAGTAGGTAGGTACAGGACCGACCCCTTGATTCGGAAACAAACCAGGCATCAAAAAGAAGAGGTTTGGTAGATTTTTTTTTATTATTTACAAAACAATACAAAAGGAAAGCTTTTCAGTTCCTATATTTTTATGCCATAACTCATTATCTTTATTCAATAAAAAGAAGACAGATTTGGAGGAACTATAGAAAAGAGACCATTTTAATTGATTGATGCAACTTTTTTGTGTACAACTTTTACATTCACTTTTTTTTTTTTACATGAACTACTAAAATTTATGTTTTTCTTCAGGTTTTACTAGAGAGCAAGTTGGGGCAAACTATGAGGCAGCCTATAAGAGAATTAGGGTTTTTGGTGAAAAACCACTTGACAATAATAAGCGGATACGTTTCAATGTAGAGCATATAATTCCAGAAGCTTGTGATAGTGATAGGGTCAAGGGAAAGTTTGAAGGGGCAGTTATTACCATCACAATGCCAAAGAAGCCTATTTCAAGTGTTGCCCCTAAAGAAACAAAACCAGCCCAAGAAGCAGCCAAACAGGTCCCTCCTCCAGCATCTACTAATGAAGTTGAAGCAGAAAGAGCCGTTAAAAGGGGTGAGGAAGGTATCTCTAAAGAACAACCCAAATCAGAAAAGGAGAGTCAGATAGAATCTGATGAGAAGAAAGATGAAACACCGACCCAACAAGAAGCCACTGGAGAATCGAAAATGCCTCCAAAGGCTAAAGAAGAAATTCCCCAAAACGGTACAAAAGAGGATGAAAAGCATAAGGACGAGATGAAAGAGATTAAAGATACTTCAGCCCCAGAAAAAGCCACAGGTGAATCTAGAATGCCTCAAAAGGATCAAAAGAGAATTCCTCAAGAAGGTACATTAGATGATGAGAAGCATGAGGAAACCCAGAGGGCTCAGAAGGAAGGGATTAAAAAAGAAGGTAATGGGAAGACTTTAGAGGCAGGAAAAGCACCTCAGAAGGTTCAGTTTTTGGCTAGAGAGGAAAGTAAGAAAGAAAGAAAAGAATCTGAAATGGTTGCTGCCGAAAGTTCTGGCTTAAAAACTGGTAAAATCGATCAAAGGAACTATGGAAAGACAGTAAGTGAATCGCCAATAGGGAAAGGGATCAAGGATATGGCTAACTCTGCTTCTCAAGCAGTAACAAGACTGGCAAACAGGTTCAATGAAGAAGATAAACAGAAGCTGTTATATGCAGGTGCAGCGATTCTGGCAGTGGCAATAGGCATTTATGCATCCTTCAAGCTTCGTTCCATGCCAAGACAATAGACAAAAGAATATCCATTTCCTTTGACATGATTCTGTACAAAAGTTTCATCAAATAATTACATCTAAACACATTGTAAAATAAGCAGGCCAACTTCTGGTGACTTCATACTCAAGTTGAACTGCAGGTCTTATTAGCCCATAACATGGTATTCATGAATGTAACCAATTATTACCCAAAAAAAAACAAAGGATCACAAGGAAGTCCCCAAAAAATTACTCTGCACTGTTTTCATCCATAAAATTTGAGCTGAGTTTCAACCTCATGGAAGTTTTATTTTGGTAAAATCTGTCCGACATTAGTTTAAAGAGTTTCAATTCTTTCCAAATCAATAGGCCCATAGCTCAGTCAACTAAAGTGACAGAGATTGCATACCTGGCATTTCATGTGTCCATCTTGTATTTTGATAGACTCAATCCTATCTGGTGACAATTCCCTTTAATAGCTAGCAACCATATAAAGGATTGGACACAACAACTTTAGCTAGGTCAGCCACAAGTAAGGGGAACGATAGGGAGCAGATAGACAAACAAAGCTACCCAGACGCCAGAAATACCAAAAGTGAATAAAATAGTTAATAATAAAGAGAAGAAATTATCATGAACCTACTTCTTATATTACAAAAAAGAAAAGGAATATGCTGTCATTCATCCGAAAGCTCATCACCATATAAACTGTCACCATTATCCTGATCAACAAAAGATTTACTTTTAGATTTTGAAGATTTACTGGATTTTGAGGGTTTCTTGACTTTTTCTGCCTGCAACTCCAACCCCTTCTCTGATAGTTTCCGCTTTCTTTTCATATGGGTTCCTCCTTCATCATCTGCAAAAGACAAATTTAAGGATACATAGGAGTCACAAATCAAGAAGAAAAAATGCAAATAGAACAAATTCATAATTCAACCTTGAGGGTACAAACTTCTAATGACCTAGAGCTATGCTAAGAAGGTAACCCCCTGCCAGCATAAAATAGGCAATGAGAAGGAACCAAAAATCTCAAAAGGTCCCATGAAACAAAATTGCAGGCAAACTTAAAGATGCAGCTAATTGATTTGAATCCAAATACTAAGTCACATGCATATACTGCAAGGCACGATGTTACCTTCAAGTGGACTCGATGCATGGTACATCATATGTCCATTTGATCCAGGCTCTTCTGAAAGAGGGGATCCAGAATTATTACTATCCACTAGCTTTGAATAACTTTCTATGCACTTGTCCTGCTGCTCAAAGACATCACGACTAGGAGTTGCCGGCAAGAAACATAACTCTTCTTGAGACATATCAGAATCACTGAAAGCTGCATCTTTTTCTACGGTCACAATGTCAACTTCCTCATCTTCATTAACATCAGATGCTTTCACCTGCAAGCATAATATGCATCAGGGAATTAAAAATAATCAGAGCAAGGGAAGCAAAAGATGACCTCCATGATACAAATCTAATACCCTCATACCTTCTCAGTCTCAGGAATTAAATCAAATTCATCTTCACGCTCTACATACTCCTCATTTTCCTCAAGCTCTTTGAAATCAGGAGCAAATGCACTCCAGTTCTCAGTGTAATCTTTAGCCCAGATATAAACTAAGCCAGCCAGAGAAACTGATACAATGATAGGACGAACAGGATGCCAAGCTAAATCAATAAGGGCTTCTTTAGGTCCTTCAAGGATTTTCACAAGATGCCCAGCTCTATCCCATATGTAAATCTTGTGCTCTCCTTTGCTAGCAGAACCACCAACAACCCATTCACCATCGCCACTAAAGCAGGGTGCTTTCCAGTGCACTTTTGTAATGGAATCTTGAAACTCACAAAATAAAGTTAAACATTTAGATCCAACAGCCTTCAACTTTTCAACATCACTAAGATCATTGAGGTTCTCATCTAGGTCATCAAGAGCTTTAATTTCTTCTTTCAAGGGCAGAAGGTTTTCATAAACCCTGATTATTCGATCATTCGAATTTGTGAGTAGATACTGCCCATTTCTGCTGAAAACTATGTTCTTTACCACAGAACCACCAGAGATAGGAACTATGGCACACACTTCATTGCCTTTATAGTCAATTATAAGAATTTCCCCCTTTGAATTCCCCACATAAACCAAACTCCCGTACTTATTGAAACATGCAGCAGTTGGACTGTAGGGGGCAGATCCATCAAAGCTCTTGTTGCGTGATGGAGCAGTTGATCCATTGCCTATTTCTGGCACAGAAACTTTAAGTGAAGTTGTGCTTCCTGTATCCAAATCAACAATCATGGGAGCACATGAGACAGGACATGCCAAGCAGAGAGATGGGGTAGAGGAACCAGGATGAAGACGAGCTTGTAGAGGGGTTTGTTGCAAAACTATTCGGTTTATCTTCTCCCCACTCCTAACATCCCACAATGTTAATGACTTATCAGCAGCAGATACAAGAATCCGATGACCGTACCTTGACCAACATATACTGGTGATGGGGGAAGAACATTCATAATCTCGAAGCTCCTTAGCAATGCCCCTGGTTTCAAAATCCCAAATAATGCAACTTCCATCATTGCACCCAGCTGAGTCAAAAGAATAAATCAAGAATCAAAGTTACAATAAATATTTCATGAAAGTTCAACACTTGCCATATTATTATCAAACATACAAAATTATTCAAACAAAAAAAGTACATAGCATGCATTAAGTTGGTGCCACAGAAAATGAGTAACTATACAAATCACAAAGAAATTCCCAATTGATAGCATTCCTGAAAATATCTAACCAAATAAAAATAAAGAAAACAAAGGGTTGTGAATATAATCTTCTCAAATTGTTTTCTCACTAGGTACTTCAAATTAACAGAACTTGGTCTTCCAAACTGAATATCTGCAGCAAATATACAGCTTGACAAAACTCACAGTTGCAAAGATTAAATATCAACGACAAAAGAAAAAGCACAACTTAATTTATTCTTTTTAATATGAAACATAAGTTCAGAACCATCACATAATTGTAAACTATGCAATGTAGACTAGCTATAAGATAAGAAAACTGACACTTTCAAGTAGGGGCAAGCTACTCCTTCATAAACAGCTAGGTTAAGATAAGGCAAGAGTTTGATCATGAAACTGCTGGCACAATTTTCCAAAACAGCTTGCCATTGGAACCACTTAAGAAAGTACAGGAGTTGGAGTTCACCTTAAATACAAGGAATACATCATCAACAACACATCAAGTACCTAGCCTGACGCAAAGATGTAATTACAAATCAGCATGATTGACATTATCGTATTACCCCACCATACATTAGTCCAAAAAAGAGTTGGTTCAAAAAAAGAATCACAAGTTTTCGATTTCTATCCTTTATTCTCCTTCTTCCTATTGACTACGAGGGGTGCTTATTAACTGGTGCCATTGCTTTTATACTCAACCCCCACTAACCACCAGCATGTGTCCCAATGACAGTCCAAGCAAAATTCTTCCTCCTTATCTAGCAAAATTTTTCTACAGGTTAGCATCACCAAAGCCCTTATCATTTTCCCTTCCCAACCACCATGCTCAGCAACATATGACAAGACCTGCCTTCATAAAGAGGCCAATATCGTCATCCCACAGCCAGACATATCTACAGTAAGCCCCATCTGAATCTCTCTCCACCTTATTGTCTGGAGACCAACTGTTACAAGAAAGAATTTGCCACTACTATCCTTGTTCTCAAGTCCCCAACCAGGGAAACCATTCATATTACTTTGCAAGGGAAACTTATGTTAATTTTCTAAAAAAAAGTGCTCTGTTTATGTTTATTGCTCTGTATCCTCCTGTGAAACATATCCTTGTAAAGTCCAAGTATCAACCATAGCATAGCATACTTAAATTCAATTTAAAAAAAAAAAAATCACAACGATCAGTAATTGGCAGCAGAGAAACAGGAAGCAGAGAACAACATAGCCTAGTATGCTGTAATCAAAGGAAACAAACAACTTACTGTGTAAATCATACTCATTGCATCATCCCACCACACCAGGTATCACTGTATTAGTCATATACACAGTTTACAACAATAAATTTTAACTGTAATTATGAAAAGTAGAACATCGGCCATCCATATAAGCCGTACGACCAAAATTGATAGCTTCGTTGCCAGCCTAGCCAAAAATGACAAGTTTAAATCATACATAATTTATAAAAAAAAATATATATATATATATATATCCCTTAAGTCACGCATGATTAGAACATGAAATAATGTCGACTGCTATATATGATTTGTGTATCCTCATAGAAATCCGACCTCCCACCTTAAAATAGCCCAATGTATATAAGAGAGCTACTCCCAACGGAATCCCATGTTCTAAAAGCAGATTATATGCATGAACAGACATTAAATTGTCCACAAGGACAAACTTTGCAAGGAAATACCAGGAGAGACATCGAAGTAGAAGCTCAGAAGGGGGAAAAACACCTACTAGGTAAGTGAGCAATGAAATTGAAAATTACCAGCAAGAAGGGTACCACGACGATTGAACGCAATACATTTCATACACCCATGTTCCAGATATTCCTCAATCACTTCTGGGAAATCTCCCTGCAGTGGATCTTCAAAATGCAACAGAATTCATTAAAAACACAGCCAGGAAAAGACTGTTGCGAAAATATAACGAGTTCAGAAAAAAAAAATTAGAAAATAGGGTTTTTTTTTAGCTGCAAGGTAGATAGCGAGAAAAGGCAGGAGAAAGAAACCAACCGATAATGGGGGCGTTCATAATTCTAAAAAGCTGAAAATGCGAGACTCAGCTAGAAGCAAGAATATTGCGTGGAGAGTGAACCCACTAAAAATCTTTCGAACAAGCCCCAACCCCGCTTTCGAGTAAAGGCGAGAGAGAGTCAATTTACTGTCTTTTCTGTTCTTTCGGTCAAATTTCTCTGGTGGGTTGGTTCTTTCTTTGGGTCAAGAAATTTGTTTGGGTCAGTCATAAACTTGTTTCTGGATTATCCCTAATCTTTGGGTCATATGGAACAGGCTATTTGGTATTGGGCCCACTTAAATGAACTATTTAGATTAGATTATTTCAAAAAATGAAACAAAAAACGATTATTTTCAAAAACAAAAACAATACCATTGTGACCAAAGTTTGATTTTTGAACCGATTATTTATTATATTCAACATTGTAGTTATTGAAACTATGTCCCCTCTTTGTTCATAAAAAAACAAAAACACTGTAGTTATTTTTTTTTAGGATAAAACTTCCTAAATTAAACTAATACCAAAAACAAATTTACTATTTAAACTAAATAACTCAATACTTTAATTAGTCAAGGAATTGGAGAATAAATTAATTATCAAGTTATCATTTATCAATTATCTAATTTATGTATATATCTATGTAAAATAAAGCCATTGTTCATCATTGCAAATTACTGTTCATAACGCCATATAAACTAAAGTTTTTCCTCTTTATGCAATATTTCTCATCTCTTCAAGGAAGCTCCTAGGTCCTAGCAATCCAAAATGCTAAGAGTATTACTCTTGCATTTATCCTGAGAGTATTATTCTTGTGTTTATCCTAAGAATATTTTCTTCCTTTGTCTTTAGACTATTCTTCCTTCCCTTGGATTTAGATCTTACGATCTATTTGATGTACTAAAGTTGAAATTTAAATTTACTACAGGAAGGTAGGCCGAATTCATTTCCACAGGAATTTGAAGATTTGATTGGTAAGAGGTTTCTTTTGAGGTTGAAAGTTACAAGTTACAACTTAAACAAGTCATTTGCTACAAGCTATGGTGTAATCAAGTATTCTAACAGTGAAGATGCATGGGAGAGGTTCACTGTGACACAAGTAGAAGTAATATCTAACTTTTTTATATCAGATTCAATGCTTTATGTTCTTCTGTTTACTGGTACACCTAAGTGGAACAAGATTTGAATGGAATTGGAACTTCTACATGAAGTTCTAAATTTTTTTGTTGGTTTAAAATAGGGTGATATTGTAGATGTATCTGAAAATGTTGCATCTCTTTCTATGCCCTCTTCATTATTACTACCAAATTTAGTAAGCAATCCTATAATTTTCTACATTTCTGCCTTCTTATGACAACTATGTTGGATATTCATATTTTTTAAAATTTATATTGTTCTTTTAAATGACTTCATTATAGGAAACATTCTCCCAAATGTTGGATAAGGAGGGTTTACTCTCAAATGCTAATACTCTCAATTATGTGGATTTGGATGGTGTTTCATTTGCTGCTTTGGTTACTCCTATGTCATCTAACTCTAAAAAAGGGGGGCAAGTCTAAGAGATCAAGTCATGAGGATGATAATATTGGCTTATCTGATATTCACACTCCACTGTTGTCTGGCACTAAGCCCCTAGAGAGTGTAAATTTGATTGAATTATCTCATCTTTAACTTTAAGCTTCAAACTTTTGAAATATATTTTGATTATCCAAATGATGTATCGTATATATTTTGTGCATCAAATGTTATATTAGAGATATAAGGTGCAGACTTCCTAATCATGAATTATTATTGCTATTCCTATGAAATATATATCATGGCTGAATCAAATATTATGCAAAGATACAAGGTACAGATTGTTTGATCATGATTGATTATTGATATCTCTATGAGATATATTTATATATCATGGGAGAAAAACTTTTTTATGTTAGATGATTTATTGTTTATATTAAATCATGGCAGCTAAATCTGTGAAAGAGTTTGGCTATAGTAAACACTATAATTTTCATGTTGAAATTTCAATTTTGGATTATCTTGATTTGTAGAAAGGGGTTTGATCAGTTATCCATTTTATAGAAATGAGATCAAAATTTGGGTGATCTCTTCCTTTTGTTGTCTGCACCACTGAATCAAAATTTGTTGGTCTATTTTTTTTATGAGGATATTATGCTCTAAATATGACTATTCACCCATATCTATTATAAGGATCAAACTTTGGATATCATTTTTTTTGTTTTTTACTATTTCTATATATGATAAATGAATCTATATTAGTTTGGATGAAATAAATTTGATTAATAATCCGTGCAATGCACATGATATTTTCTAGTTAAAAGAAATGAACATAAAAAAAAATAAAACAATACAAAGATTGAATAATGAAAATGTAATCATGCAAAAAGATTAGGGATAATTGTGTTTTGAGACAAAAAATGAATATATTTGTTTTTTGTCAACAAATTGATTTTTTTAGGAAAAAAATTGATTATATGTTTTAAAAATTTGAATCTCATCTCAAAAAAGTCAACTTTGGTACCAAAAACTAAATATTTTTATTTTCTGCTCCCAAAACACAATTATCCCAAAAGAATAAATATACAAAAGCTTCATAAATTCATTTCAATATATCAAAAGAAGCAAAACAAAATATAATATGAAGTTAGATTCAGCTCCTCATCTTACCAGATACATACATGCCTTATGAAGAAACGATATAAAGCTTTTCGCATGATTGATGAACAAACAATACAGAGCCTGGTTGCCAATTTTTCGATGTTGCAAGCATCTTATCTTAGGTTTATTTAGAGAACTTTCATCCATATAATATCTCCAATTAAATATTTCATAAAATCAATGTAAATTAAATGTAGATTAAATGCATAATCATCCAATTAAATGAAATTGGCACAAAAGGCAAAATTGAAATGAATTAAATGTGTTGGTCAATAAAAGAAACTGAATTAAATGTAGAATTAAGGAATTCAAATTCAAATTGTTACGAGTAATAAAGAGGAATAAATAATGATTTAGATTAAAAATTATAAATGGGGCAATAATAGTTGATTTGCAAATAATTATTATAAATGGGGAAATAATAGTTGATTTGCAAATAATTAATGAGAGCCATGTAATACATTAGTTGTTGGTCCCACTTTTTTTCCATCTCACCATGATATAGTGGCAGCACAGAATTTCAACATATCAACCCAGTGTACTTTGCTTTAGTATATACTAGACATGCACTCGTGCAATGCATATGATTAAAAATAATAAATATATTTTTTAAATATGTTCTATGATAAATTATATCTATAAATAAAAAATAAAGTAAGATTGTTAATTGAAATTATTAAATATTTCTCTGTACATCTAATTAGTGACCAAAAGATGAAAAGATAATACAAAAATATCAACTAAGATTATTAAACATTTCTCTATGCACAACATTTGAAGTAGTGTTATATAAATTGTCATCCTAATCTAGAATTGATATTTTCAAGGGAAAAAGACAGTTTAGGACCTCTATACAGAAATATTGACTAATGAACAATATTAGTGCTGAATTCAGTTGATTCGAGTTGGAAATTCAGTTTATAGGAGTACTGAATTTTTAAACTAGGTCCTTGGGAGGGATTATTTCCATATGGGGGTCCTTAAATGTCTTTTTCCCTATTTTCAATCTAGGTCTAGATTGTATAGTACAGATAAAGCAACATAGAGTTAGTCATATGTAAACACAAGTTTTGACAAGTACAATCTCACACTGCATTGCATAAACGTTGCCCTTTACTCTTATTTTTTGTCACAGTAAAAATTAATATAACAACAAATTAATTATCTTTTCATATTGAATGATAGGCTAAAATCAAACTAAGTCATATATATTTTCAGAATACAAATTTTCAACTTTTCATTTAATCCAAACATTATTTTAGCTTGAAGGATATGCTTATTAATTTGTGCACCAATGAGACATGTACATGTGTTATTATATAAATCTAATGACTTATCAATATTTTTAATGAGAACTATAGGTACTCCAACTTTTAAACATATTTCATAGATAGGAACACTTCATATAGAAACTGAATTCAAGAATTTAGTGGTATCAAGATTATCAAGAGAATTCATATTACTATTTTCTTTCAGTATACTATGAAAACTATAAAATAATATACCACTTCTTCACTTGATAACTAAGACATCATGTATTCATCAACAATATCAATAGAGAAGAGGCAAAGTATGGGCTAATATATATATTTCTATCTCTGAATTAAGATGAAATATTTGAATTCTCATGAAGGTTAGGATATGTGAACTTTGTAATTGACCTTATAGAATTATCCAAAACATTCAATAACATAATATGGGAAATCTTAATATCAATGTTCACATCATTAGTTTTAATAATTGTCCCATCACCTATAGAAAGTATTCAGTCAGCAAACTCTTGAAATTTCCTATTAACATTTGACGAATTGGTAGGAAAGAGTTACGCATTTCTTGTAAGAGCGAGGAGTTTACAGTGATTTCATATGTAAGATGAATTAATAGCAGCAAAAACTATATTTTTTCAAGTTCTCTTGGCTATTATAGGTAGAATTTGTCTAAAATCCATACTAAAATTTACCTTACCTTCAAAAGAAAGATTTATAGTTGGTGAATTGGATTGCTTTTAAAATATTCCTCAAGTTTCAATCAAGAACTTCAAAGCATAACTTATTGGCCATAGGTGCTTCATCTCATATAAGTAATGAAGTATAAATCAACAATTTAGCTAGATGACCATCTTGCTTTACTATATCCCCAAGAAATAGGTATGCAAAATTGTGAAGGTGCATGCAATTCTCCCACCAGAAGCAATGCCGAAGCTATATCATTTAAGGCTACATTAAGAACAAATTTTCCTCTTAACCTAAATGAAGTTGAAAGAGTATTTCATACACATGTTTTATCAATGTCTCCATATCCATAAATAAAGAATACCCCTCCTTTCCCATATGCAACAACTAACATAATGTCATCATACTTTTCAATTGTTCAAGATTAAATTATAAAATTCTCCATGCAAATTCACAAGGAGATAGATATATGCAGTCATAAAACATCTTAATTACATCATGAACCATTCTAGTGCTAAATTTAGGTGATTTAGTATAGAAAGCAGTTGTAACTCTAACATGCCCTTCATTAACATACTTGAATAAGTACCTAATAGGTTAAGCTAGATTTGTTTGCTCAATATTAACATAGGTTTTATATTTCTTAAACGGGCCAATTTGAGTCTGACCTACTTAACTCAAGAATTAAATAGATCGACCTATATGGCTCAACAGGATAGACAACACAATAAACAATTCTTAAATCTTCATATGACATACATCATTTTTCTTGGGTGAAATGACATACAGCATTTAACAAATATTAAAATTGTGCTCAAGTATTGTGACTCACCGCTTCTAAATAAGCATGATGTAACATCCCAATTGAAAAGCTCTCTTTCTAGAAACTCACCCATGTTCATCTCTTTAGCTTGTAAGCAAATTTTGTGGGAAATTTTGAGTAAATCAACTCTTTTACATCATTAGGATACTTTTCATCAGCTTCAAACTATAATAGAAACATTGTAGCCTTATATGAGTTATGATTAACAATGGAATCCAAAGCTTCATCATGTTCAAACACAACATTTTTTTGCCCAAGCAAGTGTAATGACTGTTTTTATCGGAAGGCCCTACAGTTGATATTAAATCCTAAAATCCTCCACACAAATTTACAAGGAGATAGATATCTACAGTTATAAAAAATTTTAATTTAATTATGAAGTGTTCCAATGCTAAAAATCAGGTGATTCAATATAAAAGACAACTGTAACTCTATCATGTCCTTTATTGATATATTTGAATAAGTATTTGATAGATTGAGCTAGATTTGTTCCCTCAACATTAATAATAGTTTTATATTTAATAAATTATCCAATTTGATCTAATCCACTTAACCAAGAGTTAAATAGATCAGCCTGTGTGGCTCACGTGATAGCCCATTTAGACCCTTCGTTTAAACACATGTTCAATTGTTGAACATAAATATTGAGATCACGAGTTGTACTATTTTTATTTGTCTCCATGATTAAATTATGCATTAGTAAATATCACTATTCCTAAATCAATATTTATAATAAAATCTATAATAAATTAGATTATATATTCATAATAAACAATGCTTTTAAAATTATTTAGTTCTTTTTCAATATCAAATACTTGCTCTATTTCAAAATATATGGTGGAATTTTGGAGAATTAAAGTTTCATAATATAAGTCATTTTATGAAAGTTAGTAAGTATTTAATACTTTCCTTTCAACTTTACCCCCATTTATGATAGTACTTAATTATGGGAGAGAAAATTACGAAAAAAGTTATAGTAGAAATAAAATAATCTCTTTTTACCCCTATTTAATTAGGATAATTAATTTTGAAAAACTATGAAAATTTCTTAAAGAATCAAAATGTCTTTGATGGGTGTAAAATAAGTAAATATGACTTATATTTTAAAGTAAAAAAAGTAATAGATTTTATATCACTATTTTTTCTTCTCAAGACTGATGGTGAATTTTTTGATAATAGGTTGACTCATTTAACCCATGTCATATGGTGGGTAAGGGTGGCCACAAAAGACCCAACCCGCCTAACCCAAACTGGCCAAACCAACTTGAGATCCAAATAATTGGGCTGGTCCAAGTTGTGGGTTGAGCCAATAAATTAAACTACTCCGGATCAGCCTATCTTTACAAATATTAAAAAAAAAAAACAAGCTAATACTTAGAAAGTGCGTCTCATTTCCCTCACCTTCGGCTCTTCAAAATCTTCCTTTTCGTCACCAATGACTCCTTCTTCTCTATGATTTCGTTGAAGGCTCCATTGTCGGTGTTCATTACCATATTCTTATGAGCTATCTCTCTCTCTTTCATGTCTTAAACTCTCACAATCTTTGTTGCATCTCCAGATATGTTTCTTTAGTGACAAAGGAAGAAGATTTTGGTTCCAAATCTATCTTGTCTGCAAATGATTCCTACCTCTCCTTGAAGGTTCAAGATATGTGTCTTTCGATAATAAAGGATGAAGAAGAAGATGAAGGTTCCTATATTGTTGTTGCTAGTGATAAAGGATGATGAAGAAAAAGGTTCTTTTTTTTTTTTTTTACTTTTGCTAGTTTTCTTTGGCTTGTGTCTGCCAGTGATAAAGATTAAATATGCAGATGGAATTTTGACCCAAGCATAACTGGAGAGCCCAACCCAAACCTGATATGACATATACATACCTCTAGTAATGGGTTCTAGTACTTGACTCATTCCACTTATAATTCATTAACTAAGGATTTTATACTGCAGTGAAAACTAACCACAAACATGAAAGATAATTGACTTTTCTCATTAACACTTTTAATTTATTTTTAGATTTGAATGATTAGTTGTGATTCCACAATAATTTGTTAAGTAACTATACAAGCAAATTTTGTGACCAAAAAAATTATACAATTAAGTTTATTACAGATACCGAATGTCAAAATGATTAGTTGATAACAAATTCCTAAAATCAAAATAGCATTTACAATTCGTTTAAAAGTTGAAGCTGAGAAATAATATACAATAGAATATTGAAACTAAAATAAAATAGCATCATCCATAATCCAAAATTCCAATATAATCATGAGAAGCTTTCTCATAAAAATATTTGAAACATTGAACTCTACATGTCAAATTTTTCATGTTTGAATATTCTGAATAAATACAAATGAACATTGGAAGTTGAATGTTATAATGTCTAGCAAATTCTTCATTCACTTTCAATCTACAAAAACAAATAAAATAAAATTGAACTAGATTTTAGATTATAATATTAAAGTATAACTAGTATAGCACCCATGCGATGCACGGGATGCTTTCGTATATGTGCTACAATAAAAATTATCATATGTACATATAATAAAAAATGCTAAACAGTATGTAGGTTTATTTATTAATCCAATTATTAGTCTTTTTAAAGTTTTCAACAATTATAATTACATTGGTGACCAAAAAAATAATTCTATGTGAAAAGTAATATAATTGTATATGATAAAAAAGAATTTAACTGTAAGTAAATATGTTAAAAATACTATGTGAAGAATAGTGCATAATTAAATACTTAGAGATGCATGTACACGCCACCGAGCTCTTAGTTCAACTAGCAAGGGAGTTGTACCAGCTTAGTCAGAGATCTTGAGTTCGACCCCTGAGAATGTAACTGTGTTAAATATTTAGTGGTAGAATTTGCCACCTGAAAGGGTCCTACCCGGCTCTCCAATTGAAGTTGGGTAGGTCTAGGATATCGGATGCAAATGTAAAAGAAGAAAAAAGAAGAAGAAGAAGAAGAAGAGTCCAAAAGGGGTGATCATAATTCTTCGGGGGATACATATATTTAGACATCATTCTTGCCTCTAGCACATACTTATCAGTCTTGGTTACATATGAATAAGCTACGTTTAGGTTCGGACTTTCACAAACATCCGAAAGGTCCGCTTTTTCCATTGCTTTTATATATATAATAGATGTGTGAAAAAAAAAAAAGAAAGAAAGGCATTGCTTTACAACCAAGTATTATCTTATATGTTTGAATCATAAAATATAAATGTTATATCAGCAAAGAAACACATTCAATATTTAAAAAAAAAATGATTTTACATCTTAACAATAAGAATGAAAACTTGAAACATTAGTAAGAATGTTATAGTAAGACAAAATTTTACCAATCCGTTTATGAGAACACATAATGTTCTATTACACACTTATCCATTGAAATGCACTATATTTTCACCAGACTCTTGGAACGCAAACTCCTAAACCATGCTTTCAATTTGGTTAATCACATTGTCTTTCTCACCTTCAAAGCCATCATTCACCCAAAAACAAAATTAAAGTTAGCTTTTCTCTATTATAAAGTAGAAATAATAATTTCTGCAAGAATTTGTTTAATTAATCAGATTCAATTATATACCTCTAATGAAGTACATCCATTGGCATTGAGAGCAAATCTAACCACACCCGCTCGTCCTCTTATTCTTTTTCTTTTTGTTTCTTTTTTTTTTTGGGTAATAAGGGGAATTACAAGGTCAAAAGGGCAAAGCCATTATTCAAAATAAAGCCTAAGGGCCCGTTTGGTTCATTCACCATGGAGGGCCTGTGAGGGGATCTTTTTTACATCCCTTGAGGAAGATACGTTTGGTTGGAATAAAGTGAGGGGAAGGACTTCACACAAGTGATCATGAGCACCCAAATTTAGGTGAAGCATATCACCTGATTTTTGCATGTGAAAGGCCTCACACTAGTGTAAAGTAGATTAAAATGACATTTTTGCCCTTATGATCCTATTTCTTCATCCTCTTCCTACATGGTGAGCCCCTCCTCTGGGCCACCATAAAGCTCCTCCACTGTGGGCATCTCAACCACCACCACCAAGCTCCCTCTCCCCAAACTTGTATGTCTGATTCATATGCCCCTCTACCACTGAGCTCCTCCAAATCCAATCGCACCAAGCACATTAGTTATCCATCGCCGTTGGCCTTCCCTCTCTCCTCTCCATGTCCACCAAAGCACCATCATCATTACTGATCGTCATTGGCTAAATCGCCATGTCCTCATCGTCACAGATCTATGTTCGAACTTGCAAAGGTCGTAACCCTATTGTCTCCCACCGTCTTCCTTATTGTCTCATCGTTTCAAAGGTCGCAGCTCCATTGTCGTCTCCTCTGGGCTCAATGGGTTCAAAGCCATCACACCATCAAGCTCGGTGGTTCGAAACCATCGCACCACTGGTGATAGAAAAGATTAGGATATTTAAAATACTTTTTAGATTTAATGATATTTCACCATATCTTTTAGGATTATTAGGATTTATATTATTATTTTTATTTATTTCCTATTTTATTATTTCTTTTTCTTTAAGTTTAGGATAGAATGTTCTAGAATGTTTTAATGTTTTGGAAATTTCTAAAATAAATGAGATTCTTGTAATCTCCCTAAATTTAGTCATTATGTTAAATAATTCCTTGTTTTATTAGATTTCATCAATCTTCTAAAAAATTTCATTGAGTCTATAAATATTTATCATTGTAATTCGAACGAAGATAAGATTGAGTTGAATTGAGTTGATTTTGAGTTATCTTTCTCTTTCCATAAACTCTTCTATTTTCCCTTCCTTTGTTCTATCTCTCTTTCTCTTTTGAGTTCTTCTTATTCTCCCTTGTTCTCTTTCTACCCTTTCTCTCCTTCTACCTACTCCTTTTACATAATTTGGTAGCAAAGCCTAATTTCCACTATGTCCAAAAATTTCCAAATTATCCAACAAAGCCTTGAGGAAATCGAAAAGAGTAATAGAGAGTATGTAGCTCAAGCTCTTAAATCTCTACGAATTGAGATAATGCAAAATCGAGAGGAAACAAATCATAGGTTTGACAAATTAGAGAAATTGATCAAGGAAATGAGGTAGTCCATGAATATGATGAGCAAGCAACTTTCAGGCAAAATATCAGAAAGTATACTTGGAAATCCAAATGGTAGCAAAGAGATACCTTCCTCTAGTCAATTTAAGATTCTACCTTATGAGACTCGTCAATCAGAACATGTTGACAGAAACCAAGATGGTAGAGATCCTCTTCCTAAGACCGACAACCACCTAAATGACTAATAAGAGATCATCGAGAAGCTTACAATGATGACATAACCAAGAAGATCAAATTGAAGGCCATGAGTTTGATGGACTATTAGATTCGAGTTCTTTCTTAGATTGGCTAGTTAGAATCAAAGATTACTTTGAATGGATGAAGTAAAAGCAACTGTGGAGATTGAAATCAAGGAAGCAAATCTAAGTTAACTCTAAGGTGACAAAGATTCGAGTTCGAATCTTTTCAAAGAAAGGGGGAATGATAGAAAAAATTAGGATACTTAAAATATCTTTTAGGATTATTAGGATTTGTCGCACTTGAAAAAATGCGACTAGAGGAAAAAAGAGAACAAATTGGATTTTCTAGCGAAAACCGACTTGTGAGGAGTCGCAACCAAAATTTTGAGGGAAAACCTTGGGAAACCGAATTAAAGAGGAAATGATAGTCTGCGTAACTAGAGTTGGATTCGGGAGTCGATTGTGCGTGGGGAAGGTGTTAGGCACCCCACAACACCTGTTCCTAGGAACGGTTACCTTACGTTAATTGTGTAAATTAATATGGCTTTAAAAGTATTTTAGTTTTCCTTTTATTATTCACATACGAGAATAAGGGTAGAGAAGAAAGAAATTAAGAAAATTTGAAAAATTTAGAAAACAAAATAAAGAAAATAAATTGAATTAAAAATTAAGGAGATTTAAGAAAAAATAAGGAAAAGGAAATGAGAAAATAAATTGAAAAATATTTATTTATTTACAAAGGCGGACTTGACCTAGGATCAGAGCCTGGGGTCTATGTACCCTGCGATGGGGATTAAAGTCCATGTAGTTCAGGGAAGAAATGCATGTCAGTTGGTTGATATCTTTTAATTATAAAATTATTCTGATAAGAGAAAGTTAAATGGAAATTGTTTAACTTTTTGTAAACAAAATAATTTTCTAAGATTGAGTTTGTGAGTTTTAATTGGCAAAAAGATAATTTAATTCCTCTTACTTACCCTTGTTTTATTTTGCTTTGAAAATCTTTTTTATTTTTCTTTAATTTTTGGAAATACATTTATTTGATTTTTAACTTTTGAAAAACCATTGTATTTTTATTTTTATTTTTATTTTTCTTTTATACTTTTGAAATTTTTTTCCAAATAAAGAAAATCAACCTACCTGTTGCAGACTCAAAGGTCATACCCAATAGATCAATTTCTTAATTACCTGCGGAAGTTCTAAACCTCGCGGTACAAAGGTTTTATTACATTTTAAAATGCCATATAATAATTTTATTAGATATTTTAAAATAAAATTTGAAAAACTTGTGACATTATTTTATTTTTGAAATATAGTTATTTTCTTAAAAGCAAGTTGTTTAACTGATATATCTACGCGGATTCACAATCTCACGCGACAAACTCAGTAAACCCGAATACCTACGTGGGTTCCAAAAACCTCACATGGTGTGGTTATTAAATCAATTATTTCTATCATTATTTTTTATTTTTTATTATTATTGTTTTTTAGTAAAATCGCTAAATTTCGTTATTTTGTTTAAAGCATTTTGAAATATATAGAAGTTTACGTAATAAAAAGTTATTTATTTATTTTTACATAAAAATAAGATGGAAAGGTCATTGGGACCTATTATTATAATTAAACGTTGTTAATACACTCGTATAGCCCCGTAGGCTCATACGGTGTAATTGTTTTAAGAGTCTGTGAAAGCTCTAGGAAACCTTTGTGACCGATTGGTAAAACGAGATTAATGACACCATATTGCGAGTGCCAAAAGAACATGCAAGGAATTTAAACCGTTGTGATTTATTAAAAGCCAAGACCATGACTATCTTCTAGTTTCCTTTGACAATAGACTTGCTTTAGAAATAAGAACATCATGCCATCGACATAAACCTCTTAGTAAAATGAATCTAATCAGTAAAATAAACTGCCACAAATTTCCAGGTATCTAAACAGATTTGAGGTCATATGTACACTGCACCACTCTCAACAAGCATCACAATACTCTACAACTTAAGTTCCAACTAAGACAATTATCACAGCTAAAAATCATCATAAGTTATTGTCAAATTAAGCTAAGCTTTCATTATAGAAATATAAAACGCCATTCCACACTTTCAGATGCAGACTTACAGGGTTCTAACGTTATCCTTGGAACGGACAAAATGCCTAAGCAAACACGTTTAACACCCATCATGGCCAGGTGACATCCACAGTGCCTAACTAATCGGATGTATAATTTTTGAAAGAGCAAATGCAGAACTGATAAGCCCAAGATTAATCAAAGGTGAATATGGCGATGCAAGGAGCGAAATCTTCTAACTATCTATCCAACATATCATATACCATTTTATTTTATTTTATTTTTAACTCGATTAGCTCAGAAACTGAATCTCAACAGAGCAACTCATGGTTCAACAAAATTTGAAACCAGAAAACTCGGGGAATGGGTCATTGTCCAGAAAGGATATTACGATTCGAATAAAGAAAAATTACTAATCAAATGCCTCAGTCAACCAGTTTTCCCACTGCTTCTGCATTCTCGGTGTTCACAGCTACACGAATTCAGCCTTCGGACTTCGTTCGTGTTCCTTCCTTCCTACCACTCTGCCCATTCTAATTTTTGCACTCCCCTGTCTTTCTCTGCATTGCTCTATTTGTGATTTACCTTTCCTTCACGTTCTTGGTCTCCATTGTCTCACCTCCAGCCCCTCTCTGTCTCCGCTGCTTCTAGTCTTAATTTCACCGCCTTCGTTTCCTTTGAACTTTCTCGTGGCCTTGAAGGTCTCTCTCGGATTTTCAGCCCAAGTTTCTAGAGCTCCCCCCTACTGCGATTGCTCCTCTCGGTCCTTGATCACTACAGCCCTCTATTCTTTCTTCTTCGCTTGTGCTAGCATCGCTCAGCCTCCTTCCACTTTCGCTCTACTTCTCTAATGCACCCATGACCTCGTGTCCCTCTTAGGTTTTTCCCCCTTTGCTTTGCTCTCGCCAGTACTCTCCGGTCTCTCCAGTGTTTTTCCCCAGCTCCAGCCCCCTGTTCACTCGCTTCCTGTGGATCATCGCTTTCTCTCGGTTCCCCTCTGCTTTTCTTCACCCGTGCTTCCTCTTCGTTTTCCACCGTCACGTCTCCCTCTGTTTCCCTATCTTCGTGCACGTCCCTCTGTTCCTCCTTATTGTGCACACCTCGCTCGGCTTCCTTGCAGCTTTCTTCCGCTGCTCTTCCTTTTCGGTTCTTTGCCTTTTCTTTTTTCTTTGCGGCTGCTGCTCCCTTTCTTTTCAGTCTCCTCGTGCTCCCTCTGCTTTGTTCTTTTTCTCAGTTCCCTGCTGCCCTAAACATTTAGGACATAGCCCTTTGGGTCTAAGCCCACGAGCTCTCAATTGGGCTCGTGGTATCTTGGGCCCAAAATACAACCCCCCTCCTTTTTTTTGTCTAGATATATGTTTTTCATTTTTTTATTTTTATTTTTATTTTCTTTTGTTTCCTTTCTTTTTTTTTATTATTATTTTTTGTGTTTTTTATTTTTTTATATATTATTTATTATTTATTTTATTTTATTTTGTTTTTTGTTTTTGTTTTGTTTTTGTAAAATGCCCGAATAAAATGTGATGTTCACAGGATTTATATTATTATTTTTATTTATTTCCTATTTTATTATTTCTATTTCTTTTAAGTTTAGGTTAGAATGTTCTAGAATGTTTTAATCTTTTAGAAATTTCTAAAATAAATGAGATTCTTGTAATCTCCCTAGATTTAGTCATTATGTTATATAATTCCTTATTTTATTAGATTTAATCAATCTTCTAGAAAGTTCCATTGAGTCTATAAATATTTATCATTATCATTCGAATGAAGACAAGATTGAGTTGAATTGAGTTGATTTTGAGTTATCTTTCTCTTTCCATAAGTTCTTTTATTTTCCCTTCCCTTGTTCTATCTCTCTCTTAACTTCTTCTTGTTCTCCCTTGTTCTCTTTCTACCCTTTCTCTCCTTCTCCTTACTCCTCTTACATCAATTGGTCTGATTTGTGATTTGGCCGACAATGGCTTTGCCGTTGTGGAAGGAGAATGGCAAGGAGGGAGATTTTTTTTAATTTAGGGGCAAAATAGACATTTTATATTTATCTATATTTTTCTTTTAATAAAATATAAACATTATCCCTTAGTATCTAAATATCATACAAAACAAACTCCATGTAATCATTATCACGTTACATCACCTAACCCCCTTGGTAATTGAACCAAACGGGCTGCAAGGGTGACCCAAACATCTTGGTGAGAACAAAGTTTGCAAGAAATCTTTGTGGTTAAGTGTTATTGTGTAATCTACGAAGACTACAAAAACATTACCTTCATAAAATTTAGATTCGAGACAAATAGCTCTTAGAAGGATCTAATCAATAATGAAACATATTGGAAATAAAAAATACTTAGATTATTGAAAAAATAAAGAACAATGCTTTAACCTTTATCTACAATCCAAAGAAGAAGAGTTGGGAAGTGAGATGCGATGACTTTTCATATGAGCATATTGCATTCCACAGCATTTATAGCTGCCCATGAGTGACACTCAAACCCTTCTTTATCATGAGTATTTATAATTGGAAAAGAATACAAATAACATATAGATCATAAATTGTGATAATTTTAATTAGAAAGGAAGTATATTTTGGAAATTGATAATCATATATTTATATTAAAGTTTTAATTTAATTACTATAAAATTATGGTTCAAAAACCCATTAATCACACCCATTCAACATTATTGTAGTTATTGAGGCTATGTCCTCTTTTTGCTCATAAAAAAAAACATTGTAGTTATTTTTTTTGTAGGATAAAACTTCCTATATTAAACTATTACCAAAAAAAATTTACTATTAAACTGAATAACTTAATACTTTAATTAATCAAGGAATTGGAGAATAAGTTAATCATCAAGTTATCATTTATCAATTGTCTAATTATCTAATTTATGTATATATCTATGTAAAATAATGCCATTGTTCATTATTGCAACTTACTGTTCATAACGTCATATAAACTAAAGTTTTTCCTCTTTATGCAATATTTCTCATCTCTTCATGGAAGCTCCCAGGTCCTAGCAATCCAAAGACAACATGTCTGGCCTTCAACTTTGAAACTTGAATTAGAATCAATACATGCTCAAGTTTTCTTTTCTTTTCTTTTCTTTTTAAGGAATATGCTTTAATCTGACTTTTTGGTCAAAAACAGGGAACAAGGCCCAAATCAAGCTATATTAATAACCTCAATGAAAATAACAATCTGAAACATAAGAGAAGAAAGCACCAATTTAAGTCATTTTCTAATGCAAAATTATTATTTCTATTTAAAAAACAATTAATTGATCTTCTAATATAGTTAATCTCATACAGGATTTAAGTAATTTTAATTTTGAAACTTTTTTTTTTACAATAGCAATTATTACATGTATTGTTAATAATATTCTATAAACAATACATGTATCTGAAAAAGAATCCAATCTCTTCATGTAGTCTAATACTCCAATTGAAGTATTTTTTTAACACTTCTCTCAATACTTTCAATTTTAAAAATAAATCAAAACTATTAGTATTAGAATGTGTATTAAGACTTAGGAAATTTTTAAGATCAATACAATTTTTTTTATTCATCTACGCCTAAAGTTTTAAATTTTTGGGATTTAAACATAAAATGGTTCCATATTATAAAAATTGTTTAATTTGACCCTTAAGAGAAAAAATAAATTGATTTAATATGTAAAAAAAATATTCAATACTAAAAGTTTCCTTAGCTGAATGTGTGATCTCATCAATAACGATAACAGTGAGCATCTTCGAGTGTACTCGGTCAAAAACATCAATAATCTCTCTACAATATTGAGTTGGTATGTCACCTTTTGCACGAAAAAAACCTTTTAGCTTCCATTACTGTTCCTTTACCTTTTAATTCTCCCACCATTATTTTACTCACAGCACATATGCAAAAGTTAAATTTTATGTTAATTAAAATTCGTGCCCATACGCCCTTATAAAATAAAAGCATATATATACAGTGTCAGACCTAGGATATGAGATCAGTGGGGCGACTTAATATAAAAAAAATTTAATTTAATAATTTTTTAATTTTTTCTCTCATTAATTTAAGCTTTAGAAAATAAAATTATATTCATTATAAAAATTATTTGAGAACTTAAGTTAGTTAGTCTTTTCTCTTACATATATGTATTAATAAACTTAATAAAATCCTTACAAAAATTTTGAACTATGTATCCAAAAAAATTTGAATAAAATGTATTCAAAATTTGAGTTTAGAGATTAAAAAAATAAAACTTAAATCTAGTGGGGTCAAAATATCAAAATTAATGGTGTTAAAATGCTAAAACTTAACACTATAGCATACAATTTTTTCAAGATGACCCCCTCATCTATATGTAGGTCCGCCACTGTGTATATATATATATATGTATGTATGTGTGAAAATATAAAAAAATTATGAATGTTAAATACATTATACAAATTATAATTGTAAAACTACTATATAAAGAAAAATTCTCACGCCAATTCAATATAAAACAATTCATATGAATAACATAAATTAATATCCAATTATCCAATTACAATGAGTAATATGAAATTTTTTTACACCTAATTATTTAACTTTCCAAACAATTCTATTAATCTACTATTAATAATTAAAATTAATAGTAGTACTTGTAAAATATAGAAACGAAAGTGATTCATGATGGAAAATTTATTCCTCATTGACCATAAAAATTTATATAACGCTATTTTATAAGTTGCATATGACAATCAAAATCAGGGGACACATTTATATAATATATATTGATTATATTATCTTACCAATATATGTTACAAACAATATCAAACTTGGTGTACAGCAAATCTTTTAATCACAAGACATCTGTTGAGGGCAACTTACTCAAACTGATGGTCGATGCTCTAATTAAATTGATGGCTTAACTTTTTTCCTCTCCCTGTCTAAAACAAAATATAAAAATGATAAATATCAACGATTTTACAAAAATAAGGAAATTTGGATATATTGATTTACAATATAAAATTTAAAAGCTAATGTATATCAATGATTTATGGAGGGCATGACGTTAGTATTAGTGTCACTAATGACCAAAATGACATCTTACCTTCATGACTTCTCAAAAACTAAAAAGATCTCATAGACCACAGATATATGACAAGACTCACATAGTATAGATTTATGTGAATTTTACCGTAAATTTAGACATAAATTATAATTTTTTCACAAATATGCATCTAATTCTTATTTCCATATTTATCTTATATAGATCTCATTGTAAATCTAGATAATCAAATCATGGTTTTTTTAACAAATATATATCTAATTTTTATTTTCATATTTATCATAATATTAATTTTTTTAAAAAAAAGAAAGCATATGTAAAGAAATAAATAATATGTGGGCCATCTTTTTCATAATTAATATAACGATGTAGAGACCTAAAATAGTGATAGGTCCTGCTTTTCACCTCTGCTTTATAATAATAATAATAATAGTAGTAGTAGTAGCAGCAGATTATATTATAAATAAATACTCCATCTAGTTTTAAATATAAGATATCTTTTAGAAGCATTATTTAGTTCTAAATATAAGATATCTTGTAGGGTAGTCTAGTTTATTAATTATTTTTTTCATTTATACACTTGGTATATAATTAATAGGTAAGAAATAAATATTATGAAAAGCAATGTTATCAGAACCAGACCGGATATTAAACCGGATAAGGCATTGATTCAAGATTCAATGGTTTTGAATCGGGATCGGATCGGTAGTAATTAAAATAATATATTTAAAACAAATAATATAAGTTTAAATAAATTTTATAACTTAATTAAATTCTCAAACTAAATAATATTGAATTATCAATCTATTATTCACCACAAACAAATTATTAATAAGTTTCATAACTCAATATTTAAATCTAAATAAGTTAATATTCATCTATAATCATATTTTGAGTTCAAAATAATAAATTAATAATCTATTATTATATTATTTATTAAGTAATTATATCATTTTTAATAATTATATATTATAATAATGCTTATATAATATTATAATATATAAAGAAAAAATATTTTGTACTAAAAATGATGTTATTTTATCTTAAAAATAAAAAAAATATTTAAAAAAAAACATATGACCGGTTCAGAACCGTTGTCATTGGTTCTGAATAGTACTGGTTATGTTCCTTAATCAGATCGGACCAGGCACTACTTCCCGGTTCGGTCGAACCGGCCAATCCAGTCCGGTTCTGACAACAATAATAAAAAGTATAAGAGATAATATAATTAATAAGGGTAAATAGTTAAAAATATTAAATTTTATTGATAAATTTAATAATTTATTTTTTTCATTAACATGCTAGATGAAAGTATAAGAGGAGAGGAGGATGGAGCGAGTACGTAAGATGGTGGCATAAAAAGTGACTAAGCCAGTGCCTTACTTTAATTTAATTCAAGTTTATACACTTTTTGGAAAAAAAAAAAGTTTATACACTAGAAGTTGGATAACCATGGCCTTGTTTGGAAAGCCACCCACTTGAGCACTTATAGCCTTCTTCAGTAGCACGGAAGGCTTTCAAAGCGCTTCCCTACTTGTCGCATATAAAACTAGCAATATAGGTCAAGTTCGATGAGTTAGTCCAAAGAGGCCGAAAAAATCAATGGGCCAAACCTAAAAATTTGGATGCCATATAAAGTTCAGGCTTTTTTGGCCCAAGCCCATAAGCCTGGCCAAAAATAGGCCAGCCCATATGGGCCTCGAGCTGGCCCGATAAACTTGTTTAAAAAAAATAGAAAAAATATAGCTAGCTAGTTGTCACGCCCCTTCACCTCCTGAAATAACAACGTCTTTAGATTCGATTCAACATTGGTGATGGAGTCAATATTAATCCATGGTGTCCTTATAAGGTGTCTCATAAGCTAACGCAAATTCTACTGCTAGTAACATACGAATATTTAACAGCATTTATGCCGTGTGGCAGTCTAATGACTTGGTGCTTAGTATCAAATGATTTCATATAAGGTCAATCGTTGTAACTTATTCAGGTCAGGGGTAGTCTAGTTACTTCATTACATTCAAAATAATCATAATTCTCCTAAGGTCAAGTCAAATACATAGTCCAATGTTGTTAGGAGAGATTGAGTCACCCATTTGCATTGCATGATTGGCCTCACAATATATATATATATATTTTTATCTTTACTTGTTCCATAGGCAAAATCTCAACCTTCACCTAAGAAAACAAATAAAGAGAGGCAACTGTGAATACCGTATTTTGTACTTGTTGAATCAAGAAGTTTTGATGATTCCAAATCAACTCTCAAGAGCCTGGAATAAAGATATCAAAGGTGACCAAAAGACTAAAGTGAGGAAATTCTGGAGAAATCTGTGCAAGATTCATTGTAGGATGTCTAATTATGTTTAAATATGGGTAAAAGACTTTGATTTGAGGAAAAGATGTTTTAAAAACTTGATTTTATGAAATATTTGAAAAATACCCACCAACAGACGAAGTTTGAAAAGTTTACATTAAACTGTCATATTGGAAATTCGAACTTTGGCTTTGGAAATTCGAATTTCGAGCTAAAACTGAATAAGTTTGAAGAGATGTCTCTCTAACAGACGAATTTTGATTTTCCAAAGTTCGAATTTTCATAAGTATCTGAAAGAAGCTGTTGAGTAACAGACGAACTTTGAGTTTTCAAAATTCGAACTTCAGACAAAATGAAACTTATGAAAACTGAAGAAATTTGTCTGAAACAATGTTTAAGTTCATCTGAAATCAAGATTATATTGAGTTTCAAAATTTCTCACTGACAGACGAACTTTCAACATGAACATTCGAATTTTAGAAGCTCAGGTTGTGAGTCTGTTCCAATAATATGTTGACATATGAATGACAGTGTTTATAAATTCGAATATTAAAGTAAGTCTGAAAAGAGGTCTCTCCGACAGACGAATTTCACTCATTGAAAATTCGAATTTTGAAGTAAATGAACTACTATGCTTTTTGAGCCTGCTGAGAACAGAAGAATTTTGGGGCACCAAAATTCAAATTTCGAAGGCACTGTAGCAAATTGAAAATACTATTCACACTTAACAGAAAAACTTTTCACTTGGAAATTCGTATGTCACAACATGGAAACATTTTCTAAGTTTCAAAATTTGAATTTCACTTCATGAACAGACGAACTTCAGTATTTCAACGTTGGAAGCTTTAACCTTCGGTTCCTTCGAAATTTGTCTGTTGACCAACCAAAATTCGAATTTCAGTATGTTAGAAGCATTAAATACGGTCGGTTAACGGATAGTTTTTCAGAGTAACCATTGGATAACTTCTCCAATGGATAGATTTTGTCTCTAACGGATATTTAAGACCTAAATCTATAAATATAACATCATTTGAAGTTGTGGGAAATGAATCAAACTTTGTATATACTGAAACTCTGCCAAATCTTCTTCTCAAAGACTTTTACCCTCTTACTTCAATACTTGTACTTCAACTTTTATATTCACTCTATTCAAGAGAGTTTCGTCTTTGTAAACAATCTAATCTTCATCTAGAAGATAGATTTTCGTGTGAGGAGTTATCACAAAGGATTGTAAAGCACTTTGTGAAAGTGCAGAAAGAGATTGAGAGAGCTCTAGAAAACAGAGCACTGACGTTGTACTGTGGCACTTGCAAGAAGTCTGTTGAATTCTTGCTGAATAGTAGAAAATCTCAAGTGATGACTTGGGGACTGGACGTAGGTCAAGTGGAGAGACCGAGCCAGGATAAATTTCTAAGTCTTCTCTTTTCTGCTACTTTTACTGTTGTTTATTTATACTCTGTTTTGGCTCCATATATTGCATTCTTCACCTCTTTGACATTTTACAGAAAAGTTCAAACTTCTCAATTCAACCCCCCTCTTGGGAAGCCAGCCTAACTAACAAGTGGTATCAGAGCTCGGATTCCCAATCAAAGGATCTCACAGTCCGGGAATTACAATGGCTGGCTTGGGAGAGAGTATCTTACCAGAAGGCAACAACACAAATAGACCACCTGACTTTAGTGGAGAACACTATGGATACTGGAAGATGAGGATGCAAATTTATCTCCAGTCAATTGATCTGGACATTTGGTCAGTCATTAAGAAGGGAGACTTTGTCCCAATGGCATTAGAAGATGGAAAGCACATAGAAAAGCCAGAAGCTGAATGGAATGAGGAGGACAGAAGAAGAGTTTTACTGAATTTCAAAGCAAAACATTGTCTGGTTAGTGCCTTGAATCAGGATGAATTCTACAGTCTCTCAAAGCTCCACTGCCAAGGAAATATGGGACACCCTGCAAATTGCACATGAAAGGATAACTGGAGTCAGGGAAAACAAATTGAATACATGCATTGGAGAATATGAGAGCTTTAGAATGACAGGAGGAGAAACTGTAAAAGAGCTACAAAAGAGATTCACTCTCATTGTGAATCCACTAAAGAGCCTGGGAAAGGAGTACACTCAAACAAAGAAAGTAAGAAAAATTCTCAGAGTTGTCCCTCTAGAATGGCAACCCAAAGTAACAGCAATAGAGGAAGCCAGAGGAGAATCAATGGCCTCTGTCACAGCTCTATTCGGCAGCCTTGAGGAATATGAGGGAAAAATGAAAGTTCTCAAGGAAGCTGGACAAGACAGAAAGAAGAAAGGTCTTGCTCTCAAAGGTGCTAAAGAAAAGGAGGAAGAATCTGACAATGGAGAGGAGCTAGATGAAGAAACTCTGTCTATGATGGTCAGAAAATTCGGAAGATTCTACAGCAAAAAGAGGAACAAGAAAATCTTCAGGAAAGGAGCTGCTGGAGATAGCAAGAGGGAACAAAAAGAGCCTCTGACTTGCTATGAGTGTAAAAAGCAGGGACACATCAAATGGGATTGTCCACAGTTCCTCGAGAAGTAAGAGAAAGAAAAGAAAGCTGCTGACAAAGGCAAGAAGAAGAAAACCTACATCTCATCAATATGAGGCAACAGCTCAGATGAGGAAAAAGATGAAGAAGATGAAATTGCCAACATATGTCTCATGGCACTTGCCTCAGAAGAAGCTGAAATTCCATACAGCAGTGACCAAGAGGATGGGGTATATGAATTTGAGCCTTCCTATTCTGAATTACTGGATGCATTTCATGAGCTGTATGATGAGTTTGTTAAAGTTGCTAAAGAACTGAAACTAGCTAAGAAAAAGATCAACAAACTAGAATCCCAACAAAATATCTCTGAAACTTTCTACCTATTGTTGAATCTGTCTGCTGTAAATCATGCACTGATCTAAAGCAAACCAATGAATATTTAGTGAAAAGCATGTCTAGGCTTACTAGAGGAAAAGATATGTTGTTTGCTTTAATGGGGAGCCAAAGAATATCACAAGGAAAAGCTGGACTTGGCTATGATCCATGTGCTATTAAATAAAAGATTAGGAAGAAGAATCAGAATGTATACATGAGACATTTTGTGCATGCTAATGGAAATAAAAGTAAAGATCATATGTCACCTCACATTGAATCATATAATCAACCAAGGCATGCAAAACAAAAATATTATCTGCATTGTTTTCTTCCTGCCTCTCAATCTAGCAGTCCCTTTACCATCTGTAACTTCTGTAACAAAAAGGGGCATATTTCTAGCTCTTGTGCTTTGAAGAAAAATGGACTAAACAGAACTGTTAAATGGGTTCCCAAAGGTACATCTGTATCTAGGGAAAAGACTACTGACAGAAAAGGACCCAAGCAGATTTGGGTACCTAAAAGGAAAACTTGAACCTTGTGTTGCAGGTCTGTCTCAAAGCTAAAAAGAGCAACAAATGGTATATGGACAGTGCCTGCTCAAGCCACATGATCGGTGATAAGGAGAAGTTCATCACCCTTAGAGATAAGAAAGGAGGAAAGGTGACCTTTGGAGGTGATCAATATGGCAAAATAGTTGGCATTGGCATTGTGGGCAAGAATCCTGAAACATCCATTGAAGATGTGCTATTTGTGATAGGCCTCAACCACAATCTGGTGAGTGTGAGCCAAACATGTGACAAAGGAAATTGGGTACTGTTTGACTCAAAGTTTTGCCTGGTCATCAGAAAAAGTGATCACAAAGTAATCCTCAAAGCTCAAAGGGATGGTAACTGCTATACTATTGATCTTGATGAACTTCCTCCCTTAGATTTTGTTTGTTTGATTAGTCAGGATAATGATAGTTGGTTGTGACACAGAGGATTAGCTCATGTTAACATGAACCAACTTTCTAAACTGGTTAAAAATGAGTTAATCACTGCCTACCTAAAATCTCTTTTGAAAAAGACAAAGAATGTGATGCATGCTTAAGAGGAAAGAAAACTAAATCCTCTTTTAAACCTAAAAACATAGTCACCACAACTAGACCACAAGAACTACTACATATGGACTTAATTGGTCCATCTAGAGTAAAAAGCATTGGTGGAAATCTGTATGTGCTTGTCATTGTAGATGATTATTCTAGATTTACATGGACATTATTTCTTTCCTCTAAAAGTGATACCTTTGATGCATTCGTAACCTTGGCTAAGAAAGTGCAAAATGAGAAAGGTATTTCTATTGTGTCACTCAGGTCAGATCATGGAGGAGAGTTTGAAAACTCATACTTTCTGGGGTACTGCAATGAGCATGAAATTGATCACAACTTCTCAGCTTCAAGAACTCCTCAACAGAATGGAGTAGTAGAAAGGAAGAACAGAACCATTGGAGAGATGGCTAGAGCTATGCTGAATGAAAAGGAGCTATCTCAAGTGTTTTGGGCTGATGTAGTAAATACAGCAAGCTACATCATAAATAGAGCCTACATCAGACCAATCCTTGGAAAGACTCCTTATGAGCTGTACAAGGGAAGAAAGCCAAATCTGTCACATCTCCATGTGTTCGGGTGCAAATGCTTCATTCACAACAATGGGAAAGAAAATCTGGGTAAGTTTGATCCCAAATCCGATGAAGGTATATTTCTGGGTTATTCTAGTAGAAGTAAGGCTTTTAGAGTTTTTAATAAAAGGTCTAATTCAGTAGAGGAATCTGTGCATGTAGTGTTTATTGAAAATGAAACTGCTTCTAAACATGTTTCTGATGAAGATGATCTTATTTCAAACTTTAAAAAGTTAGATATTTTTGAAGAAGGTGAAATTGAATCTCCAAAAATATCTGAATCTATTAACATAAAAGAAGATATTCAGGAGAGGAATTTTGAAGATGAAAATATTGAAGAAATGTCTCAAGAACTCCCTAGAGTTTGAAGATATCAAATGAATCATCCTGTTGATCAAGTAATAGGGAATGTTCAAGAGAGAGTTAGAACCAGAAAATAGTTAAGGGATCAAATGATTAATTGTGCTTTCATCTCACAAATTGAACCTAAATATATTGAGGAAGCCTTGACTGATGAGTACTGGATTCTAGCTATACAGGATGAATTAAATCAGTTTGAAAGAAATCAAGTCTGAGATTTAGTGCCTAGACCCAAAAATCATCCTGTCATAGGTACTAAATAGGTTTTTAGAAATAAACTTGATGAATTAGGATCAATCATCAGAAACAAAGCTATATTGGTTGCTAAAGGATATAATCAAGAAGAGGGTATCGATTTTGAGGAAACCTTTACTCCAGTAGCTAGATCAGAAGTAATTAAAATTCTATTAGCATATGCATGCATGAAAAATATCTTGCTATATCAAATGGATGTAAAGAGTGTTTTCTGAATGGATATATTATGGAAGAGGTTTATGTAGATCAACCTCCAGGTTTTGAGAATTCTACAAAACCAAACTATGTGTATAAACTAAAGAAAGCTCTTTACGATTTAAAATAAGCCCCTAGAGCATGGTATGAAAGATTGAGTAATTTTCTAACTGAAAAGGGGTTCAATAGAGGAAAAGTAGATACAACTTTATTTTCTAAGAAAGAAAATAAAGATTTACTTATTGTTCAAATCTATGTTGATGATATCATATTTGGTGCCACTAATGAATCTCATTGCAAGAATTTTTCTAAGATAATGCAGGGGGAATTCGAAATGTCCATGATGGGTGAACTCAACTTCTTCCTTGGATTGCAAATCAGACAGTGCAATGATGGTATCTTCCTCAATCAATATAAGTATCTGAAGGAATTGCTGAAAAAGTATGGAATGGAAAATGCCAAGCCAATGGAGACACCTATGGCTACTGCAACCAAACTGGATATGGATGAAAAAGGGAAACTAGTTGACATAACTCAGTACAGAAAAATGATTGGATCCCTGCTGTACTTAATAGCCAGCAGACTTGACATTATGTTTAGTGTTTGTATGTGTGCAAGGTTCCAATCATGTCCCAAAGAAACCCATGCAACTGCTGTGAAAATAATCTTCAGATATCTTATTGGAATATCACAGATGGGTCTTTGGTATCCAAAGGGCAATGGAGAAGATCTCAAAGGATACACTAATGCTGACTTTGCAAGATCTAAAATTGACAGAAAAAGCACAAGTGGAACTTGTCAGTTTCTTGGAGGATCCTTGGTTTCATGGTTTAGCAAAAAGCAGAACAGTGTAGCGTTATCCACAGCAGAGGCTGAGTATGTTGCAGCTGGAAGCTGTTATGCCCAAATCATCTGGATGAAACAGCAACTAGAAGATCTTGAGGTTGAATTGAAAGAAATACCAATAATATGTGATAACCAAAGTGCCATCAATATCACAAAGAATCCTGTCATGCATTCAAGGACAAAACATATTGAAGTTAGGCACCACTTCATAAGGGATCACGTTCTGAAAGGAGAAATTAGATTGGAATACATCCCCACAGAAGATCAAGTTGTTGAGATCCTCACAAAACCTCTATTAGAAGACAGATATTGCAAAATCAGAAGAGAATTGGGTATGGTCAATCCCAATGAACTGTGCTCCTCATGAGATTCATAGGTAATAAATCAGAAAAATGGAGCACACTAGAATGAAACAACCAAAAAGTGAAGAAAAGGACAAAAATTCCGAGTTTCTGGATCTAATCTGTAAGTCTTTAAAGTTGAAATTTGTATATTGATTATGTGTTAGACGAATTTCCGTGAAAAACTAAGTTTCTGAGGAAGTCAGCATGGTCAACATTCGAATTTCGGATACCCAACAGACGAACTTCGGCCTGTTATTAGAAGGAACAGTTCTCAGTGATGCCTCAAAATTCATCTATTGACCCTTCAAAATTCGAATTTTAAAGAACAAAACTTCCAAGTTATGACTATCCAACATGATAATTGTACTAATGTTTGTCTCTTAACATACGAATGTTGGATAACTTTCACAAAGTATAGAAATTCGAATTTCTAACTTAAAATTCATCTATTGAAGCATGCTCCTCAATGTTGAATCTTTGAAAGATGAAGTTTTGTATGGTTAATTTGTCTGTTGTTTGGTGGTTTGTTTGCTGCTTGATGTTTATTCTTCAAAATTTGAACTTTGTTGAGACAAAGTTCGTCTGTTCATCTTGTGTTGCTTAAACCAAGCCACTGTCAGATGAACTTTCTGAAGAAAATTCGTCTGTCAGTAAGCTTTACTGACCGGTTTAACTTGTAATTGCCCGAAGTTTGAATTTTGACCCTTCAAAATTCATCTGTCAGACGGTTACATACGTTAAAACCGACGGTTTTCATTTGAACAGACGCAACCCTATTCCTACTCTCTCTGAGTCTGTTCTAATCTTTCATTCAATACTCATCAATTCTGACCAAAAACCGACACTTCCCACCGATTAAACTTCCTTTCGCATCCTTTAAATCCTTCTTTGCTCCATTCTTCAACATTCATCCGCGAAAATGGCAAGAGTCAAGAATCCAGAAGCTGGCAAAGGAGAAGCTCGCCCAAAACGTTCAGTTAAATCCTAATATACCACGAAGAAAGGAGAAAAACCGAAGAGAAATGCAGAATCCAGCAAAGAAACTCCTTCCAAACGCTAGAAAACCACACCCAAGGGAGAATCAAAGAAGGCTGGACCCTCTTCCTCGAAGACAGCAGAACCTTCGGTCCCTGTTCCTGTTGCTGTTGAACCTGTTGCTCCCACTTCATCCTCAAGCACTGAATCTGGAGAATACGAGCTTACCACACTGCCATTATGGAGCACTCCACAGATTCAAGAGGAATACTCCACCAAGTTTGCTAACAAAAAGGTAATCAAGCTACATTGTGTAAACTTGGAGAATTTCTTGGTCTCTAATAGTTTTGATGCTGGTATATGGATGATGAGATACAAGAATATGTTGGAAGTATTGGAGAGATATGATGATGAGGTAGTGAAGTCTTGGTATGCTTCCTTAAAATATAATAGCAAGAAGAAGAAGTGGGCAGTCAATATGAGATTAAGGACCATCTGGCTCATTGATGAGATGTTTAATGAGGTATTGGAGATTCCAGGGCAGGATGGCCTCAAGATTGACACCACTGCCTCTGGATATATGGATGAGGCAGATACTGCTGATAAAGAAGGTGACCCCTTTCTGAACTACAAGGAGAGCACAATTCTAAGGACATTGTTCAGAAGAAAGGAAAACTGGCCATCCATAAATATATTGAAGCCCACAGACCTCAGTGTTCAAGTAAGGATCCTGCACTACATAGTGTCCAGGATCATATTCAACAAAGAAGGCAGCTTCAATCTGATAACAAGGGCAAAGGCACATATCATGGCAGCAATCATGCGTGGAAAGCTAATCAACATGGGACATATCATAGTCCAACGCATGATCAAGGCAAGGGATCAGAGAAAGGACTCCACACTCCCCTATGCAGCTATCATCTTCAGAATTTTGCAATATGCCATAATTCAGCATCCTAAGAAGGGGAAGGGAAATCCCACTGAGATCTTTAAGGAGGAAGAATTGCAAAGAATGAGAATTGAGAAAGATGAAGGAAGATGGGTTAGAAAGGGAGCAGAAAGAACTGAAGATCTATTCTTTGTTACAGATGCCTCCCTACAGCAAGAAGGCACCTCTGAGGCCCCTGTCAGATCTGTACCTCAACCTTCTCAGCCAGTCCCATCTCCATCCAAGCCTACTCATATTCCAGCCACTCCCTCCTCTTGTGCCAAGCCAACCAAGATCACTGAGTTGTATGACAGTCTGTCTACACTCATTCTTAGCATCAGAGATAAGCAAAATGCTAAGTTTGCTCATCTGCAAGATCAGATATATCAGTTGGCAAAGAACATGAAGGTGGTTGCTGATGCATATGAAGATATCAGAAATGCAATACCTGCCACATCAGCTCCACCTCAACCAGGGTTTTCTGTGCTTATCCAATCTCCAACCCCTGAGCCTCCAAGTCCCTTCGAGCTAGTCTCCTCTGAGCATGATCATGTAGATGGTGTTAAGCCTGCTGATACAATAAAGACACCAAGTCCTGGTCCACCCTTGGACTATGGTTTGGAAGAAGAAGGACTTCAAGAAACATGCCCTCATGAGCCTATGCAAGAAAATGCTCAAGATTCAATTCTTTCCACTCAAGAATTCGAGCAAGTTGAAAGACTGGTGGCAGCCATTTCCACCTCTTCTATGTAGGAGGGTGCAAGCAATGAAGAGAGAAGCATTGTACCAGTTGTTGATTATGAAGCTATTGCTCACAATGCTCTCCTGCAAGTTCAAAGAAGAAGGCTTGAGGAAATGTTTCGTCCTGATGAACTAGCTCCTCCCTCTCTTGCTACTTATGGGCTTTCAGAGGAACAGAGAGCTCAGTTAGCTCTTTCCAGGCAGGCAATGCAAGAGCTGCTGGAAATCTCTGATGAGGAACCAAGCACTGAGCCCCCTATTGAACCAGAAATCCCTTTTGCTCCTGTGCTACTTCAAGCCATTCCAATTTCTCAGATCCCTCCTCCGGTTGATTTTGTTGGCCTTCCTGATGATGCCAAAAGGGGGGAGAAGAAGAAGCAAACTGGAAAATCTGCTGCTGCGCCATCTGGGAAGATGTACAGCAAGAAGACCAAGCCAAAGAAGAAGTGATTGAAGAATTGTTTAGATTTTAGGCTTGAGTCCTCTTGTAGTGCTGTTTAATGCTCCAATTGTTTGCGTTTCTGTTGTCTATTTTGACTGTTTGCATTTTGTACTTATTATGTGTATTTAGAAGAACTTTGATTAATCTCTGTAAAGCAACAAGTATTGAAATGAATGAATTCCTTGGTTGCAATGATTTATACTTATCACTTCCTGGATCTCTTCACTTGGTTTATTATATATGATATCTTTTGAAATATAATGCATATGTTGAGGGGGAGCTTGTTAAAAGCAAACACAAGTACTAATCCAGTTTGTAAGTTGTTCTGTCATCATCAAAAAGGGGGAGAATGTTGAATCAAGAAGTTTTGATGATTCCAAATCAACTCTCAAGAGCTTGGAATGAAGATATCAAAGATGACCAAAAGACTCAAGTGAGGAAATTCTGGAGAAATCTGTACAAGATTCATTGTAGGATGTTTAATTATGTTTAAATATGGGTAAAAGACTTTGATTTGAGGAAAAGATGTTTTAAAAACTTGATTTTATGAAATATTTGAAAAATACCCACCAACAGACAAAGTTTGAAAAGTTTACATTAAACTGTCATATTGGAAATTTGAACTTTGACTTTGGAAATTCGAATTTCGAGCTAAAACTGAATAAGTCTGAAGAGATATCTCTCTGACAGATGAATTTTGATTTTCCAAAGTTTGAATTTTCATAAGTATCTGAAAGAAGCTGTTGAGTAACAGACGAACTTTGAGTTTTCAAAATTTGAACTTTAGACAAAATGAAACTTATGAAAACTGAAGAAATTCGTCTGAAACAATGTTTAAGTTCATCTGAAATCAAGATTATATTGAGTTTCAAAATTGCTCACTGACAGACGAACTTTCAACATGGACATTCGAATTTCAGAAGCTAAGATTGTGAGTCTGTTGCAATAATATGTTGACATACGAATGACAGTGTTTATAAATTCGAATATTAAAGTAAGTATGAAAAGAGGCCTCTCTGACAGACGAATTTCACTCATTGAAAATTCAAATTTCAAAGTAAATGAACTACTATGCTTTTTGAGCCTGCTGAGAACAGACGAATTTTGGGGCACCAAAATTCGAATTTCGAGGGCACTGTAGCAAATTGAAAATACTATTCACACTTAACAGAAAAACTTTTCACTTGGAAATTCGTATGTCACAACATGGAAACATTTTCTAAGTTTCAAAATTTGAATTTCATTTCATGAACAGACAAACTTCAGTATTTCAACGTTGGAAGCTTTAACCTTCGGTTCCTTCAAAATTCGTCTGTTGACCAACCAAAATTCGAATTTCAGTATGTTAGAAGCATTAAATGCGGTTGGTTAACAGATAGTTTTTCAGAGTAACCATTGGATAACTTCTCCAATGGATAGATTTTGTCTCTAACGGACATTTGAGACCTAAATCTATAAATATAACATCATTTGAAGTTGTGGAAAACGAATCAAACTTTGTATATACTGAAACTCTTTCAAATCTTCTTCTCAAAGACTTTTACCCTCTTACTTCAATACTTGTACTTCAACTTTTATATTCACTCTATTCAAGAGAGTTTCATTTTTGTAAATAATCTAATCTTCATCTGGAAGATAGATTTTCTTGTGAGGAGTTATCACAAGGGATTGTAAAGCACTTTGTGAAAGTGCAAAAAGAGATTGAGAGAGCTCTAGAAAACAGAGCACTGACGTTGTACTATGGCACTTGCAAGAAGCCTGTTGAATTCTTGCTGAATATTGGAAAATCTCAAGTGGTGACTTGGGGACTGAACGTAGGTCAAGTGGAGAGACCGAACCAGGATAAATTTCTGAGTCTTCTTCTCTTTTCTGCTACTTTTACTGTTGTTTATTTATACTCTATTTTGGCTCTATATATTGCATTTTTCACCTCTTTGACATTTTGCAAAAAAGTTCAAACTTCTTAATTCACCCCCCTCTTGAGAAGCCAGCCTAACTAACAGTACTAACCTCCAAATATCCATCAAGATCAAACAAAGATGAATCTAGAATAGCAACTTTCTTCCATGGGAGATAAAATTTGTTTATGTGCAAATTGCTTTTTGATCACATTTTCTGCCTCAACAATCACATCTGCATATGTGTGCTTGTCCACATTATGGTGAAGATTTTGTTGATACTGTAAAAATTTTGTATCATAAATCATAATTAGCAACCGCACAACTTAAAATGAAGAATACTAAAAACCAGATTAAAGGGATATACAACAATAATTACAGCCAATCAATCAAATTACGATTAATTGATAGAAACAATCCCTAATCCCCACATGAGGGAGAGTGTGCTATTTGGACGTAGATAATTAGAACATTCCTCTACTTGAAGTTAAATACCACCATGGTAGTCAAGGAAAAAAAAAATAGAAACAAACCCCAAGAGGACTGACATACTCCCTCCTTCAGGCTTTAGTTCAGAGACACTTAGATTCGGTTACTTACTCCTTCAACAATTTAACCATAGTTTCCTTCCTCCCCCATTTGTCATAAATTTCAACAGTTTGATGTACTGAGCTATTGGAGGAGTAATCAACATCGATTTCCCACTCTTGCAAGGATGGCCTCTAATATCCTTAGTATTTCGATCACTACAATAGCTAGTGAATTGGCTTTTAGTATTGGCTCATGTGTTCTTACAAAATATCAAAGTTGCGTTCTTCCAAATAATGTTCAAGGTTTAATTTGTACCCATAACTGGTTGGATGATTTTCAATTTACTCCTGATGGTAATATAATAATATTTTGTGTTTTTGTCTTTTATTTTATCTAATGATTTTTTTATTATAGCCAAACCTAACAATAATAATAATTTGTCTATTGCTTCATTTGTTTTTCCATTTGTTGTCGATGATGAGAAAGAAATTACAGCAATTGATTTGAAGTCACATCATGCTTCAAATACAATCATTGATGATGATGATGATGATTGATGAATGATAATTATAGTCGGTGAATGATTTTGAAACTTTTGTCTTTTGGTAATATAGTTTTGAAACTTTTATCTTTTGACAACGTGGTTTGATTTTAAAACTTTTGCCTTTTGGTTGTGAATCTAGTAACTAGTGATGAGGAGTGATGATAATCATTTAATATTTTATTATTTTGGATTAATGATAAAATGATAAATATTAATTATAGTTGATGAATAGTTGTTAAACTTTTTAGTTGTAAATTTAGTATTAAGTATGTATTATTTTTACATTAAAATTGTGAATCTTAAGATTTTTAAGATGAAAAACTAAAGTTAAAAAAAAAAGGCTTAAGGTCTACGGGCGGGCCTGTGGCCCTCTTCATATGAGCCTAGGCCTAGCAAAATAAGCCCATTTAGGTAATTAAACTTTGTGGCCCGACTTGTTTTGGGCCAGCCCATGGTGGGCAGCCCACACAAGTCGGGTCAGACCAATTTGCCCGTACTCGCACGGCCTTCGTTGTCTTTTCAGGTCCCCAAGCATAAAACGCCCCGTTTTGACGAAACCCGATCTGCTCATCTTCGCGGTGTTCAAACCCGTCACTCCGGCCCGAATTCTTCACACTCTAGTTTTGCTTTTCGGAAACTTGACGAACGCTAGTCATTCATTCTCTGGTTTGCTGCTTGATACGCTGAAAGGATTGGCGAGTCCCTGAACGAGATTCACTCCAGGTACGAATATTGCTATCTGATGAAGAATCCATTGATTCCATTTAATTATTTTGCTTCTTTTGTCACTTTAATTGTTAGGGTGTTCTGATACTAGTTCTTTATCAACAAGGGGAAAAGTAGCTTCTCAGTTTTCTTTGTGGTTATACATGTATTCGGCGCCTGGCGCTTGAAAATTGCGTTCTATCAGTAATTTTGTGGATTTGGATTTTGCACTTTATTTGTTTGATAAGTTTTTTTTTTTATTGCGCTGGTTTCTCTCTGAATCTGGGTTCAAGAATTTATAAATGCAGATTAGTGTAGCTACTGCCAATTTTTTTGGTCACCATAGCTACTGTCGATTTGGTATCATATAATTAGTTCATTATTAGAAATAGAACTCTCATTTTTCTGGATTGGTTATTTCCTCAGGCGGCATTTTGGTTCAAACTGAATTATTCCTAGTTATTTCAATGGACATGGAATGGTCTGAATCATGGTATGAACCAAGAGAGGGTAGGGATGATCGAGAGGATTCTCCAATGAGGGAGCGATTTGATGATTTGGAACAAGCTGGGACTGACAAGTCCAGCAAGCATAGAAGCAAGGATAGGAAGATTAGCAGTCGAGTAGAAGACAAGGAGCATAGAAGTAAAGACCGAGAGAAGCTAAAGAGAACTGTTGAGGATGCTTCAAAAGAAAGAGAAAAAGAGGCAAGAGATCTAGAGAAGGATAGAACAAGCAGCCGTGAAAGGAAAAGAGAGGACAGGGATGAGCGTGAAAAGGATAAGAATAAAGATCATAAGATGAGGGAGAAGGACTATGATAGAGAGAAGTATAGGGACAGAGACCGTGAGAGGGATAAAGATAAGAAGGACCGGGGTAAAGATAAAGACCGAGAGAAGGAAAGGGAGATGGAAAAAGAAACTGATAGAGGGCGAGAGAGGGAGAGGGGAAAAGAGAAGACTAGGGATAGGGATAGAGAAAAGGAAAAGGAAAGGGACAAGGCAAAGGAAAGGGAGCGAGAGAAGAATAGGGACCGAGAAAAGGATAAGGAAAGCTACCGAGATGGAGACAAAGATAAGGGGAAGGATAAGATTAGAGACAAGGAAAGGGAGGGGGATCAAGATAAAGAGAGGTCAAGAGATAGAGATAGAGATAGAGCAGCCAGAAAGACTCATGAGGAAGATTACATGGGGAGCAAAGATGATGATTACAAAGTAGACTTCCATGACAAGAGAGATGGGGAGGCTGGAAAGCAAGGGAAGGCATCAAATCTTGATGAGGTTGAGCAAAATGGTGAAGCCTCAGCACATCCATCAGAAGCGGAACTTGAAGAACGCATTTTGAAGTAAGTCAGTTTAATTTCTTGTTTATCTTTATATGCTTGCAGTATATCTACTTTTTTTTGCCATTATAACTATTTTAACTGGTAGATCCTGCAAGATTAAGTTGAAGTTTTCTACCACTTGCTGTTAGAAAGGTTATTAAAATTGGGATCCTATGTTGAATTAGTGAGGGAGGTTTTTGTGTAATTTGATTGAGAGATCCTATGTCTACATGTCTTTAAACGAATATGGTAATAATTTGTTATGCTTTCAGAACATGCTATATAATAAAAATTATAGACAAAACTCAATTTTCCCTCAAGAAATAACCTAACCTTACCTGTTAAACCAAAAGAATCTCCAAAAGATACATAATGATGCTTGCTTTTGTCACATCTAAGCTTTCTCCCAGATCTTCATTTTTTCTGAAAATGTTCTGGTCAAAACGCGTCAAACGATCAAACTTGCTTCAAATTAAAATGTTAAGAAATGTCCTTGAAAGTAAACTGAACTTAAAAAAACAAAAATGGACCAAAACACATAAAAACTATTTTGACTTTTTAAAATTTATACTTTTAATTTTACCATACAATAATTACTATATACCTATTATTAATGTCTAAAATTATGCCATACTTCACCCCTATTCTAATTCTTTAAAAAATTGCTGTATTTACATATTGTTTAATGTTTAATTAGTATAGAGTCACCTGTGTCTCTGTGCATCACAGATTGACAAATACTATAATAATTGATTTAACAATCAAGCTTTACATGTATTTCAGCTAAAACTTCTGTTTTTTCAAATTGTGAAAAACCTTTCTTGCACATGCTTTTCTTTTTTCTTTTTCTTTTAAATTACAGAAAAACTGAAAAACTTAAAATCAGTGGGCCACAAGAAAGTTTTTAAACTTAAATTGCATTTATTTATGTCATTAAAAAGCCTTAGCCAGGCAAAAAATAGAATGCCAGTTATGAGACAAATGTGAAACATAAATTATTTATTCATCAAAACTATTGATGTAGAAGCCAGAAGAAATAGAAGAAAATGAAAAGACTAGGATTGTTATGTTAAATCTCATATGGATCATTATGTAATGTATATCTTGTTTTGAAATGTTAATTTTTTAATTTCTGTTTTAATTTTTATCTTTGTAGTGTTTATAAATGTTTTTTTTGGTTGTAAAGGAGGGACAAGGCCTTGGGAGTTGGGAGTGGGGAACCTGTTGGATTAAACATTCTAACCCTTCTTAAGTGAGCCTAACTGCTTATATATATACCAATCTGTTTATAACAGTTACACCTGCACCACTTAGCAGTCAGCTAGTTTGGATTGGGTTGGCCCCTTTTCAGTAGCTATTAACATATGTAAAGGCAGAAAGACGTCCTCTAATATGTGGATTATGTTGCCAAATACACAGGAGCAGAGCATAAAGCACACTTAGCCACAAGGTTTTAGGCTCTGTATTCTTGCTGAAACCTGTAGAATGATGAGAAGATGCTCAAAAGTCACATCCCACTTCCCACATGTGAAAAAATGTTGAAGCCTGTTGAAAATAATTATCTATATGAAATGTGATGTGCTGAATAATGATGGGAGTTTTTCTGCATTAGTAGTTTTGTGGTAACTATTACTAAGAAATGGACAGAACATATGATTATTAACTTAATATTCAAAGTATTGGAGAGGAAATATGGAGTGAGATTTTTCAAATGGATGCTAGAATCTTAAATTGTATAATATAATACCTGGATTTTTCTGTGTGTCTGCAGATTTTAGGCTCATCTTAATAGTAAACAGGATCTATGTGTTATTGGTCACAGGTTTTTGTGGATTTTATCATTTAATGCACCTTCTTTCTTTAGAGTCCACGTTCAATAATATTTAATCTTTTTATCAGAACACTTAGAACTTATTAATATTATATGATTGCATAAACAAACCATGCGCATGTTTAAAACTATGGAGAACATTTTATTTTGACAATGTTTGTCCATGTTTTGTTTTGGATGACAGGATGAAAGAAGCAAGGTTAAGCAAACAATCTGAAGGTGCTTCTGAGATCTTATCATGGGTCAATAGAAGCCGTAAGCTTGAGGAGAAAAAGAATGCTGAAAAGGAGAAAGCATTGCAGCTCTCAAAGATTTTTGAGGAGCAGGTTTCTTTTTAATAGATATATATGTTTAGTCTCAAAGCTTTAAATGGTTTTACAAGAAGCTGTTGATTCCACACTTCATATTGATCATTGACATGTTATTTATTTTTCACAGGATAACATTGCTTTAGAAGAAAGTGAAGATGAGGATACAACCCAGCACACTACTGGTAAAGTTCTCAACCTCACACCCCCTCCCCCCCTCTGCACTTCATTAGCAACATGTTTTTTTATTGCCTTTTTTTCATATATATATATTTTATAATCACTTTGGAAGTTGACCTCAAATTTAGAACCTGAAGATCTTAGTTTGATGTTCTTTGAAATATCTTCATTATTTCAAATTATTTGCCAGATTATCCTTTTTCTTAGTTGTGAAAGGTGACTTTCTTCAAATCATTTTCGTTTTTTTTTTAGTTGTGATGAGAAGAATTGATAGATGAATCAAGTATATGTGAGTCATGTGGATGAGGATTATTCTTGTACATGAATAATTGTGAACTTTTTCTCCCTGTTCTTTTTGCATGGTCCCCAATCTTATTTGTTTTCCTTTTAAAAATAAAATTTATGTAAGTGGTGAGTTAGATGAAATGATATTATTCATTTTCATAGATGCTGGAAGTTTAAGGATCTAATTGCCCTTTACTTTAAGTAAAGTTCTATTAGTTATTGACTTATCATTACTGGCAATCAACAAAAGTCTCAAAACTTTTGGCTTGGAACTTTTTATGGGGAAAACTGCAAATGTCTCTTAAATTTTTAGTCTTTTGATAACACCCTCCTTGACATTGATTACTGGAAAATGCCTCTGTCATCAAATTGATATATGCAATAAATATGGGGTTAAGTCTCGTAAATGATCTATTATTGTTTTCTCACACATTACAAGATGCATAGCATACGTTCCACTTTGCAAGTATGTTGTATTGATCAGCTTGTTTGCCTTTAGTATGTTTTGTATGTCCTGCAGTCTTGCCTCTGCTGAGAACGATGTCTGAAGAAGTTCATGAAACATGTTTGTCTAGAATGAAAACCAGGTCATCTTTCCCAACGCTAAAGTGAGAGTGTTGTATCCATCATGGGCTAAACTCCACTCATGAAAGAGGAAAATAATAATAAAAAGTTATAAGTTTTACACTATTAAGATATAAGTTTTCGCTCTGTTACCCCTCATTTCAGTGTTAGCATTTTTAAAAAAAGAATCTTGATAATAGTGATTACTGAGTACAAAAGATAGTCACCATCCTAAAAGCTATCCAGCATTACTGGCCTTTTACTTGTATATCTGTGAACTTAAATCTATGTGATTCATGCTAATCTGTGGGTCAACATACTTAGATTATTTTCTTTTCCCCAGATAATTTAGCTGGGGTCAAGGTTCTTCATGGCCTTGACAAAGTAATGGAAGGTGGGACTGTAGTTCTGACTATCAAAGATCAGTCTATACTTGCTGATGGTGACATTAATCAAGGTACAGCTCGCATTGTGATCTTCTTATGTTACTCAAGGTTGAAATTTCTGAATGACACATTTTTGTGTGACAGAACTTTTTGTTCTGACGTGGCAGATGTTGATATGCTTGAGAATGTGGAAATCGGAGAACAAAACCGGCGGGATGAAGCTTATAAGGCTGCAAAAAAGAAAACTGGCACATATGATGATAAGTAAGATGATTGTTACTATTTCTGGCATTGTTAACAGAACAGTAGCAACTAAAAAAGAATAAATTTTAAACCTGTTTGCTAAATTTCAGGTTCAATGATGAGCCCGCTGTGGAGAAAAAAATACTTCCACAATATGATGATCCAGCTGCTGAAGAGGTTTGATGCCTCCTCTATTTTCTTAAACTCAAGCAACAGATGTCTAAGTGAAGGTGCTTGTGCAGATGATACTAATAATTAAACTTATTCTTATATTTAGGGTTTAACTTTGGATGAAAGGGGAAGATTCTCAAGGGAAGCAGAGAAAAAACTTGAAGAGGTTAGCCTTTTCTTTTATGCAATATTTTGTAAGAAAGTAGAGATGAAGCTTCAACTTTTTGAGAGTTATAAGCTTTTTGTTATCAGATTAGAAATTGTGTCATGTCTTTGTTTATGTGGCTTCTTGTCTCTTCTTTTATCACTTTACTGTTATTTCTCTTGAAACTTCGTTGCTTAGCTTTGAGTCAGGCACTTTATTCTTTCATATGTTTATGACATTTGCTTGAGTTATCTTCTGAGGGGAATTGTTTTTCCTCTTGCCAGCTCCGAAGAAGGTTAACAGGTGTCTCCCCAAACACCTTTGAGGATCTAAATTCAGCTGGCAAGGTATTGTCAGATTACTATACTCAAGAAGAAATGCTACAATTTAAGAAGCCCAAGAAGAAAAAATCTCTGCGGAAGAAAGAGAAGCTAGACCTCAATGCCCTTGAAGCTGAAGCTGTCTCTGTGGGATTGGGTGTTGGTGATCTTGGTTCTCGGAATGATGCTAGGAGGCAGGCCATCAAGGAGGAGCAAGAAAGACTGGAGGCTGAAAAGCGAAATAATGCTTATCACTCTGCATTTGCTAAAGCAGATGAAGCTTCCAAATTGTTGCGTCTAGAACAAACACTAAATGTTAAAACAGAGGAAGATGAAACTCCAGTTTTTGCAGATGATGATGAGGATCTTCATAAATCATTAGAAAGAGCTAGGAGACTAGCTATTAAAAAGGAGGAAGAAGTGGCATCTGGCCCCCAAGCTCTTGCATTGCTTGCCTCCTCAAATCCTAGCAATGAAATGGTAGATGATCAAAATCCTACAACTGGAGTGTCAGAAAACAAAGTGGTCTTCACGGAGATGGAAGAATTTGTCTGGGGTCTCCAGATTGATGAAGGTAATTTTCCATTTTATTATTTCTGTTTCAATTACTATGCAATTCATATTATGCAAACTTTCAGCTGTTGCCATCTTGATAGAATGTAAAATGGAATGTGCTATTAGCAGCTAAAAGTTGTATATGATATTAAATGTGTATTAGCCAATAAATTGTCTCTTGAATTGTTCAATTGCTTTTTCTATTTCTTTTAGCTTTCTTCCATTTCATTTTCCATTTTTTTTTATGCCTGTCTCCCTTTTTTTTGTTTATTTTTGTGTTTATATCTGAATTAATGTTATATCAGCTCTCTTTGTTGTGCTATCTCAATATTTTAGGTGATCTGCCATTTAACCAATTTTGACTGTCCATTTGAGCTACCAATTTTTTGTTTTTAATTTTTCAGAAGCACGAAAACCAGAAAGTGAAGATGTTTTCATGCATGAAGATGAAGAAGCAAATGCTGCTGATGAAGGGAAGAATGATGAGACTGGTGGATGGGCTGAAGTTACAGAAACCAGTGAAGATGAAAAACCAGATTCAGAAGACAACGAGGAGGTAGTTCCAGATGAAACTATACATGAAGTTGCAGTGGGGAAGGGATTGTCGGGTGCATTAAAACTTCTTAAAGATCGAGGAACACTTAAAGAAACTGTTGAATGGGGTGGCAGAAACATGGACAAAAAGAAAAGCAAATTGGTTGGGATCACAGATGATGATGATGAATCAAAGGATACACATAAAAAAGAGATCCGCATTGAGAGGACAGATGAGTTTGGAAGAATTGTAAGTGTTCCGTGCTCTAAACACAATTTTATGTCATATATATTTAATAGTATAGAATTGTATTCTTATTGAATGTGTATTGTTCATTGGATGGGAGTTTTTCCTAAAGAGAGAACCCTTGGGACATGAACTTGGTCTAAAATACAAAAATTAGTATGTGGCTTTGAATCTTCTTCATTCCTTCCTTTTTATCTATAAATCTATGAAGCTCGTGCTCTTTAGAAGAGGAGCCGTGTCCATGTTTGACATGTCAAACGTTTGCACTGGACATGGCACAACACTACATGACACTTTAAATTACATTGAACACGTGGCATGTTGTGTCCTCGTCTAAATTACATTTGAACACGTGGCATGTTGTGTCCTTGTCAATGTTTTGTCATATGTTCATGCTTCCTAGCTATAAATTATCAATTAATTAGGGGAAAAGAAAGCTTATGTGCTTGATCCAACATTGTTAAGGATTGGAAAATGTCTTGTTTAGAAGGAATCTAAGCTGTATTTGAATTAGGGTAATCACTTTTTGGGGATGGTCTTAGCGCACCCAATATCCTTTCTCTTTTCAATTTACTTATCAACGTGTACAATAGATAAGGATGTGTTGCTTTATAGGGAGGAATCATGATCAACTGTAGAAGGATCTCAATTTTGGCCTATAGATTGAAGAAATTACAGGTTGCTAGATCACTTATTCATTCTTCATTGCAAATTATTGGTGGGATCTCCTGTTGTAGAGTGGAAATGTTCATCTATCATGGATGATGGACTGACATGTACTTATGCTTATTTGATTGTGTATTGTGGTTTCTGGATAATAATAGAATTAGATGGCTTAGGGATAGGAATGTGAATTATCCATACACCTCACACAAATGTTGTGGGGTACGGACCTTCAATAAATTATTAGCATTAATAATAATAATAATAATAATAATAAGTCTAGACAAATGATTTTACCTTGGAAAGAACCTTAAATTTCCTAATAGCTTTTTTTTATCTGGAAAAAAAAACTTTTTCCTAATTAGAGAACGGATGATATAGCTATAATTTGTGGAAGATATTAAAGAATTTTGCTTGCTGGATGCACTTATTCATTGTGACATGGATTTGTTCTAGTTTCTAGACTTCTAGTTGCTTTATGGATATATACAGGGTAATAGTGGGATTTCCAAAGAACCAAAAGAAATAAAAGTGATTTTTATTCAATACAAAAAATATGGGAATAGTATACATCACTATATCAGTAGATAGTTTCCGCTTATTAGTAGACATGTTCATCTATTGGCTGCTACTGCCACTTGATTCATAATATTGGATTTGTGCAGAACCTTGAAATTTGCTCTGGCCTCAAAATTTTTTTTACCATTGAATTCAGAGTTGTAGGTCTTTTAATCGTAATGGGCATCACTTATCCTTGATTCATTGATTTCTTGTATTACTACCAGTTGACTCCTAAGGAAGCCTTTCGGTTGCTTTCTCATAAATTCCATGGTAAAGGACCTGGCAAAATGAAGCAAGAAAAGCGTATGAAGCAGTACTATGAAGAATTGAAGATGAAGCAGATGAAGAGCTCAGATACACCGTCATTGTCTGTGGAGAGAATGAGGGAATCTCAAGCTCGTTTGAAGACACCTTATCTTGTTCTCAGTGGTCATGTTAAACCAGGGTATGTTTATTACTTAATGGACTAGTAGTTGTATCACTGTATGGTCTTGCTATTAATACTAGTTGGACATGCAGTGAAGTACATGCCAATATTCTTAATTAATTTTTTAAGTAAAAATTGAATTAATATTTTTCAAAATAACAAATATAAATAGTCTCCCACACATTTTAACCTTATATTGTAGGAATGCATATATAATTGTATAGGTTTTAAATTAAAATTCTTAGGATATGGTTATCTTGGCGCTGGCTCAAGGATGTGGTTATTCCAGTAGGGTTAAAAATGGTTGCACAGGATTGTGCAAGTTTTAATGGTTTTTTTTTCCCTTTCAACATTAAAATTATAAAGAAACATATAGCTTGGTTTGAGTAGTTCCCTCCTACTCTTTTTCTCTCTTTCAACAAATTGACAGACTGTCTTTTTATTTCTTCCTTTCCAGACAAACTAGTGACCCAAAAAGTGGGTTTGCTACTGTTGAGAAGGATCTTCCAGGGGGCTTGACACCCATGCTCGGTGATCGGAAGGTAATTTGTACTGATCATTGAATATGCTTCTTTGACTGTGGGATCCTTGGTGATCAAAATCTGAGAACAGGCCAGGAAGGGCTTATATGTTTTACTTTGAATTTTAGCTCTGGGGTTTAGGATGTGTAATATCTTGATAATCTAAGTTGGGTAGATTTTCTTTGGCTGTGCAGCAATAAAAGGCAAGTTTTTTTTTGCCCCTTTTTTGCCATGAATAAGGGTAGGGCTGAATCTTTTATCGCCTCCTTCCCTTTTTTCAATCCCATTTTTTGACAGTGCTGTAAATATCACCTAGTACCTGATAGGGCTATATGCAATCTGCCATCTATGCATTCAATTATGAGTTTTGCATTTTTCTATTGTTGAAAACATGTTCTCATCCTTTCAGGTGGAGCATTTTCTGGGAATCAAGAGGAAAGCTGAGCCACCAAGTTCAAATGCGCCGAAGAAGCCAAAATCTTGAGTCCTTTATTTCTTTGTCTAATGGATCTTCAGGTTAATGTTTGTGCAAGCAGCAGGAGAGCCACATGGTATGAAACTACGAAAATCCTTGAAGAAGGTATTAAAGGAATTTTCATCCTGACATTTTTAATTTGCACATCTTGCTTATTGCATCCGGCGCACATGCTGGCCTATTAACTCTTGCTTTGGTCATGCAGTAGGATTAGGAAGTAGTTGAGATCCTTAGTTTTGGCCATTGGATGCCTAGGAGTATATGTATAATATTTAGTGTTTAATTGAATTTCTCACCTAATACTCAGATCCATTTTATTTTTCACCTGCTTGACTTGAATATATTACCCAAGCTATTTGTACTTTTTGTATTAGTCCTTTAAATTGGTACCTGTATATTATTCAAAGCAAAATAAAAAGCTTTCTTCTTTTACTTTATGTGGTTAAAAGCCATTATTTCAGATTCTTCTGCACACCCAGTTTTTAGTTTATATATATATATATATATAATTTTCTAAAAATGTTTCACAAATATTAGTGTAACGTATCATGACAGTTCGATCGTGTATCTTAATAAAATCAATTTATTTTTACTGTGGTGCCCGTTGTTCTTCAAAAAGAAATTTCAAGTAATAATGTATAACGAATTTGTTATTTTTTGAGTTAAATGTGTATGCACTAACTAATTCTTTTAAAATTAGGGCCAAAGAAACTGATACTCAAAAGACCAAATTGATTATCATTCCATTCTCTTGATCATTTTATTAAGATGAAGAGGCAACATATCAATTTCCACCGAAAATGATGACCCCAGTTGCCTTCTAAAGGCCGTGAATGAGTCCCACATTGAAATTATCATACTCAATATCTCTTGAATAACGGAATGAATACTAGTTATGTAGATAAAAAAATTATATTAAAATGCTACTTTTCAGTTGAGCTCGATTTGGCTTAAATTCAAATTAGTTAGTAATTTTAAATATCAAATGATTTATCACATTCTAAATATAACTATCAAATAAAAAAAAATTTGATAAAATCAAATAAAAAAAAATGAAGGTTTAACGAACATACCAAACATTCTATTAAATCCATTTCCAGTCCTTTTCATATTCCATTTTCACTTCATTTCCCTATTCCATTTCCTTAAGAAACTCTTATAATACCAAACGGTGCCTAAGTTTATACTTATTAATAATTATATACAAAAATAATATTTATATGATGACTTAAAAAATTAACTCGGAAGTAATATCATTAAAAAATGAAAAAGTTTAAACCACCCAAGTCATTAATTTGGTCAATTTTCTAATTTTTAATTCATTTTATTGGTCTTTAATTGATTCACAAAATGGTGATTATATAGATGTTTTAGATCGATTTAAGTATTAGTTCATTTTTTCTTTAATCTGTAAAACTGATCAGTTTAGTTTCATTGAATTTGATAATAGATATACATACATCCATTTATGAGTTTTTGTTTTGGTTCATTGATTTTTTTTTTTAAATTGACCAGTTTAGTTTAATGGATTTTGATAATAGATCTACACACATTCATTCATAAGTTTTTTTTTAATCACATTTAGTTAAGATGGTGTTAGCATCACATTTAATTAAGATGGGGTTAAGAATAGTTTGACAATGCAACAACAAGAACCTTTCAAAAAAAATTTTCCTTTCTAGTTTAATATTTGAATAATAATATTTATATGGTGGAAAAAAAGAATAATAATATTTATATTTTATTTAATTTAAGGAGGATCACAATCCTAATAAGAAAATATGAGTTAGGAATAGTTATTGAATTAATCAAAGATAATTTAAGAAAGCAGTGGCAATTTTTTGACAAATTGGCTAAATTACATAAAAAGTCCCCAACCTTTGGGTTAATTACATATGACCCCCAAAAATATTTAAAATTAAGACTCTACTATTTAAAGCTAGAGTTAAATTTAACAAATTAAATATTACTTCATTGATTTATTTAGTTTTGTTAAATTAACCAATTAAGTTTCTCCAATATTAGATATGCACACAATCATTCATGAGTTTTTTATTATATTTAATTAAGCATGTGTTAGATATAGTGAGACAATGAAATAGTAAGAACCTTTCAAACTTTCTTTCCTCTTTTCTTTCTGATTAAAGATTTGAATAATAATATTTGTAATACCTTACTTCCAAACACCTTTTGACTTGAACAAAAACTTCAAAAACCAACCAAACACAGCACAAACATCCCTCAATAACTTCCCAAAACCTCATAGCAGACACCAGAAACTGGGCTGGGGCCGTGTCCGCTACAGTATTGTCGTAGCTCTGATCCTCTCTACTTCTCTCATGCCTACTGACTTGCTGGTGTCACGGCGCCCCACTACTGATGCAACATCAGCAAAATTCATCTTCCGAGGCGACCACTTTTTCACAAAAACTCATAGCTTACAACTCCTATTTGTCACCAAAGACAATCTGACCATTTGGAACCATTCACACAGGTCCTAAACTACTTACCAACTTATTTAAAGAGGTTTCACCTCAAAGGAACCACTCCTCTGAGATTTGACCCCCATTGAACCCCAAAATTGACAAAGTGAGCTATAGGCCCTAAAACACACTAACAAGGCTCAATTCCACCTTTGGACTTACAAACACTATCATACTGACACCCCAGCATCCAAAACCATACATGCATCATAAATTGTCATACCTATCACATTCATATTATACCAGCAACAGCCATATCATTACAGCCATCTAGAATCTCATATCCATTGCAATCACCATCCTACTTAGTACAACATATATAAACAACACAAATACTACACAGATTTGATATTTCCATGTTCGGTATACTACTCCCTTGCCTTCTCCGGACTAGTGCCAGAACATTCACCTGAAATATTAGTTCATAGGAAAGGGGTGTGAGACAAAGTTTTAGTAACTGGAGACAACCACACACACATATATATATATAACTCATACAATCTCATGAATGCAATATGAAATGAAATGCATGTCTCCATTGCACACAGTTAGAACCACGGGTTTCGTCATAACAGGACATTTTGTATAGGTGATTCCTTTCCAATGGTCAGTGAAAACTGATTCCGGAACATCACCAAGCTCACCTCCCACTAGTGCACCCGGCCAAAGGTAACACTAATGTTCAGATTGTGGTTCTCCTTCTCCTAGACCACCTTAAATTGGTGGTGATTTAAGGAATGTGCAGTCCATTACCACTAGGCTCCCTTGGCCATAGGGAATGATTTAGTGAAAGGGATATCATCCTTATTCTCCTTTATCATATATCATATTATATTATCGTATATCATATCATTATCACTACCCAACTCACCATATATCACAATCTCATAATATTATGTGGTGATACTCATGTCGTATCATCATATAATCATCATCATCATGTATCACAATGTCATGCATGCATCATGTCATGTCACATCAACGTCATCATCTCTAATCATCATCATAATCATCATACCCTATGTGTCTAGCCGTGTGCATACCACAATATAAAGACAAACCATACACACATATATCCATATCGTGGTATAAACGGAAACATGCATATATACACATATATGCTAACATAATATACATATACAATACAAACACATGGTTACCCCAGGTTGTCAATTTCCACACACGCGGATTCCATGAACTTCTCGAGTGGTCCAGCACACTTGAGCCCATTTCGGTCCACCAAACAATCTTCACATTATCATAATACCCTAATTAACATATCATACCAAATATACAAATTCCATAATTTAACTGTATAGTCTAACCCAATGTTGCAATACCACTTTCATGTATCATTAAGCTTCTAGGGACCATTCGAACACTACTCAACTGCAAACACTTCGGATTCCCAAGAGCTCCAACTGAAAACAACCTAGGATTAAGGTCAAATCATGCATAATTCCTTCAAAACTCATACCCAAGCAACAAGAACACCAAATCACACTCCATTAACCCCATTTCATCCATTTTAATCAGTAGGATTCGGTCAAAACCAAAGATCCTAACTTATAATCGACAAAAACCAACTTAAAACTAAAGAAAATGGAGAGGGGGGAGTAGAGATCACTTCTCAATGTGAATTCAAGTTCCTGAGGTCTGAAAATCACTCCCAATGACCGAAATCTTTGAACCCTAACGTTGCTCCTCCATTGCTCCTCCATTGCTCCCTCTGTTTCTTTCTTTTCCTTCACATTCGGCCGACTGAAATTATTCAGATTTAAGCAAAAATCTCGACTTCCACCACGGCTCCAAATAAGCCCTCCACGGCGCCACTGTTTTCAGCCAAAAAATGTCCCTCTAGATCTCACTCTCGCCGCGGCGTGGAGCTTTATTTTCTCCACGTTAATTCTTCCTCCGGTTCTACACACAACGCCAATAAAAATGTCATGAGGATTGTTATAATATTTATACTTTATTTTATTTAAGAAGGATCACAATCCTATCAAGAAAATATGGGTTAGGAATAATTAATAATTTAAGGAATAAGTGGTAATTTTTTACAAAATTGGCTAAATTTACATATAACTTACCAAAATTTAGGTCAATTGTATATCACCTCTAACCTATAAATGTTTAAAATTAAGACCATACCATTAAAGTTACAGTTAAATTTAACATATTAAATATTGGTTTATTAATTTTTTTTGGTTAAATTGATAAAATTAGTTTCATTGATTCTGATAATAGATATACATACATCCTTTCATAAGTTTTTTTATTATATTTAATTAACATGAGATTAGGAATAGTTAAATGGTACAACAGAAAGAATATTTCAAACTTTCTACCCTCTTTTCTTTTCTAATTTAATATTTGAATAATAACACTTATATTCTATTTTATTTATGAAGGATCATAATCCTAATAAGAAAAGATGGTTTAGAAATAATTACTAAATTTAAATAAGGATAATTTAAGAGAGTAAGATAACTTTTGGTAGGATTGGAAACAATTACATATAAAGTCCCTAACTTTTGGGTCAATTGCATATCTCTTGCTAAGCTTTAAATGTTTAAAATAAAGACTATCATCAATGCTACAGTTTAATTTAACTAATTAAGTATTGGTACATTGATTTTTTTTTTTGGTTTTGATAATAAATATATGTATATTCATTCATGACTTAGACAGTATAGCAGCAGGAACCTTTCAAACTTTCTTTCTTCTTTCTTTATGGTTTAAGATTTGAATAATAACATTTATATTATATTTTATTTAAGGAGAATTAGAATCCTGAATAAAAAAGATGGGTTAGGAATAGTAACTAAATTTAATAAAGGACAATTTGATAAAGAAGTGGTAATTTTTTACAAAATTTGATAAAATTACATATAAAATCCCCATGCTTTGGGTAATTTGCATATAACCCAATGACCTTTAAATGGTTAAAATCACCATGCCATTAAAGCTATAGTTAAATTGAACATATTAAGTATTGGTTAATCGATTTTTAATTTGTTTTGTTAAATTGATCTGTTTAGTTTCATTGATTCTAATAATCGATCTACATACATTGTTTCAAGAGTTTGTTTTATTATATTTAATTAAGATTGTGTTAGGAGTGTAAAAGTAGGAATAATTCAAACTTTCTTTTTATTTCCTTTCTAGTTTAAGGATTGAATAGTAACTTTTATGTTTTATTTTATTTAATGAGGATCATAATCCTAACATGAAAAGATGGCTTAAAAATAGTTACTAAATTTAATAAAAGATAATTTCATAAAGTAGTGGTAATTTTTTACAAAATTCCCTAAAATTACATATAAAATCCCCAACCTTTGGGTTGTTTGCTTATCATCTCAATCCCATGGCCTTTAAAATGTTTAAAATCAGGATCCTACCATTAAAGTTACAGTTAAATTGAGTAAATTAAGTATTGGTTCATTTTTTATGTTTTGTTAAATTGACGTGTTTAGTTTCATTGATTGTGATAATAGATCTACGCATCTTTTCATGAGTTTTTTTTATCACATTTAATTAAGTTAGGAATAGCTTGATTGTGCCGCGGTAAAAATCATTCAAACTTTCTTTTCCCTTTTTTTTTACTTTAAAATTTGAATAATAACTTTTAAATTTTATTTTATTTTAGGAGGATTACAATTCCAATATAAAGAGATGGGTTAGGACCTATCGTTGAATTTATTCAAGGATAATTTTAGAAAGTAGTGGAAGTTTTTGATGAAATTAGCTAAAAATACATATAAAGTCACTAAACTTTGGGTCGGGTGCATATCTCTCGTTGACATTTAAATAATTAAAATTAAGAATGTGCCGACAAAGTTACAATTGAATTTAACTGATTAAGTATTGCTTTATTGATTTTTTTTTAATTTTGATAAATTGACCAGTTCAGTTTCATTGATTTTGAGAATAGATACACACATCCATTCATGAGTGTTTTGTTATATTTAATTAAGATGGAGTTAGAAATAGTTAAATGGTGTAACAGTATTAACTTTCCAAACTTTCTTTCTTTTTTTTCCTTTTTGATTTAAGATTTGAATAATAATATTTTATATTTTATTTTATTTAAGGAGCATTAAAATCCTAACCAAAAAAGATGGGTTAGGAATAGTTAGTGAATTTAATTAAGGATAGTTTAAAAAGTGGTAATTTTTAACAAAATTGGCTAAAATTACATATAAAATATCCCCAAACTTTGGGTCAATTACCTATCACCACACTTGCTTTAAATGTTTAAAATTATGACCCTATCATTAAAACTACAATTAAAATGAACAGATTAAATATTGGTTCATCGGTTTTTCTTTTTAGTTAAATTGACATGTTTAGTCTAGTTGATTTTGATAATAGATCTACACATATCTATTCATGTTTTTTAATTACATTTAATTAAGATGAGATTAGAAATAGTTTAAAAATAGGGTAAGGAATAGTTTGATGGTGTAGCAATAAAAACCTTTCAAAATTCCTTTTCCCTATTCTTTCCAATTTAAGATTTGAATAATATCATTTATATCATATTTTATTTAAGGAGGATCACAATCCTAATAAGAATATATAGATAGTGCTGTTAAAACTACAATTAAATTTAATATTTCACCTCCTTAACTTTAAATGTTTAAAATTAAGACCATGCTATTAAAACTATAGTTAAATTTAATACTTTAAGTCTTAGTTCATCAATTTTTTTTGGTTAAATTGACAAATTTAGTTTCATCAAATCTGATAATAGATAAACATACATCCATTCATGAATTTTTTTAATTATATTTAATTGAAATCGGGTTAGAAATAATTAGATGGTATAGGAGCAAGAACCTTTTAAACTTTCTTCTTGTCTCTTTGTTTTAATATTTGAATAATAACATTTGTATTCTATTTATTTAAGGAGTAACATAATCCTAATATGAAAGTTGGGTTAGGAATTGTTACTGAATTTAATTAAAGATAATTTAAGAAAGTAGTGGTAATTTTAACAAAATTGGATAAAATTATATATAAGCTCCCCAAACTTTGGGTCAATTGCATTTTACTTCTTGATAATGGATATACACAGCTGTATTCATGTGCTTTCGATTACATTTAATTAAGATAGGTTTAGGAATATGTAGATTGTGCAGGAGCAAAAACTTTCAAACTTTCTTTTCTCTTTCCTTTCTGGTTTAGGATTTGAATAATAACATTCATATTCTATTGTACTTAAGGAGGATCACAATGCTAACAAGAAAATATGGGTTAAGAATCATTATTGAATTTAATTAAGGATAATTTAAAAAAAAAAGTTGTGGTAACTTTTGGCAAGAATGGCAAAAGTTACATATAAAATCCCTAAATTTCAAATAAGTTGCATATCATCCACTGACATTTAAATATTTAAAATTAAGACTACGCTTAAAAAGTTACCATTAAATTTAACAGATTAAATATTGGTTCATTAGTTTTTTTTTCTGATTTTGTTAAATTGACAAGTTTAGTTTCATTAATTCTGATAATAGATACACACACAGCCATTCATCAATTTTTTATTGCATTTAATTTAAATGGGATTAGCAATAGTTAGATGATGTCATAGCAAAAACTTTTCAAACTTTCTTTCCACTTTTTTTTTTGTTTAAGATTGGAATAATAACTTTTATATTCTATTTTATTTATGAAGGATCATAATCCTAACCAGAAAAGATGTGTTAGGAATATTTACTTATTTAAATATGGATAATTTAAAAAAATAGAAATAATTTTTGACAAAATAGGCTAAAATTACATATAATGTCTGCAAACTTTGGATCAATTGCATATAACACCCTAACCTTTAAATGTTTAAAATTAAAACCCTGTTATTAAGACTATAATTAAATTTAATGGATTAAGTATTGGCTCATCAATTTTTCGTTTCCTTAAATTGACCATTTTAGTTTCATTGATTCTAATAATAGGCACACACACATGTAATCATGAGTCTTTCATTACATTTAAATTTAATTAAAAATGTGTTTGAAATAGTTAGTCGGTGCAGCAACAAGAAAGTTTCAAACTTCATTTACTTTTTCATTTTTAGAGTTTAAGATTTAGTTTAGGAATACTAACTGAATTTAATTAAGAATAATCTAAGAAAGTAGTTATAATTGTTGACAAAATTGGCTAAAGATACATATGACATTCCCAAACTTTATCTCTATTCATATCACTTCATAACCTCTAATGCCTATTTGATTTGTATTTTTACAAATCAAACCATGATTTCTAACTATCATTTTTTTCTTTTTTATCCAAACAGGTTTATAGTAAACTTCTCTACTTTAATCTAAATTTTATTTTTGTAAATATGTCTTAAATGTTTAAAATTAGCACATGCCATTAAAGCTACAATTAAATTTAATAGTTTAATTATTGGTTCATCAGTTTTTTTCTTTTTCCTTTTTCTGATACGTCAATTTTTTTTCTTTTGTTTTGTTAAATTGACAAGTTTTATTTCATTGATTTTGATCATAAATATACATACATCCATTCATAAATTTTTTATTACATTTAATTAAGATGGGTTTAGGATTATTTAGTTGATGCAGCAGCAAGAACCTTCAAACTTTCTTTCCTTTTTTCTTTTCGTTTAAGATTTGAATAATAACATTTATATTCTATTTTATTTAATGAGAATCACAATCCTAACAAGAAAAAAAGAGATAGGAACCGTTACTTAATTTAATTAAGGATTATTTAAGAAAGTAATAGTTATTTTTAGCAAGATTGGTAAAAATTATATACAAACTCCCCGCACTTTGAGTTAGTTGCATATCAATATATCACCCACTGACCTTTAAATGTTTAAAATTAAGACATGTCATCAAAGCTAATATTAAATTTAATAGATTAGGTATTAGTTTATCAAATTTATTTTCTTTTGATAAACTGGCCAATATTATTTGATTGATTTTCATTATAGATACACACACATCCATTTATGAGTTTTGATTAATTTAATTAAGATGTGATTAAAAATAGTTAGACAATTAAGTATTAAGAACTTTATTTCCTCTTTCCTTTATAGTTTATGATTTAAATAATAACATTTGCATTTTCTTTAGTTAAGGAGGATTACAATCCCAAAATAAAAAGATGTATTAATACTGAATTCAAATAAGGATAATTTAAAAAACTAGATGTAATTTTTTTTGACAAAGTAAGCTAAATTTAGATATAAGTTCGCCAAACTTTACGTCAATTGTATATGATACCTTAACCTTTAAATGTTTAAAACTATGACCCGATCATTAAAGCTACAGTTAAATTTAATAGATTAGGTATTGGTTCATCATTTTTTTGCTGTTGTTAAATTGACAAGTTTAGTTTCATAAACTTTGATAATAGATATACACACATCCATTCATGACTTTTTTATTACATTTAATTGACATGGAGATAGAAATAATTAGATGGTGGTGCAGCAAGAATCTTTCAAACTTTTTTACTTCTTTTCTTTTTATTTTAAATTTGAATAATTATATTTATATTCTATTTATTTAAAGAGGATCACTATCCTAACATGGAAAGGTGGGTTAGAAATGGATACTAAATTTAATTAGTAAAATAGTGGTAATGTTAACAAAATTGGATAAATATATATATAATCTCCCAAACTCTGGGTCAATTGCATTTCACCCCTTGATGTTTAACCTTTTCCTTAATATGGAGGAGGGGGAGAGGGGAAACCGAAGATAAACTTTTTTCTTCCAAAATGAAAATATTTTTAAGAGAAAACACTCATTTGATAATTATCCACCAATATTCTTTTACTTTTCTGTTGTCATTTCACGCTTCTTCTTCCTCCGGCTATGCTTCTTCTAATTCCTTATATTTTCCTCTCACTTCCTTTTAAAGCTCGGAGTTCTGGCGACAAATAGTCTTCGTGTGCTACATTCTTCTGCAAATCAGGTTAGTTATTTTGTTCTATATACATCTTCGAATACATTTGCTTGAAATTAATGAAACCATAGGATTGAAAATTCTTACCCATCCAACATTTTGGCTGTGCCGTTGTCTGATTTTATTGTACTTTCATTAGGGTTTTATGTTGTAGTTTTAACAAAAAAAATTTTGGGTTTATTGCTGTAAATTTAGCCAAATTTAATTGAATTTTGGGGTTTGTCTTTCTCTTCCTCTTCCTCTTCGAATGTCACTGTGTCATATATTGTGAATTTAATGCAATTTGCAATTTACTATTATTATAATAATATTTGATGTACATATATATATATATATATATGTGTGTGTGTGTAGTTTTCGGCATTCTATATTACACCGTGGCTACATGAGGAATTAATGAGAGTTTAAATCTTAGGGCTATAATTTTGTTTTCAATTTTTTTACTAGACCTCCTTTTCTACCTTATTTTTATTGGGCATTTTAAGGAGATTATTTATTATTTATGGGCCTTGTAATTTTCTTTTGGTTTCTATATCATCATGATTGGCTGCAAAATATTAATTTTGGTTTTATTAATATGATATGAAAATTATGTAACTAATATGCTAGGATAATAAATTTTATTATATGTAAATATTTTCTTAAAAATAATAAGGGTATTATTATAAATGTAAAATTAGTTATTTTGCTCTCCTTTTTATTTTCTTATGTTCAATCAAGCATTTGGAAATAAAATCACCCTCCCCATTTTTCTCTTCTTCCTATTTTCTCTCCATAGTCAAGGGGGAATAAATGTTTAAAATTATCCCCATATCGTTAAAGCTATAGTTAAATTTAACAAGTTATATTGATTTATCATTTTTTTTGTTTTGTTAATGACAAATTTAGTTTCATCAAATATGATAATAGATATACGTATATCCATTCATAAGTTTTTTTATTATATTTAATTGAGGTAGGGATAGGAATAATTAGATGTAACAATAAAAACTTTTCAAACTTTTTTTCTTTTTTTTTTGTTTTAATATTTGACTAATAACATTTATATTTTATGTTATTTAAAGAGGATCACAATCCTGATATGAAAAGATGTGTTAGGAATAGTTATTAAATTAATTAAGGATAATTTAAGAAAGTAGTGATGATTTATGATAAAATTGGCCAAAATGACATAGAAATCCCCTAAATTTTAGGTCAATTGCATATGATGCCCTAACCTTTAAATGTTTACAATTAGGACCTTGTAGTTCAATGTAATAGATTAGGTATTGGTTTATTGACTTTTTTTTGTGTTTTGCTAAATTGGCCAATTTAGTTTCTTTGATTATGACAGTAAATATATACACATGCATTCATGAATTTTTTTTATTACATTTAATTAAGGGGATAGGAATTGTTTTACGGTGAAGTAGTGAGAACATTTAAAACTTTTTTTCTCTTTTTTTTTTGGTTTAAGATTTAAATAATAATATTTATATCTTATTTTACTTTATTTAAACATCTTGGCAAGAAAAAATGGGTTAGGAATAATTAGTGAATTTAATTAAGGATATTTTAAGAAAGTAATAATAATTTTTACAAAATTAGCTCAAATTACTTATGAATCTCCAAACTTTGGGTCAATTACTCATCTCCCCTAATCTTCAAATGCTTAAAATGAAGTCCGTGCAGTTAAAACTATAGTTAAATTTATCGGATTAAGTATTGGTTCATTGATTTTTTTGTTGTTTTGTTAAATTGACAAGTTTAGTTTCTTTGATTATGATAATAGATATACATGCTTTCCATTCATGAGTTTCATATTATGTTCAATTAAGATGGGTTAAAAATATTTAGACGCTGTACCCGGAAGAATTTTTCAAATTTTCTTTTTTTTTTGTTTAAAACTTGAATAATAACATTTATATTTTATTTTATTTAAGGAAAATCACAATCATAACAAAAAAAAGATGGGTTAAGAATAGTTTTTGCATTTATTTAAAGATAATTTAAGAAAGTAGTGGTAATTTTTGACAAAATTATCTAAAATTACACATAAATTCCCCAAACTTTGGGTCAATTTTATTTCACTCCCTGATCTTTAAATATTTAAAATTACGACCCTGTTGTTTCATATTTTGACTCTCAACTCCCCTGCCATTAAAGCTACAGTTAGATTTAATAGATTATGCCATATGACATTTTTTATGCTATCTCATATTTTTTGTGTTGATCATATGCCATATCATTCTAATAAAGAACACCTTGCATCCTATATGGAATTTTCATTATTTTATTATTTTATTTGGTCCATTTTGTCATTTTCACCGTAAAAATCCCATCGTCGCACCTTCAACTCCACCGAACAATGCACGAGAAAAAGCCTCCATCAACGAATGCAAATTGCTGGTTGGCAAGAAAAAGCCTCCGTCACATTACGCCATGGATTTGCTATTGGAATTGAAAGAGGTCATGATAGAACTCACATCAGACGACACTCTGGAGCAGGGCATGGTGGAATCAAAGGAAAATCTTAATGATAATGCTTCTGAGGATTGGAATTTTCATTGTGTAATGTGCATTTGATGCAGTAGTTTTTCCCCCCTGCATATCATTCTTCTATGAAGGAGTTGGGGATGATGACAATGGAATTTTAGGGAGAAAATGAGAAAATGACCAATATGCTATTTTTTTATTTAAACTTTAAATAAAATAGTTAAGATATTCAAAATTCCATATCCTATACCAACTCTTTTTTTTATTAAAATGATGTGGCACTTGATAAACAATAAAAATAATGAAATTTTGTAATAATTGTCTAATATTTAGATGCCACTTTATATTTTTACTAATTTGGATTAAGTTATGATTGAACAGGTTTGGGAGAACTCTCCTAAAGATATTTTTTGCATTCATATGTTTCAAATTCAAGATATTATACTTAAGTAACTCTAATTTCCTCTACTAAAACTAACATCCATTGGTAATTTAGCTACAATTTTAATGGCAAGGGAATTGATAGTTGAAATACAAAACATGGTGTTTCTATTTTAAAGTTTTAAAAGTCAAAGGGATGATACGCAGCTAACCACAAGTCTGAGGAAGTTATGTATATTTTAGTTTGACAAACATAGTGAAATGAACTATTTTTAACTAATTTTTTTAATCTATGTGAATTATAAAGTAGTTAAAAGTAATTTATAATAAGGAATGTGGGTTGTAATATTTATTATGTATTATTAAAAATGTCCTTATTTAATTAATCTAAAAGTACTTCAAATACAACACACCCACTCTTTTATGTCACTCACTATTATGATGATTAACTTTTAGAAAATTACATTAAATAAAATGGTATAATTCAATTTTCTTCCAATAAAATTTAATAAGGGTAACTATAAAAAATCATTATGATCTTTTAAAAAAATTAAGGTTGTTAACAAATTTTAATTACCCACTTTAATTCACATTATTTAGTTAAAATACTTCTATATTATTAGGGATTGGAGGAATTGCTCTATTTTTGGAAGTTTTTTTCTCGATGGAATAGAGTAGAGTGAAATGATTAAAAGGAATAGATGATTATTTGGATGAATTTTTTATAAGGGAATGGAATGGCAAGGGAGGATCTTTCAAGCTCTCCTTAGCCATCGAAAACCCAATTTTTATTCTCCCCCCAATTGGGGGTCACAGAAGGAATGACTTAGGGTTTATATTATATTTACAAAATTACCCAAAATCTTATTAAAACACATATATATCTTATAATATTTATCATTGATCTCTTCCTCATCACTATATAGAGTCATCTCATATCTCTCAAATACATTAAGCTATCCTCCCAATCTCTTTATAACTTGATGATTTTTAATTTTTTTTGTATTGAGGACTTTGAATTTAAAAACTGCGAATACTTTTTTTTCTAATAAATTGTAATTATAATCTTAGTGCGTGTTTGTATTTCCATAATAATCATTTATGGAAGCATATAAGTGATTATATGGGGAAGTTACCAAACAGAAAGTGTGTGTTTAGATTAGATTATATATAAGTGATTATGAGGATAAGTGATTATTCATAATAGATTATGAGAATAAGTGATTATGTTAAAAGTAAATTGTGTTTGGATATTTTTAACCCATAAGTGATTTTGAGAAAAGAAATGTGTTTGGATATTGAGGTTTAAGTGATTATTGGGTAGATAATGAGAAGAAAAAGTGAAATAAGTGAATATGAGAGAATAAATAATTATCATAAGCGGGAAAAAGTAGCTTATGCAAATAATCACTTAAATGGCCATAAGTGATTATTTTGATCTCAATTGTGTTTATTTATTGGCTGCATAATTACTTATAATCTAATCCAAACATACTCAAACTATTTTTCAATAAGCACTTATACCTCAAATAAGTGTTTATGGAAGAAGCTAATTTTTTCTACTTATGATAATCACTTATCCTCTTATAATTATTTATTTCACTTTTTTCTTCTCATTATCCACTCAATAATCACTTACATCCCCAATATCCAAACACTTTTTTTTTTCTCAAAATCACTTATGGGGTAAAAAGATCCAAATACAGATCACTTTTAATATAATCACTTATTCTCATAATCTATTATAAATAAACACTTATCTTTATAATCACTTATATATAAGTTAATCCAAACATATCCTTATATATTTATAAAGAATAACAAATAAAAAAATCTCATTGTATAAAGGTTATTTAGGAAAAAATATTTGAAGTTTATTAAAAAATATTTTGTACTTTTTAATTTGAAGTAATTTCATATTTTTTAGTTAAATTAAATTATAATGATAATATGAGAAAGAACATATTATAAACCATTCTGTTTCATTAATTTTATAATAATTCTCAATAATTAAATGAAATATATTCTTTTCATTTTAAAACTCTCAAATAATAGAATATTATATTTCATTCCATTCTGTTCCGTTTCGTTCCATTTCACTTTATTTCATTAATGATAATTATATTACATACCATATTAAACTCCCAAACATACTCTTAATTTTTTGCTCAAACTACTCTCTGCAAATTTTGCAACAACGTGGATGAGGATCTTGATCGCCTTTTTGCTCAAACTACTCTCTGCAAATTTTGCAACAACGTGGATGAGGATCTTGATCGCCTTTTTGCTCTATTGACTTGGAAGCTGATTATTCCAACACATTTTCTTTCTAATCTTTTAATAAGACCCTTTCATGAATGATCTTCCACAATGTTAACCCAAAGAAAGTCTACATTGATTGAAGAGTCTTTTGGCTACTTATACTGAAAATTTTGGGAGGTTCGAAATAGAAGGATTTTCTATCAAGAATCCGTTTCCCATGAAGAAATCCTTTCAGCTGTTAGAGCTTAGGTAGACTCATACTATCAAAAGTGGGAGGGTGCTTCAATTTTTCAACACACGTTCTGTTTTTTTTTTTGTTAATTAGTGGTGTCTGTTTTGGTCTCTTTGACCTTGTGGGCTTCGTGCTTTTCTTTTGTGTTGGCCTCTTTCATAGATTAAAAAACCCCAAAAAAAATTGTTAACGCTGCTGTTTATGGGAAAACTTCAAACGGCACAAAATAGAATCATACAGTCCGTCTCTCTCTCTCTCTCTCTCTCTCTCACCCGCCCTAGCTGCCCCTACTCTGTCACCCGCATTTCTCGCCGTGCATGCCGTATCTGCATAGCTCATTATCGCCTTCTGCCTTCTCCGTACGCAGGTCTCACTCTCCCACTCGTTTTCTATATCATATCAATGTTGTTCAAAATGCTCTGTTCTCTGTTCTCTGTTTTGTCTTTTGCTTATGTTTCTCAGTCTCAATGTTATGGCTTTACTTTGTGAACTTATCGTCGCCATCTTTGCCAATGGTTCGTTCTCTTTTTCTAGTTTCTACGGTCCTTCTTGTCTTGTCACTTTTTTTCTTTCTTTTTTTTAATTCTAGACTTTGTAAGAAACGCATACACCCAGAACAAAAAAGTGGGGCGATATTGTTTCATCGGCGGCAGTTTTTAGTTGAAGTGCTTATTCATTATTTTCTGAATGGCTCTTGTTTTATATGTGACTTCTTTCTCAGATTAAAATTTCCCGGAACATTCTCTAGTTGCTGCAAGCTAGCGTCAACGGCGCTTGCCCACTTGAATTCTACCACTTTCTCAGACGACGCCCAACTCAGTTCTTGTGACGAAACTGCATCATCCTCGTGTGGTTGCTCCGGGGATTCTCCTTCAGTACGCAATTCCTTTGAGATTGATACGTTCAAGGTGGTTGAAACATTGAATTGTTTGCTAAGAGAGCCCGCTCGTGCATTGTCCTTCTTTCATCAAGTGAAGGAACAAGGTTTCCAACATAATATCTCAACATATGCAGCACTGATTAGAATATTATGTTATTGGGGTTTGGATAGGAAATTGGATTCTTTGTTTGTGGATCTCATTGCTCTTTCTAAAGAGTGTCCAGCCTTTGAAATCGAGGATTTAATTGAAGTAGTGTTGGATGGTGTAGAGGTTGAAGGAAATCAATACTTGCTTAGAGCCTTTAATACACTGGTCAAAACATATGTCAGTGTTAACATGTTTGATGAAGCTATTGATTTTTTCTTTAAAACTAGAAGACGTGGGATTGTTCCACACATCTTTACTTGTAACTATCTCATAAATCGCTTGGTTGATCATAATAAAGTGGATATGGCCTTTGCCATATACAAGCAACTCAAGAGGTTAGGTTTGAACCCGAATGATTTTACATATGTGATTATAATCAAGGCACTATGTAAGAGAGGTAAATTGGAAGAAGTAGTTGATGTGATACAAGAAATGGAGGAAGCTGGGATACCTGTCAGTTCCTTTTGTTTTTCAACTTATGTAGAGGGCCTGTGCAACCATCATAGACCTGATGTGGGATATCATGTGCTCCAAGCATGGAGAAAGGCAAATGGCCCAATAGATATTTTTGCTTACACTGCTGTTATCCGTGGCTTTTGTAATGCAATGAAACTAGACGAAGCTGAGAGTGTTATTCTTGACATGGAAAAGAAAGGGTTGGTTCCTGATGTGTTTATTTATAATGAAATGATCCAGGGATACTGCAAAAGTGGGAATCTGCATAAAGCTTTAACCCTGCACAATGACATGATTTCCAAGGGCATAAAAACAAATTGTGTGATTGTTAGCTGCCTCCTCCACTGCTTGTGTGAGATGGGCAGGAATTTGGAAGTGTTGGATCAATTTGAAGAATTTAAAAAATCTGGTATATTTCTAGATGCAGTGGCTTACAATGTTGTGTTAGATGCCTTATGTAAACTGGGGAAAATGAATGATGCAAGAGAACTTTTAGAAGATATGAAACGTAAGCATTTGGTTTTAGATATTAAACACTACACAACCCTTATTAGAGGGTACTGTCTACATGGTAAACTGAGTATTGCCTTCAAAGTGTTTGAAGAAATGAAGGAAAAGGGTTTTGTGCCTGATATTGTAACTTATAATGTACTAGCTTCTGGATTGTCTAGAAATGGGCATGTTTATGATACAATGCGACTTTTGGTTTTTATGGAGACTCAAGGAGTGAAGCCAAATTCTGTTACACACAAGATGATCATCGAAGGTTTATGTTTAGGAGGCAAGGTTGAAGAAGCTGAGGCATATTTGAACAATCTAGAAGATAAATGTGTTGAAATCTATTCTTCGATGATAAATGGATATTGTGAAGCAAACTTTATCAAGGAAGCCTATAAGCTCTTGCTTAAGCTGTCAAACCAAGGAAATATTGTAGAAAAAGATTCCTATTTTAAGCTACTATGTAAACTATGTGATGAAGGTGACACTGATCTAGCTATAGTGTTGCTGAAGACACTGTTGTCATTGGATGTGGAACCTAGCAAAATAATGTATTGCAAAGTCATAGCTGCTTTGTGCCAGGCTGGAAATATGAAAAAGGCCCATGCTTTGTTTGATATTTTTGTTGAGAGAGGGTTTACACCTGATGTTAAAACCTATACATTGATGATAAATAGTTATTGTAGGATAAATTGCTTGCAAGAAGCCTATTATCTCTTTCAGGATATGAAGGTTAGAGGGATCAAACCTAATGTCATCACGTACACAGTTTTACTTGATGGGCACCTGAAATCAAATTTAAGAAAGAATTCCTCCCCTGTGTGTAATACTAGCAATAAGACAGAGATGTTGGATGTTTCCACCATTTTGAGGGAGATGCAGAACATGGAAATAAGACCAGATGTTATTACTTACACTGTTTTGATTGATGGACACTTGAAGGCAAATAACTTTCAGGAAGCTATTACGTTCTTGGATGAAATGATTGTTGATGGGCTAGAACCAGATACTGTGACATACACTGCTCTTATTTCTGGCTTATGCAATAGAGGGGACATGAATAAGCGTGTTATGCTTCTTAATGACATATTTTCTAAGGGAGTTGCACCAGACCCACAGATTATCTCAACTTTGAAACGTAGTATTCTAAAAGCTAAAAAATTGTGATTTTATAAATAAGTCCCTTTGGACTCAGTACTTGGGCAAAAGATGGGAATGCCAACTTGTGGCTTTTCTTGTGGCAACAAATTAAGGATGAAGAGCTTCATTAAGGACTTATTGCTGGAGAGTCTACCAAGTTCTTTGGAATGCCATCCTGTTTGAAAGGGCACTTTGGTTGGAGTGACTTTCTGAAGAAGAGGAACTAGAGTTTTGCAAATCTTTGGCTCTTTGGCAAGAACGCCTGCAATGGCTGGTATGTACTTTAACTCATAATAGGCAACCATGGAATTAGAGTTTTTACCATTGGATGCTAGAAGGTATATGTATAATATAAAATGTTAAATATATGAGGTAATATGTTTCATCATCTTATTTCTTAGGTTAATTGCATTACCCATTGACTTTCAATTCGAATGTATTACCCTTAAGCTCTTTTTACATTTGCATTTGACAAATACAAAATGTTAAGGGTGGATGGTCTGGTGCATGCTTGAATTGTTACATGGCATTTAAAGAAGCTTTGGAAAATGCTATCATCAATTCTGGGGGAGATTAATAAATATGTTTGTTTGAAGCACTTATCCTATATGACAAGGCACTGTTGTATGGAAAAAACTTAGGTCAAGTTCCTCATGTGTTTGCTATCAGGTATTCCATTGAAAGCATAACATGTGGAGGAACTTTAGTGGAAGATCCAGTAATCAGAGAACTTGATAGCAAATGCATAGAAATTGTGACTACCAGTTTGTCAGTAAATATATTTTGGTTGTTTCAAGCATGCATGTTATTATCGTGTACATTATTCAAAATAGTAGTTTTTTAATAATAGCCTTCCATAACTTTTGTGTGCTACCTGATTCATGATATTGGAATTGTGCAGGACCCTGAAATTGGTGCTGTCCTCATGCATTTTCTATCAAAGTTTAGAACCATTGATTTCAAAAACTTAGGTTTGACAACAGTAATGGACCATCACCTATCCTTAATTGACTTATTACTTTATTGCCACTGGATGACTTCTATTGAAGTCTTTCCAATGCATGCTTGTAAGTTCCCTGGTAAAGGAGCTTGCAAAAGGAAGCTGGAAAAGATATGAAGCAATATCAAGAATTGAAGATGGAGCAGATGAAGAGCTCAGATGCCCTGTCCTGTTTGTGGAGAGAGTGTGGGAGTTCAGACGCATGCTCATTTATAGACATCCTGTCTTGTTATCAGTTGCCATGTTAAACTGTGGTATGCATTAAACCTTGTGGGTTAATAGTTGATGATCTCCTGTCATGAGCTAATTAATGAAAATTTACTTGAGATGGAAAGGAAAAGTAGACTTTCTTCATGATACACTCAAAGTTTCTTTATTCCTCTTCCTACAGCTGCAGTTCCACTTATCAGTGCCTTTATGATAGAAATACAGTTTCGTTGTTGGTGAAGAGTCAATTAATGATACCTGATTTTGAAAGGATCTGTTTTGGAAAATTCAGCTTTTTATTTGGAGTATCTAACTTATTATCTTTCTTGGCTTTGCCTAGCTTTGCCAAAATGTTGTTCTTCTAACTTTGCTAGCATGAGGTTCTAGTTTATTTTTGAGTGTGAAGTAAAGTATCCCCCAAATGTGAGATGTTTGATGTAGTTAAAGTTTTATGCAACTTGGTGAGTATATTTTTTTTCTTTTAACACTCATAGAGGAATGTGGTTATGCTAGTGTTGTTAGAAATGCTTGTATTGAAAAGCTTCCCTTCTATTTCATTCTCTCTCTGTTTTTTTTTTCTAAATCTCTTCTTCATTTCTGCTAATATATTGATGTCGTGCAGGCTAAAAAATATATTGATGTAGTGAATCATTTTCTTAAAAAAATTTCAGACAAACTAGAGACTTAAAGAAGGTGGTTTGCCACTGTTGAGTAGGATCTCTTCCTGGGGGCTTGACACTTATGCTTGATGATTGACAGGTAATTTATTCTTTCAGAGTGGTCTGTCTAAATCCTTATCATAGATGTGAGGACTATGTAATTAAGTCATATCTCTTAAAGTGAAAGTCTTTTACTCTGAGGTGGAGTTTGGTATTTGGTTATCCTCATTTAACAAGTACTTGGAAACCTATTTATATATATATAAATGTTGCATGAAATATATACATATATAGTCAATATCTCAATGTTAATTATGACATTTGTACACAGCACCTAAATTTCAAAATTTTTCATATTTATATATCCAAATGTGGTATTATGGAGGTAGGTTTAAAAAACCTTCTAATGACCGTAGTTTGTAATAATGCCTGTTAGGCCCAAAAAAATTGGGCCCATAGGTTCTTAAAGCATTAAGATTATTTTTGGATACAGTAATTCATGGAGAGTAATTATGCAAGTGCGGAGTTGTTGGATGTTACGACTATTCTTCTCGTATTGATATTTTCCGTACAGGTGGTTTCTTCTTGTTTTACTTAGTTACAATTTTTAGGTTGTTCCTATCTCTTTTCTTTTTTTTTTTTAACAATTTTTAGTTGCTTATTGTCATTTTTTTTATAGAGAAAATACACGGACTACTCTCCTGTGATCTCTTTTATTTTAGAAACGCATGCTGAGCTTCCTTGAAATCATAAATAGCATTACATAAACTTTCTCTCTCTTTTTAAGATTCCATCTTCATCACCCCTTCATTAAATGAGCAATTAAATCACCGAAATTGACTTTTTTGACCAAATTACCCTCCATTATATGAGCAGTTAAATCTCCCAAACATCATATTTCCTGAGAAAATTCCTTATTTATATTTAGTTGGATTAATTTGCTTTCTAATGGCCCCATTTGGTTGCATATGAAACATAAATACCTTTTCAATGGGAAAAAAAAAATAGATATACAACATTTATTTTATGTTGTCATTACTTATAACTATTTTTTTTCTTATATATTTTTATTCAGGTGTAAAAAATGATATTTTCTATCCATAACCTCACGTTTTTATTTAATTTTTTCCATTTTATTTTGGGTATCAAACTCAGCCTAATCTTATGTGGAGTAAACATGACGAGGTTACTATACAATGACTCAGTAGGTGAAATCCCTCAAGAGTCAATGAAGAGTTTGAATTGGCTTACATTTGGGGGAAAAAAACCATACCCTCTAGTGAGACTCCAAGGGCCACTCGAGAATTAGTCTCTTTGAATAATCTCAATCTTGTTTACAACAATATAACAGCCCAAATTCCTGAGTCCCTTCGAAATCTTACTAATCTATATTGTACATCTTCCTCTCCAAAAACAACCTAACAAGCGTAATTTCCTCAATTTCTTTTGATATGTAGGAATTTGTCTATTTAGGTGTTTCTCGACCAACTTACAGTTTAATTAATGTAATTTGTGCGAGGAACACATTCCTTAACCTACTTTATTTACTGTAGAACTGCATGTGTGCTATCATTCTAACGGTTCATAACACAAACTTGTTAGCTGTAAGAGTAGACTGAGGTAAAACTCTGGCATATACACGCTATCATTGAATTGCATTACCTTTTACAAAAATAGTGCATGTCAAATTTGAAAAGAATGGATGAAACAGGGGATTTTGTTTGTTTGTGATAATAATATTACCAGTTCTTGTCTTTTTGATGGTTGCATGACGTGTTTTTTGACCTTGAATCATTCTGTTCAAACATACTAGTTTTTGAAGATACGAGAAGCACACAAGGCTTGCTTATCAATTTTTTTTTGTTTTATTGTGGTTGGCATTAGGTTGTCTGAATATTGAGTTTTGGGATCTAAATCATCTTTTTTTTTTCTTCGAATGTTAGATTTGAATCATTCAAATTTGATTTGGATCGTTCAAAGAGCCATGGATGAAAAAGAGTAAAGAAACTGGATTGATCTATTTGAACGCTGAACTTCTACCCACATCCCACAGGTGAGAAGTACACACACTAATGGATCTTGTATTAGTGGCTTTGTCTCGTAGCCAATAATAACTTGCATCTCTAAATTGATATTTTGGCATCACAAATGAGTCTACAAGGAAGGTACCTGCAATGAAGAGGTTATGGAGACTGAATGATTTTGCTCATTGAGAAGCAACATTGACCATATTCTTAACATTTTGAATGTTATTTAAATATATTATTTATAATTTTATAGTTTGTATTGGATGGCCCACATTTGCAGCAACACATCCTGCATTTAGGGGAAAAGGAAGTGATACAAAAAGAAATGAATATTGAGGTTTTCTCCTTTTTCTGCTAATTTTCTATTTTTCTCTTTAATACTATGCATATATTTGATAAATGCAGAAGATCATATCATGATCATCATTTTCTAGGAGAAATTAGAAGCTAACAGAGGAAAGATATATAGTCTTTTTATATTTTGAAGACATTCATCCACATGAGGCTAGGAATATGGCATTTTTTAGTTACATTTTCAAAAATATTTTTCCATTGCCTCTTTCTGATATGAATGTTCCATTCTTTTTTTTTTTATTCCAACACCTGGTATCCTGGGATATCATGGGTTTGTTACTCGTCCCAAACTAATTCGGATCTCCACTGTATAGAATTTTATGGCGACTTATAGATACCGATGAGAATACTTATTTGAGACCTTAATTTTTTAAGGCTACTGCACTTCTCAGGAATTGAAACCTCAACTCTAAGAAATACTGGTTAAACTTCTCACCACTTGACCAAATGTCCATTGATATGAATGATCCATTCTCATGAAACATTCGAAGTTCTATAACTGTTTGGTGTACACATAATAAAATTGAATGAAATGAATAATAAATAATAGAAAATTTGCAGTCAAAATTATTTTTGTTCCTAAATAATAAAAAAGTAAGAAATATATAATTACTATTAAATAATAATTTATATGTAATAAATGTTGAATATTTATTTTTTTAACAAAAAAATTTCTCATATTATAATCAAATGGCCTATAAATAAATTAAAAAAATAATAAAATTGTAGAACTTAATACTAAAGTGGTATTTTGGAATTGAGAATTCTTCTACAGTTGTTTTACCCAGTGAAATTAAATGATTCTTATATAATTCATTTGAACTAATATTTGAATTAAATTTTATTAAGAAGGATATTTATTTGTATATTATCGTGATGTTCGTGCGGCTTTGTGCTAATTATTTCTTTTTTAAGTAATAAAGGGTTTCTTGGTAAAAAAAAAAAGTAATAAAGGGTTCAATGAAATGGAATTCTTTAAGCCCAAAATCATGTCTTGGAAGAGATAAAAAATCAAAAGAATCCTGTCAAATAATCTGATTGTCATGTTTTGAAATTGATTGGTGGCAATTATTGAAACTTCAATTTTTTAGTATCCAATCAAATAAAATATTTAGTATTTATTGGTTGGTCAAGTTAATTTAATGTCACATTAAGTTAAGTGGCAACAAATCACGTTAAATTAATTAAATTATATTCTTGAAGAAAATCCTAATTTATTAAACAATCACAGTGAATAAATCACACGACAATAAACTAATTGGTTATAATATTTTTATAATAATTGTTACATGTTGATTACTTGGAGGAATTAAATAATTTTGTCAATCTCTATTATATTTAAAAAATGTATTTAGAAATAACAACATAATTTTCTAATCAATCATAATAAGGATAATTAAATTTAAGTGAATTATATATATATATATATATATATATAACATCTAAGCAGATTATTTGGAAACCAGACACAAAATGAATAGAAGTCAAAATTAAATTTCCTGAATATCTTGGACTATTCTTGAATATTTGGCAAACAATTCTGAATTGGAGGAATCACACAAGAATTGAACATGGGCTTTATTTTATGATGAAGCCTGGCTGGTGTGAGTGTGAGGGTAATGCAATTTTGACCAAACCACACAGTTCAATATCAAATCATCATTTTAAGTATACCCAAAAAAAAAAAGAGTAAATAGGGAAGGAAGAACATGGATCACAAATTCCCTTACTGTTAAAACTTAAAACAAGAGAACTCATACATCTTCATCATCCTTCTCCTTCATTATTAGTTGGAGGCACCCTTGCTTGTAGGGGTGTGTAAAAAACTCGTGACCCAGTTGACCCGGTCCAATTCGGTTCTATTGAGCCAACCGAGCCGGGTTTTATTTCGGGTTGGACCGGGCTTCGGGTTCGGTCATTTGGTCCGGCCCAACCCGAACTATATATAGATATATATATTTTTTAAAATATATTATTTTATATATATTAATTGATTTTATAATATTTTTTCTATATATCTTATATAATACATTTATTATTTGATTACTAGGAAAAACTTTGTAAGGTTTTGATATTTTAATTTTATTTAAAATTTTAAATTGATTTCTTAATTTGATATTATATGAAAATAATGTATAATTGTAAAAATTTATAATTTTTAAGAAAATTAATTTCTATCCTAACATTATATTTTTTTAAAAAATATACTTTTACATTAATAATTAAAATTTTTTCATTAATACATAAAATTAGCTTTTATTTTTTTTTAATATTTTAAAAAATTAATGTGGTACCGAGCCGACCCGATACCTAACCCGGACCAACCTGAGTGTGCACGGGTCAGGTATCGGGCGGAGGTGAAACCCGGCTCAACCCGGCCCATGCACACCCCTACTTGCTTGAGCAAGGTTAGAGATCATTCATTTACCTTACTAAAACAACTTTAGCCTTTTGTTTCTACTTAAATAATACGTGCTCATGTTAGAGATAATAAATAGTTTAAAAATTAATTCTATTTTAATTTTAAATTTGTTTATGAAATTTTAAATACTTGTAAATATCAATTATATAAAAATGGGAAAATTAAACTTTTCGTTCCTGAACTTTACATCAATTTTGAAATAGGTCCCTGAACTAATATATTTAACTGTTTTGGAGTTAGTCCTTGAACTTGCATTCCATTAGCAAATACATCCCTAAGGGTGCCATGTGGCTAGACGGAGCTTGACGATGCTGACGTGGCTGACGGTGGTGATGACTTGTGCGCCACGTGGAATAATATTTGATGATGTGGAAAGTAAAGGCTTATGTGGCAGAAAATTACAAAAGGCAAAAGAAAATGCCGTAAGTCAGCAAAAAAAAAAAGGCTGCAGTATTTTCATCCATTTCACTATGCAGAATCAGCAAAAAAAGAAGCCTTTTCTCTGCATTGTGTCCCTAACATAGAAAATACCCTAAGTCATAATTTGAGATGAGAAAAAAGAAGTTGAACTCAGGAACTTTGGAAGTCTAGAATAAGAGGAAAGTTGAACTCGCAAACGCCTTAAGTCATAATCTGAGATGAGAGAAAGAAGCTGAACTCAGGAACTTTGGAAGTTTGGAATAAGAGGGAAGTTGAACTCGCGAACTCTGGAAGAAGCTGAACTGCAATTGGCAAAAGTATGAGGCGAGCTTGTTGAAGAAAAAAGAAGAGAGAAGCAGCTGGTGAAAGCAATAGGTGGAGCATTTGCTGAAGAAAAACGCATGAGTTTGCTTAAGAAAAAAGACGAGAGAAGCAGCTGGCGGACTCTAGTGCATTTATGATTTGTTTTTTTATTTAGTTGAAAAGCAAGATCCCCTTCTATGGAAGTAGAACATATTTTTTAAAAGTTTGGTCTCATTGAGTGTAAAATTCCTGTTATTCATACTATTGGAATGTGACAACTAGAAAAAAGAACGAGGGGGAATCTTTTCAGATAAAGAAGACAAGTTATAGTGTGGGATTGTTTTGGGAAAAGTGTTTGGTAGCTAAAGTAATGACAAAGTAAAATTTGTACATAAAGTAGACACAGTGATGACCTGGGCGTAGATATCTGTAAGTGATAGTTGCAAAATTTATTTGAGACACAATCAAAGAATGAAACTGGGGCCCTTGGTCAGTTGTTTGTGGTGGTTGGATTACTTGGATAGCATTTATGAGACAACATATATATATATATTTGCATGATGACTAAAAAGCACGAACATAAGCTATTTCGTTTATATATATATATATAGTTGTTTGTCTTACATATGTATATATGTTTTATGAGACATATTCAAAGTTGTACCCATGTGCAAGTGTAGTATTTTATTTAAGTGGTCCCAATTAAAAGAATGACAACCATTAATCAAACAACATGGCACGTGAAGTGGTCCCAATAAAATGTGGTTAATTGGATTACGGTGTTTCTATTTGATAGCTTTCTGGGAAAAAAAAATTCTATAACTAATCATTTTTATAGATTCTTCTTTGAAAATTGTGGTAATGATAAGTTACTAGGATTTTACAGATTTACTTGTCATAGATGATGAAAATAGCGTAGCAGTGTATCACTCTTCAGAGACTGATGGGGATGACAGCTCAGTGGTGATTTGCTTTGATGATAGTGAAGATGAAACAGATGATGACTATTTCCGTCAATACGTGGACCTTGATGTCACTAATGACATTACACAAGGACAAGTGAACTATGTGGACGAACAACTTTCTATAGCTTCTGTGGAAAATCCAAATGAGTTAGTACCTACAGAAACTCCGAATTGGTTCATGGCTGAAGAGTCTCTCGTGTCAGATTATGAGTCAGACGCTATGGAATCTGTTGGAAAATTGATTTAGAGGATGACATTGGCGTTGATGGGTGCATTCGTTACAACCCAAACGAAATATGTAGGAACTTTGAGTTTAAACTTGGGATGGAGTTTAAGTCCATTAAAGAGTTTAAGGATGTTGTTAGGGAGTATGCATTACTCCATGGGTATGATCTAAAGTTTGTGAAAAATGATAAAGTAAGGTGTAGGGTGACGTGTCAAGGTGGATGTGAATTTTTGCTATTTGTTATCAAGGTTGGTGGATCAAACACATATAAGTTGAAGACATTTAACCCAAATCATTCTTATGGGATCACAGTGACTTCAAAGATGGCAACCTCTAAATAGGTTGCAAGCAAAATAGTGAAGAATATGAGATCAAACAGAAACATGAAGTTGGGTGATATTATCTCTTCAATTAAATAAACTCATTATGCTAGCATTTCTATTAATATGGCATTTTTCGCAAGAAAGGCAGCAAGGAGGGAACTTGATGGTTGCTATACAAAACAATATAGTGAACTTTGGGATTATATGGCAGAAGTTAGGAAAAGAAATATGGGAAGCACCTTCTAATTGCAATATGAGAGAGAGGAAATTGATAGGCCACCGATGTTTAAAAGGATGTATCTTTGCCTTGAACCTGTTAAGAGAGGATTCTTAAAGGCCTGTAGGCCAATTATTGGATTGGATGGATGCTTCCTCAAGGGACCATATGGGGGAATATTGCTAGTAGCAGCTAGTAGGGATCCTAATGAGCAATATTTCCCACTTGTTGTTGCCGTTGTGGAGAGTAAGAATACAAATTTGTGGTCTTAGTTTATGAGTCACTTGCTAGATGATATTGGAGATATCACTACACATAAATGGGTCTTCATCTTGGATCAACAAAAGGTATGAATATGAGTCATCTTTATTTTATGTTATAAAATGTGTTGATAATATGAAGTGATTTCTTGGTTAGGGATTGATGCTGATGTTTGACGAGAAGCTTTGTGGAGTAGAGCATCGGTTATGCATACGTCATCTATATGCCAATATCAAGACTCGCTTTGGAGGGGGAACAGTGGTGCAAGATCTTGTAATGCAAGCTACTAAGGCAACCTATGTCAAAGCATGGCAATAGAAAATACATGAGCTGAAAAATATATCAAAGGAGGCCCATGATCATCTCATGTCATTCAATCCATCATGTTGGACGAAATCACATTTCAATAAGTATCCTCATTGTGACATAATCCTCAACAATATAACTGAGTCATTTAATGGAAGATTGGTTGAGGCACGCGAGCTACTAATAACTTCCATGTTTGAATGGATTCGCACATACTTGATGAATAGATTTGCCCACAATAGGATCTTGGCAGCTAATTATCATGGCAAGGGAACTGTATTGCCAAAACCAAGGCGGAGGCTAAATAAAGAAGTAGATGAATCTAGGAAATAGGAGGCAAGATCGGCTGGTGAGAAGGAATTTGAGGTTGCTCACAATACCTATAAATTTGTGGTTGATCTTGAAGAAAAGACATGCTCATGTCTATGGTGGTCTCTTACAGGCATACCTTGCAGGTATTAGTTGTGTTCTTATTAAGTATCTTTAATGTATACTTTGGTTAAATATTCTCCTTTGACAGATGCGTTGGAAAAACAACTTGTTTGTTACTTGTTGTCACATTAAAAAAGGGAAATTATGTTGGGGTTGTAAAAGCTGTTGATGATGAACTTATTGAACTAAACATTTAGTGAAAGTGGTTTATGAAAATAGTGTACAATATATACTGATAAACAAGGTTGTGTCATTAAAATTTTTCTTTACATGATTATTCTTTTTTTCCCCCTTACCATTAAAGTTGCAAAGTTGAAAGGTTAGTTACAGGGATTCTTATGAAAATAGTGTACAATATAAACCGATAAACCAGGTAGAGCTCATGAGCTGAAATAGTAAACTTGATGATTTATGTATGAGAAACAATAAAATACATAGATTTTCATTTTTGCCACTCTTGAGCTGAAAAAACAGTCTTTGATATAGAGTTTGCAGTCACTGGTATGTTTCATTGGATGCAACATGGGATAATATAATTTCAGCTAATTGTAAGAGTGATTTTTGTTTATGTATTACAACAGTGGTTGCACCATGCTTGTCCAAATATATAACTTGATGCCAAATTTTTCTGATGCACAGACATGCAATGAGTAGTATTTTTACCTTGCAAGAAGATCCTCATGATTATGTCCACCAATATCTAAAACTTATAGCATAAGAAGATTGTTATGGTCCCATAATCCACTCAATTAATGGCAAAACCTATGGGAGGAGACCGATATGGAGCCAGTTGGTTCACCCAAGTTGCATATTAGACCTGGATGTCCAAAGAATTTAAGAAGAAGAGCACTTGATGAACCATGAAGGCCTACCAAAACTAGGAAAACTAACACCAAGATTTGATGTTCTAGTTGTGGATCTTATGGGCATAATAAGAGAACATGTATGCGATCAACTTCTCAGTTGTCACAAGAATCCATTAATGTTACTCCATAAATGTGACTACACTTTGGTGTACCTTGTGGAGCTTATTATTAGGCAAAATCTATTTTGGCTGAAGTAATATTTTGAACTATCATGGTTAAAATGACATAATATATTTTGATTCTAGTATGAACATATAGTTAATGTTACATTAATGTAAGGATGCTGTTAGGGAAGTTTGGTTGCTAAGTTTATTGTTTACATTAGTTGATGTTCTTATATCGTGTATATATATATATATATATATTTTCAGCATATAATTTAGATGACACAGCATATATAATTTACTGATAGAGTACAAATAATTTGCATATCTGAAACACATTATTAGGTAAGATAGGACTTTCAGCATATAGTTGTGTATTAGGTAAGATAAGTCTTTTAGAATATAATTGCTTTAAAGAAAGTATGTTTTCAGCATATAATTGTTTTAAAGAAAGTATGTTTTGAACACCACATTACCAAAGCATATCTGAAACATTATTTTCAGTATCAATAACATCTACAGAAATCAGATTTGGTACATGAAACTTTATAGCATACCTTACATACAACAAACTTTAGGTACAACAACTTTTGGTACAAATATCATTGAAGCAGAAGAAATATATATTAATCTGAAACAAGTTTGGTACAACCAACTTTACTGGTTACAACCCAAAAAATACAGCAAAGTCAGATTTGGTTACATGGTATACAACAAACTACAAATTCACATTACCGGTTACAACCTAAAAAATACTACCTAGAACAGTAAGTCAATTTTTGAAAATCATTTTCATGCCATTAACAACTTCCTCCAGATTAGCAACTCTTTCCTTGAGATCATCATTTTCATGTGCTTCCTCTAGCTTTGAGACCCTTTGCATGAGATTAACTTCAAGTTGTGAAACTTGCTCATCATTATAACTTTCTCCTTTTGCATTCTCTGGATAAACTCAAATAAAATATTTGTACCTCCTAGTATCAGATGTTGCATACAGCTTCCCTAGGTTCTTATCTGAGTAAGAAATTCTAATGCGTGCTTGTTGCCAGCAATAGCAATTCCTATTTCGGTATCTCAAATTTTGCATCTGCCTACTTTGGTCCATACTTGAAGAGGCCATTGAATCTAAGACATGAAATTGTATAATAAATAGTTATTGATGAAGCTAATAAATCATACAACTATTCAAACATATTATGAAGTCAAAAAGCAATAACCATGGATCAGCTAACGGCCAATGTGGAGTGGATTTGTCAGAATTGGAAAATTCATTCCTCTGGTACTTTTAGGGATGACTGCTCAATTTCTTGTCCTATTTTCTTTTCTGACTTATTATAGTGTATATGATGGACTTTTCTATTCATATTTTCTGGATACATGTACAATCCAAACAACAATTCCCCCCACATTGTCATGTTTGTAATGTATAACCTTAAATCAAACGGGGAAGGAATTGGCCCTAAATTTTGTCCACTTACATAACAAACTTAGGTGGTTTAACTATTATAGGCATCTTGTAGTATCATGTTTCTAAGTAAGTAGTTCATGTTTTTTTATATATGTAGATGAAGAGGAAGAAAGCTTCACATGCGAGAATGTTTAACATCGCAAAGATAGCAAATAGGCCTATGATCCATATTGGTGGATAAGGTCTGGTTATCTAGGCTGTATATTTTTATGATCAATGTCATGCACTCAATCTATAAGTTACTCAAATATAGTTTATTTGCTTCTGATTTTAGGTATCTTATAACCAAAGATCATTATATTTAAGGCATTGAGATAAGGCAGAGCAGTCCTAGGAGAAGCAGCCTCAGTTGGAATCTTGGATAAGCTTTCATTGTTTGTGGTCTCTAATGCCATTTATATCCATCAAAATAGAAAAGAGGGAAAAGGGAGACCCAAGCTCATCAAGTTGTTGGGAGGAGAAAAGACTATTCCAACTTACAGATTAATTAGGTTAGAAATTAGGGATACATACATATATATATATATATATATTTATATTTGAATGTGCATGCATGAATATATATATATATATGAATGAATGAAGAAAATTCATGAGGATGAATCTGAATTAGGAGCAACGTTTGAGAATCATGGGAAGTTTGTGTGAATGCGGAGAGGGATGGGCAAAGATATGTATGAGACTATATATATATATATGTATATATATCTAGTTGCAGCAGAGTGAAGGGTAAGAAAACAATGGTACAACAATTCAAAAAAGCCAACTTGTGTGCATAGCAATTATAAAGCTATCATCATAATTGTACAGCAATCTGCATCTTACATGAGCCTTTCAGCTGCAAAAGCTCACGAAGTTGTAAAAAAATAATAGTCATCTTGACATATTTATAGTCAAACTTTGTCCCCTTTTAGATCTCAGTTTATTTTTCTAGTATCAATAGGAAGAACTATAATGTGATATCTTTTCCTTGTGCTGAAATTTGTCAATGACTGAGAAAAGAGAGGAGAGAGATATGTTTACCATGCATGTGGCTAGAAACAATGGACCTACCTACCTATTATATTCATTCTCCTTCTAATTCCTCCAAACTCAAAGTATGTTTCTGTGTTATTTATTCTCTTTCACTTTGAAACTGATCCACACATATACACATATAGCCAGTTGTGGAACGAAGGTGACTCTGTTCTATGTTATGATCTATTGAAGTCTCTTGCACACTGGAAAGAAAACAGGGTGTATTGACAGTAAGACTAATTGACATGGAGAAAGACTAATTGACAGTAAAAATAGGGTAAGACAAACTCATAGAATGGGTACCTCGATAGAATGGGTAACCTATGATTGAAACTTTAGAAACAAGAGATGACGAAAAGGAACAACCTCTGGTTGAAACTTCAGAAATGAGAGAGCCTCCGATGGCAAATCTACAAAAATTATGTCAAATAAGCACCCAGCGAGAGAACGATGCTGAATCTGTGGAAAGATGAATAATGAGAAAAGAAAATAAGCATGTAAAAGGGAATATGTGATGGAGAAAAGGAATCGAATAAAGTAAAACCTAAGATGAAATTGCTTCGACCTCTTCCGCACATCGCAGGCTTCGTTCTCTACACCATCTGCAACTTCTTCTTCTCTCTGCCATAAACTCTAGGGCACATCTTGCACAGTGACGGGGACGAAAATACTGCAAGCTCTTTTTTTTTGCTGACTTAGGGCATTTCTTTTTGCTGAGTTCAGCTTCTTTTGCCTTTTGTAATTTTCTGCCATATAAGTCTTTACTTTCCACATCATTAGATATTATTCCACGTGCCGCACAAGTCATCACCACCGTCAACCATGTCAGCAACGTCAAGCTCTGTCTAGCCATGTGGCTCCCTTAGGGATATATTTGCCAACAAAATGCAAATTCGAGGACTAACTCCAAAACAGTTAAATATATTAAGGATGTCAAGAAAAAAAAATTAGTTTAGGGATCTATTTCAAAACTGATGTAAAGTTTAGGGACGAAAAACTTAATTTTCCCTATAAAAATTTAAATGGGATGATTAATCTTCTTAAGTGCATAAAACATTTATATAGTAAAAGCACTAGAGAGACTAGGATATGAATATGAGAAGTAAGCACAATCACCTTTTGAGATCCTATATATCCTGAATCTTCAAATAGTTTTATATGAGAGATTTTAAAAGTTGTTGTTTGGATATTTTTGGATGTTTAAAATAACTTCTAGGGATGATTTGCCATATACCTAATAGAACATGGTTGGGAGAAATATCATAGTAAAATTGATGTATTTCATTTTCTACATATTAATTTTTTTTAACAATTTATAAATTAACCAATAGTACTTTGAACCAAAGATACAAACTTATGACAAAATAAAGTCAGTTATCATATATATATATATATATTGTGAAACAATTGGTCAAGATAGGATGATTTTACATAATATTATTTATAATTCTGTTCATTGTTTCCATATTTATAAATATGGAGATCTTACACACACAGATATATTTTAGTTGATGCACAGAGAACCAAATGTTGAATTACTGCATGTGAAGCATATTCGATTAAAGCTTTCGATACATGTGGTCCACCCCCAAATTTCCCACAATTCAAAAATCAAAGAGATGATAAGAAGATAGATGTCCAGAAATCTATAATAATAATAATAATTTGTTATGTCATTTTTTTTTGTAGAAAAAGATAGGATAAACCTAAAACAACCAACTACAATACAGAGGGGACAAGCCCCAAAAGATCATTCTCAACAAATTCACCCACAAAACTAGGTGGCACATTAAGTTGATCAATGGTAGTTTAAGTGACCCTTGCACATCGAGCTAAACTGTTAGCAACACAATTAGTGCATCTACTTATATATCTCACCTTCACCTCCCAGTGCCTCATTAGAAGTTGCTGAATAATCAACACAGTAGAACTAACTACAGAGGTTAATGGAGTTTCTCTAAGTACATCATTTACTAATAAAAGTGAGTCAGATTCAATTTTCACTTTTCTACAACCAATCTCCCAGGTACACTTAAGGCCATAAACCATTCCCCAAGCTTCAGCCTTATAGCTTGTACAAGAGCCCAACCATTTGTAAAATCCACCTATCCAATTTGCACTACCATCCCTTATAATTCCCCCACAGCCAGCGGCTCCAGAGACATCACAAACAGAGCCATCAACATTTATTTTAACCAATCTAGATCCTGGCAAAACCCATTTATCAACTATTCTATTCAATGTAACATTCAAAACTTCAACTCTCTTATTTTGTACTCCAACTATTCTAGAATGCAGAGAAATAATTTCACTAGCGGGATTACTTCTCTGCAAAGAGGGCTCATCAAAACAATATCTATTTCTCCATAGGCATAATTGCCAAATTCCATACCCCAAACTTCTTGCCAAACATGATCATTTAATTTACCCAACTCCTTGGACATATTCAACACAAACCAATCATTCAAATCTACATTATAAAATATAGGTTTCCAATTTGGTTTAATAAGTTCATCCCATACCTTCTTGGCCGGTTTGCAGTCACGTAATACATGTAGTGTCATCTCCTCTTCCTATTGGCATAGGCTGCACAATGGTGAGGATCCTGACCATTTACTACGCCTTTTGTTGGTTAGTAATCGATTATGATATGCTAGCCACAAAAAGGTTCTCACCCTTTTCATTCCTTTCTATTTCCAAATTTTCCTCCATAACCGTTGTTCCCTTCTCTCTAAATTATCAATTGTGATCATGTCACATGCAGATTTGGTTAAGAATTGGCCATCAGAAGTTCTTCCCCAAACACATCTGTCTTCTCCCATTTTTTCATGTGGAGGCATAATGGTTGTAATTACATTAAAAATTTCCTTTGGTAATCCTCCCATTTTTTGAGGATTCCATTGACCCTCCTGATCAATCTACTCGCATATCTTCACATAAGGCTCATAATTTAAATCGTTTGCAACCATGACATCGGCCAATCTCAAACCTTGTCTTATCCAACAGTCCTCAAAAAAATTCACTAACTTCCCATTTCTCCATAGCCACTTTTGACCTTGTTGGAGGATGAGACGCTAGTCACACATAAATTTCCATATTCTAGAATCTGTTTGCTTCACTGTCCATTCTATTGCCCCTTGGTTGTGATTACTGTACTTATTTTCCAGTACATTCTTCCACAAGGAAAAATTTTGCTGCTTAAATCTCCAGCAAAGTTTCGCTCCACAAACTCTATTAAAGAAAGTAAGATCTCTAAAACTAAGACCACCATGTTTTTTTTGGCTTACATATGGTTTCCTAGTTAGCTAAATGAGGTTTCTTTATGTGTAGTTCATCTTCCCACACAAATTCATGTTGTATCTGTTCCACTCTTCTGTTGATTTCCATCGGTATCTGCATGGCTTGCATTGTAAAGGTTGGCATTACTCCAATAACAGATTTGGCCAGAGTAATTCTCCCAGCTCTTGAAAGGCATTTTGCTTTCAAGCCTGTCAATTTGGAATGCACTTTGTTAATAATAAAATTGAAATCCTTGACACGTTTCCTACCTCCTCTAAAGGGAACTCCAAGGTAGTTCCCTAGGTCGAAAGTAATTTTAAAACCTAATTCCCACTGTACTTCCCTCCTCTTATGATGGGACACATTTCTACAGAAGAAGAGCACATATTTATTGACATTCACTTTTTGCCCTGTAGCTAAACAAAAATTTTGTGAACAAGTCATCAAGTTCCTAGCCTGCTCAACACAAGCCTCACAAAAAAGAAGTAAGTCATCAACAAATATTAAATGAGAAATGAAAAGGCCCTTCCTAGTTACTTTAAAAGGGTTTCCACCGTTAGGAATTAACTTCATCACAAATCAAATGAGATAATTTGTCCATACCCATAACAAATAAATAGGGGGAAAGAGGGTCAACTTGCCTTAACCCTCTTGAAGGATTAAAGAAAGATGTCTGATTACCATTCCACAAGACATTAAGGGAAACTAGTTGAAATACATTTCATAACTAAGTCATGTAACTTATTATCAAATCTAAATTCCTTAAGGACCATGCTAATAAAACTCCATCTCATCCTATCATAAGCTTTTTCAAGATCTATATTTATCACGCAAAACCTACCTCTACATTTATTCATGGAGTGGATCACCTTATTTGCTATCACAATATTATCTTGGATACATCTTCCCAGTATAAAACTTGATTGATATGGGGAAATGAGATCATCCATGTACAGCTTTAACCTGTTAATAATAACCTTAGACAAGCATTTGTAAGAAACATTACATAAAGAAATAGGACGAAATTGATTAAGGGATTCAGGCTTATCAATTTTAGGAATCAAAGTGATTAAGGTCATGTTTTTCTCAGAAATGTCCAGCGGCTTTTCAAAAGCATCTCCCATAAATCAAACTAAATTTCCTCCCACTGTTTCCCAGTTTCGTTGATAGAAAATGGGAGGAAATCCATCGATACCTGGGGCTTTGTATCCCTCGACAGGGAAAGGGCTATCTTTACTTCTTCAAAACTTGGTTGAATTGAAAAAAGTTTGAGAGCATCTTCATTCAAAGTAGGAAAATTTGTAGCAGTGCAAACATATGAGTCTATAGACTCATCATCAGCAAACAGAGGTCTGAAAAAGTTCACAATATGGTCTTCTAATTTTTTTTCATCTCTAATCCAGTCCCCATTTCCATCCTTAAAAGCAGTAATTCTATTAGTTCTCCTTATGCAAGTAGATTTTAAATGATAATATCTAGTATTCCTATCAACCTGAGAAACCCATTGTGTCCTAGCTTTTTGAAACCACAGTAATTCTTCTTGCATTAAAATAATCTCCAACTCCTCATTCAACTTTCTTTCCAACTCAATTAACTGCTTAGCATAAGGATAACCTTTAGTACTTTGAACACCTTTTAAATGTGAAATATTTTTTCTTCTACCAATATGCCCAAAAGTCTTTTTATTCCACTGGACTAATTCATCCTTCATAGACCTCAGAGTCACCTTCAAATGATCTCGTTTTCCTCATTTCTCTAAATGAAACTATTTAAAGTTTTCATGGGTCAGCCAAGCGGCTTCAAATCTAAAAGGTCTTCTAGCTTTAATAACCTTTTGCTCCTCTCATAACGATAACAATAAAGGATTATGATCAGAAAAAGACACTCTAGCTAGAGTATCAACTCTTGAGGCAGGATATTGTTCAAGCCTTCTTTATTCCCCAAAGCATGATCCAGTCTCTCATAAATTCTATTTAACCCATTCACTTTAGGACCTTTCCATGTGAATTTAGGTCCACTAAAGTCTAAGTCAATCAAAGCACATGAATTTATATTGTGAACAAACTTCTAAGTCAATCAAAGCACATGAATTTATATTGTGAACAAACTTCTGACACCTTTTATTACAAGCATGAGCCCCCCCAAAATTTTCCTCTTGGCTAGCTATATCATTCAAATCCCTCGCCACAAGCTAGGGAGCATTCATATTATAAGCTAAATTTCTGAAATCATTCCAAAAAAATGTTACGAAGATTTGAGTGAGGAATAACATAAGATAAAGTGAAATAAAAGGGAGAATGGTGAGCTAGCTTACAAAACACATGAATGAATTTACATGTAGATGAGACATGAGTTAATTCGCCTTTATTTGACTTCCAAGCCACATACAAACCTCCAGATTGACCCCTGCTTGGGACCATAAAAAAGTCATCAAACCCCAGGCGAGCAAGCTTTTCAAAGTTCTTCGGTACCGAGCATCTAGTTTCAACCATAGCTAAGATATCAAGACTATAACTATCCTTCAATTACTTAACATAGCATAGAAAATCTCTTCTGCATGCTCCTCTAACATTCCATACAATAATCTTCATTAAGACAAGTAAACATTATTGCCCACCTTAACGGCCATCTCAATAGGCTCAGAAGATTCATTCTCCATGGAGTGTCCTTCATGACCATAACCCTCCTTCTGTTGTTCTTCATGGATCAGGAGACCTGAAATAAATGGAGGTCCTTTGTCAATAAGTAAACGAGGGTTTGGACTATTAACTTTACCGTTATGATCTAAATCCTCAATAACCTCAATATCATCTTCTACTTCCTCTTCATTAACCTCCCAACTACAATTTGACTCCTTATTGGTTCCATTGAATATTTGCTCATTATTTCCCCTTTGTGACCCTTTAGTTTTTTCACACTGAATACCCATTAGCCTAGGCCCATCACCTTCCAATCCATATCTTTGAAATTCTATAGGTGTCTCTGGCACACAAGATATCTCCATTTGCGAACATGTTCCTTTCTTTTTCTTCTGTGGCATTTCCATGGATCCCTTTGACTCTAGATGCATATTCTTAGCCTCACTTAATGCTAGGACTGTCCTGCTCTGTCTTGCAACACCTTGTCCTACCTTTTTTACTCTTCTCTTAATTTGATTCATAATACTCTTTTGTTGGAAACTCCTGCCCTCTTCTCTATTCAGTGAATCTTCACCAGAGATTACTATCTCTGTCTCCTCTAATCTCTACTCCCCTCTAGTCTCCTCGTAAAGATTTTCCTCATTTAGTTTTGAAAGCATAGCATAACGTGATCCCTGCTGCTCCTTGGAGATACTATCAGGAACTCTCTTCTTGGATATATTTTGACACCTAGTTTTCCTAACCACCACCTACTTGTTTGTTTTGAGAAACTTCTTCTTCCTTATCTGGGGTACCTTGGTTGTTCATATTTTTCGTTACCCTCACTGGACACCCTAGTGTGTCTCTTGGAGGGGCATAAATCTTTCTAATGACGAAATCTCCCATAATTAAGACACAGATTGTGGAGACCCTCATACTGTATGCTGTAGGTTTTATCCTCTAACTTAAAGCTAGGAGTTAAAGGTTTATTAAGATCTAACTCAACACAAAGTCTTGCATACTTGCCTTTAGACCTTTTAGCTATACTCACATCCACCTTCAATGCCTCCCCAAATTTGTTACCCATGAATTGCAATATCGTTTCATTATAAAAAACAAATGGAAGGGACTCAATCCTTATCCAAGTAGCAACTTTGTCCACTGTAGCTCTCTTAGGGTCAAACTCTAGGGTCCATCTATGAACAATTGGATAGTGATCATATATAAGCCATGGTCCTCCTAGTAGAGCATACTCCAAATCTTCATCATTAGAAAAGCTAATTAAGAATTGTCCAAAACCCAAGTCCACCAGATTAACCACTCCTTTCTTCATCCACATACTCCTTAATCTTGACTCAAGGGCTTTGAATCCTTTGTACCTTCCCAACAAACTTACCACCAAAGTTTTTTCAAAATCTTTATATAGATATTGTTTAACTCTTTTGGAGAAAATAAATTTAGGGCAATAAACTTCAGGGTCTGGATTTTCCACTACCTTAAAGTCCACAAGATTTACTTTCAGCTCCTCTAGCATATCCATATCCTCATCCTTCTCTATTATGTTGATTCTTTCTGTGGCTGGGAGTTGTTTGTCACTGCCCTTAGTCCCTAGAAGCATTTGCTTATAGTTTAGCTTTCCACCTGTTCCTTTGCCTAGAGAAGATGCCTCTTCATCATAGATATCCCTATAAGACATTAATGCTTCTCCTGGCTGGAAGTCTTTGGAGGTGTTTTTCAATTTCTTTGCTTCTCTTTCACTGAACTCGTCATTATCTTGCTCGGCCATACTATTTGTGTAATGTTCGCTCCCTCCACTGCAACCCTTTGCTAAGAAGGATCATCGATATGATGGGAAGCTCCTTCCTTTGCTCGAACAGGAGTCCTATTCTTACTTGAAAAATTACTCCTAGTTGGTAATGATCGTTGCCGTTCTATGGGTTTTAGGTTACTCAGAGAATGCTCACGATCTCTACCTTCATGAGCTCCTTCAGAGCACTCTCCGATAGGCACGACCCCTTAAAAAGAGAATCCCTTAGCAGAAACATAGAACAGAACATAAATGAAGAAGCAACCTAGATCAAAACAAAGATCGAAACCAATTTGTTATGTCATGGTGCTAAAGTAAAACTGAGAAAGTGAAGACACGACTTAACCTGATGGAATGAAAAGCAAATTAATTTGAAATCTTTCCATCTACAAAAGACGTGATATGGTTGGAAAATTTCTCTGCTAATTGGAAGGTTAGGATCTTTCAATATTAGGGAGCTCTCATCCTCATCATCATTACCCATTGCAATCAAAGAAACAAAAATGTCGAACCCATATATAAATATTAAATCAAACTAACATTAACCTTTTTGCCTTTTTTCTTACCTCAACATGGAATATGCATAGTAGAAAAGCATAGATACACATACTGTGAGGACCTATTTATGATGTTTTTCTTCATACATACACACACGCACACACACACACACACATATACATATGTTGAGAATATAGGATTTATATATGTGTATTGTAATTAAGACCCATAGTCCTTAGGCTTTGTTTAAATTGGAGGGAAAATAGAGATAAAAATATTAAGAGGGAAAAAAATGTCTAGATTTCTCTTTGTTTTATCATCGAATTTTCCTTTCCACCTGTTTTCCCTTCATCAAGACAGAGATCCAAGGTTTATTGATGTAATATTTCTAGGGTTCACAGTATCATCCCATTTTGTTATCATCTTCATCCTTTTGGGTTTATTGTCATCGTTTGCAAGTTGTCATAATTCATTATCACCTTCATTCATCTTCATCTTTCTTTTCAATTCTCTGTATCAAATTTTGTTGCTAAATCCAACAATTAATGTATATATATACTCACTTGAAGTTTGAAGAGAACATGAATCTGCAGACAATAAAGATGGCTTCACCTTGACATGGATAAGAACTACACTGGATCCTCTCTAACAAGATTCCCAACGGCCTATCTGAATGCATTTTGGCTCTTTCTGCCTTTGTCTATTGCCATTGCTACTATCCCTTGAACTCCGTCCTTCACTATAACAAAAATAACTTTTCTTGGTGGTTATTTTTGGCGTTTCTTAATCACAAAGAAGTTGAATGTCGAGGAAATTTTGCTTGCAGTTACTAACCGCAAATGAAAAAATATTTTTCCTTTGTGATTGTGACAACAACAACAAAGGAAAGTCTTTTTTTTAACAAAAAAAGAGAATAAAATAACTTTTGTAGCCGGTTGTTATCCCACCCCAAACACGTTCCTTTTTCAATTTTTTATTCAAAGAAAGAAGATGCAGAACAACCAAACTAAGAGATACATGTAACACCCTAAATTCTATAACCTCGAAACATACACAACTTACCAGAGAAACAAGGAGAAGAGGACAGGACAGAGGGGTGGTGCCGCAGCTTGGCCATATAGTGCCATGGTGTGGGTTAGTTCTGGACCCAACTCAAATTGGAACTGAGAGGCATGACGTCGTTGCACCAATGACAGCAGCTGCATCAACAATTTGCTAATACTATGGATCAATTTCCGATGTTTATAACTTCTTACTTCGATCTCCGAGTAACCCAATTTTGAAACCTACAAGTCATTCTATTCCTACTCTAGCCATGGACATCAACTATGCCCTAAAATACCCTCGTATGGAGAATTTGGATATCAAACATTGAAATGGTCACTTTTGACCCAAACAAGAAGCCAAACTTCCCCAATTGTCATCCATTAACCTTAGGCAACCATAGACCATACCAACAAGTCACCTATGCCCCCAAAAACCATGTCTAAGGAGGCTCCAACCCAAAGAAACCACTCCTCCAAGCTTTAACCCCCTTAAACCCTACTTCACATTAATGGGCTATATACCCTATTTGCACATCTAAGACCTCTAGACTCAACCAAACTTACAAGCTAACCAAACACATCAGGAGAGATATTAAACCACAAGTTCTCGACTCAAACAACTAAATAACAACATTATGATATCACAAGCCACAAATAAGACATATTTGCCATTCATTATTCCACAAACATGACCACGGGTTTGAGAACACACAAGCAACTATCCATGAGGTAGACTAGAGTTTAGAAGGGGTAGGTAGCAAACCAATCCACAGGCACACAAAAACACAACCTGGTACGCGTAGTTTTACACTAGCATGACATATGACACTTTACTGAAAGGAAACAAAATAAATACAACATAGAGGGGACTTATTCTCCAACACCCACTAGGTACACTCTCAGTCCTCCTTTACCAAGCCCTCCTTGTTCCTTTCCTTGTTAGTATCGAATTCTTCACCTAGAATTGTTAGTCACGGGGTGAAACATACGTCCCGGTAACCAGGGATTTACACATACACATATATATAACATGCTTCAATAATCAAATGCAATATCCCATATGAATGTAATATGTATGATATGCAAACACGGATCCCATTAGTACATGGATATTACCATGAGCTAGTTACCCTAACATAGTAACTTTAACCAATGGTCCCCTTCCAACGACCAGTGACGACCAATTCCAGGGTCACCACCCAGCTCTCCTTTCAATAACTAGTCATGAGCCGATCAAAGGCCATTGTATTAAAGATGAGATTATGGCTCTCATTCCCCTGAATCACTCGAATTGGTGGCTATTTAGAGAATGTGCACCTCAATTCACAACCACATGAGTCTCCTGCTATATGATGACTATTTAGTGACCGGAATAATACAAGTCACACCATCTAAACACAAGGTCTCATGTGCTATTTAACATATTGACATACCATATGGTATAAAGAATATCATCACCCAAACCATATATCTTAACACAATACACAACTACTGACAATACTCAATGCATGTTAACATGTCATCACATATTATTCTTTATGATGCTAGCATGCGATATGAGCATATATAATAAATCATGGGGTGCATGTCAATCATTTCATATCAATATTCATCTTACCTGTATATATCATGTTTACTATCGTCATAAAGCCTTTTTTGTCAAGAATCGAGATAAGAATAGAGAACTTACTAGCTGTGTAATCACCCATATCATGATACGAAAAAGAATGACCATATTCGTACTAAGAAGCATATCATGATATGAAAGAGTGAAACATATACATAATATGTGCATATCATGATATGAAAAAGATTAAACTTATACATATAATCAATCGAAAAATATAGGAAAAGACACCTCAGTTACCTTAACCGTTCAAACCCACTCGACACCACGGTAGACTAAAAAAGACAATAACCACTATACAAAAAAAAAGATGCAAGATCGCATTATCATATTGTCCCAGACCAAAATACACAATGCAATTCATAATAATTCAATCAATCCAACCAAATAGTCTATAACCCAAACATCATTATAGTCACTTACCAACCACTTCCAAACTATCCAAACACTACCCAGAGCCAAAAGATCCTAATTGAGCAATATTATAACCTACACAAAACCGAATTCTCATTACCATCATAATTTCTCAACTCTTAGCATACACAACTTGACATCCCAAGGTTTAATCAACTAAAGCATAGCTTCCTTAAGTAAACCCACACATCAAAATACCCAAAATAACTCATAGAACCATAATCATTCCCAAACAACTTTGAATTCCCACTTAAACACTTAAAATCCTTAATCTAAAGTTTATACACACCCAACAGCACATCAATAAAGCATTTAAACTTAATTTAATCGATAAAAATGTAACCAGAGTTGGAACCCTAACTCTTACTTTGAGAAACCACCATATAAGGAAAGTCAGAACCCCAACTCTCACCAAAGTCAGTTCCCAGTGTTCACAATCCAACAATACAAGCCCTTAATGAAAATTTTAAATAGCAGAACTTTATTTCAACTTAAATCACAGTCATGCCAAGTCAATAAAACCAATGAACAGTAATCAAACAAATCAGACTTTATTTTGCTTGTATTAGTAATGACTAATGTGATTAGTGTTGGGGATTGATTATTGAAGGTAATCATAAAAAGGAATATCACAGTGTGGGGCAAATCTCAAATCTGCTATTTTCAAGGAATTTTGGAAATGACCGAAATCATAATAAATTTTAATGATGGAAGTAGAAACTTTGACCACCAAAGGAGGATTTCTTGTCTTCTTTTTCGTACTGTTGTCTTGTCTCTTCTTTTTAACGTGCAAAAGTACACTGATCTGGGATCACTAAGGTCATCATCATGTACGGCTGGGATTTCATGGCAGGTAACAATATATAGATCGTATTATAGTGGTGAATATTTCTTAAGAAATGATTGGGCTTTTGGGTTTTCTCGAGTGAAAAGAGCTAGGGCGCCGTGGAGGACAAAATTTGGGCCTTTTAACATTGTCATCGTTATTATCATTTTTTTGGTGAACTTATTATTATTATTAGTAGTAGTAGTAGTAGTATTAGATAAAAGTAAGTTGTTTAGATGTCTCAATTTTTCAAAATCTACAAAATTTTTATGTTTAAGATAATTCAAATATTTTTAAATGAAATCAACAAATGTAAAATAGAATAAAAGTCTCTATTGATTTACTATTAATATCCAAACTTGCATGGTATTTTATTAATTTAAAAATGTTCTTTAATAATAATTAATGGGTATATTTTGTAGTAGATACCATCCCATTTTTTGGCCGGAAGTAGATACCATCCCTTCGAATCAGCAGTTTGGTATAATTTTTTAGGTGTGAAACGATTTTCCTCTCAGTCTATTATTTTTTAGATTATGAGGCATTTTATTAATTTTTAAATGTTATTTAATAATAATTGATTTCTATGATTTTGTAGATACCATCTCTGAAAGTCAGTTTGGCGCATTTTTTAGATGAGTTTCAATTTTTCTATTAATATATTAATTTTGAGATTATATAGCTTTTTATTAATTTAAAAATGTTATTTAATAATATTTAATTTGTTTGATTTCGCAGATGTCATCTCTTGAAATCAATTTGGTTCATTTTTGTAACGTGTGAAATGATTTTTTTTCAAATAGCATATTTTTTTAGATTATGTGGCATTTTTAATTTCAAAATGTTATTTAATAATAATAATAATAATTAATGGGTATAATTTTATTATAGATACTATCATTAAAAATCAGTTTTGGTTATTTTTTTTAGGTGTGAAAAAATTCCTTGTCAAATTAGTGAGTAATTTACTTATTTACGCTCAAGCATCGGAAATTTTTGCTGCTCAGTGCTTTGGGTGAAAATTTTCTTACCTTATTCTCAGTGCTCCGGGTCCTAGTACTATTTTTTGTGCTAACAAAATTATCATATTTATGTACAAAAACAGAACATTATAAAAAACAATAAACATGAGCAATCATATTATGCTTTTTTCCTTGGGTAAAGGATATGGCACTTAGGGAGGGCACTCCTAGATCCACTAGTAATTTTAGTTACTGAGCAATCCATTATGTACCTTCGGCTACCTCTAAGGGCAGTTTACCTTGAAACCTTGGAAATAGGCTAACCACTAGACACCTATCAGAACTTACTGACTGATTGTCTCTGGGTGATGGGGGATCTTCCACAAATGCAGAACTTGAGCAGTCAATGGGAGACTCGAACCCGTCACCATAGGGAGTGAGAGCTTTTATTCTGATACCAGAACCACTTGTATCAACCTACATCGGCAATCATACCATGCTTTCTTAATTATATGAGATGCACTCTTGCAGCACTAAAACTTTAAATTCAAAGTACTCCCTCCGCTTCTAGGGGCTCACTTGGTTTTATCTTCTTTGAGCAGCTCTTTTTTTGTTTAATATATCCTTCCCTTTTAATGCACCAAAAAAAAAGTACTCTCTCCAATTCAAAATATAGCTTCTAGAAATTCTATTTAATTCAAAATATAGAGTATTATATAATATTGACTATTTTTTTCAATTTTACCATTATATCTTTTTTTATAGTCACATAATGTGTCATAAGAATTTGTTCAATTTTATAAAAGGAGGTGTGATGATACAATAAATAGGGTAAAATGAAAAAGGATTATCTTTCTTTATGACATTAATGGTATAATTTTCTTTTTCTTAAAATTCACGAATTAGTTAATAATATCCTATATTTAACCTATATTTAATACTAGAGGGAGTATCCCTAATCTGCTGTTTTATAAATTATTCTATCAAATTCTAAATATAAGTCATTTCTAATTACCTTACATATTTTAAGAAAAAGAGTTAGATAATTAAATTTGTTAAAAAATTTTAATATTTTTCACTATTAATCCAATACTAAAAGATACTCCTGGATGGTAATAACAAAGAGGAGTCATATCTATCTGAAGTTTCTTAGAGATTGAGTAATGCAAGGATACAAGAAATGGTATAACCCCTTACAAACCACGCAGATATAAGGGAGATGTTCAGGGATTGGGGTTTTTCTTGTCTTCGAGACATTAACAAGTCTCTCCTCTACGCAATCAGGTCTCCAGCCTCCTTATTATGATTTCAGAACTTTTGAACCTCTTGATAGATCTTAAGAACCATGAATTAAGAGACATTGGGACCTTGTGAAATCTTCATAATCAAGCGTAAAACTACTTTTTAATACACATATCCTCAAAAGAAGTAAGTGTCGGACATAATTACATTAGAAAGACATCATAAGAGTAATGATAGAAGATTTCAGAAAAGAGAATAGATTCTTAGCAAAGCATTAGGAGATTGTTATTGATAAATATTGGACAATATTTATTTCTCACTTAATACTAGTGATATAAACAAAAAAAAAATTAATACGCCAACAGCCCATGATCAAATATTACTGCTAGAAGAGGAAGCAAAATCTTAGTCAGTGAGAGCAAAGATAACCAGAACCATATCCAATCAATCACTTTCAATCCCCTTTCTGTATCTCTATAAACTCTCAACCCAAAACGAAGAATATTCTGTGGAGACCAACATCATTTTTTATTATAAGCCTCAACAAGGCGTGACCACTTTTGCTAGCTTAACCTGCAAGTCCAGGTGGTAGTGTAAGATAAAGCAACAGCCTTGCACCTGAGAGAATCAGATTTGATACAGAAGATACGATGCCCAGAAGATGGGAAAACGTACATTATGGTGGGGTTTGATATTCGACGTACGTTCGAATCAAACCATGACATCACGCAATAAAGATCATCGAGAATTAGGTTACTTTGCGGTGGCTCGACGAGACAACCACATTGGACGGCGCTGTCACTCGGTATACTATTGCCTGCGCAGTGTATTCAATGCTGTGTTTCTTTAATCATTTATTCCCAAAATGGCTACATGAGCCATCATTTACGAATTTAATCTCAATTTTTAACCATGGCTCTATAAATATGAGGATTTTTCTTACCTGGGTATCTCACAACTTGCATCGGAAGCAAGTCTCAGTGCTCTCTGTTCAAGCTCGGACTAGTACTCTGCTATGGCGTCAAAATGCATCTTTACTTGTATCATATTACTGGTGCTTCTTAGCTTGCTTCTGATGAGGGAGCCTTCTGGTAAGTCATCTCACTCTCGTGTGTACGTTTCTCTCAAATCCCGACAAAACATGTGGTAGAATACTGTTTCCACGATTCATCGTACTGATCAAACGTTAATGTACTGGCAGATTGCAGTTCTGCGTATGGATGCTTTGGTGCTAACGCAGCTGGATTCAAGGAGATTAGAAACAGGAAGGTCTCTGTTCTACTGTTTAGCGCGCGCGCGCACACATATATATCCTTAATATACTGCTAAGACAGCAGCAATTTTCATTTTGGTTCTGGGTTGAGATATTGTAGAATACATCTTCTTGTGCTGCAGGTGCTGGCTGCTTTGAAGGAAAAGAAAACAACTTTGAAGCCGGGCGGCCATGGAGGATCATGGAGCAGCAAGTATGGTGAAAATTCGGCAACTTGGGAGTTAAGGAAAATTCCTTCGGGTCCAGACCCACTGCATCGTAATGGTGGAAGCCCCAATACGCCTAGGACCCGTTAAACTTACTGAAGGAATCTTTCTCTGGCCCCTAGCAAGTTTTTCTTTTTGTTGCCCATGTTTTAAAATGTCTCCTATGTTAGCTAGCATGGTTGTTAACTTGACCAGTTTAAACTCGCCAAGTTTACAGACCCATGTTCTGAAAATATTAATAATGCATGCCTTCAATCCTTCATTTCATTTTTCTTCACAATGCACAAAATAAAAATTGCTACAATTGGTCAAATAACAGCAAATGTTTGCAGAAGCTGGCCATTTTGACAGTTAACACTGCAGTGATGAACTTGGCACTGGGTTAAGTGAAAAGTAAAACAACTTTGACTTTTTTTTTTAATTAACAGTGGAAAACAAACTATGGAGGAAAACTAAAAAGTAAAAAAAAAGAAAAAACAGACATTAAGAAACACCTTAAAGCACGTGGGGAAACATCTAATATTTGTATCATTGAAATAATCCACGAATACAAAACCGTGAGATTTGCAGCAAAGTTGTGTGAACAACATTCTGAATCAATGAAAAAGTTAAGGTGAAAATTGAAGGCAATGTAAATAAGTATGCCATGGATTAATCAAACCAGCTAGCATTATGCTTGTAATTAAAAGTACCTTTAGCTATCCTGCATAACTAAGTTTAATAAATAAGAGAAAAAGGAAACATGGAAAAAAAAATCAGCTTATTCAAATAGATGAAGAGACCTTGTGGCAAAATATATATATATATATATATATATCTATGTATAGATCGTATCGTAGGGTACGAAGTAATCGATTAGGTGAATTTTTCTTTAAGAAATGATTGGGCTTTCTCAAATAAGAACTAGGGCACGTGGAGGACAGCATTTGGGCTTTTTACATCATCATCATCATCATTATATTTATTATTATCATTATAAGATAAAATTCCATTTTTAAGATGTCTCAATTTTTTTAACAAGTTATGGATGTATTACCTGTAATTTGTTGTTGGTTAGGACTAAAGGTTATTTATTCACTTGTGCTGTAAGTGTTATCAGGTTTTATTCCTATTTCTAAATCTAAGTTTTGCATTTATCCTATACGCTGTTAAGTAGTCAATAGCTTCTGACAACCATAATAGTCTACTTTTTTGGGATTTCTGTTGTACTAAGGAAATGTAATGGTTATAGGCATCATCTTCGGTGGCCAATGTTGACGAGTGGAAATGGAAACTTTGCATGCTGTTACGCAGAGAAAAGGACCAGGAGATTGTATCTAGAGACAGAAAAGATAATCTTGCCAAAAGAATGGGACTTTACGAGTAAATAAGCATATTTTCATCCACTTTGTGCAATAAGAAACCAAATAGACTCATCGATGGAAAATTACTGTACTTTGTTGGACTTTTAATGATTAATTTGAACATGCAAGAGAAACTTCTTACATTGTTTTCAGTTATTGAGAGGTAATACTCTGAGGTGGTGTCAGTGAGGCAATTTAACTCAGCCTGTCAATGATGTCAATCTAGATTCTAGAAAAGTAAACTCGCCATGCTTTGGAATAGGTGGTTATTCCTCCAAGATTGCAACTGAGGGTTGCAGGTTTGTTTCAACAATACCTTTATAGACTTCAGTTAAATTCTGAAAAGCTCACTAGCAATGACGATGATGCAAGTCCGACTAAAAATGTAGATACTGATAATATTGTTGATTCTTTTGTGGATCAATATGTTATGGAAAAGGTTCTCCAGAAGAGGAGTTTGAGGATGCGTAACATGCAAAGATCTTGGCAGGTTTTGTTTGTTTAATTTCCTCATTTCTTTGTTGAAATTCACAGTTGGCACCATTGTTTGAATTAGTAAGTAGCAGTCAAGGGATTGTATCTGCTGCACTTGTTCCTGTATGTTTGATGGTTTTCTTTTCTTCCCTGACTTTATTTCTGAGTTATTATTGAAACTGATGTATTTCTTGAAGTTAAAATTAATTTAGTCTTTTTTTCTAATTATTAAATATTGTATCTCATCTTATGCTTCAACAAAATGCAGCCTTGATCCCAAGTTTGCTATTATCTTTTTGGTTTCATTGAAATATCTGCCAGGTTGGAAATCAGTTTGTTTTCAGCAATTTGGACATCAGAAAATAGAAATTGCACATTGTATAGTGTTTGGGGGTTTATCTACTTCTATGAATTTGAGTCACATTGTATGTTGATGGAGGATGGAAAGAGATTAGAAAATATATTAATTATTATTAAATTAGGAATTCTGGCAAAAAAATTAGGATTATGAGCATTAATTCCTCTGTTTTCCCTCCTTTCTTAGTTGTCCTGCATCAATATTGTATGGCTACAGTGGTAAGTTAGCACATTCCAAGAAGGTAGCAATTCTGTTGAATTACACTTGTGAAATGGCTATTACTGTAAATGTGCATTTCACTCTGACATATTAGGATTTGGACTCCTTTTTAATATCGCAAGGATTTAAAACTTCGTTATATATACTAAATGATCAAGAATGGAATACCAAAAGTGAGACTTGTTATTGCAATAGTATTAGTTTCTCTCCTTTTTTTGTATGTTGAAATGGATACTCTCTAAAGTGGTTTCTCCTGATAGCAGAAATGTCACTGTAATCCCAACTCACTGCATTTAGAAGGAGATTTGCTTCCTGGAAACTAAATTGTGACCGCTCAGTCAAATTTTCTGTATTATGCCTCTTGGTTAAGCAATGCATTTCTTAACAATCAGTGTATGAAATTTATTGGTGATAGTTGAAATGAATTATATATCATTCTTTTTAATACCATCATGAGGCTGAATCAATTCCTGGAAATGACTGGATATAAGTTAACTCTTTTTAACCAAATTGATGATTATGGTCAAGAAAAAATGTGGAAAACACAAAGGCAGATAGAACCGAGAAAAAAGAAGAATCAGATCACTGCTCTTGTTGAGGTGTGAAATTACCTTAAATACTTGGTTCCAGTATAATGTGTGATTATAAATGATGTCTAAGTTTTGCTCTTTATTATACCATCTTTATGTGTTTGTCTTTATGTGTTTCTTTGTTTCATTATTATTTATCTGTTCAAATATAATACTTAAATACCGTTAAATCTCTTAAGTTTCTTTAAATTCCTTCTTACAATGATTTGAAGCTTGTTATCTTTGTTATATTTGAAGAGAAATTACATTTTAAGAATAAAATAATAAATTTATTATAAAATAAAACATTTTACTACTCATTATCTCAATTTTACTACTCAATATTTCACTAATTCCCAACTGTAATTCTCCCTATACTTTATAAATTTACACAAGTTATTTATCAGCCAAATAGAGGATGGCATGACATGTATTTCTTTTAGCTTTGTCCCAATAATAATATATTACTGCAATACATTTTCAGTTTTTTAGCGGTGCTTTTACTGATTTATTTTTTAGTCTCAATGTTACATATGATATGGAGCCGCATAAGTGCCATGGTACAATTTGAAATATAGGGTCGTGTCTGTGTACCGGTGTCTCATAGATGGCTAAAGTGAGCTTGTCCCATTTTTGTTTTCTCCATTGAATTGGCAACCCTGTACAATTTTAGTTCTCGCCCGAAAAAAAAAAGGAAAAAAAAACTGACAATCGTAGCAAATTAAAAAAAAAACAGATGGAATATGGTGAAAGAAAATATGTAAGATCTTCAGTAGATGTTCTGCTGAGTATTGTTTTATTGGGTGGGACCTAACTGCCTCATATTTTGTGCAGTATGATGTTATGCCAAATTTCATTCTGGGACAAAGATATTTTGGGACCTCATAGTAAAATATTTTTAAATTGGGAATCCCAAAAATTTAAATTCTTTAAAAAAACCCAAATGCTTTGAGGGGATTAAAAAAATAGTTAGACAATAATACCCCTCCTCCCTCCCTCCCTCATTTCCTCCTTCCCTCATCGGTCGCCGGTGATGTTGCCAGAGCTCCAGTAACCAGCAGCGGAGCTCCAGCGACCGATGATGTCACCGGAGCTCTAGTGACCGGAAATACCACTGGCGTCGTTATAGTCACTAAAGTGAAGTTTGAAAAAAATTGCGAGTGCTGAAATTAGTTATAGTGAGTTAGAAATTATGAATTTCTCACTTGTAAATTTCATTGATCCCACTTGAAAACTTTTTTTCATGATTGTCTTATGAAATAAAATTGAGAGTATTGAAATCAGTTAAAATGAGTTAGAAATTTTATTGATATCATTTGAAAATTTTTTGTATGATTGTCTTCTGAAATACAATTGAGAGTACTGAAATTAGTTATAATAAGTTAAAAATTATGAGTCTCTTACTTGGAAATTTCATTGATTCCACATGAAAATTTTTTTCATGATTGCCTTCTAAAATAAGATTGAGGGTGTTGAAATCAGTTATAGTAAGTTGGAAATTATGAGTTTCACACTTGGATGTTTACTTGGAAATTTCTTTCAAAATTGCCTTGTAAAAAATTTCTAAGTTGAATTAAAGAAATTTCCAAATGAGAAATTTATAATTTCCAATTCATTATAACTGGTTTTAACACTCTCAATTTTATCTTAGAAGGCAATCATGAAAAAAAATTTGCAAGTGGGATAAATGAAATTTCCAAATGAGAGATTCATAATTTCCAACTCATTATAACTAATTTCAATACTCTCAATTTTATCAAGCTTCACTCCGGTGACTGTAGCAACATCGGCGATATTTTCAGTGATTGGAGCTCCGATAATGTCGTCGGTTGCCCAAGCTCTAGCAATGTCGTTGGTGACCAATGAGGGAAGGAAGAAATAAGGAAGGGAGGGAGGAGGGGTATTTATATCAAGTTGTATTTTTTTTTATCCCTTCAAAGAACTTGGATTCTTTTAAGAAATTTAAATTTTTGGGGCTCTTAATTTAGAAATATCTTGTTATTGAAGTCCCAAAATGTCTTATTCCCTTTCATTTTTTCTTTCCCCATAATTCTCCTTTTGACGATTATTTGCACTTCAACAGTTGACTCATGAATTGAGAGGAGTTTTTGGATTGGATTATTGTAAGCTTCAGTTGTACTTGGGAACTCTTTTTATCATGTACATTGGTTTTTGTAAAGATCTGATATACTTTTTATTTATTAGCCAAATAGGATGGCGTGATATGTACTTCCTTTAGCTTTGCCTCATTAATAATAATAATAATATATAATTTCTTTTTTTTACTTCTGGACAATGTTACCCTGTTACTGCAATACCTTAAAACAGTTGTTTAATATTACTTTTACTGATTTAATTTTGAAGTCTCAATGTACCATGCAGTTGCACAAAGGTTAAAGTAATATTTTATAGAGTACTCATGACTAACAGTTCAAAAAAATATAGTGGCAAAAAAAAAAACAGTTCAAAAATAGGTAAGACCTTCAGTAATGCAGCTGCACAAAGGACTCATGACTTATAACATGACATTACCTGTACAGTTGTTTAATGTTGCTTTTACGGGAATTATCTTACTTTTAAAATACATGACATTAGGGCAAATCACTTTTTATCTTTTTTTAGATTTTTAAAATACATCTGCAACTAAAAAAAAAAAATCCTATCTCCACATCCCCTTTATCACTTGGCCTCATTGCTATCTTCAATTTTTTAAAATATATATATATATATTTTTTTTTTCTATTGTATAAAAATGAAATATATAATTGGAAAAAAATTAAATATATAATGTATATTATGTTATTATTATTATTATTCATCAGTCATCACTTCTTTTTTTTTTTTTATTTCATTCTATATGTATCAAATCAATATATTTTTTTTACCACTTATCAAATCAATGCTGAAATGCTGTTACATTCCTCACTCAACAATGAACAGGCAAGTTTTTTTTTTTGGACACATTCACAACCATCTGACTGTTGGTGTATTTGTTTTGGTGAAAAAAAGTTTAAATGGATTCCAAAAGCTCACTGAAGTCAAAGGAAGGATATCAATTCAAAAAGCTAAAATAGAAACTAAAAATTATTCTCCAAGAAGATTGATGGAGAGATTTAAACTCACACCCCTATGGAGTGTGAACTATATATTTGCCAACTAAATCCACCTTTATGAACTTCCTCATGGTATTTTTGAAATAGCGATGTTTGCAACTACTATCTGAAATTCATTCAATTCAAGCTCCACAATATAAAGTAGCCAGCCAATCCTTGATTTCTGATTTTATCATATAAGTAATGCCACTAATATCTCAGATGCCTGCCAAGCTTCAACAGGTTACCATTGCAAATTTTTCTCCACCATATAAATTTATATGAAGCAAAAGTATGAAGAACTTCTATATGTTTCCAGAAACAGAAGATATCAACCTCCTTATGAAAGACTCATCTCTCAGTCAACAATAATGTTTTTGATTTTTGAATGTGTTCTGAAAGAAACTCTTGTATGAATGTTTAACTGCCTTGCAAAATTGATGGGGTTTCAAGAATTTTTTTTTTTCAATGGAAAGGTGTTCATTACGAGACTTTTCAATGAAATTGTGACATGTGGAGTATTATTTTCAAGCAATCCATGGTTAGATAAAAGTCCTCATATTTTTATTGAAAAATGATCTCATAGCACACACAGAACCTCACCAGAATATTGTCCTTTTGCAATTTGCTTTACGTAAGCTGTTATGATTTCGCAGCTGTTTCAAGTGTGACCAATTCATGTCCCTCTCTCAGACTTTCAGAGTTCATAGTTCTCTGCAGCATTAGCTAAAAGATATGAAATCATACATTGGTCAATCCAACCTCTTGGACAGCCAGACATGCAAAACATAGATATAAGCTTCAATAACGGGTAGTTCTTCGGTTCCCTAATTTTCCAGTCTCAGTATGTTTGGATTGAAAAGAATGGAAGAGAAGGAAAGGATAGAAAATGTTTAATTAAAATCTAAATCAAGGGACTTCCATTCTCCTTAATCCAAACATAACCTAATTAAATAGCAAAGACATGCCTCAGAACTTTGATCTATCTTATCAAAATTATTATGAAGGCCTTCCCATCACTTTTTGAATTTTACAAGAATGTTACTATATCATAGTGCAAATGTTCATTTTGTAGTCTTGTCGCTGATGAAGTAAGAATATAAGCAATCTGTCTCATCTTATCACAAGAACTTGGTGTTCAATAAGCTTCAATATGTAAAGGGGTGTGGAAAAATTCTCCCCTTCCCCACAAAGCCAAAAATGAAATAGACAAAAAACGTTGTCCCAGTAGGTGAATATAGCTCAGTACAGTCACCATGTTTGGGTTTTCTCCTGATTCCCCTCTCCAGTCCACTCCAGATACATGAACTTTTCTTTGAATCCGGAGGGGACTGGAGAGAGAATCAGGAGAAAAACTAGGTTCACAGTCACCTCATATAAATGCTACGAATAACATTGATAAGCCAACAACAAATTATCAAAGGAAACATACAATGAAGATAAACAGAAAAGTTTATCAAATATTGTACAATAAGAAGGGCAAGAAATGAACAACAGATACACACAAAAAATAAAATAAAATAAAAGTCAATTAAGAAAAGAGCAACTATCCTATTAATTTACAATATATGGTGTTCTAAAACGCCTAATGTCTTGAAGCAAGAAAGGCTTCACCTGATTGTGGTAAAAACTGTCTTAAATAGAAATATTTTTGGTTTCCTGGGGATATAAGAAAGAGTATGAAAATTTGCTCAAACAGCTACAGAAAGAAGCTTTTCTGAGCTTCTTTCTTTCTCTCATTATCAATTTTAAAGATACAATAGAAGACTGAACATATGCGAAAAAGAGAAGAAACCAATTAAAGACATCTAGAAAATTCTCAAAATTAGTGCACAATGAAGTCAGTGGCACAAGCAAACACCTAAAACTCACTAGTAAATGATGGACGCAGATGAAGATTAAATTGGAAAAGAAAAATTATCTTGATTGCACTGCTATGAAGTCCAAAGGTCATACCTCTAATACAAAATCGCTGTAATTGCATGCAGTAAGGACATCTTGAACTGTTTGGCTTGTTTTACTGTGAACTTGTGGCTGTCACATAACTGAAAATTCCTACCGAGTAAAGATCACAGTTTGAAATTCCCTAAAAAGTTCTTGCCATAGCTATCTTCTGAAACATAGACCTGTAATTAGCCTTGACATAAAGGAAAAAGCAGAAATCCTCAGTGCTTCATCCAACAACAAATGCCAGTGTGACATGGTTTAGTTCACCACAGCATAAATCGAGGATGAAATGTAATTTTTTACATTCTTTCCTGAAATGATTCTGACCGAGACAAAGCAGCAGGGTTTGCAATTAGAATTTGATCAGTATTTGAAATATCAGAACTTGCATCTTCTGACTTAGGTTCAAAAGATTTAAAAACACTGCCTTTAATAATGGGTTTGTTCTGCTCAGTCTTTGTGGCAAAAGCAGACCATATAGAACTCCTTGCAGCTTCTTCTGGATCATTAATTCTCAATGTCTTAGGTACCCAAAGATTTTGTGTCATCGCATCACCTGCCTGAGTGCTTACGTCTCTGGAATGTTTTCCTAATGTTGGAGACTTTGTCCCAGGACAAACATCGTTGCTAGTGGAAGAGGAAGGTGATGGGATGCCGCTAAATCTAGGCCCAACAAATGGAGACCCTTCCTTCTGGCCAGTCCAGTTTGGCAGGCAACTCAAATGAAAAGGTGCTGCTGGTAATTCTATTGCTGGAGCAGTGAAACCTGGGACAGCCATCATGGTTGCAGAACCCATATAAGCAGGACTGGGTCTAAATACCATTGAATTCCAACATGGGCTCCATTGGTAAGCCCATGGAGGTACAGGATAATAATGAAGTGGATGTAGAGGATTAAAACCATTTACGTGTTGTTGCAAACCTGCCTGCTCAATTTCATTTGCAGAGCTTTCCTTTTCCCTGGATTCAAAATCTCTGGAAGGCTCCTCAATTTCATCACCAATAAAGGAGTCAATTTCAGTTTTTTTCTGGCCATTTAGATTTAACACAGTTTCCAAGGATTCACAAAGAGGAGCTTCCTCCCCAAAACTAGGGCTATTTCCCATTCCTCCAGTAGGTCTTGAAACTGTAGGAAAAGAGTTGGGGTCTGTGTGGGTAACAGATACAACATCAGGGCTGACGGACAATGGTGAGTGTTTATTTTTGCGCTTTCCGGCCCCCACAGGAACATTTCTAATTATCCCTCCAGCTGTCCAATATCTCTGGCAATTTTTGCAGAAATGCCTAGGTTGGTTAACATTGTAGTTATTGAAATAGCAAAATTTAGTCTCCAAGCTGTTGCAGCGGGGACAAGGCAGCACCTTATCAGGTTTCTTGAAAACTTTTTCTTGATGACTGATATCTCTACTACGAGCTTTGTAGTCCTTAGTTCTATGACCTACTTTAGCCTCCACTTCGAAAGTAGGGCTTCTATAAACGTTTCCATCTGCTTCTTCTAAAGCATTATTCTGCTCGCCAGATTCGAAAATAACATCGCCTTCAATTATTGATTTATCATTCCTGTTCTGCAATTGAGGACTAAACATTATCAGAGGGCATACCATTGAATACAGTGGAAGACATATATTAGGCCAAAAAACTTGGTGATCAAAATACAGAGGCTAGCATAAAATATTAATCTTTAAACAAAAGTTGCACGAAATAACCACAGATATATAAGCCCATTTCATGCTTAATAATCGAGCAATCAATAGTATATGGAAAGTATGATAAAAGAATCAAGTTGAAAGCCCTACAGTTCAAGTTCAAAACCCAATCAAGTGGTACTAGCAAATACCTAAAAATTAAACCTATATTTTGTCTTTTCTGAAAATCCCCCATCAATTTTCTTCATTTTCATTTTCAGTCCCCTTTTGGAACGCAAATGTATAACTCCACTACCTTTGAGATAATTTATCAAACACCTTTAGATACTGCTTTAGTGCTCTTACCACTTTGATTTAACTACAGATTATTAAATTGCCCTCACAGCAACGAGTTCAAGCACTTGTCAGACCAAATGACCCCCTCAAAGTGAAATTAAGTTTTCAAAGCTATATCGAAATAGCAATCACAGAACTAAAACATTCCCATAAAACAAAGTCAATAAATACATCTAGAACCTACGCTTCCTGGGAAAATCACAAATCACGTACAACACACTCGCTCAGAAGTCACTAGTAACACACTGTACGATTGCATACAGTTTAGGATAAAAAACACAAAATTACAAGTTCGTATTACCTTGCTGGTAATTTTCACTAAATTTTCCCAGAAAAAAAATGAATTAAAAAATGAAAGAATAGAACATAGGAAAGTGAAAGAAGACCATGATTTGAGACGAATCGATGGCGCGGGTTGAATTAAGTGGAATATCTCTTCCAAAAAGCTTTATAGCAGGATCTCTAACGGTAGACATGCCTCTGGTAGGGGAACCAGCGAGGATAAGTCAAAAGGACCCAAAAAGGGCAGAGAGGAAGGAGCAAGACCCAGAACCTAAAAAGGAAATAAATAACTGTTTAGCTGCCAAAAGAAGAAAAAGTAGAAAAGTGTCATTAGGAATTAAATGATTCCCAAATGTTAGGTTTTGGGATTTATACACGTAACAAAAGCAATGGTTTAAGTACTGGACCGGACGGCCAGAACAATTGAATCGTCATTTGATGCAAAAATATCTCAATTTGGCTTTAGATCATTTTGAGATTGGATCGGATTTAACCGTTTTAAAATGGTTTTTGAGCTATAAATTGGAATAATTTTTAATAAATTGGATGATTTTTTAAATTGTATAAAATTTAACTTAAATTTATTTTTTTACCAAAATTATTAAAAAGTAAAACATTTTTTTTTTATTTTAAAATTACTAATTATAAAAATGAAAATTTTCATTATATTATATTCCCTCTATCCCTAATTATAAGAGAATTTTGAGATTTTTTACTTATGTCAAAATATAAAAGATATGAATAAAATTTGTTTCTTTTATACACTTGAGTAATTAAAATTGTATTGACAATTATCAATAATTAAGTAATCTTACTCTAGACTTTTAATGTGGATAATTCTTGAAAGAAATTGAAATTATAGCATAATTAATAAGTGTAACTACCAAAACTGCTCTTTTCTTGACACAGATGAAATAATTATTTATTTCTTATAATTGGGGATGAGTGGATATAGTCATATAGTGTTATTATGTTAAAATGTTTTAACATTATTTTCAATGATTTAACATATATCATTACCATGTGAGCTTATTAACTTATTATAAACTTAAACAACTTAAATTTATTCTCTTAACAATTTAATATTTTATTTTTATACATATATTATTATATATAATATTATTTTTATTTAATTATTATGTCACCGATTCGATTGCCGGTCTAACCAGTTGAACCATAAAAATCATGGCCCGGTGACATTTCCAATCTAATGTCCAGTCCGATTTTTAAAACATTGAACAAAAGTACTGAATAGGACCAAGTTGAGATACGAAAACTTGGAGAATGTCAATCACTTTTACCATTGAAATCAAAGTAGATTAGCGGATTCAACTTGTTGAATCATTAACAGGTACCAAGTCTAGTCCCAGCAAAAGAGAGAATTAGAAATTTTAAGAACTAATGCAAATGGTGGATAATGCAAAAAGTGAAAGTCGGACTATCAGCATGTGCAAACCATTTGAACCAGTTATAAACTGATAATTCTAATTTTTATAGTTAAAGATTTTCAAAATTTTGACAAAAAATTTGTAAATTTGAATTCTCAAGGCGAACATGATGACATAATAAATGAAGAATTTAATATATATTAATTTAATGATATTTAATTATTTGTAGCAAATGATAAAATAATAATTTAGTATTATTTAAAAACTTTAATTAACTCATACAATTTGCTTAAACTTGTATTCATAATCTATTAATAAGATTATACTTGAACATTTGCTTAAGCAATTGTTGTAAATATATTATGTATATGTTTATTTTTATTTTATTTTATTTCTTACCCATTATTTTTAATATATTGCTTTATTTCATTTCACTGATACATTAGAAACTTCAATTATTAAAAAATTATGAAAGTCTTAAAAGTGGACAACTTAGAATTTTTTTTAATTTTTCATATATATTATTTAAAATATATTATTTTAATCATTACAAGTTTAACCCTAGTTAAATCACAATTAAACTATTAAATCATGAATCAATGTTTCAACTGGTTCAACATCTAATATGAAAACATTGTTTAAAATCGTTGTTGTTTCTTTGTGTGGTAATGGCATTCTTAGATATAGCTTATACTTCGAAAATTTTTACTCTTACATCATTTTGCAAAATATGGATAGCATTAAATTTTTTTATATTTATTTTTATTTATTAAATGTATCTTACCAATTGGAGAGAGGGAATGAGTAATGTTAATTAATAATAATTCTAATAAAAATCATATCAAATAGTATAAAAATTATTTTATATTTTGCAAAATATTCTTTATTTTTATGTACAAATCTAGTTCTAAATATTTTGAAACTGATTGAGGTTTAGCACAAGATTATCATCAATATATTCATGTTTCTTATAAAATTACAAAAAGTTGTACAATGTAGCTTTTTATACAGGGTTTCATGTAAATAAAAAAAATATAGGGTTTCATGCATTCTTTTTTTATATATTTCTTCTCTTATATATTTTTAATCTTTTTCACATATTTCAAGATATTTTCAAACTTTTTATATTGATGATAGAATGTTGTAACATCCTAAGAGAACACAGACCAAAACCACTAGCACGGATAAAACTTAACCAAGATCACCTTGAATATATATTGGAAGGATAAGGGATTAGAAGCAAAAAGCTAGAAGACTGAGGCCAAAAATGAGTAAAAGATCGAAAGTTGAATTTGAGGACATAACATCCACCAAAAACCAAAACAGAAACTTAGGAAAGTAGGAGACAAAAGACACCACCACGCTGAGGAACATGAAGCCACGATGAGGGAGACTACAGGACAACCAAAATTGAAGACAAAGAAGCACAGTATCATGGCCTGAGCTTTGGTGCTACGGCACCACTTATTGATAACTTATCAGCAATTTGCTAATAAGTTAGCCAAACTTCCGATGTACATATTTTCCTAACCAAATCTTCAATTGGCATGATTTAAGTGCCAAGAAGTCACTTTTCATCCCCTAACCTCACTTTGAAATTCCTCCGTATGAAAAATTTGAACACCCTTAGTCAAAATGGTTACTGCTAGGCCAAAACTTGACCTTAATAGCTTCCAATCTCAAACCATTGACCTTTTGGTCACCAAATCTTTTCCAACAAGTCATAAGTAATACAAAGACATTATTTAAGGAGGTGGCACCCCAAAAAAATCACTCTTTTAAGTTTTAACTCCCTTGAACTCCAAACTTGCCTTTTGGATGACATACCCTTTTTTTCATAGATTACACTAAAACTCCTAAACAACCTTAAAACTTACTTAGACTCGGCAAAGTATAGTGGGCAACTAATGCCCCAGACCCCGAACTCTCAAGAATAAAGAATAGGGCGTATGTCCAGAAACACACGATAACCACCAAGATTACAACTCCATGATTCACCACAACTTGTTTTTACATACATTAACCTCAAATAACCTCGGAATCAAAATGACATGAGACTAACAACGTAGTTCAAGTCTTAAAACAACCCCAAGAAATATGCAGAGCATCATCACACATGGCATCTAGTCATAAAACCACACTCAACATAGTACTATATATATATATACATCATGTGTTCTCATATAACACATACCATTCATGAGTACTCGAATATCACATGCTAGTCTGAGGGGAAAACCCACCTCAGTCACCATTTTACTAGAGCTAAACAACCTCTTCCTAAAAAGGGTATCCATGGGAGGTAAGACAAATGTCCCAATAACCAAGAGATAACATATAAAAAGATTTCCGATATAATATATTACAAACATATTAGCTTATTACAAGTCAAAATACTAGAAATTGATATATAACTATACACATACGGTATGCATTATGCAGATATTATACACAAGATATGCAAAACCCACATCAATCACAGCAAAAACCATGAGTTAGTCACCCTCACAAGGTGACCTCGATAAGTAGTCTCCTTCCAACAACTAGTGAAGGCCAATTCGGAGTAACTACTAAGCTTACTACCACTAGTGATAACCTGGCCAAAGGTCATTCTATTAGTAAGTAGACAATGGTTCCTCTTCTCTTGGACCACCCAAATTGATGATAATTTATGAAAGATGCATTCCCAATCCACTGCCACCTGACTCTCCTGGTCAAAAAAAGAGGATTTAGTAGCAGCATATATACATATATCAACCTTACCACTTGAACACGAGGCCTTACGAGTGGATTGGTATACCATATGCTATCTCACGACATCATCACCCATCATCCAATGCCCAACACTTATTAATATGCCAACATATTAATGTCATATATAATCATCGTCATCATCATTATCATGCTAGCATAAAATCATATGGTGATGCACAGTAATAAGAAGTATATCAATATGTGACATGATCCAATATATGTGTGTGTGGCCAATTCCATTCTTATCATTATTAACATTATTATTATGGTTACTTATGCTAATATTAAGGGTACAATATTCGTAGGTCCAGTCCTTATTATTCCCATATATATACACATATACATATGAATATAAAATCGATAGTTCTCTCTTTCTTATCATACTTTTCAAAGGAAAGGGGTTTCGAGAAAATTACCATTCCCTACTGTGATATAAGTAGCATATCATGATATGAAAACTTTCAAACATATAGAATAAATAAAATTGCTCCCTAGTTACCTCGAGTCGCCACACACTCACAACACCTTGGTAAGCCAAAGGATCACCCATTACAACATACAAGAGAAACTACAATTCATAACAATTAATTAACATTCAAGACCAATTTAAGCCCAAACATTCAACAAGATTCCAATAAAACTGTTAGAATTTCCCAAGATCATTTTATGCCTCCAAGACCCAAATCCACCATAACACAATTCACCCACTTATCAATGAATTTGATGCTTCCAATTAACTTCTTAGAATCCATATACCGCACCAAAACATATACACACTCTATACAAGCATCAAACACAAGAATCAAGACCAAAAGCATGCTTCAGTAGAACTTAAATCAACATCTTAAGCATAAACCCAATGAAACTAAGTTACCAATACCATATTCAAACATCTTTATATTCAAAACGGTCCAAAATTCTCAATTTGAACCTAACCAAATTCAGACATCATGTAAAACCAAAATGTAGAGATTAGGGTTTAGAAAAAACACCCCACAATCAACCAAAATTCATAACCTAAAGCTTAAACATACCCAATAGTACACTATTGAAGTATTTAAATACAATTTAATTGGTAGAAATCCATCCCAACTAGGCTCACAACATCCAACACCAAAATCCACTGTTTAAAACCAGAAAAAGAGGAAGGAGTAAGTAAAGAATCATCATACCTACAAAATCTAAGCTTCCAAGAGCTCTAAAACGCGCCCCAACACCTCAAATCTTTGAACCCTAGCAGAGAGTCTTCATTTTTCTCCATTTTTCCTTCTTCAGTTGACTAGTTCAAGTTATTTAAGAATAGACATGGTAACACGGCCGGGGTAATTGGCACTACGGCACTAGTACTTTTTGTCTCCAAATTTCACTGGCACAAATCGACTCTGTCGCCACGATGCGAAGGGAGCTCGCCGTGGCGTGGAAATTTCTCTATCTTCTTCTTTTTTTCTCATCTCTTTCTCCAATCCTGGCCCCTTCGAACTTGCACCAATATGAAAGTATTCTTCCATAAGTCCAATAACATGTCCAAAAGAATCAAATTGAGGTTGTTGCAAATGTCATATGATTACATATATAATATACAAGTTTCTTATTATAAAATTTATCAATTTATTATCTTCAATCCAAAATATATCTAGTTATCTTAATTTTGATATTTTAGATTCCTTCTATATATATATATATATATTTTACCAACAAGATTCCTTCAATATTAAAGACATTAGGCTAAATACATAATAATTACCCAAAAAAGATACCTAATATATGTTGTTAAAAATTATTAAATATATTTTTGTATACTGATATTTGATATTGTAAGCGTTAAAATTTTGATGCCATTTTAGATAATTATAAAAATCTCATATAACGTTTTAAGATCTAATTAATTTTTTTATTTCTTATTATTATTTAATTTTTATTTATTTTTCTAATCTTAAAATATTTTAATGTAATTAGTTATAATCATACTTCTTTAATAATAACTTCTTTCAGGGTGGCAAAGAAAAACCTCCTCTCAATCGTGATGGAAGTATAATTTCTCAATTGACATTAAATATTGCATTAGGTTCGTAAGAAATCAATTTGATGAGAGAAAAAAATTAAGAAAATAAAAAAATTATGTTTAGTAAATAGCAAAAAAATTTTGCTAAAAAAGAGTCGTTTTTTTTTTCCTTGATGAACAAAGAAAATACGCAAACAGATTACATTAACAGGGGAACACCTCTAAGGCATCCAGTACCAAATGGTTCCTCACAAAACTTGGAGAAAAGTCAAGAAAGGAAAAAGCACATATGGACTAAGCACCATCTCTAGCCAACAAATCAGCAGGTTTATTAGCATCATGATCACAATAACTAAGCTGAATAATCCAAAGTCTCTTAAGCAAATTAAGCACTTCCAGCACAATGTTTGAGCATTTGTCACAACAACTTAAGTGTAGCATATTAATAACCTCTAACACATCAACTTCCACAATCAATCTTCTAAACCCAAGGTCCTAGCAACTACGAAGACCTTCACAAATGCCCCAAAGCTCAGCTTCCTTAGATGAACAGTGACCAATAAATTTGGCAAATCCACTAATCCATGCCCCTTCATTATTCCTTGTGAGTCCACCACAAGCGATGCGGGTTCCATCCAAAGCTGCAGTACCATCAGTATCCAACTTGAGCCAATTAGTAGGGGGAGGTTGCCACTTACTAGAGTTAACAGCATCAACAGTAAACTCAGAAGCATGAAACACTGAAATGGGTTTGTAGGCGTAGTATAATCATGGAGGTTATCAAGCAGATACCAACTCATATTACTAGGTCTTGAAAACGCAACATCAAACAAGCTCTTGTTCTGCCAATTCCAGAGCAACCAGACACCTACTTCCCACACTTGAGCCCATTTGGCTACCTTCCTATAACCAAAGAAATTCACAGTTCTACCATCTCTTATATTCCATTTGGTATTGTCTTCGACAATGGAAGATTGTTCACTAATAAACGCCCATAGAGGAGAGTCACCCTTCTTGGCTTGAAAACTACATTCTCTACTACTGGATTGCTTATACTTACCCTTTAAAACATCACTCCATAGACCACCCCCAGAGTTAATCAACTTCCAAGATAATTTCGCAATACAAGCTCTATTGAGATCCTCTAGGCTTCTGAAGCCCAAACCATCAATGCTTGGCAAATGGTATTCCAACCCACAAGATGTTTTTTAATTATTCATATTGCTGAAAAAGAGTCTTTCATGTATATAGAATTCATTCTCAAACCAGACCTAAACAGAGGTGTTTTCCCTTTGGGCCGGACAGGTTGTATGCGTAGTTAGCATCAGGACAAATGTCACTTAACTCTTATATACAGTTGTACAATTAAAAGTTTAAAACATTAAACTTGAAATATAAAATAATTTTGGGATAATTGGGATTTGGGAGCAAAAAAGAACATATTTGGTTTTGGTACCAAATTGATTTTTTAAAAAAAAAAAAAGTCGATTCTAGGTTCAAAAAATTCAATTCTTATAAAAAAAATAACTTTGACACCAAAAACTAAATATCTTTATTTTTTTTTCCAAAACCCAATTATCCCAATAATTTTTTTTTATATTTATTTTTGAATAAATTATATATAATCACATTTATAACTAAAAAAGATTCGAATTTTATTGAAACATGTTCTAACAAGACCCTGCTTCATTCAATATTATCATATGAATAATAGAATTCTTATAAAAACCAACAGACAAACAAATAGAAAGAGCTTCTTGACAGAGGTCCTCATATCTTTCTCTCATATCACTGATCATTGGATTATCTAGGAGATAAATATTAGAGGGAAAAACAGAGGAGAGTGTAAGTTGGATTGGTTGGCTTCGTTTTTCTTTTAACTTTTTCTTTCGTAGAAATTCAAATCAAACCAGACATTTTTTTTATATTACACAAAATTTAAAAATAAATCATATTATTCATAACTTGTAAATATGGTATTTGGTATAGTGAAAGCATTTTTTAAGGGATGAGAATAAGAATTGATATGGAAATGGAAATGATAAAATATATTTAGTATATAAGGAAAAAAGTAGATGGAATTCTGACATAATTTTTATTTGATATATATATATATGAAATAATTTGAAATGATAATTACACCCCTGTTTAAAATAAATAATTTTAAGAAAAGACAATATCCCTGCGTGTTTTGGACATTATAGACTTGATATCAAGTGAATATTGTATTTCCATCTATTTTTTATGGAAACATTTGTGGCCAGTCTTTCCAACATCAACAGTATAACGAAATCTATCTATGAAACACTTCAAGCCTATCAAACAAGGGTGTTGCTTACTTGGACTTCCTTCCTTTTTTTTCTCCCACTGTTTTCACATGCACTAAACGTGGCTTTAATATTTTTTTTTCTTCTCTTCCTTTTTTTTTTTTTGGTTGATACGGTGATACCGGCATTAGCACATGCAACCACGAGATTACGCATTTAAAGATTATCATGAGGACCAAATTGCCAGTAGCAAAACCTTTTTTTTTTTGGCCAAGGGTAGTAAAACGCTAATTAGTACCCAAAGATTTTAAATTGATATTGATGATGGCTTTTTGCAATTATTTTTTATTTTGTAAAGCTTGTAATTAACAATAAAAGAAAATATAAAAAGGCAAAGTCACTTTCAGTCGCTTTACAAAAGGCCCACAGGGGGGGAGATTATGGATGGGGTGTCCTGGTTTCTTGTTTTATTTTCTAATAATAATATATATTTGTTTGAGGGGGTAGGTAATTTCTTGTCACTGTGTACCTTGTCATTTATCAGAGGGTTCGCCATGTGGCATCAGACATTATTATAAGGGAAACTTTAGAAAAATACTAAAATATAAAAGTAATAATTAAAAAGTTGAAAATCATAAAAAATTATGTACAAGTTTTATTGGTGTAAAATTCTAAAAAATGTGTATAAATAATTTCATTAGTATGTATAGAATTGTAGAATAATAAGTATAAAATATTGGAGTATGATTTTATACTTTATTGAAGTTTTTTATATTCATTTTTCAGAATTTTATACTAATAAAAGTTGAGCGTAGTTTAATATTGAAGCATGATTTTATACAAAATAACAGTTTTTTATACCTATTTTCAAGAATTTTAGGCTAATTTTACACCAACGGTACTTGAATCTAATTTTTTAGAGTCTTCAAACTTTTTAATAAGTATTTTCATATTTTGATAATTTTTTTAATGATCCCCTTATTATAATTTATTTATTTAGTATATAAAGGATACTTGCTCTTGTCATGTGCATTACTTCACCATTTCCCTCTTATCTATCCAATCACCAGATCATTCAAATGTCATCAAATCAAATATATCATCTAAACGCACTGTTAGTTTATAAGCTTGTAAATAATGGAACTTATCATATTTGGTATGAATGCATAGGATTCACTATAATTTTCATTAAAAAAAGAAAATTGGATGACCAATTCTATTCTGTGAAAATTACATTTAAAGAATTTTTAATAAAATATTCTATTAAAAATTTTAAAAATCATAATTATTTTTAAAAACTAAGATTATTATTATTATTAAAGTTTATGGGATTCACTTTATAATGAATATTATAAAAATTGATAATAATTAAAAATAACGGAAAATTAATCATTCCATGTTTACTCAAAAATGGAAGAAAAACTAAAATAGAATAAATTTCTATCCTAAGTTCTGGAAACAAATGGAAAATTCCTAGATTTATATTGTTTACCAAAAAAAAAAAGGTTAGATTGTACTTATTATTAATGGATATATATATATACATATATGATGAATATATATTATTTGATGAATTTTTTTGTCCAAAAATTCCTGAGAACTTTCCAAACAGAGTGATTATCAGCTTGTGAGTTCAATTTCATGTATGCTTATACAAGTTTTAACTTGCTAATCTCATTATGCATAACAAAATATTAATATTAGAAAATGAAACTTTATCTTGTCTCATCCAAACACTTGGAATTACATCTAAACACAATATACTTTGGTAAATGACTATGTATGGCCCTTATCCATATAAATTAACATTAATATTCAATATAAAATATTAAATTTGTAAAAAAAAAAAATTATACTATTTGCAAGCTATGAATATTGTCATTTTATTTTTAATCCGTATATTGTGCTATATGCAAAAGCCTACTAATTTGTGTGAGTTTAAAGATCTGTGCTTTTTTTATCGTGCAGTTCACAGTGAAATCAGCAAGCTTTGGTGAGATACTCGTGATGATCAAGAAGTACAATGAAATCAACTCTTCCTGTTAACACTTGTATATCTGCAACGAGTAATTAATATTTTCCCTCTTTTTCTGTTACAAACAATCATCAAAGTTAATTTACAACAGAGGCTACATTTACGGATACAAAAAGAATAAAGATACAAAGCAACTCCTACTGTGAAACCAAAAACACTATCCTTCGGACAGCAGATGAACAAGAAATCTGGCAACTCACAGAAAAAACTCTCCAGTAGCCTAAAGAATGTGTAACTTTACAAAAAAGAAAAAAGAAGAATGAAAGGGTACCAAAGAAAATATCTTATTATCTATTTTTATCTATGTAATATTGAATTTGGATCCTCTGAAGTTAAAATATTGCTCAAATGTGAGGGAGAATGACACAACGAGTGAAAATTCATATGTGGGTTACTTCTCTTTTCTCTTTATCTCTTTGCTACATCAGAAACGCTTTACGAGTTCCTATCTTCGGAAGATCCAAATTGAAATGTCATCATCTTGGTGGACCAGCTGGAATAGGATGCATTTCTATATCTCCACCTCCAACCACCCTTGAAGTTCCAACCTTCTCAACCTCTCTTGAGATTTGGATATCATCAGGGAAGTAATATTGATGGATAAACTTCACTATGAAACGAGGGAGCAATGCTGCGATGATAATTCCAAGCAGACATAACCAAAACACTCCAGTGCCTGCAGCATGAAAGATGGCCCTGCCAAAAGTATTTAGAGATGAAAACATCAGTCTTTACATAGATGGAGAAGTTATGTGGGATTGCAGAAACATCTCAGCCTTACAAAGACGTCTTCATTTATTTATTTCTTTTAATATTCTGTGATAAATTACTCATTCCTCTGAGGTTTAAACAAAAGCTCACACATTCCAGATGCAATTATTTACTCAATCCATCTCCAAGCAGTCAATATTAAGAACACAAATTCAATGGACAAGGAAAGAATGAAGAATAGAAAGTCTGATGTGTGTAAAAAAGAATGAATTATTATTTGCATGTTTAGGACTGCCAACATTTCATTAGGCTCCAAAATAGATTCTGATAGTAAATAATTAAGCATGTTTATATTCTTTTTCAAACCGATGCAGACCAGATTCAGCCCAAGACTTCCCGTATAACAAGCAAATTGGAGCAAGAGTAATTGAACCCCAAAGAAAAACAAGACATACCAACAAGAGCTACAGTTGAAAAATGACACATGCAACTATCTTTAACCTTGCACGCTACGATGTTAAATTTAGCGGAAATGACTAAACCCTTATTTTGGTCTTCTCTAGATAGACCAACTCTCAAGTTGGTCCTTATCATAAAGTCATTCTCATTTTGGTTCCTTCTGTTTCAAAATCCATCTAATCTATAGTCCATTCGTCAGTAAATGACTAACTCAATCATTATCAAAGATAGTGGTTCATTAACTAAGATGAATTTCTGAATGTGGAGAACCAAAAGGAGAATAAAAAAATGTAGAAGACCAAGTAAGGATTTGATTCCAAATACTTATGCACCTACATATTTGTATATGAATAAACAAAGGTCATGAGAAAAAAGAGAGAATGCATACCAGTAACCAGGTAATGAAGGTATAGCATCAATGATCATTACACAGATGAAGGTTGCAACTATAGACCCCCAAATGGAAGCATGAGTAATCCAATTCCACCTGATCACATCCATGGACAAGTGTAAATTAACCAAAATAACCACTGCAAGAGTCCAAAGATCTCCAATGCTCGCTACATCAATGGTGCTTCCCCAATTTGCGAAGAAAGGACCAAAGAAGACAACAATGCTTTGCCACAATGTATCAGCCATTGTCAACCAAAATAATTTTTTGTTGTACGCCTCTTGTCTCTGCCCAGCCCCATAAAGCTGAGGATAGTTTAGAAGAGTCCTTTTACTAAGGTCTTTGTCAAGAATACCAACAACAATTGTCGGCAATGAAGTGTAGATGATTGAATACAACATGCTGCTCCATTCATTTATAGCTGTCGTCAATGTGAAGGCAGTGTAAAGCACATACCTGGAAAACACCATCAGAATAGTATTATGTAAGAATCTGTAGTCATGCATCCCAACTATAGTAGGATGCTTGTGATAGTTTGAATTCGTATGATGATTGCATCTATGCACGGGGCATGTGCATGTCTGCCAAATTATTTACTCACCAAAATAGGACGAGAACAAGGACAGCATTTCTGTAAAAATTGTATAGTATCATGTAACCCAACCGTTGGTAATTCCAGTGTCCATGCACCAATAAGAGGGGAACTAAAAACCTAAACTGCCCCATCGCAAAATCGGATGCCATTACAGCTTGACGACCCTCCTGTCCACTGATTCCAACTCCAACATCAGCCATTTGGATCATTGAGACATCATTAGCACCTGTAACACAATGAATTTACAATTTCATAATCTCAGGCTCTTTTCTGTTCGACAGGATTGACAATCTGTAACAAGTCAACATAAGAATTCATACCATCCCCAATGGCTAGTGTCATGTCAGACGTCCTGTTCTTCACAAGGGCAACAATTCCAGCCTTTTGTAATGGAGCTACTCGACAACAGAGAACCACTGAACATTTGCTTCCTAGTTGAAAGAGCTGAAATCAATAGCAGCAGTAAACTTAGGACACAAAACATCACCAAGTACATCGTATACATAATCTGAGATACAACAACACTAACCTGTTCCTCAAGTTCACTATCAAGAACATATACGAGGCTGGTACCATCAATGATCAAGGCTATTGGGATTTTAGCAGCATAAGGACTTTCAGTACTATTGGTAACACCAGACGCAGTCATGAGTTTGTTAGACATGACTAGGGCATCTTGTAAACTCCGTCTACAAGACTCTCTATTGTTGCTATTAATTATAATCTGAGTCATGTTGCTTGTCAGGAGCTTTGAGGAGTAGCCAATTGATATGGCAGTTTCCTGTTTGTCCCCAGTCAATACCCATACCTGAATACCTGCAGTCCTCAGAGACTCAATGGATTCTGGAACCCCTTGCTGCAATTTATCTTCAATGCCAGATGCACCCAATATGCAGAGGTTGTTTTCTATATTGCTGGCAACCTTGCGAAGTAAAGCAGCCCGACCCATTAAAGCAGAGCTTGCTGTCTCAAAGGCCTGGTGCCATTGCTCAAATTCTGAAGCATTCAGTTCCCTCATTCCAATGACAAGAGTCCTCAACCCCACCGAAGAATAAGAGTGAAGATGGCTTTCAGTTGCACGTATTATGTCCATTTCTGATGACTTATCTATTACACTTAACATGGATGTATCAGCACCCTTGACCAAAAGTTTCACAGAATTGTCAGGATACCCCAATATGACTGACATTCTCTTCCGATCACTATCGAATTCATGCAAGCCCAAGACATTGAACCTGCACTACCCATAGGGGAAAACATCATTAAAGAGTAAATCATGGAACCTCTCTAAAGGAGGTTTCAAGTTACTAGACAATGACTGTAATGAGTAAAATGTATGAGCTCTACATCACAAGAGAGCAAAAGCAGAAAGAGATCATTAATCAAATGACCTCAGCATATAATATCAACAATTGCCACCACTAATTACATATATAAAGAAACACATGAAAATCTGTCATAGACAGTTGAAATGCATACATCGTATCAACTATGAAGTAAACAAGAAAGAAAAATTGCAGGACCCTTTTCCTCTCTGCTTATGAATTGTAAATAGTACACCATTACCAAATAACTGAATATGGTTATAATTTGAAAAATACAAATTTTGTCAGTTAGAGTAGCCTAATGAAGAAGAAATACAAAAACGGCAATTGAACTTACCTTTGTCTCTCTCCCTGGATATCAATAACTATGTGGCCTGAGGTCCGTTCTATAAGAGTATAACCATAGGCGGCAGCAGCATATACCAGCGCTTGCTCATCAGGTGACTCGCCTTGATAATCTATCAACTTGACTTTAGGATCAGATGTGTCAACATGAAGAGGAACAATGGTATTGCAGGCTGCCAATGCCAGGAAGAAATCCTGAATCTGTTTTTCTTCCTTATTTTCAAGTCTACTTCTTGATAACTGCAAAAGTTTTGGATTGACTTTCACCTTCATCTTGGGCTTCAAGACTGCTCCATCCACTAAGAGCAAACAAAAAAAAGTACGTGACTTAATTTACAAACAGGATCAGATACAGTAAAGGATTTGCTAAAAACTATCTAATCTGAAGAATTTGTACCTTCTACAGAGTACCCATCTTGCTCATTCTCCTGACTGTCTTTTGTTTTACTGTAATCAACACCCCAGATGCTTGCACATTGAAACACCATCTTGTTCTCAGTAAGTGTGCCAGTTTTGTCTGAGAAAACATACTTGATTTGCCCTAAATCTTCATTAATATTTAAAGCCCTGCACTGAAATCTGGAATTTGATGCCTCATCATACATTTTGTTGTCACCGATCATGAAGTATGCCTGGCCAACCCGGACAAGCTCCATGGAAATGTACAAGGATATGGGGATCATGACTTGGAACACTATAACAGACATGAGGAATGTGAAAAAAATTTCCAATCCCCATCCATAATACTTATAGCTCTCCACTTCTCCCTCTGAAAAGTCCAGCTTCCTATAATAAGGTATGATATCTAACTCATCCTTGTGGCGCTTTAACCAAACAGCAGCACAAACAGAAGTGACTGTACACAAAGCAACAAGAAAGAAAGAGAGAATGATTATCTCGGAGTTCATGCGAGTCTCCAGCCGGCTTCTCTTAGATGGAGCTCCCGAGCTGTTGAGCATAGCTTTGGTCTCACTGCCGCAATATACAGCAACACCAAGGGCCCATTTAGTATTCTTGAGCTCACAGCCTCGAAGAACAATATTGGAGGATCCAAGTGACAAACGCTTTTGATCAACTTCCATGTTAGCCTGAAACCCATAAATGTTCCTGTTGGGTTTCTCACACTTAATCAAACCATTGATTCTCTCTGTTTCAGGCGACTTTGAAAGGGTCTCTTGTTTTGCATACCGAGTCTTCAAATTTGATTCTCCATCTAAATTTATAGTCTGAACATATGCAACCCCAGTAGGATCACTGGTTGACAGCAACACAATATCACAAGGAATGGCTTCATTTGCATGAATTTTAACTATTTCACCAACTCTAATGTCCTTCCATTTCTTCTGTTGAAACTGATCACCAACTAAAACTGACGCTAATCTGCTGTTCTCGACTTTGTCTGATCGATGTCTCCTCCAATCCTCAAATGCGTCCTTCACAGCTGTAACGAGCAGAACAAAGGCCAAAGGCAAAACGGAAACTCCCCTACCAAAGACAGCGAGCTGAGGAAGCTGATTAAGAACGGCTATTATAAGGAAATAAATATAAGCAACTCTATGGAATTGTTCGAACAAATTTCTGGGCAAAAAGGTGAGGATGGAGTATTTCCCCGTACGAATCGAATTTCCAGCGAATTCAAACCTCTCGTTTGTCTTCACAGGATCGTTTATATAAACCAATCTCGCATCCTCGTCCTTGATTTCCTTCTGCGACACGCTGAACGCTTCGGAATCAGCGCCTTTTGACCCATACCGAACTGGCTTAGATCCTGAATGATTGAAAGTCACTTCCCGGACCGAAATCCTATCGGATTCCCGAGACTGACTCGACGTGGTGCTTCTTCGAGACGATGATTTCAAAGCAGGGTCAAAATGTGACGAGTTTGCCGCTTGCTGGTTCGAGTCCATGCCAGAGTTTGACTTTGAAGCAGCTATATCGGAGAAAACAGGTACTACAATGTAAAGCTCAAGTTTCAAGAATTTTTCGAAGATGCAATCAGAACTACCCAGTTAGGACCCATAATCCGAAAACCACGTGCTACTAAGAATCAGAGATTGAACAACTGACACGAGAACACATACAATCAGCACAATTTTTTTTACAAAAACTGCAGTAGCAGCTCACAGAACTTGGAAAACAAACAAACGCGGAACTAGTAATCACCAAAACTACAGGACATGCAGAGAAAATTTGGATGTGAAATAGGTTCTATAGTGCGCGTGGAAGGGACAGGCAGTATAAGAACAGGGCAGCAATGGTGAAGATTGTTGAAGACTGGGTATTGCTAAAGGAAAAGTAGGAAATTCGAGGATGGTCTAAGTCATTGTAAAGAAAAAATAAAGGGCAAGAAGAGGAAGGAGAAGGAGCCGAGGAGGACGACGGCAAATTCAAGAAATGAGGAAGAAGTCGTAATGGGTGGCGACAGCAAATAAAGAATAGTTTTCTTTAGTTTAATTTAATATATAAAAATTTCGGTGCAATGAAGTCGTTGTGGCGTTGCTGGGAGGGGAGGGGAGGGGGGCGTGGGGTGTCACCAACACGATGCATGATGAATGATGAACAAATCTGGATAGGATATTTCTAGAAGGAGGAGGCTGCGATGATTTTAAATTGTTTAATTGTTGTTTAATATATTATTAAAATGGGTATATGAATTTGACTTTGAGAATCGTTCTTCTCTTCTCGTTTTCCCTCCTTCCAAGTAATGATTGATAGAATGATAACTTCAAAGTTCAAATGCACATACAGTTAGTCAATAATCTGAAAAGCAGCTTCGCATGCTATTTCTTGCTCAATAGCAGCCATTTTCATCCTTGATTTTTCCTTTTGTTTTTGAACTTGCGATGGATTCTTTTCTTTTAAGAGTTTTTAACCAGAAGTATTTTATTTTAGTTTTTTTAATAAAATTATGTAGAATGAAATAAAATGTAATAAAATAAATTTGAGAAAATATTTTCATATTTTAAATGATTAAAATTGACATTATTATTAATACTTCTTTTATTCAAAAATATAAAAGATAAATAATTAAATTATTAAAATTAAGAAAATAATTAAATATATTATAAAATTCTTTTCACAAATATCTCGTAATAATAAGTTTATTTTAATTAAGAATAAAATTAAAAAATATATATTAATTAATAAAATAAAAATTATTTGTTTCCTACATTTTAAAATAAAATATATTTAAAAATGCTTGTTATATTTTAAAAGGAAAGAAAGATTAAATTATAGGTAATAAAATAAATATTATATATAAGTCTTATTTTTATATAATGCAAATCACATTTTTTTTAATAAGACGAAGATTTTTTTTTTGATGACGGAAAACGTGCATTGATAATGATGTTGACACGTGTACATAGAAGACCAGTACAAGCCGCGGTCGGTTTTCCCGTGTTGGAGAATGTATTAACTTTTTTTCTATAATTTGCAGAATGACCCAATGCATGTTTCATTGATTTGTCACACAAATCAATTTTTTTCAGAAATATCAAATACCCTATTTAATGCCTTAAACTCATATAATTATGATTCACTGCTATTTTCTCTTTTATAGGTAAATTAATTAAGGGATAGTATTGAAAAAATTAAATATAACAAACAATCCATATGTGTATCTTAAATTTTAAATTAAGATAAGTTCATATAAAATTTATTATCCATCCGTTCCAAAATATAAGTTTTACTTTAAAATTTTTTTATTTAAAATATAAGTCTTATTTAATAATTTCTAGGATATTAAATATTTTTTATTTTTTTTATAATTAAATATAAAAAAAATAGTAAATTATATGAAAATTATGCAGATTACAAATGAAATGTATTAAATAAGGTTAATATTAAAAAATTTGTATTTTTTTAACAAATCTAATGAGTAAAATTATATTTCTTATTTTTTGTATAATTAATTAAATTAGACTTGTATTTTGAATGAGATCAAATAGATACAAAAACAAAAGGGATTACAACAGTAAAAGAAACTACACTCGAGAAAATCTAAGCATTATGCTTATCCAATCAATTCAATTCCTACGTTTTAAAGGTGAATCATTAAACACCATAAACTGACTTTGAAGATTGTGAACGGATCTTGCAAGCTAGTTGGTGTATTTATTTACTGCCCCTGGTTGGTAAAAGTAGTCACTTAGAGGCTTTTGAAATTTTTTACAATATTTATTGTTTTAGAATTCTAATAAATTATTAATTAATTATTTTATTATATTAATATCAAATAAATTATTTAAGAGAACATTTCATTTAAGATTATTTTAATAAAATATTATTAAATTTTGTAATATTTTACATTATTTAATAATTTTTATAGGATTAGTTAGAAGTAACAAATATTGTACACTCTATAAATTTTAAAAAGCCTAAAACTGACATATTTTTAGGAATGAGAAGGACTGTCTAATAATAGTACAGTCCATAATGATATCCGGGAATGAAGCTCCTTATAGCATCAATCAAATTGTCCGTACGATCGTTCATATCCTCTCCAAGTAATTTTTTCAATACCTTTTTACAGCTAATCTAAACCATGTAATAATAAATTCAAGAGTTCAATTGGTTCTAATCCATTCTTTGTTACTCTCTCTAGTCTTTAATATAAGACCTTTTTAATCAAATTAGATTAAGAATTAAAATTAAAACTAATTAACTACCTCGATTTTTCTGAAAATTTTAATATTTTTTCAAAACTACCATTATTTAATCTCTTTCTTTCTCTTTGAATATATTAAATAAAGATATTTTTCTGAAAATGTATAATAAATACTACCTAATATATTATAAAATATCTTATAGTTAGAACCAATGTAAAAGATCCTATATATAGGATCGGAGGGAGTTCAATTATTTGTTATTGGATGAAACTATAATCAAATTAAGTGATATTTTTAACAGTGAAAAGTAAAAGGGAGTACATCATGTGAGGCATAGAGAAGTGTTATATTTAAATAAATAAATTCCAGCATTTTTTTTGTAGCCATGTGATTATATTAAACTATTTAAATTTGATTGCAGAGAGGTATTAAAAAAATTAGTTAGAGAGGATCTAATTCCGATAGGATAGGGTTGGTTTTCTAATCTTACCAAGCAAGACAGTGCATTTTTTGTTACTTCCTCAACTGTAAAAGTACTGAGTGAGTGTTATTTTTTATTTTTAATACTCTCTTCTATCTTTAATATAAATTTTTTTAGTTAAATCACGTAAATTAAATATATAAATTAAAATTAGTTAACTATATTAATCTTATAAAAAATTATATTATTTTTTAAAATTATTTTTATTGAATTTATTTTTTTCTCTCTCTCTCTCATCAATTAAATAGAGATATTTTTTTTGCAATATATAATAAATGTTGTCTTTTATTTTAAAAATGGTTATATATTTAAGACAAGATAAAAGATCCTATATTTATAACTAGAAGGAGTAATAATTATTATAATGTATTTTTAAAATAAGGTCTATATAAACTTTGTCTTAGGGTCATTAGATGTAATTTTACTAGTGAAAGTATGATTCAAACCTTAGTATAAAATCATCATACCATTTTAATTAAATGAAGCATATTAAAGTTAGTATTAGTTAACTATATTTTCATAAAAAAATCATAAAATCTTTCCAAAACTATCTTATTGAATTTTTTTTTCTTTCTCACATATAAATTAAATAGAAATATTTTTTAGTAATACATAATAAATATTATATTGTATTACCAGAAAGATCCAATATTTAGAACTAAACCCAAATATCATAAATTTAGGACAAAAAAATATATTATATAGGTTGTCATGTGATTTGGCAAAGGGCACAAGTATTGATGCTCCTTTTTTGTTTAATAAAAAGGAATGGAAAAATTATTACCCAAAAAAAAGTATAAAAAAAACTTTTATACTTTTTTATATATTTTTTTATTATTTTATAATTAAAATTTAATATGTGGATTTTTTTAAATATATTAACTATATACTGAGAGTGTTAATTTTTTAAATTTAAAAAGTTTATATATCAAATTTTAATTAAAAAACAACGTAAAAAAACATATAAATTTTTTCCATGAAAAAATTATATAAAGGGAGAACAGAACAGCACACACTATGCATCCAATTTGTCTTATTTCAGTTAAAACTTGCATTTTAAAGGAGGAATTGTAAACACTAAAAATTGGTTATTAGTAAAATTCTGCCTCAATATATCAAGACAGCATATTCATTCGCCTATGAATAAACAATGAAGTATTTATGATTTTTTTTTATAAAAAATGCTCTTATATAAATCTACTCATCAAATATCTATCTCTTTATTTTTAATGTATGATTAATGTGGATAGTTTTAAAATCTCAGTAATTTTTTTCAAAAAAATAAAGAGGGAATTATATATAAGAATCAATAGAGTGAATTAATTACAAAAATGACTTTTACTAAAAAAGATGTTAAAATCTAAAATATTAAGTAGTAAAATTAGGAAAATGAGTAGTAACATGTCATATTTTATAATTAATTTATTATCTTGGTCTTAAAATGTAATTTTTCCAAAAATAAAAATCTTAATTATTTTTAATTAATTTCATGATTCCTCTAATGATGCTCTTTTGGAGGCAAATGGAGTGATTATGAATGAATGAATGAAGGGACGAGAGGAGAGGGTCCCTTGACCTTAACGTATGTGATGTGGATACCAAATCCTTCTTGTCTTGGTGTCAAATCGGGACGAGCTTAAAAACCTCATTTGACATACAGGCTTGGAAATACAAATTCGAGAACGTGAGATTAAGCCTACAGGCCATCCATGGACTTTTTTTATTTTTTTAATATTTTTCATTCATTTTTTAAATTTTTTTATATAATTATTTAAATTATTACAACTAATTATCATTATAATTGATCAAAAGTTAACATAATATTTAAATTTTACAATTTATATATTACTAATTAATAAAATAATATGTATTTTTAATATTTTAAATAAAAAATAAAAAAAGAAAATTGGCTTTCAGCCATGAGCCGGGTCTAAATAGGCTAGGATCAAAAGCCTAAATTTTATTTTTACACTAAAAATTAAGATTCAATCGGCTCATTTCTTCGGATTTCACTCGTTTTGACAGCTCTATTCCTTTCCTCCAGTCCCAAATATAAATAAATTTAATAAGAAATGTTTTAATCCAAACTATATAAGAAATAAATGTAAAAATTTTTATGTAATAAAATTTTTAATAATATCTCTCATTAAATAAAACATGTATTCATGAGAAATACTTCATTTCTCCTACTCCCTCTATTTCTAATTGTAAGTTACTTTTAACCAATTTACACATATCAATAAAAAGTAGTTAAATGTAATTAAAATTCTTAAATTTTGTAAGATTTACTATAACTTTTCAATATTAATCTTATTAAATTATAATCTATCTTAATTATATCTTTCTTATTCTCTCTCTACCATAATTATTTAAGGAGGGATGAATATGTAAATAGATATTTAATACTTGTAAAGTGACTTATAGTTTACATATTCTAATTCTTCTATAATATAATTTATAGCAATTAACAGAGGGAGTATATAAGAGGAGTGAGGGGATTTTATTTATCTATATGGTTTTTTGACTTTTAAAATTTGAGAATAAATGAAAGTTTTGAGAAATTTGTATTTTTCCAATAATTATTAATTAACCTAGCAAAAAAGAGACTATTAATTAAAGGTAATTTTAGGAAAAAATATATTTTTCTACAAATTAAATGTGATTAACAAATTTTAACTAATGTTAGCTTTTTTTTTTATTTGACACCCAGGGGAGTAGTATTCATCTATTCTGTTGCCCGTTGTCTCCTTCCTATATGTATCCCCCATTAATTGACAATTGTCACATATTCATTACTTCATTTATTTTAATTATTTTAATTTAGAAAAATATAAATTTAAAAGACACATTGAGTTGATAAACTGGTAATTCAATCCTAAATATAGTTAATAAAAAATTCGACATAATTTAAATAAAATATTTTTATGAGAAAATAAATAAATATATAATTTAAATATAGTTAATTATCATCCATTTGACTTACTTTATTTACAATCCTATCAATGAATTAGTAAATGGAGAAAACTTAAATCAATATCTTTGCCTATTCAATAACTAATTTATTTCAAAAATATAAAAATTATAAAAAGGAGTTTTATATAATTATATTAATTTTAAAGTTATTATTCACACTTTCTAAAATTATAATTTGATGTTTCAAAATAAGAGCAATTTCATCCAAAGATAGTAACAAATTTAAAAGCCACTTGAGGCTAGATCAAGTGGTAGGGGTGTGGGTAGAGAGGTCAAGGGTTTGAATTCTCATGATGTATAAAAAAAGTAGTAACAAATTTAAAATATATTTATAATTAAAAAAATTAAATTATAATCTTAAGGAATGTGAAAAGTAACCTTATGAACCATAAATAAGAATTTGTTTATAACCTTACTTGAATAGGATCTGTTTTATAGGCTCCTACTTCGATGTCCTTGACCTTGAGTTTAAAGAAGAGTTTGTTTTTGTGGTCCTTGAGAGATCTTGTAAAATCAAGAATATCAAATCATAATTTTTAAAAAATGTAAGTGATAATAATAGAAAGATAACTTATTTATATGGTATTTAAGAAGGGTTTTAATTTTAAGATACTCATCTAACATTAATATAAACCCAACGTTAATAGCTTATGAATAATGCGGTTTACAGTAATTTTTAATGCTATATTTTGATTTCAATATATATATTACAAACTTTTGAAAATAATACTATTCATATCTTGTGAAAAATGCCAAATTGACCAATCCTCGAGTTTCAGCTTAATTTCCCAACTCTAAGATTCACAGGTCTTAAACAATACAATTCTCTTACAAATGTTTTGTTTTAGGTCATATGTTCACATCCAGTTGCATTAAAAGATGGAAGCAGGTAATATTGATTATAAAATACTTTGAAAATGTAATTATTTAAAATATTGAAGCTCAAAATTTAATTGTGAAAGTACCATATTGCACACCTTTCTTCCTAGCCTCTCCCACATCGCAGGCACACACTCCATAGATTTTTGTGTGTTGCAATTCCATAATTGGCAAACTACTCCCATCAAAACCCTAGATTGAGTCCCAACAAATACCAAACCTGGACCATATTACTAGTTCTCCATTGACATCCATGATTAATGCCTCTCCAATCATATTGTTTTGTGGATCTACGTGTCATATAGCTTTGCTAAATTGTAGTATGAATTTTGAAGAGATTTGTTTACTTTCTTTTGACAAGAAAAAAATGTCTCATCTGATGGATCATTAATCATCTCTATAAGTATCTAATAATTTTGTAAGAAGCCATCACTTATAAATAGTATTTTAATTTGACATATTTAAATTGTATTGAGTATATTTTGGAGTTGTGCATATAGATTAAGAGAGCTAATAAATAACTTAAGGATTAACAAAATATAAGTATATTTTACTATAATACCCTTATTTATGAACATCTAAATCATTCACTGATAGTGTTATTATTAAAGATAAACTTATAAAAAATAATTAATATTATCTTAAAAATTATAAAGTGTTAATTGTTTTGAAACAAAAAACAAACACAAAAGTATCAATTGTTTTAAAATAGAGAGAATAGTATTTAACATATTTGACTTGTATTGGGCTCCAGTTTCTTCTTTTTTGTGTTTTTTTTCCTTTTATCCTATTATTTCTTTATTAAATTTAATAATGTAGGACTCATAATTTCTCAAATTCTATACAAATTACATAGGTCTGCATCTAGTTATAGAAAAAAAAAACTAACAGTTTTCTTTTTTCCTTTTATACTATTATTTCTTTATTAAATTTAATAATGTAGGACTCATAATTTCTCAAATTCTACACAAATTACATAGGTACGCATCTATTTATCAAAAATACAAAAAATAACATTTTTCACTTTTCGTCAATTTCTAAACCGTCTAAACCAAATCTGGACAGTCCAGATTTAATTATATTTTTATTTTATTAGATACAGAATCTAAAATAGATATAATTTTATAACTATAACTTTTTAAAAAAATACTATTATTATGTAAAAAAATTAAAATAAGAAACTATAAATCTGGATCATCCAGATAAAAAATTAAAATAAAAAACTGTAAATCTGGACCATCCAGATCCATCTAGAATGATAAGTATTGAATATTTATCACAACGATGAGCACCCAATGCGGATTCCTATCACTGTATCTACCTCCATTTTCTTTTCTTTCTTTCTTTGCCAATTATTTTCATGTAGTTGACGGTGAAAGAAAATGTGAGAGAACTTAAGAGAGGACGATAGGTAATTTGTTCCAGGTGGGCAAATGGCAATTTGGTACTTTCACAATTAAATTTTGATCTTTAGTACATTTAAATTTAAATAATTATAATTTTTAAAGGTAATTTATAATCAATATTATGACCTTTTGGTCCTTCAATGTAATTCTCTAGATTAATTTGTTAAAAATTATCCTCGTGAAGAAGCTATCCCCGTGCAAATTGCAATTGAAGGAGGAAGTTAAAAGTTTTTGGGAAAAATGCAAATAAAAAAATGATAATATATAAATCAATATCATAATTAATAATATAGTTATATATATAATGCTATATTATTTGTAAAATGAACTTGCACAAAATTTTAAAAAGAGTCATGAGGCCCATATGAGCGGTGAACAATAAATATATTGTAATTTTTTATTGATATCGAATTCTGTTTTATTATTATACATTGATATTGCAATTATATCAAATATTGTAGAATTTCAGTATATCATAATTATTTTTAATATTGTATCATTCCTTTACAGTATGATTTAATTTCAGTATACGCACAAATTACTAGTTCGAAGGTAGTTTTACTTTTTCACCCGCAAAAAAAAAATCAAATAACCAAATTGGGGACCAATGTGTAAAAGGGATATTTAATAGGGATTGAAAAACAAACAAATTCACACGCTGCCATTGAAACCGATTGAATCGGTGGACAGGGACATCACAACAGTGAACACTCTTTAACTGTTTATAACCAAATATAGTGTCACTTTGGCCTTTGCAACTAATCCATGAGATAAAGATGATGGTGAAAATTTATTATTATTATTATTAAAAAAAGAGACGAAAATATAACAAATAGGCAATTATATTTAGATTTTTTTGGGCAAAAAAATAGATTAAGATTATTTAAAGTTTCACAAAAAAAAAAGAAGAGTATTTAACGTTTCAAATAGAGACAAAGCGGCAGTTGTTGGGGGCAAAAAAAAAGACAAAGTGGCAGTTGTGCACTAACCATGGATGAGACATCGCATAAATTAGCCGGATTTTCGTTTTTTTGGGTAAAGTGGCCTGAAACTTTTTGTTTGCTTTGATACTTCGAAGTAGTCACAATCGTGTAGATTAGATCAACGAAGTTGGAATTAGTCTATTTTCATATCAAATAACACATCACATGCATCATAGGGAATATAAAGAGAGAGAAATAGCTTATGAGTGTATATTTTTTAGGTTCTAGGCCCTTCTATAGAAAAACATATCTTTCTTAATCTCCATATTTATGACTTGGATTTAATTCGCTGTCAAAACAAAATAAATATGGAAAATATTCTTAGAGGGAGAAGATTATTCTTTCATAAATATTAAAAAAAATGGATTTTATGAAAAAATAATTGGCCCATCAAAAGTAGATTTCAAATAACTCCAACAAATAGAAATATGAGATTTAGCAATGTACATATGTTAGGAATGAAAGGGATTTTATAATTCTCAAGTAAAGTTTTATATTTAAATCTTGCAAATAGTAAAAATCATGTTGGGTGTACTTACATCCATTTAGAACCTATAATGCTTGAATTTGGATTATTTAATAATATCAAATGGATGGTTGTGACTTGTGACAAAAATTAATTGTAAATAACTAAAATGAAAATTTTAGTTTAAATTTTGGAGAATATGGAACTTTTGGCTATGTTTGGCTTAGCAGGATTGGCTGTTTCATTCAAATCTATCCAAATCTAACATTGATATAGGAATCAAATTGAGAATATTTTAGGGGTCATTTTATAATTCCATATAGAAAATTTTAAACATTTTATAAATTATAACTATTTAAGAGGGTCAATACTCATGATCAACTCTTCTTGAATCTAATTATCACATTTAAACAAAAAGAAAAAAGAAAAAAGTAAGTTCAAGTTTAAAATAAAAAAAAATTAAAACAACAACATTAAACATATATTTTTTCAGATAAATAATTGAGTTATCACGCCCATCTCAAAAATTAATTTAAAGTAAAATACAAAAAAAGAAAAGAAAAAGAAAAAGTGCTATAAGCGCATCCGACTTGAAGTTATTGCATTTTAAAGTTTTAATCTCTTAGAAAAAAAAGAAGATTTATTCTCTATGACAGTGGTTGTAAGTTTAAAGTAAAAAATGTTCAAAATGATAAATTTAAAATGTCTGATAATTATAATTATAACAGATAAAAAAAAAGAGTGCGTCAAACCTCATATCCATAATTAATGGTGCAATTAATTATATTTGCTAAGAAAATGAACATTATGTTAGCGTCAACAAATAAAAAGATTCATTCCTTAAAACGTGAGATCCATTAATTACGAATGGTATAAGATTTTTCTTTTATTATTATTTCATACACGTGCAAAAGGCAATTTTTTTCATAACCCAAAAGACAAACTTTAAAATTTGAAATTTTTTCGGCACTAAAAACTTGGGTCAAATTTTATACTCCTCCGGTACTATATATATATATATATATATATGGTCTTTTATTCTGATCCTGAATGTAAGACGTTTTACAATATACGAGGTAATATTTATTATACAGTTTCAAAAAATATTACTATTTAATATATCCAAATATAAAAAGAAAGAGATTAAATAAGGATAGTTTTAAAAAAATATTAAAATTTTTAGAGAAATCAAGATAGTTAATTAATTTTAATTCTCCTTCTTAATTCAAATGATTCAGTTAAAATGTTATTATATTAAGGATAAGAGAGAATATTTTTCTTGAGGCTGCGCCCTTTTGGAATGAAACCTTTATTTATAAACTATAGGTCAAACTCATACATTATTTGAAATTTAAAAACTATTTATATCTAATGAATTTATAGATATATAAAATCCTTCAAAGTTCAGTCAAACAATGTTTTGATTTAAAATCACTCAATTAGAATAATTAAATGTATCAAAATAATTCAAATAAGTGGGGAATACATAGATATATATAATTAGTTCTGCCACGAATCTAATAAACTATAAAATGTTTAAAAATTTTCACAAACTATGACGTTTTTATAGTTTATTATAAACATACGGAACCGCTCTAATTTAATTATTAATTGTAATTCAACTAGATCATTGGGTTTAGATAAGTAATATTACGTAAGAAAAACAACATATTGTTATATCACAAATGAATATAGAAATATTAATGTAAAAATAAAATTTAAAAATATGTTTATTATCAAATTATGACATGTTTTTATAATTTGTGATTTGATATAAATATTATTTTATAAGGAGGAAATTAAAAAATTTGAGAGACAAATCGTTTGGTGTTGATTACAAGTTATGACCAAACAGAGAGAGAGAATAGGGAGAGAAGAGTATGACTTGTCATAAGTTATTGTTAAACACTCTTAAAACTTTTCTTTAGGTCAAACATGAAGTGCTACCTTCTTCCATCATCAATGACGCCACGCCAAGATATACATATACATATATATATATATATGTATGTATGTACACACACATATATACATATATACATATAAATTTTTTCATACATTATACAGGAATATTTAAATTTTAAAAAATACATAATTTGAGGAAGTCTAAAGTGTACACGTATTTGAAAATATCTTTTTTTTTTCAATAAATAATGAATGGATAATAATATATGATTTTTTCCGATCATAGAATCAATTATATTATATTAAAATAAAGTAAGAGATACATTAAAATATTTAAGCAAATCCCTAAGGTCGTTTCCGCTAAAACTGCACTTATAAATGGAAGACAAAAGAATTACATAGTTGGAAACAGAACCACATCATGAAAGAGAAATAGATCAGATTCTCTCATTGCCTTAAGACCATAAATTCTATCTTGCTACCACAAAGTATTTGATTCAATTGGTAGGAATTCTACTTGTTTAAGTAGGGATCTTGAGTTTGAGCCCGAAAATACAACCACATTAAATACTTAATGGTATAACTTTACTATCATTCGTATTCTACTTGACTCAATCCAGATTAATATCAAAATTCTAATAAATCTTTTAATTAAAGTAGGGTAAATCAAGCGTACCAATGCTCTAAGTACAAAAAAAAAAACTACTACTTGCATAGATAACATAATAATATAATTAAATTTTATATTAATGTCACATTAATAAACAGCCAATAAATAATGATAGATAATTTTAGTTTTGATTATTAGAATGAAATAAATGACAATTTAATTTAGATAGTATAATATTGGATTACACGTAAATTACTTAAATTATTATCCATTAATCAATCTCAATATTAATATAAAATTTACAACAAATTGTATTGCTCACAACTCACAAGCCATAAATTAGTGCACTAATTTTTCAAATTTTTTTGCAATAATAAAACATATATAGTTGAGATTAAAAGTGAAAAGATTAAGCCATATGTGTGGTCTATTCATGGACAGATTGAGTGGCTAGCAAAAGCTTTTTTATAGTAATGAAAGTTAACCTAGTTAATAATGAAAATTAATCCAATTGATAATGATGCAATTCATGTCCCAGAAGAACAAAGATTTAGATCCCATTGATGTAAATACCTTGTGGCAGGTAGGATTTTTTTTTTTAAAGTTTTTTTACACGAAGTTTAAAGAGAAATGAAATATGCAGAATGATCTAAATTAAAATTATCACACGACACAAGCATTGATATTGCGAAATCAATCCAGAAGCTGAAGCTTAAAAGTGAGTCTTAAAAACAAAATAATAATAATAATAATAACACGAATGAAAACCAAAGAATTCGTAAGTCCTATTTGTATACTCCCTCTCACATATACATAATATTTCAATACGATACGGCAGCCTAAAGTGCTGCCTCGTTCTTTACTTTGTTCAAGTTTCACTTGAGATATATATATATATATATATATATATAGATATATTTTCAATATGACATCTGAAGCCCCACACTTTGCAGAAGATCAATGATTTCTAGAATTCTATTATTAGACCATTTGATTTGACTCTTATTATCTTCTAAAATAATATAAAAGAAGCTATTAAGAGTCGTTTAATTGGTAAGAATGCAGTTCATATCTTATAAAAGCATAAATTTAAATGTTGAATTGATAAGAATGCACTCCATATCCTGTAAAAGCATAAGTTTAAATGTTGATGATGTGAGGATCAACCTCATTAGTAGAAAATCTTTAAGTATCTTTATAAGTATTTTTTAAACAATAAAGTTTGTTTAGCCTTAATGAGCCTCCAAAACTTAACTTGCCTAGATTGTTGTTTAAAAAAAAGGATAATATGAAAGAAACTTAAGCTTATATATTTAATATACTTATATCAAATGAGGGTATTTATAGTCTTAGTTTGGTTTGATTTTGGATAAGAAACAAACTGAACCACACTAATCAATCTGCCATATTTTGGGACATTTTCGGTTTTGCTTTTAATTGATTTAGTTTGGTTGGGATGAGTTTGGATTATGCTAAAATAATATTTTTATTAAAAATATTATTCTGTTTCAAAAGTTAAATCAAATAAATTGTATATAAATATTTCATAAACACAAATTATATCCAAATAATTTACTAAAATATGCATCTTTTATGTAAAACTTATGAATTTTTTCACCTAATTATTTATAGCAACACACTTATAACAAATACATGTCTTGTAATCATGTTCATGGTTTATCTTTTTCATTATAGGTTAAGAGACTTACATTGATGGATGATACAAATAGAAAATATGTTAAATAAAAAAAGTGTATTAAATAAGCATAACCCTTCTTTAAAAGAAGGATAATAGATTTAATTCATTTTGATTTAGGTTCTGAAAGTTGAAAATATCCTTATCAAATCAAATCAAGACATGTAGTTTTTACATTTAATTTAAAAATAAATCAACAATATAAATAACAAAAGTTAGCTATAAAATAAATAATACATGAAAAAACCCACTTGATCTGATTTGATTAAATTAACGTGTATTAAGTATATGAATAACTAAGTTTTTTCCTCTTAAATAGTCTCTTAGTTGATGAGTTTTTTTTTTTGTTCTATACTCTATATCATGTGATTCCGATCCAAACTGAGGAAGAATTTCAATATACATTAACTAATCCAAGAGTCAAATTTCACAGAAAATTGACAAATTAAATTCATATTTTGAGGGTAACGTGAATATTGGTGGGTTATAAAATGATACAGGTACGTAGTTACTCCTATCTTATAATATAGGAATTTAAACGAAGAGAGCTTCCACGTTCATACGTTTAAATTCGCACGTAGTTTCATGTAATTCAATATGTTTTATTTTTTCTTGCTACTTTAATTTAATGCCAAGTTGGTGACAATCCACGCAAAACTAACCACTAATCAGAAGCATCTGGAATCTTCTTGAGAAGATATTACTGTTTTTTTAACTTTTATTATCAGTATCAGATGGTAAAACTATAACTTATTTAAAAAATTCCATGATACATTTGAATTTAATTATTTAACTTTAAAATCAAAACAAAACTTTATTTTTTTCTTGTAGAAAACGAATTACCATTACACCTATTTAAATTGAAATGCTCATATATGAATTATTTATATGATATAACAAATATTAAATATGCATTATTTATTAATATAAATGCTATAAACTTAAAATAAATAAACTAAATAATCTTTCAAAAAATAATATTAAAATAAAATTTTCTTGAAACCTTTTAATAAAAGTTCTATACTAATTTTTAGAGTATTTTAATCATATTTTAGTTTGAAGAAAAATTATATAATTTAATTTTAATTTTTTCCATTATGCATCGCTACCTTCTTGAAGGCTGCACTGGACCACAAAACTATTGATTGCTTTGTGGAAACAAACATAACATATATAAGGGAGAATTGAATATAGAGATAAATAGAATGAATTAATTATAAAAAGAAATTTTAATTGAAAAAAATATTAAAATCATAAATACTGAGTAATAAAATTTAAAAAATAAGTAATAACAGGTTTTATTTTATAATTAATTTATTATTTTAATTTTAAAATATAATTTCTCCAAAATATAATAAAGGAAAGAATCAAGGGAAGTTAAAAGCTCCATAAAAACCGGAGCATAAGTAATAATGAATAAAAAATAATTTTTTCCAAAAATAAAGATAATTAATGTGGAATTTATACATAGATAAAACTGAGAGAAAGAATTCAAAACTTATCTAGAAGGTTGCATCTATAATTCTATTTCTCTGTTGACTTTTTACCACCTATTTTCGTACCGTTGTAGAACACACTACTCATCTAGAAACTCGATGATATAATCCATACTGGTCTAAATCATGATCACCATTTTTAAATAATATATTTTAAAGAAAAATCTTAAATCCAATTTTTTTTCATTAAAGAAAAAAAAACTGAACTTGTCAAACAAATTAGCTAGACTTTTCTTGCTTCCTCCATTACGGGTCACGAATCAAATAGATTTTTTGAATTATCTACTTAAATATATTGAAAATTGGGGTGGGTTATGTACATTCGCATCAAATTCGATATGAATTAAAGTGTTTGAGTTACAAATCATTTTTTTTTTGCAGTTTTTTATTTTTTATAGATATTGATTTGAGATTGACTCACCATAAAGTTAAGTAAGATAGTCTATTAAATAAAAGAGTTCTCAAATGGATTTGTCTGTAATGCAACCTATCAACTCTCATGGGTTACACGATTTTTTGTTTTTTTTTGGTGTACTGGGTCACGCGTATTTAATAAGCATCAACTTGTTGTGGGCTCTATACTAAAAAAAGACCAATTGCTTAAATATATATATATATATATATAAAATTATTTATGTAATTAATTAATGTTAATCCACAATTTATTTTTTTCATAAAATTAATCTAACATATATTCACTTAACCATGATATTTTAGGTTTGATATTGTTTTTTTTATGCAAAAAAAGTCTCTTACTTGGAGTCTAATCTAATTTGATCTAAATTAATTAGAATTTAATGTGGCTATAGATACCCAGAGTTTATTACCCAAAAACACATACTAAAAGCTTTTGGAAGCCGTTCACAAGTTATAAATAGTAATATAAGAACTTTGCCCATTAGACTTTATATAAAACATGGGATTCACATCTAATTATGCAAAATAGAATTAGGCACATCAAATATTAAACAAAAACAGATTCAGACATCTCTCTTCTTCTTCTTCTTTTTTTTTTTTTTAATGAAAGATTCAGATATCTCTATTCCTTCACAAAGATGGAACGGATCAGTGTATGCCGTTTAGATTGCTCTGAATCTGCGTTTCACTTTTAGTTCTTAGTCACGGTCTCTACGCCTTGGTCTTATCTTTAGAACTTCTAGATGATGGATGGATCTAGTTTTTCTCTATTTCATTTGCTTTTTAAATTTAAATTATTCAAATCAAAATTAAATAGTTGAGCGTCATTAATTTATTTTTAATATAAATATTTTAATAGTGAATTTTTAAATAGTAGATGTGAATGGTCGGAATTCAATTTGTGTCAGATTAAAAAAAAATAGAAAAAGAACGGGAGAGATTGAAGTGAAGAAAATCCAAATTACTGTTGGAGGGAGGCTTAAAAGTACCCGAATTTAATGCTTATCTCAATTTGACACAAGGCTTAGATCATTTAAATTTAATTTGAACAATTTAAAGTTTTATATTTTTAATTTCTTAAGTTAAAACCTCATTTAAAAAAACTGTTAGAAAATTAATTTTATTTTATGAGTATTACACTCCTATTAAAATAAAAATTTTAAAATGAAATAAAATAAAATATGGACAATCTAATTTTAATTTGAATAATCCAAATTTTAGATGAGTATATGAGTATCCCATGCTCATTTTTAAGACGAACATGAAATAAAATTTTAGCTGAAAATATGAGTGTTTTTTTGTTAGCCACAAAATTTGAGCGCAATGGACGATGTCAATATTGGGCTTTCGGCTTTGGGCTCAATCTTCGTCAAAAACCTATTTATGGCCTTTTACGTTTCAACTTTCGTTTTGAAAATCAAATATGATTTTATAGAGAAAATTAGTTGATGAATCAACTCAAACTCATTAAATTAATAACTAACTAAAATATGTTCAATGGAAAAACATGCATAAAGATAGTCACTTCTTTATTATTTTCAGAAGCCAATAAGAGGGATAGGCTAACTTTCTGATCATAAAAAATAATAGTTAAAAAAATTTCAGATCCAAGGCTCGTAATCCTTTAATCTTGTATGAATTTCTCTGTATTGGTGGGTCCCATATATTATTTTAAAACCTAAGATGAGTCACATTTTTTATATTTGTGAACAATACCACTTCATATTTTTTTTAATATTGATGATTTGTATTTATTATTTATTAATGTTAATATCCTAACTTCTTTATCTTAGTTTCAAATTTTTAGCCATTAACACTTGAGCTTGTCACGTGGAGTGGATGTGAGTAATGTACATGATTCAAACTTTTCTCATGTAATAATAGGAAAAAAATATCAATTTTTTATTAACATTTATTTGGGTCATCACCCATAAGGGTCAAATGCAATGCACCGTATTAAAAGCGTTCAATCATTCGAATTTATTAATAAATTTTTGTAGTAAAAATTTTTAATCATTTTTATGTTTTTCTTTCTAGAATGCAGAAAAAGACTAATCTAATTTGTGTGCATAAATTTCCATCCATGTCTTTGTCTGAAACTTCTTTTATTCAGCTTTTTGTTAATATTTATATGTTTTTCATAAGTGATATTGTACCCTAATTAATCTGTATTAAATTAGATTTGATCGCATGGATCTAAAGTTTTTACTGTGTTAATTTTTGTCTTATACAAAACTCAAATTTAAGTCCTTGTTTGAGTGAAATAAAAACTGAGTCACTTGAATTTTTAGGCTTTTTAATGTAATAAAAATTATTAATTATTTTTATCAATGTTTATTTGGAGTAACAGTCTCTATAAATAGATATGACAGTCACCACCACAAGGGTCAAATGCAATGCACCGGAACAAAAAGGGCATTCAATCATCCGAATTTATTAATAATAATTTTTTGTAGCGGACAATTTCAATTATTTTAATTTGAATTTTTTCTTTCTAGAATGTCAGACTAATTTAATTTGTGTGCAGATATCTCAATCCATCTCTTTCAACTACTATCATTTCCTCTGTATTTTCCCCCTTCTGTGAGGATCACCGATTTCTATTTCCAATAGTTAGTATGGTATCGTAAATATATGTTTACTATTTAATATACTGTAACATTATAAAATATTTTTATTTTACATACACATTCATATAAAATAAAATGTGTATTTCATAATGCTCTATAAAAGCTTGGATTTAAAAATTCAACGATGTAAAACTTAATTGATATGGAATGATATGAAATATCATCCGAAAGCATAGTGTCTTGCATGTGAATAATTTATTTTTAAAGTAATTAAAAAATTATCATGTGTGCGTTTTTATATACATAGATAGAGAGAGACAACAAAATATTGTCTTGAGTCTGTCCAGAAATAAAAACGGTTGTTTTAGATCAAGAGTGGCTATGGGAGAAAATGTTGGTATTGTTTTGTGACCTGCAGTACTTATTGCTTCTTCTTTTTTTTTCTTTGTAAGTAGATTGGACAAAATTACCTAATATGAGTAGTTATTTCTAATTTTATGGGTGAAAGATTTGTACTCATAAAAGGTATGAAAATAGCCGTATGTATAAAAAAGATTCTATTCAAAAAGATAAAATCTACTTCGGTAATCTCTACATCTCAAATGTGTTAATTTTTTATTCTTGATTGGGAATACTTTAATGATATTTTGAAGTTGGTGGAGTTTGAATGAGGGTATTTAATTATCGTTGAAGCAGTATTATCTCAATCTTGGAGTCCAAAATGGTTGTGTTTTGCAATTGTTATTGATATATCTTTATATAACTTGTTTGATAATTCTTGTGTTTATTGAATTCCGAGATCTTTGAACAAAGAAGCTGACAAACTTGCCAACTACTTTAACAAAGAGATGTGTCATCAGATTTAGGTCCCCCATCCCAATATCTTCTTGTTGCTAAACCCCCAACCCACTTTACTGGTTTATTTCTCATGTTTGTCCTACACTTGATACTTGATCGGAGTGAATTTGGTATTGATCCTCCTTAATTTCTTGTATTAAAGTTTTTTTTTTATATAATGTACTTCCTCTAGTTTCATTTAGAAGGGAAAAAAGCTACGTCAAGAGCATTAAGAAAAATAATTTTAATTAGTCAGAGTTAATTAATTTAATACTAATTTGAATTATTAATTTGAAGAGTTTTAATGAAGGGCAATTTTGAAAAAAAAATTAATACACCATTAATTTTTTTATTTCTCTTATATTTAAGATCATCGAGAAAAAAAAAAGATTTTATCTTATAAATAAAATTAGAGGTGTATTAGAGTTTCATTTTTTAAAAAAAAAATTTATATATTAATGCTTATGATTCGGCCGAAAAGAAAACTTTGGCCCGTCATTTTTTTGGGTCCATTTAATTTAATAAGACATTATACTATAAAACATTCTCTTTTTGGGCCAAAGATAAGAACTTTAAACCAGCCTTGACAAAAGAAAAAAGAAAGATAAAATAGAGGTTTCTATAAGCCCAATCCATTAAAAATGGTGGGCAGATCCAGCTAGCTTATAAGAAATTATACTTTTCAGCCCCCCAAAAAAAATAAGTAACTATACTGTCAGTTTTTTTGTTTTTGGTCAACAACTATACTTTCAGCTTTAAAAAAAACAAAGAAAGAAAGAAAGGAAAATCACATGAAAATCCAAAAACATGAAAATAATTATTGTAAAGTCTAAAACCTTTAAAAATTACACTTAAGTCCCATGAGTGTAAAATATTAAAAAACAAGTATAAAAAATTTTATTATTGAATATAAAATCACGCTTCAAATTTTTAAACTCATATTCCACGATTTAATATTTAATAATAAATCTTTTCTACTCATTTTTTAGAATGTTACACCAATGAGTCTTATGGGTAGTTTAATATTGAAATACGATTTTATGTTCTATAATAAAAATTTTCATAATCATGTTCTAGAATTTTACACCAATAGAATTTGACTGTAATTTTTTAGAGTTGTAGAATTTTATGATAATTATTTTAGTGTTTTGGGATTTTTTTTATGATTTTCCCAAGAAAGACAGCATAATACAGAAGAAAAAAACAATATGTTGTTAAATATGTTGAATTGGATACAGAAAAAATCATTCACTGTTATTTCTCAGTATGACAGCCTCGTTAATGAGTTATGTGGTTAAATTGCTGTGACAAGATAGAGAGAGAGAGAGGGTCAATTAAATCTACTTTTGTTATATTCAATTCAACACTCTGAATACCGTATTATATCATGATAATATGATAATTTTAATAAAACAAAAATAAATTTGTGTTATTTTTTGAGTTTTTATTTAATTTTCTATAGTCAATATTCAAACTTAACTTTAATTTAAAATAAATTAGTATTGCATGTACTGGATACTCTAGTAAATCTAGTTGATAAGATATATTTGATATAAGAAATATTTAACTTAATGATACCACTGACATAATTAAGAAATGAGTTATTTTATGTTATGATAAATGTGAAATTTTGATATGATATGATATAAAAATATATGTAAGCATTATTTTTTTAGTATGTGAAAATCTTATATAAGCATGTCTTTACTCTTAAGATACATGCAATCAATAATAATTTTGATAGCATCGTTGAAAACACTTATCTAATTAGCAAACTCTTATATTTTCCTATTAATTTCCGTTTAATTGATTTGTAGATTAGCCTGTTTTTTTTTTAGTCACCAACTTGCAATGCTTTAATATGTGTGATGTGTTAATGGATGCAAAAATTATAAAAAATCAAATATATTTATAATATGAAATTAAAACCATGTTTAAATGAAATGATGTGGATCATATATAAATTATTTTCTATTATCTTTTGCTAGACAGGTCATTTAGCAAATAATCAGAAACCATTTTAAAAATTAAGATATTGATTATTTAAATATTATATATTAGCATATATACGAATCACTAAAATTAAAATCCTAAAGATTTATATGATATTTATTTAAATTATTTTTAGTTAGTTAAATATATGAATATTAAATATTATGTTGATTTGGAGTTTCCAAACTTCTGGAAAAGCTGCATTTAATTTCTGAGTCTTTTGAACCTCTGAGTAAGCTAATTTTTCCACTATTTATATATATATATATATAATATCTTTCACATCAAATTATTAACATTTAAAAAATTGCAAATGCAAAAATACAAAATCAAATGGAGAAATTGTATGACTTATTCAATATTACCTTCAAAGAGATGAACCTCCAAAATAAACATAATAAATAGAATAAAAATTAAAAACTAAAAAATATATAAAGGTGCAGAAAATCTTCAACTCCTTTTTACTAGGAGGTACCTTTTAAAATTTAGATGATTAGATCAAGATAAAAGAAAAAAATTGATCTTTATCGTGCCAAATTTCCAGCTTGAAGTAGATTTTCAATTTCAGGTTAGTATTTCAATTTTATTTTCAGTAAAGAATAAGAGAAACTAAAAATAATTTATAACAATCTTATACCCATAAAAGCTGTTATCCTATATTTTTTATGAAGCTTTTTATCCAGTGGCCTTATCCATTAGTGGAATTATTTTTTTGCTTTTGCTGGTGACAGTCATATTCAGTCTTTCAGGGAACATTCTCCTGTTAAAGGTACAATGTTCGGTGGTCGATTTTATGGTTTGTTCTTAATTTATTTTTTATTCCACTTGCTTGCATGCTTTCTTCATTTTTAATTATCTTATTAATCAAGAAAAGTTTACTATATTATTAAATTTTTTTAAAATTAATGTATTTTTCATTTTTACCCTATAATAAATACTATAAAATTAAATAATTTATTTTTTTTATAATTAAATAAAAATATTTTAAAAATAAAATAATAAATATTCTTAAAATTTATAAAATATAACTTATATTTAAAATTATAAAAAAAACGTAACTAATAAAAAAGAAAGGAGGAGCATGTATCAATAGTAGTCACAAAAAGAAAACTTGGTGGAGAGAAATGGAAGCAAAACCAGTCAGTGGAGAGAGAGATGAGTTGGTTGTCTAAGTTAGGGGTGTGCATGGGCCGGGTTGGGCTGGGTTTCATCCTCGCCCGATACCCGGCCCGTGCACACTCGGGTTGGGTCAGGTTAGGTACCAAGCCGGGCCGGGCCGGCTCGGTACCACATGATTTTTTAAAATATTAAAAATAAAATAAAAGCTAACTTTATATATTAATGAAAAAATTTTAATTATTAATGTAAAAGTAGATTGTTTTAAAACTCTAATGTTATGATAGAAATTAATTTTCTTAAAAATTATAAATTTTTACAACTATACATTATTTTCATATAATATTAAATTAAGAAATCAATTTAAAATTTTAAATAAAATTAAAATATCAAAACCTTACAAAATTTTTCATAGTAATCAAATAATAAATGTATTATATAAGATATATAGAAAAAATCTTATAAAATTAATTAATATATATAAAATATATATATATATATATATATCTATATATAGTTTGGATTGGGCCGACAAAATGAACGAACACGAAGCGCGGCCCAACCAGACATAAAATCCGGCCCGGTTGGCCCAATAGAACCAGATTAGACCGGGCCAACCGGGTCACAAATTTTTTGCACAGCCCTAGTCTAAGTGGAAGAAGAGAAAGAATGAGAAGGAGAAGGGAAGGACCTAGAAAAATGTCAAATATTATAATACCCACATGCCCGACTAAAAGACACATAAATGAAGGGATAGAAAATCATAACTGCTTTTATGGTTAAAAGATGGCTGATTGAAATCCGTCTGACATACGGTAATAGAGTTCACTGATTCTAGCTGCCAATAATTAATATGGGAAAATTAATTTATTGGTCCCTATAGTTTATATATTTTTCCAAACAAATCCCTATACTTTAAAAACTCACCAATTGGTCCTCATAATTTACTCAGTATGTGGCATTAATCCCTAACATTTATGAAATACTAATAACTCATCCCTTTTACGTCCAGATGGCACTAACAGAGTTAAGTTAGCAATGAGGTGGAAAATTTTTATTGATCAGATGTTAAGTAGTTTGACACATTAAATTAGACTAGATACATTAGACTAGACTAACAATACAAGCAAGTTAATTTTTTTTTTAAATAGCTTCTGGCTCGTGTTTATATCCTCTTTGGTCATCAAGAAAAGCCGCAAGGCAGTGGGAGATTTTGAAGGAGACAAACGGGAGGTGCAAATAGAGGTGATTGCACAATGAGGTTTTGATGATGAGTGAACAACATAGAACAAGGCACACGTCTTCATGCTAGGACTCCTTTGGTTATCAATCTCACTCGTCTCACAATCGATCTCGAACCGCGGAAGTTTGAAGAAGCTTGAAGTAATCAATGCAATCAATCAAGGTGATTTCTTTAATCTGTTATCTCCTCTGAAATCTGGTGAGAAATTGATGCTATAACGCTAGGGTTAAGATTTCTCCACTTTTCAGTTTTGATTTCTTTGGCCCTTGATAGGATTGATTTTCTGGGTCATGGATGTCTTTTACGAATATGAAGTGATGTACTCCCTATCTTCTTTTTCTTCCGTGTATAGTTTGCATGGAAGGAGGGAAAGGGCAAGGGATTCCACAAAGAATCAAATTTTTGAATATGCACTATTTTTAATTTGTAATGTAATTTAGATCTTGCACTATAATGAAGTTTTTTTGAATATGCACAATGAATGGAGTGAAAATTGTGATTGCACCATAATTTTATTTTACTTTACAATAAATTTTGAATTGTAATAAGATATTATGAATAAGCTGTAAACATGGAGTTCGAATATGTTAATTACATATTTATATTTGACATTTGATAATTATGTATAATTGCTTTTTGCTGTGACTTGCAGGCTGATTGGAGGTGTAAATATGGAGTTTGAATATGCAATGAGAATATGTATAAGTGTAATGGATGAACCAATTCCCATGCATACACTTGAATTGATCAAACAAGAAGAGAAAACTATTGAAGGCTGCAATGTTTTAGCGATGTTTAGGCAATAAATTGTATTTCATATATGTTCAAATCTAATGCCACTTCAGCATATAAATATTTAATGTAATACAAAAGGTGAACTTTTTCAAAATTATTTTCTTGCAAATTTGTTCTTGTGTTTTTTCTTATGTGATATTAAGATAATATGGAAAGGCATATATGAGATATAAAAATATCATGTTCAATATTAAATAAGTATCATGAGACCACGTGAGCATGAAATAAAAAAATATTACGAAATGAAAAAATAATGTTTAAATATGCAGAAGGACTGGAATGAAGGTTGTATTCACAATAATAATGGTATATATATGGCTATTTTTTTTTACCGAATATTAATGCATATGCTCTTTCTTTAGATGATTCAATTATGTAGAAATTTTTGTTCCACATATCTTTCCTACTTATACTAGGTCTTTCAAGATAGAAAACAGTATTCTTTGTGTTTCCTTCTCAGCTACGATTAATTTCTGCGTCTTCCCTTAGCATGAGAGATTTATTGTTTCGATGCCTCTTAACTGATATATTAAAAAAAATTAATATTGGTGAATGTTTGAATGTTGAGTCATGCACATGGATGCCAAGGTGTGAAATTTTTTTCCAAATCAGCCTATTTTAAACGCCATTAGTGCCACATGTCATCTGTGAGGATTGTTCTGTAGACGAATAAATTGGAGGGACTAACTTATTAATGGCTAAATACTATAGGGACTGATTCTTATGAAAATAAAGTATAGGGACGGAATTGAAAATGAGTACAAACTATAGGGACAGTTGTTTAATTTTCCCTAATAATAATAATAATAATAATAATAATAAATTCAATTTCTGCTTAGTTGTAGTGTAATGTTTTATATTCAAATTTTCAATATTCACATTAATGTTAAAACAATTTTACTATTAAATATCGGTTGAGATTAAACAAACAATTCCAATCTCTAAATATCAATAGAATTTTAATCATACCCTTAAAAGTGGTATTAAAAATTACCATAAAATAATAAATTAATTAATTAATTAAATTAGACATCTTAAAAGTACAAAATAAATTATTTTTCTTTTTAAAGTAGTACGTATTTAGCAAAATTTTAGTGAAACATGGCATCATCTCCATTCATGAGTCCTCTTGCTTGGCACAAAGTTCGAGATATTATTGTAGCGTTCCTTAAGCTGTTTCCATACACTAACGTTTGGAAATAAATCATCATGTTAGCATGTGTTACAGAAAGTTAATTATCGAATGAAGTGTGAGATCACAATAAAAAGTGAAATCTATCGTGCGCTTCATTTTAAAACATTTATGTTGGGAATTTTAGGAGTAATAGATAATATTTTCTCCATTTCTTAATATAATCAACAAAAGATAAAATCATATAAATTAAGAAAAATAATAAATTTATCTAAAATATAAAATAATTTTAAAAAATATTCTCATTTAATATTAATAACTTTTAAATCATACAATTAATACAAATAAATTATATCATTAGTTTTTTAAAAAAAATCATCTTAAGTAGGGGTGTCTTTAAAAAAAATTATTAAATACACTAAATAAATCTCTCTGTCCCTTATATTTTGAAATATAAAAACTCCTCTAATTATTTCTACCGAGGGAATATGTTTTAACTGTTAGAAAGTAAAATTGCATTATGTACAAAAAAAGATGTCATAATGGTTAAATCCATCCATTGCTCACCCAATTTCGTTATCACCGATGATGGTACTATGCTACTTTTCTCATGGTAGATTTTTAAGAGCACTTGGAATTAGAATTAGTATGTACAAAAAAGTAAAAAAAGAAAAAATCAAGCACACAAACTGAAGATAATTCTGCATTAAAGGACGACAAGGCAAGGAAGTTAAATCCCAGGTTCCAAAAGTTTATATGCCAGTTCAAATCTGTTATTCATCATGTGTTTGACAGTCCATAATTTTCTCCTATTGTCGATTTTTCTGTCACAGAAAGTTATCCAACCAACAACTTCAAGTTGGACTTTTCTCTTGCTTCCACACCTCAAAACTCAACGTCTATTTTTCCAACCAGGTGAGGTTGATGAAGAACATGATAAGAATAATAGGAGTGCTCTGGTCAATGGGGTCGAGTAATTATTTATAAACCTAGGATTCGGCCATCAACTAATATTTAAATTAAGGGTTACTCTATATTGTTTTGATCATGTGTTATTTATGTTTTCTGGTTTCTTTTATATGCTCTCGGACATAGATTTTTCAAAATAAAGAATATCAGTCTCCCTTTTCCCTCCCTCTTCATCTCCTTTGTTTCTCCATTATACCCTCTTCTTCCTCGGCAGGTGAAATTGGAAATTAGTGCTCCAAAGTCTGTGTCGAGAAATTACTTTGATAAAAGGATTCTTTTTCTCATGGTTCTTTCCAATGGTGGTATATGACTGTTTCTAACAGTGTAATTTTGAATATTTGGATCTTCCCTTTCACTTTCCGTGACACTGAATCATTCTTGTCTTTCTGGTAACATAAAAAGAGTTTTTTTCTCTCTTTCTTAAACCATTTTCTAAATGTTTACATATTTATCTAATCATTTTTATGGAAAAAAAAATCTAAGACTAATGTTTTGTTTCAAAATTTACTATTTGTAATTATTTAGTTTCAATCTTTCAATTTAATTAAAAAATATTTTAAACCCATGATGAATGAGAAATATTGACGAATTGACAGTAAAATTTGACATGTTAAGGTTGGATAATGTTTTATCAACATTTTTTGAGAATATAATTAACAGTATTAGTAATAGGGAAACTTTTGATTATATTTTAAAAAGTGAAAGATTTAAAAAAATAAAGTTAAAGGATCAAGATAAAATTTAGTGTAAAGTTAAGGGATCAAAAATGTATTTTTTTCTTTCAAAATATAAACCATTTTATGACCGTTAGTGAGTATTTAGTGTTTTTTTTTTCATTTATCCCTATTTATGATAATACTTAATTATAAGAGAGAAAAATAAAAAAAAATATGATTGAGAGAGAATAATCTATTTTTACCCCTATTTAATGAGAATAATTTTAAAACGCTATATAAATTTTTAAAAGAATAAATGCCTTTTTTTTAATACGTGTGAAATAGATAAATATGATTTATATTTTAAAATGGATGAAGCATTGAAAATTTTACATAAATTTAATGATATAACTCACCTTTGTTTATATATATTGGATAATTAAAACTAAAAAATGACTTATATTAAAGATATATATTGGATAATTAAACTAAAAAATGACTTATATTAAAGAGTATAAAGAGTAAAATGCATACAACTAAAACTTTCAAATAGAAAAACATACTCATGTTCATATGGGGTGGGAGGATTTTTCCTTTAAAAGTTAATATAAATTTATTATTAATATTTTTTAAAAAAATTATAATATTATCTAAAGGTCGTATGATAACAAATCATCTATAATGATAATTTTTTTTTTTTTAAAAAGTACAAAAGTGAAAAAATTATAACAAAAAGTTTATTAAACGGTTTCCATAAAAAAAAAAAGTATATTAAACGGTTCAGCTTTTAATAATTTGAAAGAAAACTTTATACTTACTTTCTTTAGATGTCAGTACAATAATACTCGTAATACCCCATAATATGATATGCTAATTTCAATATAAATAGAAAGAGGCAAGAGTATCAAACTTCATGGAAAGACCACCAAAATATCAGCCAAACGATTAGTGTGGTGGTTGAAGGGGGGCCGGCTTTGGACAACTAGACAAATACCTTAAAAACAATTGTTTGGATGAAAAAAAACTGGGGCGCGGAAGGCCAACACGTGCCCCTGTCACGTGCCCCTGTCCCTGCACACACACACACACATATGTATGTATGTATATATATTATAGAAGATATGTATCAAAAACAAATAAATAAATGTGTAATATAAAATCTATAGTATATAACGCATTCTATTGATGTTGTACCAAACAAAAGTTGCAGAAAGGCAATTTCTAATCTATTATGTAATGATGTAAGCAAGCAGGAGCTAACTGCAAAGCCAAAAAATTAGAAAAATCTCATGCAATGCCAGAGTTAAACACATGTAGATCCAGTAATGTATTGTAGTGTCCCTTCTCAATTTCCTCTTCCTTTACTTGATGAAGAAGTAAGGTCTCAATAATTAAGTCTTCCCAATCAACTCCATCAACTAACATTCTTCTCTTCATCTTTTTCTCAGAACATTTTCCATCCAAAGGGGAGACAATGACACTAGCACCCGGATCAGAATTTAAAGGATGCATAATTTTATCTATCCGCACCTTCGCAGCATTGATCTTCTCTCTCCTCAACTTACATTTCAAGCGACCTGAAATAAAAGAAGCCGGCATGGTTTTGAATCCTACATCCTTCTCGAGTAACTCCTTAAGTATAAGCTTTTTGCTCAGTTCAGATTTCCCATTCCACCACTCACTACGCTCATGAAAATCAATCGGCAACCTTTTCCTTTTCCTCGTTTCTTCCCTCTCTGTTGATAATTCAGCACTACTGACCTCATCTAAAGATTTCTCATATGACATGGATAAAGATTCAGGTGAATAAAATAGTTCGCTTGTATTCCTGGTACCTTGTCCTGTAGACTGAATGTTATTTTGTGATGTACTGCACTGAAAATCATTTTGCAGATTTGTGGTATCAGTCTCAGATCCATGTTCATCATCCTCTGGACGATCTAAGTTTTTCCTCTTATCATCAGGTTTTGACATAGCTTTTTTCTCCAGATATAGAATTACAAATGGTGCATGCTTAACAATGTTTTTAGTGGTGATATCTTTTCCCCAAGGTAACACTTGCGCAACTTCTACGAGTTTCTCCAGGAGCTCTTTGTATCGCCTTCTACAAGTGGAAGCAATGGCATGAAGTTCCTTGGCTAACTCATCAATCCCAACTTCAACTTGATTCAATTCAGCTACTAGAACCAAAACTGCAACCACCAATGGAAGTGGCTTACGCCCGGTACTCAAAAACCACTTCACTGCACATTGTATCAAAAATATCCCCTGCTTTTGCATTCTGTCTACTTTGCTCCCCTCAACTCTAGCAAAAGATGGAGAAATCTTAAGGGCCCTTTCCAATGAATGCACTATATCAAACTCTGGAAAGTCACATTTTTTCAAATCCATAAAATCAATAACCCGCTGAATCATCTTACCTAGCTCATAAAGATCGCACTCAACTGCTGAAGCCACTTCGGCCATGGATAGTGGGAGATTATCCTTTCGCATCACAACATAAGCACATGCACCAATTAAGACATGAAACCAATCACCTTGCCCAAATTCACCCTCTGTGATGGTAGAAATCATTGCTTTAATATCACTACTTTTTGAAGATAGACCTAATCTAGTTGAAGTTAACTCATCTATCAAGCTTTGGGCCTGAGAGAGTTTCCTTTCTTTATGACTATATACAGTACCTGCACCTGCAGTTCCCATACGAATAAATGTTCCTTGTGGGCCATTGATCCCACCAATATGCGCTTCAAACTGATCATATTCTTGAACAACACCACAAAAGGAACATATCAAATCTCCAGACACATCATCTCGGACAAGAGAAGTTTTCCCACAATTGTTGCAGGAATGCGAGCTTGACATTGAGGACCACAAATTTCAAAAGGGGAACTTTTTTCAAAGGTTTTGCTTCCAAGTGACTGTTTGGCAAGTGAAATCAGGTTCTAAAACAATACTCATGGAGACGATACTGAACAAGCAGGGAAGCTATGCTTTATTTGCAAAGCTTCAGGAAAATCTCAGGCAGATTGGTTAGGAGATGGCAACACTGCATTTTGTTAAACAAATATTAGATTAATATTGTAATCAATGTTCAGCTTCGTATGAAATTTGCTTAGCTCATTAATACCTAAATTAGTAAACTTATTTATAGAATTATAGAATGGAATACCATGAGTTCCAAAATCCCACATATACTACATAAGCCTTAAAGTTGTGCATATAGAAGGGAAGTCCTAATTATGCTGCATACATACCTTCTGGATGAAAATTGAAAAACAAAAAATAAAAAATTTAAGCAGATTCACTTAAAGTTATGCATTTACAGAAGTGCAAATGGCATAACTCTACGCTGTCTACAAGGGCATCATTCAGAATCAATTCTGGAGTTATGTCAGACGTGAAAAAGTAATTAATTGCACATTGTGTAAGTTGACATTATTTTTGAGCTTTAAGGTTCTACTGTTTACTCTGTTTTGACGCGATAACATAAAAAAATAATTCTTCCAAGGTACAGTAACACTAGCAGAAAAAGGCAATGCAAAAGAAAAGAACAGTTCAGATGATATGAATTTATTCAACATTCTAAAAACCAATTCCCTAATACAAGGAAAACTGTTAATTTACCATAATAATCCAAAACTAAAATGTTGCATATAACCGCAACCCAAGATGATACAGAGTGAAATAAGTAAGGAGAAAAATTAGAGAATGAAAATTAACTAGCGATCATTTTTCTAAGCAGGGGAAATCCCTTCATCAATTAAGCTTCGAAATGAAATGTGTAACTAAATTTCTAACAGTTTTAACCAACTTATGAGCTCATTTTACCATATCACCCCAAATGGCCAAATCAAAATTCTAAGAATAAAAGAAAACGTATCTTTTATAGATACAAGATTAAAATTGAATTAAAAAAAAAAAGAATAAGAAGCATAATTAAACAAAAGGGAAACCCTTCCCGGAAATCCAATCATAAAGCAAACATTACCTCTTGCCAAGGACGGATTTATGCTTATGGTTGTGTGGGTAATTGCCCCACTAAAATTCTGGTCTTGTAAGTTAGTGTGTGTGTGTATAATGTATCCCAATTGCTGCGCCGGAAAATTGTGGAGCATGGTGGGGAGAGAGAAAGAGAGACGGCGAGAAAAGTGATGGAGAAGGGAAGGCCGCTGCTGGAAATGGAAGGAGGACGAAAATCGAAGAAAAATTGGGAGGAAACGAGAGAAATACTCACAATTCAAAAGGTAATCAGGGTTTGTCACGACGCTGGCAATTGAATGGAGAGGGAAGGGTGAAACCTAGGGTTAGTTTTATTTTTTTATTTCTTTTCTATCTCTCTCTATTTTTTTTAAGGGGTGGGTGATGAAAATGTCATGTAATCTTCAAAGAAAATGACTAAGACATCATTAAATCTTCCACCTACAAAAATGTAAAATAAAAATAGATTATATAATAAAAATAATTAACAATAAAATTAGGATGTCTTAATTTTAATTAACTAAATTAATTCAAACAGGCTCTAATTAATTCCCATTTTTCCATTACTTCTAATATTATGTAAATTTTTACCAAATACTTTTGTATATTTAATATATTTTCTACATAATTTTATTTTACATATCATATATTTATTTTATAAATCACATGTCTATATTTTGATTATTTTAAATCCAAATGATTTATTTTCTTGCATTTGATAAGGGTTAATTAATTTGTTTGACTCAATTTCATGTTTCATTTTTTTATGGAACTTTTAGCATTAAATAATTAGTATAAAAATTATTTTATAGATGTATCCTCTGATAATACATTTTAAAAATACAATTATTGGTGTATTTGCTTTTAGTCTAATACAATAAGTGGCAACTAAAACCGTTAAAAATTTTTTTTACTATAAATATCATTAAAAATCAAATACAAATTGAATCAGAAATAAATAATTGAATTATCATTTGTCAAAAATTGAAGCAATATAAATAAATATTGAATGGTACATATAAATACGGATACTGTATCATGTATTGAATATAGTTTCATCTAATTTTTCTAAAGTATTGATGCTATATAGACCATAGAGTAGTTGATACGGCGCTCCTCACTATTTTAATTTGGTCTTCTGAAAGAAATGGAATGGTATTGGCTGATTTGCTTTGTACGAATTGGTTTCTTTGTTTATCTTTACCCCTTTTTTTCTTCTTTTCTGAACCTATTTGTGTTGGTGTTAGTTGGTTGATGTATTTGATTTGGTTTGGTATTAATAAAATTAACCTTTTTTTGGAAAAATAAAAGTTTAAAGAACGATGCTATTCATTGGCTCGGATTCTATGCACATGCACTATTCCTCATTCCTCGGTAGGAACTTCGTCTTAGAATAGAATTCTCACCTCCTATTCCTGGCTGCTAGCCGGTAATTTTCAATAGAAGTTGTTCCTTTATTTAAAGGAAAAAAAAAAAAGAAAAACAAAGGAGAGGAATTAGGAGGAGAAACGTGGAATTTAGGAATAACCCAAATGTTAGAAAACTTATGCTTCTTTTAAAATAAAAAGTAATAACATATTTTGAATGTCCAAAACTAGATTTCAATTGCTCAAATGAACCTGTACATTATTAAGGAGGTGCAGGAGATCCAAAAATGCACAAACTTCCATACTAAACTACCATAAGAAAAGCTCTTGACTGATATTTAAGCATTTACTATCAAGTTGAGTGATATTGGATTCTGGGAAAGCTGGAAAGTGATTCAGTCATATATGGCACTCATCTAAACGGCTTTTATGCAGTTGAAATGCAGGGTTAACCCAAGCTCCACAGCTGCACTGCATACCTGCCCAGTTGAAGTAACCCAAACGAGCATTGCAACCCATACAGAGCAGCTTTTCCTCTACATGACCCTCGTGAACTGTCATGTGAATCAATATCAATAAAAATGTCAGTATGAAGAATAAAGAGGAATCCTATGGCAACTAAATAACAAAGGATTGAAACTTATAAACACCTGCTTGCATCCACTTCATCGGCTCGACAAATACTGAGGTGCAGTCGGCTGGTTGTTTTTCCACTTCCACGCTTCTTTTTTTCCATTTGAAACTTGATTCTCCTTTTCCACGCTCATGGGAAACAATGTTCTCCTCTGATGCAACAATTCTTCGGCATTTCTTACACCGGTAAATAACTTGGGATTTTTTTGGGGTTTCCGACTCAGAGTTACCAGGTTCAGCCATTTGGATTAACTGATAAATTCCTGCAAGCTTAAAAGCATATCACAAGACAACATGGAACTTAATATGATTTTCCAATAGTTATTCATCCAGGCATAGCCAAACAAATGAAGTTAAAAAGAAATAAGGGGTGAAAGAACAAAAAACATGCAACAAATTAGCAAGTACAGTCACACAAAAATTTCTCTGGATAAGATGGTAGTTCCTTCTTGGTTCATGCTCATTAGCTCTATCTGCTTCTTTGCACAGTTACTCGTTTAAGTTAGAACAACAACTTCTTGAGTAACCCATAGTTCATTATGTTTTAATGCTATTATGTCCATGACAAAGTACTTTTACTTTGATTAACTAGGATGTAATCTGTATTTAGGAAGATATGAGTAACAATTAGCAAACCGATCATTGCTACGTTAAGCCGTTAGAGGTACTTGTTAAAACTGGAGTGGAATAGGAGATGACAAACTGACAAAATAGAAAGTTGTAGAGCCATTGGATGTTCATGTGAGTAACGAAAGCAAACACTAAAAAGTGAAAGGAAATTTATTTAGAGTTCCAAGCATTCCTCATCTAGGAATCAATCCTAACCATCTATGTAAGCTTTGATATATATATATATACACACACACACACACACAGTAGGTATAAGAATATACATAGATTACTAGAATACATAAGTAAAAGGCTTCCTCCTTCAGATCAATACAGGGAGTCCTAGTTAGCTTACCTAGGCTCAACCTCCCACCTCAAAGACACCTAAATAAATGGCGCCATGTAGGTGAGTCTCAGTTTTCACAAGGCAGAAAATTTATTCAAACGCATTTGCAAGATAAACCTTTAGAAATATATGTTTGTTTTCTCTCTCTCTCACACATACACCCCATGTGACCACTCTCATTCTTCAAATTAAACATATATAAACCCTAAATTGAACACATCTAAGAGTAGTTATACCCTCAATACTTTTTTCACACACAAAGAAAAAAGCTCTAGGTGAAATTTTTACAAATCTTGTTATGCAATCATTATTACAACTACTATATGACAACCACATTGCAAATAATATTGGCGTAAAATAAATGCAATTGAGAGGGATGAATGAGGTTGGGGATCCTATAACTTATAACTCCTTGTATATATATTGCCACTGGTATCGCCAACAAATCCTTCGGAAAGCTCAGGCTACACCCAGAGTGCTAGTTTAGCTAATACATGACCTTTGAAGAGTATACTCTAAGTGAGCCAACAAAAAGTTAAGGTGAATGCATATGATATGATCAATATGAAGTTACATAGTTGTATTGTTCAATTGTTTGTTGCCCTAACATTGTTTCCAACACCAATCATATTCACAAAATTAGTATAGCACAAAAACACCTATACCCCCATTAAACTTATTTTCTCTTGTTGGAATGCTTAATTTTAGATATTGTAATCAACTTTTGATGGCTCAAAAAAAAAAGAAAAATCAACCTTTAAGATTTTCACAAAAATAGAAAATGGATTGCCTAATTTGATGCTAGAATTATCTAAACAAAGACAAGAAGATTAAAAAGAAATCAGAAATCAAGAGAAAGAGTGTTTTACTTGTGGTAGAGTAAGGGAGTTCCGTCTCCACTTTTGAACACCAACAACACCCTACGAATGCTTTCTCTTATCCGTCACTTCTATGAAATCCAAACTCTGATTGGGTCTATATAAAGTATGGAATATGAAGCTGGCAAGATTTATTTTAGTATTCTCATCATCATCTTAGCTTACCCACTTCTAAGCGGAGATAGGGTATTATTCTACACCAAGCAGAGATAGGGTATTTTGCGAGGCTAGTGAGATCATAAGAATCTATTGCTCATGCAATTTGGGATCCTCATTTTGGTCATCTGGTTGTGGAAGCTTTAACTTGAGGGGCTGCTCTCAGCCCAATAAATATCACTTATTCTAGTGTTTATCAGTTGTGGTATACAATCAATCTACATATTAATGGGGATCTTTAGACTGGAGCTCTTTTTCTATTATTTCTTTCTGCCATATCCTTAATAGCAAGCTAGCTACACCTACAACCGAAATGGAAATCGAGCGTTTTGTGATTTAAGAATGCCAAATCCCACATCAATAATCATTTGCTAGGACTATTTGGAGTCAGTTCCTTGGCTTGGACAAGACATTTAGTCCATGTCGCTATTCCTGGATCCAAGGGAGGATTGAACCCAAATGAAGTTCAGAGCATCTTTCAAAGAAAAAAGAACGAATGGATCTTGTATGATTTCCAAGAAATTCTTCAAATTGTTTCGAAAGCAGATGATTATTCATCTTCTTCTCACATTCCGTGAATAGCCGGGACATAAAGGAATATCCAGAAAGGCATTTAGGGAATTGCTTTGATTCCATCTCTGAGTTATCTAGCTAGCCTCGCAAAATACCCTATCTCTGCTTGATGCAGAATAATACCCTATCTCCACTTAGAAGTAGCTAAGCTAAGATCATCTCCGCTTATAAGTGGGTAAGCTAAGATGACAATGAGGATACTAAAATAAATTTAGCTTGCTTCATATTCCATACTATATATAGACCCAAGCAGAGTTTGGATTTCATAGAAATGATATATAAGTGAAAGCATTCCTAGGGCATTGTTGGTGTTTAAAATTGGAGACGGATCTCCCTCATTCTGCCACAAGTAAAACACTCTTTCTCTTGATTTTCAATTTCTTTTTAATCTACTTGTCTTTGTTTAGATAATTCTAGCATCAAATTAAGCAATCCACTTTCTATTTTTGCAAAAATCTTAAAGGTTTTTTTTTCCACCATCAAAGGTTGATTACAATATCTAAAATCAAGCATTCCAACAAGAGAAAATAACTTTAATGGGGGCATAGGTGTTTCTACGCTATACTGATTTTGTGAATATTATTGGTGTTGGAAACAACATTAGGGCCAAAAACAATTGAACAATACAACAATGCAAGTTCTAATTGACCATATGCATTTACCTTAACTTTGTATTGGCTCACTTAGAATGTACTCTTCAAACTTTATATTAGCTCACTTAGAATGTACTCTAGTTAAACAAGCACTTTGTGTGTAGCTTGAGCTTTTTGGAGGATTTGTTGGCACATACTAATAGCAATATATATACCAAAAAGTTATGAGTTATAAGAACCCCAGCCTTATTCATCTCTCTCAAATGCTTTTATATTACTCCAATATTATTCTCAATATGGTTGTCATATAGTAGTAGTAATACTGATTGCATAACAAGATTTATAAGAATTCCACCTAGAGCTTTTTGCTTTTTGTTTGTGAAAAAAGTACTGTGAGTATAACTACTCTTAGATGTGTTCAATTTAGGGTTTACATATGTTTCATTTGAAGAATGAGAGTGGTCATATGGGTGTGTGGATGTATGTGTGTGTGAATGAGAGAGAGAGAGAGAAGACAAACATGTATTTCTGAAGGTTTATCTTGCAAGTGCATCTGAATAAACCTTCTACTTTGTGAACACCGAGACTCACTTACATGGCATCATTTATTTAGGTGTCTTTGGGGTGGAAGATTGAGCCTAAGTAAGCTAAGTAGGACTCCCTGTGTCAGTTTGAAGGAGGAACCCTTTTGCTTATGTATTCTAGTAATCTATGAATGTTTTTATACCCACTCTGTGTGTGTGTATCAAAGCTTACATAGCTGGTTAGGATTGATTCCTAGATAGGGAATGCTTGGAACTCCAAATAAATTTCCTTGCACATTTTAATGTTTGCTTTCATCACTCACATGAACATCCAATGGCTCTACAACTTTCTATATTGTCAGTTTATCACCCTCAATCCACTCCAGTTTTAATAGATACCTCTAAAGTCTAATGTAGCAATAATCAGTATGCTAATTGTTACTTGCATCTTCCTGAATATAGATTAATCCTAGTTAATCAAAGTAAAAGTATTAAAACATAATGAACTATGGGTTACTCAAGAAGTTGTTGTTCTAACTTCAATGAGTAACTATCAAAGGTAGCTCTATATATCCTAATTAGATTGAAACATGTATTGTCACTCATATACACCAACTCCCAAAGGTGTCTTCTTACTATGGAAGTTAAGAGTGTAGGATTGATGCCTTAACCTTCTATTGCTCAATAGGGACACACTGTACATCCAATTCACAAACATTATGTTCATAGCAAGAACAATCATTAACCACGTAAGCATATTATGAGAAAGCATCTCATCTTCATCTTCATCCATAATTGTAGTGTTCAATAGTTTCATGTTAACATAATTATACATAATCACACTAGAAAACCGAAAAGGAGTACTACTAGTGTGTGTGTGTATATATATATAAATATATATGACTTGCAATAAAAAATCAAATGCCTTGCAAATTTATATCTATAAATGTAGTCAATAGTTTCAGATTCATTGTATTTTTCAAACCAAACAATAAAGTCCACTTTACAGCCTTGCAACACATCCCTCGTGTTGAACTCCAAACACAACAACTATCATTGCACAGCTCCCTCTAATTTCCTCTAAATACAAATAATCCATGTTACCTTTTCCACAATATCATCTAACTTGCTGATCATTTTATATTACTTATTATAATGGTTTCCTAACTTATTTTATATTCATGAAATTAAATTTATCATGTTACAAGACAACTAAAGCAGTTTCTTGTGAAATAGAATGTGAATTCTATCTTCCATGATATAGTAATTTAGAATGAAAGCTACGTGTGAGGAGAGAGTGAGAGTAAAGGAGTAAATTGAGCAAAGGAAAATTAGAATGAAAGGTGATATGTGTGTGTGTGTATATATTGCATTGCATGATACAATCGAGTAGAAAGTAAAAGCATGAAATGAAAAGAACAGGAGGGGCCAAAGTGATATATATAGGAGATATTTGCAATTGAAAATCAATCCTCATAACTTGTTTATGTGGACAACACAACACAATTCCAAGACCACCCAAACCCCCACATCATCCCTCACTTCATTCACTTCCTCCGGTCAACATCTTCAAATGCTCATCTCAACTCAAATGGTGGAATTGGCCAATTTCCCCACAAAAACTCGTTATTTATTTCCATAAGCAATTCATCACAACCAGATAAAAGAAAGGGTGATTGTGTATGATCGCCATATCTTTTACATAAGCCTTGATTATGTAAAGGTATGAAAAAAGGTACAAATAGGGACTAGTTTGGAAGATTCTATATTTGTGGTGACCAGAGGAGTTATTCTCCACTTGATTGCGTCATTGCTGCCTCCATCAATTCTTCCTCTCAATAACCCAAACCCTGCCCTCTCAATTCAATTTCACTTCAAATTGACAAGATTGCAGTATGCAAAATCGCCTCACTGCAGCTTCCTCATATCAACATTTTCTTGTCCACCATGTTTCCATTTTAAAATGCTCTTGTCAGAATCCATATATACAAATTAAATAATAATTCTTTTATTAAGAAACATATATCTAACCCTTAACATAAGCTTAGGTCTTTTCTTTATTAGGGTTGGGCGGTTGGTTGATTCTTAGAGAAGCCTTTTTCTTCCACTTGATTCTCATCCCCTACTTCTATGGGCATAGAGAAAACCATAACAATCTGAATTCTCTAAGTACTAACTATACTATTTCATAATTCATCATTATAAGCCACCTAGTTCATTTAGCAAAACACGATAACTTGTTACTTCATATTAAAAGCATCAATAATCAAAATCAAATATGAGACTCCTCAAGAAGTCCAATCATTTAACTTTCACATTACTTTTGCAACTCAATTATTCATAAATCAACATTCACAAGCTTCCTATAACATATCAAACTTACTTCAAGGAACTTATCTCATAACTTAACTCATTACTAATAACCATAAGCTTGCTCTTGCCTCCAATTATTTCCAATCCAATACTCAACATTCTTTCTTTAACGTAATACATTTTAAATACTTAAATTCTTAGCTAATATTTCCAGCAAGATTGAAGACAACATCTTTAATGCTTTATACACTAACATCAAAGTTGAATAGCTCATAATTTAAAATCTAATCAAGGTTTAGACTAATCATAGCAAACTAACAGTGTTGATTATAACTCTTCTTCCATTTCAAGCATTTTATCAAATACTTGGAGTGCACTAGCTAACATAATCATCAAATACATATTCTTCCCTTAGAATCCTTTCTCCCAACAACACACAAGCATGTATTAAGAACTAATATCCACTAATAGAAGCAATTACACCAGCCACAAGAATTTCTCAACTCTAGTTCAATAAGATACTTAAAAGAGATGTGAGGCAATAATTCTAATTATGTACATGTAAAGAATTTATTTTTAAAAACAGAGGTGACATTACCAACCAAACGAACAAGACTATGCAATATCAAATTTGGTAGATACCCTTTAGTTTCATGCTGAAATTTAGGAAAAGAAAAATGGGGGCTCATAAGTCCATTCTTTCAAGAATTAGGGAAAGAAATTTAGACTAATTAACAAGAAAATTTCCTTGATTTTCGCCTAAAACACCATCTGGAATTTCTCCCCTGTTTTAACAGCAAAACTGGTCCAAATCTGTTTGGGAATGAATACATGCTTCAAGGAATTATTTGACAACTAAAATGGTGGAGAGATACCCAAAACTTTTGAACAAAATCAGAGGGAAACACAATGGAAGGTAAAGCTGCAGATTTTAGTGAGTTTAAAGCATCATACCCGCTTGAACAGAGAGGAAGACGGAGACAGAACTTCAGCCAAGTGAAACCACCGACTAATACAAACGTTTGTGAACCACCACCATGCCGGAGATGGAGTGTTTTGCTAGAACCGAATCTGAAGTTCTTCTAGGGCCGGGAAAGATGCAGGAAACGGGAAAAAAATGAGAGGCTTCGAGGCTGCTTGGTCGCTGCCAATATTAAAATGATAAGGGTTGAGTGGGCATTTTATTGTTGAAATCTGAAATAAAAAAATGGAGAGGATATCTTTTGCCCAACTTCAAGCCCAAAACCTTCACTTTTCTAAACCAAGTTTTTTTCAACCATTCTAAACCAGGTTGATAACCACCAAGTGCCTGTTGGTTTTATGTAAAAACTTGGTTTTAATAGTTATAGTTAATAGTAGTGCATGAACATGGTTTACGGATAAGCAAAAGAAGAGCTTCTTGGTTCTCTCAGTTATATTTATTTTAAAGTGTGATAAAAATACACCAATAAAAATAAGAAAAAAATTGAAAAATTGAAAAAAATAAAATTTTCATAAAATTTTACCTATATAATAACTAAAATGTCTCTTCAAAATTTTAATCTCCATATACTATAATTTGTAAGAAAATGTTACACCAGATATATTATGTTTCCAATTAAATAAATGTTAATTAAATTATAGTTCAAGTAAATTAAATTAATCATGAGATAGAGTTTAAGTTTAATTTGAAGAAAAATTATGAGTTTTGTCAAAATCAATTTTCAAATAAGTTATCCAAATATAAACACATTAGTTTAAAACTAATTTTTATCATAATTATGTTATAAAATTAATTGTACCGAAACTCATTTTTAGCTAACTAAAAACCGAACTAGCAATCACAGTGGGAATTACTTATAGGATAATATTTCTAAAGGAAATTTAATCTTGATAACAGAGTTTTACGAATAGTATTTTTCTATTTTTAAAATTAATTTTAATGAAAAATTAAAATCTTCCATATAATCTTAACTTCCGTTCCTCCTTATCTATTTATTTTTATTTTAGATCTTCTAAGTAATTTTAATTTTATAATTCAGTTGACTACCTATCATTATTTTTGAAATTATTTTTTTATTGAACTCTTAATATCTATTATTTAATTTTATATCTATTCAATAATATCATATTTATATTTATTAAAATTTTAATATGTCCCGTGCATCCACCAGAAGATACAATCTACCTTGTTTTAGTTTAAAACTATGAAGTATCAATACTTAAAAAAATATAGATACACCATTCACGATATGATATGGTACTCATATAGTACTTGTACATACATATTTATCTATACCACTTTGCACATATATGTATTGCTTTAAATTTTTATAATAAAATAGAAACATTTAAAGTTATTATAAATATTTTATAGTTTATTTAACATAATACTATATTTTTTAAAATATTTAATACTTATTTTTCTTTTAGTAAGTAGATTTATTAATTATATATATAAATAATTACATAAATAATATTATATGTATAAATATTTTCATACTAGTATTCTAAAATTTTAAAAAATATCATATTTTTCATATTGTACCATATCATATACACGTACCTGTATTAATATTATATAGATTTAAAACAATCTTCTGTAAACATAAACTCTCCAAAATTTCAAGGTTTTAACTTAATTGAACCAATCCTTCCAAACATAGAATTATTTATTTGTTCACTAATTTACTAGTCATTACACTTGTACTTCTGAATTAATTAATTATTTATCATATTTATTTATTTATTTTTGCTGGTCGTGACACGCTCCCACGCTATCACCTTCTTGACATTTTCCGTCCCTACATATAACTCCACTCATGTATGTCATGCTTCACTTACAGCTTTAGATCTTACTACTACTTGCTTCAAGTACCTTCAACCTCCCTACCTTTGTTGTTTGATCAGCATGCAACATTAAAAGCATTTAATCCTCAGTAATCAAAAATAGAAAAAATAAATAAATAAATTTGCCCTCATCAAAACGAACATACATATCTATGGGTAAATTAACCTGGCAAGCAAAAATAGAAAGAAAAAAAAATTAAATTTCCTCATTAAAGTGAAAAAATTAAGCATTAATCGATCCATCAAATATAACTAAAATCTCACGTATTCCCTCTTCAAATTTAACTCATTTTAAATGGGTTTTGAATTCACATCAACAAATCATAAGCCACAACTCTATAGCATGAGTGGAAGGATATGCTTTGCATTATCTGAGATAGTTAACAAAACTAAGATACGGCTTTTATTATTATTATTATTAAACCGGGGTTTTCTTTTGGAATATATACTTCTTTGCATGTGATACACATCGTATGCGAACAATCAAAGATGGTTTATGTTCGAGTGGAAAGCACAGACATAGAAGAGCAATCACCAAAAAATTGGAAGAGCGATTTCTATTAAGCAAAATCAAAGAACAAGATAAGAATTACTGAATGCTACAATCAAGAATGGAGTATTCTGTGACTAGATTTCTCTATCCACTAGCTTCTAGCGTCGTCGATCGTGCGGGTAGTTTCCTCTCTTCATGCAGTTGCTCAACGTTACAGTTTTTCAATGAAGGATAGAGAGTGTCGAAGAAAATGGATGATGTAGGTGTAATTTTTTTATAAAGGGTATTTTGGTCTTTTTGTTTGTATATAATCCTGATTACATGAGTTTTTGGATATAAAATTATTTACATATTAATTTATAATCAATTTTATACATATAATCTAAATTATATAAATTTTGATGAACCAAACACGATCACGTGATATTACATCGTTGCCATGTAAAGAAACAAAAAGGTGTGAGAAAATTGGAGTGAAAAATCATTTTCCACTCCTCTTCCAACCTTCCACCTTTCATTCAAAAATCATTTTCCACTCCACTTCCAACCTTCCACCTTTCATAATTGCAATTAATGCTCTTATATCAAATCCAATCCTTCATTATTTATTTGTCTTACCTTTATTATTTTTATAAATTTCAAATCTTAAAAGTATTTGAAAATCTAGAGAAATTTATATCCTTATAATATGATTACCGTTGTGAAATTGTTTTTAGGATTTTTCTATTTTTATTTTTTTATTTTATTTTTTTGACTTAAAATTGAATTAAACCCAAATGAAAATTATTTAAAAGTTGAAAAAAATTATTTGTATTTTTAATATATTTGAACAAAATACAGTGTTTACGCATAGATATATTCAATATAAAAAAGATATTTAGTTTTCTTTTTTAATATGCTTAATAAATAGGATTTAATATTGAGTATCTAAGCTAGTTATGAACAATCTTCTATTATATTTATAATAATAATAATAATCTTATTTAAATGCTACAAGTGATGTTTTAAAATTGTGACAAGTGACACTTTAAATTAGCAATAATTTATGTTATTGTAACTTTCACTTATTGTATTTATCTTTAAATTTCAATTTTATTTGATTTTGTTCAACTCAATATAAATTTGAATTCAATATATGTATTTAATTTAATATAATTTAATTAATATTGATAAAATATAAAATTCAGATCAAAATATAGTGCTTCTAAGTGTGTTTGTATATTCATAGAAGAACATATAAAGAATATTATCATAAAGAAATGTATATAAAGACTATTTTTTTTTTTTGTGAAACAAAGAGTGAAGAGATTAACAAGAAAAAGAAAGAAACAAAAACAAAGTGAACATAATAGACACTCAGTTAAACACTAACGTATATAAAGATTATGAGCTTGATTCTGTTTTTTTAAATAGTTTTTCTATCTTTGGAAATAGAAAATTCAAAAAACTTGTTTGGTAAATTTGTTTTTTATAAACTGTTTTGGAAAACAGAAAAATAAAAGAATAGAAAACTCAGAACACCTTTAAGGTGTTTTGTAGTTTTTGTTCTGAAAAATACAAAAAAAATGAGAAACATCCACTTCATTAATGGTAAAGTTATAAATTTTGAATAACTCATATATCACTCACTAGTTATGATTCTGAGAACAATTATTTAAACTGATTTTTTTGTTTTCTTGTTTTCAAAACTTATTTTCGAAAACAGTTTTACAAAACTGTTCTTAGAACAATAAAATAGAAAATACTGTCAAACAGATCCTATATATATTGATTTAACTGATAGAAAATAAATAACTATATAAATGCAATTGCAATTATAAATACAAAAAATATATATTGTAAACTCATTACTTGAACAAAAAAAAGTTAAATTCTTGTTCAAAAAAGAGTTAAATTAATATCTATACATAAAGTAATAAAAATATTTAAAATTTGCACAACGAAATTGAAGTAAAAATTATTTGATGCTTGCTTCAAATTTTTAATTTGAATAAAAAAAGTGATTTCGAAAATATCTTGCATTGCTGTACAGTCAATATTTTGAAAATCATTCAATTAATTTAAGACATCCAAATTTTATTCTGAATGAAAAATTATTTACCACATCAATTATATATATAAAAAAGTAGAACCAAAAGCTGGAATTTCAGGCCTCCACATCAATATTTTGAAAAAAATTAGTAAAATTTGAGTTATTATTTTTAATATTTTATATTAGATATTTACTACTATATCTTAAAAGCAGTTAAGATATCAAGATTTACACTTTTAGATATTATTATAAATCAATAGTTTATATTCATCCATAAATCAATTTGTGAGATTATATTGTTAGTTATTTATTATTATATCTTAAGAGCAGTTAAAATATGAGATTTAAAAATTGTTATGCTAATTTTTTCTTTTTTTGGTTGACATACGTTTATTTTTGAACATATTATATTTATTTTTTGTGTTTTATCTTATTGTTTATTTTATTTATAATGTATAATGGTTAAACTATTTGTTTTTAAGTTATTTTTGTTTGTTAAGTAATATTTGGAAAATGCTGTTATGATATGATTGTAATCGAAATTGATTCTTTTTTTAATTATTGTGATGTGGTATTTTTTTATATAAAATCAGTATTCCTATTTGACTCAATACCACAATTTTCACCAAATCTCAAGTAGTTATTGTCATAATTTATTTTTTTTTATTTTTTTCATTGTTTCTTCATGTCCAGGAACGTTCGTGAGATGTCTTATAATACTGTGAGGGCTATTAATCCTTTGAGACATAATTGACGAATTAAAGTTAGAGTTATACGTTTTTTAAATATGCCTTACATCATTCACCAAATGATTATAACTTAATTGAATTAGTTTTGTAAGATGCTGATGTAAGTTTTTAATGTATAGTGTATATATTGCTTTATAGTGGTTATGTTATTGTATCTAACTTTTTTTATTTTTTATGTTAAATTAGGGTGATCGTATTCATAGAGTGAAAAAAAAAATTCTTCTTCTTCATGTTTAAGTATATATTGAAGGAGGGCAAAGTATACATTATAAAGACATTTGGTATTAGAAATAATACTGATTCATACCACACCACTAACCACGAATTCAAATTACATTTCAAATATTTAACGTATGTGCAATTACAAGTTGATAATGGAGATATACATCCATAAGATTTTTTGTTTACTTCTTTTAATGAAATCCTATAATTCAGATGATCGTTTCTTAGTTGGTATAAATAATTTTAATTATATTCAATTTTACGTTTTAGTTTGTGATATGTATAAATTCATTTATCATTAACCAATTTATTATAGATGTCATTGGCAAGTTAAGTGAGATTGGAGAGATTGAGCAGCTGAGGATGGTAAGCAACAAAAGAACATGGAGATAATAATTGAAAATAATAAGTATGTGTGTTTAAAGTTGTTGTATTGAAATTTATCTTTTTATTTTATTATTATTAATTAACTATATATGTCTTCTTTTTATATATTCATTTATTTTTTATTGTAAGGTATGATTTGAATGTTTAATTATATTATAATCATTTAAGTGATAAAATAAAAAAATGTTAATTTTAAATACTTAAGATTCTTCAAGAATTTAAAAAGATTGTTATAAAAATATTTCTAAAATTTAATATATATATATATATATAAATATTTTTTTGATTATTTAATATTATATGATATTGTAAACTTCTTGGTAGTATATATCTATTATATAAAAATCGTTAAGTTTTTTTTTATGGGATAAATATTTAAATGATAGAATTTGCAAGATATTAAATACATAGAACTTTTGAGTTTTTTTATTAGTTTTTTTAAATTGGATATGTTCAATTATTAAAATAATAAAATAAATTAGGTATGGCTGAATAAAAATGATTTTTGCTTTTATTTTTTTATATAATCATTATTTTTTTGTTACTACAAAATTTTAAATAGAAAGAATTATTGAGATATGGTAGAAATTTAGTAGCCATAAATATCACTTAATCAGTCAATAATAATATTATTCTTTTAACTGATAATATTAACAGATTTGGTGGTAACAAATTTGTACAAATAGATTAATGGATTATGATTATTAATATTTTTTAGCTTCATATCAATATGTCATTAAAATAAATGGAAGTTAATATGATTAACTGCCAATTTTCAAGTTAAACAATTCAAATTTTTCAATTAATAAATTATATAATTAATACAATATAATAGATTTTTATTAATGATGTGTTCAATCTATTGATTTTGTATATATAATAGATTGGATACTTTATTTAGTCAAAAAGTTATATATGAAAACTATAATAAATTACTCTAATTCTAATTACAATTAAATCATATAATTCAATAAATTTCCTAATTAATATAAAATTTTAAATCGATATTAAATCATTCAATTGTCAAACTAGTCAAATTAATAAGAATTTTAATTAAGATTGACTTAATAATTTAAATGGATTTTAAATCAAAAATTATTTAATAAATTTGAATAAAAAACACAACTAATGACCATTAATTTTGTTTGGTAATTTGGTGATTTAATTTTTTTTAATTATATTTGAATGAATATATTAAAATGAAACTATCTTTAGCAAATCAATTTGTATTTAATGTAATTTTAGATTTCAACTTAATTCAATTTTGTAGATTATGATATTTCTAATAAATATTTTTTTGTATCAAATGCTATATACATAGCTAAATTGTTATAAATCAATCTTAGACCATAAAATCAATTTTATGAATAGATTTTTTTGTGTGTAATATCCTAAGTATTAAAGGTAAAGATTGATTACTTAATTTTTGATAATTTGATTTTAAAGTTTAAAATTTAAGAATCCATTTAATTAAATTATCATTTCAAACTAAACAAAAATCAAGGAAAACAAAATCTATAATTTAAAAAAAAAAGTGATTTGATATAGATTAATGATTATTCATGATTGCACAATATATTTTTTATTTATTTAGATTTGATTTTACTGAAACATCTTAAAAAAAATTATTATCATCAAAGAAAAAGTTAACTCTTTATAATTTTTAAAACAATTTTTTTATGAATAATACAATTTAGCTCCTATATATATTTTATGAGATTTTTTTTATTTAAATATTACTTATACAATATATTATATATAAAAAAATATAACAAAAAGCTCGAAGCCCATGCTATCAAATTAGTTTTTCAAAAAAAATAAGAAATTCTGAATTTTAATTCTTATGTGTTAAATGACATTTAATTTTTTTCTAACAATTTTTAATATTAATTGAGATTTTAAATTAATTTATTAGATTTGTATAAATTGATGATCACCTATCTTAAATTTGATATTATTATATTATTAATTTATTATTTATTATTATTTCCAAATAAGAATTAAAATATGCGAATTTACAGTTTGAAAAAGTAATTTTAATGAATATCGTCTTTGTAACAGATAATAAAATCAAGCTAGTAAAAAATAAAAAAAATAATAAAATCAACATATCTTTAATTGAACGATGAAATTATAGCAATATTTTTCTTAATTTTCATATGTTTTACATGATTATATATTAAATTTATAATTTTTAAATTAGTTGTGAGTGATTTATTTTTATCCAAAAATACCCTTTATAAGAGGTTACTATGATAGTACATGATTACAATCAAAATTAAATTATTTTTATTAATTAAATCATGAATTTTTGTGTATAAATACATTTGCAAATGTATCATCAAAAATATATTTCAATCAAAATAGAAAATCAATTCATTTTAAACTAACTATAATATAAAATATAGAAAATATAAAAAGATAATATATTTAAAATCATAAATAAAAAATGTATAAAATCTCAAAAGATAATATATTATTATCTTTGACCTATTCATGATATTTATGCTATTATTTAAATTCAAATTACACTATTATTCAGATAATGTTTATACATGTATATATATTTGTTAAATTTAATTAATAGTTATATTTCAATTAAAACAGTTTTTCATTATTATTTGTAAATGATTTAATTTAAAAATTTTTGTGATTGCTTACTTGATGTTGCAGACTTATTAAAAAATTTTAAAGAATTTACATATGTAAAATAATATTTTATCTATCTACAATATCCTACTTCATATTTGTAAATTTATCATTGAATTAATATTAAAACTGATATGTTATCTTTCTATTCTATAAATAATTGTATCAATTTAAAATGAATTAGCATGATCGTGTTTTATCGTATTTGATAGACCTTTTTTCATCTACTATAATTCTTCCTATGTTGTGTTGAAAGAGTCATCTTTTACTGTTCCGTTATTAATGTTTCTTCTATATGCATTTAGTTAATGACTGCAATTGGATTATTTATAGATGTGAGTATTTGCAATTTTAAGGTTGATCATATAATTTCTTATAGATTATAATCAGATTATCTTAATTTGTTTAATAATAGTCATATAACTTTTTATATAACTCAATGATTTTTAATATCCATTTTCTATTTATTTTTTATGATTTTTATCTACAAATACACACATATATCTGTATGTGTGTATTTAATTTAATATTTGATTTATCATCACAAAATATTTACATATTTGGGATTATATTGTTTGATCTCTTGACAAATCCACTCTTATGCTAGTAAAGTTTCTTTCTTACACATATATATTTAAATTGTGAATAGGTTCCTTGAAAATAAATACTACACAAATACTTTACAAAATATTACTAGAAAATCAATACGATCTCTAATAAAATTGCAGAAAGGAGGATTTGAAGAAAATGTAGCTTACATTCTAAAGTGGGGGATATTTTCAATTAATTCTACAATCTATTTTATGCATGATCGATGGCCATTGACACTCAGATTGAAAAATTTCATCCAAATTCACATATATTGAATATGTTGAGAACATTTGTTTAATAGAATAATACTCTCAAATATTTATTAGATATTTTGTTTTTATATATATTTTCATATAGTTCATGTATTTAGTTTATACCATTATACATATAGTGTTATATTATGTATAGTTATTTGACATACACTCTGCCGGATGTATAAAAATTTTTATACTTTCCTATTATATATATATATGGGAAAGGAGGAGTACTTTTTGTTCATAGATATGGAGGTACTTATAAAACATATGTATGAAATACTTTTTCAACATTTTTTAGATTTAAGGGCAAAATTGTTCTTAATGTAGTATTAAATGACATTACTTCTTTATTATTGCCAGGTGGAAAAATTGTGCATTTACAATTCTACATATGTCTTGATGTTCATAAAGATACTATAAGCAATATAAAGCAGTGTAGTTATCTTGCTGAACTGTTGGTTCATACTTCATTAATTATATGGCATGAAGCACCTATTGCAAACAAATTTTGCTTTAAGCCTTTCATTTAGAGCCTTAGATATATCTTAAAACTATCCAATTCTTCAGCTATGAGCCTTCCTTTTGAAGGTAAAGTAATTGTATTTGATGAGGATTTTAGACAAATTCTGCATGTAATACCAGGAAGGACTTAGGACGATATAGTCCTTGCTACTATTAATTTATCTTACGTTTGGAATCAATATAAATTCCTTACTTTTACAAGAAATATAAGATTCCTTCCAATAAATTCATCTTATGTTAATAGAGAAATATAAGAATTTGGTCACGAGATTCTTTCTATAGGTGATAGAATAATTACTGATCCTAATGATAGAATCTCTGATATTAAAATTGCTTATGATTTTTTATTAGACATCTCAAATGATTATATTATATTAATTGTAGTGACTACATTCAAATCTCTATGAGAAATTAAATATTTCATCTTATTTATGATATAGAACTATATCAGCCCACACTTTGTCTGTTTGATAATGTTAATGAATACATGTTATCTTTATTACCAGATGAAGATATGATGTACTATGGTTTTGATAGTATATTAAAGGAAAGTGACAATGTGAATTCTGTTAATAATTTTTATTCTACTAAATTGTTGAATTCAATTTCCATATCAGATCTTCCAAATCATGAAATTAGATTAAATGTTGGAGCACTTACTATTTTCATAAGGAATATTAACAAGTCATTGAGTTTTTGTAATAACACTCATCTTATTGTTACACAAACTAGCAAGTATATAGTATTTCAAATTAAAGTCTTGTTTGGATCAAATGCATGGCTGGTTGAAAGTTTGTATCCATGATTCCATCAGATTTAAGACTACTATTTAATATGAAAAGACAGTAATTTCTTATAATGTTAACTTTTGTTATGACTATAAATGAGAGTTAGAAGTAAAGTCTATGCAGCATGTGTTTATACTTGACAAAACCTGTATTTATACATAGACAACTCTATGTTGTTGTATTGTGTGTACGATCTAAAAGTTGATTGAAGATAATAATTTTAGATAAGGATGACAATTTAAGTGATACAATTTTAAATACTGTATAGAAAATAATGTTTAATAATCTTAACTGATAGTTTTGCATTATTACTTCCTTTATAGTCACTTATTATTAATACATTAAATACTTTGTAATGTTATTTTGTTTTCGAATTATATGTATAATTTTATAATCAAACATGTCTAAAAATATAAATAGTTTTATTAATCCTACGCATCGCAAGAGCTACATACTAGTTTTCATCAAACCTCAAATCTTCAAATGTAATATTTATGCATTTCTACTAATTAAATTCTAAGCAATTAATTTATAAATTATTTAATTATCTAATACGAAAAAAATTGACTTTGGATACAATAACATAATTTGAATGGTAGATTATTAATTGTAAGAAAAAAAAATAAAAATAAATTTCATACACTCATCTTGTTTTTTTTCAAACAAGTTCAGCCACATTTGCTTAGCAAAAGCGAGAGAACTACACACCAAGTACCCTTTATTCTATGGTTGAATCAGTATTTGTCAGCTAGGAAAATCCGGTCCACTCTGTCATCATCACAGGGATACTGTGGAGCTTTTTAGTGCCCGTTTGTAAAACATCAATTATATTAAAATAATCACAAATTATAAAAATAAATTTTAAATAAAATTAGAGAAATTTAGCAGAAATATGTTTAAATAAAAAAAATAATGAGTGGAAACCATTATTTGATTTATAAAAATATAAACAAAATAGGCTTTTAGTTCTCCAATTTCATTGTTCAGGTTTTACGGGGAGAAATAAATGCCTATTTTGTAACATCGAGCTCATTCGTTTGAGGATTTAGGCTAAGGTAAGCGGATCAAAGGCACCAAATTTGGAGAACTTATCTTATTAATTTAAATGATCAAACTTGTAATTTTACATTTAATCTACCATTATATCAAGTCGTTGCAGACCTTCTCATTTTATTATAAGACATGCCAGTGCTGATTAAGTTTCGTAGTGAAGCTTGGTGCTATGGAGTTGTAAACTCTAAACCAGCCTCGAATGAGGAATTTAAAAATTTCATGGGCAAATGTAATTTTAGTCCCCAACAAATTCAAGTCTCATCTATTTTGTTAATAAATCTTATTCTAATAGATTCATATTTGATCCTTAGAATTCTTTAGTTCTTCGATGAGGCAAAGTGTTTGGGCCATTTTCCCAAAAGCTTTCTTCTTTCACTCACAGCCAATAGCCAGCATTGTCCACTGTTAAATTAATCTTTTATGTGATTGAATTCAATAATAATAAATTTCAACATTGATCTATTTATTGAATTTTGGATCAAATAAGTTTTTAAAAATTACTTACCCTACTACCTGCTTATGAACTTACCTATTTTGCAAGAAATTTTTATTAGGAGTTGTCTTTTTTGGGGGAAGACTGAAACTAAAATCTTTAAATCTTATGGGTCACAAACAAAATATTAACCCAATCACAAAAATAAATTTAGAAAAGGCCTAAATTAGGCCCACGTAATTTCATTGAAAGAGTGCCAAAAGTTTACAGAATTTTAAACCTTTCTTGGCCCAATAATTCATAGTCCAAGTTCTTTTGGGTTTACATATAAAAATATTAACAACTATGTATGATGTATTCCAAAATGCCTTTGGAAAAAAAAAACAGTAACCCAGAAAACCCATATGGCATAAATAGTTTTTTTCCCCAACATATGGCATAAATCATTGGAAACTAGAAATTAAACATCAAACAGAAACGGGCCATTCAGTATAGAATTATTGGGCCATGATTGAACTATTGGGCCATTCAGTGTTCTATCAGTTACAATTAACAATAGAATCCAAGGCTTCATCATGTTGGAAGACAACATTCATTTATAGTTCAGGCAAGTAAAATGACAGTCTTTCATAGGAAGGTATCCTAAAATTTACATTGAATCCTAAATTCCCCACACAAATTCACAAGAAAATAAATATCTACAGTCAGAAAATATTTTAATTTCATCATGAATCATTCTAATGCCAAAGTCAAGTCATTCAGTATAGAAGACAACTATAACGCTATTATGCCATTTATTGATATACTTGAATAAGTAATTGATATATTGACCTAAAATTGTTCATTTAGCATTAATATGGACTTTATGTTTCATAAATAGGCCAATTTGGGTTTAGTCCACTTAACCCAAGAGTTAAAAAGACTATCTCTTATATCTCACAAAATAGGCCCTTTAAACCTCCATTGAAATAAAAAGAACACATATGTTCGGTTGAACATAAACATTGGCACCATGAGTGGTACTTTTTTTATTTTTTTCTGTAATTAAATTATACATTTGTAAATATCACTATTTCTAAATAAATATTCATAATAAAATCTATAATAAATTTGACTATTCACAATAAAAAATACTTTTAAAATTATTTAGTTGTTTTTTAATATCAAATAATAGATTTTCCATCACTATGTTTATCATCTCGTGACTCATGGCGGAATTTTTTTTTATAGTAGATTGAGTTTAAACTTTCATTAATCTACCAAAAATTAATTGACATTTAATAAAAATTTTGATACTTTAAAAATTTGAAATCATAATAAATTCATATAGTAATTATATCAAATAAAACAATTTAGTTATAATAGATTTTAAACAATCTGATTTAAAAATTTAAATTAAAATCGTTAACATGAGATAAAATTTAAATTTCAATATATACTAACTCAAATGTATAACTAAATGTATGTTAATGCTTAGTGGTTACAATAGTTATATAATAACAACCAATTGAATAATTTCTCAAAAACATTTAACATTTCAAATTCATATTATACTTCATATTAATCAGTTATAAAAACCCTTCCCTAAATTACAGTACCAAATCATAAAAACATAGTACAAAGCAACGAGACGTATTTTTGTCTCAAGTTGCTTATCCATGCGTTCCCCTAGTATGCTCTACCTACGATTGCAAACCCATTGACATAATAATAATATTATTTCATTCAAAATCTATTAATATAAGAACTTAAATTTTATTTAAAATGATTAATTAATAACCTATTGACATGAATTAAAAATCATTGAGCTATTTAATTTGAGAGCATTGACTTATTGAAAGAAAGTTTAAACATATGTTTTATTCATTGAATTCAATTAATTGAAAACTATTTTAATTGAAAAAGTATTTAATAAATTCAAAACTTCATTTTGCTTTTTAACTCTTTTTTCTGTATCCTTTTTGGGGACTATCATTGTTTTAGATTTTTTGTTTTGTTTGAAAGCTTTTTTGTTCGTTTTAGAAATTTAATGCATGGTCAATTTTTTTCAGCTATATACCCTCATTTAAGTAGGATTATATTTCTCTCTTACCATCAATTCTTTCCACTTATCGTCTCTCTCTTCTATTAATCTTATTTATCAGTCTTTGTTAAATAAGAAGGGATTAAATGAAGGTATTTTAGTTGTATAGTAATATTTTACATTAATTAAAATTTTTTTACCTTTTGTGCTATAACATTAAATAATATTTATTTGTTTATAAATATAAGATATAAAAGATGAGTTTTTTTTTTATTTCTAAATATAAGATACATAGAAAGATTTTTTGGTGCATTTGTTGCTTTTTTTTTTCTAATTTTATTCTCACATTAAGCATTAATTTAAACATCAGTGAGTTCCACGATGTTATATTAAATGTGGGCATTTTATGAAACTATTTTGAATTTCAGACAAGTTTAATGTATTTCTTAATTTGTGTTTTTTTTTGTTTGTATCTTATATTTAGAAACAGATAAACAAATAATTTATGGAGGGAGAAATGTTATTTTGATCATTCTCTTGACACATGAAAAAAGAAAAATCATCAAGCTACAACATTGAGAAAATCCACCCAAAGGGCATATATTTTAAATAGAGAGGTAGAATATGGTTAAAAAAAAAAAGGAAATAGAGAAGTAGAATGGATTGTCACATTTATGAATTTAATGAAATTGTAATTATGTGATTTAAACTTCAAATATGATTATTTAATTTTAGTCAATAATTTTTCATTACTTTTGATAGCCTATAAATGCTTTGATCATGAAATTTTTAATACAAATAATATTCATATTCATAATTTTATAAATAACTATGAAAATTTTAATATATATATATATATAATTTATATCATTAAACATTATCAACTCTCAACTATAATTGAGTGTCATCACGAAAACCCATTGATTATGTAATTTGAAAATATTATAAGCCATTGCCATTGTGCAAAAAATACATCATAGTAGTCGACATGAATTTGAAAATAGAAGAATGAATCATCAATACAATATAAGAAGCGAAGATGCGAATCACTTTTCACCCACATTTAGTTTACTATTGCTTTCACTGTTCAAATTTCACTTCCCCTCATTTTTTTTTTCCCTTCACCTTGTTTCTGCGAGTTTTCCTTGGTTTTTTTCCTTCTTTTCTATGATCCCCTTTTATTATTTTACTTTTTCTTCAAATGTGGGCTCTCCTTGTGGACTCTTTTAGGAAGGGCTAGCTCTCTTGCTTTTCATTTCTTTCTACAAAGTTTCCCTTTAGTTTATTACTCAAATATTTTAGAAAAAAATTAACCCCTTTTACACTTCTTCCTCTGCAATCGCTCTTCACACTTGGGCTTTTGATTTTGTCTTGTCTTCTTTAACACGCTCCCACTATCTTTCTCTACTTCCATCCAAACTCTTCTTGCACTCCTCACTTTCTCTCTCCTTTCTCCTCTCCTTCCTTTCTTCTTCATTAATTGCAAAAAAATTCTTCCCCTCATTGCCACTAAAAGTCCTCCTTTCAAGCTGCATGCCTTATATCATATGTTTGGTGACTTTGGTTTAGCTCCGTTCATGGCCTCTACCAAAAGCAAATTTGTCCCATGAATTTGTTCCAGCTTTGTCGGCGGCGGTCATGATGGAAGAGCTTTGTCACTAACAAAGAAGGAGAAGTTGGTGTTGGTTGAACGGAGAATAAGATGCTAAAAGAATTTTTTGTGCCATTGCTTGTACACATATGGTGAATTCCTTCCCTTCTTGTTTGTTGAGGCATAGATAGAGAAGAGGAAGGTTGAGAAAAATTTAAGAAGAAAGAGAAGAAGAACACATGTGGCGAAAGAGCAAAAAAGGATTAAAAAAAGTATTTTTGGTAAAGATGAGAAAATGGTGTGCCACATTTAGTCTTTTATAAATGATAATGGAGAAAACAAAAAAAAATGATAATGGAGTACAAGAGAGGATAAAATGTAGATTTAAATTTTCTTTAATAAAAAAAGTGTAAATTCTAAATTTTCAAAGATTCCATTTATATTTTTTGTTTTTTTATGCTCACTGGCAAGAGACTCATTATTAGATATTTTATTATTAGGTATTTTAACACTTTAAAAGTTTCCTGCTTCTTAATAATATTGTTGTCGTTGGTCACCAAAAGAAATCTGTTGTTGGTCATGTCATCGTCGCAAAATATGCATCCTCAGCATAGAGCATACAAGGGAACCTTCCTGGCAAAGCTTTGGCCAATTTGGAAAATGCATTGAAGAAGAAATCAGGAAACCAAGATGCCTAAATTGTTGATTACTTCGACGTGGTAGCCAGTGCTGGTGTTAGGGACATTTATACTAATGCTTTTCACCACAAAGGATAGGTTTTGAAGGCAACCCATGGCAATTTTTAGCCAATCACAACCAAAGGTTCTACCATCTTGGTTCCAGTGTTAGTAGCAGTTGTAGCTTCTTCCGTCAATGCTTTACTAGCCTTATGAGCTCTATTCTATCGACTCTGCAACCGTTAAACATTGTTATTATTGTCCTAAGCAGATGCGGTCTAAAACCAATAGCTTTGACTTCAGAGGCACATTTTCCCTTTAGTTTCTATCTTAATTTTCTTATCATGTTAAGTTATTGCTTATTTTTCCCATTTTCATAATTAAAATTATTACGAAACTCATATGTGTGTGAATATATTTATGGGATTTTAATGTCAATGATTGATTTGTGATTCCATATACGTAGAACTATTTACTCTTATCACCATGATAATCCATGTACAAATTATAAAAACTATTTCCTACTCTCCCTTTGTTTGGTGTTATATTGGTACTAAATCTTAAAGATCGCATTCTCTGGTTCAATGTGTGATTATGATTGAAGAAAAAAAAATCAACTTGTGATTAATGGAATTTGAACATACATGTGTTGTTGTGTGGATATACATATGGATCTAGCTAGCTCAAATAAAAGACATGTTTTCTATTTGGAATTGAGACTTATCAAGCAACTTGATTGAATTTCTAGCAAGAAAGATCCACTTTCATCATAAGTATGCACATATTGCTAAGTCCTCATGTAAGTCCTTTTAAGCACATTTGCATGGTAGAACTTAAAATTTTTTTGTTTCTATTTTTATTTTCTCTGTCTCTTTGATGTCTGCTTTGACATGTAAAAATGCATGGCACAGAAAAATCGTGTGCAAGATTCTAAAAGTTCTAGGATATATTCATGTAAAGAATCTCTATAAGCTGGAATCAGAATTAAACTAATTGAGTGTTGTTCTTCTTCACCAATAATTGGACAGTAGTTTTATTTATACTATTTGTTTTTCTGTTGTTCTCTATTTGTTGTTTAGCACACTAAGATTGTTAAAAAAAATGACTCTCATATTTGTGAACCTAAATATTGATCTCTTAGACTCTTATTCATTTCGAGTAAGGTAACGTGAATTTGGAGATATAAAATGCCATGTTTGATCCTAATACTTCATTAATAAGTGGTCTAATTTTTTTTTTTAAATTCAAGTTATTAACATGTCTTTGATCCTTTGTTTGAATTTTGGCTATTGCATTATGTTTTGCATTTTTTGCTTATATTATTATCTATTATTTCATTTGATGTTGAAAAAAATTTTTAACTATCGGCAGAAGAAAAAAGTCAATTTACTTTTTATTTTCTTTATTCATGCCAAACATGGGATTTTAAATCATTGAATGAGTCTAAATTTCATATCAACATATTTATCTATATGCAAATAATTTAAAGCATGATTTTTAAACACATTTTCAATTTGTATGATGGATGTTATTTTTAATAACAATATCATCATACAAGACATGTCATAGGATGCATAATACTCACAAGTATATCAATATCCATCATACCCCTAAGTATATATATTAGCCATTCTCATTCTCATCATTATTCGAAGTAGAGTTAGGAAACTTATTAGCTGTGTAAACATACATATCATGATATGAAAAGTTTCAAACATACATTTCATAAAATTTACAAAGATAAATTACACCCCATTTACCTCAAGTTGTCCAAACTCATTTGACCCCTCGGTAAGCCATCGAAGAACCAATTACATACATACAAGAGGGATTGATGCAAAAATCAAGTTAAAAACAATACATCAAGCAAGATTAGAGGCCCAACAGTGCAACAAGTCTAATCAAAATCATTTCAACCCTAATCAGGTCTTGTAAGTATGCCAAGTTGATCATAGTAATAAAATGACTCGGAGTATTCCATGGTCATACTCAAGGGAGGCTATATGTCTATCAATCAACAAGTTTTAACCCAAAAAGGCAATAAAAATTAATAAAGAGGAAGAATCAATTTAGGAAAAGGAACTTAACAAGCAAACACAATGAATGCGACTTTTGATTGAATAACATGAAGCATTACAGGATCTAGTTTCACCTTATGGAATAACTAAATTATACTATTTAGTCAGACTCTGTATAATTATAGTGACCGTTATTCCTTAAGTATCCTAATTACCTCTCAGTTAATTAGTTTTTATTTTATTAAGATTTAATAATATTATTATTATTATTATTATTATTATTATTATTATTATTGTTAAAAGATAAACCATAATAGGCTAGTACTCAAGTAAGAAATCTAGATCCCAAAAAGAAACCGCATTTCAGCTCCGCAGGGAGAACTGTGCTCCGTAGTGCTTCAACTCCATCACAACCCATGCTCAAACCCCCTTTGTACTCTAACTCTATTATAGCCTATGCTTAGACCTCCTTTGTACTCCAACTCCATTGGCCTCTCTCTCACTGTGCACCTGCTGAGGTAACTTCCTAATACTTTCTTCTAAGACAAGAAAGTAGTTTTAGGATTTTGCAAAAGCAAAATTGTGTCTCATAGTTAGTTATAATTAAAGTTAAGAATGTCATATAAGTTTTGAAGCACAAAATTTTCATAAATGTTAGATCAAACATTATATTACTGTTTATACTATTTATGATTAGTTTTTATTCTAAGAAAACTAACTTTTAATTGAACAAAGATGGAGAAACACAATGGTTCGAGCTGCAAAAAGAGTTTGTGTCAGATATCTCAAAGCAATTGTGATTAATTGATCTTCTAGGTTTTTGTGGGATTTGCAAGGATTGGAGATCATCTTCTTCTTCATTTGCTTTAACTGAAGTCGAATTAGAACCTTGGTTCTTGTTGTATGGCGAAACTGCTCAATGTTCCATCTTAACTAACAAAAATAAGATCTACAATGTTGAGTTTCAAGAAATGACTAAACTAACATGTATTGCCTCTTACATGGAATGACTCCTTTTATACTCCAAGAATAACAACTCATTGTTACTCTTTTCCCCGTTTTCTAGGGCATCAATAGAAATCCCACCATGTCCACTTATCATAGGAGAATCAGAATCACTTCTTACTGCATTGTTTTCGTTTTCTCCTACTAATCCAAATTGCATTGTTCTAGTGACCAAGCATGAGGGTTATTGGCTGATACTTTCTATGCTTCACCGTGGTGAATCTCAATGGAGCTTTGATGAGTATAAATGCTTAATCATACCCCTTAAATAAATAAAGCGTGTTGATATTCAAAAATGAGCTTTTCTCTTTTTGGATGATTTTGCAACATTAGTGGCCTTTGAATATGAGAAGAAGAAATGGTCATCGTATAGGTTGATTGAAATGAAAAAAATCTAATAAGATGGCTCAAATATTGAATTATCAAGTGGAAAAGAAACCATTCTGAATAAAAGATTTTTTGTGAGGGGATTTGTAAAGGAATAAAGGGAAACTCTTGTAAGAGTGTTGAGAGAATTCTGTGTTCTTATAGCATAGTACAAATATTATACTGTGGCATTACAAGAAGTCTATTGAATTCTTATTGATAGTGAAAAATCTCAAGTGCTGAGTTGAGGACATGATATAGATTAAGTGGATTGGACCGAATCAGAATAAATTACTGAGTTTTTTCTTCCCTTATCTATTATATATTCAATTTTCATTATACTCTAACTTTTTCTTGCAAACTTTTGCTTTCTTTGCTATATTCTATTTTTATAGAAAAATTTCATATTTCCCAATTTAGCCTCTATTGGGAAGCTAACATTCCTAGTGAGTGGTATCAGAGTTAGGATTCCTAACAAAATGAGTTGACACTTCGGAAGAAGCAATGGTTGGCTAAAGTGAAATAATAGTAATAATAATATTATTATTAATATTATTATTATTACTACTAAGTGGTATCAGAGTTAATATTTGCTGCAGAAGGAGTTGACACCCCGGAAGAAGCAATGTTTAGGTAGGGTGAAATAATAATAATAATAATAATATTATTATTATTATTATTATTAAAAGATAAATCATAATAGGCTAGTACTCAAATAAGAAATTTAGATCCCAAAAAGAAATCACATTTCAGCTCCGCATGGAGAATTGTGCTCCGTAGTATTCCAAGTCCATCACATCCCATGCTCAAACCCCTTCTGTGCTCCAACTCCACTACAGCCTTTGCTCAAATCTCCTTTGTGCTCCAACTCCATTGGCCTTTCTCTTACTGTGCACCTACTAAAGTAGCTTTCTGATACTTTCTTTTGAAACAAGAAAGCAAATATAAGATTTTTCAAAAGTAAAGTTGTGGTTCATTCTTCTTTTTTTGTAGTTATAATTAAAGTTATGAATGTCATATAAGTTTTAAAGTACAAAATTTTCATAAATGTTAGATCAGACATTATATAACTGTTTATACTATTCATGATTAGTTTTTATTCTGACAAAGCTAACTTCTAATTGAACAAAGAAGGACGACAAATAATGGTCCAAGCTGCAAAGAGTTTGTGTCAGAAATCTCAGAGCAATTGGGGTTGATTGATCTTTTAAGTTTTCATGTGGTTTGCAAGGATTGAAGATCATCTTCTTCTTTATTTGCTTAAGCTAAAGTCGAATCAAAACCTTGGTTCTTGTTATACAATGAAAATGCTTGATGTTCCATCTTAAACAACAAAAATAAGATCTACAATGTTGAGTTTCAAGAAATAAGTGAACTGACATGTCTTGCCTCTTACATGGGATGACTCCTTCTATACTCCAAGAATAACAACTCACTGTTACTCTTTTGCCCATTTTCCAGGGCATCAATAGAAATCCCACCATGTCCACTTATGACAGGAGAATCAGAATCACTTCTTGTTGCATTGTTTTCGTCTTCTCCTACCAATCCAAATTGCACTGTTCTAGTGATCAAACATTAGAGTTGTTGGCTGTATTCTTAGAATAGAGCACAAGTATTATACTATAGCATTGCAAGGAGTTCACTGAATTCTTACTGATAGTAAAAAATCTCAAGGGGTGACTTAAGAATTAGACGTAGGTTAATTGGTCTGGATTGAACCAGGATAAATTACTAAGTTTTTTCTTCCCTTATCTCTTACATATTCAATTTTCATTATACTCTACTTTTCTCTGCAAACTTTTACTTTCACTGCTATATTGTATTTTTGTAGAAAAACTTCATAGTTCTTAATTCACCCCCTCTTGGAAGCCAACATTCCTAACAAGTGGTATCATAGCTAAATTTCCAGCAATATGGAGATGGGAACTTTCAACATCAGTTTGTAAGTTTTATTCTTTATAATTTACAACTGTTAAGATATTTTCTGTGTGGTAAGTCTCTAAAAGTCGAACCTCATGATTGAAAGTTCATCTATTTAAGTAGATTTTGTGTTAAATGGGGAACGTAACCTCTCAAAATTTGAATTTTGGCCCCCAAAATTTGTCTGATAGACTGTTACTAAAGAGGATTCAGAGAGTCAAATGCTAAATAGATGCAATCATATTCATATTTCAATCATTGTAACTTTCATTTTTTTTCTCAACCATTCTTAAATTCCTTTAGCTAAACACCATTTTTCACTGATTAAGCTCAAAACTGATCCCTACAAACACCGTCTAAGCAATCCTTGAAGCAATTTTCTCAAAAAAATGGTGAGAATGAAGATTACAAACATTGGCACAGAATAGGAAAGGCCTAAAAAAATGACAAAGTCTCAGTATGCCATGAAAGAAGATGGTGCTAAAAAACGAAGGGCTGAATTGAGCAAGGGAGGTAGTTTTAATCTGATTACCAGGGCTGAAGCTCATGTAATAACGACTCTGATTTGAAGAAAATAGCTTAACACTGGAAATATCATTCTTTAGAGAATGGTAAAATCCAAAGACTAGAGGAAGGATTCTATATTGCCCTATGCTTTGATCATCACAAACTTCTCAAGTTTGCCAACATCCAACACTTGGAGAAAAACAAAGGAAAACCCATAGAGGAATTCAAAGAGGAAGAATTGATAAGGATGTGCATAGAGAAAAAGGAGGGCAAATGGGTTGGAAAGAGAGTTGGTAGAATTGAAGATTTCATTTATGAAGGAGAAGAGTCAGTTCCACAATAATAACAGGAAGTTACTTTTGAGGCTGCTCCAACTACCTAATTTGAACCATAGCTTACCCAATCTCAAAGCACCCAACCACCTAAACCATCAATTCCATCCTACTACTACTTGGCTAAACTCAACACCATACTAGAGCTATATGATTATTTATTTGAAAATGGTCATGAGTGTTAGGGATAAACAGAACGCCCAGTTTGCAAGCCTTTAAGCCCAAATTACTAATCTAGCAAAAAATCTCAAAGTGGTTGCTGATACCTATAATGACTTGTGAACCTTTATCCCATCTACATCAGTACCACTATAGCTTGGTTCCTCTAATCGTCACAAGTCTGACTCCCCATATGTGTCGAGTCCTTTAGAAGAAGGCCCTTTTTTCTACTACTGCTGTTAGTCCTCACATTTCTGGCAATGGTACAAGTCCTAGTCCATCTCTGGACTATGATATAGGGGAAGTCGAAGCTACTCAAGTGGAGAGCTCTTATGAGCCAATTATGGAGGAAACTACTTAGGAATCAATTCTTTCAACTCAAGAAAAAAAGCAAATAGAAAAGCTTGTAGCATATCTCATAGCAGCACCCCTTGTTCAATCCTTTATCAATGAGGAAAAGGGGATTATGCCTTATGTCGACATTACTAATATTGCACATGCTGCTCAAATACAAGCTTTGAAGCAAAGGCTGGATGAGATTTTTCTACCACCAATACCTCAACCTCCATATTCTCAACCTGGACTCACAGTGGAACAATAAGCCTGGCTAGCCAACATCCTAAAAGCAGCTGAGGAGCTATCTTCAAAATATGATGAAGAACTTCTTCAAGTGCCTTCTTCAGTGCCCTTCATACCAGTTACACTTCAAGCCATACCCACTACTCAAGTGCCTCCTCCCTCTGCACCTACTCTTGATGATATCAAAAAGGGGGAGAAGCAAACTGCAGCTGCTAGGCAATCAAGCAAAAGATATGGCAAAAGAATCAAGCTTAAGGTAAGAAAGAAATGACAATAGTAGAATAATAAAGTTTAGGCCTTAGGATATTATGTTTTTTGTGTTTTTTGCTATGTTTCCTTTTTTATATGTCTCGGTGTACTTATTTGAGCTAGTATGAATCTTTGTACTAAATGTCCTTATATCAATAAAGTAGTTTCATTGTTTCAATAGTCCTTTTCTATTCTCCTAAAATTTTTCAACTAATACATGTGTTGTGATTATATATTAAAATTTAAATTTTAATACATATGTAAAAGGGGAGCTCTTGGAAGCAAACCTAAGTACTAATCTAATTTGTGAGTTGTTTTGATATCATCAAAAAGTGGGAGAATGTTGAATTAGAAGTTTTGATGATTTTAATTAACTAGATTTTGGAAGGAGTATGAAAGTATAAAGTGAAGAAATTCATTGAAGATTAAGCGAAGAATTAATTTCTAGGATTTCTCACTATGTAAATAAGGTAAAAAGCTTTAAATCTTATTTATTTATGTTGCCATAGTATTCAAACGAGTTATTTTAAAATTATCTTATATTAGAATGTGTTACAATTGAAAAATATTGACTAGTAGACGAATTTTGCTATTTGACTCATTTATTTTGTGCAAAATTTGCACTTTACTTGTTGAAATTTGAAGTTACAGAGGTTTAATCTCTGATAGATGAATTTTGAATCTGAAATTTAAATTTCGAACTAAGTATAGTTAGTGAAAGTATACAAAATCCGCATGAAACTTAGTTAAAATTTGACTGTTGATGAAGTTCAAAGGGAGTTTGAAGTCATAGTCTCTGACAGACGAACTTTGAGTTTCAAAGTGCAAATTTTGAAGTAAGAACTTGTATGTTGGTAGAGCATACCTCTGACATGTGAACTTTTCAGTTCAAAGTTCAAACTTCGTATTGAAAAACTTTTATGTCAAGTTGAATATGTCTCTAACAGACGAATTTTAGCTTCTGAAATTCAAATTTTGAAATACTATGTGAAACTTGAGGAAGTTGTTCAATCTCTTCAGACTCACTTTTAATATGAAAATTTGCATGAACTAACATTGAATATCTTTTGCAAACTCAAAATTCAAATGTTACTTAGTAATAGATGAATTTTGAAGTTAAACGTTGAAGTACTTAACCTTCTATTTCTGCAAAATTCGTTTGTTGAGCTCTAATATTCAGATTTTGGTGTGCCAGACACATTTAATACAGTTAGTGAATGACTATTTTTATAGAGTAACTACTAGTTAAAGTATCTAATAGCTAAATCTTGTGTCTAACAACTAGTTAAGTCATAAATCTATAAATAGAACTTCATTTGAAATTATGGGTAACAGATTTAAGTTTGATATTACAAAAACTCTGCTGAAATTCTGTATTAAGACTTTTTCACCTATACACCTCATTCATTACTCTTCAATTGTCATATCTACTATGTTTAAGAGAGTATAGAATTCTGTAACAGATCTTTTCGTCATCTGAATGAAAGATTCTTTGTGAGAAGATTCACAAAGGGATCAAGGGAAATACTAACAAGAGTGCTGAAAGAATTCTTTGTGTTCTTAAAACATAGCACAAATATTGTACTGTGGCATTACAAAAAACCTACCGAATTCTTACTAATAGTAGAAAATCTCAAGTGGTGGCTTGAAGACTGGACGTAGGTCAAGTGAATTAGACCAAACCAAGAAAAATTATTGAGTTTTTTTTTCCCTTATCTCTTATATATGCAATTTTCATTATACTCTACTTTTCTATAAACTTTTGATTTCACTGCCATATTGCATTTTTGCAGAAGAATTTTATATTTCCCAATTCACACCCTCTTTGAAAGCCAACATTTCTAACATTTGGTTCTTAATGATGGTGTCAATGACCATGTCATTTTCAATGAGTTTTATGAGGATGATATCAAGGAATCTAAGAAATGTTGTGAGTTAAATGGTGTATGGACTGAGCCAAGATTCCATCAAATATCTGAAGATCAAAGTTGGTGATTAGCTTGATAGGATAAATTTGGACTTAATTAGGACTTCTTTCTAAGCTAATTTGATGTACTTTATGTTGTTGATTGAAGTGCTTCTTTGCTCCGATAACTTGTCATTTTGTATGATCTAATCCTTTATTTTGTACTTAGACTTTTGGAAACTAATGTTTAGATGTGATGCTATTTTTTATTGGTTATGTGATTTCCCTTCCAGCAAATTATCGGTCTTCATCATCGTTCTTCATCTGCATCCCCATTGTAATTATATTCACATTTTTTGTTTCTAATGTTTTTTTTGGGCTAATCATTGATCTTCTTCTTCTTTTTTTCTGTTTCTTTTTATTTTCTCATTACTATCTTCTATTTGCTCACTCCATTTCAAGTTGCCTCTTGTCTATTGCAAGGGATTTGTTACGCATTAAACTGAGGTAGTACTTGTATCACTGTCAAAACATTCCTTTACATTGGGAGTTAGGTAGCATATATTTATTTTACATGATTTAATTATAAGGGAAAATTAATTTAATTAATCAATCCCTCTATTTCGCCCTTAATTTCAAATACATCCTTACACTTTAAAGTTTGTGAAGAATTCCCTATAATTTTCACCGTTAGCATAGTCAATCCTCAAAATTTAAATTTATTTATATAACCAACACATTTTCTTATTTTGACTTAAACTCAAAATCATTAGTTAAAGTAGCAGAGCTTTTTGCTTGCTGGTTTTTAAACTCTTTCATTTGTTACATGTAGCATACATTTTCATTGGGTTGAAAAAAAATAAAAGAATTCTAATGTGTGTAATCATCAGATAGTAAAGAAGACTTTGAAAATTTTACGAGTTTCTAACTAAACATTGCTGTAGGATATAGTAGCCTTTCTGTACTAGGTGGCTTCATATTATTTAGTTAAAATGATTATGTAATGTAATATTACTTTTAAGGATAAGTTTGGTGCAGAAATACTGATAAGATTCAAGTGTCACTACAAGTTTTGTGGAGTTAGAATCTCAATGCTCATTTCACATAATTGAACTACTATATCTTTAGAGGGGGTAGAAAAATGCTTGATGATCTGCATGTGAGAATAGGAGAGATCAAAACATGACCAATGAAACATCAATAATAAAAAAATTATTAGTGAAGCTTGGGTAGTAAAATTCTCAGTACATAGATATTATAATTTTTCATATGAGCCAACATTGTCTTTTCTTAGCCTAAACATGAAATACTTTCCTTTTTCATAATTATTACATTCTAGTAAGTGTGATGCCTGAGCAAAAGGTACCAGAAATGTGACAATAAATTGAGTAGGAGATGAGATGACCCAAGACATGGCCTGCAAATATTGTAATCCCAAGAAATCATCAGTGGCAGCTAGAAATATGTCAGAACGTTGACTAGAATATTTCCGTGAAAAGAGAAAAAAGAACCTAATTTTCCCAAAATAAAAAAGGCTGTCAATTATTTTTTCCACTTCACTAGCCACGTGTCATTTTTTCTACCACATCATCATTAAATGATGTTAGTGCCACCTGTACATCATAAGGATAGTTTTGTAAGCATATTTAAAAAGTATTGGTGAAAATTTTAAGGATTCTTCACAAATTTTTGAAAAGTAAGGACTTATTTAAAAATTTAAAAATAAGTGTAACGTATAAAAACAGCTTAATTAATTTTTTTCTTTTAAAAAAAGAACTCAGCCTCTTCTCTTCATAAGAAGAAGAATCTTATATTGAAGAACCACAACAGTGGGATAGCTTGCTTTCCCTTATCCTTTATTTTTTCAATGTAAAGTTAGTGCTTTCTTTTTTTTTTTTTCAATTTTTTTGATAGTGTTTGTTATACTGCAGACATGCATTGGAGGATTTTTGCATTAAGTGTTCTTCATGCCTTCCTAAATCTTTTCTTTCTTGTTGATCTAATAAGATTTGTTTAACGTCATGCATATATCTATTGTTCCTCCTTCTTTATTTGCTGCCGCATGCACATATATTGATTGGAGGAGTCAAATTTTTTTTTTTTCATTTTCTTTCATCTATTTGTTGGAGGAACAATTAAAGACTCACGATGTTTTTTTCTTCTTTTTAATTTTCCTCTCTTGCATAAGGAATAACCCATTTGATAATTATACCAAGAAAATGGATGGAAAAAAAATTAATAAAAACTCAACCTCTTCTCAACGTAAAAGCAAGAATCTCACATATTGAAAAAAAATCCAAAATAGCTTACTTTTGTGAATTTTTTAGAATTTTTCCATTGTCCCGAGTTTATTTTTTCCATAAATCTACATATATTTTTTTGTGGTTTGTTTATTCCTTTGTATTTAATAGTTGATTTTATTAGATTTTGAGATTTTTAATTAGAGTTCTCATAGTTGGGATTTTGGTTTCTGACTAAGGCGAAATGAGAACCTTTTTTTGGTAGTATTTTTCCTTTAGTCTACTTAGATACTACATAAATTGCCATGTAAGATTTTTTCCAACTAAGATATCACGTAAACTACTAACTAGGATGAATTGATTAAACAAACATTACACAAAGCACCTAATGGTCAATTTTAACATATATGTTAGTCTAGGGGTGACATTGCTACCATTTTGAAAAATAAAGAATAATATTTCACTAAAAAATAATTTAGGGTGCCAATAGTGATTTTGAGAGCACTTTGGGAGTAAATTTACATATTAATCCCTTTTTAAAATCTTATCTAAGGGTTATTTAATTTGTTTGACAACTAAATAAGGATGAAATGGAATAAGTGTATAAAAGTAGGAGGCAATGGAAAGAAAAATGAGATAGTACATTCTCAATTGTTAGATGGTTAGTTAAAAACATAAGAATTTTTTATCATAATATTTGTAAAACATTTTTATCCATTACATTTTAGGATATAAAAGTAATTACATGTACAAAATTTAAAATAAAAAATAAATTTCTAGCTCGAAAAGCAAAACAAAGAGTAATATTGGAGATAAATTTGGATATAATTAGACAAACTAGAACAAAGAATGAATAACTTGCCATGGTCTAGCCCAACTCATTTTCACATGTGAGATACATACATAAAAAATTTAGGGCCTATTGTCCAAAATTTGGCTTAAGGCCTGATTAGTTTATGAATGATAGTTTTATTTGTTTTAATAGAAAAATATACAAATACAATTTCTTAATAATAAAGTATCATCATTTAATCATAATAACAATTATTGTTATTATTATTATTATTATTATTATTATTATTGTTATTTCTTCTAAATAAATATGCAAAAAGTTAATTGGGAAAATTACATATAAATACCACAAGAGATAAAAAATTATAAAAATATACCTTAAACTTGTGAAATTACAATAAGACACCAAAGTATCAAATTGTAAATATTTTTATCACACTAAAAGCCCATTTTACCCCTTTCTTTTTTTACTCCTCCTTCATGGATTTGCAACTAAGTATCGGATATTTGCAACTCATATTCATGAATTTGTAATCCCGTAGTAAAGTGTGTTAGTCAACCATTGGAGAAGGTCCCCTCTAATGGTTGACCATCATCGCAACTTGGTGACAATTGCTGTTGTCAATGATGTTGCACTAGTTGACCATCAGAAGCCACCTCATCTAATGGTCGACCAACACACACTATGCAATGGAGTAACAAATCCACAAATATCAGTTGCAAATATATGATACTCAGTTATAAATCTACAAAGATCAGTTGCAAATAGCTAACAAAAATAAACTTACACATATTTGCAGTTGATACACATAAATTTACGAATTATTCTTCCTAGATTTGCAACTAATACACATATATTTTCAACTGAAAAAAAATAATCCCAGCAAACAAAAAAAAGTAACAACCCAAAAGATGAAGGCCACAGAGGATGAAGAAGACGAAGATAGATGAAGAAGAAGATGAAGACAAAGATGTGGGTTGCGTGAAAAGAAGACAAAGGAAAAAGCTTAGAAGCATCTATTTGTGTGGGTTGCCGATAAAGGGAGCATGGGTTGGTTGTGTGGGTCGCCGACTAATGGGAGGAAACTAAAAAATCTAAGCTAAATGAAGATTTTTTAGCTCTAAGATTGATGAAGACCATGCAGTGTGGAGTGGGATGGGGGGAGATAATGGTGGGATGTAGGTTGGAGGAAGGAGGAGAGGAGAAAAAAAAGGAAGGAGAAGAGAGAAGGAGGAAAGGGAAGGAAGAAAAAAATGAGGAGGGGTGAAATTGTCTTTTTCTTAGGAAAGAATATTTATAATTTGGTACCTTGGTACCTCATTATAACTTTGCAAGTTTAAAATATGTTTCTATAATTTTTTGTCTCCTTTGGCATTTATCTATAATTCTCTCAAGTTATTTTCCCCTATTTTCTATTTCATACCTACCATTTTATAGATGGCTTGTTAAATTTGGAAATATCCATTTGACAAGTGAAAGTAGAGGGATTCTTGTATTGTTTTTAAATATATAAGATATAAAATTAAATCGAGAATGACAAAATGCAATAGGCAAAGTTAGGATTTGGTTTATGTGCTCTTCCTTGTTCATCCTGTTCGTTGGCCCAATCAATAGAGAAGATGAGGCCATGTCTCTCAATTAATCAAACCATCTTTTTCTTTTTGGCAGAACTGGTCCAAATGTCTAGATTAATGCAACGTTGCATCTTGGTGCTGCAAGTTTACCTCGTGATAATGTAATTATAGTTGTTCGATTAACAAAAATTTGATGTGTTTACCTCATTTGGTGTGTTAGAATCTCACTTCCTATGGAAGTGGACTTTTATCAAATTTGATGGAACTGAGTTCCATCCTCATACCCATGGAAGCCAAAATATTGGACCATCTTGCCCCTAGCCTTCATCCTTCATCAAGCTTCTCACACCCTCACCTTCTGACTCTCTCATCTTCGTACATATTCAATATCCAGCCCCTTCTCACTTCATCAACAATGAGCGGGAAAGAGGATGTGACCATAATCTTAAAGCGTCCGACATAGATCCAAACATTTGGGTTTGTTCTTGTCCTTTGGCCATCATCCCTTGCCCTCCGTTGACATTAACAACCTCCATTGTCATCATCCTTAGCTCAGTAATGTCTCTTCCAAAGCTTAGGGTTTCGATTAAGTTCTTCTTCTTCTTCAACAATTTTGGGCACCACTAATTTTCTTTCATTTTTAATTTTAATTGATGTGTCTGATTAATTGTGATTGCTAGGTGCTCGGATTTATTGTCTAATGGAGTTTAAGTCTGGATGTTTAAGCTGGAGGTCTGGATGTGGTAGCTTTGATCATATTCATTACTTTAAGCTTTGTCATCATTCACTCACTTCTTATTATACATGTACAAATTCACTACATGACATATTGGATGAGAAGTAAGCGTAGCTTTGATCATATTCATTACTTATGTCCATACAAATGTTCTAATTTGTGTGGTGTAACATGCAGCATTGGATATAACCAACACATACGATTAAAAGCTATGTTCACTTCTCATCCAATATGATAAATACTTAATTTTGGCATGTTAGGACTGTTGTTGTTGTAGCTATTTGTGTTTTTTTAGACTCTAGTTTATGGTTCCTATATCGTCTCAAAGGAGATATGGATTTCTAAAGTGAAATGAAGATTTTGTTTTGAATTATAGATGTTTTGTGGAGCTTCACAGTATTCCTTTCCATGGTTTCCTTTATTTTTAACAATTTTGTCTTCCTTCATTCTTTGGTTCCCTTATGTCATTACCCTCCGTCCTTGTTTTCATTCCTATTTGCCAAAGCCTTAAAATTAAAACATTGAAGAGGTTGTCATGTCTTTTCATTGCTTGTATCATATGTGTCCTCCATATTGCTATAAGGGATACCTATACAGCAAGCATTGGAAAAAAGAAACATCCTATCCATTGTTTCAAGGTTTTGATGAATGAGAATGAAAACAAGAAAGGAAAATTATAATTAAATACCACATGAATAAAAAATTATAGAAATATACTTTAAACATTGGTAATTACATAGAGGTACCAAGGTACTAAGTGTAAATATTATGAATGTGTGAAAAGACAATTTTACCCTCCATCTTTTTCCCCTTTCCTCCCTCCTCCTTCCCATTTTCTCCTTTTATCTCCTCCTTCCTCTCTTCCTCTGCCGACTTCTCCTTTCTCCTCCTTTTTCCCCTTTCCTTCCTCTTCCTGCCCATGCCATCCTCCCTTCCTTCACCAATTAGAACGATGTCGTTTGTCCTCCATTTCCCTTCCTTCCTCTTTGATTAGAACCAAGCCTTCCTTGTTGATCCAAAACCAAGCATGAATTTGAGAGCCAACAATATTGATGCATGCGGAGAAAAATGCAGCAAATCAGTATAGCTAAAGAACTAGCCGACGATACAGAATCTCGTCATAGCTGAAGCCAAAGCCGAGATTCACGTGTACAGAGAAGAACGAGGCAAATCGGTGCTTGTCCCTTCCCCTTCTTTTTTCTCTTCTACTACACACACCTTATCTTCATCTTCCTAGGTGATTTCTTCCTTTTTTTTGGATATTGCTGGTTTTTTTTAAAATTTCGATTTGTTGGGTTTGAAATATTATAGATTTATGGTTGGCAACTTCCATAAAATGGAAATATATACAGACCTGTTATCAATCAAGGTGGATTGTTTGTAACTTTGGTAGATCTAGTGTAAAAGTATGTGGATTTGTTTTTTAATCTTTACTTGAAAATGTATATGTATCAGTTACAAATCTAGGTATAATAGTTGCAAATTTACATGTGTTCGTTACAAATATGTGTGGAATGATTTTTTTTTTTGGAATGATATTGCCTATTAAGTGATATTGTATTTAGTTCCAATCACTATGTGATAGTTGAACAAATAGGATTGTCAATTGCAAATACATCATAATTAGTTATAAATCCCCATTTGTTAGTTGCAAATTGTCGATTGTCAATTACAAATAAGCGATGGTCGACCATCAGAGAGAATTCTTATGATGGTTGACTAGATTAGTAGTTCAATGAGAGTTTCTATTGTCAGTGTGACTAGTCTGGTCGACTATCAGAGGGATCCCCTCTGATAGTTGACTATCACTTCAGTTACAAATTTTCCAACATCCATTGCAAATTTACCAGGGTCTATTGCAAATCATCTAACATCAGTTATAAATAAATATATTCATTTTAAAAGAAAATGATATAAAAATTTAAAAAAATTATGGCATAAAGGGCAAAACTGTCTTTTTGCACAATCAACATATTTACACTTAGGCACTATGGTATCTCTATGTAATTTCCAATGTTTAAGGTACCTAACTGTAATTTTTTTATTCTTGTGGTATTTAACTATAATTTTCCCAAACAAGAATGGAGAGTAAAGGCATAACGGGGACAAAGAAGTTAGGGAGGTGAAGGTTTCAAAAACAAAGGAAACTAGGGGAAGTTATACATGAAACTCCATAAAACATCTACACCAAAACATCTTTTTACTTCAGTCAAAGAAATCATGTCTCCGATGAGAAGATATTGACTTTTCAAACCAGAGTCTTATGCTTTTAAATAGAATTTGAGAGCAAGTATATTTTGGACATGTAGTTAATGTCTTGAACTTAAAAGGTGGTTATATGAACTTGATTTTCCAAAAAAACAAGGCCCTGGTTTGGTTGCTGCACATGTTGATTGTTTATTTAAAACTTCTAAAGATGGTCGACCATGCATATATAGCAAAGTATCATCCACTTAAATGTGTTCTATGTTCATTTCAAGTCTCTTTGAAAGAACTTCAAAGAGACTTGAAATGATGGTATTTAAGTTTAATCTAATATGCATTCAAGTGTGGCAATAGTCATTATGTTATGAATTGCATAAAAAATTATGGAAAGATAGAATAAGAGATAAAGGAAATAATGGTCATTGAAAAAGTATGTGTGTTTTTGGTAGGATAAGTAACCTGATATATGTCATTAACAACTTCCATCACCTGCAGGATATCTCTTTGGGAGTAGCAATAGGGTCATCCACACAAGCACTTGGTCTAGCTTCCAGCGCCCAGCTGTCTGCAAAATCTCAAAGCTATTTCGATGGTACTGCTCTTGTTTTGTCTTTCTGTTTGCGTTAGTACGGTCATGTACAAATAGAAGGATATGATTATGGCTAAATTAAAAATTCGGAAAAGCTACCAAAGTATATAGATTTTGTTATTTTCCCCTTAAACTATGTTTAAGGAATCTTAATAAATAGAAAGGGGAATCGAACGATGTTTTCTGTTATGTAATAAAATTGCTCTGAGGATTTTATAACCTATTTGTTTAATTTTCCAAATTGACAACTAATGAAATAATTTTAAAGGATGTTATTTTGTTGAGAAATCTGTACTAGTTTCTTTTGCTGCATTTATAATTCTTTTTGTCTTTGGAACGTGTGAGTTCATATCCTACATAATTTTGCCTTTGTAAATCTCAAGCCACCGAAATTGGTATTGATGGGTCTGATTGTGGATAATGTGGCTGTTATATTCTTATTAATATGGTCTCTGTGCTATATATATTTGGGTGATATATATATATAGATGATCTTTATCATCTCTCTCTCTCTCTCTCTCTCTCTATATATATATATATATATATATACTTGAATTAAGTTCTCCAACCCAATTCTATAAAATATATATATATATATATTTAAAATGAAGTTCTACCAAGTAACTAAACATTGAAAATTTAATGAGTTGGTTTATTCCTGCTATCTAACTTTTATGCCTTTGTTGACAGTGATTTGCTGAATACTAAAACATCATGTGGTTGTTTTTACTCTAGGTACAAGGTTTCAAACCAAGGCTTATGGGAAGTCAATGAGTATCTTCATGCTAATTCCTTCCCAATTTCAAATCTGGTGATTGATGTTTAATTGCTTTGGCTTTGGATTTTATCTTTAATTTAGAAAAAGGCAAAGTATGGTGCTCTCCCAACAAGAATGCTTGGTGAATGCACCATGAATTGTAATTTTCTTTTGTTTAGTTTTTTGAGGAAGAAAACAAATATATAAATAGGAGATTTTTTATTAGGAATTGTTGGTATACTAGAAATCGAAATGTAAATATTTGTGATAATTGAATTGTAATGAATTGCTAGATTAGTGTATAATTTTTAATATAATATATGTTTTTTTAATGGGTTCAATAGAGTTATATGTGTACAGATATATATTTTTTTTAAAAAAAATACTGACTTTTGTTGGCATTTATTTAAACAAATGCCAACAAAAGTCTTTTTTTGAAAAAAAAGTTGGTATTTGTTAACTAAAGTGACCCTTTTAATTAGCATTTGTTAAATAAATGTCAACTAAAGTCTTATTTTATAAACACTAACTAAAGTTTCCTTTTTTAAATATTGAAATAATTGACATTTTTAAAATGCTAATAAAAGTAAAAAATAAATGCCAACTATTCATTTTTTTGTGGTGCTTATATTCCCTGCACGATATGTTGGAAGGCAAGTGAGCGAGCATAGCTTTGATATATCTATGCAAATGTTCGAATTTGTGTGGCACGCAACATGCAGCATCGGATGTACGATAAAAAGCTACGTTTGCTTCTCATACAACATGTCGTGTGAGGAATCTGAACAGGTATCATGAATTAAGAGTGGAGGACGTTAATTTTGACATACTAGGACTGCTGATCTTGTAACGATTTGTGTTTTTCTGGACTGTTGTGTACAGTTCCTATATCATCTCAAAGGATATATGATTTTCTGAAGTGAAGTGAAGATGTTGTTTTGAATTGTAGATGTTTTGTGGAACTTCACACTATTCCTTTCTGCTGTTTCCTTTATTTTTCACATCTTCATCTTCCTTCATTCTTTGTCTCCCTTGTGCCTATACTTTTCGTTCTTGTTTAATTTCCATTTGCCAAGTCCTCAAAGCGCATTGAAGAGGTTGTAATGTCTTTTCATTGCCTCAACTACTTAAACAATGTGGTCCAGAAATTCAATAGCGCGCTACAAGAAAACATCAATTTTCTCATGGAAATTTCTCATGGCCTTGATCTTGGGAGAGAAATTCTCACAGTATTTCGCATGGAAAAACATTTTTAGGAAGACTCTATGAGAAACAATTCTCATGGCTATCATCTGTGAGAATATTCTTCTTCCCACGGGCACATTTCTCGTGAAAGTTTAAGCGTGAGAAATTCTGTGAGAACTTTGTTTCTTACGGAATTTCTTTATGTTTTCTCACAGATTTTGTCTGTGAGAAAATTGATGTTTTCTTGTAGTGGCGGAGGTAATGGATCACAAGTTTACAAAATGTTGGTTTCATAGAATCAATTGCCAAAAATAGCATTAAATTAAAATGATTACTTTGCATAATCACACTATTGAGTAATTATTTATCTTCGGATTTCTGAAATTTCAGTTCCAGAATTTTATCCCTTGGATTTTTTCGAACCGTTGTGGATTGGTGATCGATTATATTGAGCAAGCTTTACTTAATTTATTCCTTGCCAGGCTCGTCTCCCCTAATCTACAATAAGCTTCTTGATCGATGGCCGAAAAAAAAAAGCTTCTTTATCAGAAATAAATTGATGTTATTTGGCCTAAAAAATGGTAAAAGCCTTTGAACAAATAAATGTCATTAAATCTTTCAGGGACAAATATGACAGTTTTCAATTTTTTTAATTATGCATGTAATTCGATATATATATTACAAATACTGATAATAGAATTTGAAACGAGAGTAACATTGACATCAAAATTTCAGGAATTGGAATGAGAAAGGGATCGGGTGGATAAGATATACAAACTTGCCAGACCTGGACGATACATCAATGGGCTTCAGAGTACTAAGATTGAACGGCTATGATGTTTCAGCCAGTAAGTTGACTTGCCAATATTGATTAATAGTTAATTACTCTGATAAATCTAATCCTACATATGGAGCTTTATTAATTGGAGGGGAAAAAAATAAAGAAAAAGAAAGATCTTATTAACGAAATTGATGATTTTTTTTACTGGGCAGATGTATTAAAAAATTTTGAAAAAGATGGTGAGTCTTTGTGCTTCCCTAGGCAATCAGCTCACGGAACGTCGGATAAATTTCCTTCCTAATATATATCCAATACATTTTTTCTAACTTGAGTTTAATTTCTATATGTGTGTAATTCATCTCTGTAGTAGCTTTTATTTTTTTATTTTTAGAAAACGGTCACAAATTAGGTGAAAACAAATAATGTCAGGAAGTAAATTATACAGACCTGAAATTGCCAAGGAGTTAATTAGCATTAGTGAGAATAGGCATTATAGCCCATTGTAAAAGAACCTCCTTTAGCAGTAAAGAGAAAAAAGATCAGATCTATTACGAGAAAAAATAAAAGGGAAAAGATCAAGAATGAGATATAAAATTAAGGTTGGAGGAAATCTAGATGTGAGCACTCCACAATGCTTCCAAAAGGCTTTTGCATCTACTGAGCCTGTAACTGTAATTTTTATACCAGTACCAATTAAATCTCGGGTTAGTTGAAAAGTTTATAGCACGCTTCCAAGTCCCTCCCTTTTTGTTTTAAATTAAGTACAAGTACCTAATAGGATGAAACTTGCAAGCTGTCAAATCAAGAGGATAATTCCATAAATGATAGCAACGAGGAGGGGAAGAGTCCAATTGAAGAGCAATGTTATAGGCCTACTTCATCCAACCAACAGCATAGATCACATTTCTTCCTCTAAATGGCTTGGTTTCTATCTGTCAAAACTAGAATTTTTCTCCCGCGCATTGCGTGGGGATGACATTGAATTATCTTATGTTTTGCTGCTAATGTTAGATAATTTTGTGGTTATATTCAAAATAATCTCCATCAAGAAGTTGGAAGTAGATATAATTTATGGCCATAGGTGCAGTGTGGGAGGCATTGTTAACTTAGAACATTTTGTGGGGTACATACACTGAAATATGTTTCACATATTTCATAAGATAGTTAGAGCAATGCAAATACATTATAGAACATATCCAACAATTCAACTACCAATGTTGTTTACACAAAGCATTGAATATGTTACAGAGGATAGCTAACAATTCAATTACCAATATTGTTTACTCCCGTGCAATGTGGAAAGAGTTTATTTAATTTTACCACTAGATTTTAGTACTCCCACACGAAATTACATAGTATTTTGGTGGTGAAAGCATGATTAGCTTCCTTTGGACAATGTTTAATTTTACCACTAGACTTACTCCTGCACAATGCGCAAGAATATTATTTATTTGATTCTATATTGCTGAAAATATATTTTGAATGATAACTTGAAATTTGAATTTGACAATAATTAAGTTGAAAAATAAATTAAATTTAAGGTAATATTAATGTGTTCTAACTATATGTATGATTTAGATTCTTTTGATAGGATTTGCTTCTAGATGACTAAGCTTTGGTGAAAGCAAGATATTTTTTAGTCACCTGTAGGGAGCCACCGGAGTAACAACATAATTTTGTATTTTGGGGGATGGAATACAAAACCTTTTTTAATATTGGCATTTGGTTTGTCCAGTAATGAAATTCCTAACTTTTAGGCTAACTTTGTTTTTATTTCAATGTGTTTTAGCAATTGAAAAACTGTTGAATGATAAAGGATAGACTAGAAAGTTTCCGTTTTGAAAAGGATAAAATACAAAAGCCAATGTTAAAATAAATTCCTTGAACAGTATCACATTTCAAACCATTAATAAGAACTATTACTTGGCAAATAAGACTAAATGCGTAAGGTAAAAAAAATTCTCTCATCCAGTGCCAGAAAGTTTTAAGAATCAAAAGCCCAATTTCACTGTCTATGGTTTAAATTGGAACTGCAAGTTTCACATTTTGGACTCTAGCCTGTTAAGTTAAGAGCGACAAATTGTGAAAACTGAATGAGAACAATGATATATCTCGACCATTAGCGCTGTTCTATGTGAATATCCTTTTTCACCAACTGCTGATGTACGAATAGAATGAACAGGAGTTGGTTGTTTTTTCAAATAGAGGTGGCATGGCAATATTGGCTTGGATTTAAGTTCCCTGATCACCAAATGTTAACCAGCGGAATTAACAAATGCATGACCTGAGAAATAAGACCAGAGCAATAAGGAAGGATTAATACACACCGAAATAACAAACATGCACATCTACGAACAACATTGAAATCCAGCTTATACCCTGAGAGCTTCCTTGACTTCTCGCAGTCCCCCCTGTAATACCCTCACAATAATACTCCAAGTTTCTTTGTAAGGGTGGAGATCATTAATCAAATTGAACTCAACAGGTGCCATCGAAAAACCTATAAAAACAGTCGGGCTCTTTGATTTGCATTTCCTCCCTTTTTACCTAAACAAGTTTTCAATAATTTTTTTTATTTTTATCTAAACTTCATTTTAATAAACTGTGGTTATTCTAAAAGTACTTTTACAAAAAGACAAATCAAACGGAGACTAACATTATTAATGGAAACACACAAATTGAAAGCTTAGACAAAAAATTCTGAATCGAAAGACAAAAATTGAAAACACATTGAAAACTCTACACGAATTAGGATTGACTCCTCCACACTCTCTGGGCTCCCGGCCATCCCTTTTTATACACCTGGAGAGGGGTTAATTTGAATTTCAAACAATCACTTGAAGGCGGGAAAGAATATTTTCATCCTCTGAAAACCTCTCCATTTCTTAGCACTGTGAAAGAAATCCAATCTACAAACATCTCTCCCATCACCTACAATGTAGATATGGCATAGGGTACATCGGGCAAGAGAAACAACATAATCACGCCACGCCAATCAACTCGAATTTCATATCCGAGAAATCTGTGATCCGGACGAGAAATCGTAGGGGGAAGGTGAAAACCTACAAGCTCTTAGTGGCGATAGCTCACACATCTGTAAAATCAATGTCAATGTTAAAGGAAGAGTAGGAAACCTAATCGCGGCAGAGAAGGGGTTTAGTGTAACGCAAAAAAATATGATGGGAAAGAAATAAGAAGTAGGAGTGTTCACGGGCCGGACTGGGCCGGGCATCACCTCTGCCTGGTGTCCGGCTCGGAACACCCCCCGGGCCAAGAAAATGGACCCGCGACCCGGCTCGGCCTGGTGAAGGACTAGGCTAGATTGGGCCGGGACCGGGTTAATACCAGGCTGGGTTTTGGCCTGGTACAAAAAATATTAAAAAATAAATAAATAAATTAGTTTAATTTTTTAATAAAAATATAACTAGTTTTATTTAAAATATATTCTTATAGGAAATAATATTAGATTAAAAAGTAACATTTATCAAAATTATAAATACTCAACAATTATACATTATTTATTTTATATAATATTAAGTTATGAAATAAATTTAAAATTTAAAATAAAATTAAAAATTGGAATAATAAAATGTATCTATTATAATTATAAAATTAATTTGTTACATGAGGCATATGAAGGAAAAATAATTATATAAAATTATTCAATATTTTTAACAAATAAAGAAAAATGAGAGAATTGAAATATATATATACCGGATCGGGCTGGGCTGTGACTTGCCCGAGGCCTGGGCTGACCCGGTTGTCTTTTTTGGCCCGATCCGGCCCGACCCAACCCGAAATGACCGGGCCACTCCAGGCCAACCGGGCCCATTGAACAGCCCTAATAAGAAGCATCGGTCCCATGAGAGCTCGAGAACATAACAAAAAATGATTAAACAATAATTATTATATGTTGATAATTAGATTGAAATACTTATTAATTATATTTAGATGTTTAAACAATTATTATTCCACTTTTATATGCCCTGTATTTTTCACAAGATACTTTTTACGAAGTTCACCTTTTATTTAGTACCTGTTTGGATCGAATTAATAATCACTTATGGAGTTAAAAAAGTGATTATCCCATCTCTACCCAAACACTTTCCAGATCAAAATAATCACTTATGGTCATTTAAGTTATTATTTCCATAAGCTACTTTTTCCAACTTATGATAATCACTTATTCTCTTATAATCACTTATTGCATTTTTTCTTCTTATTATCCACCCAATAATCACTTAACCTCAATATTCAAACACATTTCTTTTCTCAAAATCAGTTATGGATTAAAAATATCCAAACACAATTCACTTTTAACATAATCACTTATTCTCATAATCTATTATGAATAATCACTTATCATCATAACCACTTATACATAATCTACTCCAAACACACCCTTAAACAATCTTTATTATATTTGATGCACCATGAGCAGGTAAAGCAAATCACGCTAAAGGAAGGAAAATGTATTAGGAGAAAAAAAACCCAACTGAAAATACATAAATAAATTAAAACCCTCTACACAAAATTTATTCATGTGGCTTGTATTCTCACCTTGAGAAAATATATAATTTGTTCTCATCAAATAAATTTAAATCTTCCCCCTTAACTAAAACCATCAACACTTTCTAATCCTCAAAACAAATTCTAGATAATCAACGTAATAAATTATATAGGGAACTTTATATGAAATTAATTTATTTAAAAAAAAAGCTTAGGAAAAAGATTCATTAAAAAAAAATACTAGTATGTATAATTAAATTTATTTATTAACTTATGATAAAACTTTATTAACAATCAGTTGACAATATTATCAAATTATGTTAATCATTAAGTATAATTTTATCTGAAATAGATTAAGTATAATTTCATCTAAAATAAATGTGTTCATTTATAACTTATAAACTTATTAATTTAAACCTGAAATAGAGGTGTTTATTTACAAACATATTATCTTATTATGAAATTAAATTATTCATAATAAGCTAAATTAATTAAATTAATCAATGTGTCAATTGGTAAACTTAAAAAAGAATTATAAATAATTTATTAAATTAAATAGATTTTCACTAAAATTGCATCTTAAATAGATGTGTCCCATTATAAACTAATTATGTTATTAATATTTACAGAGGTAATTAAAATTTCACTATTTCATACTGTAGAAAAAAATAATTTCTAAAAACACAAATACAAATTTATGATAAATATAGTTAGAATACAAACAAAAGGTGAGGGACCCAAAGAACAACTGCCCTCCCCCATGAATAGAAACGTCGATAGAAATAAACAAAATGTAAAAACAACAAAAGAATAAAAACAAAAGAAAAATTAAACGTGGCAATAGATGGAAATTAAACAAAGACAGGTGTAAGCAATCCAGGCCATCAGCACGCAGCTCAAAACCAAGCAGGACCAAACTGGCTCTTGCACAGTAACAGCTTATTTTCCTTTAAAGAATATATCATAGATAAAGTATAGAATAATAAAAGCTTTAGCAACAACAGAATTATTTAGGATCTGAAAGAGAAAATGACTAATCCAATCATTAAAATTAACAGAATTATCAATCAACTTTATAGCCCAGAGAAAAAACAAACCAAATGGCTATTGCAAGATCGCATTTAAGGAAAAGATGCTTTCTAGATTCCATATTATCACCACAGAAGAAACAAGATTGATCAATATTCAAATGATGCTCCATCAAAGTGGCCTTCAACGAAACGGAGTTGGTTAGGTTTTTCCATGGAAAAAGTAACACTCTTTGTAACTTGAGTTTCCGTAATGACTTCCAATTGATCAAAGGTATGTTACGAGAGTGATAATCTTTAATGAGAAAATTGCATGAACTTGTAAGCAGAGAGAAAGGCAAAATGATCATTGCTGAAGCAAATTGAGGTGAATATAATTGTTGAATGAGATTTTTATTCCAAGAACGAGATGTTACTGCCATTTACCCTTGCTTCAGCGTAAATTCTTCATGACAAGATCTTAAAATTTTAAGATTCCCTTCCAACGCTAGGATTTACGGTATCCACCATTAAGGCACCCTAGTTCCACACGGCTCTAAAGGATTTCATATTATTGTTTAAGAAACACAGTTGATCTAATCAGGCCATTGAGACCCTTCAAAACATTTCATTACGCAGGAATATATATATATATATATATATATATACTAGTGTGTATATATACTAGGAAAAAATTCAGTTACATATCACACGGCCTCTACCGATAGACTCCTTGTACCAAAGGAGGTTCAAAACCCACACAGTAACTCTAAGTTTATTTACCCTAAAAGTAATTGTTTAATCTCATTAAAACCTATTGGAATTTTTATATAATTTCTAAGGAAAAAAATATAGAAGAATAATGGAACAGAAACCAGAGAAGACAATTCAGTCTCACACTGCCCACAACCGATAGACTCTTTATACCAGAGGAGGTTCAAAACCCCACATCGTAACTCTAAAAATAAAAATTATATTATCGATGAAAAGGTAGTTTCAAAGCATGCAATATTTGTGATAGTGTGTACGTGTGTATAATCAATACTTTGGGCAAATCACGAAGCAGTACCACACAAACAATCTTGAACATATGATATACAAGAAAGCTCTTGGCTTCCACATTGGTCATCGACTCCTTTTTCATTCTCCCAGGAGGCCAGGCCAGACTTGAATTCTCCCGTGGTGAAGATGCAAGAGACAAATAAAAAATAAGGAAATTAGCAATGATTTTCATGACAATATCCTTAGCAGCCTTTCAAGCTATTTTAAGTCATTCATTTGATCACGTTTAAGCCAAATCTAACCTTTATAACCAAACCACACAATACAGGCCCAACTAGTTTCTGACATAAAGGACAAGCCTATACTATCAAAGGGGATGTAATAAGCATGATTTGGAACTTGAAACAGACACATAAAGCAGACCCCACTAAGGACCTGCGGAACATGACTTGGTGTGACCAAACAAAGAAGCTATTCCTCTAGCATCTCAACACAAAATAAGTGATTAAAATCAAGAGAAAAGAACGAGAAGCAGGTATAAACGCAAGATTGATTCCAACTTCCCGCATCATACTTCATTGTAAAACAAGTAATGTTCCCACTAGAGAGTTCACCATATACCTAACAAAACATGATTAATACCAACATTAAAGCACCAAACAAAGTCGGGCGACCAAGGTTTGTAATAAATACCATTTGGACAGCAGAATACAGCATCATGAACCAGTTGAACTCCTCATCTACCCAATAACAAGACATAACCCAATATTCATATTAATGAGAAATAACAAGCAGCACCCCCTTTTGACATTTCTTCATACACTTGAGGGGCATGTTTTTATGACAAGCACTGAACATTGTGTTTCTCCTATTCTAAATGCTAGATACTAACCAGAAAGCCAAATTAGCACAATCATGATATTCCAGGAATCAAACAGCATTTGACTGATATAAAGAATTAAGGGAATCATGAACCATCAAGAAGCAAAGAAACTCGAGAAGCAGAGTAAAAGAAGAGAAAATAACTCACACTTGGTAGCTCTTGGTTTCTTCGGCTCTTTCCTTCACGCTCGCACCCGGACTCCTCTCTTTTCTCCCGCTTTCACTCGTTCTCTTCGTCCTCGTCCATGCGGCCCCCTCCTTCACATTCGCCTCTGCCACTTTCTCTTCGGCGTTCTGCCTCCCTCGCTTTTTTCTTCGGCATCTTCGTTTTCTCACTCGATCTCGCTTGCTCTCCCTGTCTCCTTTCGTGTGGCTTCCTCCTTTGTGTGCCGCTCTCTTCTCAATCTCGCCCTCCCTTCTCCTTTTTGCGGCCTCCGCCCTCCTTTCCTTCTTCTCTCCGTGCCTCCCTTCTGTCTGCCTCGCTATTTGTTAGGGTTTGTGTTAAAACGCTGATGCTTTTCAGCGTTTCAATCCCCTTATTTTCTTTTTATTTTTTTATTTGTGTGTTTTATTTTCTTCTATAAATTTGATCCCTTAGCTTTAAAATAGTTTTTTAAAAAAAATTATATTATATTATTATGATTTTGTTTAGACTCAATATTCAATTTCAAAAGCTTTCTTCCCTTTTTTTTTTTTTAGATTTTATCATTATCTATTGTATTCAAAAGAAATTTCTTTTTGCTTTTTTCCTTTTTCATTTTTCCTTTTTTTCTGAAGTTGGGTTCAAAGAGTAATTTTTTATTTTAAAAAATTTACATTTATCTTGAAATTGAAGGATAATTGCGCATTTATTTAAAATAAAAGAGGATTTTTATTTCCTCTATTTTTAATTATTTTTAATTTATTTAAAATATCCAAACAAAATATAGTATTTACAATAACAATCATCATCATCAATATATATAAAAATTAGTGGATGTTGTACTTGTTCATAAGAAGTTCTCTACCAACTTACTTGAGCTCCATGAATAGATGGGTAATAATAATAATAATAATAATAATAATAATAATAATAATAATAATAATTTCATGTGTTGTATCAAATTTGAATAATAAAATACATTATCCATGTTGAGAATAATATCACAATTTCATGTGTTGTATAAATATTTTTTTATCATCAAAACTTGACAATAAATTTTGAAAATTTTTAAATTTATGCAAATAAATTTTTATTATTTGTTAATTTGTTATTTTACCAACAAAAAATATGACCCACGGAGTCTTCTTTAAAAAATAATACATATGAAAATAAAACTTTAAAAAAAACTATTGCTATTTACGTATCAGATTTTTCTTCCAAAATAATATACTTACAACAATTACTTAGCATAAATTAGGTAAAAGCATATTTTTAGTCTCAAAATTTACAATAAATTTCATTTTGACCTCTTAATTTTATTTTGTTTTTTTTTACTCTTTTAACTTTTAAAATACAATCAAAAGTTTTCCTATTATTAACACCATTAACTATATCAATAAAAAATGCTAGGAAAATATTTTCAAATATTTACATATCTATACAACTCATTTTTTACAAAAAAAAAATCCTAAAATTAAGGTTTTGTTTAGAAGTAGATTATTTGTAATTATTTATTTTTAATATTTAATTTAATTTTAAAAATATTCTGAACCTAATATTAGTGAATATATAACGATATTAATTATTTGACCGTAAAAATTGATATGTGTCAATATTAAATAATATTTTATCAGTGAAAATGTTTTACTAGTATTTAGGGTTAACATCGTTAATAGTGTTAGTAATAAAAAAAATTCTTTTATATTTTAAAAATTAAAAAATTAGAAAAATAAAATAAAGTTAAAGAACTACAAAGAATTTTAGTATAAAATTAAGGGGTTAAAAATATAATTTTTCTTATAAATTATATGTGAGATAAAAATATTTATGAAATGAGTTGTAATATTTATAATTTGTGAATAATATATATATATATATATTGTAAATTTTATATGATATATTGATGATTCAAACATCAGGAGGAACGGAAAACAAACTCCCATTGGTAGCATGGTTGCACTACCAAGCCATGTGTAAGAACTCCCCCATCTTTGACTAATATGGTTGGTTAACCCAGCACCAACTTTAACCCATGGTTAAGTCACCCCCTTCCCTATGAATTACAGACATTTAGGGTCTGTTTGGTAAAAAGAATTTTATCCGAAGGAAAGGGAATATGAAATGGAAATCCCAAAATACCTGGTTTGGTATGCATTATCAAGGTTCCCAGGAATCCAAATTTTCCATTATATATGAGAGCCTAGTTTCCTTCAAGGGGTCAAGGGAATTTTTTAGGTTCCTAGGAATCAATCTTCTTTTGATCAAAATACCCTCAATATTACCCAAATTTCCACAACATACCAATATCGTCATCACTCCTTCATCAGTTATTATCGTTGTCACATCTCAGCTTCATCTTCCCTGAGCTAGTTTCGTTGTCCCACCTCAGTTTCGTCATCTCTCAACTAGTATCGCCATCGCACTTTAACTTCGTCATCCATCAACTAGTATCACCATCTTCACCATCTGTTATCATGGACCAGACAAATTCCAGTAGGTGTTAGAGGATTTTCAGATCTAATTCTTCATCACCACCGTCGTCCAAGAAATTGCGACTATCTGCCATCTCCCTTACCTCTGTTCCACAGATCTATGGCGTCTCCATCTTTGTCACACAAATTGAGGGGTGTTATTCTAAAGATGGTTTCTTCTTCTCCTTCGTCTCGTCTTCCTCTCCTTCATGTTTCAATTTCAGAATTCCATTTTTTTTTAATTTTCAAAGAAAGGACAATATTTTGTTAATATATTTTTCATTGAGGGGTATTATTGTCTTCGAATATATTTTAGTTTCCTTTCCATACTAAAATTTTCTTCCATACTAAACATACTTTTAAAATATATTTTCATTCTTATTTCTATTCCCATTTTCTTTCTCTTTCATGTTTTTATTCTATTAAAAAATTTTCTGCATACCAAACGAGCCTTTACTCTCCCCCTTTTAACTAAATCACCTTCAATTTCTCCTTCATTTTTTATTCTGCTTCTCTCTCTTTTTCTCTCTCACATTTGGTAAACAACTTTAGGTTACCAAAATAAACTGTACTTCTTTGCTCCTACAAATACACACATCATCGCATCCCATTGTGTTCTTCTCACACACACAGTTATGAAGAGGTCTTCCAGTGCTTCTTCTTTCTCTTGCTCTTCTTCATCTTCTACACCTTCTTCTTCTTCCTCTTCTCTCGAGTTTCAGAATCCTGATCAAGGGGAAGACCGAGGCAGGGCGAGTAATAAGCGAGCCAGAAGGAGTGGTAATGGCAATGGTAATGGTAATGATGACGGTAAGTCGCAGAAGGTGAAAGCCGGAAGCTCCAGCTCTTCCGCCATTAATGGCGGACGAAGAAGCTCCGTCTACAGAGGAGTCACCAGGTAACTAACTAATCCTCGCATCTCTCTGTGTTTTCTTTCAATTGTTACAGTGAGAATTAATTTCTGAGTAGTTCAACTGAATCGAGATTTTTTTTCGCCGTATTGATTGCGAGAGAGAGACGATTATCGTGGCGTATTTGTGAACCGAACGAAACGTTCTGAATTTCGGTTTGGTGTGTTTTGGGAAGCGGATTTAGAATTTTCATTTGCATGTGTGAATAAATTTGAGGTTTGATTCGTAGGCATCGATGGACCGGGAGGTTCGAAGCTCATCTCTGGGATAAGAGTTCTTGGAACAGTGTCCAGAACAAGAAGGGACGACAAGGTACTCTTTTTTCTGTATTTTTTATTTTGGGTTTGTTTTTCTGTTTTATTTATTTAAAGAATGGGGAAGTTTTGATTAAAATAAAGAAAACTTGTGAGAGAAAATCAAGGAGATCTAATACCTTTGTTAATTATTTTTTTTACTTTGTAAATTTTTAAATATCGTTTTAGTTATTATTATTATGTTGTATTCTGACTGGGTGTGTCTTCTCTGTCATGCCAACGTTCACATATACCTTTTTGTCGCCGCCTTAGTTTATTTGGGTAAGTCTCTCTTCATCTTCTTGGATCGCATACTTCTTATTTCTCAATTTCTCGAAAAAATTATTAGATTTAAAAAAGTTATGTTAAAAAAACTAAATGAATTTTAAGAGAACCATCTTGCTGGCAATTGAATTGAAAAATCTAAATTATTTTTTTATAAAAATCAAAGTAAATATATTTAAACCCTTCTGCTTGTATCCTACTCTATTGGAAATTTATAGGTGCTTGAAAAGAAGATTTCATTCGAACTTTGCAGATTTATTTCATTATTTTAGTACTTAGGGATATTAAGATTAGAACCAAATCATACTAGAAGACAGTGAAACAATACAAAAAATTAATGAAGAGCAAAGAAGCATTGGAAGATCCAAATAAATATTTTGTCTTATCAATATATTATCATTTTGAGACTTTGTCACTTGGATCTGATTCTCTTATTAAATTTTTTAAAATTTTATTATTTTTTAAATATTTTTACAGGGGCTTATGATAATGAAGAAGCTGCTGCTAGAACCTATGATCTTGCTGCTCTTAAATATTGGGGAAGAGATTCAACGTTGAATTTCCCGGTACATTAATTTATTTATCTTTTCAAAACACATGCCAATGTTTAATTTAAATTAATCAGACATGTACATTTGTCCATATTTTTAAAAAATTCCACACTTATGCTGACATTATTTTTTATACATATATAGTTATGTGGTTCCCAAGTTTAAGATCTTATGAGTATTTCTAGTGATACAATAAAAAGTCAATGTTTAATTTAGATTAATGGCATGAATGATATCTATAATTATATACAAGAATGATCGATGTTAATTTAAGTCAGATTAATCACATGGATAATTTTTCTGTTTTATTAATGAATTATGTAGATAGAAATATATACCAAGGAGCTTGAGGAAATGGAGAAGGTCACAAAAGAAGAGTACTTAGCTTCATTGCGACGACAAAGCAGTGGATTTTCTAGAGGAGTTTCCAAGTATCGAGGGGTAGCTAGGTTAGTATACAAATTAAAACAACACTTTGAATTTAATTATTCGTAATATCTGACATTGAATCATTTTTTCTCGATCATTGAAATCTAACGTTTCAGTTTCAATAATCAAAATGTCCACTATACAAAGTATTGGCATTTGAGGCATTGAACAGAAATATCAGATACACACACAACACGTATTTGTATCTTCTGCAACAGATTGACTGTGCTACACGGGAGAGAAAGAACCTCACCTATCAGGTAGGGTCCACCTACTTTATCTCTCTCTTGTTGGACGGTCCATCTGCACAGGAGACTTCACCGCATAAAACACACAGCAAATACAAAATCTTCAACATTTATTTTCCTGTGACTAAAATAATTAACACTTATAAAATATTTCAAAGTAACTTCCTTTGACATCAAACAAAATTTCATAACTTCTTGTACTACTTGTAAACTAAACTTGTGGCTCAATTTTCGAATCTATGATCAATTCTAGTGAAAAGTTAATTAGGTGTAAACATTGAGTCGAAATTAATGCAAAAATTGCTTGATTTGAATAGGCACCACCATAATGGGCGATGGGAAGCTCGGATTGGAAGAGTATTAGGCAACAAATATCTCTACTTGGGCACATACAGTAAGTTTCATTCTATCTCATAAAAAAAATATTTTCTCAATGTTTGGTCTTTGAAAAATTGTTACAGTGATGACATAAAAGTAAATCTATTCTATATATTAATAAATCTTATAATAAGTCCTACTATTCATAAACCATAAATAATTCAACCCATTTTTCAAGCTCAATGATGCAGGAAGGTCCATCTAGTTTTGGTAAAATTCAAGAAAAGTTCAAACTACTAAATCTTGTACCTCACATTCACAAGTTACAATGATTGGTGCAAGTGTATAAGCGTGAGCAAGTACTCATAAGTACTAATTTTCCCTTTGCCTTTGTTCCCACTTCCCAACATAGATAGATGTGCACTATATATTACACAAACACATAATAATGAGTCAAATTTTCATTTATTAGTAACCCTTAGGTCCACCATATATTAAACACAACATTTCAACCACATAACCGAAAACACGAGACATATACACAAAACACATTACAAGCAAACTTTGTTGTGTCACATGTGTTACATACAGCGAATCATGTTTGGTGGATTAAAATCCGGTGGACCACTTTGGTCCACTTGCACAAGTCTCTACTTTGACCTAATTGGAATTAATTGAAAATGAGAGTTAATGCTGAAAGCAGCAAAGTCATGTGCCTTCCCTCTCTTTTATTAATGGGTCCAATGTGATCAAAGTGACAACCGCGAGGGAGTTGTGTGTAGAGATTAGGATTTAAGGCTATTGATCCCAAATCTCACATCACAATATTTTTTATATTTTAAGTTTTTAAAGTATCTCTACATTTTTTGGGGTGCAAGATTAATCTTATGCGCGATATTAATATTTATTTTAATGCAAGTTTATTTTGTGAGTTTGAATTTTTTATATTATATAGGTCTTTTAACCAGCGAGTTCAAATTTCGTTACTGCTTGAAAAAGTTATAGTGTTTGCTGCCAAAAAAAGGAATAAGATCTTGTAGTTATTTGTCCTAGTCATTGGATCATGGATCATTGGCTTACGTCTAGAATTGTCTTTTGAATAAATCGTTCTTTTCGGCTTTCCTATGATTCTATTATTAAATGACTTTCTTGAGGATTTGTTTGCATCTTTTATTACTCGTTTTCATTTATTTTAATTTCATACAATATTTGCTTCTTAACATATTTTATAATTTGAATTGAATTAGTACCTCTTAAAGGATGAAATCAGAAGAATTTTTACGAGTTAACGTGATAGAAAAATCTTTGAAAGTTTTGTTTTTTTTGCCAATCTTTGAAAGAGTTAATTGATTCTGTTGGTCATTTTGAATTTCTAAAATAGAATTTATATTATTTTTGACGATTATGGAACTCATGTTACATTTTGTTAATTTTGTAACTTTCTTCAATAAGTTATGTCAAGGGAGTAAAATAAAAAAATATGTTTGAGTTGTTTTCCCTATTCATTGTTTTCTCTAAAATAGTATTTTTTAAAAGGTAAAATTTTTAAACCATTTTTTTCATATTTTAATTTTCAAAATTATTTTCAGTTCTCTCTCTCTCTCTCTCTCTATATATATATATATATATATATATCAATTTCTTTATTAGGCTCAGTCAAGATGCACTATTAGTTGGCTAAACACCAACCCAACATTTTGACAATGAGCCCTAACCCCACATTATCCGGTAGTCAGCATATTTGTTGGATACAACAGATCCTTGACTTCTATTTCTTCGTAATTCTTTGTCTGGTTCTTCTGTAATTCCATAATTTTAAATTTAAATTGATTGGATATAATATAATTAAATAAAAATAAAATAAAAAATAGAAATGTTGTCAAGAAAAATATTGAACTCGATATACACTATACATTTTCATCGTTAAACGTCTCTTTTTTTTTTCTTGGGTACAAGATTCAATTTGGCAAAGTTCATTCAGTCTCCAACTAGAATATCCTGCCAAAATGTCAGTATAAAGTAATCTGTTTAATTAAAAAATTGTGGTTAATCTTCAAAGATGAACAAAAGTACGATACTGGATCAGTTGGATCAATAGTTTAGTATTTAGCTGAAAGATACGTAGATTTTGCAGAAAAAGAGACTAGATCAAAAACACTCGCCTCTAGCAAACACGCCCTGTGGGCACGTGAATTCTAATCCTACCCATAGCACATGATGTTCAACTTTCTTAGATTCTGTATCGTAAAGTTATCTTTTTTGGGTTCTTTTTTCTGTGCTTAGTTCAGCAAATAGTCACAAACACATATTTAATTACTACTTTTTGTTGCTAATCTTTATCATTCTCTCTGCCATAGTACGTAAAGTTTAACTTTCTCAGATTCTATGCTGTATTCTTATCTTTTTTTTTTTTTTATGTTGCATTACTGTTAGTCTTTAAAAGTATTAATTAATTTTTAATGTAGTCTATAATTTCAAAATTATAATGAAATTTCTAATTCAATCCTAATTATAAAGTATTTTTTTCTGGTAAACATAAAGTATTTGTTAGCATGCCATTTCATTAAATTAAATTGTACTAATTTGACTAATCATGTGTATTTCTTTAAATTATGGTGAATCATCGCAAAATATCACTCATCTATCTTTTTAATATATCTATTTTAAATTCAGGCAGAGATGCCATGAAAGCGAACTACAAGATTTAAAAAAAATAAATAAGTAAATAAATCGGTGGCACTACAAAGGCCTTTAATTAAACTTTCAACTTAAAATTGAGTGACTATCAGATCAATTACTCTTAAGAGTTGATCATCTGACTTTGGGGCAAAAAAAATCATGTGACATTTTTTGGTAAATATGAAATATAAATTATTCAAACTAACAAAAGCAATGTTGTTGATACCTGATGCAGTAAAATCTACTCAGTGACATAATATTACCTAATTTGAGTGGCCTTTTTTATATTATTTATTTATTTATCTTTTGCCACAATTTGAGTGGCTAGTTAAGGGTAAGCTGCCATAAATCATACTAATAGGAATTCATAAAAGTGGGAGAAAACTAAAATCCCACTATTTGTAGCCTCCCACTTGATGAGTATTTGTTGGTTTATCGTATGTAGCTAACTGTTTTTCATAATAATATTGCATATGATTAGCCAAGTTCATGTCCTAAAATTAGAAAACTTCCAAAATTATAAAGACAAAAAATGATTGATTTAATCCAATTCTAATTAACTAATTTTGGTTGCAAATGATCTTGAAGGTACACAAGAGGAAGCAGCTACAGCATATGACTTGGCAGCTATACAATACAGAGGAGCAAATGCAGTGACCAATTTTGACATTAGTCGATACATCGACAAGATCAGCAACATCAATAAGAAGAATAGTGACGAATCTCCAGAAGAACAAACAGTGATCACAATACCATCACAAGTAGTAGTAGAAGAAGAAGAAGCACATCCCAATTCATCATCATCATCATCCTCCTTCGAATCCGAAAATCTGCAGAACCAGAAGCAACCACATTTGCAACTACAAGACCTAGAAATCGAACCTGAAATTCCTCAGATTCAACCTACTCAGATCCTCCCTCCGCCGAACGAAGAATCCTCTCCGATTGCTTCTGTGGACCCTGTGGCTGGTGATGAACAGGAGCTTCCATGGATCTTCATGGACGACGTTGGATTCTCTCAATTTCAAGTTCCGGATCTGCCTGACGGCGACCTACTGAGCATATTCAGTGATGGCGCGCGAGGATTCGAGGACGACATTGAGTTTCTATTCAGGCCAGATCCCGAGGAGGCCGATTTCAACCTCGACGCGATTTTGGAAAGTCCGAACTACGGAGGTCTGTTAATGGCGGATCCTACGACGGTGGTGGTGGGGGATGAGGGTTGTGGGCCAGAGAAGTTGCCGTGTCCTGCAAATTCTGCTTCTTGTTCGCCTAACTCTTCGATTTCTTCTTCGGATTATACATCATGATGGATCTGATCTGAAGTGGCTGGTATGTGGAGATTGTTAGATCTGCTTTGATTTGCTGTGTGTTAGTATAGGTGCTTGGTGCAAGTGTTCATCTTCATCCATACATATATAATTTAAATTTAGTTCACAGAGGTAGACCAACAAGAAATTATAAGAAACTGTGAAGTTACTTGAATGCAAAAGACATTCATCTTTTGTTGGTCAATTTTTTTTTCCTTATTGTTTTCCTTTTTTTTGGGGCCTTATTCTTATTGTTTTCCTTTATTAATTAATATTTGTAGGAAATTTGAACTGAAGTTACTTGAACGCAAAAGACATTCATCTTTTGTTTATCAACTTCTTTTCCCTTATTGTTTTCCCTTCTTTTGCCCTATTCTTATTGTTTTCCTTTATTAATTAATATTTGCAGGAAATTTGAATTAAAAGATATTTGATTTTTGGAGATCTCAATTTAAAAAATTACATCTACCTTATCCTTTCCAGCCTATAAAGATTAATCCTCTATTCAATAGAAACTTTGAAATAAATCAAATAATGGTACTAGATCCCATGGAAACATTAATATAGTACTAGTACATCAATATATACGTGTGTGTATGTGTGTGTGTGAGAGAGAGAGAGATAACCTTTCAAGAAACAGCACCATTTACAAACAATGACAATGAACAATGTGATTTTTTTTTTTAACACTTTGTTTCGTGGAGCACACATCTATCTAGCATAATATATACATGAAAAAAATTAAACCCTTGATTCCTGTAATTTCACCTGATTTTAAACTTAACTTTTTTATTTATAAAAAAAATAAGATCAAAAAATTTTCCTCCCTCTCGCTCCAAATATTTTGAAAAAGTGTAGGAACCCATCCATCAGAGTCATTTATTTCCCGAACTTTGCTTCTCTATCAACTTGAAAAAAAGGTGAAAAAAAAAACAACTTGAAAAAAAGGTAAAAAAAAAAAAAGGTGATCCAGGGTAAACCAAAATCATAATAACTAGAGTGCATTATGCATATCTTTTAAAATGCCTTTATAAAATTGCATCGTTATAATATTCAGCCCCTATTTTTCCATATTTGTGAATTCTCACATTCCAAAACATGTATAAAGGGGTATTAAGGAAGTCATGCATTTTCACTAATATTTCAATCATCACATCAACAATCTTTCGCCATTATTGGACATCACAAAAATCATTGCCATGACTATGATATTAAGCTTGAAACAAAGCATCATGTTCTTGGCTACTATGTTGTGGGTAAGTTTGTATTCTATGCAATTATATATGTTTGTTGTTTTATGGTGTGAAATGATACTCGAACTTCAACATGTGTAGCTATACAACACCGACAACATGAACTTGAACAAGCCAAAGCAACCCCTGTTCTTGAGAATCTTTATCCAAGGAGGCTAAACAATTTAAAAAAAAAAAAAGAAAGAAAGAAATAAAGCTTTTAAACTTAGATTTGTGCCAAGATTTCCTGTGCATCGCTTTATAGGAAAGAAATGAATAAAATAAGCATGTGAGTCCCAAGCATGATTAGGAACCATTTGAAATGCTCATAGCCATATACCCAGAATTAGTGTGACAGAGTAAGGGTCTTTTCTCGAAGATGTCGAATTCAGTTCATCACAGCCACACCTTTTATCGTCAAAGAAGATGGCCCATTTTGCACAATCAGATGGTAATACCACTTTGAGACTGGGAAGAATACAATGTTGTCGTTCCATAGCATTTTGGGTTTTCTTTTGTTACCGCTCTGTTTTTCATAGCTTTTTGAAAACAGGGAATGAAATGACGAGGAGAGAGAGCTTTCGAATTTCTAGGTATTCTTACGTGTTAAACACTCATTTGCTACGCAAGACACCGTTAGCCACATCTGCTAGTTTTTACCGCGGTAGGCAGGGAAGGGTCTAGAACTTACAACCTTTTAGTAAGAATATCCTTAACACAATATCCTAACAAAAATCGAGTTATATATTTAGTGCATGATTGTTTTAAATTACAACTGATTATAAAGTAGGGAAAAGTAATTATGTGGCTAATAAATAAATATAATTCAGATTTAATAATTACTTATAATTATTTAAGTGATTATTTTCATAAGTTACTTTTTTCAACTTATGACAATTACTTATTTTTCATAATCACTTATTTCACTTTTTCTTCTTATTATTCAACTAATAATTACTTAAATTCCAATATTTAAACATTTTTTTTTTCTTAAAATCACTTATGGGTTAAAAATATCCAAACACAATTTACTTTTGATATAATCACTTATTCTCATAATCTATTATGAATATATAATCTAATCCAAACACACACTTAGAATAGCCCAAATCACTTATAAGATAAAAATGTCTTTCTACAAATCACTTTTATATAATCATTTATTCTTATAATATATTATAAATAAACACTTCTTCTTATAATTATTTATATATACTCCAACACAAACACAACCTAAATTTTGCAAACAATAAATAGTAGTTTGAAAAAATAAATTAAAATATAGACATCTGTTTCAAAATCAAGCGAAACTGTGGGGTCCAAGGATTTAAAATACAATAATATGTTCATTGTTGAGCTAGAGGCGAGTATAGTTGGAAATAAATACAATAATATTTTACATGAAACTCAATCCCAACACACAATTAAATAAAACAAGAGAAACTTCTTAAACAACTTTTATTATTTGCAACTATTTTTTTAATATGGTGTATTATTTGTAACTCTAAACATTATTAATATCAAATATAAAATTTATATAGAGTCATATTCTTTACAAATAGGAAATCGTATAATTATCTTTTTTAAATAAATATAATACACGGAATGGCCCTATTTTTATGTGAGACAAATAAGCTGTACAAATGTAAGATACCACATCCCACAATTCCCCGAGTATAATTACTTTCGTGCATGTCCAACTCTATTATTAGTGTTTTTTGGATATACTTTTTCTTAGGGACTTAAACTGATATATGCTTACATCTTTTTTTTTTTGGAGAATTGTTATGTTTAAAGTTAGAGCTGGAAAATTGAGCTCACTTATCATGGATTGGGCCGAAAAAGCCTAACTTCCAAAATGGGTCATAATTTGTAGACGGGAGCCCGTGGGGAAGAAGCTCACATGACGGCAGTGAGTCCATTTTTTTAAAAATATTTTTTATATAATTATTTAAACTAATACAACTAATCATTATCATTATTTAACAAAAATTAACATAATATTTAAATTTTATAATTTATACATCATTAACTAATAAAATAATAAATATTTAATACTTTAAACAAAAAAAGGAACTAGATGGGCAGCCGATGGCTCACTCAGGCTAGCTTATCTTGACCATAGGCTTAGACAAAAAAGTTCATTTTTTATTCAGCTTTTCATTCTTAAAGTCTAATTACTCATTTTATCAAATTAAATGGGTAGATCTATTGGACTTGTTCTATATTGCTTACTCAATTTAAAGCTTGTGAAACAATTTTGGTCAAACCTTAAGGCCAAATCCAAATAGGAATAAGCCTTAGGAGTAGTGGGTCCTGAACTACTCGTCACTTCTAGAGCCATGCAAGTACCAGCTCAATTTGAAGATAGCAACATAAATCATAGGAGAATTATGAATTGGAACCAAAATAAGAAATTAATTGAGATTTGCTGTATATTTAATTATGCTACGAGAGCAAATATTTTCAAATAAAACAAAATTGTAAGAATACTAAAATGCCCTCAAAGATTTCCTCTTCTCATTGGCATCAACAGCTGATCAATGATCACAAGCAGTTAATAATTGGTCAGCGGTTATCGACAATAAATGATTTGCAACTTTTTTTTAGAATTTACAACTTGATTGCTCCATGTTTTCAAATTTTTACGGTGAATTGTTCAAGTAGTTTGCAATTTCTTTTAAAAAATTTGTAACTTAATTATTTTGAATTTACAACTTGGTTTCCAAATTTTTCTGTGAATTATTCCTGTGATTTGCAACTTATTTTCTTAAATTTGCAATAAACTTGATTTCCAAATTTTTACTATAATTTTTTCAATGTGATTTGCAAGTTTCTTTTCTAAAATTTACAACTCTATTTCCAAATTTTTATTATGAAGGTATCCAATTTAATAGTTGCAAATTCAAAATAACTAAATTATAAATTCTAGAAATATGTTGCAAACCACAATAAAGTAATTTATAGAACAAATTTGGAAGCCAAATTGCAAATTTAGAATTAATGATTTGTGAATTTTGGAAAAAAAATTATAAATCATTGACACAATTCATAATAAAAATTTTAAAATTAAGATATAGATTCAAAGTAAAAAAGTTATAAATTTTAAAAAAATAGTTTCAACCCACAATAAAAATTTGAAAATCGAGTTACATATTTAGAGTAATTAAATTGCAAATTACAGAAAATGAGTTATAAACTATTGGAATAATTCATAGTAAAAATTTGAAAATTTAGTTGCAAATTTGAAGCAACCAAATTACAAATTTGGAAAAATAATAGCAAACTAGTTGCTGTTGTAATTGTCGATCATCGATTGATTGCCATTTACTGATGCCCTGTTGACCAATGCCATTGGCCCTTGAGCGGCCACTGGAGTGGGTGCCCAGATTAGCTGGAGAGGGGAAGGGAAATTGTAAGAATCATGGTAAGCTTATATTTCAATTTAGGTAAAATCACAATTTTTTCGTTGATACTAAATCTTATTTTAATCCTTAATTTTATTTTTTTTATTAATTCTTTAAATTTTTAAATAAAATTAAAATTTTTACTATTACTAATATTATTAACTATATGTTAGCAGAAATGTTAACAAAATATTTTCAAATATTTATACATTTATCTAACTATTTTTTTAAAAAAAAATCCTAAAATTAAGATTCTATTTAGAAATTGGTTATTCATAATTATTTATTTTAAATTTTTAAATTTAATTTAAAAATATTTCAAATCTAGGATTAATAAATATAAAATAATATTAATGAATTGACAATAAAAATTGACATGTGACAGTATTAAATAATACCTTGTCAGCATGTTATAATGTTTTGTTACCATTTGTGGTTAGTATAGTTAATAATACTAGTTATAAGAAAACTTTTGATGATATTTTAAAAATTAAAGGATTAAAAAGAAACAAAATAAAATTAAAGGATTAAAATAAAACTTTGTATAAATTTAAGAAACTAAAAATGTGTTTTTGTCAAGTTTATTTGAGTTAAGAATTAATGGTCTCTTAGCATAATTAATTATAGTTGATTTTAACTTATAATTAACTCCCTATTTTGGTAATTTACTTAAAAAATAAATTAAAAAATAAAATCACAAGATATAATATTTTTAAGAAAAATAACATTTTAAGGCCAAAATTTTTAATTAATACAATTTTAAGACCAAAATATTCCAAAATAATAGATAGAGATCATAGTTTCAAATTAATCAAAATTTTGATTAAAAAAAAAATAAATGTCCTTGTTAACAAGTTTTACACTCAACATCCACTTTTTATTACTCATCTCTCATAATTCAACTTTCCTGGTTTTATAGTGAATACATTAAATAATTTAACTCTTAAAATTTTATACTCAACTTCCACTTTTTACTACTAATATTCCACGATTTGACACTGAAGAACTCCGATTATACACTGGACACATTATGATCATAAAAAAATTCAACTGATTAATCTTAGAATTTTACACTTAACTTATACTTTTTACTATTCATATTCCACGATTTAACACTTAACTTCCTTAGTTTTATATTAGACACACTAAAAAATTCAACTCTTAGAATTTCACACTTAACTTTTACTTTTTACTATACATGTTCCACAATTTGACATTAAAGAACCCTTATTTTACACTGGATACATTATGATTACCAAAGAATTTAACTTATCAGTCTCAGAATTTTACACTCAACTTCCCATTCTTACTATTCTTATTCCATGATTTGACACTCAACTTCCCCCATTTTATACTAAACTTCCTCAGTTGAATTTTTTCATTATGATAATATATTTAATGTAAAATTGGAGAATTTCTATATCAAATCATGAAAGAAAAATAATAAAAAGTAGAAGTTGAGTATAAAAATTTTTAATAAGGGTATTTTAGTCATTTTCTATTTAAAATTTTGATCAATATAATACCATGGTCCCTCTGTGTCATTTTGAAATATTTTGGTCCTAAAATGACATTAGTTAAAAATTTTGGTCCTAAAATGTCATTGTCCCTATTTTTTATGATGAAATTGCAGTGTCAGCCCAAACGGAATTAATTTTACAGTATAACAGACAAACCGAGTTCGTTTCGTCTGGCTCTGTCTTTTCCGGGCTCATACTCGTTCTCGTGACTCGGCCTCACTCAGCTTCTACCTCGCGTAATTCTAGCTTTTCCTTCTCTGAACCAGAAAACCCTAGTCATGAATGCGCGTGGAATCACAAAGCTTGCTCGTCAAAGGCGACGTTGGGGCCAAAAACACCGTTTTGGATTCTATTGAAAAATTTCAAGCTCTCTCGCTTGGTTCGACCCAACTCAGCTCCTGGCTCCTAAGTTGCAGGTTGGTGAATTTTGCTTGTTGCGTCTCGTTTCTGTTTTTTTTTTTCCAAACAACGGGAGAGTAAGAACTGGCGTTTTGAGAATGGAGGAGCAATTCTGTACTGTGACAGGGCCTACCGATAAAATCATAATTTATGAGTTTTTAGCCGTCATGGAATGTTATTTGTGAATTGCCAGTTGTGAAACTGGACATGATTTGGGTCGGCTGCGTGGTGCCAAGTCCAGTTTTTGTGGGTAGTTCCCTGTATGGTTCCTTTTGAGCGAAGAAAAGTTTAGTGCTTGAATTGAATAATTGGTGTTTGTTTTTGAAGGATGGACATTATTGCTTTGAAAATATCGTCTGAGGTCTCTAAACATAGGATAGATGAATTACTTTGCATATTCAAGATTTTATTTTAATGGCCTATAACCAATTTTTTTTATATGATTATCTGGTGTTCGGTTCTACTGGGCCAGATAATCATGCTGCCTAATGACCAAATTTTGGTTATACCTTAACTTTGCTTATCATGCTGCCTGTTAGATCACCTTTTTGGGCTTGAAATACTAATAATTCCATGCTAATGAATATGTTATTATCCGTAATCTGTTTCTATTTTAACCATAGGGCATATATGGGGGACGTATTGTGTCCTGGCATTTAATGCTTGCAATTTATCAATCTATAATTCTTCTTATGCCTCTTCCTGTAGTCAACCTTTATTCTGCTTTTTCCCCCTTGGATCATAGAAATGAAAAATGATTCCCTATGAGTTTTTGAGAAGGTGATATGCGACTTCATCAATGTCTTGTACAGGTAAATAATTCTGGCAACATCGTCATTCCTTCTCAAAGATGAGCATGAGGCCCATTTTGTAGTCCTCTCATGGAAAACCATTAAAGTGCACTTATCATTCATTGTGTTGTGATGGATGTTGAAGCGGTGGATGAAGGAGAAAACAATAACAGACCTGAACCTCATAAGGACCTGAGACAGAATTTAACTGTAGACTTGGCTGAAAGAGAAGTAATTAATCATGTTGGTGATGCAAATGTGAAACCACAAGTGGGCATGCTGTTTGAAACAGAAGATGCTGCAAGAGCATTTTATGATGCATATGCAAGGCGTGAGAGCTTTAGCACCCATGTGGGTCAGTTCAGCCGTACGAACCCTGATGGTCCAATTGTAACTTGGGACTTTTCTTGTACTAGGGAGGTATTTAAAAGGAAGAACATAGAAAGTTGCAATGCAATGCTTAGAATAGAGAGAAAAGATGCTAACAGCTGGATAGTGACAAAATTTGTTGAGGACCATAACCATTCCCTTGCCTCCCATAGTAAGGTGCAATACCTTCGACCCCGTAGGCATTTTGCTGGTGCTACAAGGAATGCTTCTGAGTATGCAATTAGTGATGCCTATTTATCAACTGATGGGAATCATGTATTTCATGAACCAACTCGTGTTGTCAGGAGTTCCTCTCCAGTCGAGCTAAATCACCGATCCAGAAACAGTGGTCCTTCATCATATGTAAGACCCACTCCAAATAGGACCCTTGGAAGAGATGCTCAAAATCTTCTGAATTATTTTAAGAAGATGCAAGCAGAAAACCCCAGTTTTTATTATGCTATACAGCTTGATGATGAGAATCACATGACCAATGTGTTTTGGGCTGATGCAAGGTCGAGAGCGGCCTATAACTACTTCGGTGATACTGTAGTTTTTGATACAATGTATAGACCAAATCAATACCAAGTCCCATTTGCTCCCTTTACAGGAATCAATCACCATGGCCAGATGGTTTTATTCGGTTGTGCATTACTTTTGGATGAATCAGAATCTTCTTTTACATGGCTGTTCAAGACATGGCTATCTGCTATGAATGATCGTCCACCTGTTTCAATAACTACGGACCAAGATAGAGCCATTCAAGCTGCTGTTGCCCAGGCCCTTCCAGGAACACGCCACTGTATTTGTAGGTGGCACATTTTGAGGGAAGGTCAAGAAAGATTGGCTCATGTTTACCTAGCTCATCCTTCTTTTTATGGGGAGCTGTATAGCTGCATCAATTTCTCTGAGACTGTTGAGGACTTTGAATCAACATGGAAGTCTCTGCTAGATAAATATGATCTTCAGAAAAATGAGTGGCTTCAAGCAGTGTATAATGCTCGCAATCGGTGGGCCCCTGTTTATTTCCGTGGCACATTCTTTGCTGCACTTACTTCAAACCATGGGGTTAGCTCCTTTTTTGATGGCTTTGTGAATCAGCAAACAAACTTACCTTTATTCTTTAAGCAGTATGAAAGAGCTGTGGAACAGTCAATGGAAAAAGAAATAGAAGCTGATTATGAAACAATTTGCACCACACCTGTGTTGAAGACTCCATCACCAATGGAACAACAGGCTGCAAATCTATACACAAAGAAGATTTTTGCCAAGTTTCAAGATGAACTCGTGGAAACTTTTGCTTATACTGCTAACAATATTGAGAGTGATGGTGTGGTCAGTAAACACAGGGTTGCAAAATATGAGCATGATCACAGGGCATACATGGTGACTTTAGATGCTTCGGAATTGAAAGCAAATTGCAGCTGTCAGATGTTTGAATACTCAGGCATTCTTTGTAGGCATATTCTGACTGTATTTACTGTCACAAATGTTCTTACCCTTCCACCGCACTATATATTGAAGCGATGGACAAGGAATGCAAAACTTAGTATTCAATCAGATGATCAAATTTCAGATCCACATGCCATTGAAACTCTCACCTTGCGTTTCAACAGTTTATGTCGTGAAGCCATTAAACTTGCTGAAGAAGGAGCAGTAGCGGTGGAAACTTATAATGCTGTAATGAATGCTTTAAGAGAGGCTGGGAAAAAGGTTGCTGTTGTGAAGAAAAATATTGCAAAAGTCTCACCTCCAAGTGCTCAGGGTAATGGAAGTAGTCAGGAAGATCATAGCAAGAAGAGCCCTTCATCTATGTGGCAAGATCCAGTGTCACATTGCCTCAATCTTAATGACATTGGGCTTCCTGCTGCTGATCTGAATCAGCCTAGTATGGCACCGGTTTCTATTCACCGTGATGGTGGTCCTCCTGATAACCCTGTATGAATAACCCAAGACCATGATGCTTTAGTTTATTTACTTTAAAAATTTGCTGATATTTGCTTTAACTGGATATCATTGACTGATGTAGGCTGTTCTTATTTATTTCAAGTCTATGAGTTGGGTCATTGAAAATAAGAATTCAACCTCAACCAGTAACGTTGCAGTGATTAACTTGAAGGTATGTAAGTAGTTGCTTTGAAGTCTGCAACCTTAGTGTCCTCAGTTAGTCTTTTCATTTTTTGTATATGAAGAAGCAGATATGAGACATCTTAAGCTCTTCTTTTGATGTTCCAACGATATATAATGTGGCGTTAGTGTAATTTGTAATTAGAAGAGGTTAGTACCTTCTAGATTCCTATTTAATGTTCATGTTCTCTGCAGAATGTCTTTACCCTCTATAGGTCATCTCACTTATTCTATGGCTTTCTGTCTCCCTGTGAATATTCTTTTCTTGCTTATAATTTTTTCCCTTTTGTAGCTGCGAGATTATGGCAAGAACCCTTTATCAGAGAATGAAGTGCAATTCCGGGTGACAAGGGTCACTTTGGAGCCTATGATGAGATCTATGGCTTATATTAGTCAGCAACTCTCAACCCCAGTCAATAAAGTTGCTGTCATCAATCTGAAGGTATCCAAATTTGGATCATGGGCCACTTATTCCTGCTTCTTCGAACCACTTTACAATCTTTAAGTTTTATACGTGCAATAATTTGCTCCTTTAAATGCTTTCACCTCCTATCAATTATACCTCAAAATGAGAGATATACGAGAATTCAAAGTCCAGGGTTGAATTATTGTTGGCAGAACATTATTTATTTATATTTCAACTATTGAAATTAATAAAAGCAGTGGTTAAGCATCAGGGGCATGTGTAGTTTCTTCTTGGTTGCCTCTTAAGTTCAAGCCTCCGTGCTATATTGCTTACACACACACATATGAATTATCATTGAGAATAACTGGATATATTGAAATTAAAATGAAATGAACCATACATATGAGTTGAGCAAGTGGTGAGTAATCAGAAATCTCTCCCCCCCCCCCCCTCTTCAAAAAAAAAAAAAATGAACAAGGAAAAAATTAGCAAAAGGATTTGAACCAAACAGTTCATCTTGCTTGAACTACTTACTGCAAGGTTGGAAACATAGAACTTGATCATTGCTTGCTACAAGGTTAGAAACATATCTTTCTCTAGTAGAAAGCTAATGAATGTTCATTTGATCTTGATCCATGTGGAGTGAAAAGGAGATTACATCAGAAAGCAGTGGTTACGAAAGGCTATGCTGCATCTTTTAGAGCTTTAATTTTTGACTTACAGGTTGAGGAAAAAAGGAAGAAATGAAATTCTTGGCACATCTTTAGAAATGAATATTGCATTAGCTATTTGTATTTAAAATTATGCTGCATTAAAAATTAAGGCCCTCTAAGGTAAATGCTTTTATTTGGACTGCGGTACTTAATAGAATTAACACAAATGATCTGCTTCAGATTCAAAGACCCAATACGGCCTTTAAGAAGTGTTTGAAAAGTTTTAAGACGAATATCCGTCTCTTTTTCACATTGGGAAGTGACTTGGCATAGGCTGTTTGGTTTCTTTGATAAGAGCTGAGTTTGGTTTGATGATCTTAGGGCCTTTATAGCATCAAGTTTAGGGGTTTTAGGAGGCAAAAGGAGCCAAAAATTCTTTGGCGTTGTGCTGTCTTTGCTGGTTTCTGGTGTCCTTGGCTAGTACAGATGGCTAGTGTTTAATCAGCAATTCCTTCTGTCGCATTGTCTTTGGAAGAGGATTATCCTTATGTCCTCTTTGTGGGTTTCTGCAAAACGCAAATGGCTTATTTGGAGAAGTTTCCTTTGTGTATCTTTAAAGGGATTGTAAGGGTCTTCTAAGTTAAAGCTTGGGTTGTTTTCTTTTGTGTTAACTTCTGTTTAGTGAGGATTCCTTGTCCTCTGTTTTGTAAGTTTTTATAGTACTCTCTCTTATCATAAGTAATTTTTTGTAACATATAAAATGTTAGTATATGTACTTCTCCATTCAGAATTTTATGCCTATGTTTGCTTTCTAAACCTTGGTTGAGAAGTGGAAAAGTAGTACCTAGGTCCATTCCATCATATTTCTTTTGGCAATAAAATGAATTAGATTGAAGAGTGAAGAGAGTACTATTCTGTCTTCTTTTCTATAAAATAGGTCCATTGTAAATTTTTTCAAGGCCTTTTTACTTCTTTAGATTATTCTTTCAGGGGTTGTTTGGTTCTAGGAAGGATGGGAATGGAATGATAGGAAATAGAATGGAATTGAATGATGATCACTATGTGTTTGTTTAATACGATATTGAGATTGTAGGAAACAAATTTACTTTTTATATTTAAATAAATAATAATTTTATTGAAAATACAAAACCACCCTCTAACAAAAAAATTTTTTTTCCCTGGCCCCTCTTCTCCATCGCGTTCACCTCACCATCGTCAATCCATCCTTCCCACCAGCCACCAATGTGTTAGATATGCTGGCTTCCCAATAGGAGGGGGTGAATTGGGAAGATTAAAAATTTTTGCAAAAGTCAAGAGTATAGTGAAGACAAAAGAGACAGTAAAACAGAGTATAAAAGAATAGCAATGTAAGAGCAGTAAAGAAGAAGGGAGAACACAGATGTTTATCCTGGTTCGGTTTCTTTATCTTGACTTACGTCCAGTCCCCAAGCAACTACTTGAGATTTTCCACTATCCTGCAAGAATTCAATGGGCTTCTTGCAATTGTCTCAGTACAGCTTTGATGCTCAGTTCTTAGAGCTTACAATCTCTCTCTTTGCACTCTAGCTAAGTGCTTCCTAAATCCCTTGTGATATCCCCTCACAAGAAAATCTTTCTTCCAGATGAAGATAAGATTGATTACAAAGAATGAACTCTCTAATTTAGAGCGTATATGAAAGTTGAAGTGCAGAAGAATGGAGTATGAGAGTAAGAGACTTTGAGTTGAGAATTTGACAGAGTTTCAGCATATGCAATGTAAATTCATCACCCACAACTTCAAATGGGGTTTTATTTATAGATTTATGTCTTAACTATTCGTTAGAGACAAAATCTAGCCGTTAGAGACATTACCCAACAGTTACTCTGAAAAACTATCCGTTCACCAACCGCATTTAATGTTTCTGACTCTCAAAGTTCGAATTTTGGTTGGTCAACAGATGAATTTTGCAGATCCCGAAAGTTAAAGACTTTAACGTTGAACTTCAAAATTCGTCTGTTTATGAAGCAAAGTTCGAATTTCTATCTTTGAAAAATATTTCTATGTTGGAACATACGAATTTTCAAGTTAAAGTTTTTCTGATAAGTGTGAACAGTTGTCCCATATTGCTACAGTGCCTTCGAAGTTCGAATTTTGGTGTCCAAAATTCGTCTATCAATGGGCAGCTCAATAAGGCACAATAGTTCATCTTTTCGAAATTCGAATTTTCAAGATTCAAAGTTCGTCTGTCAGAGGAAGCTCTTATCAGACTTATTTCAAAGTTCGAATTTCTGAAAACCAACATTCATATGTCAACAGATTATCATAACAGACTTGTAAGCTTTGTTTCTAAAATTTGAATTTTCAAAGTCAAAGTTCGTTTGTCAGTGAGTTAATTTTGAACTCTTTCTAAATTTCACTTTTAGATGAGTTTTGACATATCTTCAGATGAATTTTTCATTTTTATGAATTGTGTTTTATCAGAAATTCGAATTTTCAAAGCATAAAGTTCGTCTGTTAGAGAAGTATCTTATTAGACTCATTCCAAAGTTCGAATTTCTACACTCAAAGTTCGTCTGTCAGAGAAATCTCTTTTCTGACTAACTTATTTTCATTTCGAAATTTGAATTTCAAAAGTCAAAGTTCGAATTTTCAAAGCAATAGATCAGTTTTAACACTTTAAAGTTCGTCTGTTAGTGGGTAATTTTCAAATATTCTATGAATTAACATGGAATCAGATTTCTAAAAACATTCTTTTGCCAATTCAAAGCCTTTTACTCAAATTAAACAAGGTAAGAAGTCCTATATCTAATCTTGTGCTGATTTTACTTGAATTTCTCCATTTGAGATCTTCCATGCACCTTTGATATCTTCTTTCCAAGCTCTGGAAGGTTGGTTTGTAATAATCAAAACACTTGATTCAACATAATGGCTAAACACAACCAGAAATCTTCAGAAGGTTAACTAGAAATCACAACCAGCCACCGAGGAAAAGAAGGCGCAACATCTCAAAAGAACAAGAAGATGAAGCTTAGATCTTCACCAAAGCGTCACAAGAGTGCAGATATGGCCATTGATGAAGCTTATGGTGATGAGGAAGACTGGATGCATGACCTTCGTTGATGATGGTGACGAGCTTATGGCCAATAATGGGAGATATAGGACCTCCATCGATGATGTTGATTATAAAGCTTATGGATGCAGGACCTCTATTGATGATGGTGACAAGCTTATGGCTGACGATAGGAGATAGAAGGAAGGAGTGAGGGACCACTACGAGCTTGAACCCAGGACCTCCATTGCAGATCTAGTCATAATGGCGTGGAAGACGGCAACGTCAGAGGAATGGTGGTGACTTTGAAGGTAGAGGAAGTGGAGGACGAAATTGAGGCAAAGTTGGTAGAGGGAGTGGAGGATGGTGGAGAGTATTTAAGTCGAGAACAATTCTCACCACTGGGAATGAGGATGGATAGAATTGAAGGTAGGAGTCAAGATTAGCAAGTCAATATGAATAATGGGTCAATACGAATGAGGGTTCAGACTAAAATTACAAACTAAACAAACTTCATGTGGGTTTACAATCAAGATTACTAGTAACCAGGCCTCCTAGAGTTTAATCAAACGGGCCCTTAGTTTTTAATTCAGCTAGAGTATGTACACTTGTTTTGTGTGCCAGCTTTATGTTTGGTCAATATATGTACATAAATTGTATGCAGGAATTTAATTGAGGTATACAGATTTGATTTCATTATGATTGGTATTTGGTAATTTATAATTCATCATCAGCACAAACGGCAATATTCTTAAATAGAGTTGAAAAATATTCAACCCACTTTCCTAATTTCATCAAGAGTGACCAATATTCACTCTTCCTGTCTTTGAGACACAAGTGCACCCAGTCACCATGTTCTACCATTTGTTTATTATTTGTATATTTTCTACCTTCAATTTAAACACTGCACTACATATGACTTGGATCCATATTTTTTCAGTTCTGAAGTGAGAAAAAGTTTTATTAGAATTTAAGGTTGCTGCATTTCTTTTGCCATCTCTGATGAAAGGTTAAGTAGTTCTATGAAACATAACTGCCATTTCTGTTTTATGGAATTCCTTTTGCAGTATTAATCTGCTGAAAAGCCCACTTATTAGTGAATTTTGTTCCTTATTAAACTGCCTTGTTTTAACCTTCAATTATATTCATTCATCTTCCTCTGCTCCTTTATGTCTTGGAGCGACTGGTAGTCTTTTCAAGCTCATTCTTGAATTGGACTTAGTATGTAATTGTGATAATATACCATGTAGTGTGTTTTTTTTCCCCCCTTGACCAAGCCATTTATTGTGTTTCAAATATTACCATATCAACCCTAAAAGTGTTGTTGCACAAGTGGAGCACACTTGATGTCTATTTTAAAGTGAGTGACTCAGTGGCATACTCATGAGCAACTACACTACAAAGGTGACATAACTACTACTATATTGGTGCATACTAGAGTTCCTTTATTCTTTATAAAATTACCTGATTGTGTTTCAAATATTACCATATCAACCCTAAAAGTGTTGTTGCACAAGTGGAGCACACTTGATGTCTATTTTAAAGTGAGTGACTCAGTGGCATACTCATGAGCAACTACACTACAAAGGTGACATAACTACTACTATATTGGTGCATACTAGAGTTCCTTTATTCTTTATAAAATTACCTGATTGTGTTTCAAATATTACCATATCAACCCTAAAAGTGTTGTTGCACAAGTGGAGCACACTTGATGTCTATTTTAAAGTGGGTGATTTAGTGGCATGCTCATGAGCAACTACACTACAAAGGTGACATAACTACTACTATATTGGTGCATACTAGAGTTCCTTTATTCTTTATAAAATTACCTGATTGAGTTCTGAAATTACAGATTGAACCTTTTCCCCGACACTTATTTATCTATACACAAGCAACTAATGTCAATGAACTAATCTTATTGGTGCCCAAGGTTTTAGTTAACAAGGACATATTTATGTCAACTAATTCCCTTCATTGAATTTTAGGAATTAGTTAACTACATCTGCTTCTAGTCAACTACAACCCATTTCTGTAACCTTGTTCATTTGAACCTAGTATACATGTAGGGTGATGATACAACCTTGATTAGGATCCTTAAACTTTCTTGAACAAACTTAGAAGGCGCATAACCCATAACCAACAACACTTGAATGTGAGATGGATTGGTAAAGATTTCACTTTTCCCCCTCTTTTTTGGGTATCAAACCACCCAATGTTCGAAAGCCACATTGGACTCAGACCAATTTGGGTTGAGTCAGGTAAAACTACAAGGGCGGTAGTTAATAGGAGTAAATGGCAGCTTGAAATGCCAAATAACACGGTTTCTTACTCAAACATCATGATTATGATTGACCACAAAATTTCCAACATAAATTCATCCTTTTGTTTGTGGCATTATCTCTTGGACCTGTTTGAGGTAATATGAATTAGGATTTTGTTCTTGTTTATAAGGTTCTTTGAGACTCTAATCTGACATAAACATGATCGACCTTAAGAAATTGGACTGTATATCTTAATCAGCTCCATGATTTGAACTTTGATTTTTTGTTTCTGATCTTCAGATACTTAAATTTGCTGCTTAATTAGCAATCTGAACAAATATATCATTGGTATAAATTTAAGATTGTCTCTACTGGTGTCTTAGCTGATGTTTACTGTTGTACTTTTTCCAGCTCCTGGACACACAGACAACTTCTGGAGAAACAGAAGTGAAATTCCAAGTTTCCAGAGAGACACTAGGTTCCATGCTTAAATCTATGGCCTGCATCCGTGACCAGCTATGAGAACTGTAAGCAATATATTTTCTGCTCGTCTTTTTTCCCTGCTGATTCTGTCTTTTCTGGGTTTTTGAAACTTGCACTTCCTCTAAGTTTCAAGCATTGTGGAAACTTCTTTCTGTAACATAATTGAATGCAGCACAAATCACGAAAAGGCTTAGTTAAATTTTAAATTCCCAATAGCCTAGCTGAATACTGCACAAATCACCAAAAGACTAAGTTAATGCTTTTGAAAACTAATAATAGTTGAGGTTATTGTAATGTCTTTATGATAGGACGCAGCCCACTCCTGCCGCCAAAAGACACACAAAGAGACTTAGAGGAGTGGCAAAAGGGCAGAAATGGGGGCTATTTGTCCAGATGAAAGCACGAAAGTTAGGAACCATATAAGAGAAAAATTAGAGGAGTAAAACAATGTAGTCATGATGAAGAGTTGGAGGGATCAGTTAAAAAGTTGTGAGTGAGTGTGTAAAGAGAGAATAACAGAGAAGGAAGGGCGAGAAGAACTTTTGAGTCAAGAATTGGGTGGAGAGAGCCAACCTCTCGGAAAGTTGGCAAACTTGTTCTGTACTTGAAGGGTTTGTTTGTATTAGTTGTGTTTTAGTAAGTGTCCGTGTAGTCAGGAGTTGGGAGTTCCTCTTTTCATTTTCTGTGCTAGTGTTTTGCTATGTTGTCCACATCTTCACCTCAGTTTCATGTGTACCATCTTTATTGGTGTTGTTTAGCATTGTGTAGTAGGAGTATCTAAATAGCTTGTATGTCATTGTGTACATGTTTGATTAGGGGTATTATACTGGTAATTGGAAGTAAACTTATTCTGTAAATCCGTTCTTTTTTCTAGCACATTCTGTGAGCTTGTTCACTAAATCTGTTCTTTTTTCTAGCACATTTTGTGATCTGTTCTGGGTATCAACAGAGGGTTTGTAAATTTTATGAACTTTGGGGTTTAGACAAGTCCTCGTATAAATTAAAACTAGAGATGAGTGTAAGTTTTGAAATCCCTAGGGAGGTGAATGTAATTTACTCTAATGATCATAATAAATGATTGAAGGGGTAAAAATTGAGCATTTCCTTATAACCTGCAGAATACTTTGTGCTGGTAGTGATCTGCAACCCATGCTTCCTACTCTTATTTTTGTGAAAATAGTTGAAATACCACTTAAATCTCTGAAATACCAAACTTACCACTCGTGCTTTCTAAAATTACTACCGGTGCCTTTCAAAGTTATCACTTATATTTTTTGAAGTTATAAATTTAAAACTCCTTATAACCTCAGAAAGATTTAGTTATGACTCTGAGAAGAATAAGTAATAATAACTATGGAAAGTATTAGTTGTAACTTTGATTCTTCTGAGAAATTATAAATTTTAAAGTCCTTTTGAATAATTATTACTCTAGGCTTTTAGTAGAATTTTCCCTTCATTTTTTTCTTTGGTCACAACTCACTAGCTTATTGCAGTTTTTGAGTTAGTTAGTTATATAAAATCCGTCTGAAAGTTATCACTTACCTTGCTATTTTGATTGCAGTATATAACTTAATTTAGAGGGTTATATGGGTGACTGTGTGTCCAAGTGGGAAGTATCAGGGATACTCTCGGATCCATGTGTCAAAAGATATGTTATTATTTTGAAGGATTGCTGGCTGATCAACGCTCACGTACTTAGTGACCATTCAACACAATTATATGGTCTAGGTGTAGTTTGTATTCTGTTGCATCTATTCCATCAACTTTGTCTATACTAGCTACTGGAATTAATTTTTTTTTTTTTCACTTGTCCATCCTTCCCCCACTTCTCTCTAGCTTGTAGATACGTTTCCTTGATGGAAACTTATTTTGTATATGAAGTTCTGAAGATTTTTTTCTTTTTAAATTTTTTTGCCAACTGAAGAACTAGTATTGACTTCGAAGTGTTGCATATATCTGGTGTTCTGGCTATGGAAGATGCTGATACTCCTTTTCTTTTTTTCCCCCTTTGAGATTTGGGACCTTCCCACATGTATCAATGGCAGAGATTGACTCAATTGTTACAAGTAATCTATTTATAGGCATTCATCGATTCTTATTTTGGAGTTGAGATGCCATGTTTTTTCTTCTTTTTTTACTCTCTTGGGTTATTTAAATCTTTCTTCTCTTACAATATCATGATTCATATGATTACGAGGGATAACATTTACTTCCTTATAGAGGTCACTTTAACAACTTCACATATATTAAAATTAATTATATGGCCTCAAATTTTTCAAAGAATGCCACGTGTTCAAAACCACTTTAGGTTTAATTCATTAAATCCTAACACCCATCTTAATTACTTTCTCTTAATTCCTCTTTATTTAATAAGGCCAAAGATGGAATAAAATATTTATTACTGTCTAAATTTTGCTAAGTGATTTATAATAATGGTTAACAAAATAGAAGGTACATAGATACATGCGTGTGTATTGTTGCATATAATATTTTTTTGTGTGATATCCAAGATGAATAACTTAAAGTTCATGGAAAAATATACTTATTTTTATATTTAAATCATGGTGAAATATATATTAAAAAAAGATTAAAGAAGTTATATAGAAATTTGGAGAAAGACTGAACAAATTTAAGAATGATACTATACTGGAAAAGAATTACACTGTTCATTGGTAGGTGCCCCTAAAATATTTGAGCTCATATTCATTATGCATAACACGGTCCCAAAAGTCTAATGTACAACTCTGCCACGGAAAAATGATTTCTTGAAGCTTATAGTTTTAACAGCAAAGAACGTGTTTTTATCCCTGCAAGTTCTACTTATAAATACAATCGCTCAGTCAAAATAACTAATGAGTTGAAATCTACAAAACCTAAACTGGGATGACAGTAGAGAAGTCATTTCCTAGGGCTCAAATTCCTCATATAAGATTCTTGTCTAACCCCATTATTCCAGGAGACTTCTGCTCTCAGTTAAGAAGCAAAATATGACAGGAACTTTCACATCTGTGCCCACGGCACCATCTCACACATTGGACCGTCCCTTTTTTAATGATCTATAAGCTCCGATAGTCTATCACGGTGACTTCATCCTCTGGGGCATCCAGATCTTGATAACTGCACCACAGTCGGTAAAAGTAGTAAATATACCATATAGGTCAATCACAGACAAGAAGCAGTAATATTTGCCTTAATCAATTCTGCAGACACATTTTTCCATCACTGGGATATTCTTCAAACTAGTGCTAATCCCAAAGTCCTTCTGAGTTTCTGGCCAGTTAAAACCTTCTCTCTTTCGCCCGCACCCCCCCCCTCCTCTCTCTCTTCCTTAGTTTTCATACAAAGTTTTTTCCCCTTTTTTATTTTGGATATCTAATAACCTTTTGTTTTAAATGGGTTCCCTTCCAACCGGAAAGCATTTTCAGACCACCAAACTAAAAGAAGACAAAAATGAGAGGACAAAATGATGAAGTTCATGATAAGGACCAGGAAAGCAGGAAAACATATTAAACATCTGAACAAGGTTCATCCAGAATATTTACCTGCGCATCCGCCGAGGATCAGGTCTAAAAGCTGGGGGAACAGCAATTATTGGTGCCGGTCCACCTCCACCTATGTGAGGACCAGATCGCATCTTCCTTCCAGTGTTATCGTATGATGATGGTCCTTGCTCTCTTAACATCTGCATTGCAACTTCTGGCGGAGCAGGAACAAAGGGTCCTAAAGGTCTGTACAGTTACGAATTAAGTAAGCCCTGCTCTAAATCATAACACAATACAAAAACCATCAGACTGAAGTAAAAATAAGAGGAAGAGCAACCAACCCTGCACCAGGAACAGGCATCAACACTGGTGGAGGAGGGGGCATGTCTGTGGTAAATGGAGGAACAGCAGATCCTGCATATGCATCATACATTGCTTCATCATGGTTTTCCATCTCAAGAACTTTAGACTGCTGATCACGAGATGGGGAGTTCTCAGACCTATCTCCATCATTTATTCTGTCACTCCGATCATGGTCTCTTCGTTTGCCACGATCATCTCTTAATCGACCTTCCAGGCTACGCTTTAGAGGTTTGTCTTTCTACAAATACATAGTTCAAAAGTGGACCATAAGAAAATGAAAATACATCCATTACAACAATGCTCGCAAATCAGAAACACAATACTATGCTTAAGCTATAAATTCCTCATGTTGATATCAGACTACAAACAATCATAGACAAGGTAGCAGATAACTAGAGGAAAATTAAAAAATTTCACCAAATTCAGAAGTTTTTACAGACTCCATCTGCATCATTTCTAAAATGCCCAAGTTTGGGATGCAAAGCTATTACAACTTGGACACTATAAAATTTCACAGCACAAGCATTTAGATGACCATATCAAGAAATGTGTGCGTAATTATTTAAGTAAGATGTGCAATGCTTGGATAACACTTTCATCAACTGTTTAACATTCAAGCATTTGGTCCAATAAAGAGTTTGAAAAAGACATTGTTACCGCACACATGAACTCCAACTGGGGTGGTCTCTTGCTATGCTTAGGACCCCACCTCCCCACATTGGAGAAATGTTTGTATTTAAGTACGATGCATGTTTTTTGGGTAACACTCGTTTTAGGTGTTTTTAGTATTATGTCCAAGAAAACTATCAGGTCATTGAAAAACTTCAGTAATACTTTCCTTCTTGGCATATAACTGGGCGCACTAAAGATAATACCTGAGGTTGCTGCATGACAGGTGTTCCACCTGGGGCATCTGGATCACTACAAGCATAGGAAAGCCACCATAAGTAATACTCCCAGCAACAATTGCAACAAAAAAAAAATGCTTACTTCATGTAGTTCTGAAAATAGAGATCCTCACGAACTTGCACAGTTAATTCCATCACAAGGTCTGGATGTTTAAGCTTAAGATGTTTGTGCACAAATTCAGCAGCATGAAAAAGCTTAGTGCAGCCCTTAGCTCCACAACCATACTTCCATCCATACTTTTCATCTCTAATTTTTCTTACATGTGGATCCAACACTTCAACTGCTGCAGCATCTATCTTCTCCTTAGCAGTCATTATCTCCAATGGATCCTGACCATTCAACCTCTGGTGCCAAAATGAGTCAACTTTCTTTTCCCATTCAGACCCAGACCCAGATTTACTTGTATCTTCATGTCCTCCTTCTGGTCTCACGTGCCTAAATCCCTTAGCCTCATTAGTCTCAATCATGCCATAATAATCTACACCATGAATCCGCCAAAGATATGTAAGAAGTGTGTCCAAAAGTTCAATGCCTTCTAAGCCCTTGACAGATGTCAGGCCCCGTATAATTATTATGGGGCCAACAGATCCACCGTGACCCTTATCATCAATTTTGTTGTGATCAATGGTGCATAAAATATTATCTTCAATTCCCTTTTCTGCATCAAGCTTGCGTACAAGGGCCCGAGCCTGTTCAATATCTGTTTGCATTCGTCTCAGTTCAGAACTTATTGGATGAGCCTTTGGAGAAGCTGCAAAATCATTTTCTTTATTAGGTCCCCTACCATGTCTTCTTCTTTTTCCACCCGCATCTGCTTCCTCCTCTGAATTGGGCTCACTTGCTTGCCCTGATTTACTGGCTGAAGAGGCATTTAGACCAGGATTTCTGAATTGGTAGTAATACAATGTATGCAATATTAGAAGATTAACTAAGAAAGGGCAGATACACAAGCGTGTATACGCAGAGTATGGGATCAAGAACATACAGATCTAGTGTTCCGCTCTGCAAATCAAGCAAAAACTCCTTTGCCAGCCGTCGAGCATTTTCATTCCTCCTATAAGATGCACCAGATAGGATTTTAACACATGAAGTAACTAATGGGAAAAAAGCATTTACTTCCCTCACCCCCTTCTCTCCTTCATAACTAAAACAAATATTCTTAAAACCAAATCAGACTTGCCAGTTCGATTGGTAAACCAGCAATTCAGTTCCACTTTGGAACCACCACAAAATTGGTCAAATAGAAAACTAGTTTAAAAAAAAAAACCAGTAAAACCAATAAAAAACCAGAAAACCATGAGTTAACGAATAAAGCAGTTTGGGCTTTTTTTAGTTTTTTGCTCAAAATGGCATCATGTTTTGGATGAAACTTTTGTCCTCTATTCTAATATTGTATAAGTATTATTCTTGTACATAATTATAAATAATTGTTTTGTGAAATATTTACTTAAGTGATAAAAATATAAATATTACAGGCTCTCTAGTTATGGACTGACTTAATGATCTTCAGTTTGAACTTGATCATGATGATGGTTGTTTTCTTGCTATAAATGCTAATGAATTGGTGTCCAATAAATTTAATTTGAATGAATACTATGCTGATTATTTGTTAGTTGCCTATTTTAAGTTCAATTTGTGATTATGTATGGATATCAATATGTTTGTACTGGAACATTAAGTCATGAAATTTATTAATATTGGTTTTTCATTTCTTATACAAAAATAAAAAATATTATTTTAATTAGGACCGATTTGACCATGGTTGGACCAATAAACCTGGAACCAATGGCTCCTAGGTTCAATGACAATTTCGGTTTTCAAACTACTGAAAAATACCAGGTTTGGCTCCTCATTAGAAAACAAGATCATTATAGGCTTACCTCTCAATCACTGTCAGTAAATTTGTGGGATGATATTTGTCTTTCAACCTGCACAAAAAATGAACACATAAATAAAATAAGATTTCTTGTACTTGGAAAACGATATTTGTAAATTATACAATATAAATCACAAAATATTAGTAAAATTTTGCCAGGCCATAAAACTGTACCACTCCTCATCCTTATGAGCATTAAAATAAGCCCGTTTCTGTGTATTAATGTACTCGGATTTGTACTCTTGATACCTACAAAAATGAAAATGTAACTGCCACTTAGTCTATCTATGAATGTCCAATGAATTCTTCAGTAGCCAAATGATTACAAATGAGGCAAAGAATATCCCAAAGCATACCTACGCTCAGCTTCACCTGGCAATATATCATCCTCAAGCTCCTGAATGAATTGCTTATAAGACATCAAACCCTCTCTGGAAGAACTTACAGAATCATCATGTTAATAGATTGAACTCTGTGTGTGTGTGTGTACAAGGTCATATAAGCAACTCTGAACGGTCTTCAAGCATTTTAAAGAAAAGGTTTAGCCAGTCAGATTGGGTATGAATAATGAGTCACTAACTCAACCAAACACATAAATTAATGTTATAGAAATCACATGTTTCACGTCAAAATCAAATTTAACCCCAACAACCCACCATTCTAAGGATAACCATCTCACCACAGCAGATTCTCCAATAAATCAAACAAATTCGGTCAAATATAAATATGGGCTAAAACCAGGAGTGGGATAGTGCATGACCCCATTAAGTCATCTTCAATCTACTTCGACTTGATTTTGAGTTAAACTCCATTTATGCTAGCATGGTCTTTTAATGCACTGAAAACCTGAACTAGCATCTATGTTCATTCATGGCTTTGTGTTTCTTCGCTCTTATTGTGATGCTCTTAACACCGAGCAAAACTTGCACTGGACTACTGCTAGTACATATTATCTCCTAGTTTTCACCTTAGTATTATTTTATTGAATTATATTTTTCAAGGTTAGCCTTATTATACTACATTTTATACTTCAAAAATTCTACACATCCAGATATCTGCATCTGTGTTACATTTACACATAAACATATTTTTCATCTGTGCTTCACAAGGACTACATTATAAGTTGTTCAGGCCAGTGCTTGGGTTTTTGCAGAGTAACATTTATGGTGACAGGAGAATTTGGGAATTGAGATTTGACAATAGACTAACCAATTCTATACATTATATAAATATCAAATACATCTTAAAATATCCATAAACTCATCCCTCATTTAGCTCATAAAACAGTAAACGATAATTGATCTTTGCCTTAACCAATCATTTTGCAAGCTGTGTCTGCATTTGAAATCATCATTTCACTATTTATAGTTAAAATTTTTATGCCAGATTATTTGAGAAGTCTTCAACACCACAAACTTCTAAGGTGCAATTTCTGAGGCCTCAACAATTAATATATGAGAGCATATTGGCATGTTTGATTTTTTTCCTTACCTAACCTACCTTTCCATTAATAATATTCCCTGATCTATCCATGATAAATAGAGTATGATGCATGGCATGCAACATTTCTTACTATAAATATGAGGGAAAATAAATCATAAAACAGGAAAAATAGATAAAACTGACCGTTGTGTACTACCACTTGGCAAATCTGCAAAACTTTGATTTGATTCCAGGTCTGCAGGAATTAGGAACCCAATGCACAGGAACACAAGAAAAATAAGTAGACGCTTTATGACACACTAGAATGTTGCAACAACTCTCACTCAAATTAAATTGACCATGCTAAATTCTACAGTTAAATGTATTAAAATTTACTAAAATAATTGAAAGCTAGAAAGAGAAAAGCCTCAGCTGAAACATAAATATCAAACAAAAATGGGAAGAAAAGGAAAATAGAAATTCCACAGTTTAAAAAAAAAAATCAATTTTTGTTTAGTGGCATGATACATTAAGATATTGATTCTCACTTGGGTACTTGGATACTATGTGGATCATCCAATACATTATTTTCATGACAATACTACATATACAATATGTTAAGAACAAAAACTGACTTTCCAGCTGTTAGAGCTAGCTTTTGTATTTACTCCAACATATCTGTCCTTAAATCAGGGGAAAAAACTTGTACAGCTATGTGATCTTATTTTTCTCAAGCTTTCAAGACCAGAAGGGTTGTGAACTTTGATTGATGTCAGAACAAAAATTGAAATTAGACATAGAAATACACCTAAAATATTGATAGGACTAGACTTAGAAGTAGTTTCACACATTATTGTTATCAGGTTCTATACTAAAAAGTGTACTTAAGTTTTGTCCAAGTTGTTATTAGTTATTACCAAATAATAATAACAACAATATTAGTCTTATCCCACCAAGTAAAGTCCATTACATGGATTACACGACACTATTAGGCTCTATTGAAAACCATCTCTTCAGATATAATATTTATCAAGAGATCCACCATTGGATCACACGACTTTATTAGTTATTACCACACATTAGGTTTTAAAAAAAAAAAAAAACCAAATTATTGATAACTGAATAGTCATGTTTTAATGAAAAACAAGTAATACATATTGCAACTACAAGTTTAAAGCACGCATGTAACATTGACAGAACTGGCTAGTTGTCCAAAATTCTATTAGGCTAATAATAAACCAAGATACTATGTGGGTACTTGTGACTAATGAATATATGCCTAGTAATACTATCACAAACACGCATGAGTGTTACCTTACAACGACTTAAAAATGGACAAGAATAGCTACACAATCTAAATAAGATCCAACCAGTAAACTATTTTGACCATTGAAGGTTGCCAATTTGATAATTATTGGCCGCACAGTACTCATGTTCTCATTAGGGTTAAATAGGGTTTTAGGCAATAGGCCTGCCTATCTTGACCATGAATCAAGGGAGGATTTTATTTGATATAATCCTATCTAATCTAAACAGAAAAAAAGTTACTAACTGAGGGAAAAAAAGAAAAAAGACTAACTGACAGCTGTAAAATACTAATAAATATTAAAACAAATAACCCTAAGAAAACCCTAGGAGAGGCGGCATCTTCCAACAACCATTCACCATCATCATACATGAGAAGAACCATGAAAAGTAGTATTAGTAAACATTAATGAGTCAAAAAAGTGCCATATTGTCCAGGGAGGCTTTTCCACACAAAATCTATATCCTTGAATAATATTCCCATTCAAAAGTTTTGTTTTCCACAGGTTTCATCAACATAATGTGAAAGTTTTTCCTGTATCACTGTCCATTTCATTATTGCAAGGAATGCTAGTACATATAATAAGGATGACTCGACCTGCCACGAGAAAGAAAGGATAATTTTCCTCACTTCCCTATGTTGTCCATGGGTTACTTAAGGTGGCTCATATTTCGAATTTGTAAAAAGGTTGGCTGCTTTATTGCATGTTTCATTTGCGTTGTTTTGGTTCTAATGTACTCCCGAACAGCTTGGGAAAATGTGCACAAGAGGCACAACCAACAATTTATTATAAGTTTTTTTTTTTTTGGGTAGAATGTTATAACTATTATACCTAACAAGTTTTTTTCCCAGAACATAATCACATTGCCACTTAGCAATTTAATAACCATTTGAATGTCTTAACACGCATGAAAGGCAGCCAATGGAATGGTGAAGCCTCAATAACTAAGAGGAAGAAACTCATAGGTTATTATGCTTGATGTATTATTGTATTCAGAAGGGAAAGGGGGATCAGCATAAGTAAGTTAAATTCAAAAGAATAAAACTGGAATTAGAGTCAAAGATTAAAAAAAATTCATTCATATTACACAACATGAAAACCCTAATTATTTAAAACTATTAAATACCTGAAATCCCATTTTGATACCCTGCCATAGATTGATGGCCAAATCTGCCATAAGGCTTCTCATCTGCATAACCAGGTCTTCCACCCATTCCACGTTCATAGCCACTAAAATAATCATAGCCAAATCTGCTTTGCTCCCATAATAAGTTAATGTAAAGGGAAAAAATAAAAAGGTAGCATTAAGTGTGGCGAATAGCCTAGGGTAATAAAAGGAGGGAAGAGGATGCAGAAGGGCACTGAGTTTAAACAGAAGAGAGGAAACACTAAGATGTCAAACATACAGGCTGACATTTTTCCGTTGCAACAAACAATTTGGACAAAACCCTACCATTTTCATTGTATCTCCTGAATAAAAATATAACAGAAATAAAATAAAATCAATATAGCAATATATTGTTCTCACTACATGCAAGAACATGTACTTTTATAGTTTTGCTATATTTTGAGTAATTTGTAATTCATGCTTTCAACAAGCAAGGTATTAGAAATTACAGAAGTAGGCATGCAATAAGATTCATCACAGCTTGATGTGAAAAGGACCAAGATAAATCTGGAATTTCTCCTAGCAACTTCTATGACATATTGTGCATTTCAGAGAGAAACACTCAATTTTAACTAGGGAAAAAAAATGCCTGGTTAACACCTTCACAAGCCACAATGAACCTTTTTTTTTTCCTTTTTATACATATCCATAACTTATACACGCATGCATAATTTTTAACTTTTCCTGTTAGACTGTTACAGTGATCTTATTGACTTCATCCTTGATTTTTATTTTATTAAATGGACTGTTAATACACAGCTTTCACAGACTTGAAGGGACCTCAAACAATGATCAAAGTATCAATGTGTCTTACTCCAAACTTGCTTGGCGTAGCTGAGGAATTGATTAATTACTTAACAAATAAATAGGCAACAAATTCGAACTAGTGAACATAGACCGGTGGAAACATAACAAATAAATAGGCAACAAATTCGAACTAGTGAACATAAACCGGCGGAAACAAACATTATATATCATAGCATTTTTCTCTTTTGGCCCAAATTCAAAGTATAATTGATTTTCAATAATTTGCAGTCTTCAGAAATGAGATAAAGATTACCTATTACATTGAGATACTAGAAGCATCCAAACACAGACCTCTATTCAGTTTCTGCATTTAATTTAAACTTAAAAACGTATGCAAATTGTTATCTATGCCTGGAATTAGACACCAATTAGTTCCATCTAGTACATTAGCAAGTGCCTCATTAATTGAATCCAATTCGCCTAATTGCTAATCAATAAAACAATAGCAGTCTCAATTGAATGTAGAGGCAATTAAACAAGCCAAAGCTCTCCTCACCTGTCATCAGGTCCATAACCGCCGCGGGGACTCCCCCGCCTGGATCGCTTATATGGTGGAGGCGAGCGCCGAGGAGGAGAATAACGTCTGTCACGGTACGGGCTGGGGCTGCGACGGCGTTTGAAGTCCCTATCTCTGTCTCTCGGCGGCGGTGGAGGCGACATGTTCCTGTCATAGAAATCACCCCCACGGCGATTCGGATGTCGATCAAAATCCCTATCATCCCTCCTATCCCTCAAATCCCTGTCCCTTCTCCGGGACGCCAATTGCGGAGGGGGTTGTGACTGTGCTGACGCAGGCGGCGGAGGTGGAGGGAGATCGTCATCCGCGTTAGCGGTGGCAGTGAGCGCTAGAGCCGGAGGAGCGGAAGCCGAAGCAGAGGAAGGGGATTGGTCCAGAGAATCAAGAGGAATGTTCATGACATCTGCCATGGGAAGAGGAGGAGGAGGAGGAGAATGATGGCTCGGAGAGATAAGCCCTAGAAATACAGGGGAAGAAAAAGGAGAGCAGAATTGGGGAAGAGTGGGAAGAGAAGCGTGAAACTGAGAAACCCTGAGAGAGAAAGACGTGAAGTATAAGAAGTGGTGGTAGTAGTCGTCGCCGTCGTTGTCTTCTTCCAGTCTGCGTTTCGCGGATCAGAGCGTGCCTTTAGCTCCGGTGTGGTGGACCATGGCGTGGTCGACCATGGTTGCATGGAATCATCATGCATCAATATCAATTGTAAAATACAGTAATATGATATGAATAATTTGCCAGTAACTTTACTGTCTCATGTCTAAACGTACGACATCTTCTGAAAAAAAAGAAATGTTTGGTCGATGCGAGCACTTGAATTAACCGGTAAGATTTGATCTCTTTTAATCAGGAATTTTTTATCAATTTTTTTATTTATATCCTAATTTATAATTAATAAATAAAAAATAATAAGTATTATAAAAAAATATAAGATAATAACATTAATAAAAATAAATAATACAAAAATATTAAAAAAAAATTTATAAATTTAATAATTTAATTTTTTTTATAATATGATATGTTAAGCAGTTAAAAATGTTATAAAGTTAGGAAGTATTTTTTACCAAGTAACTAATTTTACTTTACAATTTTACTCAGTTAATAACTTTAGTTCTTTTTGATGATTGACCGTTTTTAAGTGAACAGGCACTCTGTTGATTGCCATGATACATTTAGAAATTGGGCCCCACAAAAGGATTCATTCATTAAAATAATCAAATTTTAACGCTCATGTGCAAGGCTGCCTACTACATCAAGCAATCTTGAACTCCTCTTATCTGATTCGAGTTTCATACCTCAATTTCAATGGTTAGTGTACTTTTCGAGCTTTTTTTTTTTAAAAAAAAAAGAATCTTCTTGCTATTTTTGTTCTCAGAATGGAAAAACTTCTCTAGAAACGAAGGGCAGAGGAAGGTAAATCCTTTTACGTTTTGAAGCCATGGATGTCAGCATTGGAGACTGGATTGAAGTGTATTTTCAAGACATTAAATTGGAATATTAAATGACAATATTATAGATGTGCTTCATATATATATATATATATATTTTTTTTTTTTCTTGTGAGTGTTCTGCCGAAAGTGGACAATAATTAAAGTGGGTAGAAATGATAAGGGCAGCTGATCTGTGCATGTGCTCTTAACTGCTTCATTCCTTTGATTGCTGTTGTTTCAACAATTTTTCACTATGATTGGTCTAATAAGGATTGTCAAGTGTGTTTCAGATTGGTCAGTTTTGGTCTAGTTTCTGTTGGTGGTATTTGGAATGAAACATTACACATTTTGTCACCCTGATTGTACTTGTTGAAGAATTGTTTTATTTGCTTCTGTCGCAGATTTTTGACATCTTATCACATGAGTGTACAATAAAAAATCTGGTTTCAGTTATTATTTTTGTGTTGGAAAATGAAAAATGGACGAACGATTTGGTTGAATCTGCGTGTTTGAGGCAAGAATCGATGTCTTTTATTTAAGCAATGTATTTTATTGAAGTTGCTAAAGGTCTGCTGTCATGCATGACCTTCCATCAATCACAGATCATACATTTAGATGATACCTTTGCAATAATGAAGTGATTTCCTAGATTCACTGTATATATCTAAACCATGTGATGTTTTTATCTGCGAATCAAAATTGGTCTTTTGGAATCTGGAGCGTCTGAAGGCTATACCAAACTTCCTTACAAGCAACCACTTTTTACTTCCAGATAAAATCATAGGAAATTCTTACATGCTGCTGACATGACTACCGAAATTATTTGGAAATCAAACTACAGAAATGCTCTATAAGATGGTAAGTTCATCCTGAATTTGAACAATGCTCTGCCAACATAAAGAATGTGAAGATTACAGAGCCTAAGACTTTCCATGCATGTGAAATTATTCTTTTTTTTTTCTGATGCAAGAATCTAATATGTATCAGAAATAAGTTGAAGAAAATAAAAATAAATTTGAGATAGTTTGTTCAATGCATAACACATAATCTGTATGTTCAATCTCCCACATGTTTTGGCCAAAAAAAAAATCCCCCACATGTTAATATTTCTTCAGCAACAAAAGAAGCAACAATAACAAGAGCCTTATCCCATTAAGATAAGTCGCCTTCATGAATCACATGTTAATATTTCTTCAAGCTAGAAAAAAAATATTTGGTCTCAATTTTTGCTGCATGCACTGAACTGTGTTGTCTGTTAGTTTGATAAGTTCAATAATTAAGATGAACTTGTAATTAGCTTTCTGCTACTACGTTGGTGTTTCAGGCAGGTTGATCTAGTAATTAGTGTGACATGTGGAGGCAAAAGTTCCTAACTGTCATTTTAAAATTTTGGTGGCATTGTTTTACCTTGTTTAATAGTCCATTTCTTCTGCTCCTACAGTATAAATACTTAAGGAAAATATTAGAGAACTAGAACATGATTTACTAAAAACTACGATGGGCGGAGAGAGGAAAGGACTACATCCTGCAGAGAGCTGTCTCTCTGCATAGCAGCTTTGAATTCATCAAAGGTGACTTTTCCATCACTGTTGGCATCCATCAGGTCAAATATCTCATCCAATTTGCCTGGTTCAAAGATATTAGCTGGTAGGCAATCATCTGGCAAAGCCTGTTCAGTAAATTGATATGTTAAAAGAAGCAGAGCTGCAAGGTAATATAAGTTTATTGAATGGAAGGTGTATTACTCTGAGCATGGATGCTACTTCTTCCTTAGTAATGCACCCAGATCGATCTGTGTCATACATCTGTTGTCCAAGAAACGAGAGGCGAATTAGATCACCTAGTTCTGTTCTTTTTCTTGTGACATATAGGTTCTGTAAGGGCTTTAAGCAATAGAAAGGTTTTTTTTAATATAATGTATAGAAAGTTTTTTAATTGTTTCTTTACTTTGTGATGTATTTCAGGATTCATTTCCAGGGATAGTGGGAATAGGAAAGGGAGGTGAAAACTGGTAAAGCAGATGTTAGCTAACTAAAATTTGGATGCTAGCATGGTAAACCAACCACTATGAGGCCTGTGGTATTTTCCAACGAATCTTTTGCAGAAATAATCACGTGAATGTTAAAATAATAAAATAGCAACATGTGCTTTGTCATAGCATTCTAGATTACCATCACAATGAGTTTCACACACACACACACACACAAATATGTACAAATATCCCCAAAAATAACAACCAGCAGCAACCAAAATAAAAATATGCAAAGATAATGCCAAGTATCAATGAAAAGAGGATGTTAACATATAATGTGTTTAGTATCTTAATCCCTTGAACTAGTCAAAATAGTTATAATCACGGTATGAATTAATTATTTGATCATAGATTAAAATGATATGTACAAGTATCATTGCTACAGGAGTAGAACCATGTGATATGCATATAAAAGGTGTTAAGTCACCGGATTAATGGAAAGAATGAAATTGATGAAAGTATATGATTCTGAGTAAAATTGGGTTCTTGATATGAATAGATTTATGAGTGATTGGTGAGAAACTTGAAGGTCCTTGTCCTAAATTTCTATTAATTTTGCCTTGTATAAAAAGAATCCTATTTTAGATTATGGGCTTTAGTTATTTTCTTTGATGAATAGAATTAGTAAAAATAAAATATTTCATATAGAAAATACAATAAAAAGATAAGTATGATATTTACAAAAAGGGGAATTACATATTAGGACCAAGATCTTGAATTAATTAAAAATTAGGACCAATTATTTATTTAATTACAATAAAGAACCAATATTTTTAAATAAAATTAAAAAATTGTGATATTACCAAAATGCCCCTGGAACTCCCCTCCACCTCCCCCACCATCGCCGGCCGCCCGTGACCGATCAACTCCATTGACCTATGGTTGATCGGCCGGTGGCCACAGTCAAATGGTTGGTAGTGGCTGGTCAATAGTCACATGTGACTGGTCAATGGCGACTAGTTATAAGTTGCAAAATCAGAATAGGGGATTGCAAAATATGAATAAAAAGTTGCAAATCCCTAAAGTCATTTTAATTCTAATATGGTTCAAATATGATTACTCGACATTAAAATTATGAAAATAAGTTGAAAAATCAAAACATAAAAGTTGCAAAATGTAAGTAAAAAGTTGTAAATACCTGAACCCAATTTGATGCTTATAAACTTAAAATCCGATTACTCCATATTAAAATTTAAAAAATAAGTTGCAAAATCAAAACATGGGAGTTGCAACATGTGAGTAAGAAGTTGCAAATATTTAAACCCAATGTGATGCTTAAAAAGGTAAAATCTGATTACTTTATGTTAAAATTTAGAAAATAAGTTACAGAATAAGAACATAAGAGTTACAAAATGTGAGTAAGAAGTTGCAAATATTTACACCCAATATGATACTTTTAAAGTTAAAATCCGATTACTTTATGTTAAAATTTAGAAAATAAGTTACAGAATCAGAACATGGGAGTTACAAAATGTAAGTAAGAAGCTGCAAATCTTTGAAGTCAATTTGATACTTATAAAGTTAAAATTCGATTATTCCTTGTTAAAATTTGAAAAATAAGTTGCAAAATCAGAATAGGAGAGTTGCAAAATATAAGTAAGAAGTTGTAAATATCTTAATCTAATTTGATGCTTATAAAATTTAAATCATTGTTCTTGTTGGGAACAAAACTAACCTTGTAAAGAACAGACCAATTTGATGCTTATAAAGTAATTGGTTTTTAACTTTATCAGCATTGAAATATCTCCAAGGATTTGCAACTTCTTATTCACACTTAGCAACTCCCCTATTTTGATTTTACAACTTATTTTTTAAATTTTAACATGAAACAATCAGATTTTAACTTTATAAGTATCAAATTGGCTCTAGGGATTTGTAACTCCCATGTTCTAATTTTGCAACTCCCATATTCTAATTTTACAATTTATGTTTCGAATTTTAATATGAAAAAATCATATTTTAACTTTATAAATATCAAATTAGATTTAGGTATTTACAACTTCTTACTCATATTTTGCAACTCCTAAGTTCTGATTCTACAACTTATTTTCTGAATTTTAATATGAAATAATCGAATTTTAACTTTATAAGTATCAAATTAGGTCTAAGTATTTGCAACTTCTTACTCACATTTTACAACTCTTATATTTTGATTTTACAACTCATTTTTCAAATTTTAATATGGAACAATCAAATTTTAACTTTATAAGCATCAAATTAGATCCAAGTATTTGTAATTTTTTACTCATATTTTGCAACTTTTATGTTCTGATTTTTCAACTTATTTTCATAACATATATCGAGTAATCAGATTTGAACCATATTATAATTAAAATGACTTCAGGGATTTGCAACTTTTTACTTATAGTTTGCAACTTCCGTATTTTGATTTTGCAACTTCTAACTAGTTGTTGACCGATCACCAGTAACTGTTGACCAGCACTGGTGACGAGCGTTGACCAGCCACCGCCGACCGTTTGATTGTGGCCGCCGGCCTGTCAAAAATCTGTCACCCAGCGTTGACCGGTCATCGGCAGCCATTGACCAACGACCGACGATGGTGGGGGAGATGAAGGGGAGTTTCAGGAGCATTTGGTAATCTCACAATTTTTTTATTTTATTTAAAAACATTTGGTTCTTTATTGTAATTAAATGAATAGTTGATCCCAATTTTTAATTAATTCAAGATCTTGGTCCTAATATGTAATTCCCCTAACAAAATCAGGTTTTACATTTTTGGTATCACATTGTTAATAGTATTTTTCACTTAATTGTATTGTGTTTTGAAGATATTCTTGAGATTGAGCTCATAGTTTCAACTTGCAAGTGCAAGCTTAATTTTAGCAATGACCTTAAATGACTGCTGTTGTAAACTATAATGAAAACCATTTGGGGGCCTGCTCTTAATTGTTTAAGCTTTTTAGTTGAGATGGTTCTTGCCCTGATATCAAAACATATATGATCAAGTGGTCAAGAGTTCAATCCTTGCCTAACGTAGGCATGTTTAAGAGATTATAATGAAAACGAGTCATGAACCTTCACTTAATAGCTTAAACTTTTTAGTTGAGGTGGACCTTGACAACCATGAAAGTGGTCAAAGTGAAATAAAACTAATTGTTGTTATAACATTTATATGACTATTTCCGTTGAAACTAGGACTGAAAACCCACAAGTTGGTTGAGTAGTAACAGAACAAACTATTTGGGATAATTGCTACTTAAATCTATATGGGAGGAAATTGATTTTGGGCCAAACCATAGAGTGGTTAGCTAGAATATTCCCATTTCTTTTTTCCTTTCATCAAAAGCTTACACCATCTTTGCTTCTGATTTAAAGATTGTATTTGCTAAATTATTATGGATGAAGCAGTTAGTAAACTCTCTTACTGCATTAGTCATGTGCATGTATTTGAATAAGATTAATCATGAAGAGGTCACCTGGAAGCAGAGACGGAGAGCATCATCACCCTTTGAATTCTTGAGGCTGGAAAACCCACAGAGTATCTCTCGCATGTCAACTGTTCCATCTTGATTATTGTCAAATAAGTCAAATATGCGTGGTGCAAGAGGGATAAGTGATGACATATTCATTGCTTTTAGCACCTCCTCAAATTCAGAGAGAGTGGCATTGTCCCCATTTGCACATCTGCCAAGAGCCAAAAGCAAGCAATAAATATTAAAGACCTGTGGGAATATCAGAGTATTGTTTTCTGACTACTTACATTTTCTTGAAGCATATCTTGAGCTTTTCAATTTCCTCTTGTGTGAGATCATAGGATCCCAGCAAGGATTTCAAATTTTTAATTCTCAAGAAGACTGTGCTGCTCCATAAACTAGCAATTGCAGCAGCACGGAGTTTGCGACGAGCATTAAATTTTTGCAATCTGTCAACAATCTCAGGGTCCATTTGATCACCTTTAGCTATTTCTCCTCTGACCCATGGATGACTGAGAAGCTGTTCAAAGAAACAGTGGTTATCATTCTCATCCATTCTGTTGATGAAATATTATAACATTTTTCTGTTTTAAAATAATGTGATGCAGAATGATGACAGATTTTCAAGGAGCGCAGGGAACCATCATAATCTATTGGCATGCTAAGCTTTCAATTCCTTATAGTATTTATTTATATAATTTTTGGGCATGAGTTTGTTCAAGGGCATGTCAGATTTGCTCAAGAGGTATGAAATTGAATGATAGGGGAGCAAAATTGGCTTGTCTGACAATCATTTGAGGTGCAAACATGGAGAAGCTACTGCTTTGTAGAATTAAAAAAGATTACTACTCATGTTCTTATACAGCAAACGTAGGGTGTTTCATTAGATCTTATGGAATTTTATATCTTTTGTTTTGTAATAATATATTTATATATATGTATGTAGTAGCTTGTGTGTCATACTGATGAAGTAAGCGTATAGCATACCTCTTGAGCACTAGGTCTCCTATTAGGATCAACAGCTAGGAGACCTGAAATCAATTGCTTTGCTGATGAAGAAATGGTCTTCCAAGTCTTCTCGTAAAAACTGAAACTCCCCTGTTAAAATGTATTATTCTTTTTTCAAGCAAAAGCAAGACAAAATGAACTTTGAAAAACAAGTAGCAGGGTGTTTGCATATAGATCATCTCTCTGATAAGAATACAAAAGAAACATTTTAAAGGAAAAAAAAGAGTAAAAATCAATAATGTATTTTGACATGTGTCTCGATACATTGCTAGTTTTTACTCTTTTGGCTTCCATTTCTCTCATTTTCACTCCTAGAAATTACACCCTTAATCTTAGTGAGATATATCTTACTTACAGTCATGATCATTTGTTGCTTTTGGCGATTAGATTGAGCAATGAAAGGCGGATGCCTACAAAATCAAAGAACGTTACATGCTGCATTTTGATGTCATATGTTGAGAATTTAGGACTAGGAATCCATTATTTCTGCTGCATGCTCAAGGTATATGGGGGCTGACAAAATTGGAAAATTCTTCGGTTTCTAATCTACATCAAGCCAATAATGAATAGATATGCATGCATGTTAAGCTTACTTTCTCGGATATGCTTACGTGTTTCTTTATGGTTGGTTTCATCTGCAAATATTTTGCAGAACTCAAGATTCAGGAAAACAAAAAACTTACCCAGAGAGCAAGATATAAAGAATTACTCCCACGGACCACATGTCACTCTTATTAGTAATCTTTCCTTGAGAAAGAGCCTCTGGTGAAACATAATCAATAGATCCAAACAAGCCAACAACCGGGTCAGTAAATTCCTCCACAGAACTCAGACCAAAGTCCATGATCTTCAGAGGAGAGTCCTTTCTATTGTCCAGGAATAAGCAATTCTCAGGCTTTAAGTCCCTGTGCACTATATTAGCTCTGTGAATAGCCTCTAGTCCGCCTGCAATCTGATGAATTACAGCTGCAGCTTCTGCCTCTGAGTACTTCTCTTGAACCACAATCCGGTCAAACAGCTCACCACCAGAACAAAGCTCGAGAACAAGATGAACCCCGTTTGAGTCCTCATAAACATCATAGAGGTCAATCACATTTGGATGAGGTGAAACGGTCTCTACTATCTTCCTCATGACCAAGATCTCATTGGTGAGTAAAGCATCTGATATTGAAACTTGTCTCCAAGTTGGGAACCTTATGGCAGCTATGTTCTTCTCACCTTTCTGAGTTCTTGGTAATCCAAAAGGATCAGAGGTACCTAATCTTCTGAGTGTTTTTATGGCTACCTGGGTTTTCTCACTGCTTGATTTTTTTATGCCTTTTCTGACAACAGAGAATCCTCCTCTTCCTAAGATCTCTGAAACTTCATATTCTTCTGAGAGCTTTCTGGTTTCCATTCCCATGGTGTTCTAGAACACCCAGAAATTGCAGGGAGAGGAAAGAAGGGAGCTAGAAGGGAATATTAGAGAACTGGTACGTTCAATGATGAGGGAGAGGTTTTGAAAACGCGTTTTGAAATGGTTGAGGCTGAGAATGACATAAGCCTGTAAGATTTATTGTATTAATTTATAGCATAAAATATGAAGGAAATTCAGATAGGTACAAAGAACAAAGTATAGGGGTTAGGGGTTGTTTTAGAATAGACAAAGGGCGCGTCAACTGCCATTGGAATTATAATTTAATATCTATACAGTTTACACATTCACCATTCAGCCAAAAAGAAAAGGAAAAGAAAGTATCAAAGGAGAAAAACGATGCAAAATAAATTTTATTTTATTGTGGCTAATTGAAAGCAGAGCTGAACCTTCTGGCCTTGCAGGTTGCAGCAATAGCAATCCGTCTCACCCAATGCTTTAATCTGAATCTTCAAGCCTTCGTGAAATGCCATAACGCTTTCCCGTCCACCACAAAACTCACCGATTGATTCGTCGCCTGATTCACGGATTTCCTATGATCTTTACTACGTCGCACTGTGGACACTGTGGAAGGCATCGAAAAAGGTCTGCATTGCTGATTTGTAGTAGCCACACCGGAAGACGGTGGCTTCTCCCACTGTGGAAGCCGGCATCGGTTCATGGCACGTAGGCGGGCTTGTCCGAAGAGTGAAACAGATCGGCGTTTCAGATCTTAGGGTCATGTTTGGTATGAGTTTTTTGCAAGGGGGAAGAGAGAGAGGATGAGAGGATCTTAAATCCCCTCCCTTTTTTGGATTTTTGGATGATGAAGAACGGAGGATCTAATTCCTTCCATCATCCCCATTTTAAAATTCTCTAAATTAAAGTTTTTAAAAAAAAAAATTAAATAATTATAATTCAATCTCTTCTAAGTTTCTCATGAACTAAATAAGATTTTTTTAAAATTTTTTCAATATCCTCTCTTTCAATCCTATCAAATAAGTAAATTTTAAAATTCTTTCAATTTTTTCCCCTCCAATCCCCTCCCTTCAAATCTTTCTAATTCTCTCCCCATCAATCTCTCTTAGAATCAATGAAAGCCTTAAACAACATTTTTCTAAAACCTCTTTAACTTTTTTTTTTTTAAAATAATACATACGTGGATAAATATTTTTTTATTAATTTGACAATTTATCATTATAATATTTTTTCAGTAACTGAAATACATATTTTTATAAAAAAAAAAGATAACTAAGATATTTCGATTAAAGAAGGCTTAAAATTAGAATAACTTGTATGATAATTTTTTTTTAAGAAAAAAAGTTTATTTATATTTTAAAAATAAATAGAAAAATATTGTGCATAATTTCAAGAATATTCGAGAAAAAATTCTGTAATTTTAATATAAAATATTTATGACACATATCAAAAGTTGGCTTTTCCCATTGCTCAACGGGTATGTAGGAGATGTAAGGAATTTAACCTGATATGCATATTGAAATTAGTGTTAAGATTGACATGTAAAAAAATCATGTATCATATATTTTATAGAAAGGTAAAGATTGCGAGTAGAACTTTAAAAAGGAAAAAAAAAGATTGTGAGCAGAAAGGGATCGAAGTTAGAGAGATGCTGTTTCAAATTTTACCAAATAATGACAAACTAAAAGCACAGAATAATGTCATCCTAAAAATTTCAAAAAAAGAGGGGGGAAGATTTCATTGTATTTTATAAACTCTAAATATAAAAATCAAATATTCGTATTAAAATTTTTATATCTTCATTATCGAATTTCTTAATAGAAATACTGAAATACAACAAACATATGGTTTCTTACAATTTAGAGAACCTAATATGAAATCTCATACTGTTCAAATTAATATAATACTAATTTTCAAAGTAAAAAAAAAAATCAAAGTTTAAATATGAGCCATCGTCAAAAATAAAAGAACAAACAAGCACCCAGCTAAGTCTAAACAGAAGGGAAAATTACAAATAGTCCAAGTTGATAAGTAAAACAAAAATAGGAGAATGGTCAATCAAATTTTGGTAAGAAACTGAATCTGCTTTAAAGACAACAATTTGGTAGTGAAGTTATATTTTAAAGAAGTGGCAGCAGCAAACATGTACAGTAAGATTAACTATGTATAAATCTACCCCCCAAAAAAGAAAAATATCAAGTACGTCAAAGATGTTTTGCACTCAAGGTTATAATAAGAGCATGTGAAGTCTAAAATCCTATGAGATTTGTTAGGTTTCCTTGGGATTCCTATGTTGAATTCTTATTTGACTTTTTTTAGGCGTTACTTGGCATAACATGCTGGGAAAAAGCCAAAAATCCTATGAGATTTGTTAGGTTTCCTTGGGATTCCTATGTTGAATTCTTATTTGACTTTTTTTAGGCGTCACTTGGCATAACATGCTGGGAAAAAGCCAAAAATCCTATGAGATTTGTTAGGTTTCCTTGGGATTCCTATGTTGAATTCTTATTTGACTTTTTTTAGGCGTCACTTGGCATAACATGCTGGGAAAAAGCCAACTTGAGACGAAGGAATTGAAATATTCATTAACAGATCTCTACTTTTTCTAATCACCCAAAAATATCTTAGTCCATTTTATAGAATAAGAAAATAATGTAGTGACGAAAATACCCCAAAAATTGAAATATAAAAATCGGTAAACCCACTAGCAGAGCTGGTGTGGTGTGCAAAAATACCCCCAAAAATTGAAATATAGTCCCAAAGCGCGAATCACTCCATCCCTAAATAGAGGTGTCAAATCGGGTCATGATGGTCCATCTCGAGCCAGACCTAAAAGTCCAATTTGACATATGGGCTTGAAAATGTAGATCCGAGCCCATGGAATCGGGCTATGGGTTAACCTACAATTTTTTTTTTTGATATTTTTCATTCTTTTTTATAAATTTTTTTATATAATTATTTAAATTAATATAACTAATTATCATCATAATTGATCAAAATCTAACATAATATTTAAATTTTATAATTTATATATAACTAATTAATAAAATAATATGTATTTTTTAATACTTTAAACAAAAAACTAAAAAAATGGGCTTTCAAGTTAGCCCATGGCTCGCTCGGGCCGACCCGCCACGAGTCGGATTTAAATGAACCGGGTTCAAAAAGCCCAAATTACATTTTGACACTAAAAATTGAAGCCCAACCTGCTTCTTTCTTCAGTTTTTTCAAGTTAACCCATCAAACTTGACCCGTTTTGACAGCTCTATCCCTAAAATTGGAGTCAGAACTCAACAATAAGGCAGTCTTCTTCCTCTCTTCATCCTATCTCCCTCCCGCAATCTTACTCCCAAAGTAAAATAATTAATTTTCTAACTAAATATAACTGTGAACACCGTATTTTGTCCAAGCATGAACATAAAATAAAAAAAATTAAAAAAACTAATTGTTTTAATGGGATTAAAAAAAAAAGGAAACAACAAAATATAAATAAAATATAAATAAAGTAAAATAATAACAGAAATAATATAAAAATTAAAATAAAAAAATTAATTAAAAAGAAAAGTTAAAAATTAATATTATTAAAATAAAAATTAATTAAAAAGAAAAAGAAAAAAGATATTTGGGCATTGCAGCCCAAAACATCAGGAGCCCAATTGAGGGCTCGTGGAGGGCTGCCCTAAAGAACGAAGGAGGGGAAGGCAGCCGGGCGAAAAGGAAAGAGAGAAGAGGGAGCCTTAGGGCTTGGGGAGGCGGTTCTAGCGAGAGAGAAAAGGGGGAGCTGAGAGGGGGGAGCCGCGAGGATTTGGGGACAGAGGGAGCTCGGGGAAGGCCGCCGCGAAGAGAAAAGAAAGAGGGAGCCCTTAGGGCTCGGCCGAGGAGGAAACTGAGGGAGCATGAGAGACGGAGGGAGCCGTGAGGATTTGGGGACAGAGAGAGCTCAGAGGGAGCTCGGGGAAGGCCGCCGCGAAGAGAAAAGAAGGAGGGAGCCCTTAGGGCTCGGCCGAGGAGGAAACTGAGGGAGCATGAGAGACGGAGGGAGCCGTGAGGATTTGGGGACAGAGAGAGCTCAGAGGGAGCTCGGGGAAGGCCGCCGCGAAGAGAAAAGAAGGAGGGAGCCCTTATGGCTCGGCCGAGGAGGAAACGGAGGGAGCATGAGAGACAAAGGAGGCCGCGGGGAGAAAATCAGAGGGAGCTTGGAGCAGAAAAGCCGCGGGGAAGCAGAGCGAGAAATACAAGGGACGAAGAACAAAGCAGCCGTGGAGACAGAAACGGAGTGAGCCACGGTGAGGCTCTGAGTTGGCCACGAAGGAGAGCTGGAGGCGAGACAGAAACCGAGGGAGCCACGGTGCCGAGGCGAGGAAGAGAGAGAGGACAGAGGGAGCTCAGAGGAAGCTCGAAGCAGGGAACTGCGGGGGAGATGCATAGAAGACCGAGAAGCAGAGACCGGAGGAGGCAAGAAACACCGAAGGGCGAGCCACGAGAGTCTGAAAAGAGGCAGAGGCAGTGATCAAACAAAAAAAAAAGGATCATGGGGCGCATGAAGAGAGGAAATACGTTGATAGAGGAATGAAACCGAGTTTAAGGGCAAACGTAACACCGTCCTGAACTCGAGACTGTGGGCACACAGGGAGCGAGCCTGAGCCAGAAGGAGCATAGATGGAAATGGAGGAAAAGGCCACCTTGAAGTCTCACAAGTAACCTACTGTTCCTGGGTTTCCTTTTCATACGGTTTACTTAGTTAGGTTATGGCTTTCTAGCTGTGGAATCATGGGACTTTGTTTCTTCTCCGCCCTCTCGTATGCATGACATTTTTGTTTCTAATTAGTTTATGTACAATTTCTTTCTTGATGGCTTACTGACATCAAATGCTTATGTAAAGCGTTTGAGATTTCACTGAGTATGGTTGTTTATTAGATTCCTATGATTACGATCAGGAAATATCATGCTTGGTAATACATGTTTCGCATATATTTGATGAAATGCATATGATGTGATATTTGTGTTTGAGTGCTGAGATAAAGCTTTCGATCAAAATCTCTGCGTTTTGCTGGTCCTGTATCTGCTCGAGTATTTTAAATGTTGCTAAGAGGTTGGGATCTTAGAAACCATAGAGTTGGTTAACCTGTGTATACCTCCTAGAGCTCTCCTCATTTTGGAAATTGGTGGATTGTTCATGTTTGTTTTATGTCTGGACACATCAGCATCTTCACCAACTTGATCCCGCTTGAATATTACATCATATTAGTTTCCAAACCTGAGGGTTCTTATGATGCTAAGAAATTGATTGTTCTAGTTTGATCATGTTTTCTTTAGTATCTGCTGCGGGATGAAAGGATATTGATGTTGGGAGGAAATTTTCATTCTTGTTTAGGGGTCTGATTTTCTGGTTGACTCCTTTGTTAACTTGAGAGTTAGATTGAGACTAAATTGCCATTGTTGTTGGAATTAGTTTTGGCTAACATATTAGGACTTGTTTTTTCAGATTATAAAAGGAAGTGGTGGGTCATTTTTGTTACTTCAAGTGGTTAAGCTTGAGGTTTAGATAATGGGGTTTGGATCATAAAAGAATTAAGTTAGTTTAGGTTTTTTGTTTGGTTTGAGTTCACTTTAAATAATGGCATTGCTTATGAGTGCTCCTTTGGTTAGCTAATGATTTATGCTCCTCGGTCACGCACACACGTCCACTAATTTGCCTTAGTGTTCTTGTTTTGTTTTGTTTGTGTCTAGGCTATATTGTAGGTTGTTTCTATTGTTGGTTGTGGGATTCTAAATCTATGTTGCAGACACATGGGATGAAGTTGTACACATTTTGATGGGCTTTGGTGAACTTGAAAGTAATCTCTTGCTCTTTTGAAAATACCAATCATTGAACTCTCCTTCAAAACATTAAATCCTTTCATTCAATGTTTCATTCTCAACCTACTGATATGAAGCATTTACTTGAATTCGATGATGGTTGTGGCTGGCTTTGTTAGTGTGAACTATATATATTCAAAGGGTTGCTCTCTGAACTTTGATATAATCCATGAATATTGAGGGGAAACCTATTGCTACTGTGGCAAGTGTATTGGTACCAATTTAAAGTCGATGATATGCCCATTTGACCCTTTATGCACTTGAGAAATTTGTTATTGTTTTTGGCTGTGAAAATTATTTTTAAGGTATATGCTAATGCCTTTATATTTTCTTTTGAGCACTATGAGAAGGTGAGATCAGGTTTGGAAAGAGTGAATTTTCTTCATCAAGGCAAAAGAGGAACATCAAAGCAAGAGATGGGAAGAAAGCAAAAGAGTTTGATCTTCTTTCTCATCTTTCATGTAGTTTTCATTGTAGTGGAATAAAGCTATTACTTGAATTCGCACATTCAACTCCATGCACATTGATAAATTGTATTTGGTTGTGTTTTTTATAATTTGGGTCTTTATTAGTTATGGGCTTCTTTTCTTTTGGCATTTAGAGTTTGCTACGAGGGACCAAGTCTCCGTGTGCCTATAGAGTATCCATCAACTATACCATGAGCGAGGAGTTGCCATGTTATAAACGTTGGCTAAATCTTATTTATTTTTTTTATATATTTATATTTACGAGTACCAATAGTTTTTTTCTATTTATTAAAAGTAAAAAATAAATGATTCAATGAGAGCTCTTTATTTCAAATTTTTATTTTTGCCTTTATGTTCTAAGTGATAACACCGTGGGCATCTAGGTGTTAATTAGTGAGTTGTGAATGATACAGTTACCACAGATTCTGATTGATTATTTTTAAAAAATATATATATAAAACAAATAAATAAATATAAGTAAATAATATATGAATATATACATAAAAGTTATGTTTTTAAATCTCTTTTACGGCTTTTTTTTTAATAAAACAATCATAATCGTATTTATTTTTATAATTTAATAAAAAATGATTTCATTTTTTTCAATTTTATCCTTTTAAGCCTTTTTTGCCTTTTGCCTCGAGTGGCATCACCGTGAGCATATAAGTGTAAATCAGCAAATTATGAGTAATCAAGTCATCATATATGCTATTTGATTTTCATTTAAAATTTTTCTTCTGGTATTTCTTACTCAGAGTGGTAACACCGTGACCATGTAAGTGTAAATCGGTAACTTGTGAGTTATTAAGTCACCACATATATTGATCATTATTGTTCAAAATATACGTAATGATCACATTTTTTAATCCTTTTTTTTAATAAATAAATAGGTGTTAACAGGATTTTTATAATAAAAATAATAATAAAATAAAAATTATTTGTACAAAAAATTTTTTTTATTTGTTTTCTTTTAAACTTTTTGTAAATTTTTGTCTCGAGTAACACTACCGTGGACACTTAGGTATCAATGGGTAAATGTGAGTGATAAAATCACCACATGAGCCAATTGTTTTTATTTTGTGAAAGTAAATTTATTTTCAAATATTTCTTTTCAAATCAAAATAAAATGTTCAAAATCACACATAATTTTAATCATATTTTTTAAATTAAGAAAAAACATATATTCTTTTTTAGGAATTGATTAAACAAAAAAAATATAATAATAATAAATGAAAAGAGCAAATAATGAAAATTAATCTCTCTTTTATAAATTAAAACACACCAATCAATTCTAAAAATTGTTTTCTTTGTGGAAAGACAAATTATTTTCTATAAACCTCTCTTTTCAAAGAATATATAAAATAAAAAATATCAATCCAGTGACACGCATTTCTAGTCTGAACTACATCGACTTTGATCCCTATCGCAGGGTACGTAAGTCCCAGACTCTCATTCTGGGTCAAGTCTACTTTTGTAAATAAATAATATTTTTCTCTTAATTTATTTTTCCCAACTTCTCATATTTTCATTTTATTCTTATTTTTACATTTTTCTTATTTTTATATTTATTTTTGTATGTGAATGATAAAAGGACAATCAAAATAATTTTTAAAAGCCATAAAAATTACATGATTAACCTAAAGTAACCGTTTTTAGGAACGAGTGTTGTGGGGGGTGCCTAACACCTTCACCACTCACAATCGTACTCCCGAACCTAACTCTGATTCGCAGACCATCCTTATCCTTGTGTTTTTTCCTTTTATTTCAGTTTTCCAAAATTTCTCTTAAAATTTTGGTGGCAACTTCTCAGAAATCGGTACCCGTCGTGTGAGCCGATTTCTCTCTTTTTCTTTACATCTGCGCCATCCGCGTCGCATCTCCGGGTGTGACAATAACTTAATTGTTAAATAAAAATAATTAATTTTTCAATCGAACATAATTAATTTCTTAAATAGAGATAACTAATTTTCTAAGTATAAATAACTAATTTTCAACTTAACATAATTAATTTTTTAAGTAGATATAACTAAATTTTTAAGTGCAAATAACTAATTTTTCAAGTAGATATAATTTATTTCCCAAACAGATATAATTAATTTTTCAATGGGAGATAACTAATTTTGGAAGTGAATATAATTAAATTCTCAATTAAGGTACTAAAGTGAATTAATTTCCCTAGTGAATATAACTAATTTTCTAAATGGATATAACTAATTTTCCAAGTGTGGATAATTAATTTCCTAAGTAAAGATAACTAATTTCCAACTTGACATAATTAATTTTTCAAGTGGACATAACTAAATTTCTAAATGCAGATAACTAATTTCCCAATTTGACGTAGCTTATTTCCTAAGTGGACATACTTATAACTTTCCAAGTGAAAATAACTAAATTTCTAATTAAAATAAACTAATTTTCTTAGTGAATATAATTAAATTTTCAAATGGACATAGCTAATTTTTCAAATGAACATAATTAAATTTCCAGGTAGATATAATTACTTTGCCAATTGCAAATAACTAATTTTCTAAATAGGGATAATTACTTTCCCAAGTAAAGATAACTAATTTCCAACTTAATACAACTAATTTTCTAAGTGAATATAACTAAATTTTCAAGTGCAGATAACTAATTTTTTAATTCAACATAACTTATTTCCCAACTGAAGATAATTAAATTTCCAATTGAAGTGAATTAATTTTCCTAGTAGATATAATTAATTTTTAGAGTGGACATAACTAATTTTTCAAGTTAATATAACTGAATTTCCAAGTTGACATAACTAATTTTCCAAATAAATATAACTAAATTTTCAAATGCATATAACTAAATTTTCATGTTGATATAACTAATTTTCTAAATATAAATAACTAATTTTTTAAGGGAATAACTAATTTCCTAGATGGAAATATGTAATTTCCAACTTAACAAATTTCTCAAGTAGACATAATTAAACTTCCAAGCCAGCATAATTAATTTCTTAAGTGGACATAACTAATTTTTTAATTAAAAATAACTAAACTCCAATTTGGATGAATTAATTTCTCAAATGAATATAACTAATTTTCCTAGTATACATGACTAATTTTTTAAGTGAACATAACTAATTTTTTAAATGGATATAACTATTTTTCTAAGTGAATATAAATAAAATTTTAAAGTAGATATAACTAATTTTTTAAGTGTGAATAACTAATTTTTTAAGTAAAAATAACTAAATTTCTGACTGAATAATCATGTAAACTAATTCTCTTTGGCTAAAAAAAATGTTGCAAATTATAATGTCTCAACAAATGATTCAATTCGGAATCCGATCCCTTAAAAAATGGCAAGTCATTTAACGTCACTTGGATCAAACTTGGTTACTAGCGGCTTGAAGTTTTCAAGAATCATTCCCCTAATCTTACTACAATTGCCTGATTAGTATATGCAAAGTTTGATATAAATATGCTTACCAAAATAGAGATAAATTATATTTTTATATTCAATTGATATCAATTTGATGGTAATCGTGAATTGATATCAATTCCAGTGTCAATTCTAAAATTTAGACAAATAGATTATTTTTACCCTTGCACGGAACATATTAAAATTTAAAGAAATGTGATATTATTTAAATAAATATTAAATTAAATTCAAAAAAAGATAAAAATAATCAAGTGATTTGTAACTAACTAATAAAGATTTAAAAATTATTTTGAAGAAAACAAAGGAGGATGATTAAATACAAATTAATGAAATAAATTAATGAGAAAATGTAAAAAAATATTATTTTTAAAAAATAGTAGTTTAAAATAAAATAGATAATAAAATTATTTAAATAAAAAAGGTAATTTAGAAAATTACATAAAAATATTTATTTAAAATTAAAATTTTTAAAAATAATAATAGGTGCTCAAATGAAATATGAAATTAAAATTGTATAAAAAATCTAAAATAAAATTAAATAATGGTATGTGATTTGAGATTATGGAAAAAATTTTGAAGATTTTAAAATATTTTTATTTGAAACAGTTATAATATAGGAAAAGTACTGTTTATAAGGGGATTGTTATAAATAGTAATTTATTTTGAAAAATATTATTTCATCCCATTTAAAATATAAATTATATTTTAAAAATTTGTTTTGATACAAAATATAAGTTTTATTTGATAATTTTTAGGTATTAAATGCTTTTTATTTTTCCCTTATTTATAATTAAATGTATAAAAGATAACATATTTTAAATGTAAAATATTAAATAAACGTATTATTGAAAAATAATACATTTTGAGTAGATTTAATGAGTAAAACTACATTTTTTTATTCCGGTATAATTAATTAAATATAATTTATATATTGGATTATATGGAATATATTATAAGGGATGTCAATTCCATTATGATGACAATTATCTAAGGGACTTGGATATTTTGATAATATCACATGGAAATCTCATTAATTCTACTTTGCAATTTTGTACAAATGTCAACAACCTCTACAAAAAAAGTAAACCCCTGCAACATTTTTTTCCTGTTCACAAATTTAATGCCCCTTTGGAATTTTCTACAAATGACATCAACCTTTACAAATGAAGTAAACCTGCAACATATATTTCCATTCACAAATCTAATTTCACAACTGCATTCACAATAAATTTACGCCTTCAGTCTTTGCCTTTTTGGGTTCTTCAACCTTTGTAATGAAGTTCAATACTTGTTAACCTACGTGATTTTTTTTTTACCAGAAGTTGACCTACTTGATTATGCGAATGTGTTATCAGCCAATGCACCAACCCACGGCGTATATTGGATAATTGCTCCTACACAAAGCAAAAAAGTAATATAATTAAAAGTCCATTGTAGACCAAATAATTATAAATATGCATAAGCAACACAAATCATAATATAACCACTAACACTTGTGAACTTAGGATTGATGTAATCATCCCACTTTATATTTGAAGTATTAATCCAATGCTGTAACCATGATATAACAATAACACAATCATCTCTACAAAAGTTTCAAGTTTCAAGAAATCAGTCAACCATTTGACAATAAAGTACATGAATGATAAGCATAAGCAGCACAAATCAAACATTGATTCTATACCATAAACAAGTCAGTCTCTAACAACCTTACTATAGAATAGCCAAATTAACTCGAATTAAACTATAGTATAGTGATAATTTGAGGTTGAATCTAAGGAATTAACGATTAAAATTGATCAAATTGATATAATTAAGTGAAGAGTGGAGACAAGAAAATCAAGTTTTTTTTTGGAGGGGGGTTTGCTTAACTAAAATATGCAAGTAAAGAAAATAAACAGTAAGACTATGCAACTAAACTATGAACACAACAAATGAAATTGAACCGGCAACCAAAACAATGAAATGGTGGTAACCATGAACCTGCACTAGAGAATCTGACATTCCTAACTCAATTATAATTAAATTGGATTAAGGAGACTAATTAATTAATGCATTCAATTAGTCTTAACCACCTCAAAATCCCAGTGCATGTTACTGTACAATGACTTAGCTCGTACCAATATACTAAACCAATGTATGATTACTTGTTTAAGACCAATTAGATTCATGAATTGGGAGGTTAATTAGATTGATTAACTACTGAAAATTAGGTCCTAATTACTAATTGTCCATTTTAGTGATTAATTCCTCAAATTAACCATTAAGCATAACATACCAAGCAAAATTATGCAAGAGCCTTACGGATTTTCTAGCAACCAACCAGCCTACTAAACACATCCAAACCATTTAATTCTATGCTCAAATTCATACCAAAATATATATCAATCCACAATAAGGTTCTTGCTAACATAAATCACATCTCATATATCAAATTCACCTAATCTATAATGAATCATCGAAACATCAATGTAAGATGTAACAAATGTCAGCAAGTCAAATCCAATCAAATGTCCAACATCAACCTAATCTATAATCAACATTAAACATAGGAAAGAACAAAGAAAATGAGCTAAAAATAAGTAGACTCCCCAATTCATCATAGTTGCTCCAAGAGCTGAAGTCATCATGTCTAGCTTCCTTACATGGTCACTACCAACCCTTATACTCCTCCATCAAGCTATAAGCACCACCAAGAACCCTCAAGTAAGCCATAACCACAGTGAAGAGAATGTAGAAAATGGAGGTTTTAAGAAAAAATGGTGGTGGAGAATGGTGGAAATGAAGTGTATATGATATGAGTATGTGTTTGGACGAAGGAAAATGTAGGAAAATACAGGAAAAACAGAGAAAATGGAAGAGAAAGGAGAGGGAGAAGGGAATCGATGAAATTGGAGAGAGGAGAATGAGAGTTAGGGTTGGAATGTGCAAGAATGAATGAATGAATGAAAAAGGGTATATATATAGTGAGAGGGGTGAGTGGCTAGGGTTAAAGTGTGGTAAAAGTAAATGGTAAAAATGTGTGCTTGGTGATCAAGAAAAGAAATGAAGGGTTAGGATTAGAAAAGTTAATTAACTATAGTTAAACACTTAATTACGGGTATAAATGAACTAGAGTTAGGGTTAAGTTAGAGATGTGTGCTTGATGGGTAAAAAAAATGAAAAAGATCACTTGGATTAAGTGTTATAGATAAACTAGGGTAGAAGAGAGACTATAGTAAAATTTAATGACTATGGTAAATAATGGAAGGTCAAAATTAGAAGAAATAATGGATGGTGAAGATGAAAGGAAGGCAAAATAATTAAAAGCCAATAGGATGCAATAATAAATTAGGGAGGCAATAAGAAAATAGAAAAATAAGAAAACACTAAAATGGAGTGATTTATCAAGACTTGTTCTTCCACAATTGCCCCTGAGCTTGGCCTCCAAATAGTCTTAAAGATTGTCCCTACAAAATAAAAATAAAACAACTAAAGTATTTTGTCACAAAATAAAATAATTATGTGAGAATTAATCTAGGCTATTCAAGGATGATAAAAGTGCAATCCAAGGGTGGAAAATGAGCAAGAATTTCATGCCAATAATGAGAAAAGAAATTCAAGTGGATAAATTATAAGAAAGTGGTGAAATAAGATAAATAAAAAATGGATAATATAAATTGCACTATTCAAAAAATGTCCATAACTCAGAATATAAAAACTAAGGTTCAATTAATTAAAAGCATGGGTAAAAATGTCAAATGAAATTAAAAAAATTAAAATAATGAATGGAATAGAGAGAATGAATGAAATTGATTTATGATATTTTATTTAAATAAAAAACTTTTAATCAATACAAACCTTGATTTTTTATTATTCTCACTTAATTAAACTCATTTGTTACATTAAAAATATGAATAATTAATATAAATTTAAACCAATTAAAATGAGTATAATTATGCAATGTTTAAAAATGACATATAAGGACCTAAAATATAATTACAAAAAAGATCTAAAATTTCAAAAATTCCATTTTAACCCCAAGTTCAAAATTAGCCATTGATGACAAATATTATCTAAGTAAGTCAATTTTGACTGTATTTCCTTATTAAAAATGCCAAATATAAAGGATTAAAGATGTAAAATTTTGGTGTTATTACTCCCCTTCCAAAGCATTTTGTCCAACACTTAACAGGTTGGCCTAGAAGTGTAGAACGTGTTAAACTACATCTAAAAACATAGCAGAAAACAGACATAGAGTATTTCCTAAATTGCCTCCAAATAGAAAAACTTTAAAAAAAACGAACCTACCTCAAATTATTTAGGTAGGAAGTCGGAATCTTCATTTTGGTTTTTTGAGCAAATTGCAAAGTTCCATGAAATAAAGCAAAAAACAAGGAAAAAAAAAACGAAAAGCACAAAAGAAGCTAGAAAGAGTTAAAAGGAGAAATAATGCAGTACCAGTTGGGTGTCTCGGAGGGTGGATGGAAGAACAAGCTTCTGAAGACAGGAATGTCGCACAACAAAGGCAGAAGGAGTCGAAGCACACTTGCACAACAGAGCATGCATACCACAACGGAGCACGCATACAAAGCACCACCTTTGCCAATTTCAATGGATGGAGCAGAGAGAGCACGAAGTGAGCGTAAAGCGGACCTAGGTTTTCTGAAAGTCATGCAAATGGAGAAGAGAAGTTTTATGCATTTCCATTTTTCACTTATAGGGGTAATTTGGTCACAGAATTATATTTTTTCCTTTTAAAAATATCCAAATCCTTTTGAGAGATTAAAAAAATAGTATAGTAAATATTTCTCTTCCGTAATTCCACGTTGTCTTTTTCCCTAACATATCAGGAAGTATTTTTTTTTCCTCTTTGTAAAGTTAACTTTTTAAAAATTTTATATAAAATTTTTTTACTTAATTTTTTATTTTTTTTGAAAATTTTAAATTATTTGTAAAAATAAATATATTATGTTTTAATATTAAATATATAAATATCTTTTTTATGCACGAAATAGATTAAGGAGTTAAAGATATTTTTGAAAAATATTATAAAATAATAGAAAAGTAAAACTTCTTTAGGTTTTACTAAAAAAAAATATAACTTTTCTAATTAAATTTAGCCTCTCCTGAATTTATTTTTTTAATAACCAAGCAATATTAATTAATTTGCTTCCCAAAAATTTTAACTTTCTCTCCTTATTTTCTCTATGACAAATGACATGATGTATATTAATTTAAGTGCATCAAATATAACTAGGGACAATACACACACATATATATGAGTGCAGACCTTCAAAAAAGAGTTCGATTATATATTATTATGAATAGTAATTTTTTTTGTAGATTTTTTATTTATATTGATGATAATTCTAATATTTATTATATTCTTCATAACAATTTGTATCACTTTAGTTATAAAAAATTCAATTATATTATTATTTAAAATTTTCTCTATAGATTTTAAAGAATTATATTTTTATTACTTCAACCCATATTATCAAAAACTCATATGATTAAGGAAATATCACAAAATCCTCACACACCAAACAACAATTGACTTGAATTTCTAAATTCTAACTATTAAAAGAGAAATAATCCTATATTATATGAACTGACTCATGTATCATTCTTCTATACAAACTCTCAATTTTCTCGGTAATTTTTTTAATTTTTCTTTGCTAGATTTTGGACACTAACAAATATTACGTGAAATGTTAAAAAAAAAAAGTGAACTTCTTATTATGTGACCCGAAAAGTTGAAGAACCAATTGATAGTAAAGATTTTTAGAATATCAAAATGAGATTTTAGTCTTGTTTATATTTTTGTAGGAATTTAAATCCTTAATTTTATCGTTAAATAGTCCATCGTATACTTATTTTAATATTCAATATCAAGCATTAATATAATTTTGCAACATTTTTAAACTCCAATGCTTCCTCTTCACCTTTTAAAAATATTTAGGCAAATTACATTTTAATGTCATGTATTCAATATAAGGAGTACCATTACTCATGAGCTATGAATATGAATAGTTTGACACCTTTTAACAACCTTTTTAATTTTTAAATATTTTCTCACATATTTCATTATACTTTGTGTGATTTTTTTTGTTTTCTATATTTTTTACATATCTCAGCAACAATTAAATATTAAAAAAATAAGTATAATCTTTCAAAGACTTCTAAGTTATTATTTATTTGGTACTTTACACAAAAATATATCTTTTTTTTTAGCATTGAGGCATACTTCAATCTGATAGTCAAAGATTAATTTTTTTTCATATATAGAAACCATCAAAATAAGTTAATTTGGTCAATTTGTACTTAGCTAATTACTCACCAGTTTATTGAAAGAAAAAAACGGATTACTCTGAAACTTTATAGCTCACCTTATGATATCAGTTTGAATTGCTAGCACATTAATATCTTGTTCTATTTTTTTTTACAACCCATCCACAAAATGAGTCAATGACCCACCAATTCATATTAGTGTGGGTATTAGGATTCTTATCAAGCAAATGCTTAGGGTTTGATTTTCAGTCTCTATGTATAAAGTAAATTTAATTGGAATGGTCTATCTTTTACCCTTAGTATCTCAATTATTTATTTACCTTATTTTCTATTTGAAAATCTCCATGAAATTAAAAAGTTAAATTATTTAAGGGATGAATTATTGTCCTCAATATTTAATATGCACATCTTTTTTGCCAACCATTCCATTATTTATGCAATTAGAGATCTGATAGAAAAACTGAGTTTAAAAAACACGAGGGATAATGTTTGAGGACAAAATTTAGTCAAAATATTGTAATGTGCGTGTCAAATTTGAGATTTCGTTTAATGAATAGAGATATTTTGCTACTCACAACACAAAAAATTAGAGAATTTTTAGAGAATTAAATATTTATGACAAATATGTGCATAAAATTAATATTAATGCTTTTATTTAATTAGAAATCTATATGGGTTGAATCCAGAATTTTAATTAATTGAGAAAGACTTTTAATTTTAATATTCAATACATTAAAAATTTGGACCTTTAAAAATATCCAAAATCAATTTGGAATTTTAATTAAAAATTCTCACATACTAATCAAATTCGGTGAGTTTTTCATTAGTATTGGTAAAAAAGTGTACTTTGGGAGAGCTCCTTGAATGTAAAAAACAGAAAAATTGGGGAAAAATTCTCAAATGGGACTTGACTATAACTCAATTTGGATTAGTTAAAGTTTAAAATGATAAATGAATACCCATGCTTATTTAAAAAAACTATGAAATTTTAACTATTTGATAAAAAAGTTTTGCTCATTAATATAGAAAAATTAAGAAGTTGGAACAAAATTAAAATAAATCTATTATGATTCTATTAAACTAAATCGATTAATATAATGTTCTCCCCATGAACTGATCTTGTAATTGACGTTTTATTATTTATTATAGTATTATTATCATTTTTTATAAAAAAAATATTAAAAATAAAATCAGAACCAACCCTGACGTGCTAATATGATAACGATTTCAGTTATACAATTTTACCAAATAATATTTTTCATAACCAAATAATATTATATAATTTTACCAAATAATATTTTAACTTAGAGGAAAATATTCGAGCAAGCAAATATAATTTGATATCACTTTTTTTTTTTAATAATAGTCTGTTATTCAGTTACTGCTATGGATGTATTTTTCATATTCACAAGCTTCCAATCTAAGATTGGTGCTTAAATAAGCCCTTCCACTAATAAGATCAACACTTGTTGGTTCATATATATATATATATATATATATATTAAGTTTGCATTTTTTTTTATTCTTTTTGGTAAGAAATATTTTTTTATTTTTGATCAGGATCATTTTAATAGATAAGGCACTACACCTTTGAGATGCGTATGCTTCTTTTGTATCTCTTATTCTTTTCTATTTTTTTGCCATCACGTTTTTTTGCACCCAATAGCTCAAGACTAGTGGAGATTACTTTTCCATACTTACAAATGCAGAGACGTAGATGACAACATGCTTAATCTCTGTTTCTTTCAAAAGATTTGAAAGGAAAGAAAAAGAAAATTTTTCATCTTTTTTTTGTTTAAATCAAACAAAGGATAGTTTTCCCTTCCATCTCCTTTTTTTTTCTCTTTTGTCTAAACCTAGGAGAAAAAATATTTTATTTTTCTGTTTCGTTAGAAAGAAAAATATAAATAAATTTTTTTTTCTCATTTCTCCAAATAATTCAAACTAAATGAAGAGTAAGAATCTAACAGGATCAAGCCTAACATAATATGTTTAAGAAATCTAACTATTTATCAATAATATTAAAATCTTATTATTAGTAGATAATAACATGATTTTTATTTAATAAAAAATAATTTAATTTTTTAAATTTGATAATATTGGAATATCCTTGTATTTTTTAAAAGATAACAAGAGGTAGACCTCGTACAGAGTGTGGAATAAATCACACTCTTTATAATTAATAAATAGCGAGCCTTCCTAATTTCTATATATTATATTATATTATTTATATTGATATATTGATTGATGATATATTGATTTAAATAAGTTAAACAAATTATTTTTCCCACCAAAAAATTGTTTTCTCGTCGCTCGTCAAAAATGGAAAAAATTCGGATTCCCCGGAGATGCGACCCTTCCTGGGTCTTGCCGTCAGAGCTAGTTGCGTCCACACGCACGGGACTTAACAAGTGATGACGTGGAGCATCCTATCACCACGCGTTCCATTAACATCCGTTAGATTCCCAAGTCAAATATGAATCTTAGCCGTTCGCTGATGTTCATCTTCTTTTTATTTTTTTGACCAACCGCTGATCTTCATCTTCGAGCTCGTCTATTTCGCCTTCTTCGCTTCATTTGAACTTCCATGTATATATAATTCTATAAGCCCATCAGAGACGTCGTTTGACCCTCTTCCTTCTTCTCTGCCTTGGCTCTCTGCGCTCGGAGGACGAGAGAGAGAGAAGGAGAGAGAGAAGAACAGAATTGGGTGGGAAAGAGAGATAAAGGATCGGAGCTAGGGGTAAGGGTCCTTCTTTAGCTAGTGTGCACTGCTATGTGAATATTCTGTCAAATTCTTTCTTTTGTCTCTGTGTGGGGTTTTTCGAAATATCGTATGCGTTATTGGGTTGCTGCTTCTTATGGTTTTGGTGAATTGGGGTTTTCTTGTTTTTGAGTTTTCGATGATACTTGAAGCTGCTGAAGTTCGATTCCTTTTTATGAAAGTTCTAGCCGTTTCATTTTGCGGATGAATTTGGTTTCTTTTGGATTTGAATTTTATTTTGATTCTCTTTGTGGTAAGTTTTCACTTTTACTGTTAATGTTAATTGGGAATCGGGTCAGAGGGAGAATAGTGTTGACACGGAGTTTGTCATTTTTAATTTTGCTGGTCGATTGTTTTTTTTTTTTTTTTTGGCCTGAGCTGGTCGAGTTGAATCGTGTCTTTCATCTTTATGATTTAGAGGGTTTCATGACTTGGTTTATCTTGGGTTTATGGCAAAGAAACAGAACATGCTCCAATAAGGAGGCTGGATGAATGGAATACGAGAGGAGAATTACATACAAGCATTACAATATATGTATTTTAATATAAATTTTCAACCTTGATTTTTCTTCCTTTTTTAATCTATATGCAATTATTTCCTTCAAGCTTAGTTTAATGCATCAGGCTTCAAATTTGTTCTTAATAGCTGGTGTTTCTGTGCTGCAATTGAGTAGATACATGCTTAGGATGTCTAGGAATAACCTGATACGGGGTTTCAAATGCTTTTGTACTGGTATGCAGAGATCTACTAAATGGAGCTTGAATGAGCCCACTCTTGTCTCCATGAATTGCGAGCGCTCATTAGACTAGATGACCTTCCCTGAACTGCCCAATTAATGATTTTCAGCTGAATTGTGATAAATAATAGAAATTGTAAAGGATTCCAATGGGCTTCTCGTTGAGTTCTTTTGGAGTTAACTAAATCTTGGTCATCATCATTAGTTAACTTTCTGTTTGAAGGCATTAATATGTTGTTTCTGTTTTAGATATTTCATGAAACTTGATGATGTACATATCTACCGACACTTTTTCGTGCTTTTAGGTTTGCTTAGAATTAGATGTGAGTCTCATGCATTGCACGAAGTCTAAAATGAGCTACACTATTTACAGCTAATAAATAGTATAGCTTTCTATAGATTTTAATATATATATTGATATATGGATGTTGATTTAATATATATATATATATATATATTGATATGTTGCAAAAAAAATTATACAGAATTGTACCTCAAACCTTAATGTGAATTTTGTATAATTATATCTAATTCACATTAAGGTTGTGGGAGAAGTATTACCATGGCAAGGCAATGAGTTTATAGCCTATGAGTTTATAGTTTTCTCATAATTGATTAATTTTTCTCTAGTGTAGCCAATTTAGACTCAGTATTTCAGTTATCATCTCGTTTCCAGAGTATTTCACTACAAGATAATCAATGGAATGGAGATTATATACGTTGTTTGAGTGGAATATGTTTCCTCAATCAAATATATTTTTGTGGGATCTTGGTCTGAATATTTCCTTGTTTTTAATGCACTAACATGTTTATCCCTCACTGTTTATGAAGAGTAAATGTTAATGCAGATTAATAAATTTTGCTTGTGCTCCATAGTTAGAATATCATGTTAGGCATCTGCTTTCTATGACCTTGCTCTCTGTGCGCGCATGCCCTTTTATATTTACTTTTTGTTTGTTTGTTTGTGCAATAGACTTGAATGCTGACAAGAAATATCTTCCATGTTATGTAATGGATTGAATTTAATCATTTTGCAGCACCCGGATTTTGGGGCTGGCACTTAAAATAAAGGCTAACTCACCTGCCACAGAGGTGGAAGTTATCCTATGTATATAGTCAAATAAATTATCTAAAATGGCATCCTCCATGGTCCAAATAGCTTGTCAACCAACAGATTTGGATACATCAACCCAAACTGTCCAAGTTGGTGAGTTTTGTACCTTATGTCTACAGATTGAAAGCATATCTCTGAAAAAAATCATTATTGAATCAGTGCAACTGCTTCCATGGAATCTTTCTATATTTTCATAGGCATTAGCTGCAAGAAAGAGAAACTCATTTCAATTGTACATCTTTATTGTAGGTTTTAGAGATGAAGTATCTTTCAAGGAGCATGAAAATGATAGAAACCAAATGTCAGATAGTGCAGATGTAACTATGGCCCAGACCTACCTGTCATCTGATGAAGATTCAGGTTCAATAGGAGAAATGGTGAGGCTCATGTTTATACATATGCCCATACATGTGGATTTATGGAAGGTTGTAGTTGTGCGCATTCATGTCCTATGATTGAATAACTGCTTCTGTTCAAACCTCATGACAATCAACTATACTGTTGATTTGGCCACTTAAATGTAATAATGATGTAGAGTCAATAATGAATTTTTTTTTTAATATATGTAACTTTGCATTCATACTGCTGATTGTGAACTATGATTTATGTGCATGATTATGGTATTTTCCTGGGAAGAGGGTGGGTTGAAGGCAGAGATTAGTTGGAGGAAAAAAGTTAGAAAATAGTAAATAGTTGACTGTGTTGGCTGGTCACCTGGACAGATCAAAGTTTGGGCATGATTTCATATGCACCTTCAATTACAAGTTGTCATCTGAGACTAGTTTATCTTGACAAGTATTTGTGTGTTTTTCCTGGATTGTTTTATATTTATTAAGTTATATAATATGCTTTGATTTTTGTTTGAGGAACTTGTCCAATCTCTGTTACTTGATCTTCTTTGCTTAACTGAGGTTTCTCACTAAGTTTGAGCAAGAAAACTGAAAAGTTTAATTGGAGTTCATTTGTGTCTACTGATACCATTTGAGTGTTGCACTTAAAATGGGTTTGGACACATAGGCTTTTTCTGTCACTTAAAAATGAGAAATTCAGCTGTACTGGTTGTTTATTTGAAACTGTTCACTTTTCCTTTGTAACTCACAATTAGCAAGCCAAGATAAGCTTGAAGTTTTCAATTCAATGAAGTTTGACCTGTTTTATTCTTACAATAGAAGCTGGCTACTGCTTATATCATGCTTTATGTAAATGTGAATGTTACAATAGAATTTGGCTACTACTTATATCATGCCTTTTTGTAAATGTGAATGTTCTGTGTTTGACAGTGCTTATTGTGATGGTTTGTTGGTGTCAGGATTCCTTACCTTCATATCTTACTGCGAGCTTTGGAACAATGTGTTCTCCTTTAACTGGATCCAGTGATGTCCACTGCAACACATTTGATGCAGGTACTGACCTTAAACAATATTACTCCATATTGTTCACATTGAGTCTTTTCCCTTTTGGCTGGGGGAGTTTGGAATGAAAGAATGAACTTTGTCAAAGAGGATGAAAAAATTATGAAGCCTCGTAGATGGAAAGCCAAAAATAACAAGATACAGTCAATGAATGAAAATCCCTCTATGTTATGATAATGGACTAAAAGCATGGGCTGACAACTACAAATTAAAAGAAAACTTCAACACAATACTTTCAGAATAATATCTGTCAGAGTTTCAGAAGAAATTTCAAAATGTATATTTGACTTATTTGGCACGTAATCAATATTAACACAGCTGCATAGGCTTATATCTGGTGTGTCCCAAACCATCTAGTGGGATCTGTTGATATTTATTTCAAGTCTAGTGTTATTTTTTGTAAATTTTCACCTATGATGTATTGTTTGCATTTCTATTTGTAACAAGGTTTCCTACTTTGATCTGATATTGCAGTACTTGGAGAGCAAATCAATTTGGCACCTCAAGTTGATGACAATAGCTCCGCTGGCTGCCAAAGATCTGATGTCTTAGATGCCTTAGACTCATACATAAATGATATTTGTTTCACTGAAATTCCTACTGATAGGATCAGTGCATTTGACAATAATGTCAATTACAGTATCTTTTCTGATCTTGAATTTTCTGGGATGAATTTGATGTATGATGTCACAGAGGGATTTATGTCTTTTCCCTCTCCTGAGAAAACAGTAGAGGCAACAGATTCCCATTATGAGGCTTCTTGTGAAGAGTTGCAGCAGATGTCTGAAAATTCATGGTTTCACTTCATGTGCCACCAGACTAAACCATTTACTCAAGAGCTCGAAGTCAGCCGCAGTCAGATTGATTCCAGTGAAGTAGATTATTCTGATACGGAGTCTTTCATTAGAAATTTTTTCAACCTGTCAGATGAATCTAACTCATTGCCTGCACTAGTGGGCAAGGAAACAAGCAAAAGGAAGCATACCCTTGTTCTTGATTTGGATGGTAAGTCTTCTTCCACCTTCATCTTCAATTGGGCTTTCTTTTAGTTCAATCAAAGGGAATCGTATTAGTTCAATCCTATGCAGTGCTTGGGTGAATTTTTTCTAGCGTTGTTTGTTTCCTTTTTTGTACCGTGATTCATGAGCTTCATTACCAAAATAAACTAAATATTACTGCATGCTCTGATGCTTGTTCATGCTTTGGATTACGTTGGGGTGATGTATTTTTTGATGTAGATAACTGAACAAAAAGTAGGACATTTTGTGAACTGCTTCTTGAGTTGATCTAACTGTCCAGGGTTATATCAATTTTCCTTTTAATTGGACTTATTCTTACTTTTTCCTTAAATATGGAATACCTCTTTATTTATGATTGCTTTTGAAAGTTTCAATATAGATAGATCTTGTTATCTGAGATTAGAATGGGTGGTAGCATATAAGACAAATACTTGTTATTTTTCAGTTCCACGAACAAAATCATTTGTTGTTTTGATATATATATATATTTATATATTAAAATAACTTCTTGCTCATGAAATACATATTTTGTTTGTTCAATAGAAACACTTGTCCATTCTACACTGGAGCCATGTTCTGGTGCGGATTTCACAATCCAGGTGTTCTTTGATAATAAGGACCAAACAGTATATGTACGAAAAAGGCCCTTCCTTGAGGCATTTTTGAAGAGAGTATCGGAGATTTTTGAAGTCATCATTTTTACAGCTAGTCAAAGACCTTATGCAGAAAAGCTGCTGGATGTTCTGGATCCGGACAGAAAATTTTTCTCTGGGAGAAGATACCGAGACTCATGCATCTTTTTAGATGGTCTGTACACTAAAGATTTGACGGTTCTTGGCATTGACCTGGCAAAAGTATTTATAATTGACAATTTTCCTCAGGTACATTTCTTCCTCCTCTTAATTCTGTTAAACGCTTTTCATGCTTTTTAATATATTTACTAATATTTATTAATTTATGAATTATTAATTTACTTAATGAAAAGATGTTTTAGTGTGGCCATAGAAAAAAGAATGAAAAATTGTTTAATCAATGTTAGATATTACTGCATAGTAGTACTTACGTCATAAAGTCATACATTTAGAGAGGACTGAGGAGTGACATAAGGTCATGTAGTTATTGGGGTTCATTTTCCGCCTTTATGTTTATCAAAACCTTATATTCTCCAAAGCAGGTCTTAGTTAGAACTCTATAGAATGCAGCCTCTATGGCAAGCGAAGCAATCAAGGAAGATTGTTATGTTTCTCTTGTCTTCTGATCTCTCTCCGAATATATTATATGCATTTACTTTTGTGACTTTAATGAATCCTGATTGTAATCTAGCATTGTATTCACTAAAATAATCTTTCTTTAAATTCACTTGCAAATCTAATAAGCTCCTCTAGATTCTTAGCTTGAACGTCAACTATTTTTTTTTTTATTTCCAAGGGCATATCTTTCTTCTTATACACAGAAATTTGCTAGTTTCATCAAGACAACTGTTATAAAGTGGTGTCCACATATGATCCATTGATTGACGTAATATACTGAAACCCTGGCTCCGTATTCATGGTTTTTAGGTATTCAGATTGCAACCTGATAATGGAATCCCCATTAAAAGTTGGTATGACGACGCTTCTGACTCTTCCCTTGTGTCCTTGCTTCCATTTCTTGAGACACTTGTTGATGTGGATGATGTTCGACCTGTCATTGCAAAGAAATTCAGGGCTTAGAGAGTTGGTTCCACTTGGTTTTGCTTCTATCGGATTGATGGATCTCTTGCAACTGTGATGCAGTCAGTAACTGAACCTTAGTCCTAGGATTACATGTCCATTTGTCCATATTCTGTGAGTTCTAATAACCCCACTCAGGTATATATATCTCTAGGATGTGTAGAAAATAGTTCTGCCTAGAAGGTTTTTTTTTTTTTTCTTTCCCCCTTTTTCTTCTTAGCTACGTTTCTGGGTTTTTTCAGTTGATTTTTATAGGGAGTCTTCATAAACGGCTTAACCTAGATTGCCAGATTTGTAAGTAAAAATTTTGCTTGTGATGCAATAATTTGGCTTGAAAGTTTCACCACCATTGGTTGATGCAGGTTCTTCAAATGTCAAATGTACAACAAGCCTTTCATTTCTATCCTTTCTTCCATCCCATTCTCTATCTACTGAATTGTGCTTATCGTGTTTGCAGGAAAAAAAACAAAAAAAGAAATGTACTTGTGGGTTGTTTGGTAAACAAAAGTTTGTGCTTATCTTGTGGGTCGGTTGGTAGATGCAGGTTCTTAAAATGATCATTGTATTATTTTTCAAATTTTTTTTATCAATTTTTAAAAAGTAGATATAAAATATGTGAGATTCATAATGAGTTTGATATAAATCACACATATTTAGTATTTATTTTTTTCTAAAACTATACATATTTTACATGTGAATTGTACAAGAGTTTGAAACGTAAACTGTATTATTAATGATTTTGTTAATAGTGTAATTTGTTTTACATTGATGATTATTGAAAAAAATATAAACATAAATAGTACAAACCTTTATTCTGAGCGCTGATAGTTAATTGTCTGTTTGGTACGCCTAAATGATTTTTTATGAAATGAAAATGAGAATGGGAGTGGGAGTGGGAATGAAAATGTGATTTAAATGTATATTTGGTATGTCAATGGAAATGTGATATAATTTTTAATTGACATATGTATTTATATTATGAAATGATAAAATTACTCTTGTCAATGTTAAAAAAAATTTGCCAGGCACAAGGCCGCTAGCAACAACCCATTTTCATAAGAGAAAACCAGGGTCACTATGGATCAACCTTAACCTACCTTGAACCACCATTTTCATAATTGTTGTCAACCACCATTATTGAATACAACCGAATTCAAACAACCCAAAGCAACCTAGATGAGCAAATTCGAAGACTAACACGGTGGATCTATCAAAGCAAAGACCACCATTATTGCCATCAACACTGAACCAAAAGTGGTAGTCATGGTGTCTAGAGCAAACAATGGTGGCAGTCATGGCATCTTCTTTCCAATCATAGTTCTCAATTTTGTTCGTTATCATAGAAATTGTGTCTTCATCGTAGAGATCGAATCCATCACAGATTTGAACCACCATCATCATTGAGATCTAAAGCAATGTCGTCGCAAAGATGTGAACCATGGTCCATCATAGATCTCCCTTGTAGTCTCAATCGCCCAAATTTAATTCACCAAGCTATGCTCCCTTGGACCAGTTCACTATCATTGAAGTTTTGGACAAGACTGATGTCGATGATGGCGTCGTTAGAGTTAACGGATGATAGTGTGGCGGAGGTGCGACGATGGTGGTTCGACAGCAAAGGGTGGAGCAGTTCAAATGTCATCCTTTGATGGGCCGGGAGTCGAGGAGTCATGGGCAAAAGAGAGAAGAAAAAATGATTCCAAGGAGAGTTGGGAGAGTTGGTTGATTCCATCGTGGGGAGGGAGGAGATCGATTCTTACTAATTCGAAGGAAAGAGATTCAATAGGAAATAAGATTGATGCATACCAAATAATTTAATTCACGGATTTCTATTCTGATTTCATTTCCCTTATCTCAATTCCCACGTATCAAACATAGCGTAAAAAGGTAGAAAGGTGGAATTGGCACTCGCGCAAGCTGTGATCTGCTTGTTTAGCCACAAGCACTACGCTGAAATATTGTACAATTCAGGCTTTTAAAATAAAATTTACACTATTCATGTGTGAGAGTGTGTGTGTGTGTGTTTTTTTTTTTGTGTAATTTGGACGGTCTAAGTAGTGAATTCAAAATATCCAGCAGGTTAAAGAGTGTAATTACGGCTGTGAGATTTTACATTGTGTTAGAATCAAAATTAAATTTTTTTTTATATATAAATGATTCATGTGATTGGGCTTGCCCCTTTCCATTGACCAGTAATGTTGGAATGGCATTTAAATTAAATTATCATTTTAAAAGTAAAAAATCATTTTAGAAACTGCTATTTTATTTTATTTATAAGTGAATTTCATCGTTGGAGATATTTTATAGAATACATGTAATTCTGTCTTTTTTTGCCTCAAATCATTTGAAATTATTGATTTCTTAAACTTTATTTCATATTGTATAAAACATATTTATTAAACCAGATATGCATCTTCTGGGAGAAAAAAAGTTTCATTGCAAAGTTTGAGGAATGAGTTATCATTTACTTAGCCAAAAAAAAAAAGTTATCATTTATAACTATGACTTCTACATGTCTTCCCATGCATTTAATGAAATGTAGGTTTCCAATGATAATTAGTTATTAAACATATTAAAATATATATATATATATTTTCCTTTTTAAAATTAATTTTCTTTCTATCAAACGTAACCTAATTTGCTATGCTCCCTCCTTTCCATTTTAGATATCATTTAAGGTTTTGGCATAGGGATTAAGAAAAACAATAAATAACTTAATGAATTATATAATTTTATTAAATTGTCCTTAATTTTTACTCCTATTTTATTGGTAGGAAATGAATATGGACTATGGAATATCAAATTACAACAAAAAACACTATACTATTAATTGTTTAAAAGTATAATTGAAAAGAAAAATTAATGATTTGTTGATTTTAAAAAACAACACATAAATGAGACATTTAAAATTTTTTAAAATGATAAATAAAATATGACGGAGGGAATATCATTAATGACTTACCAAAATATTGATATTGGTATATTGATTTTGTGTATCTATTGAAAGGGATTGCAAATAAATTCTATTATTGATACATAATGTGATCTAATTAACCTAATGGAATCCCTCAACAATAGGCAATGAGAGTTAATTATTATAGCCATCCATTTGCAATAAAATGGATACTTTAGATTTAGATTCTACAAACCAAAGCACATTATTTCATTAATTTTTATGAGTTGTAATTAAACAATTGGCTTTACCACCTCTAATTGAATCTATCTCTGTGAACCCAAATAAGAAAGTTTTTGCCCAATCACAATTAGGCCATCACCATTGGTTGAATTTCTACTGATTTTTTCTAGGGACATACTGCTATTAAGCAATTATCAAAAGGAAAAATTACATCTTGAAATTTAGATTTTATAAATTTTAGATCAATAGATCTTATTGTTATGATTATTTTTAACTAATAAAGCTGTCAACAAAATTTAGGAAAATCATTATTATGTCTTTGGAAACTTTATATCAAATTTTAAGAAGTTATAATTTTCAATAACTTCCCTAAAACCTGACAATAGCTTCTAAGCAAAATTCAAGAATACAAACTTACTTTTGACCAAAATTAAATATGCAGGATTTACTATATATTTTATTTATTTGATATTTAATAGTAATTGATATTGATATTAATATTTGTATATTTGTCAAATTAAATTTACACCATGTAAGAATCTCTCTCTCTCTCTCATTTTTGCATTTGCGGCATCATTTAAACACTACTATACTGTTATACTGTTTAACTTTATAATATTGCTGTAATAAGTTGTAACTGAATTATAATAACACATTTGCATAACATAGATATTAGATAATGGACAATCCATTTAAATGTCTATATATCTAAATAAATAATAAAGTTTAGATAAAAGTTTTACTCTTTTTTTCGGCCAACATAAAAGTTTTACTCAAATACAAATATATTACATTTTAATTTAATTTGTTGAGATATATCAACACATAATATTTTTATTTGCCTGGAAAAATATGTTTTTGTATGAGTTACAACTAAGTTAAAAGAATGGTTCCCTTTGGGCCAAAACTTGAAAGTAAGTTGAGTAATAGCTTCTGATGATCTTCGTATTAATTAAAAGAGTAAGATTTTTCCCCGTGATTAAAAGAGTAAGTTGAGTAGTAAAAATTAAAAATAACGCAGGTACAAAATGGTTCATCTTCGAATTAATATACTTCAATTAGTGTAATAGATTAAAATAAATAATTTTCTATATTTCAATTATATTTAATTTTCTTTTAATTTCATGTTGGATTAGTAGTTAATGAATTTAAAATAGAAAAGTAGTAATTTTTAAAAAGATACATTTTAAAATTTTTTACTAGCTACTTCAACAGTCACCATTAAGCATGTGGCCTAATTTTCAAGGATTGAGAGTTAAGAAGTAATAAGCCAACTTTTAGAGCGTCCAATTACGTAGAGATTTAAGAATAAATAAAAAATAAGAAATATTTTTTGATAAAATATTAAAAAGTGTAAAAAATTGTAATCCCAGTCCCAGATAAAAATATTTATACTAACAGTAATATCTTAAAATAAAAAATGTAATCTTTGACAAAAAAAATAATAGCCCAAAATCTTAAATCAATCTTTCCTAAATCGTTTTAAAAATTTAAAGTTTTCAATTAACTAGACTAGATCAATCAGTCCGAATCCCTAATAATACAGAATCAAGGTCATAAAATTAATTGACATCAATATCTCAGTCACGAGCACTACCTGCCACGTGTCACTCCGTTACTGGTCATGGCCCTGACCCCTCGTTGCGTGACCTGCCTCGCCTGGTGAACGCACCCCGCATATCACTAATAACGCTACTCCCACTCTCCTGCAACTTTCCGAGCCTGTTTACTTGTTTCTTTATGTGTGTGTATATATATAGTCTTCAAGGACTCTCCTTCTTCCCCACGCAAAAACCCTTTTTATCTAATAAAACAGTAAGAGCTTCTCTTCTCTGTCTTCTCAGTTTCATATAGTTTATTGAGCTTGAGCTTTCACCGTTGGCTAGTTTACCATGCTTATCGCATTGTATCTTTCTTACTTTTCTTGGTTTGGCTAATCGTTTCTTTGTATTATGCAAATACAGCTAGTTGCTCCATTGTGTGGCTTGTATTGTATTCCGGTGTTATTCTTGTCTCTGGTAACGTCTGTATGGATACATACCCTGTTTTCTGGCTTTCGTCTTGTGGTTGATTGCTTTTTTTTTGCTCCTGTCGCTTTTATCTCCTTCTGAGTTTTCTGTTTGTATTTTGTATCCATAAGTATATATTAGTATGATTTTTCGCATTTCCTTTGTTCACTTTTGTTTAATAGTCTTAAGAGCTTTGAGAAGTATTTTTACTTCGATATTACCAGTGCATAATTTATTTTCTGAGCCTTTCTGTGCTTGTTGGCTTTCTTTTGTGGTTTCTCTCTTCACAGTTAGAGTCGTCGTTTTCTACCTCTCCTTCTTATTCTTATATCTTGGGTTCTTGTATAACCAGCAAATTGCTATATCTATTTTGTTCATATCTTTTATCTCTTTCAATGTGTAACGTCGGTATGTATACATTCCCTGTTTTCTGCTTTATACTCTGTTTTCTGTGGTTGACTGCTTTTCTGCTGCTGTCGCTTTTATCTCCTTCAATGTTTTCTGTTTGTATTTTGTATCCATAAATATATATTAGTATGATTTCTCGGCTTTCTTTTTTCGCTCTGTTCAATTGTCTTAAGAGCTTTGAGCATCTGTGCTTTTTTGCTTTCTTTTGTGGTTTCTCTCTTTACAGTTAGCGTCGTCGTATTCTTCTTCTTCTTATTATTCTTTTATCTTGGCTACTTGAATAACCAGCAAATTCATATGTTTATTTTGTTCATATCTTTTATCTCTCTCAATGTTTTCTGTTTGTATATCATGTCGCCGTGTCCGTAAGTATATCCTATCCTGGTATAATTTTTCTGATTTCTTTTTTTTTTTTCACTCTGTTTAATAGCCTTATAAGCTTTTGTGCAGAACTTTTACTCTGATATTACAGATAATTTATTTTCTGAGCCTCTCTGTGCCTTTTGCTTTTCTTTTGGTTTCCCTCATGTTTACAGTTACGTTGTTGTGGTCTTCCTCTTCTTACTTTTCTATGTTGGGTTCTTGAATAACTAGCAAGCTTTCTTGGTTTTCTTTCCCGTATGTATTGTATTGCTTTTATTTTTCTGGGTAAATATTGCTTTGATTGTTTTTTCCCTCTATGTTTGAGCAGTACTTAATTTAAGGAATGGCTTCTCCAAGTCCTAGCAAGGAAGCTGATGAGTTTGAAACACTGCCACCTCCTCCTCCTACCATCAGTCCACAAGTGGTTCCCATCAAAGCAGAACCAGAGAAAGCTTATGAGCCTCACAAAAAATCATCGAACACAAAACTTTTGCCTACGGTCAGGCGTGGTCTTGGATCCAAGGGCCAAAAGATTCAACTTCTGACTAACCATTTTAAAGTCAGCGTGGGCAAGAAAGATGGCTTCTTCTGTCATTATACTGTATTTCCTCTCTTTCTTTTCGGTCACAAAAATAACTACATATAATACATTCAAAGAAAGAGTGTAGTGGATCCACTTTCCCATAACATAACTGTCTGACTATAAAAGATCCATCTATACTTCTATACTCATGATTCCAGCTTTGACATTGTAAATATTGTTGGTGTAGGTTGCCCTATTTTATGAAGATGGACGCCCTGTCGAAGCTAAGGGTATTGGAAGAAGAGTGATAGACAAAGTTTACGAGACATATGCTTCTGAGCTACAAAGCAAGGACTTTGCTTATGATGGAGAGAAGGCCTTATTCACTCTTTGTTCACTCCCACGCAACAAGCTTGAATTCATTATCGTGCTGGATGAAATTTCATCAAACAAGTAAATACCCATTGCTGAATGTACAGCATCAAACACAATAAGTGGAAATTTAATCTTTCTAGAATGTTTACATACATCTGGTTTTTATTAGAACTTGATATCAAACAGCATCCCCAAAGTAGTGTGTTGTGATTTATTGCCTCACTTTGAGCATTTTGTTTTCAGGATTGGAATGAGGGGACGCCCTGATAGCCCTCAGGAAAGTGATAAAAAAAGAATGCGGCGTCCTTATCAATCTACGACATTTAAGGTAGAGATAAGTTTTGCTGCCAAAATCCCTATGCAAGCAATTATAGATGCATCACGTGGTCAGGAATCTGAGCACTTCCAAGAAGCATTAAGGGTTCTAGACATTATACTAAGGCAGCATGCAGCAAAGCAGTACGTTAAACTCAGTAACTCTGTTCAATTGTTTTCATTGCTTGAGTGTTCTAGTTTACATTCTCTTTGTTATTATTTTCCAGGGGCTGTCTACTTGTTCGCCAATCTTTCTTCCATGACAGTCCAAGAAATTACACAGACATTGGAGGTGGTGTTCAAGGTTGCCGTGGTTTTCATTCAAGCTTCCGAGCCACTCAAGAGGGTCTGTCCCTGAACATTGGTAAGACTTTCAAATGAAATGTTAGGGAAATTATGTTCATATGTTGTGTTTCTCGTTGACTGATATTTGGTCTTACTTGAAAGATGTGTCAACAACAATGCTTCTAAAGCCTGGTCCAGTGCTGGACTTTCTCCGCATGAATCAAAATGTTAATCATCCTAGCTTAATTGATTGGACCAAGGTAACAATGCTAGATCGTATCATTATCTAGTATTTGTGATTTCAATTTCCTTTGCTTTTGTCAATGACAATTGATTATTATTATTAGTATTTAGATTAGATTTCCTGAAAATATTTTCAGAGAAAGCTAAATGTTTCGTGTACAATATCTGATTATTTGGCCTTCTTTTCAGGCAAAAAAGATGTTGAAAAACCTGCGAATCAAGGCCAACAACATTGAGTACAAAATTATGGGATTGAGTGATAGGCCCTGCAGAGATCAGACGTAAATTTTTCAACTGTTTAACATTAGCTTGAAATGTTTGTTCCATACACCACTGATAAGGTTACCTCGGTTCCCATTATAGATTTTCATTCAAGCAAGGACGGGATGCAAATGGTGAAGTGCAGTCAACTGAAATAACAGTTCGTGAATATTTTGAACACTATAAGCACATCAAGTTGCAGTATTCAGCTGATTTACCATGCATTAATGTTGGCAAACCAAAGAAACCATCTTATTTTCCAGTGGAGGTACTAAATATATATCATAAAATTGAATGCATATTATATATTCGGAGAGATACAGGAAAAAAGAGATAATAAGTTTGTAGATATGAGTCCTACTTACTCATTATCACATTCTTTCACTTTATTCTCTGTTTAAATATATTAATGCATGTATATGATTCAATTTGTGTTTTCATATATGGAAGCTTGTTATCACACTTGTTCTTTTGTAGCTCTGCACTTTGGTTTCATTACAACGCTACATTAAGGCACTTACCAATTTGCAAAGAGCTACGCTCGTGGAGAAGTCAAGGCAGAAGCCCCATGAACGAAAGGCGTCTCTGGAAGATGTACGTTGTGACTTACGAGCTCAAAATGTTTCCATTTCACTCTACAACATCTCCCACAACTCAAATGTTGTTAATGTTCTTCTTGCAGTCACTAAGAAACAGCAGATATGGTTCTGACCCTATGCTTCGCTATTCTGAAATTACCATCAGTTCTGAGCTTACAAAAGTTGACGGTCGTGTTCTACCAGCTCCAAACGTATGTGATTCAATATGCTTATTGATACATAAGAAATGTTAGCACACAACACTGTTCAATTCATCCATACTTATTACACAGGTCATCCCTTATTTAGAGACTACAATTCATCTAACTCTTTCAACAAACTAACAGAATTCTTAACAATTTTTACTAACCATTAATTTTATGTAACACTCGTACTTTGAATATCCGATTTTTCATCTGGCTTTTGAGGCACTGCTGATAGTGCTGTTCATGTACCAATATGTTACTGCAGCTTAAAGTTGGCGACGGGCAGGCTTTGTTTCCCAGAAATGGGAGGTGGAATTTCAATAATAAGGTTTGGCCTCAATTTATTCATTTTGAATTCTAATTTAATCAAATTCAATATAGTTAGTCTCTTAATATAATCATCATGCGTCAGAAACTAGTTCAACCTGTGGAGATTTCTCGTTGGGCTATAGTCAACTTCTCAGCTCGTTGTAATATTCATGTTCTTATCCAAGGTCTGCAGAAATGTGCACAAATGAAGGGGATGGTGAGTTTTGCATAGTGCCATTTGAAAGTTCCCTTTGCAAATTGACATGTATCTTACTTCTTTTTTCCTTTTGGTAGAACTTGAGTAATCCATTTAGAGTGTTTGAGGAGGTGCCACAAATGAGATGTGAGTCAGCCCGTGTCAGGGTTAGGACATTGTATGCAGAAGTGAAGTCTCAGTTGCCTGGGCTCCCCGAACTTCTGTTATGCATTCTCCCAGAGAAGAAGAATTCTGACATTTATGGTATCTATCTTTACCTAGCTTTGGTTTATCATATACTTGTTTTTACACCTACATTGTTTTAAGTTAGCATCCTTTTAGTCTAAAGTTAAAATAGACTTGGTTTATATTTTGATATCTCTGTTTTTTTTTTCCCCGCCACGGTTTTTGATAAATCTCTAATTACTGTATTATGAAGGTCCATGGAAAAGAATAAATCTTGCTAAGGACGGGGAAGGGAAAGGGGTTGTTACACAATGTATTGCCCCAACAAAAATGAATGATCAGTACTTTACCAATGTTCTATTGAAAATTAACGCCAAGGTACATAAGATTGAACGCCATAAAACTTGTTGGAGTATCTCGTTTGATCTGCTAACTGTCATTGCATGGTTACACATCATTCTCATTTATTTGCTCCCATGCAGCTTGGTGGGATGAATTCCTTTCTGGCAATTGAGCATTCAGTTTCCATACCTTTAGTTTCTAAGGTGCCTACCTTAATTCTTGGTATGGATGTCTCACATGGCTCTCCTGGTCGATCAGATGTGCCATCTGTTGCTGCGGTAATGATATTTTTGTGCTTTGTTAGATTTTTTCTGTTTCAGAAATTGTATTGCATATTGGTCTTTGATTGTGTACCAGCTACCTTCAATCTGGGTCCTTTGCAATCACTAGAATGACTGTATATAGTGCACTGAAAATGAAAAATTAGAAGAGATGATATATATATATATATATATAAGAGGGGAGGTGGAACCCAAACAAAGTTACATGTTTTGTGTCATTTTTTCTCTAAATACATGATTGCATGACTGTAAAATATTTAATTTGGAAGGAATGTAAAGCGAAGTGGGCCTTATACAAAGTCACATTTTTTTGTGTTAATCTTTTCTTAGAATACATTATTGCATGATTACTGGAATTAAAATCTGGCCAGTCTCTAGTATAAACTGAATCTGTCAAAGTCAAACACTAATGCATTGGGAGAGTGAGCGACACAAAATATGTGATTTTTAAATGGGGTCTACTCTTCACTTCATCCAAAGATGTTTAGATCTCTTACCTTTAAACACCACTCTTCTATTCCCAGCTCTTCCTCTGTATCCGAACTTGAATCAACCTCCTCAACCATCATATTTAATGAGGAAATCTATTTCCAAGATATAGACGATTGGACCATACCCCAAGTTGACAGAAACCTTCTTTATAAATCAAAAGGGAAATTTTTCACCAGATCTGATTACGTTATCAAGTCTGTTGAAGAAGCCATACTTGGTAAACCTAACAAAAAAGAATTCACCCTTTTATCTCTAGACTTTATTAAACAACACTGTGAACACTACAAATATTGACATATAGGATGTGTCCAAGTTGCGATTCATCTTCTCATTTTTATCTATTTCTCTCAAAATGCATTATATATGCAATCTTGCAAGGAGTCCAGATTATTCTTTCGCAGTTGTAGTAGGAGCAGGATAAAGTCAAAATTTTCATTTTACATTTCTGAATGATTTTACAAATGAGAAAATATGTAGGTTGTTAGCTCCAGGTGTTGGCCTCAAATTTCACGTTATAGAGCATCAGTTCGTGCTCAGTCACCAAAAGTTGAGATGATCGCTAATCTGTTTGAGCCCGTTTCTGATACAAAGGATGATGGGATCATCAGGTGAGCATTCTTCAAAAAAGCTTACGCTTGCAGATTTAAAGCCCAATGATGTTTGTTTTCATTCAAGCTGTTCAAAGTAATTTTTTTTAAGTGTGTGCTTACTTCAGTTCCATCATTTACAATTTCACGCTGTTGCTTTGCTTTCCAGAGAGCTGCTTGATGACTTCATTGCAACTTCAGGATCAAGGAGGCCTGAACATATTATCATATTCAGGTATAACTTAAAATGGGTTTGACGACATTGATTTTTATGCTTTTGAATTGTATTACTTTCCAAAATGATGATTAATAATGGTTTATCTGTTTAAATTGAAGGTATGTACAGGCTAAATTGAAGTATTAAGCTGAATCCAATGGGAAAGGAAAAAACTTTAAGACATGAATAATTTTTCTTTTTTTTACAATTTTGGAAACTTCTTCAAACTTTTACAGTACTCTGAAGATTTTTTTGTGTGTGTTAGGAATGATTATACTAAACACATATTAGACCTAAATAAACCCTGTGTTCTATTTTTGTCTTTACAATTCATAGAACAATAACCTGGGCTTATGAGGGAGAAATTGTCCATAAAAATATGCATTTTAAAAATTGCACATTAAAATTCTAACTTGAAAACTTTGTTTTCTTTGAAAATTTAAAAAAAAAAAAAGACTTGTGGTGCAAATTTTCAGTTCCTGAATACATTCTCATTTGTTTGGAGTTAGGGATGGAGTGAGTGAATCACAATTCAATCAAGTCCTGAACATTGAGTTAGATCAAATCATTCAGGTGATTCAAATTTACCAATCTTCTCAGTTATGATACCCTACTTTCATGGTTAAGATTAATTGAATGCCATCGTAATTGAATTTTCAGGCATGCAGGCATTTTCAAGAAAGTTGGGATCCAAAGTTCACTGTGATTATTGCCCAAAAGAATCATCATACTAAGTTCTTCCTGCCCAACGCTCAAGAAAATGTTCCGCCTGGTATGTCACTTGAACTCACACTCTCAAATTATACAGCGCTAGATATTGGATTTCGTACATTGGAAGGAGTCTAAAAACTAGCCCCATTGTTTCACAGCTTGAGAACAATATAGCTTGTTATAGATTATATATATATATTATCCATTGATTTTTTTTTTTGCAGGAACGGTCATTGATAATAAAATCTGTCACCCTAAGAACAATGACTTTTACATGTGTGCCCATGCTGGGATGATTGTAAGTATTCCCATCAAAATAGAGATTCAACTTACTTGTGAACTGATTATTTCTTTTCAAATAACATTGAGAAACAATAGTCTGATAGCAAAAAGACTTGAAGTTTCTTAGACTATCAATTTATTTCATAACACAACATGCGGAGGAAATTCTTTAGAAACATTCACTTATCATGAACTTCTTCCTGACTCTGGGGTTTCATAGACATGCTTGCAATTATGTTTGATTGTGGTGTCAATTTTTGTATTGTTTGAACAGGGAACAACTCGGCCTACTCATTACCATGTTTTACATGATGAGATTGGTTTCTCAGCTGATGCTTTGCAAGAACTTGTCCATTCTCTATGCTATGTGTAAGTACAATTGGTTTTACTTTGCCTTAAATTTGAATAAAAAACTTTTGTGAAGAAACATGTTAGATACTGTAACAAAATTAATTCATGAGTACTTCTTTGACAATAGCATCTTTTCTGTCTTCAAGTATTTGAACTTTTCACCCATTCTAATAGGTCCAAAATAAAGAGATTGGATCCCATGTTCATTGTAAATTTGAGTAAGGGATGCTAATCTCATAAGATTTTTAAATAAAAAATTCTAAATATGTACCATTCAAATTTAATTTGGAAGGTTCAAATCACATATCAAGAATGACACATAATGCTCATTCTTGAGATGAGTACTGAATCTAGATCTATATTTGCAAATTATATAAATATATATATGTATGTATGTATGTATAAATGAATAAGAGAAGAAGGCCCCCTATACACTATCACTTTTTGTATCATACTATCCCACTCAAAGGTATTTTAACTTTAGGATCCAAATTTAAAGCATTCTCCCTATAAAGTGGATCATGACAATCCTATATATATGAAACTGATGAATTCTGTGACTCTCTTACAGATATCAGAGGAGCACAACAGCCGTATCAGTAGGTAAAATTTCCATTACCTTCAACATACATCTTTCCCCCCTTGTAATTAATTACTTCTATAATCTTTCACTGTAAGTTTCTCTATGTACTAGATATTAATTCTCCAATCTTTAATAATTTTTGTTTGTGTGTTTGTGTTTAGTTAGTTAGTTACTCTCCTCATACCCCTCATTACATATTTTTTTATGTAGTCCTGTCAATATTCTGCTTTTTGTAATTTTGATATGTCAACTCATTTAGTGTTAAGTAAACTATTCTTTAGATCCTCTTCATTTCTGAAGAAAAATAGACATGGAATGTGTGGGATCCATCTCTCAAGTGAATTTATCTCACATCAAGAGAATGAAACAGAGAGAATCCAAATTCAATTAAATTATATACAAGTTGTTGCATGAACACTGATATTTGAGTCCTTGTGCATTATCATTTCAGTTGCTCCAATTTGTTATGCTCACTTAGCAGCAGCACAAGTGGGACAATTTATCAAGTTTGATGAACTTTCAGAGTCTTCTTCTAGCCATGGAGGAGGACTCACATCTGTCGGTACGCCTAAAGTGCAAGAGTTACCCGTTCTTCATGAACGTGTCCGCAACTCCATGTTCTTCTGTTAGAAGCTCAATTCCCTTGCACATCGAGTAATGAGTTCTTCATCTGGCTAAGTTATAAATTAATGAGGTTAAAGCTACAGGGAGGCTGTTCTGCTGAACAGATTTTGAGTAGGTTAGGTTCTTGAATGTGTTACGATAGAAGTGGTTCTCTATTTAGTTTTGTTTTAAGGTCGTGTTAAACTTTGAAAGGAAATCTGAAATTAGGGAGAACTTATTAAATTAATTGTACGCACACATTTTGAATCCATTGTCCCGCGTTCTGAATTCAGACATTGACCCATTTCCAAATTATTATCCATAGCAAGTTTGATATTCTTGTGATTCAGTAAGTATTATATATTTATGATCCAAATTTTTCAAGTTTTGTTAGGATCGCAATTTAATGCTTTGCATAGATGCAGATGATTCCTTTTGTGCAAATTTGTTTGAACTTTGGATTTATATATATAATCTATAACAAGCTATATTGTTCTCAAGCTGTGAAACAATGGGGCTAGTTTTTAGACTCCTTCCAATGTACGAAATCCAATATCTAGCGCTGTATAATTTGAGAGTGTGAGTTCAAGTGACATACCAGGCGGAACATTTTCTTGAGCGTTGGGCAGGAAGAACTTAGTATGATGATTCTTTTGGGCAATAATCACAGTGAACTTTGGATCCCAACTTTCTTGAAAATGCTTGCATGCCTGAAAATTCAATTTCGATGGCATTCAAATAATCTTAACCATGAAGGCAGAATATCATAATTGAGAAGATTGGCAAATATGAATCACCTAAATGATTTGATTTAATTCAATGTTCAAGACTTGATTGAATTGTGATTCACTCACGCCATCCCTAACTCCAAACAAATGGGAATTGTATTCAGGAACTGAAAATTTGCACAATTCTGCTTGTTTTTTTTGGAAGAAAACATAAGCCTGGTTACTGCTCAATGAACTGTAACAGAACAAAATAGAACATAGGGTTTAATAGAACAAAATTATAAATGATGGAACTGAAGGAAGCCGACAAAACAAAACAAAATCATTGCTTTGAACTGCTTAAATGAAGCCAAACATCATTTAGCTTCAAATCTGGGTAAACATTTTTGAAGAATGCTCACCTGATAATACTATCATCCTTAGTATCAGAATCAGGCTTAAATAGATTAGCGATCATCTCAACCTTTAGTGACTGAGCACGAACTGATGCTTTATAACGTGAAATTTCAGGCCAACACCTGGAGCTAACAACCTACATATATTCCCATATGTAAAATCATTTGGAAGTATGAACTAAAAAAATTGACTTTATCTTGCTGCTGCTACAACTAAAGACTAATCTAGACCCCTTCCATGACAGCATATAAATGACAAGAAAATGACAAACAGAAAAAAAAACCCTTTGTTCGGGGTCCACCTCCCCTCTTCTGTCTATCATCTCTTCCAATTTTTCTTTCTCAGTACATTATATAAAGTCATTCTACTGATTGCAAAGGGCCCAGATTGAATGTAGGTGGTACACAATCAAAGACCAACATACATTTCAAGTTCTGAAACAGGAAACAAAAAACTGACAAAATCCCAAAAATATCAATACCGCAGCAATGGATGGCACATCTGATCCACCGGGAGAGCCATGTGAGACATCCATACCAAGAATAAAGGTAGGCACAAGGCACCATAGAAACCAAGGGTATGGAATCTGAGAGCTCTTTTGCCAAAAAGTAATTCATCCCACCAAGCTGCATGACAGCAAATAAATGAGAATGATGCGTAGGGACAGTCATCATTCAAACAAGAGACTCCAACAAGTATCTTGGTGTTCAATCTTATGTACCTTGGCGTTAATTTTCAATAGAACATTGGTAAAGCACTGATCATTCATATTTGTTGGAGCAATACATTGTGTAACAACCCCTTCCCCTTTCCCATCCTCAGCAAGATTTATTCTTTTCCAAGGACCTTCATAATACAGTAATTAGAGAGTTATCAACATATAAACCAAGTCCATTTTATCATCAGACAAAAGGAATGCTAACTTAAAATTGTGTAAGTGCAATAAACAAGTATATGGTAAACCAAAGCTAGGTAAAGATAAATACCATAAATGTCAGAATTCTTCTTCTCTGGCAGAAAGCATAATCAAAAGTTTGGGGAACCCAGGCATCTTGGACATCACAGTTGCATACAATCTGTTAACCCCGATCGAGGCTGGCGCACTTGTCATTCGTTATCCTCTTCAAACACAGCATATGGATCTTTCAAGTGCTACCAAAAGGAGAAAAGGAGTAGGATGCATGTAAGTTTTCAGTGAACTTTCAAATGGCACTCTGAAAAATTCGACCTCCCATTTCTAGGAAAGAAGTCCTCCCCATTCCCAATTTTAAGCTGCAGGAACAAATTGGTACATCAATATCATTATTAGCAGCCAGAAGAAAAGTCGGCAAATTAAGAGGATGAGTGTTACATGAATTTAGTAGTTAGTTAAATGTAATGACCCTAAATTATAAAGTTTCAAAAACAATAATAAATAAATATATAATATATACTTATTAGAAGTAAAAGCCAATTACTTTGATTTATTTCATCTCTATATGTCTATAAAAAATAATAATAAACAAATAAATTTTAGTAAATAAGCTTCAATTAAAGAGTTAGAAATTATTGGTAAATACATCTTAAAAGTTTCTATCAAATTATGATCCTACTTGAAATAGATTTTTTTATTATTTTTAATATTTAAGGGATTACTTAAACATCTCTTTCTCTTCCCCTTATTCAATATGCGTTTTTGGGTCATTTCCACCCCAACCCTCCTTTCATTTTAGTGGCCGAAAACTCCAGAAACTGAGGAAGAATATTTCTTCGTTTTCTCTCAACTCTTGCCCTAACTATTCTCCACCAACGCCTCTTTCTTTGTCTTCTTCTTACTAGCACAATACTCGCTTCTTTCTCCACATTGTGTGCCATCCTCCTTCTCTTCTTTAGTGGTGAAGATGACGTGATTGTAAGTATGCTCTCTCCTCCTCCATTATTTTATTGCACTTTAATCATTTCCTCCCCCCTCTTTAATCATTACATCTTTCTTTCGTCTTTTCCTTATTATGCAACATTCTCCTTCCCTCTTCTTAGTGCTGTCCATTTGTGGGTGTGTGTGCACGTGGTTAAGCATCTTCCTTCGCTAAGCATCTTCTTTCACATAAAAAAAGGGTCTGCTAGGTTATGTTGAAACGGGGGAAAAATGGGAGGTAGTTGATGGCCAAATTTTGATGTAAGGAAGCTTAGTTGTAATAGAATTTTTACGATAAATTTTCTGGTTTATATTTATAAAGAAGTTGTTTGGCTAATAGTATAAATTTAAGTGATTTGTTTTATGAACCCATACTTCATTTCATATTAGTTGTTTGATAAAATGTCCAGGGAAAAACACTCAGTTAAAAATGAAAAAGAAGGAAAAAAGAAAACCTCTTCTCTTAAATCTTGTGAATGTGGGGAGATTGGAGATTTAATTTAATTAAGAGAAATTGGTTTGAATGAGTATTATAATACTTTGATTTTTACATATATGTCAATTGTGTGGTGAGGAATTTGAAATTTTTAGTAGTTTATTTTATGGATCTAGATTTAGATGCATACTAGATGTCTGTGAAAATGCTTAAGAAAGAAATTTTAACTAAAATAAGTGATTGAGCATGATTAGTGAAATACTAGTTAACTTGTAGAATATAACTTATTTAATTTTTATGTTAAACATTGGAAAATAAGTTTGTTGCTTTAAACTGAGAGTTACACCTTAAAGCCAAGCGGTTGTAACAATCAAGTTGAGATGTTACAAATTGTAGCTCACAAGCATATTAGTTAATATACACCAAATATTTGTTTGTTATATTCAAGGAAATGTAAGGCAATATATATAATCATTTCAAGCCATAGTTAAGAACCGAGTTGATAATATCTTGAGATACTCAAGAAGGTTGAGGAATGTAGATCAAAAGCAGCAGCAACAATGGGAGGCAAATGATATGATCCTTGATGTTCCAAGGCAGAGACAAGAATCTAAACCAACTTCAGTTCACGATGATCTGAGTTGGTCAATAGCTATTCGAAAGGGTGTACGATCATGCACAAAGTATCCCATTAGCAAGTTTTTTTCTTATACTAATTTGTCATTTGGTTTCAAGGGTTTTGTGGCCAGTGTAGCTAATGAAAAATCACCAGTATCATATCAAGAAGTTGTTACAGATCCTAGATGGAAAGAGGCAATAAATGATGAACTCAAGGCACTTGAGAAAAATCAGACTTGGCAACCGATGGTTTTGCCTGAAGGGAAGTCTACTATGGGATGTAAATGGGTTTTCACCATCATGTACAACCTAGATGGCAGCATCAATAGGTATAAAGCACGTTTCATGGCAAAAGACTTTACTCAGACTCATGGAATTAACTACCAGGAAACCTTTGCATCAATTGCTAAATTGAAACACTATTAAGTTACTCTTTTCTCTTGCATCTAACCTAGATTGGTCATTGCATCAACTATATGTTAAGAATGCATTTCTTAATGGAGATTTAGAAGAGGAAGTGTATATGGATGTTCCTCAAGGGTTGAAGGAATTTGGTGCATCAAATGTTGTGTGTAAACTTTACAAGTCATCATATAGGCTAAAACATTCACCATGTGCAAGGTTTGAGAGATTTACTAAGTTTGTTATGAAATCTGGTTTCTTACAAAGTCAAATAGATCACACCTTATTTGTTAGGCATGCTAATGACAAAGTAACAATTTTGATAGTCTATGTAGATGATATAATACTAACAGGGGATGATATTGAAGGAATCCAGAATCTAAAGAACTCATTAGCCAAGTAGTTTGAAGTGAAGGACCTACGCATGCCATGGTATTTTCTTGGCATGGAAGTTGCCAAATCAAAGAAGGGGATTGTTGTTTCGCAGAGAAAGTACACCCTGGATATGTTGAAAGAAAATGGGATGCTAAGTGCAAAGCCCTCAACTACTCCCATGGGTATCACAACGAAGTTATGTATCAAAGAGGATGGAGTTCTAGTTGACAAAGGAAGACATTAATGACTTGTGGGATCTAAAGTTGACAAAGGATGGATTTCTAGCTTACATCTCTCTCATACTCATCCTGATATAAGTTATCCAGTAAATATGGTTAGTCAGTTCATGAGTAGACCACAAGAAGAACACACGAAAGTTGTGTACAAAATTTTAAGGTATCTAAAGTTGAGTCTTGTAAAAGGAACATTCTTTAAGAAGAATATCTCACACAACTTAGAAATCTATACTGATGTAGATTGGGCAGGTTCTATAGATGATAGAAGGCTTACTATAAGATATTGTACTTTTTTATGGGGTAATTTAGTGACTTGGAGGAGCAAGAAACAATTTGTCGTTGCTCAAAGCAATGCAAAGGCTAAGTATAGGACCTTAGCACTTGGAATTTGTGAAGTTATATAGTTAATTAGATTACACTATGGGTTAAAGATAGATTAGTCACCAGTTCAGATTTGGTGTGATAACAAATCAACAATAGAGATTCTGTACAATCTTATTTATCATGATAGAACAAAGCATGTGGAAATCAATCGACACTTTATAAAGGAGAAAATTTAAGAAGGCATCAATAGTTTGAGCTATGTCAATTCTCAGTCACAAATTGCTAATCTTCTTACAAAGGCTTTATCAAGAAGCAAATTTGATGAATTAAGTTGCAAGCTAGGAATGCCAGATTTATATTCATCAGCTTGAGGGGGAGGGGGAGTGTTGGAGATTATCGTACCTAATTGACCTTGTCTATCTAGGGTTTTCTTGTCCACCCATCTACCTTTGTATCTAGGGTTATTTGCTTTTATCTAATGGTTGTTATTATTTGTTTTCTATCTAAATATATCCCTAATTTTATGGGATACAAATAATTAGGTTTTACTAGTTTTATTTTTTGGATTTGATAGCTGAATATTATACTATCAATTCTCCATTTATGTGCGCCTTCTCTAGTACCAGAATTCAATAATAATTACCGAGTTTTCACAAATACAGATGTAGTAACTTCTATAATTGTAATAGATTGTACTGGGAAAAAATTGATAAATAAAATATTATAATGGACCTAAAAGTCACATAGCATTAGACTTATATCCCCTTGTTTTAGAGACAATTTGGAGTACTTTTAAGTTATCTGTACTGTTATTTTATAATTGATGCACCACCAAACGGACTCCATGGAGCAGTTTAAAAGGAAATAAGGAAGGTAATGTTTTAAAAAAAAAAAATGTTCTGCGTAATGCCATTCCATATTATTCAATTTGTCAAGTTTCAAACAGGAGACAGAGAATCTCCATTTAATTCATTAAATACCAAGTAATTGTTATATGACATTCTAACAGTTTTAATAATTATGATTATTTATAAGATCAGATCGAAAAAAATTGACATTCAACCAATGCTGCAACAAAATTGTTGATTTGTGTGACAAACAGCTCTGTTTCTCTCAAGCAAAATTTTGAATTTGAGACATATCAATTTTTTTTTGTTAAAAAAAAGTTGAGTGCTAAATTTTACTTGCATGAATTATGAAATCTCTAATATTGTCAATTTGATGGAAAAAAGAGAAGAGACTTATCAATAAAAAATATAAGTGTTACTAGAATTTTAATTTATCGGACTTAATTTAAATTAGTTAAATGTCAAATGTATTTATTAAAATTGAAAAAGCTTGCTTAAAAAAGTGACAAAAATTACAATAATAGTTACAGTAATTGTAAAAGTAAGATCATAAGTTCTTTTTTTTAAAAGAAAATTTCAATCTAATTAAATTAAATCAATACTTCAAATTAAAACAATTTTACTGATAACTCCAGACTAAAATTAATCTATCCCAGTTAAATAATTTCAAATATGTAATTATCTCAAACTTATCAGATTTGAAGCAACGAAAGAAAAAAAAAAATTCCAATGGAGATGTCCAAGGATACAAAGAATTAAATGAAAAGAAGAAGAAGAAAAAGCTATGAACAAAAATCATAAAAGCTATACAGGAAAGAAATCTAGGAAAGCTTGCTAGTTATTCATGGATCCAAGATAGAAAAATAAGGCCTGAAAAAAAAAACAGAGGTCGTATCTGTAAACCTGAAAAGCATAGAAAAGCTCAGAAAAGAAACCAGAAAGTTCTGTTCTGTTCAAAGCTCTCAGGGCTATTAAATTGAAGAGAGTGAAATAAGAAATCCGAAGAGTAATACCAATATACTCCCTCCGTTTTTTAATATAAGGGGCAATTGGAAGAGTTTTCGTGTTTCAAAATATAAGGGACACATGGAGTTTGTCTGATGTATTTAATGACTTTTTTTCAAAATATTCCTAATTAAGATAGTATGTTTTCAATATAATTCATTTGTATTAATTGCATGATAGAAGAGTTATTAACATTAAATGAGAGTATTTTTGGAAACTACTTTATATTCCTGACAAATTTATTATTTTCCTTAACCTGTGTGATTTTGTCTCTTGTCCCTTATATTAAGGAAACGAGGGAATATATTTTATTACTCAAAACATTGAAAGAGATATAAGCAGTAGTAACAAGAGAACAGTCAGAAGAGCATAAAAAAGTATACACACATACCGAAATTCTGAGAGATCACAGACAAAGAGAATATGAATATCTCCAGAATACAAGTTAAGAGACAATAAGCAACTTGTAGAGGTATTATTAATTACACAATTAATACAAAGGATTAACCGAGGAGCAAATAACAGAAATAGCAAGGACAAATGGCAGAAAATTAAACCAATAAAAGTAAGAAGGAAGAATACAAATGGTAGGAAGAGTGAGAAAGCTGAAGAAGCTACTATGTATAGTATATATAGATATAAATATCACAGGAGAAAAAAAGGAGATATTCCCTCCATTCTTTAATATAGAGGGCAAGAGATAAAATCATACAGATTAAAAAAAGTAATAAATTTATCTGGAATACAAAGTAGTTTCCAAAAATATCCTCATTTAATGTTAACAACTCTTTCATCATACAATTAATACAAATGAATTATATTGAAAACATATCATCTTAATTAGGAGTATTTTTGGGAAAAGTCATTAAATACACTAGACAAACCCCATGTGTCCCTTATATTTTGAAACACGGAAATTCCTTCAATTATCCCTTATATTAAGGAACGGAGGGAGTACTATATAATCTATTTTACATATAAAAACAATTAAAAAAGCAGCTTTTTTAGAGGTTTAGAATAGTCCAAACCTAAAAGCAACTTTCTCATAGCATCGATAAATCCAAGCCTAACTAATTAATTTAATTTAAAATATTCATTCATATGAAAATAATTCTCAATTCAAAATGAAGTAAGATTAGCTATAATTTAAATTCAAAATTATACTTTAAATTCATATCCCATAAAATCTGCCAACTAAATAAGCAAAAAATTGTAGGTGATATATATAAAAAATTATATTTTCCATATAAAAAAAATTGAATTTATGTTATATCTTTTAAATTTTAATGTGAATAATGTTAATTTTGATTTTAGTTGTATATCAATATATAAATTTTAGTTATAATATTTAAACTATATTCTTGACTCAATTCAGAAAAAATTATTAGTTATTTTTTTAAATTAGATAGCTAATTATCTGATTTGAATATATTATGAATAAACGTAAAAAAATTTACTAACTAACTAAAATATAAAATAATAAAATTCATAAATACATATTTGAATTTAAAATTTAATTTAGGAAAATTTTTTAATATATTATTAATCAAATTCCCTGAATGTTAGCTGATTTTTAGATTTTGATATGTGGATATATTTGTTGCAGATACATTTGCTATAAATAAATGCATAATTTCATCATCCCATTTCAAAGGTTCTTACATTTCCTTTCCTATCATCATTATATGCGAATAATTATCCTAAACATATTTTGTCTGACTGCATTAGCAGGATGATTGGTCCCTTTACAAGAAAGGGAGGAAAATGGAACTTATAGGCTGCAGAAAAGTCAGATAAGGCATGTGCTCAAAGATATTGATATTGATGCTCTGAAAAGATGAGTTTGTAAGGGAAGAAGAGGAGAAGACAAGGGTGAGTGTATACATTCCTCCAAAGAATGCCATTTTATTGATGATGAACAGATTTGATCATGTGAAGAAGTCAACTTTATCTAATTGGTTTTTTGCAAAACTAGAAATATTAAGAAGGAGGAGGAGAGGATAACGATGATGAGTAATTTGCATCTTTAAATTGATACAACATGTGAAATCATGTGTCATTTAATAACTAACTAAAATATAAGAAACTAAAATAGTAACATATAAATATATGATTTATAAATATAACCTAAAGATTGACATATTCTGTCAAATATTTTAATTAGTTAGATTAGATTTTTTTCAGCCAAGGTTAAATTAAATAGTTTTAAAATTCAGTTAATGTTTTGATTTCAATTTTACAATTTTTCCTTATATTTAGTACTTTATAAAAATATTAAATATATATTGTATAAAATAAAAACTACCGAATTGTTTAAAAGTCACACTATTTGAATTTTTATTTTATTAAAAATTATTTTTGCCAACATATTTATAAATTGTGATTTTTGTCATTGTACTTTATAAATATAATCTAAACTTTTGACATATTCAATTAAATTTTGGAAATTTTTTGAATATATAATCCATCAAATCACACAATTTCCAACTGATTTCCATTATCTTATGTGTGTTATGCGCTATCATGTACACTATAAATCCCTCTGCTATTTTCTATGCAACATGCAATTCCGTGCTAATGGTGGAACAAATTATTTGATTTGTTAGATTGCTCATTTGTCCACACTTTCACATTCCAATTGTTACATTGAGAAATTTGAGTTCTGTTCAAGGTGAAACAATCATTAGTTGTATTTAACACTCTAAATTACTCCCTTTGGTCCTTAATATAAGACTTATTTAACCGAATCATACAGATTAAGAATTGAAATTAAAACTAATTAACTATCTCGATTTCTCTGAAAATTTCAAAATTTTTTCAAAACTATCCTTATTTAATCTGTCTTTTTCTTTTTAAATGCATTAAATAGGAACATTTTTCTAGAAATGTATAATAAATACCACCTCGTATATTATAAAGGATCTTATATTTAGGATCAGGGCAAAAGCTTCTATATATAGGACCGAAGGTAGTATAATTTAGATGCTAACATTGATTTTCCTATACTACATTAGGTCCTGGAGGTCTGGTGCCATGGTTAGAGTGTAAAGGACATGCGTTTCAATAGTATAGCAGAGGGAAGAGTAAGGTTGTTGATGAGATTCGTGATCAGTGGTTGGAGGGTTGTTTTCCTCAATAGGTTAAGGATTGGGTTAAGTATTTTATTTTTGTTTCCATTTGTGGTAGAGAAAATAAGCTGGGGATCCCAATTGTTGCATCAAAAAAAGAAAGTAAATAATAGATAATTTTGATTATAATATTAGTTGTGATTTCATGCATTCCATATGATTTTGATCATTTTTGTAATGAAATAAAGTTGAAGATACTAGAAGTTTGATTTTGTATAGAGTAGTCAAAGGAGAATAGGAATTTACTTTAAGTACTATATTGTTGCAAAATATTCCTTTTGATTATAAATTATTCTTTTCATTCAAATGATTTGGAAGATGAAATCTTAAATAAAATTATTTTATGCAATTATTTTTAAATTTTCAAAATTTTTTGGCAAAACAATCTAAATTTTTTTTTATTTGAAACAGTTAAGAAATAGAAAAAAAATATTGTTTACAAGACACTATTATGAACCATAACTTTCCTTGAAAAGTATTATAATATAAGAGATTATTTTTAATTTTAATATACTTGATCAATAATTTTTATTAAATATTTTTTTAATTTGGATGCTTTTGAATGCTTTGTGAATTTAATAGATAATCATAAAAACTGAATTTACCACCAAAATAAAATAGGAAAATAAAATTTAAATATCACGATTTCAAATTTAAATTGATCATGTTGACTACCGAATACCTGAAAAAATATAATTGATCAGATATTAATTGATGTTCATAACATTTAAATGATCAAATATTAGTTGAATTTTCCAATACATTCGACTGTGATATTTTTTCTTACATAACGTGATTTCAAATATTTCATAGTGGCAAAAAAACAATTCCTTCAAGAAAAGGAATTTTTTTTATCAATATGATAAATTTTTAAATTATTTAAACTAAAAAAGAGAATTACATGGCTTTATGAGGGTGCTCATCTCTTACTTATGTAAAAGAATGTGGATTGGTATGGCTTAGCCACCTGACTTAGTCGAGCATTGGGTTATAGAGAGCCATTGCAAATCCTGAGATAAATTAAGTGTTTTTGGGTTGGGCTTTAGACTAGTGTAATATTAAGTTTATATACACAGTTTCTATTATAACTAAAAATATACTTGAGTGATGCATGGAATATTTTATGTTCTAATAAATTGAATTTGGAAAAGATATTTGATATAAAAAATATTTATTGCTCTTATTAACATAATAAAAAATAAGCATGTCTATGCTTTGATAAAAGATATTAAATTAAGAACAAAAATGACATTAAAAAAAAGAGTATTTGTGTTCATTATCATAAAAAATCAAATTGAGAAATTATTTTATTGGTCAAACCATAAAAATTTAATTAATAAAATAATTTATATTTAAATATGGTGAGTCATATTTTTTATTTGTGCTTAAAACAATCAATCACAATTTTTTGTTGTCAAATAAAAGTTAATTAAACTATTGGTCAATTATGTTATTATTTGCATTTAATGTTAAAATAAATCAATTAAAAATGTTAATTGCTAGATTTTTTTTGATTAGTTAGTCAATAAATGTAGTGTTTAAATTAAATACATGATGGGTCAAGTTATAAAATATTGTCTATTTTAAAATATTAGGGATAAAAGACCTTTTGGTCTATGAAGTTTTCATAAATGTTCATATGAGTCCATGTAGTTTCAATTTGCTTAAATCAATCCTTATAGTTTTATCCACTTAGATAGTTAATTCCTAAATTATCTAAAGTTCGAAATTTAATCTTCAACTACCCATATGGCAAAATTCAATCAAATTCATGTTGATGTGTCAAAGAAATTTGGATTCCAAATAAAATCAAAATTTTAGTTTTTGCTGATTTATTGGTCATTTGGAGTTAACACTCACATTGATTGAAACAAGAGTGTGAAGAAATTTACCACTTCTATATATATATTTAATGAACAAACAAATAATTTTAAAATCATTTTTATGATATTTTACTGTTTGTTATGGATGATTAATTATATATGTGCAAAATAATAAAATTGCAAATAACACTATTAGCCAATATCATAAGAAAAGGGAAATGAGTTAAAAAAGGAAGGAAAAAAATGCATGAAAGTAAGAAAGTAATGTCTTAGAGGATTGGATACAAAGTCAAGAAAGAGATTGATATTTGATTTTATTGTCTTTTATTAGTCTTGAATTCTTGTATACATTGTGTCTAGTGGGATATTTTATTATTGCTTCTTGGAGGAATAACAATGCATTCTCAATGTAATCTTGTGACAATAAATAAAGACTCAATATGCAATATAAAATAGAATATTCATCCAATTGAATTATTAATTCAAGTATTATTTATTATATAAGATGAGATTACTATTAAAAATAAGTTTTGTTTTAAACCTTCTGATTGAAATTTGGATATACTCAAATTATATGGGCCAGTTTTTGCTAATCTCCCTTTTGGAGGGAAGATGATAGTCTTTGGGGACATTTTTACGCATTACTACTTATTGTATGAAGAATAACATGCTAGGATATAATTTTTGTATCCATCAAGTCAACATACACTTGAAAGCATTGCAAGATGTTGATTTTGATAAAAAAAAAAAAAAAAAAGAGGCTAAAACTAACCAATTCCAAAAAAATAATAAAAATATAAGAATTTGTTAATTGGATAATTGTTATGGGTGATTGAACTATATTATGCTTATTAATAAAGGAGAAGTCCAAGTGACAATTGCATAATTTACTTTAAAGTAACTTATTTTTTATGTATGTTAATACATATTTTTTTAATTAAATATATTTTCCAAGATTGATTTATGGGAACTTTCCGGGGCAACGCACGGATCCAATTCTAGTTATATATAATGATGCGAGGGTGTGTTCACTACATGGGTCACACAGGGGCGGAGGGACTGTGCCAATAACTTCATGACATGTGGCAGGTAGTGCTCGGGAGAGATTGATCACATATTCAATTTTATGACCTGACTGATTCTTTCTTTCTTTCTTTTTTTTTTTTTTAAAATGATTTTCTGTCTATTATTCCCTCCAGTTTCAACTACTTTAAGCATATTTAAAAAAGTTGTCAAATTTTTTAAACTTGCCTTAAATTTAGTTTATTTCTACATTTGTCCCAAATTAAGTGATGTAACTTATCAATTACTTTCCTTCAATATAATTAATGAGGATATATGTGAAAAAATATTTAATGACTTAGATATAATTTATATTTTGAATTAAAAAATATCTTCGCTCAATAGCATATATTTGAAATCGAGAAAATATTTTGGAATTCCAATGGATGCGTGTGGATCAGGTTAAAAAAAATTAATGCATGTGGACAATTAATTTTTCATTTTACCTTTTCAAATGATCTAGTATAGAAAAATCAATTTAAGATTTTGAACTACAAGTTTTTTTTTTTTTGCAAAGAATAAATTTTTTATTGTAATTTTGTTCACCTTTTTTTCCACTCGTTATGAATGTCTTGTTATTTTATAAAAATGCTTGATGAATAAAAACAGGGAATTGGAAATAATAATAATAATAATAATAACAACAACAGTGAAGAAATGGCATTTTTTGTGACCTCTTTTTTTTGCAATTTTTTAACTGGGCCTATTTAAACCCATATTGGACCGGCCTTGTCAAGCATCAGCCAACTTGGATGGGGCTGGGCTACGGGTTTGAAATTCAGACCTAATGATACTTTGAGGGCAAACTTCAGGTGGCCAACTCATGTACACTCCTACTTTAAGGCACTAATGAAAACTCATCTCTGAAGTTTTATTATTATTACTATTGATGAGTGGCATAAGTATAAATTAAATTTTTGTTGTAAATATTTGTGGATATCAATAACCTCCCAACTCTTAAAGTTCAAGAACCATTATTATGGCCTTCATGAATCAATCCATCAGAGAGACGTGACTATTCATTTCTCTTGCACTCATGAACTGTCATTAAGACCTTTCATGATGGATACTGGATAGTTCGAAATTTTATTCATTTAAATTTAATATACGAAATCTTGTAAGATGATAAATGAATAAATGTAATAGTGCTTATCTGATGCTAATTAAAATCTTGTTCAGACTAATTTTAAAATAAGGTTTATTTTAAATCACTAAGCAATTTTGATCTGGTAATGTCAAGTAAAGATTATTTGGAAGATCCCTTTTTCCTTGAAATAAAAGTTAAGCTAATTCTTATTTATTTTTTGCATGGAAATTTTTTTTTAGCATAAATCAGCTGGTTGAAAATGATAGATTGACAAATGGAAACAGGAAAGCGCATGTACTGTCCATGACTTAAAGAATAATTTGGATTATTATATGTTTAACATTTTTTATTATTTATTGATTAATATATTAGTGTATTGATTTGATACATTGATTCCAAAGACAGATGCCCTTGCTGATTATAGATTACTCCTAGAGTCCTCAAATCTTTTGTAACCTTAAATAACAGACCAACGTGATGTGTTAGAGATGTAAAATTAATCCTCAAACGTTATAAAGTTCAGTAAATCCATATTATTATGATTAAACTAATAATGTTGTATTTTTATTTAGAGAGAAGATTTTGGGGAGAAAACATAACATGTGGAAACCCATGCCTATTTTTCTCCCCCATTTTTCTTTCATCAAGAGAAAATTTATTTTTTCTCATTTTCTTTTCTAGTTTTTTCTCCTCCTACATTTTTCTCCATCCAAACATAGGATATATATAATAGTTTTATCCATCAATGGAAAGAATGAAAGAAGGTACAGAAGGATTATGATTTATTAATAACTACTATCATTACAAATGTACAAATTAACTCATCTGAGCATCAGTATCAGATTCCCAGGTTGGCTAACATGTCTTCACAACTCAACATGCTATTTAACTCTTTCTTTTGAAGGGAAAAAAAATCATGCCCAAGTAATGCTTTTCTTAAAAAATTTTACAGTAGACACCTAAAAACTCAATTTGAATTTCTTTCCCATAAAAAAAAATGCGAGACCAAACAAAAATGCCATTCTCATGATGGCAAAAGAGAATAAACCCAACCATGATTAACCAGGCTATATATATATATATATATATTTAATAAATGGTAAAACTACAAAGTTCCCCAGAAAATTTCTACCTCAAGGATCCCATAGGGAGTTTTGAAGAGCCTAATAACAAGGAAAAGCAAGCCATTGTATGCAAATGCATCAAACAGCTATTCCTGATCCTAGGAGACACTTTAGGTGATTGCCTTACACTGATTGAAAAGAGCATCCCTTGATGCTCATATCTACAAAATGCAAACATCCAGTTTTACACACAGACGTCAAAATGGGGCTGACGCCGTTCGCCGGAGCTGATATTTGGGTTCAGGAAATGGTGCACATGGCAGCATGCTTTCTAGCTTCTGCAAGTTGAGGGGAAAATGGTTAAAATACCAGAAGTCAAACTCTACCTTACAGTAAATCAATGTTTTCATTCCTGCAATATATGAGCATCCTTGATGTGATCTCTTGTTATATTCAATTGTTTATTGTTATGGGTATAATGCTATATTTGGTAGAAAGAAACTAGGTTTCAAGTAAGGGAAAATGAGAGAGAAAATCAGTATTAACATGTTTAGTAACTAATCATAACTCTTTTATTAGAAATCTCAATATTTTTTATAGTCAATAATAGCTCTTTCATTGGAAACCAAACACATTAACATAGATTTTCTCTCTTACTTTCCCTTTCTTGAAACCGACTTTCTTTCTACCAAACATAGCTTAAGTTCAAAGGAAAAGTCCATTCCAAAACACTAGTCTACTACATAGAAGAATCCCCCAGATTTACAAGCCCCACTTCTTAGGTGAAACTCTCTGATGTGAGACTTATAACATCTTGTTTATCTGTGATTCTCTAACTTGGTCCCAGCTGAAATCTTTATTTTTTAGTCAAAATATCAGTCATTTTACATTCAGTGATTTTGTGAATCTATGTCAGTGATTTGGGTGAAATAGCATAATTTGAACGTCAATAGATACATTCAGAAAGATTAACAAACCAAGTTGTTTATTTAAAGAGAGAAGTATGTCTATAAACGGCGGTGATAACCTACAAGTGAGATTACTATAGAATCTCAAAATAGACCAGAATCTCAAGTATATCATCTAAAGGTATGAAACACAATTGTATAAATATTTATGTTCCGAAACAACCTATGGTGCTCTAAACAGTTATAAATGCCTTGAGCTTCATTACAGAATCTCCCATTACAGATAATGACCAGTCTTATATGTCCATTTCTATTTATTGCAATGATTGAACCTGGCCTACAATATTTATCTAAACATATATTAAGATATAAAAGCTAACCCTTAAAAAAGACATGGACACACCAATGCTGACTTTATGCAAGAAAACATAACAAACTTCTTTCATGTGACGAAATTGTTCTTACTTTTTATGGGACATCAAGTATTTATATTGTTCTATGACTTTATTAACCGTATAAGATGCAATGATTACCTATAAGAAAAAAAAAATTGTGTGAATAGATAGACTGCCAAAATAAAATAGCATGAGATTGATGCAATATATTATGATGATCCTCATAAAGACACAAATATCTTTTGTCCAGCTCAAATATCATTTATAATGAAATTATTGGAAAGAAAGACAAAAATGAGGATAAAATAATAACTCTGAGGGCATATTAGAATTGAGAATAATAAAAGGAAAGGGAAGTGAATTTAATTTACACATATTTTAAAGGAAAATTTGTTAGATTTAAATCAAAACCAAAGAAGATGTCCCAATAAAAAAAAATCACTTCTATTTCCTTCCAATGATACACTGCCTCCCCCCAACATTTATATCCATCAATGAAGATTTTTTGCTTTTGCAGATAAGAAATGGCTTTGAAGATGAGGTAAGAAGTACATGCGGATATGGTAATAGGCATAAAACTGATTCATAGCTGAAAATATTCTGATTGAACAAGCTGGACTGATTCAATACATACATTGGGATGCTTGCCCAGCTGTTGAGCCAAGCTCTTTAGAAAATAGCACTAATACTAAAGGAAATTGAACAACTAAATTGAATTATGTTTTGTTTCACTTGATGCCCTCAGACACACACACACAACACATAGCATGTGGAGCTGTTTAATTGGATCACTGTTCAACATCCGAATCCCCAATATAATTAATATCACAACAAACATAACTGCTGAATTACAAGCATTTCTTTTTGAGTTCTGAGTGAGATAAATAAATATAAACTCTGCATGTCGTCTATTTTACCAAATGAATCATTTCATATAACATTTCTTTTATATGATAAGGATTTGAGATCCCCAATACGTCCGTGCTTTCCCTCTATCTGTTTTTTTTCTTGGCTCCAGAGTAGTGTTTCCTAATTCACTCATTATCCTTGCAAATCCTGTTTCTGTTTATTCATACTAAAATGGTACATTTGTGAAACAAATGTGCAAGACGAATCAGAAATTAATGGAGGAAGACTATGAATGCGGCTATATTGAGTAACATGAAGAGGGAGAGTTGAAGAAGAGAATCACAAAGTACACATTGGCCGATTTATGCAAGAGAATGGAGAAGTGCAGATGAGCGCACAGACAGAAGCAATTCAAGAAGTGGGAGACGAGTTGAGAGTACGGGGAAGAGGAGACTAAATATGGAAAATGGGGGATATTTGATTGAAGTTTGACTTCTATTTTTGAAAAAAGCGACAATAGAAAACATAAAAATTTGGAGAGTGGAAAATTTGTCAAGATAATCATTTTAATATATGCATAATATTTTAAGTATAATATTTTAATTATTATGACTATATTACTACAGTACATTAAATACAAAATTTTCTCCCCTACTATATAATAAATTCTTGCCTTTTCTAATTATAGTATTTTATTTTGCTTAATTATTTTGATTATAATTAATATAATGTCTCCTCCTTGATTAGTAGCATAACATGTAATAATTAACAAAGTAATTAAAACTAGCCTAGTACCACAAGTTATATAAATTGTTGTCCCCTATATCATGTACCGTGGACAACCACAAATTAGGTGACACTATCAAGACATACCCAAAGAGTATGAATTTTGTAGTGTATTAATTAAAGTAATCTTTAGAACTTCTATCAAGGAGTGATAGTAAAAGGAACGTTTAGCATCCATAATGCAAATGACAAAAGGAAGATCACGTAATATAACTTAACTTACATCATGTTCTACAGAAGCACAATTAACCGAAGCCACTATGAATGACAAAATTGCTCGGCTCACAAAGTTAAAATGGTTGCTGATTCTAAAATGACCATATAATGTTATTATGATTAAGGTATCAGAAGTAGAAAATTCATCAGACGATATGATTATCAATTACCATTTAAAATTCCTCAAACTCTTAATCAAGTAAATCATAATTCACATATTATGAAAATTTTAACTAGTTGAATGACGCAATCCCACAATGTATGGAAAATCAACTGAATAAAACAACATGGTGTAGCATGGGTTGATATAACCAACTTGTTTCCCTCAAAATCTTAAAACAGAATATAATGTAAAAAAGGGAAGGAAAAAAAGCCTTTGTTCCAAAACATCAATGCAGATGATATTTGACACAAATAACAACCCGCTTCCTATCCAGGTATTTAAGAAAATAATAAGTTTTTAAGTATGTTCTACCCTAATTCATGCCGACCAAATTATGAATGAAATGCTTTTTTGAATACATTGAATTTCGTATTTCTTAAAGCACGCCAAACTGATCAACCAGAGGATTCTGAAAAGTTAATGATGAGTTGTAGCTTAAACCAGACCATAGAGGTATACTAGATACGGATAATAAACTCATGCCATGAAAGCTGTTAATAGTGTTATTTTAACACACTTGCTCCCAAATAGATTAAGGTAGAAAAGACCATTATTGCGCAGCACTTCAAATTGTTAGCACAAGCATGCATGCGGCATTTAGGTAAGACATTAATAGTCAATGAAAAACTCTACACATACGTTATTAATTCAGATCTCGACAAAAATCATAATGTAACCAGTTGTCAAACACCATTAAGAACAAATTTAAGATTAGCACGTTATTTTGAACATGTATCTGAAAAAAATAGATATTACTCTACTTTTAAGACAGAAAAGTATATCCAGTACATTGAATTGATAGCAAAACATATGGAAAGAAATCAATACAAAACAACAAAGAAGAATCTAACCTTCCGTTTCTTCAACAACTCATTTTCCTCTTCCAAACGTGAGACTTTATTCTCCAATTCTTGTGTGTAAGCCTGCTTTTATGATTCAGGTTAAGGAATCTTACTGGGCCCCACTGAATCTCAAAGAATAAAGTCTTAAACAGCATAGCAATGAATTGAAAAAGAGAGAAAAAATCAACCTGTTTTCTCGCTCTTGAACGGGCAGCAGATTCTCGATTCTTGATCATCCTTTTCTGTCTCCTTTCAACGGTCTTCTCAATCATGTCCTCTTGTGTGCCTCTTTTTCTTCCAGATGTCTCTGACATTGTCCCCATCACAGGTGAAGGCAGTGCCACAGGAATTTCAGCAAAAGGAGCATCCAATGCAGAACCAGCTCCCATATGTAATGGCTGTGCCATAGTATGGCCAGGCATATAAATTCCCATTAAACTTTGTTGAGGATGCTGATATTGTGGTTGTGGATACTGAATCCACTGGCCTTGCTGAGGAAACTGTGCTGCTGCAACGTTTGAATCAGCCCCAATGACAGGACCCATATTCTTTTTATCAGATGATGCTTCCGCAACAACTCCTGCTTTCACCAAGAAATCCTCCAATGTCATCTCTCCCAAAGTAGGCTGTCTCTCCCGAGACTTCTTCTCCTCATTGCTTTTGCATTGTTGGATATCTTGCCAAACCTCATCAACTGTCTTCTTGCTTAGTGCACTAGTTAATGACAGACTAGCTTGACGCTGAAGAGCAGTTTGATTAGCCTGTGCTGTGCCTTCAACGTCCATACCTGTAGACTGGTTTGCCTCAGCAGTCCATACATTTTTCAGAAGCTCGTCAAGGTTCATACTACTTAGTGGCTTTCCTAAGTCGCCCAATTGATTCTGAACCTCATCAAGTGTGAGACTGTACATTGAATTTTGCCGCACCAAAGGCTGGAATTGTGACTGTTTTCCATTAGTGTCACCACCGGCTTGAGACCCCATAGTTTGGATACCCATTCACCAATTCTTATTGTAACGATTCACTTCATGTCCCACTCAATCATTTAGTGCTAAAAGACTAAAGGCTTGTGATCCAAATTTTCCATCCGGGCCCAGAAAATCATAACCTGACAAATACAACTAAAAACTAAGACCAAGTTTTGCCAATATTGCTCAAAATTAAGATATCATTTAGTCATAAAGGGGAATTGCAATTTCCTCTAACGATAAAATTTTGAACGCAGAACCAAAGGATTTAAAACTAGTCCAGAAACAATATGATGAAGCAAGCCAAGATAAACAGGAGAATAAATTTCATTTTCCTTTCAGAAAATGAACCGAAACAACTGTAAGGCCAGAGAGAATAGTATAAGATAAATATCTCTCTGTTTTTTAATTCCCTTTACAAATTAAAAAAACATATATCAAGACATGAAAAGGAGCAATTTTCTAAAGGGAAAAGGCACCGGTATGCATGTCAGACCAACAATTCACTGAGACACAAACAAATTCAAGCAAGTGTGAATCAATAACCTTAAATAAATCCTTCTCGGAAGACAAAATAAGGACTCAATTTTTTTTCCAGATAAACATCCAAATGGGTCTTGAAAACTTGGATCACTTGCATGCAAGCTCAGAGAGCCACATAGTTGTCTTAATCAGATGCCCTTTGAACCCTATACCACATATTCAAACCCAGAAACGCCCCTTAGAACTTCCGTTTCAAAACCCTTTGGTTAGAATACCAGGGTCCGAATTCCCATAAAGTCAGATATGGGAAAACGATATGAACAAGAAAGTGGAGAAAATTGATCAATTGCGAAACTGAAAGGAAAGAAAATTTCATCCCAAAATTCGAAACGCTTTCAGAAAAATTATATGAGGAACAGGGGAAAGAAACAGAAAGGAAAACCGTTTGCATGCGAAAAATTCAGCCCCACGAAAACACAAAAATATCCAAAAAAATATCTCGAGAAAATGCCAAAAAATGGGATCAAACTCACCACAACCCAAGTCGTTCTTTACGAAATGCAGTGTCAAATTTCAAATTGAGAAAGCATATAATCATAAAATTAATAAGTAAGAGTGTGCTTTAAGGGAAAAAATTCTAAAATAATAACTAAATATAATAATAGAGAAAAGCGCACCTCTCTCTGAACCAGAACAACCGATCTGAAACTATTCACTGAGTGATCAAAAGAATGACTCTCAGCACAATGCTTTTGAGAACCAAGATGATGAATAAACCCGCCACGACTGTGCGTATGCACAATGCATTTTAGTTTGGCAAGTACAACACCCGGTAGGCGACAGAGAGAGAAGTGAGAGTAGGATTGAGATTTACCCAAAGTTTTTTATACGCGGAGAATAATAAAGTTTACTGCTTTGCCTTGGATTTTCGATTTTGTCGACAAATGAGGAAGCGTTACCATAATACCATGTGGGCAGCCTCACCTGGTAATCATGATCCGTTCCTGTTTCATTGACTCACACTGCTTCTGTCACCCAATCACATAGTCCCACGAATTGATGCGATGTTCCACTCAAATTGATGATCTCATAAATTTTGTGTTATTATTGTACCACCAATTAATTCATATGAGAGTACTGCTTGGTGCCTTGGTCTATGAACGAATGATAGTCCCACCATTTCTTTCTTTCTTTCTTTTTTTGTAGCTTTAAAGTTTTATAATTTTATTTTACATTTATTGTTGTTTTAGATTTTAATGCATTATTTTTTTACACTAGATTTCAATGCATTATTATTAATTATTCTTTCATCTATGCCCTCTTCTAATTTAATTTAATTTAATTTATATCATTAAATAATGGTATTTTAGTCAAATTATTTATAAATTCTAACATAATCAATGATTTTTTATCCTTATGAAACAATGTTAAATATTACCTCTAGTCCTTAATATAAGATCATTTTAACCGAACCATGTGGATTAAAAATTAGAATTAAAATTAATTAACTACCTCGATTTTTTCAAAAATTTCAATATTTTTCTAAAATTACCCTTATTTAATCTCTCTTTCTTTTTTTTGATATATTAAATAGAGATATTTTTTAGAAACGTATAATAAATACTACCTCATATATTATAAAGGATCTTATATTTAGAATCAGGATAAAATGTCCTACATATAGGACTGAAAGGAGTAACAAAATAAATGAATGGGAGGGAGTAATTCTTTCATTTTGTTTTTATGTTGTTGGGACCCAGATGTAGTTAATATTAATTCACTTTATTTGCTTTCAAATACTCCATCCCATTCTTAAAAACTATTGTTTTAGGTTTTATTTAAAATCAGGAAAAAATAGAAAAAAGTAATATTAGGAGAGAAAACAAGTATGAATCTAGATAAGAGGGGTCTAGATTCTATCTTGTTTTCTCCTCAAATTTTTTATCTTCCATGTTTTCTCTTTATCCAAACAAAATATTAAGATTTTCATACAAACCAATAAAATAATTAAATAATCTAGAATATTATAAGCTTTAATTTAAATGCTCTTTTGAATGATATATTTTATATTAATAGAGGGCAAACTAGTAAAATAAATAATTAATACTGCATTAAAATTCTAAAATGACAAAAATTATGAAATATTTTAAAAATTTTAAAAAGATAATTTTTATCAACTAGAGGGAACATAAAAGACTTTAGAAAGACATGCATAGACCCAAAAGAGAAGGTACAAATGTGATTGTTGGGTGCATATAATTTTTTCCTATGCTACCTCTTATTATATAATAATGATTCATCGATTATATTATATGAATTTTAAACATTAAATAGAAATATTTCTAAAAATATTATTTATAACAAATTTATTAATTTCAACTGCTTTTAAATTTTTTATGGTGTTAGAGGCTTTCATTGGCCTATGTGTAGTAGGTTTTTCTTCTTTTAATTTAGTATTAAAGGTATTCCATATCTAAGAGTCAAAGACATTTTAAGAGATAAAGATAATTGAAATGAGTTTTTTCTCTTTCAACATGATCTTTTCTCGTACATATAGTTAGAAATTAAACCCTAATTAATATATTTAAAAAATTTAACTATCTATTGACTGTGTTAGATTTTGTCTGTTGTAAAATAAGAACTTGTTGCTTATAAATAGAGAGAAGGGGGTATCAACATAATGTAGTTTTTCGCTTTTTTCTTTAATGGTCAAGAATATTTTCCATTTACAATGGAAATTAATCGCTGTTGGAGCACAAACGCCAATCTAAGCTAATGTTTTTTGCATTTTTTTTACCATATCGTCTTTTGTATTAAAAAATTGTATTCTATGATATTTTAAACTATTACAAAATAATATTCAGTGTCATATATAAGATAATAATTTTTCACTTAGGCTGAATTTTAAAATAATATGTTAAGAAAATAAAAAGCATAAGTCATTAATATCAATATTATATATTATTATATATAATAAAATCTACTCGAAGTGTATCTGCCTTTGTGCAATATATGTATAATCCACTTCTAGTTTAGACCAAAAAAGAAAATCATAACTCAGTCTTTTATTGATATGTATGTGTCTATTTTTATGATAAAATGTGATTATAGTTTAGACTAATGAATATTATATTTTCTATGGGTTGTATTATATATATTGAAAATATTGAATTGAAGGATTTATTTATAAAGAAAATCATAACTTACTCTTTTATTGATATGTATGTGTTTTATTTAAAAGAAATCCTTATATTATGGTTCCGTGGAAGGATTTCAAACTCTTCCAAAGCCATATTCCCTCACATCTTTTAACCCCAATCCATTAATGGTAGTTGCAAACGGCTTCACTAAAAAAAATAAATACGTGTATTTCTTAGCTAGGGTTGGTTAGACATCAGACAAGCCAAATCACATGATATTTTTTAATTGAATCATGGTTTGATTCATTGATTACTGGTGAGATAGGTTAATTTGGTTTGGTTTTCAAAATATTAATACAAATAAATAAATTTAAATAAAACATAAGAATTATTATTATTATTGAATAAAAACAAATTATGACTAATTTAAACAAAGGAAAATAATAACAAGCAGCCTAAAGATAAGTTTTGCATAACAGGTGTGTTGGGATGGCTTGATAGGACCAATTCTATCCGGTATATTGGGTTGGCATGAAAATCGAGTGAGGTTGAATATTAGGTTGATGTCAAGTCCTACCCAGCTCATACATATACGATTTTATTTTTCAAAAAAATTATGAATATTAATTAATTTCATCTTATTTTCTTTGTTTTTAATATAAGACTATTTTTACTCAATCATACAGATTAAAAATGAGAGTTAAAATGATTTAACTACCTTAAATTTTCTGAAAATCATAATCTTTTTCCAAAATTATGTTTATTTAATCTCTTTTTCTCTCTCTTTGGGACACATTAAATAGGGATATTTTTTGAAAATATATAATAAATACTACCTCGTAAAGGGTCTTATATTTATAATCAGAGTAAAATATTCTATATTTAGGACTGTATGGAGTATTTTTGTTTTTGGTACTCCATTTGGTCCTATACATAGGATCTTTTATCCTGATCATAAATATAAGACCATTTATAATATACGAGGTAGTATTTAGTATACATTTCCAAAAAAATGCACATATTTAATGTATCTAAAGAGAAAGAGAAAGAGATTAAATAAGGATAGTTTTAAAAATATGTTGGGATTTTTGAAAAAATCGAGATAGTTAATTAGTTTTAATTTTAATTCTTAATCCGCGTGATTTGGTTAAAAGGGTCTTATATTAAGAATAAGAGGTAGTATATTTTATGTAATAAATTAAATTTATTATTATCATAAATATTTTTAATTTTTTTAAATTTTAAATTATTTTGTTAATATTATGTAAAATTAATACATTATTTTTAGTATTTATAATCTTAGAAAATATTACTTTAATCATAATATTATTCTTGAAGAAAATATATTTTGAATAAATGTGATTATAATTTTATTAATAAATAAAATTATTTAAAATAATTTTTAAAAGCCGGTCAAACCCAATTTTATTCATCGGATCATCAGATTGACTGTTAAACTGGTCCTACCTAGTATTTGCGTACACATATTTAGTACACTGAAGTAATATAGGTATCTTAATACTTTATAAAAAGAGGATCAGAAGATGATAATAATAATAATTAAAAAAAAGTTGGAGGTACATCTTTGACTGGATCACCATGGTAGTAAGTGGTAAGAATCAGAAAGGACATAGAAAAAGAATGGTGTTGCGTAGGCCGTACGGCTACGGCCTGTTTACCCAGCTGACTTGCGTTTGACCTTTCGTCATATAGCACCTCAGCCTCATAAAATTTTTGGGTCAAAAAAACATGGTTTGTAATTCTATTCTACACCACACCGGGGGCGGTATTCAATAAAGTTTATCCAATTAATAAGATCTGACTTATATTCTATAACGACAAAGATGTGGTTTTAAATTCTATTATTGTTAATGTAACGACCTCGTCCTCATTGATTAATAACATTTAAGTACTCTATAGGTATCTTTTGAGTCTTGAAGCCTGCTTAGATTAAATGAGCTTGACTTAGACAGATTAATAATAATAATAATATTAATATAATGGCTTAATTCTAATCTTAGTAAGTTTCCTAATCCAATACATAAATTTTTGTACATTGAAAAAATTATTTAGTTTTTACAAAAGGTTAATCATCTTAAAATCATAATGATGACTAAATCGATAAAATTATTAGTTCATTGACACTTGGTTTCATCATAGTTGAATTGGGGAAAATGCAATTATATATTTTACGTAAATATTAACGTTACAAATTTTGTTGCCCTTAATTTGTCTCCAATGCAAGCTGCCTCCTCTATTTCTCCACCATGACCATGACACCGATGGGGACACCGGAGGAGTTGGAGGAGGGATCCGTGGAAGGACTTCAACCTGTTCCAAAACCATCTTCACCCACACCTTCGCACCTCAGACCTATTATCAAATGATTGGTTTAAGATTTGAAGGAAAATGAGAAAAAATTCAGATTTTCTCATTTTTGAAACAATAAATTTGAGTAGAGGAGGGATTTTTCCCTCTTCTCCGTTTTAAGGAGAGAAAGAAAAATGTCCTCATCCTCTTGTTTTGTTTTAAAAAAAATATGGAGGAAAAAATCTTTCCTTTCATTTCGTTTCACAATTAATGGTACTTTTTTTTTGTTTTAAATATATAACATTTTATTCTGATTCTAAATATATAATTTTTAACAATATATGATATAATATTTATTATATATTTTTAAAAAATACTCATATTTAATATATAATAGAGAGAGAGAAAAATTAGATAATGATAATTTTAGAAAAATATTATAATTTAAAAAAAAAATGAGATAATTAATTAATATTAACTTTTATCCTTAATTCATATTATTTAATTACAATAATATTTTATTAAGAATTGGATTGAATAGTTGCTAAAAGATTTACTTAAAAAAAAACACGCGCAGTGGCAAATTCTTAACTAGAGTTCGTCCCTGACTAGGCAAGTCAAATCACAATATTTTTTTCAATCCAATCGTGGTCTGATTCATTAATTACTAGTGAGATCGGTCAATCTGGTGTTGTTTTCAAAATAGTAATACAAATAGATAAATTTAAATAAAACATGAGACTAATTATTATTGTTGTTCTTATTATTATTATTATTAAATAATATTATTAAACTAGAATTTAAAACTTGTGTGATGCATGGGGAGCTCCATATATCTAATCAAATCATATAAATGTGAATATAATAAAATAAGTATGAATAAAATATGATAATTAATTGCTTAAAAAAACATAACAGTTGAATTAGCAATTCTATAAAAATGAAGGAAAAATGATTAAAGCCTTACTTAGAATACTTCATGTCATATTCAATACGTACAAAATAATGTAAATATAAAATCTAATACAAAAATAATTTAAACTGATATTACATTAAATCTAAAAAGTAAATGCATCTCAATTGTCCAAGAAATCTTTTAAATTGGAATACATGCATTATAGTAACATACTCATCAATATTAAATGAGATCAAAATCTCAACAAGTATAATTTGAATTGATTAATTAAATACAATAATATGAGGCAAGGTTGTACTTTTTTTTAGTTCATATTTTTTTGGATAATAACATTTTTAAAATAATAGAACTAAAATATGTTGATTCATAAAAAGAAAAATATACACGTACCCAAATCAAATAGAACACAAAATATATATGAAATATTCATAAATTATTTAATTATTAGCTCAATATAATTAAAAAAATATATTAAAACATTATTCGAATATAAAATAAATATTGAAAAACAATTCAACATATACGCTAATAAATATATATATGCATAATATATTGAATATTTATTTTTTATGTTTCCACTATAATATTTAGAAAATAGAAATTGTGGCTGCTTCCATAATATATGCTTGTTCGGATATTTATTCATATAAATTTGGTGTTGTCTAACGAAGAAAAAGTTTTTTTTTCAATTTTTTTTCATAAAAACAAATCCAACAACCAATATCAATAATAAATGAGAAGGGAAAGCCATCAAATATTCAGATAATATTATTAAACATTCTGCCAGTAGTGGAACATTCTATCTAACTAACAGTACCAAAAAATTTAGTTGAGTCTCACACCATAAACATCTTAATTGAGAAAAATCAAATTAATTACCTCCATTTAGATTAATAATGAATAAGGTGATTATCTTATTAGCCCTGAAACAATAAACAAAATTGTTGACAACAAATAATAGAAAAATCAGATGAATTATAAATAATTGAATAAATAAAGGTCCTACCAAGATCATTAATGTAAGTCTGAAGCGTTCGGAGCAATAAGAGTCTTGACAGCAATCAATCTTATAAATAGGTGTGAAATACTGAAATGCACTAATATGAAAATGATAACATATATGATAATTTAAAAAATTAGGAAACATATCATAATATTTTTTTTCTTTTGACCACAATTAAAACATATCATAATCAATTAATTTTTTTTAAATCAAGTTAAAATAATTAGCCTAATCATATGGGTGCTTGAAATCATAATGCATCGTGCTTTTGACATAATAATTAATAATAATAATAATAATAATTTATTATTATTATTTGTAAGATTAATTTTGTTCTTGTTTTATCTTGGCTTGAAACTAACTTGTAGGTTGAAGATGAAGTTCAAAATGGCATTACTTGGAGAGTGATCTTTAGTGTCACACGCTGGTATATATGGAAATGGCATTGTCAAGATATATTTGACAGGAATGGCAGTACGATTACGGGGCACAAAAAGAGAATCTTCCAATTCATCGGTAGCATGAGATGGAGAGAAGAGGGGACGGTGAGTCAGGAACCAGTTCAAAGAAGACAGGTTCTCATCAGATGGCAAAAACCACCCACTGATTGGTTGAAGTTGAACATTGATGGGGCTATACAACGAGAATCAGGACTCACCGGTGGAGGGAATCATCAGAAATGAAAGTAGCAACTGGGCAGGCGGATTCACACACAAGATAGGGATTTGTGAGGCACAAGAGGCAGAGACGTGGGTGTTCATTCAGGGACTTCAGATATGTTGAACATTAGGATTAAAGAAAAATCATTGTTGAATCTGATTCTTTGTCGTTGATATAGGCTTTACAAGACCCCCTTACAAGGAAATTCAAGGAGATGGAAGGTTATTGATCCAGGCAAAAGAGAATGGGTTAACAAGAACTGGGAAATAAAATTGCAGCCCATTTATAGGGAAGCAAATTGATGTGCACACAAATTGGCATCTATCAATTTGCATGGAAAGGAAGGGTAGTATACATATTTGGTTACACTTGTATCTGAGTTGGAGACACTTATGATACGGGATGTTGCGGAGAAGGGGTTCCACGTGAAGTAGTGACTTTTGTTTGATTGTGATTATTGTTTTAATTTGTTATCTTTTATGTTTTATTTGTGTTATTTGGGGTCTATTGACCCTTCCAACTCTACCCAAAAAAAGAATTAAATAAAAACAAAATTATGACTAATATATGTATGCATGTTTGGATTCACTGAAGATAATTGATTATCAGTCTAAAATCAATTATCCAAAAGCAACAATTTGTTGCTTTTCACTTAAGATAATTGATTTATTAGGCTGAAAAAAGTGAATCTGAAAGGGCACTAAGTATGCATAGATGGAAAATACTGGCTCTCAAATAGTTGAAAGGTAACTTTTTTTTTTTGAGACACAAGAAGGGAAAAACCCAGTATTTACAACAAAAAGGCTGAAACCCCAAATTATCTCCTAAGACCAACATTCCAACGGAATCAGGAATATCTTCAAAAAGGCAAGACTCTTGCTGTTTAGTGGTAGCTTCCCTGACTAACCTGTCTACAATCTTATTAGCCTCTCTTGGAACATGTTGGACAACAACATTCTAATTCATATCCAACAACTCAAAAATGGCACAGTAAATAGAGTCAATGGTGGTTCTATTCCTCTGATGAGAAAGAATCTGATCAACCACAAGTTTAGAATCCGATTCAACAATGATTTTTCTGAAACCCTTGTTCCAAAAGCAATTTTGAGGCCTAGAAAAATGGCCCAAGCGTCAGCTATATTTCGTAAACAACATCCAAGACAGAACCGCCATTTTGATTCATTTAAGTAATATATATATATATATATAATTTTAATGGTTGATTAAAAAAAGCATGAGATGATGATGATGATTATTTTAAAAAAAGTTTGAGGTACATTTTTGTCTTGATCGTCATGGTTGTAAACATAAAAAAGGAGAATAGAAAAAGATGGGTGCTGCATTGTATTACTACTTCCTCAATGCAAGTCCTCTTCAATGGTTGTCCAATGGAAGAGTTTAAACCATTAAGAGGAATCTGTCAAGGAGATCCCATCTCACCATATGTCTTCATTCTTTGCATGGAGCGATTATCACAGAAGTTAGTTGGGTTAGTAGAGAGCAAGAAATGGGAAGCTATAAAACTTGGTCAGAACGGGCCTCCTCCCTCACACTTATTTTTTGCTGATGATCTTATATTCTTTAGCTCTATCACTGCCAATCAAGTTAGTCTGTTGAAGCAAGTTTTACATGATTTCTGTGTTGACTCGAGCTATGATGTGGGTGCAAATAGGACGCCATCTTCTTTTCAAGAAATGTTGCCCACAATGTGGCCACCCCTATTAGTAATGAATAGGGGGCTTTGGGGGCTTTATGCATTTCGATCAATTGGGGAAGTATCTTGGTGTTCCTCTTCTTCATAAAAGAGTTTATAAAGCTACTTGTGATTACATTGTTGACCGTGTCAAGCAGAAACTCTCAGGATGGACAGCAAAAAAGCTATCCCTAGCAGGACATGTCACATTAGCCAAATTGGTCCTTCGCACAATCCCCTTGTATGCAATGTAGACAACGAGGCTTCCTATTAGTATCTGTGATAAAATTGATAAAATATCTAGAGACTTCATTTGGAATCCCATGACTAATTCCAAGAAAACAAGCCTTATCAATTGGAATAAGATGTGTCAGCCGCTTAATCATGGTGGATATGGAATAAAAAAACTTGATAGCCAAAACAAAGCGTTCCTCATGAAACTTGGATTTCATCTAATTGCACAACCTGATCTCCTTTGGGTCAAGGTTCTTTGGGCAAAATATGGATGGAAGACAAGCATTTGTGGGGCTTTCAAACGAAGGCAGTGTTCACACCTTTGGAGAAGTCTTGGATGAATATGGGAAGCCCTCCAACTTGGGATCAAATAGGAGCTTGGTGATAGCCAAGCAATTACGTTTTGGGAATATAATTGGTATGGAGAGCTTGGTCCATTGAAACACCTCTCCCTTACTGAAATTCCTGCTGAAGATTTAAGGAAACCTGTATCCTGTTTCGCCACAAATGAAGGACAGTAGAATTAGGGCCCTTTCGAGCATTTGCTCCCACTTTCTACTATCCTACAAATTACTAGTATCAAGCCACCATTTGTTGATGATGGGAAACCACAATGTCATTGGGGCTTAACTGCAAATGGGAGTTATCCTGTTAATGTAGCTTACAATCTTATCGAGCAAGATAAGTGGGATTAGGAGAATACGACGTGGAATCTAGCTTGGCAATGGAATAGGGTGCAAAGAATTTGTACTTTCCTCTGGTTTGCTCTTAAAGGGAAGTTACTCACAAATAATGAGAGGAGTAGAAGACATATGATGAACAGTAACCTCTGTGAGCTGTGTACTAATGGAGTGGTAGAGGATCTTGTTCATGTGTTAAAAGGCTGTAGTTTTGCTAGGCAGGTATGAAGCTCACTTTTGTCTACACAGCAACTGAGAACCTTCTTCTAGACTCATTTGATAACTTATTCACAAACAACCTAAACTATAAAAGTGGTTACTCCAGCAATGGACATCTGTTTTTGGCATAACATGCTGTAAACTCCGGGAGGTACAAAACAAACATATTTTCTATGGTGAGAACCCCAATATCCAAGCCACTATGCATTAAATTCTCACTATGGCTGACTTTGTCAAATCGGTGCAACAAATGAATTATGCAATTGATCACTCCTGTCCCCTTACTTTTACACATTTTATCAGTTGGGAACGGCCACCAGGAGGTTGGATCAAGATAAACTGTGATGGTGCACTAAAGGGGAACACCTGCTCCGCTAGTACTAGTAGCATCTTTCGAGACTCCACTGGCAATTGGTTAGCTGGAATATATGTAGAAACATTGGTCTGTGCAGCATAACATAGGCTAAATTGTGGGCCACTTATAATGCGCTCAAGTTGGCTTAGGCAAAAAGATGGAGGAAGATCAAACTGAATCTGACAGCAAGCGTGCCGTGCTACTTATATCTCAAAAAAATGCAACCGCGCTAATGGACACTTTCCACTGGTTCAGGATATCAAGCAGTTGCTTAAGCTAAACTGAGATGTAGACGTCATGCACATCTACAGAGAAGCTAACAAAGGAGCAGATCATCTCGCAACCCACGCTCTATCCAAAACCATTGGATTGCATTACCTTACAGACCCATATGATGAACTCACATTAGTTCTCCTAGACGGCCTAAGGGGATATCCACCCCAAGAGTTTGTAGCTCCTAAGCTCTATTGTCTTTTTCCCTTTGTCATAAAAAAAACAAAAGATGGGGTGTGTGTAGACCTACGGCTACGGCTTATTTCCTTTTGTCGAGTAACAACAGCTCCTAGTATGGTTAATAAATTTTGGGCAAGAATATATGGTTTATAATTCTAATTTAAATATTGCAATTATTTCAATGGATTTTATGATTAAAAAATGAATTCAAATTAGTTAAAAACTTATGATTTAAGTTTTTCAGTTAAAATTTTTATTTAAAATCATTGACGTTGACAATATTTTTAAATTTTGAGATTATTAAGTACAAATGCCTTTAATTCAGAGTCATGAATTATAATTAAAACTATTCTAATATTTCAAGATATTTCCAACTTTATCATGTGAGGGGAAATAATACAATTATGTGAATGTGATATGTTGTGGAGACATTTTGGTCTTTTATTATACTAAATATAAATTAATTGAAAAAATTATAAAATAATAAATTTTGTTGGTGAAAGATATGTTTATGATAAGTAAGAAGCCAATAAACTAATTTATGCGTGCAATGAATTAATTATTAAAAACTTGGGTTTTTTTTTTTTGGTAAAAGATAAGTTATCAATATATCAATATTATCAATAACAATTCTAAAATCTATGGAGAGCCACATTGTTCATGCGTTGCGAATAATATAACTATAATGTCCAAGCCCATTTAGTTGATTAATAAAAATTGATAAGTAATTTTTTTTTAAGCCAACAAAAGTTTATCCTTTTAGCAAGGGAGTGACTCATATCTCACAAAGATGTGAGTTCGAATTCCACTATAGATGTAACGACCTCATTGGTAGTAAGGGTGAAAATAAATCAGGTCAGGTCAGATCTTGTCTAAACAAGCCAGGTCTGCTACGTATGCCTTAAATCTGAGTTTGACTTATTAGCCCACATAAGAATTTTTTTATAGGCTCAGATCTGAGTCTATAAAAAGCCTGGCTTGGCCTGAAACCTATTTGAAGGTCTACTAAACTAGTAGGCTTTCAAATAAGCTTGAAAGCCTTGGCTTTGAAAGCTTTAAATAGGCCTCTAGCCTATTTAAAACCTATATAACAATATGAAATCAATTTAAAAAATCCATGTCTAAATAAAAAAAATTAATAAAGGCTTTATTTTGTATATTATCATATGTAGTAATAACAAAAATTAATCTTACAGCATAATTCATACTCAAATTGTAGCTAAATCTTATCCATTCAACCTGTTAGTTTCTACTTAGCCAAAAAAGTTATTTATCTTTTTATGATATTTACCAACATTACATTTCACTATCAAAGTGGCTCCTATAGAGTATGCAGAATTCATTCATCCATGTTCATTACTTTTCTATGCAACCTACTAGATAAATTTCAAAGTCTTCGATATCCCTTAACCATGTTTTTCATGGAGGATGGAGGTACTGATGGAAGTTTAGCTCAGGTTAGGGTTTGTCCTTTTGAGTTGAGAGAGATGAATAATTGAAAGATGAAATTGAAAATAAAGGTCTATAGAGGGAGAAGGAGAAGTAAGTAAGTAAGTGATTGAAAAAAAATTACAGTATAATAAATAAAATTAATTTATATTATATATTATAATATAATATAAAATAAAAAATAAAAAATAAAAAAATATAAACAGGCCTGACCTGATAGGCTTCAGGTCAGACCTGTCTTAAACAGGTCAGGTCTATTTATCTAAATAGGCTTAACTATTAGACTAAACGTCCAGCTTAGGCCTAATATAGGCCAAGGCGTAGACCCCTAATAGGGATCTGGCCTATTCCCACCCTAGTTAGTGAATAATTTGTAAGTATATTTGTAAGTGTTTTTGGAGCTTTGAGGTATGCTCTAACCCTGTTGATCTTTCAAGTCTAACTTATCTAAACTTCCGTACACCAAAAAATAAATTTTTTTTTTCAAACAAAAAAAAAACATAAAATACTAGAGAGTAGTGCCTTTCTTTGCAGAATCTACCTGTTTTATCTCGTGTTGCATATGTTGTGAAATTTCGATTAGAATGGGACAAAAGGTTTGAAGATTCATTTACCTACATAAGCATAGAAAAATCCTTCATCAATAAAACTTAGCTCAATTTTTTGTTGAATATATACTTACTAAGTGACTAATACACATAAAGAGGATCATAAATGCATGCAAGTCTAGGCATGGACCTTTTAGGTCTATAAAGGAACAAAAAAAAAAAGACCTTAGAGTTCCTTTAATAACATTTTTTTTTTGGGATAAATGTCATATTTGGTTCCATCTCTCACAATAAATGATGACTATATGCTATAAAATATATGGCTTTTTTTTATGAAATGATTTTCATGGTTCAAATTGATGTAAAGTATATTGTTCAAATTTAGTGTTATTTGAAATAAAAAATTGAGTTTTAAATCAATATCAATATATTATATAAAAGTAAAATCATATACCAATGGTTATTTAATATTTATTAAAATATTTCCAACATAAACCAAATTTTTATAATTATTGGTTAAGTATTTTTTTAAATGTACAAACACTATATATATATATATATTTTAATTATGTATCTTTTTTTTTAAATTAAATATTCTTATGCTAAAAATCCTATTTGGTTAAAGGGACCTAGAGGATAGGTGATGGATTTTACTTCCCTTCCTTCATTTGGTTCAAAACAAAAATTGAAAGGAAGAGAGGAAAATTTTTATTAAGTTTTAAAATTTTCCGTTATCTTTTTCTCCAAAAGTAGGGGATTTAGAAGTGAGGATTGTAGCAAAAAATTACTACAACTAAATTAGCCTCAATAAGTTTTATTATTTCAAAATCACCCCTATGAGTTAAAGTCCATTATTCTCTTTGCTGGGCATTTTCTCCGCAACTAGTTCCTTGCCACCTAACCCAATCATTACTGGTAATAAAGGTTTGTTTAATAAGTAAAGTGAAAAATGTTAATTTCTAAAATAAAACAAAAATAAATTGTACTATAATTATTTTATTTTTTATTTTAGAAAAAAGGAGAAAAAACAATTTAAAATGAATAAGAATATAATAGTTTCCGTATTATTATTTTTCTTCCATTCATTAAAATCCTTCATTTTCTTATCTTTCAGTTGAGCCAAACATTATGAGTAGGAAAAGAGTTTCTAATTTATGAAAAGCATCATCATCAATCCAACTTTCAAGTTTCAAGGTTAAGGGTTCTCTGTTCTTCAAAACACTGTTGTGGGCGAACCATATATTATTAGAAATTTCGTTCCACAAACTAACTAATATAAGTTTCACCCAATGCGGATAATAAACAAAAGATATATCAAACCTTGAAGTTGGTAGTTTAATTACAAAATTATGAAACTTTTAAAGAAAAAACAAAGTTTGGACGTCGAAAATGAACTGTAACACCGTAAGTCCCATTCCCGGATCCAGGACCCATCTTTAGGATATTCAAATGATGTACGTTTAACCTAGACCATTTCGGGCTGTTGGATTGATTTTTTTTTTTAAAAACAAACCACAGTACTCAATCAATCATGACTTTTTAAAAAAGGTGTTTAATCAAAACAAATTATTTTTCTTAAAAATAAAAAATAAGTTAAACTATAATTTAAAAAAAAGAAGGAAAATAGTTATTTTTTAACTTTTTTTTTCCAAAACCAAGAAAGGAGATAAATAAGGTGGATACTGATTTTATATTATATATTTAAAAGTATTTTTAACTCTTATCATTTAAACAAGTTTTTTTGTCGAACTATAATTTTACAGAAAAAATATCCAAATATAACAACTTATAATAAATTTACTTTTACCAAATTTTATTTTTATAAATTTCATTTATTTTAATTTATTTTTATAAAAATGAAAATCAAACGGGTTTTTAGCAAAAACCTTGGATTTAAACAGTTTAAATCTTATTATTTTTAGTAGATTTTACCTAACGATTATTGACCAAATACAACTTAGTTTACATCACCAACTTAGAAGCAGACGGGGGTAATGACCACGCCATACCGTAATCTTGCTTCACAATGATATTCAATAATTTATAAGGAATGATATTAATGATTACAAATTTAAAAAACTAAAATTATTTCAAACAAAAGGACTACAAATCTGACGCCCTGTTTCATTTGCTGGAACTGTGAGCATGGAAATGGAAGTGGCAGTAGAATCTGCACTTTTGCTTGTTTGGTAGTACACCATAATCATACTTCCACGAAACCAAAGTTCCAGCAAAATGCCCTGAATTGGGATTGACTGGGGGGGAGATGGAAGTGTGAGTACTTCTATGGAAGTGATAATGAAAATGCATCTTTGCCTCTACCCTGTGAAAAACATAGGCGAACCTAAACCCAAGGGTATGACCTCTCAGGCCAGTTTTACTACGGTCACCATCTCTGGTGAGTTCTCCAACACCACCGACCTCCGACCAGCAACCAGATGGCGTTGATGAACTCCGTAAAAGCACTCAACACCGTCGATGTCGTCCTTCATCATACATTGTGTCCGTCTCTGTTGACAACGTTTGCGAGATAGGATTTCTGGATGGATTTGGTCTAAATTCTGTCATCAACTTTGCAAGAACTCGCGTTCTGATCTGGGTTCCGTGATGGGATTCCTTCGACAGTGGGTGGCTGGGTTCGCAGCATCATCTTCATCGTCAACCATGGCCTCCATCGATCTTCTTCAATGCCGGCGAACCTGCGAAGTAGCAAAGCAACAAACCATCCATTCCTCAACGCTGTCATTCTAGCTTTTGGGTTTAAAAAACTAGGGCTTGTTTTTGCTTTGATTTCTGGTTGGATTTATGGGTTTGATAGCTGCTCTTCGTAAAAAATGGTTGTTCTGGTGGATGGTGATACTGATCTCCAGCATTGAGTCACCAGCATTGAGTGATGACATTGGTGGACGGCGACTTTGATGGCTGCTGGAGGTTTTCTTTTTTTTTGGAAAAGGGTATTTTGCTCTTTTAATATTATAAATATGCATTACAAATAAAATTATTTTAGGTTCCCACAAACATACCAAATACATTTTTAAATCTCACTTCCCTCTCCCTCTCCCTCTCCATTTTTACTTCCATTTCATTTTTCACTTTCTTCAAAACCACTCTCACAAACCAAATGGGGTATAGGTTGTAAATATCAAAATATATCTGTTAACTACTTAAACATTGAAAGATTGAGTGATAATTTTGAAAATTAGAGTGATAACTTTGAGAAATAAGAGTAATAAGTGTTAGAAAAATGAGTAATAACTCTAGTAAAATGAGTCTTGGATATTAAGAGAATAAGCAATGGCCTCAAGACAGCATTCAAAAAACATAAATGATAATTGCTACTCCTTCACTTAAAAATATAAATCCTTTTTAATTTTTTTTAAATATAAGTCATATTTAGATAAAATTAAAAGCATTAATTATTTTTTCCTAATCTATCATTATCTTTAATTAACTTATAAAAGAGAAAATTATCTTAGTTAAGGATAATATTGTAAAATAATATAAATTTTTGACAAATTTAATTAGTTTAACCTCATTCCTTAGTCTGTATATAGTTAGTCAAGTAGGACTTATATTGTGAATCGAAAAGAGTAAATATTAAAAGATTAAGTGATAATTTTGAAAATTATAGTGATAACTTTGAAAAAAAAGAGTAATAAGTGTTAGAAAAAGGATTAATAACTTTAATAAAACAAGCATGCACAAGTTCTTCAAAGATAAAAATATATATATAATACAAACTTTTATATTCATAATAATAATACAATGAGTTAAAATAATTTTATATTTATAAATAAAAATATAAATATATAATAGAAGATGTAACAAACTAAATATATAAACAAGAATTTTTTTATGAAATAAATAAATAATTTTTCAGAGATGTATTAATACGAAATATTATATCTAAAAAATATAACCACTAAAAAAAATATGAGCTTAGATTATCAAACCCTTCTCATCACATTATATTATATATGAGTTGAAAAAATTACAAACCACCAAAAGTGCCTATATATATTATGGTCCGTGGTTAGCCCACATATATCTTCCAATTAAAGGTTTTTATTTCAAAATCCAGATTTTATTTGGTTGCTATAGTTTTACAACTCTATTTATCTTATTTTTATGTAAATTTTTTAAAACATTTTCTATATAAATATATAAAAAAATTATTACTGTAATTTCATTAAAATTAAATTAAATAAGTATGAATATTTTGTACAGAATTTCAATAGACTCATAAAATCACTAAAATTATATAGAATACTAAAAAACTGTCATAATCAATCACTCGACAAATAACATAAATAATAAAAAAATACTAAGCATTTGTAACCTATCATTTTATTTTAAAAATATATTATTTAGTCAATTTAGATGATTAATTTTTTTAGATGAATTTTATAACCATAAGAAATTGATAACTAAATGAATTTAAATAGTTTCATTCAAGAAATTGCTTGCTTTATTTGAAAAATTATTAATCATAATATTTTTTTGCCAACACATTAATCATAATACTTTTTAGATTAAATATAAAAAATATTTAAACTTTGATTTTCTCTACCATTATTTAAACTTTGATTCAAACACTAAATTTAAATAAACTTCAACCAAACCATAAATTTTAAAATAATCAAGAAATTAAATTTATTAATTTAGTTATTTGTTAATTATGTAAAAGAGCTTATTTAGTGAAAATTAAGGTAAACCTTTATTAATTTGAATTAATTAGACCACTTAATTATTTTTTTGGCCAACAGACAACTTAATTATTGAATAATATTGATTAGATATAATTTATTACATAATTTAATTTCATCCGGATAATATTTTCTGGCAACCCAATTTGGAATAATTGAAACTTAGCTTTTTTATCAATTAATTTTTAAATTTATTATAGAACATTTGTTAGTGTTATTAATAAGAAAAAAGGATACTTTATTAGTGCATTGATAAATTTAAGATTATTAAAAATTTGAATTTATTATGTATTATTATTATCTCTTTTTAATAATATCACCTGGTATCTTGAGGTATCTTGGGTTCATTGTTCGCCCCAAACTAATTCGGATCTTATTCTGTAGAACCTTACGGTGGCAGATGGATATCGTCGGCCCCAGATTAATCTCGACCCTGTTCTGTAGGACCTTACGGTGGTAGAGGAGTATTGCCTGCCCCAAAACTCTTTGAGGCTATAATTTTTTTAACACTGTTGTATCCCTTAGAAATCAAAACCTCAATCCCATGAAATGTTGGCCAAATTCCTTACTACTTGACCAAGTAATTTATATTTTGAGAATTATTGATTAAGAGAATCAGTATATTATAGTGATATTTCTACTTTATAATTTATATTTTGATAATTATTGATTAAGAGAAACAACATATTGTAGTTGAGAAAAAAAAGGAACAAAATCTTTTTTATTCACAATTTCTATTTGATTTTTCTAATTATATAAAATTATCCCAGTATCTCTACATTATACAGCGTGAGATTTATATATTGATAAGCAAAAGCATCTCATAAGAATTTCGCAAGAAGTTTAAGTTTTAATAAAAATATAAACATCATAATAAATTAATAAGATTAAATTACTTTCGAAATACTGATATTCAAATTGAGTTGACAAATATTTTAAAATCAATCAAGATTTCCTTAAAATCAATATTTAGATTACATTATTTGTATTATTCAAGTGGATCTTGAAAATTATCCATAAATCAATTAATATATATTCAAATAATATCCAACTATCAACATTTAATGAGCTCAACAATCATTGACCTAAAATTTTAACCTTGTCCCTGGTCCAAAAATGTTTCATCCATGTCCATTGTCTCCAATACATGGTTTTAAAAATTCTCTCTCTCTCTCTCTCTCTCTCTACTCCCTCCGATTCAAAGTATAAGTCATATTTAACTAATTATATAAAAATTAAGAAAAGTAGTTTTACTCATTAAATCTATAAAAAAATATATTATTTTTAATAATATCAATATTTAATGCATTGTATTTAAAATTTGTTATCTCTCTTATATTTAATTATAGATAAGGGTAAAATAGAAAAAAAGAATATTTAATACTTTAGAAATTATCAAATGAAACTTATATTTAAAAAAAAACTTTCGAAAAGGAATTTATATTTTGGATTTAAAGCTATAAACTAAAATTTCAGCTAGACATCAAAATCCAGACTTCAATCCAAAATAATGTTGATTGTTTAAAAAATTAATTTCAGATTAGAGAATTAACGACATTGATTTGAGAATTAATTTGACAAGATTTTCATTTTTTTAAAATAATTTAACCACTTCAACCTGAGATAAACAAAAAAATGGATGGAAATTAAAATTTGCAAGATAAAATCATAAAAATGCAACCTAGTATACCATACGACAAGATACAGGAGGGAAATTTTTTTTAGATTGAAATGGTTTTTTTTCCTTCTTTCTTTTTTGAAATTTGCTTTCATTATACCAAAAATGACTTAAGAAGCAGGCAAAATGATTTTAGATTTCCATTATGTTTAAAAGTAATAAAGTATCTATTATTTAGAACAGTCATAGGTTGGAGCTTGCTATCATTTTTTCGGATTACTTATAGACTTCTTCCGGATCCATTCATTTTGCTAAAAGGATTCACACATGAAAAAAAAGGCAGCTTTTGTTTATTTAAAAAGAAACAAAACAATAAATTGAAGATTTCCATAAATTGAGTATTGAAAATGATCGAAGTACTGTACCTGCAAAATAGTACATTGGAAAACAATGACAATAAGTGGATAATATAATGTTAGGAAAAAAAAAAACACCTTTTATTCATCATTTGCCAATCCATTGTTGAATCTCCAATGAGCCTCGTCTTTCATTCTCTCTAATGAATTCTTTCATCGTCTCCAAAGCTTTCTTCTGACATAGTAATAAAACAAATTAAAAAGTTTTTGTAAGATAAATTAGAAAAAGTTGACAGGCAGGAACACCACCAACATGCAATTTGAAGTAATGAAGTAATGATCAATCTTGTTTTTCAAAATGAAGAAAAAAGAATCCAACTCTATATTCTTATCATTAGTTATCTAAAGAGTCACTCACAAGGATATTACATTCTGGAGTGCATGAAAGAAAAACACCATAATAAAGAGAGCAACTCAAAAAACACCAGAGGTAGAGCATTATTGATGTAAACAGAGTAGGGAGAAGGAGAGAAAATGTAGAAAGAGAACAAGGGAGAACAAGAAAAATTTAAGAGAGAGATAGAATAAGGGAAGGGAAAATAGAAAAGCTTAAGGAAATAGAAAGATAACTCAAAATTAACTCAATCTTATCTTACATTTGAATTACATTGATAGATATTTATAAACTGAATGGAATTTTCTAGAAAATTAATGAAATCTAATAATAACCATCAAGAGCTACTGCACTTGCGCTGAATTTGCCCTACAAAACAAAATTTCGAATTAACTGAAGACACTTAAATAAAGCAAACAAATGTATCCATTTGACTAAGATGGGCTTCCATTTTAAACTTCAAAACAATATCTTCCATCACTGTTTGCTTAAATCCCATTGTGTAGCCTGAGTCTCTTCTACTCGCACCACACCTAGTGACAGAAATAAAGGGGGGCAATCACCATGTTGCAAAGGTCCTTTTGTAGTTTGTTTATTTTTATTTGCAAAAGATGTGAAAATTAATTCTAGCGCCCCAAGTCTTCATACAATTTTCATCTTTAGCTCCCCCATATATTAAGCTCTAGATTCGTCCCTGAGTGCACACCTTAAAATAAAAGATTTAACACGTTTTGAGAGATTAATTGTCGCACCCGGAAAAATGCGACGAAAGGAAAAAAATAGAACAAATCTGGTTTTCGAGTGAAAATCGACTTGTGAGGAGTCGCCACCAAAATTTTGAGAAAAATCTTGAGAAACCACATTAAAGAGGAAAGGATGGTCTGCGTAACCAAAGTTGGATTCGGGAGTCGATTGTGTGCGGGGAAGGTGTTAGGCACCCCACAACACCCGTTCCTAGGAACGGTTACCTTACATTGATTGTGTAAATTAATATGGCTTAAAAATATATTTTGGTTTTCCTTTTATAAATCACATGCAAGAAAATGAGTGGAGAAAAAAGAAATTAAGAAAGTTTGGAAAACAAAATAAAGAAAATAAATTAAATTAAAATTAAGGATATTTTAGCAAAATGAGAAAAAGAATTGAGAAAATAAATTGGGAAAACATTTATTAAATTAAGAGGAAAAAACACCAAATAAATCAGGAAATATTTATTTATTTACAAAGGCGGACTTGACCTAGGATTAGAGCCTGGGGCCTACGTACCCTGTGATGGGGATCAAAGTCCACGTAGTTCGGGACTAGAAATGCGTGTCTGTTGGTTGATATTTTTTTTTATTTTATAATAAGAGAAAGTTAATGAAAAATAATTTACTTCTTCACAAATAAAACAATTTTCTGAGATTGAGTTGGTGTGTTTTAGTTTACAAAAAGATAATTTAATTCCGCTTACTTACTCTCATTTATTTTGTTCAAAAATGTTTTATTTTATTATTATTATTTTTTTTGAAAATGCGTTTATTTGATTTTCTTGAAAAAACATCATATTTTGTACTTTTGAAATTTTTCTTTAAAAAGGAAAACCGATCCACATGTTACAGAGTCATATCCAATAGATTGATTTCTTAATTACCTGCAGAAGTTCTAAACCTCACGGCATTAAGACTTTATCATAATTTTAAGGCGTTCATTTAGAAATACCGTTATTATTTGAAATAAAATTTGAAAACCTGTTATATAATCATTATTAAGATTCATTCTTTATAATTTAATTTATAAAAGAAAATTCAACCAATATATCTACCTGGATTCGCAATCTTACGTGACAACACGGTTAACCAAAATACCTGCGTGGGTTCTGAAAATCTCACGTGGTGCGGTTACTAAATCAATTATTTCTTTTATTTCTTTTATTATTATTTTTTTAAAAACAAAAATCACTAAATATTATTATCTATTTAAAACATTTCAAAATATATTTTGCTAAAAATATATGACTAAAAGTTATTTACAACTCACTCATCTAGATCATATGCCTGTGTGGACTCGTAGACTCACACGGCAATATGATTAAACAATATGTCTGCATGGATTTAAAAACCTCACGTGGCGTGATCACTAATCCAACGATTTATTTATTTATGATTATTTTTTTTTATGATGTTATAGGAAAATAAATTTCAATAAAAGAAAAAGCCATTGAGGCCTATCATATGCATACTCATGCACCCACGTGGGCTCACGATGTCAGGCCCATATGGACACTCATCAAAAACTCATTCTCACTGTCGGGCCCACAAGAAAATGATCAAAATACTCCTAACAAGATGCCTTGAAGCCCAACCCATAACGATAATTGATCCACAAACATTCATCACAAAATTTCCCCCACATCAAGCCCGAACCAGTCAAAAGCCCACAATCTAAAAGGCTAGAGTTCTCTGAAGCTTAATCCTCACAAACAACAGCATAGTGTCACCACCACTCGAAGTAGGACAAACTCAAACAGCAACACATTCAGGCAAGAGTTCATGGCAAAAACACTAATTAGCCTCACAAAATTCCTCGGAGTCAGAGTACCAATCATCGTGAATTTGGGCAAAGTTTAAACAACAAACTGGGGATCCAGATGAAATTATGATCCAATCAAGCAGTTTACGCATTAACTCAACACATGGAACACCATCCCGCGGGTTCACATGCCCCTTTTCATGAAGACAAGTCCAGAAAATCAAACCGAAGCCAAAGAAAGCAAAGAATGAACTAACCCCAGTGTCGCCGGAGAATGAAAAAACCGTGCTCGTTCCCCACTGCCTTCCTTTTCTCATGGCTTCCTGGCTTTCTCAATTGATTACCTCTGCTTTTCACTTCCTCGCGGTGTCCAGACCTCTTCAGTTTCCACCTCGGGCTCACGGTTTCGGGTTCCTTACGGTCTCCAGTTTTTTCACCTTCGGTCTTTCCTGGATCGTCCTTGCGAGTACTCTCCTCCGTTCACCTTCGTCCTCGGGCTTCCTCTGTTCTTGGTTCAGATTGGAGTCCTTCTCGCCCTCGGTCCCCCAATCGTGCCCCCTCTCCTCTGTTTTTTCGGTGCCTCCAGTTTCCTCCCCCGGTTCGCGTTCGTGCTCTGCTCCCTCTGTTTTTGGTTCAGGTTGAAGTTTTTTCCTCCGTGCTTGTCTACTCTCAGGATCCCTGCCTCAGATTTTCCCCAAAATCTTCAGGGCCTTTTCCTCGTGATCTCTCCCTCGGTTCTCACCCGCGGCTCCTCCATTTTTCGGTTCCTCTCCGGTTGCTCCCTTAATCTCCCACTCTCTCCTCCTCTGTTCTCTTCTTCAACCCGCGGCCCCTCTCAATTTTTCAGCCCCCCGAATTTCTAGGGCTCCCTCGGCCTACCAATTCTTCTCTCTCACGTCCTCCCTCTATTTTTCGGTTCCCCCTCCCCCCTGGTTCTTGAGCTCGGGTTCCCTTTTATTTTCTTTCTTGCCTGGCTTCCTCTCCTTCACGCGTACTCCCTCCATTCTTTTTAGCCTTTCGTGTACGCCTCCACTTCGTCTCCTTTTCTCAGAGTCCCACGGCTCCCTCTGCTTCCTTTTTCTTTCTCGGCCGCTTTCCTTTCTTTGGTTCTCGCGTTGGTCTCCCTCCTTCTCCGGTGTACCCTTTGTTCCTTTCTTTTTCTGACTCCTCTGGCTTTTCACGCGTGCCTGCTTTTGCTCGGTGTCTGCTGCAGCTTTTCCCTTCGGTCCGTGGCTCTACCCTAGCTGCCCAACGGGTGGCCCAAGTCCACGAGCCTTCAATTGGGCTCGTGGTGTCTTGGGCCCAAAACATGTTTTTTTTACTTGATTTTAGTTTTAGTTTTTTTTTTTACTTTTTGTGTTTTAATTTTTCATTTCATTTTATTTTTATTTCCTCTTATTTCCTTCCTTTTTTTTTTATTATTATTATTTTATTTTTTCATTTACATATTATTGTTTATTATTTATTTTATTTTGTTTTATTTTTTTTGTAAAATGCCCGAGGTGTTCACATTAATAGTCATAGGATGACTAACCATTTGTTGCAGGTTATCTTGTTCCCCAACAGTCATCACTTAAGCCTCAGAGTTCAGCTGCAATTCAAAGAGGTCATAATAGAAATTCAGAACAACATAGAAATGCAGATGTACACTGAAGCAAACCAAAGGGGTGAAAAAAAAACCTTTTTCTTTTTAGTTAGATTATTCTTTTTGTTTGTCCTGCCCACATTTCTGCTTTGGGTATCTTCTTCAGTGGAAAGCTGACTGTGGCCACCTGATATGACAACTTCTGTAGGACTCTTGCAAGAATTGTTAACACTCACACAACTTATGTATGCTTCACGTAAAGCATGGAATGCAATACTATAACTCTCTTGAGATAGAGATCCCTCTTCACTCAGCCTCATTGCTTGCTGACATAAATCATTGTATCGTTGCACCCTAGCTAGCATATTGTCAGATTCTTCTCCTATTGTATGGCCAGCTTTTGCATTTCTTGTCCACCGTTTCAAGATATATTGGGATGGGATTACTGAAAGGCCAGAATATTGAAGAACAATCAATGCATGTCGACAAAGAAAACCTCTGTATTCAAATAACCGACATATGCATGACACTTCAGATTTATTTTCATTCCATACAACAGTGAAGTCTTGATTCTTTTCCATATCAAGAACCATGTAAGTAATGCCTGTATCATCCTGTCTTTCAGCTTTAGGATGACAAGCAACTGCACCAATAACCTCAACTTGAATCTTCTTGAACACTGCATGCATGTAACTCCCTACAACACTCTTCTCTAATGGTGAAGGAGTTTTTAATGTTGCCACTTTACTCCAAGTCTCAGAATCAGCTTTTGCTTCCTCTTCATACCTGTCTTGCAAGATTGCTTCATACTGTTTGACAAAATCTTGCACAGAGGTCTTCTTATTAACATATTTATCAAAGAAGGAATTCACACTTTCTGATCGCAGGACAGTAGACAAACCACCTAAGAAAATATCCCTCATGAATGTTGGCACCCATAATTTGCGATCTTCATACAATGACCGCATGCATTCATCCTCTTGGAGTTCAAACCTATCAATAATTTCATCAATTGTCCATGACCTATAGATGCATTTTTCAAATTTTGCCATAAAATTTTCATGCCGCTTAATTACATGAGCCAAATTTTCAGATACCTTCCCCAATATATGCCATAAGCACACAGAATGATGAGCTAATAGGAAAGACATCTAAAATAACTGACTTTAATGTCTTGTCATGGTCAATAATTATCACTTTTGGAGCTTGGCCTCCAACTGCTTTGAGCCACGTCTGCATTAGCCAAGAATAAGTAGCAGCACTTTCATCAGATATTAAGGCACACCCAAGCAATATAAATTGATAGTGCTGATTTACTCCAACAAAAAGTGCAAGAGGCATCTTGTATTTGTTTCTAACATAGATGGTGTCAAAAGAAACTACATCACAAAAGTTCTTATAGTCATGCCTACTTTTAGCATCAATCCATAAAAGACTTTGCAGACGTTGATCCTCACCAAGATCTACTGCATAAAAGAAGTTTGAATTCATACTATGCATCTGTACAAAAAAATCAAGTAGAAGTTTGGCATCTGACTCCAGGCCCAAATTCCGACCTTTGTCAAACGGACTTTTCTCATGCTTGAGACCAACCACAGTTTTGTATTCAGCGAACTGTCTAGCCATTGCAGCATAAATTTTTCTTGTTTGCTCACTGACAGCTTGGGCAGGTAAAAGCTCATGATTATGCTCCTTCACAAAACTATGTATTACCCACTTTCCATCAGGCCTTCTTTTTACATGCATGCTTGCTTTACAATCAGTCTTTGAACAAGATCTTCTACCAGTTGAATTTTCAGCATCTTGCTTGTTCTGTCTTGCCCGTGGTCGATTGAATGATTTTTCATGCTCTCTTTTTGTTCCATACCTGGAACAAGCAAATTTTGCATCTATAAATTCTCTTGATGTTTTTGAACGGCGACTATTTTGTATTGCAGCATTAAATCCCATTGACCTTGCATATTCTTGGTAGAAAGAATAAGCTTCCCCATGAGACTCAAATTCCATGCCAGAAAAGGGCTCAAGATTTGTATCTTCCTTAAATATTGCCATATCCACTGTGGATGAATTCAAACCTCCACCGTCTAGAGCATGGACCTCAACACTAGCGCCAACTGTATTCTGGCCTTCTATATCTCCATTATGCAATTTCACATCATCTTCCAATATCTCAGCAATTGTATTTCATTCATCATCCTTGTCATGGTCACCAGAAGGTAACCTAAGATCTATATCCATGATAAGAACAGCTTTCAGCCGGATGATTTTCAATGGTACCTGAAAAGTCAAAATAACAGTACTGATGTCAAGCATTGGAAAAAGTAAAAAAAAAAACTAACTATAGAAAAACGAGAGAGAGGGAGAGAGAGCTATATGGAGGAACAAAAAGACCAGTGCTGAAGGCTGCATCTGGTTCTTTGTTTTAATTGCTTGCATCCAACCCAAAGTACAGCAACTACTATATAGGAGAAAAGTTGTGGTTAGCTAGACTCTAACCGCCCTAAATCAGCAACCAGATGATATACAAGTAGTAATAAGATCCAGGGGAACAATAAAAAATACAGGGTAGAATAAAAAAAAAGAGTAAACAACAGGATAAAAAAACAAATTGAAATTTAACCACTGAGGAATTATGAAATTAACACTAAATATCAAAAGTAAAGGTATACTAAGAAAAAATTCAACAAATTGATCACCAAATCCAAAATACACACAATTATATACATTAATGCTTAAAGACTAATTCAGGAAGCCACCGTATTAAATATCTCAGTCTTGACAACACACAGAGAAATAAAGAACAGAAAAAAGTTTTTCAATTCTCTTTGAAAGAGAAGAAAATTTCAAAGTTTTAATAGACTCACAAAAGCTTTCATAGCTTTTTTCTTTCCTCAATAATGCAACACAATGTATAGGGCAATATTCTTAAGCTCAAAGATCTAACAGGCTCATTAATTGGAGTTACTTAGAAAATTCTGAAATGAAATATAAAAGGCAGCAACAATGGCTTCCATGAGCTCAAAATAGCTCGCAGTTAACTGGCACTGACAAAAAAAATAAAACCTTTAACTTGGCAACCTGGCAAGGCAAGGCAAAGGAACAACTCAACAACAATGGGTCACACAGGTGGGATAAGGAATAGCCAAAACAACATTCACATACAAAATTAAAATTAAAACAAAAAAAAAATAGAATTAAAAAAAAGACTTCAATCTCTCTGAATAATCTTGTACACAAAACATCCTCAAAAGGGCCACCACAACCACGTATTACATTGGAGAGACTATTGGTAATTAGCAGGGAGGCACAACCAGGAAAACCATGTATTAATGTCTATTCTATCCCAGCACTTGTTAATAATAAGAACAGCCTATCCAGCTTCTCCTTGTTGTTCCACCCACGGTTATTGTCATGAGATCCACACATGCATTCCATCTCCTAGCTTTCTTCGTGCAGAGCCTTTTTCAGCAATGTCCTATTTTTCACATGCAAAGAGACTGGATAGATCTCCTGCATTGATTATCTTTCATTCAGGACTCTTTTTCATTGTTCTGTTCAGAGACTATATTAGTCATCTTTTTTTGAGGGTTTATTATCCTCCAACATTCAGTACTTTCTTTTCTTCTTTGGAAAAAAAAAATCTTTTAATCAAAATAGGAAAAAACAAAAAAGATCAATTTGGCAGCAAATGAGTGAAAAAAAAAACATCCAGCCCAAAAAAAAAAAGAATTAGAAAAAAATGAGTATAAAACACAAAGCAACCTGAATCATCCCTCCAGATCAACATTAGTTTTCTATATTAAAGGATTAATAAATAAAAAGAAGCCATCTTAAAGATGACCCAACTTGTAAATTCCATAACAATTACACTTCCACCCTTTGAGTTTTATCAAAATGATACTGAAGTAACTCAATCCAATAACTGAATGATCCACCACATTTGACTACCCATACTAGCAATCAACTAAGAAATTTATCTTGAAACAATTAACATTAATAATAAAGGATTAGTGGTACCAGTAATTGGAAAATGACCAACTAAATTTACAAGAAATTCAGCATATCGCCAATCATGTAATCTTTGTTTCTGTATAAAAGAAGAAATTTTATAAGAGGAAATGAGTACAAAAAGAGGAAAAGGAGAATAAGAGATTAAGAATAAGGAATTAAGACTGCGTTTGTTTCAGCTTATTTTCTAGAAAAAGTACTTTTTTATTTAAAAAAAGCACTTCTCAAAATTTTTAGAATGTTTGTTTTAACTTTTAAAATTAATCAAAATCTAAAAAAAATCTGATTTCAGATTATTTTGAGAAGCTATCTTGATTAGCTTCTTGAAAAAAAGCTACGCGGTAAAAGAGAGAGAATGTGAAAAAAAACGCGGATCGCTTATCTTAATTTTTGCAATATGGCAATTATGCCCTTCTCATAATTCTTGATCAGCCTCGACCGAACGCGCAAACACTCTCGTCTGCGAAGCCCGTGGTCACGATCAAGGAGGCTTGTCGCCGCCGTCACCTACTGCTGCCATTGCTTGCTGCCGTCTCCGCCTCCAGGTATGTGTGTTATGGGTTGTTCTGCATTTAGGATAATGGTGATTGATTGAATTAGGGTTTGGTTTGCTTCCTTCATCATCTTCCCCTTCACCCTAATCCCCTCGCCTTCAGTATTTCTACTCATTCTCTTCCCATTTTCCTTTTCCTTCTCCAACTCATCTCCTAAAATTTCTCTTGCCTCTTGGTAGACATTCGTTTACAAAAGGAATAAACAGAGAACGGACCTAAGCAAACTGCGTGGAAAGACATTTTCTTTACCCCCCCCCCCCCCCACTATTATTCAAAGCATAAAACTTTAGCAAAGGCTGACTTATTGGGGATGGGCTCGATAAAACAAATCCCTGACCAAAAATATATATTGGAAAAAATATTTTGAGATCGATCCATTTGTGCAGTTCGCTGGACATGAGCCAATAAGGCATTACTCTGAAACTTGAAGCCTACTTTTCCTCTCCTTATACTTTTCAATTATAAGGAGACCTCTCTGACCTTTCCTCTATGGGATCGATGTATCTGTGTTAGCTTATGCAAAGAAAAAAAAAAACCTTCCTACGAAACAAACCAGATAAGCATTAAATTAAACTTATGAATAAATGGTAGTGAATAAGAAGGTGGAGCTTTTAATTGGTAGCGCTAATACCGGTGCACGAATAATATTGTGAATAATGATGCGAGAGTAGAGAGAAGGTAAATTTTGTGTGGTCCCAAACGTTGAATATACTGTCCTATACTATATTGGCAAGAGATGCGTCACTGGTGACCAGAACGGGGTCTGTGGAATTGTCAATGGCACAGCACAGAATCACTGCCCTATTATCTCATCATACTGATTTTTGGCTATTTGAAACCAACCCATTATTCATTCAGTTTTGCATTTACATGGTTTACATTTTTTTTAATGTCCAATTAATTCTATATCTGGGAGAAGTGGTTGCCTTTACTTTTCTTTGTCGTTGAGAGCCCCTTTCAGACCTTAGCTCGCCCCTTCTTTTTTCAATATTTGTTTTTTCTTTACAGAATCTAAACTCCATTTGTTGTCCTAGTGTTTTCATTCTATTCATTTAACTTTGAAACGTAGCATATATATATATATAGGAGTGCTTTTTTATGCAAGACTTTCAAGACTAAAATTGTTAAACATAAATTACTCTTTTTCTTTAGCTTTGTGAGAAGTTTGAACACTAGTATATATACAGATATAGGAGTATTATATATATATGGTGACATAGCATACAGATGGGGTGAGGTTGATGGAGTAACCAGCAATGGAAGATGTGTATCATTTTAAATTGCATCTTGCCTGTATCTTGTCATGTCTAGTAGGTAATTTGCGAATTTCAGACCAAGGAAAAATATTTTCACTGTGTGTGGGGTGATAAAAAAGTTTTGGAAATAGAGGCTTTTTCTTTCTTGGATAAAAAAAATTACATTATGTCTCTTTCTCTCACTTTCTCCCACTTTGTCTTGCTGTGGTGGGTGGAAGCGTATATTTAGTGGTTATTCGTAGGAGTCCATGCAGAAACATTATTGTGCATGGATTTGTTATCTGTGCATGGATTTGTTATCTGGCGTTTATATTTTGTGTGTGCAAACTTGTGCTTACCTATAGTCAGAGAATGAAAGGAACAAAGAAGTCCTGCATGAATTTGCCGAACATCTTTCCTTTCTGCATGACATTAAGTTTAATCCTCATGTTAATTTTGAACAACTTTCTAGCCTGGTGTGTTCTGTTTTCTTGTACTTTGGGTATTTGAGCTACTTAATTCATTAATTAATTATGATATGGAAGATTTTGAGGTAATCATATTATTCCTTTTGTCCATTAACTAATCTTGCCTGCTTTCAGTGCATATGTTATTGGCATTAATCATTTTCCTTCTTGTTGTCTACTTATTTTATTCCTTTATTAAGTTTTCAGTTAGGTGGCTAAAGCTTATAGTTAGTTATGTTGAAGGAAACTTAAATCAGGTAGGGTACCACGACCTATGTACAGTAGAAAGAAGAGAAAATTAGGAGAAAGGATGATTATGGTAGGAGTGGTTATGTTATGTGCATATGTTACTTAGGTTGTAATTTCTCTTATGTGTTGTCAAATAATTAGGAGTCAGTTTCTTGTTGTGGTGTGTTGTCAATAATTTCTTGGGAGCTAGTTCTGGACAGTTATTTTCATATCAGTATTATTCCTGTAATACTTATTTGTACGTGACTGTTTGGAAGGGTATGTGAAGAATTGTTCAGTCTAATATCTTGGAGATTCTCCACTTTGGCTTTATTTGTATGGTTGGAAAGGGTCAATGCCCATTGGGTTGAGGGTATTATTGGTCTTCTTCTATCACATGCCATCAAGACCAATTCTCAAGTTTGGCCAGTTCAAGATAGTGAAGTATGTGTTAGTTAATTAGTAAAAGTAGTGATGGTTGGAAAGGGTATATGCACATAAGAATGCATATACACGATTTATTCGAAGTTATAATTAATAATCTGTATGGTTGGAAAGGGTCAATGCACGTGAGAATGCAATTAGTGATGGTGTTGCTTGTCTCAGATCCGCTGCTTTTGGCTTTGTCTAATGCATATTTTGTGATACGGATGTTGTCGTTGCTTTTCTTTACTTTTGGTTGGTGGTCATACTTAAAGTTGGAAGTTTATCTTTGCTGTATAGAAATAGTAATCTTTTCCGCTAAGCTTTTTTCAGTCAAGAAACTTGGCCTTTGTGACATGCTTTTATTTGTTTTTTTAGTTGAAAGGGAGAAACCAGATTGATATTAAAAATTAGATATCATGGTTCATACCAACCAACCATTAAAAAATCTGTCTTTCCTTCTAAAGATAAGCTTTTTTAGTGTGGAGTTAAGGGTGAAATGAGTGAGACAGGGGAGGCCATAGGGTCTCAAGTTTCATTTTAATTCATATAATCACTGTTAATTCTAGGGAGGTAAGTGGCAGCAACCATAGGATTTGGATTACACCCCACATAATCATTGTCTGTTATGATTAATTATTTAAATTTTGCTTGTGGTTTCTTAACATTAAAAATTAAAACATTGGTGAGCCAATGTCATTTTGCAATGGTGTTAATTTCTTGCTGACTCATCATCACTATTTTCTTTCTTCTTCTTTGGAATCAATATTGCCTTTGCTAGATCCTGAGCAAGTGAGAACAAGAATTGCCATATGATAAGTGCACGCAGTTAGTAAAAATTGTTAAGGAACCATGTTAGTATTTTTCTTCCTAAATTGCTAAGTGCTACAATTATATGGAAGAAAAGACTTCAAAGCATGAGACTGTGAGGTCTTCTTCTCAATTAGGTCATAGCCATCCCAGTCGAGTCAGAATAATGAGATAAGGTTTGGCAAATGAGGAAACTAGACCGAAGGACTTATTTTTTGTAGTGTTAAAAAATTAAGAGATCTCATTTGCAATTATAAAAGTTTATGGGATTGTTTTCAGGTGGTTTTGCACTTTTCCCTTCTAAAATTTACAAGGCTTAGGTTACTGTCTAACCTTATATGCTATAGCTGAATAAAGTGAACTTTATGAAGACCTGATAATAACTAACTTGCACTGTTAAAACTAATACAACACTTAGAACATGATTGTTGGATTTTGTATCTCTATGATATTGCTGTACTTACACTGATTTAACTTTCAAACCATAATGTATGACATGACCAATCTATCTCTTTTGTTTGTTTATTTTCTCTGAAGCAAAGCTGTGCAGTGGCGAGGTTGAACACGAACTAGCCTATCATCATTACCATATGGCACAGAAACCGAAAAGAAATACTGAACTGAAACAGAAATAATATTCTTAATTCTTCAATGACTGAGGAAAAAACACCTATTTATACTATAAAGCTGTAAACTGAAATGCGAGGGGGTTACACACATGATAAATGAGTTTTATTGCTTATTATGGATTGAGAAACGTTATTGTAGCAACGGATGTTTTAATGCCAGTGGTTATGGAGTTAAACGGATCAACGGTGGCTGCTGTGATGTTTTTTGACTGTTATTCTGTTTCACCTTAATATCCTTTGTTTGGTATATATTATATTTAGTTAAAGATGGAAAATTGAGCAGAACAGAGACAGAATATAATTTGGACATAGAAGTGGATAAGAATTAGAACTCAATGACACCATTAGTCCGGAAGGTATATGATTTCTGTGCGAGATGGAATAGTAGATATACGTTCTATATTTAGAGGATTGAAGAGAAGAAATGAACTGGGAAAGAAGCTTGACAAAGACAGTATAAATCACAAGCTAGAACTGCATATGTATTAGAAACAACTTGATAACATCATAAACATGAAGGTTTATCAGAAAGCAACTTCATGCCAGTAAAAATGCTAATCACTCAAGGGATTGGTGGGAAAATGCGAGAGTGTTGAGATATTACATGGTCCTGGACATACTTCTTAGAATTATTTGGTTCAGGAATCCAATGAATCTCACTCATGTTTGGTGTCTCAACAAAGGCCATAGTAAACTCCCCTACCTTCTCTACTTTCCCTCTCTTGCCTGCCCTGAGTACAAGATTACTACGGTGGTAAGAGAAAATACCATTGGTCAAATGGATGATATCACCTGGCTCGAATGCATCACATTCATCTCCCCAGAACTGATAATGAACTGCTGCAGTCTCATCAGCTACAAGTGCCAAGCATGTCTTATTTTGCCCTTCTAATGTTGTCCTTCCTTTGTCCAAAAGTATAAATTTTGCATCTATGTTGTTCTGTGCTGCCGGAACTATATCTTTGAGAAGCAGCATCAATGCTTTCTTACTGCAAGATATCTTTGAGAAGCAGCATCAATGCTTTCTCACTGCAAGAACTTGCAGGAAAAGAACTTCATTAGAAGACATGAAAGACAGAGCTTATGTTTCAGAGTACATAACTTTATCATGGGCAGTTCAGCATTAGATAACCCAAGATAGTTTATAATTGCATTCAAACAGTACTTTCATCACAATCACATGTTAAGCATAATAGTAGTTGAGTAGTTGATAAAGCCAACATTTTCTTTGGATGAAAAGAACGAAAATCAAAATACACTGGTTACCAAATTTCATCAACCAAAATTTCATCGATGAAACTTCTCTTCAATTATCATAAAACCAATTTTACCGAGTGATTGAAGCCAGACCACATATCAATAGCAGAAAAATTAAATCCATTAGCCTAAAAACATTTTCTCACATTCATATCTATAAACTTCAAACCTCACCCCAACACTCCACTGATTCAATTGGCTATTATTACAGTGTTCTATGTCAAATTTACATAATGAGATTGAGATAGAAAATTGGAAAGTAGTAAAATCAATTCATGCTCCAGAGATTTATAGTCAGAGAGAAACTGATACCACTATTCACTAAGCATGCCTCATAATTGAAAGCTTGAATCAGTTATGCTTAGACCACATTATCTTGGAAACCAATGCATATTGCATACAAACTATCGGATTTATGCTTATGGGACTAAAATTCTGGGTGTGTAAGTTAGTGTGTGTAATGTATCCTAATTGCTCAGTCGGAAAATTGTGGAGCAAGGTGGAGAGAGAGTGAGAGACGGCGAGAAAAGTGATGGAGAAGGGAAGACCGCTGCTGGCAATGGAAGAAGGCTGATAATCGAAGAAAAATTGGAAGGAAATGATCGAATGATGGACAGAAGTTGAGAGGAATGGTGGCCGACGCTTGCACTTGAATGAGAATGAAGGCCCCGTGTGTTTGTTGGCTGCCCAAGAGTATAGAAGGAACGTTGCTGGCCAAAGATAATAAGAAAAAGCTAGGGATAGTTTTATTTTTTTTAATTTTTTTCCTACTTTTTTTTAAGGGAAAAGGTGATGAAAATGCGACATAAATAAATTTTCATCACTAAGTTTGAGAAGTGTTATTGAAAGAACTTTTGGTGTTTGCAAAGCAAAATGACGAATATTGCAAAATATGACCAATTTTAAGCTTCAAACTCAAATTTCCATTATATGGGCATGTTTTGCTCTTCATAACTATATTAGAAGGATGGATTCAGGTGATCTAAATATTCTTGAAAATTTTGAGAATCTTAATGAATTGCAAGATGCGGAGCAAAACTTCAATGATGGGAATGATAATGATGTACTTGATCATGATGAATGACAAAATCCTACACAAGCATATGTTAGATACATGGAAGAAAGAAGAAATGCCATTAGAGACCAATTGCCAAGACGAATGCGTCGCTAGTTTTTTGTTTTATCCAGTGTATTTAATTTCGGAAAAACCTTGACATTTTATTTGACTTTAATGTTAGTAAGTATTATTGTTGGACAAAAATATTCTCCATCAAATCATTTTTTCACATAAATTTGACTTATATTTTCAAAATTTTTAATATGCACAAAAAGTGCTTTTTTATCCAAACATATTTATAAAAAAGTGCTTTTATATGTCATTTATTGTAATTTCTTAACAAAAAAAGTGCTTTTATATTACCATATCCAACCAAAGAAAAAATCACTTTTATAGTAAAAAGTGCTTTTTATAATTGTAACCCAAACATAAAATAACTTCTGATTTTCATAAAATTTCTAAATAATTAATCACTTTTTTAAATAATCTCAAAATCACTTATTTTTTAAGCTTAAACAAACGGGCCCTAAAAGCTACACTAATAGGAAGATAAAAATTGCCGAAAATACAGAAATACATCAAAATAACAAAGCTGCAGGTCCCCACGCATGTCTGCTAAGGAGACACTTTGTAAGATGCGATGCGCTAAACACCAGAGTGAGGCTATGAAAACAATTCTGTCCTAAGGCAAGTCAAGGGACAATTTTTTACCTTAAAAATCCAGCCCCAAACAAAGACAATGAAGAACAGCATACACCCAAATGCCAAAACAATTTGCTCTCCTTACTCTGACCAAGAGCTTAGTTAAGAGAACACACTACAAATGCAGCGAGAAAACCCAAAATTTGCCAAACAGAACAATATGCCTTCTTAAAATGTAGCTGAAACTGACCCCAGGGCAATGAAAAAATAAAGGTGTCTCTCTTTCTGGATTAGGGTATCACATTACAAGTATATCAGGAGAGAACGCCTCAATTGGTCCACAATGATACAACCAATCATTAGAATCTTATTCAACACTGCTGTCCCAATGAACACTTGACTTAGAGGGAACCTGGAAATTGGGATTTCCCAAAAAGGGCTTTTCTTGTGAGTTCATTACTGCACAGGGACTATGCGAGGAAATGACAAAAAAGGATATAAAAGAAAGCAGAATAGAAGAATCAAGAGCACAAATTCACCTCGCGTTAGATTTTCAAGGTTGCTTCTTCTAAATTCACACCTCTCGTGTTTGCTCAATATTCTTGATTGCCAAATGGGATGTGGAATTTGGAAATTCAAAACTTTTATAGTAAGTTCGCCAGATAATGCTTACCAACAATAATATAACAGTGCCAGATTTTTCTTTCCTTGTCGTCACTATCTTTTGCCAAGTTATCGAAAAAACATTATTGATATATATGCTAAATCCCACATAGCATCAGGTTTTTAAAGCTACTGTATGCAATCATTTCCAAGACCCAGAGAATAATAGCAAAATACATTTAAGATATCAAAGAAAAATGATTTTCCTTATCAACGTTAACATATACCAGTGCCAGATTTTTCTTTCCTTGTCATTAATATCTTATCTCAAGTTATTGGGGAAAAAAATATTGATATATGTGAAATTCCCAATTAGCATCATGTTTTTAAAACTACCGAATGCCATTATTTCCAAGACGCAGGAGCATAAAAACAAAATACATTTAAGACAGCAAACAAACAAAGAAGAGATCAGATGTGAACAACAAACCGAAGATATAAGAGAAACAGAGGGCGAGTACCTCTGATTACATGATGAAAGCTTAAGGCATCCTCCTCGACTTGATCAGAAACTGTAAATCTAACGCAAGGGGCCTGGCGAGTGTACAGACCCTGCTCTCCAATTATTTATTCCTCCGGTTTCCAAAGGCTCCTCATTCCCAATCTGATTGCCATAGCTCCTCGCTCGCGCCGCAGTGTGGCGCGTGTCATCCACTCTCGGGTTATTCTGAGAATTCGGAGTGGTGCTTCTGTTCTGATATCTCCCGCTCTGCCAATTTCAAGCTTTAACCTCGCTCTAACAGGAAACTCCAGCTGTATTTACTCATGATTATTTTCAACATCCCAACTCTACACCCACCAAAGGGGGAAAAAACAAAAAAAAAGTAACCACATTAAAACAGCAAAGACAAGCTACATCAGCATATTCAACAATGTAATTGTTAAACACACAAAGAACTTTCAAAAATAAAGAAAAATCATCGAGCAAAAAGATTAAATTAAGGAAACCAAAAGTCAATTTCATCAGCATATGCAACTGCATTGGCTTAAAACAAAAAAGAACCATAAACCACAGCACCCTGCGAACATCACCAAGGGTACTCCGAATTCCGAATCGCCCAAAACACAAATAATGAACTTTTGAAAGATGAAAACAAGAAAAAGAAACTAACCAGTCAATAATCCGACTATGCTTCAGCACTTCGCCGCTACCGCCACCGGAGCCGAGGCCGGAATACAATCGGAGAGAGATGGAGTTAAGACTTAAGAGTGAACGGAGTCCGACCGGTTCAAACCGGGTTACCCAATTGAATGGCTGGTCATAAAATTATCAGTTCAGTGTGTTATACCTTTGAAGAGAAGGAAGAAGATCCCTCACATGAAACGACGTCGTTTTCAGCCCCTCGTTTCATTGACGATGAAGGGCTGGGCTCACGAGCTCATGGACTTCATGTTCGGCCTCGATAAGTTTTCGGCCTCCTACACAGTGGGCCTGTTCGAATTATTTCGGGTTTTGTTTTCTGTTCTACTTTGCAAAAAGACAAAGAAGTAGGCCTACGGAAGTAGGCCCATGATGGCATTTTGGGCTCCTCTTGTTCAGGGCCAAATTTTTGGGTTTTACTTTTTTTGTTTCATTTTTCCCGAATAATTGGGCTCTATGGTTTCGGCCCAAATTACGGTAACGATAATGCATTGGAGTTGGGCCATTGTTCTTGTTAAATTGGATTTCTCAATGGGTCAACTATATGGTTTAAGGGCCAATCTTGGGCCATTTTTGGGCTTGTACTTTTTAAGTCTTCTACTCACGGGCCTATTCTAATTATTTTTAGTTATTTTTTTTTATTGCCCAAAAATATACAAAGCATTTAGAATTTATAGAATTTTGATTTAAAATTCTTAATTTTCTTATTTATTAATTTAATATTATTTAAATATTAAATTTCATTTTAAATTTAAATTATTATTTATTTAATTAAAATATATTAATGATAAATAAATATTTTAATATTAATATATCACTTTTTTATTTTTAATTATTAAATCTTATCATATATATTAAAAAGCTGCATCCAACTATACTATTCACCCAGACAAATATTATTGTCATTAACATTGTCCAACACTTTTTATATATTAAAAAGTTACATCTAACTATACTATTCACCTAGACACATCTTATTGTTATTAACATTACACAACAACTAGTTGATGTAATAATGCACAAAAACAAACCTAAACACCCACTAGAACATGACATAGCAACACCTTAGGGGGGGGGGAAGACATAGTGGCATCATGGCCAGACATAAGGAGCCGCAACATGAAGGGTTTCTGAATGAAATGGGAAAAGGGATAAAGGAGTCTGATGTCACAGCCTAAACCACTGGTGTCGCGATACCAAATGCTAATATGATATTAGCAAATTGTTGATATTTGAGATGAACTTCTGACGCACATAACTTCCTACTCCAATTGACATGATTCCACCTCCTGCAGTTCACTCTACTTCCACTCTAACTAGAGACACCAACCACACTACAATATACCTCCGTATGGAGATTTTGAACATTCGAGACCGAAACGATTGGTTGTGGACCAAAACTTGGCACTTGGACCTCCCAATTTCAAACCATAACACCAACATCTGACCTAAGTTCCAAATACTTCTAGGACTGGGTTTAGGGCGATCTCATCCTAAGGAGACCATTCTTGTAGAATTTGACCCCTTGGAACCTCGAATGCAACCAATAGGTTAGACACCTACTTGACCAAACAAACTCATATACCAGCCACAAACACACATTCCAAACTTAACATGACATAATACACATAGTACAACGACAACCTGGCCCATACTGGGGTCTAAGAGCATAACACATAACATATCAACAAGGCAATCGGGCATCCTACCACATCCACAGATTTCCATACAATCTAACAGAATACATGGGAACACATGCAATACCAACTACCAGGATACCATATTACAAGCACAATTATTACACAGATACTACTTGGCACAATATGCATTACATAAACCAAATTACATAGAGTTACTAGCTATGAACTCATATGCCCTTGTATAATGGACAGAGTTAAGACTCTTTAGTCTTCTCTGGGCTAGTAGTAAAGTCTTCTCCTGAAATGTAACCACAGAGAGGTGTAAGACAAAGTCCCAGTGACCAAGAGAAATACAATGACTAATCACACAACTAAAACCATGTATATATATATGTATGTAAAGAAATGCTATGCAAATGTAATGATAATGAATGTTCCCCAATATACACAGTTAGAACCCTGAGCTAGTTACCATTACAAGGTACATCTAGCAAATGATTCCCTTCCAACAATTAGTGAAGACAAATTTCAGGACTTCACTAAGCTTTTTGCTCACTAGTATGACCTGGTCAAAGGTTACACTAATGATTGGACCATAGTTTTCTTTCCCCTAGACTATCCAAATTGGTGGTGATTTAGGAAAAATACATTTCGAATCTATTACCACCTAATTCTCCTGGACAAAGGAAGAGAATTTAGTGGTAGGGATATATATATATATATATATAGACACACACACATCAACCTCACCATTTGGACACGAGAGCTTGCTTTTTCCACAAATAGATCGATATACCACGTGATATCATAACCCAAACCAACCAATGTCATCTATGCATAATAATGTGATGATGCTTTTCATACTATCATATTCCATGCACACATGTATATTCTCATCATTATCATCATCATAGTAACCTCTTGTCTCAAATGGTGAGGATGCTAATATATCATATGTTACAAGTCAATATATAATCAAATGAATCACATACATAAGATAAGGAAAGAGGTTACCATTTCAATTACTTGCCGTGTCTTGGGACGTATCATGATATGAAAGAAATGAACATATATATAAACAAGAAATCTACATCATATATAAATATATACACTCCGGTTACCTCGAATTGTCCATATACACACAAACACATGTGGGGGAAACGGTAGGCCGTTGAAGAATCGATGATAAATTTCGTTCTTCTAAATCACTTCTTTAGGTGCCACAACTTCCAAACACAATCTTGGATACTACAATACCATAATACATCCAATTAAAACAACATTCATACATTCTAATAACTCACAATTCAACCAACCAAGCTTAATGATGGTAAACCCATGGTTTCAAAAGTATAACCACACACTAAAAGGCCCTAGATATCAATTCTAACTGGAACCAAGCTCAGAAATTCGAATCCCATGTTACCCTAAGACATTAAAGCCTAAGGTTGGAAGTAAAACTTAAATAAGCACCTCAAAGCTCCTACCCAAACCTTAGGAACACCAAATACTCCTCAACAACACATTTACACTCATTTTAATCAGTAGAAACATCATCAAAACCGAAATCCATCATACCCCCATGGATTTCCTCCAGAAAACGAATAGGAAAGAACGGAGGAGTGATGAAGAATCACTTGCCAACCAAGATTGAAGCTTCCCAAGCCAAGAAATTAATCCTTAAGGTCAGAAATTCCAAACCCTAGCAGAGCTCCATTTTATCTTCTCAAATTCTTCTTTTCTGTTGACTGAAATGTGTTTTAATTGATCCAGGTTCTGTGGCTAGCGTTGCAGTGCATAATGTAACACCCTTTTAAGAAAAACCTTCACACATCGCCTACAACCTTAAAAACTGGCCAAATAAAATAAAACAGGATGAACTAGGGCTGGGCCGCGGCCTGTTATAGTGCTATCGTGGCCTAGAAAAAGCAGAATAGGTTGGTGCTGCGGCTTAAGACCATACTGCCATGGCGCAGAAGCCCTCAGGTTCGAGAGGACAACAGATTGTGGAGGCTTGCACCGCGGTCAAGCTTCTAGTGCCGCGGCGCCAATATCAGTAAACATATCAGCAATTTGCTGATTTTTCAACCAAATTTATGACGCACATAACTTCAAACTTCTGCAACTTAGCCAAATGTCACACTAATATGTGGATCGTGACTCTCCTTCCCCTGAACCACTCAAATTGGTAATGATTTACGGAAAGCGTAATCCACTACCACATGGCTTTTCTAGCCATAAATGAGGATTTAGTGGCAGGGATAAATCAACATACCATCATCATATCTCATCTCATCATCATCACTTTATCCACCATATCTCACTATGCTCAATACGGTGATGATGTTCAATGCCATGCCACATGTCTATGTTACTATGCAATCATCATCATTATCATTGCAACCATCATCAATATGATGCTAACATACTATCGTGTGAGAATGCTCAAGAATTGTACATGTGTGTATATATATATATATATTCTCATCACATACACATCTCGAGGATTAAAACACACATACCTCAACTTGTCGTGTACATACCACGATGTGAAAAGAGCCATGCATACATACAAACAACATCGTGGTATGAAAAGGAACATACATATATATAAATATATAGCTAATAATTAACACACATACATATACAACACCTGGTTATTTCAAGTTGTCGACACGATGCACACAGGGGGACTTGGCAAGCCTTTGAAGCATCCATCGCGAACCACACACTTCCAATTGACAAATAGTCACTATAACACCATAATTTCATTAATTAGCATAATACTCATAATTGCAAAAATCCACAATGTAGTCATTCAAGCTTAACCTATAATTCTAATAATACAATTACACATTAATGAACTCCCATTAACCATCCAAATCATAATCATCTACATATATCTTAGATCCTTAATTTCCTCAACCATTCCAACCTAAGGTTATACTAAACCATACATAATCCTTCTTGAATTCGTATAATACCGCATAACACTTTTACAACACCAAAACAAGTATTTTAATTGGTAGAAAACAACCAAACATTGATCCCCAAGCATAAACACAAGTTTTATCCTAATTTGATGAAGAAAAAAGAGAAGAGAAGGAAGGAGATCACTTGCCCACTAAGATTCAAGCCTCTAAGGTCCAAAAATTACTCTCCAAGGTCAAATTGATGAAGCCCAAGCAAAAATTTCCTCCTCCCTCTTCCATTTTTTTCTTTCATTCGACTAGTTCGCATTCTGATCTGAATGATTCTCATGACTTGTACCGCAACACCATCAATATCACCGCAGCATAAGACCTCTTGTCTCGAAACTAATAAATTTGTAACAAGTGTCTCGCCATGGTGGCCCTGCACCTCGCTGCAGTAATGCTTTTTTATTTCAATTTTCAAACTTTGTCCAATTTGGATCCTTCCTCCAGTCCTGGCCTTTCTAGTGTTGTACAAGATAAAAGGCAACTTCTCATTAGTCTTGACTAAGTCCAGGGTGACATGTTAAGAATTGTTACACACGATAAGCTTGCCGCAGCACGAGCCTATTCTGATTGTTTCAAAATTTGAAATTTTCAATCTCTTGCCACAACGCCATTGTGGCCCGCTGCAGCACGAGATGCTTCTGTTTCTTTTCATCAAATTCTTGATCCTTTTGACCTTTATTCAGTCCTCATTTCCTTTGTTACTGCACAATTCCAAAGTTATACTCCTCATTAGCTCAAGGCTAAGTCCAAGACAATAGTTTGAGGGTCGTTACAGTTGGTTCCTATCAAGTGTGACAAGCCAATCCCTATTACCCAATGTCTTGCCCTCTAAGTTATCAGCTAAGACGAGTATGTCCCAAGCTACTACTTCATGTTGCCTTGACATGCTCTTTTAAGTTTTGGAATTTTATTGCATTCCTCCTCATATGCATTTCCAACTCCCTTTCATTCTTCTTGCTGGTGACACAAAATTCTTGGTGGTTCTTTTGATGGAGTTTTGCATTTGAGATTGTTTCTTTCTATTTGACAATGGGGACCAAAAATTATTTAGATTCATTAAAAATTTGAGGTGCCATGAATCAAATCTTTCATAATTAGATCAAGATAGCAATTGTAGTTGTCAAATAAGAAACTTCACAGCTAGCAGATGAATTTATTTTCCTAAATTTTCACTCTTATTATGAACAACATAGTGAATTTTGGTTTGTTTGCTTGATGAACCAATTTGAAGTTTTCACATGGTCATTCTTGTGGATGTACATAATAATTTTAACATTAAATTGGGACGAGTATAATTCTTTTTGACTTTCTATTAATTAAAATTTTTATTTAGTCAATAAAGTTCTTGAATGTCTTACTATCGATGTCGACTCTCCTTTTGAAAGCTAAGTTTTAAAACAGTGATAACACTTGCAATTATCTCTTAATTAAAGATGACTATAACTTGAATTTCAAATTTGAGTAATGACTTTGTCATTCATCCTATGCCCTAGGTTGTAGAGAAAATTGATTTCAATGAACTTGTGGAGAATGAACCTTGGCACTTTCATCTTCAAAATATCATGCATGGTTGTTGTCATGGGCACTTTATTTAAGTTACTAATAAGGAATTTAATCTTGCTTATAGATCAAGGGAGAATTTAAGGAGTTTCTCAAGTCAGTTTTTACAACTATCCATTTATTTGTGTTCTAGTAATTCCAGGTAGGTTGAGAGAGAATCAGTTATGAGACTAAAGGGCTTGACATATAAATAGTCTATCGGCAAACTGATGCCATAAAATGAAGTATTGAGTAGCCCAAAGTAGACTTAAATAATTATAAATAATATCAGTGGGCTTGTGAATAGTAGGCTATAATGGTATTTTGGACAACTCTAGTTTTAGGCCTTACTTTTGGGTTTTACTATTTTTGTTTCATTTTATCAAATAATTGGGCTCTATGGTTTTGGCTCGAATTACAGAAAAAGAAAAACAGAATTCAAGTTGGGCCTCATGTATTTTTTATACTGGGTTTCTCAATGGGCCAAGTATGTGGTTTTGGGGTCATTCTTTAAGCCACATTTGGGCTATATATTTTGGGCCTTCCTTGTATCAGGCCTGTTCTAATTATTTTGGGTTTTATTTTTTGTTCTCTTTCCCATAAAAAAAGAAAGTAATAAGTCTATGATGGTATTTTGGCTGCTATTATTATGGGTTGTATTTTTAAGTTTTTCCTTTCATTTTCCCAAATAATTGGGCTCCATTGTTTTAGCCTGAATTATGGCCAAAAAAAAAAAAGAATTGAAGTTAGGCCTTGTCTTTTTAAAATGATTTCTTCAATGGGCCATCTATATGGTATTGGGCTAGTCTAGTTGTTAATTTTTTTACTTGGAAGTTTTTTTGTGTTACGATCCAATAATATTTATTATTTGTGATTTAACCCATCAATGTATCATTCTAGAATTGTACTTTTACCCCTAAAGTTTTGAAAATTTGCTATAGCCCAAAGATTTACCAAATTACAGTTTTCCCCTCAAGTGTCCTCTAATTACGTATATTTCTCAGTAATTTTGGAAACTGTTTGACTCTGTATTTATAAAAAAATTATTTGGCCCCGAAGTTTTCAAAATTCTATTTTTACCCAATTTATATAAAAGCTTTTTATTGTGATCCTTATATTTCGTAAATTTATACTTTGACTTATAAATACTTTCGGACAAAATTAATTATGAAAATTTATGATATGATGATTGTTTTGTGATAAAAAAATGATATTGAAATATTATTCATGATTATATACATGACTTATAATGTATAATTTATGGTCACCCAATTTGTATAGGGCTATATAATCTTTCATTTTCTCACTCACGTTTAGGAAGGATAAAACCAGCTAGTAGGAAAATAAGATGAATCATGAGGGATTCCCTTATGTTAGCAATAATCTCCAACTTATAGACTCCAGCAATTAACTTGTACAACTCATATGCCATTATTTGAGTGGGAAATAGCAACAACATTTTCCTTGAGAACCTGAAAGTGGATTAAAGGCCAATATGCTCAGTTATTGACACTTGGATGAATATGGGACATAACACAGACATTTACCAAGTATTGCTAGTAAATGCTATTGCTTTTTAGGCCTCTTAGCAAATTATTTGAGTTTTAAAAATAGTTTAGTCTACTTAATGATGTGATATCTATCTTCTTTAAACCAAGTTTATCCAAGGTATGGCTTGGATTTCATTAAGGATTTATTATTTTGTAATATATCATATAGAAAATGTGAAAGGGTAAAAAAGAGTTTGAGAACAAGAGATAAACCATTGGAGGCAACATTGACAATTAGTAGGACCTTTCCTTTGTAATCTATGAGATTAACATCATTTTCCCTAGTATCCTAAAGCAAAGTTGGACATCATAAATTGAATATTTACTCTAAAATAGCCCTAAACTAGTCAATAATTTTAGAAAGCAAAAGATTTCAACATATCTACCTACTTCAAACACCATATAAAAAAGCCGAACAATAACAAGTTGAACCCAACAAGATTGTATGCATAGGATTAGTTAAAGACTGTTTCAACAAATAACAACAAGCGGAAAACAAAATGGCCAAACAAAGATGTTGCCAAGAATAGCTACTTTCTTGCAACTGCCCATTTAATCAAGCTAGTGATTCTGAACCTTCACATTCCAACAGCTGACTACAATTAGGATTGAGATAGAGAGCAAGAATGAGAGTGAGACCATGAGCACAAGTGAGAAAAGGCTCGCAATCAAGCCTGTGAAGCAAAATGGTGAAGCTAGGAGAGGGTTGGAGTCACAGAGGTTGAGGATGGAGTCATGAAGTGTCCTATGTGAATGAAGCAAAGCTGAAAAACAAATGTTGGTGATTAAGCTAATGAACGATTAATAAATCCTAAAATATATGCCAAGACTTTGTTTGGTTGGGGGTTTTGAAGGATTTTTAAAGGAGGAGAGGGGATTTAACCCTCCCTTCATTTGGTTCAAAAAATTGAAGGAGATTGGAGAGATTTAATCTATTCACTTGTTAACCACTGACTAGAACTACTCATGATTTGACTGAAAAACCCTGACTATCAGATCTTGACCGTACTGGTATATGCTGGCCATCAAATACTGAAAATTAGATCAAACCCTGCTTGTTGGATCAAATAAACCCTGATCGTTGGAAGTAATCATTAAACTCTATATAAAGCCATTTAAGGTCTTTTTCAAGGGCAAGACACTGTAGTAAGAGTTTGGAGAGGTTCTTTTGAAAAGAGTTCTTTGTAAGCCTCTTCCTTTTTCATATAACGCCAAGGAGGGGATTGGAGGCATTTAATTAAATTAAATCCTCCAATCTTGTCCCTCACCTCTTTATTAATTCCTTCTAAATCGAAATTTTTTGAAGGGAGGGTATATTTATTACTTAATCTCCTCTTGAATCAAATAAAGTTTTATTAAAATCCTTTCAATCCCACAAAACAAGAAAATTTAAATCCTTTTATAAGAAAATTTTAAATCCTTTCCCCTCCACTTTTCTCCTTTAAAAATCCCTCTAATCCTGCCTTAAAATAGAATTTTAAAGCCCTTCCAATCACTTCTCCCCCCTCCCCCCCCCCCCAAAAATCCCATCCCCTCAATTGAACAAAATAGACCTAAGCCATCTATTACCAAAAAAAAAAACCCTAAGCAAGCCGTAAGCTTAATGATACTGCTTAATGATACTGAGCATAAAATACATAGTACAGAAAAAAGGAGATGACCGACATAATATACTATTTGTGCATTTGGAGACAAATAGATAACATAGCTATGAGCAATTTCCAAATAAAGAATTAGCTTAGCCTTAAGAAAGTAAGGTGGCAAGACTTTTTGGCTGAGTTCGGTATGTGTATTGAGTATAAGCCAAGATGCATGAATATAATGGCTGATGCATTAAGTCAGAAAAAAGAGCTTGTGAGCTTGAAGCTAGAGGAGATAACTAGTAAGAGTATGGTTGGGAAAATGGGTTGGCTTGTCCCATGTGGGTCAGTTTATCATGGGTCAGGCTTCATACATGCTTGTTCTAAAAAGCCTACTTTTAAACGGGCCTAATTTTCTCAAGTTCAACTCATACTTAACGGATTTGTGGATTGACCCATAAGTCTATAGTTTTTTTAAATATTTTTCTTGTGAGCTATTTTTAAAAATTTTTTCATATGATTATTTAAATTAATACAACTAATCATCACTATCATTTAGCCACCAAAACCAAGATAATGTTTAAATTCTACACCTTATACATCACCATCATTTATCAAAACCAAGATAATGTTTAAATTTTTACAATTTATACATTACCAACTATTTAGTTTTTTTTCCCATTTAGGATTCAGAAATTTCAAATTTGGAATTGAGAATGGAAGGTATGAGATTATGATTGAAATGAGTATGCTATTTAGGATATGAGGGAGGTTTTTCTTTTTAAAATTAGTATTAAAAAAAGAAGAAGAAGAAGAAGATAATAGGTGGGCTAACCCGTTTATTTTCCAGCTTAATGAGTTTGATCCTAAAACCCCATTCATTATTCTGGCCTCAATTATTAAAGCTCAACCTACCATTTTTACCCAGTTATATGAGCTTGACTTATATTACCAGCTCTAGCTATGAGCGAGGTTTTATTGGTGTTTATTAATTTTCCACCAACTTTTGCTTTTCATTTCTTTTTTCTCATTCATGTAATACCTTTGTTGGCCGTCAATTAAATAACTACCAACAAAGGCCTAATTTTTATTGGTGGTTATTTGAATACCTATTAACAAATTCCTTATTACCTTTCTTACCTCACTTTTGTAAGCATTTTTTCAAATAAGCACTAACAAAACCCAACTTTGCCATATTGTTAAAAAATGAATGAGTTATTGATCACATGAAGAGTGTATATGTATTTTTTTTATACAAGTGTATATGTATATCTTGAAGCACCTATAAGACATCCCAGATTTTGCAAGCAGGATGAAGCTCTCTTGATTGCTTCTCTCCGCATTGACCAAGTTGGCCATATTGCCACATCATCAACTTAACACAGATAATGCCACTTGTGCACCACAAGATTAGTTTTTAAAGGATCAACTTTTATCCACCGTCAAATAATTAAGGACTAATTTTTAGATGGTAGTAGCGTATTATAAAATTTGATTTCCAAAATTTTAAAATGTATGAACTAATTTGAAATGAGTAGAAACTATTGGATTGGCTAATTGTTTTTCCAAAAATACATTATAACCACAATCCGCATTAAGTTACATCAAACTTGTTAAGGTGGTCATAACGATTTGTAATTTGGTTCAGCCGATGGGTTTTTATAGCAATCTAGGCTGGGTTAGCTCCAACAGAAATGATGTGCTAGACAACATGACATTGGGTGGCCCAACTCAACTTTATTAATTTTTAAAAATCACATTTACATGAACTCATTTGGAAATTTATATTGTTCAAAGGAGAAATATAATTTCATAAGCAAATGTCAAAATTTTATTTTTAGATTTATTTTATAAATTTTATCTTAATATGTTTTAAAAAAACAACGGAAACAATTTGTGTGAAGGCTAGAATGAAAAAATATTAATAAGATTTGGTACATTAAAACCTAATTAGATCTAACTTCACTCCTAAAGACTTGATTAGATTATATTTGGTTATAATGTATAAGTTTATATAATATATTATACATTATATATAATAAAATAATACATATAAAATAAATTATAGTGGGCTATAGTCACATTGTTTATAAGTCATGAATAATGTAACTTCTTACACTTTTTATATTTTATATTGATGATAATTTTATCATCAATATCAATATAAAATATAAAATGAATAGCAAGATGTACTATTCACAAGTTATGAATATTACTACTTATTTTTTAAATATTGTGCATGGTCACATCTAATTAACTTTGCTTATATAGTGTCATAACCGGTCTCAAACTCGAGTAAAAGAGGAGAGTTGTGTTAGCCCCTCGATAGCCAACATAAAAATTTGTTGAATTTTTATGACATGGATTAGATAAGTAATTATGTTAAAGTTAGGTCGTTACCTAGAAGTAATGCAGTGTTAAATGAGTTAAAGATGCTACATCGGCACCTAAATGTAGTGTTAAATGAGCAAGGGTTTCCATATCATTCTGGGCGGATGTAGGTAAAGAAGCTAATCCAGAAGAGTAAGATTAGGTTTGGCTCTTGAAATATTGGTACTCTAATAGGTAAATCTATGGAGGCAGTAGATGCTATGATTCAAAGGAAAATTAACATCTTGTGTCTTCAAGAAACTAAATGGGTGGAAGAAAATGTTAAAGAGTTAGGCATGACTAGTTTTAAATTTTGGTATGTAGGGAAGGTCAAAGTAAGGAATAGAGTTGGTATTATTGTGAACAAAGATTGGAAAAAGAATGTGGTAGGAGTCAAAAGGATTGAAGATAAGATCTTATCCTAAAAATTGCCTATTGGGCATGAAACTTTTAATGTTATTAGTACTTATGCACCTCAAGTAGGGTTGGAATCACATATAAAGGAAAATTTTTGGGAAGATTTGGAGGACTTGCTTCGAGATATCCCACAAGAAGAAAATATCGTCGTTAGGGGAAACCTTAATGGTCATGTGAGAAAAAAGACAAGGTAATATATGGGAGCCCATGTCGGTTATGGTTTTAAAAAAGTAAATGAGGAGGGACATTCCATTCTTGATTTTTCAGTTGCTTACAACCTAATGATTGTAAACACTTGTTTCAAGAAACGAGAAGAGTATTTAATCACATATAAGAGTGGAGCCCAAAGGTCGTAAATTGACTTTTTTTTTATAAGAAATTCAGATAGAAGAACTTGTAAAGACTGCAAAGTAATTCCTGGTGAGAGCTTAATTTCACAACATAGGGTTTTAGTTCTTGATGTACTAGTTAAGAACCGTAAACTAAAAAGTCAAAGAGCGTTGAATCCTAGGATTAGGTGATGGTAACTAAAAGGGAGAAATAATTGACCTTTATGAGAAAAATCCTTGAGGGAGGCAATTGAGAGTCGCAGAAAAGTGCTAACATCTTGTGGAAAGAGATGGTTAAAAGGATCAAGGATATCACTAAAGCAGTCATAGGTGAATTAAAAGGTTTTTTACAAAAAGATAAAGAATTTTTGTGGTGGAATGAGAGTGTACAGGAGAAGGTCAAACATAAGAAAGAGTGTTTTAAAGCTTTGCATTTGTGCAATAACGAAGAAAATTGAAAATGTTATCTGTTGGCTGGAAAGAAAACTAAGAAAGCAATGGATAAGGCTCGATCTAAAGTTTCAAGGAATTCTATCAGGACTTAGGAACCAAGAATGGTGAACATAAGATTTACAAAATTGCTAAGAGAAGGGAAAGAAAGTCAAGAGATTTATACAAAGTAAGATGCATTAAGGATGAGGAAGGAAAAGTTTTGGTTACAGATGATGATATCAAAGAAAGATAGGGAAACTACTTTTATAAGCTTTACAATGATAGATAGGGTATGACTATTGATACAGAAAGATTAACAACTCACGAAAATGATCTGAATTTAAACTTCTGTCATAGGATTTGGGTTGGAGAGGTAAAAGATGTTAAATCAAGTGTTTTGATGATCCGAAACTAACTTTCTATAGCTTAGAGAGAAGATATCAAAGGTGCATAAATGATCTCAAGTGGAGAAATTCAAGAAAAATCAGCACAAGAATAGATGTAGAATCTACTGCCATGTTTAAATTGAGTAAAAGACTTTGAATTACGAAAAAGATGTTTTAAAACTTTGATTCTATGTTAATCCATGAAATATTTGAAAAATACCCACTAACAGATGAAGTTTGAAACGTTTATACTGATATGCTGTTTTGAAAATTTGAACTTTAGCTTTGGAAATTCGAATTTCGTATTGAAAATGAACAAGTCTAAAAAGAGCCTTCTCTGATAAATGAACTTTGACTGCAGAAATTCAAATTTTGAATATTGTCTAAAAAGGGCATTCTCTGACAGATGAACTTAGGCGTTTGAAAATTCAAATTTCAGACAAAATACAACTTATGTAAAATGAAAAATTCGTCTGAGGATATGTCAAAGTTTATCTGAAAACTGAGTTTGGAAAGAGCATCAAAATGACTCACTGACAGACGAACTTTGAACATGAAAATTCGAATTTCAAAGACAAAGCTTATGAGTCTGTTATGATGATATGTTGATATACGAATAATAGTATTCAGAAATTCAAACTTTCAAGTAAGTCTGAAAATAGGCCTTTCTGACAGATGAACTTTGCATTTTGAAAATTCGAATTTCGAATAGATGAACTATTATGCCTTAATAAACTGCTCACTGGCAGACAAATTTTGAGGTATCAAAATTTGAATTTCGAAGGCACTGTAGCAAAATGGAACAACTGTTCATACTTTCCAGAAGAACCTTAAAATGAAAATTCGTATGTTCCAACATAGACACATTTTTCAGAGATCAAAATTTGAACTTTGCTTCATGACAGACGAACTTCGAATGTTCAACGTTGAAGTTTTTAGCCTTTGGTCTCCGCGAAATTTGTCTGTTAACCAACCAAAATTCAAATTTCAAAATATCAGAAGCATTAAATACGGTTGGTGAACGGATAGTTTTTCAGAGTAACCATTGGGTAACTTCTCTAATGGATAAATTTAGTCTCTAATGTATAGTTAAAACCTAAATCTATAAATATAACATCATTTGAAGTTGTGGGTAATGATTTTAACATTGTTTATACTGAAACTTTGCCAAATCACCAACTCAAAGTCTCTTACTCTCACATACTTCATTCTTTGTATTCTAACTTTCATATATACTATGATTGAGAGAGTTTATCCATTGTAAACAATTTTATCTTCATCTGGAAGAAAGATTTTCTTGTGAGGGGATATCACAAGGGATTGGGGAAGCACTTAGCTAGAGTGCAAAGAGAGAAAATATGAGCTCTAAAAACAGAGTATCATAGCTGTACTGTGACATTTGCAAGAAGCCCACTAAATTCTTGTAAGATAGTAGAAAATCTCAAGTAGTGGCTTGAGGACTGGACGTAGGTCAAGATTGAAAGAGCGAACCAGGATAAACATCTGTGTTTTTCCTTCTCTATTACTGCATTTACTTGTTATTCACTTATACTCTATTTTACTATCATCTTTGTTTTCTTCACTTTATGGAGATTTTGCAGAAAATTTTAATCTTCCCAATTCACCCCCCTCTTAGGAAGTCAGCATATCTAACAAAAGAAGCTCTTAAGAGAATGGATAATAGTAAATCTATTAGTCCCGATTATATTTCTATCAAAGTTTGAAAGTGCTTAGGAGATAAGGGAGTTTTATGGCTCACTAAGTTATTTAACAAGATCTTAAGGTCTAAAAAAATGCTAGAGGAATGGAAAAATAGTACTTTGGTGCCTATATACAAGAACAAAGGGGATATTTAGAATTGTGCAAATTATCGAGGGATAAAATTCATGAGTCACACCATGAAATTTTAGGAAAGAGTGATTGAGCATAAACTAAGAAAAAAGTCTTGTATTTCGAAAAACCATTTTGGATTTATGCTAGGACAATCCACAATAGAAACTATTTATTTATTAAAGGATTTGATTGAAAAATTCCGGAGTAAAGAGAAAGACTTACATATAGTTTTTATTGATTTGGAAAAAACATATGATAGAGTACCAAGAGAGGTATTGTGGAAAGCAATGGAGAAGAAATGTGTTCGTGTGGCTTATATTCAAGTTATAAAGGATGTGTATGAGGGGCTAACAACAAGTGTGAGAATTTCTAGAGGTGAGACAAATGATTTTCTTATAAGGACATGTTTACATCAAGAATCTTTCTTGAGTCTATACTTGTTTGATTTAGTTTTAAATGTTCTGACAGAATATATACAGGAGAAAATTCCAAAGCACATGCTCTTCACAGATGATATAGTCTTAATTGAGGACTCAAGAAAAGAGGTCAATTCCAAACTTGAGTTATGGAGACACACTTTGGAATCAAAAGGTTTCTGCTTAAGTAGATGTAAGATGGAATGTATTCATTGCAAATTTAACAAGAGACCAATTAGAAATAATTTAGAGGTAAAAATTGGAGAGCAAACCATTTCAGAAGTGTCAAAGTTCAGATATTGGGAGTCGATTTTACAGAATGATGGTGAAATTGATGGAGATGTTATGCATAGGATACAAACTAAGTGGTTAAAGTGGAAAAAAGTATCAGGAGTTATTTGTGATCGCAAGGTACCTACAAAACTTAAAGAGAAATTTTATTGAATAATTATAAGGCTAATGATGTTACATGGTAGTGAATGTTGGGTTTTAAAAGGACAACAAGAACATAAGATGAGAGTGGCAAAGATGAGAATGTTGAGATAGATGTGTGGTCATACAAAATTGGATAAAATACGAAATAATTATACATCAAGGAAAGTTGGAGTAGTACTTATTGAGGAAAAAATTGGTGGAAAATTCACTACACCAAAAATGGGATTTTTTTTGCGGTTATTTTAGTCTTTATTAACGGTTTAAAACCATTAACTATTTGAGTGCCGAGATAAGAGATAAATTTTGTTGGTGATAATTAATTGCCAACAAAAGGTAAATTTTTTATTAAAAAATATACCCCAATAAAGGGTAAATTTTTTATTAAAAAATACCCTTTCTTAGCGGTTATTTGAAATAACGGCCAACCAACAAAGGGTAATTTATTTTTTTTTTTAAAAAAAGTAATCATATCTACAATTATCCTTAATAAGTAATCCAGAATCATCCAAATTAAAGGTAAAAAAAATACACAACATAAATCATAGATATATCTAATTGAAATGTTATATAACCACACCACAACAAAAAAATCAAAATCATAAAGAAGAAGAAAAAATTTTGTCACATAATCAATATTTATACCTTAAGTCATAAAAAATTACAAGCTTTAAAAATTTCTTCCATCTTCAAGACTCATTTTCTTACTTCAGAGCCAAGATGAGATGAGAGAGAATGAAGCCATCGGTGAAGGTAGACACAGACACTGTAGTCGACGATGAAGGTAGTGGACAATGTCATCGATGAAGAAGAAGCTTGTAATCTGTTGGTGCCAAGATGAGATGTGGGCCATGCTTCGATATTTGTACAAGATCTGGACCAAGCTTTGAAAATCTTGACTTAGGGAGAAGAGAATAGAAGAAAACAAAAAAGGAGATAATGATAAAATTTGATTGAAAGAGTAAGAACGATGATCTAAATCTGATGAAAGAGGAAGAAGACATGTAAGGGAGAGAGAGCTTACAGATCAAAGAGGAAAGAGATTTGGTGTGGAGAGAGAAAGAGAGGAAAGGAAAGTGATTGGGTGTGGAGAGAGAAAAAATTCAAAAATATGAAAGTGATGGAGTTTGATGCGTGACATGAAAATGCATGAGTGAGTGTAAAAAGAGATGTGTTAAGGAAAGAGATAGAAAGAAAGGAAGGCTGTTAGATCTTTTTTATTAATGGTTATAAATATTGATTCGTACTTTACTTATTGATCCGTGTCTTGTGTTTTCTTTTTTTAAAAAAGTTGTAAAAATTTTTCTTAGCATTTTTAGAAATAACCACTAAGAAAAGTCTAACTTTTCTTGGCGGTTATTTGGCGAAGCACAAAGAAAAGCCATCACATCATTTTTGTTGGCAGTTCTCCAAATAACTGTCAAGAAAATGTCAAACTTTTATTGGCGGTTATTTCTAGAACCACCAATAAAAATAACGCGAAGGATTTTCTTTGTGGTTAACCAAATGACAACCAAAAAAGTTAGACTTTTCTTTGCGGTTATTTCTAGAACGCCAAGAAAAATCTCCGCATCATTTTTATTGGCGTTTTCCCCTATAACCGCCAACTATTAAGCGCTAAAAAAAGTTATTTTTAGTGTAGTGATTGTTTAAGGTAGTTTGGGCATGTACAAAAAAGTGGATAAGAGGAGCCACTTAAAAGAGTTGATCAAATAATAGTTTGAAACCCTATTAAAAAGCGCAGAGGAAGACCAAAAAAGATACTAAGAAAAGTTATAAGGAATGATTTTTTGAAAAATGATTTATCTGAGGAGATGGTGTTTGATAAAACTTAATAACATCGTATGATCCATGTAACCGATCTCATATTAGTGAGATAAGACAAACATTGTTGTTGTTGTATTCTAAAATCACATGATATATTGAACAAGCACAACAACACCATTTTCCTCTTAAACATAAAAGTTTGTGTGGATTAGGACTTGAGAGCTCATAGAGTCAAGAGAGCCATTCAAACACACACTTTTGTGAAATTCGTAATATTCTTATTAACCTAAACCAATCTTCATTGGCAAAATATTTTATATACACCTTGAACAAAGTACGCCAAAGCGCAATTAATACACCATCATAGACGATCCGTGCTCACAAAACGGCCAAGCTTCTTCCTCTCAGACTTGTGCAGAGAGCCATTACAGTTTTGGTCAGAGAAGAGATACTATATTTGCACAAAAGTTACATTTACACACTGATTTCAAAGCTTAGCTCTCCGATTTTCTTCTCAAGCACCTAGAGATTCGATTACAAATTCATCCCGATTAACGAGGTGATATTTATATTTCTCTTACAGTTTCTGTGAAAACAAACATTATTATTAGTTATATAACATTGTGATTAGGGTTTGAGGTGAGTTTGAATGGAATTGTAAATTTGAGAGATGGCAGAATCCAAAGTTGCCAGCCAACCATGTGTGAACAAGTCACATGATCTTTCAGATAAAAATCAATCTCTGCTGATTCAGCATTGGAACTTGGAAGCTCGCACATTAGTCAAATGTATTGTCACATGACTCACCTGCAAATCCTATGCAATTTTCTTCAATTTTAATTAGTCTATATATGCTTCCAATATTTAAAATTATTATAATAGCTTGGAATATTTATAACGAATACACTTCCTTAGTTTTATTATTATATTTTCATATATATTGTCACCTAGTGGTATGTTTGAAAACTCACACCTGTCAGAGTTTCTTATCATTGACGAAATTCAATTGAAAATATCTGACCCTATGTCTAATATAGCAAATTTCATTCATATCTTCACCACAAAGGAAAAAGAAGTTTGGCAAAGCAGATTATCAGAAGAAAATGACTTCCATTTAATTAGTTGTATAGTTTTTTTATTAAATTATTTTTAATTAAATCATGTCATTTTTTGTAATTATATATTTATCATATTTTAATTAAAAAATTTGATTACAAAAATATGAAAGACTATACCTATGTCTAATTCTTATAAGAATTATATTAGATTTATAAGCCATTAGTAGACATTACGTATTCGGTGGGGAAAAAAAGACATTACATATTCAAAAGTATTATTATACTTAAATAATGTCTTTTAAAAATTATTTTTATCAAGTTGTTGACAAAACATATATAACACAAGAAAAAAAACTAAATAAGTGGTACATTTGTTAGTTTTAAACCCCAAAAAAACCTAAATAGACTTAAAAATTAATTAATCCGAGAAATGAACCCAGAGAAACTTGCCAACTTATTATATGTATAAATGGCCTTAACTCATCATTACAAGAAGCAAAGGCCAAAGGGCAAGTAAGAGACATCCTCTAAGTCAGAAAATCAAGACCATGAAATTCTTCTGCAACAACACAATCATTGCTCTTATCTTTGCCATTGCAGTACTCATGCTTTCCCTTTGGGTCAATGTGTCCTTCGCTAGGACCCTCCCTCATCCACACCCACCTTCTTCTTCTTCTTCTTCTTTGGATCAAAATTACATGTCTCCATCTTCATCTTCTTCTCAAGCTTTCTCACACATCAAAGAAGGGCCAAACTCAGCTCGAGATCAGCCTTCTACTACGGTTGCTGCTAGCCTCAGAACGATTCCACCAAGCAGACCAAACCCTACTCAGAACAAGTAAATTTTTTTTTTCTAATTATTATCATTATTTTCCTCAGCCTGTGTGTCCTCTCGTGCTTTCGCACATAGGCTTTGCTAAAGTAATTTTAAGTTAAATAAAAAGAGAGAAAGAGAACGAGAATAAGTGGTAAAACTCATTTCTATAGAATCCACGGTGATACAGGTGAGCATCACTTCTCTTTTATTTTCTCTCTGTAGTTCAGTGAACATCAGAAGATTTGGATTAATTAGTATTCTGATTATTAATTTTCTGAAAGCTGGACACCAAATTAAAAAGGATTTGTTTATTACCAGGTTAAGCCCTGGGATGAGAGTTTAGCTAGAGTGAGGAACCTTTATAGAGCGCTCACGAAGACTGTTTCAGAGAAGTATGTATAAAGCTGCAGGAATATGATTACATATGAACTCTCAGTTGCCCCGGCTTTGGTGATCGTGTGTATTGAGTTTACTTTTGATTGTGTCATATAGCCAGTGATATATTCTTAGATTTCTAGGTGAAGGGCAGAAATGGTAGGTGAAGATAAGAATGTTTCAGTGTGATGTTTCATTTTTGATGTTTTAGGTTACAGAGTACAGTTGGAGTTCAAGAATGTAAAGGAGTACCCACAAAGTCTTCTAAATCTTATATTGTCTTTTTGATACTACAAATTAAGACTGCTTCCGTTTTATTTTGATTCATTTATTTTTTATAATTGTGTTTCGTCATGCACCTATATGTAGATCCTTGTAAAGTTCTAATACTTTCTAGCAATTTTTGGACGTAATTTTTTGGTTTATAACGATCTGCTTGATACAGAGTGAGCAACAAAATTGAATGTTTATATTTAAGAAAGTAATAAAAATATGATATTGTTAATAACAGTAATAAGAGTAATAGTAATATAAGTGTAATAAATATTATATATCTCATTTTTTATATGAAATATCTTTGCCTGAATTTTACGCATTAAAAATAGGATAATTTTTTATTTTAAAAATTTAAAGTTCAAGTGTAAATATCTTTGATTTGAGATCCTGAAATATTAAAAAAAATGAATGGATGAAATTTTGGTAAAAATTAAATTAATGTATTGGATAATTTTTTTAATAAAAATAATTTGATATGCTTTTTGGAAAATAATTTCCTAGGAATTATATGCTTTCCAGAAAGTTCCCAAAAGGTTCACTTTCTAATATATTTTTTAAACAAATATATTATGTCTTAATAAAAACATAAGATGTTAAGGTTATTTTTGAAAAAAAAAATTATAGACCACTTGCAAAATAGAATTTCCTTATATTTTGTTTAGAACGTACAATATTCTGTGTTAAATGCAACTTCTTAAAAAATTTATATATTTTTTTAAATCAAGTAATAGTATTTAATCTATTTTTTAAAAAGTTTAACTTTTTCTTCTTACTTCCACATTCAAAGCGATCCCTTAATATGTGTAGTTTGGAAATAAAAAAAATTTACAATTTTCATAAAAATTTTTTGAAAAAAGTTAAATAATTGAGAGAAAATTATACTTAAATACCCAAAAAAATATTTTCAAAATTATATTTAAAACTTACCTAATTACCATAAAATACATAACGACCTAATTAAAAAATTTTCTTTTTAGTATGAAATTTCCTTTTTACCCATAAAGTTGGAGATGAACATATATGAGAATTACTTGGAAATCTATAAGGAGTAGTTGCAAATCAGCTTGAACAAATGAAATGTAGTTAGATAATCTATTTCCAAATAATTCTTGTAGATTTGATCTTTAAATATTCGTAAATGATCCTCAAATATTTGCAAATGATACCTTTGGTAATTTAACTAGGAGCAAAATAGGAATTTAACGAAAAAAAAAATCAATTAGGTATATAGGTATCTTGTGGTAATTAGGTGAGTTCTAGGTATATTTTTTAAAATGTTTTATTTAAGGGGTATTTAAATGTCATTTTCTCAATAATTTACTCTATTATTTTTTTAATATATATTATAAAGCGAAAGACTTAAAAAATACCTTTTGTAAACATTCCTCAAATGATATGTCAATATATCATTATCATACAAAAGTCGAGTAATTAAACATTGTTATTTTATTGATATTTGATTGTTAATTTATTTTTTCAAACCTAGATAATTTTCTGGTAAAAAAAAAATTTAAATATATATTTAGAACTCCATGTGCATAGCACAGGTGTGGATTCAAATTATAAAAATAATTAATAACTAATATTGTTTATTTGCAGTGTATTTTAAAATAGTCTAAACTCTTATGTATTTACACATAGACTTATAATTGCCATAAATTTAGTTGATAATGATATCACTAATTGTAATAAAGTTTAATCAATCAATTTCATAATTTTCTTTGTTATTGACTACCTCAATTTCAAAACTTTAATATAATCAATGTAATCTACGTACATCAGATAAAATTCAAATTATAAAAATTAGCTCCTCTAAAAATCTCTTTGAAAATAGTTTCTTTTCTTCTCTTTCCTCCTTCTTTTTTTCTTGGCTCTAATCTTAATGCCAGTTTGGTTTTCAGTTAGTAAAAATTAAATTTTAGTAGAATTGATTTTATAACGTGATTATGATAAAAATTAATTTTTGACTAATATATTTATATTTGGATGATTTATCAAAAAATTGATTTAACAAATGATAAGGAAATTCTCTTTGTTGTTAGTGTTTGTTGTCGGTGTAAATGGCAACATTGAGTCCAAATAGAAATATTTGAGATGAACGCCTTTAGTCCAACATTATCACCTAATATCACTTGTGGTTCAAAGATGTGCTTCAACAGCTGCATAACAATAAGATGCATGCCATTGTATCTAAATCAAGTTTTAATTCAAAATTATGTATTAAGATTTAATTCAAAACTACTCAATCAAATTTGACCAAAATCTTTATTAATTCAAATTAAATAATTGCATAATTTGTTAATTGAAAATATTTAACATTGATTATTTGTAATTTATTACAAATTCAAAAATTAATTAAAAAATTAATTTAATTAAAAAATTATTTAATAAGATTTGACAATTTCTTGATTAAAATTAATGATATGATCGGATGTAATTTATTACTTATTCAAATATTAAATATAGAAAATTAAGTCCACTTTTAATAATATATCCTAATTAAAATTTTTTATATCAATTTGAAAATTAAATATAAAATCAAATATTACTAAATATCTTTTTAATGTTAATTTTTAAAATATTAGTTAATTGCAATAAACCATTTTGAACACTTTCTAATAAAAGCACTCGCCTTTTTTACTTCCAAAATTATAGTTTAGGTCAAATTTCATGTTGTGATCAAAATAGTTTATTAATTAAAGATATAAAGTCTAAACCCCAACTATGGAAACAGGTAATTTTTTTAATTTATTACAAATTAATTTATTAATCTTTGTAATTTTCAAATATATTAAGTTTTAATATTCAAATTTTAATTCAAAAAAATTTAGTGAAAATTGACCCAATTTCAATTTATTAATTAAATTATTCACCAACTGAAAATATTTATTATTGATTGCAGTCTTTATTGCACTTATACTTAAATAAAGAAAAAATACATGTATTTAGATAAAATACAAGTACCTTACTTCAACAAATAAACAATATTAGTTATTTAATTATTCTTATAGTTTATGTTTAATGTTTGGGGTTTTTAGGCCTAACTTATGGGTGAGGCCCAAACCCATTTTAAGCATGGGTTCTTCAGCAGCTCTACAATATTTGAAATATAACTAGAGTTCTTAAAAAAAGATATTTTATACCTAGTCTTTCATAATTTTTTTTTTAATTTGATCATTCACATAACATATATTTTAATTTAGTCCTAATTTTTTCTGCTGAATTTTTTTTTAAATGAGATCATTTTGACATTGATGATGATTTTGTGATAATTTTTCTATGATATATAGAATATATATTTGTAGAAATAATAACTAGGGTTGATTGGTTGGGTCGGGCTTGACTCCCGCTCATTGCCTAGCTCAATGAACACTTGGACTACACCGGGCTAGATATTGAACTAGAACGAGCCAGCCCGATACCAAATACATATTTTAAATACTAAAAAATAAAAATTAACTTTAATTATTAACAAAAAAAATATACTTACTTATTTATATTAAAAAATATATTTTAAAAAAATAATGTTAAGATAAAAAATAACATTTTTAAAATTTATGAATATTCAATAATTATACATTATTTTTATAAAATATTAAGTTAAAAAATTAATTTAAAGTTTTAAATAAAATTGAAACATTAAAATCTTTAAAAGTTTTAATGATAATCATATAATAAATGTATCATATAAAATATATAAAAAAAATCATACAAAATGAATCAATATATATATATATATAAATAAAAAATACGTATAGATTGGGTCGAGTTGGGCCAACAACACATGACCTAAAGCCTAGCTAGAGTGAGAAAAATGGGTCGGAACTCACTTAATCAGCAAAAAATAGCGGAGCAAGTTAAAAAAATTGGAATACTTCATAATGAGTGTCAAAAACTTGGTCCACCTTACCAGTTTGCCAGTTTATGCCGGTGAGCCCACCTAACCCGCAGGTTGCCCACTTTTTTTTTTACATTTTTACTTTATATAACTATATCTAAGAAAATAAAAACTAAAAAAGAAAGGCTTGGGCATCATTTTTTTTGTCAATCTTTCTTGTATTGTAATTTTAGTTGTATTTTATTATGTTGAACTAAATGTTACTTATGGTATCACCATATTAATGTATTAATGTATCATACTTTAAGACTTTATGTACCAAGCTAATAAAAGATTTCATAGATATAGTTACTTAGTTCATGATAGTGGATAGGAAATTAATAATTTAACTAAATAAGAAAAAATGGACTAGCCAAATAAAAAGAGTAAAAAAAAAAAGAAGAATTTCATTATTTAACCATAAAAGAAAAAAAAACGGGCTGACCCGTTAAGGATGGGTTGTCCCGCTTTATCATCTCTAAGCCTAGCCAGTATAGGATAGCCCCATGTATCATATAATCAAGTTAATATATAAAGAATAATTTAAAACAAAACACAAAATTGTAAATAAATTTATCATGACTCATTACCTTATAAAAGAATGGATTCAAATTTTGTTGCTCTTTAAAAAAATTGTTGTTGGGTGATTTGTAAGAAGAAACACCTCTATAAATGTTCATTGAATCATAAGTTATGCCCCCACTTTAATGAGCCTTCTGGTTCCTTGTTTAGTAGGTTACCAAATGTATTTATTATTATTATTATTATTATTATTATTAGTAAACATCATTTAAAAATATTCAACTTTCTTACACATATCAAACATTATATTTTTACACCTATTTTTATTTTTTTAAAAAAATCTTGTCAACATTTAAACATAATGTTATTAGTCTGAAATGGCAAGTTGATAAGTTTTAGGGAAAATGATTCAATCCAGGATTAATCGAACTAAGAAAAATATCAATCAATTAAAAAACACAACTGATAAAATCGATTTGATATTATGATTTTTAAATTATGAAATAATCGATAAATTAAATGGAACAACATGCAGTGGATTGTCCTCTCTTTAGTGGCCATGGGGCTAACCTGTGTACTTGTCTGTCCCTGTTGACGCACATGGGTTTTACTTTATCATCCCAGTGTAGAACCATCCACAACATTTGCCTACAAATTCAATAAATATCTTAGTGTAACTTTTTTTTTCTCAGAATTAAATATTGTTGTCAAATTTGAAAAAGATGGCCTAAAAAAAAAAGTACCATGTATGGCATTTAGATTTTCAAACAATCTTTGTAAAATGTATAGTGTGATTGTGTGAACACATGAAAGTTTTCTCCACGAAAGCTGCAAAAGGCCAGTAATGGTCACCTGTTACGAATATTGTTAAATAGTACAATCACTGTTTTATTAGATCCACATAAAATTATATATATATATATATATATTAATAATCACTTTATAAAAAATATAAAATTCAAAGTAAGTTCGGCTGTTTATAAGACAAAAAATGAGTACAAATATGAAATCTCTTATAAAAATGGGAAAAAGACGTTTGGGACCTTTATAGTAAAATATTCTCAAATTGGGAACTCTAAAAGTTTAAATTTCTTCAAAAACCCAAGTCCTTTGAGGGGATAAAAAAACAATTGGACAATAATACCCCTCCTCCCACTATCCCTCATTTCCTCCTTTCAACATCTGTCATTGGTAACATTGTCATAGATCCCGTGACCGGCGACGGAGCTCTGATGACCGGGGATATCACTGAAACTCCGTTGACCAGAAATATCGTCAGTGTCGCTATAATTATTGGAGTGAAGTTTAGTAAAATTAAAAGTGCTGAAATTAGTTATAGTGAGTTAGAAATTATGAGTCTCTCATTTAAAAATTTCATTAATCCCACTTAGAAATTTTTTTCATAATTACCTTCTAAAATAAAATTGAGAATGTTGAAATCAGTTATAGTAAGTTGAAAATTATGAATTTCTCATTTGGAAATTTCGTTAATTCAACTTGAAAAATTTTTACAAGGTAATTTTGAAACAAATTTTTAAGTAGATGTCCAAGTGAGAAACTCATAATTTTTAATTCATTATAACTTGTTTCAATACTCAATTTTATTTCAGAAGATAATCATGAAAAAAATTTTCAAGTGAAAGACTCATAATTTCCAACTTATTATAACTGATTTCAACACTTTTAATTTTATTTCTTAAGACAATCATGAAAAAAAATTTCAAGTGGGATTAATGAAATTTTCAAGTGAGAGGCTCAAAATTGGCTCAAAATTTCTAAATTCACTATAACTAATTTTAACACTCTCAATTTTATCAAATTTCACTCCAATGACTATAGCGATGATGGCAATATTTCTGGTCACCGGAGCTCCGATGATGTCACTGATCACTGAAGTTCTGACAGCGTCACCGACGACTAGTGAGGGAAGGAAGAAATGAGGGAGTTAGGGAGGAGGGGTATTATTGTCCAACTTTTTTTTTATCCCCCTCAAAAGACTTAGGTACTTTTAAGGAATTTGAATTTTTGGGATTCTCAATTTGGGAATTTCCTAAAATGTCTTTTTTCCTATAAAAATAACTTATTTCATGTAGTATTACTAAAAAATATATAAAAAAAGTTGAAATATATAGTTGAAAAACATAAAAATAATCAAATCGTATGTTAGACCTAACTATACCAAATTTACCCTACTTTAATTAAAAAATTTATCAAAATCCAGACTAATTCAGATTAAATTAGATAGAACTATTTTAAATGATGAGTTCTACTACTAAGTATTTAATGCAGTTATATTTTAAGACTTAAACTTAATTCACTTCAACTAGAGAATTTATTATAATTTAGACTAATTTAAATCAAATTGGGTATAACCTTTTTAAACTATAAATTCTACCCCAGATATTTAGTATAAATATATTTTCAAGACTAAGATATCTAGATAAGATAATACAATTTGCTGGCTAATTGAATTAGACTCTCCAGTGGCAAAAGAAAAAAAAAATAATCAGGCTCTCCCCACCATATATGATTGCATTAAAAAAAGCTAGAAGCATTGGAAATGGTCCTAAAATTATTAAGAGAACCAGAACCTGAACCTGCAGAGATGGAAGGGATAATGAATGATGGGAGTACAGGGAAGGGAAGCACCTACTTGGTTAAAGTCTTGACTTGCACGTTCCATTTGTCTCAATAATAATGCATTAAATGTGGCGTCCTCTTTCTGCTCAAACCGACACCCACCCACATCACCACCACCAAACCCTACGGCCTCACTCCCTTCCCTTTCTCTCCCTTCATTATATCTTCACGCGTATTCATCAATTATTCCCTCCCATTTCCCCTCTCTCTACCCATTGATCATCCTTTTTTCTATAAAAAAAAAAGTCCAACTATTAGTTCAACCAATAGAAGCATTAATCCAATATATAGTTATTGATCTAATTATAATCAAACTGATCTTTATCAGAGTTAAATACTCCCTCCACCCTCCGTTCCACATCTTTTACTTTAAGGTTTTTCATATAGATTATGAAATAATTTATTATGTTTAATTTTATAAGAAATTTGACTAAAATATCCTTATTTAATGATATGACTAAAAAAATAATGATCTGCATTAGATTAAATGAAAGAGGGTATACTTGGAAAAGCTTTTAATAATGCATTGAAATTATGAAATAACAAAAAATTTAAAATAAAATCAAAACTTTAAAACTAATGGAAGAGAGGGAGTAGGGGTGTTTAGTATATACTTCCCCCAATCTTTTTTATAAGAAAATTTATGGCGTATTTTTTAGTCCTAAGAAACATAATCATATTGGCTTATGCATTTACTATTGATTTATTCCGTTTCCATCCTTTGAAGAAAGAGGCGGTGATTGTTTCCTATATAAGAAGAGTCCGTTTAAGTACTAAATACAGATATTTCTAAAAAAAATTTTTAATTTGTAACAAACTCTTAATTATATTTAACTAATTTCAATTGTTTTTTTTAATTTTGATGAAGTGATTATTTATCTCTTAAAAAAGAATTAGATATAATATCATATAAAATATATAATTTATAAGAACTTATATTTTTCACTCTATAATTTTTTAATAATTAGACCGATTTTAGAAACATTTTAAACTACTATCTCCCATTCTTAATGTAAATTACTTGTAACTATTTCAATGGAATTAAAAAAAATTATTATATTATTAAAATTATCTCTAAAATAATATAATTTCTATCTTTACTATTGTGTTACAGATTTAAATAATTCATTTTCTTTTTCATAATTAAATAAAAATATTATTAAAATAAAATAATCAATACTTTAAAATCAATAAAAAGTGTTTTAAATGTAGGACCATAAAAATTATCTTTACCGTGACTATAAAAAAATATAGACAAGTAGTATATTTGTGTCCTTTGGCTACATTGGCCATAGGTCGAACTGGCTCTAATACTGAGAACAATGGTATTGGTGCCTATAAATCCCCCACTCGATCAATCACCACCGCATTCCTCGAAACACATTATTCTCACAACCCCCTACAACAATGTCGCCCTCAAACTCTGCTTTTCTCTTCTTCCTCTCCTTCTTCCTCTTTCCTCCATTATTCCTCCTAGCTCAACCTATGGCTACTCCTCCACCATCTCCTTCTTCACCTTCTTCCCTCTGCAAGTTCACATTGTACCCAAAACTATGTCGTTCCATGCTCTCCGTCATCTCCTCCTCCCCCTCCGACCCCTACAACGTCGGCAAGTTCTCCATCAAGCAAAGCCTCAAACAAGCCAAGAAACTCGTCAAGGTCTTCGACGACTTCCTCAACAATCGCCGCCACTCTACCTCCTCTCCGGAGGTTCGCGCCCTCGACGACTGCCGCGACCTCAACTTGCTCAACCTCGACTACTTAGAGGCCGTGGCGGCCGACCTCCAAGCTGCCGCGGGGGCCACCGCCGAGCTGACGGAGAAGATTGAGAGCTACCTGAGTGCAGTGGCGACCAACCACTACACGTGCTACGATGGGCTGGTGGCGGCGAACAGTAACATTGGGAAGGTGCTGGCGGGGCCATTGAAGAATGTGACGCAGTTGTATAGTGTGTCGCTAGGGTTGGTGAGTGAGGTTTTGAATCAGAATGTGAAGAAAAACTTCACGACTCGTAAGCATGGACTTCCTACTCAATCTTACAAGGTCAGACAGCCACTTGAGAAGCTCATTAAGGTACGTAATTTATTTCCTCATCCTTAAATTTTATTTATTCCATATGGAATTTTACTTTTTACTATAAGACAACCTACTCGGAGAGCAAAAACCAGATTCAATACGAAAGAATTGGTCCCACTAATTTTGATTAGCATGAATGATAGGAGCTTCTTAACCTAGTGATTGCTAGTTTGATTCATTCTTAGCCTTTATTATGGGTTTTGAAGAGAGATGCCCGAAAATGGAGAGTAATAAGAACTATGTTCAATAAGAAGTATCCATCTTTATTATCCATTTCAAACTAATAACATCATGTTAATGGTTGATCTATTCTCAATAATGGTTAGGGTAGACTCTTACGCCACCTATCAAATTTGCTTAATTCTTAATCGAAATCCATTAGAGACGTTGATAAGCCTCACTGATCAAATGGGATTTAATATTATAATGATTTTATCCAAGTTATTTTATGAGTTGTGTCCTTATTATTTTTTTATGAGACTTTGCGTGTGTTGTGTGGACCAGGCTTGAAAAAACCTACTCCCTCCATCTCTTCATACATATTCCGTGCGTTCAAGATATAATTTCTCTTTTAGGATATTTTTTTAAACTAAAATATAAGCCTCCTTTAATTAAAATTTAAAATATTAATAATTTTTTTTTCTAATTTATCTTATCATTAGTTAGCTCATGAGAGAAAAAATTATTTTAAAAATTATATTTATTAAGGATAATATTAAAAAATAATATAAGTTTTCTACAAATTTAAGTAGTTAACTCTTTTTTTTTTATTTATGTGTATTTTTTTAAAGATAATTTATATTTTGGATGTGAGGGAGTAACATTTAAGATTTGTGCATAAAAATTAAGAAAAACAATTAATATTAATATGTTAGAATTTATTGAGTTTTCAAATTTAATCTTAGCACAGAAATTAAGAAACATTATGAATATTAATATGTTAAAATTTATTTTGAATTTTTAAATTTAATTTTAGATAAATAAAAAAATAATTAATATTGTATTTAACTTTCAAAATGATAAATAGGGTATAATTAAAAAAAGAGTAGGCGTGAAAGTTGAAAATGGTTGATAAAAATAAACAAATTTTTATTTAAAGTGACAGTAAAAAAAGTAAAAAAAAAAAAAAAAGCAGAGGGTCTATTTTTGTATCTGCTGTTACACTTCTTGTGTTGGTCAACGTCTGGTGTTGACACTTCGAGATTACAAAGAGGGACACTATTGAATTTCTCGACACAATTCTAAGATACGGTGTCGTTGGACATATCTGAAGCGCATAAGGAGTCAATTAATTATGTGGGGCTTTGAGTTGGGGAAGATCAATGCAAACAGAAAGGTTAAAATAGTTTCTTTTTTTTTATTTTCGCTGTATAAAAAAAAGTTAAAATAGTAAATCTTGTAATTTTTTTAAAGAAATGAAGAGTTGAATAAATTATTGTTAGTTAGCAAAAAAAAATTACTATTTCATTTTGGTTTATAAGGCATTTGAATTATATTTATAAATTAATTGAATTTTTTTGATAATTTTTTCTCGAAACAAAAAGTTCTTTTTTACCTTAATGAAAGCTAGTGAATTTGCATTGGATGCTTATTAGTCTCATGCTCATTAGTTAAAGAGAATTTGAATTATCCAGATTTAATTTGGATGGTTAGATTTAATTTGGATGGTTCAGATTTAAAATTTTTATTTTAATTTTTTTAATAATAATAATTTTTTTAAAAAGTGATCGTTATAAAATTATTTTTATTTTATATTCTACCTCTAATAAAATAATATATAAAAAATATAATATTAAAATTAAATTAAATCTGACCAGATTCTTAAAAAATTACCACAATTTTTAATATTATTCTCATTAAATAATAATCCATCATAATTATATCTCTCTCCTATTTTAAATAAAATAAAAAAAATATTAAATACACTTTAAATATTACAATGTCATTTATATTTAAAATATACACAATATAGGTATAAAGAGGGAGTAAATCAAGGACACAAGTGAGAGTTATAGTTGAAGATTATATATTGAACATATTTATGATGAAAACTCTTAAAAAATTATTTTGAGGTTTTAACTGTGATAAATTATTTTTTAAACCGGAACACATAGGAATAAGAAGAAATTAATAATTTAAAAAAGATCTTTTATGCTTTTAGAATAATTTTAAAATTTAAATTTTTTATAATGAATGATTTTAATTTATTATTTTAAATAAAACTTTCTTTAAAAAAACATTGGTCGTGTCAACTACAGTATGGTTGCCACAGGTCACCAAGTAACAAGTTGTCATTTACTATAATTTATTTCATTTATAATCTAGCTTCTAACGACTTGGTCATGTCAGTCACATGGGGCATGTCTCAATCTTATCTGACATCACCAGCTCTGATCTTTTGGGAAACTGATGCTGTGTTACTGTGTATCGAGGGCATGACTAATGGTTCAAATTTTATATTTTATTTATATTTTTTAATAAATTCATAATCAAAATATTATTTCTATTCTCCGGAATTTTTAAAAGTTGAAAATATTAAAATTAAGATTTGATGTGTGTGTGGTGTAAAGTCTGGATGCTATTTTGCAATAACACCACAGGCCAATTGAGTTTTTCTGTATTCAGTCCATCATATATATATATATATATATATCTGTCCCTTTAGGCGTGTCGATTGCGATGTGGTCCAAAAAGTTGGTTTTGGTTGACCAACCAACACTTGAGCAGACATTCTTAATTGTTATAACATTGTTGCATTAGATCAGGTCGAATCTAATAAATTTTTAGATAGTCACTAGATATAATAAACTCTATTCTTATTTGATAAATTCTGTTGAAATTAAAAAAGATAATTTTACATATTAAATCTATAAAAAATATAATAATTTTTAATAGTATCCCTATTTAATGTATTGCATTGAAAATTTATTATCTCTCTTATATTTGATTTTTGATAAAGACAAAATTAAAAAGAGAATATTTAGGGCCATATAAATTATCAAATGAGATTTATATTTTAGATCAAAAATAATTTTGAAATATGATTTATATTTTGGATTGAAGGGAGTATATAATTTGCTTATTTTATTTTTTATTTTCTAAAAAATTCAAAATATTTTTAAATAAATATATTATATTTTAACATTAGAAAAATAAATATACATACCCTTTTTATTAAGAAAATTAATGAAGAATTCAAGAGTATATTTAAAAAATATTATAAATTACTTGAGAAGTAAAACTTCTCCAAATTTTGCACAGAAAGTATAGTTCTTAAGTTAAACATAACTTCTCATAAATTCCTATATTTTCTGAACCAAATAGTAGCCATTAATTTACCTTACGAGTAATTTAACTTGCCCACTTACTTTCTCCATAACAAGTTTTCGAAAATTGAATTTATGGTACATAATATATTTATAATAAGATTATTCACATTTATAATAAGATTATTCACAAAATGTGAATAATCTAATTCGTTTTTGAGACCTAGTGCATTGCCCCCCTCCAATCTAGTTTTTGTATCATTTTCGTAATGGTAATAAAAATTGTCCGAGTGTTTAAATTTGATTCATTAAATAGAAAAATTCCAAGAGGAGAAAAGTAAAAAAAAAAAAAAGTACAATAAAAAAAATAAAGAAATGGGACAAATATGACGTATAGAGAATATGTAAATTAACACAATGATTTTTTGTTGGCCTTGGATCTAATGAGCAGCATTCAGTCCAAATTTTAAGTTTGGACTTGGGCCCATTAAATTGAGACAAGTGGACTCATGGGCTTTATACATAACATAAGAAACTAGTTTTTTACAACTATATGTTATACTTCTTGAATTTGAGGATAATTACTAAGACCTGTCAAGTTATGTTATTTAGTCTCAATTAAAAAGTTAAATGGAGGGCTAAACATTATTGCAGGTACTTCATGAAAAGTATAGTTGCAAGGCATTAAACTGTACAACGAGAAGTGAAAGGATTCTGAAAGAGAGTGAGAGCAAGGGAATTCTATTGAATAGCTATGCAATTGTGAGTCATTATGGGACTGATAACTTCACTTCCATTGGAGATGCCATTGCAGCAGCACCTAATGACTTGAAGCCAGAAGATGGATATTTCCTTATATATGTTAGAGAAGGATACTATGAAGAATATGTGATTGTTCCTAAACATAAGAAGAATATCTTGCTCATTGGTGATGGTATCAACCAGACCATCATTACAGGCAATCATAGTGTCATTGATGGTTGGACAACCTTCAATTCCTCCACCTTTGGTCAGTATCCATATACACACACATTATCCCACCTTTAGCGTTATCAATTTCTTAACATGACTTGAGTTTTTTTGGAGTAAATTGCAAGGAATTTCTCTCCGAGTTTTACTAAAATTGTATATACCTCCCTTTTATTTTGAAAACCTATATAAATTTTCTTTAAAAACCAAAGTAAATTACATGGACTTCCCTTGAATTTACAAAATCCTCCCTTGAAAACAAAGAAGAAACTACACAAACCTTCCTTCTATTTTTAAGGGAGGTCTGTGTATATTTTAACAATAGATAGGAGATTTGTGTAGTTCTAACAAAATTTTGGAGAGACTAAAGTAATTTATTCTTTCTTTGAACTGAGTTATGTGAAATTTTACCAAAAAATTAGGGAAGGTTTAAATTAGTTTTAAGAATAGAGAAGAAGTTTGTATAATTTCAATATGATTTATGAAAAGTCTCTATAGTTTGCTCTTTCTTTAACCATTTGGTTTAGTGTTCAAACAAAAGGCTACCACTTAAAGTCATGTTTGTTACAAACTTACAATCCATACAAACGCTATACTTAACATTCATTCCTTGACAAAAACTTTAACTTATATGACTATGCCAAAATGGTTCAAGAGCATAGTTAGTCTATTTTTTGAATCTAGTTCAATATATTGTGGATGTTACAGCTGTGTCTGGAGAAAGATTTATTGCAGTGGATATCACATTTAGGAACACAGCAGGTCCAGAGAAGCACCAAGCAGTGGCAGTGAGGAACAACGCAGATCTCTCAACATTTTATCGATGTAGATTCGAAGGCTACCAAGACACCCTCTATACTCACTCCTTGAGGCAATTTTACAGAGATTGTGACATTTATGGCACAGTTGACTTTATATTTGGCAATGCAGCTGTTGTATTCCAAGGCTGCAAGATCTATGCCAGAAAGCCACTTCCATCTCAGAAGAATGCCATCACAGCACAAGGCAGAACTGACCCAAACCAGAACACAGGAATCTCAATCCAAAATTGCAGTATTGAAGCAGCACAGGATATGGCTTCAGATTTGAACTCTACTACCTTGACCTACTTGGGAAGGCCATGGAAGTTGTATTCTAGAACAGTGTACATGGAGTCTTATATTGGGGGTGTGATTGAACCTTCTGGTTGGTTAGAGTGGAATGGGACTGTAGGGTTAGACACTTTGTTTTTTGGTGAGTTCAATAACTATGGACCTAGGGCTAGTACTAGCAATAGGGTTCAATGGCCTGGTTTTAATCTACTGAATACTACTCAGGCTTTGAACTTTACTGTTCTTAATTTTACACTGGGAGATACTTGGCTTCCTGACACAGATATACCCTTCTCTCCAGGATTACTAGCTAATTAGGAAAGTGAAATTTTACATGGGTGTAATAAGTTTTGATTCATTGTTAACTAGAATGTGTAACCATCTGAGTGTAAAAAGGATATGAGAGACATAAACATTGTGGTGTAATTCAAAAAGTGTAATTGCATATAAAGTTTCTATAGAATTTATCAATATTTAAAATTACATAGCTTCCTGATATGAACATATTCTACTCTGGAGGATTACTAGTTATTTAGGAAGTGAAGTAACAAGTATTTTCAACTTAGTTTGGATATAGTTTAATTATATGATTAATCATTTTTAAAGGAAGAGATTCTTCAAGAAGATAGGGGGGAAAAGAGTTTTCTGAAATAATTCAAAGTTTATTTGAATTGTAAAGGAGTTTCAAGTTCATATTTTCAAAACTTGCATGAAGACGGTTGTTCAAAGATAAGGTCATATTTGGTTCACAATGTAGGTTTTATAAATAAAGATTCAATGTTAAGTCCTTCAGTTTTGCTTCATTTGGCTTTATAAAATAGTTGCAAAGGGCATATCTAATAATTTCTCAAGAATGTTAGACGTATTGAATCAAATTAAACAATATATTATAACATTAATAATACGAGAAAAGTCCCACAAAAGAAGCTCTACATTATATGTATACGAAATAAAATTGTCACAGTTAAGAATTGTAGGGAGTGCTGGTTGCTGGAATCCATCAGTCTCCTTGAAGGAAGGCCTTAACAGTGAATTTATGGGCTTATTTTGCAAAAATTGTTCTTAAACCTTTCCATCTGACCCTACCGTTTGTTGAAGCACCAGGTCCAAAATTTTGAACCTCAGCATAAAAAATGGTGTCCGGTGCTGAGTTTCCTACGCATGGCAACCAATCATTAGGGTTACTTAAATTCCCCACTGAAGCCTGCATATACACAGTGGTTGAATAATTCTTCCGTGGCTTTCCAAGATATGTCTGCATAGAACTCAAGTTCCCAAAGGGTGAAATATTGCAATTCTGAATTGAAGTCCCTGTGTTTATATCAGGATCAATCTTCCCTTGTGCTGTGATTGTGTTATGATGGCCTAGCATAGGTACCTATCAATGAAGAGTGTTCAAAGGTTCAATTTTAGGCAAAAAAACAAACCGATTAGTTTAAGAAAAATGTTGACCTATTGGTCTAACTCACTAATTGGTTTGGTTCTGTTTTTTGTTCATTTGATTCAGTTTTAATTGATTTGGTTGAAGGCAAATGTCATTTAAAACAAAAAAAAGAATTCCAAAAAAATTAAAGTTATGCTTTTTTTTTAAAGTAAAGTTATTATTCATGAAACCAACAAACCTTAAAAAAACTTTTAATTGAAGAAATAATTTTAAAATTTGTTCCCAAAACATATAAATTAGTTAATTAAAATGTCAAAAATATTTATTTAACTTATGATCCCTAAGATTTGCTATCTTTAAAATTAATAACAAAATAACCATGCTAATATAACTGTTGAAAAATATAAAATCTAAATTCATACCAACAAAATAATCCAAAATAGTGCTTATTCTTCTTGTGTACATTGTCATAATTTAAGTTTTAGTATTTGAGAAAAAAGTATATATATATATATATCATACAAATCACACTATGATGTATTTATATTTAACATATTAAAACTGCTAAGTTTTATTGGATATACAATATTATTTATGATATTCATAGAATCACAAATTCATACATGCAGTTAATTAAATAAATAGCTTCTAACCTTTCACCGTCGGGCAGTAATAGTTGATCAAGATGCTTAGAGCAACCAGAGGTGCAGAAGGGAAATTAATCATTTTGACTATAGAGGTCAGGGAGAATATAAAACAAGCGATGGAAAGAAGAACGCAGACATTTACATGCCCATATGCATGTCCATTACTCGCTTCATATGCGTCCCTGACCTTCTATGGAATAATGAATAGCTTCTAACCTTTTACCAAAATTCCAGCCCCAGTGTAAGTTTATGCTGAATTAGCTACATTTCTATACAATACTTCTGAAAGCACCCTGCCAAAATGAAGCTTGTAACCTATATTTTGAAACCAAAACTGAAGTTTATTGCTTCCATTAAATGTAAAGAGAAGTAGCTGATAAAAAAAACTTTGGCCAAATTAGAACAACAATGTGGTTGAAACTAAAAACTAGACAGGTCAGAGAGGACATTCGTTTACTTCTTCCACTGAATGCTTGCCAGATAAAAACACACAGAAGAACACAAAGCATTTTTTGAAAAACGAAAATATGACTTGAACAAAACATCTACAATTGCAGTCAGCCATTATATAGAGCAACAATTATTTCTTAAAAGAAACAAGCATTGTTTCAGTATTACAATCAATTTCATCATGAACACAAGAATTCTAGAACAACAAGAGTTGTGAAACAAGGGAAATAGCAGATGGGTATCGTTTACTCTTTGCAATAGATCTCAAAATCTTAGTAATTTGGACTATAGAGAGTTGGTGACGCATATGAAGCAGGTAAAGAAAAAAGCCACACCTTATGGAACGAAAATGAAATCAAGTAAAAGATAAGCAGGAGACTTGGGCACCTACAAAATATCACACAATCGCAAGGCTGCGATATCAGAGAAGTTTTCGAGAGGAGGTTTTAATGTGCACAAGAACTTCTGATAATCAAACCAGTCAGAGCTTGCTTATTTCATACGCAAAATTGAAAAAAATTTTGGTGGGTTATAATATACCTTCCTCAAATGAATCTCACAACTTCTGTTAAAGCTATACAATTTTTTACGGTGCTCCTGTTTAGGCGTCACCCACCCTCCATAGTTCAAATTACTAGAATGAAGTACATGAAGCAAGTAGATATTAGAGGAACGTGGAGAAGAGAGGCACAACAGGAGAGTCTTGAGAACAAACCCACTTTTAGGTTTATCACATGGATTAAGAAAATTATTAAACAATATAAAATAGTATAAAATTTAATAATATCTTTTAAAATATTCTTAATTTGAATGCTCTTTTGAATGGTTCATTTCATATTAAAATAAACTAAATAATTAATATTTCATTAAAATTTTAAAGTTATAAATACTATGAAAAATCTAAAAAGTTTCAACTTCTAAGACAAATTTTACAAGGTGTATAAAAGCTAGATGCAAATAAGTGTTTTTTTTTTTTTAACCGTGAGTAATCCCCAGCCGATCTTGAAGGTATAATAATTGATTTTGAAAAACTCGAAGATATAAAAAATATTAAATAATGAGAACTAAAAGTTAAATTGAAAACAAAAAGAACGGCCGGTTTTATTTTTCATTTTTTTAGAACTAAGCTCCAGGATCATAACCTGGATCGGCCCAACTCTTTTACGGCTCAATGAATGCCGAGCTAGATTAATTTGATTGGACCTCTCACCTCAACCCAAACATTCTTCGTAAAGTGGCCTCAAAGATATTTCCCCGCAAAAGTACCGAAACGGCGGAACCTACGTCGCTTCGTCTCAAGCAAATTAGTTTAGTAGTGTTACGGTTTCTTTTTCCTATGCTTAATTTCTATCTTCGCATAATATGTATGATTAGCCACCGGTCACGTAACATCTTTCACCCCTCAAATGCTCTTGTTTCAAGAGCCTCAAACCCTCAGCTTGCTCGTGAGAGGCAAGTTTCATGGTGCCTCTCTCCCTGACCTCCAAGGGGGAGGGGGCAGCCATGGTTTGTGTGTGCTTCTTGTCTTTTGTTGATGCTTGTTCTATTACTAGGGCTTTTGGGAAGATGGCAAGTTCCTCCCAAACTACCATCTACCATGTAGATCAGAAGGTTTGGCAAACGGAGCGGATAGGGATGAATGTCTTCTACAGCTCTCTTCCTCCGTCGATGGCAAACCTGATAGATCAATGAGGAGGCACAATCAGAGGTTTAGTTATTCACTTGCTTTGACAGAGACCGTTGCGGTGGCTTTTTTCGTGTGATTTACACACAAAGCATTTTTAAAATTTGCTCATGACTTGGCAGATTTGATATTCGAAGGGATGGATCAAAACAGGATGGCTCTCAGAGCCAACATCCCTAGTTCTAGTCGTGTTTTTGTTGTTTTTGGGTGAGGTAGTGCTCTCATCTCAATTGTGTTTGGTTTGGCTGGTGGTGTCTCCTGTTGCTTTGGGGTTTTCTCTTTTGCTGGTGTATGTTTGTAGTGTTGTTATTATTTTTCCAGCTTCTTTGTGTGGGTGGAGCAAGGTAGGGTGACCTTTGGTGGTCCAATAGCTGTGTTGTGCTATGGTTTGTTGTTGCTGTTATCAGGTAGGGTTTTGCGGGTCAGGTTGCGCTGTGATGTTGTCTATAGATATTGGGCTTTGTTTCTGGCTGCATTGTTATTTTTCGTAATATATCATCTTGTTTCTGGTTAAAAAAAGCCCACCGGTCACGTAACTTTCTTTTTTTGGGGCCAACACAAAACTTACCTTTTAAATCTTAAATGAAAAAAAGAATGGATGCTATATCAGTGTTAGTATGGTAGAACGCTAGCAAAATTAGCCTATTATTTGGGATATCAATAATAATTTGCAAATTTATTTATAGCAAAAATACTTTAAACATGTTAAAAAATTTAAGGACTAAAAATCTAAGGTCTGTTTGACAACTGTTTTCAAAATAGTTTTTCTGTTTTTGAAAACAGAAAAATAAAAATACTTGTTTGATAAACCTGTTTTTTATAAAATGTTTTGAAAATAAAAAAATAGAAAACTCAGAATATTTTTAAGATGTTTTATAGTTTTTATTCTGAAAAATACAAGAAAACCCACCTTATTAATAATAAAGTTATAAATTTTGAATAATTCATTTAACACTTACTAGATATGATTTTGGTAATGATTATTTAAACAGATTTTTATATTTTCTTATTTTCAAAATTTGTTCTTGAAAACAATTTTATAAAACTATTTTGAGAATAATAAAACAAAAAATACTATCAAACAGGCCCTTAGTATTTTCAACTTCTTTCGTTACAAACTACAAGAGAAAAGATAATTTAGAGAGCTAAGTTGTGATTTGGCAAATCATGTGGTGTGTTTGGATTGATTTATGTATAATTAATTATGAGGATAAGTGCTTATTCATAATAAATTATGAGAATAAGTGATTATGTTAAAAGTTATTTATATTTGGATATTTTTACCCATAAGTGATTTTAAAAAAAGAAATGTATTTAGATATTAGGGATTTCAATTATTACTAGATGAATAATGAGAAAGAAAAGTGAAATAAGTGATTATGAAATGATAAGTGATTATCATAAGTAAAAAAAATCAATTTCTTTGATAAGCACTTAATCACCTTTTGAAAATAGTTTACATTTGATAATTCCTGCACATAATTACCTATAAGATCCCATAAGTAATTATATATTATATCTATGCACTCAATACAGGCAAAAAAAAAATTATGTTAATCATTTATTTGCCTTGGCCCTTAAAAGTCACGTGAGTTGCAAGTATTGCTTTGTGAAACAAAAACGCATGTAAGTTGAAATTTTCAAGGTTTAGTTGAGCACTACGCATTCTATTTTAACAAAAAAAGAAGAGAGAGAGAGAGCGACTTGTATATTTGTTTTGAATTTCTCACAGTTTGTACAATTTCAATTTCTATATGACCAATATACAAACACTCCAAATTTGTTTAAGAAGAAAATTAACATGCTTATACAGCAATACAACAGAGTTTTGCAGCATAGCTTTCTGATAACTATGCCATGCGTAACCAGGCTCTTATCAATCAAATACATGTTGATCCATGCATGTCTTCTCAACAATATCAAATTAGTAAAATACACGCACTCTCATGCATCATTATAATGGAAAAACGTTGGAAAATGTTGGGATTTAAAAAACTTCATCATCCAAAAAGTGTAGCATCTTGATTCAGGAGAAAAGAGAGAATTATGAATCATCAGAAGAATGAAATGCGTGGAAACATTTTATAGAAACTAATACAAATTTAGTGTTGGCCGGTTAAGAATCTGATTGAAAGTCATTTTAATCCCAATCTCTTCTTCACATTAACAAGTACAGCTGCAACCAGAAGCAAAGCATCCAGTGCAGCACCAATGGTACTCCCAACTGCCATTTTCCACTGACTTATCTTTTTATTTTTTTGGCCACAACTTTCCACTGACTTATCTGCTTTCTGAACTGCCAGTAGCAGATCCCTACACCCCAAAGAAGGAACAGTAGAAGTCTAAGAATGTATCATAGTATTTTGAGCTTCCCTAGCAAATAAACTCTGATCAAGAACCGAATTGAGTCGACGTGTTTTGTATAAGATCATTTCATCTCATGCTAAAACACAACTTAAGTTCAAAACTACTAGGTTCAACTCAACAAACTTCAAAAGCATGGAAAAATTAAGGTAGGCACATGTTCTTGGCATAATATTTTATATTCAAGGACCAGCAACTATGTATCAAAAAATGAAAAAAAAAAAAATGCACCAACAAGTAGCACAGTTAACTTTTTAAGATAATCCTCCAGAGTTCTTATCTTCATATGATGCAACAGAAGCCCGTAAGGTGAATGAATTGCTCGAGGAATATGATGCAACAGAAGCCCGTAAGGTGAATGAATTGCTCGAGGAATGAGCTAAACAATTCTTATAGTATCACTCTAAGCAATCAAGTTTCATACCAACAAGTTTTACAAGTTTCAGATATGATGTTGTGCAGCCAATTCTAATGTAAATTCAACTCCTTACATTTTAAGAGATAATGACACAAAAGAATATAATTGTGTATGGTATTTACTTCTCATCATTGTGCTCATCTCTGTTCTGTCTCTCTATATCTCTCCAAATATACCATATACGTTCACTTTTGTGAATGTAAGGAATCCAAATCAATTTTAATATTTTACACTTTAGAGTGCATGCAAGATAAAAATATTGTTAATACCATATTTTATCCGTACTTTATACATAAAAAAATATAAAAAAAATAGATTAAAAAAATATATAATAATAATAATAAATAAAATAAAAAGTTAATTAAAAAATAAATAATACATAATACAAATAAATAAAATAAGAGCAAAAAATAATAAAATAATAATAATAAATATAATAATGATGAAGTGTAAAAACTAAAAACTAAAAAAATTATTATTAACTAAAAATATATATATGTAAAATAATAATAGTAATAAATAATAGTAATATATATAATAAAAAATATATAAAAAATCATTTAATTAATAAAAAATAAAACATGGTATTTTGTTTGGATATTTTTATCACATTTATTTTAGTCATTTCACTGCCTACTGTATCAATCATAATCTAGTTAATTAATGGTTTGTTTGGTTGGAGGGAAATGGGGGGAAGGGACAGGAAGGGGAGGGAAAATGTTATTAAAATTTTCCCTTCCCTTGTTTGACAATCAGGAGGGGAGGGAAAATGTTATTAAAATTTTCCCTCCCCTCCCTTATATATTTTCTCCCCAAATTGGGGTAATTTGGGGGGAAAATGTGTTATTATGTTCAAAATGACCAAAATATCCTTCATTTTTTCATTACTCGGTCACACAATATACTGGTCAGTCTTATCCCTTTATTAACTTAAATAAATTAAGGGTATAATAGTCAAATTATAATTATTTTCCCTCATTTACGCTCCTAACCCAAACGAGGTAAAATTAAAATCCTTCCACTAAAATCCCTCATTTTCCTTCCAAATGAGGCAAAATTAAAATCCCTTCTTTTTCCTCCCCTTCCTTTCTCTCCATTAAAATTCCTTCCCTCCCTTTCCCTCCTTTGAACCAAACAGACCATTAGTTATTCATTTGTGTCACATCATTATATGTTATATCAGTACAATCCTAATTGGAGGTAGTTGTTCATTTGCACATCTGGTAGAGTCTAGTTCAATTTATTTGGTTGAATTTCAGTTCACATTTGCATTATATGTCTTGCATGAAAATGTTCATCCACCATTTCCTTTTCAAATTAAATCGTTCATACCTAAGATAGAGTCTCGTGTTCTAAATTCATATCATATTGCATCTTTTTGTGTCATGGGCAAATAAGTCTTTATGTGTTTTGCACGGACAAAATTCGTGTTCTAATCTTTACTCATTCTTTATGCAAGAACTGCAAAATTACAATTTCCTCATTCTTACATAGGAAACTTGTAAAGAGGAGTAACTGTGAACACCGTGTTTTATTCAGGTTTTATACATAAAAAGCTAAAAAAAAGATTAAAATATATATATAATAATAATAAGAATAATAAATAAAATAAAAAGTTAATTAACAAAAAATAAATAATACATAATACAAATAAATAAACAAAATAAGAGCAAAAAAATAAAATAATAATAATAATAATAATAATAATAATAATAATGAAGTATAAAAACTAAAAACTAAAAAAATTATTATTAACTAAAAATATATATGTATAATAATAATAATAGTAATAAATAATAATAATAATAATAATAATAGTAATAAAAATAATATATATATATATAAATAAAAAATATATAAAATAATTTAATTAATAAAAAATAAAAAAACGTAAAAAGAAAAAAAGAGAAACAAATTTCTTTTTTTCAACCTTGGGCTAATTTGAGCCCAAGGTGATTATTTCGGGGCTCAAGACCGAGATTACCTTGAGCCCAAATAGAGGGCTCAGGTATGAGGGAGCCAAGAGACTGAAGGAGCCCTAACTCAGGGCTCAGGACCCCGAGTGAGCCTCTGAGTAGAGGCTCAGGCAATCAGGTGCGGTGAGCCAAGGGGCTCAAATATGAAGGCACAGAGGGAGCCTCTAAGCAGAGGCTCAGGCATGCAAGAGCTTGGGAGAGAGTGAGTGAGCAGAGACAGAGAAGAGGAGCGCGATGCAGAGGGAAGGAAGTCAAGGTTTGTGTTCAAGTATGGGTGAGAGAAGCGAAGCAAAAAAGGTGTAGAAACGACAAATTACCTCCCTCCACTCCTCTGTACTAGGTACGGCAATGTAGTGGAGGTGAGGGAGCATTTGGAGGTCCACGAATTTGGCATGGAAATGGCAAAGGGGCGCACTGATTAAAGGATGTGAAATTGGGAATGAGGGGATACAAAAGTTAAGACCATGCGTTAAGGTTTCTACTCTTCTCCACTCGCTTTAATCCTATAAAAGGATGAAGCAATGGAATTCTAGAGGATTTTCTGGATACGCAAGAAAACCCTAAAGGAACAAAAGCACTAGGCGCCGAAGAAACCCTAGAATTTGAGAAACAGAGAGAGAGGGACAAGGAGAGAGCTGCGAAAACCCTGAGAGAGGCAGAGTTGAAGGCAGAATAAGGGAAAAAGAGAAGAAGAACCTGAGGGAGCTTGAGTGCGGACGATCGAAGAGGGCACGAGAAAAGGAAGAGAGGTAGAATTGTGGTTGAAGGCAGAGACTCAGAGAAAAGGGGCAAATGCAAGGCACTGGGTTCAGCAATTGGTAAATTTTGTTCTAAGATTCAGATATTGAGTTGAGATTTTTGTTCTTCCATTCATTGCTCCCTCATTGCCTCCCCTTTCTTTTCATCTTGAAGCCAGTTAATTGTTCTTTCTTTTTTTAGTAGAGTTTCTAGGTGCTCTGCATTTAGTGTGGAAGTAACACTATATTGAGATTTACTTGCTGTGAAAATGATCCCTATCATATGAAGATGTGTTTAGGGATTTTATATTTTGATTCCGGCATCTCTGATGCATGATGTTAGACCTCATATTTGGTTTTCATTTGGTTCTGAAAATACTTGCTTAGCCTGTTTGCTGTTGAAATCTTGGTACTGTCTATCTATTGTTGAAATCTGGTCACAATGTTGGCTATTAAACATGTTTGATTATGTATATTTAGAAGGCTAATGTATTATGTCCAGTGAGGCTACAATTGAAAAGAAGAATCATTTGTGTTCATGAACTTATTTCATCTTGATAATGATGGTCACTGGAGGGAATCTTTGTAGTGCGTTTAGTTTGAAGAAAGAATTAGTCTATAGAGTATACTATTACTGTCATGAGTCTTGATTTATTGTAAAAAATCTAGTTCTATTTCTAATTAGAACTTTAATATATGGTATGGTTTGGTTCCCTATTACCCATTAAATCATGGGTTTTAGTCTTTTCTTGGTGCTCTGTACCATATCCTATGAATACCTGAGTATTGGTGGTTGTTGATATGTTGTTGAAATATAGGCTCAAAATATGGTTTATTGAGGCACAAGCATTTGCTTCCACCTGATCCTTATGTTTTCTTTCATACTGTTTTCTTCATTGCTCATTTGAACCACAAAACTGACTTGCCTTCATCATCTCAACATCTTGTTTTGGGCTAGCTTGATTGACTGATATAATATGGCCAACTTTAGCCATTACTAGTAGAGCCTTGTTTGTCTTCATTTGGCTATACTAATGGCATTAAGGCTTGTGGGTATTGTATTTTCTTTGTTGCATCTGAAATATTGCTTGATATGGCGAGGTGTTTGAGATTTTAGGCAAATGATAATATTGAAGAATACATGAAGTGTAGCTTTGATGTAGTGGTTGCCAAGTTTATTAGGTTGAATAAGTGAATGAGGATATATGAAAGGGATCTTAACTCAGTTGGTATGATTGAGGTGCTGGAATGCTTCATTGCTAAGTTGAGTGCCTAGTTTTAGATTCCAAGTCCTTGCTTTACATATTTGCTTTTAAAATTTGATTGAAGTGTGAATAGGCTATAGTATACGTATGCATGGTTTGGACTTGAACTCTCCTTGAGTTATGCTTGACGAATCTGATTTTCAGGCTTAGTTTAGGTGTTGCCGTGATATAGTAGGAAAGTTTAACGTATACATAGCAAGTTGTTCTCATATGCAGCAAGCATAGTTTATTTAATGTTTAGAGCTTGAAATTGCAATATGGGTGTCACACTCGAAAATGAATGACTACTTTTTTTTTTAAATATCTAATAAACAATCAAAATTAAATCCCTCTAGTGCAAGTTTTTCTTTTTACTTTTATGCTTTGAGTAGTAATGCTTTGAGTGTTTAGGTATTAATTAGCAAATTATGAGTAATAAAATCACCACATATGCTGTTTGGTTTTATTTTGAAATTGGTTTTGAAAAATAAAAATATATGTAGCAATTTTAACTTAAATTCTTTTTTAATACTATTTCAAGTTTAAAAGAAAAAAAAGAAGAAAAGAATTTAATTGCTTTTTTCCATTTTCACAATCTAAAATAAGAAAATACAAATGATTTATAAATAAAAATAATAAATAAAAAGAAAAAATGTTTGCATGTAGCAATTTTATCTTAAATTTATTTTTCAAATAAAAAAATATAATAATAATAATAATGAAAGGGAATTTTCTGATTGCATTTCATAATTTGAAATAAGAAAATAAAACAATTTAAATAAAAATTATTCATAAAAAAGTTTTTTTATTTACATTTTTCATTGCATAATTTTAATTTGAAATCAGAAAATAAAACAATTTAAACAAAAATTATTCGTAAAAAAAAGATTTTCTATTTACATTTTTCATTACATAATTTGAAATAAGGAAATTAAAATAATTTATTTCCCTTCAAGTTTTTATCCTTTCCACTAATCTGACTCGAGTGGTAATACCATGGGTATTTGAGTATTGATCAGTAACTTGTAAGTAATAAAGTCATCACATATACTGGGTATTTTTCTTTGAAAATTTATGTGATAATCATATTTTAAATTCTTCTTAATATTTTTCTTTTAAATGAATAAATATATTTTAAACGGATCCTACTTATTTCCATTCTTATAAATTGTGTAAAATTATTTGTTTTCTTTCAAACTTTTTATCCTTTACGCCTTTTGTCTCAAGTGGCACCACCACAGGTATTTAGGTATCAATCAGCGAATTGTAAGTGATAAAGTCGTCACATAAACTAATTGATTTTATTCTGTAAAATAAAGTTGTTTTCAAATTTTTTTCTTTTCAAATTAAAAATAAAAATATTCAAAATCACATAATTTTAATCATATCTTTTATATCGAGGAAAAACATATATATATATATTTTAAGAATTGATTTTCTTTTAAATATAAAAATGAAAAAAATGAAAAATGAAAAAATGAATGAAAAGAGAAAATAATTGAAATTAATTTATCTTTTGCAAATTAAAACATACCAACCAATTTTGAATACTATTTTCTTTATGGAAAGATAAATTATTTCTAGGTGAAAGTATACATTTGATCCCTTAATTTTGAAGCAGATTTTATTTTAGTATTTTAACTTTTAAAAGTTTCATTACAATCCTTTAACTTTAAATATGTGATTAATAGATTCCTGAATTTAACATCATTAAATAAGTTAACAAAAAGTTTATTTAAATTCATCTAATTACTATTCTTATACATTAATTAATATAATAATTATAATTATCATTTTTAAGGCTTCAAATAAATAATTAGTACCTTAGAAAAATAAAAAAGTTAAAAAATACGTTAATTCAAGGCATTAAAAATTATAACCTTAGAATAAATTATTTTTAAAATATTGTGATAAAATGTTTAAAATTATTATATTAAAATGAATAATTTTTATTTATTTTGCACAAGTTGACAAGTTGAAAAATTTAACTTGAGAATGTAAAGTATAAAAAATAAATATTTATTTTTATAATAAAAATATTTTAGTGTCTTAAAATAAATATTTAAAACCTAAAAATAAAAATTTTGATTTTAAAGTTGTAATTTTTAACTTCTTTTGTTAACGTATTTTTAAAGTAGTAAATATTTAAGCCTTAAAATTATTTTTGTTATAATTTTTATATTAATTAATACATAATAATATTAATGATGTCACTTTTAAATAGATAAATTATCATTTTTCGTTAGTTTATTTAACGGTGTTAAGAATTAGGAAGTCTTTAATTATATGTTAATAGTTAAAGGATTAATATGAAACATAATATAATTAAATGACTAAAATAAAACTTATCTCAAAATTAAAGATAAATAGTATACTTTAGCCTTATTTTTATCAAAAAATATGTATATAATAAAAAATATCAACCCAATGACACGTATTTATACCCTAAACTATGTCAACTTTGATCCCTATCACAAGGTACATAGGTCCTAGACTTTGATTCTGGATCAAGTCCGCTTTTGTAAATAAATAATATATTCCTCTTATTTTGTTTTTCCCAGCTTCTCATATTTTCATTTTTACATTTTTTTCTTACTTTTATATTTATTTTAGCATGTGAATGATTAAAGGGTAATTTAAAAAATGTTTAAAAGTCATAAAAATTGCATGATCAACTTAAAATAATTATTCTTAGGAACGGATGATGTGGGGATAACTAACACCTTTCTCACTCACAATTATACTCCCAAATCTGACTTTGATTCACAGACCATCCTTTCCTTTTATTTTTCTAATTTTCCTTAAAATTTTGAAACTCCTCTTAAAAATCAGCTTCCGTTGTGAAGTCTGATTTTTCCTCTTTTTCTTCTTTTTTTCATTTCTCACATCGTCCGCATTGCATTTTTTAGTGTGACAAATATAAATATAGCAACTAAACAGAGGAGCTCTCATGAATCGGAGGTATTCTATGTAGAGAAAGTTGGAAAAGAGATGAGCTAACAAAATTATTTAACAAACAGGTCAAGTTTGCAACTAACTGCCTAATATCGTTCTTCCAACTTCGTGGAATACCTCTTCATCTATGGAAGTTGATTTGGTTGTTAGCTATATTTATATTCCTATCAATATGGGTATGGATCTGATGGTAAGTTTCAACTCAAGAGGCCAAAAAGAGTCTTCAATATGTTCATCTAATATAAACATGAGCAAGAACTGCATATAGAAAATCATAAAAATAATGGAACTCAACAAAATGCGTTTGGAAGTCAGAGGACAAATTCACAAAAACAACAACAACAAAAGCTCAAGTTCTCAGAGATCCAAAAACCTAGGATACATCAGAATCTCAGCCAAAATACAAAATTACAACATTTTATGAAAAGGAAGACACCAAAGACAACAAATTACCTTCGAAGTTGACTGTGGAACCTAGTGCAAATGCTGTAATTGGGTTATACTCAGTTCCCTACACAGCATCATTGAGAAGAAACAGCACAACAACATGCATGGAATGCCAAGTTTTCATGTGGTAGTCCAGCTCAGATACTTTCATGCTCATTATTTCATTTTTGGTTTAAGAGGGAAAAGCAGTAACTCGAAACTGTACATTACTAGTAACTTTTTTTTCCCTTTTTATTTTCTGTTAATGTGTTTCTGGTAACTCAAAAAAACTACTCCTAATGGCCAATCAATCTGTAGCCATTATCTCAAAAACTAGCTTTCTATGGCAATTTCACCACGGGGGAATCATAATTCAGACTTCAAATATCTGATTTCTACGAAGACAGCCAACATGATAGCAAATTATATATTTTGATTACTAACAACAACAACAATGGCAACAGTTTTATCTTGCTAAGTGAGGCCGGCTAAATGGATGACACAACACCATTGGACTCTATAAAAAACCAACTCTTCACTTAAATAATTTCTTAAGAAATCCCGCTTTAAAACCTTTTTAAATGTCCTTTTTAGTCTCCTTCTACATCTTTTCAGAAGGCCAAAGACAAAGTAACAGTAATTCGGGTAGCCAAATCCAACTTTTACTCAATGGTGAAACTGTATATGATACTGTTGTATAGGAAATCATCATAATGTCCAAACATAGGAAGCTTTACAGGTTAGCTTCCTGTGTCTTTTGATAAACCTCATCACGGTGCATGTCAGCAACTTTAAGCAACTTCATTTATTTATAATTCATAATCATAATTGCATCAAACGCACTAAGAAGGGAGAAATTTGCAGCATAGCTTTTTGAGAACTAGACATGTGCAATGCAGCCCTTATCAATCAAATACTTGTTGATCCATGTCTTCTCAACAATATCAAATTAGTAAAATGGACAGATATTTCATTTGTTCTTATAATGAAAATGTTAAAGAAAAAATAGAAGTCGGGAAATCTTGGAATTTAAGAAAAGTCATCCTCCAAAAGTTTAGCATCTTAGTTCAGGAAAATAAGATAAAGAATTATGAATCAGCAGTGTTCAGAATCAAGGCCCTCTGCTTTAAAGAACAAAATCTATGCACACTTTCATAGAAACTAATACAAAATTAGTCTTGACCTGTTAAGAATTTGATTCAATATCATTTTAATGTTACAAAATTGATTGATCACCAACAAAATGAGACATCTCAACGAGGAGGAGGTATATACTCGTGCTCAATTATAGGCGTTGTTCGTGTGCCAGATGCTGTAGGAGCCCTAACATGCCCAACCATTGAAACCTGAAGAGCTTCCTCTTCATATGCCCTCCTCTCCAATGCTTCCATTCTCGATCTCTTCTTTACCCTAACAAGCATAGCCACCAGAAGCAAACCTAGAAGAAAAGCACCCAGTGCAGCACCAATGGTACTCCCAACCGCCACTTTCCACTGACTTATCGGCTTTCTGAACTGCTCCGGGGGAGATGCAATAACCAAACCGAAATGGCCATGCCTCTTTGCAACACAAACATGTGGTGACGATGGCTTTGCCAGTGTCATTCTTCCATCTCCTTCGAAACTGGCACACAACGGTATAATTCCTTGTGCTTTTGTGAACCTAGTAATGTCGGTAAAATCAATTGTCAGGGGCTTTTCTCCAGCAACAATTCCAAGTTGAAAAGGGTTGATGTTGTGAGCATCTTCATCAGCATTGTAAGCTAGGAGGCCAACAACTGGCGAAACAAGCTGATATCCAGAGAGATCATAGTTCGCATAATATACAGTAGACCAGTTATACCCCAAGTTCTGTCTGATCAGCATGACCCTCTCAATACATGGATGCACAACTACACCAGAACCCAGATGGAATTCCTTTAAGTGGGCACCATATCTTCGCAAACTGCCACATCGAAACCTTACAGAATCAACTCTGATGCCAGAGAGGTTTGCAGGTAAATTCACTGACTGTACTATGCCTGTTCTGTAGTGTTTGTCCAATGACTAAAACGTGTAATCTCTAATGTAGAGGTCAAGAAGATGAGTTGATTTGATACTCTGAGCATTAGATCCCACCAGTGTTGATGACCCCAAGGTAACTATAATCAAAATCACAGAAAAGATGGAGTCCATGAGATGAAGAAATGAGGCTAGCCCACGACACAAATTATCACACAATGTGTCAAATTAAATGGCTTTATTGGGTATTCCAAGGCTGCAACATCAAAAGAAGAACCTTGGCTTCTACATATTCAAGGAAAGAGACCAAATCATGAATCATATACCCTATTCTTCGATGGAAATGAGGTCTCAAAGAAGAAATTTTGAGACTTCAGACAGTCTATAGATAAGAAAACTCTGGGTGCGCACCAGATCGAGGAATTTGTAAAAAGGGGCAAATTGTTCTGCTTCTGTTGACCAGCTGTTCCTTTCAAAAAGATAGCTTGTCGTTGTCGAGCATGTATGAAACTGTCAATGAAAAGAAGAAAAAACTGAAGCTTAAAGAGAAGGGCAAGAACTTTTTTTCTTTACCTCCCACCGAAGGAAAAAATTTGAGATGGGAAAAGGGGCATGCTAGTCCATAAAGAACAATGAGGTGGAAGAAATGATTTTGGAGCGTGGACTGATGATGACACTTCATGGAGAAAGCAGAGTGGAACAGAGAAAAGAAAGCGCTTAAGCGTGCTGAGGAAAATGAAGGAAAGAAAGCATTCTTTTGAATGGGGTCCAATGCAGTAATTGTGTTTGTGATGTTAGGTCAATAACAGCATGTCCCCCACTTGAACCACTCATAAGAGGGTCATGTTAGGGTAACAGCATGCACGACTTTCCCTTTTGTTAATCCAAAAACAATTGATAGAGAAATACATCAAAGACAACAACTTTACCTTAAAATTGACACATTGTAATGGAACCTTCCGACATCACATCATCGAACATAAACGGCAAGAAAGAATGCATTGAACTGTCTTCTGGGTCAAAGGTAAGCTCTTGTGCTTCGATTTTACCATCAAGCGCAATTAGCGAAATCAAAAAGAGGGTCGAATAGTTCGTCTTCAATGGGGCATTTCGGGAGACTCTTATCTCATGAAATGCTGAAGGAGTTAATGGGAGTATGAAGATCGACGTTGGCTGCGAAATATTCCCCGAAAATTGAGGGGGAAGCGTTATTTTATTATTTGAAGTACTCGCTTCGGATCCTCAGATTCTGCTTCGCATTTGTATGTGGGGGTGGGGACATCCAGACCAAACGCGGTGCCCAAGGGCCACCACCCGACGGTTTGCCGTTTGAAGAAGAGAACCAGAGAATATATTAATTAATGCCTTTTTTTTAAAAAGTCGAGGAAAGTAATCCCTCCGTTATAACTTACTCGCATGATATAATAAATAAATAACTAAAACATAAAAAAAAATAATCAAACATGTTATATAAAAAAATTTAAATGACTTTATTTAATGTTCCCAATTTAACCCTATTTTAACATGTGCCTTGTAATAAAAAAATTATTTTAATTAAAAATAAAATTAAAAAAATATAATAATTTATTAGAAAGAATTCATTTATTTCTTACAATTTTTAAGAACAAAACAAATTTAAAATATTAAAAAAATAAATTTAAAAAAATCTCTTAGAATATATTTTGGAAGGAAGGGAGGGCAAACAAACAACCAAAATATCAAATAGTTCAGTCCTTCTTAGTAGGCATTCTATCTCAAGAGTATCGTAGTGAGGTGTTTGGGAAGAGATAGGCACAAGAGTACGATCCTTCAATCAAGCAATAAGATCAGGCCAAAAAAATAAAAAATAAAAATAATCAAGCAATATGTAAAGCCATGAAGAAAAATTCAACTGGAGAAAATTTTGCAGAGTTGGAAGCTAATTCCTCGCGGAATAGGTTCTCTGTTGCAGTAGGTCTGGACCATCTAAATTTATTATATAATTATTTTTGAAGAAAATTTATTTTTTAATTTTAAATAAAGGAAACCCTCCATATTTTAATATGGACGATCCAATCTGCAGCTGTTAAGAAATAGAATCCATTCTTGGCTGGGCAAGAAAATTAGAAAAGTTTGGATTTAAGCTGACGGGAAATGGTTGATAATCTCAAACAACAACTCTCATATTATTTATGGCATAGCTAAAGTGCTTCTTAGTAGCCCTTCTTTCTCAAGAAGATTCTCCTATGCTAAGAGACTAGCTAAGCATCTACACTTTTTGAGCTAACTAGATTTTTGACCTGTTCAATTTAGGGTTATTTTTTTATAATGTGGAATCCACAATTTCATGACAAATTCTTACACTTATCTAATTTAAATTTAAATTTAAATCAATATTTTACTCAAATTTAGATCAATCAATCAATAAGAATGTTGGCAAAAAAAAAATCAATAAGAGAAAGAATAAAGCCTGAGATAAAACAAATACACCATATCAAGACACTACTTTTCTTTTATTTTTTTGTAGAAATAGTAGGTATTCTTATATTTAGGTGTTGTTGGGCACTAAATGTGGGCACCTCTCCTGACAGAAATTTAAATATTAATTCATCATGTTATGAAGAACTAACCCCTTACGTTAGACCCAACCCTATTGATTATCAAGACACTATTTTTAAAACATTGACTTTCAAAAAAAATTTTATTATAATAAATTATATGCATTCACGTCTATATAATAATTGTTTGGGTAGGCCTCTAGTCACATGCCATTTACACCATGCTCCTCTCTTCCTACAGTTTTTTAATTTAAAAAAAAAAAACGAAAAGCATATGCTCCTTTAAAAAGTGCCTAAGTAAGAAAAAAATTATAAAAAAAGGTGCATGAAGTGAAGAACTTTTATGCTTTTACATTTAATTATAAAAGCATCACTGACTAGAGGAGAAATTAAGCAAAAATCATGTTTGAAAAAAGAAAATTATAGCCAATGCAACATTATTGCACTATGTCTTATAATTAGTGGCAGAGTTGGATCCTATGCCACCAACTTTTAATTTGGACAGTTTTTTTAATGAAGTCAAAGAGAAAGTAGGTGTTATAGAAACCAATTTGTAATTCATTCCGCACACCCATTAGAAGTAGATAGAGACTTAGAATTAAATCAATTATATGTTATATGCCCAAGCATACTAGGAGAAAGAGGTTGGTGAAGCATAGAAACTCATTATCTATAATGTATATTGTATATAATGATAAAAAAGTTTATTTTCTCATTTGGTAAAAATTGCATTCAATGACATTAGTTTTGTTATTCATTTATTATGTAATACTAGATTTCAAGTCTAGAGGTCTAAGTTGGATGGAGGCCACACTATGTATAGCTCCTTATAAACAAAACATCGTTCACGTGCTTTTATATATCTATTGATGATTATTTGAATCTTTATATATACTTTGTTAATGTTTAAAAGCATTCCATTTATAAATAACTGAGGAAAATTAGTTATAATATAATTAATTTATATTATATTTATATCACTATATTAATCACCCAATTAAGCAATTTACCGCATATCATTAAAGCTATTATTTAACTACCTATTTGAAATCATATAACTAACATTAACTAATTAAGTATCAACGCATTATCTCTTGGCCAAAAAAATAAACTAATTATATAATTCTTACACTATCATCCTTAATAATATCCATCATATTTATTTTGCTCATCACTTTTACACCATCTCCAAGTATTTTTCTTTTTTGTTTTTAACTAAACATATTTTTTCAATGTATTATACAAAGTTTAAGGTCAAGATCAATTATTGTTCACTTGTAAATAATATAGCTTCATATAAATTTTATATTCCCTCTAATCTCAAACATAAGAAAACTTAGAGTTGTTTTGGTCCAAATTATAAGAAAAAAATGTGAAGATTTGGTGCATTAAATAGTTTTTTCCACTAATGTCTCTCATTAAATTAGAGAGTCAATAAGAATTTAACATCAATTGAGGAAAATTTGTGATTTACAAAGACCATTAATTGAGAGTAATTCTGAAAAAAAAAGTTTTAATGCAAATTTAATTAGTTCAACAAACTTTTAACTACTTTTATTATTCTCTGTAATGTAATTATTTCTTTGTTATATTTGAGATCAGAGCAAGTATTTTATATTAATAATGATAAGATAAGGCTATTTAATGGAAAGGGTTAGGGAGAAATAAAAAATTCTGACATATCTCTTACTCCCTCCAGTATATTTTATAAAAACATTTTAACCAACTTCACACATTTTAACTTGGTTGAATGTATTTTCTATTTTAATATTCTCAAAATAATTTTATAAAATTATTTTCGAGAACAAGTTTTAAGAAAAAAAAATAAAAAATATATTTAAATAATTATTACCAAAATCATATCTAATAAGTGTTAAATAGGTTATTTAAACTTTATAATTGTATCTTTAATAAGGTGAGTATTTACGATCTTTTCTTATATTTTTTAGAATAAAAAATACAAAACATCTTAAAGATGTTCTAAATTTTCTATTATTTTATTTTTATATTTTTTAGAAAATTTTATAAAAAAACAGACTTGTCAAACAAATTTTTTTATTTTTAAAATTTTAAAACTATTATGAAAACATGAATTAAATATACCCTTAGTTAGAAGTAGTTAACCTTATTAAATTCGTATGTAATCTCAATTATTTTTAAAAGTTACTCCCATTTAATGAAATTCATTAATAGCACTCTTTCATCTTTTAAGAGAATGACATTTAATATATCATTAACTATTTTTATAATTATCCATGTTAATATTAATTACTAACAACCAAGAAAAGGACATTTTGGGTTGAAAAAAATTAATGACCCAGACAATTTCAAAAGAATCTTAAATTCAAAACCAAAAAAATATTCAAAGAAATCTTTTATAAAAAGAACAATTGGGAGTATATTATAGCTTGAAGCACTTAATCTACAATAATTGAACTATCAATTTTAAAAGTCGATTTTAGTTTTTATATGCGAATCAATTCTGATCACCAAAAAAAAAATCAAGAAATACAAATTTTTTGGGCAATTTTTTTCTCAATTTAAAATTCTATGGACTTCTTAAATTCTTATTTGATAAAAATGGTCCATATAGCTTTCGGCTGTGTTATACATGAACCTTTGTCCTACTTTCTTATTTGGGCTTACCAAAGATGGAATCGATGTTTGGATCCAAAAGTCCAATAGAATCAGTTTTTAACTTCAGAAAATTTATTTAAAAAAATTAGACACACACTTTCACTAATTTATTGACCAAAAAATATCAGAGAAAATCTTTTTGGAAAACTCAATTTTAAAAAATGCTTAAACTTTCGCTAGTCATTTTAAATGCTTACACTACCGATGCAATGAGTATAGCGTCACATTTTTCACATAATATATATAAATTTTAAATATGAATGTAATCGATATAATATAATTATATAATCACCACTAAGGTGCCAAATTATTTTATGAAAAATATGAAAATTATATTTAAAACAAGTAAATGACGCATTCATAAAATATATTAAGTATTGTCATAAATAATTCGGTAAAGATGGTAGCACCATAAATAAATTCCAGTATTAAGGATTTCAAATATAGAAAATTTATATAGAAAGACTTAAAATTTTAAAGATAAAAATTTGACGAAGGATTATAAGACAAATTAATTTTAAGAATTTCAGAATTTAAAATATTTAATATAAATAGCTTTTATTTAGTCTTTTTAATTAATATATGTCAAGATTTTTTATTAGAGAGTTTGAAATATCACGTTTCATTATTTTTATCAATTTTATGGTCGTTTAACACAAGGTAAGCCCAGACAATAATGGCAATGAAACAGTGTAGGAGCATTGATATGGTTAATAAGACATAGATCTTATTCTATATTGATGCGGTGTTCAAATAAAACTTGGATAGGTTTTTTTCCAGTTTTGAAAGAAAGATTGGATGATAAGCAAAAATATTACTTGAAAAATACAATTGGATTTTTTTATTCACCAACCAATCATTATCAACTGACAAACATCTACCGATGATATGATTTTAAAAGGACAAATTTATTGAATAACTCATGAGTTTAGTAAATGAATGTAATAAAAATTATATTTTTTCTGATCCCATTTATAAAAAAAATTATTTCATGATTATTAAGAAAATAGTTTTAATTAGTTAAAGTTAATTAAGTTATCTAATATTTTAAACTTTTTCTAAAACTATTTCTATTTAATTTAATATTAATTTGAATTACTAATGTATTTAATCTCTCTCTCATATAATTAATAAAGAATAATTTTTTTAAAAAAATTTAATATATCATTAACTTTTTTTTTCCTTATATTTATAATTTAAAAAAAAACTTTTATTACAAATAAGACCACAGACTAAAGGGAGTATTAGATTAAACTATGAGAAGCGAGCTGTTCTACTGATGATTTTGTGGGTAGACAGTGCACTTGTTGTAAATTTTACATTGATTTGTCAAAATTTGTTAAAATCAAAACAAAAAATAAAACGAATTCTCATTTTTTTGTTAAAAAATATTTAATGAGTCAGGTCCGAAAATTCACAAGGATTTACCAAAAAGTACCTATAAACTACAAAAAGGCCCCTATCTTGTAGGGAAACCAAAATTTATCCACGTCAACATACTCACAAAATTCAAAAAGGTAAAATGGATCGTAATTTAATAATAAATTGGGAAAATTTCACTTAAATAATTCTAATTAAGCACTAACGTATTTTATGCTAATTAAACAAGTTCCAAGCTTTCTTTTCTGGAAATATAAAATTTTGGAGGTATTTATTATTTAAGTGAAATTTTCTAAATAAATTTATAGCACCAATTTATTATTTTTATAATACATTGATTTTTTTATTAATTGTCTGTTTGGTTGGTACTCACAAGAGGATAAATAAGGGAATAGTCTTCACATCACACAAGTTATAGTATATGGCTGCTCCTACTACAAGTGACTACCTTTACATGCGGTGTATGGTTGCTATAATGTAGCAGTATCATGTTGAAGAAGGTGATTTGAAGGGCATTAGATTGTCTAGAGGTGGTCTAGTGCCTTCCCTTTTTTTTTTTTTTTGCTAATGATGCCTTATTAATTGTGAAGGCTGACAAGGTAAATTGAATGGCTTTGAAGAAGATTTCGAATGTCTTTTATATTGCTTCAGGACAGGAAATGAATTTGGATAAGTCTTGCAATTTTTTTTTTCTCAGCCATTGCTAAATTGAGCTTAAAAATGGGATCTCTCAAGTGTTGGGAATTAGTTCTTTTGCACATCCTAGGAAATATTTTGGTTTGCTTGTAATTTGGGGAAAATCCAAATCTACTACTTTGAGTTTTATCTGAAATTAAAATCAATGTAAAATTACAAGGTTGGAAAAAGAAATCACTTAAACTTGCAAATAAGAAAGCAATGTTATCAAAATTAGATCAAACTGACCAATTCAATCGGTTGAACCAGGAAACAACCATATGTTTTCACTTGAAAAAAGAGAACAATGGCAAGAATGGTAAGGGGAAAGAAAAGGGTCAAGTTGTGTAACGACCATATTTCCTAATTCCAAGAAGGGCATTGTTGTATGATGAAGGACCGAAGGAAGGGGTGTTCATAGCCAATCATAACCGATTTAACCGAACCAACCAAAATCGACTATAACTGATTCTAATATAAATCTATTTTGGTTTTCTAATATATCAAACCGATTGGTTTGGTTAGAGTTTTTCATAATATTTATCGGTTATAACCAAATCAAACCGAACCATATTACAAATACTTCTTTTTTCAATTTGAGTCATATACAAATAATTATATACAAATAATTTCTTTAACATGACATATCCTCCTATTAATGTAATTATCAACATATTAGCTATTAGCTATATTATTTGTACAAATTAAAAGATATTATCAATTTTTTTAAAAAATTTAAAATTTATATCCTTTTGTATGAAAATGAATTTAATTTTATTTGAAAAGTTAATAATATAAATATAATTGTTCACACCTTAATAACAGTTTTTTTGGTTATCTAGTACAAACCAAATTTACTAAGAAATTTATAGATTTTAATTTATAAATACCATTTTTACAAAATTGCAAAATTTTATTGTGATCTTATGATCAATTATTTGAAGGTTATCAATTATAGTTACTAGAAATTTTATGCAACAAGCAAGCTTATTAAAAAAATTGTGATTTTCTCCACATCAATTTTATAAATTAAACTTATTTTCATAAAATAACATAATTCAAAAAATATACTCAATAGCCTGAACTAACCCAACCCAACCCAAACCGAAACCATAACCAAACCAAACCGATCAACTTACAAATCAAATAGGTTCTCACATGTTTCAGACCGAATGGTTTGGTTCGGTTTGGTTTTTGTCCAAAATCGAACCGAACCGAGCTTATAAACACTCCTAACCGAAGAGACCATGACCAAAGTAAGGATCAGAATTGAGCAAGTTGAAGAAGAGAAATAGAACACACTCGCATTGCGACGAGCTACAATGTCATCGTGGCAAACAGCATTGGATTTGGAATTCTGGACCGACAAAGAATATTCTTGCACTGCGATGAACTTAAGTGGTGTCGCTGCACCAGAGTTAGATTTGGTTTTAATCAAAATGCTTATGGCTTGACAAAATAGAAAGAAATGGAGGAAGAACGAGAGAGCTCTACTAGGGTTCCACATTTTGGCTTGAGGGTTTGATTTTTGGTACTTTAAATGCTTGATTCTTGTTAGTAATTCATCTCTCACTTCTCCTCTCCTTTTTTCCTCAAAATTTACAATGGTTTTTCATTGTGGAAGTTAGGGTTGCAAATGTGGCTGCTTTTCTACTAATTAAATCGAGTTTAAATGCTTCATTGATATATTGTTAGTTGTGTACAAACCTTGGGTTGAGGTTTTTAAGTGTTTAAGTGGTATATTTCCGAAACACAAACCCTAAACTCATGATATTATTGGGAATCTGAATATGTGGGAGCATAACTATGATTCTATGACTTGTTTTGGGTATTTTAATGTATCGATTTGCTTGAGGAAGCTATGTTTTAGCCGGTTATGCGTTAGAATGTCAAGTTATGTACTCTAAGGGTCAACAAAATTATGTTGGTAATGAGAATTCGGTATTGTTTAGGTTGTCTTATTACTCTATTGGGATCTCTTGACTCCGAGTAGTGTTTGGGAGGCTTGGGGAAGTGGTTGTGTCTATTGAGGTGTAGGAGTAGGTTTGGATGATTGAGGTAACTGAGGTGTCATTTCTTATGTCTTTCAATTGATTATATATATCTACATATATGTCTAATCCTTTTTTTGTCATGATATGCACATGTTATCTATCTATATATGTTTTGCTCTTTCATATCATGATATGTGTGGTTACATGATTAGTGAGTTCTCTATCCCTATCTCAATTTATGATGAAAATGACATTGTGATGTTAGCAAACATGATACATACAAGTATGATGTATATCGATGCAGAATGTATGACTTGCATCCATGGTTTATTGTATTTGATCATATGATATGCTAGAACGATAGAAAATAACGCATATTGATATATTAGCATGCAGTGAGCATTGTCACATGTTATATGTTGTTAAGACATATAGTTTAGGTGATGATGCTCTGAATACCATATGGTATACCAATATGCTAAATAGCACTCGATGCCTTGTGCTTAGACAATGCGGCTTGTGTCGTTCCAATCATTAAATAGTCATCTTATGACTGAGAGACTCAAGTGGTTATGAATTAGAGTGCAACCTTCTCTAAATAGCCATCAATTCAAGTGGTTTAGGGGAAGGAGAGCCATGATCCAACATTTACTACATTGGCCTTTGGTCGAGTCATAACTATTGGGAGAAGAGTTGGGTTGCGACCCCAGAATCAGTTGTCACGAGTTGTGGAAGGGGGCCATTGGTTAAGGTTACCTTATCATGGTAACTAGCTCATGGTTCTAGCCATGTATTGATGAGATTGTATCTACATATCATGCATAATGCATTCATGTTTCGCATTGTATCTAAATATGTTTTGATAGCATGTTTATATGTGTATATGTGCCCCAGGTTACTTGGACGTATGTCTCACCCAGTGGCTAATCTTCCCTGGTAAAGGATCTAACTCTAGCATGGAAAGGGCCAAGGAGAGCTTGGACAAAAAGGACTGATAGCATATTTGTGGGTGTCGGGGCTATACCCCTTATGTTATTTCTATTGCTCGTTCTTTAGTGAAGCGCCACTTGTAATGTCTATGTTATACTAAGTATTCTGTGTCATGTATTTCGCATGATTGTGGGGTGGTTCATTTTACGCTCTTTCTAAACTCTTTCATATTCTATGTTGGGTTGTTTGTATGGTTCTAGACTTATGGCCAACCGTATGTTATGATGTGTACATGTGCGTTCTATGTATGGCTTGTGACATTTTAAATCCTAATCTCCAGTTGTGTTAGGCTTAAGACTGGTAGTCTTATGTCCTTTTGGTTGTGTATGTTCAGATTGTGAACCTAGTCTGGATAATGGGTCCTTGATGTACAAAATGGGTATATAACCCATTAGCTAGATTTCGGGGTTCCAAGGAATCAAAACTTAGAAGAATGGTTTCTTCAGGATAAGACTTCCTTGAACATGGTCCATAGGCCCAATGTGACTCATTGGTATGGTCAATCATTGCCAAAGACTTGTTGGTAGCAATTGAAGAAGTTTGATTCATTATTTTGGTAAAAAAGTGACCAATTTGGTCTCGAATGTGCAAAATCTCAACACAGGTATTTTAAGGCGTAGTTGGTGTTTATAGTTAGAGTAGAATTAAAGTGACTTAAAGGCTTTTGAATTGTATAAATTGGAGGTTAAAGCGAGAAGTTATGCGTATTAGAAATTGGCTCAAAAAGTCAGCAAGTAGCTGATATAGCATCAGCATGTGGCGCTAGAATCCAGGACATAACGCATTTTTGTTTTCATCCAGAATGCCTCCATGCTGTGGTGTCTTGTCTCAACACCACTGTCCTATCTTATCTCCTCTTTCCTATTTCTATGTCAAGTTATGGAGGCTTTAGGGTTAGAGAGTTTAGGGTGTTATAGGATGATAATGGTCGTGTTACTAGTGCTACCAATGATAATCTTCTTATTTTTCATCATTATGAATCAATTAATCTTATATCAACTAAGAGCAGGGGGATGAAAAATGATGATGATTGTTTTACTACTGCTACTAATGAAGATCTTCTTATTCTTCATGAGTATGAATTAGTTAATCTTGTTTCAGATGAGAACATATGGGTAATAGCTAATGATGCTACACTGCACGTTACACCAAGAAAGGAGTTCATCACATCTTATACATCATGTAACTTTGGAGTGTTAAAGATGGGTAATGATGGTGAGGGTAAGTTGGTTGGCATTGGTGATGTTTGTCTGCAAACCAACATAGAAATGAAATTATGGCTTAGAAGAGTTAAATATACTCCGGATGTTTGCTTTAATTTGACCTTTTTTTACATAGAAAATAACCAAACCTTACTTCAATAAGCTTGTCATGACAAGGTCCTTAAGCTTGTTAGACCAAGGTTGTTCTTCAAAAACTCAATTTTAATGGATTAATACTTGTCATAACAAGGAGTAACATCCTAGATAGCCTGTTCACCAACCTTGAACTCAAAGCCTCTAAGATTCCTTAGGTTAACAGCTTGTCCTAACAACTAAGGTAGATTGCATGAAAACGTGCATGGGCTATGCTTTTGGAATCAAAGATATTGCTCGAAGTTCTAACAAGGTGCTTACACTGTCGTGAGAACCTAATTCAACGTGAGAAATGTGTCGAACAACTAACTAGTTTATTCGACAAACCTACCTAGCTTGTCATAACAAGCTTTGACACACATAAAATGCAGCAGGCGAATGTTAAAGCAAGCTTAGTAACGGTTAGTTCTCATCACTAACGGATAGATTTGTTTGAAATCCATAAAAAGAAATCTATAAATATAACCACATTTGAGGTGGTGGGTAACAATATTAAGTGAGAATGTACATGCATTCAGTTGAAATCTTTACTACTCTCATTTAAAGCTTTACCAATCTCTTAGAGAGTTCTTATTGCTCATTGTTATTTTATCCACTCTTAAGAGAAATATTAATTGTTATAATCTTTATTTCTACTTCGAGTAGAAGAGCCTTAGTGTGAGAAACACCAAGGGTTTCATAAACACACTTGTTGAGTGTGAGAAGTGAGTTAGGTTAGCCCAAGCTTGAGTTGGAAGTTATTCTGTAGTTTTTGTAAGAACCCATTTGAATCTTGTAAGGATAGTGAATAAATCTCAAGTAAAAGTTTAAGGACTGAACGTAGGTTAAATGCAAGGGCTGAACTAGAATAAATATTTGTGTTTGATTCTCTCTTCTTTAACTCTTTTCATTTTCAGAATATTGCTTTGTTTTTGTATTCTTGTTCAGTTGGATTGGTGATCAAGCTTAGTCGTATCACTTGCAAATTAACTAGAAAGCAACTATTGAGTATAGTGCAATCTAGATCATATCTCTCGTCGAACCTTTAGCTAAACTTTGGTTAATTCAAAACACTTTACAAACACAAGCAATTAAGATTTCATTTTAAACTCAATTGAAAACAATTTTTCAAAAATAAATTAAATGTTCGTAAATTTTCAATTATTTTGGAAACAAGGAAACAAATAAGAAATTCTGGTTTATTTGATCAATTATAAGCATTTCTCAAGAGTTTTGGATTTCACCTTATCATCACATGTTTTAATTAATTTCTATAATCCTTGAATTGGCAGTTAATGAAGTCTGATTATCAAAAAGTCTTTAAATGAAGTCCAATTATCAAAAGACTTTGGCATTGACACAATTTATAAATCTTGGGCCCTAAAGTAATATATAATGCATCCAACACCTCAAAATGTCTAAGTTAACCATAAACTTCATTTGAATCATCCCTGTCCTTACTAACCAATGCTAAATCAGATTGGAGAGAACACAGAATATCTTGTTAAATATCATCAAAATGCATTATTATGACTCACTTGAACAATGATAACAAGAAACAATAATACCTCAAGGGAATGTATCTGAAAAAAATTTTCCAGCACTCTAACAATTTAAACAAAGTCATGGTATCCTCAATCACAACTAAAATCTAGTCATAATATAGCTAAATCCATCAAATACATCTTCAATTAAATATTCCAGACAAGACAAAAATTAAGAATTAAGAAATAGCTATAAGGAAAAGAATCAAGAAATTATAAACTTCTGTATTAATGTTCATAGGTGATAATCCAATCTCTTAAGGAATCAATGAGATCAGCTACTTATAGATAGATGCTCGAAACTCCTCTCCATTTTTTTGCAATCGGTTATGATGGAGTTCTGACGATGGAAGGAATAGTAGAGCTGCAACAATGGAGGAAATAGAGAAAAACATAGAAAGGGCACTGGCGGTGGCTGCTATGAAGGTGGAAGTTTTAGATTTGGCAAAATTCCCGATGAACTTTTACATCTCCCACTAGTTGGTCCTCTTCTTTCAGTTCTTTTTAGCAGCTTCTTTTGATTTCCTCTTCCTCTTGTCCTGTGGGCTTTCGAAGAATCTCCTCCGTTTACACTCCTGAAGCACACCAGCCTTCAGGACCTCTTTCCTGAACTGGTTTAATAGCTTATCATCGAGTTCATTCTTGCCCTATGAGAAGACGAAAAGGAAAAAGAAGATTCTGTGAGGTTGCTGACTGTGATGCTATCCAGGTGGAGATTTTTTTTCTTTTGCGAATCTGAAAAAAAATATTGATGATGAACCTTTCTTTTCTTACATCTGCCTCCCCTCACCTTGAAAAAAAAAACAAAAGAAGTATAATAATAATAATAATAATCCTCCATGAAAAAGTAAGTGTATTATAAATTTATATACATATTTATTTATCTATTTATCATTTATTTATTAAAAATAAAATCAAGTACTATTTTTTTTTTCTGAAATTATTAAGAAAATTAACATAATAACATTTAATTTCAAAAATAGTGTTCGTGGACCAAAAATACAAGAAAATACTCAATTAGCTTCATAGATCCAAAATGCCTCAATCAATCTGAAAATGTCCATAAAATGTGCTAAAAAGCTAAGAAAATGATATAAAATGATGTGAAAAGCAATAGACTAAATATGAAATATCAATTGGCTTTTCATTTTGTGCAAAATTTTCAAAACCCAATTCACCCCCCTTTTTGGCATTCCAGCCAAACTATCAACCTTAAAAGGTAGCTCCCTTTCGACGACCCATGAAGGTTGATTTCAAGGTAATCATCAAGTTCTCCTTCTACTAATTATAACTCAGCTAAAAGCTACTACACAAATAGTTAGATCATGGCTCTTCTTCCTTTGAACCACCTAAACTGGTGGCTATTTAGAGAAAAAGCATCCTCAATCCACATCCACTTGAGTCTCCTAACTAAAGGACAACCATTTAATGATAGAGATATTACAAGCCTCATCATCTAAACACAATGCCTCGTGTGCTATTTAGTGGATTAACATATCATGTGATATTTAGACATCATAACCCAAATAATAACATGAGCCATCAATGTTTAACAAGTGATAATACCCAGTACATACTAACATGTCAACTTATGTCATTTACCATTATGCTAGTATAACAATATAATCGTACAAGATATGTCATGGGATGCATAATACTTATATAAGTATATCAATTATGTTAGATAAGCTGACTTTCTAAGAGGGGGTGAATTGAGAAGATTAAAATTCTCTGCAAAATGTCAAGAAGGTGAAAAAAGTAAAGTATGATAGTAAAACAGAGTATAAATGAATAAACTGTAAAAGTAGCAGTAAAGAGAAGAAAACTCAGATATTTATCCTGTTTCGGTCTCTCCACTTGACCTACATCCAGTCCTCAAGTCACCACTTGAGATTTTTCACTATTCTGCAAGAATTCAATGGGCTTCTTGCAAATGCCTCAGTACAAAGATGATGTTCTGTTTCTAGAGCTAACTCTTTCACTTTATGCACTCTTACTAAGTGCTTCCACAATCCCTTGTGATCACCTCACAAGAAAATCTTTCTTTCAGATGAAGATAAGATTGTTTACAATAATTAAACTCTCTTAAACAGAGTGAATATGAAAGTTGAAGTATAAATATTGAAGTGAGAGAGTAAGAGACTTTGAGTAGATGATTTGTCAGAGTTTCAGTATATATAAAGTTAAAATCGTTACCCACAACTTCAAATGATATTATATTTATAGATTTAGGTCTCAACTATATGTTAGAGACAAAATCTATCTGTTGGAGAAATTATCTAATGGTTACTCTGAAAAACTATTCGTTAACAAATCGCATTTAATGCTTCTGACACTTTGAAATTTGAATTTCAGTTGGTTAACAGACAAATTTCACAGAACCCGAAGACTAAAGACTTCAACGTTGAATATCCGAAGTTCGTCTATCATGAAGCAAAGTTCGAATTTTGATCTTTGGAAAATGTTTCTATGTTGTGACATACAAATTTTCATGTTTGAAGACGTTCTACTAAGTGTGAATAGTATTTTCAATTTGCTACAGTGCCTTCGAAATTCGAATTTTGGAACCCCAAAATTCGTCTATCCGTAGTTGACTTATTAGGCACAGTAGTTCATCTAATTCAAAACTCAAATTTTCAAAGGGCAAAGTTCGTCTGTCAGAGAGACCTCTTTTCAGACTTACTTCAAAATTCGAATTTACAAATACTGTCATTCGTATGTCACCATATCATTGTAATAAACTCACAAGCTTAATATCTTAAATTCAAATTTTCATGTTCAAAGTTTGTCTGTCAGTGAGCAATTTTAAAATCCAATCTAAACTTGGTTTTAGATGAACTTTAACATAATTTCAGACGAATTTCTTTAGTTTTCATAAGTTACATTTTCTCTGAAATTTGAATTTTCAAAACCCAAAGTTCGTCTGTTACTGAATGCTCCTTTCAGACACTTATCAAAATTCAAATTTTCTCAAGTCAAAATTCGTCTGTCAGATAGGCCTCTTTTCAGATTTGTTCATTTTTAGTACGAAATTTGAATTTCTAAAGACAAAGTTTGAATTTCCAAGATAACAGATCAGTATAAACCTTTCAAACTTCATCTGTTAGTAGGTGTTTTTCAAAGATTCTATGATTTAACATAGAATCAAAGTTTTAAAACATCTTTTCACCAAATCAAAGCCTTTTACTCTAATCAAAACATTACTAAACATCCTACATCTATTCTTGCACCTATTTCTCCAGAATTTCTTCACTTGAAACCTTTTGTGCACCTTTGATATCTTTATTCCAAGCTCTTGAAGGTTAGTTTGGAATCATCAAAACACTCGATTCAACAAATTATCTATCATGCTCATAAACATATATATATATATATTAGCCATTATCATTGTCATCATCATTTGAAGTAGAGTTGGAAAACTTCTAGCTATGTAAACATGCATATCATGATATGAAAATTTTCAAACATACATTTTGATGAAGGTTAAAACAATAAATTACACCTCGGTTACTTCAAGTCATATAAACTCACACAACACCTCGGTAGGTTGTTAGAGGACCAACTACATACATACAAGAGGGATGCGAAACCAAGTCACCAACGATATCACAAGCAAGAATAAAGTCCAAATCATATAGCACACTCCACTTAAAACAATTCCAGATGACCAAATCCATTTAATGCCCAAAAGACCTAATTTTCCACATATAATAGAATCACCACATATATGCAAATCCAGTGCTCCCGAAGACTCCACAGAGTATGGAACCCCAAATATGTGAGCTTACTTCCTACACATCACCAAACACCCAAAATAAAGACAAATAATTACCTCCAGTGGGACTCGACTTGATGACCAAACATAAACCCGATGGAAACAAGATACCAATACCAATATCATACCATAAAATACTCAAAACAACATATAGGACAAGATTTAAACCTTCCCAAATTCGTGCATCAAGAAAAACTCAAAGCTAAAGGCTAGGATTTGAAGAAAACACCACTTGAACACTTAAAATCTTTAACCTAGGGCTTTTAAATACTCAACAACACATTATTGAAGTATTCTAACACAATTTAATTAGTGGAAATCCATTCTAATCAAAACCCCAACAACTATAAAAAAAATCCACCAAGAAATGATTAAATTCAGCTTACCTTCAAGATTTTAGCTTCTTGGAACCTCAAATCTCAACCAAAGCCTCAAATAATAAAAACCTAAACAAAGAACTTATCTTCTCCTCCTAAAAACCCTACTATAGTGAACCTTAATGGGTTCTAATTTATACAGGTTTCAGAACTAGCACCATGGCGCATGTGAACACTGTATTTTGTCCGAGTATTTTCAAAATGAAAGAAAAATAATTGAAATTTACCAAAAAATTGGAAAACAAGAAAATGCCAAAAAATGCCTTTTTAATTTAATTTCAAATAAATTTAGTGATTATCACTGGTTTTAAATATAAGATTGAATTACACTGTTCCTTTTTGTAAAAGCTTATTTTTCCCAAGCCTAAGTTTGTTTTTTTTTTCTTTCTTTTCAATAAAAAATTATTAAAAAGGAGAAGAAGTGAAAATAAGAAAAAAGATGCTCTTTAGATTTCCCTTGTTTTCAATTTAGTAGATTTGATTTTCTAAGTTTAAATTTCAAATATGGTTGCTTGCCTTGCATAAAAAAAATAGAGGATCTCTTTTATTAAATAAAATAATTTAAGAAAAAAAATGTAAATTTTTCAGCGATTGACCCTCCCCTAATATTGAAGCCCTATTTCCTCTTTGATGTTGTTAAAGCCGAGCAATAAAGGAAGGAACAAGAAAGCCATAGCAATTAAAGAACGAATAAGGGAAATGAGCAGTAGTAGCCTCATTCCCTTCTATTGTCAACATCGACCTCTCCTGCCCTTCAATCACCGATGATGATTCTAATGTCAACATCGACTTGTAAGGAGCCAGCATTACAGAGAGGCAAAGACACGAGAAAGGAATACTGTCTGAAAATATAACAGATCTAGTCAATGATTGCTAGTGCAAAAGAGGAAGGGTTGATTTGATTTCTCAATGAAACACTTCACCCAAGGTATGGAACTTCGAATTATAAAGATGGGAGACGAAATCAAAAGAAACGAGAAGCGTGGAGATTTGGAGAAGGGAAATGGAGAGGGAGGATCAACCAGATATAGAGCAAAGAGAGGAAGCTTAGAGATGGTGAGATTAAGTTTAAAGAAGACAAAGAGGGAATACAAACACGCCATTTACAGGAGCGAGTTCATTGTTTAATTGTTCCCCTAGGCCATTACAAATAGCTAGATGACTTGCTCAATCATTTTTGGTTTTCAAGCCATCGACTTGGATGTTGTGTACTGAAAGTCTTTGTATGTTATTAATTAATAGATTTCCTGGATTGAAGTTAATATCATGCTCTGTTACATATGCCTTATAGGTGTTTGTTAAAAAGCTCATTAGGAGTTCACTATTTTCTGAATATAAATTTTTGGCCACGGTTCTTCCATTTTGTTTGTTTTGCATGTCAAAATCTAATGCTTTGTTATTAGAGGGCCTTGTAGTTAACTTGCCATCTTCCATTTTCTGTTATTCATTTAGTTTTGGATACTAGTGAGTCCTATCTCTTAACTTCAGTAGTTTGCAAAGATTGTAAGTCATTGTTAAGCATTGGATTGAAGTCATGAGTTTATGGGACAAATTTATTGTTTATGGTTTGAAAATCTTGAAGTATAGTTATAGCTTATTTTTTATGCTTCAGCTTTAGAATATAGTGGCAAAATCACACATGTGATTTAGTTGTTAATGTTGCACTAACCTGAATCTGGTGGGGAGTTGTCGTAATATCTTAAATGTACAACCTAGAACACTCTTGCTTTTGTTTCACAACAAACAAAGCATAATCATCGTCAGGAGCAACTTTTGGTCCGATAACTTAAGCACGTAGAGAGGTATGGGGTATGTGGCTTCTCCTTGATGCAATTAATAAACTTTGTGTGGCTCCTCTTTTGTAAAGTTGTGACAAAAGCTTAAAAATTTCTTGTCCACTGATTATGTTCTTATAGGATTATATATGGATGTGGAATAACCTTTCTTTATCTTCATCCTACCTATTCGAGTTTGCTAAAAGTTCATCAATACTAGAGGCTCTATATATAAATGTTTTTAGGTATTGAGGGGGTTTCTACTCTAAGTTTGCTTATAGGGAATTTGTCACTACAAAATGAAACGGATCAGAATGACTACTCCGCCGTACAACTCCCTCTGCCGTATAACTCCCTCATTAATGCTCTGTAACTCACGTTGCTCTCTCTCTGTAACTCCCTCTTCAATTTTTCTTTAATGTGTTGTAACCCCTACCCCTGGAATCTAGTATAAAAGAGGCATCCATCGCTGTTCAGGGCATTCAGAAAAAGAAAAAAAGTTATTCTATCGAATTGAGAGTTCACTTCTGTGCCATTTTGGTATCAGAGCAGGTGAGAGAGTGTCCAGAAGCTTCGAGGAGTGAGAGAGCCGTCGAAGAGTTGCCTGAAAGTGAGCAACTGCCGCCACCGCCGCCGTCGGAATCCAGTTCCGATCACTTTTCAGTGAAACGGACCTCGCCATCGAACTCGGAAGGCCTGAAAACCTCTGTTTGGAGAGTTTTGCCGTCATTGGACCCTTCACGTGCCACCACGTGTCGTCGCCGTTGACCACGCGCCTGCTGGAAGTTGAAGATGATGACATCATCTGCCACGTCATCCTGACCTGTCTAGTCAGCGACAGCTCAGCCACCCTGTGTCTGCCATGTCATCCTGCCCAGTAGGCCAAACTTTTCATATTTACAATTTGACCACTTAACTTTTTCATATTTATATTTTTGCCCATATATTTTCTATATTTACATTTTTACCCCTATTTTTTTAGAATTACATTTTAACCTCTGTACTTCCTTAAATTGCAATTTTACCCCTGAACTTTTTGAAATTGCAATGTTGGACAATCTTTGCAAAAATTGAAAAATTCGAATTGTCAAGTTCAAAATTCGTCTGTTGAAACATGTTCTTGATGAATGAATGCTTGAAAGATAAAGATCTGCATGCTTAATTCGTCTGTTGATTGATGGTTTGTGTAATGCTGTCTTTTTCTTTCCAACATTCGAATTTTGTTGAAACAAAATTCGTCTGCTATGCTTGTATTGCTTATTTCAAGCCACTGTCAGACAAACTTTCAAGATGAAAATTCGTCTGTCAGTAAGCTGTGCTGAACGGTTTAACTTGTAACTGCCCGAAGTTCGAATTTTGACCCCTCAAAATTCGTCTGTCAGACGGTTACACACGTTAAATGCGACGGTTTTCCACAGAACAGACGCAACCCTATTTGTAACCTCCCTGAGTCTGTTCTGATCCTCTCTTCAATCCTCTTAACTCCTGTCCAAAAACCGTCATTCTTCACCGTTTGAACTTCCATTCGCATCCTATAAACCTATTCTCAGCCACATTCTGCTTCATTCAACCGAGAAATGGCAAGAGTTAAAATTCCTGGAACAGGAAAAGCTGTGGCTCGTTCTAAAAGGAATGTTAAATCTCAATATGCTGCCAAAGAAGGAGAAAAATCAAAGAGAAAAGCCGAACCCAGCAAAGCTACTCCCTCTAAACGCCAGAAATCTTCATCCAAAGCAGAATCTCAGAAAACTGGACCCTCTTCTTCAAAAAGTGCAGAACCGTCTATTCCTGCTGCTGCCTCTTCTGCTTCTTCCAGTACTGAATCTGGAGAGTTTGAATTGACTACACTGCCACTGTGGAGCACTCTTGAGATTCAAGAAGAGTACACTACCAAGTTTTCCACCAAAAAGGTAATCAAGCCTCATTGTGTAAATATGGAACAATTTCTGATATCCAACAATTTTGATGCTGCTGTATGGTTGTTAAGATATAAAAATCTGTTGGAAATTGCTGAAAAATATGATGATGAGGTAGTGAAGACTTGGTATGCCTCTCTTCAATATAACAGCAAGAAAAAGAAATGGGAGGTCACTTTGAGATCAAGGACCATCTGGCTTGCTGATGATACAATCAATGAAGTGCTGGAAATCCCAGGTCAGGATGGGCTAAAAATTGACATAACAGCCACTGGGTATATGGATGAGGCAAGCACAGCTGATGAAGAAGGTGGACCCTTTCTGAACTACAAAGAAAACACCATCTTGGACACCTTATTCAGGAGAAGGGAGAACAGGCCAACAATAAATCTGTTGAAGCCCACAGACCTAAGTGTACAAGTCAGAATCCTGCACTACATAGTGTCAAGGATCATTTTCAACAAGGGTGGTAGCTTCAATCTGATAACAAGGGCAGAGGCTCATGTGATGACTGCTATCATTCGGGGGAAGCTGATTAACATGGGTCATATCATCCTCCAAAGAATGATAAAGGCAAGAGATCAAAGGAAGGATTCCACACTCCCCTATGCTGCAATTATTTCAAGAATCCTGCAGCATGCTAGGATTCAGCATATTGAGAAGGGGAAAGGGAAACTCACTGAGGCTTTCAAAGAGGAGGAACTGCAAAGGATGGGCATTGAGAGAGATGAAGGACGATGGGTTGGAAAGGGAGCAGGGAAAACTGAAGACTTGTTCTTTGTTACTGATGCATCCCTCCAACAAGAAGGCACTTCTGAGGCCCCTGACAGATCCTTACCTCAGCCTTCCCAGACAATTCCATCTCCCTCCAGGCCTACACACCCTCCTTCCACTCCCTCCTCACGAGCCAAGCCAACAAAGATCACTGAGTTGTTTGACATTCTGTCAACACTCATTCTCAGCATCAGAGATGAGCAAAATGCCAAATTTGCTCATCTACAAGATCAGATCCATCAGTTGGCTGTGAATATGAAGGTGGTGGCTGATGCTTATGAAGAGATAAGAAATACAATTCCTACCACTTCAGCTCCACCTCAGCCTGGTGTCCCTGAGCCTACTCTGTCTCCATCCCCTGTGCCTCCAAGTCCCTTTGAGATTGCCTCCTCTGACCATAATTCGGATATTGATGGTGCTGATGCTATGAGAACACCAAGTCCTGGTCCACCCTTGGACTATGGACTAGAGGGAGAAGGTCTTCAAGAATCAAGCCCTCTTAAGCCTATGCAAGAAGATGCTCCGGATTCAATTCTGTCTATTCAAGAATCAGAGCAAGTTGAAAGACTGGTTGCAGCCATTTCAACCTCTTCTGTGCCGGAAGGAGCAAGCAATGAAGAAAGGAGCATTATACCTGTTATTGATTATCTTGCCGTTGCTCACAATGCTCTGCTAATAGCTCAGAGGAGAAGGCTAGAAGAAATGTTTCCTCCTGCTAGACCAGCTTCTTCTTCTCTTGCTGTGTATGGGCTTTCAGAGGAACAGAGAGCTCAACTAGCTCTTTCTAGGCAGGAAATGCAAGTGCTGCTTGAGGTCTCTGATGATGATGCTGAAGAACCTGCTGAGCCCCCTGCACCAGTTCAGCCAAAAATTCCTTTTGCTCCTGTCCCCCTTCGTGCTGTTCCTATCACTCAGATACCTCCTCCAATGGACTTTGTTGGGCTTCCTGATGATGCCAAAAAGGGGGAGAAGATAAAGCAAACTAGGACTAAGCAAGCTGGAAAATCTGCTGAGTCATCTGGAAAAGGAAAGACTTACAGCAAGAAGTCTAAGCCAAAGAAGAAGTGATATTTTTAGATCTTAGGCTGAATCTTCTTGTTGTATCTTGTTTTAATTGGTTGATTGTAATTGGTTGTTTGTTTTTTTTTTAAGAACTACTCTTTAATTGGAATTTGTATTACAACAGTTTAGTGATACATAGTATGTTCATGGTTGCAATGTTTTGGGCTTTGAATCTCTTCACTTAATCTGTTGCTTTGATATCTTATGCATATGTTGAGGGGGAGCTTATGAAAGCAAACCCAAGTACTAATCCAGTTTGTGAGTTGTTTTGTCATCATCAAAAAGGGGGAGAATGTTGAATCAAGAGTTTTGATGATTGTAAACTAACACTCAAGAGCTTGAATTGAAGATATCAAAGGAGATCAAAGCTGTGTCAAGTGAAGACTTTATGAGTATTTGCTGTTAGATCTCTTGTAGGATCTTTAGTTTTTGTTATGATTGGGTAAAAGATTTTGATTTGAGAAAAAGATGTTTTCAAACCTTGATTTTGCGTTAAATCTTTACCTATTTGAAAAACACCCACAAACAGACGAAGGTTGAAAGATTAAGCTAAACTGTCAAGTTGGAAATTCGAACTTTGCCTTTGGAAGTTCGAACTTCGAGCTGAAACTGAATGAGTCTGAAGAGATGGCTCTCTGTCAGACGAATTTTGGCTGCTCAAAATTCGAATTTTCATCTAGTCTGAAAGAAGCCTTTCTGGTAACAGACGAACTTCACACTTTCAAAATTTGAATTTCAAGAAAAAATGAAGTTTGTGAAAACCAAAGAAATTCGTCTGAGACTATGATAAAATGCATCTGAAATCAAAATGAAATTGAGTTTGATAAATGCTCTCTAACAGACGAATTTTGAACCGCTAACATTCGAATTTTCATATAAGTCTGAAAGAAGCTTCTTTGTAACAGACGAACTTTAAGTCTCCAAAATTCGAATTTCAGACAAAACAAAATTTGAGAGAATAGAAGAAATACGTCTGATACTATGTTAAAGTTCATCTGAGATCAAGAATGATTTAAGTTTCAAAACTGCTCTCTGACAGACGAACTTTGAACATTGAAATTCGAATTTCAGAAGCAAAAATCTTAAGTCTGTTTAAGTGAAACATCAACATTCGAATGATGAAATTAGTCTGGAAAGAGTCTCTCTGACAGACGAATTTCACCCTTTCAAAATTCGAATTTCGAGGGCACTGTAGCAAATTGAAAACACTGTTCACACTTAACCGAAAAACTTTCTTCTTGAAAATTCGTATGTCACATTGTGAAAATGTTTTGTAAGTTTCAAAATTCGAATTTTACTTAATGAACAGACGAACTTCGTGTTGTAACGTTGGAAGCTTTAACCTTCGGTTCCTTCAAAATTCGTCTGTTGACCAGCCAAAATTCGAATTTTAGTATGTCAGAAACATTAAATGCGGTTGGTAAACGGATAGTTTTTCAGAGTAACCGTTGGATAACTTCTCCAACGGATAGATTAAAGTCTCTAACGGATATTTGAGACCTAAATCTATAAATACAACAACATTTGAAGTTGTGGGTAACAAATCAAACAAGTGTGTACCGAATTTCTGCTAAATCTTTTTTCAAAAGCTTTTACCCTCTCAACTTCTATACTTGTACTGAAACTTTCATATCTACTCTTTTCAAGAGAGTTATTTTATTGTAATCAATCTACTCTTCATCTGGAAGATAGATTTACTTGTGAGGGGTATTCACAAGGAAATTGGGAAGCACATAGTGAAAGTGCTTGGAGAGTTTGAGAGAGCTCAGAAACAGAGCATACTCGTGTACTGTGTGGCCTTAGCAAGAAGCCCATTGAAATTCTTGTTGTATAGTGGATAAATCTCAAGAGGTGTCTTGAGGACTGGATGTAGGTCAAGTGGAAAGACCGAACCAGGATAAATTACTGAGTTTTCTTCTCCCTATCTTTACTTTTCAGCTTGCTATGTTTTACGCATTGTTTTCATTATACTGTGATATCTTCACTTACTTCACTTTGTGCAGAAAAAATTCAATCTTCCCAATTCACCCCCCCTCTTGGGAAGTCAGCCTTGCTAACAGAAAAAGCAAACGCCCAAGAGGTCTTCTTATCAACCTTCTTCTTCTAGGGATTATTTTGATGGTCGAAAGGCAGAATTTCAACAGCCCGCTTCTTCAGCCAAGCCACAGCCTAGCACTACGCGCAAGTCTCCACCAAATACTATCAAGGAATTTGGCTCTAAAGCACCCCGATGCTTTAAATGCTAAGGTTTTGGTCACATCGCCTTAGACTGTCCTATTCGAAGGGTTATCACCATTAGGGAAGGGCAAGCTTATGAAGCACCTGACGAAGTTGAAAAGGAGAGTACATATTATGAGGCCGAACCAGTATATGACGAGGAGATTACGCCTGCAGATCAGGGAGAGGCTTTGGTTATCCGATGAACTCTGCATGCAGCTGTAGTTAAGGAAGAACCATGGCTATGACGCAATATTTTTCACACCCGTTGCACTGCCCCGGCAAAGTTTGTAATGTCATTATTGACAGTGGGAGCTGTCGCACCCAGAAAAATGTGATGAAAGGAAAAAAGAGAACAAATCTGGTTTTTGGATGAAAACCGACTTGTGAGGAGTCGCCACCAAAATTTTAAGGAAAAATCTTGGGAAGCCAAATTAAAGAGGAAAAGGGTAGTCTACGTAAGTAGAGTTGGATTCGGGAGTCGATTGTGCGTGGGGAAGGTGTTAGGCACCCCACAACACCCGTTCCTAGGAACGGTTACCTTACATTGATTGTGTAAATTAATATGGCTCAAAAATGTATTTTGGTTTTCCTTTGATCATTCACATGCGAGAATAAGGGTAAAGAAGAAATTAGAAAATTTGAGAAATTTGGAAAACAAAAATAAGGAAATAAATTACCTTAGAAATTAAGGAGATTTAAGAAAAAAATGAGAAAAATGAATTGAGAAAATAAATTGAGAAAAATTTTTTAAATTAAGAGAAAAAACACCAAATAAATCAGAAAATATTTATTTATTTACAAAGGTGGACTTGACCCAGGATCAGAGCCTGAGGCCTACATACCCTGATATGGGGATCAAAGTCCACATAGTTCGGGACTAGAAATGCGTGTCACTTTGTTGATATTTTTTTTTATTTTTGTAATAAGATAAAGTTAATGAAAAATAATTTAACTTTTTGCAAACAATTTGCAAAAGATAATTCAATTTCGTTTACTTACTCTTATTTTATTTTGTGTGAAAACACTTCTTTTATTTTTGGATTTTTGAAAATACTTTTATTTGATTTTTGACTTTTGAAAAACCAATTGTATTTTTATTTTTATTCCTTCTTTTAAAGTTTTGAAAATTTTTTACCAAATAAAGAAAGTCAATCTACCTGTTGCAGACTCACAGTCATGCCCGATAGACTGATCCCTTCAATACCTCAGGAGTTATAAACTTCACGGTATAAAGGTTTTATTGTGCATTTAAAATAGAGTTGGGAAAAAGACTGTTATAATTATTTTTTATGAAATTTTCTAAAAGAAGAAAAAAAGAGAAAAGAAAAAAGAAAAAATTATCTAACTGACATATCTACGTAAATTCGCAATATCACGCGATAGCACAGTAAACCCGAATACCTGCGTAAGGTTCGAAAAACCTCACGTGGTGTGGTTATCAAATCCATTATTCTTATTTTATTTTGTTCTTTTTCCTTCAATAAAATTGCCAAGTATTTTGAAATATTTAAAAGTTTGTATGACAAGATATTATTCATTTATTCACAATAGTATCATTACATATTTCCTCTTAAAACAAGCAACGAGGGAAAAGGTTTTTATTCATATCATGTATTTAAAACACCATTATTTTTTTATTGCTTTCAAACTATATTTCTTCATCGAAAAGTAGAGTTTACCTCAAAATGAGTTATCTAACCAACTAGTATCTGCGTGGGTTCGCAGTCCCACATGATAATTAGTAAATCAAAATATTTGCAAAGAATCCTAAAATCTTCGGGCAGAGAGATAATAATGAACTTTTGTAAAAGAATTTCACCCGAAAAGCTTCTAAAACATGGGGGGTATATATTTTGTGGAGAACGCAAGTTTCCCACCCCACTCATTATTTTCGTAGGCTTGCAATTTTGGTGTAACAGTGCATAAAAAAAAATCATAAGTTGTTTTGTAGGGCCGTTGAACTCATTGGCCGAACACCCCCCTTCCCCAAGTCTACTTCATCGAGATCATACACTATTGACAAAATAACGAACCCAGGTCGGAACGCTACAAAAATTTCGTTAAACACAGAGTCCAGGATTGGGGAAAAAAAAATGCTTCCACGCATGGTCAAGTTCACAGGTAACCAGAAAAACACAGAGCAACTAAAATTCCAGAATTAGATCCCTATACTTAGCATCACTTCAAAGCCAATGCATGCATGCCAATGAAGGTGGGAGCAACACCTTCTCGAACAGAAGCTGAGACTGGATGCATATAATGAAAGAAAGAGAAATTTAAAAAAGAATGAAAAAGAAGTTTTTGGCTTAATCACGAGATTTAGCACCCATCCCCATTAAACATACGCTCAACCCTGTGCTCCTCCCTAGTAGCAAATAGACCTCATACATGGACTCAAATCCATATTCTTAGCCAACCAATTGAAAGTTAAAACTTAAAATACAGATTACCAGTTGAAGTCTCTCTGATCTCCTCCCTCTTCGAAGATTCCTTCCTCAGTTTGCGGCCGAGTGTTCCTTGGTTTCTCTGAAATTTCACTCCAACATTCTTCAGGTTTTCCCCCCTTTGTGCTACACACGGCCTCACCAGTTCACCTTCGTCCTCGGGCTTCCTTTGTTTCGTCGATCCCTCTGCTTCTGTCCTTCATCCCTTCTCGATTTTTCTCTCGGGTCTGCCTCCCCTTCTCACCGACGTGACCGAGCCCCCTCAGTTTTTCGGTTCAGCCCCTGTGGCCCCCCTCTGCTTTTCGGTTCTGATTGGGGTTCCTTCTCGGCCTCGGTCCCCAAAATTTCTAGGGCTCCTCCCTTCGGTCTGGACTCCCTCTCACCTCTGTCCTTCATCCCCTCCTTTTCTCCTTTGGTTTCTCGCTCTCGATCTCCCTCGGTCTCCGCGGCTCTCTCTATTTCTCGGTTCAGTCCATCCCCTTTTTTGTTCTTTCTCAGCGTAGCCCGCGGCTCAGCTTTATTTCTCCTTCCGCCGTGGATCCTCCGCTTTCTTCATGCGTGCTCCCCCTTCAGCCTTTTCGTGTACGCCTCCACTTCGTCTTTCTCTGTCTCCACGCTTCTCAGCTCTACGTCCTTTCTTTTCTGTGGTTTCAGTCCGCCCCCCCCCCCCCCCCCGGTTCTTTCGTGGCTGCCACTGCTTTTCTTTGTGACAGCTGCTCCCTGCTCTGTCAGGGCTACACTGCTCGGTCCAGGTGCACGAGCCCTCAATTGGGCTCGTAGCACCTTGGGCCCAAAACACCCCCACTTAGTTTTTTTTTTCATTCTTTTAGTTTTTTTTTCCTTCCTTCTTTTCTTTCTTTTTTTTATTATTCTTCTCTCTCTCTTTTTTTTAATTAGTTTTTTTTAATTGTTATTTTATTTTTTTTCATTTTTTGTTTTGTTTTGTTTTGTTTTGTGTTGTTTTTTTTTGTTATGTGTTTGTATATTAATTTTATTTATTTAATTCTTGCAAATTTCTTCTTATTTTTATTTTGTTTTTTTTCATTTATATTATTATTTATTTTTTATTTTATTTTATTTTACTATTATTTTTTTTGTTATTTTTGCAGAATGCCCGGACAAAATGGGGTGTTCATAGGAGCTGTGAAAATGTAGTGTCTGACTACATGGTATAGAAGTTGAAGCTACCAACGCATGACCACCCGCATCCTTACAAGCTTCACTGGTTTAATACTGGAAGCGAGGTAAAAGTTTCTAAGCAATGCCTTGTTACTTTCTCTATTGGGAACAGATATTGTGACAATGTTTTGTGTGATGTTGTTCCCATGGATGCATGCCACCTTCTTTTGGGAAGGCCATGGCAATATGATCGATATGCTTTGCATGATGGACGCACAAACACCTACTCATTCACTAAAGACGGTGTCAAGATCAAGCTAGTGCCTCTACCGCCTAGTGAATTTAGCAAAGCTTCAACAAAAGCTAAGCCATTGGTGACTTTGATGACGAAAGAAAAGTTCAAGGTGACGAAATCTGAAACCCAGACAATGAGTTTCATACTGGTACTCGAGGCAAACAGTGAGTCCACCATCTCACCAGCAGTCATGCCCTTATTATCCGAGTTTCCAGATGTGATAACTGATGAGATATCACCTGAATTGCTACCCATGCGAGACATACAGCATGCCATTGATTTTGTTCCAAGAGCAGTCATTCCTAACAAGCCTGCTTATAGGATGAGTCCTCAGGAACATGCCGAAGTATAACGACAAGTTGAAGAGCTATTAAAGAAAGGGCTGGTTCGGGAAAGTGTTAGCCCTTGTGCTGTACTTGTTCTGCTAGTACCCAAGAAAGATGGAAGTTGGAGAATGTGCATCGATTCTCGAGCTGTTAACAAAATTACTATCAAGTATCGATTTCCGATACCTCGGCTCGATGATATGTTAGACCAGCTGTATGGTGCCACTACCTTTTCCAAGATTGACCTTCGTAGTGGGTATCACCAAATTCGGATTCGGCCATGAGATGAATGGAAGACCGCTTTCAAGACAAGAGATGGCTTGTATGAGTGGAATGTGATGCCTTTTGGACTAACTAATGCCCCTAGCACATTCATGCGCCTGATGAATCAGGTATTACGAGCCTTCACTGGCAAATTTGTTGTTGTTTACTTTGACGATATTCTTATTTACAGCAAGAGTCAAGAAGAACACTTCAATCACATACGGCAAGTCTTGCAAACTCTGCAAGACCAAAAGCTTTTTGCCAACCTAAAGAAGTGCACCTTTCTCGCCAATGAAGTTGTTTTTTTGGGGTACATCATCACCACAGAAGGTGTTCGAGTTAATCCCAGTAAAATTGAAGCCATTAATAGTTGGCCAGTTCCAAGATCTCTTCAGGAAGTTTGAAGCTTCCACGGATTAGCTTCTTTCTACAGGAGGTTCATCCGCAATTTTAGCTCTATTGCTGCACCCATCACAGATTGCACTAAGGGAGACAAATTTCAGTGGACAGAGCAAGCTCAAAGGAGTTTTGAGGAGCTAAAGAAGCGATTGACTGAAGCTCCAGTCCTAGCTCTTCCAAATTTTGACCAGGTGTTCGAGGTTAGCTGTGATGCCTCCAACACTGGGATTGGGGCTATCTTGAGCCAGGAAGGCCATCCCATTGCCTTTTTTAGTGAGAAATTCAATGATGCCAAGCTCAGGTATTCTACTTATGATAAAGAATTCTATGCCGTTGTCCGAGCTCTGCAACACTGGAGTCACTATCTCTTGAGCAAAGAGTTCATACTCTTTTCGGATCATGAAGCTCTAAAGTATTTGAATTCTCAACAAAAGATCAGCTGAAAACATGCCCGTTGGAGTGAAATCTTGCAGTCTTATCCTTTTTTCATTAAGCATAAGGCTGGGATTTTAAATTTTGTAGCTGATGCTCTTAGCCGTCGACATGTGTTACTAACAACAATGCAGGCCAAAGTTATTGGTTTTGATCTTGTCAAGGAGCTGTACCAGGATGATCTTGATTTCTATGGAGTGTGGGAAGCTACAGCTAATCAATCATTCCACCAGAATTACTGACATGATGGGTTTCTATTCCGAGGTAAAACCCTATATATTCCTCAAGGGTCTTTAAGGGAAGTGATAATTTGGGAAGCTCATGATGGAGGATTAGCTGGTCATTTTGGCAGAGACAAGACAGTAGATCTGGTCAAAGAGAATTTCTATTGGCCAAGACTTGAACGAGATGTCAACCGGCATATACAGCGATGGCGAATATGTCATTTGGCTAAGACGAAAGGGCAAAATATAGGATTATACATGCGACTGCCAGTTCCAGAAGCACCGTGGGAAGATGTGAGCATGGATTTTTGTTCTTGGTTTACCGCGAACGCAGAGGCAAAAAGATTCCATCATGGTTGTTGTGGATCGATTTTCGAAGATGGCCCATTTTATTCCATGTCAAAAGACCCATGACGCGGTACAAGTTGCAGATTTGTACTTCAAAGAGATAGTTCATCTCCATGGAATTCCAAAAACTATTACTTCTGATAGTGATGTTAAGTTCTTGTGCCACTTTTGGAGGACGTTATGGAAGAAGATGGGAACTAAGCTCCAATTTAGCAGCGCTGGCCATCCACAGACGGACGGTCAAACTGAAGCTTTTAACAGAGTTCTGGGAAATCTTCTTCGAAGTTTCGTGGGGAAGAATTTGAAGATGTGCGACCTTGTTCTTGCTCAAGTTGAATTTGCCTACAATAATTCTGTTAATCAGGCAACTGGAAAGTGTCCGTTTGAAGTTGTTTACGGCACTCGTCCCCTTAGTCCACTAGACTTGACCCCTTCACTTGATAAGCAGCATTATAGTTCTGATGCAGATCAAAGGGCTAAAGAAATCAAGAAGTTGCATGAACAAGTTCATGAAAGAATCCAGAAGCAGAATTTCAAACTCAAGACACAGCGAGACAAGCATCAGAAACAACAGATCTTTAATGTGGGAGACTTGGTTTGGATACATGTCAGAAAAGAGCGTTTTCAAAAATAACCCAATGTCAAGCTGTCACCCAGAGCTGATGGTCCTTTCAAGATTGTACAAAAGATCAACAACAATGCTTATAAAGTTGAATTGCCTGAAGCTTATGGAGTTTCTGCCACTTTCAATGTTGCTGACTTGTCACCCTATTTGGATAATGATGTTGACTTGGACTCGAGGGCGAGTTCCGTCCAACCCGGGGAGAATGAAACGGATCAGAATGACTACTCCGCCGTATAACTCCCTCATTAAGGCTCTGTAACTCACGTCGCTCTCTCTCTGTAACTCCCTCTTCAATTTTTCTTTAATGTGCTGTAACCCCTACCCCTGGAATCTAGTATCAAAGGGGCATCCACCGCTGTTCAGGGCATTCATAAAAAGAAAAAAAGTTGGTCTATCGAATTGAGAGTTCATTTCTGTGCCACAAAAGCTAATGTTTTCATTGTTTTTCTTGGTTGTTTCTCCTTCTGTGACATGTAAGATGAATGGTTGGGTGAGCAAGACACATGGGAGACGCACAAAGCGATTGAAGATGCTGGCTGAAGGATGCTCTTAGGTTCTAAATATCTTCATTTTTCTTATTGTAATTCTATATTCGGGTATTGTGATATTGAATGATATTCAATTGGATAGCACATAATCACCCACCGTCAGAAATGCCACATGTTCATATATCTATACTTAATCATTTTAATTTTATCCTTTTGATTTTTGATTTTTGATTTTCATTTTTAGAGTTTGCCATGAGGGATTAAGTTTCCGTAAACACATAGGATGTAAGTCAATTGTACCATGAGTGAGGATTCATCATGATACCTATATAGACTATGTCTTACATTAAAAATGTTTCAGATTCCAATGGCCCTGTTTATTTTCCTTTTAATTAAAAATAATAAACATAATATAAATAATTAAAATAAAAGACTTTTTTGCTTTTTTACTTTGAGTGGTAACACCGTGGTTATTTAGGTATTGATCAGTAAGTTGTGAGTAATAAAGTTATCACATATGTTGGTTGATTCTCTTTGAAAATATATGTAATAATCATACATTAAATTCTTTTTAATTCTTTTTTAAATAAAAATATGTTACGAAGGTCCTATTTATTTTCATTTTTACACTAAAAATAAGAAAATAGAAATGATTTATGCAAAAATTATTTATTTTTCCCCAAACGTTTTATCCTTTAAGTCTTTTTTATGCCTTTTGCCTCAAGTGGCACTACCGCAGGCATTTAGGTATTAATGAACGGACTGTCAGTGATAAAGTCACAACAAGAGTTAGTTGATTTTATTTTACAAAAATAAAAAAAATAAATTGTTTTCAAACTTTTCCTTTTCAAATTAAAAATAAAATATTCAAGATAACATATATTTTTAATCATATCTTCTAAATTAAAGAAAAACATATATTCTCTTCTTTTTTAGAAATTGATTAAAAATTGAATGATAAGAACATGGAATGGAAATTAATTAAAACACATCAACCAATTCTGACAATTGTTTTATTTGTGAAATAATAATTTATTTTCTATAAACTTCTCTTTTCAAAAAAGGTATTTATAATAAAAACCAATCTAGAGACATGCATTTCTATTCCGAACTACATGGACTTTAATTCCTACTATAGGGTACGTAGGCTCCGGACTATGATTTTGGGTCAAGTCCACCCTTGTAAATAAATAATTTTTTCTTTTATTTTATTTTTACCAATTTCTCATATTTTTATTTTATTTCATTTTCATAAATTCTCTTATTTTTATATTTATTTTTGCATGTAAATGATTAAAGGGCAATCAAAATAATTTTTTAAAGCCATAAAAATTGCTTAACTAACTTAAGGTAACTGTTCTTAAGAATTGGTGTTGTGGAAGTGCCTAACACATTTTCAACTCACAATCACACTTCTGAACACCACTTTGATTCGTAGTAGTGTTTTTTAGACCAAATCGAACCGAATAGTCTAACTGGTTGGACCATCAACTGGATACATAAGTAGCTTGGTTCATAGCTTTAGACCATTTTTGGAGTTGAGCTAGTTAGGATCGGTAAGAACCGGCATTTGAGCATGAATCTAGCTTTGATCCAGGAACCGAAATGGCTATGAGAGAGCCGGCCGAGTCCTTAGTGGTGCCATTACTTTATATTATTAAAAAAATGAAAAAAAAAAAAAGGCAGACATGAAGTAGAGAAGAAGGAGCAGTGAAGAAGATGATGAACAAGATTATTAAAATTGAAGAATGCAAAGGAGAATATCAAAGAAAAAAGAAAGAACACTAAAAAAAGATCAAAGAAGAAAGAAAAAGATTGAAGGATGAGAGAGATACTTTTTTTTTAAAGGACTCAAGCGGCGAAATAATAGCTCTAATCTTCATGAAGTGATATAAGCTTGAGGCAGTTTCTAGATTATAGTAGTTGGATCCCCCTCATCCCTGAAGATAGAAATCAAAAGAGAAGAAACCTAAAGAAAACATGAAGGTTCTGGGTATAGCCACTGAAGACTCACAAATGCGATAAGAGACAGAGAAAGGAGTGATTGAGTGCCTGTTTGGATACTATCAAATAAGCACTTAAGTAGAGGATAAGAACGTATCAATTGTTAAATCCAAATAGAAAGGCACAATTCAGTAATCACTTAACAGGCACTTAAGTGCTTTTCTCATAAGTTGGACCAGGTTGCTTTTCATAAGTAATTATTGGGGGAAAAATAACCGTTGGAGCTTTTATGAGGAGTGAGTAATTTATCGCCAACCATTTACCAAAACACCCGCACCTGTAGTCCTCAAAGAATTCTCTCTTCCTACTAAAATACCCAATGTACCCATGGTCCTCTCTTTCTCCACAAAAAGTCATTTGCTGCCTTCTCCTCTCTTTGTCATCATTGTTGTTGCCTCTCCGGTGTTGGTCGCTGGAATATGAACTCCCATCGGCTTGGCCTAAAGAATTATTTCCATGCATGAAGATCGATCTACGGTGGACTTTGTGTGAGAATCCCTCTACCTACTTCCCTTCCCCGTTGCCATCACCATCCACGTCACCATTGCATAGTTCGATCTTTGTGTCTGGCATAAAAGCTAAGGTTATTATTCCCCTATTGCTTGATTTGTGGCTGTGCAGATTCATTCAAAACCCCCCTCTTGTCTTTATATATGCTTCTGTGAGCCTTCAATTTGTTCATCTCTTATTCCACTAAGTGTTTGGATCAATAGCTTTTTTTTTTCCCAATTTCTTTGCCACTAGACATTTTTGGGTGGGTATTAATCTATCACTATTCTAGTGTTTTCTTCATATGCTTCTCTTGGCTTTGAAATTTTAAGTATTCTTTTTGTGAATTCTTGCTGAAAAGGTTTTGAATTTGGACCGCTTTTGTAGAAAGCCAGGAACATTTATACAAGTTCCAAGTTTGAAGGGAGTTTTTTTTTTTGCTCAGAAACACCCAAAATTATCGGAAGAAGCTAACCAAACCATAAATTATCTACATCATAAAGAACTTGAAAAATTAGAAATGCTTAGAAATTGTGGATGTTCTCTCATCCATTGTTGAGATTTAAACTGGGTTTCTACTAAGTAGGATTATCATCCTTGACAGCATGGCAAGGTTCCTTAAAATATTGGCATTGATATTAGACTTCTGGACCCATAGCATAAAAAATAGCCAGCATAATTTTGTTGATATATTATTTTTACAGTATCTGTCAATACAGCCTTAGTGTTGCACTGTAGTGCAGCAAAGAAGTATAGGATTTTAAATTTTGAAATACGTGGAGGTATGTTTGATTTTATGTAGAATAAAGGGGAAGGTTCGTTTATGTACACAATTTTGGTGGTGATGGACAGGATAATAATTGTATGGAAGACAAGAGGACAAAGGCTTGTAGGGAGGATTATAGTTGGCACACAAAAAAAGTGAAGATGCCACAATAATAGGAGTGCGTTCACTGATTTTGATTGATACACATAATGATGCATGTGAGGCTGCCTTTTAATGGAAGATAAGAATAGCATTTATCAAAAAGAAAGTTGATGAAAGTGATGCTTAAAAAAGCAGTTTTTTCTGTGATAAGGAAAAGTTAAGTTTTTTTCAAGGACCCTATTCAAATGTATAGCAGATACAGGATTAGTGCAACATATATATTGTTGTGTGAACACCAGCTTAACCTAATTGTTGCTTTTTTTTTTGGGTAACTAATTGTTGCATTATTTGTAAATGATGAAGACTAAGGGAGTTTCAGGAGTTTCTTCTTTAGATGCTTCCTCCGGTTTGGTTAGCACATGCCATTATGGAATTATTCACTTTAAACTTTGGATGGAGTTTGTGTTTTTAGGGTGTGTGGTGAAAACTATGCTTACACTTTTCCAGAAATCTTTAAATCTTTACGTTGCGAATATTTATGATCTTTATATTGAAAACTGGGGTAGAATGAATCAGGAGATAACATTATCTGGAACCAGGCTATTACTGAAATTTGTCGAGAAATTTAACATTCAAAATCTCATGAATGTGTCTCAATTGCAAAAGATCTTTAGTTCTGGTCTTGCCTATTGAAAGAAGAGGGGAAAACACTAGTTTAAGTAGAATAAATATACAACTTAAAAGCATTTATTCTTTAAGTTCATTCAATTGCATGATATCAGAAAAGGATATATATAGAAGTTATCTTTTTTGTGGATATATGCTAGTCATTATTTATCCAAGCATCTCCCTTTAGGAAATTATGAAGTTTTTGTCCATGCTATTTCCTTTTTGTTTTCCTTGTCCCTTCATTGCTGAAGCATATAAAGTCAACTAAATGAGCCATAGTATCCTTCATATCAATTATAATTACTTTCTAGTTCTTCTATGTTCTGAGTGTCTTCTAAAACTATACATCGAGATGGAAATTTCTCAAGGTAGTAGACTAAAGAATCGTACTGATTGTATAAATGCTCACAGTTTAGCAAAATGGCATCCTTTCATTGTAAGAAGGATTAAAGGGACCTAAACATGGAAACTGACTCTTGATTAGGACTGACCAATATTCTCATTTTTAGAAATTACTGTGAGAACCATCACATTTGGTTCATGTATTCAGGGTTCTTTACCTATATGGTGCATTATTTAAAAGATCTCTTCTGTAATTTACCTATATAGTGCATTATTTAAACATTTCAGTTCTACTTCATGCTCATACTTTGCTCTTGGTCATGTTTATGTATGGAAATTGGTTGGTGTTTTGGTTCGATTTTTGAACTCTGTTATGGATAGGTGTAATTTTTTCATTCTTCCAACCCATCTCATTCCATTACTGATAGTGTAATTTAAAGATACCAAATATAATCTTTTTTTAAAAAACTCGATTTGCAAGTTCTATTGTCATCTTAGCAAAAGTTTGGAAGAATTTGTGGTAAAGAAAAAGGTCATTTACATCATACAAGGTACATAGCTGAACCATATCCCATGTGTATAGAGAAAATTGTGCCTATGTTTTTAGTGCTTATTATTGGTTTCTTTAACTTTTACAAATATGATTAACAACTGTCATTATTCATAAATACATCTCTCCTATTATAATTGGTATCTTTAACTTTTATACATATGTTTTTAGGTTTTTAATTAGTATTATAATTGGTATCTTTGCATTTTATTTTAGTCATACATACGCCTCTGCTGTTATATTTTCATGTTCCTGCTCATGTAAATGTAGCACTAGGAGTTGCAATACATACACTTCTCTTGTTATATCTTGGATTCCTTAGCTAAACTTTATGTTTAGGGAGTTATGAATAATGACAAGCTGAAAGCAAATTGGGACATGAATACAACTGATATTTTGATCAAACTATGCTTGGAACAAATTCGAAAAGGCTAATGGCAGGGAACCAGTCTTAATAAAACTGGATGAAAAGTTGTAACATATGGGTTTAAGGAAAAGACTGGCAGGAACCACAATAAGGGACAACTTAAGAATAGACTAGATGTCCTTCGAAAAGATTGGACTTTATGGTGTGAGATGCTTGAGAAAGAGTCCAGTGTAGGGTAGCTTCCTGGGCAACATAATATTGATACATCTGATTCATGGTGGGAGAAAAAGATATCAGTATGTAGCCTAATTTATGTGATGTTATATTATGCTTGGTTTATTAAACTTTTGTGTAATATATCATACTAATTACATGTAAATATGCAGGAAAATTCAGAATATAAGAAATTTAGACATAAGGGACTTCTATTTGAGGATGAATTAACAATTTTATTTAGAAGTGTGGTGGCAACTAGGGTGGTTGCATGGACACCCTCAACTGGGACATTATTTTATGATTTTAAACAAAATGATGATGTGTATCGTCCATGTGTAGACCTATAAGAAGGATCAGTAGATAGTGAGGAAGATCTCGGTAATGATACTTCTAGACAAAGTGCTGGAGTGAGTGTTGAGCCTGGGGATCTGAACTTGAACACTTCTTATGGGGACTCCAGTGAAAGAAGCATCGGTAAGAGGAAAAGGGTGGGACCTTTAGAAGGCAAGAAAAAATAGAAAGCCACAAATATAGGGCATATAGTTGATGTTATTAGTAGGATTGCTGATGCACAGGAGTCGCGAGGAAAACAGAAGGCTGCAACATCTATGGGTGAAGTTATAGCCGAATTAAGTGCAATAGAGACTATTCATAGTGATCTTGACTGGTATTCCAAATGATATGAAGTCCTTTCAGAACCCACCGAAAGGGACATCATTTTACATTTAAGACATGATGAAAAATTATTGACCTAGTTGAAGCTTGCTGCATCTAGAATTTGGGATGTTGAACTTTAGTTTTAAATGTGACTTGTAGATTTGCTAATTTAGGATGTGCAACTTTGTTACATTTGGTTGCTTGTTGTGACTTAAATTAACTTTGTTATAAATGTGACTTGGATATTTGTCTACTTTAGATTGAAGTATACTTTAGTTTAGCACTTCTTTATAAAGAATTATGAAGAGAATGATGCTTTTTAAATATTTACTTTCATTTTTCACCTTCCAGGTTTGATGAATTAAATGGGGGACTTAGACTCATCTAAAGATGATTTTAATGAAGTTGCAAACATCACAATATTAGTTGGGTTGTATGTGGTAAAACATTTATGTAAGGAGCCCCGGTGAACTAGTGAGTATACAGGTCATTTATGGGTTAATGAAATTTTATAAGGTTATACTATTCGTTGTTATGAGATGTTTCGTATGGAAAAGGATGTATTTTATAAACTTTGCAATGAATTGGTTGAAGAACATGGGTTAAAGGGAATTAGGAGAATGGTGGTACAAGAAATGCTTGCAATTTTTTTGAACATGATTAGGCATGGGGTTGGAAATAGGATGCTATAACAGAGATTTCAATACTCAGGAGAGACTATAAGTAGACATTTCCATCAAGTCTTAGTGGCTTGCCTTAGACTAGTAATGAAATATACCAAACCAAAAGATAATAGATTTCGTGGTGTACCATAAAAAATATGACATGATAAGCAATATTGGCCGTGTTTCAAAACTGCTATAGGAGCTATTGATGGTACTCATATCCCATTTGTTATTTGTTATAGTGAATAACCAAGATTTATGGGAAGAAAATAATATCCAACACAAAATGTAATGGTTGTATGTGATTGAGACATGTGCTTCACTTTTGTATTGGCTGGATGGGAAGGCATCGCACACGATGCTCATGTTTTTGACAATGTAGTCACAACGGCTTCCATGAATTTTCCACACCCACCTGAAGGTACGTTTATTGTTCATACCTTTATCTATTATTGAGTTGCCATTATAAATGTTTGACAATACTTCCATTGAGTATTAGGTAAATATTATTTGGTGAATGCTGGTTATCCAACACTAACTAGATATCTTGGTTCATATAAACATGAACGCTACCACATTCCAAATTTTCAGCATTCATCTGGATATACGAACAATAATGAACGATTCAATTATTATCATTCAAGTTTACGATGCACCATAGAAAGGTCTTTTGGAGTTTAGAAGAACATATTTCCAATTTTACATCACATGCTTAGTTACAAATTTCAAACACAAGTTCAGCTAGTATGTGCAACAATGGCTATACACAAGTTCATTAGAAAGAATTCTCAAATAGATTCTGAATTCTTACGGTTTGGAACTGAAGATGTAGTTGAACATGAAGATGGTAATGACAGTGATGGGTATCAACCCTCAGCTAGAAGTTCAACTATGACATTCTCAAGAGAAATGGATTATATTCGTGATTCAATTAGAGATCAAATTGTCCAATCTTTACAAGACAATTAGTTATGTATAATTATTTTTTAATATTAAACTTTAGTATTTTTAATTTTTAATTTAACATATACACAACAATTATAGTTATGTAATATTTTAATATTATTTATAAATTAGAATTTTACTTATAAAACTATTAAAATTTTATCCAATTACATAATATTATTATGCATAAATGATTCATTTATAAAAAAAAATTAGTATTATTTAAAGATCAGGGGCATTTCAGATATTTCAAGTCATTATCCATGGAAAAGTGATTTTGATCAAATTTATCCAAATATCATCAATTATAAAAAATTACTTTTGAGTTCAACATATTCAAATATAAATTATTTTTTATATAATTACTTATTTTTATAATTATTTATAAATAAAATAATTCAAACGAACTAAGAGTGATGCATAATGTTAAATAAAATTTTAATATTTTTGAAGTATGCGAAGTCTCACGTTTTAACTTAGAAGTAATAGTAGTAAAATGTGTCTAGGGAGTAAGTAGAAAGTAGGTGTAATAATTACACCATTTAGAAAAGAGAAATCACCATTCTTTTCAATGTGTGAAAGGTCTTCGTTGGCATGAAAAACATCTTTTCACTTTCAATTTTCATACTTTTAAATGTTTTTCATTTAATCTATTTTGCAAGGACTTTTTCTAGAAAGTTTTTTAGTTTTTTTAATTGTTCTTTCTCGTCGTTTTCATCTTTTGTTTTTTTTTTAATTTCATTATTAGTATTTAATAGTTATTTTACTTTAAATTAATACTCTAGACAAAGCCTTGGCAATTAGGCTTAATTTTAACTTAATACATTTCTCTTTTGACTAATAATTTAATTCTTTTAATATATTGTTAGTACTTAATAATAAATGATTTAACATACTGTATAATTATAGATTTAGATAAAAACTATACAATTAACTATTTGTAATTTTATATGATTATGAATATAAATTTAATTAATTTGTAGTTATATCTTCTTAGACGTCATTTCCATGTTGTGTACATATTATGTGCCAGCCAAATGTTCCATAATTTATGATACTGCAATTTCAGAATCACAGGGATAAGAAGAATTATAGTGCATGCCATGTTATTTAACAATTTAATATTTTATTTCTCATATATATTATTATATATAATATATATAATATTATTTTTTATTTAATTATTACATCATCGATTCGATCACCTATCAAACCGGTTGGACCATGAAAACCATGAGTTGATGGTATTTCTGGTTTAATATTCAGTCTAATTTTTAAAACATTGATTCATAGACTACTCTTTTTTTTTCTTGATTTTTCAAAGTTTTTCTTAAAATTTTGGTTGTGACTCCTTTTAAATCGATTTTCATCATAAAAGCCGATTTTTTCTCTATTCTTTATTTTTCACGCCATTCGAGTCATGTTTCGAGTGTGACAATGTAGGATAAGTTCGCCATGGCACTGGTCACTTCTGTCAAATCAGTGTCCAAAAATTTAATTCTTCATCACGATGCCAGTGGCTTCTACCTCTATTCACTACTTACTCTGTTTCTCACATTTTCCTCCGATCCTGGCCCCTCCATTCCTGCATAGTCCCAAATATACCCTTTCATCAGTTCACTTACACATCCAAAATAACTAGCTTGGGTTGTTACAAGTGAGGCTAGTTGGATATAAATGAGTTTTCGTACAAAAGTGAAATGAGATAATGAATTATGTTAAATATGTTTTATTCTATCTTCTTTAATGTACCTCTCCTTTCCATAGGCAATAATTAACATGAGCCACAAGTCTCATCTATGTGTTGAATCAACACTTTCAACCAAATACATTATCGACTTGCCTCATGTAATGCCAAAATTTTGGCATAGTTATGTGTTTGAAATAGTCTGTTTATAGATTGCCATGAAATAGTAGTGTCATCAAATGTAAACACATAACTAGTTTATAATGGATTATTGTAAGGATCAGAAAAATATCATGGATCTTTATAACCAATCTAGTTTGAATTCGATTCATGTGAGTAAAACAAACCATATCCGTAGTACCTTTAAGGTAACTAAGTATACGCTTAACTCCAGTATGATGTCTTCATGAAAGTGAAAAATTAAATCTTTATAACAAATTAACAACAAATAATATATATGATCGTGTATAACTAGCAAAATATAGTAGTGCTCCAATTGTTCCGAGATATAGTACTTCTGGATCAAGTAGTTCTTATCATTTTCTCGAGGATTTAAAGAATCTTTATTCACATTTAGTGACCTTATGACTATTGGTTTGCATAATAGATGTGATTTGTCCATATAAAATCATTTTAACACTATTGTAATATAGGCTTTTTGATGCACCAAAATTTCATTATTTAGATCGTCAATTTGTAAACTAAGGTAAAATTTGGTTCATCTTAAATTTTTCATTTCAAATTCTTTCTTCAAGCAATTTATAGCTTTTGGAAGCTCTTCAAAAGTTCATATAATATTTAATTTGTTGACATAAAATACAATCATAGCAAACTCATTTCCAGATATTTTAATGAAGATATATGCACAAATAAGATCATTTTTATACCTTTCATTAACAAATATTCACTATGACAGTTATATCATATAGATAGAGATGCTTTAATCAAGAAAGTGATTTATTCAATTGGATTAACTAGTCTATTTGTAAACCTAAATTGCATGTTTTAGGTGAGTTAAATCTTTCAAGAAGTTTCATATAAATATCATTATCAAGTAAATTATACAAATAGGTTGTAATGACATCTATTAGATGCAAATCGAGTCATTCCGTATTGCTAAACTAATTAGATATTGGAAACATCCACCACGTGTAAGTATGTGTCTCTTCAAAATCAATGTATTTTTTATATCTTGAAAAAAATGAGCGGATTCAATTAATGAGAGGAAATTTTAATCGGTCTGTGCTTTATGGATAATAATAATAAAAATATCACGACAAAAAAATTAATATTTCTGGCTTCAAAGTCATTACTGTATTATTGTTCTGCTTTTTTGTTAAACAGGCCATACTTTTTATTATTTGTAAATAATATGCTTTTTATTATAAATTTTATATTATGTATTAACCTTAAAAAAATTAGATAGTCTGTTTAGTCTTCCAAATTAATTATAATTTTTTAAATCCTCTAGCATAAATTTTATAAAATCTGCATTAGAGATGACGCCAAAATTACAGTTGAGGATTTTAAGATATTTATATTAAGAATTTTACTTTAAAAACTTTATTTAGACATGTTACTTTTTTAAGTTTTTTTTATCATTTTTAAATCATAAAAAATTCTCGACTATATTTAATATGGTAGGATTGAAATTCTTCAATCTACAGATACTAAGTAAATTGTACGTAAAAATTAATTTGGACAAAGTTTTTTGGTTAATCAATACTATGTTAATGGGGTACCACCAGCGTGAATTATTTCTATCTGATATGTATGTGTATGTGTGTATGTATATATAGCCTTTTTCTACCACAAAATAGAACAATGATGATCTTTTTCTTTTCCTTTGAAAAAAAAAACAGCGAAATACTTGTAAGTGAATTAATGTCAAAAAAGGCCCTTAACTTTAAAAGTATCAATAATTTGGTCCAGACAAAATACTAATTTTTCTTTGATAAAAAATCCGCTCATTGAAATTCAATCAATATACAACGCAAAATTTAAGGTAAGTCACTGTTAATATATTATAAACAGTTTACTCTAGATTATGTGTAATACGGGAAAAAAAATTTAATTTTTTAAAATGAAAATACATTTTTTGTCCATCACTTCTATCTTCAACATTGACTTGGCACGCGTGAAGAAATAATTTGATGAGAAACACGATGATTTGACGCAAGTGAATCTCATTCCATCCCAGTCTATGTGGTGTATAGATTCTGTGCTCGATGAAAAGAACAATTATCATTTTAGATAAAATTTGATTATTTAATTAATTTGAATATTCTAGTTTTGTTGAACTATTTTTTCTATTTTTTTGCTAAAAATAAATTTAAAATATTCAAATAAATTCAACAATCACACCTAATTTAAAATAAGTTATATTCTCACAAAAAAAAAAAGACAGAGACAATCGGATTCCCGCGGTTAGTGCCAATGTTTTTCTATTCTACCAAACACGCATTATTTGGCGTGCGGGGTCCTCACGTTGACGTGACTGTTTGGTCATTGTTTACCACCTAAACAATCATGATTCATCATGATTATGATTTTGATGTGAATGTTTATTTATTTATTTATTTTTAATTTATTTTTGTCCTAACTGTAATATGCAATTCTTCATCTCATCATTGTTTACACTCGTGAATTACATAAATTTCAAGAAAAGTCACTCGTATTTATTTATATTTAATTGAAGAAAAGTTACTATTTATTTATATTTAATAAATAGTGCCACTTCTGATAGATTTAATATATATTTAATTTAATAGTTGACATTAGTCTTATATCAATTGTATATGAATAAAATTCCTAAACAATTTTACTCAAATTTAAAGAAAAGTAAATGCACAATATTATGTTATTTTAATTCATATATATATATATATATATGATATATTGACTAATATCAAAAGTAGATAGTAGCATCAAACTCTGATTTTAATTGTTATTGCTCTCCAGTTTTTTTTACTACTTTTATTTGTTTTGGTTGTTCTCGTTTTGATGCTTCTTGTTGTGTTTGGTTATTTTTGCCTTGTTTTGAGACTTTGTTATTTGTCTCTTTTCGTTCAATAATAAAATGATTATCAAACTTTTTAAAAATGTATAACTTAGCTTTTTAAAGGTTAATTTCAAAGCATTCAAAAATGTAATTAATCTAGTAATATCTTTGTTTGAAACTATAGACCCAAAAAATAAATTTAGAGTTTAGACTAAAGTCTTGTATATATATATATATGTATATATTGGGATTGGAGATCAAGAATAGTAAAATTGGGGATCGGATCTGGTGCACAGCCTAGGATCTGTCTCACATGACTACACAAACCTTGATTTAAGGTTAAAATCAAGTTTGATGTAATTTTGGATTTGTTTGCTTAATTTTCACTTTCCTGTTTGAAAATCATTTTGGGTGCAAAAGGAGGTTTCCCAAAGAAGCATTAAGAATAATTAGATTGATACTTTTCCGTTCCGCTTCTTTATATTTATCTGTATTTTTTTAAAAGTTAGATAAAAATAAACCAATAAAAATGAGAAAAATTAGGAAAATAAAGAGTCTGTTTGGTGTAGTTTTTCAAAAAAGTTTTTTTATTTTTGAAAACAGAAAAATAAAAAAACTTGTTTAGTAAACATGTTCTTTATAAACTGTTCAAAGAAACAGAAAAATAAAAAAACAGAAAACTCAGAACATTTTCAAGTTGTTTTGTAATTTTTGTTTTGAAAAACAAAAGAAAAGGTGAAAAACACCCACATCATTAATGGTAAAGTTCAAAATTTTGAATAACTCACCTATCACTCACTAGTTATGATTTTGAGAATAATCATTTAAACAGATTTTTTTGTTTTTTTGTTTTCAAAACTTATTCTCGAAAACAATTTTGTAAAACTGTTTTTAGAACAAAAAAGTAGAAAATACTGTCAAACAGGCCTAAAATTTTCATAAAATTTCTCTTATCTATTGATTAAAATGTTCCTTCAAAATTTTAATTTTCATAGATCATGACCTGTAAAAAAAATGTTATATCAGATATACTTTGTTTCCAATTAAATAATTGTAAATTAAATTTTAGTCTAAGGAAATTAAATTAGTCATAAGATAAAATTTAAACTCAATTTAGAGAAAAATTATGAGTTTTGTCAAAATCAATTTTCAAATAAATTATTCAAACATAAATACGTTAATGTAAAACTAATTTTTATTATAACTACGTTACAAAACTGATTTTACTAAAACTTATTTTTAACTAACTGAAAATCAAACGGTACTTACACATCTTACCTTTCCTCTTTTTTTGTGTATTAATATATTAGTAATAATTTTTTATTTTATAGTAATGTGATTGGATTAAATAGACGGAAATTGATTATCCTTATGTAAGATGGATATTTTAAACATTATGGATGAAAAAAAAATTATGTTGGAAAAAATATCTAATTAAGTCTAAGAATACTTCAATCTAATCCAACAATACAAGATACTACATAGTTGCATAAAAATATAATGTATTTTAAATTTTTTTCAACAACATTTTATTTTATAGTTGATGATTGTTCAAAATACTGATATTTTTTCAGGTAGGGAATAAAAGATTTATTAGTAAAATAAAAATGTTAGGCTTCATTTAGCTACAAAATAACTTTTAAACTTTCTCCAAATTAATAAGGTGTATTATTGAAATATCTCATTTGTTGCATGAGACATATACATTTTATTTTACATTTTGGACTGGCATAACTTCCTCAAAATTTTCTTATATTTAAGACCAGAAAAAGTATCAACATAGTTAAATTATGTGAAAGAAACTTAATTCTTTTTAAGTAAGGTTTAGAATTTAAACATTATAGATGAAAAAAATTATATTAAGAGAACTATCCAATTGAGTTCACAAATATTTGAATTTAATCCAATAATACTGCAAACTAAATAGCTATATAAAAATATAATTTATTTTTAATTTTTTCCAACAACATTTTATTTTATACTTGATGATTATTCAAGGTACTGATGATATTTTCAGGTAGGAGATACAAATATTTATTGGTAAAAAAATGTTAGGCTTTATTTAGCTGTTGTATAAAAAAAATTGTAAAAAGAAAAAGAAAAAGAAAGGAAGAAACAAGGCCGCGTGGTATAAACTAGAGTAGATATTATTAAAATAAGATGTGCGTCCGCCCCCGTAAAATTGAAGGATGACACTGTTAAAAAGGCAAAATCTCATTTGATCAGGTTAACATTAGATGGACCCTACTCTTCCCCAATTTTCCTGATTAAAAAAACATTCTTTTCTCCCCACTTGGTTGATTAAGATCTTTTCAATCAATTTTTGCTAAGACATGTTTATCAAAATAAAAATTGCTAAGACATGTCATGATTTATAATTTCTAAAATTAAATAACAAGAGAAAAAGATAGGTTAGTGTTTAGTAAAAAAAAAATCCTAATCAGATTTATACTTAGAAATTCAGTTTATTTCACTTAAAAATTTAATTCATATCACTTAAAAATTTTTAAATAAGATTTTAGTTGGGAAATATTTTTCATTCCAGCCCTAACTTACCCTTTTCTCAGATAATATAAAATTTATACTAAATTATATTTACTTATAACAATGTGAAATCCGGCGGTGCATTCATTTTTTCTGGACATGTCCATCCCCCTTTTTCTCTTTCATGTCAATCAACATATATATATATATATATATATATAAACTAAACCATAGTATTGCTATTATAATACTAATATTGTGTATTTTTCTTTAAATACTTGCAAATAATTATCAATAGTTCGATACCATATAGGAACAAATTATTGTCTATATTTAAATACAACATAAAAATTTAAACAAGTCATAAGCTATAAATAGTGTAACTCACTTTTCAGATTTCATATTAATAGAAGAAAGAAGGGATTTGAGAATTTGCTATATGTAATAATTGTTGAAGATTGTGTCCTAAATCAATCATTGTATTATAAATATTGTTGTTCATTATGAAAAAAAAGGTGTTTTTTTCTTATATTATTATATTATTTGCATATTTTCTTTATAATAATATCCTTAGAAAAATTATTTTATCCTAAATGTCCCTAGTCAATGATCTTTGTGAGAATAATGATAAATTAAGGCTAGTATGATTTTGATTGATAATTATGTATGAAGATACAAATCAAAATCATAAGCTCCTGCTAGAGAATAGGCGCTGAATCTATCCATCATGAGATAGTTGTATGGATCAAGTCATCAGCATATCTCATATATAACCGTGTCACTAAGCCCTCAGACCTGAAATCATCATGGCTCCCTACATAGGAAACACTATGCTTTGAAATAGTCAGAAGTCACATTTAATTGAGAGATCATAAAGGTTATGATCGGGCATAGCGGAACTCGTGTGAAGGAAGATGAATGGTCAATATGGAATTTGTCCCTTTAATTAATGGAGAGATATATCTGGGCCCTCAATGAGTGAAACTGAGAAATGCATGGTCATGCTCAAATGGAAGAGTTTCCATTTGTTCTGTCAGTTTGCTTGGAGATCGAGAAAGTAATAGTTGAGAAAAATGAGGATGACGTTTCCATACTTCATACTTCACCTATATATCATGAGACAAAAGAGATATGATCGGGTTATATAATAAGTTATATCGGATCACCGATCTCACATGGTTTGAATAATCATAATATCTTGTTATATGCCACTTGTGACTTGTGCGTTTAATAATGTTATTATCTCACTGCCAATATCATATAGACCTACAGGGTCGCACATAAGAACGAGGCAACTCGAGCTAGAATGTTTCAGATGTTCAATTTGGGGTGATTGATTTATATATATATATATATATATTTGATATATATATTATAAAATTTGAAATATATATATGTTTGATATATTATATATTTAATATATATTATATTATTTCAAAATATATATTGTTCAAATTAATTAGTTTTAAATTTAATTTATATGATAAATTAAATCTAGATTTGATTCTAGATAAAGATTAAATAGTTAGTTTAAATTTAATCTATTAAATAGATTTAAATTCAAACTAATCTATTTAATTAATATTTGATTTAGTTTAAATTATTAATTTAAATTAAACAAATATTAAATCCTATCTATATATTGATATAGACTAGATTACAGAATCCATGTAATTTCGAATCACCCTAAAGAGAGAGCGGCTATATACTCAGAGAGTGAGATTGTACGGACGATGAACAGCGGCTAAACAAACGAATAGCGTACGGACGTACAGACGTTCATCCAGAAGGTGCTAGCACACCATTCGAGTTGGACTCACCATTCGTGTGGATACCGGTAGAGAAAGCAGACCAGTCGCGTTAGTTCCTGAGGTCCGACGAAATGAAAAGAATACCAAGTGACACACCGGAGGTAAATTCTTTTTTTCTATCTCAATCTAAACAACGTTGACGGATCCATGGAAAAGAATTTCTTGATAGTTTTCCGTTGCGTGTATACTGAAATTACCAACATTAATCTGAATAGATTACAATATATAGACAAAAGAAATAACGGACCTAATACATACAAAATATTTTCTAATGAATACAAAGATATACAAATCAATCAAGGATATATACAAATTTAACATAATAAATGAGATATTTGTAACATCCCCCCTCAAACTCAAGATGGCTTAACAGGAAACAGTTTGAGTTTGTCTATTAGAAACTGAAAGCGATTGAGATTAAAGGACTTAGTGAACAAGTCAGCCGGCTGATGCTTTGTTCAAATAGGAACAAGCCTAATGCCACGAACAATATGTTGTCTAGTAAAATGACAGTCAATCTCAATATGTTTGGTCCTCTCATGGAACACATCATTGTGCGTAATCTTAATGGCAGCTTGACTATCACAATAGATATTTATGGAGGTTGTCTGTGATACCCCCATCTCACAAGTAACCAACAAAGCCAGAGAACCTCAAAAGTCATGTCAGATAATGCACGATATTCTAATTCAGCACTAGAATGAGAGGCTAAGATTTGCTTCTTACTTCTCCAAGAGATAAGGGAATTACCAAGAAAAATACAGAAACCAGTGGTAAACTGTGGATCAGCATGGTCACCAACCCAATCAACATCAGAATATGCCCATAGAGTAAGAGAAGAGCGAGCAGAGAAGTGAAGGCCATGATACAAAGTACCTTGGACATATCGAATAATTCTAAGAACAGTTGCAAAATGGGTAGTCCTAGGTGCGACATAAACTGGCCAACTATGTGTACTGCATAGGCAATATCTGGACAAGTCACTGTAAAATAAATGAGTCCCCCAACTAATTGACGATAACGAGTAGGATTTTCCAATAAAGTGCCATCAATAGGAGTAAAATGAACATTGGGTTCAATAGGAGTATTTTAAGCCTCCTTGTCAGAAAGATATACCCGAGATATCAAATCGGATGCGTATTTAGCATGAGAAAGAGAAATACCGTCCTGCTCATGATGGACTTCAAGGCCAAGAAAATAGCTAAGTCGACTAAGATCCTTAATTTCAAACTGCTTTCCCAGGTAAGTTTTAAGTTCCTGGACACCTGTAACATCACTACCAGTGACAATCATGTCATTAACATACAGTAGTAGGAGAATAAGTCCCTGAGCTGTTGCTCGAAGAACTAGAGTAGAATCATGAGGGCTAAAAGTAAAGCCAAATTGACTCATAGTAGTGCTAAATTTAGCAAGCCAAGCATGAGGTGCTTGCTTAAAGCCATACAAAGCGTGACAAAGGTGGCAAACTTTTCCATTCGAATACTAATACCTATGAGGAGTCTTCATGTAGACTTCTTCCTCTAAATCACCATTCAGAAAGACATTTTTAACATCTATCTGATGAAGAGACCAATGCTTAACGGCAGCAATAGCATGAAGGCTGCGAACAAAGGTAATTCGAGCAACAGGAGCAAATGTCTCTTTATAATCAATACCATACTCCTTCGTAAATCCTTAGGCCACCAAGCGAGTCTTGTGTTGTTTTAAAGAACCATCAGAATTAGTCTTGTTCTTACAAATCCATCTACAGCCAACTAGAGTTTTACTAGGAAGAAGATCAACAAAATCCCAAGTGTGCATTTTCTCCAAGGTCTGTAATCCATCATTCATAGCTTGTTGCCAAAGGGGATCACGGGAAGTTTCCTTAAAGGATTGGGATTCCTAAAACTGAAGTATGGTAGAAAAAAAAAGGTAACCACTAAGGTAAGAAGGAGGACATCTTACACGAGTAGGCTAAGAATTGTTAGACAATATAGGCTCAGTAGTCTGTGCTGGAGGTTCAGAGACAACAGGATCATCTGGAGAGGGTGTGAAATCAGGCGTGTAATCGTGCTTATTAGTTGAAGTTGTACCTGAGTCACTAGGAAAGAGATCAACAGAAGTATTTGGAAAAATAGAAGGTGAAGGAGGAGAAACAGCGGAAAGATCAGTCAATGATGAAAACTAGACATACTCCCAAAAAACAACATGACGAGAAATATGGATGTGATGAGAGAGAGAATCCCAACAACAATAACCCTTATGCTCATGATCATAACTAAGGAAACAACAGACATGAGCACAAGCGTGCAATTTAGAAGTCTCATGAGGAGGAAGAAGAACAAAATAAACACAGGCAAAAACTTTTAAAATACTATAGTCAGGAGACGTACCATGAAGACACTCAAATGGAGAAATGTTACCCAGAACAGGAGTAAGGACTCTATTAATGCAATAAACAGCGGTTAAAGCTACTTCTCCCCAGAAACGTTCAAGATAAGAAGATGAAATGAGTAGGGCTTTAACAGAATTAAGAATGTGGCTATGTTTTCATTCAGCTCGACCATTTTGTTGAGAGGTGTAAGAACAGGAGTACTGAGAGAGGGTGCCCTGAGCATCAAGAAAAATGAGCAATTTAGAATCACGATATTTCAAGGCATTATCACGACAAAAAAATTTGATAACTTTTTGAGAATTGTGTATGAATCATAGTGGCAAACTTGATATAGATATCAGGTAGATCATACCGGTTTTTCATCATATATAGCCAAGTACAATGTGAAAAATTATCAACAAAAATCACAAAATATTGTGAACCTCCCATAGAAGGGGTAGGTGTTGGTCCTCAAACATCAGAGTGAATTAAATTAAAAGGTGAACTGACAATAGAGTCATTTTTACTAAATGATAAAGCAAGTTGTTTAACAATTTGACAAACATACAATCCAAAGATTGAACATTAATATAACCTAAAAGACCACTAGAAAGTAACGGACGCAGTGCAATTAAAAAGGGATGAGCAAGAAGACAATGCCACAATTTGAGAGATGAGGATGTAGAAGCAGCACACAATCAAGGAGAAGTGACTTCAAAAAGATGCATGGATTGAAACTTGAATATACTCCTAACCTTACGCTCAGTCCCCATAATTTGTCCTGCCTGAGAATCAAACACGGTACAACCACATTTGTTAAATAATACGTCATAACCCATATTAATAAGTTGTCCAACAGAAATAAGGTTAAAGCTAATAGTAGGGGTAAAGTAAGTGTCATGAATGGACAAAGAGAGCAAAGAAACAGTACCAATATGACTAACAGGCATTTGTGAGTTATTAGCATTATGTATAGGGTGGGCAGTAATATTAGGTGACATAGAAGAAAAATGGTTTTCCTGACCAATCATATGGTTGCTACAGGCAGAATCAAAGAACCAAAAAAGTGTACATGAGGGAGTGGCTAAGGCAGCAGGTGGGCTAGAGGTACCGAAAATAATTTTGCAAAGTAAGGCCTCAATGTCAGTAGAGGAGGATCCCGGAACAATAACAACACCAGGTGCCTCATCAATGGCAGAGAAAGCAAGCTTGGAGGATGAATCAGATAGAGTTGATTTCCCTTGGTCAGATTTAGGAGAACGAGTAGGGCATTGATCAATAAGATATCTAGTCTTCTTACAGTATCGACAGAACAAAGTTGGACAATGTGCAACAATATGACCCTTCTTCTGGCAGGTTTGTCATTCAATAAATGGGTACTAATCAAAGGTGTAAGTGGATTGAGGGCAGTGACGACAAGTCTTAGAATTTCTCCCAAAAGCAGCAAAGGTCATCTCAAGGGTCCACTGAAGCAGGCCCAAACAGGTTTCCTTATATCAGAGACGAGGAAGAGCATCTTCAAGAGTAAGCAGTGGACTTTGGTGCAGCAAAGAAGCCCCAACAAGCTCAAAGTCATCAATAAAGGGCATCAAGTACCGAATGAGACAAAGCTGATCTCTGTACTTAAAGAAGGCTTGAGCATCTTCTTTATACTTGAATGTGGGCTCAGAGTAGGCCAATTGATCCCAAATGGATTCAATCTTAACAAGAAATTTAAACAATGGTTGACCTTTTTCCTGTTTAGGAACACTAAGGTTCTTCTGCAACTGAAATTAATTAAATAAATCAGAAGAAGTGTAGTGACTAGCAATGTGGTCACATACCTCTTTGGCAGTGTCAAGATGGCCAAATTGTTGATGAATACTGGGAGTGGAGGTATTCCGAAACAAGTAATAATCTGATTGTTTTTGCTATCTCATTCATCCAGTCGCTCAATATATTTTAAATTAGATTCAGCAGCTTCGCGAGTAGGAAAGGTAATGTCACCTGTAACGTATCGCCAGAGTTTTCTTCCCTTCAAAAAATCACGCATACTCTCTAACCACAAATGATAGTTGGACCCATTGAGAATAACAGAGATAGGCTGAGCAGCATCTAACTTCTCCATGTTGGGAAAAAAAAGGTGCAAAGAGTCTTGGAAAAATCTGGAAAAAATTCACGGAAGCACTATAGCAACAAATGGAACCCAAGAATAGGACGGCGGCAAAGAGATGATAACAGCAAACCAAATGGTGGCAGGAAAGACTGCGTCATGTGCCTTCACATGCCAGTGAAAGGGATGCCGACAGTGAACCACGCGCAGCACATGGGAGAGCATCCTGTGGAGCTAGGCCGCGGGACTTGGTGGACCGGCCGATCTTGAAGTGGCAGACACGGTGAGTTGTCGCATGGAGGCAAAGGAGGAAGGCTAAGGCGAAGATCTGAGCAACGTGAATAGTGACGGCAAGGAGGCAAATTTCTGAGTGTTTTGTGTGGAAAAATAAAAAATACTATGGCTCTAGTACCATGATTGAAGAAAGAAGGGATTTGAGAATTTGCTGTATGTATTAATTTGAAAAGATTACAATATATAAACAAAAGAAATAGCAGACCTAATAAATATAGAATATTGCCTAATGAATACAAAAACATATAAACCAATCAAGGATATATATAAATCTAGCACAAAAAATGAGATATTTGTAACACATATAATGCATGGGACCCATACTAGTTTGTATATAAGAAAATAAAATCGACATTAGATAATTCAATAGATAACATGGCAAAAAAACAATCCAATAGGTCCTATTCCTTTTTTTTTTTTGTACAAATAGATCTAATTCTATAAACTGTTATGACTTATGAGTTCTTATGTCTTCTTATATTTATTGAAATCACTATTTGTGGAAAAATTATCAGTTTAATTTTAGCATTTTTATCAAAATATCCTCAAATTAGTTAAAAGAATACGTACATAGATTTGTTAAAAGTTACTTTGAAAAAAATTTAAAATCAAACCAAAATATAAAATACATCTCTTACTTTAAGAGAGATATTTATATCTTTTAAATATAAATTAAATAATTTATTTAATTTCAACAAAATTCAATAAAAAAATTACCCTAAATTTGAATTATTTTTTATTTCTAAAATCCTCCCATTCTTTGTGTGTTTTCCTGTGGATGCTTTTCGGGCTCGTGTGTCGTCTTTTTTGCAGTGTACGATAATTCCTCGGAATAAAGATACAATACTTTTTGGCTTCTGTGGAATAAATAATTACATAATAGCATCATTATCAAAGCACCTTTTTTTTTATGATATATATTTTCTCCTGCGTTTTTTTATAAGAATTTTTTAATTAAATTATACTATTTAAAAGGGATCATTAAAATTAATTAAAATTATTTATTTTATTAAAATTTGTTACCAAAATACTCTTAATAAAAGTTATTAATCTCTTTTTATATTAATGCTTGAAGAAAGAGAAAATTAAAACCACATTGGTGAAAGTCACTCATTAATATTTTATTAAATTTTAAAAAAGTTCTTATATTAGAGATTATGAAAACTTTTAGAAAAATCCTTATATTACAAATGGGAGGAAATATTAGATATAAACGTGCCTCTTCCAAATTTATACACACACACACACACACAGAGACATAAATATCGAGCTCAATCTCGGAATGAGGCCAGGAAAAAAGTTCATCCTTAATGATTGATCTTTTTGTTAAATAAAGTATTGTTAAATTTTAATGGAATAATTTTTTTAATATAATTATTTTTATCCATAAAATCTGAACTTATTTTATTTATGAGACATTAAATTCCTTCTACTTAATTTAATCATCATTAGTATCAAATTCTAGTAAAAAATACCTTGATCAAATAATGATTATGCTAAAATGATTTGATTAATCTGATAATTTCTTTTGTCCATACAATTAATATCATCATAGTAAATACCTCTTTTCTTCTATATAATGTTACGTTTGATTCGATCCGTGAAATTATTTTGTAAGAGTGAGAATGAGAATGGAAATGAGGATGAAGATTAATAGAATAAGATAAGTGTATTTGCTATGATATGGAAAAGAATAAACATTTGTGTTTGGTTAGATAAATACCCCTACTATATATTAAATATTTGTTATAAATTATTAATTATTTTTTCTGCATATTAATTATTAAAAATATTTTTGCGTATAATCAATGAAATAATAAAATATTAAATTTTAATTTTTTGTTGTATGTTATTCAAAGAATTAGAATATAGTTTATTTTGAATATTATATTAAAAATATCTATTATCAAAATATGTATCATAAAATCATAAAATAAAACAATATTTAACCCAATTGCTAAAGGAATGGCGACCCATTCCCCCTTGATTGCAATTAAATGGGTATTGTTGCCAAAGGTCCGAGAATGCATATGAATCTTGGAATGGAATGGCTGTACTTTTCTATTTATAAAATTAATTTAAATAAAAAATTAAAAAAAAAATTAAAATCTCAAATATATTTTCTTTGATATCAACTTCCGTTCCCATCAGCTATTTCTTTCTATTTCAGATTTTTAAACTAATTTAATTTTATAGTTCAGTTAAGCATCTATCATTATTATTATTTTTGAAATTATCTTTTTATTTAACTTTTATTATCTATTATTTAATTTTATATCTATACAATTATATCATATTCTTATTTATTAAAATTTTAATATGTCCGTACAACCTACGGAGATAATCTAGTTGAAAAGAAATACTTAAAAAATTAAAAAATATATATATATAAATATATTTAATTTTATAAAAAAAAGAGAGAGACAGGGCCTGGCACACCACCCTCAATTGCCAGGCTGGCCTCTTATGTTTGTCTCCTGTTGAGATGCTGAAGGTAATGATGACCACTCAGATATGGCGGGGATCCGCACTGACACCGACAGATGATGACTAGGGAGAGATAATAAATTTCACAATTAATTGCATAGCTTTCTTTTGATCTTTATTTGAAATACGTATACGTAGTTGGCAAAAGAAAACTACATATACGTAGGCAGAATTTTTTAAAAAAAATATCTGCAAATATTTTTCAAGAAAAAAATTATCATACACTTCCCTTTAACTATTTTGATGAGAAAAAATATTTTGATGAAATATTAAAATAAAGTCAAAATATACAATAATTTTTAATTTCCAAAAAAATTAAATATGTTTTTCCATATAATTATGTGAAATCTAAGATAGTCGCCTTAATTGTTCATAGTTTATTATGAGCATATATTTTGCATTTTATATTAATTAATATTTATTTATATTTTTCTTTAAATCTATGAATTTTATTTAATATTTTAATTTCAACAAAATTCAATAAAAGAAGTTACGATAAATTTGAATGATCCTAACGGATAGTGAGTGGCAGCTGATTCGAAGTTGCTTCTTGTTTTTTTTTTATTTGAGGGCATTCATTTTGAATGGAAAATTTATTAAAATTTAAACTAATTCAAATCCTATGATATAAAATCCGACAGTAAAACTTTTTAACAAGTATTTAATGTAGCGCTATTTCTGTAACTTCTAAGTTGTCTCTCATTTGGATGATTCTCATGCTCACATGTTGTCTTTGTACAGTACACGTCAATTCTTGGAATAAAGATGCATTAATTTTTTTGGCTTCTGCAGAATAAATAATAAACAAATTAATACTTATTAACCAACTATGTTTGGTCAAGAAAAGAACCACTATTTCTTGCTAATCAACCCTATGACAATCCCCCCTCCAAAAAAAAAATTGTCACATAAATTACTCTCTTTAATTCTATGTATAGAATATTTTATCTTGATTCTAAATATAAAACTTTTTACAATATATGAGGTAGTATTTATTATACATTTCTAAATAATATCCCTATTTAATATATTTAAAGAGAAAGGAAAAAATTAAATAAGGGTAGTTTTAAAAAAATATTAAAATTTTTAGAGAAAATAAGGTAGTTAATTAGTTTTAATTTAAATTCTTAATTCACATTATTTGATTAAAAGGGTTTTATATTAAGAAAGAGAATGAGTATAAATTTCAGTGTGGTCCATGGCAGCAGATTCGAAGATGCTTCTTGTTTTTTTTCCTAGACCATTTATTTTGATTAAAAAATTTATTAAAATTTAAACTAATTCAAATTCCGTAGAGTAAAATCCGATAATAAAACTCATTAACAAGTATTTGATGTGACTGTATTATGTAGTTGCTTCTCATTTGGAGGATTCTCATGGTCACTTGTAGTCTTTGTACATTATACATCAATTCTTGGAATAAAGATGCGTTAATTTTTTGGCTTCTACAGAATAAATAATAAACAAATTAATACATTTTTAGCATCATCATTAATGCCTATTTTATTAACCCACAATTTTTTGTCAAAAAAAGCCCCCCTGGGGCCCCAAAAAACACAAATTGTCACATGAATTATATGTTTTCAATGTGGTCCATTGATTCCCCATTCATGTTAAAAAAATGAAAAATATGGTCCCCCAAACTCAATAATTGATCCTATGTTTTTCTTTCCATCTATTGTTAAAGTAAAAAAGATATTCCTCATGAGGTATTTTTAAATATCTTTTATTTTAAAAGGTAAGAAATCAATAACTTTTATTTAACAAATTAATACATTTTTTTAGATTTTGCCCTTAATTAAAGCATATTTATTATTACAAGATATTAATTAGAAGAGTTAAATGAGAATATTAAATGAGGGTATTTATGAGAATTTTTTTTAACATATTTAAGATGTTTAATTGTTTTATTGATTATGTTGATTTAGTTATTTATATCTTACATTTTGAAACGGAACGAATAATACTTTGCTTATTACAATTAAATTAAGAGCCTTTTGATACTCTTTAAATAAAAAAAGTATCATAAATTTGGACTATTCATCAATTTAGAGTACGGATCAAGACTAAGGGCCCATTTGGTTTTCAATTTTATAAAATTAAGTTAAGATAAATGTAGTTTGTAAAAATAAAATTTAAATAAAGTAAGTTTGTTATAAGTTATTATGTTTGGATTTTTTTTCTGTAAAAGTAAGTTTGGTAAAAAAAAATTTTAATGATAAGGATTAAAAGTACTTTTAGATGTATAATATAGAATAAATTTACTTCTCTTTTTCTAAAATCACAATTTAACCAACCTTTTTATTTTTTAAAAAGGTAATTTGTGTTTGACCAAATATATTTTCTAAGAAAATTATAATTGAAAATCATAGTTTCTTTTTCTAAAAGAAAAATCAAAAAGTACTAAGAGTAGACATTTTTCATCTAAGTATACTTTACATCTAAAAGTTGAAAATCAAACTCCAAACCATTTGTTTTGAATTCATGCTTTGTAAAAAGAACCGGTTAAGATAACAAAAAGGTTGACAATATTTTTTTTTTCTCAAAGACAATACCCAAATTTAAATTAATCAATCACAACATCTAATAATTCTAAGAAGAGCCTGTAACCAAACGGTGTCGTGTCCATCTTCTGGGTTAAAATGAAAAACAAAAAAGAAATTAGAAAAAAAAAAAAGAAATTTTCTTAAACACACTATAAATATTGGAGTGGGCTTGCTTCTTTCTCCTCCAGAAATCACACCACTCTCACGTCCCACAGCTTCGTTGAATCATCTCCACCAGAGAAATAGGTATTAATTTCATTATTACTCTTCAATATTAATTTCTGCCTTTTCTCTCACTTATCTCTTCTGTTCTGATCATTGAGTACGTCATGTCATCAAAACTTAGTCGGACGTCATTAGTTCTATCATTAATAATCTCTTTGAACCTCTGATCTACACATGTAATTTCTGGGTTTTTAGGTCAATATATCAGAAGAAGCGAGTCTTGGTTTTTTCTGGGAGCCTGAGCTTCTTCTGCACATATATAGTTAGGGTTCTTGAGAGAAGCCATGGCTGGAGGAGGAGAGAGAGAGCCACTATTGCAGAAGAACAAGAGTTATTATGAGGGTTGTCCAGGCTGCAAGGTGGATCGACTCAAAGAACAACAAGAAAACATACCACTCAAAGGACTCGGCTTCATCTGGATCATTGTTCTTGCTTCTGGTAATTATTATTTACTTATTTAATTAATTGGCCGTACTTTTTCCGAGTTACTACTTCCTATATTATTAACTTCAATATCCTATTATCACATACATAAAAAGAACTATAAAGAAATCATACATAATCATGTGAATCCAGTGACTCTAGGTCGTCTAAAGCAATTTCGAGGGCTAAGGTGAAATTACCAGAGGTCCTAATGAACTATAACGAAGGTTAAGAAAATCTGATCGGCCTTCAGACCAGTCAAAATTAGTATTCAAGATTCAATAATTTGATTAGAATTGGATTGAGATTAAACCAATTATAATGGAGAGATATTATAAGGATTAAAATGATATTATCATATATAAATAAAGAAGATTAAGAAAAAAAAAGTATTGTATCTATTTCTTATGTTGTTTGATATACTATTTTAAATTTTGTTTGGGTTGTTGACCCGTTTTGTATCAGAAAAAAAAAACTCAAAATGAATAAAAAAATGAGCAAAGATGTAAGAGAAGGAAAACACAATATGATATTCTTAAAATAATTAAGAATGAAAGTAAAATAAGTAGTCATCTAATTTAAAAATTTTGTTATGAAAATATAATATAATTTAACAAATGATAATTTAAAAGAAAATATTTTTATGAGATAAAATATTTGTAGAGGATAAATTATTTGTTTACATTTATTTTATATTTTTTCATAATCCATGAATTTATATAATTTTTTTCTTCCATATCCTTTTTTGAATAACTAGCTTTTTGTCCATAAAAAAAAATAACTAGCTTTTCTATTATAGACCTGTACACTTGAACTTGACACTTGACGCATGTGAAGTGTGGATGTTACATAAGATGGAGATTTAGGGTCCGATTGGTATGGCTTTTCAACCTCCATTACTAATCCAAAACCACTTCTTTCATTTTTTGTAAATGTGTGGGTGTTAAAATGAGTTTTAGTTGCCACCATCATTTTTCCTAAAATCGGAGTTGAAGGAGAAGTAGTCTAGATGATGTTTTTCTGTTCTGCTTTTTCATTTTTACTTGTATTTATTTTAAAATTAGATAAAAATAAATCAATAAAAATAAAAAAAAATAAAAAAATTAGAAAAATAAAATTTCCATAAAATATCTCCTATTTATTAACGAAAATGTCTTTTTAAAATTTTAACTTTTATAGATCATGACCTGTAAGAAAATATTATATGAAATATATTATGTTCTCAATTAAATAAATGCAGATTAAATTTTAGTTCAAGTAATTTAAATTAATCATGGGATAGAGTTTAAACTCAATTTAAAAGAAAATTATGAGTTTTGTCAAAATTAATTTTCAAATAAATCATCCAAACATAAATACGTTAATTCAAAATCAATTTTTATCATAATTATATTACAAAATCAATTCTAACAAAACTCATTTTTAACCAACTGAAAACCAAACGGCCTCAATATTATTTGATGCGTTCAAGGTCACGCGTGCTGCGCAAAACACTGAGACAAGAAAATTTAAGGGACCTAGATAATTTCTCTTCCCTGCGGCTCAAACCCTACAATTTCTACCCTTTCTTTTGTATGAAACGAGCTTGTTTCACTTTTTAGACCTTCGGTAAGTTTGGACAAGAACAACTAATTCTTCGTAATTGATTATCAAGGTAAATAATTATATCTAAGGTAATTTATATTTAGATGTTTTTGATTGAGAATTAATTTTTAAAAAATAAATATATTTAAATTTTGATAATTTAAATAATTATTGTGTGGATATAATAAAAAAAAGAATTGAAATAAATAATTATGAGAGGAAAAATAATTATAAATAATTTTGAAAAAAAAGTAACTCATGTGAATAATTACTTAAATAATCATAAATAATTATTTTATCCTAGTTTGTATTTAAAAACTTCCTCCTATAAGTAATTATTTTTTCTCATAAGTAATTATTAGGAAAATTTAAACACATCCAAAACCTTCATACTTCATCGTCATCTTTGTGACCAATTTTTGAACTCGCTATGCGAGGACGTGAACCACAAAGTGACGAGAGGCGACTTCTTTCATTTCGTCCCCCGTTTTCATTTTCTGGTATCTTGTTTAATTTTCCTTTTATTATTTTTTACTGTTTAAACCTTTATACTTTTGTACATCTTCAAAGATCTTCTTCCACTTTTGGTTCTATGTCCTTATCTCCAACTAGTTGCATTTTTTCTTTCACCCTTCTGAGCCCATCTGAGCTGGTTACCAGTTTAAGACCAATTCTCTCAATCTCTAGTTATCTCACCACACTAGACTGGACTAGTTATTAGCCATCGATTGAAACCGTTGAACTAACTTGTTCAGTCCAATTTTTAGAATATTGACTATAACTCATATAAATTCTCATATCAATTTTTTAGCTTTTAGAGTTGTAATTATCAAAATTTTATAATCAAATAATTCTAACATTTTGTCCTCAACAGTTAAGATAACTAATCCATTTAATTTATCTTGTAGCATCTTAAATCTCAAATAGGATTTAAGAAATTTTAATTTTGAAAAACTTCTTTTAACAATAGCAACATTTACAATTATTGTCAGTAGTATTCTGTAAGCAAGGTATACATTAGAAAAAGAAAATAATCTTTTAATATAGTTTAATACTTCAACTGGAGCACCGGCTTCTTTGTTAACATTTGTCTCAATACTTTGAATTATAAAAATAAATTAAGATCATCAATATAAGAGTGTTTATTGAAACATAAAAACTTCAGGACTAAAACAAAAATTTTTTTAATTCATCATCATTCAAAATTTTAATTTTTTTTGGAATTCAAATAAAAAATACTTTCATATTTTAAAAATTGTTCAAAATTATTCTGCTTTCAATAAAAGAATCAACTCTCAAAATATGAGAGGAGCGTATAATGAGGGCCTGAAGACAATTGCCTCAATCCCCTACTGGGTAACACTGCCCTGCGTCGATCTGATCTCCTTTCTGATCATTTTGTACGGAGTCCAATACGTCCCACTTTTTGTGAACAGTGGGATTAATTTTAGCTCGTTATTGGAGGAACATGACAGACTTCAAATCTCAAATGATCTCTGTACCTATCATTTTCTTTCGATGTATGGATTGACAGAATGTTGAAGAGTAGATGTGTCATTAATTATTGCATTTAATATGCAAATAATAGGGTGTAAATAAGAAGTCTTAATTATGCTTTTAATTAAAAAAATAATTATTTCTGACACATAATAAGAAAAAGTAATAAATATTATATAGTTTTTGTGTGATAAGAAATAATCTTTCCTTCATAATCTAACCAAACCAATTGTCAAGATTTCAAATGAATGGGAAAGAGAGTGTATTTCTATCCCTAGATCATCCAAATAAGAAAATTGAGTTTTTTTTTTAATTAGGAGTATCCCCACACTAAGTGAGAACTAATCTCTCTTAAAATATTAAAATTGAAAAATAGACCCCTTCCAAACTAAATCTCTTCATATAAAAGAGAGCTAAAAATTGAATAAAGACCACTTACTGAAAGATTGAAAACCTTAACTACTTGGTGTCAGTGAAGAAAACTAAGTTTTAAACAAACACAGCATGGACATATGTTACCAATTGAATTTTTTCTAAAAAAATATATGTTTAATATATACTTCCTTGGTTTTCATTTTGTTTATAATTTTATAATTCTGATCTTGTCTTAAATCTATTATTGTTCTAGATTTTCAATATATTATTAACTAAACTTTTTTAACTATACTATCTTTACTTAATTTAATGTAGGTTATGTAATTTAAATGCATCATTAAATAAAGGTATTATAAAAAATAATTTAAAAAATTTAATATAATCAATAACATTTGTTTATATAAAATAATCTTAGACAAAAAAAAAAAAAGGGAGGGAGCATAATGAATGCTCATATACTCTCATGGTTTTAAAAAAATTGACATTTTGGATGTTTTCTTTTTTTAAAAAAATAATTATCACTTTAAAATTTTTAATATAATATTAATTATCTTTTGAAAAGCTTTTACTCATAATTTTCTTTTGACAAGTTTACCCTTAATAATATTATTATTAGTAAGTGGTTTAGGTGCTTATAAATAAGGATAATATAGTAAATTGCATTTATATTTTGCTAATTACCGGATTATTTATTACTCCCTTTTATCTTAAATATAAGACATTTTCAATTTCCTCATTCATATTAAAAAAAAAAGCTGAATCATTGAATGTATGATTTTCACAATTTAATCTTATTAATTACATTATCTCCCATATTTTTTATAATATTTATCTCTTACTTATTAACCATAGATTAATAATATGAATGAGAAAAAATAATTAATATATCGAATAATTCACAAATATATTTTAGATCAAATATTACTCTTAAAAAATATCTTATATTTAAGACTAAAAAAAATAACTTTCTTAATTTACATACATAATTCTAAAGTGATAATTATTTTAAAATAGAAAAATATAATAATTACATCGAGATCTCTATCAAACATACTCATTCTATTATTTAATATAAGAGATACAAAATAAAATCATACAAATTAATAAAAATAATAAATTTATCTGAAATATAAAATATTTTTTGAAAAATATACTCATTTAATGTTAATAACTTTTATATTTTAAAATCAATATAAATAAATTATACTATTAATTTTTTTTAAACTATCATTTAAATTAGGAGTTTTTTTAACAAAAAATTAAATATCCTAGATAAATTTTCTATATCCCTCATATTCGAAAATATAAAAACTTGTTGATTGTTCCTTAAAACCATGGAAGGACTTGGCAGTGAAAAGTGTGTCCGCACTTAAATGAATGAATAGATGTTTGGACACGATACAAAATCCTACCGACCATTATTGTATTGCTCCAATTATTTATGACTGTTACTATTATTATTATATCAGAAAAATGGTAAAAATGAATTAAGAAAGCACTTTTTATTCGGAAAAAGACAGCGGAAGATCTTGGATAAATTTTTTTTATTCCTAATAATAAATTTAATTTATCTCATTAAAAAATTCAATTTATAATATTTAGAAATTTATTTAAAATTTTTTAAATAAATTAAAATTAAATACTTTTTATACTATTTTTTAATTAAAATTTAATATATAAATCTTTTAAATTTTTTAAATTTAAAAATTTAATATTTTAATATATAATTAAATTATTGACTAAATCTATAATTTATTAAAAAATAAATATTAATTTTTAATTAAAAAATAATATAAAAATACATTAAAAAATATGTAAGTATTTTTCTTGGATTTGATTCGAAAATATTTTGACTCTTGCCATCACTTGTCCTTTTCGCTTTTTTTCTTTTCAACTTGACAGCTACGTAATTGTCATGTTTCGTGTCTTAGTTTACCTTTACATTTTAAAAAGCTTTTCCGAATATCAACAGTGATGAATGATGACAGATCCTCATGTCTCTTGTCGGTACCTCTATCATTAAATTCCTTTTCTTTTTTCTTTGTTCTTTTTTGCTTTATCCTTTTTCCCCAATAAAATAATGCTATGAGTCATGAGTGAACCTAGTTGTGCTTTGACTCTATAACCTGAAATTTGGAAAAAAAAACACACAAAACCACAAAATTCAAAAAGCTAATTTTGAAAAAGGTGTCACACGAAATGTGCAACTTTTAAGTAAATTTCACATTTTACATCGATGTCAATATTGATATTTACATGGATAACATGTGCATCATACAAAATTTGAAGAATAAATTAACATTGTTTATATTTTATAAATAATATACTTTTTTATAAATTTTATATTTATATATATATATATGTCATAAATATATTAATATCAATTATAATATAAAATATAAAATTTATGTTACATTAAACAATATGACTCATTTCTAAAATTAGTGCATGGGAGAGAAAAGTGAATACCATTACTCTTTGAAAAGTTTGTCTAATCTGCATATATATATATATATATATTTGATATTTTTTATTTTATTTTTTTCAGCACTGCCAATATCGTCTCTCTTTCCCTTCATTTACTTCATGGTGAGTTTTAAACTTTTAATTACATATTATAAGTTTATGCATTAATTTATTATTTATTAAAAATTGACCGTGCCTTGCGGATCTCATGGTGCAGTTTGTTCTTTTAATTTTAAAAGATCCGCGGTCCAGATTCAATTAAATTATACAAATATCTGGTCAAAACTAATGCTTGAAAACAGATTCATCTTTTTTTATAAAAAAATAATTGATAAGTACTTAGTGCTTTCTAACCAATGGTTGGCTTATTAATTTGTTTTTAATTTGCAAACAGAAACAGTGTGCTATAAAATAAATAAAACTCTATAATCTTGCAACAATTAATGCTATATATATCTTTTGAAAAATTACATTTAAAAACTCAAATTTTTAAAAATTCAGCTTACAAATTTTAATAATTATAATCATTTTAAAATCCAAAATTATTGTTAAACTTGAAAGATCTTAATATTAAATTTTAGAAAAATATTCAGTTATTTATTTTTTTAAAGAATCAATAGTACCTTTTCTAACATGCATGATTGCAAATGATAGCAATTAGTAATCCTTTTAAAATTTTATATAGCAATTTTTATCTTTGAACATAAATTAAATTTAAGATCATTTAAATTAAAATTTTTTTATCAATGTCTTTAAACGAATTTTTTTTAAAAAAATAGTTATAAACGTTGTAAATATATACAAGAAAAAAATAGTAATCCTTGAAATTTGAAAAAATTTCCCATAAATTAGGAAATTACTTGATGCATACGATTTTAAGCTACAGTTTTTCCGAACGGATTAAAGAAATTAATTACATGGTAATAACTTTTGTTTGGTTGAACCTTAAACCATAATTATTAACAAGATTAACAATATATATTCATATCACAATTAATATGTAATATGTATTAGTAATAATCAATATTTTTACTATTGTTTTATTTTTTAATTATGTTTTCTTATTTTCTTTTGGACAAAGTATATGTCGCCACTAGATTTTTGTATATGTGGCCACTACATTTTTTTTGGGGGGTCAACTTGGGCGATTAAGCATTAATCCACAACTTTATCCGGTGATCTTAACGACAACTACGAGGCAAGTAACCCGTTTCGTCGTTTACACAACTTTTATAAGGATTTATTATAGTTAGTCCTAGTCATAATTATTATTGATAATTATTGTAGTTATAGACAATGGCAACTAAATAATAGTTACAATAATTTGATCGAGTTTAACTTCAATTCTAAATCGGGGCTGAAACTTTTTACTAATTTCTTTGTTCATTTCTTGTCATTTTCTGTCTGCAGATTAGGGATTTTCATATGGCTAAAGATGAGAAAGATATTGCTTTCTATGCTGGTTTTGTGGGTGAGATATTGTTCCTTTTTTTCAAACACAGTTTATATATTACTAATTTATATTTACTAAATGAGCATTAATTATACGTGTTTCCAATCATCCATACATATGAAAGTAAAATGATAAGTTTACAATGTCATATATTCTATTCAATTTAAAATATAAGTTATTTTAGATAATTTTCTGATATATTAATTTTTTTTATTTATACTCCTGGTATGCAATTAAGATAAGAAAGTTAAAAGATATGGGGAAATAAGATTAATAAGGGAAATGGTAAAAAGCATTGAAAATTTTTTATCACTTTAATTATCTAATTTTTTTAAGATGCATAAGATAATTAAAAAACTCTTATACTTTGTACTTGGGGGAGTATATTTTTTTTAATAATTAATTTGCTTTTTCAAAATTCAAAGGATTTTTTACCATGACACTATAAAAAAATAAAAAATTCTCAATATATTAAAACATGAAAAATATTTTCCAAGATGCTATAAAAATTATATCCCTTATTTATAGAGTTTAAATCTTAATCCTATTAGAGTTATAAAATAAGAAAATTCTTTTTAAATTATCTTAAATCTAAAAGATAAGTCTTATTTTCTCCTCCCTATTTTCTTTATCTTTCACTTGTTCTTCTTGTTCATATAATTAATAGAATTAAAAATTTGACTAAAATGCATATTTTGAAAAAATAGGAAGATTTATATAATTTTAGTAGTATTGAAGGAAGAGTAATATATATCCTACTCTTATAATTATTTAATATATTAATGTAAATTTTAATTAATAAAAAAGATATTTTGTGTGTTAAAAGCTTAACTAAAATATATGTTTTGAGAATATAGAAAAATTTATATGATTTTAGAAATATTGAAAAATATACTTTGCTAAATAATTAATTTATATCATTTAGTATATATTATTTATATAACTTATATGTATTTATTTATATTATTGTAGTTTGGGAAAGGATGAGAATATTAACAAAAATTTGAAGAACACAACTTAACAGAAGAACCTAAAAAACAAAAGAAGTTTAGGGGGTGAGGGTCAGGCGTACCTGTACTATTATGGGAAGAAGAATCTTGAAGTGTCATGATCTTCCCATTGAATTAAAAAGAAAAATTTAAAAAGTATATCTCAGTGTCTTAGTTGTTGAGATACAATTTTTATAGCATCTTAAAAAAGATTTTTTAAATTATAATATATTGAGAATTTTTTATCTTTTTTATAGGGTCGTGGTCAAAAAGCCAAATTCAAATGATTTTGAATTGATTAAAAAACGATCTCCCGTATAAGTGCACTAGTATACTGAAGTTAAGAACTTTTTCCTAAGAATTTTTTTTTAGAAATTGAAATAGTTTCTTCAAAGTAACCCAATTTAGCTTGATTTTCACCTGTTTAACTTTCCAATAAAGATTTATACTACATATCAATATTATATCTATAGAAAGCTATACTATTTATTAGACATGATGAATATTATAGCTCACTTAGAACTCCATACAATGCATGATGTTTTCTTTTTTTTTCTCTACCAATTCGAAGTTGAAACATGGTTAAGTACATGGCACACGAACACGCAAAGTGCAAGTTTGATGCTTACTTCAAATTAATTATTTAATTTCTCTGGTTTCAAATATAAATTATTAAAAAAATAGTTTTTATAATTCAAAATATAAGTTATATTTAAATTATTAAATAATTTTTTTCTAAATATTTCTCATTAATTATGTTGAATAAAAACAATGTAATTTATGATTGTAAATATATAATATTTAATTATGAGTAAATATGAAAAATAAATATAATTTGAGACAAAATTAATGAGGTTAACATATAAAATAATTAAAAATAACTTATATTTGTGACTGGAGTGAGAATAAAAGCATTCTAAATCAACCTTTACATTCTCTCTCTCTCTCTCTCACTACACACACAAAACCATTTAGATTTTTAATGATGTGATTTTGACACAGCACATTGAAAATATTGAAGGGTGTTCATTTATGATTGGAAGAGGTTTGACATCAATAGTGTGGGGAGTGGTGGCTGATCGTTATGGTCGAAAACCTGTGATTATCATAGGAACCCTCTCAGTGTTAGTACCTCAAACTTGAATTTTTCTTACTAATTAAATTATCTCCAACTTCCTTTCCTAATTATATCAAATTAAATTAATTTTAATTTTTCAATAGCTTTTGAAATTATTACATGCATGCAGGGTTGTTATCAACATTCTTTTTGGGCTTAGTGTGAATTTTTGGATGGCCTTAGCTACCAGGTTTCTTCTTGGAAGTTTGAATGGTGTTCTTAGCCCCATCAAGGTACGTACATAAATACTAATATAACTCTCAAATAAAAATGAAATAATAAATGGAAATAATTTTTACATATAATGATTGGTCGTGTTAATTTATAAGATTAATTTTTGTGTAATATTTTTCCCTCCCTATTTTTTTTTAATTATAGGCATATGCATGCGAATATTTACGGGACGAATATCATGCTCTGGGGCTATCATCAGTAAGTTTCAAAAACTAATTCAGATTTTGAGCTCCTACTTTTTCCTATTTAAAAAAATTTAGTATCAAATAGAATTTAATGATATTATATGTATATTGTTTTATTGGTAATAAACACAGGAAGGAATGAAGAATTATAATTCTAATATATAATTATTTCAGGTTAGCACAGCATGGGGTAGTGGATTGATTATTGGCCCTGCTTTGGGTGGTTTCCTTGCTGAGGTATCTAAATTACTATATATAATATCAAAACTTTAATAATAAAGTTGTATTATTCATTCATTATAAATAGTGTGGCATATTTGTTAGATTTTACATAATACATAATACATTAGTTATCATTAATTCACTTCTATAATTTCACATAATCTTGAACATTAGAAATTGTAGATTTATTCTTAAATATTTATGTGCACACTTAAATTCCTTTATATATGGTGAACCTAATTAATCGTTTATTGTTTTGTGATGCAGCCTGCTGATAAATATCCAAATCTATTTTCCAAGGAATCAATATTTGGAAGGTGAGTTTAGCTTTTCGGGCTTATTAACGGTTTCATTTAAAGTAATTAATAATTAATTCATATATGTTAAACAGATTTCCTTACTTCTTGCCCTGCTTGGCTATATCACTTATTGCCTTGCCAGCATTCGTTGCTGCTTTCTGGCTTCCGGTAATTATCAATTTAGTCAATTCTTAACTTATAATGCTTTTCGTCTAATTTACATATGTATGCATCATGTTTTATTTTACTTACTTTAGTACTTTATAACTTTGATCTTATTTGAGATTTCTTTTTTGCATATATAAGCAATTATTAGGTAGTGTTTGGTTCTTCGAAACAATTTCAATTTATAAGAGGAAAACAACCAAAATGAATCCTCTAAAACCATTTTCGTAAAATAATGTTGGAATGACATGTTAGAAGTGGAGCCTGCCATTTTGTCTTTAAATTTTCTCCTTACTCCACTTGAAGTCTCTTTAGAGAATCCATTCATGAAAAACAACACTGACAACAATAGACAATCGTAATTCATTATTTAAAGCCCATTTGGTTTAATTTTTTTTATGTAAAAATTACTTTTTTTTCACATAAAAAATATTTTTAAAATTTTTTAGAGTATTTGTTTAAACTTTTGAAAATAATTAGAATTTGAAAAAAATAGTTTTATGCTTATTTTGAGAAGTTACTTTAGGTGGTTTTTGAAAAAAAAGTAGTTGCTGTAGATAAGAGAGAAAAAGATATAAGAGGCGGCATACAACAAAGTAATTTTAAAAATTACAAAAATAATAATATTTGATTTCATAGAAATATTATAATATAAATCCATATTTTTTTATTTACTAAACAATTTAAAAAGTATTTTTCTTTGTTCTAACCAAACACAAAATAATTTCTACTTTTTCAAAAATCTCTAAATGATTAATCACTTTTTTAAATAATATAAAAATCAATTTTTTTGAGAAGTTTAAACCAATGGGCGTTAAAGAGTTACAAGGCAGTCTAGCTACTACATGGTCAGCACTTGGGTTTTTCTAAATTACATCTTGGCTTTATTTTGTTTTCAAGAAATTGATAGTCTAAAAAAATCAAATTTAACAAACAAATAGAGCCCACTTTATGCCATACAATTTGCAATGCTTTTTGCTGCTTGAAATTTAGACTAGAAAATTTTCTGCAAATTAAAAAAAAAAATCCAAATTCCGTGAAATTAAGCAACGTTCTTCACACAAACTGAGTGTGATTATAATTGTAGGAATCATTGCACATGCATGATCAGTATGAGAAATCAACATGTGAAGAAGCTCTTGAAAGTGCTTCAATGGTGTCTTCTGATTCAAAAGAAAAAGAAACTGGGCAAGACAGTGATACATCTGCCATTAGCCTCTTGAAGAATTGGCCATTGATGTCCTCTATTCTTCTCTATTGTGTCTTCTCTCTTCATGATATGGCCTACACTGAGGTATATATTCTGCAACTTTTTCTAGGGTTTTATCAGATAGAGCTCTTATCAGTAAAGTAAAAGTCTCAAAAGCAATAACTTTTTATTTTACCGGATCATAGGCCCTGTGCAAATACATGAAACCGAAGAAAAATGATATACTATTTACAACTCATGAATAGGGTGTATTCTTATAATTTTACACTGATGTTGATAACAAAGCTTGAAATAACAGAATCCAAGCGTGAAATAAGTTCAAACTAATAGAAAGCTATGTTGTGGTGTAGATATTTGCATTGTGGGTGGTCAGCCCAAGGGAGGATGGTGGTTTGAGCTTTACATCTGAAGGATCTGGTATAGTTCTTGCCATTTCAGGTAAACATTTTGGACTTTCTTATATTAAGTGAAGTTTTATTTAAAGAAAGGAATTTGGTTTAGTTAATAGGGTAGAGAACTCAACCAATGAAAATTCGTCTAGTTGGTATAATGACATTGAATGCACAAATATTATTTCTGATGTGATGATTTCGTCGGTGAAAAATCTCTATGTATTTCCATGTCTCTAGTAAACTTGAGATTCTCACCTAAATTTTTGTTCAACAATATGGGAGGGTTTTTGGAATAATAAAAAGTTGATCAATTACATAACTTGTTACGTGTTTTTAGTTTTGACTCGGCGCAACCTAGCTCGAATTATCTTCAGCCCTATTCATCAAAAACTCTGAAAAATAACTTATAGAGAAGAAACAAAAAAGCAATATAATGATAGGGATTTGATTTTATTCTGTCTGAGATGGTGTTATAATTAAACTCCTCAGGTGTAGGTCTCCTTATCTTTCACATGTCGTTATACCCTTACGTTGAAAGACTTTTGGGTCCTATAATGACTACACGACTTGCAGGGGTATGCTTTCTCTCGTTTCCTTTAATATATTGTTATATACCCAAATTTCACATATTTTATCTATTAGAAAAATCTTATAAATAATGCGACTCAATGCTCATATTTCTTTCTATAATAGTTTTTTCTTGTTGTGATGTATTTATATTTTGTTGATATGCAGATATTGACAATTCCAATCCTGCAAGCCTACCCATTCATGACCTACTTGACTGGTGTCACCCTCTTCTTCCTCCTAAACATTGCATCATTGGTCAAGTATGTTTTAGCAGTAAGTACTCTAATATACTATTCATAACTTATAAATGATCTGATTTACTATAAATTATGTATATATATATATATATTATATAAATTGTGAAACAGTTTACAAATTATGAATGGTGTAGCCCATTTTTCAAATTTCATGCCAGGAGGCTCAACAAGTTGTATTATATTCCATGAGGTAAAAATAAAATAACCATCATATACTTACTGAATAAGCTTGTTCTTGCATTAACATTAGGTCTCAGTGGTAACTGGTACCTTCCTTCTCCAAAACAAGGCTGTGGTAATCTTCTTCCCTCTCTAATTTAACTTCAAATGATTTTACTAATAATTTCTTGTAAGTTACTGTTTTTCTGTTGTATTTTTCACTGTCAAATTATAATTATTAATGCTTCAAAAATTGAATATAAATAATTAACTTCAGAGCCAAAAGCAAAGAGGAGCTGCCAATGGCTTGGCTTTGACTGCTATGTCTACTTTCAAAGCAGTAGGTCCCGCTGTGGGTGGTGCAGTGTAAGTACCCTTCCCATTTATAAAATGATATATATATATATATATAAAAGATGTTTACTCTAATTTTGCAGATATAAAAATATACCAATACTCAGGATGATATAAGTGATAAAAGTTTTTATCCTTTTAATAAGCGGTTTAGGATTTGATTTCTAATTTCTGTATATAAAGTAAATCTAGTTAAAAACAATCTACCTTTCATTCTCAATACCCAAAAAAAATTAGTCTCTGCCTCGGAAGGAGATGCTCTTGGTCTTTAGAAAAATAAATAAATAAAATTGTAATTTTTTTATTGATATTTATATGATATCCTAGAACTATAAGCATTTGAGAATAACAACTAGAAGTAGAGTTGTGTGTGTCTATTTGGTAGATCGGATGGTAGGGTCATACAGCTAAAGGAATCCGGTGTGACCAATTGAGATAATTTAATCTTTTTATGTATTTTGATTTTAATTATAATGATTTATTTACTTAGTACTAATGATTAATATTGTTTGACAATGTGGAATATGTCTGTGTGTGCAGTTTCTCATGGGCACAGAAACGTCAAAATGCTGCCTTCCTCCCTGGTATTACACATGTTTTAATTCTTACATATAATTTTACTGCACTAAATAATGAACTAATTCCATGCTAAAAACACTTATAATTTAGATTAGTGAAAAAGGAAAATTTAAGATTTGGAGGAACATATATTTGGATGCAGGGGATCAAATAGTGTTCTTCTTCATGAATGTGGTGGAAGTTGTTGGGGTGCTCATGACTTTCAAACCTTTCACCCCTCACTATTCCAAGTAGATGAAGCTTGCCACTTCCGAACATTGGGGGAAAAAATAAGAGCTTGTATATTTTCATGCATTAATTAATTACCCCAACCTACATATAATTTTTAACTATATTCTTGAAAGATAAACAATGATGCATCTTCCCCAGGTTTGGATATTGATTAATTATTAATTAATGTGTTAGAGTGGATGGTGGGATTCTTCATAGAACATGCTAAAAGCTACCGAATATAATTTGAATTCAAAATGAGAAATAGATTGGGATTGCCCCAACTAAAACATCTTTATTCAGATTTATTTTTTTAAAAAATTAATCAATGTTTTTAAAATAGATCAAATTGAACCTTATCTAATTCAGAATATTCTAAATTTATATCTATTGATTCGGACTTTTTCAATATAATAGGCAGGTATTTTCTTGTATTGTTTAAGTGGATCACACTATTCATGATTTTAGGAATGAGAGGATTTGTTATAAATTTTATTGTTTATATTGGCATTTTTATAGATAAATTTAAAATATATTAATTTAATTACAATGCATTTAGTCATGGTCAAATCAACAAATTTTGAACTAATATTATTTTGATTCAATAATCAATATGATTTAAAAAATATTAAAATTGATACAAAATCAACCGATGAATTATCTTGGAGGTAGTAGAGTAGTGATGCAAGCGATCTACAATTCTCTTACCAAGTTGGTCTTCTTGGAAAATAGCCTTCAGTGAAAATTTTCCAAAACTTCCATAGACCCAGGCCCAATGGGCTCACCGTACTCATATGACAATTAGCTTCTAACTAACCTCAGATCTTTATCCCAAAAAAAAACCTCAAATCGGTTTTTTTTTGGGAATAATCAACCTCAAATCTTTATGAAAGGAGTGAATAGACTGAAGGTAAGAAGAGTGAACTGAGTGCAGGGGCCTGGGGTTTGACCCCTATCAAATGCGTGGCCCTATAATCACCCAGCCTAGGTTTTTGACTTGACCCTAAAAAAATAATAAAAGCATTAAAAAATTATGACACAAAGTTCATTTATTAATAAAAATAATTATTTTAATGCAACAAAATTTTGTTAAAAAATAATATTAGAATTAAAAGTAACATTTTAAAAAATTATGAATATTTAATAATTATACATTATTTTGATATGATATTAAGTTAAAAATTCAATTTAAAATTTTAAATAGCATCAAAAGATTATAATCTTAAAAAGTCTTAATTATAATTATAAAATCAATTTATTATATAAGATATATTAAGAAAAACAACTATATGAAATAAATAAAAATTCAAAAGAAAGTAAATAAAATAGAAAAAAAAAATACATGCATATATATCACATCATGTTTGGGCCCGACCTAATGCCTGACCTGCAATGCTTGAATAAAGATCATTCATTGTTGTTTTTGGTCAAGGCATAGATTCATTCATTGTTGGGTTACATAAAAAAGACAAAAAGAAAAAAAGAAAACGCGTGCATATACTTTTATATATATATATATATATATTTGATGATTGACAATGACATTATATCCATTCATTGAACCATAAATAGACGGAACAAAATTTCCACTGGGACCGCCTCGTGTGCTGTTGTACTCCTTTTTACTACTAGTTTTTAGTCATGCTTTTTATATTGCGAGGAAAAAAAAAACACAATTCAAAAGTCAAATTGGTCTAAATTAATTCCAATCAATTATAGTCAAATCCGCACTATATAAGTACAAAATTATCCCAATGACAATTTTTCCATATATACTTTCTCCAATTTTTTCATACAATAAACAAATAATTATTTTGTCAAAATTAAAAAAACAGTTAAAATTAATTAAGTGTTATTAATATGTTACAAATTGAAATTTTTTTCTAAAAATACTTATATTAAATAACATATACTCCATCCATTTTCTTGTATGGAAAATAATAATTGCCTTCTGAAAATAATTCTTCTTATAAATAAATTATATAAAATGAATAATTCAATAAATGCATGTGATAAAAGAACTTTATTTCTTATAAATAGAACTAAAAGAATACTCTGAAAATTTTTTTATTAAAAAAGAATAAAGGGAGTAAAATTTGAACCTGCACTCATTAGTTACGGATACTTTATAATCGTATCAAAAAGAAAAATCAAACTATCAAGTATCAACTCAAGTTGATGTGCATGGTAGATGGTAGGAAATTCGATTTCCAATTCTTATGTATGAGTAGACTTAATTATGAGGAGTTTATCATTTACTTTTAATACCTTAAGAAAGATTAGTTTTTATTTAAAAAAAAGTCAATAAAAGTAAGGCGAGAAGATTTGTAAATGATTACTTTAGTAACCACCTAAAAAGTCAATCTTTGCATATGATTATATGAATAATGGCCTACAAAGGTATTATCTAAAAAAAAGGTATTAACCTTTGTATGTGGCTATTAAAATAACTGTCTATCAAAGTTAACCTTTGTAGGCATTATTTTTAAAATGGCATACAAAAGTTTGATTCTTTAAGAAACACAAGTCACGAATTACTATAATAGCCGTTAATTAAAAAAAATCAATGGTTGTGGTTACTTTCCCTCCTTTACTTAATCCCAAACGCACTTCCTCCCTCCCTCCACTTTCTGTCTTTCACTTTGACACCTATTTCCCACCACTCTCACTTTCTCCACTTTAATTTGTGACTCCGCATACTCCTCCTCCTACTCTTACTTCCAAGGCGTATGTCCCCCACCTCCACACCATCCTTCCCTCTTTCCACTCCACCCTCTCCTCTAGACTTTATCTTAGATGCAAGTTGAAATTTGCAAACGGGGACAATGATGTACTAGATTTGCATCTTCCTTATCTTCTTTGAACAACCATACAAGATCTACAATCGATGGAGTACCAGATCCGCAACAACATCGTATCAGATTTGCATCTTGCCTTGCTCAAAGATGCTCACGTCTTCAATAGAGAACTTTGCACTTAAGACTAGATCTGTGAATGATATCAAATATGTCAAGGTTTGCCACCATATGCATCGTTGTAGAGATAGTAGTGGAAATGAAGATATAGAAAAATTTTCTTATTGTGTTAAATCTGGATTTTTTTTACATTTAGTTTGCTACTGATATTTATTCCCAATTTCTTTTGATTTATTGTCAAATTTTGGTGACAAATACTTGTTCTTTTTAGTAAATATCACAGTCATATAGCTTTTCTATGGTGGTGGGGTGTTGCGGCGCCTTAGACTTGAGGGCACTACAACCACCCCCCCCCCCAATAGGCATTGCTATGCTCTTCCATAGCATCACAATGTTTTTGTTTTAAAAAGCTAACTAAGTGTTTGTAGTTAATTATTCTTATAACTACCTACAAAAACAATTTTTGTAGATTGTTATATGCATATCCACTTATAAAAAAGGAACTTTTGTATGTCGTTAGGTAACTACCTATAAAAGTCACCTCCTTTTCTTATTACTTCAATAGTTAGCAGTTCATAACTGAAAAAAAAATCATAAATAACCACATAAAAAATCAATTTTTGTAGTAGTGATAATTTCCAATTTATACTTGCAAAATTTTTAATCACTAATAACATTTTTTTTAAACAGCCCCTAATAATATTTCTCAGCACTACAAGAATAATTTATTTTTAAACTTGGGTTATTTTTGGCTATTGCAATTTTTCTTTTCAGCTATCTTGGATTTTTAAAAAATTCATAAATTTCATGATTCTTATAGAAAATTATCATTCTAAGGCGATTGCCAAATGTCATTTACCCTATTTTAAAATTTATCACAATTATTTTCAACCATTTTAATGTTAATTTTTTTAGAATTTTCAAATATTGGACTCGGAATGTTACCTACTACATGATATCAATATTTCTTTTATTGAAATGTTAAACAATAAGCTGATGTTACTGTCACATACTATGAAAGATCATTTAATAATTTGATTAGTTTATATAAAAAATCTTAAAATCATAGATAAAATGGAACTGAGAGAGTAAGGAAAAGTAAGACAATAAAACAAATAATTAATATGAAAATTTTCAAAAGCTCTGACAGGGACAATTTTTATGAATATATATATGTGTGTGTATTAATTTATATATATTGGTGAAGTGGGTTATATAGTACAAAATATGAATATTGTGAGTTCGTGAGACATTGACTCGTGAATGCTTGAAGAGGCTCCATCAAAATTAGTGTACATGGGCCGGACCGGGTTCGGGTTAGGCCAAGACCGAGGCCCGGCCCGGTAAAGATCGAATTGTGTTTAGGTTAGCCCAGGTTTCTTGGCGGGTTAGCCCAGCTTTAATTTACATATGCCAAACCAAGAAAGATGTGACAAAAAGGATAAACAAAGAAGCAGAAAAAGAGGATAGAAATCATCACAAAAGAAAACCAACCAACAAATCAAATCACAACCAAACAGATTTGGATCTAGAGCCACAAACTGAAGCGATTATATAAATAGATCTATCATCTTGCTTCTACAAAAACGAAGGGGAGAAGAAATAAAGGAGGAGCAGTGACACAGTTGCCTTGATCTTCGGAGATTAGTGGCAATGTGGCTGCGTCGTTGATTTTGGAGGAGGAAAGAGATGCAGACGAGGAGGAGAAAGATGATGACTGAAGATGAAGGAGAAAGGAGATCGTGGCTGTGTGGTTGATTTGGGAGGAGGAAGAACATGAAGGATGAAGGAGATGCAAGTGAGGAGGAGAAAGATTGTGGCTGAAGATGAAACATAGTGGCCGCATGGTTTATTGGTGAGGAGGAAGAAGATAAGGGAAGAAGGATTGGTTGGCAAAGATGAGGGAGAAAGGAGAGGCCGCTGCAAAGAATTAAATGGAAGCGGTGGGGTTAGGTTAAAGTTTAAAAGTTAAAACATAGATAAAATATATGTAAAATAAAAGATCTTATCAGCCAGTTCAGGTTGTTCAGGACCGAGGACCAAACCCATAACTCGGACTGGCCTAGGATTTTTTAACCCAATAGGGCTTGAGTTGAGTTGGACTCACCGGGTTTATCGAGCCATGCTCACCCCTGAAAATTACAGATGGATGAATCACGAGTTCTATTTTCTTTACTGGCCAACGCATCACGAGTTACTGACGGCCAGTTTGGTTTTATTTTTAAAAACAGTTTTCCTATTTTTGAAAATAGAAAAATAAAAGAACTTATTTAGTAAATTTGTTTTTTATAAATTGTTCTGAAAAACAGAAAAATAAAAGAACAGAAAACTCAGAACAACTTTAAGATATTTTGTAGTTTTTGTTCTGGAAAACACAAGAAAATGTGAAAAACACATACCTTATTAATGGTAAAGTTATAAATTTTGAATAACTCATCTATCATTCACTAATTATGATTTTGAGAACAATTATTTAAATAAATTTTTTAATTTTTTTGTTTTCAAAACTTGTTCTCAAAATAGTTTTGTTAAAATAGTTTTATAAAACTATTTTGAGAACAATAAAATAGAAAATAATACCAAAGAGTCTGAATTACCCAAGAATTTGAATATCAGAATCGTACATATATTGAATACGATCAGAATTGTTCATACAATGAATGGCTGGGCTTGGGATGTACTAAAAAATACGAATTATATATATATATATATATATATCTAATGCTTCACGGTTATCAAAAAATGTGATTGCTAGGTGGCCACGTATTGGAAAGAAATTAGATTTATTTTTTGCTTGTATTACACATATATGAGATCAAAATTTATAAAATTTTCTCAAAGATTATACACAACCTTCTAATATTTAACAGTACTGTTGAATATATGTGGCAAAAAATGTTAAAATATATGAAAAATACTAAAGAAATTAATAAAAACAAAATTGCTCTCAAAAGTCTGAAACTGAATCCAATTAAATGTACAATGAAAAGATCAAAACTTAAGAATAGTAAAAAATTACAAATAGTTAGAGAAGATTTATACTACCCATGAATTATGAATAATACATTTTTTTATTAATTTTATATTTTATATTAATGACGTTATAGAAGACAAAAGTTTAGTGTTTAATTAAGAACTCGCTTGGTATAAGGGAAATTAATCTTTCGAGGAAGAAAAAGAATTAATCTTGTTTGTTTTAAAAAAAATTCATCTTCTCATAAAGTTAAGCCTCTCTTCAAGAAGTTGTACTTCCTAACTTGAACTTAGGAAAGTACTACTTTATGAGCTTTTTATAATTGTTTATCAAAATTATTCTTTAATTTTTTAATTATTTTTTAAAACATTTTTGTTGGCCAATATTTTTTATTATAAATTAGAAGGGTATTTATGTCTTTAATACTAACACATAATATATTAATTTAAAAAATTAATTCCAGCTTTTTAGAAAATAAAAAATAAAATAAATAAGATATATATATATATATATTTATTGGGAAGTTACTCCCAGGAAAGTATCCAAGAAACTCCTAAAATTGGTAAGAATAAATTAATGAGGAACAGTAGAAGAAGTACCTGGTCCACATGTAATTGTTATTGCCCATGGTGTCCGAAGTGTCAAGAGGATGTGCGTCATGTCTTGAGAGATTGGATTCATTGGTTACAACTTATGGAGAAGGGTGAGTGGAGAAGTGCTTTCCTTAAATCGAGTTTGCATGATTGGTTTCGGTCTTAATAATCTTAAAAAGGAGGTGGGACGAGATATCATTCTTCTATTGGCTGGGCTTGTACATGGGGATGTATGGTAATTGGTTATCATGGAGATGGAGAAATCATCCTATTTTTAACCGATCCTGCTGATTGGGCTCGAGTGAGCAATCCTGCTGCAGCTATTCTTTCTCCGAGTAAGTCCCTGAATCCAGTCTGGACCACTAACAGAAATGTGGTCCTTAATGATGCTCTCTGTCAATATCGTTGGAAGCCACCTGACCCTTATTGGCTTAAACTTAATTGCGTCGAATCTGCAAAGAATAATGGCCTTATCTCATGCTGTGGAGGTGTAATTAGGAACTCAGGATGTAACTGAATCGCAGGTTGCTTTTAACTTTTTTATTTGGTTGGAGGGGAGGCTGAGGGGAGAGTTTAGGAAATTCTCCTCATTTGGTTTGATAAATAAGAGGAAAAGGGTTTAATTTTTCCTTTTTTGGTTTGATAAATATGAGGGTATCCTCCCCTCTTATTAGGAGTAGGAATAGGTTAGGTCTCGACATATATAAGACTTGATCTAGTCTAATCTATTTAATTAAATAGGTCAAACTCAGATCTATATGTAAATATATTTAGTCTGTATTTAGATAGCTCTTATAAGTATTTATGGGAGCAAATAAGTGATTATATGAAGAAGTTGTCAAATACAAACTACTTTTTAATTAGTACTTATATCTCAAATAAGTGTTTATAGAAGAAATTGATTTTTTCTACTTATGATAATCATTTATTCTCCTATAATTACTTGTTTCACTTTTCATTCTCATTATCCACCCAATAATCACTTAAATCATAATATCTAAACACATTTCTTTTCTCAAAATCACTTATGGAGTAAAAATATTCAAATGCAAATCACTTTTTACATAATTACTTATTCTCATAATCTATTATGAATAAGCATTTATCCTTATAATTACTTATCCATAAGTCAATTCAAACACAGACTTAGTTAAATAGACATAACCTAAGACTTATCAAACCGGACCTATTTAAATTATTATTATTATTATTTAATATATAGTATAATTAATATAAATTAATTTTATAAAATAGGTGTAGGGACAGACATTATATGTATACTCAAGCATCTTTCTCACTACTTTTCATATCACCGTTTTGTGGGAGAGGATAAGTGAGTTGATATGTGAGAAATTTCACATCGACAATATCACAAGAAAAGAAAGATGAATGAGGTTTATAAAAATAAAATGACTAGCTACTTTTTCATTGTATTGTTTAAACATATGAGTCATAAGATAAATATACATGAACTATATATTTGGTAATTAAAAATTTAAAGTTTAAAGTTTTTTTTAAATTAAAGTTGATAGCCTTTTTCATTTTACTTTTAAATAGACTTCAAGGTAAATCAAGTTTTCAGAAGGATCAAGTTTGAATCTAAAATAAAGTTTTATATTGATTAATAGGTAAGGTTCAAACTTTAAATTTATAATGTAAACCTGACCTATTTAGTAAAAGTTTAACCTAATCTAACTTATTTCTATCCCTACCTTTTACATATTCTCTCTAAAAGTGAGGGAATTTAGAGAAAAAATAAGCAAATCTCAATCCTCCCCTCTTTTCCAATAAACCAAACAAGAGAAAATTAAAATCTCTTTCCTTCCTCTATAAAATCTCTTCCCTCCTCGCTTTCTTTTCCATTAAAATCTATCCCCTCCCCTCCTCTATATTAAACCAAATAGTGCATAAATTCCTCGGATCTTGTTCTGCAGAGTAGGCGGAGATTTGGGGTGTTTTTGAGGGTCTGCATATTGCTTGGAGTGTGGGATTCAGACCAGTTGAAGTTAACTAGGATGCTCTGAATGTTGTGAACCTATTGCGTGGCTCTAAGAGTGACACAGCTAGAAGCTTAGTAATGGGGACTATTGACTTAATACAACGCCCATGGGAGCTTAAAATCTCTCGTATAAATAGGGAATCTAATCAGCCTGCTGATAGATTGGCTGCTGTGAGTGTTCCGAAGCCAATCTCAGAACCTTTTCTTCTTGATGCTCCCGAAGAAGTGGGAGACCTTCTTGATGCTTTGGGATGTTCATCCCCTGATTCTCTGTAATTAGCGTGGGTTTTTTCTTTGTTTACCCAAAAAAAAAAATGATAAGAATAATAAAGGACATGTATAAGCTTATTGCTCCCTTGTTTGAAAAGCTTAAGTTTGGTGAAATGTACAAGTCCAAAGGCAAGCTCATACAAAAGTTAACAGTCCTAAATGTTTCGAGTCCTGCTCTCCAAAAGTTGGTTTTATAGTACCTGGGCCACTTGTAGCTTCATAGAATCATTCTTCTTTATAATTAATGTTTTGCTAAGAGATTTACATCTATATAAAGTTGAATTCAATTTAATTTGAATTAGTTGAAATTTAATCAAACTGTTGAAAACCGTTGATATTTAAAAAAAATATCAACAATAAATAAAATTATTTATGAAACACATGAAATATTCAAGCTAATTCAACAAAAATTATTTAGTTAACATCTGGGAAGAAAATTACTCCTTCATATCTTAAATATGGAACACTTTCTAGAAGTATTGTTTGATCCCAAATATAATACATATTATTGGGTTGTTTGATGTATTAATTATTTTTTTATTTATAACCCTAATCTATAATTAATATATAAGATATAATTATTATGAGAAGTATATAAGATAATTTAATTAATAAGGATAAATAATAAAAAATATTAAATTTTTTTTAATAAATTTAATATCTCAACTTTTTTTTAAAATACATAAAATAATTAAAAATATATTACATTTAGAATTGGATGAAATAAAGTGCAATTGCAGATTTGATAAAAACAAACGAAAAAAAGTGGGCATCATTGAAATCAGGGTAGTCACCGACTGCTTTCATGGACATGCATTTAATGTTTATGTGTGTGCGTCTGTCTGATACACACATATTTATGATTAAGGACCACTTTGGTGAAAAAATTAAATGGCCAACATAATGTGGTTCGAGGTTATGGCATAATTATCTTTGTTATCATTTGCCAACCATAAAAATTTTAGGGTAATGTTTGGATCAACGATTTAGACATCCTTAAAATCGTTAAAAAATGAGGGAAAAAAAGCAATTACAAACAAATAACTAAAAGTGTATTTTATTCAGTTTTTTTTATTAATCCCGTTCTAGAAGTTTTTTGCTGTTATATATATATATATAAAAGTTACATTCCATAGATTTTTGAAATACTAATTACTTTATTTAAAAAATGTCTTTATTTAATTATAAGAAAAAAAATAAATTGACCAACATAATGTGGTTAGAGGTTATGGTATAATTATCTATGTCATCATTTGCCAACCATAAAAATTTGAGGGTAACGTTTGGATCGACAATTTAGACTTTCTTAAAATTGTTAAAAAATGAGGGGAAAAAGTAATTACAAACAAATAACTAAAAGTATAGTACCTCCAATCTTTTTTATTAGTCACTGTCTAAAAGATTTTTGTGGTCCTATATATAAGTTACATTCCATAGATTTATAAAATATTAATTATTTTCTTTAAAAAATATCTTTATTTAATTATGAGAGAAAAAATAAATTGTTTAAATTTGTGATATTTATTAAGGGGTAAAAATGGAAATCACATTATTTTTAAGATAATTTTAATGATATAACAAATTTTTCTTAATTCCAGTGAGATAATTAAAAGTAACTTATATTAAGTATTGGAAGAAGTACATATCAAGACAGATAGATGCGTGCTTATATTAATATTAATATAGAAGAACCAATTTATGATAATGTAAGTGGTAGGAGATTGATTCACAATTTTTATAAATGAAACAAAATCTAATAGTAGGGAATTTACTCTTTTATCTTTTAATGCATCTCATATTTTATTAAAGGCATAGTTGGCATATTGATATTATTGATATATGGAGTTATCGAGTATCCGGTACCTGCCTAAATGTCTGTAACTTTTTCAATATTAACTTTTTTTATTTACAAAATTCAAACTCGAGGCCCTAAGAAGTATTGTGTCCCAAATTAATCATCGTTGGTGATTTGTTGTAAGTTTTTTCTTTTAGTGTATGATTTTTAATATCTAATTCCTTTAGAATTATTATAATTTTTATAGTCATTCATAATAAATGTATTCTTATAATACTTAAAAAAATTGATTTTTTTTTATTTAAAAAAAGCACCCTAAACATTTTCTTAAGGTTTAAAATTATGAGTATGTATCTAGGTTTAATCGATATAATATTTGTACATGTATATTTACCATGATGAAAATGATTTTACCTTAAAATTTTATAGCTATACCAGAGAGCCCAACGTTTTGAATATTTTTCCTTATAAAATTGAGCTCTTTTACTTGAAATAAATTATATAATTTTTTATCATGTATTTTGATTTTAAAATCTTTAATTAAAATACGTCCCATTAACGAATCTCATACGGTGACTATTTAATGATCAATTAATTAATTTTAAAATATTATAACAATTTCTACTCATCTCAGCATGATTATTTGGCAAGAAAAAATATAGTCAATGATTTTAACTTAAAAGTATTTATATTATTTTTTAAACAAATACGTATTGTTTAAAATCTTGCACTATAATTTTTTACAATGTTCAAACTTTTTAATTTTGGATTTTCTCACTAATTTCAAAATTAAAAATTTTTTAATTTAGAAATTTCAATCAAATTTTCTTAATTGTTAATACTAAATAGTTGATTGAATGTGAGATTTTACCAAAGACGTGGTTGGCATGTTGATATTATTGATATATGAAGGAGGATAAATTAATTTCTTTTTGGGCCAAGAAGGAGGATAAATGAATTTGGACGCTTGAAGGATTATAGAATATTCACTAAGAACATATCAAAATGTCATAGGAGAGATTAGTAAATACTCCTTTCGATCCATATTACAAGATATTTTATATCAATTACATGCATATTAAGAAACTTATTTTTTCAACTGAAATCAATACAAAAAGTATCCATATTTCCTATTTTACCTTTATTAAATACCTTATTCTATTATCATTGCAATGCTATAAATGATGAGAGATGAAATATTAAAGACAGAGATAAAATAAGAAAAAAAATATTCAATATCTTATATTTTGGATAAAAAACTTATTATACAAAATATATTATATTATGGACCGGAGAGAATTTGATAGAAAGAGACCAAGTCATAGGAGAGATTAAGGGTATATTTGATTCATGGCTTTAAAACAGTTTTTTTATTTTTAGAAATAGAAAAATTAAAAAATTATTTGATAAGTCAGTTTTTTATAAAATATTCTAAAAAATATAAAAACAAAATAATAGAAAACTCATAGCATTTTTAAAGTGTTTTGTATTTTTTTAAAAAAAATACAAGAAATGGTAAAAAATACCCACCTCATTAATGATAAAATTATAAATTTTAAATAATACATTTAACATTTACTGGTTATGATTTTAGTAACAATTATTCAAATAGATTTTTTTTATTTTTTTATTCCCAAAATTTATTATAAAAAATAATTCTATAAAATTATTTTAAGAATATTAAAATAGAGAATACAGTCAAATAAATCCTAATAAACATGGTAGAATGCAGTGTTATTAGAATCAAACCAATTAATTCAATCAAAAATTAAAATTGGTGCTAAGTCCACTCCAAGTATAAGCGATAGATTCCAAAACCTACTTTCTTACTTTGTTTTATAAATTGCTTTCGTGTTTTTTCTTCTTACTTGGATACATCATGATTCATGAGATCATATAATTAACTATTTCACTTTTCACATTCTTAATTAGTAATCTTCCTTGACCGTAGATAAAGAAATTTGTTTTTTGTCGACAGATAAAGACATTGTTAATCAATCAAGTTTTTTTGTCTTTTTCTTCACATCAAGTTTTCTTCTTATATACAAAATAAATAATAAATTAGTAATAATTGAGCGATAATGTCGGAAACGAGAAATCTCACTAATCCTTTCAGGATAATAAAAAAAAGAAGTCATACTAATCCTTTATTATTATATTGGCCTTCATTACATAATAAGAGGAATTAATTAATTTTGATTGGATGAAAAAAAATTACTTAAAATGTACATAAGATAATCCTGACTAGAATACCTAAATAAATTACCCAACAATAATACCTAAAATATATCAAAAATGAAATTATATGAATATCAGTTGTTTTATAAATCGTTTCTACCAATTGTTATTGGGATAGATGGGATGAATGAAGTCTGATATTTCATCAGCAAATTCAAAGTTGGGTCATATGGAATAGAAAAGTTATTCATTCGAACCTCAACCAGTTGATAATATTGGATACTAAATATTTTATAGATGTAAACAAATATTACTCATTGTAACAAAAATTTATTACTCATTTATAGTTAAATTAATTAATGAAAAAAAGAGATAAAATTATTAAATTATTTTTTTAACACCAATGGTATCCATTAATTGATAATCGAAAATTAATTCTTCTATGGTGTAAGAATTATTAAAGTGAATTTTACTTTTTTAAAAATAACCTTTTACATATGGCTACGAATCGAATCTTGAATAGTATAAAATAAAATTTTTTATTCAAATTATAGCTCACTAATTGTGGCAAAAAAAAAAGATAACTCAATCACTAAAACTAATTCCATACTAATTTAAAATTTAACATGATAGGATCTATCAAAAGACCTTGGATGGACAGTGGTTTTGTCTAGTCTTTTTGGTCGATAGCCATAATTTCATAAAATATTGATTTAAAGGAGAATCAATTTTTTTATTAAATCACCTGATATCGGGTTATTATTTTAAACTTCAACTAATTTGAGTTAAGTGGAGTAGGATCACAATGATAATAAAGTTCTCCCAACTAGTATTTAATACATGAAAGGAGAATCATAAAACCATTCAATCAGATAAAATTTGAAAATAGAAAAAATTATATATTAAGATCAAAAGCACAAGACTCATTTTCAAGAATTTTAAATTAAATCTATATTATTATGTATTTTTAATTAAATTATATATACTATATGATTATAAAAATTATATATTTAATATACTACAGTTAAAAAATTTAAAAAGATATAAATCTACTCCTCATTATGTCATTTTAAATTGTTTATCATAATACATTTTAAAATAAATGATAATTGTTAAAATATGGTTCTTTGCTTGTATAAAAAAGTAAAGGACGAACGGTTCTTCCCATAAAAAAAAAAAAACAAAAGAAAGTGCTAGTGTGTGCATGAATGTGACCAAGATATTGACCAAAATAAAAAAAAAATAAAAAATGAAAGTGATTAAGATGTAATTACGAATTATTTTGGCCTGATGTATATTTTTATTTGTGAATCTGAAAAACGCTGTAAACAAACAAAACCGTGTAAATTATTTATATTTTTACGAATATTTTAAAATTATAATTTATTATCTAATTTGATGTCATAAAAAATAAATAATATATTTGTCCTTTATAAAATAGATAATATTTATTAAATTTTATTTATTATTATTTAATAATTATTTTTATTATCAACTCATATTAATGTGAGTAATAAAGACTCTTCTTTATTGAGTAAGTCACTGTAGATTCTAACTTTTATACATTGAGCCAATTTAGTTAGTAAATGATTTATCATTTTTTTTACATCGAGAAAGATTAATTCACACTTCTAATTACATTTAAAAAATTAATTTTATTATAAAAAAGTCATGAAGAATAATTTTTTCCTTATAAAATTATTTGCTAGTCTATTATCATTTCTTTTCTGGCCAAATCATGCATTCTAAGCAGGTTTATAATTTCCTGGATATTTGAGAGTTTATTTTTATTAGTAAAATGGAATAGGGTGGGATGAGTTCATGCCGTTTCACCACAAGTGACAATGAATTTTTTTTTTGCCAGAACTTTTCAACAATGATTAAGGGCATGTTTGGTAGTGTTTTTTATTTTATTATTTTGAGAACAGTTGTATAAAACTGTTTTTGAGAATAAGTTTTGAAAATAAAAAAATAAAAAAATTTGTTTGAATAATTATTTTTAAAATCATAACTAGTGAGTGATAAAAAAGTTATTTAAAATTTATAACTTTACCATTAATAAAGTGGATGTTTCTCATATTTTTTTATATTTTTCAGAAACACCTTAAGATGTTTTGAGTTTTCTATTATTTTATTTTTCTATTTTCCAAAACAGTTTATAAAAATCAGGTTTACTAAATAAGTTTTTTGAATTTTCTATTTCCAAAAACAGAAAAACTGTTTTCAGAATTAAAACTAAATATGCCCTAAATATTCTTCTCTTATCAAACTTCCAAACAGAAAAATATTTTGTTTTATTCTTCTCCATTACATTTCAAATTATCCATGATTGTTCTGTTTGATTTACACTATAAGCTTCCAAACAAACTCTATGATAAAGGCTGAAATTGCCGTGCTATTTTCTTTTATGCTTTTTGTTCAAATTAATAGAATATTATCCAATCAAATAATGGAAATGGTAACATAATAAATATTATATGTAAAAAAATAGAATCCCCATATTTTTTTAACATGAAAGATATCTTTCAATTAAAAATTAAAAAATAATCCTTTTGAGATATATATATATTATTAAAATAAATTTTATGTTTCTTAATAAAATCCAGGAATACCTACTTAAGGAATTTAATCATTTATCAATTTTACCGTAACTTTATTAGTAGAATCCCTGTATTTAATCTAACCAAACATCCTTGTATTTATTTTTTCAGAGATCAAGTCGTCAAATATTCATTCGTGATTTTAATTCTACCAGACATGCCCTTATTTAAATAATATTTCTAGGGACCAACTTGTGAATTGTCTTAATTCAGTGAACATAAAATGTCACAAGCATGGCAAGTTTTTCTAATATTATCATAATTGGACCGAACATTAAACTAGATAAAGCAATGATTTAAGGTTTAATAGTTTAACCAATATCAATTGGGATTAGATCAGTAATAATTAAAATAATATATTTAAAATAAATAATATGAGTTTAAACAAATTTTATAACTTAATTAAAGTCTCAAATTAAATAATATTGAATTATCAATTTATTATTCACTACAAACAAATTATTAATAAATTTCATAATTTAATATTTTAATTTAAATATATAATTTTTAATAGTTATATATATCATAATAATGCTTATATATTATAATATTATATAAACATTATTATATAAGCATTATTATGATATATAACTTAAAAATGATGCTTAATAAATAATAGTCAATAGATTATTAGTAATATAACTATTATTTATTATTTATTATTTATTAAGCATTATTATTATTTATATATAAACATATTTTGTATTAAATGATGTTAGTTTATTTTAAAAGTAAAAAAATATTTTAAAAAAATTTAAAAAAATAATACAGAATCGTTTCAAAGCTGCTTCTCACCGATTATAGTGCTGATTGTGTAATATGATCAAATCAGACCGGATATCAATTTTTGGTCTAAACTGATCGACCTGATCCGACTTTGGTAATAATAAGTTTTTTTGTTTAAAGTATTATTACTTATAATTAATTCTCTGACGTATTGAAATTGCTTAGGTGGGGGCATGCTGTCACGTGTTTGAGTTCGTCTTGGCCTTCTCTTCCCATCGCGCTCAATATTATATATATATATATATATATATAAAAAATTTTTTGTATAAGCTATCGAGACACTGACAGCCTGATCTGATCTCCCCATGATATAGTTTGGCCTTTTCCTTGGTTGCCATCTTTGAAACTTGTCCATCTAATCACTTTCTATTTCCAAGAAAAATCGATGAGTAAGATCAAATTAAACGCTCTCTCTATTATACAAATAAATTCCATTCATCATACCTATTTAGTGATGTTTGTTTTTTTTAATTATATAAAAATAAGATAGAATAAATAAGTTTGTAAAAATAAAGTTTGATAAAAATAAATTTACTGTAAGTTATATTTAAAATTTTTTTTTGTAAAATCATGACTTTATCACAAATATATTTAAATAATAAAATTTAAAAATATTTTTAAATGTATAATATAAAATTAGTATTTTTTCTTTTTCCAAAACTATGATTTTACTAATAGAAAAGTAACCATCCTCTCATTTTTTAAAATTATAGTTTAATTCACTTTTTATTAAAAAAAATAGTTTATTATTTGACCAAACATATTTTTTTTTTAAATATCATGATTTTATCTTAAAAAGGATAAACCAAAACATGCATTTTAATATTTACATTAACTAAATAGTGAAGCATACTAGGAAGTCACATTTAGCTTCTTTCAAATTTGAGATACGTAAATATATTCCTTTAATATTGGCTATTGTTATCATTTGAACTATATCTGAATATCTATAAATAAATGGCTTTAAAATTTAATAAATGAAGCTATCATAAACCATGTAATTTACATTGAATAATGTGCAAAACACCAACCTCAGCTTTAGTTGTTTTTAATTTTTGGAAAAATTACCAATACTTAGATTATAATACTTAAATTTGACTCAATTAAATAATTATATAAAAAAATAATCCAAGTGAATTGTGCCTCACTTCTCATTGAAATTTGGGGATTAAGATAAAACTTATAAAAATATTTATAAATATGTCCTCACATTGATAATAATATTGAATTCATAATTTTTTTAGAATATAAATTATGTTCTTACAAATTGTAATAACCTTCACTGGCTCTTCATTTATTTTATTTTTTGGGTAAACCCTTTTTTTATTTTTCTCATACACAAATAGAGGTATCTGTGGATAATAAATACAGGACCCAGAGGACTTATATAAAAAAATAAAAACGGAGCAAGAGGGAAGTTTCATATTCATTCTTACTACACCACACTGCCGTTTCACTCTGTGACGTGTGCGATGATGGTCGGCTAGCGTCTTCTTCGTTTTAAAAGCCTGAGAGAGCTGCATGTTCTTCAAACATTTATTTTCCATTTCTCCCCCTCAAGATTTTCTCCAGAAATCTGTAAGTTTATACCCCAAGTTCTAATTTTTTCCTTGAGGGTATTAAAAAATAAGCAAAAAGCTCTCGTCTTTGGTATCTGTTTCTGATTATATTTTCTGGGTTTCGTTTTTCTGAACGGAAAAAAAAAAAAAAGAAACAGGGTTCATCAGGAAGGAGAATCTTGGGGAAACCAAACATGGCGGACGACAACAACAACAACAACAATAACGATAATAATAAAGACAACGGCAATAGAGAGCCGTTGCTGAAGAAACATTACTATGAGAACTGTCCTGGGTGCAAGGTGGATCGGGCCAAAGAAATGACCCGAGGCGTACCTGTAAAGCATCTTCTCAACATATGGATGATAACATTGTGCAGCAGTAAGTTCTTACTTCTCTCCCATAAATTTTTAGAAAGTTAACAATTTGGTCCGTCAATTATTATGTCCTTAGTCAAGTAATTCTGGAATTTTTGAAGATGCAAGTTTTGATGGGTTTGTTGTTTTCAAAGTACTTCGATGATTAGTTTGTGGAAATCCAAGCTAATTTGACTTATTTTTTAAAGCTCAATTTACTGATGTTACCATATTCAACCCACTAGTGATCGTGAATAGTATAAGTACGATGGGTTTCACAAATTTTGTTGATTTTTGATGTCGTGGGTCATTTTTTGTTTGAACTTTTCAAATAAACCATCGAACTTTTGACCATATACATATTAATGGGCTCTCATGGAACTTCATAAATGAGACAACTTTCCACGATTCTTCTGTGAAAAATTTAAGAAAAGTCTTTTCTTCCTAAGGTTAATCATTCTTAAATATCTGGGGATTGCAAAATATTGTTTCTTTTTGTTCAAGATGTCATTCCTAGCTCTGTTTGCAATATTCTAATGTTTAATTCTAGTGGGAAAACCCAAAATTAATCTAAACTAATGTTCTTTCTTATTCTTTCCTTTCGGGGGAGAAGAGCTATCTTGGGTGAATGAATCTGTTCATGAAATGGTTTCGAAACAAACATGAATTTATTTATTTGGGGATTGCAAAATATTGTTTGGTTTTGTTCAAGATGTCATTCCTAGCTCTGGTTGCAAAATTCTAATGTTTGATTCTAGTGGGAAAACCTAAAATTAATCTGAACTATTGTTTTTTCTTATTACTCGCTCCTGTTCATATTATAAGGGTTCTTCTAAGAGGTTATATAATTTTTAGCAAGGGTTTACCTTTTTTTTTTTTCCACTATTGATTATCCTCTAAAAAAGAGGAAGAGGATAGATTTTTAAAACAATTTTTATTGATAATTAATAAGGGTAAAATTGGGATGTTGGATTTATTTTAGAATTTTAAGGTGTACAATGAATTTTTTTTAATAAGTGTAAAACAATTGGAAACCCCTTATAATATGAACCGGAGGAGTCTTTTCTTTCTAGGGAGAAGAGCCATCCTTGGTGAATGAATCTGTTCATGAAATGGTTTCGAGACAAACATGAATTTATTTATTTTTTTGGTGGCTGCAATATAACCTATTTAATTGAGTGGTTATTACTAAATTTGATGCGGCTTTTTTAGTTTTCATTTTTTTCCCTAAATGTCTGATTTGTAGTTTCTTGTGCTCTCTACAGCGCTGCCCATTTCATCTCTCTTTCCATTCCTTTACTTCATGGTGAGTTTGTTTTTTCACTTGCCTTTACTGTTACCTTCCCCTTGATGCATTGTTTGACACCCATGGATGAGGGGATTTTATTTTTGGAAAATTCCAGATTATTAATTTTAATATCATATTTTTAGTGGAAATAAGAGGTGCCTTGTCTTTTGCTCTTTTCTCATGTGCGCGCATCAGGTCTTGAAAGCGACTGCCCATTTTCTTCAAGATGGGAACTAAAACTAGTATACAGTTGCTTTAATTAGTTTTCTTCAGGTTGATATATATATATATATTAATTTTCCTAGTTTATTTGAGCATTTGAATAAATGAATTTGTGTGTCAATTTACAGTTAAATCCTCTTTTCTATAATATATTTATTTTTAAATAAATTGGTTTCATTTTGTTGGTCTATAGTTGGAGAAACTTTTGCATTTAATCCTTGTTCCTACATTAAAGTATTTTCTGTTTCAAAAAATAATGTACTATAAGCACACATAATACCAGTCTTAGTGTTGACTATTAGGTGAGCTTGAAGTCTATTTGCTACATTCTTACTCTTTCTTCTTTTTCCTTCATTTCCTTTGTAACAAAAAAGAAGAGAAAAGGTTTTTGTGCAAGTGGAAGTACTTTTCTTGCAGCTCCTACACACTAATTACTAAAACTGGTTGTTTGTTTCTTGAAATTTCCATGAATGCCTAGGGGATGGATAAGGGATGTGTTTGAATGATCTTAAATGGCAGTTTAGAGCTTAAAAGATAAATATGGCATAAGTTGAAAGTGCAGCTTGATAGTAGTACCTTGGTCAATGTGGAAAAATCTTTCTTCTAAAATGACACCACTTCAACAATTTAGGCTTACAAATGGTCTAACTGATCACTTTAACCATGAAAGAATATTGCTTTACTTCTGCTTTCTCATAACTCAAGAAAAAAAGCCTTTGATTAATCTTCAATTTTATTACTCCTCACTTCCTTTGTATGTAAGAGCATCCTCAATATGCAGCAATTAAGATGAACTGTTAATTAAAATTTACTTGCAGATTAGGGATTTTGGTATTGCAAAAACAGAGGCAGATATTAGTTCCTATGCTGGTTATGTGGGTAAGGTTCCTTTTAGTCCTTCCATTTCACTGATGTCTATGAGCATAATTTTACAGACTTTTGAATTACTGATTTGCAATGAGATTATGTTGTAGGATCTGCATTCATGTTTGGCAGAGGATTGACATCTGTAGCATGGGGAATAGTGGCTGATCGATATGGTCGAAAACCTATTATAGTATTGGGAATTATTGCAGTGTAAGTAAGGCTGCCACTGATTTGGATGGTTTCTTTCAAGCTCTAATATAAGGTTTTCAATATTGATTGTGCTTCTTATTTGACTTCAGTATTGTGTTCAACACTCTATTTGGCCTTAGCACAAGTTTTTGGATGGCTGTCATCACTAGATTTCTTCTTGGAGGCTTAAATGGATTGCTTGGGCCAATAAAGGTACCATTTATAGATGTACCAGATGGTAGCAATCTAAAATTGAGTTAATTGATATTTTAATGTCTCATTTTAATTTATCAAAGAATATATGTCTTCAATACTGTTTTTATGTAAGGCCTGTTCATAGAAAATTCATAGAGAGGGGTGACATGGCTTAATGTAAAGTTGATGTGATCTCTAAGTGCCTAGTGGTCGTAGAAGATATGCCATGACAGGGCACTATGCTGCTTCGGTGATTTGCCATGGTACCTTTTAATGATCGTGGGGCATATTTAATCCATATTAACTTTGAATTAGGCCATGTGAGCCATTTTTAATAGTTAATTGTTAATGGGTTCAAGGCAAGGAAGATATTGAAGATGAAATACTCTTCGGAGGACTTAAAAGGATTCTTCCATTTTATGTAAGCCATGTTAATTTTTTTTGTGTTCTAAAATATATTTCATGCTATAAAATTTCATCCATCAGCACCAGGCTTGATCAGAAGTTTGAATTGGTGTACTTGACAATCAATCCATCTTTTTATTTGTTCTTTACAAGACTTATTTATTCTATTTGATTGTAACCTCCACCATTTTAACATCCTCTTTCACTAGGCTTATGCCGTTGAAATTTTTCGAGAAGAATATCAAGCTGTAGGACTGTCAACTGTAAGTCTAATTTACTTTGATCTACTATTGGTTCGCAGTAGGGCATTTTGTTCATGGTAATTGATAGTGTGATCTGGTTCAGATTAGTGCAGCTTGGGGCATTGGTTTAGTCATTGGCCCTGCATTAGGAGGCTATTTGGCTCAGGTACTTTCTTCTTTGCCTTGTGCAGTAAACTATATGCTGAGAATAGGCTTGGCTTTTGCGCACGGACATAAGTTGATTTGTTTCTAAGTGGAACCCCTAGTGGGTTAGGTGTTTATCTTTATTTAGAGTCTTAAGGGTCATTTGGTATCCAAAAGGGAATAAAATATAATGGAATGAAATCAATGAACAAATGATTTTGAGGATAAAAAAGACTTTTGTACCCTTACTTTAAAAAGTAATTAACCTGACTTTGTGGATGAACCTGACTCTTCTTGCTTCAAGTCTTTTACATTTTGAAAGTCATTTGTGGTCATCTGATGTAAGTAGGCATATTGAGACTGCTGATAGCCTGAATCTGTAATTTGAGATAAAGGATGGTATTTCAGAATTTCTTCTGCTACAATTAAACAAATACTATTTTACATGTTTTACTTGTTTCAAATATTGAAGTTTTCATCCCTATATGTGTGTTTGGGAACGTGCTCATAAGCATACTTATCACTTGTTCCTTGACTAATATGGGGGATTTTGTATTGCAGCCAGTAGAGAAATATCCACAAATATTCTCTAAAGGTTCATTTTTTGACAAGTAAGTGCACTAATAATACAAAAAGTGTAATTTTGACCTCATTCTTTTTTTAATTTTCATTGTTAATTTTCCTTTCTTTGTTGATTTGCTAATATTCATTTTGTGAAAACGAATTGCCTGCAGGTTTCCATACTCCTTACCCAGCTTAATAATAACAGCCTTTTCACTTGCTGTATTAGTTGCCTGCATCTGGCTCCCGGTATGTATAGCCAAACAACCTGTGTATATATTAATAATTGTGAGTTATGAATTATACATTTATATTTAGTACAAAAGGCATTAAAAATCCAAGCCCAAGCTCAGTAATCCTTAACACATTTATTTTAACTTAACTGTTGCAAACTCACTATTCTAACGTGTCCTTAACTCCAAAATTTCTAGATCAGTCTTATATAACTCTGTCTTTATTATGCTTTGAGACTACTATTATCTTTCAATTGAAGAAAAAATTCCTATCTGGGCTGTGGGTAGAACATTCTATGATTTTCCTTTTTCAGGGAATTAGTGAATCTGTTGAGTTCTCTTTTTATGTGTAGAGCCTTGTTAAAGCCAGGAAATCTGTCAATAGTTTTTAGCATTTCTATCCTTTATTCATTTTATAGGTCTCCACATAATTTAAACATATACTATATTAGTCATACATAAAGAGTTAGATGTGCTATATTTCGAATTGTTTCTTTTTGACAAAAAGACTCCCTTCTGATATTAGATTTACTGTATATAAAATCTGCGTCAACGCAGGAAACATTGCACAAACACAACGATAGCAATGAGTCCCATCAGGAAGTAGAAGCTTTAGAAAATGGAATCACAGAAAAGACAGTTCAGAAAGATGAAAACCTCCTCCTGAATTGGCCCTTGATGTCATCCATTATTGTTTATTGTGTCTTCTCACTACATGATATGGCTTATCAAGAGGTATGCTTCCTACTTAATAACGATACAAATATTTTTATGCATTTCATCCATACTTGCATCCTACGTTGATCCTTGAAAAATGCTGTGAGTAAATAGGAAGTTTATGTACTAATGATCTCTTGTATCACTTTTGTTCTCAGAAGTATGATTTTGTTCATATTTCATCCTTCAGAGGTAGTATCATATTAAAATGATACTATGCAATATTTCAAGGATCAAATATTCTTTAGGGTTGAAAAAAAACCATATTCTTAGGCACTAAAGTGATACAAAACATTCATAGAGTATTAAATTGGTAACAATATCTTTTGTGGACCAAAATGAGGTTTCTGTCTTTCTTCTTATAGGGTGCAAGTTACCACTATTTTACTTTCTGCAGGTTTTCTCGTTATGGGCTGTTAGTCCTCTAAGGTTGGGGGGTTTGAATTTTACAACGGATGATGTTGGCAATGTTCTTTCAGTATCAGGTATATCATTGATGGCTATGAATTTCTACATATGGATTAGTGTTGTAAATTATGACTTCCCTTCCTAACCTTCCATCCCCAAATATTACTTAAACTTCACTGCATTTACATAAGGTTATACTGACTTCCTCTCAAGCATATTCTGTAAACCAGTCTTCTTGAGTAAATTTCAATTATTTGTTTTTCCAAATTTAGGAGAAATTATTGATAGGCATCTAAATATTGGAACATTCCGATCCTTTTCACTTCATTCCATTCCAATTTATTCTATTAATGACTATTTCATTCCTTTCCATTCTAAACTCCTGAACATACCCTAAGAGATTACCACAACCTGGTTTTTGGTTGGGAAAACTTAGGTAAGGCTTCTTTAATGTTTGTTATCAAGTTCCCTCTTGAGAAGTTTTTCAATCATTTGTGTTGAGCTACGAAACATTCATATGTCCTGCTTCTGTTTGAGAACTTGACAACAAACATTTAAAAACTGCACTTAAGTTCTGTCCTTTTTGTTTTGGGGACATGCATTCATGTATCTGGAGTCATACTCTACCTGGAACCTTGCATTAATGTAGTTTGGCATGCTTAGCCCTAAGTATCACATTTTTTCCCGATTTTATATTTCTGAATTTAACAGTTCTTTCATGTGCCAAATTGTTTTGAGTCTCAAAGTAGTTACTAATCCATAATTTTTGGAATGAAGTTGTTTAATAAAATCGTTTTGGAATGAATTTCTTATATGAATGTAGAATTATTCAGACATCCTTGTTATTCATGCAAGTAAAATAGGCAAGCACTACATATACAAAAATTTCAGTTTTGGACAGAATAGATGTGCATAACGAAGACAGTGTTTTCTCGTTATCTATGCATTGATCTATCTCTTGTTTTATACTATAGTGATGACGCTGATTAATACTGACTTTTGCTTAATTGTTTAGGTTTTGCTCTTTTGCTGTACCAACTTTTCCTTTATCCTTCAGTGGAGAAAGCTTGTGGACCTATCAGACTTGCTCACATCTCGGGGGTTAGCTTTTGCTCTAATGCAACAATATTATGATTGGGCATTTTCAGTGTACGATATTTTAACTGTACTTGTTTTCGGGTGCCATGTACAGGCTATCTCCATCCCTCTCTTGCAAAGTTATCCTTTCATAGCATTGTTATCCGGCTTCACACTGCACCTATTGATAACTAGTGCTTCTGTCCTCAAGTATTCTCTCTCTGTAAGTGCATCTGTATTTTTATTTTACCAACCACAATAGTAATATTGATGGGTTAAGGTGAAGTAGAATAGCTGGCAGAGTATTTTTATAGGTATCTTCATTCTGTTAAATATGAATGGTAAAAATTCCTCCCATAACTTAAGTAAACGCAATCTGCAGTATGTTCGTGTTTAAATTTAGGAAGTGTGGAGATTGACACAGACATGGGGACACAATATAATCTTTAGCATTCATATATATTCAATTTGTCGAGTAGCATTGCACGGTTTCTAATGCTATTATTTTCTTACAAACATATGTAATGATGTAAACCATGACTTTGAATCTATAGCCCTTTTAGACCTTCTAATTTAAGCAATAAAGCAATTAGCCCTATCAGATTCAGGTAAAGCAATATTGTATCAATGTCCCTATAGTTCAATCATTAGAGCAAATTAGTCATTCCAGTGTTGACCAAACTAATTTTTCTTAAAATATTACATTAAAACAATTAATAATACTAATGAAATAGGGCAATAATTAATGCCATGGAAAAATTTCAAATTTTCTTCCATCACTTCTTGTTCAATTGCCGAAAACAGTGAACTCTATCTTGAAACCAATATCTATATTATGAGATTGCCTGATTTCTTTCTTTTTTTTGTTTGGCTGGATCCAGGCAACTATCATTACCGGGTTATTCCTTCTGCAAAACAAAGCAGTGGTAAATTTTTTGTTTTCTTTGTTTTTCCCATTGTTCTTTTTTTCTTGTTGTCTGCTCCTTCCATAAGTAAGTTTTGAGATTATCATGATTGAATTGTGATTTGATCTGGGAAAAACAGGAACAACACCAAAGGGGAGCAGCTAATGGTATTGCTATGACTGCTATGTCAATTTTCAAAGCAGTTGGCCCTGCTGGAGGTGGTGCAGTGTAAGTGTGCCTGTGATTTTTTTTTTCCAGCTTTTTGCATAACTTACCGTTTTTAGTGAAAAATTGCCACCAACAAGCGCTAACTCAATTGGTTGGATAGAGCTACATCGACCAAATGGTCTTTGGTTCAGTTTCTGCCAATGACCTTTGATTTGTGATCCTATGTGGGTGGGCTTCTACCAAGTTCTTCACGTGTTGCCTTGGAGCTAGAACAACTATCTAACTCCTAACTTTTGTATTTATCAAAGATAAATTTTACAGTGAAATATCATAAGTGTTTACTGGTTAGAGGTTTTCATTTAGTAACTGAGAGTGTAAGGATGATTCTAACTCCATAAATCTCTCCATTTTAGTTTTCAAGTTCAATGTATAATCTGTTGCATAGACTGTAAAAAGGAGGAACCATATTTCACTCCTTTGAACTGAGGCCAGATTACAATTTTAGTACGCTAACTTCAAAGTGTAATAGCATAGCCTCCTGTTCTTGGAAATAAACATAGATCACCTCCTTTCAATCTCATTTAATGTGTGGGAGTTTTGTATTTTCTGAAGGTGACGTACTTGTGTTGTAGATAAGCCTTCATTTATTTAACTTGATTTTTTTTTTCATGTAATATTTTGAAACTTATCTGCAATCCACTAAATATGATGTTGATCAATGCAGATTAACTTGGTCCCAAAAGCGGATGGATGCTTCTTTCCTCCCAGGTTTGTTTCTCAGCAATTCTGTTTGTGTTAAATTTTGTTTTATTTACTGTTAAAGGTGACAAAGGTAGTGCCTGATGTGGCTATGATGGAGCTGAGCTTTAGTATGATTAATCTTGTTCATAAAAAAGTAGACTTGTGATTTGCACCGAGCCTGAGGAATGAATTATCCTATCCATAGCTTATAAATAGTGTGCCTTGATATGGTTTTAATTATGTATATTGATTGATATATTGTTAAAGAACTGAAGTTCTGTGGTGTTCCTGCATATGATGTTAAGAACGTTGAGATTATATTCTAAACATTCTTTAGCTATGTCATGATGCTCACATAGAATATCCATCCCACTTGTTCATATCATTTACTGTAACTAGACAAGTTTTCTTGTGCATTGCACAGAGCTTGAGAAATGAGTTGCTCTATTCATGACTCAGTGAATATTGTGGCTTAAAACTGTAACCTGACTGTGGGACAAACAACTGCAGGTCCTCATTTGGTGTTTTTAATCCTGAACCTAGTAGAAGCACTTGGAGTGTTGATGATGTTCAAGCCATTCCTGGCTGAGAAAAAGCAAACCCCATCAGAACAGTTACAGTGATATAATTAACATGTTGCTGCTGAAGCCTCAAGTGATGAAATAATGAAGCATTCATTAGTTTTGAGATATTTCCGTGAAGGAGATGATGTTCCGGCTGATTGATGCTGCAAGATAATAATGAATAAACTTGTCTTTCTCAGCCACAGCCTACAAGTCAAACAGGCTTTCCCATCTTCACAGACCTCTCTTCTCAGAATAGAGAGCAAGAAAGCTAACCAGAAAGAGAGGAAGAGAAGTAGGAAGAGCAACATCATGCTTCATGTGGCTTTTTGTGCCAAGAGTGGGATCATGGTGATTCGTAGTAATGTTTGTCATTAGTTAATTGTACTGTTCTCTATTTAATGGCTGTTTATATATATATATATATATATATATTTTTTTTTTCTTCTGGTTTAAATTATTGGTTATTTATGATTGAAACAAGTTTAGCTTGTCATTTAGTATTGACATCTATTATATTGAGAATGACAGTTGAGTCTCAAGTTGGCAATGTACTTCTTGAAGACGTTATTTATAAGTGAAAAACGCCTTTTATTTGTTGGTACCAGCATTTTAACTCTCAGACCTTCAAGTTCAGGGCTCACCATGAAGACCAAATCCATCAGCTGTTAAGTGTGTGCGTATACAAGCACACATATTTTAGAACAATTATTTGTTATTTAGTACTCTGTCTTCTCAAATTATAAGGTAATAAAATTATAAGATAATAAAAGGGGTTTTACATATATTAAAAAATATTTATTATATTTTTAAACTAAAAAAAAAAAACTCAATTCAAAGTTTTTATTTTAATTAATTTTACTATTTTTATTAAATATAGCGTAAGTTATAATATTAATAATAAAATAAATAAAAGAAAAAAATAATAAATTAATATATGTTATTTTATATTGTGGGATAAGAAAAATTTTTTATATTATCTTATAATATGAGATATTAGAGAGAATTATACTAATCTATGTGTGCCAACAAATGTATACATGGATTTGAGCATATGAAATTTTTTCATCCATATATTGTTAGTACTATGTATTTATAATGACTAACAAAGGGTATGGATGTAAGGGAAGCCTTATTAGATATTCAAATTTAAAATAGATAAAAAAATTATGTAATAACATTGTTTGAGAAAGAATCACATTATCAATATATAAATATATGTAATTAGAAAGATTTTTTCTTGGGTATGGATGTAAGAGAAGCCGTATTAGATATTCAAATTTAAAATAGATAACAAAAAATTATGTAATAACATTGTTTGAGATAAAATCATATTATCAATATATAAATATATGTAATTAGAAAGATTTTTTCTGGATAATATTATCTATTTTAACCACATTGAGTTTCGATTAATTTACATCAACCAAGTTAGGCCACTTAGGTATAAAATTTTTCCAGTGACAATAAAATTTAAAATTAGTTATATAATTCACAAGTCATGATAGTATAACTTTTTTTCATACTTGGTACAATGTTTGGCAAAATAAAATGTTTAGTTTATATTCTAAATCATATGACTTTCTATACATTTTTAACAGTAAATCAAGTTATATATATACTGTGTATATAAGTATGTATGTATTAAATTTGATTTTATCACATACAATTTGCTTAATAATAATATAATACTTTGATTGATGTTTGAGAATACAAGACATCATATTGGTGGGGTTCGCCAGCCCGTCTTGTTAATCCTTTTGTTCATGGATATTCCTTTTTCTGAAAAAGGATTCAATTTCACAGAATATTATAAATCTTTATCACATAGTATTAAAATTTTATTTCAAACATAAGAAGGAAAAATAATTTTTAATTGATTAAATTTTAAATTAATCAAATTTTAAATGATTTTAAAAATTAAGTATATCAATTTTGTGATGGACTCACTATTTATTTTTTAATTTGACTGATGAATTGAATTAATTTGACTTGTGACAATGTAATTTTTTATCATATTTTAGGAATATTTAAATTTAAATTATTTTTTCGCACTAGCATTTGAATTCTAAATCCCTAGATTAAGTCAGTAAATCTTAATTATTTTTATTACTGTTTTATTTCATCGTTAAGTGGTCAAACAATGTAATAAATCAAAGAGAAAAGGAACAATTCTCGGGACAATTCTAGTAGGCGCAATAACGACATTTCACCATGGTTCTAATTAATGAAACAGTATTGCAATAGAAGCTGCCTCTTCCCTCAAGAAATAAACTCTTCTTGCACTTTCTGGAACACTGGAGGTGCTTCATTGGCCGATTCCCTCTTCGTATTTTATCCTTCGAAACACTATTTCTCGTTGGGTTGTGATCAAAGCTCGCGTCTTTCTTCTTATTTATCTTAGTAGTCTACACCTCTACACCCATTGTTCTGATTCTTCTTTAGAAGATGAGGTTAGTGTGCAAATCCTAGTGTCTGCATATTTCATTGTTAACTTCAATGGGTTTCTCTTCCTAACATTTTTTCTCTTCTATATGCTCGTTATTGGTCGTAGTAACCCTGCAAATGCTAAGGAAAACAAAAATGATGTTTTTATTTTTTTGCATATAAGAATGCTTGTGGTCTATCTGATGCATACCTTAGGGAATCTGATTCTTGTTCCCTGGTTTATACGGTATTAGCTACTTGTCTGGGAAGAAAAAATATGCTCTTTCTTTTGGCACTTTGTTGTGTGAGGAACTCAGTGAGACACTCTTTTTTGTTCCTTTTATGTCAACGTTTGGTATAACGGCTTATTTTTCGCCGTCTACTGGCTATATATGTTTTAAAGGTCACTCTTTTCTTTCTTCTGGTGCATAAATATAATAATGTCATCTGTACCAAGTTAGTAATTAAGGATTACATCATTGAACTCTTGCTTGTTTCCTTATCTTCTTATCAGGTTTTTCATCCTTGGAATCCTGTCAGTGCTATTTATCAATAAATCTTCTATTTACAATAATGTACACATAAGTTGTGCACAATAACTCTCAGTTAATGACATACTTTGATTGTAGGCAATGAAATTATATTGCCTTCATTGTGAAGAGAAATGCACAGGCGTGTATGTATGTGTTTTTGTGGGATTTTGTTATTGGGCATAAAGCCACACAATGACACAGATAATCTGCTATGAAATTTGGCTATAGCTGATTAGTTAAAAGTACAGGGAATCTGGAGATTCTTAGGCAGATTTAGATCCGAAGCATGTTAGGCACACTATGGTTTTCTTTATCTTTTTTCTTTTGGATATATAAATTGAATGGTGCTGGTGCTGATCATGTGTGCTGGTGTTAGTTTGAAACTCGTTTGATCTCTTGAGCATGAGGATCTGTCAGTGTTTATTATTAATTTCGTGGCTAAACCTCCAATACTCCATAGTTAAAATTTAAACTGGAACCCTGCTAATTGATGAATGTTCTTCCTTTTACAGCCGACACCCTCTTGTGAAGTGGGCTCAGAGATCAGACAAGGTATATGTGACTGTTGATTTGCCTGATGCTAAAGATGTAAAGCTCAAGTTGGAACCCGATGGAAAATTTATTTTCTCTGCAAAGAAAGATGAAATTCCCTATGAAGTTGACTTGGAGCTGTTTGACAAGGTCAATGTTGAGGTACAAATCATCAATTCTCTGGAGTGCTTTAGAATTTAAGCCTTTTTAGCTATTAATACTTGATGGTTGTTGGCATTTTGTAGGAGAGCAAATATAATATTGGTGTAAGAAATATAATGTATGTTATAAAGAAAGCAGAGAAGAAATGGTGGGACAGGTTGATCAAGCAGGAAGGAAAGCCTCCTGTGTTCCTCAAAGTTGATTGGGATAAATGGTTGATGAAGAAGAAGAGCATGGTAGGCGTTATGAACTTATTTATGACTTTGGTAATTTATTGTTCTGTTATATGTGGTTCAGTATAGTGATATGGTTCCTTGAATTTACAGAGAGCGCAGGAATGGACTTCGATGACATGGACTACTCGGTAAGTATTACTTTTTCTTCCATAATAAACAAGCAATCAATTTTTTCTTAAACTTAAGACAAATGTGAGTTCTTGAGATGCTCTTCTGAGGTTCTCTGATTAGTTTCAAATACAAGGACACTGCAATTTGCTTGTGAATTTTGTTGTCGTAAGTTATCAAGTACAATGATTTAGGGGCCTTTGTGCAGTAAAATTCACTAGCAGTTGGAAAGATGGCATTTGCTAAACTGTTCAAGTGAATGTATAATTTCATGTCCAGGGCTGTTTGAAGTTATAACCATTAAGAATAGAAAGAAGTCCTACTGTTTGGGTCGATCTTGAAACTGGAACATACTTAAATTTAGCATTTATTGATTTTTACACTTAATTCCGATGAAGCTATATCAATTGAGTGCAGAAATTATTAGGCATATCTTTGGTAAACCTGAGTAATTATGGATGAACATGTGAGATTTGGGATTAGCTTAGGATGTTCTTATTATACGATTAGATATTGACCTGTTCTACTAATTTTTTTGTAGATCAATCTAATAATGTCTGTACAAAATGTTGTCTCATTATGTACTGTATTTTCATGCAAGCTTTCATCATGAGTAGCTTTATATGTGAAAAATACCTTTGTTAGAGAGTCTTTAGTCTATGTTCTCAAAATATTGTAACTAGTGATTCATCAAGTTATGAGGCCTCTAGCTTGGTTTAAATGTTAGAATATGAATCAAAAGCCTCAAATTTGACTGATCAATATTGAGGACTGGTGCTGCAATTATAGCTTGACAAAGGTTACATCATCTGAGAAAATTTGTCTAGTGGGATGCTGCTATTTTGAGAAACCAATGTATTTTTCTTGTCTTTCCAACGCCCCTTTTTTGTTTGACGCTAACTGGAAGTATATCGTGCAGAAATTAGACATGGGTGGGGATGATTTTGATATGGATGATTTGAAGGAGGAGGAAGGTTAGAGCTTTTGTGAACTTTCTATATAGCTTGGTTGCTTCTGAAGGATGTTTTCTCTTTTAGATTTACCTGGGGGGTTGAGTTACCTTGTGACTATCAATCCTGCTTGTTGTACAAGAATTGCTTATGGCTACATGGTATTGTAATTTTAACATTGGAGTATTTTCTGATAATCAATGTGCAGAAGAAATCGAAAAGGAGGAGGCGGGAGAATCGTCTACACCTGTGGCTGAGGAAGCTAAGGCTTGACTGCTTGGGAAAGGCAGAAAGCTGAGATCCCTACCTTTGACAAGAGCTGGATCAAACTCCGAAGAATGCTTTCAAACTCAAAATTGCTGGAATTGTGTCCTTTTTAAGGTCTAGGCATTCCTTTATCAGCATGTATAGTATTATTATGACTTTCTCTAGGCTGTGTTCTGACACTTGGGGATCAGTTCTGGGCCAAAAACACTTTCGGGTGTCATGATCTTATGATCTCCTCTACCTATGACCCCTTGTTTCTGGTAGAACATTTGTGCAAAGTTTGCAGCTAACAACAAACATATTTTTCTTCAAAGAGGATGGATTTTACCGTATAAGAAAAATGATAAAAGAATAACTTTGCTTGAAACTCAGCTTCTTGTGAAGTATATCTTTGAGAGTAAGATGAAAAAAATTTGAATTTTTCAAGGGTCTTCTAATTGAAATATAGGATTCCAAGTCTAGATCTTTTATAGTATTGTTAACAGTAAAGTAATAATAAGATTTGTTGTTTTATAATCAAGTAATAATAAGAATTTGATAGTGATATAGAAGAACACGACTGTATGTAAATCATTAAGGTTTATAGGAGAATGAGAATGGGTCCAATTTAAACTGGGTTGGGCTTAATTCAAGCAAGGCCCAAGAATCAAATGTTGAAATCACTAGACATAAGTGACAATCAATAAGCCAAACCAAAGCATCCCCCGTTAAAAATAATATCTCAAAACTACTGATCACTTCATCCCTTCAGGCTTAAGCAACATTTTATTGACATCATTGTAACTGCTCTGATGGGGTTTTCTTTTTCTCAGCCAGGAATGGTTTGAACATCATGAGCACTCCAAGTGCTTCTATGAGGTTCAGCACAAAAAACACCAAAGTAGTACCTGTACTCGGTTATTTGTCCCACAGTTAGCAATTTATACATAAAATCTTTGTTCTTCTTCTTAACAAAGAAACATAATATTAAAAAAAATGCAGGAACATTAAATTTCAACGAACATTTGTGAGACTTTTTTTCTGTCACACCTTTAAAGCTTGAAATAATTATTTTGCTATTAAAATTTTAAGTAATGCAAATGGGTGTAAAGTAATACAGATGGGTATGTATATTTGAGTACAGAACGCATGTTTCATAGCTTATAGACAATGCACCTAAATATTTTTCCCCACTCTTTCAAGTCCTGAAAGACTATAGGAAACAGAATGCAGCACAAACAGATTAGCTGAGCATCATACCAGGGAGAAAAGAAGCATTTAACCGCTTTTGTGACCAACTTAATCTGCATCGACCAATATCATAATTAGTTAACTGCAGATAATTTTCAAAACATCACACGCTGTAAGAAAAACAAGATAATCAATGTGTCCATTTGAGGAAGACCGGTCATGAACTTTCACCTACATGAATAATTTTTATTGGGGAAAATACATGTTACTTCCTTAAACTAAGGCTTATTTACAACACATCAGTTCTGGAAAATACAAGACACCCCCACATTAAATGAGACTGATAGTTGTTCTATGTTTCTTTCGAAGAACAGAAGGGTATTTTGTTACACTTTGAAGCGTGTGTACTAAAATCGTAATTAGGCTTTAGAGGGAAGAAGTGCAATGTTATTTCCCCTTTTTATTATAGACTCCTAAAACTCTTCAAGTAATAAAAGACCAAGATTGTACCTTTAGAATCTACTCCCTTAAACCATATATTTTGAGCTATCACTTTTCAAAGTAAGATGACGGACCTTAGCAACTTACAGAAACATGAGGATCAGAGCAATCTATGTAACACGATATACATAGAACATGAAAACTAATATGTAGAGACTTATGGAGTTAAAAGCATCTTTTCAGTCTCAGTTAATCAGTGAAAACCTCTAACCAATTCACATCTACAATTTTTCACTCTAAATTTTTTGTTAGGGGTTGGATAAATAGTTTTAGCTCGGAAGTAGAACTCGGTAGATGCCTACCAACAAAAGATCTCAAATCACAGATCATCAGAAAAAATCAGATCAAAGAACATTTGGTCAATGTATTTTGATCCAATCAATTGAACTGACCTTTGTTGACAATCTGTCACCAAAAATGATACACCATGTAAAAAGCTAAACAGAAAAAATACTAGTAAACTCACACTGCACCACCTCCAGCAGGGCCAACTGCTTTGAAAATTGACATAGCAGTCATTGAAATACCATTAGCTGCTCCCCTTTGGTGTTGTTCCTGTTTTTTTTTTTTTCTCAAAAGAACATGCCATATTAGCCCAACTGATTCATGATAATCTCACAATTTCTGTAAGGAAAGGGGAAAAAAAGAGTAACAATAAATAATGAACTGAACTTAAAGAATTTACCACTGCTCTGTTTTGTAAAAGGAATAAACCAGTATCAATGGTTACCTGGCAAAGAAAGTTCTCAATCAGGCAAGCTCATTATGTACACATAGGTTTCGTGAAGGAGGTAGCTTTTCTGTTTTTGGCATTCTGATTTGTTATTCCCTTAATTGCACTTTAGCCCCTCTAGTTTATTTATTATTATGATTTTTTAAGCATGGAAACTTCAAAAAAGGAGTTGCATCTTTGTCCAGCAATTTAGATATAAGCTCTTAACAATTTTATCATGCCGCCTAAAATTCAACAAGGAGATTCTGCAGATTGCATTACTTTTGTAAAGAGAAGTAATGTTACCATTCATTCTTAACAGATTGAACTTACCGATAAAAGTTGTCTATTCTAGCCATTTTTCTTCATTTTAACCTCTCAATATTACTATTGTAGTTGGTAAAATGAACATATGTACTTACAGAGAAACAAAATATAAGGACAGAAGCAATAGTTATCACTAGGTGCAGTGTGAAGCCAGATAACAATGCTATGAGAGGGTAAATTTGCACGAGAGGTATGGATAAAGCCTGCACATGGTACCCAAATAACATAACAGATTAAAATCAGCAGACAATGAAGATGCTGAATCATTGTAATTATTGCGTGAAAGTGAGAGCTAACCCCTGAAATGCGAGCAAGTTTAATGGGTCCACTTGCTTTCTCCATAGATGGATAAAGGAAGATTTGGTGGAGCAAAAGGGCAAAACCTAATCAGTTGAGTAAAGGTCAGTAGCATAATCTCTAAATTAAAATAACTGAAATTTACTCAAGATTGGCTTATATAATATGCCTAGGAGGAATTTAGTATATATGACCTAATGTAAATGCATTCAAGTTTATGGGTAATATCGGGGGATGGAAGGTTAAGAAGGAAACACAATTTACAACATTAATATATATGTAGAAATTCATTGCCATCAAGGATATACCTGATATGGAAAGAACATCACCAACATCATTAGTTGTAAAGTTCAAACCCCTCAGCTTTAGAGGGCTGACAGCCCATAATGAGAAAACCTGCAGAAAAGTAAAATAGTGATAACTTATAGAGTAACAACTCGTTAAGTAATCATAGCATTTTCTTTTTTTTTTTTTTCAAGAATCAAATTATGAACTTTTCCCTTTTTTCGATGAATATCAACTTTTGCCACCAATCAGCAAGATGACAGAACAAAATCAATAAATACAGGTATGGATAACAAGGTAGAGAGCTAGAGAGTCCACATAGGAAACATATTTATTATATGAAATGCATTAAAATTTTTGTGCCAATATTAAGTAAGAAGCCTACCTCAGCATAAGCTATATCATGGAGTGAGAAAACACAAAAGATAATGATGGATGACATCAAGGGCCAATTCAAGAGGAGGTTTTCATCTTTCTGAACTGTCCTTTCCGTAATTTCATTTTCTAAAGCTTCTGCATCCTCACTGGACTCATCGCCAGCATTGTGTTTGTGCAATGTTTCCTGCAGATTTTATGAACAAATCTAAACATCAGAAGGCAGTCTTTTTGTTTGTCAAAAAGAAACAGCTCAAAAAATACAGTATATGCAATTTCTCACGTTCTACCTTTTATATGCTATGTGTTTAAATCATATGGATACCTATGAAATGAATAAGGAATAGAAAAGCATTAAAAAAAAACTACTGATAGATTTCCAGGCTTTAACAAGTATGAGGTTCTAAACTCAAAAAGAGAACTCAATGGTTTCGCTCATTCCCTTGAAAAGATCCATGATAGAACTGTTCCTTTGCTCCAACCCAGAGAGGGATTTTTTTTAAACAAACAATAGTAGTCTCAAAACATGATGAGGACAGAGCTATATAAGGCAAATCAATAGAGATGTTGGAATAGTGAGTTCTTTTTTTTTTTTTTTTCGGCCAATGGAATAGTGAGTTCATGATTGTTAAGTTTTAAATAAGTACGTTAAGAATTAGTGGGCTCGGGCTCGGGCTTTACTATTTTCCACTCCTCGTTGTCGTTAATATAATTTACAATCACGATTATTAATAGAAACACTGGTTATATGGCTGTACATACCGGGAGCCAGATGCAGGCAACTAATACAGCAAGTGCAAAGGCTGATATTACAAAGCAGGGCAAGAAGTATGGAAACCTGTAGGCCATTTGTTTTGAGACTAATGAATATGAGCATATCATTTATAATATAAGTACTTATTGTTATTATTTTGAAGTAGGATAAAAGTACTTACTTATCAAACAAGGAACCTTTCGGAAATATATGTGGATATTTCTCTACTGGCTGCAATACCAAAATTCCCAAATTATCAGAGGAACAAATGATAAATATGCATGCTAATGGGCATGTTCCCACGCAAATTTAAGGTAAAATCTAAGATAAAAACAGAAATATGTTGAATGAGAAGGCTTGCACATACTTATAAACTATAGTAGCCCCTCTCCCCTTTATTTATAACAATAACAAGATGGAGACTAGCCATAGAAAATGACAAAGAATAAGTGAATAACTAAGATGTTACCATATTCTCTACTGCTCAGCAGAGTTTCCACATAGCGGTTGCAGGGTCCACATATGGTGTGTAAACCCCACAACCCATGTGTGGGGGGTGTCCATTGGTGTTGCGCAACAGACAAGTTGAGTCCAACTAAGACTTTAGATAACCATAAATTTAAATTCCAGATAAATATAAATACCTAATCCTTTAGGAATTCATCTCAGATGAGTTTCTCAGCATGAAAAGAACCATCTTATGTTAGTGTGAAAAGGCCAATCTATTCTCAAGATCTAGTATGCTGCACAAGGCAAGGAGTAAAGTACCTGAGCCAAATATCCTCCCAATGCTGGGCCAATGACTAAACCTATGCCCCAAGCTGAACTGACCTGAAACCAAATCACATTATCATAAATAACAAGTACTTCTAAGAACTAATAGTAGACCATAGTAAATTAGACTTACAGTTGCAAGTCCCAAAGCTTGGTGTTCTTCTCGGAAAATTTCGGTAGCATAAGCCTAGTGATAAAGGATAATAATATATGGATGGAAGTTAGAATCAAATAGAACAACAAGTCTGGTAAAGAACAAATAAGCAGATGGATTGACTTTTAAGTGCACAAATTCTAACTTCTGATTCAGTCTCGGTGTTGTTAGATGAAAATTTAAAGGGTGAACTGATATTTTAGACCTCCAAAGATACACTTCATCTCAATTTGTTCTCTCAAAGTCTGAGTGTCCCATTAAAGGTTTCCAAAAAGTATTTCATCTTAAATACCATCATCACATTAAGCGCATAAGTAACTAACCAACAAAATGGGTGAAATGGCTTGATGTTGAGTTAGTATGGCCATTATATGCTCAATTGTCATTAACCTGAACAGTATGGGCTCTATCATGGGCATATCTTAGTTTTCATTAAGGCATGTCACCCCTCTCTATTAATTATCTAATAACAGGCCCACTATGAAAATGATATTGAGGACAAAATATTCTTTGAAGAACTTAAAATGAGACATTAAACTTAGGAGGACTAAACAGAGACAAAGTGTATCTTTTAAAGACCAAAATATCAGTTCACTCAATTTTAAATTGATGTTATTTGGTACATCTACAAATGGTACCTTGATTGGTCCTACTGAACCATTTAAGCTTCCAAGAAGAAATCTTGCACTAATAGCGATCCAAAAACTCGTGCTAAGGCCAAATAGTGTATTAAATACAACACTGAACTCAAATCATAATCAATATCAGCATGGATAACCTTATTGATGGAGCAAAATAGAGAGGAAGAAAAAGGAGGGAGATAATTAAAGAAAGAGAGGGAGGATGAAGTTAGGAGAGAAACTAACAAGATAAACTGATTTCAGTTTTCAGTTGATCTGAAAAGACTAACATACAATTAAGTGAGAGGACTATTTGTGGAAGCCCTTTACAAAGTTCCAAGATGCATTAAATATTCACAAATTTCCTTCATTATGCCGGGAGTAAATTCTCCACAATTTCTTTTCTCCAAATATTCCTTTCTTATCATTAACTTAGGTTGGTGTGAATGATAAGGATTCTTGTTTCTTAAGCAAGTGATTAGGTGTTCAATTCTCAGCTTTTATGTATAGAATAAACTTAATTGGGAAAAGTCTACTAATTGCCCTTATTACCTCGAAGGAAATTAGTCATTGTTTCCAGTGGAAGATAGTTATAATTCAAGACCAAAAAAACATTTCCTTCCTATTCTCCAATATTTGTTAGAGCTTAAAGGAAATCATACAAATCAAAGGCAAGTGTACTTACACTGCAACAATTCCTACAACTATAGCATGCTTTCGACCATATCTATCAGCCACTATTCCCCAAGGTATAGATGTCAATCCTCTGCCAAGCATGTATGCAGATCCTACAAGATATTTTCATATGGAGATCAGTGTTTTTAAGAGCTTATAAAACCCTCTAATAGACATCAATGGAATGGAAGGACTAAAAAGAACCGTACCCACATAGCCAGCATAGGAGCCAATGTCTGCCTCCGTTTTTGCAATACCAAAATCTCTTACCTGCGAGTAAATTTTTACTAATGATTCGTCTTTTATGCTGCATTATTGAGGATGCTCTTACATGCTCCCAAGTAAGAGGTAATAAAGTTGAAGATTCACCAAAGGTTTCATCTCTTCGGTTATTTCATAACAAACAAGAAAGTACAAGGTAATGCAATAGTTTTTCATCGGTAAAGTGATCAATTAGACGAAAAACACTTGGGTTGAGTGGGGTTAAGTGGAAAAGACTCAATACAAAGTATTGAATTCCAGTCTTGAGAAAGCAAAGATGGAGAGCTTTTTCTTATTTGGGGTTTGATGGTAGTGGATAATTTTCCAAAATTAAAAAAAAAAATCAAATAGACATTTAGTCTATTTGTTGAAACTTGAAAATAAGGATTCAATTGGTTTGATACTTGTTTTCTTTAAGTGGGATCTTGGATTTAAGTCTTACATGTAAAAAAAATTTGTCATGGAAAGAACTTTACACTTACGTGTTCAAGCTAAGCTCAATTTGGATTAATCGAGATGGGTTAGTACTAAACAAAAGGTTTTTCCACATTTACACAGGTACTACCAAGCTGCACTTTCAACTTGAGCCATATTTCTGTTTGAAGTCAAAAGCTAGCCTTTAAGATTATTCAAATACATCTCTGATAAATCCCCTCACCAAGCCATTCATGGAAATTTCAAGAAAGAAACCACTAGTTTTAGTTGACATTAGTAGACTGGTTGAAAAACTGCAAAAGGAGGACTTTCTGTTTGCACAAAAACCTTTTCTCTTTCGTTACAAAGGAAATAAAGGAGAAAAAAGAAAAAGAAGGAATGTAACTTACATACATGGACATTGAAAAGTTCCCAATATTAAACCCTAAGACTGGTACCAAAAAAAAAAAACCGCATCGATGGGTATAAAAAATGCATTGGGAAAGTAACAGTAAAAGCAAAGTAAAAAACCAAACTCACCATGAAATAAAGGAATGGAAAGAGACATGATACTGGCAGCGCTATACAAAGCACAAGAAAGAACAGGTTAGGTACTTAAAACAAGCAAATAAAGTGACTGAAGAATCTGTAGATGCAGAATCCATATGCGTGTGTCTACGTATAATGTACTTTTTATTATTGTTAGGGAAAATGATAGTTGGGACCAAAAATTTAAATTAAATATAGTACGGGATCTTTCAGTTTTTTCAGAAGTAAATACAGAATAAAGTAGTAGTAAATTTATGATATTCAATAGTAAAAAAAATTACAAGATTCCTCACTGTATTTAATTCAAAATTTTGATCTCCAAATGTCATTTTTCCTTATTATTATATTATACACCTTTCATTGCTCATGATATTGTGAATAGAATAATTTATTATAAATTTTATTATATATATTGATATATTAATATTGATTCCTAATTTCTCATCACTCTACATTATTGCAAAATAAATTTTTTATTTTTATATTAATTTTGTATGTGTATAAAGAAGATAATTGTATTGGTAAAAAAAATAAAAAAGATAATTGTATTTGTCACTAACAAAAGTGCTTTAGACAACCAAACACAACACGTTTTCATGTATTGTATGAATCTTTTATATATATATATATATATATATTATTCCTGATTTATAGATAATTTGATTTATAACAAATTATTTCATTATGTCTTTGCTTTTTAAGTTTAAATTATTCAAATCCAAATCAACTAAATCATTCACTACATAAGGTATGTGTGACAGCTTAAGATATGTAAATTTTAAAACTTTGAGATATGAATAATATATACACATTCGCTTCTATTTATATTATAGGATATTTTGTATAACAAGTTTTTTTATTTAAAATATGGGGTATTAGATTTTTTTTTCTATTTTACCCATATTTTTAATTTTTTCTTACTCTTCATTTATAGTCCTATAATGATAATAAAATTGGATATTTAATAAAGATAAAATAGGAAATATTGATATTTTTTGTATTGATTTTAAGTAAAAAAATTATTTTTTAATATATGTGTAATTAATATAAAATACTTTATAATGTGGATCAAATGAAGTGTGTGTGTCTATATATATATATATATATATAAAAGCCGATTCTATAAGGAGATATAGCCACATGAGATGGGTGGCTTTTGCTTGAACAATGTTTTGCTTATTCTTTTATTTTGTTAAGTCGCGATCCATAATGAGGGCAAGGTGGCTCATTTATCAAGTTTCACCAATACTCAATTCCGTCCGATACAAATCACCCAAAGTTGTGAAACCCACTATAATTTGATTGTAAAATACCAATGTTTTTTTTTTAAATTGAACAACTCAATATTTAATAATTACTTTATATTCTAATTAATTTGAATTAAGTTGGATAGGGATACAAGGTGATAAAGTATGCAATACCAATGTTTTTAAAATTGAATCAATTATAAAATTAGATAAGGTATTTTTTTCAAGATTTATTAGTTTGATAATGGTTGGATGATAATAATTGAATTAATACTTTTTAATTTTATATATTAAAAATATTTTATAAAAATAAAAATTATTACTATTAAATTTCATAACTTAATATCCAAAGATAAACAAAATTTATATTTATCTATAATTATAAATTGTACACAAAACATTTTGTTAAAACCATAGGCCAAAAGGTTCTTCACTGAAACGGGTTTTTGTAAGTCTATTCTTGAGGTGCGCGTATTGGTGTGGGTTGATTTTTCTTTCTTTTGTAAGATATATTTTCTCTTGTTTTGGTTTTGATGCTGTACTCTGGTATTTCATTGTATTGCTTTATCATTTTAATAGAATTTTACCTTCGGATAAAAGAAAAAAAGAAACATAAAATATGTAACTAGCAAAACAATTAATCATAGTAGTAATTGTTAAGTAAGTCTATAATTATTAATAATTATATAAAAAAATTACTTACACAAAATTAGAATATGAGAAAAAATTCAATCAAAAAATGAAAAAGAAAAGCATGAAGCAGTTAAATCAAATAATTTAGCCGGTTTTGACCAGGAAAAAATTATAACTAGGCCAGCTTTCCCTTTTTTTTAATTTTTGAATGATTTTATCAATTTTTGACTAATTTTCAAAATGACTACTTTTGTAGAGGTTGCAAATCAATTCATGCCGATTTTTTTTTCCTGTTGATATACTAGCGTTGCTAAAATTAGGAACAAAAATAAGTTTCAGTCTTATTGAAAAAAAATCACATTAAAAGAACTATTTAATTTGAATCCAATAATGTTCAAATTCGATTACATAACATTAGATACAAGATAATTATATAAAAAAATAGTCTTTTTTCTGCAAGAAAAAAATAGTTGATTCAGCTTTACTTAAAAAAAATAAAATAAAGCACTCCAAGATAACATGTAGACTGAGATAATTGCAATATTAACCACTTATATAGATATTGTCACTTTTGTTATATTGATATTTTCCAAAACTAGGAATACCAAATTAAAAACAAAATACTTAACTGGTGCATAGAGTGAGCATCCATATGTGGAGAAGATGCTTTACGTGTACCCCTTGATTCATTTCCTTGGCTCGATCCACCTTACACCCTGGACACTTCTCATAGTAACGATTCTTCAGTAATGCCTTATAATCATTCTTATGATCCTCCTCCATCTTTGCTTTCTCCTTCCTAGAAAACACACTGTTTTTTAGTTCATCAGAAAACACACAAAACCCAGGAAGTAAAATCAGAAACAGATATCAGAGAACAAAGATGGGTGCTTTTTTGCTTCTGGTGAAACCCCAGAAAGGGAAAATCAGAACTTGAGTCAAAAATTTAAAAACAAAAATCATAATTACAGGATTTTGGAGAGAATGTTGGAGAGTGAGAAATGGAAAATGTGAAGAGAAAACTGTGAATATATATATAGCTTAAGCTTGCCTCACTGACTGTCTCAGACTCAAAGTGAAGACAATAGATGCTAGTGCTTGATGAGGAGTTTTATATAGAAAAAAAGAATTTTTATTTTTTATTTTTTCTAAAAAAAGGTTAAACTTTACAACTTCATACTCCACTCAATTTGAGGTTAGAGAATAAACTAATCCAGCTTCTTCTCTTAATCCTTGGATTCAAGTGCTTTTTCATTTTCTGATTTTTGACTTTTCTTGTGTCTTTGATTTGAGGCATTTCCTCTTTGGCATTAGGAACGGAATACTCTACATTAATCTATTTCTTATACTTTTTTGTTAAATTAAACAATGACTGTATATGTACATGTGCTTCATTGTGCCTTCTGAATTTGTCAGGCCATGGGTATAGCCTTTCATATAATTTTTTATATCTTCTAACTTTAAGTTGAGATTCAATTGAAGGGTTTGTGCATGGAAAGTGTTCAATTTATTAAATTAATGAAGAGTGGGAATCTTCTCATTCTTTCTCTCAATTGTCAATACTTTTTTGCACGTGATTTAAAATGTTGGTATGATTATTTATGCTAGCATAAGAAACTTTTATTTAATCTTTTCAGGCTAATGTTATTATTTTATATTTTTGTTGTTAAAATTTCAATTAAAATACATTAAACATTGGGTGTGTTTGGTATGAAGTTTATAGAATTAATTTTTTGTAAAGTAATTTGTGTTTGAATGCTTTTATTTTAAAAGTGATTTTGATTAAATGGAGTATGTTTAGATGATTTCAATTAAAATCACTTTTATATGGATAATCACTGAAAATGTCTAAAATTTTGTTTTTCTTGGATAATAATAATTATTTTAAAAATTTCATTAATAACTTTTTAATTAAAAATTTAATTAATAAATAATATGAAAAGAAGTAAGAAAAAAGAACTTTTGGCTTTTAAAAATTGATTCTAAACATGCACTTAAACAGTGAAACCCATAGAAATTGAATTCTATTATGTGGTTTGAATAAAATAAGTAATCTTGTGTCATCTAATTTTCTTGTAAAAATCATTTTCAGAATAATATTAATAATATTTTTTAAATATAAAAATAGTTTTTCACAAAATACATTTTATATTTTAAATTTAGTTTCACATCTTTCTATTCTTTACTTTTATTCTATTCTATTATGTATTCTGTATTCGCTCATTTTTATTTTATTTTCTTTCTTTCTTTTTTTAATTTTTTCAGGTTGACACTTTATACTGTGCATAGAATCCAAAACTAGTAAATACTCAAGAAGTTAAGAGCTGATCCGGGGCTTTCTACTATTGAATTTCGGCGCTTCGACTCCTTGAAGTTCCGGCAGCCATGGAAGAGCACCAGTCTCAGCTCACAGATTGCAGAGACACTCACATTATCCGTAAGATTAGAGACTCTCTCTTGTCTCGGGGTTGCACAATTGATCCTTCCGTCATCGAACAGCGAATTCAAGAGCTCTCTCTAGTTTACAACCTATGGTGGCTGTTTTGGTCATTTCCTAATTGAATCACTTAATGCTGTAATTGATTTTTTTAATGGAAATACGTATCATAAAATAAGCAAGAAAAATACAAAGAAGCGTTAGACTTTGCATATTCCTTTCATCACCCGCCACCTTCTTACAACAAGGTGGTGGTTGATCAAAGGTCTGAAAAAAGTGATCACTAACTCTTTGTTAACCTAAACAATCTACACAGTTGTTTGCTTCCCTATATATAAGATTAAAAGTGATACGCCAATTCCTATTCATGAACTTGTGGACTTGATCAATAGTCTCATGGTAAGGATGATCCTTACTATCGGATCTCATGATCAAATTAACAATCCCAGCACACTCAGTAAAAACATGAACCGTTTTCATCCTCTTTCGCCAGCACCAATTAAGGCCCTCTAGAATCCCCAAAATTTCCAGAATAGCCTTCGGGTGTACGCTGCACCTTGCATGATGGCCCATCAACCAATCAGCTTGGTGATCCCTGACAACTCCATCATATCTTCCATTACCATCTTGGTAGCACTAGCACAAATATCCATTCTTAAGCTATCAGGATCCGGGGGTACCATTTCTCCTGGGATTGTTTCCTCAAAGTAAAAGGCAGTTGAGATATGAACCTATCATAGCTTAGCTTGCTTTATACGAAGAAGTATTTGCAGAAAAAGTATCAGTTTGCTCTTCGGTTGCAAACAGTTTCTTACATCTTTATGTCCAGATATCCCACTAACTGAATTTCATTTGAACAATTTGAATTTTTTTAATCTATTTACGCCATTTCTTTCTGGTTGGGTGTGCAGATGATTCAGAGGGCAATAACGGAGTTGAATGACCCAAATGGATCGACTGAGGAGGCTATCTCAGAGTTTATTAAAAAAGAGTTTCAAGATTTGCCCTGGGATCATACGAGGATTCTTGGTCTTCATTTGGGGAGGCTTTGCCAGTTGAGGAGATTTTGTGCACTGAGAGTGGTAGATATAAGATTATGGTTGATTGTGATAATTTTGGTAAAAAGGAAGAGAAAGGACGGAGGGGTAGCAAAAGGGGTAGTAGAAATCACAGAGGTGGAGAGACACGGGAAGGAATTGAAGGTACTGAGAGAAGTAAAGAGTTACAAGAGCGAGAAAATGAAGAACAAAATCAACTTTCTGAGTTACATGGTACAGGGAATAATGAAATGATTGAATAAATGACTTTTTTGGTAAAAAGGAAGAGAAAGGACGGAGGGGTAGCAAAAAGAGAGAAAAGCAAAAGGGGTAGTAGAAATCATGGAGGTGGAAAGACACAGAGAGGAATTGAAGGGATTTTGTGCAATAAATAAAAAAATAAATAAATTATCAAAATTTAACATGTTAAGAAGTATTTACTATAATATAATACTTAAAGTCGAATAATCATAATATGTTTTACACGGTTATACTGAAATCAAATAAAAGCTAATCATTTTCTATATTATTATATATATATTTTTAATTTTTTTATTGACATAGGTGACAAGCCTAAATCCCCTCCCCCCAAACCCTTCCCCACGTCACCACTCCTCTCATCTTATTTATATTAATAAATATATATTTATATTATATTATAAATATATATCATAATTATATCTTTTTACAAAATAATATAATATATATTTTAATTAAAATATATCTCATTCACATAAAAATATTTTTTATATATTCATTAAAGTAAATATATATTTTGAATGTATTTTGAAGTTATAAATAGATTACATAAAACATATTAAATATATATCTAAAAATTTTATTTTATATGTATATATATATTTTTTGTAATATTTGTATTTATTAAAATAAATAAGATTAAAAATATACCTAATTCATAAAAAGATATATCATAAATTACTTAAAATATATTAATATGTGTTTTTTAAATATTTTACAATATTAATGTAGTTGTTCAAATAAAAATATAAAATTAAGTACCTCTACAATTTTAAAAGTAGGTATGCTAAATGTATGAACCTCAATATAAATAAATATAGTCTAACTTCTTTAAGTAATTATGAATTCTTTCAGAAAGACTGATTAATAGTCAACCCAATATTTGATTGTTAAGATACTGAGTTAGATTGGGTTAACCCGGTATATGAGGTGGGAGTTGGCCTTATTAATTGAAAATTATATTTTTGTTGACAAATTAAAGTAAATTATTTTGATAAGTACAAATATTACAAAAAATATATATACATATAAAATAAAATTTTTGGAGATATATTTAATATGTTTTATGTAATCTATTTATAACTTCAAAATATATATTTATTTGGTTTTTGAGCATAAAATAAAAAAATAAAAAAATTATCGAAAGATGACATGTCAGATAATATTTACCAAAATATAACACATAAAGTCGACCAGTGACAATGCAACTTGAGTTTGTACAAAGAAGTCGAACAGTTAGTTATGCAATTTCATATCTAACAAATTTTTTTTTAAAAAAAGGTAAGTTGCATGGCCTTCCATGGACTTACCCCTGCATAATCTCCAACAAGGCAAAGTGACCAATGTTTCCTATTATACTCAAATCAACTTTCTACCTTGTTCAAATGAGTTTCGACCATTCTCAAATATGATTCTTTGTAAGAAATATTTTGTATAGGGATATGAAATTATCTTTTTTTCATTAAATAATTATTAAGAAGATATAAATTTAATTAAAAGTGTAATAAATATTAATTAATAATTAACTATATTCGTATAAGTATTGTCTCAAATTTTCTCATCCCTAAACTCATATTATATATACACATGCTTTATTTTTTAAACATTCAAATATCATATTATAATTGCATGAAAAGGCCAAAAATTCATGTATAGTACGTTAATTTTTATGATTGAAATTAAAAAAAAAAGAACGAAATATGACATGTTAGACAATAGGTATTTTTTAGCATAATATAATAAAAAATTAAAAAAAAACTGAAATATGACATATTAAACAATATTTATCAAAATATAATAAAAAAAGTCGACTAGTGATAGTGTATTTTGACTCGATGCACACAGGTCTCTGATTCTATTTATAAAATATTGTTGACTAGTAAATAAATATTAAGCAAAGTTACTTATACTAAAAAAGTTTAAAAAAAAATAACATAAGTGAACAAATAATTGATATATTATTAAAAAATAATGATTAGTTAATAAATTTTAACAAATATTAAATAAAGAATGTTGGTTTTTTATTTTTGTTGAATAATCATTAAAAAGACATCAATTTAATTAAAAGTTGAGCAAATACTAATTAATTATTAACTAATAATAAGTAAATAATAATGATTAGAAATAAAGTAACACTGTAATGAAGTAGCAAATTGAATGATAAGGAAAATATGAATTTAATAATTAACTAATAAAAAGGGTTAAATATAAAATGAGAAAGATAATTAATTAGTAATAATTAATTATTAAATATCAAAATTTGGTCCCTTATACATAATGGCTACCGGTGCCACATCTTGCTCTTCTTCTACTGCATCGTGGTCGTTCTGGTTGTATGTCTTCTTTTGTATACTGCGATTCAGGCAACTCAACTCTTGATGATATTTGTGTAGTATTTAAATCAAACCAAGTAGAGTTAGCCAGAGAAATTGACTGGCGAGGAGTCTCAAATGCTTGATTATATAACTTACCATGTTGAAAGGAATACATATTGTACTCAGCACCAAATAAAGTTAGGTCATCCAATAAAGACATAAATGGTCCAGACTAACCAGGAATAGGAGAACTAAATGGGGGCAATGAGGATGGTGGCATGAAAGAAGAAGAAGCGGCCCCTACAAATGTATTGGATGTGGCTAATGTCTTCTTGGGAAGTAAATGGAGGTTTGGTTGATAAATAGCCATCACATCGCTTACTTGGTCTTCTACGTTGAGGAATTTGTGGATGTGGTATTTCTTGTGCAGGTGGAGCAGGATCAGGTTCCATGTTGAAACGTTGCTCTCTCATTGCAATTAATATGTTATGTTGGTTTTGAGCAACCCTGGTATGAAAATTAGTTGACGTTTCTGGAGGGTAATTAATGGCAAGCCTATATAAATCTTTTACTATGTCAACCTGAAATTAATAATAAATTGTTAGGTTATGATGTTATCTATATTAAGGAAAAATACAATGATGGTGAAAAGTACTAAAAAAGCTACTACATAACCAATCACACTACTAGAAGGATAGATCCACTGTCGAGTATGTCTCCAATACCACTACATGTACTCGAATGTACGATGAAACACCTCATTTGTTGGAGGAGCATCCGAAGTAGCATAAGGCCAATTAAACTATGTTTCAATGAAGATTCTGTGAGCTTTCATCCATTTCTCTGAGGTTTTCCCTCGCAACTGTGTTGTGTGACAATCCCCCAAGTTAAACGGGGCCATCAGAATTGGTTGTTGGAGACCAAATTACCTTAGAACACGATCAAGGTGATGCCATTCTACAATGTGAAAGCATATAAGGAGGACAGAAGCACACCAAATGTCACTTGATTCGAAGCAATAATCTGGAATTAGGCCAAGATTTCTAAGCGGTTCATATGGTTGCCAAATGATCTCATCATCGGTCGTTGCATCAAGTAAACTTCTATAACGTCGTAAAGCCGAGCGTAAAGAACGGGGGCCCAGTTGTATGTTTTTCCACCTATGATTATAATAAAGAACATATTAAAATATGCATGATTTTGATAATAAGTGAATAAAAAATATTTAAAGTGTATTTTTAGCTTACCTAAACCCTAGGGGTGGTAAGAAAGGATAGACATCAGTGTTTGGATTTAGTGGTGGTGGTCGCTCTAATGCTAGCATGGAAAAGTGATCCCATGCCCATAAATATAGTAATGCCAAGCATTCACCAATACTCACCTCAAATGGGTTAGTGGCATTGCACATTTCTCTGTATAGGTGAGTTAAGACTGCTAAACCCTAACTATATTTTCCAGCATCTTTAAAATTAGCTAACTATACATTAAATAGACCCTATGATCAGACCTATCTGGCATAAGATATCCACCTATTAGTCTAAGAATATATGCATGTGCAAAACTTTGTATGTCTATATCTGATGCATTATCATCTAATTGATTAAAATTCTCCTCCAACCTGTTAGCAAGGCTGACTTCCCAAGAGGGGGGGTGAATTGGGAAGATTGAAATTTTTCTGCACAAGGTGAAGTAAGTGAAGATATCACAATATAATAAAAACAATGCGTAAAACAGAGCAAGCTGAAAAGTAAAGATAGGGAGAAGAAAACTCAGTAATTTATCCTGGTTCGGTCTTTTCACTTGACCTACATCCAGTCCCCAAGACACCTCTTGAGATTTATCCACTATACAGCAAGAATTTCAATGGGCTTCTTGCTAGGGCCACAGTACATGAGTATGCTCTGTTTCTGAGCTCTCTCAAACTCTCCAAGCACTTTCACTATGTGCTTCCTAATTCCCTTGTGAATACCCCTCACAAGTAAATCTATCTCCAAGATGAAGAGTAGATTGATTACAATGAAATAACTCTCTTGAAAAGAGTAAATATGAAAGTTTGAGTACAATTATAGAAGTTGAGAGGGTAAAAGCTTTTGAGAGGAAGATTTAGCAGAGATTCAGTATATATCTGTTTGATTCTCCTTTCACAACTTCAAATAATGTTGTATTTATAGATTTAGGTCTCAAATATCCGTTAGAGACTAAATCTATCCGTTGGGGAAGTTATCCAACGGTTACTCTGAAAAACTATCCGTTTACCAACCGCATTTAATGTTTCTGACATACTGAAATTCGAATTTTGGTTGGTCAACAGACGAATTTCAAAGGAACCGAAGATTAAAGCTTCCAACGTTACAGCACGAAGTTCGTCTGTCCATGACTTGAAATTCGAATTTTGAAACTTACAAAACATTTTCACAATGTGACATACGAATTTTCAAGAAGAAAGTTTTTCGGTTAAGTGTGAACAGTGTTTTCAATTTTCTACAGTGCCTTCGAAATTCGAATTTTGGTATCCCAAAATTCGTTTGTCCACTGAATGTTTAAGAGACACAGTAGATTACTTTCTTCGAAATTCGAATTTTGGAAGGGTGAAATTCGTCTGTCAGAGAGACTCTTTCCAGACTAATTTCATCATTCGAATGTTGCAGGTTCTTATCATTCGTATGTCAATGTTTTACTTTAACAGACTCAAGAACTTAGCTTCTGAAATTTGAATTTTAATGTTCAAAGTTCGTCTGTCAGAGAACAGTTTTGAAACTTAAATCATTCTTGATCTCAGATGAACTTTAACATAGTTTCAGACGAATTTCTTCTATTTTCTCAATTTTTGTTTTGTTTGAAATTCGAATTTTGAAGGCTCAAAGTTCGTCTGTTGCAAAGAGGCATCTTTCAGACTTATATGAAAATTCAAATGTTGGAGGTTCAAAATTCGTCTGTCAGAGAGCATTTATCAAGCTCAATTTCATTTTGATTTCAGATGCACTTTATCATAATTTCAGACGAATTTCTTTGGTTTTTACAAACTTCATTTTACTTGAAATTCGAATTTTGAAAGTGTGAAGTTCGTCTGTTTATCAAAAGGCCTCTTTCAGACTAGATGAAAATTCGAATTTTGAACAGCCAAAATTCGTCTGACAGAGACCCATCTCTTCAGACTTATTCAGTTTTAGCTCGAAATTCGAATTTCCAAAGGCAAAGTTTGAATTTCCAACTTGACAGTTTAGCTTAACCTTTCAACCTTCGTCTGTTTGTGGGTGTTTTTCAAATATTTAAAGATTTAACATAAAATCAAAGTTTGAAAATATCTTTTCTTCAAATCAAAATCTTTTACCCAGTCATAACAAAAACTAAGGATCCTACTGCAGATCTAACAGCAAGAATTCAGAAAATCTTCACTTAAGACAGCTTTGATCTCCTTTGATATCTTCAATCCAAGCTCTTGAATGTTGGTTTGGAATAATCAAAACTCTTGATTCAACACAACCAACTCAAAAATAGCCTTTGCCCATATATGTTTGAGGAATGTGGACATTTTCTAAGGTGACATTTACACACATATGGCCATTCCAATTCATATTCTGCGGGCCCAATGATGGGAAGTCCTGCATAAGGAAGGCCCAACTGTATAGCCACATCCTCCAAAGTTATTGTGCACTCCTCACGTATAGTGTGAAAAGTATGAGTCTCAGGACATCATCTCTCAATAAGTGCAGAGACTAAACTTTGATCATACTCAAATTTGCCAAGTCGGGCAACACCATAAAATCCAGCTTCTCTAAGATATTCGATGGTTTGTATTGGTGGCTCACTCGTTTGCCTAAATCGTTGAGTAATAAGGATCTTATCAACCTACATAATAAATGAAAACATGGTTAACAAATAAGCATATAACTAATATGTAAAAGAAATTTACATACATCATTGTTCCACACTGCCGGTAAAATATATTGCGCTTGTAGATATAATAATGAGTCATCATCTGGGCCTGGTTGAATGACTTGATGTGGCTGCTTCATTTAAGAAATGTCTCTACAATGAATACAAAATAAAATGTGCGATGACCAAAAAATATTAATGTAATATATTTTCTTCATTAAGAAAGTTGAAGAAGTGCAAGAAATTAATAATCCAAATTTCTTTACATTTCACAAATAATATAGTTTTATACAAGCTATTTGTTTAGATGTTGAAGCCTGTGAACAATTCAAACGATTGTGATCTATTTGCCTACATAACCCGCATTTATTAGGTTGTCCAGATGTGGTCTAATCCATCTTATTGTGAATGTGAGTTGAGCGAGGGTGACCTTTTGCTCATGTCATTGATGGGTCAGGAATCAAATGATGACCATCAAATTGTGGCCAATGTACCTCATCTACTAATGGTGTAAACTCGTTGCTATAAGCCATTTGCATGGATTCCAACCTGAATACAGGATCTAGAAATTGTAAAAAGTCAATGCATACATGAGCACATGCAGCAATTACATGTACACATGGATATTTTTCTGCCTTGAACTCTCTACAATCACATTTTTTTAACTTAAATTGAGCTTACAGTGATGACCAAATTGACGAGCTGGGACATTGTATGGTTCTGAGACCTCGAATGATGTTGCTCTTCTGTCATAGTCCTGAACAATACATGCAGATGCAGATTGTGTAGCTATATCTAGTTTCTTGTTTAATGTCTCAGAAAATATCAGCCCTACTACTATTTGAACAATTTGAATTTTTTTAATCTATTTACGCCATTTCTTTCTGGTTGGGTGTGTAGATGATTCGGGGCAATAATGGAGTTGAGTGACCCAAATGGATCGACTGAGGAGGCCATCTCGGAGTTTATTAAAAAAGAGTTCCAAGATTTGCCCTGGGCTCATACGAGGATTCTTGGTCTTCATTTGGGGAGGCTTTGCCAGGATGAGGAGATTTTGCGCACTGAGAGTGGTAGATATAAGATTATGGTTGATTGTGATAATTTTGGTAAAAAGGACGAGAAAGGACAGAGAGGTAGGAAAAAGAGAAAGAAAAGCAAAAGGGGTAGTAGAAATCACAGAGGTGGAGAGACACGGGAAGGAATTGAAGGTACTGAGAGAAGTAAAGAGTTACAAGAGCGAGAAAATGAAGAACAAAATCAACTTTCTGAGTTACATGGTACGGAGAATCATGAAATGATTGAGGAGCAGGAAAAATCTGAAATAGGGCTGCTTAGTATGACTGAGGAGTGGCGGCGTGTTTCATTGACAATACTCATCACCGTGGATCAATCTAGACGTCCAGTTTTAAACGTCCAGTTTTAATTTGAATAATAGATTTATAATTTTTTATTTTAATTTTTAATATAATAATAATATTTATTTTAAATTTAGATTTTATATCTAATAAAATATAAATACCATAAAAATATGATAAAATATATAATTAAATTGGACTGCCACTCCAGAAACTGATGAGCACCGAAAATGCTGTCATGAATATTCTGGCGCTTAGGCGGCAATGAGCGGTAATTTACCAACGATACGATCTCAAACTTCGTGATTCTCCTTCGCAGCCATTGAGAATTTCTGCGAGAGAACAGCGGAAGGTACGCTTCTCTATCTGTAGCCTATTTATGTTTGTTAAGGCGTAAGCTCATATACGTAGAATGATTATCACTCTGAATAATTTCACTATACACAAACTTCGGCATGGATTGATTTTTCTGTTCATATTTTGGTTTAACTTGCCCTGTTTCGAGCGTCTCAATGGTTAGTGTTTCGGACTTTTGGTCGCTGATTCATAGCCATAGGCTAGTAAACTTTTTTGTGCGTTTCTGTCCCATGTAAGGTTCTGAAAACTCTCTCGTTCGGGGCCATTTTTCTCGTCGAAAAACGCTGAGAAAATTCAATTATGCAAAAGTAACTGGTAAAGTATTATGCTCAGTTTAGTCATTATGTTTAGCTATTTATATTTCGTTGCATTTCATTTGAGGAAATATATAATCCACGTAAAATAGTCGAAAGGTGCACCTCCGCAATGGGTTGGGGAGACTGGATATGTTCTGCCGTTTTAGGAAGCAGTCCTAACTTTTTAGTCCTTGCTCATGATGTTCATTCCATCTCATGTACTCATTTTCTACACAAGAAGCTGAATCCTAGATTAATAATTATCCTGATTCATGATACAACCTTGGTCCTAGTGTAGAAAAATTGCTCAATCTTTTGAGCTTGAAGATAAAAGCATGATATAAATTATCAATATCTTGGTTATTATATACGAGATTCTGGGCCACATAGCATGAGATCACAAACTTTGCCTTCGTCCTTCGCATTCCCTTTTTACAAAGCTTCTAACTTAGGCTGTTGGAATGAAGTAATTGTTTTGGTTTCAATCTGTGGTTTGTGTGATTAAAATCATCGCATTCCATTGATTCGAAATGCACAAGAGGTAGAGAATATATACAGCAAAAGAGAAACAAAAATCCCTAAAAATAAGCCACAAAATCTCCCCTAAGAAATTCTGAGAAACGACGGATCCTCGTGAGTTTGTCAACCTCTGCTTACTGCTTGTCTTTTCTTTGGTCTTGGCCAACTTACTAGCTGGAAAGTGTAGTGTAGCCACCAGGGGACGTGGTGCTCGTGTTTCATGCTCAAATCCCCGCACACAGACATATCCTGCAAAGCAATATCAATTTGTTTAGATAGGTTTGGTTTCCATATAAAGTTTATCTGGATGCTTCACCTTTTACTACTTCATAATCTGTTTTTTACTATTAGGTAAGATTGGTTCTTCACCGTTTCTTCTTTGTTTTCCTCTTTCTTTCACAAAGAACCCATTAAGAGATGAGAAAAACTTGTTTCTTATATTTATGCATTGCTTTCGATTATTAGTGCATGACTTTTTTCTTACTCTACAATTGCACTTCAGACTAATAACTCACTGGTGTGAAAGAGGTCTTACTAAATAGCAAGGAACAGAGTCTAATACACAAAACACTACGAAGCATAGAGGCCTGATATTATAAATCACTGGCTGAATAGAAAATATATACTTAAACTAAATTATGATATGATATGTAAGAAAATTTCACCTGGACAAGAGAACATTAAGACCGAGTATAAAATTGGCCAAATTATTATAGAGAAGTTCTGGTTCTAGAATTAGTAGACACTGGTTCTCGATGGGACTAAAATTGTGATAGGGAATAGCTATTGAAATAAGGTTTCTCCCCTGGACACGTAGGATGGCCTTATGCACAGCCATTTTTTTAAAACTGCACCAAAATCTATACATGATAAGATGTGTTGTCATAAAAGAAAGTAAGATCTATGTTTCATATGCATACTGTTTGTTAGGATTTGCAAACAAAAATAACTCAAGGTGGAAGTGATGATAAAAACTGAAGTGCATTGTACATTTTTCTTATTGAACCATGCAGTATGGATATAAAGCAATATAGATCTTAAAGGTCACTCTTGCTTTCTTCTGGTTCATAACTATAAGAATGTCATCTGTGCCAAGTTAGTAATTAAGGATTTCATCATTGAACTCTTGCTTGTTTCCTTATCTTCTTATCCGTTTTTTCATCCTTGGAGTCCTGTCAGTGCTATTTATCAATAAATCTTCTATTTACATTAACGTACACATAAGTTGTGCACAATAATAACTCTCAGTTAATAGCATACTTTGAATGTAGGCAATGAAATTATATTGCTTTCGTTGTGAAGAGAAATGCACAGGCGTGTATGTATGTGTTGTTCTGGGATTTTCTTAATGGGCATAAAGCCACACAATGACACAGATAATCTGCTATGGAATTTGGCTATATCTGATTAGTTCAAAGTACAGGGAATCGGGAGATTCTTAGGCAGATTTAGATCAGAAGCATGTTAGGCACACTATGGTTTTCTTTATCTTTTTTCTTTTGGATATACAAATTGAATGGTGCTGGTGTGAGTTTGAAACTTGTTTGATCTCTTGAGCATGAGGATCATTCAGTGTTTATTATTAATTTTGTGGCTAAACCTCCAATACTCCATAGTTAATTTTACTGTAAAATATCAATTTTTTTTAATTTAACCACTCTGTATTCAGTAATTATTTTATATTCCAACTAATTTGGATTAAGTTGGATAAAGGCACAAAGGCCACAAAATATGTAATGCCATTGTTTTTATAATTGAATCAATTATTAAATTAGTTGAGGCATTTTTTTCAAAATTTATTAGTTCAATCATGGTTGGATGATTATAATTGAATTAATACTTTTTAATTTTATATATTAAAATATTTTATAAAAACAAAAATTATTACTATTTAATTTCATAACTTAATATCCAAACATAAACTAAATTTATATTCATGTATGTATAATTATAAGTTGAACACAAAATATGTTGTTAAGGGTGTGCCCATTTGGGTGGGTTTTTGACCCACCACCCCTTCTTTCTCAACTTTTATTCAAGGAAACTAGACCAAAAGGTTCTTCAATGACACAGGTTCTTGTTAAGTCAATTCTGAGGTGCTTATTGGTGTGCGTTTCTTTCTTTTGTTAGATATTTTTTCCCTTGTTTTGATTTTGTTGTTTGACTCTGGTATTTCATTGTATTGCTTTATCATTTAAAAAAAAAAAAAAAAAACACACACACACACACACAAAATATGTAACTGACAAAACAATATTAGTCATAGTAGTAATTATTAAGTAAGTCCATAATTATTAATAATTATATAAAAATAATATTTGCACAACATTATAATATAAGAAAAAATTCAATCAAAAAATGACAAAAGAAAAGCTTGAACCAGTTAAATAATTTAGCCAGTTTTCACCAGGAAAAGAAATTATAACTAGGCCAGCTTTTCCATTTTTTTTAAGTTTTTGAACAATTTTATCAATTTTTTGCTAATGTTCAAAATGAATACTTCTGTAGAGGTTGCAAATCAATTCATGCACAAGTTCACCGATTTTTTTCCTGTTGGTATACTAGCATTGCTAAAAATTAGGGATAAAAAATATGTTCAAGCCTTGTTGGAAAAAAATTCACGTTAGAAGAGAGAGCTATTCAATTTGAGTCCAATAATGTTCAAATTTGATTAGAGAATATCATATACAAGATAATTATACAAAAGAAAAGTCTTTTTTTGGCCAGAAAATAGTAGTGGATTCAGCTTTAATTTAAAAGAAAAAATGAAGCACTCTAACATGTAGACTTAGATAATTGCAATATTCATGACTTATATAGATATTGTGACTTTTGTTATATTGATATTTTCAAAAACTAAGAATACCAAAAACAAAATACTCAACTGGCGCATAGAGTGAGCATCCATATGTGGAGGAGATGCTTTGCGGGTACCCCTTGATTCATTTCTTTGGCTCGATCCACCTTACACCATGGACACTTCTCATAGTAACGATTCTTCAGTAATGTCTTATAATTATTCTTATGATCCTCCTCCATCTTTGCTTTCTCCTGCCTATAACACGCACTGTTTTTTAGTTCATCAGAAGACACAAAATTCAGGAAGTAAAATCAGAAACAGATATCAGAGAGCAAAGATGGGTGCTTTTTTTGCTTCTAGTGAAACCCCAGAAAGGAAAAATCAGAACTTGCGTAAAAAATTTAAATACAAAAATCATAATTACAGGATTCTGGAGGGAATATTGGAGAGTGAGAAATGGAAAATGTGAAGAGAAAACTGTGAATATATATATAGCTTAAGCTTGCCTCACTGACTGTCTAAGACTCAAAGTGAAGACAATAGATGCTAGTGCTTGATGAGGAGTTTTATATGGAAAAAAAGAAATTTTTTTTTATTTTTTTTAAAAAAGGTTAAACTTTACAACTTCATACTCCACTCAATTTGAGGTTAGAGAATAAACTAATCCAGCATCTTCTCTTAATCCTTGGATTCAAGTGCTTTTTCATTTTCTGATTTTTGACTTTTCTTGTGTCTTTGATTTGAGGCATTTCCTCTTTGGCATTAGGAACGGAATACTCTACATTAATCTATTTCTTATACTTTTTTGTTAAATTAAACAATGACTGTATATGTACATGTGCTTCATTGTGCCTTCTGAATTTGTCAGGCCATGGGTATAGCCTTTCATATAATTTTTTATATCTTCTAACTTTAAGTTGAGATTCAATTGAAGGGTTTGTGCATGGAAAGTGTTCAATTTATTAAATTAATGAAGAGTGGGAATCTTCTCATTCTTTCTCTCAATTGTCAATACTTTTTTGCACGTGATTTAAAATGTTGGTATGATTATTTATGCTAGCATAAGAAACTTTTATTTAATCTTTTCAGGCTAATGTTATTATTTTATATTTTTGTTGTTAAAATTTCAATTAAAATACATTAAACATTGGGTGTGTTTGGTATGAAGTTTATAGAATTAATTTTTTGTAAAATAATTTGTGTTTGAATGCTTTTATTTTAAAAGTGATTTTGATTAAATGGAGTATGTTTAGATGATTTCAATTAAAATCACTTTTATATGGATAATCACTGAAAATGTCTAAAATTTTGTTTTTCTTGGATAATAATTATTATTTTAAAAATTTCATTAATAACTTTTTAATTAAAAATTTAATTGATAAATAATATGATAAGAAGTAAGAAAAAAGAACTTTTGGCTTTTAAAAATTGATTCTAAACATGCACTTAAACAGTGAAACCTATAGAAATTAAAATCTATTTTGTGGTTTGAATAAAATAAGTAATCTTGTGTCATATATTTTTTCTTGTCAAAATCATTTTCAGAATGATATTAATAATATTTTTTTAAATATATAAATAGTTTTTTACAAAATGCATTTTATATTTTAAATTTAGTCTCACATCTTTCTATTCTTTATTTTTATTCTATTGTATATTCTGTATTCACTAATTTTTATTTTATTTTCTTTCTTTTTTTTTTTTAATCGGGTTTACACTTTATACCGTGCATAGAATCCGAAACTAGTAAATACTAACGAAGTTATGAGCTGATCAGGGGCTTTCTACTGTTGAATTTCGACGCTTCGACTCCTTGAAGTTCTGGCAGCCATGAAAGAGCCCCAATCTCAGCTCACAGATTGTAGAGACACCCACATTATCCATAAGATTAGAGAGTCTCTCTTGTCTCGGGGTTGCACAATTGATCCTTACGTCATCGCACGGCGAATTCAAGAGCTTTTTCCCTCGTTCGACACCCCTAAACACCCGCCATATGCTTTGGTAAGTTATACTCTGCCCAGTTTACGACATATTGTGGCTGTTTTAGTTATTTCCTAATCGAATCACTTAATGCTGTAGTTGATTTTTTAATGGAAATACGTATCATAAAATAAACAAAAAGAATACAAAGAAGCGTTAGACTTTACATATTCCTTTCATCATCCACCACCTTCTTACAACAAGGTGGTGGTTGATCAAAGGTCTCAAAATGAGTCTTCAAAAAAGTGATCACTAATCCTGTGTTAGCCTAAACAACCTATGTATACAGTTGTTTGCTTCCCTGTACATAAGATTAAAAGTAATACACCAATTCCTATTCATGAGCTTGTGAACTTGATCAATAGTCTCATGGTAAGGATAATCCTTACTATTCTATCTCATGATCAAATTAACAACCACAGCACACGCAGTAAAAACATGAACCGTTTTCATCCCCTTTCCCCAGCACCAGTCAAGGCCCTCTAGAATCACCAAAATTTCCAGAATAACCTTTGGGTGTACGCTGCACCTTGCATGATAGCCCATCAACCAATCAGCTTGGTGATCCCTGATAACTCCAACACATCGTCCATTACCATCTCGGTAGGCACTAGCACAAATATCCATGCTCAACCTATCAGGATCCGGGGGTACCATTTATCCTGGGCGATTTTGCATTGTTTCCTGAAAGTAAAAGGCAGTTGAGATATGAACCTGTCATAGCTTGCTTCATACAAAGAAGTATTTGCAGAAAAATTATCAGTTGCTCTTCGGTTGCAAACCGTTTCTTACACCTGTATGTCCAGATATCCCAATAATTGAATTTCATTTGAACAATTTGAATTTTTTTTAATCTATTTATGCCATTTCTTTCTGGTTGGGTGTGCAGATGATTCAGAGGGCAATAACGGAGTTGAATGACCCAAATGGATCGACTGAGGAGGCTATCTCAGAGTTTATTGAAAAAGAGTTCCAAGATTTGCCCTGGGCTCATACAAGGATTCTTGGTCTTCATTTGGGGAGGCTTTGCCAAGATGAGGAGATTTTGTGCACTGAGAGTGGTAGATATAAGATTATGGTTGATTGTGATAATTTTGGTAAAAAGGAAGAGAAAGGACAGAGGGGTAGGAAAAAGAGAAAGAAAAGCAAAAGGGGTAGTAGAAATCACAGAGTTGGAGAGACAAGGGAAGGAATTGAAGTTACTGAGAGAAGTAAAGAGTTACAAGAGCGAGAAAATGATGAACAAAATCAACTTTCTGAGTTACATGGTATTGGGAATAATGAAATGATTGAGGAGCAGGAAAAATCTGAAATAGGGCTACTTGGTATGACAGAAGAGTGCCATGGAAGGGTGTTTCATTCACAAGTTGAAGCAGAAATGCCAGAAAATAAAAGTACAGGTGAGCGAGAGAGAGAAAGTGAAGGTACTGAGAGAAGTAATGAGTTACAAGAGCGAGATAATGAAGAACAAAATCAACTTTCTGTGTTACATGGTACAGGAACTAATGAAATGATTGAGGAACGGGAAAATTCTGAAATAGGGCTACTTGGTATGACTGAAGAGTGCCATGGAAGGGTGGTTCAGGCACAAGTTGAATCAGAAACGCCACAAAATAAAAGTACGGGTGAACCAATCCAGGTAATGGGCGATTTAACTATAATTTTTGGCTTTCTTTTTCGTTAGTCTACTTAAGTAGTATTGGAATTACGCTTTTGTGTAAGCTAATCTTCTAAAAGTATATTAGTAGAATTTTGATGACTACTACCAGAAAAATTCCTAGGAATTAGTGCACTAACAGACAAAAGCTAGAAAACCTTTTAAAATTTAATTTAAACATACTAATAATAATCCTTAATCGTTGATATCTTTTATATTAATAATACCTAATTCATGTTTTCTCTCACATTGCATTCGTAAAGCTCACCATGCATTATTTTCTCCCACCTCTAATCTGTAACTTAAGGCACGCAACTAACCTACTATTCTTGCATATCAGATTTCACATTCTTAGCTTTTTCAGCGCAAACACTATTCAAAGAAATCTCAACCTATTTTACTGAATTGTCCTCTCTTGAAAGCAAGCATCGAAAATACATACTCATGTCTACTATATTGTCCAGCCGCAAATCACCGTAACAATATGCCTTAAACCCCTTCCTTTAATAGTCATTATGTTATGAATTCTCTGTTTGGAAAGATCAAACACTTTAGGTTGTTTTCTGAATGAACTAGTTATCCTCAACTTGCTTCATGTTAAAAGTTGTAGATGAATCCTCTATTTTTTCACATTAATACTTGTGGACGAACAACATATGGCAGAAGGAAAGTTTTGGAAGTCAGTTGCTTTAACAACTTGAAATGTGTGAAATGGGGTAGAAAATTTGTTCTTGATTATTCTGTGTCTGGTGGTTTTGTTATGTCAATTTAGTGGGTAAATATGCTTTGACTTGTTCTAACTTCTTCGAATTATATAGCTTCGTTATTCTTTTTTGTTACTATTTTTTATATTGGTGTAATGAAATTTTTTATTTGTTGAAAATTTATTTTCATCATCCCTCTCATTATTTGTGGTTGAAATAAATTTATATTCTGTCTTACTTTTGTAATGATGTAGGAGGCAATGATGGAGTTGAATGACAAAATCAGATCAAGTGAAATTATGAATACAGAACCTCATATGGGGGAAAAACAGAACTCTACGGTGATCAAGAAACACTTTCAGTGCAATGAACAACCATATAATTTGTTGGCTGGGGCAGAAAATCAAACAGCTACACAACAAATTGAGGTCACAACTGAGATATCGAGATTCTTTTCAGATGAAATCAGTAATAATGAAAACTTGAGTGCTTCACTTGGTAGTCCTACTACTGCAGTTATACCAAAGGAGAAATTGCAAATTTCAGAGCAGGAAGAACAGCATGAGAATGAGACTCCTTCCATCCAGCAGAAATTATCTGGTGCCTGTGAATTGCTTGTGGATCAGGAGGGTTCCATATGTCAATTGGAAACAACTTGTTCATCCCAGCCCATAGCACCAGACCTTCCAGTTGATCTGACTTCCAGTTCTGGGAATTGTTCAACAGTTCCTGTTTCTACTGAGTTCCTGGAGTGCACACCATCAGAAGGGATAGAATTAACCCCAAAACAATTGCAGATGCAAACGTCAAAGTGTGGAACTCCAGAAACTGATTTGTGTGCAGCAACTAAAATGTTAGCTTCATTATCTTCTATGACTATTCACGAGCACAATCAACCACATGATGCGATACTAGGAAGTCCTAAAGGGGGGGTGGATGATAACACAACTTTTGGGGATCTGGAGAAGCACGCACCAAGTCCTCGATGCAGTGAGAGGCAGCCTAATCAGAAGCCTGTTATAGACTATCCAGTGGAGTCACTGCTGCCCTCAGATGGCAGCATTGTTGATAAACAAAAGCCTAAATATTACAAAATTAAGAAGCATCTGCAGTTACAACCTCAAGGTCAAGGTAGAGGTCGAGGCCGTGGCCGTGGTAGGTCTCCCATGCTAGATAGAAATCCTCATCAACATGAGGAGCAATTACAACTGCAGGACCAAGCTCTTGGTTCAGTGAGCTTTCCTAGTTTAGAACCAAATGAAACAATTTACTCATCGCCTGGTCTAAACCGGCAGCAGTTAGGTGATCCAACTTCTGAAGAGAGCCTAGGTTGCATACCGTCAGCAGAGGTATCAGCATTACTGCGAATGTCTTGGGATAGACTTATTGACAGAGATTTGGGTACAACATCCAAAGTGGAAGATTCACTGTCTTTTATGAATGTTAATGAAGACAAGCCACTGCAGCATGAGAATATCGGAGTTCCTGAGGGAAAGTTAAGTTTAGATGGAAAAACAGATTTCGAGCATCTTGAGCAGCAGCCACCAAAGCGCCAACGGAGAGGGAGGCCTCCTAAGTCAGACGATGGCATTTATAATAAGAAAAAACCAAGTGTCTACAACACTGTGAAACACAGGCAGTTGCAATCACCAAGAAGGAGAGGTATGGTGAGGCCTGCTAAACATATTCTAGCTCGGGGTTGCCGCGAGTTGCAGGGGCTGAAGCTATCTCATGCGTACCAAAGCCATCAGCAGCTACAGCTAGAAACATGTCAAGGTCAAGGTAGACGCCTGTTGAGGTCCAGCTTGACCAAATCAACTTGAGATGCAGGTTAATCCAATCTCTCTGATTTAAGAGGAACGAAATGATCAATGATGTTTTTTTTTGTGACCCTTGTCTGACCGTACAATCCTAAAATTTGTAGTATTACTGTCATGCTTTGACAAGCTTTCTTAGAAGTTTACTGTAGATTATTGGTCAGTATTTTTCCCGTTTTGTTTTGTTTTTTTGTGGGTTCGGGCATTCTTCGTACTTACTTCGAAAAAGAAAAGCAAAACTGCAATGAACTGAGGTGTTTGGTAAGAGTAATGGAAAAATAATTTATTTTTTGTGGTATGACAAAAAGAGGTATGTAATATTTATTATATTATTATAATTTGGTTATTGTTATGAAATTTATTATTATTATTATTTATTGAACATCAGAAAGAATATTTTTAATTATAAGATTATTTATTTTATTTTATTTTGCATACCAGATAACTTTAGCCATATTTGATAGGAAAAAGTTATTTTTCAAAGAAATGGAAAACAGGGAGAGGAACAAGAGATTTTTATGAAAAGGTTATTTTTTACTTCCTAATATGTTAGATAAAATTTTGTCTCATATGAGAAATTTTTCTATTTTTTGTTGAAGCATCGTGACTGGAGTGTCAAGATAAAACTAGAAAATAAGATTTGTCGGTTCGAGATTAAGAAGACGAAGGAACGTTGATCCGTGGGAGGGGTGGAAGACAGTGGGAGGAGCGTCAAAGGAAGACGGTGGTGGCTATTCAAATCTGGAACGATGATGGAGAATGGGAAGGGATGGTGGTCATCTGGAATGATGATGGAGAACGAGAAGGGATGGTGGCCATTTAGATTTGGAATGATGATGGAGGACGGGAAGGGATGGCAGCCGAAGGAAGACGATGACAGAGAACAAGAAGGGACGGGAAGGGATCTGTGGCTTCTTTGTTATATTCTTTTTTGTGAGGGGGTAGTTTAGATATTTTATACATGATTAAACTATCATAATGGTATGGAGATTGCATGATTTCAGATTCAGGGTATAATGTTTAAATATGTAACGGGGATTACATAACAAAAAGCTAATTAAATACAGCTACCTTTATAATGTAATCATTATTAAATTACCCTATCCACTATATGTGAACGAACGAAATAGGTAGTGGCCAAAAAAAAAACGAACGAAATAGGTTGTCCTGTGCAAAAGACTTGCTCACTAATGATTGTGTTGGGACTTTGGTCCCCACTGAGTTCGTTAATGAGTAATTAATTGGGCCTCTTTTCACCAGAAAAAAAAAAAGTCTTTTTCAAAGGTGAAAAAAAACACTATTTTTTAAATTTTTTCCCGCCTACCAAACTTAGCATAAAATATTTGGGAGAAAAAATGGTCATCTCTCATTTATATGGTTTGTTAATGTACACTTCTTTAATGCCTAAGCGTGTCAATTAGGATAATTTTCTGTGTGGTTCTACCCCAACCACCACCACAAAAAACAAAAAAAAACAAAAAACAAAAGCAGGCCGTAGCAAAATAAAAAACTTATGCTGCAATATATGTGTTTTATTATTTATTATTATTCATTATCATTCCTAATATTTTATCAATCTACAATATCAATAAATATTTTTTTATTGTTTGCATTGTCTATTTTATTTATTTATAAGAGGAAGATAATCACCAATATTAATATATCAATATATAAAATATGGCAAGTCACACATTTCAATTTTGTGCAATGTATAGATAAATCATACACATGTCTGGTCGGTATTAATATTATTACTAAGGATTATTGTCTTGGTCAATATCAAACAAACACTTTAAATAGTTTTTTTTATTTTATTATGTATCTTTGATTTTTTATATTTTTAAATTTAAATATCTTCCAGCAATGTATGGAGCAATTATTCTAATGTATTTTAAAAATTGTATCAAAAAGAGACACAAAGTGTCAGAGAATAAAAAAATCATGAACATGAAAATACCACCAAAAAGAGAACAAAAATATTGAAAATTCTATAATATCATTATCAATTAGCAATTAGCATAGATGGCCTATCTAATCGGCAATCTCTTGGTATGGGCGAAGGAATGCTACTCAGATTAATTTTTCTATTTCTATTCCATAAAAAATTTTTCTAAAATATCAAGCACCTAATTTGGGAAAATCTCATTTAAGGACCCTTCAACAATAATATTCCTAAACTAGAAATTATAAAATCTAACATTATTTTTAAGGATCTAGATCCTTATAGGTAATTAAAAAAAAAGTTTTTTACCAAAATATCCCTTTCCCTTTCCTCCTTTCCTACCTACCTCATTGGCGCAGGCATTGGAGACATCACCGGAGGTCTGATCACCGACGAGGTAGCTGGAGGTTTGGTCATTGGAGATCTAGTCACCAGTGATAGTGCTGGAATAGTGAAATATTCTCACTTGGAAAAATAGTTATTGCCACTTGGAAATTTAGTTATCTCCACTTGAGAAATTAATTACTACCAGTTGGAAATTTAGTTATTCTCATTTGGGAAATTTATTATCCACACTTGGAAATTTAGTTATTTCCACTTGGGAAATTAGTTATCACCAGTTGGAAATTTAGTTGTTCTCACTTAAGAAATTTGTTATCAACACTTAGAAATTTAGTTACTCCCACTTGAGAAATTAGTTATCACCAGTTGGAAATTTAGTTATTCCCACTTCAGAAATTTGTTATTCACACTTGAAAATTTAGTTATTCTTACTTGAGAATTCAGTTATCTCTACTTAAGAAATTAGTTATATTTATTTGGGAATTTAGTTATCTCCACCTAGGAAATAAGTGATCTCTACTTTAGAATTCAGTTATTTCCACGTGAGAAATTAGTTATCTTCACTTAGGAATTTAGTTGTCCCCACTTGAGAATTCAATTATCTCCACTTGAGAAATTAGTTATTCCCACTTGAAAATTTTCCAGTGCGGATAATTAATTTTCCAAGTAGATATAACTAATTTCGCAAATAAGGGTAACTAAATTTCTAAGTTGAGATAATTAAATTTCTAAGTGTGGATAACAAATTTTCGAAGTGGAAATAACTAAATTTTCAACTGCTGATAACTAATTTCTCAAGTAGAGATAACTAAATTTTCAAGTGTGGATAACAAATTTCCCAAGTAAGAATAACTAAATTTCCAACTGATGATAACTAATTTCCCAAGTGCAGATAATTAAATTTCCAAGTGGAGATAACTAAATTTTCAAGTGTGGATAATAAATTTCCCAAGTGAGAATAACTAAATTTCCAACTGACTATAACTAATTTCCTAAGTGGAGATAACTAAATTTCCAAATGATAATAACTATTTTTTCAAATGAAAATATTTCACTATTTTCGGCACTGTTGCTAGCGATCAGAGCTCCGATGACTAGACCTCTGGCGACCTCACCGGTGATCGAACCTCTGACAACTGTGCCTGCGCTAGTGAGGTAACGAGGAAAGGGGGGGGAAGAAGTATTTTGGTAAAAGATTTTTTTTTAATTACTCATAAGGACTAAGGTCCTTAAAAAGGATTTTAAATTTTATAGTTTTTAATCTAAAAATATTCTTGTTGGAGAGTCCTTAAAATGGAAATTTCCCGCCAAATTTTTACATACCAAACAGGGAATAAAGCTAGATTGAAAGGCCGAAACCTGCCCAAACGACCCAAGAATTTTGCTAGGTCTGCTTCTCTTCCTTTTGCTACAAAGAAGATTTTAATTTTATTTGGATTGGGCCATTTTGTATACCCAAAACGATCAGATCCCTATCGGCCGAAGGGCTGATTTCAAGGTACGCCAAAAAAAATTAAAATAATGGGAGGGAAAAGCATATGAATATTCTGGAGCTTTGGCGGCAAAGAGCGGTAATTTACCATCGATACGATCTCACACTTCGTGATTCTCCTTCGCAGCCATTGAGAGTTTCTGCGAGAGAACAGCGGAAGGTACGCTTCTCTATCTGTAGCCTATTTATGTTTGTTAAGGCGTAAGCTCATATATGTAGAATGATTATCACTTTGAATAATTTCACTATACAAACTTCGGCATGGATTCATTTTTCTGTTCATATTTTGGTTTAACTTGCCCTCGAGCATCTCAATGGTTAGTGTTTTGGTCGCTGATTTATAGCCATAGGCTAGTTAACCTTTTTATGCGTTACTGTCTCATGTAAGGTTCTGAAAATTCTCTCTAGTTCGTGGCCATTTTTCTCATAAAAAAACGCTGAGAGAAATTTGATTATGCAAAAGTAACTGATCAAGTATTATGTTCACTTTGGTCATCATGTTAGCTATTTATATTTCGTTGCATTTCAGTCGTTTTTTTTTCCTCCCACGCACTTCATTTGAGGAATATAGAATCCACGTAAAATAGTGGAAAGGTGCACCTCCGCAATGAGTTGGAGAGACTAGTGGATGTGTTTGCCGTTTAAGGAAGCAGTCCTAACTCTTTAATCCTTGCCCATGATGTTCATTCCATCTCATGTACTATTTTCTATCCAAGAAGCTGAATCCTATATTAATAATTATCATGATTCATGATACAACCCTAGTCCTAGTGTAGAAAAATTGCTCAATCTTTTGAGCTTTAAGATAAAAGCGTGATATAAATTATCAATATCTTCGTTATTATACACAAGATTCTGAGCCACATAATATGGGATCACAAACTTTGCCTTCTTCCTTCGCATCCCTTTTTTACGAAGCTTCTAACTTAAGGCTGTTAGAATGAAGTCATGGTTTTGGTTTCAATCTCTGGTTTGTGTGATTAGAATCATCTCATTCCATTGATTCAAAATGCACAAGAGGTGGAGAATATGTACAGCAAAAGAGAAACAAAATTCCCTAAAAATAAGCCACAAAATCTACCCTAAGAAATACTTAAAAGCGACTAATCCTTGTGAGTTTGTCAACCTCTACTTACTGCTTTTCTTTTCTTTGATCTTGGCCAACTTACTTGCTGGAAAGTGTAGTCTAGCCACCAGGGGACGTGGTGCTCGTGTTTCACGCTCAAATCCCCGCACACAGACATATCCTGCAAAGCAATATCAATTTGTTTAGATAGGTTGGGTTTCCATATAAAGTTTATCCGGATGCTTCACCTTTTACTACTTCGTAATCTGTTTTTTACTATTAGGGAAGGTTGGTTCTCCGTCGTTTCTACTTTGTTTTCCTCTTTCTTTCACGAAGAACCCATTAAGAGATGAAAAAAATTTGTTTCTTATATTTATACAACGCTTTCAGTTATTAATGCATAACTTTTTTCTTACTCTACAATTGCACTTCAGACAAATAACTCACTGGTGTATAGTAGTATCTAAAAGAGGTCTTACCAAATAGCAAGGAACAGAGATAGTCTAATACACAAAACACTACGAAGATTAGAGGCCTGATATTATAAATCATTGGCTGAGTAGAAAATATATACTTAAGTTAATTTATGATATGATATGTAAGAAAATTTCACTTGGACAAGAGAACATCAAGACCGAGTATAAAATGGGCCGAATTATTATAGAGATGTTCTGGTTCAAGAATTATTATGCACTGGTTTTGGATGGGACCAGGGGTGTCAAAGGCGAGTGCCTTAGTGCCTCCGGTGCAAAACAAACTCATCACCCCGCACCACTAGAGAGGCAATGGGTTCAGTTAGGTGCCAAAAGGCGCACGCCTTTAGTGCTTTTTGTGTGTGAGAGATGTGTGCCTTTTGGCGCCTGGAAGAACAAAGAAGAAATGTGCAAACTGTCTGCATGCTCTAGCTTTGCTATGCTTTGTTTTTACCATTATGGAGTTTGCTCCTTATGTCACCACATTGCCACATCTTTTGTTTGTACTTGTAGGTTGTTTGTTTTTCTTCACGGAATTAAGAATTAATATTTTTTTTTATAAGAATTAAGATTTAAGATAGTTAGATTATTATAAATTTTAATGCAAGATAGAAAAGTTTTATGTTTAGGAAATTATATAAGTTAATAATAAGGAAAGTTTATGTTATACTCTACATTTCATCTATTTTTTATTGCTGCATCTCATTTCACTCGAGCGCACACCTTTCTAGTACATCTTGCCTTAGGCGTTTTATAGGCCTTGCTCATTGAGTGTGCCTTTTGCTTTTGACTACCTTGGATGCGACTAAAATTATGATAGGGAGTAGCTATTGGAACAAGGATTCTTCCCTGCACACATAGGATGGTCTTATGCACAGCCATTTTTTAAAACTGCACCAAAATCTATTCATGATAAGATCTATTGTCATGAAAAAAAAAGTAAGATCTGCGTTTCATATGCATACTGCTCATTAGGATTTGCAAACAAAAATAACTCAAGGTGGAAGTGTTGATAAAAGCTGAAGTGCATTGTGTATCTTTTTTTATTGAACCATGCAGTACGCATATCAAAACCATATAGATCTTATTTATACATACATTTAGGTACATTTGACTGGAAAAAATTAGCTATGCACACAGTGCACATGAGAGGATTCTCACACTAGCTATGAAGGGTTTTGGTTAGTTCTTATTCAAGTAAAATATATGGTTTAAAGGCTTTAATTGTACCGTGCACTTGGTTTTGATATAGACTTCACTTGGTGATACACTAAATGAGATAAGTTCAACAAAGAGCTGATGCTTCGGTTACACACTATTTATTTAAGTATTTAAGAATTATGACATATTTCATACGTTTCTCAAGCATCATGAAGGTGCAAAAGGAATTAAAGTTGAGATCAAATTGCACTGAAATATTTTTCTATCACTTTAAAGTATACAATCTTTCAATTTTGGACAGTTTTTATAATGTGCTCCATTATTACCTTTCTTTGGGATCTATTAAGGCTTATTTACATTGTGTGTCTTCACTATGATTCCTAAACTGTTCTCTTTTCCATTCGTTTTTATTCTCTCAGTTGAATATCTGTAATATGTCAATTTAGTTCGCTACAGTTATTTTGCTTTTTGATGCTGTATTGAAGTAGGTTGAGGCTTTATAAGTTTCAATAATTAAGCTTAATTGTGAAGACAATTATGGTCGTGGTTGATTTGATGGGTAATGTGTTTCATCTTGTTTGCTTAGCTGTTACTTTTTCCTTGCCATGGAAGCAAATTTAGATATCAATTAATAAGGGCTTAGCAGTAGACCACAAATGTTTTCAGTGCAATACATCATCAAATGATCTGTCAGTGTCAATGGGGGAGAGCTCATATTTTTGTCTCCAGGACTTACTCTCTTATTGTTAGTCTTGCAAAGGCCACGTCAAAGCCTCTTCACTCGTTTTCTTCTCTTCTACTCTTTTAATTATATGTCTGCAAAATGCTAACCCAAGAGCCATGGATGGGGGATATCACATTATGGTGGCAATTGTGCTGTTTCTACATTTTAGCAGATAAAGTTGCACTAGTGTATTTTCTTTTAGTAATTTGGCCCCTTATTATTTTTAACAAGTCTTGAAACTAATGATGCTTCCCAGTTTCTACACCTAAGCAGGATAAGTCTGAGAACTAAATCTTACCTCTCCAAAAGCAGTGCTGAATTTCCTGTGTTGATAAACCTAGTTGACAAAATGCGTATGATCAATTCCACTTCACTAATTCGTAGTGATTCTCAAGTTATTGAATAATGATGATTTAGAAGGCTTTACCTTTAAATATTGATGGAGTGGATGTTCCAAAATAAACTGTTCGCCTTTTAAGATTCCAAATCCAACTTCGGGGAATATTAATTGGGTCAAGACTTGTGTCATGGTCAGCGAATACCTGCATCAAATGACATGTTTTGTGCTTCTTATGATTACAAAGATACATATATAAAAGAAAAAGACATTTGAAATCTGAGATTTCACACTGCTCTACCTCATTGACTTGAAAATAGGTGCCATTTAGTGGAAAGCTCCCTCGCATGGCTGTTCGACATGGTATCTGTGAATAATTAATCATGAATCCAAGTCAGCCCATTATAATACTTGGATATGGCATATAGATGACATTATAAGTTTGATAAAAATCCAGACCAGGATTGTCCCTCGCACTATCTTTGAATTTGCTTCACGAATACTGTTGCATGAGAAACATTCCTTCTCATTACACAGTTGGCCATCTTCTTGGAAGCTGCATTTTGTTTCTGGTGTTTGTACAGAACTTGCCGTCTCACCTGACGCAAGCATTAATGCAAATCACAAAACATCAGAAAACCAAAACAAATGATTCATCTGTAAACTTTCCCCAATTTTATTGCTACATATTGCAGACAAAGATCTCAAATCCTATGTAAATACATACATGGTAATTGAAATTTTTATTTAGTCTACCTGGAGTCCATATGGCAAGAAGGTATTTGCATGGATCATCATGTTCTCGCTTGTCCCACTGTATATCAGAAGCAAAACAATTGGATATACATGATAGAATCGAGGATTTGATAAGCAGAGAATGAACAGTAACTAACCCCTTCCAGAAGAGGATGCGAATCTGGGAGTTCATAACTGCAAGAAGGTGAACAAGAAATCAGCATATTTAACTGAAGCTTTTCGCGATAATAATATAGTGGCTATGATGTTCGTTGGAATTTATATCAGCAACTGTAACTTCTATAAATTCCAAATTTCCATTATCATGTTTTTGGGCAACTCTCCTCATCCTTGCTTGTTGACTTGAAACACACTAGTGGAACAAAATAATTCACATATTTGTGATTCTGGATAAATGCAAATCTTACAATGACTGAACAGCCTTTACTTGGTAGTGGTAATTCCTTTCTTATCCCCATATTTCCTTAGTTTACTTATTCTAATACTATAGTTGTCATCCCATGTTCATAGTTGAAGTTAGTGGTAATGACTGAAGTTACTTATGTCACTTGGTTTTTTACTAAAACAAGAAAAAAAAAAACTTACACACAGTGCTCTGTTCGCAGTCGGCTCACATTCTTTAGCTTGGGTGTGGGAATGGAAGCCGCTTCTGGAGTCAGAGGAACCAAGGCCTTTGACATTCCATCTTGAAGTTCCATGTTTTCTTGCATATAATTTTGTAAATTTTGAGTGAACTCTTCAATGTTAAGTTTGATTGTAGGAATTTCACAAGCATCCTCATAGAATGCATCCTCTATGTCATTTTCTAATGTTTGTGTGCATTCTGTCTCAGGTGTAGCCGGTTCTTCGATGATGGGTGTTGCTGGTTCTTCAATGATGGGTTCGCAGGTTACAATGTCGGATTTTGCGTCCAGTTGCTTTTGTTGATTTTTGTCATCTGGGGTTGTGCTTTCAGGGAAAGCTGAAGTTGTGTTTTCAAGGAGAGGTAAGGGTGACTTACCAATGATTACAGATGGGGTTTCATCAGACCCATTATTTCCAGTTGTGCTAACTATACTTCTCTGCTCTGGTCCTGGCAGGGCAAGCCTTGCACTGCACACAAATGTTTATCTGTAAATTGATTTATCATAACTAAATACATGCATGTCATTGCATTTTCAGGGTGATTTTGAAGCATTATTGTTGCCTGCATTATCAATAGTACTTGAGATGCTTTTTGAAGTATGTGAAAGGAGATCTGGATGGTGGTCTTGCATAGCGATTTATTCACTTCTGATAATTATGAATAATAAAGGTCATATAATATTAATATTAATATGTTATTAATACCTTGCAAATGCACTTGCAAAGTGTCTACATTCTCCTCTCATTGGACATGCATTGCAACTGGGCTTGCTTTTTGTACAAAAAACCTGCATTGATTTTGGTTTTTGCCCCAATCCAAAGTCACAATTGGAGTTTTGGTTAGGTATAGTTAGTCTCTAAAGTGAAGTATATAATAGAAGTAATTTTACCTTTCCAAATGTAATCATCTGGTAATGCAGCTCATACCTGTGATACAATGCAAAAAAACAATTGATCAATAGAGATAAGTTGCTTGCTACACTTACTGAGTTCATGAAAATACATGTATCATGTACTAATGTAAATTAGGGAGAGAAAAGAAACTCTTTACAATGTTCTTTGATCTAGCTTGCACAGTCGGGGCCAGAGATATTTTTGTATGGATTCCAACACTGGGTACCTGTACAAGATTGTATTAGCGGTTGTTATCTAAATAAATTATTGCCTTAGAACATTATTTCTATGATACTCACAATTCTAGAAGATGCAACTGTAGTGACTCTGGTAGTGGCTGGAGAGGTACCCACCCCAACCTTACTGCTATACGCCCAACATTTGTGTCCACCTATTATGTAGCAATAAATTTTCAGAATGTTAAACTTTCTATCATCTTGTATTTGCATAATCTGTTTTTAACTTACTGGGAATGCAAGATGGTGCAGTGTCAAAAGTCGCACACACTCCACACTTTTCAACCCCAATCCTCTTATGCTTAGCAAGTATTCTCTGCATACATGAATTAGATTCTCAATATGTAATCTGCACGTATTTTGCTTGCGTGAACCAGGACAAGTACTTATGGGACATGGGGAGTGTGATTGTCAATTCAAACTGCTAGTGAATTGATGAGTTCAAGATTTTTTTACAGCATTATATAATCAGCACACGCTAACATCATTTGTATGGGACTTAGAATATTATTTAATAGTTGAAATGACCTCCTAAACTTACTTCGCTTGATCAGGTGGAACATCCCTCAACCACTCAAGATCAATGCTTCCATGCTCTTCAACCAGTCGATTTAGGAACTTCTGCATAGTATATCATGTAACATTTGCGATGCAAGGCTTTTATTTCTATGAAATGCATTGATAAATAATTTCCAAGTTCAATTGTACCTGTATACGTTCAGCAAGCTTGTTGTTCATTCCTCGTTCTTGAATGGCATCAGCAATTTCAGAGACATCTGCACGCCTCACAGCGTCCCAGTCTAAAGAATCCATGGTGTCTGCAGTCTTTTCTCTTTTCCCTTCCTTAACTTGTGCCTGTATCCGTAAATTATCCCAATCCATTTGTTTCTTTTTATCCTTTCCAGCCTTCCTGCCCCTTGGTTTTATTGGGGCAGCATTTGTCTCTGTGCTTTCATTCCTCAAAATATAGTTTTGGTCTCCAGAATTTGACTCTGTTGCTTTCTGCGCTAAGTCTCGAGTCTGTGCAGAACTGTGCAACAAGGTTTGCTGCATCATATTATTTTGCTCATGAAGATGAAGGTGAGATGGCAAACTTTCAGACTGGGAAATTGCAGCGTGATCTACAGACTCTTTTGCTTGTGAACTTGATTTGCTCAAATTGTTCTCATCCTTATTGTCTGAGAAGCCATTGGGTGGTGCTTCCATTTTGCAAGAATCAAAGCAGTGTACTTCGAGTACTCCTGAGTTGGTGGTGAGATTCAAACTGTATCCACTTGAAGGGGTGATGGATTCTTCTATGGAGGCTTGAATAGCATCTGATTTTTCCATGTCTTCTGATTGGTTGTCATGCTTCACACCAATAGATGGATCAAATGCCTTCTCAAAGTTCTCGGATGACTTGGCTCTCAGGCTGTTAACTTCATATAACTTGGTTGAACTTACCATTTCTAAAAGCTTGCTGAAACCAAGTATATTGTACTTGGCTCTGCTTGGGAGGTCCTCTGCTTCTGAGTTGCTATCTGAGCATGACCCTATTTTCTCAGAATTTTGATCTACTGAAAAATCTCCTGATATTTGAGATGAAATGTCAGACCACTGCAATGAGACTATGTCAGTTAACTCTTTCCTAGTCTCCCCAAAACATGGTTTTTCCTGCCCTTCCTGGGTGATGACGGTAGCAGTGGGTCTGCTCATTGAACTCTGTTGTTCCCTAGTATTGCCTTCCTTTGATTTCAACAGCTTACAGTTTGATTCATCTGTTAGGCTAATCATGACGCTGGTAGTTCCTGGGGAATCATTGCTGTTTAGTGCTTTTTTTTCAGAATGGTTAGTCATGTCCTTTGTCGGAGAACTCTGGCAACAAACAGGTTGATTCAATATCTTGTCATCCCATTTTGTATTCTCTTTTGGTTCAACCATAAGAACTTGTTCATTGACAACTAAGCTTGTGCTTTCCTCATGGTATATTTTGCATGTGTTGCTTGCATTTAGAGGAAATCGAGCAGCAAGTGACATGAATGCAGAACTGTTAACAAAGAAACTCTAAAAATTTAATTTCTGTGACATCTCTCAGGGTTATAAATTTCCCAGTTGTTAAACTTGCATAATACCTGGAAAGATGGTCTGAGACATTTTGAGTGAGGAAAACTCCAATTACAGAGTCCACAACTGATCCTTTCCATTGAGAAAAGCGCCTATCTCCTGTTGAATTTGATTTATATTAATACAAGCAATTTGTGACCAAAGCCAATAGATGCAAAGGGAAGTGAGCTGTCTCATTAATAGAATTTTCTTAAGGCCACAATGATGGCACTAAAAGATGATTCTTCTACATCTTGTATGGTGTAGAGTTTTCACATTTTTGCTTGTCTTGAAGTAAGATATTTAAAAGTATGAATTTGTAGCTGTCATTATTTCTTTGTAAGCAGCAACAATAAAACACAAGGATATCAATATGATTTAATTTTACTATTTCAGGAAATGGTGCGGTTATCTAAATTAGATCGAGTTAAATACATTAACATTAGCTGTTTATGTAACTTTATAGGATTTGTTACTTGTAGCATTCTTGGAAGTCTATGTACAAAGGAGTAGAGTATGATATTATATTTGTCTTGGTGTTCATACGTCTAAGTCCTCACATTTATTTGACATTATTTGTCAACCTATACTGTCTTCTGAATGTTATACCTGACACAGGATTAGGCAGTTCAAATGTTTTCACGGATGTGGTGACCCCTATTTTTCTCAGTTGTACGAGAGTAGGGTTTTTGCCTTTAATATGGCTTTTGGTGCTTTTATTCAAATGCGGGAAAACAAATAAATATTATTGTTATTTTCTGAAACCAGTCTTTTCCCCATTTACTTGATTTTCTCACTTCTTCGCCTTGAGCACAAGATGCAGGTGGATGTATTGTTAGATATGCATGTCAAAGATAAACCATTTTCATATTCTTGGAAGCATTGCAATGATACCTTGTACAAGATGCATTCGTGCAATAAATGAGTCTGCTCGGCCATGGAATACTCTCCGTTCTTCTTCCCAGAATTTGGTTGTGTCTTCATTTGTTCCATCAATCCCATGACTATTTATATCTAACATCAGGAGCTTCCACATTTTACCAGTTTCCTCATCCAGATCAACTTTAGGCCGTGGTAATCGTTTTCTGATGCGATCAAATGACCCCTCATAGGGAATGATGGTGCCAACTCCTTGGGTGGTCTTGTCCTTTTGCTTTTGCCAGCAGTAAGTGACTAGTGCCTTTTGCTCTTGAGACAAAATGTCTCTGATTCTTCTGTTTATGTGTAGGTGTCTAAATTTCTCAGTTAATGCATCCATTATATGCATGTTGTTCCATGGCACTTGCCAATCAGCATCTGCATCCACAGCTTATGGGTATCAGGACAATATGAGTAAATTGTTCCTTTTTATTTTTATTTTTTTACAACTATGATATAATTGAACAAAGAAACAAGGCTTAGTTGAAATACCTAATGACGTGGCTAATGACGGGTTGTAACCATCCAACAGAAATTCATGATGCAATGGCATTTGATTTGTGCTACAATGTGCTGAACTCACAAGTTTATTTTTATTTTTCCGCATAGTTCTTTTTCTCTTGGTTGATGGATGCATCTTCTCTGCTAAAGCATCAATACTTCTTTCAGTTGCTTGAGATATATTATGAGTAGTAGCTCTACCTGTTGCTTCAAATGTGACTGGATCTTTTTCAGGATTATATTCATTGGAAATCAAGTACTTGGAACTTGATGTATAAAGATGTGTGCTATCATCTTCATGAGGGTAAGTTGCAAACCATATATATTTTGTGGGACTCAAAGATGTAGTTGAGGATCCCTTCTCACTTCTCCTTTTCTTTGGAACACCCGGAAATTGAACACAACAGCTCTGGCATGCATGTAATTCATTAGAGTGCACCTCATCTGCATGGACAGTAGTAGTGGAGTGTTTTCTCTTGGTACCACCCAGGTGTAATCCTGTAGTCAGATTTTCACTCTTACTACTGTTGGAATCATTTTGACTTAATTCAAAATTCAAGGACCTTCTACATGACTTTTTCTTAGATCCACACATCACTGGCTCTGTTGATTCTCCTGTCACTTGTGTTGGAGGTGTTGCGGGAGCTTTGTTTAGTCCTTTCTTTCTCACATACTTCCTCCTACCAGTTGGATTTTCTTTCGATTGCTCTGTCGATTCTCCTGTCACTTGTGTTGGAGGTGTTGCGGAAGCTTTGTTTAGTCCTTTCTTTCTCACATACTTCCTCCTACCAGTTGGATTTTCTTTTGATTGCTCTGTCGATTCTCCTGTCACTTGTGTTGGAGGTGTTGCGGAAGCTTTGTTTAGTCCTTTCTTTCTCACATACTTCCTCCTACCAGTTGGATTTTCTTTTGATTGCTCTGTCGATTCTCCTGTCACTTGTGTTGAAGGTGTTGCGGAAGTTTTGTTTAGTCCCTTCTTTCTCACATACTTCCTCCTACCAGTTGGATTTTCTTTCGATTGATCAGGCTTTGGGGTAACTGGCTCTCCAGTTCTTTTTGGTTTCCCTTCTTTGATAACCTTGGGTCGGTGTTTTCTTCTCCTTTGTTTTGGTGGTGGTGGTATTTGATTGAGATCAACACCATGGCTGCCTCCCTTGTCAAGGTTGTGATTCTCCTGTGATGGTATAGAAGCAGCAGCCAATGATGATTCCATGATAGCTTCAGAGAGCTGTCGGTTGTCTGGTGTTTCACTGTGAGTGCTGGGGACTTCTTTGTCCAACTCCAAATCAATGTGCATTCCAACAACTTGTCTGCTTTCTCCTCCGATTGCTTTGTCTGGCGTAGGAGGTGCAGAGTGTGAAATGGTTTTCCTACAGCAACCACTGTATGCGCCTGTCTGACATGCAACCAGTGATGTGCCTGTATGGCAAAAAATTTCATGTGAATATCATGTAGAATTCACTAAGGAAAAAGTTAGCTTTTCAGTTGAGATGTCCTCAAGTCTAAATAAGAAATTCAAGTATGGAGGGAAAAAAAACAAAAAAACAAAATTCCTGACCAGAGGCTTCTGACCCCCCACAGCAGCTGCTTCTCACGGCTCAATTCCCACCTAATTTGAACTTCTGTCGCTTTTATTTATTTATTTTTTTTTTGGTTTCTCGCCCCAAGTTCCATAGTTTACTCAATGTTTACATCCCAATGTTGTGTTTTTTTCTTTACCAACCACTGATTGGAATGTCAATAAACTGGGGGCAAAGTGGAGGGGTATTAAAAAGCATTTTCTGCTAAATTTTCACTTACCTTGGGGTTCTTGAGGGTTGTAATTGCTGGTCAAGACGTGGTTTGGATCAAGAGATGCGGCATTTGGTGTCTGAAGAATGGGCTTCAGAGGAGTGGTGGGGATCCAAGAATCGTCCTTTCTGCTTGATTCTCCCATCTCCATTCTTCTGCTTTAGCCCCCAGAAACTCTTCTCACTTTGACTCTTAACTGCTCCCAAAAAAAAAAGTCAACAGGAGCAAAATTGCTCACTGTAACTGCTCCAGATGCTCAGCGAAGCTCAGAATTTCATGGCGCTTTGGTCCAAACTTGATCTTTTTTCCCATGAAAGATACCGATCGTTGGGTCCATCTTATGGAATGAACCTCTGCTAGCGGAAAATAGTAGGAATCTGAGACACCGGTACCAATAATCAGTGAGAAACTGTTTGATAAGATAGAAAATTTAACAACAAAAGAGAAGTACGGATGCAGTTGAAGGAGAAGAGTTGGGTGGTTATTTATCATTCAGCGTTCTACTGTGACATGGAAGTAAGAGCGAAGACTGAAGTGGAATAATTTGTCATTAAATTAATTGTAAAACATTTTGTTTGGAAGGGTATAATTGAAATGTGGAAGAAGGAAGGTGACACGTGACATAACTTATAGTACAACAGCGAATAATGTATGTGGCTGCATTGCTTTGACGCTTGGGGGATCTGTTTCGGTGCGTGAAGTCCACGCACCTTGTGCATGTCCATCATTCCTTTTCTTATTAAATTGCAATTTCATGATAGGACCAGAAATATTTAAGTTTTAATGATAAGAAAAATTCTAATTTGGATTTAAAAAAATTTTCAATTGAGATATAAAAATATTCAATGAAAACTAAAATTTTATGTAAATTCAAATTTTTTTTATGAAGGTAAATTCAAAATTTTTAAATCTAAAATTTCATACATAAAATTTCATTTGTAATGAAATTTTGGATATTTATTGGATATTTTTATGTGTTAGTTGTAATTTTTTAAATTCAAGTTAAAAATTTTAGTTTATGAAAATATAAATGTTTTTTCTTGCTATCATGATATTGCAATTTCTTATTTTTATATATATTTCATCACATTTTTGGTTGAATATATTTTTTATCATATTAACTTTATTTAGTATTTGGACTTAAAAAATTTCAATTGAGACATGAAAATATCCAGTAAAGGTTTAAAAATTTTCATGTAAACTCAATTTCAAATCTAAAATTTCAAACATGAAATTTTATTCCTAATAAATTTTTTTGGGTTTTTATTGAATATTTTTAAGTCTTAGTTAAAATTTTTTAAATCCAAGCTAATATTTTTCAAGTTATGAAAATATAAATATTTCCCCTTTCTGTGATCAAATTACAATTTCCTTTTTTATATATTTTTTATCATATTTTTGTTTGAATATATTTTTTATCACATTAAATTTAACTAGTATTTAAAAATATCCAATAAAAATTTGAAAAATTTCATATAACCTCAAAATTTTCAAATCTAAAATTTGAGACATAAAATTTCATTCTTAATGAAATGGAATTTTTTAGATATTTATTATACATTTTCACATTTTAGTTGGAATTTTCATGTCCAAGTTAAAATTTTTCAAGTCATGAAAATATAAATATGTCCTCTACTAGTCATGAAATTGTAATTTCCCTTTTTTATATATTTTTATCATACTTTTAGCTGAATATATTTTTTATTATATTAACTTTGCCTAATCATGCTTTTAACCAACAATATTCAAAAAATTTAATTTTATAAATTTATTTAGTAAATTTTTTAATCAAATTCTAATATATATTTTTATTGAATTATAATATTTATTTATCAATTATTTACTTACAATGCTGAATGAAGTTAATATGATAAAAAATATATTCAGTAAAAAATGTGATGAAAAATATATAAAAAAGGGGAAATTGCAAATTCATGAAAACAAAGAAAAATATTTCATGACCTGAAAATTCTAATTTGAATTTGAAAATTTTCAATTAAAACATGAAAATGTGTAATAAAAATCAAAAAAATTTCGCTATGAACGAATTGTTAGGTTTGAAAATTTAGAATTTATATGAAATTTTTTGAATTTTTATTAGATATTTTTATATTTAAATTATAATTTTTTTAAAAAAAAAATATACGATGATACAAAAGAAAAAAAAAAAAAGAATGATTGATAACACGCAAAATTCACGAAGCTAAAAGGCCCTTCATAATAAAAAAAAACAAATTATTTATCAAAATGTGATGTAATACTTTTTTTATTTTTTTAAAGAAAAAGCAAGTCAAATGGCTTGCTCTTATTATTATTCAATTTTTTTTTTAAAAAGGAGCAAATTGAATGTAAAGATGCACAGAGACGAGATAAAACTGAGTTGATAGTTAATTTAATACTCCATTTTTATGAAATTGGATGAGATTGGGTCAACTTGGTATATGAGACTGAGATTGACTCAATTTTAAAAAGTATTTAAAAAAATTAATTTCATTTATTAATAAAAATATAATTACATTCATTCAAAATATATTTCCTTAAAAGATAATATTATAATTAAAAGTAACATTTGTTAAATTTATAAGTATTTAATAATAATGTATTATTTTTACATAATATTAAAAAATTAATTTAAAATTTTGAATAAAATTAAAAGATTAAAATCTTAAAAATATTCATAATAATAATATAACTAATTTATTTCACATGATGTGTCAAAAAATATTATATAAAATTATATATATTGTGATTAGACGAGATTGGATTTGCCTTCAACTCGATACCCAATCTGACTCGGTCTCTAAGATTAACTCAATATGTTAGGCAGGATTGGATCTGATTAATTGAACATCCCTAGTTGAATAATAAGCCACTTGCTAATTTCTTATTTTTTTTAAAAAAAATAGAAATCAAAGCATGATAACCATGCGACTTTTGATATAGTTTTTTATTAATTTTTAAAATTTTTCCAAGATTTGATATATAATGATGGATAAAATTAATTAATGATTTGTATAATGATTAGAAAGAATGATACTCCTTTGATCCTTTTTACTTCATTTGATTATATTTCAGGGGATTTCCAATTATTTCAAATATATTAAAAAAGATTATTCGCACATCTTAAAATAAAAAAAACCCCAATATCTCAATTTTATTTTTATTAATTATTAATAAAAATTATTTTGAAAATCTATCATCTCTTTTTTTTTTCAACTTACAAAATGATAATCAATAAAAGTAAAAAAAGGTAAACTTTTACTAAAATTACATAATTACTTATATTTTGGACCAAATAAAAATTTTAGGAGAACTCTTATAATATGGAGTGAAGGGAATATAAAACACTTTCAACCACCTCACTTAGATTAAAAAAGTTAGTTACATTTTTAAAATCCTAAAAAAATTAAATATTTATTTCTTACTTCTATTAATTAAAATAATATAATCTTCGTTAAATTAGACTATCAATTATGATTATGTGGAAAAGGGTGTAAAACCAATTAAAATATAGTGAGAATATTACTTAAACCAAAATTGCTTAATCAAACTTGAGTTTATACTAAAGACTCCACTCTTTTAGATAATAATTTATGAGATTAAGAAGTGATTGATGAGGGGTAAAAATAGATTAGTGTTTCTTAATATTATAAGATATCTTATAAAAAGAATAAGAGAAATTTTGATAGAATGAGCAAGTTGAATGGGTAGCCGATTTGCTCTTTTTCTTTTTTAAATAACATTTTGATAAATAATTTATTTTTATTATATTTAACTCAAAAAACACTTACAAGCCTAAATAATGCAACTCACTCTGTAAGTGCTACCATTGGCCTTTTTTAATTTTTTGAGCCCATGTTAGCCATTTCTAAGTCCGACAATTTTTGTTACGTTTTACAGTAACGTAACTATGCACACTAATTTTTTAATTAACACTTGGTTAAGAATTTAAATACATATATAATTTAAAATACACTAATTATTTATTGCTAAATCATAAAGACTCATTTATGTTTTATTTTTAAGTTTTAAAAAATATATTAAATGACTGAATGTTTTCAATTTAACGACACTGTTTTGAGAAGCAATTAATTAATAGCATTGAGTTGCATTTTGGATTAATTAAAGGCGGGAAAAGTAGAAGATGCATCCAAATCCACAATATTGTTGCACAGTTGATTTTAAGGGCGTGATTGAACTTGATGGGGACGAGTTCTTAGGGGGCAATGGGATAGAAACAAGACAGGTGGACCACCCACCTCAGGCATTGAGATTCGATTCGCATGTGAATGATTGTACTAGATTTCAGCCGTCGTTATCTCCTTTTATTTCCACACTCATTCCATTTAGGAACAAAGACAAATCAGATCCTATGAAAAAAATGTTTTTCACACATATCCTCATCCGGGGATACCTAATTGAAGTGAACTAATCCCTCTAACACACGTAAATTAAACAAGTTAATTATATTTTTAAAACTTTAAAAAATTATTTTTATTTTTATTACTTAAAATAATATAATCTTCATTGAATCAGACTATTAATCATTATTATATGGAAAATTGTGTAAAATTGATTAAAATATGTGCTAAAATTATTACCTAAATCAAAATTGACCAATCAAATTTGAGTCTATCAAAAATTCTACTCTTCTAGATAATAATTTGTAAAATTAAAAAGTAAATGATCAAAGATAAAAATTGAATAGTATTACTTAATATTATAAGGTGTCTAATAAAAAGAAAAAAAAAACTTTTTAAATGGTGCTTTATAAAAAAAGAATAGGACGGAGTATATGCCCAAGTGAAATGAACTAATGTCCAAGTGGGGTCCTCCTTTACCTTTTTCCTTTCTATTTAAAAGATAAGATTATTCACCCAAAAATAAATAAATAAATAAAATAAACCTACCACTGCTGTTCCTAGTTTGGCTTGTTTTGTGTGTCTCCATACTGCTGGATTGTAACTTGTCCTCTCCTCACTCTCAAAAAGTACATATACAAAGCTAACTAATGTTGCTTTTCACTTGTTTTGTTATCAACACAGAAAATAATATATGCTTATTTCTCATCTTTTTGGGGCTCAAAACTTGCATGGAGCCGTGGGGTTAAGTCTCATTCTATTAAAAATCCTAGACCTATATGAAGTTAAGCAGAGACATTGCAGTAAATAAGGCAGATAATAAGGTAAATAATTAGAGTGCCCCAGAATTTTCACTTAAATTCACCGATCAGAATGTTTAACTGGAACAAAAGGTGAAGAAATTCACACATCAGATGCCCAAAAGCAATGGCTTTCTAATTAAAGATAGTATGTATGAACCGACAAATTGATCAGAAGCTACCAAGCATGATAATAACTTAATTCACTCATAATTAACTTAATTCATCTATAAGAAGTACATTGCCTACTTGAGATTCAAATTTCATTCACAATAGTACATTTCAATAATACAATGACTGACCAAGTTGCTTCAATTATAAACAACCATCAACTTACCCATAAAGTACATATAAACAGCCATCAAATATACAACAATAGATTGGACTCATGACAAACATTAATAGAGTCCCCATGATTTCACACTAACACAAGAAAGCATGTGGGTCTTTTTCTTTCCACTTTTCTTCCCCTTTTTCCCCTTTACTTTTCTTTCTCTATCATGGGAGAGGGGTATCAGAAGGCAGGAAAGCAGAGAGAAAGAATATATAGACATATATATTATATTGCTCCTATCAATCAGTAAATAGCATCCCCCTTCACAAAAATATCTCAAAACTGATGATTGCTTCATCACTTCATGCTTAAGCAACATGTTATTAACGTCATGGTAACTGCTCTGATGGTGTTTTCTTTTTCTCAGCCAGGAATGGTTTGAACATCATCAGCACTCCAAGTGCTTGTACTAGGTTCAGCACAAAAAACACCAAATGAGTTCCTGTAGTTAAATGTCCCACAGTTAGCGAGGTTACGGTGTTACATCTAGTGATATGAAATAAAAGGGATCGATATTCTAATTTATGGTGACATAGTGTTGAGCTGTAAAAAAAAAAAAAAGTTATATTTTTATTCAAGAACTTCATATCAAACATCAAAAGCAATGCATCTAAATATTTTCTCTCACTCTTTTGAGTCTTGAAACACTATAAGAAACAGAATGCAGCACAAACAGATAAGCTGAGCATCATACCTGGAAGGAAAGATGCGTTTAACCGCTTCTGTGACCAACTTAATCTGCATTAACCAAGAAGCATGTTAATGCGTTCATGTGAGGAAGCGTGTTACAGATTTCAACGCAAACGAGTCATAGACTTTCACTTCCAAGAGTAGTTTTATTGGGCAAAATACATATTCCTTCCTTAAACTAAGGCTTGTTTACAACACAAGTACATCAGCTTTGGAAAATACAAGACGCCCCCACACTAAATGAGACTGGAGGTAGTTGTTCTTTGTTTCTTTCAAAGAACAGAAGGGTATTTTGTAACACTTTGAAGTTTGAGCATTAAAATCTAAAATCGTAATTGGGCCTTAGATGGAAGGAGCAAATGTGTTTTCCCCTTTTTATCTCGTAAAACTCTCAAAGTAATTATAATTCACACAAAAAGAAAAAAATCAAAGGTACACTTACATTGTACCACCTCCAGCAGGGCCAACGGCTTTGAAAAATGACATAGCAGTCATAGCAATACCATTAGCTGCTCCCCTTTGGTGTTGTTCCTGTTTTTCCCACTCAAAATGCCATATTAGCCCAACTCAATCAAGATAATCTCCCAACTTCTGTAAGGAAGGGGAAAAGTAATAATGAACTGAACTTAAAGAATTTACCACTGCTCTGTTTTGCAAAAGAAATAAACCAGTATCAATGATTGCCTGGCAAAGAAAAATTTATGATCAGGCAGGCTCATTGTGTAGATATCATGAAGGACATAGTTTCCTGTTTTTGGCATTTTAACATGCAAGACAGTAATCATCTCTTTCTTTTCTCTCTATATTTTCCGTTTCTTTTTTGCAGAAAATGCACAACTCTAAACGATACTTGTATTAGACATCATGTGACATTAAATGATACTTTAAATTATATATGTACACCTACAATTTTATGGTGTCACCTTGTTTGTGTCAACGTTCATGCCTCCTAAATTTCAACTAGGACATTCCACAGATTGCATTTACTTTTGTTAAGAGAAGTATTACCATTCACATTTAACAGATAGAAAATACCTATAGCCATTTTAATTCACCTTAACCCCACAATATTATTCTAATGTGGTTGGTAAAATAAAAAACAGATGCACTTACAGAGAAACAAAACATAAGGACAGAAGCCATAGTTATCAACAGTTGCAGTGTGAAGCCAGATAACAATGCCATGAAAGGGTAACTTTGCAAGAGAGGTATGGAGATAGCCTGTACATTGCACCCAAATAACAGTACAGATTAAAAACAACAGAAAATGAAAATGCCGAAGCATTGTAATTATTGCATGAAAGTAAAAGCTAACCCCTGAAATGCGGGCAAGATTAATGGGTCCACATGCTTTCTCCATTGATGGATAAAGGAAGATTTGGCAGAGCAGAAGAGTAAATCCTAACCAGTTAAGCAAAGTACTTAGTGATATATAATACATTGGAATCAGAAAACACTATATCTTTGCAATGCATATATCTTTTCTGTTTTGAACTAAGTGAAATTTTCATATATGTAGTGATTGCCAATTTTTCTTGTATGAATGAATATCAAGGAAGTCTGCATAAATCTATTTTCATATAAGAAGTTCAGTCCAAAGAATTTTATCAAACAACTTGATTTAAAAGATTTCAAAAGATTATGGAAATAATAGTATCTACTTCATATCTCAAAACAACTCAGCACATAAAAAAGCTATTGAATTCAGATATATAAAATAAATGTAAGAAACGTCATACTTAGAACTATGTATGCCAACCTACATCAAGTATACTAATGTGAAGTTATAAAGCAGTTAATATACCCTAGCATAGTGTCTAATTCTAGATAAATGAATTCATATCCATAAAACAATAAACATAGAACTTAGGTGGAGTTTTTTCAAATGTTTGCAGTCAATTATCCAATAAAAGCATGACATAAATATCTTTTATGGTTTGACACTATGTAATTGATGCTTTTAAAAGTTACTATGCAAATTATGTTTTCATTAAAGAACTTGATAACAAACACTAAAGAAACTGTATCTAAGTTTTCTTGAAAAAAAGAGAAAAAAGGTCATCAACTGAATGCGTCTCAAGAATCTTACTGACGTTAGGAAATTAAAATAACTGAAATTTGCTCAACAAGATTGGGCTAAATAATATGCCTAAAGGGAAGTTAGTATATATGATATCATGTAGATGCAGCAATGTTTATGCGTAATATTAGGGGATTGAAGGTTACGAAGGAAACCCAATTTACAACATTAATATATATCTAGAAATTCATAGCCATCAAGGAAATACCTGATATTGAAAGAACATCACCAACATCATCGGTTGTAAAGTTCAAACCCCCCAGATTTAGAGGACTGACAGCCCATAATGAGAAGACCTGCAGAAAGTCAAACAGTGCTTAAGTTATAGCCTCAGATGAAAGCCATAAACCTCATTTTACTCCCCTCAAGATGGGGTCAATAACAATTCAATGCTCATTAACTTTTTGAAAGATGATGTCAAGGAGTATCAATCTGATAATTAATCACAGCGTTTTACAAGAATCAAGCTAGGAATGTTTTTATCCATTTTTTGGCCCTTGATGAATAGCAGTTTCTATGACCAATCAGAAAGATGACAGAACAAACTCAATAAATACAGGTATAGAAAGCTAGAGGGTAGAGAGTCCACATAGCACACAGATCATATGAAATGCATTAAACTATTTGTAACAATATTAAATAAGAAGCATACCTCTTGATAAGCTATATCATGCAGTGAGAAAACACAATAAATAATGATGGATGACATCAAGGGCCAATTCCGGAGGAGGCTTTCATCTTTCTGAACTGCCTTCTTAGTGATCTCATTTTCTAAAGTTTCCGCATCCTCATTGGACACATTGCTAATATTGTGTTTGTGCAATGTTTCCTGCAAATTTTATAAACACAACACATATCAGAAGGCAGCCTTTTTTTTGTCAAAAAGGAACAGCTCAAAATACAGTATATATAATTCTAGCGTTCCAGTTTTAGTATATAGTTTAAATTATGAGGAGACCTATTAAATGAATAAACAATAAAAAAAGCAAACACCTATTGGTAGATTTCCAGGCTTGAGCAAGTATGAAGCTCTAAACTAAATAATAGTAGTCTCAGAACATCACCAGTACAGAGCTATGTAAGCCAAATTAATCAATATTTTGGAGCTTAAGATAAGTTAGAGTAGTGAGTTGGCAAGGATTAAGTTTAAGAAAAATATGTTAAGGATTTGTGGGCCTGGCATTGGACTTGGGCTTGTACTATTTGTACTACACTTTGTATTTATTTAATATAATTTACAATTACAATTATTAATAGACAAGCGTGGTGTATGTATACATACCGGAAGCCAGATGCAGGCAACTAATACAGCAAATGCAAAGGCTGATAATATGAAGCAAGGTAAGAAGTATGGAAACCTGTAGGCCATTTTTTTTTTTGGACAAACGAAGATCAGCATATCAACTACGAAATGAAAATGAACAATGAAAATTATTAAAAAAAAAAAAGGGAGCCAAAATTGTTATTATTTAACAGTAGGACAACTACACTCACTTATCAAATAGGGAACCTTTTGGAAATACATGCGGATATTTCTCAACAGGCTGCAATATCAAAATTCCCAAGTATATTAGATGAACAAGTGATAACCGTGCTCCTGGGCATATTTCCACATGCATGCAATGTAAAATTTAAGATAAGAACTGAAATATGATGAATGAGAAGATTTGCATAAACATTGTAGCACCCCCTCTCCCCTTCATTTAAAGTAATAAGATGGAGACTAACTATAGGCAATGAAAAAGGGTAAGTGGATAAAGAAAACTTTAGATAAAAACAAATTTAAATTCTAGATAAAGATAAACACCTAATCCATTAGGAATTCGCTTAGATGGGTTTCTCAGCACAAAAAGAATCTGGTGTCCCTGTGATAAAACCAACCCATTCTCAAAATCTAGTTTACTGCACAAAGCAAGAAATAAAGTACCTGAGCCAAATAGCCTCCTAATGCTGGGCCAATGACTAAACCTATGCCCCAAGCTGTACTGATCTGAAAGCGGATCACAATATCAAATTATCATAAAGAACAAATACTTCTAAGAACTAATAGTCGACCAAAGTAAATTAGGCTTACAGTTGCCAGTCCTTTAGCTTGGTGTTCTTCTCTAAAAATTTCAGTAGCATAAGCCTAGTGACAGAGAATGTTGTTATACAACAATCTTGTATAGAACAAATAAACAGATGGACTGACTTTCAAGTAGACAAATTCAAACTTCTGATTGAACCCCAGTGCTGTTAGATGAAAATTTAAAGAGTGAATTGACATTTTAGACCTCAAAAAGATACACAAAATCTCAACTTGGTTTCTCAAAGTTTGAATGTCCCAATAAAGTCTTTTAGAGTATTTCATCAACAATATCAACCTCGCATTATACCTTAGAAAATAACAACAAAGTGGGTAATATGGCTTAATGTGAAGTTAATATGGCCATTATAAATGCCCAGTTGTCATCAACCATGACATAGCAGCAAAACAGTATAGTGTTCTGTCATAAGCATAATTTTAGATGATAAATATGCATTTAATGATCACATCAGGTCTTCATTGAGCCATGTCACCCCCCTCTCTGTTAGTTATCCATTAACATGCATAATGTGAAAACGATATTGACGACAAAATACTCTCTGAAGAACTAGAATGGGACATTAAAACTATGGAGGACCAACGAGAGACAAAATATATCTTTTAAATACCCAAATATCAATTCACTCAATTCTAGATTGTTGTTATCTGGTACATCTATGAATGGTACCTTGATTGCTGCAAGTGAACCATTTAAGCTTCCAAGAAGAAATCTAGTGCTAACAGCCATCCAAAAACTCGTGCTAAGGCCAAATAGTGTGTTAAACACAACACTGAACTCAAGATCATAATCATTATTAATATCGATAACCTTATTGATGCAGTGCTGTAGAGAGGAAGAAGGAGGAAGGAGATAATGAAAGAGAGGGAAGGATGAAGTTAGGAGAGAGGCTAACAAGATAAACTTATTTCAACTAGTCCCATAAAACTAACAAACAATTAGTGAGAGGACTATTTGTAGGGAGCCCATTACAAGAAATAAAATAAAATAAATAAAACAGAATATAAAATCAGAAAATAAATAAAACAAAGTTCCAAGATGCACTGAATAATCAGCAATTTCCTAGGTATTTAATTTTCCTCAATAATGCCTAGAGTAGGTTATCCACAATTTCATTTCTCCAGATATTCTCTTCCTATTCTCCATTATTCGGTAAACCTTAAAAGAAATAATCCAAATCTGTGGTAGGTGTACTTACACTGCGATAGTTCCTATAACTATAGTATATTTTCGACCATATCGATCAGCCACCATTCCCCAGGCTATAGATGTCAATCCTCTGCCAAACATGAATGCAGATCCTACAACATATTTCATATGGAGATCAGTATTTTAATAGTTTATAAATCCCTCTAATAGACATCAATGGAATGGAAGGACTAAAAGGAACCTTACCCAGATAACCAGCATAGTAACCAATGTCTGCCTCCGATTTTGCAATACCAAAATCTCTCATCTGCAAGTAAATTTTTATTAATAGTTCATCCTAAATGCTGCAGTATCTCGGATGCTCCTACATGTTCAGAAGTAAGAAGTAATGAAGTTTAAGATTAACGAAAGTTTTTTTTTCCTGGAGTTATTTCATAACAAAAGAGAAAGCAGAAGGAAAAGCAATACTTTTTCATGGTTAAATTGATCAATTAGACCATTTGTAAACCTGAATCGAGATTTGTTGGAGTGGTCTCATTTGAGGAGAAAAGTTTTTCTACAACTACCAAGGTACTACCAAGCTGCATTTCAACTTACACCATATTTATGTTGTAAGTCAAAAGCTACAATTTGAGATAATTCAAATACATCCCAGATCCATCCCCTCAGTAAGTCATTCATGGAAGTCTCAAGAAAACAACTACTAGTTTTAGTTAGCAATAGTAGACTCGTAGAAAAACTGCAAGAAAATAACTTTCAGCTTGCGCTAAAACCTTTTTCCTTTTGTAACAAAGGAAATGAAGCAGAGAAGAAAAAGTATGAATGTAACTTACAGACATTAAGCTCCGAACATTAAATGCAAAAGTCTGATATTATGTGTGCTTGTAGTTCATTATTTTCAGGGGGAAAAAAAATGGAACATGGACTAAATGCAAAAGTTTCTCCAACTACAGATCAACAAAATGGATCCAATTTGATATATATATATATATATATATTGAAAAAACAGGATTTAACAGTAAATTGATACTCATTCATTTATTCAAATGCCCAAATTTATTAGGAAAATAAAAAATATTAACTTGAGAAAATTAATCAAACCAAATGTTTATTAGTTTCTGTTCCCATCTGGAAGTAAGTGGCAGTGGCTTTCAAAATTTAATGTGCACATTAAAAAAGACTGGACAGTAGGCACTTCTTATTTGGACCTTTGGTTATATTGAAAAGAAAAAAGAAAAAAGAAAAACACACATGAAAAATTGAAATTGAAATTATTAATCGAGAATATCCAAAAGGGAAAAAATTCCCATCTATGTGTATCAGACAACGGATCAGTGGCAGTCTCTTTCAAGAACTGATGTGCACATTAAAAAAGAGTAGGCACTTATTATTTGCTCTTTTGGTTATATAAGGAGGAAAGAAATCATTAAAAAAATTGCTTTTGAACTAAATAATCTACAATATCCAGAGACCCCCGAAAAAAATAATCTGCCATCCATGGGTATAATAAAAAATGCATCAAGAAGAAGGTAACATTACCGGCAAGTGAAAAATCAAACTCACCATGAAATAAAAGAATGGAAAGATAGATGATACAGGCAGCGCTGTGCAGAGCACAAGAATGAACAAATCAGATATTTAAAAAAGATAAAGAAAAAAAAAAAGCAGCATCAAATGACCAGAGAATCTGTAGACACGAAATTTTATAATAAATACTCAATTGCATAGATTAAATTGGAGCCACGACTATTTCATGAACTAAATCATTCACCAAGGATTTCTCTTCTCCCCAAAAAGAAAGAAAGGAAGAAAGAATAATAATTATAATTTTGGGCTTTCGAACTGAGTAGAAGAATTACAAAAACACCATAATATTCCAACAAGAGGCAGGAAAGCAATCTCACAGAAACTTTGGCCAAAAAGGCAATGAAGGTATTGTTGCTATCACAAAATAGGGAAAATAAATAAATAAATAATCAAAGGAAAAGCTTATTCTTTTAACTTTTCCTAAGTCAATAAACCAATTTTGCTGGCCAAAAAAAGTCGATAAACCAATTTCTTTTTTCTGCCCAACTGAGCTGAAAAATCAAAATTTGGATTCTCATAGTTTTTATTTTATTTTTTTAAAGATTCGCTTCAGTTTCTTCTATCTTCTTTTTCACCTCTTCTTCTTTTCCTTCTCCTTGTTAAATTTGCCCGGGTTAAATTTTTGAAAAAATCATTAAAAAATTTCAAAACATGAAAATATTTGCTTGAAGTTCTTAACACAAAAAAAATATTACACTCAAATACTATATTCCAAAAAATGAGTATAAAAAACTTTAATGTTGAATATAAAATTGTGGAATATAAGTATAAAATATTTAAGCATAATTTTATACTCAATACTAAAAATTTTTATTCTCATATTTTATAATTTTATATTTATTTTTTAAGATTTTATACTGATTTTGATCATGGGACTTGGGTGTAATAATTTTTGGTATCGGGACTTCAAGTAAATATTTTCATGTTTTAGGTTTTAATAGTGATTTTTCCTTAATTTTTTATTGAAATGTTGAAATTTTGAAGAGTAAAAAAATAATTCTAAATCATTGAAATTTGAAGAAATTTTACCTCAATACTATAAAAGAAATAAAATTTCCAATATACTATAAGTTGAAAAATATTTTTCTATATACTATAACTTAAATGATCTCAGTATTTTAAACACTGCGATATAAATTTTCTATTTCATTTTCATTAAATGAGAAGGATCTTTCTCTTTCTAGTCCAAGGGACCAAACTATACCTCCTTCCCCCTTGGGCCCCCACCCTCTTTCCTCTTACTTTTAAAATTATAATTATTTTTTATTTTAAATATTTATTAAATATTTTTATTTTTCTAATCACAAAAAATTAAGTAAAACTATAAAAAATATATATTAAATAAAATAAATTAATTATACTAGTAAAATATATTATTTAAAATTATTGAAATTATATAGATTTTATTATATTTTGAAATCATATATTTTAATTAAACTTTTAATATTATTAAAAAAATATCTTTTTTATTAATTAAAATTTATAGTAATATACAAAATAACTATAAGAGTAGGATATATTACCTTCCTTCAATATTGTTAAAATAATATAAATCTCCCATATTTTTAAAATATATATTTTAGTTAAATTTTTAACCCAATTAATGATATAAATAGAAAGAACAAGGGAGAGAGATAAAAAAAATATGAAGGAAAAAATATGAGTTAAATTATAAGGAATGAGGAAATAGTCCCCTCTCAAAATATAAATGACTTTGGAGCAGTGTTGGACCCTCCTAAATATTTAACTCATATTTTTTCTTCATATTTTTTTTATCCATCTTCTTTGTTCTTCCTATTTACATCATTAATTGGGTTAAAAATTTGACTAAAATGTATATTTTAAAAATATAGGGAGATTTATATTGTTTTAGCAATATTGAAGGAAATGTAATATATCCTACTCTTATAGTTATTTTATATATTAATATAAATTTTAATTAATAAAAAAGATATTTTTTAATAATATTAAAAATTTAACTAAAATACATGTTTGTAAAATATAAAAAAACCTATATAATTTTAATAATATTAAATAATATATTTTACTAGTATAATTAATTTATTTCATTTAGTATATATTTTTTTACATTTTTATTTATTTTTGTGTGATTAGAAAAATAAAAAATTAATAAATATTTAAAATAAAAAATAGGTATAATTTAAAAAAAAAAGAGGAAAAAAGGGTGGAGAAAATTGAGGAGGGAGGGTTTTTTGGGGGAAGGGGGTGTCAAAGTAAGGGAGGGGGGAGGAGTAAGGGTCTCGCTATATCTTGTACCCGAAAGAGAAGGATGTCATTCAATGAAAAATAATAGAAAATTTATATCGGAATGTTTGAGATACTAAGATTGTTTAAATTATAGTATATGAAGAAATATTTTTTAACTGGTATGATATTGAAAATTTTGATTTTTTTTTAGTATTGAAGTAAAATTGCCGAAATTTGATATCAACGTCCAGATCAAAAAGTAAAGAAGAAGAAGAAGAAGAGAGAATTGAGGAACCAAATTCAAATGGAAGAATGAAGCCAAGTTGGTCAATTATCAAGTTCTATCAGTACCAAATTCTGTCCCATACAAATCAACGAAAGTTGAGAAACTCATTATAATTGTTCTACACAGAAATAGTGGGATATGCTAGCATCAGCAACTTAAGCGATCAAAATAGGTCAATTTAGTAGCTTTCAGAAACTACGAATCCCTAACTATTAATTTCCGCGACGAAAACAAAACACTTACTGGCGCACATAGTTATCATCCATATGTTCAGAAGATGCCTCACAGGTACGCCTTGGTCCATTTCTTTGGCTCGATCCACCTTACACCCGGGGCAGTTCTCATAGTATCGATTCTTCAGCAATGGCTGTCTACTGCTGCCATCTTTTTTGTTATTATCGTCCGCCATAATTGTTTTCTGCGAGATTCTCCTTCCTAAACCCAGAAAGTAAAATCCGAATAAGACATCTGAGATGATGAGTGATTAAATCAGACTTTGAGAGAAGAAAATCAGAGATTGAACTTACAGGATTCTGGAGAAAACGATGGAGCAGGATGAGAGTTGGGAATGTGAAGGCAATGAAGTTGTTACGTGGATTGGTTGAAGCAATGGAAGTCCATGAAGATGGTGTATGATTGGGAGAAATAATGGAGGGTGGAACTGTTCAAAATAATAAAAAAATGAAAAAATGTATATTATGGAAGAGAGACAAGAGACTTTTGGAAGTGATCGTTTTCCGTCAAGAAAGCACTAGAAAGGCTTGTCTGACTTTCCCCAGAACAAATTAACATGTGTAACTTGTAAATGGTTAACTTATATAAAAAGGACATTTTCCTTTTCACCTTCTAATTATAAATTTTAGAGTTCCTTTTTTAAAATATCTTAATTTATTGGTATTTATTTTAAATTTTCTTTTTTCAGTTTGTCACCTGTTCTATTTTTTTAACCCCATATTTTAGCTATAGATTTTTAACCATATAAATCTAACTAATATATTTCAATTAAATATTAACTTTTAATAAGATATATAAAAATTAATATTATTTTATTATTTATTTATTTTTAACATTAATATAGTATTAATATGAAATTAAGGGTCGTTTGATATACTTTCTAAAGAGTAGCTTCTCAAAAAGTATACTTCTTGACTTTCTGAAAAATTAACTTATCAAAAAGTGTACTTATAACTTAGTTTATTTTAAACTCTTGAGAAGTTTCAATTATATTTTAAAAGAAATATATTATATTTTTATGTTAAATATAAAAGTACCATTTTTGTTTTAAAAAAATAGATTAATGAATTAAGGGTGTAACACCCTAAGATTTAAGACCAAAAAATGATACAAGAAGAGGACCCGATTACATTAGGAAAAAAACACAAGTGAAAAATGGCTGAAAAAGGGACACTGAAGGCGAGAAACAAGAGGAGAAATGAAAACAATGAGATTATATATGATCAAAGAACTTCGAACTACGATTGGATGACAAGAAACGAGAGCATTGTGGCACCAACTTTTGCAATTTTGACAACAATTTGCTATCAAATATGGCGACATAACTTCCTACCTGTACCTCTGATTGACGCAATTTCAAAACCTACAAATCACCCTATACCTTTTCTAACCATAAGACACTAACCTTATCTCAAAATGTTTATGTTAGGAGATTTTTGGACCCCATGACTGAAATGATTACTTTTTGACCAAAATTAGTCATTAACACCTCTCAAGCCCTAACCATTGACCTTTTGGTCATCTAACATTTTCCAACAGGCCACAAATAATATAATAACATTGTTCAAGAAGGTGGCACCCCAAAAAAATCACTATTATAGATTTTGACCCCATTGAACCTTAATTTCACCTAACATACCAAATCTCGAGCCTGAACTCATAAATCACTCACACTCAACAAAACACATATAGGTCACTCATTGCTCGGGCCCAAACTCACTAACAATAATGGGCCACAAATCCTAACATACCAGGATGACCACTATCTCAAACCTCACAAAGCATCAAGATGATTCATCCTACCTTGACATTCATGCACATATCCATGCATGACATATTATACATATTTATACCCAAGATGGTCTTTACCACATTAAGGTCAGACGTGATCGAGGTCAGACATAAGGGACTAGGATACAAAAATAGTTTTTAGAAACACATGCATAACAAATACATATGGCATCGAATTGTATCTTACACTTGACACAATGCTAAATATAACATGTGCAACACATACCAGCATAAGTACTCCAGTATCCCTAATGTCCCTGAGGGGACTTATCCGTCTCCACTACTTCTTGCTAGAGCTAGGTCTCATTCCTGTAAATGTTTTTCCCATGAGGGATGAGACAAATGTTCCAATCACTAGGGCGACTTATAAAACAAAGAATTACATTTGCATAAATGATTACATGCATAACAGTGCAATATAAAGCCAATTACAAATACGTATAAGTAGTATCACTCATGTAATGTATGTTATGCATAATGCAATGCACATGTCATGCAGAGTCGCTTATCAATCATGGTAGGAACCATATGCTAGCCACCATTCCAAGATGACCTCAATAAGTAGCCACCTTCCAACAACCAATGAAGGCCAATTCCGGGCAACTACTAAGCTCACTACTACTAGTCATAACCTAGCTAAAGGTTATTCTACTAGCAAGTAGACCATGGTTCCCTTTCCTCTGGACTACCTGAATAGGTGGTAATTTAGGGAAGGTATATCTCTGATCCATTGCCACCTGGCTCTCCTGGTCAAAAGAAAAGGATTTAGTGGTAGGATATATACATATATCAACTTCACCACTTGGACACGATGCCTTGCATATTCCACGAGTGGATTAGTATACCATGTGGTATCATGTCTCAATGCATCATCACCCAACCAACATATATTCTCCTAAGCATAATGTAGTGATAATGCTCAAAAGTCATGTTAACATGCCATCATGCGATACATATAAGCCAATATCCTTATCATTATCATGCACGTGAGTAAACACACACACAAAGACACATATTTTCATCACATTAGCATACTCATTGATATCCTAATCTATGAAAGAGGATGCAATATTAATCATATATTAATGAACAACACATAATTTTCAAACAAGAAAGTCCATAATTTTCTCTTTGTCGCATATTCAAATCAAGTTGAAAGCTATCGTATCAGTCCGTCTTCTCTATGCCCAACGGCAATCAATCTTATAGAAGTTCACCAGTGAGAGAACGTGATCATTCTCCAAATCACTCTACAACCTTCGAAAGTGATTGACCTCTATCCAGATGTTCAATGGTAAGGCAAGAAAATTTGATTCAAGACCCTAATATTAGTTCTACACAACAGGCAACGGATCCCCTTAGGGATCCAAATAAGGAAGATTAGCTGGAGCAACGGTGCCTTAAAAAAGGAAGGACCATTGATGATAATTTCTTTAGAGAAATTTCCCTTCATTCGAGAGAGGAAGAATGGATGCTGGAGGATGTAGGTAACTTTCCCCCTTTAGCTAATCATGATAATGCCCCATCTAGATTAAGGTGTAAAATGTCTTATCGGGAAGCTGTTAAACATTTGAAAAATCTCTTTGCTAAGAATAAAAATGAGTCATTAGAGGTGGAATGGTTAGAGGAAGAAGATGAAGAAGAGTGTTTCATTATGGGTCTAGAGAAGATGAAGGAGGGGATTTTGGTCCAGATGATGCCTAAGGGACCAAATTTCACTCTTTCAGATGTGGAAAAAGAAAGACTTAAAAAACCATGGAGGCGTTCTTTGATAGTAAGACTTTTAGGTAGAGTTGTAGGTTTGAACAATATGCAAAGGAAATTACAACAGATATGGGGAACAGAGGGTAAAGTTAGAGTCACAGACGTAGGAGAAGGTTTTTTCCTTGCTAGATTTCAATGTAAAGAGGACCATGAGGAGGCTTTGCAGGGGGCCCATGGATGATTCTTGATAGATGCCTGTCAGTGCAAAGATGGAGAGAGGAGTTTAAGCCAGAATCAGAGCCCATTAAAAGTATAATAGCGTGGGTAAGGCTCCCTAAATTACCCATCATATTATGATAAAAAGTTCCCGTTCAACGTGGGTAACCAAATTGGGAGGGTCTTAAAAGTTGATATGCCTACATTACAGCACACTAAAGGTTGATTTGCAAGAGTTTGTGTAGAAATTGATATGTCCAAACCTCTTCTTCCTGTATATGTAATAGAAGGTGAGGAAAGAAAAATATAATACGAGGGTATTCATATGATCTGTTTTGAATGTGGCTATTTTGGGCATGAGGCTACAAGATATCCCAATAAGAGCGTTATTAAGCAAGCTGAAATAATGAATGGTAGTCATCAACCAACATGTGAAAAACTTCCAAGGGAATAGTGAAAAAATAGTTCAATTGGCTATATCACCATATGGTCCTTGGATGACAGTTCAAAGACCAAGGAGAAATAGGAAAGTTAGTTCTAAAATGGGGAACAATGAGTTAATAGAAAAGGCGTCTGTTGGGAATGCTAACATAAGCTTACAGGGGTCTAGATTCGTAGACCTTGAGCAAAGTGAAGATCAAAATCTACAGAGTAATGAGGGTCATGAATTAGAAAATAGGATCATTGTTAATAAGCTCTCAAAAGCCCAAGGGACACAGGAGAACGAGCATTGGAAGAAAAAAGGTACATCTATAGAAAGGGTCCCAAAAGTTGCTGAGACACTAGAGTTTGTAGAGCAACAACATCAAGGCCAGATTAATGGGCCTATAGTTCAAAAGGAAGAAAATGATTTCTCAATAGAGCATAACAAGGGCCGTAATATGGAAATTGACATTTGGATTCAACAAAGTAGATTGATGGGCTAGTGAATAAGGGTAGCATGGGCCAAGAAAAGCAAACAGACTTAGCAGGTGAATTGGTCCTAAACACACTAGGAATGTATATTGATGAGGATATGGAAATAATGAAAGCAGAACCTGGATTAATGGATACTTTTAAGAAGCTAGATGAAGAAATTCTTCCTGACCCAAACATAGATACAAGAAGGAATTTTGTCCTTGATTAAGATGATGAAATAGTCTTAATAGGAGTTTTGGGCTTGTCTGCTGTGGAAGTCCAAAACACATACAATGGAAATGAGCTAGAGACTCAGGGAGTCAAGAATGACTTGTACGTTGATGATTCTCTTTTGAGAGAGTAATCTATTTGTTCTTGTTTTTCTTATCTGTCTTCATATTCATGATTTTAGCATGGAACTATAGAGGAGCAGTTGGAAAGGATTTCAGTTGCTCGTTAGAAGAATTTGTCAAGAGACATAATCCTACTTTTGTGGTTCTTTTAGAAACTCGTACTAGTAGACAGAATGCTGATAAAGTTATTAGGAAACTTGATTCAAGTTTCAAGAAAAGGTTGGAGCAAATGGATTAGCAGGGGGAATATGGATCCTGTGGAAAGATGAGGATGTGAGTTTCTCTAACATTGAACAACATGAACAATTCCTTTATGGGTGGATTACTATAGGCAAACAAAACCATTGGCTCTTCATGGCCATTTATGCAAATCCCAGGGAGGTAGGCAGGAGAATTCTTTGGGAGAAAATTAAGGATATAGCTGAGAATATTTCCTATCCCTAGCTTCTGGCTGGGGACTTTAATGAGATTAAAGATGATAGTGAACAATGAGGAGGAACAATTCCTTCCCTTAGACGTAGTAGAAGATCTCATGAGTGGATTAACGAATGTGCTTTGATTGATATGGGAGCTGAAGGCCCTTTCTTCACTTAGCGAGAACCTGAACTCCCAAATGACAAATGTATCTACAAAAGATTGGATAGAGCTCTATGTAACATAGCATGGAGGAATTCTTTTGAAGATGTTGTTGTCAGAGTGGGCCCACGAATTCATTTAGATCATCATCCTCTTTTCATTAGGATGAGGATTAATAATATTGACAAAAAAGCCCATCCATTCAGATTTGAGAATGCTTGGTTAGAACATGAAAATTTCAAAGCCTTCTTGAACTTAATATGGAAGAAAGACTCTGATGCTTCACATAACTTAAAAGATAGTACTCTTGGACTGGAACAAAGCTATGTTTGGCCACATTAAGGAGAGAAAGAATAAAATTCTCAACATGCTTAATGGGATTCAATGAAAGATGCAATGGCAAGAGAACAATTTCCTTGTCAGACTTGAAACAGAACTGCAAAAAGAAATTGAACAAGTTCTTAATTAGGAGGAGACCTTATGGTTTCAAAAGTCTAGGACTGAATGGCTAAATTTGGGTGATCGTAACACAAATTACTATCACACAAAAACCAATATCAGGAGAAGAAGAAACAGAGTTTTTACTCTTAAAGATGAAAATGGCAATTGGATTGAACAAAAAGAAAAAGTGGTGAATCATGTTACTAGACACTTTCAAAGGTTATTTTCTAAGGACATTCCTATCAGAGGATAGCACTTTACTGAATGTTCTTGGCCTATGATTGAAAGAAGAGAATTTAATGAACTATCAAATGCTGTTACTGATTTTGAGATTAAAAGAGCAATGTTCAACATTAGAAGCTTAAAAGCGCTTGGTGAATATGGTTATCCTGTTGCCTTTTTTCAAAAAAATTAGGAAATTGTTGGAAAAGAGGTCTGTAGTTTTGTTAAAGAGTCTTGGATGAACCACTAGAAAATTAGGGAGATCAACAAGACCTTACCTTCTCTTATTCAGAAAGTTGACCAACCAGAAGAAGTGGGACAGTTGAGGCCTATATCTTTGTGCAATGTTATTTATAAGTGTATCAAGAAAATCATGGTTTAATAGCTTAAGCATATTCTTGCCAAAATTATCTCCCCATTACGAGGAAGTTTTGTACTTGGGAGAAACATTCAGGACAACATCATCATCACTCGAGAGTTGGCGCATTCTATGAGAAAAATGGGAGGGAAAAAAGGGTATATGGCTATTAAAATTGACCTTGCCAAAGCCTATGATAGGGTTAACTGGAATTTTCTTACTACAACACTTAAGGAGCTTAGCTGCCTGGAGGATTTTGTTGACCTAGTAAATTGTTGCATCATTACTACTTCTAATAATGTTCTTTGGAATGGAGAAAAAACTGGTGAATTTCTTACATCCCATGGTATCCATCAAGGAGATCCCTTATCTCCTTATCTCTTTTTTATTAGTATGGAAAAACTTACCCACATTATTGTTGATAGTTGTAATAGAAAAGAATGGAAAGCTATTAAAGCTAGTAGAAATGGTCCATTTATTTCACATCTTATGTTTGCTGATGACTTGGTTCTTTTTGTAGAAGCTTCTATAGAGCAAATTGAAGTGGTTTTAAATTGTCTTAAGATTTTTTATGATATATCTGGCCACTTAATTAATAATAACAAATCTCAAATTTTCTTTTCTTCCAATGTGAATAGGCAAACGAAAATGGAAATCAGCAGACACAGTGGCTTCATTTAAGTCTCTAAATTGGGTCGGTATCTTGGGTCCTTTATCACCCACAATAGGCGTAGGAAGGATAACTACAAATATTTGGTGGACAAAGTTAAAGGAAGACTCAGTGGCTGGAAGGCTAAAAGTCTCTTGCTTACTAGTAGGATGACTCTAGTGAACTTTGTCACTAATACTATGGCTTTGTATCAGTTTCAACATGATAAGATTCCTAAAGCGATAATTAAGGAGATGGAGAAAGCTCAGGGGGCTTTTATCTAGGGAGAAGATGATGGAGTGAGAAAGTGGCATGCTATTAATTGGAAGATGATGTGTACTAGCCGTGAATTTGGAGAGGGAGGCATCACATCTCTCAATGCTATGAATGAAGCTTGTCTTTATAAACTCATGTGAAAGCTCGTGAGAAATGACGATGAGCTCTAGATAAAAGTTATAAAGAGCAAGTATAACCATAACAGATTTGAAGGGGAAGATTTAATTATTAAATCTTCTGATTCTAGATTATGGAAAGAACTTGGCAAGCTTTGGGGCAACTTTTCCAGTATGTTGGCTCATGATATAAGAAATGGCCAAGAGACTAGTGTTTTTCATGATCAATGGATTACTAGAGGCCAAAGGTTAAATAGTGTTATAGCCACTATTCCACAAGAAGTGAATAATCTACATGTTTGTGACCTTGTCTTGGAATCTGGAGAGTAGGACCTTGCTTCTATTGCTAATTGGATTCCACAAGAAATGTTCCTCAAGATCCTTGCTATGATCCCTCCTAATGTTGATGAAGGGCCAGATAAGATTGCTTGGTTTCACAACAAAAGTGGTGACTTCTCTATGGCTACTGTTTATAAGAATATAATGAAAGAACAAAAAGGATCTCAAGATAATCTTTAGAGATTGATTTGGAAGCTGGATGTCCCTCAACGAGTTTGCACATTCATGTGGATTGCTACCGGTTTCACACCCAAAGCTATAGGAAGAAATAGGCTAGTATTGACGGAAGATGCCATAATTACAGGAATGAAGAAGAAACTATTCTTCACGCCTTGTGAGATTGTCCATAAGTCAGTAGAATTTGGACTTTATTTGTTAAACCAGCTGATAGAAATAGATTCTTTGCTACTGATGTTTTTGATTGGATTAAATTTAATCTAAGCTATAAAATTGATGACTGGTCCACCACCTTCAGTGTGGTTTGTTGGTTCATGTGGAAATGGAGGAATAATGCTTTGTTTGACTTTAATTTTAAAGTTCCTAGCAAACCTACCCTAGTTGTAAGGAGATTCATAGATAATTTCAAAAGCTATAAAAATATATATGATACTGCCAACTATAAAATTGTTATGGTCAAGTGGATTATGCCACCTATAGATTTGTGGAAATTCAATATAGATGGGATCTCAAAGGAGAATAGTAAGGAAACAGGGTGTAGTGGGTTGGTTCAAGACCATAAAGGGTAGTGGGTTATTGGTTTTAGCCATAACATTGGAAAAGTTAGTGCCCTCACAGCTGAGTTATGGGGATGTATTATAAGTCTGCAATTGTGTTTGGAAAAAGGGTTCAAGCAAGTCACTATAAAAAGTGATTCCAAAGTTCTTGTGGAAACTCTTAATAACGAAGGAAGACAGCTCAAAGGATATCACAGGATGGTTGCCAAAATACTGAAACTTATTAATAGAGATTGGTGGGTGAAAATTCAACATACTTATCGTGAAGGAAACAAAGGTGCAGATTGGCTGGCAAATTATAATCTCACACTCACGACGGATATGCATATTCTAGACAACCCCCCAAGTGCACTCGAAGGAATTCTCGATGAAGATTGTGCAGGTGTTGCTACACCATGCAGTGCTTTTGTGATGTAATGTTTTTTAATTGTCTTTTGTATTTTCGTTCTCTTTAGGTTGATTAACCCCATTTATGTACAAAAAAAAGAACAACACATACTTCCTATGTCATAAACAAGAAAGGAGGAAAGAGATTACCATATCCTTGCCTGCCGTGCTAGGGACATATCATAATATGAAAGAAAGAAGCACATAGATATATTTAAATAGACAAAAGCAATGCATCAGACTATACACCCTATTACCTCGAGTTGTTCATGCACAAACACACGCAGGACAACCAGTTAGCCGTTGGAAAGCTAATGATGAACTCCACTCTTCCGAATCACTTCTTAGAGTGTCATAGCTTCCAAACACAATCTTGAATATTACAATACCATAATGCCTCCAATTAACACTATTTAAATATCCCAAAAACTCACAATTCAACCAACCAAGCTTAATGATGACAAATTCACAATTTCAATAGCACAAACATACATCAAGGAGCCCCAATACCCATCCAAACTAATACTAGTCCTCAACAATTCGAAATCCATGGTGAATCAAAAGATTTTAAGTTAAGGTTCATAATAAAAACTCACAAACACTTAAAAACTCACACCTAACCCTTGAAGTCACCAACCCATATAACTATAACTCACTTACATTCATTTTTATCGATAAAAACTTCAACCAAAATGGAAATCATCCTTCACCCACAAATTCCAAACCTTAAATCATGAAGAAAAGAGAGGAGGAAGGTTAGGGATCACTTACCACACTAAAATGAAGCTTCCGAAGTCAAGAAATCAAGCCCCAAGCCTTGTGGTCGAAACCCTAGTAGAGCAATTCTTCTTCCTCTTTGTTTTCTTCTTCCTTTGCCAACTGGTTTGTGTCCAGATCTATTAGAGTTTTCTGACTGGTGCTGTGGTGCACGATAAGTTTGCCACGACGCACAATAAGTTCATTGCAACATGAGTCTCCTCCATCTCAATCAGATTTGAAAATTCAACAGATCTCGCCGTGGCGTCTCTACTCTCTACCATAGCGTGGAAGCTACTATCTCTTTTTTTAAATTTGATCCATTTTGATCTTTCCTCTAGTCCTGATCTCTGTAGTACTGCACCAACGAAAAGGTATACTCTTATCAACTATGGGATAGGTTTAGGATAGCAATTTGAAGGTTGTTACAGAGGGCCTTTTTGAAAAATGATTGTAAGATACTTGAAAAGTAGAACTTTCTAAGAGTTTGCTCGGAAAGTAAAACTTCCCAAGTTAAGTTCAACTTTCTGAGTACTTCCAAGTTTTTTTGGAATCAAACAATACCAATTGTTTTACTTTCTGGTAAGTTAAACTTTTTCCATATTAAGTGACCCTTTAATATGTGTAATCATATTGACATGTTTTAAAATTAAGTGGTTGAGCCACATAGTCTTATAACATCCTGATGAATAATCAATAATTTTAAAAAATTTTAAATAGTATAATTTACTATAAATTTTATATTATCAATAATGCAATGTATGTGAAAGGTTTTCAATTAACATAAAAAAAATCATAATGAGGCCAATTGAAGAGGAATTTAATATCTCTAAAGTATGCTTTTAAATTTTAAGTTTAAAATCTTATGAATGATAAATACTTATTGAAAGAGTTTTTTTTTTTTTCCGTATGACACTCCCTGTGGTGGGAATCTAAATTAAACGATAGCTCCAATTGATTTAAATAAAAAAATACAGATTGTGCTCATTTTGAAGTGATAGAGTGGATTTGACAAAAGAAATAAGAAAGTGATAATTAAATTGGAACATTATTGAAGCGGTAAAGTAGATATTGACAATTTACCAACACTAGATACGTAGTTAAAAGTCATCAAGTTGAACTTTATTGACAAAAGGACAACACTAACTAATTATTAATTAATAGATAATTAATTGATCTGCAGACATCTTAGATACTATATCCATCCGGTCTTATATATGGAATCTTTTATTCTAATTCTAAATATAAAACCCTTTACAATATATCAGATAATATTTATTATACATTTTCAGAAAAATATCCCTATTTAATGTATCTAAAGAGAAAAAGAGAGATTAAATAAGAGTATTTTTAAAAAAATATTAGGATTTTTAGAGAAATTGAGGTAGTTAATTAGTTTTAATTTCAATTCTTAATCCACGTGATTCGGTTAAAATGGTCTTATATTAAGAATCAAAGGGAGTATATTTTTAAAAAAATTAAAAATTCACATGCAATGTATGTAAAATGTTTCCAAGTAACATGAAAAAAGAATTAATAATCAGGTCAATTCAAAAGGATTTCATACCTCTAAAGTATACTTTTGACCTTTTAAGTTTTATGAATATAAACACATATTGAAAGAATTTTTTCTAAAAAAAAATCATATGAGACTCCATTTGTTGGGAATCTAAATTAAATGGCAGCTTCGATTAACTAAAAAATTAGAAAGAAGGGAAAAAATGCGAATTGCACTTATTTAATTATTTTGAAGCGATAAAGTGGATTTGACGAAAGAAACAAGTTGATAGTTAAATATGAACATTATTGAAGTGATAAAGTAGATATTGACAATTTACCAGCAAGAAAAAGTAGATATGGACAAAAACAGTAATTAAGTTGAACCTGTTGGTGTTTAAAAAAAATGAAGTTGATCCTGTTTGACACAAATACATCACTAACTAATTGTTAATTAATAATCAAAACAAACCAAATGATCAAATTACTAGTGTTAAAATTAAAATATATATAATGAAATTAGTAAGCCGTGACCCACCAACTCTAGCTCAGCTGATAAAAAAGCTGTATTTTTTTTTATGAAGATAAAAAAGCTGTATTAATTCAACAATCCAATTCAAATGATTTCTACATATCGAGTGCGTCGAAAATTAAAAAAAAAATTTTGTGGACAAAGCGTTTGAAATGTCTGGCTGTCCGCACAGCTGGGGTTAATCTATGTGATCCAACGGCTAACATTATGCAAGGCAACAAATCACCCAAAGCAGTGACCCGACACTTATCTATGGCCTATTTGATAGTATTTTTCATTTTATTTTTCTCAAAATAATTTTATAAAATTATTTTTGAAAACAAATTTTGAGAACAAGAAAATAAAAAAATCTATTTTAATAATTGTTCTCAAAATCATAACTAATAAATGTTATATAATTTATTCAAAATTTATAACTTTATTATTAATGAGATACATATTTTTCATATATTTTTATATTTTTCAGAATAAAAACTACAAAACATCTTAAAGATGTTCTGAGTTTTCTATTTTTTTATTTTTCTGTTTTTTAGAATATTTTATAAAAAACAGATTTATCAAACAAGTTTTTTTATTTTTCTGTTTTCAAAAATAAAAAAAATATTTTAAAAATAGTTACCAAACAGGTCCTTACATAACCTGTTGGTTCAAACATCCAGGGGTCACATAGAGCATTAAAAAAATATAAGGGATAAATAAGATTTGTACAGTATATTTAATTTTCTTCTCAAAAGTACCCATATTATAATTTATTCTTATTAATTATATGATAAAATTTATTAATATGAAAATGAGGATATTTTTAAAATTATTTTGTATTTTTTATAAATTTAATAATTCCAACTATTTTGTTGTCTATGTAATTTAAAACTTATTCTTAATATAAAACCATTTTAATTACCTTAATTTTTTGGGAGCATGAAACTTAAGAACCAAAACTTTGAATTAATATCACTTATTAACTTAAAGATTTTGAAATGACAAAAAAAGGTTCATAATCCTAAACTAAAAAAAAAAATTATTATTAAATTACCTAACTGCCATTTTCGAAATGATTATGTTAAATGTGTATCAAAACTTGAGTATAAAGTGTCAAAATTTTTAAATTAAATGTCAAATAACATAGGTTAACAGTTATACTTGGTGAACGAAATTTTATTTCTTAATGTAAAATAGGGAAAGTTTATTATTAAATCCTGGAATGACACTGTCAAATAGCTAATGAAGAGTGTCAAAAATTGAGAGTGAGTCTAGTTTATCAAATATCAAATATTTCACACTCATCTTCAGTAATTTGACACTCAAATTTCAGAATTTGGTACTAACTTGCAGTTATTTTACATTGAATGATTTATGTTCACTAAAATTAGCTGCATTACTCCTAATTTTTTACACTCCTCATAAACCATTTCATAATATCATTCCAAGATTTGATACTAATCTTCTCTCATTTTACACCAAGAAATGAAAATTCACTCAGCAATTACAGCTGTTACTCTATGTTATTTAACAATTAACTTAAAAATTTGACATTTTGCCCCCAAATTTTGACTTTTTTTTTCAGCCGTTTGATACTATCACTCTAGTTTAGGTAATTTAATAATTAAATTTTGTTAAGTTTGTGACAATGGGTTTGTTTTTTTCATTTCATAATCTTTGGGTCCTTTAGTGATATTAATTTAAAGTTTTGATCCTTAAATATCATTTTTTTTTATTTTTTTTCAAAACTCACAACGTCTTCTCAAAACTACTCTGATTGAATTTTTTTCTCATTCTCTCTCATAACTTAAATAAAGATATTTTTTTATAATACATAATAAATATTATTTCATTTTCTATAAAGAATCCTATATATTTAAGTTCAGAAGGTATAATTATTTGTTATAAGGGGAGAGTAATTATATATAATATGGTGGACTATCCCTTGCATGCATACTTATGAGCAAAATATTTAAGCATCTAAAACAGATGAAAAGATTTCTATAAAAAAAATGAAAAGAAAATTAGAAAATAAAATTAAAAAATTATTTCATCTATTTTTATATTTTCCCTTTCAAATGAATACTTATTTATTATAAAACTTTGTTATATATAAATATACTTGAAATATAAAGATTTTAATCTACTTTACAATACGTCATCTATTCAGCACCTAATTTCTTAAAAATTAATTAAATTATTTTGTGAATATAAATTATAATGCAAATAAATATTTATGTACGTAATAAAAAATATAATACTCATAAATCAGGAATAATAGATAATAAGTAACCGTTTGTTTTAATTACCACAAAGAAATTTCTAAAATAGTATACTAATAGATAATAAAAAATATTTCTATAATATTTGTGTTGCCCAAAAAAAAGATAATAAGTATCTTTTTCAATTATAAAAATGAAATTAAATCACATGTTTTTTTTTATAATATTATAATATATTATACCCTTATTGAGTGTTAAAATCTGATAACTCTTTTTATCGCCACACAGATAAAGAGACGGTCACATAGGGAAAGGAAGACAGGTAATTATAGAAGAAATCACAATATTTGTAATTTAAGTGCAGTGTATTTTTTAGAATATACACACACACATAAATATATAATAAAATAATCATCAATCAGCAATATATTATATAAAACTAAAATAAGTGAGCAGTGTTATTGTATTGTTTATTTTCTATTTATTGATAAGATTATTCATTTATTTTTACTTTTGAATAATTAATTTACTTTTTCAAAATTCAAATGATTTTAGAGAATCGAAAGCTGTATGAGAATTAAGACTAGCTTATATTTAAGGAAAAATGACATTAATTTAAGACCCGTTAAAAAGAAAAAAAAAAGGAAGACCCTTGAAATTAGAAAAAAAATAATGAAAGATTTTGGTCCCTAGCCATCAAACAATTGGTTTAAGTGGTAAAAGATTGTAACTTTTATTAAATGTCTTGAGTTTGAATCTTGAGAATTATCATTAAATATCCAATAGTAAAGTTTGAACTTTAATAAACAATAGAGTTGTGAATTAGTCATTCCCTTTCCGTTTTATAAAGCACACTTAAAAGAAATCTATGTTTTATAATATAAGATATTTTATAAATTACATAGTATATTTAATTTTATTTTATCTAAAATGCCTTTGAGAAATGATGGAATTTATTAATGTTAGAGAGTTTAATTCATGAATTAATTATATTAAATAATATTAAAGGAGAATAATTCAGGAAATGATGAAATTTTTTAATTATTAACTACTATTCTTAATTTGTGTATGGTCATTAAAAAGTGTTTTATAAGATGAAATAAAGATAATACCAAAAACTAATTGTTAATAAGTGACTGTTGTAGTTTATTATTGTTCTTCGAGAAAAGTTTTTGAATATTTTATGAGATCCCAAAAGTTAGCTATTGATTTTATAAGTCAACTTTTACAACTCTATTGTTATATTATTTACAGCTAATTTAGGAATTTACAACTTAAATCCCACAAAATATTTCACGATACTCAAAAGTTGGCAATCCATCTAATTATTTGATTGTTGCTGTCTTATTTACAAGTCATCTTCAGTAATTCATAATTTCATTATTCATTATTTACAATTTATTTTCAAGATTTTACAACGTAATCTCATCCGAATTTGAACATGGTTTTTTTTAATTTATAATGAATTTTTTTTAACAATTTATATCTCTATTGTGTATCATTTACAACTTTTTTTTTAGTTAAGATCTTGTTATAAAATTTATAATATTATGTGGATGTACATAATTTCCCAAGATTGTTATTTCATATTCTATCTTAAAGCTCTATAACTTTACAATTCTTGACATTCCATACCTTTAATGTCATACATTCTATAACCTCCTACATGATTGACTTTTAAGAAGTTTTTTTTTTGTTAATGCATTATAACCACCAAATGTATCATATTGTACCATTATGTAGTTAATGTTTATATGTATGTTATAGTAATCTTTAGGTTAATTTTCAATGGTTGAAGGCCTATAAATAAAGGTTATATATAAGGCATTGGACACACCTAAATACATATGGAATACTCATCATTTCTCTTGTCCAATTCCCTTTTGTCTCATGTTTCTTATCTCTATTTTCTATTATTCTCTCATGTTCTTGTTTTATTATTCATATCATATTTCCTTAGTTTTATGACAGATCTAGGTTTTTTCATTGTATTTTTCCAAATCTAGAGCCTTCATTGTATTTTTTTTCCCTTCCAAGGGCCTTCAATATCATTTTACCCATATTTAAAAATAATTTAAATTAAACTTTAGGTGTGAAGTAGATGATAGATTATATAATGGATTATTTTGTTCATACTTACATTTTAAATTTTTATATTTCAAAATCATCAAGGTTTCTATATATTTGTAGAGTATCCATGCTCTTAGTATGAACTAATCTCCCTCAAAATATGAAAGATAAAGATTAAACTTTTACTTGCTTTATCACAAATATTGAAAATCAAATTTCCAACCATTTGTTTATGTTGAACTTATTTGAATGGGCCAATTCCTTTTTATTAAAGCCCATTATCTTTTTTTGGATATTTAAAGGGAACAAGAGAATAATCTTTTTTCTTTAAGTATATTCTCCTTTATTATTATAATTTAATAATGAATCAAATCTAATTTATAAATGTAGAGGCTGAGAAAGATACATTTTTTCCCACCTACAATTAGGGGGGAGCTCAAAACCTCAAAAATAGCTATTTCCCTCTCTTCTTTACACCCTTTGTGAGTACATGTGAGATGTTATCGGATGTAAATACATACTAAGTCTCAGTTTTAGTGGTCTAGTTTACACCGTGTGAATATTCTAATACTCGTATACTTGTTAATGTCTGCTTGAAAGAAAGGTATGCTCTATCCTCACCCGTAATACCTTACCTTTATCTATATTTTCCATATATCATAGTATTAAAATGTCCAAATTACCCATGTTAAGAGCTTAAACCATTAGTAGAACCAAAATATTTAATTAAAAAAAACGTGGTACTATTCATTTGGTTATCAAGTTTTCTGGATGAACTTTGAAAAATCATAACTTAATCCAGAAAAATCGTATCAATGTGATTCAAGTCTCCAAATGAAGCTAGAAATATGATGTACAAGATAAAAATATGAAACTTTCCTTTAATCTGACCAATTAGTACAGCTTATTGCTCAAACTTATACTGTACAAATAATTATTTCTCTCTTTTCAGGATTTTGGCCATAAATTTAAAAATTCATATCTAACTCTATACTGAGCCAAATCATGTATTCTATATACCTTTGGAAAGATATATATGTCTAATTTCCTTCACATTTTTCTTATACATTTATTTGGTCTATACAGGGCACAACATCAATTTGAATGACTAGGGATCAGAACATCACTTTTACTGGAACAGTCTTGGGGAAAACTTGTATATCTCTTATTGTACAGCTCCAATTGAGCTCAAACCAGTGGCATATTAACCTCAAAAGATAAATATTTTCATAAATGTAAGCCACTCAATTTTTCGAGCTCTGTGCGATTTTATATCACTTTTTAAAATAAGTGATACTTACAGTGAAATTCGCGACTTTTACTTTACTGTCCAGTTTTGACCCCTAACTTAAAAAATATACTATAAATTGTACACATATCCAAATTAGGTGTTCTTTAGCTCATTGGAAAGCTTGTTCTCTCTAGTTTGAGATGATTTATAACACTTGACTTCCTTGCCCTGTCTCAGTAAACCAGTATTGACTTTACTTTGATTGCTACAAAATGAACTTCTAGCAATATAACATGGCAAAGTAGATTTCATAATAAGCTCATATAATCATTTCATGTTTCAAATCCATGCCAAACATTTCAAAATGCTCATAAGGACATAATAGCACAATGACACAAATCTAAAAGCATATACATGGTTTTATACATAATTACAAAATATACACTCATAGCTTGAAAACACCATCAAGCATCATTCTCTTCTTCATTCTCCTTGCCTTTTCTTTGGACTCCTTTGCCATAGATTATGCCTAGTCATTTGGGATACTTGAGGGGATGAGATTGGGGACAATCTCAGTAGCAAGTTACATTTCATGCAATTATTTCAATCATGTCAAATAACTCATATTTGATCACATTTAATCATATCAATCATATTTAAACAATAAATTATCACATTGGTCATGAAAAATTCGACAACATAACGGCTTAGAAAATGGACATCCCGGGGAATAAAACCCCTCATTTTACAGCCAAGACCAATCAAAGAAATCATAATTGCAATATGACAACACAATTTAATCATAGAAAGACAATGAAAGAACATAAAGCAAGAATATGAAACTTAGCTACCTTTGGTGCTTGCACTTGGCTTTCCTCCTTAAACTAAACCTTCCTCTAGTTTTACCAAGCTTCCTCAAGTCCCTAGACATCATTCAACACATGCTTAAACCATTGATTTCATGGCTAATCACAAAAAGCTATCATAAAACTCTTGAAACCCTTAAATCCACAAACTCTTTATTTTAAGCTCTATCTTTGAGCCAATACTTGTCTTTAAGGTTTTTCATCATGGAGAACTCATTTTTGACATCAAATTAATGAAAATCAAACTCTTTCCCATCATATTAAACTGACCTAAACAAGGATTGGAGGAGGAAAGAAGTGATTTTCATTTTCTTACTTCCAAACATATCAAACCTTGTTCCTTTCACTTAATCTTATGTTTTCTCTTTAATTTATGGCAAAAACTCACTTTCTTTCCTAACTCCCTTATCTTGGACAAAAGTTACAGCAAAGGAGGAGAAAAGAAACTCAAGAAAACTAACCTTAAACCATTCAAAACTTGAAGGAAAAATCATTAGAAGTTGAGAGAAGATTTTTACCTATTTTTCTTGATTTTTCCTACTCTTTTTCCTTCTTCCTCTTCTTCCCTTTGTTCTTCACGTGCTTCATCCTTTCTCCACTGCTTGCAGCCTTCTCTTCCTTCTTTTTCAAGTGGCTTAGACGTTCAACAGGGGGGGTAGTTATAAATTTCACCAACCAATCAAATATTGCCACCAAATGTCTTGATTTTTCTTACTTTTTCATGAAAATTAATAAACTAAGACTATTTCCACATGTGCAGCTTGTGGAGCACGAAATTAAGGGTATTTTGGTCCAAAAATTTTAGATAATTACTTATCCAGATATATCATGGATCGGTCTGGACAATTAAAGCTACTTTAGCAGTATATTTTACTATTATTGGGATACTAATTATAATCATAAAATTACCATAATATAATTATCCCAATTGGTCCAAATATAAGACCCACATATTTTTCTTGAATGAATACTGCTTTTTCCTGCAGCCCAGACTAACATTTATCGGGTAAGATATTAATATTAAATCATAATTACCCAATAAATATTATTTTAATCTTAATAAATTCCATACTATATTCCAATGGTCTTAGCTCATTGAGAGCTTCATTTTGACTATAATTTTTCATATGTACAAAAATACCCTTGATCCAGGATATATTTATAATTTTTAAAACTTTCGGGTCATTAAGTGTAATTTTCACCAAAATTCATAAAATTTACTTCTTGACGCGTACGTGTACACCGCCTTCGTCTTCTCATTCGTCTCTCTCTTCTCTCTTTTTTTTTTTTTCTTGTCAGGGATAAAATGGTCATTTTCTCATTTTTTCTTCTGACTGAGATAATTGTCCTCTTTACCTTATATTATACAAAATGGCGCATACCCATTTTTATAAATTCCTTATAAATTTTTAAATATTGAACCTTAAACATTTAAAAGAATTTTTAAGATATTACATCACCTATAATTAATAATTCAATATGAGAGTATCCTTATATTATAATATTTTTGAAGAAGTTGTTGTTCATGGGAGTGTCTTATGTACAGTACTCTTTTTATTTTTCTAATTGTTTCAAACAAAACAGTTTTATTTTAAAAACTTATCCTTTTTTTCTCCTACTTCCTCACTTTCCTATTTTTTCTCTTAGTTCCTTCTTCTCTACTTGCTATCCTTTATCTTAATAACTTCTTATACATGTTAGATTAATTTCTTATTTAAACTTATTTACAAGTTATTTTCCTATTTTTAAATTTTCTAATATTTAAACTTTTTTCTAAATTTTTATGTTATTTTTCTACAATTTTTGTTATTTCTTAATTACTGATTATTAATTTCTTCAAATTAAATATTAGAAGTTTCTGATTTTTTTAATATTATTATTAATATTAATTTCTCTTTTTACCTCTTATTTGTAAAAATTTACCTTCGTCATTTTCAATTTATTTTAAGTTTTGAATTTATTCAATATTTTTAACGTCCTTTGTATAATTTTGTATTGTTTCTTAATTATTAATTATTAATTATTAACTTCTTAATAGTAATTCTTAATTATGCACTAAATGACTTATCTCTCAGAACCTAGGATTCTCTTTCTCTTCGAGAAAGATTGTTAGGTTTGTTGACTAACATGATTAATTTTGATAATGTTAAATAGTTTAGTAAAAAGTTTGCACAATATGGTTATTAAATATTACTTATATATTTTAAATCATGCTTATTATTTGAATAAGAATTAGACTAACTATTGAACTTAATATGAATTTTTTATGTGGTTATTTCAAGAAGAGGAAAAAGTTTTGGAGCAAATGCTTGGGAGCTTAAATTGAAAGATCAAGATTCAAGTTATTAGTCTTTGAGTTTGGATGTAAGTAGTTGATAATATTTGGTTTTAAAAGGTTTTTCAAATAATTTTAGAACATCTCTTTTGATATCATTAAAGATTTTAAGTTTAGAAATCAAATTGAGTTCATTCCACTAAGTTTTCAAAAGTGTCATCAAAAGTAATCGATTATTGCCGACCACATAATATGTTATATCAGTAATTCTTCTCAGGTTCATGCCTTCTTGTTGAATTAATCGATTATCTTCATCAAAATAATTGATTATCATTCCTCTACTTTGTCCACTTACCTGTGTTTAGCACCTTAATTAATTACATCTACGTATAATTGATTATTTTGTTAATTCAGTCTTATTCTTTTATGATATAATCGAATACCTTCCCAAAATAATTGATTATCAAGTATGCCTATTTTTGATATACTTCAATTTCATGTTTTAATTGATTACTCACACCTCTAATTGATTATATTGCTTTATACAATCTATTATATTCTTAAATAATTGATCACCTTTTCTCAACAAATGTGTGAGCTTTCTGTTTGAAATCTAATCTATTATATTCTCAAATATAATCGGTTATCTTACTTTTAAAACTTATTTTATCTCTCGATAACCTATTACTTCTTCAAATATAATCGGTTATGTTTCCTAATTTTTTAAATTCCTTTTTTAACTGATCATTTTTTACTTAATTGATTGATTAACTTACTTTCTTATTTGTTATTAAACTCAATCAATTGACTTAAATTGAACTCAATTTATTATTGTGGATATATTATTAGAAATAGTCTTAAATCACACCATAATCGATTAGACTTTTATAGTATAATCGATTAACTCGATAATGACTAATTCAACGGTCAGTTCTTCAAAGTAACGACTAGTTAATTATGCCTAATGGCTAATTAATTACTTCCACCTATAAATAGAGCCTTATTTAAGTTGAGAGTAGAGAGAATGATGTTTTGAAACTATTTTATTAAATCAACGATTTATTTTTCAATCAAACACTTTCAACTACACTCTATGAGTTTCAATTTATTTATTTACTCTTTGAGAGAATTTTTTGTTTTTTGTATTGATATTTTTTCTGTGAGAGAATTCTCTTGGTAATCTAGAGGAATTGCTCAAGGAAGATTTCCTTAGAGGGAGTTTGTAATCACACTGGAAAAGGTGTAGGAGAGAGATAGACTCAGGGAATGAGTCTTAGATATACTATTGCTTCACAAATGCATTAATCGAACTTGTGGTTATAATGAAAAATCTTAAGTAGATTGCTTGTACACTGAATGTAGGCCAAGTGGTTAACTAGAATCAAGATAAATCTTTGTGTCTTACTCTTCATCTATTATTTCTCTCACTCTCACATTAAGTGTTCTGTTTGCCCCTATTTTTAGTGTTTCTCTGCAATATTGGGTTATGCTTCAAAAGGACAAAAAATTTTCTCTCTCTCCTTCCTATCCTCATTCATCAACTAAATTAACATATATTATAGAAAAAAATTGATCTTATAGAATATATCTAACATTAAGTTTATAAAAAGACAATAATACAAAATTTATGAAATTTGGGTAAAAAATAAGTAAAACAATAATAGAATTAAAAGATCTAAAATTTAAATAAGAAAAATATATTTATGTTATTTGAGAGGGAATGATAGAAGAAAAAAATAGTCTTCAATTGAAAGTACAGAGTATTTTTCTGTTTCACATTTGATATAATTTGATATAATCAAATAAGGGAAAGAAGTTAAATTAATAATAAGGGTATGAATAGAGAGAAAATAAAAATATGGGGAAAGAATTTAAAAAACATATACAAAATAAGGTAATTAAAGGAAAGAGAAAGAATAGAAAATAAAAAGAAAAAATATATGAAGAAATATTTTATAATATTTTATACAATATAGAAAATTTAAATAAATAAAAAGTAAAAGTTAAAATATTTTTTTGAAAGAGAGAATGTTAAAGAGAGTGGAAATTAAAAGTTTAAAATTAAAAATATTAAAATAATTTAATAAAATAAAATATTAAAGAAAATGGCGAAAGTGGGGAAAATACTATTCATAACCATACTCATGAATAGTATTTTTTTTATAGAAATATTAATGTATATAGATATAGATTTATTTTATTTAATGAGGTGGAGATTGGTGATTAAACAATTGACAATGGCAACTGATGACTAGAGATTGGTGGCGGTGGCTAGTTATCGGCAATGGTGACCAGTGATGCTAGTTGGTGATCGGAGGCAGTTGATGACCATTTGTGACAATAGTCGGTGACTAGCAATCGGTGGTAGAGGCGATCGATAGTGGCAGGGGCCGATGACCGGCAGTGGTAAGAGTCAATGATTGGGGACAACTGGTGGTAGCGACTGATGATTAGCGGTGGCAGTGGCTGATGATTAGTAATGGCAATGGTAGCCGATGGACAATGGAGAGTGGCAACTACCGGGCATTGATAATAAAAAGTTGTAATTTGTGATAATATGTAATATCATATATGCAAAGCATTCGATACGTGTAATTTTGAAAAATAAGTTCTTTTACCAAAATCTCTTCACTTTGGAGAAGAAAATTTTAAGGGAAAAACATGTAAGCTTCAGATGTTTTTTTAGCTTACTTTTCATTCCTCTCCGAAAGTGGAAAATATGTTTTTTTTTTCATATTTTTCTCATTACTTTTCTTTTATTTTTCCTACCATTCAAAACAGGGGTAAAGGAGGAGGGGAACATAAAAAGGGGTTAAAATTAAAATTACAATTAGAAATGAAGAAAAGGATCCCCCAAAGTCTAAAGGTTCAAGGAATTACAACTTCTTGAACTTGCATGCTTTCTTTCAAAAATACGTCGCCATCTCCAGGCAAGAGAGTCAGCAATAACAAGAATCAAGTAACTGTGGACTATAGAAAGATCGATGCTGCTGCTTCTTCTTATATCCCAATAACAACTCCCAACAATTCTGAAATTGTGCACTGACTGAAAGACTATGGACAGAAGGATTAGAGTCCACCCTGCAACTGTAAGTTTTAGGATAGAGGAACAGGGTCGAATCATGTACATTTTTCAGTCTTTTTTGCAACAAAAACCACATGTAAAGGATTCTAAGACTTTCTTTGATGAGCAACTTTATTTCTTTCTTTCCAAATATAATACAATATTAGAGTAATGAATTCAAAGCTAGTTAATCTTTAGACTGCCACCCGTATTAAGTGGTTTTGTCGTGTTAAGTTCAATTAGCCAAAAGGAAAAAGAAAGCTAAGTTTTGGCTTAAATCCATGAAGAAATTTGTAAATCCAATTACTGAAATCAACAAATTGTAGTCATCACTCTGTAGCCAATATTTGCTTCAAGCCCTATTGCACTAGCAAATGGGCAATTCAAAAGAGATGCTCTCTTGTTTCATCTTGTTCATTACAGAAAATGCAACCCTAATCTTTATGAAGATGATGACGAACAAGAGTATCCTTTAGAGGAAGACCATTGCTCAAAAGCTCCCAAGCAAAGAGAACAACTCTTTTGATAACCAAAGCCTCCAGATCATTCTCCAAAAATATAGAGCCATTATCAAATTGAACTTCATTTTTACAAAGGCATTTATATTCATTAGAAACTGAGTAATCACCATCATGACAAAGATTCCAAGCTAGCTTGTCTTGACTGTTAGGATTAACGGAGAAAGGAAGCCTGGAGATGAGAAGGGCAATTTGAGGAGAATAAAGTTCAGACAAAAGATTGTTATTCTAAAAGCCAGTATAAGATCGCCTTCCGGCTGCAAGGTCACTGAACAATATCAATGCTCCAACTAAGGTTATTAAGAACTGAATCCTTCATCTAATAATGCCCTTCCAATGCCAAGAAATTGCTGTGATTCAAAACTTGTCCTTAAACTGTAGAAGGATAGTGTTTATATTTATATTTTATAGTTTCAAGTATAATATATATTTTATATTTACCAACAACAAGTATGTAACTTATAAAGAGCTATGCCAATTTTAACCAATGGAATCTGCAAATTCCATTCGAATTAATCAGAATATAATATTACTACTAAATACTATTTTATCAATTAATTAATTAATTTTTATTTCACATTCTTCTCACCCCGTCGCTTTGATTGATTGTAAATGACTATGACATTTTAGCACAGCAATACGACTACGCAGTTGATTGTGTGTGTGAGAATTTTCTTTTGTTTTGTAGCATTTCCCCTTACCCTTAAAAAGTTATCCCTCTAATTACGAGGTAATCTTTTTTTTTTTTTTCAATCCCTGAAATTTGCATGTTATCATCTGAGGATAGGAACATCATAATCATTAGATACATTAATCACTTTTTTATTGAGTAAATATGGCCCATCTCTATTGCAAAATATTTTGGAATTTAAATAAAAACAAGAGATTGGGGGCTATGATAATAAGAATAAATTAGACAAACATTCTCGAATTTTGCTAAAACTACACAAGTATCTTATATTTTTAAAATATATAAAAACATCTCCTCGAAGAAATAATTACTTTACACTTAAGTTTAATTTTTAATCTAAAATATTTTTCATTTGAATTTTTTGAATAAACTAATTATACAATTTTGTTGAAATTACATATGCTTCTTTTAATTTTAAATCATATGCACTTCTTTTTTTTTTTTGGGGAAAATAGCCTCTATTTTGGTTTTGTTGTTTGAGTGTGTGTGTGTGTGTGTGTGTGTGTGTGAGAGAGAGAGAGAGAGAGAGTTAAAGTTGGATGTGTCTCAGTAACAAATTTTGAAACTAAACTAAAGTGTGGAAGTAATTTAAAAATATAAAAATAGATATATTTATATATATATATATATAATTTCAAAAACTAAACAAACTTAGTGGTAACTCTTTTTTTTTGGTCCAATGGATTTATAGGACTTAGAGGTGACCAAAAAAAGAAAAGCAAAATTGGCAGATTTTTTTTTTTTGTAATTCACTCTAATAATTATTCATCAATCGCCGTAATTAAGCTACAAATAAAGGTCCCCCCTCTCTTTTTTTTTTTTTTAACATAAGAATTCCAAACCTTTCACGCTATATTAAGCCTATTGTTCACATAAACTCATTATTGTCATCAAATTCAAATAATTAGCATAATGGACCATTGTCATTGACCTTTAATGCCATGTATATTCACATTAAATACAAAGGATAGAAGCATGGCCCTTTCAATTATCGACCTGTTCCGTGAGAATTAATCCATTCTTTAAAAAGACATAATAAAAAATGAAATAAAATCCGATATGATTAACCATATGGGTCCTATCGTATCCTCTCACCACATTGATTGATCAGTCACGCTATCTTCTCTTTACATATGTCACAAATTCCACCTCTGTGCCACAAACATCAGAATCAGACCATTCACAAAATGGCAAAGCAATCGCTTGTTGCTCTCACTTTTCTCACCCTTCTCCTCTTAGGCAAGTTCCCATTTCCTTCTTTGTTATTAGAGATGGTATTTTAAACTTGATTTGTAGATGCTTAAATTGTCTTGTGATGTTTAGATCGAATAAGTCAATGTCATTTCTCTACTTTGGGTTTGAAATAAAGTAAAGTAATTCCATTTGTGTCTTATTTAAACCAATTTTGGATAATCTAAAACTATATAATCATTGCCAACAAAAATAAAAGTTGGTTCATTTGGTAAGAAATTTGCTCATATCCTATAAAAATATGGGTTCAAATCTTGTTCTTTTAGTTCTGGTAAACTCTCGGGATTCATCTTATTTAAACTTCATATTATCTATAAAAAACTATACAATTATAAATGATAAGATTCAAACTTAAGGTTAAAAGAAATTTATTTTCAAACTAATGCGTTGAGTTGTATATCAATTTCTTGATAAATATAGGCATTTTTTTTTTGTGTTATTCAGGATGAACTAAGGTAGGATGGAATAGGACAATAGAATACTAACAAGTTTGGATATGGGATAGAAACATAGAGTGAAAGATCCAACTTATGATGTTCTATTGTCATTCCTATCTGTTATACCTCTCTTGTTCCTTCATAACTTCACAAACTAAAAGCTTTCATTCATTTTCATGACCTCAGGGGCTAAAGCAGCAACATTCACCTTCAAAAACAACTGTCCTTTCACAATCTGGCCAGGCACTCTCACAGGAGGAGGCCTCCCGCAGTTACCTTCAACAGGCTTTGTACTCTCCCCATCTAAGTCCTTCATCCTCTCCATCCCCCCTCCCTGGTCCGGCCGGTTTTGGGCACGAACCAGCTGCTCCACGGACCCTTCTGGGAAATTCACCTGTGAAACCGGTGACTGTGGCTCAGGTCAAATACCATGCAATGGTGCTGGTGCTATCCCACCAGTTTCTCTAGCAGAATTCACCTTGGCCAACAATGGAGGCCTCGACTTCTATGACATCAGCCTTGTCGATGGGTTCAATCTACCGGTGTCTGTGACCCCAGAAGCAGGATCATCATCATATTCAAGAGGATGCAATACAACAAGCTGTCCTGCAAATGTGAACAGCGTTTGTCCTCCAAGTTTTGCAGTGAGAGATTCAGAAGGAAGTGTGATTGCTTGCAAGAGTGCATGTGTGGCTTTGAATGAGCCAAAGTATTGTTGTACAGGTGAGTTTGATACACCTGAGAAGTGCTCACCAAGTAATTACTCAAACATATTTAAGGAACAGTGTCCTCAAGCTTATAGCTATGCTTATGATGATAAAAGCAGTACTTTTACTTGTTCTGGTGGGGTAAAATACACTATTGAATTTTGCCCATGAACAATAACTGAAGTAATTTAAGAATTAAGCTGGCATTTTGTGTACAAGTTTATAAAGAAAACCATGTGTTTAGTTGGAAAATTTGTTGATTATGGCAGATTCTGCTTTTGGGTTTTGTGGAGTGATTAGTTGATTTGGTTATATGGTTGTGATGTTATGAAGTATCAATTAGGAGAATAGTTATGAAGGGGAAGGGCGTCACTTGCTTTTTGGCGCTTCAGATTTTATTGTACCATAAAATAAGTTACAAAAAAGCTTCAGAATATGCATCAGTTATTATAGTTACAATATTCTTATACGTCATATTCTACAAACAACTTTAATTTTGTCTGGACACAAATCTGGGGCAATAATTTTATCTTCTTAGTTTTATTATCAAACCATCTAAGTATCCGGAAGTCATGGGGCTTAATGGTTTTACCTTAATTTGTTTATGCCTATAAATGCTTTTTGAGCAGAAAAAATTGTGACAAGTTCGCAGCACTTTTAAAACCACGAACAATTTTAGTGCCAGAAATCTTTCAAATAAAAAGAAAAAGAGAATGTGATTTGAAAAAACTCTCGTGTTCTTATATTAGAAAAACAGTACAAGGACTCAAATATTGTTGAATATTAATATTAATATTATTACATATAAAAATTATCTCATTTTTCGTACAGAACTTCTATCTTCCAATATGCAACCAAGAATACCATAGATAATAATATGAAGATTTTAAAGGAATTGTCTCGTTTCTCAGACGATTTACTGAATCGTCTCAATTAATTAATGGCATCCAAATTGGTTAATTTCAAATTTATTTTACAAATAGATTTTCAAAGTCACAAAGAAAAAGTAGAGGCACCGATTCTTTTGTGCTGACAACTGCATTCTTTGAATTGCATCTTTAATGACAAGAAAAAATACCCATGAACAAACTAAATGACACATTAGGTTGGCATCATTACAGAAAAATCATTCTCTTTTTATTGCATACAAAGTAAAATACATAATATCTATTATATTATTCATATTACCATTACTTAATCCTAACAGTCACCTTTTATTACATAATTTTCAAGTCTTTCATTCACCATCCGTTCAATTTTCCTTTTCATTCTTAACATTCTGCGTACCAAACTAATCTAAGAAAATGACAAAAGGGATCAACAAACTTATTCTTCTAAGTGAGATCAGTTACATGGATAACACGATATATTGGGCTATATAAAAAATCAACCTTATGGTAGAGGAAAATAGTATCAAGGGACTTCCATTCATATATTGTAGTCTCTTCAATACATTAAGTATCAACTAAGTTACTATTGTAAACCTTACCTTGTAGGGCTTCTTCCTGTTATCTTTCTTATGAGAACTAGAACTTTTCAGACACGATTTCAGAGGAGTTGGTTGTTCACTTGCTGATGGAGACATGGGAGCACAACAATAAACAGAAGATCCTCCTCTCTTGTTCTCGAATGGGTCAAGCCAGAACCGGACATTTGCGCCACCAAAACTGACCTTCTTCCTTTTGGCATAAAAATAAGCAGTTGCTGCATCAACTTCTCGGAGGAATACCACCTGAGCTGAGCCCATGAAGCTAAAGATTTTTGTGTTTAGACAATCTACAGAGCCAAATACTCTAAACTTCTTTATCAACTCTGACTTGGATGGCAGGTTAAAATTCTTGGGAAACTTCATGTGCAAGCATTTTGAACAGGCATGGGAAACTTGTGTTTTCAATTGCTCTACAACTTTTGAATTGATATTTGTACAAGAAGTATTAGATTGATTGGGATTCTCATTCTTTTTCAAGTAGCCACTTGGAGACAGCTTTATTCTAGCTGATTTTTTTGATGTACTGATTTGCAGCCTCTTCTTGTCAAGTGTAGAGTCAGATCCTTTTAACCCTTTGTTTGATGCTTCTTTAACTTCAACTTCATAATTATTGGAATTTGAAGCACCAAGCACAAAGTTAGACGATGATTCTGAGTTAACCTGATCAGTAAATTCCGCTGCAGGTTCATGAAAGCATATGCTGCTCTGATTATGCTTCAGGATACTTTTGTCTGGATCGAACATTTCAGTTTGTGATATCCCTGGTCTCGAATATTTTGAGATATGATTGTTTCCTTCAGTTTCTTGAAACTTTTCATTTGGAGGCAAAGCTACATGACAAGGTGTGTCATTCCAAAAAGGCATGCAACAAGATAAACTGTTAGGAAAGTTCATCCAACTGCATCCACCTATGTATGTCACTCTCGAATTGAGGTCAGAAAGCTTTACAGGGGACTGTAAAAAGGAAGCAAGATATGAATCCATCTCCATTCTATAACTAAGGAAACAATCAGTTATGGTGGATGGTAGAACGAAAACACCATCATCGTCTTCCATGTTTCCTGATCTGATCATCTTCAAAGATGAAGATGCTTCATTTGTTGAGGAAAGGGATGAAGGTTTCTGAAGCTTGAAAGAACAACCACATAGAACAGGATGATCGAGTTGCTTCCTTTTCTTGGTAAGGTAAGCAGTAGTTTTGATGTCAGGTGATGTGTAATAATGCTCAAATGCAGTGTCTTTTCTTCTACCGAAAACTTCACTCAACTTAGAACAGTCTTTGAAGTAGGGATCAACATTGTTCTCCTCCGAAATATTTTTACTTCTTAGAAACCTCACCATGCCAAATGGATCAAAGGTAAGAGAATGCAAGTGAAGTGACATCTCAGGTAAAAATTCAGCCTTCCTATTCCTAGTGTGAGTCTGTGGAATAATATGAAGTTGATTCTTGTACAAGGGTTTAACAATTTCTTTCACCACAGGGTTTTTTGAGTTCAATCCCTGTATAGCATCCATAGTCAAGGATTTTTCCACCTGTTTGGATAGAATCTGACATTCATACTGGGGTTCCAAAGCAGCTGATACTTGACTAACTGAGTACATTTCCTTACCCAAAGATGAAGAATGAAGCAGCTTCACATCATTACCTATCATAATACAAATAATAATTTCATAGCATAGAAACATCAATATATGGCATCTTTAGTTTAGTAACAGGATACAGTATTTGGGACAGTATGTAATTTGATAGGGCAGGCATAATAAAGTGACATGAGCACAGGCAGTTTATGCATATCAAGTCAACAACAAGCTACAGGTTTTAATTCAAAATACCGCCTCATTGCATAAAGTCATATTAGAATATTTTCCCCTAAAGACAGCCATCCATATAGTAAGAACACTTTGTTTGAAATGATTGCAGATTTACAATACACTGCATCCTTGTTTTGCCTTCAATAAAAACCAGATGGGGTGACGTAGATGGATGAACTACAATTATATCAAGTAGACCCAAAACAAAGTGTTTGTTAAAGGAGTTACACTATTCATGACTTGTGGATCGTGTTACTTCCTAAAGGTTTTCATATATATATATATATTGATTTGAAGTCTATTTGGCTCACCAGGTCAGGCTTAATAGATTTACACCGAAAGAGAGAAGGAACTTGGCAAACGTGTTTGTAATCAAAACCTAAGATTAGGAGAAGTAATTTTTTCATTTCAATCTAACCTTTCAAAATTACAGTATCTCGCGGTCTCCAAACCACAATACAATGTTAACCCATGCAATAATCAAAACCAATAAATCAAAATGTTTTAACAAGGACCTGACATGTTAGCTGAAATGGGATAAAAAACAGTATTTCTCTCTATCAACCTCATTTAAATTCCTCTAAAAGTAATCTCAACTAAAATCCTAAATGTAACAAGCGGACGTAGATCCTCAAGGTCACTATGTAATCAATAATGAGGACTATCATCCCTCATTTCAACACGTACATCAAATGCATTATTCATACCTCTTTCTAGGGTATTTTCGTAAACCATTTTCTGCTTGATTGAACAATAGCCACGAAAAGCCTGAACCTGGGCAACAGCTTTAACAGCATCAACAAAATCCAATTCATCAACCCAAGGCAAAACAGCAACTCTCAAAACAAAACCCAAAACCCCATTTGTCTGAAAACAGGTGTTCGATTTCAAACCATGAAATCTTTCTCTCCCATCATTCCCACAACCACCATCATCATAGTTCCTCTGGGGCTTCTTTTGACACCCGCATTTCAGACGCGAAACTGTCCTCTGACCCATCAATTTCAGAGCAGAATCAAGCAGCTTATAGAACGTCTCACATTTTTTCACACCCTTGTGATGACCCATTATCCACCAGAAGTTTTCCTCAAACGGGATAACCTCAGATCCGATGACGTACCTGGGGGAGAGGTTATGGTTGAAGAAGGAGACGCATACGCCAAGAGAGTCAGTGCAGAGAACCAGAGCAGGCCAAAACTGGTAGGGGAATCGAACCCTTGCCCACACTATATCGCCTTTCGTGACACTGCAGTTCTGCAGCTGCATGGTGGATAAATGCTTCTTCAGAAATGAAGAAAGAACACTGAAGAGTTGAATGAAGTAAAAGGAAAAGGATTATCGATCGATCTATGATTCTTGCCCACACCATATCACCGATGGACCATTAATTTTCCCACTAAATAGAGAGTCCTTGTTTTTTCCCGCTAAATCGTTATTCTTCATTTATATCTTTATTATTCTCATTTTTTAATTAAAATTATTATTTTTTGAAAAGTACAATTGATTAAAAATAAATAAATTAAAATTAATTAATTATTACATGCGCCTTTTAAACTTTTTAAGTGAATCATTCAAATTAAAAATATGAATTAAAATTAAATAATTATCTTAATTTTTTAAAAAATTATATTTTTTTTAAAAACTATCTTTATTTAGTCTCTTTCTCTATTTGTGGAATATATTAAATTAGAGTATTTTTTTAAAATATATAATAAATACTATATTGTATATTCTAAAAAGTCATATATTTAGGATCAGGATAAAAAACCCTATATTTAGGATGATAAGGAGAATATGGTTTTAATATTAAAATAAATTAATTAAAATATAATATAATAAAAATTAAATCAGGCAAGTTTAATCTAGATAATTTAGATAAAATATATACTTCCCTTCCATGTTTATCATATCATTTTAACTTATTTAAGTTTAATATATTATTAAATTGAAATTAATGAAATTTATAAAATATTGTTCCAGGTTGATATGCAAAATGAAACAGAATAAAAAAAATCAAATAAACAAGCCTTTTAATTCTTGAATAAGAATGATTAAAAATTATAGTTATTATAAAATAATGATGATAGGATATAATAAATATTGCATACATATAATTTTTTTTATATCATTATTTTTTATCATGTACTATCATGTTATATTTGAACATTATTAAATTTAAATAAAAATAATATATATTAAATTTCATGCAATGAATTACATGTTCATTTTCATTCAAATAACTAAATTAGGCTATTCTTAACCAATAACCAATGAAAATTAATCCAATTATTAAGAAGCTAGTCATGTCCAATAATAATTGGATTCAAATCTTATTGTCGATATAATAATTTTATTGATGGATATAGGTAAATATTTTTAGAAGTATTTTTTACATTATAAGTTCTATTTATTTAATCACATGTGTTGAAACAAATGAGCCCTGGTCTGCTTTGCCATTTTTGTTTTTTTTATCTTTTACTTTTTTTTTTTGGCTATCACCCTTATGATTGGTCTCTTTCCCTACTGATTCATTGTGAAATGTGAATTGTGATTGTGAACTTTATGAGGAGTTAGAAATGATACTTTGGTGAATTTTGATTATGTTGTAAATTGTGATTATTGAAAAATTATATTATAACAATTTATTTTTTTGAATAGTAAATTTTGATTGTAGATATGGAAATTTTAATTTGTTTAAAAAATAGCATCAATTTATTTATTTTTTCAAGAAAATGGACTAGCCCGTTTGGATTGTGCTGACACGTGTATTGGAAACCTGATGCAAGAGGGGTTCATGCGAATTTTTCTTACTATTTTATTTTTTCCTTGGTGAAATTTTACAATCCCAACTTTACCCTTATAGCCCTAAAGTTTTGAGCCAGTAGTCAAAATATTGTGGAGGAGCAGCTTGCGAGGAAGACGGGTGCGACGGAAGAGCTGTGACCGACGAGGCCCACTCACTCGGAAGACGTGTGCGACGGAAGGTTGTGTTTTCTTAAATTTTTTTGTTCAAATTCGTCGTGTGAATTGCTTCCATAGATGATATTTTTATTTGAAATGTCCTTGTCTGATTCTAGCTTTTCTGAAATTGTCTCAATTCATGGTGCCTTTTCTCCATCTCAGAGTATTTCCGTAGCCCAGCCAAGTATGTTCACTAAGTCTACTAAGTCACTGTACGAGTTGAAGCTTTCAGATTATTCGATGCTTTTCTTTTCATTTCTTCTCTTCAGATCCACCTCTTCTAATGATCGGATTGGTTATATAGAAGCAACTCCTGCAAATCTATGCATTTCTGCGCTCTTTTCTATCCTCTTTCCTCTGTTTTTGTTGCGGTTCTGTGATTTTGCATTTCGCTTTATAAGTCTTCTGTTGCAATAAAAAATTGCCAATTGCTTCAAAACTTGCTAAAAGTCTATTATCATGGAATACTGCGTTAGGGTGGTGACTAATCAATAGGGTATCTGAAAGTGATAAATTGTTTAATGGAACGTCAACAATAACACAAAATTCACGCCCATGTAATGTTAATACCTTCAATAACCGTATAAGCTTTATGATCTGAGTTTGAATTTGCCATCAGCAATTCAGCATTATGGCTGCCCTAATGCAGTTATTTAAATCAATCACTGATGATCAATAAATGACTTGTTTTTGCATAGTTGTGATTTCTGAAACTGTGACTATGTTGCACGTGGGTGGGCTTTTCTTACCTTCATCTTGTGGTAGTGTTTCCTGTGTATGCCCACCATTTGTTCAACCACTCTCTTTGTCTAATGATCTTACTTCTGTAATTCCTTGAGGTTTACGTTCTGTAAATAATCCATGATGTGGGTATTTTGCATTATTCATGAACTTAGATGCCTATTTTCTTTCATAAAGTATGGTATTTTGCTATTATTGGTTACTTGAAATCCCCAACCTCCAAAGGCATACCCAAATCCAAGTCAAACTAATCTTCTTAAAGAAAATATTGAGGAACCATATTTATTTGCAAATTGAAGGGGAGGAAGCCTTGGCGAGGAGGAGGATTGGAAATCTACCAGAGAATGTTGAGGCTGGTTTCAAAGAGAGTTTTGGGAGCAGCGTCACTGGAGGTGCCATCACCAGCACTCCAGGTTTTGCCCCGATTCTCCCACGAGAAGGCTGTTGATCACTACATTAACCCACATAACGTTGGATCCTTCAATAAGAATGACCCCGCCATTGGTATGGGCTTGGTTAGGGCACCCACTTGTGGGGATGACTTGAAACTCCATACTAAGGGTGATGAAAAGACTGGAAAGATTGCTGATGCTTTCAAGACCTTTGGCTATGGTTCAGCTATTGCCTCTTCGTCTGTGGGTATGTGGTCCTGTCAATTCCCTTTTTCTCGTTTGCCTTCCTCTTTTGTTGATTGAGATAGAGACAAATTGGGATGAATTTGTGCTTTGGATGTTTTGCTGCAAAATTTGCTTGAGTTTCTCCATTCGTGTATAGGGGCATTGGAGTTTGAACAAATTACTTTTCTAAATGTTTTATCTTCTTGGAATTTCCAAATTTCTATTCAACTTAATGGAAGGCATTTTTATTAACATGCTATTTTCGATTTCCCATAATGGAAGATGAACAAACATGAGTTGGATCCTTAGAATATGATTGGATTGATGGACTAAGGCTCGTTTCTTTTCTTTTGTTTTTCTGTGATAAATGTTTTCAACTGACTAACTTATAGAGCACTATGAAATAGATAATTCCGTATTAAACTGGACAGGTGCTTATGATTATCAATCAATTTTGGTGAGTTTTGTTCAGGAGAGTCCATTCTTCTCTTGTCTTTTCATTCCTGACCTTTTTGTTTGGCCTGGCTGTGTGAGGCTGTAGTTGATCTTGTATATCAAGTTGCTTTAGATCATTAACATTATAGGCAGCTCATAGATTGACATTGATTCAGGTAACAGGATTTTAGCATATGGAGGTGTGACATGAATCCCGTTAAATGAAAATTTCATAGCTGTTGAATTTGGTCTATATTTTATTTTATTTTATTTTTTTGTGTTATATTTTACTCAAGGATACCTTATCCTCATTAAATATGTTATTGACTTTTTTGTTTCACTTTTCAGCTACTGAATGGCTAAAAGGAAAGGAAATGGAGAAAGCTTTATCCATCAAAAACACGTAAGCATTCTCAACTCTAGGAAGCATATGATTCAAATGTATGTCATTTTCCTGAGCGACTTAAAGTTCTCTTTATATGAAGCATAATAAGTCAGGGTAGTGATCCTGATTTGAGAGATGCATATTCTATTTATATGATTCACTTGCTGGTTGTAACCACATATTAATTTACTTTCCCCACCACCTGTAGGGAACAATAATAGTCTATTTGTCACAACTATTAAAACAGTGCCGACCTGTATCGTTTAAATTAGGCAAGCAGGGTATGTTAGGCCCAGATTTGTAGTTCAATGCACTCCAAATAAGAGCCCTGCTTGGGACAAGACATTTGAGCATCAAACTGGGGGAAGTAATGCCGCAGCTCCACTATTTGGATTACTTTCTGTACCCAGAATGAAACATTTTGTTCCCATCTGTGGAGTGAAAGTATACTAGTAGTCTGGCACAATCTCTCCCTCCCTTTCTCTCTCTTCCAGGAATATATATACAATCCCTCATTCTTTGGAAACATAGGAAGAAAGGATGTAAATGAGCCATAGTTAATAGTGAATGAATTGTCCTAGCTAAGAAAAGGGAGGCCATATTTACATCTGTTGCACTTCTGAAAAATGGAATTACAACTGATATAAATATGGTTTCCCATTGTTGGCCAAAGAACGGGTCTCCCCGTTCTTTAGTTGATGAGATGTAATTCATTTATTGTTAACTATTGCTCATCTATATTATTGCTTGCTTTCTTTCCAAAGAAAGAGGATTGTGCTGGACTGCTAGTGAACTTCTACTCTCAGGCTGGGCTTGGAAAGCTTCAGGTTGTGTAAAGGAATTACATGCTTCCTAATGGAGAAGCCATAGCATTGCTCTGACTAGCTGCGTTGATGTTCCATAAGATATATCTTCTGGTTTTCATGTCCTTCCTGGATGCTGATCGCTCTGATTCCTGCTTAATTTATATTAATAATATTATATGTAGGAAACTATTTAAATCAGCTGCTGGCCAGTTTTGGACCTTTTGGGTGTTGGATATGCTTTTATGGTTCTTTGTTCTGTTCTGCCTTCCTGAGTTTTTTAGATAACAGCCTTCCTCAGTTTTTTAAATGACTCAAATAATTGATAACGGATATCCTGCAGCGAAATTGCAAAGCATCTATCACTTGGTCCAATTAGGCTTCACTGCAGCATGTTTGCTGAGAATGCCATCAAAGCGGGTGTTAAAGGCTATGAAGCTAAGCGTGCCTTGGCAACAGCCGCTGAGGCAACATCTGGAGAGAAGGCTGCCTCTTCAGCCGAACAGATTGTGGCACCTATGAAAAATACACTTCGCCCGTTATCTCCTCATCTTTCTGTTTATAAGCCACAGTCCTCATCAATGTCTTCAATTTTTAATAGAATCGCTGGGGTTTATCTAGCCGCTATGGTCTTGGGCTTTTATCTTCTTTGTCTGAAAATGCCATTGATTTGCTTCTCCTATGCTAATTTCTACCAATTATTCCTTTTCTCATCAAAGTTCAGCCTAATCTGCGCTGAGATTTCTGCCTTAGCCCTGTCCTATCATGTGTTTGAGGGGATTAAGAGATTACTGCATTAGCCTTGTCCTATCATCTGTATCCTTGGGTTAATGATGAAGAAAACGGCCATGGTTTTGGTTTTCAAATGTCAAGTTAAAGATCAATGAGTTGATCAGTTTGAGCTTATGTAATAAAGGTGACATTGTATTGGACGGTATCATCTGTGTTAAATGTAATAACTTTTGAACAGTGCTTTTTTTGGTTTCTTTTGAATTCCATGCTTTTATACTTTTTTTGTTTCCCTTACAATTCTTTCTTATTTTTTACGTAACATATTAATCATTCAATTTATTTTTTTAAAATATTTTACCTAACCTTTTTTTGGCTTTCTTATATTTTATATTTTATTTTCCTTTTCTGTTCAAATTTTTTATGTTATTGTTGAATGTTAACTGATATTAACATCATTTTTGAATCTTGATAAGCCATTAACCAATAAGCAAGCATATGAGGATGGAGGTAACAAGATGGCTGGCTAGTTTAGGTTACACATTTATGGAGCTTGTCTAGTGCAGAAGATTTTAGGTCAAAGGTATCTATAATTATTAACGCAAGGTTGTTCAGTGGAACCAATATTGTCTCCGTTGGAAAGTTGTCTCTTTTGCCTTTTTTTTTTTTTACATTATTTCAAGTGCCATCGCTTTTGTTATAACCCTAACACAGTATATGATTAGATTGGAATCAGGGGATAAATAATCATTTAAAATTATAGCATTCAGGATTTGTATGGTTTAAAAATAATTTTATTCCGAAAAAGTAAGCTTTTTGAATTTTTTTACCTGGAGCTCTTCGGTTTTCAGTATAAACTTTTTTTTTTAAATAAAAGTCTTTGACAATGATACGTTCAGGAGCTTTTTTGGTATAAACTTGTTTTTTTTAATTAAAATGATCATTTGCTGATTTCTAGACATATTTAAATTCTCATGGCCATCAGTGTTTGATTAAGGGAACAAGAAATACTTATGACCTGTTTGATTTATGTTTTTAGATCAGTTTTTCTATTTTGGAAAATAGAAAAATAAAAAAATTTATTTGATAAACCTACTTTTTATAAATTGTTCTGAAAAATAAAAAAATAAAAGAACAAAAACTCATAATATCTTTAAAATGTTCTATAGTTTTTATTCTTAAAAACACAAGAAAATATGAAAAATACTCACTTTATTAATGATAAAGTTATAAATTTTAAATAATTCATTTAATACTTTCTAGTTATAATTTTTGTAATAATTATTTAATCAGATTTTTTAATTTCTGTATTTCTAAAATTTATTCTGAAAAATAATTTTCTAAAAATTATTTTGAAAATAATAAAATTGAGAACACTGCACGTTCATATTTTCCTGGATCATAATTTTTTATCAGTACTTTAATCAATCAGGCCTATCTGTATTTTCGCGCTCCCAGTCAGTGAAAGCATGATATAGTCAATTACTTGGGCTTGTTAGAGGAAATAACTCCAAATTTATTAAAGGTCCATTAAGAGCCCAATTTTTGGATGAGTGGATCCCAATTGAAGCCATTGAAGTAGTTGAGAAAGATGGATAGGAAAAAAAAAATGCAATATTAATAACATCACATGCTATTTGGAGAAACTCACATTTTGTAGTTCCAAAAATCACGATTTTTGTGAAACACCTCGCACATGCTAGTCAATGCCTAATTAAAAACAAGGGAGAATTAGGTTTAGATGCCAAAATATTAACATATTTGTGTTTTCAAACCTCAGGCCCAATTAATTCCATTGAATGACCAAGCTTAATTTATGATAGTTTAAACATAAAAGGTTCAGTCCACTGATTATTCTAAAAAAAAATATCAGTCAACTGATTATTACAGTATTCAATCAAAGCTTAAAAATTTTCAATGAAGACACAAATTTTCAACTAAACAATTTCCGATCAATACTCCATTCTCCAACTAAGACAAATTTCCAAATTAACAATTTCTAACATATATTAAAAAATTTCCAAACCATGACTTGAATATTTCTAACAAAGGTTCATGACTCAATTGGGTTTAAACTCTTCAGCTTAGATTTGGACTTGAAATCCAAACTCTTTTCTTGAAAATTGAGTATAGAATATTAGGTTTTGATATTTTAACTAAACTATTTCGAAATCTTTGTTTAAAAATTGAAGATAGTACACCTTCTCTTTTTATCCCCCACCATAAAGATTCTTTTCTTTCTTTCTTCTGTCTTTTTTTTTTTTTGGGGCCTGCCAGCATTCCATCCCTTGCCTCTGGTTTAAAGCATGGCTAACCACCGAAGCATAGAGAAGCTAGCCCCACCGTAAGCATTCAAATAGAAGAAATTATCTTATTTTATTAAAAAAAATAACGTATAATAGTGTTGTATACATTGAGTAATTATAGAATTCTTCCCCAATATTTCCCTGGATCACTTAAGCCTGGAAAAAAAAAACCAAAGAAGAAGAATTCTAAAAATAAGGGATTGTTTGATAATATTTTCTGTTTTCTGTTCTCAAAAATAGTTTTATAAAATTATTTTTAAGAATAAGTTTTGAAAACAAGAAAATAAAAAAATCTGTTTGAATAATTGTTCTCAAAATCAGTGATAAATGAGTTATTCAAAATTTATAACTTTACCATTAATGAAGTGAATATTTCTCACATTTCTTTGTGTTTTCTAGAATAAAAACTAAAAAATCCCTGAAAGATATTTTGAGTTTTCTGTTCTTTTATTTTTTTATTATCTAAAACAATTTATAAAAAATAGATTTACCAAACAAGTTTTTAAACTCGGTGCAAAGTGAAAGAGTGAAGACAAAAGGGTAGATTCAGATCAAATTAATGACTGGACCCCACAATAGAAAATAAAAAGAGAGATTCCAGCTTGGCTACTTGAGTCCTGCAAATTCTAATCCCCCTAACACACGTTAGGCATCAATAATATTTCTTAGTCCATAGTTAGACGCTAATTTTTTTAAGATATGAAAATCATTAAAATAGACTTGATCTTTTATAATAAGATTTTTTTTATATACATAATTAAAAATTAAACTCATACTAATATGCTTAAGAAATTAAATTATCTACTAATTATGTCAACATCTAATTTAATATAATTTTATTAGATTTGCTAGCTCAGGTGAAACAAACAAAAATTTAAATTTTAGAAGTTGGGACTAGTTTTGGCACTAAATTGGCTAGTTTTGTCAACACAGAATCTATTCAGTAAAAATATTATGTTTTTTATAGAATTAGTATGGTTAAATGGAATAAATTATAGAGTGAGTAGTTTACCCAAAAAAAATTATAGAGTGGGTAGGATTTAGAAGAGGATTAGCTCGCTTGGCTGGTTTGGGTTGGTTCTTTTTGTTAGTTTGATCCTATCCACTTAGTCTTTGTTAATAAAAAATATTACTTCTCCATAGAAACTTAAACAAAAATTTTATTTCATAGGATGAAACATAATTTTACAGAATTTACATGAATTTTGTGTTTTTGAGGCCACATTATAATTTTTATGAAAAAATAATAAAAAAATGAACCAATCAAAAGTATCAATAAAATCCAAATCGTAAAGTTCAAATTTAAAATTCAATATAATACTAAATTAGTCATGAAAACATGCTAATGTGCAACTTAGGTCTTTTCAAAAGACTGATAATGCTATGAGTTCTTTTTTAAAAAAAAAAAACTGATTGTTTTTTTTTTCTGCTTCTTAGTTAAAAAGCACTATAACATTACTGCTCATTACATCGTAGTTCGATTGGAACTTGGAATAGTCAAAGAAATCTCCCAACAAATCATCATGGTTACAGCTGACAAATTGAACCAGATCGAAAAGTCCGATTTAATAAACAGGCTTGAACTTTTAAGAGCGAGCGCAAGAGATCAGGCCTCTTAGCTAACCTGTAGGTTTTTTTTTTAATATTTTTTATAAAAATTTTTTATATAATTATTTGAATTAATACAATTAATTATTATCATAATTTATAAAAAATTAACATAATATTTAAATTTTACAATTTATATATCACTAATTAATAAAATAATATATATTTTTTAATATTTTAAATAATATAAAAAAATAAATAGGTTTTCCAGGCCAGTCGGTAGACTTAAACAGACCCAGTTTAAAAAATCTAAATTATGACTTTTAGGCTAAGCCTAAGGGCTCTAATCATGGCTGGTTTTGTCCCATTCTGTTTTTTTTTTTCTGACCAACGTTTTGTCCCATTTCACCAAGTTTTACTGTGGTGTGGTTGATATAAGTCAATATTGAGAGGTCCTATTAGTATTTGGTAGAATTGTATACTGTGGTGGTCATGATTATAAATAAATGTCAGTTAACAATACTTCATGAACCATGTTTAGATCAATATATATGCATAAGAAATTTTAGTAATCAGAATCATGATTTTAATTTATTCTCCATCCATCCACAAAAAATAAACAAAAAATAACCTATTACTTGTTTTTTAATTAATTTGACATAAAAAATTACAAATTTCTTACATTTAAAATTTCAATCAATAAATAATCTCTAGTGGTTTCAGTATTCTTTTTTTTTCAATTAAAATTAATTTTTTTAAAACTTAAAATTAATTTTCAATTTCACATATAATAGCCCAAATTGAAGTTCTAATAGACATAATATAAAAATATAATATTAACATAAAGTTACTTTTATTAAAATCAAATTAAAAATGCTCATTATATATGCAAATTTTTATGTTGAGTATTATAAATTTTGAAATGTCGATAAATTTAATTTAAATTAATATAATTTGGATTATATATAAATAAATATATTGCTATACATTGTATTTCAATTATATAATTATATATTTTAATAATTATTTATTGATATAAGTATAAATTTTTATGTTACGAGTTTGTATCAGCATAACAAGTTTACTTAAACACACAGGTTTGACAACCTTGGGTAGGAGGCTATCTTGAGTAATATGGACAAAAAACAAGCTGCATAGATAAATAAGTTTTTCAATATGTTAAATATAAGCCATTTTATAAAATGTTTGAAGCATTTATATTTTTTTTTCGGGATATGCCTTTCATTAATTAAGATGGGTAGAGGGATAAAAGTGATAGTATATAATTAAGATAGATATAGAGTTTAATGATTTTAATTAAGGGTAACTTTGGAATATTAATTATGATAATGTTTTTAAAAAATAAAATCCATCAATTTTTAACATCTTTTCTTAATTTGGATTTGCTTAAAAGAATCTTATAAATAGAACTGAGAGGACCATGAAAAAAGCAAGTGGTATATGGGGTGTCACCTATTAAAATTGTCTCTCTTATTATTAGTCTTGATGACATGATCAGACATCAAATTTGCCTGTAAGTGGTTATAAAAATATTTACAAATTATTTATTAAAAATGTACTTATCTCGGTAGAAGGATTTGAAAATTACGTTTTTGTGGGATATGAACTAAGTACCTACTAACTGAACTAACTTTTATTGTGGGGTTATAAGGATTTAATTAGACAGCAACATTATGTTAACCCCACCTTCTCCTGTTTTCATCTAAAAATAAATTAACCCCTGGCCCCTCCTTTTTCAAGACACATTACTAAAAAAAATTAAGTTAAAATTTAAACGTAAATTTAATAATAAAACAGTTTGACCTTTCTTTTCTTAAAGAAAAACAAAATAATGAATAGAATTGTCCAAAAATTCTATACTATGGATTCCTATCGAACACACTCAACGGGTGTTCTCGATTTGTACGTGTCATTTTTGCGTAGGAGTGATGTTAATCTTCTCATCAATGGAGCAACGCCTTTCCTGGTTGGTTTTGTTTTCTAGCGCAGACACATAATGGACTCGTACGTCCTTAGAAATTAAAGAATCAAATGCTTGCTCCTTAGAACTTCATTATAAATTAAAATATCCAGCCATGCATTGCAAACTACTCCCTTCGATCGGTTCTTAAATATTGTAAGAAAATTCTAACACTTTTTTTTTTGTCTCCAAATATAAGAGAAATGGAGTAAATTTTTTGAGTAATTAATGTGATTTTTTTGTATCCTTCACTAATTACCTGTAATTATTAAATTGTAGTCATTTTTATATTATCCAATTCAAACTTTTAATATGGGTATTTCTGAAAATAAAATCCAGATTGTAATATAATTAATGAGTTTAACTAACAAAATTATTTATTCCTTATATTATTTAAGGAGGGAAAGATCTCCTACTTTAATATATCCTGTTCCTCTCCTACTTTAATATATATATAGATATATATTTATGTATATATATATTGACTCAAGTGTATATATATATTTATGTATATATATATTGACTCAAGTGTATAAATGGTGAGCCTTGATTGTGTATTGGGAATATATATATAGGAATTACTTCAAACGTAACGTAACTAAAAACTGGACATAAACAGGAGCATACAACGTGGGTGGTCTGGTTGGCAAGTGGTGTCCAATAATAGTGAAAGTCCACGTGTGAATTTGGACTTCATATATGTATATGTATATGCACACAACACGCCTATGCGGCCGTTGACTGCATGACGCGTTGACCACATCTCAACGTGTGAACTCACACCTCTACGGCTGTTGACTGCATGACACCTTAATCACATCTCATCTATCCAATACCCAATACCCAGTTAGAGCCGGCGAAAGATGCTGCCCGGCTCACATGGGTCTACCTGCAACGGACTGCCCCCGAAAAGTTTCATTGTCAAAATGGGTTCGGCTTTATAAGCCCTTATACCCCTATTTTTTTTAAATATTTTTTATATAATTATTTAAATTAATATAATTAATTATTATTATTATTTATAAAAAAATTAATATAATATTTAAATTTTATAATTTATATATATTACTAATTAATAAAATAATATGTATTTTTTAATATTAAAAAAAAATGATTTGCTCTGGCTAGTGGGCTCAAGCCCAAAAAATCATTTTTTACTTAAATTTTTATTTTTAAAGTTCAGTCCATCCAATTTGTCAAACTAAATGGATTGTGCCATTGAACTTAACCCATATTTCTAACCCATATTTCTGGATTTAGCACCCACCATCCTTAATTCCCCCACTTTAAGTACATGATAGTAAAATTAGTGTGGGAAAATCTCATATTGAGACCCTCGAAAAAAAGTATTTTTCACATAGGACTCAATTTTATCAATCTTCCAAAAGGACCTGGATCCCTTGCTAAGTAAAGAAAAAATTAGAGCTGACAAAAACACCTCAAAAATTAAAAGAATAAAATTTAGAGTTTAATCCATCTAGTTTGTCAGACTAAATGGATTGTCCTATTTAACTTAACCCATATTTCTGATTTATCACTCACCATCTTTAATTCCCTTAAGTATATGATAGTAAAATTAGTGTGGGAAAATCTCATATCAGGACCCTCGAAAAAAAAGTATTTCTCACATAGGACTCAATTTTATCAATCTTCCCAAAAGGACCTGAATCCCTTGCTAAGTAAAGAAAAAATTAGAGCTGACAAAAACACCCTGAAAATTAAAAGAATAAAATTTAGATTGTTGAAATTAGCTACAAAGAGTTAGAAATTTCAATTTTATCACTTATAAATTTAGTTCATTCAACTTGAATTTTTTTTAAGTTTACCTTTTAGAATAAAATTTGCAATGCTAACAAATTTAATTTATTACTTGAAAATTTAAATTTGTTAGCATTCTATTTAGTTGAACAAATTTGGAATGAAAGTTTACCTTTTATATTAAGTTCGAAATTCTGACTTTATTACTTGAAAATTTAATTTATTCTATTTAAAAAAAATTTCAAGCTTACCTAGCTTTTGGAATAAAATTTGGACTACTAAAAAAAGTTATATTGAGTTAGAAATTATGACTTTGTCACTTGAAATTTAATTCATTTAACATAGAAAATTTTTTAAAATTTACATTCTGAAATAAAATTCAAATTACTGAAAAATATTATATTGAGTTAGAAACTTTTACATATATTCCCTCCGGTCCCTATTATAAGATGTTTTTAATTACCGCACGTGGATTAAGAAAAGTTGGTTACAGTCTAAAATTAATGAAAAAAAGTTCTGATATTCCCATTTTGTCCTTAAAGAGAAAATAAAAATATATTAAATAGGAGGAGAGAGAAGTTAATTGAAACTTGTAATGAAAGCATTTAATAGGGGCAAAATTGAGACTAAAATTAAATTTATTACTTAACATCTTATATTTTAGACCAGACAAGTTTTCTAAATAACACCCTATAATAGGTACCGGAGGGAGTATTCTCATTTAAAAATTTAGTTTCTTTTACTTAAAATTTTTTTTTCAAGTCATTGGGGTAAGTTTGTCCCGTCAATCTTTTCTTTTCTCTGCCAACAACGCTAGTCCTTCTCGGAGAACAAATGAAACATCCAATAATGAGGTGTTTTTCTTTTGGGCAGAAGAACAGTGCCCACATATCGGTCTTCCATATAATGAGTGTACAAACTTGCTTTGCCTCTGCCATATTTTGAAACCTCATCACTTCCCTTTCTCTCCTACCTCGACACGTGTTTCTCTTATTCCTTTACTTTCACTTTCTCCTCAAATTATACTCTCCGACCCTAGCTACTCTTCTTTTCCTTCCATGTATTGTCAACTCTTCCTATAAATCCGACCCTTCACTTCCCCTTCTCTCCCATCTTTCTCTCTCCACTGGGTTTTGTGTTTCATTGTCTTCACCAGTTGGGTTTTGTGTTTGCACTTACAGTGATCATGACGCAACAGAATGTGATAGTTTCAGAAGCAAATCCTGGATTCAACATGGGTATTCCCAAGAGGAAGAGGCTGCTTAAGAACCTTGAAATCAATGCTTGGGTTGACACCATGAGAGCCTCTTCCCCCACCCATGTCAAATCCAGCCCTTCTCTTGCCGAAGAACATAGCTCTTGGATTGTTAGTATCGCTCTCCTCTCTAGCTCAACCCCTCCCTTTTATTGTTTGAACGTTGGATTGACATTATTGTTTACCAAACAGCTTCACCACCCCTCAGCATTAGACATGTTTAAGCAAATCATGGATCCCTCAAAAGGCAAGCAAATCGTCATGTTTCTGGACTACGACGGCACGCTGTCGCCCATCGTCGATGACCCTGACCGAGCTTTCATGTCCGATGAAGTAAGTTCTTAGCTCAAAACTACGTGTCCTATTCCTTTTCCTGGTTCTCTACTGGATTTCCTACTATTATTAGATTTCATGATGTATATATCAGATGAGAAAAACAGTGAGAGAACTTGCGAGGTGTTTTCCAACTGCCATAGTAAGCGGTAGATGTAGAGACAAGGTACTGGTCTCACGAAGTTGTCTACTATAATTCAACGGTTTCCATCTTTTTTTATGTCTTGACCCCCCATTAACTTCCCCTTTGCTTTGGCAACAATAGCTGTACAACTTTGTTCACTTGGCAGAGCTATATTATGCTGGAAGCCACGGCATGGATATCAAGGTCCCGACCAAATGCTCCAAATACAATAAAGTGAGCAAACCAGAGGCAATTCCTTTTCAACCCGCCAGTGAGTTTCTTCCCATGATAAATAAGGTTTGTCTTTTCTCTCACCCTCCCTCTTATTCTACTTGGTTTTATGCCAGTTTACAATGTTCATTAATAAAATTGTTTATGGTATCAACTTTCAGGTGTACCGAGCGTTAGTTGAGAAAACCAAATCAATACCAGGAGTGATGGTGGAGAACAACAAGTTCTGCGTCTCTGTTCATTTCCGTTGTGTTGATGAGAAGGTATAGTTGTAAACCCTTAGGTGGTGTAGGTTCTCATGTGGGTATTGCTTTGTTCTAGAAAAAGTCTAAACTTGTGCACAATACACAGAAATGGAGTACACTAGCACACCTAGTGAGATCGGTGCTAAAGAAGTACTCGAAGCTTCTTCTTACCCAAGGAAGGAAGGTAGGCTGGCCATAATTATGTTTTACTCATTTATTTTTTGTGGGGTATTTGATTTCTCTTAAAGCTGCCTATCAAAGCGAAAAAAAAAAAATTAACAAGAGAAATGTCTCACTTTCACTTCTGGTTTGTCTAATACAGGTATTTGAGATTCGTCCCACTGTTAAATGGGACAAAGGGAAAGCCGTAGAATTTTTGCTAGAGTCATTTGGTGAGTTCAAAATCGCTTGCAACAATGAGTGCCATATTACCTTCTTATAAGGTGTACTTCAATCTGAATAATGAATTATTTTCAATAGGATTCGCCAATTGCACTGATGCCTTCCCTGTCTACATTGGGGATGATCGAACCGATGAGGATGCCTTTAAGGTATCTAATACATGTTTACTTGTTTTTCAAGAGGTCTTAATTAAAAAATACTAAGAATTTCCTTAAATTGGGAAAATTCACACTAATTTTTTTAAACTTTTAATGGTGAGAATAGAAACTGAGAGACAAAGGACAAGGTGTTGGCATTCTGGTGTCCAAATTTCCAAGGGACACAAGTGCATCTTACTCTTTACAAGAACCCAAGGAGGCAAGTAAAACTTAATTATCATTTGTTACATTATATACTTCTAGGCATGCTTACAATATTGAGAATTATTTACATGCATGCAGGTTAAAGAATTTCTTCAACGTTTGGTGGAGTATTGGAGGAAACAAGTATCTCAGCGTGCACGCTCTAAAGCGTAAATGATTCTTGAGATGACATATACATCCATATACCTTGTCCTTGCCATTTATATTGAGTTTGGGGCCGGGTTTTATATATATATATATGTAAGGCCTTTTGTAATTTTGGTTTAGTTTCATTAGGAAAACACAAAAATGTAAGGAAAAGAAATGACAAAAGTGTCATTCCTATGTATCCAAGCTCCTCTACACATTGATGTAACCATATTTAACTAGAGAGCAAATATCTGTAACTTTCTAGGCACATGTAAGTGCATTCAACTAGTAGTACTGTTTTCCCTATATCTTTTGACTAATTCCACATCATATTCTTAATAATAATTATTATTATGTAGTTTTCAAGCCCCAAACTATATATGTACAACTGAATGCATGAATACATACCTTCAATATTTTATTTGCTTACTTGATATTGAGACTTACTATTTAATGTTGTTGTGAAATTAAAGTATTTACAAGACCTCATACATTGAAATTTAAAAACATAATCTTACATTCAAAGTTCGATTAAGTTGTGTATGTATAAGAGGACTTGACACAAATACTGATATAATTGATCATTATGTACGCTAATTAAGTGATAAACTTATTATCATGTATATATTGTTTTAGTTTATATAATTTTGCCTTAAAAATATGCCAAACATGCCCTAAGAGAGTCTAAGAGCCGACAAAGGCACAAATTATGTCTAAATTTAATCAAAGTTCAAGCATTAAAACTATCTTGGATTTTGCATGATATAATTGCTCGTCGTATGTTCAGTATAAGTCAAACAAGGACCAATGTTTCGTATTTGTATGTCAAGAAGAAAAAGGAAAAACTGGCCACGCACTTATTTTGGCATAAGTAGTTTATTGTGAACAGTTTAATTATTTGATTAATTACTTTGTATCATATATTAATATCTAAGAGAGGCTAAGAAACATGAACGAAACATGACACTAAAAACTCGGTAGATTTCAATTCTTATATTTGAGGTGGTGTATTTTGAGACTAAGGGCCTATTTAGTTGATCTTTTTAAAAAAGAAACCATAATTTAAAAAAAAAATGTGTTTGGTTAAACATAAATTATTTTTTTTTTAAATGAAAAATGGATTAAACTATGGTTTTGGAAAAGAAGAGAGAGAGTTTTTTTTTCTTTTCCAAAACAATGGTTTTGCAAAAGAAAGTGGATACTGACTTTATATTATACATCTAAAAATACTTTTAATTCTTATCATCCAAACAAGTTTTTAATCAAACAATGGTTTTTCAAAATAATATTCAAACATAACAACTTACAACAAAACGGACCCTAAGAATATCTAAACATAATAACTTACAACTTATTTTTACTAAATTTTATTTTTATAAATTTCATTTATTTTAACTTATTTTTATAAAACTAAAAACCAAACGGGTCCTAAGTGTTTGACTTAATGCATTTGGTATGAATTTAACTAAGGAGTAGCAAAATAATTAGATCGATATGAATTTTTACAAAATTTTGTAATTGGCACAAGCATGCATGAATATGAATGTCATTTGATTGAGCGGATCGTTAAAGAGGTTTCTAGAAGGATTAATCACAGGCCTTTGCATGTGACTAAATGCCCAGTTGGAGTTGAGTCTAAAAGTAAAGTCTCCTATGGATGTTGAATCGTACTATTATGTAGTAGTTACAAAGGGAATTGAATGCATGCATGCAGCAAGCTTGCGTTTTGGGGTGTACTGGAACCACGTTTTGCTTCATTATTGGCTACAGTGTGGAACCACGTCCAGTATAATAAATATTGGCTACAATGTACGTAGAACCATGTCCAGTATAATAAATAAAAGCCTATAAATCTGCAATCCAGAGACGGTGGGTCATTACTTAGGACCACAGGTAAGTAAGGACATGTGCACTAACCACAAGTTATACGAAATCAGTAAGATATCCAAACGGTGGAGATAAGATAATCATAAGTATTAATAATTGGATTTTTGGAGATTCAGATTAACAGTCTTATAAGCTTTTGATATGGTGTATCCGTAGATGACTCAAACAGTGGTAGTTGTGACTTGGAAGTAAGACTTTTTGGTGGTGCTCGATCTAACAATGTTGTATCATATGCCTCTTTATTCAACGTTTGTATTAGTGTTCCTTAATTTGTCTCATTATAAGTTTTTTTCACCTCTCATTATCACCACCAAAATATCTGTATTCTATATATATATATATATATATATTAAAAGCTGCTGGATTCTAGGTGGATCAATTATTGGTGCCCGAGGAGGAAAAATATTTATGTGATAATTGTTTTGACAGAGCATTTGAGCTTTTGATATGGTCAACATGAAAATTGCGTTTGTTTGTTGTTAAAATTGACCATATATATGAGCACGATTGAATTATTTAGAGATACTGGTTATATTGGATATATATATATATATATATACGCAGGTTGGGTAAATTATATGCAGGTAGGTTGGCCATAAATTAAGAATGAAAATTTCATGCCCCATTTAAAAGCACTTTGTTTTTAATATATCCACTGGATATAGCCTTTATTTGAAATAACAATTGAGAAAAACCGAGTGGTGGGGGTCACCCGGGGAGTTAGAGATGTCTTGGCCATGGGGAGCAAAGTGCCTTGTCTCTCTGGTCTCTGAATGCTTATATTATATATGTAAGATGTCTATACTCCCTCCAATCCTATTTGCAAGTGAAAATTTTTCTTTTTTGATAGTCTTACTTATAAGAAAAAAGAGAGAGCTAATATTACATTATTTTTTTTACTAAAATTATTCTCATTCATTAATAATATTAAGAGTTATGAAGTAATTTTTTAAAGGAATTAAAAGAGAAAGAGATTAATTAAGAGTAATATTAGAATCAATTGAATATGTGAGGCAAATTAATTACTTTTAACTAATTTCAACTCTCTTCCTTAATATTTGTAAATTATTTTTTTTCTTATATGAAATGATTGTATACAAAAAAAATTGGAGCAGCACCTGTCAAGTGAAAAATGATGAAAAATTATTTAAGGTGATTTGAGCATTTACAAAGAAGAGAATAAGAAAAGCTAGTAAGAATAATTGATCAAATGACTTGGAGTCCTATTAAGAAGAATATTAAGAGAAATTATAAGATCAGACCTCTTGATAAATAATTTATCTAAAAAAATAATATTTAATAAAATTTATTGATATTATATAATGGTTATAGCTGATTTCCTCTAATAAGATAAGGTTAATTTTGTTGCCATATATAAAAAGGATGAGATGTATGGTGCGGCTCACGCAAATCTCCTCTCTCTATCTGATATGTTTTATTTGTCAGGGTACCGCATGATTGTGTGAGTTGCTCTGTCATTGGTTGCGAGATTGTGTGTGTTGCTCTGTCATTGGTTGCGAGATTGTGTGTGTTGCTCTGTCATTGGTTGCTAGATTGTGTGTGTTGCTTCCTCATTGGTTTTCTCGCACTTCATAAGCGTTTGTGTTGCTTTCTCATTGGTTTTCTCTCACTTAATTTTTATGATTATTATTAAAATCAGACCGAATCTGCTGGCTCGACCGGTCGTATTAAGAATCGGTGCCTGGTTCAGTCTGGTTATAGTACACGATCAATACTGTTCAAAACCGGTGAGAACTGGTCAAGAACCGGTGAAACCGGCCTTGAACTGATCCTGAACCAGTTTGAACTAGTTTTGCATTATTTTTTTTAAATATTTTTTTTATTTTTAAGATAAAATAACATCATTTTTAGTACAAAATATGTTTTTTTATATATTATAATATTATATAAGTATTATTATGATATATAACTATTAAAAATTATATATTTACTTAATAAATAATAAATAATATATTATTAATTTATTATTTTGAACTCAAAATATGATTATAGATGAATATTAACTTATTTAAATTAAAATATTGAATTATGAAACTTATTAATAATTTATTTATGGTAAATAATAGATTGATAATTCAATATTATTTATGTTGAGAATTTAATTAAGTTATAAAATTTGTTTAAATTTATATTATTTGTTTTAAATATATTATTTTAATCACTACTGGTCCAACCCCGGTTCGACCTCAGTCAAACCATTGAGCCTTGAACTAATACCTTGTCCAGTTCAATGTCTGGTCCGGTTCTAACAACATTGCTTTTTATACATCTTCATTCTTTATCACGTATCACCATATTATGATCTCAAATATATCCTCCTTTCTATTCATATTACAAGATATTTTGTATTAATTACATATATACTTCCTCTATTTCTTTTTATAAGAAATTTCCAATTATTTTATATAGATTAAGAAAGTTAGTTATCTTCTTAAAATCCTAAAAGAAAATCAAATATTCTTTTTTTACCCCTATTTAATATACTAATGTAATCCACATTAAATATCATTTAACCAATTAAGAATGTCTCTTTCGTCCAAAAATTTTAATAATAATTTACTAGAAGAAATAAATGATGAGGGTAAAATAGGAAAAATCTTATTAAACATTACAAGATCCCTTATAAAAAGGGCAAAAAAAAAAATTTTAGAAGATCCCTTACAAAAAGGACTGGAAAGAGTATTAAAAAAAATCATTTTTCACCTTAAATCAATATAAAAAGTACTAATATTTTTTATTTTACTCTTATTAAATATTTTATTATATTATTATTGTAAGATTATAAATGAAGAAAGAGAAATAATTAAAAATAGGGGTAAAATAGGAAAAAAATATCTAACACTCTATATTTTGAACTAGAAACTTATAATACAAAATGTCATATAATATTGATCGGAAAAGAATATAACTATGGATAGATATATGTATATTTTATTTATATTATTTCCTCTATTTCTCAAAGCCAACAAGACCCTATTACCCAACATCAAACAAAGCCACAAAAAATATGTATTCACTTTTTTTTTAAGTTTTAGAAATATATAATTGAGTTTTTAAAATTGGACTTAACAAACATGTATATTTTTCTTTTGCCCACTTAACGAAAAATTAATGAATAGTTCAAATATATTTTTAAAACAAAAAATAAAATAATTCAAGTATATATGTAACTTGTATTCAATGATAAAGTAAATTTTCATATAAAGGAAACATTTTTTTCAACAAAACAATATGAAGTGATTATGATATATAAGGTGACAATAATTGCATTAAATAGTAGTACTTCCTCTGATCCTTAATATAAGACAGTTTTAACCAAATTAACAGGATTAAGAATTAGAATTAAAACTAATTAACTATCTCGATTTATCAAAAAATTTCAATATTTTTTCAAAACTATCCTTATTTAATCTCTTTCTCTCTCTTTGGATACATTAAATAGGAATTTTTTTTGGAAATGTATAATAAATACTACCTCATATATTGTCAAAGGTCTTATATTTAGAATCAAAATAAAAGATCTTATATATAGAACTAGAGATGGTAACGGAGGTATGTTAAATGTAATAAGTTTTAAGCAGTGTTTGGTTGGTTTGCATTGAACTCCTTAGTTCCTCTTGTGGGTCCCTTGTCCTTTTTATATTACCATGAATTTGTTAATAAATGTCATTGTCCGGACTTTTTCTTGTATTTTTTTACCAACAAGGTATCCATCTAAAAATCTTGAATATGCCATGTTTTTAAAAAGTAAATGTATTGGTAGTTAATTCAAAATTGTTAATTAAGTTTCAACTCCGTTGTCAATTTTTAGAGATAATTTAAATTGATTTATAAGTGGGGTAATAGAGTTAGAAAGCGCATCACTTTTTTAAAATTTTGAGAATTATCATTTTAAATAAAATACTTTTATTTGGCCTCTTCAAAAAATAAAAATTGAAGTAATCCCATAAAAAGAAAAAGTAAGACTATCACCTTAAAAACAAAGTTTCAGGATAAATTAAAAGATGAGTTTGAGATGGTATAAATAGTGCATTTCTGTTTCAAATCCACAGTAATATATTTTGATAAGAAATTAACATTCTACTATTCATGGCATTTGATAGTACAATTCCTTACAACTTAATCCATATGCAACCATCATAAAGCTTGCTAGAAAAACACCGGACCCCTCCAGACTTCATCTAGAAGTGAATCCTATGCAGTTGCCTAGAAATTCATGTTAATTAGACATATGAATTTAAAGAAGAGAATTGGAAAATTTAAAAAAAAAAGAAAAGAAAAGAAACAACGTGCAACTTTAGATGAAATCACATTGTTGATGGCTTAAGAATAACAGCTAGAATAGCCTATGCTTGTTTGTCGTGTAATAATACAATGTTTTGTTTATCTCTTAGGTGGTTTTGTTACATCTTGATGAACTATTGAACACATCTAAGATGTTAAGCAATCATCAATTATCTGGAGAGAGATTCCTCAGCCTTGGAAATTCCAAGCAATTTAAGCTCCGGTTCAATAAATGATAATAAGCTGCATTGTTGCACATTTTGTTGGCTGTTAATGTTGCAGAAGATTTAAGGCTATGTTTGGTAGATCTTTATTTAATATGTTTGGTACATGTCATTCTAGTTTTTAGGAACAAAAATAGTCTTTCTATGAATCTCTTCTCCTTTTTGTTCTCATTATCCCTTTCCATTTCCCTTAAAAATACCCATTTCTATCAAACATAGTTTAAGCGACCATAATCGTTGAAGATGCCAACGAAGCATACTACTCTGTTACTGGAATTCATTGATGAAGGTTGGAAGTGAGTGAAATTTCCCTAGTCTCAACTGATGCATTGTGCTTAAAATTGCTCTCTAACTCCGTTTGGTTCAAGAGATTTTAGAGGAGAAGATGTCCACGAAAAATACTACTTTGTTAAGCAGCCATGATCATTGAAGATGCCAACGAAAAATACTACTTTGTTAAGTAGCCATGATCATTGAAGATGCCAACGAAGCATACTACTCTATTACCGGCATTCATTGATGAAGATTGGAAGTGAGTGAGATTTTCCTAGTCTCAACTGATACTTTTTCCTGGATCGTGCATATTATTGCTCCCTAGCTTTGTTTGATTCAAGGGATTTTAAAGGGAAGGAGAGGGAAAATTTTTCATTCTATTTTTTTCCTCAAATCAAATAAGGATAGAAGTATTTTTCCTCCTGTCTTTATATAGGAAGAAGAGGAAGAAATATGAGTGAATACTCATTTTTCTTTATTTAGTTTTAAAATAAAAAAGATAAAAAATTTTCCCTCCCCTCCACTCTAAAATCCCTCGAACCAAATAGATAAAAATTTGTTTACTCCATAACATGGATTAAAACAATTGAATTAATTGACATTGTGGCTTTTGGCATGTGATTATGCTGACAAAAATTCCAAATTGAACCAGATTGATTAATATTTAGTAGAAGTGAAAAAAGTAGAATCAAATTATTTCTTTTTTGGCAGGATTAATCTAGTTAAAATTGAATCGAACTAGGGGAATGAATTTTTTTCACAACCCCCAAGCCTTAAGGGTGCATTTCACTTGGTATACGGAATCAATTTGAGTAAGTGGAAGAATTGCAAACTTTTTCAGAAGTCAATATGAAACATAAAAGTTGCAGCAAGCTACATTATCTAGAGTCAGAAATAGTGACGACTCATTTCAAATTTCATGTATTGTATAAAATTAAGTGTCTAATTTTTGTTAATATCTTTGGTTTGATTATCGTATTCCAAAGAGCCAAAAATGGAGAGTCCAATTGGATGCAGGTATAAATTTGTATTAGACAAGAATGTGAAGATGTCTAATACCCTCTTTTGATAACAAAATTAACCACTTATAGGAATCCATAAGTGTTTATATGGTAAAGTTGTCAAATAAAAACAACTTTTCAATAAGTACATATGCAAAAAATAAGTGCTTATGGAAGAAGCTGATTTTTTCAACTTATAACAATTACTTATCCTCCCATAATCACTTATTTCATTTTTCTTTCTCATTATTCACCCAATAATCACTTAAACCCCAATATCCAAACACATTTCTTTTCTCAAAATCACTTATGAGGTAAAAATATCCAAACATAAATCACTTTTGACATAATCCCTTATTCTCATAATTACTTATGAATAATCATTTTTCCTCATAATCACTTATACATAATCTAATCCAAACACACCATAAATATTCATAGAAAATTGGAAATATATGGATGGCTATGTACCTATAATAGATATTTTTCGAAGTTAGATAACAACTTTATTATTGCAAAACGATCTCCTATCTATCAAAACCTGAACCAATCAAAATCATTTTAAACTGACTTCATTTTCTTAAAAATTTTGAAGGCTTTTTACCTTTGCAATCATGGCCACCGTGTGTGTGTGTGTGTTCATTTTGATACATCTTTACAAAATGTCCCTTGAAATTTTTTATCTTTTTGTTTTAGTGAATATATTTTTAACAGTAAGTGAAATTTGTAACATAAGTTAAAAATAATTGGTACTTGTTCAATCACATCATGATCAAGCAAATAAACTATAAATTTTATATTGATTCAATAATCAATGTGATTTTAAAAATGTTCAGTATGACACATCCTTCAGAAGCAAACTCATAAAGATTAACAATAACGAAGAAATGTACTAGAGTTATGAAATTTAATCTTCAAATTAGCAAGTTAAGTGAGCCAAATTATTGAAAACATGATATCATAAAATAGCAACACAAAAAAAAAAACATTTCAAGTAATACAAATATATACATCCACCTCACTATCACAAGATTAATTATTTATTCAGAACCACATCTGATGATCAAGAATTGTACTCATATTATCTATTAACATGAAATAAATCAAGCATCTAATTCTTGGCCATAACATCCTTCAAATATAGTGCAATCAACCAGACAAGATCACCCTCATCATGGTTGGGTTTTAATCCTCGCATAAGTGAGAAGTGTGCACATGATTATAGATACATATAACATTTCACTACTTTGGTACCACTAACGTTAAGTAGTTCTCTCATATAGTGTTGTCTAAAAAAAGACAAGATAAAAAATATAAAAATAAAATAAAGTGATGAGTATAATGCACGAGGGATATGAGCTCCATACATTTTTCATGTCACTCCCTAAGAAATGCATACACAGAGATGATTCAATTTAGTCCGATAACATCCTGGATGCATGTCATTGACAAATTTCTTCTAATCTTCTTATGTTAGATGATCAGACGAGCCAAAATATAAATTCAAAAAGGCAGGCACAAATAGTTTCTTTTCCTTACTTCCCAGGCCAACTTACAAACATCAGTTGCAGAGACATCACTAAACTACAGTACAGTGAAATCCAACTATACACACTACATAGCTCATCAACATAACAACTTCATGAACTTCTTTTTCTCATCAGTAAAGAGCTTAGCATTACTTTTCAGTTAAACATACCTAAGTTTGACAACATATAAAAGCATGCATCCACAAAAATTGGAACTTGATCTGGTTCTCCATATGATCTACAGAATCCTCACCTGTCGGTTAATTCAAAATGATAGAGCATGTAAGATAAAAAGGATAATAAACCCCAACAAGCTAAACAAAGAAACGAAGAAGTTAGATGCAATTTTTAAATATTTGTTATCTGATTGTTAAATAGAATTATGGCATGCATTTTTTTTTTATGTGACAACTATTTGGTATTAGGTGCTCTTAATTAATCCAGATTTGAACATAGTTGAGTTCAAATAGAGGTAATGTTCCCAACGTGATTTTTTTTCCATTCATAAACTTTGAATCCCCAGCCTTATTTAAAGAGTATCAAATCCGTTTCACTCAACCTAGGTATGATGTGTGATTTTTATTCAAAGAAGTCAATAAAGAGATGCTAAGTTGTAAACACCGTGACTAGATTTTTAATTAGAAAACCTACTAGCAAAAACTTATTAAGAACTTTCCGAAGTCTTGTTCATATTGAAAAGCATTAACATTATGCTTGGATAAAAACATTCACAAAACAACAGCAAAACAAGTGTACTTGTATCATCACTAAAATTTACAGCAATCATGAGAATTTTTTACAAACCACATTTGACATGAGCGACTGAAAAACATGCACTTGAAACTAAAGTAGAAAGTTAAAACTTTTAACTAGAATGAAATGTCAGAAAAGTGACATTATTAGTTGACATTTATATAATATTAAAATATTCAATAATAGTGAAATCAAATGGTATCTGAAGTAAATAAGTTTGTGAGCTTAGACACCTAGATGAATGGAACATAATCAGGAATGTCAAGATCTTGTACATTTGCAGTAAACAGCCACAAAATATTACTCCCTCCGGTTCAAAATATAAGAGGTTTCTAACTACTTCACGAATATTAAGGAAAGGTGGTTACACTCTTAAATTTCTAAAAAAAAAAAATCAACATCTCATTTTTACCCTTATTGATTACCAATAATTAAAGTTGTTTTCATTATTTTCCAATATAAATTATGAAACTGGTCATCAATGAATAGGGGCAAAAAAGGCAAACTACTATTAAATATTACATAACACTTTATATTATGGACCAAAGAAAGGTTCTAAAAAATCCCTTATATTTTGGACCGGAGGGAGTATTTATTATTGATTGTCAAGTATGAATGTGACAAACTTAAAAAATAAAACAGAAAATGAAAAGAGTCATTAAAAAATGGCTGCATTTATTTTAGAGATCATATATGAAAAGCTAAGAAAATTTCAATACGTGAAAAAAGGGGGGGTGTGGGGGGCGGGTGTTGGGCGCATTCAAACCTTAGTCATGAATACATTTCCATACACCATGCCTGTGTGTGAGCAACTGCAACAAAAACTATCAACCAAAAGAACCACGGCACTTTGATGATCCACACAAGCATTTTCTTCTCCCTTTGGGTATGCTGCTACCCTCAGTATGATCAGAACGGGAAATCCCATAATCATATGTCAACTCTGTCATTGGGGGAATGTGTCTGAGAGAGAAAAATGCAATATGAAGGAAGGATTGATTGTTTTCTTCATAAACAACAGGCTGCCAGAAAACATTTGGGAAGCAGCTATGATTCATGAATCTAGCCACATTTCCAAACATTTCAGCACTTATAATTAGAGGAGACGGAATATCATAATCCTCACTAGAGTCATTTGAATTCACTTCTTCCAATAACTGAGGCGTATAATTCCACTTAAATGGATGATAAATATGGTTTGTATTAAAAACATACTCATCATTAATTGCTACCTCCTCGTTTTGATTAAACTTTCCTTTGTCAATAACTTCTCCAGCATACTCACAAATAAAAGTACCAGCACGAATAGGATCCAATGATCGAAGAGCCCATCCTCTATCCCTTGTTTTGAATACTTCCAGGTGGTGCTTTAAACCTGTTTGGGATACTCGATTTTTGCAGTTAGGAAAACAACGACATGTGGGGCCACATTCATGAATTAATGGCTTACGACTCACTAGAATGCCATTGCCAGTGTATGGAAAATCACCTTCATTTCTCCGAATACAAGAGCAATTCAAATCACCAGGGACACATGATTTAGTACAGTTGCATCCATAAGAAGACTGCATTAAGCTGAAGGATTTTGGATATCTAAGGGAATGAAAATAAGTAAAACCACCAGGCATTCTCTCATGGTCAACTTCATTGACAAGTGATACAGGAATACTCTCAGCTCCTGAAGAGAAATCTGAAAGAATAAATCCAGTCCTTGAAGAAAAGTCCATCTTCCACTTCTGAACTGATTTCCAAACAGAAAAGGCACTGAGCTGTCCAGGCATTCTCACCAACTTGTACTTGAATATACCACTACCATATTTCCCCTTTTCTATCCATGAATCTTGAATTTTGAACAGACCATCATAGACATAGATTTTTGCATTTGGGTTAACAGCATCTTTCATGCCCCGGATGACTCTTACTTCATTGTGTCGTCGTGAACTTCTTTCCAGAGCAAGATTACCCCTTTGAAGCTTCTGATCAGCCACCAGCTTTTCTTTCTTGCCAAAGTTCCCACTCTGTCCACTATAAATTAAAATATCATCATCTTCTACATTGTCATCATATTCTGCCGATGAAACAATGCTTAAAGCCACAGGTTCTTCCTCAAAGTCACCCTTTATAGTCATGTAGTCAATCCCACCCATAGACTGAGCATGTAACCCTACAACACATAATTCTATTCTGAAAAAGAAAATGTCCCCAATCTCAACCCCAGGAACCAGACCTACTCTCCTTGTCATGTTTGTTCGAACACCTTTGGTCATCAATGTATTGCCAGCTTTTAAGTCTGCACGCTTGGTTAACCCTGAAACTAATTCCTTGGCATCTTCAAGTTGGTTAATTCTTCTTCGAAGCGCATCAAACTCCATGAGTACAAGATTAACCACTTCCCGGTTACCATCAGCTTTTTGGGCTGGGCTAATACCAACTACAGAACTTAAATCCACCTGTGATTCTTGGGTTTTCTTGGTTTTCTTTTGGGATGATTTGGAGCTGCTCCCATGTGGTGCTCCATGCTTTGTTGAAGTAGAGCCTAAAGGGCTTCTGAATGAACGGATTGGAGCAGGCATTGGACCACCTGGTGTCACTCCAGAAAGAGGAGTATGCTCATTGAGATCAGTCCATGCATGAGATCCTTGAGGTCCACCAAAGGGGAAAAAAGGAAAGAACCCAGAAGGCCACTGACCGGAGGAGGGAGCCTGAGACGACATTGGGAACACCGGTAGAAGGCAACGCAGAGGCTTGACATCCAAAATCGTGGACTTGTCAAAAGAACCTGAAGAAGGAACAGAGTTTTGGCCTAAACCTCCTTCCATTACAGACCCCTTCAAACTAAGCTTCAAAACCACCCTTTTCCCTTAAGAAACTACGCAATTTCTTGTTTTCCCCCTTTCCTATAGAGGTGTGAGCTTCGAGACAAGGACCATTTGCAGCAGATACAACCAAATGCGTCATGATATTTTCATCCTGGAAGATTATTCTAAGAGATTATCAATACAAATCCCACGAAAATGAGACCAAGCATGACATTTACTGAACAATTGATAGATAAATGGACAAAAATTTGTCAAAAATCTTAAAAGGATTAACAAATCAGGGAAGTAACTGATTCTAATAAGTCAAGTTAGACGAGAAGAAACCTTCACCTTATGAGATTGCCCGATGATCGCAGAAGCTTTCTTTCGAGCAGAGACATGGGGAGGGGAGGAGTCGAACCTGAAACTGAGAGAGGGAGAGTAGAAAAATGGGCGTGCGATAAAATGAGGCGAACTTGAAACTGACGTGAATAGGGAATGGTGTCCCCCTGAAATCAGCAGCACCATGGTGGTGCTTCTGATAATTTGCAACCGTGAGATTAATCTGACGCCATACAATAATCTCAGCCCTTGATTGTGAAATAACTAGATAATTCTGTAATAAATGACTTGAATTATTCAATAATACAATATGTAGAATTATTGATGTTAGCCCTCCATTAAATCCATGGCCTTTAAACCTCTTTTGCTGACTTTATGCCATTGCGAGCGAAGAAATATTACTTTACTAATATAATTATAAATTAAAGAAAAATAATATATTACATATATTCCCCAGTTGGTATTATAAGACACTTTATATCAAGTTTTTTATTCAAATATAAGATATTAGATATTTTTTTTCTCATTTTACCCCTATCTTTAATACTTCATCTCTTCTTATTTATAGACCCATAATAATAATAGAATATGATATTTAATAAAAGTAAAATATGAAATATAGATATATTTTATATTAATTTTAGTTGAGAAAATAATTTTATTAATATGTATATAATTAATATAAAATATCTTATAATGTGAATCCGAACAAGTATTTATTAATATGGGTTTTTATTGTACCATTATACCTTCCCTTTCCTTGGTTTCTTTGCTCCATTTCGCTGTCCTCGAGTGGTGAAAAGAAACAAAAATAGTGGCGCTCTACCAAGATATTTTAGGATGGAATTTGAATGCAAGAGTCCTTGAGATTATCACCTTTAGAACTTTCTTGTTCCCCTCAATTATTACCAATTTACATCCTACACTTTGTTAACGAGAATTTCTCCAAAATTTGATCAGAAAGTATGCCAAAACCTGAACCAAATTTTTGAATGCCGAAAGAAAAATCTCACCACAATGCACAAACACATTTCTCCTTCAACCTTGTGCCAAGCTTCAAATTTGTGAAGCTTACCTCAAGTTTTACAGCTATTTTACCCTCTAAATTTTTCAGGTCTGAGGAGGAATCATGATCCACAGTTTTGGTGACTAGGGCTTGCATCTTCATTCTCATTTAGTATTGCTGCTTGTCTTTGATTAATCAAGGTCACTGCAAGTTAGTAAACCATCTCAAAGTTGCTCCGATCTCTTCCAATATATAAAAGCTTACCAATATCGTTGTTCCTTGAATTGGATCTAACATTAAGTATAACTAAATCTAAAATTATTGTCACCTTATGATTTGTTATATAAAGGCCACCTAGTTAGATATTTTTTAGAAGAGGAAATGATTAAAATTACACTTTTTATTCATTCATGTGGAACAAAAATCAATCAATATATATATATAAAATAAAATTTGTAGAAAACTACATTGTGAATTAGCTATCAATAATATGACCTACTTTAAATTCCGTGCACCACATAAAGCTACTTCTACTCTTAGTTAGAATGGAAAAGGCTTCGGATTGCATTTGTAACTTGGTTAAAACCTAACGTTTGAAAAATTGGGAAGAAATATTACTAATATAAGTTAACGTAAATAGTATGTGCACCAATTAATTGGTTTATCAAGCCCATATATGCCATGCCTAGCAATGATGCAGAGCTTATAGCTATCATACATGGTATGAAACTATATTAAATTAATTATTTCAAAAGGACCCAAATTCACACTGACTCTTTAAGTGTCATCAATCTTGTTACTCATGATAATTCAAGTGATCACATTTTTCGATTTATTACCGTTGAGATCAAAGAGTTTATTATGAGGAACTGGACCATCATAATGGAATATATTTTTAGGAAAGCAAATCAATGTGCTAATTAGTTGACTCAACAAACACAATTATTGACAGTGATTTAATTGTTCTTGGATAACCTCATGTGGGGTGTAGAAGCATTCTTAATTATGATAGAGGGAATGAGAGTAGTTCTCTGAACTACATTGTCTAATCTCCTACTTGTTGTACCAGCCTTGTCTTACGACCAAAATGTTGTTACGTTTTGACATTCATGGGTATCATTTCTTATGAGTAGTAGTGGTGAGGGATTTTTTCTGTATGGTTTTTGCTACAGCCATGTACTTAAAAAAATTAACGAAAAAGTTACGACTTGTTTGAATGTGATATTTATTTTAATGTTTTCAAAATAATTTTATAACAATATTTTTTAAAATAAGTTTTGAAAATAAAAAAATTTGTTTAAATAATTATTACCAAAATTATAACTAATAAGTGTTAAATGGTTGGTCAAAATTTATAATTTTTCCCTTAATGAAATGGATACTCTTCATTTTTTCTTATGTTTTCCAACTAAGGACTTATTTGAATACGTTATCTGTTTTAATATTCTCAAAATAATTTTGTAAAATTATTTTTCAGAACAAGTTTTTAAAACAAAAAAATAAAAAAAATCTATTTAAATAATTGTTATCAAAATCATATTCCATCTGTTTCCTATTATAGATCATATTTACCTACCTCACGCATATTTAGAAAATTAGTTGAAATTCTTGATATTTTAAAAAATCACCCTAACTTTTCAAAATTATCATAATTAAATTATAACTTATCTTAGATGTATCTCTTTTAATTTCTCTCTATTATAACTCTTTTGAGTATTTTCAAGAAGGATAAAAATAAAAAACAAATATTAAATGATGTATAGATATCATAAAATGACTTATATTTTGAAATTTTAATCCTTATAAAATATGTCTTATAATAGAGAACATGAGAAATAATTAACAAGAGTTAAATGAGTTATTAAAAACTTATAATTTTGTCATTAATGATATGGGTATCTTCTGTCTTTTTTCTTGTGTTTTAAAAATAAAAAATACAGAATATCTTAAAAATATTTTGAGTTTTCTATTCTTTTATTTTTTTTTTGATAAAAATATATATTTAGTTCCTTAATTTTGAAGTCCATTTCAATCTTTTAACTTTTTAAAATTTTATTATAATATTTTAACTTTTAAGATGTGGTAAAAAACTTCCTAAATTTAATACTATTAAACAAATTAACAGAAAATTTACTTAAAATTCATCTAATCACTACTATTATGTATTAATTAATATAAGAATTATAATTAGCATATTTTTATGCTTAAAACAAATAATTAGTACTAAATATATAAAAAAAGACAAGAATATTTTAATTTAAGGCATTAAAAATTATAACCTTAGAATAAATTATTTTTAAAATATTGTGGTAAAATGTTTAAAATAATTACATTCAAAAGAATAATTTTTTTATTTATTTTGGATAAGTTGACAAGTTAAAAAATTTAACTTGACAATGTAAAGTATAAAAACTAAATATTTATTTTTTATAATTAAAATATTTCAATGTCTTAAAATAAATGTTTGAAACCTAAAAATAAATCTTTTTATTTTAAGGTTGTAATTTTTAATTTCTTACATTAAAATATTTTGAGACAGTAATTATTTAAACCTTGAAAATATTTTTATTATATTTTTTAGATTAATTAATATATAATAATATTAATTATATTATTTTTAAATATTTAAATTATTATTTTCGGTTAGTTTATTTAACAATAATTAAGAATTTTTTTGTTACATATTAATTGTTAAAAAATTAATATGAAACTTAACAAAGTTAAATGACTAAAATGAAATTTATGTCAAAATTAAAGAATTAAAGATATATTTTTACTTTTTTTTATTTTTTTAAATAAAAAACTATTATAAAAATATGAATAGGATGTTTTAAATTTTCTATTTTTTTTAATGACATTTTATAAAAAAAAAAATCAAGTTTATCAATTTCTTTATTTTTTTATTTTTAAAAATAAAAAATTTGAAATAATTGATAACTTGATTGCACGTTAGAAAAGTTGAAATAATTCTCTAGCCCCTTTACCCCTGGCACTTGAAAAGATCTTTTAATTAGATCTTTTAACGTACAGAGCATTACCTTGGAAAAAAAAAACGTACAGAGGATTAAGCTTTTACCCCTTTGATAGGAAAAATTAGTTACTCCAAGGATAAAATATTCCAATCAAACCATAGAACCAACTATGTAGGAACGTCAAAAGTATCAAACGGAATTCCTCACAAAAGCCAAACGAGCTTCTAATGATTTGTTCGACAATGGCCAACCTGCCCCGGAATTTCCCGAGTAAGGGTTTTCACTATACAAGGATAAGCGTCGGCGTCATGAATGAGGGAAATCTGGGCGTTTGTTTGATGAGTTGCCCTAGGATAAAACGAAGAAAAGCTTGCTATTTCAGCAATGACAGTGCCGCTAATAATGATTGATTTTTTATGCGAAGAGAATCTGGGCATACTCGAACTGATCTATTGAAGGTATGGCGTGATTTCTGATATTGTCTATGGTAGTGTATTTATGAGTTGAGCTTGAAATTGAAATCCTGGTTGATGAAATTATGCAATTGGAGATTTGATATGGGCTATATCACTGTGAAGGTGCTTGTTTATGAGAACTGAAGAAATTATTGTGCATAATGAATCTACCAGAGAAATCTTATGTTTATATTCCCTTTGCTAACACAATCTCCACCTCCTGTAGAATTTCACAGAAGTAGCATTTGTAGTGTTTCATCCGCCTGCACCTACTATGCTTCAATCGTCAATTTAGTCTGCTTCTTCATTTTAGAAACTGTAATGCAAGAAGCAAATAGTTGAACGGTCTTTTTAAAATTAGAGGGAAATAGGGAATGTTATCCTCTCCTCTAGAATGGGATATTTGAACCAAATGCTCATTTTGATATGGTTAGAATAGTATTTTGGTCTCTTAACTATATTTATCATTTCAAATTCGTTCCTGAGTTTGAACTTTGAAGTGTTTGGTTCGTGCAATTTTAAATTTGTCTCAAATTAATGGTTATCTGCTGTCATGCCATACACAATGCATTAGGGACGAGTTTGAGATGAATTTGAAATGTTTCAAACTTAAGAGGCTAATTTGATATGATCAATAAAGTTAAGAGACCAAAATACTATTTTAATCTTTATTTTATTGTGTTGGGTTTCAGTTCCTTTCTTCTCTTCTTTTTCTTTTTTCCGGAGGTGCGAGGGGGATGATTCTTGACTGTTATGCACTTGGACTGATACTGTGATCCCTCCCACAAACTTATATGGTTCCTACCAGTTTCTTGTTGTTAATTTCTGATATCCAGTGGCATCCTTTTCACACACACACACACACACACACACACACAAAACCTTTCCTTGAACATCCACTCTGGCACCATTTCCCGAGTTTACATTAGCAATAAGCTACAATGTTCGTAAATGCTGAAACATGTGATCACACTGTAGTCCTTGCTGGGTTCATTGCAGTCAGCTCTCTGCCTCCAAAAAATAGTTTCTGCTTCTTCACTACAGAACCTTCAGATATCTGAATCCTGAGTTTGACTGATGCCACTGAATCTGACTCCAATACCATATCAGGATTCAGAATCATAGCCTCATCCATATTAAGGTAAATTAACATGGATGCACCCCAGTGACTTCCCACTTTCCCTTTCCAATATATTGACTTTTCCAGGATTGAACTCAAACTAGCATCAATAATTGGCAACTTTCGTTTTATTTTTTTGGTTGGTTAGAAAAGTATTTTGGTTCTTAATTTTATTTATCATTTCAAATTGGCATTTTAAGTGTGAAGCTTTTTAAAATAGTTCCCAAAGCTTCTGAATTTTCTCAAAGTTGGTCATTTTCCTGGTCATACACAATGTGTGGGGACAGATTTGAAATTTAAGGATTATTTTGAAAGGCTTTGAATATAAGGGATCAATTTGAGACAATAAAGTTAAGGAACCATAATACTATTTAAACCTAGTATTATTTATTCATTATTCTGCTTGATATCATCTTATACTCAACCCCATCATAGAAGTTTTCTTATAAAAGGAATTGTATTTAGGAGAGGAGAGTACAGAAATTTGGTGGATAAGAAATTCTTAAACAACGAAACCAATTACAAACTCAAACAGATAACTTAAAAAGATCATGCACAGAGCACAAAAGAGAAGCCATGAACACGTTCTATCCCATTACATGTTTAAATGTGAAGAAATTCCCTTGAAGATGTAGGGATCCCTCTCTAGCCAAACAAACCGTAGAATTCCATAAACTTACCAAACCCTTCAAAATGAATTTTGAGGAACTGATGCAAGGTAGCGGTACACTCTCAACCCTCTCCAAAAGTACCAAAGAACCTTTTCCAAAGGTTGCTTGTTAAAAAAATACCCTGAGAAATTAAATAGCTTAGCTCTGAGAGTCTTAGTGAATACTGAATGGAAAAAGCTTGTTCCTATCCATAACATAGCTGGAGAAAAAATCAACACATTTTATGTATATTTATGAATTTGATCAATATCCTGTATGTGTGTTTGTATGTATGTCCATCCACTTAGATAACCTGCACTAGACAACTGTGCCAAGTTATTGAACATTGACTGCGAATACTGTATGAACATAATGTGGACCGTCAAGCCATGTTAGAGGTCCAAAATTGTAGCCTATGTGGGCCTCCTTCCCATAGAATGAGACTTCATAGGACAGCTTCTTTACACTCTCAGAGAAGACAAGTTTATTGGGAAGCACCTTGACAATTAATCCCACTGGTGCACGTACCTTTACTATATAAGTGGCATTAAGGGGTCCCACATTGGTAACTGTTCTGATTACTTTGGCTTTCTGGTTCTTGCTAAGCTTTTTTATGGAGATCGATGGGTAGTTTATGTTAGAAATAAGGTCTTTCGTGGAGTTCTTTGGGCAGCTGAAATTAGTCTTAGACATTGACCTTATTTTTTCCGGTGAATAGCCATAATAACAAAGGAATCGGAGGTAGTGTTCCACATCTGATTCAAAGACTAAACCAGGATAGAGAGCTTTGAGTGGGTTAATTTCCCCAACTCCCATTTCATGTGGGTTGGCAAAGTAGTTTGAGCTGTTGGTCAAAGACTTCCTCATGTTGTTGTAGGTTGTTGCTGAAAATGAGAAAAGTGAAAAGAGCTCAGTATCACTTCTCAACTTTAGACCTTATCACAGAATGAACATTTTGAAAGAGCTGAACTTGATCAGGTCGAGCAGGCTACTCGGTTTGTGATCAAGTCCAATTCTCATTTTCTGTGGAGCATAACCACTTGTATTTCTTTCCTTTTACACGCTTTTTTATCCAATCCTGCATAATCTTCAACATCTTTCTCTTTTCTTTCTCTGAGAGAGAGATGTTTCAAGATTAAAGAATAAAAAAGGCATTAGTTATTGAACCTGTTGTCATTAGGGCTGACTTGACCATCGAAGGACTCCATCTTTCATGTACTGATTTGATGAATGCTGCAGCACCTGTCACATGTGGGCAAGCCATAGATGTACCAGACCTTATGCCAAATTGGGATGGTTTTTTCCCAGCTGGAACACTTCCTGGTTCAGTGCTCTCGGGTATCATGGCAGCTAGAATGCCAATTCCTGGAGCCATAACATCTGGCTGAACAACACATTTGCCTCAATTAGTGTGTAAGAAATTTGAGAGCATTTTGCTCCAGATGCTAGGCTTATAAGATTGTGTTTCCTTGTATAAATTTCGTGGAGGACCTGGGGGCAGAAAATACCTTGAGTATGTTTTCTGTAAAAATTGAAGGACCTCTAGATGAGAAAGATGCAACAATTGGTGAAGGTTTATATCTAGCAACTTCTGCTGTTGGAAGAATTGTTGTAGTTGGGTTCCTGTCATGGAGGCAGGAAAGATTGAGCATTTTTACGTAAGTCTTTTTATTTTTTCTCATTATTGGAAGTCTTATTGTATTTTTTTTAAAATGATGCAGAAGAATGTATGGCTGAAAAGATGGAGCGACATGAAGCATAAGCATTGGCACTAGTCAGAATTTTGAAATTGGGAGTGCTTACTTGGTAGAGTTAATGTACTTTAGAATCTGATTCCCTTCAAGATCACCAACATTTGTGTAGGGAAAGACGCCTGCATCAAAAGGAACATCCTTCTTGTCCTCATCAATTAGTATCATCCCCATGGCCTTTGCATCTTGTAAGACTAGCTTCTTGATTCGTCTTGAAACAGTTGGATCATCAGCAACACAAATCACAATCTTGCCAGCAACTTTACTATAATCCAGTGATCCAGGATAACAATTCCTGCATTTCATTGAAAAAGGAATGTGTTTCCTTATGTTGGAATTACTGTATTATTGCTTCTAGAATTTGGGACTTATAAAACCTAAGATATGATATCTAGAACAACTACTTCTGTGTTGCTCGCATTAGTGTTACTACTTACTTGTATATTAGCAACATGTACAAATAGGAACAATAGTATTTGCTGATGTGTACCCTTCTTTGAGTTAGCTATGAATTATTTTGAGAAGCTCTGGCCACGGTAACACTTGACTAGCAAAAATTTGAGATATTAAGCAACATTTACAACTTTATGCTAAATGTCGTATAAGGATGACAATAATGCGATGAGGATTTTTCAATTGAAAAGGGTCGAATTATTTTGTCGTTGTTATCAATTTTTTTCAGTAGTATTATTACATGTGGAAGAATTTTTTTTGATGAGGTAATAATGTAATACTGAGTGGTAAAAAATGTACGGGTGTTATATTTTAAAAAAAATTATTAGAGAGCCTGGTAGCAAAACCTAAACTTTGCCTTGCCCAAATTTTATCATTTCAAAGTTACGTACCTTGCTTCTGATGCAGGGGTAAATCTAGCAGCCACATTCTCTCCAAAAACAAGAGGATGCATCTTTGAACGAGTGAGGTTTGAGAAGTTTATACCTGAGCCCTACCAGCATGATCACAGGGAAAAATTAGATTTGCTATACATGAAAACTATGCTAAGAAATTTACGACGCTTTTCTTTCTGCTTGGTATCAGAAATCAAGAAACCCACTTGAAAAGCTTTTCCATTTCCGAGGACAACAGTTGATTGGAAGCTCCTATCGATATTAGATGCTGCAACTGTGAATACCCATGGAGCTGTGTTTACAACTGTGTAAGGATCAGGACCATCATTCCCTGCTGAGCACACTACCATGACCCCCATGTCTTCTGCATGAAATGCTCCAATGGCTATGGGGTCATTCAGAAAGTCTGATTGAAACAGCGAGCTGAGTCCAATGGAGATTGAGATTATGTCTACTCCATCTCTAACAGCATCATCAATAGCTTTCAATATAGTGGCACCTGAGCAACCTTCATCTGAGCAGGCCTTGTAGGCAGCAATTCTAGTAGAAGGTGAGCCACCTCTTGCTGTTCCTTGTGCTAATCCATAATAACTAGCGTTGTTGACTGGGGTTCCAGCTGCTGTTGATGCAGTGTGAGTCCCATGGCCAACAGAGTCTCTTGGTGAGCCTTTGGCTCCTCTACTATGAGTCTTGTTGCCACCTAATGTGGTTTGGAGATTATAGTATCTTGCACCTATCAATTTCCTGCAATTTTACTGAGATAGTTAAGTTTTTACCATACCAGTTTGCATATTTGTTGATGTCAAAATAATTTTTTTGAATTGTTTTAAACTAGATATAAACTTCTTATTGAAAACATTATAGGAGAAGGAATGATCACCTGTTGCAATTGGATTTCTTGAAATCATGACTCTGCATGCAAACACCTTTCCATCTAGAAGGAATTTCCCCAATACCCTCATCATTAAAACTTGGAGACTCTGGCCATATCCCTTTGGAACAGAATAGATATAAACTTGAATGAATAATCTTTAAGCAGCTCGTCTATAATATATCACATACAATTGTTTTCTAATTAACGTTAAGGTCATTATTAAAATAAGTGAAAGTTGTAGTTCGCAGAGTCTCAAGAGTGAGGAAACTTGTTATGATGATTAAACATAAAGGCTGGGTTCCAATTACATATTTTCATTACGGTATTTTTGATATTTTTAATTGTAAACTACATAAAAACTAGTAGCACTTTGTTCAGACTTCTACTCAGTTGGCCTTTACTATTTTGCAGACAATGAGATTGGGAAGAACACGAGGGATGACATGATTTGGTTACAAAAATTATGCTGGAACTAATGTGGGGTGTATGTAACATCCATCACCAGTAACAGATTCTGCATGGGGCACACATATCACTCATGGCAAAAGTATTGAAGAAGCCATCCTTGATCAATTAGCCAGATTAAATTCCATTTACTAAAATATGTCTTGGTTTTGACTTTAGCTGGTAATCCCTAGTTACTAGTAGGCCTCCACAAATTGTGATATATGTTGCCTTTGTGCTGGGACAATCTATCTGTCTCCTAATTATTTTCTTACCAAAGGGAAAGTATTGAGAAACTTCATCTCTTATGTGAATTTAAGGTTTAGCTCTTGCATTTAACCTTGGTATGAAAACAAAAAAAACTAGAACATGTGTTAAGTAAGTTGATTACCACTTTATTGCCATCTCTGGGTTAGGTAGTTCCAACCTCACTATCTTGTCTGTGTCGCTAAGATAGTGGGGCTCTTAAACAGATCGAACTTGGGCCATGTAGAATCCTCATTCCACATGCTTTCCCAGGCTCCAAGAGGTATTCTGTCTGTCAACTAGAAAATTCTTTTCACTGTCGGTTCTCTTTTCATCTACAATATCAGGCATGATTAGTTGATTGTTCTTCCTTTTGTGTATAAATTTTTGGAAGAAGAGGAAGGTTTATGGCAGGCTCTAATTTAATGTTCCGATCGCTACTCATCATCTGTATTTTATTATTCCCTCTACAATTCCAATACAGTAATACTAGTATCTCCATAATTTTTCTTATTTTTGTTGTGATCTTCTGGTTTCAGTTAGCTTCATAAGTTTATTTTGTATATGATGCTTAAAGATAACATATGATATAATGTTAATGCTTCACCATTTCCCTTCCGTGCCCCATCTAATACCTCCTAATCTCACCATTCAGCATCACTAAAGAGGAAAGGAGGGATGAGGCTTGAAGACTTCGTGAACAGGAAGCAGATAATAAGGGAAGGAAAGGTAAGAATTGGGGACCAAACTCAATAATGGATCTCAGTCTTAAAACTTGAAGCTGATAACACCTTATCATATATGAGTTATAGAATTTTCTTTTGCTATAAATTTAATCTATCATGTTACTTATGTACTCTCAGAAATTTTCTAAATCAAGGGAACCGAAGAATGATTGATAAAAACAGAGGAGGGTAGCAATCAAAACAGCTGGAAGAGGGCCACAATGAAAGCCATTAATTGTTTACTTGCATGGCCTTTGTTAATACCATGTGGGTTGTATTCTATTCTACTAGAACTGTCATTGTTGCTAGATGGAGATGCCCTAGCTGCCAATGTCTCTTACCCCTACAATTTTACAAGTTAGTGACACATTGACCTTCACCATCACATGAAGTGTCCACACAAAACCCCTGAGGCCATTTATGAGAAATGCATTGACATGTGAAATGCATCCCCACTAACTCTTTTTTCTCCTCTGCAAACACTCCTATGACTACCCCTATGAAGCCTTTCATGCTGTCATTTTTATTATGTATCAAAAGTTAATTGAATAGTTGCTATCAAGTAATGAGGTAGTAGTAGTTCATGTCAAGAGTGTTTAATTTTTAATCTTAACTCCTGAAAAAAGTATTTAGCTATTGTGAATAATTGTTTTTACTCTTATTCCATTTGTTGGATTGTTGTATTCTGGGATAATACAATCTTTTGGTTAGATTATTTTGTGGGGTTTACACGGTATGGATTTTGGAGGTTTTGATTATTTTAAGAAAAAAAAACTATAGTTTTAGGTTTTGTATGAAGTCTTACTTTTTTTACAGAAGAAATTTATTAACAAATTTGAGTATAATTTAACCAAATTTAAAAGAAAATGAACACAATTTACTCTACTAATTAGGTGGTACTAGAGAAGCACTTACCAGTGTCTATAAAACCAATAATAACATCAGCTGAATAGTGTTGGTGTGGGATAATGACACGTGGCATCATACCCAAGTCTGATTCCAAAAAGTCCCAGGATCTTGTCGTGTGTAGCTGAAGAACTGGATCCGGAAACACTGACACTATTCCATGGTGCTCTGTTCACATATTACTCAGCCACAGTTAGTTCATCAAAATACAAAATAATAAATCATAAATCTTCTCTATACATGTATCATAATAAATTAAGGACCTCAAAGAAGAAGAAAATGATTAACAATGCCTTAACGACAAAACATTATTGGAAAAGTGAAAGAATGATGAAGTGATATTTAAGAAATTGGAAGAAGACAAAAGAGGAAAAAGTGGAAGCAGAAGGGACAAGATGAGTACCAGACAATGCAGAGGCTTCACTCTCTGTAAGCATGGCAGAGAATCCACTAAAAGCATGACTATAATGGTGGATTAGAGCTACCCTCTCACTCTCTCTTCTGTGAAAAGTTAAAGTAAAGCGAAATGGATTATGTGAACTAATTTTTCAACAGTAATTATAATTAATTTAAGGTTTTCTTGAGCAAATTATATAAAAAGATCTGAGATTTTATCTTTTTTGAAAAATAGAAATAAGGTTTTCAAGAATTTTGTAGATCAAAACAATGGACTTCGATTTTCTGCTTATTTTTTGAATGAGTGTACTGTGTTTTTATAATAAGGTTCAAATTTTTTATTCTTTAATTTAAATTATTCTTTTTTTGAAATTAATAATAAAAAGATTTTTTATTTATATTGTAAGTTTTAAATAACAATAAAATTTAAATAATTTAGATTAAGTTTCACCGGTTAACAAGGGTTAACTCTAACGTGCTCATCTCTTCTTTTTAGTAAACAATTTAAGGTGAAAAATTAATAATAAATGAATATGTTATAACATAAGAAACACTTATAAGTATGACCCACTTTTATTAAGTTAATTTATATATGTGTATTTAATTCTTTTAAATTTTGAACATTCCATTTTAGTTGTTCCAGGAGTTATCTAGTTACCATGAATGACCATTAAACATTGCTATACTATAACAAAGTGACATTTCAATTATTGAGTGGTGTAATGCTTTATCATTATATGTTTTTAGTGATAAGTAGATATTTATTTGGACACATCAATCTAATGTCAAAATATGTCATCAAAGTTAATTATGTGTTAACAGTCTTAAGATTTTTTTAAAAAAAATTATCTTACCTGTAAAGAAATTTTTAAACTTTTGAGAACTGAAATTGAGATGAAAAAGACTAAATTATTATTAATTCATTTAAAAACAAGTTGCAAATAGAGTCTAAGAATTACTTGTAAGGTAAATGAAAAACCTTGGAATAATGGAAGAGAGGAGCTGCAAATGAGCAGATTCTGCAGCTTTTGATTCTAATCCAATGTTGTTTGATGATGAACTTCCCATGTAAACAACATAATGCTGCAGAAAACACAGTAAAAAAAGAAACGGTTTCAGTAATCTTAATTAGAGCAAGAAATAATGGTGAAGACGGACCATTTAACAGGAGAGAGATAGAAAGAGTAGGTGCATCCCACCTAACAGGTGAAATTTATCTTCTTCTTCTTTCTCTCTCTTGCATGATGGTACTGAATGAAAGGAATAATCAAAACGTGAGAGGGAGAGAGAGGGAGAGAGAGGGACCTTGGGAATTTGACGTGACAAGGCTGTTGAAGAGATGAGGACAAAAGAGAGAGAGAGGAAATGAAGGAATTGCAGAAGGGAAGCCATTGAAGATGATGAGAGGATGAGAGGGTGCTTCTGCAAGCGATGAAGAGAAGTGATGGTGTTGTCATCAATTTATAGGGTGAGTGAGAGTGAGATTCTTCAGTATAATTAATTAATTAAGAAGGTTGATGTTTCCAGCATGAACCATGTGAAAGTATACTTGTTATAATTGTTCATTCTTTTTGGTCTGCTTCTATATATGTATTACAATGGATGCTCCTTCTCACTACAAGAATATATAATTAAGATTGACAAAAGTCAATCCATCAATAAATATATAATAAGTACTATTCATGAAGAGTATGATTTATTTATATATATATATATAAATGTATAGTTTAATAAAAAAATAGCTAATGTCATTTAAAAGTTGTAAAATTTAATTAAAAAAAACAATGCATTTACAGTGAATTAGTTAAAAGCTAGTTTTTTCCCCAAATTAGAGTTTTAGTATTTTGAAATAGTGGCTTTTTTATATTTATTGATGATTGATTTCTACCCAACTTATTATATATATATATACATTTGTCATTATGTGTAAAATATTTAAATTAATTTTATATTTTCATTATAAATATTTAATTCAAATATTATTTTATTATACATGTATTAATTTGATCATGAAATATTATACAATATACATATATATCTGTTTTAAAAATTGATTTGTTTTTAATTCAATCATCATTATCATTATAATAAAATATAAAAAAAAATATAGGAAAACGGGCTCACTCTAAGTCAATAAATGAGTCTTTTTTTTGTTAGATATCTCAATTCATTAACAAATCTGGTTTTAAAACATTGATTACGACGTATTATCTTTATAATTTTGTTTAGGAATAATTTACTTACTTATTTATCTCGTTTTTTGACCTTTTTGGTTAATTTTTGCGTGATAAAAGGGGTCCCAAGAGCCTAAATGTAGGCCCATTGCCACACACCTTTGGTTATTTATGACCCCACATATTAATAGATTATTATGATAAGTCAGATTCAAATTTCATCAAGCTCTTCAAATTTTTCCTCAAGTTTACAGAATTTACACTCACGTCTTTTTTCTTTTAAATAAAAACTATATGGTTTAGGTTGAAGCATTGGTTAGGTTTTTTTATGTAATTTGTGATACAAATTATTGATATGTTAATAGTTCTTGAGAAAAAAAAAAAATGCAACTAGTGTTAGGAAGGGACAAGGGTATTATCTTTGTTATTATTTATGCTTATAGAGGAGGAGGTTCTTGTATCAATAGTGTGAATTTCACTAGCTTGTGTGTGTGTATTATTTATTGAGTATTTAAAATGGTATATAAGTGTAAGTTGAAAAACCCTCGTGGAAGATAAATCTTGATCCCTTTAATTGAAAGATTTGATCAAAACGTTCAATCGAGAAATTTAGATGGTGTAGATTAATTTGGATAATCAATATTTCAAATTCGTTTGTTTTCTTAAATTAAAAGAACATAGAATGAAACTACTATTTGAACTGTAAAATTAATAAAATACATTTAAATTTTTTTTTGAAATCTTGAATATTAAAATTTCTCAATTTAAGTAATTGATTGGATTATTTAATTGAGAACACATTAATTAAATCATGAAAGATATAGAAGAATATAATATTGATATTTTATTCATTTGGCACTTTTATTATCTTTCGATTAAATAATAGGATTATACAATCGAATATATACGAATTAGTGGAAGATGAATGTAATTTGTGTTATTAAATTATGATCACAAACGCAACTTTTTTATCCACAATGAAGAAACTAAAAATCTTGATTAAAGAGTATCGAATCCCTTTCACTAGAACGAATCACAGTTGGTTATCTAGCATTTACATTTATTCATTAGGCAACGTGTTATCCCAACACATAAAAAAATATAAATCTGAAAATATTATATATAATGTTGTTTGGCATTAGCTAAATTTCTAATAATAAAAAAGAAAAGAAGAACAAGGAAAAGCAGCAAGAATCGAGTTCCTTGTACAGGTGAACTGTCTATAAAGAGAGGATTTTCATAAAAGAAGAAGATCATATGCTTCAAGTGGAAGCATCTTAATCCCTTTTCTAATGCAGAAGAGTGTTGAGAAAGAAGTCGTATATATTATTGTATCCCTCAATGGCCTTTGTGAAATTTCCTTCTTTACTCCTTTTCTTCTCTTTATCTCCTTCCCATCAGTCTCCTTCTTCTTCTTTACGTGTTCTTAGTTGCATCAGCATCTTCTTTTCTTTTTTAAATTGGATTTATCTTTTGTCCTTAGCTCTATGAGGAATACTATACTAAATGTGCAGGCTTTCACAGAGACTTCAAGATCTGGGCAAGTTCTTATCTATGTCTCAGGAAACTAAAACAGATATATATATATATATATATATATATTGCAACACTCTAAATCACATTAATTAATTGCGTATAATCCAAAAGGTTAACTCTGTCAGAGATAATAATTTTTCTAATCAACTGGGATTCAATGTTTTCTTCGTAAGAGATACGTACTAATGTTTTTCGAAGCTTTCTTGGAGTGAAATCTTAAATACACTAAATTACTCTTAGAGGGTGTCCTCGTAAGTTGGTAAATTTAGACCTAAAGAAAGCTTGACATAATCTTAATATTTAATAAATGGTATAATGTGTTCACCAAAAAAGGTATAATGTAATTTTATATAAACTTCTAATGCCTAATGCTAGTTGATGAGATTGGCTAAACATAAATGATATTTGTACGCGGAATAACTTGCTAACATTTAATGCAAAATGTCAAAACTATACGAGTATTTGGAATGTTTTATCATTTTGTGATGAAAATTTTGATAATATTTATTATGAAAAATGTTGTCACCGGTATAGCAAAATTTTTGTTAATATTTATTATCATAATAGTGCAGAACATGTTATTTTAAAAATTTATTTTTAATAAATACTGAAAATAAAAATTATATTAAATCAACTTTTTAAAAAATGCCCCCTTTAACCTTCTTGGCTATATTCACCCCTACTTCTATATATGGCATGTCTTAGAAAATGAGCTATATTATTTACAACTCGTAAAATATACAATTGACTAATTGATAATATGTTCTTCAATCATGTGATTGAAACACACTTGCTTTTAGCTATTTTAGTCTTTTAAAATAAACTTCAAAGTTTGGCTAGATAAGGTATTATTGAGAGAATTCATACTCAAACGTGGTTTGTATACCAGTATATTACATCCTTTAGGAATATCCAATCACTACAAGAAAACTGAGAATTTGAGATGGGTTTTGCAACAGAAACAATTTTATCTCAAAATTCATCACAAAAATTTTATGACAGATTTTGTGGCAAAAGTTTTATAAATTCATTAGAAATCCTTTACAAAATCCATCATAAAAAATTTATGATGAGCTAAAATGTGGCGAATACAACTTGTCACAAAATCCATCACAAAACTAAAATTCATCACAAATTTTGCTTAATTCGTCTCAAATTTCCCATTTATTTGTAGTGGATAAAATTGGAACAAGTATACCAGTATATTAGATCCCTTTAGGAATATTCGATAAAACTGGAACAATAGCAGTGCTTTTGAGGCATAGCCTCCCATCCAATCCTAGAGATAATAAGTGGATTATCCAAAGGACGCACCACTAATTGCAACTATTTTTTTTTTGGGGGGGTGGGGGATGACAAGACTTCTTCCATCAACAAATTTTGCTGCTTATACCAATCCAGAATCACAACATATATTAAGATAATGCTCAGGGAAACCTCAAGAGCAATCCTGCATAACTACATATATACTTTACTTTATTCTACCTTTTCTTTTTATATAATTTGTCAGACAACATAGTCATTCTCCTGCAACCATAATTAATTATAGGTAGTTTCTATATATAATTAATGTGTGGTGTCTCAGCTAAGCTGTCCTTATAATCGTAGAAGAAGGCAATGAAAATAGTGAAAACAAAAAAATATAGTGTGTGTATACTATACAGTTTTTACTGACAAAAGGGTTTGCTAAAGAATCTTGGAACATTCCTTGTTTTGAAAGCTAAGCTAATTGTACAAACTGATCAGTGGTGGTGTGGCACTCAGGAACAAAAGTAATTATTGGACTACTGGAATATGCAATGTGAATTTTACAAATTTTACTCAGATCAACGGTTATAAAAAAAAAACTAACAAATGAGCAAAACATTTCGAGCCAGCAACAGATCTATATTATTTTAATCATTTTCACTGTTTATTAACAAAAAAGAACAAAAATATAATTAAGGGAATTTGAAAATAAATACTAAATACAAGTTCCTAAAATTCTACTATACTATAAGTCTATAACGAAAATTTGTGTTTCTGGTACCCATGTTGGGCTTCATATCACAGCGAACACTAGAAATTAACAGATCGTCAACTAAGGGCTGTTCTACTTCAAGAAATTGGATCATCAGCCTAATGAAGACATAAGCCCATTCTTATCATGTGTGTGTATATATATAAAGTAATTAAGATACAAGTCGCTAAAAATTAATCCAAAGGATTCTTAGTCTAATATTATTTATTAGCACCAAAATATTTCTTAATCGACAGTTAAAAACTAATTCTTTTAAGACATGGAGATCACTAAAGTGAGTTTTTTTTTATCATAACAGGATATTTTCTATATACACGGTTAGAAATCAAATTTAGGACAACATATTTAAAAAATATAATTATCTATCAACTGTATTAAGACCTTGTTAGTAGATTATAGTCTAATATTTAAAAATTATAGGCAAAATATAAGAGAGAGAAAAGATAAGTTTATAAAATAAAAAAAAAGTTTTTATTTGAAATAATTAAAAAAATTGGAAGATTACTGTTCATAAGACACTATCATGAACAGTAAATCTCCTTAAAAAAATATTATAATGTAAGGGATTGATAAACAAAGAATGGAGGAAAGCAATAAAGCAACAACGGAAACACATAAGAAAAGAGGGAGAAACATTTTTGGAGCATCTCTTTTTTGGCCAATTGGACATGTATAATAAAAATACTTAATTATATGGATGCAAACGTATAGTATATGTATCCATATACAATTTTCCTTTGGGTAAAAACAAATAATGTGGATATAGCTCCTGTTTTGACGTAGTGGTGGTGTTTTCTTGGTGATACAATAATATGCATTGTTGTTAACTTGGCGAGTCAACTCGGTAAACTCGCCGAGTTAACATGTCTAATAGATGAAAACGAAACAACTCGACTACAAACTCAAACCTAGTTATGACTCAATGAAACTCATTCCTAACTCATACAGAAACGGTGCACTCGCTGTTTTCTAACCAAGTTGGGCGAGTTGAGAAAATTTATATTAGATCCAATTAGAAAAAGTAAAATAAGCCTAAACCAGTATGAAAATAGAAGCATTAGCTTGTCCTAGAAAAATATTTTGAAGCGCCATCCTCCTCTTTGTTATAATCTCTCGAATCTCACCACCTTCACTACTTGTGCGCTCTCTGTTGAGCCATTTTCTAGTTTCCACCATTAATAAGTGTGTTACCATCTTTGAGGAGAGAAAAACCAAAAGAAGAAGAAGGTAGAGAAGAGTGAACGAAAAGATAACATGGTAAAGAAAGTTGAAAGGAAAGAAAAGAAAGAAGAAAACTGACTACGCAGTATGCCTATTATTTTTTGAAGCCTTGGGAAGAAGAGCCAGCAACATCACATGATTATTGAAGAAGAGAGAGAACTTGGGAATTGGTAATTGGGAAGCTTTTACTGAGAATGTCAGGTTTCTTTTTTATATGTAGTTGCTTTTTGACATTTTGCATTTAGACCTTTAAAAGAATTGCAAAAAGATAAAAGAAAAAAAGTAATGGTAATTGGTAAGTTTAAGCACGCTAACAGTGACTGACATGAATGGTTTTTCCATATTTTGACTTTTCATACTTTAAGCCATTACAAAAAGACAAAATACCATATAGAATGCTTTTCAATTTTCACATAAATTTTAAGGAGAAGTAATTTAAATTTGATAAATTTAAATAAAAAAATAGTTGATAATTGATGGAATCCCTTGATCTAAATTAAATAAAATTGATAATATTGATATTAATTTTTCATCACTTGTATAGTTGTATACACTATTTTTCTAGGTTTATATTGTTTAGTATACTTTTATATATTTATCTTTGTTAATTATGTTATCTTTTCTATTTTAGAAGTTTTATTGAATATTGACCACTTGATTAGTAGTTAATATATAAAGCAAATATGTCTTCAAGTGTAAGTGGGGTTGTTGGCAAAAAGGTTGTTGCTGCAAGGAAAAATTATCCTGGTAATAGGTCTGATATAGGATGGCATTACGGGAAGAATGTTGATGGGAATGATAAAAAAGTGCAATGTAACTGTTGTGATAAAGTTGTCAGTGGAGGCATCTACAGGTTTAAACACCACTTAGCTAGTACTAAAATAGATGTTGAAGCTTGTATAAATGTATCTGATGATATAAAGCAAAACAATGTTGCAACATGTTTACGATGCCAAATGCATGTCATCTAAAAGAAAAAAACAATGGGTTGATGTTGGTGAAGAAGATCAATATGCACAAGTAGAGCTTGAGTCGCAAGGAAAAGATAAAGGAATCATGAATTTCTTGAAAAATTCAAAAAATAATAATAAGGAGATAGGTAACACTCAATCAACTATTAATCAAATGTTCAAAAGAGATTTGAGGGGAAAAGCTTGTCAACAAGTAGCATGATTTTTTTACACAAGTGTCATTCTTTTTAATTGTGTGAAAAATCCAGAATTTACAAAGATGTGTAAGATTATAGAAAGATATGGTATTGGATTCAAACCTCCTTCTTATCATAAGATTAGAGAGAAGTACCTAAATTTAGAAGTAAAAAACACAAAGGCCACACTGGAGCAATTCAAGAAACAATGGACAATAATAGGTTGTTCTATCATGTCAAATGGGTGGACCGATAGAAAAAGACAATCAATTTGCAATTTTTTAGTGAACAGTCCTAAAGGAACAGTATTTTTGTATTTATTGAATACTTGTGATATCTCCAAGACTACTAACAAAGTTTTTGACATGCTTGATGTAGTTGTAGAGAAAGTGGGAGAGAAAAATGTGGTACAGATAATAACTGATAATACTGCAAATTACAAAGCAGCTAGACAAAAATTAATGGAGAAGAGAAAACATTTGTATTGGACACCATGTGCAACCCATTGTATCGATTTGATGTTGGAGGATTTTGAAAAAAAAAAAACCATAAGCCAGAGTAGAAGAATCACAATATATATTTATGGCAGAACAATGCTCATTAGCTTTTTAAAGAAATTTACAAATGGGCGAGATTTAATTAGGCCAGGTACAACCTGGTTTGATACTGCATATTTGATGTTAGCATGCCTTAATGAACATAAAGCAGCATTGATAAATTTGTTTAGCTCTAAGGAATGGAAGAATAGTAAATTTTCATCTATCAAAGATGGAAAAGAAGTGGCAAGAAGTGTTTTGTATAATAGTTTGTGGAAGAATATTATATTATGCCTTAAGACTGCTACACCCCTCATTAAAGTTCTTCGCTTGGTAGGTACAGATGAAAAGCCTGCTATGGGATTCATATATGAATCAATGGAAAGTGCAAAATAAAAGATTATTGGCAACTTCAATAATATCAAAAAGAGATAAATAGTAAATTTAGTTTTTGCATTTAATTTTGTATTTGACTTTGTTTTTTATTACTTATATTTTAACTTTGATTTTTATTAATTATTGTAGTTATGAACAAATCTTGAATATAATTGATAAGAGATGAAAAGCTCAATTACATAGGTCTTTATATGCTGCTTTATACTATCTCAATCCTCATTTTCACTACAATACTGATTTCAAACCTAATTATGGGATTAAACAATGATTGTATAAATGCTTAACAAGAATGGTTGAAGACCAAGATGAAAGAAATAAAATTGAATTTCAATTAACTGACTTCTACTATGCAAGAGGCGTGTTTGGATGTGACACTGCACAAGCATTAAGAACAATAATGCGTCCAGCATAATGGTGGGATTCTTATGGAGATGAATGCCCAGAACTTACAAAAGTTGCAATTCGCATTCTTAGCTTATGTTGCAGCTCTTTTGGTTGTGAACGTAATTGGAGTGCTTTTGAGATGATAAGTAATAAATTTTGAAATACTTTTATTTCATTATAAATTATAATCACTTTCATTATTAGAATATTAATAATTTCCTTTTTCCATTTCATTTAGATTCATATCAAGAAAAGAAACTGTTTGCACCAAAAAAAGATGAATGACTTGGCATTTGTGATGTGCAATTTAAAGTTAAGGAGGAAGGAAAACAATAAGTCTTATGTTTATGACTTCGATGATATTCATTCTGATAATGAATGGATAACCAAAGGGAGAATAAATGAAGATAATGTAGTTATTTACTTCTTAATTGTTTGATAATTCAGCTATATATTACATTAAATATATGAAAATATTAAACATATTAACAATATAAATCACAATATTTAACATCACATGTATTAAATGGCTCTATAGCTATAATCCTTGTGTTGGTGTGGATAATTATTAAGCTTTTCATTAACATTTAGATCTTGTTTTTAACTCAACCAAACATAGTTAGCTCTCACAGAAATGCTCACGCACATAACTGTTTTGAATTTAAGAATTTAAGATTTAAATGCTACCAGTAAAAAAAAAACCTTGGTTTCTTCATATGGAAGTAACATACAAAACACCAAAAAATTAGTTGAACATCAACTTCAAAGAAAATGAAATAAATTGAACATCAACTACAAAGAAACTGAAATAAATATGAAAATGTTATAAAATTTTATAACATCTTAAAATTTTCCTAAGAGTGTTTTTTTTAAAAAATAAGCATTTTAAAAAAAAATCTTAAACAAACAGGCCTTAAATGCCTAATCTAGAGTATTATTGCAAGTAAGGGTATTCAAAATCAAATCAAACCGACTACACCGAACTAAACTGACCAAAACTAAATTGAAATGAAGCCTATATCAATTTTTACCCTGTTGAAACCGATTTGGTTTGATTGAAGTTCGGTTTCAATGCAGTGAGACCTGGACCGAACCGAATCACACCTATTAGCTATATTATAATAAATTATAATATAAAAACATATCAAATTACCCATAATCACGCATATTTTGTTTTACTTTTCTAATATGCATAAGGTATATTAGTTAGTAAATTATTTAGATATAATATTTGTGTTCATAAAATATCAATATGTAATGTATTTAATTTAATTTTTTAAGAGAGATGCTATGTTTAAAAATAATATAAAAAATGAATCAAACCTCAACCAAACTGATATATGAATAAAACCAAATCAACTACCTCTCAAATCAACAAGGTCCCATAAAAAGTCAAATCGATTGGTTTGGTTTAATTTGATTTTTATCTAAAAATGAATCAAACCGCACCTGTAAACACTCTTATTAATTGAAGAAGCCTAAACAACAGGTAGTTTTGCTTATATGCAATTATTCACAAGCCCCAGTACACTTGAAGAACTTCTCGAGCATAGGCCCACCAACCACGATTTAGATTATTGCTTCTGGAGATTTGTATTCTTACCCTTGCATTTGCATGAGGTTAGATTATTTTTTTCCTCCAAATCACTGACCATTGTGCCAACTAAGATTGGCCTCTAACTGGATCCTTATCAAGAGCAAATGAACAAAATGTAGAGAATTAAGTATATTTGTTATTAAATTTTACTTCCAACATTCTAAAATGTAGGAAATATTTTTAAATATATTTTATTTCAAAATGTAGAAAATAAATGACTTTTATTTGATAAATTAAAGTTTTTTTTCCAATTTTTTCTTAGTTAAAGTAGATTTATCATTATAAGATATAAATTAAAGGAGAATTAAGTAAAAATATTAAATGAAAATATCTATGGAAAAAAAAATTTTATGATATATTTAAGATATCTGTTGGGTTTGGGTTACACTCTTGATAGGTGGAAATTGAAGGCCCAATCATAAGGGCCTAAACCCAAAATAAAATAAAATTATTTTAGTTTTATTTTTTAGTTTAATAGGAGAGGGAGGGAACGGTTAATAAGAACCGCTCCCTCACATAACGCACACGATGAGAATATTCAGTGGACAGGTGTGCATACGTGATAGCGAGGAAGTTTTCTTTCTATTGGAGACTCTCTGATCCCGGTGAGGTATCTTTCAGAAAAATTCTCTCTCTGAGAAACTCTCGCTCTCTCTTCCTCTTTGTTAAAAAAACTCTCAATCGCTTCCTTTAAATTCTCCTTCCCAGAGTGTATATACGGTGAAGCTATAAACAAAGTCCGAGTGATTTTGTTTCAATCGGTTGTGATTCATTTATTCTCTCTAAGTGGAAGTATACTCCGTGATCTGTATGTATGTCTTCCCTTCCTTTTATTATTCTTCATTGGCATCAGAGCCTGAGTTTAGATTCAGGAAAAATTTATTTCCGCTGCAAAATTTTTTTCTGAGTTTCATAATTTGCTTACCGTATATATTTTTCTTATGAGTTTTTCTTGTATAATTTGTATATTGTTTATACTCATAAGATAAGCAAATAGGATTCAGTATAGGGAATCTCAAAAAATTTAAAAAAAAATTTATACACGGTACAGTTTTTGAATACGATAAGATAATTCCTTCCTAGAAAATAAATACACCATAGTGTAGAGAATAAAGAGATGAAAATAAAACTACTAAAATGGTGTTAAAATCTATACTGGATTGAGAGAAACTGCTAGAAGAAACTCACTATCTGCAAAGGAGATTCAAAAATTGGGTTTATTAAAATCTCAATTTTTTTGGACAAAAGAAGGCCACCATCATGTAGAGGGCGTCGAGACGAGAAAAATGACATCAAGAACACCTCAAACAGACGCCGGACGAAGGAGAAAACGGTAAAAAATGGTGGCGGATTCGTGGGTCCGCCACTGGGTCCGTACCGGGTCAGGTTGACCCTGCGGGAGGTCAGGGATGACCTCAGAGACGCGTCGTTTTGGTGAAACGCCAAAACGACACGTCATTTAGGCTTTAATATATTTAAAAAAAAACACTCACAGAGTAATGGGCTGCGTTTATAAAAAAAAAATTTGGGCCGCCAGCTTTCGGCCTTGTAAAAAAAATTAAAAAAAAAAATTTTTGGGCCGAAAAATTGGGCTCTTAAAAAAAATTTTTTGCCAAACATTGGGAGCGGAAAAAATTTCTTTTTTAATTAAAAAAAAAGGTGGGGTGTTGACGTGGCGCGTGGAGCCCATTGGCAAGTGATTGGGCCACGTGGAGGACACTGTCAGAACGCCGGCGATGCGTGGAAGACGACTGGCCGGCGTGTGTTGCCTAGATTGCCATGCACGGTGGCGCGTGGACTTCACGTGCCTCCTCGCGCGTGGGATAACATTTTTTTTCAGTTTTTTTTGTATTCTGGATTTCTCTGGCCGCATGGGGGCGCGTTCAAGGGTATTTTTGGCTATGGTTTGCTTTCAAAAATTCCTAAATTCAAGGTCTTCAATTTGATATACTATTTGGCTATTTTTGAGATAAGTTTGGATCTGTCTAGAGCTATTTCGGTATATTTTTTTTAATAAAATTTTTTTTTATCATTTTAATAATTCCTGTTATTTTAATGAAAAACAAATTCCAACAAAAGCTCGCCCAATTCAAATGAGCTCAGAATATTTGCAAATTTGCAGAAATGAAATCAGTGATTTATTAAAAAAGAAGTTAATCAGGAAATCTAGAAGTCCTTGGTCTTGCGCTGCATTCTATGTTAATAATAGTGCAGAACAAGAAAGAGGAATCCCTAGACTAGTAATCAACTATAAACCTTTAAATAAAGTCTTACAATGGATAAGATACCCAATCCCAAACAAATCTGATTTGTTAAAAAGACTTTATTCTGAAAAAATATTTTCAAAATTTGATATGAAATCTGGATTTTGGCAAATCCAAATTGATGAAAAGGATAGGTATAAAACTGCTTTTACTGTACCCTTTGGTCAGTATGAGTGGAATGTTATGCCTTTTGGTTTAAAGAATGCTCCCTCTGAGTTTCAAAGAATTATGAATGATATATTTAATGACAATGATCAATTCATCATTATATACATAGATGATGTTTTGATTTATTCTCATTCAATAGATCAACATTTTAAACATATTTACAAATTTATGAGGATTGCCAAAACTAATGGATTAGCAGTTTCAAAAAGAAAAATAAGTCTCCACAATGGTTTGTTCACTGGTGGAATTTTGTAGGACCTGTGCCTCAAATCTTACCTCCTCAAGTAGAACAAGCCTTTGATCTATTTAAACAAAAATATAATCACAATGAAGATCCTTTTCCCCTTGATCTTCATTACTTTTCAAAATTATCAGTATCTTGGATCTTTGCATGGAAATACAAATTCTCTGCATCAGTTCCTGGAACAACTATCTTGCCCATACTACAGAGGATGCCCTCAGTAAGATGGTGGGCTAAATTTGACTTAAAAAGGGTGGACAGCAGAGCAGTAGATAAATGGTTTAAAGAGAATCCCAAGTATCTTTGTCAGACCGAGCAAAGCAAATTTCTAAACCAAAGAACTAGGATACAAGCTATGCTAGCATCATCAACAGACAAAACTAGCTTGGTAAACTAGTTAACTACTGTACTACAACTCCTTCAACAACAAGAATCTTCTTCTAAGGATCAAGAGACATCTTAGACATCTTCATCAACTTCTGAAAATCAAATCGAAGAAGACGAAGATTTAATTAACCTTAATGAAGATTAACAAATGCTAGTCATCAATAAACATTGTGATGTCAGCATTACTCTTTACCAAACGACATCGTATTTGCAAGTCACTAATAAACACTGTAGTGTCGGCAAATACAGTATCAAAAGTACTAACCGGAACTGTTCAAACAGTGCCAGTCACTAACAGTTTCCCGGTTTGATTTCTCTTTTTCTCTCCTATATAAGGACACACCTCCTCAAACAAGAGGCAGAAGAAAAAATCACAAGATACTTGAGTTGAGAGAGCACAAGAGTCCCTAGAAAGAGAGAAAAGCCTTTCCTTCTTTCCTTCCTACTCTTTGTAAGTGTTTTACTTTGAATAAAATTTTGGAAAGAAAAATTCCTAGCTGGATTACCAACATCGCTTGGTAATAAAGTTAGAGACAAATTAAGAAACTCGGTTGATGGCAAAATTCCCTATGAGAATCTGATATATGGACAATTAGTATCATATGTACAAAAGACGGCTCTAAAAATTTGCCAAGATAATAAACTACAAAGCCAACTAGCCAAAGAAAAGGAATCTAACAGAAAAGAAATTCCTTTTGTAAAGAAGGTTTATTAATCTTGAAATCCTTTTGCAAGACATTTATATCTCTTGGTTCTCCTAATGCAGAATAATCTGGAGACTCAATTGACTTTAAATCATCTTGCATCTCATAATTTATGTGAGGAATGTTTGTAGAATTGTTTATTCCAGAAACAGAGGTATTTTGGAGTTTAGGTTCAGGATTGTTTGGGGCAGGCATATATATGACAGAAGGAGGTTGTGGTAGTGAAGAGCAGGAGTATCTTGCTGATTCACTTACTGTGGACCTACAATCTTCATATATAGAAGGTTTATATGTTTGAGACATAGATTTTCTTGGTCTGTCAAATGATAATCTAACAGTCTCATCTTGGGTTTGAGCAATTCTACTAATTTGTGGCATCATTTTAGGAATTGGCTGAGTAGCTCTTTCCATGATCCACTCATCAGGTAGTTTGACTTCTTCCCACATAATAGTTTTTGGGATTGAAACATTGACATTATTATAGTCAGTTAAGAAGATTGTTGTTTGACCAGTATCAGGGAGGATTTGGGCATTTGTGGCGTTTGAATTTAAAACTTTGTAACTAATCCTATAGATTAGTGTAGCGGGTATAGACCCTGGTTTCATATTTAAACCATGAAGCTGTATCCTAAGTTTTAGGGCATCTAGGACATGTTCATCAGTTAAATCTAGGGTTCGATCCGGGTAGCAGTTGAAGTAAACAGGCCCATTGTTTAGGCCCATTTCAGCGGCTGCTAGAAGTGAATCGACATACGTATAATGTCTAGTATCTTGTAGACATACTAAACATGATACGTTTAACCCTTTTCTTATTAATGGTTTAATTGCCACTTGGACGCATCCTATGTGTAGGTAATTAAACTCTTTTTTATGTTTTGCAATTGATTTTTTCGAAAGAAGGAAAAAATCTTCATTTTCTGGTTTGATAGGAACTGATTCCTCAACTGTTCTGATTATATAATCAGATTTTGAGAACCATTTCTTATCTTTTTCTGAAATTTCATAAAGATAGTTTGGTGTGATAGTTGGTAAGGTCTAATTATCAAAGTTTTGGTTTAAGTTTGAAAAAGAGATTTCTTGTGAGAAAATCTTTTTGTTTGGTGATTTTAATTCCTCATTTGAAGGAGGGTTTGAAGAGGAAGCAGAAGAAGATGATTTTCTAGAAGAAAATGAAAAAGAGCGTAATAGAGACATAATGACAAAGGTAAGGAAAATGAAAGCAGTACATAAGCAGTAATTAAATTAGCGGTGAAAGATTTATAAGAATTCTCCCATATCTAAGCATCATTACCATCTGGATCCATAGTGGTATAAGAATTAAAACTTTATCTAGCTCTAAGGTTCAGAATAATTTATTAAAATTCTAGCAGAATTTAGAACTTACTCTAGCCAGATTTGAACATAATATCTCATATATCATACACTACTGTAGGGACCAATCGCTTGCCTCTCCTGGGACTTACAGTCTTACCATCCCTAGAAGGACTCATGTATGATACACAAGAATCATATCCATTAGGACAAAGTCCCATTGCTATCGAGCTTAGTTCCTCAAATTCATTTCTAGAATTCTAACAAGAATTCTGAAAACATAAAGGTAGATCCAGATCTAATTAATACATCTCTACTTCACCTTCAGGCTCTGATACCAGATAGAGGGGAGTGGCCCCGAAGGACTTTGAGAATTTGCATTGTACTATGGGTTATCATTGGTCCACTTCTTTTATCAGTTTTTTGTTCAAGGTTTACTGATTCTGAATGGACTAATATTAACTCATAGAACTCTCTTGTTTTTCTTAAATCAGTGGGTTTATAATGGAATCCAGAAGGGAATACATTAATAGCCACTTGGTTTGGGTTTGGATGGAAAAACTCAGGTTCCATTTGAACCAGATTCCTTACTTGACTTTCTTTGGATATGTAAGGAGTAGTTATGACTGAAGGGGTTTGGAGCGTGATTGCTTTGGAGGTTTGAGAGGTAGATGCCATTGTGTTTTGAGGTTGATTTTTGGAAATCAATGGCTGTTGGTTTGCTTCATCATATTCTTGTTTTGATATGATGGCTTGTTGCCAGGTGTTTTCAGGCAATTGTTTTTGTGCATATGCCTTGGCATAATTTTCAATGGTCTTTTTTGAGGATGTTTTGGGCTGTTGGGCTAAAGGCCTTGTTTGAGTTTGCTGAATCGATGATCCAGACGGAGTAGATGACTCCTTTTTCAAACAAGGATTAAATTTTTGGGACATTGGATATCTCAAGGATCTATTGTGCCTATTGAAAGGTCTATAGAATTCGCTGATAAATTTCCAAATCAAATAATTGACAAAACACAACTTCAAAGATTTTTGGGTTGTTTAAATTATGTTTCAGATTTCATTCCTCATTTGAGCAATTTTATCAAACCTCTCCATGAGCGACTAAAATCTAGTCCTCCTCCTTGGACAGATGTTCATACCAATATAGTCAAACAAATTAAGTCTCAGGTTAAGCAGCTTCCTTGTCTTAACCTTCCAAATCCTTCTGCTCAAAAAATCGTTGAAACCGACGCCTCTGACATTGGGTATGGAGGTATTCTTAAACAACGAGTTAATAATAAAGAGCAAGTAGTGTCTTTTACTTCAAAACACTGGAATGATACTCAACAGAATTATTCTACGATTAAAAAGGAGATCCTTGCAATAGTTTTGTGCATCTCTAAGTTTCAATCTGATTTATTAAATCAAAAATTTCTACTTATAAATGGAGACCTCTTCCACTAAACCCAAAATAGAAATAGAAACTCCTGTATTTCAGACACCTTTATTTAAACCATTTGAATATACACCTCAACAAAAGCTTGAATTACAAACAAAATCAAAAAACAAGGTTATTGAGCCCTTTCAGGAAAATAATCTTCAAGAAAATTCATCTTCCGAAATAAATGTTATTAGCAAGGAACATGATCTCCTTATTGATATCATTAGTAAAATGCCAGATTCTGAGAAAGGAGAATATCTTTTAAAATTCAAAGAAATCCTCTCCAGCCCCTCTGGTAGCAAACCATTAGGTCAAAAGAACCCAACCAAATATGACCTTACCCAAACCTTAGCCTAACTTTAAAGCTTTCAACTCTGACAACCTCTATGAATGGAACATAGACGGCTTGAGTGAACCAGCTATCCTTCAAACCCTTCAACATATGACCATGGTAAGCAACGCTTATCAAACTCAAAACGATTATACAGATGAGCAGATAACTGATCTTCTAGTATCCGGATTTACTGGACAATTAAAAGGTTGGTGGGATTTTTATCTCTCTGGAGAAGATAAAGATACCATTTACTCATCCATCAAAACTCAGGCAGATGGAACACCCATCCTTTACAATGATCAGGTAATACCTGATTCTGCAAACCATCTTATTTTTACAATTGTTAAACATTTTATTGGTGATCCTTCTTTATGGCAAGATAGATCAGCAGAACTTTTGTCAAATCTTAAGTGCAAAACATTATCCGATTTTAGGTGGTACAAAGATACTTTCCTAAGTAGGGTTCTTACCAGGGATGATTCAAATCAACCATTTTGGAAAGAAAAATTCCTAGCTGGATTACCAACATCGCTTGGTAATAAAGTTAGAGACAAATTAAGAAACTCGGTTGATGGCAAAATTCCCTATGAGAATCTGACATATGGACAATTAGTATCATATGTACAAAAGACGGCTCTAAAAATTTGCCAAGATAATAAACTACAAAGCCAACTAGCCAAAGAAAAGGAATCTAACAGAAAAGAATTAGGAACCTTTTGTGAACAATTTGGTTTTCCATCTTGCAAACAAACCAAACCACATAAAAAACAGAAAAAACCTTTCTTCAAAAGAAGCCAACACTATTCAAGACCAAAACTTGAGCCCAATCTTGAGCCCAAAAGAAATTTTGAATTAAAACCCAAGAAAAATATTGTTTGTTTCAAATGTGGTAGGCCAGGTCACATTTCAAAATATTGTAGGGTTACCCGAAAATTAAGAAACATTGAGCTTGAGGAGAATGTTTTAGAAAAAATAAACAATATTCTCTTAGAAGAATCAGCATCAGAATCGGAAAAGGAATCTTCTGAAGATATTGAGCCCTTTCAGGAAAATAATCTTCAAGAAAATTCATCTTCCGAAATAAATGTTATTAGCAAGGAACATGATCTCCTTATTGATATCATTAGTAAAATGCCGGATTCTGAGAAAGGAGAATATCTTTTAAAATTCAAAGAAATCCTCTCCAGCCCCTCTGGTAGCAAACCATTAGGTCAAAAGAACCCAACCAAATATGACCTTACCCAAACCTTAGCCAGGTTTAAACAAGAAACTAAACAAACCACTATCTCTGATCTTCGATTTGAGATACAAAATCTTAAAACAGAAATTCGCCTTATTAAGGAACAACAACAAGTTCACAGCGAGGCTATATCCCAAATGCAGGATATACAATTGAATAGTCAAACTGATGAAGATAGTATATCTGACCCCCCAGAACCTTTTTTAAACTTGATTACAAAGGTTTTAACGCAAAAATTTTATATTAAAGCTAAACTCATTATAAACAATGAATTTATTTTAGAGGAAGATGTTTTATTTAACACAGGAGCAGAAGCTAACTGTTTTAGAGAAGGCATAATTCCAACAAAGTATTTCGAGAAAACGACTGAACGATTTAGAGGAGTAGAAAAAACTCTTCTCCAAGTTCAGTACAAAATAACAAATGTTGTTATTGAAAATGAGGGTTTCAAAGTAAAAACTCCTTTCATATTAGTAAAAGGAATGGGATCCAGAATTATCCTTGGAGCCCCATTTGCTCATTTACTCAAACCATATTTGACAGATGAAAATGGAATTTCTAAACAATATTTGGGAAAAACAATCTTATTCCCTTTCATGTATGCTCCAAAAATAAAAGAGCTAAACATTATATCCTCTAAACAAAAACAAATTAATTTTCTAAAATAAGAGATCTCTTTTAAACAAATTGAAGAGCAAGTGGTTTCAAAACCTATTCAAGCTCAAATTTCAAAGTGTTTAAAAGAAATTACAAAAACCATTTGTTCAGATTTACCTAATGCCTTTTGGGATAGGAAAAGACATATATATATATATAATGAAGCAAGAGAATTCTGAAAGCACTGAAATAGTTGGATATGGTTCTTCAAGTTATGAGTATTTGGAAGAACTTATTCTTGAAGATGAATTTTTGGATGAAGATCCTGATGAGGAGTTTCTAGAAGGAGAAGAAAATCCTGGGGAACTTCAAGAAGTGTATACAGATCCAAATGGGCAAAAGGAAGATGAAATTGTTTTTGAAGAGCCTAAAATTGAAGATCAAGAAGTAGATCAACCCCTTACCCACTCTGTAGCACAAGACATAGCAAATAGGGATGCGAAAAAAATAAAACATTTAAAAGACTTGTATCCAATTCTTGCAAAGTATTCACACTTTGTGATGAATATGGAAGATGTTGAGTTCTTCGAGAACGTTATTATTAAGTTAAGAGAAAATCTGAATACACATAACAAGAAATATTCAGATTACACCTGGGTCGATGCGATTAATAGAGCGATGAAAATATCGAATCGCATTCTTAAGAGGAAAATTGTTAATTACTGTTTTTCTATGTGATTTATGTATTTTTATTTATTTTTTTTGGTACAATGACTATGTTCTTGTATGGATTTAATATTTTTTTATATATGGTTTATTTGAGTGGGAGCTCTTAAAATATTTTTTTTGAGTTAAATATTCTAGTACTTGCATTAAAATCTTAATAGAAAATAATAGTAACATTAGCATCTGTGTGATGGGAGATACACTTGTGGTCTCCTGATCATGGAACTAATGATATTATTATTGTTCTACTAAGAAATAATACAAGTATATGACATTGTATATTGTACTGTGCTACATATATATTTTATTAATATATTCTTTAGTTCAGCTCAATAATAGAAGTCTTTTATGTGGGATAGTTTCATAACTGATTTGAGGATGGCAACCAAGAGTATAATGGCTGAGCTAAACAAGGAAGATAAACTAAATGGGGATAATTGGGACATCTGGCATCGAAAGGTTTCATATATATTGGAAGAACAAGATGTTGTAGAACCACTGACTATAGTCATGGCACAACCAGAAGCCGACAATACAGCTCAACATAGGAGATACCAAGAGGTTTACATGGCCTGGAAAAGGAAGAACAGCATAGCACAAATAACTATGCTGGGCACTATGGCCAATGACCTAATGTGTGAGTATGAAAAATATTCAACTGCACAAGCCATGTGGATGGCATTAAAAGATAAGTTTGGAGGTACCTCTACCACCATACTCAAAGGCTGACAATTAAGTTTGATACTTATAAGTTAAGGCCGAATACTCCTATGAAACAGCATCTGCGAGAGATGGCCAGCATGATCAAAGAACTGAAGGAAGCTGGGCATGAATTGTCTGACGAACAGCAGAACCAGGCTGTTATAAGGTCACTCCCTTCAAGTTGGGAACACATGAAAGTCAACTTGACCCATAATGAGAATATAAACACTTTTAGTGATGTGGCGAAACACCTAGAGCTTGAAGATGAACATCTAGAGGCTTACAGAGCATTTGGACAAGCCTATCTGACTGAAGAAGCAGGAACTTCTAACCCTAAGCCCAATTTCAAAAGGGGCAAGAAATATCAAAGAAAAGGTAAGAAGAATGGCCCGAAATTTAAAAAGGGAAATAAACCTTTCAAGAAAAGAGGGAAGAAAGGCGGAAAGAAGAAGAAGACTGACCTGAGTAAGGTTAAGTGCTATTCCTACCTGAAAATGGGTCATTTTGCAAGGGATTGCCCTGAGCAAAATGAATGTGAAAAGGTACTAGTGAATTATGTTAATTCACATATATCTTATGTTTCAAGTACTATTTTTTTAACAAAAACTATTTCTTCTTCTTGGATAATTGACTCAGGCTCCACAAACCACGTGAGCAGGGATCGAGGATCCTTTACAGAGTACCGTCGGTTGCCGAATCAAAGCAAGTGGCTTTATGTTGGTAACAACACGAGAATTGAGGTGAAAGGCATAGGAACTTGCAAATTAACTTTGCGAGGTGGAAAAACCTTAATCCTCTATGATGTACTTCATGCACCTGACATCCGACGGAACTTGATTTCTATTTCCTGCTTATTAATTTATGGGTTTAATGTAAATTTTCATGATAAAGTAGCAGACATTTCATTAAGGACAACCTTTTATGGTTCAGCTTTTCTTTCAAAGAAGTTCTTTGTTATGGATATTGTTGATGTATTTTATATGCATGATTGCTTTGCGACTTCTTCCAATTCAAATGTTGATATGGATGCTTGGCATGCTAGACTAGGACATATTAATCAAAATAGAATGATTAAACTAGCTAAAGAAGGACTGCTAGGTGAAATTGATAAAATGGAAATGTCCTTATGTGAGCATTGTCTGGCTGGTAAAGCAACTAGAAAACCATTTGGAACTGGAACTAGGGCAGAAACTCCATTGCAATTAATCCATTCAGATGTTTGTGGTCCTATGAGTGTGAGGACAAAACATGGAGCTATTTATTTCATCACTTTCATTGATGATTACTCGCGATTTGGTTATGTCTATTTGATGTCACATAAATCTGAAGCACTAGAATGTTTTAGACGATATATGAATTTAGTTGAAAATCAAATGGACAAAAAAATCAAAGTATTAAGAACCGATTGCAGACGTGAATATTTATCGAAACAATTCAAAAAGCTCTGTGAAGAAAAGGGAATAGTAAGGCAACTTACAATTCCTGGCACTCCACAACAAAATGGTGTAGCCGAAAGAAGAAATAGAACATTACTAGACATGGTTAGGTCCATGATGGCACAAGCCAATCTAACCATTTCATATTGGGGAGATGCAATTTTAAATGCAGCCTTCATACTTAACCGTGTGCCTTCAAAATCGGTCACATCAACACCCTATGAGCTATGGACAAATCGGAAGCCGGATTTAAATATTTTAAAACCCTGGGGGTCGGCAGCTTATGTCCATGATACTTCCCACAAATATGGAAAAATAGGTCCAAGAGGGAAGAAATGTATCTTTATTGGATACTTTGAACAATCTAAGGGCTACGTTTTCATTGGTGAAAACTAGGATGGGAGTGTCACTGAAATAGAATCTAGAGATGCAACATTTCTAGAAAACGAATTTCCTAGCAGGGGTGAGGTAGATCGTACTGTATTTCTTTATAAATACATGAAGAAACTGAGGAACAAATTTATATACCTCAACCTCTTAATTCGAGTGGGAGCTCACAAGGACAAGTACAAGATTCTGTTCAAGAAGAGAATAACTTACAAGAGAACCCACTGCGAAGAAGTAACAGAGAAAGTGTATCAAAGAGACGTTTCCCAATAGAAGGAACTGCACTTATAGTTACCCCACAAGATTATGATGAGCCTAATTCAATACATGAGACTTTATCATGTCCTGCTAGTAATGAATGGAAGAAAGCAATGGAAGAGGAAATGAATTCAATGAGAATGAACCAAGTCTGGGATTTGGTCAATCTTCCATTTGGACGTAAGGCAATTGGGAATAAATGGATTCTCAAAATTAAGAGAAATGCAGATGGATCGATTGAACGATACAAGGCTCGATTAGTGGCAAAAGGGTATAATCAACAGGAAGGTATAGATTATGAAGATACTTTTTCACATGTTGTGCGTTTTAACTCCATAAGACTGATTCTGGCAATAGTAGCAAGTTTAAATCTAGAATTACATCATATGGATGTAAAAACTGCATTTTTAAATGGTGAACTGGATGAAGAAATCTATATGCAACAGTCATTAGGTTTCATTGAGAAAGGGAAAGAGAATAAAGTCTGCAAGTTGAAAAGGTCTATTTACGAACTTAAACAATCATCCAGACAGTGGTATTTGAAGTTTCACCAAGCTATAACCTCGTACGATTTCCAGATAATCGACAAGGACCACTGTGTATACATTAAGAATTTTGAAAAGAATCTTGTGATATTATCCCTTTATGTGGATGATATACTATTAGCCGAAAACAGTCTAAAATCGATTATAGTTATCAAAGAATGGCTATCTTCAAATTTTGAAATGAAAGACATGGGTGAAGCTGACTACATACTAGGAGTTAAGATCCATAGAGATCGTTCAAGAAAATTAATATCCCTTTCTCAGAAAAATTACATTGAGAAAATTCTTGAGCGATTCAACATGAAAAACTGTAAACCTATGGATACCCTTATTTCAAGAGGAGAAAATCTAAGCCGAGATATGTGTCCTCAGACTGAGTTTGATAAGAAGATGATGGAAAGAGTCCCTTATTCCAGTGCAGTTGGTAGTTTAATGTATGCCATGATGTGTACGAAACCAAACATATGTTATGCAGTTGGTTTGGTTAGTAGGTACCAGTCAAACCCTGGACTGAAATATTGGAAAGCTGTGAAGAGAATCCTGAGATATTTACAAGGCATAGCAGATTATGCCCTATGTTATCAAGGAAGCGATTTACGCTTGGTAGGATACTCCGATGCAGATTGGGGAGGAGATCTAGATGAGCACAAATCGACTTCTGGATATGTTTTTCTACTAAACAATGGAGCTATATCTTGGTGTAGCAAGAGACAGACTTGTATTGCTTTGTCTACCATGGAAGCAGAGTTTGTTGCATGTTCTGTAGCAGTACAAGAAGCAGTATAGTTAAAAAGATTCATAAAACACTTAGGGATCATTGGTGATAAATTGGATCCAATTTTGATAAACTGTGATAGTGAGACTGTCATTGCCTACACTAAAGATCCCAAGTATCATAGTAAGACAAAGCACATAGACACCAAGTATAATTTTGTAAGAGATGCCATAGCACAGAAAAGTGTTACAATTCGCCATATTCCTACACGTCAAATGATTGCTGATCCCTTCACCAAGCCAATACCAAGAGATATATATGTTGATCATGTAAAATCACTTGGTATTCGTAGGATATGATGTAACACAAATCTATGTAATGATCAATTATATGAATAAGATTAAGTGCATTTTTTCTATAATTGAGTCATTCGAGTACATATACTTATGAAAAATATACAATGTCTAGTATGCCGTACATGTTGATAAGGTTGGATTCCTCATAGAGCAACTGTCTTTGACACTCATGAAGAGTGGGCAAAGATGAGACATCTTTTGTATTCACTAGCAAATCTGTAAGAGAGCAGATATGACAGTTAAACAATACAAAATAAGTCACCCTGACAAAAGAAGAGAATAGGTCGGGATGAGATCCAATAAATATAAATTTTGGATTGAATTATGGATAGCCACAATCCATAATACATGTAACCAGATGAGAATTCTCCAACAAAGACGTTATGATAAGTGGAAGGATTGGTGGAATTCAGGTTAGACACTGTGTGTGTCTGAACTTAAATCTGTATGGTGTTAACAACAAAAACAAAATCGACATACGCTCTTTTGTAATAAGAGTAACATCGTAGCATGCAATTCATACTGCATGTGTTTTTTAATAAATCCACAATTGGGAAGTAAGTGAATAGATCCCTGCTTCATTACTGTGTGAGTCCCGGAGAGAAATAAAACCTCTCATTAATGTCCTTATGACTTTGACATTTTTCATGAAAAATGATTCAATGTTAGCTACTTTAGCATATATCCAATGGTCATGATAAATTCGATCTAAAGGTCTTATACTAGGAAAGCAATTGTTTCATATTGAAATGAAATATGGGCGAAAGGAAGATTATCTGAATATATACACACTTATACTGGTGTCTAAGACATGTCCATTAAGAAATTATGGTGTTAACATCTTAAGCGTAGACACTAAGTATACAAGAGTAAGGCGATCTAAGTTTATATATAAAAACTTCTGAGGGATTAGATTTGTCATGGATGAAGTGTATATGGATAAATCTAGGACATTCAAGGCATAATACATGAACAAAATAAATGCAAAATACATAAGGTAATTTTATACTGGTCCTTGAAAAGGATTTCTAGTATAAGAATACCTAATTATAGACGTCATGCCCATGCGGTCACGGTAGAACACTTAGTATGAAATGGAAATGAAGAATTATAAGAGGTTAACCCATCAAGTGTAAGTGGGAGATGTTGGGTTTGGGTTACACCCTTGATAGGTGGAAATTGAGGGCCAAATCATAAGGGTCCAAACCCAAAATAAAATAAAATTATTTTAGTTTTATTTTTTAGTTTAATAGGAGAGGGAGGGAATGGTTAATAAGAACCGCTCCCTCACATAACGCACACGATGAGAATATTCAGTGGACAGGTGTGCATACGTGATAGCGAGGAAGTTTTCTTTCTATTGGAGACTCTCTGATCCCGGTGAGGTATCTTTCAGAAAAATTCTCTCTCTAAGAAACTCTCGCTCTCTCTTCCTCTTTGTTAAAAAAACTCTCAATCGCTTCCTTTAAATTCTCCTTCCCGGAGTGTATCTACGGTGAAACTGTAAACAAAGTCCGAGTGATTTTATTTCAACCGGTTGAGATTCATTTATTCTCTCTAAGTGGTAGTATACTCCGTGATCGGTATGTATGTCTTCCCTTCCTTTTATTATTCTTCAATATCTAACTGCATATCTTATCTGTTATGATGATTTAATTATTTATTTCATACATTTTGGAACGAAAGGAGCATTTGATTTTTGGACTAATTATTAAGCTTTTCAAACACTCAGATGTTGTCTTTAACTCAACCATACATAGCTCTTAAAGAAATGCTCACGCACGTAGCTGGTTTATATTTAAGAATTTAAGATTTAGATGCTACCAGTCAAAGAACCTTGGTTTCTTCATATACAAGTAACATGCAAAACACCACAAAATTAATTGAACGTCAACTTCAAAGAAACCGAAGGGAAAGTGTATTGGAAGCTAATCTGAACATCAACTTCAAAGAAAATGAAATTAATTGAACATTAACTATAAAGAAATTGAAGGGAAAGTGTGTAAGAAGCTAAACTTATACAACCAAGATTAATGTGAGTAATAGAGGTTCTTATCGCTTAAATAAATGACTTGGGATTTAATTTTCTATAAGAGTAAATTGAAAAAAAACTTAATCAGAAGGAATCTATCATTTATCTTCTGTATCCCAAAAAAATTAACTTTTGCTGTTAGTGGGTTATACTCTTGAAAACCGGAGAGAATCTAAACTAATACACTTTCCCTTGAAATACATGGACATTTAATTTTTGTGTCTAGATTGATTCCAGCATATTCTCATCATCAATTAATCTAGTTGAAATGAGTTGCTATGGAATTTGAATAATATAAAATAATAAGTTTATAACAAAAATTAAAAAGAGACAAAATACAAAATAAATGGAAACGGGCATGAGTTTGTTGTCTCTATTTTCACATTTTTTTTATGTTTTAACTTCAAAATATTTTTTAACTTTTCACTTCATATGATCTAAATCAGTTTTTATCAATTTATCAAAGAAAAAATATCTGTTTTTATCAAATATCCATATGATACAAGCATCATCCGAATTTGTTTTAGCAATCAAGGGTCCAGTCATCTCTTTTTTTTTTGGATAAAACAAAAAAGGAAATCTTTATCATTCAATATTTGGCTGGCAAGATTTGATAATTTCTTAATTATAATTTTTTTTGCTAAATTAAAAATTGTTTCAACCGATAAATGAAACACATCCTATTATGAATAGATATAATAATTAGCCATCCACTCTCGTTAATTTTGTTTTGATGACATTTTCTTATCTATATCTATGCTTTTGATCCCTCAACTTTATATTGGATTTCATCCTAGTCACCTAACTTTATTTTCTTTCTTTTTAATCATATAATTTTTAAAATATAATAAAAAATTGTCCTAGCACCATTTATTTTATTAACAGAAAATGTTAATATATTCAATGTTGATATGTTAATCTTTACTAACAAATTATCAATATTTTTATTAATATTAGGTTTAAAATATTTTTAATTAAATTTAAAGATTAAAAATAAATAATTACAAATAGACTTCTAAACAAAACCTTAATACTAGATATTTTTTGTCATAAAAAATAAATTGGATAAATATATAAGAATTTAGAAAATACTTTATCAGTACTTGATAATGATTTGTCAGTATTTTTTATTAATATAGTTAACTATATTAGTTATAAGAAAAAATTTGATCATATTTTAAAAGTTAAAGGATTAAAAAGAAATCAAATAAAATTAAACGATTAAAATAAAACTTAGTGTAAAGTTAAATACTAAAATTATATCTTTACATGTAAATAACTAAATATCTCATTCAGTCAACAATGACAAAATAAAAAATGTGAATTTGATGATGTAATCCTTTATAAAAAATTTAAAATTATACTCCCTCCATTCCACTATATAGTACATTTTTTTGAAAAATTTATGTTTCATAATATAGTGCACTTCATGAATTACGTAGTGTACTTTTTTTTTCCAAGATTACTCCTAATTAATAGGCTCAAATATTTGTTCATTACTAAAATGTTTCATTCCCAATGTATTTAATGAGGGTAATTTGAAAAAAGGTGGAAAAAATTTTTAGTTATTAATTATTATCTTGATTCATATGCATTAGTTAAAAGTGCACTATAAACTGAAAGGAAGTACATCACTAGTTGTTCACTCGTTCTCGTTAATCTCATTCATATATATATATATATATATACACACACACACATATATAATTGACTGATCATTAACGTATGAAATTTGAAATAATGGCTTATTATTAAATGCCAAAATGAAATCAAATACCATACAAAATGCCACTAAACTGTCAGAAACTTCTCTTTTTCTGGCATAAAAAAAAAATCTATTTTAATTTTTTTAAAAAGGGACTTTAACAATTTATCTGACCATAGAAAAGTATAGAAAATATTTATTTTGATATAATTTTTTAATTATTTTTTTGGTAAAATATACGTAATTTTGTTAAAATTACTCATTTTATTTTTAACATGCTCATTTTTCCTAAAAATAAATTACAAAAACTTTTTGAGTTCAGTTAAAATTACTTTTTTTTTGTTTTCAAAATTCTTAAATATTCTCAAAAACAGAAAGAAATTTGGCTGATTTTTATCGGACGTTCCACTTTTAAAAATTAATCTTGATTAAATATGTATAATTTCAGTAGTACTCAAGAAAAGTATGTAAATTACTCATTATTTTAGAAGAGATTGGTGTAAACTTTAAAATAGATTAAAGATATTTATAATTTTAACAAATTAAATTGATTTCATAATTAAATAAATATGCATATGATTTTAATATAATCTAAGTAAGATGTATGCAATATATTTTGAATTTTTAGAATAAGCAATTTTTATCGTCCTTAGCACAAGGATTTTTTTATTTCGTAATAAGATTAAATTTGGTCAAAAAATGGTTCAGGATTGTTGACATATTCATGTAGAAAAATATATACTAAAAATATATGTCAATATTATGACAACATTTCACTTATTTCTTCTGTAACAATGTGGATAGAAAATCAATATACTCCCTTCGGTTCTACATATAGGATATTTTGTCCTGATCTTAAATATAAGATTTTTTACGGTAGTATTTATTGTACGTTTCAAAAAAAATATCCCTATTTAATGTATCTAAAAAGAAAAAGAAAGAAACGTTTCAAAAAAAATATTACTATTTAATGTATCTAAAGAAAAAAGGAGAGAGATTAAATAAGGATAATTTTAAAAAATATAGAAATTTTTAGAAAAATTAAAATAATTAATTAATTTTAATTCCAATTCTTAATTCATGTGATTCGATTAAAATAATCTAATATTAAGAATAAGAGGTATTAATACGCCTCTCTGTGTGTGTGTGTGTGTGTGTGTGTGTGTGTGTGTGTGTGTGTAGTAAAAAGTGCGGCTCCTCAGTCCTCCCCCTTTTATTCTGTTTGAACTCCGTGTAAAGCAAACGGCCCACCTCTAATTTGTGTATAATCACACAATAAAAAACTATGTATGCCACCCTTAACAAGGAACTTCTATAACTTTCTAAATTTATACACATAACCCGCTGGTAGTTAATAATTTTGTAGCTTCACTATTGAAAATGAGTTATTTACCTACGATTCTACAATTCAAAAAGACAATCTACAATTAACTCATAATTTAAGAAAATTATTGATGAAAAAAAAATGACATTCACGGAGTTCATTGTCACCAATATCACACTTTGTTAATAAAATTACAAATTAAATCATGGTTTCTGATTATTATTTTTTTTTATTTAAATAAGTTTCTAGTAAACTTCTTTATTTTATCTAAATTTTATTTTTGTAAACTGTGGTTATTCTAAAAAATCTTTTACAAAAAGATAAACCACTGGCACAATATGATCAGGTTGTATGTGCTAATTTAATACTCCTTCCGTCTCTTTTTTAATTCTCTTTTCAACTGTTATTTTTAAAAATCTTTATTTCATTTTATCTTTCATCTTCAAATTTTGAGACATCATTAATTAATATTTTTTCAATTATACCTTCATCTATCATTTTAAAAGTCAAAGATAACGTTAATTACTCTTTTCTATTTATCTATTTTTGTAAGAAAAAATTTGGAAATTCAAAATAAAATATAACATATTAATTGCATTTCTTAAGCTCTGTGCAAAAACCTTGCTTTCTCTGATCCTTTTTATAAGACACTTTCAACTATTTCACGTAAATTAAGAAAAATTAAGGAAGTTAATTATATTCTCAAAATCCTAAAGAAAAAATAAATATTCCTTTTTTACCTATATTTATTATAATAATACAATTCTCATTAAATATGACTTTTAATTATTATTAAGTGGAAATTCATGAAATCAATTAAAACAAGGCTAAGAACATTATTATTGACCAATCATATAAAAACTCCAATGACAATTTACGAGGTCAAGAAATAAATAATCAGTGCCAAAACAGGAACAATATTACTAAATATTACAAGGTGTCTTATAAAAAAGACTATAAAAAACTTCAGGAAGATGCGTTATAAAATGAAAAAGAGGGAGAAAACATTTTATATAAAGAAATGTAGGGAGTAGTTAAGAAAGGTTGAATATCAAAATTTCCAGATTACAGGAATTATTTAAAAACTTAAAATTTACTCCCTCCGATTCAAAATATAAGGGTTTTTTAGAATTTTTTTTATTCATAATATAAGGTGTTATGTAATCCTTAGTAGTAGTTTGCTTTTTTTACCCCTATTTATTAATGATTAATCTCGTAACTTGTAATGGAAAATAATGTAAATAACTTTGATTGTTGGTAATTAATAAAGGTAAAAATAGGATGTTGAGTTTTTTTTTAGAAGTTTAAGAGTATAACTAACTTGCCTTAATATGTGTAAAGTAGTTAAAAACCCCTTATATCTTGGATTGGAGGAAGTAGTTGCTACCAAATAAAAAAGCCCTAGTTTTATCATATGAAAATAACATACTTGTAGATTAACCAACCAATCCATGCAGTTCTAATAACATTGAAGTTGCTGAGAAGCTTCAAAGTTCAATGTGTTAGAAATCGAACTCACATTTAACTTTCCTTTGAATTTAATTGCCATTTAATGTTTTCAGATAATTCCAAGCATATTCCAATCTTTCAATTAATTCTGTTGAATAACTTTGTTTCTGTCAAACATCAGTGTGAAATAGTCATTCATAATCCAGGTTGTCAGAAATTTAAGGTTTAGTCCTATTTTTTAAAAAAGAATTAATTTTTCAAACTAAATTAAAAATCATTCCAACTGATAAATTAAATACAGCTTATTATGATCAATAGAAACAATATAAATAACTAAGGGCATGTTTGATAGTATTTTTTATTTTATTGTTCTTAAAATAGTTTTGTAAAACTGTTTTAGAGAATAAGTTTTGGAAATAAGAAAATAAAAAAATCTGTTTGAATAATTATTTTTAAAAATATAACTAATGAGTGTTAAAAAGAATTATTCAAAATTTATAACTTTACCATTAATGAGGTGGATATTTTTCACACTTTCTTGTGTTTTCCATAACAAAAACTATAAAACACCTTAAAACATGTTCTGAGTTTTCTGTTTTTTCATTTTTCTATTTTTCAGAATAGCTTATAAAAAACAGGTTTACCAAATAAGTTTTTTTATTTTTCTGTTTTCAAAAATAGAAAAACTATTTTCGAAACATATATCAAACAGGTCCTAAGTCTTTCATTTCACAACCAAGAATTATTCAATGACCAATATGATGGTATAATTATTTGAAAACACAAGTTGTATTGCAAAGATTATAATATAAGTAAATAATTTTTCCATAAATTTATATAGCTTATAATATGTATATACACATTGCAGTTCATTGGATGATTTACTTATGAAATTTGATAGTAAAAAGGCTCATTATTAAGTGCCAGACATGAAGGCAAATATAAAAATATTCTATAATTGTCAGACACCTACCTACCGACTAAGAAGCATAGGAAAAAAAAGAATATTAATTTGGTTTAATTATCATTAAACTAAAGGGTTAAAAAAAGATCCCTTCCAAGATCATCTTTGGAATAAATTTTTAGAATAAACAATATTGAAGCATCTTAACCCTTAGATTTTCTTGTTTGTTTTTGTTAGTAAGATTAAATGATACAGTGATACACAATTCTTGGCATGTTCATGCATACAAATATATACTCATAGATATATGCAAATATTAAAACAAATTTCTGCTCTTATGTAACTAATTAGACAGCACATTTATCTACCATTTTAGAACCAGACAATCCTTCCAAACATTGCTAGTCAAAATAAGGGAAAAACTTGAAAATACTTTTGTTTCCTAGATCATTTGGGCTTGATTATCCTTCCTCCGATCATCATCTTCAAGCTAGTTCTCAGCAACCATGGGTGTTGGCGATTCATTTTTGTCTGCTTTCCTTCAGGTTTTGTTTGATAGGCTGCCCTCAAAGAACATACTAGACGTTCTATATGCAATTGGAGACCCTGAGAAAGATTTGAGAAGTTGAAGAAGACTATTCCGCTCATTAAAGGAGTGCTGAATGATGCAGAGGACAAGCAAGTGAAAAATGAAGCTGTTAGAATGTGGCTTGATGAACTTAAGGATGTAGCCTACGATGCGGAAGATGAACTAGATGGAATTTCCACTGAAATTCTGATGAAAAAGTTGGAATCAGCACTTCAAACCAGCTCAAGTCAAGTTTGGAAGAATCTTTCAACTTCTCTGTATCAAAGTACTTTCATATTTAAGATAAAGGGCATAGCTGAAAGGCTAGAATACCTTGCAAATGAAAGGCAGAAGCTCGGTTTAGGTAAAGTTGCTGAGGGATCTTCATGCAAACTCAGGGAAACAAGTTCCATAGTCGATGAGTCTTATGTCTTCGGAAGAAATAAGGAAAAAGAGACGATTCTCGAGCTGATGATGGAGAATTTTTCAAGCTGTGACAATGGATTCTCAGTTATTCCCATCGTGGGAATGGCTGGGATTGGAAAAACAACACTAGCTAAGGTTGTGTTCAACAATGATAGAGTGAATAAGCATTTTGACCACAAGGCATGGGTATGGGTATCTGATGATTTCAATGTCAAGATTATAACAATGAAGATTCTGGAGTCAGCCACCTGCAGAAGCTACATTTCAATAGCTTAAATCAACTTCAAGTCAGCCGCAAAAAAGCCTTGAGGGGTAAGAAATTTCTTGTTGTTTTAGATGATGTGTGGAATAAGAATTACGATGATTGGATTGATCTAAAAGGCTCCTTCAAAGGAGGAGCACCAGGGAGCACAGTGATAGTAACAACAAGAAGCACAGAAGTTGCCAGAATGATGGGAACTGTTGAACCTCTTTTTCTTGCCAATTTATCCGATGAAGAGTGCTTATCAGTGTTTGTTCACCATGCTTGTAAGAGTAATAATAATACTGATGTGAATCTAACTCTAGCAAAGTTTGGCAAGATCATTGTTGAGAAATGCAAAGGCTTGCCACTGGCAGCAACAACACTAGGAGGTGTCTTGTGCTCTAAGAAAGATGAAAATGAGTGGGAGAATGTATTGAATTGTGATTTATGGGGTCTAAAAGAGGAGGAAAGTGGTATCTTCCAATCATTGAGATCAAGTCATAATCATCTTCCTTCACATCTAAAGCGATTTTTTGCATACTGCTCCATTCTACCAAAAGGCTATGAATTTGAAGAGAAAGAGATAGTCTTGCTGTGGATGGCTGAAGGCTTTCTAGAGCAAAGAGGACAGAAGCAAATGGAAGATTTAGGCCATGAGTACTTTCAAGATCTAGTCTCAATGTCACTTTTCCAAAAGTCAACAAGCAATGACTCATTATATGTAATGCATAACCTTATCAATGATCTAGCCCAGTGGATCTCTGGAGAAACATGTTTTAAATTGGACAGAAGGTTGCAGGGCCACACAAAACAGAAAATTTCAAAAAGGACTCGATACCTGTCTTACGCTAGTAGTGAATATGATGGTATTCAAATGTTTGAGGGTTTTGAAGAAGCCAATTCTCTAAGAACATTCCTCCTTATGAAGCATCAAAGCCAATAATGGACCTTCATATCAAATTATATTCCTTCTGAGTTTCTGCCTAAGTTTACCTGCTTACGAATTTTATCAATGATGGGATATTTCATCCGTAAACTGCCAGGTTCAATCGGCAATTTGAAGCATCTTCACTGCCTAAACCTTTCTTGGACTGACATCAGAAAGGTTCCTGAATCAGTAAGTAATCTTTGCAACTTACAAACATTGTTATTAAGAGGGTGCTTCAATCTTGAGCAGTTGCCTTCAAACTTTGCAAATTTGATCAACCTACGCCATCTTGATATTACTAAAGCATATTCTTTAGAGGGCATGCCTCAAAATATTGGTAAGTTGATCCATCTTCAAACACTTTCAAATTTTCATTCTTGGCAAAAGTGGAATTGGAGAGCTGATGAAATTGTCAAATCTCCAGGGAGTACTTTCTGTGTCCAAATTAGAGCATGTGGTTGACACAAGGGAAGCAAGTGAAGCTGTGTTAAATAAGAAGGTAGGAATTAATATGCTCAAATTGAAATGGAGTACCCACACAATGGATCCATCACAGACTGGGAGAGTTGAAGATGTGCTTCACATGCTATAACCTCACAAGACTCTTAAAAAGCTTAGTGTTGAGTGCTATGGTGGTAGCTATTTCCCAAAATGGGTAGGAGATTTATCCTTTGAAAGTCTAGTTTTCTTGAAGTTGAAAACCTATGCCCATTATACATCTTTGTCAGCACTTGGATGCCTTCGAGCTCTGAAAGAGCTTCAAATCATTGGAATGAAAGAAGTACCCTGCATCGATGGTGGATTCTATGGTAAGGTTGCTTGAGACCATTTCCATCCCTGGAGAGACTACACTTCAAGAATATGGAAAAATGGAAAAATTGGTTCCCCTCTGGCACTGATGACCAGCTCGATGCCTTTTCTTGTTCGCAAGAACTTTCTATAGCAAGATGTCCCAAACTTTTGGGCAAACTGTTGAATCAAGTGTTTTGATGATTTCAAACTAATCTTTCAGAGCATAGAAAGAAGATATCAAAGGTGCATGAAAGATCTCAAATTGAGAAATCCAAGTAAAATCAGCACAAGATTAAATATAGGATTTCTTACCTTGTTTAATTTGAGTAAAAGGCTTTGAATTGGCAAAAGAATGTTTTTAGAAATCTGATCCTATATTAATTCATGAAATATTTGAAAATCACTCACTAACAGACGAATTTTAAAGTGCTCAAGCTGAACTATTGTTTTGAAAATTCAAACTTTGGCTTTTGAAATTTGAATTTCAAATTGAAAATAAGTTAGTTAGAAAATAGATTCCTCTGACAGATGAATTTTGAATACAGAAATTCGAACTTTGACATGAGTCTGATGGGAATCTTCTTTGACAGACGAATTTTGAGTCTTGAAAATTCAAATTTTTGATAAACTACAATTCATAAAAATTGAAAATTCGTCTTAGGATACTTCAAAGCTCATCTGAAAGTGAAGATTAAAAAGAATCTAAAATTAGCTCACTGACAGACGAACTTTGATTTTGAAAATTCGAATTTTAGAAACAAAGCTTACAAGTCTGTTATGATAATCTGTTGACATACAAATATTGGTTTTCAGAAATTCGAACTTTAAAATAAGTCTGATAAGAGCTCCCTCTGACAGACGAACTTTGAACCTTGAAAATTTGAATTTTGAAAAGATGAACTATTGTGTCTTATTGAGCTGCCTACTGACAGATGAATTTTGGGCACAAAAATTCGAACTTCGAAGGCACTGTAGCAATAGGGGACAACTGTTCATACTTATCAAAAGAACTTTAACTTGAAAATTCGTATGTTCCAACACAGAAATATTCTTCAAAGATGGAAATTCGAACTTTACTTCATAAACAGACGAACTTTGAAGTTCAACGTTAAAGTCTTTAACTTTTGGTATATACGAAATTCGTCTGTTGACCAACCAAAATTCGAACTTTGAATATCAGAAGCATTAAATGCAGTTGGTGAACGAATAGTTTTTCAGAGTAACCGTTGGGTAACGTCTTTAACGGCTAGATCTTGTCTCTAACGAATAGTTAAGACATAAATCTATAAATAGAACTTTATTTAAAGTTGTGGGTAACGAATTTACATTGTATATACTGAAATTCTGTCAAATTCTCAACTCAAAATCTTTTACTCTCATACTTCATTCTTCTGAACTTCAACTTTCATATACACTCTAAATTAGAGAGTTCCTTCTTTGTAATCAATCTTATCTTCATCTGGAAGAAAGATTTTCTTGTGAGGGGATATCACAAGGGATTTGGAAAGCACTTAACTAGAGTGCAAAGAGAGAGGTTGTAAGCTCTAAGAACATAGCACCAAAGCTGTACTGAGGCAGTTGCAAGAAGCCCATTGAATTCTTACAAGATAGTGGATAATCTCAAGGAGTTGCTTGGGGACTGGACGTAGATCAAGATAAAGAGAACGAACTAGAATTAACATCTGTGTCTTCCCTTCTTTTTTATTGCTTTTACCTTACTGTATCTTTACACTCTGTTTTACTGTCATTCTTGTCTTCATCATCCTTCTGACTTTTGCAGAAAATTTTAAGCTTTCCAATTCACCCCCCTCTTGGGAAGCCAGCATATCTAACACAAACTACCTACCAATCTTCCTTCTCTGCAACATTTATTGATCCATGAATGTAAACAACTGATCATTACTATTTCAAACTTCCCACATCTCTGCATACTAGAAATTGATGGATGTAAAGGCTTGGTGCTCAGCAGTACAGCTGAATCTAGCTCCTAAATTCCATGGCTCTTTCAAGAACTTTTGAGTTCACACATCCAACAGAGGGGATTTTGCAGAGTTTTAGAAGAGTGGAAGAACCTAAAGTCATCAATTGTAATCAAGAACTGTTTGCACCTGTGTGGGGAAGTGAAGTTTGTCTCATGTAGCATCCACATGATTCGTCATCCACTCTCAAAGCACCTGAGATCAGACATTGTGGTGTCGCAAAGTATATACCTAAAGCATTCATGTTCCACAGCAGCTGCCTAGAGCGCTTGTACATATATAAATGTGATTCCCTACTTTTTGTCACAAGAGACCAAATGCCACAGACTCTAAAATCATTGGAGATATCAAATTGTAAGAACATGTGCTCTTTACTGGAAAATGGAGAATGTTCTTCTTCAACTGGCACAGACATTTCTCTCCTTGAATATATATATATATATCCAATGGTGTCCATCGCTTACCTGCTTATCTTCAAGTGGTGAGTTACCTGGGGCGATCAAACGCTTGTTTATTTGGAACTGTTCAAAGTTAACTTGCTTGTCACCGAAAGGTGAGTTACCGAGTACTCTCATTAAATTGGAGATTCAATCTTGTCCAAATCTAGAGTCCATAGCAAAGAATTTGCACAGAAACACCTCACTAGAATCTATTTAGATATGGAAATGTGAAAATCTCAAATCCCTCCCAGAAGGCATACATTGCCTCAAGCACCTTGAGGAAATCAAAATTATTGGTTGTCCAAAACTTGTTTCATTCCCAGAAGAAGGCTTACCTACCTCTAGCTTAAAAGAACTCAGCATCATGAGTTGTGAGAGAATTGAGGCCCTCCCAAACTACATGAACAACCTCACCTCCCTTCAAGAACTCGAGATAGGATGTTGTCCTGGCATCAAGAATTTTGCTGAAGTATGCTTACCTTCTAGCTTGCCATCACTATGGATCAATGATCGTAATGTCTGTGAAGCACTTTTCAAGTGGGGCTTGTACAGACTCACTTCTCTTACGGATCTCACCATCATAGGTGATGGAAGTTTGCATATGCCACTTGAGGAACTAGGGACAATACTTCCTTCCACCACTCTAAAAAGCCTCACTCTTCAAGGCTTTCCACACCTAAAGTATTTTTCATCAAAGGGCTTTCAAAATTTGACCTCGCTATCAAACCTCACCCTTAGAGATCTCACAAATCTGTCATCATTATCATCCGTGGGATTTCAGTACCTTACCTCTCTTGAGGAACTCTCCATCTATAACTGTCCCAAGCTTTTTTGTCTGCCCAAGAGTGGTCTCCCTTCCTCGCTTTTGGAGCTATGTATAGAAGACTGTCTACTGCTGAAACAAAATTACAGGAGAGGTAAAGGAAAAGACTGGTTTAAGATTGCCAATATCCCTTATATAGAGATCGATGGAACATTCATCTGTGACTCAGATGAAGAGGATTGAATTTGCCTGTATCTTGTACAAGGTAGAATACAGAAACAGATGTATCACATTTCCATCAAATTATTTGGAATTAATATATTATTATTCATTGGACACCCCTTGAATTTATTTCGTAGATTATTACAAAACTACCAGCTGCGAAATTTTGAAGTGTTCGTAGCACTACCAAGTCTAGGAGAGTTTAAAGAGAACTATAACAAATATGCCATTATTTTTTGGCTTCTCCAGCATTCTTGCCCATATGTTGACCATGACATTGGTGGAGAGGACTGACCTAAAAGCTCATAACATGATTCTCTCGTGTACTGGTTTATTGGAGTGGCTTAGTCTTAAATATGAATCGGCATCAAAGAAATGCTTATCTGATATCAAGTAACAATCAGCCAATAGAAGCTTGGAAAAGTGGGTGTTTTAGGTTGTGGGATCTATTAACATAAACATTGACTGCCTGTTTTGAAAAATTTTTAGGCGAATAAAATTAAGTTTGCAAACTTGGTTAACTTTATGTTTATCTCATTTAAAAAGTTCTTTCTGAAAACTTAATTTATCTTTAAACATATATTTAGCCAATAAATTGAGGAAGTTATTTCTCAATTTGTAAACATATTTTTCTCTTCCTATCCAAAGAAAAAATATAATTTTTTCTTCTATTTCCCCCTCCACTTTTCTATAACAATAATATATTAATTGTAATTGAGTTAAATGGAAGAAACTTGAATCTCTTTATGATCTCATGTTAGAAAACTTGTAAGTGAAAAAAAAATATATTTATTATGTTCAAGTTCATTTAGTACAAGAGTACATTAAAAATAGGGGGGAAATAGAGAAAGAAGATGAAATGGACAAGATGTTCTGGTTTGAAAATTTTTAAAATATAGAGGGACTACTCATTTTAGTTTTAAAAATATTTCTTAAAGGTATAATAGGTAACTAAATATTCTTTGGTCATTCAATCAAGTTATAAATTTTATAAATCCTTGACAATAAATATGAACTGTTATAAGTTCTTCAATATAATTTTCGCTTCAATTTTTTGTTGGGATTTTGTGCCCATCAATTACTTTGTAGCAAACAAATTATTAAAATACTATCATATAAATTTTTAAAATTGATTTTTTTTCTAACATTGAGAAGCATTTTTCTGCTTTTACTATATATTGATATTGATTTTGTGATATGCGTTTCAAAAAATAAAAAAAAATGTAAAAAAAAAAAAGCTATAGATGAAATTATTATTAAACAGTAAAGAACGATATTATTTTTTCAAAAAAAAATATTAATGATATTATCCGAATGCTTCATTCGAGATCTTTCAGAAATTTTTGCTTAAAAAATACCAAATACTTGTTTTTGCGAAAAATAATAAATAAATTATTCATTTCAAAAGCCCCGATAGTTTCTGCTGGACAAGTGGCGTTTCTAAATGTTATAAATGAAGATAGCCCAATATCAATACATGGCCCACAAGGAGAAGGCACAACCATTTTTTAACACTCAGGCCCATATGGACCAAAAAATGGTTACAAATTGAAGGCTTCAAATAAATGCTCCAAAAATCATCGTTGCCCCACTAAATGAACATACCTGAATTCAACAGATTTGGAGAGAGCTTGATTTTCAATTTGCAAAGTTAAATTAGAATGAAATTGAAGTTTATGAAAATGAAATTTAAATAAAAATAATTTTATTATAACATGACCTATGTTTGAATATTTTTTATTATAAAAATAAGTTTAACAAAATGATAAAAAAATAAAAATATATTTACGAATTAAAAAATAACTTTTTCAATTGGATGGCTAAAAGTACATTTTGAAATCTACAAAATAACCTTTTTAAAATGAATCAAACACAAGATTAGCTTAAAATATATTATAAATGTAAGTTTACTCAACTGAAGAAACCAAACAGCCTCTGTCTTTCACAAGATGCATAAAATGAGTGGTATAAGCAATATTTTGAAGGCCTAAAAGTCTAAAACACTGGGGTATGAATATGAGTGGTATAAAATGATTAGGTTGATGGATAAGTGATTAAACGTTGTCTGAGTAAGGTTTCGAGTTCAAGAAATTTGAAGAGAAATAATTATGCTGGAAGAACTATTTTATTTAAGCTTTGAAAGAGATAATTATAAAAAGAAAGTAATAAACAATTTTTTTGGGAGCATTGATCTAAATGGTTTTTAAGAGTATGTTTAGTGGAGTTTTTAAAAATAGTTTTTCTGTTTTTAAAAACAGAAAAATAAAAAAACTTATTTGATAAACCTGTTTTTTATAAATTGTTCTGAAAAATAGAAAAATAAAAGAACAGAAAACTCAAAACATCTTTAAAGTAATTTGTAGTTTTTATTTTGAAAAATAAAAGAAAATGTGAAAAACACACACCTCATTAATGGTAAAATTATAAATTTTAAATAATTCATCTATCATTCATTAGTTATAATTTTAAGAGCAATTATTTAAATGGATTTTTTTAGTTTCTTATTTTCTTATTTTTAAAACTTATTCTAGAAAATAATTTTACAAAACTATTAAAAAAAAAAAAAAGGAGAAATACTGTGCCCTAAGTCTTCCACCGGCCTATCATTTTGTTTTCATTGGCAAAAGCAAAAACCTTCCGATCCTTGGTCAATTTTCCACTTCAGCATGCAGGGCTCATTTGGCCTAGAATACGAATGAGGAAAAAAAAACAAAAATGGGAAAGCTTTTTCCTTCAAACATGGAAGCCCTTTTTTTCCCAATTAAATTATTTTGTAATCTACCACACGCCATTTTTATACTATTTTTCACGTTTTCCCTTTTATTAAATTCATTCTCCATATACTAAATATATAGCATAAAAGTAAAAAGTTAATTGAAAAGAGTACACTAAAATGGATGGCTCAAATTATCATAGACAAAATTCAGAACTCCAAAAGTATCCCTGATGATGATATCCACAATAAGCAAGTCATATTTTTCTCTGGCAAAAAAAAAAAAGAAAGAAAGAAAGTTTTGTTTCTTAAAATCAAAGTATTGTAGCCTTCCTAACCTTTTTTTTTTTTTTCCTTTTTGGCTAGAAATAAAATTATATTAATAGTTAAACATGATATTACAACACTAATGGGGCATGATAAAACAAGCCTAACGCAATAAGCAATGAAAGTGGGAGAGGGGGGCGGGGGGATCCAATTGGTAAAAAAAATATCGACATTATTGAATATAGTTATTGCATTATTAAAAAAAATATCAACATTATTGAATAGCATATTATTTCCGCTAAAAAAATATTAAAGAACTTTATAAACCAAGAAAACGAAAGATACAGCGATTTTGAAGATCAGTTCCATCATTTTGTTTCCAAGTATTATATTTGAGACATGGACTCAGTTCCGTGTTCATTCGAAGTGATAAGCAATATGTAATCATCGTACATCTGAGTTGTCCAAATTATATTTGAACAATCCAGGTTTAAGGATTTTAATTTTTTTTTATATTTTTAATTTTTTATGTTATTTAATGTAAAATCTAAAATAGAGATAATTTTATAATTATCATTTTTTTAAAAATATAATTTTATCATTTAAAAATAAAAAATAAAAAAGTTAAATTTGGATTGTCCAAATTTGATGAGTACCTGGTGGTCTTTAGGATGATGAGTACTAAATGAGGATTCACACAAGAGTGAGAGTTCAAATTTAAGTTCCAATATGAGGACAGGCACTCTCTAACTTAAAGGTGCACACAAATTAGATAAAATTAAATTGATAGTCAACCTAATACCTAACTTTTGTGATGTTAGCTTAGATTAGACCGGCTTAATATATATGAGATTGGGTTTGTACAATCTTAAAAATTATTTAAAAATAAAAAAAATTCAATAAATTAAATTTATTTATTAACAAAAATATAATTACAATATAAAAATATATTTTCTTTAAAATAATATTAGATAAAAATAACATTTTTTTAAATTATAAATAGCTTAGATTGGGCCGGTTTGATCGAGCCTAGTCAGCCCTTGCTTTGAACTGGATCACCTCAATTTAAATTGGTTTATTTTAATTATTTTTAAAATAGCTTCAGAATCTAAATCGATATATTGTGATAAAAACTAAAAAGTATAAAAAATCAGAATATCTATAAATGACGATGTGTATCTTGACGAAGTGTATCGTGACCCATTCTGACTATTTTTTTTTTCTTACCAGCACCCACTCTGATTATTTAATGAAAATAAAATTTTTACCCTTCCCTTCCTTTTCTATTTTTTGTTTCCTGGTTCATTGTATGTCAGAGTTGAGTTCATGCACTCCGCATCTCAAGGGCTTCGATACTATATATGTATATTTTATGGAAACGTTGACGAGGACTTTTTTTTATTTAATTTAAATAATAAAAAATAAACTTGATAACCGATATAATTATAACATTGTCATATGTTTTCTAATTTCTTGTTTCCTTTTTCTTTATATATGGCACTCCTAGTATACCTTCTCCACATTCGTACTTTGTAGTGCTTTTTATATACTGATATAGATTTTCTTAAGGATACCGGTAACTTTTTTCTTTTAAAATGGAATTGAAGGTGAGACTCATAACTTTTAATCATTAAATTTAAAGGATAAAAATAAATTTATTTTATTAGTTGATATAAATATGTAATATGTTAAATATATTTAGTCACCATTGGTTTAATTTATCTATTTACTCATGAAATGAGAAACTTCCTTCTACCCTGCCATCTCATGGGTTTTGTCAATTGAGAGAAAAATATGAAGTGTGCCTCCTCTATTATTATAACGTAACAACATTGCACTCTTTTTTAAAAAATAATTTTTTCAATTATTTGTATTTAATTGATTTTATTTATTCTTTTGGTATGAATTATTTGTTTATTTTAAATAAATATATAATATAGCGAAAAAATGGGAGACGTTTATGAAATATGCATGCGTATGGAGTTGTTGATAGGACTGTGCAAGTATGATTTCAACGGATCAATACAGACTGCTTCATATCAAATCAAAATATTATATTATATTATATTATTATAGTGTTGAAAGACCATCTAACCCTCATGATTTGGAATTTTTCTGGGCAAGGAAGATTCTAGTACCCTTGCCCTGGTAATATTTGCATAAAAACATTCTTACTCAAAAGTGAATTCAAACCCATATAGCGTTTTTTTTTTTGGCCACTAAACCCATTAGAGTTAAGGTCAGCTATACATCAATATTTAGTATATAAAATGTAAATTTTATAACAAGTGATATTGAACCACAAGATCTAGACCTTCAAATATTTTTTTTGGGGGGGGGGGGGGGATATGGTATACTACATTAAATATATGGGCCTACAATTAATTTTGACACTTTTTTACAAATAAAATTAAAACACTTTTAAAAGGAAGTTGGAAGTTGGAAGTATGTGTGTTTAACCTCTTAGAGTTGGAGTATCTGATAGTTATTTTAAATTTTAACTAATTCAAGTTGAGTCAGGTAAAACTATAAGGCTATATTTGGTGAAAATAAAGTCAGTTTCAAGAAAGGAAAAATGAGAAAGAAAATTCATATTAATGTATTTGGTTTCTAATAAAAAAGATATTATTGGCTACAAGAAGTATTGAGATTTTTAATGGAAGAGTTATGATTAGCTATTAAACATGTCAAGATAAATTTTTTTTCTTATTTTTTCTTTTTTTAAAACCAAATTTCTTTATACCAAATATTATAAGATTGGCAAAGTTAAAACCACAATAGTAGCAAAGCCAAGACCTACTTTTAATTCTACTATTAAGATGAAAACAAAGTGATAAGGTGGCTTGTAAATCAAGTAGACAATATGAAAAGACTTAGTGTTATATTATTATTTTATATAATTCAAAAAGCATCCACAGGAATAGAATCCAATGATTTTTTTTTCCAATTGACTTTTTTATATTATTAAAAAATTATAGCCAGACAAATTGGACTCACTTGTCTTAGGAATGAGGAAAAGTGACAGGAAGTCCAACAAAAGTTGTCTAAAAAATTTGTGCTGAAATAGAGAAAGATTTAAAAAGGAAAGAAAAAAGAGGGAGAGGAATGAGACAAATACAGAATGGCATATCTTTATACGTATAACTTGATTTCGGAAGAAAGCGACCATTATGGGGCATGATAGGATGTGAATGACCTCATTGCCATAACCCAAGTTGGTAAAGATGGGACACAAATAGCGTGTTACTGTCCAAACAAGATAGAGACACACACACAACAACACCACGTTGCCTTTGGCTGCTTCCTATCAATAATGAGGTTGATGATGCACTTAAACCTTCCCTTACACAAACCCTACAAAATTTCTTCCCACCTTTAGGAATCGTCAATTTACAAAATAAAATTGTTGTATTTTTTAAAATAATAAATAGTACATCAATAAGGTTTTCGTATATTAGTAAATAGTTCAACCATTAAATTATGTTATGAGAGGTAAAATTTACTTCAGTGATTTACACGTCTCAAAAATGATTAGTCTTTAGTCTTGACAGAAAGGTATTCTTGATGCTAAAAAAAATTAACAAATAGTGTAATTTATTTTTAAAATTTTTTAAAAAATTAATGAAGAGTGATATAAGAATGAGATTAATCTTTATTATTAGCCGCCTCATCACATTTCAAAAAATAAAAAATAAAGAATGAGTGATATAAGAGTTGTATATAATATTTCTTAGAATTTTTTCTTCTTGCTAGCTGCAATCCAATTGGAAGAAAATCAAAGTACACTACTTTATTTATTTATTATGGGTCATCTTGTCAGTTTCATTGTTGGGGGATATAGATATAGTACAATGTTTCAGATACAGATGTAGGTATCTTCCCAAGTATTTGCCATGCACATAACTAATTAACTTCTAAAACTAGTGTTAATTCATAAGTGCATATTGTATTTTTTTTTATCTAGAATTTAAGCACGTTTCCCCTTACTTTCTTAGACTTTTTATTTTTTATTTTACCAAAACACTTCTTTGGACTTAAAAATTAAAATCATATCGTAATGTATGAAATCTCCATAAGTCATCCTTTTTTTTTTTATTAAATTGATGTGACAAATTGGTCAAATGTCAACGTAATTATTTATTCTTGATTTCAAACTCAAGATTTAGTTCACAATATTTAACATTCTATTTAAAGATAAGGAAAGAGATTATGATAGGTACCCCATTATATATAAATATATATAACATTTTTATTAAATATTCTTTTATAATTTTTTATGATAATTTGTCTAGTTAAATTCTTTGTCTACCGTGATATTTAACACATCTAATGAGTTGAGTTTAAAATTCTAATTCAATAATAATCATTCTATAGATACTATTCATTCCTAAAAAATAATTCCAGAGAAATCCAAATTAATTATTCCACTTATTTATATTCCATTTTCAGATCATTTTGAAATAAGGGATTATAAACTTTCGTAATGTGTTAAAACTGGGATTGTCAAGTTTGATATTGAAAATGACTTGGTATTTTTTAAGCAAAATTTTCAATTCAAACTTTGCTGATAAAAAAACAAATTTAGGAAGGAATAACTATCCCATTTAAGGCTTTGGCAAAAAAAAAATCCCACTTAAGGCTTCACAATACTAAATTAGTTGTAGTAATAATATCAAAACATAACTTACATTAGGTTTCATTTTAATTTCTTAATTTTATTTTATTTCTTTTTAATCTTTTAATTTTTAAAATACAATCAAAATTTTTCTTCTTACTAACATCGTCAACTATATTAATAGAAAATATTGATTAAGCATTTTCTTAATATTAACAAAATATTATTCAGTGTTAACATGTCAATTTTTATGACCAAGTGATTGATATCATTATTATATTCATTAATATTAGATTTAAAACATTTTAAATTGAATTAAAAAATTAAAATAAGTAATTACAAATAACCTGCTCATAAATAAAACATTAGTCAAGTATTATTTTGTCATAAAAAATCGGTTGAATAAATGTATGAACATTAGAAAATGTTTAATCAATATTTGAAAATGTATTGTTAGCCTTGTCTATTAATGGGATCAGTGATAAGGAAATTTTTTATTTTATTTTGAAAATTAAAAGAGTAAAAAGAAATAAAGTAAAATTAAGGGATTAGAATAAAATTTAATATAAAGTTATGAGATAAAAAATATACTTTTACCTAATATCAAATGCTAAGTATTTTTTAAGGAAAAATTATAAAACAGAAATTAAAAGCCCATGAATTATTATGAGGCTGAATCAATAAATGCATTTATGATATTTAAAGATATTGTTTGACACGTGGTAATATCCTGACATTTTACCCATAATCTTAATTCCAAAAAACTGTATAAATGTTGGAAAAAAAAACTTTGTAAATCACTTGCAAGGGGTTGAGTTGCATTTATCATCCATCCAAAGACACTGAAGCATAATTTTTATGTTAGTAATGCGACTCAATTTAAAAATACTAAAATCAATAAAAATATCAGTTTAATCATAATCAGTTTGACTTAGACCAATAAAATTCAAATGAATATTTTTATCGATTTATAATCGGCTTGATTCTATTTTAAAAATATTTAGATATTTTTTATCAATAAAAAATATTGGATATGATTGAATCTTTCAAGAAAATATTTTAAGCATATCATATTTGAATTGAAAATCTCATACAAAAACACATAAATAATCACACTAAGCTTGTCCAGAATATAAAAATACATTTATTTAATGTTCTCATATTTTCTCATTAATATGATCTAAGTTGAATTGAATATTAATAAAATCCAGAGATTGAAGGAGGTGGAGTCCCTGCCAGCTCTCTCCCCCCTACTTCCTCTCTTCATTTGCCATTTCTCTTCTCAATCCTCACATCCACATCCACTCTCACTCGCTGCAAATTCCTCGTCTTCTCTCTCTCTATCATCTCTGTTATTGTCTCCATTTGTCACTCTTCTTGTGAGTGGTGCGTTCGGATCTTCGTGGTCTGTCTCTCTTCGCTCGGATCATTTTCCAGAAGTTACGGTTAGATCCCAATCCCAATCCCCATCACGGAATTCCAACATTTTTTTGTTCCATTTTCGTCTCTGGCTTTTAGTTTCACTTTCAACTTGTTCTTCCGTGCTCCTTGGCTTTTCTGCTCTGCTATTGTACAATCTCGTTAAAGCTTGATTTCTGCTAGCAATTTCGCAGATTAGGGTCAGAACTCCTACTTACGGAGTTTTCGCTGTTAATTTCCAATTCCTTAGCTAGCTTCGTTAGCATTGTAACTCGGCTTTTGTAATATTGGTGTGGATGCTGCGTATAATTTGATTAGTTTGTGCGGTGTTATTAATTCTCTTTCGTTTCTTGTTTTGGGTCGAATTTAGTTATTCGCCTCATTTCATAGCTCATTGAGTCGCTACGGTCGAGAATTCAGTTCCAGTTGAGTTTATCTGCCTGCAAAAGAAGTCGTCTTTAAAGGAAATTTGCAGCTTGAATACTAGTATCTTGGTAGGTATCTTCTTGTTTTGTTGTTTGATTTCCTTTTTAATGCTTGGGATGCTATTAAATTTTGTCGAAATTTGGATCTATTGAGCTGGGGATTTCGGTTTGTAAACATAGTGACAATGAATTTTGTTAAATTTAGAATCTGCGCTTTACTCAGGTTATTAAAAACGTAATAAATGTGTACTATTCTGTAATAAACACCATGAGGCTCTTGGGTTGGTGGGAAAAATGAATTCTGTGTTATGGGTATGCTTGACTTTCATGACTCTGGGGATGCAATTACTTTCCGTCTCCTATTATACGGATGTTCTTTATTTATTTTCTTCCGGGTTGGGTAATCATGATTTAATTTGATTCTATAATATTATACTTAGTTTCTCTTTTTGGGGTCTGGACAATCCGTGCTTTCCTGATCACAGGAGATCATCATTAATTACTCATATTGTTTGCTGAAGTGTAAAACTCAGCTATTAAATTCTTATGCTTGCTGTTTTTCTTGCCTTCTGTTATTTTCACTTTTTAAAAGGATTTCTAAAAGGATAAAGGAGGTTGGCTTTTATGATGCTTCCAATTGTTCTTCTTTCCATATGAGGGCTCTGGCAATCCTCGTTATCTTTTTCATTATCTGAATATCATTCTGCCTGTATCTTGACGTGGTCTGCACCCTTTTCCCTACCATAAAAGAAAGAACCAAAAAATTAAGAGCAAAAAGAAATTTACCATCTGGAAAAGCAAAATTAGGACCTTTATGGCCTTCTCCTGTTTGCTTTGACATCTTATGAGGCTTTGTGGTTTTGAAGTTTTTGGCAGAGATTACATAATATGAGTCGGATTATACATGACATTGAAGATGGGGAGCTCCCCAATGATCAGACTGGGCCACAGTTGAATGATGAGGGTAACGGAGGAAGTGCCAGTGGAGTTATGCTGAAGAAAGGTCCATGGACATCTGGTGAAGATGCCATTTTGGTGGACTATGTTAAGAAGCATGGGGAAGGGAATTGGAATGCTGTTCAGAAGTACTCAGGCCTGTCCCGGTGCGGTAAGAGCTGCCGACTGAGGTGGGCAAATCACCTAAGGCCGAACTTAAAGAAAGGGGCTTTTACCCCTGAAGAAGAGCGGTTGATTGCTGAACTCCATGCAAAGATGGGAAACAAATGGGCACGGATGGCTGCGCATGTAAGCATGTTGTATATTTGTCTTACCATGCTATTTAGTTATCATACTTTTTGTAGATTTGTCTTACCATACTATTTAGTTATCATATTTTCTTTTTCTTTTCTAATTTTGGAAAATATGTTTTCTATTTGCCATGAATGATGTCAGTTTTCCTACGTCTTCCTTGTATCTTTTTGCATGAAACTTCTATTAGATTAATTTCTTTTTATTTTGTCCCCAACAATACGAAACAAGTTAGCTAGATTCTGTATCTGTTGATGCCAAACAAGTAGCATATGAATATTCAAGAAAACAGATAGTTTGAAAAATCTGCACATGGATGATTATTTTATGATAGCTGATGTGGAGGCCCACACTTACCAATGAGATACAGCACTTGTCATCTTGTAATACCTTAATGATTATTTTTTCTTGCAACATTTTTGTGTGACACATTCTATAGAAACAAGACCTTTAAATATTTCATTTATTTTTTGGATGTCTTTATGTGTGTTCGCAGAGTTGTAATCAGTACTATGGCATGATGCTCCAGAAGATGTGCATTTCAGGGCATCCCTTAAATTCTGTTGCAGCATATGCAACAGTTTGTCATTTCTATTTTGAGACTTGAACATTGATCCATATTGCTTTAATTGTTCATTTCATGTGTTATATAATGAAAGGATCATAGAAACTATTCATGCGTGACTGAAGTCATACTTAACATGTTTTTTAAATAATGGTAGTAAGGTTGCCATGTCACATTGCCATTAGAGTTTCTGGAGTAGAGATACTTGAAAAGGAAAAATACCTAATATTTTTAGTTAAATTGTTTTAGGTATGTTAGTCATGTGTTGCATATCACCCATGATTTTGAAATTGCAGCGATTAGTTTCTATTGCAAACATGCTTTCAGTTTCAGTGTGTATTCTTTTTCTTAATATTTTAAATTAATTAATTTCTTTTACTTTTAGCTGCCTGGTCGTACTGATAATGAGATAAAGAACTACTGGAATACACGTATAAAGAGGCGTCAGCGGGCTGGCTTGCCTCTATATCCTCCCGAAGTGTGTTTACCAGAATTGCAAGAGAATCAACGAGGCCAAAGTACTGTTGGAAAAAATGGAGATAGAGGTCATGATGATTTTCTGCAGGAAAACAGTTATCAGATACATGATACTGTATTTGACAGTCTGAATGCAAGTCAGGGAGGCTTACCTTATGTGCCAGAGTTTCCTGACATTTCGGCTAATAACTTTCTACTGAAAGGTCTTGGTTCTTCCCAGCATTACAATTTTTTGCCATCGACATTACCTTACTATGAGCGACTTCATGATTCAACGATGCCATTTCTTAGTTCAATTGATGTGAACAAAGGTGGGTTTTATCCTTTTCACCATATGCAGGACAAAACCTATGATAACATTGCACAAACATTTGGATACCAATCTCCCCTTGATCCTGGTCCCTCCTCTCAGATGTCACTGTGTCACAGCCATTTGCTTTCAAATGGCAATTACTCTACTTCTAAGCCAACTTTTGAGGCTGTGAAGCTAGAGCTCCCTTCACTCCAATATCCAGAAACTGATTTAGGCAGCTGGAGTACATCTCCCCCACCACCTTTGCTAGAATCAGTTGATGTTCTCACAGACACTCCCCTGCCAACTAGTTTACTGGAGTCAGATTCTTCTTCACCATATAACAGTGGCCTTCTGGATGCTTTACTTTATCAGTCCAAGAATCTGAGCAGTTCAAAGAACCATTGTTCTGATAAGAGTTCAAATTCATCTACTGCTACCCCTGGTGATAGAGCCGACAGTTCCACTTTGCATATGTATGAGACAGAATGTGAAGACTATGCTGACTGTGTCTCTACATTTGGTGCAACTTCAACCTTGAACGAATGTCATGGTGTTAGTGCCAAAGGAAATTTGTTAGATGAACTGCAATCTGTGCAGACCTTTAATGGTTAGTACTCAGAATGTAATACACATTCACACAGCATGTTATTGTGCACACACATGTTTGGCACCATTGAAGAATTGGATCAACTATAAGAAATTTTTTTATCATCTAGTTTATTGAATTGAATTAAGTGCCATATATATTGTTAAAATCTGTCTCCAAACAATTGGTGAAACTGGCTTTTACTTCATACTGCAGTGTTCCTGCACATGCTGGATCTTGAGGACATTTTCTTTGCCAATAGGTAGATTAAGGCTAATGATGAATTTTCTTTTCTACGTTGTAGCTGGTCTTACTACAATTTCTATTAGTGGTTTTTTATTGGAGATATGTGCTATATTTCCCACTTAGTTCTTGTATTATGCATGTGGATTGGATTAATTTTCTATTTTTGCAGAAGTTGTGAGACTGGACTTAAATTTTGTGCAGGAAATACTCTGAAATCAGAATCTGCTTACCAGGCTTTGACCCCCAACAATGAAGATCAAGACATGTCGATATTTAATATCCCCCGACCAGATGTTTTGCTTAATTCAGATTGGTTCGAGCTGGGCTCTGCATTCGGGAAGAACCAGGCTGACATGAACAATTCCATAGCAACCTTCCTTGGTGACGATATAGCCACTGACTACAAGTACGAATTTGCAGAAATTTCGACATCTAGTCAAGTATGGGGTCGTGATTCTTGCACGTGGAATAACATGCCTGCTGTTTGTCAAATGTCTGATCTTCCTGGAGATTGTCTGAATTGAAACCTTCCATTGATTATATACCCTTGTTGATTTGTTAACATAGGAAGTCAGGCCTTGGCGCCTCCTGATTCAGAAAGATCTAGAATGAGTGTGATTTATGGCTTTGAATTCTTTGATAAGGGACTTGTGCCTTACTTGTGGCTTCATGCATTCTTTCTGCGGTGGCTGTATTGTATACTGGCATGAAACACTTGGGTGAACTCAATTGTTTTGGAAGCATTTGAGTAGTTTGTAAAATAACATTGAACAGGATCAGGCCTTGCATTTCTTTGCCTATGACTGCAGGTTGAATTTGTTAGTAACTTTGATGTGATTCTTTAGCCAAACCATTAGAATGAAGATCTTAATAATATTTCTGATAGTTCCATCATTTTTCTTTTCGGCCAGCTGATAGTTCCATCATTAATTTATAGGGAAAATGCTATTTTGCACAAAAGCCATCAAGACTTTTTTTTTTTTAAAAAAAATTACATCCATAATTGCGTTTAATTTTTTTTTTGTTATTACACAGGAGAACTTGCATTTTACTTGAATTAAATTTTAGTTATAAAACTGATAAATGAATTTCGTAATATTAAAAAATTCCCTTACTCAACTTTGGGTTAACATTATAGTTAATTTTTGGAACGAAGAAGCTTCTTAAGTTCCTATAATTCATTTCAATCTGAATGTCTCGTTTTTATTATAGTCTAAAGTTTATTTTAAAGAAGTGTTTCAGGCCATAAAAAAAAAGTTTAAAGAAGTGTTTGGTTAATTTTAAAATTTTTTATTTGAAAATCGATTTAGTTAATTTAATTGAAGCTTCATAAACAATTGTTTCTCATGTACAAATTTCATTGGGTAAGAGCAACTACGGAGATGATAGTTTAACAGGACGTGAAATTAAAAAATATAATTATAAAAGTAATATAATTTTCGATAAAAATTTAATACTTTGAATATGAAATTCAAGTCTCATGCTTTCCAATTAAAACATTAGGAATCGGAATGTAAGGCACCATCATATCTTAAATATAATTCTATTTTATTCCATGGTTTTTTCTTGAAACACTAACAAACTACAAATGTAAGATAACAAAATTAAATTTTAAACGATTTATTCTTTAATTTTGTTGGTATAATTACATAAGTCTTTTCTTTTTTTTGGCTCTCAACCGCATATGCAATGAATTGAAATTTTGGGGGTTTTAAGCTTTTGGAAAATCTGAATTTCATACAATATGATGGAAGTGTGATCCACAGTCTCAATCTAATAAAAGGAAACACAAAGCCTCTATATCACATTTTGTTCTCATTTTTATTATCTTCAACAACAACAGAGATCTTCTAACTTTATTAGACAACAGTTGTTAATTTCATGAAAATTAAAAGATAGTCTTCATCTTATATTTCATTTTTTTCTTAAAATGTTTAAAATGATAGGGATGACACATCACGAAGATATTCATCAAATCAAAACATGTGAACAATATTTCTTCAATAAAAATAGCTTTTTTTTCATTAAAAAAAATAATGGTATTCATTCCTGAAAAAATGTAATTTCTAATTTAAATTTTAATTAGATTATAACAACAAATAAATTAAATTATTTATAATTATTGTTTCAACATTTCCCCATAAAAAAGCCATGAGTAAAAAATTGAAGAAAGAGAGAATGCGTTGTGTATTACTTAACGGTGGCCATAGTGGTACGCCTGTGAGGAGGATCTTTGGAGAGACAGGACTCAGCAAGACGACTCATCCAAAACAACTGTCGGCAATCATGTGATTCCATTATCCTCTTATCTATCACACTCCCACACTTCCTTTCTCTCAACAGTGGTCTTGCCTGCATCCAATCCCTCCCTCTCACTTCACAACAAATTCACAATAAATAAGAAAGGCCAAATTCAAAAGGGACAAAAAAAAAAAAAACAAAAGAAAAGAAAGTTCATGTATGTGAATAATAAAGAAATTTGTACAGTAACAACTGAACACTTTGTTCAACTGATAAGAATTGTATCGGTTTAATCAGTTATCTTGAGTTCGAGTTCTAAAACGCAAAAAAGTTTGACCTGATATGAATTTTTTCTCCAAGTTTGTTTAGCATATTTTGGTGCTATGCATAGAGCTCCACATAGCTAGTTGCATTGTCCAAGACTAGCAGCTTCCTATAGATTTAGAAATATAGATAGATTTACTCAATATATAGACATGTTTTTTTGTGCATTATACAAAGTCTGAGAAATGAGTAGTATTGGACCTAACTTGTGAATACTTTGAATTTCATAAATTATCTGAATGTAAAATATAGAAAGAGCATATCTTTTTCCCTTACATGATAAATGCTAGTTGAGTGAACCATTGCAGACAAATTCATAGACAAGAAGCCTATGATTTCGTTCAGAACAGGACCCCAACATGACAACAACATTCTCATGCATTGCTCTGCTGAGTGCATCAACCTCAGACTTGAATTCCTTGTCCCCTTGGAGGCTGCTTGCATTTCTGTGTTGTTTCATAGCAATCTTCATCCCAGTAAGCTCCCCTTTGTACACTGCACCATACCCTTTTCTGATAGGAAGTTACTTCAAAGAAAACCCCTCTGTTGCTGCATGCAGCTCTGAATATGTAAACTCCCTCCTCCACCCCATTTTTGGCCTTCTGTTCTTGCACCCTCCACAAATCCAGTTCTTGAACTGATCTACCGTCATCACTTGACACCATTCGTTTTCATTGTCGTCGATTCATTGTTCTTTGGGACAAAAAGATGAAAAAAAATAAACTAACTTGTTGAAAAATAATAAAACATGAGGACTTTCAAAGAAGTCACCCATCTTGATTAATTTGGATTTTGTGTATTTTCAGTATCCTATTCATAGAAATCTTGTTCATCAATTTTGATTTGATGATTATCATTCTGTCACATCATCTGCTGCAAGTTTTAAAACAACATTGTTTCACTTAATACAGTAAATGACATAACATGATAACAGTTGTTAAATCAAAATAGATGGATGAAATTTCACACAATACACTAAATCTGTTGATCATCTTGGTACAACAAATGTGTTGAAATTTTTATGAGATATGATGCATTATTGCCACAAATAAAGAACAGACCCATAATGTGACTTTTCCTGTTCTGGTTCTCTAATTTTGGCTTAACCTGGTTTATTTTACAGATACCACTATGACATGGGTTAATAAAACACTTCCAAAAGGCTTCATTCCAATTCCTAATTATCTCAAGTTATTTTGGTTGTCCAAATTGCTAGCCTGTAATGCTTTGATATTATTTTGATTGTTAATTAATAAAATGAACAAAGAAACAAAACCCTTCTCATGGATATTGTATTATACCTGTTTGATTCATTTCTGTTTGGTCTTCCTCTGATCAAGAACACAAAATTCAGAATACTCCCTATCTTAGGGTTACTGATGATAGAACTAGAACCTAGTACTGCTAAATGTAAAAAGAGCCATAGAAAATTACTAAATGGAACCTAGTTAAAAGTTTTAAAATGATATAGAGCAAGATTATTGAACCAAAAATGCTGAACATAGAAACAACTTCTCACGAGAGAGGATTCTTGCAATGTTTAATAATATATTATAGTCTTAGTAGAGGATTTTAAGTGTTGGAGACATCAACAAGTTCAAAATGGTAAGAAGAATTGGGAATCACTCATGGATGTTTTGTCCTGTATTATGGTCATCCACTATGAAAAGTAAGTCAATTATGGGAATTTTAGTCAATTTGAAAGTTTAGTCAATATAGCTAAGTTCACAATTTGGGAGTTTAGTCAATTTTTAATAATTATTTTTATAAACTAAAAGTTCTTGTAAGTTGGATCTCAAAAACCCACTAAGATTAAGATAAATTATCTATATTTAAATTATATATATAAATTTATATCTATATTAAATTTTGTACAAAACACGATCTTCATAACTAGTTATTATAAATTTAGAATAAAAAATTTATATATATATATATAATATATATATATATATAAGAAAGTTTTATTATAATAAAAAAATATGAAAGCTTAAACTTTTAAGATATTGGAATAAGAGTAGAATGTTTTCTAATTAAAAAGTTTCTCATTTAAAATATTATATAAGTTAATATTTATAGATAAAATATAAATATAAAATAGTAAAAGATCAAAATTTAAAAGATTAGATAAGGTAAGAAGGTTTTTTGTTTAAAATATTATATAAGTTACTAGTTTAAAAGATTTTGTAATGTAAACAAATATAAATAAATCAAAAGCCAAAGAGAAACCACTAGAGCAACAATTAGCAACGCACACGCGGAATCCAAAGTCCAAACACAGAGCGACGTCCAGGTTTCAATTAGTTTATGCGTTTAGTTATATTTTCAAATTTTTTCCTGTTTGTGTGATATAATATTTATGAATTTTTTTTGTCTTTCTCATCATGATCCTGTATAAGGTGTATGAATTATATTTCGTAGAAAACTTGGTATGACATTCTTAGGGTTCCCCCCAGCTTTTTCATTTGTTTTAATAATTAGCAAGACAGGGAGTAATTAAGGTAGACAATGGCAACAAAAATCACATAACAAGAGAAAAGTAGGAGTTGGAAGTATCAATTTGTTAAGCGATCATAAAGACACTAACGTTGTGATTAATTCACATGTTTTGTGACAAAGTTAGAAAAGAATGCATTCATAGAGCGAAGTTTCACCAATTTGAGAGTAATAAGAATGCTACAAAATGCTTAAAGGGTCATGAGCATACTAGGAGAGAGTTTAACGACTACATCGAACCTTGAGTATGGATGCTGACATAAATTTAACTGATGATGATGTGGAGAGGGACAAGAAACTGGAATAATCTTGGTAAAAGGACAAAAAGCGTTATGTCACCATAAAAAAAGGCTAGACAAAAGGGTCCCATAGATGCTGTTAAGTTTTTCAATTAAGAAAATAAGGAAAGCCATGAGAAGGAAACATTATTGTCAAGTTTGATAAGAAGAGAAGAGTTATGGTATACCAATACATTGGTAGGTTTTTTTTCCTAGTTAGCATTTTATTCAGTGTTGCTTGCTTGGACTCATTTAAATGTATGGTTGAAGCTATTGGACAACATGATCCCAATTTAAAGCCTGTGATTGCCATGAGTTAAGGGTGACAATTTTAAAGAAAGAAGTTGAGTTTACAAATGATATGATGAAAAGTCACAAAGAGTTGTGAAAAAAAAATAGGGATATTGTATTATGTTAGATGGGTGCACTAGCTGAATGAATAGAAGTTTGATAATTTTTTTTTGGTGAATTGCCTAGCTTACCCAATGTTTGTGAAATCTGTTGATGTGTTCTCTTATGTGAAAAGAAGAGAAAATTTGTTCAATTTGATTGATGAGTTTGTGGATTATTTTGGTGATAGGATATTGTCCAAATAGTGATTGATAATGAATCTTATGTTGTCAATAGATTATTAGAAATGAAAAGATCAAATCTTTATTGAATAGCATGTGCAGTGCATTGCTTGAATTTTATATTAGACATTGGAAAAATTCTAAAGTGTCAAGGACTTTATCAAGTGCAATTAACTTGACACTACAAGAATTCTTCCAATGTCTTCTAATATAAGATCCAAGCAATTGTTGAATCAAGAGTTTTGATGATTCCAAACCAACATCCAAGAGCTTGGATTGAAGATATCAAAGGAGATCAAAGTGATTCAAGTGAAGAATTTGAAGAGTATTTGCTGCTAGATCTTTTGTAGAATCTTTTGCTTTTAGTTATGATTGGGTAAAAGATTTTGATTTGAAGAAAAGATGTTTTCAAACCTTGATTTTATGATTATTTGAAAAATACCCACAAACAGACGAAGTTTGAAAGTTTAAACTGAACTGTCATGTTGGAAATTCGAACTTTGCCTTTGGAAATTCAAATTTCGAGCTAAAACTGAATAAGTCTGAAGAGATGTCTCTCTGTTAGACGAATTTTGATTCTCCAAAATTCGAACTTTCATCCAAGTCTGAAAGAAGCCTCTTAGTGACAGACGAACTTCACATCTTCAAAATTTGAATTTAAAAAAAAAAAAAAAAGCAGTTTGAGAAAACCAAAGAAATTCGTCTGAAACTATGTTAAAGTTCATCTGAAATCAAGAATAAATTAAGTTTCAAAACTGCTCTCTGACAGACGAACTTTGAATATTAAAATTCGAATTTCAGAAGCTATTTTTTTGAGTCTGTTGAAATGAAACATTGACATATGAATGACAAGTCTTGTAACATTCGAATGTTGAAGCTAGTCTGAAAAGAGTCTCTCTGACAGACGAATTTCACCCTTCCAAAATTCGAATTTCGAAGAAAGTGATCTACTGTGCCTCTTTGAATGTTCAATGGACAGACGAATTTTGGGCTTCCAAAATTCGAATTTCGAGAGCACTGTAGAAAATTGAAAACATTGTTCATTCTTAACAGAAAAATTTTCTTCTTGAAAATTCGTATGTCACAACGTAAAAACATTTTACAAGTTTTAAAATTTGAATTTCATTTCTCGAACAGACGAACTTTGTTTTTCTACGTTGGAAGCTTTAACCTTCGGTTCCTTCGAAATTCGTCTGTTGACCAACCAAAATTCGAATTTCAGCATGTCAAAAACATTAAATGAGGTTGGAAAACGGATAGTTTTTCAGAGTAACCGTTGGATAACTTCCCCAACGGATAGATTTAGTCTCTAACGGTTAGTTGAGACCTAAAACTATAAATATAACATCATTTGAAGTTGTGGGAAACGAATCAAACTTGTATATACTGAATTTCTGCTGAATCTTCTTCTCAAAAGCTTTTACCTTCTCAACTTCAATATCTGTACTTTAACCTTCATATCTACTCTATTCAAGAGAGTTATATCTTTGTAAACATTCTACTCTTCATCTGGAAGATAGATTTACTTGTGAGGGGAAATCACAAGGGGATTGGGAAGCACATTGTGAAACTGTTTAGAGTGTTTGAGAGAGCTCCAGAAACAGAGTATACTCGTGTACTGTGGCATTAGCAAGAAGCCCGTTGAATTCTTGCTGTATAGTGGATAAATCTCAAGAGTTGTCTTGGGGACTGGACGTAGGTCAAGTGGATAGACCGAACCAGGATAAATCACTGAGTCTTCTTCTCCTTATCTTTACTTTTCAGCTTGCTCTGTTTTATACGTTGCTTCCCTTATACTGTGCTATCTTCACCCATTTCATTTTGTGCAGAGAAATTTCAATTTTCCCAATTCACCCCCCCTCTTGGGAAGTCAGCCTTGCTAACAGCAATGTGTTACACATGGTATCAATAAAATTTTGAACTTTTCATTTCTGACAACCTGTTTGGTAGCCTTAAAGTCAAATCCATTGTTAGTCACTATTTGAACGATATTCTCTTCTCTGACATAATCCGCAAACTCATTGATAAAATTGAATAACTTTTCCATTATTTTCACATAAGAGAAAGCATCAACAGATTTGATCAACATTGTACCAGCTCGGCAATTCAGCAGAAAAATTATCAAACTTCTATTTGTTCGGCTAATCCACCCATTTAACATAATAGAATATCCTTGTTTTTTCCACAAGTCTTTGCGATTTTTCATTATATCATTTGTCAACTCAACCTTTTCCTTTAAAATTGGCACCCTCAACACTTTGTAACCTGGGGCCTTAAATTTGGATCATGTTGTCTAATGGCTTCAACCATACATTTAAAGGAGTCTAGGCAAGTAGCATTGAATGGAATGCCAGCTTCATATAAATACATACCAAAGTATTGTCATACCATAGCTTTTCTCTCCTTATCAAACTTGTGAGTGATGTTTCCTTCTTGTAGCTTCCCTTGTCTTCTTAATTGGATAATTGTTCTGGTTTTCTCATAAAACAATCTATTTTGTCTAGGCTCATTTGATTGTGACATCAAACTTTTACCTTCTTTTCTCAGCCTCCTCCTTTGTTGTTTAAATTTGTGATAACATCCATACTTAAGGGTATATCATAGGTTGCTTTCTGTTGTTGTTTTCCCTCTATGTAGTCATTCAACTCTTTCCTAACATGCTTAGGACACTTTAAACATTTTGCAGCATTTTTAACAAGCCCAACTTAAAGCAATTAAACATTTTGCCGCATTTTTAACAAGCCCAACTTAAAGCAACTTGGCTCTAGGAATGCCTCCTTTTGTAACTTTGTTAGCATTGGTGTTTTAAGGAGTGCTTCAAAAATTACACTTCTACTTCTAGGCTATAAAAAAATCTATTTTTTTTTCCTTCAAAAACATGCAAGTTACAGCATTGGTGTTCTATGATTCTTATTACCCACTTTCTGCCCTGCTAATTAAAAAAAACTGAAACAGAAATGGGAAAAAAAAGCCTAAGAATCTCACACCAATTTTCTACAAGCTGCAACATAACATGTATTCATACACCTAATTACAAGAAAGACAAGAGCCGATAAACTAATTGGCATAAACAGGGAAAAAAAACTGAAAATAAAACCAAACATAAACTAACCTTATCGTTGCTCCTAATTTCTGCATTTGGATGTTGAACTCTACTTGTTTGTTGCTAATTTTGCTGATCTAGTGGTTTCTCTTTGGCGCTTGATTTGTTTATATTACAAAATCCTTGAAAGTTTCCTATTTTTTATTAGAAAATTATTGTCTTCTTATCTAATATTTTAGATTTTAAACTTCTCTAATTTTTATTATTAAACTTTCCTATTTTTTATTCATATTTTATATATAAAATTTTCTTATTTGAATTTATAATAATTATCACCTAAACCTAATAAACTGCATAAAGAGGGAGGGACTTCTTCATAATAATGCGAACATCTAGCTAACGAAATGCAATTAATAAGGATGCGGCTCATATCCTAATATTGAGTTTCTCAATGTGAGAAACCACTTAGACTTTTGAAGAAGCAGAGTTATTATTATTATTATTTTATTATAACTAAATGATTACATTCTATGACAAAAGCAACTACTTTTTAGAATTCTAATGTGGTCATGGATAACTTATTTATAAAAGAAGGACTTCACTTTTTTTAGAGGAAGTACGTAAAACTAGGATCAGTTGTAAACTATCTAGATTCCAAATTCTTTTTTATTTATCTACTCCTCCATCTCTGCAAATGTATTCCTCGAAATCATTCCATCTCTTTTATTCTGCTCTTCGGTGTCCATAGTTGATTGGTCATGCACCTGAACCGTACTTGACCAGCTAAAGGAAGTGGCATCCATTGGAGGAGATGGAGGGTTAGGGCGTCCTATAATCATCTGGCTCATGATGCTACTGGAATCTGTTCTGGGACTTTCTAACATGTCTTCTGCATCATTCATTTCATCTTCTGATAATTCTTCACCTGTGTCTGATGTGCTATAGAATGAATCTGATCTCAGAGGGTAATCTCTTCTTATGGTCCCACATATCTTGCCCTCCACTACGTGAGTCAGAGCATCAACCACCTGTAATGTCATCAATCCAACGAAGAATTTAGCTCATCAAAACTTGGGTCTTGCTCTGTATGAAGAAAGTTGAATGTGAATTTTTCAAGTAAGGCATAGTTGAATTATGCTCCATATTACACATGTGGAACAAGTTCCTCTTCTGTAATGAAAAAGGATATTTTAGAAGAGAGGGTATATGAGACTCACTGAGCTAAGTCCTACCATATCTTTCTTTTCTCTCTTCATTTTAGATTGAGGTTATGCATTTTTTAGATACATCAATGGATTCCATTCTCATCTTGAAAGAAGAGCATGGAGAGCTCATCATTCATCCAAATCTTCCAGATTAAAATTGGATGGTTTATATTTAATTTAATTTTATTCTTATAATTTTTATATTTTGATAGATGTAGAATATAAAATAAAGATAATATTATAATTTACATTTTTTTAAAACAAAATGAAGTTATCACTTAAAAGATTAAGAATTAAAAATCTAATTTGGACAGTTCAGATTTCATCTTAAGGATGAACATGTGGTGCACCAAATCTAGACACATTTAGAGGCTAGCTGAATAGGACCCAGACTTCATTTATGTAGGCTACTTGGTATGATCTAGTGGTAAGAGATGTGCATGAACAAAGAAGAATTTTTACTAATGCTAGCCTTAATGATATAGTAATTAGTTGGTTTTATATCAAAACATCCAGTTCTAGAAGATTGATAATCCAAAATGAAAAAGCAGAAAATATATGAGTTTATTTAGAAGTTTATATATATATACGGTCAAGTGAGCCATGTGTGATACTTGGTCATACATTGATAATTACACATCTTATATAGTACTCTTAAAGACTTTTAGAGTTACTGCACTAACTAAGCACTAATTCTGATCATTAGGAAGTGTCCTATTTTGAGGAATTATGACTAGTAACTTATTTCTGGGATGTAGCATGTGATATTATACTTACATGGATGTAACACCTAGATTTCCAGATCATGTACCATGTCTTGATCATTTGACATGAACTTTAAACAATTGTGACTGTGTTCAGATAACTTGAAATAAATTTAATCGGGAAACTACTTATTGTCAAGAATGGATCCTCTGAAATTGAAGTTGGTGAGATTGAGGTACTAGTATTTTACATAGAGTATTAGTATTTTGCATTCAACTTCACCAACTTCACACATTTGAAAGTTTAGAGGATCTGGATTTGCTTATTACCATATAATCAATTTTACTAATTTTCAACTGCTCTTCATCCAGTGTTGAATTTCTCTCCTTTAAATTGAAGAAAATGGATCGAAATGTTGGGTTGAGAACATGAACCAATGCTTTTTATTTCATTAACAACTTGAAAATGTAAGTAATATTTTGAAAATATTTCCTTGGGCAATTATATGCATCTCACATTTTTCTTCTTCTTGACACAATGGTTTTAACTTGAATGAAGTATATTTTGTATAAAATTCTTAGATATGTATAATGTAGACTTACATTAACCATGCTTAATCTCTTGTGAGGATCTCTGCTTAGACATTTTTCTGCAATTCGAACCATCCAAAATAGTTGATGGAAATCATGAGAATTCATGATCCTTTCATCAATTAGATCTGGATAATTCCTCTCTCTTAATAGTGGTCTTGCCTGCAAGAACAATCATCAGACCATTATACAGAGTCCTAGGAACATGAGACAACATGAGAGTAGACAGGAAGTTTGGATGTTATGATGCGTTCAAGTTGTACCAATACATTAAATATAAATGAATTAATAAAACTTCATGGTACTAATGTTGTTTACCCATCCCACAAGACTTCTGCCTTCAAGTCTTTGGTCTGTAATCCTCTTTCCAGTTATTAGCTGCAACAAGATGACCCCAAAGGAATACACATCTATCTTGGTTGACACTTTGCCATATTCTGCATATTCCGGTGCCAAATATCCTAAAGTCCCAACAACCTCTGTCGAACGGATCGAGTCTTGATTTTGAATTCTTGCCAAACCAAAGTCTCCCAGCTAGTATATCCATCAAGAAACAAAGAAGATATGTTGAGTGATTATTGAAGAAGAACCAACTCAGTGAGCATAGAGTTATTATTAGTCATCCCAATCTAAGTTTTCTATCTCATTTTCTTCAACAAGTAATGTTAATAATGTATAATATCTCAAATTTTCCCTAAAATTGAAAGTTTCATGTTTGCTTTCTTACGAGTGGCTGATGATCATGTGTTATGAGGATATTATTTGTTCTCATATCTCTGTGTATGATGTTATTCTCATGCAAGTATAGTAATCCTTTGGCAGATCCAATAGCTACTTTAATCCTATCTTCCCATCTTAGTGGAACTCGAGAGTGTTCTGCATCAATTTAGCAGAAGTTAGTCCTTAATAAACCATATCAAGAACATATAAGTATCTGCACAGTATTTTCAATTTAACAGTTAACTCTTATTCTGATCCTTGAAAGATGCTTGTTCCACCATTTTAGTTTTATAATTACCATCAAATCAGTCCAATACTCTTGAAAACTACATCAGTTTTATATTGTTGTGAGTTCTGGCTGTCTCATGTCATCAAAGTTGACCACAAAGTTCTGAAATGAATGGTTAGGAACATATGTGGAAGGTTAGCAGGAAAGAAGATTACAATTTAAGTTTTGATTTCTCCAACTAACCATCCATATCAATCACTAATATTCCACATTAGAGAAAGTTGATGCACATGGACAATTATGTTAATAAAGTAGTTCTGTTAACATGAGGTTGACTAAACTCATGACAAGATGAAATTAGTGTATTTTTCAAAAGTCTTGATTGATTTGATGGTAATTATTTTTCAAGAGGGCAACAAGGGTCTTTTGGGGACCAAAATAACAGTTTAGGCTAAACTTAAGCCTATTATTCTTACGACATAGATGTTGATCCAGCGAACCGTTGCATATATATTCATAAACAAGAAGCCTATGATTTCCTTCTGAGCATGATCCCAGAAGCATGACCACATTCTCATGTCTTGCTTTGCTTAGTAGGTTCACTTCAGATTTAAACTCCTTCTCCCCTTGAAGGCTGGCACATTTGTGCTGCTTAACAGCAATTGTCATTCCACCTAACTGCCCTTTGTATACTAATCCAAATCCACCTTCCGAAAGAAAATTCTTCTGGGAAAATCCTTTTGTGGCTGTGTAAAGCTCAGAGTAGCTGAATTCCCTCATCCATCCAGTTTTTTGTCTTTTGTTCTTGCACACTGAACAAAGTGGATTCTCAAATTCTTCCTTTATCTGAAAATGAGGTACTTCTGTTTGGCCTATCTCTTTACTCTTAGAAATGTAAAATACTGAATGTTTCCCTGCTGTTTGGTGTTCAGTCTTTGGAAGATTTTGTTCCTCTTTGTATTTTAGAGAATGAGTAGAAGTTGGGGCTTCGGTACTTTGAAGACCTGAAACTCCAGTTGCCATGAGTTTCTCACTTGATGATGATCTAGTTCCTGTTTGATTCACCATAGGTTATCCTTAATGTACTGTGAACTTGTCAAAAATCATAGACTGTCGCTTAATTATACACCACATTAGGTATGCAGATTTGGATGAAGTTCTGTGATTTATATAAGTTGTTCCATGTCATCAATTGGAGGCACTGACTTAATAAATGGGACAATAGGACTTAAAATGGTCATGACTTGGAGTTTCATAAACATGTCTGACTATTACTTTGTCTGAACTGTGTAACCCAGAGAATCTAAAATATAATCTGACATAAGAAATCATAGGAAATTGGAGGAGAAAATTTTTTTTATCTATGACCAAATCTTTATTTTTTTTTATCTTTTGATTTTGGATGTTTAGTAAAGCTTTGACATGGACAAATTTGGTTCAGTTTGGAGAAATGTTTAAGATGGAACCTAAACCAGTATAAGGCACCTAGGTGTGTTCATTGGCCCTGTTGGCCTGCTAAACCGAGTCTGACTTGGCCACTTTCGAGCCCGGACAAAAATATGGCCAAACTAAACCAAACAGGGTTGGACCACTATACTAGGCTAGGCCGGGCATTAGGTTGAGGTGATGCCTGGCCTAGACCTGTGAAAATCCCTAAAGATACCCCCACTCTTAAGAAACCAGCTTGTAAGGACCATTATACTAGGCTAGGTTAGGCACTAGGTTGAGGTGATGCCTAACCCAGCTTGACCCGTGAAAATCCCTAAAGATACCCCCACTCTTAAAAAACCAGCTTGTAAGGACCACTATACTAGGCCAGGTTTGGCACTAGGTTGAGGTGATGCCTGGCCTAGCTTGACCTGTGAAAATCCCTAAAGATACCCCCACTCATAAAAAAACCAGCTTGTAAGTTGTAAGATTGCGAAGGACTACCTAAATTCATAAGTTTAATTTGTGAAGTAAATGACTATAAATAGTTATATTATAATCTCTAAGAGAGGCATAGTGTATTGGCAATAATACTATGGCAAAAGAATATACTTACTCTTGTGAGAAAATTGTTCCTGTGAGCTTCCTGGTATCACTTCCATATTTCTTACTTGATCTGATCTTTCATCAAATGATCCGGGTTTCTCTTGTAGTTTTGGCTTTCTTAGCCTTTGAATGCTATAGTGATTCCGTACCCTATAAATTCCACAATGGAGATTGTCCATGAAGTACCTCTTATCTTTGCTCATCTGTCTGCATTATGTAGTTCACAGCATCATAAAGTTAGATGTAATTTGCTTGAGTCTGATATGTGAGTGCCTATATTATCGATGAAGCAATGATAGAAGTCACAGGAAAACACTCATACTAAAGTTTTCCTTCAGGGGTGATACTATAATTGGAATTATTACACTCTCAATACTTTATTATGATTAATCACTTCAACTTAAAAAGCTTATACTATTCAGTGTAGGCCTCTGAGTGGTTTTTATTATAATTTCTAATGCGTCCTCTTACACAAAAGATCACCCTAAGCTCAAAAGCTTAAACTCTTAAAGTGTAGAACAGTTAGTTATTCATAGAAACTTTGATACCATGTCGAAGATCACCTTAAGCACAAAAGCAAAGCCTACTAAGTGGAGGCCTATGAATAATTTTCTAACAAAATCCGATCTTCATTTTTTTCTGCTAAATGTGGGATTTCTCAAAATTATGTGAGCAAATTTTCAATACTTATGCAAATCTATATAAACAAGTAGTTTATTTGCTTTGCTTTCACTTGCAATCAAGTTGTAGGCTAAGGAAAAGATATGGAAGCTGACCTATCAAGTATCAAGCATGTTGTCCTAAATCTCTTGACAGCATCACAAGTAACCTCTAGAGAAGGGTATGCAAATACTTGTATCTGGAATACAATCTGAGATGTACCATAGCCAACAGTGATTTCACCGGCCATTACAGTAAAAGATGATAAATTAGTCAGTAATAGGGAAAAAAAAAGAAGCATAACATTGGAGAACCTGAAACAAAAACATAGATGCAATTTTTTTAGTGTTTGCTATCAGATTCTTCAATAAAAGCATAACATGAGGAGATGAGTTGTAAAAAGTGTCTGGGTTATTTTTACATTGGAGGACCTGAAACAAACACTTAAGGAATTTAATGGAAGCCTTGTCCTTTGTAATCCCATAAATCTTTTAATAGTGAGAATATTATCATGTTTACAGGTATAAAAATCATTAATCATGTTTAAAAGTTTCATATTTCAAACAGATCTGGTTATAATTTGTATAGTTAATTTTCTTCCTTACTTGTGAAGTTTATGAAACCGCTTTGCAATCTATAGACCTATTGAATGTGTCAAAAAGTCTGGTAGTGTGATTTTTCAGTGAGTTACTTGATACAGGCCATGTAGTTATATTAGACTGAACTCACATTTTTTGCTTGACAATACTGGGAAAGTTTCATGACTAGTGGCCTCTTATGATATTCTTCCTTCATCTTGGCAACTTCTTCTTGAAGAATGTTCTGATCTGTTACAATAACTGATCTTGAATCCAACTTCATGATTTTGTTCACTGATGAGCAAAAGGAAAAGAAGAACTTAGAAAGCCAGCAATATCAGACAGTAATAATAAATGATGCAGCTGAATATTCTAACTAAAAATTACATTTGTATAATGTAGACCAGTCTAATACAACCAAATAAAAATTTATTCTTCCAAAGGTAGTAACTTAATATTTAACTTATATTTTAAAATAAATATGCAGGAGATTCTTTCATTGGAGAGATGACTGTAATACTGTTGAACCAAAGTTTATTCTCCTATGAGAATCCATTATAGAATTTATAAAAGATGTACAAGCATATCGAATTTTACTCCTTTCCATTTTTAGAAAAAAAAATCATCTACTGTTACTACGAAACATACCAAGTATTGCTAGAATTGCGAGTTCATCTCCATGCTTTAGAGATAGCTGTTTCAGAGCCTTTTTTATAGCGCTTTTACTAACATCTTTTGATACATCCTGAATCACCACTATCCTCTGAGGCTCTAAGGACATTTTTAATCTGGTTTGGTATGGACACCCAAATTCTTATCTAAGATAAAAACGAATGATAATTAGTTAATTACACTTCACTCATAATGACTTTTTCTTTAACTTTCTTTTACTTTCCCTGCAAGTTTCTTTTTGCTTCTGATAAATGATCTATATATGAAGGAAAGAAGTAATCAGTAGGAATAGAAAAGAAAACAGAAAAACCAAAGAGCACCCAAAAGAAGTAGTATATACATTTCTCTCTAACTATACTTCCAAAAGTCTCAAAACAAAACTGTGAAGAAGAAAAGAAGGAAAAGGGTAGTGATAAATCAATAAGAGAGCTTCTCAAAAGATGGCAGTATATTCGGATATTCAATGTGGGGGTATGAAGAAGCAAGTGGCTTTATGAACCAATTCAAAGAATATTATATTTTTTTTCTTTAATTTTTTATTCACATTCACCAATTGTTTTCATTCTGGTTTTTTCTGGTACTGTTTGCATCTAAGAAGCATCGATAAGAACTATGCTTTGAAACAAAGTGTGACATTGTTGGCAAGTTATTATTTTATCTATTTTCATGCCGTCTCTGAGGTGGTTTTTGCTGGCAATGGAATTTAAAAGAATAAAATCATTCTCAATATGATTAGGTCATCACCATATTTTGCTCCAAAGATTCTTCTTATGCTTTATATTATTAACTACTTGGTATTGATTCACATAAATTCTTCATTTTATTTACACTAATGATACTTATGATAGATACTTTAACATGAGAAAATTTGAAGAGAAAGTGACCGCTATAGCATAAATAATTCAGCCAATGAAGGTTGGCCTAACTAGTACGAGAATGTGATTCATACTCCCATAAAGATATGAGTTTGAATCTTATTATTGATATAAGAATTTTGTTGGTAAATAATATGTAATTTGTAATTATATTTTTATAAATATATTTGAACCGTCAAATTTGTTTTAAGTTTAGAGCCTATCAAACCCAACTTATTAAGACTTTTTGCCCAAAAAGAAAAAAGAAAGATGAACGTGAAAAACCGATTCAGAAAGCATAAGAGGCGTGTGTTAGAACACTGAACTGTCAATGATGTAATTGATCCAAATTCATAAAGAAAGTCATAATATGAATTTAATTTAATTTAATTAATTATTAAATATTAAATAATTTAATTAAAATTCAAAATTTTAATTTTAATTTCAATATTTAAATTTCTACTCAGTTGATTATTAGAAAAAAAATTTACCAACAAATTTTAAACCTAGCAGTAACGTGTGAGAGTTCGAAAAATTGACAAAGAATCTGTTCATGCTAAAAAAAGAAACAAAACTCAATTCTTCATGGATTGATCCTCTCTTCCACCGTGAACTTAAATTTAGCATAACAACATGAATAATTAATTATCAAGTATCCATGAAAAGTCTCACAGTAACTAAATAATGAATGGGACCATCTATTTTAATAATTAAAGTTTTGTTGCTCATTGCATTTTTTAAGAAAGAAAAAGAGAAGGGAAAGGGAATGGATGAATTAAAATGTTTTAGACTTTGATTGGAATGGAAAGAAAATAGAGAGAGGGAAATATTGGGGGGGAAATAAAGAGAAACATAGACAAAGAGAGGTCTAGGTTCATTTTTGTTTTCTTCTCAAAATTTTTCCTCTTTTCTACTTTTCCCACGGACGGTTGTTGTTTTGAAATCAGACAAATTTTGAGAATATTTTATTATTTTTTAACAGTTGATCTTATGGTTTTGCTTAGAAGCCACCGCTAATTAGATGAGATGCTAAAACTTGTATACGTTTGAGAGAAACAAATCTAATTTTGTTATCATCAATATGCACACAACATAACATATCAATGTATATGTTAAAAATTTAAAAAAATCATATTATTTATAAATTATGAATAATGGAACTCATCAAATCAACATTTTATTTTAAATTCCTTGTCCAGAAGGGTCCTCAATCTATGCTACACATAAATCATGCAGCACAACCACGGTGTTGTGCAGGAGAATTCCCCATAGGAGCTGTGGCCTGCACCTCATGCGAGGGGGTGTCTGCTGCATGGTAAACAACTCAAGTCCTACAAATTATAGAGCTTATATTAGTTACTTATTTCCTCCCAAATAATAAAATCATTAAATAATTTAAATTATAATAAAATTTAATAATTTTTCATTAAAGTATTCTTAATTTAAATATTAATAGATGTTTTGTACTTCATTTATCATTATTTTTTTACTAACATTTACCATTGCTTTAATAAAAGGTAACATAGTAAAATAATAATTTATTTTTAATTGAGACATTTAAATTTTTTTAATATAAAAAATAAAATGGGATGGAGTGAATAGTTATCATTCAGTGTTTCTTGTAGCAAACAAGAAAAACTGCAGTCTGAACATGCTAATTGAAATTGGAGACAAGAAGAAGGAAACAAATGTGGCTTTGAAAAAGAGCCAGTTTTGATTCTCCTTTTTAAAAAAGAAAAATCATGATTTTTTAAAAAAATATGTTTAATTAAATATAAATTATTTTTTAAAAAAAATGAAAAATAAGTTAAACTATGATTCTAAAAAAGAACGAGAAAAGTTACTTTTATTTTAATAAAATCTGGGTTTTGAAAAATGGGAAATAAAATTATTCTATATTATACATATAAAAGTACTTTTAATTTTTATTATTTAAACAGATTTTTTGCCAAACTTACTTTATATAAAAATAATAACTTAATTTATCTAAATTTTATTTTTATAAATTTTATTTATCTTAATTTTACAAAACTGACAAGTAAACGACCAATGTTAACCCTAGACGACGTGGTTGCATTTTATTTGTGTCCAACAAAACGTAAACGTAATGACTGACGTGAGCAATCAATGGCTAATGAATAAAAAAACAGCTCAAAAATTTTTTCTTTACTTTATAAAATTTAATAATTCATTATATCATAAAATTTATAACTCAACTATTATCTAAAAAATAATCAAGCGATGGAGTTTGTCGTTTTCAAATAACTACTCCATCATTTAGTTTTTGGCTAATATATTATTATCTTTTGAGGATTACAATATTAAGCATTAATCAAAATTCTTTCTTAATAAAATGATATCGCTTATGTGAGATAAATTAAAAGACTTAGTCTCAATTAATATATTATTAAAGTAAAATAATTCTAGAGATGTAAGTTTGTCACTCATTATATTTTTTGGTTGAATTTTACGTCCTATATTTAAAAAAGAGTATCATGCCCAGAACTATGAAACCTAATTAAGGATCCAATTAATTAATGATAAGGCCTTGAAATAAATAAAATATCACTTTCTGGTTATAAGATGTTAGGTAACTTCTTTTTGAAGCAAGCGATGGTGGCAGAGGAGCGAAGGTTGAAGACGCAGGCCTGAAGATCTGTTTTCTGAAGTTGGAGAAGATGGCTTTATGGTTTGTTCGAACTTCCGACACAAACTCAACCTTCACCTTCAGAACTCAAGCTTGGTGTGTCTCTCTGTGTCTATATATATATGTGTGTGTATGTATATATATAAATATACATATATAGATATATTCTTCCAAGCATGTCATGAAAAGGGGTGAAGAACTTGATCGATTTGAAGATGGTTATTACAAGTTTAACTACATATCGGCATATACTTTTTCTGTGGGTTCTTGAATTTTCAATTTTCTGAATGAGTTCCATCATCATGATGAAAGCACTAATATGGTTAACGTCAAGAGTATAAAGAATAGCTGTGTTTTACTTTACAGGTTTTAAAACAGAGCATAGTGAGAGAACAAGCTTCTGAAAATCTGGTGCTGTACCCTTTCCACTGTGACTTTCATCTTCAGCCTCTCATTCTTTTATGAACATAGGTGGAATTTTGAAGGAAATGTTGCCCACTTAATGTTTAAAATTATTATATATATATACACACATATATATAGTACCTTATATTTTTAACTAACTTGAAATTTCTTTTAGTGTAATGGAACCATCACACTCTCGGTCAAATTTGGCTTATCGTCATGTCAGAAACAGAGAAGAGCAAAAACGGGATAGCAGATACATATATATATATATATATATATTGTATATGTATCCGGTATGGTGAGCTTTTTAACAGGAGGATTTATCGGGATCTGATTAACCCGGATTGAGCAGGCAAATGCTTGGTGGTGGATAGCAGAGACGTTTTGTTGTTTCTTTACACACCTTAGTCCAGTTAGCAATCATGCAAGCAAAATGTTATACATGTAAGCAACCTTAACACCATTTATGTTGGACTTGTTCAGACATTATTATTCTTAAATGTAGGGAGTAGGGACTAACGTCCCAAACTGGAAAAAGTCTAGGAGCATTTTACAAAAATTTAAACTATGAGGACCCATTTCAAAATAGGTATAAACTATGGGAACTAAATGTTTGATTTTCCCAAGCTCTTTTAATGAGAATAGATAAATTTTAAATTTTAAATTTATATATATAAAAAATATTACATGACTTTACTCAGAATAAGAAATTGTATTAAGCCAGTTTTGAGTTTTGACCATTTCTAAGAGAAATATATTTTTCTCACTTAAGTAGTTTTAATGAATGAATTTGTTTTTGTTTGGTGGCAAAAATAAAATTATTTTAATTCAATATTCTACCACTATTGCATCTATAAAAAATAATAATAAATAGAAGGGCCGGCACATGCCTTAATGAACTTGGGCGGAAACATAATGGGTATTCATTTAACGGCCAGGGGGCAATTGTTGGTTTGATTCATTCGCCAAATATTGAAGGGGGTGAAGGGGAATTTTTTTTTTGGGAGGGGGAGGCGAAACATATAAAATACGTATATTATCCATGCATACCTATTTGTCTCCAGGTGGCTGCCCTTTATCATTACACATGATTTTGTCCCTGCTCCTAAGTCAAAACTTAAAAACTGTAAATATAGAAAGTGTTTTTTTTTAATCCAATAGCTCACGACCTCAGGCAAGCCATCATATATCTGTATTCTCTGCCTAAACAGAAATCACCATTATATATAGGAGCTCATTGCTCATTGTAGTTCATGAAAGCCACATTACCCTGCTCTAATACCTTATCTTGAATTACACGCTTACCGCCTGTCAAATTATGGATAGGAAAAGTAACAAAGTGACAAATATACAATGGAAATAAATATCTCTCACTTGCAATAATCTATGAAAAGCAATCTCGAAATGGTTAACAAATCCACAAATAAATTTTTCCCGTGACTGTTATGCAAATATACGAAAATAACGTTTTTTTCTTTTTCTCTCTTAAAGGCGGTTGTTCTAATTTGAATATAACTTTACTCTCACTTTAATATGACCCATTTCTACTTAAATAAGTGAGATACATAATGAATTTTTAGATTTGAATCTTTCTCTACATAGGAAGAGAGTCTACATCCAACAATTATTCCTCCCTAGATGGAGTGCTTCAATAAATCACATCACCAAGTTTCTTCTCATACTTTTGTTTGAAAACTTGATAGGTGAACCCTTGTAAAACCCATCCAAAGAACTCACTTTGATGCGTAAGACACCCGAATATTTGTGAAATATGGAACACAAAGACTAGACAGCAAATAAAAGAACAAAAATGCACAAGAACAAAAGTAAAAGAAAGCCAAAATAAAGAAATAAGATAGATAGATATTGGTCTTAATAAATTAGATCCCAAGAGAACCGGTCTCTTGAACCCTAGTTCCGGTAACGCCACAAGAATTGACCAATTCATTGATAAGTCATAGTGTTCTCTCTAGCACTCAAAGAAACGCAAGAAGAAAACTCACAAAATTGAAATTCTCATTTGTCTAAATCTGAGAAACGCATATAAAAGTTAGTTTTAAATAGGTAAGGTAAAATTTAACCTAATAAGTCTAGAAAACCTAATTAATTTTGGCTCAAGTAATCCTAATAGGATTAGGAGACTTTTGACTCAAATAACACTTCTATTGGACCTAGAAAACTAATAAAATAAAGCCCTAAAATAAAATAACGAAAATTCATAAAAAAAATAAAATAATACCTAACCCCTTATAAACATGCCAACACATTAATGAAATCACCATGACATGTTTATTTACAATGTGTGTTATAAAAAAGATTACTATTTGACTAATTGGACTTTATTTCTCAATATAGTTCAGCCCATAATTAATAAAAATAAAATTAAAATCGATTAAGTCTATTAATGCCTAAGTCACATGCTCTTTTAGTGAAACACATGATTTTTTCAGTAATCTCTTTTAATGAGCTTCTCTTGAATTTGAATCTTTCCAAGTAATAAAGCCTCCTACCATGCTCCTAAATGTGTCCAAGCCATCCTCTATCATTTCCTCCCTCTTCGAAAAGATTCATCCTCGAATCTCCATAATCTACATGGAAAGAAAGGGAACTATTAAACCCATCAAATAAATTATATGGAGTATACTTACCTTTCAAGCTTGATTGATGCATCTTTTCTTTAATCCTTCCATGAACTTGAAGGATATCATTCTCCCTTGACTGCAAATTTGTTTTAAATATTCCTCTAAGCTTTTGCAACTAATCTCCAAGATAAAAAATCTTTTAACCATTATGTCGAACAAGGGATTTATTTTCCAGCATTGGTGCACAAAATCTGAAATCTTTCTTCATATCATTTTCACCAATATCCTGCCACAAAGAACTAGATACAAACTCAACACAACTAGACTCAAATGGAACCAAACGGTTAGGGAAAACATGAAAGATGAAATTATGAAGAAACATGACACAAAAAGACTCAAAAGGGATTAAGGTGATACAATGATCATATGGGAAGAAATCTGAACAAATTGGATGTAATTCATTAAATTCAAAATCTGGACAGATTTGACACATGTAGATGATGCATAATGATAGAACAAAGATGGAGAAGAAATAACTTGAAGATCATGAAACAAGATGAAAGATAACACATATGAATAAATCAATTTGATAGAGGGATGAGAGAACAAATATTGGACAGAAATCACATTGAATAAATTATCATAAATCTAGAGAAAATAAGGACATAAAAAGGAGCACAATCCGCAAAGATGGAACACAAAAGATTTGTGACATGGAACAAATCACAAGCAAAGAAACAAACAAAGATATAACTTATGAGACTCACACAACACATAACACATGTGATGACTTAGATAGATATAAGAAACAAATAAAGGAAACAAAACACAATGACTATGAAATGGAATAGAGGATGAAGCAACAATGAGTGAATATGATACCAAGTGATCACAATGCATCTCTTTCACAAGGGACTCATTCAATATGGACTCATGCAACAAAGATATGTGACATAAATCAAAGAAATCATAATCATAATGAGAAGAAAGAAGAAAACACAATAAAGACACATAAGAAAGATGAGATGAAGAAGGAATGAGCTTTGTATAAACTACTTTAAGTTCACCTTCACTCTCATTCTTCTTCAAACTCCCTTTTTCTTTTCTCTTTTTCATCTTTTTCTTCCTCTTTTTCACTCTTTTCTCACTTCCCTTCTCTCTTACTCTTTTTGCATTCTTTTCATTTTTCTAGACATTTTCTCTCTTAAATCTCTCTTTTCTTCTCTCATTTCTACCACTCTCATTTTTCCACTCTAGCTTACTTTTCAAGTTCTCATTATTTTCACATAAATGAATACATGACAACGATTTATGGGCTTTATCGGAAACACAAGAACAATTTTTAACATGCCCATTAAAAACAACACGATCGAAATCTTTAATCACCATGTCAACATGCTCAATCTCACCAATGTAATCATAAGAACCAATTTCCAATGAAATTTTATCATTAGAGCTACTAGGAACTAGCATACTACTATTCAAGAAATTTTCCATCAAATCATTAGCAATGAGTAAATCATGATTCTCATATAAAAGTTGCTCAAAATTAGGGTCAATCTCAACATCATGAAAATCACTTTTTAATTGTACTATATTTATAGTACAACTAGATTCAACAAAGTTATCATCACTGACAACATCTAGCACAATTTTCTCTTCATGATCTAGTAAGACACCATGTTCAATCAATTCAATGGAATTCTTATGATCAACACATTCAGATTTAATTTCCAATTCAATTGATCCAACATAAGAAAGATCATCAATGCAAGCAATATCATTCTTCTCACTAGAATTATCACATCTTAAATCACAAAAGATAATACCGGAGTTTTGAGGATCATGTGTACCTATAGTGGATTCTTTCATTCTATCATTAGTTGTTGAAGTGGTGGTAACATCATCATCCACTCGATCTAGTTTCTCTAAGTAGGAATCACATGAATCTTGGATCACGAGCATATGCATCTTCTTGGAATGTTCAACCACACTTTTAGCTTTGGATGACATGTATTTTTACTTCAAGACTGCTCTCATTTCATTCCATGTTATAATGGAAGGTTCTTCATTTGTAGCTCGTTTAATTTCTATCTGTTTCCACCAAGCAGCAACTTTTTTACCTAATCAAAGGTAAGCACATTGTGCTTTTTTTATTTTAGAGTAGTTGCAACATGCGAAGGTTTGTTCAACTTTTCTTTCCTAATCCAAGTAAACATTAGAATTTTTCTCATCATTAAATAGTGGGATCTTCAATTTGATGTTGCTAAGAACATCCATATAAGCAGAAACCTTTGGATTACGCCTTACTTTAGTTTTAGAAGGAAACTCTAGGCGATCCAATTTTACATTCGCTTCCTTAATTTGATTATTGAAAGTCCTTAATAAGGCCTTAAGATCAACTTCTTCAACAACCATATTTATAATCTGAAATATTAGTGTAAAATAAAGAGAAAAGAAATAGGAACCTCACATACTCTCTAACGTGTTTTACTCAAATAATGCAAATACGATCGTGTTTCACACTAAATCAAGGCTTTTTTTTTCAAATATGATGCAATTTCTTTCTTGCCTTTTTCCACTCAAAACTTGCTTTCTTATAAGAGTATTAAATTAAAACCACAACTTCAATAAAAAAGAAATCAGTTTTTTAAAGAAATGGCAATCACAGAAAACAAATGTCCAAAATTAAAGTTCTCAAAGATCCTAATTTAATTAAGTAATAACCAATACAAAATTAGTATAAAGGAACTGAAATTTCCAATAAGAAGAAAGAAATTTAGGTGCTAGAAATCAAAGAAGAATAGTAGCAAATAGAACAAATAAGAATGAAAATTAGGAAGGAAATTGATAAGGAAATAACTCTGAAGAAATAACAAATTATAGAGATTTAGGCTCAACAAATTAGGAAACAATTCTAAATGATCAAATATATGATTTTTTTTTAATAAGATTGAGTTTAAGCAAGGAAAAACCATTTGGGATTCAAGCCAAAATACTTTAAGAAAGTATAATTCTCAATCAAATCAAGAACTCAATCAAATCACAAAATTCTACATTTAGTCCAACCAAATCTCTTTTTCTTTCTTTTTTCTTCATTTTTTTACTATTTTTTTGTTGCTACTATATTCTTTTTTTTTTTTTCAACAATCAATCTCTCTCTATTTTTTTTTTCAAATTTTTTTATTTTTTTTAAAATCTGGACAACTCACCCTAGAATATAGGATGAATATATATTTTTTTTAATTTGGATGATGAACAGTGGAACAAAACAGTGGTGAACAGTGAGTGAAAACAGTATCGTGAACAATTATCGAAACAGTGGTGGTGAATAGTGAACCCGTATGGATGAATAGTGACAAATTTTCCGGAATCAATGAAAATAGAATGAAACGAAGAGAAAGAAGCAAAACAGAAGAAACACACATTGATTTGCAAATCTAAACTCTGATACCAAATGATAGGTGAACTAATATGAAACCCATCTAAAAAATGCACTTTGATGCGTAAGACACCCGAATATTTGTGAAATATAGAACACAAAGACTAGACAACAAAGAAAAGAATAAAAAATAACAAGAATAAAAGTAAAAGAAAGCCAAAATAAAGAAATAAGATGGATAGATGTTGGTCATCATGAATTAGAACCCAAGAGAACCGATCTCTTAAACCCTAGTTCCGGTGACGCCACAAGGATTGACTAATTCCTTGATAAGTCATAGTGTTCTCTCTAGCACTCAAAGAAACGTAAGAAGAAAACTCACCAAATTGAAATTCTCATTCGTCTAAATCTAAAAAACGTATATAAAAGTTAGCTTTAAATATGTAACATAAAATTTAATCCAATAAATCTAAAAAACCTAATTAATTTTGACTCAAGTAATCCTAATAAGATTAGGAGACTTTAGGCTTAAATAACATTTCTATTGGACTAGAAAACTAATAAAATAAAGCTATAAAATAAAATAATGAAAATTCATAAAAAATGATACCTAATCCCTTATAAATATACCAACACATTAATAAAATCACCATAATATATTTATTTACAAGGTGGACTATAAAAAAGACAACTATTTGACCAATTTAGCTTTATTACTCAATATAGTTAAGCTCATAATTAATAAAAATGAAATTAAAATAAATTAAGCTCACCAATACCTAATTTACATACTCTTTTAGTGAAGTATATAATATTTTAAGTAATATTTTTTAATGGGCTTCTTTTAGATTTGAATATTTCCAAGTGATAAAACCTTCTACTATAGTCCTGAATTTGTCCAAGTCATCCTCTATCAAAACCCATTTAATCTCAGCATTTTTTTTTTCATCTTAGCCATGCTAATTACTGTTCGTGCTAGAGTTCCGTTGCAAAAAATGTAAAAATTTAAGACCATTTTTTTCGTATTCTGCACTCTGCAGCTACGTTATCTCATAGTTAGCCACATCAGGAAAGTTAACACCATTTTTATCACTTGGATGAACTTGGGACCTATTCATAAAAAATGTAAAAATTAGGTATTAACTCCTCAAATGTCAAAAAGTATAGACAGTGTTCTAAAAATTTTTTAACTGTAAGGACTAATTTTCAAATTGATGCAAACTATATTTTTCTTACTTTTATTATTTTATATATTCATATATTACAAATTATACTATTCATAAGTTAAAATAATATAAATTATTTATCAAATTTTATATAATGCATGAGATCACTATCTAATTTGGAAAATAGAGAAATATTTCTACAATTATGGCATTAGAAAATAATGACGTTCTTTTTATTTTTTTCTTTAGCCTTGAGAAAATAATGATGTTCAAGTCTTGCTTTAGTTGTTTTTTTTTTCTTTTTTTTTTGGCTGATGAGTCATGACTAGAGCAGTATGTGCCTGCATGCCTTATCTTTTTCCATTGCACAATTTGAAAATTTTGTATTTAATCTCAGCCTGAGGTTTTTTTAATTGATATTAAGATTTTTTTAATTTGATTTTTTTCAATAAAATGTTTGGTTTGAACATAACGAATGTAATTTTTTTAATTAACATGTGATGACTATAAAATACAATTAAAAATGTATCAATTATATTATTTTTAAACAATTAAATATTTATTATTTTAATAGACAATTAAACACATTTTCTATGCATTAAATTATTTATAATTTATGAATTATTTAGCATCTTAAGTCTTATATTTTTGTTTTGAAAATCTCTCGATAAAATTTATTATATATATATTGATATATTGTCTCATTAATAACCAATATAATCAATAATAATATAAAATATATAATTTATAATCGATCACATTATTCTCATACTATAATTATTATATATCCTTAAAAGTTAGATGTTAGTTTCAAACATGCAATGCATTGCATGCAAACTGTGGCAATAATTTTATACTAACAAATGATGCAACTTAACCTACATCAATGGTAGGGTGGAAATAAGGCAAGTTAGATATTGATTTTGACTAAATAAAATATTCCTATGTAAAATAATCCTATATTATTGACATGAGGCCTCAGTCAGTCAGTCATATTTGTTAGCCTATACAAAGTTTATTTATTATGCTTAGACTTGAGCTATATTGGTATGGCTGAAGCTTATTTAAAAGTTTATTCATAAATAGTTTAATAAAAATCATTTAAACTATATTATAATATATTACATATAAATTATATATATTAAACGCATAATACTATATTATATATAATAAAAATAATTTAAAGAAATCACCTAATATGTCTGCAGGTCAAACTTTATGTAAACATATTGGGCCTATTTTTAAATAGGCCAGACGATGGATTTGAGTCTGAACTTTTTCTCAAATAAACCAAGCTTAAATTAGGCTTACACGCCAACTTCAATATATATAAAAATTTATTAAAGGCTAGAATGGTGTGGCTTTTGGAATGAATGAACACACACACACACACACTCCGAGCTCACATCTTGTTTTTATATTATTTTGAGATTTTTGTTTGCCAATAAGAGAAATCAAATGAATATTTACATCTTAGAATGCTCATCCATATATTTCTCAGACCAAATATTGCAATTTGCATATTGCATATTGCATGTTATCTCTTATGAGATTTTGGAGAAAAAATAATAAAAAAAAGAGAACTCTTTTTGACATTAGGAACCTTTAAGTAAATATTTTTATGCTTTTAAATTTTTTTAATAATTTTTTTTATTTTTAAATAATTTTTTATTTATTTAAAAAAATAAAAAACGAATAAAAAAAAAATAAAACGATCCCCCGATTTCGGGGGATCAATTTGAGGGGGATGGGAGGAGAGTTGCTCCCCTCCCCTCCCCCTCCCCCCTCCCTCCCCCTGTACCAAACAGGGCTTAAGCTTGTCATGCCAATTCTTTGTTCAAGCTGTACTCTCAAGCTTCGTATTCTTCACGCGAATCCCTCTTCCAATGTCTCTTACTATCAGGCTTACTCACCACTCTATCTGGATACCCCCTTCGCGTCCCCATTCCCTGGTACTACTTCAATGCTTATGAATTCACCGATTTTATTCACTTCTTATCAAGGAGATTTTATGTATTATTTCCTTTTCTGTGGATTTTATCCCCCTGTTCTGATTTTTTTTTTTCGTTATAGATGTGCGAATTCGGGTTAAAGGGAATACATGATAGCGTACTCATGCACAGTTACTTCGCTAAGCGTTGCAATACCCGTCTTCATCACAGCCTCTGTAGAAGGCTTTGCTCGAGTAACAGCAGCGACAATGTGAGTAATCTATCCTGAAATTCAACTAGATTTCTTCTTTCTGCCTTTTTTTTTTTATGTGTTTTCATGATTAATTTTGCAAGTAGTGTGATTTTAATCCGTTAGTGAATTTAGAATTATAATTTAATATTGCAAAAGCTGTTGCTTGTTCCTCATGACAATCCCTGCCCTCAAATACTTCTTTTCAAGCGAATTTTAATGCCAAGCTTTTTCCTTTTGATATCAACGAAATTGGAACCCATTTTGTAACCCCAAGTAAACTTCGTACGTTGAAACGCTTTAAGAGTAATTACCCCAGTATATATGCCTAAAAGGAAAACTATGCCAATGTAGCTGTTGCTTACCACTATCACTAGATTGCTGTCTAAAATAGCAATTTCCACTAAAATTCCTGACTTGTAAGAATAAATTATTTATGATTAGGAGTTTTTATTGAAACTTGACTAACTTCCCATGCATTGCCTGGAGTTTTAGTGATTAGCTACACTATTCATGACTTGTAAATAGTGTGACTTACTACAAATTTTATGTTGATTACATTTCTCAATTATATCACTGGCTGCAATTTTCCCCATTACCAGTTCATTACTTGAGTTTGTTATTCAATGAGAGAAGTAAAATGATAGAACTTAATTGACAGTATGTAGTTAAATGAATGGTAGAATGTATAAGGATGTAAACATATATTTTGAATGTGTGCTAACCCTCTCTATTTTCATTCCAATTTCTGAACTGTGGCAATTTAGTTTCTTACTGAAGTTCCAATTTTCTGATTTCAGAAAAAAAAACATTAGAGGTTACTCTGTAAGACTACAAATTTAATACTGGAACTATACCACACTTGAGATGATTATAACATGGCAATACTATGTTGTCCTCTAGAGTTCATGCAAACCAAACAACATCAATTTCTTAGCTCTTATTACTTTGTTCGCTTTTACTTGGTATTGCCAGCATCATGTAGCTTCTATTTTTAGAAAATATTTAGTCCCTTCAAGTTCAACAACAACTTTTGGGGACTTTAACCTTTGAAGCTGATTTCTTAAATCTTGGGAATGTCAGTCAATTGCAGAGTATTATTTGCTAATGTATAAGGATATAGGAAATTATGAAATGTCCCTACAACTATGAAGGGGCATCAAGGGATTCAAAAATGGTGTTCTGGATCTTAGTTTCAATGTTGATGACTAGAACTGTAATTCCCTCTACTTAAATTTCAAAACAAATTATTACTTCCAACCATTGATTTAATATGTTCTTTTAGTTTGTGAAAAAAATATAAGCTTATGCTTATTGGACCAGAAGAGTTTCATATCTTCATTCTTTAATGGTATGATGCCTTGGTGGTTAAAGATTCTCATGGACACTGTATTTTGTTGTTAGTTATAATGACATAAACATCAAACGAATGGTAAAGAGTCTCCTGGAAACTATTATTTTGTTAACTAAGAAAAGGAAAAATGTGCAGAATGATAGGGAGAGTACTTTTCGCTGGAAGTCACTTAAAGATATAGATAAGTAGGTGATACTATCCTCTGTTAAAAGATAAACGAAATTTACCCTTATTATTTTTTGTTTTTTTTATACTTTCTTCCTCATGAAAAGTTGTATCAGTGCAATAAATTGTATAAGCGGTTATGCTTCTTTTATTACTAATTGGATTATTGTATATCTGTTGTTGTTGTAAGGTCAGACACATGAGCTGTCAGATGTATGCAAGCATGAAGGTATATGACTACTTATGTTTATTGAAGTATGCAGTTGTTTGGATCTAGTTAAATTTTAAAAGTTACCATGTCGTTATCAATGCATAGATAGCACACGCCACTATTGATTACTGGCTATTGAAATCCCTTATCCAATTGTTGGTTTCTGTTATTTTGTGAAAAGTGTGATAATAAGTACTGTATTTTGAAGTTTGAACACAGGGCATGTTTTCATATCAATGAAAAACTAAATTGGTGTCCACTTCACAGTGAATAATGAGGAGTAGAAATGCATGCGTATGTTTTTTTATCTGCTTGATGATTTGTTCTTCATTCTGTAGTGCAACCTGTTCACCTACATACTGAGTTGAATGTATTTTTCTTCAAATGTTCAACTGTATGTTTACGTAGCAAAGATGCAAAGTTGTTGTCTTGGAAAAAATTCTTTTCATCATTACTTAAAAGATCATGAACATTTTTCTATTAGATTTACATGAGATGACTTCTTTATGACTTGTGACAATTGATTTGGCATTTAAGGAACCTAATTGAATATGCTTAGAAAGAACAGAATAGATTAAATTGCTGCATTAGTGCAACTTGGACAGGAGAGGGAAAATGGTCAAGTCAATCAGTTCAAATTACATATCTATATATGCCAATGTCATCATTTTTCCTTAGCATGGACCTCATGGTCTTCATTTTGATGTAAAGTTTCAAGAATATTAAGTCATAACCACCACAGGGTATTTTTAGGTTCATCAGAAAGAGAAGAGACTACAAAATCTGAGTCACTGTCAAGCAACGAGTATGTATTACCTGCCCTGTCTTGTTCTTTTATAAGTTGAATGAGGCTAGAGAATTTTTTATATGCTGTCTTGTATCTTATGGAATGAGTTGATGAAGTGTGATTGCTTCTTGATAAGCAACCTCATGGAATAAGTTGATGAATAACCAATAAAAATGAAGGGATAAGGATGCTCTCAATTTTTAAAAACACATTTTGTCTCCTCTAGTTTCTAGGTCTCGCATGCAATATGCGATTCCCTCACTTTATGCTAATTAGGAGGAATGAAGTAGAATCAGTGGAGGAACAGACGGATCATTTGTTTGGTGAGATAAAAAAATTAACGGGGAAGGCCAAGGCAGGGAGGAATAAAGGTCCACTCTTTCCTCTATGCCCAAAGATGATGCAGAAAGAAAGGTTTAATGATACCCTAATTGAAACCTTTATCTCTCGTTGCCAATCAATAACGTATGGAAATTGTGATATGATTCTCTCTCTCTCTATTCCCCCTCTCTCCCACTCTGTTTTCTCATCTTCTACATTTAAGAAATTGTGCAAATTAGTAATGGAGCCAACTTTTCTTGTTCTGATGGTGATTTCTTTGCCTAAACAGTTTTAGCCAGCTCTCATTTGTTTAATATATCAGGATCCTGAAGAAACTGAAGAGATATGGAGTTTCTGGAATCCTTTCCTATGGACTACTGAACACGGCATACTATCTCACAACATTTCTTTTTGTGTGGTATGTGAATATGTGTAAGAAATTATTTATTTATCACTTGTTTTTAAGGTAATATACATTGGGTTATTATTGTACACCTTGAATGCCATTGGATAAAATACCATATCCACTATTAACTAGGAATTTGTTGTTTGTTTGTTAGGCTTTATGTAGTTCCAACACCTAAAAGGATGGGTTATCTTGCAGCTGCAGAACGGTAATAACAGCTATATTTCCCTATTTCTTGTGGTTTTCCTTTTTTGGTGTGTCAGTATTAAGGCTAATAACTTCTACTCATGTCTAGATTTCTCAAAGTGATGGCCATGGTCTGGGCTGGTAGCCAAGTGACAAAACTTGTACGAGCTGGAGGGTGAGCTACGTTCTTGAACTCTTTAACATAACTAACTTCATAATTATCTTCTTTTGTGGCTTTAAGTTAGTCTAGAACTTTGTAAAATGCTTTGTTCACTGTTCTTCATCGTTTACAACTACTATTGACGGCAATTTTGTTTCAAACTTTTAGCTGGAAAGGTGAAATATTCATCTAGGTTGTTTGAGTAGCAACATTTATGCTTTTCCGATTGGGAAAAAAATATAGGTGCAATTTCTAGGCATTTACTATCAGGTTATGTGATGGAATCATGACATTTGGAGGAAGTTTCTTTTGGAGCGAATAATGCGACACTGAAGATTATAGAAGTCCCATGATATAATTTTATTCGGAAATTTGACAATCAACATTCAAGAAAGTACCCAAGTCCTAACCTTTCTAATTTTTCACACATGTTGAGGACTGAGGCTGTGATAAACCAATTGATTATGGAGGCGGAGGGATTAGCTCTCATTGCACTCATTGTTATGATTGTTGATTGTGTTTCTGGGAATATTCGCAATTGGGCAATGGCCTTTTGTTAATTGTGCAACACATAAATTTGGAGGTTAGTAAAATGACAGCCGTTTTATACAATGGAGTTTCTTCTTATGCAGAGCTTTGGCATTGGCGCCCTCTGTAGACAGAGGATTGTCATGGTTTACTGTCAAGTTTAAGTTTCAGACTCAAGGGAAGGTAATCTCCTGAACAATTTTTATTACACCTGATCAATTCTTTAAAAAAAAAACAATCTTTACTTCTTCTACATGTCATAATTCATTTAAAAATTTTGATAATAAATACTTAAAATTATATTTAAATTTTTTCGTTAGACAAAAATGGATATTGATCCTTGTAGGTAGTGTCATTAATTTTATCATTTTAATTCTTCAGCATTCTTCATAGATTTGTTATATCAATTAGTTGTTAGAAGGATGATTTTGTTTCAATCCTATAAAACATTTGATTTTTGAAAGATCGTATATTATCATATTTGTAGTTCCGTATCGATGAAATGGAAATGCAATTACACTTTAGGGTACTTAGATTGATTATTGCATCACTTTTCAAGAAGTACAATAGCGTTTGTTTTTTAAGATACTTTTAATTACCTCACACATATTAAGAAAAATTATTAAATTTATTAAATTTGTCTCAAATTTCATTTATTTACCAGATTTACCCCGAATTAAATGTTATATTTTTTCAATCATAAACTGCATTATTTTTATTCAACATGCTTAATGAGGATATTTAGGAAAAAAATTATTTAATAATTCAAACATGACATATTTTGGACCATAGAAACTTTTTTTTTCAGTAACTTATATTCAAAATTAGAGGGAGTATGATTCTTATCTTATGGTTCTACCATTTATAGTCCAATCTCATCCTCCCAAGGTGTTTTTTTTAATAAAAAGTTAAAAACAATTTGCAGGCATTCTTGGCAATTGTGGTATTCTGTTTTGGATTGGCCGTTGTCTTATTTTTGGTGATCACACTGCTGTGGGCCTGATGATATTTCTTTGGTTTATAAGGGAAGACCTCTAATTAGAGCCAGTCAACCCATACAACCTACAAATTTGCATCTAAGGATGTTCAATCATATCTTCAATTTGTGACAATGTTATGCTCCTTCATTTTTGTCAAGGAGCTTTGTTTTCCCCTACTTTTTGAAAAAAGAAAGTTATACTTAATCTCATAATTTTTTAGGCTTCGTTTGGATGGGAGAGAAAATATGAGAGAAAGGATAGGGTCACCCATATTTTTTTCCCAATTTTCCTCTCTCCCTATCCAAACAAATGGATAGTCTCATTGTAATATATCTTAATGTTAAGCTTAGAGGTTGATTAAGTTACAGATGTTCATAACTATAAATTAGTTTGCGCCCTTTGCGACTCACAAGTAAATTGTGTATAATATAATTAAAGAGAGATCAAGAAAATAAGCTTAGAAACTATATTTTATATGCGCTTATACCTTTTTGTTTCATTTTTCCTTTTACTCCACGAATGCACAATTACAGGATGTCCCACTTGTAACAGTAAAATGATAGACCAGGATTTGCCAAGAAAATTTTTTTATGCAAGAAAAATACTGCATGTTTTAATTTGAAATAATATGCAGGAACATCCAAAAATTGCCGTTCAGCTTTCATGGTGACCCACACTAGAAGATAATGAGAGTTTATGATATTAAGTATTAAAAATTTTAAATGTTAAAACTTTTTTATAAATAATAAAAAAAATTATTATTATATGTCATGTTAGATAAAGTTTGAAAAATGAGTAGTATTATTTAATTTTTTGAAAAAAAATTATTTATGAAAAAGAAAAGACAAAGAAAGATCAAGTGAGGAAGACACATGAATATGCAGACGTTGCACAGTGAATACTATGATGGCCAAGAACATATCTAAGGATGATATTTCGTACTGCTAAGGTATCAAATTTGAGTCAGAAAATTGGCCAAAATAAAAAGTTGAGTCACAAAACGGTGCTTATACATATCAAAACATATGCATAAAACACGTCAATTCAATGGACCATTAGGTCAGGCGAAAAAAGAAAAAGAAAAAAGAGCTAGGAAAGAAAATCAATTGAGCACATATTTGTTCAGAAATGCATGCAATTATTAAAGATTTCAAAAATCATAATTAATTCTAAAGATTTTTTTAAATGTAAGTTAGTTAGATTGTGAGGCTCAAAAAGTACTTACAAATATGCTTATATATTAATTATCAACAAAATCCTTACATCCGTAATTGATGTGAGATTTAAATCCGCATCTTTTGTAATGAACTTTAAAATAAATCATTGTCAAATTTTAAGTAAGTTACCATTTTAATTAATTTTGTAATATTTTTTAAACTCTATAGTGATTTTATTAAAATATTTTATAAACCTAGTTACGCCCCTTTCTCCTGCAATGCACTGATTTTGTACATTGTCCAAAAATTTGAGTAACATGAAAAGTGAAATAATAGTATTTTTCATTTTACTTATCCATATTTATAATTTTATATAATTGATTTAGTAATAAAATTTAGTCTTTAGAAATAATTATGACTTTGAGAGTGAAAATTATCTAGTATCTATTATAACTAACTAAATTGGATACCAGCTACACATATTAGATCTTGAATGTGGAGAAGTTATACTAATATGTTTTTTTCTTTTATTTATAAAATTTGAACTTAAAGTCTTATTTTTGGTTAAAAAAAAACTTAAAGCCTTATTGAAATAACATTGAAAGGTATTAGGCTATTCCTATATTAGAATAACATGAATACAACATAAACTTAACTTGTAATATGAATGATAGATCCTAAACTTAAGCTCTTTAAAAAAGAACTTTCTAAAAATCTCGAATAAGTGACATTTCAAGAGTAAGTCTCTTGATAAGTTGTAATTCCATATTCCAAGAATAACACTAGCTTTAGTTTACTAATATTGTAGAGAAAACACTCAAGTAGTACTTTATTCAATTTGAATGAAAAAGTGGCCTACTTGAGTATTAAATAATAAAAGAAATCCTAATCCTAATTCTACTAAGAACCCCTTAAAGATAAGAAATATCTTGTAGATTTATTTTCTTAATCCCAACTGGTCTCGTAGAATACAATTAGGAAAACACAAATATCATAATCTAGATTTAAATTAAATCAAATCAAAATTTAATATAAATCAAAACAAATCTGAAAAGAATATTATCCTAAGTCACCTTACCAATTAATGAAGCACATGACATATGGTCACATGACTGATCGAACCACATGACCATATGAAGGTGGCGCCTAATATGTCTCGAGAAAATTAATCACATGACCTTTTTTAATGAGTCACATGATCAACATGACACATGCCATTTTTTATATATTTCTTTGATTGGGTTAAATTTGAGTATTGTCAGATTCAAATAGAAATAACTTTTCTAACGTGATTTTTTCTATTTATAGAACTTGAACTTGAAATCTCACTTATGGGTATTGAATTCCTTACTATTCAATTCAACTGTCATTAGTACATGACACATGATATTTTAATTGGACACATGACTCCTCTTAGATAAGCTTTTCTATTTGGATTTGATTTGGGCTTTCAACAACACTAAATTGGGCCTCCAAATGAATTATTATTCTCCTTGGGCTAGAAGATGACATCACTCCTTCTAGATCCTCCAAATAGATGGGCTCTTTTTCTTACATCTCTTAGACGGGCCGTGACAAACCCTCTTCATAGCTCTTATCCTTACTCTGGTCATTGAGCCTCCTATTCCTATTCCTTTAAGAGGATTTTTGGGAACATTAAACCTCCATGTTTGAGATTGTCCTTGTTCTCTATCAAAGATGTAGTTCCTTTTATTTGAATAATATTCAACCACCGATGTTATAGTTGAAATATCTTAACATGTGTCATGTGTTCTTAAATGTAACTTTTTCTATCACAAAATATAAATATCTGGCCAGGATAGATATTTCGAAGCGTTGGGCATGAAATAAGTCAGAATTAAACGACGGTTGCAACGTATACTATAATGTGGAGCCAAGAACGAACAAAATTTAAAGTTCAGAAAATTGGAATTCTCATAAATATGGATACAATCAGAACTTATTCTCACACAAATCCATTACATAGAGAACATAGCTCAAGAGGGGCATTTTCATTTTCAGTATATAATAATACGATAAGACGACTTCGGAAGGAAACAATGTCGTCTTTGGCGGCCATTTGGGACGACCATTTCATTCAGTATGCTTCAGAATCTTTGGTATTACAGCCTTTCCTTTTTTTATTTCTCTTTTTCTTCTCCTTGAGCTTTATCGATTTGTCAGTCTATATCATAATAGTATGATAACTATAATGAACATAATTATCATCAATTATATTAATGCATTAAATAACGTATCAGATTTTTACCAATCACGTTAAATCCAATTTGAATTCCAAACAATAATTTCAATTTAATCTATTCATTCAAATTTCAAATTGTCCTTCAAGCATGTAGTTGGGGTTTAGTTCCTAGCATTTGTATATGAAGCAAATCTAGCTCTTTGTCCTCTCTAGATTAATTTCTGTCAGTGGGGATACTCCTGTCTGTTACCAAAAAAAAATTCAAATGTCATTTATCTTAATAACTTGATACACTTAAATTTTGAAATAGATTAAAGTGATAACCATATCAATTGTATTGGATGAATAATAAATTTAAACAAATCAATTTCAAAATTTTATTGTTTAAACATTAAGTATAAAGATAACTAAGTTGGTGTAAACACTTATATATATAAAGGAATAAATATTATTTGAGATATATGGGGCTAGGTTCTTTCATAGTTAGTTTAATGACATGAAGGTATGAAATTGCGATATGTTGTGCTTTTGACCTTTATTTTATAATATATTCATGCATATTAAGAAAAAAAAATAACATCATAAAATTCTTCAAGAAAGCCCAAACATTCACATTTTATCCATATTAAATATTTATTTTTTTATTATTCCAACACAATTTATCATACTATACATTACATTAATGAGGAGTAGAAGTGACAAATAAGACCATGTTACCTTATATTGTAGGATAAAAAAACATATTTATTATTTTATAATATAGTATAAGATAAGATATGAGGCATGCAAGCATCCATACACAAAAAGGACAAAGAAAGACTATTCATGTTTAAGTACCATACATATATATATATATATTGGGTTTGATACGTTGTGAGTAAATATTATCATCACCATATGCCTAATGCTTCGTTTGGAGAGGAGGGAAAAATATTTTCTTTTTTTATATTTGAATGAATATGAGAGAACCAAAAGGAAAGAAAATTTTAAAAAGAAAATATGTGGATCATATACCTCTTTTTCTTTCCAAAATATTTTTTCTCCAAAATTTTTCTACTTTTAGAAAGAAAATATTGGAATAAAATATGTAGGTCCTATGCCTTTTTTTTTTCTCTCCCACTTTTTAGTTCTTCATATTTTTTCTTATTATACAAATAGCAAAAAAGTATTTTTCTTTTTGTTTTTTCTTCTAGTTTTCTTTCCCTACTTTTCTTTCCATCCAAACATAGGATAAAGAATGATCTTATTCATTGCTAGATACGAAAACTATAATGTGTTTCTTTGATGCAAAGGTCTTAAATGATGATATTCTGTAACCTTTGGGGTAAAAACCACCATTAGAATGTGTTCTACTTGCCGTTAAATAGAGCTAGGATTACGAGTTGTAAGGGTTGGTCTGAATAACCCCTAAAAGAACATGGGTTAGGTTGTAAAAAATACAACTCATTTTAAAACAGGTTGAAATTGGCTCTGACTATTTAACCTGTGGATTAAATGAGTTAACTTATTTAACCTGCAAGTCGACCCATTTTAATGTTTACTTATTTTTAATATTTTTATTATTACCGATTAATATGAATTTGTTCTACGGTCTGAAAATGTTTTATAATTGACAAAGATGCATACTGTACAATAGAGTGATAAAAAGTAAGGTTAATAAATGGTGTGTTATGTGGGTTGAATGTGTTTTTTGATAATTTAAATTCATTTATAATCATTAATAGGTTGGGTTGCGAAAATCTCAATCTCAACCTAAAAAAAAATGGGTTAATCCAACCCAACTCATTTTTTATTCACCTGTGATAGGCCAGTACATACGAGTTGTGCTGACTCGTATTCCTAGGTCTATGCTAAAATAACTATCATTAAATGTCTTAACAATGGTTAAAAAGTCCTAGTTATGACATTCTAATCAGATTCTGATTTCTTTTTCTCTTTTTAATACTAATTAGATTCTGATTCTGATTCTGAGCACAAAGTAAAACATGTAGGAAACGATCAATAAAATGGAGGAGAAGATTAAAAAACGCAAAGAAGTGAAGAAGTTGCTGATCCTTCCAACTAAGAACCATATAGAGAAAATGCACTTGATCGATTTAATCCAACGTCTAGGTGTGAACTATCATTTTGAACTTGAGATTGACGATATATTGCAGCAGATTCACAATAGCTACGTTGAAAATAAAGTAACAATAACTTTGGAAGAAGATCTACATACTCTTGCTCTTCTCTTTAGGTTACTGAGGCAACAAGGATATCCCATTTCACCTGGTATGCACACCCTACTTTGAATTTTTCTTTTTTTCTGATTTCTTAATTAGCTACATGATCATATGTAGGGTTTTAGAAATAAAAGAGATCGATGTTTAATTAAGGAAATTAAATAAAAGTTGCCACACCACATACAGTCGAAAGAGATAGATAGGCTGAGGTTTGATTTAGGTTAATAAATAAGTAGTTGCGTCTTAACTAACAATATTAAGTTTGTGTAGGTTGATGGGCGCTTTTTCTTAAGATATAGAACCTATGAAAATGGGAAAACTCTCTCTCATAAATGTGAGAAGCTTTCTTAGTCATTTTTAGATGTGAAACTTCTTTCAAGGGCTAATCTTTAACAACCAACAACTGTAACTTTTAGCCTAATAATAAGCATTCTCTCACAAGAACTCTCAAAGTTCTAACATGATATACAATGAGTCTACTTATTATAAAACAACAGGTTTGATGTAAGAGAGAACATCCTCCAGTCTCAAATGTAAGGACAAATATGAGTTCTTTTTTAATCCAAAATGTAAGCGGCAAATCTGGTTTGTCTTATGCATTTATTTATTTATTTATTTTTCTAATCATAGCCTTTATTAAATGTAGGTTAACATTTTCCTATAAGAGAAGAATTTAGTAATGTATACATTGATTTAGGAGGATTGTGGGAAATTTTTTTCAATTTGGAACACTTTTAAGAAAATTAATTATTTTTAACTATCATTCTTGATTTGTATAAATTAGTTATTCATTCTTTATATTTGATATCGGAATAAGTATTAGTTAGAGATTATATATAAAATTATTCATGTATAAGATCTTCACTAAACAAATTTTAGATGTATTCAACAAATTCAGAGATGAGAAAGGAGATTTCAAGATGTGTTTGGTGGATGAGGAGGAGGGCATGCTAAGTTTGTAGGAGGCTGCAAATCTTGGAACTCATGGAAAAGACATTCTTGAACAAGCATTAGCATTCACAACCTCTCACCTCCACTTAAGGTTGAGTGGCATGAAATCTCAAGTCAAAGAGAGGGTGATTCATACCCTGAATTGTCCCATAAGAATAAGTTTACAGATTTTAGATGCTACATTTCACATTTCCATATATGTGCTCAAGAGAGACTAGTTCTGGAATTGAACCAATACTCAACTTGGCTGTACTGGACTTCAACTGTGTCCAAGCTAAGCAGAAGGAGGAACTGCATCATCTCACAAAGTAAGTCCAACTTGATAAATACACACACATATACACAATGAAAAACAGAGAAAAATAATACACAAATTGAGCATAAATTGTTTTTGCTCTAAATAAATTTATACTCACAATCACACTAACAAAAGTTAATAATTCTTGTAACAACTATCTGATATCTGATACTACTAACTAATCCAAATTTAAACATTGTTGTACTTAAATGTAATAACTTTTAATATGAATTTTTTTTTCACAGGATTTGAACATTTGACCTAATTTAGAGGTTATTAAGTCTCTTTCACTCATATGGATTAAAAGTTAATAGTTGTGTCTCCTAGGGTTGAAGCACTAGCAATTGAAAGCCATGTGATCAATATTGATGATTGTGCAGCATGGATGGTGCAGGTGGTGGAAAAAATCAGACTTTGTGACAAAGGTAGCCTATGCTAGAGATAGGGCAGTTGAAGCCTACATTTGGCCAGTGGGAGTGTACTTTGATCATTCATGGTTGAAGCCACGTGGTTCAACGAAGAATACATTCCAAGTTATGATGAGTACATTGTTAATGGAATTGTATCTTCCACGTACCCACTGCTTCAGATGGCCTGCTTTCTTTGTGTGGGATCTAATTTTGCAACCAAACAGATTTCTGATTGTATTTCCAATGATCTTCCAAATAGTTGTAATTAAGTCTTCATGACTTTGGTCATAACTGAGACATTTAACATCCCTAGAGCTGCTAAAAGAGCGTGACAAGAGCCATGGGGTTTTTAAACTTCTGTTTTTTTTTGTTTTTTGGTTGGGTTCTGGTAGTGGGTGTGTTACTGATGAAAATTAGAATGCCTAATTTGAACAGAACGAGGGATATGATGCATCGGCAGTAGAATATTGCATGAAATGAAACAATAAGGGATTGCAGAGGAAGAGGCGTTTGAAGTGCTTAGGAAGGAACTGAGAAATGCTTGGAAGGACATAAATGGAAAGTGCCTCAACCTCAAGGCAGGTGCCAGGTGGTGTCCCAAAGCTTGTGTTTGATTGTATTGTGAATTTCACCAGACTCAGACTCATTGAGGTTGTTTATGCAAACTTTGAAGATAGATACACTCATGGACACTTGCTCAAACATCACATTGCTCACCTGCTTGTGGATTCCATACACATCCATTAGATTTACATTCTATATATCTGTCTATTTAGTTCACTTAAGAAATCCCCAATCTTTGGGTCCGTGTGAACAAATTGCTTCAAGTTTTTTTTTTTAAATTACTGTGAAATGGTTTAAATTACTTTGAGATGTAGGAGACCATATCTGATTAGCCGTTAACCCAACTCATAGGAAAATTGTTTCTTTGCTGTCGCTCTTTCGGTAGCAATTCTGGACCATCTAGAAAAAATGTGAATACTCTAGGTTCATTATATCATTATTTGAAAAGTTTTAATATTTTATAATTTTAAAAGAAGAAAAACAAAAAATAAAAATGATCTCTTTACTGTAAAATTTTTTAAAAAAAATGTTTAATAATAAAAATAAAATAAAATCTGGATCATATTGATAGTCCAAATCTATCGCTCGAACCGCAACAACGAAGAAGCTAGATCCAACTCATAAAGGGCTAATCACTATACGTTATGAAGTTGGCTAGTTTTGACCCATTTTATTAAATGGGTCAATATTTATAAAACATCAATACTTTAAAAAAGTAAATACACTTATATCTGATATATGATGCGATACAATACATATATCATATTTGTGTATATGCATCCATTCGTACCACTTTATACCTATTTATATCTTCAAATTTTTATAATAAAATAAAACCATTTGAAGTTGTTATAAATATTTTTATAATTTATTTTAACATTTATATTATAATTTTAAAATATTTAACGCAAATTTTTCTTTTAATGAGTAGATTTATTAATTATACATATAAATAATAATCTAAATAATATTATATATGCATAAATATCCCCACACTCTGAAATTTTAAAAATTACTGTATTTTCAATATTATACTATGTCATATCCTATATATGCATCCATATTGGTGCTACGGAGGTCAACATACAAGTGGACAAATCTATTTTTATAGAGGGTCAAATAAACAAAATCAAATATAATCTTGTCAAAAAAATTTAACAGGTGGGTCAACTCAAGCCTATGAAATCAGTTGACTAAACGAGTTAAATTAATTGAGATTGTTATCAAGCAGTTTCTTGTAAAAAACAGTATTTGCACTATAACGTAATTAGGATCACAGAGTAGACATTATAGTTTGCCTCACAAAGTTTCAAAGACTATCAAAGAACACGCAGATAGAATTTTTCCCTTGTATTGGAAAACAACTCAGGAATTTCCTCGAATGTTTAAGAGTCTGCATTCTAGTAATAGCTTCAACAAGCATAGGAGTCCCAGATTAGAGAAAGTGAATCAATTAATTTATTAATTTTAAAGCTAGATGAACCAATGAAGATAATTAGGAAAATTTCCTCGAAAGGGAAAAATGAAGAAAGAACATACAGTTGACAATATTTTCAAGAAAGAAGGGCGGATATAAATGGACAATATGAAGAATTAGAGGCATGAATACATAGCATCCAAATGTAAGAGTATATCATTTTAACAGTAAATTGAGTTCTAGTTTTTAGTTAGAGAGGAAGCCAAAAAAGAAAAAGTCAAATACCTTGCGGAATTGGATGTCTATTTACAGCGGTATTTGCATTGCAAAGAAACATGCTTCCGTTGCCCAAAAAGTCATAATCTAATATTGTAAATCTATTCGTCACTATAGCTAGCAATACTTATGTTCCTCCCAAACCATCATACCGACCCCCCATCTGGGTTTTTCTTGTTGCTCCAATTGCCACCATCAGATCCTCCATAACCAGAAGAATTGGCATTAGCCCAACCACCACCACCATCACCAGAGCAGTCATTTCCAGCTTTGCCCCATTGGCCACTGGAGATTTTGTTGTCATGTTCACGTCTGCTTTCCCAGCCATCATCACCTTTACTCCATTCCCTCCCGCTTCCATGTCCTTGGCCACGATCCTCGTTCCAACTCTTTCCTTTGTCACCTCCCCTGCTACCCCAACCACCACTGTTCTCACTGCGTTCTTGGCTACTCTTATGGCTAAAATCAGTGGTTCTGCTGCCGTTGCCGTCGCCAAGAATACTCTCACTCCAACTCTTTCCTTCATTACTTCCCCAACCAGAAGAATTAGCATTAGTCCAGCCACCGCCACTGTGATCACTTCCAGTACTGCCCCATCGGCCACCATTGTAGTTGCCATTATTACCTCCACGTCCTCGTCCTTGGCTATCATCTTGGCTCCCTCTACCTCTCCCTCCCCTTCCCCTTCCCCTTCCCCTTCCTCTTCCCCTTCCCCTTTCTGAAGAATTAGTATTAGTACCGCCTCCACCACTGCGATCACTTCCCCAACCCGAAGAATTAGCATTAGTCCAGCCACCACCACCGTGATCACTTTCAGTGCTGCCCCATTCGGCACCACTTTAATTGTTATTATTACCTTCCCATCCACGTCCTTGACTATCACCTTGGTTCCCTCCACCTCTCCTTCCCCTTCCCCTTCCTCTTCCCCTGCCTTGTCCTCGTCCTTGTCCCCAAACACCATCATCAAAGGCACCATGATTGTTACCGGCAGTATTCATCTCACTGTCATAATTACCCTGCTGCCAAGAATAAGTAGTTCCTCTGCCATTGCCATCACCAGGAACACTTTCACTCCAACTCTTGCCTGTATTACCTTTCCATCCAGAAGTCCTGGTATTAGCCCAACCTCCATCATTAGTGTTGTCAGTTTCAGTTCGAGCATTGCCCCATCCACCACTATGGTTGTCAGTTCCAGTTCCAGCCTTGCTCCATCCACCACTATTGTTGTTATTACGTTCACGGTCATCACCTCGACTCCATCCTATTCCCTTTCCTTGTCCTTTTCCCTGTTCCCAGCTACAATCATTAGAGACACCCTGATTGCCTCCAGAGGCATGCATCCCGCTTTCATTAGTGGGTTCAGAAACATGGCCTTCCCCTGCAGGACCCTTGTCACCCCCACTCTTGCCAGCCCAACCAGAGGAATTAGACTGAGACCAACCATCACCACCAGCAGTGTGGTCATTTTGAGCACTGCCCCATAAACTACTGTTCTTTTCAGATTCGCGTCCGTAATAATCTTGCACCCCACTTTCATGACTATGTTGATAACTGAAGGCATTGACTTCACCAGAACCACCAGTATCCCAACTCTTGCTAGCGGCCATGGTACCATTAATTCCCCATTGTCTAGGTGGACTTTCATTGTTGACACCACGTCCACGTCCACCACCACGTCTATGTCCGCGTCCACGGCCACGACCACGGCTATCTCCCCCATTGCGGTCTTAGAGACATATATATGAAATGAGTGAAATTAAAATGTAGATTCAACTATTCAAGGAAAGGAGTAAGCGACAATAAAGGAGAAATTTTAATCTGAATTCTGGTTACAGTTTGATTTTTCCAAGGATTTTGATCTATCCATAAGCCAAAATTCTAGTTCAGTCTGATATTGACAATAGACAAGCAATATTACATCCATACATGTTTTATTTTTTTTGCCAGAACATTCATACATGTTTTTAACGACGATGTGATTAAACATTGACGTAATAGTAACAAAGCAGCCACGAGGATTATAATTATATATCGAAGTGCAAAAATACTTCTTTGAAATAAGGGGCTATAAGCTAAGTAAAATTTCAGACTAAAATACTTTAAAATTTTAATAATGGGCCTAACATCTTTAAGTGATAAAAAATGAAATTAAATTTTTAATTCATTTTCATTACTCCGTGTAAAATCCTGTAAGATTAGTCAAAATTTTCAAATTGATCTTCCATGATTTTATGCAGAACAACAAAAATGAACTAAAAATCTTACTTCCCACTTCCAAGGATTTTACACTAATCTTCCTAAATTTGACACATACTTCTCAAAATTTACACATTGATCTTCCAAGATTTTACAAGAACAATGAAAATAAACTTAGACTTTACAATGACATTCTCGAATTTGACAATGATATACGAAAATTTTCACTGTTTTCCTTGGATTTTAACAACTTCAATTCATTTTTTTTTATCACTTAAAGAACTTGGATCTATAATTAAAATTTTAAACATAATTATTTTTTATCACCAGGGAGGCTGCAATTTTGACATTCACAATCAATTTATACATGTTTCAAAAAATATGCAGCTAATAGTACACTTATAGTGATACCAATATATAGCCAGCCTATAAAGAGCGAATTCATTTTATCCCATGTATGTTGCTACCTAAAATTATCCCAAATGCAACAAATAGCAAGTGAATTCGTAATATATATCTATCTAGTGACACTTCTGTTATGCTGGATATGGTCCAAGACATCTGGCAAAACTGTTAGTTCAAATAACTGGTGGCTATGTTAGATCAAATAATTAAGAAATGAAGAAAATCCAGGATATACCTGTGGATTGCTTATTCTGGAATACATTGAATCTAAGGTCCCCATCCATTGACTTCCCAAATGAACCATCTGTGATTGGTTTTCTTGCTGGAGCAATGCTATCATTGATATGGTTCTGAAAGTATGCCACCAGCTGCTCAATGTTCTCAAATAATTGCTTCCTAAATTTGAATCCTTTAGGATGAATACCAATAAACTCATGATGCGGATTTGTACTTCTAATGTAACACAAGATGAAAGTGCCAGGATGCTCAAATGAAATTGCAAAGGAATACACGATCCTCTTTGGATATTTTTCCTTCTCCAGTTTTAATAATTCATCAACCTCAGCTTTTGAACCCTTAAATTTTTGGTAATTCAGCATCGCTTTCAGATGAACCACCAATGGATTGACAAAGCGTTCCATAACCTATTTACACATAACAGGGAAAATAATATACTTATGTAAAAGAAGTCAAGACAAAAATTCAAAAGCGTTAATTAAGAATCACAAACACTAAAAAATCTAGTGAAATTGATTTACGTCTCAGGGCAGTGTCACTGAACTGAGAAAAATAATAATTTTTTCCCAGGTCAATGTCCATAAACCACTGGATCTTGGAATCAAGATTACTTTGCTTTACAGTATACAGCATACCAAAACTCTAAGGATGTACATCATTATTTAATTTGATACTCATACTCCAAATCTAAAATAAGGTAAAATGAGGAAACCAAAATAACCCATGAGAAATTTTGAAATTGAACCAATGATTCTAATTTAATTTGATTTTAACCCCTCATTCACAATTTTCAAGTTTGCTAGTACTTTTTTTTTTGGAAAAAAAAACTGGCTTCATGTGACCTATAGATTACATGTCTAGCAATTATCTCCCCTCCTATCATCATCCACCACCTTGGCACAGCTAGTGGCCGACCCACCTTATTAAGAGTGGAGGCAAATGCCCCCTCTTTGAGGAAAATTACATATAGATATTGTGGATTTTGATAATTTGCCCCTATTAATTGTAAGATTTTGAAGCTACTCGAATCAAAGTTAAACATAATTGAACTTGAGGTTTTTTTTTTTTATATCTTTCATATTTTTATTTAAGCCCAATAAATTCAAAGTTAAGATTTTAAACCTATTAAACTCAAACTCTCACATAATTAAAGGTTTCTTTTTTATCCTTAATATTTTAAGGCCAATAAACTCAAGACTTTGAACACTAGACCCAAACTCTAATATAGTTGGATCTAAAAATTTGGTTGCATCTTTAATATTTCAAGTTTTAACCTAAACCTAATAAACTCAAAATTAATATTTTTAACTCACTGTACCCAAACTCTCACATAATAGGATTTCAATTTTTTTTTATATCTATGATATTTTTAGTGGGATAAGGCTAATTTTGTTGTTGTATATCTTTGATATTTTAACTTAATAAACTCAAAATCTTGAACTATGAAAATATGGATAATTTCATAACTTATTTTTTTGTTATGCTCATAAAACTTTTATAAAGACATTTTTTTATTCATGTACTTTTGTTATTTTTTTCTCTTTTTCACATATGGATACCTTCGTTTTTTTGTGACACTCTTAGATACTTTTAATTAATAAGTTGTCCTCACAGCTAAGAAAAATAAAAAAAATTATAGAAGAAGATTTCATCCCTCTTGATTTAATAAATACAACAACTTAGAATTATAATATAACTTATTTACAAAAAAAATTACAACATAGACTTAAAATTTCTTGTAAATTATAATTTTAATGATTAAATTATAATTAATACATCTAACTACAAAATTCTTTCTTAAAGCAGTTACAAATAAAAAAAATATGATATAACTATTCAAACTCTTGGTTTTGTATGATTAATCCTTGTATCTTAATGAAAACAACTTCTTGTATCAATTAAATTATTTGTCAACTAACGCACTTCCTTTGTGGGTACAAATCCTCTTATGTTTATTTTTATAAATTTCAATATATTTCTAGATTTTAAATCGAGAAGTAAAAGTATTGTTAGTGCTGTAATTTTGTTTAACTCAATCAAAATTCAACACATTTTATTTAAATAATATGTTGAAAAAGTTTTAATAAATAAAAAAATAATTTAAAAAATTATACCCCTACTACTAACCGGAGATCCTGGATCCACTATTGGGCACAATAAGGTGAGGGCTTGCTAGTATTTTGCTATTAATTATAATGAATTTAATCAAAATACTTGAGAAGATAATGTGTGTGTGTGTGTGTATATATATATATATCAACACAACTATTATATAACTGATAATCAATAGTTTAACAATGCAATTGCAACAAAAGTCTAGTAGAAGTGTGTTCATGTGTAAGGGTGAGAGTATAGTGGAGTGAAAAGCGAGATGGAAAAGCATATCCCATGTGTAAAGTTGTGTTACAATATTTGATAAAGTTGCATGTATATGCTTCGAGTAGCATATTGCTGGAGTTTGTTTATGGGATCTTGTGTGGTAGTCTCATTTTTATTCTACAAGGGTCACTTAGCACCTGACAGTGTGTTTGGTTCCTTGAACACTAACAAAAACAGAACTAAAAGTGTGATACATGAGATAAGAATGAGTTTGAAACCGAACAGCAATTTCATTCATCATAACACACAAAGAAAAGCATATAATATAATGAATCCCAAAAGAATTAAAGCCTTTTAGAGCCTCTGAGTGAAGGAAGCTGACCTTGTCTATGTCCTCAAAGATTTCCTCTCCTATCTTTAATGTCTTCCCAAGTCCAAGCATGCTTTTCATATCTGGAGTTTTTCCACATTCAATGATGTGTTTGCGTACACAAAGTCCATCAAAAATTTTAATAGTTAAGGTTAATTTCCATGGGCCACTACAGCTTGGGTGAAAAATGAAGTCGCCCACGACTTTATCTGCAAGGAACTATTCAAGAAAAAGGTGCCAGTCAAAATATAAAAATTTTCAAACGCAGAAAACAAATTGGCCCCAACTATTAAGCAAAATGTAGAAAACTAACTAAACTACTAAGGAACAAAGCAATGTACCTCTTTTGCTTGATCAGTAGTTATATTTTGAAAATGGGGATGAAAAATCGTCCTAGGCATGAAATGTTTATTTCCAAGCTGCTCCTTGTTAGCATTCCCTGACTGACTCGGTAAAATTTTTCCTTCACAATAATAAGGATCTATGTCATGGAAACTTTGATCTCTATCACTGTTCAATTCACTGGCTTTACATGTCAAATTCACCCGGCATCTATTCTTGTCAATTAATTTGATCTTGCAATTAAGCACAACACCTTCGCACAATTTTTCTGTTAAAGATATATCATCAGTTTCGTCTGAAAAATCTTCCTTCAACAATACTCCAGCCAATCCAGAGTTAAGTACGCAAAATGCTTGCCTTGACTGCACATTACGAACTGTTGCCTGAACTCTTTTTCCCTCAATAGGTACATCCCCAGTTTCTCTAGTTATCATCAAGAACTCCTCATCCTGAGTGGGCTCCTTATAAGGTATCCGAGGATCTTTAAATCCATCAAGCAGTTCTTCCTTTATATCATGGAGTGTCTCTCTTTTATATTCTCCTGTTTCTACCTCCAGTCTAGCTGTATAATCATTTACATCAACAGCTTGCAACAGTTTTGGTTCATCATGCATAATTTCAATTGCATTCACTTCGGTAGCATCAGCATCTGGATTATAGTGTCTATATACAGCTCTAGCAAATTCCTCAGCAAGATGATAAGATTCTGGATGAACTCTTGTACGATCCAGGATATTAGCAACAATGTCAGCAAAAAACGGTTCATCACATGACACCTTCAAAAAGCCAACTGCATTCCAGAAAATCTTCATCGAGTTCAGACCACATTTACTCAAATACCTTCTATTTCCCACGGTTGTACCTCCAAGTAATTCTCTACACAAAATGTCAGCTTTTCTGGGTCCAAGACCAGAGATAAATTGCAATGGAGCAGAAAGCCAATTATGGCTGATAGCCAAATTTATGTCCACCCCTACTTGGTTGGTGATATCTACCATGACCCATTCAATTATCTCTAACTTCTCATCACTAGTTAGAAATTGCTCCAGGGGGTTCAGCTGCCAAGACAAAATCTCCTTATTGTCACCACAGAGTGTTGCAACCATCGCCAATGGGTTTAGAAGGTAACGTCCAAGAGCCACAGCCCTCTTCACAATGCCTATATAATTTCAAGAACAACGGAAAAACGCATGATCAAAGGATCAGTTTATTTGGAAAAAAAGAAACAGAACAGAGTAAAGAAATGAAGGCAGAAGAAAAGAAAAAGATCAATTGCCTTGTTGTCTGGTAAACTGGTGCTCAGAAATTTCTGAATCTTCATAAAGGCGAGGCAAGCTTTCATCCCCTAAAACTGTTTTTAGTCCTTTCATCTCTTGACTCACATCTTGAAGATTTTCCTCCAGCATCATTGAAATAATCTGATTAACGATAATAATATTCCCGCGAATCATGAAGTGAACGTAAATACGCATCAAATCATATTTTAAATGAAATCAAAACAACAGCCACCATATGTAAGGAACACTAACAACAAAGAACACTTTCTGCTGTTACCAAAAAAGCTGCTAACATTAATAAAATTTCAGTGCAAAGAACAACAACATGAACCAACTCTATTTTCTTTGGTAAGATGAACCAACTCTATTTTAAAATAGATGTAAACACCTTAAATGTTGTTGTGTTACGGGTCCGTATCAGCATCATATTTCATGTCCATATCAGTATTCACGCCTCTTAGGATTTAATCCTTTTGCTTTTAATAGATAAATGTATGAGTTAATGATTCTATTTTATATTCACCATCTTTAAACTTTAGTTCCTTTTAACAGTACGTTTATTGAGCTATAAATTTGGAGTTAACCACATATGCACCATATTAATATGTACCTATTACAAATATAACTTCAGAGGACAAGTAGTCTAAAATTGTAAACGCTTCCTGAACATAGGTTGTCGTGGAATTATAGATCGACTTGAATTTTAAAATTGCTAGTAACTTGGAATCAGAAAACAAATATTGAGCCATCTTCTTGTAAAAAGGAACAGACATTCTAATTAAGTTTGGCAGGTAATAAAATTAATGTTGACAGTACTAGAAAGAGAAGGCACAAAATGTTAGTCGCTAAATTTAAGTATTTACTGTACATGAAGAAATATTTAACTCCGCTACTAGGTTGGCAACATTATAATTATACACAAAGTTCGAAAGATAATACTTTATGCTTCTTCTGGCAGCATCCACTTACCAAGTTTACAAGCACACGACACGAAAATGATCAGGAGGGAAAGTAAATTTCAGAACAAAATCGAAGGGATCTCATTGGTAGACACATGGTAAGAGAACTTCTATCATTCCAAATGAAAAACTAATCGATCTTAAAGAAAAACTATTTTAGGGGGAAAGACTATCAGGAGAGCTAATGGAGAAATCTAGGACATCAAGCTAGCCAAATATAGATAACGAATTAGTTTACCTCATTAATGTCGTCTCTCAGCCGTATACAGGATAGATTAGCTCCGATAACAATTACGTGAGGTTGATGATTCTTGAGGAACTTAAGAACTCGTTGTTGATCGTTTTTCCTCCGCTGCTGATCATTTATATTTTGTGATCGCAGAGTGAGTGACCCAGCATGCATCACATCAACCAATTCCCCTTTAGAGTCCAACATCACAAATGCCGTACCTGGCTTTCCAGTTTCCCAACAACAAGCCATGACTTTGGATGGAGCACCCCTCTTTTGTGGAGTGTCATTGTCCCTGAATTGATATGATGCCAGGGAGACTCTGTTCCATAAATCCTTCCCATACTCCATCATTAACCAGTTTTTGGCCTTAGCAGTCAACAATTCTCGTGCTTCCTTCTCCATACATGGCAGAAGAAAATTTGAAATAGCATCCTGCAGGATTGACTTACGCTGTTCATTCCAAAGCTGAGCAGACGTTCGTTCACTGTGGTTGAGATAAACATCGTTGCAAGCATTTGTTAACTCAGATAAGACATGACCAGGCAACCTTATTTTAACTTGAAGAAGCTTCTCTTTCTCAGCCTCTTGAATGATAAGCCACTGGGCGTCCTTAAACTTCGCAAGGGGTTTGTCCTGCAGCCACTTGACGCTTGCAGATTGATGATATGTATCTATTGTCATATTTCCTTCCGGTGTAGGGCTGGTTGAAAGTAGAGCTCTATCCATATATATGCCGCGAACATATTTCCTTAAAGATAACTCACTGCTGATCTCCACTGCAGCCTAGAGAAACGAAAATTATCCATTAACAAAGTTAGCTAGCTTGACTTCGGAGTTAGCAAAAGTAGATAATGAAATCGATAGCAGACCATGTGCCTAGCGCCTTTGAGCACAGCGTCTGAAGTTTCAAATGTTTTGCACTTGTATATCGAAGCTAATTCCTCTGGTGATTCCTCTGGATCCTCTTGCTTCTCCATTCCCTATTGTACAATAATCCGTGAGTCACCGCAATAAACAAAGCCACGCACGCACGCACACACACACAAGTACACAAAATAAAAGGCAAAAGGTTACCACTTTCTCAGGAGTAATTAGCAACCCAAACTTCTCAGGGTTCCCGAATTTGCTTGCAAGTGGCCATAGTCCTGCGGTACTACATTTAGAATAATATGACTCCTTCACAAGCCTTTTATAACCGGCATCAAGGAACCCCTCATCTGGAGGAAAATGTAAATTAAACTTAAATTCGATATCATCAATCTCTCTATCTGATTCAGCCGACTTGAGCATAGTGATGATAGACTCAGAAAGCCGCCGGTTGAAACTGGCCTTTTCATCAGAGAAAGTCGTTTGGCATTCTTCATGAAAGCGATTGTTATAGGATGTCATAAGAATGCTCTTTCGCTTCTGAAGGAGCAACCATTTTTTATCCAATTCCCTGATTATCCAGAGTACCTACACCCAAAAAAGTTTATTCCTCAATTTCATAGGCAATAATTTCTCCCAATGGATTGATTCGTTATTTCCACAATCTACCTTTCTTCATGTGCAACACCTAATTCTCGTAGCTGAGACATTGAAGTAAACTAAGTGTTTAGGCCATACCATCCAATAATAAACACATTACATTAACAATCACCTTGTGCCATTTCAGCCGAGGTTTTCTCTCAATATCATTCACTATGCTCCCTGCTTCATCGTGCTCTGGATCTTCCAGGAGACTGAGGCACTGTTCCTTCCGGTACATTGCAATAAATGGTATCTAAAACATAAAGGGAAAAAAGTTCAAAAACTAGGAAAGGATCTCTGTTCACATAGATAACCAAAAGTGTAATTAAAAATACACTACCACTTACTTCATATTTCTTTGCATGATGCAATTCCAAGAACCTCACAATATCTTCCCTCTTTATTGTAGTATGTAGTCTGCAAGATTCACCCTCTTCTCGTTTCTCATTGAACAACGAATTTGAATCAAGTTGGCTAAGAATCCAAGAACTTTCTTCTTCTATATTTGTTATGTCGATCGGAATAGAGCCCACCATGTCCTCAAATATCTGTTTGAAAAATTATTAACTGATTAAAAATAAATCACAACATTATGGCGCCAATTGGCAAGTTGAAACTATAATAAATTTCAAAACAGGACCTGCATCCTCTCAGGTATGTCTGTATCATCTAAAGAGTTAGGCTTTACAGCTACAGTCACTTCTGTCAGGGCCAGAGACTCAGAATTGTAACACTCATCGGACTCCAATGGAACTTCCTTGCAATATTCTTGTAGCGGAATAGCCTCGCCAAAACGATATTTAGCTTCATTTAGCTTTAACGACCTGACCAAAAAAAAAAATTTTAACCACGAATGCTTGGATTCACTTAACATCCTTTGTCTATTACCATGAAGACAGTAAGTGAGTATTTAAATTATTAGTAAATTTAAATTAAATGCATTGATGTTAATTATAATATACCCAAACGTGTCTCTCTCCCCATAGGCAACCTCTTCATCCACAATGAAATCTGCCATGTCATCCTCTGCATCATCATCGGATAGGTGCTGCTCACCTTCGACAATATCACCATAAAGTGATCCTGGAAAACCAAAATCTTGTGATTGATCAACAAAAGAATAGCGCCATGAACTGAAGTAAAAGGTCCACAGTGGGTGAATCGCTATTAGATCATCATAGGACATTTGTTTGGAAAGAAAAAAAAGAAAAGAAAGACGAGTAAATATACTAAAGGCGTGTTCCCCCGTATCATTTTCTACGCCAGCCTTTTTGAGCCTCTTAAACTTTCCGCCGCCCTAGGACAAAATCCATGAACAGAAATAAGTTATAAAAACAAGCTGCAATTTCTTTATTTGTTTCTTGTAAATATACAGAGCAATAAATCACAAAGAAGCAAATGCAAATGCATACCGATTTTTCCTGATTAATGCCTAACATTTTGTTTTCACGAATTAGCTCAAGATCATCATCATCAAGAACAAGGCATTTCGATAATCTCCTGAAATGGTTAACAAAGAGCAATCAGTGTTGTGTAATATATATAAAATTACATTGCAGGGTAAGAGAGGAAATGAACCGCTTCATCTTTTTTTTCTTCTCTTGCATTTCTTTTGGATTGCCTTCTTTCTCTACTTCATCTTCATCAAAACCAACGATAAATCCATCATCCTCAAACTGATCCAAACCATCCTCTGCGTCACCAAGTGATAAAAAAAAATGACATTTAGATGATAAAAAATTTAAAGAATCATAAGTTCATCCGGGGCTTATCAGTACACTGACTTCACAGTAAGTGATAAGAAGGCATAGCGTAGGAGCAGAAGCATGTGAGAGTTACTAATGTGAAGCATGTGAGAGTTACTAATGTGAAATTACAGCGAAGCCGAAAACCATCTGAGTGGGACAATTGAAAGAGAGGAAAATGAAAATCGCGGTGATATAAAATAAAACAAGTGAACTAGAAATTGATTACATACATAGACTAAAACTTGAAAAAAACGAACAACGAAAAAACTACATAGCGACAGCTTGAAAGCAGAAACAAAAAAGGTTCAGAAAGCTGAAGGAGGAAAGAAATAAAACAAACACGCCGACGCTAGAGGTGAAAAATAGAAGTCATTATCATTATTCCATATTAGGTTCTCAAATTTTGGGGGGAAAATACTGCGTTTCTAAATATTAAACTCGACCTTAAAATGGTATTTCAAAATTAAAAAGAACGATTTCCTTAATCCAGTAAAAAAGAAATGGGAACTTCCACTGATGTTACATGAAAGGACTCACTGCTTACCATACAAAGAGCCACAAATAAAACCCTAGATGAGAGAAAGAGGAGCAAGGAAAAGAAGAATGAAGCTCAAGTTTAGAAATAAAAATCTGCACAAGAGAACGCTGAGGAGGATTTCAGTTCATTACCATCTTCTGATTCTTCTTCTTCGTCACCACTGTTATCATCTTCCACTGTGAGAGCTTGTTCTTTCATTTTCCCTTTCTGGATAACCCTCTCTGTAAAATGTAAACCCAAAAGAACCATCAAAACCCTCAAAAATGCACACCGATTGAAAATACACACGATGAACAGAGGGGGATTTTTATCATATTGACCTCGTTCTTCATCGTCAAGCAATTTCCTTCTCCTTCCCATTGTAGTTTCTGCGAGTAGAAACACTAACCCTAAAGAGTACTGAACACTGCAAATATTGCGTGATCGAAAATGGTGGCTCTGCAAAAATATCAAAGAGAGCAAATGAAGCGACCGACGCAAGCAAATGCAAAACCGAGAAAGTTAACAGATTATAGTGAGAGAGAATGTAGTAGGATTCTGATATGCCCTTTGGTATTCGATAAATTTACGGGAATGCCACCAAGGCGTTGTTTTTTCGGTTCCACCGTTCGATTGCACCACGTCGAGTGTGGGGTGGAAGATTAGGTGTCTTTAGATTACGTGGCGTGATCTTGACGGGCTTAGGTAGGAAGTGGGGAACTGAGGGATAGACGAGTCATTTGGGGGAAAGATTGTGGTGACAAGGTCATTTGGGAAGGGGCAGTGCATGGCATGCAAGATGTCATGGGCGTTTCACTGTCAAGCATGCAAATTTTAGTTAAATGATTTATGAACTTTTCTGCAAGATAAATGATATATTACTTTTTGGTTAACAATATGATTATTTTAGAACTCTTTCTTTGACCAATAATCCTTGGATTGAGCGTTAATAAATTCAAAAATTTTCAATCAATATTTTAAAAAATTCATGTATTGAGTATTTAATTTTTAAACTTTATATATAGAACAAATATAATTAAAATAAGTATACTATTTGGCATTTGTTTTTCTTATTGTGAGGAAAATTAATCATTGCTTCAAACGAGCGGGGCTTGGTTATATTACAAAAAAAAATGCAATCTCTCAAATTAAAGCGTGGTAAATGAAGGGGGGGGGGGACATTCGGGGAATTTTTCCTCCGGGAGCCAAACCAAAAAACTCTTCCAATTAAAAACCTAGGTCCAGAAAAAAGGGCATGCTCCTCTTGCACATTAAATGTAACATAGGACCTGGAAATCACCATAAAATAGAACTGGTAAAATGGATCACGTCTAATGGGTCAGCTAAATACCCATTTAGCCTGATAAAATGGGTGTACTGGATTTTAAATATATGAACCCAAATAAAAAATAAGCTTTTCGAGTGCAGCCCAATTGGCTCGTTTTCTTCTCTTTTTTTATTTTTTTTTTAAAATATTTAAAAACATATTATTTTATTGATTAACGATGTATAAATTGTAAAATTTAAATATCATATTGATTTTTATTGAATAATAATAATAATTAGTTATATTAATTAGATAATAATATAAAAAAACATGCAACGTAGGACCAATTTGGCTAAAAGATAGTATGTAGTAAGGCCAATAGGTGAAAAACAAGAAAAAAGAGGTAGTACATTTTTAGAGATATTGGAATATGAAATTAAACCATCTTTTATTTTTAAATAGAATAAATCAAATTTATAGTTCCTATTGGATAAAATATTAATAACATTGATATAATAGTTTTTTTTTTAAAATTAGAGTTACATTTTATAAAGAAAAATCAAGTCTGTTGATTAAAGGGAATATAGTAGGCATAGGCATTCAAGTCAATCTAAATTGGATTAATCTTATATCAATGTTATTAATAATAAAAAAATTAATTATTGTATCTCTCTCGAAAAAGGATAAAACAATACCTATTGTTGCCACTTTGATTTCTCATTCTTTTTTATTACTTTTTCTATTTGAATCATAATCTCTCTAACCAAAATGTTGAACATATCAAACATGGAGCTTGTGAGAAGGCCTATGGTTTAAGAAAAAGTTGGAAACTGATGGCCAAAAAAAGTTGGAAAACTTATGCTGCGTTTAAAACGTCGAAAATGAATTTGATAAAAGGAAAAAAAAAAAGTAAAAGATAGTATAAAAATTTATGTTTGGCTGATAGCAAATTGATTTTTTGGAAGAAAAAAAAAAAGCATCCTATATTTATGAGGAAAAGCTTTCCATTCCCTTTTGTATCAAACGACAAAAAAAATATCATTCTAGGGTTTTCATACCACTCAAAGTTTAGATGTCTCTAGTAAAGTATCCTTGACTTAAATATTTTCTTAAATACTCCATTTTATACTAATAAAAGGTAAAATAGTAAAAAAACAATTAATACTTTATTGAAATTTTAAAATAACAAGTATTTTAAAAAATCACAAAACCTCTAAAGTGACAATTTTTATAAATTGGAGGGAGTATTTATTATTAGCCACTTGTCATATTTGTCATATTAGAAGAAAAAACATACGACAATGTGCCTTCTCTTCTTTTCTTGGGTTGCTAGAATTTTTTTTTTTTGCTGATGCTTATATTATTTTGAATGATAGAAGAGCTTGTTAAATCTTGAGAAATACGATTCTCCCTTAAATATATTATCCTTAAAGGCAATGATCTCATCATGCCTCATGCATATCTTCCTTTATTATTTTTTCAACAGCATAAAGCCCCCTGTAGATTACCTTTGAGATTGATAAACTGAAAAGTTTAGCCTCAAGTTAGGGGTTGCTTGTGCCCATTTTGGTGATAGATCGCAATGTTGTTGTAAGCTTGAAAATTAGAACCTGAATAAATTTATTGCTTATTATTCTCTAAATCTAATTTAGTAGATATCCAACTCAACTACTTTCTTGAACCATTTAACTAACTTTCTTGAAGGGTTATATGTCCTAGTAACTCATGAGTAGTTTGTTTCATGCCATTGTCAAGCGGTGAACATTTAGGACTAAAGTGGCTGAACTTGGATCCCAATAATAAGTATCTTGATACTCACATAAAGGATGTTCCATGTTAAAAGACATGGCTGGAAAATATTTGGAGTTAACAGAATTTTTGGTCTTGATAAAAGTTGTCCCGGATCAAGGAGTTTATTTTTTGGCCATGATCAAGGAGTTTACTTTGGTCATTGTTTTTATGATAACAAAATTAGATGAGTTGAGTCCTAAAAGCTCATCAAGATCAGGGTGGGTTTCAACTCAAAGAACACTTACTTACAAAGATACTTACAAAATATCTACCAACAAGAATTTGACTTGTTCATATCTTTCTTTCCTCTGTCAACTAAAAGAATCTCTTGCTGATCTATTAAAAGACATGTTCATATCTATATTCATGATTGACATATTTTACCTACTTCAGTAAGTCCAAATCTACCTAAACTCTCTCATGAACTGATCAAAACTCCAAGGCCATCATTGATTCACCAATAATCTCCACAAGAACACTTTCCATCCTTGAAATGATGGAACCTACGCATATCACGCACAATAATTTCCCTCCCTGTCACAAGAGAAATGTACTTACTTACATTATGGCAATCACCACAGACTCTCAGATTCTTCCTTATGTGTATTGTTGTACCAGGCCTTGTGTTTAGGAGTCCAAATGCAATGGCAAGTCTCTCACTATGACTATTGAGCAATTGCTCCCTCACATCTTCTTCTACATCATGAATAGAGTTTGTGTCTGGCACATAACCAGCAGCTTTTATCTCATCTCCTAGAGTCTCAAGGAAAGCGTAGATTCTTTTGGATTGTGGGTGATTGGTACTTCCAGAGTAGAAAGTGTGAACTTCATTTCTCAGCTCCACCAAACTGCAGCCTGGAGTTTTCTGGATCCCTTCTTTTTCCATGGCTGTCCTTACCTTGGCCACTTTGTCCCACATTGAAGCAGATGCATACATGTTTGCAAGCAATACATGGTACCCACCATCATCCGGGTTTAACTCGAAAATTTTGTCAGCAACCTTCTCCCCTAGTTCTACATTTTTATGGATCTTGCAAGCACCAAGCATAGCACCTAGAACATTGACTCCTGCCTCGGTTGGCATCTTGTGAATGAAGTTCCAAGCATCATCAAGCTGTCCAGCTCGACCAAGGAGATCAACCATGGCACCATAGTGATCCATGGAAGGCTCTAGGCCATATTCTTCCTTCATGAATTTGAAGTAGTCAAGGCCTTCTTCCACAAAACCGGAGTGGCTGCAAGCTGAGATAATAGACAGAAATGTAGTGTCATTTGGCCTAACAGGTCCCTTCTGCATTTCATTGAATAGATCCAAAGCTTCTTTTCCAAGGCCATGTGTTCCGTACCCATCAATCATTGCATTCCATGTTATCACGTGTCGCTCTTCCATCGCATCAAAAAGTTTTCTTGCTGTTTGGATGGCTCCACATTTTGCATACATGTCTACAAGAGCAGTGGCGACAAAGACATTCTTGTCCATACAAGTTCTTATGACAAGGCCATGGATCCACTTTGCTTGGCGGGTAACTGATAAATCTGCAAGAGCAGTAATGACACTCACAAATGTAAAGGAATCTGGTTTTATATCTTGAGATTGCATCTTACAGAACATATTTAAAGCTTCATTTACACGTCCATTTTGTGCATAACCTAATAAAATGGCATTCCATGAGACTTGTGATTTCTCTTGCATGCCATCAAATAGTGTGGCTGCAATATCTACTCTCTTACACTTTGAATACATGGATATTAAAGAGTTCATAACTGATACATTAGAATTGAACTTTAGTTTATCCAATAATTTATGAACAAATTTCCCACGTTCAAGATCATCTAAATCAGCACAGGCATGCAAAGCTCCCATTATGGTAACATTTGTAGGCTGCACCCCCTCATCTAACATCTTCAGAAAAGTCGCAAATGCTTCTTCAGGTTCACCATTTTGTCCATAGCCATCAATCATGGAATTCCATGAAACAACAGTCTTTCTATTCATGCCCTCAAAAATCAACCTTGCATCCCTCGCTGACCCGCACTTGAAATACATATCCACAAGTGCTGTTGACACATTCACAAGAGATTCAAACCCAGATCTCAACGCATAGCCATGAATAGACTTTCCAATTCTCAGAGACTTGATATCTGCAACAGCCGGCAAAACACTCACCAATGTGATGGAATCAGGCTTCTGAACACCCTCTTGCATTTGTGAAACTAAGTTTATAGCTGTCTTGGCCAAGCCATTCTGTGCAAACCCAGAAATTACTGTATTCCAAGAAACTAAGTCCTTCTGCGGCATTCTCTCAAACATCTTATATGCTTCATTAATCTGTCTACATTTTGCATACAAATTCACAACCGCAGTCGTGGCAAACAAATTCGATTCATACCCATTAGTTATTAACTGGCCATGAATCTCTTTACCCCTCTTGAGGTCCAATTTTTCACCACACAATTGCAACAAATAGGTGAAATCATAAACAACAGGTCTAACATCATCCCATTTCATTCTATGATAAAAAGACAAGGCATCATCTAAAGTTGAGTTTTTGGCATACCCTTTGAGCATAGTATGGTAAAGCACATCGATTTTGTGTTCAATGGGCTCAAAAACACGAGCAGCCTCACTGATGCTACCATAGTTACAGAACAAACTTACAAGCTTGGTCTGGAAGAGGTGTTCATGGTAGAAGCCATTCTTGATGATAAGAGGTAACATTTGGTGGAGTTCTTTAATGGAAGTGCAGAGTTCTAAGAGTACAGCAGACGGGTGTCTGTAGACATGAGAAGGGATGTAAATTCTTTGGTAAATATTATGGGATGTGGAAGAAGGCGCTGAGGAATGAGATGAAGGGGATGAAATATTTCTGGAGATGGGTGGAGGCTGAAGAGTCAATAGCTGCGAGCTCATTCTTCACTGTTATGTCTCACTCTGGATTCGTTCTCCCATTTGCAGGTTCCTTCTTCGAATTCATAGGTCCGTCCGAAGGGGAGAGATTTTTAAGAAGACAATCCAAGAATCATGGTGTTCCTCTCGTCATTTACCTGTTTTTAACTTTTTATAATTTTTATTTTAAATTATCATTTAAGACATCCATTAATTTTTTTTGTAAATAAATATAATTTATTTAATTATCTTTGTTATTACTATTTTATTTATTTAATTACCATTTCTAATCATAAGTTTTTACTATCACCATTTATTTAAATTTATATTAACTTGTCATCTAATTATCACTATTTTTAAACTTGATTGATTTATACTTCCTTTGTTTCTTAATATAAAGGACAATTAAGAGAGTTTTCGTGTTTTAAAATATAAGGGAAACATGAAATTTACCTGATCTATTTAATAATTTTTTTCAAAACCACCCCTAATTAAGATGATATGTTTTCAATATAATTTATTTGTATTAATTATATGATGAAAGTGTTATTAACATTAAATGAGAGTATTTTTGGAAACTACTTTATATTTTAGACAAATTTATTACTTTTCTTGATCTGTGTGATTTTACCTTTTATCCCTTATATTAAAAAAGAGAATGAGTAATTAAAATAATATATTTTCAATATAATTCATTTGTATTAATTGCATGATGAAAGTGTTATTAACATTAAATGATGATATTTTTAGAAATTACTTTATATTTCAGTCAAATTTATTACTTTTCTTGATCTGTGTAATTTTATCTTTTGTCTCTTATATTAAAGAATAGATGGAGTAATTTATAATTTAACATTTGTACAAATTCTGTTGTTCGATTTAATTACAAATTTTAAATAATAAAACACCAAATTAAAAATAAAAATAAAAAATAGCAACTGAAATTAATAATTTTTCCTAAATATAATTTAACCAATTAAAAGAATAATAATTTGGTCACTTAAAACTAATTTAGGTGATAAGAATAGACTAAGATGTAGAAAAAAAGATTTAGAGTTGAAATCCTATAATTAAAAACATTAAAAAAAAAAAGCAAAATTTACTCAAATATAACTATGAACAACGCGTCAGCCAGTGATAAGAGAAGTTATGTTTAAATACCTTGTCAATTTTTGGTTCCATTTTTTTTCCTTACCAAGGTACATTTTAATTAATACAAGCAAGGTCCATCCCCGTTATAACTTTCTGATTAGAGTTTCCTATGACGAGTTTTTTACTCAACCCTTTTCAATTCCGACAAAAAAAAAAATACATAAACCTAACAGTCACATTAAAAGAAACCAAAACATTCTAACTTTACATCATAAATTATATACAAAAGCCTTACAAAACAGGGCTTTATGCTGAAAAGAACCCATGCTAATAAAAACATGGGCAACAAAAACCTTTCAGCTTAGCATTCTCATCTGTATTTGTGTGCATGTATGTGAATAAGCAAGCCCTGAGAGGATTGTGTTGCTTAAAGTAAAGCAAGCATGTTTACAGAGGAAATTGGCTGTAGCTTCAATGGATGTACATTAGAGCTCTTCTTTTCTCCTGCAAGTAACAAATAAGAAAATCAGGTAAGAACCCCACAAATTAAACAGACTAAGCTGCAAGTCACAAATCCATCACGGAATGTTTTCACAACAACACTGACCATATATGCAAAAATCTAATCTAATACTTCCTCCGTTCCAAAACTTTTATTGTCTAAAGTTTTCCCACATAGATTAATAAATCATTAATTATTGTATATATTGACAAAAATGCCCTCTCATTTAATTAATCTATATTGTAACAATAGAGAGAAAGTGAAAAGAGAATAGTAATAAATGAGGACATAATTAAAAGATGAAGTCTTGAAATTTTAAAACAAAAGTTTTGAAATAAAATAAAAAGTTTAAAACACCAAAAATTTTGGAACAGAAGGGAGTACTTATTTGCAGCATTTCCAGTAACCTACAACATAGACAACATTCCAAGAATTGAAGCAAAGGCGGAATCCTGAGACTATGGTTCATCACCAGGAGTGGCAGATTTACTCACCACAAGTGCATGTGTTGGAAGTCATTGTCAGGGTTAGCTAATAATTACATTAATTATAGTGATTTCCAACAGCTTCCAACAATATTAGTTCCCAAATTGCAGCTTCATACTAGGGAAGAATAGGATTGCACTATTGAATTGAGACTTTATGAAGTAGAACAAGGATTTTGAGGCAAAAATGCTCGTAAGTCATAACTCCACCAAGCCCAAATTGCTGTAAAAAGGTTGATGACAGAAATCAGCCATCATTAAGCACAATGAAAGGATAAGTAGATGCAGAAGATGGTTGTGTCTTTTAAGATGACAAGTTGACATGGGGTGATGTAGCAAGAGCTGTTTAAGTTGAGAGAAGAGAAGCCTACCCACTGTTTTTGTTTTTTGGCCATACACCCATTGGATTAGAACATCATTCATCATCCACTATAATGATAGAGAAAAATGCAATAACCAAATTCACAATGTTTATGGCTAAATCTAATAAAGTAGCAGAAAGCCAGAAACTATGTAATTACAAAAGTGCAATGTCTCACCGTTTCACAGCGTTGCTACCCAGCAGGGCTGCAGATTGAGCAAGTTTAAATATCTTTTCAAAATTATGTTGCGCAATTGCTTCTTTATCAAATATGGCATCTGATAGAACAACTGATGATGCTCCTTGCCTAATATATTCCCCAATTGAATCTACAACTAGTTCGAAAAGCCATCTGCATTACTCATTCATGGCACATGACAACAATTCAATCTACTTATTAAGATGCATACACATGTTCCTGTTTACTTATAGATATTAGTCAAAATATGCTACAGAAAACTCTTCCTAAAAGGAACAACCGTAGTCTCCAGGAGGCAACTACTTATTGGTTTACTAACTGCCCAAAACTGCTACTTCTAGAAAAAATAATAAATAGAAGAAAAAAAGATAAATATTTCCAAAGTCAGCCAAGTATGCTCATGTTATATTCCTAATTCACAGCTTATTTAATACATAGAATGGCACTCTGAATACAAGTATGCTTTGCCATGAGTAACATTATGAAGATATGAATTGAAAAGCATATTATTAACTATGGTTTCCAGACAAGCTACAGCAAAATACAAGCTTTAAAATCTAAGTTTGATCTCTAGGCTATTGAATTAAGTCACAAGTAATCTGATTTGAAAAGAGACTCCCAACAAAAGTAACTGCAAAAGTAGCTAATCCACCAAGAAAAAAAATAAATGAATAACTGCAAAAGTACCTATTTTTATGCCCTGAGAAGCAACCAACGGGATATGAGCGAAGGGCTTCTTGAGTGCTGATATATACTGAATTCCTCCAAGTGCAGAAACTGGATAAACCTATTTCCACAGGGCAAGTGTCAGACTCAAATGTAATGACTCTCTTTTGAAATATATAATATACAAGATTCTTTTCAATCAACGAGGGAATAGAATCATAAGATAGACTAATGACATTTGTTGATCTTCGTATGAACTGTTCATATGTTTACATATGACTAAATTACAAAACAAATATGAAAAAGAGAGTTCCTAAAAAAAGATGATGAGGTCAATTTGTGGTTGAGCCCAATAGATGGAGGCCACTCAAGTGGAGGATGGAAATTACAAAGGCAAACGTCTATCAAATGTATGCCTTGTGTCTGTATCACAATACGCTTTAGCTTAAGGAACAAAATAAATAAGACCATGAAAATGCGCACCTTCACTATTTTGGCACCAGCCTCATATGCAGACAATATCTGCATTACGTACACTGACAGTTAACGAGAGGAATATAGAATGCTTGATTCGAGCTAAAGGTGGACATTAAGGATGCAAGAATAAATCGTGTAAAGATTCATAAAAATGCATGAACCTAAAGCTGATTCTTACTTCAGTTGGAGTCATTGCACCAGGAATATATAAACTCTCACAACATTGAACATAATCCATAATGTCCTGAGAAAAAAAAAGCTTCAGAGGCATATAAAGCATCGTGGTATATCCATTTACATTTTCCATTGAACAACAATGGTCAGCAATCTCCAAACATTCAGATCTAATAGGAACGTATAATCATGTCTGAGCGTATACATATTAAAATTCAAGACCTTTACAATTGCAGGACTCATGAGAAATTTGGCTCCAGCATTTATTGCAGATTTTGCATCCTCAACTCTGAGAACAGTCCCAACCTATGTGCAAAGAAAGAGATATCTTTGGTTCAGACAATACTAGAAAAGAAATATAATCACAAGTAAATAACAGTGGTAATTGTATATAGTCTTGATCATCTACATACAAAACCAAATAGTAAGAATTTGAAATAGGATACCAAAAAAAAAAATCAATGGATGCACATCAATTAGAAAAATGTTAAGTTTATGAAATTTAATATCAAGAGAACCCAATGTTCTTACACAGTTTCAAGACAGCACTGAGTCACACATAATTTCCAGGCTTTAGGGGAACTTTATTGAAACTATTTAGAAAGTAAAGTAGAACAGAAAGAGGAACCAAAGAAACTGATGAAAAAAATATTCAAATTCAATATATCAATTAATCATGAAAATCATAGTAACATACACGAAGTACTAATTGTATTCAATTAGGATTTGGCCTTTACTAATAAATAATGTAGGATTTAATTAGGAATTCTCAAATACCTTTATTAATAATTTCCAATTAAATCCTACATTATTTCTATTGTGTAATAATAAATCCAAAAATTCCCAATACCGTTTAATCAATTAAATAGATAATAATTCTAACCCCCCTCCCCAAAAAATAAAAAATAAAAATACAGCATTATCAGGTTTGACCTTCCTCTTAAATTTTAAAGGATGCTAGGAAATTTTTAAGGGAGAAAGACACTTAAAGACCTCCATGTAAAAATATTGTCAAATGAACAGTACAAGTGCTGAATTCAGTTGATTCGAGTTGGAAATTCAGTTTACAGGAGTACTGAAATTTTAATCTGGGTCCTTGAAAGGAAAGATCTTCATATGGGGGTCCTTAAGTGTCTTTCTCCCAATTTTTAAATGTATCAATTTACATGCATAATGCATGAAGCACTGGTTATTTATCAGCTTTCAAAAGGTGATTCCCTACAATGGACAAACTCTTTGAAATGACAAATGAGAGAATGGAAGGATAGTTTCTCTGCATTTATAAACTTCGTGCGTCAGCAGAAAACACTGATGGTGTGTGAGAAACTAGAAACTTCAAAGGATTGAAGCATACTCCTAAAGCAATTGTAGGATGCTCCTTTACCAACTGCTGTAGAACCTACAGAGTCAGACCACAAGCAGAGCATATTAACTCAAGTTCAGTACAAGTGCAGTAAATAACCAGAAAAGCTTAGGTCAACACCTTGAACACACCCGAGGTGGACATTACAACCTCCAGCTGCATGTGCAGAGAGAGAAAAAGATGATAAGCAACTATTTACCAAATGAAAGAGTAGAGCACATTATATATAATGCAAATTTAGTTATGATCCTAGTTTTTCTCCAATATGTTGACGAAGAACAATTTTATTGCCACTTCTGAAGCTTCCAAACATCCCCAATTTTCATTAGATATTTTTTTTTTCTTGGCAATTTACAGTTGAACTTCTACTCAATACTCCAAAGCAATTCATACCTAGGGAAATGCCGCAAGGGCGGGTAACTTTTTACTAAATTCCCAAAAGAACTCTAGCTGATTCAAGTATTAAGATCAACTTGAAAATTAAGTAAAAATATTTTATTAGATGAAGCATGTCCATTTTGTATTTCTCTAAAAAATAATTTGGAGAGAAGAAAATCAGAAGTAAACTCACAACTGAAATGCCACCTGCAATTGCAGCATGTGCAGCTTCCAAGGCCACTTCTCCACTATATTTCAGTGAAAAAGATAAAATAAACTGGATTAACCATGGTTTTGAAAGTTAGCTTTATACTAGCACTCTATTAAAATTTAAATTCTATACAAATACATGGTCATTATAGAAGAAAAACTATGCATCCTTGGAAATAAAACTAAATACACAACACAGATAATTAAGAGTGATCAGATCTGTACCACTTATTGTACTCGGGGAAGAAACTTACTTGCTTCATTCATTGGGCAAAATAAATAAATAAATAAAAAAAAAGGAGAAAAAAAAAAAGAAATGTAAATCTTTTCTCATCTCCTTGCCAAAGTCTTGACTCTGAAACGCAAGAAATCCCATCAAACCTCGTTATAAAATAAGAGCATAACAAGTACACTTTCGTACTCAAACTTGGTCAGCAACGAGGCTGTCTTCCCATCACAAGTCATAAGTTACATGCAGAACCTACTACCAAACCTAAAACCAGCACCACTGTAGTGAACTTTAACGTCTCTTAATCTCATATTCTCCTTTTTCATTATAATAAAGTTATTGATAAACACGACAGACAATAGTTTTTAGAGTTTAGAGTAGCTGACCTTTTATTCATGGAATTATCTGTGGAAGCACACTTATAATTGTTATTTACAAACGGTTTCAGTATTTTGTAGTCAAGCATATGGGCTGCATTACAGATACTACCACCCAAAGAAGATGGTCATCAAGAATTCAAACTCTAGACTCATTTTGCAACATACTTAATCTGTAAGTTCCAGTGGCAGTAACATGGTAAGTAAACCATAGAAGAGCAGTGCTATGATGAGGTATCGATACACATATCATTCCACAAAAACAAGTTAGGAATAGTCAAATGCGATTTCAACCAACAGACAGCAACAAATGGGAGGGAATTAAGAATTCCCCACCAAAGCGCCAAGCATCAAAGAAAATAAAACCCCAAAAATATACAAATGGACAGGGATATACTTCCTACATCAAAGCCCAAAAATAGATACCAAAAAGTGTTACGCACCAAACACCAAACTTTGGGGCAGAAGAAGATGAATTGAAAACAGAAAGTTGATTATCGGAAGTTAAAATTCAATCTGAACCCCCAAAAAAAAAACCGCGTTAAAGCACTGAAAATGTGGAAATTATGCAATAGAGAGATACCTGCTGGCCCGAAGGCAAGCTATGACACCAGAATTCTTGATATGGCTAAGGGTTTTGTCAACCGGAGATAAGGAAAGCTGAGAATGAGGACCAGAGCACGAAACCTTAACACAGGAAGATGGCGGCGGTGAAGACGACGAAGCGTAGACAAGCCTTAATGAAAGAGAAGAAGGCCGTCGAAAGCACAAGCTTGGAGCGAAAGTGCTCATTTCCACCGTATCTTCTTCCCTCTCGCTGCTCAGAAGAGATTGTTTTAGCGGGAGAGTATTAACGGCTTATCTCATTCTCCAGGGGCCGGGAATCAATATAATAACCAAACACGTTTATCTTTTTAAAATTAATAATTAATAATAATTCAGTTCTCAAAATATTATTTTTTGTATTAATTATTTATTCATTTTTTAAAAAATAAAGTTTCTGTATCTAAATTTAAAAAAATTATTTTATCTTAATTAAGAATAATTCAGTACTTAAAATATGGTAATCTCATTTGGTCAAGCAAAAATGGGATCATACGTGATTGAAATTTGGAAACAAATAATATATAATTTCTTCAACTTTTATTTTAGGGATCAAGATATTATTAATACCAAAAATCCATATACCAATGTCATAAATAGATGTGACAAAATTTATACCAAACCACACTATCCCAACAATGGGACTTATTCTTTAAATTGTGTGTAAATACATGAAATAATATACTTGTCTAATTAATTAATATTTTTAATAATACAACATATAAAATTAGAATGATCTTTTTAATTGTTGTTATACTCTTTATTCAGTCATCTAAAATTTGCATCATTCATTGATCACCTTTGTGATTTTCAGATAGATACAACTAAGAAAATGAATGGATGAGATACACGATACGTCTACTACCTTTCACGTATTAGTATTTGTATCCATCCAATTATTAATAGTCATTTTGGACTCTAATTAACTGGAGATCACTATTGAAGTTAGCACAATCTTCAATCAGTTGAGCTACATGTTTATTGATAAATTATTAGTATTAGTATCCATCCAATATCTAATAGTCACTTTGAACTCCGAGTAACTTGAGACTAATGATTAAGTTAACACAGCTCTCATCCAATTGAGTCATGTGCTCCGTTAGTAAAGTATTACACACACAGTATTATTAGTGATTTGTGTGTAAATAAACCTCAAATTTTGACAAGTGGGACTCACCCCATCTCACCTATCAGTCTCTCTTTCAGCTGTGGCAAGAAAAAATCCATGAGACAATATCAAAATATGATATTTGAGTTGATAACATTTTACACTTCAATATCTAACTTTTTCTGTCAAAAATTACACAAGATTTGATATGAAGTGATCAAGTCCCATGCTAAGCTTTGGCATGCCTTCCTCAAGATCCAAGCAAACACTAGCCGGTAAGAGGTTTGCATGTAGTGTACTATTTGGGCAAGTGAGACTCTTTTTGCTTTGCATAAGCTCAACTTTTGGTGTACTTTTTCCACAAGAAAGATGTACGTCTGCTTGGTGACTCTCTCATGGTTGACTTTTTTGTTGAAATAATTAATTGCTAAGATAATTATTTAATTTTTATCTTACAAGATTGAGATAGTTAGTTATTATGTGATAATCAATTTAGATCTTGTACTCGTTAAATTTAACATGAGCTATCATATCCTATCAATTTAAAGATAAATTATTTAAGTCGGTCATAAAATATATTCTATCTTATTAATTCAATCCCTGCTGTGTGTGAGAGAGAGAGAGAGAGATAGAGAATATATATATATATTCACACACAATAATGTACTCGCAGAGATAGAAGACAGAACAAAAGAAAAGAAGATAATGATCTCACCTATCAGGATTTAAGTTTATTTCTTGTAACAAAAGGGACTGCGCTTTCTCTGGCGATCAAGTTTTCCATGGTGAAGAAGATTCAAATGGCATGGGGCATTAAAGGTAGAATATTCGCTTCCTCTGATTTAAGTATTCAGACCCTTTAACCATATTAATCGTCGCCTTCAAAGATTTTTTGTATTACTTTGGTGTTTACAAGTACAGTTTTGTTCTAATTTCATGATTCTAGAACTACAAATGTCACTGTACAATCTTTTGAGCATTATAACGATACAAAAGATCTGGAAGGCAATTCATACTAATTAATGCATCTACAGAGAACCAAATTGAGCTTTTTAAATCTGCCATATTCATAGCCTGCTACATCTTGCATCATCGCCATAAGAAAGAGTAATTCCATGTTGGTGACCAGTGAGCAAGTTCAAGTTCCTTCAACATGTCTCCCACCCTCCATATTTGGAGCTAAAGGTTCCACCACCAAGCTTCTGTGCATAATCACAGATTGCTTCTCTGGCACATTTTTCCCATGACATTGCTATATCCCCAATCGAGAAGGGATGCATCAGAGTTCGAAGAGAAGACTGGAGCTTCAATTTTGCTTTCGCTGACAGATCATCCGGGTCTTCTCTGTTCAAACCAAAACAATAACAGGTGCAGAGGAATTCTAAACTTAATCAAAGTTCAAAAGAAAGACTTAAAAGAACTCAGTCATAATCAATAATAATCCTTCATCAACTAGGCATATTCTTTGACTAAGTTATTCAGATTCATTGACTAATCACAATCAAGCTGCTAAGGAGAAATAAGAAGTCAAGAAATTTATCACCTGTGAAAAAATTGCCATATCAATATATTTTGTTTTGTTACTTTACAGGAGAGTATGCAGAAGGGGCAGGCAACTGCTATTATCAGTTGAGGAGGGAAGAAAGCATTTGAATTTTTTCATCCTAGGGAATTCATTATACTACCATCTGACTCCAAAAGTGAAGTTTCAAACGTTATCTCTGCCACGTGATGTTCACCCACAAACATAAAATCAATTCTCCTGTGCACCACCATGTTTTTTTTTTTTTAATTTGATCATACTCAATACCATTTGCAATTTATTCACATAAGAGATTAAAGGACTCGAAACTTTCTTTTCACATCTCGAAACCTTTACATGACAATTTAAAAGGATTTATTCAAAATTAAATTTCATGCAACTCTACAACATATAATGTCCACGAAGAACAACTTAATTGTTATCATTACTACCACAAAACCATCCCTGCACTTCATCACCCGTATCATGCATCACTTCCCAAAATTTTTTTTATACTAGCATTTGCTTTAGAATACATTCCTTGGTGTTGTTTGACAACACTGCAAGTAGGCAGAATGCTGGGCTTATTATGTGAAAGCCCAAAAAGTGGCTGTTAAGTGACCTTGTTTAAAGTTTAGTTGTATTTTATTTTTAAACTTCTGTTTTGATAAATCTCAACTATAGGATTAGTATCAGATTCAATTTTTTATTTTATGGGATAAGATTGGCTAGAGTCTGTTGCCAACATCCCTATTTATGTACATTGAAGTTTCTTTTGAGAATAAGAGAAGTTGAACCGGAAGCTTAAAGCTTGCTTCTGTTCTCCACTTTCTGTTTTGCCTTCACACAGATTTACACAGTCGTCATGAGCTTACATGTGTAAATAGGGGGTGCAATAGTTAATGACTTCTTCAATAGTTATGTTTCAGAGACATCCATTTTCCTCTACAATTATAAACAATGCAACAAATATTCTGCTTGTAGATGCCATAAATTAGTTATGTACATGGTCAAGCTCATATTCAATAAAGAACTACAATTCCATTATGCTGATATATGCTGACAGACATCAAAATCATTTTAATAGTTTGGCTTTCACTCCAGTGAAATATGATGGATATTGAAAGAGATTCTTAAGTTTTATGGTAGGGAGATAATATGAGATAGAAGAGTTTGAGTCTACTAACATACTCTACACAAGTAAATAGACTATTCAAAATTATAAATGGGAGGAAACACAACCAGAATCTCGAACCTGAAGTCTGACGGCATTTCATCTAAGAGAATAGGAGAGCAAATTGGATAACTTGCAGGAACAAGCAACCAAAACGGTTTGATTATTGACTGCATGAACAAGATATGAAGTCAATAAAGGAAATGATAGAAACATTAAAAAGTTTAATTCAAACTAGAATATAATAAACCTACCGTTTGATTGGAAACAAGGTGTGACATAGGGTCCAAACTCACAGTTGCCCCACTGAAATGCAATTTCACAATTAATCCTTCACCATGTTTAGCAGCTCCTGCAGCTACACTTGGAATGATGTCTGCTTCATTTATAACTACCACAGTGTCCATCAATAACTTGTTTACCTCATTTATTTCTTCTAAAAGACCACGTTTTTCCTGCAGGTATTACATACTCTTAAGCAGAAAATATTGAAACAGTTCTTACCTACACTCGAGTCCTATAATGGAAACTCATTTTCAGAAACAAGCACACTTTTAACATCAACAAAAGGGGCAATGTTGCACTGAGATTTCTTGGCAGTTGTAAAAAAGCAAACCTCTGGAACGTTAAATATAGGAAGAAGCTTTTCATAGACCAGGAGTAAGATGCATAGATTTGATATGTGGTCAGTGAAATAATGAGATTTTACTAAGTTCAAATCCAAATTATATATAATATAAACTAATCTGTTTGGTTTGGGGGGGGGGGGGTTGGGCTCCAAACCCCTCAGACCAAACCGACTAAGTGACTGATTGATAGTAAATTGATTTGACTTTCAAAACACATCATCAACATATGAAATTTTATGATCCAAACTTATAACCAAAGTATTTAACAATTAGGGAAGCAAAATTTTATACCATTAATGACAATAGTAGGGATGATTATCAAGTCTTTCAGGATTCTTACTAAGGGACTAGCTCTTCAGTGAATTTCAATAAATACAGAATTGAATGGATACATATATATGGCATCTTCTTTAGTAGCTTGCAGCATGACAAAAAGACCAGAAAGTAGCTGTATTACCTCATTCATTGGCCATTTGATTTCAGATCTGACTGAGTTTAGGTCAGATTTTCCAACATCAGTCAATGGTTTGAATGATTCAGTTGTATTTGCATATGATGCGGCAGTATACAAGGGGACTGTATTACTGTGGAATCTAATCCTCCTTTCTCTTGTTAGAAAATCACCAGAATTTGAATATCTTGCTTGTGAATCTGCACTAAGATCTACCACCAAATTTGAGCAAATTACATCCTCTGGTCCTTCGAATGGGGCCGATGACATATCAGAGAGACGGACTACTTCTCGAATTTCACTAATAGATTCATTTAATGATTTGGGTGACATGGACAACAACTGAAAGTTTATCATAATTATATCATTTGGTGTCATCTAAAAGAAATTTATATGCATAAATTAAAAGGAATAAAAGAACAAGCACATTGTAAGTTTTAGACTAACCACCTTAACCAAGCCCTGGATTGCAGGACTCGGTTCATCAGAAATGACTGCAGGGTTATGAGAAATTCCATCCAGATTGTTGCATTCAAGTGAGAATGAAGGTGAGATTCCAGGAGTGCGCATGAGAAATGGTTCATCTGATTGTTGTGCACCATCTATTTGCCGTTGAACTGCAGCATTCACAACACATGAGAATGGCAGATTCTCAAAGGAATGCTTGCTAGTAACCACAGGCAAAGAGAACAAGAAAATGGTAACTGATGAATGTGTTACAGAATGAATTAGTGGATTGTAAAGGAAGCCTACCATTTGTTTCAGAGAGCTGAGTTTCACGCTTCTGTGAAATGCTGGATTCCCTTGCTACTTGCTTCATCAATTTGTCTGAGTTTACTTGTACTGAGTTAGCTGATTTTACTTGTGGATTCATCTTGTTTTGATTAGGAACTTGCTTTGACAAATGAGAACTCTGTAGGCTCATTGATGGCAATGTTAGTTGCTTTTCAGATAATTTCTCTTGAGAGACTCTAGATTGTGATGGGACAGCCTGTCGTATGGAGTGCTCATCGGCAGAATGTGGTCCTCGATGATATGAAGAAGCATTTTTTGTGCGTAGAATGTAATTGATTGCCTTTTCCACCCAATCCAGTTTCTTGTTGAAATCAGGGCTAATCTGGCTTTTGGTCACATTTAAGGGCATCAAAATGTCCTCCAATTGTCTTTTTACAAATTGGCATTTCTCTTTACTAATCTTCATGTTTTGAGGAGCAGAATCATGCTGGAGAAAATTAATGCGACACAACATGTTGATACCAGTATGAAGACAAAATTTGAGTAATTGTCCAGAAAACTCATCAGTTGCATAAAATGATCATCTACCTGCTGAAGTTTGAGAACTACACGTTGGTACAACTTATAAAGTTTGGAGAAATAGATGCTCCTCAACCTTTGAACCTGCAATAAGAAACTATAAAAAGCTAGAGTTCACCACTATCTTTTTCTGAAAACTGGCCAAGACATTATTCTCAGATTTAATTACAAAGCAAGAGGGCGCAAGGATAGAGCTTTACCACCTGCCTCAACCTGTTGTACCAACCACAAAAACCACTTGACTATAAAGTCTAATCACGTAATTAATGCCTTAATCATTTATAATTCTAACAAAATGAGCCTAATTGGACTCCCTGTAGCTTTTTTAATCATTGATGATTGACTTCCACAACAGTATAATAAATAATCATTGATGATTGACTTCCACAACAGTATAATAAATAGTCAAGAGAAAAACATGTTTTATTTATTATAACTAGATTCCATTCAGCGCATTGCACGGGAAGGAATGCTAGGCCTCAGTCCACAAGGTGTACCCAAGAAGGCCAAGACAAGGATTTGGATGTGAGGAGTTCCAGACATCCTGAATTGCCAACTAGGAATGTTTCAAACTCTTATCACTCCCATGCTTACCAACCTACCAAGCCATTCAGAGTAATCCATAGTTATATTTAGGGTCCTACCAGCGTTATTTGATCTTTGAATGAAGGAGATAAACTTAGGGCATTAGATACGGATTTGTTTGAATAATTTTCACCCTAACCCCACGTTGATTTTAGTTGAAGAGGGATAAGAAGTTTCATATAAATAAACCCCCTTGCCATTGGTTTTTCCCATCCAATTAGTCCAATCATGGGATTACCAAAAGGGTATAATTGGGTTATTGGGTAAGTTGTGATCAGGTTGTTTTGCATTCAACTAGCCCAGTCATAAGATCACTACAAGAGTGTAATCATGCTACTAGATAATTGTGATCTACTGACATGTATCCCCAGGAATTCATGTAGGTTTCCTATTCCATTGAGGAAAGCATCTGAGTTGCGCCACCAGAGGAGAGGGAGAGGAATTTTGCTCACTTAGTGATTTGGATTGGAAATTCATTTGTTATTTGATCTTTCTGAAATTTTAGAATGCTGTTCTTGGCAGTACAGCATTTTATACACATAGTCAGATTATCTTCTTTTACTTTACCGATTGAGGATTCTACATCAGTGTTATGGGTTTCTGTATTGTTATTGTGTTGATTTTCACTTTGTAAATGTTGAGTAAGAGCTATAAGCTATATTGAGTTCTTAAAGGTACTTTTGGGAATTTAGGGCAGAATGGAATGAAACGATCATTAATAGAATAATTTGGAATGGAATGGAGTGGAATAAAACGGAATATAGTGTTCCATTGTTTGGAAATTTTATAAAGAAAATGAACGATTTTATTTGACCACTGTTTGAGAGTTAGTATAAAATGGATGGAACGGAATAGATTATAACTTTTTTGTTCAAATATTACCCCTAAGAATCAATTTAAACAAAAGAATTAGTGGCTATTAATTTAAGAAAAAATAAGTTTATTTTTAAGTTATAATCAAATATTTATTAAAAAAAATCAGTTATTAAGTAAATTTTTAAACACACATCAATTAAATGATTAAGCAACTTATATTGATAAGAGAAATAATATTATGCATAAAATAGATACAAAAAAGAAGGATTCAACATAGTATAAAAAATAAGAAGTAAGTATGATGTAATAGAGAGAGTGAGATGTGCTATACATGTTTATATAAGAATGAGGATAATTTTATAATTATGATATTAACCTCAAACCATTTTATCCTTGACCCCCCAATTCGGGGAGACAGAAAAAATTGAGTTTAATATGACTAGGGATGACTTGATAGGCCATCACTTGCCATCCCATTCCTTTATAAAAATTTTTTCCAAATAATGGGCAAAATCTATTAGCTATCTCACTCCACTCCATTCCATTTCATCCAAAATAAAATTTCCAAACATACACTGAATAGTGAGAGACTCTAAGTTGTGCCCATTAATTAGTTGATAGTAATTTCTTTTTTTTGGATTCATTCCCATAGTTTTTATCTCTTACATTGAAGAAATTTTCACGTTAAAAATAGATATTTTATTATTATTTTTGTTTTGTACATTTTAAATATCAAGAATCAAAATTAGTTAGGAAAAAAATTTAGGTACCTTTTCTATAAAAAAAAAAGTTTAGGTACATAAGCTAATATACTTAAGATATTTTTTTCCATTCAAATTAGAGCAACTGAATTTTAAATTTAAAAAATAAATTAAAAATATCAATAACAAAAGTTAGTTACAGAATAAATAATACATAAAAAATTAACCAATCCTAATTTGATTGGGAAAATAATATTTTAAGTATATAAGTTTCAGCATCTAAATTTTTTATATTTTACTTAGTTACCATAACTTAAACCTAGATAATTAAACTTATATACATAAGGTATTTTTTCCAATTAAATTAGGAATGTAATTTTTTTCAAAACATAAATTACTTTGTAACTAACTCTTTTTTTCTAATTTAATTGAGAAAAAGTATTTTTAACATATAAATTTAAATACCTAACCTTGGTCCATATTATTTTGCCATTATAGATACTTGAAAAAAATACTAACATGAGCATCACTTCACAGGAGGAAAGTATCCCTGTTGCAGATAGATGAAAAAGAAAGCATGAAGACAATTAAGGATTTGGATCGAATGAAATTGGAGGTGGTGACTTGTGAATCTGGGTGAAATTTATTAAATGTTTTTTAAAAAAAGAAAAATAATAATAATAAAACTTTTCATCTTTATCTTCTCTTTCCAAATTTATTTAAATTCACCATTTGTCAACTTCAAATCTGATTCCCCATCCAATGGAATCATGGTTAATATGCTGATATCAAGAAATTTAAATGTAATTATGTGTGGTGTAATTAGTCTTTTATTGTAATCGTAACTGTTAGAATACCCTACGTGCTATATATATATGTTCACACACTTCAGTGAGAAGCGTTAAGTGTGATGAGAATTTGCCTTACTTCCCCCTAAAGAATATTTTATTGTCCCAGATTTGTTTCGTCCCTATTCTTTTATATCTCAAAAGTGTGATTAAGAGAGTAAGTGAGGCTTAATCGTTACTGTTCGCCTGAAGCCCATTGTTCTTCTGTGTTCGAACCATTCCCGTGTAGTTGTCCTTCATTGTCGCACTGATCTGCGTATTCAAAACTGATCTACTACCATCGGATCCTTTTTTTAGAACTGCTTTCCCGTTGTCGTCAAATTAGAACCATCATCCTCCAAATCCATCCATCTCAAATCGTCCTTTTTCCGTATCTGCAGTAATGTTTGTTCGTTGAACACAACCTTGTTCATCACTCTGCCCCTCATTTTCCATTTTTTCGTTTCATACCTCTGCTTCTATTCGTCCTTTTTCCAGCTTTCTTTCCCTTTCTCTGTTTCGAACCATCCCTGCATCTCTCAGCCACTCTGTTCGTCTAATTATGTGTGTGTTATAGGAACAATCTTCCTATTATCCAGTTATGTCTTCAGTCACTAAAATTGAAGCCCAATTCCAAACTTTTTCACAGGTCGAAAACACTACTTGCAACTAGCCTAATAAGAGTGAAAAGCAAAAACATCTTCTAGGAAGAAATTAGGACGTTCAACTTCAAGTCTCTTCTTGAAGCTCGTGATAAAGTTTCTTCAGGTATCTTGTTCCGTGGCAACTCTAGGTGAATCTTTCACATAATAATATCTAAAGTATGTCTTAACTTTTTTAATCAAATATATGGGTTACTTACTTTGCAGCTGCAGACCCAAGACACATTCCTCACATCATTTCTTGCATATCAACATGTCCTAGCTAGTAATAGGAAAAAAAAAATATTGATGCTAATAGGAGACATTGTTTTTAACTGATCTATATCCCATAGAAATGTCACATGTTCCTAAATTGACCACAAGTTTATCATGTTCATCAACTTTTAAAGGATTTAAATTTCTGTGTTGTGTTTTGTCATGACTCGTGTCTTTCAGAACACAAGAGGAATAATAGGTATGCTAAGAAAAAAAATGGATTTTATTATCTTTAAGTTGCCTAATAATTTAACCAACAACATTTGTTCCTTCTATCTCAATCCAATAACTATGAAATCTGGATCTATCACCTAATAGTTGGGCATCCTACTTTTAGTGTCTTTAGTTTCTTGTTTCCTTGGTTGCTCATAGATATTGACTTCAATGATTTTCATGAGGTCTGTGGGTTTGCTACATATTGCCGTGTTCCATTTCCTCTTATGTCAAAAAAGAGCTATTAATCCATTTTCTTTCATCTGTAGTGATGTATTGTTGTTTGGGGTCCCTTCCCTCTCAAGTTTCAAATGTTTCAAGAGCTCAATGATTTATTCCATTTATCAATTACTAATGATTATGCTCGGGTTACCTTGTTTTATTTAAGTAAACATTTTATGTAAGTACAATTTTTTCCTTCTATCACACAACCCCAATAATGCTAGAGACTATTTCAATTAAGAGTGTTAACTTCCTATTTCCAAAATGAGGGAATTATTCATGAGTCATACGTGTGCATGCTCCTCATTAAAATGAGGTTGAAAGAAAAAATGGTCATCTCTTAGCATCTATCCTAGTTCTCTTGTATGAACATAGTGTCCCTAAAACCTTTTTGGGGAGGATATGTTCTTCTTGTTGCTCATACACTTGATAGCTTTAGGATTGATTTTGCTTCAATGTGAGAATAAACATGAACAAATGATGGTAATTTGGAGAATACATTTAAGTTAGAAACTATTGAGAGAAAAACAGAACTTAAAAGTAATTAACTGCAAAATTATAATAATTGAGGAAAATGTCTTTATCTTTCAAGATATCCAGGCAAATGGATCCACTTTGAGTGCTAATATTAGGGTGCAAGACTTTTGTTGCAAACTAAATTCTGTGAGGTTTAAAAGGGTATCCATTTGGCGTTGTAATATCAATTTGGAAAATGCCTTCCTCATAAGGATTACCAAGAGGATTAGGAATGGTTCCAATCAAAAGTGTAAGATATTGTTGTTTTGATGATCACTTTGATGCCAGAGTCTTCAACATACTTGTCGCATTCCATGAACTCTTTATGGACTTGAGCAATATCAATCACATCCTAAAAGAGGATGTTGAACGCAGCAAGGATGTCAAATACTTTGCCATCAAAGTCAACCTCAAAAGTGACAATCTTTGGCATTTGATCAAAACCATTCCCAACCCTTTTAATACTAAGAGAAGGGCATTTCCCAAATTGAAATCACAATATCAAATGAATACCTTTTTAAACATCACAAAATGTAGTTTGAAGGATCAAGTCTTTTCTCTCAATTACTGAAATTTTACAATTCCTTAGTACTAAAAGTTTGTTCTCCCAATCTCAATAGTTTCTAGCTAGTAATGTATACTTCAAATTACTCCTAAAGCATTTGGTTGTCTCATTTGTTCATGTTCACTCTCAAGCTGTACAATTATGAAGTGTTTGTTTTGATTCTACCACTCAAAAGTTACTAGTGTTACAATTCCATCACTTGCAGAACCTATATACATTTTGTTTGGAGGCCATATTGAAATAACTTAATTTTCGTAATAAACATAAAATATTGAAGAAAATCAAAGAAAGGCTGTGATTGCGTACTTTATTCATGATGACAGACTCAAATTTAGAGGAGAAGTAACAACAGGATTCTTTGCTCAATCCCACAAAATCAAGAATAATTTAAAAAAAAAGAAGAGATAATAATTAAATGAAATCATACTAGAAACATAACAAGAATAAGGAGGACGGGTCATCTGCTACTGCAGAATAATAACACAATGGAGATGTTCTATGATATATTTGAATTATTCAGATTTGATCTAGATGATTTAGATTTCTTATTTACATTTCTTTGCTTTTGTAATAATTTTTTTCAAAAAATGTATATATATATATATATAGTTTGAAGATTATGTTTATATGGTGCACCTCAGTGAGGTTTTGCCAATCAGTTAAATTTTGCTAATCATAATCAGACTATCAGAGGTACTAAAAAACGAATCATGGAAATGAAGAAAAACAATTTTTGGACATTACCCTTTGATAGAGCTGCTCCTGCCAATCTATATTTGCAGCTCTTTCATTCGCTCCTAGATATAATTAATGTAAACATGAGCATTCAGTCAGCTGAGATTAAATCAAATCCAATATAGGGAGGGGGATTACTTGATTCATACTTGAGAATAAAGTATGCAAAATAAAAGAAATAAAAAAAGGGAGAAAGAAGGTAGAAATGGCTAAGACCTGATTGATCAAATTAACAATAAAGTCTGCATGATAAAATAAAATTATTGGTCGACCAAGTATCAATATTGCTATATCATATAAGCTTTCGACAGTGACAAGTTCCCAAATGAGCATCTAATGCTTTCACATTTCTGTAAATATAAAAAAAAAGTCCTTGTTTAAATTAAATAGTTTTCTCCTTCATAGTAAAAGCCATATTTGCAATCAGCTGGTTGATGCTTGTTAGAATAGCGGTTATACGACCACTAGGTTAAAAATATGGGTTTTGACCACCAGTGGTTGGGCTAATACTATTATTAATATCCATGAATGAATAAGCAAACAGAGAACAACAAAACTCTGATTTTCTTCAACTTTGAAGTTCCAGACCTCATTACCATGGCTCAGAGTTTTTGTGCCAATTAAAACTAGTGGAATAAGAGATTAAATCTTAATTATGAAGTAGAACATATTTATGAACCGCCACTCCCAAAACACACACACACACACACACACACACACACACCATTAAAAAGTTGCCCTGGGGGATTGACACAAGAAATCTTTAGTTCATTTCAATACCTGAAGCAGATGCGATTTCACTCGGACCAGAAGAGGTGGCCAAAGGTTTCAGTTCGGGAATCTGAGACGATGACTCTATTGACATTATCCTTCTTGAAATCTTTGCTTTGTAATCAGCCTTAAATTTATGCCATAACAAAAATATTTTTTAATGAATACAAATTCTTCTCGTGGAAGTTTATTCAAAATTGTTATGACAGAACCTAATTACTCATACAAAAACAGAATGAATAATAGAATGTACTGAGGAAAACTGAAGTTTAAGAACACCCACGGTGCTTCATCTTAATAATTTTTTTCCTGTTGAAAAGCGTTAAAATTGTTCTTACAAGACTTATCTAAATCCAGGTTTGGGATTGATGAGAAGGCGGCAAATGAAAAAGAATTCAAATTAAGGGGCATTTTAATAGTTGAGATCAGGATAAAATATAGTTACAAATTCTCAGGGAACAGAATTAGACCCTGCAGTGTATCATAAAAAAAAAAAGAGAAAAGAAAAAGAATTAGACCCTGAACAATAAAGGGCATGACTTGTTCAGAAAGCAGGAATTTTTCTGTTTCCATATTATCTGCCATCTATGGCCACACAAAAGCAAATTCTTAAAATAAAATATATACATATAAAAAAAGTAAAAATGTTTCATTTGAAAGAACTATCTAAAGAATGAAGTGTTTCAAAAGCTTGAGGAGAAAATATCACATTTGACTTGATTGAAAATACCTCATCTTTGGCAGAGGTATTCACCTCTTCCTCAAATCTTTCCGCCCAAGCTATAACGTCAGATATACTGTACATCACATTGTGAGAAGAACTCGCAATTACAGCATCTGTGCTGTAAAATAATATATTGCATGTAAATGATACCAAGTCAGATTAAAGAACTTGATTAAAAGTTAACAGATTCTATAACAGTAAAATTTTTTAAGGTAAAATGAAGCAAATCATTAGAAGCTTGTCACATGTGAATTAAGAGGTAGTTAGGGAATTAGCCATATGGGTAGTTAAGGAATTTGGGACAGTAGGAAACTTGTCTAGTATAAATGGGGAAGGATATGTTGAGAATGGTGGGAATGAATTGATATTCGGCTATTTTGTGTATTTCATTTCTTTGAGGCTTTGGCCATGTATCAAAACTTGAATAATATCATAGAAAAACACACATTAATTAAACTTTCAAACTATCAACATGCTAAACATGTATTAAAGTAAGAAAAGCACAAAGCAGCTGAAACAATTAAAAGAAAAAATAAATAAATAATCCGTAGTGAACCCCAAAAAACAGTACAATCAATCTGCAAATCATTAACGAAACCTGCCTAAAGGAGAAATTAGCTGAAACTCACAAAAGAAACAGGAAAACAACTCTTCCTAACAAAAATTCCAATGGTATAAATATGTGGATACTCTTGAATGGCCCTTGAGTTGGGCTACATGCACAGGGCCTTGCGGAAATATCTCACTTCTAAGACGAAAATAAATTTTATTTTACCACTAAGCCAGGGAATTTTATAAATGATAAACATCTCTTTTCTTAAATAAAGATAAGAGTTCTATCTTGGCTCAACCACTTGAGGATTTTTTTCATCTTCCCTTTATAAATAGAGGTTGAAGGCTTAGAAGGATAAAAGTTTCTAAGGAGATCGGTAAGTAGAAAGAAAGTATTCTCGAGAGAAATCCTTCTGGAGAAATCAGACAGAGCCTTGAAGGAAGTTCAACTACATAAAAGGAGTTTGGGTGACAACATATATCCTGCTGTGGAATAGTAAACTTTTGAAGGACTCAGAGCCAGATACTTCTCCTTTGAAGTTCTCAAGATGAAATCCCTCTTCTCAACAGCAAAGATATATTCCAGAATTTTACATTCCTTAACTTCATTTCTTAGCATGTTTCTGAGTCATCTCTTAATCTCAAAGTTTCTATTAATTTGTAATTAATAGTTGAATCAATATATAATTTATAACAAACCGCATTATTTATAAGTCATGAACAATACAACTTTCCTCAAACTTCACGCAAGACACAAAAAGACATATTTAGTTTAGCTAAAGTGAAGTAGGATACCTCAAACGTAAAATTTCAGCTCTGAGATGGGAATAAGAGACATTCAATGATCTAGAGAAATTGAAATAACTAATTGGAAAACTCAACTTGATCAACCATTGCTTTCCCAATGTCTTCTTGAACTAATATTTAGTTGTAAGCACCGACCACTAAAGGGAAATAATTGAAAATAACTTTTTTTAAGAATAAGGATGTTGTGCAGAGAATCAGAGATCAATGCCATAAGAAAGTTAAAGCCTTTGTTTAAGGAGGTAACAATTTACAGGGATCTCCAAATGATTGGCAATGGTAATTATGGATGGAGATCTATGCAATCAAAGTAAAGATAATTATGGGTAATGCACCATAGTCCTCATTCTCCACCTCAAAATGAGCGAGTAAAAAATTTCCCGTCTCAATTGGATTCTTAAATCCTCGAACCTTTACCATCTACTAAGAAAACTTAAAATAATAAAAAAAAAATATCTCATAAAAGAAACAATTTTTTCTCAGGTTGTGACACATTTGCAAAAAATTTGTTCAAATTAAATTACAATAAAAAATGCCTCAAACAACTGATAATAAAATTCAAAACCCATAAGATGCTATTTGGATGAGACTTTTTTATAATATATGATATTGAAATCTATCTACAAATATAAACAAATATGCATACACTGAAGTCTAGAGGAAGGTTGGTATCATACTATCAAAAAAGAAAACAGACACGAAATTTACCCATAAAAATCCCTATAACCAGACCTAAGTGGGTAAATTTCACAGGTATGCATAGAGCTTGGTTTCTTTTGCCCATCCCAGAGTGGAAGAGCAAGAAGACTGTGGTTGCACAATCCCATAAGGAGGTAGTATATAATCTGACGGCTCAAACTGGGCATGAGCAGGGGTGTAGTATCTCTGCCTCTGATGTTATGGCATTGGATTGCCAAGCATATTTTGTCTGAAGTCTAAATCCAGGTTAGAGGAAAGAAAAAGTTTTATTAAAGTGCATTGTTACTTTGCTAGAGTGACGGTTACAGAATCTGATTTCAACATCTTACGTTCACACGGGAAACCTACAGGCAGATTTATTTACCATAGAAACTAATGAAACTAGAACTGAATTTTTATAGAACAATATATATGTTTAGACTTTTAGCTTAAGAGGGAGTGTCAAGAGAATAAGCTGGGCTTAAATTTACGAAATTCTACTTAGCATTCTACAGGGAGCCTGTGTATAGTTATTTGAGCACCAACACAAACTTTCTCTCTAATTAAGTTTAGCAAGACTTGTCTTAATGAGAAATAAGCACAGAAGTTCTGCAAGATATGAGGAATAAACTGAAAGTAACTTGACTTCCTTTTCCAGATGCATAATTTGCATCAGAGCTTCATAAATGCAACAGGGCAAAGCAAAAGTGAAATAAGAAACAAAAACAATACCATAATACGGAGAACCCGGGTCACACAAGGATAATTCATTACGTTAAATGTTAAAGTTGATACAGAAAAGATTCCACCATTTCGAGTTTAACATTTGAGGTTATCTTATCAAGAAAACTACCCGCAAGAATTTATTAAAAGTAATTGATATCAAGATAACAATGTGATATACATGAATATGATAATTTTAAATAATATGAGGAATTATTAAAAAAAAAAAAATAGCAAATGTATGCCTCTTACATTTTCTTCTGAATCATTTTACGAAACTCTGCAGATTTCCATTCACTGGTCTCACTCTTGGCTTTGCCTTTAGCAGCTCTCAAGCTGTAGCTGTCCATCCAGTATGCAAGACAATGTTTCCCTAAAATTCATAAAATACGAGATAATTGCAACAATAGTCCTAATGCAGTGCAGTTGTATTCTTTGCAGGAAGAAGTATGCATATTAGAAAAGCAACTGTGACATTGAACTATCTAACAAAAAAGCAGGACTAAATAACTCATCAAATTTAACACCATAAGTTGATTTTAGAAACTCTTGTTTTCTTTACTGTTTCACCTTGGTTGAAATCTTTAAGACCTTTTTAATATTGTACAGAACAATCACTAGTTTTCACCCTGGATACAAAGTGTAAAATTCTTTAGTGAAACAATGGAAAAAGTTACATATGTTGGCCCCAATTAGGCAACAATTCGGAAAGGAGTACTACGAAAGGCAATGGTTCATATTTATGTGAAATTACAAAATAAAGTAGCTATAGAAAGTACTCTTTCTTTTGGCAAGCTTTTGCCAATATCATCATTTCTCACGCCACACAGCACAGATTATTATCGATTTTAACACTATAGTAACAAAAGCATATCTCGCAAGGTAGACAAATGATCACGTTGGTGCTGAGACAAGCAAAAAGAGCACTCCCTTGTACACAAGACAAACTTGAACTTGATAAAAAACAAAACAAATAAATAATGTCAAGGCTCACTCATAGTCTTCGGTACCCGAGAAAGAAAAAAAGTAAGCTACCCCTGAAACTCGAGAGCGGTTCTTTTGATTTTGAGTATGGCAAAAAAGGCACAACCCGTAACACATTTACCAAGAAAACAAGAAAAATTATCAAACACTTCTCACATTTTTGGTCCAACTCAAGAAAAGAACAATGTCCCTTACCCTCGCTCCTCCAATCACCTAGAAACAATCGAATTCCTGAACCCATTAATCGTACATTATAAAATACTAAACCCTTTCTATCATCCCGTGCCTGAAAAAAGCAGCGAAACACAAAACGGCTCGCGTGAACCCACATTTAAGCTTAGACGCACGTAGATGATCAAGCAGCAATTAGCAAACGAGTCCTTAATTCCGTAGAGCCCAAGAATTTCAATCCCAAAATCTCCGTCGTTCCGACTCACCCTCTTATAATATATAAATGAAAGACCAAGATATTTAACAGAACAAAACTTAAGCAAAAACCACAAAGAAAACCATCAGACGCACTCATCAACGATAAGCGAAGTGAGAAGCGAGAAAATTACGGGCCGAAAATGAAGGCAAGAACAAGAACACTCACAAGCTGTGGTTGGCGCTATAAGTCGAGTGCTTGGGGACCAAGGAACGCACGAGTTGTGAGAGAAAACGAAGGATTTTATTTATTTATATAGTTTTGCGCAGTGTCGTCGCCAATGGCTCGTTCGGGCGCCATTGTGAAAGCAGTTTGACTTTATGCAGTGTGGGGACAGTGGACCCAGATACTGCTTGATAATAAGGGTAAAAGATAGTTTTGCGTGTTGAGATGGACGCGGGAGGGAATCTCATCTCATCACAAAATTGGATCCCTGTGACGACACGGTATTTTTGACGCGTTACTGTTACTTTTTACATTTGTCTTCTTCAGCTTTATTTGCTTACTTTACATTTTTGGGGATATAAATTCTTTTTCTTTAAAAAAAATTATTCAATATTTGTCATCTTGACTTAACTTGGAAGGATTTATTAGAATTTAAAGTACTTTGGATATACATCACAAAAAATTATTCATTTTGGGGATATTTTGAGTTCTATTATCCGGAGTTTAATTAGTTTTTAGATTCTAATATTATAAAAATAAATTCATGAAGCACTTAGTTCAATTTAAGAAAATTTGAAAACAGTTATAATATTAAGTTTTCTAGTTAATATATATAGTGTGTACAATGTTAAGGACGTCTTCGTCTTCTTCCTCTTCTTATTATTATTATTTAAAAAATGATTAAATATGCACAGTATCTATCCTTTCTTGCTAACACCTTATTTCTGCCTCTTAATGACCCTCCCTAATTTTCTTTCAAAAAAAGAGTTTTTAATTATTGATATGGCATGTTGGCTAAAAAAAAAATTATTGATATGGCATTTTTCTTAATCATCATATTTATTATGTTTCCTTGCGTCAATAAATAATATCTTCTTTTGGTCCGAAATATAAATTTTATTTGACTAATTTTACATCCATAAAAAAAAAGAGTTAAACTAATTAAATCTGTAAAAAAATTATATTTTTTCCAATATTACCTTTGATAAAAACAATTTTCAAGATAATTTTTTGCTTTCATAAGTGAATTAAAGACAATGGTATATTGAGAAAAAATAATTAATATTTTTTACTTTATTTTGAATTAAGTAGAGTATTATATTTCCAACTTAATAGGCCATCTTGTCAACCTTTCCAAACAGCAGAATCTCATCAATGTTGAGATCAATTTTTTTAGAAAATTTGAAAACAAATACTGAAATATGTATAAAGACTATCTAAGATTTTATAATATAAATTTTCATATTAAAAGAGCATAAAAATTAAAAATAAATATCAAGTCCAATTTTGACCTATTTTCCACCAAACTTTAATATTTAATATAAAATATAAAATCTATAATAAATGCACAATTTGATATTTATAAATCAGTCATGAAATTAACATTTTACTATTATGACAATGCTTTTTTTTTTTGTGAAATCAATGCTTACATTATTAAAGCAGCTAGATATGGTTCCACGTATTGCTTGGAGCATGACAAATGACCTATTTAAGGACTTAGTGTAAGATTATAGTTGTTTGTTTTGTATTTTTATGCATTTTGGTAGTCAATATTATGGATTATTATATTTTAATTTAATTAATTAGTTTTCAGATATTTTAATAAAATTAAGTATGGGTGATCTATTTGGGCTAAGGTTGCATGGACTAAGAATTGGCCACAACTAGATCAGAGATTGAGAAGCCCAATAACAAGTGAAGATTAAGAAACGTGGCCAAACGCCTTAGACAATGTGCAAAAGAGTGTAGATCCACTAGCGGTCTTGATTTATTTTTAATGTTTTTTATTAGAAAAAACAAGAAAGAGAGAAAGAAAGATTAAGTGGGGGCAAAAGACCCAATGTAACTTCGGAAAATGACAATGAAAGAAAAAAAAAAGAGTTTTCCTACCCGTTTGGTTTACCTTTTTATAAAAAATTATTTAGAATAATCACAATTTATAAAAATAAAATTTGATTAAAAATAGAAAAATTTATCACAAATTTATTTAGATAACTTTAAGAAAAATGATGGTTATAAACCATGATTTGATTTACCAAAAAACAAACCAAACAGGAAGTCATTCATCTGAACAATAAGATTAAATGCTTAAGTTAAGGCATGCATGTTTTCATGTTAAACAGTTATAAAACCTTCACTAATGGCGAGAAATGTGCCTGTATGGGTATAGATAAATAAAACATTCTATCATTTAGATACCATACCAGCCATATTAAGTAGTTTTTTGACGAAGAAGAAAAAGGTCGGTGAAATTACAAAAGAAAAAGAAGCAGGTTGGAGGTCGTACCTTTGTGTGAGCTGCGTAATTGAGCCTTCAAAGTTTGGGAAGAAGCAATGGTTTATAGTGGCTCGCTCATAAGCTTAAATAGCAAAAATTAGGGTAAAAAATAGGAAAGTACTCCAAAATCCCCAAAACCCAATTAAGGTAGAAAAAAATTTTTTGAAATTAATGGCGATCGGGTTAAATAATAAGAGACTCAATATCTCTTAAATAAAGTCTTAAATTCGTGTATTGTGAATAAAAAGAATCATATTGAGAGACTTACCTCCGCATGGGTCTAACATTAATGCTTGAATTTAACCTAATCAAACAATAATTTATTAAAAAAAAATCACAATGCCTACCGCAAAGGTCCAATGCAATGCAGACTTGTGTAGTATATATACATCGTGGTGAATGGAAAGTGGGCGTGTACAACAAAAATAATACCACATGCAAAAACAGCCCAACAAACAATGATTTTATTTTAATTTTAGAATTGAATTGATTGAATACACTGACTCAAAATTCATTAATTCAATAATAACTAAACCGTATTTGAATGATTAAAAATCAAAATTATCATTATATGTTAAAATATTATATATATAATGCAAAAGTAAAATACAAAAATATTGTTATTTCACTATTCATCAACTATTTATTTATTTTTTACTTTTTTTGAATTCTTGTGCATTTGCATGCCAGTCAAGGTTAATTAAAGATGTATGTTTTAATTGTATATATTAAAATATTATATATATAATGAAAAATATTATTAATAATTTTAAAAACTTATTTGGACAAAAAATTTTATAACTTAGTATTCAGATATAAATAAATTAATATTCATTCATCATTAGAAAATGAACTCAAAATAGAAAACAAATCTTCAATATGAATTAAGTAAATCTATAATTATTAATAATTATATACTACAATAATAGCTATATAATAATATTATGATATAAGAATAAAAAATATTTCAAAAATGATGACATGCTGTAATTTGCACCACCAACAACAAAAATATTTTTAACAAAATGTTTTAAGTGGTCAAATCAGTAACATGATGGATTTTTTTGTTGTTTTTTACCTCAAAATGTCATATCCGGAAAATGATTTTGACACTAATTCGCCACTTGAATGATTTAGTCCGATTCTGATAATATTGTCAACTAGATGTATTTATTATACATGCCAAAATTGAAAAAAACGCAACATCCCTGCGCCATTTAATTTCATTTAATTTAAGGAAAATATGAGTTGAAAACTAAAAGTTTGAATTAAATACAGTAAAAGATCTTGCATTTTTTTTTACTACTGAACATCATAAATTTACTACTATTTTATTCTGTATTTACTACTAAAAAAATTATAAAATTTTTTACTGTATTTAATTTAAATTTTTAATTTCTAACTATCATTTCTTCTTAATTTAATCATTCATACAGAATAATGTATGAACGAGTAAGGCAACACTGTAGGATTAACAATAATATATATGAGGCCAAAAAGACACCTTAGAAATCACCTACAGCGAGGATAGACAGGATATTGAGGAATGATAACATTCATGCACAATTTTTTTTTTCCTTTTCTTGTTAATTCTACCAACCAAAAAATGTCTGAATGGATCAAATAAGACAATAAGAGTAACAATGTATATGTGCAGGCCATTGTAAAACATATACATTTAAAATTCACCAATAAAAAAAATTGGATCAAATCGGTTAGAAATTGACCAAAAATCGGTTAAATTACAAAATTAGTCGAAAAGAGAACTGTCAAGAAACGATCGAAAATTGGAACAGCCATTAAAAATCAACCGAGTTACCGGTTTGAGCGGTTCAAACATTCTATTGTTTTTTTAAAAAAATTTTCTTGGCTTTTACTTCAAAATGGCGGCCTCATTCTTGAAATACATATTTTTCTTTCTTTTTTCTAATATTATTTAAGTGTTGTTCTTATATATAATTATTTTAGTTAATGAATACCATGATGATAAATTATTAGTTTATTTTGAGTTCAATGTGTGATTATAGATGAACATTGCCTCTTAGATTGTAATATTAAACTACTAAAGTTATTAATAATTAATAATTTCCCTAAATATATATATTGATTTAATTACTATTGATTCTATCAGAATTCAACTACGATCAACTAGTAAACTTTGCACCACTATCTTTGACCAACTCATCACCGATCCAATTTTCAAGGTTTTGTTAAAATCACTCAAAGAAAGTAAATTGAATATTGATGAAATTAAGGCAATATTCATGGATCAATTTTTCTTACCAAATAATGCATGAACAGACTTGCTGCAACTTTGGGTGAAAATGTATATACACGAGGCCAATGTAAAAATATTCCTTTAAAATAAGATAGCTTGGATATTAAGGAAAAGCAAAATCCATGCGCCATTTCTTTTTTTCCATTTTAACTCTGTCCTAATAAACAATTGCATGAATGGGCTGAGTAACACTTTATGAGGAAAAATGTACATGCACGCAACCAATATAACAAATATACCTTCTAAATTATTTGGAGATAAAGACAACTTAGATTTTTTTTTTCATGTATACTTGGTGTTTTGAACTTTTCTTATTTTAATTGGACCAAACTTGAAGGACGATAAGCTTTACCACTTAGTTTTAACTCAATTATATTCTTAAAATTTAAACTCGAGATTTCTGATTAAATTAGTATAAATCTCACTAGTTAAATTAAGCACTTAATGGTGAAACAACTTGGATATTAAAAAAAACAAAATCCATTTAACATGTTTCACATAATGCTTGAAGGGGAGTAACGTTTTATTTATGAGAAAAAATGTAGATGCATGCTGCCATTGTAAATAATCATTTACCTTTTAAATCACTTGGAGATAAGATTACTCTATATTGGGAAAAAAAAGGCACATTCATTGAACATTTTTTCCCCTTCCTCTTCAATCCTACTTACCGCACAATGCATGTAGGATACGATACACCTTTGATTGAAAATGTAAATACACAAGGCCAATGGAAAAAAAATATTTCTTCAAAATTACTTGAAGGAAACTGAATAATGCATGAACAGGTCGAGTAACATTTTATGAAGAAAAAAGTACATGCATGCATGCGAGAAATTAAAAAAAAAATCCTTTTAAATTACTTGGAGATAAAACGGCCAGCATATTGAGAAAAGGCAACATCCATATAAGACTTTTTTTTTTCTTTTTTACTATAATCCTTTGTATCAAATAATGCGTGAATGAGCTAACTAACACTATGAGGAAAAATGTTATATATTCTGCCAGTGCTAAAAAATATCTTTAAAATCACTTGGAGAGAAGATAGCTCACATATTGAGAAAATTCAATATCCATGCACCATTTTTTTCCTCATTCCAAATAAAACATATGTTACACCTTTTAAATCATTTAGAGAAAAGACAGCCTCAATATTGAAGGAATAAGATATCCAGTACCAATTTTAGGGGTAAAAATATATACACGAACCGTACATATATGGCCAATATAAGAAATTCATACTTAAAATCAGAAAAAAGAGGCAAAAAAAATAATCTAATTGATAATTATGCGACTCATATTTCACACCAGCATAGGTTTAAATCTTGTTATCGATGTAAAATCCTTGTTAGCTAGTAGGTAATTTACAAGTATTGATAGCCCAAATAAAACCCGAAAAAATATCTAACTGTATAAGCGCCAATATAAATCATCGAATCAATAGAGGTAATAAAGTGCCATTTATCTAAGCAATCATCAAATTAATAATTCATAAATTAAGGTTTTAATATTGAAAAGTAACTGTTGTGATTGTGATTCTCTTTATAATTTATCAATATTTTTATTAATTAATATAATTTTTCTTATCAAGAATCTATGATTAATTAATTAATAAATTTAGCTGGCACCACCACCGTATATTTTTAAGAATATTAATTAATAGTAAAAAAATTGTTATATATCATCATATACTCAGGCCACGATTGTTGGACCACCAAAGTAATATCAAGTTAATATAGAAGATCGTTGAAATGATCAGATTTAATTTCTATATATCTTTCATATTTAATGGAAGTAATTAAATCTCCCTAGCTACAAGTTGTGATCAAACCCAGATTCATAACGTGTTGTAACTTTTGGCACGTTTCTTAAAATTAAAATTATTGAGTTAAATACATTTCTTCAATACCTCCCATGGTTGAATTAATAGAAGTATAGAATAAAACTCACATTGGAAGAATCTAGATTATCACACTACAAAAAAATAGACCTTTAGTGACAACTTTCAGCGGCGACAAAAAAAATTCATCGCTGAAAGTATACTTTCAGCGGCGATTGAACAAGTCGCCGCTAAAAGTTTATCTTTCAGCGGTGACTGAAAAAAGTCACCGCTTAAAGTCAGTCTTTCAGCGGCGATTGAACCAGTCGCCGCTGAAAGCTTATTTTTCAACGGCGACTGAAAAGAGTCACTGCTTAAAGTCAGTCTTTCAGCGGTAATTGAACAAGTTGCCTCTGAAAGTTCATCTTTTAGCGGCGACTGAAAAAAGTCACCGCTGTGTACTTTCAGCGGCGATTGAACAAATCGTCGCTGAAAGTTCATCTTTTAACGGCAACTTAAAAAACTCGTCGCTAAAAATAGCCTTCAGCGATGACTTTCATTGCCGCCGCAAAAAGCCAGACTTTTAGTGACTATTTTTCCTTAGCGCCGCCAAAAGTTATACTTTCAGCAACGGTTATTTTTAGTCACCGCTGAAAGTCTTACTTTCGGCGGCGACTTACTAATGTCGCCACTGAAAGTAAGACTTTTGGTGGTGACTTTTTAATGTCGCCACCAAAGTTAATTTTGTGAATTTTTGCTATTTTCATTTTAAAAATTAATAAATAACATATTAAAATAATAATTGTGTTTTATTTATATATTTTTATTATAAGTAATTAGATATTTAATATATATTTTATATTATAAATATTATCTATTATCTTTAAAGATTTGAAATGTTGAATATTGAATTCAATCTATATTTATTTTTACTTTTCCTTATCCTAATTAATGAAATATGTTATTTTTATTAGGATAATTTTTTTTAATTCATAAAGGGATTGATAACTCCAAAAAAAATTAGGAAGACAAACTAATCCCTAATTATTTAATATGATCAACCCTATATTTGGAGGAATTCATATTAGGTTAATTTAATTTCTAATATTTTTAATATATAAATTAATATTAATGTTATTTATTACCAATAATAATTTTGATGAAGTAATAATGTACTAAGACAATTATCAATAGTTAGTCTAAGAGAATAATCTGTCATACTATGATTGAGACTCTCAACCCAAACTCCTATAGGTGTTGGTAGTGTGGATATTTTCTCATAATGTAAAAGTCTAATAAAGTAATATCACGTAGAGAAAGAAGGATTATGTGTTGTTAATATATTTTCCTAAAAAATAAGTAACAACAATATTTAGAAAATAAATATTGGCTAATTCTCTCTTTCTCATCCTCTCACTCTTTTTAATTATTTTTTATTATCTGAATTATAATATATTGAATTTATTACATTTTTTTAAATCATATGACAATCAAAATTATAATATTTATTTTAATGATTTTTTAACAATTTTCTATTACATTATATTATATATATATTAAGCATATATATATATAATATAACTTATTAACTAATATAATATAGGATATATGATATGATATGACATAACATAAAATAAAAAAATATAATATAAATATTAATATAAATATAAATATATATGTATATAAATAAAATATTTAACGATATTAATAATTGAAAATAAAATATATGTGTATTTTTTAATAATAATATTGATTCATAAATATATGTGTGTGTATTAGTGTGTAGATAAACAATATATATTTAATATCTCATATAAAGACTGCATGTGCATTTCAGCTCAATTGGCAAGAGAATAAACACAATGGCATTGCAAGCAAGAGGTCATGGGTTCGAACCAAGGTGAACGCACATTTGAAACAAATATATGACATGGCGGTGGTGATGTGAGTGGTGACGTGGCGGCCGTACGGCAATGGTCATGTGGCAGTCGGCCAGTGATGGTGGTCCGATGGCGGTGGTGATGTGGCGGCCGTTCGGCGGTGGTGACGTGGCGGGGTCCAGTGGCTGACATGGTGATGGTATGGCCAAACGACTTTCAGCGGCGACTAAATGTCATCGCTAAATGACGCTTTCAGTGACAACTCTTTTCGCCACTAAATGTCAACTTTTGATGGCGACGTTTTTATCGTTGCCAAACTTTCGGTAACTAGATTTGTTGCGGCGACATGGTGGCGATAAAAATGTCACCGCTGAAAACTTTTGGCGGCGACATTCCTACTTTCAGCAGCGACTTTTGTCCCCGCCAAAAGTCAAATTTTTTGTAGTGCTCATCTCCTTCGAAAGGTTCATATGTGGCTTTGAACTTCAATGATGATCAATAACAATAGTTGTTTATATCTGGTAATATAATATGTAATACAGAAGGTTATGGACTATGGATTTCTAGAATTTCATTGTAAAATTTTTATAGGTTTCGGGAAACAAAAAGCATGAATACGGAAAAATAACGAAAAATAATGTCATACACAATTTTAATTTGGATCATTCTCCTTTTAAATTGTACAAGAACTTTATAAAAAATTTTTAAAAGTCCTTGTAAAAGGAGTATATATCTTTAGGTCTTATTTCCTGAAATTCATATAATTGATTGAAGCCATATTTTGGGGTATCATTGATAGTATTTGAGCAAATTTGCATTAACATACCTCTTTGATTCAAAAAATTTACAATTGATAAAGCAAAATTTTAGAAATTAATGTCTAAGGACAAATGCATGGGACCTCACTATCTCGTTCATAATGATCAACCCACGTGGGTTATCTAATATATTTCTTTAATTTTTCAGGTTAAAAATTATTTAGCCTTGTATCTTTTAGTTTATTTGTCAAGTATATATACTTTGTAAATTTATTCCAAGAATCCAAATTGGTGTTTAGTGACAATTTTCTCAATATATTTAGCGTGGATCATCTAGAGACTAATTATATTTCCCTCAAATGAAATACTGAGGCAAAGGGTGCGCCCTTCTAACTATGTTTGTTAGGCTTAAAGGAGGCAAAGGATGAAATATATATAAAAGAATATAAAATAAATTGATGTTTAGTGACAATTTTTTTAGTATGTATTCAGCGTTAATTATCTTGATACTAATTTTTCTCGAGATAATAGGACAAAGGATATACCCTTCTAATTTAGTTTGCTTCATATATAAAGATGGAAAATCAAACCCACAACCATTTTCTGAAGAGATGAGAGCTCTTTGTCACTTAGTTTATAACTCAACTCTTATCTAAGGAGACCATATACCCAATTATGATTAGTAATACTTCTTAGTTCTTATTGCTAATTTGATCCATTGTCTAATAATTAAATTTGAAATCCAAATTATATATATATATATATATGAGAAAAGAAACCCAAAAACTTCAAATTACACAAATCAAAGAGTAAACTTAAATATTGTTGCCAAAGTTCTTCAACAAAAATAAATAAACAAAAAAATTGTTAACTATAACAAATAATTCCTTGTGGAAAATAAACTATTTTTCTTTTTGAAAAAAAATTACTTAAAGCTTAAGCGTCAAATCAAGACCCGAAGAATCAGTATTATCATCATCCTCTTTGGAAACTTCTTTTGGAATGAACTTGATATGTTGATCATCAGTAGCTGCAGTAGCAGTAGTACTTCTCGTTGGAGAAGAACTATGGCCAAATCGATGAATCAAAGGATTAATGCTACTATTCTCTTCAACCCGCGAAGTTCCAGAACTTGCCCTAATTCCAAACCTATCTAGGGTTTGATCATGCCTAAACCTAAAATGAGGGCGATAATAAGAAGGCTTGTGAATCATGGACTCCATTCTCACCCCAAACGGCCTATTATAACTGAAAGTCCCATAATTACTAATCAAAGGGTTAGGGTAATAAGAAGGGTAATTACTGTAATTATAATAAGGAAAGTGAAGTGGAGAAGGGTGATGCCCAAGAGCTCCGAAGGGACATTGATCAGAAACGATCCCTGATTGTCGTTGTTTCACGATGGCGCGCTCTTGTTTATGCGCGTTTTGATGGCCTCCCAGGGCTTGTGAGGAAGAAAACTCTCTTTTGCAGAAGTTGCAGCAGAAAGTCCTTTGTTGACTGTTCTGATGATGATCAAGAACATGTTCATGATCTTGTCGTTTGTTGTTAATGTTTGTCTTAGATGAAGAACCTGGGATGTTCATTATTCCAGATTTGAAAAAATCCAGCTTGATCATCTTTGACCCTCGGATAGAATCATCGTTGGTAAGCTTCATGAAATTATATCAGTTAACATACAAGAGAGAGCTAATCAAATAGTGGACATTGTAAGTATATGATATTTTAGATCTTGGTGTTGAAATAGTCTTGAGATTTATTCACTTTACATCTTTAAACTATTCAAGACAGAAAAAGTAATGGCATATTAATGTTTCTGAAAAAGAAGAAGTTAATCGTTAAAGGAACATATTAGAAAGTCTGAACACTCTATCTCATTGCCAGACTATATTTATAATCAAATCCTCTACAGAAGTGCAGTTTTATATTATTCAAAGAGAAACAGCACAATTTGGGACCTACACAGTTTGTAAAAGTGACTTCATATAATATATATTCAAAAAGAGATAAAAATAACAGACGAGTCTAAATTGAAAATAATAATAATAATAAATATCGTACATAAACATTTTTCTGTATCACTCTTTTTACGAATATATGGTTATGTAAAATTTAACCTAATTCGAGAACATGCAATTGACACAAAGAGGTAAAATTGTACATGAAACTTGCTCTTTCTTACTGCTTGTGAATTCAAACTCGACTATATATATATATATATTCATTATCTCATTATATAGCTGCAAACTTTTATGACAGTAACAAAACAAAGATTACGAATCCCTTTGGTTAGAGAAAATACCAATTATTGAAACTAAGTTTATCTAGCATAAAATCCTAACATAGAAATAACAAAACCAAAACCAAAAACCAAAAAAAACAGAGAGAGAGAGAGAGAGAGAGGCTCTATAGATTCACTCACTCTAACCATCTTCATCTTCTGATTTTCGATAGTTTCTCTCGAGTCTCTTCCTTTGGAGCCTCCTGAGATGCTAGAAACTTCAGAGGGAGAAAGATCCACACCATGTTCTGCCATGGACGTACAACACGAAAGAGAAATTAAAGAACAAAAAGTTATAACCTTTCGAATCTGTGAATATAGGAAAGAAGAAGAAAGAAGGGTGTTTATATATTCAACTAGAATCACCTTTAGTTAATGCAATAGATCTTTTATGAATCAGGAAAGAAATCTCATTTTGCTAGCTGTTATGATTTTCATTAGTAATGAATGATTGTTGTGATGGCGAAGCTTCCTCAAATTTAAACACACATTCCATAAATATGTTTAAATAATTTACTGCTAATTATTCCAATATAGTCAAACTTTTATAAGGAAGAAAACGAGTGTGTGGTGTTAATTAGTGCATCACGGCTTTTATATATGTAGTTTGTATATGATTTCAGCCTAGAAGTAAAATAGGAAACCATGAAATAATTACTTGTTTAAATAAATAATTATTTGATCATATCTTTGAACTTGGCCTATCAAGAACTATTGAGGGAATGTAAGATATATAATTTTGGCTTGATTAATGGATATATTTATGGAAATGAATTTCGTGTACAATGAGTGAGTTTTTAGTTCAATCTTGTCAAAAAAATCTTTACCATCTGTTTTGATCTGTCATTTATTATCATGCCACTCAATGAATGGCGTTTTAAAGCATAGCATGGGTGATATTGCACCATAACAAGCATTAACAACAAATCAAAATGAATAATAGAGATCTTCTAAACATGTTTATACTGAATGCCCACATAATAGGGTGAATCTAACTCTATATTTATACCCAACAAAACCCTAGTTTAATATTTTTATTTGTTACTTGGATTCATCTCATAACAAGGATAATTTATATTTAACTTATATTTTATAGTTTCCATAAATTTAATACTTTATACATACATACGTGTCTATATATGATTGCTAATTTGAAATTTTCAAATATCTTAGAATAAGATTAATACTAGCCACATTGCTTTTACTTTTTATTATTTTATAATGAATAACTTCAATGTCTCATGAATAAATAATAAGCTAAAATATATATAACACCCTTGAATTTTGAGTCAACTGCATATAACCTCTCTAAAGTTTATAACTTTACAATTAAGACCTTCACATTTCATATTTTTACCCCCGAACCCCCTTGCCCATAAAATTTCCATTAAATATAACTGTAGATGGCACATCACTAATTAAATACTCCTTTTCGATTCTAAATGTAAGAAACTTCTATCTAATTCATGCTTCTTAAGAAAATTTAGTTTTTTTCCTTAATCTTTTAAAAAAAATGGTATATGTTTCAAGTTTTATCTTTAATCACAACTAATATCCAAAATTACATTAATTAGCTTTAAATAGCTTTGTTTGAAATTTTAAAAAATTGACCAATGGGTAGCCAATCTCTCTTTAGGCTAAAGATCACATGGATGAAAGTTTAATTAATAGAACCACATTTCTCATAATATATTACTTAGCTTACATTAACCAAGACAAGCATAGAGTTGGAAAAAAATAATTAATATTACAACATTTCCTACGTTTTTGACAAAAAAAATTTTCTAGAAGGTGTTCTACAATTAGGATCGGAGAGAGTAGTTGGAATTTGACATGGAATTTTGGATATTTTGATAATTTTATTTTAACTAAAAAGGCCAAGGTTCATTCTGTCAATTTCCCAAGGAGTCCCTTCCTCTTACTGCAGATATCTTCTACCCCTTGTTCATGTTGGGTCTTGATTCCTCCCTACGATTCCTAAATGCTTAAATGAATTGATTTCCTCAAAAGTATTATTTTCAATCTCAAATATGAGGGATAAATATGAGTCCTTTTTTGGTCCAATATATAAGGAATATATATTGTTTGTCCTCTGTATGTATTTATTTATTTTTTCAATTATACCCCTCATTAAATATGACTTAACGTTTTCCTATGAGAGAAAAATTTAGTAATATATGCATTAATTTAGGGATATTTTGAAAAAAAATCTTTCAATTTTAGAATATAAGCCCCTTTTTGGTCCAATATATAAGGAATAGATATTGTTTGTCCCTTGTATGTATCTATTTATTTTTTCAACTATACCTCTTATTAAATATGGCTTAACGTTTTCCTATAAGGGATAAATTCAATAATATATTCATTAATTCAGGGATATTTTGGCAATTTTTTTTTAATTTGAGATATATTTAAAAGGACTAACTGTTTTTAACCATTATCTTTAATTTGTGTGAATTAGTTTTGAAAGTGTGTGGCAACTAGAGGTAACCGGGGAATAACTTTTATTTATCATATATGTTTGAAACTTTTCATTTCATGATATGTATTTTATATCACGGCTAATAAGTTTTCTCAAACCCTTTATTCCTTTGGAAATTATGATAAGAAAATGGAAATGGTTAGTTATATCTATGTGTATATATGTATATATGAATGTGAGTACAAAGAATTGGCCTATGAATATTGTGCACCCTCATTAATATTATGTGTAAAGACACTATGTTGATATATATGTTAATAACAATGATGATACTGTTGATGACGGTGAGAATGGAAGTGGCTATAAATATACATATATATATACACACATGTTTATGAGCATGATGGATATGGATATAGTTATGATTATTGTACATCCCTGTGTGATATCTTGTATGATGATATTATGCTAGCATGGTGATGATGATGATTGTGTATGATAATGACATGTTAGTATAGCATATTGGTATTGTCACTCATAATTATGCATGTTTGAGTATATGTTGGTTGGGTGATGATATCGTTGAAATATCATGTAGTATGTCAACCCACTAAATGGCACGCGATATCTCGTGTCTAGGTAGTGAGGTGTGTGATATATTCCTATTACTAAATCGTAATCCTCTGGCCAAGAGACCTAGATGGCTATGGATTGGGGATGCACCTTCTCTAAATCACCATTAATTCAGGTGATCCAAAGAAAGGGGAACTATAGTCCAACCATTAGTGGAATGACCTTTGGTCAAGTCATAACTAGTGGAGATAAGCTTAGTAGTTGTCCCGGTATTGGCCTTCATCGATTATTGGAAGGGGGCTACTTACTAAGGTTGTTTTATGATGTTAACTAGCTCATGATTCCTACCATGATTGATGTGGGTTCTTGCATATCATGTGCATGACTTTAAGCATAATACATATTGCATTGTGTAATAATATACCAAATTCTCATATCTAACTTGTAAGGAATTGTTGTGTTTTGTAATCTTTTTATAATGAAATCCTTTATTTTTTTGTGTTGTTGCTAGTTACTAGGATGTTTGTCTCACCCCCTATTCATACCCCTTTACAGTAGAGGATTTTAATTCCAATAAGATGACAACCGAGATGGGTTTTCCCTTGGTTGGTGCATATCTATATGAGTTTATTTGAGAACATATATTATATGTTTGTATAGTATTGTGCCAAGTGTAGATTTATGATTGGATGCCATATACAATGCTGCTTTGCGAGTCCTCTGGGTTGTCTTTGGGTTCTTGTTTTTTATGCTTGTCTTATGTCACCTATGATTCCAAGGTTGCTTGAGGCTAGGATGTGTATGGATGTTTAAGTTAGTAAATTGTAAGGTTGTACTCTTTATGGTAAGGGTAGCCTAAGTTATCCTGGTGTATGGTGATATGGTATGTGGTGGTTATTGGGCATACAACTCGTTTATTGCTATTGAGAGCTTGGGTTTAGGGCATTGGTTGCCTATGTGTTTCTTGGTGAGTTTGAGTTGCATATAAAGTCATTTGGGGATTTAGGTGTATTTAGTGGAAAAAGGGTATGTTACCTAATAGGTAGGATTGGGGTTTAAGGAAGTCAAGATCTAAGAGAGTGACTTTCTTGAGGTGCAACCTTCTTGAACAATGTCTTTTTGCTATTTGGGATCTGCTAGAAAAGATTTGGTGTTCAAAAGGTTAATAGTTGGAAATTGGGAGGTATCAATGCCAAGTTTGGCCTAAAAGTGGTCACTTCAGTTTCAGGGTATCCAAAATCTCCATATGAAGCAATTTTAAGACAATGTTGATGCCTATAGTTAGAGGATATGTAGAGTGACTAGAAGATTTTGAAATCACATCAATCGGAGATTCGAGCAAGAAGTTAGGTACGTCTGAAGTTCGACCAAATAATTAATATTTTGGTTGTCATTTGACAGATGATATTGGCATCACAGCGCTAGCTTCCCAGGCAACGGTGCTTGGCAAGTGTGTTGTACCACTCCAATTAATTAGGTATGAATGATTAATGCAATGCAGTAATGTCTACCTAAGTCGTTTCTCGCCGAAGGGAGTGATGAAGCTAGAACTTGAGTGATTGATGGATTAGATGCAATTAATTTAAGTTAAGATGCAAATAAAGAATAAATAATGAATATTTTAATATAATATTTTATTTTATTTTTTATTGATTTTTTTAATGATTGAAATATATACTTAAGGATGAAAGAAAACTAAATGAATGTAAGATAGATGCTATGCAATCATTAACTAATGCAAGTTAACTAGATGCTATGACTTAATTAAATCCTAAATGCAAAGGAGGCTTAATTAATTATTAATTAATTAAATAAAATGATAAAAAAAACTAGTGCAAATGTAACTATATATTTTTTTTATCAAATGAGATGCAATGCAAACTACTTCTATATGCAAATGTCAATTATAACTATGAGTTTGGAGAGGGGATTTTGCTTTGCAAACAATTAAAATTAAAACAAAAACAAAGATTGAAATTAAATTTAAATTAAAGTAAAGTAAAATAAACAATTAATTAAGACAAACTAAACACTAATTAAGATTTAAAAAGAAAACTAGAAATTAAATATGGAAAGGTGCATCATTTGTGGTATTGACATATTACTTGAGTCCAATCAAATTAATAATAGGGATGTGATTAATTAAGTTAATTAAATAGTCATGACACTTAACTATCATAAGTTTAGTTTAAGTAACCAATTAAGTTTAGAAACCTCTAGTCATTAATCAACCACTGTAAACTTATTTTGTCTAATTAATTAACTTAATTTTAATGTTAATTTAACTTCTAAATAAATCTGAAAAAATTAGGTAAAATTATCAATTATATCAAATTAGACAAGTAATCCCTTAATTAAGCATGATTACACTTAGTATGACCTAGATTACTTCTTAAACCAATGGATTAATCAAAGTAACACCAATATTGGGCAAAATACTGAATTTTTCAAATATGGAAATAACATAAAACTAAGCTCAAATTAACATAAATAATCCAAAATCATGTATACAACTCAATCAAGTCAAATCCAATCTCTAAACATCAATATTAACATAAATTTTCATCAATTCCAACTTTAAAACCAGACTAGAATCAATAAAAATTCTACAGATAACAAAACGAAAATAGAAAACAAACATTCCCATTTATTCCTTGAAAGTCATCCCAAGCTCTATGTCTACTCCATAAATGATCCACCCAAGAGATTTAGTTCCTCATTTGGATGAAGATAGCACCAAGGGAAGACATGAATGGTTTGACCACGACAAGAGGACAGAAAAAATGATGATCCATGAACTCGATGAAGTAAAAATCAGTTGCTAAACCCATGGACTTGATCGAAACTCAATTTCCCATAAAAGCTAGCTTTGGTTAAGTGTTGGAAGGATGGTATGAAAATGGATGAAATAAGGTTGAAGAAAGATGGGAATAATGGTGGAGAGAAACTCAAAATTGATGTGGGAATGGGAGGAAATTAAGAGATTTGGGATGGGGTTGAGAGAAATCAAGAACGAAGTGGAAGGAATTGAGAGGTGAGAGAGAAAAGGTGAAAGAAAAATAGTAGCTGCCACTTTCATTCTGTGTGAGCATGAGGGTTTTTGAGAAAAGAAAAAAGGAAGGTTAAGGGTGTATTTTTTTTTGGCCGAAAAACTTGAATGCATTAGGAAAATAACAACTCCAAAGTCATGAAAGTTTCATATCCAGATTAAATGAAACTGAATCTAAACTTAGCCAATTTAAAAAGGGGGATGGCGGAGATAAATCCCAAATATCCGGGTACATCCTTCTGTAAATAGACATAGCTAGCTAATTTGCTGCCTTGTTAGCTAAACTCGGTATTCACTTAAAGTAACAGATTGAGAGCCCTACACTAAGTCGAGAAATATATGCTAAAATACTAGTACTTTGCCATTCAAGATAGACCCCATTATGCTCCCCGTTAATCAACTCCAAACAATCTGATTCAATAATAATATTACTCCAAGCTCATTGCACAACTACCTGGATTCCTTTTGGTAATGCTAATGTCCCTGCCCTAAAACTAGAGTTAGCTCGTCTCTGATAATTTATCACCTCTAACACTTTTCCCAAATTATCACGGCATATAATCCCTACTCTCATATTATGATTATTAATGAAACTACCATCAACATTAAGTTTCACATAAGGCACCGATTATCATTAACTATAGGACTATTATTCTTGGTACCCCCACATTCAATATGCCAATTATTTGCAACCCAATAATCCCATAACAAATTAGATGTTGTCTCAATCACAAAGCTCGGATTCACTTCTCCATGCTCAAACACTAATCTGTTCCTTTCTTTCCAAATGTACCATATTAACATCACTACCGTAGCTTTATGCCATTCATTTAATTCATAGTCTAGCATAATGTCCAAAAGCCATTTATCAATTATAGAAAAAAGCTGCTCATTTACGCACATTCTTAAACCACAATCAAACCAAATCCTTTTTGTCCATTCACAGTGCAAAACTAAATGTTCTATAGATTCAACCTATTTACCACAAATTGGACATAAAGAGGAAATGTTGCACCTTTTTCTCCATAGATTTTCCTTAGTTGCAAGAGCTCCTTTACACAGTTGCCACACAAAATGTTTGATTTTGGGAGGGACCTTCAGCTTCCAGATTTCCTTCCATAGCTGTTTTAGCAACACATATGAAGTTCCAAGCTGCTCATTCATGCTCCTATCTACCTTGGCCTTACACAGATGATATGCTGATTTGATAGTAAATTATCCATTCCTATTACTTATCCAAACTAAAGCATCACGAGTTCCATTCAGAAGAGGAATCTTCTGTATTTTGTTTTTCTCCTCCTCCATGAGTTATTCTTCCAGTGCTTCTAACAACCATCTACCCTGGTGAATACAATATGCAACTTTCATATTTTGCAAGTCAAAATTTAGAGGGACACTTGACACACACCTATTAGGTAGGTTTGGCGCCCATGGGGCATTCCAAAATAAAATATCTTGCCTATCTCCAACTCTCCAGCATAAATGTTCTTTCAGCACCTCTCTTTCAACCAATAAGCTTGTCCAAGCCCATGAAAGTGTCCCTCCATGTGATGCCTGTAGAAATCTACATTATGAAAGTAAAGGCCTTTCAGCACCTGCATCCACAAATCTTGAGGACAATGTAGGACTCACCATGCTTGTTTTGCTAAGAGAGTTAAATTAAATCATTGAAAATCTTTGAAACCCAGCCCTCCATTACCATTAGGCATTGTTAAATTATTCCGCGCAAATTAGTGAATCTTTCCCCCATTTTCCCCTTGATTCCACTACAAGTTTGCTAACACACTATCTAACTCTTGACAAGTTTTCTTGGGAAATAAAAAGCATGACATAGGAAAGGTAGGGATAGCATTTGCCACTACTTTAATCAATACTTCTTTTCCAGCAAGAGAAAGAAGCTTCACTTTGCACCCCTGTATTTTTTCTCTGACTCTATCCTTGACGAAAGCTAGGGCCTCTACCTTGGATCTCCCCCATAGAATTGGCAACCTTAAATATTTTCTTGGTGACACCACTGAACTTACTCCTAATATTTGAAATAGCATGATCTAGCCTTTCTTTGACATGCTGATCAACCAATCTATTGCTGGTCCATGCATGTAAAATTTAAACCATTTGCCTCCAAGTCCATGAGTGTACAATCATTTAAAAAACTATGAAATTTTTCAAAACTACTTAATGATCGAATCCTCCTTCCCTGTTTTTTGGAATTATATAATAGGTCATTGAAATCTCCTATTAAAATCTAGGGACGATCCACCCCAAGATTCAAACATCTCAAAAGTCTACCATGATCGTCATTCCCGCAATGTTTTAAAATTCGGACTGGACATCAAATTGGAAATATTATCGGGTCACAATTTTTATGGTTCAACTGGTTTGATCGATGGTTGAACCGGTAACGTAATAATTAAATAAAAAATAATGTTATATACAATATAATATATTTATATGAAATAAAATATTAAATCTTTAAGTAATCTAAAAATAAACTTAAATAATATAATTTTATAATGAGTTACTAAGCTCACATGATAATAATATATATTAAATTATTAAAAATAATATGCTAATAAATCAATTATAATAACATCACATTACTACGACATTATAAAATGTCTACATAATTTAATGTAATTGCTCATTCTTAGGAAGATGGGGGATGGCAATAGAGTTAAGTTAGAGGGCATAATAGTAGCTACTTAGGATTTCCGATTTCCTTCAATTATTTAGGTTAATTAGTTTAGTTCTATTTTTCTTTTTATTTTAATTTTTTGTTTATAAATTATAATTATAATATTACAAATTATTATAAATTAGGAATAATGTGAATAAATTAATATTATAAACTCATTGATCAATATAAGAAATGTAAAAAACTAGTCATATTATAAAATATAATACATGCTAGATTATATATATATATATATATTTGTCATTTGTATCTATTATTAGCCTATTAGTTCACTGGCTTTATCTTATTTTTTAAATTCAATCAATGCACATGAGCATGGCTGTACACATCTGCCATAAGTCTCAAATCTCAAATGGGAAATGTGAAGGATTGATGGGAGTAGACGAGCAGTAATGATGCTTGGGGAAATGAGACATTTTTCTTTTTTCCTTTTAATTTATGGAGTCCAAATTCCAAACAGCATCCTTGTTCCCAACGTCATTATTTTACATATTCCCTAATCACTAACTTTCTCTCGTATTTTATCTGGGTTTCTTCTTCTCTCCATTTCATCGAAAGTTTACGAACTCAAAAGATTCAGAACAATATGATTTTTACTATGATAGAGATGAAGAACCATAAACAATGCTCTCCTTCTTTCTTCTCTTCTCTATGTCACTTCCATTTTTCCTTGTAAGTTAGCTCTAATTTTAAGTTAGATTTTTATCTGGTGAGATTTTCTTATCTGTTTTTCTTCGTCTTCTTGTTTCAGTTATGATATTTTATCTATTTATTGGAAAAACTGTGACTGCTGGCTAGATTTGATCTTCTCCTTTTTCTTTTCTTCTTCTAAGACATAGAGAACCATCCGGTTCTTTAAAATTGACCCTGGCTCTCGGTTTAACTCCAGTTTCCGATTCAAAGACCAGTTCAAAACAGTTCAACTTGGCCCAAGCACAAAATGGTCTAAATCTCCAAAACGAGCTGTTATTTATGTCAGGTGATGGTCGAACCAGTTCAACCGTCCGGTCCGATCTCAAAAACATTATGTTCCTGCTGCCTTGGCAGCCTGTACACAAACAAAACAGCCCTCTCACATCATCAAATCCTTCTTTGATTTCCACATGAATTACATTTTTCGAACAAAGTTGAACATCTAGATGGACATCCTGCTTCCACCACAGAGCCATATCGCCTGATAGCCCTCTAGGCTCAACACTTACCCATGCTGGAAATTCATCCTTCATTGTAGCCCTCTCAATCTAGCATTCTTCATTTGTGTCTCCATTAGAAACACAATTCGGGGATGGTACTTTTGACATAAATGCCTCAAATATTTAATTGTTAGGGCTACTCTCAACCCTTGATAGTTCTAACTTAAAGCACTCATGGTAACCTGGTGGCTTTTGATGGCGAGCCACCAAGCCTCAGCTTATTATTCACCTGCACAAACTGAAAGGCAATATTCTCTGGCAAGGGTTTCCCAACATTTTCACCATGTGTAGCACCAATTTCAACATTAGAAGAAAGCAAATTTCCCCTTACTCAGGCTGCTTATTTCCAATTCCACCTTTTCGTGCTTCCATTCCATGTATCAATTGCATTCCCAAGTTAAAAGTCTAACTATCCATATAAATCATCCCTTGATATCTCAATCCTTAAACCAATTCTACATCCATGAGGCTTTTTTAACGAACCTTCAAATATCTCAACTTTGGCCCCACGTTTCAAAGAAATTTTGTCTAAGTCTTACACCAATAGACATTCTTGCACGTGTATAACAGCAAGCTCATCTCTCCGTGTTGTTGAACCTTCATGCCCCTGTTCATCATCATCTGACGGCGAATCCACCATGTATGGTTATGGGTCATGGTCAAACTACTGGGGTCTATCAGTGCACACTTTGGGTGGACTCTGCGTCCTTATCCTCATATCTACGTGATCATCACGTGACATAATAGGCCCACATATCATCTCTCTTACTAGAGATGTCTTAAAAAGAGTTTGTGGCCCACTAACAGGTGGCATAATTGGCCCACAACCCCCCTCACTAACCTCTTGAATCCTTACATGTGGAGAAAAATTTTTAACCCCTTTACCTTTATAAAGCCTATTTATATTAGAGCCCAAATGCCCCATTTTAACCTCACTGTCCCTTATCTCCTGATGTTCCCCAACGTGTTCACTAATGTGTGAAGTGGCATCATCAATGACCCGACATTCCCTAACTTCATCCCACGCCTCTACCTCCATGCCATGTGCCTCTGAAGCTTGCGTATAACACACCACCATCGAAGCCTTGTTGGTGCCTACTTGATCTTCATGTGACACCATATTCAAATCTTCTTAGCTTATCATAATAATATATGATATTTCTTTTGGTGGTGCCACACAGAAACCCATATTGTATCTCCCTTTTGTTGGATCCAAAGCTGAGTACTTTCTCTCATCCACATAAGCTCTTCGTTCATGCCCTAAACATCCACAATTGAAACAAATATCTTGTAACTTTTCATACTTCACCACAACCCATATGTTGGAAGGATATGGTCTAGTAATCCAAAATCCATCCATCAATGGTGCTATAATATCCACCTCAATTCGAACTCGAAAAAAGCCTCTAGTTACACCACCCTTTTGCCATGGATTCTCTTACACAAGAACTTTTCCAATGCAACTTCCCATTCATATAATATTCTTTTTCCCCATGGCTTCCCTTGGTAAGTTATGCAACTGCACCCAAAATAGGCAATGATCAAGGTCCACCTCTACCATAGGGGTTAAAGGTGGCCATTCTTTTACCACTAAAAGTGAACCAGAAATTGTCCAGAGGCCATCACTCAATACTCGATCCATTAACTCTCTTGTTTCGAAATTGAAGAGGTAAAGATTAAAACCCCATTTAGTGACTATAACTTCATTTTCTTTCAGACTCTAACTCCTTATCATAACCTGTAACATAGTAGCTCTTCCTGTGCGCCATGGAGAGACCAACTCCCCTACTACCTCATATGCTTCTGTTGATTGCTGCGCCTCCTCCGACCAATCTACCCTTATTAATAGGTTATCTTCCGTCGTCTTCATCTCACGAACCATCGCTAGCCTATCCTTGCTCCAAATCTTCCTAACTTCGCCATCCAAAAGATCAATAGTACATACACTTACCCAATACTTTTAGTTCCACAAACTATTAACCCGCACATGTACCTTACACACTCGATGAACCAAAGCTCTCACCGCTTGAGAGGTTTCTCTCTCCCCACATGAGATGTTTCCATAGGTTAAGGGCATATTTGAATGAATGAAAATGGTGCAAAAAAGGTGAGGTATAACCGTTTAAAATAAAATCAGATACAAATAGACAAATAACAATAAGGAAAAATGCGAAAGTTGGGAAATAAAATTTTCATAAAATTCCTCCATTTTAATTACCAAAATACCTCTTCAAAATTTCAACCTCCATTACCATGAACCATGATTTACAAGAAAATATTACATTAAATAGATTGTATTCCTAACAAAATAAAATGTAACATAAATCAGATTAAATTTTGATTCAAGGAAATTAAATTAATTATGAAATAAAATTTAAACTCAATTTGAAGGAAAATTATGAGTTAGAATGACAAAAATAAAAGAAATAAAATAATAAAAAGAAATTTTCAAAACTCTTTGATAATTTTACTCTTAAATACGTCAATTCTGAATTATTTCCTTAATCACAATTAAACCATAAATGACCCAAAATCATATTGAAAATTATTAAATAGAATAAAATGGAAAAATTAAATTCTTGAAATAATTTGAAAAGTAAAAATAATCAAAATTAAAGCTTAATTTAAAAAAAATTATTACAAAATTATCATTTATTACAATTTAAGGCTACTTACTTAAATATTATCTAAATCACACAAAATTAGCAAAAATTTAATATTAAAAATACTTAATTAAAGAAAATAAAAATAATAAAAATTCATGATTATTAGCACCACAGCCCAACTTTCACTTGAGTCTTTTCTTCCTCTTTCTCAGTATTTGGTCATTTGCTCTAGTTTTTTTTTCCATTTTTCTAACTCTTTCCCCTCGTGTTAATCATCCTTACATGTCCTTTCGAGGAAAATTTTGGGTAAGTCTTGGTCGTTGACTATTGTTTTGATCTATTTTCTTAGATATTACAATATCCTTCATCATCACTCTCTCAATACACACATCAAATATTCTACTGTAGAGAGGTTTGGTCTCTCATGATGAAGAGATGATAGAAATATTTATTTAGATGCATATAAATATACTCATGAGAAAGCTACAGTTCATGCATCTTCATCTTGTTGGTTTCATCCAATTTGTCGCTGGAAAATGATGAATTCCATGCATATAAATTGAATAATTAAACACTTGATTTAACTGGTAAGGAGTTATACTAACTTAATTAGAGGTCTCAAATCAAAGTTGTGAGAATCCAAACATATTAAATATTTAGCAGTAAAACTTACTATTAGAAAGAATTCTATCTAATTTGATTTGGATTATAAAACATATCTTGAACATTACTAATTTCATTAGTATCAATTTCAACGCACATATATGTAATTTAAAAAGAGATAGATAAAGTAGTGAGACAAAGCTATCATGTTGGTCCCATCTACCAAAAATATAGGAAATAATAGAAATAGATAAATAGGTTGGTGAGCACTCTTTCTCCCTCCTTATCAATTATTACAAAACTCAAATTTTGAGCTTGGTCAAAAGCAAAAGCCCTTTTAGGGTGGTGTGCGCGCTTAGATTTATTAGGCAAACCTTAATTGACAAGCTTGGGCGCCAATCTTCGCGGGATAATAAGGAAAGTCGCAAAGATCGTCGCTATAGGAGTGATTCAATGTAACAATCAAATCAAACATATTCAGAAGCTTTCAACTTTGTTGTCGTCAAGCGTGAATACAAGTAGAAAACAGTTTTATTGGAGATAAAAATTAAAAATCAAAGACACACACACACACACAAACGTCATAAAATTGAGTCAAAATAGTGTCAAGTTTATTTATGTATTTCCTCACGATAATTTAAAAAGAAAATCCAAGATCAGTATTTGAGGCTCTGTAAACTCTAATAATCTTCATGGTGAAAATATCAAGTACCCTTTTCGTGGATATATTAGTGCATCAATGGACCAGCTACTCAATTTTTAATTCAAATAAAAACAATTATATAACTTTACATTAAAAAAACTAATGTGATTGTGAATGTTATGTATCGCACAAAATTAAAAAAAAAACAAATTGTTAGAATTTTTATATTTGAAAAAATATATATAGAATTATCAAAGAAATACTAAGGCATTAAGAGATATATTGTATATTTTTCCATCAAGAAAGAACGTTACGGCTTCAATCTACTTTGCGAAATAGAGTAGCAAATGCAATAAGCAAATACCTTCATTCAAGCAAAGACGAAAATATTCATAGTCCTATGAATGTATCACACAAAACTATGTGATATTTAACTAACTCGAAAGTCTAACCATTTCCAGCAATAGACCCAAATTCTGGGGGAAATAATACAGTCTGGTGTACAAACTCCACATGGAATTGAAGCCATAGCACCAGACCCTGGTTCTCCCCTAGAGCCACTCTTGCTTGTGCTTCTATAATAAATTCTACCTACATGAACAGAGGCAAATCCTTCATTTGAAGCAAAGTGGAAAATATAACAGAAGAGGTCATTTGGTTCACAGAATATAAGAGAATAAAATTTCATAAAAAAGGTAATTTTATAAATGAAAAATCTATTGTATGCTTGGATCAAAAGAAAAATAGAAAGAGATAATTACTATTGAACAATGATAAGGAAAATAAAATAAATATCACATAGCTTGAATTTTGGTCAAGGAAAGGGAATCCTTTTTCTGCTGCACATCCCAATACCCCCTTAGAAGTCCAACCATTTCTGGTAATAGACACAAGTTCTAGGAGAAATAATGCCCTCAGGGGTACAAGAGCTTATTCTTGGACAAACACCACATGGAATAGAAGCCATGGCACCAGTTTTTGTCTCCAACATAGGGCCACTCTTGCTGGTGCATTTATAACAAACTCTACCTACAGGAACAGATGCATAATCCTCAAATCCAGTGCTCCTCTCTTCTTTGATTTGATTGTCCAAAAGCAGGGCTCGTACAATATCTTCAATTTGCTGTGTTGTAAGCTCATCACGAAAAGCCCCACTCTTTTTACATCCCTCCAGAATTCCATCAAGTGTGGCAACTTTTTGCCTGAAAATGTACTTCAGACAAAACCCCTTTACAAACTCTATGAATTCCATATCGAGATCGCCATCGCTATACCAATTACCACCACTGATTTCCTTGGATGGTTCGAACTCTGCAGCCATGTAGTGCTTTTTTCCTCTGTATTGGATGTTGACAACCTCCTTTATTAGATTCTTGGCTTTAAGTAACTTAAGGGCCTTGGTAACCACACTGTCTGGTAGATTTGTTTCTCGTTTCATGTCTTGTGTCCAGATTGCCATGTCTCTTCTGCTTCGAATGATGTTGTAAAGGATACGCTCTGGGTCTGTGAGAGACTCTGATGAAGGACCTCCATCTTGTCGTTTTCTTTTAAGGGAGGAAGATCCTTGCATCCTTGCAAGAGAAAAAAGTTGGTACAATGTAAGAATTCAATATTACTTAAATGACTTACAGAATTCCAAAAGCAGTTCCAATTGTAGAGGTAATAGATTTAAATAACGAGTGACTCAGAATAAATGGTACAAATTAGTGACTCAGTTTCCGTCAAAACTAATTGTAGATGGAAACATCGTAATATTTATTAATGATTAAAGAGAGGGTCAGATAAAAATTTCTAGACTCAATCAGTTAAATACCAATCAATCTTAAACATATTGAAAATCACTAAACTGTGCCAAAAGCACAAGTTAACTAACTGGATCTTTTTGAGAGACAAATATCTGCAAAGAAATGCACTGATAAAAAAATCTGAGATGCCTTCCTACTGCACCCCCAACCAGCCAAACCCAGCACGAATGTGCCTTAACCCTCTCCTTTTTCACTTCCTCATACTAGTACTCAAATCAGAGTCAGACAATTTGACATGCATTTTCAGCTCAAAAAACATTAAGCTTAAATTCATCACAACTGAAACAGTAATCATGCTATGATCAATATATATGAACAGATCCAGTATGCACCAGTAAAACTTCACACAAATGCTTTTCAAAGCTATAGCATATACTCTGCGAATGTGTGAGCACACTCACACATACGTGTGCAAACTGTTCATAAATATGCACCACTCTTGACATAAACGTCCATATCTAAAATGTTCAGTTTCAGTAAACGTGAACATCTGTTTCAGAAGCCACAACAATTAGATCTTAGAAGTCTTGAGTTCAGAGTTCAGGAAACCTCAAGAAAATAGAAAAATAAAATGTAATCACAAAACATCCATCTTCTTTACTCATCCAAGCCAACCAAAACAAATTCCAACCAGATGTTTATTTATTTTCCAGACTAAAACCACGAGTTGCTACTCAAAAGATTCTGACATTGTTATATTGGTCTTGACTAGTGACAACCACAATGCAAAGTGACTGACCTTCACTTTTACAGTCTGATGATGGTTCTCAAGAAGTTATCCTCAGGTATTAAAACCCAGATCAGACATTGAGTCATTCAAGTAAAGGTGGAACTAGGCTAGGCTTATGTGGCCGGCCTTATGCTTTAGTCTGGCCTGTTGGCCTGCATCATGCTCTATTTTAGGCTTAGGCTTGGGCCTTCAAAAGGCTTGGCCTGAAGTCTATTTAAAAGCCTACTAAATTAATAGGCCTTTAAATAGGCTCGAAGATTTAGATCTTGAAGGCTTTAAATAGGCTTATCTTGACATCAAGAAAAACGCAAATAATTGAGGATGTTGTACTTTTAATATAGAGTTGATATTATGGATGTATGTGACTGTGGCATAGAATAAAAAATTCAGCCCTTGCTTTGCAAACATATGCCACAAAATAATAAAATACATAACTGTATACAAGCAAAATATCTCAAATCATACTATTATTTACAAACAAACATGTAACATAGAGACTTTAACAAGGACTAATGGAAACCCAAACAAACATGAGATTCCAAGAAATTAAAGTCTGTTTATGTACGAGGCAGCACAACATATGTATACTCAATTAGGTTCTTCCCCTCAATATTTATCATTTTGGCATATCAAACTACATGAATGATTTTGACATTTCCTTCTTTGATTGTTCCTCTATTTTGGGGAGAATACTGATGATAAAGATAAATCTTACATGGTAAAGAATGGATTTGCACCTGGACCAGCGTAGTACTGTACTGTTTCCTTCTTTGTCACTAGTAAAACTTACATGATGAATATCTCCCAAGAAGTGAGATAAGAACAAGGCCTCAGCCTCAATGATATTATCTGCACATATAGAATGAATGCATTTTAGAGACAACTAGCAATGCACTAATTAATAGGATACATAGTTTCAAACTTGAATTGAGCATGTTCTGGACAAAAAGAAATGTGAAGCTTATTTCTTAATATAAGTTCAATCACAATCAATACGTAGTCAAAGACGATACTACAGGCATCATACCTCATCAGGAGTTACAGGAACATCGTGATCTGCAGCTTTGGTTATTGGTGTGATTATATTTTCAGACAGATTTTGGTATTTCACCAATCCTGCAATGTGTTAATAACCTATAAATTAAACAGTTAAGCAGCTTTGAAAAGAAATCTGAAAGGCAAAGATTGAAAGAAAATTCACCATCTGGAAGAACATTGCCACAATATTCTCGGATGCCTTTACTGTAGACTGTCCATAGAGACGTATCAGTACTCCCAGTCACATATCCTCTAACTGCAAAACAGCCACATTGTTCTGAATCAGTGGCTGCTTGAATCCCCATGCCACTTCCCAGGAGATATAAATAAAGAAAACATGTAAAACAAGAGGAACAACAATAAAACATAAAGGAACAGAGCGTGCATATCTCTAGCTAAAATACATTTAATCCATCATGAAACTGTGACAACAGATCTTTTGTCCTGATCCTTTTCTAATATCTGTACATTAGTCTTCCATAATTACAAAACTAAAGAGCTATGTCAAGATTTTTCAAGGGCATAATACTTGCTAATTGCGTGTGTGACAGAAAAAAGTGCCATCATTTTATTACATAAAAAATGTGTCTTTCAGGCTACCCAACTCCAAACACAATTTGGGTAAAACACAATCTAGGAAACTGAAATTGCATCAAGCAAAACATTAGATAAAATGGCAAATAACTCACCAACAAATTCAACTGGGAACACCGAACATTTCCTTGCAATTGTAACATTTTTATAAGGAGCTTATACAACAGCATTGGAAGTTATGTGCTTAGTTGGTTTGGAAATTGGTTTATACTATCCTACTAATATACTAAATTGGTTTGGAAATTGGGTCAGGTCGTGACTCACAAGGAGGGGAGGATTTGAAAAAACTTCCTCATCGCAGAAGGAAATTTTAAAGATGCCAAGAAGGGGAGGGTTTGGAAATAAAACACAGAAACAAAGCAAGAGAAATTATGGGGTTGAGAACACATATACCAGTTAAGAGATGAGATCTCAAGAGCATCACTACAAACAAATCTGAAAATAAAACACAGACAGAAATAAAGCAAGAGAGACGAGGGAGGGGTTGAGAACACATACAGCAATCTTAGAATCGCAGCTACGGTGGAGGGATGAGATGGAGGCAGCTCGCAGTCGCAACTATTGGAGACGTCGACTGGGAGAGGGAGGCAGTTACAGACTCGCAGCTGGGAGATTGAGGTGAAGGCTAGTCAGGCGACTGGGAGATGGTGGCGAAGGCGACGCAGAGACAAAGGTGAACGCGACGCAGAGAAGGAGGTGAACCCGACGCGGAGGCGAAGGCGTTGCGCAGACGCAGGCGAGGACGATGGCTCGTGGCTAGGGTTCTTGAGGCCGTTCCACTTAGATAAGGAGCGATAACAATTTAGTTTTAGTTATAATATTATATTTTATTAATAAATTAATAAAATTAACTTAAATTATATTATATTATAAATTGTTATTATATTAAATATACTAATATATATATATATATATATATATCCAGGCCTGCTACAGGCGTTTCAAAAAGTCTTTGCCTGGTTTATTTTTTAAACAGTGCCTGAAAGGAATCTGATCTCTTTTCACTCTTACATTTAAGGTATTAATTTAAAATTTAATGATTCAATTGATCTAATTGAAATAAAGTCAGTAGTAATATAATTAATAATTTTATATATTATATATTATATAAAAAATAAAAAAATAAATTTTATAACATAATATTAAAATTTAAATAAGTTAATTTATTTATAATTATATTTTAAATTTAAAATAGTCAACTAATTTTCTATTTTTATATTATTTGTTAAATAAATTTATCATTATTAATAATTATATGTTATAATAATACTTATAAAATATTATAATATAAAAAAATTATACAAAAAATAATACTATTTAGTATTAAAAATAATACTATTTTACCTTAAAAACTAAAAAATATAAAAAAAATTAAAAATTTAACTGGTTCCACTAGTTTATAACTAGTTCATTATCAATTCGTTACCGGTTTAACTGGTTTTCACCGATTTTAAGTTTGCCCGATTTGCCTTTACATCCAAACTAGACTTAGCACAAGTTCCCAGTCCAATCAGTCGAACTAGTCAATTCAGTCTAATTTTTAATACTCTAGTTCTCCTTCACATATGGATTTAAACCTAGGGAAACAAGTTTTTGGCTCGGTAAAGAGTACAACAAACCTCAAGCATGATAAGATCATGCAGAATCACATTTCAACATAAGCTTTTGGACACAAAAGTTCTTGTTATAAACTTTAAAACTCTTAATTAATTTTACAGAATTTTTAACAAATGGGATCAAGTTAATTATTAAGTTTCAATTAATAATTAATGATAATCAAGTTGTAAGTCAAACGACTAGTATAGAAACAGAGATCATTCTTAATTTTTTTTTAAATTTTTACAAAATTTCAAACAAACGAGAACAACTTAAGGTGTATTTGGGAACTAGTTGGAAAAGTGGTTAAAAATAAAAAATGAGTTTGATAGAATTATGGATGTGTTTATTTCATTTTCACTTTTCCGTTTGAAAATAATTTTGGGTGCAAAACGAGTTTTCGGAAGAAACAGTTTGATTGTTACTTTTCCGTTCGATTTCTTCATTTTTATCTATATTTGTTTTAAAGTCAGATAAAAATAGATTAATAAAAATGAGAAAAAATAGTAAATCTAGGAAAATAAAATTCCCATAAAATTTCTCCTATCTATTGACAAAAATGTCCCCTTAAAATTTTAATTTTCATAGATCATGACCTGTAAAAAAATATTATATCAGATATACTATGTTTCCAATTAAATAAATATAAATTAAATTTTAGTTCAAAGAAATTAAATTAATCATGAAATAGGGTTTAAGTTTAATTTAAAGAAAAATTATGAGTCTTGTCAAAACCAATTTTCAAATAAATCATCCAAACATAAGCACGTTAGCCCAAAACCAATTTTTATCATAATTACGTTACAAAACCGATTCTACCAAAACTCATTTTTAACTAACTAAAAATCAATCAGACCCTTATTAAGTTTTAATTATCAGTTTACATGGTTGGGTAGGAATCCATATAACTAGAACACAAACAAAGATCATATTACATGAAAGGCAAAGGAGCACAAATCCCACGGTTTAATCAAAATAAATATTACCATAAGAGGTGAAATCAAGCGTCAAACATCTTAGTCTCATAGCTGTCAAACTTATGAGTTTAAGTAAGCTCAAGAGCGAAGGTAAATAAACTCAAGTTTACATACTTCAATATCTAATGAAATATCTAAACCTAGGATCAAAAGTACATAAAAACGCACAGTATAAAAGGGGGGAAAGTAATGCACGCACACAAGTCAAAATCCAAGTGTCAAGTAACAACTACTAATAAGATGACATGATGTGGCATAATCAAAACACAAATATGAAATATACACCACAAGAATAAAAGCAAAAACATTGAAATTTACTATTCCTCCAAAGCAATCAACAGAACAATTTTGCACAACTGCAAGTAAGAAGTGGAAACAAATAAAGGGGCTTGAGGGAACTACTTCAACTCAAGGAGAAGGTAAAAGAAGCGGAAATTGCCTTCCCTCAATCCCAAACGCACAACAATAAGCAGTTTCTTCCTTCTACAATTTTTTTTAATTTATAATGAATTGTATTTTATTGTTAACCTAGCAAAATCTTGCAGACACCACATCAAATGCTGATTTCACTTACGTTAGGTTAGTATACATGAAAAAGGTTTCAGAAAATGAAAGAAAAATCTTTATTTGGTACACATCATTCAAACTTTTTATAAATAAAAAATACCCTTCCCATATTACCCTTCTCTCCTTTTTCTTCTTTCTTTCCATTTCTCTTAAAATAGCTTATTCCTATCAAATATAGCATTAGTTTTCTTTTATTTTTACTTTGAACAACTACAATATACATGTTTATGCACCTAAGATGGCATCACACCATAGGTGGGACTTAATCCCACAACCTCCCTTCACTCAAGTAGTACTCGGTGCTACTTGGCCATGCTACAAGACTATTAGACCATTGCCCTTATTTCACTTAGTTGCTTATATAGAGTAGCCTTTTGCTATCTCCCCTGTATTTTACAAGCACAGGAGTATAAAAGAATGCCAAATTCATCCCAAGCAAGATGACCGCTCAACAATATCGACCTCCTAATTATAAATCTTCACTGGCTTCTCATAAATGCAGCAACTATGAAACAAAACCCATGAAATTATAAATAAAGCAAACCAAAACTCGTAGTAAGAACCATAAGGATAGGCATTGTGAGGTAGACATGAAGGTTACGAGCACCATTGCTCGACTAATAAAAAACAAACAGTTTTGCGACTGAATACTGCAACCGCATCAAATTGCAAATGGGTCTATGAACAAAAAACAAATCATCGAAATCTCTCGTAGTGTAATTATACTTTTCTCAGAAATGCAAACAAGGATAAAGTAAGAAAGACCTTATCGATTACACCGGGAAGATAGTTTACTAAAGGCAAATAACTAGCCAAAACCACCAGGAAGCTCGACCTTACCTCTCTGAAACTGTCGGAGCTGTACCTGCTGTGGTTGACAATGGTAGCTGGTGTGCTGCTGTGCGAGGAGAATCAGGGGTGCGCAGTTTTGCGAGGAGGAAGGAGAGGGGTTATCTGGAAATTAGAAAATCAAATTAACTAATTCTGGACCCAGAGTTGGTATCAAAGCTTAATGCCATAAACAGAACCTTATATGTTTATGAACGAAGATTCGAGAGAGAACCTTTCTACCATGATTGAATTCTCAGAAACTTCATCCTCTACTTCCTTAGAACCTGTTCAACTTTCATCAGCTTTTTCTTTAGAAAAACTTCCTTCTTCTATAAAAAGAACTCTAACCAGTAAAATAGACAACCTTGTAGAAATCACTCATATCCCATAAAACGTCCGAATTGATAATACTGAAATCCCTCTACTCAGTCCATATGCTATCTTTTCTCAAGATCGAGCTTATGCTAGATCATTCAGACAGAGAATCTCTCGGATTCTCCATACTTCTAGACCTCATGTAAAAGAATATGTCCACAGTTCCCGTCTAGAACAGTGTGGATTAAAGGCCATTACTACTGAACAATATGTTACTCTGGAGATTCCACAACCCCTGATCAATTCGTGGAAACTTCAAGGTTACACTCACCTTTATGTTGGTGCCATCAGACTTGTTCTTACTCTTCATGGTCACAATAGCATACCAGCCACTACTAGGATTGTCGTGCTGGATTCCACTTATACTTCCTATGGCAATGCTATAATTGGTGCTCTTCTCACCACCTGTAGCAACGGAAGCGTAGTGATGACTATTGCTCCTAATTTCAACATTAAATTAGATGATGAGACACTCTCACATCCGTTGAAGGTTCAAATCCAGATACATGGTGCAGAACAAGATCCATGGGCAACCATGGCCACCCTCCATCACTAGATGATCTACAGATTGCAAGATCATGCAGTAAACTTGGAGTTCCCTAACTCCACCACAGACGCTTTATACATAGTATCCAACCAAGTTGATACCTCGGTGATCCAAATCCCAAGAAGAATTCCCAAAGAAAAATTAGCCCAAATCATGCCTCTGGAGTGGATTAATAATTATGAAAAAGAATTTCATTCCTCCAAAAGAGATGTCCACACCATAGACTTTCCAGTACTAGAAAGACTAGCTGATGGGACTATTAAGTCCACCTTCAATAGGCCAGGCCAAGGTCTTCCGTCTTACAAAGGACAGATCTTAACTATCAATCCAGCTTATAAGCACAAGGAGAAAGTCCCGGTGTATTCCGTTGATGCCAGAGCCAAGCCTTGCTTTATAGCCAAAGTACATGGTCACTTCGTATGGGATCATGCCCCAAAAGAATATGATCCTGACTGTGGATGTCACGATTGGGATAACTAGACAGGACCTGAGGAAAACCTTCTCCCCATAAATGGAGATTTGTTACAAAAGCCTTCCTACCATCACAAAAAACCAGACCAGGACGATGATTTTGATCATGGTCCTAAACAAACCTTACCCAGAAAAAAGAGATGGGTAGCTTTTCACAAGCCACATCCACCTAAACCAGCAACCTTCCAAGAATTACTTAAAGAGTTAGGTCATCGAACTTAGCCTCTTGTCTTTTTCAAGAACAAATTGAAACTTCTCTAGTCACTTCACCTGAATCAGTCATAAAACCTATCCTAGAGAAGCCTATACAACCTCTTCTTTGTATAGCCATGATTCGACCAACCTATGAGGAAGATTTTCCTCTTCTGGAAAGAAAAATCAATGAAGCCTCTAGATATTCTTCCATACCTTTTATCCAAACTGACCTCAAGGTCCAAAAATCACATCTCGGTCAGAAGAAGTTCTGAACTAGCATACTGAAAATTCAGTAAGTCAGAACAAGGTCCTTCACAGGATCAATACCAGGCTGGAACAGTTACATGACAAAACAAATGGCTTTTCTAGTTGTTTAGATTCTCTGGATGAGCGTGTCAAAAATCTTTACATCTATTATTCTAACAAAGCTTAGCAGCTTGATAAAAAGCTTCGGGAATACATTGATTCCAGGTATATAGGACCACAGTTCTTCAAGAAGGAACAAGAACTGAAACAGATAAAGGATAAGCTAAAAAGGATTGAAGCAGACTTCAATAAACCAAAACCTATTTATTCCCAAGATCCTTTATACCACACTCCATTATATAGACCTTCCATGATATCATCCTTACCTATATACCCACAAACTACGAGAGAACCTTTCCAAGTAAATTACCCAATTTTCCAATAGCTCAGGAAAGCCAGAAAACAACAAGCTCAAAAACCACAACCAATACCACCATCCTACACTCAAGATATCCAAGTTTCAACACCTTCTACCTCATATATGTCAGAACCTTTACCTCCACAGAAACCTTTAAAAATCCACACACCTCTACCTCCACCCAAAAGATAACGACCTTCTATGTCTTTATCTAAAGACAAATCTATAGCCACAGTTCGACCAATGTCTGAACCATCCATTGATTATGGTGTTTCTGATTAGGAGTATACCTCAGAGTCAGAATCATCAGATTCCTCTAAATCTGCTCCAATACAAAAAGGCCCCTTCATGTTTATGGTGACAATTAATCCTCCTAAAAATCCTCCAGAAACCTCAACTACAAAACACCCTGAATCTGCTACTCTTATAGTTGAGGATCCTATTGAATCTGTCCATGGTGTGAATATTCATACTCACAGACCTTCCAATGGTCCTTACTTTGCATTTGATGATCTTCCCCAATATAGATGGTGAGAGAAGTTACATGAGTTTGGAGCTTGGCTTGATGTACAAATGAATGAGCCAGAAACCAACAGCCATGAAGTGTTAACCAACTTTCTTTCCAGGATGACTGGAAATTTGCGTGAATGGTTCACCAGCCTTAGTGAATATCAAAAGATTTAGATGGCTTAGCATGATATCCCTACTTTCTTAGGGATTCTCCATAAAGAGTTTATTGGAGATTTTGGCATAATCGACAGATGAGCCAGACAGGATTATTTTGAACTGAAGTGCTGTTCATTAGAAAGAAGTGATCTTTAGAAGCATTTCAAAAGAATGTCAAAATGTTACTACATGCTGGGAGGAGCCAATGATATTAATCTCATACATGTCTTCATTGCTTCGTTGCCAGACAAACTTCAGCCAGAATTGCTGAAAGCTATTAATTCTCTTCAAAGAGAAATGATGCACATATCTCTCGTAGAGATTTATCAAATGGCTTTAGCCTCTCTGGATAGATTATGTGAGCAACAAAAGTTTGTCAAAAATGTCTTGAAGGATAAGGCATATCTTTACAAAGTGTGCAAGAGACCTGATATGAAGATTAAGTGCAAAGACAAGACTGTTTGTTCATGTCCTTTGAAAAAGAAATCTCATTTATTTACATTCTCAAAGAAGAAATTCTATGCAAGAAGACGAAGGAAACCTTTTAGGTACTTCAAACGAAGATCTCCAAAATCACAGAATTAGACAGATGTTATATTTATGGGCAAAAGGAGCATTTTGAAAGAAGATGTCCTAATAGAACGAGAAGAGATATCAAGATGCTTGAAAAACTTCAGAAAACATTGTCATTATCTGCTGATGATGATTTTGAGTCTCTTTATGAAGAACAAGATTCTCAAAATGATTACACCATCCTTGTTATCCCTCAGACAGATGATTCCAGTTCTGAGGAAGAAGAAGTAATGAGCATCCAGCTTCTAAGTCATCATCAAATGTGCAATATCAACTTAGTCAACCGATCTTCATTGATGGTGCCTTTAGCCAATGTTAAGATTAACGTACTTGCTGATAAGTACGCCAAGCCTACTCAGGCTATTGGTTTTCTTGACACAGGATCATGTTGCAGTGTCATGAAACCTCATGTCTTGCCAACTAAAGAATGGATTCCTCACAAGGAATACTTCACAATTGCTGATAGAAACCCTTTTGTCATCTCCCTAATCTCTCAAAAGAAGATATGTATTCAGTTCTTTCCCAATTGTACTGTCTGGACCAGGGTACTTAAAAGCCAATTACCCAACAAAGATTTATTAATTGGAATGGATATCTACCACCTTGCTAAAGGGTTACAGATCCTTCCCAAAAGGATTAAGTTTAAATCTTTCTTTTCTCCATGGGAACCAATTCTTAATCTTTTTGAGCTTCAACAAGTGCCACAAGGATATGATTCACTCAAAGACAAATTATTACCATTATGTCCAGAAAGTCATGATCAGTTTGACCATCCCTATCCTCTCTGGAAGAACAAAGATTTCTTTCTCAAACTTCCTTTCAAGAAAAATGAAGATGTCAATCCAACCAAAGCTTCTCATCCAGGAATGTCCCAAAAGATTTAGATCTTACAAGAGAAGAATATGCTACTCTGCTAGCACAAGGATTAATTGAACATACAAAGTCTCCTTGGGCGTGTCATGTGTTCTATGTAGAAAAGGATGCAGAAAAAAGAAGGAAAAAGAAGAGGTTCGTGGTGGATTATACACATCTTAATTGTTTTTTATAGGATGATAAATTTCCATTACCAAAGATCAACAATCAAACAGTTCATTTGAAAAGAGCAAAAATCTTTTCTAAGTTTGATCTTAAAGCTGGATTCTGGCAGCTTGGAATTCATCCTCAAGATCGTTACAAAACATCCTTTTTGTATCTCTAATGCCCAGTACCAATTGAAGGTTATGCCTTATGGGCTAAAACTTGCTCCATCTCTGTTTCAAAAAGTAATGGTGAGAATATTTGAACCCATTTTACATTCGGCCTTGATTTACATTGATGACATACTTCTGTACTACGAAACAGAAGAGGCCCATAAAACCCTGCTAGCCCAATTTCACCAGATAGTCCAAGCTTATGGAATCATGTTGTCCTCTACCAAAAGCCAAATGGGTTTACCCCAAATTCAGTTTTTGGGTATGACATTTTCCGAAGGTCATTTTCAGCCCAGTCCACATATTGCAAGCCAACTATTAAACTTTCCTAATAGATTAACACAAAAACAAATCCAACAGTTCTTGGGTATAGTTAATTATATCTGGGACTTCATCCCATATGTCAGCCTATACACAAGCCATTTGTCTAAATTGTTGAAAAAGAATCCTCCATCATGGTCTGAAAAGTAGACTGAAGCTGTCAAAATGTTAAAGCATAGTACACAGCACCCTCTTCCTTTAAAGATTCATGATAAAGGAAATCTTATACTTCAGACGGATGCAAGTGAGAATTATTGGGGAGCAGAACTCATTGAAGATGATGATGGCAATAGATATTATTATGCGCATGCCAGTGGGCAGTTCAAAGATTTTGAAAAGCACAACTTGCTTGCAGATCTCTTATCCAGACCCATCGCCAAAAACACTCAAGTGTCCATCCTCAACAAGCCACCACCTCTTATCCTTACCATATCTAACATCTCTAAACACCACCTTGTACAAAACCCTATCATGAGTAGAGACTTAGTATCTCCACCTACCCAGTATCCAACCACCATCTTTGAAATAAATGCTGTAGCTAGGAAAACTCTGTTTTACTATCTTCACCTTTTTCTCCAGTCTACCGGTATTTCACCCAAACCAGAATACATTGACCCACTTCTTCCTTACCTAGTCATCCCTTTCATTAAAGGTCCTATCACCTATGAATTCATGTGGTATGTATGGTCCATGTCTACTCTCTTTGCATGTGCATTTGCCTTACCACCGAAGCAGACTTACCATTACCTCACTGATAAGAAAAATAATCATTCTCTCTTATCCACATTCATCTCATGGTTCGCACCACTACAAGTTTGGAGAGGTAAACTCTACAATATCATTCAGGAACATGATCTATGGAATGTTCCATCCTGGAAGCAAAAGGTTTACTCTTTCTTCGTGGTACATAGACCATACCAGACTAATCATCAAGGAAATCTGGGTACTCTGGTTCAAGTTCACTTGTGGAGAACTACTATGCATTGGTCACTCAGAGAAGAACATGTTATTAATGAATTAAAAGAATTTCTTTTAAATCTTAATAATTTTACAAGCAATGCTACTGAACAGATTTGCACTTCACTTGGACCACTTCCTGGAGAGTTCTTTGATCCATATGAGATAATGACCACAGGACAGGCTATTCCCTTTGAATGGCCTTATCTCTCTTTAGCACCTGCCACTGAAGCCTCTACCAACCAAGACATTCCCATGGCTGATCTCTCAAGTGATCAGGATCCACAATATTTCCAAGACTCTCAAGATCCCAATGATGTGGACCCTTAATTTTGGCAACAATTTCTGTCACAGACAGCTGGATCATCTCTTCCTACCGAATTTGACATTGAAGATGAACTAGAAAAGCTAGAAGCAGCCAAAGCAAAAGTAGCCAAGAAAAAGAAAAAGAAAAAGTTTACTTTGGAGCCCGACATCATAAACAATCCCATATATCACGAGCCCTTTTGCAAGAATTATTAGAGTTTATCGTTTGTACCGACAGTCCATGTATAATTAAAGTTGAGCGTAATTATTTTGTTTGTTTATAAAAAGAAAAGTGTAAGCTGACAAAGCCACTAAAGCTTATCTGCCACGTCTGTCCTTTTCTGTTGTTTGTCACTTTATTTTGTCTATCACTTTGTCTGCCACCATTATCCTTTTGTAATAATGGTTTGGATTGAGAGTCAAGCTCAGGGTCTATAAGAGAGAGCCTTAATTGTAAGAAGAGGGCAGAGCGGAATTATCTGAAACCCTTTATTGTGAAATACAATGACCAGTTTTTAAAAACTCTCTTCTCTCTCTTTGAGACTCTGCAATAAACATATATTGTTCTTATTTATTTTAGATTCAAGTATGCTCTACACTTGCCTCATTAGAGAAACCTGTGTATCAGAAAGAATCTGAACCAGATCCATTTCTCAGTAACTTCTCTGTAACCTTTGAATCAGAAATTCTTATGTTAGAACTATTCATGGTCGAAAGTGATAATCCTAAGGTGTCCATTGAGTCCTTGATGCTTAGGAAATGCTGTTTATACTCGGGAGAAAATTAGATTATCATGATCACTTTGTCTTGGTTTTAGCAATCTGAACAGTTGTTCTCTTATTACTGAGTTCGGGATCTAAAGTTGGTATCAGAGCATCTTTTTAGGTCTAATTCATTATTCAAGTAAAAAAAAAAAGTGATAAACATTTTAACTTATTGAGTTCACAAACAAATGTGGTAAAACAAAAAATTCACGAACATCCACATAATTTTGTCCTATTTTTATTTTTATTTTAATATAAAAAATATCCCTGCCAACCACCAAAAACCGGTCCCTTTGAGATATTTTATCCTCTTTTTTCTTACATTTTTTCTTATTTATCAATTGCTTTTTTTTAATCTGTCAAGTTACGTTTGTTAAGCTTTATACAGTATTTTTCTCTTCTCCTACTACTTCATTATTTAATATTTTTATTCTCAATTTATTTTTAATACAGGCACACTTATAACACCTATTTTCTAAATATTTTTAATAGTTTGGTAAAATATAAGTCAATTAAAAAATTATTATATTATTTTTTGTTTGATCTATAAAACAATGGTCTTTGAAAGTATTATAAAAAATTTTAACATACCATGAACAAAGTAGTATTTATAGCTCTATATATAGAAGTTTTTTTTTTGCAAATTCATAGTCATATTTTTTCTATTAGATAAACTTCTTTGCCTTCAAAATGCAATTCTCAGCATTTAATTAAAATTTATGATAAGTTTTTGCTATGAGGTTGTTTAGGTTTGCTCTCTCTTGGGATACGTGTACGTTTCTTGTGCAATGAAACTCAAGGATTCCGATAATCGAAAATAGCTGCCTAACCAGCCTTATGATGTTTTAGTACTTGAAGGCAAGGTTAAAGAAAAAGAAAGCTTTCACAAAACTCAAAATCTCCCACGAAGAAGGAGATTGATGATGCTACTATGGACGACAAGATGGAATATGATGAAGAAAATCCTACACAGGGTAACTTGAAGTAGGACTTGTTGAGAGAACCCCATCCCTCAGTTGTCCATGAGCCTAGGCAAATTTCATGCAAGGAGTCCTTAATAGGATTCAAAGGTATGGCGAATGGGTGTTAGCCCATGGAGGAAATAAAGGATGACCTTTTCGGCGAAGATCAAGATGTCCCATGGAACTTACCTGAGCCATCATAAAACTTAAGAAACTGATGGATGTTTACCCTATAATCCCTATCTCAAATGAGGAGTTCAAAGACTGGTGCAAATCGTGGAGATATGCTCTGGTTATCACTATGCTTGGCAAAAGATTGCAGCTTCGGTTGTTGAAGAATTGACTCAACAAAGTATAGGGTTTCATAGAGTTTAGGATCATTGATATTACGAACAACTATTTCATTGTTCATTTCACTGACAATGATATATGGATAGAACATTACAGAAAAGTCCTATACGGGGGGCTATGGGTTATCATGCAATGTTGTGTGTCTATTCAATGATGGACGCCTTTTTTTGATCCCCTGAACAACAATATGGGGTTTATAGTACTATGGGTGAGAATCCTATACATTCCTATCCACTGTTACACAAAAAATTCATATGGAGACTAAGTGATCATATTGGTAGAACTCTCAGAGTAGATATGAGCACCCTTTCTGACTACCTTCCCAAAAATGCTAAAATAGAAAAGGGCCACTTTACTCATATCTATGTTGAATTTGACCTTCAGAAAAGGCTCATACCAAGGGTGATATCTGCAAATTCCATTTTTAGTGTGGAGTATGAGGGCTTAAGCCTTGTTTGCTTCTCCTGCGGTAGGTACAGACACAAAAAGGAGAATTGTCCATGGAGATATAGTCAAGTGCAGGATATCAAAATAGGACAAGAAGGCAAATCTCACAAGGAAGAAGCTCCAAAGTTGCCGAAAAATGAACTCCCAACAGTAGGTGAAGAATTTGGCCCTGGATGTTTGTCTTAAGGACAAAGAAAACTCAAACATCAAGGAGGGATACTTCGGGGATAGTACAAGGAGAACAGAGTAGGCATGCCAGAGAAAATCAGAGGAATAGAAGTCAAACTTCAATCAGGGTACGAAGCCATAGCAGATATAGAGGATGAGAGGGCTACTCTAAAGGGTTCAAACCTTAACACAGAAAAGGTAAGCCCATACTCTAACAGTAGAGAGATGTCTAGTCAAGTTGATGAGATTGGGTTGAAGCAAAACCAAGATACATAGGGATTTATCTCCTCGAGCAATGGAGTGAAATTCAAGGAGCCGGGTAACATCTAACCATCACTCAAAAGTCAAAAACAAAGGGAAAGAAAATAAGAAGGCTCTAGGGTTCCCAATGTCAGACAAAACCCATACCCATCCCTTGAGCCTGCTGAAGCCTACCACTAGTAGAAGCCTAGCCAAGCTGGATTCTTTAAAGAGTGGTAAAGTGCATGTGGCGGTCAGTGGAAATTTAACACAAATGGGCCCTATCAACAAAAGCCCAATAAACATTGACAGATTAGAGAGATTCGGAAGAACCAAATTGTTGGAACAACTAACTAACAATTCGGACTCCAATGCTCGAAGCTCGAATTCACAACGCTCTCGTCTAACCCTCAATCATAAAATCTTCCCCCGGAACCTCCTGATTTCAATTATAGTAGGAGCCTGGTGAACAAGAATTCATAATTTGCCGAATCTCAGGATGATATGGCTGTTGTGTCGTGTGAAACTCAGCCAAAGCATGGGTTTAATCCCTAAGAACGGTAGGCGTGTCTAATACACTCTTACTCGTTTCTTGTTTATTCCCATGATTGTTGCGTAATGGAATTGTTAGGGTGCTGGAGGAAATTGTTTCCGTTAGTTGTTAAAGAAATTGTGAACAAACAAAAAGTTAGTGTTTTGTGCCTCACCAAAACAAGAATGAGTAGGGCAAGGGCTGATATAGTTGTTAGACGTATTAGGTTCAATTATTGGATCCGGGTCGAAGCAATGGGATACTCTGGTGGAATGTGGGTCTTATGGAATGAGTATGATGTTAACGTTGAGTATATATGCTCAAATGTGCAACTTTTTCAATGCCGAATTTCAGACAGAAATGCAAATAACCCACAGCTTATTTCCTTTGTCTATGGGGAAACCACCCTTGTTAAAAGAAGATTACTGCCGGAGTCAATTAAATCCATTGCTGAATCTATGAATGAAGAAGGGTTGGTCATTGGGGATTTCAACACCTACCTCTCCCCTGGGGACAAATCGGGAGTTCAAATGTAAATTGGTCGTCTATGTATGAATTCAATGATTGCATTAGGGAGTCATGTTTGATGGAGGTAGCTTTCATTGGGGACAAATTCACCTGGGAAAATAATGAATTGTAGGAGAGAATTGATTGGGTATTAAGCAATAATAGGTGGGCAGAAAATCATGCTCACACCAAAGCGTTCCATTCATTAAGATATAAATATGATCATAGTGGTAGTAATGATTGAGAGTGGTACCGCTATGAACGGAAATTTCCAAAGTAAATTTAATTACCAGGTAGCATGGCTTCTTGAAGAGGCATTCCAAGATATGGTTGAAAATGCTTGGAGCGGGAAGAACTGGAATGAGGGGCTCACTGTGTTTTCTCATACAATCACTAAATGGAACAATGAGCTCCTTGGGAGCATTACACAAAAGAGAAAGGTGATTACAAGATGACTGGAAGGGATTGATAGAGCAAGAAGGGCAAATGATGGTAATGGTCTGAGACGTATTGAAAAAAAAACTTCGGCAAGATTGTCATATAATTACAGCCCATGAAGAGCTCATATGGTTTCAAAAGGCCAGGTGTAAATGGCTTCAATTGGGGGATCAAAACACAAGATTTTTCCACACCTCTATCAAACTTAAGCGGAAGAAACAGTTCATTGATGCTCTTCAAAATGATGAAGGTCATTGGATCTTAGACCAAGCTGAACTCAAGAACATGGCGTGCTATTTTTTCAAGAAGCTTTACATTAAAGATGTTAATGTGAACATGAATCAGATCTCGCCTGCTAACTTTCCTTCATTGTCGCCCTTGGAGTTAAATGACATACAAAGGGAAGTTACAAATTAGGGAATCAAAAACACTATTTTTGAACTAGGTGCATTCAAGGCTTCGGGTCCTGATTGGATCCAAGCTCACTTTATTCAAATGCAGTGGGATGTTGTGGGCGGAAAAATATGCAGTTTGGTCGAGGAAGCTTTCTTTAATCTAGAAAGTATCATATCTCTCAACCAAAAAAATATTGTCCTATTGCTAAAGACTGAGCACCCTTCTTCCTTGAAAGATATGATGCCCATCTCACTTTATAATGTGAGTTTTAAGATATGAGAAATTCAATTTAAATTAAAGAAAATTTAAAATAAACAATTAATTAAGACAACCTAAATACTAATTAAGATTTAAAAAGAAAATTAGAAATTAATTATGAAATAGTGAGTCATTTATGGGCTTGACATATTACTTGAGTCTAACCTAGTTTGAGTTTAATTAAATTAATAATAGGGATGTGATTAATTAAGTTAATTAAATAGTCAAGACATTTAACTACCATAAGTTTAGTTTAAGTAATCAATTAAGTTTAGAAACTTCTAGTCATTAATCAATCACTTTAAACTTATCTTGTCTAATTATAGTTATACTCTTGCTTTTTATTTTTCTCTCTCTTAACTATTCTTATCTCTTTGTAACAATCAATATAAATGTAAATGTAAAATATAAAGCAATATATATTATTTATTAGTTATAAACAATATGATTTATTTAAAAATTTGTGCAATATATAGTAAAACGTATATAATTTCATTTTAAAACCTATTAAAATATCTTAAAAATTACAATTTTTCATAACATCATAATAATTTATAATTTTAAATAGCATGAATAACAATTTGAAGAACCACTATGAAAAAAATCTGGATTTATCTCAATATTATAATTAAAAGAAAATATAGCTAGGGTCAATTTCTTTTCACTTAAACAAGCAATCAACAAAACACATTATTACTTTAACATTAACTTTTCCATGTGTGCAATATTTAGTCAATATTTTTTTTTATTGTTTACCATATCAATATCAATATTCATATATAAATTTTTTCAACAAATTGACTATTCAGATTATAAACAATGCAATGTTTTTTAATTTTTTCCATGCATGAAAAAAGTCCATGTATTAAACAATGCTTTCATTAAAATAAAAAAAGAAAATGGGGAGCATAGCATTTTTTTTACTAGAGAGCATGGCATAAATATCATGATAAAATATAATATTTATAGCACATTATACTGCTAAGAAGAAATTATAATTATAATTATGAACCAAAATAAAAAATTTATTACAAAATATGATTTGTAACACCTTGGTCTCTTAATTTTATTATTTAATATTTTAGATTTTAATACTTTTTATCATCTAAAGTTTTTCTTTATAATTAATTTACTATATTGATTCCTAATTATAATTTCCAATATTATTAGTGAGATATAAATAATATGACCAATTATTAATATCCTGTACAATGCATGATACTTGCATCTAATAGTAACATATAGTATAGTTTGAGAGCACATTTCGCACTAATCACAATGATGAGCAATTGTTCATCTCAAATTTAGACAGTCCATTTTAAAATTGAACGGTTCAGATTTAATTTAATTTTATTATTATATTTTAAAGATATTTTTATTTACTAGATTAAAATATAAAATTAAGATAATTTTATAACTATTACTTTTTTTAAAAAAATGATATTATTATTTGAAAAATCAAAATTAAAAACTTTAAAGTTGAATTATTCAAATTAAAATTAAATGATGTAGATCTCATCACAGTAATAAGCACACGGTGCTCATCCCAATAATGGTCCAGTAAAATTTAACTGTGACATAAAGAGAGAGGTATTGGTGAATTGATATTCTAATTCCACTTCTCATCTTTTTCTTTAGTTAACGGTGCCATCTTTATATTTGGTTAAATTATTTTGTTAATTCTCATACTTTTATTTAGTTTTTAAACTAATTTATTCTTGTAATTTAAATTTCACAGTTAAATTAAATTTTTAAATTTTTTAAAAAATTAATTAAATCTCTATACTGAAAACTATATTAAAAACTAATGGTGATTAGATTATCATAAAAGGACTTCATGTCCTTTGAACAATTTTTTTAAAGGAAATTACCGTAATAAAACTTTTTCACTTATACCATTTAAGGTCACTTGGCATACTTCTTGATAAATTAAAATTCACATATAATTATTAATAAGATTTTAGTACAGTTGATAAATAGTTAAATTCTTTAAGTATGTTGTTTTAAGTTAAGTAAAACACTCATGGTAGTCACCTAAAAATAAAAGTTCATGTGTGATTTATTTGTTTAATTTTGCATTTCCTAGAAAGTTCAATTTATTTTTTTAAATAGATAAATTATTTTTAATGTTAAAGATATAAATGCCATCTTTGTTTTATAATGTTTTAACAAATTCAGATTTTTTTAAAAAAAATATTATAAAACAGTTGTGAAATAGAATGGATTTTACTAAAAAATTTCTATTTATCAAGTTAAGTTCAATTTACCCAAAACTTTTTTTAATCAAGCAATAACAATTAATTAATTTACTTTTTTTAAAGTTTATTTCTCGTACTTACTTTTCCATACCAAGCAACATTTTTTAATTGGGTTTAGTTATTATTAGTAATATAAAATAAGAATAACTCTCAAAAGATGAAAAATATTAGAAAGTAGTAATTTCATTTCATATTTCTTATCTAACATAAAGATAACCTTATTGACATCATTTTTTTCAAAGCGTAGTTATTATTATTAATTTATTACTTCGACACTTCGATTATAACTATACAAACAATTTTTTATTTGGCCTAACCCTTCAAACTACTGCTTAACAAAGCAAAGAAGGGCCAATTGGCGAGAGAGAGGGAAAAAAAAAAGTAGAGAATAGCCAAAAGAAAGGAACAAAGCAGAGAGAACTTCATTCAGTCTCACCTTTAGTGCTAAACAAGATGAAGATTGGAACTTTGCCTAAAATTAGAGGGAAGCCCAGTCATATCATTACACGTCAGCTTTCTTTCTCTCTCCTTTTTTTCCTTTTTCTTTACTTTTTCCACAACTATTTCCCTTCTGCCTCAATGTTCTACCACTATTGGCCTGTCATGAACCTTTCGTCACCGACTCGTCAGTTTCATCAACTATAATTTTCTCGCAATTTGTTGGGTTATTTTTTTTCCTTCGTCAAACTCGTACGGACGGATATTCCGCTGAATCACAAGCTCGTTGTTATTATCTCCGAGAGCACGTTCGGATCTGGGATGGGTTTTGTGGATTTTGTCTTGTAAATGATGGTGGAAATTGTTTTGTTCTGAAGTTTTGATCTTGTTCGGTCTCGTCCAAGTTGGTGCCCTAAATCGGATACTATGAGGAAGAAGCTGGATACTCGTTTCCCTGCTGTGAGTAATTTCTGCTTCGATTTATAATCTTTGTTTATCTTTTGTTAGTGTTATGTTGTTTGGTAGCTTGGAAACCCTTGGAAAGAGAAAGAAAATTTGCCGACTTCTACGTAGGATTCAGATTTTGGGCTGAATGTAATTAAACGTTTCTGAGTCTTGGTTTTGAATCGCAAGTACTGTTATAATTCGAATTTACTCTATTTTCTAGGGTTTCTTTGCTTAGCTCGATCGGAATTGATAATTGAAGTAGATGGGGGTGTCGTGTGATATTACGGAGCTGAGTGATGTTATTTTTAGGTTTTTGGCTAGGTTTGGGTTCTGAGATGAGATTTGGCAATAAAATTAGTTTATGGTTCCATTACTTGAGACTTCCCTGTCAATTTTGAGCCAACCTTTGTTAGTTGTCCTCTCCTTGGAAAGTATCACCGAAAATTAGTTTTAGGGACAAGAATATTCTAATCTGTAAGAGTTTGGATTCCCATTTCTTGTGTGACTTCTTGTTATACTCTAGAGTTTAGATTGTTAAGAGCTAATGTCTTCAGTTTTCACTTAAGTTTGCTGGCTGATTTGGCAGCTTCATGTGACATCAGAGTGTTCATATCGAATTGCATTTCCCTTCGTCACTTTACTCATTTCAAACTAGGAAGATCCTGTGTTAATACCAGTGCTTTGTTGCATAATCCATTTCTGATACATTGTAGATATTTTGTATCCAGCAGTTATGGCCATTATACTTTCCCAGCGTACATAATATCTATAGTTAACCAAATACTTGTGGTTACTTTGTTTGATAGCCTTCTTGTATGCTTACTTTATTCTGAGAGGATTATTGATTGATTTCTCCTTATTTCCTTAAGGGGACCGAAAGTAGGTTGGTAGGGAGAGATAGATAAATAGATACTGTTAGATGTCAACTACATTTTCAGTTGAATACTGTAAACTCCTCCTCTGAAGTGCTAAAATATAGTTTAAACTTAACAGTATACTTCTACTTGTCTTATAGTTATGTAAGGAATGAAATCTTGTAAAATAATGCTTTATCTGATGAATTGATGAAACATTAATTTGCAGGCTCGGATTAAAAAGATAATGCAAGCAGATGAAGATGTTGGGAAGATAGCATTAGCAGTGCCTGTTTTAGTTTGTGAGTTCATTCAACTACTGGCTAATTTACTTTAGGCCGCCCTATTTCTTATCTTTTATATATTGGTGTTTTCTTTTCTTTTTGGTCTATCTCTTACATACTGATGATGACTTTTAACATTTTGCAGCTAAAGCTCTAGAACTGTTTTTGCAAGATCTTTGTGACCGTACATATGAAATAACTCTTCAGAGAGGAGCAAAGACCATGAGTGCATTGCATTTGTAAGTCTGGGACTATTGTGATCTGTGTTATTAATTTCTATTTTCCATGCTAGTGAATTTGATCTAAATAACATGGCATGGTCACTCTAATAGGATTCTGTTAATTTTCTTATCTTTGAATTTATTTTCTGGTGTTGATTATAGTTTTAGCTTATATATCTGATTTATGAATGGAAGGTAAAATAAAGCAGAGATGTTTTGATGCTGTATAGAACATTTTAAAGTCAAATCCTGTGTGATTGACCAATGTTGTTTCGAAGTTATATTTTATTATACTGCAGAAGTTTATGTGCTTCAAAGTGCCTTTGCTTATTTGGGTGTAAAGTAGTTTGTAAACTTCCTTCTCCTGCTTTATTGTTTTGACTTATTTATCCTGACACTCTACCACTTATGTCTCGACCTTGATCTTTGTAATGAACTTAAATATATATTTATATCTTGTTCTTGGATTTGACTTCTGCTGCATTCAACAACAACAATAACAACCTTATCCACCATGTAACTTCTGCTGCATTAATTGGATTAATTTGTAATAGCAATTAAAATGGAAAGTTAAGTCCAGCACATCAAAACAACATCATAAAATGGAGTAAGAAAGACACTTGATAGCCATCTCCTCAATTGATTCCAATGAAGAAACCTGTCTGTATGACCTGCCTCAATCTTATTTTCTGTCTGGATGCTCCAGTATTCTGTAATTTTTTTTTGGGTGCATGTTGTTTTGACAATATTCTTCTGAACTCACTTTTCTTTCATTTGCTTGAGCTTTGTTTGATGTATGTCCAAGCTTAATGCATGATAACATTGTTTGGGCTTCCATGAATCTAGATGGTCACATGAAATTCAACTTTATAATTTACTTTTGCTTTTCTTTTTTTTATTGGGACAACTACAAATATACACACACACACCCCACTCACACACTCAAGATGGCAATTTGCCATCGGTGGGACTTGATCCCACGACTCCCTCCACTCAAGGGGTATTGATGTCACTAGGCCATTGGCATTTACTTTTGCTTCATTATGCTCTTTTATCGTACATAAATGTTGAAAGTGCAATTTCTATTTAATATGCTGATTTGCATAACTGTCTTGTGATGGTTGGAGAGATGTGCACACCAAAATGATCAAACTAGTACACACAAACACACATGTAGAGTTTTCCATGCTCTACTTACTAGATGATTTTATATGATTAATTGACATTGTAAAACTCTTCATGCTGATGGTAGTAGACCCAAATTGAGTCCTATTATATATATACACGAATATTTTACCCATTGAAGGAAGTCTTTCTTTACAAGAAGTGTAATATTCAGGACACCTATACTTATGATATGATGTTGTTTCTCTTTGTTTCCTCCCCAACTCATTTTAACATATATTACAAAATCCATTATAACCAGTGGTATATCTGAATTGCAGAAAACATTGTGTGCAAAGCTATAATGTCTTTGATTTTCTGAAGGATGTTGTCAGCAGGGTTCCTGACTATGGCCATGGGCATGGGCATGGACATGGCCATTCTGAGACTGGTGCTGATGATCGTGTCATTCCAAGGAGAAGGTTTGAAACTGCTCACATTTTTCTCCTTAAAATTATAATTGATTTATGCATATAAGTATTTGATGTGCTTAATAATGCTATTTTGAACCAGGAAAGCGGCAAATGATGATTGCCATGATAGTGATGATGACTCTAAGAGAAGCAAGATGGTAATTGCACTTTTCCTGATAGTTACATCCAAATGTTTACTTTCTTCCTTAAGTTTATGTTAAAGGCTTTTTCTTTTTCTTTTTTCTTTTTGTTTTTTGTTTTTTGTGTTGTGTGCGTGCTATATATATATATGCATGCTTTTTTTCAGGTAAGATTCTCTAAATTTGTTATTGAGACTTATCTTAGATTCATTATTAAACCTGCATTTTTGTTTATGACCAACTTTTGCCTTCCTTAACATAATGTGCTTGTATCCTACTTTGTTACGGAAAAAGAAGGTTCCTTTATTATTGCACATTTTTTTTAATGAGAACTTGTCTATTCGTTTTCTTCGCACAATCTTTCACCTAATACAGTCAATATTTCACCTTTGACCTCATTCTTTCAAATTGTATCTTGTCTGGCACCCCACGTGTGCAGAAAGCAAAATTTCTTTATTTTGCTCAATAACTGTTGTTTTCAGTGTTTTTAGTCATTTTATGAACCACGGGACAGACCTAAAGTATAGAAGGACATGTCTTGCAAGTAAATTGCTCAATGTTTAGGAGTCCCTTAATCTAGGACTTCAATATTTTCTTGGGGGTTAATCATGTTTTTCTTTTATTGCAGCTTGAGTTTGGCCATACTGGCAGTACTGGTAGGGGAAGAGGCCGAGGTAGAGGGAGAGGTCGTGGTCGAGGGGCTCGAAATGTTGAACGAGAAAGAGAGACCCATCGTCATGAGCTTGAAACCGAACCTTGTACTTCTGCTCTGAATAACGGCAACGATAATCCTGATACAAATGTGGCAATTGATAATGGTTCAGAGCCAAAGGAGTTACCAAAAGAGAATAATGCAATTCCTGTTGAAGGCGCTCAGTCTCTCCGTAACATTGATCTGAATGCCAACTTGAATGAAAACGAGGACAAAAATGCCAGCACGGTGGTAGCTGATGCCCCTTTGCCTGATCCTCCAAAACCTGAGACCAAGCATGAAGAAATCCCTGGCTGGTCTCTTTCTGATGTGGACAAGATGGTCATTGACTCTATGCAGCTTGGACACCTTGGTAGGCAAATAGAAGAGGATGAGGAAGATTATGATGAAGAAGGGTAAATATTGAACTCCTATGGGGGATTTAGATCAAATGGAAAAGCGTATTAAGATTATGTCATTTCCAATGCTAGTATGACTATCATGCAGTAGATAGCAAAACATGCTCCTAGCTGTAGGTTCCAAAAAAGGTCCTAATCCCTTTTTTGTTCCTGGCTTGTCTCTATTTCCTATTATCTGTTGTAGCAAATATAGCTTTCTCTTAACCAAAATGTTAGATTTATGTACTTTTAGGCCCTGAATGAACGGAGCTGTGGGGACGACCTTGCTAATGCTGCTGGGTGAAACCCAGAACTCAACTCTGCAATATTGGAATGCAAATACCAAATAGTATTAACATTAACGGTTTGAAGGAGTTCTTTTAACAACAAAACTTGGATACAACGTTTGTGTGATATCAAGTTTTTCATTAAAACTGATTAGTGGAGACTTGATGATAACTTAATATGAAGTCTCTATATAATATATTGTCTGCCATGATTCGCTTTCTTGCTTAGCAAAGAAGAACTTAGTACCCAAGTCTTGATGGTCAGAGATATAGAAATAACACGAATTACATCAGTGGGGATAAAGATCCCATTCTATGTTGCTGCAAGCAGTGAACTAGCGTCATGTGATCTAGCTCCGTGTCCAGAAACCGAAAAGGATATCTGTATTATGTACGCCATTTAGCTAAAGCATCAACTACAGAGTAGAGTTGCCCTCACGTGGGACCCATTGAAGAATCACGCTCCAATCTTTCGCAAGCATTCTGTGAATTTCAATCATAACATTACCCTTGGTAAAAAAAAAAAATCATAACATTACCGAAGCCCCAAGTACATGCAGAATTCCTAAGTTTAGGGTTAAGGTTATGTTGTAAGGACGAAAAACATAATCAGTCCTTCCCCATGTACGCAGGTGGGTGTGTTTCGTGAAGAAGCACAAAGACACGAAGAGAACAAGACTAACAGCTTTGTTTTTTGATTGAATACACATTAAAATCAAAAGAGGGCATTAAAGTGGAGATTAGAATGTGTGTTTGAATTACCTTATCCATAATTAATTATAAGAATATGTAATTATGATAAAAGTGATTTGTGTTTAGATATTTTTACTTCATAAATAATTTTAAATAAATAAATGTATTTAGATTTTAAAAATTTAAATAATTATTAGATGAATAAAGAGAAAAAAAATAATTACAAGAAAATAAATGATTACTATAGGCACAAAGAAAAAATTTTCTCTGATAATTATTTATTTAAAATATAAGTATTTATAGAAAAGATGTTAGCCAGCTTTTCCATATAATTAATTATCAGATTTCCATTACTGATTATGCATCCAATCCAAACAAACTCAGACTAGTTACAGAACATGAAACTCAGCATGAACCAAAGAGAGACAAAATATAGAGCTTATGGAGATGGAGACCAATACATTCCACTATCTTCAACGTCCCACTTGTCCTCATAAGCATCAATTTGATAACCACCATATTCTCCCATCTCACCCACCATGAATTGCCAGGCCAAATCATCAAGAAACTCTGCGCATATCATTTTCATTTCCTCCCATACAATTCCATCTCCGTCATAATGGTCCGAAGCGAGCGACCCCACGACCCTCACTTCTGGCAACTTGTGCTTCCGAACAAAGTCTCCAAGTTGATCATCCCAACACCCCCCAGATCCAAAAATTCAAGCTTTCGACAACCACTCAGTATTTGACGAAGCCCCTGTGTGGTTATCACATGGCAAGCCATTTCAAGGTACTTGAGATTGGGCATGGTGGAAGCAATCGCCACTGCCTCGTCGTCTTGGAAAGGCATGTCTCCAGTATCCCATGACTTCATGTTCCTGCTCATGTTCCTGCACAGCCCCTCCAGCAGCTTGCAATTCTTCCCAATTACTTCAAGCCCACGCGCACTCATCTTCATACAATAGCTCACGTTTAGAAAAGAAATCAACGAAAGCCTTCCTGCAATCTGTTCCATTATGGAATCACCCATGTTGCACTTCTGTAGTATCAATGTCTGGAGTCACCCCGCACTTGCATAACAAAAAAAACCATATAAGAAACCCCAATAGTGTCAATTGATTCACTTAAAGGTGGCAACAATAAAACAATGTTTAAAGAATGCGGGTGAAGTTTAATTTGTGATTATAGATGAGGGCATAAGACTCAAGAGTTAAATATGTAAATCTAGACAGCGATCATCAATCTCACGAAATGGGTAAGGAGAATTTTAACAAAAATTGCGCAAAATATGCGTACTTGTCAGCAATGAAATTGATGATGGAATCATATTGGAGACCGGAAACAGAGAGCATGTTAAGTGAACCTGAGCTTCTGGAGATTAGCATCTCCACCATTCTATGTAGCTGGTCAGGCTGGCAATTGTCGCTCCATTTGAGAAGGTCTATCTCTTGCCAGCAAATTGGTCCACTCACTGCTTTGGCCCACGATTTGCAAACCCTGGAGATCACAGTTACTCTCTCATGGGCTGAGACTTTGCTAAATATTAGCCCTAGTGCGTCCGCTATCAATTCATCCCAACTTGGATATTCCCACTTCCATCATCCTTCTTATTTCCTCAACCAAAATGGAAAATTTTGTTTGTGGTTGTCAGATTCAGAAGAAAGAGAAAGAAGGAGAAACTCAGAAGCAATTGTAAGAATTTGCTTGATCATCTTCACTATACAGAGAGCAATATATACACGGGAAAGAGAGGTCGGGGGAATAATTACAATTAAAGAATATCAATCTGAATCCCGAAAGAAAAGGAAACTGAAGAGGAAAAAAGGAAATCTAAAATAATTACAATCAAATCAAATCAAATCATATCAATTATAATTAACAAATCATATCAATTATAATTAACATCTCCCCTCAAACTCAAGATGGGGGAATGACAACCATTTTGAGTTTGTCTACTAAAAGTTGAAAGCGGCTTGGATTATAGGACTTGGTAAACAAGTCAGCTGGTTGATCAGCAGTCCAGATGGGAAGAAGTTTTAGAATGCCTCAGGTAACATGCTGCCTAGTGAAGTGACAATTAATTTAAATATGCTTAGTCCTCTCATGAAAGACATCATTGTGAGCAATCTGCATAGCACTCTGATTATCACAATAAAGAGTAGTAGGAGAGGTTTGGCAAATGCCCATGTCTTCAAGTAACCATCTAAGCCAGAGTATTTCAAAGGTAGTGTCTGCTAGTGCTCGATATTCAGATTTAGTGCTAGATCGAGAAGCCAAGGTTTGCTTCTTACTCCGCCATGAAATAAGAGAGGTACCGAGAAATATGCAAAATCCTGTGGTAGAGCGACGATCAGTATGATCACCGCCCCAATCAGCATCATAATAAGCCTGTAAGGTAAGATGTAAGGTGGTGGAGAAATGTAGACCATGGGATAGAGTGCCATTAATATATCGAAGAATGCGAAGAACCGCTGCATAATGAGTAGTACGTGGTGTTGACATAAATTGACTAACAATATGAACAGCATAAGCTATATCAAGACGAGTTACGGTGAGATATATGAGATTTCCAACCAACTCACGGTATAGAGTAGGATTATCCAGCGGAGTGCCATCAGTAGGTGTAAACCTAGCATTGGGCTCAATAGGAGTTTTCTCAGTTTGATCATCAGAAATTTGAGCTTTGGAAATCAACTCAGAGGCGTACTTAACTTGAGAAAGAGAAATACCATCAGTCAGTGTCAATACTTCTAACCCAAGAAAGTAACTTAAGTGCCCAAGGTTCTTCATTTCGAAGTGTTGCCCGAGAAAATTTTGGAGTTCCTGAATACCTATGGAGTCATCACCAGTAATGATCATATCATCAACATATAAAAGTAATAGAACAATCCCTCAATTAGTTCTATGAATAAAGAGTGCAATGTCGTGGGGGCTACATGAGAATCCAAGTTGATTTATTGTAGAACTAAATTTGGCAAACCAAGCACGTGGAGCCTGTTTAAGACCATAGAGAGCTCGACGAAGATGACAGACATTGTTTCCCGAGTAAAGATAGCCAGGTGGAGGTTTCATGTATACCTCTTCCTCTAAGTCACCATTCAAAAAAGCATTTTTGACATCCATTTGATGAAGAGCCCATTACTTTGCAGCAGCAATGGCAAGTAGACTTCTGACTGATGTAATACGAGCAACCGGAGCAAATGTCTTCTCATAATCTATGCCATACTCTTGAGTAAAGCCTCTAAGCGAGCCTTGTATCGCTCTACAGACCCATCAGAATGAGTTTTTATTTTGTAGATCCATCTGCTCCCCACGAGAGTTTTATCTGGTGGAAGCTCAACCAAATCTCAAGTGTGCATTTTCTCTAAAGCCTGTAATTCGTCTTGCATTGCTTGCTGCCAATGAGGGTCACTAGAGGCTTCTTTAAAGGAATGAGGTTCATGTAAAGAGAGTATGATAGAAAAGCAATGATAATAACGAAGATAAGAAGGAAGATGTCTTACTCTTGTAGAACAAGTGGTGGAAGATGAAGGCATGTCGGGTGCAAGATCTTCAAGAGGGGTAGGATCATTGGTGAGGGGCGAATCATTAGACGTAATGGGAACCTGATCTAAAATTTCAGTACATGTGTCACTTGGAAAAAGATCAGCAAAAAGGTTGATAAAAAGAGAAGATGAGGTCGATGGAATGGAAGAAAATTGGGATAGACTAGAAAACATGACATGTTCCCAAAACACAACATGGCGAGAAATGCAAATGCAATGAGATAGGGGATCCTAACAATGATACCCTTTATGCTCAGAATCATAACCTAAGAAACAACAAACTCGTGCTTGGGCCTGGAGTTTTGTGAACTCATGGGAAAGGAGAAGAACAAAACAAGTGCAACCAAAAACTTTAAACATAGTATAATCAGGGGGTGTACCATAGAGATGTTCAAAAGGAGAGATATGACCAAGTACAGAGGAAGGAATATGATTGATAACATAAACAGCTATAAGAGCTGCTTCTCCCCAAAAACGCTCAGGACAAGATGATGAGATAAAAAGAGCACGAACAGTGTCAAGAATGTGACGGTGTTTTCGCTCAGCTCTACCATTTTATTAGGAGGTATAAGGACAAGAGTATTGTGAGAGAGTACCCTCTGCATCAAGGAAACTAAGGAGTTGGGAGTCACGATATTCCATAGCATTATCACGCCTAAAAACCTTGATATTTCTGGAAAACTGAGTACGAATCATATTTGCAAACTTAATATAAATCGCAGACAATTCAGAATGAGCTTTCATCACATATATCCAGGTAAAACGTGAATAATCATCAATAAATATCACAAAATAACGTGATCCTCCCATGGAGGAAGTAGGAGCAGGGCCTCAACTATCAGAGTGGATTAAATCAAAAGGAGACTCAGAAACATAAGTACTTTTATTAAAAGACAATGCTGGTTGTTTTGCAGTCTGACAAGAAACACATTCTAAAGATTTTTCAATAACATTGCCTAAAAGTCCATTTGAAATTAAAGATGACAATTTATTGATGGAGCAGTGACCAAGATGATAATGCCACAACTCAAAAGAAGAGGCAGGGGAAGCAGCACATAATCGAGTTGATTTTGAAAGAGGAATATGCAAGGAATTCAGCTCGAACATACGTTTAACTGTACACCCCGTTCCAACAATCTGTCCCATCCGAGGATCCTGCACACGACAACCATTAGAGGAGAAGATGACATCATAACCAAGGTCAACTAACTGGCTAACAGATATAAGATTGAAAGAAATAGCAGGAACATAATAAAGATCATCAAGAGATAGGTTTGACAAAGAAATAGAACCAGTATGACTAACAGACATCAATGAACCATCAGCAATGTTGATTGGAGGGGTAGTGGTACTAGGAGACCAAGAAGAAAAGATCTGTGACTGACTAGTCATATGATTATAGCAAGCAGAATCAAAATACCAAGAGGGGTTACCTGAGGGAGTAGCTAAAGTAATAGGTGGAGAGGAGGTACCAGCAAGTAATTGCTTGAGAAGAGCCTCAAGATCACTGGAGATTGGTGGAGTGGATACATCGTTGGTAGTAGCTGTAGAAAAAGCAGGCTTGGGTGGTTGACTGGATCGTGAGAAATTTCTATTCTGATCAGATCTGGGAGGACGAGTAAGGCAATGCTCAATGACATGACCATTCTTCTTACAGTATCGGCATAGGAGAGAGGGGCAGTTTGCAGCAATATGACCCTTCTTCTTACAAGTGCGACATTCAATCAGAGGACACTTAGAAAATGCATGAGTGACTGAGGACAACAATGACAAAGTTTGGAATTCTTCTCAGTCACAGCAAATGCCATGTCAGTGTTATGTCTTAATAGTCCCAATCTAGTTTCTTCATATTTTAACCGAGGAAGTGTATCCTCAAGAGTAGAAAGTGGGCTCTGATGCAGTAAAGAGGCTCGTACAGGCTCAAAGTCGTCAGTTAATGCCATTAGAAAGTGAATGAGTCTAAGACGATCATGATAAGAGACAAAGGCATTAGTGTCATTGTCGCACTTGAATGTTGGCTTAGAGTATGCCAATTGATCCCAAATAAACTCCATTTTTGCAAGAAACTCATAAACAGGGTGGCTAGGTTCTTGTTTCAAAGCACTCAAATCTTTCTGAAGCTGAAATTGGTTAGAAAGATCAGAGGACGTATAACGACTGGTAAGATGATCCCATACCTCTTTGGCAGTCTCATAACACCCAAACTGTTGATTGATGCTGTTGATGGAAGTGTTCCGAAACCATGTGATAATTTGATGATTTTTACTGTCCCATTCTTCCAAATGCTCAGCAAATTTAGCGGCCATTTCTGATTCAGAGCGAATAGGATATTGAATGTCACCTGTGACATATCGCCATAATTTGCGACCTTTGAGAAACCCTCGCATGCTCTCTAACTAGTGACGATAGTTAGATCCATTAAGAAGTACAGAAATCAGCTGTGAAACGTCATTTTTATCCATGATAGTAGTAGAAATAAAAAAAGGAGAAGGATTTTGCAAAAATAGAGGCCAAAAATGAAAAGAACACACCCAAAAACCTTAGGAACCAATTCAACTCGTTCAGAACTCGGTCTAGAAAGCAGTGACTCGGACAGACAAAGAAAACTGAACGTTTTGACGAGCAGCGGCGGTCTGGTGGCGCGTGGGGTGTCTGATCACCATGAAAATATGACAGCAACATCACGAGACATTGATGAACAAGGCGGTCAGGCGCGTGTGGTGGTTTGGCTTCAGTAGAGACACAAAACGGAGATAAACAGTGGCTGAATCAGAGTACAACGGAGGGAAAATGTCAGATCTGAATTGTCCTCGGAGAATAAACAATCAGACGCAGAGTAACTGGAAGGAAATCTTTGATGCCATGTCAGATTCAGAAGAAAGAGAAAGAAGGAGAAACTTAGAAGCAATTGTAAGAACTTGCTTGATCATCTTCACTATACAGAGAGCAATATATACACGGGAAAGAGAGATCAGGGGAATAATTACAATTAAAGAATATCAATCTGAATCCCTAAAGAAAAGGAAACTGAAGAGGAAAAAGGGAAATCTAAAATAATTACAATCAAATCAAATCAAATCATATCAATTATAATTAACAGTGGTTAGGTTTCATATCGTGAAGAACTAGGCACAATAGAGTCAAAACAAATCTTCATATATATATATATATATATATATCGAGGAGAAATTAGGATGGCCATCATAGATTCTCTAAGAGTGATACGTAGAGAGTAATCGTTGAAGAGAAACCCAACAACATAAGATGTTCAATACAGCTTACGTTGATATAACTTTTCTTCTTTTTCCATTGTCAGTTCGATGAGAGAGAAGAATAAATAAAAGCCAAGAGAAGTGCTCTAAAATGCGGAGAGGTAGTTTACCTGCTTCCAGAATTGTGTAGGAGTCTCCGATGAATCAGTGACATGCGGCGGGACAAAGAGAGAACAGAGAAGAGATGATTAGAGGGAGAAGGAAGGATTTTGAATCTTTATACAAGAAAAAAGAGGCGAGAGGAGAGAGAGATTAGAGGGAAAGGAAGCATTTTGAACTTTTTATATTATATTATATTTTATTGTGGAAGAAGAGAGGTGCGGGCCAGGTTATCAAAACTGGACCGGACCGGCCGACTCGATGGATCGGACTGAGAACTGGTGCTTGGTCTGGTCTGGTCATATTACAGAACCGGTACTCTTCAAAACCGATGAAACCGGCCTTGAATCGGTAGAACCAGTCTTGTATTATTATTTTTTTTAATTTTTTTAAAATATTTTTTTTATTTTTAAGATAAAATAACATCATTTTTAGTACAAAATATGTTTTCTTTATATATTATAATATTATATAAGCATTATTATGATATATAACTATCAAAAATTATATATTTACTTAATAAATAATAGATTATTAATTTATTATTTTGAACTCAAAATATGATTACAGATAAATATTAACTTATTAAATTAAAATATTGAGTTATGAAACGTATTAATAATTTATTTGTGATGAATAATAGATTGATAATTCAATATTATTTAGTTTGAGACTTTAATTAAGTTATGAAATTTATTTAAACTTACCGATCCAACCCTAGTTCGACCTCGGTGAACCATTGAACCTTGAACCAGTGTCTTGTCCGGTTTGGTTCTGACAACATTGGGTGTGGGTGAACTCGAAGATGCTATTTCGCCGGATGAAATGGGGCTTTTTTTGTTATGAAAAAACAAATTCCAACTTTAATGGATGGCTAGGATTTCATTATAGTAACAATGTAGATCATTCATGTCAGGTTTTTTTGAGTCAAATATAAAAGAAAATTACCAAAACATGTGCCAAAATATAATAGACAAAGTTAATTGGAAGCAATGTGATTTGTATCTCCATATATAAGTCAACCTGTGGTTACACGGCTTAATAATTAATTGTTTGATTTAATTTTTTTAGGAAAACAAATCCAATGTGAAAATATATTACACTGCACAAAAAAATATATATTACAAAGTGCATTAATAAAATAAATAAATACATTTACTAAAATTAATATTTTACATGAGACTTAATATATCATTATGTTAAAAATTAAAAAAAGTGGGGACAATTGGGTTTTGGGACAAAAAAATGAAGATATTTGGTTTTTGGCACCAAAACTCAAATATCTTTATTTTCTAGTTCCAAAACCTAATTACCCAAAAAAAATGGTGGCTTAAAAAATTTATATTTTAATTTTACTCGGTCAAATCGATCAAGAATTTGGTTAGAAGTTCTGACCAAATTAGACAATAAGAAAAAGTGACTCCATAATTATATAAAGTAAATAAGTCTTATGAAAGGCTATTTGACTTTTTCACTTTTATTTTTCTTTTAAAAATAAAATATTAACTTAAAAAATTAAGTTAAAATTCAATAAATAATTGCAAAAAATAAAAAAACTATAAATTATGATTAATTAAATTATATTAGACAAAGAATATTATATCAATAAAATATTACACTAAATAGAAAAAAACTATATTACAAATTGCATTACTAAAAAAATAAATATAGTTACTAAAATTAATATTTCACCTGAGATGGAAACTAAATGGAACTAGAGGGCTTACATAGAAGAAAAATAAAATAATGCTACACAAACTAAATACTATAATTAGTTAGATGTACAATTCAATTATATTTACTTATGCAAAACTTGATGAAAATTAATTAAGAGGAAAATAAGTACCAACGTAAAAAGAAAAGTTCTAACGTAAAATGAAGTTGTGGTAATAAAACCTAAAACACACAAAAAGTTAACGAAAATTAGAGAATGATGATGGAAGTGTAGAAAGAAAGAACGTAGCATCAATATAGAAGTGAAGGAGTTGAAAAATTGAAACAAAAACAATAAGAAAACAATTTTTTAAAAAAACTAAAGAAGCCGAATAGCTATTTATTCGACTTCTTCACTTTACTTTTTTATAAAAATGATGTCTATTAGGTAGGTATTCGAATTCTTTTCTCTCCTTTTAAAAAAAGTTTATTCAAGAAGTCGGATACTTCTTATTTGGCTTCTTCATTATTATTATTTTTTTTAAATTTCGGTTGCTCATATAGATTGGATGTTGCATGGAGAGATTCTCTGCTTTTGCATGCAACTTTAATGTGATATTTGAATGTTAAAAAAATAAAACACGTGTATACAATATAAGTATAGGGAATGAGAAAATTTGGAATAAGACTTATACAAATATAGTTAATTATTAATCAATATTTGTTAGACTTTTAATTAAATTCATATCTTCTTAATGATTATTTAACAGAAAAAAGATAAAATTAGATCTCTATAAAAAAATATTTCCTACAAAGGATCTTATTTGAAAATAGTAAAAGCTCATTTAAACATGGTAGAAAATTCATTTGAGTATAGTATGAAACTCACTTAGGCATGGAAATATTTTTTTATGGGGGCTCCAAATCGTCTTTTTCCTTGATTCAACAGTAATAATGGTCCAATATTCTTTATTTAGTATTTGTTAATAAATTTTTACTAATAACTATTTTTTAATAATATATCAATTATTAGTAATTTACATTCTCTCCAGTTCCATTCATAAGGTATTATCTAAAATATTTGTTTATTTCTATTTATAAGTTGTAGTGTCTGACTTTCATATGAATTTCCTATTTTATCCTTAATAACTTTATTTTCTTGTAAATTATTCTCTATTTTAACACACTCTCTTTCCCCACATAATTATTATTACTTGACTTAGGAGTAAGAGTAAAATTGGAAACTTATTTTAATTTTTTATAAATTTAAGAGTATAATTAACTTTTTTTAATACTTAACACTGGTTAACAATATTTTATAAATAGATCTAAAAGGAATATTTGTTATAATTTATTTGGGGGTAAAGGTCAGTTCAATTAATTAAAAAAAAAAAAAAGAAGCGTCTTTGGATGCCGCACCAAGAATTTCCTTTTTTAAAAAAGAACAAATGCAAAATTGCATGGATGTCGGCTTTTGATAAAGCAGGTCAGCTTGGTTTTCTAAAAAATTAAAATAAAATAAAATAAAACAAAATAATTAACAAGTCACATAACTAGCAGGTCAACTTATATATCAGGATACGAAATGCATTGTCTCCAATTAACTTTGTTAATTTATTTTGGTAAATAAAGTCTGATATATATTACATTAAGGTAATTTTTTTAATATTTTTATTATATTTAACTCAAAAAACCATTCTATGTTTTGCTTGCTTTGCTTTTTTTTTTTTTAAATTTTTTTGTCACTTTTTCTTTTTCTTTTAATAATAACTAGTAGTGCACTCGTGTGATGCACGGAATACTTTAGAAATAAATTTTGTAAAATATATTTGATGTAAAACATCATTAATGATATTATTAGTATACATAACAAATAAGTTTTTATTTGGATTATAATGTATTTTTTGATAGATTTAATAAGTAAAATTATCATTTTTAGTTCCTGTGTAATTAGTTAAATATGACTTATATTTTGGATCAGATGAAATATCTTTTTAGTACGTCGAAAATCTTATAAGCACAGGAATTCGTGGATTTGAATTCTTTCACTTACAGATACTAATGTACCATCACCTGTGACAATTAATTCATTATTAAACTCTTGCATTTATCTATTATTTTCTATTAACGGGATGGGAGTAGCTCTTTCTTTTTTTTTGTGTCAAGAGTTTGTAATGCTTCTATATATTCAATGAATTTAATTGTCACAAAAATTATATTTTCTCATACTTCTCAAGTATAATAGATAATAATTGAAAGGAGTTTTTCCCACTTTTCCTTCAAAGGGGAGATCTACAAAATTTGACTTATATAATTTTAGATCTGAGAAAACAGACTTCAACCTGCAGGATGACCCGTTTTATGGTGGTCTTGAGTTGAGAAAAATAGAGGTCATATTGAAGTGATCTTTTTTTGGCCCGGACCTCCAAACCCGCAGGTTAGCCCACTTGGACCCTTTTTTTTTTTTTTGCTTTAACTCCCTTTTTTTCTCATTCTCAAAGAAGATACAATGCTTCATGAATCATGAAGCATGATAATGAATAAACATGAGTTTGAATTGTAATTATATGATAGTTGGTGGTAGTTGAATGTTAAATTGTTGAATTGTGATACTTAGATGATTAATATGTATTAATGTATTTTAGTAAATTGTTTGTATGTTATTATGGCTATATGTGATTAATATACAAATAGTATTTCTAGTTTGATTATGAACTAAATAGATTATTTATTTAGGGTATTATTCAATTTCAAATGCCAATTTTTTTAAATATATATATAATTATAAATACATATGAAATGTGGCCCGCTTGCCCACCATAGCAGTACTGAGGTTGAGAAATTTCAACCCACTATGAACGGGTCAACCCGCCTCCGCCTAGCTTTGTGGCCAGCCTGTGGTGGGTCAGTCCGTTTGGGGCGGGCTGACCCGTTTTGACAGTTCTATATAATTTGAAAGCATTTCTCAAGTGTTAATTAAGACATTTAAAGTAAAACTTCCTTTCAATAACAATGTCATCTCATATAAAAATAATGAATAAACTAACGAGTTAGATAAATGATCAGAACTATCTTATTTTATGTTACATATTGAATCTTTATTTATTACCATAACTTATTCAACCTGTAATTTATAATGTGTCACCCATAATTTATAATGTGTTTAGCCATTTAACCCTAATTCATAATGGGTTGATTTATTCCACCCATTGCAATGAATTGATTATATATTAATTTATATATATATGCTACTAAGAATTTGTAGTGTTCAATATTTAAATAAAATTCTTAAATTATTCAATTTGATTGTTGACAATGATTCAAACTTTAATTCAAAACTGAACAAAAGTAAAATAAAATGACTTTCAATATAAGCTTACTCCAATTTAAAATTCATTATTTTAATTAAGCAAAGTATGTCCACTTCAATATAATATAATCAATTAAATAAACTTTAACATTTTAATATAAATAAAAGCTTATTTTATTAGTTTGGATATTATACAAACAAATTCCATAATTAACATACGTATATAATTTTTTTTTGTTATCAATTTCAAATCAATTAAATAAATTTTGATATTAAATTTATTAAATAGTTTTCAATATTTTATAACCATTCAATGATTGTGATTCTTAATTACTTAAGATGATAATAATTTTTTTATTAATTTTTCAGTTTGAAATTAATTCCCTATACTTTTGAAAGTTTCACCGTATCATAGTTGATGTGATTATGTTACATAATTTTTTTTTTGTTTTTTAAAATGTCAATTTTGAAATTGATATGTTATAATTTTATAAATTTAATCTATAACCTAATATTTCTCGAAATGCAAACTAAATTTTTGTTTAGCGATCTCTCTCCCTCATCCACTTTATTTTGAAGATCCAGTCATTCTTCTCTTCTTTATGATGGCTTGCATTCTGATTAAGAACATCTACTGCTAGGAAAGAATCAAAATCTAGAAACAAATGGAATTAAAAATTGCTTTTCAAATTGATAACGTGGCTACATCTGCATTTGAGGATTATTAGCTTATCATCATAAGTGTTAGAATAGAACCGAGGATTCTAGTAGCATTAGTCATTTAGATTAGAAACTTGAAAAAATCAAACACATAAATTTTTATCTACAATTTCAACAAAGAATTGTAAGGATAATTTCATGATATAAATTTAATCACAAATAATTAATAAATATTGACGTCAAACAAATAAATTTAATTAATCCCATTAAATAGAATCCCAAATTTGATTAAATAGATATCAATTTGAGAAACTAATAAGGTGTCTACTATAGTCTAATTTATATAATAATGGAATACTTATAAAATTTGTGTGTAAAATGTAAATCATTAATTTTATTAGCAATAGACAAGCAATGATTATTTTTTTCAAAATTAATGACTGTAATACAATATTAATTGATTAATTCAATTGGAATCAATTGCTTTATATACAATGGATTTGAAATTTGAATTATTGGTAAGCTGTATGAAATCAAATAATGAAAAGTAAAAGGTTTAAAGCATTGATTTAATTGATAATGGATCAAAAGACAATGGAAACAATAAATAATAATTTGATATCATATATTGGAATTAGATCAAAGTAAACATTAAAAAACTATATACAATTAAACAATATTAAAAATTTGCAATAATAAGAAGACTGACTCTTGGTTCCACCCATTAGTTAATTTTCTTCACATCCAATGATAAGTAATGAGCAACAGTTACAAGAAAGAACACATGAATGCAAAATCCATTCACCTTGTTTTCTTGCTAGCTAGCATATTGAAGCAAGAGATTAACTTTTTAATTGATAATGGATCAAAATTATGAATAATAAAATATGTATATTGGAAATCTTACAGTTATATATTTACGCCGTTTCTTTTTTTTAATGCCTTTTTTTCTTTATTATTATATAATCGTATGACTGTAATATGATTGCAAAATTCCAATCCCCAGTATTAGAGGGATAAAAATTATACAAATACATAACCACATGAATCTAGAAAGTATATTTTTTCATGTATAATTTTTAATTGAAAAAAAAGGTTTCCGGTGGGATTGGGGGTGGCAGGAGACACCCCCACCCCCTATTCATCCTTTGTCGCACGTACGTGTGTGTGTGTGTGTGTGTGTATACATATTATATTTTCGGTGTGTGCATGTGCCTATGTAAGATACCTATCTGGATAACTTTGTTGGAAGCTCGAGCAGAACAGAGAAATAAGCTTGAGGAAAAATCACGTGTGTTTGTCTGGGTTTATACCCTGTGCTCTCATCCAATGATACTGATATCTGGTCAACGACTTTTCATATATATATATATATATATATATAATATAGAACATTCTGAAAGTAAAATGGAGAACACTGATCTGTAACATACAAATAACCAAAACACACTGGTCAAAAAACTAGAATTAGTTGCCACAGCACAATAGAAAACACCTAGAGAGAGACACGGATAAGGTATTACACCATTATTAATACACAGATCATAAGAGTGATGTTCGATGACGTTTTGATTCTGGAGTATAGGACATAGCCATACATAACAGATTAAAACAGAAGTGGAAACTTTTGGGGCCAAACGACCCTTTAACATTCCTTATACATACTGGTCGACTCAGCTTCAGACCAGGAGTGATCTTGCTCCATTTGCTTCAGATGGTACCCATCCTGATTGTTCTGGTGGACCTCCACCTTGAATTTCTCTTCCTTGTCTCCCCTCTTCACCTTCAGGAGCAAGTTGAACTTGGCAGAATCATCGATGACCTGTTTAAATATTCAAAGACATCCATCAGCTATGATGCACCAGTGAGTGCTTTGCTACTGAAGAAATGAAGCACCCTGCTTTCAGAAAATGATTGTTCAGTTTAGCATATGCGCCCCACAACACACCCCCCCCCCCCCAAAAAAAAAAAAAAACACACACACACACACAAAAACAAAAAAAAAATCATCTGAAAATTAGAGAGAAGTGCAGCTTGCAAAGCTATCTTTAACAACTATAACAGAAGCTTGTTTAAAGTACAGCAGGCAGACTGCAGGTTTTCTCTTCCAAAAGGTGTGAATTTGATCCACCAAGTTTACTTCTTTTGAATAGCAGTAGCCATACGAGGCCTGAAATATATATATAGCAATAGCCTTACATCTCGCACTTGTCAAAGTTTTCTTACTGAAAGTACCAATAAAGCTCAATAACAAGTGCTTAGTGCAACATTCTTGCTAGCAATCCAGCATTAATTACCCAGTTCTATCATTTGTTTTGCTGACAAGGTACAATTGTGTCATCATTAAGAATGATTACATGCAAAAGATATGGGTTAAAACCAGAGACAATAATCACCTTTCAACTGGCATCATATAAAAGAGCATAAAAGAAATTCTTATTGATCTGAAAAATTTCTAAGTACTTTAATTTAGTAAATTCAATTTGTTATACAAGATGGAACTCTTTCTTACCATATATACTCATTATATTGATAAATTCTCCCTGGGTTACAAACAACTTACCGGTGGTCTTCGTTTAGTCTCATACATTTGCTAAGAGAATAACACTTTAGTATAATCTAAGCAGATTAACATAACGCCAAAAACAACATATGAAGAACGAACTTGCATAAATGTTTTCAGTAAGGTTTCTACTAAGCAGGCACACAGCAACATGTCTAATATATGGCCAAAGAAAATAAGCCATTGCGAACTTGCCCAAGATGAAAATTAAATCTAAAAGAGTGTTTGAAAACCAAAAGAGTGACAAATTCTGCTATGATATAATTCTGAGGAATATCAACAAAATTTCTATGCTACTTAAACTGCTTTCAACAAAATTTTATAACCTTGAATGCTAAGTATCAAATTGCACCCGATGGTACACTTCAACCCAACCATGTGACATGACATTCTAAAAGCAGTACAGCAGATAAGCAATACAAATAAATTTCAAAGAATACATATAAAGGCACTGACCTCTGCCTTTGCATCAACAACCTCATGAAGCTCATAAGGCAGTAATGAGTTAGACCTCTGCTGGATGGTCTTGACAGCATGATTTGCTGCATCCTGAACTTGAGGATCATGCGCTGGCACTGTTTGCCATCCTTGTTTATGGCCATCTGATAACAAAAATAGGATAGCAGCTCAAGATATCAATTAAACTTGAGGTTCATATGCTCTATATGGGAATCATCAGAAGGTATCAACAACAAGGAGGGCAGACATTATAGAACTATATACCATAATTATGATACAAGCTTTCAATCTAGGATCGTCTACATGTCCAAGATGGTTTAATAGGACAAATCAGAGACCTTCATCCTATAAGCCTATTTCTGCATTTTCTATGGAGTTATCTTATGTTCAAATAACAGTCCACACAAATCCCCAAAATTTGATGTAATGTTTTTATATAGTGTTGCAATCAATATAAAATCATATATTCCAATAATTCATGAGAACATGTATCAATTTCATTTTCCCCACTTAAGGCTTCTCCAATGCAAACAACACTTCAACTTCCAAATATTTGTCCTCACTGTATTTAATCAAAACCAAGATCCAAGATCACTACATCTTAACTATCAATGGCGTTTCCTGATACTGGGAAGAGGGGGTTTGAAATTTTGGGTCATGTTGGTGAAGGATGGCCAAGGTTGGCCAACTTTTAAGCCATGCAATGCAATAAATAAAAACATGGCTCCACTCTCCTTGGACTTTATATTAAATGCAAGAACCTTCATCACATTACATATTCGGAATTACAATTATATCATTTTTAACTTTCTGGTACCAAGAAGATATATCTTACTTTCTACCGGATACATATAAAGATAGGGTACAAATTACTACTGCATTTCATTGCAGCGCCATTGTAAAATTATGGTTACACTAACAGCTTTTTTAAAATAGGAACATATCAAACACCAGTTTTAGATCGTTAGTCCACTAATGTTGTTAAGATCTTACATGCATGATTTATAAAAATGGCATACCTCTTTTGACACCAAGGTCTGAACTGGTAAATGCGGGCACATCACCAACATGCTTGAACTCTTGAAGTTCTTTAAAGTTCATCCAGGGTTTCACCCAGACCTTGGCTTCATAAAGCTTTCTCTTGCCAGCATCAACGGCCTCAAGAGTAAGATGATGCAGGGTACCAGCAACAACCTGTTCCTGTGCCTTCACTACCCTCGCAAACTCCATCAGTGCGTTCTTCAATCAATACCATTCAAAACCATTACTCAATTCGGTACAAAAAACAAAAGTTTGCCTTTGGTAGAGAATAAATAACAGGAGAGTGAAAAGAGAGCTATTTAAAAAAAAATGTAAGACAACCACAGAGAGCACAGCAACCCCGCTAATAAGTATGTACATTAAAGCAAAGCGTTTTTTTTTTCTTTTTACAAAAAAAGCACAGATACCGGACCTCACTCACAGCCAACTATAATAGGCTCACTAATTCCTCATACTGATTAAGCATATATATACATGCAGGCAGGAAAACTAATACTTCAAGTTTAAGCCTCCAATTTTCTAAATTCACCACACATGAATTGAATTACTCAAGAATCAAACCCGTCAAAGCGAACGAAAAATGAGACACTTTTCCTCCTATTCCTTAAAAAGAAATCAGGCTCATCAATCAAGAACCGAAACAAAGAGTGAAAGCCCCCAAGGAAACTCAAGTAAAGGGACAACCAACCTCTTTCTTGTTGTGCTCCTCAACAGCGAAACGTCCAAGGCCCTCAATGTCGGCGCTGTTCTGAGCACCTCGTGAGTCGCGAATACCTCCAGGCATGGCCATTTCTGAGCGATCGTAATCAGAGCAATCCGCGAGGGATGGTGGAACACAAAAGAGGACGAAGAAGACGAAGAGAAAAGACAAGGATGGAATCGAAGAAGAAGAGCAAAGACGGGAGGGATTTGCTTCTCTCATTCGCTTTCTTGCATAACAAAGAAGGCTTCGGTTTAACGCAGTAACGCAAACGGCGAATCAAGCTCTTCTTGAACTTCTAACGCTTTCTCTCTCTATCTCTACCGATTTGAGCGCCACGCGTAATTGGGTTTTGACACGCGTCGTGCATTTGCTTCAAGGCGAAACGGCATTGTCGTTTGGGAAACACGCAACGGGAAACAGAATCACGGGTGAAACGGAATTGTCGTACGGAATAACATATTTTGTTAAAAAAAAAAAAGAAGCACATGACAATTGTGACAAAAAATGCAAAACAAAAGTTGTGAGAATAAGTGCTAAGTGGTTTTTAAAATATTAAATAATTAATATTTAAACTCATCTAGTACTTCCTTACAAAAGAAAAAAACCATTTGACATGTTGTATATCCTCCATATGATATATGTTGTAGGATTCTTATTCTTATCTAAGATGAGACTTTGTTTTCAAACTATCTCTAATATCTGTGATGTGGTGGAATTTTCAGTGCTGGCTTATTTAGATATGACTTCTCTTAGGTGCGATAAGAATGAATTGAGCCGAATTCAATCGAGTATGCATAACGTTAATACTCTAGTTTAGATATGTAATAGTAGAGCAAGTAGATCATGGTGGAAGGTTCATTGCAGGTTAGTGATGTCCATTTAGGAGGGCTAGAGGTGCTTTTTGGTGGTTGTGTCGTCAAGTGATTTAAAGGATTTCAAGTTGAGACTTTTCCTTGCATTGGTTTTGCAAGAGGGTTTTAGAACTACCATGGTTGGTGCAGTCTTATCGAATGTTGTGGCTGGGATCAAAAGGATGGCTCAGGGAGCCCCAACCTTGTGGAAGAAGACATTCATTTGGTGGCAAAATATGGAAGATCTTCAATGGCTAATCTTTATGGTGCTAATGGCAAGGGTTGCTGGTCCTTGGCTTGTGGTTCTTGTATTTTATTTTGCATGTTCTTTTGGTTGGATTTGGCTTGTTATGGTTTGTTGCTGGTGACTTTCTTGCCGGCAGGGTTTAGGGTTGGTTCAGCAATATTTGTGTTGGTTTTTGTCAGGTCTCTTTAAGGGTAGGGTTTGTTTTTTAAGTATTAGTTTTTGTACTATTACTTTTCATTAATACATTTTTTTGTTAAAAAAATTGCAGAGATTGAGAAGAAACAAGTTAAACTCGACTTTTTTGTTATCTTAAAAAAATCCTCAAAAATCTCCATGAGATCATGATTCTAACACTTTCATTTTCATAAAAAGGTATTTATAATCAATTAGTTAAGGATTAAAAATGTGGTGAGGTGTGAATAGAGGTCAATGATTTATACTCTTTTAATTAAAGAGAAGAAGTAGTTACAACCTTTTACCCTATATCTTCCTCTTTATATACACAACCTTCACATGGTTGAAATTTTATGCGTAAAACCTTAACCTTATCCGTGATATCAGTATTAATGTTAATTATGGTTTTTCTTTATTTTAGGCACATGAAATTTTATTTGAAAATATTTAATATGGGTGGGGGTGGGGGACCAGGTTGGATCGGGTTTAATATAAGCCCATGGTCTAATCTTGTAGGATGGTTGGGTCGAGTCTAGGAATCCATGGTTTGATCTATCTAGATAGGTTGGTTGGCAAGACTGGTCTAGCTTGGGCTGGACTGGGTTCCTAGACTGCCTTGTTTTTGTGTTTTAATATCTGGACTTTTTTTCTCTAACAACCAATGTCTCCCCCTTTTTAACAGAATGACCAAACTAGGCCCAAAATAACTAACCAACATTTGGACTTTTTCATCAAAATGAACATTCAAGTAATCAAGCCCAAAATGACCATTCGGAAATAAAAAATAAGGGACATGGATATATAAAATTACCAACCAACGTAACAATCAATTCAAAATGAACATTGAAGTCCATAATAACCATACAAGCCCAAAATGACCATTCAAAGTGTAATCCTACACTCATAAATTTTTTGTTTTCTTTCTGTAGAGTCTAGACTTACCAAAGATGCAGATTGCATGCAATATGAAATAACATAAAAGACTAAAATACTTCTTGTGTAATACGAAAATTGAAGAACAGGACTTAGGGTTTGCATGCATATAAGTCATATTGTGTAATACAACGTGATTTCATTATAATATATATATATATATATATAAACCCTCAGGTCAAATTAGAACAATTGGTTTGACAAGATAACCTAAAACCTAATCTAACCCAGTCAACTAGCTCAACCTGGACATCGAATTTTGGATCCTAGCTAAAAAGACCTGGTTCAAGTTTTTTCCCCATCTCTAAAATTTAAATATGTTAAATATGAAAATATTTCAAAATGTTTAATTTTGTAATGTTTTCTTTGTTTTTTCTTTTTCAATTTCAAACATTGGTAGCAAATCCTATTCTATAGCAAGTAGTGATGAAAGAAGTTGATCTTCAAAAAAATTGAGAAATCATACTTTTCAGGAAAAACAAATTATTTTTGCGCTGCTAGTCGAAACATACTTTATGAAACGAATCATAAACATATTCTTATTTTTTTAAAAAAAAAATTTCAAAATGACTTAATCTTATAAGGAAACTCAATTTTTAGTTTCTTATTTTAAATATCTTCATATTACTTTTAAAATACTTGTTTAAAACTAAATTTTTTTATATTTTTTTAATTTTTGTTACATTGATTTGTAAGACATATATAAATTTTATTAGTATATCTCTTATACTTGTATTACAAAATTTTAAAACTTATCATATCTGACATATTGTATCATATCATACCTGAATACTCATATCCGTATCTATTCATCATAGCTTTCAACATGATTGGTTCAAACTCATAATTTTAGTAAAGGGCTATTGGATCTCATCCATATGACCCAACTATTTTTGGTGTCAAAATATTCCAATTAAATTCTTTATTTAATTTTAGTAACAATATCTAAATATCACATAAAAATAAAAATGTAATTAATATTTATAAACAAAATTTAGCATGTTAATATTTATATAGCTCAATATTTTTATGTTGAAATATAAATACAAAAATATTATGAAATAGCTAAATAACAATTGAATGAATAATTACAAAAGAAATTGAATTCCCTGCAAAGATGAGATTAAAAAAAGCAGACCGCTTACTAGGTTTAGCTCGGGTCTTAAAAAAAAAAATTAAAGAGTTGTTTTGTTTCATTAAAATAAAATAATATAGCGCCTTCTAGAGCACTAAAGTAATAAACTGGTGAGGACTATTAATAGAGAATCCTCAAAACGCGCGCTTTTCTTTTTCTATTCGTGGATTCTGAGAACACTGCGTTCCCGAAGCCCCTGTTTGGTACAGGGGGAGGGAGGGGGAGGGGAGAGATTTGCTCCCCTCCCCTCTACTGTTCATGCCTATACCAAACAGGGGGAGGGGAGCCCCCTCCCCTCCCCTTGTTTGGTTAAGCATTTTAAGGGGAGGGGAGGAGAGCACCTCCCCTCCCCTCTCTCCTCCCCTCCCCCTCAAATTGATCCCCCGAAATCGGGGGATCGTTTTATTTTTTTTTTATTCATTTTTTATTTTTTTAAATAAATAAAAAATTATTTAAAAATAAAAAAAATTATTAAAAAAATTTAAAAGCATAAAAATATTTACTTAAAGGTTCCTAATGTCAAAAAATATTACATTTAAGTTTCATATCTCAAAAAGTTAATATAAAAAATTTTAAAATTTTAATATTCAGTATAAAATTATGAGTATCAGTATAAAATATTAAAGTATAATTTTATACTTAACATTGAAATTTTTTATGCTAAAAAAAATAATAAAAAATTTCTTTAATTTCAAGAGTAAAATGATCAAATTATTATTAACTTCCCTCCCCTCCCCTCCCCTCCTGAACCAAACTCCCTAACATAAAATTCCTCCCCTCCCCTTCCTTTCCCTTCCCTTCCCTCCATATCTCATCTCTCCTTCCCTCCCCTTCCCTCCATTAAAATCCCTCCCCTCCCTCCCATTCTCATCCCTCCTACCAAACACTCCCGAAAAGATTCAGGGTCACTTTGATTCAAGTCAGGGAGGGGATGGCAGGGTTGAAATTTTTAATTGGGGGATTGAAGACAAAGAGATTAAGAAGAGTTTTAAAATTTACTTATTTAGTGAAATTGGAGCATAAATGATTAGAAAAATTTTAATAAAATTTTATTTGATTTAAAAGAGGATTGGATAAAATAAAATTTTTTTCTTTAGAAAAACTTAAATTTAGAGGATTTAATAAAAGAGTGATAGAGGAGATTGGACGGATCTAATCCCCTCCACTTCCAATAACCTCCAGTCCCTTCTCCTTTTTTTGAAAAATTTTAAAAATTTCTAACCAAATGCACCCTTAAAGAAATTTACCCATCCTTTCTTTTAATCAATGTTGGCATTAGCATTGACTACGGAGTATTTGGCGTGGATAGAGACTAATATTTCTCATAATACAAAAAGTAAATAATGAATTTTTTTTATGTATAAAAAAGGCTTTGTTAAAAAATACAAAATTCACTATACTAATTTATACATCTTGAAGAGATTAATTTTTTATTATCAAATGATACCCTTGGTATTTATTTAAAAAAAATTTCTTAACTAAATTTTTTCTATACACAAAGGGTTAATTAGAAATTAAATCCCTAATTAGCTGTTCAAGGTTAGTTAGAAATTTATCACCCAAGAAAAAAAAATATATATATATAAATTAAAATAAAATTTACTGTATATTTATTTTTATTCGATATATATGTACAATTTGAAAAAAAAAAAAAGACAAAGACGTTTACTTAGCTAATTAAGCAGAGCCATGCTGTCTCCATGCACTGGGATTGATGAACCTAGTTGTTACTTTTATAATATTAATACATCCATATATATATATATATATACATCATTAATGTAAAACTCATTTAATTAAATTATATATATTAATAATGAAAGTTAAAATTAGTTAACTATTTTGGTTTTTTCAAAAAATCACAATATTCTTTTCAAATTACTCATATTTAAAATTTTTCTCTCTATTTAACATATATTAAATAGGGATATTTTTTTTAAATCAATAATAAATACTACTTCATATACTATAAATTGTCATATATTTAAAATTAAAAAAAATTACTCTATATTAAGAATTGGATAGAGTATTTCTGTGCATGATTATAGGATATAGTAATATTGATGAAATTACAGCGTAGCTTCCCAGTTCCCACGTGAACTTGTGTATTTATGCAACCAATGTTGAGACCGATTTGTTAATAATGATGAAATTACAGCGTAGCTTCCCACATTAACTTGTATATTTGTACCACCAATGTTGAGACCCATTTGTCTAACTAAAAGTGTTAAGCTTGATCTTGTGAAACTCTTCACCACGAAACTCTAAATTATTCTCTCTATTCTTTTTTTAACTCTAAACCCTAAAAGCTCTTCGATTACTCTTTCCCTCTGTTATGTGAGCTCTTCCTCTTCGCCGCCACTCACTGAGCTGCTGCAAATCGCCGTCCGAAAGGGTCGATGACGCCCTCAGAAATCAGATTTTATGAGAATTTCAAGATACGAGAAGATAGGAAGTGTTTAGCAGGGACATGTTTGTGTACATGCCTGATATTCAAGCTGGGTGTGATTGCTTTGGCCCTATGGTTTGCCGCAAAGAATACCTCCAAACCCGAATGCTACATGGGTGCCTTTTACGTTCCTGCCCTCAACAAAACCTTGAATTCCACTTCCAACTCCACCTCATCTTCATGGTCGAGTTCGACAACAAAGACGGCGACCACGGGGTTCGGTATGATAACGTCAGCCTCACCTTCGCTATTTTCCTCGATCGGAATACCACCACCCCCGTTGGTAATTCCACCATTGAAGGCTTCTATCATAAGTTCAACAAGAATACCAACAAGTGGGGCTCCGTCCAGACTAATGCCGGAGGACTTAACCGGACTCCGCCGGTGGTGGACGGGAAAACGTATTTCCGGGTGAATTTTACGACGTCGGTGAGGTTTAAGTTTGGGGCGTGGTACGTGAAACGACAGAGTTTATGGGGAGGGGCAAATATTCCGGTGGATGATTCCGGACAGAAAGTTGGGCACAAAGGTATCAGACTCGGAGACTCCCTCGCCGTCATTGGGTTCGGCGCACCCAAGCTCGCCGGATGCCGTTCTTCACTTCTGCTTCTGCCTCTTCTCCTCAATTGCTTATTTATGGGCTTCCCTCTCTGATTTCGCTGCATATCTGAGTATCTACATCTTTTTATTTTTTTTTTTGTCTCTCTTGTCCTCTAGCTTTATTTTTTCCAAATATCTATATTGTGGTTTTTTACGAACAAAAAGTAGCAAACCATGTGTCAATGGCTTAAAGCCTCGTTTGGTTGCCTGTACTATATATGCAGAATGGAATGCGGCCGACAAGGACTCCCAAACTGTGTATGTTTTGGTTCAATCTTTAATTAGGAATGATGATTCTCTACTCCTTCCATGACTATTATTTCTTGAGCTCTTAGAATGCCCATTCCTTTCCAACAACAATGGAATGGATACCCATTCCAGGAAATAGGAATAATGCAATGACTAAATTCCTATTTTTTTTCTTATATTAATAAAAAATACAAATGAAATTAATATTTTATTGTACTTTAGTACATTGCCATTCTTATATTTTTATTTTATTTTAATGAATTGTCATTCTTAAAACGACATCCAAAGACCCCACTGTGATTTGTTTATTGGGTCAACGAAGACTTCTATCATATGCTTAATTTTTTAACTTTCACTCTTCTGTCTCCCTCGGCTTTGATGCTTTGTTTTAACTTTCTTCCTCTTTCAATATTGGCTTCCACTTTCTCTCGTAGTTTCTTCACTTTTCTTCCAAGTGTTTTTTCTCTCTCCATTTTGTCCTCAAGCTTTCAAGCTTCCCAAATATTTTCCTCCCTCTCTCTCTCTCATGACTCAAGTCTAAAGAGGTAATTACCACTGTCTTGGTTCAGGATCAATGTGGAATAGAAGAGGTGCAAAATTAAAAGCTTAGAGTGGGCGTTACATGAGACCAATTTGCTACTTATTACATGTAATATTAATTTTTGAAAAGCTGAGGGGTTCATCTGCCCACCTCAGCTCAATGTAGCTCCACCATTGGTTCTGACTCATAATTTTAATAGAGGGATATTGGATCTCATTCACTCAATCCAACTATTTTTTGTGTCAAAATATTCAAATTAAATTCTTTATTTAATTTTAGTAACAGTATCAAATTAATATTATATAAAAATAAAAATATAATTAATATTCATAAACAAAATTTCGTACGTTAATTTTTATACAGCTCTATATTTTTATATTGAAATATAAATACAAAAATATTATGAAATAGCTAAACAAAAAGTGAGTAAATAATTATAAATAATATTAAATTACTATTTGTGATGGTGAGATTAAAAAAAGCCGACCGCTTAATACCTTTTGCTTACATCTATTTTTATTTTTTTATTAACAAATTGTTTCAATATTAATAGAGTAATATAGCGCATTCTAGAGTACTAAAATAATAAATTACTGACATCTACTTATAGAATTCTTAAAACACGTTTTTTTTAAGTACCAAAATATTCTAACTAATAATCATAGATTAATTTCTTTTGAGTTATAAAATTACAATATTGGTTTTGCTTTTTTCAATAAGACTTTTTCCATATATAGGATATATAAGATTAGCGATTAAATTCAAAAGAAGACAAGGATAGTTGGGAAAAAAAAATGGACAATTAAGTATAGTGTTTTATGAACATGATGGAGGAATAAGAAGTTTAAGGTTTCATTAAACAAATGTGCAGTGAACCTGCACTCAAAAATATAGTCGGTTTGCCAGAAAAGCTTATATATATATAAATATATATGTGTGTGTTTATTAAGGTAATAAAAATCGGACCGGCCACTGAACCGATGAAGCAATAGTTCAAGGTTTAATAGTTAGACTGGGATCAGACTGATTATAAATAAATTAATATATTTTAAATAATATAAATAAAAAATATGAAAGGTAATATCTATGATCACAAAATCAGATTTTATTAGAATTTCAAGATAAGAGAAGATAGGAAGCCTCTTGCATATGCATTTATATGTATATTCGCGATATTGAAGCTGGGTTTGATTGCCCTTGCCCTGTGGAGAGTCACTGAAACTACCTCCAAACCCGAATGCTACATGGGTGCCTTTTACGTTCCTGCCCTCAACAAAATCGTGAATTCCACTTCCAACTCCACCATCATCTTCATGGTCGAGTTCGACAACAAAGACGGCGACCACGGGGTTCTGTATGATAACGTCAGCCTCACCTTCGCTATTTTCCTCGATTGGAATACCACCACCCCCGTTGGGAATTCCACCATTGAAGGCTTCTATCATAAGTTCAACAAGAATACCAACAAGTGGGGCTCCGTCCAGACTCATGCCGCAGGATTTAACCAGACACCGCCGGTGGTGGACGGGAAAACGTATTTCCGGGTCGATTTTACCACGTCGGTGAGTTATAAATTTTGGTCGTGGTACGTAAAACGACAGAGTTTATGCGGAGGGGCAAATATTCCGGTGGATGACTCCGGACAGAAAGTTGGGCACAAAGGCATCAGACTCGAAGACTCCCTCCCCGTCATCGGGTCTGGCGCACCCAAGCTCGGCGGATGCTATTCTTCGCTTCTGCTTCTGCCTCTTCTTGTCAATTTCTTATTTATGGGCTTACCTCTCTGATTTCGGTGCATAGCTGAGTGTCTACATCTTTTTTTTTTGTGTCTCTCTTGTCCCTTCAGCTTTATTATTTTCTTTTTCCAAATATCTATATTGTGGTTTTTTATGAAGAAAAAGTAGCAAACCATATATGTGTCAATGGCTTAAAGCCTTGTTTGGTTGCCTGTACTATATATGCAGAATGGAATCCCGCCAACAAGGACTCCCAAACTGTGTATGTTTTGATTTAATATCTTTAGTTAGGAACTAGGTCTTTCTCCTGAAAAAATCTATAATTTTGATACACATTATATCTAAATAGAAGCTTTACTACTTTGGACTTAACTAAAAAATATGATACACATTATATTCACCAGTGAATGCAATGAAATAGTAACTGGCTATGGTGCCCAAATAATACAATTACTACTTTGGACAAATTAACTATTATATTAATTATATGATTCAATAAAATTAATCTATTTGAAATAGAGGGAATGTATTAATTTCGTATGCATGTTTTGAACCTAATTTCATTTGTCAAGTGGTAATTTTGCTGAGAAGTTAATTGTTTCCAGGTACATGGTGCAGGGGTTTAAAATTATTTTGTCAACAGGGAGTCGCCAAAATCAGACCAAGTTTTTCATTTTTTGATAAAGTAGCATCTTTCTCGCTTAGTATAGGAAAGTCTATATCATGAATCATGGGATAGAAATACAATGTCTTTCTTCATAATAACATTGCTTATGTGCAGAGGTATATCATAATCAGAGACTAACTGAGCTTGCCTGGTTCCATTTGTACTGCATAAAAAAAAGAAGAAATGAAGGACGTCCAAAGATTTTTAGCTTGCTGTAACTCATAGCCAATTCATAGCAGTATTTTTTGCACAATAGAATATACCAACAAAGACTAACTGATGAAACTTCGGTTTATCATATGGGAACAAAACACACTTGAAAAGAGGTAAAAAAACTTTAAACACATGTCAGCAATATAAGATGTCAACTACAATCAGTTCACGTTTGGATTGAAGGCACCTGAAAAACATTTGTATGAGTTAAAATTATATCTTATACTGTAAACTATAATCAGTTCAGATTTGGTTATATGAAATATAACAATTTAAATGAGATGGATAAGCAACATTATCTTAGACTTCATCATCTGGATTCATTCAATGATACAGTTTTTGGAAGATTTCTTTATAAACAATATTTGTTGTTTTTGTCAAAGGCTTGTTGTGTTCATCATGAATAAGGATCTTAAGACCAGAAATTTTCTTTGTCCTTGAAAGAGCAACATGTTCCAAAGATTGGCCCTGACTTTTGTTGATAATCATTGCAAATGATAGTACAATGGGAAACTGTCTCCTTTGCATTTTGAATGGCCATCTTGTTTTAGATGGATTCATATCCATCCTATGTAGAAGTACTTTTTCATTTGGATGTGACTCATTCAGTGTCATTGCTTTAATGCAAGATTAGTTATTCTTAACCAAGTACCATTGCAAAGTCTTACAGAATGGTCTATATTCCTAACCAACATCACTGCTGCCCCAACTTTTGAGAGTTAATTTGTGAGGAGGAAGACTATAAGAATTAATTGTGCTAAAAAACTCTTGTGGAATTATTGTTCACGTCTGCAAGTTGAAAGTTCTCATCATCTGACGTATCAGCCTCGAATTCCTTGTCATTCACTGCCATGTTTTATTGTTCATTCTCATTTATTAAACATATAACATGGATAGTTAAGGAGTTTTTTCTTTCTAAATTCAATGGTGGAAACTGCTATATTCAGACAGCTTACCATTGGAATAACGAGTATTGTTATGAACTCTAGATTCATGTTCTGGTTCTCCTTGTACACCTATTGAATACAGAACACAGTACAATTGAAGATAAATTTATACTCCTTGGTTACTACCTAACAATTGAAAGTAGAACTGAATTTTATTGAGGAGCTATCACGGATGTACCAGATTTGTCTACTTCGTTAAATTGAGTAGCCAAGTTGACTGATATATTTCTGATGTCCACCGGAGCAGCTTTACCAGAACTACAATTCTGTTTATTAAATTTAGACAAAACCATAGATGGTTGAGTTTTTAAATTCCCACCCATAACTACTTCATAGGTACTTGAACCAATGGTACTTTGAGAATTCATCATCTCTGATCAAGAAAATATTAATTAATATAAGTTGATGTAGCAAGGAAATGCAGAATGGAATGCGGCCGACAAGGACTCCCAAACTGTGTATGTTTTGATTCAATCTTTAATTAGGAATGATGATTCTCTATTCCTTCAATGATTATTATTTCCTGGACTCTTAGAATGCCCATTCCTTTCCAACAACAATGGAATTGATACCCATTCCAGGAATAATACAATGACTAAATTCTTTTTCTTACATTAATAAAAAATATAAATGAAATTAATATTTTATTTTACTTTAGTAAATTGCCGTTCTTATATTTTATTTTATTTTATTTTAGTGAATTGCCATTCTTAAAACGACATCCGAAGACCCCACTGTGATTGACTTGTTTATTGGGTCAGCGGAGACTTATCTCAATACTTAATTTTTGAGCGTGTTTTAACTTTTACTCTCTGTCTCTCTCATCTTTGATGGTGTGTTTTAACTTTTTTTTTGTTCCTCCTTCAATATCGGCTTCCACGCTTCACTTTCTTCCATCTGTCCTTTCTCTCTTCATTTTGCTCTCAAGTCTCCCAAATACTTCTCCCCCTCTCCCATCTGAACTGGTAATTACCCAAGTTTAAAACTGACAAAAGTCCCCTCTTTTGCGGCCTCATTGTGTTGGTTTAGGATCAATGTGGATTTTTTAGATATTATATGTGGATTTTTTACGTATTAATAGGTGCAAAATTAAAAGCTTAGGGTGGGCAATGCATGAGACCAATAATTACATATTATATGTAGTTTTCGAAAAGCTGAGCGGTGCTTCTACCAAAATATTCAAACTCATAATTTTAATAAAAGGGATATTGGATCTTATCCTCTCGATCCAACTATTTTTGTGTCAAAATATTCAAATTGAATTCTTTATTTAATTTTAGTAATAATATCAAAATATTACATAAAAATAAAAATGTAATTAATATTCATAAACAAAATTTCGCATGTTAATTTTTATACAGCTCTATATTTTTATATTGAAATATAAGCACCAAAATATTATGAAATAGCTAAATAACAATTGAATGAATAATTACAAAAAAATATTAAATCACTATTTGCGAAGATGAGATTAAAAAAAGCTTACCTCTTCTTACTAGCTTTAGCTTAGATCTATTTTATTTCCTTTTTATTAACAAGTTGTTTCATTAATAGAGTAATATAGCGCCTTCTAGAACACTAAAATAATAAATCACTGACATCTATTATTACAATTCTTAAAACACGTCTTTTCTTTTTTCTGAACTAGGGTTTCTGAAGTAAGAAGCTTTGGAGATCACCAAGTAGGTTTTATCTTTTTTAAAAAGATTTTTTTTATACATATGATTAAAGATTAAATTTAGGATAATATACTTAAAAAATATCTTTTCTTTTTTAATTCATTGAAAATACTGCATTCCTGGAAACTTTCTCAAACCCAATTTAGTTTATTGATTTAAGAAATTGACCTGTCCATGTTTTATTACCAATGTCGCCATTAGCATTCACATTTCACTGTCACTTTTTTCCTTTTATTATTATTTTTTAATTGGCTCTACGATATCCCCGCACAGAGCTAGTATTGATCATCGCATTTTTAATTAGCATTCACATTTAATCCATAAGTATTGATCATCACTTCTTCTTTCTTTCTTTATTTTTTTCTTCCCTTGAAATTGGATTAGGAATATTCCTATTGATAGAAGAAAAATTATATATTCACCCAAAAAGTATGGACGTAAGAAGTAGATCTCCCCCAATTAAGTTTACTTTAATGTCTTCCAACTAAATTTACTTTGTACAAAGGTTGGATATAAAACTTTTAACCGAATACTTAAAGGACCATATTCCCAACCCTTTTTTCTTTATTTTTCTGTGTTTTACAGGTTAAAGCCCATCACCCAGGAAAAATAAAAATATGGTATGCATATCTTTATATAATCGTTATATATATATATATATTAAAATCAAACTTACTGCACATGTACTTTTTTATTCTGTATATGTATTTAAAAAAAAAAAGCAAAAACAAACAAAGACTTTTACTTACTCAAGCAGAGCCAGGCTGTGTCTATATTTTTCCTTGACGAGAGCCTAGTCTCCTTTTTAAATAAAAAAAGACTTTTAACAAACATATTTCTTTGCATGACTGTAGGATATAATGCCGTGTCTATATTTTTCCTTAACGAGAGCCTAGTCTCCTTTTTAAATGAAAAAAGACTTTTAACAAACATATTTCTTTGCATGACTGTAGGATATAATAATGATGCAATGTACAGAGCGATTTGTATCACTGAAGCTTAGATCATGTTAAACTCTTCCCCGCGAAACTTTGAATCATCCTCTTTGTGTTTCTCTAAACAACCCTCAAAGCTCTTCAATTATTCTCTTTCTCTTCTCTTATAGCTTTTCAAACAATTATATATATAGCTCCTCTCCACCACTCACACACACTTTGCCCGCACTCAAATCACCATCGGAAAATGCTGATGGCGCACTGGAAAATGCATGAGCTTTAGGCACTCAAAATAGATAATAGGAAGTTTATGATCTTCATGATAATCATGCTTGGTTTGTTGGCCTTCATCATTTGGCTGAGCTTCCAGCTCATCTACAAATCAGAATGCTACATCGGTGCCTTCTGTTGGTTGCAATAAACAAAATATCAGTGTAAATTAATTCTAGTCGTGCCTGAGGATACTGTCTTTGAGAGTTATTCCACCATAAGTCGGCAACTCTTCATGATTAAACGGATTCTTCTTGCCGGAGTAAGGCTTTAGAACAGCAGAAAGGAGACGAAGAGAAGCTCAAGAGAGCAGAGAGGAAGAGAGGAGAAGCTCCAAAAGTTGTCCGTGAGTTGGGTGTATCAAACCCTTTGGTGGAGCTTGGTATTTATAGGCTCCAAAAGACATTTGAACATTGGGCAGTAATTTCCAAAGTTGTCCGTGAGCTCAGTTGTCACATCCGGAGATGCGACGCGGATGACGCAGGAGATAAAGGAAAAGAGAGAAATCGGCTCAAACGACGGGAGCTGATTTCGGAGGAGTCGCAACCAAAATTTTGAGGGAAATTTTGAAAAACTGAAACAAAAAGGACAAGGATGGTCTGTGAATCAGAGTTGGGTTCGGGAGTATGATTGTGAGTGGGGAACGTGTTAGGCACCCCCACAACACCCGTTCCAAAAAACGGTTATATTAAGTTGATCATGCAATTTTATGACTTTTACAAATTTATTTTGATTGCCCTTTTACCATTCACATATGAAAATAAATATAAAAATAAGAAAAATATAAAAATGAAAATAAAGAATAAAATGAAAATATGAAGAGTTGGGAAAAATAAATTAAAAGGAAAATGTTATTTATTTACAAAAATGGACTTGACCCAGAATTAAAGTCTGGGGCTTGCATACCCTGCGATAGGGATCAAAGTCGACGTAGTTCGGACTAGAAATGAGTCACTGGGTTGGTATTTTTTATTATGCATATTTTTTGAAAAGAGAGGTTTATAGAAAATAATTTATCTTTCCACAAAGAAAACAACTTTTAGAATTGGTTGGTGTGTTTCAATTTGTAAAAGACAGATTAATTTTCATTATTTGCTCTTTTCATTTATTATTATTTACTTATTTATTTTTTATTTAATCAACTCCTAAAAGAGAATATACGTTTTTCCTTAATTTAAAAAATAGCATTAAAATTATGTGTAACTTTGAACATTTTATTTTGATTTGAAAATAAAATATTTGAAAACAATTTTATTTTTTATAAAACAAAATCAATTGGTTTAATGTGGCAACATTATTACTCATAATATACCCATTGATACCTAACTGTCTACGGTGGTATCACTCGAGACAAAAGGCATGGAATTTAGCAAGGAAGAAAGAAAAAGAAAAATTTTGTCTTTTTATTATGAAAACAAATGATATCCTTTAGCATATATTTATTAAAAAAAGAAAAAGGAATAAAAAAAATATATCTTGAGGAAAGATAACCAGCATACGTGGTGACTTTATCACTTACAAGTTACTGATTAATACTTAAATACCCACGGTGTTACCACTCGGAGTAGATAAGCAAAACGGATAAGAACTTGGAAGGAAACAAATAACTTTGGTTTTAACCATTTGGTTATTATTATTATCTTTATTATGAAATGAAAAAGGCAATAAAAATGAATAGGAAAATAAATAATTTTGGAAAGAATTATTTTATGGAAATAGATAAAAAGCATTAAGAAAAATTCAAAATGTCTCACTATGTACATTTCTAAAAAGAAATAATCAACATATGTGATGACTTTATCACTCACAAATTGCTGATTAATACTTAAATACCCACGGTGTTACCACTCGGGGTAGAAAAGTAGGTGGCTTAAATAAAATTTCCTTTTGCATAAATTTTATTTTCTTAAATTTTTTCTTACTCTCCTTTTTTACAAATTATTTTTTATTTGGCATTAAAGAAAAAGGCAACTCAGGGTACAACTAGACACATTTTAAAAAAAAATAATTTAAAAACAATTTAAAAATATGACTTATATATACATATATGTATATTATATTTTTTTGATTTTATTTATTTACTTTATTTTGTTTTTACTTTATTTTATTTTTTTTTCCTTTTTGTGGACAACACATTGGTATTTGAATTCACTAACACTCCCATCTCCCAAGCCAACAAAAGCATATTACATTGCCTGGTAACGTAAATAAACCAAACCCTTCATGCCAAAACCCAAACCGAACCCAAAATTACAAGCCCAAGCTTTACCAAACCCAGCCCATTTCTTCCGAACCCAGAAAACCAGACTCTCACATTTTCACGTAAAAACATTCAAGGCAATAGAAATTAAATGCTGACCTTACGATGCAACATTCCCACTAAATAAGCCAAATTGAAGGATTCAACCACAAACGTTATATCAGCATTATAACTATTATAGCAATAGGACAACCTGAAATAAAACATAAAAAGGGGTAAACTGGTTAGTCACCACATTCTAACCAGATTCATCCCAATCTAATTCATTCCAAAATTATAGTACTTATCAACGCCAGACAACCAACATTCCGAAGGCGTAAAAGCAAGCAAACTTATCAATAATCAACTCCTGAATGAAACAAAGCTCATAACTCCACCAAATATATCAAGGTACAAGCAAGCAACTTGTTTTTAGATTCACCAATGCGCATATAGTGGTCTTAAGGGACAGAAAGAACAAAACAAACAAGTAAATCAACATCAGCTTGATATAAGACCTCGGCTAACCAGGAACAGAGTATTCAAACTGATATTACAAGAAAGGAACTTAACTCCTGATCAAAACACCTTCCCTTCAATAGCCCAAACAGTTTAAGAAACAAAAACTAGCGAGCTCAACAAATTGGCTTTAACCAATTCTGATGCCCATAAAAGATGAAGGAGACATCATTTCCAAGGAAAAAATAGTTTAAGAAGACTCAAATGATACCGAGAGGAGAGTCCAATTCAATAACAGCACGCATGGTAAAAAAAAAATAACACAAACTATAACCTAAACAAGTTTCAGTCCCGGGGCAAACAGGGTGCACAATCACATACTTCAATCAACCAGAAATTTCCTTTCCAGAATCTATCCTATTGCATAGAAGCTTAAAATTCGAAGTGAAGGTTACCAATTGAAGCCCCTAGATCATCGACAGACTGCTACACCTTTGCCTCGGTTCTCCTCCTTCTTTCTCTTTGTCTTCACCTTTATTCAGAGCCTCACCCTTAGTCTCCCAGTCCTCTGCTCCTCGGCATACTTGCCTTGATCTTTTAGAGTTTCTTTCGGTGTTCTTCTCTCAGCTTCCTCTCACGGTGTCTCTTAAGATTTTTCAATGCCAAAAAATCCTCCCTACTCTTGTTTCATTGCTGACCCCTTTTTATAGACGACATTGTGAGTGAAGAAACTAATTACCCGAGTGCGTGGCCATTACCTTGCTTCCTCCTCCCATTTTCTGCATTGCTTTGCTACTCCCTTGTCTAATTTCATGCTCATCCGCCACTTCCCTCGCCTCTACTACGCTGCGGTCCCAAGTACGGAGTAGTGGATGGACATCCTTTGTCATTTTTGGCTGTCTCAAGTTCTCTCGCTCGCAATCTCACTCTCTCTTTCTTCTTTCTCTGCGGTCCTAACTCATGCTCGCCCTCAAATGCCTCTTGCTTCCACTACTCTGCTTTAACAGAGTACGGAGTAGTGGAAATCCCTTCGTCGTTTCTTCTTGGCTCCCTACACTTTCTCTCTCTGGAACCCCATCTTCGTCTCTGAACCTTGTGGCTGAGCCCTAAGGCTCCCTTTGGCTCTGGTTCAGACTCCCTCGGCTCTGGTTCCTTTGCCCGAGCCCTAGGGCTCCCTTTGGTTCAGCTCCCCCACGGTCTTTCATCTTCGCGACTCCCTGCTCCTCTGACACCACTGAGCCCTAAGGCTCCCTTAGATTTACCTCCACCGAGCAGCTCCCTCGGTGGTTCAGGCTCCCTCCGTGGTTTCCTTTGGCTGCTCTCTCCTCTGCCTGAGCTCACGGCTCCCTCCCATCTGAGCTTTCCCCCTCGTTCTCTATCTCATCGAGCCTTAAAGGGCTCCCACGGTCCTTTCAGGGCAACGCCCTTGGACCAGTGTGGGCTCGTGACCTTTTGGGCTGGAATCATTTCAGCCCAATATGGTCCTCCCTCTTTTTTTTTTTTTTTAAGTTTTGGGTTTTATTTATTTATATATTTTTTTTATTTTTGGTTTTCAGGGCAAATTTGGGCCCAAAACTTCTTTTTCTTCTTCTTTTTTTTTGTCATTTTTATTAATTTTTCTTTATTATTATTTTTTTATTATTTATTATTTTTATTATTATATATATATTTTTTAAAATTACCCGGACAAAATACGGTGTTTACAGTGGTGCATTGAACCCTTTGGTGGAGCTTGGTATTTATAGGCTCCAAAAGGCACTTGAACGTTGGGCAGCAATCAAAGTCGTTAATGGCAATTACACCGTCGGTTTTGAACGTTAGGAGACAAAGTGATTAAACTGAATATGTTTTTGAACATTGGACATAAAATGGCAATCAGTTTTTGAATGTTGGAGGAATAACAAAACAATGGGGAAAAAATTCAAACCAGTAAATTAAAATTGAAGAAAGTCTCTAACGGTCCAGACATTAAATCCTAACGTTCGAGAAACTGAAGGCTCTAAATCCGAAACTATTAAAAATTAAGGTTTTTCTGGTAGGCTATTTTTGTATTAATTATTTTGTATTTTTGAAAAAATTTTCAGTAAAAAGTACCCATTACTGCATTTACTTTGCACATAGGGGGTAAATAGATTGATTACAACTACGTTAGACCGTTGTTGTGTGCACACGAGCCCATCTCTTCTCTTTAGCTCTTTTACTAGCCCACCAACATACTTTAGTATTTATACACTGAGGCTCTCTTTTATTTAAGCAATATAGAACTTCTTCACACACACACACACACACACACACAAAAGATACACTTATATTCTAACAATTCTCCACATGTGTGTTAAAATGATCACTGTTGTTTGAGCTTTGACATGAGTATAAACATTTCAAATCTGGTGTCTTCCGACTATGAACTAGACCTAGACCAATAATTCTTAGTACACAGAGAAGTCAGTGAAACATACGTTTCTATGAACTAACAAATCTTTGTTGTGTACTAGAGGCCTTATTAGTCAGAATATACTCTTACAGTTTCTACTGTTAACAACGGTTTTGTGCTCTAACGACCATGCGCACTCTTGGTGTTCAATGAATGCTTTAGAGACTTCGCCATAGTCTCATAGAAGCAGCCCCACTTCACATTCATCTATGTGATTTTATTAAGTGCATCTGTAATGAACACACCATCCATAAGGAATATAGAATCATTAAGAGCTTTGCTCAGCCTCTTCAACAATGCATTAATTCTAGCACTTTCTCAAAACCATTGGAAGTGACAACAATTTTAGTGCTAGCAGAATTAGTACATGCCTTGTTCTTACCCATATAAACCTCCTTCATGGGATCTCCAATCACAAAGGTTGGGTTATTATCACTGTTAATTTCAGATTGACTTAAGTCTCATTCCCCTCGATGTTTCAATAACTTGTTTCTTCCCTAGGGGGTTTGTTAATGGATTCGCCAAATTCACTTCTAATCTCACATAATCAATTGAGATTACACCATTTTTCAGCAGCTACCTTATAATATTATGCCTCAATTGAATATGTATACTCTTGCCATTAAAGACTTTGTTTTTAGCTGTAACTATAACCGAATGACTATCATAATGTAAAGATATCGAAGGTGTTAGTTTTTCACCAAACAGAATGTCTGCTAAGAAGTTTTTCAACCATTCAGCCTCATTACTAGCCAAATCCAATACAATAAACTCAGAATCCCTAGAGGATTTTGTTGAGATATTTTGCTTGGCTGATCTCCAGGTTACTACACTACCACCATGGGTGAATATGTAACCACTAGTGGATTTGGACTCGTCTAAATCTGAGATCAAGTTAGGATCACTGCATCCTTCTAATACAATTGGAAATCCAACATAAAATATACCATAATTCATGGTACCTCTTAAATATCTTATAACTTTGACAAGAGTTAACCAATGGTTATCACCTGGACAGTGGGTATATTTGCTCAATCTACAAACAACATATGTTATATTAGGTCTAGTAAAATTCATCAAATGCAATAGACTCCCAATAATCTGTGCATACTCAGAGTGAGCAACTAGATTATCTTTATGTTTTAGTAATTTTGTGCTAGAATCATAAGGAGTGTTCAAAGAAGTATCATCAAAATATCCAAAGTTTCTAAGAATTTTTTCAACATAATGTTCTTAAGATAATAAAATGTCTTTTTCACTCCTTATGATTTTAACACCTAAAATCACTTTTGCTTTACTCATATCTTTCATATCAAAATTTGATGCTAAGAAACTTTTAGTTTCTTCCACTACATCTAGGCCAGTACCAAAGACAAGCATGTCATCCATATACAAAGAGATAATTACACAATCATTATTTATTATTTGTGTAAACACATCTTTCCACTTCAACAGTAACAAAGCCATTACTTAACAATACTTAATCAAGTTTCTCATGCCATTGTTTAGACGTTTGTTCCAAACCATACAAAGATTTAACAAGTTTGTACATTTTGTTTTCTTGCCCAAGAACAACACTCCCTTCACGTTGTTTCATATAAATCTCTTCTTCTAAATCACCATTTAGAAAAACTATTTTAACATCCATTTGATGAATATAAAGCTTATGAACTGAAGCCAAAGTAATAAAAAATTTTATTGAAGAAATTCTTGTAATAGGAGAAAAACTATCAAAGTAATCAATATTTTGTTTTTGTGAAAAACCTTTATTTACCAGTCTTGCTTTATATTTAACAATAGATATATCAGGATTGTACTTCTTTCAGAAAACCGATTTACACCCAATAGATTTTACTACTGGAGGCAAGTCTACTAAAACCCACATTTTGTTTTGATTAATAGAATCAATTTCAACTTCAATTATCTCTTTCCAAAACTTAGCGTCAAGAGAAGAAATAGCTTTATAAAAATTTGAAGATTCTTCTCGAACTAAATAAGTGTAAAAATCATTTCCAAAAAAAAGTTTCTTTTATATGTCTCTTACTTGTCCTTAAACTTTCAACCAAATTTTCATTTGAAATATTGTTATGAAAAGAAAGTAGATTCTCAACTCTTTGAAAAGTATGCTGAACTTTTAAAGGAAAAATATTTTCAAAAAATTTTGCATCTATAGTCTCAATAAAAGTATTGTGATCCAAAACATCACTTTTCAAAACCAAAAATTTGTAAGCAGCACTTTGTTCAGCATAACCAATAAACATATAATCAGAGGTTTTAGAACCAATCTTTCTCTTTTTGAATTCAAGCAACAAAATCTTTGCAAGACACCTCAACACTTTTAAATAATTCAAGTTTGGTATAAAACTTTTCCACATTTCATACGATGTCTTGTTTAATTTTCTATAAGGAATCCTATTTTGTAAAAAACAAGCAGATAATAAAGCTTTAGCCCACAAGTTATCTAGTGTAGATGAACGTACTAGGAAAGCATTTATCATCTCTTTCAAAGTTTTATTTTTCCTTTTAGCAACACCTTTGGATTCAAGTGAATATGGAGGAGCTACTTCATGAATAATTCCCTCTTTTTCACAAAAGTCATTAAATAAAATAAATTCCCCTCCTCTATCCAACCTGACCCTTTTAATTTTTCTATTTAATTGGCTTTCAACCCCTACCTTGTATAAAAGAAATTTATCAAAAGCTTTATCTTTATTTCTCAACAAATACACTTTAGTATATCTTGAAAAATCATCAATAAATGTTACAAAAAATCTTTTTCCACCTCTTGTCATAGTTTGTTTCAAAGTCACCCAAATTAGTGTGTATTAAAGAAAGTAACTCAGTTTCTCTTTGGGTAGAAAAGTGAGATTTTTTGGTTAATTTAACCTTAATACAAACTTCACATTTATTTATAAAATTATTTTTTGTCATAGTGATTAAATCAAGTTTGTGCATTTTCTTTAAATATTATTTACTAGCATGTCCTAAACGTGCATACCATAAATCAAAAGAATCAAACATAAACACATGTGAATAAATAGAAGATGATTCATTAATAACCTTTCCCAACAAACACATTGTTTTTTTCTCATTACAATCTTATCATATTCAAATGACACTTTAATCCCAGCATTTCCCAATAGAGCTATAGAGATTAAGTTTGCTCTAACATCAAGCACATGAAGAACATCATTTAGAGACAGGGTCTTTCCAGATGTGAGCTTGAGTTCAACCTTTCCTTTCCTAAGAAATTTGGCAGTTCGAGAATTAGCAAGGTAAACATAATCTTCACCTTCCTTAGCAGGATTGTAGGAGGTGAACATCTCTTTGTTAGCACAGATATGTCTAGTAACCCAAGAGTCTACCACCTATTTTTTAACATTAGAAATAATGAGAGCTTGAGAACCAACTACAGCAATGATCTCATCATTATCACTGTCATCTCCTTGAACCAAATTTACACTTGACTTGGGAGGATTATCACCTTTAGCTCTCTTCTTGCACTGAGCAGCATGATGACCTGGTTTTCCACAGACAAAATAGTTACCTTTCTTCTTGAACTTGGGGTTAGAGTCTTTGGGCTAGTAATCAAGCTTTTTCTTAGAATCATTCTTTGACGTAGAACCATACCTTTTGTTGCGAGGCTTTGTCTCTACTAGATTTGCTTTGAAAGCCAACTCCTTTCCTTTTGCAGCTCGACTTTCCCTCTAGTTAGTATCCTTAATGATGATGTCAGTGATGAGATCTGACAGAGATAGTTGCTTTTGTTTGTGTTTTAGTTGTTGTTTATAGTTGTTCCATGATTCTGGCAGCTTCTCAATCAGTATCCCAGCAATGAACTCATTAGGGAGGTTATTTTTTCAACACGCAACTCTTCTAATAGCTTATGGTACTCATTGATTTGCATCTTGATGTCATTGTCCTTGGTCATCTCCCACTTGTAGAAGTTTCCAAAGATGAACTTTTGTTTGCCAGCATCCTCAGCAGTATACTTAGCAACTAGTGAGTCCCAGATTGTGTTTGCTTCTTTGTAAACACAGTACACATCGAACAGATCATTAGATAAAGTACTAATAATTGTGTGTCTACAGACCTTATTGGCATGTTCCTAAGTAGTTTTCTAGTTTTGGTCAGCATCGAGAGCAGGTTGAGCTTAGGTCAACGCCACTGCAACTCTATGCATGTCCAGGATAAAGAAGATTCACTCTTGCCACCTTTTGAAATTCTTTTCGTCAAACACTTCAATTTTGGATATGTCCAAAAACGGCTTGGGCATTGGCATGGCGGGAACAACAGTGGGAATGTAGTCTCCAAAACTACCAGAACTTGCAGCCGTAACGTTAACATGATTAGTAGGGTGTGACTCCATAATAACTCTTGAGATTGTTGGCTGCAATAAATAAAATGTCAGTATAAATCAATCCAAGTCGTACTTGAGGACACTGTCCTTAAGAGTTATTCCACAATAAGTTCGCAACTCCCTATGGTTAAACGGATTCTTCTTGTCAGAGCAAGACTTCAGAATAGCAAAAAGAAGACGAAGAGAAGCTCAAGAGAGCATAAAGGAAGAGAGGAGAAGCACCGAAAGTTGTCCATGAACTCAGTGCATCGAACACTTTAGTGGAGCTTGGTATTTATAAGCTCTAAAGGGCACTTGAACGTTGGGCAGCAATCAAAGTCGTTAATGGCAATTACAACATCGGTTTTGAATGTTGGGATACAAAGTGATTAAGCCGAATCCATTTCTGAATGTTTAAGGAACAACGAAATAATGGGGAAAAAAATCAAACCAGTAAATTAAAACTAAAGAAAGGCTCCAACGTTCCAAACACTAAATCCTAACATTCTAGAAACTGAAGACTTCAAATCCGAAACTGTTAAAAATTAAGGTTTTTCTGGTAGGCTATTTTTATATTAATTAGTTTGTATTTTTGCAAAATTTTTCAATAAAAAGTATCCAGTACCACATTTACTTCGGGCATAGGGGGTAAATAGACAGATTACAACTACGTTGGGCTGTCGTTGTGTGCACGCGAACCCATTTCCTCTCTTGGCTCTTTTACTAGCCCATCAACATACCTTAGTATTTATATACTAAGACCCTCTTTTGTTTAAGCAATGTAGGACTTATTTTAATACACACACAAAAGATACACTTATGTTCTAACACCTTCTACGTTCCGACCCCCAACAAGACTTTAAAGAGTAATACCACCTCCAACTCCACCATCGTCTTCATGCTAGAGTTCAATAACATCAACGTGAATGAGGGGATTCAGTATGATGATGTCAACCTCACCTTCGCTATTTTCCTTGATCGGAATAGCACTAGCCTAATCAGGAATTCCACCATTGATGGCTTCTTTCAGGGGTTCCACATGAGAACACGAAGAAGTGGGGTTCCATTGAAACTCATGCCGGAGGACTTAACTGAATGTCATACATTTGTTGTTAGCAAAGCTGACTTCCCAAGAGGGGGGGTGAATTGGGAAGTTTGAAATTTTTCTGCACAAAGTGAAGTAAGTGAAGATATAACAGTATAATGAAAACAATGCGTAAGGCAGAGCAAGGTGAAAAGTAGAGATAAGGAGAAGAGAACTCAGTGATTTATCCTGGTTCGGTCTATTCTCTTGACCTACATCCAGTCCCCAAGACACCTCTTGAGATTTATCCACTATACAGCAAGAATTTCAGTGGGCTTCTTGCTAAGGCCACAGTACATGAGTGTGCTCTGTTTCTGAGCTCTCTCAAACTCTCCAAGCACTTTCACTATGTGCTTCTCAATCCCCTTGTGAATACCCCTCACAAGTAAATCTATCTACAAGATGAAGAGTAGATTGATTATAATGAAATAACTCTCTTGCAAAGAGTAGATATGAAAGTTTAAGTACAAGTATAGAAGTTGAGAGGGTAAAAGCTTTTGAGAAAAGATTCAGCAGAAATTCGGTGTATATTAGTTTGATTCGTTTTTCCACAACTTCAAATGATGTTGTATTTATAGATTTAGGTCTCAAATATCCGTTAGAGACTAAATCTATCCGTTGGGGAAGTTATCCAACGGTTACTCTGAAAAACTATCCGTTTACCAACCGCATTTAATGTTTCTGACATACTAAAATTCAAATTTTGGTTGGTCAACAGATGAATTTCGAAGGAACCGAAGATTAAAGCTTCCAACGTTACAGCACGAAGTTCGTCTGTTCATGAAGTGAAATTCGAATTTTGAAACTTACAAAACATTTTCACAATGTGACATACGAATTTTCAAGAAGAAAGTTTTTCGGTTAAGTATGAACAGTGTTTTTAATTTTGTACAGTGCCCTCGAAATTCGAATTTTGGAAGCCCAAAATTCGTCTGTTCTCAGTACATGAAAAGGAGGCACAGTAGTTCATTTTCTTCGAAATTCGAATGTTGAAGAGTAAAGTTCATCTATCAGAGAGACTCTTTTCAGACTAACTTCATCATTCGAATGTTGCAAGTTCACATCATTCGTATGTCAATGTTTCATTTCAACAGACTCAAGAACTTAGCTTCTGAAATTTGAATTTTAATGTTCAAAGTTCGTCTGTCAGAGAGCAGTTTTGAAACTTAAATCATTCTTGATCTCAGATGAACTTTAACATAGTTTTAGACGAATTTCTTCTATTTTCTCAATTTTTGTTTTGTTCAAAATTCGAATTTTGAAGACTCAAAGTTCGTCTGTTGCAAAGAAGCATCTATCAGACTTATATGAAAATTTGAATGTTGGAAGTTCAAAATTCGTCTGTCAGAGAGCATTTATCAAACTCAATTTCATTTTGATTTCAGATGCACTTTATCATAGTTTCAGACGAATTTCTTTGGTTTTTACAAACTTCATTTTACTTGAAATTCGAATTTTGAAAGTGTGAAGTTCGTCTGTTACCAAAAGGCCTCTTTCAGACTAGATGAAAATTCAAATTTTGAATAACCAAAATTCATCTGACAAAGAGCCATCTCTCCAGACTTATTCAGTTTTAGCTCGAAATTCGAATTTCCAAAGGCAAAGTTCAAATTTCCAACTTGAAAGTTCAGTTTAAACTTTCAACCTTCGTCTGTTTGTGGGTGTTTTTCAAATATTTAAAGATCTAACATAAAATCAAAGTTTGAAAACATCTTTTCTTCAAATCAAAATCTTTTACCCAATCATAACAAAAACTAAGATTCTACAAGAGATCTAATTGCAAGTACTCAGAAAATCTTCACTTTAGACAGCTTTGATCTCCTTTGATATCTTCAATCCAAGCTTTTGAAATGTTGGTTTGGAATCATCAAAACTCTTGTTTCAACATTGGTGGACTGGAAAACGTATTTCTGAGTGAATTTCATGATGTCGGTGAACTATAGGTTCCTATTTTGGGACATAAAATGACAGCATTTATGGGGAGGGGCAAATATTCCGATGGATGATTCCGGCCAGAAAGTTGGGCACAAAGGTATCAAACTTGGAGACTCCCTCCCTCGCCGGCTGCTATTCTACGATTCTGCTTCTGCCTCTTCTCGTCAATTTCTTATTTTTTTGGCTTCCCTCACTAATTTCACTGCACACTGAGCGTTGTAAAAGATCTGTGTGTGGATCATTTATAAATTGTGAATGTGTGTGTTTCTTCATATTTACACACACACACATATAGTGTGTAATAATAAATTCGTATGATTGGCTGCTAGCTTATAAACTTAATTTATGAATAAATTGATTAAACATAAAATTTTTAGTTTCATCTACATATTGTATATAAATTTAGTCCGTATAGAGACTGAGTCCTTGTCCCTCTAGTTGTATTTTTTTTCTAACATTTATAGTGTGGTTTTATGAAAAAAAAGTAGTACATCGATCATGCGTGGTAGGTCATTTGGATTTGCATTGTGTTTGTCTGTGTGTGTGTATCTGTGTGAATGGGTTACCTCTCGTTTGGTTGCTCAAACATTGTGCAGAAAGGAATCAAACAAGGATTGCCAAGCTATGCATGTTTGAAATCTTTAGGAATTGACTGATGATCATTGTCCCTAATTCACGAATGATTCCTCAAGCTCTTGGAATATTGTTTTTAAGTTTAAAAATTAAATGATTTTCATATTATCTAAAAGAAGTGCTTTATTATTTAGGAGATTTTATGAAAAATAAAAATTATTTTACATTTGGCTATAATCATAAAAAAATACTTTTTACTTGAAAAGTGATTTTGAGTTACTTAATAATAATAAGAAATCTGCTTTTTTTTTAATTTTATGATTATTTTTAAAAGCTTAAATAAATATTTTTAAAAATTTTAAAAATGCAATTTTTTTCAGAAAAAGTTTTTTTAATGAGAAAAGCTCAAACAAGAAGGCCTTGAATATGATCTAAATATTATTAATAGTACCAATTAAAGACCAATATCTCTGGTCTCAAAAACCATACTTTTTGAAATTTCTCTTTGTTTTGTTTGACAAGTGAATTTATGGGTATGGATAAAACCACCTAACACGCACGCGCTTGTACCAGTTCAGAATCCCTGCATTCCAACCTATATATATACTAAGAGCCTCCAATAGCTGTGATTTCCCTTTTTCTTCATACCTTGCATATCTAACATGTTTGTGAATAAAAGCTACTCTAGTATATTCACCCACACAAAAAAAAAGCTACTCTAGTATTATGGGTGGGTTTGTTATATCATTACAAAATTTGGATCCCATAAAATGTCATTTCCTAAAATTTTGTTAAAGCAGTAATGATATAGCTACATTTTAATTTAAAACTTTAAGTATATTAGAGTCCAGATCACGATTAATTCTGGGGATGGTTATCTTTATATCATCATTATAGTTATTTATTACACACGTTTGAGAGTAAAAGTTACAATAGTAATAAGGGTGCCTTTGTTATGTCACTATTATTATACCTTTTTTATTTTGTTTTGAGGATATCACTACTAGAAAAATGCAATTTAGCGAGGGAATTTAGTGAGGGATCACTCATCCCTCGCTAAATGATCAAAAGAATGAGAAATTAGCGACGAATTAAATTTAGCGAGGGAATTAGCGAGGAATATCCTTTCCCTCGCTAATTTAGCGAGGGATTAGCAAGGAATTTTTTATTCCTCGCTAAATTATTATGAATAGCTAGGAATCTAGCGAGGGATTTGTCCCTCGCTAAATTTTTTAAAATTAATTTTAATATATTAAAATTATTTTATTAAAAATTTAATTTTAATGAATTAAAATTTTTTAATAATTATGTTATACAATTATTTTTATCAATTGATTATTTTAAATTAATAAAAATAGTGAGATTAATTTTTATAACTTGTTGGCAAAAAATGAAAATGAAAATTCATTTATTACAAAATTCAAAATATAAAATATTTTATGATATTAATAACTAAAATTATAATATATTTTTATTTTTTAACAATATATTAATTTATAAATATATGTGTGTATCAGTGTGTAAATAAATAATATATATTTAATATTTCATATAAAGACTGCAAATATATTACAGTTCAACTGGCAAAAGTCTGAATATAAAGGCACTAAGAGCAGGAGGTCATGGGTTCGAACCTAAGTATATGCATATTTGAAATCATTATATGACATAGCAGTGACGTGTCGCAATCACGGTGATGTGGCATGGGTGGTAGGGTGATGTGGCAGTAGCATGGCGGGTGACATGGCAATAATGTGACGTGGCGTGGTCTTGGTGGTGACATGGTAATTTTGAATTTTTTGTAATTTAGTGAGGAAATAGCGAGGAATGAGTTCCTCGCTAAATTTAGAGAGGAATTAAATCCATCGCTAATTTCCTTGCTAATTTAGCGAGGGAATCAACTCTTTCCTCGCTAAAATTAGCGATGCCACTTTTAGCGATGAAATTAGCCATGGATAAAATCTCTCGCTATTTTTAGTTTAGCGAGGGATAAATGGCATTTAGCCAGGGATTTGTCCCTCGCTAAATGCCATTTTTCTAGTAGTGTATTGTGCACCTTAAGATCTTTATATTTAATACGTTAATTACACCTCCCTCTTGGCTGTTAACATATATAATTTGTATCCCTCTTGGCTGTTAACATATATAATTTTACAAATTTACTGCCCCAATTCAACTATTGAGTCAGTTTGGTTCTCAATTTATAAACTTAAGTTGCAATAAAATGAAGTTTACGAAAATAAAATTTTCATAAAATTAAGTTTGTTGTACATGATTTGTATTTGAATATTTTTTTATTACAAAAATAAGTTTAACAAAATTATTGTGAGGCAAAAGTATGTTTGTAAATTGAAAAATAATTTCTTCAATTTATTGGTTAAAAGTACATTTTGAGATAAAAATAAGTATTTGGGATAATCTTTTAAGTTAAGTCAAATACAAGATTCACCCAAAATATATTTGTAAATATAAATTTACCAACCCAAAGATTTTCCAAAGAGACTATTACAAGAAACTACTCCACATGGTAACATGTTGTGATGTGTTAGCCAAAAAGAAAAAAGTACCTAACATGCATTGAACTACATGCCTTAATAATTTTTTTTCAATGTCGGAACATGATTGAATCGAACATGCACATATAATTTTGCTAAAAGACGACAAGGATAATCCGGGCAAAAAATAAATGACAATTAAGTATAGAATTTTATGAGCATGATGTTGGAAAAAGAAGTTTAAGGTTTACTTAAACAAATGTGTAGTGAACCTGTCCGTAAAAATAAAGTCGCTTGTCAGAAAAACTTATATATAAATATATGAGATAGAATAACAAGCCATTAGTCACAATCATTTAGTTAAAATCAAGTACTATTCACCAGCCACTTTAAAATAATGGTTTCCTGAAAAGGACAAATATGTGTGTGTGTGTGATTAAATTAAATCACATTTAAGAGTCAAACTATAAATTAGAAACCAGTCAAACTCTTTTTTTTTCTTTTTTTATAATAAAAAATCTCCACGAGATCACCAATCTAACACTTCCATTTTCATAAAAAGTACTTACAACCTTTTACCCTACGTTTTTATATATCCAACCTTGACATGATTGAAATTTTACAGCTAAAATCTTAACCATTTTGGATGTTCTTTTACCCTCCATTTGGATGAGAATGAAGAGAAAAGAGGGAGAAAAGAAAAATTCAAGAAGAAAATAAGAAAGAACCTAGATACCTTCTTGTCTATAGGCCTGTTTGACAGTATTTTTTATTTTATTGTTCTCAAAACAGTTTTGTAAAACTGTTTTCGAGAACAAGTTTTGAAAATAAGAAAATAAAAAAATCTGTTTGAATAATTATTACCAAAATCATAATTAGTAAGTTTTAAATAAGTTATTCAAAATTTATAATTTTACATGTGGGTATTTTTCAGGTATTTTTTACATTTTCTTATGTTTTTTAAAACAAAAATTATAAAACACCTTAAAGATATTTTGAGTTTTTTATTTTTTTATTTTTCTATTTTTCAAAATATTTTATAAAAAACATATATACCAAACATATTTTTTTTGTTTTTAAAAACAAAAAATCTATTTTGGAAATATCTGTCAAACAAATCCTAAGTTTCTCATTATTTTTTCTCCTAAAATTTTCCTCCACCTATTTTCTTATCATTCCAAGCAAAGCCTGGACATACAACAAGTATAATGTAAATTGCGGTTTTTCTTTTATTTCAAGCACATGAAATTTTGTTTCAAAATATTCAAATATGCCAAATATGAAAATATTTCAAAACATTTAATTTTGTTGCATTTTTCATTTCTTTTTTCATTTTGAACATTGGTAAGCATATATTAGTTATATCAAATAATTTTAAAATAGTTGGTTTAGAAAACTTGAGAAAACAAAGTTTCCAGTGGAAACAGACTATTGGCGTGTTGCTGCTTCACAGAGAGAGATATATATATATATATATATAGTCCTCGGCTAGAAGTGAGATTGATCTAAAGTACCATGTGACCACGTAAAAATATATAAATATATAGCCCTTTGTGATAATGTGGATACACGACCTTAAAACGACATGCCAAGACCACACTCAGCTTTGTCTATTGGGTCAACGAAGACTTCTCTCACATTAAGAATTTTCGATGCACTTTTGGGATTTAAATTTTAATTATTTTCAGTGTGGAGGTAAGCATGCTGGGCACATTTATTTTTAATTAAAGAGTTGTTTCATTAAAAAAGAATAAGATAGCAGCGCGTTGTGGAGCACTAAAATAATAAACGGCTGACATTTTTTAGAATTCTCAAAACGCGCGCTTTTCTTTTATTACTCAAAGGAATCTGAATACTGCTTTTGTGCAACTTTCTCAAACCCAGTTTATTAATTTAAAAAATTTCTGGTAAAAAAAAAATCTGAATCCCGCAATTATTGTTAATGTGAAAACCTCGTATTGTAACGCCTGTCTGTGCTGCTGTCTGGATCCAACTTACAAAAACAAAAATTTGAAAAGTACTTTTTCGTACTAAATATAAAATTTCTTTGTCTTATCCTTTATAGTATATAGGTCATATTTATTATATATTTTAAAAAAATATTTTTATTTAATGTATTAAAAAAGAAAGAGATTAAATAAGAGTAATTTTAAAAAAAATATTAAAATTTTTTAAAAAATTGAGATAATTAATTAACTTTAATTTTTATTCTTAATTCACCTGATTTGATTAAAATAATCTTATATTAAAAATAAGATAAAATATATACCTTTCAACTAAATTTACTTTATATAAAAAATAGGAACCCAACTGATATTCATGATGCCAGAGTTATAACCACTTGTTCTTTACATTTATTGTGTTTTATATATTAAAAAGGAGTGTATATATATATAAAAATTAAAATCAAAATCATTGTATATTTACTTTTTATACGATATATGTATATTTCAAAAACAGAGAGAGACTTTTACTTACCCAAGCAGAGCCATGATGTCTCTAGACGCTGGGTTGGTGAGCAAGTTTTCATAACACAGAGTATGATTAGAGGATATAATAATGAAAAAATTACAGCGTAATTTCTCTCATTAACTTGTATTTTTATGCAACCAATGTAAATTAAGCTTCATCTTGTTATATTCTTCACTTGGAAACCTTGAATTATTCTCCCTCTTTCTCTAAACATCACAACACTCAAAGCTCTTCGATTATTCTCTCTCCTAAATTAAGCTTCATCTTGTTAAATCCAAGGTTTTTCCTCAATTTTATTAAAAAAATCTGCAAATATCTCCACCAGATCATGGACCTAACCAAGGATGGATCCACAATATCTACTGTAGGGGCAAGTGCTCCTACTAAAATATTTTACATATATATATATATATTGTATTAATAGATTTTAATATCTAATAATATTACTTACATACATATATATATATATCATTGTTTTGTCTTTTATAATCAATTGTGATTCTATTCTCTATTAACCAAATAAACTCATTTGCTATATATATATATATGCTATGCCTTTTTTTTTTTAGCAAACTAACTCATTTAGCATGTTAGTCTAAATGTTGGTTTCTAATTCTTTTTATTAAGTCTTAATTTTTTTAAAAAATTTTTTGTTTTATGTTATTCTTTTCGTTACTATCCTTTATGCATCTTTTCTTCCCATTTTCATTCTCCCATTTATGTCTCATTCCATTACTGAATAAGTTATATCTCACTTATTTACTTTTATTTTTTCTTTAGCCGTTCCACCATATTTTTAAAAAAAATTATAATAATTGAATACCTTATAATATTTATCTTTTTTTAAAATGTGATATTCTATATTGTCATTATTTTTTTGACAAAAAAATACTGCCTTCAGTTTATAGAAATTATCTTTTTAATTAGGTTTCTCATGTGTTTAACAACATTTGTCACTTCAGAATTTCAATATAATATTAATTGCTAGTTTTACTATTTTATCTTTCATTAATATTGATAATATCATTTAAGAGACCATTTAAATTAATGATATTTTGGTAAAATATAATAAATTTTACAATATTTTATTTTATTTAATAACTTCTTTAATTTGTATAAAAAATTCTAAAAAGATAATTTTTAGAAACCAGAGGAAGTATTAATTTTAGATCCTGCGGCATTGGAATGGCAAATAATTTTAATGTGTATATTTATGTCGTCACCACGGTTTATAATTTCTAGGTCTGTCAATAGATCAAACACTTCATTTTCATAACATGTACTTACGACTTGCTGCCTGAAGCAGGGACGGAGCAAGAACAAAAAATCGAGGGGCCAAGTTTTTTAAATTTATTTTTTAAAGGGAGGTGAAAAACAATATTCAGTTAAAATTTTTTTGAAGTTTTTGAAGAAGACAGTTTTTGAAAATTTTCTATGTATTGTTAATTTAAGTTTTTAAAATATTTACGATAATTAGTCTTTTAAATAATTCCACGGCTTCTTATCAAATGTTATTGCTTGTCAAAGGCAGGAGGTCATGGAATATGCTGCCACAATTTCATGAGATGAAGGAGGTCATGGAATAACACAAGTAATTGCCTTATATCGATCCTTCATAGACTTTAAAAGCTTATACTCTGTATGTCTCAATTATAACAGAGCACACACATTCGAAAGCTTTACAATAGCAACTTTGAGAATTTAGTACGAAATGATGGAGAGGCATATATTCGTTGTTAATAAAATATAGTTATAAAATCAAAGACAAAGAAGACAATTAATATTGTTGTGTTTCGTTATATTATAAAAAGAAATGGATTGTAGAAACAGATTTATATATATACGAATCTATAAGTATAAATAAATCTTCTCAAACTCGCAGCAGAATAAATAATGATTATAAATACCTCTCATCATAGCTATAAAAGAGCTGATTGAGTAATCCTACTCGAATTAGGAATAAATCAGAGATCTGCAAACACAGAAATTAGTCAGAAGAAATTAGATGAGAATGACTTAGTGATGGTAGCTGTGAATTAGTCGTTACTAGTTAGGGAACCTCTATATGAGCGTAGAATGAATGATTGATATATCTAGCTCTGCACAGTTTCCTATTAAATAGTCTAGCCATCATAAGTTTTCTAATAGTTATTCTATCTTTTAATTTGAATTTCAAATTCAAATAAAGATAATAAAATATCAACTGAGTTATTACATATCTCCTAAAATTACTTAACTGATATTATCTTTATTAAAAATAAGGACCACACTTAGATAAAATATATTTAATCAAGTAAACAAGATAAATATAATTTAAATAAATTCAAATACATATTATTGTTAATTAAATATATCTAACATGTATTTGGTTTAATTCTTCTATAAATTGTATACACAGACAAGATAAACTATATAATGTATTATATATATATATATATATATATATATATATTGGAGTAGTTGAGATGGGAGACCAAAAACTTTCAACGATGGGATGGGCGTGGATCGAGTTTAGGGTTTAAACCCTCTAGATGTTAGCAAAAAAAAAAAGTGTATTCACAGCCTTTTACCTTATATTCCTCTTTATATATACAACCTTCACATGGTTGAAATTTTATCCTTAAACCCTTAACCTTGTCCCTTATACGAATATAAATACAAATCGCAGTTTTTCTTTATCACCAGCGTGTGAAATTTTATTTCAAAATATCTAAATATGCTAAATATTTCAAAATATTTAACTTTGTTATGTTTTATTGTTTTCCAATTTCAAACATTGATGTCAAATATTATTCTATAGCAAATAATTAAAAAAGTTGATTTAAAAAAATTGAGAAAACAGAGTTTCCAGAGAAAAACAAATTTTTACCGGGTGTTGCGCTTCATACATATTAGCCCTTTGTTTATTGGGTCAACAAGGACCTATCTCACTTTACGGTGCACTTTTGTTTTGTTTAAAATTTTGAGCGTCGACTTAGAATGCTGCGCACTGCTTTGTAAATATCCACCCCTTCATTTTGGTTTATAAAATATTTTTAATTATTGCATATGAATTAAGAATGATAGTTAATAACTGAAAAATAGTTTATTATTTCCTAAGTTATTTTAATTTAATATTATTTCCTATAGATGATCTATGAATTGAACTTCTAACATTAATTAAATTTCATTCTTTCTTGAGAACATTTTAAGTAAAAAAAAAATTAAATACACTATATGGCCTGTAAAATGTTTTATATTGTGAAATATAAATTTATCATAAATATGTTTTATAAATTGAAAGGAGGTAATACTATTTCGAAGGGATATTAAATCTTGTATATTCACTTGACCCAATAATTTTTGGAGTCAAAATATTTCACTTAAAAATTGTTTATTTAATTTTAATAACAGTATGAAAATATGAAACAAAATTACAGATGAAATTAATATTTATAAACATAATTTGGTATTTTTTTGTACTATTTACGTAACTCCATATTTTTGTAATAAAATATAAATACAAAAATATTATGAAATAGGTAAATAACAATTGAATGAATAATTACAAAAAAATTGAATTATTTGCAAAGGTGTGAATAAAAAAAGCGGACCGCTACTAGATTTAGCTTAGATCTATTTTTAATTTTTAATTAAAGAGTGGTTTCGTTAAAAAAGAGTAATTTAGCACGTTGACCGCGCGCTTTTCTTTTTAAACGGCTGAGATCTGATATTAGAATTCTCAAAACGCGTGCTTTCCTTTTTTTGTTCCATGGATTCTGAAAATAGTGCATTCCCAGAGACTTCCTCAACCCCAGCTTCCTTTATTATACATTCAAGAAATTGACCTTTCCTTTTTTTATTAGTACCAATGTCGCCACTAGCATTTACATTACTCTTCACCGTCACGTGTTTTTTCCCCCCTTAGAATTGGCTTTGCTGTATCCAGTGAAGGCTAATTTCTCTGTAACTACCTAAAACTATCATTTTAAGATTTTTTTTAAAAAGTTTTTTTATAATATTTTCAGATTTTTTTAATTTTTTTAATAATATTTGTCATTTTAAACAGAAATAAAAACCATGTTACGTCCATCTTTATGTCATTGTTATATATATAAATTAAAACCAAATTTACAGTGTATTTACTTTTTTATTCTATATTTGTACATTTAAAAATACCCAAAAAAGAAAGACTTTTACTTACCCCAGCAGGGCCAAGGTGACTCTCTATGTTTTTTTTTAAGATTCGTTATTATATTTAATTTAAATTTTTGATTTCTAACTGTCATTCCCCCGATAATAAAAGAAACGCACACATACATGTGTATATATATATATATATATATATATCTTTGCGTGATTATAGGATATAATAATGAAGAGAGATCACAGCGTAACTCCACTCATGTACCTGTACTTATATGCAGCCAGTGTACAGACTGATTTGTATCACTAAAAATTACAAGTTTAGATCTTGTGGAACTCTTCACTACCACGAAGCTCTGAATTATTCTCTCTTTTAAACCCCCCAAGCTCCTCGATTATTCTCTCTCATCTGTTTCAAATCGCTGCTCTAAAGGCACAGAATAAAGTGAAGAAATGGAAGCTTGTGGTTGCGCATGTTTGTGTATAGGCATCATATTATTCAAGATGGGTGTGATTGCCTTGGCCCTTTGGTTATCCGCTAAGCATACCTCCCAACCCGAATGCTACGTCGGTGCCTTCTACGTTCCCGCCCTTAACAAAACCCTAAATTCCACTTCCAACTCCACCATCGTCTTCAAGCTTGAGTTCGATAACAAAGACGACGTCCACGGGATTCGCTACGATAATGTCAACCTCACCTTCGCCATTTTCCTTGACCGGAATACGACCACCCCCATTGGGAATTCCACCATTGAAGGCTTCTATCAGGGGATCAACAAGAATGCCGACAAGTGGGGCTCCATCGAATCTCATGCCGCAGGACCTAATCGGACGACGCCGGCTGTGGTGGACGGGAATACATATTTTCGGGTAAATTTCACGACGTCGGTGAGGTATAAGTACGGGAAGTGGTACGTAAAACGACAGAACTTATGGGGAGGGGCAAATATTCCGGTGGATGGCTCCGGACAGAAAGTTGGGCACGACGGTATCAGACTCGAAGACTCCCTCCCCATCATCGGGTCCGGTGCACCCAGGCTCGTCGGATGCTGTTCTATGCTTCTGGTTCTGCCTCTTCTTGCCAATTTCTTACTTTTGGGTTTCCCACTGAGCATGTGATATTTTAGTCATTTTCATTTGTGTGTCTCTCTTTCTCGATGGAGTCTTTGTCCCTCTAGCTCTATTTTTTTCGTGATATTTATATTGTGGTTTTATGAAGAAAATGTAGCAAACCATGTGTATGTTTTGATTCAATCTTTAGGAATGATGATTTTCTCTCCTCCATGATGTTGGAATATTTTTTTTTTCTATTTTGATTAGCATTGATCAATGGTCAAGTTTATATCCTTATTCAGAATCATTTAAATATTAAATAATTATTTGTGCACTTTTGGATCTTGATTATATATATATATTCAACAATTATATAAAATATTAGTATATATTTTAATAGTAACTATTAATAGAAATAAATTTTTTTGCCGTAGAAATAGTTTTTTGTATTTATAACCAAATAGCAGGCCAAAAAAATGAATAACAAAATATTTAATTTTGTTATGTTTTCTTTATTTTTTTTCTTTTTCAATTTCAAACATTAATTGGTACGCAAATGTTATTCTATTGCAAATAGTGATTAAAAATTTGAGAAAACAGTTTCTGGGGAAACTCAAAGTATTGGCGCGTTGCTACTTGATAATTATAGGGAACATTGTGTTTGGGGACAAAAAAATTGAACATACTTGGTTTTTGAGACTAAAAATGATTTTTTATGGGTGACAATCGAATTTTTTAAATCTAAAATTATTTTTAAAAAAAAATTAATTTGAAATAAAAAATCAAATATGTTATTTTTTGGCCCTAAAACATAAATTTTTCCATAATTATAGCCCTTTTGTCGTAATGTGGATTCACGACCTTAAAACAGCATGCGTAGACACCACTGTGTTTTGTTTATTGGTATTGGACCTTGAGAATACGCCCTCTGACTCTTCAGATTTACTCCTCTCTTCTTTTTTAAAATTTGTTTCCACTTTATTTCTACACTACTTTTATTAACATGACTTAGTCCTATGTGCAAAGGTGAGATTAAAAAATGTGGACCGCCTACATTTTTTTAGCTTAGATTTTCTTTCTTTCTTTTTTTTTTTTCAATTAAAGAGTTGTTTCATTAAAAAAGAGAAATATAACTGGTTCCAGGGCACTAAAATAATAAACGGCTGAGATCTATAATTAGAATTCTGAAAACGTGCGCTTTTCTTTCTGGGCTGGGTTGGTGAGCAAGTTATTATATATATATATATATATACACACACACACACACATATTTATATATATTTCTTTGCACAACTAAAAGACATATAAATAAATGGGAAAAGACTCATTTTTGTGAATGGGCAGACAAAATGAGTAGACAATAAATTATTAAATCCAGAAATGCAAGACTATCAGGATGGAAAGGAAAGCCATCCATATTATTATAAACGAGGAAAAAGGATATGCTGGTACTGTTTATAAGTTTAACTTATTCAACTCATTTTTGGGCTACGTTATGTGTTAAATATTTTCTTCCAAATCACATCTCAACTGTATTAAATTAAATATGTACTGTATTAAATAAAAATTATGTTTAAATGTAATTTGTGTTGACGCCAGCTTTTCCATGTAGTATTAATTAATCAGAAGAAGACCAATCTGAATTCCCATTGGACCTGTTTGAATCAAATTGAAAGGGATGTGCATATATCCAAAGTTGGACTGAACATAATTTACTCTCTCTGATGTTAAAAATAAAGAAAAAAATATTTTACAAATACTAATATAGTTAGTTAAACTTATTTAATTTGTTGTTAAACATATTTTTTCTAAGATTACCCTCAATTAATTTTCCTTTTACACTTGGTTAATTAATGATGAGGGTATCTTTTGGAATATTATTTTTATTACTCTAAAAAATCATTTTTTTCTCTTATACTACCTCCGTCTTAGAATGTAAGAGACAATTTTAAATATATTTTGTTTTAAAATATAAGAGACAAATGATTTTTGTCTGATCAAATAAAGTGTTTTTCTAATTTTGTCTTTAATTAAGATGGACTTATTATCACAAGGCATGAATTAAAGTAAAGTCAAGTAAGAATATTAAATTAGGGGTATTTGTGAAAAAAAGAAAATTTCTCTGTCTGACTCTCTTTCATGCAGTATTTGTCCCTCTAGCTTTATTTTCTTTCGTGATATTTATATTGTGGTTTTATGAAGAAAATGTAGCAAACCATGTCTACATGTTTCGATTCAATCTTTAGGGATGATTATTCTCTACTCCATGAACGATTTCTAGAGCTCATAGAATGCATATTCCATTCCAACAATTAAGGATCGAATGGATACCCATTCCAGGAATATGTGAGTAATACAATGACTAAATTGCCATTCTTATATTTTTCAATTAGTACAATGACTAAATTTATAACCTTTTTTGGGTAAAGTACTCAAAGCTTCACCAATATTTAAGTCTGTTATGTTTTCTTTATTTTTTCTTTTTAATTTTTAAACATTGGTTTGTAAATATTGAATTAAAAGAAAGTTGATTTAAAAAATTGAGAAAAGAGGTTCCGGGAAAAACAAATAATTGGCACGTTGCTACTTGATATATATGGCCCTTTGTCATAATGTGGATTCATGACCTTAAATAATACGACATCGGAAGACCCCACTGAGCTTTTGTTTATTGGGTCAACGAGGACTTCTCTCATATGTATTCTTGGGATTTAGATTTAAATTTTTGAGCGTGCACGCGTACGCACATGCATTGCGCTTGGTCATTTTTATTTTTAATATTTTTATACTTTTGTCAGAATAGTTGCAAAATAACAATTGAATGAATAATTACAAAAAATATTGAATTATTCGCGAAGGTGAGATTAAAAACAACGGACTGCTTACTAGCTTTAGCTTAGATCTTTTTTTTTTTGTATATATAAATTCTAATTAAAGAGTTGTTTCATTAAAATAAATAGGGCAATATAACGCGTTCAAGTGCAGTAAAATAATAAACGGCTGTGTTGACACCATTTTGATAGTTGGCCAAGTCAAACAGGTTTTTTTCCAAACCTAACACAGTCGAGTAGGCCTAGAGTTCAGTGGATAAGCATAGAAATTTTGGCATCAAGCACTTACTACCCACCATGCCAGATTTTAGGACGTGCCTGCGGATATGATAGAGAACATGGACATGAGGGGAAGCACACGGAGACATCTACATGTATCCAGAATACAAGGGAATGACCACCTCTGCACACACACATAAATACGGACAGAGCTGCAGAAAAGAAACACACAGCGTCATCAACCTATCTTGGAAATCACTTCAAATATCTATCCCAAATCTCCGGCGAGAACCACTGTCCACGGTGTTACTTTCATTGTATTTTAGTTTAGGTGTATTCAATCGGATCTCTGATATTTGAAGTGTGTCCAGGCTTGCTCGATGCCAAGAGATAGTTCTTCCTTAAGTTTATTTTTGAGTTATTGTACAGTGACTATGAGCCTCTCTGATTTTATTTTTAAAAACAGTTTTTCTACTTTTGAAAATAGAAAAATAAAAAATTTGTTTGGTAAACTTATTTTTTATAAACTATTCTGAGAAACAGAAAAATAAAAGAATAGAAAGCTCAGAACAACTTTAAGATGTTTTGTAGTTTTTATTCTGAAAAACATAAGAAAAGGTGAAAAATACCCACCTCATTAATGATAAAGTTATAAATTTTGAATAACTCATTTATCACTTACTAGTTATGATTTTGAGAACAATTATTAAAATAGATTCTTTTATTTTCTCGTTTTCAAAACTTACTTTTGAAAACAGTTTTATAAAATTATTTTAAGAACAAGAAAATAGATAACACTTTCAAGCAGGTTATATGTATTTTATTATGTTTTGTATCTTTATTCGACACTTGGAGAAATTATGGTAAAAGGCCCAGGTTTCCTCTATATTTAGTTGAGAAGTCAGTTTAGTTTCTATTACTTTAAGGTTAATTGCCTTTGATACGCCTAATCATCATGTTTGTTTGTTTTAGATTTCTTGAGAGCGAATAGGCTGAGATCTATTATTATAATTAGAATTCTCAATACGAGCACTTTTCATTTTCTATTCATGGAATTTGAGGGCCCAGTTGATTCAGTTATCAGGGGATTAGTTTGGTTCAATTATAATGTCTTCCTAACAAATCGAGGAGTTGTAACCAAATGCCCCCATGGTAGAAGTTCTTCAATGGAGAAGATCATATCAATTCAATTGAAGTTTGGTTGGGAAGGAAGAGAATGCTACTCCCAAAACATGATTTCCAACTAGAAACCAAACAGGTCCTTGATATTTGAGAATCATTGTATTAGTTCTTTTTTTTTTTGTCTGGCCTCATAGACTCATTGTGTATATACATAAGTTGTACAAATCTGATGAAATTTTACGCATTGTGGAAGAAGAAAATTAACAAACTACATCTAGGGTCATTTTTTAATCTTGTGTGAATTTTAAATTTCATTGGATTTGTGAAATGAAAGCTAATGGGATGGAGAGAGAAGTAAACAATATTTTTTTGTATTTTTTTCCTTAAAAAATAGGACTGTCACAAAGTGAGTAAAAGCTATGATATCATAAAAAAGGAATGGCGTGAGAGAAGTAGAAAGGGTACATACAAAGACAATATAGAAAACTTTGATTGATTTACTTGACAATGACAGTATATAAGGTGTGGGGGGATAAATATTATTTTAATTTTTTTTACAAATAATATATATATATATATATTAAACATTGTTTTCCAAATAATTAATCATTTTGGTAAAGAAAGAGAGAAGCAGAGCAGTGGTGTACATGCATGATAGGATTAAAGCGAATCTATGCAGGGCACGACTGGTCATTATGGTCCTCGTAATATGTTAAACTTCTTGTATTAGTGTGTGTGTAAAATACATTAATAGCACAAATGTTTTATATTCGGACCATTTGCAGTCTTCATTTTCTTATTCTACATTTGAATTTTGAGTACTACTTGACAATTGTCAATGATACATGCACACACATACTCCTTTGGTCCTTTTTATAAAGGCACTTCTTGAAGTTTTTTCTAATCCTTTTTATAAAGGACTTTATATTGTTTAATGGGATTTCTTCTATTTTTTTCTCATCATTTATTTTTTCTCATAAATTATTATTAGATTTTTTGGATGAAAGAGACACTCTCATTGGTCAAATGATATTTAATGTGAATTGCATTAATATATTAAATAAGGGTAAAAAATGTTTGATTTTTTTTTAGAATTTTAAGAAAATAACTAATTTCCTTAATTTACGTAAAGTAGTTGGAAAACCTTTATATAAAAGAGACCGGAGGGAGTATTTACATGTGGATTTGATCTCAAATTAATTACATAGACTTCCTGATTTGTATGCATCTTGATATATATTCGCTCTATTCCTTATTATAAGACATATTTTTATAGGATTAAAATTTGAAAATATAAGTCATTTTATGAAATCTATATATCATTTAATATTTTTTTCCATTTTTATTCTTTTTGGAATTACCGAAAAAATTTATAGTTGAGAGAGATTAAGTGAGATACATTTAAGATGAGTTATAATTCAATGAGGGTAATTTTGGAAAATTAGGGTAATTTCTGAAAATATCAAGACTTTTAACTAATTTCCTAAATATGTGTGAGGTAGGTAAATATAACTTATAATAGAGAATAAATAGAGTATTAAAGCAGTACACAAAAACCAAAAGCTCTATTTATAGGATATGTGTAGAATACATAACATTATAATAGCAGAAGAAAAGAGAAAGCTAAATGCTACTTATAACCCACAAGGATGTGGATTCGAATTCTACTACTAATGTCATGATCTTATTCATAAGTAATGTGTAACTATCTTCATAAGCACTTTTTGAGTCATAATATCTGCCTTAACCGATGTAAACCCCTGGGATTCAACTTATCAAATTTTTTCATTAAAAAAAAGAAAAGAAAAGAAAAGAAAGGGCTAATAATGAATAGATGATACATTGTTACATGAAAATAGTGTCTATAAAAGTTGGTCAAGATCATCACAGCCGAAGACTTATACAGCCCGGACTGATATCATTTTCTAGGATGGCTAGAGTACAAGAAAAACCCATATAATAATAATCCTATTCAAATCCCTCCCACAATTATTCAGATGGGATGATCCAAAGGAGAGATGTAACACCCTTCATGACATCTTTCTTGGCATTGTATGCAGAATCGGAGGAAACAGGATGGAGGAAGCTTCAAGTGGAGTCTGAAAGAGCTCCAAGCTGCGGCGAGACCCAATTCCAGTGGCTCTTTTCAGCTGAAAACTGGTGGAGCCACATTGAGAGTCGGGTATTTGGTTTAAATCAGAAACATTTCAGTCAGTCGGACATGAAGGAAAAGAAGAAAAATGGAGGGAAAACACGAGAGCTCTGTTAGGGTTCGAGATTTCCTGCTTTTAGGAGTGATTTTCGGACCTTGGAAGCTTGGATTCAAGTTGGTGAGTGATTTCTACTCCTTCCTCTCCATTTTTCATTGGTTGAATTTGAGATTTTTCGGTTACATGTTCGGTTTTCAGATTTGGGCTGAAATCCACCGATTGAAATAGATGAAATGGGATTAAGGAAGTGTGTTTTGGTGTTCTTGTTGCTTGGATGTGAGTTTTGAAGGATTTATGCATGATTTGAGCTTAACCCTAGGTTGTTTTTGGTTTGGACTCTTGGGAATCTGAAATGTATGGGATTGTTTGGTGTTTGAATGGTTCCTAGGAGCTTAATGATGCATAAATGTGGTGTTGGAACCTTGGGTTAGGCTAAATTAGTTGAATTGTGATGTTTGATTATATGGTATATGTTGTTAATTGAGGAATTGTGATATTGTAAAGGTTGTTTGGTAGTCTGAGAGGTATTCAAGTGTGTTGGACAACTCGGGAAGTTTGTGGAATTCACGTGTGTGGTAGTGACACTTGAGGTAACCGAATGTTTGTTTTATGTGATTATATGTTGATATATATATATATATATGCATCTTCCTTTTCATACCACGATATTGATTGTTTATGTGTATGGTTTTCCTATATATCATGGTATGCACGGTTAGTTGATATGTGATGATTGTATATGTTATGTAGGTATGATGTGTGACATCCCCATAACATTGCATGCTAGCATGTCCATATGATGCTTGTGATAATAATGATATATATGTGTGTGTGTGTAGAGGCATGTTGGCATGACATTGACATCATCACCATATGATTGCATAGTAAGAGATTGATGATGAGGTGATGATGATATGATATGAGTTGATGATATAATAAAGATCCCTGTCACTAAATCCTCTCCATGGGAGAGTCAAGCGGTAGAGGATAATATGATATGATGAAATATCTCTATCACTAAATTCTCTCCTTAAGAGAGCCATGTGGCAGTGGATTTGGGGATGCACCTTCCTTAAATCACCATTAATTCTTGATGGTACAAGGGAGGGAGAGCCATGGTCCGAGCTCTAGTGTAACCATTGACGTGGTTGCATTAGGGTAAGGTGAGCTTAGTGGTGTCCTGGAATCAGTCTTCACTAACTGTTGGAAGGGAATCATCTATTGAAATGTCTTGTGATAACTATAGCTCGTGGTTCTAGTCGTGTATAAGGGAGAACATGTATATCATTCATTAGCATTATCATTGCACGACAATGATGGTCAGTATATATATATATATATATTGTATGTGGTTATTCCTGGTTATTGAGACTTTATCTCACACCCCTCTCCCATGAACTAACCTTTCAGGTGACGGTTCTGGCACTAGTCGGGAGAAGACAAGGGAGTAGTATCAGACGTGGGAATACTAGGTCTATATAGTTTTTGGTGTAATTTGGATTTGTAACTTGTGCCAAAGTAGGATAGAATATTTTGTAATAGATGTATGACATGGATATGGACTGTATGGATGGATGTTGTATGTATGGTTATGTATGTGGAATTGTGTTGTAAGTGATATGTATGCTGGATGGTGGTGTATGTGTGATTCAAGGTGTTGAGGAGTCAGTGTGATAGTGTTTGTAAGCCAAAGGTGGAATTGGGCCTTGATGGTGTGTTTTAGGGCATGTAGCCCGTTTTGTCAAATGGAGCTCAAAGGGGTCAAATCTCATAAGAATAGTTCTTTTGAGGTGAAATATCTTTGGACAAGTTATTTGGGTGGTTTTGGACCTGTGTGAATGGTTACGAGTCGTTGAGTTGCCTTTGGTGGCAAATGGAGATGGTGAGTTGTGAGTTTTGATCAAAAAGTGGCCAAAATGGTGTCAGATATTCAAAATCTCCATACGGAGTTGAATTTGGGTGAAAGTGGTGTCTATGGATAGATTGAGACTAGATTGACTTATAGGAGTTGAAATCAGGTCAATATTCAGTGGTCGAAGCATAAAGTTATACCCGTCGGAAGTTCGCTATGGTGTTGTATTTTTGCTGGTGTGGAAACTAGCAGGGGGTGCCATGGCACCAAGAAGCAGGTCACTGCGCCAAAGAGTCCAGTAGCGAGTAAAAACAGGGGAGATCTGGAGCCGTGACGGTACTATAGTGGTCGCGGCCCCAGCCCACTTTCTAGTGTTTTTGTGTTATTTTTCTGCAGCCCGGTGGTTTTGCAAGGTTCCTTTGTAATGTTTGTGTTGTGTTTAGTTGATTTTTGAAGTTTTGGTCAAGTCTAGAGATGTTTAAAGGTAGATTATTACAAGAGACCCAATAGTAAGGATATGGTCGGATGGCACATAAATATGCAACAAACTTGTTTAGTCTCCATGTTCATCATAGATGGGTATCATTCATACTCATATGGAATTGAATGATATATATACATATAGATCGAGAGAGGTGGAACAAAAGGAGAGAGACACAGTATGAAGAGAGAGAAAGGAAATACTCTGCTAGAGAAGATTGGAGAAGGAAGAAGAAGATCAATAAGAGATAGAGAGGGAGCAAGAGCAGCTAAGAACTTCCATTTTTATAATTCTCCTTGAACGTATATATGCTTCTATTTATTGGCGTGAGCCAAAGGTTATTTTACAAAGATGTCCTTATAACTGAGATAAATATACAATAATATCCGTAACTGTTACATCAACAAAAATAAGAATTTTATATTTTGTGAAAAAATTAAAATTTTAACCGAAAATATTTTTTTAAAAAAAGGAGTAATTTTGTTATCTTTATAAAATATATTTTTATAGGACTTATTAATTATAGCACTCCCGTAATTTTTTCCCTATTTGTTTTATATCAACCACTAATATATAAGCATAAACTGGTTAATGATGGAAAGAAATCAAAGTAATTAAATCTGGAGACTTGGTCGTTTAAGGAGATAAGAGACATTTGATTGCTACCACCTGCATGTGTTGAGATTATCAGTAAATTAACTAATTACAACATTTTTTCTTGGCCCAAATTAATTACAACCTTAAAGGAAAGTATTTTGCATTTTGGTTGGGGCTTTCCTCTTCTGCTGTTACTCCCTTCGATCTTTAATAAAAATCACTTCTAACTACCTTATCAAAATAAAAAAAAAATTTGTTATATGATTAAAGTTGTCTTAAAATTTAATGTACTTTCCATTTTTACCTTCTAATAAATACTATAAATTCAAACAATTAACATTCTCTCTCATGATTAAATAAAAACATTTTGAAAATAAAGTAATTAGTACTTCAAAAACTCATAAAAAGTGATTTATATTTAAAACTATAAAAAACTTTTAGAATATGACTAATAAAAAGAACCAAGGGAGTATTTCTAACAACAATAATAGCTAGACTCTTGCATTTTTTTTTAAATCAAATCGGCCTCCTTTTTGACTGCTGGATTCTCCGGGGAGATAGATTCCACTTTCCATACTTGGCAAGCAAGAAAATTGATATGTACAGACCTTGTTTGGTAATAGCATGGAAAAGGGGAAAATAAATGAAAATGGGAGAAGTTAAGAAAAAAAAAAAGGAATGAAAATGTAAAATATGTTGGGTATTACATATTTTACAAAGAAAAAAGTTTATTCAGCTTAATGAGAGGCTTCCTCTCTCCCTTATATGGGGAAAAGGATATTTTTCCAAGAAAACCTCATTGACACGTAGAGAAAATATTTTTCTTTTCACCTATTTCTTTTTCTTACCCATCTTTTCCTCTTACCAAGGGCGCGCAAAATGTAATTTGATAATGGATTGAAGAATATGTAATTAAACTAGCTACTTCTAAAAAGAAAAATGTAATTTTTAACTTAAAAAAGACACTTACTTTTAAACAATATTACTCACTTTGAATTTTCTTTTGCAAAGTGATCACCTGCGTACTGGGGGGCTACCTTACCTTGTTTAGAAAAGTAGTCAAGATAGTAAGCAAATCTTTGTGTACCTGTTCCTTCATAAGTGTATCATGTATTGAATCACCAACATGGACCCTCTCACATGACATTATACTGACAGGGAAGTTTATTATTTAATTACCAGGAATATATATATATACTAAACAAAATGATGGTATAATAAGAAAAACACTTTTTATTTTTAAACTTAAAAAATAACGTTGCTTACAATTGGTGCAACCGTTTTATGTGTGTTTGAATAATATACATGTGTGTGTGTGTGTGTGTGTGTGTGTACGTTAGTAGGGTTATTAATGGAAGAAGTTACTGGAAAATAATGTTAGAAGGAGAGTTCAGTTTGGAAATCTTGTTTGACTCATTTCGTACGTATGTGTCTCTCAGAAGTACCCAGAACCCACGCTTCTACGGAAGAAAACTATCATGGAGCCACAAATCGGAGCAGCTCATGAAGATGTATCATGTTCTTTAATTGGTTAATCTGTTTCTTAACAACATTTTGTGCGTAGTTTAATCTGATAAGGAGGTTGGGCCTATTTGATTGGTGTTTTTTAGAATAGTTTTCTGTTTTTGAAAATAAAAAAATAAAATTAAGCATGGAATTGAGTGATATATACATATATATATATATATATATAGAGAGAGAGAGAGAGAGAGAGAGAGAGAGAAGAGAAGATTGGAGAAGGAAGAGAGAGAAAGGGGGAAGATCAACATGAGATGGAGAGGGAGCAAGAGCAGCTAACAAGAGCTTCCATGGTTTATTCTCCTTGAATGTATGCTCCTATTTATAGGCGAGAGCTATAGGTTATTTTGCAAAAATATCCTCATAACTAAGGGTGTTCATAGGTTCTGTTTTGAGTCAAAACCAAACCAAATCAAATCATTCGGTTTAACATTTATAAGGATTTATTCAGTTTATAATTTAATCGATTTGATTCGGTTTTGATTGATTCAATTCAGGTTATTAAATGTATTTTTTGAATTATGTGATTTTATGAAAATAAGTTTATTTTATAAAATTAATATGGAGAAAATCACAATTTTTTAAATAAATTTGCTTGTTATATAAAGTTTCTGGTAATTATGATTGATTACTTTCAAATAATTGATCATAAAACTATAATAAAACTTCACCATTTTGTAAAAATGATATTTATAAATTGAAATTTTTAAATTTTTAGTAAATTTGATTTTTACTAGATAACTAAAAAAACTTTGTCAATAAGTGTGAACATTTATATTTATATTACTAAATTTTTTAATAAAATTAAATTTATTTTAATATAAAAGGATATGAATTTTAACTTTTTTTTAATTTGATAATACCTTTTAATTTCTTTTAATTTGTTCCATGAACATATCTTATAGCTAATGAGTTTGCATTCCATTCATATAAGGATATGTCATGTTAAGAAAATTATTTATATATGATTAAAAATTTAAAGAGTTGTTAATATATAACTCAAATTGAAAAAAAGAAGTATTTGTAGAAATTTTTTTTGAGAAATTCAATATATAGTATCTATTCAACTTTGTATTTTCCTTTCCTTTGGTTATCACTCATATATGTTAATTTTCCTCTCACTCCTAAAATTCTTTAACTCAAGGTATGCCATATTGATACACTAATAGTGGAATTTTAATTTAATTATCAAAATTCATTGACTAATTAAAAAAAAACAAAGATATATATAAAGATTTAGTTGGTTCGCTTATAACCAATTAATATTATAAAAAATTTTAACCAAACCAAATGGTTTGGTTTGGTATTTGAAAAAACTAAAATAGACTTATATTATAATTAGTTTTGATCGGTTCGACTAAATCAGTTTTGATTGATTACCAACACCCTTATTCATAACTAAAATAAATGTACAATAATATCCTCAAGTGTTCACCTATCTCCATCAACAAAACGAAGATATAAATATTTTGGGAAAATTGATCCTTTGGTCCTTAAACTTTATACCAATTTGGAAATCAGTCCCTAAACTAAATATATTTTTTTAAGTCAACTCCTCCAAGTCTCTCTCCGTTAAAGTGTTAATCCCTGATATTTATAGCAGTTCATAAATTGATCCTTGAACCTAACACATGGCAAGACGGAGTTAATGATTTGCTGATATGGAAAACGGAATTCTGACATGGCATCCTACTGACAAGCTGATATAAAAATGAGGGTCATTCTCAAAACTATCCACCCACCTAAAAACAGGACCTTGAAAACGTTGGCTTTAGGTGAGGAAAACAACACACAGTTTCTTCCTCATCTTCATCACTTCTTATTTCAACTTTCATTTATTATTATCATTTAATGCCATTCTCTTTCATTTTCGTGTGATTCTATTTGCCGAGAAAGTTCATGTTTCTGAACTTTGGTTCTCGGCTCCTTGGTTCACTTTGTGACAATGATGGGTTTCTGCAAAACTATCCATCTTTCTCTCTCTTCTTAGCTTAAACTTTTTACTCACTCCTCCATCCCTCATCTTTCATTTTGCTTGTATGCATTTTTTTGCTTTGCAATTGGCTGGGATTAATTTGCAAAACTATTTCATGCTCTATAGTGACAACTTGGTTTATATGCAAAACTTTTTTAACGAGTTTAAGACTTTTAACGTATACTCTGTTTATATGATAATAAACAGAGTATATGTTAAACTTTCAAAGCTATTTCATGCTCCACAGTGACAACCTTCTAAAATTAAGAAAGTGATCAATATTATTTTGCTGTTCAAAATAAAAGGAGGGATTATGTGCATTGCTAGTGAAGAATGTGGCTCCCTATAAATGCTATATTCTATATTGAATAATATTAGTATTGTATGATATCGATTAATATCAAAGATTACTTTTGTCTCAAATCAACTTGTTCAAGATTAAATTTCCTGTATTAATTCTTCATTTTAATTTTTTATACAGGCTTATAGATGCGAGATCAGTGTTGGAAGGAAGCTAACCCATTATTGGGTAGCAAATCCCATCAAGTCTTTTTATTTCTTTTCATAAAAGTTCCTATACAAAACATGGATGATAGCAACTTATTCTATAAAAATAGTCTTATTCTTATCACGTCTTTACTTATATACACATTTGATTTTTATTTTATTTATGGCCTATAAATAGTGTTATTCACTACAAATTTTATATGTTTTATGTTATAGATATTTTATATTTTATATTGATGATTAGTAACAATTTAATAATATTCAAATTTGCTTTCATTGTATTATTAAAACTATAATACACCTGTGCATAAGTGATATCGATTTCATTCTATTATATTCGATCCAATCATTAATGACCATTAGTTCCCATGTCCTTCATATTCACTTTTGCAGTCAGAGTTGAAGCAGGTGTCGTTTGTTGTGTTATAACGAAGCAAATGAACAATATTCTGATAAAAAGGGAAAAATACAGAAAACCAAAAAATAAAAAAATAAAGCAAGTCAACAATGTTCTTGAAGCGAAGCCTGATTGGGAACGAATGACTTGAATTATATATAAATTTGTTATTTTCAAAAATATACTTACAATTTGTAAAATTTTCAACAGATACCAAGGTATCAAACAGCTGGTACTTAAACTTTGAAAATTCCGTTTTCCATATCAGTAAATCATTAACTCCGTCTTGCCATGTGTCAGGTTCAAGGATCAATTTATGAACTGCTACAAATATCAAGGATTAACGCCTTAACGGAGAGAGACTTTGAGGATTTGATGAAAAAAATATATTTCAGGACTAATTTCCAAATTGGTATAAAGTTTGGGAACTAAAAAATTAATTTTTTAACAAAAAATAAATTAAAAAATATAATTTAGTTATCTTTATAAAATATTCTTTATATATAGGACTAATTAATTATAGCACTCTTGTAATTTTTCCCTATTTGTTATATATCAACACTAATATATAAACATTAACTGGTTAACAATGGAAAGAAATCGAAGTAATTAAATATGGCGACTTCATGCCGTTTTGGTTTTCAGTTTGGTTTTCCGAACCAACATTTTAGTTATATTTTTATTTGGCTCATTTGTGAATTTCACTTTGTAAATTTACTTGTACTTTTAAATCAAAATTTTGGTTAGCAGATTGAGAAATATTCTTTTGGGGTCACAAATATTTTAATCTCATGATCAATTTGTTAAACTTACTTTAGGAAAAGAAAATATCCAAACATAAATCACATTATAACAAACTTACTTTTAACTAAATTTTATTTTGGTAAACTTCATTCTTTTTATTCTAACTTAAATTTGCGAACTTAGACATTTGCTGAGATGTGTAAATTAATTAATCACTACAACATTGGAGGAAACTATTTGGCATTTTGGTTATGCCTGTCCTCTTGTACTTTTATTAGGCTCTTGCATCTCTATATCAAAAGATGCTTACTTGAGGCAGCTCGATGCTCGGGGGAGATAGATTCCACTTTACGTACATACTTGGCAAGCAAATAAAATTGATATGTAAAAGTAATTCATTAGATAATGGATTGAAGAATATGTAATTAATTAAGCTAGCTACCACTTCTGAAAAGAAAATAGTGATTTTTAATTTAAAAAAAGATACTACTTACTTTTAAACAATTACAAAACTTTGAATTTTCTTCTGCAAAGTTTAAAGCATTGTTAAGAAATAGTAGCCAAGAACAGCAAGCATCATCTTTGTGTGCCTTTTATTCCTTCCTAAATGTATAATGCATGTATTCAACAACAACATGCATGATGACATTATATTAACGGGGAATTAAGGTGATTATTTATCAGGAATTAATACTAAACAAAAATGAAGGTATAATCAATTAATCAGAAAAAATTCTAAGCATAATAATTGAAAGAAATCACAATAATTAATCAGGAGATTGGTAGTTTGAGAGAAAACAACTTTAACTGCTAAGACCTGCATGTGCTGAGTAAATTAATTATGTAATGTGGAGATGTCAAACAAAATCAGCACACAGTTTGTAATAGTTTGTCTCAGCCAGTATGTCTTTTCCTTCCGTAAAGCAAAGACCATAATTTAAAGATAAGGTGAATCATCAAGCGCCTAATTTAATTGGTAAAAGAAGTTGTACCAATTTAACTAGAGATATTGAGTTTGAGTCCTCGATTTGGATTGCTTTAAACCCCTTGGTGGTAGAGTTTGCATGACAAAGGGTTCTATTCAACTTGATCTGAGTTAGTTTAAACCCCAATAAGTCTGGCTCAGAAACTCAGAGAAACAAACAAACTCAATTGATAAGAAACTTCGTTGATTCTGAATGCTTCTGAACAAAGAAGAAAGCTCCTTTTATACTAGTTTCCAAAGTTGTAGGGGTTACAGAAAATTAAAGAGGCAGTTACAGGGGAGTTACAAGGAGAGAATTATTGTTCCGTTTCATCCTCCCTGGGTTGGACAGAACTCGCCCTCGAGTCAAAATCAGTATTATCATACAGATAGGGTGACAAGTTAGCAATGTTGAAAGTGGCAGAAACTCCATAAGCACCAGAAAATTCAACCTTATAAGCATTATTGTTGATCTTTTGCATAATCTTGAAAGGACCATCAGCTCTAGGAGATAACTTGTCATTGGGTTGTTTAGGAAAACGCTCTTTTTTTATATGTATCCAAACCAAGTCTCCCACATTAAAGATTTGTTGCTTCCGATGCTTGTCTCGCTGTGTCTTGAGTTTGAAATTCTACTTCTGGATTCTTTCATGAACTTCTTCATGCAACTTCTTGATTTCCTTAGCCCTTTGATCTGCATCAGAAATATACTGCTGCTTATCAAGTGAAGGGGTCAAGTCTAGTGGACTAGGGGGACGAGTGCCGTAAACAACTTCAAACAGACACTTCCCAATTACTTGATTAACAGAGTTATTGTAGGCAAATTCAACTTGAGCAAGAACAAGGTCCCACTGCTTCAAATTCTTCCCCATGAAACTTCGAAGAAGATTTTCCAAAACTCTGTTAATAGCTTTAGTTTGACCGTTCGTCTGTGGATGCCTAGCACTGCTAAATTGAAGCTTAGTCCTCATCTTCTTCCATAGCGTCCTCCAAAAGTGGCTAAGGAGCTTAACATCACGATCAGAGGTAATAGTTTTTGGAATTCCATGGAGACGAACAATCTCTTTGAAGTACAAATCTGCAACTTGCACTGCATCATTGGTCTTTTGGCATGGAATGAAATGGGCCATCTTCAAAAATCGATTCACAACAACCATAATGAAATCTTTTTACCTTTGTGTTTGGGGTAAACCAACAACAAAATCCATGCTCACATCTTCCCAAGGGGCTTCTGGAATCGGTAGTGGCATATATAATCCTGTATTTTGCCCTTTTGCCTTAGCCAAATGACATATTCGGCCTTGCTGTATATGCCGGTTGACATCTCATTCAAGCCTTGGCCAATCGAAATTCTCTTTGACCAGATCAACTATCTTGTCTTTACTAAGATGACCAGCTAATCCTCTATCGTGAGCTTCCCAAATTATCGCCTCCCTCAAAGAACCCTGAGGAATACATAGGGTTTTACCTCGGAATAAAAAACCATCATGTCGGTAATGCTGGTGGAACGATTGATCGGCAGTAGCTTCCTACACTCCACATAAATCAGGGTCATCCTGGTACAGCTCCTTGACAAGTTCAAAACCAATAACTTTGGCCTGCATTGTTGTTAGTAAAACATGTCCACGGCTAAGAGCATCAGCTACAGAGTTTAAACTTCTAGCCTTATGCTTAATGAGGAAGGGATAAGACTGCAAGATCTCACTCCAACTGGCATGTTTGCAGCTGATCTTTTGTTGAGAGTTCAAATACTTTAGGGCTTCATGATCCGAAAAAAGTAAAAACTCTTTGCTCAAGAGATAGTGACTCCAATGTTGCAGAGCTCGAACAATGGCATAGAATTCTTTATTATAAGTATAATACCTGAGTTTGGCATCATTGAATTTTTCACTGAAAAAGGCAATGGGATGATCTTCCTGGCTTAAGACAACACCAATTCCAGTATTAGAGGCATCACAGCTAACCTCGAATACCTGGTCAAAATTTAGAAGCATTAGGATGGGAGCTTCAATCAAGCACATCTTTAGCTCCTCAAAACTTCTCTGAGCTTGTTCCGTCCACTGAAATTTGTCTCCTTTGGTGCAATCTGTAAGGAGTGCTGCAATAGAGCTAAAATTGTGAATGAACCTCTAGTAGAAAGAAGCTAATCCGTGGAAGCTTCGAACTTCCTAAAGAGATCTTGGAACTGGTCAGCTATTAATGGCTTCAACTTTACTCGGATCAACTCGAACACCTTCTGTGGTGATGATGTACCCTAAGAAAACAACTTCATTGGTGAGAAAGGTACACTTCTTTAGATAGGCAAAAAGCTTTTGGTCTCACAGGGCTTGCAAGACTTGTCATAAGTGATCGAAGTGTTCTTCTTGGCTCTTGTTGTAAATAAGAATGTCGTCAAAGTGAACAACAACAAATTTTCCAGTGAAGGGTCGCAATACCTGATTCATCAAGTGCATGAATGTGCTAGGGGTATTAGTCAGTCCAAAAGGCATCATATTCCACTCATACAAGCCATCTCTTGTCTTGAAGGCGGTCTTCCATTCATCTCCTGGACAAATCCAAATTTGGTGATAGCCACTACAAAGGTCAATCTTGGAAAAAATAGTGGCACCATACAGCTGGTCTAACATGTCATCAAGCCAGGGTATCGGAAACTGATATTTGATAGTAATTTTATTAACAACTCGGCCATCGATGCACATTCTCCAACTCTCATCTTTCTTGGGTACTAGCAGAACAGGTACAGCACAAAGGCTAACACTTTCCCGAACCAGCCCTTTCTTCAGCAGCTCTTCAACTTGTTGCTGGACTTCGGTATGTTCCTGAGGACTCATCCTATAAGCAAGCTTGTTAGGAATGACTGCTCCTAGAACAAAATCAATGGCGTGCAGTATATCTCGCATGAGTGGCAACCCGGGTGGTATCTCATCAGCTATCACGTCTGGAAACTTGGATAATAAGGGCATAACTTCTGGCGAGATAGTGGACTCACTGTTTGTCTCGAGTACCAGTATGAAACTCATCGTCTGGACTTCAGATTTCATCACCTTGAACTCTTCCTTGGTCATCAAAATTACCAATGGTTTAACTTCTATCGAAGCTTTGCTAAACTCACTAGGTGGTAAGGGCGCTAGTTTGATCTTGACACCGTCTTTAGTGAAAGAGTAGGTGTTTGTACGTCCATCATGCAAAGCATATCTATCATATTGCCATGGTCTCCCCAAAAGAAGGTGGCATGCATCCATGAGAACAACATCACACAAAACATCGTCACAATATCTGTTCCCAATAGAGAAAGTAACAAGGCATTGTTTAGAAACTTTTACCTCGCTTGCAGTATTAAGCCAGTGAAGCTTATAAGGATGCGAATGGTCGTACGTTGGTAGTTTCAATTTCTGCACCATGTAGTCAGACACTACATTTTCATAGCTCCCACTATCAATGATGACATTACAAACTTTGCCCTGGGCAGTGCAACAGGTGTGAAAAATGTTGTGTCGTAGCTAGGGTTCTTCCTTAACTACAGCAGCATGCAGACTTTGTCTTATAACCAAAGTCTCTCCCTGATCTGCAGGTGTAATCTCCTCATCATATACCGGTTCTGTTTCATAAAATGTAGTCTCCTCTTCATCTTCCTCAGGTGCTTCATAAACTTGCCCTTCCCTAATGGTGACAATCCTCCGAGTAGGACAATCTGAGGTGATGTGGCCGAATCCTTGGCATTTAAAGCATCTAGGTGCTTTAGAGCCAAATTCCTTGACAGTACTTTAGGTGACGGTGCGTGAGGGCTTGTGGAGTGTCAGACGGCTGTGAAACTCTCAAGTTTGAGGTTTTCCGGCCTTTTGAGCTCGTTGGTGATGTTCGTTTCCCTGAACAGTCACCGGAACTGGATCTCGACGACGATGGTGGCGGCAGTTGCTCACTTTCAGGTGAATCTTTGACGGCTCTCTCACTCTACTTGACTTCTAGACACTCTCTAACCGGGGCTCTGATACCAAAAATGGCTCAGAAACTCAGAGAAACAAACAAACTCAATTGATAAGAAACTTCGTTGATTCTGAATGCTTCTGAACAAAGAAGAAAGCCCTTTTATACTAGTTTCCAGAGGGGTAGGGGTTACAGAAAATTAAAGAGAGAGTTACAGGGAGAGAATTATTGTTCCGTTTCATCCTTGTTCTATTTCAAAGTCTTTTAATTGAAGTGAGATACATATATAATACTGGATGCGCACAAAAAGAAAAAGGTGGGGTTGCACTTGAGAGTGAACCTTAAAAAAAAAATTCATTCAATTATTGCCTTTTGTTCCACAAGTAACAATGAAATAATATAAACGCCAATAAATTCTTGATTTTGTACTTGAAGTAACACCAAACCAAAGAACAATAAATTACTGATTTTTATATAAATGAAACTCCCAAGTGAAGAACAATAATTATGATTCTTCACTAATCATGGTCAAATTAAAGTTCAAAGAATGGAAAATCAAACACTAAAAACGTTATGCTAATCACACGAATCAGAATTTGCATGGGCGCAATCAAATATTATTAATTCTTGACATATATATTTTAGTGTGTTTGGCCTGAAAATCCTTGTGTTTGTCCAACCCCAAGAAAATTTTCTTCTTAAACTACAACCAAAAGAAGGATAATCCCCCCCCCCCCCCCTCTTTCTTTTCCCTTTAAACTTTTTCTCTTTTGCAAAGTTTACCTCAGTGCTGGGTGCTACCTCGTTTAGAAAAAGAGCAGCAACCACCTTTCCTGTACATGTTCCACCATAAATATATAACTTAATTATATCATGCATTCAAAACATGGGCCCTCCTACAATAATATTAAACGGTGAGTTGAGTAGGCTCTGGATGAGATCGAAGAAAATAAATTTAAAAGTGTAAGATAAGATATATAGAGTGATGTAAAAGAGAATGTAGTCTATAAAAAAAAAAACAGAGAGAGAATGTAAATAGTGAAGTTTGGTTTGTTAATGATTGAACTAAGCAGGATGGAAGAGAGTACATATAAGGAATATAAAATTATGGTGATTCCATTGAAGCCTTAAATAACTACAGGTCAAAGTCAAATTTCTATAGGGAGGGACGAAAACAAACCAAATTCATGCGAAAGAAGGGTAAAGTATTAATTTAAATATTTATTAAATTAATAAATAATATATGTATGTTATTAAATTCAGAAACAAATTAATATAATTGCCTACCTAGCTATATTAAAAATATATGTATTAGTTATTTATACCATTTAAATTTTTAGTTAAATAAAATTTATTTCTCATCGTCTCTATAATAAAATTACTTGTAAAATCTACTTCTTGATACAAATTGTTAAATTATATATAAAAAATATTTTTTAGAAATTTTTGTGGAATCTTAATTTTTAGTCCAACTATCCGACGATCAAAAGTAAATTTTACAAAACAGATAAGATATATGACAAATTGACAATTATTCTTTAAAAAGTTTTTTATAGTTTTCCTTCAAAGATAACTGATAAATATGTTATGCACTCTTCTTCCTGTTTTTTTTCTCTCCATAAGATACTATTGGGCCTGCCTAATTAATTAATGAAGTCCCATCCCTAGCCTATGATAAAATCATGAATTGAACATTGTGTTGATTACTTAAAGGAATCGGGATTTCTCTCACATATACAGACTGCTTTCGTTAGTTTTAGAAGAATATCCCATGGCACAGCAATATCCCTCCCAATTTATTTATTCAAATTGAATATATATGTGTATATATATATATTCATGCATTGTAAAGCTTGACGAAGAGCAATTCCCGTCACAACCTCAAATTTGGCCTGATCTACGGGTTGCATATATAGCACCACAATATATCACCAGACATACATTGAAGCTCACTGGCAAGTGTAACATATCACTACACAAAAAATAAGTTTTATTGACACTTAATAGTTGGCATTTATTAAAAAAATGTCATTAAAAAATATTTTAGTTGACATTTATTTTACAAATGTCAATCAAAAAAGATTTTAGTTGGCGTTTGGATAATAAATGCTAACTAAAATATTTAGTTGATATTTCTTAAATAAATACAATCTAAAGGAGGATTTTTAGTTGGCTCCAACTAAAACTCCTTCTTTAGATGGCGTTTGTTAAGAAAAAGCAAAGAAAATGTTCACAACTTTAAAAAAAGGTATAAATTGAGAGTAATAACTATTCATTAAAAATAATCGGGTGGTTCTTAGTCTCTCTTTCTTTTCTTCTACTTTTTCCCACTCCACATCACGTGACTTCTGAACTCACTACCATTCATCTTCTCTCTCTCTCTCTCAAATCACCTGCATTGGCTTTACCCCTCCCACCTGTGGCTCTGGCTCTGGCTCTGGCTTTACCTACCCAACTCTCCATGTCCAATCTAACATATGCGAACCTAGCCCACCTCCTCCATCGGCACCACCAGCACCAGTGATGAATCCGAACCTGCCTCCACCTGGCTCTAACCAATCCACCTTCGACGTCATTGCAGTCGCCACCTCAGCCATCACCTTGGTCAACAAAAAAGAATAGCATCGCACGAGGATACAACATCGTTCAAGGATGCTGCATTGAGGGAGTTGAACGTCTTCAATTTTCGTGGTGGCTGCTGATCTTTGTGATGCTTATATCAACTTTGATCTGCTTCTGTGCACAAGGTGAACGTTTTCATCTACTTCATTAGATTAGATCTATTTCTGTCTTAGGAGTACTCACTTGCGGATGGATGAGATTGGTTATTTGGTTCATTAGATTAGATTGCTTTTTAGATCTTCCTATTAAAATTGCTTTGTTCTCTTTTCAAATATACTTGTAATCTATTTTTTATTTGGTGTTGTCTTTTAGTCTCAGATTGGTTGATGTTTGGATGATCAGGGGGTTCTTTCTTTTTTGTTGTCTTGTACTTGTTGGCATGTGAAAAATTTTAGAATTCTTGAAGGAAGTGAAGCAAGTCAGGTTCACAATTTTTGAAAGGAGCACGTAGACAAATAATTTCTTTAAGCTATTTGATTTGTAAGCTGTTGGACTGATTGTATTTTCAAGTCAAATGTTGGAGCTGGAAATTTCTTTTTTGATATTTTCTGCATTAATTTCTTCTATTGAATTTCTTGATCATTTTTTTTCTAGTTCTTCTTCTTCTTCCAAGACTGTGAACGCCGTATTTTGTCTGGGTAATTTTAAAAAATATATAAATATAATGATAATAATAAAAAAATAATAGTAAAATATAATAATAAATAAATTATAGAAAATGTCAAAAAAAAAAGAAAGAAAGAAAGAAAAGATTAAAAAAACAAACAAAAGAAAAGAAACAAAAAAAAAGGGGGAAGGGTTTAAACTTGGGCTGAAATTGCTTCAGCCCAAGGTGGACCTGAGCCCATTTGGGGGCTCAGGTCCAAGCTCACCCTGAGTCCTAATAGAGGGCTCAGGCGTGAGACACATGGGGGGTCCGAGGAAAAGAAAAGGAAGGGGGAGCTAGGGCTGAGGAGGGAAGGCAGCCGTGAGTGTGAGAGAGACGGAGTTTCACCAGGGGGGAGAGAGAGGCAGTTTGAACCGAGGGCGGCTGGCACCTGAGAACAAAGAGAGAGAGCAGAGGAGGCCGAAGGGAGCTCGGGCATGAGTGAGGTACGCAGGAGCTGAAAAAAAGAGAAAAGACACAGAGGGAACTTGGCTAAAAGAAAAAGAGGGGGAAGAGGGTGAGCCACGAGAGAGGAAGGAGCGGAGAGGGAAAGAAAATCCAAGAGGGAGCTAGGGTTCTGTGGAGGAGAGGCGGACCGCAGGCGTGAAGCAGAAACAGAGGGATGGCCGAGGAGGAAACTGAGGGAGACGAAGACACGAAGGTGAGGAAGCAAAGCACGAGAGGCCGAGTGAGATCCAGAGAGAGGAAGGCCTAGCCTAGGGTTCAGATGAGGAAATAGAGGGAGAGTTAGGAATCGGCCACGAAGCTCCAGAAGCAGAGAGATGAGAGAGCCACAGGCAGAGGAAGACCGAGGGGGTCTGAACCTGGGGAGAGAGGGAGCCCTTAGGGCTCGGCCGAAGGAACCAGAAGAAGCCATGAGGGAGAGAGCACGAGAAGCAGAGGGAGTGGGGGCGAGACCAGAAAACCAAGGGAGCCCTTAGGGCTCAGGTGAATACAATCTGAAGAGAAGTTGGGAAAGGAAACAAAGGAAGGATTTGCGGTGGAGAAACTCTGGAGGCCGAAGCTTCAGAGTCTGAGGGCAGGAAGTGAAAGAGGGAAGGGATCAGAAAGAATCGTGTAGCAGTTGGTGTTGGTGATCAAGAGGCTTCAATGAGGTAACCATAGTTTCGAATTTCATGCCTTCATCTAATGGATTAGATGGAATCTGAGAATCAAATTACTGGTCATCAAAAAAAAATTTTTGCACTCGGTTTTACTGCCTGTGGACAGAAACTTATTATTAGCCTGTAGCCTGCATAATTGTATTATTGGCTCATTATGTGTGTTGGAAACAGGTTTGTGTCTCCCATGGGGACCATCTTATCTTTCTTCATCTGGTATAATTTTTGTGAAAATGGTGTTGCCTTTTGTTTTTGTCAACACTTGAAGTAATTTGCGTGATCTTTGATATCTGTGTTTACCATTTTATACGTACTGGGAGGGGTCACTAAGTTTCCTTCCATCAAAAGCAGTGTTCTGCAGTCGATTTAGTTGGGATTTGGGTGCCATATCCAAAATTTGGTCGCTCTAATAATGGTGGCTTATTTTCAAGGATAGCATTTGTTGTTTTTGAAAAAAACTAGTGAGTGGATTTAAGGCATTATTTGTGTTCAGGCCATGCTTCTATTCATGTGAATGTTTATGTCCAACTTCCCCATCCCTAACGTTTAACGAATTTGTCTCCTCTCGCGGAAGTATAAGGGCTACTTTTGCCCTTTTTGATTTAATTGATTTGCTTCCGGGGACCTTTGAATTTTTTTGTTTGTTTGTTTTGTTTGTGTGGTCTGGAATTATGGTGGCTTGATTTGAAATTATGTGAGGCTGTTAGAAATTTGGTTTGACATAGGTCCTCGTGTAGTCCTATTTGAGTGACTCCCTAACAGTTTATAGAATCTTCAATTGGGGATTCTAATGGATCTCGGGGTAAAGGTTTAGACTATCTCATACGCTCTTTTGTAAGTGTCACTTTTTCTTTTACTGTAAATGCATCACAAGCTTGCTGATACTCTTTGGCTTGAAAGTACATCCCATGGCAATATCTGGGTAGGAAACAATGATTTAGGCTTCTTGAGCGTCAATGATTTTTATCTCCTATAAAAAAATATCACCCTTGATGTTTTGGGTTGATTTAAAGGTGAATACTAATTCATTCTCATTCTCATTCTTATTCTTTTTGAGCACCTTGGGAGCCTGAACCGAGCTTGGGGAGAAGTCAAAATCGCAGTGATTGAAGAAAGAATGATGGGAATGGCATTAAAGAGGGCGAGCTACAAATTCTAATGGACCGAACAAAGACAAGGGAAGATTTCATTTCTTTCAATTTATATGATTTGACCCATGATATGATTATGTTAAGTCTGGGTAGGCTTGTGCACTAGTATGCTTCATAGGTGCCAAAAAAAAATTGTATCTGGAATTGTTTTTATTGGTTTCTTCCTTTTTCACTTTTAGAATTTGTTGCGAGGGATTAAGTCTCCGTGAACAAATAGTTAGGGTTGTCAGTCAATTATACCATGCGTAAGAAGTTACCATGGTATTAGACTTGGTGCTCAAATAATTTTGGGTTCCAATGACTTTATTTTATTTTATTTTCCTTTCAAAATTAAACGTAAATAATAAAAATAGTCCAAATAAGCACCTTTTATTTTCCTCCAAATTTTTCTTGTAGCTCTTTTTGTTCCGAGTGGCAACACCGTGAACATCTGAGTATCAATCCGTAAATTGTGAGTGATAAAGTTACCACAATTAATGGTTGGTTTCGTTTTAAAGTCGATTTATGGAGGTAAAAATAAATAAATAAATAAGATCTTATTTTATGAAAGTAAAGTTGTTTATATATGCTATTTCGTAAGAGAAAATGTATATGTATAATGGGCATATTTTAAACCCCCTTTAATACTTTTTTGTGTCATGTTCGTATTTATTTCTATTTTGTTTTTTTATAAAATAAAGAAATAAAAATTAACTCATGTAAAATAAGGAATTAAATTATTTATTTGTCCCAATTTTATCCCATAAGTCCTTTTTATGCATTTGTGCCCCGAGTGGAAACACCGTGGGTATTTAGGTACTGATCAGTAACTTGTGAGTGATAAAATCACCACATATGCTGATTATTTTTCTTCCAAAAATTTATGTAATGATCATATTTGGAATCATTCTTAATGTTTTCATTTGAAATAAATAAACATGCGTTAAGGATCTTATGCATTTTTATTTTTATAATAAAAAATAAAATAAAAAATCATTTGTACAAAAAATTTATTTGTTTTCTTTCAAACTTTCTGTGCCTTTTTGTCTCGAGCAATACTACCATGGACACTTAGGTATCAATGGGTATATTGTAAGTGATAAAGTCGCCACATAAGCCAATTGATTTTATTTTGTAAAAATAAAATCGTTTTCAAATATTTCCCTTTTTAAATCAAAATAAAAATGTTCAAAATCGCACATAATTTTAATCATATTTTCTAAATTGCGGAAAAACACATCTTCACTTTTAGAAGTTGATTAAACCAAAAATAAATAAATGAAAAGAGTAAATAATGGAAATTAATTTGCCTTTAACAAATTAAAACACACCAACCAATTCTAAGATTGTTTTCTTTGTGGAAGGATGAATTATTTTCTATAAACCTCTCTTTTCAAAGAATATATATAATAAAAAATATCAACCCAGTGACACGTATTTTTAGTCCGAACTACGTCGACTTTGATCCCTATCGCAGGGTACGTAGGCCTCAGACTCTAATTCTGAGTCAAGTCCGCCTTTGTAAATAAATAAATATTTTCTGGTTTATTTGGTATTTTTTTCTCTTAATTTAAGAAATATTTACCAATTTATTTTTTTCAAGTCCCCTTTGTAAATAAATAACATTTTCCGCTTAATTTATTTTTCCCAACTTTTCATATTTTCATTTCATTCATTATTTTTTTTGTTTCTTCATTTTTCTTATTTTTACATTTATTTTTGCATGTGAATGGTAAAAGGGCAATCAAAATAATTTTTAAAAGCTATAAAAAATTGCATGATCAACCTAAGGTAACCGTTCTTAGGAACGGGCGTTGTGGGGGTGGCTAACACCTTCCCCACTCACAATCGTACTCCCAAACCCAACTCTGATTTACAGACCATCCTTATCTCTTTTTTGTTTTTTTTTATATTTTTGGTTTTCCAAAATTTCCCTTAAAATTTTGGTGGCGACTCCTCCGAAATCGGCTCCCATCGTGTGGGTCAATTTCTCTCTTTTTCTTTACCTCCACGCTATCCGCGTCGCATCTACGGGTGTGATAATGACTATTGATTTCTTGAACATGTTTGCCTACAAATTGTCTGGAGAAAATGAGCTCCATATGAATAATTTTAAAAAAAAAACTAGAAAACTTTGCATTTGTATACAAATGCTAACTAAACGGTGGATTTGCTTGGAGTTTGTTACAAATGCCATCAAAAGGCCTTCCCTTTTACTAGCACTCAAAAACACGGTGTTTAAGAAATGCCAATGAAAGCACAGAAAAAATGCAAAAAAAGATTTTTTTGTAGTAGTGTATATATAGCTCTGGAGTTGTACTTCAAACCTTGAGAATACAATTGTATTAAAATTTGATAGTAAAGCTTGCCGCCCATTAATGGGTTATATCTTATTTGATCCAGATCCCGATATCATGCGAATCTAGGCACACTCAAATCTCAGGGACTTGATAACCTAAACTAAACCTAAGATAAACACTGCGGGCATGGAGGTTCACTAGAGCGAGGAGAGATAAATTATCTGTTGTAGCCAAGAAAAGCTTTGGGAGCTCTTGGTCAATGAGTATTAGGGTGTGTTGATGTCTGTTTTCAAGAGACATTTCCTTCGTTGCTTGCCTCCTTAATAATTGTCAGAAGTCGGCCAAATCCCTATCCCCAAGTGTGTGATCCCATGCCCAGAAATCTTGCAATGCTTCCATGTTCTATGTCACGTACATGAGCATGTCCACCATTCTCACAACATGGATACTTGGTGCCAAAGTGTCTCATTTGAAGTCTTATTCGCACCAAGCTAGACTTAAAACCCTATCGGACCTGACCCCCTAATAACATCTTGGTGCCTACAGGGTCACTTCATTTATTTATGTATTTATATATCTAGTATTGTACCTGATTTTACTATATTATATATATATATATATTATTCCTATGTTATCTTTCAAGTTTATTCCTATCTTAAGCATCATCAGTGTAACACAATCTACAGAACATCTTAGAGGTAATTATAAATAATTTAAAATTATGCTTAAAATAATTACACATGAGTAGTTTATATATGAAATCTAAAATAATCTGTTGCAATTTCTGTAAAAAGAAATTCCACTGAAATCTAAAATATGGAGCTGTAACCAAAGTTTTATTTAATTCCCCCATCGTATAGAAGTTCTTCAATTGATAAAGATCATATCAATCCCACTGAAGTTTGATTAGGAAGTAAAGTTGTAGTCTTGTAGAGCTTGTATCATTCATGGAAGTTTATGATCATCATCACTTAATATTCGAGAATCATTTTATAATTTTTTTTTTGTCTGGCCTCATAGACTCATTAATGAAATTATAAGCTTAATTTGTGGAAGAAGAAAATTGCTAAATTACATCTATGGTCATTTTTTAATTTTGTGTGAATTTTAAATTTCATTGAATTTGTGAACTGAAAACAAATGGGATGGAGAGAGAATTAAACAATGTTCTTTTTTAATTTTTCCTAAGAAAATTGGACTGTTAAAAAAGTGATTAAAAGCACAAGATATCATAAAAAAGGAATGACGTGAGAAAGAAGTGTAAAATGTGTAAGAATTATAGAGAACTTTGATTGATTTACTTGACAATAACAATAAACAGGTGTGGGGGGCTAAATATTATTTATTAAAAAAAATCCTTTTTTATAAGGAGAAATGAGAATTGGGGACCAAAACTTTTAATTAAACACAGTAAAGAATCTTATAGTTTTTTCAGTAGTAAATACAGAACAAAGTAATAGTAAATTTCTGATATTCAATAGTAAAAAATATTATAAGATTCTTTATTATGTTTAATTAAAAATTTTGATCCCCAATCATCATTTTCCCTTTTTATAACATTGATATGAGTGGCATAAATCCAAGACTTCCCATGTGAGCAACGCAATAGAGTCCCAAAGATATGCAAATGGGTCCACAAAGGCACATAAAATAGCAATGTGACTTTAAATAATTCACATGCCCATACTGTAGAGAGTGTGTACGTGTGTAAATATATTAGGTTTTGTTAAAATATATAGCACTAATATTTCATGTTCGGACCATTATTTGTAATCTTCATTTTCCTTATTTTAGGTATGAATTTTGAGTACTTCAATTGTCAATGATACACACATTTTTATATGTGGATTTGATCTCAAACTAATTACATATACTTCACGATTTGTATGAATCATGATATGAAGCAGAACACAAAACTCAAAAATTCTATTTATAAGATATGTACAAATTACATAACATTATAATAGCAGAAGAAAAGAGAAGGCTAAATGCCACTCATACCCTATAGAAACGTGGGTTTGAATCCTAAAAGTGATGTTAGAATTTCGTTGATAATTAATCAAAATATACGTATGACTTCCCTTGCTTGCCCCGAGGACCTAACACGTAAATTTTTGTTTTTAAGAAAAAATAAAAGAAAAGAGGGGGCTAATAATGAATAATAGTAAGATATTGCATGAAAATAATATACAGAAGCTAGTCAAGATTGTCACGGGCAATACTCCTCGTATTTCCTCGGATGGCAAGAATACGAGAAAAATCCTTATCACCCTACCCAAAACCCTCCCAGAATTATTCAGATGGGACTCGTGGGGATTGACTGCTTCAAGTTCTAAATGCAGTGTGAATGATCCAAAGGAGAGACCTAACAATAAGGATACGATCAGATGGCACATAAATATGCAACAAACTTGTTTAGTCTCCATGGTCGCCATGTTTGGGTCACCTTCAGTTGCTGCAAGAAGAATACAAGAGCAACACCCAACGAAAGAGAAGAGAGAGAGAGTTGGAACAAAAGAAGAGAGACACAGTATGAAAAGACAGAAAGGAAATAAGAGATAGAGAACGGAGAAAGAAGAAGAGAGAGAAAGAGATGGAGAAGGCGTACGAGCAGCTAGGAGTTTCCTTTGTTTTCTCCTTGAAGGTATGTGGGTCTATTTATAGGCGCGAGCCAAAGATTATTTTACAAAAATGTCCCCAAAACTAACATTAATGTACAATAATATCCTTTAAGTGTTTACCTATTTACATCAGCAAAATTAAAAATTTTATATTTTGTGAAAAAAAAAATTTTTTTAACAGAAAATAAATTTTAAAAAATAATTTACTTATCTGTATAAAATATTTTTATAGGACATATTACTTATAGCACTCTCGTAATTCTTTTCGCTATTTGTTATATATCAACCACTAATATATATAAGCATAAACTGGTTCATAATAATGGATAGAAATCAAAATAAGATGTTTTTAAAAAAAAATCACACAGATAAAAGGAAGGTGCAGGGTTAAAGTTAAATGAAAGTATTAATTTTATTAAAAAAATAATACTATATTTTTAAAATACTCTTCATTAATTTCATTAAATTTTCTTTTAAAAAGAAAGTTTGGTTAGTTGTAGAGTAAATTAATGAATATTATTATTAGAAAAAGCTTATAAAGACCACTTTGTGAACTTTAGCTGACTTTAGCTAGCATTTATTTCAACAAATACTAGCTAAAGATCATTCTAGTTGGTGTTTTCTTTTTTACTAGCAATGAAATAGTTAGTATTTCTAAAATACCAATAAAAACAAAAAAAAAAGTCAACTATTCCTTCTTTTCTTTTACAGTGGCTCCATTAAATCCTATAAAAGATCTTATATTATATAATGTGATAAGGGAAAATTTGTAAAATATATACTCCCTTTAGTCTAAAATATAAATCCTCTTTGAAAAGTTTTTTTTATCTAAAATATAAATCTCATTTGGTAATTTCTAAAGTATTAAATATTTTTTTTCTATTTTATCCTTATCTATAATTAAATGTAAGAGAGATGATAAATTTTAAATGTAATATATTAAATGGAGGTATTATGAAAAAATAATGTATTTATTTAATAGATTTAATGAGTAAAAGTAACTTTTTTTATTTTATATAATAATATAAATAGAACTTATATTTTAGATTGGAGGGAGTATCTTATAATATAGGATAGAGAGACTAGTTAAATCCGGAGACTTGGTGGTGGTTCAAGGAGAGAATTAAGAGACCTTTGAATTTGATTGCTGACACCTACATGTGCTGATTGAGAAGAGTAAATTATTTAATTACTACAACATTAATTAAAGGAAAGTATTTCACATTTTTGGTTGTGCCTACTCTCTCATACTTTTATTAGGCTCTTGCATTTTTTTCATCAAATCTGTCTACTTTTGATAGCTGGATGCTCAGGGGAGATGAAATAATTCCACTTTTTTGTTTTTATAACCTGAAATAATTCCACTTTACATACTTGGCAAGCAAACAAAATTGATATATGTAAATGTAATTGATTTGATAATGGATTGAAGAATATATGCATGTAATTAATTACGCTGCTTCTGTAAAGAAAAAAGTAATTTTTTTTAAAAAAAAAAGATACTTACTTTCAAAAAATTACTAATTAATCACTCTGAATTAATTTTCGTCTGCAAAGTTGAAAGCTTGGTGGTACTGCACTGGGGAGCTACCTGACCTTTTTTCAGTAAAAGTAGTCAAGTTTAGTCAGTAAAGCATCATCTTTGTGGACATGTTACTTCATAATTGTATAATGTATTATTCAATCAACCACATGCATGCATGCATGCGCCCTCTGACATGATGAGACATTAATTAACGGGCAATCAAGTTGATTATATTCATCAGGAATATATTATATACTAAACAAAATAACGGTATAAATATAATCAGAGCGATTCTAAGCATAATAATGGAAGGAAATTAATCAAAATATAATTAAATCTGGAGATTGGTGGTTTAAGAGAAAAACACCTTTATCTGCTGAGAATAAGGTGAGGTTCTGAATGAGATCAAAGAAAATAAAGTTAAAAGTATAAGGTAATTAAGATATATAGAGTAATGTAAAAGATTAGCATGTAATTAAATAGTGAAGTTTGGTTTGTTAATTATGGATTATGGAACTAATTAAGCAGGACGGAAGAGACTCTCTCTCTATATATATATAAGGAATATAAAATTATGGTGTGATATTCCATTGAAGCCTTAAAAAAGTACAAGAGTTTACATGCAAGATCACCCTTATTACCTTAGTCATACAAGGACCTAGCTATAAAAAAAATAGAGTAATGTAAAATAGTGAAGTTTGGTTTGTTAATTATGGATTATCTCTACTTTTGCTACATTGGGAAGTCAAAGTCAAATTTCTATAGGGTTGGACGAAAACAAACCAAACTCATAAGAAAGAAGCCTAAAATATATTTAATATAAGTATTAATTTAAATATCTATTAAATTAATAAATAATATATGTATGTTATTAAATTCAGAAACAAATATAATTTCCTACCTAGCTATAAAAAATACATGTTATAAATTCATAAATATGTATTACTTATTTATACCATTGGAATTTTAGTTAAATAGAATTTATTTCTCATCTTTTCTATAATAAAATTATTTGGAAAATCTACTTTTTAAAACGAATCGGTAAATTATCTATAAAAAATCTTTTTACAAATTGTTATGGAATCCTAATCTTTAGTACTATCCGACGATCAATAGTAAATTTTACAATACAGGTAAGAGATATGACAAATTGACAATTATTTTTTAAAACGTTTTTCTTCAAAAAATAATTAATAAATATATTATCCACTCTTTTTTTAAAAATTTGTTTCATAAGATACTATTGGGCCTGCCTAATTAATTATGAAGTCCCATCCGTAGCCTATGATAAAATCATCTATTGAACATTGTGTTGATTACTTAAAGGAATCGAGATTTCGCCTCCCACATATATAAGCTGCTTTCGTTTGTTTTAGAAGTTAATATTCCATGCGCATGTTATGATTCAGCAAGATCCCTTTCAATTTATTTATTTAAATTTAATATATATATATATATATATTCATGCATTGTAAAGCTTGACGATGAGCAATTAGCGTCTTCAAATTTGGCCTCATCTGCAGGATACATGTATAGCACCAGAATATATATCACCAGACATAAATTGAAGTTCAGTGATAAGTGTAATATACACAGCTTTAGAGTTGTTTTTTGAGTCCTAAAAATACAGTTACGTTAAAACTTGGTGGTAGAGTATGCCACGTGTTTGATCTTACTTGACTTGATTGAGATTAATCTTTAACTAGCTAAATCCTCTAGAGTTGTATATATTGGGTATCTTAGTGTTAGGCCTCTCCTTTGGATCATCCAAAATGCTCTGAAGATCGCCTGCTTTTGCACTTTGGATAATCCAAAAGGGAGGCTAACAGTAAGGATATCAAATCCCAACTAAAGTACTCAACGATGCACAAGAGATTGAGTGATAAAGAGATGGAAGAAAGCAGAGAGACAAAGATATGAAAAGAAAGAGAGGAATAAGAGAAAGGTGGAAGAGATGAGATGTGGAGAGGGGTGGAGGAATAATGTGTGTGTGTGTTCAGGTGGCCTTTATTTATAGGCATGAGACAAATATCATCTTACAGAAATGTCCCTAAAGCTCAAATTAATTTAATAATAATAATGCCCTTAAGTCTGATGATATATTAACAACATCCATAAAAATATGCATCGTCGTTAGTTTTTTAATAGTTGTAAGTAGGTAGGTAATTTTGCATCATCTGGACCCGGAAAAATTAGTTCATGGAGGCAAAGTTATTAATCTGTGATGAAGCTACTTCTGGAAAGAAAAGGGTAATTTTTAATTAAAGAAATACTTATACACACACACACACACACCACCTTCAAGTACATGATCCTTCATAAATAAAATTTGCAGTGTGTCTTTTCGTTCCTTAAAGCTAAGACCTTTAAAGATAAGGTCTTCATCTATGTACGTGTTTAAGCGTAACCTGTATCAATATATATGAAATATAAGGGCATAGGTGTAGAAGATACATATAGAAAATTAATGAACATCCTCCTATAAATATTCAGATATATAGAGATTGGTCAGCATATAAAATAATGTGCTAAAAATTAACAGAGGAAAAATAGCAATACGAATATGATGAGGAAGACTAATACACGGATTCTCATCAGTAAAAGCCAAAAGCAAAAATCCATTAGCCACCTGTCCTCCTTTGCAAACACAAGGCCAACAAGGAGAAAGGTTAAGTTGACAACTTTTGTTATATGTAGCATACATACATGCACATCATTCTAGGGTTTAGCTTTAGCTTTATATCAGTGCCTTCACGTCTTGTTATTCCCTTCATTCACAATTTCTATTTTCCATTTTTTGTTCATTACACAGCTATATATATGAGGAAGTAATCATTGCCCATGAGGACCCACCACCAACTTGTCAATTAAAACCCATGCCCATATATATATATATATATATATATATTACTTTAAAGTCAAGCTTCAATTAATATATGCTTTTAATGACGCGCGTAAGACCAAAACTGAGCTCTTCTGTGTATTTGATTAACCTTCCATACTCTTTACCCACCTTCACCTATACAACCAAAAATAAGGATAAGGGGTGTGCTTGGTTTTAAGTTTGTCAAAACAAAATGTTTGGGTGAAATAAGTTTATCAAAATGGTGTTTGGATAAAAATAAGAAATAAGTAGTTTTATGTTAAAGCACAGCGTGTATAGAGTCCACATTATCCATTCAATTATTGGTTTTGTTTCACAAGTAACACCAAAATAAACACACCCATGAATTCTTAATTTTGTTCTAGAATTGTAACACCAAAATGAAGAACAATAAATTATTGATTTTATTTTATATGAAACTCCCAAGTAAAGAACACCAAAATAAGCGTCATAACTTCCCAAAGTCTAAATAAAATTCAAACAATAAAAAATAAAATAGAAGAAAGCTTATATACTTAAACTTAAGTATATCTAAGGTTTTTTTTAAAAAAATCAAATTATATATAATAAATGGATTCTAAATTTAAAAATAAACTAACAATATTAGTAATAATGAGTTATTCACCGCATAAGTAACACGTAAAAAATTTACTTATACCAATTTAATTAGAATAAAGTATCATAAGTATATCAAGTATATAAGTTAAAATATTGAATATTTTTAATAACATATATAACATAAAAATGTCGTGCCAATTACTTGAAATAGAATTTGCATGAAGCACTCAAAACAAATTGAAGTGCTTTGTCAGTACAGTAATACGTGGATTTCTATGTCACTAACACATATACATTTAATTGCTTAATTATAGCTTGATTGTTCCTAAAATATGGTTAACAAGGCGAGGAGAAATATTAGCACTGAGTTTTAATTTGTGTTTAAACATACAGAAATTATTAGTTACCTCTTACTAACATAAGAAGACATCATCATTACTTTAAAAAATGTCATCAAAACCTGATTATAATATATTATTAATTAGCAATTAACAATGGTTGATATAAATAGTAGTCTATTGTGGACTGGTCATAGAATGACCGTGCCACCTATATACATATATATAGCCAACTTCCTGTGTAATAGACTTTATCGATATTGGAGAAAACAGGGCAATATTCGAAATCCTACTTTCTTCTTTGTAACTTGTAAGAGCCTTTAATTAATTTTTTTCATGAAAAGGGGAATTTGAATTTTTGATAGACAGATATTAATTTTGGCAAAGGAAGATTACTTCGATTTTTTATTATTATTTTTTTCATTCAATTTCAACATCAATTGCTAAGAAAAAGAAATTAAATTAATTGGTCAAAAGACCTGTTTGATTTTTCATTTTTTTTATTTTTAAAACATAGCTTCTCATAAAGAAGATTGACTTGGAAAATAATTTTATTTCAATTTTCTAAATGTTTAAAAATTTTTGGAAAATAATTTCACACAGGGGCTTTTGGAAAATTTTAATTAATTTTTTTATTTTTTGTGTGTACATAAAATAAAAAAATTAGATGTTAATAACAGAATTCAGTTGAAATTAAATAAGATAAAAAAAATCTTTTGAGGATATAAATTGAAGCAAGTATACGTAGGAGAAGTTGAAGGCTACTGGAATGTGTGTGAGGAGATATTGACTCAACCTGATGCATAAACATAATCACTTCTCATGAATAGGAGGAGTGTTAATATGGCTTGGTTGATATATATATATATATATATGCATGAGACTAGATTAGTTTTAATTAAGATAGGTCAAGGGTAATATAATTAATGGTGTGACTAAAATGTATAACTGATTCCTGAATTAGTTAATTATTTGGTTAGGATTTCAGGTGGAAAGTCAGCCAAAAAGGCAATAGCACATGAATAAAACCATGTTATAAGTAGATACAGAAATAAGGATTAGTATCATCTTCATACTTTTTTCAATATCTTTCTCCATGCACTTTTTCGAAGTTGATGGACCTACTTTATAGTTTTTATTTTTTTCACTTGTAACAAGTAATGACTTTGATCAGGTTTTGATATTTTTTTTAAATTTTTAATCTAATTCTAAGTAGTCATAATGACTCTAACTAATCTAAATTGAGTAAATATGACCACAATGGTGGAAAAGTTACACTAACAAGTATTTAATATAACTATATACCCAAATCTTAAAATCAAAAACGGTGATAAAGTTATCACACAACTCCTTCTAGCCAAGCCATTGGTGGTATTGTCTCGCAATCAACACCTTATAAAATGTTTTGAACAATGAAGGCAGGCCCTCATTGTGGCCCAAAATTGTGATCCAAAATTGTTACCAGTTAGAGAGAGAGAGAGAAAAAAAAAGTTGCTGTACCTAATCTCACGATATCGTACCTGTCTCTTAGAAATTGGACTTGACAAAGCTTCTACTTCAGCTTTCTTGTGGGTGGCTCCCAAAACTTGGGGTTCGAAAGAAACACGAAACGATCGAGCGAAAATGCGCCCTCACCTCTTCGCCGCCAATCGTTGCTTACTTCGTCTTCCTGTTCTGTTTCGACCGTACAACTCCGTATCTCTTCCACCATCTACTCCTATTCTTTTCCGAAAATCCCTCACGTCTCTCTCGAATCCACAGATTCTCTCACAAAACACGTTCTTCACCTCGCGCTTTGTTCGCAATCTTTGTGTCCGCGCCGCCGATGTCAACGATGCTGGCTCTATCGACTTGCCTCTCATGCAGTCCATGGAAAAGAAGGTGTTTTTTTTCAATTCTTGTATAATTTCCCTTTTTTCTCTTCGTTATTTGATGGTTACTGAGAAGTTTTCTGGACAAAGATCTTAATTTCCGTTTTTACATGGTACTATTACTAATATTCTGTCGCATGATGGATGGGAAGTTAGCCTGGGTGACAGTTCTCTAGCTGCTAACATTTTGGATTGTCAATTCCTGTTGACTTGCATTTGACCGAGAGTGGTAGGAATATGAAATGGAGTGCTGCATAATTGTGAAATAGCTAGGGAGGGAGAAAGTGACTTTTGGTTTGGGTGTGTGGTTCCCAGATTAGTTATGGAGGTGATTACTATTTACTAATAGTCATTAGCCTTTCTGTTGTTTGGTTTTGTTGGCACTCTTCTTTGTAAGGAATATTAGCTCTGTGGAGTGTATCTATATGGGAGTTTCTTCCTAACTAAAACGGGGGCTTTTCCGTTGTAATTCCTCTGAGAGGCTTTGTCCACATTTTATTTTTGAAAAGTATGCTCCTGAGAATTAGTTTATGACACAGAGCCACAAGTTAATTGAATTGTTTTGTTCTTTTTCTCTCCCTGATTGGTAACTTAATTAAACAGATCAAGGATCATCTCAATGCAGAATCAGTCTCTGTGAAAGACGCTTATGGTGATGGTCGGCATGTTAGGTGAGCGTTAATCTTCTATCCTACTGTTTAAATGCTGTTTGAATTCATTTCGATTGCCTTCAGGTTCATTTTTTTGTGTATAAAACTCTAGGTTTAATAGAACTCATTAGTATCAATATATCAATATATATAATAAAATTTTTAGGAAGCCGCACTATTTATTAGCCATGAACCACCATGTGGCTCATCTTAGACTTTGTACGACATATGGGGCGCACGTCTAGTTTTTTTTGGATATCTACTAATTAATAGGTTCATAGGAAGTACACAGGAGGACTTGGGAAATGAAAAAGAAGACCAAAATTAGTAAAAGTAGAAGATGGAATATGGCGAGCCAACAGCCTTTGATGTTGAAATTTTTAAAGGGGACAAATATTTAAAGAACTCTATGAAGGAAATCCCTACAAATTATAAAGAGACCAAGTATGTATTATTTGATACGAGCTTGCAAAACTTAACTGTTAAAGAATTGTGTCAAGGTTTATTTAATTAACCCTAAAATTCCCAATTGAAATTTATTTGGAGAAAAATGGTGGAGAACATTGACTCTCTATGTACAAATATGAAAATTGTGTGACAAAATTTGGCCTATAGAAAAGTATGGAGCTTTCTGTTGGGTGCATGCATTAGGTATAATATTTGAGCAATTGTCAAGTAACTTAGCTAAGATGCCATGTTTTGTGATGTCATTTGCAATTGGTAATTGGATTTGTATAACTTAGATATGATTTTAACAACTCTAGTTCCTCATTACCATCTGTTCTAGCTCATAGGTTTTAAAATTATCTGATTCTTGACCAGAACTTACAATCACTAGTGCATGTGTTTTAATTGCATTGTATATCTTTGTAACCCCATTTTGTGGAATTTTTGGGTTGATTCTGTACTCCTATTCACCACATAAACAGACTTTACTGTCAAAATACCCAATTGATTTTTTTTTTAAATTTCACTATTTTTTCTGGAAGTGAAATGGTGAGAAAGAAGCTCTAGGTATAAAATTTCGCAAATTTAGAGGCTTAAAGTGTATTTGCCTCCAGAAAAGTATGGAACTTTCTGTAGTTCTGTGGGATGCATGCATTTGGTATGTAATATCATATCAAAGCAATTGTGAAGTCATTTAGGTTAGATGCCATGTTTTGTGATGTCAGTTGCAATCGACACTTGGCTTGGTATAAGCTTGGATAGGACAAGTTTCTAAGTTTGCGTTGTGTAGATCTTGATCTTGATTATCATACCTATTAAAATTTTGTGCCTTTTGCAAGTTACTGTTTGTGTTGTCAATGGTTGATAAGATTTTGATATATGCTTAATCATAGAATCCTTGATATGATCTAACGGTTTGATTCTTTCGATCCCTTGGCCAATCCTATCTAAAATCTCAATCTTAACAACTATCGGTGTTGAATTGCAGTATCGAGGTTGTGTCGGCAGCCTTTGAGGGACAATCAGCCGTAAATAGGCAAAGGATGGTGTACAAAGCCATATGGGAGGAGCTTCAGAGTACAGTTCATGCAGTTGATCAGATGAGTACCAGAACTCCTGCTGAAGCATCTCAACGAAATGATAATAGATCATGAATACATTACACACTTACATGAGTTAGACACATTGTCCTTGGTCAAGTATTTGTGCTCTTCATGGATCATTGCGTTGCTGTTTCCTCACAATGATTTTTGAATTTCAAATTATGGTTCTTATGTAGCCCTCCATCACCCAGCATGTTTGTGTACAATAGTGCAAATAATTAATAATGCACTTGACGAGGATAGACTTGTGGTTATTGCAGCTCATTTTTCTCATATCTTTAAGTCATCTTAGGGCTTATTTGGTTTTCAGTTTTGTAAAAGTCCTAGGGCTTGTTTGGTTTTCAGTTTTGTAAAAATAAATTAGAATAAATAAAGTTGTTAAAAATGGAGTTTATTGTAAGTTGTCATATTTGGATATTTTTTTTACAAAATTATCGTTTAACAAAAAATTTATTTGAATGATAAAAATTAAAAATACTTTTAGATGTATAATATAAAATTAATATTTATCTCTTTTTTCAAAACTGTGATTTTAGAAAAGAAAAGATAACTATCTTTCTTCTTTTAAAATTATAATTTAATTCACTTTTTATTTCTTAAAAAGATAGTTTGTATTTGACTAAACACATCTTCTTAAAATATTATGATTAAGAATCATGGTTTTTTTTTTAAATCAACCAAACACATGTTCTTAAAATATTATGATTAAAAATTATAGTTTCTTTTTAAAAAAATCAACCAAACAGGTACTTAGTCATGATAATGGAAGGCGGAAAAACTTAGCATATGGGTCTACGAAAGATATTTGTTCTGTCAACAATGTCCTTAGAAAGATATTAATTTAAAGTTAATTCAAAGTATCTTTTATAATTAACCTTAATCCTATAATACATATTAATAAAGCTGTTGGCACAGACTTTTGAACACATAAATAGATGGTGTTACCTTTTAATAGAATTTAAACTATTATTCACATAAAATTTAGACAGTTTAATGTTACTATAAAGAAACAATTGATGAGTCGCAAGTCACTCCATGGCCCTTGAATGATTGCCCATATGTTCTGGTGTTATATTTTATGATAATGTGAAATTGATTGTTTGGATAAGTAAAATGAAAGCGATACCAACACAATTAAGTGGACAAAAAATGATGAAAGATAATTTTTTTGTGTACACAAAGAGTATCTTCAACTAATAATAGAAAACTAATTTTTTTGAGATAGAAATTATTGAAGTGTGTTTTGTCTTTTCTAATAAAACATTTTTTATACATATATGCAAGAATCAAACCTAGAATTAAAGACAATTTTTATTGATACAGAAGTAATAATTACAAGAAATATTAACAAAGATATATTGAAGTAAAACAGGACTTTAAATTGAAAATGAAGAGCAAAGAGTGAAACGAAAAACGGAGAAAAAGAAATTGAAGTGAGTTAAATGTCGTATGCTCCTTAGAATCAAAGATAATACTTTATGTAGCCAAAAGGATCGGATTCTGTAACATGAAATGCACGCAATAGAACATGTAAAACATGCTGCAATTAATTCACACTCAATTGATCTATGAATCATTTATTCTTCTACACGTTAAACAAATAATTATATATTTACAAAATAATCGAGTTGTGAGTCTTTTATTTAATAATTAAATATATATTTACGCCAAATTTTGTGAAAATTCTCAGCTCAATTACACCTGGATGGAATCACGGAAACCTCGCCGGAATTCACAACTCATTTGATTATTATTTGTAACTTATCTTGCACGATCTACAACTCAATTAACCATTATTTATATTTGATCCTATGAAATTCACAACTCAATTTTGCTTAATATATTTTTTCTAGTCCTAAATATAGGATATCTTTCTAGAAGTAATGTTTAGTTCAAAATATAGGATATCTCTAATGTATTAATTATTTTTCCTATTCATGTCCCTAGTTTATATAATTAACGGTTGAGAAACAAATATAGAAAGTATGAAAGATAACATAATTAATAAAAATAAATAATAGAAAATATTAGATTTTTTTGATAAATTTAATTATTCAACTTTTTTTTTAATATACATGAGGTTGAAATGTCTTATATTGAAGATCGAAAAGTATACAACAATAGATTCTACCGTTGTTATTTACAACTCATCTTCCATGATTTCCGATTCAACTAATTATTATCTATGATTTATCCCATAGAAATTCACTATTTAATTACACCTTGAATCTGATTGGAGACCTCACCGCTGAAATCCTCTTTGAAGAAGGAAGGGTGAAAGAAATAAAAGGGTATTTTTGGCATGTCAATTTTTTTTAGATTAAGTCCTAGGAACTTTTATGTAATTTTGAAAGTTTTAGGTTCAATGTTTTTTGCCCTAGGGTCACCCCAATAAGATAGTTTTGTGTTTTTAAAAGCATAAACAACTTTTAGCTGTTTCTATTAAAATTATAGATTGGAAGTGGCGATAGAAGATACCTTGTGAATAACATGATTCCATATAGTTTTAATATTTTATATCAATGATTTTTACCATTACATCCTTTTTTTTTTTGAGATACCATTAGATCCAATTGAACAAACAAAATCATTAACATATAATATAAAATTTATAGAAAACCACACTATTAACAATTATGAATAATATGACTCATTTGTTGAATCCCATGTACAAAGAAACATGCCTAGTTTATGGATAGAAACACAAAAAAAAAACGTGTATAAAGCTTCCATTAATTTGTATAGTTATCAAGTTCTAAATAAATATATAAACTACAAGCAACCTAATATCGTTGATGAAATTTTATAGGTCAAGCATCAGGCCAAAAGACTAGGACATATATTATATGGATTCTGATTGAGTGTACCAAACAGATACTCCTACAAGGAGTCAAAATGCAATAAACTGAAATTGTAGATACATAAAAACACATTAACTAAAGACCATGAAAATTTCATCATCTTCTATATCTGAAGCTCCTGAACCCTCTGCAAAATTAAACAGCAATAGAATATTAGAAAGTAGAAATCAGAAGGCAGATACACATTATAGCCAATTTATTATTGAAGTATGAAGCTTATAGATGCAATAATACCTTCAGGCTCCTCCTTTTGGTCTAAGTCACGATCATTCAATTTGACCTCTTTAGCAGTTAGCCAATTTTTAGTGCACATAAGTGCTTCAACAATCCTTGCTGGTAAAAAACTCCTGTATTCCTCAAGCACACGCTCACTTGGTCTAAGAGCATATTCAGAGGTAGCAGATGCTGGCATGGCTAATACATCACGCGCAATTAGAGAAAGTACCTTATATTTTGCAGCATTATTTTTCCACCAAATCAAGATATCAAAAGAAGGATCATCATCAACTAAATCAGCTGTGAGATACTTCTCCAATTCTGTTTTTCGATCCCAAGTAACTCTCATTTTCTTTATCACTTTTTCCTTCACATTTGTATAAACAAAAGATGACCTCGTTGATCCCCCTGCATCAGTTCTACTCGATTCACCATTAACTTTCAGGATTTCAGGAGGTTCATCACTGACTAAAACAGCATATTCTTCGTACAAGCGATACAAGGTGTCTTTCACCTTTTTCTTCATGGCTGCAGACACTTCAGTATCAAGATATATATGTTCAAAAATCAAGTTCACATAGTCAAATTTATATCTAGGATCCAACACCACCCCTATAACCAACAATGGGTTCAAGTTGTCTGGTTTCCCCCAATAATTGTCATACTTACGTTTGATATTCTTTGCCATATCCCTTACAAGAGGATCTTCATGTGTGATATACTGTTGTAACATGTCTTGAATAAGAGTCATGTCATGGAAGAATTCATTTGATGTCACATGTGATGATTGAGAGAGTCTCAATGTAATGTCATAGAAGATCTTCAAAAACTGTACAAATGCAGAAACTTTACTCCAATCAGAAGTTGTAGGAGGACCAAGTTTATCCTCATCTTCCTTAAAGTATGCATTGTACACATCTTCATTTTCCATTCTCTCAAACACTTTTTGAAACTTCAGGGCACGTTCCAACATCATGTAAGTAGTATTCCACCTCTATACAGTATCCAAACGCACAAGACCCTTGGACTCAATTTCTTCATTTTTAACATAACTTTTGAATGTTTGAAGTCCTCCAGAAGATATCCTGGCATATCTAATAGAATTGCGAATAGCAGAAATAGGGTCACACAAATCCCTCAGCACATCATTTACCACCAAGTTTAAAATATGGGCATAACACCTCACATGTAGAAAATCTCCATCGCATATTAACCCATTCCAATTTTTCAAATATGTCATGACATCAGAGTTTGCATCATCTACAGTTAATGTGAACAATTTTTTAATCCCCCATTTCAACAAACACTGCTTAATTGTCTTTCCTATGGTGCCACGTTTATGATCTTCAATCATACAAAAGTTAAGCATCTGCTTTTGAAGTCTCCAGTGTTCATCAATGAAATGAGCTGAGAGAGACACATATTTAAAATCATGAATTGATGTCCAAGTTTCTGCAGTGAGGCAAATACCCAAACATGATTTTTGTAACAGTTCTTTGAGCTTCTTGGATTCTTCAAGGAAGAGACTGAAACAATCTCTAGCAATCGTCATTCCTGATGGAACTTGGAATCCAGTATCTAGACAATGCCAAAACATCTGGAACCCAGGCCTTTTCATAACATGAAAAGGCATCTCCTCACATATCACACATTCTGCTAAAGCTCGTCGACATTCCTCTAGAGTGTTTTCACCCATACTTGAATCTGTAGCAGCATCAGAGTTTGAAGCATTATCATCATCTGAAGCATTGGTGTCTTCACAAGGAATAGAGCTAGGTTCAGGCTGGGGTTGCAATTGAGTTTGTTCAATACTTTGATCTGCTGCTTCAATATCATCATATGAAGCATTGGCGTCTTGAGAAGGAATAGTGCTTGGTTCAGGTTGAGGTTGCCCTTCATTTTGTTCAATACTTCGGTCTGCCATTTCAATTTGAACTGAAACAAGAACATGTTTACTCAAATTGAGTAACTAATAAACCTTTTTTACTTGGCTCTCAATAAAACTCTGGCCACCAAAGCCAAGGCTTACAGACATAATCGAGATCAAATCAACCAATGCCATCATGAAGACAAGGAAATCAGAATAGAATAACAATCGGCATGGAACTGAACAATAAATTCAGTAATTGAAAGAAAATAACATGAAAAAGAAAAAATATTAAAAAGAAAACAGTTGCACTTTCTTCTCTTATTGAAAAGAAGAAAAAAACCTTAACAATAACATAAAAAAGAAAATATAAAAAATATGGCGGTAGGCTGCACATTTAAGAAATCCAGTAATTGAAAGAAAATAAAAAGTTCCTTGCATTAACAATTGGTCATATGGGTCTTGCTAGTCATTTGACACAGGCCCCTGCCTCTCCCGGCACTGGTAACGACTGAGATGGTGGCAGTAGCAGATGTGGCTGGCCAATCTTCCCATGACAATAGAGAAGACAAAAGAGGGGTCCCTAAAGAGCCAGCGGCTACCAGCATTGTCAAATGACTAGCACATCTGCTACTGCCAACGCTTCCCAATGACCAGGATCAGTTTTTGGCAGTGTTCCATCTGATTGAGCCAGACAAGCAGCTGATTGAGCCATCACAGCTTCCATTAAATGAGAGCACTATATAATAAATATCATGCACATAACAGATTTAATAGATTTACAGCACACAATACCATAAAAGTAGTTTATATCATTTCAAAAAAGAGAGATTTCAAGTATTCATCTACAACTTAGCTCATATGAGCTGATGGTATCGGTTAGAAGGCCAGATTAAAATAAATATTTAAAATATTAAACTCCCATTTCCCCAGCATCAGCCAATTTAAATCATATTTTGGAATGAAGACAATTTTGTCCTGGTGCACGGTGATAGCCAGAAGCATTAGTAATGATGTGGAGACTAAATATTGAAAAAGCCAAAGAAATTCTGACCTTGCAAATAGGTCTTCTAAAGACAATGAAACAGGTCCCCTCTTAGAAGAAGGTCGGGGACCATAGCCCACTAGGGTAAAAGGGATAACTAAATCTAAACATGCAGCAAAGTTATCTAATCCCTCTGTAAATCTAAAAGAGACACTGCCTTAAACAAGTCTTGAGCCTAGAGACACAAAGAATCTCCAAAAACATAATCCTTACGAATAGGTCTACTGAAGACAACGAAACAGCCCTAAAAATACAACCATTATTTTCTCTCAAACCAAATATTTCAAACCCCAGTTGAAGTCTAAAACCATCCTATACTTTAACAAAACCAAGATAAACGAAAGAAGCAGAAGCAGTGGAAATCACAGAAAACCCATAAGATATCATTCCAGTAAGCCCACGGGAAATGTCATGCACAACCAAACAATACCAACTAGGACAACGAATGCTAAAGTGAAATTTCAGACATGGGAGAAATCGAAGGTTAGTTTATATGGAATAGAATGAGGGAAGCTACCTGTTGCACGAAAATGCAAAAGAAACTTCGTACTTCTCACCAGTCCACTCCTTTGTTCACTCTACGTCACCAACGTCGTCGTTAGCTGCCTGGCAAGGGGAGGAATACGAAAGGAACGTTTGATTAATGGCCACGTTTGGGATGGGAGACAAAAATATTGCTGGCTCCTGTGTTGAATATAGGGTTTTTTAACCTTGTATTAAAGATAGGATTATTATTAAAATATGTTGCAGTATTTATTATATATTTTTTAAAAAATTAAATTAAATTTTGATAATTTTGTAAAAAGATTATAATTTTTATAAAAATTAAGATAATTCAACTCCTATTATTAATTTGTATCACTCAGTTAAAAATATTTTATACCTAAAAAAAGAAAAAAGGGTTAAATAAAATAAATATAATCAATATATTAATTAATATAACCTTTACACATATTTTTTAGTAGTTAGAAGTATTTTTCATCGGAAGTAGAGGGTTATTTCCCTTGAGATTGAGAGTTCTGGCACCTCCCAACTTATGTTTTATGTCCTCTGGGGAAATCCGATAAATTGCAATGATACATTTACGTTTATATATTTTAATATATATTTATATAAATTTTTAGCAGACAAAAGGTGCGGCTTACTCTTTGAATATTATGCAATCACAAGGCTAGATAGAGTGAAATATAAAAGAGAAAATGACACTTGAGGACCAAAATTTTTAATTAATTTTATTTTAAGACAAAAATCCAAAATATCAGAAAATGACTATGTCTCAAATTAATTAAAAATGTAAATATGAAATGACCTAAATATTCTTGTAAAAAGGTTTTACACTCAACATCTGTTTTTTACTACTCTTTTTCATAAATTTGACACTGAACATCTCCAATTTTACGCTAAACATATTGTGAAATATGAGTGTAAAATTGAGGAAGTTTAATATCAAATTTATGAAAAAGAGTAGCAAAAAGTAGATGTTGAGTAGTAAAAAATGGAAGTTGAGTATAAAATTATGAGACTTATCCGATGTAAAATCTCGGGAGTCTTTAGTGTCAAATAGTGAAATATGAGTATAAAAATGCAGAAGATGAGTGTAAAATTCTGAGAGTTAAATTCTTTATTGTGTCCAGTGTAAAATCGGGAAAGTTCAGTGTTAAATTTCAGAAGAAGAGTAGTAAAAAGCAGATGTTGAGTGTAAAACGTTTTAATAAGGGCATTTAGGTCATTTGCTATTTAGAATTTTGATCAATCTGATATCATGGTCATTTTGTGATATTTTCAAATTTTTTGGTCTTAAAATGGAATTAATTAAAAATTTTGGTCCTCAAGTATCATTTTCCCAATATAAAAGGAATTATAATAATTATAAGGAAAACAACATATTATACATATAAAATTTATAACAAATTGTATTACTTACTTAGATTTAGAAATAGTGTAACTTACTTTAATTACTTTAAATTTCAAGTAAAAATCAAAGCTATCTTGAAAGAAGATAATTCTATAAAAAACATTATAGTTTTAAGAAGTTAAATCTTTTTAGACTATTATCATTACACGTAATTTGAGATTCTCACTATTTTTCATTTGTATACAACTATACAAAATTATCAGGTTATATTTACGTATTATCAGATTCAATTGAAAGCAGCTCTCATGATGTAATTATTTCTATTCGCAATGTTCAAATTATTAACCTGAACCAAATTTGTTCTACTTGACTCAACTACCATTAGTCTCACCAACTTTTTTTAGTTATTAACTACATAATTAATTAGAACGACCATGCAGGGAAGTTATTTAGCCAGAAGGACTTCGCACAGGAAAATGACATAGGATCAGTAGGGAATAATGTAATATGAATAGGAAATAGTCCTTCTGCCTAAATAAGTTTCTTTCGTGGTCCCGCTCATTAATTCTCCGAAGAAAATATTAGAACGTTTTTTTGGTACAGAAAATATTAGAAAGTTAAATAAGCGAGAAAGGTGTTCTTTAAAATGGGTTCGACTTGATGTTGATGGGCTTTTAGATTATTTAGGGGAGGCTTCTGGCCGTGGTCCAATACAAGACCATCAGGGCAATTGAATTGGGGATTCATGAGGAAGCAAGCTTGGTCCCACTAATATTGTCATTGCAAAATTGAGCAGTATTCTTGAGGAACTCAGGATATGCTGATGTTGGAATGAGGGGTTTCGAACTGTGAGGATTATTGTTGGACACCCTCTAGAGAATATGATGGATAAAATTTGGAAGCTCGTTGCATTGGATTGAAACATTAAATTGAATTATGTCTATTGGGAAGCCAATGAATATGCAAATTAGCTTGTCAGAACTGCTCATAGTCTTAAATCTCACTATTGATATACCTTCTCTTTTAGAGATCCTCTTCTTAATTGCAAGAGGTTGATAGGGCTAGATAAACGGATATGTGATAGGGAAAAAGACAAATTAGGATCCTCAAAAATAAATATTCCCCACAAAAAACCCCAGTTGGACATTTGAGGGGAATATATTTTATTTGCAGGCCTTCATTTGTCTTCCTCTCTGTAATACCCTTAGTTTTTTTATGTGGCCTGGCCATAACCTGTGACATTTTTTTTAAAAAAAAAAGCTAGAAAGCATTAGCTTTGTGAGAACCTTTATAACACTGGTCTCCAAATGGACCAAATAAATCCTCACAAATATCCCCAAATATAAAATTTCTTTGCCGCTCCTATTGACAGCATGCTAAGGAAATTGAGCTCAATATATAACTTTTTTTTTATGGCAACAATGGGTCAGCCATTGAATGATTCAAAACTACTCAAGCACACAAGAAATCAGAAAACATAGTCATTACTTATTACAATATGTAAGCAAGTTCATAGCATATTATAACAATATTCCGATACAGCAACAAACTCCCTTCAGGAGTGAAAAAGAAAATTGGCAACATGAAATACAAGACAGACATCCATATCCAAAGGGAGAGGAGAATATAAGGGCCCGACGCAGCAATAAACCCAGAGTGCTTCAAAAACTAACTAAAAGATGTGTCATGGCCAAAAAGCCAGCACTAGGGCTATTTATGAAACTGGGGAGGAAAAAAACCTTGGTTTCTTATGAAACTCATGTTGCATCCTCCCAGCTGATGGCGATGAGCCACAAACACGAAGGAGAGCTTCCCCGTTCATCTCGGGAGAGAGGAAAAAGATGATGTGAAGTGAAGGTAGAACGGAAAACAGGTAAGGGAAACAGGTGTTTCAGAATTAACTGATAGTTACAATTTGTTCTACATCTACATGCGGAACACCCTTTCAGCTCATTTCTGTCAGCTGTGCCTTCTCTTGAATATAATTGGCGAATTAGGGAGCTGCTGAAGAAGATGATTCTTCAAGGTTAGCATCGGGTCACTTTCTGGTCCAGAGTGAAGCTCTATCTGAATATAAGGTTAGGTGTAAGTTCTCAAAAGATACAGTAGATTAAATCAATAAAGTTCTTCGTTTCATAAGACTACATCCTTCATAATCAAGTCTTCAGCCAGTACTATCAATGCCACAGAACAAAATATGACCTAAGAAGTTCCTGACCTCATAATGTGTTATGATCATATAAAATGTGGTGAGTCTTATACGGTATACCAGTGAATATTTTCACTGGTATGATCATATAACGTGTTATGATCATATTTTCACTGTTGAAAATATGTTTCACCAATAGCCAGAATAGTCACAGTCCTTTAAGGTTTCCACCACCGCACACCCCCCCCCCCCCAAAAAAAAAAAAAGCTAATATTTTGAAAATGGAAACTGTCTTAATCTCAGCAATAGTCTCAAAGCACAAGGGTTAAAAAATATAAGTGAAACATACATTTAGCATGAAACTCATCATTGTTCTCAGGTTTGACATTCATGTGATTATTTCTATTAAATTTTGGTCAAATAGTAGAGGAGCAAACTACAGGGATATGACCTGAAAAACTTTAAACCACAAGAAGACAAACTAACTTTGAGCTAAACCACAGGGTTAAACTGCACTTCGCCCCAAAATTTCATAGGCAATAATCTGTAGTGTTGTGTCATGTTGAATATTCTTATTTTGCCACTATTAAATGTAACTGATGTTTTAGGCGGAAACATGCATCAATTACAATCCAGGAAAGTTTAGAAATTGCCTCATCTCTTGTAGTTGTAGAATAAGCCCCTTTAATAACTTGAACTTTCCAAACTCGTTTATTCTACTACCCTTACTACAATTGCTGAGCAATCTCAATTTGGACAAGACTAGGGCAAAGTTTCGAAGTTATCATGCTCATTTAGCTTTTATCTTCCACGTGAGCATAGCTAACAGATGTAAAATACTTGTTTATAACACAAACCTAAATGAACAGAATTACAGAAGATTGAAACAAAAGAAATACTTGAAAAGGAACAAACCTCATATTTTTTGAGAATCAATGCAAACAATGTTGCAACTACTTGGATGGCAAATTTCTGGCCAATGCAGGCACGTGTACCAGATCCAAAAGGAAGAAATGCAGCATTTTCATTCGGATCATTTAATACCAAGAAGTCAGGATTTGTATGTTCTTCAGCAGAACCTGACAGAACAATCAAATATTGAAGATTAGTGACGGACAACCAATGCAGACCCCCCCCCCTTCTCCCTCTTTTCTTTTCTCTTTTTCCTTTCCTTTTCTTTTTCTAGTATGGATGGATAGATAAGCAGCAAGGTAATCATGAAGTTCCACACTGCCACACAACTCCCAACCAAATTTATATGGAAACTTCATTTGAATGATGCATTCAGAATTTGAATTGCTAGCATAATTATAACGATTTTCTTTCTCTCCAAACACAATATAGCAAGCTACTAACAAAACTTCAAGCCAAAATGAAATCAGTATTGGTAAAAAGGTCAAGTACAAGCTCAGTCCAAGTCTATGTGCTCAGAAAGAAGCAAGTTATAAAATTACTTTTACTTTAGTACATGACTGTGGGGTATGATCATTGAACTACAGACTACTAGCAGACTATTCAAAACTCTCACCCATAGACAATATATTGAAACCATTAAAATTAGATGAGTAATGACTAGTTTTGTCGAGTGCATGACTGTAGTAAAACTTGTGCAAGAGATAAAAGAAAGGAATAATAGGTAAAAAAGATAGTACCATGAGATTGAAATTCGGAATTGCTGACTATCTTCACTTTGATTTTTTTCTTTTTACAAAAAAAAAAAAAAAACCAAAAACCTCAATATCACATACAAGGATAGAATAAAACCTGAGTTTGTAGTATCAGGAACCACCTTTGATCCTTTTCCAGCATTTGACAAAAACCGGTAGGGATTGAAATCCCTTGCGTTACTTCCCCAATTGGAGTCATCCATCTGTACCAACTGAATAGGTACAACCAGTACAGCTCCAGCAGGTATGGTTGCTCCATTTGCAAAGCTCATGTCTAATACAGGAGGATGAAATTTAATAAACCAGAAGTAAAGAACAAAAATATTAACAGCACTATATATTTAGTGTGTAACAGATAAATGTAAGCAGGTAATTAATAGAAACGTTAAAAAGGAAAAGCCAAAAGGGATCCCAAGATGTTTAGAATACCTATTATATGATAAATAACACAATTAAAAATCATGCTTGCACATAAGCAATATTGCTTTAAAATGAAACTAAACTTTCTCTCATGTCATGCTATGCTTATTTACATCAATTTTAGAAGATTTGAACCTTAAAATCTATATTTGATGGCTAAATGCATTGCAGCAGAAAACAAATGGAAGCAAATTCAAAATCATTGTTGATGTAAGTATGTAAGCAGAGTAGCACAAATATAAAGCTTAAATAATTTAACAAGGGTATGCAAAATTCATTCTAATGCACAACCAAGCTAGTAAGACAGACAGAACATCATCATCATCTTGGGTTAAAATAAATCACCCTCTCTTTTGGGGATAAAGGAAACAACTTCATTAGAAGGAATATACAGGAAAGAGCGGATAAAAATATTCTTCTTAGACAAGGCAACAAAAATAAAAATGGGCGACAATACAAAAGAGCTTTGCAAACCCCCAGCACCTTTACAAAGAAGGCTCCATGAAAATCACACGCATCAAAATCAAGCGTTAAGAAAGCTACTAAAGTACCTCTTAATTTTGGATCTTCATTTATTTTGTCCATAAAATCTTTGAAATTAGTCATTTTCGTTCCTAAAGTTTAAATTTTTATTCAATTCTCCCCCCAAATTCTGATTCCGCTAGAAAAGATAATAAATTTTGAAGTGTTCACTAACCATCCTACCTGTTTTATTTAAGTATAATCACATGCATATTATGAGGAATATCAAACCACTAATAATCAAATGCTATGACTAACTCCTCTCTATAAGAGGTCAAATGGTCATGCTTAAAACACTACTAATAAGCTTGTAAAAGTTCAGATACATGATACTAACTCTCAACTGCTATCTTTTTTCACCCCCTTTTCCCCCTCAGGCGACACTCTCAACTGTTATCTTCCCCTAACAATACCACTCCTTAATATAAAGGAAATCCACAAATAAGTAATTACACATACACAGTGCCCACAATTAGTCAGGAAATGTGCAGATTTTAATCCAGTTGGTTTTTGCATAAAAAATGCTCAAGGAAGTCACGCCATCACTAGATATATGGCAAATAGTGTTCATAGACTCATGCTTGTGAGAATAGGAAGCAGGATCTCACCATGTTTCAGAGAACACCTTTGCAGCAAGGGCCCTGTTGGCAGAAGACGTGCAGATTCATAAATTGTAGCCAATAGTAAAGGCATCCTGTAAATATCCTTTTGTTCATACTTAGATGGCTTCTTCCCCACAATGGTGATTTCTGAATAAACCTGTATGAACATGTATGAGCTTAACTCTACATAAGCTCAACTCTTTTTCCTTTTATGACTGAACCTAGAAATTACAGATAATGGTTTGCAAGCATCAAGGTAAAACAATCATACAAAAGAAGCAAAGCACAGTATCCCAAATCAAATCCATTTTTAAGAGGCCCTTGTGCAGTTAAGTCAAATCCCGTCCTAGCAGTATCTATAATGATATCAACATAGAATACACACCACGACATCATGTTCTTGTTAACAAGCATGCATGCACTGCTTAGAGAATTAAACTACTAAAATTTGGTGCCTAAATAAGTAATGTTATGCAAATTGCAGAATCGTTCATAATTTACAAGGGTCCATTTTTATTAACAACATGGGGCATAATATGAATTTGAAGCACAAAAATACTAGCCAACCAAAAATTAGGATCACAATTTTCAGATGCAAAGCAATCCTAAATCAATTCAAATCTCATAATGAAAGTAAGAAATGAAAATGATGGCAAACCAGATGAAGATCCAAGATTCACCACTGCATTAGCATGCTTTGACAGTGAAGAAATTAAATGCTAGCCCATCTAGTGCATGTTAAACAAAACTGAAAAAAATTTAAGCACTAACTATTCAGTAGTGAAATTTGTATAGATGAAAAATCAAGCACTGAATTTATTATGTTTGAAAAACGTTTGATATCAAGTGCCAGAGGTATTTACAGAAACTATTAGCATTTAACAACATTAATGAAGCTATGAAGCTGTTGTCATTTAACAACTTGAATAAGAATAGGGGCACCGCACTGATGAATGCATTCAGTGACCTTTGTTATGCTGAATGCTTTCATTTCACCTGAACTGAATTTTGTTAGGTATTAAACAAAGAGCATTTAAGCAATTTATGCACAGAAATTTTTCAGTTTCATCAAGTGTAAAGAAAGACCATATGCTATCTGTGAAAGTGTTCTGTAAAGCTATTTACTAGTATTATCAAAAGTATTTAGATATGAGATTGTTCTTCAAGTTAGTAAGGGCAGGGTCACATGCTAGCTATCAAAAGAAGCAGTCAGTGTCCTATAAAGATATTCACTGATATTAACAACTAAAGTATTTAATGTTAATTCTTCAAGAAGATATCAGTATAATTGTTTGTTAGATGTGTTGACTGCAATCAGGTTAAAAAATTTAGTCTTCAAATTGGAAAAAAGAAAAGAAAAGCTGTTTAGATCTCTGCCTGAGCAGGAACACAAAAACCCCAAAGCAGCAATATTCGCAGAAACACTAATAGAAGTCAAATAAGCTGTAAGAAGCAAACACAATTGCGAACAAAGAGCATTCATCCTGACAAAGGGATCAGAAGAATTCTATGTTCAATTGCAACTTAGCCAACACTCTTTATTAAAAAGCAAACTGAATAGATCCATCTCAAATCTGGTAACCCTTACACGGAATTTTGGTATTTCAAGCTTGTGGCGTATGTTTGGAGCATTTGAGAGAGCAAATTTGAATTTAAGGATCCATGATCAATTCCATTCATCAATTGCATAATATAACTTAAGTATAAGCCTTACCTTATCCTGTATTTCTGGATGCATGACAAGCATAGTCAATACATTGGATATTAGAGCTGCTGTAGTTTGACATCCATGAAACATCACACCCATGATATTTCCACAAGGTTCTTCTTTTGCAGTATTATGATCACTATGCCCACGAAAGAAACCTGGGAAGTCAACATTAGAATAGCACTGTGCACCATGTGTTGTCCCCATTTCTGTGTTGGATCTGTCACCATGGACATTTTGTTCAATACGGTTAAAAAGCTTGTAGTTTTTTCTGCAGTGTTCAAGGATATCTTGAGTTAAGGATTTCAACTTCGTGCATAAGCATTGATATCTCCAAAATCCACGTTTCCAGAAGGGAGTCACATTATAGGATGCCCAAAAGCAAGCATCTTTAGCAATCTTCACAAGGAGTTCCTCATAAATTGCAGCCTTAGGCCATGCTAAGAAGCCATCTCCAAAGAACGTTGCTCCCATTATGCTGAAAGCCATACTCTGAGAAACCACTCTACAATCAATATTTCCTCCAATATTTTCTATTTTAAGCATGATGAAGTCAACAACTGTTGAAGGAATTAGATCAGCATTCTTGAGCAATCTATCACTCAGTTCGGTGGCCAAGAATTGCCTTCTCTTTTGCACCTGGTGATTTAAAATCAAATGCCAAGTTGCTATAATCAGAATAAGAACCACATACTTGAAGAATACAGGATTTGTAATTTCTGTAAGCAATATCAGATATGGATAATCATCAAGGGTGAACAAAAAAATAGTTTGATAATATCTCAAAACAGAAAGGCCCCAAATATATTGCAGCTGAGGAACAAGTCAATTATTGCATCTTGTGACTCCAGTCATACTTTAATTCACATATCATGTGTTTTTATTAACATAAGTATCATGTAAAAAGGAAGTAACATGTATTATTAGCTGTTGGTATCAAAATGGAAAAAATGTATCGCTCCGTTATTAGCTTCATTATGGTAAAATGACAAAATATGTACACAAAACTAATAGGAGATAAGTTTCTCAAATGATTTCACATTCTCCAAATAAATTTTAGGAGAAATGAAATATTTTCAAGTAATTCTGTAGACATAAAAATGGTTTCCACTTTTACTGCTTGCCTACAGCTGGAGTGAACAAAATATTAGGTCACAACTTTTGTCAAGACAGTCATAAGCACAATATATAACAATATGAGAATAGGATGGGATAACAAGAAATAATCAGACAGTTAAGCACCTCTTCAAAGGAGGAAGCAAAGAGACTTGATTGCCCAAAGGCTAGACGAAAAGCTTTTCCCGTCAAAGGTAGCTTGTCTTCAGCCTTTACAAGCATCTCTTGAATTAGCACTGGATCCTTAACTGACACTAGAAGCTGAGTAGGACCTAGCCATAGCTTAACAACTGGTCCATACGTCTTATGAGATTGTGACAACAGATCTGAAGGTCAAACAGTAAAAGTTTACATTTAGTTTTTCAGATATAAAAAAGAAAAATTCGACTCTAATGTTATCAGCAATTTTACTGTTCCAACATTGAATTAATTTGAAATTTCCCTTTACAATCAATGCTAAAGGTGGTCACTTCAATCTTTTTTGAGCTGATAATATAAGTGCAAGCAGGTAATAAAAACAACAAACCGATTCCACAGTACCTGTTCTTACAAACCTGAATAGTTCTTCTTCATGGCTGAAAAAAAGTTTTGCCATGAGTTGTTTTCAATCTCAAAAACTACTCAGTGTTATGTATCATACAATCTAATCAGCACGCACGCACAAACACAAACGCATCTAAAATTCTCAAATCTTTAATCTAAATTAAAAAAAAAAGTAAATGAAACCGATATTAACACAGAAGCACACCGTAGACGAACATCACGCAAAACCCATATCTACGCACAGCCTTACAAAGTGACGACATATTAACTAAATCCGAAATAGAATTAGCAGGAATCCATCGAGGAGATTGAGATAACAAATACCAATTCGACTGCTCGAAGGAGACAACAAAAGAATTCAACAATTCAGAGAAATTAAGAGACTGACCAGTGAGGTTTTCCCGGGAAACAAGCTTGCAGTGACCGTAGAAAGAGGAACTGGGAATCCCCGGAATCTTCCTCGCTTTATACCACAGTCGACACAGCTTAAGGATCTTCCTGAGCAAAAGCACAGTGACAACGATGAGAGCGAGCCACAGAAAAGCATTGATCTCTCGGGTGACCAGGTCCCTGAGGAGCTGGGAAGAGCCATCGCCGCCGCGATTGCAGGAGGCGGAGAGAGATTGGAGAAGAAGTCCCAAGAAAGTGGAAGGGTGAGAGTCACATGGTGAGTTCGAGCTCATTTTCTTGGCATGGGCGTATGGGAAGTCAGAGAGGGGAAGATCGATTGCGGCTTCGCTAATTGGTACAGGAGCTTCTGTTCTGAGACCTGTGCTTTCTTTTTCGCCTTCTTGGTTTTTCTCTGGTTCTGACGTTTTTGTTCTCTCACGGACTTCACTGACAGGTAAGACGAAGACGGCAGTGGTCGTTCGCGTCCGTGATTCTGCGACGGCTAGTTTGGTGAGAGATGCAAAAATACGGTGCTGCGCGTGCCACGTGTTGCACAGAATTTCGCATCGCTGTGGATATTTGCGGAAAATTAAATACAATATTTATAACTCGATGGCGATGAGTCAATTACACTTTTGTAAAACTTCCACTCAAATACACAAAAAAAAATTAATTTTAAAAATTATCAAAATTTCTTATTGAAATTAAAATTAAAAATTAAAAAAATAAAATGTTCTTCTTGTAAAAATAACTTATTTACAAATAATAATAATATATTTATAAATAAAACATATATATTTACAACTAATATTATTATAATTTATAAATAAGTCATTTATAAATATATTATTATTACTTATAAATTGGTCATTTACAAAAAAAAAAAAAGTTCATTTTCATTTTTTACCTTTTAATTTTAATTCAAAATACAAACTTTAGTATTTTTTGAAATTATGATAAATTGGATTTTTTTAAATTATCTTATTTTCTTAGTATTTAATTAAAATTTTTTATTCTATTTTTTTAAAAAACTGGAAAGCCATATTAGGTATTTACATATTATTGGTCAAATATTAGTGGTGTAAGCCGTATCATTATTATCAACTAGAGCATCCATTTCATTGGCTTTCATAAGTGAATTATTATTTCTCAAACCAAACATGATGGGTATGGCTACTTTTAGAGTTCTAATTATTGAGCTTTATACTTGATCACTTTTTAATTAATATATATTCCTTTTCATTCATAATATAAGTCATGGTTGAGAAATTTCACACATATTTAAGGATTGTTTATAGGTGCGGTTTAGTTTAGATTGAGATAAAAATCAAAACCGAACCAAACCAATTGGTCTGGTATTTCCTTGGACTTTGTTGATTCAAAATGTAATTGATTTGATTCAGTTCAATAATTGGTTCAGTTATGTTTGGTTCATAACAGGTTCATGCTTTCAATTATTTTTTAAATAGCATCATTCTTCAAAATTTAAATTAAATATGTTACATATAGATATTTTATAAACACAAATTATATCTAAATAATTTACTAACCAATATACTTTATGAATATTAGAAAAGTGAAACAAAATAAGTGTGGTCATGAGTAATTGGGTATATTTATATATTATAATTTATTATAATATAATTATTAGGTGTGGTTCGGTTTAGCTCAGGTCTCACTGCATTAAAATCAAACAAAACCAAACTGAGTCAATTCTAGTAGGGAAAAAATTAAATTAGACCCTATTTCAATTTGGTTTGGATCGATTTTTGTTGGTTTGGTTTTGTCTGGTTGATTTGGTTTGTTTTTTAACACCTTTACACATACTAAGGAAAGAAGTTCAAAGTTGATTAATTCATTAAGTTTGTCAAAACATTAAGCTCTTTTCTACTATTACACCTATTAAATGCCTTAAATTCTAACATAACATTAATTAAAATGGAAATCAAAATCAAGGGAAAAATAGGGAAAAAATCATTAATGCACTATACAATATGTAATAACCCTAATTATTAATTTCAAGAAGAATATTACTGAATGGTACAGGATCAAAAAGACCAGTATTGGAAGAAGGATCAGAATTGAGCAAGTTGGAGAAAAATGGCAACAGAGCTCACTCATGCCATGGCGAGATCTGTCAATTTTTGCATCTGGGTCAAGCCCACTGGCTTTGGCACCGTGGTGAGCTTTACTTGCGTCGCAACGCTAGTCACAAAGTCTAGCTTATATTAAGGTGATAAAGTTCGTTGGAATAGTATTTTTGGTGAAAGATTTCGGTGCTCTGCGAGGGTTTAGCCGGTTTTGAGCTAGGGAACGCATTTTTGTGCATGAGAAAGATTGATTTTTGTGTGTGAATTGAGGTATACCTTATCTAAATAGCCACCAATTCAGGTGATTCAAGAGAAGGGAAGCCATGATCCAACCTTTAATTAGTACAGTGACCTTTGACTGGGCCATGACTATTGAAGGGAGAACTTAGTGGTGATCTCGGAATTGGCTGTGATGAGTTGTTGGAAGGGGCTCATTGGTTAAGATTACCTTATTATAATAACTAACTTATGGTTCTAGTCATGTATTGATGTGATTTGTGTCTACATATCATATGCACTGCATTCATGTTGAACATTGTTCTTCATTCGTGTTTTGAAGGCATGTTTATAGACATATGTATGTAAACCCCTGGTTGCTATGATGTATGTCTCACCTTGTGACTAATAATTTTAGGTGAAGATCTAGTACTAGCAAGGAAAAGACCAAGGAAGGCCTGGAAAGGAGGATTGAGAGTACCTGTGGGTACCAGGGATTGTGTACCCCTTTTATTGTTATTGTTTGTTATTCCTTTGGTAAAGTGTCATAAGTAATATCTGTAATACTGAGTGTATCATGTTATGTATTCATGTGTCCTGTAGACTAAATTGATGTATAACCCTTTCTAAACTCGTTTGTACTCTCTGTATGGTTGATTTATAGTTCTGGACCTATGTTCATGCATGTGGATGTTGTATGCCAAAGGGGTTCCGTTTGTGGTTTTTTATGTTCCAAATCCTAATGTCTAATTGTGTTGGCTATGGGATGGGTGGTTCCATGTCCCTTTGGATATGTATGGTTGGTTAGCGAGTTTGGTTGAGTCTATGGGTCCTCATTGTGCAATTTGGGTATATAGCCATCGGTGCAAATGGGATTCAAAGGGGTCAAAATCTAGTGGGGTGGTTTCATTAGGGTGGTAACTTCTTAAACATGTTTTTTAGGTCATTTGTGACTTTTAGAATTGCTTTTGCAATGAAATGGTTGATGGTTTGTGTTTTGAGTTGTTTTGTAACTTGTTTTGGTCGAAAATTGACCATTTTGGTTTCAGTTGTCTAAAATCTCCATACGAAAGTATTTGGGGATGTGGTTAGTGTTTATAGTTAGATTAGAAGTAGTATGACTTGTTGGCTTTGGAATCGAGTGAATCAGAGGTTGAAGTAAGATCTTATGTGTGTTAGAAGTTGGCTCGAAAAGTCACCAAATTGCTAATATAGTATCAAAATGTGGTATCACGGTGCTAGAATCCAAGCCGTGGCACCGTGCCATTCTGTCTCAATTTGAGAGTTGGGTAGTTTCAAGTCACACCGCAGCATTATACGGCCTCACCATAGCGCTATGTTGTTTTCTGGTCTTTTTCCCCTATTTTCTTGCTTCTATGTGTCTTTTCGGTTGTAGAAATTAGGATGTTACACAATACCTAAACATGTATTTTTTACCAAAACGATTTTTGGAAACAAGACTTATATTATGGACTGAAGGGAATATATTAAAAGTATTAAAAGCCGTAATATTTAAGAAGCCACCATTTTTTACTTGTCTCTTACAATTTATTATAATTTTTTCACAAACAATCTAATAAATTTGTGTCAAGTAGTGACTCAACCAACTCAACTTTACCAAATAATCCTTATTACTTGACATGAAAATATGGACAAGCTTGTTTAGTAAAGAAAATATAGATAAAAAATAATTTTACAAACAAAAATTTACTAACTTACAATTATGTCCTTATTTTTGTTGGTAAGAATGTTATATTTTACATAGTAAATAAAAATAAAAATACAAGTAAAAGAAAAAACATTAGTCTAGAGACATAGGATAGTACAAAACAAAAGAAAGAGAAACAAAATAAGATGCTAAAACTTTATCAACTGGCGCGCGTAGCTTATTTAGGTTGGGAGAAGTAATAGTTTAATTAATGATTTTTAGACCCACAATTGTGTTAAATATTTATTGGGAGAATTTCATTGCCCTTTTAATATAACCTTCTGTTGCATGGTTGGGCCCCATCATCATTGAAAGTTGAGTTCAATCCTCATTGAGAAATATGTGTATGAACCTATTTGGATTGACTGCATAAGCATTTATGGGATGAAAAAAGTGATTATTGTGAGAAGTTTCCAAACACAACCTATTTCATAATAATCAATTGTCCTATTTTAGGTGATTATTTGGTAAACTACTTCTAGCTACTTTTCATAATCAATTACAAGAGAAATATTATCGTTGGAGCATTCAATGAGGGTTGTTAATTTTTTACCTACCACTTTTACCAAAAACACCCCATGCAACTTACCCCAGTTGTCCTCTCTTCCACATTCCTTTAGAACACCATTATCGTTTCTTTCTCCTTTCTTTCTTTCTTTATTTCTCTCAACCCCAGTTTGCCTTGTCCATTCTTTCTCATCACCATCGTCAACTTCCATTGTTGCTCTCGGATATGGATTCTCGTCGGCGTCTAGAGAATCCTTCCACTGCGTGAAGATCAATCTTTGTTGGTGGACTTTGATCTATATGTGTGAGAGTCCTGCAAGCTACTTCTAATCGCCATCACTGTTGGTCCCTTTTTTTGAATCAAGTGTTTTTTATTATTCCAATTAACTGGAGCTTGAAAGAAAAATATCAAAGGAGTATAAGAGATCTCAAGTAAAGAAATCTAGGAAGAAATGAGTACAAGATTAGTTTGTAGGATTTCTTACAGTGTTCACAGAGTAAAAGACTTTGATCTTGCACCCAATAATTTTAAATAAGCATTTTTCAATATTCCTATGTTAACTTATGATATATTTGAAAAATATCCACTGACAAGTGAATTTTGAACTGTTAAATACTTTGAAAATTCGAACTTTGATGACTAAAATTCAAAGTTACAAAGATGTTGTCCCTGACAGACGAATTTCAGCCTATTGAAATTGAATTTCAAGTCAAGTATAATTTGTGAAAAATGAAAAATTTATCTGAAACTATATCAAAGTTCATCTGAAATAAGAGTGCAAAAGGAGTTCTAAATCAGTCCTTCTAACAAACGAACTTTGGTTTTAAAAATTCGAACTTTGAAGTGAAAATGTATAAGTCTGATTAGATGTCCTTCTGATAAACTTTGATTTTGAAAATTTGAACTTTGAAATGAAAATGTATAAGTCTGATTAAATGCCTCTCTGACAGATGAATTTTGAAGGCTCAAAATTCAAATTTGGAAAAGAAGAACTTTTATCCTATATTAAGTTGCTCACTAACAGACGAATTTTGGTTCCCCAAAATTCGAATTTTGAGTACATTGTAGTAATATGGAATAACTGTTCATATTTATCATAAGCACTTTAAACTTGAAATTTTGTATGTTCTTACGTAGGAAATATTTGTCAAGATGAAAATTCAAATTTTACCTTTGAACAGACAAACTTTGCAGTTCAATGTTAAAGTCTTTAACTTATGGTCTCTGCGAAATTCATCTGTTGACACCCTAAAATTTGAACTTTGGATGTCAGACACATTAAATGAGGTTGGTGAATGGCTAATTTTACATAGTAACCATTGGGTAACGTCTCTAACGGCAAGATCTTGTCTCTAACATATAGTTAAGACATAAATCTATAAATAGAACTTCACTTGAAGTTGTGGGTAACAATTTTACAATACATATACTAAAACTCTGTCAAAATTTTTAGAAAAAGCCTTTTAATTTCTCACATTTCATTCATTGCACTTCAATTGTCAAACATACTTTATATTAGAGAGTTTCTCTTGTTGTAAACAATTTTATCTTCATCTGGAAGAAAAATTTTCTTGTGAGAGGATTTCACAAGAGATTTGAGAAACACTTAGCTAGAGTACAGAGTGAGAATCTGTAAGCTCTTGGAACAGAGCACAAGATTGTACTGTAGCATTTCAAGGAACTCACTAAATTCTTGCAAGATAATGGAAATTTTCAAGTGGTAGCTTGAGGACTGGACGTGAATCAAGAGGAATAGACCAAACTAAGATAAATCTTTATGTCTTTCTTTCTTCTACCTTGCTTACTGTCTTGTTATATTTTGCACTCTGTTTTCCTGCAACTTTTACTTTCATTGCTCTTTTATATTTTTACAGAAAATTTCAAACTTCCCAATTCATCCCCTCTCTTGGGAAGCTAGCAGACCTAACACTTTTGATTGTATCTAACACATAAGGTTAGGTTTCACTTCTCCTATTGCTTGATCTGTCGATTTGGATTACGATCTATGCAATATTCGTCCTCCATATACTTCTTCATTCCCTTGATCTGATTTCTTCCACACTCCATTATTGTAGGCTTGTAGCTCCGTCATCCTCCACGATCATGCATGTTGCCCTACCCTCTGTCTTCTACCTCTATGGTTATGCTTGTTCCCTCGGTACCTCTCTTTCGCACTCTGTTTCAGTTTTCACACATTTACACATGGACGAAAACTTGACAAATTAATTTGGTTTTCACACATTTAGATTTGACTCCCACACCCTTTAACATTTACATAGTTCAATGGCTTAGTCTGTTCTGTGATAGGGCTTACTTCAACTTTAGTCCATTTTGAAGTCCACTTTGGAGTGTGGGTCTATTTTGAAATCCAACCAGAAAGTGAAAGTATTTAAAAATATTTTTTTAACTAAACACCTTCACGTTCATCACTTGGAATTTCTGAAAGTACCTGTATTTTTAAATATCAAGTTATTTGGTTTATACTTGTATGAGAAAAAAGAAACCTCTAGTTTGATCTTTGATAGATAGGTTGAACTTGTTAATTGGTTCTCAATTTCTTAGCTGGTTCTTTATATATGTATATATTAAAAAAATTTAGTTCCTAAAATCTTTAAATGCTTGCAGCATTTACCTTCTATCTTAGTGGACTGGTTTGTATTCTCACATGTTCCATTGGTGTATCAGACATGACTAGACTGTTGAAATTACACATGGAGTCAAATTTTGTTGTGTCATAGTGTTCATGTTTGTATAAATTCACCTTTTAGTGTTCCTGCCTGTGAATGCCTATCAAGTTCATCAAAGTTGCTTGCTAATGTAGGAATGATGGAAAGTTAACTTTGTGAAACCTTTACTGAATATTTTTAGATACTTTAGTTTTAAATGTGTGATAGAGTACGATTGAGGCATGAAGCATTTGGAGTCCTTGGACATGGCAACGAGTTCGGAAAGAGCATGAAGCCCAACTATTTGAATCAAGCTGCAGCCTAAAAAAAAAAAGAGCTAAAAAGTATGGAAAATGATTCCAATTATATAGGCTAATGGTCCAAGCCCAAAAGAAGCCCATTTGGGAGATATAACTTGAAGACAACATGTGCTTCTCATGTGACCATTAAAAGTGACGTTTTTAATAAGTTTTATTAGTATTATTTTAGTCAATTTGTTTTCTTTTGAATAAAAGGCATATAATGATCTGATTTGCTTTGCTTTATGCATTAAAGAGGAGCTAACCTTTTCAAATTCAAAATTAGAATTAAATGCTCCTTTTGCTTAGGGTTTCCTTTTTGTATTAATAAGCATTAATAAGGATAGGTTTGTGAGCTGAACTAGAGTTAGTTTGTGGGTTAATACTTGCCTATAAATAGGCACCTCTTGTACTCTTGTAAACACAACATGCATGAATGAATTTCTTTTCAGTAACTTTGTTGTTGTTCAGTGAGTTCTTTCTTGCTTATCCTTGAGTGCCAGAAAGAATGAGGACTTATCAAGGAGTGGTGATCCTTGTGGCGTCCCGGAGTTAGGATTCAAGAGATGGGTTCTCTTGGAGTCTACTTCCTTCGACCAACATTTTGTTCAGTCTTCTTATTTCATCGTGTCTATTTTCTTTAGTTTTTATTCATTGTTGTTCTTCATTGTTCTTGTGTTCAATTTATCTTTCCTTCAGTTGCACGATCCTTATATCAAAGAAGGCTCTTAGGACAGATTCCTAACGTGTCTCCCATCATTTGGTATCAGAGCTTCGGCTTGCAAATCAAAGTATGTTTCTGTTGTTTTATTCCATTTTTTTTCCCTTGCTGTCCAGAAAATCATAGTACTGTTCATTTCACTGTTCATCAGCCCTGTTCATCACTGTTTATCCGTACACTCATCACTATTCATTCGTACTATTAATCAATTTCTTGTTGTCCAGATTTTTTTCTTTTCTCCAGAAATTATGCTTACTGTCCAAATTTCTCAATTGTCCAGATTTGCCTAAAAAAATTTTATAAAAAAAAAGAATTGATTGATTGCTAAAAAAAGAAGGAGGAAATAATCATTTGCAGCCTGATTAAAAGAAAAAAAAGAGTTCAAGAAGAAAAGAGAAGCAAAAAAAAATTTGAGGCTGCTAAAGGCAAATTGAGGAGATCTTGTTTATTCCCAAAATTGAGTTCCTTCAATCAAGCGATCCTAATTGTTGATACTTTTGAATTGCAAGTTTCCCTTTTGGTAATTGGTCACTAATCCTATATAATTTAATAGCTCTTTTTCTGATTTCAATCAAATCTTTGAAGGAAAACAGAATTGATCTTGGAGCATTCATTCACAATCACCCATTTGAAGTGGTAAGATTCTATATTTATTTCCTCTTCAGAATGCTACTCTTCTAGTAAATTCTGTCTAAATCCTTTCAGCTTTATTCTCTTATTTGTTGTTGTCCTTTGTTTTAACACCATTTTCTTCCTTTATTGTATAATGTGCCACATCCTTCCTCTTGTTGTTTAGTGTTCTTTGCTGCCTAAATTTCCAGTACTTTCTTTCTTTTCTTGGCTGGAAATTCGCTTCTTTTGCTGAAAACAAAAAAAAAATCCATCTTTGTTTGTTGGTCACCATCTTTTTAAACTCTTTTGAGAATTAGAATTTTGGATATGTGACTTTGAGATTGCCACTTAAAACATTGCTTCTTGATTTCAAATTCAAATTCAATTTTGCACTCTCATAGGAAGCAAGAGTGAGTAGTAAAAGGCAAGAATGTAATTATATCATTTATAGAAAAAGCCTTTAAAGTGTGCAAAACACGAGTGAATTTGCATCATTGAGTGAAACACGTGAGAGAGTTAGCAAGGTCCTTTCTTTGTCTTCTATTCACTAATATATTTGAGATTCTAAGCATGGCTGGTGAAGAACTTGAACTTAAAGTTTTAATGAGAACTTTTAATGATCAAATCCAGAAGTTGAATGTCAAATTGGATAGCATGCAATTTTCTTCATGCAAAAAGGATGCTAAATTGAACATCCCAAAATTTTGTAGAGAGAATGATCCTGATATGTACTTGGAGTGGGAAGGAAGAATTGAACAATGGTTTGAAGATTGCCAGTACTCCAAGTCTGAGAAAGTGAAATTAGCTATTCTTCACTTAGAAGGAAAGGCCAAAGTTTGGTGGGAACGATTTGAAAGAAAGCACCTTCATGAGGAGAAACAGTGTGATACTTGGAATAGCATGAAGCTCATTTTGAAGCAAAAGTATGCACCATACCACTACTTCTATGAGTATCTTCCAACTTGTAGAAAAGAGCAAACTTCTAAGGTACAAATTTCAATTCCAAGTTCTAGTGACTCTCATTTGGAGCAAAAAGATCAAATGCAGGAGATATCTTCCTCAGCATCAACTACTCTCGAAGGTACTAATTCTCAAAATCCTTCTGTTGATGATGTTTCTAATGAATTAGAGTATGATATTCTTGAGAATCCCAAGGAGGAAAATGTTAATGATATTGTTGATGGGATTGGTCATGATCATTTACCACTGTTAGTTGAGACAACTGCTCTAGATGTTACTAGTGAGGTGATAGAGAACTTTGTTGATAGTGGTGTGCATGTTTCTAGTGATACTCACATTGTTATACCATTAGAAACTAGTTCTCATGGATGTGATGAAGTTGAACATGTTGATATGGTGTTTGGGGATCCATGGTTATTTGATGATAGTTATTCTTTTGAAGTAAAGAAAGCCCATGAAATGCGTTGTATTCAATTCTATGAAAATCACAAGAAAATCAAAAGTGAGCTTGAAAGGAAAAATGAATGTGAGAAGAATATGAGTGATAAAAATAGGAGTGAAAAACAAGTGAGAAAAGAAAGAGTGCAGAAAACCAAAAAAAGAGGAGAACAAATGAGTGAAAAGAAACTTGAGAGAAGAATGAAAAAGAAAAAGAAAAAGAAAAAGACAGTTTGAGAAAAGATGAGAATAATGAGGCAAAAACAATTGTGAGTTGTTTGAGTGAAGGAGAGTCTAAGGTAGTTTCTTCACAACTCCTTCCTTCATATCTTCCATATGTTCCTTCTTTTTATCCTCTTAATCCTTCTTACGTTATCTCTGATTCTTATAATTTATTTAGTCTATCGATGTGTTATGAGTCCTCAATTCCTCTTGAATCTAGTGTGAAAGAAAGTCAATTTGATCATTTAGTGTCTTCTTTCTCTAATTTATCCATCTATGTCACTTCATTTCATTTTCATCAAAAGCTTTGTCAATTCATTTGTGAAGTAGTCTTTACTCATTTTATGTTTTATGTCTCTTGTGTGTCTCATAAGTCATGTATCTTTTTGGTTCTGTATTGATTTCTTCCATCTCATTTTCATGAATCTTGTGTGTTTTATTTTCTATCCAGTAACCCATTCTCTTCTTATTCCATCAAACTTTGTGATACTTTGTTTTCATCCATATGTATTCCTCTTGTGACCTATGCTCCATCCGTGTCTTGTCAATGTGCACCATCCACAGGTGTCAAATCTTTCCAAATTTTGAACCTAGCAAATAATGTGAAAATTTGCCCAGCTTTCATCCCATATGTTTACTCTAAAATTTCAATTTTCCTTGAGTCTTATTGTGTCAAATTTGCCTCTAGTTTTTTGTTGCAGGTTATTAATGTGAATGTTATGGAAGGAAAATCAAGTTCTGATCCACTAATGCATGACAACAAGTCATATGCAACTCAAACTAATGGTTATTACAAGGTTTTTGATCCCGGAGGTTGGTTTGGAATGCAATTATTACACTGCAAGTTCAAGCAAAGGTTGAAGAGAAGATGCATCAATCAAGCTCGAAAAGTAAGTATACTCCTTATTTTATATTTGATGCTTTTAATCGTTCTCTTTCTTTTCATATAGATTGTGGAGATTCGAGGACGAATCATTTTGAGGAGGGAGGAAATGATAGAGTACGATTAAGGCATGAAGCATTTGGAGTCCTTGGACATGGCAACGAGCTCGGAAAGAGCATGAAGCCCAACTATTTGAATCAAGCTGCAGCCCCAAAAAAAAAAGAGTTAAAAAGTATGGAAAATGATTCCAATTATATAGGCTAATGGTCCAAGCCCAAAAAAAGCCCATTTGGGAGATATAACTTGAAGACAACATGTGCTTCTCATGTGACCATTAAAAGTGACGTTTTTAATAAGTTTTATTAGTATTATTTTAGTCAATTTGTTTCCTTTTGAATAAAAAGGCATATAATGATCTGATTTGCTTTGCTTTATGCATTAAAGAGGAGCCAACCTTTTCAAATTCAAAATTAGAATTAAATGCTCCTTTTGCTTAGGGTTTCCTTTTTGTATTAATAAGCATTAATAAGGATAGGTTTGTGAGCTGAACTAGAGTTAGTTTGTGGGTTAATACTTGCCTATAAATAGGCACCTCTTGTACTCTTGCAAACACAACATGAATGAATGAATTTCTTTTCATTAACTTTGTTGTTGTTCAGTGAGTTCTTTCTTGCTTATCCTTGAGTGCCAGAAAGAATGAGGACTTATCAAGGAGTGGTGATCCTTGTGGCGTCCCGGAGTTAGGATTCAAGAGACGGGTTCTCTTGGAGTGTACTTCCTTCGACCAACATTTTGTTCAGTCTTCTTATTTCATCGTGTCTATTTTCTTTAGTTTTTGTTCATTGTTGTTCTTCATTGTTCTTGTGTTCAATTTATCTTTCCTTCAGTTGCACGATCCTTATATCAAAGAAGACTCTTAGGACAGGTTCCTAACGTGTCTCCCATCAATGTGACTTTTAGAATTTAGGATGTTGAACTTTATTTGGTGGATCAAAGTAATCTTACAATAATATTCCTTTACTTTAGTTGTCACTTGGTAGGGAGAAGATACTCTTCTAATTTACAAGCTCATTGTCTGTGCTCTGCTTTAAGTGAAAAGCAATTTGTTGGGGCCATTTGATAATGAAGGTTGAATCTATCAAATATCTAATTTAGATGTTAATTCAGCTAAGTGCATGATTTCATCTCTAAATTAAAACTAAGGAGTAATGGAATAAAATTTGAATCTATTTTAATTGGGAATCTTCTTTATGTATTGATGCATTGACTAGTGGCAAGTAACTCATGATATCTTTTTCTTCCTTTTAGAGATTTCGTAATTTTTTGTGACAAATCATTTTAACATTTGTTTGAGGATGATGCTGTATTTTTTAACGTAGGGAACACCGAGGGGATATTCTCTGAGCTAGAAAGCTATAATGCTTCAATTTTATGAATTGTTGTGATTTGTTACAATGGTATGCTATGATGGCTAACTATAATCAATTATGTTGATTGATTATTTATACTAACAAAATTTAGAACAAGTTCATTTCTTCATGTTTGAATATAGATATGCAAGAATGAGATAGTAGTCCTCAACCTTTCAAGTTCTTCAATGTTGTATGTCTAAGCAAAAAGCTCTTAGGACTCAGTTGCATAATATTTTTGAGTTCTGAATTATTGCGAGTATGACCTTTATTTGCTCTATTTGAAATCTTCACATTAATAAGGTAGCCTTATTTCCTTGTTATGAAAGTCTTGGACTCCTTAGCTAAACTTTATGTTTATAGAGTCATGAGTAGTAAGAAGGTGAAAGCAACTTGGGACACAAATGCAACTGAAACTTTAATCAAACTATGTGTGGAACAAGTCGACAAAGGGCAATGACTGGGCGCTAGTCTAAATAAAACTAGATAGAGAGCTATAATAGATGGGTTTAAGGAAAAAGATTGGCAGGAACTACAATAAGGGACAATTTAAGAATATGTTGGATGTCCTTGAAAAAGATTGGACTTTATGGTATAAGATGCTTGAGATAGAGTCAAGTGTAGAGTGGCTTTCTGGGTAACAAACTATTGATGCATCTGATTTATGGTGGGAGAAAATGATATTGGTATGTAGTCTAATTTATTTGATGTTATAATATGCCTAGCTTAATGAACTTTTGTGTAATATGTCATACTAATTATATGTAAATATGCAAGAAAATCCAAAATATAAGAAATTTATATTTAGAGGACTTCAATTTGAGGATGAATTAATAATTTCATTTAGAAGTATGGTGGCAATTGGGGTGCATGCATGGACACCCTCATTTGGGACATTACCTAATGATGTTGGAGAAGATGATGATGTGTATCATCCATGTGTAGACCGACAAGAAGGATCAGGAGATAGTAAGGAAGATCTTGGTAATGAGACTATTAGACAAACTGCTGGAGTGAGTTATGAGCTTAGGGAATGAACTTAAACACTTCTCAGGGGTACTCTAGTGAAAGAAGCATCGGCAAGAGGAAGAGGGTGAGACCTTCAGAAGGCAGGAAAAAAAACAAAAAGCCACAAATGCAATGCTAGTAGTTGATGCTATTAGTAGGATTGCTTATGCACAAAAGTCGCAAGGAACATAGAAAGCTACAGTAACTATGGGTGAAGTTATGGCCAAACTAAGTGCAATAGAGGCTATCCATAACCCCGCCAAAAGGGACATATTTGTATATTTAAGACATGATGAAGAAAGATTATTGACATGGTTAAAGCTTGCAGCTTCTAGAATTCAGGATATTGAACTTTAGTTTTAAATGTGACTTCTAGATTTGCCCATTTAGGATGGTCAGCTTTGTTACCTTAGGTCTCTTTTGTGACTTTTATTAACTTTGTTTTAAATATGACTCCTAGATTTGCCTACTTTATATTGAAGTTTAGTTTAGTTTAGCACTTTTTTAAAGAATTATGATGACTAAAATATTTTTTAAAGATTTACTTTCATCTTTCATCTTATAGGTTTAAAGAAGACTCAGACTCATTTGAAGATGATTTTAATGAAGTTACAAATATTACTACATTAGTTGGGTTGTATGCATTAAACTATATATATAAGGAGCCCAAAAGAACTAGTGAGTATACTAGTCATTCGTGGGTAAATGAAATTTTACAAGACCATCATATTCATTGTTATGAGATGTTTCGTATGAAAAATGATGTATTTTATCACCTTTGCACCGAACGATAGAAGAGCATGGGTTAAAGGAAACTAGGAGAATAGGGGTACAAGAAATGCTTGCATTTTTTGTGAAAATGGTTGGGCATGGGGTGGGAAATAGGATGCCACAAAAGAGATTTCAACACTCAGAAGAGACTATAAATAGACATTTCCATCAAGTTTTAATGGCTTGCCTTAGACTATCAATGAAATATATCAAGCTAAAAGATGACAAATTTCATGATGTACCATTGAAAATACATTATGATAAACTGATATTAGTTGTTTTTTAAGAATGCTATTGGAGCTATTGATGATACCCATATCCTATGTGTTGCTAGTTCTAGTGAATAACTGAGATTTATTGGAAGAAAATGATATCCAACACAAAATATAATGAATGTATGTTATTAGATATGTGCTTTACTTTTGTATTGCTTGGATGGGAAGGCACTGCACATGATACTTGCGTTTTTGACAATGTCCTTACAATTGCTTCTATGATTTTTTCGCACCCACCTTCTAATATGTTTCTTATTCATACATTTATTTATTGTATGAGTTGCTATTACAAATGATTAACAACACTTTTATTAATTATTAGGTGAATATTATTTGATGGACGCTAGTTATCTAACATCAACTAGATATCTTGGCCCATATAAATGTGAACACTACCCTTTTCCAGGTTTCTGGCATTCATCTGGATATGCAAACAACAATGAATGATTCAATTATTACCATTCAAGTTTAAGATACAGAATAGAAAGGACGTTTGGGGTTTGGAATAACAGATTTCCAATTTTACATCCAATACCTAGCTTCAAATTTCAAACACATAAGTTCAAATAGTATGTACAACAATGTACACAACTTCATTAGAAGAAATTCCCAAACAGATTCTGAATTCTTATAGTATGAAACTAAAAATATAGTTGAGTATGAAGATAGTAATCATGGTAATGAGTATCAAAACTTAACTACAAGTTCAACTATGACATCTTCAAGAAAAAATGATTATATTCGTGATTCAATTAGAGATAAAATTATACAATCTTTACAAGACAATTAGTTATGTAATATTATTTTTAATATTGATTTTTTGTATTTTTAATATAACATGTACAAGACCATTAATCATATAATATTTTCATATTATTTATAAATTAGAATTTTAATTAAACAACTATTATTAGGTATAATTGATTCATTTAAAAAAATAGCATCATTTAAGAACCAAAGGCATTTTAAACATTTCAAATCATTATCCATCCAAAAGTGATTTTGATTAAACTATCTAAACACATTTCAATTTCTCAAAATTACTTAGGAGGTAAAAAATCCAAACACATACAAATCATTTTTGACATAATCAATTATCCTCATAATCAATTATAAATAATCATTTAACTTTATAATTAATTATGGATAAGCTACTCCAAACACACAATATATCTGCTAAGAGCCGAAGCATTAATTTGTTGCATGGATAGGCCCCACCCTTGAGGGTGAAGTTTGGTCTCCATAAGGGCAAGAAAAGTGTATATGTGAGTATAGATAAGTAGAAGATTCCCCTATATCACCACTCACATTAGATATATTATTTTTCTATTTGGATTTGTTTTAAAAGAAAAAAATATTTATACCATATCAAGAAAACCTTATACTCCTAAAGGAGTTATTAATTAATGAAAATCATGGACTGATGTAAATTGCAATTTATTTAGTATCGATCAATGACTCTACCTTTCCTTTAAACAAAAAGGTCAAAAAAACTTTACTATTAATTTATTATCAAATTTAATTCATAATATTAATTGCTCTCAAGCTCGGAGCTTCAAACGGCTGACTTTCTTTTTTTAATATAAATAATTGAGGGAATATGTTGTATGTTGAGGCATTTGATGACGGAAGGTGAGATTCTCTCAACAACTGAAAGAAAAGTAAGAACCAAGAAAAGTCAATTGTCACTATCTAAGCTCAGTGGAATCTGAATCATACTATAGCGCTTTTCTCCCATCATTAAAAATAGAAAAAAGTGAAAAAAATTCCATATATATATATATATATATACTAACTAACAATTTAAAGACCAAATTACACAGCTAGTTCCTCAATTTCATTTGAAGTTTTGTTTTTACCTTCGTCGATGAAGGTCATTTGATTTCAATTGAGTATTTTTATTTTGTTTTAAATTTTATTCGAATAACATAATTTCATTTAATTTCAATTTACTCATTTGATTTCATCTCATGTTCTTCTCTTGTTCCTCAATAATTAAGACTGAGATTAGTATCTTGTAAACTAAAAGCCAATAGGGACAGAGATGAACTTCAATACACGATTGTCATTGTTCTCATTGTGATAAATCAGTCAAAAGTTCTCAAATTAAAATCCCCACAAAATCATATACATATATAGCTTAATGAAAGAAAGAAAAAACCAAAGAAAAGAAAAGAAAAGCATTCCTTATATAGAAGGAAAATTCTCAAGCTTTTGCTGGCTGATCATGGTTGGTTTTCATGGCTGGTTCAGGCAAAGGCATGCTGAGAACAACTGAAGATAGGTTCTTATTAGTTGATTCTGTAATTTTCCCTGATTTTGGATCAGAAAATTGATCATCAGAATCTGCAGTGTTATTATTTGCATCGATATGATGATGATGATAAGGAGGAGCCTTCAAAGGTAAAGCTGGTGGAATCTCTTGATCTGCCACTTTGTTCACCATACTTTCTTTGTGTTTTCCCCATAGGACTGAATATAATCCTATCACTATCAATATGGAACCAATCACTCTGCATTCACAAATGGATATGTATTGTTTTTGTTGGCCAAATATAAAACCAAAATACAATTAGAAAAAAAGAAAAAAAAAAGTGATGAATGGTTATGAAATAAATTGTTACTGCAATTAATTAATTATTACCATTTGTTTATTTAATATCGATATATATAAGTTATTGGAAGCCATATACTATTTATGAAAAGGCCATAAACAATGTGATTTGCAATTAGTTCGTACTTTGTGCAACGTCACGGGGCCCAAAATTAATTTAAGAGCAATTTACGTGAACTTTTATTAATTTTTTTTGAAATTATACAATTTTTTTCTTTTAATTAAAATTCATTCTTGAAAATTAAAAATAAATTAAATGGATTTTGTAATCTTCTAAAATTATAAAAAACTCCCTTCTAATTTAAAAAACAATACAAAATTTTCACAAAGATATATAAAGAAAAAATTACTCAAACTTCTCATGAGTTTCACTAAAATTACATGCACACTCCTTTTATTTTCAAGGAATATATATATATATATATATTTAAATAAAGAGAAGATATGTACATCTTCCAAAAATTAAAAAGTAAAGTGATATTTATATGACTTATTTTTTAATAGATGAAGATTGAAGGGTCTATATAATTTCAACAACACTTATCGAAAGTCTGTAGTCTTTATCGAATTAGGCAAGGATTGATGCAAGCTACGTACGTAGTGAAGGTGAAGGCTAGCTGTACTAACCGAAAGAGAATCATTTATGTGTATATATATGTATGTATATATTTTCTGGTAGAGTATGCATATCAATTTTTGTTTTAATATATATATGTATATTTTTTTATGAAATATATACATATATGTATAGTTTATGCATGGTTAAACATTTAGTTAGTTTTTTTATATTTTTTTTCACATCTATGCATATTAAAAAAAATTAACGAATTACCCTCCAAGATAGATTTGCTCGGAAAGGATGAAGGAGCCCATGATGGCAACAATAATCATCATTAAAGGGCTAAAGGCAGTTGCAAACACAGGTCCTTTCTTCTTAATCACCAACCCTTGAACGTAGTATGATATGCTTGATGTCACTATCCCCTAGAATATGAAAATAGAAAAAAAAAACTCGAAATTATTAATTTAATTAAAAAGAAAATAGTTAGGAATTAATTAATTAAAGGTATAATAAAGTAATTGGATTCTAGATTCTATATATACCGTGTAAAGCGTTTCAGTCTTATTCTGTTTAAGATTTCAGCCGCCTATTTTACATACTCTAAAGACCGATCAGAGTGACGTACATATGGAATAGACTGTTGTTGAAATTTTGGATATATATGACAAGACAAGGACTCTTTGAACGGTAGTATAGATTCTAAAACCAAATAATTAAAGTAACATCTTACAGCATAAGCAGCAGCAAGCAAGCTCATATCCCAGCCAATTCTCCAAACAGAAGGGTTGTGTTCCACAACAAATGTAACAGCAATAGCCTGAAGAGTTCCTATGAAGCACACAAGTGATGTGAGGCTTAGTTGATGGTTCTTGTATGTCTCTAGGACTTTGGCCTGCACAATTGATTAATCACATAAATCACACAAGCATTGTCAATTAATCAATCCACTCTAAAGCCAATGTTTCATAGTTAAAGAAAAAAAACACACACACACACACACAGACACGACAAAAAAATTGTAAATTTGCCATGAAAATTTTTTTGTTGTAAATCTGTAATGAAAATTTTGCAACAAACCATTCTGTTGCAAAACCATCCTTTGACGGATTCTTCCCTTCCGTCACAAATTTTGTGTATTAATGTTGTAGTATCTGTGTGTGTGTTGGGGGGGGGGGGTGGTGGAAGATTGAGATGGTGAGAAGTCTTACTTGAAGAACAAAGAGGGAAGCCCAGGCAAGAGTGGCAATGATGAGGAAGATGGAACCAATGAGCCAGTCTTTCTCAGAGGAACTTGATGAAGAAGAAGAAGGATTATAGGTTTTGTGAGGAAGCTGATGAAGATGTTTGGTCCACACCATTTCCACAATAGGACCTTTGTATAATGTCATCAACATGGCCCCAGCCACTGTCACTAATGTTCCCACTATCTTTGCTTGGCATCTCACCTTTTTCATGTTTATCTTTTCCATCCTATATATATATATATATATATATTAATCAACCATTAAATAAAAATACAGAAATAATATTGATATTGTTACGAAGAAAATCGAAACTTAAGAATATTGTTTTTGAGTTTAAGGTTGATTATTATCATTATTATATTTTTTCTGCAACAAAAAGTTTAAGTAATGAGTTAGGTCTCAAAAGATCACTAGGATAAAAATAATCCTCACAATTTAAAAAATGCTTATCGAAGTATTTACAAATTATTTATTAACGAAATAGAAAGTTTACTGATTACTTATGGCACGAATATTCGTGGATTCTTTTTATTACCTGCATAAAACTGCCATAACAAAAGTCATTGCAGGAAGCATGTTGCTCATTGCACATGAGAAGGTTGGGGATGTGAATTTCAACCCAGCATAGTAGAAATTTTGATCTATCACTGGCCTGTTTGAAACAAATAAAACCCAGTAAAATTAATGTTAATAATTAATAATTAATAATTTGTACACTCTAGCATGTATAAACAAAGGAAAAAAAATTTTTTGGCGAGAAAATAATCATCAACTGTTCAGTTAATTTGGACAGTACAAATTTTTTTAAAAATATTTTTTCATTCTTAATAAATAATCAGGACCATCCGGATAGATACTGCAAAATTTTTATTCAAAATGAGTCACCTTTCTTCCAAAAATTTTTTTTTTTTTAAAAAAGGATTCCCATAAAGCTGCATGATGCATATAACGACAAAATTGAAGTGGAGAAATATCTTTAAACTAAATAATTAAGTGATATTCAGCTATTATGTTGTTGTTGAAAGAAACAGATAATGACAAATTTTTAAAAATGAAAACATATCGCCTTCGGGTTTTGACTAAACTAGATTTTCTACCTGTGCGATGCATGGGAAAGGTATAAATAGACCAAATATGGAGCTCAAAATAAATAACATCACAGCAGTATTTATAAGCTATTTTTTTTAAAAGTGGCTCTCTATAAAATTTATATTATAATAGATTAAAGGGACCGACCCTAGGAGAGCAAGTAGGAAGATTTGCATGAAAACTCTGAACTTTATCCTTGGTTGAGCTTTCCTGGAAAAATATAGAACCAAAAGTATATACATATAGTATCAGTAACATATGATAAATAAACAGCTTGAATTAATGTCAACTAATTAAATTAAGTTTGTGATATATATATATATATATATATGAACCTTTCAAAGATGAAGGCAAAAGGAGCAATAACAGCAGTGGCAAAGGCATGGCGATAAACGACAAGGACGTAGTGACTCATGCCTTGGTTGAGAGAAACCTTAGTGATAATGTTCATGCCTGCATACCCAAACTGTAAAGAGATCATAGCGAAGTAGGGTTTCGAGCTCTCCAGGAAGTTCCCGCAGCATCCAAGCTTCTCGGTCGCCATTTTCAGCGAAGAAGAAGGTGGAGGAGGATTGGTTTTGATGAGAGAAATAATATGAATGAGAGAAGAAGAAGAAGAAAAAGGAAAGAGAGAGAGAAAGGAGGAAGATGAACACACTCTCAGAATTGAAGAAGAAGTGTTGTGTTAATTTCTTCCTAAGGGCTATGCTTGGGATAGCCCTTATTATTTATACCAACCTCCTATCAACTTTTCCTACGTCATCCTCTTCTCCATCTCCTACATTTTCATTGATGTCCTCTCTCTCTCTCTACACACACACACACACAAGTATGTAAAAGTGTGAGTGTGTGTGTGTAATGGTTCTTATTATTTGCAAGAGTGATGATTTTACATCTTCTAGAAATTAAATCAGTTATTCTCTAGTGACGGCATAATCTTATATTGGTATATTGGGTATTTTCTTAATCATATTTAACAGTTAATTGTCTCATAATTAAAACAAAAAATATGATTCGCTCATTCAACAATTGTGTCACATGAGGGTTTTTATTGGTGGATCAGGAGATGAGGCTTGAGGAAAGCCGCCGTCAATTGCCTTGTCTAGGATTAGGTAGTGGCGACATTGCGTGACACCCCGGACAGACATGTCTCTTTAAAAAGTGTGATATTTAATAAAACAATTTAAAGGTTCTGTCTTTCTCCTTTAAAATAGAATCTTAATTAAAAAAAATACATATTTATGAGAATAAAAAGGAATTATTTTATTTTCAATGGTTTGACATGTGATTATTCCTATGCATTAATTGCATATTGGCCAAAACAAATATTCAAATAAATTGCATATATGTGCAACATAAATTGCATATATCGGATCAGATTTCTTGTATTGTCATTTACTTTTAGTTACTCCATTCGGTTTATAATTATTTTGTATCAATTATACACATATTAAAAATATTATTTTTTTATCTAAAATCAATGCAAAAGGTACTCACATTTCTTATTTTACCTTTATTAAATACCATATTCTATTATTATTGTAGGGTTATAAATAAAGAGTATGAAAGAATTAAAAATAGGGGCAAAATTGGCAGAAAAATATCCAATATCCTATATTTTATACTACCTCTGGTCCTATATATAGGATCTTTTACTGCGGTCCTAAATATAAGACCATTTACAATATATGAGGTAGTATTTATTATACATTTCCAAAAAAATACCCCTATTTAATTTATCCAAAGAGAAAGAAAGAAAGATTAAATAAGGGTAGTTTTGAAAAAGTGTTAAGTTTTTTGGAGAAATTGAGGTAGTTAATTAGTTTTAATTATAATTCTTAATCTGCGTGATTCGGTTAAAAGGGTCTTATATTAAGGACAAAAGGGAATATTAAAAACTTGTCATACAAAATGTCCTATAATACAAACTGGAGGAAGTATATTTTAATTAATTTTTCCATCTCTTTTGGACATATATATCACATATAAAAGCAAATAAACAATAAATTAAAAATAAACTTGCAATTAAAATAACATGTAAACTCTCACCTCTCCAATTAAAAAAAAAAAAGCCATGCAATGCTCAAATCTAATGACATATTTTTTTTGGCCAACACTCAAATATAATAATAAGATAAGATAAAAGGTTTTATACTATTTTCATAGTATTTTTATTTTCAACTGTAAGGATATTTTTATCAGAGAAAATTTATGTTTTAACATGTGATATTATATTCGTCATGGGAGGACTAGTTGTTTATTTGGATCCCACCACCCACTTTTGAGAGGTGGGTTTCAAGCCCCACATTATTGATGAGTTATTTGTGTGTGTGAATATATACGGATTTGGATCTAGTTCTCTCAATCACCTAAGTGTGGTATAAAAGAACAAACTGCACTCTGGTTGAAAAATATTCGATATTCTTCTTTATCCAATTGAGAGAGTAATTGTCATTTATAGACTCTGATCAATTTAATTTATGATTTTAAAAGGATAAATTTTTTATATAACCTGTAACCCTTTAATTCCCATTCGCTCAAACTATATATCCCACTTCTTTCTATAATCATTAATTCCTACAATTATGCCAATTGAGACAATGATCAAAAGTGTGGTTTAGCTATTAACACCATATATTCTTATTCCTGATTATTAATACATTATTTAGCCACTACATATATTCTAGTGATGAATAGTGTTAGCCCAAAAATTTTCATCTCTTTATGTAATTAAAAAAATATAATTATGAATGAAGGTTGATTTAGTTGATAAAGAACTTGGTCTTATATTATAATGATCTCATTAGTAGATAATATGTAATCAAAATATCTTTGTAAATGCTCTTTGAGTGATGGGGTTCGATCTGGCTTTGGTAAATCTTGGAAATCCAACTCATCAAAACTTTTCAATCACTAAAAAAAAACATAATTACATGTTCTAAATATAAAACAAATAGAAGGATTCATTATTGTTGAAAAAATTATAATATACGATTCTATTCCATAGAAACCAAACATGTTGATTAGTGACCGTTCTTCCAATGAATGCTTTCCTTAATTTGATGCGCATTTCTCAGCATAAGTAATTATCGTAATTATCCATTAATTTGCTTGAAATATGTAATATTCCACTTGGAAGTATTATATATGAGATTGATAATGTAAAAGAATAGAAGTGGGATACACGTCGAGTAGCGTAATGTTGATTGGTGTGATTCTGAGTCACTAAACTGGAGAGGTATTTGATATATCCCAAACACTGTATAAAGGATTCAACTCACAAGGATATGAGAGGCATGAGCTTCTGATCAGTAATTTGTCTCTTAGGTAGTTTTATCCAATCTTATAAATCCATTTAGTAAAAAGAATGTATTAGCAACCTCGTGATTTCAATGAGTTTTCGCACTTCAAGAAATTATTATTGGATGAACATTAATTCTACTCTATCAACCTATTTAAAATTTTATATATAGAATAATTCTCAAGCATGGACTAGAAACTAGATAGATGTAAAATTGGGAAAATTAATTAAAAGGACCATGCAAGGAACTTAATTAAAGAAGGGGATCATTTTCTACCCATTTTGTGTTATTCCCTACGGATCTTGTGTAATTTCCTGAAACAAGACCCTTATTAACCTTTTAAATGTTACTTGAAAAATATTCGCATTATTTATAGTGGCAAGTTTTCATGGCAATTCCAACCGCCGCAAATACCTTCAACAACGGTCAAAAAATGGCCACAGAACCATTCACAAGAGATTTAACAATAATCGCTATGTCTCATACTTTGACAGTAACTGCTTACAGCGTAGACTTTTTTCTTCAGTTTTTCCCATAAATTTATATTATGCCACAGGCACATATTAAGAGTCAGTGCAACTATATATATATATAAATTTTACGATCACTGCTAAAAATATTTATATTTTAAAATTTTAAATTACTCTCTGATCCCATTTATAAAGAAAAAATTATTTTACAGGTATTAAAAAATTAATTTTAGTTAATTAAAGTTAATTAAGTTATCTTATTTTTTAATTTTTTTTTAAATTACCTATACTTAATTTAATACTAATTTAAACCATTATTGTATTTAATCACTCTTTCATATAATTAATGAAAAGTAATTTTTGGAATAGAAAATTTTAATGCACCATTAATTTCTTTTTCTCTCTATATTTAGGATCACTAAAAGGAAGAAATTTTTTCTTATAAATGAAATCAGAAAGAATATTTTAAAAGATTTTAAGATAACAAGTAAATTGGAAAAAAAATTTAGTTCAGAATTTTAAGTTTGATTTTATGTCATAATTGAAATCTTTAAAAATAACATCAAAATTTAAAATTTTTAATATGAAAATGTTCAGTTTAAGAAAAAAAAAGAATTTAAAACTCCTCGAGTGGAAAAGTTTAAAGTTGAATGTTAGGAAAGATTCATTAAAGTGGAGCACCAAACTAAATGGGCATCTAATCATCCTGCAATCATTGAATTCTCGTCACGCCCCTATCTATAACATAAATGTGCATAGGACATCTAATCACCTAAAAAGCCATTTTGGGAACAAATATCAATTTGAAAAAGACAAATTAGGCTTAATTGACGGTGGGTTTTAACAGACACTTTTTAGGACAAATGTTCAAATTTTTCGTGAATTATAAACTAAGTGATCTATTATTTAAATTTTGCATAATACACAAGAAAATATGTTTAACTTGTAAAACAAAATAGTATATATGAAAAAACTAAACCATCCAAATTTAACTTGTGCGAACTAAATATGCTATTACATTGTTATAGCAGTAGAAGAACCAATTTTGTAATATATGTATACCATGAACAGTTCAATTATATTTTCTAATTAAGAGCAAATAATTAGCCAAAAACTAGTCAGATCTAAATTAAAGCATGCAAACATATATAGGCTGCTAGCTCATCTTCTTTTGTCCCCCTCCAAGTTGAACTACAATAAGATTGGGATTTGTGTGTGTGTGTGTGTGTGTGTGTGTGAGAGAGAGAGAGAGAGAGAGAGAGAGAGAGAGTTTGAAGCAACTTAAAGTTCAAAAAAGATTTGTACGAAAAGAGACTTGGAATTAATGTCATGCGTATGTATGTGGTTGTACACACAGAATTGACGTGTATAGCCACTACTCAAACCCTAGTGGCAGCAATAATAATAGTGGCTTTAACTGATAAGACCATAATCTGTGTGGACGTGTTGGAACCCTAGGTGACATCCTCCCCAAACAAACAAAACAAAGCTTCTCTTGCTTTATCCTTTGCCCACTCTTTTCTCCTCTCAATTCATGCATATACATACATACACATATACACACACAATCATGTATGATATTCGTCCATATATGAAGTCGCCGAAAATTAGTTCATGTATACATATATGGTCATTTAATCGTCTGCAAAATGTGATGTATGTGTATGTATGTATGTATCTGCCTGCACATACACGTCTACATAACTGTATGCATATGACTTTGTATGTTTTGTGTGTGAGAGAACAAATTAGCTTACTCATATGACACCGTTTTATTCTCAAACGCTCACAAGTTTAATTTCTTTTTCATTTTTTCAGTGATAAAACTATCAATTAATCTGAATTTAGCTAGGTTAGGCCACAGTTGGAAGAAGTTATATATATATATTAAGACGTGGTTTTTTATATTCGTAAGACTTAAATTAATTTGAGACCTTACTTATATCAATTCAACTGCAGTTACATTTTAGAGGTAAAATTTGTATTAAATGAATGTTTTTATTATTATTACTACTACTATACATATATATGTACCATGATATATCGAGACCTATTGTGTAAGAGCGGTTATGAAGAGGAAATTTTCTTTTGTGTGTATTAGGCGTGAATACATGCAACGGTTCATATTTGCAAACACATGATTTACACAAGAATTGCTCAATGAAGAGTGTATTAATTTTAATCACTAACTTTTTTTAGTGAATGATTTTTTTTAAAAAAAATCCCATTATTGTGTTTTTTTTAAAATAATTTTAGAAATCACCACTTTTGAATTCTGGGATTTTATTCCACTAACCTCCATATATACAAAGAAACCTTTACGATAACCTTTTTTAAGTGTTTTTTTAATCTCTAAATATACATACATTTTTAAATTTTTCTTTCAAAATATTCAAGGTCATAAGCCAAACACTTTTCGACACAGCATGATTTCGCTAGTACTATAATTGTCGTATCTTGCAACACAACACCATAAAAATTATACATGAACTGAGTCGGAGAAAAAGTAAATAGGAATAGTAAATACTGACAATGATAAGTATAATATGATCAAAGAACATAAAGGATTCATCCATTTGCCACATCTTTAACATTTTTCCACATATAATAAAAATATATTCAATTGTCACCAAAGGCTAGTCCCCTCGGTAAGGATATATATGAGTCATACCCAATAAAAATAAAGGTTTGAATTTTGTTGTTGAGGTGAGGAATTTGTTGTTGCATGAAGAATTTATAAGCGCCTCCTTAAGTATTTTTTTTAGCCGGGTAAAGCTTATCTTGACCTTGATAAACTTCCAAATCTAATTCACTTGAACTTTTTCCTTATAAAAATTATGTATTCAATTAATTGGTAATTAAGTTGTGCTTTCCATTTGTCTATCACATCTCTCTGTGTCTCTTAATTATTCATGCATTACAAATTTGTTGCCTTCCAAGGCTCCAAAGAAACACAATAAAGTTCCTTTTATTAATTATCTTCCACAATCAATCCCACTTAATAATATGTATTATGATAAGTTTATATTACAAGTATAAATTTTAAAGTACATCACATAATATGTATGCTATTAGTGCTGGGTACCATTAAGGTTTTTGTGCTGTGCCTCATCACGTTCTTTTAAGAGCCTAATTTTTTTGACCCAAAAGTGGTTCTATTATGGAACACTGTAATTAAAAACACAAAAGGGCAAGAAAAATTCAAAGGTATTGGTCAAAGATTCGTTTTTCCACCTCCTACCAGGACATCAATTTATTAGGGGGACATTGATTCCTACCAGGACATCAATTTATTGGGGGGACATTGGCTCAAAATAGCATCCTCCTTCCCTCTAATTCTTAATATAAGTTACTTCTAACTAACTTATTAAAATTAAAAAAAATTATTATATCATTAAAATTATCTTAAAATTAATGTATTTTCCATCTTAACCCTCTAATAAATACTCAAATTCAAACAATCCATAATCTCTCTCATGATTAAATAAGGGTATTTTGGAAACAAAGTAATTAATGCTCCAAAAACTCATAAAATATGACTTACATTTAAAACCATAAAAAATTTATAGAATGTGACTAATAAAAATGACTGGAGGGAGTATCTAGTTTCATAAATTTTCTTAGGTTGATTTTAAGGAAATGTATTACTAACTCCGGTTTCATATATAGGATCTTTTGTCCTGATTGTAAATATAAAATCATTTACAGTATACGAGGTAGTATTTATCATATATTTTTAAAAATGTCCCTATTTAATGTATTTAAAGAGAAGGAGAAAGAGATTAAATAAGTGTAGTTTTGGAAAAATGTTAGGATTTTCGGAGAAATCAAGGTAGTTAATTAGTTTTAATTCCAATTCTTAATCCACGTGATTCAATTAAAATGATTTTATATTAAGGACTAGAGGAAGTATGATATAAATCTCGAAGTGCGCATCTTAAATAAAAGACTTTAATTATGTAAAAGTTGCAACGTCTATAATAATTTCTTTTGGTGTTAAATTTCGATTTCGGTTTAATCATTTGATAAATTACTAGTTAATGTTGCAAAATAAAGTGCTAAATGGCAAGTTGGACTATTTACAACATTATGGGGGTGTTTGGTTTGTAGTTTTGCAAACCAAACTGTACTTTCTAACCATCATTTTCTCATTTTTCATCCAAACAGTTTTTTAGTAAATTTTTCTACTTTTATCCCAACTTTATTTTGTAAACTGTGGTTATTTTAAAAGTACTTTTACAAAAAGGTAAACCAAACGAGCATATAGTTGTTGGCTCTCTCACAAATTTAGTTCGCATTAATTAAGGCAAAAAAAAAAAAAGGTTGACAGGCGGGCTAGATGAATTGTTCTTCCAAGAGAAATGCAGAATTATACAAGAATCTGACACCTGAATCAAATGTGTGGGAACCCGAGATTCTTTACCACAATTTTTTTGAATGTAAAAAGAACATGACACTGATAAAAATGAAACAACCGGACAAAACCTTATCATGATTGGTCTTGCTTTCTTTCCATTGGAACTAAATTGCTGAGTGTTGAATAACACACATATTAATATACTTTTGAAAATCTAAAGATGCACATAAATAACTGATGGTTAATTTGGTATTTTTTTTTCTTAGTATGATGCATTATAGAGAGATAATTTAATAGTTTCTCGAAGATTGTACTCATCTTTCTAATATTTACTTTCTTCTGTCCATAATATAAAGTATTACTAACAATCTCATATATCTTAAAAAAATTTTATCATATCTTTAAATTTCTAAAAAAAATCTAAAAACCCCATATGGGGACTAAACCTACTCTTAGTGAGATGGAATCCAGCCATGTAGTAGCACAAAAGTACATTAAGTGACTTTAACCTTTAGCCATTGATAAAAAATATGAGCATGTGTATCAAAATGATAGTTAAATTGAGTAGAATGGACTTAATTCCTTATAAATAAGTTGAGGGTTCCAATTTTATAGATGAAAAAAATTATATTGAGAAAACTAACTCCAATTAGACTCGACAAATGTTCAAATCTAATTCAGTTGTATGGTATACCAATAATTATATGAATAAATGAGCATGTGTGCATTTTTCTCGTGAATTTCTCATTGGAACACTAGTTACGTACTTAGCAGACTTCATTCTCTTTGGAGAGTGAGGCTCGGTCCCACATTAAAAAGTAACAAGTGTGTCTTATCAAAGAAAGTTTTTTTTTTGTAAAAAAAAAAAGGTAACAAGTGCGTAAATGTGTATAAGTAGAAAGTTGGCGTGCTTAGTTACCGTTCGTGTTAGATAAGTTTAACCTTTAACCTTCGATAAAATAATGCATAGTGAATTTGTAGAGACAGATTATGGACAACTAAGCTTACTGGTAATTAAATTATAACATACGGAACTATAATTAAAGGCACTAAGTAAGCTGATTACTGCACAAATGACATGGACCATATTGCATAAGTTTATTCATATTCGTACTCCATTACGAAGCTCAAAAGAAGTAAGAACGCAGCTATCACTACTGCATAAAAACCCGTTTACGTCTGTTATTTTAGTTAGGTATCGTTTAATCAATAGCAGAAAAGTCACCGATACAAATTTAAAAGTTTAGAAAAATTCACTAAAGTTTAAAGATAAAAAATTATTTCTACATGATCCAAAATTCAAGTAAATTTTTGCTCTACTTAATCACAAATTTATACAATAATCAACTTAGGGCATGTTTGGTTCTCCGTTTTGTAAAATTAAGTTAAGATAAATAAAGTTTGTAAAAATGAAGTTTAGATAAAGTAAGTTTGTTGAAAGTTGTTATGTTTTAAAAGTAAGTTTGAAAAAAAATTTATTTGGATGATAGGGGTTAAAAGTACTTTTAGATGTATAATATAGAGTAAATTTGTTTCTCATTTTGCAAAACTCACATTTTGTTAAAGAAAAAGTATATTTTCCCCTCAATTTCTAAAATTATAATTTAACCCACTTTTCATTTTTCAAAAAGTTAATTTGTGTTTCACCTGTGTTTGGCTAAACACATTTTTTACAAAACCATGATTTTTGTTTTGTAAACAAAGAATCAAACAAGCTGTCACTCTTTTCACATGTATATGGAGGCTACATATGAAAAAAGATATTTTTTCAATTGTATATTTTCAAGAGAATATTAAGATTTAAAAATTAAGTAACAGTGTGTGTACGTCGCGCACGCGCGTTCCTTAGATTCTTTGTCTTGGACGATTCCAATCAAGTGGATTAAGCACTGCTTGGAAGTTCAGAACGAGGCATAATATATTTGATCTATTGCAAACAAAAGGAAAAACACTATATATATTTAGAAGAAAATATTATTTTAAAAAATAACTTTTACTAGATTATGGTAAGTTTATTATATAGAATTCATAATCTGACAGTAACGTCCCCACTTCCTTGTCCAAATAGTTTTAATAATTAAACAAAATATCTTAACTTTATTAATTTAAAAATGCGCTTCAAAAGTAATGTTATATTGATTAATTATGGAAGCCTTTTCCTTTTTTCTGGCCAATTAACTAACGAAAAGCTTTCAGGTCAATAACCCATTGATCATACTATTACTATATATATAATCATACAATCTTTGTTGGAATATTTATTCATTTGTAAATTAGCATCTAATTAATTTCATATATAGCACTATATGCATGAATTTAGTTCACTTGTACTATAGATAGTTCACTACAAAAAAAGAGGTATTTAGATATGGCCAAAATCTGTCAATAAATAACTCAAAATCCGTCTCTAATCTATTAGAGACGAATTTAGAGACAACATTTAAGTCGTCTCTAAAAGTGGCGTCGCTAAATAATTAGAGAGGGATTAACTCATCCGTCTCTATTTAGAGACGGATTTACCACATCACTGGTATGTCATTTGTAGTGTCATATCATATTAATAGCTTCAAATGTGCCTTACCCATGTTCGAAATCATGACCTCTTACTTCCAATACCTTTGTAGCCATCATGTTGACAGGTGAACTGAAATGTTTCTGCAGTCTCTATATGTAATATTAAATATATATTATTTATCTACACACTAATATATAAACATATATATTTATAAGTCAATATATTATTAAAAAATACACATATGTTTTATATTCAATTATTAATATCATAAAATATTTTATTTATATATATTTATATTTATATGAATATTTATATTATTTTGTTTAGATCTTAAATAATTTTTCTATAAATATATTTGTTTTTCTTTGGAAAGAAAAAAATTATTCTCCTAGCCGACTTTTAAATTTAATTTTTATTTGTAAATAAAACTAATTATATATATTATGTTTATGATCCATATTTTTTAATATTTTATTATGTTATTTTTTGCATAGTCATATCATATAATATATATATATATATGGTATTTTATATTATTTAATAAATTATATTATATATATGCTTATTATATATTAGAGGTGGGAGAGAACCAGATATGATCGAGTTTTATGTCAGTCGATGATCTAACCCAAAGTCTTGGTTAAGTATTATATATATCCATTTCAAATTTAGAAAGGAACATATCTTTTTATTATTTACACCATAAATTTAATTATGGATTCCTAATGAAAAAGGATTGAAATTTTATTTGATTTTGATTTGATTTATTTTTTAGTATCATTATTACTTTTAACTTTAATTTTAAAATGTAGATGTAAATTCTCAAAAGAAGGTTGATTTAAAAAGAATTAATGATTAATAAGTTTATAATAAATTTATTATTATCACAATTTTTTGAAATTATTATCATAAAATAGAATTACAAATTAACTTATTAATTCAAAGTAAAATAAATTAATAAAATTAAGATAATCTACTTAGATATTTTAAACCAAATGATATTATTAAAGATAAACTTTTTTTTGAAATCAATTCTACAAACATATCCAATATAAAAAATTTATCAACATATTGATTACTAATTAAATAAAAAATATTGTTTAATATTAATTGATTCTAGATATTTGTTAATTATTAGGACAATTAAATGTCATCTATGATAAAATTGCTTATGTTCTCTTTTAGTCTAAAATTTCTTAAAACTTCAACGCTTCCTTTAATTTCATTTTACTATTTCTAATCTTAAAGTTCTCTATATATCTCCTCTCTCCTTCATTTCTTATTTTTCATTCTCATCCTATATTCTCAATTTCTCGATCTTCTTCCATCAACTACCAAGCATGCTCCTAAAAAAAATAAAAGAAACATTAGGTTTTAGGATTCTGGTGGTTTAGTTTAAGGTCGCTCTTTGAAATATCTTTTAATATGATTAGAAATACAATTCACTTAACTTAAATAGGTTAACTCATGAGTTTGGTCCATTTAATATACTATAATATTTAAAAAATACCCAAAATTTGAAAATATCTCTCAAAATTTAAATTAACATATTACAATATTAAAAAATAATACTATATAAAATTGAAGTAATTTAAAAAAAAATCCGTATCTAAATCCGTCTCTAAATGTGAATTAGAGACTCATTTAGAGACAGATAAGGCACCAATTGCTGCGTTCATTACAAATGCGTCTGTAAGTTCATTTCTAAATAGATATTAGAGATGAATTTATGGCAAGCCATTTATTGTTGCATTCACTAAAAATACGTATCTAAATCCATCTAAAAAAAAATTAGAGATAAGTTTAGTGACAAATTTTTATCCATCACAATAAATTAAAAACATCCGTCACAAAATTTATCTCTAAATGTTAAAGAATTTTTAAGAAATAATAGGATATTTTTATAGACGGATATAGAGACGGACTTTTTTTATTTTAGCAATGAAAAATTAGTTATTACTAAGTCTGTCTCTAACATATTATTAGATACAGATTTAGAGACGGATTTTATTAAAAATGATATATACTCATCTCAAACTCCGTCTATAATACTTTTCCATTATTTTTAATATGAAAGAAAGTTATTTTATTGAAAAAATTCGTTATCCGTTTCTATTTTCGTGTCTAATTGTGACAGATTTTAATTCATCTCTAAAATTCGTAACTAAATGGGCATTTTTTTGTAGTGGTTTATAATAAGTTATATATCTAAAATTTTAATTGTCCAATAGACTAAAATTACACAATTTATTCTTTTATATAGTTTAGGACGCACTTTTCTTTTTAGAACAAAATGATAGCTTGTTATTCATGATATGAAAATTTAAAGGGGGAAAAAAACACTTGTTTACTCCTGTATATTTATGAATTTTTATTCAGTAGCCTATATCAGGCAAATCTTTATCTATCATCTTTCATATGAATCAGACATGTTAGATTAGACAGTGTAAACCATGTTTTATATTTTTCAACTATTGATATATATTTTATTTAAAACATAGAACATAAAATTAAATAATTGCCTAACTGATAATTTAATAAATAAAAATTTTTTTAATAAAATTAAATATTTAAAATTTAAATCATAATTAAACCATCTAAAATTTAGACGATTTAAAAGAAATGAGTTTGGTGCTCATGCATTTGCAAATATATACAAATTCATGAAGCCAAGTAAAATAATATCAATCAGTGACGTTATCAATATGTTCAATGAACACTAAAAGTATATATTATGATAACTTTCTTAAATTGTTAATAAATTAAATTATTTAAGATAAACATCAACTTCATAACTTTAATTTAGACTTAATTTGGTTTATATGAAAGAGCCAATCCTGTTTGGTGGTAACACCAATTGCAAAGTGGGTTTTATATAATCACAGCAGCCAAAGCCACTAACTACGATCAATATTTCTGAATATATAATTGGAAGACATAAAGGGACTGATTTGTCTTTCAACTTGGCTAACAATATAATTGGGGACTGGAATCAATAATGGTTTACATTGAAATTGATGGATCAAGAGCTTTTGAAATTCATTTAAGATTATTTTTTGGATCTTTAAAATATATTATCATGTTCTTGCTTGAAATATCTCTTTACAATTTCTAAAAAGATAAATACTCTCCCACATCCATATATGAAAGTCATAAAGCACAATCAATTAGCGCATAACTCAATTGGTTAGACGTTATATTAATAGAATTAGTGGTATCAAGTTTGAACCCTACATATTTGTTAGAAGAGTTTTGCCACTATTGTGATCCTACCCACTCGACTCAGATTACTTAGAGTCTAATATAACTATTAAATATCAAGTTTTATTAAAATTGCACAGACATTTCCCCTATTTATAGATATTTTATGAAACAAAGACAAAATTATGCAAATCTCTCTTAAAATTTGTTCAAATTGCAATTCTCTCTCTCTCTCTCTCTCTCTCTCCAAAATATAAACCTCCCTAAAGAATAAATTATTTATTTTTACGAAATGTTTGTGTAAGTTGACCTGTATATAATTTCTTACACACACAAAACCCCCCTAATTAAAGAATAAAAGTATATTTTTTATTAAATTATGTTTTTAACAGGCATGAGCCACTTAAGGACTCAATAAATAGTACTCCTATTATATATAACCGATTTGGAGTTGATTTTCTCTTTTGTGGGACATAAATAGAGGAGGGTTCTTGTGTTAAGTATGAACCATGAGGGCATGTTTTGAAGGCATATATTTGAGGAATCTTGGAGTTTGGCAATAGCTAAAGGACCTTCCACTCTAGACTATGGTAAACATATTTTTATCTTTGTTCACCCAATAATATTGTAGTCAATTATGTTTTAAGATTTTATAATTTTAGTTTATAGGCTTTCCCTCTTATATATCCAAGTGATCAATCCTCTCATATAGTAAGGATATAATGATGATGGCTTCTCTCATTGCTATATATATTGCAAGAAATTCACACTTTATTCTCACTCTTTTTAGTTTTTTCACTCTTTATATCAAAGAATAGTTAGATCACAACAAGAAAATTGAACTATAACGAGCTACATATATTTCGATGCATGTGTGTTGTGTGGCATCTGTAGAGGACAACAAAGAAATCCGAGCAGTTCATTAATGATACTGCATGATTGGAGAATGAACGGTTCAGATTACTTTAGAGCCTTGACACATGCCATGGACCGTGCACCACACCCACTTGATGCTGGCTTGGCCCTATTAGTTGGTCTGGCCTAGCCATGTAGCTAGTTTTTTTTTTTGCACCTGTACAAGATAGCATCACATTATAAGTGAAACTTGATCCCACAGCCTTCCTTCACTTAGAGAATACCAGTTGGTACCACTAGGCAGTTAAGTTATTTGCTGTGCAATTAAAAATTGAGTGCATAAAATGCACTTAAAGGAAAATAGAGGTCAATGCCAAAAAGAAGAATAAAAGAAAACAGCTATAGGTGTAAAGATTAAAGGGAAAAAAATTACTCTACACATACTCTCATTCCTTTTTGTCACTTCCATTTGATGTGTGGAAGACACAACTTTCATTAGATGGAAAGATAATGTTAATTAAAACGCTTAGATGCTGTCTTGAACAATATAAACTATTTAGAAAAAAAAAAAAAGATGGGTGCTTACAAGTCAAGTAAATTACCAAGGGTACAAGAAACCATGCAATTAATATAAAAGGAGAAAGATTATATAGATATATATATATATATATATATGTATGTATGTATATATATAAACAATTAATGTGGGTTAGTGGAATACCCATTAATTTTCACTTCTTTGATTAAAGCATAGATAACTTTGGTGAAAGCATAAGGCTTCATTCAATGGTGACCTAGCTATATAGGAAAACGTATTGTTTTATAATGAGGAGGACCAAAACAAAAGTAAATTTAATTAATTTAACTTTCGGCAGCAAAAAGAAGCCCTATGTGGCTATTTTGTTTCTCTTCTTGTTGGACAATAAAGAACACCATGGTGGAGATGATAGTTACTTATCAAATTTCATCTTTTGAATATGAAAATCACTTTCAATATAGATTTAAATTTGAGAATGCAGGCTATAACATGCAAGTTGACCCATATAATTTGCAAGAAAAATGTGTATTGTGAACGGGCTAATTCACATAACCCACGGAATAGCCCCTTTTCTAATGATTTCTTGTTTTATTAATTTTTTAATTTCCAAATAAAAACATATTGTGAACAATATTTTATATATTAATTAGTTCCTAGCGTATGATAATTTTTTAAATAAAATTTAAATATAATATTTTAAATATTTAGAATAAAAAAAATAATTTATCACTATATCTTACACACATTTTAATTTTTTCTTAAATTATAATATATTCATATTTTTCTAAAAATATATTATTTTATTTTCTAAATGAGTTGATTGATTGGATGTAAATGGGTTTATTTTTGTTTAATCCTTTACAAAATTCACTTGCTTGATTTAGATATTCTGAATATTGCTTTTGAATTAAAAATAAATCATCCAGAAAATTGAATTTTCTCATTAGAATCATTACACTTTTGTTAAGAAATTTATATGTGGGTTATACGGGTTATTTCTTTTAACGAACTTATATCAATTTTATATAAAAAAATCATATAATCAAAATCTCCTCCCATAACAAATGGGATTGCTCACCCCAGCTAGGTTTCTTCTCAACCCATGATGGATTAGTCTATATTCTCAGCTCTAAACATAATTACATTGATTAGTCAAGGACTCAATGCTCTGAAAGCAATATTCAAAGTTCGAGTATTTTTAGATGAAAAAAATATATTGGGAGAACTTCCCATTAATTGAAAATTGATCCAACTCAAATGCATATTAGTCAGAAGTACTAGATATTATATAATTTGTCAAAAAAGAAAGTGAAAATCACTTAATCCACATTACTCACATCAAACAATCTAAAAGACCAGAAAAGAATGAGGAGAAAGAAAATATTGGTTTTTTATCATGCCCAAACGTAACTAACTAGTCATATTGGCCTGTGTTGGGTTGAGTAAAAAATTTAAGAGAAATCATATTTAGTTATCAAAATAATAAATTTATTATAAAATATAATTTTTACTACTTAATCTTTCAATTTATATCACTTGTTATTAATTAATTAAAAATATTTCTTTATAATTAATTTCTTTCACTGGTTCTCAATTGTGATTCCCTAAAAAATTTAGAGCTTTTGGCCAAAAAATCAGTTTTTGAGCTTGGCCTGGGCATCATCAAGGCGTCGGTGACCTGCTTTGACTTGGCATCTATCAATAAGAATTCTTTAATATATGGATTTATATAAAAAATTAATTTTTTAGAGCAAATGTTACAAATCCATTCAAAATGCCAATGTAAGTAGTACTTAAGTAATATAATCCCTTTTTTTAATATGAATTCATGATTATTGCTTGCTTTGAATAAGTGAATAATGTTGACGGAATAGTGTGTTTAAAAAGTGGACCTACACTGCATTAGGCCCAACATAGCCCAATGAGACAACCTGAGTGTTTCATAGCTCTTTAATATATATATATATATATAGACACAAAGACTCACAAGACCTTCTTAGTCTAAGAAATGTGAGACTTATTAGGCTTTTCTGAAATATTCCCTTAAGCTCCCAACAAATAGTTTTCAGTGTATCAATGGAAGTAAAAAGCAACCATTGCATGAATTAGAAAACCACAAACAAAGACAAACACTTAATCGAAGAGGTTGGCCAATTAGGTTATGTTTAAATCTTACATAGCTAAACCATAACTAGTGTATGTGGTCAGGCTCCCTGAATTTTTTTAAAAATAAAATATTTTTTGTTTTTAAATATTAATGTTATCTTCAGTGAGATTGAAGAAATAGGCTTATTAATCTTGCCATCACTTCGCTACAACAAAAAAAAAAAAGAAAAAAGAAAACCATGCATGGTAATGGTATCTTAACCACAAGTTTCTGTGCCACGGATAATCATCTACAGCCCAATGGAAATGTTTTCAATATGGGCCTACAGACTTACAAATATTTCGACGAGGTAGCTATTTTATTATGGATATAATGGGTTATGTCTATTCTATGGACTTAAAGAATAATAAGTCTCTTTCACCAAAAAAAAAAAGAAGAAGAAGAAGAAGAATAAGTCTCACCTTTTTCACCGAAAAAAAGAATAATAAGTCTCAATATTTATAATAATAATAATAAGAAAAATACTTATATACTTTTTTTATGTGTTTTTTCATACTATTTTTCAATTAAAAGTTTACATGTGAATTGTTTTTTAATACATTGTAAATTTAGTTATTAATTATATATTAAGTGTTAACTTCTTAAACTTAAAAAAATTTAAAAAGTCCATATGTTAAATTTTAATTAGATAATAGTATAAAAAGCATATAATGAAAAGTATATAAATTTAGTTCTAATAATAATTTGTAAAAAATGTGATTTGTTATAAATTTTATATGATATATTAGTTGATATTGATTTAGAAGAAAATGTATGGGGTTCAAATTATTCTTTTATATCTTTAACATGTAAATCAAATTTTGTTTTATTTCTATTTATTACTATTCATAAGCAACTAATTGGACTTGACTTACCCTATCAGCGTAACTTCTTTTTCAGATTTCTATGGGAAAAAATCTTCATATTTTCAAATAAGAATATAAATAAAAAAATGAAAGTATTGAACAACAATAAAAAAATATAACAGACATTACATAAATTATTTAATTATCATTTTACGTAATTACTGTTTCATTTCATTTTTGTTGTATATTACCATACAAAACATATTTAAATATTGATTAAGTTATACTTGGTACATAGAAATTAGAATATCGTGAATAGAAAAGGAGATGACAGAGAAAAAGAAATATAAACCAAAAGAAAAAGAGACTAAATGAAAAAAAAAAAAATATATATATATATATATATAACACTTATTGTTACATTAAAAAAACAAAAGTTTAAAATACCAACAGGTATTATTTTAGTGGAAAAAATTATAGTCGTTTAAGCACGACATCTAAAGTTTGAAATTATGCAAATATATAAAACCCTTTTTGGAGAGGAGTATTACACATTAAAATGTTTTTCATCCTATATCTTGTTCATACCCTTTTTCTTTGCTTGGTCATAGCAAAGGTTATCTTTTGTTTGGTTGGAGGGATTTAGAGGGAAATTTTTTTTTTTTCTTATTTGATTCAATAAGTAGGAGGGGAGAAGAGGCTTGTTCAATAAGTAGGAAGGGAGAGGAGAGAATATTTTAATACTCTCCTCTCCTACTCCTTCCTCCAAAAGCAGGGAAATTTAGAGAAAAAGTGGGCAAAATCCTCTCCTCCCCTCTAATATACCTAAACAAAGAAATATTAAAATTCCTCCCTTCTCTCCCATCCCCACGCTCTTCCATAAAAATCCCTTTCCTCCCCTCTTCTTTCATCCACTCCATGAAAATTTCTCCCCTTCCCCCTATTAAAATTTCTCTCCTTTCCTTCCCTTTATTGAAGAAAACAATGCCTTAGGCTATTTTTGTGAGTTTAGAATGAAGCAGAATAGAATGATCATTAATGGAATATAAAAGAATAAAACGGAATAGAATGAAGTAAAATGAAATGTTCCATTATTTGGAAATTTTATAGAGGGAAAGAAGCGGTTTTATTTGATAATTATTTAAAAGTTATTATCAAATTAATGGAACGGAGTGAATTATAACTATTTTTTCCAATACTACCATTATCCATGGTTTTGTGTATTACCTCTCAGCATAGTTATCCATATGATGATGTTGCCTCTTCTTAGCATTGTATTTTCTTTTATTATTAATTAATTAATAGTTATCTTTGAGTTTGCAGGATTCATTCCCCTTTCAAGCAAGTGGTTGGATTATTTATAATAAATGCTTGTAGAAAAGCTAGAGGGCAGGAGTATTGGGATTTCCAATACTTTTATACCAAGCAGAAAAAGAGAATGCTGCAGACATGCGCTAATTCTGATGTGTATTATCTTTTGTTCTTGTCCAAAGGGTGAAGGTGTTATCCTACAAAGGCATACTCCCTCCAGCACTTTTTATAGGATGTTTTCAACTATCACACAAGTATTAACAAGAATTAGTTATACTCTTAAATTTATCAAAAATAAATAGTACTCCGTCACGTTCTAGTTTATAGTGCACTTTTAACTACCTCACACATACCAAGATAATAATTAGTAACTGAAATTTTTTCCCAAATTACCCTCATTTAATAATACTTCCCATATTAATAATTTTTTCTTTTTTCTTAATTAGAATTACTTAATTTTTTATAACCACCGACCTTCATTACTTGTAGCAACCATTTAAAAAGGACGGAGAATGAGTGGCGTGAATAAAAAATTACTCTTAAATCAAAATGCTCTGACCTTCATTAATTGTAGCAACTATTTAAGAAGGACGGAGAATGAGTGGCGCGAATAAAAAATTACTTGTAAATCAAAATGCTCTCATAGTTCCCTCCTTTGATAGGCACTGAGAGGTCACATCACTCCATAGTCATCAACCTATTCGATTACTCCATTGTCGCCCATACTTCCTAGAGCAATGCCACTAAACATTGACTTAAATGTGGATGTTACTGAACAATCCAACATCGTGCTACCATTTGACTTAAACAGAGACCCATCGGCTGAAGTTCTTCCATGGGTTGAGATAGAGGAATAGGGTACATGGTCTATGAGTAGAGACGTTACTGAGCAAGGATCTTGGGGGGCACTTATTGAAGAAGACGCATCATGGAGACAAATCTCAGATGAAGATGAGCGCATCGAAGGAGACAACATTCACCTGGTGCTAGAATCGAAAACAGAGGTGGAGATACAGGAACAGGCTACGTTTACATTCCAGACTTTTCATTGTTTTTTTTCCTCTGTGGCGTATAATTGTTTTTAAGCAGATTGAATTGATAATGCAGCAGAGAATGAAGGTAGAGGTAAGACATGGAATTTCTTAAGTAATAAACAACATATTGCCATGTCGGAAATGTTGAAGACACTTAGTGTTAATGGGAGACAAAACAAACAGACAATAGAAATTGTCGCTCAATCCTTTTCTACTTGCAAAAGAGTCATCCAAAAGATTTGGCATCAAACAAAGCAAAATGTTGATGTCTGTCATAAGAAGAGTTACAATTATGGCTGTAAAAGAGTAATTTTGGACCCTTCTAAAATCCGAGATGTTCCACTGCCAAGGAGGACTTGTTATCAATCTTTAGCATCTGCTTTGAATGTAAGTGTAACAACATTGCATAGAATGAGAAAAGAAGGAGCTTTACGACGTCATGCTAATGCCCTGAAGCCTTTCTTAAAAGAAGAAAACCAGATTGCACGATTGAAATTTTGTCTCTCAATGTTAGAACCAGATAGCTTACCTCATGATCCTACCTTCAAAGGTATTCATAACATTGTGCATATTGATTAAAAGTGGTTTTACATGACAAAAAAAATAGAGAAGTATTATTTGCTGGCTAAGGAGAACGACCTAATACGTGCTTGTAAAAACAAAAACTTTATTCCAAAGGTCATGTTCCTAGTAACAGTGGCTCGTCTGAGATTTGATTCTGAAGGGAATGAAATATTCTCAGGCAAAATTAGAGTGTTTCCATTTGTCACTAAAGAGCCAGCAAGAAGAAGCAGTGCGAATAGAGTTGCAGGAACCCTTGTCACAAAGCCCATAACCTCAATCACCAAAGAGGTAAGTCGATCTTTTGTTATTGAAAAAGTACTTCCAGCTATAAAAGCTAAGTGGCCAAGAAATGAGGTTGGTAAGACAATTTACATTCAACAAGATAATGCTAATCTCATGTTGATGAAAATGACATTGAATTCAACCGATTGGCTAAAGAGGATGGCTTTGATATTCGGTTGATGAACCAACCTCCAAATTCTCCAAATCTAAATGTTTTGGACCTAGGATTTTTTGCTGCCATTCAGTCCCTACAATATAAGCAACCATCAACTACAGTTGATGAGCTTATTGTGGCTGTTGAAAAAGCCTATGTGAACTTTCCTACAAAGATGTCCAACAATATTTTCTTGACTCTACACTTATGCATGGAAAAGATCATGGAACATGATGGAACACATAACCACAAAATTCCACATATTAAGAAATCAATAATGGCAAGAGAAGGTAAACTTCCAATCCAATTGAAATGCAAGGCTGGAGTGGTGCAACATGTGATTCAATTGTTAGGGAATGGTGAGCATTGATATTGTTGGTAAGGACTTTAGTTTTTTCCAATTTCTTTATTCATCATTTTATTAATTGTTGTTAGGGATGTTAATTTTGGCTATTTCTTTTATGTAGAGATCATTGAAGGATGACTAAGGACAACAAAGTTGGAGTAAAAGTTTTGAAGGATGACTACGGCTTTTTCTTTAATTGTTGTTAAGGATGTTAATTTTGGCTTTTTCTTTTGCATTTTTTTTGTTACTTTTGGAGTAAAACTTTGACATTTTTTTTGTTACTTTTCCGAATATCAATGAGGGAGAAGGTCTAGATTAGTGAATGAGGGAGCTAGTGTTCCTATGACTTCAAAGGTTAGAAACAAGTCTATATTTTTATTCTATATTTCTTTCCAGATCTTTACATATGATTTCCATATATTTATATTTATACCCTCCAATATTCTTTCAATCCTTACTACACATAAAAAAAAAAATTTTTTGCCGAATGTCATCACGTCATGTGACTGATTTACTACAATATTGTAAGTGCATTTGCTAGAATATTATTTTTCACCAATTGAATTCCTACAATAAAAAATAAAGAAGGGGAAGGGAAGGGATAGGTTTAAAAAAATAAATAAATATATGGGCATGTGTGAGGAGAATGTAAAGGCAAAGGCAAAACATAAGAGGCTATATGTATCTTCTGTTGTTTCAAGGTATGAGTATGCCTATTGCACATGTGGAAGAAAGCTGGCAAATGGCTGAGTTTACTGTAACAAGGTATTCTCCATGCATGCTAGAAACTTGCTAATTTGCCAGACTGAAAAAAATTTCATGACTTATTGGTTGTTGGGTCTCCTCTTGTTCACATTGAGGAGGAACCAATGAAGGAGTTCTCTGCAAGTGAGATGGCTTTGGTACTTTTGTTGTTGTATTATTATTTTTTTTTTGTATTATTAGTTTAGCCAACATTCCCTTTTTCTTGTATTGAGAGAAAAATTTTCATTTACTGGAATATGTTTATGTTACTCTCTGCCTGAGCCTCCAGTTTATAATAGCATAGTGGCTGAGGAATGAAATAAATGGCGATTAGCAAGTGCAGTATTTTGGTGCACATACTTATCATGATTAATTCTTTTGTCACCATGTGTACATTTCAACGTCTATCTAGTCAGAGCAATTCCACTTACAAGGAGAATATTGTTTTTAATATAACCAGTACTAGTAGATGACCAGAAAAAAAACCACACGTACTACATTAACTCCACTTACAAGGAGTAGAATTCACATAACAAGTTAGACCACACATCACTACCACATCCTTGACTGTAATCCATTAAAACAAACTGGGCAAGTAAATTTTTAACATACCCTCAATAAATTTCTCATGCTCTATCTCTTTCAATTCCTCACCATTGTCATCTTCTTCTGGTACTTTGTTCAGATCGAAAGAAGCCACATGACGATTCTGTGATCCTATAATGGAGGATCCCCATTGTTCGGTTTTCCTTGAATCTTCAGCATACCTTGCAACTTCAGCTGAGTTAACTTCCTCTTCATCAGGCAACTTGTTTAAATCAAATTTTTGGACTGGTTCTTCTCAATCAAGAGAATCTTCAACTATTCACGAAAAAGCTTCAGCCTTCAACGATTCACACGAACAATTACAGCAATTTACTTCCACTGAATCTACTATTTTTGGGACTAATTCCTCACCATCAAGAGAGTCTTCCACTATCGACGACAAATCTTCATCATTTGCTAACTCAAACGACCACTTAAAGGATCCTACTTTCACCAAATCTGCCATTGAACATCCTCTCCACTGAAACTAAAACAGCCTTTGTCTTCTCTCCTCCACCCACTTAGGCACCTGCTTAAAGAGTTCGCACCATAGTCCTAATCATCTGCTCTTTAATGAACCGCGTTTGGAGTTTGCAACCATTCTCTCATTCATTCTTCTCTCTGAGTTCCGATGGGTCGTTGATGATCGTGAAGAGGGAGGGGAACTTCATTCATTTATTGATTGTTTGATCAAACTACAAAGTGTTTTCATTAAATACATTGTTAAACAATAAAATATATGGGCTCATTTATTAGAGGTAATATTGGAAAGATAATAAAAAAAACACAATGTAATCCGCACAATGCACTATATTTTGAAATATGAATTTCTTAGAACAGTGCACTATATAGCGTAATGAAGGGAGTATAACATACCAATTTTACTCTTATCATTAAATTATCAATTATTATGTGGAAAGAGAGAGAATGTTAACAAAAAAAAATTGACCAATGAAAATAAATTTAGGGTAATAATTTACGAGGTAGATAGTAAAATAATTAAGGGAAGAAAAGGAAAAAAGGATCAAGATATGACACAACACCTTATAAAAAAAACCAAACAAATTTTCTAGATGATACCTTATAATAAGGCGCAGAGGGAATATATGCAAAGAGAGGAGGTGTTGGAAGAATCTACACTACAACTTTGGAATGACTTACATTTGCATCATAATGGCTGCTAGATTCTAATCATAATCAGGTGGCAGTATGCAATGTATACTTCTACATTGGTTATTTCTTTGTTGGACCTGATTGTCTCCAACCGTAAAACACATCTTTCTTTTCTCTACTGTCATACTTAAAGTCATCAACATTTTTACTGATTATCGTTATGTCTTACATTGTTTCAACTTACAAATATTGGAGGGTCAAGTCATTTGGACCAATTTCCTCTCTTTTCCCCCTCATTTCTAGTTCTACATTCCAATATTGTGAGGCAAAAGTATCATACATCATAACACACAAAACTATGGATTATCAACATCTCTTCCAATTGCATTCTCATTTTGATGACTCAGTTTAAATTAGAAACATGTAAGATTATCAGATTAACCTACACCAATTGAGTAATTATGTAGAAGCACTAGCAGAGTTCAAGAGATTTTAAAACCTATACTCACAAGAAAACTAGAACTCGGCCAGATTTTGAAGTATTTCTGATTTTGTCTCACCACCTCCACCTCATAAAAGTCCAATTCTCCAAGCTTTCCCCTAGATTCAGTCTCTCTCTCCTTAACCTACAAGAACATTGAATTACTTTACTAACATCAGAGAGGGAAGGAAAGACAAATAAGCATCACATGAAAGAAAATCACATTATGAAGAAAAAAAGTTCAAGAGGCATTTATATAACTGAGGAAACCATACCAAATAAGAAGTGCACAAATTCATGTTGGAAATCCAAGAAAACCATTTGAAAATTCTACAGCATAACTTTTATATCATTTAGTAAACCTCAGCACCTCAGGAAAAACAGTTGACATAGTTGCAGACATGAGATAACTGAATGGAACTTGTAGAAAATAATCCTCAAGGCATCAAACTGCACATTCTTTAAAATATCATATGCCAAGACAAGACCTGAATAAAAAAAGAGCATAATAAGGAAAAGTCTGTATTAGAATAGGAATAAATCATATTTAAACAAAACCTATCACACCATATAGAACCCATCAAACCAACTAGTTTCTAATCTTCTGATCAAATAATAGTTCCATAACCTTCCATCTCACTCATCCTTATCTTGTAAATTTGCCAGGTACAAAATTATTAAGGTTATGTTGACAAATTATTCAGATTCATTAAGGTATTAGAGAGTACTTACCATCACAAAATAATTCTTCAACGCTATATCAAACTAACAACTGTTGAATTTCATAAGACTCAATGTTACATAATTAAAGCATCCTCATACCTTGAATCTAAAATCTTACTTAGATAAAGTTGCCAACATGTTAGGCAAACAAAAAAAAACCATTTAATAATTTCCTTATATCTAACATATAGTGAATCACCCAATATTATATTCAATGTGACATAATCATTGACCAAAGAAATGGAAACAAAAAATATTAAATGAAGAAATTAAATGTTGGTCACACACCACCTTATTTGTGCAAAAACATGCTTCTTTAATGTCCACACAATGACAACCCATTTTCTCCAACGGCCTTCTTGTGTCATGCATGTCTCAATAATTACATTAAATCCAAGAAATAAAAATGATAACAGTCCCAGAAATGAGGCGTTAAGTTTTCATCCACTAAAAAATATAGAAAACTATATCTAGAAGTCATCAATCTACATATTCCATAATCAAATGGGTTCATTGGACCTCTAGTCTACACAATATAGGCCATCATATGAGCAATTAGTTAAATTAAAATTATTCACTATTTAACAATTATTCAGCACTTACTTGCCATTCACAGACCATAAGAAATTGTTGTAAAATGACAATGAGAAATTTAGTGTAGAATAAGAGGCAAAAAGAACAATATCTGAATGTAGGCAAGAATCTATTGAAACTTGAATAACTTGTCTAGAGTCTAGACCATCATAAACTTGATACATTACAACAGCCACCATGGTCTAACAAAATAAGATAATATGAAAGAGATAAATTACAGAACAGAGCAATTTAGAATGTAAAATATATTTAAAAAAATTGAACCTCAATTTATTAATAGCAGCCACCAAAGTCCTGATAGTTAATAGTAGAAAAATAATTAACACTGAAATTTATGACATAGTGAGCCCATTCTCTTCACACCTTTTCACAAAAAGTTGAAAGTTATTTATGCACTAACCTGACATATAACTTTGTATAATTAGACGTCTTTGTGCTTATGTTTTACATGGAAAAATATATGTTACATGTGTAAACTGGTTCAAAGACATCTTTGTTCTTATTTTAGAAGTGCAACAGATATCCCAATTCCCAAAGAACTTCCACAGTTCTCATGCAAGTATATCCAGAATTTATTGATTTGCATTTAGATTCTCATGGATAAGTGTGTATGTATGTTACTGAGCTTGTTAAGCTTACTAAAAATATAATAGAGGCAAACCTTGAATCTTATACTCCCATATGCTGAATTGCTTTGTTTAGGGGAAGGCCCCTCTTTAACATCCTACATTAAAAATTACATCCTAAATGTTTAGTGTCAAAAAATGAAATCTATAACACCCTAAAAAAAATGATTCTTATTTATTTTTATATTATTTTAAATAAAATTGCATTCCATCGTTATTCGTTTTGTCAATCTTGTAATCTTCCACGTATCAACTGAGACGCTTGAAATGGACAACTCACCTAATGCTTGTAAGTAGTTGATGTTTGTTTTCATATGAGAGAAGTTGGGTTTTGTGACATATAACATCAAGCATTATGAATATTATGACCCAATTTAATTAGTTAGTCTCTAATTAGTTGTTGACATAACGCATTGTGATTATCATGTATTATATGGAATCTTGATATACGTGAAATTTTCAAAATAAATCATATTATTAATAAGTTGTCAATAATATGACTTATTTTAAATTTTATTTTGATATAACAATAATGATAATAGTGATTATAAATAATAATTATGAAGGTATAATAAGTAATTAAATATTAGATATCTCTTTTGCCCTAGAATAAATATTATTGTCACAACCCAAAATCTAGGTCATGATCAGCGCATAGACTAAGCTGGCACAAACCCACTTAACCTAGCAAGCTTAACAGAGAAACTTCTATAATCAGTCAATTTAAATGAAGAAAAAATGAAATACCAAAATGTTTCCAACAATTAATTATAGTTCACGACTTATCTCAATCCTCATATTAAAAAATAAATAAAAGTAAAGAATCAACAAATAGATAAGACTATTTAAGTCAACAAGACTCGAACATAAACTCTACTATGATAACCACGTTACCACGGGATCTACGTTATCATAAGACTAGAAATGTCCTACCTAATATTCAAAAAGTCCAATTTTCCTATAATACTTTATTTAACTACATGCTGATATGAAAATATAGAAAATAGGAGGGGTGAGTCTATCACTAACTCAGTGAAAGTATAAACAACAAAGTGCACAGAAGGGAAGCAAAAGTCGCACAAGAATTTTTCAAAATAGCCTTAAAAGTATATCTGCCTATATTTAACTAATCATCCATATACAAAACACTTTTATACCAACAAAAAAGGATCAACACAAAATACTATTTCATCCGTCCAATAAAAAGGAAGATTTACTTAAAACGCTAAATGCACACTAAGCACATAAAAAAAATCCATCTTCCATATCCTATAACTAATAGTGGGGAATAACCGTCCCACATAATATAATAATATAATATATCTTATATATCACGGTGAGAAATAGCTATCTTACCCGATAATGTATATAATGTCATATCTCATATAAGTGAAGGTGAGGAATAGTCATCTCACCTATTAAATATTCATATTGCAAATCAATTAAGCTTGTACCCAAAATGAAAAAATTAGTAGAAGAAAGAAAAAGAGAAAAGAAACTGGAAAAATATGAAATTAAATATAAAATATTTAAAGTTAAAATGTCAAAATTAAGATTTTATTTTTACAAGAAAATATGATAATTTGGAACTCATATGCACCAAAAATGGTTGAAAGAAAAAAAAAAGAATTATTGTAAAATTATGACAACAAAGACAAAACAACAATAAAAAAACAGTAACAATAAACAAGATAATATATATATATATGTATGTATGTATGTATGTATGTATGTATGTATGTATAACAACAAAGTAGCATGTTCACAATACTAATTTTAGTGCTAATGACAATAATTTCCATCACCAATGCTCATCTCATTAAAATCATCATAAGATCATTAAGATTGAGGAATTATAGGTAAATTATAAAAAGAAGAAAATTTATTGTAATTGGAAATTAAACTCAGTTAGCCTTAAGATCTAGAATTGTAAAAAGGAAATGAAGGAAAACATGTTTTGAATTTATTTCTCAAATAAGGCAAAGTACACAATAAGGGGAATAAGTAAAAATTACTTGAGGTTAGGGGAAATAAAGAAGATACAAAATAAATGGTGACACATTGTCATTCATATACTCATCAGTTTGAATCGATAGTATAGATTCTCTTTTCCTTCCACTAAGCTCCAACAGCAGCTATGCAAGTTTCACTAATACCACCTAAAATTATTATCACATAAGGACATTAATATATTTACTCAAATTTATTTTCTATCACTAATGGAATGCATTCTTGGATATTAGTCCTCATTCTCTTTATTCTAAGTTTCTATGGTGCTCACTAAAATAAAACTTCTAAAATTCTTAATTGTCAATTGAGTATAGAAATTATCTTATAAAGTCATGAAATAAAATTAAAGAAATGAATTGCAATAATTATGAAACTTTTCTTTAAAAGAGTGAAGATAGGATTACATACTTATTTTCAGAATAAATAAATAAATATTCCACCGTGCTATCCCTTATTGTCCAATGATGCATGTGTTTATTATCAAATCTTATTTTCTATTACTCAAAGGGAAGCAATAAAAGAATTTGACATGGGGTTTTATAACAATGAGATGGCAACATTAGATTGGGTCACTAATGAAGAACGTTACTAATATGGAACATTGTTAAGAAGGGTGAAACAAAAGAAATTTAATATGATATATGTAAGAATAAGGGATAATAAAGAAAGAAACCATATGTACGAGTTGACATCAATAATGCTAATAAAAAAAAAAAGCATCATCTTTGTTTGTGATAGAGAAAAATGAGAAAAGAAATAATTAATATGCTACTTTACTAATATAATAATTGAGAGAATGAAATAATAGAAGGAGATGTGCTTACTTTTACCGATTTGGATGATAAGTTGATGGTGATGTAAGAGTGACTTAAACAAGAAAGTGGAAATTTTATGAAGAAAGGTTGAGAGCTTCTCTTGATCAAAGTGACACTGATTCTTGAGGTAGAAAGGGAACTAATTAATAAGATAGTGATACTAGAATTTTTTATCTATATTAGATTTAGGATAAAATTTTATATCATTATCTTAGATATTTTAAAAAAATAATAATTAAAAGAATTATCCCAAAATTTAAACTTAGTTTTTTTTTAAATATATTTTTTTAATCTACTAGATATCAAAATATCAAGATTTTAATAAAAATTTCAAAATATATTTCAAAATGATTCCATAAAATAATTGTAAAAATAAAAAATAATTATATATTTATTTATAACTAATCTTTTTATTAAGGGTATCACAATTATATATCTAATTTATTGAACAATAAAAAGTTTTACCTTTCTATTATTTTTACTAAATGCTCATTTTTACGTAATCAAATGAAGTAGCTCCCTTAATATAATTTTTTTTTTATTTACAAAGTTTACGTCCTTTGAAGTTTGACCCTTCTTCCGCTCTCCCTGACAACAATTGTTTTTTCTTTTTTGTGGCCATATTCCCTCGTTATAATTTGATCAAAGAAGCCAAGAATTAGAATTTAGGTATAAAAGTAGCCAATATATATAGACAAAAAAAATGGTCACAAGTTCCTTGTTAATATTACAATAGTCACGTGGTATGAATTAGTGAAATATAATGACAAAATGTGAAATTTGAAAAGAAAAGGTAAGAGTTTTTTTTTTTAAAAGTAAGAGAGTTTATTCAAGTGGTTTGATATTTATTATTTTCTAAAGATTTTGGATTATTTTGCCAAAAATAAGATTTTGGAATTAAATTTTACAAATGAAAAAAATTATCATTAAAAGAATTTTACACTTATATAATTTAAATTGATTAAAAACGAAGTAGTCCTCATTAGGGTGTTTTATTTTAGTTTTTTTTTTCTTATGCCTCATTGTTTATTTGGTATTAAAACCATTTGGGACACTGAATGGAATTGAATAAAAAAAACCATTTTAGATGAGAAATACATTTTTGTATCTCTAAATAAAAAATAGTTATTATTAAATAATGATAATAAAAATATAATAAATATCTCATATTTCAAACTTCATGACAGGAAATTCTATTTGAAGAATTTCAGTTCTTCAAGTAACCAAATGGAGCGTCATGATTGATGAGAGAGAAAAAAAAACACAATAGAAGGACGCAAGAAGAGATAAAATATAATCAACTATTGATACTTCCAATTTTTAGTAAGGTTTGAAATTTCAATAAATGAAAATTTGTTTTGTACTTTCAGTGTATTAAGGACCTTGACACTTACGCCTCAGAAGTGGGCTAATAACTAAATCGCTAGTAGATATCGATAAGATCAAATTTATGATCCACTAGAAATGGAGGGTTCCCTACAAGATATTACCATCAAACATGATTTTAGTAGTATTGAAAGAATCAAATCCACAATTCATAATTCAAAGGTTGTGGAATGGACCTCTTTCCACTTGATTTAGCCTATATTGTCCAAAAATAATGTATTTATGCAGTTTTAATCCTGTTTTATATCTTTTTTACTCATACTATATAACTGTATCATTGAAAAATACTATTTTTACACTATAATATTTAAATTGAAGAAAAAAATAAAAATAATATAATTTTATAGTTGTATAATTTAAAAAATTATTTTTTATTTCTAAACCTAAATATTAAAAAAAAAAAGGATAACAGAAGGGAGGCAGGAACCCTTTTGACAGAAGAGACTCTGCCTCGGGTTTGAGGAGAAAGGAGAAGCAAGGGAGTCAGGAAATCTAGATCATAAGATGATATGTAAAATTTGAAAGTGTTATCTGAAAAGGATCTTGTGAGTTGTGACGGGGCAAAATTTAAATGAGGGAGATGAAAAATTTCCCACCCAATGGATCTCAAAAGTTAACCGAATAAATTGGGAGTAAAAGGGTCCCACAATGAAGGAAACAAAAAAAAAATTACATGGCAGAAATTAAAGCAAGAAAAAGACACATGGATTGCATCTACATAGAGCCCAATTAAAGAAGCTATTACTGTAACCACGAGCCTTTGAGATTAAGTGGTAGGAGTTGTTCTAATTTGACTAGGGATCTCGAGTTCAAGTCTTAAAATTGCAGTAATATAAGTGGCTAAGGATGCTCACCCTTGTGGTATTTATCATGTCTCGATTCGGATTAGTCTTGATCTTGTTAAAGTCCTCATAGTTTGAGTGAGACAGGTCCATGATACTGGGTGCTCATGTGAAAAAACAAAAAAAGCTATCACTCTGTATTAATATAAGTGGTCAAGGGCGCTCACTCTTGTGATATATATCATGTCTTGATTTGGATTAATCTGGATTTTGTTAAAGTCTTCACAGTTTGAGTGAGGTAGGTCTATAATACTGGGTGCTTATGTAAAAAAACATAAAAAGCTATCACTCTGCATTAGACATTAGAATGGCTTGATTCTTCTTTTTAATGATATATTTGATGTGTAACTGACTTTATAAATGCACTTGTAATTGCTTAATTAAATGGTGGGCTTTTGTCCCATTACCTATAGGTGTTTTTGCAAGTAAACAATTCACTTCTTCATACTCCTATTTTCCGAAAGGGGATTTATTTTTTAAATTTTGCAAATTATATATTAAATAACTTATTCAATAAATTCATTTTCCTCTTTTATCTATGGGTCCTTTTAATTGTGTTATTCGTATTAAATTTTAAAAATAAATATAAAATGGAAATGATTTTTAATTGAAAAAGTAATAAATAAACATTTTCAAGTATTTAATTTTTGCATATGATCCAAAAATAAATATGCCCTATATTTAAAAATAATAGCTGGATGGGAGCTATAGGAGCTTAAGCAGGTATCTTTGATTGGAGTCCTAGATGCATGGCTACATTAAATACCGATTGGAAAGCTTTGTTATTCTTATAATTATATTCAACTTAATTTAGATTTGTGAAGAGTTCAAAGTAATTACTAGATGGTTTAGTAAAAAATCATTTTTAATAAATAGTAAATATTTGATGATAATGATAATAAATAATTTAATTCTATATAAAAATTTATTAATAGATAATTTTATTTTTATATAATACATGTATATATTGCCTCTTATCTTTAATATAAGACCTTTTTAATTGAATAATGTGAATTAAGAATTGGAATTAAAACTAATTAATTATCTTAATTTTTCTAAAAATCTCAATATTTTTCCAAAACTACACTTATTTAATCTCTTTCTCTTTTTCTTTAAATATAGTAAATAAAAATATTTTTTAAAAATATATAATAAATACTCCCTCCAGTCCAATATATAGGACCTTCTAACTTAATCCTGAATATAAGACTCTTTATAATATATGAGGTGGTATTTATTATATATTTTTAAAAAATATCCCTATTTAATATATTCAAAGAGAAAAAGAGACAGATTAAATAAGAGTAGTTTTGAAAAAATATTAAAATTTTTTAAAAAATTAAGATAATTAATTAATTTTAACTCTCTTTTTTAATTTACATGATTCAGTTAAAATAATTTTATATTAAAAATAAAAAAAAATATTATCTTATATATTATAAATAATCTTATATCTGTTATCACAATGAAATATTCAATACGAGAGTATTATGGAAACGACAAAAGATATATGAAAGCGAACGGCTTTTGCTTCCGTGTCAACGACAGCTTTGTACAGTGGAGCACGTGGATGGGCCATTCTGACAAGCGATGGGCTGATGGCCCTCGTTTTCCCTAGAAAGGCTGCAAACTTTGACTCGTTTTTTGTTTAGTTTTCGTCCTTTGAAGTTTGACCCTTCTTCCACTCAAAATTCTATATTCCCTTGTTATAATTTGATCAAAGAAGCCAAGAATTAGAATCTAGGTTTAAAAGTAGCCAATATAGAAAGACAAAAAAATGGTCACAAGTTCCTTGTTAATATTACAATAGTCACGTGGTATGAACTAGTGAAATATAATGACAAAATGTGAAAATTGAAAAGAAAAGGTAAGAGAGTTTTTTTAAAAAAAAAAAGTGAGAGAGTTAATTCAAGTGGTCTGATATTTATTATTTTCTAAAGATTTTGGATTATTTTTCCAAAAATGAGATTTTGGAATTAAATTTTACAAATGAAAAAAAAATTATCATTAAAAGAATTTTACACTTATATAATTTAAATTGATTAAATACGAAGTAGTCCTCATTAGGGTGTTTGATTTTAGTTTTTTTTTCCTTATGCCTCATTATTTATTTGGTATTAAAACCATTTGGCACACAGAATGGAATTGAATAAAAAAAAACCATTTTAGATGAGAAATACATTTTTGTATCTCTAAATAAAAAATAGTTATTATTAAATAATGATAATAAAAATATAATAAATATCTCATATTTCAAACTTCATGACAGGAAATTCTATTTGAAGAACTTCAGTTCCTTCAAGTAATGGAGCCTCATGATTGAAGAGAGAGAAAAAAAAACAATAGAAGGAAGCAACAAGAGAATATGAAATATAATTTCAGTAGATGGAAATTTGTCTTATACATTCAGTAGCTATTAAAAGCTTTGACACTTTAAGCATTAGAAGTAAGTTAATAACGAAATCACTTGTATGTACCGATAAGATCAAATTCATGACCCACTACGAATGGAATGTCCCCTATAAGATATTATCATCAAACAGGATTTTAACCATATTGAAAGAATCAAATCCATAATTCATAATTCAAAGGTTGTGGAATTGTCCTCTTACCCCTTGATTTAGCCTATATTGTCCAAATATCTGATATTTTATTTGATGTGATAATATGTGAAGAAGCAGAAAACATTAACAAAATTAAGCAGACAGTGCAATAAATGCATGAAAAGACGGAAAAAAATGGAAGAAATGATTTGTCCACAATAAGATATATTTAAAATATATTATAATCATCAATATAAAATATAAAATTTATATTAAATTATATTTTCAAGCTAGTAAACTATCTCATTATATTTGATATTATAAGATGCGAAAAAGTAGATAATATTAACAAAATTAAGACAAAAAATGTTAAAAAATTGAAGAAATGATGGGTCCCATAATAAGAGATATTTAAAATATATTATAATTATTAATACCCTTAATATTAATACAAAATATAGAATTTACAATAACTTATATTTTCAGCCCAATAACTATAAATTATATTATTTATAAGTTATATAATTATAAATAATAAAATTTATTTTTTATTTTACACGTAATAGATATGTATAAAAGATTACCAAACAATATATATATATATATATATATATATATCAAGGACAGTTCTCTTTTCCGTTGGGCCTCAATCAAATCAATTAGCTTAATGAAAGGAAACACCGAAACACTTTGGTAGGTCTCATTAATCGTTTCTTTCCTAACCCTATTTTATTTGGTAGCACCGTATGATAGAAGAAAAACTCTACCTATGTAGCATTATAGCCGATCCCAAATTCAGATAAAGGAGAAAAATTGTGTTAAATTTTCGACAGCCACTATAAAATTTTATCAAATCTCTATGATATGGATCAAGTATGTTTCTGTGCCAAGGCTAAGTCATTACCTAGAAATAATGCATTGTATGGCTTGAATGTAGTGTTGAATGAGTTAAAATCACTACATCAATGCTCGGGTGTAGTGTTAAATGAGTAAGGGTTTCTACATCATTCTGAAGGGATGTGGGTAAAAAAGTTACCCCATGAGAGCAAGATTCAGTTTGATTCTTGGAATATTGATACTTTAACAAGTAAATCTACGAAGATAGTGAATGCTATGATTCGAAGAATAATTAACATCTTATATCTTTAAGAAACTAAATGAATGAGAGAAAATGTTAAAGAGTTAGACACAATTAGTTTTAAACTTTGGTACTTATGGAATGTTGGAGTAAGGAATAAAGTTAGTATTATTGTGACAAAGTTTGGAAAAAAAATGTGGTAGGAGTCAGAAGAATTGAAAATAGGATCTTATTATTAAAATTGATTATTGGACATGATACTTTGAATGTTATTAGTGCTTACGCACATCAAATAAGGTCATAGTCACATGTTAAAGATAAATTTTGGGAAAATTTGGAGGATTTGGTTCAAGATATATCACAAGCGGAAAATATTTTTATTGGTTTAATGATCATGTGGGGAAAGAGACAAAGCAATATGTGAGAGTTCATGACAAGTTTGGTTTTAGAAAATTAAATGAGGAAAGACATTAAATTCTTGATTTCTCAATAGCTTATAACCCTACGATTATAAACACTTGTTTCAAGAAATGAGAGAAACATTTAGTCACATATAAGAGTGGAGCTCAAAGGTCACAAGTTGACTTCTTTTTTGTGATGAGGAATTCAGATAGAAGAACCTGTAAAAACTGCAAAATAATCCCTGGTGAGAGCTTAACTTTACAACATAGGGCATTGGCTCTTGATGTGCTAGTTAAGAGTATTAAACTGAAAAGTGGAAAAATCTTAAATCCTAAGCTTAACTAGTGGCAACTAAAAGGTGAGCAACAATTAACCTTTACGAGAAAAGTATTAGAGGAAGGTAATTGAGACTCATAAGGAAGTGTCAACATCTTGTGAGATGAAATGACTAAAAGGATCAAGGATACTGCTAAAGCAGTTTTGGGTGAATTCAAAGGCTTTAGACCTAGAGATAAAGAGTCTTGGTTTTGAAATGAGAGTGTGTAAGAGAATGTTAAATATAAAAAGAAATGTTTCAAAATCTTACACTTGTGCAATAACGAGAAAAATTGGAAGAGTTATTGCCTAGTTAGAAAGGAGACTAAGAAAGCAGTGAGCGAGACTCAATCTAAAAGTTTTGAGAAATTCTACCAAGATTTAGGAACGAAGAATGGTGAACGCAAAATTTACAAAATTGCCAAGAATAGAGAAAGAAGGTCAAGAGAATTTGATCAAGTAAGATGCATTAAGGATAAGGAAGGAAATTTTTTTATTACTGACAATGATATCAAGGAAAAATGGGAAAATTACTTTTATAAGCTCTTCAATAATGAATTGAATATAACTAGTGATATAGAAGGCTTAACAACTCATGAAAATGAATTGAATTTGAGTTTCTTTCATAGGATTCGGGTTGGAGAGGTAAAAGAAGCTCTTAAAAGAATGAATAATAATAAAATTATTGACCCCAATAGTATTCCTATCGAAGTGTGTAAGTGTTTAAGAGAGAAGGGGATTTTGTAGCTAACTAAACTTTTTAACGAGATTTTAAGGTCAAAGAAATGGAAAAAAACCACTTTGGTGCCCATAAATAAGAATAAGGAAGATATTCAGAATTATTCTAATTATCGGGAGATAAAACTTATGAGTCATACCATGAAATTTTGGGAAAGAGTGATTGAGCATAGGCTATGAAAAGAGTCTCATATTTTAGAAAATTAATTTGGATTCATGCCAGGACAGTCTATAATAGAGACTATTTATTTATTAAGTAGTTTGATTGGAAGACACCAGAGTAAAGAGAAAGACTTGCATATAGTTTTCATTAAGTTAGAAAAATCCTATGATAGAATACCAAGAGATATGTTGTGAAAAGCAATGGAGAAGTAATGTGTTCACGTGACTTACATTTGAGCCATAAAGGATATGTAAGAGGAGGCAATAATAAGCGTAAGAACTCTTAAATGTGAGACAAAGGACTTTCCTATAAGGATATGTTTACATCAAGTATTTTCCTTGAGTTTATACTTGTTTGATTTGATTTCGGATATTCTAATAGAACTATACAGAAGAAAATTTCTAAGTGAATGCTTTTCGTAGATGATATTGTCTTAATTGAGAACTCAAGAGAAGATGTCTAACTATAAACTTGAGTTATAGAGACACATTTTGAAATTAAAAGGTTTCCGCTTAAATAGAAGTAATACGGAATATATTCATTGCAAATTTAATAAGAGGCCAGTTAGAAATTATTTATAGGTAAAAATTGGAGAGTAAACCATTCCAAAAATGTCAAAGTTTAAGTATTTGAGGTCGATTTCACATAATGATGGTGAAATTGATAGGGATGTTATGTATAGGATACAAGATGTATGGTTAAAGTGGAGAAAAACTTTAGAAGTTATTTATGACTGTAAGGTACCTATTAGGTTTAAAGGGAAATTTTATCAAACTGCTATAAAGTTAGTGATATTATATGCCAGTGAATGTTAGGCTTTAGAAGAGTAACAACAATATAAGATGAGAGTAGTAGAGATGATAATGTTGAGATCGATATGTGGTCATATAAGAATAGATAAGATATGAAATTATTGTATATAAAGGAAAATCAGAATAGCACCTATCGATGAGAAAATGGTGGAAAATTATTTAAGGTGGTTTGTGCATGTATAAAGAAGATGACAATAGGAGCTAATGGGGATAGTTGATCAAATGACTTAGAACCCTATTAAAAGATGTAGATGAAGACAAAAAAGAACACTAAAAAAAGTTATAAGACGTGATTTCTTGATAAATAATTTATCAGAAGATATGACATTTGATAGAATTCATTGGTGTTATATGATTCATGTAGCTGACTCCACTTAGTGGGATAATGCTAATATTGTTGTTGTTGTCTCGTATGATAGAAGAAAAAGTAGAACGAATCATTAGAAATAAAACAAAAGAAAAAAATCTTAGTTATTGTATTCCTTTTTCTTTTTCTTTTTAATTGAACCACAAGGTATTTAACAATTATTATATTAGACTTTGATTAATTCAAATTAAGTTGGATATAACCACAAAGATAGTAAAATTCTTCCAATATACATTTAACATAATTGCATACCTAAAATTTGAACACGAGACCACTAATTAATTATTCAAGACTTTGACTGATAGTTGGGTTTATTATTAGCATAACCCAAAACCCCCAATATATTGATTTAGCTGTAAATGTAAATACTTGTGTATGTTAACTTGGGTAGTTTTACTTTTAGGTTTTCAGCTTTAGAATGAAAGGCCATAACGTTAACTATCAATTCGTTGATGGGTTAAAACTAATCTAATAAATATTATTAAATAAAAAAGAATATATATATGAATAATTTATTAATTTACTGATTCATTTAAAAATTTATATCTTATATATATGATTTATGTTTAGAGAGTTTGGGGTATTTAACTTAATCTTTCTTTTAAATTATTTATTATAATATGACTTTTTTCTAATATTATTGGACCCAAAAACGCACCTCCCCTGCTTCCAGACCCGCCCCTAGGCATCAGTTAAAAGAAAAAAGACTAAGTACTACCAAAGGTAGGCCAACGCCAAATGCAGAGTAAGATGACCCTTTTGGTTTTTTACCTTGGCTAGACATTGTAAGATGACTTTAAAATAAAATGTATTAAAATGTGGAGAAAGAATTTAGGGAAGAAAAATACAATTCCCAGTCTTTTTTTTTTTTTTATCAGAAGTCCCTTGGTCAAAGGTAACAAGAGAAATAGTGTATATATATTGTTACAATTTTTTAATATTTGATATTATCAAATAAATTTAACTATTACCGAGTTTAAATAGGAATAGTTTTATCAAAGTAAATTTTTTTCATCTGTAAGATTTAAATTATCAATTTGGTTTGAGGGGAGTGAGCCCATTTTACTTGATCCAACCATTATTGATAGAGAAGTACTCCCTCCAGTCCCTATTATAAGGTGTTATTTAAAAAATTTGTCTGGTCCAAAATATAAGATGTTAAGTAATAAATTTAATTTTAATCTCAATTTTGCCCCTATTGAATACTTTTATTACAAGTCTCAATTAACTTCTCTCTCCCTCAATCATCATAATAGAATGGATATTTAATAAGGGTAAAATGGAAATGTCAGAATTTTTTTTCATTAATTTTAGATTGTAACCAACTTTTCTTAATTCACGTGCGGTAGTTAAAAACACCTTATAATAGGGACCGGAGGGAGTATATATTCATGTGTGTTGTTGGCATTAAACCAACCCCATATCCGAATATCACCTTGGATTTTGAATTGTCCGGATTGAGTGGAGTAAAATTATAAGATGACAAAATTCTCGTTTAAGGTTGCCATATAATCAAGGTTTAAATACAAGAGTACCATTGGTTAAAAATATGTGTATATATGTATATATATATACTTAAAATAGGCATGTGGCGAGATTGGATTGGAAGATTAATCCCCGAGGTCATGAAGGTTACTCCAAGCCACTTCTAATCTAATATATATATATAAACAAAAAACTTGGTGGCCGTTCTTGCTAATATATTAAAGATGACACGTAAGTCACGAATGAATCAGTAATGTAATATAACAATATGCGAAATTTGAAAATAAAAATGAGAACTAAAAGTAAAGAAAATAATTAATTTATTTTTCATTAATTCTTGTACCCCTATGTCGTAAATTTTTTGCTCTTTTAGACTTTTAATTTTATTTTAAAACTTTTATTATTTTAAAAATTTAATTTTCCAGTTATACTAATATTTACAACTATTAATATTTTTTTCTCATTCTCTTTTTTTAGTTATAGTAGATTAATTAAATGATGATATTTTTGTCATATTAATTAATAATTTTTTATTTTATGTACGACAATCTTATCCAACAAAACTTTTGGACCGTTCCATCAAAGAAAAAAAACCTTTTGGAACCGAGGGAGTACAAAACCGCTTTTTTAATATATCTGATTATATAAAGAGTTAAAGACTAGTTCACTTGAACTTGAAGGCACACCAACCAATCACTCTTTAGCACAACACTACCAGTTTTCTCTATCAGTTCTGTCATGGACCCTCAAAGGAAGCTCATTGATGAAGTCGCCGGTTTGCTCAGACTCTATGATGACGGCTCAGTAGACCGCACCTGGACCGGCCCTCCTCAATACAAATTCCTCACTGAACCCGTTCCTCCCCACCGTGAATTCCTCGACGGAGTTGCCACCGAAGACGTCGTCATCGACAACATTTCCGGCCGTCGTGTCCGGATTTATATACCGGAGACCAAACCCGATGATAAACTTCCCGTACTCCTTCATTTCCACGGTGGCGCGTTTTGCATGACCCAACCCGACTGGTACACGTACAGCTACATCTACAGTCGGATCACTCGAACCGCCCGGGTCATTTGCGTCTCGGTTTATCTCCGGCTAGCACCAGAGAACCGCCTTCCTGCCGCCATTGACGACGCTTTCTACGGCTTGCTCTGGCTCCAATCTATGGCAAAGGGCGAGACGAACCCGCCAGAATGCCTCGCCAGACGCCCCGACTTCAATCGGGTTTTCCTCATCGGTGACAGCACCGGCGGGAACCTAGTACATCAGATCGCCATACGAGCCGGGAACCAAGACCTAACGCCTTTGAGACTCGCAGGAGGGATAGTGCTCCACCCAGGATTTGTCCGGTCGCGGCGGAGCAAGTCTGAGAGAGAGAACCCGGAGTCGCTGTTCTTAAACCTAGACATAATAGACAAGATGCTGATCTTAGGGTTACCGGAAGGGAGCAACAAGGACCACCCAATAACGTGTCCCATGGGGGAGGCGGCGCCGCCACTGGATGACGTGAAGGTGCCACCGTTGCTGGTGTGCGTGGCGGAGAAGGACTTGATGGTGGAGACGGAGATGGAGTACTGTGAAGCGATGAAGAAGGCGAAGAAGGAAGTGGAAGTGTTTGTGAGTAAAGGAGTGGGTCATGGGTTTTATCTGAACTCTGTGGCGGTGGAGACGGACGCTGATACGGCGGAGCAAACGGCACGTCTTGTTGCTAAGATCAAAGAGTTCATTGATGGCCACTGAAAATGAAAAGGCAGTTTCATGGATCGTTATGCTAATTATGTTCCGAATACTTCCAGGGTAGTTTGTTCCGTGTGATTTTTTTTCCCCTTTTTTTCATGTTAGTTCTAATCCTAAATGAATAATATCTTTTTTTCTTTATGTAATTTGATAATTCTAAGATGAAAAGTACTTAATACTAACACGTGTTTCTTTTTCGGATGCCTATTAAAAAATTATTAACATATGAACAATAAAATTACAGTAAATTTCATTTAACACACACAGTAATTTTATATTATATACTAATTAATATATCAATGTGTTTGGGGGGCATTATTTGTTTTTGTTTATTTTTAATTTTAAAAACACATAATATTTCTCATCTCAAAAACCTATATGGGAGCTGATGTGAGAAGACACTATAATATTAATTTAATATATTTTAAAAATTTTCTAATTTTGAGACTTAAATTTGAATAATTAAAGTAAAAAAAATCTCTAAAATCATATTTGTTAAATCAATTAAATTTTTCTATGGTTTTTTTTGCCATATTTTTTCACAGTTTAAATTAATTTAACATATAAAAAATAATGACCAAGTACTATATTATTGTTGTTGTTGTGGTTATAATTTTAACCATGATTTTTTCTTAATTATATATATTTTAAAAAATTGGGAGAATTACACTAAAGGACTTAAAAAAAAAAGTAATATTTATTGTGAAAGATCATAAAAAATATTATTAGGATAAATGACCAAAATATAAAAAATTAGAAGTCATTTGGCATATATATATATATATATATACCCTTCATAATAAATCCATTTTTTTAACTCTCTAGAGCTTAGGCCTCTAGCATCTCTGTGACTTTATTTATCATTTGCTTAATTATTATCCCCTCCTTTGATAAATCACACAAGGCCCTTAATTTTGTCAGTGCAAAAATACTTGAAGGCATACTTATACCAGCCAAGGGAAGCTTGAGAAGGAAGTCATAGCATGCAGAGGACCCAAATGCACCCAATTCCCGTCATTTGTCTTTCTCTCTTTTTTGGGTCGAACTCCACTAGTCATAGTCTTCATCGTCATGTTCGTATTCTGGCAAAGATTGCTATTGGGTACTCTTTCTGTGCGTGACATGAATTTAGCACAAAAAATGTGATGTGACCTGACTGAAGATCCTCTTTTCTTTTCTTTTTTAATTATTAAAAAAAAGGTGCTCTTCATTCGAAAAACTCCACACACGAAAGCGGTTTCCGATTGCTATTAAACAGGAAGACATGCATGCACCGGTCGAGAAATGGTCCAAACATGCACAAGTCGGAAAATGGTCCAAAATTGCTCCTATGAGGGACCCAATTAATGTTGTCATTTTTAATCTGATTTGCTGAAATCCACATCGAAACAAAACCAGTTTCTCTAAGGTGCCTCAAGACAAAAGTCAGAGAAAGATAAAAACAAAGTACTGGGTCCTACCTTTATGTATGTGGGCCCCACCACAAAAAGGGCCCCGGACACATTTTCTTCTCTAACTTCACGGTGAAGCACTATGGTAAATCCTCTTCACATCAAAGTAAAATTACTCTTTGGGTGTTTAATATAGGACATCATGAAGGTCACAAAGTGGCGTTTCAAAATGATTTAATTGGCTGCAAATATTACTTATTCCTTGATTTTTATTTTCCAATGGTGCATGATTTTCTTCTCATCATGCTCGATGATTCGGAGGGAGGGGATGTGTTTTATTGATAGGCTTTTAAGGATTAATTTGTTTTATTGAGGATATATATGATGTTTAAGCGGTGTTCCACTTTTTATCATTCGACCCTTTATTTTAATTATATTTTTATTATCCTTCACAATAAATATTAATTACCTTGTTTAGGTCCTCCTAATTAATTTTCCATTAAAATTTGTACTCTATTTTCTTCCTGTTCTTCTTATTCCCGCTAGGTTGCAAATATATTGGTAATTAGTTAGACAATATTTGCATATTTTACATAAAAGTTTGAAGAATGAGTCATATTATACATATATTTTTATAAGCAAAAAGATTGAGTGAGTTGGATTCCAAGGATTTTCTAGGATCAGAGCAAGCCTTAAGGTTCAAAAAATGTGAGATATAAATTACATCCTTATCAACTAAACTGACTTTTGTTGACCGAATGAATCATAATATTTTTTTATCCGAAGGAGATTTATGAATAATAAGATATATATTTTATTATATATGTTAATACTAGGCTCGCATTTTATATAGAATTTGAAATGAATTACAATATTTATGACTTATGAATAGTATGCATTATATATAGATATATATGTATGTATGTATGTATATGTAAAGATTACTATGAGAGAAAAACGAAAAGAGAAGGCAAGGGCGGTGCAGGATGGCCAACAAAAATTTTATATTGATGTAATACTATTGATAATAGTGATCACATTTTCGCAAAACTACACTTTTAGTGTTTTAACTTTATCCCAAGTTTTATTTTCATTTCTTAACTTTAATTAGTTCCAATTTGATCATTTAGTGAACATTTGGATTGGTGCTCTACAAAAGTAATTTTGAATAAAAGGTGGTCTTGAAAATTGATTTTGATTAAAGAAAAGTTTGATGGATCATGCTTTATGTGTGAAATTTTTTTCTAAAATGTGATTTTAAGAGAATTGATTTTGTTTGGATATTATTTATCAAAATCACTTTTGGATTTAAAATATATCACTTTTGAAAAAAAAACTTTTAATTAAATATTTCAAATTTGACAAATATGATTCTCTCATAGGCAAGAAAATGTCACTTTTGCAAAAACACAATAGCACTGTGGAACACCATGATTTTCGAACACTTATCCTATTAGTATTTCAATATTACAAACATGATTATAACTAAATAAAAAACTCACTTTCCACTCCATAATTTTATTTGATTTCAATTTGATTGCTTGGATTTATTATAAATTTTACTTTTGTCCCTTAATTTGATATAGTTTCAATTTAATCCTCCTATTTTACCTTCTATCAATTTAAATTTTATTTGATATATTGATATTGATGATAGTGATTATGTTTTGGCAAAAATGCACTTTTAGTGGTTTAACTTTATCTCAAGTTCTATTTTCATTCCTTAACATTCCAGTTTGATTATTTAATTCGCTTTCATCTCATAATTTTATTTGACTTCAAGCTGGTTGCTTAATCTTATTATAAAGCTCACTTTGTCTCTTAATTTGATCTATTCTCAATTTAATTATCCTATTTTACCTCTCATTTTGTTTTGTTTCTTAGTTGTATTTTATTCTAAGTTCTTCATTAACTAAGTCTCTCTTGTATAAATGCACGAGCTATTTATGTAAAGTTTCTGTACTTAATTCGTATTTCAAGAAAAATATTAGACTAATAGTAAGAAGATAGTGTCAAATAACTTAACTTTTATATAATATATTGATTTGTTTTAAAAAGAATACTAAAATGTTTTTCTTTGCAACAGTCTTAAATTAAAGTGTTTAAAGAAAAAAAAATTACATGGCTCATCAATAAAACAAAATAAAATCATAGTTGATGAATTTATCTATTTCATTTTATCTGTGTGCCTGTGCGTGTCGTACTGTAATTCTTCCCAATTCGAACAAAATTAGTCAATATGAACAATTTAACAAGATGGAAACGGAAAACCAATATTAATAAAATTAGTCAGGCAATGCATAAAATGCCTAAAAAACAGAAAAAGAAACACATGAAAGTATATATTATGATTTTTTTTGGACAGAAAACTATATGTGAATCGGAGTTAAAATACAATAAAAATACAATCTGCATTTTTCTTGATTCAAGAATAATGATTAGGCATGTAAGAAAAAATATATTAATGATAAGGTATGAGTAGTAATCTGAATTGATGGTAAAAAAAAAAGAGTTGTAATCTGAATTCAAATGTTCTTACTATATATATATATATATATATATGGAGGAGGCAAAAATGAAATTCTTCATTTTGCCACAATGCATAATAGAATTTTTCCAATCGAATTTAAAATTTTTTTAAGTGATGATAGAAAAATTTTCTATTGCCTATTCATTCGGACAAATTCTAACATGTCTTGGAATTAAATGGGGGTGAATTTTGGCCCCATTTTTCAAATATTTTTTCATTTTGGTATTTTTCACAATTCTCCCCTTTTTAAAATACTCCCTCTAGTATTTAATATAGAACCTTTTAATTAAATCACGCGAATTAATAATGAGAATTAAAGTTAGTTAATGACCTTAATTTTTTAAAAAATTATAATATTTTTCTAAAATTACTCTTATTTAATTCCTTTCTCTCTTATTAGGATGTATTAAATAAGATATTTTTTTAAAAATATATAATAAATATTACTTCGTATATTGTAAAATATCACATATTTAAAATCAAGACAATATCTCTATATTTAGAATGAGAGAATATCTTGTAATAAGTAAAATTTGGAAAAAAAAAAAACAGACAGCTAAGAAATAATTATTTTATTTTTCTTAATGATTACTCTGAGAAAAATGTAATTCCTCCGGTTATATAAAGACTACTTCACTTAAACTTGAAGGCACACCAACCAATCACTCTTTAGCACGACACTACACTCTCCTCTTTCAGTTCTGTCATGGACCCTCAAAGGAAGCTGATTGACGAAGTCCCCGGTTGGCTCAGACTCTATGATGACGGCTCAGTAGACCGCACCTGGACCGGCCCTCCTCAATACAAATTCCTCACTGAACCCGTTCCTCCCCACCGTGAATTCCTCGACGGAGTTGCCACCGAAGACGTCGTCATCGACAACATTTCCGGCCGTCGTGTCCGGATTTATATACCGGAGGCCAAACCCGATGATAAACTTCCGGTACTCCTTCATTTTCACGGTGGTGGGTTTTGCATAACCCAACCCGATTGGTACATGTACAACTATTTCTACAGTCGGATCACTCGAACAGCCCGGGTCATTTGCGTCTCGGTTTATCTACGGCTCGCCCCAGAGAACCGCCTTCCTGCCGCCATTGACGACGCTTTCTCCGGCTTGCTCTGGCTCCAATCTATGGCAAAGAGCGAGACGAACCAGCCAGAATGCCTTGCCGGTCGCACTGACTTCAATCGACTTTTCCTCATCGGTGACAGCACCGGTGGGACCCTAGTCCATCAGATCGCCGTACGAGCCGGGAAGCAGGATATAACGCCCCTGAGACTCGCAGGAGGGATAGTGCTCCACCCAGGATTTGTCCGGTCGCGGCGGAGCAAGTCGGAGACAGAGAACCCCGAGTCGCCGTTCCTAAACTTAGACATGATAGACAAGATGCTGATCTTGGGATTACCTGAAGGGAGCAACAAGGGCCACCCCATAACGTGTCCCATGGGGAAGGCGGCGCCGCCACTAGACGACGTGACGGTGCCGCCGTTGCTGGTGTGCGTGGCGGAGAAGGACTTGATGGTGGAGACGGAGATGGAGTACTGTGAAGCGATGAAGAAGGCGAAGAAGGAAGTGGAAGTGTTTGTGAGTAAAGGAGTGGGTCATATGTTTTATCTGAACGCTGTGGCGGTGGAGACGGACGCTGATACGGCGGAGCAAAGCGAATGTCTTGTTGCTAATATCAATGAGTTCATTGATGGCCACTGAAAATGAAATGGCAGTTTCATGAATCGTTATGCTTATTGTGTTCCGAATATTTCCAGGGTAGTTTGTTCTGCGTGATCTTTTTTTTTCCCATTTGTCAGGTAAGGGCTGGCTTGCAATAATTACTGGGACTGCGTGATCTTTTTTTTTTCCCCATTTGTCAGGTTAGGGCTGGCTTGCAATAATTATTGGGAATTTCGTATATGCTCTCCTTATTTTATTTTTTGTTTCTTGATAAGATTAAATAATCTTTAAATAAATAAAAAATATTTTAATTTTAAAGATATAAGTATCCATCTATTTAAAAAATTAATTAAGAAATTAAAAAATTTTTAAAACAATATTATAAAATACTCGAAAAGTAGAATTTTCTTAGGATTTACTCCCGGATTAAGCTTAATTTTTCGAAAATTTCTAAATTTTTTTTGAACTAAGCAACATCATTTAGCCTACTTTCTGGAAGTTTAATTTCCCTTCTTTACTTTCGTCATATCAAGCAAGTCCTAAGTAATTAATATTATGTGTTTTTTTTTCTTTTATAAATTTGATGATTATTCTAAGATGAGAAGTACTTAAAAATAACTCGTGTGCTTTATTTAGCATGCCTATAAAAAATTTATTAACATGCACAATCATATTACAGTAAATTTCATTTAACACACACAGTAATTTTATATTATATATTAATTAACATATTAATGTGATTGGGATGTTTTTTTTTGTTTTTGTTTATTTTTAATTTTAAAAACACATTATACTAGACTTCTCATTTCAAAAACTTATATTGGGTCTGATGTGAGAAGACACCCAATATTAATTTAATATATTTTAAAATTTTTCTAATTTTGAGATTTAAATTTGAATAATTAAAGAAAAATTTCTATAATGATATTTAATAAAGTCAATTATCTTTTTATATTTTTTTGTCATACATTTTTTATAGTTTAAAATAATTTAACATATATAAAAAAGAACGACCTAGAACTATTTTATTATTGTTGTTGTTATACTTTTACCATGATTTTACCTTAATTATATATATTTTAAAAAATATGGGACAATTACACAAGACTTTAAAAAAAGTAATATTTATTGTGAAAGAAGATAAAAAATTGCAATCAGGCTAAAGGACCAAATATTAAAAAATTAATAGTCATTTGACACATATATCCTTTGTAATTTGTCAATAAATCCTTTTATAATTCTTTAGAGCTCAGGCCTTTAGCATCTCTATGACTCTAGCATATTTGGATAGCTATTATAATAGCTTATAGATAATAGTTATAGCTTATTCTAATTAGTTTCCAATCGTAACAAGCTTTTCAGTAAGCATTTATATCTCAAATAAGTCATAAGTACTTATGAAAGAAGCTTATTTTTTTAATTTATGATAATCACTTATTCTCTCATAATCACTTATTTCATTTTTCCTTCTCATTATTCATTCAATAATCACTTAAACTCCTAAAATCCAAATATATTTCTTTTCTCAAAATCACTTATAAAGTAAAAATATCTAAATATAAATTACTTCTAGTATAAGCACTTTTCCTCATAATTTATTAAGGATAAGCTAATCGAAACACACACTCTATCGACAATTTGCTTATCCCTTCCTTTTACAACTCACACAAGGCCCTGAATTTTGCCAGTGCAAAAATATTTGAAGGCACACCTATATCATTTGTCTTTCTTTCTTTTTTTTTTTTTCTCTTTTTCGAACTCCACTGTGACATAGTCATAGTCTTCATCGTCATGTTCTTTCTTTGGAAGAAAATGCTTACCAGGCACAAGTCCTGAAATGGTCCAAAATTGCTCCTATAAGGGACCCAATTAATATTGTTTTCAATCCCCATTTGCTAAAATCCACATCCAAGCAGAACCTGGATTTTGTGAAGTGCTTCAAGAGGTAGAGTTAGGGAGTGTAATTTATGCCCTTTCGGGGATATCCAATAAAATTGGAATGATAGTGTAATTTGTACAAAATCTAAGATGCACTACAATGTTCAACATCTATTTATATATATGTGTGTGTATACATATATTAATATGCATGTCAAGATTACTAAGAGAGAAAATAAAAGAGAAAAGAAAGGGAGTTAGCTCTAAATACAAAACCTTATATACATAAAGCATACCAGAATGGGATAGTGTAATTGACTACTCTCTCTCTTAATTTCTCTTTACAATGGGAGCCTTCCCTCTCGTCTGCATGTGAGTTTTTTTCTTGGCGTCTCCTCTCTGGTGTCCACTAGTAGGGGGTGTCTAAGCTTATATTGCGTGTTTGACTTTAATTTCCTTCCTTTCCTTTGCTTTGTCTTGGTGTGGTGGTAGCGATTGGTGGCAAATTTGTGGTTTGTGAAGGTGCTTCGTGTCCAATGGTTGAAGATCTTCACAGATTGTTAGATCAAAGGCGGATGGGAAGGTACTTACTAATCTAAATATTTTTTTGCTACCTTTATCTCTTGGGGTTTCTATGGCTTCCTTGCCAATAAAGGGTATGAGATTGTTATAGTTGTTCATTGAATCCCCACCCCTGTTATTGGCATCGGTAGTTCTATTGTTTTCCTTTATGATGGGGGTGGTAGCTAATGGCATTAGTTCTTGGTGGTGTTGGCTTGTGTCATTTTCTTCCCTTTCTTTGTCATTCTTTTTCTCTTTTATTGTGATGGTTGGTGTCTGCATGTCTTCCTTTGCAATTTAGGGTTTCTAATGTTGTTGGATTTGGATATTTTGTGTTGCTGGTTTTAGGTTTTTAACTTATCTTTACTAGGTTTCATTATTGGACCATTTAGTTTTTAATTATAATTTCATCTTGTTTGGCAATAAAAAAAAAACAAAGCATGCCATCGACATTTGGTCATCATGGTCGACAACACAACTTGTCTTCATGTTGGTGAGAGTCACATTATACATTGCTTCTAATTAGGACAGACAGATGTTGTTACGTGTGGGGTAGCTTCCCCCACTAAATTTTTTAAATCATTTGATAATATTTGTGTATATAGTATATAGTTCTCATTAATTGCCCCCATAGTTCAAATTTATTACTTCCATGCCATTCATCTCTTTGTTTCATTTTGTATAATTGTGCTGTCACTTTCTTATTGACTCATTATTTTCTTTGAAAGAAAGAAAAAAGCCAATCTGTAGTGAGTCCTATTTTTTGCTACCTCAATGCTTCACTTTCTCCTTTTTTCATCTTTTTTCATTCAATTTCCCTTGCCCCTTCAGTCTAGAAGCTTTGGACGAAAACTTGTGGAGTTGTAGTCTCATCTTCCCTTCTCATTCACAATAGACGACATTGCCCTTCAACCTTCTTCAAGAATCAAGTTCGAGAGGAGCTTGCAAGTTGTGACCTGCGACCTCCCTTTTGTTGTGTTCTCTTGGTATATTGACCCACAAACCCTTCCTTTCTTTTTCAAAGTTTGTTCTGATAAATCATAATAGTCCCACCACTATAGAATTTGTTGACTTTCTGTGTTGCTATGTGTTGCTTGCTAATCTTGGGACCGCGCCCAGGCCATTCATTCTTTTTCCTTTTGATTATATAATATTGAATTAATATATCTATTGTCATTTTGGGATTAGGGACCATGGTTTTTTAAATTTTTGTGATTTTTTCTTTAATATAATTCTTCATTTATAATAAAGTTTTATATTTTTAAGGATATTTTGTTTTTGATTGTGAAATTAATTATGATTATTTTTATTTTAGTTTTAGGTTCCAACAACGGAAAAATTTCTCAAAAGAAAATCCACATCAAAACAATTAAATGATAGAGATGAAACATTAGGTCCATCTATAAGAAAAAAGATTTTTGGAATTCAATTTGGAAAAGCTTCCTAATGATCTTGGTTTAAAGCCAAAAGTTTCAGATTATCATCCAAATGATAGAGATGAAATTAGAAGATATTATCTACAAAAGGGTCCTTGTCAACCAAAAGAGATCAGTTTTCCACAAAAAGAAATTTGGAAATACCTCTCATAGATTTAATCCAGATTGGTATTTAACATATGACAATTGATTAGAATATAGTCAAAAGAAGGATGCTGCATTTTGCTTATGCTGTTATCTTATGAGATCAGATGCTGGAGAACATAAAGGTAGTGGTGATGCTTTTATAACAGAAGGTTTTACAAATTGGAAAAAAAGTGACAAGTTTCAAGTTTATATTGGGAGTTCAAATACTTCTCATAATGGAGCCTTGAGAAAATGTGAAGCTTTAATGAAACAAAAGCAACATATTGAAGTTGCTATATGTAAATAGTCTAATTAAATCAAAGAAGAATATTGAATTCATTTGACTGGTAGTTGATTGTATTAGATTTTTATTGCGCCAAGGATTCGCTTTTCATGGTCATGATGAGTCATTATCTTCAAGTAACCAGGGGAATTTTCTTGAGCTTCTAAATTTCCTTGTTGATCACGATGAAGCCATTTATAAAGTTTTGGAAAATACTCGTGGAAATATCAAATTAACAACTCCTAAAATACAAAAGGACATTGTTAGAGCTACTACTAGTGAGACTATTAAAGTTATACTTGATAATTTAGGAGATAATTTATTTGCTATATTGATTGATGAATCTAGAGATATCTAAGGAACAAATGGTTGTGGCTTTACATTATGTGGACAAGAAATGACAAGTTATAGAGCGCTTTCTTGGTATCTTCATGTTGCCAACACTAATGCTCTATCATTAAAATCAGCTTTGGAGTCATTATTTGCAAAATATGGGTTAAGTTTGTCAAGATTAAGGGGACAAGGATACGATGGAATAAGTAATATGCAAGATGAATTTAATGGTTTCAAAAGTTTGATATTAAAAGAGAATAATTCTACATTCATTGCTTTGCCCATCAACTCCAATTAGCTTTTGTTACAGTAGCAAAAAAACATGTTGAAATTGCTTTGTCTTTTAATATAGTTGCTAATTTGTCTAATGTTGTTGGAGCTTCATGTAAGCACCATGATATTCTTCGTGGAAGTCAAATTGCTAAGGTGAAAGAAGAATTGCAAAAGGGAGAAATCTCTAGTGGCCGTGGCTTAAATCAAGAAACCACAATCAAGATGACATGAGATACAAGATGGGGCTCACATTATGGTACATTACTCAGCCTAGTTTCTTTGTTCTCTTCTATGGTTGATGTGCTTGAAGTTGTTGAGGAAGATGGCACAAGTTTGGAGCAAAGAGGCGAGGCATGTGCTCTATTAAATTCTATGTAATATTTTGAATTTGTATTCATCTTGCACTTGATGAAAAACATTTTGGGGATTACTTTTGAGTTATCTCAAACATTACAAAGAAGTGATCAAGATATTGTAAATGCTATCAAATTAATTATAGTGTCCAAGCAAAGATTGCAAGATATGAGGGATGAAGATTAGCATTCTTTGCTTAATGGAGTTTCATTGTTGTGTGAAAAGCATAATATTGTCATTCCAAATATGAATGATACCTTTCAATCACAAGGAAGGTCAAGGTGCAAAATAGAAAAAGTTTCTAACTTGCATCATTTTCAAGTTGAATTATTCTATCAAGTCATTGATAGACAACTTCAAGAGATGAATGATCATTTTACAGAAGCGAATATTGAGTTGCTTCTTTGTGTAGCATGCTTAAATCCAAGAGATTCATTTTTTGCATTTGAAAAGAAGAAATTGATTCATTTGACTCAAATTTATCCTTCAGAATTTTCTCCTGTAGAACTTTTGGCTCTCAATTGTCAACTTAAAAATTATTTCACAGATGTATGCTCTAACAATAGATTTTCAAAATTGGAAGGAATCAGTGATCTTTCTATAAAGCTTGTAGAGACTAGGAAGTATATTGTATATCCATTGGTGTTTTTGCTTCTTAAGTTAGCTTTGATACTAGCAGTGGCAATTGCAACAATGGAAAGTTCTGCAGAATTTATTAACTCGTTTTAGGGTCAGTTTGGTTCTCAGTTTTATAAAATTAAGTTAAGATAAAAGAAGTTTATAAAACTAAAGTTTAAATAGAGTAAGTTTGTTGTAAGTTGTTATGTTTGGATATTCTTTTTGTAAAAGTAAGTTTGACAAAAATTTGTTTGGATAATAAGGGTTAAAAGTACTTTTAGATGTATAATATAGAGCAAATTTGTTTTTCCTTTTCCAAAACCCATGTTCTGTTAAAGAAAAAGTAACTTTTCCTTTTTTTTCCAAAACTACAGTTTAACCCACTTTTTATTTTTTAAAAATGCAGTTTTGTTTGGCCAAACACATCTTAAAAAATCATGATTTATTTTTCAAAAAGATGAACCAAACAGACACTTAAAGATGTGATCCACACCCTGGAAAATGGTGCATAAAAGTAAACTCTTGTTTGATAATGACTATAAAAATGAAACAAAATAAAAACACGATTTTTTTAATGAGAAAATTTTTTTTAGTTAAGTAATACATACAAAGATATAATCGCCATTAAATATATTTTCATGAAATCCTTTTCTATTTTATAATTATTTTTTATTTTAAAAAAGATCTTGCATATATAATTCTCAGTTATTATCCCTTTAAATAAATTCTCAAATTCAAGCCTTATAAATTAAAAAAAAGCATGTTAAAATAGTTTCCTTTTAATTGAGATTATAATGTTTATTATTCTGTTTTAGCATAACCAGCTACATCTCTTCTATTATTATTTTGATAGTGCACAAGTAACATAGACCCCTCTTATTATTTTCTTTTCAATATTCTTTCCTTTTTCATATTTGCAAAATAATAATAGTAATAAAAATAAAGATTCTTCCCATCCACAATTTCCTTATCTTCTCTTCCATTTCTCTCCAACCTTGTAAAGGAAGAATGGTAGCTAGGAGGTCCTTATCCCTATTTATTTTGACACATTTTAAATGTCACTTAATTAATTATTTATTATCAATGGAGATAGGACTTGTTTTCAATATTTTTCTCCTCAGTATTGTTAAGCGTGTTAGGTTTGCTGGCTTCCCAAGAGAGGGGTGAATTAGGAAGTTTGAAATTTTCTGCAAAAGTATAAAAGAATAGTGAAAGCAAAAGTAGCAAAAAAATAGAGTGTAAAATATAACAAAGTGGTAAGCAAGGTAAAGGAAGAGAAGATATAGATATTTATTCTGATTTGGTCTCTTTCTCTTAACCTACGTCTAGTTTTCAAGTTACCACTTGAGATTTTCTTTTATCTTGCAAGAATTCAGTGGGTTTCTTGCAATGTCACAGTACAACTTTATGCTCAGTTCCAAAAGCTTACAGTTTTACTCTCTGCACTCTAGTTAAGTGCTTCCCAAATCCCTTTTGAATTTCCCTAACAAGAAAATCTTTATTCCAGATGAAGATAAGATTGTTTACAGCAAAATGAAGCTCTCTAATTTAGAGTATATATAATAGTTGAAGAACAATATATGAAGTGTGTGAGAGTAGAAGGCTTTGACTGAAAAATTTGACAGAGTTTCAGTATATACAACATAAATTTGTTACTCACACCTTCAAATGAAGTTCTGTTTATATATTTTTATCTTAACTATATGTTAGAGACAAGATCAAGCCATTAGAAACGTTACCTAATGGTTACTCTGCAAAACTATCTGTTTGCTAATCACATTTAATGCGTCTAACATCCAAAATTCAAGTCTTGGGGTGTCAACAGATGAATTTCGTAGAGACCATAAATTAAAGACTTTAATACTAAACTTCAAAGTTCTCCTATTTAAAGGTAAAATTCAAATTTTCACCTTGACAAATATTTCCTATGTTGGAACATACGAGTTTTCAAGTTTAAAGTTCTTCTGATAAATGTTAATAGTTGTTCCATATTGCTATAGTGCATTCAAAATTCGAATTTTTGTGCCTAAAATTCGTTTATTAGTTAGCAACTCAATATGGCACAAAAGTTTTTCTCTTCGAAATTTGAATTTTCGAAAACCAAAGTTCATCTGTCAGAGAGACCTCTTATCTGACTTATTCCAAAATTTAAATTTTTGAAGACCAAAGTTCATCTGTGAGCAAGACGTCTGATCAGACTTGTATACTTTCATTCTAAAGTTCAAATTTTCAAAACTGAAGTTCCTTTGTCAGAGGGACTGACTTAGAACTCTTTTTGCATTTCACTTTCAGATGAACTTTGACATATCTTCAGCCGAATTTTTCAATTTTCACAAATTATGCTTTACCTAAAATTTGAATTTTCACATGCTAAAATTCATCTGTTAGAGGCAACAGCTTTGTAAATTCGAATTTTAGCTATCAAAGTTTAAATTTTCAAGGCATCATATGAATTTTAACAGTTCAAAATTTGTCTGTTAGTGAGTATTTATTAAATATTTCATAAGTTAACATATAATTGTTGAAAAACATATTTTAAAAACGTTTGGGTGAAAGATCAAAGGCTTTTAGTCATGTGAATACAGTGAGAAATCCTACAAACTAATTTTGTACTCATTTTTCTTGGATTTCTTCACTTGAGATCATTTGTACACCTTTGAAACCTTCCTTCTAAGCTCCAGTTGTTTGAAATAATAAAAAGTACTTGATTCAACATTCTCCTCCTTTTTTATGATGAAAAAACAACTTGCAAACTAGATTAGTACTTTGGTTTGCTTCTAAGAGCTCCCCCTCAAAATATGCATTAAAATTCGAAGATAAGTGCAACATATACAATAGATCAGAAGGAAAATAGAGAATCTCATTGAATTAATTCATTTAAAGTTTCAATGCAAGCATATGACATTGCAAACATAGAATTTTTTAAGACAAGATTGTCATTCATTACAAAAGATACGGCAAATACAAATAAGCAATACAAGAAAGGCCATGCAATCCTAAGATCTAATCACTTCTTGGGCTTGGATTTCTTGCTGTAAGTCTTATTAGATGGTTCTGTAGTAGTCTTCCTAGTTTACTACTCAGATATCTTCTCCCCCTTTTTGGCATCATCAGGGACTTGAACATATATAGCAAGAGGAGGTATATGGATACTGGAAAACCACAAAGAGGAACAGGGACAACAGGCAGATCATGATTAATTTGAGGAAAAGGTGCAGAAGCTTCAGGGCTTGCTTCCTCATCATTAGAGACATCAAGAAGCTCTTGTATCTCTTGTCTAGATAGAGCCAGTTGAGCCTTTCTTTCCTCTGTGAGATGATAGGAGAAACGAGTGAAGGTTCAAGAGCAGGAGGAGAAAACATCTCTTCAAGCCTCTGTCTTTGAGCTTGTACAATAGCATCATGTGCAACAATTGCAAGATCCATGTAAGGCACAAGGTTTTTCTCTTTAATCAGAGAACTTAAATGATTGGAGCAGTAGTGATGGCGGTTACAAGTTTCTCCATCGGCTCAGATTCTTAAATAGAAAGAATTGAATCTTGAGCAATAGGCTCTTATTAACTTGCTTCTTGAGGAGCCTTTTCCTCCATACCATAGTCCAAGAGTAAACTAGGGGTTGTCTTATTGTTGGAGGCTGGTGGAGTGGCCAATGTTCCAGCAGCCTCAACAACAACATGCTCATCATCATCTGATTCAGGAGAGGCTAGCTCAAATGGGCTTGGAAGCTCAGAAGTAGGGAACTTGATTGGCTCAAAAGGTCATGGTTGAGGTGGAGTTGATGTAGATGGAAAAACACTTTTGATGTCCTCAAACGCATCTGTAACCACTTTCATGTTCTTTGCCAACTGGAAGATCTAATCTCACGGATGAGCAAACTTAGCATTTTGCTTATCTCTTATGCTCAATATGAGTGCAAACAGGCTGTCATACAACTCAGTGGTCTTGGTTGGCTTGGCCCAGGTGGAAGGAGTTGATGGTACACGTATCTGAGTGGGCTGAGATAGAGGAGAAACAAGCTGAGAAGGCTGAGGTGTGGGCTATGAAGGTGGAGCAGCTTCAGAAGTTCCTACTTGCTGTTGTGAGTCACCTTCCTCATAGAATAAGTCTTCTGACTTCCCAGCTCCTTTTCCAATCCATCTGCCATCTTTCCTTTCAATTGCCATTCTTTGTAATTCTTCTTCTTTAAACACTTCAGTAGGCTTGCCTTTTCCTTTTTTCAGATGTTGAATTCTGGCATACTGAAGTATTTTGGAGATGATTGAGGCATAGGGTAGAGTGGAGTCTCTCCTCTAATCTCTTGTTTTGATCATGCGTTGAAGGATGATGTGTCCCATATTAATCAACTTGCCATACATGAGAGCAATCATCACATATGCTTCAGCCCTTGTGATCAAATTGAAACTTCCCCCTTTGTTGAATATAATTTGAGACACAATGTAGTGTAGGATTCTGACTTGGGCACTAAGATCAGTGGGCTTCAGCAAACTTAGGGGAGGCCTATTTTCACACCTTCTGAATAGGGCATTAACCACTGTACTTTCTTTGTAATTCAAGAAAGCACCACCTTCCTTATCTGTAGCTTTATCCTCATCCATGTACTTTGAGGTAGTGATGTCAATCTTCAGCCCATCTTGCCCGGGGATTTCCAGTACTTCATTGAAGGTCTCATCAGTTAGCCAGATGGTTCTAGACCTTAGATTTATCTCCCATTTTTCTTTCTTACTATTGTACCTCAGGGCAGTATACCAAGTTTTAACAACCTTATCATTATATCTCTCTATAATTTCGAACAAGTTTTTATATCTAATCATTCATAGCCCAGCATCAAAATTTTTGGAAATAAGAAACTCTTCCATATTTGTACAGTGAGACTTAATTATCTTCTTGCTGACAAATTTGGTGGTGTATTCTCCCAAAATATAAGCATTGTTCCATAATGGCTGCGTGATTAACTGGTACTCCCCTGACTTAGTACTGGAAGAAGAAGAAGAGGCAGGAGGAACATGGGCAGCAGGTATAGATTTCTTCGAGGGAGTAGGAGCAGGTCTCTTCGAATCTACCTTGGAAGTGGGTTTTTGTTTCTTGGAAAGAGTTTCCTTGCTAGATTCGCCTTTCCTCTTCGGAGTCTCACCTTCCTTAGAGGCGTGTTCAGACTTGACGGCTCTTTTTGGTCTTAACTCCCCTTTCCCAACTTCTAGATTCTTAACCCTTGCCATTCTCATTGATGAATGTTGCAGAAATATGCAGGGAATATGTTTATAAGGTGCAAAAAGAAGTTTAATCAGTAGGAAATGAAGATTCGTGAACATAATTAATGGGAATTTAAGAAAGGATGTAAACAGACTTGAGAGAAAGACAAATAGGGTTGCATCTGTTCAGAGTGAGACATTTGGTTTTAACGTCTGTAACTGTTCAACAGGTGAATTTTGAGGGGTCAAAATTTGAATTTTGAACCGTTACTAGTTAACCAACACAAGAAGCCTTTCTGATAGATGAATTTTCTTCATGAAGATCATCTGACGGAAGCAAAGTTCATAGAACTAAAAGTAACAGACGAACTTTGATTCATCAAAATTCAAATTTCACAATTACAATCATTAAATGAACATGAACAAGACAAGCAACAAACGAATTTCACTTATGAAAGTTCATCTTACAGAGACTTAATATGAAAGCATATTTCAACAGAAGAATTTAGAGATAAAAATTTGAATTTCAAAGTTTTGTAAAGAATTTCTAAAATTCGTATTTTGAGACATGGAAATTCGCACAAAAAGCATTTTGAGCAAAGTCATCATTCATATTGTATTTCAGAAATTCGAATTTTCATCACTTCGAGGGTTATGAAAGTACTGTAACAGTGTGTAAGCTAAAGAAATTCGTCTGATGAGCATCTAAGTCAAATATTGAGCATGCTAATTCATTCAAAAACATAATTCAACATGGAAATTCATCTAATGACCTTTTTAAATTCGAATTTCAAATTTATGAACTTACAAATATGGCCTAAAAGTTTGAATTTTCAGCTTTCCTTCAACATCCTTTTATTTTGTAGGTTTGATTTACTCCAGTAAACTGATTTGTTGTCATTTAAACTTATGTGGAGTACCTGCAACACATCCTAAACACACTCCAATACTAAAGTTAGTATTAATTTAATGTCAGGAACTTTAAATAGATTCAGATAGAGGTTTACTTACAATTCATTGGGATTTATCATTCCCAATTCTCTTTTGATTTTGCAGTTTCTATCTTCTGCAAGTGGCTTAGTCAAAATATCTGTAATTTGATCTTTAGTAAGAATGTATTCCAATTTGATGTCTCCTTTCAAAACATGATCCCTTATGAAGTGATGTCTTACTTCAATGTGCTTTGTCCTTGAATGCATGACTGGAACTTTTATGATGTTGATAGTACTTTGGTTATCACATTTTATTGGTATCTCCTTCATCCCAATCTCAAGATCTTCAAATTGCTACTTTATTCAAAGGACTTGAGCACAATAGCTTCCAGCTGCAACATACTCAGCTTCTGCTGTGGAGAGGGCCACACTGTTCTACTTCTTGCTAAACCATGAAACCAGAGATCCACCAAGAAACTGACATGTTCCATTTGTGCTTTTTCTATCAGTTTTGGATCCAACAAAGTCAGCATCAGTATATCCCGTGAGCTCTTCTCCATTGCCTTGAGGATACCAAAGTCCCATATGTGATGTTCCAATTAAGTATATGAAAATTCTTTTCACAGCTGTTATATGAGAAGCTTTGGGACAAGATTGGAACCTTGTACACATACAAACACTAAACATAATGTCTAGTCTAATAGCTATTAGATATAGTAAGGAACTAATCATTCTCCTATACTGAGTTATGTCAAAGAGTTTTTCTCCCTCATCGATGTTAAGTTTTGTTGCAGTAGTCATAGGAGTCCCTATTGACTTTGTGTTTTCCAAACCAAACTTTTTCAACAACTCCTTTAGATATTTTGATTTATTAAAGAAGATGTCATCATCACATTGTTTAATTTTTAGTCCAAGAAAGAAGTTGAGCTCACCCATCATTGACATTTTAAATTCACTCTGCATTAACTTGAAGAAATTCCTGCAAAGAGATTCATTAGTAACACCAAATATAATATCATCAACGTAAATTTGAACAATAAGTGTTTTTATTTTCTTTCTTGGTGAATAGAGTTGTATCTACTTTTCCTCTATTAAATCACTTTTCAGTTAAAAAATTACTTAGTCTTTTATACTATGCTTTAGGAGCCTATTTTAAGCCTTAAAGAGCTTTCTTCAGTTTATAAATATGATTTGATTTTGTTGAGTCCTTAAAACCTAGAGGTTAGTCAACATAAACTTCTTCCATGATATATCCATTCAGAAAAGCATTCTTTACATCCATTTGATATAGCATTATGTCTTTTATGCATACATAGGCTAAGAGGATCCTTATTGCTTCCAATCTTGTAACTGGAGCAAAAGTTTACTCATAATCTATGCCTTCTTCTTGATTATATCATTTGACAACTAATCTTGGTTTATTTCTAATGATTGTTCCTGATTCATCAAGTTTATTTGCTAAAAACCCATTTAGTTCCAATAATAGGTTGATCTTTGGGTTAATGCACTAAATCTCAAACTTGATTTCTTTCAAACTGATTTAGTTCATCTTACATAGCTAGTATCCAATATTCATCAGTTAAGGCTTCTTCAACACACTTAGATTCAATTTGAGAAATAAATGCACAGTTATTTATTTGATTCCTAAGTTGTTTTCTGGTTTTAACATTCCCTTGAACATCCCCAATTACTTGATCAACCGGACAATTCCTTTAATATCTCCAAACTCTAAGAAGTTCTTGAGAGATTTCTTCATTGTTTTCAAATTCAAGATCTTTTTCCTGAATATCTTCCTCTACAATAGTAGATTCAGATATTTTTGGAGGTTCAATTTTATCTTCTTCAGAAAGATTTAAGTTCTTAAAGCTAGAGATAAGATTATTTTCATTAATGACATGCTTAGAAACAGTTTCATTTTCAATAAACACTATATGCACATATTCCTCTATAGTTCTTGTCTTTTTATTGAAAACCCTATACTTCTACTTGAATAGCCAAGAAATATATCTTCATATGATTTGACATCAAACTTACCCAGATTTTCTTTTCCATTTTTGTGAATGAAGTATTTGCAGCCGAATACATGCAGGTGTGAGAGGTTTGGCTTCCTTCCTTTGTACAGCTCATAAGGTGTCCTTCCCAGAATTAGTCTGATGTAGGCTCTGTTAATGATATAGCTTGTTGTGTTTACTGCATCAACCCAAAAAACTTGAGGAAGCTCTTTTCATTCAGCATTGCTCTGACCATTTCTCCAATTGTTCTATTCTTCCTCTCCACCACTCTATTTTGCTGAGGAGTCCTTGGTGCTGCGAAGTTGTGATCAATTCCATGCTCTTCACAGTACTCTAGAAAATTTGAGTTTTCAAATTCTCCTCCATGATCAGATCTGATAGACACAATGGAAATATTTTTCTCATTTTTCACTTTCTTAGCCAATGTTACAAATGCATCAAATGTTTCACTCTTAGAAGAAATGAACAAAGTCCAGGTAAATCTAGAGTAATTATCTACAATCACAATTACATATAAGTTTCCACCAATGCTTTTTATTCTAGATGGACCTATCAAATCCATATGCAATAATTGTAGTGGTCTAGATGTGGTGATTACATTTTTAGATTTAAATGCTTATTTAGTTTGTTTCCCTTTGGACATGCATCACATTCTTTATCATTTTCAAAAGAGATATTTGGTAAACCAGTGACTAAATCATTCTTAATTAATTTTGTTAGTTGGTTCATGTTAATATGTGCCAGTCTTCTATGTTATAACCAACTATCACTATCTTTACTAATTAAACATACAGAATCTAGGGTAGGAAGTTCATCAAGATCAACAGTATATCAGTTACCATCCCTTTGAGCTTTGAGGATTATTTTACGATCAATTTTTGGGATGACCAGGCAGAACTTTCAGTCAAACAATGCCCAATTCCCTTTGTCACATGTCTGACTCACACTCAGCAGGTTGTGGTTGAGTCCAACTACAAACAGCACCTCTTCTATAGATATTTCAGGATTCTTGCCCACAATTCCAATGCCAACTATTCTGTCATATTAGTCACCTCCAAATGTCACCTTTTCTCCTTTTTTGTCTCTAAGGGGGATGAACTTCTTCTTATCACTAGTCATATGATTTGAGCAAGTACTGTCTATATACCATTTGTTGATTTTTCTTGCTCTAAGACAAACCTGCAAAACAAGGTTTAGTTTTTCTTTTTAGGTACCCAAATCTGCTTGGGTCCTTTTTTGTCAGTGACATTTTTCCAAGATACAGATGTACCTTTGGGAACCCATTTTACCATCCTGTCAAGTACATTTTTCTTTAATAAATATGAACTAGAAACATGTCCCTTCTTGTTACAGAAGTGGTAGGTGATAAAGGAACTGCTAGATTATGATGCATGGAGAAAGTAATGCAGATAATATTTTTATTTCACATATGTCGGTTGGGCATAAGATTTAATGCATTTTGAGTTGTAACTTTTATTTTTATGTCTATCAGCATGCACAAAGTGTCTCATATACAGATTTTGATTTTTCTTTTTATTCTTTTCTTTAATAGCACAAAGATCGTAGACAAGTCCAGCTTTTCCTTGTGTAATTCTATGACTTTATAATAAAGCAAACAACATATCTTTACCATTAATGAGTTTAGCCATGCTTTTCAAAAGATATTCATTATTCTTCTTCAGTTCAATATATGATGTAAAACCAACAAATTCAGTTTTGTGCAAAGATGCAGTGTTAGTTATTTTACAATCAGACTCTCACTTGCTAATCTTCCTCTTGGCCAGTTTTAGTTCTTTTGCAGTTTTAATGAACTCATCATGCAGATCATGAAATGCATCAAGCAATTCAGAAAAGAAGGTTTACATTCATATACCTCATCTTCATGATCACTGTTAGATGAGCTTGGAGCCTCTTCAGATGCAAGTGCCATCAAGCAGATCTTAGCAATTTCTTCCTCATCTTCATCTTCTTCATTTGAGTTGTTGCCCCAGATTGATGAGATATATGCATTTTTCTTTTTGTCCTTATCAGCAGTTTTCTTTTCTTTTTCTTGCTTTTTCAAGAATTGTGGATAATCTCATTTGATGTGCCCTTATTTTTTGCATTCATAGCAGGCGACAGACTATTTGCCTTCTTTTTTATTGTCTGCAGCTGCTCCTTTCTCAAAGAATCTTTTATTTCTTTTCTTGTTGTAGAACCTTTAGAATTTTTTGACCAACATAGCCAGAGTTTCTTCATCTAGATCTTCTTCATGATCAAACTCTTCTTCTTTTTCTTTTGTAGCTTTTAATGCAAGGCCTTTTTTCTTCTTATCTTGACCAGCTTCTTTGAGAGCCTTCATTTTACCCTCATACTCCTTAAGGCTACTGAAGAGAGCTGTGACATATGCCATTAACTCTCCTCTGACTTCTTCTATTACTGTTACTTTTGGTTGCCATTCCAGAGAAAGAACTTTAAGGATTTTTCTGACATTCTCTAGTTGTGTGTACTCCTTGCCAAGACTCTTCAGTTGATTCACGATTAGGGTGAATATTTTTTGCAACTCTTTGATACTTTCACTGTCCACCATTTTGAAGCTTTTATACTCACCGATGCAGGAGTTCAATTTTTTTTCCCTTACTCCAGAAGTTTCTTCATGAGCAATTTCTAGAGTGTCCCACATTCCTTTAGCTACGGAACATTGAGACACCCTATAGAATTTGTCTTGATTGAGTGCATTAACCAGACAATGTTTTGCTTTGTAGTTGAGCAGGACTCTTATCTTGTCTTCCTCTTTCCATTCATCTTCTAGCTTTTCTTTGTATTTGCCATCATCCTGCAACTTCATTGGGACAAAATCTCCTTTTTGGAAGACTGACCAGAGATCCAGATCAATAGACTGGAGATAGATTTGCATTCTCATCTTCCAATATCCATAATGCTCTCCACTGAAGCTAGGAGGTCTATTTGTGTTGTTTCCCTCTGGAAGAATACTTTCTCCAAAGCCATCCATTAATTTTCTCGAATTGTTAGATCTTTTACTTGGGAGTCCGGGCTTTGATACCACTTGTTAGGTCTGTTGGCTTTCTAAGAGGGGGGTGAATTGGAAAGTTTGAAATTTGTTCCAAAAGTATAAAAGAATAGTGAAAGCAAAAGTAGCAGAAAAACAAAGTGTAAAATATAACAAAGTAGTAAGGTAAAGGAAGAGAAAGCACAAATATTTATCCTAGTTAGATCTCTTTCTCTTGACCTATGTCTAATCCTCAAGCTATTGCTTGAGGTTTTCCTCTCTCTTGCAAGAATTTGGTGGGCTTCTTACAATGCTACAGTATAACTTTATGCTATGTTCCAAGAGCTTGCAGTTTTACTCTCTGCACTCTAACTAAGTGTTTCTCAAATCTCTTGTGAATTTCCTTCACAAGAAAATCTTTCTTCTAGATGAAGATAAGATTGTTTACAGCAAAATGAAACTCTCTAATTTAGAGTATATATAATAGTTGAAGTACAATATATGAAGTGTGTGAGAGTAGAAGGCCTTAACTGAAGAATTTGACAGAGTTTCAGTATATACAACGTAAATTTGTTACTCACACCTTCAAACGAAGTTTTATTTATATATTTTTATCTTAACTATACGTTAGAGACAATATATAGCCGTTAGAGACGTTACCTAACGGTTACTCTACAAAACTATCTGTTTGCTAATCACATTTAATGCATCTGACATCCAAAGTTCAAGTTTTGGAGTATTAACAGACGAATTTCATAGAGACCATAAGTTAAAGACATTAATGTTAAACTTTGAAGTTCGCCTGTTTAAAGGCAAAATTCAAATTTTCATCTTGACAAATATTTCCTATGCTGGAACATACGAATTTTTATGTTTAAAGTTCTTCTGATAAGTGTGAACAGTTGTTCCATATTGCTACAGTGCATTCAAAATTCAAATTTTGGTGCCCAAAATTCATTTGTTAATGAGTAACTCTATATGGTACAAAAGTTCTTATCTTCGAAATTCAAAATTTTCGAAAACCAAAGTTCATCTATCAGAGAGACCTCTTATCAAACTTATTCCAAAATTCAAATTTTTGAAGACCAAAGTTCGTCTATGAGCAGGACGTCTGATCAGACTTGTATGCTTTCATTCTAAAATTCAAATTTTCAAAACTGAAGTTCCTCTGTCAGAGGGACTGACTTAGAACTCTTTTTGTACTTCACTTTCAGATGAACTTTGACATATCTTCAAATGAATTTTTCAATTTTCACAAACTATGCTTTACCCGAAATTTGAATTTTCACAGGCTAAAATTCGTCTGTTAGAGGCAACAACTTTGTAAGTTCAAATTTCAACTATTAAAATTCAAATTTTCAAGGTATCATATGAATTTTAACAGTTTAAAATTCGTCTGTTAGTGAGTATTTATCAAATGTTTCATAAGTTAACATAAGATTGTTGAAAAACACATTTTAAAAACGTTTGGGTGAAAGATCAAAGCCTTTTAGTCACGTAAATACAGTGAGAAATTCTACAAACTAATTTTGTATTCATTTTTCTTGGGTTTCTTCACTTGAGATTTTTTGTACACCTTTGATATCTTTTTTCCAAACTCCAGTTGTTTGGAATCATAAAAAACACTTGATTCAACATAGCGTCCCATTCAATTTATAACGTGTATTTTTTATCCTTTTTATCTTATTTTTTATAATTTAAAAAAATTAATTTAATCCTTACATCTAATTATTCCACTATAGTTGAAGTTTTAAAATCTGTAGTTACTTTTAATTTCACCCATGTCTATTCCATGTAACGTCTATATTATTTTTGTTAATTTTTTACATTCAACTTCTCCCCCCATTTACTAGTGTTAAAAATAGCAAGTTTAATGGTTTGAATCTTATGAAAGAAAAAAATTATATTGGGAAAACTATACTTAATTGAACTAGATAGTACTTGAATCTAATCCGATCGTATTAGATATCAAATAGTTATATAAAAAAATTATTGCAAGATATTTAATTTCTTTTATAAGTTGTATTTCATTGAAATATTTAAAAAAAAAACTACTTCAGCACAATAGTTTGCTCTGCATCCATATCGTGTTCATGATATATACTAACGGTTCATTTGATTTGTGTGAGAGAAACAAAATATATTTTTAATGCAAAAAAAAAAAGATAAACAATATTCAATATATATTTATTATCATGTCATAGTTCTATTATTTCTTTAAACTAAAGAAATGAATGTCACTCCTCATCCATTGATTTTTTATTTTATTTTCATTTAATTTTGGTAAGTTATGTGGTCCACACGGCTCAGCCAAGCGTCCTATACATTTCGTTTGTTTCTGCATGTCGGGTTACTATTCATCAAGTCTAAATAAAAGGGATCTTTTCTATTGATATATTGATGCATTAAAAATAGAATGGAATACTAATAAATGTAGAGAAATAAATATTTTTTATTGAAAATAATATATATTGCAAGTTTGCAACCAATTAAGAATCTCAATATGTCTAATGTCTATTTGGTTAGGAGGTTTTGGATGAAATGGGAAGATGGTTCAGAAAAGAATTAAAAATGGCCCTCCTTGTTTGGTTGTGAACCACAACCAAACGACCCTCCCCTCTGTAAGTGGAGGGTTTTTTTTGGGGGGAGGGCAAATCTGCCCCCTTCATTAATCCCTTTTCTCTTCTTTTTTATCAACTGAACCAAACACATCCTTAGGAAAAATATCAAGAAGGACATCCCAAAAATTGATGATGCATCATATTCCATAGTATATAGTTAGGTAAAATTAAGGAGGATACTACGTGACCCAAAAATTGAATTTGTTTTTACCCAAATAAGCACTTCTTTGGATTGGCAAAATAAGAACAATTGAAAGCTAATTAGTTAGTAGGAGCTTTAGACTGCCACCTATGTTAGATAATTTTACTCAGATCCGTAAATTCAATTGGTCTAAAATAAAAAAAAAATAAAGAAAGCAATTTTAGCGTGATTTGTAAATACAAGTGGTGGAGATGAGATAAGAGACTATACACCCAAATAATATAAAAAAAATACCGAAATAAATTTGCACATATAGTGTCTAAACAAATCATTTATATTAGTTTGAAAAGTCCATGGTGCGTTGGTGAGGCCTAATGGCGTCACCTCAAATTCATAATGTTCTGAATGTTAATGAATTGCTGTCTTGTGAATATCTACAAGAAGGATACGAATCTCTGAGAAGTATGCATCTTTGTGCAAATCGTCCAAGAGTCCATCAATTTTTAGAACGGTATACTTGTTAGTTGTTTGTCACAATAATTTGAGTGAAAGTTTAGGCCATGTTTGATAGAAAAGAGTAATTTTAAAGGAAATGGAAAAAAAGAAAGGGGTTTCAAAAAAGACTACGTTTTTAATCTATAAAAAATTTAAATAATGTATACTAAACATATTTTACAAAAAAAAAATTTCTCATTATTTTTTTCTTGAAACTTCTTTCACACATATTAAATATAGCATTAATAATTTATTTAGAATCACCATGTATCATCCTTTTTTTTTTTCACTAGCAATATTTCATCAAATTATTTTTTCTTTTGTAATAAATTAGCAACATGTGCTTCAATCTCCGTTTTCTTTCCATATGGGCATATATTGGGTGGTTTTGATCTGGGTAGTAAAGGACCAGCATGACAGCGGTCACAGAATGGCAGCAAATAACTGCCATTTTCAAATTTTAGAGTTCTTAACTGTCATTGTCTTGCTGAAATGGTCTCTTATAAAATATTTGTAAATATTGCTAGAGATATCAATATATCAATATATAACAAAATTTAAAATAAATTGCACTATAACTCGTCTTAAACTCCATAAAATATACAGAAATTGCTTTATTATAATAAAAATAACATGAGAGGATATTTGCTCATGTCAAATTTATGTTCGATAGGTGTTTATTTTTCTAGAGAGTAAAAAATTGCTTATCTCATGTAGATAAAACTTAGTTGCAAAAGGAAAATAAAAGATTGTGATTGTAAAAATAATTTTTTTTGCCAACGTAAAAATAAAATTTTTAACTTGAAAAACAATAACTCATTGAAAGTTATAACTATATGAAATTCAATATAAAATATAAACTTTATAATAAATCACACTATTTATAAATTATAAATAGTTTCACTCACATTAGACTTCGTAAAATATAGAAAAAAAAAAGAAACACAATTTTAATCAAATTCAATGTCTTTCTTTGTGGGATTAAAATTTTTAATTTTAACTAAAATAAAAACAAAAACTTCACACTATTAAGCTTATAAGCCCTTTTATTGCTCAGCCATTTCTCCACATTCTTGTTTATTATTGTTCAAGAAATGATTCCTTATAGTTAAAAATTTTGGGGGAAAATACCCTTTATGAATACAAGTTTCAAATATTCATTATAAATGATTTTAATTTAAAAGTTATTTTAAAATCTTAATAGACCAAAATTTTTGTACTCCTAGCTGAAATATGTGGAATGTAATTTTTTTCTTAAGCTTCACAGTTAAATTTTTTTTATCTCTAGTAGAAAACAGAAAGAAAACTTGTCATATATACATTAGAATGCATACTCTATAACCACTAACGTAACTCATGACATTCATATCCCTTAAGCATCCACTTCTGTCATGAACTTGCCCTTTCGCATCCAGATGATTTTTTTCGGTAAATCAAATTTAATATGTGAAAACTCAATTTTAACTTATTTTATTTCGTTCAGCTTTGATCAATTTATTTTAATTTCGATCAATTCAATCAATTTAATTTGACTTTGAAAACTGTTTAATTTTCACTTAATCAACAACATATGCCAACACATACGTCACAAACAATGCATTTATCAAAAATTCAAAATGCATTCTGATTCCTGTTCTATTTTCTGAGTATATTAATCATGCAAACTTTTTTTTTTAATAATCATGCATAACCCATTTTTCCACCCGTTTTACTGTAACCAAAAGAGATGGGCCTTCCCTGTAAATGCTTCTAAGCTGCTCATCCATTCAAAGAGAATCAAAGCATACCATTAGCGATACTGACACAATGTGAAAGCCAGCCCTCATCAAAATTTCCTAGGCCAGTGCCTATGATGGAAACTAGTTTTCAAAGGGAATTGGATCATGAAATATCACAGCATACAGATCTCAGGCACAAAGTGGCCATGCTTTGCAAAATCCAAATCTACAAATACCTTAAAAGCAAATCTTTTAAGACTCCTACATTACTGTTAATATGACCGTCGCTGAATAGCAAGGATAATAATCTAATCTTCATGAAATCTTGACCAGGAGCAGAGATGCACATTCAATCTAACGATAGGAATATGAAGGGCCAGCAAAAGAATAACGAGATGATACTGGGATTGGTGCATTGTCTGGCTTGGCTCCATTATAGTGCTGCGTCCTAGTATATTCTGACAAAGCTTCAGCAGCATATGTTGAGTATCGCCTATCTTGAACAGTTTCTCTCCTCCGAAAGTCCTCAGACCTGGCCAAAGTTCTTCTACCGGCCAAATAAGAACTTGAAGGGATTTCCTCTCTGTTCAAGGGTGGTACATATGATTCCCTTGATAAAGCACCACGGTGATAGCCATGATGATATGGATCATTTGCATAGTCATGTCTTGCACCATGACTATAGGCCTGATATTTAGTCTCATCCAAATAAGGAGGATCAGGGCGAAGAGGTTCTGCATGTGCAGGGACATTGTCCCTGTAGATAGGGCCCACATGATGAAGGTTCTCCCTTTCATAATCTCTCTCGTAAGGATCCAACATAGGATTAACACGAGATGAAGGGTTCACAACACTTCTATCTCCTTGCAAACCATAAGCTCGATAGTCCCTTTCAGTAAGAAACAAATCACGAGGAATTTCCTCTCTCCGTTCAATTCGGTGATCTCTGTCATCAGGAAGCACGTTATAACTATTCACATGGCTACTGGCATAATTATCTCTGGCAGATCTTTCCCTGTGAGAATGTGGCCTTGATCCCCTTACACCATCACGAACTTCCCTATCCCGAACTATCACCTTTGGAGGGGTGTGGACAGGGTGCAAAGTAGGATGAATTTCTACTGGTCGGAAAAGCTCTGTTAGCTTCCGAACCTGAAACATAATATTTGAGTATAATGAAAGATGAGAATTCAGCAAAATGGCAGTCACCAAAACAGAAGCAACATATGAGTCTCACTTGTCTGACAGTAAGTTCTGTTTTAAACTTGTTCCTTTCATTATAGTTTTCCTTGATTGCCATTTTGAAAATCCTCTCAGGTAGTGGATAACAATCCTTGTGAATGGAGAACCGCACCTGAAGGTTTGAGCCATCAACATAAATCTCAATACAGTGAAGACAAGAATCTCAGCAACAACCAGATAAGAAAAGAAATATGGGAGGGTGAAAGTAACCTGAGCAGGAAAGGAACCCTCAAAAGCTCTTGGTTCAAGTTTCATGCCACCAGAAGATGTTGCCTTGTAAATCCCATACAACAGCTTAAGATCAAAATCATACAGAAAAAGCTTCAGCCCTGGCTTGACTCCAAAAACAACATCCTTTTTACCAGCTGAAACACCCATGACACGGTAACGGAAACAATCAGGTTTCGTCTTTGCATTGCACATAAAGATTAAGCCACCAAGCTTTTCTCTGGTTTTCTCGTTTGATTGACTCTTTCCAATTCCACCTTGCCTATCTTTATTCTTTTTACTGGTTGCAACCACATTTAACTCTCCATGTTTTCCTTTATTCTTCTTGCTAAGCAATTTGTTACCATTGCTCCTATTCTGCCTTTCCTCCTTATTCCTCTCATCCCTCTGGTTCTTCTCAGGCTGTTCATCAGTAGTTCTCTTCTGCTGGGTGTCTTGTGAAATTCTTTTCTCCAAGTTTCCCAACAATTTCTTATTCTTCCTCCTTTGTTTTTCCCAAATTTTTTGAGCACCTATATTCTTATTGATTTTAAATCTACTGGCTTGAGATTTCTTCACAATTTTAGAGTTGACCTTTAATGATCGCAGGGTATTCTTATCACTTGACTCAGGTTTACTAGATCCTTCAGGAGGATTCTCAGCATCCTTCTTCCCGTCCTTTTCTGATGACTCAGATTTAGAAGACACATTTGGGGGATACTCACTGTCCTTGCTTTCTTCTTGCTCCTTATTCCCAGCGTCCCCTTGAAAACCATTTGTCTTCTTGGCCATAAATCCACCAGCCTGAGACTTCTTCACAATTTTAGATTTGGCCTTTAATGATTGTGGGGTATTCTTCTCACCTGATTCTGGTTGACTAGATTCTCTGGGGGCATTCTCTGCATCCTTCATGTTATCTTTTTCTGATGACTTTGCATCCTTCTTGTTGTTATCTATTTCTGAAATATCAGGTTTAGGAGACGTATTTAGAGAATTTTCAGTGTCCTTCCTGCTTTCTTCTTTCCCTGTATTCCCAGTGTCTCCTTGAACACCTTTACTCATTGTGGTCTTAAATCTACTAGTCGGAGACTTCTTCACAATTTTTGGTTTAGCCTTTAGTGATCTAGGGGTATTCTTGTCACTTGACTCTGGTTGACTAAATCCTGCGGGGCCCTTCTCTGCATCCTTCATGTTGTTATCTTTTTCCGATGGCTCAGCATCCTTCTTGCTGTTATCTTTTTCCATTGATGCAGGTCCAAAAGACACATCTGGAGAATTCTCAGTGTCCTTCCTGCTTTCTTCTTTCTCCACATTCCCAGTGTCCCCTTGAACACCTTTAGTAGTTTTGGTCTTAAATCTACCAGCCGGAGATTTCTTCACAATTTTAGATTGGGCCTTTAACTGTTGTGGGGTATTCTTGTCACTTGACTCTGGTTGACTAGATTCTTTAGGGGCATTCTCTGCATCCTTCATGTTGTCTTTTGCTGGAGACTCTACATTGTTCTTGCTGTTAACATTTTCTAAAGACTGAGATTTAAAAGACACATCTGGAGAATTCTCAGCTTCTTTCCTACTTTCTTGCTCTATATTCCCAATGTCCCCCTGAGCACCTTTAGTTTTTTTGGTCTTAAATCTACCAACCGGAGACTTCTTCAGAATTTTAGATGGGGCCTTTAACTGTTGTGAGCTATTCTTCCCACTTGACTCTGGTGTACTAGATCCTTCAGGTGCATTCTCTGCATCCTTCATTTTGTTATCTTTTTCTGATGATTCTGCATCCTTCTTACTGTTATCTTTTCCTGATGAATCTGCATCATTCTTGCTATTACCTTTTTCTGATGACTCTGCAACCTTTTTGCCGTTATCTTTTTCTGCTGATTCAGCATCCTTCTTGCAGCTACCTTTTTCTAATGACTCTGCAGCCTTTTTACTGTTGTCTTTTTCTGCTGATTCAGCACCCTTGTTGCTGTTATCTTTTTCTGATGAGCCTGCATCCTTCTTGCTGTTATCTTTTCCCATTAACTCAGGTTTAGAAGACACATCTGGAGGATTCTCAGTGTCCTTCTTTCCTTCTTGCTTCATATTATTAAAAAATGCCAAGCACACGAGCTTCTAGAGTAAAATCTGACTGCAAGCAATAAGAAAATGATTGATGTTACATTTCAAAATCCAAAGATGATGAAGGGATATAGTCAGTGGGGAAGAAAAATAAATGACAGACACAACACATTGATGAAATGAGAGGAAGCAATACAAGCTCTTGAACTCTAAATGGTACTTTCAATGACACATTAGATTGATGTAAACAACTTAAGTCCAATGAAGAAATTGTATGCTTCAATCACATGTTCAAAAGAATGTCGTGCATATATAATAATGACACCTAACCATGTGCACAACACAGAATTTAAAATATCAATCTCATAACCTTATCTCCCACATTAAGAACTAAATCTAATAACTTTGTTTCCCCTCTCAGGACAATATTACAAAAAGAGATGATGATGGTCCAAAAAATGAGGCCTCAACCCTATATGACCTGGGGCCAGGGGTTATGTGGGGTTGAGGAACAGTGCTTATGTGGAACAGAACACTTGGTCAGATGGAATCCAACTATCAAAAGATGGAAATTAAAGCAAATATCTCCTCTGGAGTATAGTATAAGCAGAAGAAGAATACAATAAGCAGAAGAAATGACAAAAGAAATGCAGCACATACAAAGAACAGCTCCTCTAGCATTGAGGGTAGAGTCTCTCCCACAACACTCAATTCTAGCTCACCCTCCTTCTGATCCTACCCATAATATATTCACAATGCCTTACTCCTTCTCTCACTCCCACACCTCACATACCCCATGTGAGTCAGCCTAGGACCATTAGTTATGGTCCTACCAGAATCTAATGATCAATCCTTTTCTGATTCAGAGGGTTCATAAGGGTATGGTGTAATAAACATGACACTTAATTTCAGGAAAAGATTGGCAAATGACTGCTTATTAAGAGGCTACAGGGAGATATGGCAGACTTCATGGAAAAGCTTGTGTGTGTGTGTGTGTGTGTGTTCAATAAATACACACAAAAAAGAAAATAACATAAAAAGTAAAATCTTGAACAAGCATTTCAAATGTAAAATAAGACGTTCATAATAAAATATAAATAAAAGTATAAAACAAGTTAAAAATAAAGTTTCCAATTCAAATTAAATACAAATCTTCATTTTTAATTGCATCATTAAGATTCTCCATAAACTCATGAGCTGTTTTGGCATCTTTTGAAATGTTTGGAAATGTATTGGACAAAAGTATGATAATGCTTAAGTACGGTATGCATATCATATTGAATATCTATCTGATACAAACACACCCTCTTTCTTGTTGTATTGGTGCTTCCTAGTCTCCAACTCTATAGTTGTATATAATCTCATAAACCATAATTCATAAGCAATTAAATCGGTTCCTCCTCCTTACCATAATTCCAATGAACAGAAACAGTAGAACAATAGTAGTCCAGCACCAAAATCCATAACAGAAACTAGGAATTCAACCTTTAAAACTTATAAACAAAAGTAGAATGCAGAGAAGGTGTGAGAATATCAAATTGTATGGAGAGAATTTGGAGCAGCAATTGGCAAAATCACAGCACTAGATAATCTCCAGCACAACTAGAAACTTCAGGGGGGTTCATTGTCAATGTAAATGGAAAACAGGGGTTGACAGTCAAGATGACATCATTTTTTAACCCTGCATGAATTATAGAATGCTGACTTCAAGGTCCAGAAAAAAAAAATAATAACAATCATGCATTAACACATCTTTATTTCCCAAAAGAATCAGAAATTAAAGATTAATACTCTCAATGACCTCAATTGTCTTTCTAGTAATCAGATTATAAGAGTAGTTTTTACAAATATGCTTCTTCTCTGTCATGTCATTATTTATTTGATCTCATATGCTCAATTATACTCCATAATCCTTAAAATATGTGACGTCACTGATAAATGAAAGCAATCACTAAAAAGACAGAAAAATATCTGAAATCACAAAATAACACTACCTGCCACTTTCAATGTGTTATACTTCATTCAAGGAACTGTGAACTGTTACTTAGGTCACTAAACAAACCCCATCAGGTTGCACAATCTATGAGACAAGGCTTCAGTTGGTTCTTCCCCCTTCACAGCCTCTTTGCTTCAGCAAAATTTCCAATTATGTCCACTGCTACTTTATATATATAATGTTCTGAAGTCAAAGCAAAATTTTTATTCACTACCAGTTGAAAAGTTAACTCTCCCCAAAATCCTTCCAGGCATGGAAAAAAAAAATCCTAGTAGTATTAAAAAACCCTAACACAATCCATCCTTGCTACAGAAGGGAATGGACGATCAAATTGATCCTGTATTCACTAATATTTAGTTCTAATGCATATGCTTATTGCGATTAACAAGACACGGTTAAATGGCCAGCTGGCAGTTAACCCCCAGGAATACTAACAAAAACGCCAAACATCCATACTATCCTCGTAACCATGATAAACCAATCCAACGCCAACCATTTCCTCATCATAAAATATGAAAATATAATAATAACTTCACAAAGAGACAGCGTAGAAATCCAAGTGCAATATAGATACCAAATTCTAGCAGCATCTTGCGACAGACACATAATAGCTTTCAAAACCGGCTAACGCAGACGTTCCCAGATTACAATCCGAAAAAACAATCTTTGACATCACGATAACCCTAAAAACAACCCAAGTTCGTCGAAATTGATTTAGATTGTCCCGATTGTTTCTCTAACATTAAATCTAAACCAAACATTTCAGTAAAATTCACCGTTTAAACGAAGAAGGGCACATCCACACACACACAAAGGGAACCATATTTGGAAGAAGAATTGTGAGAGACATAGTACCTGGGAGATCAAAATCAACGAGAGAGAGAGAGAGAATGCACTACAAATCTGAAGGAGAAGGAATAGGAGGGAGGATAGGGCGAACCGTGGAACGACAAATCAAGCGCCGTTCTAAGCCAACGACAAGAAGTTTGAGGCCCAAGTCAGCGTTAAATTTGGGCTTAATCTGGATTCGATTTGAAAGGGATTAGTTGGTTACTCGGCTTTACTTTTACACTTTGAAAAAATCAAACTTAAAAAGGATTTTCATTTTAAATCTTTCTAATTATGTAAGAATTTCAGTTTTAACTTAGTGAGCTCTTGGTGACAATGGCACTCTTATTTACCAAAATAATTCAGTGTTGTCCCATCATCATATTTTCAACCGAGTTAAAATGTTGATGAAAGTTACTTAATAAATAAACAATGTCTGAATCAAGTTTTAAATTTTAATGTTTCATTTTACGAAAATAATAATATTATTTTTTGAGGGGAAAGATTAAATTATAACTTAAAGAATTAGAATTATCTTATGTGTATGAGTTCAAAAAATTTTACTTAAGTGAAAACCTACACGTGTGGTATGATAGAATATGTGATTAAAAGAAAAAAATTAAATAAAAAAAAACTTTGCATATGTGGTACTTTGGAACACTTTCCTTCCTAAAAGCAGATTCCATTGTACTAATGAAATATGCTTCCCCTTTATGCTCTTACGAAACACACTTTCTTTTTCTTTACATTAGAATAACTTACCTCTGATGCAAGTGAGAGAGACGAGTGAGAGTGGGTGCTTGAGTGCGAATCCCTCTGACTTCGACAAGTGTGATGGTATTTCCAATGGCCTCTGCAAGGAAGACGAAGATCTCATTGGGCGCAACATCAAGAAGCTAAATGATGATACAGAGATGATATCAGAGAACTGCATAGGATCTCCTTCTTATCAAAGCAAAAGATTGGGCGCTTCCCCAAAAACCCATACATCTTACAAAAACTCTTTGGGCAAGCCCTCATGGAGACCAATGCTGACATTGGGGAACCTTTGAAAGAATGGCTGCTTGAAGAACAAAAATTGAAACCAAACTATACAGAGGAACAGAGGAAAATCATCAGTTCCCTTCCCTCTGTGCAAGTCTATGATGAACGCTTGATGAAGTTATGCCTCCTGTGGAAAGATGCACTGATTATCACTCTTGTAGGAAGAAGGTTGGATAGAAAAGTGATGAAAGACGGACTTTCAACTATATGGGGAATCTCAGACTATGAACTAATTGACATTGAGAATAACTACTATGTTGTATGATTTAAAGAGAAAAGCTAGTGCTCTACAATCCTTTACAGTGGTCCCTGAGTGATTCAAGGACACCACCTGGCTGTGTAGAGGTGGAGTCCAAATTTCAACCCTTGGTGCAACACTATTCACAAAGTTGCTATCTGGGTAAGAATCCCAAACCTTCCCCGGCACTACTGCAATGAAGAGTTTTTAACAAAGGTTGGGAACTATATTAGGAAAACTCTTAAAGTGGATCTCAACACTTTAACTTGTGCAAATGAAACTAATCCCAAAGTATAACGTGGAAGTTTCACACATGTAGAATGAAGAATTTTGATATCCCGTTGAATGAAGAATTTGCATTTCAATTTGTACCTAGCAACAGGCATTAGATACCCTGGAAAAAAAATGGATATCCCGTTGAATGAAGAATTTGGCCCATGGATGGTGGTCAAACAAGGCCAAAGAGCTTGCCCCTCGAAGGCAAATGTCAAATCACCACAAGCTACTAGGCAAACAAGTCAGGAAAAGCCAAAAGCAAAAGAGCCACTGAAATCTTCTACCTCTAGATTTGATATTCTTCCTAAATTCAAAGAAGAGCTCGTAAAGCCAGCTACTAATCCTAAATTGTCGAAGACAGCACATGAGGAGTGGAGAAAAAAGGACAGTGGGAATCTAAACAAAAGGAGAAAAAACACAGACAAAACAGGTGAAGGAACTACAAGGGAAACCTCTTTTGTTTTCAATGCTAACAAATAGAAGGCTACATATAGTCAAAGTGCAAACAAAAGTCCAAAGAAGAAAAGGAATGGAATTTCCTTAAAGGAAAAAGGCCAAGTCAGCGGAACTAAGAGGGGCCAATTAACTAGGCCTAGGATCATTTCACCAATACACAAAAGAACCCACATGAACAGAGCCCACAATGTAATAGTTGGCTTTCTTTCACAAAAGGACCTTTTATTCTTGAACAAAATGCACAACAAGCCTAGTCTTCAAACCTAGCTTCTCTTATCATGAGCAGCGTGAACCTAGACACCAGTGGGCAAATGGATTTGGAACTTGCCACAAAAAGAACTGACATACACTTCTCTCACCCCATGAAGCCTCCAAACTATGGCCAACCCCTTGAAAATTAGACTGCCTTAGCTAGTCACTAGCAAGCTATTAACCCTCCGACGAACCTCTTGATGACCCTGTTGAGGAAGAGTGTTATGAAGACTGCCCAGAGAAAGACGTCATGATGGTGTGATGATTCACAAGTGTGTCTACTCCTCCCCCATTTTATGGATATTGTCTCTTGAAATTGTAGGGGAGCAATAAGCAAAATGTTTCCCTTTAAGTTAAAAGATCTCCTTAGAGGAAAGAATATCAAAATTCTATTTTTGCTTGAAACTCGAGTGAGCAGATGCAAGGTAGGCAAAGTGACTAGAAAATTAGGGTTCACTAATTGGGTCAGGATTGAAGCCACGAGATATGCGGGTGGTATCTGGATGCTATGGAATGACTCAGAAATCGAAGTTGATTATCTCCTTTCAATCACTCAATTGCTCCATTATAGAGACAAAAGCCTTGTTGATGACTCTTTTTTCTACTTATCATGTGTCTATGCAGAACCAAATGCTTCTCTCAGGAAAATACTCGGGCACGATATAATCCTTATTAGCCAACAAATGCAAGATCCTTAGCAAGTTTTAGGCACTTTTAATGTCTACTTGGAGTCGAGTGATAAATCAAGTGGTTCTTCTCCAAATTCCTAATCTATGAAAAATTTCAGAGATTGTATTAGTCAATCTTTCATTTTGCAGCTGGATACTGTTAGAGACAAATTTACTTGGGAAAACAAGTTCATGAAAGAAAAATTAGATTGGGCTTTTTGCAACATGCTGTTAAGTCTTGCCTTCCCAGAAGCTAAGGTGCATCACCTTAATAAATTCGGCTCAGACCATAGACCTCTTCTGATTAAAAAGAAACCTGATGAAATTCATCCTTCTAGAAGGCAAACCTTTCACTGCCATGCACCATGGAATCTTGAACCTGACTTCATTGAAATAGTTAAAAATTCATGGGCAAGTAGCAACTGGATTGATGGTGTGAAAACATTTGAAACTATAGTTACTGATTAGAACAAGAATCATGTTGGAAACCTTTTTCAAAAGAAGCAGAAGCTTATTAGAAGATTGAAAGGTACTGAGAAAGCTAGGGCAAATAGAGATTCTTAGTACCTAATACAAGTTGAACATGACCTATTGCAAGAAAACAACGTAGTTCTCTCATAAAAAGAACTCATTTGGTACCAAAAGGCCAGATGCACATGGTTAAAATATGAGGACAAAAACAACAACTATTTTCATGCCCCTACCATTGTTAAAAGATGAAGGGACAAGATTGAAGCTCCTAGAGATAAAAACGAGGTCAGGATCATGGATCAAACTGCCTTAAAATAATTGGCCAAGGATTATTCTAGAAATCTATTCAAGGCCAACAATAGTCATAATTAGAACCTATAACCCTATACTACATTCCCAAACTTAATGGAGGAAGAGATCAGGAACCTGCATGCAGAGGTTACAAACGAGGAAATAAGATCTGCAATCTTTGAAATGGGGCCATTCAAAGCCCCAGGACCTGATGGCCTCCAAGCATTCTTTTTCCAAGATTATTGGAACATCATCTTAGAACCAATTTTCAAGCTTGTCAAGGAAATCTTCATAAACCCTAGTAAGATATCTGCTATCAACTCAACTAATATTGTCCTCGTCCCCAAAATTGAGAAGCCTACTATCACACCTAAAAATGTGATGCAAATGGTGCGAAAAATGAAGAAAAAATAGGAAAATCGGCCATCACGACGAAAGTCAATTTTGGAGGAGTCACCATTAAAAAATTTTGGAAAACCAAAATAAAAAAGAAAAGGATTGTCTGTGAATTAGAATTGGATTCGGGAGTACGATTGTGAGTGAGGAAGATGTTAAACACCTCCACAATACCTGTTCCTAAAAACAATTACCTTAAGTTAATTATGCAATTTTTATGGCTTTTAAAAAATATTTTGATTACCCTTTAATTATTCACATACAAAAATAAATATAAAAATAAGAGAAAATGTGAAAATAAAAATAAAGAATAAAATAAAAATACGAGAAGTTGGGGAAAAAAATAAGAGAAAAATATTATTTATTTACAAGGGCAGCCTTGACCCAGAATTAAAATATGGGGCCTATATACTCTACGATAGAGATCAAAGTTCACGTAATTCGGGCTAAAAGTGCGTGTCACTGGTTTGATATTTTTTATCATATATTTTTTTGTAAAAGAGAAGTTTATAAAAAAATAATTTATCTTTCCACAAAGAAGATGATTTTCAAAATTGATTGGTTTGTTTTAATTTGTAAAATATAGATTAATTTTAATTATTTTCTCTTATCATTCATTTTTTCATTTTTTTAAGAAAATCAATTCTTTAAAAGAGAATATATGTTTTTCCTCCATTTAAGAGATATGATTAAAATTATATGTGATTTTGAGCATTTTATTTTTAATTTAAAAAGAAAAAATTTGAAAACAACTTTATTTTTATAAATAAAATTAATTAAGTTATGTGGTAACTTTATCACTTATAATCTATTTATTGGTACCTAGATGCTCATGATAATTCCAATCGAGACAGAAGGCATAAAAAAGGTTTAAGAAATAAAATTAAGGAAAATAAATAAATTTTTAAAATTTGTTATTGTATAAATTATTTTTATTTCTTTGTTTTATTATAAAAATGAAAATAAATACGATCACGGTAACACATTTTATTTTAGAAAAAACATTAAAAAAATTTAAAATATGACTATTATATATATATTTTACAAAATAAGATATGAAAACAACTTTATTTGTATGAAATAAAATCAACTAGCTTATATGGCAACTTTGTTATTCACAATTCGCTAGTTGATACCTAAATGCTCACGATGTTACAACTTATAGCACAAAGACAGAGAAAAAAAATTGAGGACACTTACCTATACTTTAATAATTTATTTTACTTTAAATAAAAAGAAAATTAATATTTATATTTATTTTACTTTTAATAAGCAAGAAAATTAATATCATTTTACTTTTAATAAAAAAAAGCATACATAACCATTAGAACCCATAAATATTTGAAAATTAAGACATACTCAATATAAGTACCATGGTAATTCCTCACTCATAGTACAATTGAGTGACACTTTATGTGCTCACGGAGATTTAGTCACTCACAACAAACTCTAAAGGTGAAAAGAAGAAAAACCAATGGTCAAATAAAAATCAAAACCATAAATAAAAACAAAATCAAATACAATTTACCAATGTGTGTCTGTATGCTTAAATAATAATTTATTTCAACATAAAAATTACAAGAAATAAAGAGAGAAAAATCAAACTATTTTCTCCTTTTGACTACTAGTTGCTTTGATGAAAGTGACTCACTCCTTTCCAGCTTGACTTTATGCTCCCATGATGCCCAGACAGTGATCTTTATACCTTGCAGCTCAACCTTTCTTTCAAATCTCCTTCCCTTTTTTTCTCGGCTTCGCTCTTCCTGAATTCTAGCTCACCCATGCATATGGCTCACATGTACAGGAATGCCAATGAAAGAGCAAAGAAAACAGTAGTTGTTGTGATGATAATTTCCCTGAGAGCCAACTTAATTTAGCAACTTCTTAATGCATTAAAAAAAGCCAAATAAAGAACTTCCTGTATCATTAAGTCTTGATAAGGTTCAGTAAACAAGTTTGATTAATATTGGTCCCCATATTCTTGCACTATCACACACGAAACATGAATGGCTTAATAATATACCAAATGATATTCAAATTGACAACCAAACTCCACAAGAGTCTAACGTACAAGGCTGCAAAATCATCACATATAGGACCTTTTAAAGCATTGGGAGGTTGTGAGAATGAAGATTAATCCAGTAGGAAGCCTTCTAAGACTCCCATAAAGACATTAAGCCTACAAAATGCTCCCATAACCCAATAATTCCCATCATGACCACCAAATAGAGACTCATATGATCAAGTTTATTTAAGATGCTCGTCTATTTTTACAATCAAATCAAACATAAAAGAAATGTTCATATTTCTAGACAGGAGTCACAAGAAAATAGAACATCCAGAGACACTTGGATACACCATCATAATATCAGATTTTGTAATGGAAGTGACAGCAAGCTGGATAAACAACAAAGATTGAAATCACTGTTTCATGGTTGCATTAGAAGATTTTAACTTTGAACAGAGAATAGGAATTTATAAATAAAACCAAATCTATGGGATTGGGGGTCCACACCTCAATGAAACCAAGCATTGAAAAGAGACAGGAGCTCATCATCCAAACTCCATTATAACAGCAATCAATGTACACCAATGCAAGGCAACCACAAGCTAAGGATTCCACAAAATCTTTGGGAGATGTTTACACACAAAACAAACTAATCCTCTATTGAGCATTTTTCAAACACTTGACAGACGCACTCAAAAGCAAGTATTGAACATTGTAATTTTCCTGTTCTAAATGCTAGATACTAACCAGAAAGCTCAATCAACACTACATCATATTTTGGTACATGCATAGCACATAAGACTAAAGGTTATCCAACTTTCCCACAAATCACATTTCTCAACTAAAGCACCCAACTTTAAGCGGTAATTTGAGAAAATAGAACACTCAGAAGAATCAATTTTCCAACCATGATAGAAGAAACATGTAGATTCATGTTATATTGAAAGGTTAAAAACAACAACCAAAAAAGAAGTGTCTCGTCTCTAAGAATGACCAAAACTTTTTACAATTTCAAGACCACACCAGACTCCATCGATCAGAGGCAAGCCTAATAGCATACTAACTTTCGGGTCACCAAAGACCAAAGTTTAATGGTTGACACAACTATAATACCTCAACAGCAAATAAACTAGGCAGACATTTTCTCTAAGCGAGGTGCATATATAACCAAACATTTTTTAAACGAGGTACATACATAACTGAAAACCTCAACGTCATTCACTAAGAGCAGAGTTATGGTAAAAGCACTAATGATCAAGCCAGAATGTCCCAAGATGTAGTAGTTTTTTTCTTTAGTTAGAAAAACTCATCCAGTACAGAGGCAAAGCATAGACAAAGCAAACCATGGGTCTATAGACCATGAAACAAAAACTAGAAATGATGAGAGGGATGGAACATCATTAAAAAGGAAAAGTACAGTTTGAAAAGGTGAAATTTACCACACCGCGACCTATCCTCCTGCATTCTTGATATCCACAATGATAGAGAGGAAATTAGAATCTCGAACTCAGCTTTCAATCTTCGTTCTTCTTTGTTCTTCAGCTCCGTTCCTCTGTTCACCCACGACCGCCCTCAGCTGCTTAAAAATTTTGTTCTGCTACCCTCTCTGTTTGCCTCTTGTTCCTTCTGCGCATTCGGCCTTCTTTTCAATTAGGGTTTTTTTTTTCCTAAGTTCCTCCCCAAATACCTAGGTTTTTCGGCCTCTCTCAACTTCTCTCTCCCTGGTTCAGACTTCCTCCTCGGCTCCTCTGTCTCACTTTGTTTCCTTCGCTCGCCTCCATCGTTCCTCTGCTTCTTTCGTCCGGTGCTGAGCCCTCGGACCTTTTTTTTCTCCAAGCTCCAGCTCCAGCTCCCTCTCTCCGGATCTCACTCGCTCTGGCGGGTCTCTTCTGGTTCTCCAAGTCCCATATCCCATATCCAAGAGATGAAGAGATGAGATGAATATAAAAAATTTTAATATCAAGTATAAAATTATAGAATATAAGTATAGTATATTAAAATATAATTTTATATTTAATATTAAAATTTTTTATACTTAATTTAATTTAAGATTAAAATAATAAAAAATTTTTTTAATTTTAATAATAAAATAATTAAATTATCATTAGCTTTCCTCCTCTCCTCTTTCTAGACTAAATAATAAATTATTAAAATTTCTTCTATCTCCTCATCTCAATTCACTTCATCCCTCCCTCGTACCAAACACACCCTCAATCTCCTGCCTCCCTCCCCTATGCTTTTGTCCGAGTCCTCCCCATATCGCTCTCTTCTTCACGCCCTCCTTTTCACTCTGCTTCCCTCACACGTTACTCGTGGCTGATCTCCACTCTCACCCACGGCTCCCACTGTTTTTGTCGAGTCTCCCTCTATTTCTGGACTAGGTTCGTCGTGCCAGACTCCCTTAGCTTTTTCTTTCCATCCTCTTGTTTTTTGTCAAGGCTTTTTGCCTCTTGTGTTTGAGCCATTTGGGCAAAAAATGTTATGTTTAGGTGTTTTGGCATTCATTCAAAATTTTCTTCTTTTTTTTTAAACCAAATTGTAAATTCCTCTGAATTAAATTAATTTTTAGTTTTTAAGGTTTTTTTAATTGTAAATTTTCTGAATTAATTAATTAATTTTTAGTTTTTTGTTTATTTTAAAGTTTAAATTATCTAATGTCCAGATAAAATGGGATGTTCACACCTACCACCGTCAAGAATTTCAGGCCAATTTCTCTTTGTAACGTTAGCTATAAAATTGTGACCAAAATAGTCACCGAGAGACTAAAGATGATGATGAGCAAAGTTATTAGCATGCATCAGTGTAGTTTCATCGCTGGGAGACAAAGTTGTGACAACATCATCATAGCACAAGAAGTAATTCATTTAATGAAATGCAAGAAAGGTTCCAAAGGCTTCATGGCCCTGAAAGTTGACCTTGAAAAGGCCTTTGATCGGATTAATTGGCACTTTATTGAAGATATACTTAAGTTTTTGGGAGTGGGTGGCTAAATGAGAGAGCTCATATCAGCATGCATTAGTACTTCATACTTGAGAGTTCTTTGGAATGGCGAACCTTCTAATAGCTTCAAAACATCAAGAGGTGTACACCACCAAGGAGACCAAATCTCTCTGTACATCTTCATACGTTGTATGGAAAGATTGAGTCACCTTGTAAATGACAAAGTCAAACAGAAGATTTGGAAGCCCATTAAGCTTGGAAGAAAAGGGCTTGAAATTACCCATAGCTTCTTTCTAGATGATCTTATCCTTTTTCCAAAGCCTCAAGTGACCAAGTTGATGTTATGAGTGAATGTTTAAAACTCTTTTGTGCTACTTTTAGGCAATAATTGAATAGGAACAAAACCAAATTGTGTTGCCCAAACAATGTTTACTTCAATAGAGTTATGGACTTCAGCCAAAGAATGGAAGTTATATCTTGGTATTCCACTCATCCATAGAAGAGCCTCATACTATTTGTTTGCACCAATCCTCAAAAAAGTAAGGAAGAGGATGTCTAGTTGGAAGACAAAATTATTGTCTCTTGCAGGTAGATCTACCTTGATAAAATCTATAATGACTACCCTCCCAAGTTACTTCATGCATATTATGCTACTTCCAGAAAAACTCCTCAATGAGATTGATAAGGCTAGTAGAAGTTTCCTTTGGGGGGCAAGTAATAAAGAAAAGAAACTCGACCTCTTGCCTTGGAATAAAGTTGTAAAGCGCAGGAAAGCTAGAGGACTTGGCCTAAAGGATATCAAAAAGCAAAACCAAGCCTTTGTGATGAAGCTCTGTTGGCAACTGAAAAAAAAATAAAGAGGCTTTACAGGAAAAGGTTTTGAGAGCTAAATATGGTTGTGGAGAAGATGAGAAGCCAACTGTCTATTGAAAAGCCAATGCCTCTTTGACATGGAGAAGTATTACAGCTATTTGTTATTAATTCATGGCTTGACTTTGGAGGAGAGTTGGAAAGGTAGAGAACACCCTCTTTTGGGAAGATAAATGGATAGGATTTAATGAGCCTCTAAGACTCATCACTTAACTTTGGACATCAATGAAAAAGTTGCAGATTTTGTCAAAACTTTTGTAGAATGGGATGTGAGAAAATTAAGGCATCAACTACTTTCACATGTAGTGAGCCAAATTATTTGCACACAAACCCCCAATTCCATGAGAGGAGAGGACACTTTCGTATGGAAACCATCCTCAAATGGTAATTTTGGTGTAAAATCTGCCTATCATCATCTGTTACTTGCAAATAACAGTACAAGTAACGGATCTGTTTAAAGACATATTTGGAGGTGGCAAGCAACTGAAAAAATCAAGACATTCCTTTGGTTGATTGCACAAGACAAAGTTCATACTATGACACTCAGAGTAAGGTGAAAGCTCACTCATTCTGGACTATGCCCTCTTGGCTACAACAAGGAAGAAGACACAATGCATCTTGTTTTGGATTGCGTCAATGTAGAAAAAAGATGGAAAGACCTCTTCAATCATGTTCATTCGAATACCTTCAAAAGTCTCAACACAAAAGAATGGATCGAACGAAACTCTAAAATGGATGCAAGGCATCCTTTCACCAGAAAAGCCCCTTGGACTACTCTCTTTGCCTATGTTTGCTGGGGCTTTTGGACCTCAAGATATGCAAAGCTTTTTTCACCGAACGACTTCACAATAATGATAATGCAAACTACTCTTTATTCAGAGCAAGTGTTGACATCAACATCTCAAACCTACCGTTCACTCTATGGAAGCAACAAAAGCTCTCACAGGTGAAATAATTTTCTTCTAAACCCGATTCCTACAGATTAGACATTACTGGTTTCTCATTGCATGATGGGTTGCGCTTCTATGTGGGAGTTATTCAAAATCACCAAGCAAATTGGGTAATCGGCTTCAAGGCATCATATATGGTTTTCAACCTCGATATATAGCTACCATCTTGGGTATTATCAAAGGCTTAGAACTCAGTTGGGACAAAAGGCTAAGGAAAATTCAAGTGTTTACAAATAATGCTGAAGTGATAAATCTTATCACAAGAAAGGACTCAATAGGTCACCCTTACTAAGATCTTCTCGACAACATTAGATCTCTCATTAACAGGGACTAGAACATTTCTCTTTATTTTATGTATAATGAAGCAAACACCTGTACTCATAGGTTAGCTAACTTAGCAAGAAATAGGAGCTGATGAGATGTTGTTGTAAATATTACTGGATTTACCTCTGTCTTTTTTGATCTTTAATGAGACGTACTTTCACCAAAAAAAAAAGAATAACTTACCTCTCTATTGTGAAGGAATATTTAAATTTAAATTTTTAAAAAATAAATTAATTGAATATGTATATAAAGTAAAATTATAAAATAAATTTTAAAAGCAATGTTACTTGATTTGATCTCAATAATTTATCATAATGATTTCAAGATTATTTTTCTCTTTTTTGAAAGTTTAATGACCGTCTTGCCCTCCACTTATAGGTCCCTTCATTCTTTCTCTCTCATGTCTTCTCTTCCCTCTCGAGTCATGGCTCTCTCTAAGAGTGTTATTGTACTTTTAAATCTTAAACATTCATTTCCATCATTTTTTTTTGCTTGGAGATGTATCCTAATTTAATTTAAAAATTTATCAAGATGTAAATTAATCCAAATCGAGTTAGGCAAGATGACAAAAGGCAACAAAGCTCTACCACCAAATATTTAACACGGCTATATTCTTAGGGCCTAAACTCAAGACTTCTGGTTAAAGTGATACAACCCTCTATGAATTAAATCAAGTGCTTGGTTGCATTCATTTCCATCATTTTAATACAATGACAACAATTTCTTTTTTGGATTGATAATTTTACAGTAGTTTTTTTGTCTACTTTTCTCTAAGTATAAATCATGGTGGTATTCATTTCCATCATTTTAATACAACGACAATAGTTTCTTTTCTGGATTGATAATTTTATAGTATTTTTTTGTCTACTTTTCTCTACATATAAATCATATTGTAACCAATAAACGTGTAGTTCCGTTGGTAGGGGCTGTGTAACTTAATCAATGGTACCCGTCAAAAACATGAATAAATACATATTTATGAGCAATGTGATTCATTCCTTGTGGTCCTATTCATCATCTTAATCTCTCTACAAATACATGTTTCCAATTCTAGTAGTCTAGTTCTGTAAAAATGCTAAATATATCTTTGAATTAATTTATTATATAATTATATCATTGAATTAATTTATTAGAGTTGACTGACCAGTTAGGATTTAGCTCATATGATAAGAGTAGCATGATGACTTGTGGTTACTTACTCTAATGTATCTAAATTGGATGGCATCAAAACTAATAAGTTGAGATTCATGTTTATCATATTTTCACAATTCATCAGATCCTACAGATAATTAGCCATACATTCAATCTAATTAAACTTGATACATATAAAGTAAAAAAGATGAATTAAAAAAAAGTATAATCGTGCATCTCAAGTCTCGTGACATATATGATATAAATGAATAAATTTAGGTTTGCCTAGAAGAAGTCTTCTTCAATTTTTCTTTTAATTTTATTTGATTATATTTACACTTGTATACTTTTACTTATATATACATGACCAATTAAACCAACTCATAATCCACATAGTAATTTTCATGCATATAAATTATAAAATTCATAATAAGCTAAGCTATTTGCAAACCGCAAACAATGCGACTTATTTTAAACTTCATGCAAATGCACAATTCACTCTAGTTATGAATCAATTAAAATAATTAGAAACTTTTCTGCTTTGTACACGAAGTTGAAAAAAAAGTTTCAATATTTATGACTTATTAATAGTATAACTTGCCATAAATTTATTAAATATAATGATATTGATATTGATATTGATATTGATGATCATAGCATACTTTTACGTTGGGTTTATTTTTCAACCTTAGTATATAAAGTAAATTTAATTAAAACTTGTTTACTTTTTGCCCTTGTTGGTTTTTGTATTTGGCCCACTTTTAAGGGGTCAAACCCAAAAGGTCCAAGAAAGAATTATAATTACCAAAAGGTTTGGGTATTCATTTGTAGTTTTATCCATATTTTGAATAAAGGAACGAGCAGTTACGTTGGTGGATGTATATCTTTAAGTGGATGTGATATGTGTGGTGTAGTTCTGAAAAAAAACTGAGTAAGAGGATCAAGAAGGAAAAATTGCAAAGAGAGATCCAGTATTTTTCATCTCTCCCCCTCATCTCTTGTGATAATGCTTCTATAATGGAAATAGTCTTAGAGTTCTAGAGTTGGTGACCCAGACAGCTGTATGAATATTTGTTTCACTAATTGGATAAATATACTCAACAAGTACATTTTCTCTATAACTTTTCTGATTAATTTTTTATTCTCTATCTATACAAAATTGGCATCAGAGCAGATCCAGGTTCTTGGGCATTTTATATATCCTTATTTCTTCAAAATTCTATATGATCTGTGATTTATTTCTCCATGAAATATGCAAATCCTTCTAAAATGTTTAATATATTTACCATATATCACTTCCACTGCAAATCTATGTGGTTATTTTTATTTTTGTGATCTATATGGATGCTCAATTTTTTCCCCTTTGCAAGTATTTTTTTTCTCTTTTTTAGTGTGGCATTATAGAACTCATTCATAACAAAATCTCCATTATGTTTCTGGTGGTAAAACTTAATGAAATTAAAAAAAAACCAAGAAAGCCATAAAACGAAGAATTAGTATGAACTCTAAAACAAATGGCTTCTTCAGAATCATTGTTTCTGACTCAAATGAAGGGTATCATCATGTAGAGAATGATGAGATGAAAATAGCGCCTCCAAAATCGTGTCAAACAAAAGTTTGGAGAGGGAGAAAACAGCAAAAGATGGTAGCAGGCCCGCCACCGAGTTGACTTAACCTAGCTGGAGGTTAGGTACGACTTCAAAAAAGCATCGTTTCAAGCATGCTATGTTTCAAATTAATGAAACACAACATTTCATACAAAAAAAATGGGCAGGTAGAGGAAGAAATGGGTCGAGCCGAGGTTTTGGACTGAGAAGAATCCGACACAACAATTTTTTACGGATATTAAAATGTAATCATAAAAAAATAAAATTAGTTAATTAATTAAATTATTTTAATTTAAATAAAAATAATATTAAATGCTAAGGTGGCACATGGGACCCACCTGAATTGTTTTTGGCCACGTGGAGCATTGACTTGAGAGAGGACGACGCGTGGAGTTCACTAGTCCGGCGTATGTTAACAAATTCTGTCTCCACAACGGCGCGTGACTTGCTTAGTCTCCCCGGCGCATGGAAAAGCTATTGTTTTTCCATTTTTCAATATTTTACTGATTTGGATGTTCTAGGGGTGCGTATAAGCACTTGCAGGGGTATTTTTGGGCACAGTTCAATCCTACAAATTCCTAAATTCATGTACTTCATTTTGATATATTATATGCTTATTTTTTATAATTTTATTATTTTTATGGCCAAAAATATGAAAAAGCTCCTAAAAAGTACTTATCTTTTTAATTTTTAGGTACAATAATTTCTTCAAAGCATGAACCCAAATCTAACCTAGAATCCAAAGAGTCAAACTCTTACTTAGAGTATATTTTTGTTCCCAATGCAAGTGATGACATTTCAGAATATTCCCCTTTATCGGACTCTAAAGAGGTTAATATGTTGAGACCTCCACCATTAGTGAAGGCACTCGTCTATCTTCAAAGCAACTCTCCCGAGTATTTAAATGATGACAATCTAGATTTCTATATAGTGGATCCATATGTTTCTTATGAGAATGATGAATATTTATGTAATATCACCATTTTTATGGGATGTTATCAAATGAATAAAAGATGATAAATGAAGCGAGATGAAAAGACTATATATAATCAGGGTTTAGCATAAATTAATTTCTCATCCATTTTTCTGAAAAAGTTATGTTTGATCCTTAATTTGAATTAATTTTCCATAAGGTTCTTAATAAAAATTAATTCCAGAACTCACCTCAGAAAATATGCAATATACCACTTAAATGAAAACTCGTTCCAAGTGTAACGGTATAAGTATTGTATAGCTAGGAAGTCTGAGTTGAGAGATAGACTAATTTGAAAGTCAATATAAATAGTGTAAAAAGAAATAATAAAAAATTGACCTTTGAGTAAAACTACATAAAAATGCCCCAAAAAATAGATAATTATATTTTTACCCAATTCAAGGACAAAACGGTCATTTCCTATATTAAAAGTAAAATGTGAATATTACATTTAAATCCCAAGAAAAAATGTTCATACCATAAACTATATAAGTAATTTGAAAAAATAGGTACATACCATTTTGCATGAAATAAGGTAAAAAAGTCAATTATTTCGATTAAAAAAAAGAAAAAATGATGATTTTACCTTTAAAAAAAGAAAAGAAGAAAGAAAGGGAAAGGCGGTGACCGCAAGAAAAATTTATAAATTTTAGAAAAAATTACAACTAAACTCGAAAGTTTTAAAAATTATAAATTGTCTTGGGTTAAAAGTATTTTTGAAAATATGAAAAATTATAACCAGAATGAAGCTTTTGATGAGATAAACCCAGTGAAATAATGTTTGGAAATTAATAAAGTTAGTATCAATTTATTACGGATATTTAGAATAAAAGTTAGTATTATACTGATTAAAGCTTATTTTTTTGGACTGCAAAAAAAGTAGTACAGGGTCATGGACAATAAATGGACCCTACCCAAATATATTTTTTGTGAAGATAATGATTTTTGTTCAAAAGTAATTTTTGAATAATTTTGTACCAATTTAGTGACAATTTTAGTAAAAATATTCAATCAGTACAAGTAAATTTAATTAGTAAAGGGTATTTTGGCCTATAAAAATTATTGAAGCAAATTTTGGCCAAAAAATAAATCATAATCATGTTTGAAATGAGGCTGGGACACAAATGGAATTTTTGCAAAAAGCTTTTAAAAGAAAAAGTGAATAAAGTAAAAAAGAAAAAGTTAATTGAATACTTATATTAGATAAATATCTATATTAAGTTATTTTAGCTTTCATCTTCAACCTCACTCATGCACAAATAGTCGAGAAAGAGACCAAGAAGGCGTGAAAGACCTAGGGAAAAAAGGAGAAGAAATTGGCAAAGTTTTGGCTTCAACCTTTCAAGGTAATAACTTGTGATCATTTCCTTAAGTTTCTAAGCATTTTTGGGAGCTTTTATGGTTTATTTCTCTTTATTTTCACCACTGAAATTTTTCCTAGAGAGAGAAAGAAGAGAGAAAAAATGAAACTATGAAGAAATTAATTCATGAAAAGTGATATGTAGACTTCAAGGATCAGGGATATGTTATTAGTTTGCAAGTTTGATGAGTAAATATTTTTATACAAATTATGCAAATTTTTTCCTATTTAGGGTTTGTAATAGGAATGGAATTTCATGATTTCGACCCCAAAAATAATTTCCTTGGATCCAAATTATGTAAGAACCAGTATGTTGTACAAGAAAAGCCAAGTAAAAATCAAGCTAGAAATTTAAGATTTCAATGTGCCACTTTGTGAGGGAGGTTGAGTAATGAGTGGCTCATGACATTATTTTGTAATGCTATAGGATCCAGAGGAGTGTCTATAAACTCAACGAAGGGTATGCAAAGTTTAAAACTCATTGGAAAGTAAAGGAATGCTATGAGGTAGTAATATACCTATCTATGCTTATGTGATCATATTTGATTTTTCATGAAGTTGTTGTGATGCCTTATATGTATAATGATGTTTTGTGATGATTTGTATTAATTGGCTGAGTTGTTTGATAAGGTTCATAACCTCTGAATGTTCAATTTTTAAAATGAAACTCTACTGAAATTTTTATGAAATATTATGGTATTGAATGTTTAAAATATTTGATGTATGATTTCAAGATGTTTCTATGATTTGAATGATAATATGGTTGCATAATTGCATACTTACTACTGATATTCCATGAATCTCATTTCTTTCAAATTACCAGTGTCCTAGGGTCAAGATATGAAAGAAGCCAAGGAGGGTGCAAGAGGAGTGAAGAAGATAAAGATGGATAACTTGATTTTTACAAGTTATAATACTATGTTATGAAATTATGTAGTAAGGTTTGAACTATGTAATTATACATGATTATGTACCTCTAAGTCCCTCTTGATGTTGAATGTTGATTTGGAACAATAAATGTTGATGTATAAGGTTTATGAAGTTTATTATATGGGTTATGGCATAATTATGAACAAGATGACTAGTAGAAGTTGGGATAAAGGAACTCTATCCAAAACAGAGTATTCCTTTTAAGCGTTATATGTACTATGAAAGTAGACTCAATAGGCTTTCCAAAGAGATAAATATCACTTAAATTGGACAAGCGTATGATTCATAGTGAAAATTTGAATTTAGGGTTGAAATCTGGACAATAAATAGGAATGCTGCGAATTTTATTGTAAGTACTGATACTTTCAAGAGCAATATAAAATTGTGTAGAGCTCCAAAAATTCAGTGGTTTACATGTATGGAAAGCTCTATGTCGTAAGATTAATATACCACTGATCTAGAAGTAATTAGAGCTATATAATAAGAGATATGCATGTATTTCTAAAACTGCTTTAGTAAAAGTAAAGTTTTGACTAATAATGATTTAAGTTAACGCCCTGCCCTATTTCAATAGAATAAATATACAAATAAAACATTTCTAGGAAGTAGAGATACAGGGATTTCAATAACATAAAGAATGAATGATTTGGCTTAAGATATCATAAGATATGAATTTTTAAAGATAAGGTTAAAACCTGGGAAGTTTCAAAATGACCAAATGTATAATAAAGTTTGAGAAATAAATCGCACGAATTGGTCTAGATAATGCTCTGTTTCATATTTTTCCATGTACAAAATCTTTTTAGCTATTTTAAGAGACTTGAATCACTTTGAGACAATTTTTCTATAATTAGTTATGAATTTTTGAAGTTCATTGGGTAAAATGGAAAATGCACAATGAATAGTACCTGAAATAAAGAAAATTTTGTTTTAACATTTTATGTAATTAAGTCTCTAATAATACAATAATTGATATAATTAGAGTCTAATACATGGGAAATGAACGTAAGTTTTAAGTGTTACAATTTAATAGCCACTCTTAATGTCGACCCGGAAGAGGATCCAAAAGAAGACCCACCAGGAGTAAATCCTGAAGAAGCAAATGATCCAGGCAAGGAGCCGTTAGAGGAGCTACAAAAAGAACCGGAAAAAAAGCCAAAGGAAGCATCAGAAGAAAAAGGGGGTCTCCTAGAAGTACCACATGAGCATCAATCTAGGCAACATGCACCAAGGGTACAGCCAGAAGCTCCAATAGTAGACCTATCTGTCCCAATTGAGTCTCCATTCAATATCCTTCGCTTGGTCGATAGACTCCATTATGTCTTGATTCATGAGGCTCTACCTTTCGACTCATTTCTCTATATGTTGGAATACTTTCTTCAGGAATTTATATTTAATGGTCAATTTTTTGTTGAGCAGACATGGGTCAATATCCTCTTAGATCATATTCCTGCTGATGACTTCTAGACACCTATTGCTTCTCGCATACGGGCTATTCCAAAACCTGAGGTCATTAACGTCATTACATTTTTGAAAGATCATGATGAATAACATTTTTCAAACCCACCTAAATGCAAAATATCATGAGTTAACCCATCCTTCTCCTAAAAGATCAAAGACACACCCTTCAGCAATATAAATGAAAAAAAGGGTGAGAAAGAAGCATAATGCTATTGTTTTTTTTTTTCATTCTATTATGAATTGTGTTGATTTAGGCTTGTTTGTCTCTGACTTTATTTGTTGTTTCCTTTTAAAATTGTGGCATATTGTTATTTTATTTATTTATGGATTTCATTAAGTGATATTATTTTTTATGAATTTTATCTGTCAAAATGTAAATACTCCATCTAAGTAGGAGTATATGTATATTAAGTGGGAGCTCTTAGATATTGAGCCATCTATGAGCTATAAAATACATAAGAATTATTTCCATAAATCCCTAATAGGAAATAGTGACAAAACCAAGTTTTATGTGATGGGGGTAAATAAAATGTATACTTCCGATCATGAATTTAGTAAAGTTGCTATATACCTACTCAAGGATAAATACAAATAAAAGACATTGTATAATAATTTGTGCAATAATTATGTAAAATAGCAAGCAAAAATATTATTATTGAGCTTAATAGAGGGGACAAATTGAATGGTGATAACTGGGATATATGGCATAGAAAGATATCCTACATTATGGAGGAATATGATGCCGTAGAGCCACTGACCACTATACTAGTGAAACCTGAGCAAGGGAATACTGCTCAACACAAAAGGGACATGGAGGCTTACATTGCTTGGAAAAAAAAAACAACATTGCCTGAATCACCATACTGAGTCCATGGCAGATGATTTGATGTGTGAGTATGAGCAATATACGACTGCACAAGCTATGTGGATAGCTCTCAAGGATAAGTTTGGAGGTACTTTTGCCTCTAAGCTTAGAAGACTCACCATCAAATTTGACACCTATAAGCTGCATCCAAATACTCCCATGAAGCAGCATTTACATGAAATATCAAATAAGATCCGGGAGTTGAAAGTAGCTAGCCATGTGTTTTCAGATGAACAGCAAGTTCAAACTGTTACAAGGTCTCTCCTAGCGAGTTGGGAACATATGTAAGTTAATCTAACCCATAATGAGAACATCACTGCTTTCGATGATGTAGCGAGACATCTGGAGCTTGAGGATGAGTGACTAGAGGCTTGTAAGTCTTCTAGACATGCATACATAGCTGAGGATGCTGGTCCATTGAACACAAAGCCCAAGGCTAAGAAGGACAGGAAATTCTAAAAGAAAAGGAAGAGAAATGGCACCAAGTTCAAGAAAGGCAAAAGATCATGTAAGAGGAAGGGCAGGAAAGATGCTAAGAAGACTGACCTATCAAAGGTCAAGTGCTATGCCTGTCAAGGGTGAGACATTATGCTCGTGATTGCCCTAAGTAAAATAAGGTATTAGTGGAATCTTATTCTATTCATTATTCTTACACTTCCAACACTATTTTCCTAATTAAGTCTTCATCTTTTTCATAGATTATAGACTCAGGCGCCACAGACTACGTGACCAAGGATTGAGAGTCCTTTATGGAATTTTGCAAGGTGCCAAAGCATAGCAAATGGCTTTTCATTAGCAACAACGCAAGGCTTAAAGTAAAGAGAATTGGCACTAGCAAGCTACATTTACGTAGCTGAAAAATTTTAGTACTTCACGATCTATTATATGCTCCTGACATCTAACGGAATTTAGTTTCAATTATTTGCCTTCTTGACTATGGATTTGATGTTAATTTTCATAATAGACTTACTGATATTTTCAAATGGATAATGTATTATAGTTCCGATTTTATTTCTAATGGTTTTGTCATTTTAGACATATTTGATAATCATTATAAATATGATTTCTTTGCTGCTTTTAATTCTGATTTTAATACAAATATAGATACATGGCATGCTAGACTAGGATACATTAGTCAAGATAGAATGATTAAACTAGTTAGAGAGGGATTGCTAGGTATAATTGATAAAATAAAAATGTCCTTGTGTGAGCATTATCTAGCTGGTAAAGCAATTACAAAACCATTTGGAACTGGAACTAGGGTAAAAACTCAATTGCAATTAATCCATTCAGATGTTTGTGATCTGATGAGTGTGAGGACAAGACATGGAGCTATTTATTTCCTTATTTTTATTATTGATTACTTGCGATTTGGTTATGTCCATTTGATGTCACATAAGTCCAAAGCACTAGAGTGTTTTAGATGTTACATGAACTTAGTCAAAAATCAAATGGACAAGAAAATCAAAGCATTGAGAAATGATTATAGACAAGAATATTTATCGGATCAATTCAAGAAGCTATATGAAGAAAGGGAATAATAAGGCAACTTACAATCCCTGGCACCCCATAACAAAATGGTGTAGCTGAAAAAAGAAATAGAACATTGTTAGATATGGTTAGGTCAATGATGGCACAAGCTAATTTATCAATTTCGTATTAGGGAGATGAGCTTTTAATAGCAAACTTCATTCTTAACCATGTGCTCTTAAAGTCAGCCACATCCACACTTTATAAGCTATGGATAAATCACAAGCCGGATATAAGTATATGAAAACCTTAGGGGTCAGCAGCATATGCACATGATCTTTCCCACAAGTATGGAAAGTTAGGTCCAAGAGGGAAGAAATATATCTTTATTAGATACTCTGAACAATTTAAGGGTTACATTTTCATTGGAGAAAATCAAGATAGAACTGTGACTAAGATAGAATCTAGAGATGCCACATTTCTAGAGAGTGAATTTCCTAAGTTGAGGTGGATCGTATTGTATCTCTTTATAAGATACATGAACAAATTGAGAAACAAGTTTATATACCCTGATCTCTTGATCCAAATGGGAGCTCTCAGAGACCAATGCAAGATTTTGTACCAGAACAAAACATTTTACAAGAGAAAGTGTGCCAAAGACATGCTTCTCTAATAAAAGGGACTGCACTTATTATTACTCCATAATATGATGATAAGCCCAATTCAGTACATTAAGCCCTACCATGCCCTGCTAGAAATGAATGCAAGAAAGCAATGGTGGAGTAAATGGATTCGATGAGGATAAAAAAATTTTGGGACTTGGTCAATCTTCTACTTGGCCAAAAGGAAATTGGGAATAAATGGATTTTCAAAATTAAGAGAAAAGCAGATGAATTGATTGAAAGATATAAGGCTCAATTAGTGGTAAAAGGGTATACATAATATAAAGGTATAGATTATGAAGATACTTTTACACCTATTGTGTGTTTTAACTCCATTAGACTAATTTTGGCAATAGTAGCGAGCTTAAATTAAGAGCTACATCAGATGGATTTAAAAATTGCATTTCTAAATGGTGAACTGGATTAAGAAAACTATATGCAACAGCCATTAGGTTTCATTGAGAAAGGGAAAGAGAATAAAGTATGCAAACTAAGATGGTCCATTTATGGACTTAAAAAATCATCTAGACAGTGGTATTTGAGGTTTCACCAAGCAATAACCTCATACGATTTCTAGATGATCGACAAAGGCCACTGTGTATACATCAAGCGGTTTGAAAAGAATCTTGTGATATTATCCCTTTATGTCGCTTATAGCCATCAAAGAATGTCTATCTTCGAATTTTGAATTGAAAAACATTAGTGAAACTAATTATATACTCAGAGTTAAGATCCATAGAGATTGCTTAAGGAAATTAATATCCCTTTCTCAAAAGAATTACATTGAGAAAATTCTTGAGCAATTCAATATGAAAGATTGTAAACCCATGGATAGCCCAATTTTGAGAGGTGAAAATCTGAGCCGAAACATGTGTTCTCAAACAGAGTTTGAAAAGAAGATGATGGAAAAGGTCCCCTATTCAAGTGCGGTTGGCAGCCTAATGTATGCCATGATGCGCACGTGACCAGACATATGTTATGCAGTTGGTTTGGTCAGTACAGAAGCATTGGAAAGTTGTAAAGAGAATCCTAAGATATTTGCAAGGTACAGCAGATTATGCCCTATGCTATCAAGGAAGCGATTTATGCTTGGTAGGATACTCTGATGCAGATTGAGGAGGAGATCTAGATGAGTGAAAATCAACTTCTAGATATGTTTTTTTTTTTTGCAAAACAATGGAACTATATCTTAGTGTAGTAAGAAACAAACTTGTATTACTTTGTTTACTATGGAAGCAAAGTTCATTGCGTGTTCTGCAGTAATGTAGGAAGTAATATGGTTGAAGAGGTTAGTGAAACACTTGGGGGTCATTGGTGATTAATTGCATCCTATTTTAATAAATTGTAATAGTGAGGCAGACAACCTATACTAAAGATCCCAAGTATTATGGTAAGACAAAGCATATATACATCAAGTATAATCTTGTGAGAGACATCATAGCACAGAAGAGTGTTACAATTTGCTATATTCCTACATGTCAAATGATAGTTGATCCCTTACAAAGCCAATATCTAGAGCTGTGTGTGTTGATCATGTGAATTCTCTTGGTATTTGTAAGATGCAATGTAACACAAATCTATGTAATGATCAATTATGTGAATGAAATGAAGTATACTTTCTATAATTGAGTTATGTGTGTACATGTGTTTGTGAAAAATATACAATCTCTAATTTGTCGTACATGTTAATAAGGTTAGCTTTTTCACACAAGCAACCACCTTTAACACTCATGGTTAGTGGGCAAAGATAAGACATTTTGTGTTCATCAATAAATCAGCAAGAAAGCTGATATGGTAGTGAAATAACACAAAATATAAGCCACCTTGACAAAAGGAAGAGAGTAAGTCAGGATGAGATCCAACACATATAAATTTTTGGATTGAATTATGGATATCTACAATCCATAATACATGTAACCAGATAACAAATTCTCCAACAAAGAAGTCATGATAAGTGGGAGCGTTGGTAGAATTTGAGTTAGACACTGTGTATATCTAAACTTAAATCTATATGGTGCCAACAACAAACTAAAATCAACATACACTCTTATGTGATAAGAGTAGCACCGTCACATGCAATTCATATTGCATATGTTTTAGAACTACAATTGAGAAGCAAGTGAATAGATCCCTGATTCATTACTGTGTGAGTCCCCGAGAGGAATAAATCTTTTTACTAATGTCCTTATGACTTTGACATTTTTCATAGAGAAATGATTCGGTGTTTGCTACTTTAGCATTTATCCAGTGGTCATGATAAATTCAATCTGAAGGTATTATGCTAGGAAAGCAATTGTTTTATATTAAAATGAAAGATGGACTAAAGGAAGATTACCTGGAAATATACACACATATGCTAGTGTCTGAGACATATCCATTATGAAGTTATTTTGTTAATATCTTAAGAGTAGATACTAAGCATACAAGAGTAAGGCAATTTAAGTTTGTGCGAAAACTTAAGAAATGTTAGATTTGCCGTGAACAAAAGTGTATATGGGAAAATCTAGGACATCTGAGGCATAATGCAAATTGAAATATGTGTGAAATGCAAAGGGTTGTTATTGTACTGGTCCTAAAAAAGGATTACTAGTACAAAGGACATATAAACGAAGATGTCATGCCCATGCGGTCATGGTAGAACACTAAGAACTTGAGAGGAAGAAGTTATAAATATTTAACCCATCAAGTGTAAGTGGGACATGTTGGTATGTTTATTTACTTTCTGTTAATATATCATTTCCCCCTACTACTATATCCATATGTTTATTTTGTGGGTGGCTATACCAGATATTGTTTTATGGATACATACATATATATAATATAAAAGCAAAGGGTGATCATTGGCGATCACATGTGTGACATTAGAAACCAAATATTTTATAAAAGGTTTTACCAAGAAGTTAAATCAATTGAGCGAGTGTAATGAGGTATGTTGATTTTCATCTATACACAAAATAATATATTTTCATTTGGATTGATTAACTTGGATATTTGATTTATTTTTACGTCTTAATTTATTTTGATTTGACATAAGTTTGAACTCAATATATTGAATTAATGATTTGTCACTGATAGGTTTAATCTTCATCTACGGGCACCCGATGAAGATGGTTCCACAACTTTTGTGGTGTTTGTTCATGAGATTAACATTTTAATGGATTTTTATCAAGTTGAGAAGAGGGGCTTTACATAAAATATAATTGCTTATATTGTTTTTACATATATAATGTTTATATTGTACACACTATTAAATAATTTTTTTGTTTGATTTCAGGAATATGGTGTTGTAAACGACATTCCAACTAATTTTGAATTGTTCATTGGAAAGCAATTCATGTTCAAAGTTCGCCTAAATTATTTCAATTTGGCTAGAATTAATAATGGATACACGGTCTCACGAATGATTGATTTTGAAAAGTTAATTGAAGCTTCTACTCTCATGATGTAATTCATAGTTCACAAGATGCAAAAAGATAATTGATCATCTTGAAATAGTTTGATTTGTGAATTTTCTATCAAACTTGGCTTTTCTTTATGGATTATTATTATCAGTTCAATGAGTTTAGAAATTAATTATATATGCTTTATGTTTAATCATTTTTGTGAGACACTTATATGCTCTTTTAATTGTCTAATTTTTTTTATTATTATATACTCATATTTTATCGATGATTTTTTTCCTTTGTGAGGCATATGATAAATCTTTAAGATGTATTTTTTAAGTTATTACTAAAACTAAATGCATATTGATGGGGATTAAAAAAATAAAAATAATAAAGCGCAATTGATAGTTAACTACGCACTCCCATCTATTTTATTCAAGTTAGTGACAAACCATTTCAATTTTGTATGTTTTTCAATATTCTATTCATAACTTTTTCGTTAAAAAAAGTTATGAATAAAATGATTTTCTTTATTCAAATACAAGGCATAAATTAAATTAATAATAGTGATTGAAGTTATTATGCAATATAAATTAAATTACTTTATTCTAATTGGATTAGTTGTGCCATAATAAAGTTTAATTAAAAATAGCAATGAGTTTGGTAAGGTTCCACGTTCGAAATCATTGCCCCTTAACCAAGGGTGATTGATATTCCACAGCAATCATCATAATGACAATTAAGAACGGATATGTGAGATCTTAATACAATCTGTTTAGAGAACGGGATGATATCTTTTTTTGACATCTAATTTATTTATCTTGAAATACAAGCAATTATTTTCATATAATTTATTTTAAATATTTCCCCTTAATTTAATTATGTATGTGATAAATATTATAGATTGATTTTAATTATTTGGTATTAATCCTCAATTAAGTTGTATTAATTTAATTACTTAAATTTCACTCCCTCTAGTCTCATATACATGGGAATTCTTTTGAGAGTGATTTTGGTCTCAAATATAAGCAACTAATGTTGAAATTTGTAATATTAATTATTCATTCCCCAGATTACTCTTATCCATCATTATTATTAATGCATTTAATTATGTGTCATTAATTTTATTATAGTATTAAGTTGGGGATTTTCTTGAAAAATCCTTTGATTTGAGACACATTCAAAAGGGTTAATTATATTTTCTGATTTGTGTAAATTATTTATTTCTTATATATGAGATAGGAAGGAGTATAAATTTGTAGTTCATAAATTTTAAAATAAGTATAGGTAAAAAACTGGATCACAATTTATTATCAATAGTTGACCAATACATATCTTGCACAAAGTAAAGCAATATCTTAATTGAAGGTAAATTTCTTATTTGCTTTATTATATATATTTTAATATTAATTTTGATATATGTTGAATAGTTATGACGCTACATTTATCGAGTCAATACTTCAATCTAATGCTATTATGGAATTTTTATTTGTAATCAAGCATTCTTATTTTAACGAATCAATCATCATTATTATGCGATTGGAATATTCTAATTCTTTATGTGTGATAGTGAGTGAGGGGCACACCATCCTCTGTTTGTATTATAAATTATTTATATGCATCTTGTGTGATAGTGTTAGGAACACATTTTGTTTTTGTTAAGATTTCATTTTCTCTCATTTCTTATATCGTGAACTAGAGGTATGTATCTCTTCTTAATTATTTTCATTTCTCATTTATATATATCAAGTCTTGTATAAATTCTTCAAATTGTTTATGAATTATTCTTACTTTAGTCATCTTATAGGTTTTCAATATAATCATGATTGAGCTATTTGTTAATGGCATTCATATCTCTCAAGATTTTATGGTTAACATGCTATTTCATTTGCCAACCGCTGATTTTAAGGATAAATGTACTTAATTAAATACAAAATCTATATACTTATCAATTACATACTCATATTTTAATTTAAAAGCGCAAATTCAATTCTGATTATGTACCCATTAAATTTCAATTTAATTTTATTTTTCACAGTTTTAGTTTTTTTTTTTGCTACCACTATATTTTAATGTACTTAATTAAATACAAAATCCATGTATCCATTTTTTATATTTATATTCCAAACTCTCCTTCTATTGTTCAATCAAGGACATTAGATGATCATTCTTCTTCTCAGTTGATGTAACTAAATAAAGATAATTCATCAATAACTAATGTATATTGAAATGATTTTTAGTTAATTATTCCTTAACTTCCAGAGTAATAAATGATTTTGTTGCCATTCCATAATACAGGAAACAATTTAAATTACTCAAATTATAAAGAGGAAGGTACTATAATAAAATTTATATTGAATTTTTAATTTTTGAATTCATGTTTATTATCCAGAGATATGAATGATAAAATTTATATTGAATTTTTAATTTTTGAATTCATATTTATTATCCAGAGATATGAATGATACTATTAGAATGTATCTTATATATTTTAATATTGCATTCAATGTAGAATATTAGGAGTTTGGTGATTATGTGTATACATGTCAGTGCTGTTATACTTATATGTGGTATGAAGAAAGATTAAGGAAGAATGTTGCATCAAGGAGTTCTAAATTTGGACAATGTTGTCTTCAAGGGAAAATCAAATTGCCTATGTCTCTTGATCATCCAATTTCATTGTATACATTATTACATAGTTTTGATCAACGAAGCAAGCATTGCAAGCAAAATATTAAGATGTACAACATGATGTCTACATTTACATCCATAGGAGGTAGAATAGATAAGGACATCAATAGCAGTCGAAGACCATATATTTATAGAATGAGTTGTCAAAATATTCACTTAATTGGCAGCTTACTTCTAGTCAATGATTTAACTTCCAAATTTGCACAGTTGTATATTTATGATACTGAGAATGAAGTGTCAAATAGGATAGCTGCGATTGAGTATGTTGAGTTGAGTATGTTAAATCTAGTTTTTTTGGATTTTAGAATTTTTTTATTTATTTGAGCTAATAATATAAAATAATATCAATATATTTATCTTCACATGACAGATGACTTGATAAAGGACATACTTATGATGCTGAGATTGTTCAGATGTTGAAGGATATGTTAGATTGTAATAATCCACTTGTGCATACTTTTAAATTAGCAAGAGATATTATAATTGCTGAAAACATGCATGAGTTAAAAGATTACAGGCGTGGTAATGATAGGAGATACAACTTACCAATAAGTTCTACTGAGGTTGTTACATTAATTGTTAGAGACATAGGTGATATTGATAAGGGTCGAGATATTATTGTTCAATATAAAACGTGTTTGTTACAATGAATTTCATAAACTCATCAATTGTATCTTCCATTACAATATCCTTACTATTCCCTTATAGAATGGGAGGATATAGCTATGATATTCCACACAATGAAGAGTGAATGGAAGGTACTTCGAAGAGAAGCAAAGTAACGCTTAGAGAGTACTTTGCTTTTAAGATATACGAAAGACAAATTGATTCTTCAATCCTTTATTTTCGGAAGTTATTTTAGCAGTTTTTGATTGATGGATATACTATGATAGAAGCATAAAGGCTTTCATACATAAGAAACAATCAAAAGCATTTAAAAGCTGAAATATACAGTGGTCTAGCATATGCTACTCTTAGGGGTGAGACTAATCCATTGACTATGGGAAAGAGAGTTATCTCACCATCATCATTTGTTGGTGGTGTTTGGTATACTATTTAGAATTATCAGGATGCTATGACTACTTGTAGATGGGTTGGATGTCCAAATCTTTTTATTACATTAACATGTAATCTCAAATGGCCTGAAGTTAATAGATTCTTGGAAGAGCAAAATCTTAAGCCAAAAGATTGTGCTAAGATTACATGTTGAGTTTTCCATATGAAGCTCGATAGGATGATAAAGGACATTTGAATGAATAATATCTTTGGCAAAGTTAGAGTAGGTAAATGACTTAATATCTTATTCAATTGCAAGTTTGTATTATTTCTTCTTTTCATTTTAAATAGTATGAATGTATTGCAACATTATTTTGTAGTCATATATACTATTGAATTCCAAAAACGAGGACTACCACACGCTCATATATTGGTATTCTTATGTGAATATGATAAAATTCCAACTCCAAGGGAGATAGATAAAGTGATATCTACAGAGATTCCTAACAAAAAGAAGAACCCCAAACTATTTGATGCAGTAAGTAATTTCATGATGCATGGTCCTTGTGGATTGTGCATTCTAAATTCACCATATATGTATGGTTGATGGAAATTGTTCCAAACACTATCCCAAAGAATTTAACTCAACTACTATCAATGATGAAAAGGGATATGCCATATGCAAGAGACCAAAGAATGGTTGCTTTGTAATGAAGAATGTGTTCCACTTGATAATCGATATGTAATTCCATACAATCTTTTTTTCATTATAGAGGTATAATGCACACATTAATATTGAAAGACCTAATCAAGTTAAATCAATCAAATACCTCTTCAAGTATGTCAATAAGGGATATGACAGAATAACATTCATGATAATGTTCATGATGAAATTAAGATGCTCTATTATTGTAAGTATTTATCTCCATGCAAAGCTGTTTGGAGAATTCTGTCATTTGAAATAAATTATACGGATCCATCAGCTGAGAGACTAAAATTTCATTTACCAAATAAAAAGGCAATAGTATTTGGAGAAGAACAACATTTATAATCAATATTGGATAATAATAGGGAGAACACTTCTATATTTGAAGTATGGTTTTTAGCTAATTCTAAATACAAAGAAGCAAAGAGCTTCACATATGCTAAATTCATTTTTTATTATGTTTAAAAGAAAAAATTGCATGAATAAAGGCCTAGACTATTTGGTTTCTCTATTAGAAGGCTATATTTTGCTCCACCTAGATCTAGTGAAGGATATTACATCCGATTGATGCTAAATATAGTAAAGGGTGTTACTTGCTATAAGGATTTGACAATTGTTGATGGCATTTTTTACCCAACATACAAAGATACCTACTTTGCTCTTGGATTGTTAGATGATGACAGAGAATATGTTGATGGTATCATGGAAGTAAGTAATTGGACATCATCTAAATATCTTTGTCACTTGTTTTGCACTTCACATGTATGCAATGCTATTTCACAGCCTGAGGTTGTGTAGGATAAAGTATGGAAGGTTTTGTTAGATGGCATCCTTTATATGCAAAGGAATATTACTAGTTATGAAGGTATGTAACTTTTAGTATAATGTTTTTCTTGTTTTCAATTATGTATCATATTAATTGATTTACATTCAGAACAAATGCAGGGTTTTGTCTTTCATATTCAAAATTGTGCAATTTTCCATTAATCGAGATAAAGAAGCTATTGCAATCTAATGATAGAAACTTAACTCAGTTCCAATCTATACAATATCCAGTAATGGATGCTTTGAATGTTTGTACCAATAGGTTAACTTGGCAAGAATTAAATTATGACAAGTCTAAGTTAGCTACATAGTTTTCTGAATTGATTAGCACACTAACATGTGAACAGATGAAAATATATGATCAAGTCATTAATGCAATCGAATCTGGTAGTGCTAGTTTTTTTTTATGGTTATATTGGTATTGGAAGCACTTACATATGGAACACTTTGTTTGCATCATTAAGATTGCAAGGAAAAATTGTATTGAATGTTGCATTAAGTGGTATAGCTGTATTGCTTTTGCCAGGAGGACAAACTTCTCATTCTCAATTTTGCATACCCCCACCAGTTAATAAAGATTTAGTTTGCAACATAAAATAAGGCAGCCATCTTGCCAAATTATTGGTCTATACTTCACTAATTATATGGGATGAGGCTCTGATAGTACACAAGCATTGTTTTGAAGCTGAAGCCTTCAAGATATAATAAAGCTTCATAATCTAGCTGATTATAATATGATATTTGGAGGGAAGGTTGTTGTGTTGGGTGGAGATTTTCACCAAATACTACATGTTGTTCCAAAAGGCACACGTGAAGATATAGTTTTTGCAATTGTAAATTCCTCATATATCTGAAATCATTGCAAGGTCCTCATTTTAACAAAAAATATGAGATTGTTGCCCTTACATAAAAAATGAATAAAGAAATCAAGGACTTTGCAGAGTGGATTATTTCAATTGGGGATGGAACTCGTGTTCTAATGAATCAAAGAGATGCTGACATCACAATTTCTGAGGGATTTGCTATTATTTGCTTATAATGACCCTATAAATGCATTTGTTGAATCCATGTATCCTAATCTTATTCATAATTTAAATGACATTGTATATTTTAGGGAAAGAGCCATATTGGCATCCACTTTGCATGTCATGGATGAGGTGAATAATTACATGCTATATATGATTTCAGATAAGGAAGCAGTGTACTTAAGTTTGGATAGTGAATCCAAACAAGATGGGAATATTATTTCAATGGATGATCTCCATTCAGTTGAATTCCTAAACAGCATTTCTATGTTTGGTATTCCAAATCATGAATTACGGCTAAAGTTAAGTATGCTTATCATTTTGATGAGAAATATTGATAAATCCACAAGATTGTAAAATCGAACACGTTATATTGTTACATAGACCTTAAAACATGTGATTGAAGCGCAAGTAATGTCAGGAATTTCTATCGAAGAGAAAGTATTTATCCTAAGGATTTCAATTACACCATCTGACTCAAGGCTACCATTCATATTGTGTAGGAGGAAATTTCCTATAATACTATCATTTGCTATGACAATTAACAAGATACAGGGTCAGAGTCTATTTAATATTGGACTATATTTGCCAGACCAATTTTTACTCATTCTTAGCTATATGTTGATGTGTCTTGTGTGCGTGATAGGCAAAGATTGAAAATTTTAATCCTTGATACTGATGGCAAAATATCATATATCAGACACAAATGTTGCTTATAGAAAAGTTTTCAACAATTTAGTTTAATAAATCTTAGTGTCGTTAATAATGTCATTTTGTGGATATCAATATTTTAATTTGTTTTTCATTTTAAAATATGATGTTTTTGCAAGAATGTTGGATACTGATGTGATTTTCTTTTTAAATGGCTTACCAGAAGACAAGTTATGCTATCTAAGAATACTTATGTTACCAAAAGTTTATATATTATTATTAAATATATATTATTTTTCGATTATGATAAACTGAATAATCTGTGCATCTCATTGCACGGGTGCATCACTAGTTGATATTGATTCAAACATAATAATGATATTTCTCACAAACATTTCCAAATAAAATGTAAATATTCCTATTTATTATTTCTTATCCAAAACATAGAAGTAGAACAACTATGTATTAGGCAGTAGAATTAATTGTTAATTATTAATTTTAAATGTGATCTGCTGAAGAAGAAGAAGGGGGCTTCACACAACAAACACAGTGTCCACCGTTGCACTTATTGAGCAAACCAGGACATATCCTGAAAGCACACACTGAGCCACATTCTTCATCCGTCTCACAGGTTTTGGCCTCTTCTTTGCTTCCTTGTGCTACTGCCATTTTTGGGACTGGTCCTTTTCATACATACATACATACATACATACATACATATTAAAAGATCTTTTATTTAATTAATTTCTAGCCTAAACTAAAGTTAGAATTGAATTGATGTCAATATATTTTTAAGTCGATACTAGGCATTTATAATGATGTCTTTTTATCAATTAAACTTAAGAAACTGGACAAAATCACTTAACATAGATAGTATGATAATAAATTTTTACAGATTAAATTGATATAGCACATATGAACTCAACCTGAAAGATGCCCTAAATCTCATGTAATTATGAGGTTTTTTTTTCATATTAACTTTTTGTTGTTTCTTGTACTTAAAAAGTAGGGATGATAATTTGCATCAGGTCGGAATGTACTTGACTTGTCCTGCCTATTTGAATATGATAAGTCAACATTAATTTGATCAAAATTTGGGGCAAAATTTACTTTTCCTTTCTTATAAATTTTAAGATATATTTTATTTTAGTCCTTTAATTTTATTTAATTTAATTATAATTTTTTAACTTTTAAAATGTTGTAAAAAAAATTTTAATGTTAACACCATTAAATGATTTAACTATAAATTGATAATTTGACATATCTAAAAATTAATTAATATTATTATATATTTATTAATATTATAATTATAATCGTTAGTCAAAAATCTTATAATTATAATTAAAATAATTTCAAAGTCTTATATTAAATAAGTATGACCTTAAAATTAAAATCTAAATTACATTACTGAGATAATCATAAAATCTTAAAACAAAACCTAATTTTAAAATAAATAATTATTTTAGAGTTTTAAAACTAATAATTATAACTTAAAAATAAATAAATACTATATGTTAAATTGTGTCATTTGTTATAGTTATTTTTCCTAATTGTTGATGTTAAAGATCCAAAAACAGCTTAGTGATACAATTTTTGTTTTAATTCTTCATTAATTTTTAAGTTATAGTTTTTAATTTTAAGACTTTGAAATAATTATTTATTTTAAAGTTGGGTTTTATTTTAAGATTTTATATTTATTTTGATGATGTAATTTTGATTTTATTTTAAAGGTGATAATTATTTATTAGAAGAATTTAAAATTATTTTAATTATAATTACAAGAATTTTTGGCCAATGGTTATAATTATAATAATTATAGTACTAATAAATATATAATACTATTAATTATTTGTCTTTTAAATATGTCGAGCCATCATTTATAGTTAAGTTATTTAATAGTATTAAAAATTAGGATTGATGTTTTTTACTACATATTAGAAGTTAAAAGATTATTATAAAACTAAATAAAATTAAAGGATTAAAGTGAAACATACCTTAAAATTAAGGATCAAAAGTAAACTTTAACCTTTAATTTCTAGCCTAAGTAAAGTTAGAATTGATTTGATGTTAATATAATTTAAAGTAGATAAGATACATTTACGATAATTATTTTTTATCAATTCAACTTATAAAATTGGACAAAATCACGTAACACAATAATGAATTTTTACATATTGAATTGATATAGCACATATGAACTCAACCTGAAAGATGCCCTAAATCTCAGGTAATTCATATTCACTTTTTATTGTTTCTTACACTTAAAAATTAGGGATGATAATTTAGATGCGGTCAGAAAGTACTCAACTTGTCTTGGCCCTATATGAATACGATAAGTCAATATTTGATGGAAGTTTGGAGTGAATTTGGGAAAAAGAAAGAGAATTCATTTTTATAGTTCATGCATATGTTTGGAGAGAGGTTGAGTCAGTAGTTTCAATCTGTGCCCTATCTCGAATCTGTAACATATCACTATGTAATTTGAACGAAATCTAATTGTAAAATAAAAGTTATTACCTTTTTTTTTTCAGTTTATCTGGAGCCGAAACCGTGTAGTACATATGGGCCAATATAGAATATCCATATGTGTTTGATTATGGAACAAAAAGGGAGGGAAAAGCTTGAAATTATGGAACAAATTTGGGACAAAACATAAAAGAACTATGTGCTGAAAATTTTATTTCAAATATATAAATAAGTATATTGTACAATTCCCTTTTATCTTTGAAATTCATATGTTACACATCCACAGAGAGAGAGAGAGAGAGAGGAATTACCAGAAGCAATGAGAAACAAAACCACTAAGCAAGCCAAATTGGGTCAAGCATTTGCCATTTCTTCAAGTGGCCTGTTTGGTTTTCAGTTCTAAACCATGTTTTAGGCCAAAACGGAGTTTGCTTTTTTTGAAGATATGTTTGGCTATTAAACCATAACACGTTAGGAACTCCATTGGCTATTTAAACTCCGTCGAATAATAAGCAACTCCCAGGCTCCTTCTCCTTTGGGAAACGAGATATCAATATGAAAAAAATTAGATATATTGATATCCTTTGACAAGAAATGTGATAAAAATATATCAATAAAAATAAGAAAAATAGTAAATTTGAGAAAATAAAATTCTCATAAAATTTCTTTTATCTAATAACTAAAATGTCTCTTCAAAATTTTAATCTTTATGGACCATGATCTGTAAAAAAAAATTATATCAGATAGACTATGTTCTCAATTAAATAAATGCAAATTAAATTTTAATCCAAGAAAATTAAATTAATCATTAGATAGAGTTTTAGCTCAATTTAGAGAAAAATCATGAGTCAAAATGATAAAAAAAGTAAAGAAAATAAAATACGAGAAAATAATTTTAAACTTCTATTTTTTTAGAAAAACATATATACACACACATATATTTATGAAATAAATATTAGAAAAATAAAATTTATTATTAAAAGTTGAAAAAAAATTATTGCACTAAAAGTACTTTTGATTAAAATCATCCAAACATCATCACTTTTGTCTAAACCAATTTTCAAATAAATCATCTAAACATAAACATGTTAGTCCAAAACCAATTTTTATCATCACTACGTTACAAAACCAATTATATCAAAACGCATTTTTAACTAACTGAAAACCAAACGGACCCTTATATTTTGCTATCAATGATAGGAATGTGTTTTTTATTTATATATATGTTGGAACTTTCGTTTATATATATATATATATATGCAATGAAGATGAATTTTTCAGATTTATAGTGGAAATAATATATTATACATTGAATATTTAGGTATTAAGATAATATGAAATGAATAGTAAGGATAAGATTTTAAAAGTTCATTCAAATGTATCTTAAATGAATGATTTGCTAAAATCAATTAAATGGATTTATACTACGAATAGTATGTGATTCAGTATAAATCCTCATGCATCAACGTGAAAATAATATATTGGAAACATTAAGCTTTTGATTCTTATAGTTTTAGTGAATTCTGACATTGGTCCTTGAACTTTAAATTTTTTTTCAAATGACTCCGTAATTTTTTATCCGTCAAAGCCATTAGTCCCCATATTTCTTTATATTCAAATAAGGATTGACAACTGGCATACATTGTTAATATTGCTGGAGTGGATGACGGTGGAATGCGAGGAGATGACGACAATAGCTATGGACCGAACTTCATTTGTTCTCTTCATCTAACTATAGGGTGCTTCTGGTTACCTAACTACAAGTAGTAGCATATGCATCTTCTCCTTCGATTCTCTGTTGAATCTCATTCATTCCAATCTTCATCCCTTGTGCCATGTCATGTGCTCTTAATGTTGCAGAGTTTTTTTCTCCCTTCGTCGTAATCTAATTGCAGTTGGGGATGAAGATCGAAGAAATATGTGAATAAAAAAAGTGATGCAATAAATTATTGTATTTGTTAGATTTACTTCCTCTAACTAAAAGAATTCACAGTGGAGGAAGTTAAGGCATATATATTCAACTATGAATAGTCTTTGCTCATATAGTGACATCAGTCAAAGATATAAGGTCATCTTTACGCTTCATTGGGATGAAAAAATTAACATAATTTAAAGAGAAAATGACAAATAAATATCTCAGGGTAAAAATTTTCAAAAACATATCCTGAACTTGAGAAATTACAATGAGATACCAAGATATCCAATTGCAAATATTGTTGTAAAGCAAAAGGACTGTTTTGCCCCTTATTCTTTTTTCTCCTCCCCCTTCCTCCTTTTCCCTTCCAATTCTCCCTCCTTCTCCACCTTTCTCCAGCTTCATGGCCAAATCCGGTGAGAAGTTGGCCAAATCTGGTGAGAGACCAACCAAATCTGACAAGATCCTTCCACTTCTCCTTCCCTCCTTTACTCTCTCCCTCCTCTGTAGTTCCTATGCTGAGATAAAGGCTCAGATCTGTCATCCATTATCTCTTCCTTCAACTCGCGACTCCTAGGCTCAGATTTGTTGGGCTTTATCATCGGTGTCATCATTTTCCTCCGTCACCTTCATCTTCTTCTTCTTTGTCTTCATCTTCCTCCATTTTCATCGTCATTTTTGCTCTTCTTCTGTCGCCTTCATCTTCTTCTTCCTCCATCTTTGTCTTCTTCTTCTTCTTATTCCTCCTTGCCTTCATCTTTTCGGCTTCTTTTTAAATTTGCGTTTACTGGTTTGAAATATTGTAAATCTATAAGTTATAAATATAGGTAGAATAGTTGCAAATTTACCTGTATGAGTTACAAATTTGTGTGGGATTATTTTTTTGAGATGATATTGCCTATGAAGTTATATTTTGTTCAGTTGCAAATCATTGTATGATAGTTGCAAGTACATGATTGTCAATTGTAAATACAACATGATCAGTTACAAATCCTCGAGGTTTGGTTGCAAATTGTTAATTATCAATTGCAAATCATTGATTATCAGTTGCAAATAGGCAATGGACAACCATCACCTTAGTTGCAACTAGCAAATCAACTATTGTTCTTTGCAAATTTTCCAATATCCATCGCAAATCACCAAACATTAGTTACAAATGAATATATTTAATTAATTAATAATTTTGGCATGGAGGGAGGGTAAAAACATCATTTCACATGACAAAAAATTTATAATTTGGTACCTTGGTATGCTTTTGTAATTTCATAAGTTTGAGGTATATTTTTATAATTTTTTTACTCCCTAAGATACTTATCGGTCAATTTCCCTAAAATGTACTCCTAGCAATTGCCAACAGAATGAATATAGACTTCTTTTTCTTTTTGCCAAATACAAGTCAATTTTATTACCACCACAAAAATCTCAAAATACACTGACTAGTCCGAACAAAATAAACTAACCACAATAAAAAAAAAACCAGTCCAAAAGACAGAAAAAAGAAACCAAGGAAACAAATCAGCCTATTCCTACTTGATTAGCTTCCAAATCAGTAAGACCTTGCAATAGTAGCAAAGACAAAAGGTTCATGAAAACCAATAGAAGAAAAGAAAATGTACGCCTACCAATTGCCAACGGGAATGAATATGGACATTTTTTTTTTAGCAAACAAGTCTCGTGACTTGTATGATATAAATGAATAAATTTAGGTTTGCCTAGAAGAAGTTTTCTTCAATTTTTCTTTTAATTTTATCTTATTATATTTACACTTGTATACTTTTGCTTATATACAATATTAGTTAAACCAACTTATAATCCACATGTGGTAGTTTTCATCCATATAAATTATAAAATTTATAGCAAGTTATATAATTCACTGTAGTTCATTTTACACTTCATGCAAATGCACAACTCACTTTAGTTGTGAATTAATTAAAATAATTAGAAATGTCTTTCCATTTTGTACATGAAGTTTAAAATATAAGTTTAACTATTTATAACTTATGAATAATACTTGTTATAAATTTATTAAATATAATGATATTGATATTGATTACCATAATACATTCATATTAATTGGGTTTATTTCCCAACCTTTATATATGGAGTAAACTTAATTAAGAGTGATTTGCTTTTTGAATTGAATGGTCAGAGAAACTTCTAATCCATTATTAAAAAAAACATTATACTTCACACAAGCATTTTCCAAGTAAAATATAAATATTCTTATTTATTATTTCATATCCAAGACATAGAAGTAGAACAACTATGTATTAAGCAACAGAATTAATTAATTTTTAATTAACGTGATCTGCTGAAGAAGAAGGAGGCTTCTGACAGCAAACACACCATCCACCATAGCACTTGTTGACTAAACCAGGACATTTCCTGTAAGCACAAACTGGGTCACATTCTTTGTCAATCACACATTTTTTGACCTCTTTTTCGCTTCCTTCTCGGGCTGTTATTTCTGGGACCAGTCCTATACATACAATAATGCCTCAGATATATAAAAATGTATGAAAATATATAATTACATGTCAGGTAATTAAGTTATTTTCATAAAAACTTTTTATTGTTTCTTACACTTAAAAATTAGGGATGACAATTTAGATCTGGTTGGTAGGCACACAACTTGTCTTTTTTAAAAAAAAAATTATAAAGTTTAAGTGAGTTGGACCCTATCATCTTACTAGCCACGGTAGGTCTAAAAACTCAAAAAAATTTATAAATTACGTACCAACAAGGTCCTTACATGGATAAGAGGATTAAAATTCATGAGCTTATTATAGAACCAATCTTTATTGGCTTGACTTGTCTTATCTTGAATCTGGACCATATCACTATATAATATAAATCTTTAAAATGATCAAGGATACCATTCAAACTTATGATTAAAGAAATTTGTTTTCATACTAAAACATTGAGTTGTACCATATCGCTATATATTTTGGTTTCCTTTTATCTTTGAAATTCATATGTTACAGATCTAGAGAGAGAGAGAGAGAGGAATTACCAGAAGCAATGAGAAACAAAACCACTAGGCAAGCCAATTTGTGTGAAGCATTTGCCATTTCTTCAACCCTTTCTGCTATCCAACGATAGAAATCTGTGTTTTCTTGTTTATATCTGTATATTGGAACCTTCGAATATATATATATATATATATATATATGCAATGAAGATGAATTGATTGGAATTATAATGGAAATAATATCTAACACACTGAATCTTTAGATATTAAGGTAAGAAATAAATATTAAGGATATGGTTTTAAAAAGGTTTTGATGCACATGTATCTCTTAAATTATTGATTTGCTAAGAAATCAATTAATCAGGTTTATATTGTGAATAGAATTTGATACAGTAAATCTTCATGTATAAGAAAAAATTACCAAGTTGTAACAAGCTTCTTTCTTTGGTAAAAAAAATTACAATAATACGATATTCAATATTATTAACTAATCCAAATTTGAATATTACAAAAGCTAATTCTCAATGTGATTTTTTTGTTTGTGAGATTCGATTAATGCTCAACCATACTTAACGAGTACCAAACCCTTCCATCTTGTCTAATGCCATCGATAAGTTTTTGCCAAAAGAAAATTGCTTTAAAATATCAGTGATTTTGGCCAATACTACAGCAATTTGATCAAATTCCTGTATCTTTTTCATCTTAAATCTAGACTATCCAATGGGACAGTTCACATTCTATTTTATTCCTCTAATTGTATTTTTATGAAAATAAAAATAATTTTTTGACCTCAATTTTTTAAAACTAATATAAAATTAAAAACGTTTTTTTTTTCAATTGCTAAAAAACAAGATTTCGCTTAGACATAGAGAGACAGAGACATCTACATATCCATGGATGATTGATTTGCAATAAATATAAAATCGGATTTTTTTATTGTAAATGATTTTTAATTCATCAACTATCCTACATGTTCGCCTCGTGCTTCATTTCATCTCGAATATTTCATGAAGGAAAATTATTAAGGAAATCTCATTTGGACACAAATATTTTGTTCCCTTTTAAGGCACTATCGATCTTGAACAAAATCAGCAGTTTGGCCAAAGAAAAAAAAAACAAAATTAGTAGAGAAAAGAATGCAGACTCAAATCAAGTTGCTAGACCGGAATCATCTGGAGACATCTATTGTATATATAAAGTTAGGTGGAATTGAAGGAAATCTAGAGCACCACCTCAGCGAGAATTTTGTGAAGCCACGTCACTATATACTCAACAATATGGAGAGTCACACTTCTTTGAACATGTGGCATATGAGCTGTAATTTTGATGTTAATCTATATTTTAATTAATTGGCATCAGTTATGATATTTAAAAATCAACACGTCAGTTACATCATTATACTTAAAATGGTAATTCTGATACCGACGTGATTGTTTGTAATTTTATGCCCATGTCTTTTCTTTTTCCTCATTATATCAAATCTAAACTAATTAAGTAGAGAATAATTAATTTTTAAATTCTTGGATACCTTTTTGTCATTATATCACATATCAAATTTATTGGTATCAATTAGGATATTAAAAAACCAACACATCAGGTATGATATTTAAAAATCAATACGTCAGTATCTTATCGGTTACATTTTCTTCAGCAATGTGTTAATTTAGAATTAATTTATTTAAATGGCATCATTAAACTTACGTTATATCCGTTACTATACTTTACACACAAATTTATTGGCATCAATATCCTTTAAAAATCAACACGTCAGTATCATGATTGTACTTAAAACTGGAATTACAATACCGACGTGGCCAATAAGTCTTACATCATTATATTTAAAAGCCAACGAGTCTTAAGTTTTTCTTTTTGGTTCCTGAAACGAGTCTTACGTTATTATACTTAAATATAAAAGGTATCCAAGAATTTAAATTTTCTTCAGCAATGTGTTAATTTAGAATTAATTTATTTAATTTGCATCATTAAACTTACATTATATCCGTTACTATACTTTACACACAAATTTATTGGCATCAATATCCATCTATGATATTAACATCACCGTTATGCTAATGATAATGCATTTAATTAGGTGATCCAATTCAGATTTCACAATTGTCAATAATGGTCACGTATCCTTATATATAGGTTATCTGTTTGGGTGGATTGTTATCAAATCGGCCATGGACACACGTTTTGACCCCATCCGTGCCATATCCCAAGATCAACGTGAGTGGCGGATTGAAGTTAGAATTGTAAGACTCTGGATGATGCCTGACATTCGTATACCTGGTGATGTTAGATCCATTGAGTTTGTGGCACAAGATGGTGATGTAAGTTTAATATAAGATCGTCTAACTACTCTTTGTCTATATTTCATTACCTAATCTCTAAGTGTGCATCTCGCAGGGTGATCGAATTTCTGGAGTTGTTAAGAAAGCTTATTTTCCAAAGTATAAGAGGATACTCACCGAGGGAAAGGTTTATAATATCAAGCAGTTTGGTGTTGGATCTTACAACGGGAATTTCCGGGCCAGCAAACATCCTTTCAAGATATACTTTCAATACTCTACTAAGATATCTATAGTTGATGACGACAGATCTATCCATCTGCACGGATTCTTATTTACTCCATATCCTGATATTATTTCTAATGATGCTGATGAGGATTATTTAGTTGGTATGTGTTAATTATTTTCATCGGTTATATATGTATTACAACATTCTAAAATAATATAATTTATGATTTTTTCTATTGTAGATGTTATTGGGAAGCTAACTGCAATCGGGGATTTGGAACAGCAATCGAAAGATGGCAAGCAACTTAAAAGGATAGAAATTATGATTGAAGACTCTGAGTATGGATAATATATGATGTAGATATATGTATTATTTTTTCCAACGCTACATGGCCTGCATGAAATTGTTTGATTATCTTTACATGAACAACCAACTGATGTGCACGTTATGGGGTGTTTATGCTGATGACATAATCAAATTTACATGTTCTTCTCCTCCTTCACCAAGTGTCATTATCCTCCAATGGGCAAAGATACAAAGGTTTAATAGTATCCCATCTACTATGCCATAATGGACATATTAGTTCATTGTAATGTGCATATCTTATACTGATCACTGATTATTTATAGGTGTCCGTAAGCTGTCGAATGCACTAGACTAGATCCGATTTTGAATGCCTATGATCCGATTTTGAAGTGGTAATATGAATATAAATATACATATATTAGATTTTGATAAATTATCATTTTAAACACCATCAACACATAAATTTGTTTTGCCAAAAATCAGCACAGAAATCAGTAAAGAGATTAACTCTATTGAAGGGACACCTGATATATTAGTACTATTTTCTTTTATACTTCTAAGAATCTGATGTGCTCGTGACTATTCTTACATCTAGACCTTTCTAAATGTTCGAGTTTTATTGAAAGGTAAATTATATGTTGCTAAATATATATAATTAATATCCATTAGTTGAGTTTTTGTAATTAATTATTAACACTTCTCTAATTATGAGTTTTCCATCATTTTAAATTAGATTTAGATAAATGACATTTTTATGAACAAAAAAAATGATGATGGGCATAACAAAATTTAGAGTTAATATTCCAATTATTTGATGCAAATATTTAAAGTTTTTATTGTATCTATGTTCAACAAAATTAGAGTATAATCATCCAACGGTGAACATCATTTAATATATCTTAGTACACAGTTTGCAACCTCTGTTAGTAATTATAGATTACAGGTTAAAATAAGGAAGAAAGTGAATGGATGGAGAGAATTTTCAGCACTATGCAATGATTAACATTCCAATTACTAAATTTTTCAGTTTTCATATTGATAGTTACGGTACAGTATCCATTATGGGATATAATTATGTTTAAAATGATACCCAATACTAGGAGATAATTTCATTGTCTCAATATATATATAGCTATTATATATCCTGTACAAGGTTAGTAGGTCTATAATCATCATCTTTGATTTCTGTAGTTCCTTAATGGGCTCATAGTGTTGTGTGATTGAATAAAAATATATGGGTGGAGAAGAAAATAACCAGATTCATTACAAGAAGACGTTGTGCTCAACTGAATCTGGTAAATACTAATCTTTGTTTTACTACAACTTTGTTATAATTTTAACTTCAGTATGATATGATTCTTGTAGTCATGCATTTTATTTTATTTTAGGATTCAAACGTCCAATTGAATATGATGGAACTAATTTGCTCCATATGTCTACTATCATAGCTAAATCTTTCTTGCAATTCCCTTTGTCAGATATTACCAATGGTTGCTTTACTATTTAACATTATATATTTCATTGATATACTATGAAGAATGATGTTTTTACAATGACATCATGTATATGCTTCTTAGGATAATATGGATGGAAGTTGAGGTTTTTTTGCTTGCAATGAGGTAGTGTGGTGTAAGAACAATTCAAGTACAATATGCAAGCAATCACGTCACTCATTGAAGAATCCAATTTTGTTGTTATGTAATGACCACATTAATATAAGTGAGAATTTATGTTGTCTAGGTAGCAAGAGGTGCTCTTAGTTTAGCTCATGTACAACTATTAAACATATGAGATGTTTTTATATCTAACCTTTTCTAATACATGTTAAGATAAACCAAAGTAAATGATATAGATTATTTGATTTTGTTGCCATCCAATTATTGGATATGGTGTGTGGAATTAAAAAAAGATATCATGTGTAACATATATTTCATATGTGTTGAAAGGGATTTAATTAATTTAAATTCAGGTGATTAGGAATGAGCGAGAAGCATTACCATGAGCCATTGTATACTTTCAATAATTATAAGTAGTATTAATATATTGATTTTTATGTTTTTTCAGTCGTTTATAGATATTCTAATTTATATTTTATTTAATAGTGCAAAATGATTTGAAGAAGATACAGGCATATGCAAGGCGTCAAAGGATTGAAATTTTACGAAAAAAAAAGTATGACAACCATATGTAGTGATATTGTTTATGCTTAGTAGAAAAGAACTGATACTTGATTTTAACCAGATAATTTTATATTTTAATATAAATCATATATATATATTTAAAATTAATTTGTTTAGGCCCTTTTATTTGTCATATATATGTAATGACTAATTTTTATATATATTGTGTTTGGAAAGGGTCTCTGGAGAAAATTTCTCCAATTATATGCCAGAAAATAGGCAAGAAGAGAAATAATTTAGTATCAAATCAATCTCCATTGTCTAACATTACCAATCGTAAGCTTTAGATGATTTAATTTAGTTTTGAATTGTAGATTTGGTTTACAAAATTATATTAGTTATAAAAGTTGTGTTATATAGATATATAGTAATGAATAATGCAGCATTTTAATATTTTTTTATTCATATGTGTGATAGAAATTCCTACATATATTGGAAATTCCAGTACATGTTTCAATGACAATGATTTGATTGGGTCATTAAGTTCAGGCAAGAGAAATAGCTTAATGTATTCAAACTAATAGTTAGTTTAAATGAGTCATATATTGTTTTAAGTGATATTAATTATATTCCCTTATAACAGTATCGATTAGTTTGAGTGAGAGAAATGGATGCATTCATAATTCCAACTATCGACAAGTTAAAAGTAAGGCAAGATATAGTCAAGAAGTTGATCTCACTCTAATTTATATATGTGGTAAATGTGTTTTTATATTATATTTTATTGTATTATGTATAACTATTGTTTATACATGATGTGTTCTAGACTCTATTTTTGTGAATATTTGTAACAGGATGTTAGTACTTAATTATAAAACATTACTCATATTTATACATGTTTATGTTTTTAATTCATAAGATATTCTAAGGAATATAGACTACAATCAGCTCAATAATGATGATATGGTTGTCAGTGATAACATCGTTAATGGTAAGTCATTGACTACAATAGATAGTTGATCTCTAACTGCTATTGGATAATTTAGTTTGGCAAAATTAATTTCATATGTGTTTATGTGATTAGGAATTAGCGATATACATTATCAGGATTCATTGTCTACTATCAGTATGAGTAAGTAGTGTCAATGAAATAATTTTTGTGTTTACTATATATGCCGTGCATAGGTTGATTTATCCTTTTGTATTGTTAGTGCAAAACGATTTGAAGAAGATGCAAGACATCAAAGGATTGAAATTTTAAGGGAAAAAAGTACCATAATTCTTTTTTCTTTTGGCCAAAAGTACCATAATTATATGTAGTTATTTTATTTTTTATATGTTGTTTGTAATGACTCATTTTTATATATATTGTGTTTGTAAAGGGTTGTTGGCAAAAAATTATCCACTTGTAGGCCAAAAAATGAGCAAGAAGATGAATGATTTAGTATCAAATCAATCTCCTTTGTCTGACATTACCAACCGTAAGGGATAGTTTATCCAATTCAGTAGTGAGCTATGATTTGATTTTAAAAATCATATAATTAAAAAAATCAAGTATGTTAATATAGTAATGAATAATTAAGCACATTAATGGTCTTTTTTTTGCGTGTGTGTGTGTCGAAAACTCCTATTTCTAATGGAAGTTCCAGTAGACATTTTTTGGATGATGGATTAATTGGTTCATCAACATCAGGCAAGAATTATAAGTTAATTAATGTATTTGAATTATTATTTCATTTATCTCTATTATAATATATTATAAGTCCTATTAATTTTTCCCCTAGAATTAGATTCAGCTAAACTTAGTCGAAGGTGTGAGTGCACTCAAAATTCCATATCTACAAGATTTAAGAGCAAGGCAAGGTATATTCAAAAGGCTGATAACTCTCCAATTAATATAGGTGCTGTGTAGGCTTTGATATAGATACTGTTATTAATATTTTATCTTATCATGCAGTTAGTAATCTATTATAGATACTAATTAGATACATACCTATTTGTTTTTAAAATTCTGCAGTTGCTCATATCAATATGGAATATATTTTGAATGATTTGGAAATGGTTGATAGTGAGGATGTTGTTATTGGTATGTCCTTAATGTATTATTTGGTTTTTTATGTTGATTAATTCACCTATCATACTTGTACATAATATTAATAAGCAATGACATTTCATGTATTCATATGATTTCAGGTAATCATCCTGCATATATATCTTCCCACGAAGAAGGTGAATATAAATCACATATTTCTTATTATGTAAATGATATGGTTTAATAAGAATGAAGTGATTATTTGATTATGATTTTTCTTTATATTAATAATAATTTTATGTCTATAAATATATCTGATTCATTTTTTCTCCTTTTTTAGAATACTATGATATTGGAGATCAAACTTATATCTGTGAATTCTGCAATGCAAAATTTTGGTATGATGAACAGTTGAAAAAAGCATCAAGCAGAAATCCCAAGTTTGGCATGTGTTGTATGCAAGGAAAAATTCAACTTCCAATAAGCAAGAAAGTCCCTGATATACTTGATATGTTGTTGAATGGTAGAGATCGTAGAAGCAGACATTTTTGAGATAATATCCGATTGTATAATATGATGTTTGCTTTTACATCTATGGGAGGTAAAGTAGACAAAAATATCAACCGTGGAAAGGGTCCATATGTATATAGGATTTCTAGTCAAAACGTTCATCTGATTGGAAGTATGTTGCCAGTAGATAGATCCCCAAGGTTTGCTCAATTATACATATATGATACAAATAATGAAGTTTCAAACAGGATAAATGGTAATATTTAGTTTCATATGAAATGGATATACTATATAATTACAATATTTATATATGTTTTGACCATCTTTATTGTTTATTTATAGTGGGGAAGGTGATCAAAGTCCATACTACAATGAAATTGTTCAGACCCTGAAAGATTTGTTTGATGATTGCAACATTTTGGTAAAAACATTTAGAGCAACCAGAGATATGATGGGAGGAAGAGAAGGTGAAGTTGTCAAGATTAGACTCATTCACAAACGTGGAACTGATGGAAGGACTTATAATTACCAACTGCTACAAATGAGATTGCAGCTTTTATAGTTGGTGATATTGGATCTACAGAATTCAATAGAGATATTATTGTGCAATACAAATCAGGATTATTAGAGAGGATATCAGAGTCTCATCCACTTTTTCTTCCTATGCGGTACCCATTGTTATATCCATTTGGAGAGGATGGCTATAGGGATGATATTCCACACAATGATAGTTCTCCTAATGGAAGGCAAAATAAATTAACAATGAGGGAATATTTTGCATATAAAATTCAAGATCGTGATGATGATATGTCTCTAATAGTTCGATCAGGAAAGCTATTCCAACAGTTTGTGGTTGATGTTATACAATGATAGAGTCCACCAGATTAACATTTATAAGGAATAATCAGAAGAAGTTAAGGGTCGAGCTATATCAAGGTCTTGCTGATTTAGTTTTGAGGGGAGAGACTAGGTCATCTTCAATTGGAAAAAAAATTATTCTTCCTTCATCCTTTACTGGTGGGGTAAGGTATACAATTCAAAACTATCAAGATGCAATGGCTATATGTAAATTGGCTGGCTATCCAGATTTATTCATTACATTTACTTGTAACCCAAAATGGCCTGAGATTACTAGAGATATGGAGTATAAAAATGCACGCGTTGAAGATCGTCCTGATACTATGTCAAAGATTTTCAAAGTGAAGCTTGATACCATGGTAAAGGATATAAGGAGGAATAAGATATTTGGTGATGTTAGAGCAGGTAACATTCATATAAATAATTTTCTAATTATTCGAATATCAACTTTAACTTATATATTATTTGCACAAATTATTTTTGTTAACAATGGCGTATTATATATTGTAATGCAGTTATATATACAATAGAGTTCCAGAAGCGTGGACTACCTCATGCTCATATTTTGTTATTTCTATTAGCTAAAGATAAATTCCCATCTCCTGCAGACATAGATAGAGTTATTTCTGTTGAAATTCCTGATGAATATCAGAATCCCCGATTGTATGCAGCAGTAAGTTCTTTAATAATGCATGGACCTTGTGGCTCAATGAATACTAAATCTCCTTGCATGAAGAATGGTGTATGTTCTAAATATTATCCAAAGGCCTTTAACACAGGAACTGAAATTCAAGAGGATAGCTATCCAATATATAGGAGATTGGAGAATGGTAGAACCTTGATTACAAAGGATGGAGTTGAATTGGATAATAGATTTGTGGTACCCTATAATCCTTTCTTATTGCTCAAATACAATGCTCACATTAATGTAGAGAGACCAAACCATGCTGAATCAGTGAAATGCTTATTTAAGTATGTCAATAAAGGCCATGATAGGGTTACTGCATTATTCTATAATGATTCTGCTGATCCTGATAACAATAAGATTCATGATGAAATTAAAATGTTTTATGACTGTCGTTATTTATCTCCTTGTGAAGCTGTTTGGAGAATATTTGGGTTTGACATTAATTTTAGAGATCCATCTGTTGAGAGGTTGTCATATCATTTACCAGATCAACAAAGTGTCATTTTTTATGAGAATGAGCCACTAGAATCTGTCCTTGATCACAGTGATAATAAGTTAACAATGTTTGAAGCATGATTTATAGCTAATAGAGATTATATTGAGGCTAGGAAGCTATATTATTATGAAATGCCAACTAAATTTGTTTTTAAGAGGGACATTCAAGCATGACGCCTGAGGAAGAAAGGCTTTTCAATTGGTAGATTATATTTTACTCCCCCTGGAACTAGCGAGCTCTACTATTTGCGCACTCTGTTAACTGTTGTTAAAGGTTGTAAAAGTTATGAGGATATTAGAACAGTTGATGGTGTTGTATATCCTTCATTTCGAGATGCTTGCTATGTACGAGGCTTGCTAGATGACGATAAAGAGTATATTGATGGCATAATAGAAGCTAGCTCTTGGACTGCAGGAAATTTCCTAAGAAGATTGTTTTGCACCTTGCTAATGTGTAATTGTTTGTCTAGACCTGAAATTGTATGGCAAAATACATGGAAATACCTGTCAGATGATATTCTATACAATCAGCGTAGGATTACAGGTCACAAAGGTATGATTTGTAATTGTTTTCACATGATATTTTTAACAGATAAATAAGTTGTTTAATTTATTAAATTTCATTTAAACATTGAGTTAATATATAAAGTGCCAAATATTCACATGTTTAATGTGCTATTATTAGGGCTACAACTAATGGATTCAGAAATTCAAAATTTATCCTTGATGGAAATTAAGAATATCCTTCAGTTCAGTGGAAGAAGTCTTACTGATCATGACCAGATGCCTTTTCCCCAATTGGTGAGCTCAAACTCAAGTGTTAATAAGTTGATTTTTTCATAACTGAATTACGATAGAAATGCATTGGCTTATCAACTTAATGCATATCTAGAGTCCCTTACTTCAGAACAACAAAGAATTTATGATGAGGTTATTGTAGCAATTGAGTCCGATGGAGGAGGTGTGTTCTTTGTTTATGGGTATGGAGGAACCGGGAAGACATATGTGTGGAATACCTTGTCAGCTTCCCTTAGATCACAAGGTAAAATTGTTCTAAATGTTGCTTCAAGTAGGATAGCCTCTCTTCTTTTACCAGGAGGAAGAACTGCGCATTCTCAGTTTTGTATTCCTCTTGCTACTAATGAAGATACTGTATGTAATATTAAACAAGGAAGTCAACTTGCTGACCTATTAGTTCATACATCTCTTATCATATGGGACGAAGCTCCAATGGCTAATAAGTACTGTTTTGAAGCTCTTGATCGAAGCTTAAAAGACATTTTGAAATTTAATAATCCTTGTGCCGAAAATCTTTCATTTGGTGGTAAAGTTATTGTATTTGGTGGCAACTTTAGACAGATCCTACCAGTTATTCCTGAAAGATCTAGATGTGACATAGTTTTTTCGACCATTAATTCATCATATATATGGAGTGAATGCAAAGTTCTTATGCTCACAAAAAACATGAGGCTTATGGAAAGCAATGATGCCGAGATAAATAGGCGAATAGCAGAATTTGCTGAATGGATTATTTCTATTGGTGATGGTACTATAACAGAAAATAGTAAAGGATATGATGAGATTCAAATTCCTAATGATTTATTATTGGACTACATTGATGATCCTATTAAAGCAATTGTTGAGTCTACTTATCCTGATATCCTTAATCATTTGAGTGATGCATCTTACTTCAAGGATAAAGCAATTTTATCTGCAACATTGGCTGTTGTGGAACAGGTGAATGAGTATGTGCTGTCTATACTTCCAGGTGAGGAAGTTGTTTACCTGAGTTCTGATAGTGTTGTCAAAGAAGATGTTAATGTGGATTCAATTCATGATCTTCATTCTGTAGAGTTCTTGAATTCTATCTCAATGTTTGGATTGCCAAATCATGAGATTCGTCTTAAGGTTGGAGCTCCAATCATTTTGTTGAGGAATATTAATAAGTCAATTGGTTTGTGTAATGGTACACGTTTAATAGTGACAAATATAGGTAAGCATGTTATACAAGCTAGAGTAATGTCTAGATCTAATGAAGGTTTGCAAGTTTGCATACCTAGAATTGGTATGTCCCCATCTGATTCAAGACTGCCATTTACACTTCGGAGAAGACAATATCCTATCATGTTGTCTTTTGGTATGACTATCAACAAGAGTCAAGGTCAAAGCCTATATAATGTTGGATTGTACTTACCAAAGCCAGTTTTTACCCATGGTTAGTTATACATTGCTGTTTCTCGTGTTCGAAGCAGAGAAGGCTTGAAGATTTTGATTCTTGACCAGAATGGTAAAACAAGTAATAAAACAACAAATGTTGTATATAAAGAAGTTTTCAATAATATATATCCATATTAGGTACTATATGGATATTGGTTTCATGTTTTAGTTTGGTCTATGTATAATTTCTTTCACTATCATTGTATAAGGTATACTACTAATTTTATATTCCTTATATTACAATTTTTTTCTATATATAGTACAATATTAAATTTAATTTTATAGAATGTTTTATTAATGGACTTCGTGCATCGCACGGGTGCTATACTAGTTGGATCTTAACTCTGCTTTTCTCTTTTGAGCCCACCTCATGTGAGCCCACTCACCTTATGCCTCTATCTCTCTCTCTCCCTCCCTCCCTGAAAATCACATGTTTTTTCGTGGCAAAGAAATTTCACACTATGAATAAGCTTTAGTCTCTAATGGAAGATGTTAAGGTTTTCAAATACAATATTTTGGATTTAAGACCATGTGAATACGGAAGATGCCTTTGGAACAGCTTTTCCTATCCGGAGCCTAATATGACTCGATTTGAATTAGTTGAAATCCAAAATAATGATCGGATTCTAAATGGTTTTACAAAAAAAAATGAAAGAAAAAGATTTCACACTTGGAGACATCATTCTTGTCTCATTCTTTATAGTTATGTTTCATTTGATTGTAAAATGAAATGAAAAACAGAGGTGACTATGTGATCGAATGGACTAATTATTGGGAATAAAGCATTAAAAGTGGAACTTCATGCAAATGCATGTATTTCACTCCAGTTGTGAAAAAAATGGTAAAGATATTATTGGATTAAATTATTAGAGTTCACTAACCACTTAAAATTAGCTCAAGTAATAAGAGTGAAGTGAAGAATAATGTTAAAAATTCAAACTTTCATGATATAAATGAAAAAACAAATTATTATGATTGATTTGTGGATACCTTATTTAATTCGAATGGCATGTACCTATTAGGTCCAATTACTAACATGTTTAGTTTGGATGATGTTAAATAGTGGGGCAAAAAATTTGCATGATATGGTTATTTAATATTATTTATATATTTTATATCACACTTATTATTTGAGGAAAATTGGATTAACTACTGGACTTAATATGAATTTCTTATATAATTATTTCAAAAAGAAGAAAAGAGTTTTGGAGAAGAAGAATTTGAGAGTTTAAATCAGAAGATTGTGATTTAAGTTCTTAATCTTTGAGTTTGAGTGTAAGTAGTTGATGATATTTAAGTTTAAAAGATTTTTTAAATAATTTTAGAACATCTCTTTTAATATCATTGAATATTTTAAGTTTAAAAATCAAATTAAGTCTTGATTCCTTCATTTAAGTGAGTTTTTAAAATGTTAGAAAAAGTAACCAATTGCCTCTTCAAATATTATCGATTATCGCACGTCTTGCCAAATCTGTGAGCCACCATTTCATATACTAATCGATTATATTTCTAAGCTTGCATCTGATTAGCACCTTAATAGCTTATTGAGTATGCCCATTTATGATATACTTTAGTTTTGTGTTCTAATCGATTACTCTCATAACATAATCAATTAATTTGCTTCATATAATCTACTATCATAAAATATAATCGATTATCCTCTCTAATGTAACCTATTATGCTTTGAAATGTAATTTATTACCTCGGAATTCTTTGCCAAAATCAGTCGTATCCAAATACAATCTGTTATATTCTCAAATATAATCATATATCTTACTTCTCAAACTCTTTTCATCATTCAATAACTTATTATATTCCTAAACATAATTGGTTATGTTTCTTAACCTTCCAAATTCCCTTTTAACTGATTATTCTTGACTCAATTGATTGATGAACTTACTATGTTCTTTGTTATTAAACTCAATCAATTGATTTAAACTTATTTCAATTTATTATTGTGGATACATTACTAGCAATAGCCTTGAATCACACCATAATCAATTAGACTTTCATAGTATAATCAATTAATTCGGTAACAATTTGTTGTTCATAGTAACGACTAGTTAATTATGCTTAACTGCTAATTAACTTCTCCCACCTATAAATAAAACATTATTTAAGTTGTGAGAAGATAAAATAATGTTCTAAAACTATTTTATTATTCTAACAGATTTATTTCTCAATCAAACACTCTCAACTACACTTTATGAGCTTCGATATATTTATCTACTCTTTGAGAGAGTTTTTGTTTTCTATGTTGATATTTTCTCTGTGAGAGAAAAGTTTAGGTGATCTAGAGAGGTTACTTAAGAAAGAATTTTCTTGAGGAGAATTTGTAATCACACCGGGAAAGGTGTGAGAGAGAGATAGACTCAGAGAAAGAGTCTTGGCTGTACTGTGACTTTACAAGTATCAGGATCGAACTTCTGGAATATAGCGAAAAATCTTAAGCGGGTTGCTTGAAGACTGGATATAAGTTAAGTGGTTAAATTGAATCAGAATAAATCTTTGTGTCTCACTGTCTATCTATTATCTCTCTTACTCTCACATTAAATCCTCTGTTCACCCATACTTTTAGTGCTTTTCTGTAATATTGGATTGTACTTCAAAAAGACAAAAAATTTGTAACACCCAATTCATCTCCTCTTAGGTGATCAATCTACTCAACAATACCCATCAAGACTGATCCATGCTTATCATATTTTCACAATTAATTAATGTATTCTGGTGATCCTACTTAAGTGCACGACAAGACCATACCAACTGTGCCATTAGGCCTCTTACACACCCCTAATTTACATATTAATTTTCATCAATATAAAATATAGAATTTATAGCAATTGATATTTTTCATAAGTTATAAACAATTATTCTTCTCTTTCATACAAATGTACAAAACCCATCCTAGATGTGAAATTATCAATCAAAATAATTAGAAATGCCTTTTCATTCATTACATTAAGTTTAAAGATAAATTACACTATTAATGACTTCTGAATACCATGACGTACAATAAATTTATTATATATATTGATATTGATTCAAACACCATAACAATATTTCTCACAAAAATTTCCAAATAAAATGTAATTAAATATTCTCATTCATTATTATTATTACATGTCCAAAGCATAGAAGTAGAACAACTATGTATAAGGCGGTAAATAGTAAGGATATGATTTTAAAATGTTCGTTCAGATGTATCTCTTAAATGATTGATTTGCTAACAAATCAATTAAATGGATTTATATTGCGAATAGTATGTGATACACTATAAATCATCATGTATCAACGTGAAAAATAATAAGTTCTAACAAGGTTTTTTTTCTTATACAACTATTTAATATTTCTGACTAATCTAAATTCAAATATTATTAGATTTAAATGGACTATTTAGCTAAAAAAAAACTTAAATGGGGAAAGCCTCTTAATGTAATCTTTTTAATCACTTATAAGATTTAAATCCTTAACTATAATTAACGAGTATTAAATCCTTTCTACCCAGTGAAACTAAAGGAAATTGCTTTAAACTAGATTTTTTTTTTTAACTTGTGCATTGCAGGGAAAGCACAATTAGAAAGAATACGAACTCCAAAATAAGTCATATAAATAATATTACAATATTATTCGTAAGCCATTTTTTTAAAACTAGTTTCCTATAAGATTTATATAATAATATATTATCAATGATTTTGGAAATTACTACAATAATTTACCAAAAATTCTTTCACCTTTTTCATCTTAAACCTAGATATTTCAAATTAAAATTGTACAGTTTAAAATTTTATTTTATTCTTATAATAGTATTTTTTAAGAGAGCAAAATATAAAAATTATTTTTTAAGTCTCAAAATTTTGAAAAAATAATATTTTAATTGAAAAAAATTAAAATTTTTAAAATTTAAACCGTCTAAAATAAAAATTTAACACTTTAGATTTATCTCCAGATGAGTAGAGATTATAATTTACGATTTTACCAAGATCATTGAGTATTTTGATGTGGTTTCACTAAAATTAAAGTAAACATATTGTAATTTGTAATATGCAATAATTTTCAAAAATTAGGCGGGATCCAATGTTTACTGTGTATGAAAGGTATAAGTTGTCCGATTTATGATTTCATGACTTGTTGAACGTATCATCGTGGCGGGGAAACACGGATCTCCTCTTGTCCACTATGGTCCTATTTGTTTCCTCTTGTAATTTCCATCCGTTTGACTAATCTAGTAGTCTAGATGAGTTAAATCACTATGCTAGATTTGACTTTTGTTGACATTCAATAGTTGATAGGGGTGTGCAGAGAAACATGTGATCTGGTTGGCCCGGTCCAACCTGGTCCTATTGGGCCAACCGAGCCGAGCCATAAACCGGGTCAGGCTGGGCTTCGGGCACATTCTGTTTTGTCCAACCCGGTCCATACTATATATATATATATATGTTTTTTTTTATAAAAAATCTATTATTTTATATATATTAATTGATTTTATAAGATTTTTTTCTATATAGCTTATATAATACACTTATTGTTTGATTACTACGAAAACCTTTTTAAAATTTGATATTTTAATTTTATTTAAAAATTTAAATTAATTTTTTAATTTAATATTATATGAAAATAATGTATAGTTGTAAATATTTATAACTTTTAAGAAAATTAATTTCTATCATAATATTATTTTTTAAAGAAATCTACTTTTACATTAATAATTAATTTTTTTTGTTAATACATGAAGTTAGTTTCTTAGTTTATTTTTAATATTTTAAAAAACTATTTGGTACCGGGCCCACTCGACCTCGGCCCGGTACCGAGCCCGGTTTAGCCCGAGTGTGCACGGGCCTGACATCGGGTAGGGGTGAGGCCCGGCCTAACCCAGCTCATGCACACCCCTAGTTGATGATTATTTAAAAAACTGTCAATAAAAATAAAATAGGAGAAATTTGTAGGCGGTTATTTTAATAACCTAATAAAAAAATCTTTCTAGGACAAACTTTTGAATGCCACCATAAATATTCACTTTTGTAAGCCATTATATTGATCACCACCATCCTTTCCTTTTCCTTTTTTACTTCATTATTTTCATTTACAAAATACTTCGCCTTCTTGTCCATTCTCTCTGAAACACAGCCTTCTTACCTAGTAAACACAATCCACCTCCTTGCCCTACCTCCCTTAACACATTCCCGACTACCTCCTTGCCCTTTCTCCCTCGACACATTTTTGACGGTAACCTCAGTGACACCATCCTCAACCTCTATCACTCCATCTTCAACCTTTGTGACTTCGTCCCTCCTTTGTGGCTTCATTGTACTTGAACTGCTCAGGTATAAAACCAATTATTCCACCCTCGGCTCATGTGGATCTCTATATTTCAAAGCTTCTAGGGAGGGGAAACAAATTCGAGATTTTTAGTTGTGTGTTCCCCATCGCTCTTTCTCTCATTTTCTCAAGCACTGATTTGCGCATCTGTCTCGTTTCTATGTAAAGAGGAAAGCAAGAATTACTCTTTTTCTAAATTTTGAAAAACGATAGAAAGTTTCCATCTTTTTTAAATTTGTGGGAATTATTCATTTTTGGTTATGTGTAGATTAGAGAGAGAAAATGATCTCTTGATGTTATAGTATATGGTGGTCTATATTTATATTTGGTTTTATCTTAAACAATATCTTATCTCAATTTCAGATGTATTTGAGTGAAACCTGTATCGATATTAATCTATAAAACTTGTATCTTGTAAAAAGGGACTTTTATAGGCTATTATTCAGACAACCGCCTACAAAAGTCCACTTATATAGGTGGTTATAATGGCCTACAAAATGATCTCACTTATGTTGGCACTCGCATAATAGGCGATTCATAACCACTAACAATAACTAAAAATAACCACCTATAAAACCCTTTTTCGGCATAGTGAATTCTATAATTAAGAACCAAAGACATTGTTTTTCTACTAATCTATATTAGTACCTTTGTTTACCTGAAGTCCCCAAGGTAAACTCCCCTTAATCGATGCCCTTTTGGAAAGCTCTTATTCCCTTAGATTTAAAAAAGAAACATGATGTCCCCAATCCTTGGGGACACATGATAAAATTGGAACAATAAAAAAGAAAAGAAGAAGAAGAAACATGACAGCCCTTTTTCATGTATGATATCTTCTCCTTCGGTGTTGTCATGGTAAAATAGCAGACAAAGATGACAAATAATACATCCAACAAATCAATTAAAATTCCTCCATTATTTCATATTCAATACTGCCGAGTGATCTATATTCAAATATTGTTGTGGCTCTAAACAAGAAATAACATTTTCGATATAATTTTTTTCATTAATAAATTAATGAACTAAGAGGTATCATGTGCCCTCCACTCAATCCAACTCTTGGTGAAGGCTATCATATATTTTATATTAATGATTGATTGGATATTGACTATGATTTTGATTTGTGGATAGATGTAGCAGAAAATACAAAAAATTTCCCCCCAAAAGAAACTGTTTTTTTTTATAAGCACAAATATTCTCTCGTACCAGATATTGGAAAAAAAAATTCTTTCATACCAACCAAGGCAAGACATTAGAAATTAGAATGAAGTAGATATAATATGAAAATGGAGTAATTGGGAAATTAATAGTAGTATGCATTCTGGCTTAAATCATTGGCAATGGATGTGGTACGTTGCTATTGATCCTTTCGGTTGATGTAAGGATCTACACATGATGTAATTTTGTTGCGCCTTTTTATGAAAATTTGCTACTAACTTAGCAAATATTTTTTTAAAAAAATAATAGAATAATTAATTACATAAAATTATTTGCACAAATTTAAAAATCCAAAGAATTTGTTGTCAAATTTTTAAAGACCGAGATCTGATGAACAAATAATCAACGTGTCAAAAAAACTTTCAAAAATAATTAAACAATTTAGTCTAAAAATATTAAAAATTGAAACAGGGCATTAATTCTCAAACTGGACAAATTAAAAAAAATGAACACAATAGTTCATTGAATTATTCCAAATATAAATAAATTGTGTTTAATTATTTCATAACATGGAAGGTGTACAAACAAGACAAGAGAAATAATTTAAATCTGACGATGATTAGCGGGAGGAACAGGAGGAGCAGGAGGAAGAGGATGCACACAGCAGATACACCAGCCACCCCAGCACTTATTGATCAACTCTGGACATTTTGGATATTTTGCACATCCTCCGTCGCAATCTGCATCCTTCACGCATGATATGCCCCCCCATTATCCCTTGTGTCACCGCTATACATATACATTAGACTCTACTCGTCGCAGTGCAGAAGAAGTTTGTATAATTTTAGAAGAATTAAGAAAATGTACATTGTTTCAAAAATAAAATAATAATTTGTATAATTTTAACAAAATTAATACATACATATTTGTATACATATAAATATATATAGAGAGAGAGAGAGGGAGGGAGGGAGAATGATTTACCGCAAACAATGAGAAGGAAAACCGCTAAGCAAGCCAGCTTGAGTGAAGCGTTTGCCATTTCTTCCTTTTTTTTATTTTTTTTTTCCTTTTTAATACCAACACCAGAAATGTATTTTTGTTTATATGGTGAAACAAGATTGCCTTCGACTATTTATGTACACGTTATATTTGATCATTGACCCAAGTTTATTGATAGCAAATCAATAATATTTATTGATGATGTGTGAACAATAAAGATCAATTAATGAGATTTACAATGTAAATTAATATTTTCCTTTTTGTTAATATGTGATTTAAGGTTTTAACTCAGAAATTATGAAATACAATTAATATCATATGTTCCCTTTAGCTTTAAATATAAGGGCTTTTGTTTTAATTCTAAATATAGGGTCATTTTTAGAATATTAGATATTATTTATTATGCGTTACCAAAAATGTCCCTATTCAATAAGATGGCAATGTGTGTATAAGATTAATAAAGGTAGTTTTGAAAAAACATTGTGACTTTTGAAAAAAAAAAGATAATTAAATAGCTTTAACTCTCTTTTTTAATCGATGTAATTTGATTAAAAGAGTTTTATATTTAGGATATAAGGAAACAATTCTTCTAAATTTCTGAATTTATTCTTAAAGAATGGATATGTAATAAAAAATAATTAGTATTATTTTTTATTTGTAGAATGACAAATAAATAAAAACAAAAATTTTATTCAAACATATTTAAGTTGGTATGCGTAAGTGGTAGAGGTTCTCATCTCTTAAATAAGTGATTGGGAGTTTGATCCAATCTCTTATGTATGAAGCAAACTTGGTTGATAGGAGTCTATCATATGCACTCAATACTCCGAGGGAGATTAATTCTTGCTGTTAATAAGCAATATTTCTAATTTATAGCAAAAAATGTAAGACACATTAGATATTAAGTTATATATGTAAGGCACAGTTATTTCTATCTCATTAATTGCATTGATATGTGCATGAACAAGTTTGGATGTTCAATTGTTCATGCATGAGCTCCATGATCAATTTGCATTTATTATTCAACAATTGAATTTATATGTTTTAAATCATATTAGAACAAGTGATTTTAGCTAAATTCCCCCCATTTTGACTACTTTTTCTATTTTTCTTATATTTTTGTAATTTTTTCAAGATTTTTTACCAACTAGGATGTCACGTATATCACTACGTTGGATGATTTGATATAGTTGGCATACTAATAAAAGGCAAAATTGCTATGATTTTGACATTTGGAGAACAACATTGCGTGAGAAAAAGTTTAGAATACCATCATTAATTTTGGAGATACTTTAGGGACAAATTTGCACACTTCAACTTTAATAAATAAATTATTTTCAATGATGAATAAAGTATCTTTGTAGGCGGTGTTCATGCACTATGCGTATTTGAAGGTTGAATTTGATTTGGCTTTAGATTAAACACTTGTGTATATATGGATAAGTATTTCAAAAGAAATTATTATATTTCAATGAAAATAATCAATTATGTAACCATCATAATATTAAGTTAATTTTTATATATATTGAAGTTTGTAACCCCTATATAGTTAATATGTTCTTAACAATAGATCATAATATCAATTCTACTATTACAGTCCATTCCTCTCGCGTAGTTAATGTTAAGGCCATATAGCTTCAAGGTCGCTAGTTTTTGAGTTAATAAGACCCTCTCATATTTTTCACCAATGAACATATGACCATGTTTGAAAATTCACAAATCACATATTAAAAAAAAAAATCATAAACATGCAACTCAAGCATGTCATTTTTCCTAACTTATCAACAACAATTTTAATTCTCTATAATTAAATTAGAATCTCACAATACACACACAGCCTATAGGTAAATATAATTAATCGTGAAAGAATTTTTATTATACATTATATATTCATAGAACAATATAAAGGCATTTCACTTGAGCAATAACCAAGTAAATACATATACATGCACTTCCAGGGTTGAGCCGTCACCCAACCATTTGCTTCACATATATGATATATCACTTAATATATTGCTTGAATTTTATTTTTACACAAATAACCCTTTAAAACTTAACTTTTGTGTAGATAACCATTTAAATTTTGGGTCACGCGTAGAAAAATACCTTAGCCTGTAATATTTCGTTAATGAAGTATCAAATTAATTAGAGCGAAGGTCCACTGCCAAGCTTTTTAAGTTTTTTTAAACAAAATAAACTCAAAGTTCAAGAAAATTTTATACAATTTAGTCTAAAAATATATTTTAAAAATTAAAAAATGAAACAATACATTGATGGATTTTTTTTCCATCCTGGCTATATTCCCAACTCGAATAGAGAATATTCAATTCGTGATGAACCTAATATTGAGCCATCCAATGTCAAAATTTTATACAATTTAGTCTAAAAATATATTTTAAAAATTAAAAAATGAAACAACACATTGATGGATTTTTTTTCCAGCCTGGCTATATTCCCAACTCGAATAGAGAATATTCAATCCGTGATGAACAATATTGAGCCATCCAATGTCAAAACTTTGTTTCCACTTAGTAGATATTATCCAAATGAATATTTTCCCTCCCTAGGTCCGCTTGATGAAGGATTTCAATATAATGAGGTTTCAATGGTTTAAGATTGTGAGGAGTCTAGAAATTTAATGTCCTTTTTGGTAAAAAGGAAATTCATTTCAAGAAAAGAAAAAAGAGAGAGAAAATTCATCTTAATGAATTTGGTTTCCAATGAAAGAGTTATTATTGTCTATAAAAAATGTTAAATTTTCAATAGAAGAGTTATAATTAGCTGTTAAATATATTAAAATGGATTTTCTCTTTCTTAAAACCAACTTTCTCTCTATCAAACATATCCTAAAATTGTAAAGGCAATACTCAAATACAACCTACTAGTGTGAAATATCAAATAATTATATTAAAAAATATCATTATTATTTATTTCATAGGGAGAAACATAGAAGTTGTACATAGAAACCAACAGAAATAATTTAAACTAAATTCGACGATGGATGATTTTCGCCGGAGGAACAGGAGGAGCAGGGGATTGTAGACAGCAAATACACAAGGAAGCCTTGCACTTAGGTGTCTGACCAGGACATATTCTTTCATATACCTGACATCCTGTGTCACAATCTGCATCCCTCACGCATGGCATGCCACCTAAGATCCCTTGGGCCACTCCTATACATATACATGCACTTCATATATAAATAATCAGGCAGTGGGCCTCGTGTATTACACAAGGTCTGAAAATGATTAAGCATACTGTTCACAGGTTATAATTAATAAAAATTTTTATGAATTTTATATTGATATATTGTAGTGTGTGTGTGTATAGATATATATATATAGAGAGAGAGAGAGAGAGAGAGAGAGTTGTCTAATATTGTGAATTATTGATATGTAGAAATGAGATGGATATTATATCAATATATAAATTCTAATTTTGTTGTAGTTTTCTTCCGTATTGGAAATTTACATGTAACAAATCAACATACGGACCATTTTTAAAATTTTATTGAAATTACATATATTTTTAAAATTTATACAAACTTCTCTTAAAAGTTAAAAGTAAATTTGACAAACCTTCATCATGTTATTTTACATAGACGCATCTTCCTTCTATTTTCAAGAAAAGTTTGCGTATATTTAGAAAATGTAAGGTAGATATGTGTAAGTTCAATAAAACTCAGAAAGATATTTTTGTAATTTAACCTTTGTTTCAAGGGAAATTTTTATAGGTTTTAAAATAAAGAAGAAGTTTGTATGATTTTAGCGAAATTCAGGAAAAAAATAATTTGAGCAAATATCATATAGTGAGAGAGATTTACCAGATGCAATGAGAAAGAAAACCACTAAGCAAACCAACTTGAGTGAAGCTTTTGCCATTTCTTCCCCCTTTTATACCAACAATGATTATAACTATATGTTGAAGCAAAATTGCCTTCGATTATTTATATACACATGTTATATTTTGATCGTTTGACCCATGTTGATTGATAGCAATCAAAAATATTTCTTTGAAGATGAGTAATCAATAAACACAAATTTATATTTCCTCTAATTCAAAATATAAATCTAATTTGACTAATTACATTGAAATCAAGGAATATAGTTTTCTCATTTAATTTGTCAGAAAAATATTATTTTTCAATATTACCCCTATAAAAGTCTAAGATAACATTAATTATAATACATATATCATTTATTGTCTCTCTCATATTTAATCGTATACAAAGGTAAAATAGAAAAAAATCTAGTGCTCTATAAATCACTAAATGGAATTTATATTTTAGACAAAAAAAATTCTAATGCAGAACTTATAATATACTCAATCAATGGTAAAAAAAATTATATAAGAATTCATTTAAAACTTCTTAACATGCTCTCAAAGAAATGAATAAATAGAGAAAGAAACACTCCTTCAGTTTGTAAAAATTGTCACTTAAGGGTTTTTAAAATTTTTTATAATATTTATCACTTTAAAATTTCAATGAAATATTAATTACTTATTTTACTATTTATATTTTATTAATATCAGATAGATCATTTAATATGGTGCATAAAAAAATAGATCATTTAATAAAACATTTAAATTAAGATCATTTTGATAAAATATTATTAAATTTACAATATTTTAAATTTATTTATTAACTTCTTTGGTCTATGTAAAAAGTTCTAAAATGATAGTTTTTACGAATTGTTTGAAGTAATTAATACTATATTTTAAAATTTTGAAAGGAAAAGTAAATCAAAACAATTTTTTTAAATGACTGTTAAAAAGAAATAGAGAATATCAAACACATTAATTACTTAGTTAAAAATGCAAGACACATTTATTTCGATTTCATTAATTGCATAGATATGCACACTAACAACTTTGGATTTTGATTCATGAACTTGACTGATTTGCAATAATCCAATGAATTTATGTTTTAAATAATACTACCTCTGATCCTATATATAGGATCTTTTGTCCTAATTCTAAATATAAGATCCTTTATAATATACGAGGTAGTATTTACTATACATTTCTAAAAAATGCCCCTATTTAATGTATCCAAAGAAAAAGAGAAAGAGATTTAATAAGGGTAGTTTTGGAAAAAATATTGGAATTTTTGAAAAAATTAAGATAGTTAATTAGTTTTAATTTCAATTCTTAATCCGTGTGATTTAGTTAAAAGGGTCTTATAAATAAAATTAAAGTACTTGATAAATAAAATTTAAGCCAGTTGTAAAAAAATATAAAATATTATATCAACTTGCTTGTTCTTCTTGTAGATTTATGAGTAAACCTATCAGGTTGATTGAGTTGGTTTTTTTTGGTCCAGGACTAGAAATATATATCCTTCATCAATGGCAATAACTAATTTTTCTCAAGATATTAACTCTCTATTTGATTCGAGGAATTTGGAGGGAAAGGAAAATTTTCAATTTTATTTTTGTCTCTAACTAAATAAGGGAGGCAATACTTTTCCTTCCATCTATAATCTATAAACAAGAGGGAGAAAAGGGGATAGGTGAAAAAATACTCCCTCCCTTTATTTGATTTAAAAAAAAATATATGAAAAATTTTACCTCTTCTCTCCTACAGATTTCTTAAATCAAATCAAGGGTAATAGTAAAAAGTAAATCCTTCATAATTAAGTTTGCACTATACACAAATTGAAAATCAAACTCCCAGCTACTTAGATAAGGGATCAACTGAAGTTGGTGAGGTTGTGTTTTGTTTCTTGCTGGAAACATGATTATTGACTCAAAAAAAAAATGGCAATTGACTAACATATCTGAAAATTCTCCTCCTCGGAGTGACACAACAAAAACCAAACGCATTCTCTTCCAATCTCCTTGGCTTTTATTGGGTTATTTTATTTTCATTCATGTAATTTTGCTCCTTTTGAGAAACGGAATAGTAAGTTTAATCCTGGAAAATCGCGGCATTATAATTGAACTGATATGAAAGAAAAGAATATAGGTTTCGTTGGTAAAAAAAATATAAAAGAATAGTTATTATGGACAGTGTACATTACTCGTAATAGAACAATATAAAGCCATTTCAATCACCAAGTAAATACTAAAATACATGCACTTCCAGGTTGACCCATCACCCATATGATGTATCAGTGACAATATATATATATATATATATTGCTTGAACTTTATTTCTATACAGATACCCCTTTAAAAATTAACCTATGTGCTGATAATTATTTAAACTTTTGGTCACTTTGCAGATAAATACCTTAGCATGTCACGTTTTGTTAATAGAATATCTGACTAAATGGAAGAGGTTCACCATCAAGCTTTAAAAATTAAAAAAAAATATATCTATTATCATATATTATAAAATAAAGGTCAAAAGTATAACGTGTCATGATTTCAAGCCTCGATGTTATCATGCTCATTATAAAAAAATCTGACCTCACATATTTCAAAAAATATTTATTTTTTTATGTATGCTTTCATTTTTTAAATTTGATACAATGATAACTATGGAAATGAAAATTAGATCAATATTTGTGAAAAAAAATCACTATTTGATTTGAAAATCATATCTATTTATGAAAAAAATCATGATTTAATTGTTTAGGTTTATAATAAGATCTATATAGAATAAATATAGAAATGAAAATCACATATATTTGTAAAAAAATTACGATTGATTATATAAAGCAGAGGTTGAAAGCAGATGTATCGCAATTTCAAGCCTCCATGTTATCATACTGACAATGAAGAAATCCGACTTCCCATATTCTAAAAAATATTTATTTTCTTATGTATGCTTTCATTGTTTAAATTCGATATGATGATAAAAATAAAAATGAAAATTAGATAAATATTTGTGAAAAAATCACTATTTAATTTGAAAGTTATATATATTTATGAAAAGAATCATGATTTAATTGTTTATGACTATCGTATGATCTATATAAGATAAATATATAAATGAAAATCATATATATTTGTGAAAAAATTAGGATTGATTGTTTAGGTATACAGTGAAATCTATATAAATGCATATTGTTTGAGTTTCTTTGCACCACTGTTAGATCGATTTTAGTTCTGAAGGCATGCTCAAATGTAAGATTTCATCACATTGTTATTTATAATTTTTTTGTGACAATTTTCACATTTTTTATATATTTTATCTTTTCCATAAATGCAATTATTAATTTATAACAAAATTTTATGGATGGTTTAAATATGGAGGTAACCACTCTCTATTTCATTTTTCCTATCTTAAATGTATTTTTTCTAATCACTTTCTATTCTTCATCTTTTTATATTAACTCTTTTTTCAAATTCTAAAAGAACTTTATGATTAAAAATTCTAGAAAATCGATCCTTGCACTTGTATATATTATGATATACTATCATACCAGGATGTATGTCATGTTGCTTTAGAAAGTTATTTAAGAATTCTGAAAAATTTGACATATATACTGCTATCAAGAACAGACTGTGTAATTATTATAGATTTACAAACTTATGTTTCATCACGTTACTTAACCATTACTTTTATATGTCTCTTGCTTGCAATTATTACTTTTTTTACATAACTAGAAGTAAGGAAAATTAATAAATAGGTAGGCCACCAAGATTATCATTCTCCAAATTATTACATTTAATAATATAAAATATATAGATTCGTAAAATGTATTTAATATTTATATTTCTTATATATTTATATACATATATTAATTTTATCGCATAGGCGCAAATTCTATTTTACATATAATTCAAATTAAGTTGAAGGAAATTTTGTACAATTTAGCCTAAAATATATTTTGGAAATAAGAAAAATGAGACACCACATTGATGGAGTTTATTCCAAACAAAACATATATGCTGTTATAGTTTATTTCATAAGCGGAAACATAATAGCAGGATGGATCATCTGAAATGATTTTAGGTGAAATTAAAGATTAAAAAAAAAAACTGGTGGGTCCCACTTTGTGACAATGTGAGTTTCATAGATTTGAGGTCCACCTCTCTCTCTCTCTCTTTCTTTCTTCCACCTTCACCTAAAGTATCACTTTAGAAGATCCGTGTTCAGCATAGGAGGTGAACAATTCGATGTTAGGCAATGGAAACAAATTAATTTAAATGTAATGCTGATGATCAGCTGGAGGATTCGGAGGAGGATCAGGAGGAACAAGCTGCATGCAGCAATTACACCAGCCACCCCAGCACCTGTGGACCGAACCCGGGGGGCATTTTGGGTATTTCACACACCCGGCGTTGCAATCTTCATCCCTAAAGCATGATATTTTCCCCGTTTCGCCTTCTGTTCCCCCTACGTACAATTATATCTCTTTAATTTAATTTTCCTTTTTGTGACAAATGATGAAAGTGAGAGAAAAATAAATAAAAGAAAGAAGAAAAGTCCATTGAATCCTACAACTATATATTTTTTTTTTCTCTTCCTAATTCTCTCCTACCCTATTACCCTCCATTTGGATAAAAAAAAAATCAGGGGGAGAGAAAAATTCAAAAAGAAAACAAGAGGAAATTTAGACATCCAAATGTCTAGGTTTCTCTTTATTTTTCCTCCTAATATTTCTCTTTCATATTTTTCCGTTATCCTAAACAAAACTTTATAGTCACTTACGGGCCAAATTATGTGTGTATGTGTGTGCAAAGAGAGAGCAAGAGATGAGTTACCAGATGCAACAAGAAGCAGAAGCACTAAGCAAGCCACCTCGAGTGAAGGTTTTACCATTTCGTTGAGATTTTACGCCCTCAATATGTTGGAATCGTAATGCTCATATACCTGTTTGTATATATACATCTTATGTTAGGCCATTGATGCAAGTTCGTTGATAGCAAAATCAATATTATTTCTTCGATTATGAATAATAAGCAATAAAGACCAATTAATAGGATTAATTTATACAATAATTACTCAGATATTAACGTAAGGCACATTTATTTTTAGCCCATTAATTGCATAGATATGTATGCCCAAGGAAGTTTGAATATTCGTGCCTGATTTACTTGAAACTAGATCAGTAGTGTTAAAAAATAATAAAGGAGAATCACATCAATCCATTGGATTTATGTTGTACATAGTACTCCCGCTATTTCTAATTACATAGGGAATACTTGCTTGGGGATACATAGAAGGTGTATAATACTATAATTTGATATTTCGCAAATTTATTTACATGTAATGATTACTTGAAGGAGGAGAAGGAGGAGGCTTTTTACAACTGTTGGACTACACCCTTGATGGGTATAGAGCCCAAAATATAAGGGCACAGGCCCAAAATAAAATAAATAATTATATTTCATTTATTATATTAATTAGGGAGGGAGGGAACGGTTAAATGCCAACCGTTCCCACACAACGCACACCCCGAAAAAAATAAGTGAACGAATGTGCGTATGTAGTGAGATGAGTTTTCTTTTAATTTTGAATTCTGAGTCTCTCTGATCCAGAAGAGGATCGGCAGAAAAATTCTCTCTGGAAAAACTCTCTCTCACTCTTCCTCTCCGAGTAAGAAAAAGACTCTCGCTCTCTTCCTCTAAATTCCTTTTCCCGGAGTGTATCTACGGTGAAGCTGTGAACAAAATCCGAGTGATTTTGTCTCAACCCGTTGGAATTCATATTATTCTCTCTAAGTGAAAGTATACTTCGTGTGATCAGTATGTATGTCTTCCCTTCCTTTTATTTTCTAACAACAACTAACGCACAGATTATCATAATGTAATAATTTATTTAAATCTAATTCATTTATTAAGGGGTTGTTTGGAATTGGCAAAATAAGGAAAGAAAGTTCAACTTCTTAAGAAGTTGCACAATTATTCTTGCTTAGTTGAAAAAAAAAAAACTTACGAGTTCTCAGAAGATAAGTTTATCCCAAAAATAGAATTTTTTAAGTAGAACCTATAGGAGTTCTATTTTCGAGTGTTTTATATTTTTTTCAAAATAACTCTTAATTTCTTAATCAATTTTTTTAAAAAAAATGAGTATTTATATATTATATATTTTAAAAAATAGTTTAAGCTTCCCAAAAAATAAAAAAATAAAACAAGCAAAAACATAGGTAATTTCTTATATTAATTAATCCATTGTCCCGCTCCTCCACATACATGATGACCATATTAGTACTGGTGAATACTAATCATCAAATGTTGACCATACTACAGGATACTAACTTAGCTATTAGGTTAAATCCGTACTATTATATTCATTAAACTTGATCGTTGGATGTAATCCCATATCTATGTGCACTAATGTGAGATCCTTTTTAAGGGTAGGTCTCGAAAGCAGTAGCCAGAAAGTCTTGAAGAGATTTGGAAATTGTTTGAATATGTTTTTTATTTTAATATTCTCAAAATAATTTTGGAGAATTATTTTTTGAAATAAGTTTTGGGAATAAGAAAATAAAAAAAATCTGTTTGAATAATTATTATTAAAATCATAACTAGCAAATGTTAAATAAGTTAATTAAAATTTATAACTTTGACATTAATGATATGAGTATTTTCTGCATTTTCTTGTATTTTTTGGAACAAAAAACACTAAACACCTTAAAAATGTTTTGATTTTTTTATTTTTTTATTTTTTCTATTTTTCAAAACAATTTATAAAAAAGCATGCTTATTAAACAAGTTTTTTGTTTTTCTATTTTCAAAAATAAAAAAAATATTCTAAAGACATGAATCAAATATGCCCTTATTCTTTATGAGCCACTTCCATTCTTTCATTTTCAGTAAAATCTTATTGTTGGCTTCTATCACGAAATTTGTTATCGTTTGAAAGAAAAACAATGCACAGGCATAGCAAAGGTTAGAACCTGAATGAAAATTGGAAAAAGAAAAATAATTGACTACTATTGTTTATTTGATAGGGTAAACATAGAAGTTGTACAATTTGTTCAATTGGCACTAGGCAACATAATAATCAATTTAAATTTAAATGTGAAGGTGTTGTTGGAGGAGGACCAAAAGGATTGATGCAGCAACGGCACCTAGCATTGATGCACTTGTTGATGAAACCTACACATTGGAAATAAGGAAGGCATCCTCTGTTACAATCTTCATCTGTCCTGCATTGTATGGACACCTGTGTGCCCCGACCCACTCCTATTCCTACACATGCAATTAGTAATTACTATTGATTTTTAATTATATGCGAATTGTATATTGAATCTTTTTATTCTAATCCTAAATATAAAACCTTTTATAATATGTAAAATATTATTTATTATATATTTTTTAAAAATTATCACTATTTAATGTATTCAAAAAAAAAAGATACTCCCTTCAATTCAAAATATAAGTCCTTTTTTAGAATATTTTTTTGAACCAAAATATAAGTCCTATTTAAGTAAAGTCAAAAGTATTAATAATTTTTTTCCTAATTTATTTTTGTCATTAATTAGCTTATAAGAAAGAAAGTTATTTTGAAAATTGTATTTATTAAGGGTAATGTTGGAAAACAATATAAGTTTTTGACAAATTTAAATAGTTTAACTCTCTTTCTTAGTTTGAGTGCACCTTATAAAAAAGGACTTATATTTTGAATCGGTATGAGTATTAAATAAGTGTAATTTTGAAAAAAATATTATGATTTTTTTGAAAAATCAAAGTAATTAACTAATTTTAATTTCCATTATTAATCCGCGTGATTTGATTGAAAGATTTCTATATTAAGGATTAGATAAAGTAATGTTCATTCAATATTTATTCAAATCTACCACCAAACGCTTTGATCGACTGGCAGGAGTCGTTCTAGCTTAACCACAGGTATTGGGTTCGAGACGTGGGAATGTAGTAGTGTGGAGTGGTAGGGGCACCCACCCTTGTGGTGCCTGTCAGGTCTCGAATCCAAATTAGCCTGGGCCACGTTAAAATCCTCACAGTTCGCCTGAAACAGGCTCCAGGATATCCGATGTATACGCAAAAAAAAATATTTATTCAAATCTTTCAATAGTGGCTCACAAGAGGACTGTATATATATCTATATTTATATATAAATACTTACTTCAATTCTTAATACAAAACTCTTTTAATTGAAACACACAGATTAAATATGGGAATAAAAATTAGTTAGCTATCGTAATTTTTTTCAAAAATTACAATATTTCTTTAAAACTACCTTTATTGAATTTCTTTATCTTTTTATCTCTTGTAAGGGTATTTTTTTGGTAATGAATAATAGAAAATGCTGCATTATATTTCAAAAATGGCCATATGATCAAAATAAAATATCTTATATTTATGATTGAAGAGAGCATATCAAAATTAATTCTTTTTTCTTGTAAAAAATTATTTAAAGTCAAACAAGAGTTTTAGAATGAAATTTGTATAAAGTAAAAGAAACTAGAGTGATCTATCAGTGTGTGTGTGTAGAGAAAGAGAGAGAAGTTACCAGATGCGATGAGAAACAGAACTACTAAGCAAGCCAATTTGAGTGAAGCTTCTACCATTTGTATGAAATTTTATGCTATATCACCAATACCAATGTGTTTTGTTTATACCAACATGTTGGAAGCAGAATGCCTTCAGCTATATATATATATATATATATATGTTATGTATGTTTGACTATAGATCCAAGTTCATTGTATAATTTCAGTAAAAAAAAAGTTCATTGTATAATCAATTAATAGGGTTTATAATGTAAATAAGAATATCCAGTACAGTAAATACTTAGTTATGATTGCAAGACACATTTATTTCTATCTCATTGATTATTTTGATATGCATACAAAATTTAGACTATTTGTCATATTAGACCGACACAAAAGAATAAGAGTGTGAGGAGCTCATTTTGTTTATTTACAATAATTCTATTTTTTCCCTGTATCTATGTTTTACAGTACTATGAAAAATATTTTATTTCTCACAAAGAATTCAAACTAGATCAATTTTCAATAATCAATACATTGAATTTATGTTATACTACCTATGGTTCTCATTATAAGTCTGTTTTAATTACTTTATATAGATTGAGGAAAATAATTAAAAGTAGTTTATATTCTTAAATTTTTCAAAATTTGCCACTACTTTTCAAGGTTGCTCTTAATTAAATTGATTAAAAGTAGTTTATCTTTCTCGATAAATTCATTCGATAAATTTTGAAATTAAAGTTAACAAACTGAGTTTCACCAAATTGTAGGGAAATAGACCATTTTCTTCAATATAGTAATATATTTCTTAGACTTGGTGTTTAGGGTGTTTCAAGGTTTATTTTGATTTAGTTTTAAATCAAAACCAAATCAAGCCAAGAAGATTTTTTGATAAATTCTTGTTAAATGCGGTTTCATCATGTTAGTTGCAATTCAAAAAATTCATTAGAAAAACTAATGCAAATCGTGCTCAAAAACACTATCTTTAAGAGTTATTCCACCACAAGTCAGTAACTCCTCAGGATTAAATAGATCCTTTCTGTAGGATTATACAGGGAAGCAGAACTTAGAAGAGGAAGAGAAGGAGAGCTCCGAAAAATATTCAAGAGCTCAATATGGTCTGACATGTAGAAGGCTCTGCCTTTTATAGGCTGAGGACACAGAGAAAACTGTTGGGCATCAATAAAACCAATTAATGACAGCTTAATTACGATCAATTTTTTAACATTGAAATCAAAGGTGATCAAAATCGTTTTTGAATGTTGGAAGAAAATAGTTAATGAAAAATCAAAGCTGATAAATGTTCCAATGTACAATTTAAGGTTCCAAATTCAAAACTACTAAAGATAAGATTTTTTTGATAACTTTATTTTAAAATATTTTATGGCTTAATCACGATCAGTTTTTAAACATTGAAATTAATGGTGATCAAAACTATTTCTAAACATTGGGAAAAAATGGTTAATTAGAAATCAAAGCTGATAAACATTCCAACGTACAACTTAAGGTTCCAAATTCAAAACTGCTAAAGATAAGGTTTTTCTAATAAACTTATTTTAAAATATTTTATGGCTTAATCATGACCATTTTTCTAACATTGAAATTAAAGGTGATCAAAATCGTTTCTGAATGTTGGAAGAAAATGGTTAATGAGAAATCAAAGCTGATAAACGTTCCAACGTACAACTTAAGGTTTCAAATTCAAAATTGCTAAAGATAAGGTTTTTCTAATAAACTTATTTTAAAATATTTTATGGCTTAATCACGATCATTTTTCTAACATTGAAATTAAAGGTGATCAAAATCATTTCTGAATGTTGGAAGAAAATGGTTAATGAGAAATCAAAGCTGATAAATGTTCCAACGTACAATTTAAGGTTCCAAATTCAAAACTGTTAAAGATAAGGATTTTCTTATAAGCTTATTTTAAAATATTTTATGAAAAATATTTTAAATTTCTTAAAAAATATTTCAACAAAAATGCACAGTACTACATCTAACTCATGTGCAGGGGGAATTAGAGATTTTGAACTACGACTTTGGTGTGCGTGCAAACCCACTCCATCTCTTAACTCTTTTACTTGCTCTAAAACTCATTTTAGTGTATATATATATATATATATACACACACACACACTAAGATTTCCTTTGTTTTGAGCAATATAGGACTTCCTTTTTAATATACACCTACACAAACTCTAACATATCATGAGCCATTTTCAAGTTAATATAATTCTAATAGCCACAGAGATACATATATTGATAAATAATTAATAAAATGTTTCTATATATATTGTTATATATTAATAAATAACAGCAACAGTGGAGGCAGATTAAATATATATATTGATGATTAGTTAGTTATTTTCCTAATATATAGTATTTAAACTATTGATATTATGCTGTGCTTAAATTTACTTTTTCATGATCATGTACTAATTAATCCATTATTTCAATTGGAGCATGACAAGTTGGGAAACTTATCTATGACTAGCTAAAAATTAATGGAAGGTTTTACTCTCAAGTTGAGTAAAATTATCTGCACGTAGTATTTAAATTATTCAAAAAACATAACAGAGGGGAAACACATTGATTCTCATTTAGGGAAAATTCGAACAACTTAAACATAACATAGTTCAGAAAATTTATTCCAAATAAGTCATACTTATTATTTTTATTTTGACCAAAAAAGATTTTTTTTTCAATATCAATGGTATTTCTAGCCAACAGTCGAAGACTAATAAACAACGAAGTATAACAAATTAAATACAAACCAATTAAAAGACAAACTCAACAACAAAGAACTTGTTCCATGAAATAAAACCTGAACCTAACAGTAAATACAAACCTTAACATCACAAACCCTAAATAGAAGACAGAAAAGACACACATATATATTGCTTGTTTGATAGGGAAAACACAGAAGTTGCAGAATGATCATAAACATTATCATTATTGGTTAGGTACGTGATTTATTTAAATAATTATCATATGCAAAAATTTAATTATATCCCATAACGAAAAGATGACCATGCGCCAACTTAGCCACCAAACGATGGCATCACAACGAATTATTAGCTCCAAACCTTAAAATTGTGACAACTCAAGTCTCAAATGAACACTACAACATTTTTGCCTTCTGGCAATAGACAAAAACTGTGCCCAATGAGCCAAAAGTCTTGTCAATAACATTAGGGAACGGTTTCCGACCATAATTTATGCAATCATTACCTATTCTCTAAGGTAACACTTTTTAGAAAATAGGCAACAGTTTTTAGGTATAATATTAGGCAACAGTTTTAAATTGTTGCTGACCTATGCCAAAGGTTGGCTAATGACTTCAAAGGTATAAAGTTCACTTTTTAGTCACCTGTAGCACGGCACATTGACCGTCCCTCGAATGCATAATGCTCATCAAGTATGAAAAGCAAAATATTACATATAGATATAATTTCTCATTAAAATATTTAATTTTAATATATTCATGGGTTTGTATATTTCTTTTCTGCCAATACTAAACACTTTTATGAGAAGAATTATTAAAAAATCTAGTTTTTTAATAAAATTGCCTATAGGGAACAAATAAAAAGTATTGTTTAAATAAAAGCGTTGTAGGCAATGATTAGATAAGTGTTACCTAAAGAGATTTTTTTTCAAGCAATGGGTATTTTTTGTTATCTATTTGAAAAATACAAGACTACATATAGAAAATCATTGCCTAATTTATTTTAGGCTACAATTTTTAAGTGTTATTCAATATTTTTTCTCTAAAGTGAATATCAATAGTTACACTTTAAAAACTGTTGTCTATTTATATATTAGGCAACGCTTTTATTATTATTATTATTATTTGGCCAATAAACAATGATTTCATACCTGTTGCAAAAAAATGTTGTGGTGTACTTATATATATATATATATATATATATATTGATTGGATCCAGCTCATATATATATATTGATAATTTTTTTTTCATTTTACTACAATATGGTGTTTTACATGAGTATCATTAGTATTCTATTAAACCATGCTTAAATTTATTTTTTTATGCTGGCAATCTATTTTTTGCCAACTCAAATAATCTATTTAAACTGTGAGTTATATACAAGAAAATTTCAATTATTTGTTATCCAATATTACTAAGTCAGATTTAACTATTATTTGATTTATAGAGGTAGCTCTCCTATTTTTTTTAACTCCATTAATTTTTAGCTATGCACATATAAGTTCCCTAACTTATCATGTTCCAATTTTTTTTGGGCCAAAGTTCCAATTAATGAAATAATGGAGATTAATTAATACATGAGATTATCGGCATAAATTTAAAAATTTTAGAGGTTTATTTTTTTGCAAGTTTTAAATTTGAGTAAAATTATCTACACATAACTCAGAATTCAAAAAATTATCTGCACATAAATAGGTTTGATTTCCAATCTTTTGTATATGAAACAAATCTAGTTTGGACAATTTATTCCAAATAAAACATAGATATATGTATTATTGTTAATTATTTCATAAGGGAAACACAGAAGTTGTATACTTTTGCATTCCGTAACATAATTAATTAAAATTTCAATGTAAGGATATGTTGGAGGAGGAGGAGGAGAAGTTGGATGGCAGTACGGAGGAGGAGGATTGCAGCAATTACACCATCCTTTGACGCACAAGTTGATGGAATCTTCACATTCGAAAATTTTCGCTCATCCTTTATCACAATCTTTATCCGTCTTGCATCTATTCTCAATCTGAACGCCTTGTGCCACTCCTATACATACATACATACAATTAATTAATACATATTTAAATTAATTTTTATTCCAAAAAATAATAAACATAATGTTTATTCAAAGTTTTCAACACGAATATAGATATTCTTCAACGATGGGAAATTTTAAAATTTTCTAGAATAAAAAGAGAGATAGATACATACTTAATTTTTTTAAAAAAAAATAGTCAATTATCTTAATTTTTTTAAAAATCACAATATTTTTTAAAAACTATTCTTATTAAATTTCTTTCTTTCTCTCTTTCATAAATTAAATAAAAATATTTTTTGTAATATATAATAAATGCTACCTCGTATTTTTAAAAATCATTATATATTTAGAACCAAAACAAAATACACCATATTTAGAATAAAAAAGAAAAAGAAAATATCAGGTCTCACCTTTAAGATGTAAATCCTATAAATAAGAACATATCATTATGTCTTTATCTCTTCCCAAACTTCAAGTAAAAACTAAAAATTAGTTTAGGGATTCAATTTTTTTTCATACAAGCTCATAATAGAGTTATATTGCTAGAATTAATTTTTTTTCTCGTAACAAGATATGGTACGTACGTAAATAAGAGAAGGATACAAAAACATAAGTGAGATTCAATGGATCCTATTTATTTGAGGCTCATCCTTCTCTTCCTAACACTCTCGTACCATCTGTTATTCAACATAATAAATACTCCCTTTGGTTCATAATGTAGGGTGTGGAGCCAACTTTCACGCCCATTAAGAAAGTTAAAAAAATCCTTAAAAATACCAAATGTTTCAAATATAGCCCTATTTAATGAAGGAATTTTACAATCATTATAGCAGTCAATTTCCATAAGAGAGAAAGAAGAACTCACAACTCACTATTGTATCCCTAGTTCTGCATGGTATTGGCATTGGAATTCTCTACCAGCAGTTGAGTGCAATCTGCATAATACACTATTGGACCAATAAAAATGCATTCATAAAGTAAATAAAATCAACTAGATGAATGAGAATGCAAGATTTTCAAGAGGAGAGGAAGAAAGCCGTCTGAAGTTTTGTTTTGTAAAAATTAAATAAACAAAACTAAATCATCACAACCCTCCACTATTGCTTGTTTAAAGAGCCTGTGAAGTTGAACACAAAATGAGAAAGCCAAGCTTAGCATATGATGATGGAGATTCTTCTAATGGAATCTCATTAAGAGTGTTATCATCCACCATTACTAATCATTATAATGTTTGACTTGAATTGAGACCCAAGCTTAGCAGATAATGATGGAGATTCTTCAAATGGAGCGACAATTGAATCAGAGAACTTCCATGGCTTTATGCTCTGTTCTGACAACGAGAGAGTTGCAAATGGGAAAGCTTGATTCAACACTCACTGCTTGACTTGAATGTTCTCCCAATGGCTGAAACTTTTAATGGGGATTCTTCAAATGGAGCAACAATTGAATTACTGAACTTCCATGGTTTTATACTTTGTTCTGACAATGGGAGAGATTGCAGAGGGGAAAGCTCCACTCAACACTTGCCACTAGACTTAAATATTCTCCCATTGCCTGAAACTTGTGATAGAGAGGCTTCAAATGGATCAAGAACTGAATTAGAAAATTTAGATTCATATATGCTCTGTTTTGATGATGACATACATTCTAGAGGGGAAGACTCGAATCCATTGCTTGAAACTTCTAATGGTGTTGAGATGGAAGGATGCGATATGCCTAACACTCATGCGGAGGAATTGAGTTTCGATAAAGTGTCTTCAACTCCTACAATGAATTGTCATTATTGTATTAGGAGCATCTTTTTCACATCTGATAATGGCGTCTTCTTTCATTTTTTTATTTAAACTCATAATACTACTAATTTTTTGTACAGCATATTATTCAGATCTTGTTATGGCATTTTTTTATTTCGTTCATTTTATTTTTTTTATGCTTTCTTTTTATGTTCAAAATTTTTTAATCATTTTATTCATATTGCACAGTACTCTTAATCTCATTTTGAATTTAAATTTGTAATACTATTAATTTTTGCTACAGCATAGTATTATTCGCATCTTGATAAGGCAAAAAAATTTTTATTTTGTTCATTTTAATTTTTGTATGCTTTCTTTTTATGTTCAAATTTGTATAATCGTTTTATTCAAATCGCAAAGTACTCCTACTTTCATTGGGCATACATTATTTTTTTAATTTAAATTTATAATACTAATTTCATTTTAAGATAGAGGCATTTTTTTTATTTTGTTCGTCTTTTTCCTTAATTTAAATTTAACAATATAGTACTCCTAATTTTATTTTGTATTAGTATCTAGTTGTTTTTTAATTATTCAAGCATTTTTTTTTAGTTCTGTTCCTTTTTTTTTTTAAAGCTTTCTTTTCAATTGACATTTTCTTTTAAATTTTTTCCATTTTATAACTTTGTTAATTTTATTTAAATTTGTTATTGTTAACATTTGTTTAATTTTTTTTTTCCATTTTCATTGTAGATGAAGCTGTCATAGAGGGAACAGTTATGAAGCGTAATTTTTTAACAAATGAACAACGGACATGTATTGGTATATATTTAAAGAACTCATCTCATGAAGGCAAATTGAAATTGGGAATCAAAGAAAAGCTTGTTTCAATGTTTAACACTTCTAGTAGTGCAATTGATCGCATTTGACGACAAATGAGGGAAACTGGTGACTCATTTCATAAAAAGACAAAAAATTGTGGTAGAAAGAGAATTGAATTAGACCTTCAAAGCATTCGGGATATTCCTCTATCATAGCGGTGTACTCTCCGATCACTAGCTTGTGCATTGAATACCAACAAGACTTCACTTATTAGACAAAAAAAAGATGGTTCTATCCGTCGATACTCAAATGCAATTAAGCCATTGATGAAAGATGCCAACATGATTGCTCGTGTGAAGTTTTGCTTATCTATGCTTGATGAGTAAACCATTACGCATGATCCTACATTCAAATCCATGCATAATATTGTACATATTGATGAAAAATGGTTTTATATGACTAAGAAGTCGGTGAACTATTACCTTATGCCAGATGAGGATGAGCCACACTGGACATGCAAGAGTAAGAATTTTATTAGTAAAGTTATGTTTCTTGTAGTTGTGGCTAGACCAAGATTTAATAGTGAAGGGAAAGAAATTTTTTCTGGTAAGATTGGTGTGTTTCCACTTGTGACTCAAGAGCCGACAAAAAGAAGTAGTGTCAATAGACCTGCAGGCACACCAGTGACCAAGCCCATAAATTCGATTAATAAGGATGTTAGTAGGCATTTCATGATTGAGAAGGTTTTACTTGCCATTAAAGAAAAATGGCCAAGGGAGCATTTAGGAGAAACAATATTCATCCAACAAGATAATGCTCCATGCCACATTAGCGAAAACGATGTTGAATTTTGTCGGGTTGCACACAAAGTTGGTTTTGATATATGTTTAGTTAGTCAACCTCCAAATTCTCCAAACTTGAATGTCTTGGACTTGGGCTTCTTCAATACTATACAGTCATTACAACACCGGGAAGCACCAAAGACTATTGATGACCTCATTGGTGCTGTGAAAAAAGCATTTCTAAATTTCTCATCCCATGAATCCAACAAGATCTTCCTCACACTACAAAGTTGCATGGTGGACATAATGAGGAATAAAGGTTCAATCAACTATAAGATTCCACACATGAAAAAAGACACGATGGAGAGGCAAGGTTCACTTCCAGCAAATATGGATTGTCCTTTGGAGGTGGTGCAAAAAGCTATGGATTACCTAGGAGAAGTTGATGATTGATGACAATTGTTTTTTTTTCTTTTTTATTTAATAACTTATGGCATTTTATGGTTAATATAGTAAGATGCAAAGATAAAAAGGGCTACTTTTTTTTTTGGATAATTACTTAAATTTGGCTATCCTTCTCAAGGTCATTAGAATTGAAGGACATGAGAATTGAAGATGCTCATGCAATCCATGGCCAAAAGTTGTGAACTAAAAAGCTTCAATGGAGAAGAAGGTTTCATTTTGTTATTTCGAGTTGCATTTTTCTTAGGAAACAACTTGCTAGCTAATATCCATAATGTATATATATCCACGAGATAAAAAATAAAAAATAAACAGGAAAATAGAGAGTTTCGATGGGTTGGTTAGGGAATGATTGAAAGGATATCAAATTCTTCTACCGTAGTAGGCCCACAAGTTTCTATGCTATCAAGATATGATGAATTTATCCTAAAATTTAATTGTAGTATTCTTAAGAAAACAAAAAATGTAAACACCATAGGCAAGACCACGTTTGAAACGCTCTGATGAAAATAATATCAAGTTCTTCAAAGAAAAAGAGACAAAAGATAGGTCACAAATTCAGAGTACAGATCAACACAAATAGCAAATTCATCCCATTTCTTTTCATATTGTTAATTCATTGTAGAGAAGGATAAAGACACCACTCCCATATTAATTTTAATCTTCATCACTCCAAAACAAAACGATACAGACTGAAATGTTGATAAAGCAAATTAATAAAAATATGGAAAATATGTTTTCAGCATTTTCAATGAAAACTCATCCTCAACCACAAGTAGCATTTTCATACCAAAGTCCTTATCTTCTTCATCAGGTATCTTGTTCAGATCAAACCCTTCACAATTGGACATTGCCGGTCATCTGTCTTAAGTAGCTCGTCAAAGTTCTCATAATATTCCTCTGGTTTTTGGTTTAGATCAAACATCTTCACACCTCCACTGCAAACATCTTTGACCTTGGTGTTCGTTTGTTCAACCACTGCATAACCATCGACAGAATCTGTTACCACCAGTGAGGACTCACCATCAAATGAGTCAGCAACCACAGCAAACTCGAGATTGTCTATGGAGTCTACAACCACCTTGTATGCATCATAGTCAACGGAGCCTCCACCCTCCATGAACCCCTCACCACCCACACACTCTTTTACCACTGTCAGCACCTCACCATCGACGAACCCTCCACCTGCCATGAATCTCGCACCAACCACATAGTCTATGACCACCTGTGACAACTCACCATCAAACAAGTCTTCAACCACCGCATCCTCAAATAGCAGCTCATCTCCCATCGATCAATACTCGAGTGAAAACATTCCATTGAAGAGGGAGGATTATAAAATCCAGTGACTTGCTACTCCTGGGTTCTCTCAATCAGAGGAAGGTGATAAGTCTGACTCCTTTTGCATGATTTCTCTAACATCTTTAGATGATATGATGACTTCAACCTCAACCAAACCGCGTGTTACTTTTAGTTTGCATCACATTTATCCACACAAATAATTAAAGCAAGGTAAAATAATTAAACTAGGGGTAAATTGGTCCAAAAAAATTTCTACACCTTATATTATGGATAAAAAAAAATTGGATTTCACACCTTATATTTTGGACCGGAGGGAGTATTATAAAGAAAGGTGTTTGATATTTTATTGGAAAAACTTATATAACTATAGAAACTCCAATTTTATCAATTTTTTCATCCACTTGAATTTTATTGAAAGTATATAAATTTCTCACATATTTTGAAAATCTACATGACCTCTCATAAAAGTTCAAAATAAATTACACAAATCTCCGTTAAATTTTAAAAATTTCTATTTTCAAAGCCTAAGTAAACTTTCACTAAAAATAAAGAATCAATTACACAAACCTTTGCCATTTGTTTTAAATTACGCAGAAATTTTATTTTCAAGAAAAGTTTTTGTATATTTTAAAAATAGAGGAATACTCTCGGTAACTCTAATAAAAATCATGAGAGATTTTTGTTATTTAATTTTTGTTTCAGAAGAAGTTTGTGTAGGTTTTAAAATTAAAAATGAGATTTGTATTGTTTTAAAAATAAAATGAATTCTGTGTAATTTTAACAAAACTCAAGAGTGATGTAGAATTACTAAGCAGCCAATTTGAGTGATATAGAACCATTAAGAAAGCCAGTTTAAGTGAAACTTTTGCCATTTCTTTTGAGATTTTATGCTATCACCAAAAGAAATGTTTTTTTGATGATATTAATATCATGGAGGCAGAATGCCTTTATAGACATAGACACACACATACATGTGCGTGTGTATGATATATCTTATATTTGATTTTGTTTTATTAGAATATATTTGTTTGATTTAAGCAATGGTGGTTAGGTCAAGTGAAAATGATTCAATTCTCTAAAGTAAGGTTAATGATTTAAACTTTGTGAATAGAAAAAATTATATTGGGTGAACCATCCTTGAGCCCAACAATGCTCAAATTTAATCTAATAATATCAAATACATTTTCTTAGTTCATAATATAAAGTATTGTGTACTGGTTTACCTTTTTTACTCCTCATTTGTTTAATGACTAGTATTATAACTGGTATTATAATAATGGAAATGAGTCTTGTAAATGGATAAAAATGGGATTTTTTACTGTTTTTGAGAAATTAAAAAATGTAACAAAAATTTGTTAAAATGTTGAAATTACTAGAAACACATTACTCCCCTTATTCCCTATTATAAGTTATATTTATTAACTTCACACATACCTAAAAAATTAATTGAAAGTCTTGATATTTTAAAAAATTACCATAATTTTTTAAAATTACCCTCATTAAATTATAACTCATCTTAATTATATTTCACTTAATCTCTCTTCACCATAACTCCTTTAAGTATTCTCAAGAAGGGTGAAAATAGAAAACAAATATTAAATACTATGTAGATTTCATAAAATAACTTATATTTTGAAATTTTTAATCTTCTAAAAATATGCTAGAAAATAGAGGGAGTATATTATAAATAGGAGGGAGTATACTTTTTTATTGACTATTGATCCAAGTTCATTGATAGCCATCAATGAAATGTACAGGCAATAAAGATCAATTAATAGGAGTAAGACTCATTTATTTCAAACTCATTAATAGCATAGGTATATGGACAATTTGAATTTTAGGTTACATGCAATTATGTCACGTTTAGATTAAGAAATATAATTAATATTTTAAAAATTATTTTAAATTTATTAATATATCTTTCAATAAATAAATAGTTAAAAAGGAGCATTTAATATCATTTTTTACTTTTAAAAGGGTAAATAAAGATATAATTGGAAAAATAGTAATTAGTGTTGTCTTGGAATTAAAAAAATAATAGATAAATAAAAATAAAAATATTTTTCAAAAGTGACTGATAAAAAGAAATGGATGGAGTAGTTCCTTTCTTTTGTTAAAAAAAAAATTGGCTAACACAATGTAGTTCCTTTCATTTTAAAATAATCCAGACTGAGTTTTGGTTTTGTTTTAATATAATTATCACTTTAGAATTTCAAATAAACAATTAATTCTTTTTTATTATTTTATCTTTTATTAATAAATATAATAGTAAAAAGTCAAGTGAGACTAGTTCAAGTGATAAAGATGGAATGAGGTGTGGGTAGAGATTAAGTTCAAATCCTCTTGCTATAACAAAAAAAAAAGATAATGATAAAGTGGAGAGTCCTGGTGCTTGCTAAGAAATAGGCATTGAAATGTCAAAGTATATTTTGATCAAATACTATATATTTTGCTACAATTTATGATATTTGATGTTGGATATTTGTGTGTCCAGATAAATATATTTCAAAAGAAAATAATTTGATTTGATTATATTTTAATTATGTAAAGAGTCATCCTTCTCCTCATTGTTAGATATGTTGGAATTAGTATAATTCAATATTTTCGCTTTTAAGATTTTTTGAGTTTGTTACTATTGTGTGAGACGTGTGTGGTTCATGTATGTGAAACATTTAGAGCTATAATTCATGTACTCCTTCACATCCTTTATATTAGTTATTTTTTAGAAAGATTTTATGTTTCTAACTATAAGTTACTTTATAAAAGTTTGTGAAGTATTAATTACTTTATTTTAAAAATATTTTTCTTAAAAATTATTTTATGAAACATTAATTACTTTAAAAAATTTAAATATATTATATTAATTGGGGGTAAATATGAAAATCAAAGTAAATATTAGATAATTTTATTAATACAACTAATATTTCTTAATTCCTATGAAGTAATTGAAAGTGACTTATATTAAGGATCGGAGAGAGTATGTGTTATTAACACTCCTTCGATTCTTTTTATGAAAGACAATTAACTACTTCTCAAAAATTAAGAAAAGTAGTCAAAATTAATTAAATATCATTAATATGTAACAATATAAAAATTCTTCTAAAAAATGCTCATATTTGATTGAGTAAACCTTTTAATGATAACTTAATTGATTCCCAATTCCAAGTAAAAGGAATTTATGATAGAAGGATATAAAAAGAATTAATCATTAAATACATAAGATAAAGGGGATTGTTTCTTACCAAAAGATAATTTCTTAAAGTCTTGTATAAGGTAGTATGATTCATGTAATTAGATTAATTAAAGAGCCAAATAATCTAGCGATCTAGTAAATAGTCCCCCATTGCTTTTTATTTATCATTTAATGTTTTGATACATAGATTAAAAATATAATTAATATGGTAGAATTTATTTTATATTTTCCAATGTGCCATTCAATAAATTCATATAAATAAAAAAAGTAATTAATATTATATTTGACTTTTAAAAAGATAAATATATAATTGAAATAAATTGTAATTAATCTTGTTTTAGAATTTAAAAGTTAAATATAAATAAAAATAAAAAAAATTTAAAAATGAAAAATAAAAAGAACACAAAGTATGATTCACTATTAGGTATGACAAAATAATCTTTAAAGATTAACATCCTTTAGCGTGATTCAGGCCACATACTTTCTCTGCTCTTCCTACATTTAGTGTATGTTTGGAAAAGCTTTTACAAAAGTGATTTTGAGTAGAATAGATTTTACAGAAGTGATTTTAGTTAGAATAGCTGTTGTGAGAATTAATTTATGTTTGGATGTTTTTACCTCAAAAGTGATTTTACAAAACTAAACACGTTTGGATTATTTCAATTAAAAGCACTTTTGAATGTGTAATAATTTTATCTTCATAAAATTGATTGATAATTTTTTTAAATTATAAATTACAAATAATATAAAAGAAAGCATATAAAACACTTTTAATTTTTAAACTAAATAAAATGATATTGTTATAATGAACTTAATAATATAATATGACTAATTCTCTTTCAAATATTGTACAATTTGATCTCTAATTGAATTACGAATAAAATCCATATCCTCTTGAAGAGATCATGGTTAGACTTGAGGATGATGTCTGATACTCATTAGTGCAATCAGTATCTTCATGCTCAACTATATTTTTATTTTTATAGCGTAAGAACTCAGAACCTGTTTCATTTCAGATTTCCTTCTAATGAAGTTATGTATGGCTATTTTTCAAAGCAACCACTATTATTATAGGAAATAAACACTACTACAACTCATCATGATTAAGCACCTAACATTCAAATACATGGCTTAATCATATTTTTTCATTGTCAATATATGATTCGGTTGAACATGTAAGTGAATTTAAAAAAAAAAATGTAGCCCCAAACAATGTAATAATAAAATAATTAATAAATATAGAAGTTCTTGCCTTTTTTTTTTTGGCCTTGCAATACCAAACGAAGCACCTCAACAATGGAGGTCGGACGTTGATGAAGAAGCTTTGTGGTTGATGAAGAAGCTCTGTGGTTGATGAAGAAGCTCAGACGTTGATGGAGGCCACACACTAATGGGATCTACACATAGAGCTCGCCTTGAACAAGGAGAAGCTGAACAGCAAAAACAGAGTCGCCGTCCACCAGATTTGTAACAGAGGTCCGAGAGGTTGAAGAAGATGCTCGGAGGTTGATGAAGAAGCTCCAAGGTTGTGAGAGGTCGTTGTTCACAGGATTCGCAAACAGAGTTCACGATGAAGAAGAAGAAACTTAAGGATGAAAACAAACATACTGGGACCGGATCTGTAACACACACCGTGAAGAAGTTGCCGTTGAAGGAGGAGCTCCACGATGCCGGAAAAAATGCATGCCCTCCACCATTGAAACAGAGGTTGCCGTGGGAGATGCTCGGGGCACACACACGAAATGGAGCTCTGGTGAGTTTTTTGGGACCATTGAGGTGAGACATTGGGCAATCTCCAACGGCCAGAAGATCCATTTTACACACCATAAAAGCTTCTTTGATCAGCTTATACTCAGAATCTATTTTGAGCCATAAGCCATTTTTTCTGAAGTGATTCCTAGAGCATCCAAACATGATGGGAAAAATGGAGAATTACTTTTTGAGCTCAAAACTAAGGTTTGGGCTAATTAAAAGCTTTCTCAAACATGCACTAAATAGTTCTCTTGATTTGTACCATAACATTAAATGAACAGGATATTAAAAAAAATTATTTTTTAATTAAAATTAATATAAAAAATATCTATATTTTCTATTTTATTCTTATTAAATATTTTATTCTATTATTATTATAAGACTATAAATGAGGAGAGATAAATCATTAAAGATATGAATAAAATAGAAAAAAAATATATCTAATATTATATATTTTTAACTAAAAATTTATTATATAAAATATCTTATAATATAAAATAAAAAGAATATTTTAAAATGAAATAAATAAAAAAGAAACAGATACTGTAGAAAAAGACCACTTTGATTACTAGAAAGGGGGAATAGAAAGGAAGGGGGTGGTTAGAGTGAAATATATAAAAATAATCAACACTATAAATGTGTTTAGTAGGAAATCAAGGGCCATATCAATTTTAATTTTATAAAATTAAGTTAAAATAAATAAAATTTAAAAAAAATAAATTTATTATAAGTTATTATATTTAAATATTCTTTTTATAAAAATAAGTTTGATAAAAAATTTATTTAGTAAATAAAGATTAAAAATATTTTTAAATATATGATATAAAATAAATTTTTTTTAATTTATATTTTGTTAAAAAAAATAATTTTTTTTTTTAATTATAATTTAACCTATTTTTTATTTTTAAAAAAGATAATATTTAATCAAATACATTTTCTTACAAAATCATGTCATATTTTTCATAAAAATCAACCAAGCAACACTAAGAATGCTGGAAAAAATTATTTTTAAAGTTTAATTAAATTAAAAATAAAATAGAAAACTAAAATACCCTTGACCCAAAAACTTCTTCCCCACCCCTCCACCTTCCTTCTCCTCATCGGCGCTCTTCATCATCGATGGTTGTCCAGAATCACACAAAAATAAATCAACAGGATGAAAAAACAAAGTTAAATGCGCAAGCCAACAGTTGTAGAAACTACACAAAGCTGCAAAATCTCCACCATTGAAGAAACTACATAAGCTTCAAAGTTCAAATTTCCAGAATTTTGAAAAAAAAAACAATTTACAGAAAAATCAACAGAGGAGAAGCATGATGGAAGTTGAATCTCATGGGACCACAAGATCTGTTCGCAATAGAGGTGGGATTGTTGGTGCTGAATCTCGTGAGAACCACACCATCTCACTCTAGATCTGTTCGCGTGGGTTGACGAAGGTGCCAAGATAGGTGCGATGGAGATGGGGCTGTGGCCAACGATGATGGATTTATGGTTGTTAATAAGGGAGACAAAGAAGATGATGAAGGTTGCCGATGGTAGGATAGGGAAGGAGACGACGGTGAGGGGTGGGAGGAGATGACGGCGGGGATGGGGGAGAGGACGGCAGTAGCAGATGTGGTTAGTGGGGGGAGAAATCTGGTAGAGGGAAGAACTTTGGTAGTTAAGGAACCAAGAAAGATAATTGTCCAAGTTGTAATTTTTAATACCTATTTTTAGGTATTTTCATTTTGTATAGAGTTTATATTTTCATTTTGTTATCCAACCAAACAATCCTGACATTAGCATTAGAATTTGGACTCCCATTCTCAAGGGTCCAACTAATTGAATCAAACAGGGCTAAGAGTGTCTGAGAGCCATTTTGTTTATTTAGGTTGGTTCAATCAAAACATAATATTGCCAAGAAAAAATTTAATAACTGATAAATTATGTTTAAATTTAAACTATTTTTGAAATAAAAATTATTAGTCATCGAACTTTCAAATTTTTATTAAAATTAGTTTTTTTAATTAAAAAAAAGTGAAACAACTCAAAATTATTCTTCATGCTGCAAGTCTGAAATGAAACTCACGTTGAATCACGTACGTCAAATTGAATTATTGGACAATACATCGTGTTTTATTGTTTTTTTTAAATGAACATCATGTTTTAAATTGTAAATGTGTTATTCCTAAAATTGAACTCAATTAATTTTGGGCTTAATTCACTGTGGACTTTTGGACTCATATTACATGCACTAAGGCTAGCCATCACCCTCCCTATTCACACGCTCCACACACGTTTTCAACGGCCCATATCCGCCCCATTCACAGGGTGCATTCAGTGATGGGAAGAAAAAACCATAACTCCAATGGGTAAGAATGTGATTTAAATTTAGGGCGTGTATGTTTAAATTTTTTAGAAAAGTGATTTTTAGATTATTTAAAAAAATAATTAATTATTTAGATATTTTTTAAAAAGTAAAAATTATTTTGTGTTTGGTTAGGATGAATAAAAATACTTTTTAAATTATTTAGTAAATAAAGAAAAAAATTTACATTTATATTATAATATTTTTATGGGGTCAAATATTGTTATTTTTATAATTTTCAAAATTACTTTATTGCATCTCACCTCTTGTACTCTTTTTTCTCTCATTTACTATAATTATTTTGTTAAAAGCTACTTAAAGCAACTTCTCAAAATAAGTAGAAAATTTTTTTTTTCATATTTTGATTATTTTTAAAAGTTTAAACAAATATCCTAAAAAATTTTAAAAGTATTTTTTTATATAAAAAAATAATTCTCACATAAAAAAAGCTAAACAAACAGGCTCTTAATAAGAGTACAAATTTAAATTCTATTGTGCTATGGAGGTAAGGATCGTGAGTAATTTTTAAATTATAAGATTTTAAATTGTAAGACCTACTCTACCTTGTGAGCTAATACCTAACTCACTTAAACCTTCTTTTGTGAGAAAAAAAGATAAAGATAGATAGTGTAATTATGAGATGAAGACCTCATTGGTTACATTCTCGTGTCTCTCTCTCCCAGTATATACTTGAATGCATGGATGGAGAGGATCTAAAAGCCATTTTTAAAATGCTATGGTTCTGATTTGGTTCTGTTTGATTCACTCAAAATTAAACCAATCTAAACCAATACAAATTGGTTTTATCCGTTTTATTTGGTTTTAAATTAAAAAAAAAAAGGGAAAAATAAGCTTGTCCCTATAGTTTAATCCAATTTTGAAGTCAGTCCCTTGTGTTTAACTTTTTTTTAAAAGAATCCCTCAAATTTTAACTGTTTAAACCATTACTCCTTATCTTTTCACATATCGCAGGAGCGACTGACATGTGCCACAAACCCTGTTAACTTTGCTAAAGTTGGCTAATGGAGCTCCATGTGGTAGCTAACTAAGACTCTCATTTTACACGCGAACTAGTTACCCATTGAAGAAAGTTTGGTTTATGCACGGGAGAATTTACTCTATTCCATTTGAAGCAGAACTCTGACATAGAGGCTAGGTTTAGGCGAGAGTTGGGTGAAGTTTGGGTTGAGAGGTAGCAGCGTGAACTATTAGTGGGGGGGGGGGGAATACTGAGGAAGCCATTGTTGAGGGAGAGAAATCTAAGAAAGTTGTTGCACACCATTCTCAAACTCCATACCCAATTTTTGCAGCATCGAGGTTGAGGGTAAGCTTTGTTTGTGAGTTCTGCAACTTCGCAAACCATTCCTATTCTAAAGCTTTGTCTATCTCTTATTAAGAGTGTTTGAAAGATGTAGCATTTAGGATTGGAGCTTAGGGCTTATGAATCGGATGTGTGTTTTCTGGGCAGGGAAGTACTTTAGGTATTTAGGATTGAGAGTGCATTGTTGAATCAGAAAGAAAAATAAATGATTACATGTATAGGAAGGAAATTGCAAAGGTGATAAAGGAGAAGTGGGAAATAATGGCTAGAGGATAAAAGAAATGCTAAGGACTTATTGCAACAAATGGGAATAGTGACCTTCCATTCTTTTTTGGTTAAAGCCTCCTCTTTTCTTGGGTGTTATATTGGTTTGTATTTTGACCTCTTGTTTTGTATGCATGTGTGCCGTATAACGAAAGAGACTTGCTGCTATAACATTATTTGTCTCCCTCTGTTTTCTATCCCAAAAACAGAGGTAAACAGGGTAATGCATGAGATGCAAATGGTAGGGTTAAAGATGCTTAAGAGCCATACAATGTTGTCATTCTTGTTCTAATTCATAAAGCAACTTCAATGCATGTTGATATATATATATAAATATATATATATATTCACTTTTCTTATTCTCGAGAAAGCCACTAAAACATACTGGCGTGCCTGAACTCTATTGCTGTATATTGTCTATATATAGAGATTACACACATATATATAATATATAGATTATGAGGAATGGTGAGAAGGAGGCATTCTACGTGTGCCTATATTATATTAGAGGTAGAGCTAAACAAGTTGGTCTGGAGCCCAGTTGGCCCCATCCGGTCCGACCACATCGGGCTAACTGGGCCAGGTCGAGGTTAGGGCTAGGCATCCTAATCCCGACCTGACCTGGCCCAAAATATATATTTAATTTTTTTTAATTATTTTATATATCTTAATTGATTTTGTAAAATTTTTATTTTTTATATATCTAATATAATACATTTACTATATAAATATAATGAAAATATTTTAAGATTTTAATATTTCAAATTTTTTTAAATTTTGAATTAATTTTTTAACTTAATATTTATGTAAAAATAATGATAATGGTTAAATATTCATAAATTTTGAATAATTTTATTTTTTTCTAAAATTATTTTTTAAGAAAATCTATTTTTAAGTATAAATAAATATATTTTTTATTATTAAATAATTTTTTTTATTTTTTTATTTAAAATATATATATATATAGTATTTGGTCAACCTGATACTAGCCTGAAAAATATCTGGTAGGGATTAAATCTGACTCAATTCAATCCATGTTCACCCCTGATAAGAGGGATTGATTCCAACACTAATACTATTGCTTCCCTTATGGGACCCACTCCATATGCTATGCTGATTCCAAATATAATGAAGATGAAATCGAAACATTCTAACAAAGGCAATACAAGAGGAGGGGGGAGTTATGATAAAGGAGATTCAAGAGAGGAATGACGAAATGAGAGATAGAATCAAAATTGGAAGGAACTTGTTTTAGTCATTCTACTCCTCCTCTTTACCATCTTAATAATACTTTTATTCATTTGATTTGAGAAACTGAGATATTTATGCCACCTTCCCATTCACAAATGGGTGCAAGGAGGAGGGATTACATACTTTGAAGCTATTCCTCTAAACTAATCTAAGTAACCAGTGTATATACTTCTGCAAGCTTAACCCTCGTTCATCCCAAACTGTAAGGATTAAAAGTTTTATTTTCCCCAAAAAAAATATTTGCGCATGACTCAATTTTTTGATAGACAACTTAGTCTTTTTTTATCAATAAAATAGACAATTTAATCTTAAAAAACATATTGTATAAAATTATGAAACAAAGTGGTAATTCTCATTCGAGGTGAATTAAAACAACTCAAACATTATATAATTCATAAAATTTATTCCAAATAACAGATATATATGTGTGTTATTGTTTATTTCAAAAGGTGATACACTTTAAAGGTGTACCATTTGGTTTTGCCCAACAGAGTTAATTAATTTAAATGAGACTGGGAGGAGGAGGAGGAGGCTGACAGTAAACACACCATCCACCATAGCACTTGTTGATTAAATCAGGACATTTTCTGTAAGCACACACTGGGTTGCACTCTTCATCTTTCTCACATCTATCCACGCACCTTCCCCTTTTCTAATTGTATGCCTTCTTTCTTGCATTGTGGTCCTCCTTTTGGTGCCACTTCTATGTACAGAAAAACAAGTGTTTAATTATACAGATATCTGGCATATTTTAAAAATTTATATAAGCATTTTAAAAAAATAAATTACGAAAATTTCTCCAAAATATTATACTAAAATTACTTCTATTTTTAGGGTTGGTTTGTGTGTATTTTGAAAGTAGAGGTAATGTCTTGGTAACTTCAACAAAACTGACAAAAAGTTTTGTGTACTGATTTTTTTAAGCAGTAAAAGTACAGGAGATTAAATTGTTTTGAAAACCTCGCCAAAAATTGTTTTAGAACTAAACAAAAAGTTTGTGTAACTTTAAAACAATTAAAACGTTTATGTAATTTACTTAAACATATATATATATATACACATCTGTATATACATCTATATATGTGTGTATAGAGAGAGAAAGGGCGAGGAAGAGAGAAAAATGAGTCACCACATGCAATGAGAAATAAAACAACTAAGCAAGCCAACTTAAGTGAAGTTTTTGCCGCATAAACATAAAATTTGTGTAACATAAAAAAATAGGGAAAAAAACTTCATGTAACTTAAACAAATTATATATATGTATGTATGTATGTAGGTATATTATATGTATAGAGAGAGAGTTGAGTTGCCGGATGCAATGAGAAATAAAACCACCAAGCAAGCCAACTTGAGTGAAGCTTTTGCCATTTCTTCCAAATTTTTGCTATCAACCGCAGAAATGTGTTTTTTGTTCATATATATCTAATGTCAAGAATGCCCTCATATATTTATACATTCTTCCTCCATTCCAAAAATGATTGTCGTTTCAGAATTATACCCACAAATTAAAAAATGTACTACTAAATAGCCTAGATTTTAACAAAACCTAATGGTCTTTGAATAAAATATCCTTAAATTAAAATTAATAAAATATTAATGCTTCATTGACTAAAATATTAATAAAGGATAAAATAATACAAAAATAAGTAATTGGTTAACGAAAATTTAAAGCCACAATTATAAACAGTGTATTTCATCCTACTAGTGAGTAGACCAAAGTTCATTGTTTGCAATATGTATAAGAAATAAAGATGAAATAATAGGGTTTATAGCACAAATAAATATATATTACATTAATTACTCAGTTATTAAGGTATAACATAAATTTTATTTCAAACAAATTATTTGCATATATCCAATCTAAGAATAATTTTTTTACATTTTGGTTGACTTACAATGAATCCGTATTAATTGGTTTTATATTGTAAATAAATAAATATGATATCTAATACATTTTGGTTGACTTGCAATTATAAACAGTGTATTCTATCCTAGTAGTAACCCAAGTTCATTTTAGCAATCAATAATATATCTTTGATTATGTATAAAAAATAAATATAAATTAATAGGATTTATAACATAAATAAGTATATATTACATTAATAACTCAGTTATTATAGTATAAAATAAATGTTATTTCAAACAAATTATTTGCATATATCCAATATACACAGAATAATTTTTTTATACATTTTGGTTGCCTTACGGTGAATCAATACTCAGGTGTTGCATAGGTATGCACATGAACAAGTTTGGGTATTCAAACTTTACGTTGCCTATGTCGATTGAATAATATGACATATTTTATATTTTATTTAATGTGTAAACGTGTAATATATATAATTTTAATAATAAACAGTAATTATTTTATCTCAAACTTACATAAACTATACTTGATAGAATATTATGAAATATGTTATGAGTAATATAAATAAGAAAGCAATAATGGGATGGAAGAGAGAATGGCAAGATTTGTTTGGGCCTAACTTAAATATGCATATAAAAGTTTGGATACATGTAACCTCTGAAAATTGAATCAATTATTTGGGGCTCATCAAATAAAAATGATTGAATTTGGATTAGTTAATAGTATGAAATGCCAAATAATTATAAAAAAATAAATAAATACTTTAATCAAAAGAATAAATAATGTATGGTTCAATTGTTTGGCCATGGTTGAATTAGAGTTGAACTTTTTTTTTCTTAAACTATCTTGATATTGATCTATTGAGTCTTCAAAAAAGTGTACACATACCACATATACAATATTATATGATATATGTATCATACTTTTGAATACACACCCATCCATATCGCTCTACAACCATTTCAATTGCGTCAAGAAATTACAAGATCTTATAATTTATAGTAATGTGATGTTTTTACTTATTTTTTCTTTTTTGGTCCTATGGTGCTTTTACATTTAAGAAGAAACAGCAAATATTATATTTATAAACTATTATGTATATTTGATTACTAAGTCCATATAATTTATTTTAACATCTATGCTATACTTTTATACTATTCAATGCTTTTTTTAACATTTCAAATGGTTCATTTGTTAATTAAACATATATATATATATATATTAGTACTCATATACTGAAATTTTAAAACAATAGGGTTTTATGTATCTATTGTATTCAAAATACTTTTAGACATTAGTTATCTTAAAAAAAAAACCTTTTAGACATTGAATTTCTTCGACTTGACTGACCTATTATTTCATTTGATACAGGTACCAAGCTGATGTCACACATTGGTACTAGTAACTAATTTGGAAGTATGTTAGGCTCTAAATACGAAAAAATTATATTTTTTTTCATACACAGTTTAAATTCGAGATGTCATCAAGAAAAAGTCTGAACTTGGGACATTATCTATAGGGCATTGAATTTTTTCTACTCATCCCAACTATTTTTTTTTCTATAAAGACCAAACTATTGTTAAAAGAATTGACTTTTAAAATATATAGAAGGAAATAAAACACAATATTTTAGCCTTCAATTGATATGTATATTGATTTAAAGTTGTTAGCTCAAGTTTGTTTAAACATCATAAATTTCAATTACAAATTGCTAAATAATTTTGACGAAAAAAAATAAAAACGAATTTTCAACTGTTTTCAAAGGCAATGTATCTAATTTTTATCACTATTCCTAAAAAATTATAAAAATAATATTTATTAAATATAATTATATTAACATAAATCATATTTACTATTTTACTTCGTTATATTAAAATGTATTTAACAAACCATCCGTCATTAATTCTAGTAAAAGGGACTAGAGTTATTTAAGGATGATATCTCATATTTGAGACCAATACAGAAAATGCCAGTGGGATAACTCCTCCTCAAATGAGGCCCAATTGTAGCTTAATACGGATCAATTGAAGTATAAAGTGTTGACCAAATACCAAACGGTTATTATAAAAAAATCTATTTAACAAATATATATTAAATTACCAATGATAGTTAGGTTGAGTGGTAAATGTCTCAATAGTTTTTAAACAAAGTCTAGAGCTCAAATCTTATAGATAGAACAAACAATGTTAGAAAAATTACCCCCATTTGAATCAAACGGTGCTCAAATCTAAATCAGTAATACCATATATCATATTATTATATTAAAAAATATACATAATTGAATGTGTTTAAAAAATTTAAAGTATAAAATTAATAAATTTTATATTATGATCAAAATTATATCACTTTTATAATTTAATAAAAAATTTAAGAAATACACTTGTTTGAAATATTGTTTTAGCTAACATTAATGTTTAAAAAATTATTAAATAAATATGTTTAAATAAATAATTTAAAATTTTGAAATTATAAAAGTAATCATCTTTATAATATTTTTAATTGTCTCCAAAGGTAAAAATGATTTTTTTTGGGACCAACCTCATCAAGATAAAAGATCCAACCCCATTAAATTTTTTTTTGGACCAACCTCATCAAGATAAAATTTCTAACACATTGTACCATTGGCAGAATCTAGATTTGGTGCACATTTACATATTCCATTTGGATCATTAGTTATTTTATTTTTGTATTTTTAAAAGCAAAATATTAATTTTTTACAACTTGATAGTTATAAGATTGATAATCTTTTTAAAAATTTTTTGTTCTTAATATAAGGTTCTTTTGGAATTATCTGGATCATTAAATTTTTTTTACCTAAATATCCTTAATTTGTTTGATAATCAGCATCTGCTATTAATGTGAATAATTACACTAATAATTAGTGATATACTAATATTAAGTATGATTTTCTTGAGAAAAGGAAAGAATACTATTAATAAACTTAATTAAATGAGAATAATTTTTTAAATAATATTTTATTAAAAAACTCTTATAAAAAGAATTTGAAGACTATTTGAACTGTTCAAATCTCATATACACGATTTATATGAGATGTAGACATGACACATGTCTTTGAAGTTATAATTTGGCCAAAAAAAATATATTTTTACAATTATAAACAAAGATGTGTGACGGATCCATTTACCATTTGCATTTTACAAGTATTGAATAATACAATTTTTTTTTTGGCCTGAGTATTGAATAATACAATTTACTCTTCGAGTTTTTGTGCAGTTCACAAGGAGTAACCTAGCTGCTTGGAAAGGGAAATTAAATTCTATAACTAGAGAAGAGAGAGGAAGGAATCTACTCACATATCAACTTTTTTGTATCAGTTTTGTTACACACTCTACATTTTACAATTTTTTTTTAAATACAAACGAGGACGGAGCCCAAATTAGTTTGTCTGTGGTTTATTTGGGCTCTGCCCTCGTTTCTACAAAAAAAAAACGACTTCATTTTGTATTGCCAAGGATACATTTGGATCCATGCATTATTAGCTATTCTTCAAAACGATGAAACGTTCCCTTTCTTGTTGGATAATATTTTCAACGGTTTTCTTTTATTTTTTTATTAAGTTTTTTTAAATATCTTTTAATAATCACGGAACTGTTATTTGTTAGCTCTTTAAATTCGGAGTTTCCACCTTGTTCAAACTAGCCCATAATAGTGCGTGCGTGTGTGTGTGTTCAACCAAAATACAGAAAAAGTGTGTTTACGTATAATTTAGATGGCCTTATGGTCTGTCAAATATAAAAATGAATTATATTCTCTATAATTATTTGTTATAAATTTTATATTTTAGATTGATAAATTTGATATATATGCTTTTAAAAAGAACTAAAATGAGTAAAAATCCATTCAACATGAATATATCAATATAATTAATAATACTTTTGAACCCCTACCAATTTAAGGAGGGAAAAAAATAACAAAACGAACCAATATTTTTAAAAGAAAATGAAAAACAACTTTCTATTAAAAAAAAAAATTCAGATAAATATCAAGAAATCAAGATATTTTTAAAAGGAAATCTAATCCGTCTAATTCCCTAAAACTATCAAAATTTGTAATTAAAATTAAAATTAGAAGATAAAAGAGGAAAGTGCCAGTGTAAATGACTTATTTGTAAATGACACAAATTCATTTATAAGTAATAATAGTATATTTATAAATAATATAACCTTATTTGCAAGTGATACTATTATTACTTACTAATAAGCATATGCCACTTAACCATTTGTCAATTATAAATTAGTAAAAGTCAGTGGTAAATAAATAAAATTTAGTTGTTGCAAGTAGATATAGGGGCATATTAGTCACTTTTTATCAAATTTTAATTCCAATTTGCAATCTTTTTGAAAATTAAGGAGAACAAGGCTCCTTTTTAGAAATATCTTGATTCCTTGATATTTCTTAAGGTTTTTTTCAAAAAAATTATTGTGAATTTCTAAAATTGATAATAATTAGAAGTGGGTCGAGGTGAGTCACAGCAAATTATTGTGAATTTCTAATTTTAAAATTGATAATAATTAGATTTATTATATATATATATATATATGATTTTTATCTTTAAAATAATTATAATCTGAAATGTTTTAAATATAATTTTTCATAAATTTAAGTTTGAAGGCATGACAATTCCAAAAACAAAATGCACAAATCCAAGAAATTCAAAACTCCAATACAATAATTAGTCCATTTTTATTGCTAAAAAGCAAGCTCAGTATACAAAATTGTGTATCGCGCTACTACCTATGAAAATCAACAGTAAAAAGAACGTCACCTGCCGTGAGAAGCAAGTGGAACCAATTATGACAGCGGAGTCGCAGCCGGCGTCGGCCTCGGCGAAGGAGCCGGAGAGTTCCGACACAAAGGACACGTGGCGCTCAACCGGAGCCACTCGTCCAAGCATTCCGCGTGGAAGCAGTGGTTGCACTCTGGAATGCACCGCACCGTATCATTCTGCACATACTCACCTAAGCAAATAGCGCATGGGCCCCCATTGGGCTTGGGCAATCGCCGACTCTCCCCTAACACAATCTTCGGGTAGGCTTCTATCGTGGGCTTATCCAGGCCCAAAACCACCACCACCGGCTCGTCCACATTGTCACTACTGCTACTACTATTACTAATGCGGCGGTTAAGGCGGCGGTTGTTGGCCTTGATGCGGACGCAAGCGTAGGAGGCGAGCATGATGGTGGAGATGAGGACCAGGATGCTGACGGTGATGGCGATGCCGTAGCCGAGGCTGGTGCCAGTGGTGGAGATCGGTGGGTCGGCGGTTGACATGAGAGAGAAAGAGAAAGGTAGGAGGGGAAGTAACAGTGAGGGAAGGGGAAGGTTATAGTGTGACAGAAGTGTGAGTTTATAGTGAGGAAGTGGAGGTTGGGGGGTGACTTTATTGAGAGAGAAGAAACAGTTGGGTAGTGAAGGACGTACCGGACTCCGCGGGAAAAAATTAAATGGCTTTGGCAATTGTGACGTTGACGTTTTTTCTTAATTGTGTTGCTTCAATTTATCATCAATCTTATGCTTAATTTTGCTTAACACCCTGTCCATTTGAAATTATAATCCTCCCTTTTGTAGGACTTTTTCATTCGGTCTTTTTTCATTAGGTCTTAAATTTAGGATTATTTTTAAAATATAATGTTGTATTTAATTATTTATTATACTACCACTATATTATATAAGGTTTTAGTATATAGATTAAAAAATATGTTAGAATTTATTTTAAAATTTTTACATGTTTTAATAAATAAATAGGTAAAAAAAAAATAATTAATATCATCTTTGGCTCTTAAAAAAGTAGATAAAAATTTAGTGAAAAAATAATAATTAATTATATCTTAGAATTTGAAAGTGACATATAAATAAAAGTAAAAAATTTCTTTAAAAGTGAGACATAAAAAAGAAATAGAGGAAGTAAAAAAAAATATTCCTATTTAATTTTTCATAAATTATTTCAATTTTAAAAAATAAAGTCCACCCAATCTTTACCACTCATCATTAAATTAAATTAAATTAAATGTTACAGTAATTCACTTTTTTTCTAATAAAATTCAATAGGTAAATTTAAAAAAATTATATTTTTTAAAAGAATTGTTAACTACTTTTAATTCCATATCTTATTAATTGATTCAGTTAAAAGGGTCGGGAGTACTATCTTAATTTGAATAGTGTGAAATAGTAATTAATTTGCTCATTGATGAAGTTTCTTCTTAACAATGGATTTGGCACGTTCGACAGTGGGGTCAAAGAGACAGAAGGAAGACAGAAAGAATTAAAATATTGTCTGCTAAATATACTTGAAAATAATAATATTATCCCAATCTTTTTAATTTTATTAATTATTTTAACTTAATTATTTAAATATCTACCACAATGGTTCTTCGAATCGTGGGCTAGTTTGATACAAACAATGGATATAAAACGTAAGATTTGGGAAATGATGGGATGCTTTGCCACTGTGGCAAAGTCAGGACACTAGATTACGGTGTAAAATTGTTAAAAAATTGGCTAAAGATTTTTAAAAAAAATTACAAAAAAATGAATAATTGACCATTAGTTTATACTTTATACTACTTTATAAATAATTACAAATTATAATTGATCATTATAATTTAATTTTATTTACAATTTACAAATAATATATATTTGTAGTGACAAGGAGTATCCCACCAATATTAAATATTAATCTTCCTTTCGATATGAAGGGTAAATGATTAACTCTTTTTAATTAGATTTATTTCATAAATAAAGGTTTAGAATCAAACAATTGTTGCTGAAAATCCTAGTTTATACAATTTTGATGAAAATTGTGGCTCATCTAATAGTGACTTTTCATTTAAAAGCATTTTTATTTTTAATTAAAAATCTAGAGAACTTGTAATTATTATAAATTATAAATATTTTAGATAATCACAAAAGACACATAAAAAAAAGAATATTTCTCAATAATTTTAAAAATGTCACAATAAATGAATCACAAAAGACACACAAACAAAAAAGAATATTTCTCAATAATTTTAAAAATGTCACAATAAAAAATTATAAGTTAGATAAAAAAAAAGATATATTCATAAAAACTACAAAAAATGACTCTTCTTTTTGTTCTCTAAATAAAAAAAATGATTTATGAGCTAAATAAATAAGCATAAGGCTATAAACTTAAAATTATTAGTTTTAAATTAAAATAAATATTGAAATGAGCTTATGAAAATTATTTGAAAGTTTGAGTTTTTTTTCCTCTTTTTTATCATAAACTAGAAGTATTTTTTTCCTGTAGTAGAGCTGTTCAATATGACCCGTGGCCTGGTTGGCCTCGTGTGGCCCTATCATTTCAAGCCAGGCTGAAAAAGAAAAATAAAAAAGTAAAAGAGAATTGGGCCACAAAGAGGATTGGGCCGAATCTTAGGCAAGTCACTCACTCGTGCTGGCATGACCTGATATAAATTATTTTTTCAATTTTTTCAATTTTCTTTATTTGTTAAAGGTATTGAATAATTTTATATAACTGTTTTTTTTTCTCATATACCTAATGTAATAAATTAATTTTATAATTATAATAGATACATTTTATTATTTCAATCTTTAATTTTATTTCAAATTTTAAATTCATTTCTTAACTTCATATTATATAAAAATAAATAATGTATAATTGTTGAGCATTTATAATTTTGATAAATATTACTGTTTAACTCAATATTATTTCCTAAAAAAATATATTTTAAATTAAGCTAATTATGTTTTTTTAATAAAAATTAAATTAACTTATTTTTTATTTCATATTTTTTATACCGAGTCAAACCCGGCCCAATGAAGGACCAGGTCATCCCGAGCCTGCCCGGGCCACGGGCCATTTTTCCTTAACCCGTGATGTTTCGAGCTGGATATCAAGTCAGGGTGATGCCTGACCTGTGAACACCCTTAACCTATAATAAAGACTAATATCTTTTTTGCTATTGAGAGTAAACGATAGATCTCTTATAACTAAATTTTCTCTATAAAGGTTCAAAGTTTAATTTTAATTTGTTGAGCTTTAAGATGAAATATCAATGTTTCAAAAGTTTTTTCAACGAAAAATATTTGAAGATTAGAGAACGCAAAATATTATCATTAAGAGGTGCAAAACATCAAAATTTAGTATCCTATCTATGAATATAATTTTCTCCTAGGCCAGGGTGCATGTGCAGTGCCACCTCCTTACTTGCACGTGGCTTCAGCTAGTGATCATTAATTATGTCCAAGGACGTGAGGTCGCAATTTGAGCTTTTGTTTGTTGGCCAAAAAATTTTGAGCTTTTGTTGCTCACGCAGAGTTCATTTTTAAATTTTAATGATCGCATTTTTTTCTTTTCCAACTTGTTTTTCTTTAAACCAACATCAATATCTAGTAAAAAAAAATATATCAATATAAAATATAAAATTTATAGAGATAACATTAATACCTATGGTGACTTAGGACCGCCGCAGATGCTCTAAGTACTCACAAAAACTTGTCTTTCTCATGGCAAACTTTTAAAAAGAAAACAAATTATAAGTAAAAATTAAAAAAATATGGTGAAAAAATTTTGACAATGATATCAAAATTTAAGCTTGACCATATCATTACAAATTTACATGGTGGAATGTTATCCTTCAAAACAAGATCATCATATCCATCATAAAAAAGGAAATTAAAATCACTTTTCTAATAATACTATTGAAGACAAAATCACCACCATATCAATCATAAGAAAATAAATTGAAAAATAAGTTACCAAGCAAGTTTTGCCAAAACTATAATATCATGATCATTAAAGCAAATATACCACCTCCTACATCTTCCAATTTTGAGAACCAAAAACGAGTTTTTATGATGAGTGGACCCACCAATCACATAAATTATGTATAGCCAAAAATAATATAAACATTGCACATTACAAAGTGCAAGCATTTAGAATTTTCCCAAATCACAAATGTGGGCGTACCGGAATACAAACAAGCCACATAGGAGAATATTAATGCATTGATAAAGAGCAAATATGTAGATGATATACACACATCCATATACCCACTCTCACACACACACACACACACACACACACACACATATACTCTCTTCACTCTAAAATGTAAAAAAATATATTTAAATATATTTTATTCTAAAATATAAGAGATAAATAATTTTTATTTAATAAATTACTATGATTTTTTTTAATTTTACCTTTATTAAAGTAATCTTATTATCACGAGATATGGATTAAAATAGAGTTAAGTAAAAATATTAAATTATGGACATTTATGAAAAAAAATTTTCTTTGTAACATATTTAAGACGATTGACTATTTTTCTATTTTGATTATTTAATTATTTATATTTTGAAAGGGAAGTAGTACATATATAAAATAAAATTGATCAATATCATTCAAAGACTATGAAAGAAACTTTGGCCATCAATATAGTCATTTGTAAGCTGCAAATCCCCTCTCGTTGTCCTTGTAGCCAATAAGAAATTAAATGCATGGGTTTTCCAGAGGAATTCTTGGAACAAAAAGAAATTAATTGCCAAGGTCCATGAAAGGAGAGGAAGGAAGGAAAATCAAAGCAATATAATAATAAAATAAAATTACCCATATTAGAGGTGTTCATATAGGCGCATGGGCAAAATATCATCATTGTGATATAACTTATAATCTAAAACTCAAAAGATATGAAAATCTTATAAAACAGAAATTTATAACTCCTTAAGATATAATTATCTTCGGGAGATTTTTTTTCTATTTTGTATCTTTATTGAATTAGACTCAAAACTTATTTTTTATTTTTTTTCTTTATTAGACTTGTATGGACCAAAATTGAATTGGGTCGACTCCAAGACATGTAAATGTGCTTAGGGCTCGCCACATTCGGTGATTCAATCCGAGAAAACCCAATCTAAGCTTTCTGCAAGCACCGCTTTATCTATCATTCAACATCTTCTCAGAACTTTTATTTGGATATTTATTTGAATCTACGAGATTTGAGTATATTTTAACCCTCACATCACTTAGTTTTGACTCTTAGTTATATTCATTACTATAATTTTTTCATTGTCATTATCTATGACTTATGTATCTTTTGTACTTAGCTTCATATATCAATTCATTTATTCTTTAGAGTATCAGAAATTGTGGTAAAAGTCCTTGAGTTTCTACAATTGTTTGATTCTAGAAGTCTGTTTATTTTACAATTTCTTTCATTGAGGCACTAACCTCTGGCTTGTCTGATTTATTGTTTTGCTTTTTAGTGAAGCCAAATTTCATTAAAGAGAGCCAAGAAGACTCAAATGAGAACTTATTTTTTTATTTTTATTAAAAACCACACAAAACATGGTGATCTGTTTAGTATCACTACTTAAACTAAGGTTTAGGGTCAAAACCAAATTTGATATAGTTTTATGTGTGTTTAGCATAATTTTACTTTTTTGTTTGAAAATGATTTCAGCTGCAAAACGAGGTTTGGAAAGAAGCAGTTCCATATATACTTTTTCATTTTACTTCTTCATTTTTATTTGCATTTATTTTAAAGTCAAATAAAAATAAACCAATAAAAATGAAAAAAAAAATAAAAAATTGAGAAAATAAAATTTTCATAAAATTTTGCCTATTTATCAACCAAAATGTCCATTCAAAATTTTAATTTCTATAGATTATGACTTGTAAGAAAATGTTATATCAGATATACTTTATTCTCAATTAAATAATTGTAGATTAAATTTTTGTATAAGAAAATTAAATTAATCATGAGATAGAGTTTAAACTCAATTTAGAGAAAAATTATAAGTTTTGTCAAAATCAATTTTCAAATAAATCATTCAAATATAAACACGTTAGCATAAAAGTAATTCTATCAAAACTCATTTTTAATTAACTGAAAACCAAATGGGCACATAGTTGTCACACCTGATTTTTTACCTAGTTGGTGCAAAAAATTAGAAAAATAGAAAATTGATTTAGAAGTGGCCACCACCAAAATTTTTAAAAGAAAATTTTGGGAAGCCTTTTAAAATCGGAAAGGATGGTATACAAAAATTAAAATAGTTTTGGCAGTCGATTGTGCCGCAAGGAAGGTGTTAAGTATCATGTAGCACTCATTTGTAAGAATAATTGTCTTCAGTTGATTGTCAAAAAAATTTATGTGACCTAAAAATCATTTTAATTAACTTTTTAAGAAAGTAAGATATTAATGTATTTACAAGATATTAATTTATATACAAGGACAAAAGAAAATAAGTGAACAAAAAGAAAGATAAAAATTAATTTATTTACAATGGCGAATTTGATCTAAAATGAGATTCTAAGGCTTGTGTGCTTTTGATAGGATAAAAATTCATGTAGAAATAGAAACATGTATTAGTACATTGACTACTTTTATTGAAACTTTTTGTGAAAGAGAACAATAAAAATAACTTATATTTTGTAAATAAACAATTGTAGAATTAATTAGCGTGTTTTAATTTGTAAAAAGACAAATACCTTTATCATTTCTTTTATTGTTTTATCTAGAAAGATATTTTCCTAGTTTAATTTTATTTTAAAGGATAGTATTTAAAACATATCTTTTATTTCTCTCTTTTGAAAAAGATAGAGCTTTAAGAAAAAGATTATTTGGGATCAAATTGCCTATAAGAAATTCAATCAATATTGGTACCTACAATAATTTAGTATCACTCATGGCAAATACTAAAAGGGTGAAAGGGTAGATACCTTTTAAAAAAATATTTTTTTCATATATTTTATACTAAGTTGACTATAGAAAATAATCTTTTTAACTAGTATTAATTTCTGTAAATAATATAGTATTACTTATAATCTACCAATTGATATTTTAAGTATTCATGGAAACTTAATATCCCTGGTGGCAAACTCTAGAGTTTAAAGTTTATGTAAGAGGTTAATTTAAATTAATAAATAAAATTCATAAATCGTAATAATATTTTACCAAGATAAAAGAGGTAGTGTAAATGAGACGTATATAAATTTGAATTTTTCAAAATGACTTTATGTTAAGTGTGGAGAAAAACAGACATAACCGTGGGCTACATCATTGTCCAGTTACATCCTAAAAGTACTATTTCAAATCTATTCTTTTCCTGCCATCTTTTGGGTCAAAAAAGGCGTGCAAGGCCCAATCAAATCATCATCAATCATCAATCATCAAATTAAATTAAGACCTCGTAGGATGCAAAATTCCAGAAACGCTATTCTTTTCTTACTTTAGACAAAATCATTTTAGAAAATACTCCATCGATTTTTTATTAAGAGATATATTTTTTTAAAATTAATATTTTAAAATATAATTTATTTTATTAAATTTATGTATCATATAATATTTATTTTTTAATTTTTATTTTTATTAAGAATATCTAAAAGAGTTATAATAGATAAAAATTAGGAAAGATACATTTAAAATAAGTTATAATTTAATAAAGATAATTTTAAAAATATTAAAACTTTTAACTAGATAGAATCAATTATGAATTAGTTGAAAACTAGTTTGAACCAGTCAATTGTTTTTTTAAAAAAAATTATTTTTAATTTAAAGATGAAATGATATTATTCTTAGTACTAAATAATATTATCTATTATATAAAATTTTTATTAATATTATAATATTGTATAAATTTTATTATGATACAAAATTATTAATAATAATAAATTTATTTAATAAATAATATAATAATAGATAATTAGCTAATTAATTTTATTCAAAATATTATTATAGATGAATATTAACCTATCTAAATTTTAATATTAAATTATAAAATCTATTAATAATAGTTTTTTTAATTTTTTATATAATAGATAAAATTAAAAATATATTAATTTTACTACTACTAGTTTTATTATAATTCAACCATAAATAAACTATTAAATTTTGAATAAATATTTTAACAATTTAATAATTAGTCTAATTTTTAATATATATATATATATATATAATGTTTGTGCTAGCAAGATGTAATTCCAAGTGTTAATCTAAGAGAGGGCAAATAAAAGGCATAAGGGTCCCCACGCAATAACTGAGCGGCATCTGCCCCTCATGCCTCAAAAAAATCCAAGCATATGCCATTTGCAACCTATTGGGGAATTGAATTGAATTTTGATAGACAGATAGTAAGAACTCTTCTCAATATTAATTTAATAATTCACGTACATCAATTTTTTATTTAAATATAAAATGTGTCACCTGAGACAATGTTTTTCATACATAGAAAATAGTAAATAGTTAGAACTATAACATGAAATGGACACAAAATGTGAATACTTGACATGAGTAATTTCACCAACATTTGACCTTTTAAAAATTTGAATTTTGTTTCCATCAATATAAAAAAAAATGCTATTTATTTTTCCAAGTCAAAGAAGAAGTAACAATAACTTTCTATTTTGTTGGCCAAAAAAACAATAACTTTTCTATTTTTATTGCTTGGTCTTAAAAATAGTACTTTCTAAATTTGAACCCTTTTTTACATCGCCATTCCTCTTGGTAAGGAACTAAATTAGTGGAAGCTTCATACTATAAATTCATCCTCATCATTCGCTATCAAAACCGTGATCACCGATTTTGCTATGCTCACTCTCTTTCTGGGAACGATCGAATCTAGCGGCTCAAATTCACTTAAACCGATTCTCTCCATTTCAGTTTTTCTCCAACCTCTTCCACCGCTGGTGGGATCGCCGGTCGCCGAGATTGCGCCAGTGTTGAATTTCTTAATGATCTTCTCTTCAGGTTGGTATTTGTGTATTCGTTGATCATTTCTCTGTTTTGGTTGAATTCTTGAAGGAAATTGAGTGGGCACAAGGTATAATCGCTTATTTGCGATTTTTTCCCCTTCTATCTCGTGTTAGAATTGAGGAAAATGGTTTGCTCTGTTTTGTTCTGTGTAAAGCTAATGCAATGTTATCTGCGTGCTGGTAGTTTTAACACCCTTATCACTCGTTCGAACAGCGAAATTGAGTTATGCGAAGTTGAACGCCAAGAAATGAAATAGTTTTAATTCCTATACCTCGATCAATTTTTCGGCTTCATTTAATGTTATTTTCAAGTTAGTATTTATTTTTATTGCAATTCGGTTGAAAAATTGGTATCGTAGTTTTCCACTTTTCTGTTTCATTCCACTTGGTGACTGTGGGTGCTAGTTAATCTATTAAGATTCGAAATCATACACTCGAGCTTAAGGTTTCTCTTGTTCATATGACAAATATATTTTCCAGCTAAGAGGTCAATCAATAATTAATGTAATTATTGGTAAATCACTGTTTTTTCAGATTGTTTTATGTTGTCATTGGACTGACTAGGAACAAGAAACCAGGATGCTTGTGGGATCTTTAAGTGATTCTATAATCTTTCCCAGAGATAACGACCAAAAAGAAATGGTGCCATCTTTTTCAAGCACAAAATGAATTAGAAACTACCATGATTGTTTATCAGTGCTGAATCGTTTTAAGATTTTCTTCTTTACATCTTCATAGCTGTTTCATGTCCTTCTTGTTTTAAAAAGAAACTCTTATCTGATGATAATCTCTCTTTTTCTCTTTCTCACTCCCCTCCCTTCCTCTCATATATTACATCTGTAACTGTATCCATGTCAGCATTTTGACATTATTTACGTTTATAAGAAAATCTGAGAGGAAGGAAGGACAACTATCACACTACGCCACTTAAGTTAGTAAATGTCACCTGGCATATCTTGGGCATAATTATGATGAGTTGAACGATTGTGTTAATTCTTTTTCTTATGGTTCATATTTATCCTTGCTTTCCAGGCCTGACAGTGTTGAATATAAGGAGCTAGGTAGTTTTTGTAATTCCTTGCTTTTAATTGGAGTTTGGGAGTGTCTCGCAATGGCTTCTCCAGAGAATCCTGTAAAGGACAAAGATGATCATCCTGTAGAAGACAAAGCTGATCATCCTGTGGAGGACAAAGCAGATCATCCTATGGTGGACAATGCAGATCATCCTGTAGTGGACAAAGCAGACCATCCCGTAGTGGACAAACCAGATCATCCCGTGGATGAAAAATCAGATAATCTTGTAAAGGAGAAAGATCATTCTGTTGAGGAGAAAGCAGATGATCCTGCAAACAAGAAAACAGTTGGTCTCCCAGATGAAGCAATGGCTCTTCTAAAATCATTAGCCAGTAAATGGGACGACATACAAGATGTAGATGCATTGCAGGTGATCCCTCTTAAGGGGGCAATGACAAACAAGGTATTCCAAATAAAATGGCCAACAAAAACTGAGCAACCTTCAAGAAAAGTTATTGTGAGAATTTATGGCGAGGGTGTGGAAAATTTCTTTGATAGGGATGATGAGATACGGGCATTTGAATTCTTGTCTAAGAATGAGCAGGGACCTTGTCTGCTGGGCAGGTTCACAAATGGCCGCATTGAAGAGTTCATCAAAGCACGGGTAATCTGACTTGAACTTTTTATTACTCATCTTATTACTGATATCACTCAAGCTACCTTGGAATAATTTGGTATTTTTAAACCTGGTTCATCAATGGCAACTGTAGAATGAATGCAGTATATAATTTGTGCAAGTATTTAATTTCTTGACAACTTGATCCAAGAAGGTTTGATAATATGTCAAGGGTAAGTTTAACATAAAACTTAGGTTCTAAATGACATTATTAATAAGAATACCAGAGGCAGGCCTCTTTCACAGCTAATGATAAGTAACATTTAGGCATTGCTCGTATCTGTTCAGCACTATCCCATTTTAAAATTGATGTGCTCATATACACCTTTCCTTGAATGAGACTGATCTCTTTAACTCCTCTGTGAATTTACCAGACTTTATCAGCATCTGATCTGCGTGATCCATCTATCTCTGCTCTTATAGCGGCCAAAATGAAGGAGTTCCATGATCTTGATATGCCTGGTCTGAAGAAAATCATCCTATGGGATAAATGTCGGTATGTGCTTTCTGATCATGCATCCCATGATCCCATCCTCACTCCTTAAAAGAGTCAGGAAGAAGAGTTTGTTTATGTTATTCTGTGTTAGATAAGAACCCAATTGTATGTCTCACTAGACAAGGTTTATTGCTTCTTCCAGATTGTAAGTAAAGTTTTAGTCATTTCTGAAACAATTTTATCTCAATGCTTCAGAAAATGGATTAGTATAGCCAAGGGTTTATCTTCCCCTGAGGAAGTTGAAGACTTTTATCTGGACACAATTGACAAGGAAGTTGATATTTTGGAAAAGGAACTCTCAAGCGATCAACAACACATAGGGTTTTGCCACAATGATTTGCAATATGGTAACATAATGCTTAATGAAGAGACCAATTCTGTCACCCTGATTGTGAGTACCTGTTTTTGCTAGTTTATAAAATTAAGGTCTTGTTGCTTCTTTTCTTTTTAATTGGAGGACTTGCTTTGAAGAGAAGATTAGTTTTGCTTTGGTCATAGACTTACCATACATGGATTTTGCCTTTTGTTATAGCAACTTCCACTGCACTGCTGAAAGTCCTGTGGACCATTTTCTCCTGGAATATTGGGCAAACATTTTTGGAAAAATTGTCCTCATACATATCATAAGTAATTAGGTAAGCAGGATTACATATCATAATTAATTAGGTAAGCAAGATCTGGGTCTGGGATACCTTTAAGAGGTTTTACTTGAATGGGATTGAGTATAATTTATGACCGGCTACCCCATTACCCTTGAAAAAGGATAAATCATTTGACATAGTGAAAAGAAAAAGAGAAGAAACCTACTCTCAATGGTGGCAGCCTAGGATTTCAAATCTGGATACGGTAACTCTTGAATGCTGAGAGCCCTTCCTGCACTTTAAGGTCAAAAAGGTCAAATTAAACTTTTAAAAGAAAAGAAGTTTTGATAAATAGAGGAATACTACCATGTAACGACTGATTATTCTGATTGATGATCCCATTTTTAATCCTAGGCATGAGATTTTGAAAATCATATATAATCTTAGACCGAGGATTTTAATGCTGCCCTTTTGTCACAGGATTATGAATATTCAGGTTATAATCCTGTAGCATATGATATTGCAAATCACTTCTGTGAGATGGCTGCTGATTATCATACAGAAACACCTCATATTCTTGACTTCAGCAAATATCCTGGTATGTCATGTGGTTTGTATAGTTTCTTTTCATCTATCGTTCCTGATTATATGGTTGTTTCTCTTGACAGATTTGGAGGAGCGTAAAAGATTTGTTCAGGCATATTTGAGTACTTCAGGTAGTGGATTTCTTTGGCTCTTGATACTGCGCACAGTTGTTCTGATGTTTTCTGTTCTTATAATAACATTGATGATTAGATCATAATTTGAACAGTTGCATGGTCTAAAATTTCATTTTTGTTATTCATTTATACAAACGATACTGAATAAGATATGATTGTTTTTCATCATTCATCATGCATATGATTGCATTTCACCTGAAATACTGGAGTTATGATGTTCCATCCTGAAATTATTGGACTCAAATGCAGGCCAGGAACCTAGTGACAGTGAAGTAGAGCAGCTACTACAAGAAGCTGAGAAGTATACACTTGCAAATCATCTATTCTGGGGCTTGTGGGGAGTAATTTCGGTACTTTCACATGTTCTCTCTTTAGCATTAGTGATGAGAGATTCTTGGTCAGGCCTTTTACCGAATATAGGAAGACAAGTCAAACATAAATAGACATTCTTATTCTACCTATCTTTGAGAGACAAGGTCTACATCTGCCTTAGAATTTTTTGTTTCTTTCTTCTTCTTTTTTTCTGGTATTTACCTTTAGTTAGATGGCTTAGTAGTATCAAACTATCTAAGTTGAACCACCTTAAACCCTTTAACTTTTCAAATTTTTACCATTTCTCCTTTTCCACTGCCTTAACTGTGATTACTGAAAGTCCTATTCTGTGTCTCAGACCCTATAGCGACTTGTAGGAGTATAGTAATCTAAATCTTTGTTGTATTTTCTTTTGAATTGTCCAGGCACATGTAAACAAAATCGACTTTGACTACTTGGAGTATGCAAAACAGAGAATTAAAGAGTACTGGGCAAGGAAACCTTATCTTATGTGCTCTGCTGGACCTTCCCTTGAAACTATTACAACTGACGGTAATAAAACTTAACTGGATAATGAGTTGTCTTGTTCTACTGCATTGTGAATAGCTTGATACTGACATAAACAGATAAAAGATTCTTTTATGATCGTCAACTGTGTTGTATGCGTCTAAAAATTGATGATGATGAGATTCCAATTCTTAATATGAAGTTATATGATTCTGGAAGTACTTTTTAATGTATATAGCCTAATATTTATGCCTGCATGTGACATTATCCTATTTGTTAATTGTTAATGATGGAGAAATAGAAATCATATGTGAAGTTTGGCTTCTTAAGAGTTTACTTTTGAATCCATTTTATGATTTTTGGGGCCCGTGCAGTCACAATTTCTTCACAAATTCACACTACACTATTGTAGGGGTGTGCAAATCACGGTTTGGTCTCAAAACTGAAATAACCGAAATGAGCAAAAAAACAGCCATCAAACCAAACCATTTGATTTGGGAAAACCGAATCAAATTATTTTGGTTTGTTCGGTTTTGTAATTCGGTTTAGGCCTTTGAGTGAAGCAAAAAAATGGCCTAGATTGATTTTGGTTATTTAGAAAATAATGACTATTGCAGCCACAATCAATCAATTAATCAACATCAATAAAAAATATATGTCAACTTAGAAAATGGCAGTTATGGGAGGCACCCCCCAAAACTACTAGGCAAGGTACCAATACCTGAATTTGGGGATCCTGATTAGCCCCTATCAGTATCCAGCAAGCTTTGGTTAAAAAAAAAAATCGACCAAGCTTGATTGGGCTGATACAAGGCAGCCCATTGGACTTAAGCCTTATTTAGGACCTAATGACCACTTATGCCAATCCGTGTTTGCTCAATATAAAATATAAAACCTAAAGTAAATTGCATCCCTCAAAGCATGTCAAATTTCATATAATGCAGAGAGAGGCAAGCTAGTTACAGTGTAATAACATGAATATTCGTAACTGTGGTTTCCTGGGTGATTTAGTTATTGATGCAAACGCTGCCATTTCAAAATTGCAGTAGTTTTTACTTTTTTGGGAGATTAAGTTCTTTATGGAATTACCTCATGGCGAATTAAATAATTTTAGATTGCCTTCATTTCTGATTATGATTTTTACACTTCAAGTAATGTTAGCCAAATTGATGCTGTTAACTTTCCCGAGTAGGGAAGATTCTCTTCAAAAATGATGCTGTATTGCTGCCTTGGTAATTTAACTGAGGGTGAAAACTGAATAATAATAATTTTAACCCGAGGAAAATGACAGTTTTGTGCTCATAGTTGATCCTAATGACAACTAAAACTTTAAAACATATTTTTTAAGAAAAAACCTATAAAAATAAATTATTATTATTATTATTATTAGCTTTACTTAAACTTATTGTCCCTGCTTTTGAGAGAAACAATCCAGTCTTATCGATTTGGCAAGTTGTTTTCATCTCTTGGTAAAAAATATAATATCTTCATAATATCTTATAATTTAGGGAGCCTAAATAGTAACTTTAAGAAGCACTAGCAATAATTTATTTTTATAATTTTTAAGAAAAATGATTTTTTAATGTTTTTAATTATCATTCATTAGTGAGTTCTGTGTGTTATATGGAATTTTAGTTGGGTCATATTGTTCATAATAAATGAATAGTGTGATTTTCCATAGGTTTTAGATATTAATTATAATCTTTCAATTATCATTTTTCCTTGAACAAACAGGAAAATTTTGCTATATCCCATACTCTTGACATGAAAGAGAATGGGGTTTCCTTAGATTAGTTGGAAATTAAGACGAATAATTTGTTTAAATAATGAAAGGTCAAATATAAAGGATTGTTTTTTGAAGTTGAAGTTTGAACCCAGTTTATTACCTACATTTTCATCTTTCGAGGCCAAGTGGCCAAGTAGTTTTCAACGTACGCATTTTTGCTAGCAAGAAGAGGGACAAAACTAAATAAAATTCTCTTTTATCTGATTAAAAATTATATTTTTTTGCATAAATAAATGATAGAGAATGTGATTATAAGAGTAATAAGTCCTATTTTATAATAAATTTATTATTTTGGTTTCAAAATGTAATTTTCCAAAAAATTTATGATTTAGATCTACATACTAAGAACTATGGCCAAAAAAAAAAGCCAAATACTGAGATCAAATTATCAACCCAATCAATATTCTTGCCATCATTATTTATTTCTTACATAGAACAATTATTTGAAAATTTTAAAAAACTACTTTTTCCTCTTAAAATTCACTCTAAATAACATATCAATCCATTTCATGGTAAAAATGAACTAAACTCTCATGCATTTTTTAGGTCAAATATTGAAATCTTAAATAAATTTTAAAGAAAAAAAGTACACTTTTAGTCCTTAACTTTATACCAAATTTTATTTTTATTTTTATTTTTTTATTTTAATTCTTTAACTTTTAAAATATAATCAAAATTTTTCCTATCATTTACACCATTTACTATATTAATATAAAATATTAACAAAGTATTCTTCAATGTTAGTAAAGCCTTTTCTAATGCTTACATACTTATCAAATTCATTTTTAATGAGAAAAATCATAAGATTAAGGTTTTGTTCCAATTATTTGTAATTTTTTTAATTTAATTAAAAGTATTTTAAATCAAAGATTAATGAATACATTAAAAATATTAACAATATTATAATGAAAATTAACATGTTAATATTGAATAATACTTTGTTAGCTTATGAGAATGCTTTGTCATCATTTTATAATCGTATAGTTAATGGTGTTAAAATAGAAAAACTTTTAACTATATTTTGAAATTTGAAGAACTAAAAAGAAAGAAAATAAAATTAAAGGATCAAAATAAAATTTAATATAAAGTTGAGAGACTAAAAATATGCTTTTGTTAAATTTAAATAGGCTTCATCGTTTATGAAATCACACACACACATAAAATTTAATCACTATTATTAATTAATATTACTTACATGCAGATTTTATTTTTGTAGGTATTGCAGCACCTGCAGCCTCAAACGGTAATATAAGAATAATTATTTCTTAAACTATAAATGCTACATGCCATTAAGAATTAATTATTAGCTAACTCTGATTATTTTATTTATTTATTTATTTTGCAGAAAATCAAACTCAAGATGAGTCTTTGTCAAACAGAGGAACCTCAGGCAAGACCCCTTTCTTAAAGAAGTTGAAGAAAATATTTAGTCTGGGCGTTTTCAGGTCCAAAACCTAGAATAACATTTGTGCAGCCCATTGACGATTTTTCCCCTTTCTATAATAAAATATTATATTATATGTTAAACTTGTTATTGATTAGCACATTATTTCATTAATTTAGTCTTTGAAAATATAATTCGTTCGCTTAGTTGAAATTGTTGATCCTCGTTAATATATATACATTTTTTATTTTTGATTTATATTTCTTTAAAAAAATTAGATATCCAAGCATATAAAAAACGTTGCTTTTTTTTTTTTCACTTTTGGTCAAAATGTAATATAATATCTTTTAGAATTTAAGAAATGAGTTTTATAAAAAAATATGGATAATTCATTGATTTTTTTAATAGTATGACATGATTGAGAGATTGAAAAATTAATGAATCAAATGAAACACTCATTAGCTAATGTTCAGAATTTTTTATTGTTAAAGCGTTAATCTTCAGAATTAGTAAAGGTTAGAATATAATGTTATTGTTAGTTTAAAAGCTAAGTCCCACATTAAGTAGGGACAAGAATCCCAAAGACTTTATAAAAAAGAGACTGTGACATGTCAAAATAGTCATTATGGAAGATGAAATGGTTTTAATTATTAATTATTTAAACAAGCACTAAGCACCTGGCGTAGCTATTAGTCAAACCGAAACTCACATTTTCTTCTATTCTCTCTTTGTACAAGTAGATTAAAATTAGCTGACTCATTTTTTAAAGAAAAAATAGGAAAAATTAGTTTTTGGCGCCAGAGTTTATTATGTTTTGGGATAAGAATTGAATTTTTTCAAATAAAAATAAAAAAATTTTCAATTGAGAATCAAATAATGGAAAATTTTTAAGTGAGAATCACTTTTTTTTCAACTTCGACATCAAAAAGCAAATATTTTGAATTTTTGGTTTTAAAATCCAATTTTCCCAAAAGAATATTTTGGGGCTCCTATGACATCTGACAATTGAGCTCTTAAGCGTTTCACAGGAAGAAGCTAGCTCTTCTTCATCTTTGCACTAGGGTTCTTTGAGGAAGGGGGAAGGGAAGCCCTTTTTCATCTTCATCTAACATTTTAGCGAAATTGATTTCAGGTCTTATGCTTTTCGATAGTAAACATCGATTTCTTTGCTTTTCGATGCTCTTCTATTCTGTTTCTCTATTTGGATTGAATTTGTAATTAATTGTCCATCTTCAATTTCTTTCCTTGTTCTCTTTGCCAAGTTCAAATGGAAGGAGAGAGAATTAGGGATTTATGTGGAAAGTGGTGAACATAGGACCTTAGATAAGTGGATGTGATATATATATATATATTTTTGTAACGAATGACAGTAATTATTATCATATAAGTTAAAATCATATAGAATTTTTTTATATAAAATCAAATTTGTTCACTACATAGTTTCATATTTTGAAATTTTTAAACAATAAACTTATTGTCAGTTATAGAAAATATCTCTTTTAATGTAAGTCATCTAACAATCATATCAATCTATCCTCCATTTAAGATTATGCAATCAAGCTTTCACAATATTTATAGCAAAAAATGCTCTTTCTATAATTGTTATGGTCATAAGCAAAATCATTGTTAACTTTAAAAAAGATAAACTAATGGATAAACAATATGTCTTATTATCTCAACTAATTAATATAAATTCAACATTGTTATATATATCAATGATGTAAGTCTCAAGTATCACTTAGGCTCAGGTTTAGAAAAATAAAATAACATTTTTTATAAAAAAATTATTTGGACTCTCCTGATAGTACGATAGTTTCACTAATTTGAACTATCCCCTAGTAAATCAATTTAACTTTATATTTATTGGATTTAATAAAATCTTTACAAAAATTTTGAACCATATATCTAAAAGAAATTTGAACTTAAATATCTTCAAAATTTGAGATAATTGAGTCAAAATATTAGTATCAATGATATCAAAATACTAAAATTCAAGAGTATAACATATAAATTTTTCAAATTGAGGAGTTCAATCAACCCCCCTCAAACAATAGTTGGTCCATCACTATATGTGGATATGGTGTACCTTTGGTGACCACAAGGATTGTAGCTTCAAGTTACACATTTTGAATATGCACATTTGCTATGTGATGTTCTAATTGTTCTTGAATTTGGGATATGCAATGTGATATCGAATATGGGGTGATTGCTTGATGGTTTGTGACTATACATTCTAATTTTGAACTAAGCGAGATTGATTGGCTTAATGGACTTTGACTATGCATTTTAATTTTGACTTGTTTTGTATATTTTCTTGTTGATGTGAATTATACTACTTTGACATAGATAAAGTTAGAGATGATGAATGAATAACATTCAAAACAGCTAACAAATAGTTGTATTTCTTAAACATCCTATTTTTATGAAAAAGACTTTGTTGGAAAGGCAAATCATGCTTTAAAGGGATTAATCTTCAATTGAGTGGAATACTTCGAGTGCTAAAAAAAAGTTGAAGATGATGAAAGATCAACAAACAAAAAACTATCGAAAATTGCAAGAAAATGATAAAGTTGTTGGACACTGAATGTCTGTGATGTAAAATTAGCATAGTCTTTGATGAATTATGAGATAGTCAGGGCTAACAAAGCATATCAAGATACACAAAGATGGATACAATTTACACAATTTACTAAGTTTTACCCATATGAGCTTTTGTTATACTACCTTTGACTTCTGACGACAATCTTTTGTTCAAAAATGCTATTGAGATACATTATCCTTTCTATCCATTGCTTTTCACTCTTTAATTTTCTAAGCTCTTCATCATATTATTTATTAGAACTTATTATGCATTTCTAATTCTTCACGTCTATTTTTATTTGTGGGTCTTTTTGTTCATCAATTTACTAATCTTGATGATTTTTGTTACTTTTGAAAAAATTTGTCTAGTTTAACTTAGAATGCTTGCTCAAATATCCAATTAACTCCTAATTTTATAAGATCAACAACATATAACAGTATGGTTGAGATATCAAAATGAGATAAAAAGGGAAAATTAATCTGAAGATCCCTATAATATATACCTTTTTACAAACAAATTCCCTAGACTTTAAAACCCTAAAATATTAGTCCCGCACTTACCTCTATTTGTGCCGTTAGTCTCCATCCTATAAGCTCATACATTTTGGTCCAAGATGGTAATCATGGTGTTAAGTCCATGGAAGGTGAAAAAAGATTGGTTGCTGTGTGGATGTTGACTCGATCCATTCTAATGTTTGGAGCTATTCTGAGGGTTGAGCCGAATTAAATCGAGAATTAAGCTGGAAACTAAAACCCGGAGCAGTTCTCTCTCTCTCTCTCTCTCTCTCTCTATATATATATATTAATATTTATAAAACAATTAAATATTATTATTTAATAAGATAAAAAAAACACCCAAATTCCCAAAATCCCCAAATTTGCTCACAGACCACACTCACACAGTATCGCAAGTTTGCACTTCGCTTCGCATCGCACCTGCTGCTCTCCCCTCTACAGCTCCACAATCGCCTCGGACCATCGCACGTTCGCTGCCGTCTTCGCCTGCCTTCGTCCACGCACAGCACCTACTCTCCCCTCCACGATTGCAGCTCCGCGAGGCGTGACAGCAGCTCTACGATCTCGAGTTCGTGCCGTCCCCACCTTCCCTTCCCTCTGCGATCTTGATTCTTGAGTTTGTGCCGTGACCCAGTTGTGAATCCGTCTTCCAACTTCGTATGTAATCATTTTCTTGTTCTACAACTTCTGCTCCTGTCATTTTCTCACTTGTTGCGACTTTTGAGTACAATTCTTTCTTACTGTTGCTGATCAGGAATTAGATTATGGTAGGAGCTATGAAGTTTTGAAATTTAGTCGTTCTGCATTATCAGTTCTTTCTTACTGACTGCCGTTGCCGCAGGTCAATATTCACCTTGTCTTTTCGAGGTTTTATTGTTGTTCTATTTCTTTATTTAACCAGCAGCAAAATGGGTATGAGATTGCTCATATCAGTGTAATTATTATTGATGAGCTGAGCATAACCTAGAAGGGGACTTTTATTGTTCATGGGACTATTTAGTTAACTGACCTATGCTATTGCTTGGTTGACGGAAAGACATGGTAGAAAAAGCTAGAAATTCCCTTCTTCCACTGCCTTCGTTTTATTGTTATTTAGTTTACTCTTGACGCGTTCTTGTTCTCATAATATGTGACGTGATGAAAATTGTCTATGACATCAACTTAAAATTCATGTGTATAGTTGATTTGGACTGAAAAATGTTTTCACATTCAATGATGTCTTTAGGAATGAATATAGAGAGTAGTACCGAAGATGAATGGATAACTTGCTAGAGCCCTTCAATAATAGTTATTAACTAAGCTGTCTTGAGTGTCCTGGAGTAAAAATTGATGCTTCCGTTTGCGCCCACGCTTGCTTGAGCCTTGAAGTTCTAATATTTGCCTTCTTATGTTGGAGACATGCGTATGTTTGCTCTATTTAATTATTGATGAAGCAATATAATTATGATATTCAGAGACAAGAAGTTAGTGAATTTCTGGTAGTGGTACAGGTGTTCTTACTGTTAGCTAGAATATGATGAGCGTCTAGATGAGTGTGTCATAGATGTTTTGGCTGATATGACCTACTTGTTGAGGAGTTTCAATCTACCATGGAGTGAATTCAATGTATTTCTGGTCCTGCTATTTTTTCCTCCTTATCTACTGCAAGTATTTGTCACTTTTCCTTCTGTGTATAGAATAAGTTACTTGACATTTTTATAACTAGAAATTATGTGAATTGTTTACTTTTGGTGTTATTATGTAGACATTTTATTTTAGAAGATGTGATTTTATTTCTTATATATATATATATTATTCTATATATATAATATCATTTTGTATGTACTTATTGCGTCACCGGTTCGACCAACGGTCCAATCAGTTGAACCATGAAAACCTTGACTCGATGGCATTTCTGGTTTGATGTCCGGTCCGATTTTTAAAACATTGGACTCAACACTCATAAATATGCCACATAAGCATCAGAATTAAAAAAAAAAACAGAGAGATCAGCAAGCTAATCTTCATAACGTCAGTTCTAAGCACACAGAGGGGAGGTCCGACGGCAACTAGTGGACAAAGAGGCTCCGACATTGAGTTGAACAAGATACACTTTGAAGAAATCCTGCTGTCTGATGGAATCCTAAGGTAAGTCCTGTGCTGAGTTCATCTTGCAATAACATGGTTTCAGTTCAGGTAAGGGATTCTTTTGGGGAGGTGGGGGCAGGTGCCTCCCCTTATTTTGATGTCAATTTGGCTCCATTTGACTCATTTATAATTTCTATATTAAGTTTAGCGCAAGTATTTGTTCAAAATTTTCACCTTTATCTGGCTAATTTGAACTTTTGTTTCTGTCACTTAACCTCTCTTCAATTTCCATTTCTTGAACTTGTGCTCAACTTTGAGTCAATTACTTTTCCTCTAGTGCATTCATCATCGCATGCAACTGTTTTTCATATTTATGGGAGCCATCACCTGTCAATGATAATTAGTCTCCTGTATTATTGCTACTGATTCTAAACCATTTTAGCTTAGGTCCAACACATAGTTGCTCTGCTCCTGTTTCTCTCATTTGTCAAAGGTTCTGAACAATGGGTTTTTTTCCTCCTCCAGATTTGGGTACTTCTTGAATGGGAAATTTTCTAATGTTAAAGTAGTAATTCTATACTTCTAATTGGCACGAGGTGGCTTAAAGCAGAAAAAATATTTTAGGTATTAATCAGATTGGGAAGTTTGTCTTGTAATAATATTTGGCTATAGATGCTGGAGTTGTTTTGTTTTGACTAGAATAATGTGGTTCAAACTTCAATGCCTCAATGTACAAACTACGAAGTGAAGTTCATACCCAGACCAGAACCAACTCCCCTTCTGACATGATTTAGCTATCTCTGCATTATTTGGCTCAACATTGTAATGTAATAATTGGATGAGGTAAAAGAGCTGGCGCACATTGGTTGGTAATAATGAGATCATATTCATAACCAGTGATAATACTTGTTATACATTATTTCCTTTTTGAAAGAAAACTCATTTTGCTTCAGTATAAAATCTTTTATGAAATTATATGCTATGCTCTGTAGAATCATATGTATCTCTCGCTCTTAAAATTTATGATAAACTTTTGTCAAGATATGTGCTTCTGATTAAGGTTTTTTTTTTTTTTCAATGGATCTCTTGTTTGGAAAGCTTTTTTCTTTTTAATAATTCTTGATTCTTGATTTAATAAAAAAAATCTGAGACAGAATGGCTAGTTATCACTTAAACTTTTGGTTTTGGTTTTGACTTTTAACCTCTGGTAGCTATTCTGGAGGGGTCTCTCTTGTGTAACCTCTTATTCTTCCTCTTACATTTTTCTTTTTCTACAGTGTTCTAGACCCAGTGAATGGAACTTCCCCTTTTGGCATAAGGTGGTGCTGTCTCTGAAGTCATGCTGATTGTTTGCCGACCAAAGCTTCTGAAATGTGGGATACTGCGAGGCCTGAACTTTATTAGAGCCTATTCTTCTCTTTTGATTGATATGGGTAAGCCATTCACTCAAACTTTCCTTTCCAAATGCAATAGACCCTTACCTTGAGTTCATAATATAACCAAGCAGCTGAACATTATTTCAAGCTCTGATTATGGCATGGTTGTGCTTGTTTTTATGAGAAAAGGAATTTAGCCTTTGACTAATTTATTTATAAGATACTTTCAATTTTCAAACAACTAAAGAAGTCTTAAAGTGGTAGTTTCTTGTGTATATAAGAAAATTGGTATTCATGTATCAGGTAAACCTGTTGATAGAATACAAGAAGGCACTTATTCAATGTTGCCAACTGTTAATGATGACATGGATAAGGAATTTGGAAAATTTACGTTGGCAAAAGACCTGGCCTGTCTTGTGGAGGAATCTTCTAAAGTTGCTGAGAGAAAAACAAAGAGTCGAATGGAGCTCAAGAGATTGCTTGAACACCGCATAAAAAAGAGGGTCAAGGAGCAATATGTGAATGGGAAATTTCAGGACTTAATGGAAAAAGTAATTTCCAATCCAGAAACTCTTCAGGATGCTTACAATTGTCTTAGGCTTAACTCTAATGTTGATGTGGATTTGAACTATGACAGCACTTTCAATACCTTGGCAGAAGCACTATTTCATGGGAGTTTTGATGTTAATGCCAATACCTTCTCTATTTCAACAAGAGGTGTGAATAAAGAAGTTCTTGTCCTTCCCAATTTAAAGTTGAAGGTTCTTCAAGAAGCCATCAGGATTGCTTTGGAAGTTGTTTACAGGCCACACTTTTCCAAAATTTCACATGGTTGTCGAAGTGGTAGGGGGCACTCCACAGCTTTAAAGTACATCTGCAAAGGGATCTTGAATCCAGACTGGTGGTTCACATTGCAAGTAACCAAAAAGTTAGATGCTGCTGTCTTAACTAAGCTCATCTCAGAAATGGAGGACAAGATAGAAGACCCAAAATTATATGCAATGATTTGGAGCATGTTTGATGCCCAGGTACTAAATTTTGAGTTTGGAGGTTTTCCAAAAGGCCATGGTCTTCCACAAGAAGGGGTTTTATCCTCTATTCTAATGAATATATATTTTGACCTCTTTGACCGGGAATTTTACAGGTTGTCAATGAAATATGAAGCTATTAATGGTGGAAGTTGTGATGATAAAGATAAATCAAGCTCCAAATTGCGCAGCTGGTTCAGGAGACAGTTGAAAGGTCATGATCCTAAGTGCATAGTTGAAGGGAATCCTGGTCTCAAAGTCTACTCTTGTCGGGTTATGGATGAGATATTTTTTGCAATTTCTGGTTCTAAAGATTCTGCTGTTAATTTGAAGTTTGAGATCCAATGTTATTTGAAGGACTCTTTACTCCTCGATGTGGATGATCAAACAGATATGCTACCTTGTGATGGACCTGATACTATTCGCTTTCTGGGAAGTTCAATTAGAAGAAATGTTAGAGAGAGTCCTGCCGTTAAAGCTGTTCACAAGTTAAAGAAAAAAGTAGAGTTATTTGCTTTACAAAGGCAAGAGGCCTGGAATTATGGGACAACTAGAATTGGGAAGAAGTGGTTGGGCCATGGTTTAAAGAAGGTTAAGGAATCAGAAATCAAACATTTAGTTGACAGTAGCTCTTTGCTAAACACTATTTCCTGTTTCCGTAAGTCTGGAATGGAAACTGACCATTGGTATAAACACTTGTTGAAGATATGGATGCAAGTTATTCAAGCTAAAAATGCTGCAAGTGAAGAAATCATCTTATCTAGGTGTGTTGCTGAACCATCTCTACCCCAAGAACTTAAAGACTCCTATTATGAATTTGTAAAACAGGTGGATAAGTATATATCTTCAGAGACAGCTTCTACACTTGCGCTTTTGTCAAATACTAACATCTCAACACAACCTGAAATTAAAAAAACTGAGATTATTGCTCCTATATGTGCCATTAAAAAGCGTCTCCAGAGATATGGATTGGTCACGTCTAATGGATACCCCTGCCCTGTTGCTTTACTTATCTTGCAAGATACTGCTGAAATTATTGACTGGTTTTCAGGAATTGTTCGCCGCTGGCTTAGATGGTATCAGAATTGTGTTAACTCTAATGAGATAAAGCTCCTGATTTCTGATCAAGTTAGGAAATCGTGCATCCGTACTTTGGCAGCAAAGTATCGGATACATGAAACTGAGATAGGGAAGCAGTTTGACCTGGAACTCAGCAGGCTTCTATCAACTGAGGAGGTGGAGAATAAGGTGACAAATGAAGCTTTGGATGTTGAAGCTTTTGATAATGATGAGTCATTAATGTATGGAATTTCCTATAGTGGTTTGTGTTTGTTGTCTCTAGCAAGATTAGTGACACAGTCGAGACCTTGTAATTGTTTTGTAATTGGGTGCTCAGCTTCGGCACCAAGTGTCTATACTCTTAATGTTATGGAAAGGCAGAAGTTTCCAAGCTGGAAGACTGGGTTTTCAACTTGCATCCATCCAAGCCTGAATAAACGACGAATTGGGTTGTGTAAGCAGCATCTGAGAGATTTATACCTTGGTCACATATCTCTACAGTCCATTGATTTTGGTGCATGGTAGTAAGCGCTATCTATTATAGGAGAATCCTTATAAGGTCTTTTAGATTATGGTCATATATTGCTTCAGTGTTAAAGATATTAAAGGTAATCTTGCAAATGAGGTGCAAAATGTAAATCCAGACTTACGAGCAGATTTTGTTTGATATACAATGGTAATTCTCACCCTTGTGAAAATTTTTACTTTCATTGATCTTTTTCTAATCATGTTTAAAGATTATACAATTCTAGGCATCAAAGTTCTGAAATATTGTCCTGGATTTTTTGTGTTAGCATTGTGGAGTTTTTGTTGCCATCTTAAATTCTATATTTAGATTTAGGGCCTGCTTGGATAGGCTTATAAGATTCACTTTCTTATAATATGATGGTTGATGGCTACAAGTTAGGGCATGTTTTGTCGTATGAGATGTTAAAATACATTTAAAATTATTTATTCTTCAGTACGTTATGTATATTTTATTTTGTTTAGCGTTAGATATTTTACAATTATTTACATTTAAGATTCTGAGTTATTTTTATATTTAAATATCTTATTAAACTTTTATTTATGAAAATTTCTTTTAAAATTTTGTAGCCAAATGAATTTTGTGTTTACAAAGTGCTCTTTCTGATCATAGCAACCAAATGCAAAATTACTTATACTTCTTATAATAGCTGCAAAATGCTTACTATTTTATATAACTATCCTGACAGGTCTATGCTTCTTAAGGTAAAAGTACTCAGAAAAAAACTATATCGAAAGGGGCCCTTGATCTTTGTGTAATGGGCAAGTGTGTTCCCTTGTATGCTGCTGCTGCTGAATTTTAATGATAGTCTAGTACTTGTTTATGTGATTGTGTATTGAGGGGATTGTTCAATAAAATAAACCAACAACTTATCATCTATCTCAAGTGAGAATCCTTTTTTCTTATATATATTCCTTTTTAAGGTAGTTCTTACTTACATGTTCACGCTGGATTGCTCAGCACCAATGGCACCTTGTTGATGATTGCCAAAAATGTGGCAACTAGTCTGCTATCCTTGCTGGAATAGGAATGATTCAATTAATGGACTGAGTTATAAATATCCGTCCCAATGTTCCTACTTTATTACTTTGCTGCTGCTACAGAGTAATTTTATCTTTATGCTACAAGAAGCTAGAGTTTGGTAATCATGAATGATATGCCTTGTACTATAGTGTTAGTAGAAACTTTGATGACTCTCACTGGTTTACTCATTTATGTTATATGAATAAACGATTTTAATCAGATACATTTGAATTTGGTCATAAAATGCTGAGGTTATAAGTGTAGAAGATAATGGCTTCAATTATGGCTAATATCAGATCAACTTTATGCAGCACAAGGGGGACCCTAAGTTGACCTTTTGTTCCTAGTAGATAAATGATTAGTTAGCTTTAGCTTCCTCATGAATAGCTTCTTGATAATGAATGCAGACATTTAGTTTGAGAGTTTTTTTTTTTTTTTGGGCCAAATAGTTTGAGAGTTGCTTTTATCATTATTTCTGTTTTTTCCTTTTAGGTCCTGATGGATGAAATCATAATGCTTATATGCTTCTATCAGAATGGCAGGTGCAAAAAATGTGAGTTGTTTATTCATTGAGTAATTCATTTGATAACCATATCTTAGTTGCTTGTTCACGTGTAATCAGAATATCTGAAAACTAACAGAACGTCACTTGATGTTCTTCAGAATTATCATTTTTTATTTTTTGAAAAAAAATTCCGTACACAAATATTTTTCCTTGTTCAAAATTTGTGTTGCCCTCAATTTGTATAATAACTTAAATTCTTCGCATTCCTTTCTTATTAAATTAAATAATTTAATTCTGCTATGTGAGTTTTGAAGTTCTGCAGAAGAAATTGAAAATCTAAAACATCTTGGCTAGTTTGTGAATTATGGTGAAGAGACTATAGAGTTTAATTTAGACTATCAGAGGTTGTTGCCCTGAACTATGGGTTGGCAAAAATCCCCCTTCAGAATTCTGAATTGTGAAAGAAATGTCTTAATCAATGTCCATTCGTCTCAGGGATGCAGTGAATAACTTACTCTTTAAAGGCTTATGTTCTTTAGTATTGGCCTTCCTGTTTCAATGTTTTTAAGGTATCTAGCAATGTAGTTCAACTTAGTCGGCATCAAATAACTCAAAAGGTGACCATAATGTTGGGCTGTGAGACTAGTTAAAGTTTTATATATTCATTTTTGAAGGAAGGTGAAAAGACTATATTCAGCTCAAAAAACAATATACATCAGAAGGGGCATGCACCTTACACAAGCTGTTGAATCAAAAGAATAAACAACAAAAAGAAACAGCCCTGATTTAAAAGATTTTAAATCTTCAATCTAACATCTTTTAATACCTATTCCTTCCTATGAGCAAATATTTCCATTTAACTTTCAAGTCATTTACTACTCTATGACAAATTTGAGCACTACTTGGGAGTTCCTGCTTAAAATCAAAGCATTCCTGACCTGCCAAACAGCATAAATTGTAGCACAGAACATAGCTGTCCTTAACTTATACACTAGCCTTTACTTCCTTCTAGATTGCACAGACATATGTTAAAGTTTTATTGCAAGGCATAACAATGAAAGTTTTATTTGATTTCTTAAATTCTGAAGCGTGAAGTGTGAGTTGAAAACTCAAATAGAAGGCTAAAATAGAGTATTCATTTTGGAAGAAAATGATTGACCAGTTTTACTGTAGATAGCATTCCAGAACTTAGTTTCTAATTTTGTTGATTATATGGGCTAGCTATCTGATGTTAACTGACTAAGATCACGTACCATTCAAGACCTGCATGCTAAAAAAGCAGATAGACATTTCTACCCGAACCAAGTTTCTTAAAGTCAAATCAAAGTTTTGAGAGATCCCTATCTAGCAGCTTTTCTAACTTGTTTCTATAGTGTTTCAAGCCATGCAAAGCATCCAAAACATTGATGTTGGTCTCTGCCTGACAGAGCATCCTTGTCTCGAAATCTCTTTAAATATTCAAACAGCTACTGACATAGTAGTTCCTATTTCTTACTAACTTAGCAAAGTGCAAGGAGATGAAAAATTATGCTCTATATTTGAGAGGCTTGGGTTTTGTTTCTCTTTCAGCTTGATTGGTGGCAGACTTTCTAGCATTCACCACTTTTTCAACCATTTTACTTCCCATTACATGTGCTCTACTTTCTCCAGTGCTGGATATTGATCTTTCCTTTTGGTTTCTCAATTGTTTCTGGGTTCCCTCTAACTGGTTCCAACCATTGGACATGCTAGGGGATGGTGAACGTGATTGTCTACTTGCTCTTGGAGTGGTGTCACGGTTTTGAAACCCTGCCACTGCAGATGTTACATTACTGATTCTTCCTCGAGTAGCAGATGCTGACCGATGATCTGTCCAAAGATTTGGTGGTGCCTTGTCAGGGAATTCTTCTGCAATATGAGCTACAACACTTGACCTCACTAAAGGTGAAACACCCCTACTTTTAGGCTTCCTTTTTGAGTCATTCACTTCCAGGCTTTTCCCAAGGTTCAAAGCTAGGCTTTCAGCATCACTGCTTTGCTTTCGGATAGTAGTTTTGGCATTGGTAGCAGTAGCAGCCACATTTAGTTTACTTTTACTTCTGTTTCTGGTAGAGAGAATACTTGATTCTTGTTCATTTGTGTTGTTCGTAACAATGCTGGGTCTCTGTCTGTTTTGTCTGGGGGTTATTGACCTCATAGGAAGTTTTGCTTTTGGTAAGTTCATATGGTTTGCTCTATCTTCATTTGTCTTTGGTTTTGAGGCCCCCAAATCACCCCCTGCAAACTGAGTTCCAAATCCACATTCATGCCATCCACTTGATTAAATATGACAATGATTTGTTACCAAAAAAATTACAGCGATGATTTAATATATACCAGAGGAGTATTGCTTAATTAACAAAAATTTTTTCCAGTAAATCTGTCTAGAAACTACGAAATTTGATCAACTCCATATGATTTGTCATTTTATGCTGGCAAAAGATTCCCAAATATCCAACCCTGTTAGAAACTGTTTATGAGTAAGCCATTTTTAGCTAAGGCTACAAGGAAGAAAGCTTTGTTGGAGTATGTTGCCTTTATGCCGATCATGAAAAGGGATAATTCCAAGGGGAATTCTATGGAGAGTTCAGCTATTTCACCATTAGATGCACTTTTGAGATTCTCACTTTCATTATTATTTATCTAATAAAATGAAAATCTCAAAATACATCCAAAAGTGGAAAAGCTCAACCACTAGAGAGGTATAATTCTTTGCAGCTTTACCCTTCAAATCAAAGAAAGAAAAGTTGCGTATATTGTAACACGTAGTTGTAGAATCTAAAAAGCAAGATATAGCTCTCTCTTCAAAAGTTATAGGGTAAAACAGGTCTTTCCTTTTATTTAAAAAATTTTTTTGGTGAAAAACAGGGCTTTCCTTTTATATGCTCTAATGATGAAATCCAAAGCTGATAATTAAATTCCTCTATTTTGCTCAAACCCCATGGTTGATGATAGATAGCAAAGTAGTGATGAATATATATCCATTTCTTGCAGTGCCAAAATCTATGCTGTGCTCAAGTGCAATTATAAAAGTTAAATTTTTTTTTTTGCCAACATTAAAATATTTGTTGCTTTTATATTTTTATTTTACTTATAATAGATTTATTCATCCTAAATCCATTGTGGTCGAACATTGCACAGATTTAGATATTGGAGGGAATCTATATCCATATCTTGGGTGGAAAATAGTGAACTCTTGCTCTGTCTTTATATGCATTAAGTTTCATACAAAAGACTGAGAGATATGACGATAGAGATGGATGACATACCCTTGAAGGAAGCTGTTTGATTGGTAACTCCTTTTGAACAACAAGTTGAGTAGCAGTGGGAGCACCTGGTTCCATTTCTAGAGATGGAAATAGGGGAGTTGCTGGTGGTGTTTTTAACCTGGTGTTTCACATGTTATTGAGAAAATTACTTTCTTGGGTTTGAAAATGCAATTAACATTATGCCTATAAATATAATGAATGCAACTTCACACTGATGTGATGGGAAATTCTAAGGTGGATTAATTTTGTTTATGATAGGTAAATTAAGCCACTGAAGACTAGGCATACATATGTGGAATATTTATGTCATAGATATGTGGTATAATGACCGATTAAAGCTATGCATACTTATATGGTATGATAACCAATTGAAAGTAGCATTCTTATTAAGATTGGAACTAAGAGAGAAGAAAATATACAGGGTATATACATAGTATATACAGATAAAAAGTATTCACCTCTTGAGAAAATGTCAATATACTTGTAATGTCAGAATCAAGATTAACTACAATAGAAATAAAGCAATGGTTCAAATTCTTGCTCTAAGAGATAGCAATAAATAGTTGTTGATTCCCAGCATAGGGTGGAAGAATTGATTTTTATAGGACATACAGTAATATTATAAACTTGTGAGCATTATCCATGAAAATGTTTACTGATGTATCTCTGTGTTAAGAGTCTCTCCAAGTATCATTAATTCGTTGAATACACATGGTAAAGAAACCATGATTTCCATGTATGTGTTTGTGTGTGCGTGGAAACAATGATACATCATACTTACCAATCATAATCATTTTTGTGGTTTTCTGCGAGAAACTCATAACTAGATTCCTTCTTCCCTGAACGAATTCTGTAAAGTGAACACTTCCCTGCAAAAAATTTCCTACTTTTCAGTACATAAAAAATTTGGAGATGGAAAGTAAAGAATGGATCAGTACGGGGAAAAACGTTTTCTTGGAGAGCTAATAAATTCTGGCCACTAAAGAAGAAGAAGAAGAGCTAATAAATTTTCTTTGTCTTTTTTTGATATTACTCTCTCTTTATAATTATTATGAACAATAACATCTTCTTACTCTCAAAATCTCTATAATTCATGCTCTCATAAACTTATTGACTTGATTGTTGCAGGAGTTGTCTTACAAGATCACTGATATCTTTCAGAGCTCATCACTCTATCTCTCCATACTTCATACTTTCTTGTTAATGAAGTGGGTTTAAGAGCAGTGTTCCCCAGGATCGTAAAAGATGTCAGTGAAGAAGAAGAAGAAGAAGAAATGTCATTCCATTGATTAAGATGAAATGAAGCAAAGAAAGAAAGGTAGTAGCAGTCACCATTTGAGTCATATTCATAGTCGTCCGAGGAAACAGCACGAAGGAGGCTTGAGTTCCTCTCATTCTCATGCTTCTGCTTCTGCAAGTCCTTGAAAAGGATGAGATCGTCGTCCTTCTCCATCCTCCTGCGAAACGGCATCATCCTAGCCATTGTCAATGCGGACCTTTGATTCCTATATTGTAGATTTCTCATAAAGCCGATTCCTTTAGATATAAATATGAGAATCCATTGATGGGTCAAAGCGAAGGAAGAAGAGCAAGTGCCATTTGGAGCTTATGAGGCCGGCTATTTCATTCTAGTTTTGTTTTTCTTGTAATATTACCAATTGCTGACGTGGATGGGTGTTCAATTTTGTTATATTATTGATAAATCATTTGATCATGACGTTTTCTTTCTTAAAAAGCTTGAGAATAAGTATTTACGATTTATAATTATTCATCGTAGAATTTGAAAAAGGAAAATTAAAAGAAAAAAGGGATTAGGACATTTCTTTGGCTGGCAAGTGTGAGGAATGGCCCTTGAGATCATTCAGAGAACGGGTTTTACTTTCATACAAAACCCAAAGGGTAATAACTTATAATAGTAAAAATTGGTCAAAAATACATTTGAGAGGGAAAAAAAATGTAATCATGATATTTGCTTTTTTGTTTATCACATTAACAGTTGGAGCTAGATAAGGGTTAACATTGTCACTTGATTTTAATATCTTATATGTTACATATGACCCGGTTGGTTCAAACATGGGGTATGTGATGTAATAAGACTGCGTGTATCTTGTAGTGAAAAAATAAGATAATAAGGATTACATAATTATCTTAAATTAGGTAATCTCTTTTACTCTAAAAAAAGTTATGTAATAGGAATTGCATTGTTGAAATTGATTGTAAAAAAACTAAAATAACACTTACAAAACAAAAAATATCCACCCCTCACCGGCTGCTAGCTTCCGCCAATGGCGGTAAAAAGTACTTGTGTTTATTAAAAATAAATTCTTTTGATTTTTTTATGCAATTAATTTTGAATAAATTATACATAAAATGTATAAGTTTTATTATTTGACTAAATTTCATTAAAATGAAATTTTTACATTCATCCATTCATATATTCAGAGGGAAAGTGATGCAAGAGAAATTTCTAGAAAATTGTACTATTAATTAGTTATAAACAGTGATTGGTAAAAAAAAAAAAAGAATCACAAATAATATAACTCACCTTAAACACATTGTAATATAGGCCTTACTTCTAGTTAATTGTATATGGAGCTTACATTCTACTCATATGTTTATTTATTCACTTTTTTATTTCTCTGTAAATATGATTGAACGCATGCATTTTTGTGAAGGCAGAATTTAAATTCATTTGATACACTAATATTTAAATGTGATGAGTGTCACCAAAATACCCGGCCATCATAATGTGACACTTATTCTAAAAAAGGTGACACCTTTTAGATTAAGTTTTATATTCTTACAAATTAAATATTTTAAAAATTAACCAACTCATGAGCGGTAGGTATTCATATCTTTAAACAAGTGATTAAATTCAATTTCCAATTTTTGTGTTTAGAATAAACCTAATTAAAAAAGGTTTGCTATTTACAATTGATATTCCAAGAAAAATTAATCCCGCCCTTGGTGGGGCATTATTCTGATCACATAAATATAATTATTTTAAAAATATGAAAACCTCTCATGACAAACAGCAAATTTGCCTTTATTCTACATTAACATGATCCATGGGCGGCCACAAAGGATCAATGAGATAGAGAAAGTAAAGACAAAATATTTGCATGCTGTGCTTCTACACGGAGACATTGCTTTTGAGATGAGTTAACAGCTCACGTACCCATCACCTTGGATATATCGCCTCCATAACTTTTTATTTTTTATTTTTAAATACAATTCATAATTTTGAATATATTCTTTGTATCTATTAACAATTATTTTTATTTTTCTATTTTAAGCCTGACCATTTCTCTTTCGCCCAAAAATGAGCTTCAGTGCAAAAGGCCTTGATAATACACCCGAATCTTCAAGGAAGGGCCTAACTCCTACTATATAAACAGGAATGCTAAAATGGGGTTTTTAATGTTAAGCCCAAGCCCATTAAGTTTTCAAACACCATTGTTGACTTTTGAGAATGAAGCCCAAGCCCAAGCCCAAGCCCAAGACCTTTGTTGCATCATTGGGTAAAATGAAATTTGAGAAGGAAGTTGTAATAGGAAAAAAATTTGCGAAGGAAGTGAGGAAGATCCAAATCTCAAACAAATGAAAGGTTTAATTGGAAATCACATAAGTGTAATTAGAAATGACTGATCTACAGTGTTAAATTTAATTTCCAGTCATTTTCCACCAAGTGAGGGTATTTTCATTCATAGTTTTTTTCATTATTTTAAGTCATTAAAACTATGTTTATTAATTTAGGTGGAGCCAAGTAGCTGTATGTCAATGCTTGAACTTAAAATTATTGGTTAAATTAACACGGTCTAACTAGCTAAGTTATACACTCATTAGTTGTTGGTATGATATATTATGAAAAAAAAGAATTATTGTCAACTTTTAAAGTGAACATAATTGATCTCCTTTTAATATTATTATTTTTCTGATCATCGAGCAGTTCATATTATTATTTTGGACATCAGGGAGCCACTATCCTATTTTATTTCTTTTGTTTTCTTTATATTGCACGGAACACTCACTTTCACATTCACATATAATGTGGTTTTGGGTAGTTCTTAAGACAAATCACTTATATTTTCATTAAAACAAAAAGAACGTAATTATTTTAAAAGTATTTAATACTCAATACTATCAACTGTGTATAATTAAAATTAAAAAATATATATATTTACCAATACAATTAAAGAATGCGTAAAAATTTTTATAGATTTAAAAATTACTTAGGAAGAAACTACTCCCAATTTGATGTCACAATACTAGAATATAATCTATTAATACCGCTACTAGATAATTGTATAATATATATATATATAATATTTCTCAGGCAATATAATGCATTTTGATGTGGACTGGACACTAGCAATCTAAGATTAGAAAATTTAAATTTTTGGTTATTAAAAAAAAGAAATTTAACTTTTTTTTCCTTTCAGCAGAGAATATATTCGGTTGGCGCTTCTTCATCCTAAGCGTGGCTACATTTGGCGCCAATTTTAATTTCTTGGTTGAGCTGCTTCTTCCCTCTGCCTCCAATGGCGTTGAGCTCTCCCCTCGTTGCTGCTTCTCAAGTGGCCAGCTTAGGGCTTCGTCCTCCTCAGTTCTCAGAGGTTATATCAATTATAATACCTCCTTATTCATGCCTTTTGATTCTTTTGCTTGCTCTGATCTATTGTGGTGAATAGAAAACTGATTTTTCTTCCCCGGTTAATTTTGCGTGCGAAGTCTGATCGTATATTTCGTTGCGATTGTTTTCGTTTCTCACCATCTACCAGTGGGGAATCGGTGTTTATCTCCGATATGTGGATATGTGGGACCCGAATATTCATTTGATTTTCAGAATTTCTTTTCTGACAAAATTAGACTTGTGAATGTTGCAATCAAAATGTGTGTTTTTTGTTTTGTTGATACAATGATGAAGAATGTTTAATTTTATAATGCCAAAATTCAGCCAAAGAATTTTTTAATTTGGAGGGAAATTCACCACCAGGAAAAAATGTGTCTGTAAGTGGTATATAAATAATTCAAGATTTTATCTTTTTTATATATATGACTAGATAACTATGAATAGATATCCTCTTTATCACCAATTTACTTCTATGTTTATGATTTTGCGGCAAAGTCAAATATATCAGAATGCTATACTTTTCAGTGTACCCATGTTGACTCTTTTTCTTTCATAATTTCGTTACAAGCTGTAGCAGTCAATTTGAATGCTATTTAACGTATGTGTATGTTACAGGATGTAGCTTGGCTTCCTGCTTGGTTTCAGAATCTTAGAACAGATGGATCTAATGAATATGTAAAGGAGTCTCAAGTTCATCCCAATGAACATGTAAAGGTTGAAATTTATTCTCCAGCTTTTGCACTTTTTTTTTGGTGGATTTAAGTGTAAGTCAATTTTGTTCTCATTTCATAACTTGTTTCTAGTGTATGAACCGGTGATCATTATTTTACTTTTATGTTTCTAGCTTCCAATGGTTTTAATAGCTTTGACTTGAATATTTGGATTCAATCAGCTTTTTAAGTTTCTATTTAACGTTGCTTCATATTTATTTTGACATAGAAAAATTTGGTAGCATTTGGGTTTTGGCAAATAGAGTTCTCTCAGCATTTCCATGGCCTTGAAATGCTCCCAAATAAATGCAAAAATCAAACTTGTTAAACTTGTATGTAGACTCCCAAATTTATATGTGAGTTTATGGACACTCTAATCTCTTAAGAGTCTAACTGTAACCCTAAAGCTTAACAACAATTATGTATTTAATTTAGTTTCTGCTCAGATTATTTGCGTTGATTAGCCTGTCCTTATTCTTTGCTGGTGTCTTTTTTGTCTGGGAAATGACCAAGGATCCGGCAGTTTCTCAAGAAAATTTTGGTCATGGTAAAGACATCAACGCACTGTCAAGGGAAGAAGGTGGGTACAAAAGCTGCCATTTGTTCTTATCTGGAGAAGATAATTCTCCCATTAGTCTAGCTTCATCTCCTGGAAATGTAAGTTTTTTAAGTTCTCTTGTTCTTTTCTTTTAATTTTTTCTTTGGCATGTGGGTTAAAACAACTGATCTTATATGGGTGCATTCTTCTGACATTTTTGTTTGTGTATAGTCCTCTGATGTCAATAGAAATGGCAATTATTGTATTTATTTCTTGTTGGTGAAGACTATTTAAATTAGCTTTTCAAATAATTTGCTTTCTTTTTATCCTCCTTCAACATTTTTTACTGATAATAACTCTTCCTTTATTGTTTATTTTGAAGAGTTACCTCATTTTAGTTGCATTTCAAGTTTTTACAATAGTAGATGTCTGTATATGGATTTGCTATATGCCTTAATTTACAAGAACTATCCAAGACTTTAAACTATTGAAACAAAGAAATTACAGGGATTCTAAATGAATTTTTGTAATGTGTCTGAAATTTATATTACAATGGAATTAAACTGCATCTACTTTAAGAAAAATATCCTTCTGTTTAACTCAATTTATCATCTCCCAGTAGATGCTTCTGTGCTCTGTGACCTAAACAAACTTATCTGCAGAATTTTATGCTTATGAAATAAGTTAAAGACATCTTATTTCCAGTAACTGGAAAATTGGTTATACTGTCACATGTTAGATTTAAATTTCAACACAAAAAGTTTGTTTCATCTAAAATATTTCACTGGAACAGGTATTACACTTTAGTCTGCACCTTTCAGATGTCGATTCACTGTTTTCTCCAAGTCAGGGTCTGAATGCATCTCATAATTTAGTTGCATCTAGTAAAGTTCTGTCAATGCAACCAGTTAAAACTTCTGTTCATATTGGAGAGAACATGCATTCCATGATGGGTAACCAGGCCTCTGAACAGAATTTGTTACCTAGTCCCATTGATAAAACAGTGATAAAGGATGGGACAAAATGTCCTTCTGACAAAATTGATTCTGTCAGACAACAGAAAGAAAAATCCAATGTCACGAGTTCCAAAAACGTTGATATCAGTAATGCCATTGAACTCTCTATTGCGGCATCTGAGGCATTGGTCATACATGATATAGTAGAGATGGAGTCAGTTTCAGAAACATATCCTGCTGAAGCTGTACTTGAAGTAGCCCTTCGTGTAAAGCAGGCTAGGCTAGAGTTGGAAGATGGCTCCCATTCTTCAAATGAGGAATCTGATTGGAGTGACTGTCTTTCTGATTTGAATGATTTCAATATGGAAGATGCTTATGAAGATGTGGGCTTACCTTCTGGTATCTTCCTTGAAGAACATCACACTTCAGCCATGTCTCAAGTAAAAGATATCTCTGATGCTGAAAAGGATCATGGTTGTGATGATAAACTTAGTCACAGAGAGCATATATCTCAGCTTGTCAATTTAGATGATACTTCAGCTAAAAAACAATTAGATGTCAATGCAGAGATGGAGATGCAGCAAAAAGAAGACTCACCTGTACATTTTTTATGTTGTGAGAGGGAGAAGCATTCTGATAACCCTGGTTTGGGTTGTCATCACTTTGTACAGAATGCTTCCAATGTTTGTGCCCTAAACCAGGTAATTTAGCATCCTAGTCTTTTCCTTTCTGGGCCATCAGTCCAGGAAAAAAATTCAGATGTTTATCCTTTAAAAGTTCAACCGTATAAAACATCTTGGTTAACCCTTGCATTTAACCTGTGACAAGTGAAATTGAAAAGATCAAGGATATATTAATATGGTAACGGATAGAAACTTGTTTTATCCCATGTGTATTTTGTGTCATCTCTCTGTTTCACTTTCTTTGCGCAGAGAATTATACCATTATTATAGTCTTGATTTTTTATTGTCTTGAATGTAATAACTGTTACCCTTATTTTCACTTTGCAGGCAGTTGGCCTTGCTGATTTGACCTCAAACAGGCTCCAAAACAGTATGAACCCTTCACTCATCGGGAATTCCAGTAGGTTTTGTGTACCATTTCAGTTATCCTATAATTTTCTTGTCTCTAGAATTTATGCTCATATATTTTCTGTTGTGAAATTATTCAGAAAAAGAGATATTGGCAAATTACTTGGTTCTGGACAGATTTAAAAGCCGCTGGTTAGGTGGCTGGACAAGTGAGGTTTGTGTTTCTTCTGTTCATTCACGTTTACCTTCTGTGAATTACACCAATTTGGTCATTTATCTTATGACATACTGTTGAACACAATCCTGGTGAGTTTGGACTTTGATACCCTTGATTTCTCTCCAATCCTTCTTCCTTCAGACAGAAAGATAAGTTGACATGAGATCTAAAACACCCACTGCCCATTTAGGAGAAGTTGGAAGTCTCTGGACATTGGCTTCTTTGTATTTCCTCTTGGACTTTAATAGTTTTTCTACTATTAATGGTTCATCAATGGTGCAATGAAAGCTAACTACTTCAGTAAACATAAAGTTTTTATACACCACTGTGGTAAAACCAAAGATGTGTTGGGTGCTATAAAACCAAAGCTAACTACTTCATCAATGGTTCATCAATGTTGCATGTGTTGGGTGCTAAAACCAAACATTTTCTGGAATGTTTTATGCCATGTGGTTTGGACTAGAATCTTAGACGGAAATCAGTCTCTTGTCCACAGAAAATGTCACCGCTTCAGAGAAGGGAGAATTTTCTCATGTATAGAGAAGAAAGAACATGAGAGTGAGAGAGAGAATGGGAGATCAATTCTCGATAGTCGCAATCATATGGATAATCTCAACTCCCATATCTAATAATATCCTAAGTAAGATAAATAATTAAATGAGATATTGATAACCACCCATAATCTAGAATATCCCATGTTTTAAATTCGAGTAATTAATTAAACTAATATTAATCCATTGACTGGGCTTATGAGATTAGTTTAGCTCATCAAGGGTGGACTAATTTACAAAGTTCAACATTCCAAATTGAAGAGCCATTCAGCATAGCCTATTTGCTTTTTTTAATTCACCATTGCATTGTATGGATGTTAAAACTGTTAGGATTTAAATGGATACCACTTGCCTATTCCAGTTTCTTGAATGCTCAAGTTCTCATACCACTATTTCCTAATCAGATGCTCTAGCCTTTTGGAAATGCTAACTTTTCACGTTCTTTCCTTACTTAGTTTTATAGGCGGTAAAATTCCATTCATATTAGGTGGCAATTTGCTTACATGATATCCTTGATTTATTATGAGCCTGTTCAGTTGGTCGTTTCTCACTTGCTATACATTATCCCTGTACTTGATACTGAAATATATACTATTCGTATGTGTTAGTTCTTTTATATTTTAGAAATTGTAATATTTCTCTCTAGCATATGCATATGCTAATATGGATTTAGCATCTTGATACTGTTTTTGTTCTTGATGGCTTTTGTCTCTTGGAAGGAATTGGATTCATCCCCATTCAACCAGAAAAAGGTAGAACATAATTCTAAGTTTTTCATCAGAGAGACAAGCTTTCTTTCAGAATCTGCAGATAATGTTCCAGATGAGACTTCTTGTGTGCAAAAACATGACTCCAAGTGTGGAATTGGTTCTCAGTCAAGCATACCTTCTGAAGCCTTCCACAAAGCCGATGAGGGCATATTGCTTTCTCAAAATGTGGCCAAATGCTCTAATCTATCATTGGATGATCCTCTTTGTTCAGTTGTTCCATGTAGCATTCCTTCAGAACTGACCAATTCCAGACCTCAGAGTTATCAGGATATTGATAATGTCCCAGCCATCCCTGAATTTGAAGTTGACAATTTTCAAAGGACCTCAGATCACAATGTTGCATTAGAACATGGAGATGAACAAATAATGTCTTCACCAGATAGGGAAGATATTCCAGTCACTATTACAAACATGGTTCTACAAACGCCTGATATGTTGACTACTGTTGATCAGACTTGTCGGAAACAGTTGAACTCTCTTAAGACTTACAGCATGGTTATCCCCAACCAATCTCTTATCCAAAAATGCAATCAGGACCTACTTCCAACTAATCAGGGGATAGGTGTTTCTGCACTTTCAGATAAAAGGAGTTCCAAGGGTCTCTCTGCATCCAAGTGCACAGATGGAAACAAAACTGTGCAAAATCATGAACTCGTTGATAATCACAAGTCAAACAGAGAAATGAGAAATGAGAAGAGAATCAATGATTTGAAAGAAGCAGATAAGAGTGACATTCTAGTGGAATCATCTGAAGAGAGGAGGTCAACTTTTATTCTAAATGATAGGATGCAGCACTCCTTGCTGTGTAATGAGATTGTTGGGAATGATATGAACGTAGAGAAACGTCCAAGCAAGCATGTACCAATGAAATCTTTTGTTCAGCATCAACAGAACAATAACCTTAACAAGTTACAAGCTGAGTGCAACAAGTTCCATGATGGACATGTTGGAGCCAGAAAGCAAGTACGTTTTTTAGAGGCAGAGGAGCGCCTTCATCTGAAAAGGACTCTCTTGAAGTTGGAATCTTCATATAAAAAAAGTAAACTCTTCTTTGTATTGATTTTGCAATTTATGTTACTGTTCTACAAAATGGGTGTTCAGGAAATTGCTTGTTTTTCTGCTCCAATAATGCAGGTTCGTCTGTTAGAGCAAAAAGGAGAAAAGCTTCCAAGCCATCGACAAATTATGTGCCTCCTATGAAACATTCTCTAACAAATTATTGCAGAAAGGTAAGGACGAAATTTATATTCCAAGGCACAGAATTCCTGCTCACTGGATTATCAAGTCAGAAGGAAAGAGATATGGAAGCACTCATTATAAATTCTGGTGGGGTGGTTCTTTCTGATATTCCCCCTCCTCCAAATTCGCGGAGAAAGAGTGGTTCTGCATGGTCTCGCCTACAACTTCCTATTATTCTTTGTATGAGAAAGGTTTGTTTCTAATCATCAATAATCTCCTGTCCCTTTTCTCAATACTTACCCATAAATTCTTCGGAAAATTGCTCATATGCTGTTTATATAGTTTCTTTCTTGTTTTCTTGATATTTTATTTTGAAACTTTTAGCTTCATAATTTCAAAGCTGTCTGTAAGTCTGTTCTCCATGTTATCTCCAAAAATCCCAAAGAATATTCCCAAATGCTCCAGTAGGGTTAGACATAAATTGGTATCTTGTTCTGAAATTTCAGACAGGAAAATTATACTTGTTCATAGTAATTCATTCTTATAAGAAGTCTTTTTTATCTTTTTATTTTATTTTTTAAAGTTTTTTAAATATGTGAACAGATAACTTCTTGTGTTTACGACAGCTTAGGTCTAAGTTACCCAATGCAGTAAGCATGAAATCAAAGATAGGAACAAGAGTGAAACTACTTGGAAGGACCAATATAGCAAGGGTGTCAAATAATTATTGCCTTTTTTCCTCAACTATATTATGTATTCTCTATTTGTTTGTCTCAGCTGCAAACCACCAAATTCTTGTATGGATGTGCTGTTGGAGCCTCAATACTAAAAGTTGATTGGCTTACTGATTGTATTGCTTCTGGAACTATTCTACAACCTGAAAAGTAAGCTGTGCTTTCCCCTAATTCTGCTTTTGAAATCCAGGAACTATTCTCTTCTCTTCAGAAAAATTTTTTTGGCATATGTGTAGACACCAATCTCATTGTAAAATCTACTCTAAGTCTCCCCCCCCCCCCCCCCCAAAAAAAAAAAGTCTAATTCTATAAGACTCTCACATTTGTTGCAGTGTAAAAGTTTTGATGTAATAGAATTAGAGGAATGGAAGTCTTTTCCTTCCATGATAACCATTGGCCTTTACCCCCCCAATTTAATATGTTAGGCATGCTTTCACTAAATAGGAATAACATAAATTTGTCCTGGAATGACAAATAAAGTGATTCACAAAAGAATTCTGAATTTCCCATGTACAAAAGAAGATTCAGACCCAACTGCAGCTACTGGTAGACAACAAACCGGAGCAACGAAAAAGAAAAAAATAAGGTGGGATGGTATATTGATATATTCTGAATTCCAGGGTTAAAGATCCAAGAATGAAATTGTGCTTGGAATGGATGAACAATTATTCCGTGCCACATTTTCCCTGAGTTGTCATTTCCTTTTCACTGAATATAGTCCCCAATGATTGACAAAATGCTTCCACTCAATGGACAAATTTGGTCTGATGTAATCTCCTATCTTAATGATCTGTGTCCTCAAGAAGATGCTTCCATCTGTCCCTTTAATTCATTGCTTTTCTGTGCTAGATACATGATTCTTCCATATCGGAAAGACATGAAGTTGACCATAGCTAGAAGGCCAGTTCGTCAAAGTAGCCAGAAACCAATTTTTGAGAGAGTAGGGATCATGCTTCATGGGAAGCATAATTTCTGCACCAAATTGACGAGTGTCATTAAGGTAATGATCTATTTCTTCCTTCCATGATCTTAGAGGACTTCAATAACTTGAAGGACTCCTTTTTTTTTTTCCCCACCTTGGTTGTCTTTTTCCCCCCTGTAGAACTATAATCTACTCAGCCTTCTGCTCTGTCATGTTGAGTGGTCTTTTGTCACTTATCTAGATTTGTCTATTGACATGTGCTAATTGTGTAAATTATTTTCCTTTTTCCACATTTTTTCCATTTTATTTTATTATAAAATAGATTGCAAATGTTACACTTCCTAAGTTTTAGTGTGCCTTGTGATAATTAAATCCAATTTAAAACCATAAACTTTTTTCGGTTTCTTTCTACTATCATTCTAGCTCTGGATGGCTCATTTCTATCACTTCTTCATGTGCTTAATGATAATTGATGTGCAATTTATGTCTCTGAAATCATAATTAAGTCCTTGAATTACTGTAGTTGCTGAGATATACAAGCAGTAATTGCAATATCAATACCATCATGTCCATCTTCTAGTTAGCTCGTTGTATAACTTGAGTCTGCAAGTTATTACACCACACACCATCTACATTTTGTTGCATGTTGACCTATTATCTAGTCCATCTTATGGTTAGCTAGTTTAAAAATGTCCATCTTTGTGCACTTTGTATCATGTTAATATCTCGTACTCTTTTTACTTGTCTTTTCTGTTCTTGTGTTGCCCAGCATGGAGGTGGGAAGGTTTTCAAAACCCTTCAGTGGTTAGTTAGGAGCATTGACGAGGAAAGGATTTCAATGGGAGCTATTATTGCAGAAGATAAACCTAGCATATCACGTCACTTGAAATATTGTGCCTTGGAGAAGGGTATTCCTACCATGGTAAGAGTAATCTAATTTTTAGCATCTCTTTAATGACTAACTAGGAATTATATAGTTTTCAGTATCTAACAGGAGCGATATTATGTGAGATATGAAAGGAGAAAATATTCACTCTTAAATCATAAATCAATAGTCAAGAATAATGCAAAATTGTCACAAACGTCAAATAAGTATCTTCCTTGATTTCCTCAGTTTTGGCATTAATATTGACCATGGATTTGTGATCTAATGATGATTAACTGATTATTTTTGCATTAGACCACTCCTCTCACTTGATAGGTTTTATATATAAAAGGACAGATCAATTGACACTGGTGTAAAATTTAACATTTTGGTACCTCTCAATACTTTATCATTAGAGGTGATTTTCATTGATACAACCATTGAATTAGAAGAAATTGTCAGTCTGATCTTGCAAAATTTTATAAAAATGAATAACTATAACTAATCAAGTAGTTGATAGTGTGAAAAATTTTTATTATACATTAATTTTGTTTATATTGATGAGGTACCAAAAAATATTGGATTAATGGAATTTTTGGTAAATATAATACTTATGATCAGACTTTTAATCTAAGGGGGGACTTTAGCCAAAAAAATAAAAACTAGGGTGGATTTAGTGGTGCAATGTAAAGAATGCTTTTAATTGACATGAGGTCAATTGATCCCCCCCCTCCCCCCCTCTCTCTCTGTGTTTATGTTTTTATATATGTAAGCCTTAACTTGATTTCCTTTGCAGCCTCTTAGCTGGATCATTAAGAGCTTATATTCAGGGGAGCTACTTCCTTTCACAGAAGAAAATCATCCATCTCTATTACCAATTGCTAACGTCCTAGAAGTTCCAGACTCTTTGGATATGACTGAAGAAATATAATATTGTTTCTCCAGTGGCAATTTATGAGGTAATGGCAAGTTTTTCAATGATGACTTTACTATAAACCATGATTTGGTCCATACAAACTTTATCTTTTCGTATCTGCTTTTTCTTTTTGTAGTTTTGTGGCAGATTTTGTGGATATGAAAAAAGTGATGACTGTTGAGTAAACTTTAAAGCGGTGTGTTTATCTCATCTCTCCTCCCACCCATGCAGTTTAACATATCACATATTCATAACTACTCCTTACTAATCTGTTAAATACAGATAAAATCTGACTGTAAAAGGTCTATGAAGTCAAAACCAAACGTTTACTACTAAACCTAAAGTTACAGCTGTCAGCTATGGTGCAACTTTATCTCCTTAACACACTGTACAGCAAAATCATCACCGCGGTTCTAGCACACAGTTGGTGGTTGCAGCCAAACCCCAATCTGCCAACAATTTACGGAGCCATGTAAAGACTACAAACTTCGATGAGTAATTTGTCTTTTATTTCTGTTTAATAGTCACATTGGTCACAACTCAATTCCAATAGCTTCTTATTGACTTAGAAGTGAGAACTTTCCAAATAGGTCTTGGAAACATCTCTGAGCTCATTACTTTATAGACAATTTTTCTGCTTTTATGCATAGGCAACCTTCTGCTTCTTCTGCTGTTAAGAGGGATTAAAGTATAAAATGCACCCAAGGGAACTCAAGAAGTAGCCAAATCCTATTCATCTTTCATTCGTGTCTTCCCTGTCCATCTTGTTTCTTGAACAATTTTCATGAAGCAATTAGATGTCAATGAACACTAGAATGTTTCCCTTTCCTAACCTTACATTTGAAATGAAAATAAAACCAATGAGAATATGGGTTTTTAAAAATTAAGTACATTGACCCAAACTGGTGTGAAGCTTCTACTGAGGCAAATATTGGTTGCTTTAATTGATGCTAATTATTAGAACATAATAATAAATAGATGCATCCAAGCAAGAACCTCATCCTTAAGAAATCGCACTGAAGCATCACCTTTCAAATTGGATCCTCTCTATTCATGCATTCTGAAAGAGAGTGACACTAGAAAATGTGGCCATGTATGAAATTCACATCTCATAATTACACTTATCCACTCTTTTCTCGCTATCTCTCCAAATGCACCCTTTACATTTACTTTTTCTAATGCAGAGTATTCGGACTGCTCATCTTTTCATTCACCTCACATTTTTATCCATATCTGTGGTATTCAACCGTCGTTGTTTTTGTTAAGGTTCCAAGACTAATCTATGGAAGGAATCCACGTCAAGTTCATAAACTTCAGTGCTTCCAGATACTAAAGGACTAGCGTTTTGGCCGGAAGCTCTGGATCCACAAGGTAAAAGAGTGCTGCTCTGTTAATTTTGAGCAAGATGCAACCGTGGCAATTCCATCAATCCAAACCGAGTGGGTATAAATCCTGAAACTTTTTTGCATCGAAATATGGACTTGGACCTGGATGGTAATCTTCAACAGTTCCATCTACCCCATTAATTGGCTGAAAGTATTTTTGGTGGCAATATGGCTGCCAATTGATATATTCCATCAATCCAAACTGAGTGAGTATAAATCCTGAAATTTTTTGCATCAAAACATGGACTTGGATCTTCTTTGGTAATCTTAATCAGTTAGATCTACCCCATTAATTGGCTGAAAGTATTGTTGGCGGCAATATGGCTGCTAATTAACTTATGTTGATTTGATGACTAAACTTCTTAATCTCATCTTTGCAGTTAAAACTTTGGTGGAGAGTCAGTGGTTGGCAGATGGATTCTCTCTCCTGCTCTCGTTTGATCTTACAGTTTTGGCATATCCTCCAATTCTCTTTCCTTATCTAATTGAATTTCTGGAAACAAAAAGAAAGTGCAGCCAAAAACTTTGCTTCTGACTCATCACCAGAATTATCTAAAAGACATTATCGAAGGGGAAGGAAAGTTGAACACAGATTGCTCACTATGCATGAAGCTAGTTTGGAAAGTTTATTGAGTTTATGTGAAATACCCTGGAAATGTATTGGATGTGTCCAGTGAATATTCTTCAAGTGGAAAATACAAAAGAGATGGAGAAAAATGATTTTCAATACAATGATTCAAAATAATTCTACTCATTGTTGTTCCTTTTCAGCTTGAGTTTAATTTCTTTGGAAAGCAATATGAATGAAAACCCTAAATGCATCAAATCAATGTGGAGATATCTTTCAAATTGTCCAAAAAAAGAGATATAGGATCATACTGCAATAAAAAAAAAGGTGCTTCTCGTTCAATGTCCACAGGATATTAATCTTAGCTTTTTAAGTTGATTAATTTTCTTTTCATTTTTTTAACATCAAGGACCAAGTAAATGAGGGTGAGAGAAGTGACGGCCGGTGGCGGCAATCAGTGGGAAGATGCCGTGATGATGAGATTGCATACAGGCAATGGATATTTTTCTTATCATTTTTACTCAAGTCAATATGTTCATAACTTTTTTTTTTTTTTGCAGGGAAGGGGGTGGGGAAGAATAGATGGAGACAATTATCACTTTTCTAATTTAAGTCTATCAAAACCTTCCTCTTATCCATTGTTTTTTTTTAAAGTGTTCACTTAAACAGTTAAATATGATTATTAGTAACCTTGGATTTTCTTTCTCAAAAAAGATTCGTTTGGTATTGAAGATTTGATGATGATATTGGATGATTTTATTTTAAGGGAAAAAATGTGTATAAAAAAAAACCAAGAGTAAATTTATTTTGTAGCATGTGCCCACCCCAAAAATCATGTTAAATCATATAGATTTTTAAATCATGTAAAAAATCATTTAGGCATGGGATCTATCATTCATTTCAAAAGTCCAATTTAAATAATTTGCATTCAGATATTATGCCCAAGATTTTATAGATTCTTTTCATGTCAGATGTAATAATCAATCAATCACCTGAATGATATATCTAGCTTCATGCATTTTTTATTTTTGCATTATATCTAAATTAGTTATAAAATCATGAAGAGTCCATTTAGAAACTTGTCATGTTTCTAAAAAAAAAAAAGACAAAAATTAAAGCCAATTTACTTTTCAAAACCAATATTTTGTTGCTCCAAATCTTTCCATCAATAAATCACACCAAATAATTATGGGCATTTATTCAGCTCCAGACTGAATAATGGTCCCCCAAAATGAAAATGTGAAAAGCGGGGCGTCTGTATGTTTCCATAAATCCAGTCCAAGTACACTGACCGTTTGTTTGGTTGGTTAACCAAGGGGATACTCTTCACATTACACCAATTTGCTCTGTTTGGTTACTCCAAATACAAGTGAGGAAGATTAAATTGGGTTGAGCAGTAAAAAATTTTTAAATTTGAATCTTGTAGGTAAAAACATGTTGGAGAATTACTTTTATTTGAATCTAATAATACTAAAATTTGATTCGGTAATTTCAGTTATTAAATAATTATATCAAGATCAGAGTACGCAGCTGTATGTATGCTTAACGAAACGTCATCTCCGGCTGTTGTCGGTAGAGCAAAGTACGGAGCTGTGCACATGTCGTGCTTAACGACACGTCGTCGCAATGCACCATCCGTCTCTATTTGCTTTTCCGACACCTTCCTTTCGGGGGATCTGACGACTGACGATTTTTTTTTAGTTTTAAATAAAAGCACAAATCTAAAAACTAAGTAAAGGACAACATTATAAGATCATAAGCCAGAGCAAATCCGAAGTACTTCCACCCAATTAATAAAATTTTGGGAAATAAGACCAAAGTTAACCTTATTTCTCAGTTAAGGAAAAAATTTTTCAAGTAAGAATAAAAAATTTTCAAGTCAAAATAAAAAATTTTTCTATTATTATTTGATACTAAAAAATTTTATTCTATTTTGAAAAATTTTTATTTTTATTTAGAAAAATTCTATTCTGACTTGAAAATAAGATAAACTTTGATCTCATTTTTTAAATATTTTTTTATCTTTTTTTCAATTCTCCCTAAAATTAAAAGAGTAGGATTAAATATTAGAGGCATAGACACAGTGAATTTGCCCAAACGTTTAACTTCTTCCAAAATGAAAACACATTTTTTTATTAAAAAAATTAGAATTTGATATCCGTGCTATATATGAAAAACTCTAGATATATTTAATTAAATCATATAAATAAATATAATGTAATGCATATGAATAGAATATGTTTTTAATATTTTATAATTATATGATTATCATAACAAAATAAATTATTATCACTCTCGATTTAATTCCCTCAACATGCTATAAATGAATATGAAATTGCTAATATAATAACACACACATATATACATATGATATACAATAGAAACATTGTAATACTAAGTTATTTAAAATTTCTCTTTATAGAATTGTGTCAAATTTAAAATTAAATAAATTAATTAAAATGATAATTAATATATATTGATTCAAATTGGTAATACAATAATTAATTTTAATACTTCATTTATTTCTTATTACAAGTTACATTTAACTACTTCATGCGGATTAAGAAAATTGATTAAAAGCAAGTTTTGTCATTAAATTTATCAAAAGTCATCTTTATTTTCCTAAATTACATTTAATTAAATATAATAATTATTTATAGGCCATATTAATTAAATACAAACATAGAAAGGGCATTTGTAGGAAAAAAATAAATGCTCTAACTACCCAATAAAGTGACTTAATTATATTTAGAAATATAAAAATCTTCACTTAAAATAAGAAAAAGAGAAAGTACAAGGATATATATTGTTAATATGTAAAAAAAAAAAAACCTTGCTCTGGTATAATTAAGTTAACCACCGTAAATCCACGTTATTTGGGTTCTCTGGTAGTGAGCACGAGTTGATTGATTTTATAATTTTACATAATTAAATAACTAGATTTAAAAAATCGGTATATCTCTCTTTTTGGGGCCAAAGCTTCAGCACTAGCGAAGCGGTAGCATTTGTTAATGCGCTGACAAATGATGACCGGTATATTTTTTATATGATAATGTCCAAGCTGTTAAATCTCTTTATAATATTGTTTGCATCTCGTGCCGCTAGTCTCTCCTGTGGCTTTCTGGTATGTTCTTTATTAACATCCATGTTCTCCCTCCCTCCCTCCCTCCCTCTCTCTCTTCCTTCCTCATTCCCTCACTTCCGGGATAATTTTAAGAAAAGGGAAAAAAAAAAAAAAAAGATGGCCGCAAAAGCAAATCGAAGCCCCAGCAGCAGCAGCATTTGTTGTCGTGTATTTTCTTGACCAGCAATTGTTGATGCCCTGTACAGATAGCCCGCATCCTTGTCTTCATATATAAAGTTATGGTTTGCACGGTGTGACACTGGTCTCTCCTGTAGCTTTCTGGTTTGTTCTTGTTGGGCATCCCAGTAAGTAACGGGTTCGAGGCGCGGTACACACACATATATATGATGATGATAATGATACAGAATCTCCATGAGGTACTTTAAAGCATCTCCCTTTTGAGCCAGAGTTTCCGAGCTTGAGTCCATGGCCCATACTAAAACTTGTTCCCTTTCCTTCTAACCACTGCCACCCGCCATTCCCCGGCCGGAAAAGAAGGGGATTAAAATACCCTTATCTTCCTGTCTGGTCCCCTCACCTTTCTATACCGTCTTCTCACCTGAAATCTCACCGAAGAAATTTCTGTTGGGTTAAGAATGACAAGGTGAGAAATAAAAGGGAGAGTTTTTAGTTTAGTCTGGTCTCCTGAACAAGAATAGGTCTTGCTGTGATTGCAGAGAAATAGTAATGCTTGCACTGTTAACCTGTTTCTTTTCATCATTGACACAGTTAAAGGCAAGGAGGGTGACATGGATATGAGAAGTTAAAATAAGACACAGGTGGCACTTATTCATTTGAGACCAGCATGAAAAAGGATATAAAGAAAAGCATGTAAGTTTTGTCTTTGTCTCGATGTAATTTTTTATACTTATTTATGATTCATATTATAAAATATTTTATACTAAATACATATATATTAAGAAAATTATTTTTTATCTAAAATTTATAAAAAAAAATCAATATTTCTCATTTTACCCTTATTAAATATAAGAATTTGAATATTTTATAAGAATCTTCTAGAATTCTTAATTATAAAATTTTATAAAAATTTGGAAAAAAAAGTGATGCAAAGAAAAAGAATAAAAAATGAATACCCTCATATTTCAACCATTATTGAATTTTTGTTATGAAGGAACTATTTCAACAATTGCATAATAATTTATCTAAAGAAGATAAAATATCTCAAAAAAATATGAAAATTGCCACCAAGAAATTACAAACAACAATGTATGTGATAAAATTTTACCTTTGAGCATGCCTCCAAAACTAAAAACAATCTTACTATAGTGTAAAGAGATTCATATAATATGAATTTATATATATCTTATCGTGAATCTAAACAATCAAATCGTGATCTTTTTTAACAAATATAATATATATATATACATATATCTTATTTTCACATCAAATCTTGATTATTTTCACAAATATATATATCTAATTTTTTTTAATCAAATCATATTTTTTAACAAATATATATATACTCCATTTGTTCCTTAATATAAGGGATAAAAGATAAAATCATACAGACTAAGGAAAGCAATAAATTTATCTGAATTATAAAAATGTAATTATACTATACATATAATTAAATATACATTTAATTATCAAATATAGCTCAAATCATATTATATAATTAAATATATAATATGGACTAGAGGAAATAATTCATTATACTGAGTCTTTATGGGCCTCTATGATGGATCTTTATGAGTATGATGAGTAATATTTTATTAAATGCTAGATGAAAAATTAATAAAAATTTGAAAATCATTATATTATTTTAAAATTAATGATGTTAATCATAACAACTTCCAATGTGATAAAATCTTACCTTCAGATGTGCTTTCATAATCAAACTAATCTGTGTATAAAAAAAATAATTTCACAATGGTGCAAAAAGATTTGTATAATATGGATTCATGTAGATGTTACTAAATATTGATTGATGTAGACCTAGATAATTAAATCTTATTTTTCACAAATATATATATAATTTTCAATTCCATATTTATATCAAATTTAAAAAATAAAAACATATATAAGGAAATAAACATTATTTAGAATATATAGGGTCAGATTTTTTCATAGTCAGCATAATAATGTGGATGCATGAAATAGTAACACGTCATGCTTTCGACCTCTATTTTATAATAGATATAATATAATATGGATTCATATAGATCTTACTAAATAATGAATTATGTAAACCTAGATAATCAACTCTTATTTTTCACAAATATATATGAGATTTTCATTTTCATATTTATATCAAATTTAAAAATTAAAAACATATAAAAGGAAATAAATATTATTTAGAATATGTGGGATTATATTTTTTTATAGTCAGCATGATGATGTGAAGACTTGAAATCGTAATGCGTCATATTTTTTACCTCTACTTTATAATGGATATAATGGATTATTCAATCAAAATCTATTTTAATTATCTCTATGCCTTAAAAAGATTACTCTTTATTTCAATTGAGGGATACTCTTAGTGCTTACAAGAAATAAAAAATTGTTCAGTCAAGTTAGGTTCAGGAACCTTAGAAAAATCTTGACTTACTTCAAGAGTATTTAGAGACATTTATATATTATTTATTATTTTTTTATAAACTTATTATTTATTAATAAATTTCTCTTATCACAAAATTCAAATACACACCCTTATAAAATAAGAGTCATGTTGTTTACCAGTTGAATCAATTTTTATTGACCTAAAAAAATGTTGAACGTGAGATATCTGTTCCTTAATTTTAGCATGGCTGTCTTTACATCACAATTTTAAAAGCGAAAAAAATAATAGAGGAAAAATAGTTATATTTTTCTGTATTAAAAAAAGGTGACAAATGAATGGGTTTGAATCGGATCAAAACTAATTTGGTGACATCTAATTGAATCTGAGCAATGACTTGCGTCGAGATATTTTATTCAGAGTAATTTATATAATTTATTATGATATATATAGTTTATTATATAAAATGGGATGAACAATAACTATTTTCTTTTTCTATTTTTTTTGCTTACAAGGAAAATTTAAATTTTGATCACTACCTATATCTTATCTCACAGTCAACATTTGAACTAGCTTCAGCGGCTAGATTGTTTGAAATATTTTAGAATTGGGTTGATTTGGTTGAATTAATTGATTCAGATTCTTATTAATATTTTGAGAATAGAGCCAGTGTGAACACTGTATTTTGTTCGGACATTATGCATAAAAACTAAAAATGGATAAAAAGAACAAAAACAAAAACAAAAACAAAAACAAAAAATAATAATGAAAATAAAATAAAATAAGGCAATAATAAAAAAAAAGAGAAAGAAAAGAAAGAAGAAAAAAGAAAATAGAGTTAGGATGGAATTTGGGTTGAATATAGATGGCCCAATCATCTAACCCCAAAATCCAAACACTAAAAAATAATAAAATAAATGAATAAAATGACAAAAATAATAAATAAAATAAAAAAATAAATAGTAAAAAAAAGGGTATATATGTTTCGGCTGAAATGGTAATCTAGCATTTCAGCTCAAGCATCCACGAGCCTAATTGAGAAGGGCTCCTGGACAAAGCAGGGGAGCCCCTGAGGGCTCGGGGATTATTAGGGCACCGAGGGAGCTCTAAAGTGGAGAGAGCACAAGGAAGACGGGAGAGAGGGCCGCGAGGAAAGAAAATGGGAGGAGTCGCGGCCGAAAGAAAGAGAGAAAAGGGGAGGCCGCGAGGAAAGAAAGGAGGAGGGAGCTAGGGTTCTGTGGTGGAGGAGAAGGGGACCACGAGCATGAGGGAGAAATAGAGGGATGGCCGCGGAGGTAAAGGGGATGAACTAGAAGGAGCCGCGAAGTGAGGGAGTTAGTGAGATCTAGGAGATGAAGAGAGCCGCGGGCATGAGGAAGAGGAGAAAAGCCACAAGGAGGGACGAATCGGGAGGAGCAGTGCGAGGGAGACTGAGAGACGAAAGAGGTGAGACAGAGAAGCTGCGGAGAGGGGGTGAGATACAGAGAGAGGGAAAAGAAAAGAGAACAGAGGGAGCCGTGGGTGAGAGGCAAAGCATGATGGCAGGGGAGTGAGGGAGCCGCAGGTGAGGTTGAGGGACCAACCAGAGGGAGCCGGGAAGAGAGACTGAGAGGGCGCCGCGAGTGAGGTTGAGGGACAAACCGAGGGAGCCGCAAAGAGAGCAGAGTGAGTGAGATCTGGAGGGGGAGAGAGCAGCAAATGCGAAAGGAGGAAGAGGTTCGGAGACGCGAGGCCAGGAAGGAAGAGGGAGCTGCGAGATTGGGAGAGAGAGAGCTCAAGCACAATGGAGATTGAGAACGAGAGGGAACTTCAGTTTGAATCGAAAAACAGAGGGGGCCATGGGCAGAGCTGAGAGAAAAAAAAAAAAAAGAGGCCGACCACGGAGGACAGAGGAGCCACGATGGCTTCACGGGCGAGAGACTCCAATGCTGAGAACCCCAAGCGAGAGCAACAAAAGGATTCAGATTACTTATATAGGTAATGTTTCCTTGCACTTACTGGCTTCATCTTTGCTGCAATACTGATGTTGGTTCACCGAAATACATAGGTATTGCTTGGCATGCTGTGCACTTAGAACAATTATGCTCTTTGCTTTTCTAAAGCCTTGCACATGAAATGTTTGACAAAATGCTTGTGTGAGATGTAACTTACATAAGAACGGCGACTAGCTTAGTAAGGGTCAAATGTCCGATTTATAGCTTTGAATCTAATGCAACCTTGCACCTGACGGAAATGTTGATTGCTTGTGACATATAGATTCGGGTGTGAGCTCAAAAGAGATGGTCGCACACACACACATATATATTTATATTTTACTCTCTGCATATGCGTGGACTACCATTAAACTCTTGAGGTGATTGTATTATCGTGTTTTCCCATAAAGAAAAGAAAGGAGTTCTGTGTTAATTGTTGCTTGGTGTTGCTCGAGTTTGGGTTTAAAACTAACCATATGAATATGTTTTCTATAGGAAAAATCTGGTTTTAACTTACTGCTTATGGATGTTCTGTTTGGGCTTGGAAGTGATGACGACAAATAGTTTAAGCATGAAGAATGCTCCATATGGTCTTGTCTTCCCACATAAATCTTCTTTGCTTGATACATTCATGTGGGTGCTGTTGCAAACTTGTAAATGAACCACCGTCGTCAGCTTGGAAAATTCATGTGATATAGTGCTGTATTATTGTGTTCTTAATCCATTGAATGAGTTTTGGCAAGTTTGAAAGTAAGTGTTTGTTCACGTTTTGTATATTCTGTTAAGTTTTGTTGCTTTCCACTCAAAAATGAAACTACAGGCTATGTCTCTAAGTTAAAGTAAATTGGAATGCATATTGCTTACTGACCCATGGTTATACTTTGTGCTTCTGTTTCTGATTCTTCCTTGTTGTAACCCTTGTTCATAAGAAAAGCTTGTCTAAATAATGAAGTAGAGTTATTAGAGTCATGTTCTGCAGGTCCTTAAACTTCTCCTTTTAATGGTAAAATTGGGAATAGAATGAAATGGTGGGGTCTGCTTTATGTTTTTGTTCCAAGTTCCAAATCATGCTTATTGCATCTCCCTTTGAGAGTAGAAGCTTGTCCTTGATGTCACAAACTAGTGGGTCTTGTATAGTGTGGCTTGATTATAAAGGTTAGATTCTTTAGCTTAAACATGGTCAAACGGATGACTTAAAATAGCTTGGAAGGCTTATAAGGATATTGTCTTTAGCTTTCGTGTATCTCCCTTAGGTTGTGTAAAATTGAATGGGTTGAATTGAGATTTCCAAAAGCTTTGGTGATTCCTTTACTATTGCTATTGATAACTTTTGCTGCACTGGCCATGAAAATGCATTGCTAATTTCCTTGTTTCTTACTTGTCTCTTGCATCTTCACCATGTGAGAATTCAATTCTGGCCGTCTGGAAGAATGAAAAGAAGTTGTTGGCCAATTCGGATGCTAAGGGGGAGATTAATGAATAAGCTTTCTGCATGAGTGCCACGGGAGCATAGATCAAGCTTAAAATTGGGTAATCAACTTTCAAGCAAAGGAAAAGAAAATGAAGACACAAGAGTTTGCATTTCTTCATCTTATGATTGTGTTTAAATTACTTGAATTTGCACATTTAACACACATACATTGATAAATTGTATTTGGTTGTGTTTTTTATTTATAATTTTGGTCCTTATGGTTATGGGCTTCTTTTTTTTCTCGCATTGAGAATTCGTCACGAGCGACTAAGTCTCTGTGAGCGAATAGTTAGGGTGTCAGTCAAGAGTACCATGAGTAAGGAGTTACCATGGTATTCATATTGGCAACACCTTAAATATTTTTGGATTCGAATGACTTCTTTATTATTATTTTTTAATTAAAATAAATGATTAAAATGAAAGCTCTCTATTTTAAATTTCTCTTTGCCTTTGTGCCTCGAGTGATAACACCGTGGGCATTTAGGTGTCAATTAGTGGACTATGAGTAATAGAGTCACCATATGCGCTGATTGGTTTTGTTCTGAAGTTGATTTTGGAAATAAGAAAATATATATAGTTGTTTCATCTTAATTTTTTTCTTTTTCTATCTATTTCGAGTTTAAAAAGAAAAAAAATTAACTGTTTTTTTACAATCTAAAATAAGAAAATATGGATAATTTATGAAAAAAATAAATAAAAAGAAAAAAATCAATGTAGTAATTTTATAAATAAAAAATAATAATAAATAAAAGGATTTTTTTATTGTATTTCTTCATTTCATAATTTGAAATTAGAAAATTAAAATAACTTAAATAAAAATTATTTGTAAAAAAAAAAAAATTTCTAATTGCATTTTTCATTGCATAATTTGAAATAAAAATAGTTTAAGCAAAAATTATTTGTCTTCCTTTAAACTTTTATCCTTTTTATTTATCTGTCTCGAGTGGTAATACCGTAGATATTTAGGTACTGATCAGTAATTTGTACGTGATAAAGTCACCACATATACTGATTATTTTTTTTAAAAAATTTATGTAATAATCATATTTTAAATTCTTTTCAATGCTTTTTCTTTTAAATAAATAAACATGTTTTAAACGGATCCTATTTTCTTCCATGACTCATACAAAACTATTTGTTTTCTTCCAAACTTTTTGTCTTAATGCATTTTGTCTCGAGTGGCACCACCGTGGGTATTTTGGTATCAATCAGCAGATTGAGAGTGATAAAGTCACCATATAAGTTAATTAATTTTATTTTGTAAAAAAAAGTGTTTTCAAATTTTTCCTTTTCAAATTAAAAATAAAATACTCAAAATTACATAATTTTAATCATACCTTCTAAATTGAGAAAAAAATAAATATATATGCTCTTTTAGGAATTGATTAAGAAAAAATGAAAAATGAATGATAAGAGAAAATAATGAAAATTAATCTATCTTTTACAAATTAAAACACACCAACCAATTTTAAAAATTATTTTCTTCGTGGAGAGATAAATTATGTTTTTAAACTTCTCTTGTCAAAAATATATATATTTGATAAAAAATATCAACTCAGTGACACGCATTTTTTAGTCTGAACTATGTCGACTTTGATCCCTATCGCAGGGTACGTAGGCCCCAGACTCTGATTCTGGGTCAAGTCCACTTTTCATAAATAAATAACATTTTCCTCTTATTTTATCTTTCCCAACTTCTCATATTTTCATTTTTTTATTTACATTTTCTTTCATTTTTCTATTTATTTTGGCATGTGAATGATTAAAGGGCAATCAAAATATTTTTAAAAGCCATAAAAATTGCATGATCAACTTAAGGTAACTGTTCTTTAGAACGGGTGTTGTGGGGGTGCCTAACACCTTCCCCACTCACAATTGCACTCCCGAACTCAACTCTGATTCGTAGACCATCCTTTTCCTTTTTTATTTCAGTTTTTCAAAATTTTCCTTAAGCTTTTGGTGGCGACTCCTCTGAAATCAGCCCCCGTCGTGAGGGTCGATTTCTCTCTTTTTATTTCATTTCCCGCGTCATCCGCGTCGCATTTTGGGTGTGACAGTCAGACAGTCAAACCGGTTGAATCATCACTTGGAGATAAGAATAGCTCGGTTTACAGTTTTAAACTATTTTAGGGGTTGGACTGGATTGAACTGCTTTGAATGAGCTTTTGAACCAAGAACCAGAACGGTTTTCAGAGAACTTGACGATTTTTTAAATTGTATAAAATTTAATCTAAATTTAATTTTTTTTACCAAAATTATTAATTATAAAAATTATTAAAGAGTAAAAACAATATTTCCCTTTCTATTTTAAAATTACTAATTATAAACAATGAAAATTTTCATTATATTATACTTCATTTGTCCCCAATTATAAGAGAATTTTGAGACTTTTCATTTGACTCCAAATAAAAAAATATGGATAAAATTTGTGAAGTAATTAATATCATTTTCCTTTTATATTCTTAAATTATTAAGGCTCTGTTGACAATTACCAATAATTAATTAGTCTCACTTTAAACTTTTAATATATGCAATTTTAGAAAAAAAAATTGAAATTGTAGCACAATTAATGAGTTTAATTACCAAAAACTATTTTTTCCTTAGTACTAATAAAATAATTATTTATTTTTTATAATTGGGAATGGAGAAAGTATCATCATTTTATAATGTTATCGTCATGTTGTGTTATCATATTGAAATATTTTAATATTATGTTCAATAATTTATTATATATTATTACTATATGAACTTCTTAATTTATTATGAACTTGAACTACTTAAACTTATTTTCTTAATAATTTGATTTTTTATATATATATTATTATATATGATATTATTTTTATTTAATTATTACGTTACCAGTTTGATCGCCGGTCTAACCAGTTGAATTATAAAAATCGTAACCTAATAACATTTTTTTTAATGTCTGATTTTTAAAACATTCATTCTTATAAGTTGGCCAAAAAATAAATTCAAATCTATTGTCACTTCCCACTCTTTGCAATACCACCAAAAGGTAAATTTATTTATTTATTTAATCACTTTCAATGCCTCATCCTTCTTTGCATGTGGATAGTGGGCCCAAGGATAGCAACGTCCTTCTCTGCATGTTATCAACGTGTGCCAATAGACAAGGATTCCAGCTGCAGCCCAGAACCACCATTTCTGCTATAAATTATCTTCTCTGAAATTTGCATATACCCAATTACCCATTTTCTCTTTACTTGCTTCTTCTTCTACTATCGATGGCTCCGACGCTTAGGACCCACTTCACAGAACCCCAGTCTAAGAATACGCATCATGGGGAAGAAGAAGCCATCGAAGGAGAAGAAATGCTTAGCCAAGAGTGTAAAGATCTGATTCTCTCTCTTCCCAGAGAGAGAGGTTGGAGAACTCGTTATCTCTATCTATTCCAAGGATTTTGGTGCCAGCTTGCTGAAATTCAAGCCATAACCTTTGTCACACCCGGAAATGCGACGCGGATGGCGCGGGAAAAAGAAAAAAAATTTGAAATCGGCCCGCACGACGGGAGGCCGATTTCAGAGGGAGTCGCCACCAAAATTTTAAGGGAAATTTTGGAAAACCGGAATAAACAAAACAAAAAGGGGAAAGGATGGTCTGCGAATCAGAGATTGGGTTCGGGAGTACGATTGTGAGTGGGGAAGGTGTTAGGCACCCCCACAACACCCGTTCCTAAGAACGGTTACCTTAGGTTGATTATGCAATTTTTATGGCTTTTTACAAATTTGTTTTGGTTGCTCTTTTACCACTCACATGTGAAAATAAATAAATATAAAAATAAGAAACATGTAAAATGAAAATAAAGAATAAAATGAAAATATGAAAAGTTAGAAAAAATAAATTAAGAGAAAAATATTATTTATTTACAAAGGTGGACTTGAAAAAATAAATTGGTAATATTTATTAAATTAAGAGAAAAAAAAAACACCAAATAAATCAGAAAATACTTATTTATTTACAAAAGTGGACTTGACCCAGAATGAGAGTCTGGGGCCTACGTACCCTGCGATAGGGATCAAAGTCGACGTAGTTCGGACTAAAAATGCGTGTCGCTGGGTTGATGTTTTTTATTATATATTTTCTTTGAAAAGAGAGGTTAATAGCAAATAATTTTGTCTTTCCACAAAGAAAATAATTTTCAGAATTGGTTAGTGTGTTTTAATTTGTAAAAGACAGATTACTTTCCATTATTTGCTCTTTTCATTTTTTATTATATATTTTTTTGTTTAATCAATTTCTAAAAGAGGAAATATATTTTTCCTCAATTTAAAAAGTATGATCAAAATTATATGCAATTTTGAATATTTTTATTTGAAAATAAAATATTTGAAAACAATTTTATTTTTACATAATAAAATCAATTGGCTCATGTGGTGACTTCATCACTCACATCTACCCGTTGATACCTAAGTGTCCACGGTGGTATCACTCGAGATAAAAAGGCACAAGAAAAAATCGAAAGAAGACAATTTGTTAATTTCAATTTTTTGTACAAATTATTTTTTCTTTTATTATAAAAATCATTTTAACACCTATTTATTTATTAAAAAAACGAAATTAAAAAAATGTGATCGTTACGTGTTGAAAAATAATAATCAGCATATGTGGTGACTTGATCACTCACAAGTTACTGATTTACGCTTGCGTGCTCACGGTGATGCCACTCGTGGCAAAAGGCAAAAGGCAAAAGGCTTAGATGAAACTGAAATGAATGAAATCAACTTTATATTAGATCATAAAAACAAATATGATTATAATTGTTTTATAGAAAGAAAAGTGGTAAAAGAAATTAAAAAATATGACTTTCATGTATATATTCATAAATTATTTATTTTTATTTGTTTTATTTGATTTTATTTTTATTATTATTATTATCATTTTTTAGGAAAAGAGTCAATTAGGATCTGTGGTGACTTTATCACTCACAGCTCGCTAATTAACACCTAAATGCCCACGGTGTTACCACTCGGAACATAAAGGCAAAAATAAAATTTTGAAATAAAGAGCTCTCATTGAATTATTTATTTTTACTTTTAATAAATAAGAAAACATTGGTACTCGTAAATAAAAATGAAATGAAATAAAATAAAATAAAATAAAATTAAATTAAATTAAATTTAGCCAATGTTTATACCATGGCAACTCTTCACTCATGGTACAATTGACTGACGCTCTATATGCACACGGAGAATTGGTCCCTCGTGGCAAACTCTAAAAGCGAAAAGAAGAAAAAATCCATAACCAAGTAAAAACCGAAATCAAAAATAAAAACAACAAAACATAAAAGCCAAATACAAGATGTGTGCTAGCGCAAATCCAAATAATTTACACCCAACCATGAGATGAAAAGATGCAAACTCTAGTCTCTTCATTTTCTTTTGCCTCAAAGTTGATAGCTTCCACTTCCCCTGCTTGGCTTGGTGGCGATGGTCTCGATTTCTCCCAAACTTGGTATATGCTCCCATATGGCTCGAAAAAAAAGATAAAACAGGATTATTCATCTTAAATTTTGGGGCAGAAGGAAACAAGGTAATTGCTCTTAAAGAGCAAATATCACATGCTAATAAGAAGCAATCCGTTATGCCAACATATGAGCACACGAGATACTTTTAATCCGTTATGTGAGATCAAGCTTTCAAGTGAGAAATCCTTAATATGCAAGCTTTCCCTAAAAACAAATAACTCCATATCAAGTTACGAAAATCATATTTGCCAAGCCTAAACTCAATACAAAAACCAGAATCTTGTGACCGTTGAGAAGTGAATGGGCTTAGAGAAAAGAAAAGCGCGAGCTATGCAATTCTCCTATTAGCCTAACCACATTGGGCCATAAAATAAGAGAAATCACAAGAACCTCAAACTTGATTTAATCTTTTCCATTTGTTATACATGTGTCATACTTCTCATTGAACTCTCATGTATTATTCTATGGGTCACAGCCAACAAGAGGAATAAGAAAGCATTCACTTATAAAATCAAGTCATGATCGTTCTTAAAAGATATATGCATGGTCAAAAACTTTGGAAACTTTTATATATCTATGTAAGATAAAACTTATCAAGAATTGAACCTGACTCATGGTAAGATAAACCCAGCAACTATTTTCCTTAACGCATCTAGGTCTACAATATAGCATGTTATCCAACAAGGTATGCACATATTTGACACCCCAATACAAACTATGGTACTTACGATATCTTAGTCACAACAATTATTCAAAGTGGATTTGACCCATTCATGCTCAGATGGTAACCTAAATCAAATTAAACGCATCATTACAATTCATAGTAACTACCTCAAGCTAACACAGGACTCGGCATCACAAACATATTCCAAACTTAAACTCCAATCAAACACCAACAAAAACAACCCCACCATGCCCAACCCAAGAACAGAGAGCAAGGTATAATCTCACCAAACTCAATAATATCGAGAAATAACACGGCAAACCCTAGGATGACTACTGGCAATAAAACAGAGCTTCTCCAGTATACCAACCAAGCTAGTGAATTCATCACATCTCAGATGCAGCAACCAGAAACAGGGCACCCATAATGGCATATATCAGAAAAACACTTAACGCAAATTAGCTTTCTCAAGGCAGATCACTAATCAATGACAGTATAAGCAAGATGCAAAATTTAACCGGTGACCAAACTGATCAAAATGAAACAGAGAACCAGCAAGAAAATAATAGACAAGCCAAATCTACCTAAGGATTCGTGTAGAAAGGAATCTCAGAATCAAGAAATTACCTCCGGGGTTTCAAGAAGCCTCTTTTCCTCAAACTCGACTCCCGGCTTCGTTCTGCTCATCCTCTCCTTTGTTTATACTCCCTTAACCTCACGGCTATCTCTCCCCTGGCTCACTCTGTTTTAGCTTAACACGGGCATCCACGGCTCCCTATTTCTGATCTCAGTTTCTGAGTCTCGTCTAGTCTCCGCGGCCTCTTATAGCTCAGCTCTCACTCTCTGCATCTCGGTCTCTCGGACAGCCCCTCTCTCCGGTTCAGTCTCCCCTGTTCGTGGCCTCCACCGCTTCGAGCTCCCTCTGTGCTCACTCTCTCCTCGGTCCCCTTCGGCCTCGGCCTCCTCCCTCCGTGCTCACTCTCTCCTCGGTCCCCTTCGGCCTCACGCGGCCCACGGTGGCTTTTCTTCTGTTTCTTGTGCTCTATCTCTCTCCTCACCGTTGCTCCCTCTCATTTTCTTTCATCGCAGCGCCCTCTGTTTCTGACCCCCTCGTAGCTCCCTGGTTCCCACTCCCTCTCAGCTCCCTCTTCCCCTTCTTCTTTTCGCGGCCAGCTCTCCCTTTCTCGCTCCTCGAGCTCCACCGCGCCTCCCTCGGTTTTTAAATCTCACTCACACAGCTCCCTCCTCCCTCTCTGTTTTTCCTCCGCCTGAGCCCTAAGGGCTCCCTCGGTTTTCCGGTCTCGCCCCCATTCCCTCGCTGTCTCCGCGGTCAAGCTCCCCCCTCCCTTCTCTCCTCCTGGTTCTCTTTTCTTTTTCCCCTCTCTTCCGCGGCGCCCCCCATTTCTCGGTTCCTCCCCTCCTCTCACGGTCCCTCCTCTTTTCTTATCTCATGGAGCCCTAAAGGCTCACCCACGAGCACTGTCCATGAGCCCTCCTAAATTGGGCTCATGGAGGTTTGGGCTGCAATGCTAATTAGCATTCCAGCCCAAACTTATTTAATTATTTTTTTTTCTTTCTCTTTTTTTTTTTGATATACTTTTTGTTATATTATTGTTTTATTATATATTTATTTTATTTTATTTTATTTTATTTTGGATCATAAAGAAAAGGGATTAGATTTGGAGAATATTTTGTTTTCTGTATTTTCCTTTATTTTAGAAAATATGCATTCAAATTGGGATTAAAAGGAAATTTGTGTCATTTTCTTATTTTCCAATTTTTCAATTTTTTAGAAAACCCGGACAAAATACGGTGTTCACAGTTGCCCCTCTTTACTAGTTTCTTGTGTGAGAACGAGGAAAATGCAATTTTTGGAGTTCTCGCATAAGGAACGAGTAAAGATCAGAACACGAATTTTGTCCGTGCAAGAGACATAAAGACTCACTTGCCCCTGACACAAAGATACATTATGACATGAATTTAAAGCACATAAAACTCTATTTTAGGTATGAATGATTTAATGGTGAATGAATGTTTCGATGCAAGACATACAAAGCAAATGTGAACTGGGATTTGACTAAACAAATTGAACTAGACTCTAATAGATGCACAAATGAACAACTGGCTCCAGCTAGAGCCAAACTAATGCAAGATGCAATGATGTGACACAGAGGAATAACCATGTCAACTAGACTGGAACTGATGCAGTATGCAGATGAGGTGACTCAAACGAATGCTCCAAAAACAAGATATGATAACAAGATCCAAACAAAATAACATGTTGATGAGCTGCCCCTCTTCATTTGTTTTCTAAGGAAGAAGATCATAAAATGATATTCGTACTTAGAAATAAATGAAGAAGGAAACATGTATTTTGTTTGGGGGGCAAGGAGCATGAACAATAAAGACAGAGATTAAATGAGAGAAATTTAGAGGGTGCCTGCCGCCAAGTCAGGGCTTTGACAGAAATTAAATGACAGAAATTTAAAGGGTGCCTGCCGCCAAGTCAGGGCTTTGACAGAAATTAAATGACAGAAATTTAAAGGGTGCCTGTCACCAAGTCAGGGCTTTGACAGAAATTTAAAGGGTGCCTGCAGCCAAGTCAGGGCTTTGACAGAAATTAAATGACAGAAATTTAAAGGGTGCCTGCCGCCAAGTCAGGGCTTTGACAGAAATTTAAAGGGTGCCTGCCGCCAAGTCAGGGCTTTGACAGAAATTAAATGACAGAAATTTAAGGGGTGCCTGCAGCTAAGTCAGGGCTTTGACAGAATTTAAAGGGTGCCTGCAGCTAAGTCAGGACTTTGACAGAATTTAAATGACAGAAATTTAAAGGGTGCCTGCAGCTAAGTCAGGGCTTTGACAGAATTTAAAGAGTGCCTGCAGCTAAGTCAGGGCTTTGACAGAAATTTAAAGGGTGCCTGCAGCTAAGTCAGGGCTTTGACAGAATTTTAAATGACAGAAATTTAAAGGGTGCCTGCCGCCAAGTCAGGGCCTTAACAGAAATTTAAAGGGTGCCTGCCGCCAAGTCAGGGCTTTGACAGAAATTAAATGACAGAAATTTAAGGGGTGCCTGCAGCTAAGTCAGGGCTTTGACAGAATTTAAAGGGTGCCTGCAGCTAAGTCAGGACTTTGATAGAATTTAAATGACAGAAATTTAAAGGGTGCCTGCAGCTAAGTCAGGGCTTTGACAGAATTTAAAGAGTACCTACAGCTAAGTCAGGGCTTTGACAGAATTTAAAGAGTGCCTGCAGCTAAGTCAGGACTTTGACAGAATTTAAATGACAGAAATTTAAAGGGTGCCTGCAGCTAAGTCAGGGCTTTGACAGAATTTAAAGAGTGCCTGCAGCTAAGTCAGGGCTTTGACAGAAATTTAAAGGGTGCCTGCAGCTAAGTCAGGGCTTTGATAGAATTTTAAATGACAGAAATTTAAAGGGTGCCTGCCGCCAAGTCAGGGCTTTAACAGAAATTTAAAGGGTGCCTGCCGCCAAGTCAGGGCTTTGACAGAAATTAAATGACAGAAATTTAAGGGGTGCCTGCAGCTAAGTCAGGGCTTTGACAGAATTTAAAGGGTGCCTGCAGCTAAGTCAGGACTTTGATAGAATTTAAATGACAGAAATTTAAAGGGTGCCTGCAGCTAAGTCAGGGCTTTGACAGAATTTAAAGGGTGCCTGCAGCTAAGTCAGGGCTTTGACAGAATTGAAATGACAGAAATTTAAAAGGTGCCTCTCTTTTTGTCTTTTTGTTTTTTTGTTTTTTTGTGTTTTGTTTTTTTTTTTTTGTTTTTTTTCCCCCAATTTAAAAGGAAACTTACCATAATGTCATGTATGTAACAGAAAATGCATGTAAAATGCCAAATTTTTTTTTTTTACCCCAATTTGAAAGGAAACTTACCATAATGCCATGTATGTAACAGAAAATGCATGTAGAATGCCAAAATTTTTGCCCCAATCTCAATGGGAATTTTGATGCCATGTGCAAGAAAAAGCGTATGAAATGTGAGATTTCTCATATTGGCCCTGGGACGAATGAGAATTTATTTATGCAATGCCGGTAAGGGAGGTACATATAAAACATGACTTTTTTCTTTTTGCCTTAATCCTAGCGTGAATTTTTTCATGCTACAATTTTCCTGTTTCCTTTTTCTTTCAACTGAGATATGCAAGATTTTTTTTTTGTTTGATTTTTGTTTTATTTTTTCTTTTTTCAAATTTTTCTCTTTTTCTTTTTTTTTTCAATTTGTTTTGCCCAACCTAGAAGGAAGTTTATGGTGATGCAATGTATGCAATGGAAGATGCATGTCATAATGCAAGTTTTTTTTTTTTCATCTGAGATAGAGCTTATTTCGATGTAATGTATGTAAAAATGATGCATGTAAAGTGTATGATTTATCAGGTATGCCCCCATTTAAATGAAATTTATATATGTGATGTATGTAAGGAAAATGCATGAGACATGAAAATGTTTCGTCTCAATTTGAATGTGAATTTATTCGTAATGTATGCAAAGAAAATGTATGTGAGATGTGATTTTTTTTTTTTTATATATGCCCTAATCTGAGAGTGAAAAATTTTTCATGCTATAATTAATGCAAAATTTTCTTCTTCTTTTCTTTTCCTTTTTCCAAATGGAACATGCAAGACCTTTCTTGGTTTGCTTTTTGTTTTATTTATTATTATTTATTATTATTTTTTTTTTAACTCTTTTGTTGTTACCCAATCTCAATGGGAGCTTACCTTGATGCAATGCATGCAATGGATGATGAACAAATGGAACAAGCTTTTGATTTAAAAGCTTGATTATGCATTCACTAAGAGAAAGGATAATATTATGGTGGTCTCACTGAATAGAAATTTCTGTGGTGCAATGCATGAGATATGAGTGTCACCAGTGTGATCTCACGTTGACACCAATCTAAGTGAAACCGAATATTGATGCAATGGGTGCAAGATTTTTGCTTTCATTTAACTTCACTTGACCAGTTGATTTTTCATTTGCCCCAAATTCATTGAAAGTTTATTTTGATGTAATGCATGCAATGAATAATGTAGATTGATGCTTTTTGTTTTTGTTTTGTTTTTTCTATTTTTTTTTTGCATTTTCCCTGATCTCCTTTTTTTTTTATTTTATTTTTGTATTGTTTTTATGCTCTTTTTTTTTGTTTTTTTTTTTAGTTTTATTATTTTTTTTTATAGGCTTATGTTGATGCGATGGATGCAAAATTTTGCTTTAATTTCCCAATGTACTTGAAAGGAAAGATGTGTTCACAATGTTTGATGCAAGAAGTTAGTAATGTAAAAATACCTAAATTTACAAAACATAGGATTTGTTTGGTCTTTGCAATTCAGAAGACTTTATTTGCCCCAGGAGAAACTTCACTCGATGACTACATGAATGTATTCTAAAGGGATTTAGACACACTCTTAGACACTCAAGGCTCTCTATTTTTCATGAATATTTGGAAATTTCTTCCCTTTTTCTTTTTAAGGAATTTAATTGCCCCAATTTGGATGCTTGTCTGATAAGGCTATCTTCACCTTTTGTCTCAATCTATCTTCATTTTTAATGCTTGACTGTCTAATAAGTAAAATTTATAATTACTTTATTTCAAAATGTCAATGCAGTCAGACATAATGGAGACAAAACTGGGTATAGAAAAGAAACGAAGGAATGTTGGGGATATGAAAGCGAGAAACCATTTGGCAAGAAATGCTCAAAAAAGTGGATGTAGGGTAATGCAATGCAAGAATTTTGAGAAAATGAAGTGAAGAAATGATAAGGAAGTAAAATTTGAGAAAGCGCAACTTTTACTCTGGAAATGTTATCAGATAATGTGAAAATGACAGGAGATAAAGATGAGGGTAGGGAAGAATTCCCCTTCTTGGCTTTGGATGCTCAATATGAAAATAGCAAAATTGATGTGAGTTTGAAATTTCATTCACTGATATGGTTTTCTTTTCCCATTTTCTTTCTTTCTTTCGTTTTTTTTTTTGGATTTTTTCTATCTTGATGACTTTCCCTACAAGATTATTGCCCCAATTATATTCAAACAAGTTAGGCCTCCATGAGGTCTTTAGGGGTTTGTAACGTGGCCTGGGTGAATGGGTTTATGACATGAAAGGATATAAGGCTCAAAAATACCATGCCCCTATTATTTCTTCCACCTACCTTCCTCCATTGCCTCTTTAACATGATTCTATATTGAAACTCACATACCAAAAGAGGATCTCCAAGATTGTAATGTGGTCATGAAGGGCAAAATTGTTGGTCAAGCAAAAAGACACAATGATGGGTTAAGAAGAAATGGATTATAATATCCACACCTTCAAGTGAGGAGTACAACTTTAAGGATTATTATATAGACAAAAGGGCAACAATCTGGGTTAGGTGGAAAGTGTGAATGCAATGAGAACTTTGCTTTGATAGTCGTGTCATCTTAAAAAAAACATGTGGTCTCTTAGAGCTTCACTTGGAGAATTTGGATCTCTTCAGCATAATTTCCCCTTGATTTTTTATTTTCCTATGATGAGAGCCTCTCTCTCTCTTTCTCTCTCTCTCTTTTTTTTTGTTTTGTTTTTTTTTTCTTTTTTTTTTTGAGTAGTTGTCTCACTCATTTCATGTGTGGATTTACCCTGGGGAATTCTATCTTTTTCTTTTTCCTTTTTCTTTTCTTTTCTTTTTTTTTTGGGAATTTCGAGACCACTCTCTTATGACAATACTCATGTGTCAATTCTCATTGCTTCTTGTGGGAGGAAGGAAAAATTTCCATAAGCTATGAAATGATAGATGCTTAGACCAAATTTAGGTATGATCCTCTCTTAATATTTGAATTTTCAACATAAAAACATATTAAAACTACCCGCCCCTGGTATTAATTGATTTTGGGATAATGAAATGAACATTACTCCTTCAGGCTCAATCAGGGTGACTAGGGCAACTCCTTTAGAATGGGAAGAGAAAGAATGCCTCATTTCCTCGACTCGACTCATTCATGGGACATACAATCATACCTCTCTTTCACTTTTTCACTTTTTCACCTTTTCTCTTTTTTTTTTCTCTTCTTTTCTTCTTTTTTTTTTCTCTCTATTTATTACATTTGTTTTGGTAACATAATTTGCTCAGGACTTCATCCCTTACTCACATCAATTGAAGTATTTTCATTCGAAAATGCACATTTTGATTTTTTTTTTTCGAGATACTACATGAGGTGAGAGGTATGTTCAAATGATTGATAAGAAGAGTGGGCAAAACATGATAAGATATGAATGCATGACTTACAACATTGGCATGGTTAGATAAAGTCAATTTTAACATCAAACTAGACAAGCACTGACAAATGGAGAAAGATCTTATGACAAATGTAATACTTGGCATTGGGCTTTTATTTTTCCTCTTTTCTTTTTTCTTTCTCTCCTTTTTCCTTTTCTTTTTGTTTTATATTTTTGTTTTTTGTTTTTTTTTTTACTCTTTTTTTTTTACTATGCACTTAGGACAAGTCTTATAACCTATGCAAATGTCCTCGTGGTTAAGGCAAGGGCATGGAATTATACTTCATAAATGTTTATGGGTTTTCCATGGATGGGAAAATAACAATGGGCAAACAATAAGGTGAAAGAGGCAACAGTGGGAAAGGTTGAAGGACGGAACCCTTGACATATTCATGGAACGTGGGCATGATTTCACTCATTATGATTTGACTCTAAACTTTAGCCCTAGCAATGCTTAAGTTAACTTCTTTATTGCAAAGGACCAATAATCCTGTATTCTGTAAATTTTGGTTTTTTATTAAGAAATGCAACATGGATGCAATTTATTGTGTTGCTTCACTTATGGTGTATTGACTTTGGTTCAAAGGTCCCTCATCATAAAAGAATGGGGAGTCACAAGCCTTTGCTCAAAGGCGTATAAGGGAATAAACAAACTCTCGACTAACTGTCAGGTAGGGATATAGGGTACACGAATAAGTCACAAAGTACACAAAACAAAATTGACAATGCAAACATACAACTCATGTCTCCTGATCAATCAATATTGAGGACCCATAGAGAGGAGTGAACTTCCAATGCAAACCATCATCATGGCAAGTATATTACCATCAATTGATGCAATGATATTAAATAGCCACTCCGGTACAAAGCAACCTACTACTCTTTTCTAAAGGTTTAATAGAATTGTGAAGGATGCATGAATGAATGATGTGCTCCCTTTGTGTCCTATATTGTGTATACCCTAGGCTAGGCTATCCACCTTATAGAAGTCAAGCTCCACCTAATTAGGTTGGCTTCTAAGCTTCACCTAATAGCGTGCACTGGTTTTTGGGTGGTTCTAATTTTCCTAAAGGTCCTCAAGTTGCTTCCACCACTGAGATGGAAACCCCATTTTAATAAATTTAATCTTTTGAGGGCTTACAAGCCCTTCCTAGACTAAACTTAGCAAATAGGTAATAGCTCGAGCGAAGTCTTCACAATGATCTTTGGGGACTTAATAGCCCCTCAAAGGAACCATTGTAAACTTCAACTATCCTCGGATGCCCTCAGACCCGGGTATAGGGCCCATTATATGTGTGAGGTTAAATGTGGAAGTGCTCAGTGTGTGAAGGGAGCATACAGACTTTATGACCTAAGCATTAACCAAATTCCCCACCTGCAGACAAAGCAATACCAAAAATAGATAACGGTCGTCTACCTTAGGGTTCATTCTGCATGTTATCTATCCTAGTACATGTTATTTAACTCAACAAAAGAAAAATGACAATGTGAGATAAAAGAAACCATGAATTTGATTAGTTAAAATATTATTAGGTCCCCGTTTAATTGTCATAAAAGCTTCTCTCCTTAAAGATCCTTATTGAATTCTCAAGGAGACAAAAACGAGTCCTGTATCATGAAGAACAAGGTCTCTCCATGAATAAGGTATAAAAATAACTGAGGACCTATTAATATGATAACCATTTCATTAATGCAAATTTTAATTACATGAAAAGAAAATGCATGAGATTGGATACGCTTCCCCGTGTCCTACAATAGGTGTATCCTAGGGTAGGATTCTTGCATTTAACTGGCTGAGTTAACATCTAAGCTTCATCTATTATTGCGTGCAAGATTAGGGATGGTTCTATCTTCCGAAAAGATTCCCAAGTTGCCCCCGTCATCAAGATAGGAACCCTATCCAGTAAACTTAATCCTTTGAGAGCTTCAATAGCCCTTCACGGACTAAACTTAACGAATAGGTAACAACCGGGTGAAGTCTTCACAATGGTCTATGGGAGCTTAATAGCCCCTCAAAGGCATTGTTATAAACTCTGACTACCCTAGGATACTCTCAGACCCGGGAATAGGGCCCATTACGTGTGTGAGGTTGGAGGTGGAAGTGCTCAATGTGTGAAGGGAGCATACAAACCTCATGACCTAGACATTACCCAGAATCCCCACCTGCATATAAAACAGCAGATAAAATAATATGCAAAGAGATAACAGTCATCTATCCTAGGGTTTATTCCACATGTTATCTATCTTAGCACATCTTATTCAACTCACAAATACATTTAAAAGCATGTAAACAGATAAAACTACCAAGCATGTTATCTACCCTAATCATGTGAGGCAAACATTAAAAAGGCAACCAAATGAACAGACAAAATCATCAAACATATTACCTAACCTAGTCATGTGAGGCAAACAAAATTAAAAGGGCAACCAAACAAAACAAAGCCATGAAAATTTGCATAGTCAACCCATATAGGCTTGACTTTCAAAACATTCCCCAGTGGAGTCGCCAAACTGTCACACCCGGAAATGCGACGCGGATTGGCACGGGAAATAGAAAAAAAATTTGAAATCGGCCCGCCTGGCGGAAGGCCGATTTCGGAGGGAGTCGCCACCAAAATTTTAAGGGAAATTTTGGAAATCGCCACCAAAATTTTAAGGGAAATTTTGGAAAACCGGAATAAACAAAACAAAAAGGGGAAAGGATGGTCTGCGAATCAGAGATTGGGTTTGGGAGTACGATTGTGAGTGGGGAAGGTGTTAGGCACCCCCACAACACCCGTTCCTAAGAACGGTTACCTTAGGTTGATTATGCAATTTTTATGGCTTTTTACAAATTTGTTTTGGTTGCTCTTTTACTACTCACATGTGAAAATAAATAAATATAAAAATAAGAAACATGTAAAATGAAAATAAAGAATAAAATGAAAATATGAAAAGTTAGAAAAAATAAATTAAGAGAAAAATATTATTTATTTACAAAGGTGGACTTGAAAAAATAAATTGGTAATATTTATTAAATTAAGAGAAAAAAAAAACACCAAATAAATCAGAAAATACTTATTTATTTACAAAAGTGGACTTGACCCAGAATGAGAGTCTGGGGCCTACGTACCCTGCGATAGGGATCAAAGTCGACGTAGTTCGGACTAAAAATGCGTGTCGCTGGGTTGATGTTTTTTATTATATATTTTCTTTGAAAAGAGAGGTTAATAGCAAATAATTTTGTCTTTCCACAAAGAAAACAATTTTCAGAATTGGTTAGTGTGTTTTAATTTGTAAAAGACAGATTACTTTCCATTATTTGCTCTTTTCATTTTTTATTATATATTTTTTTGTTTAATCAATTTCTAAAAGAGGAAATATATTTTTCCTCAATTTAAAAAGTATGATTAAAATTATATGCAATTTTGAATATTTTTATTTGAAAATAAAATATTTGAAAACAATTTTATTTTTACATAATAAAATCAATTGGCTCATGTGGTGACTTCGTCACTCACATCTACCCGTTGATACCTAAGTGTCCACGGTGGTATCACTCGAGATAAAAAGGCACAAGAAAAAATCGAAAGAAGACAATTTGTTAATTTCAATTTTTTGTACAAATTATTTTTTCTTTTATTATAAAAATCATTTTAACACCTATTTATTTATTAAAAAAATGAAATTAAAAAAATGTGATCGTTACGTGTTGAAAAATAATAATCAGCATATGTGGTGACTTGATCACTCACAAGTTACTGATTTACGCTTGCGTGCTCACGGTGATGCCACTCGTGGCAAAAGGCAAAAGGCAAAAGGCTTAGATGAAACTGAAATGAATGAAATCAACTTTATATTAGATCATAAAAACAAATATGATTATAATTGTTTTATAGAAAGAAAAGTGGTAAAAGAAATTAAAAAATATGACTTTCATGTATATATTCATAAATTATTTATTTTTATTTGTTTTATTTGATTTTATTTTTATTATTATTATTATCATTTTTTAGGAAAAGAGTCAATTAGGATCTGTGGTGACTTTATCACTCACAGCTCGCTAATTAACACCTAAATGCCCACGGTGTTACCACTCGGAACATAAAGGCAAAAATAAAATTTTGAAATAAAGAGCTCTCATTGAATTATTTATTTTTACTTTTAATAAATAAGAAAACATTGGTACTCGTAAATAAAAATGAAATGAAATGAAATAAAATAAAATAAAATTAAATTAAATTAAATTTAGCCAATGTTTATACCATGGCAACTCTTCACTCATGGTACAATTGACTGACGCTCTATATGCACACGGAGAATTGGTCCCTCGTGGCAAACTCTAAAAGCGAAAAGAAGAAAAAATCCATAACCAAGTAAAAACCGAAATCAAAAATAAAAACAACAAAACATAAAAGCCAAATACAAGATGTGTGCTAGCGCAAATCCAAATAATTTACACCCAACCATGAGATGAAAAGATGCAAACTCTAGTCTCTTCATTTTCTTTTGCCTCAAAGTTGATAGCTTCCACTTCCCCTGCTTGGCTTGGTGGCGATGGTCTCGATTTCTCCCAAACTTGGTATATGCTCCCATATGGCTCGAAAAAAAAGATAAAACAGGATTATTCATCTTAAATTTTGGGGCAGAAGGAAACAAGGTAATTGCTCTTAAAGAGCAAATATCACATGCTAATAAGAAGCAATCCGTTATGCCAACATATGAGCACACGAGATACTTTTAATCCGTTATGTGAGATCAAGCTTTCAAGTGAGAAATCCTTAATATGCAAGCTTTCCCTAAAAACAAATAACTCCATATCAAGTTACGAAAATCATATTTGCCAAGCCTAAACTCAATACAAAAACCAGAATCTTGTGACCGTTGAGAAGTGAATGGGCTTAGAGAAAAGAAAAGCGCGAGCTATGCAATTCTCCTATTAGCCTAACCACATTGGGCCATAAAATAAGAGAAATCACAAGAACCTCAAACTTGATTTAATCTTTTCCATTTGTTATACATGTGTCATACTTCTCATTGAACTCTCATGTATTATTCTATGGGTCACAGCCAACAAGAGGAATAAGAAAGCATTCACTTATAAAATCAAGTCATGATCGTTCTTAAAAGATATATGCATGGTCAAAAACTTTGGAAACTTTTATATATCTATGTAAGATAAAACTTATCAAGAATTGAACCTGACTCATGGTAAGATAAACCCAGCAACTATTTTCCTTAACGCATCTAGGTCTACAATATAGCATGTTATCCAACAAGGTATGCACATATTTGACACCCCAATACAAACTATGGTACTTACGATATCTTAGTCACAACAATTATTCAAAGTGGATTTGACCCATTCATGCTCAGATGGTAACCTAAATCAAATTAAACGCATCATTACAATTCATAGTAACTACCTCAAGCTAACACAGGACTCGGCATCACAAACATATTCCAAACTTAAACTCCAATCAAACACCAACAAAAACAACCCCACCATGCCCAACCCAAGAACAGAGAGCAAGGTATAATCTCACCAAACTCAATAATATCGAGAAATAACACGGCAAACCCTAGGATGACTACTGGCAATAAAACAGAGCTTCTCCAGTATACCAACCAAGCTAGTGAATTCATCACATCTCAGATGCAGCAACCAGAAACAGGGCACCCATAATGGCATATATCAGAAAAACACTTAACGCAAATTAGCTTTCTCAAGGCAGATCACTAATCAATGACAGTATAAGCAAGATGCAAAATTTAACCGGTGACCAAACTGATCAAAATGAAACAGAGAACCAGCAAGAAAATAATAGACAAGCCAAATCTACCTAAGGATTCGTGTAGAAAGGAATCTCAGAATCAAGAAATTACCTCCGGGGTTTCAAGAAGCCTCTTTTCCTCAAACTCGACTCCCGGCTTCGTTCTGCTCATCTTCTCCTTTGTTTATACTCCCTTAACCTCACGGCTATCTCTCCCCTGGCTCACTCTGTTTTAGCTTAACACGGGCATCCACGGCTCCCTATTTCTGATCTCAGTTTCTGAGTCTCGTCTAGTCTCCGTGGCCTCTTATAGCTCAGCTCTCACTCTCTGCATCTCGGTCTCTCGGACAGCCCCTCTCTCCGGTTCAGTCTCCCCTGTTCGTGGCCTCCACCGCTTCGAGCTCCCTCTGTGCTCACTCTCTCCTCGGTCCCCTTCGGCCTCGGCCTCCTCCCTCCGTGCTCACTCTCTCCTCGGTCCCCTTCGGCCTCACGCGGCCCACGGTGGCTTTTCTTCTGTTTCTTGTGCTCTATCTCTCTCCTCACCGTTGCTCCCTCTCATTTTCTTTCATCGCAGCGCCCTCTGTTTCTGACCCCCTCGTAGCTCCCTGGTTCCCACTCCCTCTCAGCTCCCTCTTCCCCTTCTTCTTTTCGCGGCCAGCTCTCCCTTTCTCGCTCCTCGAGCTCCACCGCGCCTCCCTCGGTTTTTAAATCTCACTCACACAGCTCCCTCCTCCCTCTCTGTTTTTCCTCCGCCTGAGCCCTAAGGGCTCCCTCGGTTTTCCGGTCTCGCCCCCATTCCCTCGCTGTCTCCGCGGTCAAGCTCCCCCCTCCCTTCTCTCCTCCTGGTTCTCTTTTCTTTTTCCCCTCTCTTCCGCGGCGCCCCCCATTTCTCGGTTCCTCCCCTCCTCTCACGGTCCCTCCTCTTTTCTTATCTCATGGAGCCCTAAAGGCTCACCCACGAGCACTGTCCATGAGCCCTCCTAAATTGGGCTCATGGAGGTTTGGGCTGCAATGCTAATTAGCATTCCAGCCCAAACTTATTTAATTATTTTTTTTTCTTTCTCTTTTTTTTTTGATATACTTTTTGTTATATTATTGTTTTATTATATATTTATTTTATTTTATTTTATTTTATTTTGGATCATAAAGAAAAGGGATTAGATTTGGAGAATATTTTGTTTTCTGTATTTTCCTTTATTTTAGAAAATATGCATTCAAATTGGGATTAAAAGGAAATTTGTGTCATTTTCTTATTTTCCAATTTTTCAATTTTTTAGAAAACCCGGACAAAATACGGTGTTCACAACCTTTCTTCAGAATCACTTCCAAGCCAAAGATTCCGATGTTGTTGTTGCTACAATCCCAAAATCTGGCACCACATGGTTGAAAGGCCTCACTTTTGCCATTGTTAATCGCAAGAGCTTTCCCCCTTCTTCAAAGAACCACCCTCTGCTTCACTCAAATCCTCATCACCTTGTTCCTTTCTTTGAGTATACTGTCTATGGAAGCCATGACCAGGAAGCTCCTGATCTCTCCACCTTGCCAGAGCCAAGGCTCTTTGGCACCCACCTTCCGTTCGACGCGATGCCTGGCTCAATCAAGACCTCAGATTGTAAGATAATCTACATCTGCAGAAACCCATTTGACACTTTTGTGTCTTCCTGGATTTTTGTGAACAAGATCAAGCCAGGATCACTGCCTCCATTGACACTAGAAGATGCCTTTGATCTATACTGTAAGGGCATAATTGGGTTTGGTCCATCATGGGAGCACATGCTGAGGTACTGGACTGAAAGCAAGGAGAGACCCAACAAGGTGTTGTTCTTGAAGTATGAGGAATTGAAAGAAGACACCACTGATCAGTTGAAGAGAGTCGCAGAGTTCTTGGGCTGTCCTTTCAGCTTGGAGGAGGAGGAAAGAGGTGAGGTTGATAGCATAGTCAAGCTGTGCAGCTTTGAGAAGATGAAGGAGTTGCAAGTAAACAAGTCTGGAACTTTTGCTAGGAACTTTGAGAACAAGCATCTGTTTAGGAAGGCTGAAATTGGGGATTGGGTTAATCACTTGTCACCTTCCATGGTGGAGAGATTATCCAAAGTCATTGAAGAAAAGTTTGCTGGGTCTGGTCTGTCATTTAAAGTGTCATAATTCTTAGTTACGTATATATGGTGTATTTCTACTGGTTGATTTAATTGGATCACGGGCTAAAGAAAGATAAATATTAAGTAAATTTGCTGCAATAAATTTCTTCTGTGATTAAGAGTGCTCTTTTAGCTTAGTTACATGTAATATACTCCATCTGGTTCTATATATAGGGCATTTTGCCCTGATTCTGAATATAAAATCTTTTACAATATACGAGGTAGTATTTATTATATATTTTCAAAAAATACCCCTATTTAATGTATCAAAAAAAAAAAGAGAGAGAGATTAAATGAGGGTAGTTTTAGAAAAATGTTAGGATTTTCAGAAAAATCGAGGTAGTTAATTAGTTTTAATTCTTATTCTTAATCCGTATGTGTCACACCCGAGAATGCGACACAAATGGCGCGGGAAATGAAATAAAAAAGAAAAAGGGTGAAACCGGCCCGCACGGCAGGGACCGGTCTCGGAGGGAGTCGCTACCAAAATTTTGAGGGAAATTTTGGAAAACTGAAACAAAAAGGAAAATGATGGTCTGCAAATCAGAATTGAGTTCGAGAGTACGATTGTAAGTGGGGAAGGTGTTAGGTACCCCCACAACACCCGTTCCTAAGAACTGTTACCTTAGGTTGATCATACGATTTTTATGGCTTTTAAAAATTATTTTGATTGTCCTTTTACCATTCACATGTAAAAATAAATATAAAAATAAGAAAAATGTAAAAACGAAAATAAAGAATGAAATGAAAATATGAGGAGTTGGGAAAAATAAAATAAGAGGAAAATATTATTTATTTACAAAAATGGACTTGACCCAGAATTAGAGTCTGGGGCCTACGTACCCTGCTATAGGGATCAAAGTCGACGTAGTTCGGACTAAAAAAAAATGTGTTACTAGGTTGGTATTTTTTATTATATATATTTTTTGAAAAGAGAGGTTTATAGAAAATAATTTTTCTTTCTACAAAGAAAATAATTTTTAGAATTGGTTGGTGTGTTTTAATTTGTAAAAGACAGATTAATTTTTCTTATTTGCTCTTTTCATTTAAGAATTTTTTTTTGTTTAATCAATTCCTAAAAGAGAAGATATATTTTTCCTCAATTTAGAAAATATGATTAAAATTATGTGTGATTTTGAACATTTTTATTTTGATTTGAAAAGGAAATATTTGAAAACAATTTTATTTTTACAAAATAAAACCAATTGGTTTATGTGGCGACTTTATCACTCACAATATACCCATTGATACCTAAATGTCCATGGTGGTGTTACTCGAGATAAAAGGCATGAGAAAAGTTTGAAAGAAAACAAATAATTCTTTGTACAAATTATTTTTTGTTTTCTTTTTATTATAAAAATCATTTTAACACCTATTTATTTATTAAAAAAAGAAATTAAAAAATGTGATCATTACGTATGTTTTGAAAAATAATAATCAGCATATGTGGTGACTTTATCACTCATAAATTACTGATTTAAGCTAACATGTTCATGGTGTTACCACTCAGAGTAGAAAATACTAGAAGAAAAATTTTAAATGAAAATCAAACAACATATATAGTGACTTGATCACTTATAATTTGCTGATTTACGCTTATATGCTCACGGTGATACCATTCGTGGCAAAAGGCAAAAAAGGTTTAGATAAAATTGAAATAAATGAAATAATATTTATATTAAATTGTAAAAATAAATACGATTATGATTGTTTTATGGAAAGAAAAGCGGTAAAAGGAATTTAAAAATATGACTTTTATGTATATATTCATATATTATTTATTTTTATTTGTTTATTTGTTTTATTTATATTATTTTTTAGAAAAAGAATCAATCAGGATCGGTGGTAACTTTATCACTCACAGCTCACTAATTAACACCTAAATGTCCACGATGTTACCACTCGAAACATAAAGGTAAAAATAAAAATTTGAAATAAAGGGCTCTCATTGAATCATTTATTTTTACTTTTAATAAATAAAAAATCATTGGTACTCATAAATATTAAAAAAAAGATTTAGCCAACGTTTATACCATGACAACTCCTCACTCATGGTATAATTGACTGACACCCTATAGACACACAGAGACTTAGTCCCTCGAGGCAAACTCTAAAGTAGAGAAGAACAACCAATGATCAAATAAACATCAAAACTACAAATAAAATAAAATCAAATACAATTTATCAATGCGTGTGTTTGCATGTGCAAACTCAAATAATTTAAACACAATCATAAGATGAGGAGATGCAAACTCTTGTATCTTCATTTTCTTTTCCTTTACTTCAAAGTTGGTAGCTTTCATCTCCCCTGCTTGACTAGGTGGCGATGGCCTTGATTCTTCCCAAACTTAGTTCATGCTCCCATGGTGCTCAAAAAAGATGAAAGAGGAGTAGTATTCTCCTTAAGGAACCTTTTCAACTAAAATTTCAGTTACACTCATCATGCCAATTCTTAAAATTCAGGTTGTATGAAATTTCAGCCCAAAAGCCTAATATGATGGACATAATCCAAGCTTCAAAATACGAGATTTAAACATTTTGACCACTGACTAGAATCCCACATGATCAAGTTTGTTCAAGATGCTCATCCAATTTTCATAACCAAATCAAACATACAAGAAATATTCATATTCCAAGACAAGAATCACAACAAGAAAGGAACACCCAGAGCCACTCGGACACATCTTTGCAACATCAGATTTTGTGAAAGAAGTGACAACCAACAAACAGGTCAATATAGGTTCATTGTTTCATTAAACTCCCCTGATGATAAAATGTTATGAAGGAGAGGAGCAACAGACACAAAGGTGCAAAGCATACTTGGGACATAAGTCTAAGCTAAATCTTTAAGGCCCATTGTCACGAAATTTTCACGAGGTTTTCCCAGAAGCCTCTAGAACTTTCCAGAGACATCTTGAAGAGGCTTGATTTCTCTTGTACAGTGTAGATAACTCTAGAACATTGTAGGCTTGTCTTTCCCTTGTACATTCTAGAGAATTCTTTGTAAATATCTTGTAGAGAATTTAGAGATTCATTCTAGGCCGTTAGATTGAAGCGATCTCCACCGTCCATTGATGAGGTGGGAAAGTTCTGGAAACCTTGGGAGGCCCATAAATGCCCCCTCCCACCTCATTTGTAACCATCTAAGCAATGAGTGCCATTGTGAGTATTCTCTCAAACTCTCTTGTGTGAGCATTCTTTTGTTCTCTAGTTTGCTTCTCTTTGCCTACTCGAGGGTTCGGCTGACTTAGCGTCGGATCAAGAGGGTTGATCAAGCTAAGGCCAGCACGGTTCAAGGCGAGAAAGTTCCGAGGCCGTGACAACGTGGTATCAGAGCTTAGGTTCGAGGGAGCCTTGTTGAAGCTTTGCTCGTGGGCAAGGATGTTAGAAGAGACTGGAGTTCTCAACGTTGAGGTACGGGGCAAGGAGACCCAAGCTACTCATCAAGGGAGTAACAGGGGTCAAAGCACTAGTAAGGTAAGTGCTGAAGACTTTGCTTCTCTTTCAGTTCAAGTTGGTCACTTAGAGGATGCCTTGTTAGAGGTAACTAGTAAGGTGAACAAGCTTGAGGGTGACTTCACAATCCTTGAGTCCCATATGTTGGACGAGCTTGAGGGTCTCAAGGCTACTGTGGAGAATATCCAGAACTCTAAGGATCAACGTGTTGAAGCTATGAAGACGTTGGAGGTAAATGTGATGGATGCCATCACAACCATGCAGCGGCAGTTGGACATACTCAAGTCTTCCTTGGAGAACCAAGGGAGAAACTCACTAGTGGCTAGAACTAGTAGAGTGAGGGAAGTGAAGCTGGATCTTCCCAGGCCGAAGGAGTTCAAGGGCATTCATGATACTAAGGAGGTGGAGAACTTCCTATGGCTGATGGAGCGCTATGCCGAAAGCTTGGGGTTGAGTGATGACCAAGCTAAGATACGTACTGCTTCCTTGTTCCTTACTGACAATGCTATGTTATGGTGGCGGAGAAAACATGCGGATATGGAAAAAGGTCTATGCACCATCAACACTTGGGAGGACTTCAAGAAAGAATTGAAGAGGTAATTCTTCCCAGAGAACGTGGTCTATGAAGCCTGTAAGAAGCTGAGGGAGCTCAAACATAAGACCACTATCTCAGATTATGTGAAGGAGTTCACTACCTTGATGCTCCAGATTTCCCAACTTGAGTAGCGAGGATTTTCTATTCCACTTCATTGATGGCCTTCAAAACTGGGCCAAGTATGAGTTGCAGCGCCGAGGCGTGAAGGACGTTGATAAAACTATTGCCGTGGCCGAAAGTCTCACCGACTATCAGAAGGAGAAGAGTGAATCTTCCAAGTCCAAGTCTTCCAAACCTAATAATCAGGGCAAAGGTGGGGGAGACAAGGGTAAAGGAGTGAACAAGGGTGGAGACAACAAGCCACCGCACAAGAAGTATGATGATCAGAAGAAGAACTCCAACACCAACATTAGTTGCTTTGTGTGCAAGGGTCCTTACCGCATGAAGGACTGCCTGAAGCTAGGGAGCTTGGCAGCCATAGTGAAGGAGCAAGAGGCCTAGGCAGATGGGCGTGCGGAGTTGGGTTCTCTCCAATTACTCAATGCCTTAAAGTTCAAGCTTACGCCCACACCTACCAAAAGCACAGGGTTGATGTACGTCGAGGCAAAGTTGAATGGGGAACTTGTCTCAACCATGATAGATACAGGGGCAGGCAACAATTTCATCACTCTAAAGGAGGCCAAGAGGATCGGTCTCAAGGTGGTGGCTGGAGGAGGTATGATGAAGGCTGTTAACTCTCCTCCTAAATTGATTCATGGCATAGCTCGAGGGGTTGAGTTGTGCTTGGGATCATGGAATGGCAAGACGGATCTCAATTTCGCTCCTATGGATGACTACAAGGTTGTTCTTGGCCAGGTGTGAACACCTCATTTTGTCCGGGCATTTAAAAAATATAATAATAATAAAATAAAATAAAATAAATATTAAATAATAATAATGGAAACACAAAAAAAAAGAGAGAAGAAGAAAGAAACAAAACAAAGGCAAAAATAATAATAACAAAAAAAAAAAGAAAAGAGGGAAAAAATAGTATTTAAAAAAAAAACATAGGGGGAGGGGGAGACATTGGGCTTGAAATGCTGAGCCCAGCATTTCAAGCCCGTGATCACCTGAGCCCCAATTAGGGCTCAGGCACGCTAGGGCTCGGAGGAGCCAGAATCTGAGAAAAAGAGGGAGCAGGGCCGAAGGCTGGCCACGAGACAGAAGCAGAGAGCCACAGAGAAAGCTGCAGGAGGCATGACCGCGAAGGGGAAAGCTGCGGGGAGACCAGAACCGAAGGGGTGTACGAAACTGGGAAAAGCAGAGGGAGGTGCACGAAAGAATAGAAAGCTGAGGGAGATGTGACGGGCGAGCACGAAGAAAGCCGCAATGGAAGCACCCGCGGCAAAGAGACTCGAGACTGAACCAGAAAAAAGAGAACGGAGGAAGTTGAGAAAGAGCTGAGCATAAAAAGACAGGAACAGAGGGAGCAGCCGCAAAACAGACCAGAACAGAGGAGACGTGCACGCAACTGGAAGAACCGAGGACCACACGCACGGGACTCCTCTCCCCTTGGCCGTGGAAGCTCTATAAAAGGGACCGATGGAGCCGTGGGGAGAGACAGATCAGTAGAAAGAGGCCCTGAGGATTTGGAGAAAATCTGAGGTAGGGATTCTGAGAGCAGAGCAAAGCTTGGAGAAAAGAGGGGAAGTAGAGCGAGAGGCCGTGAGCTTGAGCGTGGTCCGTGCCTGAGAAAGAACACAGAGAGGAATTGAGGACCAGAGGCTGAATGGGAGACAAGGCGTGGTAGGAATTAGGAATTGAGTAGCAAAGACGCTCAGATTTGGGGTAATTCTCATTCCAATTGTGCCTTCATTTTCAATTACCGCTTATTTCCCTTAGTTTTTCTAACCCCATTTTTCTGAGTCGTGGAATCCTGGATTTAGGTTGTTTACGTTTTTTGCTAATGATCTATACAAGTCTCTGTCGATTTCGTGTGCTTTGGAAAACTGTAGGACATTCGAGTTTGTTTACTGGATTTTTTTTTTCCTATTAGCATTGCTCGGCTCTCCTTTAATTGTCCATTGGTTGGGTTCTTCAGCTCCATACTCGACTTGTTTAGGAAATTTTGATTGAGTTCATTCGTTGTGAAAACCCAGTAACTGTTTCAATGATAAACCGTATCGTGTCTAAAATAAGTAAGGAGCAGGGCAGTGATTATGCCACTGATGTTAATTGTTAGAGCGTGGTGTGAAGTATGAGATCTTGCTTTGAAGGATCCATTGCATTTTCAATTCTGAATGCTGCATGTTCAATCAAGTCTTCTCCTTGTCTTCGCGAACCTTGATCTGGGCCAATCATAGGAAAGTCTGTTATGGGTTCATGGTTTTTCTTTTGGGCTGGGCCGCACATGGTGGATATTCCATCTTATCTCTTTTACGAGTTGGGCCTTATGAATTCTGGAATGAACATTTTAATAGGGGTCTGACATGGAGAGGCCTGCTACAAATTCTCCTTGTTTTTGTTTTTGATTTGCTTCTGTTTTTTCGTGGGCCTGACACCAGAAGCCCATAGGGAAGTATGGGTACATTGCAAGGGATTACACATAGTAAGTCCCAACATTTTTTAGTCTTAAAAGTTTGTTTTCTTAATAAATAAACAAATAAATTGATGAATTAATAATTACACCACGTGAATTTTTGGAATCTGCGAAGGTATCTAATTAATGAGTTGTCACGTGAGATTGCGAGTCCACGTAGATATGTCCGTATAAATAAATTTCTTCTTGAGAGAATAACTATATTTTTCCAAAAAAATAATAATAGAAAATAAATTAGGATAATATAATAAGTCTTTTTCCAAAATTCTTAAAAAATGTATAATAAAATTGTCGTTTGAAAATCAAATAATAATAGCATTTCATGAATTATCACTTTATAATAAAACCTTTATACCGCGAGGTTTAGAACTTCTGCAGGTAATTAAGGAACCAATCTATTGGGTGTGGCTGCAAGCCTGCAAGAGATGGATTGATTTTCTTGTAAAAGAAAAATTTTCAAAAATACAAAAATATGTTATTTCAAAAGTCAAAAAATCAAATAAAAGCATTTTCCAAAAATAAAAAAAATATTTTTAAAATAAAATAAGAGTAAGTAAGCGGAACTAAATTATCTTTTTGCAAATTAAAACACACCAACTCAATCTCAGAAAATCGTTTTGATTGCAAAAAGGTGAATTATTTTCAATTAACTTTCTCTTATTACAAAAATTAAAAAAATATCAACCAAGTGACATGCATTTATAGTCCTGAACTATGTGGACTTTGATCTCCATCACAGGGTACGTAGGCCCCAGGCTCTGATCCTGGGTCAAGTCCGCCTTTGTAAATAAATAAATATTTTCTAATTTATTTGGTGTTTTTTCCTTAATTTAATAAATATTTCTCAATTTATTTTCTTAATTCATTTTTCTAATTTTGCTTAAACATCCTCAATCCTAATTTAATTTGTTTTCTTTATCTTATTTTTCAATTTATTTTCTTAAATCTCTTTTTCCTCATTTTCTTCTCCAAACCCTTTTAATTCCTGAGTTAAATTATTTTTCTTATTCTTCTTATTCTATTTTTCAAATTTTGCAAATCTTCTTAAAATTTTCTCTACCTTTATTCTTGCATGTGAATAATAAAAGGAAAGCCAAAATATTTTTAAAGCCATATTAATTTACACAATCAACGTAAGGCAACCGTTCCTAAGAACGGGTGTTGTGGGATGCCTAACACCTTCCCTACGCACAATCGATTCTCGAATTCAATTATAGTTACGCAGACCACCCTTTTCCTCTTAATTCAGTTTTCCAAGGTTTTCCCTCAAAATTTTGGTGGCGACTCCTCACAAGTCGGTTTTCATTCGGAAACCCGATTTGTTCTCTTTTCCTTCCATCGCATTTTTCCGGGTGCGACACCAAGAATTCATGAGGAAGCATAACATCTTCCCTATGCCTCACTACAACGCCTTGTGTGTTCTAGACCAAGGAGTTGCTGCAATGATACCTGCAACAAGTGGACCTAGCAGGAATCAATTGTCAGCTATGCAAGTGAAGAAGGGCTTTAGGAGGGGAGAAGTTACATACCTGGCGGCCTTGAAGGAGGTGGACCTTGGGGAAGAGATGAGTGAAGAACTTCCCTCAGTCATCCAACAGGTTCTTGAGGAGAACTATGACATGATGACACCAGAGCTACCAAAGAAGCTCCCACCTCGTCGGGAGGTAGATCATAAGATTGAGTTGGAACCGGGAGCTAAACCACCCACCATGGCACCTTATAGGATGGCACCGCCTGAGCTAGAAGAGTTGCAAAAGCAACTAAAGGAGTTGATTGATGCTGGATCAATCCAACCATCCAAGGCACCTTATGGAGCACCAGTCTTGTTCCAGAAGAAGCAAGATGGATCATTGCGATTGTGCATCGACTATCGGGCTCTCAATAAGGTAACTCTCAAGAACAAGTATCCTATCCCTTTGATAGCTGATTTGTTTGACCGGTTAGGGAAGGCAAGATACTTCTCCAAGTTGGACTTGAGGTCTGGGTATCATCAAGTTCGGATTGCTGAAGGAGATGAATCTAAGACTACCTGTGTTACACGCTACGGGTCTTCCGAGTGGTTGGTGATGCCTTTTGGATTGACCAATGCACCGGCCACATTCTACACTCTCATGAATAAGATCTTCCATCCGTATCTTGATCGGTTCGTGGTAGTGTACTTGGATGACATTGTGGTCTACAACAACTCATTGGAGGAGCATGCCGAGCACCTACGAGCCGTGTTCAAGACCCTGCATGAGAACGAATTGTATGTGAAGAAGGAGAAGTGTTCCTTTGCGAGGGAAGAAGTGAACTTCCTTGGGCATGTCATATCCCAAGGAACCTTGCGTATGGACAGGAGGAAAGTTCAAGCTATCAAGGAGTGGGAGCCTCCAACTCGAGTGACAGAGTTGAGATCATTCCTTGGATTGGTTAACTACTATAAGCGGTTCATCAAGGGCTACTCTGCTAGAGCGGCCCCTCTCACAGAACTGTTGAAGAAGAACAAGCCATGGGTGTAGACGGAGGGATACCAGAAAGCTTTTGAGGAGCTTAAGATGGCAGTAACAGAGGAACCTGTATTGGCTCTCCCGGATTTCACCAAGCCTTTCGAGGTGCACACTGATGCCTCTGACTTCGCTATTGGAGGGGTCCTAATGCAAGAGAGGCATCCCATTGCATTTGAGAGTCGCAAGCTCAATGACACTGAGAGGCGGTACACAATGCAAGAGAAGGAGATGACGGGCATGGTTCATTGCTTGCATACTTGGAGGCATTACTTGCTAAGGGCACGGTTTGTGATCAAGACTGATAATGTCGCCACCAGCTACTTCCAGAGGCAGAAGAAGCTCTCCCCTAAGCAAGCAAGATGGCAAGATTTCCTGGCTGAGTTCAATTATGTATTGGAGTATAAGCCAGGGACAGCCAATGTTGTTGCTGACGCCTTGAGTAGGAAGGCTGAATTAGCAGCCATCAGCCAAGCCAGCGGGGACTTGATCACCAAGATCAAGAAAGGCACTACTCAAGACCCTCTAGCCCAGCAGCTTGTGGATTTGGCTAAGGAGGGTAGACCAAGAGATTTTGGTTTGAGGATGAACTCCTTTATACTATGGGAAGAAGACTTTTTGTTCCTAAGTAGGACAACTTGAGGAAGGAGTTGATCAGGGAGTGTCATGACTCCAAATGGGCTGGTCATCCAGGACAAAGGCGGACATTGGCATTGTTGGAAGCTGCCTACTACTGGCCTCACATGAGGGATGACGTTGAGACCTATGTGAAGACTTGTCTTGTGTGCCAACAGGACAAGGTAGACAACCAACTTCCCCAGGATTGTTGGAGCCGTTGCCTACACCAAGGCAACCATGGGAGAGTGTCTCCATGGACTTCATCTCGGCTTTGCCTAAGTCCGAAGGGTTTGGTTCCATTATGGTGGTGGTGGATCGATTCTCCAAGTATGGTACTTTTATCCCAGCCCCAACGGCTTGTACAACAGAGGAAGCGGCTCGCCTGTTCTTCAAGAACGTGGTGAAGTTTTGGGGATTGCCCAAGACTATTGTTAGTGATCGAGATCCCCGATTCATGGGCAAACTGTGGACCGAGTTATTCAAGTTATTGGGGATAGAGTTATATTTCTCCACCAGTTTTCACCCGCAGACAAATGGACAGATGGAACTGGTGAATGCTTTGTTGGAGTGTTATCTTCGGCACTTTGTGAGTACCAACCAAAAGGATTGGGCTAAGTTGATGGATGTGGCCCAGTTCTCTTACAACCTACAGAGGAGTGAGTCCACAGGGAAGAGTCCCTTTGAAGTGGTGATGGGACAGCAACCTCTGGCACCTCACGCCCTTGCCACGACATGCAAGGGCAAAAGTCCAGAAGCCTTCCATATGGCTATGTCTTGGCAGGAACAAGCTGACGAGACTAGATCCTTCCTTGTCAAGGCAGCCAAGAGGATGAAGAAGTTCGCTAACAAGAGGAGGCGAGCTACAGAGTTCTAAGTGGGAGATATGGTGATGGTGAAACTTCTCCCACAGCAATTCAAAGCCTTCAGGAAGATACATAAGGGCCTCATTCGGAAATACAAGGGTCCCTACAAGGTGTTGAAGAAGGACGAGAAGGTCTCCTACAAGGTGGATTTGCCACCTAACTTGAAGATTCATCCTGTCTTCCACGTGAGTATGCTGAAGCCATTCCATGAAGACAAGGATGAGCCTGATCGAGGAATCTCCACCAGAGCACCACCTGTGACAACCAAGTCTTACGATAGACAGGTCGAGTACTTGCTCACAGTATCGTGCGACGAAGGGGAGTACCACCAAGTACCCAATACTTGGTGAAATGGAAGGGACTGCCAGAGAGCGAGGCAACATGGGAATCACAAGAAGACCTTTGGCAGTTTGAAGACCACCTACACAGGTACAGAGATGAAGCAATGACGAGGACGTCACTGGATTAGGTGGGGGAGAATGTCATGAAATTTTCGCGAGGTTTTCCCAGAAGCCTCTAGAACGGTCCAGAGACATCTTGAAGAGGCTTGATTTCTCTTGTATAGTGTAGATAAGTCTAGAACATTGTAGGCTTGTCTTTCTCTTATACATTCTAGAGAATTCTTTGTAAATATCTTGTAGAGAATTCTAGAGATTCATTCTAGGCCGTTAGATCGAAGCGATCTCCACAGTCCATTGAGGAGGTGGAAAAGTTCTGGAAACCTTGGGAGGCGTATAAGTACCCCCTCCCACCTCATTTGTAACCATCTAAGCAATGAGTGCCATTGTGAGTATTCTCTCAAACTCTCTTGTGTGAGCATTCTTTTGTTCTCTAGTTCGCTTCTCTTTGCCTACTCGAGGGTTCGACTGACTTAGCATGGGATCAAGAGGGTTGATCAAGCTAAGACCGGCACGGTTCAAGGCGAGAAAGTTCCGAGGCCATGACACCATGCTGTGTTTCATTCTTAGTTAAAACCACCAAATTTGAGCATTCTGTTGGCACCAGAAAAGTAATCCTAAAGGTGTAGAACTAAGCACCATTATCACAATTCCAAACATTTGCATCAATGTCTTACTGGGCAATAGAGTTCTTCAACTAACTTGAATCACAGCATAAAATATCACTTAGTGCTAATATTGCTTCCTTTCCCAAATCAAACATCATAAATAGTCTAATATTTTGAGCAAAATGATATCCTATTATATACAGAGACTCTGAACTCTTCCCATCAATACACCAAACAGTCAGCAGAATATAACCAAGTATATTTAGCATACAGGTTTGATTATGAGACTTATCCAGACAAGCTAAACTAAGTAGTTTAGCTAGAGTCACAGTATCCTACATGCAGCAATCGTAAACAGATCACCAATCAACAACAAATTGGAACAAAATTTCCAGAAGCTGAGCACTAAAGACCGAGAATAATAATTCCAGAGACAGAGCACCCAAGAGAACCAAAAAGAACCCATGATTCAGTAGGTAGCAACGAGCTAAACTAATCCACCATTAAAGTTTCAACTAACAACAAAATTTGATTAAGCCCGAGCACATAGGGCATTACAAACAAAGGAATAAGGAAACAACAGCGAGCCTCATCGCATGTACACACACACACTAACAAGGACAAAATAAAAGGCTACACACATGAACTAATAGTACTAACATCATGAACTAAACGAGAATAAACGGAAACCGCATAATGTATATATACAAAACCTGGGCTTGTAAAATACAGAAGACAGACAGAGTTCCAGTAGCAATGGCATGAGATGCAGTGGCCCAAAACATCAAAATTAAACTAGTTCATGACTAAAACACAACTCCAGTGACCATTTGCATAGAGCTAAAGCATTCTCAGGACTAAAGTACTATTCCCCTATCAGATGCAAGCTTATTGGATGTACCTCATTGATTCATCTAATAGCCAACAACACAGCAATGGATTTTCAATGATAAACAGACTAAGCAGGAGTGTTTCCATGAAACTGAAATGGTACCCAATCTGAGGAACATAATTAGCTAGAGAATAGAGTGAAACCTAAATGATCAAACCCAACCGTCCTATGATTCAGAGGGCATGTTTATTTCATTCCTTTTTATTAGCATTATTTATTTTATTTTATTCTTTCTCTCTTTTTATTTGCTAAAAAAACTTGCACAGGAAACAAGCATTGATAGAACGAAGCAGCATCTCAACAACGAAAACAACGACATTAGAGGTGATGGATTATCATTTCAAAAGGGAATCACAATTCAAAATTGGAAAGAAAAATATACCAAGCCGATATTCCCATTACTCGATTGAAGCTCCTCCTATGTTTTTGTCTATCACAGCAATAAAGGAAAAGACCGGTAACCTCAAATTCGGCCCTCGTCCACCATCATTCAGACGGCTCTCCCTTTGTTTCTCTCGCAGCTCTACTCGCGGCTCTCCTCTGGTTCAGACTCCCTCGGTCTCTCTCTCTTGCCTGAGCCCTAGGTTAGGACACGCCCCCCTCCTTCTCTTTTTCCTTCCTCGCGGCCAGCTCGGAGCTCCCTCATGCGAGCTCCCCTGTTCTCTCCACGGCTCTCTCTCGCTCCTCCAGGACTCTTAACTCCCTCTGGATCCCTCGCGGTGTCTCACTAGAGCCCTAGGTTAGGGCTCCCTTCGCCTCTCACTCTCACTCCCATGGCCCCCCTCTCGGTTCTCTCTCCCTCTCAGATTTTTTTCTCACGCTCGCGGCTAGCTCCCTGAAGCTCCCTCTTGGCTTTTTCTTTTCGCTGCTCCCCCCGTGCTTTGCTCCTCCCTGCTTCTTTAGGGCTACGCCCTAAAGCCTTGTCCACAAGCCCTCATTTGGGCTTGTGACCTGTTTGGGTTGAAGCATTTCAGCCTAAATATATTATATATTGTTTTTTTTTTAGTCTTCCCCCCCCTTTTTTTTTAGATTTCAGTTTAAAAAATTTTTTTCGCCTTCTTTTTCTTCTTCTTTTCTTTATTTCAAATTTCAGATATCAAATTCTAAAAAGATGTACTTAGGTCTTAAAATTAAATTACAATTATTAATTTCCCTGTTTAAAAGATAATTTTGTTTTACTTCTTTTATTTCTCATTTTTCATAATTTTTTTATATATATATTTTTTAAAATACCTGGACAAAATAGGGTATTCACAGCGTGATTCGGTTAAAAATGTTTTATATTAATAACTAGAGGCAATATGATTTATCTCAAACTTTGTGAAATGCCTTGGGCTCACCTCTAGCTGTATATAGTTACAATGTTTGTTAATGAAAATGTATGGGTAAAAAATATCTAGTAATTTCAAGCATGATTTGAAAAGAGTGTGTTTGGTTTGTAGTTTAGGGTGCTTTTTTTTATCTTTTATTAAACCACCCAATATTTAGTAGTTATATTAAATTTTTACTAATTTGGGTCAAATCATAGAACCACAAAGACAATAAAACTTAAGTTAACACAACCTCTTACCTCTTAAACTTAAGACTACATGCTCATTAATTTATTATAATTTAGGATACTTTATTTGGTAAAAAAAAACTAGACAATTTTTTGGACATTATGAGTATGAGAAAACTATCTACATTGTCCATAATTTGTATATAGGATGATTTGTTTTAATGTTTATATTTTATACTCCCTTTTATCCTTAATATAAAATATTTTTAACCGAATCACGTGGATTAAGAATTGAAATTAAAATTAATTAACTATCTCGATTTTTTCAAAAATTTCAATATTTTTTTAAAACTACTCTTATTTAATCTCTCTCTCTCTTTCTTTTTGGATATATTAAATAAAGGCATTCTTCTAAAAATGTATAATAAATATCATCTCATATATTGTAAAGAATCTTATATTTAGGATCAAAATAAAAAATTTTATATATAAAATCAGAGATAATAATAATGAATTGTTAGTGAAAACCGGAAGTGCTAGCCGGATAGGAAAGGTTTGAGCCGGCCACTAAGTTGTGAAAAGTTGTAGGCCATGTGATATAAATTGTGTAAAAGTCATGGGTCATAATCTAATAAATTTTTCTCCGCTGTCATGTGGTGTTATGACACTCAAGTTTTATGTTGGAGGAAATAAAAGGTTAAAACGTGGGAAAAATTATGTCTCGATAAATTTATTATAAAATAAAATTTATTATTACTTATTTTCAAAATTTTACTTTTTAATATTTTAAATTTTAATATTTTTAATCAGTTAAATTTTTTATCTATTTATAATTATTTTCTCTTATCCCAAATATAAGATGTTTTTTTAAAATTATTTTTTGATACATAATATAAAGTGTAATGTAATTTTTAGAAGTAATTTATTTTTTTTATTTCTATATATTTATGACTAGTCTCTCATAACTTATACTCCCTCTAATCTTTAATATAAGATCATTTTAACCGAATCATGCAGATTAAGAATTGAAACTAAAACTAATTAACTACCTTGATTTCTCCAAAAATTCTAACATTTTTCCAAAACTACCCTTATTTAATCTCTTTCTCTTTGGATATATTAAATAGGGACATTTTTTTGGAAATATATAATAAATACTACATCATATATTGTAAATGGTCTTATATTTAGGATCAGGATAAAATATTATATATATAGAACCGGAGATAGTAATATAATAGGAGGAGTGAAAATAATTTTAATTATTAGTAATTAATAAAATTAAAATTAAAATGTTAAATTTCTTTTTTGAAAAATTTAAAATTTTTTTTTTTTTAAGGCAAGAAATTCATTCTATTCTTGCCTAGAATTCCACCTTTAAAGTTTAAACAGTCCCCACAGGCACCGAGGCACGTGGGTAGCAGAAAACTTCATTTATTTCCATTCAGCATCAGTTGGATGGGATAGGTCTCATGAAGTTGCGTGACAGTGAAAGCTTTTTTTTTTTTTTGGTGACATACGGGAACCGAAGTCTTAAAAAGTAAAAGAAAGGCTACGTCGAAATAAGAAATTTTTTTTGGTCACATACGGAGACCGAAGTCTTAAAAAGGAAAAGAAAAGCTACGTCAAAATGAGAAAGTCTCTTTTTTGGTGGCATACATGTATGCGGGGACCGAAGTCTTAAAAAGGAAAAGAAAAGCTACGTCAAAATAAGAAAGTCTCTTTTTTGGTGGCATACATGTATACGGGGACCGAAGTCTTAAAAAGGAAAATAAAAGCTACGTCAAAACTCAAAATAAGAAAGCTAACCGGCTAGAAAGCGTGGCCTCTGAATGCCCACAATATCTCCTTGAAGAAGCTGATGAACCTCCCTTGGGAGGTGTAGTTAAAATAAGCCTTCCAAACTGATCTCATTTAGATTTAGATACTCCTTAGCAATGCAATTAAGTGTCTGCTTAATTGGATATCACCCACAAGTGGTTATGGAAAAAATAATCATTTATGGAAAGAGATTGTGAAACACATCATACTTTAAAAGTACTTATATTTTAAATAAATATTTATGAAAAAAAACTAGTAATTTTTTTTACTTACAATCATTATTTATCTTCCCATAATAACTTATTTCACTTTTTCTTCTTACTATCCATCCAATAATCACTAAAACTACTAAAATCCAAACACATTTCTTTTTCCAAAATCACTTATAGGGTAAAAATACACAAATACAAGTCATTTTTTACATAATTATTGCCTGTTTGGATTCGTATATTAAGCGCTTATGGCTCCAAAATAATTGCTTATCTTGTCAATTCCCAAACACCCAAATGTTTTGCATAATTGATTATCACACTCAAGCTCGATTGGAATAAGCTGGGAAGGGCAGCTTTTGATAATCACTTTTGGAGATAATAATGGGACTGTTAATTTTGCACCTATCATTTATACCTAAACCCCCTTCATCTCTCCTTTGTTATGTATAATTATTTTTAATATTAAACTTTAGTATTTTTAATTTTTAATTTAACATCTACACCACAATTATAGTTATCTAATATTTTCATATTATTTATAAATTAGAATTTTACTTACAAAACTATTAAAATTTTATCCAATTACATAATATTATGATGTATAAATGATTCATTTCTAAAAAACTAGTATTATTTAAGGATCAGGGGCGTTTCAGACATTTCAAGTCATTATCTATCCAAAAGTGATTTTGATCAAATTTATCCAAATACAATTAATTATGAAAAATCACTTTTGCGTTCAGCATATCCAAACATAAATCACTTTTTACATAATCACTTATAAATAATCACTTATTTCTATAATCACTTATGGATAAGTTAATCCAAACGGGTTCTTACTTATTCTCATAATCTATTATAAATAAGCACTTATTCTTATAATTACTTATACATAAGCTAATCCAAACACATCCTAAGAATGATCAGACAAAACCACTTAATACAGTCCGTAATTTAAAATCTTGCTTCTAACTTATATGCTCAGTGGTGAAGATAAGATCGTGGAGTAGGGGTGCAAATTATTTTTTAAAGAAATGGCCAAAATTTATTAAGAATATTAATTTAAAAACTTAATAATTAACAATTGGCAATTATATGACTTATATCTTACAAGTCATAATTAACAATTATAATTTTATTTACAAATAATATGTTTATTGTTATTGAAGATTTCAATTCATAAAATTTTGATGAAGATTATTGCTTATTTAATAATAATTTTCTCTCTAAACATTTTTTATTTTTAATTTAAATTCTAAAATATTTACAATTATTATAAAATGTAAATATATCAAAGAATCACAAAAAAATAAAAAATAAAACAAATAAGAAAAATATTTCATCTTATGACAATTTAAATTTGTATTTTTTGTTGTTGGAAAAATGTTTCACAGGATTTGGATGAAGATTTTGCTTATCTTATGACAATTAATTCCTTTTCAAAAGAGTCTTCATATTTTCTATTAAAAATCTAAAAAATTTTCATTTACTTAATTAAAAATATGTAAAACTTTCACTAAAACATACGTAAATAATAAAAAAATTTATCTCGCTAATTTTGAGAACTTAAAAAGAAAAAAGAAAGTTCAAAATGGTGGGATTTGGAATGCATTGTAAATAGCATAAGAAGACAAACAACAAAATGGACAAATAAACAATAGTGATTTATCAATATAAAATAAACAATGGTGGGTGGAATATTTACAACCACCATTCAAAATCCACCTGCTGCCTGCATCCACATATACTTTTGCCCACTTGGTGTTTTGGAAGAGTTTTTTAAGAAAGTATTGATAGGAAAAGAAAATGGAGGTAGAAATGGAAAACGAATAGACACATGTTTGGTATTCAGATGTGAGAATAGTATAGATTTTAAGGTGTATACACACACACACACACACACATATATATCGTGAAAAGACTAAAAACAAAAGTGTGATCCAGCCCATAGCCACCAACAGCATACCAATCTGGACCACTGTCTCTGTACTCCAATGAGCGTGTAGTTCAATTGTTACCATTCAATCCACCATATAAGATTAGACATGCCTTTCTACATATTATATGGAGTTTAAGAAATGAGTTACACTACTTATAATTTATAAATAATATAACTTGATTCTCATAAAAAAAAAGGATATAGCTTGCTAAGCATTTTATTATACATATTGATATTGATTATAATGTGATAGCAATATTGATAAAAGTACTAAGTAGATATCTCCTATCCTATTACAAAAGCTCCAGTGATTTGGAAGCAAGACATCCTTGATTAGTTGAGCTAATCTTTTACTGCATTAAACGTGTTAGTGTTCATTTAGTTTGCCTTTTTATAAAAGTACTTTTAGAATAATCACAGTTTACAAACATGAAGTTTGGATAAAAGTAGAGAAGTTGACTGAAAAGTTGTTTGGATGAAAAAGGAGAAAATAATGATTAAAAAATACAGTTTGATTTTAAAAAAGGAGAACCAAATAAGCACTTAATAGTCCACAAGTCATACTATTCAAAAGTCATTAATAGTATAATTTATTTCTCAAATTTTATATGATGTATAAGAAAATGTACTTAACTATAAGCGATAAATGACTTGCATTTTCACTGGAAATACCAAATAGGAATTTTACATATTTTGATTGTCATTGCATCACGTACATATAAATAAGAGCCTAATATAAACAAACCCTAAATGCCAATAAAAATAGAGTCACATCCTTATATATTTGATGACATATCCAATTATCTGAGGGTCCTTGTGAATTATGATTGTTTGGGATTCATCCCCTCATAATGTGCATTTGGGATTCTTTGTTATGCAACAATGATACACATTTCTGCTACGCAGCAGCGATGTGCACACACACACACGCACACACACACACACACACACACACACACACACACAGAGAGAGAGAGAGAGAGAGAAAGAGAGAGAGGGAGGGAGGGAGAAGGTACTGGGATGGGATGGGGTGGATTGGGTCCCATCGTGTGGCCCTACACGATGGGATCCACCCATTAGTCTTTTTTCTCTTTGCACAGTACACTGCGCGCTGCAACGTGTGCACAATAGAGATTTTAAGTTCCATAATGTGAATAAGGTATTATCCTCCCTTTGTTAACCAAAAAAAAAAAGAGTCACAATTTTTTGATACCAAAATTTGTCAAAGAAAGACATGTCAACATCATTCTACCATAATAATATCACTAAATACAATTATTTACCAACAACCACCATTGAAAATCCACTTGCATCCACATATACTTTTGCCCCATTTGGTATTTTATAAGAGTTCTTAAAGATAGTGAGGTAGGAAAAAAAATGGAAGTGGAAGTTAAAAAGGAATAGAGTAGGTTTTAGAAACATGTTTGGCGTGGAGATGTAAGAATGATATAAATTTTAATAAATATAAATTTATATCGTGAAAAGATTGAAAATAAAAGTGTGATCCAGCCCATAGCCACCAATATTTTACCACGGTGGACCACTCTCCCTGAACTCCAATACCACGACAAAATAATAAAAAATACTATATATATTTTACACATGCATCCACAAACAATTTACATTTAGCCTGGTATTTAGTGCACATGTTCGTGGTTATCTCAGACTTTTGAACACACATCTACCTCTTACTATTCAATTTTCCAACTGCCAATTCTCCAAACCCTTACTTCTCTTAAAATTTTACATGATAAAATGGCAATAATTACCGATCTCTCTTAAAAAATGCTTTAAAAAGAATAAATTGTGAAAAAAAGTTTCCTTGATTTTCGTTAAATAAAACTACACAAGCTAATTCTCTATTTTCAAAACTATTTAGGATCACACATCTCTTAGATTTTGGATAAAATTACATGTTTTCTTTTGACATAACGAAAATTTTCAGTCCATAATTTAATCATGATAAGACGAATCCAATCATTATATATAAAATATTAAAATTAATGGCCACTAAGGAAATGAGACGCTTCTAGAATGTTTGGTAAGGATGTTTAAAAATTGGAATATAAAACTAAACAGATTAACAATAGGTAAAAGACACAAATACCCTTGGAGAATAAACATATTAAAAATTTATAACCCTCTTCCTTTTGCTCAATGAACAAAAAATCGGATCGGACTGGCCGGTTTGACCGGTCCGACCAGGAACCAGCCCCTGGTCCAATCCGGTAGCAAATGGAAACTGGGGGGTTTCAAAATCGGTGGGAACCAGTCAAAAACTGGTGCAAAAACGATTTGAACCAGTCTAGCCTTCTTTTATTTTTAATTTTTTTAAAAAAATTTTAATTTTTTTAAAAATAACATTATTTTTAATATTAAGTAGTATTATTTTTAGTATAAATTTTTTATTTCTATATTATAATATATTATAAGTATTATTATAACACATAATTATTAATAATGATAAATTTACTTAACAAATAAGATAAAAATAAAATATCAATTGACTATTTTGAATTCAAAATATAATTATAGATAAATATTAACTTGTTTAGATTTTAATATTAGATTGTAAAACTTATTAACAATATTTTAAATTTTCTATATATTATTAAATTTACTTTTTATTCTAGAATAAATGTTAATTTTATGATCATAGATAAATATATTTTATATTTTTTATCTATATTATTAAAAATATATTAATTTATTTACAACTGTTCTGAACCCAATCTGACACTAATCTAATCACTAAACCTTGAACCGGTACTCATCCAATTTAATAACTAATCTAACTTTTAATACTTTACTTTTACTTTTGTTTGGAACTCTTCTTTCCACGCCAGTAATGACGGAAGCAGCATTCTCAAAGGAGCTATCTTTTGCTGTACTAAACAACATAAAAGAACAAAAATATCAAACTGTGAATAAAAGGACAAAAATTACCTCTTGATGTATTGGCCAAAAAAAAAACCTCTCGATGTGAATGGATTAATCTTTATTTTAATTGTATAATGAATAAGAGGGGAAGAACATCTTGTACTAGTTCAAAGTTTTAAGAAAAAAATACATCCAAATACCAAATTGAATCTTTTACAATTATGAAATTATATTTTCAAAGACAAAATAATATAAAATTTGAATTTATTTTCCTTCAATCAATGTGTTTTTTTTTAATAAAAAAATTGAGTCCGAGTTAATACTTAATAGCATTTATTTTTTGAGACCTATGATTTTTTGGGCTTGTTTTAATTTTATTCTGGGCCACTTTTTTCTAAATTATACATTTGAACCGTTAATAAGTTTGCTTTCGGCCCAAAGGCAATGCACAAAAAACCCACACAAACACATTCTTTCTCCAAATTTGTGCCTGATATAGACCATGATATTTCGAAATAAGATAAGTATTTTTTACTAAACTTTTAATGATGGATCAATTTAAGTCTATTTTCTAAATTCCTTCTAAGAATGAAAATAAATAACAAAAGAATGAAACGTAAGGTGGTAGTAAAAGTGAAATTGGATAGTAACAATATTAAAAATTTCTTATAATCAAATGAAGGCTCCATAATAACAAATTCATTTTAACTTATGCATGCAAATTAATTGCGAAAGTTAGAGTAAGGTGATAAAAAAATGCTTCAGAAACAAAAAGTGATAGCAAATGTAGGACTTTACAATTGTAATGATAACCAAATTCCACCAAAAAATAATAGTTGTAGAAATTACTTTAAAAAAATGCAATGATAATTAATGAATCAATGTATGAAGATATTTTTTGTTTTCATAGTTAAAATTTTAAATCTTTCAAACATTTTAAATATCTTAAAATGTACAATTTTCATCAATATTTTTAATTTATAATCTCCAAATGAAATTTTTCCAATAAAATAAAATTTGTGATAGAGGTGTCTACCTATTAATATGTTGGGATTCACCTTATTCCTATGATATTCTGAGCCTGGCTCACTCAACCTAGGACTCAGACTAATCTGAATTGAAGTATGACAAGTACCACAAGAATAGGTATTTTTGGTCACTTATACTACTATGTTCTCAGAACTTGAACTTAAGATCTCTGATTAAACTAAAACAATTCTTGCTAGTTGATCCAAACTCTCGTGGTTGTACTAATTCTTTTTATAGAGAACAAAAGTGACTAAAAAGGGTAAATTACTGACTTTATCCGTAAAAAAATTTTCTAATTGTTCAACATAATCTATGAAAGTATAATTTTTTTAATTATTATTTTGTATCATTATTCATTGAAATCACTAAATTAAAATAAAAAGCTAAAGATCTATGATTAAAAAAATTAGAAGACTAAATTAAATTAATTATCTTTGGAGACAAAAACAAGCATTTAGTAAAAATATTTACTAACCTTTAAATCTTATGAACATTCATGGACCACAAATCTATAAACCTTTAAATCAAATCGGAGCGTCTGTAGGAGCCGTTTTCCATTCAACGGTCAGGATTGCGCTCCCTATTTTCGTATGCCAACGTCTACTTTTCCCCCTAACGGTCATATAATCCCAAATACAAGAAAAACAATGTTAGCCTCCAAATTCAGTCTTAATTTTCTTTTCTTCTTCTTCTTCTTCTAGTTCTTCAATCAAGACACATCCAAGAACCAAAGCCCCAGAACCAGATTTCTCTGAAAAATCACTAAGTTGAGAGCTTTCTGCAATACCCAGACGCCATGAACGCCTCGGAGCTTCAGGTTTGGGACAATGCCGCCTTCGACAGTGACGAAGTACCCATGAAAGCTTCGTGGTCGAGCCTTCATACTGTGTTCGAGAACAATTCTGAATCACTCGATTCTCATTGCAGTAAGGAAAATCTGAGTCCTGTAATGGCGAATTCTCCTGTTTCTGCGAAATATTCCATCCCCATTAAGCCCCTTCATGCGAACGGCGTTCTCGGAAACTCCCAGAGAAAACCCTCAAAGGTTTTGGCCAAGAAGAAGGCGAGCGAGCAAGAAGATGAGAGAAAGATCGATGCTGAGATTGAAGAAATCGAGAAGGAGATTAAAAGCTTGTCGTCTAGATTGGAAGCGCTTCGACTTGAAAAGGCCGAGCGAATTGCGAAAACGACGATCGAAAAGCGAGGGAGAGCCGTTCCTGCGAAGTTCATGGAAGCGAAACAGAGCGCGAAGAAGATCGAAGAGACGACTCCATTGTCGTCGAGTGTGAAATCGAAGTTTAATCGGAGGGGTGTGAGTTTGGGGCCGTCGGAGATCTTCGCCGAAGCGAAATTCCGGCCGCCGGGAAAGCCGGAAATGACCCCGGGTCCGGCGTCACAAAGTGTGAAGAAGACCGAAGAGCCCTCATTGTCGTCGAGTGTGAAATCGAAGATTAATCGGAGGGGTATGAGCTTGGGGCCGTCAGAGATCTTCGCCACAGCAAGATTCCGACCGCCGGGAAAGCTGGAAACGACCCCTGGTCCGGCGACACAAAGTCGCCTGAAATCGTGCTTCTTGCAACTTCAAGATATCGAGGAATCAAAATCAGCGATATCGGAAAGAAGGAAAAGTATGACTGTTAGCCCAAAATCGCGAAGAACTCTGAGTAAAATCGAATCTCAAAAGCAAGCAGCGACTACCACAGTTGGATCAAAGAAGCTTGTGAAGAAAGATTCTTCTTTGATTCAGCCAAGAAAACTCTTCGGTGAAAAGGAAAAACCAGTATCTACGAAGAAGCCATTGAAGCCAGGACGAGTAGTAGCAAGCAGGTATTGCTATTCATAACTCAAAAATTTGAATTGAACTATGTTGGAGTATGATTGAAACATCAAACTGTTGAGGTACTTCCTGTTCTGACAGGTACAACGTGAGTTCTAGCAATCAATCATGTGGGGCGGCCATTGAAGCTGCTCGGAAGAGGTCGTTGCCGGAGAACGGGAAGGAAGACGGCGGGAAGAAGGCACGAGGGAGTGAGGGAGTTACAGAGGGAGGGAGGGTGAAGAAGAGGTGGGAGATTCCTTCTGAGATCGCGATGTACGAGAGGAAGGAGGAGGAAGAAGAAGAGGAGAAGAAGAATGCACTGTTGATGACAGATTCGCTTCCGAAGATCAAGACAACTCGATGTGTTGATGAGAGTCCACGAGGGTCAGGACCTGCAAAAAGAGTGGCTGAATTGAAGGGGAAGAAGAGGTCATACTTTTGCCCAGATAACGAGGATGATGAAGACGATAACGATGAAGGTGGAGATGGGATTAATGGATCTGCTTGTGGGGCTCTGAGTTTTGCAGAACGAGAAGGTAATAATGATGAAGATGAGGATGATGGGAGATTGGTAGAAGCATGAAGGTGTTTTCTTGCTATTGAATTAGAACCTGTAACTATGTCCCCATGGTGGGGATCGCTTTTGTTCTCTGTTGTGAAGAAATAACGCAACAAACATTTTCTCCGATGTTTGTTTTTTCAAGTGGTCAAATGTATGTGTGAAGGCCAATGCCTGTCGATTGTCACCAATTTGTTCAAAAAATTGAATGAGTTTTAATAAAGTTTTGTAAAATATTCCTGATGATTTTAGTATTAAACTTCTTGTTTTTCTTTTGGCATTTTTAACTTTACATCGTTTGATACTCTCCTCTGTGCTTTGCGCTAATTTCTTCCTTGCAAAATTAGGAGGAATCAATCCACATTTTATTTAGTTTTTTTGCCCGTCTTTTTTTTTATTAATTCTTTTTAAGTGACGGGAAGGTCTTAGAAAAACTAAAAGTGATAGGAAGGGAAGGAACATCGAATCCTAAGATATAGGCCATCAATGACATATTGGTGGGGAGAACAATAAAGACCCACTAAAATTAGTACTGCTCAAACTTCAATTGTAAGTAATTTTATTTAAATGGGAGCTACTTAACTGCTCTTAAACGCCAGAGGATCTTAAAGAGGGATTGCATATTAAGCAAGACTTTGGATGGGAATTTGAAGAGGATATGTGAGAGTTTTCTAGATCCTTTCACTATTTTTTTTGACCAAACAAAATGAAAATCTATTAATAATAAAAAAGCAATACAATTATAAGAATTAGGTAAATATAAGCCAAAAACCAGAGACTAACACAAAATAAAACCCTAGCCTAATAACAACTAAAATCCTAAATAGCAGAAGAAAATAAACAGTCGTCAACAACGACAAAGAAAATGACACGAGTTAAAAGTAGATACCACCAAGAACCAATGTCGCCAATTTGCACCACCACCAAACTGAAAAATAATAGCAAATACCGACTCCATCAACACTGGTGGGGTTCAATGAATTACTCTTTCATTCCCAATACCTTCACTAGCAAAAAAAAACCACAGAAACCCCACAAGAAATGAGAGGGGATTTTTGAAATCCATTGAATAACAACTGCACAAAAGAAGAGCCCAAAAAAAGATCCGATGAAAGTAGCGAAAAGCGATAGACCAATAAGTACCTACCCATGATCCAACAATTTGCAAAGAACACCACTGCCGCCACCAACCAACCCGGAACTCTCAAGCAAAAGCACCATCCCACTGTTTGACACTAGGCAACAAACCCTAGACCTAGATCTATCTTTGCAAACCTTGGATATATCACTCACATTGTCGGCAGCCCCAAAACAAAAAAGAATGAAGACAAAAGGCCAAGGAACACCAAGAAAAACATAACCATACAATAAATTCAAACCCTCCCTCACCAACGAAAGTTGGGGAGGGAGATGCCTACAGATGAACTCGTACACCAACAAGAAATAAAGCTTCCATAGTGGAGAGAAAATAAAAACCCTAAAGGCATGGGTAGAGAGAGCAAGATCCTTTGACTTTTAGTGGTAATATTATATTAATTTTATATTGGTTTAGTAATCATTAGAATTTTTTTGCCAACAGTAATCATTAGAATTTGGATCAAAGATCTAATGAAAAAAATAAAATATGAGAGAGAAAATGAGCGATATAATCTATACATGGTGAAACTCAACAATGGTTATTTGTTCCTTACTCCTCACTACATGGTATTACTAATCAATTAACTTCCTTTTTTTTTACATTAAAGCAACTCCATGTCATAAAACTTTTTTTGGCCAACATGTCATAAAACTTTCAATCATAAAATGTCTAAAAAATCTTTGGAACAAACTTTCAATCATAAACGCAACAAATAAAACAAGATCACACACATAATACTGATTCATATGATATTAATACAACTTTGGGTTGACATCTTCTAATCAAATTCATTATTTCCAAACACCCCCCCCCCCCCAAAAAATCTTTCTGAATGCATCATATACATTCACTTTTATGAAGTAAGGAGTTCAAATTGTTGACTAACTAAAAAAAATAAAAATCATTGAAAAATTTCAATTTTAATATTTATATCATTACATGTATACTATAAAACACTAACTTCCTTTTACCAAAAAAAAAACACACCGACTTCTACCTCAAAACACAAAAAACTCCATTTGGTTCAGAAAATGAAGCATTATTTATCTTTTAAATCATAAAAAGCTGTCTCAAATTTGGCATAAGTATGCTTTGTTTAGGAATTTAAAAATATCGTATATTTCATTCATGAGTTAAGTAGAAGAAAAATTATAAAAAGATTAAAAATGAAATAAACTATTTAAATAATTTTTATTAATATATTTGTGAATTTTTATATTTCAATTATAAGTTGAATAAGTTTAGCCCATGTGTTACTACAGGCCGAAACGGCCCAATGTGTGAAGAAGATCCACACTGTTATCCAGGTCGGGTCTGTCGGAGAGAGAGTCCTCAAAACCCTAATGTGGAAGGATAAAAATTACACACATAATATTCTGAAACCCTAGTTCACATAGCCGTCTTCTTCTTCCTTCACTCCTCAAGCGGCTATCAGCTCCCTGATTCTCTTGCTCTCACTCTCTCAGCTTCAACTATGGCTACTGCGAGAACTGTCAAGGACGTGTCGCCTCACGAGTTCGTGAAGGCTTATTCTGCTCATCTCAAGCGATCTGGCAAGGTATCTTCTTCCCTCGCTTGTTTCTTCACGGGATTGTAGCTGGGAATGGGTTCCTTGTCTCGGTTGTATTCAGATCAAAATATATTGATTGGAAATTTATCGAATCCTGCCTTATTTTTCCTTGCTTAGCAGAATGCCTTTCTATGCTGAGTGTTCCATGCCTTGTGTTTCCTATGTAGATTACTGAGGCCATTTTAATTTTATCTTTTTCTTAACCCTGACTTGATTTTTTAGTTCAATATTTCATGCCCTGTTGCGTTGATTCATTCTGTATCATGCTTAGGTTTGTGCTGAAAATTTTTCTTCGTGGAATTAATATGTGGTGATTGTGTTTGTGGCAAATTGTCTGCAATATTATGGCAAATATTAATGTGACCTAATAAGTGTTCCTCTCTCTCTCTCTCTCACACACATATAACGGGAAACTGGTGAAAGTATATCGGAATGAAGCTGAAAAGTGAACATTTAGTGGTTTGTGAATGTGGCAATCAATCAACCACATTGTAGTACATTAGAATTGTTTCTTTAGAGTTTTGCTTCTGTTTGTCAATTGGATTGAAACTCTTTCGGAATTAATTTTCTGTGATATTACTTATTTGGTGCAGCTGTGATTAAAAGTCACTTTTTCTAGATTGTTTGTTCTGTAGCTATTTACGGTTTTTCCCCCTTTAATTCTGAGCAGATGGAGCTCCCTGAATGGACAGATATTGTGAAGACCGCAAGATTCAAGGAGTTGGCTCCATATGATCCTGATTGGTACTATGTTAGAGCTGGTGAGTTTTATCTCTTGGGTTTTATTCATTTGTTTGCTTACTATTGCAAATCTGCATCCTGATATGTGTAGTCACATTAACTTCTGGTAAGTTTTTCTTCTTTTTGCCAGAAAAAGGCACTGATAGATTTTAGAACTTAACTCAATCTTTGGTTGCAGCTTCCATGGCTAGGAAGATCTACTTGAGAGGGGGTCTTGGTGTTGGTTCTTTCCAGCGGATTTATGGTGGGAGTAAGAGGAATGGTAGCCGTCCTCCTCATTTCTGCAAGAGCAGTGGTGCTATTGCTCGTCACATTCTTCAACAGTTGCAGAGCATGAACATCATTGAAATTGACCCCAAGGGGTAAGGACTCATTTTTTTTGTTAGTTTGCAAGTGTTTGCATATATTAGAGTACAATATCAAGGATATTAGTCTCCTATTAATGATCATTGAAAGGCTATTTCGTTCTCTTCACTTTCTTATCATTTCCTAGCATCTGTTGGATTTCAACCAGTAACTTCTCTTAGGAACATAATGCTTCTCTTTTTTATGTAGACATTGACTGTATTTTCTTGGTTATGCACGTCCTTTCTATATTATCGTTCATACGGTCTTAGCTTCATTTTAACCTAGATCTGAAATATCTTGAACTTGATTTCTCAGTGGCAGGAGAATCACTTCCAGTGGTCAGAGGGATCTTGACCAAGTGGCTGGTAGGATTGTCGTTGCCCCTTGATCTGTGAATTGTTGAGGACTATCCTTCTAGCAAATACATTTAGGTTTCAGTTTTTGTCGGAGATAGATGTGTTGAAAATGTGATGGGCAAATTTTGGCTTTAGCTCTTGGGTGTCTTTTAAACAGGACATACTTCTTGCTATGTTGTTTTAAGTCATTTAGATGATATTCATCACTTTTATTTTTAGCTTTAAGTTTTACAATTTTCATCTTGAACATTCTCATTATTTCAGTGCCTTGAGTATGAAATTAGGACTTAAATTCTTAATGAACAAGTTGCATCTATATTCGAGGTTTATACTCTAAAGTTTTTGGATTGTTAAGGATGCGAAATCAATGGTACTGATAATGGAATCAAGATCTCTAAAGTTTTTGCAGTTTTATTATTTTATTTTTTAACTTTGGAGAGAGATCAAGGTGGGAGAGAGTGGGAATTTTGGAATGAGTGGTGTTCTCTCTCTCTCTCTACACGCACACACACCATTTTCGGATTTGCGAAAAATTTATTTTAAAGAACTCTAGAATTTTGTGTAGTGATGCATAGATGATAGAAAGCATATCAAGTGCTTTTATTGTCCCCACAAACTGTCATCAAAACTCATATTAGAACTCATCTAAACGTTGTCATTCGTAATCAGTTGATGCTAATTGAGGAAGTCCTAAAGAAAAAGTCCAATTTGCGGCTAAAAGAAAATGTCATTTTTTTTTCTAGTTTAATGATGCATGCAAAGAGCAATTTTAAGACAACTTTTGAAAGGGATATGGTTGCAAAAATATTTGGAAATTATATTCCTTTCTGGCCCAAAAAAATATAAATAAAAAAGCAATCGAACGATCAATCACCGAGTGTTGGGCACAACAAATTGCCCCAAATGCTCAACGAAGAAGATATATTTGTTAACCAAAAAAGAAGATATATTTAAGAAAAGTTTAAATAATTAGAAATATTAAAAAGAATATTTAAGCAGACTTTTCATAGGAGATATTATAAACCACTATAAATGCATTATGAAACTCACTCCGGTTATACTGCAAGAAAATAGTTATAAATCTTTTTTTTTCCTTAATAATAACATGTAAGTTCCAAAATTAGTATACTGTATTCTCATGTTAACCAGATATTCTATTTAGTAGAATAGCTATCCTATGATAAAAAAAAATAGTATTAGAATTGCCGGTTCAAATTCTCTATAAGCACAAAAGTAAATATAAAAAGTGCATTTATAGAAAACCAAAAAATAGAAGTATAATTACTCTTTCTATTCTTTTTTTATAAGATCCTTTTATAAGCTTTTGATGTTTTTCAATGTAAGATTTTTCATAAAAAATAGTGAAGCATTAACAAGATTTTTTTTTAATGTCTTTCATAAGTCCACTTTGCTCTCTTTTCAATTTTGCAGTCCCTCCAATTTTTTTTTCTGGGAGTCGTTCAACTAAAAATCACATGAATTAATGGAGACAGTTAAAACTAGCTATAAGCATTGAATTTGTAAAAAATTATTATAATATTTCTAAAATACCATTAATAAAAGTCATAATCTCTATCTCACATTAATACTTGGAGAGAAAAAGTTAAAATTATTAAGGGCATTTGTGGAAACTATTCATTAATATTTTATGAAATTTTAAAAAGACTCTTATAGTAAACATAGATGATGTAATTAATATGGATAAGAAAAATACTCTCTTTAATTTTAAATATAGAGCCTTTTGTCCTGATACTAAATTTCTATTTGGGGTGATTACTTTTCGAGGGCAAAATCACTTATTTTAAATGATTATGAGGTGATTTAATCTACCCCAAACATGTTATACATATAAGATCATTTCCAAAATATGTGGTAATATTTATAATATATTTAAAAAGGCCTCAATTTAATTTATATGAAAGAAAGAGAAAGATTAAATAGGGATATTATTAAAAAAATATTATGATTTTTTTAAAAAAAAGTAAGTAGTTAACTAACTTTAACTTATTTTTTAATCTATGTGATTCAGTTAAATGGTCCTATATTAACAACTAGGGGAGTATTAAAATAATACAATTAATGATAGTTGAAATGTTAAGTTATTTTTAAAAAATAAGATACTTAACTAATTTTAATCGTCTGGATATTTTTTTTCAAATCAAGGTATCACCCAACTGATAAAAAAAATTAATCCTTTTAAAGCGTATAAATCATTATACACATGGCGAGGATTTGAACCTAGTATAATATATTTAAAAAATCCAACAACCTATTTTAATAGTCTTTGTTAATTATGTAATTCAATTAGAAGAATTTTATAAAACATAAAAAATGGAAGGGGTATTGTACATGAATTTTGAATTCCATGGATAATTTTTTTTTACAAAATTGATTGTTGAAGTTCATGTGGAAATGTCGATCTGCATTTGGAGCCCTTTGGCGGGTCAAGTCTTGATCTATTGGATGATTCTGGACACATTGAGATCTTACCTATTGGATGATTTTTTCGCAACATTGTGGATTTGGAGGTCAGGCTCTGAACACCAAAAAACAAGGATTCTAAGGTGGCGTTTACAAAATCCGCCGCTAGATACAAGATTTAAGTCCCTAGAATTGATGACCCAGTGCTAATGGCGCCGAAAAGAACCGCCATTTCGTCGATTAACTTTCCAATTTAAATTTTGGAAAGAGCTCCCCATTTCACAGCTTCACTGCCGAACATTGTAGAGAATCACATGCCTCTGCTTGCTGTTTGCCATAACTTGTGTAGGGACATGAAAATAACCCATTAACCTAGAATCCTCATAATCTATACTTTTCTAAATTCTAATATTGAGATATCTGGTTCTGGTATTTGATTGAGGTGGGCTCTATTTAAGGGCTAGTGATTCAACTAAATTATTAAAATCATCTTAAAACTTATTTTAGTATTTTCGACGGTTGGTTAAAAGATATCTTTAATACTAAAAAAATAAAAAGGCTTCCTATTCCTTATTATAGAAAGATACTTACGAACATTATCTGTTTTTGTTCGGCCTGCAATTCCAAAGGCTTTGTCAAGCATTGATGGATCCTCGGAGACCAACTGATGCCACAAGGGATACATATTTTAGAAACCATATTTCTGAAAGAGAGGCTTGAAGTTCCTTTTACTTTTAGATATGAGAGGGGAATTTCATGATGTTGCAATGATTCCATTCCGTAGGATTAAGATAATCTGAATTTTCTTTTTTGAAGTGTTAAAATTAATATACTTTCTTTTCTAAATTATAAGGTGCACTTTAGGAAATTATGATTTCATTCAATTCAATAAATATTTCAATGATGGGGCAAAATCAGTGCGAACTTTACTCTTGGTGCACTATAAAGCAGCTGAATCTGTGATTGTAGGGTGTGTTTTCTTCTCTTACACATGGTATTATGAGTCTTTAATCTGTGATTATTGAAAAGGGTATGATTATTGGTCTAGAGATGGGGAAGGAATTAGTTAAAAACCTTCTGCAAAATCTCCTTCAAGGCCAAAAGTGAGAGAAGATAGGATTTGTAAGGATGACCCTGTTCAAGACGATTGTCATGACTCAATGACTAACGTAATAACACCTTGTAAATGTATGGAAATTCTTGATTAAATGTATTAATATGTTTTCGTCAATTACTGGTAGAATGCCAAGGAAAATATTGGAAATACAATGAAGCAAAGGATTCCATATGCTTGTGGAGCCAAGAGTCGCAAGAAAGGTCAAGAATAAGAGGAACAAGAAGGTCAAGAATAAGAGGAACAAGAAGGTCAAGAATGTCAGTTTGGCAAAGAATAAAACTGTGCATTTGCTATAATTTGAGATATGATACAATTCTTGAAAATTTTCAGGAAGCTGAGCTTGAAGACTCAATATGCGAGGACAATATGTGGATTCTCACACATAAGAGGAACGATGACTCCGTCATCAACAATGAAGTTAAATCTATAAATGTAAATGTTTAAATTTTGTGGGACTAAAGTGCTATGTTGCTTAAATGCTTCGTTGTTGTTCTATTTTGCCTGCTGATTAGTTTTATAGGAAGCCATAGATGGCGTAGTTACTTATGCTATAAGGAATAACGGGTATGGAAAAAAATCATCTGCATACTATTTTGACCGTATTATTATTTCAAATGCCTTGATTTTGAAATTACTCTCTCTAGTTCTTTTTATTAGCAAGTATCCCATACAAGTTGTCAAAAGCATTAATTATTTTTTTCCCTAAATACTCTTCTGTAGTTGCAATAATAAGGAGAGATGGATTGAGAAAGGTTTAAGTAGAGTTATAATAATTTAATAGACTTTAATAAGGGTAATATTAACAAATTTTAAAAGTTTCAAATAAATTTATAGCTATTAACTAATTTTAATTATATTTTTTAATTTAATTTGTGTGAGAATTGTTAACATGTGCTTATAAAAAAAGCATAGTAGGGAGTATAAGTCAGTTTGATTCATGAATTTAAAGTTGCTATCGCTATTGTGTGATAATTTGCATTTAGTTTTCACTATGTAGTTCCATTGGGTTTTTTAGATCATGGGTGGTTGCATGTTGGTACCTTAAAAACATACTACCTCCGGTCCTATATATAGGATCTTTCATCCTGGTTCTAAATATAAGACTCTTTACAATATACGAGGTAGTATTTATTATACATTTCTAAAAAATCTCCCTATTTAATGTATTCAAAGAGAAAGAGAAAGAGATTAAATAGGGGTAGTTTTGGAAAAATATTGGGATTTTTGGAGAAATCGAGGTAGTTAATTAGTTTTAATTTCAATTCTTAATCCACGTGATTCGGTTAAAATGATATTATATTAAGGATAAGAGGAAGTACTATTTTCTGCCTGTTTTAGGCATAAAAAAGTTGGAAATTAACTAATCAGGTTGGTTAGTCATTATTGTCTTTGATCCACCTAGTTCCCAACTTCCATTTTCTTAATTTCTTTGAATCATGTTGATGAATCATTTCTTTTTCACAAACAAGACTCCTTTATTGTCAAGTAAAAGCGACAGAATTGATATGTTGGCTACCCAATTATTTGCTAACAGCAACATTATTTCAAATCCTACCATGAAACTAATAGTGAGAAGACAAATCAAGATGAATGTAACTTGCAGTATTTTTTTCTATTATTCAATATTAATTCTTTTTTCCTTTTAACTTATTCTGTCGCCGTTCTAAGCTTTTGATTGAATATTTTGTATTTTAATCAATATCTAATTTGATGTTTATTAGTTGAAGCTAGGGAACGAATTTTGATGTTTAAGCCTATACATCAGGAAATAACACAATCTTTTAACCGGTTGAACCAAGTGCTCGTGGTTGAGTTGAATTGTCTTTGTAAAAGATCATTGACAAATTTTACTATATAGGATTTTATTATATTTCCAGTTGTACTTTATGAATCATGAAACATTTTGATTATATGCAGGAGGATAAAGATAGGGTGTCTTGTAACCAAAATATTTCAAATGAAGATTTATTAGCAATGACTATAAGAGATGAAGAGCAACTTGGTGAAATTAGAGGATTGGATGGTGCTGACTCATCCCAACTGTTCAGATGTCCAACTTGCTCCCCTTTTGGGATGTCTGGGGTATCTTATATGGATCTACAAAATGAGATGATAGAACTACTTCATTCAGCACTAGAAGAAAGAGATGAAATACTGCTACAGAAGATGCTATATATGGAAGAAAAACTACCAAAGATGCAGAAAAATATAGATTGTCTCCTTCAGGACCTTCAGGTTGAATTGCCACCTGAACTTCAAAAACCAAAAACTCCAGCGGTAATTTTATTAAGTTTTCATTCTTGTTGAATCATACCAATTTCTTTTGGTCTAATTTATTAATAATAAACATTTCATTTTGAATTTTACTTATCAAATGATTCGGTAAGTGGACACTCCCCTTCTGAAGCTGCAACCGATTGATATTCTTATAATCAGAAAAAGTAGCTTTGATAGATTCTAATCGTAATTTTGATTGGCTTTGGAGTATTTTAAATTGTAGTTGACTCTTCGCAATTTTAGTGGCAAATTGGTTTTTGGTGGGGCTATATACAAGTCCAGGTCTATATATTTATCAATAAAAGCATAGTAAAAAATTAAAAAATATTGCTTGATATGATTTCGTCAATTATCAGGAGCATGCCAAGGAAAATATTGAAAATAAAAAGAAGCAAATAATTGCATACACTGGTGGATCCAATAGTCATGCAAGAAAGAGGGTCAAGATGGTAATGCCACTTTTGGCAAGGAATTAATTAAATTGTTCATTTGCTATAATTTGGGATATGATGTAATTCTTGGAAATTTGTAGGAAGCTGAGCATGAAGACTCAATCTGCAAGGAAAAAGTGTGGACTCACACACCGAAGAGGGATGATGACTCTTTCATCAACAATGAAGCTAAATCTCTAAATGTAAATGTTTAAATTTTGTGGGATTATTTTTTAATGATTTAAGGGTTCTTTTTTTTTTTTTGAACTTCTTCCTTTATTTTATGGTTGATTATTTTTATTTTTTAATGATGACTCTTTCATCAACAATGAAGAAGTTTTGACAAATTCTGGTATATGCAATTAAATCAGATTTTCAATTCTTTTTTCTTTATAAACGTTGCGTATTATTATGATTATATGCAGGAGGATGAAGATAGTGTGTCCTGTAGTGTAACCAACAAATTTCAAATTTATTCTTGGCCATGGGTAACAGAAATCAAGAGCGACTTGGTCAAATTAAAGGATTAGATGGTGGTGCTCACTCATCCCAAGTGTTTAAATGTGCAACTTGCCTCCTTTGTGGGGTGTCTTATATTTTTATTAATTTTTATTCTTTTTGAATCATAAAAGTGTATTCCTTCTTTTCATTTGGTCCCTAATTTATTAAGGGTTAAAGGAAAAATCCCCCTAGAAGTATTTCCTGAGGAGTTATAGGTATTCTAGACAAACTTTCCGAGCAATGTTATTTATCCTATGTTTCAACATCGGAGGAATGTTACCATGTATATACATGTTACTTTGTCTTCTTATGACTAACTGTCTGAGGTGACATTGCTATAATATTGAAATATAGTGAGTAACATTATTCCAAAAGTTTGTTTAGTTTATAGCTCATTGGAAAATGCTTCCAAAGAGAGATTTGCCCACTAACCCATTTATTGAGGGTAACTTTTCATTTTGTATTGCAGTTACCAAATGATAAAGTGAATGGATACCTTCAAGTTGAATCTCCACCCGAACTTCAAAAGTTGAACGCCACCTTAGCTTCAAATGCCAAAAACTCTGGCGGTAATTTTATTAAGTTTTCATTCTTCTTGATAACGATTTCCTTCTTTCCTTTTGGATTTTAATTTATTAATAATAACATTTCGTTTTGAATTTCAGTTATTAAATGACTAAGTGAACACTCCTCTTCTGAAGCTGTAACAAATTCTTCAAATTCTTGTGATGAGACATGGTAGCCTAGATGGATTCTAATTGTACTTATAATTGGCCTTAGAGTATTTTCAACTGTAGTTGACTCTTTGCAACTTTTGTGGCAAATTGGTTTTTGTTGTGGCTATCTATATAAGTCTCAAGTGTATATAATTTTTAATAAGAGCTAGTGAAAAAAAATTAAAAATAATACCTGACCCGATTTAGTGGATTTTCAAAACCGCTATAGATTAACAATTTGAAAAGTTGCCACTGAATACAGCCAATAAAGGTACTAACAGCCCCTAGATGCATGGCTAGAGTACTTCTGAATGCATTATTAGGTTTTAGTTCTCATATGCTAAAAACTTCTCCTAAATTACTTGTAACACAAGTTTATTCTTTTGATGATACCAATCATTTAGTTTCTAGAAATTATATTGATCTTGACTAATTTAAATTAAGTTGAGTTATATCATATGAAAGTAAAACTCTTCCAAAGAAAATTTTATCTATAAACAAATAAGACTTGTAAGACAGGTTTTAGTACCAGTTTCTTGAATGTCTTTAGTATTGGTTGAAAATATCATAAATTCAATAGAGAACCATCTCTATAACTCAATTTTCTTTCTTTCTTTCTTTCTTTTTGGTAGTGACTTGGAATTAATTACTTTCACTCCTATTCCATCCGACACTCACACATAAACAGTTGACAAATAGGATAGTTGCATATTAAGGAGATATAACCTTTTTACAGTTACATATAATTTTCTCCATCATCGTATTTTTCCTTTTTTATAAAATTCCAAGAAGATGTTGACTCTAGGTGGGGTGGAATAGAAAATTTATTTATTATAAATTCAGCGTAAGAATAGAAAATACTTGGAGGACCGAACAAAATACAAGATTAAAATGACAGATTGATTGAATATATAACAATTGATTTATTCATTTGAAATAAATAGAGACGAATCAATTTACAACAAATTAGATTAAAATTATCATCCTAAATAATTATGAGGCTTAAAAGTATATGACTCTTATTTATAATAACAAGTTATAATTATCAAAGAAATTATTCATGTTAAGACTTCATTTGGAGATGGTAGGTAATCACATTTTTTGGGAATACGATAACAACATTAATTTTATCTTACTAAGTGGGATCGACCACATGAATTATATAATATCAATGAACTTTATAAAAAACCATCTCTTTAGATAAATCACTAATTATACTTGGTGAGTCTATCATGCCTTTCAAAGATTATAGGATGCCAGTGCCGTGTTATCATTCTACTACACTTGTATGCCAAAAATAAATATGTAACTTCAACATTTGAACACCAATAGATCTATATAGTATCATAGTATCAAAACACCCGGTATCCAAAAGTCATATTAGACAAGAACAAGATCGATTTTTAAATTTAAATGAAAATAACAACATACCATTTAATAAATTTTAGATGACCCTATGAAATTCATCCTGTAGTACCCAACTTTAGCAGTGGTATTCCTACATGAGCATAGAACTCCCAAAACATCCTCATTCCTCACTACCTACAAAGAAGCAAACCATCAAAATACAGGAAACTTTGTCCCCCTAAAATATATTGAAAAAGAAAAAAAATTGGACTTTTTTTTTAACATAATATAATTGTTGACGCCACCCTTCTAAGACATAAAAGGTGTCAGAATAGACCAAGCTCCCATCTTTGTAATCGGGTCATTAACCCATTTGGAATAAGGGCTTGCAGCTGATCAAACATCATTGGGCTTTTAGGCCTGAACTACCCCACCAAAATGAAAGTCCCTTGTGTGCTGGGCAGGCCAGGCTCTGAAGAAAGAGAATTTAACAATTTTTTTTTCCATTATTTAAGATGATGACCAAAAGGCATACCACACCAGTTTGTTTGCCTTAAAAGGGCCACAGGTCACCCCAGAAAGATCTTTTGGCTTGATGATGCAATGTAGGATTCTTGCTCTGTGTAACAACAATACGGTCAAAAGAACCCTCCGAGGCATCCCTTTTGATGGATCTACACACATTCATTGCAACATGTGTACCCCTCCTGACAGGCCAGAAAACTATTCTGCCCCAGCCACCACCAAGATCAGCAGCACCGACCTGATCTTCTTCCACTTCCTCCTCATCCTCCTCTCTTTCATCAGCAGCCTCAGTTTCAACAGCATCAGAATCATAAGTAACCAAATCCGTTTCTTCATAAGCAGAATCATCTTCTTGTAACTTCAACAAGTCCTCTGACAAGGAAAAGGGAAACAAATAAAAATATGGAGACAAAAAGTTTAGTTTGTTTGAATTCTAGAAACTTCTCCAAAGATAAGGTAAAGTATAAGAATCAAAATGAGTCAACCTAATTCAACCTGGCCCAATTTGGCTCGCCATCTTGCATGGTAGGCTAGGCTGACCCTTTTTGTTTAGGTAGGCACAATCAATTTTAAAGAGGGTTGAGGGTTGAGTGGGCCAGCTAATTACACACACATACTGGCAAAATATAATTATTCAGCAATTATGCCATATCTTAATTAACGTAGAAAAGTTACTAAAAAATAAGACCTTATTGATTGACAAGGTAAATGGGCTAATTCAACTTACCTGCTTTATATTTATAATATTAATTTTTCAAAAAAAAAAATCAGTCCATAAGACTATCCTAAGCTGGAAAAGGTTGAATCTAATTTTGTAAGCTCAAGTAGTTGCATTGTGCCAAACCCAACCCATTATAATAACTCTAGTAGAAGAATTTAAGTATTTAACAGAAACATGCATGCACAGGTTTAAGGAATACCATAGTCAATTTCAAGATCCTCTGGATTTCTTTTGGCCTTCTGCTCCTTTAGAGTCTCAAATTCCATCCCGTCAAGTGGCCAAGGTTCCCTGGTCCAGGGATGAGCCAAAAAATTACAAAGTCAATCCACAGCATGAATTTAAAATTAAGTCCAACAAGACATGATTTATGTTGTTCAATGGTCAAGGAATTGTAATAAAGTATTTATTAGCTTGAAAATAAAAAAGGCAACCATAAAAATCCAGAAAAAATGGACAAAAAAAGAATATAATGATAAATTAACTAGGGGAAAGAAGGCAAATGTTAAAATATATATATTTTCTCCATGCAGAAGTGATATACATGTCCATATGTCAAAGTTATATGAGAAAGAACTCTTAGCATCACTTTTGTTATTTTATTCGTATATCACTGATCTACAAGCATGAAAGGCTTAAAAACTTGCCTTGGTCTTTGCCCTCGTCTGAAAACAACAAAAGAAAACTTCTCATCTTCAAATCCACGTAAGGGCTCACCTTTGGAACGCTTCAAAATTATATAGTGGTTAGAACAGAAGTATATTTCTCATTAAAGAGGGAAATGAGAGTGAATGAATCGTGAGACTCATTCCAACAAGTAGAAGGGTTAAGGAAAAACCTTGTATGCACGTTGTGATGATGTCCTCTCCAAGCGCTGAACAAAATGACAGTATTTTCCAGATTTTACCAGGGGACAGGGCCCATCATGAGGACACTGCCAGTGAAAATTTATCAGATAAGAAGACAAGGATCAAAAAGGGAAATGAAGAGGGGAACGGGATAAGGAAACAGAAGATGGAGTTGGTAAACCACAATCAAAATGTGACACACTTACAGGAGCAACAATATAAGCACCTGTTTTCTGAGTCATCAAGTCTTTACAAACTTCATTGTTCCCACGGGCAGATTTACGGAATTTCTAGCAAGTTAGCGAATTTTGTTTTTTGTAAGAACAGAACATTTACATAGAAGCATAACCAAAAAAGGAAAAGACATCATTTTGAAACAAACAGAATAATAATCTTCAGTTAAAACTTTCACAAATAACAATATAAAAGGAAGAGTTAATTTTACCCTTTTTTCCATCCATAATATATGAGATCTCATATGTGCTATAATATTAGATCCATGAGGTGTGCCAGGTTCAACCAAAACCTACCAAATGTTGATTTCAGAAATGAGATAACATTAGATTAAATATTGCAAGGGACCAAACACAAAGGAAGAATTTTGAAATTCAAAATTGCTCTCATTCGCAAGCATTACCCACTCAAGCTACTTCTTGACATTTTTTTTTTACTTGATATATAAAAATATGCTAAAGTGGCAACTTTTCTTTTTAAGTCAAATAAAATTTCTGAATAAAAGGAGCTAATGAGTTATATGAACAAGCACTTGAAGATCCTCAACAAAATGAAACAAAAAAAAAAAAAGCTATAGAACTGAGATCATCATACCAGAACATCCTGTGTTAGATCCCAAAGTTGGCGAACCATGGTAATTCGATCCTTTAGTGACGGTATCTCTCCAAGCACATAGGACTTTGACCCATAAGAATAAATTGCAAAGGTGTTTAGAATCAATTAAAGAACACATAAAGAAACGCTTAAAAATGTATATAAAAAGAAAGTATGTCAGTACCAACAGTACAGAAAAGGCAAGTACAATTTAGCAAGTAAACAACCAATTGAAAGAAGAGAGCAATCCAACTGAACTATTAAGTTAGTTTCATTCCATGACGAACAAGATGTTCCTAGATAGTCTGTCAACTATGGTTCAGAAGAATGTTGCAAGAAATTTTTTAGGTATAACCCATGAACTTTTACAAAACTTAAAATTTCAGTCAGTGTACACATTCAAACACATTAACCAAGCCAGACCAGTACACTTTGATTATCTACTATATCTTATCATTTTATGCATAAAGAAATTCCAAAATTTTCCTGGCTGATTTCTTTGGTTTGTTATTTTCACCTCTTAACTGTAAGAACTACATTGAACTTGAAGAACAAACAAACTTGACAGTAATTAAAAAAAGAACTAAAAGAAAATACTCACTGCAATTACAAGGTCGTGCCCCCTCTCTGATTTACCAATATTTTTGGAAAGTGTTTGAATGCTATCATAGCTATGAATAAGTGGTAAATTCTTCAGACCTGAATTATCAACAATAGGAAAGAAAAACAAAATTTCATCAATTATTGACTTCTTATAAATATCAGAAGGGACATAATTCAATTTACAAAATAATAAGGAAATATGTAAATTACATAGCATAGGAAATATGTAAACAAATAATAATAATAATAATAAGGAAATTAGTAAAGAGTCAAATGGAGAGAGAAGTAGCTTTTACATGATAATAAATGTAAATTACATAGCATAACTAAAACCAAAGTCCAGCAAATTTTAAATATGATAATCATTGTCGGTGCACACCCTTCCAGTGCCATATGTATTTCCAATGTCTGGCTATTGCTTGGCTAGCCTTCTTTTAAGACTTCATATACCTTATTCTCCTTCACCTCAAATTGAAAGGAGTAAGAAACAGATATGATTCAAAAAAGCCAACAAATAATTACCTTGTATGAGTCTTTGACCTGCCCGCTGCATTGACTGTGATGGTTCTATTAAATTAACTTTCTCTAAAGACTTTGGCCAGACTTCTCGCAGTGCCCTGAATCAGCAGATTTCAATCACCACAAATTAATTAAAAAAAAAAAACTCGAGTTATAACATCAAAGCCACCAATTCAACAGAAAAAAGTTCAAGAGTCTTATACCAGAAAGCTGACCCTGTTCCAGCACCGAAATCTAATACCTTAGCTGGGGAGAAACCAGGAAGCCTTCTATGAACCTAAAAAGAGACATAAACTGTCAAATTTTTAAGAGATTCATCCCAAATGCACTAACATTTTACTTAACGTTGAAAGGATTTTGCTTGGTTCTTCGCAATATTGAGTAGTAACAATGTCAAGACTGGGTAGTAAATGCACAGTTCACCACTTACAAAGATTGAAGCATTAAATAAATGATCCTAAACCCACGAGTTGGGAAAAAAATTGACGAGACACTATAATCGTATATATTACAAGTGTACTATGTTAATCATTATTCAACTTGGCATGTGAATTATGTTTCTCTGTATGATTGAATAGGCTTAGAGCTAAAATCTACCACTGTGGCTGCCACATAGTAGACTCTGATTAAAGCATGTATGCATAATCAATCTCATTTCATTTCAGTGTCAACATATGCTAGCCCTGCCCCTAAGGAAATATTTTCATTAATGCTTACTTGTCTTATCACGCCTGTATTTAAACAATCTGCCACACCCACACCTATGATTTTATTTTTACTATATATTGCATATCACTTCTCAACTTTATTTAGCAAGAAATTATTAACAAAATATAAATGATTCAAAAAGTCATTTCCTCTTACTCTCTAAGCTTAGGCTTTTTAAGCCTAATAATTTAAAGATATACCCTTCCCTCCTCTAAGCTTTTCCCCACCTACCTCTTTGAGTACTCTATAACATGCAGAATAAACTGCAGGCATTCGAGATGCGACATAAGCAATTGTCTCATCATCTCTGTATGTGAGACCAATGTCACCATAAGAGCTCTCAATCTTCCAACGCTTCGATTGTACAACAGACTTAAGAGGGTCTTCCACTAGTTCCTTTGATGTGGAAGTGGTCAGCTGTAGGTTGACATCCTTGATTTGATTGAATGATTGGGACAATCTTAAAACTTTCTTCTTCATATGCGGCTCCTCCTCCTCTACAATCCCAAACTCACCATAATCAACATAAGCTTGAAATTGTTGAATCATGTAGATATACATTACAGATAGTAAACTGAGAAAAGTGGAGACCTCGTAAGTATTTTTTAATGGCACGACGCAGACGCACAGGGACGACGAGGCAGCGTTGGGACTGTTTGGCCGCATTGCGCAGGGTTTCAGGGGTGATGATTTTCTGGGCAGTTTCAGAGATTGTCTGGGCAGCCATGCTGGCCCTTCAAGAGACTTGTCCTGGTGATCTAAGCAAACTGTTTCCTGAATCAATAATGGTAGGATTTTATGAAATTGGCTGCAGATTAAAAAAAAAAACTTAAGCAACACAAAAATTGGGAACTCATACAAGTATATTGAATTTAAAAAGATAACTCTTTATTTCACATTCTCCCTATTTCCATTTCTTCTGAAAAAGAAAAGAATGCTAAGAACATGTAAAGAGTGATATTAAAAAAAAAATTGTTCTATTCATTCATTTATTCGATTTTTCCTGTTGCTTCAAATTCTTTCAAGACGATAATTATATCCTTGAAATTTAATCATCCAATCTGTGAAACACCGATACGGCAAAAGAGGGGAAATACCGGCATCGTATATCACACTTTTCTAATTCTGTATACAGCAATTTACTCCCCCAATGTTATGAACAACGAGGATAGAAACTAGAAGAAAATTGGGAATGAATTAAATTAAATGATAATTGGATGAGCTGTGGAGATTTAAACTTGAAGGAGAAGAACAGAGGAGTGAGATAGAGGGAGAGAAAGATAAAGACAAACCAAGGCAGAAAAGTAATGATCTCTTTCTTCTTTGTTGCGGATCTCACAATCTCAGTCTCAGCGCTCAGGTATATGTTACTCTTTCAAATGCAGGTTGTGCTAATGAAGATTCCATCAAATGAGCATGAGAAGTTGTGGCTCTGCTGCTACAGGATGCGGTGGAGCCGTAGATAATGCAGACCAAGGAAAACCCCTGTCAACCCCGAGGAAGAAGAATTCCATTTATAGGAAAAGGGAAAGAAATTTGCTACACATAAAAATACGCTAGGTAGGAAAGATGAGAGAAAATGCTTATATATTCTTCTTGAAAGAAAATGGGCAAATGTTTAAAAGACCAAAATACTCAAATAAAAAATATAGAAAAGACAAATATGACAGTAATTTCTCTATAAAAAAATATGACAGTAATTTCAGGTAAATTAAAAAAATAAATGAGATTGAATAATTTTTTTCATTAACAGTTTTGTTAATGTAGAAATACGAAATGTTAAAAAATAATTTATATATAATTTAAAATTTAAATAGTTAATCTTCAAATAAGGATAATTATGAAAAATAATTTATTTTCCCAAAAATATATTTCCTTTCAATTGAAGCACCAACACTTTAAAAGAGTAGATATCCATCCGTACGTGTGATATAATATGCGTATTGTACTTGTGCATGCATATTCATCCGTACCATTTTATACCCATATGTATCATTTCAAATTTTAATAGTAAAATAAGATCATTTGAAGTTGTTATAAATATTTTATGGTTTATTTTAATATTTATACTATAATTTTTAAAATATTTAATACTAATTTTTTTTTAATGAATAGATTTATTAATTATACATAGAAACCCTAAATAATTACATAAATAATATTATATATATATATAAATATCTCTCACATACATATTCTAAAATTTTAAAAATTGTTAAATCTTTCATATCATACTGTATCGTATCTGATACATATACTTACATTGGTGCTTCATAACTTTCAACACACTTAGAGATTTCCCCTTTCCTTCAAATAAGGTAGTTTTGGTTTTCCAAAGAATTTTGAAATATGCATATCATACATGAAAAAATTGTATCATCATTTCCAATGTTTTAAAGATTAGACCGAACGTCAAACTAGAAATATCATCGAGTTTATGATTTTCATGGTTCAATCGGTGATTAAACCAATGACTTAATAATTATGTAAAAAAAATGATATTATATACATAATATATATATATATATATATAAGAAATAAAGCCACATCTTTTAGAATAAAATGTGAACATAATGACACCAAAAGCAAATATTAATAAGTAATGACACCATATGATCACACAGGCATGAGTTCATATATACCAAAATAATATCAAACCATGCTATTAGAGTTTATACTTTATATATACAAATACAAATGTAGGTGTAATTACAAATGTAGGTGTAATTGCAATTTCATATATAAGTTGGTGCTACATTTGATTTAAGAAAAAAAACAAAAATACCATTATTGAGAGTATAATTTGACATCCACACAAAAAAAAAATAGAACAAACAAGATATGCATGGAATATTGTTGCAGGTGGCATAAGGGGAAGGCAATATATAGAGTCATAGTTGAGAGAGGCTGAAATTAATGGGGATCAAACCTTTTGAGTCAATGACTAGTTGTCACCCTATTAAGAGTTCCACTAACAAATTTTCCCATTTCATCAAATAGGTACCTAAAGGGAACTCCCGAATCCTTCTTCAAGAATTAGCACCTGGAGTATAAACCATGACTTCAATGATAGTAGAGGTGATTATATCAATAATGGAGGAAAAGAAACTAACAAGAATTCTCCTAGTAATGGCGAGTGATCCGAGAAGAGCCCACCATGAGAATTGATCACCCTTAGCATGCAAATTGTAGTATGAAGAAGCGTCTTCAGTGGCAAATCAGGCCCAAGTCCCTTGGAAGGGGGCTTCAGAGAAGGTGAGAGCCCTGTCGTGCCCAGACCTTGTCATACCACGAGATGCTGTCAGCAAGTCAGGTTGTTTGGGAATGCAGGCCCAATTGGGTGGTAAATTTCATCCATGGATAAATATGGGTGAGAGACTGATAGAGAACAAGTACCAACATGTTTGCCGGTCGGCTTGGGATGTGGACCAACACAGATTGCGGTGGCGGGCCAAGCTTGTGGAAACGTCATTGCCGCAATTATGGTTGGTAGCACATGCTGTCATGGCATGCCTTGGCACCTGCGTGCTCCTAGGTTGGCCTGTGAGCTCCCCATTTGGCCCATCTTGAAACACGGACCAAGGATTTTGGCATTAGTGCGAGTTAACAGGCGAGTAAACCCGTAAGCTATAAGGAAGCTGATTGGCGAGATCCCCTTGCGGGCTGCACCGCTGACCAATCTTGATCTTTTGTGAGGGGTTCAAGTAAGAGCATACCTGTTGGAACCTGAAAGATGGTGAACTATGCTTGAGCAAGGCAAAGCCAGAGGAAACTCTAGTTAAGGCCCGCAGCGATACTGATGTGCAAATCATTCGTCTGACTTGGGTATAGGAGGGAAAGACCAATCAAATCAAACTGCCTAGTAGTTGGTTCCCTTTGAAATTTCCCTCAGGATAGTTGGAGCTCGAGTGCAAGTCCTATCGGGTAAAGCCAATAATTAGAGGCATTGGGGGCGCAATGCCCTCAACCTATTCTCAAACTTTAAATAGGTAGGTACCCATTTGATGAAATGGAAAAAATTTGTGAGTGGAACTCTTAATTGGGTGACAACTAGTCATTCACGTTAGACGATTTAATTTCCCGTTAATTTTAGCCTCTCTCAACTATGACTATATATTGCCTCCCCTTGATGCCACATGCAACAATATTCCATTCACATCTTGTTTATTCTATCTTTTTTTCATGTGGATGTCAAATTATACTCTCAATAACGGCATTTCTGTTTTTCTTTTTCTTAAGTCAAATGTAGCATCAACTTATATATGAAACAACAATTACACCTGTATTTGTATTTGTATTTGTATATATAAAATATAAACTCTAATAGCATGGTTTGATATTGTTTTGGTATATATGAACTCGTGGCTGTGTGATCATATGGTGTCATTACTTATTAATGATTACTTTTGGTGTTATTAGGTTGACATTTTATTTTAGAATATGTGATTTTATTTTATATATATATTTTATTACATATATGATATCATTTTTTACATAATTATTATTTCAATGGTTCGGTCATCGGTATAATCATTGGAACCATGAAAATTGTGATTAGAAAATGATAGAAAAAATTAGAATATTTAAAATATCTTTTAGATTTAATAAGATTTTACTATATCTTTTAGAATTTATTAGGATTTAGATTTTATCTTTCTTTTATATAATTTAGTTATTTAAATTATGATTTATCTTCTATTTAGATTTAAAATATTTTGAAAAGATATATCTTATTTTAGAATTCTAGAAGTATTAGGATTAAAGCTCTATAAATAAGAGCTCATTAATCACTTATAAGAAGACTTTGATTAATGATCTGAGTTATAGTTTGAGGGAATTCTCTTTCCCTCGAATTCTTCATTTTCTCCCTTACTGAGTTCTCCCTTCATTTTCTTGAATTCTTCCTTCTCTATCTCTTTACTTTACATTTCCCCTCTGTTCACGTTAGGAAGTATTTCCGATTTGTTATAACTCATACATCAATGTTTAGAATGAATTAAGACAATGCACAAGAAGCCAGCCTAGATCATAGATATATGTAATTAAAATGGATTTTCACTTGGTGTCTTTGGTCATGGTGAGTTAATGATTTTAATTTAATTTAAATGACAATATTCTTGGAAAGTTATTATAATTTAAAATTACAATAATTGACTTTAAGATTAAAAGCATTCAATTTCAAAATTTCCATTAGTTTTTGAATTAACAAATAAATATAATAATTTTCTCAAACAATTTGATATATGTATCAAATAATTATAATTTTAAAATACAAATTTATATATGAAATAATTAGTTTAAATATTTTTGAGATCTCAAATATATTTAAATAAATATGATAAAATTATTAAAAAGTTATATCTGAATCTTAAAATATTCCAGCATTAATTATTTCTTATGTAAAGTTTTAAAATATTTAATTTAGTTATTACAAAAACACTACACCTCAGCTATTTAATTTTTAGACACTACAATATATGACTTATTCGTTAAAGTACTTTTATATAATAAATCTTAAGATTTTAGAAATTTGAAAATAAATAGTTAAAAATTTCTATCTTTTCAAATAGATTTCTTTTAATATATAATTGGCGAATTTTGATTATAAGTTTATTAAAAAAAATTTATAAAACATATTTAGTAGGAAAGAGACATTTAAAAGAAAAAAATGAGAAAAAAATAAAAAAAAAATTCATAAAAATATTATATTTTATTTATAAAAAATTTAAATAATATGTATCAATTAAATTCTACAAAAATTTCTAACTCCTTCTAAAAGAAATTCCTTTCATTTATAGAAAACGTAGCCATATATTTACTGCCCTTCTCATTAAAATGGCCCATCACAATTCCTTCGCGGCATTCGCGGACTTCTCTTGAAGATAACGGCGTACAGATTTGTCGGTGCCAGGAGAGGCCATAACTGGATTGCTGTCTTCGATCATCTCCGATAGTGTGGGCAGTAGCGTGAGTCGTCGCAGGTGAGATGTTCGGTCCCTTCTTTCTATTTTCCTCAACTGTATTTGTAAGATACTGTTTGTCTTAAAAAAGTATTACTCTCATTGTAGTTGGTTTGATCTTTCGAATTAATCCAATGTAATTTACCCTAGTTGCATTGAATGACTGTTGTAATGTCTTCCCATCCGCATGAATAATGTTCTGCTGTGTGAAGAAAAATCCATTTCAGCTTGGAAGGGCTAAATTAGGGAATTTGAAAGGGAAGCTCTAAAATCCCTGTGTGTGCCCGAGTACGTCTGCATTATATATCCTGATTTTTTTTTTAAGTTGATAAATGAAATTTTTGTAGCAAAAAGAAGTTAAACTTCGTAGTTGACACAATGAAATGCTTGGCTTCCTGCTAAATATGATGTTCTCCACTCTGTGTTAGAGACTAAATGAGAGCAATATCTGAAACAGGTGATATTCTCCAGAGTCAGGCTTAATATTGGTGCATCTTAAATTATTTATGTAATGGTTATTTTGCATTTTCTACTGACTGGTCACAAACCAATTTAAGATGAAGAAAATTGTTATCTTCCCATTGTATATGCCAAGTCTTAATGACATTAGAAATGTGAAACCTTTTTGGGTTTATGCTGATTTATTTTTAATATATTTCAAAACAGATATGGTTATCCCGCCTCCAGCACGGCCTCCGAGAATAATAGATTTTCTCAAACCTTATGTACTAAAAATGCATTTTACGAATAAGTATGTGAGTGCCCAGGTGATCCATACACCAACTGCTACTGTAGCCTCCTCTGCTAGCTCTCAGGAGAAAGCCTTGAGATCAAGCTTGGGAACTACCCGAGATGTGGCTGCAGCTGCGAAGATTGGGAAGATACTAGGTGAGCGCCTTTTGCTCAAGAATATTCCTGCTGTTACTGTTCACTTGAAGAGAGAACAGAAGTATCATGGTAAGGTTCGAGCTGTTGTCGATGCTGTCAGGGATTCTGGTGTTAAGTTGCTTTGAGTTATTATCATGGATATTTTGTTGAAGCTGACAGAGGCTAACCTTTTGGACCTTGACTTGGAAAGGTGGAAAGGTTTTGTATCATTTTAGTATAAATTCAGAACAATAATTAAGTCAAGCTGCCCAATTTTGTTCCTGTTTCAATTTTTAAAATTATTATAACCAGAAAGTTCAACATGCTAAATTTATCTTCTGTGATAATATATTAAGGATAATATATTAAGTAATGGTAACTAGAAGTTATGTAGCTCGATGGTTGCATGTCCTTTTATATTTGATTGAGAAATCATAAACTAACTTGCTTGAAGGAATAAATATTACTTTAGATGCAAACATTTCAATCATATTTTCTGAGAAAACAACATTCATTGAGCATCTGTTCTTAAATTTCTTTGGACTTGCCATCTCTATTCCTTTAGGGTCCTTGATTTGCATTTATGTGGTCATTCTTCTTCCCTTTCCCCAAGCATTGTGGCTTATGTGAGAGTCTCTGAACAAGATTGGGTGGCCTTTTTTTTAATCTTCTTGCACTGACCTGAGTGGCTGTGATCAGTCTCGTCTTCCCTGGTCACCAGTTGCTTTTGTTGATACAGTTGTGTGCTTGATTCCTCCCAACTCCATGAGCGATTAACAGAGAACTCATCCTTGGAGGATTATGGCATTAACTAGGGGGGTCCACCAGATGGACCAGATTTACCAGTGCAGCCTTGGCAGGAAAAATTCAAACTGTGAAGCCTATTTCCTTTTTGTTTTGTTGGGCCAATTAGAGATACAGGACCGGATAAAACCATCTACAGATGATAATTCATTGTGTGTTTTGTGAATATTGAATTGATTAGTATAAATCCTTAAAGCCTTGGGAACACTTCAATTTTTCTGATGACAATGGATTACTGGAGCTCTAGAATGTATTTTAAATGGGAAAGGCCCATATATTTTGAGTGAAGTGTTTTTCTCGGAAAAATTAGTCTAGTGGTAGCGAAGTTGCTGATCTAGATTTCGTGAGACTATGGCATGCTGGTCCTATTATCAAGGTTAAGGTCATACCCAAAACTTCTTGTCTTGTAGATGAGGTCCGAGACTGAGACTTCAAAATTTCCTAGATGATGGGTTCTAGGTAGATTTTCATGATGAAAGGCATTTACATGATTTTGATCGGCAGCTAGGGCTTGTTCTCAATGTTTTTGAATCAATTTATTGGCTAATCTGGTCATATTGTCAAATCGGCAAGTTTAAGAATAGTTGTGAAGAGAGTGAACTCGTGGAATAAACTCGATTCGAAAAGTCGTGGGAATATAATGTATTAAGAATAGTTACTGAAACATTTGCATGTATTATAGTAATATTCAAAATACAATATATTTTATCCTCTCGTCCTCTTGTTCATGCTCGGTGAACAACATTGGATTCACAAGCAAGCTTCGGAAGTCAAAATGTTTTCTCGCACCATTCTTAATCACACGAAACAAAATGCTGATAATGCAAGGAAATTGAAGATAGATTGCATCCTACACCACCAATTCAATGTTTCTAGCACGAAATAACAGAAACATTAGAGATTTGAGAAAGTGTCGGATGCAACGCGACAACTAGAATGTTGAAGGCAAGCGAACGGAAAAAAATAATTTAAATATAACATTTATAATGAATCATATTATTAACACATGAAACAATGCAGCTTATTTTTTTTCAAAATTTGCTCAATACACTTACACTATGTTATTAATAATATATTTTTTCTTTAGACTCCATGCAGTGTAAGTGGGGGAAAATTGGGATCTGAAAGCAAAAAATCAACTTAATTGAAAAATGATACCATAGTTCTATTTTTTTTTTTTGTCAAACTTGAATTTTTACAAGTGAAAGTAAAAAAATTTCAATTGGAACTCAAATTTTTTTCAACTAAAACTCAAATTTTCCCCCATAAAAATAAACTATGGTACCAAAAACCAAATATATTGATTTTTTGGTACCACAAACCAATTGCCCTGTGTAAATGGTAGGTCATATGTTATATATATATATATATATATTCGAAATATTAATAAAAAATAAAAATCAAATTTAAGAATTATGATTGGAATTTGAGTTAAGTGGAACTTACTTCTGCTGTGAGCAAATTGACATACTTCTCAACTAGAAATTATGGGGAAGAAATTTATATATATATACATATTCTATACACATAATCTAATCTTTTTTAAAAAATAAAAACAAGGGCAATCTATTGTGTTTATATATATATATATATATATGAATGAAGGAATTTTGGAGTAATGCAATAAAAATAAAATGAAGGTGGTGAATCATAACAATACGGTAAAGAAGTTGGATCGTGTGATTACACGGGTTCAAATTTGTCAGGGGCACGCCATAGATGACAAATTTCATGTCCATTAGTTGTAAACAAAACAATGATAGCTAGAAAAATAAAGTTAGAAACTTGATCATATCTGTTCTTTGGCCTTAGTGCGATTTTGACTATTTTTCTAATATTACTTGGCCTCTGTTTCCATAAGATTATCATATTCTCATGCATAATTCTCCCAAATTCAAAGATAAGACTTAGCTAGTAATAAGCAAGATGAAGAACATTATTATTACATTATTCTCCAGTCTACAAAAAGGGTAGCTCAATCTCTATTCATCCAGCCACTTGAATGGTGAAAAGCTGATTTCAACTTGTGAGTGAATGTGTTAACAAGTAAAAACACAAAAAAGTTATCCCAAGAGCAAAACAGCAACGTCCAGACTCATCCAATATCAATGCCTAAAGTGCCTCACATTGGTAAAAAGAAGTGGAACACCATACTTGTTACAGCAATCTATGGCATCCTTGTCTCTGATACTCCCACCTGGTTCTACAATCACACCAATTCTACTTTCACATGCTTCTTCCACTGCATCATTCCAAGCTGCATATAAATTAAGAAACAGCTGCGTTTAGAGACATTCCGAAGGTCTTTTCCTAGCTCTTAATCCTTGATGCACTGACATGCATAGGAGTTAGGCCTGATTTTGATCGTGTAAAACAACGTTCAATTGGGATTTAGAACGGATTCAAGAAAAACTCAATGCTTATAGCTTGGATTTGAGTCAGGGATGGGGTTGGAGTAGGAAAGCCCTAATGTTTGCCCCACCTGAAACTCACCTATATTCCCATATAATATAAATCTAAAAAGTTATCAAAAATAGAATTCAAACATTAAGATAAAAAAAGTTTGTTTATGGTGGAAAAACACTCCAGAAATCTTATTGATCATATACTATCCTCACCAGAGTGTAAGTCTTAGTGAGAAACACAGCTACAATTTCTGGAAAATAGCAAAGGAAAATATGCACTACTCACTGGTTCTGTGCATTCGAGAGGTATAGACTCTCCACACTCAATTCAGAATCTTCCTTACCTCTCTCCAAATTCCTCCCCACAACAAAAAACATGCACTCCCCTCTAACGGCCAGAAGTGAATTTCCCTAATTGCCATTCATCACCCTTTTTGGGCCTCCTCTTCCTATAGTGAGTAATCCAAGGCCCATTTCCATGTCCATCAGTTTACAAACTAAACTATTCAGTTGTATATAAATCACTTAATCCAGTATTTATAATATATGGACTATAGATTGATTTGAATGAGATTTTATAAGAAGGTAAAAAGTTGTTATTTCGTGTTTTATAATACTCACATGTTTAGCTACAAAGCAGGAAGAAAAAATCTCGCAGGATTATTAGACAGGTATGAAAGAAAATATGAAAGAATGAAGCAGAAACAAATACTGAAAACCAATCCTGTCCCGCCCTATTACCATCCCCAATAGTATTTAGAAGTTTGTATCAAGTAGGTATATCCCTACGACCAGACATCTTATACCAATAGAGATATGAAATTTTTTTTTTTTTGTATCAAACCACCCGATATTCAAAAGACACATTGGACTCCAACTAATCCATGTCGAGTTTGATAGGACCACAAGAGTGGTAAAGTTCTCCCAATAATTAACACAATTGCATACCTAAGGTTCAAATACAATAATACTAGTTAAGCTAGCACAGCTTCTTACCAATAGAGAAATGCATATCAGGCACTTATAATCCTAACTACCTAACATTTAACAGCTAACTATTCCCTTTCCTTCCTTTCAACTAACTCATAATTAATTCCCCATACAACATATGTAATGGTACTGATATTGCAAGTACTTTTTTTTTATAACAGATATTGCAAGTACTTTATCAGATAGTAATACTTACCGAATGGGAAGAAGGCATCGCTAGCTAGAGCTGCTCCTTTAACTTCATCTCCAGCTTTTCTCATTGCTATTCTTAAACTCTCCACACGGTTTGGTTGCCCGCTTCCCATGCCTAGCATATGTTTGTCCTGGCAAAATCAAGAAAGAAAAGTCAGAACCATGACCCTGCTGCACTGAAGCAAAATTTCAAGATATAACAAAAAGCAACCTTTGCTATCACAATAGCGTTGCTTTTGACATGTTTCACGCACAACCACGCAAACTCTGCATCACAAAGTTCACTCTCTTGTGGAGGCTTCTCAGAGACTATGTTAAACTGGATGTCTTGTGGGGTTAAGTCATCTGAATCCTGAGCTAACCACCCTCCACCAACTTGTCTGAGTGAAAGCTTTCCGGGCTCATTCTTTTGGGCTTCGAGAATCCTAAGACTCTTGGATTTTCCACGAAGGACTTCAAGCCCCTTCTCTGTATAGCTTGGTGCAACCACAATTTCATAAAACATCCTTGTCTCTCCATCAGTTGGACTTCTAAATTCTCGAATCTCCATAGCAAGAGCCTAGAATACAATAAATAAAGCAACCAAAATGTAAAATAATTCCTATTTGTTACCCTGACCGGATCTTAAACACTAACATGTTAAGATAGGAAAAGTGTCTGTATGTATACAAGAGAGACAATGTGACATGAGAAACCCATGCCCTTGACTTTACAAGTGCTGGGCTACCTGGTAAAGTTAAAATATGAATATTTAAAAAAAAAAACCAAAAAAAATTCCTTGCTAAAGCCAAAAATTCCCAGGACACATACTCATCCAACAAAAAGTTCCAGATAACTACAAGTTTAGTTGCAAAAATACCTCATCAACTTCCACATTGAAAGCTACAATACCACCAAATGCGCTCACTGGATCACTTTTGACACCAAGCCTGTAGGCTTCAAGAATATCATCACGTGAAGCTACCCCACATGGATTTGTATGCTTCACTACTACACATGTGGGGTTCTTAAACTCACACACACAGTTCCAAGCAGCATCTGCATCTAAATAATTATTATACGACATCTCCTGCATAGAACAATAAAATTGCAATGTGTAAGTTAAACTCAGAGAATCACTGTAAATTCATGTTATTCTCTTATCCCCAAACACAAAATAATGGCTTAAGATATACAGATGATATTTATTAGTAATAATAGAAGAAAACTCAGTTTTATTCTCACCTTTCCATGATGCTGTACGGCTGTTGCTATACCACCAGCATTAAACTCAGAAAGACTCTCGTCAACGTAAAAGGCAGCTTTCTGATGAGGATTTTCACCATAACGAAGATAAGTTTTCAGTGAAAGAGGCACTGTCAGGCTAGGAGGAAATTTATCTGTCCACAAAATGAAAAAAAAACATCATTGGTTCCCATTACAGTGATTAGCACTTAAAATATAAAAACAATATTACCACTTATACTCAATGTCTCATACATATAAACAAGTCTTGTTTGTATTGCTGCTAGTTCGTCTTTTAAAAATGAAACCAATCATTTTGCTAAGTCTATTCATTTCTCAACATCAAAATCAGAAAAGTGAAAAAGGGGGGGGGGGCGCTCCAAAATTAAGTCTGATGGGTGTTTTCAAGGCTTTCCTTGGTTATAGTTACTTTATGTTGATTTCTGCTTCACAAGTAAATGTTGTGCTTGTTTTATACTTATAATCGTGTAGCATACCCACCTCCCTCAGTCTGCTTCCACAGCCACTCAGATACTGCAGAATCATAAGAAGCAACATGTTGAAAAGCCTTCCAAGCAAGCTTTAGCCTGAATTTCTGATCCTCCTGGTTTCCTTTCAGATATTCAATAAGGGCAGGGTAGTCTTCTGAATCGACAACAACCAAAACGTCCTTGTGATTCTGATCAATGAAGAACTTATCAGCTTATATATAAGATATTCCACAAGGAAAACTGAAAAGTTTAGCTCCACTGTGGCACAATTCAAGAAAGGATTCTTCTGTTTCTTTCTCCAGAAGCAGTTTATTGGTGTCTGACTGGCTGATTACATCTTCTGAGTTACTTTATAGCACTCTAGGTTCATACATTTTAACAGGTTGCAGGTTTATGAAGCAAATAAATAAAGGTCTTACAAGCACCAAACTGATGTAAAATTTTAACTAGATGTCTCAAAGCAATCTATATCGGAAGTCTGGACTTGGTTAAAGAACAAAGGGGCACTGAGTTGCCCTTCTTCTACTTGATGCTCTAATTCTAGCTAGACAACTTCAAACTACTGAGTTACCTTTCTTCTACCGCTAAATTGGTTCTAGATATGGTCATGTTTTAGAAGCAGAAATTCCATTGAGGAAGGTTTTCCAACCTTTGAAATTAAGCACAAATCAATTATTCTAAAAGACCAAGCACAGATAAAAAAATGATTCTAAGATTGCATAAATAATTTCCCCTGATTCCAAAATTTCAACATTAAGCCTTTTCAATCAAATAAATCACCTTTGCAGCAGCCCTAATCATTGCTGGACCACCAATGTCAATATTTTCAATCCCATCCTCAAACCCAATGCCTCCAGCTGATGTAACTTTATCATAAAATGGGTACAAGTTCACCACCACAACATCAAAAGTACCTGAAACAGAGCTATGTTAGAGAAAGCTAATCCACACAAACAGAATGAATACAAAGAGCTCAAAATTTGACACAATGAAATGTCTTGCATCGTGTAATTGTATATTAATAGAATTGACATGATTTACCAATTCCATGGGTCTTAAGAGCTTCCATGTGATGCTTTTGGTCTCTTCGAGCAAGAATGCCCCCATGTACATTAGGGTGCAGAGTTTTTACACGACCATCAAGCTGTGATTAAAAACCAAAACATTCTTGTAACTAACGTCATTTATGTAAATTGCAAGAGAGAATAATAGAATCTCAAACTCCTAACAACTAGTTTGTACCCAAGAAAGCACATGAATAATCACAAGGTCAGGAAATCTAAAACCCCCAAGGTTGACATTGTTCCAGTAAAGGAAGAGATATTGCCACCATTTGTAACTTGTCATTTGTAAGGACAAGCTTTTGGTGAACACCAAAAATTTTTGTGCCCAGTGAAATCTAGGCACGCTCATATGTCAAATGCACCATAGCAAAAATATAGAGTTATTTCATAACAACCCTAATCCTGAGAACATCTAAAACAATATAATAAGAAGAGCAACAGAGAACCACTCTCATATCAATCATTTCTCTTATGCAGCAGTAATCTTCTATAATTTAAATAATATAAACATTAAAAGTTGTCAACCTTCTTTAGACAGTCAGATGGTGCATCTATAAGATTCAATGTAGAAGAGATGAGTATTTGGTTACAAGAAACTCCAGATGCACTATGTTTTAATAAATGAAACCTAATATTGTGACAAATATCTGCAAGGATTTCTTCCCCATCAACACACATTTTATAATCACACTAACTTCTTCAACATTTGCTTATTCAAACTTTATTCATTATGTATGATTAACAATACCCAATCAAGCATGGCTTCCATCAATCAATGGTTTCTACAAGAATACTTATTTCATAAAGAAAATGCTAGCATGAGTTATATAAGAAACTGAAAGATGACAAGCCATGGTCCTAATATCAACTAGGTGACTAAAATTGTGGGATTGTAAAAAGTATAATACTGCTGAGGGTTCTCATTTCTTATGTATTTAATTTGAGAGCAGTTTTAGTCATCATTTAGTTGACAAAAACTGCTTTTTTAGTGGGCACACTTTCTCTTTATGGTATTCCACCCCCTTTGCTTGTTTTTGGTCCAAAGATGAAATTCTTAATGATAGTTGGTTGCATTCACCAATTTTCGCAATAATAGCTTGTTCCACATACACTTTTTCTTCACCATATAAATACTGCTCAGCAGAAAAGCATCTAAAATCTCAGTTATGAACCAAAAACAATGTCAAAACAGGCATACATATGAGGATACAATATACACACATACACACTCACACACTTAAAAAACTATACACACATAAACAGAAGATTGAACACATGAACTGGTTATAAGAATTAGGGAGAAGCAACTCAACCTAGAATGGATGCTCACCATTTCAGGAAACTGTGTAAGCTGTTCTACTTTAGTAACAGTCACTCCAGCACTCTCCAGTGCAGAAGCTGTTCCTCCAGTTGAAACAATAGTATATCTATAATTTTATAGAGGGACAATTAGAATAGCAACTAAAGATGCTTGCTTTGTACTAAATAAGTCTAACATTAAGACACAAATTTTTTTTTTTTTTTTGCCAAGGAGACACAAAATTGAATAAGAGAAAGAACAATGTTTAATATTCCAACATGTTAAAGTACCAAAACAGAGCATAAATTTATATATAATTTACCCCAGTTCCTGGAGCCCATTGCCAACAAAAGCAAGATCCTTCTTGTCTGACAATGATATTAACGCTTGCTTGTTGCCTACTTCAGAGTACCAACACAAACAAGCCAGAGGTAATATCAACAAAGAGCAAACATGACACTATAGATCATATCATTTAAAAATGTATCAACAAACGTGGTATGGAGCTAAAAGCCTAAAATTACACAGCACAATTTAAATTGTTAGGCTTATTTGATTGTAGCCTCCCAAATTTAGTGGGTAACACAGTGCACTGAGTTAACCCAAAAACAACGAACTGTTCTGCTTTAGCCCTTTTGACATCCCCATTTTCAGGGGCAGTCACTAATGTTGGAGTATTAAAACTAAATGAAGTTAACAATAAACTATCAGTTAGCTCAGTCTAAATTAACCCGAGACTAATATAGCAGGAGAAAAAAGGAATAGAAATTACCAGCAGCAAATGATGAAGAAGCAGTTTTAGGTGCCAAAACTGTGTCAATCTTGGCCATGGCTTTGATGGGAATAAAGCTCCAGCACAATGACGACGAACGAAACTGAACATACCCAGTTAAAAACGAAAACCATTGAAGAATGATAAAGCAAGATATTAGTTTAAAAGGCCAAAAAAAATGTGAACTTTAGAGCCAAATTGCAACAAAATACCTCAGTTCTTGCAAGCAAGAGAGAATTGAAACAAAGGGTATTTAAGTTGCAAGAGGGGGTGTAAAGGGTAGCACAAAGAATAGAACCGTAGGCAGAGTTGGGGTTCGGGGTAGCAATGGCAGAAGCTGAAGAAGCACCAAACCCAAACATTTTTCGTGAACAAGCAGTAACAACTTGTTACTTGCTAGTAGATTCAATTGTGTTGACGTTAATTGCCATTAGATAGACTTGGCCTGCAGATATAGAAAGAATGCAAGTTTAATTGAACCAGCCACTTACAAACTATCATCAAGTTTTTTCCACCCCTAGGCGATATGTAAAAAGAAACTTTTGTCTTTTAATTAAACTAATTGTTCTTTGCTTTTTATATCAAATGCGTATATGTAATAATCCAAATATCAAATGCGTATATCTATATTTTTCAATATTCTCTATCAGTAAAATGAATGCACTAAATCAGTAAAATGATAGCAACCACTTTATTTTGCTGCTCAAGTATATCCTATATCAAAACTCATCAGTAAAATGAATGCACTAAATTTGCAGTCATCAAATCGTGGAGGGACATAAATAGTTGAAGAGAAACACTTAAATCTGTTGCAGTCCATAAAAAAATGATGATTAAAAATATAAAATTAGAACAGTCAACAGCTTAAATCTGTTGCAAAATGGTAGCATCATTGTTCTGATGTTTGCTGCAAGAAAGACCCCCAATCTCCCAGAAATATAAAATCACGAAGAAGAAGCTGCTTTGAGACTGACACAAGAATATAAAAACAAACTTGGTCACAGATCAAGCACATATCAAGCAGGCAAGAGGTGGAATTGATCACAGGCAAGAGACATAATCAAATCAACATTGTTGACTTAGTAAGCACAGCAGCACAAATTAATCAAATCAAGTAAGTAAGAAGCGGTCTAGACGAGAACACATACCACTCGACACTCGTAGCTACCAAAGACGGGGAGAGGGAGGCGATGGATGGAGGCTCGCAGCTTGCTGCTGCATGTCGCAGTTGTGGGGAGAAGACGAGATGGAGGCGGGGAGACGGGGATTCGAAGTACCTCTCCAAGATTCGAAGCTACCTCTCCAAGATTCGAAGCTGCGGCCACGGGACACGGGGACACGGACTCAAAGTTGAAGCTCGGCTTAGAGGCGATAGATGGAGTGGAGGCAGCTGGGGTTCGTTGACACTTCCTAGTCCCAACTTAGGCGACCGAAACTCAAAGGCAACTGATATCGATAAGATGATAAGTGAGAATATGGGTTTAGAGATTAGAGTTAATCAAAATATTGGATATAATAAATTTAATATAATATATATAATATACTATATATAATTTTATTATATTTTATATAAATTATTTATATTATATAAAAATATATCAATAAGCATGATCTAACAAGTTTTAAGACAAACCTGTTTACATAATTTGACTTTAAATAAAACTTTTGAATGACTTATTTCTTAAATATACCAGATTAGACCATAAACAGACCATGATTAGACCCTAAACAGACCATGATGCCTCCTCAAAGCGGTCCAACATTTTTCCACCCCTAATAACAAGAAGCGAATCTCGTTGTGGTCTAGTTAGCCACTTGGATTCTATTCACTTTTTTTGGACGAACATAATGGCCAACGGCCAATAAAGCAAAACCCAAGTGGGTAATGAATCCAATGCTTTTGCCAACCCACATATTCTCGATAGTTTCAATTATATTTTGGATAAAAATTATTTTAAAATTTGACTTTGATTTATCCTAATTTTTGTTTAGAAATTTTGTTCCGAAAAGTGATTTTGAAATAATTAATGTTGTTTGAATATAGTTTATTAGAATCACTTTTGCATATTTAGCTACTAAGAAACTGGGTTATCTTATTACACATCAAATTGGCAGGAGTCTCCCTATAAAATTACCATGTTACCTAACCAAACCCCAGCTTGGAATGCTTCCTAATTAAATCCCTGCATGAAGTGTTGACCATTTTGTTGGTCCCCTGCATCACCTAGTAATTTTTGGAGGGCGGGGATGGCGATGATACTTTTGTGCCTAATTCAAGGCTTTTTAGGCCTTTTTCCATGAGGACCTTGAGGTACACTTAATTCTTGCTTAGAGAGCTTAATGAAGTTGAAGGAGAAAGATCTGAGGCTTGTTTGAATGTGTTTTTTGTTTTAATATTTTTAAAATGGTTTTGTAAAATTATTTTTTATAACAAGTTTTGGGAATAAGAAAATAAAAAAAATTTATTTCAATAATTGTTATCAAAATTATAACTAATAAGTGTTAAATGATATATTCATTATTTATTACTTTGTCATTAGTAAAGTAGATATTTTTTGCCTTTTTATTGTATCTTTTAGAATAACAAATACAAAATATCTTAAAAATGTTCTAAATTTTTTGTTTTTTTATTTTTTATTTTTCATGACATTTTATAACAAAAAGACTTATCAAGCAATTTTTTTTATTTTCCTATTTTTAAAAATAAAAAAAAAACTATTCTAAAAAACATGAATCAAATAGATCCTAGTATATTTATTTCCTATCTTGTTGGACAGGAGATTTGGTATTGCTATGGCAACATTGTTGGTTGGTAATTCTACCAGTTGTTTGTCCATAGACTGGAGTTAATGTTTCAAACAAGAGAGGTTGATCATTATGTGTTGACATTACATAATGAACAATAGTGAATTTGGTATCCCTCAATTATTCAGGTGAGAAAAAAGATAGAGATAGAATTGGGACTCACTTGTTAGTGGGTCTCAGGTGGATCCTAATCTATTTTAATCTCTCTCCTTACTTGAATAATTAAGTAATTAAGGAGATCTAATAAAGTCAACAAAATTAAAGGTACATGAATATGTTATTTTATGCTGTCATGGATTATGCCACAACGTGGGTGCCGCTTGACATTCAAGATATGAAGGTCAAGATAGTGTATAAAATGTCTCCTCAAGACAAAACATATACTCTCTTATCTCATTTATAATGTATTATCTATAATATTTATTTGATTATATTTATAAGGTATTGTGTCTTTTTTATCTGAATTCCCTCTTTTGTCTTTCTTTAAAAGCTTTATTATCTCATAAATTGTTCCAATATTTAATAAATAGGGATAAAATTGGAAGCTTATACTAATTTTTTATAATTTTAAGAATATAACTAATTTTTCTTAATATCCGTATATTAGATAACAACACCTTATAGGTAGAATTGGAGGGAGTATAAATTAGAAAATAGAACTTAGTTGTTAATGAAAGTTAACTAGGGAATGTCTGGGTTGGTATTAAAAGCATATTTTAGTTTATGTCTCACTATAGAAGACTTTATTAATAAATGATTTGTAAGCATTAATTTCTGTAAATATTTTTTATGTCATAAGTTCTGGTCTATCCTTAGAAACCTTTTGAAATCCAACCAACCTTTTTTATGTCATAAACTTATCTTCTACAATTGAAAAAAAAAAAAAAGCTTCTTTCTTTCGGAAAAGTGAATGGTGTTGTTGCAGCTAAATGGTAGTTGTGATACGAAATAAACCTGAGGACCAAGCAAAAGTGATGATATCTATCCAACACCAAGAGCAACAAGTGCCTTCAAGGTGGTGTTTGGTAAGTGGGAATTTTGATATCACTGGTATTCACATATCAAACATGATAAGCCTGAAAATTTTCTTATAATCTCGTAACCAAATGTTACAAGAATATTTTCAAGTACTTGAAAAGTGAAGGTCACTTGAGATCCTTCTACATTTTCTAGTGCATCAGGAACCTAAAAAATTGTATAGTGATAGTCTTTGCATGTTTGAATGAGATGAAACATTGCTTAAATTTTGTTCACTCAAAAGTACTAGCTAAGTTTAGCCCCAAAGTTCATTACCTTCTCCTTATGATTTAGGACCCATTTGGTTCATAGAATTATTAAGAATGGATTGGAATAAAATTATTGGAAATGAAAAGGAATGAAATCCTATAAGTCAAAATTTTGTTTGGTTCATCATGAGAAAGACATAGATAATAACTTGAATTTGTTTGGTTGAATATAAAAAAATGATGGAATAAGATATGAATAATGTGTAAAAAGTCAGAATTGCCTCTAAGTAAAAATTTAACCCAACATTAATTACTCCAATACTGTGTTCGTAATATGACCTGCTTTTTTTCTTTTTTTTTTAGTTACAAACGAATGATCTCTTTTTTTTTGTTCAAATAATAACCTCATATTTTAAACTTTTACATATTTTTATTTTTATTAAATAAAAAATATCTAAGCATAAATTATAATATAAAAAGTAAAAGGGAAACTTTCACATATTTTAATTCTTATTATTTTTTATTTTAAATTTTTTAAATTAAATATTTTTAGAGGAAAAAAAATCTTATGAGAAAAATTAAACTAAATAACTTATAGAAACTAATGAAGAATTTTCAAGAGGAAATACGATATATAATCTGTGAAGGGTATTTTAGGGATGATATTTCATAATTAAAATTACTTATATCATTTGGTCTCTATTCTCAATGATAGAAATAAGTAAAGTCAGGGTCTAAAATAGAAAAGTTAACTTACAAATCTCTGGTCATTCTCATTTTTATGGGAGTCCAAATTCTCACTCTCATATCTAATCAAACAGTCCAAGTGTAAGAATATAATTTAAATTCTCATTCCATCGACACACAGAAAATGAACCAAACAACTTCTTGTGTATGTTTTTTCTTTGGTGCAATCATAAATAAGACATCTGTCCAGAAACAATAATTTGTTATTTCTCATATAAACGTGAGTTTGTAATTCATACACTATCCCTTAAACATGTATCCAAACATACTCTCGATCATTCTCATCACCTTTTCATCTTCTTGAGAACCATATGATCTCCCTATGACTGTATTTTCCATCGTTGGATAGCTTTTCCTTATGATACTAACTTAAGAAAATAACATGGGGCAATGGAAACTTTTGCTTTTCTGTCCATAATGCTATTTGTTCATTCACTAGTTACAATTTCAATCAATCTGAGACAAAAGCAAAGACCTGTTCAATCATTCACTTTTTTTTTGGGTGGAATTTAATGTCCAATTTTTGTTTAAGTCATGATGATTTATCAATTTACAAAATGTAAGAGTTTTTTTATTTTAAATGTAAAATTAAAAATTAACTTTAAAAATATGATAGATAAGATAATGAAGTGAAAAATTTAAAATTTTTTAAATGTAAAATTTGAACAATATATTAGAGGAGTCACATCAATGAATATTTATTTATTAAAATTAAAAATTAATTTTTAAGCCATGGCTTGCAAGTAAATATTTATTTACAAGCCATAATATAGATATTGGATTAGATTAGAATAGATGAGTATATAATATATATATATATATATAAATTATATATAACAGATATATACATTTTAGAATATATTTAAACATATTTTTAAATATTATATATATATAATTTATCCATATATTGTTATTTGTTAGATATCATTAAAAGATATAAAAATATTATATTTTCTACATATTTAATATATCATAATATCTATTTGATAAAAACACTTTTTATTTTATAAGATTTTGGAAAATATTGTTTTATCGTACAACGCTCAATAAGACAAAAGAAAAAAACCTAATTTTTTTTCCAAGCAAAACCTATTTTTACGTGTCCCAACTATGCTTACAAATATTGAGACCAATTGCTTATAGAGTGACAGAAATCAAAAGAAATATTTGGTTGTGACAGATGATTTAATTTTGATAAAAATTAACGAAAACTAAATTGAAATTGAAAATAGCTAAAAATTAGGGTCTTTATTGTAATTTATGCCAAAATCATACTATAAAAGTAAGGACTTTGTCCTTGGAGATCGAAGAGGCCAACTTAGTAGCAGTACCCGGACTATTTCCCGCGGTACACGCTCCGTCTCCGCTGGGCGAAAGGGTTTTCTCGGGAAACAAACAGGTTTGGAATTTCTCTTGTTAACATTAATCTATGTTTCAAGCTCTTCATAGCTTTAAGAGCAGCTTGACTACGATTCGATTAGGGTTCTTCAAAGTCTGATCTTCCTCATCTTGAGAATATAGTCTAGTTACATTTTACTTTCGTGAATCCAAGTCGATTATGTTCTTTGGAGAGTGAGATTGCTGTTTGTGAAATTGTGAAGTGAGACTTGGTTTTTAATTTCTTTCTGGGTGGGAAGGCTGATATATTTTTTTTCCTGGTTGGTGTTTATATTATTGTGGCTTGTGGTACTGCAGAAGATGTTCAAAAACACATTCCAGTCTGGATTTCTTTCCATCTTATACAGCCTTGGGTATGTCGTTTTTTTGGTTTACATGTCTTGATACCTGTTTCGAAGTTCAATTTCGTATATTTGATATGGTGATGTGGAAATTCTTATTTTTTTTGGATTTTATAGGAGTAAACCTCTGCAGATATGGGATAAAGAAGGTCAGTGTTTTATGGTCTGCAGTATCAAGTGGTTATATTTAAAGCATCTTTTGAAATCAATTCTCTCTCATTTATCGGGAACTTGAGTGAAGATGCCAATTTATTCGCATTGTTAAAGTCTATATATTGGTGTGAAAATTGTCTTGGTTTGCTACTATAGAAAAACTGCATCTGCAACCATTCAGAAGCAACAGTCCTTTTTAAAGAAGCCTTAGCCAAACACCTCGATAAAACACTAAATAAGTACGTCTTTGAGAAAAAGGAATCAGCCTCTTCTCGGTCAATCAGGCTATTACTTGGTTGACAATTGCTATACAAACTTTAATAGTATGATAGTTTGACTCGATTGATAAGATTTTGTTTAGCACTTGCTTTTGCTTGTGAGTGTGTGTTTTGGTATCTTTTGGAACTCTTAGAAAGATAAAATAAGCAAGATAAAAATTCTTTATGTTTCAAGAATTTTCTTATATAGTTATATCCCAGATGATCACATCATCTGGTCTGCTGCATTTTGTTAATCAAATTCCATTTATTGGTCAATTTCTTTTGGTTTGTTTGTAGGTGTCATTTCATATTTGAGAATGAATCTTTGTCCATACCCGTTGATTCTTGTCTTAAGTTATCTGTGATTTGCCTGATGATATGGTTATTTTTATCCATATAAGGTTAAAAAACGCTGTGACTTATATTTGGTGGTGTTTATTTTATAGTTGTCAATGGTCATATAAAACGACCACAGGATGAAGACATACAGTCCAATGTACTTGAAATAATTGGATCAAATATCCAATCCACATACATCACATGTCCAGCAGACCCGGCTGCAACACTCGGTATAAAACTTCCATTCTTGGTTATGATTGTGAAGAATCTAAGGAAGTATTTCACATTTGAGATTCAAATTCTGGACGATAAGAATGTGAGACGGCGATTTCGAGCTTCTAATTTCCAAGTCTGTAAGTTTGCCCATGTTTGTGTTTTTTATTGGTCCAACAGATTTTGCAGGCATTCAATTATCCTTTGCTGTATTTTGTGCCTGATTGCTGGCGTGTATTTAATATAGAGAATTCTCTGATATGTAGCAAAGTGGCATGATTACATATCTGGTCACAATACTTGTCAGTCAGTTGGAGAAGAATCTTGATTTTTAAAACATCTTGGCTCACAGTGCCTTATTTTGTGATGAAATTAATTCAACATTGCTTACTCTCCTGTATGCATTCTTTAAGGTTTATATTAATGTGAATTTGTAAGTATTATATTGTTCTACTTATACTCTTAGAACTATTGGCCAGACATTCCATGTGAGAATAACGCAGGGAACACAATCATGCCTCCCTTAGCGTAAGAATGGACTTTCAATTTTCTTAGTTCTACTTTTGGGAAAAAAGGGTTAAAATAAAAATATTCTTTTCTGCGTTATGTGATTTTAGTGATTCAATTATATGATTAGAACTTAACTGCTATGTTCTATTTGAACAACATAATCTGTCAGTTTTAGATTGCTAGAAGGTTTGGTTGGATTGGCTGGGGGTCTATTTGTTCCTTGTAAGCAAAATTGTTGCAAAGGATGGCCTTTTACTGAATACAAAAATATTATTTATCTATAAAAATACAGCTTGTATCATGGTTCCACAGAGATGCCATCTATATATCTATGACATGCATAAGTCATTGATTGTTCCCATATTATATAGGCTGTGACTCGAGTGAAGCCGTATATTTGCACCATGCCACTGAAAATGGATGATGGGTGGAATCAAATCCAGTTGAATCTGGTTGATTTGACCAAGAGAGCTTATGGTACTAACTACATTGAGACTCTGCGAGTTCAGGTCCATGCAAACTGCCGCCTGAGAAGGATATATTTCTCTGATCGCCTCTACTCTGAGGAGGAACTCCCACCGGAGTTCAAATTGTACCTTCCAATGCAGGTATCAGATACCCCACTCTTGAACTTCTAGTCTTTTATGTTTCGATATTCATTGCATGTTTAAACTCGTTGCAATTATCATAATGCAGAAAGCAGCATGAAAATGTCAAGGAAGGAGGGATTTAGAACCAAAAAAGGAGTGGACGTTATTCTATAGGTGTACTGGGTACACCCTTTCTGTAAACGTTCTTATTTCTTCTGGAATATCAATCTAGTGCGTAAATTATTGAGAACTCGTAGTACGTTCTATTTTATTTGATTAGTTTGTAAAAACACTTGTCAGTTGGATCAAGCACAAGTAGGCTGATATGCTTGTCTGTAATTCTTAGGGTTAATTTTGAAGATAGTTTTACCACACGCTCGATCAATATTCCTATAATCCACTAATCACAACATGACGTCTATTGGTGTATCAACTACGAAGGAAATTGATGATAAGGAAAATGGTAAAAGTCCAAAGTAGTTTCGATATCTTTGTTATTTATTTTGTGTTGTCATTGTTAGATCAACAGCCCCTATAGCTCAGTGGTAGAGCGTCAGTCTTGTAAACTGAAGGTCTGTAGTTCGATCCTGCATGGGGGCATTTTTTACTCTACTGCTTTTTTTAGGGCGGACTTTGCACATGTTACTTTTTTTCTTACAAACTAAATTAGCCTGTACAAATAAGCTTTGAAAATCCTTGCGCTTTAGGGACAATTGGTGTCCTTCCTGGCGCACATATTCCCCATGCGTGCAGGGACCATAATGCAACAAAGAAAGTTTCCAGCTTTCATTAATTCCAAAGAAACAGGTACACTACTACATGCCACATGGACGATCCAAATTCAAAAAGACAAATAGACAATAAACAAGATATCAATCAAATACGATATCACTGTCTAGATTTAGTCACTTTTTGAAACTTAGCCTCCAACCTCTCTTGGTTCAAATTTTGAGTCAATTTTTTATCAAGTCGAATTATGGTCTCTTTTACATCCTCAAGCTTTAGTTGTAGAACTCTTTTTTCCACTTTAGTTTGGTCTCATTCAAGTTTTGCCTCTGTGCACCTTTTAGATTTTGAAACTAAACTCATAATCTAATCCAGCCTAGCAAGACATTAACGTTCATGCTCATTATTTCAGCGGCTTAAATGATTCTACTTCTCACAAATTTTTTGGATCGTTGCTACTTTAAATGATTCTAAATATCCTTAATTTTTGTTTTCCATTTATCTCATCTGCCTAGTGATGGCAGCTTCTTACACTCCAAGCATATTACCTGATCTCTTCTTGTTGCAATAACACTGATAAAGAAATTTTCTTTGATTTCTCACACTGCTAAGAAAACCGAGACCATCAATTTACTTCTTTAATGAAAGAAATAGGATAATAGAAGATGAATGAGAATTTTTCAAATTTTTAGCAAAAATCTTAACTAGTGATCATGGAAATAACAGTAATCCATATTTACCAGAAACCCAAATTGATTTTAGGAGAAGCTAGATGAACTAATAGGAAATCAAATTAATCATTTTACTTACAAATCAAACTAAAATTGAAGTAAAACGATCAAACATAGATTTGGAGGAACAATAATGTTAATGTAGTCAACTAGAAATCATATAGCAAATGAGGATGAAGAAAAAGAAAGTCCTACCAAAAGACTCAGAGGTGTGAATTACATGACTATAATAATAAAATTATGGATCATGACCTTTTTATAAGCTTTTTTAAAAAGATTTTTTTAATAGTGTTAACACAAAGTTAATAAATAAGATAGTAAGATGGACAATTGGAAAACCTAACCTTAATAAATATATAAGGTCCAGCATATAAGTTCTTTCTCAAGACAAATATCTTATTTTGTGTTTAAAATAATTAGGCACAAAACTCAAAGAATGAGCTGTTCAAAACTTGTCAGTTTTATGTAATTTTATATCTTGTACAGCTTATTTGCTTTCCACGAAATCTATCCAAAGGAAATGTTAAAGGAGCACAGTAGCCAAACTCATTTGTTTGCTTTGCATGACTTTAACTACCTCTCCCATTCCATTTTCATTAAAGCCATTAGAAATTATTCTATTGGAGTATGGATGGAGTGGTACTGTACAAGAAGAGAACATAACCATTGACCAACATGATGAGCTATATATCAAGTAATCAAATATAAATGATAAAAATGAGATGATTGGTTATGCTCAACTCTCTTAATTGTATTTTCCACAGAAGGAATTCCAGCACAATGGAGAGCAAATGCTTTGTAGTTCCTTTACAATTTGTTTAGTGCACATTTTACAGAAATTCCTGTGGGACTCATGACTGATCTATATAACAAAAAAATTGATTTGTATAAAGCTTTAGAATCATATTGAGAGTGTAAAAGAAAAAAGGGAAAAAATGGCAAAATAAGTAAGCTTATTAGATACAAAAGGGGGGGGGGGGGGCGGGGTGGAAGCTCACAATAGGCTACTCATACATGTATCATCCAAAATGCCTTTATTACTCCACTCTGATGCTCACCATAATATCATCGACAGTGATTGAATCTGAATTCAAAGATGAAGCGCGAATCATAATGAAGTCAAAGTTTTATTTCATATTGAAGTGAGTGTCACAACTATCTAGAATTCTCTTTAATCAGCATATGATTACCAATCAAGTGGCAATGTGTTACTAAACCATTTAATTTCAAATTAGACAGCAAATGACATACAGGCAATTTTCATTATTGAAGTAACAAAGTGATGGCATTGTATTGGGAGAGTTTTACCGTTCTTATGGTATTATTTTACTCTACCTAAATTAGTTGAAATCTAATATAACTTCTAGATATCAGATGATTTGATTTAAGAAAAAAAGGTGATGGCATTGAGATTATTAGACTACATATAATCATAGTTATATTAGAATAAAAATATCACAAAGACTCAGAAGTAGATGGATTATTGTATAGTGCATATTTGGTCCTAGTCAAATGTAGCATTCAACAATGAAATTTCTAGGAACTTGTGTTGAAACAACTTAGGTAGACTTTCATTAGATGGAATTTTTCTTTCTCGGCAATTCCAATCACACCTATTAGAATACAGAGTTTGAACTGAAAGTCTTTATCTTTTTACTACTTTTTCTAATGTCTTCCATCCTTCCCCACCAAAAATTAAAGAAAAAGGTTAGATGTGTTGTGATCTTTGTCTTGCCCACAAATTAAAATCAATTAAAGAGGCTACATTACATAGGAGTGAAAGTGAATTTTTTTTTTTAAAAAATAAACATAGTCATAGACATGTCCTGTTCAAGTTGCACAAAATTTGTGGTCCCTCATGGGTTTGCATATTGGGAAATTATTCTCCTTTTATTATATAAAAATTGAGTTATATGATATCTATTATATTTGTGTTATTATTACTTAACAATAATTATTTACTTTTAGTACTTTGTCTTATTGAAAAGTACAAGTGATATTCATCATTTATAAAATTACTTTTTATCATTTTTTCTTTTTATTTCATTTTATTTTGTGTTAAATAAATATGTTTCCTTGTATATTCCTCTTCAATCGTAAAACAATAACAATGGGATCTAAAGTTATTATATGGTTATTGATTAAACCTTCAAATTTATGTTCTGCCATTCAGAACTTGCAGTTCTTCCCTTCAACATTTTCAGCAGAAATTTCATTGTCAAATTTTGACTAAAAAAATTCATGGTTGTCTATATGATAGGTTCTTTGTATAGCTTTTTTTGATTGTATCTCAATTTGACCAAATTAGAGCAGAAAAGTAATACATCAAATAAAGGTAGCTCGTAAAGTAAAGTTTATATTCTCACTTTCAGATTGATTAATTGCAAACTTAGTCTGAAATTAGACTGCGGGAGACTCATAGAGGCAAGTAGCAAGAAAATGAATCAGGATAGACTAGCATGCATGAGATGGCCAACAAGAAAATGAATTATTGTACCCTGCATCAAAAGAAGAGCCAAAAGAAAAAAAGAGGAATAAGTTGGAAAAAGCAAATCCCTTTTCATTCATCTCTCTTCACAAAGAGAATAAAAGCATTAACAACCGAACAGTTCATCTTCTATATTGCTGAGTTCTTCCTTCGTTGCATATACAGAGAAAACGTGGCTGCTGAGCTGGTTGGTGGAGCATTTCTCTTTACTATCATGGGAATGGGTGGCAACCAGTCACTTGTGAATGTGATCACTATCATTGGAATGGGTGGGATAGGTAAGAGCAGCCCCGCGCAGCTTGTCTATAAGGGCAAGAGGGTGGATGATCAGTTTCAACTCAAAGCTTGGGTGTGTGTATCATCTTAAGAATTTAATGTCATTCAACTTACAAAAGCAATTCTCCAAGCTTTTCGATGTTGAACGAAAAATTCTAATGATCTTAATTTACTTCAACATGAACTTCAGGTGAGATTGGTGAGAAAGAAAACTTTTCTTGTTCTTGACGATGTTTGGAATGAGAATCATACAAATTGGGAGGTCTTGCAGGCTCCATTCAATTATAGAGCTGCACGAAGTAAAATCCTTGCAATAACGTGAAACAAAAAAAGTAGCATTAGTCATGCACTCTTCCCATCTACATCTTTTGAAGCCATTAGACGATGAAGATTGCTGGAAATTAATTATTTGCAAAACATGCATTCAGTGACCAATTCAACGGTATAGATCCAAATCTTGTATCAATTGGTAGAAAAATTGTTAAGAAGTGTGGAGGATTGAATTTAGCTATAAAAACATTGGCAAGTTTGTTAAATATCAACCCTTCTTTGGAGGAATGGGTTAAGATATTGGAAAGTGATAAATGGCATTCATCAGAGTATGATAGCAATATAATTCCATCTTCAAGATTGAGTTATCACTATTTACCATCAAATTTTAAACATTGTTTTGCTTATTGTTCCATCTTTCCAAATTGAAGATTGATGGTCTTAATCCAATAGTGGGCAGCAGAATATTTGTTGCATTCTTGTGAAAGAGGTAAAAGCATTGAAGAGGTGGGCAATGAACTCTTTAATGATCTGGAGTCAAGGTGATTTTTTGAACCCGGTTTTTGAATCATCATGGCCAACTGCTATTATGGCACTAGATTTCCGAATTGGTTTGAGGCTTCTCATCTGCCCAACATAGTACATCTTTTGCTGATAAGAAGTGATTACTGTTTTTGTTTGCCACCACTTGGAGAGCTACCTTCTCTGAAAGTGCTTTTGATTTGGGAGTTTCATAGAGTAGAATTGATTGGTCCTCAATTTTATGGGAATGGTTCATCAGGTGTCCCATTTAGATCGCTTGAATTTTTACATTTTTGGAATGAGACAATGGGAAGAATGGAATGTATGTTTTGAAGATGAACGTTTCCCAGTTCTACAAGAACTTAACGTAGATAATTGTCCCAAGTTGAGAAAATCCTTGCCCCAACCTTTATCTATGGTTGGATTTGACTGAATATGATGAACTTGCAACATTCTTCATAGCTGGAATTGGGTTGTAAACTTCCTTTTGACTGAATATTAGTATGTCTTATCATAATAATCCTACTTCCAATGATCTAAGTTTCTTGAATTTTCATATATTAGACTTCCAAATTCAACTACTGTGAACTTCCAATCAAATCTGTAGTACTTAAGTATAAGAATTAGCCAATAATAGTGGCAAACCCTTTCTTCGTGCTTTGTTCACACCATGAGATGTTTGTTTTGCGTTTTGCCCCAAATTTTCGTAACATCCTTCCTACATTTCACATATGCATTTAACTGGTGTTAAATTCCCTGTCAACTCCGAAACTTATATATGTCCCTTATTGGAAACCATATATAAAGATTTCTAGTTTTCTTAGCCACAACGCATAATTCATTATTTCTACTTATTAATTCTGAAGATGGGCTACTTCATATTGGAAAGTGCGTTCATCTGGTTTGAAGTTTTACTCTATTATTTCTTGTACACAAATTTCATATTCAGCTCCATTTTAAGATGATAGATACTCTGCAGTGGTGCAGGGCATCTCTACTTGAGGCCTGAATGAAACAGTGATGTAGAAGAGGAAGAGGAGGAGGGAGAAAGAAGGGAGAAGTGGAGAGAAATTGGGGGAGAAAGGAGGGAGAAGAGAGACAATAAGGGGGAGTGACAAAAAATTCTCAACCTTATTTAACTCATCAAAAGTTCTAACATCAATAATAACCTTAGGGCTATTTACAGAGTCCTAAATAGCATTATTAAAATAATAAGAATAATCTAAACCTAGATAAGATAGGACAAAAGATAAGATAAAGTGAATCCTAATTAAATATAAAAGATAGTTTTGATATCATAATAAAAATAACTTTATTTAAAATCCTAACTATCTTGAAAGATAAAATAACTTTAATCCTGTTTCCCATCATTTTTTCCCCACTTGAAGAAACTTTCCTCTAGAGTGTAGAACATTACTATGACTCTAAGAAAGCAAGATGCACGCATATAACTCTTCCATGTAGTTTCTAAATTTGGGAAACCTTTCAGAATCCAGAGGCGTAGCAATTGGTGGTGTAATGGACTCTAATAAAACAAGATTTGCATGAAGCTTGCCCACAGTGTTCCAAGTAGCATTCAAATTTGGAAAACCTTTACAATGAACAAGGTAATGGTAGAGGGGATGGTCAAGTGAAAGAACAATTTGCTTTTCTATAACGACAACTATGTTCATAATAGGTGGTGTCAGAGATGAACGACGTGGCACAAGGGCATGATGAAGTCGAGCCCTACTGTCAACAACCTTAGTGGTGGAGGTTGATTTTGTGCTTGTCCCTTTTCAGGCAATCATCTTCCTCTAATTTCTACTTTTTTGTTCATTATCTCTTTTTTCATAATCTCTCAATACCTTATATTTTTGTGAATATAGAAAATTTGGATCGCATATCTTTGAAAATAAACATGGCTGCTTCATAACATAATGGCCACATTCCCATATTCTGTCAAAACTAGCTCAGATAACAAATGGACAGACCACATTGATTAGGGGGGAAAAGTTAGGGGATAAAATTGAAAAGCTAATTTAACTGGCTAGCTCAATGGGGAAAGGAGCACACAATGGGCTGCTCATACAAGTCTGACGCAAAAGTTGTTTAACACGGGTTCTGTTAGATACACGTAACAGTTTGACCCAAAAATATACACTGAACAAGTAGAAAGTGAAAGATTTTGCCAATAACATAATTAAAGATTATCATCTCAAATTAGTAGAAACTGAAAGATAAAAGCATAGAACAAGGGATGAAAAAAGGGAAATAAATATATTTCATTACAAAGTCCGTATTGAGAGGACCAAACTCCCTTATTACAAGATGTCTTTAAATGTGAAAAACAAAGCTAAGTTCTACTAGTTTTGTTTTTATCAGAAGTTACAAGAGCAATTACTTTAGGAAATGACAGGTCATATTTCCTAAAGTGTGGCCCATGCCCTTCACCATACCCATGATTTATGGTTGCATAATCCAACCAATCAATCTTTGCTCGATAACCCACACGATGCTTCTTGATGGTAGAAGCAAACTCTGGCATTATAAAGGGGTCCCTAGGCTCAGATTTTTCATGAGGCAACACAAGCCTATTATCACACACCATCACACAAAGAAATCCAGAGCCTAGAAGCATCTCCTTCGGACCACACAAGCTTCAGTTTTGGCAATGGCAGGAGGTAAGTGTTTCGATGTGTTTCTTTTGATCATGGAAATTCATTATGTTTATTATGATTAGTATATATTCTAACAATTACAACAGCAGATAAACAAGGGCAGCTACAACAGTTATACAAGGAGTTGATTTAAGAAATTTATGTTCCAGAACTATCTCCTATTTGTTTTCAAAATGCACAATCACCTGGCCTCCTCCACGTGACTTTCTGAAGCAAGGCCTTGAAGGAGGTACTGGAGTTGTATCCGATTCCCACCTTCATCACTCCACTCTGTTGTTCCCAACATGGCAACATTATGCATGGACAGTGAATGAATCTAACTTCAAAGATTATGCCTGAGTCAAAATGAAGCCAAAGTTGAAGTGAATCCACAGAGACAGAAAGAAGCCTATTCTTTATGAATAGACAAATAAGATGATGAAGTGAGATAGTGAGTGGCTGTGGTGAAGTGATATCCATTTTTTGAGACATGGAGGCGTACGATGATAAACAGTGGGAGTAAAGTCTTTATTGAACTTTGTGGGAAAGAAAGTATTGAAGAGTGGAAGAGACTTGGGGTTATTATGTTGAGTATGCTCATATCCATCTTTTTTCAGAATATTTTGTTTTTAAAATAATATATGTAGGTGCTGTAATTTATGCAAATAGTGCAAAAAATAAGGTGTCTTGAATATTTTTCCTTTCTTTAGAATACAAAGCTGTCCTAATTGTTTGGAGTATAAAAATGATACACAAGCCTGCAGTAAATGTGAGTTACTATCAAATATAAGCATGATACCAGTTAATACCATAACCTGGGTTATCGAACAGAAACACAAGATCAAAATAGGACTTCCCTAACAAAAATTAATATAAAATTGTGCTTTTCTTAACTGTCATGTCATGTTTTATCAAACAAGAATATTTCATTATTTCACTCATGTTGGCACTAACTTTTCTTTCCTGAAGTGCTTTGCAGGAAGCCGTAGAAATGCACTCCGAAGTATGATATATATATATATATATATATAGAGAGAGAGAGAGAGAGAGAGAGAGAGAGAGAGATTGACCCGGTTGAGTAATATGCTACGACACTCCGGACTCAAATATGAGGCCGATGACCAACTATGATGTAGCTTTAAGTTTTTTATGCTTCGAGAAATCCCTCCAACTTCAAGATGCGAGCACCATGTAAGTTCTAACCATTGTAACCCAACAAGGTTTATGAATGACAGTGGCAATACTTCTATGCCACTAAAGCCTATGCGAACATATCTTATATTCTCCATCTTTCCTAATACTTCTGGAAATCTCCGAAGGCTCTGGCACCATGAGAAGTCAAGAAAGTTGAGAGATCTTAACCAGATGCTTGGAAAGGTCTCTAGTTTCCAGCATCCCCATACACTTAACCTTTCAAGTTTACTAAGAAAACCAACGGAAAAATGAACATTAATTAAATTTTTGCAGCCATCCAGCCATAGTTCATTCAAATTTGGGACTTCAGATAGGTCAGGAACTTCACTTAAGTATTCACAGTCTCTGAAATTCATGATACTTACAGACTGGAACTTCTGCAAAACAATATTAAAAATAACTGGTCTTAGTAACTTGTAATCACAACATAGAACACTAAAAAGCACAATGATGTAGACACCATGCATGACATGGATAGAATTTAAAGAATCTACGTGCAATTGAAAAGCGTCACGTTGAGTCTAGTAAAGATGTTTGACGCATGCCTACATTTTCAGGAATGCTTATGCTCCATAATAATCAAGAAGAATGTTGCTGAAAAATGGCAGGGTATTCTACATGCCTTGAGTGATACATTCAGCGTGAGGCAAGTCAGGCAACTTTCAGGCACCCTGAAGATAACTAGTCGCTTGGGATTGAAATCCCATGGTAGAGATGAATGAGGATATCCCCTCCAGTCCAGCACTCTTAAACTACTTGGGAGATACTTGGGATGTGTGGAAAATCGTGCATTTCTAACAATAAGTATCTTAAGGTTTGACATCTTTTGGAAGGCCATTCCATTCCAATCAACCTCTTGATCTCCAAGCATGTCCAGATTTATGGCTTCAATCTTCTTAGTTCCCTTTCATACCAAATCATAAGTTAACCACAAAACCAATTAGATTTGTTCAGAATTGAAACAAATTTATAAAGAAATGTACAAATTCTAACCAATTTCAAATATATGGTTGGTCAGTCACGGAATGAAAAGAGAAAAAAACATGATACATGGGCACTTGAGATTGCTCGAGCAGAAGATTTAAAGCTAGGTAAAACTTGCAAACACTCTAATTGTAAAGAAATCATAATAACTAAAAATAACACTATAATGCAGATGCCTCTTAAAGTTACCTTGTTCTCCTCTAAAATGGAAATAATGTCTTCACTGAACCACAACCTAGAGCATTTGCTAGGCTCATTTGGTGATTGCCGCCGAACAATTTCCTTACCCATGTCTTGAATCAAGTCATGCATTGTCACAAGACCTGAATCAATTTTTATGAGACATTTATCAATCAACACAATAATAGCATACTTCGGGCATCTACCACGGGCCAGTAGAGCACTCGTGACGTCTTCCAATCTGTCTTCTTTAAAGCAACAAGCAATATCAAGAAAAATTTCCTGCTCATATTCTTCCAAACCATCATAACTTATTTTGAGTATGTGTTGGATCTTTTGATGGGGGATCATCCGCCAGTTATCTAATGCAGAATTCCAATAATTTATTCCTCTATTGAACAAGTTGGAACCTATAACTTCCAAAGCCAATGGAAGACCAGAAGCATATAGTACAACATTGTTTAAATTGTCCAAGTAAGTTTGCTCAACTCTATTTTGTTTAAAGGCATTCCATGTGAGAAGTTCTAGAGCTTCTTCTTGATTTAAACTTTCTACATCGTAAATTCTATCAACGCCATGTCTTGCTAACAAATGCTTATCCCTTGTTGTTATAATGATTCTGCTACCAGAACCAAACCAATTAAGTCCCCCAGCAATTGCCTGCAATTGCTTTAGCTCATCAACATCATCAAGAACTATAAGAACCTTCTTTCTGTGCAGCTTGTGTTTTATTATTGGAATTCCTTTATTGACATCTCTTAAATTGACATTCTCTCCAATTACTTCAGAAAGAAGCATTTCTTGGAGATGTACTAGGCCATGCTGTTGCGAATTTTCTCGGACATTAGCAAGAAAGCAGAAGCCTTCAAATAGGTCAACAATCCAATTGCATACTGCTCGAGCAATTGTTGATTTGCCTATTCCACCCATGCCACAAATTCCAACCATTTGGACTCCCTCAGAATTAACATCCAAAAGAGAGTTTACTTTTAGCACTCGAGACTCAAGTCCAACCGGGTAATCAGCAATATGGAAAGGTTTACGATTGATCCTCATAGATACCTCTTTAACAATCCTTTCAATAAAATGACATTCATATTCTTGCCTGCTCCAATAAAAAATTTCGTGAAAGTTTATATCTATCTAATCATTTTACAACATCAATACATACCAAATACATTCAATCAAACATATGGACATAATACACCAATTCAAATATAAGATACAAACTCTTTATATTTTGCAGTGTTCATGCTTCTTAGCCTGTTAGATATTTATATATATGACACTAATCAACTATCAAATAAACTGTACAAAATAAACTACATCTGCCATGAATAAGCACATGCTATGGTTTCATTTATCTACAATGAAATACAAATACTAATAAATATGGGCTTTGTTTGACCTATATTTAACACATGACTAACGTTTAAATCAGACAAAACACGATTTTCAACTACATTTGAAATTTTATTGTGTTGAATCGTGATTTGTGTCAGTATTTTAAGCTTATAAGGCTTTCCTAGACATGAAGAATGAAAGTAACAATATCAAATGAACAAATAAAACATGTAAAGCAAAAGAGGAGAAATATAATAAAATACCCAGGTTTAAAAATGAAACCGGAGCGATCAGCAACATATCGCAAAGCCTGCCTCCATTTTTGCACCTTCTCCTTGTCATCCTTGAACCTTGTCTCATGCTGAGCAAATGCTTCTGCGTAATTTGCTCTCTGATGCCGTACTTCCGACGGTTCCACGTCATAGAAAACGGGCAAAACCGATTGACCCTTTTCCTTTACACACTCATGGATCTGAAAAACTTCATCTAAACAAAAGGTTGAGGAAGCATAGTTTCTTGAGAAAATAGTGATGGCAATTCTAGATTCACGGATTGCTTCGAGAAGCGACGGAGTAATACCTCCTCCGCTTCTAAGCCCCTCGTCATCTATAAAGGTATGGATACCCTTTTGATGCAGAGCATTATAGAGATTTCTTACAAAATCAAAGCGAGTATCTTTCCCTCTAAAATTGAGAAAGACATCATTGGTCCATCCGTTGCAAGAGGAAAAGGGAAACGATCTCTCTGCCATGGCAACTAGTGTTGTTGAATAGATAAGAAAACCAATGCTTCAATCGTTGCCCATGTGCTCACGCCAATGGGCTTACCAAAATTTTTGCCATCTGACTTCACTTACCGCAAGACCACCAGTCAAGCACTAAAAGTCAGAAATTGCTAATCTCTTACCAAATCAGTAATGAGAATATGTGAATCCACAGGTTTGCTTGGTTGACTCCATTTTGGTCCAGAGAGATGAAAAAATAATACTCCTGTGAATTTTTAAAATTAATAATAGCGGGAGGAATTCGCCGCCCAGTTGGGCGGATTTTAAAAATTAAAAAAACAAAATGCAGACATCCCAAATCGGTCATCGCACGTTAGAATAACAGTGACCCTGTCTGTGATTGAGTTCTTATATGCATGTGTGTGTGTATATATAAAATATGTGCAATATTTCAGTTATTTCTACGTTTTCGGCTGTCGGCTGGTTACTCTAGTCATCATATATGCAATTTTTTTACCGCAAAATTAAATAGCTGAGTTTATTAAAAAAAAAACCGTAAATAGCTGAAAGCCAAACAATTTTTCAATGTGTGGCGGAGGAACGTTTACATCCTGTCCTATTCCTGTTTCACCGTGTTGGTTCTCTAACTCATGGATTCGTCCTTGAAGAAAGAGTTCTGTCACACATGCACTTATCTGTCACAGTTTAGAACTTATTTTAAAAGAGTGTAATTGAGATCCCTATAATACATGAAAAAAAAAAAAAGATGAAAACTACATTATGGAATTCAGATAAAGAAGGGAAGGAGAATTAAACCACACAGATTTGCCTTCTTGAGGAAGGGGGAAAAAACAAAAAGAAGGAGAAACAGTAACTTAAAATTATATGTTTCACATTTTTCGAGAATTGGACCGATCAAAATGGACCAAATAGTGATAAAATTGGTTTGGAATTTTACAAACCTCTAACAAAAAAAAGATAAAAATCGATGAAACCAATCAAAAGATAGTAAAAACTAAAAGAAACTAGTAATTATTGGTTATGTATGTTTTATTCTGTTACATAATTATTAATAATTATAAATTTATTTAGTAAATAATATGATGAGTATTAACTTATTTAAATTTAAATATTAAATTATTTAATTTATTAGTAATTTTTTTAATTTTTTATATAGTACATAATATATAAAATTAAATATTAATTTTATATCTTTTGATTCTTTCATTCAATAATTAAATTATTAAATCTTAAATTATTGCTTTGATTGGTTTAGTAACTAGTCATAATATTGATATATTCTTAAATATCAAAAAAATTTTGGGACTTTGCACAAAATTATTGAAGTAGCATAGTATAATATAACTCATCAATTCCCATATATAGGGCTGATCAAAGACTGGACAGGACCGAGTTAGCAGCCAGCTCGATGTCTAGTCCTGTATGGGGATGGGCCACAAGATTGGAGCCCGAGGACCGGTCCTGCCCAGTCTAGCCCGAGACCAAAACAGGACCGAGTTAAGAGACTGGGGCAAGACCGGGTTGGAAGACCGTCATACCTCGTCTCATCATGTCCCTGCCTTGAATTTATTAAACTTCATCTCTAAATTTTGGACAGAGAGGCTTCCTTTCAAAGCAAATTAGATCAAATAATAAGACTAACGATGATCCTCATGCTAACCAGAAACAAAGCAAACTAAAAGTTTATTCAATATTGGACAAAGAAATCTTAATATAAACTCTTACATAAAATACAACTAGAGGTCAAACTATGATTTTGAAAAAATCAAAACACAAATACCCATATGGGTTAATACGACTGAAAGTTCTACTGTAATAGATGCACCAAAAATCAAAACACAAATACTTATAAGCTATAATGCAACAAGATGCACCAGCCAAAATTTCATCATTGATAGTTTGCCATTATTAGTATGACAATAACATTATGGAAAATGAGAAATACCACCACAGATGCTTATAGTCAATGGGAAGCAAGAAATATACTAAAACACGTACAATTCTTTTCCCCAAATGAGAGAAATGAAGAAACTAACCCCCAGTAATCAAGCTAAGATCCCAAATCCTCTGTTCAGCAAATAGATTATCAAAATAAAAATATGAATGTACATATACCTGAATAATAATCAATATATATAAGGAAGGCAATAATAATCAGAATCAATATATATTAATCATGATTCATTCCATATAATTATATTAATTAAAGATCACTACATAATGTGCACCTCATGATTCTTCCATAATGATCACATAAGCTACACAAAAGGATTTCATATCGTGATTCATTCAATATCAGTATATATCAACAAAAGATCATTCTAGTCTAATTCTTGTCATTCATATCAAAAGTCACTGCAATGTCATTCTTAATCCAACATAAACCTTGCCATTTGCATCCTCAAAAGTGTTAGCCCATATCAACCTATCACAAAAAAGTCATCCAATATTCATCTAACTAGCCACAACAAAAATGGTCATTCTAAATAAAAAAACAACCATTCAAATATATGGAAAATGAGATTGTTGAAAAATCTGAAACGGGAGGGCCATTCAAAGTCAACCAATATCCATCAAATCGCCCTTTCCACTTTCAGTTACACTGAAAAGATCTAAAAAATATATAAAGTACAAGTAGTCAACAACCAAATAAAAATGTAAAGTACTAAAGTACAATCAATTACAAACATATCAATAATGAAAAACTTTACCAGATTGAACAACATTTTCACTTTCTTCAAAGTTATCAAAGTCACGCAAATTATAGACAAATTCTGTAAGAGATAATCCTGGAAGAAGCCAATTTTGAGCACATATAAGTGCTTCCATCATCTTTGCTGAAAGAGAACTCCTATAGGAGTCAACAACACGGCCCCTAGTGCTAAAAACTGATTCAGAAGCCACTGTAGACATCGGCATAGCTAAGACATCACGTGCAATTAAGGACAACACTTTATATTTAGTAGCATTTGCTTTCCACCAAGCTAAGACATCAAATTCTGAATTAGTAGGAATATCATCATGTGAGTCAGTTGCAATATACTTATCTAACTCTGTTTGTGGATCTGTTGTGCTTTTCTCTTTGAAAGTTGCCAGCCACTTGTCTCCAGGATCCCCCTCATCATCAAATATCTCCATGTTTGTTGGCCTCGCGGTATTAGATGGAGTAGTGGTACTTGTTTGAGTACTAACTCCCTTAGAATATTCTTCAAACAATCGATTCAAGGTATCTCTGACCTCTTAATCATTGCCTTGCGCACCTCAATATCAGAAAAAAGTCGCTGAAAGCTATCCTCAACATATGCAAGCTTATATCGAGGATCTAAGATAACTGCAACAATCAACAAAGGATTCAATTTCTCCGTTGGACCCCAATATTTGTCATATTTGCTTTGCATGTTTAGTGATATATCCATAAGAACAGGATCAACAACATTTTTTGTATTCTTGGTCAGCAAATTTTGAATACGAATAATTTGGTGAAAGCACGTATTAGATGTAACTTCCAAGAAGCTTGAGAATTTCAAAGTTACTTCATAAAAAACCTTCAAAAATTTGATGAACACTCGTGTACTACTTCAATCATATGCACCAGGAGGGCCCTCACGGCTTCCTTCTTCAATGAAATAATCACGGTAATCATTATCTTCATCTTGCATCCTCTCAAAGACCTTTTGAAATTTCAAAGCAGTTTCTAACATTAAGTATGTTGAATTCCACCTAATATTCACATCTAGGCACACAAGACTTTTTGTATCCAACTTTTCAGCCTTAACAAAACTTTTGAACTTTTGGAAACGAGCTGGGGAAGATTGAACATATACAATAGCATTTTGGATTGCATCAAAGCTACCCTTCAATTCCCTCAATCCTTCATTAACCACCAAGTTAAGGATATATGCAGCACACCTAATTGCAGATAATCACCATCACATAGTAGACCCTTCCAATTCCTCAACCGTCTCTTTATATATGCCAAAACAAGTGTCATTCGCTGATGGATTATCCATGGTTATGGTGAATACTTTCTCTATTCCCCAATCCAACAAACATTTTTCTATTATTTTGCCAATTATTTCCCCTCTATGATTTTCAACTTGGTAAAAACTCAAAATCCTCTTATGCAATTTCCACTCAGGGTCAATGAAATGAACAGTCAAGCAAAGGTAATAAAAATTTTGACAAGAAGTCCAACAATCTGTAGTCAAACAAACACGATTAGAGCACTTCTTTAACACCCTCTTTAATGACTTCTTTTCTCCCTCATACAACTGTAAACAATCTCGAGAAATTGTCATTCTAGAAGGAATAGTAAACCGTGGCTCCAACTCATTCACAAATTTCGTAAAACCCTTCTTCTCAACTATTCGAAAGGGAAGCTCATCACAAATTATAAACTCAACCAAAGCTCTTCGACAATGCTTTTGATTAAAGATATGAGGAACCAAGCTTCTACCTTCCCCAGTACCCCCACTAGACGACACATAATTCAACATTGATTGTTTTGGAATTGTTGTTGCGTTGTGAGGGTTTTTCTTACACTTCTTTATATGCCTTCTCAAAGATGTAGTCCCATGCTTGTTTGGGTCACATGCATATGTTTGTCCACAATAATTGCAAGCAGCTCGAGTTTCTCCATTAGTTTCCTCCATTGGGATTTTCACAATATGGTCCCAAACATCTGATTGTTTTGAGACTTTGGGTGGCTTTTTTTCCATTTCTTTTCTTTTTTCCCCTATCCTCTTGAGTTGTTGCTTGAGCTTCTGTGGACTCATTTAGACCAATAGGTGTAGTAGGGGTCGGCATTTCATTCTCACTACTAGTGCTTATATTGGTAATTGGTTGATTTACTTCAGCAGTAGAACCTTGGTCTGTCATTTTAAGATTGCAAATATACCTGTAAAGAGTAATTAGTAATAATATTTTATAATTAATCTGCCAAAGAAAGCATTAAGAAACCTGGACATTTTCATTAAAATATACACATTCATTAATTAATTCCACTTAACACTTCAAAAGAGTAATATAGTACAAACCCCATTTCCAACTCATTTGTTTATGAGTTCATGAACATATTATGACAGATAAAAACAACATGCATTACAAAGAGAACAAAACATAACATATTACATACTCTATTTATCATGCTCGATCAACCTCGTACAATCAAGAGGAGGATCGGTTAAAAAAAAAGCATCCACATCAAGACTATACGCAGTTATAACAAGGAAACTGACACATTCATTAGCCTCCTATAAATGTGATCCAAGTGCATATATCATCAATTAACGAAGATAGAGAATGTAGGGACAGATTGAGCCTCATAACTAATATTCAAGTGCATGACAACTTGTAAGACTTAATTGAGCTTACATGTATAGTTAAGCACAGTTTGGTCATGACACGACATGTCTTCACACTACTTTATTTACTTTGTCTAAATCTGATTCTTGAAATTGAAAATATATATATATCCACCCAAGTCATCAGTATTGAAAAAACGTGCTTCATTTGACTTCAATGGTCTTACAAACCTAAGCACCATAGGTACATATACATGTACCAAATAATATATAGTCAAAAGAGATATTACTTTTTAGTCTTTTTTTCAATTATTTGATTAAAAATTAAGGAAGGTATGATTACATCAACTAAAAAAAAAAGAAAATGTGATAAACATTCATGGTATGATGTCATCATTATTCATTTATTGACTATTCATTTATTGACAAGGTACAAGTAGTTGAATTATTTTGAATTATTATTGGTGAAAATTTAATTACCTTAGCTAATAGTCTAGCATGGAGTCTCTATCTATAATTGATAACACACATGAGATCAAACTAGAAAGCAATAAATGAATGAAATGATGAGAGGGATGTGATAACAATACTAATAGAAAAAGCAAAGAAAAAAAAAGTTAGCTCAATGCCCAGAAATCAAGTAAGAGTGAAACTGTGAATAAGAAAGGACTTGTCCTTGTCAGTGAAATGGATTGCCTTACATTATTGCCCTATTCTCTGTGGACTCTCACAACAAACCAAAGAGGCAAAGAGAAAGTGACCCCTTATTTACAATGGCATAATAACCAGTAAGAGAGAGAGAGGAGTAGTAATGCAAAAAAAAAAGGAGAAAGTTGAGGGTAGAGAGAGAAAGCAGAAGCGAGTTGCAGACTTACAATGGTGTTACAGAGACAAGGAGAAAGAAAATAGAAAAATTGCAATAGAGAAAAAAATAGACACGGATGGGTCGTAGCACAGGAAAAAAAAGCCAGAAAAAAATGGCCATGACAAAAAATAGTCACTCTTACTCTCCTACAAGACATCATCAACTCAAGCAGGGCATTAATCAAAACCTCATACCTACTTTTTGAAGGGAGATGAGAGTTGTGCTGCGATAGATAGATGAAGGAGAGCACCTAGCGATGATTGCCAAGGAAGATGTTGTAAGGCTACACATAGGAGAGAGCCATAGAAGATGGCTGCTGACGGAGATGAAAGCAATTTTGAGCAAATTTGAGAAAGGGTCGAGAAATGGCAAGAGATGGTGAGTTAGGGCATATGTTAGGGTCTGAGGATGAAACGTTGTCGTTATAAATGAATAAAAAAAATACATGATACCCCCGGGTCGGACAGAGGCCATTGGTCAAGATATATGACCTTGGACCCGGTCCTACCCAGATTAATAAACCGGTCTCGTCTCTTTCTCTGGTCTTTGGACAGTTTTGCACCGGACTCAACCCGACTCGATCTGGCCGGGCAAGACCGGGTTACTGGGTTATGTGATCAGCCCTACCCATATATTTATTTTGACTTTCTAAGCTGGAAAATCATTTATTAAAGTTGTATAGTCCATAATTCTAACATTTCAATTTAACTTGTATATTGGCCCCAAAAAAAATTATCTTGTAGATTTTAGATAGTATTTAAATAGTTTTAATTTTGAAAGACTTATCTCTCTTCTCTCAGAAAGTTATGAAGGTGTTTTTATAATCACACCATTTTTCTTTTAATTTACCAGTGTTGGTCACTTATTGTAATTTTTTAAATAATTGGTTCTAATTTATAATGAACTTGTTATTTTTGTCCTGTTTTGCAAATTTTTAATATTATATATATATTGATTACAATTTTTTTCTTTTTACTAGGATTGATTACAAAACTCAATCTGTAATTAATATATGTGCACAACAAAATCATGATTGTCTCACTCAAACGATACCCTATCTTATCTTTCATTTCCGTGTTTTTCATCAAGCTTTGCAAGTTTTATTTCCATTTCACCTATTTTAGATTTAATCGATGGATGAACATTACGGTGCTCCGTTTTCCTAACTAAATACATACGAAATGAGGGGTCACAGGAGGCCAAGAGTTAAGGAAAATAAATGAATTTCAGTTCAATAGATGCAATTAACGGACAAGATTATAAGAGGAGTAGGCTGCTTATTCTTTAAGATGAGCTACAGAACCAAATTCACAGATATTCACCTAATATTGTGTTGGCTTTCGGCTTTACTCCCTCCAGTTTGTATTATAAAATATTTTATATGATAAGTTTCTAATCTAAAATAAAGGGTGTTGAATTTTTTTTCTCATTTTATCTCTATTTTTAATTCTTCTTTACTCCTCATTTATTACCCTATAGTAATAATAAAATGAAATGTTTAATAAAAGTAAAATAGGAAATATTGGTACTTTTTACATTAATTTCACGTGTTAAAGGATTTTCTTAATATATGTATAATTGATAAAAATATTTTAAAATGTGGATCGGAGGAAGTATATATATAAAAATTTGGATATGATGGCAATAAAATAATATTAATTGTAAAAATTATATTATTTTTTTATCTTGCTCAACCCCAAAGGAGTCAGCCAAGTCAACCGTTCATGTGTCCTTTCACCCACAAAGAGAAGCATCAATGACCGACCAATTGATCTTCCACATTGCTGAGTTCTTCTTCCTTCACTGCATAAACAAAGAAATCATGGCTGCTGAGATAGCTAATGGAGCATTTCTCTATGCCACTCTCCAAGTGGCTTTTGAGAGACTGGCTTCTTCTGAGATACTTGAATACTTCTGTGGGAGAAAACCTGATGATGGCTTACTCAAAAATCTCCGTATTACTCCTCTTTCCATCAACCAAATTCTTGATGTAAAGAAGCACTTCTTTCCATCAATCAAATTCTTGATGCAAAGAAGCATACACTCAGCCCATCACAAAGCCCAGTTCGTGTATCACATTAGTCAGTGCTAATTATCTTGTACCTTGCATATGTCAATAGTTTTTAGTAGATATGATTTGATTTTGTATTATAGTATTTTCGTTTGAGATTCTAGGCCATAATACTTGTGATCCTACATGTTGAACACAGTGTAGAAAGCTCATATATACTTGCTATAATCCTTGCCTCAATACACAATATACACAAAAATTCTCTCAACATTCTTAATCTTCTCCTTTTAATTTGGTATCAGAGCACTTATAGCAGATCGCCATGGCAAACTCTAGCAATTCCAATGGTGATGCAGCACCGAGTTAAGCCTTTCTTTCAAGCCTTGCCAAAGGACTCACCTCGAACAGTAGCTTTACTTCTTTTGTCAAGTTGAACTGAAATAATTTTGTGCTTTTGGCAAACCATTGTTCTCTCCTTGGTTTGTGGTCATTGTCTCAATGGTCATCTTTTTGGGACAAAGAAATATCCCCAAGAATTTGTTGTTGCCAATGATGAAGTTTTGCCTAATCCAAACTACGAAGATTAGGTTGCAACCGATCAACACTTAATCAGTTTATTATATGGCACTATGACACATGACATCGCTGCTTGACTTCTTCATTGTCAAACATCTTATGAACTATGGTTAGCAGCTCGTGATATGACTGTTGTCAGTTCTCTTGCAAAAATAACTCTTTTAAAAAATGAGTTACAAAGGACTAGAAAAGGAACCACGCGTATGGAAGAATATTTAGCTAAAATGAAATCAATTTCTGACAATTTGAATCATACAAGACAACCTATCTTAATGGACGACTTAACCACTCAGATCTTGGCTAGGCTTGATGGTGACTATAACCCCATTGTATGTCAGTTGACCGAAAAAGATGATATTTCTTGGATTTAGTTACAGGCGACCCTTCTCACATATGAAAGCAAGATGGAGTAACTCCAATCATTCAACAACCTAAGCATTAATTAGCCTGTTGCTCATCTTGCTGTAAATTCAAGAAATAACCTCATGCCGGATCACTTTTCATCAATTCATTAGATGAGGATTTAACCATGGTGGTTGTGGAGCCAGAAGACGTGGCAGGATGTATAGAAGCAACAACAAGCCTATGTGCCAATTATGTGGAAAGGTTGGTCACATGGCAACAAATTGCTTTTATTGTATTGATCAGACTTTCAGGTAGCACGTCTTTTGAAGGATAGAAAAACCTTGGTGGAACCACCCCTCCATACTATGCTAACATGACAATAACTCTGGAATTTATTGTTAACCCAAATTGGTACATGGACAGTGGAGCCAATGCACATGTGACAAATGGTTTTGCTCCACTTGACAATCCTCTGTAATACTAAGGTAATAAAGATTTAATTGTAGCAAATGGTGACTCTATTCCTATCACACATGCTAGACAAAGTAGACTTTCATGTAAAAATGGAAGACAATTACTTCTCCAAAATGTTTTGATTCCTAGAGCTTTTAAAAATCTTGTTAGTTCTCGCAAGCTTACTCTTGACAATGATGCTTTTGCTGAGTGGAATTGTACTCACATATTTGTCTTGTGAAGGTCAAGAAGACAAAGGAAGTGCTTCTACACACACACATTGAGAATGACTTGTATAAGATTGAGCAAGGCTCCGGGAAGAGTTAAGGTCCAGTTTGTTATGCAATAAGTTAAAGGAATAAAGAGTCTTTGAGTATCAAACTTGAAGTTTGGCATCGGCGTCTTGGTCATCCTTCATTTAATGTTTTGTCTCAAATTTTAAGTCTTTTTAATATCAAAGTTAGTAGTAATAATAGACCTCCTTTTTGTGAGGCATGTCCATTCAGAAAAATGCACAATCTTTCATTTAGTAAATCTAATTTACGTGCTTCTACCTTTGGAACTCATACATTCTGATGTTTAGGGCCCTGCTACTATTCAAACTATGAATAGATTTAAATATTATGTTCATTTTGTTGATGATTTTAGTCTTTTTACTGTAGGTAATCTTGGTACACACGCAACGAAAAAACATCACCAAATTCCCTCCTATAGATTTGTCAATGTTGTTTAGATTGAGATATAGAAAAGAATTTTACCTTCAGTGTATCCCTTTAGCGCTTTTTTCCTACCGTCGGACCCCAGGAACTGATGCGTCTGATCAGCTCCCTCTACCGGTATCCACATGAACGATGAGTCTAACTCGAATAGTGTGCTAACACCTCTATTTGTGAATGTCCATATGTTCTCTGTATGTGTCCATGCATTCTATGTTCATCCGTACACTATCTCTCTCTAAGTGTGTGGCTGCTCTACCTCTAGGGTGAGTGAAGACTCTCTCTTGATTCTATATATAATAACTCCAATCTATATAATTATATAGATATGGTTTATTATTTGATTAATTTAAATCAATTATTTAAATTAAATCAAATCTTAATTACATAGATTAATTTAGATTTAAATCTATCTAATAGAATAAATCTAAACCAACTATCTAATCTAAATCCAAAATCAAATCTAAATTTAATTTATCATATAAATCAAATTTAGATTATAACATTAGTTTAAATTTAAATTTATCACATAGAATTAAATTTAAAATTAATTCACTTAAATTAATTTAAATAATATATATAATTCGAAATATTTAATATATATCAAACATATATATATATTTCAAATTTTATAAAATATATATCTATCAAATATATATACACATTTATTTATAAAATTCATACTCCCTAAATTAAACATTAAATTCATTGAATCTAGACACATAATAGATTCAATGAATCCGGACATTCTAACTCGAGTCGATCTGTTCTTGTGTGCGACTTTGCAGACCCATATGATGTTGGTAGTAGGTCAATGACACTATTGGACCCACAAATCACAAGTGGTTTCTAGTAAGACATTGTGACTACCCAAATCATATGAGATCGGTGATCCAATGCAATCTATCATATAACCTTATCATATCCCTTTTGTCTCATGATATATAGGTTAAATATAAGGCATGGAAATATCATCATCATCTTACTTGACCATCATTTTCTCGATCTTTGAGCAGACTGACAGAACAAATAGAAACTCTTCCATTCAAGCACGGCCATGCATTTTTCAGTCTCACTCATCGAAAGGCCCAGATATATCTCTTCATTAATCAGAGAAACAAATTCCATTTTGACCATTCATCTTCCTCTACATAAATTTCACTATGCTCGACCATAACTTTTATAATCTCCCGGTTAAATGTGACTTTTGACTATGCCAAAGTACAGTGTTCTCATGTAGGAAGCCATGGTGATCTCATGTTTAAAGGCTTAGTAACATGGTTATATATATATATATCAGATAAGCTTATGACTTGATCCATGCAGCTATCTCATGACGGGTCATTCCAGCTTTTGTTCCCTAACAGGTACTTATGATTTTGATTTGTATTTTTATACATAATTAATACATAATTATCAATCAAAATCATACTAATCTTAGTTTATCATTGTTCCCACAAAGATGAATAACTAGGGACATTTGGCATAAAGTGATTTATCCAAGGATATTATTATAAAGAAAAACATGCAAACAAATAATAATGTAATAAAAGAAAAAATACATTCGTTTTTCATAATAAAGTACAATGTTTATAATACAATAATTGGCCTAGGGCACAATCTCCAACATTTACTTGGATTTATCCTCTTAAGAATAAGGGTGAAGTAAAAGGGGTGTTTATTCAATTAAAACATATGGTTGAGAATTATTTTGATAAAAAGATTGAAGTACTGCAGAGTGATTAGGGTGGTGACTTTAGAAATAAAAAAAGATATACATGCCTATAATAAATGTGAGTTATTGTCATATATAAGAATTATTTCAATGAATACAATAACTTGGGTCATAGAACTGAAACACTAGATCAAAATAGGACAACTCTAACAAGGCGATAAGATGAAATTGTATTTTTCTTAACTATCATGTCATGTTTTATCAAACAAGAATATTTCATTATTTCACACATGTTGGCACTAACTCTTCTTTTTGGATTGTAGGAAGCCATAGAAACGCTGTCTGAAGTAGAACACAGAAAAAAAGGATTAATCTGATTGAGAAATATGCTTCGAGATTCCAAACTCAACAGTGAGTGCCTATTTACATTGACTACCTCTAATTCTTTTATGTTGGGAGAAATTCCTATAACTTCCTGGAGCATCAAGCATCTTGTAAGTTTTAATTTTTGTAACCCAATAAGGTTTTTGAATGACAATGGCAACTCTTCTATGCCACTATAGTCTACACTAATATCTCTTATGGTTTCCATCGTTCCTAATATTTCTGGAAATCTCTGAAGGCTCTCACACTCTGAGAGGTCAAGAAATTCAAGAGACCTTAACCAGATGTTTGGAAAGGTCTTGAGCTTCCTGCAACTCTTAACACTTAGTGCTTGTTTGGATTACCTTTTTGTAAAAAGGTATTTTAAAATAATCACAGTTTACAAAAATGAAGTTTGGATAAAAGTAGAGAAATTTACTATAAATCTGTTTGGATAAAAAAGGGAAAAATGATGGTTAGAAACCATGGTTTGGTTTGAAAAAATGCAAACCAAACAGGCCCTTAACCTTCTAAGTTTACCAAGAAAACCAATGGAAGCATAAACAATAACTAAATTTGTGCAGCCATCCAGCCATAGTTCATTCAAATTTGGGACTTCAAATAAGTCAGGAACTCCTCTTAAAAATTTACAACCGCTGAAATCCATGACCCTTGTAGATTGGAACTTCTGCAAAACATATTAAAAATAACTAGACTTAGTATTTTGTAATCACAGCATAAAAATTTGGATGAATGATATAGACACAATTCATGACATGGATAAAATCTAAAGCATCTATATGTAACTGAACAGTGTCATGTTAGGTTTAGTATGGATGCTTGACACATGCTTGTATTTTAAGGAATGTTTATGCTTCACAATAAATAAATAATAATGCTGTTGAAAAATTGTAATACTCTACCTGCTTTGAGAGGTTGATTCAACGTGAGGCAACTTTCAGGCACCCTAAAGATTACTAGTTGTTTGGTATTGAGTTCACATGGTAGAGATAAGTAAGTATATGCCTTCCAGTCCAGCACTCTTAAACTACTTGGGAGATACTTGGGAGCTGTGGAAAATCATGCATTCTAACAATAAGTATCTTAAGGTTTGACATCTTTTTAAAGGCTATTCCATCCCAATCAACCTCTTTATCTCCAAGCATGTCCAGAATTATGGCTTCAATCTTTTTAGTTCCCTTTCAAACCAAATCGTAAGTTAACCACAAAATCTATTAGATGAGTTAATAATTGAAACAAATTTCTAAAGAAATGTCCAAATTCTAACCAATTTCTAATAAATAATAGCTCAGACAATGAACGAGAAGAGGAAAAAAACAAGTAGCATGCTCACTTGAGAATGCTCAAGCAAAGGATTTAATGCTAGGCAAAACTCCAGAACACCCTAACTGTAAAGAAATAATAATAATAATAATTAAAAAATAGCAATAGACATGCACATTACTCTTAACTTACCTTGTCTTCTTTTAAAATCTATGGTATACTGATACTTTAAATTGTTTGACATATCCATATTAGATACTTCTCTAATATCGATCTGCGCCGATATTCTCCCAATATGCATATAAGAAGTATCCAATTCTTTATTTTTATTAAAAATAAAAAAATTTAATTTTTTATACGTATTTGATATGTATTGATTTGAGTTGATACGATTTGATTCTTTTAGATACTTTATGACATTTTTTATAAATGAAAATAAATATTTTATTTATTTATCAATTAAAAAAATTAGGAATAGATTTTTTTACCACAAAAACTACTAAAAAATATTATATTATATTTTCTTTTATCATAAAAATAGATTTTTTTATCGAAAATCTAAATAAATTTCTTTTATCTTTTATCTTTTATCTACTTTTACTCCAAGTATTTCTATAGGATTTAACATTATTGCTTCACCATTGATTCCTTTCTTAGCTATTTTCAGTTTCATATCATGCTTTTGAAATTCAATATTATTAAAAGACTATAAACATGTTCTTAGTTTCCATTTTTTTTATTCTAATTATATTTCTTATGTTTTATGAATTATTTTATGTTTTATACATACCTATTTTAGAAGTATCTTGTTCTATATTTTTAGATTTGATCATATCGACGTACCAGATATGCATCGTATCCGATACTCATATCATATATGTGCATTATAGTCTAAAATCGAAAGAATGTCTTCACTCAACCACAACCTAGTACGTTTGCCAAGCTCATTGGTGATTACCACTGAACAATTTCCTTGCCCATATCTTGAATCAAGTCATGCATTGTCAGAAGACCTGAATCAATCCTTATGAGACATTTATCAATCAACACTTTAATAGCATAATTTGGGCATCTACCACAGGCCAGTAGAGCACTTGTGACATATTCCAATGTGTCTCCTGTAAAGCAACAAGCAATGTCAAGAAAAATTTCCTTCTCATATTCTTCCAAACCATCATAACTTATTTTGAGTATCTGTTGGATTTTTTGATGGGGAATTACTCGCTAGTTATCTGATGCAAAATTCCAATAATTTATTCCTATATCAAACAAGTTGGAACCTATAACTTCCAAAGACAATGGGAGACTAGAGGCATATAGTACAACGTTGATTAAATTGTCCAAATAACTTTGCTCAGCTTTATGTTGTTTAAAGGCATTCCATGTGAGTAGTTCAAGAGCTTCTCCTAGATTTAGACTCTCTACATCATAAATATTGTAAACACCATGTCTTGCTAGCAAATGCTTATCCCTTGTTGTTATAATGATTCTACTGCCAGAACCAAACCAATTAAATCCCCCAGTAATTGCCTGTAATTGCTCTAGCCCATCAACATCATCAAGAACTATAAGAACCTTCTTTCTACAAAGCTTGTGTTTTATTATTGGAATTCCTTTATTGATATCTCTTAGATTGATATTTTCCCCAATCACTTTAGAAAGAAGAATTTCTTGGAGATATCCTAGGCAACGCTTTTGTGAGTTTTCTCAAACATTAGTAAGAAAACAGATCCACAATCAAATTGCATACTACTCATGTAACAACCTTCATTACACTATCTTGAACTTAGTCTCGAGCTAATAAAAGGTTGCCTTGTGTTTTGTGCAGCACCGGAGGAACTAAGGCTGGAGAATGGATCAAAAAAGGACAAAATTTGAAATATGAAATAGAGAAAGATCACGTTGTGGTGAACTTACTAGCACCGCGGCAAGAGTCACTAAATTTGTTTATATTAGACATGATTCAGTCAGATGAAGGAGAAGAAAATGGAGGGATCTGAGGAGAGCTCTACTAGGGCTCGTGAAGTTCAACCTTGAGGATCATTTTTGGACCTTGGGAAGCTAAGATCTTGGTTGGTAAGTGTGTTTATGTCCCTTGTCTTCTCTTTTCTTCAAAGATTTGAGATGAAATCCATGTAATAGTTGGGGATTATCGTTTGGTTGGATTCCCACCGATTAAAATGCTTGTATTAGTGTTGTAGAGTAGTTGTTTATGTTTCCAAGGCATGAGAATGGGTTTTGAGATAATGTAGTAATGTATATGACTAACCCTAGGTTGGAAAATTGTGAAGGGAAGTGAGAATCTGAATTGCATGTGAACAATTGTGAGTGGGATATGCATTAAGAACTCATAGAGGTTAATTTTGTCGTTGGAACTTTGAGCTAAGTTTGAATGATAAAATCATGAGTTATAGATTGTTATGAGTATTGTATTAATTAAAGGTATTATGATGTTATAGTGGTTGATTGATCAATTGGAAATGTTTTGTTCATGGTTGGTGCTTCTGAAGCTTGCCTAATTCCCCTGTGTGTGTGGTGTTGGTAATCCAAGGTAACCAGTGTTTGTGGTATATGTGTATTATGTTGATATATATATATATAGGTATATATGCATGATCCTTTTCATACCACGATAATGTTATATATATGTGTTTCCTTTTCATATCATGATATGTAAACGACTAGTAGAGGTATATATGTCTTTTTTCTTGACATTCATATGTGATGGATGAGGATATGGTATATATGTGTGTAGGTATGGTTATATGTATCCCCACACAATAGTATATCGATACAATGATGATAATGATTATGAGGATGTTGATTGCATATGGTATTCACATGCTAGCATGACATTGATGATGATTTTATGGTTATGTAGATGCGTGGTATGACATTGAGCATTATCATCACATTGAGCATAGGGAGATATGTGGATGGGGTGATGATGATGAAATGAGATATAATATGATATGATATGATATGATATGATATGATATGATATGATTTGATGATATGGAGAAAGATCCTTGCTACTGAATACTCTCCCATGTCTTGGAGAGTCAGGTAGCAGTAGACTGCACCTTCCCTAAATAGTCAGCAATTCGAGATGATTTAGGATGGTCCAAGCATTAGTGTAACCTTTGGCTAGGTGCACTAGTGTGAGGTGAGCTTGATGATGTCCCGGAATTAGTCTTCATCGGCTGCTGGAAGGGAATCACCTATTTGAAATATCTTGTGATGATGACAACTCGTGGTTCTAACCGTGTACGAGGGAGATCATGCATTTCATGACATTTGACATTGCATTACATCATTGCATATATGTGTGATATTGATGATATTATTATATGTGTGTGTTTGTCTCAGTTACTGAAACATTATCTCACACCCCTTCCGATGACTAACATTTTAGGTAAAGACTTTGGTACTAGTCTAGAGAAGACCAACAAGTCGTAGGCCTCTCCGTCTTTGAGAATTTCAAGTGTAATTGGTAGTTGCTATTCAGTTTATGTAATATTATGCCAAGTAGCTTATCATTGTTTGGTTGCCTATATGAGTATCCTGGGGTATTGCTTAGCATGTGATGCGATGGTGTTTGGATGATATCAATGATGATATGGTATAGGTGTATTTGTTTGTTGGTGTATGTGTATGATGATGATTTAAACTCGGTATGGGTCAGTATTGTTGGAGGTGTATTGGTAAGCCAGAATGACCGTATGTGTGAGCTCAAAAGGGATTTTGGGGCTCATATGTCTATTTTGGGGCGTAAAGCCTATTAAGTGAATTTAGGGATCAAAAGAGTCAAATTTCAGAGGAGTGGTTTTCCCAAGGTTAAACCTCATTGAATAAGTTGGTTGTGTCGATTAGGACCTGTGAATGGTCTCAAGATGCCAAATTTCCTTAGATGGCCATTGAAGAGTATAAGTGGTGAGTTTTAGCCAAAAAGTGACCAAAAAGGTTTCAAGCATCCAGAATCTCTATACGGAGATTGATTTGAGTGAAATTAGTGTCTATGGTTAGATTGAGATGAGAGTGACCTGTAGAAGTTGGAATCAGGTCAATCAGATGTCAAAGCAAGAAGTTATGTGCGGCAAAGTTTCGGTTGGAAAACCAACAATCTACTAATATGGTTACTGATATGGGCACTGTGGTGACAGAAACTTGGCTATTGCGCCAAGTGATTTTGCCTCATTGAGGGTACGGTGTTACTGTAGCTAGCTCTGTTATGGTATAGATTGAGGTTTTTCTGGCTATTTGAAGTTTTTAGGAGTGAATTTAGGGCATTTGGATGTAGGGTGTGACATTTTGATATCAGAACAATGGTTTAGGCCACTGCTTCTGCTCATTGTAGTACTTGGCACATTTTGAATTATATAAACTTATATATTCTTATTGCAATACTAGTCTAGAGTCATATAATTGAATATGTTACTCCTAGTGTATAAGGGAAAGATGTCTTACAAGGGGTAAGTAAAGCGATGGTGATCGCATGAGATAGATGCATGAGATGTTGGCTAGATCAAATGACTGAGTTAGCAATCAGGGAGGAACACTTATCAAAACGCAAGAGCAGTTGGCCCGCAAGGGTATGGTGATGTGAATGAGGAAGTCAGCATGTATGTGAATTTGAATGCTAGAGTAATTAAGTCAGTAAGGACAAGGTAATATGAATGAGGAAGTCGGAGTGTATGTAGATTTGAATGATAGAGAAGATGAGAATGTGAAGGAGCCAAAGAAAGACCCAAGGGTTGGAAGAAGAGGAGCCTTCTTTCAGCTGAAAGACTTTTGAAGGTTTAACCATAAGCATTCGAAGATAAAATAAATCCTACGGTGGCTAAGGAATGGGTGGACCAATTGGAAATCATATTCATATTGTGGATTGTACCTCCGAATAAAAGGTGCAATTGTCAGTGTTTAAGTTGGAAAGGAAGGCATAACGATGGTGAAGGAGAGTCTTATTGAGTGTTGAGACTATGGGAGCTTGCCGGGAAATTAAGGAGTGGTTATCAGTTGTGTCTATATCTTTGAAGGATTGGTGTGTAGAGATTCGCGTTTTATCCCAGCAAATATGGGAGACTAAGAAGGAGAAGAGAAGTTCAATGATCCGTGCTTTTTCTATCTGGGATCCTTAGGAGGAACATGCCAACTCTCTTTCAATCACTTTATGATTTAATCGTGGTGGTCATGGAGCCAGAGGACGTGGCAAGATGAATAGAAGCAACAATAGGCCTACGTGCCAATTATGTGGAAGGGTTGGTCACATGGTAGCAAATTGCTTTTAACATTTTGACTAGACTTTTTTAGGTAGCGCGTCTTTTGAAGGATAGAAAAACCTTGGTGGAACCACCCCTTCATACTATATCAACATGGCAACAACTCTGAAATTTGTTGCTAACCCAAATTGGTACATGTGCAGTAGAGCCAATGCACATGTGACAAATGGTTCTGCTCCACTTGACAATCCTCTGCAATACCAAGGTAATAAAGGTTTAATTGTAGCAAATGGTGACTCTGTTCCTTTCACACATGTTAAACAAAGTAGACTCTTATGTAAAAATGGAAGACAATTACTTCTCCAAAACGTTTTGAGAGTTCCTAGGGCTTCTAAAAATTTTGTTAGTTCTCGCAAGATCACTCTTAACAATGATGTTTTTGTGGAATTGTACTCACATATTTGTCTTGTGAAGGACAACAAGACAAAGGAAGTGCTCCTGCAGGCACACTTTGAGAATGGCTTGTATAAGATTGAGCGAGGTTTTGGAAAAAGTCAAGGTTAATAAGTCAAGAGAATAATACAATTAAGCATTACCATCATTTACAAAAAAAATCAACATAATATTTAAATTTTACAATTTATACATTACTAATTAATAAAATAATATGTATTTTTTAATATTTAAAAAAAGCCACGGGCTGGCCCAAAAACTTTCTATTTGAACTCCTATTTTTAAAGCTCAACCTGCTTATTTTATTGAGCTAAATAGGCTAACCCGTTACACTTGACCCATATTGTTTGTTCTAGACTACACTAAGATATGATAATTTTAAGCTAAATAGTTTTTCATCACCTTCTTATGGTCCAAAAATGTCTTTATTCATATCTAAAGATGGAGCAAAATAGATGTGATTTTCCTATATAAAACTATTTAATGATCCTTTAATATAGACTTTTTAATTCCCAAAAATTTCATTTTTCAAATATTCAGTCATCCTTGACCTGTATCATCTTTTCTGGTCTGAACCCTGATCTCCATCATTAAACGCTTCAATTTATTAAACATTCCATATCCAAAGTGCAGCCTTCTACATTAATATGTGATGCTGGCTGGAGATTGTGAAATTCGCATCATTGAACAGAGCCCTGTTGCATTGAGGGTGATAACAATTATATTTCAATTCACAAAAATCCAAAAAAAAAAAAGACTGATATTCTATGTTTTAAATATAAAACAAACATGGTATCATTGGCTTGTCCGGGTGATGGGAATCCAATATTAAAATGAGTTGCAAATTTATTTTGAAAACTAAAATTTAAGTTATTTTGTTATTTCTCTCTTGTAATTTCAATCGTCTTATAATTTCTCTCTTACAATTAAAATTGATATAATTAAATTAATATAATTCATATGATCATCAACTAACTTTATTATAATTTCAAGATTTGAGAGTATATAGAATTATTTACTAAAATTTGACTTAAATTTTAGTTTTCGAATTACATTTGCAATTTTTTCATAAAAAAAACTTACTAAGATTTGTCTTAAAACATCATTCAAATTAATTAGTTGACCACAATTAATTATAAGATATATTTAGTTTATGTTAAACAGTAATAAAAATATATTTCTTGAATTCAATGGAACGAACTTTAAATTATAAAGAAAAGAAAATAACGTGGTAAATCTTATCAATCCATGCAGCTGCATGCACAAGGCACAAAAACAAAATCAATTAGACGGGGAAGCACATGTAATAGCCATCACAAGAATTAATGAATCCTCAAATTTGCATGCTATGGCCTTGTTTGAGAAGAATAGAGTGCATGTTGTGAAGGGGAAAGTTTCCCGTGTCTACAAAAAACTTAAATTATGTTATTGTTCTAAGTGGAGAAAATACCCGCCTCGAGCCCTTTTTTCTTTATTTACACCTATTATCTTGAATCTATCTCTTCAATGAAGAATTTATTGAGATCTAAATTAATCTAAATCAAACCCAAAAGGTGACGGGAGTTACTTAACTAGAGTTACTTAACTCAATATAATTAAGTTGTTAACTTAGTTCTTAACAACAATGTATAGTTAGTTAGGCTGATTAGGATAGGAAACTAACATTATGTTCACATTCTTTGTAATACATATATATGTACTTTCACCAAGAATGAATAACACAAGATAGAATTTCTTTCTCTCTTATGGTCTCATTACGCTAAGTATCATGGTATCAAAGCGAGAAAATAAGCTTCTTTTCTTATTCAAATTTTCTCCATGGCGGTTTGCTCCGATGAGAGTGTTCCATCCTATGCAGTGGCAACCACTAATCTTATCATTGATTCGTCAAGTCTGTTCTTTCAACATCCGAATGAGAATCCAACTTTTGTTTTGGTTTCTCCACCTCTCACAGGATCCAATTATCACTCATGGGCTAGGGCAATGCGCTTGGCCTTGCTGTCGAAAAACATACTCAAATTTGTGGATGGTTCAATTCAACCATTGGCTAATACTGATCCTTTCTATTCTGCTTGGGAGTAGTGTAATACGATGGTGCACACTTGGATTGTCAAGACTCTTTCAATGAGCATAGCACAGAGTGTTATGTGGATTGATAATGCTCAAGATATTTGGATAGATTCAAAGATAGGTTTTCACAAGGAGATCAGTTTCAGATAACTGAACTTCAGGAAGAGATTGACACGTTGAAGCAAGGTGATTTGTCAGTAAGTAATTATTTTACTAAACTAAAGATTCTCTGGGATGATCTTGTGAATTTACATTCGATCAAGAATTGCTCATGTAATCCTCAATGTGCATGCGGTGCTGTTCTAAGTGCGAGATCATGCTAATGGAGCACTTAATGACCAGTGTAACATGGTCAAATCTCAGATCATGCTAATGGAGCCGATGCCATCAATTAATTGTGTTTTTTCTCTTGTTCTTCAACAAGAAAGAGAATTGGCCACAGTTCATGAACCTAAAATTCTTTTTACCAAGGGTCCTGTACGAGGACAATCAAATTTCTCTGGTCTTAGGTCTAATAATGGCAAAACTACTAGACTCTGTACTTACTATGGAAAGAATGGGCACACAGTGGAAACCTACTATAAGAAACATGGATTTCCACGGGGATTCAAATTTCGAAACTCCAATCCTTCGGTTAACAACTTAATTATATTGAGTTAAGTAACTCTAGTTAAGTAACTCCCGTCAAAAGGCAAACAAGCTTTACTACTAAATCATTCTCAATATATGTGTGTGTGGAATTGGATTTTCTGCTTCAATGTTTATTCCAACACCATTTGAGCAGATCGTGTGTACGTAATCTGAAGTCACTGCATGAAAACATGCCAACTCTCTCTCAATCGCTTCATGATTGTTAGTAAGGATCCTTTTCCCTTATTTACTATGTGGTATTATAACACTAATTAATGCCATTGATATGAGTTTCTTGAATTTTTCAAATATATATATTTGTCTTTCTCTTTTTGCTATTTAGACTTTGAAAATAAATCAATAACCAAAATAATAGGAGCTTAATGGGATGTAATTACCAGTCACTAATTCTTGATGAGAATGGTAGCCTAACTGATACAAGAAAAATCTTCAATAAGTAATGAGGTATGTAATTATTTGCTGTATTTTGAATAATTAAAATTATCTTTAATTACCCCTTCCATGGTAGTGTATCATTGCCATAAATTCATGCTTCACATTAATTTTCTACCATTATCTTTTTTCAGTCATATATATGAAAAATATTTTATTTGAAGAGTAAAATTTATTTAAGTGATCTTTACATTTCAAAAAAAATTTAGTCGTCAGTTATTAATTGAAGAAACTTTGGTACTCAACAAAATTAACAAAACACCTTCTATTGATAGATTTGTAGTTTTTCTTATTTCTTAAATCTTTTTTACATATTTAAGCAAAGTTTAATATATTTTCAATAAATGACAATCACAAAATCACACGTTAACATGTCACAAAATTTTCAGACACACTTCTCATCCATGTGTCACTTATAAAAGTTTTTTTTATTTTCTTTTTTATGATGGACTACATGAACTAATTTTGGCTCTTTTACCTCAATACTACAAAAAAATTTGTAACTCTCAATATGTCACAAGTTGAAAAATATTTCCCTATGTACTGTAACTTAAATGATCTCACTATTTGAGACACCAAAATATAAGTTTTCAATTTTATTTTATTGGATGAGAAAGTCTCCCCAAATCAATGCTTGACCCCTACTCCCCCCCCCCCCCCAAGAGGCGCCTGGCCATCCCTCCCCCTTCCCCAATCCCTCTTTACTCTTTTTTTTATAATTATACCTATTTTTTTATTTTTCTAATCACACTACAATAAGTAAAAATAGTAAATTATATAAAAACATATACTAAATAAAATAAATTAATTATATTAGTAAAATATATTATTTAATATTATTGAAATTATATAGATTTCCTTTGAAAACATATATTTTAGTTAAAACTTTTAATATCATTAAGAAAATATCTTTTTTATTAATTAAAATTTATATTAATATACAAAATAACTATAATCCCCTGCTTGGCTAAAGAGAGAAAATAAGGAGGAGAGAAAATTGAGAGAAGAGAAAAGTGAGAGGGAATGATTTTCTCTTTATATGCTTGGCTGAATAGAAAAAAACAGGAATGAGAGAAAAATAATTAATTTTACATTGACAATAATACCCTTATTATTTTTAGGAATATATTTACATATAATAAAATTTGTTATTCTACAGTATTATTTACATAATTTCCATATCATATTAATAAATAAAATTCAAATGTAATTTTAATTTTAATCTTAATTTAAAATTATTTTATCAAATCTTAATTTTATTAAATTTTTAAAATCATTTTTATACATTGATTTAAAAAATTTTAAAATAATTATAAAATTAAAAATATATAACATATCAATATTTAGATTTAAAGACAACATAAATATTTTTCTCTAAGAAATAGTATAATATTACATTAAGAAGCAATACAACATAATAAAGGCAAGGGAAGCAAAATTTGTTTTATCATGTGACTTTATTTTGAGGCTTTGTCCTCTTGTTATTGATTAAAAAAAAAAATTAGCTCGTCACTATATTTATCATCAGTTTTATTTTTTTAAGGGAAGGTATGATATTGAGAGTGTTAATTTATTGTTCTATGATGACAATAAATTAAAAAAATGGGGGAATATCTTATGATCTTTAGAGGAAAATTCATGTAACGAAAATGATGATAAGTGAATAACTCAAATGATAGTGTGGAGGAGAGGTTGAACATTGACAAAAAAAATTTCAATTTAGTTGGGTGAAAGATTATATACAAATTACAACAATATACTATAAATCAATTTACATGTAACTTTTATATATATATATATATATTAAAAAAATATATGTTTGACATACTTTAACTAATTTAAATTATTTTTTTAAATTAAATAATAAAAAGTCCATTTGTCTAATTGATTATTTTTAGAATATAATTTATAACAAATTAATAATATAATTTGATTTTTCGAGTTTTGAAAGAAAGTTAGAGGAAGATGGGAGGAACGAGAACAAGTGAAGTCGGATGAAGAAGAAGCGCAAAATGATAATAGAAAAGTGAAAAAAAAATGCTGGGTAATTTTGAAATGAAAATTTTCTCTTAACAAAATTTTCCTCCAACTTTTCTCCCCTTTCACTTTTCTCTTCTTAACCAAGTAAAAGAAAATATAGTTTTTTCTTCCTATTTTTTCTCCCTACTTTCTCTCCCCCTCTTTTTACCCATGCCAAGCAAAGCATAAGAGTAGAATATATTATCCTTCATTTAATATTACTAAAATAATATAAATCTCCCCTTATTTTTAAAATATTCATTTTAATCAAATTTTTTACTGAATTGATTTTGAGAGTTTTTTTTTTTTTGAGTTAGATTACCTTGAGAGCATTTTAGGCAAAGTGGAGTGCAAGGCTCCGTGATCGTAATGCCATGGACGCACCGGAGACAGACAACCCAAGCATCGTCTGGCTCAGACACAATCAACGACTAATACCCATGAGCATATACTCAGGCATGTGTCATAAATGAAGTTAGCACATCAACCATGGGATGCCCCACAAGAAAAAAATCAACTAAATTCAATGAAATAGTCAATCGCAATTCGCAAGTATGTTTCGTGGAACTTGCTTAGAAACCCACCTGAAAGTCTTTCGTCAAAGCATCAACAATTCGCAGAGACTCCTTCGAAGACGCCAGTAAACCTTTCATTTATCACCCTCGGAAAGAGAAGAGAAGCATCAAGAACCCACCTATTGATCCTCCGAATTTTTCTTCCTTCGTTGCATATACCGAGAAATCATGGCTGCTCAGCTGATTGGTGGAGCATTCCTCTCTGCTACTCTCCAAGTAGCTTTTGACAGATTGGCTTCTTCTGAGATCGTTGACTTCTTCCATGGAAGGAAACTCAAGGATGGCTTGCTGAAAAAACTCCGCATTACTCTTCTTTCTATCAACCAAGTTCTTGAAGATGCAGAGGAAAGGCAGTACACAAACTCCAACGTGAAGCAGTGGCTTGATGAGCTCAAAGATGCCGTCTTTAAGGCAGAGGACCTTCTAGATGAGATTGCTAGTGAGGCATCCCGACAGAAGCTGGCTGCTGAGTTTCAAAGTGCAATCAGTAAGGTACGATTATTCACTGCTTTCGTTAATCCATTTGACAAAATGATTAAATCAAGGATCCAAGCAGTGCTTGATGACTTAGATTTCCTAGTAAAGCAAAAGGATGTGCTTGGGTTGAAGGATGGCTCTGGTGTTGGCAGGGAAGCGGGAGTGGGTTGGAAACTGCCCAAAAGATTGCCAACAACATCTTTAGTAGATGAATCTAATATGTATGGTAGAGATGTTGATAAAGAGGAAATCATACAGATCTTACTTCCCCACAACATGAGTGGGAACCAGCCACCTCTGAACGTGATTGCCATCTTGGGTATGGGTGGGATTGGTAAGACCACCCTTGCTCAGCTTGTATATAATGACAAGAGGGTGGCAGATCAATTTCCACTCAGGGCTTGGGTGTGTATTTCAGAAGAATTCAATGTTCTTCAACTTACGAAAGCAATTCTTGAAGCATTTCATTTTTCAACCAAAAATTCTGATGATCTGAATCTGCATCAACATGAACTTCATGATAGACTGATGGGGAAGAAATTTTTCCTTGTTCTTGATGACGTTTGGAATGAGAATCGTACAAATTGGGAGGTCTTGCGCGTTCCCTTTAATTATGGAGCTCCGGGAAGTAAAATCCTTGTAACAACCCGTAATGAAAAGGTAGCATTAGTCATGCACTCTACCCATATACATCATTTGAAGCCATTAAGAGATGAAGATTGTTGGAAATTATTTGCAAAATATTCATTTGACGACCAATTTGATGGTCAGGATTCAAATCTTGTATCAATTGGTCAAAAAATTGTTGAGAAGTGTGGAGGGTTGCCCTTGGCTATAAAAACATTAGGAAGTTTGTTGAACACTGAACCATCTGCGCAGGAATGGGTTAAAATATTGGAAAGTGATATGTGGCATTTATCAGAGGATGATTGCAATGTAATCCCAGCTTTAAGATTGAGCTATCATTTTCTTCCTTCAAATCTCAAGCGTTGCTTTGCTTATTGTTCTATCTTTCCAAAAGATTATAAGATTGACAAGAAAGTCTTAATCCAATTGTGGGCAGCAGAGGGTTTGTTGCATTCTTGTCGACAAGGTCAAAGCATTGAAGAAGTGGGCAATGAGCTCTTTAATGATCTGGTTTCAAGGTCATTTTTTCAACCATCAGGGAAAAATAATTTCATTATGCATGACCTTATAAATGATTTAGCAAAATCAGTTACGGGAGAGTTTTGTTGTCAGTTAGAAGGTGATTGTGTGCAAGATATTCCATTAAAGGCTCGCTACTTTTCACACACAGTAACCTTTCATCTCAAAGTTATGAACTTGGAGCCTATTTTCAATTGTAAACATTTAAGAAGTTTCATGCCCTTCAAAGTTAATAATTTCATGCACTATAAAGTGATGAATAATCAGTTGCCAAGACTTTGTTCTTTAAAGTATTTGCGGGTGTTATCTTTGTCTGGATATTATAATGTCAAAAAGTTAGGACATGACATTAGCAATTTAACACATCTACGATATCTAGACTTGTCTCAGACCTTAATTGAAAAGTTGCCTAATTCAATCTGCTTGCTGTTCAATTTGCAAACCTTGAAATTACATATGTGTTCCAAATTGACTGAGCTGCCTCCAGATTTCCATAAACTCATCAATTTGCGCTATCTTAATATTGACAGCAGTGGCATAAAAAAGATGCCCAAGGATATGGGAAATTTAAAAGATCTTCAAACACTCACTCATTTTGTTGTGGGAAAGAATAGAGGGTCTGATATGAAAGAATTAGGGAAATTAAACCATCTAAGTGGCAAGTTTTCTATTTGGAACCTGGAGAATATTATTGATCCTATGGATACCAAGGAGTGCACTATGAAAGATAAGAAAAATTTGAAAGATTTAAGGTTGCGATGGTTTAAAGAGACCGAAGATTCAGAGCTTTCAATGGGGATATTAGACTCTCTTCAGCCTAACAGTAATTTGGAAGAGCTTGTTGTTAGTGGCTACAATGGCAGTAGATTTCCTGATTGGTTTGAGGCTTCCCATTTGCCAAACTTAGTATGTCTTGAGCTGCATGGAAATAGATGCTGTTTTTGTTTGCCGCCACTTGGAGAGCTGCCTTCCCTCATGGAGCTTCGAATCTCTTCCTTTCATGGAGTAAAAGTGACTGGTCCTGAATTTTATGGGAACAGTTCAACAAGTGTCCCATTTAGATCACTTCAAGTTTTACACTTTCGGTTTATGCGTCAATGGGAAGAATGGAATGCATGTTTCGAAGGTGAAAGTTTCCCATGTCTACAAAAACTTACAATATATCGTTGTCCCAAGTTGAGAAAATCCTTACCTCAACATCTTCCTTCTTTAACTTGGCTATGTCTTGAGGATTGTGAAAATCTTGAGGCTACACTTCCTAAGGATTTTCCCATGGCTCAGCTACGCATATATAATTGTAACAAGATGTCTCAACCAGCTTGACGGAAGTTATTATTTCTAGGATTGATGTGGTTGAGTACTCCTTGAACGTCTGCACTTGACTGATTGTTATGAACTTGTATCATTCTCCATAAGCGGTATTGGATTTTCTGCTCCAATGCTTATTCCATGCCATTTGAGCAGATGTGTAATCTGAAGTCACTGCCTGAAAACATGCCAACCCTCATTCAATCGCTTCATGATGTGTTGTCCAATGGTAAGGTTCCTTTTCCCTCATTTACTAAGTGGCATTATAACACTAGTGCCATGGATCTAAGTTTCCTGAATTTCCAAATATTTACATTTGTCTTTCTTTTTCTGCTGATTAGAATTAAAAAATAAATAATCAAGATAATAGAAGCTTAGTGGATTTACTTACCACACACTAAGGATATTGGAACAAGGTCCCACTCCTATTATAAGTGTGCCAATTTATGAGTGCCTGATATCTGTTTCTATTCATTTTATGGTATCATATTTTCATATTTAACTCCTGTGTACTTTCTATTAAGTCAGAAGTACTTGTGAATTAGCCAAGAATACTATCAAGTATAAATCCTTCTTTCTTCTTGCTTTGCTTACACCCTGAGACATATTTTGTACTTTGCCTCTAATTTTCATAACATATGCTTTCTACTATTTATACATTCATTTACTTGGTATCATATATGTCCCTTATTGGCAGCCATAGAAGAAAATGTATAGTTATCTTGCTCACAAAGTATAATTCATGCTTTCTACTTATTTATTCAGAGTTTTAGATCATGGGCCACTTAATATTCACCAGTGTGTTCATCTGGTGTTGAAGTTTTACTCTGTTCGTACTTGTATGCAGATTTCACATTCAGCTCCAGTTTAAGAGGACAGATACTCTACAATTGTGCAAGGCATCTATACTTCTGAGGCCAGAATGAAACTGGAGTGTAAATCAAACTCCATCAACAAGGAGTTTGATGATGGGAAACATTTCTTTCTGGTTGGCTAATTGAAAATTTGTGACAATCACAATTGCATCATGTTTAGCAAGCAGAAGAGCATACTGTTAGAGTATGTGCTCAGGATGAACGACTTGATTGGCTTTTGTTATAGAATTTCCATGATGTGCTGAGGTTCAAACATTTTCATCCTTTTGCAAATTTTATCTTGTATTTCTCAGTCTCTTAGATTGAATTTATATAGTGTTAGATATGCTGGCTTCCCAAGAGGAGGGGTGAATTGGGAAGATTAAAATTTTCTGCAAAATATTAATAAAGTGAGGAAAGCAAATGTGACAGTAAAACAGAGTATAAGTGAATAACAAGTAAAAGTAGTAATAGAGATAGGAAGACACATATGTTTATCCTGGTTCGGTCTCTCAATCTTGATCTACGTCCAGTCCTCAAGTTATCACTTGAGATTTTTCACTATCTTGCAAGAATTCAGTGGGCTTCTTGCAAATGTCACAGTACAGCTATGATACTCTGTTTTTAGAGCTTACACTTTCTCTCTTTGCACTCTAGCTAAATGCTTTCTCAATCCTTTGTGATATCCCCTCACAAGAAAATATTTCTTCCAGATGAAGATAAGATTGTTTACAATGGATAGACTCTCTTAATCAAAGTGTATATGAAAGTTGGAGTACAAAGAATGAAGTATGTGAGAGTAAGAGACTTTGAGTTGATGATTTGGCAGAGTTTCAGTATATACAAAGTTAAAATCGTTACCCACAACTTCAAATGATGTTATATTTATAGATTTAGGTCTTAACTATACGTTAGAGACAAAATCTATCCGTTGGAGAAGTTACCCAACGGTTACTTTGAAAAACTATCCGTTCACCAACCGCATTTAATACTTCTGACACTCAAAGTTTAAATTTAGGTTGGTCAACAGACGAATTTTGCAGAGATCGAAAGCTAAAGACTTCAACGTTAAACATTCGAAGTTTGTTTGTCATGAAGCAAAGTTTGAATTTTGATCTTTGAAAAATGCTTCTATGTTGGAACATACGAATTTTCAAATTTAAAGTTCTTCTTAAAAGTGTGAACAGTAGTCTCATATTGCTATAGTGCCTTCAAAATTTGAATTTTGATACCCAAAATTCGTCTGTCAGTGGGCAGTTCAATAAGGCACAATAGTTCATCTATTCGAAATTCGAATTTTCAAAATGCAAAGTTCGTCTGTCAGAGAGGCCTCTTTTCAAACTTAATTCAAAGTTCGAATTTCTGAATACTATTATTCGTATGTCAACATATCATCACAACAGACTCACAAGCTTTGTTTCTAAAATTCGAATTTTCAAGTTCAAAGTTCGTCTGTCAGTGAGCCATTTTGATGCTCTTTCAAAACTTAGTTTTCAGATGAACTTTGACATATTCTCAGACGAATTTTTCATTTTTCATAAGTTGTATTTTATCTGAAATTCGAATTTTCAAAAACCAAAGTTCGTCTGTTAGAGAAAGCTTTTTTCAGACAAGTTTCAAAATTCGTATTTCTGCAGTCAAAATTCGTCTGTCAGAGAAGGCTTTTTTCAGACTTGTTCATTTTCAATATGAAATTCGAATTTCCAAAGTCAAAGTTCGAATTTTCAAAACAGCAAATCAGTATAAATGTTTCAAACTTCGTCTGTTAGTGGGTGTTTTTCAAATATTCCATGGATTAACATAGAATCATAATTTTAAAACATTTTTTTTGCCAATTCATAGTCTTTTACTCAATTTAAACATGGCTGTAGATTCTACATCTATTCTTGTGCTAGTTTTTCTTGAATTTCTCCACTTGAAATCATTTGTGCACCTTTGATATCTTCTCTTCAAACTCTAGAAAGTTGGTTTGGAATCATCAAAACACTTGATTCAATATTCTTCCCCTTTTTTATGATGACAAAACAACTTACAAACTGAATTAATACTTAGGTTTGCTTTAACAAGCTCCCCCTCAACATATGCACTATAATTTAAAAGATATCATATATAATAGACCAAGTAAAGAGATTCATTAATTCATTCAAAGTTCAACACAATGATGCAATCATAGAGTTCAGAACAAAAAAATTTTCATTTCATTTAAAAGCCATATTACAAGATATTACAAAGAAACAGAAAAACATTACAAAATACTACAAGAAGAATCAAGCATCCATAAGTTCTAAACACTATTTATTGGACTTGGACTTCTTGCTTGAGCTTTTGCCAGCAGACTTTCCAGTTTGCTTAGACTTCCCAGTTTGCTCGGATATCTTCTCCCCCTTTTTGGCATCATCAGGAAGGTGGACAAAATCATCAGGAGGGGAAATCTGAGATACTGGAATAGCTTGGAGAGGCACAGAGACAAATGGCAGGTCTGGGTTAAGCTTTGGTAAGGATCCAGAAATTTCAAAACTTGTGTCCTCATCCTCACTAGAGATTTCAAGAAGTTCAGAAATTGCTTGACTTGTGACTGCCAATTGAGCCCTTCATGCCTCCGAGAAACCATAAGATGAAACAGGTGAGGGAGCAGGGGGACGAAACATTTCTTCAAACCTTCTTCTCTGAGCTTGCAAGAGAGCATTGTGAGTAATGGCCTTTAGATCAACATAAGGCACAATGCTTCTTTCTTCATTCAAGACAGCTTGCATGAATGGTGAAGTGGTGATTGCTGCCATTAGTCTCTCAACTTGCTCAGATTCTTGATGTGAAAGGATTGAATCTTGAGCATCCGCTGGAATGGGCTCATGGGAGCTTGGTTCCTGAGAACCTTCTTCCTCCATGCCATAGTCCAAGACAGGACCGGGACTTACCTCATTGCTGGAGGCCTATGGTGTGCTCAATGTGCCAGCAGCCTCAGTGTCATGTACGGCAACATCAGGATCAGGAGAGGCTAGCACAAATGGACTTGCAGGCTCAGGAGTTAGAGACATAACAGGCTCAGAGAATCCTGGTTGAGGTGGAGCTGATATGCCAGGAATGTCACTTCTTATGTCTTCATATGCATCAGCAACCACTTTCATGTTCTTGGCCAACTGATGGATCTGATCTTGCAGATGAGCAAACTTGGCATTTTGCTCATCCTTGATGCTGAGTATGAGTGTAGACAAACTGTCATACAACTCAATGATCTTGGTTGGTTTGGCACGAGAGGAGGGAGTAGATGGAATCTGAGCTTGAGCAGGCCGAGATGGAGAAGGGACAGATTAAGAAGATTGAGGTGTGGGTCTTGGAAGAGCCTAAGAGGTACCTTCTTGCTGCAGGGAGGCATCTTTATCAAAGAAGAGATCTTCAGATTTTTCTGTTCCCTTCCCAATCCATCTTCCATCTTTCCTCTCTATCCCCATCCTTTGTAGCTTTTCTTCCTTGAAGATCTCAGTAGGTTTCTTTTTCCCTTTCTCAAGATGCTGAATTCTAGCATACTGAAGGATCTTAGAGATGATTGCTGCAAAAGGAAGGGTGGAGTCTTTCCTCTAATCTCTAGCCTTGATCATGCGTTGGAGAATGATATGTCCCATGTTGATAAGCTTCCCACGCATGATTGCTATCATCACATGTGCCTCTACCCTTGTAATCAAATTGAAGCTACCTCGTTTATTGAAGATAATCCTAGACACAATGTAGTGTAGGATTCTCACTTGAGCACTGGGGTCAGTGGGCTTGAGCAAGCTTATGGGTGGTCTGTTCTCCTTTTTTCTGAATAGAGTGTTCAGGATTGTGCTCTCCTTGTAGTTTAAGAAAGGTCCACCTTCTTCATCAGCAGTCTCTGCCTCATCCATATACCCAGAAGCAGTAATGTCAATCTTCAAGCCATCTTGCCCTGGAATTTCTAACACCTTGTTAAGGGTTTCATCTGTTAGCCAGATGGTCCTTAATCTCAAATTAAATTCCCACTTCCTCTTCTTGCTATTATATTTCAAAGAGGCATACCAAGTCTTGACTACCTCATCATCATACCTCTCCAATATCTCTAACAAATTTTTATATCTCATCATCCAAAGCCCGGCATTAAAGTTGTTAGAGATTAAAAATTCTTCCATATTGACATAGTGAGCCTTGATTACCTTCTTGCTCACAAACTTGGTCATGTACTCCTCCTGAATATGGGCATTGCTCCATAGTGGTAATGTGGTCAGCTCGTATTTGCCAGATTGAGTACTAGAGGAGGAAGTGGAAGCAATAGCAATAGCAGTAGCAGCAGCAGTAGGAGTAGCAAGAACCGAAGGCTCTGTTTTCTTTGGTGAAGATGCTCCAACTTTCTTTGAAATCAGCCTTTGGTGTAATTTTTTGCCTTTTGGAGGGGGTTGCTTTGTTCGATTCGTCTTTTCTTTTCGGTTTCTTACTCTCCTTTGAGGCATATTGGGATTTCAAGATTCTCTTTGGCCGAGACTCACCTTTTCCAACTTCTGCATTTTTTACTCTTGCCATTTTCGTGGAGGAATGATTCAGAAAGATGCTAAGAATGAGTTTATAGGTTGCGAGAGGAAGTTTAATCGATGGAAAATGAAGATTTACGGTCAGAATTAATGGGGATTGATGAGAGAATCTAAACAGACTCACAAAAGAGACAAATAGGATTGCGTCTATTCAGAGGATGACCTTTGGTTTTAACGTGCATAACAGACGAATTGTGAGGGGTCAAAATTCGAACTTCGAGTAGTTAAATAAAAGTTAACCCATTCAGCAAAGCTTACTGACAGAAGAATTTTCTCCTGGAAGTTCATTTGACAGAGGCTTGGTTCAAACAGAAAAAGATGAATAGACGAACTTTGTTTCAACAAAGTTCAAATTTTGAAGAACAGACAGCAAGCAATTATCAATACAACAAACAACAGATGAACTTTAATTATGAAAATTCGTCTTTCAGAGATTCAATAATGTGAGCATGTTTTAACAGACGAATTTTGAATCAAAAATTCGAATTTCAACATTTTGTAAAGAGTTTCCAACATACGTATTTTGAGAAATGGAAATTCATACAAGCTTCATGTTGAACAAAGATAATATTGGAATTTTATTTTTGAAAATTCAAATTTTCATAGACCAACAGATAAATTTCGAAGGACCACCAAGAACTGGTACAATGTAAAGCAAGCTGAAGTTCGTTTGATGGGCATCTAAATTTGAATGTTAAGCATGCTGACTTGTTCAAAAACACAATTTACCAGGAAATTCGTCTAATACACATCTAAAATGCGAATTTTAACTTTATAAACTTACAGAATGGATCCAGAAACTCAGATTTCTTGCTTTCTTTTTCACCTTTTGACTGTTCCATTCTGGTGTGCTCTATTTTTCAGATTTATTGCCATTGAAACTTATGAAGAGCACCTGCAACTTAAATTAAACTTACTCCGATACTAAAGTTAGAATTAAATCAATGTTAGAAATTCTAAAACAGATTTGCACAAGGATTTGGTTACAGTTCATTGGGATTTACCATACCCAATTCTCTTCTGATATTGCAATACCTATCTTCTGAAAGAGACTTTATCAAAATGTCAGCAACTTGATCTTCTGTAGGGATGTATTCTAATCTGACTTCTCCTTTCAGAACACGATCCCTTATGAATTGGTGCCTAACTTTAATATGCTTTGTTCTTGAATGCATGACAGGATTCTTTGTGATGTTAATGGCACTTTGGTTGTTACACATTATTGGTATTTCCTTTATCTCAACCTCAAGATCTTCAAGCTGCTGTTTCATCTAGATGACTTGGGCACAACAACTTTCAGCAGCAACATATTCAGCTTCTGCTGTGAATAAGGTCACACTGTTTTGCTTCTTGTTAAACCATGAGACCAAGGATCCTCCAAGAAACTGACATGTTCCAATTGTGCTTTTTCTATCAGTTTTGGATCCTGCAAAGTCAACATCAGTGTATCCTTTGATATCTTCTCCATTGCCCTTTGGATACAAAAGACCTATCTGTAATGTTCTAATAAGATATCTGAAGATACGCTTCACAGCAGTTGCATGGGTTTCTTTGGGACATAACCGGAACCTTGCACACATACAGACACTGAACATGATGTCAGGTCTGCTGGCAGTTAGGTATAGTAGAGATCCAATCATTCTTCCATACTGAGTTATGTCAAACATTTTTCCTCCTTCACCATATCAAGCTTGGTTGCAGTAGCCATAAGTGTTCCCATTGGCTTAGTGTTTTCCATGCCAAACTTTTTCAGCAATTCCTTCAGATACTTAGATTGATTGAGAAAGATATCATCAGCACATTGCTTAATTTGCAATCCAAGGAAGAAGTTAAGTTCACCCATCATTGACATTTCAAATTCTCCCTGCATTAGCTTAGAAAAATTCTTGCAAAGAGATTCATTAGTAGCACCGAATATAATATCATCAACATAAATTTGAACAATAAGTAAATCTTTATTTTCTTTCTTAGTGAACAAAGTAGTATCTACTTTTCCTCTGTTAAACCCCTTTTCAATTAGAAAATTACTTAACCTTTCATACCATGCTCTAGGGGCTTGCTTTAAACTGTAAAGGACTTTCTTCAGTTTATAAACATGGTTTGGTTTTGTAAAATCATCAAAGCTTGGAGGTTGGTCTACATAAACTTCTTCCATGATATATCTATTAAGAAAAGCACTCTTTACATCCATTTGATATCACATTATATTCTTTATGCATGCATATGCTAATAGAATTCTAATTACTTTTAATATAGCCACTGGAGCAAAGGTTTCTTCAAAATCAATGCCTTCTTCTTGATTATATCCTTTAGCAATCAGTCTAGCTTTATTTCTGATTATTAATCCAGATTCATCAAATTTATTTCTAAAGACCCATTTAGTGCCAATGATAGGATGATTTTTGGGTCTAGGAACTAAATCCCAAACCTGATTTCTTTCAAATTGATTCAATTCATCTTACATAGCTAAAATCCAGTATTCATCAATTAAGGCTTCTTCAGTACACTTAGGTTCAATTTGAGAAATGAAAGCACAGTTTATCAACTGATCTCTTAACTGTTTTCTGGTTTTAACTTTCTGTTGAACATCCCCAATTACTTGATCAACAGGATGATTTCTTTGATATCACAAAACTCTAGGAAGTTCTTAAGATATTTCTTCATTATTCTCATCCTCAAAATCTTTCTCCTAAATATCTTCCTCTATGTTAATAGATTCAGATATTTTTGGAGGTTCAATATCATCTTCTTCAGAAAGATCTAAGTTCTTAAAATTTGACATAAGATCATCTTCATCCGTGACATGTTTAGAGATAGTTTCATTTTCAATAAATACTATATGCATAGATTCTTCTACTAATTTAGACTTTTTATTAAAAACTCTATATGCTTTACTCCTACTAGAGTAGCCCAGAAATATACCTTCATCAGATTTGGCATCAAACTTATCCAAATTCTCCTTTCCATTGTTATGGATGAAACACAGTCAAATATATATAGATGTGAGAGGTTTGGCTTTCTTCCTTTGTACAGCTCATAAGGAGTCTTCCTAAGAATTGGTCTCATGTAGGCTCTGTTTATGATGTAACTTACTGTGTTTACTGCATCAGCCCAGAATATTTGAGAGAATTCCTTTTCATTCAGCATAGCTCTTGCCATCTCTCCAATTGTTCTGTTCTTCCTTTTCACCACTCCATTTTGTTGAAGGGTTCTTGGAGTTGAGAAGTTGTGATCAATTCCATGCTCATCACAATACTCCAGGAAGTATGAATTTTCAAACTCTCCTCCATGATCAGACCTGATAGACAAAATAGAAATACCTTTCTCATTTTGTATTTTCTTAGTTAAGGTTACAAATGCATCAAACGTATCACTTTTAGAAAAAAAAAACAGTATCCAAGTAAATCTAGAGTAATCATCCACAATTACAAGAACCTACAGATTTCCACCAATGCTCTTAACTCTAGATGGTCCTATTAGATCCATATGTAATAGTTGCAGAGGTCTAGATGTGGTGACTACTTTTTTAGATTTAAATGATGATTTAGTTTGTTTTTCTCTTAAGCATGCATCACACTCTGTCTTTTTCAAAAGAGATTTTTGGTAGGTCAGTGTCTAACTCATTTTTAACCAGTTTTGATAGTTGATTCATGTTAACATGTGTTAACCTTCTATGCCACAACCAACTATCATTATCCTGACTAATCAAACAGACAGAATCTAAGGGAGGAAGTTCATCAAGATCAATAGTATAACAATTACCATCACTCTGAGCCTTGAGGATTACTTTGTGATCACTTTTTTGGATGACCAGGTAGAACTTTGAGTCAAACAGTACCTAATTTCCTTTATCACATGTCTGACTCACACTTAGCAGATTGTGGTTGAGGCCAATTACAAACAGCACCTCTTCAATGGATGTTTAAGGATTCTTGTCCACAATACCAATACCAACTATTTTGTCATATTGATCACCTCCAAATGTCACCTTTCCTCCTTTCTTGTCTCTAAGGGTGATGAACTTCTCCTTATCACCAGTCATATGACTTGAGCAGGCACTGTCCATATACCATTTATTACTCTTTCTAGCTTTAAGACAAACCTGCAAGACAAAGTTCATATTTTCTTTTTAGGTACCCAAATTTGCTTGAGTTCTTTTCTGTCAGTAGTATTTTCCCTAGATACAGATGTATCTTTGAGAATCCATTTAACCTTCGTGTTAAGTCCATTTTTCTTTAACGCACATGAACTAGAAATATGTCCCTTCTTATTACAGAAGTGACAGGTGGTAAAGGGACTGCTGGATTGAGATGCAGGAAGAAATCAATGCAGATAATATTTTTGTTTTACATGCTTGGGTTGATCATAGGATTCAATATGTCGTGAAATATGATCTTTCTTTTTACTGCCACTAGCATGCACAAAATATCTCATATACACATTTTGATTTTTCTTTCTAATCTTTTCTTTTATTGCACAGGGGTCATAGCCAAGTCCAGCCTTTCCCTGTGTTATTCTCTGACTTCCCATTAAAGCAAATAACATATATTTTCCTTTAGTAAGTCTGGACATACTTTTCACCAGATAGTCATTGGTTTGCTTCAATTCAATGCATGATTTACAGCTAGCAGATTCAGCAATATGCAGATAAGCAGTTTCAGAGATGTTATGCTGAGATTCTAACTTGTTAATCTTTCTCTTAGCCTTTTTGAGTTCTTTGGCAGTCTTACTGAACTCATCATGCAATTCAGGAAATGCATCCAGTAATTCAGAATAGGAAGGTTCAAATTCATATATCTCATCTTCCTGATTACTGTTGGATGGGATTTCAGCTTCTTTAGATGTAAGTGCTATCAGACAGATGTCGGCAATCTCATCTTCATCATCTTCTTCTTCATCTGAGCTGTTGTCCCAAATTCATGAGATGAATGCTCTTTTCTTCTTGCCTTTGTCTGCGACTTTCTTTTCTTTCTCTTGCTTCTTGAGGAATTGTGGACAATCCCATTTGATATGTCCCTGCTTCTTGCACTCGTAGCAAGTGATAGGTTCTTTTCCTTCTCTCTTGCTATCTCCAGTTGCTCCTTTCTTGAAGAATTTATTGTTTCTTTTCTTGTTGTAAAATCTTCCAAATTTTCTGACCATCATAGCCAAAGTTTCTTCATCTAGCTCATCTCCATCGTCAGATTCTTCTTTCTCCTCACTAGCTTTCAGAGTGAGACCCTTCTTCATTCTGTCTTGTCCTGCCTCCTTGAGAGCCTTTATCTTTCCTTCATGTTCTTCGAGGCTACCAAAGAGGGTTGTGACAGATGCTGTTGATTCTCCTCTAGCTTCCTCTATTGGCGTTACTTTGGGTTGCCATTCCAGAGGAAGAGCTCTGAGGATTTTTCTGACTTTTTCTGTCTGAGTGTACTCCTTGCCAAGACTTTTCAATTGATTCACAATGAGGGTGAACCCTTTTTGCAGTTCTTTGATACTCTCTCCTTCAACCATTCTGAAGCTCTCGTTTTCTTCTATGCAGAAGTTCAATTTGTTTTCTCTAACTCCAGTGGTTCCTTCATGAGCGATTTCAAGGGTGTCCTAGATATCCTTGGCTGTGGAGCATTGTGAGACCCTGTAGAATTCGTCTTGATTCAATGCACTAACCAAGCAGTGTTTTGCTTTGAAATTAAGCAAGACTCTTCTCCTATCTTCCTCGTTCTATTCGGCCTCTGGCTTCTCTCTGTACTTCCCATCATCCTGCAATTTCATTGGGACAAAATCTCCCTTCTGGATGACAGACCATATGTCTAGATCAATGGACTGGAGATAGATTTGCATTCTCATCTTCCAGTATCCATAGTGCTCTCCACTGAAGCCAGGTGGTCTCTTTGTATTATTTCTCTCTGGTAGTATACTCTCTCCAAAGCTAGCCATTGTTCTTCTTGAACTGTTAAATCCTTTGTTGGGGAATCCAGGCTCTGATACCATTTGTTAGATATGCTGGCTTCTCAAGAAGGGGGGTGAATTGAGAAGATTAAAATTTTATGCAAAATGTCAATAAAGTGAGGAAAGCAAATGTGACAGTAAAACAGAGTATAAGTGAATAACAAGTAAAAGTAGTAATAAAGATGGGAAGACACAGATGTTTATCCTGGTTCAGTCTCTCAATATTGACCTACGTCCAATCCTTAAGCTACCACTTGAGATTTTTCACTATCTTGCAAGAATTTAGTGGGCTTCTTGCAAATGCCACAATACAGCTATGATACTCTGTTTTTAGAGCTCACACTTTCTCTCTTTGCACTCTAGCTAAGTGCTTCCTCAATCCCTTGTGATATCCCCTCACAAGAAAATATTTCTTCCAGATGAAGATAAGATTGTTTACAATGGATAGACTCTCTTAATCAAAGTGTATATGAAAGTTGGAGTACAAAGAATGAAGCATGTGAGAGTAAGAGACTTTGAGTTGATGATTTGGCAGAGTTTCAGTATATACAAAGTTAAAATCGTTACCCATAACTTCAAATGATATTATATTTATAGATTTAAGTCTTAACTATACGTTAGAGACAAAATCTATCCGTTAGAGAAGTTACCCAACAGTTACTCTGAAAAATTATTCGTTCACCAACCGCATTTAATGTTCCTGACACTCAAAGTTTGAATTTTGGTTGGTCAACAGACGAATTTCGCAGAGACTGAAAGCTAAAGACTTCAACGTTGAACATTCGAAGTTCATCTGTCATGAAGCAAAGTTTGAATTTTGATATTTGAAAAATGTTTCTATGTTGAAACATACGAATTTTCAAATTTAAAATTCTTCTTAAAAGTGTGAACAGTAGTTTCATATTGCTATAATGCCTTCGAAATTCGAATTTTGATACCCAAAATTCGTCTGTTAGTGGGCAGTTCAATAAGGCACAATAGTTCATCTATTCGAAATTCGAATTTTCAAAATGCAAAGTTCGTCTGTCAGAGAGGTCTCTTTTTAGACGTAATTCAAAGTTCAAATTCCTGAATACTATCATTCATATGTCAACATATCATCATAACAGATTCACAAGTTTTGTTTCTGAAATTTGAATTTTCATGTTCAAAGTTCGTCTGTCAGTGAGTCATTTTGATGCTCTTTCAAAACTTAGTTTTCAAATAAACCTTGACATATCCTTAGATGAATTTTTCATTTTTCGTAAGTTGTATTTTGTCTGAAATTCGAATTTTCAAAAGCCAAAGTTCGTCTATCAGAGAAGGCTTTTTTAAGACAAGTTTCAAAATTGGTATTTCTACAGTCAAAGTTCGTCTATCAGAGAAGGCTCTTTTCAGACTTGTTCATTTTCAATATGAAATTCGAATTTCCAAAACCAAAGTTTGAATTTTCAAAACAGCAAATCAATATAAACGTTTCAAACTTCATCTGTTAGTAGGTGTTTTTCAAATATTCCATGGATTAACATAAAATCATAATTTTAAAATTTGCCAATTCAAAGTCTTTTACTCAATTTAAATATGGCTGTAGATTCTACATTCATTCTTGTACTAGTTTTTCTTGAATTTCTCCACTTGAGATCATTTGTGCACCTTTGATATCTTCTCTCCAAGCTCTAGAAAGTTGGTTTGGAATCATCAAAACACTTGATTTAACATATAAATGATGGCCACTGGTGTACATGGAATTAAATTTCCTCTATTCTAATGATTTTGAATGAGTCCAATGGTATATGTGATCCATGTAGCCAACCTTACTTAGTAAGATAAAACTATTGTTGTAATGATTTTGAATGAGAGAAGATATTAGAATATTGTGATCTGGGAAGCGTAATAACTGTTACGGATTCAGGAATCAAGTACTACAATAAGATGTAGGACATCAAATATGTTGCTTTTGAGATGTTTTGCTTCTCAAATAGTTCCATAAGTTTCAGCTAAAGTTAGAAGAAAAGAGAGAGAATAAGTGTTCAATTACATCTGTTTGAATTGACAATTGAACCTGATGTAGTTGCTAAAAGTAGAATCATGAAAACAAATTCCCAATCTCATTGGACCCAGCATTTATATGAATTCTGATTATCATCATAAATGCTAGTACTTGCTAGAAGAGTCCCGATCTTTTTGGTTTTGTTATTTCATAAGAGGAGCTAAATGGATTTGCATTTTGGCTATTTCATCTTTGTGGGTAGAGATTACTGACTGAATCTTTTTTTTAATACTCTTTTTTCTTTTTGTTATAACTATTATTGTTATTTGAAATTTTTGCATACCCAAGAGCTTCTAATTCATCCTTTGGTAGAGGAAGATTCTCGTGCTATAGTCATTGCTCATGGAGATTCCTCTGTGGAATACTAGGAATCCTGATTATCATCATAAATACTATTCATTTTTATCCTCATGCATTTGAGATGGCCTTGCACTAATCGTTCAAGCCTTGCTGGAGAAGGTTTTACCTGAATCCTTTTAGTAACAACCAACAATAGTGAGGATTTTTGTTTTCCAGTCTATCAACCTTGTTCATTATGCTCTGATCAAGTCTATGTGAACTCATTTCTCTGTTGATTTATTTTTCATATTAAGGAGCTCTCATGTTGAATGATCTGGATTTTATTTCTATCCCGAAAGATATCTTGGCCGGCCTGCCCTTCGTTAGGGTGGCTAGAGTTCCTTGATCAAACTCCATGTCTACGCTGACATGTGATGGCCTTGTATATAGTATGGATTGTGGCCATGAGACTTCATAAGGTTGTGGTTTTATGTAAACAGATTGTTGAATTTAAATATGTGTGTGTGTATTCAAATTCAACACTTCCTGTAAGAGATTCCCTTCTGGAAGAGGAATCCATAGGTTAAACTATACATTTTTGATACAGCACGTGATAAGAATGAATAGGAGCAACTCTTATTGTCATTCACATATGATTCAAGTATTGTGACAGGTTCTGGCTGATTGTTGTTTTCGTCTGTTCTGTTGTTCTCTCTTTGAATGGTGTTGAGCATGAGCGGTCTGGTACTAGATGATGTATTGTCCTTGACTAGTTTTTTAGGGTATGAACTAAGGATTTGATTGTGGCCAGAAAAAAAAAAAGCATTATGATAGATTAAGAGATTTTAATGCTTTGATTTTTTTAGGAATACAATTAAACTCCCTCTGTTTCACAACTTGCATTGTTGTAATGTCTTTAGTTGATTTTACTGAATCACCATACGATTTTTAAAACAATAGCTTTATGAATGTTTTAGTGCCTGTTTGAATTATTTTTTTATAAAAGGTCTGTTAGAATAATCACAATTTAAAAAAAAAATTGGATAAAAGTAAAGAAGTTTACCACAAACTTGTTTTGATAAAGAAAAAAAAATAATGATTAGAAACTATAGTTTGACAAAGAGGCCCTTAATTATCGAAACAAACAATAATGCCATTTGTCCATAAATGATTTTGAGCTTCTCAATCATATCATATTTGCTTCAAAGTTGACATAATTCTAAAGTTCAAGTTCCTTAATTTTCCACTTCTAAACTGATCCCATCCTTCACAACGTCTAGTAATGGCGCTCGGTTTCAGTGCTCATCGGGGTGATGAGCAAACCATGCTCATCAGGGTGATGAGCACACCTAGTGAGATCTGAACCGTCCATATCTACTTTCAACGGTCCAAATTTACAATTTTTTATTTTAATTTTTTTAATAATAAAATTATTTTTTTAAAAAGTGACAGTTATAAAATTATCTCTATTTTACATTCTACATCTAATAAAATAAAAATATATTTAAAATAAAATAATTAAATTAAATTAAATCTAGACCGTCCAGTCTTGATCTGGACGGTCCAGAAAATTCGGTGCTCATCAGGCGCCTAGTAATGGGACTCACATCATTCATGATCTAGCGGGTGGGGAAAGCCATGTCATTTTTGTACTTTCGTAACTTTGGCTCTTGAAGTCATGATAGAATGGAAAATTGCACTCAAATCAAATCAAATGTATGAATATTTAGATTTTCATGAGTTACTTGTGGGTAAATCGATTTTAAAAGATATTTTTGGTGAGTAATATCCTATTGATTAAGATATGTGATCTATCTAATCTTAATTATTGATCGATATTAGCGGATTTTATATCACTTGTAACAAATAAGGCCAATAATCTCACATCAGAGACGAGCAATTAAAAATGCTACAGAAAAAGGTACTAAAAAATAATGCAAAAAAATTATGTTCATTGTTAAACTTTAAAATTGTCATCTTTAACTTTAAATGACAAATAATAAAAATTTTTATTAAATAATTTTTTATTCTCCTATGATGGAAAAGAGATGAAATTTTTTTTTTTGTATAATCATGAATAATCTTAAATGTTATGGATTTTAATACACAGACCGAATGATATAATCTTTCATGGAGATATAAAATAGCATATTAATTATGATGCTTGTATATTCACCATTTGAATCTTCAACCATTATTTTATATTTACATGCTCAATTTGACTTATAAACAAATGCAGTAGTATACGTATCATACTATCATTTTTTTCCGCTGGCCATCCAACAAAATAAAAACGATATTCATAATTTTGTGAAATAGCAAGGAGATTCTCCAATATCACATTAAAATTAACTAAAATTTTCAGAAACAGATATCATTACTTTGATTAAAAATAAAAATATTAAAACTCTAATGAAAAGTAATGATATTGTAATATGAAATGATCAGAACTCTTGAAGTGAAGGAAAAAAAAATATTTGTAGATTAACATCCTAATTGAGCGTCTCATATTTACATCCGAGATTAAAACCATTTTTTATGTATGCACATATTATATACTCCCTCCCTTCTCAAATATAAAGAAATTTTAGATAAGAGGTTTGATCCATAATATAAAAAGAAAAATGTACTAAATTTTTGTAACAATAAATGCTGTATTCCAAAAATATTTTTCAATTATTGTGGTTTATAATAAATATTAATTAATCTAGTGTAAAAAAAATTATTAATTGAGAATAATTTTATAAGAAAAAAAGTATATTTTATTATAAATTAAATAAGTTTAACTAACTTTATTATCATGTGTAAAATGGTTATTTTTTTCTTATATTTGATTCATAATAAGTATAACAAACAAAAAACTTCATCAAAGAAAAAAGACTTTTTCAATTAAATAATTTAAATGAAGCAGATAATGGACATGAGCATTCAACATCAGTAACCTTTCTTACAAAGTATAAAAAAATTTGCGGAAATGCATGGCAAAAAGTTTTTGCCCCCATAATCTTCTCCGTCATAGATAAAGAACAAGAAATATTTAGCGTGGTGTGATGTTCCTCAACTTATAATTAAACTAAACTCACTCAATAATATAATACATACATACGCACGTGTATATGTATGTTTTACAAACTGAACTATTCATGAACCAGTGATTGTGTACGTTACATTAGACTCCATGCACTATTAAAAAAAACAGATATTCAATATAAGTTAGGCTAACTATTATTATTACTATAAACTTGAATTGTTCATATTAATTGAATTAGGACACTTTTTAAAAATTTTAATATATTTTTATTTTAAAAGAAGTGTGTTACAGAGTAAAAATAGTTTTGAAATGTTAATTTTTAAATAATAATTAAAATAAAAATGAAATCTGAATGTTTCTACAAAATATCACGTCCTTGCTTTGAAAGTTGAAATTATTTTAAAGTAATCAGATATATTTTCTTATGTATTACTAATAATTAATAAAACTAAGTTATTCATAACTTATGAATAATACAATATGTAATAATGAGTCATTTATTATAAGAAAATATTCTTGTAATAACAAACAATAATAATAAATTTATTCTTATAAGTTTTGAAAATTTTATTTTTTGAAGTCCTTAATTTTTTAAATTTAGATCGTGAATTTTTAATTACTACTGGAATTCACACCCATGCTATCCAAGGTGTTTCTGATATCAAATAATTTTGATTATTATAATTATCAAACTATTATAAAGAAAAAAAAGACCATTCTTAAATTGTCACGCTATTATACAAAATTGTCTGACTACTATATATATGTATAATATCCTGATAGACCACATATGATGTGTCTGTTGGATTGCTACCATGATCAAAAATAAAAATTGTCAATCGTTTGTATACTCCACATACATGCCAGCTATAGGAATATAAAGTTGTTCATGTATAACCAATAGCAGTTGGGTTAAATGGTAAAGACTCAACACGTCTTAACTAAAATATTAAATTCAAGTCTTGTGAATAAAAAAAATCACGTTAAGAGAAATATTTCATTTGGACTCGATAATATTTTAACCTAACCCAATCATATGTTTATATATATATAAAGAGTTATTCACGTGTGAAAACTTGTATGGCCAAATAATACCCATCTTTAAATAGATTATTATAAAGTTATTTTAAATAATAAATATAATAATTTTAAACATTGATAAACATTATATATAATTATATTAATATGGCCCCAATACATTTATTGAGGCTTCGGTCCTATCAACATTTTAGTATAATTAAAAATTATATTGGAAGAGTTACCCCATTTCAACTCAACACTACTTGAATCTGATTTAATTAGATAATTATACAAAAAAAAATTTCAAAATGGTAAATTTTTAATATATAATTTGAAAAGTCAATTTTGGGTTAGAGTTTGAAGTTCCTCCAGGCTACTCTCTATGTTAATTCAGTGACCATCCCTTGGTTTTGTCGCTCTTTATAACATTTCCATCTGTCTCCATTTCTGCTGATTTGCCTTGTTGTTCTCCCTTCTCTCTCTCTTTCTGTTGGTCTGGTTCTGCTCCTAGTTCGGGAAGTAGAAAGGCTTTCTGGGATGAAAAAATTTGCTTGCTTGCTTTGTGACCTACTTGCTTAGGAAACGAATTATTTTAAGAGGAAAAAATGTCAAACTCAATCAATCACGTCATTGGTTAACCTAACTTCAGTCACATATCGGGTCAGACTAGATCTTGGGTCGTGTTCATGCTCAACCTCATCCAACTCGAACTATATGTTATCTAAGATTAATTATAGATTTTAAACATGTTGAATATTTAACTCATTATATACTTATTATTTATTTGATTTTTAATTAAAAAATAGTTTAGTAAAAGTCATTTTATCATATAATACATGTTGTGGTTTTATATGATTGTACTTTTTTAGCTTCATATGATTTTTTAGCTTCAATGAATGTACTTTAAATTAGATTATCAGATAATATCAATTTCATATAGTATTTTATAAAATATAACTAAGCATAAAAATATAGTTTTTTTTAATATTAATGATATTTTCCAACCAACATTTAAAAGATTAATTCTTGAGATGTAAAAATTATTGAGGTGGATTTCCATGCATGCCGGTTGTCAACAAATCATCAATTGCACAGTTACACCCATATCAGTTATGACATATTATAATCCATGGTCTTGTAACCCAGGATATATATGCCCACTGATTATGAAATAACAAATTTATATACAGAATGGTGAAATTAGGAGATTCTTAATTAATGGAATATCCGTTACAACCTCATTTACTGCATAATACTCCCCCCTATCCTTTTTGTAAGGAATTTTTTTAAAAATTTTTTTGTCCTTTTTATAAAGAATCTTGTAATATTTAATGAAATTTTTTTTATTTTACTTTCATCATTTATTTCTTTTTATAAATTATTATTAGATTTTTTAGATGAAAAATACACCTTCAATTGATCAAATAATATTTAATGTGGATTGTATTAGTATATTAAATAGGGGAAAAAATAATGTTTAGTTTTTTCTTTTAAGATTTTAAGAAAATAACTAACTTTCTTAATCTATATAAAGTAATTAAAAATTTCTTATAAAAAAGATTGGAGGGTGTATTAAAAACATATATACGTTTTAGAGAATATTGCTCATGATTCTAAATGTCATTTATGAGGTAAAAAAGAATCATTGATTTAGAATGGGAGAAACTACGTAGCATATAAAGTTATCGTTGCCAAGTATAGATATTATCATGTTGTGAGAGTGCGATTCATTGTGTTTGTGTTAGAATTCACAAAGTTCAAAATAAAAAAGTGACTGATTTAGAATGGGAGAATGTGAATAATGCCACATGGCATATAAGCTACTTATATGACTGGATTTGGAAGGTGTTTTCAGAATATATTCTCTTCTTTATTTATTATTAGTCATATTTTAAAAATTTTTAATGATCTTATATTTAATCATCCTATATATAAGTCACATTTCATAAATTTTTATAATATTAATTATTTTATTTTTAAAATATTTTTATTTAATTATGAAAAAAATAAATAGCTCAAATTTATGACATTTATTATAAATAAAAATAAAAATTATATTATTTTTTAAACACTTTTTATATTATAATAAATTTTTTTTAATTATAATAAAATAGTTGAAAAAGACTTACCTTAGATATTAGGAGAAATATATATATAGATTATTATTATTATTATTATTATTTTCTTCTCAGTCATCAGTGGCCAAAAGATTATGACGGGGGTTTTAATGCCTTTGATTTCAAGAATCTTTCCGTTATTCCGGTATAACGGCGTCTCGCTTCCTCAGCAAATCTCGGAAGGGAAGTAATTTTGGCGCTAAGAAAACCAACCCCATGACGCGTCACGCTCTCATTGGCCATAAATGAGCCGGGAAACCTATGACATCATCATTCATGTTGGTTTTCCCGCGCGACCACCCGGAGGCGGAGTGTTTCCCCAGAAAGGGCGCGAATTTTAGCGAGAAATGAAAGTGAGTGAAACATTGGGTTTAGAGCTGCTTCAAAATACGTGGCTGAATTGATTTGATCCGACATTTCGTCGTCGTTTGTGTGGCTTTGAGCTGGATCCGCTGATCATACTGGGAACAAGGAAGATATCAGAGGATCCTTGCTGGTATTGTTCTAATCAATATGTTGAATCTTTTTCTTGTGGCTCTCATTTTATTTTGGCGCTCAATTTTCTCAAATCTCAAGTCTCTTTCCAGCTCATTGTTCTCTGGAATGGGGTTTATTCAGAAAATTTCCATAATTTAAGATTTGGGAAAGTTGCTGAAAACTCTTTGTAATGGGGTTGGTTTGTCAGAGTGAAAACTGAAAACTTTGCCCGGAGTTTGTTCTTTTGTGAAAGTTACTGATAGGTGTATAGGGTTAACTGCAGTTTCGTTTTCTTCTGACTTTCTGTGTTACATGTTGGGTTTTGGGCTTTCGATTAAACTCAGGGTTTTTAGTTTGCATGAGTGGGTATTCAAATGAAGTTGCCTTCTTTCCAAACAGTACATGATTAGTATCAAAATGTAAGCATTTTTGCTTCGGCGCAGGTTTGATCTGGGTCTGTAATCGTATAGGAAAGGTTTGCATGAGTCTGCCGGCCGTGTTTAAGATGCAGGATGGCAAACCCTCAGTTGCCTCAGGCGGCAATTTCCAAGTTGAAGGCGAACAAGCTGACCCCGTTAAATCGAGATTCACAGAGTTCTGCAAGGTTCTTGTCATTTTATTGTAGAAGAAGACGCTCACCGTATCTTTCTCACTTTTGTTTTTTTAAAGAATTCCTCTTTCATTTTTGACTCTGTTCTTTTGGCTTCTCTTGTGCATCGTTGTTAAAAATTTCTTTTTTACAGTTTAGGCCAAATTCTTTTTGTTGTTTTTTACCCTCATTATTTTTTTTTTTAATGTGATGTAGTTCTTTTTTTTTTTTTTTACAATGTGATGTTATTATTGAGGAAGAAGAATACGCCCGTCCCTGGGAAGAGTAGCAGTAATGGTCACCAGCTGCAAACTTGCAAGAGTGTGTTTAGTGTAATCTTTTTGGGGAAAAGTAATTACCATATATTAACTGGGCATGTTTAAGATTTCATGATGATTATAATTGATAAAGGATCCAGAAAAGTTTTTGGTGGACAAGGCTAGAGGTAATTACTTTCAAGGACATAAACACTCACAAAGTATCTTTTTAAGTCAATGAACCATGCATGAATGGTGTTAGAGGTTTAATAAAACTAATAATTAGTTTAGACTTAATAGTTTAAACTTTTGGGTTGAAACTAGGGAGTTTGCATATTGCCGTAGGTTTAAATTTTGATTTTTTTTTTCATGAAATTACAGTGTTGTTTATTTTAATACAGAATGGGCTATCATTGGATGAGAAAAGTTGTACACAAGCATTAAAGCTGTTTGGAGAAATCAAGTACCTTCTACTGAAAAATATCTTATCTATTGGAAAGGGAACGGTACAATATAATATTATTCTTTTAATGTAAATTTTACTTACAGCAATTCTTTATTCATGAGGGTATCTCTTTTCCAGTCAGAAGAGGCAGAGAGGTATTGGTTCTCATTCATCATATACAGTGTCAAGAGATTGACGGAGAAAAATACAGACAGTGAGAAGGAAAAGACTGATCACAATGGGCTTTCCTTATGCCAGATACTGAAAGCGGCAAAGCTAAAGTACATTACTGTCTTTTTCTATATCAGAAGCTTTTAATTTGTTTAACTGTTTTCTTTTATCATCTATCTTGTGTCCAACAGCATTGCAGATTTTTTAAAAGAACTTCCTCAGTTTCTTTTGAAGACTGGTCCAATTTTGAGTACTCTATATGGCACAGATTGGGAAAATAGGCTTGAGGTATAGACTAAACAGAGTTATGCATGTGTGCACGTGCGATTATCCCTTTGTTTTAATCCTTGGGAAAAGTTACTCTTGAACCTTTCTTTATGCTTGTCTTTCAAATGTTTATACCAGGCTAAAGAGATGCAAGCTAATGTTCTTCACTTGTGCACTCTTAGCAAGTGAGTAGTCCACTATTTTCATCGTATACTCTGATTGATGTCTTTTGGTGGCCTACTTTAGGTTTGGCATAAATACTGTGGTAATGGGCTTGTGGAAACATGGAACTATGAAAAGCTACAAATTTGTAGTTAACTTGTGGAAGATATCTTATTTTGGTAGGAACAAAAAGATATGTTTCTTGAATACATATCCGTAAACATATATACTCTTCATCCTATAATTTATACTACTGTTCAAAATGTTAAGTTCCAAGAAGCAGGTATATAATGGTTTCATTTAGTCCTCCCTCAGATTTTAAAATGTTTGTTTGCTGAGCTTCCATTTTTGTGGTATATGTCACTTCAAGTATCACGTACAGTATGCCAGTGGGACATCACATCTTGTATCTTTGATGGTGCTAGGTACTATAAACGTGCATTTGGAGAGTTCTTCTTGGCAAATGATGCAAATGTTGGAAACCAGTCATCTAGAACTGTTCATGTATCTGAATACCATCGATTTGGATGGCTACTCTTCTTGGCACTTCGTGGACATGCTTTCAGCCATTTGAAAGACTTGGTAACTTGCATCAATGGTTTAGTTTCTGTCTTGGTAAGTTAGATTCCTCTTGTACGTTCGTGTTATTTCTGTTTTATCAAAGATATTTCTTACCTGCTACATAAACCCATTATAGACTTAAGACTAGTATAAAAATGAGTTGTTGGAACATCCATGCAAAAACTGGAGTTTTCTTGTAGAACATTGGTTTGGAGACTTCAATATTATGTTCATAATACATGAGAGCCATTGCCTGGGTTGGAGAGGTCACGCTAAAGAAACAATTTCTCATTTGCTTGCGTCTCACTGACAGGCTATCTTGATTATCCATGTTCCTGTTCATTTTCGGAGTTTCAACATTCATGACTCTTCACACTTTGGTAATCCTCTTTGCTTTTATACGTCTTTTGTTCAAATCAGTCTTCTCTTTCTCATTTTGTGTGCCCACATGCTCATGCTTGCACTCATTTTGTTGAAGGCTCTTTTGGAGCTGAATTTATATATATTGGCAATTTTTATATGTTTTTGTTCTTTTAACATGTGTTTCAGTCAGGAAGGGTAGCAAACATGTGGACCTCCTAGCATCACTGTGCAACATGTATCACACTTCAGAAGATGAATTGAGGAAAACCATGGAGAAAGCCAATATTCTAATTTCAGATATATTGAAGAAGAAACCTCGTTTGGCATCTGAATGCAAAAATGAGAATCTAGAGAATTTTGATAGAGGTTCGTTTTGATAATCTCTATCTATCATAAAAATTTTTCATTTAGAATATATGATTTTATTTACAGATGTTTATGCTCCCTTTCATTTCCAGATGGTTTGACCTATTTTGAAGATCTAATGGAGGAACCATACCTGCTGTCCAGCTTAGATATCTTAGAAAAAGATTATGATTATGCAATTTGTAACAAGGTTGAACTGGATGAGAGGTTGTTCATTGATGAGAAGGACAGCTTGGTAGCTTCAGGAAGCTTGTTAGTTAGTTCTATCTCAGCAATTGGTGTCAAGGTATGATTAATGGACGGTTCACAGTTGTCTTAAAATAATCCTATCCTCGGTAAGGAAAAACCTAAAAATGTTTTTTTCCGTGTTATAGAGGAACTTTGACATATTGGCATCACCTTCCAAGACTATTGCTAGTTCACTTTCCCCCCACAGCTCTCCTGCCGCTCATGCAAATGGAATTCTGGGTAGCCTAAATTCAAGGATGGCATCCACCCCAGTAAGCACTGCAATGACTACTGCAAAGTGGCTTCGTACTGTCATCTCTCCTCTTCCATCAAAGCCCTCACCAGATCTGGAGAGATTTCTGTCATCATGTGATAGGGATGTTACAAGTGATGTAGTGTGCAGGGCACAAATTATACTGCAGGCTATATTTCCAAGTTGTCCTCTGGGAGAACAATGTGTAACTGTTAATCTCCAAAGTGCAAACTTCATGGATAATGTCTGGGCTGAACAGCGGAGACTGGAAGCTCTTAAATTATATTTTAGGGTTTTGGAAGCAATGTGTAGGGCAGAAGCCCAAAGATTACATGCAACTAATTTAACATCATTATTAACTAATGAGAGGTTCCATAGATGTATGCTTGCATGTTCTGCAGAGTTAGTCCTAGCAACACATAAGACTGTAACAATGTTGTTTCCAGCAGTATTGGAGAGAACTGGAATAATGGCTTTTGATCTTAGCAAGGTGATAGAAAGTTTTATTAGACATGAGGAATCTCTCCCAAGAGAATTGAGGCGACATCTTAATTCATTGGAAGAACGACTTTTGGAGAGCCTGGTTTGGGAAAAGGGTTCCTCAATGTATAATTCTTTGATAATTGCTAGACCTGCCCTCTCTGCAGAAATTAATCATCTTGGATTGTTAGCTGAGCCAATGCCATCATTAGATGCAATTTCAATGCACATTAACTTCTCTTGTGGAGCTTTACCTCTTGTGCCTTTGCAAAAGCTTGAGACTTCATCAAGTACTGGTTCTCATTTCAGTTTGAAGATCTAAATCATGTTTCTCTGTTTCATAATTCTTTCTAGAATGGTTTCCACAAGGAACAATTTGTTCAACTAAAGTAACATATTCATCCATCAATGCTTTTCAGATCAGATTGGGGATATCAGGTCTCCAAAAAGACTCTGCACAGAATACCGAAGTATGGTGGCAGAACGAAATTTCTTTACATCACCTATGAAGGATCATCTTCTTCATTTCAACAACCTTAAGTCAAAGCTAACCCCACCTCCTTTGCAGTCAGCATTTGCAAGGTATAATTGGATTTCCAATTTGGTAGTAGCTATGGATGTAAATTTTAATTATTTTACTATGTTAATATTGTATTATTGTGGTGTGGTGCTTCCTCTGCAGTCCAACAAAACCAATTCCAGGAGGGGGAGGGGAAACATGTGCAGAAACTGGGATAAGTATTTTTTTTGGCAAGGTATTTTTTTTTGGTACTGTCAAACCAATCCAGTTGTTAAAAATGTCTTGCAACTTATTTTTAACATGGTTCTTGATAAGGGAGTGAAGACAACTGTACCTTATTAGCTTGTCTTTTGATGTGTAAGTACCTGTTGTGCTAGTGGTTTACACGGAATATCAAAAATTTTTAAATTACCTTTAATGTAATTTTATATTATAAAAAAATCTTCATAGAATTTCTTTAAGTTATAAACAATAATAGTAATTTTATCTCACTAAGTGAGGTCGGCTACATGGAATCATACTGTATCATATAATTTCTTTTAAGTTATGAATTGAATATATGTAAAGTTCAAACAATATATCCTCTTATTTCCTATTTTTAGGGTTTCTCCCAGTTTTATCCTAAAATTCATAATTATTCTCATTACAACTGAGTCTCTGACTTCCTAAATTCATAATTCAAAGTGTATTTTGTGATATAAGTGGGTGAAATTTGTATATTATACTTAAATCTTTTTGGACTTTAAACATTGGGTAGTCTTCTGCCGATGAATCTAATGTCAAGGTAACAAATTGTCAATTTTTTAATCACATAGTTGCAATGACTAAAAAGACTAGAAGACATCTATATTTTAATTAAATTTTGAAATATATCATTCTCATACTGTTACCATGTTTTTCATAGTCTGTTATTTATTTTATTTCATTGCAAATTCTCACTAACGCTCAAACCTTTGATACTATATTTTCCTATCCATCAACAGAAAGCATTATCCATGTATGCAAGCCTTGAATACCTCAAAAAGGACTTTCAAGTTATTTTTATTATGAATGTTGATAAGGGTGTGAAGACAGCTTGCCTTCTCTATTTGATGGATTGAAGATTTGTTTGTGTATTCAGATTCTATTTGGTCACTGATGTGGCAAGACATTTGATCTGTGTGTGATCTTGAAGCTCCCATGTGGCATCACTTAACATGTCAGAAATCACCTTCTTTGTCTAAATCACTATTTGGCAATGGCCTATTACTTCACTTCCTGCAAACAGTTGTTCATACTTTTGAGTCAGGCTTAGAATATTGATTGGATGGCCATTCTGATTCTTGTGTTAATTTAAGATTTGATGAGTAAATGAATTACCTACTGTTTTTTCAATCACTTACACATTGTTTGTACTTGCGTTTCCTAGATCATTAAGCTAGCAGCTGTCAGAATAAATTGCATGGTTGAGAGGCTACAATTATCGCAGCAGATACGTGAGAATGTTTACTGTCTCTTTCAAAAAATCCTAGATCAACGAACATCCCTCCTTTTCAATCGCCATATTGACCAAATAATTCTCTGTTGTTTCTATGGAGTTGCAAAGGTCCTTTTCATCCTCTATTCTTTTTAGATCCTTGTTAGAATTTGTAATATGCCTTTCAATCATTATCTATTTATCAATTTATCCTGTTTTTCAGATTTCTAAACTGAGCCTAACTTTTGGGAAGATCATTGACAGCTATAGAAAGCAACCACAGTGCAAGCCAGAAGTTTTCCGTTGTGTACTTATTAATTGGTCATTGGCACACCGTAAAGGGGTATGTAACTAGATTTGACTCTTAACTAGGCTTTTTGAGAAGTCTGACCCTGTGATTGATCTGAAAACAGAGAACAGGACAGGAGCATGTTTATATCATTAAATTCTACAATGAAATATTCATTCCCTCTGTAAAGCCTCTGTTGGATGAGCTTGATCCGGTGGGAACAAGTAATAGTAATGGGATACCTGAATTCAACACTAGCAATGATGGTACATGTTTGTCTCTGACGCTATATCTAATTGTGTACATGGCTTTCCCTGCTATGAATTTTCCACAATCCATTGACTATTGTGCTGTTTCTCTTTCCAGGTCATTTGGTTCAATGTCCTGGATCTCCAAAAATATCTCCATTTCCAAGCCTTCCTGATATGTCTCCTAAAAAAGTGTCTGCCAAGCATAATGTATATGTCTCACCATTACGACCATCCAAGGTACTTGGTTATTCAATTTGCTTTCTTCTTTGGATCCCATTTTATATTCTTATCTAGTGCAGTACAATCAATGGTGAGTGTGCTTAAAAAAAGGAGAGAGAGAGAGAAGCATTTGGTGGGCTGTTGTTTTTCTGCAGCTACTAGGAGAGTGTCATTAGATGCTTACGTCAAAATTTTCGTTGTCTATTTTTTAATCTGCTTCCCTGAAGATGAGTTTGTTTTCTTATTTATGACATTGACAAGTTGATGTCATGACGTGTCAAAAAGATGTAGCCTATGCTAGACGATAATTGCTAAGAGAAGAACAAAATTTTGTTTGGTGTAAGGATGCTTTCTTTTTCTTTTTCTTTTTGGATAATTTTGAAGGTTCTGTTGGGTTTTGGTTCAAAGAAAGTATCTAGAATCAAACCTTAGTGAAACTCGATGAACTCAATCCACGTTTTAAACCCAATGAGTTATAGTTTCTGAGGTGTATATACCACTAAGGATTACTTTATTATAGAACAATAACTAAAATGTTTTATTTTTAAGAATTTGGTGTCTGAGATGCAAGATTGGAGAGCCCTAAATTGAAAAACTTAGTTTGAAACCATGACCAGAGAATGTTTACTGATTGAATACAATCTATAACCCAGTTTATGATGTTATTGGATTGCTTCTGAGGTGTTGCTAGCCTTAGTTTTATTGAATCTATGATTGTTATTGGATTGCTTATGAGGTGTTGCTAGCTTAGTTTATTTCGAGACTCAAATACAAAAGGACTAGTTCATATGTCTTTGATACATGGACTCTAAGCTTAATCATTCATATCATATTCACAGATGGATGCTCTAATATCACCTAGCTCAAAAAGTTACTATGCCTGTGTTGGGGAGAGCACCCATGCATATCAGAGTCCTTCACGAGACCTGTCAGCCATCAATAACCGTTTGAATGGGTATGCTTTTCTTCATATCTTGACTTATGGAGATAGGAATTAATTTATTTTTCGTAAAGTTTATGTCCTTATTTGCTCTCATTCCCTTTTTAGCTCTCGGAAGGTCCGAGGTGTACTAAAATTCGGTGATGTCGATGTCGGCTTGGTTAGCGACAATGTGGTTGCAAGCAGCCTTTATCTTCAGAATTGCAAACAGCCTTTAGTGTTTCCCCCTCAGTCAGGTGCCCCATTGAAGTCTGAGCAGCCTTACTCTTGAATGCAACATACTTCAATTCCCTCTGTAAATTCTACTTATCTCCGTTCTTACACGTTGATGCATAGTATATTTGTGAGTTTGAAAGGGTTTTGTTTGAGCGGTGTTTTGTAAAATCATGCCGCCACTTTCCTTTTTGTGTAAATTAGGTATTTAAATGCAAAATATAGGTCTCTCTGATTAGCTCCTCAAATGAATGTTTTCTTATCAATATCAATATATCTATATTAATATATTTTTTCCATACTCAATTATAAGAAAATTTTGAGCCTTTTCATTTGTTTCAAAATATCTGAAATATAGATAAAATTTATAGAGTAATTAATATTATTTTTCTTTTATGTTCTTGAATAATTAAAACTGTGTAGACAATTATCAGTAATTAATTAATTTAATTTCAAATTTTTAATATGGACAATTATGGAGAAAAATGAAATTATAGTATAATTAATGTGTTTAACTAATAAATTTGTTTTTTTAATGATGAGATGAGATAGTTATTTGTTTTTTATAATTAGAGATGGATAAAATATAATGTAAAATTTGTAGCAAATTGCAGTGTTTGTAGTCTAGAAGACTCCAAATCATGCACAAGGAAGCATTCCTTCTGAAAAGCTTAACTATTCTTGTCATATTTTACAGTGACTTTATCTTTTAATGTAATCGAAAAAATTTAAGCAAGGTTATCTAAAATCAATTAAATTATCAAAAGATTATGAGTAAAATATCATGGCTTCCCTTTTCTTTTTTTTAATTATATAAAGACTTCATTTTGTTTTTGAAAATCTATATAGACTTTCTTTAAAATTGAAAGTCATATTATACAAACTTCACATCTATTTATAATATCTTCTTCCATTTACTCAATTGTTAATTGACTATTAAATCAAATTATTAAACTTTTTGGCAGACCAAAATACCCCTCTTTAATATAAATAATATTTAAGAATCATTTAAATACTCATTTTAGCTAAAAAAAATATTTTGAATAAATATATTTTTAGACTTTATATATATATATATATATATATATTATAAAGTTGAATAGTTTTATCATTTTAAAAGTTCTGAATAATTTTAAGGATTGATGTGGATACCTCAGTTTTAGAAAATGGACCTGCCTCATTCAGTAGTGTTACCAGAAATGAACGGTGTGAGTGGCATGTAGATGTCTCGGCCACAAGCTGGGATTTCATCTATCCACTGCAGCTCAGCAGCTGAACTCCTTGCCATATTTTGGGATCTCTCCAATTGTAAGTCTAGGAGTCTTAACAATGTCCTGCTGGCTGAATAGTGGCTCTATTGAGTCTTGAGTCAATGAATTTGATCCTATGGCCATGTGGGATAGGCCACCTTTATCTAGATGTGATTCTTAGCATTAGAAAATTGATGATTAATATAACCGTCTGGTACTTGGTCACCACTTTAAGCTTCGACTAATTTGAATCGAGTTGCGTTGGGTCTCAAATAGGAGGAATTTCTCTCAAAAGTGTTTTCTATATTCATACAATCTTAAACCGGACATATTATGTTTAAATAATCTTAACCTCTTTCATTGTGCATTGAGTCCATGAATTTGATCCTACAGCGATGACGACCACCCTTATCTGGATGTGATTCTTACCATCAAAAAATTGTTGATTGATAACTCAGAGTATAGAGTTTTTTACTCGAGAAGAGATGCCCTGATGGTTGGGGATAATTTGGCAAAGAGTATGCAGTTTGCGAATTAAGAAATCTACGTTTATCAGGACCCCCCCTTCAAGCTGTCTTAGTGCATGTTTGGGAAAACTTTTATAGAAGTGATTTTGAGTATAATAGATTTTGCATAAGTGATTTTAGTTAGAATAGCTGTTGTAAAACTTAATTTATGTTTGGATGTTTTTATTTCAAAAGTGATTTTGCAAAACTAAACATGTTTGGATTATTTCAACCATAAGCACTTTTGAATGTGTAATAATATTATGTTTACAAAATTAATTGATAATTTTTACTTCAAATTATAAATTACAAATAATATGAAAGAAAGCATATAAAACATTTTTAATTTTTAAACTAAATAAGCTGATATTGTTATAAGGAACTTAATAATATAACATCACTAATTTTCTTCGAAATATTGTACAATTTGATCTCGAATTAAATCACGAGTAATATCCATATCTCTTGAAGAGGCCAGGGTTAGACTTGAGGATGATGCTCGATACTCATTAGTACGATCAGTATCTTCATGCTCAGTTATATTTTCATTTTCATAACGCAAGAACTCAGAATCTGTTTCAGATTTCCTTCTAATGAAGTTATGTATGGCCATTGTTGCACAAACTATCTGAACTTGTGTATCAAATTTGAATCTGGGCATTCGACGTAAAATTGCAAACCTATTCTTCCAAACTCCAAAAGTCCTTTCTATTGTGCTTCTTAAACTTGAATGGTAATAATTGAATGCTTCATTCGGGTTAGCAAATCCATGAGTACGTTTGAATTCTGGCAGGTGGTAGCGCTCACATTTATATGGACCAAGATATCCCGTTGGTGTTGGGTAACCAGCATCTACCAAATAATATTTACCTAATAACCAATGAAAATTTTGTGAATCAATTATGATTTCCAATGAAATAATAAAAACTTGTATTTATAAGAAACATACCAGGAGGCGGATGCGGAAAATTCATGGAAGGAGTTGTGAGGGCATTCTCAAAAACACGAGCATCGTGTGCGGTTCCTTCCCATCCGGCTAATACAAAAGTGAAGCACATATCCCAATCACATACAGCCATTACATTTTGCGTTGGATATCCTTTTCTCCCAATAAATCTGGGTTGTTCGGTGGGACTAACAATGCATGGGATATGGGTTCCGTCAATAGCTCCTATAGCATTCATGAAAAATGGCCAATATCGGCAATCATGTTGTATTTTTGGTGATATATCACGAAATCTGCTATCTCGTGGCTTGATGTATCTCATTGATAGTCTAAGGCATGCTACTAAAACTTCATGAAAATGTCTACTTATGGTCTCTCCTAAGTGTTGAAATCTTTCTTGTAGCATCCTATTTCCAACCCCATGTCCAACTGTGTTTAAAAATATCGCAACCATTTCTTGCACTCCCATCCCCTTAGTTTGTTTCAATCCATGTTCTACTAATTCAGTGCAAAGTTCATCAAATACCTTCTTCTCCATTCGAAACATCTCATAACAACGCATAGGATGTCCTTGTAAAATTTCATTCACCCATAAATGACCTGTATACTGACTAGTTCTTCGTGGCTCTTTACATAAATATTTAAACGCATACAATACAACCAGTGCACTCACCTGTGCAGCCTGATCTAAGTCATCATCAGAAGAGTCACTCATTTTATTATTTGTACCTGTAAGTTGGAAAACAAAATAATTCTTTACACAGTTGACTGTCTAAAAGTTCAATAATATTAGATAAATTTATAAGCTCCATATAAAACAAAGTTTTTCAAACATAAAAAAAGATAAAGTTCATCCACCAAAGTTCATAACAAAAAAGAAAGGAAGCAAAGTACTAAATTAAAGCATAAATAATATCCTAAATTCTATAAGCTGCCAACTTCAACCATGCCATCAATCTGTCCTTATGTGGTCTCAATTTAAAAAAGATCTCCCTCTTTGTCGGGTCCGAAAGGAGTTCACAACATCGAGAATACCACTCCAGATCCATTGTGATCTCCTCTAATGTGCCTAGTTCATCCATCGCTTGACCCATAGATGTTTCAGCCTTTTGTTTTCCTCGTGACTCCTAGGCATCAGCAATTCTACTAATTGCATCAACTAGATGTCTTGCATTCGGGGCTCTCTGCTTTTTCTGTCCTTCAGAAGCTCCCACCCTTTTTCTCTTTCCCATGCTTCTTTCACTAGAGTACCCTTGCGAAGTGTTTAAGTTAATATCTCCAAATTCAGTACTGATTCCAGCACTAACTCCAGGAGTAGGATTTTGAAGTTCCTCCTCACTGTCCCCTGATCCTTCCTCTAAGTCTAAGGTAGGACGGTACACATCATCATCTTCTTCTACCTCATTAGGTAATCTTTGAGATGAGGGTGCCCATGCTTGTTGTCCAGTTGCCACCACACTTTTGAATAGAATTGTTAATTCATCTTTGAACGGGAGTCCTTTATATCTGTATTTTGCATATAGTGGATTTGCCTACATGTTTACAACCATTCATTGTTATATATTACACAATGAATATAAAGTTTATAACTCCAAATTCACAATTACATACCTCTTGCTTCTCAGCCCACCAGCTATCAGGTGCATCTACTGTATGCGTGTCAGGCTTCCATCCTAAACCTGTCTCTTTCTCAAACAATTTGCACCATGTCATCCACTCTTTTTTAAGGGAATCCAACTTATTTTTAAGTTGTCCCCTATCATAGCTCCTACCGGTTTGTTCTTTAAATCTAGAAACTATTTCTCTCCATGCTATTTTTGTATAAGTAGTTCCATGCCGTTGCCCTTTGTGGACTTGTTGCAAGCACAGTTTGATTAAAATTTCAGTCATTTTAATGTCCCAACTTGCCTTTGCCTTATCATTACTCATGATTCTATTACAAAAACATCCATGATAAAAAATCGGGTCCAAACCATTCATGCAAACAGAAACATGAACAAGACAAGGGGGAATTAATCCAACATCATAAATGAAGAAAATATACCAATCTAACCAATACAGAGAGACAAAAACCTATATCATAAAACCATTCAAATTCAACAGCTCCAAATTGCAGCGTGAAAAAGATGCTAATCAAACATCATATCCCACAATTATATAACCACCAGTACAGCATACAACATCAGCATCATCTTCAGCGATAGGTGGAATGATTATTATATTACAAGAGAGACATTGAATCACTATCATACTTGATAAAGAACAAAATTTATTGTCAGGATTAATAGAGTACCAACAACAAATATTCTCCGTTTTGAATTACCAATGGAACTAGACCACAGCACCATAAACATGACATGTAGATAAATATATTCTCTTCTTAATTTCCTCTTTCTTCTTACGAATCCTCCCTATTGGATCTCCCATCTCATCAGCATTTGAACAGGGATTCATAAAATCAATTTTTTAATTAGTTTCAAGTTTCAAACTAAGAGAAGTTAAGGCATTATCTTAAGATTTTGTAATGAAATTCCTGCAGTTGATGGCATGAATAGCACATAATTATCCCATGTACACGATGGTCATCTTAGAAGAGAGATTATAGAAGCAATTTGTTTTTTTGGTAGGCTTGCAAGGGATCCACTTTTCATGAGAGGTTTTCCTAAAGAAATTAGAATCTCTAGTTTTCGAACAGGTTCAAAACAGAGTCCCACACACACAAAGTCACTGGATGTATAACAGAGGTTGAGAGGAAGAAGATTTCTTACCGTTAAATGCTCAGATCCAAGGTTGACGGAGGTGGCCAAGAAAGTACTGGAAGTCGCCGGTTGAAGGTGCTCCGAGGTTGAAGAAGAAGCCCCGAGGTTGATGGAGGCCGTGCTTCACCTGGTCTGCGAACAGGGGTCGCCGTGAATGAGAAGCTTCAGCAGAAAAGATACACGCCAGTACCGGATCTATAACAATGGAAGTCACCGGGTCAAGATGCTCGGAGGTTGATGGAGGCCGTTCTCCACCGGATCTACGAACAAGGGTCCCGGTGAATGAGAAGCTGAAGCAGAAAACAGACACACCGAGACTGGATCTATGACAATGAAACTCACCGGTTGAAGATGCTCGGACATTGAAGAAGAAGAACTGAGGTGGATGCCGTTGTCCACCGGATCTGCAAACAGGGGTGGTGGTGAAGAATGAGACGCGTAACCACACAAATAAAGACGCCAGGACAAGATCTATAACACCGGAAGTTGTCAAGAGGTTGCCGATGAAGGATGAGCTCCACGATGCCGGAAAAACCACACACCCTCCACCATTGAAACAGATGTTGGCAACAGAGGAGGTGCTGATGAACCCGACGGAGGAGGTGCTCGGGCAGCTCTGGGCTTTCAGAAATAAAAGAGGTAGTTATGTATTTTAATGCTGCTTACATGTATTTTAATGCTCCAACGGTAAAAAAATCTATTCTGACCACCGAAGAAGCTTTTTCCCTCAGCTTATCTTCATAATCTATTTTAAGGGACAATCACTTTTTTTTAAAGCTGTGCCTGCATTGTCCAAACATAATATCCCATTTGAAAAATCACTTCTTGGGTTCAAAACTAAGGTTTGGACAGTCAAAAAGCTTTCCCAAACATGCTCTTAGCTTACTACGGCAGGATATGTTGATCTTTAATGCCTCCTATATCGAGATCCACGAGGCTGACTTCTAGTTTGTTTGTTCAAAAACCAAAAAAAAAAAGTTTTGAATGCAGTTATTTAAACTTATTTATTTAGTGATTTTTTAAATACATACTTTTAGCTAACAAATTTTTATCATATATAAAATTGTATTTAAACACTTATGTGCAAAAAAATAGTTTTAATAAATACATTTTCAAACCTTTTTATTATATTATAATATTAATTAATGATTATTATAAAATTAATTAATAATTAATGTTATAATTTTAAATCTTTTAAACACATCCCTTATATTATAATATTTTTTAAGAGGAAGTTACTATTTATAACAGTGCCTTATGAATAGTTTTTTTTTATTTTTTTTAGTTGTTTTATATAAAATTGTTTTTATTTTAAAAACTTATCCCTTTTCTCTTCTACTTTCTCACTTCCCCATCTTTTCTCTTTAACTTCTCTCTCTTGTACATGTTGTTTTTTATCTTAATAATTTTTCATACATGTTAGATTTATTTTTTATTTAAACTTTTTTATTATTTTCATGTATTTAAATTTTCTAACATTTTAATTTTTTTCCAAATTTATATTATTTTTCTAGAATTTTTATTATTTCTTAATTGTTAATTTCTTCAAATTAAATATTATAAGTTTCTGAATTTTTTAATATTATTATTAATACTAATTTCTTGTGATTTTTTAAATTCTTATTTTTAAAATTTACCTCCGTCATTCTCAATTTATTTTGAATTTTGAATTTATTTAAAAACTAAACTTATATGCTTTTTCTTATATGATTTTCATGCTATTTTCTTATTAAAATTTAATATTTAGATTTTTTAAATTTTTTTAAGTTTAAGAAGTTAATACTTTTAATATATAATTAATGACAAAATGTACAATATATTAAAAAATAATTCACATGTTAACTTTTAATTGGAAAATAATACAAAAAGTATATAAGGAAAAATATATAAGTACTTTCCTTTATTCAATATTTTAACTTCCTTTGTATAATTTTGTATTATTTCTTAATTATTAATTATTAACTTCTTATCATTAATTCTTAATTATACTCTAAACTAACACATGTCTATAATTAGAGCCGGGAAAACGAGTTTCAACCCATGGGTTGACCCGTTTTATGACAGTCCTGAACTGGAAAAAATAGAGGCTATATTGAGACGGTCATTTTTCAACCCGGATTATTTAACCCGCGGGTTACGCTGGCTAACTCGCCAAATCTGTGGGTAAGCCCGTTTAGCCCGTTTTTTTTTTATTATTTTCAAATTACTTTATTTCTATTTCTTTATATATATATTGTTTAATATTAAAACTTGAAATTATAATTGCTTTATACTTGGAGTTGAAATTTTCACATATTTTATATTTAATGTTGTTGAATTATAATACTTACATAAATAATTATTAGTATGTGTTAATATATTTTGATAAATTAATGGTTTGTGTGATTTCTATTTTTAATTTAATTATGAATCAATCATGTTATTTCTTTTATTATTTATACTAGTGATTTAAGTTATTATTCAAACTTACGACTTAGTCCGTTTAACCCGCTTTTTTTAATTTTTAATTTTTTCTTTCAAATTACTTTTTTTCTTTTTCTTTATATATATTGTTTAATATTGAAAATTAAAATTAGAATTTCTTTATATTTTGAGTTGAAATTTCCCCATATTTTATATTTAATGTTATTGAATTATGATACTTATATAAATGATGATTAGTATGTGTTAATATATTTTGATAAATTAATGGTTTATGTGATTTCTATTTCTAATTTAATTATGAATCAATCATGTTATTTTTTTTATTATTCATATTAGTGATTTAAGTTATTATTCAAATACTAAAAAAATTCAAAATATATATATATATATATATTAAATAATCTATGGCTGGTTGGCGGGCTAACCTGCCAACCTACCTAGGTGGTCCTGTGAGCTGAACAAATCCCAACCCACTAAAAAATAGGTTGGCCCACCTCCAACCCATTTTCTGGTGGCCCACAGCAGGCCAACCCGTTTTAGGGAAGGCTGGCCCATTTCCCAACTCTATCTATAACGATCTGTCACTTACAACTTAGGATTCTCTTCCTCTTCAGTCATTCTTTCACTCTCTCTCCTTCCTATCCTCATTCATCAAGTGTTGGTTACAGTTTTAATTGAAGGGATGGGATACTATATTTTTAAAATGGTACTTTATTTTTGGCAAAAATATACTTTTGATCTTTTAATTTTGACATAGGTTTCATTTTAATTTTTTAATTTTATTAAGTTTTATATTAATCATTTAACTATTAACATATAACAAAGATTATTCTAATTCTTAACACCGTCAAATAAACTAATGAAAAATGATAGTTCACATATTTAAAAGACACATCATTAATATTATTATGTATTAATTAATCTATAAATTCTAATAAAAATATTTTTAAGGCTTAAATAATTACTACCCTAAAAATATTTTAATGGAAAAAATTAAAAATTACAACCTTACAAAAATTTATTTTGTTGGTTTTAGATATTTATTTTATAAATTTAAAATGTTTTAATTACAAAATAATAAATATTTAGTTCTTATACTTTACATTCTCAAGTTAAATTTTTAACTTGCCAACTAGTCCAAAATTAATAAAAATTATTCATTTTAGTATAATAATTTTAAATGTTTTACGATAATATTTTAAAAATATTTATTCGAAAGTTATAATTTTTAGTGCCTTAAATTAAAATATTTTAACTAATACATAATAATAGTGATTAGATGAATTTTAAATAAAATTTTCATTAACTTGTTCAACGGTGTTAAATTAAGAAAATTTTTTATTTTATTTTAAAAGTTAAAGTAACATAATAAAACTTTAAAAAGTTAAAGAACTAAAATAAAATCTATTTCAAAATTAAAGGACCAAATATATACTTTTGCTTTTATTTTTAGATTCTTAAATAAAATATTGTTAGCCATATTTCATTAATTTGAAATTTAAATATATAATTTCTTGTATCAGTTTCTAATTTATTAGTGAATAGTAATAGTAATTTATATTTTATTTTTTTAATATAGTTGTTTGGTATGATACTACATATTTTAAAGTTATACATAAATATATTTTATTTTATAAAATTTTCTCAAATTTTAATATGTCCCATGGTTTGACAAAAGAAAGTGCCAATGCAATGCATGAGTTCGTAATCTAGTTTATATAAAATTATTTGCTTTGTAGCTTTAAATAGACCTTGGCTAAGAAAATATTTTAAACATGCATATTTTTAAATGTTTTTATCAAATTATAAAAATGATATAAATTTAATCATATTATAAAACTTATTAATATTATATCTTATGAAAAATTAATCCAAATCAATTTATAGAAAAACAAAAAAAAACAAGTTAGTGAATTAGGGATCCAATATAATGAGAGATAAAGATTTATGTTAGTATGATTGTTAATTAATAAATAATATTTTTATAATCTTTTACGAATATTTCTAACAGTGTATCAAATCAAATCAAAACACATGGATTTTGAATTCAAATATAAAATAACAATACAAATAACAAAAGTTAGTTATATTATAAATAATACATAAAAAAATCCATTTATCCTAATTTGATTAGATTAAAGCACAATCATACAAGACATTGAACTGGTCAAGACACTAATTCAAGATTCAATAGTTCAATCAGAATTAAACCAGTAATAATACATTTAATAAATTTTTAATTACATATATTATATAAAAAATTAAAAATATTATCAATAAGTTTCACAATCTAGTATTAAAATCTAAACAAATTAATATTAATCTATAATCATATTTTGAATTAATATTCTATTTTTATATTATTTGTTAAGTAAATTTATCATTATTAATAGTTATGAATTATAATAATATTTATACGATATTATAATATAAAAATAAAAAAATTTATATAAAAAATAATACTACTTAATACTAAAAATAATGTTGTTTTGTCTTAAAAACTAAAAAATATTTTAAAAAATAAAAAAATTTAAAAATATGACTAATTTAACTAGTTTTGTACCAATTTAATACTGATTCAACTGATTTTTCACTGATTATAAAAATAGCTAGTCAATATCTATAACCAAATTAAACCTAAAACCGATTTTCAATGCACTTGGTCTAGCCAGCCAGGTCTAATTTTTTAAACCTTAGATTGCACTACCTTAGTATATAAGCTTTTTTTTTTTTTTGGAGGGGGGTGCTTAGTAAAACAAAAGATTTTTTAATTATTTTACCAAAAATAAAGGTTTTTTAATTAGAACCATTAATTCTATCCCATTGCAAGTTTTTTTTTAATAAAGTCAGAACCATTAGTTCTATCCTATTTCAGGTGTAAAGAGATTGCCTAAATTTTCCACTGAAGATTTAATAATCAGAACTAATAAATCTATCCCAGGGGTAGATAATGACTCTTAAGTCTTGACTACAAACTACTCCCGTTTTCCCTGATTTCCAGTATAAACAATTATTAGCAAAACTTGGTGCAAAGTGAAATTGGATGAGGCATATCCCTAATGACTGTTGGGCAGTGAAGCTCCACGTTAAATCGTTACCAACAGAGAAATGAAGCAAACCAAGCCACAAGCAGATACAGCGATTCCCATTAGAGCAAGGAAACAGAGTCCTATCCCATGGATTATTAAAAAGATAATTTAGCATGCCTCAGCCTGAGCATGTAAAAGCAACATCATCCTAGCTACCCACTCCTTATATTCCCAATTGTTTCTCCAGTCAACAAGTCAGCTTTACAGGTTGAAGCTCCCTCTTCTAAGGAAGACTACATGGATGTTCACCAGACACAACATTGAGCAGGTGAGCCAAAGATTGTTGTCTGTACTTCATGATGCAGAAGCCTCACACCACACAGCCAGGCATACGTACAGACTTCCACTAGGAGACAATCCAACCCCCACTCACCACTTTTCATCATCCACTTTCATTTTTTTTCTTTTTTACATAAAACATATAAGAACATGACCGGATTGACCATGATTGGTGCTTTCAGTTAGGGAGAAGCCCATTCAAAGTAATGGCAGCGAGCACCTCTAGCCGCTGTCCAATTTCCACAGCCAAAGAAAAGGCTTCCTAGCTTGGGACCTGGCTTCCTCACCATTCCCCTACTGCTTTTCACCCCACAGAAACAGCAAGGATGATACAGAAACATGGGGGTATTCATATCCTTTGCTTTGTAGGGGTGATGAGGGAAACCACTCATGTGCTCTGGTGACTGCCTCCACATCAGTGATCGATCAGCAGCCTGCCACATAATGGAATTTGTGATAGAAAATCTAAAACCCCTGCACATAAGGAGCGCCAGCAAGCGAGCAGTGTTTTTGGCATCATCCAAGCCACAGTGAGCACGGCCCTGCCAAGCCAAGCCTGCCATCTCAACGGCCTCCTTTAGATTGCACCTTGCAGCGCCAAATACTTCATGAAAAGGAATCTTTAAGTTGATCCAGCTAATAGAAGATAAGCAACAGAAAAAGCTTTAAGTCAGGTAAAAGTGAAATCCAGATAAACATCGAAGACGTGAATAACCCCACTGCTGCAGCATTTACCGGTTGAAATAAGGAGGCTTCCGTATTTTCTTAAAACGGCACTCAGATTCCAGCATCACTCGACAGTCCCAGTTAGACCATGTAACCACAGCAAAGTTGGTGTTCTTTATTCCCTTTTTCTCAAGCCATTTGTCATGCCTAAGGAGAGCCTCACCCAACGTAACACCTCTGTCCACCTGAACCAGAAAGTTAGAATGCAATTAACAATCTACACTCTGTGGACAGGAATAAACAGGTGAATGTAATATAGTTGAGGAGCGACAAATAGAAGACACAAAAGTAGGAAAAACATTGTGGTACATCTATGGGACCATGGGTCAAGGTCAACTTTCGGTCATATGTTGCAGCTGGGTATTTAACTTCACGTACAATCAAACATCAAACAATCTTCTAAAAGCAGTACTTTCTAGTTCCACTACAACATTCAGTCTTCATTGCATGGCATAATCTGTCCTCACTTAGAAAAGCAGATCATTTGAGCTTTCATATAAAGTAACACCTGGCGTAGACTACCAAGAACAAAGTGATTTATTGAGTGGACACTCAAGTCCTTGTCTTAATTTTATAAAGGACAATTTACACCATATTGACTGAACCCATTAGTCAGCCAAACACGAAACAAGAATTCATCTCTCAACCACCATCTTCAAAGAACTCAAAAGGTACACCATGACATTACGACTAAAATTAACTGATGAGGCATAACAGCACACAAAAAATCTTCCAATATGTTATTTGGATTGTATAAGATAAACAAATTACTAGAACAAAAGGAGGGATGCAAATAGGAAGAAGGATCAGAAATGCTCCTTCTAACAACCACGGTAAGAAAGCCTTTAACAGTCAGAAACATTGCAAAAACCACCAACAATATTATTAAAACATAAAAGCTCCCTGATCCCCCTCAAACCTACTGAACAGTACAAGGACAAGACACCTAATAAAGAAACCTCCAATTTCTGAGGACGCACCCAATGTTCATCAAACACTACAACAAGCTTACACCACACGTACCTTGCTGCTTCACAATGTATAAATAATGTGCAGCTATGTCTAATCAAAATTAAAGCAACACATCACACAAACATTCAAGCCATGATGATTCTACAATCTACAGCATATCACAAGTATTAATCTAATTTAGTAACACAGTTCAAATAAGAACTTGACAGTAGAAGAGTTTGGATTTCCACAGAGATTGTTACGCTAAGGGTTTTTGTTTAAAGAATGAGCAAGAAATTAGGCTAGGAGAATTAAGCGCCCATAATTTCCTATCCAGATTAGAAGACAGAATAGCAGAATCAAGCAAATCCAGTAGGAACTCCAATTCAGAAGGTTCTTTATCAAACAAGTTTCTAGAGTAATGGAAACAGTATTGGAGGCCTAGTTTCGGCAGAAGTCCAGGATAAGGAAAATAAAGAAAAGGAAATGCCTCTGAAAAAGAAAAATGTCCTCCTACCCAAATGTCCTTGTTTGAGAGATTATAATAAACTATCCATTGGCATTCAATTAAAAACTTAAGCTTATGAGTTGAAATAGTCCATATCAGAGCTCTTATAACCCAATGACTAGGAGTTCGACCATTGTTGTAGCCCACCGCTTGATTGAAATTAACTTTTAGCACAAGGTATAGTGGGCCTAGGACTTGTCCACATTTCAAGCCCAAAGGACTTTCAAGCATAGGGGTGTGTTAAATATTATAAGAAAACTATTAATGTGCCTTCACTTAATAGCGTAAAGTTTTGGATTTAAGTGACCTTTCTCATAGTATCAGATCACAAGGTATGGTAAGACTATGCTATGTCCAAGTTTCAAGCCAAGGTGCTTTCACATGAGGAAGTGTGTTAAAGATTATAACAATTATTTGTAAGTCTTTGTTTAATACTTTAAGTTTGAGTTGATATGGTCCTTGATGCTCTGAAAGATCTAATACAATCAACATTACCACTTTGATGTAGTTGAAAATTAGCATACTCCATAAAATTCTAAGGACTCACATGAAAGACATAAGTCATCGTTTCCATTTCTCCTTTAAATAATCCCCTAATGTGAATTAAAACTAATTTCCCAAAAATGAATTCCTTTAAAAAGTCCTTGTCCCAAAGGTAGCGTGAAATTTCAATAGACCAGTTCAATTTTCTTGCTATTTGAATAGTTTCAATTAAAAAAAATGTTAGAGTCATAATTGAATTCATTAACCACATTGCATAAAAAAATACGAACAGAATATGGTCAAACTGAAGGTTTCTTCAAGGTATCACTCTGAGAAAATCATACTGGGGAAAAATCATAATTCAGTTCTGTATGCTAAAATCTCCCCACCAAAGAGGAAATACAGTCAAGGTCAGGGAGAATTCAGTATAACTCGCACCAAAACAGTAGTGCAAACATGTTAAATGCAGAAGTCCTGGAATATTAATCATGACTTAATTTCTCCATCATGATTTTTTTTTGGGATAGGATGAGAATGTTTTAGAGAAAAGACGATAATACAGAAAACAGAACCCCCAACATAAGGAAAAAACCAAGAACCATTTACTCAAACGAGCTTTCCAATCCCTATGTAAATCCACAAAGAACTCCCAACATAACCGTTCACTGAAACCCACAAGAAATCACAAAAATGTTGTTCCATATAAATGTATAATCTAATGTCTCTGCACTCAACTAGATTCTAACAATTTATAAAATGGGTACGAATCACAATATAATTTTCCTTCACTAGCAGTAAAAGCAGAACCATTTACATTTACAGATATTAAAGAAAGCAGGATATTTAATGTGTACACAACAAAGTTATTGCCTGTTCACCGAGAAGGGACAAATTGAAGAGTCAAACAAATCACATGAGAAATTGATATGATGGTTTGTCCTGCTCTTATTAATATTTCGCCCTTATAATTAAATGTAAGCTTTTCCCTAACACACCTGAATTTGCTGGATACCAGTCAGGTCCTTGCAGAAATCACTCAGAAGCTGATTGCAAGTAGGCTTCACATACGTCTGAAAACATGCTTCCAGCTGGCCAGTCACACTACTCACTATGACAGATGGAAACTCAATGATTTCTTGAGGGTGGGGATTTTTATCCTTGTCACAGGTAGCCTCAAAGTCTATGACCACAAAATACTGAAATTCTTGATGTTGGAAGTCACGAGGGTAACCTTGAGGGAACATATTGACTGGAACATATTGAAAATGATTCTCAACAGGATAAGGGTAAACATGGCACCCAAAAGCATTCCATTGTGACTGTGGCACCTTGTGAGGATTAAAATGGCAGGTTGACCAGGTACTGTAATTATGGTTATAAGAAGGTTTAGTGTAAAATTCCTTGAAAGACTCAAGAAACTCACTGCCCATTGGGAGGTCAGCTTCAGCAACATCCCCAACTGAACGAGTACTGGACACATTTTTAAGCTCTGTAAAGCCTTCCATAGAACTCCCATTATACTGCAAATTGCAAGGGAATCCCTTGCCCTGGAGGCACTTCAGGGATGCCTCACAGTTTTTTTGCATAGTTTCTGCAAAGAAAGATAGACATAAAAATGAGACATGAGGAATTTGTTTGCATGGAGAATTAATTATAAACTAAGAAACCCAACGGAACAATAAATAGAACACAACCAAAAATATGTAAATTTCAAATAACTGACATAAAATTGCATGTTTAGACATCAAAAGACATCTTCCAACATGGAATACAGTCTTGCAAATCACATTCAGGGAATATGAGTACATATTAGACAAACTTTTTATCATTCCATCAACTAAAATATACCTTACTACATTATTATCATCATATTAAAAAGCAATTAATCAATCGACCAACAAAATTATACTTCATTGCATAATATCATTGTCCAAGGCCTGCTTTTACCTAGTTCAAACAATGTTTAATCAGTAATAATTAATATTAATTAGCTCAAATCACCATGTTTTTCATCATTTCATGCGTTACCTGTTTTTGTGAAGTATGCAGGCAGCCTAGCCTTTCAACACTGAAGTTAGCAACATATCCAATCTTCCAAAGGGCATTAGTAAACAAAGAAATATGCAAATGCTGCACTTTGAAATGAGACAGGCCAGGTCTTCTAGCTATAAAAAGTTAATTACTATACTCACTATTTTCACTAGTTGACCAAAACGAGAAAGGTCAACATGACACGGGAAGGAAATAATCAGAATAATAAATAAATATATAAAAACAGCAAAAGAAACAATAAATTCAAAGGTCTTATTCAGTACTCCGTTTTCCTTTCCTCTTTCATTAAGTTTAAGGCTGACAAATAAAGAAAAATAACCTCATTTCATCTAATTGATTTAGTGTTTGTTTTCTTTATGAAATCCAAGAAAGGAAAACAGTAATTAAAAAAAAAGAGAGGCATCCATAAGTCCTGAACTGAAACTGAATCAACAATAACAACATTAGTCTTATCCCACTATGTGAGATCGGCTACATGGATCATACAATGCCAATGGCCTCTATCAAACACCATCTCCTCAGATAAATAATTTCCCGAAAGGTCAATTGATGTAGCACTAGAGATGCAAAAGAGAGAGGAACTCAAGTGCAGAAATTGACAAGAACAACTTGAAGTGATACGATATCAGCGGAAGAGATAAAGTTAGTGATCTAGGCAGACATAACCCAAGGTGGTAATGCCAGTGAAGAATGCCAAAGCTCACAAACAAAAGTTGAGTAATTCAATATGACTACTCATCTTAGTTTCAAGTCATAGCTGCAAAAATTAATATATCAGTGTGTCCACTTTTAATCATAGACCTCCAGTTCTCAAGCAATTAATAAATTGAGAAGTCATATACGGTTTGTTATCTACAAACTGACACTAATTTTAACTTCGCAATTTCAGATTGTTAGAGACCAATTACGTTCCAATTTTTTATAAGACCAAGCATGAATCCCCAAACCACGTCCCTCTACCATATTCACACTTACCCAGCCCTCAACTATTGATTCTTGACAGCCCAGCCACACAACATCATCGAACTCAAAATCCCACTTTCCTTCAAAGATGCTACCATTTCCAAGTCTGCATCTTCCATATCGTATGATTTTACCGTGTCCTAGTATCTCAGTTGCAAAAAGTAAAATCCTCCATACTCCATAATTCCACGACACTGACGCCACCAACAAGTACATTTGGACCCGGTCCAAATAAAACTTATTCATTTGAACCAAATACCCATATACTCCTCTTCCACATTGTTCCCAACCTCATCAACCTATGATCAAATCAAATTGAACACCGCAAAGCAAGCCAATACTGGCCCAGAAGCTAAAACAACGAAATTTTTCACAGAAAACAAATAGGAAAGAAGTGAGTCCACAATCAAACAAATTCGCACGTGATTAAGAACCCGACCAAACAATCTGCGTTAATAAGAACACACAACGCAATCAGAACCGAATTAAATCAATGATTATACGAAAACTAAATTGGAGGAACCAGAAACACGCGCCCACCTCTAGTTTCAAGGGCCATCATGATCTTCAATACAGTCAAGATCCACCAGCAGGTACATCAGATCCTCCTGTGATAGAGATTTCCGCCTGCACAGAAAACCAGACCCAGTCGAAAGTGAATTTCACAGTTCCAAACGTAAAGGCATTAGCGTTGCAAAATTAAAAGAGAAAATATTGAAGGACGCAGAAGGATTGCAAACCTGGTGTGATTTGGGGTTGTGAGAGAGAGAGAAAGGAAGAGAGACGGAAGTGGCGTTACCTATATACACCAGGAAGAAGACTCTCGCCAGTTGATTCATAGAAGCAAGGAATTCGAGAAAAGGTATAAAAACCGATTGGGACCCACAAAAAATATTAATCAAATGGATTATTAATTTATTAATATTAATTAATAATCCATTTGGCAAAAAATATTGGATTATTAATATTAATACAATAAAAACATCAGCCTTATTTCACTATGTGGAATCGGTTACATGGATCATATGACACCAATGAGCTGTATTAAATATCATCTCCTTAGATAAATCATTTCTCAAAAGAGCATTCCTTATAACTTCTCTTAGTATGCTTTTTGGTCTTCCTCTATGCCTTTTGTTAGGGCTCCAAGTTATTTGATCAACTCTTTTCACTGTCTCATCTTGTGTTCTTCTTTGTACATGCCCAAACCATCTTAAATGATTTTCCACCATTTTCTCCTCAATAGGTGCTACTCCAACTTTCCTTTATATACAGTTATTATGTATCTTATCTAATTTTGTATGACCACACATCTATCTCAACATTCTCATCTCTACTACTCCTCATCTTATGCTCTTATTATCCTTTCAAAATCCAACATTCACTGTTATATAATATCGCTGGCCTTGTAGCTGTTCGATAAAATTTTCCTTTAAATTTAGTAGGTACTTTGCGGTCACAAATAACTCCTGATACTTTCCTCCACTTTAACCATTTAACTTGTATCCTATGCATAACATCCCCATTAATTTCATATTAATCATACCAAATTACATCATTTCAGCATATTTTCCTTCAGTTACACATTCATATTTGTACATACTTGATGCTCAGGATAGGAAAATATGAAGTGTAATCCTAATGATACATGATAGTATATTTTTATCTTATTATGCATTATTTTATCCCCATGAAAGATTTTAAATTCTCATCTTTATTGTAGGCATAATAGGAAAGCATGAGAGAACATTGGAGTACGCCCTTTGGAGATCACAGGAATGAGCTTCTGGAGAGTCCACGCCACAGCTGAGAGAATGAGGCCGCGGCCTAAAGCAGACAGTGACGCACAAATGGTCAAGCCCAAGTTCACCAAGCCGCAGCTACAAGATATGAGGCCGCGACCTCATGACAAGCAGTAAACAAAACACCACATCCGAATGAAATGAGGCCACGGCCAGGATCCTTTAGCCGCGGCACGAACCCCTCGTCAGCAAAACGCAAAGCTTCACTCGAACGCAGTATTTCAGGAGGGATTGAAGAGATAGTCGGGGGACAGAGCTAGGGCAGGAAGAAAGACTTAGAGAACTCTTCTTGGAGAAGCTTGGGTGTGCTAGGGCTTGCCTTTTGAAGGAGATTGAAGCTAAGGTTTGGAGTTTGAGGAGATTGAAGCTTCCCTCTTGGTTCTCTTGCATCTCCTTCCTTTTTGTCTCAGTTTTGTTTAATAATGATGTTGATTGGGATACGCATGGTTATGATGTTGTTGAACATGAGTGGCTAGTACTCCATCTCTAGGATTATTCTGAACCCTTGTATGGATTGAATATTCATTTCTCTATTATAATTGTGATTAATGCAATCTTTATGTTGATTTAACTCTAATCTTAATGCCTCTTATTGCTTGGCCATCAATAAGATTGTCTAGTTTATTTAAGTTATGCTTGAGAGAGTTAACTTACATAGAGAACTTGAGTTGGGTCATGTGAGAACTTGAATCTTGCTTAGTTAAGTGAAGAGTTTTGTTAGTGGGGTAGAGATATACTCACTAACCTCATATAGTGATGTAGGATTTGAAGTGAATATGAGAGTTTAATTAACTAGTAAGAGATTACTTAATTAATTAAACTGAACAGCTATTTGGAGATTCGAGAGAGCACAGATAGTTAAACTAGCATCCTGACTAACATAATTTTGCATTGAGAACAATTGTAAAAAGAGCTTAAGCAGGTATTCATGAAATACAAGGGGAATGAATAATCCTAGATCTCTTTGAATTTCTCAAGTCCTAATTGTCCTTGCCGCTAATTTTATACGCTTGTTATGCATAGTTGATGTTAATTGAATAGTAAACTTTTAATTTATGTGCTCAAATTAATCGAAAATGCAATGTCCAATGTTTGACCACTTTGTGATCTAAGTCCTTGTGGAAACGATGCTCACTCATCACTTTACTAGACCTCGGCCCATACGCTTGCGGTATAGCCTGGTGGTGAACAAGTTTTTGGCGCCGTTGCCGGGGACTTAGCATCAAAAGTCCTTTGATCGACCTTAGACTAGTGTTAGTAGATTAAGTTTGAGTTGTAGATAGGAAAATAGATACTTTGTGTAGTTTAGATTCACACACCTTATATTTTTGTTATTAGCTTGATACTTGCTTTCTGTTTTTGGTTTGTAGGTACCTATTTCACGCGCATGCAGGGCTTGGATCCCAACAGATTTGAAGTGATTCTGGAGGGTGAGAATATCTTTGAAGGAGGCACTCCTAATACTTATACTCCTGAACCTCAAGAAACTCTAACCATGAATGACGACGATGCGGATGAAAATGACGTCCGGACTCTTGATGACTTCATCAGTAGAGAGAATGAGGGCTATCACTCTAGTATCCGCATGCCGGATATCCAAGCTCAGAATTTTGAAGTCAAGCAAACGATGCTACAGTTGCTACAAATGAATGGGCAATTTGGTGGCACATACTCGGAGGATCCCAATGCTCACTTGACTACTTTTGTGGAGGTGTGTGACTCATTCAAGCAAAATGGCGTTTCTAAGGATGCTTTGAGACTGAGGCTCTTTCCCTTGTCATTAAAAGATAAAGCAAAGGCATGGCTCAATTCTCTTCCAGAGCAATCTATTGATACTTGGGATGAGTTAGCAAGGAGATTCAGAGCGAGATTTTTTCCTCGGGGCCGTAGAGCCTCTCTTAGGGGTGAACTTCTATCTTTTGAGCAAGAACCGGGTGAACTCTTCCATGAAGCATGGGAGCGATTTAAAGATAAAATGAAGCAATGCCCCAATCACGCACAGCAAAAATGGGTGTTACTTGAAGCTTTTTGGAATGGCCTTGATGATGATTCCTTGAATATGCTAGATGCGGCATCTAATGGGACTATTGGCAACATGACAGTTAATGAGCTCTACAAATTGTATGAGAATCTTGCTGCAAACACAATGCAGAAGGCCAATAGAAGAAGAACCATGAAGAAGAAAGACTATTCACAAGCCTCTAGCTCCACTAATGATATTCTAGATCATTTGAATGCTTTGAATCGAAGGTTTGATAATTTGGAGATGCAAGTAAGGAGAGGAAATGCTATGGGGGTAAATACCATTCAATCTCCCATGGGTTGTGAACCATGCGGGGAAGGGCATATCACGGAGCAATGCCCTTATGCTATGGAGAATGTGAACTACTTGAACAACTTTCAAAGGGGGCCAACTAATCCGCAAAACAATCCTTTTTCACAAACTTATAATCCGGGGTGGCGAAATCATCCTAACTTCTCTTGGAGTCAAGGACAAAAAGTGAATCAACCTTCCTCGTCCGGCATACTACCTAACCATCCTCCCAGTTTCCAACCTCAAGCGAGGCAAATTCCCATGAAGGAGGAAGAATCCAAAATGGAGAAAATGTTATCTCAAATTCTAGCCAACCAAGAAACGGCGAGAGCAGAAACTAAGGCTACGTTTGTGATTCATGAGACGGCAATTAAGAATCTTGAAGTGCAAATGGGTAGCATGGCTTCTCAATTGAATGCTTTACAAAAAGGTGGGCTACCAAGTGACACAATTCCTAACCCAAGGAGAGAGGGCAAGGAAGAATGTAAGGCGGTCACCTTGAGGAGCGGTAGACAATTGCCCGAAGTCGTTGATCCTAGGGTGAATGAGAGAGATGATGAGGATGTGGCAACTCAAGAGGAGAAGGGGAGTGAAGAAGAAGAAGCTGTGAAAAATAGTGAGGAAGAGAATGACACTGCGGGAGATAAAAGAGAGGTAGAGAGAAGAGATGAGAAAAAGGGTGAGAAAATGAGTGGAGAAAAAAGAAAGCAAGAAGAGATCATTCAAAAAGTGACTCCTCCTTTACCTTTTCCCTGTAGATTCAAGAAGCAAAAAGAAGATAAGCAATTCAAGAAATTCTTAGATATCTTCAAGCAGCTGCATATTAATCTTTCTCTAACTGAAGCTTTAGAGCAAATGCCCGCATATGTGAAATTCTTGAAAGATATGTTGTCCAAAAAAAGAAGATTCAATGAGTTCGAAACGGTAGCCTTGACCAAAAGTTGCACCGATATCATCAAGAATTTACCACAAAAGTTGAGTGATCCAGGTAGCTTCGTGGTTCCATGTGAAATGTGTAAAATGACCATCAGAAAGGACTTATGTGATTTGGGCTCCAGTGTGAATCTCTTGCCTCTTTCTGTCTTCAAGAAAATGCAATTGGGTGAGGCAAGACCAACTACTGTGACTTTGCAATTGGCGGATAGAAGCTTGGTTTACCCAAAGGGGATAATTGAGGATATGCTTGTGAGAGTGGGTAAGTTCATCTTTCCTGCGGATTTCATCATTCTAGATTGTGAAGTAGATCGGGAGATGCCCCTCATTCTAAGGCGTCCTTTCTTAGCCACTGGTAGAGCCCTTATTGATGTGGAAAAGGGGGAGATTACATGGAGAGTTGGTGAAGAAAAGTTGACATTTAATATGTTCAAGGCCATTAAGGCCCCCAATGAACCAGAGGAATGTTGCTTTACTGACGTTATTGATCAAGTAGTACATGAGGAATTCCACAAGTCAATCGCTCAAGACCCGTTGGAAGCTCTCTTAATTGGGTGTAAAATGGAAGGAGAAGAATTTGAAGAATGTTTGGCTTTGCTAAATGCCTCCTCGACCATCTCTAAAAGTCGCATCGCATTTGAGTCTTTGGATGCTTCGTCTCTTGAAAAACCTCCATTGAAGCCATCAAAGCCATCTCTTGTTGAGCCACCCACTCTTGAATTGAAAGCACTCCCAACTCATTTAAAATATGTTTATTTGGGAGGAGACAATACATTGCTTGTCATAATTGCTTCTGATTTGAATGAAGATCAAGAGAGGCAACTTTTAAATGTTTTAAAGGAATATAAGCGGGCTATTGGGTGGACCATTACAGATATAAAGGGGATTAGTCCATCAATCTGTATGCACAAAATTTTCTTGGAGGATAACCACAAGACATCCATCGAGCATCAACGAAGGTTGAATCCCATCATGCAGGATGTGGTCAAGAAGGAAATTCTGAAGTGGTTAGATGCAGGGATTGTATATCCTATCTCTGATAGTTCTTGGGTGAGCCCAGTCCAATGTGTTCCTAAAAAAGGGGGCATGACTGTAGTGGCTAACACTCATAATGAACTTATCCCTACTCGCACTGTTACTGGTTGGAAAGTGTGCATGGACTACCACAAACTAAATGCCACCACACGGAAAGATCACTTTCCCCTACCTTTCATTGATCAAATGCTCGATAGATTAGCCGGCAATGACTTCTTCTGTTTTTTGGGTGGCTATTCGGGATATAATCAAATTGCCATTGCTCCAGAGGACCAAGAAAAGACCACCTTCACTTGTCCATATGGCACATTTGCATTTCGGAGGATGCCCTTTGGTCTATGTAACGCACCGGCAACTTTTCAAAGGTGTATGATGTCCATATTTGCTGATATGATTGAAAAGACTATGGAGGTGTTTATGGATGATTTCTCGGTGTTCAGGGAATCTTTTGACGAATGCCTTTACAATCTAGCAGATGTCTTAAAACGATGTGAAGAAACCAATCTTGTGCTCAATTGGGAGAAATGCCATTTTATGGTACGCGAAGGCATTGTACTAGGCCATAAGGTGTCCAAAAATGGCCTGGAAGTGGACAAAGCAAAGATTGGGTTGATTGAGCAACTACCCCCACCCACCAATGTAAAGGGTATTCGAAGCTTTCTTGGTCATGCAGGTTTTTATCGTCGCTTCATTAAAGACTTCTCCAAGATAGCTAAGCCCCTATGCCTCTTATTGGAGAAAGATGTGGAGTTTAAATTTGATGACAAATGTCTCGAGGCTTTTGAAAAGCTCAAAAGAAGATTAGTAGAGGCACCGGTCATTGTAGCTCCTGATTGGGACCTTCCATTCGATATTATGTGTGATGCTAGTGACTTTGCCGGCTGTTTTGGGTCAAAGAAAAGACAAGGTATTCCACCCCATTTATTATGCTAGCAAAACTCTTGATGATGCTCAAGAGAATTACACGACCACAAAGAAGGAGATGCTAGCCATAGTATTTGCTTTTGGCAAATTCAGGCCATATCTTGTTGGTGCTAAGATAACAGTATTCACCGATCATTCCGCCATTAAGTATCTATTTAGCAAGAAGGAGTCAAAGGGGCGGTTGATAAGATGGGTTTTATTGCTGCAAGAGTTTGACTTAGAGATTGTTGACAAAAAGGGCTCAGAAAACCAAGTGGCTGACCATCTGTCAAGATTGGACAGCAATGCACAAGTTGATGATGAAGGTGTCATTCATGAAAAATTTCCTGATGAACAACTCTTTGCTATTGAGGATGTAATGGACCCTTGTTTTGCTGACATTGTAAACTATCTAGCTTGCGATGTGACACCCCCGGATTTGAAGCTTTATCAATTGAAGAAATTCTTTCATGAAGCGAAATACTACATCTGGGATGAGCCGTACCTCTTTAGGCGATGTGCGGATTTATTGATTAGACGGTGTGTTCCAGAGAGTGAGCAACAAGCAATACTTCATGGCTGCCATGATTCTGAATATGGAGGACATTTTGGGGGGGAGAAAATAGCAGCCAAGGTGCTTCAATGTGGTTTCTTCTAGCCAACTCTATTCAAAGACTCGTACGAGTTTGTGCTTAAATGTGATAGATGTCAAAGAGTGGGGAACATCTCTAGGAGGAATGAAATGCCACTCACCAACATATTAGAAGTAGAGTTATTTGATGTTTGGGGGATAGACTTTATGGGACCACTTCCCAAGTCCTTCAATAATCAATATATTCTTGTGGCAGTGGATTATGTCTCCAAATGGGTGGAAGCCACTGCTTGTGTGACCAATGATGCTAAAACGGTGATTAAGTTCTTGAAGAAGCACATCTTCACCAGATTTGGGACTCCACGAGCCATTATCAGTGATGGTGGTACTCATTTCTGTAATAGCCAATTTCGAGCACTCTTGAGAAAATATGGTGTGAAGCACAAGGTGGCCCTTGCATACCACCCTCAGTCTAATGGGCAAGCTGAAATTTCGAATCGAGAGATCAAAACCGTTCTCGAGAAGACTGTGAGTGTAACAAGAAGGGATTGGGCTACTAAACTTGATGATGCGCTGTGGGCATATCGCACAGCCTATAAAACTCCCATTGGGATATCACCATACCGACTTATCTTTGGCAAGGCTTGTCACTTGCCCATAGAGTTGGAGCATAGCACTTATTGGGCCATCAAAAGGCTCAATTTTGATCTGAAAGCGGCTGGAGAAAGAAGATTACTGCAGTTGAATGAACTTAAAGAATTCCGTCTCAATGCGTATGAAAACTCAAGGTTGTATAAGGAGAGAACAAAGAAGCTGCATGATCAGAGAATTCTGCCCAAAACATTTTCACCAGGCCAAAAAGTGCTCTTATACAACTCAAGGCTCAAATTGTTTCCAGGCAAGCTCAAATCTAGGTGGTCCGGACCATTCACTGTGGTTCAAACTTTTTCTCATGGAGCTGTGGAACTTGAAGGACAAGATGGTGCGAAATTCAAGGTCAATGGACAGAGACTAAAGCATTATTGGGGCGGAGATGTGGATTGTCAAACCTCCACCCTCCATCTGTCGGAGCATAGCTAGAGTGGTGAAGAGTCGGGCTGGCGACTATAAAACTAGCGCTTCTTGGGAGGCAACCCAAGCTCTGTAACTTTTATCTAGTTGTTGTATTAGTTATGTGTTTTGTGCAGTAGGTTTTCTGTTTGTCTTGGTTTTATTGTAGGTAGGGTAAGTGCAGCCATTTTGGACCCCAAGGAAGCAAATTCATGACAAAGAGCAAAGAAATACTGAAGAGGAGATGGCATATAAATAGGGGGTTCACTAAACTCAACACTCATTTAAAATCCTATTTGTGCAAGTTTGGTAGATTGATTTTGAGCAAATTAAGGAACAATCAATGTTGAACCTGAACAATTGCGCATGATTGAAAAGTGTTGTGCTGTAGGCATGGAATTAAATAGAATTTGAAATATTTCATATGCTCTTGGTTGCCATTGTGTGCCTATCTTAACTGTTGTAAGCATGAATGAGGTGCGGAATGTGTTCCTGATGTGTCTTTGCTGATGCTTTTGCTGATGGACTCAGAAAGAATATCACGCCGCGGCTTAAGAAACATAGCCGCAGCGTGAAAGAAACAGAGAGGACCTCAAACTGTGTGTGTCTACGCCGCGGCCCCATAACCAAGGCCGCGGCTAAAAAAAAAAAACAGAAATCCAGAAACGTGAAATTCTAGGAGTGACCACGCCGCGGCTCAATAACCATGGCCGCGGCTTTAAAAATCCAGAACCGTGGCATACTGTGATTGTTACGCCGCGGCCCAAGAAACATAGCCACGGCGTTCTGCTTCCAGTGGCTCGTGAACCACGATTTTCATCGCGACCATATGTTTTGAGCCGCGGCGAGGCCTGACAGATGGCTAAAAAGGGCAGCCCTCCCTCGTGTGTGCAGAACCCCAAATCCATCCCTTTCGTCGCGCCACAGCTTCCCCTCCTCTTCGTCTGAACCCTAATGCCCTTTTCCTTCGCCACCACAGCATCTCCTCCCTCAACCTTCCTCGGTCTACCATAACGTCTTCTTCTTTCATCACCGCCACCTCTCGTTCTTCCTTAGCCGTAGCCTCTCGTCCCCTCCAAATTCCTAACCACCGCCACTACCCATTCAACAACTCCCTCGGCCGTGGTTCAGTTTCAGTCTCCACCGTCTTCCTCCACCTTCCTCCTCCACTTCCTCGGTCCACGTGGGTCAGTGGCAGCATTGGCCTTCCTCGGATTGGTGGCCTCTCTCAACTTTCTTGCTTCTCTGCACCATTTTGGGTAACGCTCCCAATCCTTTGTGTGAATTAAGTTGTTGAATTTTCATAGTTGGGCTGTTGGAGTGTTGAATTTTGTTTGTCCAATAGGAAGAATTTGGGATTTTATGGATTACGACTGCTTTAAGAATTTGGTTTAAGTCTGATTGGGACCTTTTCCTGTTATTATTGACTCTGTGTGTGGGGACCAGTGTAATGCAACTTGCTTATGTTTGTGAATGTAGGCCATTGTTAGCTACTTTATCCTTGTTTTGGTCTGTGGTCCCTTGCTTTGTCACTCTCCTGTATGCCATTTGTCATTACTTTATAACTCTTCCCATGTTTTGCTGTTGGACTGTATCCATTGTTTTGCCTCTGGGTGGTCCCCCTGTTGTCGTTTATCGTAGGTAGTTCATTTGGTTAATTGTTTTCAGCTTAATGTGCTATTGTGTCTGTTGGTGGGTCAGCCTATTGTCTTCAACTTATAGTAGGTCTCTTGTTTATAGCTTGTCGTGGTCCCAAGGTTAAGTTGTGCTTCTGTCGTTTGAGGTCTTTGGGCTAGCTGTCCTTTATCTACCCAATGATTGCTTCTTTGCAGGTATGGCCTGCACCAAACGAGCTACTCGATCACAGGCAGCTGCCCCTCCTCCACCCCCACCTCAACCTGAACAACCAGAAGAAGAGGAAAGAGTAGAGCTTGATAAGCCCCGACCTCTCATTTTGGAGAAATACTTCCCATATAATAGTGACCTACGATTTTGGTAAGGGATAAAATCCTACGGGTTTGGATACTTGGCGGGGAAACGAGAAGGAGGTCTCTCACTATGGTCAGAGAGTTTTGTGAGGAGGCAGAGAAACGCACCTCTGTGCGGTGCAAGGTGCGGGGCAAATGGGTCGAAATTACTAAGCCCCTCATACAGTCAACCTTCCAAATCCCTGTTGTGACCAATTGTAGGTATCGGTATTTCACTGAGAACACTGATGAGGTACCTTATCAAGACATTGCCGAGCTGATCACTTTACCGGGCCGAGCCCAGTGGCACATCGTTCGTCACATCAAGCGAGCTCACTTGCATCGAACAGCGCGGTACTGGCTGCACTTTATCTGTAATAATCTTGTACCAGTCAGCCATTTGAGTGACGTTAATCGGGAATGGGCCCTCCTCATCTACCTATTCATACGCGGAGAGCCTGTAGATGCCACCCAGCTCATTTTTTATTATCTCAGGAACTCGGCCCTCAAGGCATATTTACCCATTGGATTTCCTCATTTCATCTCTGGGTTGTGCATCAAGGCAGGAGTGCCCTTGACACTGCAAAGGGTGGAGCTCTTCCCACATAAGCAAGAGTTCAACTATGACTCCATCAGAGTAGCCGACATGGTTGAGCCTACGGAGGAGCAGCCACTGGATGAGCCCGGAGAGATGGCACCCATTGAGCAGCGTGCACCACCATCACCACCACCACCTGCTGAGGAGTATACGATGGAGTGCTTATTTCTTTATTTGCAGCAGGTCCATCAGGACGTCCGGCACATTAGTACCTCTCAAGCCAGAATGGATAGAAACATCTGGCGGCTAGCCCAGCATTTGCAGGTCCCTCTATCTCCGGAGGACACAGCCAAACCGTCAGGGCATACAGAGATGCCCGGAGCACAGGACCCCACAGATGACAGCTAGCACTAGAATTTTCTTTTGTCTTGTTCTATTTTTACTCTTTGTTTAGAACTCTTATTCCTGGTCTTTTAGTTGTCGTCCATTTTTTGTGTTGCAGTTTTCATCTCTTTCTGCGAACCTTGGTTCTATTTGTTGTCTGGAACTCACTCTGTTGCAATTCATGGATTAATAGTTTCACATAGTCGAGACATCATTTGCTGTGCTTTGTTATTGCTTTAACTGCTTTTGCATATTCTTTTTGTCCTTTCATGCAGTTTTATATGTTTGTATTGTGATACTGTTTGAGAGATGCCCCTCATTTTACCCCGGTGCATTGGTCCTGACATTGAGGACAGTGTCCCATTTAAGTTTGGGGGTGAGGGATGCTTTTGTTTGTTGGGCTGAAGTGATATGGCTTTAAACTTTTACCATTACCCTTCCTCCTTCCAATTTTAACTTTGAGCTAGATTGTTGAGTTATCTTTTGAATTGAATGCATGAATCCAATGATTGTGGGGTGCTTAAATTATAGATTGCTCAGGAAGGGTATGTAATGCTTATAGCTACTTGAATTACAATGTCAATTTCTTGTTTTGTGGTGATTTTGAAGAAAATTTCTGCGCACAATAATTGAGGAATCATTTGAATGCTTGTATTAAGAGAGAACAGCAGCAAATTGATGTGCATAGATTGTTTGAATGTCATCACTCTAGAACCTATCTTGGAACCTCTTGAGGCTAATCAAGGACTTCATGTATTTTTGGGAAATGATTTGGGCATTCTTTAAAATACGTTTGAGCCTTTTATGCCTACCATGAGAAATATTTAATCACTTGATCCCCACTTGAGCCGTAAATTGAAAAACCATGTGAATTTTCTTGTTGGAACCCTACATGAAACCTTACCCACTGAGCCCGAAAAACCATAAATTACCCTTAATCTTGAGATAATTGAGAAGTCATGAGTGGCGATTAGAGATGGTGAAGGGATGGGAAATGATGTAAACTGTATATTTGGGCACAGGGTTACCTTAGTTGTGTATGGTTATATTAGTTGCACTCTCATGAATCATTAAAAAAAAAAACCATATTCAGAGAGGAGCAAAAGTCCCAGAATGTTTGGGGTGCAAATGTTCATTAAGAGATAAGTTTGGGGGGAGTGGTTACTTGGCTTCATATAGTATCTCAAAGTACAAAATAAGGAAGAGAGATGATATGTAATGCATCATTTATCTCAAGATATTTGTTATCCCTCTTACCTCTTCATTTCAGTAAGCTATTAAACCTGGCCACGCTACAAGCCTAAAAGTCTCATTGATCTCAAGGGTATATGGTGGTTATCTTATAAGTGGAGAGGGGGGAAAAAGGTTAGGCATATGAAGTGGTGATGTTGAAGCATTTTATGCAGATTGGAGTGTTGCTTTCAATCTTGATACTTGTAGGAAAGTTGCTCTTTGATTAATCACACACACACTCTTTGAAATTTCTAGAAAACTGGTTATTGGATTGAAAGTCATGTAGCTATGGTCATTTCACTCATTCCTTTGTTATTTATTTTCAGTAGCACTTGGTGAGGAGAAAGTTCATGCTATTATAGTAATTAGATAACTTAGGCAATCTAGCTAGTTTTCCTTATCCAGTTTACTCGAGGACGAGTAATTGTTTAAGTTTGGGGGTGTGTTAATCATACCAAATTACATCATTTCAGCACATTTTCCTTCAGTTACACATTCATATTTGTACATACTTGATGCTCAGGATAGGAAAATATGAAGTGTAATCCTAATGATGCATGATAGTATATTTTTATCTTATTATGCATTATTTTATCTCCATGAAAGATTTTAAATTCTCATCTTTATTGTAGGCATAATAGGAAAGCATGGGAGAACATTGGAGTACGCCCTTTGGAGATCACAGGAATGAGCTTATGGAGAGTCCACGTCGCGGCTTAGAGAATGAGGCCGCGGCCTAAAGCAGACAGTGACGCACAAATGGTCAAGCCCAAGTTCACCAAGCCGTGGCTACAAGATATGAGGCCGCGGCCTCATGACAAGCAGTAAACAAAACACCACATCCGAATGAAATGAGGCCGCGGCCAGGATCCTTTAGCCGCGGCGCGAACCCCTCGTCAGCAAAACGCAAAGCTTCACTCGAACACAGTATTTCAGGAGGGATTGAAGAGATAGTCGGGGGACGGAGCTAGGGCAGGAAGAAAGACTTAGAGAACTCTTCTTGGAGAAGCTTGGGTGTGCTAGGGCTTGCCTTTTGAAGGAGATTGAAGCTAAGGTTTGGAGTTTGAGGAGATTGAAGCTTCCCTCTTGGTTCTCTTGCATCTCCTTCCTTTTTGTCTCAGTTTTGTTTAATAATGATGTTGATTGGGATACGCATGGTTATGATGTTGTTGAACATGAGTGGCTAGTACTCCATCTCTAGGATTATTCTGAACCCTTGTATGGATTGAATATTCATTTCTCTATTATAATTGTGATTAATGCAATCTTTATGTTGATTTAACTCTAATCTTAATGCCTCTTATTGCTTGGCCATCAATAAGATTGTCTAGTTTATTTAAGTTATACTTGAGAGAGTTAACTTACATAGAGAACTTGAGTTGGGTCATGTGAGAACTTGAATCTTGCTTAGTTAAGTGAAGAGTTTTGTTAGTGGGGTAGAGATATACTCACTAACCTCATATAGTGATGTAGGATTTGAAGTGAATATGAGAGTTTAATTAACTAGTAAGAGATTACTTAATTAATTAAACTGAACAGCTATTTGGAGATTCGAGAGAGCACAGATAGTTAAACTAGCATCCTGACTAACATAATTTTGCATTGAGAACAATTGTAAAAAGAGCTTAAGCAGGTATTCATGAAATACAAGGGGAATGAATAATCCTAGATCTCTTTGAATTTCTTAAGTCCTAATTGTCCTTGCCGCTAATTTTATACGCTTGTTATGCATAGTTGATGTTAATTGAATAGTAAACTTTTAATTTATGTGCTCAAATTAATCGAAAATGCAATGTCCAATGTTTGACCACTTTGTGATCTAAGTCCCTATAAAAACGATACTCACTCATCACTTTACTAGACCTCGGCCCATACGCTTGCGGTATAGCCTGGTGGTGAACATTTCACCATCACTCTGTAAAATCGACCACAAATATAGAAACTTTGACACTTCTGGAATGATTTGCTCTTCAATTTTTTCCTCTGAATCATTTCTGATTGGCCTCTTATTAAATTTGCAGTGCATATATTCCGTCTTACTTCTACTCAAGCGGAAACCTTTTGATTCCAAAGTATGTCTCCATAAAGTTTAGAGTTGACATCTTTTCTTGAGTCCTCAATTAAAATTATATCATCCATAAAGAGCATACACTTTGGAATTTCTTCCTGTACATGTTCTGTTAGAATATCCAAAACCAGATCAAACATGTATGGACTTAAGAAAAATCCTTGATGTAAGCCTATCGTTATAAGAAAGTCTCTTATCACACCTTTATGGATACTCACACTTGTTACTGACCCCTCATACGTATCCTTTATGGCTTGAATATAAGTTACACGGACGCATTTCTTCTACATTGTTTTCTATAATACATCTCTCGGTACTCTATCATAGGCTTTTCCCAAATCAATGAAAATAATATGTAGGTCTCTCTCTTTACTCCAGTATCTTTCAATCAAATCCCTTAATAAATTAATAGCCTCTATTATAAACCGTTATGATATAAATCCAAATTAGTTTTCCGAAATACGAGACTCTTTTCTGAGTTTATACCCAATCACTCTTTCCCAAAGTTTCATAGTGTGACTCATAAGTTTTATCCCCCGATAATTAGTACCATTCTAAATATCCACAATGTTCTTGTATATAGACACTAAAGTTTTCTTTCTCTATTCATCTAGCATTTTCTTAGACCTTAAAATCTAGTTAAATAACTTAGTGAACTACAAAACTCTCTTTTCTCCTAAGCACTTCTTAATTTCGATAGGAATACCATCGGGATCAATAGCTTTACTATTATCTATTCTTCTAAAAATTTCTTTTACTTCTCCAACCTGAATCCTATGATAGAAGTTCAAATTGAAATCATTTTCATGAGCTGTTAATCCTTCAGTATTAATAGTTATACCCAATCTATTATTGAAAAGTTTATAAAAATAGTTATCTCATCTTTCTTTGATATCATCATTTCAAACCAAAATTTTTTCTTCCACATCTTTAATGCATTTTACTTACTCCAAATCTCTTGAATTTCTTTCCCAACTTTTGGCAATTTTGTAAATCTTACGTTCAACATTCTTCGTCCCTAAATCCTCTGGTGGAATTCCTTAAAAATTTTAGATTTACCATCGCTCATTGCTTTCTTAGTCTGCTTTTTAGCCAACCGATAACATTTCCAATTTTTATCATTATTGCACAAATACAAGGTTTTGAAACACTCTTTCTTATATTTGACCTGTTGGAGATTGTACCCTAGGTCAATCATTGTATTATGAATATTGTATTTCATTATAAAAAAAGAATGTGTCTTTCATTTTATTACATTATTATATTGTTTGCATGTTTATTTTTATAATAATATATCATAAGTTCCTGTTAGAGAATAAGCGCTGGATCGACCCATTGTGAGATAACTGTACGGATTAAATTATAAGCATATCTCATATATAATCATGTCATTAAGCCCTCAGACATGAGATCATCATGACTTCCTACGTGGAGAACACTATACTTTGATATAGTCAAAAGTCACATTTAGTCAGGAGATCATAAAGGCTATGGTTAGGCATAATGGAACTCGTATAGAGGAAGATGAATGGTCGAGATGGAATTTGTTCCTTTAATTAATAAAGAAATATATCTGAGCCCCTCGATGAGTGAGACTGAGAAATGCATGGCTGTACTCGAATGGAAAAGTTTCTATTTGTTCTGTCAGTCTGCTTGGAGATTGAGAAAGTGATGGTCGAGTAAGATGAGTATAACATTTTCATACCTTATACTCGACCTATATATCATGAGACAAAAGAGATGTGATCGGGTTATATGATAGATTATATTGGATCACCGATCTCATATGATTTTGGTAGTTACAATGTTTTGCTAGAGACTACTTGTGATTTATGGGTCCAATAGTATTATTGGTCAACTGCTAACATCATATGGGTTTACAGGATCACATATAAGAACGAGCCAACTTGAGTTAGAATGTTTAGATTCATTGAATTTAATATATATCTAGATTTAATGAATTTAACGTTTAATTTAGGGTGATAGAATTATATATATATATATATTATAAAATTCGAATTATATATATATGTTTGATATATTATATATATTTGATATATATTATATTATTTCAAAAAAAATATATATATATATATATTATTTTATTCAAATTGATTTAAATGAATTAGTTTTAAATTTAACTCTATGTAATAGATTTAAATTTAAACTAATATCATAATCTAAATTTGATTTAAATTTAGATTAGATAGTTGGTTTAGATATTATTCTATTAGATAGATTTAAATTAAAACTAATTTATTTAATTAAAATTTGATTAATTTAAATCAATTATTTAAATTAATCAAATAATAAACATTATCTATATAATTGTATAGATTAGGTTTATTATATATACAATCAAGAGAGAGTCTTCACTCATCTTAGAGATTGAGTGGCCGCATACTCACACAGAGAAAGTGTACGGATGAACAGAGGATGTACGGACGAACACAGAACGTATGAATGTTCAGAAATAGAGGTGCTAGAATGTTGTTTGAGTTGGACTCACCATTCGTCAATTCCTAGGGTCTGACGAAATGAAAAGAACATCAAAGGGATACACCGGAGATAAATTCTTCTTCTACATCTCAATTTAAATAACATTGATGGATCCATGGGAGGGATTTCGGTGGAGTTTTCTACTGCGTGTGTACTGAAATTCCCAATATGACATTCTCCTGCATACTTTCATTCCACCACCAAGATTCTTTATCTTTAAGTCCAAAACCTTTGGATTCACTCAATATTGCTTTAGCGATATCCCTAATCCGTTTAGTCATCTCATCCCATAAGATGTTAGCACTTCCTTACAAGTCCCAATTACCTTCCTCCATAACTTTTCTCATAAAGGTCACTTGTTTCTCATCTTTTAGTTGCCACCACTTAATTCTAGCATTTAAGACTTTTCGACTTTTCAATTTACAATTTTTAACCAATACGTTAAGGGCCAAGACCCTATATTATGAGGTTAAACTCTCATCAGAGATTACTCTGCGGTCTTTACAAGTTCTTCTATCTGAATTTCTTACATAAAAGAAGTTATTTTGCAACTTTTAGACTCTACTCTTATATGTGATTAAATGTTCCTCCCGCTTCTTGAAACAGGTGCTTACAACTGCTTTGAAAAATCAAGAATGTAATGTTTCTCCTCATTTACTTCTCCAAAATCATAACCACTATGAGTTCCCATATATTGCCTTGTCTCTTTTTCACATGACTATTAAGATCCCCTCAATGAGAATCTTATCCTCTTGTATGATATCTTGAATCAAACCCTTCAAATTTTCCCAAAACTTTTCTTTAATATGTGCTTCCAACCCTACTTGAGGTGCATAAGCACTAATAACATTGAGAGTATTATGTTTAATAGTCAATTTTAAGGATAAGATCCAATTTTCAATCATTCTGACTCCTACCACATTATTCTTCTAATTTTTATCCATAATAATACCAACTTCATTCCTTACTCTAACCTTCCCTACGTAATAAAGTTTAAAACCAGTAGTGTCTAACTCTTTAACCTTTTCTCCCACCTATTTAGTTTATTGAAGACATAATATGTTAATTCTCCTTCGAATCATAGCATCCACCATCTCGATAGATTTACCTGTTAACATACTAATATTTTAAGAACAAAATCAAACCTTGCTTTCTTGGACTAACTTTTTTACCCACATACATCCATAATGATGTGGGAACTCTTGCTCATTTACATTACACCTCGATGCCGATGTAGCTGCTCTAGCTCATTTGACACTGCATTCGAGTTATACAGTGCATTGCTTCTAGGCAACAAGCTAGCCTTAGCACATATACGCCTTTGATCCGTGTTATAAAGATTCGATAGACTTTTACGTTGGTTGTCGAAGGGCTAACACAACCCTCCTCCTTTACTCGGATTTGGGACCGACTATGACACTATATAGGCGGAGTTGGATTATTAATATTAAGAAAAATTAATAATTAGAAATTGCTAATACATTGAATAATAATAAAAATTAAAAATTAATCAAATATTAATACATTTAATTTGATTATATAACTTACTTTTTTTTGTAAATTGGACAAGATTTAAAGAGAAAAAAATTAAATAAAGAAGCACACTTGTGTCATAAATCAGTAATATTTTTTTATAAACATGAATAATATTATTTATAAATTGAACAATTTGTGTTAAAATAATAATAAATTATACAATTTGATATAAATTTTATTATTTTATATAATCTATACATCCACAAAATTTGAGAAATATATTTCATAATTTTTAAATAGTATAAATTATCATAAATTTTATTTGAGGCTATATATGTTTCCTTTTATATATATATATATATATAAATATATAAAATTTGAGGAATTAGTCAAACTCTTTAATTCTTATAACTTATTCCCTCCGATCCAAAATATAAGGGATTTTTAACTATTTTATGCATATTAAGAAATTAATAATTTTGTGGTTGATTTTATATTTTACATGAGTAGGTTCAAGCCCAAAATAAATTATATTTTTTTTAATAAAATAAATTATATTATTCATAACTTATAAATATTATATGATCTCCATATTCTCTTTTAATACTCCTCTTCATTTGTAATTTTATTTATTAATTGTGATTGAATGATTAAAAAATAGCCTATAAATAACTAATATATTTTATTTAATGATTTGTATTTATTATTGTAATAAATTTGTTTTAAAAATAATTCATAAGAATTATTTATGGTGATTTTAAAACAAATAATATATTTAGTTGAAATTAACAATAAGTGATGTTTTACTGTTCAATAAGATTGTGTCGGGAAAGAAGTTGGAGGGAAGAATCCATCTCCATCCACACATTCCTAGCTTCTCCCTTCTCTTCAACGACCAATTTTTCTCAGGCTCTCCCTCTCCCATTAATCGTTCATCAACACACTTCTTCTTCTTCTTCAAGTTGGATGCAGAAGCTCCACGGCAAGACACTCTAGATTAATTGAAGACTTCGCTACAAGATGACTGCGCCTCAAGCTGCCATCGTCGTGATAGATCCACTACGGCGAGACGCCCATGGGTTGCATATTCCACCGTGCGTGCCGGTCATGGCCGCCGTTGCGGATGATGAAGATATATATTGTGGATATCAGGTTTTCACAGTATTCTGACCCCACCTCTCTTTACGCCATTGGCACCCAGGACTGCGCCGTCGACCATGACTTCTCCCGCCACAACCAACACCACACAGCTACATTGATGCCGCCAACAGCCTCGAAAGCGCCCTTCTCTAGCAACAATAGCTCACCTTACTTGATGTCTCCCTAGATCCAGGAAGTATGGTTCCTCTCGTCGTCGGTTTCCACAACGACTAATCAGATAAAGCTCATGAATGGGTTGCATACTCTGCATTTGGAATCGGAAGTATGGTGAATAATTTCATCTTCTGGACATAGGGAATCAATTCTATAATAATAATAAAATTATGATTTACTCCTTGTAGTTATAATGGATCGCCTTCTCAAAGAATGCAGTGAATGCGTTAGAGAGTGGTGTAGTGTGATGGAGATGATTAATGAGACTGAACAAGAGAGATAAAGGAGCTCTCCATGGGAGGGGGACAGAGAGAATAAGGCAGCCAAAGAGACAATTTTTTTCGCTGACATAATAGGCAATTTTTTATCGACACATAGAATCAAAGTTGGCAGCGTTGGAGCATTTTTATTGGATGCAGTACGGGTCAGTGAGGTGACTTTGGGAGTACCTAAAATTTTCACCGAAATGGAGTTTTCTCTCATTTTTAAGTTATTATATTTGGTTGCAAGAAAAGCTTCAACCAATTAATCTTGATTGCCATATTTTTGCGAATGAACATCAAATTATATTATATTATCTGGAAAAATATTATGAAATTATTTTTAAAAGTACAATAATTTACACATTTAAATTTAAATTTTATAAAAAACTAAAAGATCTGAGTTAGCAAATTGTCAGAAGAAAAACTATAATAACAAATTTCAAATTAAAATTTTTATCTTTGAGATAGAATAGAACAATTTCAAAATAAACTGATCACAGCTCTCATGGTGGTCAAACCACAAATTAAAAAAAGAAAAAGCTCTCATGCAAATGGGGGAAGACCGAAAAAAAAATCAACAATCACCTAAATGAATAGTAAGGCAATGTAATAGTATTCTTTATTTTATTTATATATATATAATGATATTTTTATTTAATCTTTATTACTACACTTTTGTTAATATTTATTATTTATAATGATATTTTTATAATTATTAAATATAAAATAATTTTTGATTAATTACACGAGTAAAGTTAATTTAATTTTAATTCTTAAATTATAATTTTTTAATTTAATTTGATTTGATTTTTAAATTTTAGTTTTAATAAAGATAAATAGATAATCTCCTCCATAATCTTTCTTTTTAGGTAATAAAAACTAGTTTTCAGAAGCTATATTATATCTGAACTAATTTTTATTGAGTCAGATTCAGACTTGACGTTCCCACCAATAAAAAGTTAGGAATTAAACCCCTAACAAAGACTGGATGCCTCATTTGGTATATTGGAAGAGTTTTTTATGAAAATGAAAAGGAAATGAAAGTGGGAATAGAGAAGGAAGGGAAGTGTGGTTTAAAACAATGTTTGGTGTGTTGATGAAAGTTTTACAGTATAATTTTTATCCAAGGATTGTATTTGCATTGTGAAAAGACCAAAAAAATCAACAACCACACCTAGAAACAATCAGAAATTGGAGAGCAAGCCAAATCAAAGAAATAAAATAAAGGGAGAAAGATATTGAAGGAGTCCCATATAAAGATATTCCCTTTCAAGGATCCCATTAAAATTTTAGTACTTCTGGAAATTGAATTCCCAACTCAAATCAACTGAATTTAGCACTTGTACTATTTATTTAGTAATATTTTTACATGGAGGTGTTTAAGTGTCTTTCTCCCTCAAATAAATAGTAAATCGTAAAATTAATTGTATGATTAATGTATTAAATTAATTAATTAACGATAAAAAGTAAAATTAATTCTCTGACGTGTTTTGTTCAATCTGTTTCTCTTTTGGCCCAAATAAAATAATGAACGTGTAGCTACACTAAAACACAACCAACGACAAAATGTTGTCGCGCCGACCGATACCAAATTGTAAACATTAGGATTAGGAATTTAGGATTGCATGATCCAAGTTCAGGAGTTTCCTGAAGTTGCATTTAGGCCAAAAATTTTTTTTAAATTTTTAACGATCATCAATCTCTCTCACTAACTCACTGTTGGAAACTCTCGTCGGAGATGGCGGGAGAGGGAAGCGGCTCTGGAGACGACGTTGAAGCGGGCTCACGAAGCAGCTTCGTAGGGCTCAATGGGGACAAGGGCGTCGACGTTGTGGAAGAGCAAGAGCTAGAAGAAGTAGAAGACGCACCCGTGGAGGAGGATGGAGAAGATATGGAAGGAGCAGGTGAAGAGGAATACGGCGAAGACGAGGGGGAATATACTTTCAGGTTTGAAGATGGGATCAACCCCTTGGATTTTGTGGAAAATAATGACTCTGGGGTTCAGAGTTATCAGCAGTTGGAGCGCCTCGAGAATGAAGCCCTTGCTGATAAAAAGCGAAAAGCAGTTGAAGAATTGCATCGGTAATTTTAACTTCTATTCATTGTTCGCTGTTTTTCTCACCTCTTGATACTAAGAAACTTGTACAGGTTTTTTCCTCTCTTTTGTGAATGATAAACAGGAACCAAAAGACTCAATAATACAATCCAATATTGCTACAGAATATCTTAAAAATCAAATTTTCTTGAATTCGTAGTGATACTTCTCAAAATAAAAATTTGTCAATGTTAAAAAATATTTTATTACTTGAGGACCCTAAATAGTGACCTTGAGAAAGCAGAGGTGATAACTTAAGCTTCTTTAAAGGAATTTTGATTTATAAGGTTCTCTTCTAGTATTGTTAGATATCAAGATCCCCGTCTGTCATTTTTCCTTCTGGTTTTGCAGCTGTCCAATTTATCTAGATTGTAATTTTCAATTACAGCATGGGTGCTGTTCATGTGTTTGATGCCATTGCCTAAAATGTTCAGTCAACTTTCAACTCATTAATTGTGAAGCCAGCCTGTTGTGTTTTTTATTGTACCTTTTCTTTATTGAGATATTATTCTGTACTGTAGGCTTGAAGTAGATTTAATTAGCTAATTTCAAGAATGAATAGCAAATATGACTATACGAGCAAGAAGGAAAAACTTTTGGTGTCCTTTTTTACTTTGATAGAAAAAGAAGAATTTCATTAAATTAAGAGCTGGGATGCAGATAGGTGGAATTTCACAGAAATATAATGTATGTTAGATGTTTAATGTCCCTAAAAGCAGCAATGGGAGTTCTTTCAAGAAGCCGAGGGAAGAGGATATTTCAGGGGCAAGTATGGAGGAGATAATGGAAGCACTGAATTTTGGCGTTCGCAGGAAATCAAGAAAGGTATGATATACATATGATCAGTTATACTTAGGCAGCATCATGATGACAGAGTGATGATATTCTGTTATTAATGTAATCTGTACATGAGATTATGTAGGAGACCAAGGGGAAACATTTTGTAACCCTAAATAGAGAGTCGATCATAAATTATTGGTACATTGTGCTGTCCAGATTGCTGAGGATAATTTATTTACATAAGCAAAGAGTATTGGAAAAAGAAAGTTTTTGAATACTTCATTGAATTCTTTTGACAAGGGCAGACTACAATTTTTGACAATTATAATGGAATGGACATTAGAGAGTACATTTGGTTTGAATTATGAGGCAAATGATCAATGAAAAAGTTAACTATTTTTGAAGAACTAGTTGATTTGTCTTTTCTACTGCTGTTTTTATGACAAATTTACTGTGTTCAAAGTATCAATAACCTTTTATAGTTTATAGAATCATGGGAAACGGACTATCATCAATAGTTAATGCGAGGTATCTCTCTTCTTTATTTTAAGTTCATTTGAAAAAATGCTATAATTAGACATTAGACCCAAAGTTATTATCCCCTGCATCCTGGTGAAGAGTTCCTATGTGTGCTTTCTCAGCCTATAAACTTTGATGTCTTGATTTCAACATCTTAGGTCAAGGGTGCAACCAAGAGAATGTAAGTTAGAGGAATATAAATTATGAGAGAACTGTCTTAATTATTATCTTTTATAAATGACAAGGAAAAAATGGTATATTTACTTTTTTATGTGGAAGGTACTTCAGGTTTTTATAATTTAAAAGCTAACTTATGCTTTGATTACCAAAAAAAAAAAACTTGTCATTTGTCACGTCATAAGAGGAAATAATTGATTATGTTTTGCATTCCTCCTTTTTAGATGCCAAACAATGGTTTAAAGTTCACATATAGCGTAAATTTGATATGGTCTTTTTCTTTGGAACTTAACAAGTGATTTTGAAGTAAGAGCTCATTGTCCTCATATGGCTACTTTATTGTTTCATTTTTCCTGATTTTGTTTGTTTTAACCTTTTTCATGGACAATAGTTTGCATTATTCATGCTGCATCGAATATTCATATATGCTGCTTAGAAATGTTTTAGTGATTTCACTATTTGCACATTGGTATTGTGTGTAAGCTTTTGGGCCCTAATTTTCTTAATTATTTGATGCACTAGAAAGGATTCTTTGTTTTTGTTTTTAAATCGAAATGCCCTCAAGGATGTAGATGACAGGGTCAAGGAGTAAGAAATTTCAGTTACACTTATGCACTAACTAATGATCCATACTAATAGTCTAGTGCAGTTTATTTTCCCTGTTATTTATGTTCTAGATTCTAGATAAGAAGTTTTGAACCAAGGTAGTTAAAGGTCAAAGGCACACTTGAGGCACAAGGCCTATAAAATGCTTGAGGCAAGAGGCACTAGAAAGATGTGCTCCAGAGCAAAGCGAGGTGCAACAATTAAAAAACATGATATGTAAAGTATAATATAAACTTTCCTATAATTAACCTACATAATTTCTTAAATATAAAATTTTTCTATCTTGCATTAAAATTTATAACATTTAACTATTTTAAATCTTAATTCTTATTAAAATAATATCTTAATTTTTAAGTTGGTGAAAGAAACAAAACCTACAAGTACAAATAGAAGCAATGGCAATGTGGTGGCATAATGAGTAAACTCCATGATAACAGAAACAAAGCATAGCAAAACCAGAGCATGCAAAAGGCGTGCTTCTCTGTTCTTCCAGGTGCCATGCCTTTCACATGTGAGACAATGGTTCTGTTTTCCGCCTTGCCTTTGACAACACTGTTTTGAACTTAACATTCTTGATAGAAAAATTTTAAACTTAACATCTCAGCCTATGACACCTTTTTTTCCTCTGTTTGTTTTCCTGATGCGGCAATTTTGAAATTAACCCCCTAGCCTGTGACACTTTTTATGCCTCTTTTTATCTTCTTGATGCAGCCCAAGAAAAGAGGTAGACGAAAAGGATCGAAGAATAAGCTTGATCCTCGGGTAACACGAATGCTAGGTGATGCCACACTTCACTATGCGCATGAACGTTATGAAGAGGTACTGGATTCTATCATGTACTCATATATAGCTAAGCACATCTCCTCTGGCAAAGCAATATGCTATCACAGTTCACTAGTGTGTTGGGGAAAGATTTAGTGATTACATAATTTTTTTACTAGCTTTATTTTGTTTGTAAGTCTGATCTCTTACTATAAGAACCTTGTGATGTAATGTTTGTAATTCTCTTTCCTTAACGTTCTCTGTGTTTATGATGTTGTGATGAAACCTAAGCTGTTTGATGCTTCTTTACTCAGTTCATATAGTCAGTTTGCATCCTTTTGCCACTTGAGATAGTATGGTACAATGGAATAAGGCAGAGTCCTTGATTAAATAAATAGTTTATATGCTATTCCTCATGCTGACTTTTTACCAGCCATTTGATGTAAACACAAAACATCCTTAAACATGCAGGCATTTCTCATCGACTGAATATTGGTAAAGTCGTAAATTCTGAACATTATGAAAAGACTTTAGTCTCTATTTATAACAGAACCCCAGTATCTTTTTGGAGAACTTGCTGCAATGACTAAGCGAACACTAATTGTTTGCCTAAGACTCCTCTAACAATTTGTTCCACAGGAAGACAACCATGGGAATATGAGGAAATTAATGTTCTGCAGATTTAGCATTAGACTATGCATTTGTTCGGCATGCAAGCATGCAGCATGTTATCGCTGTTAATCATATTAAGCATCACTGTCCAGATAAATGACTTCACCTTAGAAAGGGCTTTAGCATATGAAATATCAAATTAGCCCTTATATTTTAAAATTTTGTAATCAGTTTCTCATAGTTCCCAGATATTGTACTTGGGTCCTTGCAATGGCAATCTATTAGAACAGCTACAGTTCAGAAGCTAAGATTCCTTAGAGGCTTTACTTATGCCTTGGAGCTATAATTTCTAGCTAGTTGCAGATTATGTTAAATGTTTATCATTGGAATAGTCAATTCGGTCAACAACTACTAGCAGCTGCTGCTAGAAATTTCCGTGAATAGATAGTCATGGTGAGAACTTGAATACAAAATTTGAAAACTATAAGGACCTCCTTACAAACTTTTGAAGTATAGGTATTTGTTGGAATTCCTACAGCATGAATTTGAAATTGTGGTGAACTACACGGACCAACAAATTAATTATACCTTAATTTAAAAGCAATTTCAACAATTATTTTCTAGAGCTGGTATTAGAAGTTATGTAAGCTCCATTTCAAAAGTTCTTGCAGTCATGGCATCTGAGATTGTGGTTATCATTGCTTTAGATGCTATAAAAGGTCTTGGCTTTACTCACTGTAAGTTCAGGTTTTGATTTAGTCTGTTATTATTATTATTATTTTTATTTAAATCTTGGAATGCTTTATTGTATCCATTTTTAATTGGCTCATTAAATATCCGGAGAATTGTTATTGCAATATGGCATAGAGCTGGCTTTTTAATTTTTACGATTCTGCATACTTTTCTTTCTTTTCCTGGTTGATACTTTGTATTTTTAAGCTTTCTGTGTAGATTCTTTCTACGAGTTAGCAATCCATATTTTTTGTTCACTCTGCTGACGTTATGCAGGCTATTTCTATATTGCATGAAGTTATTAGGATGGCACCAAATTTGCCTGATTCATATCACACACTTGGACTCATCTATAATTCACTTAAGGATTACAAGAAAGCTATGAATTTCTACATGATTGCAGCTCTTTTGACTCCCAAAGATTCATCTCTCTGGAAAATGCTTTTTACTTGGTCCATGTAAGAGGGTTCCTCATTTTTTCTTGCCACCATCATTTGTGTACAGTGATCTTTCTTAACATACTCAACTGCATGAATTGACATTCCCACTGTAATTGTGAAAGTGGATTAAATTCCCTCAAGTTATGTGTGTAACGAAATGAATATGTTGCATCGTTAATTTCTCTCTCTTTTTTTTTCATTTGTAAATACTTTTTTTTAATGTTTATCATACTTAAGTTTATTGTCATTTCTACCTGAATTTAATTAATGCATGCATTCATATATCTCATGGCTTTTCACATAAACAAAAAAAATCTCATGGCATTTATACGGAAAAAAATAGTATTACTGATTGAGATTGAGAAAATTTAAATTGCAGAGAGCAAGGTGATATTGGTCAGGCTGGTTATTGTCTTTCGAAAGCAATAACTGCTGATCCCAAGGACATCACTCTTAGAATCCATCGTGCATCTCTCTATGTTGAGCTCAGAGATTATCAAAAAGCTGCTGAGACATATGTACAAGTTTATCAACTCTTTCCTCAGAATGTTGATGCACTAAAAATGGCAGCTAAGGTATTTCCCTTTCTCTGTTTTAAGGACCTATGCTCCATATGATTATGCATGTGCTTTTCTGTATATTTTGTTATGTTAATTTTCTTTTTCTTTTTAACATTTTGTACCAAAACTTTGACTCGTCTCTCTGATGCTCTGTGATTTATCTGTATGCTGGCGGGTCTCATAGTCATGGCCTCTGTGCCCTCTTTGTAAGGGGATGGGTATTCAGAGAGCCTTTTTTGGGATAATTATGACACAGTGCCTCAAATTAGGCTTCAGGAAGATCCCTGTTAGGAAGACCCCTGTTAGAATAAGATCTGAAAGCCTGATGCAATGAAACATTTACTTGATAATGATCAACAAGTTTAAATAAGAGCATGGACTTGGTTAGTGTTATAGGGCCAGTGTGGTTAAGCTTAAAAAAAGTGATTTTTAGATTGTGTAAAAAATTGGTAAAAAGAAGATTGTCTAAAGTGATTTATTGTTTAAAGATTTTATGAAAAGTAAAAGCTATTTTGCGCTTGGTTGCTATAATAAAAAGCCTATGGAAAATAAAAAAAAAATGCTAGGCATAAAAGGAATTAGTTTAGTGAATCTTTTAATTTAATTTAATTTATTATGAATTTATTTATTAGGATTTATTATATTTTTAATTTAAGGTTTATCTTTTGATTATATTTTAAATAATTTGAAAAGAGTTCTATTCTCTTAATACTCTAATTAGGTAGGATTTGAATTCTATAAATAAGAGTGAGGATAGTTAGTTGTACTCAAACCTTAGCTATTGGTTTGAATAAAATTTCTGAGAATTTCCTGTGTTATTTCTCTTTATCTCAAACTCTTCTATTTCTCCCTCCTCTTCTCCTTTCTCTCCCTTATCTTTCCCTTGTCCTGCATCCAAAGCACATTTTACTTGAAAAATGATTTGTATTTACTCAAGCTATTTAGAATAGCTTCTAAAAAATAATTAGAAATTTGTTTTTTTTTTTTAAGATTCTGATTATTTTTAAAAGTTGAAACAAAAATCATAAAAATTTCTTCGAGTGCTCTTTTAATAAAAAAATTTTTTAATGAAAAAAAGCTTAAACAGGGGGGTCCATAGGAGTTTAGAATAGTAAAATGAGAGAGCTTTCCCATTGTGCCTCATGGCCCTGGTTTAAATGGAATTGGATTACAGGATGCAGCATCAGAGTATTAAGCTCGTTGGTTTGAATTGCACGGACCTGCTTATTTTTAAATGTTAAGGGACCTTGTGAATGGCAATCCCATCAAGGTGTTGCATTAGGGTTACCTACCAAGATAACACCCTAGTAGATAAGACGAAAAGGGAGAGCTGTAGTATTGAATCGAGCCCTGTCAAACTACTCTTAGCTCAATTATTCTTCAATCCAGACATAATTTCAAAATTCAAAGACAAAAAGAACATTAGTAAAACTGTTTCCGTTGTCCTCCAGGAAAAGAACTGTGTTATCTGTAAACTGGAGGTGAGAATCAAAGCCTTTGCCTAGCCTACGTGAGTACTCATACCCTATCCACAATGCTAGAAATCAATGTGCTAAGCTCATCTATTACTAGGGTATTAAAAAAATGGAAAAGGAAGGTTTGCTCACTTTACCTCTCTCTAACCTTGAAACCAAGATTTGGACTCACCATTCACAATCACAAAAAAAATTTGGCCGTCAACAAGCAACATATAATTGGAGTTCTTAAACTATTTTGTCATCTAGCTATATAGAAGTTGTAACTAGTTGTAAATACTATCAATATCAACTGCAGTTAGCTAATTGTAGTAGCTGTGCCAGCTGTACTTTTATTGTACCATTACTGTTGTAACTCCTCTTACACAGTATAAACATAAAGCTGATGCAGTTTGGTAGAATTATCCGACTTGCCTTCAGAGATTATTGTCTCTCCCCTCTGTCTATTAATTTTCACATTAGAATCTAAATACCATAGAATAATTGAAGCGTAACACAGTTCAATTGATGAAAAATGAGCTAGAGTCAGAACAGAAGAGTATATTTAGGAAAAAAAAAAAATGAAACATACATCCTTGAGAACAAAATAAACTGAGCTACTGGACCCTTTTAATTGTGGGGACGATCCAGGGGGCCACTATGAAGAAAACATAAGCCTGAAGAAATACACAGCTGGAAATATGTCATTGGTTTGTCATGTCTGCTAAATGGTTTGGTTTATTGTTTAATTTCTTCCATATGTTCTTACATAGTTGTTCCCTCTATCTCAGCTACAATTTTGAGGTCATGCTTTGATAGTATTGTTGAGCAACTGTTCATATATATCCTATATCTAATAAAAATTCCTGTGGTGACTTTTGTTGTTGATATGAAGTTATGCTGCTTTCTCTTTCAGCTCTATCAAAAATGTGGCCAAGTTGAATGTTCAATCCATATTCTTGAAGACTATCTCACGGGTCAACAGGCTAAAGCCAACAAAAGTGTTGTTGATCTGCTAGCGTCCGTATACATGGAAATTAAGGCACATGACAGAGCTCTTCGGCATATTGAGCATGCACAAGCTGTACATTATTCAGGAAAAGAATTGCCGTTGAATTTGAAAATTAAGGCCGGAATTTGTCATGTTCATCTTGGAAACATGCAGATGGCTCAGGTGTGTGTCACTTGCTTATTAGAAGATACATAATTCAGTTGACTTTGTTCTTGAGTATTACTCCATTTAAGTGTACCTGCTTGAATCTGGGTTTTTTTTCTTTTACAATATATTAATATTCAGATGGTACTGAGCAACTAATTTAAACAAATCCTCATCCTTTATTTTTGTGCATTTTCCCTTGTAGTGTTTGCTATATTTTCATCCTGATTCTGCTGTAAGAAAGCGCACAGCCATCTTGTGCCTTCATATGATTTTATTTTAAATTCTTATGATTGTATCAAGCGAGAAGATCTTCAAGAGTAGTTAGCACTTACATGTTAAGTATAGGATTGCTAATTTGACCTCCCTAGCGCTTAGCACATCACTTTTTCAAGGGAAGCCTGCCTTTTTAATTTTCAAATAGATTGGATTGGCCAGTACTGCTGTGCTGATTTGCCTTTATCATGGAGGAATTTTTTGTGCTTTTTTTGGTGTTAACTTTTTGTGTATTCCAGGCTTCTCTCAGATTAAGTCCCCTCTCTGGGCAATCTTTTGAGTATATTCTCCCACACTGGTTATGGGCATGTACTATTTTATTCCCAGAGTCCTCGCTCTACAAAATAACTGAATGTAGGTTGATATGGATAGATAATATCATGGAGGAATTTCTGTAATTTCCCTGTATCACTATTTTTCACTTTCTGTGCAAGACTTCTTGCATTAGGATTTCTGATTTTTTCCATGTAAAACAGAATATCCTATTAGACTTTGTACTCTTGCATGCAGAGCTTTCTGTGTGCGTTGGTGCACGCGAGAGTGTCTTCTTTCTCTTCTCTTATTTTAGTCAGAGTTTACTGTCAATTTTTTGATGAAGTTTATAATTTTTCATTAACTTCATTTTATATATAGTATTATAACGATAGTATATAAAATTTTATGTTTTATGCTATTCTTTTTCAGTCATTTGTATTTATATTGAAAGATCTTGTTTTGATTCGTAGGTTCTTTTCAATGATTTGAAGCCAGAGAATGCCCACGAGCATTCTGACTTGGTTAGTGATGTTGCAGACTCGTTGATGACTCTTGAGCATTACAATGATGCATTGAATTATTATCTGATGTTGGAAACAAAATGTGGAAGTGAAAATGTATGGTAACTCATTTCTATGTATTGCATTTCTCTTACTCTTTCTATTTGGAATTTTGCATATTGGTAGTTTGTAGAGCAATTGATTGAATCATTGCCTATCATACTGACAGTTGGAAAAAATGATATTGAATTGTTCTTATGAGCTTTTTGCAAAGGTCGTCATTCTTAAATTTCTGTTTTTTCAATGTGATTTTGGGTCAATCAACTTATTATTGATGTAGAATGCAAAAAATGAAAAGCTACAACTTGTTAGTAGGGGTTGGATTTTTTTTTTTTGGGGGGGGGGGGGGGAACTCAAGAAAACGAGTGCTACTTGGAGAATTGTTGGTGGCACAGTGCTTTATTGTCGGAAAATTTATATTTGAAATTAATAAAATGGTTTCGACTGTTTTCTTGGTTCATTTTGCTTGTCATAAATCATGATACTTTTTTAAATCCAGTTTAATGATCTGTTTTCTTGGTATATCATCTTTGAACATAAGGTTAAGAGAATCTGATGCCTATGGTGAACTTTTCTTGCAGGGTCTTCTTTATCTGAAAATTGCAAGATGTTTTGTATCCCTCAAAGAAAGATTACGAGCTATTCAATTTTTCTACAAAGGCAGGTTCACTTTTTAATTGTATTGGTTTTTATGCAAAGAATGACGGATGAGCTAGACATTTTTGTTCTTTGTTATTTTTACTTTTTCCAGATGAAGTGAAGTATTTTTATCTAGGAAGTTTACTAACAAGTGAAGTATTTATTGTCTTTTAGTGAAAAGTGAGGACATTTAAATTGGATCTACCTCCTCTTAACTAATGTGGAGGTTATCATTCCCCATATATTCATGTGTGCGTCCGTGCGTGTGTGTTCTCTTTATCATGGTTTCCCAAAGTATTTTCTATTCTATTCTTTACATTATTTAAAGTTTTAAAACTTTTTTCTCTTAATCTCAGTACTCTGTAGACGGACAGTAATAAATAAATTGATTGATAAATAGACTTCAACAATTATCTTATATCCCTAGTTTGACTTGGATTTTTTTTCCTTTTCTAAAGAATCTTGATGTGTTTATTTTTCTTTTAATTTTTGTGTGGGCTGGGTGCACACTAAGCTTAAGCTATAGTGCTATGTGATAATTGTGCTCTTCATCACTTGCCAGCAGAATATGGACAGAATATTAACTGAGTTATTTGCTGCTTGGGCAGATATTTTATATCCACTATTTTTAGTTAAAAGATTATCTTATTCAGTAGCTAAACAAATTTAGTTTCAGCCATGGAAACACTAGAAGATGATGTTGATGCACGAATAACTTTGACTTCCCTCCTCCTTGAAGAAGGGAAAGTTGATGAAGCAATTTCCTTGCTGGTCCCTCCGAAGGATTCAGGTACATCCCAAAAATTTATTCTTCCTCATGATCTAAGTTTATCCTGCAAATTTTGTTGTGAATTGTACGTGCAGACTCTGGTGAGGAACATTCTAATAAGTCAAATAGATGGTGGGTCAATGAAAAAGTAAAATTGAAGCTCTGCAAAATATATTGGGATAGAGGGATGCTTGAAAATTTTGTGGATACAATATTCCCTTTGATACGTGAATCACTATACGTTGGAAATCTTCAACACACGGTAAAATTTTGGAAACTAAATTTGAGAATCTTCTTTCTGTCACACGTGCACACACATGCACACATGCTATACATGCATTAGCAACCTCGCATGCATATATGTTAAGAGTCAAATAGCTTGTGTTTGCATTCAAATTGAAGTTTTTACATACTAACCGAAATGGAGCATGTCAAAATTGAGTTGTTGGTTCTTCTTGGCAATGTATGAAAGACCGGATCAGATTGGCTGGTTTGATGGTTTCGACTCGAACCAGTCCTAGTCCAGTCCGAGAGCATGATGAAACATGCTCTCTTGAGAACCGGCCGGAGACCGACTAAACCGATAAAAACTGGCAAGCCAACCTGGTTTGTCGGTTTGAGCTATTTTAGTTGAAGACAGAATAGGAGCACATGACCAGAGCACAGAAGAAGAAAAACAAGAAGAAGAAGAGGAGGAGGAGGAGACAAACAAGAAAAAGAAGATCTAGCAAGGATATCAAGAAGAAAAGAGGGAACCTGAGGAAAGCTTCGCCGATCAAGAAGAAAAAGCATATTTACTAACGAAGAAGACGAATAAGAATTACTCCCTCCGGTCCTATATATAGGACCTTTTGCCTTGGTCCTAAATATAAGATTCTTTACAATATACGAGGCGGTATTTATTATATATTTCCAAAAAATGCTTCTATTTAATGTATGCAAAGAGAAAAAGAGAGAAATTAAATAAGGATAGTTGGAAAAATGTTAAAATTTTTGGAGAAATCCAGGTAGTTAATTAGTTTTAACTTCCCTTTTTAATTCGCGTGATTCGGTTAAAATGGTATTATATATAGGACTGGAGGGAGTATATCCATTGTATGCAAAACCGTACTGGACCGGCCGGTCGGATCGGGAACCGGCCTCTGGTCCACTCTAGTCCGGTCCGGTGACAGATGAACACCGGCGGATTTCGGAACTGGGATGAACCGGTCAAGAACCATTACAAAATCGGTTTGAACCGATTGAGCTTTTTTTTTTTTCTTTTTTTTTTTTTTTAATTTCTTAAATATTTTTTTAAGTTGAAATAATATCATTTTCAGTACTAAGTAGTATTATTTTTTGTATAATTTTTTTCTTTCTATATTATAATATGGCATAAGTATTATTATGATACATAATTATTAATAATGATAAATTTACTTAACAAATAGTATAAAAATAAAATATCAATTGACTATTCTAAATTTAAAATATAATTATAGATAAATATTAACTTGTTTAGATTTTAATATTAGGTTATGAAACTTATTAATAATATTTCTAATTTTCTATATTATTATTAAATTTACTTTTCATCATAAATTAAATATTAATTTTATTATCATGGATAAATATCTTTTATATTTTTCATCTATATTATTTAAGAAGGGCGGGTCTGGTGCAATGGTGGAGTCTCTCCACTGTGGCCTGGAGGTCCCGAGTTCGAATCAGCCTCCTTGCAAAGCAAGGGTAAGGCTGCCTAGGTACACCCTTCCCCAGACCCCACTGGTGTGGAAGCTTCGGCACTGGGTACGCCCTTTTTATCTATATTATTTAAAATATATTAATTTATTTACAACCGGTTTGACCCTGGTCCGATCCCGGTCGGACCATTAAACCTTGAACTGGTGTTTCGGCCAATTCAATGACCGGTCTGATTTTTAATACCTTGATTATATCTGACATAACTAGAGCCTCACCGGAAGAAGAGAGAGTGATTTTGGGCAATGACTGATGAGTAAAAAAGCATGAAATTAAAGAGAAATGAAGAGGCATTATTGGGTTGACAAAGAAGGAGATGTCCTTCTCCATGATGAGCTGTGTTTTTAGTCTTTCGTGCAGAATAGCTAGCTTTTTTCACAAAACCCAATGCAACAAAGACGTTAGATGTGACCTACTCCTTGAGAAGCGTAACTTATGCTTGTTTACCAGATTTTCTTTTGAAAAGTTGACCAATAAGTTGAAAAAGTTCTGTTTTGGCCTGTTAAAAGTGGATTTAACCGTTCCATTTGAGAGTCTTTCCAAGACAGGGGCTTCTGTGGTATGAACATCTCTCTTGGAAGAATGAAATTCTTTTTCATAATTGTTTATCCACTTAAGAGGCATGATTTGAGCCAGTTCCTCTTTAGGAATCCTTCTAGAGATTTGAATCACCGAAGTATCAGGTTGGTTTGACACCATATACAAAGCGTCAGTGGTGGAGTTTGGGAATTCAAGGTTCACCGCATGATCTTAGAGTCTATAGATCATTTGGTGATGAAGTATAACCATAGTGGCTTTGGGATCTTGCTTTGCACCATGGATCTGAATCTACACCTTTAGACGATGCGAAAGGGTCTCATTATCAAGTTTGATGTTGAAATCAGGAGCAATAGTCATTACTACACTTTCATTGCTACAAGTAGTGAGAAGTGCACCAATCATAGCTTTATCATAGGAGGTATATGTAGAATCCAGAATAGTAATTCTGACGGTAGCAGGTATGTCTTTGCGACCATGCAAAGTGAGAACTAGTCTGATAGCACCTACATGGAGGTGTGTATACCCTTGTTATTTCCAAGAGTTGATTAAGGGCTGAGGGATTTCTGGAGTCACAAATTGTTCAGCAGTAGTGGCTTTAAGTCCACACTGTTCCAAGCAAGAACTGTGAACGTATTCCTTAACATGTGGTCTAGAGGTATGGAAGATTTGTCTGATCCTTTGCTTAAAGGACTGGGCATGGGCACGGTCTTGGGAAAAGATGGCATAAGGACTAAGTAAAGGGATTTCAGTATTATCAATACAGAAATTCTCTGGGATATGGGTGATTTCTACAAGATTGTCTATTTTGTTGGCCAGGGTTCTTTTTATAGAAAGAGGGAGGTTTGCTAAGGAAAAAGTTGAGGATAGATGAACAGGTTCTAAGAAAGTAGAATAGTCGAAGGTTTCACTCATATTGATGAAAAATTTCTCCCCTACTTTTCTGTAATAAACATATCAGGTTCTTGACTTTAGACTTTAGGCTTTGATACCATGTCGTCGTCCTTCTCCCAGTAACACAAGAACAACTGTTCAAACTATCAAATTAAGACAAGATGATCATAATAATCCAATTTACTCCCGAGTGTAAACAGTCTCTCCTGGGCATCAAGGACTCAAGGGACATCTTAGGATTATCACCTTCAACTATGAATAACTTAATCGTATGAATATCTGAATCAGAGTTACGGGGTAGTTACTGAGAGATGGATCAAGTTCAGATTCTTTCTGGTACACAGGTTCCTCATATGAGGCAGTGTAGAGTATACTTGAATCGTGTATAGTCAAGAAGAGGATATGTCCATGCCAGAATTTCGGAAGGAGAAAGAGAAGTTGTTTAGAACATGAACATTGTATTTCACAAAGGAGGGTTTTCGGATAATTCCGCTCTGCCCTCTTCTTACAAACCAGGCTCTTCTTATAGAGTAAGAGCCTCACACCCAAACCATATAATAATTACGAGCAAACAAACTAAAGGTATACTCGTGGTAGATAGGCTTTAGTGGCTTCGGCAGCTTATCATCATCTTTTTTACATAAAGACACTCACTTTTACCAAAGATACATGCACTCAAACTGTTGGCATAAGCGACAAGCATACTAAAGTTTATCTTTATTCTTGATATCTGCTTCCATCTTCTTTTTCTTTTTCTTTTGGGCTTTCAGTCTTATCTTGTCTAACTCTGCATCAATGTCAAATTCATCATCAGGAGCTGATTGTCCAGGTGTCTGTGACAAGAAGTTCTGCAGGAACCGTGTGCCTACTTCATATGGGTCTTGTGATTCCATAAACTATAAAGGGTCTTGGTCTTCTGAAAGATCTGTCATAGGTTAATCTTGAGCGGAAGAAGCTTCACCTGCTAGAGACAAAGAGAAATGAGGCCATTCAAAAGGAATAGCCTGTCCTGTAGTCATAATTTCGTTTGGATCAAAAAATTCTCCAGGAAGTGGTCCAAGAGATATGCATTGTTGCTCAGTTACATTCCCCATAAAATTATTAAGACTTAAAAGAAATTCTTTTAATTTATTAATAACTTCTTTTTCACGGAGTGGCTAGTGAATGGTTGTTCCCCATAACTGAGTTTGAATAGGGGTATACAATTCTCCTTGATGATCAGTTTCATAAGGTCGATGAACCACAAAGAAGGAAAAGACTTTTTGCTCGTATGAAGGAACATTCCACAGATCATTTTCATTGATAACATTATAGAGTTTTCCTCTCCAAACTGGAAGTGGAGCAAACCATGAAAGAAAGGTGGATAGGTTAGAGTGGGTGTTTTTCTTATCAGTCAGATACTGATAAGTCTGTTTAGGTGGTAAGGCGAAGGCACAAGTAAAGAGGGCAGACATAGACTAGACATACCACATGAATTCAGGTGTAATTGGTCCTTTGATGAAAGGAATGACTAGGTATGGTAACAGAGGGTCAAAATATTCTGGCCGTGGTGAAATTCCAATGGCTTGAAGGAAAAGTTGGAGGTAGCGGAAAAGAGTTCTTCTTGCGACTTCATTTACTTTTGTGATAGTGGTAGGGTATTAGGTTGGTGGAAAAACTAGCTGTCTGCTTATGTGAGAATACTGAACTGGGTGATGTTTTGGCATGGTGGTAATGGTGAGGATAAAGAGAGGTGTTTTCTTGATGGTGGTGATTTGGGTGTTTTTTCTTTATTGGTTTTATTGACACAGGATCGTGTTGCAGTGTCATGAAACCTCATGTTCTTCCACCTGAAGAGTGGATGCCTCATGAAGAATATTTCACTACTGCTGATCGAAATCCTTTTGCGATTAATCTGATTTCCAAAAGAAAAATTGGAATCCAATTCTTTCCAAACTGCACAGTCTGGATTAGAGTACTTGGAAGCAAACTGCCAAATAAAGACTTGTTGATAGGCATGGATATATACCATCTTGCTAAAGGACTACATATCCTTCCCCAAGGATTAAGATTTAAGTCCTCCTTTTCTCCATGGGAACCAATCCTAAATCTTTTTGAACTTCAACAAGTACCCCCAGAGTACAATATTCTCAAAGATAAACTCTTGCCCTTATGTCCAGAAAGCCATGACCAGTTCAACCACTCTTATCCTCTCTGGAAAAATAAAGAATTCTTTATTCAACTTCCCTTAAAAAAGAATGAAGATGTCAATCCCACAAAAGCTTCTCATCCAGGAATGTCTCCTGAAAATTTAATTTTTGCTAGAGAAGAATGTGCTAATCTTCTAGCACAAGGGTTAATTGAGCCAACTAAGTCACCATGGGTATGCCAAGCATTCTATGTTGAAAAGGGTGCAAAGAAAAGAAGGGGAAAGAAGAGGTTTGTCGTTGACTATAAACCTCTTAATCATTTTTTACAGGATAAGAAATTTCTTCTTCCTAAGATCAATACTCAGACGGTTTATTTGAAGAAGGCTAAAATCTTTTCTAAGTTTGATCTCAATGCGGGATTCTGGCAACTTGGAATTCAACCTGAGGACAGGTACAAAACTGCTTTCTGTATCCTCAATGCTCAATACCAATGGAAAGTGATGCCGTTTGGGCTCAAACCTGCCCCATCATTATTCCAGAAAGCCATGGTAAAAATCTTTGAACCTATCCTACATTCGGCCCTGATTTACATAGATGACATTCTTCTGTATTCTGAAATAGAAGAGGCCCATAAAACACTCTTGACCCAATTCCATCAAATAGTCCAAACCTACGGAATCATGCTGTCTTCCACCAAAGGTCAAATGGGCTTGGACCAAATCCAGTTCTTAGGAATGACATTTTCCAAAGGACACTTTCAACCCAGTCCATATATTGCCAGCCAACTCTTAAATTTTCATGACAAATTGACCACTAAGTAGATACAAAGTTTTTTGGGTATTATCAATTATATCCGAGACTTTATTCCACATGTCACTCAATACATTAGCCAGTTATCCAAACTTTTGGAAAAGGATCCCCCACCTTGGTCTGGCAAACAAACTGAAGTAGTGAAAAAGTTGAAATAGATTGCTCAACATCCACCTCCTTTAAAGATTCCCGATAAGGGTAATCTAATCCTGCAGACAGATGCCAGTGAGCATTATTAGGGAGCTGTACTCATTGAAGAAGATAATGGCAAAAGATATTACTGTACGCATGCTAGTGGATAATTCAAAGAAGCTGAAAGCACTACCATGCTATCTATAAGGAGATCCTCGCTGTCAAAAGAGGAATCGAAAAGTTCAGCTTTTATCTCAGCTTCAATCAATTCACTGTAGAAATGGATAACACATCATTTCCAGCTATCTTAGATCAGAAAAAGAAGATCCTCCCAGAAAAAGAATTGCTTCCGTGAAAAGATTGGTTTTCTCGCTATAAATTCATAGTGAAACACATCAAAGGAAAACATAATCTGTTAGCAAATTTGTTATCCAGGCCTTTCAGAAAAAACACCCAAATCACCACCATCAAGAAAACACCTCTCTTTATCCTCACCATTACCACCATGCCAAAACATCACCCAGTTCAGTATTCTCACATAAGCAGACAGTTAGATTTTCCACCAACCCAATACCCTACCACTGTCACAGAAGTAAATGAAGTCGCAAGAAGAACTCTTTTCCGCTACCTCCACCTTTTCCTTCAAGCCATTGGAATTTCACCACGGCCAGAATATTTTGACCCTCTGTTACCATACCTAGTCATCCCTTTCATCAAAGGACCAATTACACCTGAATTCATGTGATATGTCTAGTCTATGTCTACCCTCTTTACTTGTGCCTTCGCCTTACCACCTAAACAGACTTATCAGTATCTGACTGATAAGAAAAACACCCACTCTAACCTATCCACCTTTCTTTCATGGTTTGCTCCACTTCCAGTTTGGAGAGGAAAACTCTATAATGTCATCAATGAAAATGATCTGTGGAATGTTCCTTCATATCAGCAAAAAGTCTTTTCCTTCTTTGTGGTTCATCGACCTTATGAAACTGATCATCAAGGAGAATTGTATACCCCTATTCAAACTCAGTTATGGGGAACAACCATTCACTAGCCACTCTGTGAAAAAGAAGTTATTAATAAATTAAAAGAATTTCTTTTAAGTCTTAATAATTTTACGGGGAATGTAACTGAGCAACAATGCATATCTCTTGGACCACTTCTTGGAGAATTTTTTGATCCAAACGAAATCATGACTACAGGACAGGCTATTCCTTTTGAATGGCCTTATCTCTCTTTGTCTCTAGCAGGTGAAGCTTCTTCCGCTCAAGATTAACCTATGACAGATCGTTCAGAAGACCAAGACCCTTTACAGTTTATGGAATCACAAGACCCGTATGAAGTAGGCACACGGTTCCTGCAGAACTTCTTGTCACAGACACCTGGACAATCAGCTCCTGATGATGAATTTGACATTGATGCAGAGTTAGACAAGATAAGACTGAAAGCCCAAAAGAAAAAGAAAAAGAAGATGGAAGCAGATATCAAGAATAAAGATAAACTTTAGTATGCTTGTCGCTTATGCCGACAGTTTGAGTGCGTGTATCTTTGGTAAAAGTGAGTGTCTTTATGTAAAAAAGATGATGATAAGCTGACGAAGCCACTAAAGCCTATCTACCACGAGTATACCTTTAGTTTGTTTGCTCGTAATTATTATATGGTTTGGGTGTGAGGCTCTTAGTCTATAAGAAGAGCCTGGTTTGTAAGAAGAGGCTCTCAGTAACTACCCCGTAACTGTTTCAGATATTCATACGATTAAGTTATTCATGGTTGAAAGTGATAATCTTAAGGTGTCACTTGAGTCCTTGATGCCCAGGAGAGGTTGTTTATACTCGGAAGTAAATTGAATTATCATGATCACCTTGTCTTAATTTGATAGTTTGAATAGTTGTTCTTGTGTTCCAACATTAACTTTTATAACTACATATATAATATAGTAAATATAAATAATTAATAGTATTGTACAAATTTCACTAACATAATAAATATACTTGTATCTATATTTTATTATTCATATTAAATTGTAAGTTAGTATAATAATCAATGTAAGTATACAATACAAAGTATTCATTAATTACTAATAATGATTATGAAATAGTTTAAATTGATCTTTTTTTTTTATTTTTTAATTTAAATAATATTTTTAAACTATTATATATGTACACTTATTTCTAATAAATATTGAAAAATGAATAATAATATTCAAATGGGTAAAAAATATGTATATATATTAATAATTATGAATTATAAAATAAGTATATATACTATATATATCTTATGTCTCATAATTATTTTATTTTTTCAATCATAAAATATTTATATGCTTTTACAATCTATGTTTTCAAAGTTTGATTAATTTAATGATGATCGGTTCAACCACAGATAGACCATGATTCAACAACTAAACCTTAAACCAGTGCCTCAGTTTGGTCAATGGCCAGTCCAGTTTAGTGGGTGAATAGTCAATCTATAACATAATTTGCATTTTTTTTCTGACTTTGTTAGTGGTGGAAAGCTTAAACGTTTGTGGACAGTCACACTAAAAAAGATAAACTCCTATTCTAGTAATCTTGTAGCTAATAATGCGATGGATGATTTTAAAACGAGAAAACAGTGGGACTTGGTTTATAAACTTTATTTTGTAGATGTAAGTACCTATTGTGATAATAAATGAGGAACAAGAATGTGTTTTTGCTAAAAGCAAAATGTAACTGAGCCTGTTCTATTTATTTGTCTTGTGGCTTGTATGGTTTCCTTATGCTTTTCTGGGTAGATGTGTTAGGAATATGCTTTTCTGACAGAGCTGCGATATGTGCACAGTGGTTCCCTCAAATAATCATCTTATTAATACTTATATCTTTATGGTCTTTTGATCTGTTGTCAAATTTATACTTGTCATCATTGGCTCTTGTTGTAGGGCAAGGCAAAAAAGCGGCTCTCCAAAAGGGATCTAGTTGAAAGGGTTAAGGTATTGGATGACCAGGATACAGACAATGTATTTCGAGGATTCAGGCCAATAGCTCTTCCATCTGATCTGTGAGTATTGGATTTCCATACTCAATTACGTTGGGATCTTGTGATTATAGGCCCATTATGAGCTCATTCATTTTGTAATTAGCCCTTGTTTATCACATGGTATTTTAACATCATAGTCAACATATTTCTTTCCTTTTTGAATTTTTATGTGTCATGCTATCTTTATTATGTATTTATTTCCTTGTTTTCCTCCTTGATTTATGAAATTGGTTGGATAATTCCTAGAGTTAACTATTTCCTCTATAAGCACGACTCCTATTTCAAAAATAATATGAATCAGAACAAACTTCTGAATTCCAAAATTCTACATGATATTCTGACCACCCATTTTGAGAAGGCAGGGCCTCTCATGAAGTTGCTGCTTAGAAGAGCAAAATCATATCTTCTCTAACCTTTGGACGCAAGGCTTCTCATTTTCCAGCCTTGGGCATAAAGAAGGGGTTCATGTACCCCTTCACTGTATTCAGTAGACCAACATTGGCCAAAGGGAAAATTTTCCATATTACCCCAAAAAAAAAGTAGCAAAAAAAAAAATGCAAATAATCTGTACTTGGTATTTATATACATTTTATTGCTTGATTTGGCCCTAACTAAATAAAAAATGAATGCCACTTGTAATCTCAAAATTAGGGTGAAAGCTTCCAGGGCCAAAAAGAAGCTCCAGGAAAAGGCAATTCTGAAGGAGAAAAGGAAAGTTGAGGCATTGGCTGCTGGAATTGACTGGATAAGTGATGAGTCAGATGATGAACCTCAGGTAATTTGTTAGATTAGCTCTCTTTTGGAGAGAAAATGCTTGAAGTGATGATATCACCAAATATTGCTCAGTGCTGACTTTATTTTTTTGTATATTGCTAGGTATATCCCAAGAAAGTTAAGAAACGTCCTTTGTGCAATTTTCTCAGAGACGAAGAGCATCACCAGCTAATTATTGATGTTAGTACTTCTATATTTTGAGGCCGGCTACTCCCGGTTCCTTTGTTTTATCTGACCCATTAATATTGTTTACAGTTATGCAAGGCATTGGCGTCCTTGCAAAGGTATTGGGAAGCATTGGAGATTATTAATCTCACTTTAAGATTGGCCCACAATGTACTCTCTGCTGAGAAGAAAGAGGAGCTTCGATCTCTTGGAGCTCGTAAGTTGTGAAACCTGACAAACCTTAATCTTCTGGATTTTTTGATTCAAACATCTCTCCTACCCAGAAAATAAAGGAGGGAGAAGGTTTTCTTTTTCCTGCTTGTTTGTTTCCCCATCTTGAGTTTTAGGTATTTCTGTTGTTATTCTAGAGAACCAATGTGTAACTTACTAATAAGACAAACATGATTTCTGCAGAAATGGCATACAACACCACAGATCCTAAGCACGGGTTTGACTGTGTTAAAAATATTGTTCAGCAACATCCATACAGTTTTGCTGCTTGGAATTGCTACTACAAGGTTATCTCAAGGTAATTGTCTAATTTTTCCTTTCCTTTTGGAGGTTGGGCTACTCAAACTGGCTTTCTTTCATTCCTTGCAATCTCACCCGCTTGTATAAAATATTAAATGCTTGAAATTGGTGATTGTTTAAAATTTTTGTCTATTCCTAGTGATGCTGTACTCAGTGAAGAGACTGGATACAAACAGGGCAGGCTGCGCTGCCCAACACTTGTAACCTAGTCCCTCAGCTCAAATTAGCTTCTTTTATGGGGCATAATCCCCCTGCTTTCTCAAATTGGTTTGCAACTTAAAGAATAAATTTATATTCAAAATAAAATGAGTGAGGACTTGGCAAAATCTTGCCTTGCAGTGAAAAAACCGGTTCCCACTGAACTCTGGAGCTTTTTGGGCAAAATATTAGTTAGGCTCCCTAATCTTGCTTCACCTTATTCCTTGCGCTTGGTAACAATTAACAGAAGTAGGACCTATAAATATGACCTAAAGGAGAAGTAAGGCCTAAATTTCTTTATAATTTATTTTCTCTCCGTCTGTTGTATGATAGATTGGAGAATCGAGATTCAAAGCATTCCAAATTTTTACGTCATATGCAAGGAAAATTTGTGGATTGTGTGCCACCTATGCTCATTTCTGGGCATCAATTTACCATATTTAGCCACCATCAAGATGCTGCAAGGAAATACATTGAAGCCTATAAGCTTTTGCCAGAGAATCCCTTGATTAATCTTTGTGTTGGTGCGTTCTTTCATGCCATGCTGTATTCATGTAGTGCTTAGTGAAAGTTTGAGCTGTGATAAACTGTTATTCATTCTATAATTTCAGGAACTGCATTGATCAACTTAGCATTGGGTTTTAGACTTCAAAACAAACATCAGTGTATTCTACAGGGCTTAGCATTCCTCTACAACAATTTGAGGATCTTTAAAAATAGCCAGGTTTGTTTTGGTCAATAATTCTCCAATTTCCACTAACCCATGTAAGAAGAAAATAATATCAAATGGTAGGGTTTTTGTTTTAAAAAAAAAATCACTGCATTGTCTACAGAGCTAACACCAATTGTACTGACTTTTTTTTTTTTTCCAAAAAGAAAAAAAAGAAAAATCCTATGCCTGACAAATGCATTATTGCCTCTCGCCCTCCGGCATCTAATTTTAGTGCCATGAGAATGCTTGTTAAATTATGATCACATCTTACTAATTGGATCACTTACATTTCCTCTGAGAAAAATTGGGGATATGATTGAATTTCTTCTGCAATGTTTCTACATAATCGGAATAAATTATCATCTCAATTCCTCCATTTGCTCAGCATATTGTTATATCATGGATCCTTGAGTTCTGGTGTGTTTCAATGAAATACGAATAAACAAATACAGAAATAAGTGGTGAATCTTCATAAATGTAAACGTCTTTTTTTTTTTCTTTGGAATAAGGAAAATTTAAGTGAATTGAGTTCCAGGAGTTCACCAAGACCATTAGGCCAGGGCAAGCTGATTCTTGTCATTAGTTTTTTTCCCCCCATACATTGCTGCTACTGGTTGATTCAAGTCATGAGTTTCTTGCTTCTTCCTACATTGATAAGGTGTCACTGAAGCAAGCAAGCTGTTCTAACTTTGCAGGAATCCTTATACAACATAGCACGAGCATACCATCACGTGGGAATGGTGACTCTGGCATCTTTGTATTATGAGAAAGTTCTTGCTCTTCGTGAGAAAGACTATCCCATTCCGAAGCTTCCAGATGGGAATCCAGATGCCATGGAAAACAATCAACCTGGTTATTGTGACCTTCGCAGAGAAGCAGCCTACAATCTGCATTTAATCTACAAAAAGAGTGGAGCTCTTGATCTTGCTAGGCAAGTTCTGAAAGATCATTGTTCATTTTGACTTGAGTTCATCCGTTCCTTACTTAGGAACCGCACTCAAATTGTAGAGTATGTGAATATTTAATGTGTATATAGATAAAAAGCATTTTGCATCAATATATATGTATTAAAATTATAAAAAAAATTCTGACTGATATGTGATTATAAACCAAAAAACAAATTGTAAAAAGTAGCATTATTCATTGGCGATAAATAGTGGGAGCATGTGACTCAACTCTAGCTCTATCTAATGTACGGACTCACCACTAGTTAATATGGATAGATATATTGGGTATGGCACATGATGTACATACATGCACAACACATTTTTCACTTTGTTTTTATGGGAAAAGTGGTGGGGTGGAGATGGGATCCAAGAACATCACCTCTTTCTGGCATCTTCAGGGTAGGTGCTACTTGTTTTAAAGACTTTTTGGCTTATTTTTACGTTGTTAAAGAATAATATTTTAAGAATTGAATTGGTTAATAAATTGAAATGTAGAGTAATTTACGGTTCAATAGTTCAATGATTTGATCATGATTAAATTGACTTTGAAATGTGTTTTGAAAATGTACTATATGATTTTTATATAATACTATATAATTAATATACAGAGCAAAAATAATATTCAACATTAATATCAATAATTAAAAATGAAAATTAGTTCAATTATTTTGCACGGGATAACAAATTATATAAAATGGATTCGGAAGAATTCAATAATTATCACAAATTATTCAATCGATTTATTTTTTAAGTGGATCAATTTTCAAGATCAACCCAATTGGTACTAAAATTAGTTCATTAATTTAACTGGTTAATTCTGTCTATTTCTTGAAAGATGTTATACGAAGCACACTAGAATTCAAAATTGAAATATAAAAATACTGTTGAAATGCATTTGATTTAGTCTGTTTGTGTTTTAAAAATCTTAATTTAGAGTCACTAAGTCAATACTATTCATTAAATTTTAAATATAATAATACTACTGAATCCTTTTAGATTAATTTGTATTCTTGTGATAACAATAAATTACGTCTCATTGATCTTGGCTTGCAATGACAATCTGTGTCACGTGAATTAACTGAATGACAAGTGATCAAGTAAGGTCATACTTCACTCACGATTTATTTTCTCCTCAAATGTAAGTAAAAGTTCAATTGATGGATGCCTTTCTTTTTCTTGTTTTACTTTTATTTTTAGTCTGTGTCATAATCAACTAATCGAAGATAAGTATGTGTACTTGTGAGAGTGCATGTAGGTACAGATAATAGATAGAAGTTGGTTGCTTAATTGCATCAACTTTTTTTGCTCTATGAAAAATAGTGTCTTAACTAATAATTACAAGAACTTTTGATTTAATTGTGTATGCTTATCCAAACTCCAAACCTCTCAAATCAATATACATATACAATATATATATATATATATATAAAAGCTAGAAGAAGCGGCACTGTTCATAAGAAACTACAAATAGTATGACTTTCAAATAGTTCAAACTCCATATTATACACATGATCTAGAATTTAGTTTAAAATAAGTAATTAAAGCAAATATGAGATAATCAATAGTACAGTAAGCATTAAAAGCAATCATTCTTTATTAACTAACATGGTAATTAGAGAGATGTACATGAAGACAAGAAGTCAAACTTGTGTCCATTATTTATTACTCACGTGCAAAGGTTGTTTGAAGAGTTTGGGATGACAACAAATGCATCTTGTACCTGGTCAATATTTTTCCTGGTACAATGCATGAGCATAAAATCAAATGTACGTGGTTAACCATCCAAAATCGCAATAGTGCAAAAAAATGACAAGAGGAAACAAGAAACTGTTAGAAGGGATGGAGCTTTGAAGTATAGAAGAAAATGAGATTGGAAAATAGGTTGTGCACAAGTCTTCAAAGTGTGTGCAACACTTTCCTTTAGACTTAATTCGCCCCCACTAATTTCTAAATCTTTTGTATAACTTGAGTTAGTGACGAATTTCCTACAAGATACAATGAAGATCCTTGAGTAGGTGCTGTACTTCTAAAACTCAAGCCTAGACAACAATGGCTTTTACAAAGTGATAATTTGCTTTTTATCCTTTGTGTACTAAAAATAAAGGCAAGTAAATTTGTATATGTTGAAATAAGTGTGGATGAATCAAATTGGAATCATCGAATGATGGAATATTATAGACTATTTATAGGAAATGAGAAGACAGCTCTTGAAGCAACATGACTCTTTCAATAAAAGGGTACTGTAGAAATATCCAGTTTAATTTCTTTCCTTGATTGTAAATATTAGGTTTGATATGGTGAGTCATGGGATCAGATATGTAATTATTAGGGTGATTAGGCATTTATTAGTGAGATTCATTTTGAGGTGTATATATCCATTGCTTCCTACCTTTGTAATATACAATTTAGAATAAAGGGTTTCATTTTTCCTCATGGTATCAGAGCCACCTTGGTTCTAGTTCTTGTTTGACATTCGTTCTTTTCCGTCAAAGTGAGTGAGCGAGTGAGGGTTAGTATATCCGCGTTCCCGGTGACTACACGCGCCGTCTGAGGGTCATCAAAATTGTCCGACCGGTAAACCCCTAAAGTCCGGTCGCCGTATGAGCAGTGCGTGAGCCACACGCGCCGTCTGACAATTTCGGATCTATCCCACGCGCCGGCGCATGAAAGCGCGTGTCACGGCCAATCATCTATACTTTTGGTCTGGAAATGATGCAACTCAGCCTATTTCTGGAGGAAGCACAGATGGGTCTTCATTTGTGTTCACTGTGGAAAAACTTACTGGAAGTAACTATCGTGAATGGGCAAGATCAGTCAAACTGGCAATTAAGGGTCGAGGAAAGGAAGGCTATCTCACAGGTGATACTAAAGCCCCCTTTGCTAATAATGTTACAGCCTATCAACAGTGGAAGAATGATAATTCCATGGTGATTTCCTGGCTGACTAGTACAATGGCTCCATCTATTCGGCGTACTTTTTTATTTCTCAACACGTCAAAAGAGGTATGGGATGCTGCACGTGAAGCTTACTCTGATGGTGAGAATGCTGCTCAAATATTTGAAATTAAAACTCGCTTGTGGCAAACCAAGCAAGGAAATAGGGAGGTAAATGAGTATTATATTGAAATGGTATCTTTTTGGCAAGAATTAGACTCTTATTATGAAGACGAATGGAAATGTACTGAGGATTGTTTGCTCTCTAAAAGGAGAGTTGAAAAAGAAAGATTGTTTGAGTTCCTTTCAGGCCTGAACAAAAGTTTGGATGATATTAGAAGTCGAATCCTAGCTCGTAGTCCACTTCCATCTATAAAGGAAGCATTATCTGAAGTAAGGCGTGAAGAGGCAAGGAGGAGAGTCATGATGAAAGAAGTTGCTAGTGGATCTAAAAGTTCTGCTATGATCGTAAAAAATTCAGCATTTGAATTTCAAGGCAGGCCTCAGAAAAGTCGCCCCTGGTGTGATCACTGTAAAAAACAAGGCCACACTAAAGACACATGTTGGGATTTACATGGTAAGCCTGTAGACTAGAAACCCAGAAAGAATTCACGAGCCCGTGGATATCAAGTGGTTAGTGAGCAAAATCATCCAGACACCACTGCTACAACCAGTAATGATCAACTGAGCAAAATCATGGAAATGCTCTTAGATTTAAAATCTTCTGGTCAGTTACAAAGGCATACTCCTATTGCTACTTTGGCTCATAAGGGTAAAATTATTCGTGCTCTTAAATCCTCAAAATCTTGTGACCTATGGGTCATTGACTCTGGGGCTTCTAATCATATGACTGATTCTAGAGAGTTTTTCATTTCTTATACTCAGTGTAGTGGGAATTTAAAGGTCAAAATTGCAGATGGAACTTTTCTTCCTATGGCAAGAATAGGAAACGTCCAAATTTCTGATTTTATCATCCTAAAAAATGTCCTTTATGTTCCTGAACTTGACTGTCATTTGCTTTCTGTTAGTTGCATCACCAGAGATTCCAATTGTTCTGTTAATTTCTATTCTTTTCGTTGTATATTTCAGGACCTATTATCGGGGAAGATGATTGGCAATGCTAAAGAATTTGATGGGCTCTACTATATTGAAGTTACCTGAAATCTAAGTTCTACCATCATTTGTAATTCTGCTTTATCCTCCAAAAATAATGATCTTATGTTATGGCACATGCGTTTAGGACACCCAAATATCAAATATTTGTGTCATTTGTTTCCTGAATTTTGCATGAATAAAAATTCTGATTTTCATTGTGATAGTTATGAACTAGCCAAACATCATCGTAGTTCATATCCTAAATCTGAATATAAACCATCACAACCATTTGCTCTTATACACAGTGATGTATGGGGTCCATCCAGGATACCAAATCAAACCCAAGCAAAGTGGTTTATTTCTTTCATTGATGACCATACTCGTTTCTATTGGGTTTATTTGTTAAAAGACAAGTTTGAGGTTCCCTATGTGTCTACCCAGTTTCATACCATGATTACAAATCAATTTACTACTAATATTCAAATCCTCCAAATTGACAGTGGTACAGAATATTTTAACCATGACATGAACTCTTTCTTGAGTTCCAAGGGTATTGTGCACCAAAGTTCATGTAGTAATACCCCTCAGCAAAATGGAGTAACAGAAAGAAAAAATAGACATATATTAGAATTAGCCCGTGCCTTAATATTTGCATCAAATATACCACAAAACTACTGGGGGGATGCTATTCTTACGGCTACTTATCTTATAAACAGAATGCCCAGTCGTGTACTCCCTTTCATCACTCATCTTCAAAAACTCAAGGGAACCTATCCTTCTACCCGTTTATAAAGTGATCTTCCTCTTAAAGTCTTTGGTTGCACTACTTTTGTCCATGTTCACTCCCATCAAAGGGGGAAATTTGATCCTCGAGCCACCAAATGTATGTTTTTGGGGTACTCACTTAATAAAAAAAGATACAAATGCTATGATCCTATCACTAAGAAAATTTTTGTGAGCATGAATGTTACCTTTCTTGAGGATTCTCCTTTCTTCTCTAAGTCTTCCATTCAGGGGGAACATATGAGGGAATTCTAGACTTGGTATTCTTGGCATACACATGACCAAACTACCACCATTCCAAATGCCTTTAGATGTCCACCATTCAAATTCTCCTAATCCCACTAACATTGTGCCAGAAGCAGGAGACTCTAAAATAGAGGGAGAAAGGGAAAAACAAGTAGATAGAGGAATTTTAGTTTACACATGAAGAAACAAAGGAGAGTTAAGCACATTTGGTTCTGAAGCACTGCCTGAATCAAACCCGATAGTAGATCTTGAGTCCTTCACCAATACTGAATAGGTAACTCATAATGAAACGTCTGACTTAGATTTACCCATTGCTCTGAGAAAGCCTGTTCGTTCCTGTACCTTGCATCCCATTGAAAAATTTGTCTCTTATCATGCTTGTTCTCCTACCTATCGTGCCTTTGTAACTAATTTTGACAGGATAAAAACACCCAATAATATCCATGAAGCTCTAAAAGATCCTAACTGGAAAGTAGCAGTTATGGAAGATATGAATGCTCTAGAGAAAAATGATACGTGGGAATTGGTGAATTTACCTCCTGAAAAACAACTGGTAGGCTGCAAGTGGGTGTTTATTGTAAAAGGATTGAACACTATAAGGCTCGTCTTGTTGCAAAAGGATTCACTCAAACATATGGTGTGGACTTTACAGAGACATTTGCTCCTGTAGCAAAATTGAATACAATTCGAGTACTGTTATCATTGGCTGTTAATCTTGATTGGCCTTTACAGCAGCTTAACGTTAAGAATGCATTCTTAAATGGAGAATTAGCAGAAGAAGTTTATATGTCTCTTCCTCCAGGATTTCAAGAACATGAGAATCGTGTTTGTCAACTCAAGAAGTCTTTATATGGTCTAAAACAATCTCCAAGAGCTTGGTTTGAGAGATTCACAAAAGTTTTGAAGAAAGAAGGTTATAAACAAGGGCATTCAGACCACACGTTCATCAAAAATGAAGGAGGAAGGAGAACCATTCTCATTGTGTATGTTGATGACATTATCCTTACTGGGGATAATGCTGTCGAAATAAAGAGATTGAAGAATATTCTTGCTACAGAATTTGAAGTAAAGGACCTGGGGCAAATGAGATACTTCTTGGGAATGGAGATTGCTAGATCTAAAAGGGGGATCAGTGTATTTCAAAGAAAGTATACTCTTGATCTTCTCACTGAAACTGGAATGCTAGGATGCAAGCCTTGTGATACTCCCATTAATCCTAAAGGGAAATTTGGAGAAGCTGGAGAACCAGTTAATAAAGAAGGATATCAAAAACTTGTGGGAAAACTAATATACTTGTCCCATACAAGATCAGATATTGCTTTTGCTGTTAGTGTAGTTAGTCAATATATGCATGCTCCTAGGGAAGCTCATTCAGAAGCTGTATATAGAATCCTAAGGTATTTGAAGGGATCACCGGGAAAAGGACTTTTGTTCAAAAAGGGTCAAGCTAATATAGAGATCTTTACTGATGTTAACTGGGCTGGCTCAACTGATGATAGAAGGTCTACTAGTGGGTACTGTACTTTTGTTTGGGGAAATCTAGTAACATGGAGGAGTTAAAAACAAAATGTTGTTACTCGCAGTAGTGCAGAAGCAGAATTTAGAGCTCTTGTTCAAGGTATCTGCGAAGGGTTGTGGCTCCGAAAGCTATTGGAGGAATTAAATGTTGATATCAATAGTCCTGTCCAACTATATTGTGACAACAAGGCTACTATTAGTATTTCCCTAAACCCTGTACAACACGATCGAACAAAACATGTGGAAGTTGACAGGCATTTTATCAAAGAAAAAGTGGAAGAAGGGATCATTTGTTTGTCTTATATCCCAACCAAAGAACAAACAGCAGATATTCTTACAAAGGGCTTGTCATATCACACTTTTGAAGGGCTTATTGGCAAGCTGGACATGATTAACATCTATGATCCAACTTGAGGGGGAGTGTAGAAATATCCAGTTTAATTTCTTTCCTTTGTTGTAAATATTAGGTTTGATATGATGAGTCATGGGATCATATCCATAATTATTAGGGTGATTAGGCATTTATTAGTGAGATTCATTTTAGGGTGTATATATCCATTGCTTCCTACCTTTGTAATATACAATTCAGAATAAAGTGTTTCATTTTTCCACAGACACATACATTAACCAATGTATGTACATTGTAATGATTCATGAATCTAAATAAAATGTTATTTCCTTTCATATGATTAATGTATATACATTGTAATGATTCATGAATCTAGGTAGAAATCACATCCTTTCAAATGATTAATGTATATACATTGTAATGATTCATAAATCTAGGTAAAAGTCACTTCTTTTTATATTTCATGAATCTTGTGATTTTCCATGAATCATCTCAAGAGTCATCATTAATTCATAAATCCTTTAAGAGACACCTTTTTATTTTGAAAATTTTCTCACAATCCCCAACCATTTTCAAAATGAATAATAATTTTTTTTTAAAATAACAAACTATTATCACTTCGGAAATCTCATATTTTCGGTAAAGGTGTCTTAAAGACTTGAACATTTACTTAGTAAGACATAGTTTCATCTATCCTAATTAATATGGTAGACAAGCTTTGAACCAATTAATTCATTTAAACAGGCGTGCATGATTTACACATAAGATCTCGAACCATTGTATGCCATTTTTAGTAGATACTTTTTAATATGATCTTGTGTCTTATATCCTTTTCATGAGAGTTTGAGAGTCAGGCCCTTGGACTCCCTGAAGCGGCCCCACTTCATTTATATATAGGTAGACTCTGTTAAGAGTAACACCATGATAAGTACTCTAGCAAATATATGCTTACAGATCTATTAAGAGTTAAAGTTCAGCCTTCCTTTAAATCCATGGTAACCAAGTACTTTTCAACCTTAGGATGAATAGATAATATTTCATGTATTTGCAATCACTCTAATAGTGTACTCTCACTTTTGAACTCAAGACTTGACATTAATCAAGTGTGAATAGGGTTTCCAACACTGGTGATTATGATTTAATGGGCTTCAATCACATCACCATTGATGTTTTCAACACCATATGCCTTGTCAGCCTTTTCGTCAAAGGATCTGCAAGATTTAACTCATACCTTATATAACTAATAAAGATTACTTCATTCACAATCAAATCTTTCACATAGCTATGTCTTATTCCAATGTGTCGCGATTTTCCATTATAAGCTTAGTTATAAGCCTTTGAAAGAGTAGATTGAATATCACAATAGATAGATATTTGTGCTATTAACTTATGGTGGAATATATAATATAGGTTTGTTTCCAAAAACAGTACCTCCACCAAGAGTGTAAACCCATGCACTTGTAGAAGTATGATCCTTTAGATAACTTACTTAAGTATCATTTGTATATCCTTCTAAAATTGAAAAATTACCACCATAGATCAAACTACAATAACTTATTCCTTTCAAGTAGTTATTGAATCTCAAATTTATATACATGTCATTCAAGAAGATTATCTAAATTCACATAATCATTCATGAATTTAAATAAACATATCAAATATTCATCTAAACATTTATTATGCATGTTCATAAATTCACTTTTGAATGGTCACACATTTTCAATGATATATCTCAAAGAAACACAACGATATCAAGAACAATCATTAATAAAAATTACAAAATACTTTCTACAACTTCTAGCAAGCCAGCCATGCATATTATCAAAATTAATTCTAATATTTTAGAACATTTTTCTATTCTAGGAAAAATATTGTCTAGTTAATCAAATAATGTATAACTCTTGATTTATTATAGATTTTAGAATTAAGTCAATATTTATCATCTCATTTAATATAATTAATATGACATAAATGATATTATTATATACTACAAGAGTCAATAATACAAGTATAATAATAAACATTATTATTAACTTAAGCAACATTACATTTGAATATATTCTCATATAAATAACCCTGACCTATAAATATTTCTCCCTTAGACAGAATAAACTTGTCTCCTTCAAAAATAGACTTAAACCCAAACTTATTAAGTAGGGATACAGAAATTAAATTATTTCTAACATCTGGTACATAGTATACATTTGTTAAAGTAAGAGTTTTTCTAAAAGTGAACTCAATTTCCACATTCTCTTTACCTTTAACTTGTACACTTGATGCATTTCCCATGTAAAGCACATTTTCATCATCTTCCTTGAATGTCTTGAAGAGATCCTTGTTTTTGCACACATGACAAGTTGCTCTAGAATCCACCCACCATGATTCAATATTTTCAACTATGTTGATCTCAGAAATAACAGCCACAAGATTGTCTTTTGAGGAAGAATTGTTTTCTTTCTTCTTTTTGAAGAAATGACATTCTTTCTTGTAATGACTAATCTTCCCACAAAAGTAACATTTACCTTTCCTTTTCTTATTCTTATGGCTATTTTGTCCATGGGATTCATCCTTTTCCTTCCCTCTTTTCTTAGTAGTCTTGTTTAACTGTCCTTCCTCTACCACATGTGCTTTCTCCTGAGCATTGGTGTCTTTAGTATCATCTTGTTTACGATATTATTCTTCTAAATGAAGATGATTCCCCAGTTGCTCAAGAGAAATATCTTCTTTTTTATGCTTAAGACTCTTTTTGAAGTCTTTCCATGAAGAATGAAGTTTGTCTATGATTGAGGAGACAATGATGCTTTCATCCATATGCATGTTATATTGTTTAAAATTATTCAAAATATGTTCAATTTCATGCAATTGTTCCATAACAGATTTTCCATCAATCATTTTATAATTATTGAAATGAATAACAAGAAATTTCTTACTTGTTGCATCCTCTTGTATGTACCTTGCCTCTAGTTTCTGCCATAGTTCCTTTGTAGAGGTTGAGTACTCTTGATAAACATCGAAAAGGGAATCACCAAGTCCATTAAGAATGTGTCCAGTGTAGATGTAATCATCATTCTCCCATTTTTGCCTTTCTCTTACATCAGTCATAGTTTCTCCTTCTCTTTCTTCGGGCTTGGAAGTGGTGAGAACATATGCCACCTTTAAAGTAGTGAGTAGAAACTTCATCTTCTTTTACCATCTCAGAAAATTACCTCCTTCGAACCTCTCCAATTTCACAAAATGTTAGTCAAATTCTTCAAAGGAGCCATTTGAATTCAATGAGTTTAAGCCTAAAGATTGTTAGAAGGGATGGAACTTTGAAGTGTAGAAGAAAATGAGATTGGAGAAAAGGTTGTGCACAAGTCTTCAAGGTGTGGGCAACACTTTCTTTTAGACTTAATTCGCCCCTACCAATTTCCAAATCTTTGGTATAACTTGGATTAATGACGAATTTTCTACAGGATACAATGAAGACCCTTGAGTAGGTGCTGTACTTCCAAAACTCAAACCTAGACAACAATGGCTTTTACAAAGTGATAATTTGTTTTTTATCCTTTATGTACTAAAGATAAAAGCAAGTGAGTTTGTATATATTGAAACAGGTGTGGATGAATCAAATTGGAATCATTGAATGATGGAATATTATGAACTATTTATAGGGAATGAGAAGACATCTCTTGAAGCAACATCACTCTTTCAATAAAAGGACACATACATTAACTAATGTATGTACATTGTAATGATTCATGAATCTAAACAAAAAGTTATTTCCTTTCATATGATTAATGTATGTACATTGTAATGATTCATAAATCTAGGTAAAAGTCACTTCTTTTCATATTTCATGAATCTTGTGATTTTCCATGAATCATCTCAAGAGTCATCATTAATTCATGAATCATTTAAAAGACACATTTTTATTTTGAAAATTTTCTCAAAGAAACTAAAATAAACAAGAACAAGAACTTTCTATTTACATATCTTGCTTGCCACCCTTTCACTTTCAGGTATCTGCCGTTGATCTTAATGCATGGAATAAGACAAATCTTGGTCATTGGTCAGTGTTTTCCCTGGTACAATGAGTGAGCATAAAATCATCATGACTGTATCTGGTGAACCATCCAGAAAAGCAATAGTGCAGAAAAAATTAATTGCTAAAGGAAGCAAGAAACTAAAATAAGTAAAAAGGATGTAACATAGAAGTACTTTTCTATTTCCATAACTTGCCGCCCTTTCACTTTGACGTATCTGCCGTTGATCTTAACGGTTGGGATATGACAAATCTTGGGCCAGTATTTTCCATTTTCCCTCTCACAATGACGTTCAAGCAAAGGAGAACCATTGATGTTGAGTTCAGTGACAGAAGGAGGAATGTTTCCTTCTTCTATTATTGACTCCAGCTTAGTACATCTATAGATGTCCAATTGTTTGAGAGAGTTGAGATGTTCAAGCCCCTTGGTGTTCAGAGTTCTGAGACTTGATGAATTGTGGATGTATAGTCCAGTAAGAGTACCAGGAAGCAGTCCCTCCTGAGGATATGCTTCGGTGTCTTGAAACTCAGAGTGGATAGAAAAGAGTGTGAGACCAGGAGGAGATTGCCTGCACAGGTTCATCCGATTGGCATCTGAATCAGAGAGCTCTAATGATTTCAAACTAGAAGGAAAACCACCATCAGACAAATCCATTGCTGGACAATCCCGTATTGTAAGTGCTTGCAAACTAGGAAGGAGGCTATGCATTCTTTCAGGCAGGGACTTCAACTTTGGACAGAATTCAATGCTTAAAGAAGTAAGGTTGGGGGCAGGCAAGCCTCCATTGGGAAAAGAGAGCAAGTTTGGACACTGATAAATGGATAAGGACTGGAGAACTATGAGATTTTGGGGTCTTTCCCCTGGGTTTCCATCTCCCTCTTTGACTGAAAAAGTAAGTAATTCTAGATTCTCACAATATGAAACTCTAAGAGATTTGAGCTTGGGAAAGAGATCCAGCGGGAAGGACCTGAGTGAGTGACAGCATCTTATTTCCAACAATTCAAGTGACTGGTGGAATTGGTTTGAACCAACAAATACTGGGAATTCTGGGTTGGAGCAGCCAAGAATGCGTAATTCACTTGCCACTTGAGTATAGGGGAGTGAAGAAAAAAATTGCCCACAGTCTTGAATTATAAGCTGTGTTAAGCATGGAAGGGTTTTTGGCAAATCACCAATCAGTCTAGGACAGTTACAAATAACCAGTTGTCTAAGACTAGGAAAAGCTATGCAATTCTCATTGTCATCTGGGTGATTCCATTTCTCCCATGCTTGCATGTGGTAAAATTTCAAAACTTCTAGTGAAGCAAAAGACTGGATGGCATTCACACCACAACTTTTCCCACAAAATTCTCTTCCAACACTCTGCAGCGTCTTGAAATTTGAAATTTCAAGCTGTTTTAAACAGGGAAGTTGCCCAAGTGGAGGCAATACAAAACAATATTTACAATTTTCAAGGCTTACAGACAACAGATTGCAGAATGAAAGATCTCCCAACCAATTCGAAAATTCAGTACCTGTATAATTACGTATTGAGAGCTCTTTAAGGTTCTCTTTGTGGGGTTGGAGACAATCAAGTACATGCTTCTCATGTTGTGAGTCATCTGTATCAGCATCATCACCCCAATTCAGATCCAGCTGTGTAAGATATTTCTTGTCACATAACCTGGCCTCCATAGCCTCCTTGGGATGAACAACATGTTTCAAATTTCTGATCGAAAAAGAGCCTTGTATATCTGAGAGTTTTCCCAATTCACCAACTGAACAATCACAATCTTTCCCAGCTATGAAGTAACTTAAATGTTGGAGGCTTCTCAATTTACTCATGTGTGGTGGCATCTCTTTTATTTGAGTATATTCAATATGCAGATACCGCAAATTAACTAGATTATGCATTTCTTGAGGTAGCTCAGCAAGATGGATGCACCATGTCGCATTCAATGTCTGCAAATTGTACAAACTGCAAATAGAATTAGGAAACCTTTTAATTCTAGTCCCAGATACTTTTAAATAACGAAGATGCCTTAGTAAGCCAATTGATTCTGGCAACTCCTCCAAGCCACTAAAGAATGAGAATGATAACACTCTTAAGCATCTCAGTTTTGAAAATGTATCATCTTGAAATTTATGATATTGAAAAGCGTTGCCTAGACTGAGTAGGGTGCGCAATCGATTTTTTCTGTCAATAGCTTCTAAATTCTCAGGCATATGGGCAACATGAAATGATAAATAGCGCATTTTTCTGTCAACTCTTGGATTTGAGTTAACATCCTCCAGTCTAACACAAAATTTTCCAGACACAAATCGTGCCAAGTCACTCACAAGATCATGCATCACAAAACGTTGTTCAACAAATTCTGATTGTCGAAAAAAGGATCTCGATACTAACTCAAGAAAATACTTATCTCCAATGTCTTCAATCCTCTCACCTTTCACAGGATTCTGGAGTAAATTTTCAGCCATCCAAAGCAAAATTAACTCCTCCTTCTCAAATTCATAACCCCTTGGAAATATAGAGCAGTAAGCAAAGCATCGCTTCAAATATGAAGGGAGATAATGATAACTCAACAGCAAAGCAGGAAGAACATCGCTTTCCGTCTCTGTTAAATCCCATATATCACTCCTTAATGTATTTTCCCATTCCTTACAGTCAGAAGCTGATCGCAGAAGGCCACCAAGAGTTTTTGCAGCTAAAGGTAATCCCTGGCACTTCTTCACAATTTCTCTTCCAATCCTTTCAATACTGGGATTTGTACATGAACTTCTATAATCAAACGCATGTTTTGCAAACAAATTCCAGCAATCTTCATCGCACAAGTACTTAAGTTTATAGGATTCAACAGTTTGCATGATTGATGCAACACGTTGACTCCGTGTGGTTACTATAATTCTACTGCCTTGTGCTCCATATTCAAAAGGCCTCTTCAAATGACACCATTCATTATAATTCTCATTCCAAACATCATCTAGAACAAGCAAAAACTTCCTCCCATCAAACATCTCTTTCAATTTTACCTGAAGCGAATTTAAATCATTGGTATCATGACGACCCAAGCTAATAGCCTCTACAATTAACTTGGTAACCCTAACAACATCAAATTCCTCAGAAACACAAACCCATGCCTTAAGCTCGAACTCCCTTTTCACTCGCTCATCATTATATACAAGTTGGGCTAAGGTTGTTTTCCCAATTCCACCTATGCCCACAATGGGAATAACATTTATTTTATCATTACACGCGTTTCCAGACAACAATAATTCAACTATGGCCTCCTTATCACCATCCCTACCGAAGGCTTCAGATTCTGCCACCAGAGAAGTGGTGGGCGTTTTCGGTGACCATCTAACCCCCATTCCCTCTCGCAAACGAAGAACATCTTTTTCTTCAATGAGACATTCTAACCTCTCAATGATCTCTTTGATTTCTTTTTCGTAAGAATTCGGAGAGCATACCGAGAAATTCCGCACCTCATTCTTCTGTCTAAACTTCGCCTCAGTCTCGATATCATCCAACAAATCATCGGCATCAAACGCAGCATCTTTGAGTTCTTCGAGCCACTCCTTCACCGCAGAATTCCTGATCTGCTTCCCTTCGGCGTCGTCGAGCACTCCTCTCACGGACAGCAGCTTCATCTTCAACCTCTTGAGCAACCTGTCGTTGAGCTTCCTGCTCTTGAAGAAGGCAATGACCTCCGGAGAACCGAGTCTATCAAACAAGACATTGAATAGAGCATCCAGAAGAGCTCCAGCCATAAGCTCCATAACCATGGTTTCCTTGCTCCTAATGAGCTATAGACCAATACAATAGTGAAGATATCATGACAAAATGAAGAAAGCTTACTTGATCCTAAAGAAAGCTTGCTTCATCGACTCACGGGCTCACAAATGTGTCACGTGATGTTTTTTTTTTTTCGACTGATGTCACATGATATTTAAAAATCAAGGTTATACTTTTTGACTAGCGTAAAGAAATGTGTGTTTGAATTAAAGTTTGACAAACTATAAAATTGAGATTTGAACAAAAATAAGTTTATTGTAAATGTTTTTAATGTATAAATAAGTTCATGAATAGATGTGCAAAATTTCAGAAAAAGGCATGAGTTTATAATATAATCTAATATTAATATTTATTAATATTCTAAAAAAGATATTAATATTAAAGTTTATCATATAATAACAAATACTCATTGTGATGCAACAATCATTAACTTGTAATTTTTTTTAATTGGCTTTTTAAAGAGCAAAAGAAGAAAAATCCTTCCATTTTCTAAAATTACCAAAGATAACAAATAAAAAAGTCACAACTTAATTAGTAAATATTCAAAAAAATTTAAAACTTAATATATGTCCAGGGAAATGCATTAGATTAAATCCAATAAAATATTTTAATTTAATTCCCAGCTCTTACAACTTCAATGTAGCAAAACTGTGCACTAGTGTGCGCTCAAAGAACATCAAGAAACAAATATTTCAGGAAACACTGTTACCCAAATAACAGGAATCTGAGCTCTTGACATTACAAAACAAAACTGATTCTAAGCAGATGCCGACAACAACAAATTTACCAGTAACATGTTTCTTCTACAGTGGCCTTTCAGACATTCTACCGAAGACTAAAGAGTTGTGCAGGCCAACTGTGTCGCCGACCATCAAGGCCAACACCAACAACTTCTAAAGAAATGTCAATGCTGCGATGCTCTGTTGATCGGGCAATACTAATGCGCAAATCAATCTTTGCAGCCGGCCAAACATCAGTACCAATGGCTGCCACCCTACCTCCATTAGCTAGGTCAGATCCCATGGCAATGGGTTCCCGAAAGGTTAAGACTGTTTGTGACCAATGTGTTTTCGGTGTGTATGGAGATGTCGACAGTACAGCCGGTGCTTCTCGGCAGAACCTGCTTGTAAATCCAGTTTCAAACCACAGGACAACTCCATAACACCAGCAGCATCCTGTTCTTGAATCTAAATGTTTTTTGTTGGTAGCATTCATCGTTGGCTCCAAAGTAGCAGTTGCAGTGAAATCCACTTGATTAGGCTTCATAGTTGCCAAGTCAAAGGTCTGGTGGGGCAAAAGAAAATGCATGTCAAACAGCAACAACCGCAAACTGGGTTGTGAATTTACTGGAGAAGATAAATTATCCCAGTACATTTGCTCAGAACAAAAAGCTTATTCTGCCACCAGCAAAGAGGAATTTGCTTTATCTGAGGATAATACAGAGTTATGTTATGCATAGCACTCAAGAGCAATCAATGTATCTCTACACATGCTTGATAGATTGATGCTGGGTTCTTTTCACTTCTCTCCCTCCATTCCTCCAAGTTCAGTTTTACAAAGCAGACCCAAGAAATTGTGTACTGAAAATAATTTATCTCATTTGTAAAAAGAATGTTAACTGACGTGTGCAAAAAGGGAAACACAAGGGAAGCTACCCTGTTCCTATTTCAAAAAATTTGGTCATTTGTTTTGGAAAAAGAAAAAAGATGTTGATGATATAGTTCCAGTCAGAGTTTAAATTTCACATCACAATCCAGTTCTCTAAGATTTATTACATCTTACCAGTATAAAAAGAAGAAGACAAACATGCTAGCATGCATAAATATAGAGTAAATTACTGTTTTTGTCCCTGAAAGACAGGCAGCTTCTCAATTTAGTCCCTCAATGATAAAAACTTGAGATAGCTTGGTACTTGGTGTAGTTGGGGGAAAAAGGAGAGGGAGGGCTTTTTTTTTTCTTTTTTGTTTTTTTTTTTGGGGGGGGGGGGGTTGTGTGTGGTGCATGGTGCACACAGATAACATTTGAGCAAGATATTACTTTCTGATGACATGAGAGCAAGATATTACTTTCTGATGACATGAGAGCCATCAAGTGTCTTAAATTTAATAAGACAATTCACCATAAGCAAGCATGCAAGAGTTTGAGTTTGATCCAATTGCATGTGTAGTTCAAAACCTACTTTAACTGATCATTTAAAATTTAGACAACCAGTTAAAAACAATCAGCATTTGTAAGAAACTCAAGAACCTCCAGATGTCACACATCTATATTCCGAAAGGGAACCAACCTGAAGAATCGCAGAACTGGTAACCAAATCTTCACAGTCCAAAACATCAACTATCGGAAATTGGGCAGCTTCATTCACCAACTCCTTGCCAATGCAAGACATATCAAAACCATATACATTTTCCCAAAAAGGAAGACTTGTACCCCCTTTTCCAAATCCTGCAACAAACTAGGAGAGAAACGGAATGAAAAACATATAAAATTAGAGTCTACAGGGAAACCCACAACAACAGATAAAACCAAAAACCTTTGAGAGAGGGGGAAACTCACAATGGTTGCTGTATCAGGAAGAATGGCCCCTCCAGGCTTCAACCACCGGTCCCGTGCATAGAGGACTGAGCTGAGCATAGACTCATACAGCAGGCAATATCCCATCCATTCACTCAATAGTACATCAACACTGTGAGGTTGAAGTTCAACAATTTTATCAACCTCTTCAACCATACCCTGAACCACTTCTATATCCTTCTGGAGACAGTCATCTTCACTATGGTTTTTACTATGCCAAAGACCATTATCATTTGCGATCTGAATTAGAAGTTTGGCAAGAAAAGGTAATTGAGTCACAGAACCAAAGACTGAGCCATAAGTATAATTTTAGACACTATCAAATAAGAAGGTTACCTTAGATGCCACTGCTGCCATCTTGGCACTAGCCTCAATTGCAATCACCCTTGAAGCGCCTGCTTGAGCTGCAAATAGGCTAAAGAAAAATAAAACAAGATATGTCAAAATTTTCAACTGCCTTAATCACCAAACATGGGAGATGATCAGAAAGTCAAAACATGATTCAGAAATATATATTAGGTACTTAGAAAATTTTTCACCAAATCCATATTCACCATGCTCTCAGTTGGGAAAATTAATTTATGGCTAATGTATCCATAAAAAAGGGCTTCTATCTTATATTGTACTAATACTGTATGGGTAATCCTCTAATGGAATATTATTTCCTTAAAATAATAATAATAACAAAGGATAGTCCTTTGATTATCAATTATATTCCAATGACTGTGACACTATTAATATTCAAAATTCAAAAATAAAATAAAGAGAACTAAATCTAAAGATCCAAAAAACTTATAATCTAAGATGTTGCTAAAGAGTTAGCATTAGTAGTCTCACATATTCAATAAATAAACAAGGATTTATCTCACCTGAGGATTCCAGTTCCACAACCTACATCCATAACCACAGCACCCTTTAGGAGAGAGGGATTCTTCAAAATAGCTTTCCCATATGCATCCATTCTCACCTAAATGAAGATTGCTATGACTTCTATTAAAAATTAAAAACGGACAGCATGATATATAGCATTTAATGTTCCTATTCAGACTTCAATTTTACTGAAATTACACAAATATATATATTTAAACATGAAGCCAAAGAAAAAGGACTATAGCTAACCTTATCACTCAGCATCTCACGATGAATGCCAAATGAACTATAAGACCCAAAATAATTTTCATTAACCTTCATGATGTGCTTTGCAAGAGGACTTGAAGAATTAGCAATCAAATGCCCTTCTTGATTCTTATCATTTGATGAAACAAACCCTCTCGAGTCCTTACCATTAATACGATCCTTGTCTGATGAACTAGCACTGTTAATATCATCAGTAGAAATAGTAGTCTCCTTTATTCTAGACATATCATATTCATCATCATTAAGTCCCATCTTTTTCACAGTATTTTGATCACCATCACAAATCTCTTGAGTGTTCTTCAAATCCCCCACTAGTTCCTCCTCATTAATTGGTGTAAACTGCTCATCTTCAACTTCTTCAGACTCATCAAAACTGTACAACAACGAATCATCTTGTATGAAAGGTTTTAGATATCTCTCATCATCCCATAGATGCTTAATATCCTTTAAGTTTACCATGTCATGCAAATGATTCTGTACATCTTTGCTGGACTGGCATGTGAATCCACAATTCCAACATTTGTTCTCTGCTACCTGGTGAAAGAGGGTTAAAAAATACATGGTTAGTAAGAAGATTTAAAAGTAAACATACATTAGAGAAAATTTCCGTAGTTTTTTTTTTTTGGCCAATACTTGAGTTCAAGCATTTTGAACATTCAAACACAAAGTTTAAAATGAGTTAACATTGAAAGATTTCTCTCTAGATAAAAAGGGGGGGAAACGATCAACAATGTCAGAATACCAACATGTAGTCGCTTACCCTTTTCATTGTTTATAGCTTCCACTTTCTCATTTCTTATTCTCATTAGCCAACCAACAATAAGAACTGGTATAGTTAGACAATAAAATCATTTTACTAAAAACACTAATTTCAATTTAAGTCATGAAACAAAAAAAGGCAAATATAAGTCACGAAAGAAAAAAGGCAAAGAGCCTAAGAGTCATGCTAAAATGTTCTATGTATGATTTAAAGTTTTATACAGAAGGGCCATTTCATTTTCTGTTGCTTCTCCCACTCCAAGTCCAGTGAAATAGGTATACAACGTAAAACAATAACCCAATTCCGCAACTTTAGTAAGTACTTAGGTATATCATATGATATCTGAGAAAGCTTTCAATTTTAAACTACAAGTTTTCCGAAATTTCTCAGCCACCAAATAGGGAAATGTCAAACCAACCACAAACAAACCGGCCAATTCTAACCTGAGAGCGAATGTAATTAATGAGCTTGAAGGAGCCATAAAAATCCAAACTCAGAGCTTTCCTAATGCCATCAAAATCAAAGTAATGAACTTTGGCGCAATGCTCAAACAAGGAATCGCACGAACTGTACTTGGAATCACAAAAGAGACACAGAAAATCCGATTCTGAGCCTCCCTCTTCTCCTTCCTCGCCATCCCCATTCCAGTCATCCCAACCTTCAGTCTCCTCATCATCATCTTCTTCTTCAATTTCTTCTTCTGCTATGTAAGCTTCTGGTTCTTGCTTAATCCTAGAAGCCATGAGAAGTTAACTTCAATGGATTATCGCTTAGCAGTCAGTTGCTGCGCAAAGGCTTAAACCCTAAACCCAAGGAACCACAATGTTGGGCATTTATTTTACTGAAATGTGAATTGTCATCTTTTTTCGTCTGAAAGAATCAAATTAAAATTTTTATCACTGATAATGGACCAAAAAAAAATCACTGATAAATGAATATTTTACTTATTTTTATTTTTTTAAAAATTAACAAAAACACATAATTATTGAAAAATAATAACAAAAATATAATAAATAGTATACATTCTGTTCACAATGTCATAGTACAGTCCTAAATTTGATTTAATACTTCAAAAGTTTATAACTGAAAAAGTTAATTTGGGCCCTGCAAGAACATTTCTGTTGTGGTGATTATTCATGTGCAATTTTTTCGCTTAATATACGGATTCACGTTGACAAATGAGGAAAACATTATAAATGACGTCTCATTAAAAAAATTGTCCTTCTTTATAAAAAGAAAAAAAAAATTTCCGGATCGTAGTAAGCATGTGTATGACATATGTAGTTTTCATTTTAGCCCCAGATCCATCACGTCACTGATTGTTGACATCCAGGCTGTTGTCTCAGTATTTTGTAACTCACTTTATACTGATTAAAGAATTAGTTGGGATTTTTAAATTTTTAGAAGTTTATAAAAAAAATTTAAAAATTACCCTCATTGGTTGGAATCCCATTTTGATAGTATCTCTTTAATTTCTCTCCACTACTATTGCAGGAGAAAAAATATTAAATAACATCTACAATTTAATGTCCATTTGAATTATTCTCTTGTAAAAAATTTTTTAGAATAATCACAGTTTATAAAAATAAAATTTTAATAAAAGTAAAAAAATTTACTATAAACATGTTTGGATAAAAATAAAAAAAATTATAATTATAAATTATGATTTGATTTGTAAAAATTTAAACTAAACAGTCACTTATAAACTAACTTATCATATGATATTTAATCATTTCAATACAATGCAATTTTAAGGTCAATTAAAGGCTTGAAGGTTCTTTTATTTTGTCATTTAGATCTGTCAATTTATCTCTTCTTTGGTTGTTTTTGTTTAGCATGGTCTTTCATTCTTCGATCGTGAATTTTTTTGTTGCTAACTTTTTGCCACAGTTTAAGGGTGAGCTTTATCTTTTAGCTATGGTGTGAGCACTCTATTTTACCAACCATTTTTTAAGATAAATAAAAATAATAAATTTCTTTATTTTTAAGGCTTGAGTTTACTTTACAAAAAATAATAATAATAAGAATAATAGTAATTTTCCAAAGATATATAATCATATCTTCAGGAATTATGAATTTCTATTTCATGAGATTTTTCAAATCTTTTTTAGGTTTACATCATATCAAAATAACAGTAAATAAATAAATCATGAAAGCTTGATATTTGATGTGCATATCAAAATAATGATAAATTGCCAAATAAAATAAATCATGAAAGATAGAGATTTGATGTACATATCAAAATAATGATAAGTAGTCAAATGGAAAATAAATCTTGAAAGATTCTGATTTCATTGGAGCATTATAGTTGGGATGATATGCTGCCAATATTAATACTCTCTATATATTGACAATATAAATAGAGGGAGTAAGATGAAGAATGGGTGGAGAAAAAAACGTTGGGGCATTGAGAGAGACAAAGGGAAGAGCTAAAGGAATTGAGTAGAGTTCTATGCTCTCCCTTTTTTGAGTATGAGAGCACTTGTCTTCTTTGATTTAATGCAATTCTCTCTTTCCATTAAAAAAAAAAAAGAAATTGAGTAGAGAAGAGTGGGAGGTACAAGTAACAAGGTAGGGTTTGTCATATTCTTCTTCAATTCATCTCATTATATAAGTGAAGGTTTTTCTTTTTAAGCTTAGGAATAGGTAGCATTTTATTTTTAGGTTAAAATATGACCTAATCCACAAATTATAATATTTTTTGTGGCCCGCAAAACAAATTACTCACATGCATAACTAGGGTGGTCGTAGGTTACTCAAAACTTAAATTTTAACCTTTAAGAAACATAAATAACTTTTTAATGCTTCTATCAAAACCTGGGATTTTAAAGTGGCTTCATAAGTGAGGTTGGAGGCATGCTCATTCAAACATTGAGCAGAGATATATATATATATATATATATATTTGTTTTGCCACATTCTTTTGGGTCTGTGTGCAAATTTTTATTTCCTTTATAATATGAATGATTTTCGTTCTTCAGCATTTAGACTAAACAGCTCCAATGATATGTACTGAAACCTTTTTTTGTACTTTGGAACATCTAATTTCTCAAGATTTTTTAATTAATCAATATTTTGGTTTTCTATTTTTTTTTTTGGCCAAATGGACCACAAGATTAAACAAAATCACCTATTGGTTTTTTGTTATGTATCCTCAAGTAATGTAATGTTATTGACAAAAAATAATGTATGGTTAATTATGCTGTCATAATTGTTTGTGGGGACTTTGGTATTACCGGGTTAAAACATTTTTTTTATTCTTAAATTATTGTGAGCTACAGTTTATGAGCTACATATTGAGGAATGTAAAGCATTTTGCCAATATGATTGTCAATTACAGAAGAATTCCTTGGATATTGTTAGATACATGAAGTATTCAGTCTTCAATCATGATGCAGCGTTGTAGCACTAGTTTTCCTCAAAATTATGCAAGGTGGGTGGCAGTTTATCACAATTATCTATTAGTCTAGTGGCACCTATACTTCTTATTTAAAGAGAGGTCGTAGAATCAAGTTCTATCAATAATAAAATGTTATATTTGAGTGTGTGAGTGTGTATATATATTGTAGTTATCTTAAAAAAAACTACTAATAACATTCGATGAGACTCCACCTTTATGGGGTGACATTTTATTTTTGAGTGATCTAATTGGAATAATAATCATGATGACAATATTATGTTTAGTCTATAGATTGTGTCATTTAATACATTTTCTAGTAGAGAGGATATTTTAATAGATAAGGATAGAGTTGGATTATGGGCAGCTGCAATTTTGCTAGTAGTTTGGTTAGCTTTTAGGCATGTCATTGGATTCAATAAGTAGTTTGTGGGTTATCTACTTATTGACAAATTTATTTATTTACTTTTACAAAGCCAAACACCTTCATAGTTACCCCACAAACTACCGATCGAATTCAGTGACAAGCCTAAAAGCTAATCAAATTGCCAACAAAATTGTAGCTAAGCTACCCATAATCCAACTCTCATATGAACTATCCTTGTTGATGAGAATATTCTCGCTACTAGAAAATGCATTACCGTCAGGAACATTATGCTAATTAAATCGCTCAAAAATAAAATCGTTACCCTACAGCCTCACAAATCCAATATTGTTAATAGTTGTAGCACGTTGCGACCTTTTATAATTTTGAGGAAAACTGGTGCATGTGTACAACGTTACATCATGATTGGACGTTGGATTCCTCACCTGAGATAGACAAAGAAGGTGTGGCCGTGAAAACTTGCCAGAGTCCCACCAACTCTCCCGTGAGTTTGCAATGCTCAGTTGTGTGATTTTAGATGAACTAGGACACTGAAATCTGTCGAACGAAGAAGACCAATTTTGGGGGATACAATGTGATTTTTTTTCGGTAGAGACAATTTTGTCTTTTGACTCAGAATTTTTATCATATTGCATCACTTTTTTTATTCAACCAAATAAATTTTTAGTAAAAAACTTTTTTTTATTATAACATATCAAATAAATACATATGTAATCATCATTTCATTCAATTACATTATATTCTTTATATTACATTCCATAATTCTCTATGTAGTTAAACCAAACAGGAGTGCAATAATAAAAGATTGTGATATATGTGTGCATATTGAAATTTAGCCATATTTAGAAATTGTATTTCGTCTTTTGTATTATAAAATAAAAAAGAAAGTTAACTTTCAAAAAATCAATATTCACATGAAAAAAAAAACTTTTATATCTATCTACGTGGATGGATTTAATTAGTTCCATATACAAATAAAAAAAGATGATGGGGTTACAAGTGAATCCAGATTGACAGTTACTCCCCTTCCAATAAATTTATGATTTTTAAGCATAAAACTTTACATTCTACAAAAATAAAAATACCCAGAAAGTGTTATTGTGAATTCCTATTGTGTATTTCTACCCAATTCGATGGCATATTAATAATATCAAAATTGTATATAGACGTGGCATTAGGTTGTTACGTGGTGCATATAATGTGAAAGTTATACACATGCATGTTTCAGGCTGCCCAAGAGTCATAATAGTCTATACTCCTCCCATTCTAAATAGTGGACAATTTTAATCATGTTTTATGTATATTAAGAAAAAATAATTAAATCGTTACATTTATGAAGAAATTAAAATATTTTTTATTATTAGCTCTTATTAATTATATTATCTCTTATATTTTTGATAATATTTATTTCTCAAGTATTAGTTATAGACTATGAGTGCGAATGGAAAAAATTAATTAATGCGCAAAATAATTCTAAAATATTCTATATTTTGAACAAAAAATTTATTCTAAAAGGTGCCTATATATAAAACTAGAGAGACTATCTAACATTGTTTTTATCAACATCATCGCTGTCTGAAAAATTTTCATGTTGTTTTTTAGTTAGCCCTTAAACCTTTGTACTGTTAATAATTTTTTCTTTATCATGGATATATCACGTGTAATTTTATTAGAACTGGATTGAATATTGAACTCGATAGAACACTAATTTAAGATTTAATAGTTTAACCGTTATATAATCAGAGTTGGACCCATAGTAATTAAAATAATATATTTTAAACAAATAATATAAGCTTAAATAAATTTTATAGTTTAATTAAAGTCTCAAATTTAATAATACTGAATTATTAATTTATTATTCACTACAAACAAATTATTAATTTATTTAATAACTCAATATTTAAATTTAAATAATTTAATATTCATTTATAATCATATTTTGAGTTCAAAATAGTCAAATAATAATCCATTATTATATTATTTGTTAAGTAAATTTATAATTTTCAATAATTATATATTATAATAATGCTTATATAATATTATAATATACAAATTATTTTATGCTAAAAAAGGATTATTTTGTCTTAAAAGCTAAAAAAATATTTTAAAAAAATTAAAAAAAAATGGGACAGGTTTAGGATTGATTCACAATATGTCCGGCAAGTTGAAGGTCGATTCTCATTGGTTCTAAAATCTATCGATTATGCTTTATAATCAAATTGGACTTGACATCGGTTTCTGATTGAACGGGACTTTGGATCTAATTAATAACATTGATGACATGTCAACATCTAATAATAGTTGATGGGCTGATGGAGAGAACATGTACAGAATAAATGAGTTATACAAAAATGCAATATTAGAATACATACAATGCAATCTTTATTTTAGTAATATATTGGGTTCCAACTAATATGGTTGAATCTAACATATAACTTCTATTTGAGTGAAATTATATAATATGTTCTCCATTATTGCAATTTTTAGCAGCTCTTTTAATCTAGTTTGCACTAACTTATTGTTAGCAAAAGCATCCTTTTGATCCTTTATTTTTAAGAGAGGTTTCAATTTAATCCCTAAATTATTTTTAGTTTCACTTACGTCCTTTAATTTTGAAATTTGTTTTAACTTCTTCCTCCAAATTAACATTGTTAAAAACAAATGGACTTATCTTAACTCCAACATCTCTCTTCCTCCTCTTCACCGAAAGGCAAAAAAAAAAAAAAAAAGCTATTTTCCTTTTATCTCTTATACTTGTTCTCTCGATGGCCTTATTGTCAATTTTCCAATCCACTTCAAAGCAGCACTTATCCTCCATGTTGTCCTTATCGCTAACTTCTCATTCATACATTAATCCTCTTTCACATCTCAAATCTCCCACTCGTCCTACCTCTCCAAATTACAGCTACTTATCCTAGTCGAATATCCTTATCTCATCTCATAATTTGCACTTACTCATCATCTCACCATTCTAATACCTGGTTTTCAATTTTTTGTTGCTCATATACATATAAGTTCAAGCTTCTCCATGGTTATCTCTCACACCATCGTAGCTTTCTTGGAAGCCATCAATAGAATTCAGAATTTCCAAGATTTCATTTCAGCAACTATAGTATAATGAAAGGAACAGAGATGTTGGGCTAACACAAAGAAGAATGAGAATGATTTTGCTGTAATAAAAGAGTGATAGGAGAGCATAATATTTTGTTAGAGTTTTTTAACACTGTTAGTTTAGAGGAACAATTTGAAACAAATTTCAACATTAAAGAACGTATTTGAAACTAAAAATAATTAAAGGATTAAATTGAAACCTCCCATGAAGGTATATGACTAAAATGATCATTTTGCCTTTATTTAATGCTCCTTTTCTCAGCTACATTAGCTATAATTCGATGCCGTCATGCCACATGTTAGGGACTAAATTACTAATGATATGGAAGTTTGTAGGGGATTTAAAAAAAGGGAAATTACATTTAAGTACTCTAGGATAAAAAAAAAAGGTAAAAAACATACCATAAACTTACAAAATTATGGTGAGTAGCAAAGTATTAAATTGTAATTTTATTTTTTTAAAAATCTTTTGGAATTAAATTTTTGATTTACCCCTAACTAGACTTATTAAGATATTACTTGTAAATATAAAGTGTCAATTACAAATATTCAAAAATCAGTTCTAAATCTATAAAAATCATTTGTAAATAGACTATCTAATTATATTTCATCTATTTAAGATTGATCTTCAATTATTTTTCATGGATTTACAATTGATTCTCATATATTTGTAATTGTATCTCTGGGACAAAAGAAAAAAATTTAACTTTAAAAATATTTATAATTTAACATTTTAGTACCTTATTGTAGTTTTATAAGTTTATAATATGAACTTATAATTTTTTATTTTCAAAGATATTTTTCTGTAATTTTACCAAAACAAAAAAAAGAATTAGAACAAAGCGCTAGATGGAGCTGCCCCCTCCCAAAAAAATATTGCTAGAACTAGTCACCATCGAAGGTGAAGTGTTATTTTCAACAAAGAAAAGTAGATATCACATACCCCCATCCTTCTCAGAAGATATTTTGTGGAAACTTTTTTTTTCTTTTATAAAGTGTTTATTCTTCCATTTAATCACCCCCGTATAAATGATTGCTTGGAAAAAAAGTAGATATTTTACAACTCTATAATTGGTTGGCTTATTTTCCCTCTCTTACTTATAATAATAATTACTAATTAAATTATATTTATATTATTTTAATCAATAAATGTAAAAATAAAATCTTCCTGAAAAAAATTTAATAAAATAATAAATTTTTCTTAATTTAAGTTACAAATATCTTATAAAAAATATGAGCGAGTATGAAATAATAATATTTAATTAATAAAATATGTAGATAAATGTACAACTTCGCAAAAGAGTTACCATATTTTCACCGAAGGAATATACACACATCATGAAATAAAATGTCGTTTCGCAGTATAACTGCCGTTCCTGTCCCTTAAATCGACAGTGTCGTTTTTCTTTCTGCAACAATGACAATCACGTATACAAAAAAAAAAAACAATGACGATCACAACTCGGTAGTCAGCACATGCGTAAACACAGGTTTTCTCGTTAAACTTTGATTGGATACAAATTTGTAGATGTAAGCTGTGATTTGCTCTTCCATCCCGCTCGGTCCTCTCTCTCACGGAGCTCCTCACTGGAACTTTAGCTTGGAGCTAGCGTTTCAACTCTGAGAAGTCTTGTCGCAACTGAACCTCTTTTCAAGTTCAATTCAGAAGTCTTAAGTTTTTCATCCACTTAACATACCCATTTGACTTTTCTTTTCGAGTAAGATTCGGTCTCTGACTCTCATTTCCAAAGATCCATTATTTTTTTATTCTTGGTTGCTTGGGCTTTAAAATTCTTCAAATTGTTGGTCATTTGCTCTGAGCTTCTATATTGCTCTATCTTGGTCTGAAGGGAAAATACTGCAATGGGGCTAGGAAAAATGTGCGTCTAAATTATTAGAATTGGTTCTTGATCTTTTTATTTGCTAACCTTTTCGCGCTATTTTCTTATCATTATTTTAGTGAAATGCTGAAAGAATCTAACCTGGTTTTATCTCATCTGGGGTTTCGTGAGTAAGAAAAAGGAGCTGAATTTAGTGATGCTTTCTTCTTTCTTCTTCAACTTGGTTTTTATTGTTTACATTGGGAATTCGGCAATGCAACTTTCCGCTGGGGCGTTATCACTGTTTTCACTTCTATAGCGTGCCATATTATACACATATCACAGATTATTTCTTAATCTTTTTGAATTCTGATGGAATCATTATCAACCCCTTATTCTGTAGTAATAGCAAAGTTGTGGAGGTTCTTTGCAATTCAACAACATTGTCGCCTAATTTGCCATGGAAGAGTAAATTTCTCTTCGTTCCTTCTTTCAATTCACTTCTTCTTTACTTATCAGTCATCAGACTTCTGATAACCAGATTTTGCTATTTAAGTAAGCATGTCTCTTCTATGGTTATTTGATGAATTTCAGAGAAAATGCAATTGATCTTCTCCAGCGATACAGAAGGGACAGGCGAATACTTCTTGATTTTATACTTTCAGGTAGCTTAATCAAGAAAGTTATAATGCCACCTGGTGCAGTTACACTGGATGATGTGGATCTAGATCAAGTTAGTGTTGATTATGTCCTTAACTGTGCAAGAAAAGGTGAAGGAGTGCAGTACTTTCTCCTGTTTGACACTGGACGTGTTTAAAAATTTGTTGTCATAATTATGTTTCTTTTTATGTTTTATGAAGGTGTAATGCTTGAGCTATCAGAAGCAATTAGAGATTATCATGATCATACTGGTTTGCCCCAGATGGTATGCTTTGCCTATGCCTAATTGATATCTTGATTTATTGTCGTCAATTACGTAAGCATGTCTATCTGTACCTTTTTATCATAAATGGTTCATATTTTTGATTGGGCAATCTCTTACAACTAGTGACTTGTTGACTCTGAAAGCTACTCTGATTATTTTTTTGGTATAAGTCATTGCCATTATATCTTTTTAGGCACATGATGACTGTTCTGCCCTATTGCATGATGCATCTTCATTATTCTTACTCATGCTTTCTGCAATAAGTTTTTTCTTCATATCAAAGCTATTGTTCAATTACTAGTGACAACCATGTTTGAATTTATGTTTTTGGCTTCAACAGAGTGATACAGGTTCTGTTGGTGACTTTTATTTGGTCACCGAACCTGAGTCTTCAGGTTCGCCTCCAAGAAGGGCACCTCCACCTGTCCCTATTTCCACACAAGCACCTGTTTCTGTTTCCACTCCACCTCCCGTTTTTGCACCATCTCCAATTGTGTCAAATCCGTCAAGATCAGAGTCTTTTGACTCTACACAAGAAAAAGAGCTGACAGTAGATGACATTGAAGATTTTGAGGATGAAATTGACACTGAGGAGGTTGAGAATTACAGGACAAGAAGGACTTTGAATGATGCTTCTGATCTTACAGTAAGGTTGCCGTCCTTTTCAACAGGTGATTGTTCTATAACATTTATCTGTTGGATGAGTCCTTATCCTATCCCTGTGTTGCACAGCTAGGTGTCACCATCCCTATCTGGTAAATGCTCAGGAGCATGTGAAAATAGAATTTGGATGTGAAATACACAGAATCTTAGACTTAGAAAGACACATGAATTGGAAACTTGAATGAACCAATGGTAACAGACATTTTGTGGTTTCAATTCTCACATAAAATCACTATTTGCTTATTGCGTGGAAACTTGTATAAGTAAGGGTTGCATCATTTCTGTGGTTCCCCTTGGGCCTTTGTATGGGTATAAGACATTTCTTTTAATTTTGACTCCCTTAGATCTCCATCACTTGCCCATCCCAACATTTTGAGTGTTGGGGAGTCTTTGAATTAGATGTAAGGACATATTGGCCTCAAGGATGGTCTTCTTTTATCGACTTCAAGTATAACATAATACTCTTAAATTGCATAGTCCATGACAAATGTTAGAGAGGGCTCTTAGAGAGACTAAAAAGTGAGAAAAGAGAAGGCATCCCTAGTCTCATGCTATATCGATATGGTATCTAGTATTTATATGACGACCATGATGCTCTTGACTGTTGTTGACAACATTAATAAAAGTATTTGACAATGTAATGTGTTCTGCATTCATTGAATGTGCAATGCTTCGAACTAAATGTCACTTCATGGGTTCAACCTCATATTTGTATGTGAACTTAGGTAAGTTCAAATTGAGCAAAAGTTGTCACAGCGTCCTAACTGAAAGTATGTCACAAACTATGTATGATTGTGTATCACATTTCTCTCATTCTTAAATTTCTTTCCTCAAGTAGCAGCATCAAGATTTCATGCTAATTATTTACCAAGTATGAGGCATCTTTTTTGCCTTGAAGTTTGGATTTCTGGCCAAAAGTTTGCCACTAGGACTTCGAAATAGTTTATGCTCAAGACAAAGCTCTTTAGATGATATATGTATTAACTTGCACTTAAATATTCGAACTGAACTTATGATAATTTTTTCTTAATTTGTGGTGTTACTGCTTCTAGGCATCACAGATGACGATCTCCGTGAAACAGCATATGAAATTCTTTTGGCTTGTGCTGGATCCACAGGGTATGCTTTGTTATCATGATTTGTTTATTTTTGAAAGGATCTCTTTTCCTTCTGAAAAATATATAAGATGGGTGTTTTCCACATCCATCATCTTTTTTTCTTAATTTTTTTTAATACCTCAACATTCAGGGGTCTGATTGTCCCATCGAAGGAAAAAAAGAAAGATAAAAAATCCAGGTTGATTAGGAAGCTTGGGCGCAGTAAAAGTGAAAGTGTGGTCTCCCAATCTCAAAATGCTCCTGGGTTAGTTGGTTTGTTGGAAACCATGCGTGTTCAGATGGAGGTATATAAGGAATTATTTGTATTTATTTGGAGTTTATTTTTTGTACTTTTTTTTATGATTAGTTTTTGTCCTGTCAGACTCTCAGTCATATGTTCTTCTTTGCCTTGTACAAACTTCATTATTGATTGTCGAAATACAGTTGTTTTAGTACCTTTTTTCTTGGCTTGCTCCGTTTGCAATGTCAGTTTTGCTGTGGTCCCATTTACTCATACTCAGGTCCTTTTACTTATCTAGTACTTTGGATTGTATAATTTTGGTAATATAGCCTTTTAAGTTACTTATTTTTCCTCTACTGTGCTTTTTTAATTACTTTTTTAACATGACTTAGTTCCACTGTCACATCTCCTGCAGAAAAGACTTGTTTTCTTGGCCTCCTTACGAGTTGAAGTTCATTTTTCCCTTTTGGGCAGTTGGGAGGTGTTTTTGTTTTTTTTTTTGGGGGGGGGGTGTTAGGAGATCTTGGTTCTTTTCGTCTAAGTGGTTTTTCACTTAGATTCTGAGTTACAATTAGCCTCACATTGAATAAAAATGGAGTTTATTGTAGTGTATGGCTGACATAAATTGTGAATGACTGTTATAGGGCAACAAAATTGACTGATTGGCAGTTTTGTGGCTTTTTAACCTATAGGAAAGAGATGTTATTTCCTTTGTTCGTGTGTGGTTTGGTGTAACGACCTACTCCCAAAGACCCCGAAACAACTCTTTAACATTCAAAACACAGAAGAACACTGAAAAGGACTAGAACAGGATTGAGCCGCGGTGTGCAACTGTGGCATTGGAGAGACAGTAGCACTCGGCGCTGCAGCCAAGCTCCTGGTGCTGTGGTGCCTGTATCAGAATTTGTATGGCTGACATAAATTGTGAATGACTGTTATAGGGCAACAAAATTGACTGATTGGCAGTTTTGTGGCTTTTTAACCTGTAGGAAAGAGATGTTATTTCGTTTGTTTGTGTGTGGTTTGGTGTAACGACCTACTCCCAAAGACCCCGAAACAACTCTTTAAACATTTAAAACACAGAAGAACACTGAAAAGGACTAGAACAGGATTGAGCTGCGGTGTGCAACTACGGCTTTGGAGAGACAGTAGCACTCGGCGCCGCAGCCAAGCTCCTGATGCTGCGGTGCCTGTATCAGAATCTGTATGGCTGACATAAATTGTGAATGACTGTTATAGGGCAACAAAATTGACTGATTGGCAGTTTTGTGGCTTTTTAACCTGTAGGAAAGAGATGTTATTTTGTTTGTTTGTGTGTGGTTTGGTGTAATGACCTACTCCTAAAGACGCTGAAATAACTCTTTAAACATTAAAAACACAGAAGAACACTGAAAAGGACCAGAACAGGACTGAGTCGCGGTGAGTTACAGTGCAACCGCGGCTTTGGAGAGATAGTAGCACTCGGCGCCGCGGCCAAGCTCCTAGTGCTGTGGTGCCCGTATCAAAATATGTATCAACAATTGCTGATTTTTTAGGTAAACTTCCGGTGCGTACAACTTTATGCTCTAATCTTTGATTGACCTAATTCCACCTCCTACTGGTCAATCTTGTCCCAATTTAACTTTTGACACCGGTTTCACCTTAATCTATCTCTGTATGGAGATTTTGGACGCTCGTGACCAATTTGGTCACTTTTTAACCAAAACACATAACCTATAGGTCCCAATTGCCAACCAATGCAATTTGGCACTTGAGGACCATTCATATGGGTCTTATTTGATTCAATCAACTTATTCAAAAAAAATTCATCCCAGAGAAACCACTACTCCGAGATTTGCACTCTTGGACCCCAATTCCACCAAATGGGCTATATGCCCCAAGTCTTATACACAAGGCCCAAGACCACATTGGGCTCACCAATAGGACATACTAAACCTACACAAAATACTACCACAATCATCCTTATAGTATGGGGTCCACCATCATCATATCAAATATCATCATATCATTTCTCATCTTATCATCACCACTTAATCCACCATATCTCATTATGCTCATGTGGTGATGATGTTCATATCATGTCAATATGTATATGTCACTATGCAATCGTCGTCATCATCATAATCCTCAGCTATGCGATGCTAGCATGCTATCATATGAGTGTGCTATAATCATCAATATACACATATCACATCATACTTATCATCATCATATACAAGTATCAGGGATTGGGATTCATACCTCATCTAGCCGTGTGCATATCACGATATGTATAGGAAATCATACACACACATCACGATATCGTGGTATGAACGAAAACATGCATATATATATATAAATACAAATCAACTATTATAAAACAAACACCTTGTTACTTCGAATTACCGACACCACGCACAGGGGAATTTGGCAAGCCTCCGAAGCACCCATCAAAAACCATACACTTCCAATTAGCCAAACAATCATTACAATATCATAATACCTTTAATTAACATAATACTCATAACAACCAAAATCCACAATTTAGCCATTCAAGCTTAACCTAGAGTTCCAACAACATAAACATGCATCAATGAGCTCCAATTAACCATCAACATCATAATCACCCACATACATCTCGGATTCTCAACTTCCTCAACCATTTTCGACCTAGGGTTATACCAAATCATATGTAATCCTTCTTAAACTCATATCCAAACCTTCCTAACACTAAATAACACCTCATTGATCCCATTACATCCATTTTAATTGGTGGAATCTCAACCTAACCAACCCCTCATGCATAAACCCGAATCTCAACTCAAAAATTGGAGAGAAAAGGGAGGAGAGGAGAGCAAGAATCAGTTACCAACCAAGATTGAAGCATCTTGAGTCCGAAAATCATCTTCTGGGGTCGGATTTCTTCTTGCCCTAGGGAGCTCTTCTGTTCTCCCTCGGTTCTTTTCGCGTCAATTGAAATGGCTTTTGATTTATAGAAATTCGGTGTTTGACGCTGCGGGTGGAGATAAGTTCGTTGCAGCGTGGAGCCCTTTTGTTCGAAAGAATTATCCAAGTTTCAGCTCGTTCGTCATGGCGGCCCTGCTTCTCACCACGACATGGAGTGCTTCTATCTCCTAATTGCTCTTCCTCCGTCTTAGTTCCTCCGGTCTTGCACACATCATCAGGTATACTTCTTGTTAGCTCGAGACTAAGTCTAGAATAGCATACTGAGGGTTATTACATTCGCCCATTCTTAAAGGAAATTTCGTCCTCGAAATTTGGTAACACTAGCTTCAACTATAAATGAACATATTCCTTCCATATAAATCCTTTCACTTCTTTGTAGCTTTTCTCAACCATAAAGGAATTTGATAAGCTGCTCTCTCTTACTTCACTTTAACATCTACATATTCGTGCGATTTACATCGGGAAATCAATCTTACTGTCGAGTCGTAGTTAAATTCCTAGACATAGGGTCGGACAACTACCTCGATGTGAACTCCTTCTTCTTAAATAGACTTTTCACACAATTTTTCAGATAAAACTTCTAGGGCAAATGATCCCTTTTCCTCAACTTTCGACTTTCTCCCTCACTTGTTCACATAATTAGTTAATCACTCTGTCTACTTAAATGGCTAATCGCTTTTATCCATTTCTTTCAAGATCCGAATCAAACCAACTGCCACATTTACACTAATGAGGCTTCATTAATTAAATACTACATATTTCCATAACTTGCCTTAATCACTTCATAACATCCAAAATTCATTCATTATTGTATTTAGAGGAAAGCCTCGTTTTCTCATGATTTCTTTCTCACTGCTTCATGCACACATTCCTCTTCAATTGACAACTTCCTCTTCAATTGACTATTTTCTCTTTAGTTAATTGTTATGGTTGAGATTTCCCAAGCTACGATTATCTCGATTATCAATCCAGCCAATCTGACTTCTTACCATCGCTTCCTTCACTACACGAATTGCTACTTGGAAAACTTACATTATCACCTCCTGATCTCCATAACAACATCTCCTTTTAGCATCAATTTAATTGTTGTTACTACGAATCCCTCACTAATTCACTAATATACGCTGGGTTAACCAAGTCTACCGCATCTAGTGGAATCTCTTTACTATACCTTTGGTATTAATCAAATTAAAGCCATCACCAGGTATTTTGAAGGCTACTCCCATTATACTGTACATGTTCCCATAGCCTCATCATCATCAAAACAACTTCACCAGTGACCCAACTATGTTTCCTTGTGGCAGAGTCACTCTTCCAAGTACTCCCATGATCCCACAAGATCTTTGTACCAACAAGCCAATCATTAGCTATTCAAGTATTTAAAAGGTCCTTCCAATTCTCTTTTCAATTTTAACACTATATTCTTGTTTCCACTCAAATACATCCTTTTGTCCTATGTCATTCTTTTTCACATGCTTTATATTGACGCTATGCTTCTCTGACGATATCGCTTATGGATAGACCCGCATCATCTTGAGGGCTTATAACTTTTCAAATATTCTATCAATGTACTCTCTTTGGTTGCTTCCGCTGCGCATTCTGATTCCTCCAGTCTTGCATATAGGGTCATACAGTACATTCAGATCACTCATGAACATCACCATCATACTTTCATCTTACCGTTCTAGCTTCATTTCTGCTGCAGAACCTTTTGTCATCACGCTTATAACAAGAGGCTACCAGCCACCACCTACCACTCATTGTTACATCATAATCACAACTTACTAATCTTTTACCAACAATGTTTGGGGTTCCTTATTACGAATCAAATTTCTCCTTCCGATTTAATTCAACCATTACAATATAACTACCTGCCTTGATCTTTGTGAATCCTACATGAGCTCTACTTCTGGGTCTTTAATCTCCTTTTCCTTCTCATAGTCATTGAAAGATTTGGAATTCTTTCTATTAGATGAAGAATCGCTCATCTCATGATAAGTAAATTGCTATAACGTATGGATCGATTGTTTAGCTGTACCCAATCAATCTTTTAGAAGATAGGCATCCAATTAACCATGAATTTAAGCGGATTTGGGTTCCCGTTGATATCATCACCAAGGCTTTCACTCTCAGTCCACTAGTGCCTCGCGCCTTGAGTAACTGGTCCGTCAAATGCGTAGTCAGTCGACATTAAGTCTCAACTAGTTAATCGCTAGTTCTAGACTCGTGATTCAACATCGTACAGGATTTCCTCATACTTCCCAATAGCAATGGCTTACCACATATTTTTCAAAGCTATTACTGGGAAAACCCAGAAACAACAGTGTATGGCAAGGGTTTAGTTCAACAACTTCTACCCTTATGCGTCTTCAAGGGCAGCCAACACATTACACTAGCGATATAGTGTTCTACAATTTATGTTTTTATGACCAAAGGATGTACAAAGAAAGAAACTTCCTTCAGCCCATATCCATAACGTTTAAATGCTTAAACCATTACTACTGGTCACTGTCACCCATTAGGGCAACTTCTTGTCCATACTAAGTCGGCAACACATTCCCCTTACAAGCCTCACTTCAAGTCATGGAAAGAGTTACAAAACTCTTCCATCAACTTTAGAATCCTTACATAATATTCGTTTCCCAAAATTCTTATAGCCTTAAGTATTTCCTGCAATTAATTCTTACTTGTAAAACCCTCATTCGACCTCCTACAACTCAATTCTAACTCGTTTGCCACATATTGTGCCATATAGGATATCATAACGATCTTCTTCCAAGCCCACACTAGTGCATACTTCAAATGTCAAAACTTATCGCTACACTTATTCTTAATCAATCCTCCTACCTTATAGTTTAACCCCACCTCCTTTTGAACTCTTATCAACCAGAAAATAGACAAGAGTCTCTTCTTGAAATTGAATTCAATCCAAAGAACCTGGTGTCCTCCCAATTATATATATTCTTCCAACACTGTTTGACCTTCCTCTTCATTGCAAGACATCCAATTGGCGCTTCACAGTCTATAAACATATCACTCTTCTTCATCTAAGCTATCTCTCCAGATGGATGACATGAAAGCTTTTTTCTTTCTCCCTTGGTCAGCCTTCTTGTCTTTTCCTTGCTTCTTGGTCCACAAAGGACACTCCTATTTGATGTGTCCAGGTTTCTTGCAATTATAGCATATGATGGAGTCTTTATTTTCTTTCTTGCTGCTGGTGATTTCATCTTTCTTCATGAACTTTCTAAATTTCTTCTTTCCATACATTTTCCCGAATATTTGCACCAGTATAACTATCGTTTCTTCATCTAGCTTGGCATCTTTTTCAGAATCATCATCATCTTTTGATTCTACTGTGAGAGCCAAACTTTTCTTTTTCTTGTCAGAAGAAGATTCTTTAAGAGCCTTCAGCTTCCCTTCGTATTCTTCAAGACTTCCAAAAGGAGGTTTGACAGATGTCATGGATTCTCCTTTGGCTTCTTCTGTTGTTGTTACCTTTGGTTGCCATTCAATGGGTATGGCTCTAAGAATTTTTCTGACTTTCTCAGGTTGAGAGTATTTCTTTCTAAGGCTTTTCAATTGGTTCACAATAAGAGTGAACCTCTTTTACAGATCTTTGATGCTCTCTCCTTCCTTCATTCTGAATGTTTCGTATTCACCAATGTAGGAATTTAACTTGTTAGCGGTTCCTTCATGTGCAATCTCTAGAGTGTCCCACATTCTTTTGGCTGTGGAACAATGGGAAACTCTGTAGAATTTGTCTTTGTTGAGAGCACTGACTAAGCAGTGTTTTGCTTTGAAATTTAGTAAAACTCATCTTTTGTCTTCATCATTCCATTCCTCTTCTAGTTTCTCTTTATATGTGCCATCATCTTGTAACTCCATTGGCACAAAATCACCTCTCTTGATAACTGACCAGATTTCCAAGTCTATGGACTGAAGATATATTTGCATCTTTATCTTCCATTATCCATAATGTTCTCCACTAAAGCCTAGAGGTCTGTTAGTAATGTTGCCCTCTGGTAATATGCTTTCTCCAAAACCAGCCATTTGTTCTCCTGGATGGTGAAATCCTTCAGCTGGGAGTCCAAGCTTTGATATTACTAGTTAAGATTGCTGGCTTCCCAAGAGGAGGAGTAAATTGAGAAGTTTAAGATTTTTCTATAAAAACACAAGTTCACAGTGAAAGTAAAAGCTTGCAGAAAAATAGAGTACAATGGAAATGAATATAATTGTAAGATAAGAGAAGAGAGGACTTAGAGATTTATCCTGGTTCGGTCCAATCCACTTGATCAACGTCTTGTCCTCGAGCCACCACTTGGAGATTTTCACCATTAGCAAGAATTCAACGGGCTTCTTGTAATGCCTCAGTACAAGACACGTGTTTTGTTCTAAGAACACTCAAATTTTTCACTTAACACTTTTACAAGTGTTTCACAATATCCTTTGTGATTCCCCTCACATAGAATCTTTATTCCATATGAAGAAAAGATTTTATACAGAATGAATACTCTCTAGAATAGAGTAGATATGGAAGTTAAGATTCAATAAATGAAGTGAGGGGTGAAAAAGCTTTGACACATAAATTTACCAAAGTTATTGCAAAGACAGACTTAAATTTGTTACTCACAACTTCAAATGAAATTCTATTTATAGATTGGTGACTTAACTAGTTGTAGATACAAGATCTAGCTGTTAGAAATTTTAACCATGGTTACTCTGCAGAAATAGCCGTTTACCAACCGCATTTAATGCATCTGATATGCTAAAATTTAAATTTTGGGGTTCAACAAACGAATTTCACAAAGACAGAAGGTTGAGGACTTCAACGTTGAACTTCAACATTTGTCTACTCAAATGTGATATTTGAATTTTGAGTTTGTTAAAGATATCCCATATTAGATCATACGAATTTTCATATTGAAAGTGCATTTGTTGGTGTTGAACAATTTGTCTCACTTTTTCACAATACACTCGAAATTCGAATTTCACAGGCTGAAATTCGTCTATCAGAGGTATGTTCAATATGATACAAAGGTTCTTCACTGTGAAAATTCGAATGTTGAACTACAAAGTTCATTTGTTAGAAGCATGCTCTAACGAGACTTAGAAGTTCTCAATTCGAAATTTGCATTTTGAAGTCCAAAGTTCGTCTATCAGAGGAGGTGACTCTGAATTTTCTTTGAACTTTACCAACATTCGAATTTTGACTAAGTTTCATACGAATTTTGCACACTTTCACCAACAATGCTTAGATCGAAATTCGAATTTCAAAACTGAAATTCGTCTATCAGAGATAAAATCCCTGTATCTTCGAGTTTCACCAAGTTCAAAGTTTGCACAAAATACACATGAGGTAAATACAAAATTCGTTTGTTAGTTAATATTTTTCAATTTTAACACATACTAACGTAGGATAATTATGAAATCACTCGTTTAAGTACCGTGGTAACATAAATAAGTAGGAATCAAAGCCTTTTACCCAGTGTACATAATGAGAAATCCTAACAACTAAATCTTCATTGGATTTCTTCACTTTATTTTTTCATACTCCTTTGATATTCTCCTTTCCAAGCTCTAGTTGTTTGAAATCATCAAAACTTCTTATTCAACAATCACTATTCCGAGATTTAACCCTCTTGAACCCCAATTCTACCAAATGGGCTATATGCCCTAAGTCTCATACACAAGGCCCAAGACCACATTGGGCTCACCAATAGGACATATTAAACCTATGCAAAACACTACCACAATCATCCTTATAGTATGGGGTCCACAATCATTATATCATTTCTCATCTTATCATCATCACCCAATCCACCATATCTCACTATGTTCATGTGGTGATAATGTTCATGTCATATCAACATGTATATGTCACTATGCAATCATCATCATCATAATCCTCAACTATACCATGCTAGCATGCTATTGTATGAGTGCTATAATCATCAATATACACATATCACATCATACTTATCATCATCATACACAAGTACAGGGATTGAGATTCATACCTCGTTTAGCCGTGTGCATACCATGATATGTATAGGAAACCATACACACACATCAATATATCGTGGTATGAACGGAAACATGTATATATATAAATACAAATCAACAATTATAAAACAAACACTCGATTGACTCGAATTACCAACACCACGCACATAGGGGAATTTGGCAAGCCTTTGAAGCACCCATCACAAACCATACACTTCCAATTAGCCCAATAATCATTACAACATCATAATATCTTTAATTAACATAATACTCATAACATCCAAAATCCACAAGCTTAACCCAGAGTTCCAACAACATAAACACACATCAATGAGCTCCAATTAACCATCCATATTATAATCACCCACATACATCTCGGATTCTCAACTTCCTCAACCATTTTCAACCTAGGGTTATACCAAATCATATGTAATCCTTCTTAAACTCATATCCAAACCTTCCTAACACTAAATAACACCTCATTGATCCCATTACATCCATTTTAATTGATGGAATCTCAACCTAACCAACCCCTCATGCATAAACCCGAATCTCAACTCAAAAATTGGAGAGAAAAGGGAGGAGAGGAGAGCAAGAATCAGTTACCAACTAAGATTGAAGCCCCTTGAGTCCGAAAATCATCTCTCGGGGTCGGATTTCTTCTTGCCCTAGTGGAGCTCCTTTGTTCTCCCTCGGTTCTTCTTTTCTTGTTGACTGAAATGGCTTTTGATTTATAGAAATTTGGTGTTTGGTACTGCGGTGGGAGATAAGTTCACTGCGGCGTGGAGCCCTTATGTTCGAAAGAATTATCCAAGTTTCAGCTCGTTTGCCGTGGCGAGAAGCAGGCGGCCTTGCTTCTCGCTATGGCATAGAGTGCTTTTGCTTCCTAATTGCTCTTCCTTCTTCCTAGTTCCTCCGGTCTTGCACACATCATCAAGTATACTTCCTGTTAACTCGAGACTAAGTTTAGGATAGTATACTGAGGGTTGTTACATTTGGAGGGCGTAATATGCAGCAATTAGCAATTTTGCTGATGAGAGGGTTGAGTGAATGATAAAGAGAGAGGGGCTGTCCTATGCTGATGATTATGATCACTAAAATCTTTAATTTTGAAGTTGGAATAGGCATGCCTAAGTTTGCAATCTGTGTAAAGCTAATATTTCTTTGGTTTGCCTTGGCTTATGATATTTGCCCTCAGATTCATAGATGTAATAAATTATGCATGCAGATACCTGAGTCATTGGATATTAAAACAAGACAAGGTCTACTTAATGCTCTTGTGGGAAAAGTGGGAAAAAGGATGGATACTCTATTGGTTCCCTTGGAGTTGCTTTGCTGTGTTTCACGAACAGAATTTTCTGATAAAAAGGCATTTATACGGTGGCAAAAGAGGCAGGTTTGTAGAGCTCTGATTTAGTGTTCTGTCTGCTCCCCTATATCTTCTATCTTGGCTCCTTGTTATTTATGGAAAAATGAGAATACTGGTATATCCACGTTCATAATTTTTATGTTTGTGTCAATACAGTTGAAAATGTTGGAGGAGGGACTTGTTAATCACCCTGCTGTTGGATTTGGGGAATCTGGGCGCAAGACAAATGAATTGAGGATTCTTTTGGCAAAGATTGAGGAATCTGAGGTGTGTGTTATTGGGCCATAAGGATTGGCTTACTTTGTAGTCTGACTTATTATCTGTTGCTGAAATGTTACCAACTGTTCTAGTTTTATTTCACTCTTTATTTGCCTTTTAGTTTCTCCCATCTTCAACTGGTGAACTTCAAAGGACAGAATGTTTGAGATCTCTGAAGGATATTGCCATTCTGCTTGCTGAGAGGCCTGCTCGGGGTGACTTGACTGGTGAAATATGTCATTGGGCAGATGGTTACCACATAAATGTCAGACTATATGAGAAATTACTTTTAAGCGTATTTGACATGTTGGATGAGGGAAAGCTGACAGAGGTTGGTGCTTTTTTTAAAGATCATATCTATTAAAATGATTATTTGAGCCATTACATCCTTAAATTGATAAGCTAAGCTTCCTGGATCTTCTTTTGTTCAAAATTTTAAGTAGTTAGCACTCTATAGGTCCTGTTTAAATCGGCTGTTCCATTGATGTTTCACATTATTCTAGTTATTGAGAAAAAGTGAGAGAGAAAACTGTGAATAGGCAATTTTTATTCATATTCAGATGGGTGATTCACACTTATAATGGTACATATGGTGTAATAATTAGGCTGCAATCAAATTTTCCCTTTATGAAATGTCAATCAATATTCAAGTGTTTACTTCAATCATGTATTTAATTGCAATATGAAGAAATAAAATTGTGTTATGTCAGATTGTAAAAAATTCAAAGTAAATTGTGATCTGGGAAATTGCTTAGCAAAGTAGGAGGGATATTGTACCTGTTTTTTGAATTTTCTGAATTATGTCTGTCATCAGTGTCTTATCTTATTGGCAGGAAGTGGAAGAAATTCTTGAGCTCTTAAAGTCAACCTGGCGAGTTTTAGGCATCACAGAGACAATCCATTATACCTGCTATGCATGGGTTTTATTTCGTCAGGTACAACCATTACATTAATTTAGTTATTAAGAACCATTGTTAGATATAGTTGGTCTGCTCTTCTTGATGGCTGCTAACCTGCAATTTGTAGTATGTTATCACAAGTGAGCAAGGAATTTTACTGCATGCAATTGAGCAATTAAAGAGAATACCACTGATGGAACAACGAGGACAACAAGAGAGGTTACACTTGAAAAGCTTGTGCTCCAAGGTTGAAGGTGAAAGGGATATGTCTTTCTTGCAGTCTTTTTTGATACCGATTCAGAGATGGGTTGACAAGCAGCTTGGAGATTACCACCTGAACTTCAGTGAGGTTTGTTAAACTATTTGGGTACAAAATTGGCCACATGGATAATTTTTATAACTTTTTCCACCTATCGGAAGTATCCCATCTGAAGTTATATGTTACAATATGATGGACCTGGAGTGGCCCAACAGATCCAAATATATTGGAGAAAGAAAATAGCAAGATAAATGAGTGAGCTAGCAGAGAGAGGGAGGGGGGGACAATGGAATTGTAACTGACTCTGACAAAGGGGTCTAGCCTCTCAAATGCTAGAGTGTGGCCATGTGTTTCATCAGCTAGTTTTCTTTTCTGTGACTGCTTAGCTGTAATCCCACTGAGCTTAAGCCTTAATCCTTACATTGGATTGAGAATAGTATCTGTTTATCACCTCATAGTAGCCAAGTCCGATCACACAGTCTTTCTCCATCTGAGTTCCTGAAGAAATTATTTCAAATGGTTAAAATTAATATCTTTTTAGTAGAACTGTGCAATGGCCAGATCATGCCAAACCGACTAAGGCATGGGTCAATTTTTTTGACCTGTAGCCTGGACCTACCAGACCTGTTAGTTTATTGTACTGGGTCCCAGTGTCTGTTAAATTCTGCATCCCGCAAGACATGATGGTGTTATAGCTTCACATTGGCAGTTTAACACTTCAACTGCTAATAAGTGAATCGGCACTTCAACTGCTAATAGTCTGTTAAATAATCAGGTTAGCAGTTAGAATCCCCATCCAAAAGCAAAATCCACCTCTTAGAGTCTAAGATTGAGACTTATAAATGTGATAGAAAAAATTGACGTACTTAATGAATTTTTGTAGAAGTTCTGCATGTGACATTTCCTTATGAAGTGTGTGAAGGAGTTTTAATGGGAGTATCGACAAGGCATTGTGGTCTGCCTCTGGCCTGGATGTTGATGGTTCAACCTTGTTGGCCTGAGTTCACCTCAGTTCAATAAAATGGATATGACTATTGATCAAGCAAAATTGTCGGCATTGAAGATATTTGAAATAATAAAGGCATGATTTTAATGGAATGGATCAGCTACCGGAAAATCTGACCCTACTTAGTGGGATAAGATTAATCTTGTTGTTGTTGTTGGATTAGCTACTGGAAAATGCATCCTTGACATTTCATCCATATTGTGACATATCATAAATGTACATTGGTTGGAGTAAAAGTTGTACATCTTGAGATACAACCAATGTGGACTTGTATAGTTTAACTTAGACGAAAGATAAACTAATACTATTCCGTCATATTTGTTTATTTTCTGCATCTGTTGCCAAGATATATCATGTTTCCATATACTTAAAAGCTTCAAATGATTGCTAGCTTTTGTAAGTGCATGCTATTCTTTTTCTTCATTATTATTTTTTTTTTGGAAAGACAGAAAACTATTGAAATTCCTATCTGTTCTTCATTTCTCATGAAAACCTATTTAGATTTTTAGTCACTTATATCTGATCTGCAGTTGTGCCCCTCAGTCTTGCTTTGAACACTTTTTACCTTGTAGGGTTCAGCTACCATGGAAAAGATTGTGACAGTTGCAATGATTACTAGGAGGCTCCTATTGGAAGAACCAGGAACTGTATGTGTAACTCAGTTTGAAGACATCTTTCACATTTTGATAGATCATTCGGAGAAAAATGTTACATTAATATATAAATTTCTTCTGCAGAATCCTTGTGTCATCTGAAATAACACTCAGCACTTACAACGCATATAAATTACTTTGCTTCTTCACATATCATAGTGTATTCTGTTTTTCTTCCGAAATATTGAAAGTTCTCTATACCTTTTGGCATGCAGAATCTACAGTCCATGCCTGTTAGTGATCGTGACCAGATAGAGCTATATATTTCATCATCAATTAAGAATGCATTTGCAAGGGTGAATATTCTCGTTGCTTATTCTAAATTCTGATAACTTAGTCAATATTGTGAAGCTTTTTTTAATATATCTTCCTAACCAAGTAGCTTATTAGTTATTATTAGCAATAAGCTTCCCAGCTAAACCTTCCAGAAAAGGTCTATCTGAGAACTCCTATCTATAAAACCCCTTGAATAACTGAGTAGATTCCCTGCTAATATAACATCTCTCCTACTCATTTATCTGTCTCTCATGTCTCCTACTATTTGCTGTGCTGTGAAAAAAACTTAGTTAGCATCTCCTTCCAAGCCTATTTATTTGTAGCTTTCAGCAGCTACCAACTAACCTTATCTAGCTCATTTCATGAAAGATGAAACTAACTTTTGGGCTTGTTGATCTTCTGACAACACCCCACTTTCAAGATTACAATTCAAAACACCTAAGAAATGTAACAACCCCCCTTCTAATCCTAGTAACTCCAAATACCTCCCTGGTCAATACGGAGTAAAGACACGCTTGAAATGGTATTGTGCCTCTTTCTCTTGTTTCTACTATGTGAATCAAAAAGTGCATTGGATCATTTTCTTTTTCTGTTTTGTTTTCCAATGTAAACTTTAGGACAGATGAAGACTTTCTTTGGGTTTTTCCGTTTAAGCAACCTCTTTGCTTTTGACAGATATTGCAAGTTGTTGATAGATTAGATACATCGCATGGGCACCCTTTGGCATTGCTTGCAGAAGAACTCAAGAAACTCCTTAAAAAGGATTCAGTAACTTTCATGCCTGTTTTATCTCAGAGGCATCCACAAGCAACCATTGTGTCTGCAACACTTGTTCACAGACTTTATGGCAACAAATTGGTGAGTGTATATTTTTTTTTTGTTTATTTATATTTTCTTGATGAGAGTTTGTAAGATATTAATATTGTGAAATTTAATTGGTTGTATTTTCAGAAACCTTTTATGGATGGTGCTGAACATCTAACTGAGGATGTCATTTCCGTTTTCCCAGCTGCTGAAAGTCTTGAGCAGTTTATAATGGTCCTTATTACATCTGTGTGTGAGGAGGAGAATGCAGAGATCTTCTGCAAGAAATTGAACCAATATCAGGTTTAGTAGTAGATTTTTTACTGTTAAGAGTAAATGAAAGTTTTCTTTCATCCTTGGAATTTACATGAAAGCTTATCTCTGCAACATAGAAGCTCCTCCCAATCTTTATCTTTTGCTGTGCATAAAGTCAGCTATCAATAAGAGGAAAATGATGGAAGAAAAATAGTCATTTTCTGTTTGTCTTGTTGATCGGATATTTGATCCAAGTTAGTGTGTTTACTTTTATAGAGGGACCCACTAACCATGTGCTACATACTTAACCATTCTACTCATAAAAGGACAAAGACGTGCGCCATTAGAAATAGATATTTTCTTATGTTTTGATTAGTCATGACTTGTAGGTCTAACTGCTTCTTGCAGATAAAAGTTATTGCGCATGATGTAGATTATCGTATTCTTTTTTATTGTCAATTAGTTTGTTGATATATATTTTAAATAGTTTTACATTATAAGTCTTAGAGTTTTGGCAATTTAGCCTTCCATGTCTTTATTTCTTCTAAATTTGTTCCTTGTCCTTCTGCTGTTTTAGATTGAGACAAAATCTGGCACATTGGTTTTGCGTTGGCTCAATTCACAGCTTGGAAGAATTTTAGGTTGGGTGGATCGGGCTATTCAGCAAGAGGTACACCCTAACATGACGATCCTTTTACTCGTGTGAAATATTGGGCATTTTGAATTAATTCTCTTTCTAAGTCTTTAACTAGATGGGGTATAGTTATTGATTGACGTCCAGCTTCATTGTTAGGTATTCTCATGTTTTCTGTCTTGCAATTACATTTTTTTCTCTTGAAATTTCATCTGCAGTAGGGACATTTTGTGGTAATGCCTATTTAAATTTTCATTAAAGGATTAGGTTTGCCTAGCATGCTCACTGAAAGTTTTACTTGAGAAAAAAGAAAGCAAATATGGTTTCTTACATGTTACAAATTTTGAGTGGACCATATTATCATTTTCATGTATGAGGAATGCTCTCTTTATAAAGAACTATGGTATTGAAGAACTTTGCAGGAAGATGTCCTGATGTTCTGGAGGGAGAAGCAAATAAGACAAACTAGAACTGTAATATTAAATGATAGAAACTGTTGCTTTTATTCACCAAAAAAAAAAAAAGAAACTGGTGCTTTTAAAGTTTAAATTTTGAACTATCCTTTTGACTGGTCTTATATTTTCTTTTATTCTTCTTTCTAATAGAAAAAGTAACTTAAATGCGAAGAAAACATTACAAAAGAGGTGGCTGAAAGGGTGTGTTCTAAGGGTATAAAATTGTATGTGTTCAATCCCTTGTTTATAGAAGGTATAGTATCTTAGTGTGACATGAAATAGAAAAAAATAAATTAATATTAAAATTATTTTGATTTCAACTTGTGCAGATTATCAATGTAATATTGTCTTGTTTTCCATGTTTTCAAGTATCAATTCCTGTATATTTTCTTTTCTTAGGTTGGGTCTATATCATTATTTTTTCTGCTTCCATTATGCTACTTCACTGCACACATTTATTTTTTGTCAATATACTTTCGCAGCATTGGGATCCAATATCCCCTCAACAACGTCATGCAAGTTCCATCGTAGAAGTATACAGGATTGTGGAGGAGGTAAGAATCTTGTAACCTTTTTGGGCTTTATTTTACAATTTTACCAAAACCAATAATCTTCATGCCATGCCAACTAGCTAGACTTTTACTATAGGTTATTTTTAAAGAAAGAATGTGCTAAGGCAAATAGTCATAAGCTTTGGTCTGTACCTGCCTCCTACGTTTTCTACATTTAACTATTTGGTGCATCACACAAGATGAGAAACCTCTAATCAATCTCCAATGTCCAAAAATAGAGGAGGGTAAGAAACACGAAGGAAATGAACATAAACAAATCCAGGGAACATGGATATAGTTTAGTCTCTTTTGCATCCTTCCAGAACCTTTGTTCTGCTGTAATGAAATTCTATCAAATTGATTTGCTAAAAAATCCTTCCTTCTTGAATTATGATATTTATTGGATTTTGTTAGATTTTATCAATAACATTGATTATGCCTGTAAAAAAAGTATCAGAGATCAAGGTCTATATCAACTATTTTCTGGACCTCGTGTTACTAATGCCTCTGGGAAACTAAGATTGTAACCAACTAGTTTTGGAGGTAAAATTACTGTTCTAGTCCAGCTATTTACTGAAGTTCCAATTAATTTTGTAATTGGTTGCAGACGGTTGATCAATTTTTTGCTTTTAAAGTTCCAATGAGGACTACAGAATTGAATAGCTTGTTTCGTGGCATCGACAATGCTCTTCAAGAGTATGCAAATCATGTTGTTGATGGGATGGGTGAGAAGATGCTTCATATTTTTTTTGCTTCAATATAGATTATTTAATGATGGAATTGAGTGTCTGTTGTTTGCAAACATCTGAACCAAACATCTATGGAAGAGGGATTTGGATCCTCTCATGTTATTTTATGGTCAAGCTTGAAAGATTTTTTTTCCCCCTTCTTGTTCTCTTTTAAGCATCTTGCTCTGTAGTTTCTCTCTAAAATATTTTTAACTAACATGATAGTATCTAAATCCCTATGATAGATATCAAGGTGGTTAGTTTTTAGTTATCATGACTTTTTCTTCTTTTGACTGTCTTAATTATGATAAACCATTGATGTGAGCTGATGACAAAGTAGCTTTCTATACTTAATTTATGCACATGCTAACCATACAAGGGCTACTCTGACCCGAGCTGGAATTTTCTTTTATGTGTGGGAAACTTCTGCAATGAAGATTGAAATTGTATTCTTAAGAAAAAATGTATAATAAGCTACTTGTTATGTCTTGGCTGCTCAATTACGTCCATATCGGACTAATGGAGTGAAATACTATTTTGGTGCATCCATAAACTTGGAGCTTATATTCCAAGATTGTATTTACTTGAGTATCAGTGTATTGCCTTCCTCCTTAGCTGTTGTTAGTTGCAAAAGTTTTCCTGATATATGGATTTGCCATCCTCTGGAAAGAAATATGAATGTGTATCCTACAGATGAACAATTTTCCTATAGATTTTTCCAATCAATCTTTAGATATTTGTTTGAACCTTCAAGTACTTGTTAATTGCACAGCTAGCAAGGAAGACATAATACCACCAGTGCCGATACTCACACGATACAAAAAGGAGGCTGGAATAAAGGCTTTTATGAAGAAGGAACTGTTTGACACTCGGGTTCCTGAAGAGACAAGGTCCAGCGAAACTAGTGCTCTAGCAACTTCAACACTTTGCGTTCAATTAAATACTTTATATGTGAGTTCATGCAAACCTGAATTATATTGGATCATTTTTAACTCATTTTTAACTGTCTCACTTAGTTGACGTTGAGGATATTTCTTTTGGACATGACTTAGATATACTTCTTTAGGTTTTTTAATCAGGTTTTCTAATAAAAATAGTACATCTGAATGTAGTAATCACCTGTTGACTCTTTGAAAAGGTTCTTCCAACATCATCTCTCTATTGAAGAACCTGATAGCAAACATCTGATAATCATGCCTAAGTTTTTTCCATTTCTCTCACCCCCACCCCCTTTATTGAAGCACCTTAATAAAATTCCACCAAAAAGAAGTACAAGTCTCAATTTCTTATCAGTTATCAATTATCATTATATTTTCTTATCACCATTTTAATAGCTTCTGCTGTAGCCTTCTGGTCATCACTCATTGAGTAAAACATCTTGTTACGGGTTTGAAACCTAGTACCTCTTCTATGTGTTCATGGCCTATGAATACTATAGATTTTATATTGACATATATTTGGATTTTGGCATGTTACGTCATGGGTGGAACTCAATATTTTTATATCGAATCTTCTTAAATTGGTTTTTGTCCTTTATCAAATTCGTGTTCAAGCTTCTAATATGCATGTTATTGTAATTAGGATTTTTATAGCAAAATCTGCTGTTGCATGGAATAAAATTCTATGCGTGGACATAACTAAAGCTTTTGTTCTTTTGAATATGATTGCAGCTTGGTGTTCTTCTTCTTCTTTTTTTTCTTTTTCTGTTCTCCAAGGTAAAAAAATAATTGAGGAAATATTTATATGGTTTTAACTGAATGATACCTTGAATTCGGGAGATTGTTTGAAACATTGTCTCCAAATCATCTTATCATTTGAAACAATTTATTGGTGGCCCTTTTTTTCCCTGTCATTCTCTTTTTGTGCTATCAGTTTGTAGTTTACAGCATAATACAATTGGTCAGATTGGATATTGAATTGAAATGAGTTTTACAAGGCTCAACAAGAAGATGAGTTGTATATGTTTACCTTCCGTAGAGTTAAAAGCTTTATTTCTTTATTTCTTTCTTCCATATTGCCTCTTTTTCTCATTGCTGAAATTTGGTAATCAGAATTCCCATAGAAAAATTACTATGTTATTAGACTTTCTTATTTGAAATATATTTAGCTTGATGCAGTGAGGAAATTTTGTTCCTAAACCATGGATTTTTCTAATAATCAAGATACAGTTTGGAGCTACTGCACAGAGCAAGTCATCTGATGTTATTATCAAAACTCTTTCAACATAATTGCCTTTCTTGATTCTTTTAAATCTTGGGGCAGTATGTACTGAATATATTTTTTATTCAATTCTTTCATTTTTGTAGCATTAAGCTGATGCAAGTATTTCTTTCATCTACAGTATGCGATTACTCAGCTGAATAAATTGGAAGATAGCATTTGGGAGCAATGGACAAGTAAGAGGTCCCAGGAAAAGCTCACAAGTATGTAGCTTATGCTAGTATTTTTGCCATCTACAGGATGCAAAACTGATTTTATCAAAGGAGGAAAAGAAAGAGAAAAAAAAGTAAAAACTTCTTAATTGACCATGCTAATCATAAATGAAAAAGGGCAATCAGAAAACAAATGAAAATTTGATTCTTCTTACTTCTTTTTCTAGGTAGAATTTATAATCATTTAATGTGACTTGTTAAGAAAGATGGAGAGATTCTTTCTTAAAGGGACATCAGTAATTATTAATAAAGCAGTTCCGGTAATTCTTTATGTTTTGACTTTTACTAATTTATTGAGGAGGATGTCCTATCCTCCAGATCTGTTTTTGATCATTATATCCATCTGCTAAAATCATTATTAAAGATGGTAATTTAGTACTTGCTATGTGAGTGACATTTATTCCATCAATTATGCCATCTTGGATTTGCTCTACTCTATTAATGCAGTCATGATTGTGGATGAAAAATGTTATTCAGTACTGATTTTGAAGGATACTCCTGTGATTAATGTTTACGTTGATGGGCATGCATAATTCTGTTTTGGTCTTGTTTGTTTCCTTTCTTTGTAAAAGACTTTGTGAACATAAAGAAGAGAGGTCCTAAGAAAGAGGATAAGAAATGCTTTCCTTATATGCTGCATATCCAGAATTATGTGAGACAATTCTCGATACTTGATTATTTTTCTCTTAAATGATTAGAATACTGAAAATGTTTGAATTTTACCTTTTTATTTGAATTTTTGGTTTGTAGAGAAATCCATGGATGAGAAGCCCAAAAGTTCTGCACAGAAAGATATCTTTGATGGATGTAGAAAGGCTATAAATGCTGCTATGGACCGCATTTGTGAGTACATAGGTAAGAAGTTGGAAATTCATATCTTTCCTTGAAATTTAAACCTGTTTAATCAATGCATTAATTTAACGATTCCCTTCTTGCAGGGACTAAAATTGTCTTCTGGGATCTAAGAGGGGCGTTTATAGACAACTTATATAAACCAAGTGTCTCAGGTTCTAGAATGGAAGCACTAATCGAACCACTTGATGCGGTAATGTTTGTCTCATTGGAAAGATATCATATAGTGTTATATAGTTTTTGCTTGATGATAGCTTTTAATTTGAAGATATAGTTATGTCTGAAATGAAATTATATGATGCCAAATGTTATATCACATTTTGCATCAGATTTCTAGTTTGCCTACCTTGTAAGCTTATGACGAATAATTGAATACAAATTTAGGAGTAATAATAAATTTATTAGATGATCCTTTTGTAAAAGCTTAATGAGGTGAAGTGGTCTTTGGCAGTGAAAATGAAAGACTGCACTCTTTATCGTGTCATATGATGAGAAATAAATCAAAAATTGTTACACCCTATTGGCTCTTAAATGTTGGGCTCAGCCCTATTGCTTGTATGACTTTCTTTATATTGAATGCTCCTTTGATTTTAGAAAGTATGCTTGAATGAACCTTCTTTAAGCCTATGAAGCACTCACCATAATGTATCAGACTCATTTCTTATCTGCTTCATACTTGTGTTTTTGGCAATGTTGATGAGCACTGGATTTGCTCAGTCTCTGAAGTCTATTTTGGCGTCTCTTGGGTTCCAGTGTATGGATTTATCAGAGGGATTTCGCTTATAAATTTGCAGTGGAGTTGGAGAGCTGTTTTGAGCAATGTTTTTCTTTGATTTTTCCTTTTGCCTCTTGCATGCATTTTCTTGGAGTAATTTTTTTATTTTCAAAATTTCTTTTCCTCTCTCTTGATAACTTTTTAGCGTTGATTAAAAACTGTTAACTAATTTTGTGATTTACACAATTCATTTGCTTTAGGAACTTAATCAACTTTGTGATATTATTGTGGAGCCTCTTAGGGATCGCATTGTGACAAGTCTTCTTCAAGCATCTTTGGTTGGTACCTGATTCTTGCTTGCTGCTTTCAACAAATTTCTTTGCTAGTCTTTTGATTTTAACATTCCCCTCTTGCCAGGATGGCTTCCTCCGAGTGATCTTAGATGGGGGTCCATCAAGAGTTTTCTTCCCTGGTGATGCTAAATTATTAGAGGAAGATCTGGAGGTTCTAAAGGTATCTTAACCTAGGCATATCCCAATGCTGCCAATAGGAAGTAGTAATTGTATTTTGCAACAGGCTAATCTGAATTTTAAGACCTAGTCAGCCTAACGGTTTAAAGATCATGAACAGTAAAGGTTGTCTTTCCAATTTGATAAAGGATGTTCTAGTTTCAAAATTTTGAAAGATTTACTAAGAATGAAGTAACATACACCATTGCACAGGATGTGCAAAATCTACCAATAAAGGATGCTAGATAGTTAGACCTAGTCAAATATTCTCCAAGAAGGAGCTTCATGGTTTATAAATGTTTAGTGTGAGTTAAAATAGAAGATGAATTCCCATAACATTAACAAATCTTCTGTTCCTGCTGCCGGTTGCTTGTCAAATCCTTTGACAATTTTTGTGAACGAAGTTTTCCTTTTGTTTGGAAGATTTCTGATTTTGGCTGGAGTTTGCTTTGTTGGAGCACAAAAATGACAGCAACATAGACCTTTCAGACCTGTAATTTTAGATTGATTAGTGATGCATCTTGTAGGAGTTCTTTATATCTGGAGGGGATGGGCTTCCTCGAGGGGTTGTTGAAAATCAGGTGGCACGGGTTCGGCATGTTATAAAGTTACATGGTTATGAGGTTAGTTCAGCTGCTTTCTCTATCTGCATTAATACTCTGATAAGCAATATCTGCGCAACGGACTAGAAGCCACTGGATTGACTTAATTTTGAATAGTTTCAACCCACTGTGTGGTCACCCCTTTTGATCAATGATTGTGTCCTGAATGTCTTAATTCTGTTGTCAGATTCATGGTATTTAGAGTGAATTGACATTTTGGTCCCCTAAAATTGTATATTGTTTCAATTTAGTCTCAAAATTTGATTGTCTCATTTCAATCCTTCATGGAGTATTTCATTTTCAATATTGTCCTCCTCTTAATTCCATTTATAACAATTAGCCAGCAAAGATGGATGATGTGGTATAACAGACGCTTATATGGTTGTTAAATGTCCATTTGTCTCTAAAAACATAACACCAAAACAGGATGGTGTTGTGGCTGGTTTAGTAGTATAGCACTGTCACAACAGATTTTAGTGACAGCAAGGTGCTTAACTGCCATGTCACCCATCTCCATTAACTATCAGTTAGCAAATTTAACATGAGCTCGTCTTTTACTTTAATCCATGGAACTTCAGTACCACTCTAGACCACATTTTAGGAAGAAAGCCTAATTAGACACAAAAGCCTTTGTGATCCTTTGCTTTAGGATTAGTTAGTTCTATTTCTCAATGGGGGTGTGGCGAGGGATATAACTCAGCAGTAGATTGCCGTAGTTTGCCTTTGCCCGAAGGTGGAGTTAATTCTAGTGAGCACATTCTGTAACAACTGAGGTAGAACACCCAAAACATTCGCGAGATTTCAGAGGCTGTAGCAAGAGTCGGCCAACACAATTCACACGAGAGTGACACAGAAGCCTTATTTAGTGGTTGCAAAGGGTCAGTAGCACTATAGCATTGGTATAGCCAATAATAATATTGAAGACGAAATACTTTTCGGAGGACTACAATGAGATGGTTGAAGTTTTGGGAGATCAAATTCTGAGAAGAAGCTCAGAAGGATTGACATTTTTATATACTATGTGATATATGCATAATAGATGTTGAAAACAGTTTTACTTTAGAATATATTTTATCCTCTGTACTGTGTTGCAGACACGAGAGCTGGTTGAGGACTTGAAATCTGCTAGTGGCATGGAAATGCAAGGTGGCAAAAGCAGACTAGGAGCAGATTCCAAAACCCTAATAAGAATATTATGTCATAGGAGTGATCCAGAAGCCTCTCAGTTTCTCAAGAAACAATTCAAGATACCCAAGTCCTCTGCGTAGTGCAATTATGCACAACAAAAGAGAAAGCAACAAAATTTTCTATGCTGAAGCTTGCTTTCTGTGAATATTCATTGTACCATTTAGGCAACTTTTTTTGTGTATCTTCAAGGTTAGGTCATTTGGTGTATAATTCTATTTTTTCAGTATGATACAATTGTTATTTGTATCCAACCACTTTGTTGTTGATCTCTATTTGTAAAATTTTCTTGTGAAATACAGTAAGAAATTTTGTGGAGTTACTTGTCATTTGCTATAAAATTGATGGTTGACTGAATTTTTTTTAGCAATATATGTTTCTAGGCCTTTACTTATTTGGCCACATCATATGAGAAAATTAGTAATTTGTGTGACATCGTCCCTCTAAACATCATGCATGCATGCATAAGGTCTCTCTCTCTCTCTCTCTCACACACACACACACTCACAATATATATATATATATATATATCTGTAGCGTAAAAGTCCATCTAATGTCTTGCCTCCTTCTAAAAAATTAGAATCACGCTACTGATATAATTCTCAGCAAAGCAATAATAGCGTATGGGTCCAAGAAAGCAATTCAAAAAGCTTTCAAAGCACTCTTTTCCATTATTTTATAATTCATTCAATATTTTTCTCTCATTAACAAATTATTTAATATTATTATATATTTATAGTATATGTAAGTAATATTTTTTGAAAAAAAAATCAAATATATATTCCTTCAAATTTTTATTTTTGTCCTCAGATATTTTAAAGTTTTAAATTTTTATTTTGATAAGCTTTTAAGTTTTATATGTTGGCCAAAAAAAACTTTTAAGTTTTGTATAAATAGTTTTATAGCATTTGAAATTTTCAATAAACCACTTTTTTATTTAAATTTTGTGCAAATAACTCTATATGCTGAAGAGAGTTTGTTTATAAAAAAAATAGAATTTAAAAATTTGTTCTTGAGGTAACTAACTTGTCTTTTTTCAAAATGTATAAATGACTTTTTTAATGAATCAGGATTTTATTAATAAAATAATATATTCACTAATTGCGTAGAGTTTTATTTTCCACAACGCTGATTACATCAAATTACTGGCAAGTCATTTCATTTTTTTTTGGCGGGAAAGTAATTTCAAATTTGAATGTGAACTGTCAAGTATTGAAAACCGTACAATTATTGGCCCAAAAAAAGGAAACCGAACAATTTTTTTTTATGTGATCTAAATTTAAGAGCTTCTATGGATATATTTTTTATGAAAAGAAAGTATTTTTCTTTCGAAAGAAAAATAAAAGGAGGCCAACATGCATCTTTTTTCCTTTAATTACTTGATTTATTCCAAAAGTCTGTAATGACCACTAAATAAAACCATCATAAATTTAGCAGTCATTGAATCTTGTTTTTATTTAATTTACAATTATGTTACAGGGAACATTTTAAAAATTTATATTAATATCCAAAAAAGATATTTATATCTATATATTTATAAAACTTACAGCAAATCGTACTGATTATAAACCGTGAAGAAGAGTGTCCAAATGGTGTGTGTCCAGAATGGCAAGGTTCTGGGATTGTTGACCACATGACTCAGTTGTGCAGGAATATTGATTTGTGTGTTTTCAAATGGATACCTAAATTTATAAACTATTTATTAATAAGGTTCTTATATTGATAATAAGATTCAAACTTATGTTCTTGTGAGATATGAGTCATCTCTTTATCAATATTAGCAACACGAATCCTCTTTTGTTTTGATTGTTTGATTGCAATGTTATTCAAATTTTGATTTGAAAAAAAAAAAACAAAGAAAAAAGTGTGATTTGTTTTTTATTCTATGAGGCTCACTAATCTAATCTAATTATCTTTAATTTGCAATTCTTTATGAGGACTTGAGAAAAAAGAGGAAAAAATCATACTCAATTTTTTTAAGGTATGCCTAGATCTTTTTAAAGGAGATCTCAATTTCTCAAGTGACCTCGATAGAATACAATATTTTTAAACACAATCTCATTTATAAGATATAAGCAAGGAATGCTAACTTTAAATTTGGCAAAAACATAAATTTGATCCCTCAACTTTATACTGGTTTTCATTTTGTTCTCTTAATTTTATTTAGTTTTTATCCTTTAATTTTTAAAATATAATAACAGACTTTTCTATTTTTAACATCGTTCATAGGAAATGCTGATAAAAGCATTTTTCAAATGCTGTATATTCACAAGGCTTACATATCAAATACTATCTTACTAATATAATTATTTATTCATTAATCTTAAACTTAAAATACTTATAATTAAACTGAAAAAATAATTACAAATTAACAACTGAAAAACAAAATCTAATCTACAAATAGCAGATTTTGTTTTTAAGAAAAAATTTTAATGGCGACGGAGGTGAAGCTCGGATGTTTTGATACGAAGCTTTGAAGCTAATTAGAAAAGAAATCAAACACCAATTTGAGATGAAATTCATAGAAATATATATATGGTTTAAGGATAAGCTGAGAAAGAGTAAGAACTACGAAAGAAACACCAATTTGAATAATACTTTATCAGCATCTATTTTATTAACAATAACGTAGCTTGGCCAACAAGAAAAGGAACTAAAAAATGAAGAAACTAGAGTAATGTGTGCCTGAACTGGGAAGGGTTTTACGTTATCCAGTCTGGTCGACAAGAGTGACCTCTACTCTTCTATATATATATATATATATATAGATATAATTAAAGGATTTAGATTATCTTATTTTACTCTTGTAATTTTAATATTTTATTTTATTAGGAGTTTAATATAAAATAAAGATAATTTTAATTATAATTTTTTCCATAATTATAATTTTAAATAGACAGGATAATTCCATCACGTTGACCCAATAAGTAGTAATATTAAATAGCAAAGTCTAGAACCTATACGAAGAAACTAAAAGGAGGTTTTGCTTTTGCTGGGAAGGGTTTTGCTGCATTTTCCCCTCTGGTCTCCTCATCTCACAATACAAGTCTTCTTCGCTGCCGGATCTGAATTTCTGAATCGAACTGATGATGACGACGACGACGACGTCGTTTTGTAGAGCTACAAGCTATGCCTTTCCCAAATCTCCCTTCTTTTCTTCATGCATCTTCTAATAGATATAATAGATAAACATGAAGTAAATCTACAGTGAAATTCATTATAATTTATTATGGCACACTGATGTGCCTTTATAAACCAATGAATTTTAATTTATTAATTTAACAAATCAATTAATTATAATTTATAGACTACCCAACAAAGATTGATTAATTCTGAATCTGTTAATTAGAAATCAAGATGTGTGTCAGTCAAACACGCGTGTTTGCATGTTAATATTTGTATACTTTCTCAATTTCAAAATAATTGACATTTTGGATCCTTTTTCTTATTTCAAAATAATTATAATTTTATAATTTTCTAAATAACATTAATTATCTTTTAACAAGTTTACCATAATAATGATATTATTAGTGAGTAGTTTACTACTATATGTTTACAAATAAGGGTATTATAATAAAATATATTTATATTTTGCTAATAACTAAATTATTTACTAATTTTCTTAATTTGCTTGCATAACTAATTGTTTTAAAATAGATTAAGTATATCTTTTGCCTATAACTAATTTATCTCACCGTGTGCATATGAAACACGTGTGTGCATGTAACATTACATAGATAATATACGTATATACTCTTTTTATTCCATATTTATTATTGTTTAAGGTTGTGGCACATGCATTAAGGGAGTTTTAATTAATGTGAAATAATACTATAAATGACTAAAATACCTTCATTTAAAGAATCTTACAAAAAGTGTAAATTTAAAAAGAATAGAGAATGAAAAAAAAAAGGGAATTAATTATAAATAAGTGTATAGTTGAAAAAATTAATTATACATTAATTTTGTAAAACAACAATAGCTTTGAAACAAAATAAAAAAATTTAAAACAACAGTAAATATGAAACGAAGGAAGTTTTACTTTGTAAATAAAAATAACATTAAATTTAAGTGCATTTAGGTTTTGATTTAGATTTTTAACTCTCGGACATGAAAATTATTGTTGAAATCATTAGGCAATAGATTCTAAATGATTAATTTATTAATAATTTGACTATTTAATTTATTAATTAATTGTTGAATTTATTAATTATCATATTGAATTGTAATCAATCACAAAAATTTTTATTTATCCTAATCTAGAGTATTACACCTAACAAATTTTTGGTTATTCTGATTTTGATTTTGATTTTTTTAATTTAAAATAAAGGCATAATAAAGGTTGTGATATTTTTGTTGATCAAATCAAATTATTATCCTGATCCTTGCTGAGTAATTGGGAATGGGAATTACTTGAATTGTTAAGGATAAATACAACTTTTCAAATTGATCATATATATTGATTATGTTTATGATGGGGGACAATTGTATTATGTTTTCAGATTGATTTGAAACTATATAAACACATTTAGTTGAATTAATTATGTTATGTTATGGCCAAAAAAATTGATTATGTTATATTATCCCTGCCTAATAAAAGAAATACTGTCTATGATTTCTAAAGATCCGCAACCATAACGGATTCATATCCTTTACATCTCCTTGGAGACGTGCACGTACGTACGACGTCCATTGATTTCTTGCATGCGGCATTTTTAGACTTCAAATATCAAATTTCTTCTCTCTTTCAATTATTATTCTATAAAACTCCATCAAGATATGGAAGATGGCGTAATACAATGAAATATTATGCTTCTTCCATGAATTTCATAGCAAATAAAGAATGTAAAGAAGAAATGAAGAGGAATTAATAACGAACGGATTTGGATTTACTTCAATGGGCATCAACAGTTTCTTAATTTCTCCCATGATCCCTTGAAAATCCCCAAAGTGATTGGTCTCCCTCACAATATTCATTCGCTCGATCGACAGTATCCCATGGCCAGAATCCCAAAACCCTAGACCCTAGCTTCGCAAGATTTGCTCACTTTTCAAAATCTGATTTGAATGAGACAAACAAGATCGCGAGCTAGCGAAGGAGATCATGAAGAAGAACATATCAACAATTTGATGACGCGCGTCTCTGACAGTTCTGGGTGTGGTTCATTAGATTGGATTGGTCCCCTGGCATCTGCATGCAACCCCAATATCGTTGGCCTTAATCCCGAGCTTGCAAAGCTTGACAAGTTATGGAGGTTTGTTCAGATCAAATAAGCTAAGGCATGATGATCGATGCAAAGGCATTGAATCTACTTTTTGTTGGATTTCGTGCGGCAACCTCTTGCATGTGTTGCTGCTTTATCCGGTACTCTCTTGTCGGGTTTGTGTTGCTACCTGTTGTGATAAAAAAGTTATATATGATTTTACGTTTCTTTTGATTTAGTAAGTTAATGGGAGAATTACATTTTGAGACTAGAATAATAAATTTATTATAAAATAGAATTGATTATTATTTATTTTTTTTAATTTTACTATTTAATATTCTAAATTTTAATATTTTTTATTAGTTAAAGTCCTTCTTTATAATTAATTCATTCTATCAATCCCTAACTATAATTCTCCCTTAATTTTTATGTTTTCATATCCGCTGTTTTTGGGGTTTTGGGTTTACCCTTTACTATGATCAAATGTAAGTGGATTTGAATGAATCTTTTCTCCTTTCCATTAAGGATGTCTTCGTTCTTCTTTCACTTTGATTACAAAGAAAAATACTGCTAATACTGAAAAGCAAAATAACACTTCATGTAATTTCATATAAAGTATTAATTTAATTCTTTGAGTTTATTAAATTTCTTTTTAATTCCTTAACTTTTAATGTAGTCAAGAGTTTCAATTTTTCTCTAACATTGTTATAAAGTCAACTCAACAAAGTAAAATTACATAAATTTAAAGTGATTTTTATAATAATTTTATCCAGCCATTCAAAGCAAATTAAATTAAATGAATTTTTATTTCATGTATTATGTGACCAAAAAATATAAAAATTAGATATCATCAGTAAAAAGAGTTTTCCTTATCTAAGATAAAATTATATATAAATCTCCACAAAAATCGAGAAAGCAAGAAAAGAAAATCAGATGTGAATTTTCAATTATATTTTAGTTTCACTCGTTCTTGGGATGAACCGCTATAAAAAACTGGAAATTTGTCATGGAAATTTGTGACAGATTTAGAAAAATTTAGGGCAAATTTTGGCTAGCTCATCACAAATTTTTGTGATAGATTTGCGAAATTTCAGCCGCAAAATTTGTCACAAAAATTTTTTGATATTTTTTTGAATACATTTTGCGATGGAATTTTTTGTAGTTAGAAAGGCGGCTTAGTAAAAAAAGGAAGCTAGGTTTATGGCACGAGTTTTTATCTATGTACAGTGAATTTAAATTCTTTTTTATTTTTTACACGGTGATAATTAATCTTTAGATTCTAAAAATAATTGTAAAATAATATAAAATTAATAGATATATAATTATCATAGTGGGTTAGACCTTTTCTTCTTTGAGTTGGCTTTAAAAAAAATATATGTCAGCATTTTCCTTTTCCTTGAAGCTAATTAATAAAGTTATATGATCAAAGTGAAACCTGTTATAAATTAAGGGAACTAAAGGTATACTTTAATTAGCTATATTTTGAAAGGATAATTTCTCAAGTGCTTCAGCTTAAAAGTATATTTACAAAACATATATATATTGGACAAAATTTGTATTCTTATGTCATTCAGGACAACAAGAACCAAAAATTTTAATATTATATATTTTTTATATTCAGTTATATAATATACGCAAAAAACAAAGAAAAAAAAACAACTAATCCCTTGTATATTATCAAACTCCAAAGGTCAGTTATTTTGTGGCTCTAATAGTCTAATTTAATAATGACATTATTAGTTACTGGTGTAATACAAATATATGCACCCTTTTTTCTATGGTGGTTGTTTAAATCCTCTTTAATTTGAGTATTTTTTTTATGGTAATAACTAGTACTCAGTTAGCTCTTTGAACTTCAATTAATTCAAATTGAGTTACTGTCAAGCCCCATTTGAAGGAGCTCTCCAAAAATATTTTCTACATTTAAACAATTTTGAAGTCGAGACATCATGCTTAAACAATCCAAGCCTCTTCCAATAAAAACAACTTCCGTTGCAATTTGAGTATTATTTTGATTGTTGTAAGTTGTAACAGTTTCTTTCTTTCAAAATTATTTTTTTGCATCTTTAAACTTTGACGATGTGAATTGAATTATTCTAAACTCGTCAGTATTATAAATTTGTAACACATCCATAATAATAATCATATTTAATTAGTAGCAGCAATACAACTTCAACCAGAAAAAAAAACAACATAATAATAATCATATTTAATTAGTAGCAACAATACAACTTCAACCAGCAAAAAAAAAACAATGGAACTTATGATCACATCCTGTTGATATGAGAATTTGTTAGTAGGTAATTTATAAATATCTTTGTAATTTTTAAGTATCTTTTGTGTTCTGAAATTAGAACTGAAATATAAGTTAGCTCGACACATATATCCATCATAAGTTAGGGAAATGGTTTGCATTGTGTTATCCACTTTTTTTATGGGCTGGGATTTATTCAACCTAATCCTCAACCCATTAACACCCTCTTTGGTTTGTTTACATGAGATGTGAGGGGATATAAATGAGTCTCTATTATAAGAATATGTGTGTTTGGTTCACCAATTATCATGTGATATGGATTATATGTGTGAAGCTATTTATAGCCTTTCATTTAAATGGCTTTACATAAAAGAAAGTCATGTAATTTGGATTTCAAAAGTTGAATGAGGTAAAAAAAATTTATTACCCTTATCAAAATAAAAAAGGACATCCCATCTCCTATCTCCTTAGTTTTGTCATTGGTCACTACTACCTCCACCATTGATGACCGCCACCACTATCAATCACCAGCCAGTGGCTGTCATCGTAGTTGCCAGTCACTCGATTGTTGGTTGCCACCACCAGTCACCGACCACTACTACCACTAGTCACCAACTACTAGTGTCACTGCCGATCATTGGCCACTAGCTGGCATATCACCATCAGTCACTTGATTGCTGGCCGTCATTGCCACCACTGGTCCTCGGTTATTGATGGCTACTACTATCGCTTATCACCAATCATCGACTATCACCATTGTTGTCAATCACCTGATTGTCAGCCAACATCACCACCATCAGTCATTAACTATCGGTAGTCACTGCCGCCATTAATCATCAGCTGTAGGCTTCCACCATTGCCACTAGTCACCGACCGCCACCGCCAGTCATCAAGCGCCAGCGGCCATTGTTGCTGCCAGCTATCACTACTGTCGTCAGTCGAGCAACACCACTAACATCTCTACCACTTTATGGGCAATATAGATTTTTTCTAATTATTTTTATTTAATTAAATGTGAAAAATAATTATATTTTTCACATCCCCAATATTATATCAAATAAACTCACTTTTATTTTATTTACATCACATGCCATTACATTGCATCCTTTTACCCAATGTAATTCAACCAAACAACTGACATGTTTGGTTCATTAGAAAAAGGGAAGTATGGAAATGGAAGTGGAATCCACCTTGATGGTCGTTTGGTGTGTTGGAAATAAGTTTCTTGTGGAAGTCACTTCCACCAAAATGCCCAGAATTGGTTTCTTGATACCTACTATAGAAGTGGGCAAATTTGCATGGAACCTAATCTTTATGCCTTTTTTTTTTTCACCTCTACACATTCTCTCCTTGTGATGGTGTCAGTGGTTCATGTGTTTGGTGGCCCAACGATAGTGTGGTCCAAGTGTTAGACAGTAAAGGCTTCTACCTCTGGTGACAGTGACGGTCATAGTGCCCGATGGTGATGATGCCTCCCTCTAGCACCGCAACAGTGGTTCAATGGTTTTAGATTGATGGTTCATAATGCCCTCACCCTCTTACCATCTGAGACAAGAATTTTGCTTCCTCCTTGGTAACCACCTACAAACAAGAACGTCGGCCACCTGCTATGGAAACCGACTATCTACTACATATTTGGAGCTTCAACAACAAGATCTAACAAATCTGGGTCTTCAATTTCTGCTGTTAAGCCTAAGCCTTTGTTGCCTCTTTTCTACCATTGAGTTATCTTGCTATTTGCTCCGTTGCCTTATCGAGATTGATGGCGTTGGTGGAGGATGCTAAAGAAGATGAAGAATAATAGGAATCTTTTTTAAAAATTTTTGTAGAGGGTATTTTGGACATTTAATATCATAAATATATATATATATATATCAAATAAAAATTATTTGAGATTTCACCAATAAGGTTCTGATATAATTGGTAGATAGTTAGGTCTTTTAAATATGTTGTCTTGAGTTTGATTCTTAGCCATGTATATGGAAAGGACTTTGTTTAGAAAGGTAAAATCATTTTAATGATCTCTATATCTTGAAATGATTAGTTTTCGATTATTAGTTGTAGATATCTTAGTACTCATAAAAAAATATTTGAGACTTTCATTGATATACTAAATGCATTTTTAAATATTACTTCCACTTCATTTTTCACTTTCACTTACACTTCTTTAAAAATCACCAAATTGACACAAAAGAACTAGCATTGAACTCTATTACGTTTTCATGAATATAATGATTTTTCTATTAAGAATATATTTTATTTGAGTTTCAAACTTATTGATTAAAAATCTTCAATTAATCTAAGTACATATGATGTCACTCTTAAATTAATGAAAACTATTTCAATAAGAAATAAGAAAGCTAAAAAGTAAAGTATGACACACATTTTTATTCTGAAATAGGTCGATATATATTTACAAATAATTAAAAATATTTATATAATTTTAAAAAAATAAGAAAGATTGGTATAACTTTTAACTTTAAATAAAATATTTTTAATTATTGAACAAAAAGTGAATCATTTTTCAAGGGAAAGTAAATTTTAAGTAATATTAGAATTTCTAAATGCAAAAATATTTTTATAGTTACTTTATATTTTTTAAAATCAAATAGTTAAAGCATGTAATAACTTTGTCAAAAGTAAAAACGAAAAAAGTTCCAAGTAAATCACTTTTTTGGAGGAATTTTAAGTTATTGTCAAATGGACTAGTGTAGCCCAGTTTTAAGTTTCTTAAATGGGTCTTAAGCAGCGAAAATGGGTCGTACTAGTTATCCATAGATGGATTGGACCATATCTTTTTGGATTGCTAAACTTGTTTTTGTTTTCCGAAATGCAAGTTAAACTACGTAATTGGAAGATTATGATGCATCAATACTTAAAAAAAAAAAAAGAAAGATATACCCATATTCGATATATATTAGATATGATATATATATCATATTTTATGATACATATTTTATATATATCTTTAGTTTTTCTTTTTTAAAAATTTTAAAATAATTTAAGATTTTACAGAAAAACTCAATTTTTAATTTTTTATTTTAAGTATTTTTATATTATTTTAAAATACTGATTTAAAACTCATTTTTTTCATATTGGTATATTAATTTATTGAATATATACATAAATTTTATATGTATATCTTTCATATCTGTATCTTACAATTTAAAAATTTATCGTATTCTACATATTGTGTCATGTCGTATCCAATATTTGTATATATCTTTTGTCCTTTATACACCTTATATAAATAATTGGAAAAATGACAAATAAATACCCTAGTAGCATGATAATTCCAAAAATATACTTGAAACTTGTGTTATTACCGGGAAGCACCTAGGCACCTAATTAGAAATATTTTTCAGAGAGAAATTCTCTTTTTCACCCATGAAGTCAAGAATGAAAATATACACGTATCAGTTGTAAATATATAATAATCGCTTACAAATATACAAAAAACAGTTGCAAATTAGCTTAGAGTTGATGAAATATATTCAGATAACCTATTTGCAAATGATATCTATGGATTTGCAATTGATTTTGGATATTTGTAACTGATTATCGTATATTTGCTAGTGATAAATTTGATAAATTTAATTAGAGGTAAGATGAGATTGATAGAGTAATACTCCTTTTGATTTATAAAAATTGTTACTTTAGAGATTTTGTGATTTTTTAAAATATTTGTCACTCTATAATTTCAATTATATGTTAATTATTTTTTACTATTTTACCCTTCTTTATTATGAAATGGAGCATTAAAATCAAGAAAATTTAGGAGAATATTATTAAATTTTATAACAACTTATATCATTTAATATCTTTTTTTATCTATGTGAAAATCCAGCACTTTTTAAGAACTAAGAGAGTAATTTGAAGAAATATAATTATGTTAGATTTTCTTTTCCATACTACAAATTTTAAAAAATAATTTTAAGTTACTAAAAATCTTAGAATAAAATACACTAACCCCTCTTCTATTTCACCTTAATTATAGGGACATTTTTTCTATTATGATAACCTAAATAAATCTCTCTTGAAATTAAAATTTGCATTATACAAATTTCTGATTTATTTTTTTTGAGATTATATTTTCCATCTACTAAACATTTAAATTGTCTTCAATGAATTTTCCAAACTAAAATACTCATATTTAACATATATATTATTTAATAATTCTTTAAACACATTAATGGCCAACTTTTTTAATACACATTCATAAAAATTGATTATCATTTTTGGTAAAACCATTTGGTATATTCTTAAAATAATATTAAATAATTAAAAATTAAATTAAATCAAAACATTTTTATCAATTGATCCCCTTTTTTTGCCAGAACCAATTAATCCCTTTGTTATATAACAATAATGGGAAAATGAACACTTCAGCACTTATACTATTTTCGTCCCAAAAAAAAATTGAGGCTTCATGTGAATTTGCTTTGCTTCCTTTTAATTCAATCATGTGTTTTTGTGTATAATATGATTTTCTAAACTCGTGTCTACTTGTAGCTAGAAATAAAAGAAGGAAACATTTGTCAATAAAGATTGGTTCAGTTAATGTGGCTGCAACTCATACTTCATAAATGTGTGGGTTTAAATCCTAATAACCCCAATGAGTCCCCGAAAATCAACTCACTTAAATTTTAAATTGAAATAAAAAAGAACAACACACTTTTAATTTCACAGCCATATTGTATTTATTTCCTCGTCAAATCCTTGAAGCTACTAAAATATTTATATTCTTAGTGGAAATTGGGACGATTCTATCGCAAAACTGGGGGCTCAAGTCCTTGAGTATGAGTCAACTCCAACCAGCGTGGGTCCTATAAATAAGTAATATGGAGAAAAAGAATTGTATTTCACAATCTGTCACGGATAAATGAAAGAATGTAAGGCTATTACTTCCAAAGATATGTGGTCCAACTCGTTTGTCACTTGTCAATTCTTAAATTGAAATAGAAAAGAATGACGCAATTTTGACAGCCATATTATATTCATTTTCTCGTCACATCCTTAAAGCTACTAAAACCTTTATATTCTTTGTGGAAATTGGGACAATGTTATCCCAAAATTGGGGACACAAGTCCTGGAATCTATGAGCCAACTCCGGCTAGCGTGGGCCCTAGAAATAAGTAATATGGTGAAAAAGAATTGTATTTCACAATTTTGTTACGAGTAAATGAAAGAACGTAAAGCTACTAAATCCAAAGGCATGTGGTTCAATCAACAAGTCGCTGCTTGTCACTTCAAAAATTGCCGTGTCGTATGAATTTTCCTAACCGTTCAATGCATCGCTAATTAAATATGGTAGATTTTTTTATAAATTATTTGAATTTAAAATATAAATTGCATTATTTTTAACTTGTGAATTTATAAGATGAACTATAAATTTTATGTATGTTCTTAATATTGATATTGATATTGATTATATCAATACTTTTTTAAATACAGAAATTAAAAAAGCTCATAAAGTAACAATAGATAAACATGATTAACTATGTGAATTTTGAAGTAAATTTTAGTTAACACATAATAATATTAATGATGATATGTAAGTTATCATCTTTTTGTTAAATTATCTAACAGGTTAAAAGTTAAGAAGTTTTTAATACAAAACATATTAAAGTTGTAAAATGTTGGGAATTTCAGTACACAAGCAGCGAAAAATTATCAAGAAATTCTTTCTTATGAATCCATCAATGTTGTTTAGACTGAAAGATAGAAAAAAGAACTTACCTCCAGTGTATCCCTTGCGGTTCTTTTTCATTTTGTCAGACCCTAGAAACTAACACGACTAATCGGCGTGCTAGCACATCTGTTTGTGATTTGTCCGTATAGTCTCGTTGTTGGTCTGTACAGTCTCGCTAGTGTACGGCCACTTTCTCTTTAGGGTGAATTGAAATTTTATTGATTAAGTGTCTAATAATTCTAGTTTATATCAATATATAGATATGATTTTATATTTATTTCATTTAAATTAATTATTTAAACTAAATCAAATATTAATTAAATAGATTAGGTTGAATTTAAATCTATCTAATAGATTAAATTTAAACTAACTATCTAATCTATATCCAGAATCAAATATAGATTTAATTTATCATATAAATCAAATTTAAATTATTAGTTTAAATTCAAATTTAGAATCAAATTTAAATCAAATTTAGATTATAACATTAGTTTAAATTTAAATTTATCACATAGAATTAAATTTAAAATTAATTTATTTAAATTAATTTGAATAAAATATATATATTGAAATAATATAATATATATCAAATATATAATATATCAAAAGCATATATATTTCAAATTTTATATTGACATGTTCTTGTGTGTAACTTTGTAGGCTTGTATGATATTGGCAATATGTTAATAATACTATTAGATCCACAAGTCATAAATGGCCTCTAACAAGACATTGTGACTACCCAAATCATACGAGATCGGTGATCTGATGTAACCTATTATATAACTAGATCACATCCCTTTTGTTTCATGATATATAGATTATGTATGAGGCATGAAAACGCCATCCTCATTTTACTCAACCATCACTTTCTCGATCTCCAAGCAGACTGACATAACAAATGAAAACTCTTCTATTCGAGTACGGCCATGCATTTCTCAGTCTCACTCATCGAGGGGTCTAAATATATCTTTCTCATTAATTAGAGGGACAAATTCTATCTTGATCATTTATTTTCCTCCACATGAATTTCATTATACCCAATTATAGCCATTATGATCTCCCGATTAAAAGTGACTTTTGACTATGCCAAAGTATAGTGTTTCCCATGTAGAAAATCATGGTAATCTCAAGTCTGAGAGCTTAATGACATGGTTATATATGAGATATGTTTATGACTTGATCCATGCAGTTATCTTATAACGGATCGATCCAGCGCCTATTCTCTAAAAGGAGCTTATGATTTTGATTTGTATCTTCATTCATAATTATCACATAATTATTAACTAAAATCATATTATCCTTAATTCATCATTATTTCCACAAAAATGATTGACTAGGGACATTTAGGATAAAATGATTTATCCAATGATATTATTATAAAGAAAAGTATGCAAATAATATAATAATGTAAAAAAATACTTTCTTTTTCATAATGAAGTACAATATTCATAATACAATGACTGGTTAAAGGCACTATCTCCAACATAAAAGAGTAAGGGCATGTTTAGTTTCTAGTTTTGCAAAAGCAAATTAAAATAAATAAAGTTTGATAAAATAAAGCTTGGAAAAAGTAAATTTGTTGTAAATTGTTATGTTTGATTTTTTTTTTCACAAAAGTAAATTTAACAAAAAATCTATTTAGATTATAAGAGTTAAAAATATTTTTAAATATATAAGAGAGATACTTTCATTTTCTTTTAGAAAAATATCAATAGTATTATTCCAGCCTTAACTAAATTTTAAGACAAAAAAGTATCACCCATAAAGTACTAACATATAATGTAATAAGATTGATAAGAAAATAATATAAAAAATAATTTATAAATAAGAAGTAACAATTTTGTTTTTTAAATAAATTCTAAAAAGATAACCATAATAAAAATATAATAATATTCACAAAAACGTTTCAATGAAATTAGGCTTAAAAAATTAGACTTCCCCAAAATGTTTTTTTGCACAACAAACTTTCCCGAGATGAAAAAACAGAAACAAGCGAATTAAAACTAAACTTTCCCAAAAGCTACTTCTGAAATAATATTCCAAGCAAGTCCCTAGCCAATAATGCTACTGAAGGTATGGACAAAGATGGATGTAGGAAGTTGGACATAGTGATCCATGAGCATGTGATGTGACAGGGACAAGAGATCGATATCATACACTCGCGTTTACATTTTTTCCTGCTCAATTAATCTGAACAGCGCAACATGCATGCATTGTCATTTAGATTTTTTCATATCTGTTATAATCTAATTTTTTATTTTTTATTTTAAAATTTTGGTTTGATAGACTTTTAAAAAATTATTTCTATTTTATTGTTTAAATTCTTTAAAAATAAAAGAACTAAATAAGAAAAACAATACGAAATAACAAATTCATTGAGAATCTAAATCTACTCAGATATTGCGTAAGAAACAGCTAGCTTTCACCTTTCAATTCGATTGTGAGTTTGCATTGTCCTTGTATAAAAAAGAAGGCATGTTGCCTGGTTATGTACTCCCACACTTGAGTCATATAATTTGGTGCTAAACCAAACTGTAAGTTCACATACTTCTTTTTTTTTTTTTTGGCCAACGTTCACATGCTTCATTAATTGTAGTTTTATTAAGTGATGATTTAATAACTCAGGTTACTTGGAGTCATATATTTTTTATTTGGGTGAATTTTTTTGGGAAGTGGAAAATTAATCATAAAATTTTTTAAAATTTAATTTAATACCTCTTATAACTAAATAAAATGTATGCGTATCCTCCCGCTTAAGCACAGGGAGGAAAGTGCAGTTGACCCAATGCCACGTTAGGAGGGAAGCACGAAGGATTGCAAGTACGGACTGAGGCGACAGACTGTATATGTGATGAGATGTTTGCAGCAATGCCATAAATGTCTGTTTGCAGTACAATAAACCGGTTCCATTCAATGGCTTACAGTACAACGGTTCCATTCCGTGGCTCATGGGATATTTGTTGAGTAGAATAGAATAATAGGCAAATAAAATCTCTCTAGTTTTTATGGGCTAACACAAAAAGATCTCAACTCAAATATCTGTCAGTAGTAATGTGATGGTTTTATACTTCTGCCCAATGATATTTTTACGATTTAAAAAAGAACAATTTTTTTTTTTTACTCATGTATCCAGTTTGTCCTATGCTGTCAAAAACAATATGCAGCTTGTATCATTATTTATCTTTTTTATTAATTAGAGAAATAAATTCTATCTTAATTATTTATTTTTCTTCACATGAATTTCATTATACCTGATCATAGTCATTATGATTTTATGATTAAAGGTAACTTTTAACTATATTAAAATATAGTGTTCTTCATATAGAAAATCATGATAATCTCAAATTTAAGAGTTTAATGACACGGTTATATTATTTTAACCTTGACTAAATTTTAAGACAAAAAAGTATCACCTATAAAGTACTAACATATAATGTAATAAGATTGACAAGAAAATAAAATAAAAAATAATTTATAAATAAGAAGTAACAATTTTGTTTTTTAAATAAATTCTAAAAAGATAACCATAATAAAAATATAATAATATTCACAAAAACGTTTCAATGAAATTAGGCTTAATCTATCTTTCGGATATTTAGTTCCTTTATTGATAATTTTTATGTATAGTATTATTTTATTTAGCTCCTCGGCTTGTAACTTTATGTATAGCCTTATATATGATGTTTTATTTATTATTTTCTATTGAATATTTTATTATTTGTATTTAAATGATTTAATTCATTAACCTTAGTCTTAACATATACAATATATTTTGCCTAATGAATAAAATAATGAGTATCAATTAAAGATGCTTACAAAATAAACTAAATACAGAAAAGAAACACAAATTTAAGTTTGGTAAGTCAGAATTTTTTTTAAAGAAATGAAAAAGTAAGAAAATATAAATAAATATAAAAAAATGTTAAATATGCATAAAAAAGGAAGGAAATGCTTCTCCAAATAATATTTGGAAACATAAAAATATGTATGAGGGTAATGAAAATGAATAAAAAAATAGACTAAAATAGCCTTGAGATGAAAATATAAAAGAAGGACATGGAGATGGAAAGACAAATTGGAGCAATTTCCACATTATATTTATGTTTCCAAGGAGCGAGAAAGGAATCTCACTCCAACGCACCAAACATAATTCTCAATTATTCCATCTCTAATTTCATTTATTTTTAGTCATTTCTTGCATTACAAAAATTATTACTCCCTCTTATTCTTAATATAAGACCATTTTAACCGAATCACGAAGATTAATAATTAGAATTAAAACTAATTAACTACCTCAATTTATCCAAAAATCCCAACATTTTTCCAAAATTACCCTTATTTAATCTTTTTCTCTTTTTTTTGATATATTAAATAGGGATATTTTTTTAAAAATGTATAATAAATATTATCTCGTATATTATAAATGATTTTATATTTAGGACCAGAGTAAAAGATTATATATATAAAATCAGAAAAAGTAAAATAATTCCCAATTTAATTAGTTGAAGTGACCGATATAACTAGTTTTGATAACTATGGCGTAGCGGTCAATTCCAATGAGGGGCCAAGGAAAGGTAAGAGGAGAAGTAAAGACAATTGCCAGTTTCACCAACTTGAATATTGAAATTTTCTACAGTATCGAATGGTCACTGGTTAATGACTGAATGTGAAGCTACTAGCTCCAAAAGTTTGTGGTCCAATTCGTTTTGTGGCTTGTCACTTCATAAATTTGTTAGTTATTATAAGCGTCATCGTAGTCTCAATCTCAAAGCATTAATATTAAATGCTTTTTCTTTTTAATTGACCTAGGAAAAATATCAACTCGTAAAGCTGAATGAATATTGAATGAAAGAAATTTCTTAATATAAAACAATTTTAATCGAATCACGAAGATTAATAATTAGAATTAAAACTAATTAACTACCTCGATTTATCCAAAAATCCCAACATTTTTCCAAAATCACCCTTATTTAATCTTTTTCTTTTTTTTTTGATATATTAAATAGGGATATTTTTTTAAAAATGTATAATAAATATTATCTCGTATATTATAAATGATTTTATATTTAGGACCAGAGCAAAAGATTATATATATAAAATCAGAAAAAGTAAAACAATTCCCAATTTAATTAGTTGAAGTGACCGATATAACTAGTTTTGATAACTATGGCGTAGCGGTCAATTCCAATGAGGGGCCAAGGAAAGGTAAGAGGAGAAGTAAAGACAATTGCCAGTTTCACCAACTTGAATATTGAAATTTTCTACAGTATCGAATGGTCACTGGTTAATGACTGAATGTGAAGCTACTAGCTCCAAAAGTTTGTGGTCCAATTCGTTTTGTGGCTTGTCACTTCATAAATTTGTTAGTTATTATAAGCGTCATCGTAGTTTCAATCTCAAAGCATTAATATTAAATGCTTTTTCTTTTTAATTGACCTAGGAAAAATATCAACTCGTAAAGCTGAATGAATATTGAATGAAAGAAATTTTTTAATATAAAATAATTTTAACCGAATCACGAAGATTAATAATTAGAATTAAAACTAATTAACTACCTCGATTTATCCAAAAATCCCAACATTTTTTCAAAACCACCCTTATTTAATTTTTTTTTCTTTTTTTGATATATTAAATAGAGATATTTTTTAAAAAATGTATAATAAATATTATCTCGTATATTATAAATGATTTTATATTTAGGATCAGAGCAAAAGATTCTATATATAAGATCAGAGAAAGTAAAACAATTCCCAATTTAATTAGTTGAAGTGACCAATATAACTAGTTTTGATAACCATGGTGTAGCGGTCAATTCCAATGAGGGGCCAATGAAAGGTAAGAGGAGAAGCAAAGACAATTGCCAGTTTCACCAACTTGAATATTGAAATTTTCTACAGCATCGAATGGTCACTGATTAATGGCTGAATGTGAAGCTACTAGTTCCAAAAGTTTATGGTCCAATTCATTTTGTAACTTGTCACTTCATAAATTTGGTAGTTATTATAAGCGCCATTATAGTCTCGATCTCAAAGCATTAATATTAAATACTTTTTCTTTTTAATTGACCTAAGAAAAATATTAACTCGTAAGGCTGAATGAATACTGGATGAAAGAAATTTCTGTCATTCAATTTTTGTTTTGAGAGAGAGAGAACAAAAGAGTTCTTTTTTTTTGTTAACCACGAGAACAAAAGAGTTAATCGTCCGATCGAATCCACTGTAATGCATTTCGTAACTTAATTATTTAATATATAGAATAGTTTGCAACGACTTGATTCTTTAAAAGAATGAGGAAAAGAAATCCCACTTTATTATATATGTGAAATACAGTTTTCAATCATTAATTCCATCTCTCTAGTAAAAACAAATCATTAATTCCTTCTCTAATTTCATTTCTATTCCAATCATTTCATATGACCTACAACAATAATAGGAAAATGAACGCTTTAGCACTTACACTATCTTCGTCCAAAGAAAAAAAATTGAGGCTTCATGTAAATTTGCTTTGCTTCGTTTTAATTCAATCATGTGTCTTTGTATATAATATGCTTTTCTAAACTCGCGTCTACTTGTAGCTGGAAATAAAAGAAGGAAACATCTGCCAATGAAGATTGGTCCGGTGGCTACAACTCGTACTTTATAAATATTTGGACTTAAATCTTGCTATTGATGCTAGTGAGTAATCTGTAAATATTTCGGTAAGTGCTTTTTAAGTCTTTGAGATCTACTCTAATCCTAATAAGTCTCCCCAAAAATCAACTCACCTAAATTTTAAATTGAAATAAAAAAAAATGACGTACTTTTCACAGCCATATTATATTTTGTTCCTCGTCAAATCTTTGAAGCTACTAAAACCTTTATATTCTTTGTGAAAATTGGGACAATTCCATATATCCCAAAATTAGTGACACAAGTCCTTGAGCCTATGAGTCAATTCCAGCTAGCGTGGGTCCTATAAATAAGTAATATGGAAAAAAAGAATTGCATTTCACAACTTTGTCACGGATAAATGAAAGAACGCAAGGCCACTAAGTCTAAAGGTATGTGGTCCAACTCGTTTGTCACTTGTTAATTCTTAAATGGAAATAGAAAAGAATGACACACTTTTGACAGCTATATTGTATTCATTTCCTCGTCAAATCCTTGAAGCCACTAAAACCTTTATATTCTTTGTGGAAATTGGGACAATTCTATACATCCCAAAATTGGGGACACAAGTATTTGAGTCTATGAGTCAACTCCAGCGTGGGTCCTAGAAATAAGTAATATGAAGAAAAATAATTGTGTTTCACAACTTTGTCACGAATAGATGAAAGAACGTAAAGGTACTTGCTCCAAAGGTATGTGGTTCAATCAACAAGTCGCTGCTTGTCACTTCAAAAATTGCCAGTGTTGTATGAATTTTCCTAACCTCTCATTGCATTGCTAATTAAACATGGTAGAATTTTTATAAATTATTTGAATTTAAAAAATAAATTGCATTATTTTTAACTTGTGAATTAATAAGATGAACTATAAATTTTATGTATGTTCTTAATATTGATATTGATTGTATGTTTAGTTTTTAGTTTTACAAAAATAAATTAGAATAAATAAAATTTTAAAAAATATAAAATAAATGGGCCCTAAAATGAAACATATACTCTCAAAGCTAAAGTTGCATTGATATACTTTTACCCGCAATATATTTCACATAGTTGAGAATGGAAAATGAGAAGTAAACAAAAAGAAGTAAACAAAAAGGAGGGGGAATAAAAACAACTCTAGAAGGAAAAAGATACCTAAAACTCAACTCAACTCAACTCAATTTTAACTAAAATTTGAATTATAATAATACTTATTTATAGGATTTAACATAGTTTTTTAAAAGATTGATACATCCAATAAAATAAAAATTACTTAACATAAAGACTCAATTTAAGGTGATTGCAAAAATATCACTTATTTAGAAATTTTGCAAAGATTGGGATATCCCAGTATATCCTAACTTGCGAACTAAAATAGAATATTCTAGAGATAAAAGATAAAATGTAAATTTTAATAAAATATCTTTATTTTAATCCTAAAATAAATAATCCTAATTATTTATTCTTTATCATTCTCCTCCACTTGAAGCTACTTTTTTTTTTAGAGTTAAGCTAATAATATAACTCTATAATAATATCAAATGTAAGCACGGAAATCCTCATAACATCTAATTTGGTAAATTTTTCCAACAAGTCAAGTAATGAAGGGTGAAATAAGCTAAGTAAAGAAACTTCTCTTTTGAGCTCCAAATGTTATTTAAATTTAGAAAACTTTTTCAACGAACAAGGTAATATAGAAAATAATTATTAAAATAAAACTGAAAATCGCAATCAATAACATTTGACGGCATAACTTCCGCAAGTAGAGATTGTTTTGCAGCTTGCCCGCTCTTCATACTTTCATATGCAAGGTTGTCAAACTTGGGACTTAAAGCAAACTAGTATTGTTGACCTAAATTACGTACCTTTTTTAATAAATAATTATTAAAATGTATGTTTATATAATTAAAATATAATATATAATAAAAATGTATTTGAATACAATATAAATCATATTAATATAAAAAATTATCATTTTTTATTATTTTTATACTCAACATAAAAATTTTAATACGATTTATACTCGAAAAGCTCTTAAGTAAATATAAAATAAATATATCCTTCTTGCCTTTTGTTATTATTGTCCTTTTATATTATATTGAAATTTTAAATTTATTTACTCAAATCAGTAGTATGAAAATATGATTAATAATTCATATTCTTGTCTATAGCAAAAAAAAAAAATCATGTTATTGTCTTGTACATTTTGGTTTGCATCGTACTGCCCTTTTTGGCCAATATTGTCTTGCGTGGAAGTTTTTTTTTTGGCCAACAGTCTTGCTTGGAAGGGTAAGGAGTGCTATCTTGTTATTACATTATTTATTTAATTAAAACTCCACAATCTTGTCAATTGCTTCTACAGATGCGATGGATAGGCTTATTTTACTGAAAATTGTAGGCTCGAATCGATGTGGGGCGGGCCGATTGGCATTAATGTAGACTCGCCCCCAATGGAGCTGCCATTGAGCCTGAAGAGACAATTTCAATTTTATTTATTTAGAAATTTTTTAAAAATTTAAAAATTTCCTAAAAATTACAACATTATAAATCATCATAACTTGCCAACTAAAATAGAATATTTTAAAAATTAAATCTGAATTTTAATAAAATATTTTTATTTTAAATTCTAAAACAAATAATTCTAATTATCCATTATCTGTAAATAACTGATATTTTAAAAAATAGAATGAAAATGTGAAAATTAAAAATAATTCTATATTATTAAATAAAAATAACTAAATAATAATATAATAATATTTTATATTTCGATTTAAATATAACAAAAACAAATACTTTTGCACGAGGGATTCCGAACTAGCAGTAGCAGTACATGAATTGACGAGGGAAACGAATACAATGTCAAGTGCTTCCTTCTTTTATTTGCAGCAACAATATTCAGACACGAACTTAAAAAATCAAATTGCACATACACATAATTGAAAACAAAGCAAATCAAAACTACATGGAACTGCAATTTTTTTCGGCAGAGAAATATCACATAGAATCAGCAGATGGACAGGGAGGAATAGCTGCATCAGTAACTCCCTCAAGCATCAACACCACACTCTTCATTGATGGTCGAAGAAATGGTTCATCTTGAATACACCATAGTCCCACTTTCACCATATTCTCCAGCAACATCTGGTCTACCTCTTCCCCAAGAACAAGCTTGTTTAACTCTCTCCCAATGAAGCATTTGTACACCCATTTGGACAGAACAATTTGCTCTGGATGTGACACATTAACTACCAAGTTTCTTCTGCAAAATATAATTTCCAAAAGCATGATTCCATAGCTATAAACATCCGTTTTCACTGTTATTGGAGTGTTCTTTTGCCATTCTGGAGCTAAGTATCCTCTTGTTCCTCTAACTTGAGTAAAGGTCCTTGTTTGATCTGGCATTAGAAGTTTCGCTAGCCCAAAATCTGATATTTTAGCATTCCAAAACTCATCCATCAATATGTTTTGAGGCTTTATGTCACAATGAATTATGGGAGCCTCACATTCTTCATGGAGATACAGTAACCCTCTTGCAATGTCCAATCCTATTCTTCTTCTATGATTCCAATCTGGACGCATAGAACTATAACCAAAGATAAACTTTCCAAGGGAACCATTGCTCATATACTCATAAACCAGAAGCCTTTTTGATCCCTCAGCACAATATCCCAACAACCGAACCAAGTTTTTGTGGTGGGTTTTTCCAATGGCTTTCATTTCAGCCTGAAATTCTCTCTCTCCTTCTTCAATAAACTTGTCTAGTCTTTTTACAGCAATCAATTTTCTTCCTTTGTGTAAAGTTCCTTTGTAAACTGTTCCAAAGGAGCCTTTACCCACCTCTTGTTTGAAACTATTTGTTGCTTTCTTTAGCTCATTATACGAAAATACCCTCAGAGTAACCCCTTCGTTCCAGCCCAAATCTCCAATCTCCAGCAACCTCTTGTAACTTAACGCTCCAATCTTGTAAACTAAACTACTAGAGATTGCAATAGTTGAACACAAAATGATCACAAAAACAAAGATGACTAGAATGATTAACGCAATTGCTTTCTTACTGATTTTCTTAATGTCATTATTTTCTAGGCTTCTCTTTCCTACCTTGAAGTATATTGTGGAGAGCTCTTGACTGTTTCTTTTGACGTATCTTATTGGAAGCTGTTGTTTCTTGCATCGTCCACTTTCATAAAATGCAGCCGCACAATCACAGTCTTGCAAGCAAGAAGATGCGCATTCCTCCTCTGGAATTTCTTCCTCATCATAAGGATAATCATTCATGGCCATATTGGTCATGTTGGACATGTAATAAAAAGTTGCACTATCTTTCCCATCTATGCATTCTGCTTCTGAGAAGTTCCTTTTGCAGCCAATATTATTTTGACTTGGATCTACAAAGTCAGTTCCTGGAAGACAATAGCAGTAAAGTTTGTTGTCATTGGTGGTGCAGTAACTATTGAACCCACAAAACCTTTCACCTCACAGAGATTGTCCAATGTTGATGGTGACCACAACTTCTTAACTTGATGATTTCCAATGTCATCCTCGAAATGAGCATAGAGCCGTAATACTCCATCAGAATGAACAGTTGCACGATAAATAGCATTGCTTCCACTAGAGTAGCTATCTGAAGAAGATCCCGAATCTGATTGCTCACTCCAGATTTGGTTTGTGTAGGAACTACTGGCATTTATGATACACAGAAACGGAGGACCTGTGTTGTTGAGGAAAAGATAATATTTAGAAACAGTGCCATAAGGTGTACCAGATGACCAATAAGCATCCCAAGGTGAGTGATCAGAATATCGTGGATATAAAACAAGATTTCCATCAACCTGCATCGAGAGCTGAAACCTTCCTGAAGATTGGATGGTGTCTGATGAACTTGACAACAATTGACTCCCAGAGGGCAGGATTTGACCCCCCAAGAGGGTATCAGTTGGGTGATCGAAACTCTGCCAAAGGACGATGGAATCCTTGCCGTGTAGCACAAAGTTTCCTAAATCAAGCATGGAGGCAGAGAAAACGGATCCATTGTTACTACTAGCGATAAGCTTGTTTTCCCCTTGACCTGTTTGCTGAAGAAGCACCCCGTTCATGGTTAGAACTAGCCTTGCATTCGAGGACACAGGAGCATCGTCGGGATATGCAGTCCACACGACTGTCTTATTAATCCCGTCGAGCAACCAAATTCCGACTTTGAAGCTATTGCCTTGTGGATAAAAGCCAAATGCAAAATGACCAGAAGGTGAAAGCCATGAAGTGGAATGAGCAGTGGGTAAAAGTGAAGAATCAAGTGGTATAGTCTTTCCAAAAACTGTTTCAGTTACACATACGAAAGACACCAATAGAAGGAAGTAGAAGTTTGATGCAATGGAAGCCATAGGTACTCCACTCTAAGAGAAGAAGAATTGCCAATAACTAGTATACTCTCTAGTCTTCTAAAGAAATTGTGGGGAAGTTGCCTTATGTGCATGTCACCTCCTAACTATCTTTCATTGAAGAAAACGACTAAGGAAAAATTTATATATATATAAATATATGTGATGTTCCAAATTAAAAAGCTATTTTATTTCACTGTATAATCGGTCAAAGAGAGTGGGGGCGAACAATTGACTTGGTCAAAGTCTGAACATTATACATTAGTTAAAGCATGAATTTATATTCAATAATAAAAATTTTTATATTTATTTTTAAGAATTTTATAATAATAGAATTTGAATGTAATTTAATATCGGAACGTGATTTTATATTTAAAAATAAAATTTTTTATAATTTTATATTGATTTTACACCAATGGGATTTTGGCCTAATTTTTTAGATTTTGAGATTTTTTAATAATTATTTTGTGTTTTAAGATTTTTCTCTGATTTTTTTATTTTTTCAGCTCTCAACTCAATCACCCGAAAGTGTGGCCAAAAAAACAATATTGGGAAGGATCCTATCCCGTGACTATCACGGTATGACCCCGACTTTTCTTATCAACATTTTAAAAAAAAATTCCACAATTATAATCACAAAGTTTTAAATTTTACTATGATCTTTTGAAATTTAAAAAGTTATAACTTATAAAAAATGAAAAATAAAGTAAAAACGAAATTTTTTTACCTACTCGTACCGTTTATATTATTAATTTTTTATTCTTTTCAAAATATTTTTAATTATGAATAATTCAAGTTTAGAGTGTGAAGACATTAATCTCACTAATAGACAAAGTGATGCTCGTGGTTATATAAAATACAGACTATAGTTGGACCTCAACAACTTTGCTTCAGGGAAACTGAAGAGGGAAAAAATTTTCAATCATAATTTTTTTAATTAAAAAAAATGTACTTTTTCTCGTGAGATAGAATATTCCCTCTTCTCTCCTTAGAATATTCCCTCTTCTCTCCTCCTCCCCTCTCGTCCAAATCTCCCAAAACCATTTAAAGCTGAACTGAAGCCTGTAATATTAGACTTTAGCTAAGCCGAAACTGTTTTTGACATATCAATGTCAGCCGTAAATAAGGGCGTTGCAAATTATTTTGCAACAAAAATCTGAACATCATCATAAACTTTGTCCTGGACCATCCCAAAATTTCCAAGACGGAGTTATGCTTTTTCTGTGACGGATAATACAAGATTTGTTACAAATTTCATCAAAAAAATTTTTTTTTGCTAATTGGAATTATGAAATTAGACAAAACTATTTAATACAAGTGATAGTTCAATTTTATAAATTGTTACAAATTTCATAAAACCACTTAGGGGACTGTTACAGATTTATCACAAATTTGAGATGGAAAAAACTATCAAAAATTTTGTCACACTTTTGCAATGAAATCATAACACGTCGCAAAAATAAGACTTATATATATATATATAATCTTTAAATTCTGTCATTAAATTTGCAAAAAATATATACATATATAATCTTTAATTTTTTTATATTAATACCTAATTTTGTCATTAAATATGAATACATCGTAATTATTTATAATTTCTGAACCATATTTTAAAAAGCATTAATTAAAATAAGAAAATAATTTTTAATTTTTTTAGATCAATAGATATTTTTTTATTATGTAAATTATAATACATAAAATAAAAAAATTGATTTACTCTTAAAATATTATTTATTTATGATATGCAACATGAACGTTTTACATAAATTAACTCCAATTCATCCCAAGCACGGAAAATGGGAAACTAAGCTGATGTGGATACATTAGTTCAAGATTAATAAAATCACAATAGCACTATACCAGGCACACCTAACATGACACAGGAAAAATCGAACTCGAGAGTGTCTGCAAAATTCAATGCTTCACGTAGTTTTGAAGATTATGAAACGACATGGGAGGGGTTGGGAATGGAAAAATACTGTAATTACTCAATTAAATTAACCAAAGCAGATACATCGAAAACAAAGACTCATACATAGACTTCCTAACAAACATGAAGAGGAATTGGAGATGGAGGAATTGGAATATCTTTCAACCCTTCCAACATCAGTATCACATTCTTCATCGAAGGACGCAGAGACGAGTCCTCCTGGACACACCATAAACCCACCTTCACCATTCTTTCCATTGTCTTCCATTCTACATCTTCATCTACGACTAGTTTATCCAATCCCCCTCCCACAAAGCAATTATATACCCAACTTGAAAGCATTATCTCCTCTTCTGAGGAAACATTCACATCTATGCCCCTTCTACAGCATATGATCTCCAATAGCAACACACCATAACTGTAGATGTCAACTTTTACAGATGCTGATGCATCTTTCTGACGTTCAGGTGCCACATAGCCACTTGTTACTTCACTTGCTGATGTTGTACTTCTTAAATGCTCTGGCATTGATAATGTTGCAAATCCAAAATCAGATATTTTCGCTGTCCACATTTCATCCATGAGTATGTTCCGAGGCTTGATATTGCAATGGACAATACAAACTTCACACTCTTCGTGTAGATAGAGGACTCCTCTTGCTACATCCAATGCGATTTTGACTCTTTGTTTCCAAGATAGACGCATCTCAGCCTTGTAAAGGAAGTCTGCTAGAGACCCATTGCTCATGTATTCATAAACAAGAAGCTTTTTGGAACCATCAATGCAATAACCAATGAGCTGAACTAGACTTCTGTGATGAGTTCGAGCTACTGCCGTGATTTCAGCCTGGAATTCTCTCTCTCCTTCTCCAACAACTGTGTCTAGTTTCTTCACTGCAATTTTTCTGTTACTTCCATGTATTGTACCCTTATAAACCACTCCAAAAGATCCTCTACCAATCTCTTCTCTGAAGTTCCCTGTTGAATTCACCAATTCATCAAAGGAAAATGTTCGTATACTATAGTCCTCGGTGAATCCCAGATTCGCACTCGCAGACAACTTTTTGTACGAATGGACTTGTTGCCTGTAGAAGAAGAAAATAGACATTGCAGAGACTAGGCAAATGAATGAAATCGAACCCAAAGTGAAGACCAGAGTCAAAATCAGACTTTTCTTGTCATCAACATGAACGGAAGGCTTCTTTAAATTTGAAGCGATGTCAGGTGAAGGCAGCTTGAAGAAGGCCGTGGTTGTTGATTGTTGGTCAATTCTGCCAAATCTAAGCGGAAGCCGATACTTCTTGCAGGTGCCGTTCTCATACAGCGCTGCCCCGCAATCGCAGTCTTCCTGGCAAGACTTACTACAAGCTTCCATTTTCAATGGTATGGCCAAATAAGAAAGTAAGCTCCAACGCACATCTTGCAAGGTAGCAACAGTGTAGAGCATCCATGGATCTTCACTGGTTTTACAGCCATCTTTGCTCGTCTGTTCGCAGTCCAAGAACATGCTATTATTCCCATTTATGGCAATGAATCCTGGATAACATGCACATACTGCTTCACCAGTGACGGTGGTGTTGCAATAACTGTTGAAGCCACAAAAGCCTTTGACTTGACATTGATCCGACAAGGCCTTCCACTTAGTTTGAACAGTAAAGCTGGAGTTCTTCTCCAATGGGTGAACATACAATCTAAAATTTCCATCTACATCGAGTGTTGCACGGTAGATTAAGTTTGTGTAGTTCTCAAGTGAGCCGCTACTGGCCAGAACCATAACGGTATCCAGATCAGACATCAGGCAAAGAAATCCTGTAAGATTAAGAGTAAGTTGTAACGCTGGCCCAGGAGTATTTGAAGCCCACCAGTAAGCATCACCTACTTTCACGTAGTAGGCAGCTAGATTTCCATCAGTCTGCATTTTGAGAATGAAATTTCCACTTGAGTGGTTGTATTTGGACAAAGCAGAGACCAGATCTTGTCCCTTAGATAAATTCTGACCTACTAATATGGTGTCAGTGGGGAAATCAAAGCTTTGCCAAATAACGCTATGATTTTTAGCGTGAAGCACAAAATTGCCAGAATAAAGCAATGATGCTGAAGCAGCAGGCTCAGACACATTAGCAATGACCACTTCCATCTGTTTCTCGGTTCGAAGCAGAAGTCGACCGTGTTTGGTTAATTCGATTACAGAATTTGATGATAAGGGTGGAGTGTCGCGGTTAGCCGTCCAGACAGTTGTGTTTTCAGGTTCACCCTTAAGCCATATCCCAACAGCGAAGCCGTGATCTTGTGGATAAAAGCCGAAGGCAAACAAACCAGAGGCTGACACCCACGAAGTAGAGTTTGAATCTGGGGAGAGCGAAGAATCCAAACTTATGATGCTGGAATCATTGTTTCGAGCTGTAACTTCGTTTGGAAATAGCACGACAAATAGCAATAACAGAGTCATGGAAGCCATGGGATATGGTAATGTGCGAGACCGGAGTGAAGAATAATAATAAATAGATTAAAACTCGGAAGAAACAAAGGAAGTTGAGTCGCTATCAGGAAATTTATTTTTTTGAATAAAAAAACAGAAAGAAAGAAAAAGTTAGACACCAACGTATTTTTTAGAACGAGTGAAGACTTGACTTGCTTGGTGGATTCATGTGTGCTTCTACACCAAGAGATACGCAAGAACGTTGAAGTTATGAAATCAGAAACTGCCATTTTCGTTTACAATATTTCTACGAAGAACAATGAATCAATATGTGGCAAAAAAATAAAAAAGTCAATAATGGGCAGCCGGAGTCCCACTTAGCAGAAAATCGATCTGTGAATACGGAGAGAATAAACGAAATGAGAAATTTGCAAATATGATAATTATTTTTATGGTGAGAAAAGTATAATAACTATTAACTAACGGCTCCCTTTCTCAGGAAGAGGTAGTTTCCTAGAAAATATATTTTTCAAAATTTTAATTTAGTGTGAAGTTTAAATTATTTTTTAAAAAATAAATATGTCATATTTTAGTGTCAAACACATAAATACATTTTTCATTAAAAAAGATCAAATTAAATAGTTAAAGATATTTTTTGTAAGATATCATAAACCACTAGCTCAATTTCCTGAAAATTTCTATATTTTTTCAAATCAAGCAAAAGCCAAAAAGCCAGTTATTCACTTGTTTGGAAATTTCACTTCCTTCTCCTACTTTTCTTATACTAAATGACCCCTACACGTGAACGTCTCTTAATGAATTTTTAAAAAATATGTTCACTGTAAATAGATCATATTTACAAAAGTTCTAGAGAAAAGCAAGTGTGCGCCTATTAATTTTTTGTTTCATTGACTTGGCTTCCATGATGTTTTGGTTAATGAATACATGAGCTATGACTCCCAGGTTTATCTTTGGTGACAATATTATATTGTCCAGATTGAGATCATAGAAGAAGAATAACAATGGACAATATTGCAAGAGAGTAACTGTATTTCAATGAACAGTGTGAGGCTCCTAATATCATTCACACAGGGACGGAAAGCCTTATATATATATATATATATATATCAACATAAATTGATAAAAATTCTAAAAAGTGCAATTACTCACCATCTGATACAAGGTCGGAGCCAGTAACAACTATTACCAGTTGAACAAAGCGCCTGATGGTATTTGATTGATGAATTAAATCAATTTATTACTTGAAGAAATAAAGACATCTAAAAATATTTATTTACTTTTTCTTGGAAATTAGTTTATATATATTAAAACTATATGGGATACGGAATTACTTAGATCTGGAATTAGTTTATATATATATATCTTATTAATGATAGGGTATATAATTTCTCAAGTGCTGCAACTTAAAAATACATTTACAGAACGTTGGATAACATTTGTATTCTTATGTAATTCAGGACAAAATGAACAAAAGTTTTAAATATATATTATATATGTTTTATTTTCAGTCAAACAATATACCCAAACAAAATCTTTTGAATCAAAGTTTTCTAGTCTTTAAGCTTGAAGCTATCATAAAAATTTTATTGTAACACACCTCATTCAATCCTTATTTGTATTTAATTATTTATAAAGAGTTATTTATTTAACTTATTCTCTTATAATTTGACTTGAAATTACTTTTTTCATTCAACTTCTATGGGGTCACTTGGTATGGGAAAAGTGGGGAGGGGAAGTTCAACTTCCTAGGAAGTAAAGTAACTAATATTTCTTGATTTGAAAAAAAATTGAAAGTTATTGGGAAGTTAGGTTTAACTTGGGAAGTTCTACTTCCCAAGCAAACCTCTGAAAAGTTCTACTTCTCGAGTATCTTACAATAATTTTTCAAAAAGACCCTTAATTCGTTAATCCATTTTCTTAATAAAAAAGGTTATTTTTGCATTTAACATAAAAATATAATATATTTTCTTTAAAATATAATTGAAACTTCCTGAAAACTTAAAATAAATCAAATAAGTTATATGGATACTTCTCAAGTACTCCCTCCGATCCCATTTATAAGATGTTGTTTTGAAAATTTGTTTGGTCTTATTTATAAGATGTTGTTTTATTTTTTTATTTGAATTTCCTTCTTTACCCTTCATTTAATAATTTTTTTGTCTCGTAAATTGTTTCAGTATTTAATTAGTAGGGGTAAGATTGGAAGTTTATACTATTTTTTTATAAATTTAAGAGTATAATTATGTCTTCTTAATACTCGTGCAATGAAAAACAATATCTTATAAATGGGATCGGAGGGAGTAGTTAACTTTCTAGGAAGTATACTTCCCGGGAAGCCAAACGACCCCTATGATTAATTTCAATATCAATCATTTTGTAGTATTTGAAAACAATGTCATCCCAATGCATAGTTCTTTTATCGTAGTTGTTCAAATATTCTTGTAGTATTATTTTGAATGTTATAACAGTTTGTTTTTTATATCATACTATTAATTATTATTTAATAATTAAAATATTAATTATCATTTAGTCGTTAAAATTTAGAAAATTTTTCTTAACTTTAAATCTCGCATAAAATATTTTTATGAATTTTTAAAATTTGATGATACATAAACCACATAATTTAAAATTTTGTATAAATAACTTAATAAATAATAATGATTTAGCTAAAAGGGAAGTTAAGTTTAGCTAGTTCTTGAGCAATTTGCCATCTTTAGCATGGTCCTTCAATAAATCTATGTTTTAATACATTGTACGTTGTTTATGGAGATTTTGGATTTGTTTTTTTGGTCAACCAAGTTCAGCCATGTTTGGATTTATGTTTGTCACACCCGAAAATGCGACGTGGATGACGCGGAGGATAAAGAAAAAGAGGAAAATTGGCCCACACAACGGGGGCCGATTTTGGAGGAGCCACCACCAAAATTTTAAGGAAAATTTTAAAAAACCAAAATAAAAAGGATAAAGATGGTCTGCGAATCGGAGTTGGGTTCAGAAGTACGATTGTGAGTGGGGAAGGTGTTAGGCACCCCCACAACACCCGTTCCTAAAAATGGTTACCTTAAATTGATCATGCAATTTTTATTGCTTTTAAAAATTATTTTGATTGCTCTTTAACCATTCACATGCAAAAATAAATATAAAAATAAAAAAAATGTAAAAGCGAAAATAAGGAATAAAATGAAAATGTGAAAAGTTGGAAAAAATAAATTAAGAGAAAAATGTTATTTATTTACAAAAGTGGACTTAACCCAGAATTAGAGTCTGGGGCCTACGTACCCTGCGATAGGGATCAAAGTCGATGTAGTTCGGGCTTAAAAATGCACGTTACTTGGTTGATATTTTTTATTAAAAAATTCTTTTGGAAAGATAGTTTAAAGAGAATAATTTTCTTATTATTATTATATATGTGTGTGTTTTTTTTTTACAACCAGGACCCATGGTGATTTTATCACTCATAACTCGCTGATTCATATCTATGTACCTACGCTGTAACCACTCGGAGTTCAAAGATATAAAAAAGCTTAAGGGAAAAATAGATTTTGCATAAATTATTTTATTTCCTTAAATGATAAAAATAAACACGATTGTAGTAACATATTTTTATTAAAGAAAAGCGATAAAAAGGACTTAAAAATATGACTTATATAAATATATATATATATATGTATATATTATCTATTTTTTTATTTTTTTTTCTTTTATTTATTTGTTTAAAAAAATCAATTAGGATCTATGGTGACTCTATCACTCATAGCTCGCTAATTGGTACCTGAATACTCATGGTGTTAGCACTCAGAGTACAAAGGCAAAAAGAAAACATTCAAAGGAAGACACATAATTTTTATATAAATTATTTTTACTTTATTTTTATTATAGAAATAAATAGGGTCCTTTTAAACATTAAAAATGTGTTTATTACATATATTTGGAAGAGGAAATAACCAGCATATGCTGTGACTTTATCACTCACAAATTACTAACTAATACCTAAATACCCACGGTGTTTCCACTCGGGGTAAATAAGGAATAAGAACCTGAATGTAAACAAAAATTAATAATTTTTTTCCGTATCAATCATTTTTATTATTATTATTTTTTTTAAAATAAAAAGGCAATTGAAGGAAAATAAATAATTTTGATATGAATAATTTTTATAAAAGTGGAAATAAATAAGATCATTAAGAGAAAAGCGTTGAGAAGAATTTAAAATGTCATTATTACACATATTTTTAGAAATAAATAATCAACATATGTGGTGATTTTATCACTCACAAATTGCTGATTAATACTCAAATACCCACGGTGTTATCACTCGGGACAGATAAGGGAAAATGATAAAAGCGCGGAGGAAGATGAATAATTTTTTTGTTTTAAATTATTTTTATTTCCTTATGTCAAATTGTAAAATGAAAAATGTAATCAGAAAATCCCCTTTTATTATTATTATCTTTTTATTTATTCCAAAGGAATTTAAGATAAAATTGTTATATTCAATATTTTTTTTTATTTTTTCATTTTATTTTATTATTATTATTATTTTTATAAATTAGTTGTATTTTCTTATTTTAGATTGTGAAAATGGAAAAAAGAAAATTAAATTCTTTTTTTTTTAACTTAAAATAGTACTCAGAAAGAATTTAACGAAAAACGGCTACATGTATTTTTATTTTTTAAAATCAACTTCAAAACAAAACCAAATAGCATATATGGTGACTTTATCACTCACAGTCCGCTAATTGGCACCTAAATGCCCACGGTGGCAGCACTTGAAGTATAAAGGCAAAGAGAAGTTTAAAATAGAGGGCCTTCATTTTAATCATTTATTTTAATAAAAAAATAAATAAAAGAGATCATTCAAACCCAGAAATACTTAAGGTATTACCAATATAAATACTATGGTAACTCCTCACTCATGGCACTTTTGACTGACATCCTAGCTATTTGCTCACGGAGACTTAGTCTCTCGTGACAAATTCTAAAAGTGAAAAGAAAAGAAACCAACAACTAATAAAAATAAAAATTATAAAAGAAACACCGCCAAATATAATTTATCAATGTGTGTGTACCTATGTAAGCATACGAGTGCGTAAGCCTACCCATACTTAATATAATCATATCATAGGTTAAATTATATAACAAATTGAACTCTTCCCTTGTCTTTGTTCGGTGCTAGTTCCATTAGGATTTGAGGCTTGCCTTCTCTAATGTCATTTCCCTCATTCTTTCTTCAATCATAATGGTTTTGATTTCTCCCCGAACTTGGTAGTGCTCAAAAAAATAAGAATGAGAATGAATTAGTATTCACCTTTAAATCAACCCAAAACATTAAGAATGATATTCTTTATAGAAGACAAAAATCATTATCACTCAAGAAATCCAAATCATTGCTCCGCCATAAAGATATTACCATGGATTATGCTTTCAAGCCAAGGATGGAATCATCAAGCTTACCACAACAAAAATGAAGGGAATTTGAGATGAAACATAATGAATACACTCCTTTCACATGAGTATAAACATGGGCCGAAAGGAAACACTTCAAAGTTCAAACCAAAAACTATGTATACAACTAGATGGCAGTAGCCTTTTCATGGAAAACATAGTCAAATGGAACATTTTAAAGGTTTAAAATCATACTATATCCCATAGTCATAAATCCAAGGTTTATGACAAAAAATCATGATATATGACCATTTCTCATTGTCAATAAAAGTACCAAACATGCAGCAGTCAAATCAAAACCTTCTTGGTGAGAAAAAAACATGCGCATATAATCCCGTTAAATTTATAATGCTAAACAAATATCCAGCAGCCAACACTCAGTTTTGAGAAAAACAAATTGTATACGTATAACCCATCTATGACCAAGACATTGTGTGCGTGTATGGCCACCAAATCAGTTGCCCCGTGTATGTCAGACAAGTTTTGCATTAAGAGTTTATACAGCTAAACTTCCATAATAGCCTGGGATCTAAACCGAAAAAGTATTCTATATGAACTAATCCTCACTACTAAGATTCTCTAGTGACCACCAGTGCCAAGGTTAAACAGTTTCATGACTAAAAAAAATCCTGCCATTCAAATGCAAACTCGCTGATCATACAACATTAATTTGCTAATAGCCAGCAATCATATTCAATAATCTACACAGCAGCGAGATCGCAATAATGAACAGACTAAAAGAGATTTTCTTAAAATCAGACAAATGCACAAATGAGAAACCGTTCACCAGGGAACCAAGCGATACTAAGAAATAAAAGAAAGAAGAAACTTCCAACAACTAAATCAGAATATTACATCATTTCAGTGATTACTCTTCCTACGACAAAACCAACAAACGTCTGTTCATGAGAAGGGACTGAGATTAAATCATTCAGAAGAGTATGAACAATATAAACTAGTGACTCAACAAATCATAGAACAGTACTAGGAACATTAAGGGGAGCAGAGCATAACTTGAAAAGAAAGGCGTAATCGAAACTAAAGAAAAAGCAAAAGAAAATTACCAAATCCAAAGCCTCCATTCCCTCTGCCTCTGTTCGAGTCTCTCTCTGCTCCTTCTTTGTTTTTTTTTTTTGGTGCCTCTCTTTGTTTCTGGTCTCTACCTCGCCCGTAGTTTTATTTCAGGCCCTTACCCCCTTCGGCTCCCTCCTTTCTTTCAGTCTCCCCTGCTGTCTCCCGCCTGAGCCCTGGGCTAGGGCTCCCTCTGTCTCTAAGTCTCACTCGCACGGCTGTCTCTCTCACGCTCAACCTCCATTTTTCCTCTCCTGCCCAACCTCCTCTGCTCCCATGCCTCAGTCCTCTCATCCTCATGCCTCCCTCTTTTTTTTGTGTTCCCTCGTGGTCCCTGCTCAGGGCTCCCTCTGTGCCTTTCTCTATTTTTTTTCCCCGCGATCCCTCTAGCCCCTGCTTCCTCCATCCCCTTCATCTCCCAGATCTCACTCACTCCCTCACTTCGCGGCTCCTTCTGGTTCGTCCCCTACACCTCCGCGGCCATCCCTCTGACTCACTCTCTCAGGTTTCCTCCGCGGCCATCCCTCTCTTCCTCGTGGTTCTCTGCTCCGTGCTCCCTCTGTCCTCTCCGCGTCTCTCTCCCCTCCTCCAGAAGCCTAGCTCCCCTCCTTCTTTCCTCTTCCTCGCGGCCCCTTTTCTTTTCTCCGATTCGATCTTCTTCACACGGCTCCCTCCCTCTCTAGCTCACTCGGTTTCACGTACGCAATCGCCTCCTCCATCCCTCGTGCTCTGCTTCCCCTTTAAAGCCCCCTCTGTGCCCCTAAATCCTCACGGCTCTCTCCCTCTAGTTCGTCCGCAGCCCCTTCCTCCAGATCTCGTGCCCTCCTCATTAGAGCTCTCTCTGTGCCCAAAAAAATCCCCCCGTCCACGAGCCCTCACTTGGGCTCGAGACATATTTGGGCTGAACCATTTCAGCCCCAATATGTTTTTGAGCCGAAATGGTTTAGCCCAAATATATAATTTTTTTATTTAAAAGCCTTCAGTTTTAATTCTTTTTTTTTTTTAATTTCTTTTTCTCATTTTCTTTTTTTTTTTTTTTATTTGAAATTTTAGATGTCGAATTCTTAGATCTTGAAATTAAATTACAATTATTAATTTCCCTGCTTAAAAGAAAATTTTATTTTATTTCTTTTATTTCTCATTTTTCATACTTATATATATTTATATACATATATTTGTTTTTAAAAATACCTGAATAAAATAGGGTGTTCACAGCGTTATAAGTGAGGTTGACACCAAAATCTAATTAGCCAAGTTTTCGAGCCTATTTGGCTGCCTGAATTACTTCACGTTGGTGCTTGAATTTGGTGATTAACGGAGTTAAAGCCGAAGCAACATATATAGGACCTGTTTTTTCATTTCTCAAGTCGCGTTCCACCTTCAATTGTGGCTGCCAAACAATTTTACCCACAAACTCTTCTTTTACTAGTACTGAAAATTTTTTATGCATGCTAATCTTCATGCCTCACCTTACATTATTATTATTTAATTTAAAATAACTTTTCAAGAAACAATACCATCTCACCATGTTTTCTTTTATTTTTATTGGTTTTAATATATATATATATATATATATGAAGAAAATATTTTATTTTATAAATCATTACAGCTTGAATTATTATTATCCTCTTTTATTGTTCAATTTAAAAATGTTCATGTTTAAATATTTTAACTTATTGATAAATCAAAATTTCAATTAAAAATTATTAATAAATTTTTTAAAATAAAAAATTATTATAAAACTTATGTCCTTTTCAGCAATTACAATTTTTAATTAAAATTATCCAAATACAATTATTTTTATCAAAACTAATTTTTAAATAAATTATTTAAGCATAAACACATTAATCCAAAATTAATTTTAATTTATCATAACCATGCTACAAAATTAGTTCTATCTAAAATTTTATTTTGACAAATTAAAAATCAAACGAACACGAAATATCATATTATAACCAAACAGAACAGAGGACATCAACGAGTCTCAAAACACAAAAATCAGAATATAATCATTTTGGATCATACTATGCGACTTGAGGAATAAGGAAAGACCAAAAAGAATTTAAAAAAAAACACGAATAACTTACACGTGCCACGTGGCCATTCTTTTTCATTTCTTTTATAGTTTTTTTATTTTGTATTTCTATCAACGTAAAATTAAGGTTAAGTCATGCAAATTAAATGCCTTGCCAGTTTTATTACTAGGATTAGTACCGCCAGTGAAGAAGGTTTGCTTTTCAGCATTTCACCTAATCATCAATGGCTTCCTTCATTTCGCGAAGATTTAACCGCAGGTTCCTCATATCTTCTCGTTCTTCTTCATCCTCTTTCTATTTCCAATCACTGCCTTCCCGCGCCATTGCAAAACCCTCTTACCAATTTCATCTCCCTCTCGCTTCATCTCCATCAACAAACTCCATCAATTCCTTCCTCTTATCCCATGAAAATCCCAAAAATATCTCACGGTCTTTTGTTTACCAGGCTGCTTTTCAAAGCCACGAGAAGCTATTCAGCCAGAAACCCAAAATTCTGGACCCTAACTACCTCAGGTCGCCTCGCACTCCCATTATGACTTTCAGAATTGCAATGAAACCCAGATTCTTCTCGGTGGATGGTAGCTCGTCGACGAACGAAAGTCGAGAGAAAGTGAAGGAGACATTGAAGAACGCTTACGGTCTGAGAAATTCCCTGGAACTTGTATTTGCGGTTCAGATGGGTTTCTTCACTTGGCTAACACTACGACCCCAGAGGTGATATTCCAGAGCTTTCTGGCAACTGCATCGCCATTGGCGTGGGTGGTCATGATGAGCCCATCGTTGAAGCAGATGGAACAACATTTCAAGAGAGAAGAAGAGGTGTTTGTGAGTGGCACTTCTGCGATTGTCTCCCTAATGACTGATGGGAGTTTCCTGATCTGGATAGCTCAAGTGGGTCTGGGACTTTGGATCGCATATACCACTCCATCACAGGCGCCATTGTTAGAAGTGACGACTGTGCAACGCGTACTGGGTTTTGGGTTCCCAATGTTGCTCATTTTCAACTACGAAGACAAGTAGGGGATCTAAAGAGCTTGAAGAAGAAGTTGGGGATGAAGATGGAAGAGAAAGGGATGGCTTGGGGTAGGCTTTGAGTATTTGAAGGTATTGAATCGTATTATCCTTCAATTACGTAGGATCACCTCTATTGTTGCTGGGTTATCCGCTGCCCTGTTTCCGTATTTGGGTTTGGGACATGGTAAAGTTTTGTGTACGCCATGAGAATTCTAGAGATTTCATTTCATGGTTACAATTAGTTTCCATGGTTAGAGGGATGGAAAGTTACCTATAGCATTAAAATTAAGGTTAAAAAATAAAAAAAAAGGTCATAATTAGATTACTTTCTAATTTAAGGAAAAGCGGTAATTTAGGGTGTGTTTGGTTTCACTTTAAATAACTGATTTGGCCTCAAAACCAAGTTTTCATTTTTTTTGTGGGTGTTTGGATGTGTCACCAAATCATGTAGGAGAAGTGATTTGGAAGCTAAACGGAGTTGAGGTAGAAGTGACTCCAATGTTGCTTTTCCATTGGATCTAACAAGGTTTGAAAAGAAACTAGATAAAAATATATAGATCAATAAAAATGAGAAAAAATAATGAATCTAGGAAAATAAAATTTCCATAAAATTTCTTTTATCTAATAACCAAGATACTCCCTCAAAATTTTAATCTTTATAGATCATAACCTATAAGAAAATGTTATATCAGATAGATTATGTTTTCAATTAAATAAATACAAATTAAATTTTAGTCTAAAGAAATTAAATTAATCATGAGATAAAGTTTAAGCTCAATTTAGAGAAAAATTATGAATTTTTTCAAAACCAATTTTTAAATAAATCATCCAAACATAAATAAGTTAGTCAAAAATTAATTTTTATCATAACTACGTTACGAAACCAATTCTATCAAAACTCATTCTTCACTAGCTAAAAGTCAAACAACCCTTAATCTTTTTACTTTAAATCATTTTTAATCTTTTTTTTTCCTGTTGTATTAAACAACACTAAGTAAAATACTTTTGTTTTCATTTCTAAACATGTAAAACATAGTTTTCGTACCTATTTCTATTGCCATATTCATTCTATTAAAGATCTTTCGTATCAACCATTCAGGACCTAAGTTAGTTTGGTCCGTAGAATCGAGATTTAAATCCATATATATAATTAAAAAGGAAAGTGATATAATTAAACATTATTTTTATTTTATTTAGTTTACTAATTCCTGAAGGGTGAAGATAATCCTATTTAGTTGATTTCCTAATTAGTCTTCTAATCATATTTAGTTTACTAATTTAGGAAAAGGATTAAAGGACTATATTAAAAAGATTGATTAATTAATTCTAATTCTAATTTTATAAATAATAAATCACAATGTATGAAGAAATAAAATATTTTGTCAAAAATAATAAATTGAATACTCATTGTCAAATGGCTATTTATTTATTTATTAAAAAAGAAAGGTAGTCCAATGTCTTTTATCATTGAGAATCAAAATAAATATTGCTCGCATGACAATACACAACAGTGTTTTGCGTTTCCATATGGGTCAAAAGACTCCAAACTTGAAAAGCATTAACGCTGTAGAAAAAGATTATCTGTTTTTTTATTTTTCTTACCTCTTTGGCTACATTGTATCTAAAGTCATATTTGATAGGATGGAATCACTTTTAAAAAAATAGAAAGAAAGGAGCGGTAGAAAAGTCTCTATGGAAATGCTATTTTTTAGTTAAAAATATGTTTAGTAAAGTGAAAGAAATCAAGAATTTTTATTACTTTGAAAGTTTAACATGATGCAATTAAAAATAGAAAGGAAGGAGTTAAAATAGCCAAATGACATAAATACCACTCATTAAGATACCCAAATTGTGTCTTCAAAATCATTAGTAGTTTTTTAATAAAACGAAAACCCTTTCGTGTCCCCCTCCCCTACCAACATTAACTTTATATTTTGTTATTCAAGACTTTTATTTTATTTTATAAATAAAAAATTATCCTTTTTTATTTTATGTAAAAAAATTTAATAATTTCCATCCAATCATTTTTTCTCCTAATAGCCCGTTAGCTAATAAGCATAATGTACAATAGTAATGATATTTTTTAAAACCTTCAAAATCCTATAGTATGCATTTCTTTTCTTTTCTTTTTTTTATTTTTCCCCTTCATCTTCTTCCTCATTCTTTTGATTTGTGAATTGCATCTTCTTCCTCATTCTGTACAATAGTAATGTGCATGGTTGCATTTTTCATTATTATATTTTTTAAAATAATTAAAAATTTTTCTTTATACGCATTAATCTAAAACTAACCTTCATTTTATGCACTAAGAGGATGTAAATTTTTTAAACCATTAAAAATTGTAAAAAAGAATTAATTTATATTTTTATATTGATTTTTAAAAAATTTCATATGAAATTTTTAAAATTCAAATAAATTTATTGTAAAATAATTTATATTGTTATGAAAAATACAAATTTAAAATCATACGAAATTTAATAAAAATCATATAAAATTAAAAAATTAATATCAATCAATACTAAAATAACAATATCCAATCATTTTGCTTTTAATTATATAATATATTAATAATTCGAATTCATTTTTATGTTATATTTATATATATACACATATATTCTACCACTATTCTCTAATCAATATTTTTATAAGGATCACGATATTTTGATCAAAATTATTTATATTCAAAAGGGTAAAATACATTGACCAAAATAATAAACAAACATCCTTTTCATATATATATATATATATATATAAATATATATCCAAGAAAAAAAAAGTGAAGCACTTAGTTTGAAGACCATATTCAGCCAAATATCCCTTTTTTTAAGAAAAAAAAATCCAACTACATAGGGCCCGTTTGGATTTCAGTTAGTTGAAAATGAGTTTTGGTAGAATTGGTTTTGTAACGTAGTTATGATAAAAATTGGTTTTGGACTAACGTGTTTATGTTTGGATGATTTATTTGAAAATTGGTTCTGATAAAACTCATAATTTTCCTCTAAATTGAGTTTAAACTCTATCTTATGGTTAATTTAATTTATTTGGACTAAAATTTAACCTACATTTATTTAATTGAGAACATAATATATCTAATATAACATTTTTTTACAGGTCATGATCTATAAAAGTTAAAATTTTGAAGGGAAATTTTGGTTAATAGATAGGAAAAATTTTATGGAAATTTTATTTTCTTAATTTTTTTATTTTTCTCATTTTTATTGATATATTTTTATCTGACTTTAAAATAAATACAGATAAAAAGGGAGAAGGAGAATGGAAAAGCAACTTGATTCCTGCTTCTTCGCAAGCTCCGTTTTGCGCAAAAAACAATTCTCCAACATAAACGGGAAAACCATCCAAACAGCCCCAAATTTTGTCAAACCTTGGTTTTAACCCCAAACCAAGGTTTGTAACTAATATCCAAACAGAGCCATAAGCATCGTCTAAACATCAATTCATGTCCCAAACCACGTTAAAGTAAATTGAACATCCTTCGCAGAGCAGGAAAATACGTATCCTAGCAAATCCCACTGAAAAGTTTTCATTTGTTTTATTTCCAATCAAGTCCTAATGCAGTAGCTTGCAAACCACAAATGGCTTCACATTATTTGGCATAGTAGCAAATCCTACTAGTAAGCTTTCATCGGATAACATTTTCAAATATGCATCTTGTTGCTCATCATCTGTCAATACTTTAAACTCAAGCAACTCATCATAAAACACCTTCCTTGCTCATCTAGCATCTTTTCACATGCCAAATAATTGCCAAGGTTTTCAATGGCTAGTTGGAAGGCTTGAGTCATGGTTTCTTTCATCTCCTTCATAGCTATAATCATTGATTCATCCTTTTCACCGCACTTTCTTTTCCTTGTTGAAGAATTAAGTTATACAATAGTCAGCATGCAATTATAATTTTATTTTGTGTCTAGATGTCATAAAATGACAGACTACTAAGAATCACCCACCTTAGTTACAACATTTCAAAGCATCTTTTAATCACATTTCGAACAAAAGAGTATCTCACGTTGAAACATTCATGGGGACTTATAGGATAATGTCCTTCTCTCCAATCACTTAAATAATATCTTTACTCTCTGTGTGGAGCAAGAAATCCTTGACAATTGGTATACCCCGCATTAACCAAATAATAGGTTCCTGTACAAACAACCAAAAAGTCTTTAATTATTAATAGAAAAAAGAATATTTATATAAAAAGAAAGAATTAATAAAGCATTCAGAAAGAATTAATAAAGCATTCAGACTTCTATATAGTCTTTTTTCTCCATTGCTTTCCATCTTAAATAGTCACAATAATTATATTAGATGAAATCACAACAAAAAGAAAAGAAATGCCTTCCACCTGCCCATAGCTAGCACCTAACATGGCATTAGGATGGTCCTGACCATATTCATTAATATTCAATGTTTTTTAAATTGGACCAAACCGGACAGTTGAACCTGACCAGTTGAACTGGTTCAACTATCATTTGGAGTTAATAAAGGCTACTTTCACAAATTCAAGTCATTTGAATAGTTGGATTAGATTTAGCCATTTTGAACCAATTTTTTAACTAGGAACTAGCATTAAATGGGGAACCAGGGTCAATTTTAGAGAACCGGACGGTTCTATAAAATTTTACCTTTTAGCTCTATTTTTTTTTCGGGAAGAAGAAGAAGGAGAAGGAGACTTGGCCAAAAATCAAAGTTCACCCGTGAAGATGAAGAACAATGAAGAGAGAGGATAGGAAAATCTCACAGGATTCAAATCCAACTTCAACCAGAACAAACTTGCAAGGAAAATAACGAAAAAGAGATAGAGAAGAAAGGAAAAATGGAGAGTATTGTTTATGATTCTTCATACCCGTCTCAATAATAATTGTTCTATTCTGGATCTATTGATATCCTCCAATAAGATGGGGGAGAAGAAAAACCCAAATAACGAGTATGAGAGAAAATAATGATTGGGAAATATGTAAATAAATGGGACTCTGATCATTTTAAGATTTGTAACTATGTACCATTTGGAATTCAGACTCTAGAAAAGGAAAAACACAAATTGAGACCTCCTAACATAAATATTTCCTGAACAAAACCTTTAATTTTCTTGTTCTTCCAAAAGGACCTAGTCCTTCATAGAGAATGAAAAGAAATTGTTTGGACAAAAATATCCCATAATTAAAAAATGAAAAATACCTTAAATCCTTTTTATTCTCCGTTGAAATTCTATGTGATACTTGAAAAATCCTTTTTCTTAATATTTTCTCATATAAGAAAATTTTAATGAGAAAAAATTTCTCTTGGAATTTTTGCTGACGAGATACGTTTCTTTCGTGAGATTATTAGAGAGAAATGCCTTTTTTCTTCCGAATTTCGAAACTTTCTTGTACATTGTTTTGGTCTAGTGTCACCATTTACAAATATAAACAATATTTACTACTAGCTAGATGAGTGATAGCACTCAAGCTCTTTAGTTTGAGAAGAAATATACTCATGGTAACACCCCAAACAATATATATATAATCAAAATCTGATTTTCAGAAAAGAAAATTTGGAGCAGAGATTGAAGCAAGCATATTAATAGAATTAGACACGTTAAAGTAACCCTTTAATTTATTCAAAAGAAGGACAATGGACTTTTATTTTCACAGGATATATAGCAAGTGTTATTCTTTGCCCACACGAAATTGAAACATTAACTAATCAATCAACAAATGAATAATTTTTTTAGCAATAAATTTTGTCATTATCTCTTCATCAAGATATCCAGTCCTTATCAGTTTTGCTACCCATTTAAAATTAGTTCGACCACGCATCTCACTCTGACTCAAACTTGAGGCAGGTAGATTCCACATGCTTTTATCGAGACATCTGAATCGATAGCCTTATTAGTATTCTGGATTCCCATGTGACCATTGAGGTTTTTTGAAATTAACTAACACCAGCCAGATATGTATCAAGCGGTTTGCAATCCTGATCGAACAACAGAGAATTCACATGCAATCTTCCCATGATAACTTGTTCGAGCATCATTTTCGGTAAACTTCTCATGCCATAGAAAAACATGATCGGAACACAAGTGCTGCGGATATTATTATTTGTGTGGAGTGAGTAATCACGACTGTATTTGGTGTAGAATTTACGGTGAGTAATTAATATCACACCGAATGCTTAATTCCTTTGAGGTGACATGAGGAAGAACACAGCAAAACAATATGCCAAGTGATCCGTCAATATTACAAGTAAATTCAACAGTATTGGAAGCCTCCATTGTACGTATCCAATCTGGAACTGGATCTGCTCCCTGGATAAATCCTTTAATGTCACCTAAAAATAAATTGTGATACTGACAAGCAACAAGTATTCAGGAATGAGTTAGTTCCCTAGTGAAGTGAAGTGAACGCTCATCCAAATTTGCACAATTTTGGAATTCAAAGAGACAGTGGTCCTCGAATTCATGCAGAAAGAGAGGGAGTTAGAGGACATAGTCTTCAAAGAAGTACATTCCGAGGCATCTAACAGCTCAAGTGCAGGAGGAAGTCCAAGTCTAAACCTAAGCATCCTACACTGTCTCACGTTAATCTCTCTCACGTTTGAAAGATGCTTGATCTCACTTGGCAATATCTCCACAGTAGTTTCTCCCAGTGATAAAATTTCTAAATTTGTCAAGGCAGTGATATTATCAGGGATTTCTGACAAGTTACTGCATCTGCTCAAATTTAGTCCTTCTAAATAAGGGCAGGCATCAAGTAGGGTGTGTAGCTCCATTTTGTGAATTACTTGACTGAAATCACCAAGTACAAATGTAACAAGATTTGTCAAGTGGCACAGCTCATTCATTGGAAGAGTCCTTGGTCTTCCACCTTCAAGAACAAGCTTTCCAAGATTCGCAGCAAGTCCTTCTGGAAAATGCAATATTTTGATGCCACAGCCCTTGAAACACAAGTGTCTCATATGAAACTTTTATGAGAGCTTTATTGACAAGGTTCTCTATTCCACTATAACTGCATGAAAACCACAACCCTCTAGTCCCCTTATAACATCACGTTCCATTTCTCCTGTGAAAATGGATGCAATGTTTAGAAATACTTTCTTATTAACATCATCTAATCCATCATAACTAACCTTCAATATATTTTGAATTTCGTTATTGGGAGACTTTCAGAGTTTGGTAAGCTCACTTTCCCAATATGCTCTATCTCTACAATGAAAATGAGAACCCAAAACTTCTAAAGCTAAAGGAATGCCTTCAGCATAGGCAACTGTCATTTCTTAAAGCTCGACATATCCTATCTTGGGATGACTTTGGTTGAAGGCATGTAAACTGAGAAGTTCAAGCGACTCTTCATTGTTTTTAGTACTGCCTTGTACTTCTTGTATATGTTTGTCATGAATCCCTCCACTTCGAAGAGCATAGTGGTCTCTAGCTACTTGTTATCCAGCTAGATCTTTTAATTGCTTTGGGGTCTCCACGTCTTCAAGCACAATCAAAATTTATTTTATTTTTTTGCTGCAGCCTTCTCATTGCGTCATTCATGTGGAGATCTTCTTGGTTTAATAATTTAGAAAGGAGTTTTTTATGCAAATAACTCAAACCATTAAGCCTTGTTAATTCTTCTCTCACATTTTCTAAGAAGCAACAACCTTCAAATTTAGACCAAAATTTATCAAATATAGCACGAGCAATGGTTGTTTTGCTTATTCCTCCCATGCCCCAAATTCCAAGGATCCATACTTCTTGTGACTTAAATTTCATTAATGATTCAACACAAGCAAGATTTTGATCAAATCCAACAAGGCATTTTGGCTCTGCTGAGTAGTTATGTTTCAATTTTTTCACGATATTACTGTTCCATTGATGAGTTCACATTCGTTTCTAGCATATTAAAAAGAAAACAAAATTAAAACTTATACATGATAAAAATAATCAATGTGTGGATATAGTTTGTTAATTTTATTATATTTATAATTATATATTTTATGCAAAAACCAAGACAAAAACTTACGAACTTTATAATGATATATTGAACAAAAAAGCAACTTACTGGAAATTTGACCAATCATAGCCAGATATGTTGGCAGTTTTGTTCAAGACAGATCTCCAAATTTGCAGCTTCTCTTTGTTATCCTTGAACTTCTGTTCATGTTGGGCAAATGCATCTGCATAAGTGCCTTTTTGATGCCTGACATTGGATGGATCTGCAAAGTAGAAAACTGGTACTACAATCTGTCCATTGTCTTCCTTGCACTCCATGATTTTGACAAGCTCTTCCAAGCACCACTTTGAAGAGGCATAGTCTTATGGGAATATCACTAATGCTATTATTGATCCTTCTGTTGCTTTCACAAGTGCTAATGATATCTCATCCCCTCTCTCGAGCCTCTCATCTACACAGACATGCACCTTTCACCTTTTGATGAAACTCCTTTGTCAAACGGCTAAGAAAACCATATCTGATGTTGGAACCTCTAAATCTCATAAAAACATCATATATACTTCGTCATTGAAACTTGGGAAGTAGAAGAAGAAGAAGAAGAAGAAGCCATACTGGACAATAACAAGATCAATAGTGTTTCGAATACTTCCTTTGATTCGGGACTCCAAGATCGATCAACAACAGAGTGCAAATCTAAAGCTTTTCAGAACACCTCAGTAATTCAGCAACTGCACAACAAACTATATGTAACTAGCTGAGTCAAGACAGAAGTAAACTAATTAAAGAAAGAATAGAGTTCGAGAACTAATTTAGTGACAAGAAGTTGTGAAAGAACGAGGGAGATCATAACGATCAATACCTTGGTGGGAGTGTCTAAACTAGATCTTAGGTTGAAGTTAATTGGGAAATATTTGCTTACCTTGGTGTGAATTAATTGGTAGTTCAGCGCAGGAGAAAAATTTTTATATTTATAGATGCAGACTTAAAACAAAGACCATCATATAGTATGTTTTGAATCTTTGTCTTAAGCAATTGTCGTCCACAAAAATAGAAAATCAAATAAACAGCCGGTGGGAGTTCGTTGGGTAAAGTTCGATGAGATCTTCAAAGCAAATTTTGTTTGACTCGAAATAAAAAAACAATTCTTTTTATCTTTGTTTTTGTCTTCTTTATGGAGCTTCATTTGGCAATATGTTGGAATCATTATTTTGTTGTAATTGTAAGATAAGATCTATGATTGGATGAAATCGTCAATGCGAATTTCGAATGATTCCAAGTAAAAAACGAAAAAAAAAACTATTTGTTTTTTTGTTTTCTTCATGGAGCTTTATTTGTCAATATTTTGGAATCATTATGATGTAATTGGTAAGTTCTATGAATGGATGAAATCCTCAAAGCGAATTTTGTTTGACTCGAAGCAAAAAATGTCTTTTTGTTTTTGTTTTCTTCTTTTTTAATTATGGTCAATATTGTTTTGTTTTCTCTATGGAGTTTTTTTTTCCCCTTTTTTGCCAGCTTCTTTTTTATGGAGCTTTATTTGGCAATATTTTGGATTAATCGCTATTTCTGATGTTTGGTAAGTTCTACCAACGGATGAAATCATCAATGTGATTTTTTTACCCCAATATCAACGCGACTTTTGTTTGACTCAATTTTAAAAAAAATATCTTTTTGTCTTTTTTTTTTACAGAGCTTTATTTGGCAATATTTTGGAGTACTCACTATTTCTTGAAACATACAAGCCCCTATATATTCCTCATACTATCTAGCCAAGTTTAGTACACACAAAAGAGGTTTTATGAAAGGGAAAATGAAGAAGAAACTCCTATAAAATTTATTTCATACACATCACTAATTCAACTTTCAATAAATATAAAGTGTTTTCATGGAATCTTTTTCTCTCTTTTCTCCCCCTTTCCATTTCTTTAAAATAGCTCATTCCTACTAATCATACCATAAAAGTTTGGCCATTTCTGGGCAAACATACTGCTTGTCAGTTGATGTACATTTTAACACCTTGACATGCTTTGCATATTTCTTCAGAAAGAAAGGTCACGGTGCAATTCTTAATTGGATATTTGATCTTGAAGAAGAAGGTGACAAGTCTAATTAATGGATCTTCCTTTCTGTAATTTACGAGGAACCAGCAATTTATCAATATTTGTTTTGAAAACCCAACAAAACCAATTATAAATAAGGTTTGCTTTGATTTTCTGAATATTAAAATTGATTGGTTTGATTTGATTTTCAGTTTACTTCAATTTGAACCAAGTCAAATTGAACCAAATTACTTTTATGAAAAAAAGACCATTTGGATCACTATACTTAATTCAACTGGTAGGGCATACCAGTTTAATCAGAGGTTTCGAATTCGAGTATGAGAATGTGATTACTTTTATGAAAAAAACACCATTTAGACCACTATATTTAATTCAATTGGTAGGGGTATATTAGTTTAATTAAAGGTCTCAAATTCTAGTCTGAGAATATAATTGTGTTAAATATTTGATGATTGAGTTGTATTTAAAAGATGCCATTGCCATTAGGATTAGTGGTTGTGACTTTTAATGGTCTATAGTGTGAAATGGTCCAAATTACACCAGTTTACATCAAACGACGTGGTTTCGCACTTTTTATTCCTGAAGAAGCACACAAAATTTGATTTGCATGATTGAAAAATAAAATAAAATTTATTTTTTTTTCAATCATATTTGTAAATTTTACCGTCAAAAAGTTTACTTTACCTTATTTCATGTAAAATACAAAAAAGTTAATAAAATAAAAAATAAAATCTAAATTATAACCATCAAATTAGAGGGATTTAGATGTTGACTTAAAAAATAGAAGGATATAAATGTGCCTTGGCACTGAGAATCAAAGCAATACTAAGGGTGTTAAACCAACCTAATGGCTTGGTAGGTCTGATCCTACCTGACATATCAGATTAGTCTTGAAGATTGGATCAATTGTGTTAAGTTTAATATAATATAAATTTTAATAATAACAAATGTAGAATAATAAAAAATAGATATATCATATTTGTTTAATATATATTTTATTCCTAAAAGAAGTAAGATATACATCAACATATATATTATGCTATGTACTAATTAATATGGGAAAAAGATACTTTAAGACCCTTAAACATAAATAATGACACTTTAGAACCCCCAATTTGTGTAACATCCCAAAAGTGCCCAAGTCCTTTTTAGGGAATATGTAAATAATTAAGTGACAAAAATACCCCTAAGTTAATCAATAAAAAACAGCCAAATTTTCAAATGCTTACAACTAAATTTCCAACTGAGTATAACTGAATTTTCAAGTTGTTGAAACAAATTTTCCAAGTATTTAGATCTAAATTCTCAATTGAGTATAACGGAATTCCCAAGTTAATAAAATTATATTTCCAAATACTTACTACTATATTTCCAATTGAGTATAACTAAATTTCTAAGTGCTGACAGCTAAATTTCTAAGTGCTTGCAATTAAATTCCCAACTGAGTATAACTGAATTCTCAAGTGATTAAAACTAATTTTCCAAGTGCTTAGATCTAAATTTCCAACTGAATATTACTAAATTCACAAGCTGTTAAAATTATATTCCCAAGTGCTTACTACTATATTCCTAACTGAGTATAACTAAATTCTTAAGTGTTGACAACTAAATTTCCAAGTGCTTACAATTAAATTTCCAATTGAATGTAATTGAATTCCCAAGTGATTGAAACTAATTTTCCAAGTATTTAAATCTAAATTCTTAGGGGTATTTTTGTCACTTAGTTATTTTCATATTCCCTAAAAATGACCTAAGTTCTTCTGGGTCATTACACAAATTGGGGATCCTAAAGTGTCATTATTTATGTCTGGGGTCCTAAAATGTCTTTTTCCCAATTAATATATCCGTCATGCGTTTATATTTTATAATATAAATTGGATATATAAATTGGACTAATTACTTGATTTGTAAGTGTAGTACATTAAATGTAGGATTGTCCAAGAAGGAATAGTGAGCATTGGAATAAAAAAAGGAAAATTAATATCATGTTTCACTCAAAGAAGAAGAAGAGAAAAGATGCTCCAAGAATTGAAGTTCAGAAGGGAGCAAGTCAAAAATAGAATAATCAAGTGAAAATGAAGCTTAATTTTTGAATACCTAACTATTAGATATATTTTGTTTTCACTTAAGTCTTGAAGTGGTTAAATCTTTGAAATTTATTTAATTTTGTTATCATATATTTTTAAACAAGTTAAATTAAAGTAATCTGATATTAGCATGTGTTACAATTGAAGTATATTGGCTAATAGATGAATTTTGCTATTTGACTCGTATTTATTTTATCCAAAATTTGCATTTTACTTGTTGAAGTTCAAATTTACAGAGGTTTAATTTCTGATAGATGAATTTTAGTTCTAAAATTTGAATTTCGCGTTATGTATAATTAGTGAAAGTGTGAAAAATTCACATGAAATTTAGTTAAAATTTGACTATTAGTAAAGTTAAAAATAGGTTCAAAATCACAACCTCTGATAGAAGAATTTTGAGCTTCAATATGCAAACTTCAAAGTGAGAACTTTTGTTTCTTATTGGAACAAGCCTCTGACACACAAATTTCAGTTTCTGAAATTTAAATTTTGAGTGCATTGTAAAAACTTGAAGCAACTGTTCAAATCCAATATACGCACTTCCAAGATGAAAATTCATACAAACTAACATGGGGTATCATTTACAAACTCGAAATTCGAATATCACTTAGTAATAAATGAATTTCAAGATTTAATGTTAAATACATAACTATACTGACTCTACGAAATTCACCTATTGAACCCCGAAATTCAAATTTTGATTTATCAGACACATTTAATACAGTTGTTGAACAGCTCTTTTTGCAAAGTAACAGTTAGAACTTGTGTCTAATAGATAGATTATGTGCCTACTAACCAGTTTAGCTAGAAATCTATAAATAAAATCTTATTTAAAGCTTTGGATAACAATGTTAAGCACTTATACGCCAAAATGCCGCTACAATAGATAAAATCTTTTTGTGTTAACATTTAAAGTAAATCCACCTCATTAAAATAAACTTCAATGTATTATTCACTTTTAAAGAGAATTTTTATTCTGTAATTCTTATTTCTACAATTTCTGGGTAAAATCTTAATATAGGGAAACATTAAAAGAATTGCACATCTTATAAAAGTGTAGGAAGAGTGACTTCACAAGTACCTAGTTAAACTTGTGGGATATATTGAGACTTTATAAGTGCTCATATCAAACTTATAGAATATAGTAAAAATCTCAAATGGTAACTTGAGAACTAAATATAGGTCAAGTGGTCTAGATCGAACCAGTATATATTCTTGTATCTAATCCTTCATCTTTTTGTTTCATCTTTATCCTTTATCATACTCTATTCATCCTTATTCTACTGTAATATTTGATGAAATTGGTATGCACTTCAAAAGAGGTGAAAATTTACATCACCCAATTCACCCCCACTTGAGTGACTGACTAACCTAACAGGTTGGGCACCGGGTTGAGGACAAACCCGGTCTCACCTAATTTTGGTATATATATAATTTTATATGTTTTTTAAAACAATTTATAGGATATTTTTCTTGGTACAACACATGAAATAAATTGGTTATATTATTATTGTGGATATTTTTAAGAATTTAATTTTTTTAATTTTATTTAAAATTTTATATTAATTTCTTAATATTGTATAGAAATAATGCATTATTATTAAGTGTTTATAATTTCAACAAATATTACTTTTGATTATAATATTATTTTTTAAGAAAATATATTTTTTATGAATGTAATTATATTTTTGTTAATAAATAAAATTAAAATTTTTTATTTTTAAATACCTTTTAAGAACCTTTTAATTATATTTAATTTAATAAATAAAAATAAATATTGTATAGAAATATTTTTTTAATATTATTCATATACTGCGTTGGCCCAATCTCATCTGACTTCACAAAGACTGGGCATCTAGCTCATAATCAATCCGTTCTTACTCAATGTTTGTGCACCCTCAAGGAATACCCATTTCAATAAATTATTAAGCGTTCCTAAAGTATCATATTATTTATGCTCTTATCCAATACTGAGGCTCAAAATCATAATTGGCCTGGATGTTATTCTACTTATTCACCTATTAAACTTTTTAGTTTTCTTGTTCCTAACTTTTTGACATACAAATTTTAAATTTTCTGAATAAGTCTTATTGTATTTTGTATTAGTAAAAATATCAATATATATTTTTATTTTGATTTTACAGTAAAATATTTTATTAAAATTTTAAGTTTTTTATTATTATTATTATATACTAACACAATTATTTAACTATTAACTATAACTAATACGATAAAAAAATATTTTAATATTTCAATTTTACCATTTCTCTCTTTTTTTACTTTTCTGAATTTAAGCCAATTTTTGGCCCCAAAAAATAATTAAGCCAATTTGAACACGTCATCATAACTCGGTGCATTGTGCATACTGGGAATTGCACCTTTCGATACTTCACAAAGCAAAATCAAATAAGCAATAGATTCTGCCGCTACTAGAAACAGCGACGATTCTCTTCCCCATTCGCCTTCAGTTTACGTTGAGCTTCAACTCCGATGGCGTCTGGTGGAGGAAACACAGGGGTAGAGTGGCACGTGCGGCCTCCTAACCCTAAGAACCCCATTGTGTTCTTTGATATCACCATCGGTAACATCCCCGCTGGTAGGATCAAGATGGAGCTCTTCGGTGATATCGCCCCAAAAACCGCTGAGAATTTCAGGCACTTTTTTGTCTAAGCTGTGATTTTACTTTTTCTCATTGTCAAGTTAGTTTGCTTAGGAATTTGATGGGGAGAAAGTTAAAAAGTTTGGAAATTGTTTTTTTTTTTTTTTTGTGTTTGATAAGAGAACCGTTGCTTTTTAGCGCGCGATTAGAGAGGCTCAGTGATGATTCGTTGGGCTTCTTTATATCTTTAGCTGAAATGAGCAACACTGATAATAAAGTAAGGGTGGAAGTCAAAATTTGGCAGCTGTATTCTGTAGTTAGTTCTATTGCTGCTTGGCTTTGAACCTGGTATTTGAGCTATTGACTTGTGAAGAGCCTTCCAAGGGTGGAGGAGGAAACAGAAAGCAGTTAGAAGATAAGAATTATCATCAGTTCAATTTAAAATATGATTAGACCTGAAATTATTGGCTATGATAGATGGTGAATTTGATTTCCTATTGAAGTCTGTTCTATTAAAGCAAAAGGTCAAAACAGAATCAATCTTGAGCTTTTTGACTTGCTTTATTTCTGTCCCACAGATATAAATGAGATTACAATACCATTATTGTAACATTCAAAATGTTAAGTGCAACCTTATCTTGATCTTGGTATCTTATGTTAGAATTCATTTGTTGGTTCTGAACAGAGGGAATTTGACAACATACTGCTGAGACATTAGTATGATTTTTCTTTGTTTATGTGATATCATATGTTTCACTTTTGAAGTTAAGACACTTAAATTTTAGCTGATGTTACATTCAAGTAGATGTGAGATAAATGATTTTGTGACACACATTCAAAAGTGAAGTACACATTTTGGTAAAAATGATTATCCTTGGAAGTAAACCTGTATATTGCACACCCTTGATGCTACTTTTGTGAGCTTTGTGTATTTGTTATTACGTTGCACATCAAAGTCTGGTTATTTACCAATTTATGTCCTTCCTATTGATTTTTTTTGCTTTTAATTTTCTGGCAGGCAGTTCTGCACAGGCGAGTACAGGTAGTGCAACAATTTTTTTAAAGCTGGCCAAGTGTGGGCTGAAATCTTCCATGATTTTCTTTTTATTATCCTTTCCTCTTTTGGGTTCAGAATACTAATGAGAATTGAAAGCCTGATGGGTTTTCATCTATTACTGTGCTTTGCTATTTTGAATTGAGACCTGGCCTGATACAGCATTAACATCACTGTAGTTTAAATCATTTGGACTTCTGAATGACTAAATAAATAGTAGTCCTAATTGTAATCCTTATCTTGAGTGTTCTTTCAATCTCTTCACTTGATGTCAATCTTCCAAGTAGATACTTCATTCCAAATGGCATATTTTTGTTTGGTAAGGTTTACAGCTTTTGTTATGATCTGAATTATTTGCTAGGAAAGCTGGGCTTCCTGTTGGTTACAAAGGCTGTCAATTTCATAGGGTGATTAAGGATTTTATGATACAGGCTGGTGATTTTATCAAGGTACTGTTCTGCTCCATTAAGCTTAGACTTTATCTTTTTTCTAAGTGGCATCAGGTGATTGTGATACCATCTTTGAGGAGAAAAATATCCAATATTAAAATAAGCAGATCACTTGTATAGTCTACATGCATGGTTTGTTTTTATTTGACCCATGTTACATAACATTATTAACAGCAACCTCATACATTGATGCCCAACCAATTTCTCACTAATCTTAGATGTCCGTATCTTATAAAATGTTAGAGAACTCAGGAACGTCAATATTGTATCAATTTTTTTTTTTTGACCAGACAATGTTGTATCAAATTAATAACAGTATCAGTCATCAGGATTGGAAAAGCTTTAAAGTTTTACTTATATACAACTACATAATTTTAGCATTGCATCTATTACTGCACTTGGATTTAATCCAGATCCATATAATTATGTGAATTTTTTTAGCATGACTTCTCTTTCTTTGGAAAATTCAAATCAACAAGAGAGTACTGTATTTTGAATGGAGATATAAGTTATGCTCAATGTTAAATATATAATTTGATAATGTGATTTATATACAATGATTTTAATCATTGCACCTTATTAAATGTTGCATTCAGTTGTTCTGATCAGTACTCAATGTGGTTCCAAAAATCTTAAGCACATATTATATTGGCTAACTAGCCCCCATTTATCCACAAATGCTGCATATGGCTTCTCCATTGCCACTCAAAGTTAAAAAAACTGAGATGCTTGGGATTCCATTGTTTTTCATGTGTTATATACTGCTAAATTTAATAGTGTTAGTGCCATATTTTTGTTGTTATATTGATCCTCTGGAATCCACCCTGATACAGTTCTGTCTTCCTTTGTTGATTTGCGCTCATTTTATTTATATCTTCAGCTGCAAAAATTGAGTTGTATTCTGTTTTGTTGTGAAATTTCTGATGAATTCATCTTCTTACTCCACAGGGTGATGGTAGTGGCTGTGTTTCCATCTATGGACACAAGTTTGACGATGAAAATTTTATTGCCAAACATACTGGCCCCGGTCTTTTATCAATGGTATGTATCAACTTGCATCTTGCTTCTTGAATGCGTCAAATTTATATTCTTATTTCTTTTGCTTAACTTGTGATGCGATAAATCTATGTGGCTAAATAATGGTCATTTTAGTTTTTGACTTTTAGTGGTCACCCTGTCCATGGACAGCCTGCTATCCTCAAGACTGGTTCAATCTTGTAGTTCTTGCTCACCCTTTCCCTGTCGTAATAAATAAATAACAGTGATTTTACATTTTTTGGGATATAATAATCTGGTCAATATATTTATATTATCACAATATTGAAGTTCTTAGAAACATTCCCTATCCCTTAGGAAAGGAAAAACAATATTCCTGAGATCTTCGCAAGTTTATACTTGGTTTACATTTCCAAAATTAAGAAGGCTTAAACCATGTTTTCTAATCTGCAGGCAAACAGTGGACAGAATACCAATGGTTGTCAGGTAATGTCTCAATGGTCACCCCATTCTTCTGTCCTTATCTCCTTTCTCTTGCTTGGGAATATTAAATTAGAAATGCTCTATTTGACTGATGAATTCTCGTTTCCTTTCTCGCAGTTTTTTATAACCTGTGCCAAATGTGACTGGCTAGACAACAAGCATGTCGTTTTTGGGGTATGTTCTCATATCGTTGTTTGCATAATTATATTATTATTTTTTTCTTGGCCAACCGCATAATTATATTATTCTTCAAACAACCAATATGAAGGGTTAGTTACTGATCCCCATGAGCTTTGTGCTTCCTTGCCTTCAAATTATGAATTATGACGCTTGTAGAATCATCACGCCTGTTAACTAAAATAGATATCTTAAACCTGAGAGCCACACAAGCAAAAGCTTTTATCTAATTTCATTTTAGGCATGTAAGTGATGTAACAATTAGATTAGATATTGTAGGGGGTATGTACAGAAGTGCAATTCATCCTGTTATATGATTGTGAAGCGAAAAGTATCATGGCCCCACGGAGGACTGGCTTGTGTTAAACTCTGTTGCATTACAAACTGTGCTGAGTTATAAAAATTTTCACTCAGCACCGAAGTTTGACGCATTGTTAAGATCAACTTATTTTGACCCATGAATCCTCAGTCTGATTCCTAAAATACTACTAATGATTCTTTGCTGGTGTTCATCTGCCAATTGCAGTGTGTGTTTCTTTGGAGTTGAAACAGTCCATCTAACCTGAGATTTTTTAACCAAAAAAAGAAATTTTCAGCTGTAAAATATTCATATGCCTTAAAGTAGTTAGCCTTGTTTGGATTTGCTGGGCATTTACTTGTCATCCCATATCTTTGATGCAGAGGGTGCTTGGAGATGGCCTTTTGGTTGTCAGGAAGGTTGAGAATGTGGCAGCTGGACCCAATAACCGGCCTAAATTAGCTTGTGTCATTGCTGAGTGTGGAGAAATGTAAGATTTAAGCTTTTATCAGTCCTTATGTGAGCAAATATTGATTGAATCATTTATAGTAAAATCATCAGTTATGACACTTCAACACGATGTGAACTGTCAATTGTAGATGAGAATGCATACTTAAAACTCTCGGTGGTATTTTTTTTTTTATAATTTTTGTCATCAAGTTTTTAACTTAAAATGTGTTAAGTGAATGGATCTATAATTATAACATAATATATAATTTTTTACTTGAAATTGTATGGTTTTTCAATTAAATCATACACCTATTATATTGAAAAGTTATTTGTAAGGTTTTAATTGAAGAATTTAATAATAAAAATGTAAATAATTGCATCTTACTTTAAAAAAAGTTACAGGACATTTTTTTTTAAAGAAATCACTCTGTACGTAGGTTTTTTTTTTTGCCAGCACTCTTTCCCTAGCCTTTTTTCTTCGATTAACCATTCTCTACTAAGTTGATAGGCCCAATAATGCTGCATACTTTTCTGGGTTTCTGGATCAAGGTCCATGGTTTAGAGTCCAATCACTCTGTTGTTGACCTGATCAGTTTTGATCGAAAATTGATTTTTCAAGGGTTTGGGGTTGATTGGATTGGAATTATGATTATTTTTCAATTTGATTGCTTGATTCAGTTTAACTGTTTTTTTTTTTAATTATGATATTTGGATAACGCTTTGATATTTAAATTTTTATGTATTACTGGTTCTTCATGGCATTGCAAATCATAGTTGATTCCCTCTTCTGGATCTTCCAAGTAATTAATTCGGAACAGGGGTCTTAATAACGGAGAAAATCTATATATCTAGACGTTAATGTGTTTATCATCAAATTCTTCAACAAAATATATGTGAAAATATTTTTCCAGACGTCATGGATGTGTATTGGGAAAAAAAAAAGGTTGATTTTATATTGAACAGCTTAATAAAGACCGATGGGGAAAATGCGTGAGATCAATTAGTTAATATGGTCATGAATACTTTGTCATGTTTTATGCCAAAAGGGCTGCACACTTGACTTAAATAAGTACCTGTTCAATAGGCAAGGATGGTGACTTCTACATACTTTTTGAGTGTTGATGCTTCTCTCAAAACATCAATTTAAAAAAAAAACTCAATTAATGTGTATGCTGCATAAGAATACATCTGATTATATCAATTAATTAATATTATTGACTTAATATTTAATATTTAATAATTAACACAATAATTATTAAATTTATGTTAATTAATACTTATCATAATATTTAACTAATTAATTATTATTACTATTATTATACTCATTAATCAAGCAAAAATTAAATAGAAATTTGAAAGTTATTAATTACTGAATAAGTTAATATTTTAGAAGTAAACATAATAATAATAATTACGTAATTATTATGATAAGTATTTTTAATAATATTGTGTGTGGAAAGGAACTTACTTCTCCACACATTACATCGTTTTCGTAAAATAGTGCAAGGCGTGAGTTTTAAGGACTCAACTTTGGGTGGCAAAAAGTATTCATGTCAATCTTGATTTATGATCTGTCCATTCTCTATTTCTTGCATCAGTGTATTACATGACAATTGATAGAAAAAGCAAGAAAACAATAAACTCAAAAAGGATCTTTTCGTCCTTTTTTTTTTTGGGAACCTGTTCCAAATTAACACAGGCCTACTATGAAGAAAAAAAAAAGCAAAAGAAAGCCTTAAAGTTACCATTACAATAAACAGTATAATTAGTGATAAACAGACATACTGCTTCCCACCAATTCTACACTTATGTGACTAAATGAAGCACTAATATCAGTAATACAGAAAGACTACGACACAAGAAAACCTGTAAGGGTAATTAATACCTATGACGGCCTGGCATTGCTGGTCCCAGACCCATGAAAGTCAAATGAAACATAAAAGGTAATTTTCTACCCTTTAATCCCTTGGGCGAGCCAACCAGAGGGAACTAAGAGCGCGAAGCCGTGAAAAGTAGTCGTGTATGGCGAGGAGGGCCCGGGCCGATTGGCGAGTTGTCAATATACGGTGCATTTGTTGCAGTGTTTGCTGCCGCAAATTGTCAGCCTAATAAACACAACAGAAATCTGGAAGTGAGTAAAATTGAACTCCTTTGCATGCCAATGATCTCTAAAACTGCCAAAAATGTGAACCAAAAAGTTGTTGATGCTAAATTGCCAGAAGTTCAGAAACAAACATTGCTTACATTAGAGAGTCAAATCTGACCATACACAATCTGTTTTAAAGAAAAAGATCATTTCTATTTACCCAGAGCACTTAAAGTTATATCAGTTTTAAAAACTATTAGGAAGCCAGGATTGGAATAAAACATTACAAAAATATATAAGAAAAATGTAAACCTATAAGTTCACATAAGAGTAAGGAAAAAATTTACCTGTCGAATAAAACCCTCGAGTGTGCCTAGCTTACCCATGGCCATAGCCATTTGGCCCATGTAATTTGCCACATTTCCTGATGAGCCAGATGAGCCAAGAGATCCACTAGATAGTGTCTCGGCTAGGGATTGTTGCAAAGCTTCCATACCCTGAGATAATGCATCTTCTGCTTGTTGAGAGGATTGCTGCAAGTTGCTAATGCCAACCAGCTGCTGCTCTGTGAGAGGTTCCAATTGAGTTATCAGAAGCTGCAACCAAAGTCATGGAACCCAGGCCAAAGGTAAGAAAAACTATAGTGATTTCAGATCTCAGAAATAAATATTCATGGTCAAAATTCATTCATGAGAAACTGTTATGCATGATAGAAAATGACATAAGTCTTTTTTACAGCTCCTATCAGATGCTTCATTTTCAACCGGCCAATTCTTTCTAACTTTAACCGAACCCAAACTAAAAAGAACTCAAGTATTCCAAATGGATGATTGAATAAAGATTGGGAAAAAGGATTCCACTGTCTCTGACAATTACAACCAACTGAATGCAATAAACGGCTGGGAACAACAATGGTCAAACTCAGGAAAGGAAGTTAAAAAGATGATTGTAGAAACTTCTTTTTCTTCAATATACATCATTTCCAAAAAGAGCTTAAGGTAAAACGTTGCCTTCCTTTTATGACGGTATATTGTGTGCCCAAAAGTATCTTCTGAAGAATATTCCATCAACAAGCAATTAAGGTATCATTTGGCATAAAATGAAGAGGGAAAGAAGCCTGAAGGAGATAGAGAATATCCTTGTGAAGGTAGATTTTCATAGAATTTTATTAGATGCACATCAGTTTAAGCAGAGTTAGAAATTGCAATAAAAGGTTTATCATTATTCATTCAGAACTAAAGTTATATTCTGAAGATGACCCGGTCACATTGTAAATTCAGTACAAACAGAGTTCGGGATTCTGCTGCTCAACCTTACTCCTATTTCCATCCCCAAAGCTTACAGAAAACAAGTAAAACCTAAAAGGGTTTCCTGTGCAAGCATAGGAGTCCCTTAGAATGAGATGAACCTAGAGTTTCCACCTCAGGAATTAGTTATAACATATGAAAGTGAATATGGGAAAGTGAGAAAAAGGAGAGACTAGCAGTAACTATTTAAGTCCTATGTAATAATCTCTGATCATTAATAAAGTCATTTGATCAACCACAAATGAGGAAATAACAACAAATTTAAATACCACAGGGCAACCTGGCATGCTCGTGTAATTACTTCTCTTTTACAAAACTCAGACTAAGTAAGCTGCACCTATCTTATGATAGTTGAAACTTAGAACGACCTATAAAAGTGTGTTATTATTTCTTTAACTCAGTAAGTGAACCATGAGACCCATAGACAAAAGGTTCAAAATAACCTCACCTTGAGGAGTTCAGATGATCGAAAACCACCAAGCCATAGAAAACACCTCTCCGCAGGTGTTTTCCACATGCCGGACAACAAATGGAAAACATCAGCCTTAGCCGCACTACTTTTTAGCCTAAAAATCTCATCATAGTGAGCCAGTACGTTATCAACAATTATGCGAAGTTCTGTATCACCAGCATGAGAATTCACAGCTGCTCTTAGCTCATTAATTTGGCGATTTTGCTCTTCCAGCCACCTTGCATATTCTACATCAAATGCCATGGCCCCTGTAAAACAATATGGTAAAGATTACTGATTGGCTTGTGCAAATGAAGGTAACAAGAAAACAGCGGACGAATTATATCTGTTGCCTGACATAACTTGTTACTACAAAACAAACACAAATTATGCAACTATTTTTCCAACTATTTCAGTAATCAAAATTATGGAAGGAATAACATATCAGAAAAAGAAGATACCATTTCCACTCATTGTATTTGTTTGATCACTTGAGCTTGATATGAAGATTCCCTACCCAAAAAAGAACAAGAAAATTTGGTTTATGTTAAACATGATTGGCAAAGAGTTGTGTCAAAGAATATTTTTATTTTTGGGCATAAGAGAATAACTATATCCTACCTGCTGCCTAGCTCGCTGAAGCTCTTGCTCTAGTTGGGTCAACTTCAAACGACTACTTTCCAATTGTTGGACATAGGCCTATGGGGAAAACCAAAAAGATGCATTTCACAAATGAGCTTATGGTATCAAGCCTACACCATATGGGAATCACTTGATTCTACTACCATCATCACTGCAAAAGCCTCATATATGGTTATTAAAGGTTGAATATCTAAATGTGACATGATATTGTCTCTTGCGTAGGTGAACATTATACAAGAAACATCCAGACATCCTTCTTACTTCCAAGATTATATCACTGGATATGAGAAAAATAGAAGAGGAAAAAAAATGTTATGCCTGTGCCAGTGAAACAAAGGACTGTTCCTAAAATCAAAGAATGCTCATGATTATAAATCCCAAAAAAGGAGGAAGCACAAATAAGCCGGACTATGATGAAAGAGGGCCCAAAAGAACTACGCTCAGAGGGGGAAATTAAAAAAAAGAAAACAAAAAAAAAATTCAAACCACTATAATGTATCTTCATGTTAATGAAAAGCTGCAGGATTTGCTACCAGATTTTGTATGTACTTTCATGCCAGAAAAGAATCCATACCCACAACCAAAGAATTTTACTCAGTATATACCAAAAACGGGAGGTAGCAAGAGAAGTAAGAATATAGAACTTTGATGAAGTCATAATACTTAAAATCAGATTAAATTAGTTCATTCACCAACTTGTCTACTTGTGTCAGCAATGGAAATGATTAGAAGGTGCTCATCCGCTCATCCAATTTTGAAGGATGGGAGGGGGATTCTAAACTTGTCTCCTAAAAAGCACTCAAACAAATTAGATTCGACACTCCAAACCATGCCATCATTGAAAACTTCAAGCATTTATTTCTCTTATTGATAAAATTATATCTACAAAAACAAGTCACAAGGAAAATAGTGTACATGCATAAGCAACACGAAGAAAATAAACAATGCAATTAAAGATGAGGAAACAGGAATAACTATTCTTTATAATTCAATATCCATAAAAAATAAAGAATCCTTTTGAAGAAAATGGAGAACAGATACCAAGCAACATTACTAAATGCTGAAAACCCTCAAGTCCCCCCCCCCCCCACCCCTCTTTTTGGTTTCATTTCATATGTTGTTCTCTAAGCCAAGCCTTAGCCTTCACGGACCTAAATCAGTCAGTGCGTAAAGTGCTGTCAGCCAACAGACCCATGTATCAGTAGATCGGAGCTAATACCAACATTCAAGGAAACTAAACTCAGACATAAATCAAAGTTTCAAGAGAATCAACACTGACTCCAAGTCTGCCCTCTACTATGACACCATGCCAAAAAAGAAGATAAAAGGGTGGCAGAGCAGAAAGTTTATACATGATATTAGGTACATAGTTCATATAGAACAGAGTAGTTGAAGAGATCAAAGTCTCCATCAAGAAATGTATATGCTGGTATTTACTCGTCCCCAGTCAAAATCAAACAGGATTTCACCATGATAACAATGAGAGCCATCTCTTTAAACTACAACAGAAATTCCTAGTGCTTTTGATGCCTTCCCAACCAAAATATCAGGTGAGATTCGTACTATTTAAATATTAGAAACAACATAATATACGAACATGACATATTGTGTCACCTCCCTGAATCAGTAATTATTTTCTTGAGTTCTCAACTTCCAATAGTGATGAATAAAGAATAATGTCAAAAAGGTTTAAAGAAAAAGAGAATATTCCTAAGGGATTTGAAAGATGGATTCCAAAACAAAGCAAACTGCACAGAAGCATAAACAATAACACAGTCACTCAAAAAATGGTCTGAAAAATCTCACAACAAATTCTACTAGGAATAAGATTACACTACACTTAAAGGTAACATAGTATCCCGTTACCTCAGACTAAAAATGGAACTTCTCCAGCTGTTGAATTGAAAAAGAAATGGTCAAAAATAGGAAATTGAGACTCACTGGTGAGCCTCAGGTATCTCTCTTCACTCGCTGGTAAGCTCCTCAAATATGTAGATCCAAATTAATCATCCAGATAGGCACGACCACATAGATGAGAAAATATGGCACATTCAAAACAAAAATGCTACACAGACTTTGTGTAAGGTAAGGCAGTTCTGACCTTTTCAGTTATGATGATTTGATAGTGATATTCATGTGGAAAAACAAGAAGTCACAAGTATGCATGCAAGCACAAAAATATATATATATATATATATCCATATTTTTAATATAAGAAATAGGTATAACAAATTATTTCATACTTTCTTTCTCAACCGGCTTTTTCTTGCAGCCTCACGATTCTGAGCAAGCCTGCGGAGAGACTGCAATAATTAAATGAAAACAAGCATCACGTGAAAGGTACCATTAAGAATTTTAGATATTGCTCACACAGTATGATTTAGATATATAACCTTCTGATCTGTTTTATCCTTTGATCTATCACTGGAGTCAGAAGCCGCAACAGTAAGGGATTGACTCCTATCATACTGGAAAAGCATGCATACAATGTCAGATTGTCAAGACTCAAGAGATGTCAATTAGCAAAACCTTCAACTCTGATTCCATGAAAATCATGGAAAAGGCTTCCAGACATGCATTATGTTCAAATACTGTTTAAATGCAGGTTAATGATTGACGACACTAGGTTCAACATAAACAGGTACCCAAATGTGAAAATGTGTCGGGCCAAAAAAAAATGAAAGTGGAAATGTGGGCTATCAATATAAGACTTATCAATAAAAAGAAAGGGAGAAAATAGCATACCAAGAAAGATAATCAAACATTACCTGCTGATTTTTATCATCAGTATCGTCCGTAGAAATATCGGTCCTAGGACTGGCATCAGCCATGGCTGAATCTTCCCACACTTCTGTATTACCTCTTGATATAGTTACCAGATTAGATGATTGGACCTTTTGTAATTGTAACCTTTGTGACTATGCCTAGTAGTTGGAATCAGTCTTTATCAACCAAAGTTTGAAACTGCATTAGGAAATGAAAAGAAAGAAAATATGAATTGCCTTCTACAAATCACCATGTTTAAATTATGTCAAAGCTGAAAGTTTGTAAGATGATAACTAGGGCAACTCACCTTACCAAAAGTACCTGCAGGAACAGAACCTGAAGTTGTTTGGGTACTTACTTTTAATGAATTCAAAACTGAGTTGAATCATATAACCAGAAAAACCATGAGAGAAGGAAACTAGGAACGGGTGAAAAACAAGCCTAAATCTGCTGACAAGAATATAGAAAATAAATTAATCAGGTTATATTTGTGGATATCTAAATCTTCACCCAAAAGTAAAGGCATGTGTATATTTGTTCCCATGGGAATGTTAGTGTGAGTGCAACTAGTCCTTTTTTCTTATCCTCTGCCAAATCACCACAGGCTTTATGATGAAATGATACTTCAAGATCATTTCAACAAACAAAAGAATTCATCTAAAGAATATTTTATGCTTGAAAATTGTCATCAAAGGAGATAATAGTATAATACAATACCCATATAATAATTGTTCCATGTGAGCTTATCTAAATTGGATTATAGGATATACTTCCACTCAGATCAGTAGCATCCTCTAAGAGATATCCAACTGATTGATCAAATGCTCCAAAATCGGACACACAAAAAGAATCAATTGTGCTTCCCTTGGTATAACTGAAATTTAAAAAACAGATAGTCAGATATAGGCTAAAAAAATAATAATAAATGTGTTTTTTTCAGACAGCACATAAAACCTAAGTCATCTAAAACTTATATGAATAAAATAAAAACCAGAAATGGCACTAGGTTCCACCAACAACCCCCCCCCCCTGGGTGGCTGGCGGGCCCAACACACCCTCCCAAAAAAAAAATCTGATTCATCTCAAGATAGCATTGTAGCCATCATCCAAGATGGTCATTTACAGACACAAGGTCATTTACAGGCACACCATTCCCCTTGCACATTCACCATTATTTAACCATAATTCTCATGCATTTAATCAGATCATCTGTAAGTGCATCCACGCACAAAAGCCACGTGTGAAATGCATAGCACTGAATATGTTACTGTAACAGCACGTTAAAACTACGTTAAAGGTGTTTCTAAATTCATAATAGCATAACATATTTAATATTATCCAGTTCATTTTACCAACTGTGCTACAATAAAGAAAACCCAAGTAACCCAAGGTTTACAATACACAAAAATCTTTGAGAAAAAAAAGAGCCAAATTAAACACCATCAGAAACTTCTATCATAACAACACGCTCCTCAAGAAAACAAAAGACAATGGCATTTACAACTAAAATCTGTCTATCATTCTCCACCTCTCTCTTGGCCTTAAAAGCTTCTTGATGGATATTCTCATTATCCTCAGTCCAAAAGTAAAGAGAGAATAAATCATCTCTTAGCCAGCAAGTTAGTAGTTGGTGTGTCTTAAGGCCAGTGAAAGTAACCACTTAACGACAATACAGCAAGTCTATGCATGCGTCTACACTATTTGTCACATGTATATAATATGTAACAGATAGAAGAAATGGAAAGGAAAGAGGGAAACATAGAAAGAGAGACGGGGGGGAGAGAGAGAGAGAAGAGGAAGAGAAACAGAAAACGAATTCAATTCCAGTAGTGCCAAAAAGCCACCAATACAGACCCTTCCCTCCGCTGAATAGCCATTGGCCCTTCAACGACTATACCAAACTAAAACAGCAATTCAAACTCACACACGTTACACACATATTATATAACAGTACATACCTTAAGGTTACAGTTAGAATCTGTTTGCTAAGATATATACCCAGGATTAATTAACACCACATATGCTATCATTAAGACATCTGAATAAATGAATGTCTCATACATTAATTAAGTTCTGGTTCAAACAAATTATACTTTATCATAAAAATAACCAAAAAGTAAGATCATTAAATCCAATATTAACTTCATAGAGCTATTTGCTATTTCAAATTAAAGAGACCCAAGCAACAAGGAATGTCAGCGTTCAAGGCATTCATTGTACCATCCACAATGTTAAAAAAGAGTAAGAGAAGCCTCTAAGAAGGGGGAAAAACTCTTCACTAATGCAGTGAGCAACATTTAATAATTAAAAACATAACTATAAATATGAAGCCGAAAAGATACTCACCAAAAAATGATGGAAACCAGAAGTATACGGTGCATTAGATATGTAGAATTGAGAATCAAAGTTGGGCATCCTTCTTAATGCTCCCTTCTCATCTTCAAAACCAAACCCGCTTATACTGCCCATACATCATCACCACCGTATCCATAATTCCCCTGCTCCTTAATCAATGAGAAAACACAACCCCTCACTGAAATCAATTCACAAACTCAATCACCATGTTTGCTTTAGTAGATGTAAAAGTAGACTACGAACATTACAAGCTCAGCAATAAAAGAAAGCAAAATAGCTTCAGATGCAAACACAGCAAAATACTGCTCTTGCACAATGCACAAATTACTAAAGCAGAAAGCGGCCCATCTTCAGAAGCTTATTCCCGCTTGGATGTTCGGCAAATTTGACGTCGACATAGATTTCAGAAAAGGCAAAGCACGAATTGAAATCAAATCAAGGAAAACGCGAAGTCCCAGAGATATAAACTGACACGAAACCCTTATTGCAAAGCAGCTCATATCAACAAAATACACTACTAGATTATGCAGCGAAATCGCGGAGGCCACATCCCAAGTGAACCCACTAGCCAAACTCGAAGAAAACGAAACTTAAAAAAGTCAAAGTAGCACACTTTGACATGCAAGAGACTAGGCTGACACTAACCTAATTACACGGAGATGCCCAAAACAAGAAAAGGAACCGAATCCAAGCTAGAGAAGATCAAAATCACCATGAACATGATGATGATACTCATAGTAAAGCAGAAAATGAACCAAAGTTACCAAACCCACCTTGGAATTCTGAAGCAGAAGATGATGCTAATGATGACGATTATGGTTTTTTTTTTCTTTTTTTTTGTGATTCGATGGATTAAAGCGAAGGAAAAGGGAAAGAAAGAGAGAGAAAGAGCAACGTATAGACCATTCCAATATGTAGACGTCTTCTTGTGCAGAAACCTTCCACTTTCAGAGGACTAGTGGTTTTTAAACTCCGTTTTTTTTAATGATTAGTGCTTTACTGCATTGACATGAATTGTGTTTTTCTGTGCTGGTTTTTTTTGTTTTATGAAGATTTTTCTGTGCTAGTTGGTTTTTGATTTTTAGTTAATTTTTTATCTTAAAGATATAATTTTTTTCTGATTTTCTATTTGTCAGAATTATACTGACATTGTGGCAATGCAACCAATAGAATCAAAACGAACTTTCAGTTTTTACCCAAAAAAAAACGAAAGAAAGCTAACTTTCAGTTCGGTGTGGAAGCTATGATCCTCTACAACCGATCACAACGTACAAGCATTTTTTATTACACTAAATGTAAAGAAATTAAAAACTATTACTAAACTGGAACTTATAAAAATAAAATTTATTAAATTAATAATTATAAAAATATGAAAACATAAAAATACAATTTCATAATCCAAAAAACTTGTTCCAAGTTATTTTATTTTTATTTATTTTAATTTTGTAAAAAGATAAAATAAACATAATATGTAAAATTTATTATTTTCATTTTCAGACATTGAAATAAATTTTATTATATAAATAAATAAATCTCATATATTCTATGTTATTTTTGTATGAAATATTGTGGCTTTATATGTGTTTTTATAACATTATGACTTTATATGTTATCCCAAAAACGATAAAGATCCTAACTCCAAATGGATGCGGTGCCCTTACTTGTTTTGTTCCTCTAACTTTCTAAAACCATGAGTCGGGAAAAAAAAAGAAAAAACATTCTAACATAGGATATGTGGAAGAACCAGTTTATCTTTATGAGAGAGAAATACTTATATTCATAATTATTTATAGTCATTTTTTCTGCCACCATAATTATTTATTTATTTGTTTATAATCCAAATGTATACTTTTTAACCCAAAAAAAGAAAACAACACACACATGCATGTATGCTAACTAGGAGGCCCAGTAATAATTATAAAAAAAATTCAAATAGATATGGTGCACAATCTAATTTAAGTAAGAAATCACAGTATTTATGACTCCAATAATTTTAATTACTAATGTATTATCTAATGATTGGGTATTATTAAAAAAAAATTTGTATGTATCAATAATATTTAAGAGCATATTTCGCTTAGTTTTTTGACCTACATAGAATAAAAAATTTTATTCTGTTGTGTTAATTGTTCAAAAAAAATTTTAAATTTTAAATTTGAATCATTTAAAATGAATATAAATAATTACTTCCTCTGATCTAAAATATAAGTATTCTTTTAGAACATTTTTTTGAATTAAAAAATAAGTCTTCTTTAAATAAAGCCAAAAATATTAATGATTTTTTTTCTAATTTATCCTTATCGTTTATTAACTCATGAGAGAGAATATTATTTTGAAAATTATATTTATTAAGGGTAATGTTAAAAAATAATATAAATTTTTGATAAATTTAAATAATTTAACTCCCTTTCTTGATTTGTACACACTTTATTAAAAATAACTTATATTTTGTACTATAAAGAGTATCGTTTAATTTGATAATGAACCAAGCTTCTTAATTGTTGGCCCAAAAAAAAGGCTTCTTAATTAAAAAATCCGTTCATTGTTATTAATCATTTTTACTTTTTTAACCAAACCATAAAAAAATAGACAACATGATTTTTGTTATTATATTTATACATGTAGTAAAAACTAAAATTCTCAATAAAAAAATAGAGATCCAATTTTTCGTCCAAAAATATACTCTATCTAAGAATCAAACTTTTATAAGTTTTATGTTGTAAAAATTTAAATATTATAATTATTTTTCAAGGTTAAAATTGCTACTACATTTTACTATTTCAGAGGACCTATTATTAGATTTTGCTAAAAATAATACAAAATTTTAATTATCTTTTGTAGTAATTTTTCAAAAATTAATAAGAAATATCTTTAAAAACTTAGTAATAAGTTCTATGAATTTTATATTAATTTTGATGTTAAAAAATAGTTATTAATTATTAATTTCTTATTTAAAAATTACAAAATCTGAAGATATACTAGATGAATGAAGGAAAAAGAACGTTTCTTAGGATTGGGATGGATCATTGAAAATTTGAAATTATCCTGCCCTGGCCTACTTGTCCAAGACATGTTAGAGGGGAATAATTGGAATGAGACGTTTCCTTTCTATTCATGCTATTTTTTTCCCCTTATCCTCTTAATCATTGTTTTTTTTCATTTTAAAATTATAAAATGTCCTAAGATGGCAAGATTATTTTAAGATTAAAATTATATATATATATATATATGAAATCTTTGTATGTTTTACAAGTGTGCTTTGACATATTTTTTAAAAATATTTTTAAAAATAGTTGGTTAAAAAATATTTTCAAAAATATATTACTCATTATATTAATTTGATGAGGGTATTGGCTCAAGATTTATTAATTTGATGATAATTAACAATGATATGAAACTTTGAATTTTGGGAGTTGCTTGTTATACTTTTTGACAAGTTAATTTTTAGAAAAGTTTATGCTTTTTCTGTTTATTTAATTTCTAAGAAGTTGAAAATATTTTTAAAAAAAATGTTATGCTGTAGTGTAAGACAATAATATCCTTTCTATTAAAGAAATTGTTTGAATAGACAAATATTTTTACAAAATATCACAGACTACTCAAAAAATAGAATTTCCCAAGTCAAACCAACTTTTTGAAAGTTTTATATTTTTGGGAAATTAAATAATACCTAATGACCTACTCCCTAAAAAAACCTACTTCCCTCTTCTACTTTTTCCATAATTTTTCAGAATATGGTCAAGTCGCAGCTAGTTAAGAAAGTCATAATGCGGTTTGTATATAGACGTTCTTCAATCATGTAATCTGTATAACTATAAATCGAGAGATATGGGGGTGATCTTATCCGTCAAACTAGACAGTGTGTTAGACCAAAACCTTTATCCACACGCTTTTTTTAGTCCTTGTAATTTTAGCAAACTTTGAAACTAATCCCTGGGACTTTGAATTTTCGGTCCCTAGAATTTTGTCATTCAAAGCCGTGAATCCCTCTATTTATAGTTTTACACATATTAAGCTCTTCCACGTGGCACTTACTCCATTGAGATGGATGATGGTGAAACAATAAAATTATAAATATAAGATAAATATATGGAATAAAATTCAGCTATTTTCTCTCTTTTCTTGTTTTTTAAATTCACTTTCACTTTTACTGACTATGAGATACTAACCCCATCGCCCTTCTCAGTTTTTATTTCTATGTTATTTCTACGCATGTTTTCAACTCGTCTCTCTTCTGGCTTTTTATTTTTCACTGCTACATTATCACATCTGCTCTTCTCCTTTGTTTGCTTAGATCATCATTAACTTCAGTTATATTTAAAATTTACATTTTTTATTATCAAATTACTAAAAATAACGTACAGGGAAAATTAAGGACTTGTTTGATTATGTTTTCTATTTTTATATTATCAAAATAATTTTATAGAAATAAATTTTGAAAATAAGAAAATAAAAAAAATATATTTAAATAATTATTTTCAAAATCATAACAAATAAATGTTAAATGTGTTATTTAAAATTTATAATTTTAAATAAAAATTTTTTGTTATTTTCGTATTTTAAAAAATAAAAAAATTATTCATCATACCCTAAAACTTTATTCCTTTTAGTTTTCACTTCTTTTAAAATCGGTCCCTATATTTTAAAAATTTTGAAACGACTCCCTCCCCTTTTTACCGTCTGGCTATTTTTTTTTTTTTTGTTTTGGGCCAGATACCGTTTCGCTAGTTGCTCCCTACATATTTTATCATTTCCATTCATTCATCCCTCCCTCCCTGCCGTCAACACAATGCTACTTATCCACGTTGGAGGCTTACTGGATCGCAAAAGCAATTGAAATTAAATTAAGCAGTGGAAGCATCATGAAAATGGGAGCCTTTTCAGATAGTTGCTTTCATCTCCATCTCCATCATGAAAAAGAAACATAATTATATATATATATATATATGTGAGTACTTGAGGACAAGAATATTACTTGTAAATGTCGAGTTATATGTCATGTGATCATGAAAATTGCATAACAGGATTCTCTGAATCATATTAGACTCACGAGGTGCATGTGACTGAGAGCAAATGGGACAAAACAAAACAAAAAAAGAAGATTGTTCCTACCCTTTTTTTGAAACACTATAACAGAGGAATGAGATACAAATCCTGCACTTCGTTTTCTCTTCTCTATTCCATCTTCTACTATTTCTTCCCAACGTGCTTTGCTCTCTTGGTGAAATGGAATTGGTTTATCAGTCTAAGATTCACTTTTGGAAGCTTACAAGCTCTCGTGAGAAAATTTTCCTCCTTTTGCTTCAGTTTTCTCTGTTTGTTTCCTGAGAAAATCTTTAAGGGTAAGGACCAAAAATTATAATTCTTTTATTTTTTATTATTATAATTAAATAATTAAATATTTAATCCCTGTACTTTATAAATTTTCTAATTTGATCACGGTAGTTTAAATTGTTCACAATGGTTCCTGTAACTTGTAAAACATTTTTAGGTAGACGTCAATTTTTTTCGCCGTTTAAAGCTAGGGGTATTTCCTTTTTCGGCCTGATGCTAGGCTGCTTCAGCTCAAAACGCGAAAGAAAAAAAAATAAAAAACAAGGGATGTTAAAAAATTTGCAATGCCCAATGAACTCGATGCAGCTTGATCACATTTGGGCCTGTTTGTTTTGTATATCTTTTGATTTTTTAAATGGATCCTTTGCTAAAAATCAAAAGCCTGCTATCAGACTATTAGGGCCTGTTTGGTAGATGTAAAAATAGTGACTTGGAAATGGAATGGGAAACCGAGTATCTAAAAGGCTGGTTTGGTAAACTAGAAAGCATTCCTTTATGGAATACACTATGAAATCACAATATTCGTTTCCATTCAACAACAGTTGGAAATCAACTGTTCATAATGGAATGATGAACAGAAAGACTATTTTATCCTCAATTAATCACTCGCACAATTTCAAATGGGGCTTTATTATAATTTTATGTTATTTAATACATATATTAACTAAAAGTCATGTTACATTTCATCTATTATTTTTAATGCATCAAATAATACTTTTTTATTTATATTCTCATTCTTATTCACATTCCTTTCAAATTGCTTTTCATTGGTCTAAATTGGGCCTTAATCTTTAATGATGACCCACCAAAACATCAAATTTATTCCCAACTCTGTTTCAAGCTACTTAGGGACTTCATTCTTTTTTGTTTAAATCATTATTAAATTTGGAGGAAGAAGACTAGAAAGATGGGATGTATGTGGATGGAATTTTAAACAAAGATGATCTCAGTCGTCATCCTAGTAGAAGTAGACTATAAAGAAAAGGAGGAGATGAAGTGGAGCAAGGAAGATGAAGGGGAATTAGGGTTTGTTATTGGTGAATGATGAAAATGCGATTAAGTGATTCCATGTGTTTTAACATGATGAAATTTAAGTTCCATATTAACTGCCAAATAATCATACTCAAGTTGAGATGGCATAAACTCTGCTAAATTTAGTAGTCATTTTAATGGCGGGGTTGTTGGTCAAAATTTGAAAGGTGAGGATCTGAATGTTAAACTTTTAAATATAAAGGGAATTATATACAATTGATCCAAAGTTCAGTGCCATTATATATATTTTGACCTAAAATATAATAAGATTAAAAAGATTAAAATAAAATAAAAAGACACTAATAAAAAAAAAACTACACTAAACTCTAAGAGATCAAGAAAAACTGAAACAACAATCAAATAAACGAAATAATTTACAGCATCAAATCTCAACCAGATCAAACTTGAGGTGGCGTTGGTTGAATGACTCTACCATGGATCTTGAATATTGAAATTCACTGAAATCCTCAGATAACAGATCCAACCAAGAGCCCTCTTGCTGGAGCACATTGCAATTGCCCCTACCATCATGCTCACCTACCTTCCTACAATATTGTTCTTCACCATTTGAAGCTGCAGCCATGACTGCATTCTTATCGTTCTCATCATGATCTGCAGAATCCAGAACCCTCTCTGCAACATTGGAGTCTTGCCCAGTAAGCTCCTGCACAAGAGCTCTGAAGTTGGAAGCACTCGTCTTCACCTTCATGGGACTCGATATGTACGTCACCTTGATGTTCTTCTCCTTCTTCACGAGGACGTCGTCGATCCTTTTCTGCTTTCTCCACTTCGTCATCGCTGGGTTCTTAACCCCAAGCATCTCCATCAGTAGGTACAGTATCAAAAGTTTCAGTTTTGATGGTCAGAGAGACAGACGGTATTTCGGGGAAAAAGGTTTTAATTTTGATGGTTGATAACAGATTTGATGGATAAGCGTTAATTAAAAAACCCAACTTGCGGAAGAATTTATATAAAGGATTATTGAAAGCGACAAGGGGTTCTTAGTCAAAAGGTGATTTTCCCGGAAAGTGGCCGGAAAAGGAAAAAGGGGAATGATGATGGTGGAAAGGGGAAGGTGACGAGAAAGTTGTAGAAGATGCCAGCCATATATGGAGATGGAGATGCTTAAGGGACCCGTAAGCTTCTAGATAATTTTTGTGGAAGCAATGGTGGGAAGAAGATTGGAGATAGGTTTGTGTTCAATGAATGAACTCTTCTTATAGGTCACGTGGGCGCAGCCATGGATGACTAGGAACATATCTTCGTGCTTGGAAGCAGAATTCAAAGTCTTGGGTTGAAAATTGCGAGATATTATGTCGTCATCAACTCTCTGATTGGCAATGTCGACGGTTGGGTTTAAAATTGAACTCTGTCGCACACAAATGTACGATGAGGATAATGTTAATCATATCGTGTTCCAACTCACAGTCCAAATCACACACACACTAAATTTGAAAAATTGATAACAGCAAATTGATTATAATCATATACTACCTTTATAATTAAAAAATTCATTATATATTAATAATTACAATTTGAACTTGCGATCTATTGTTGGATTTTGTAAGAAACTAGTTTATAGTTGAGAAGCTAAGCACGGGAAAACAACACACTTGTCACTTTAAAGTGTCTGCATGTGGAGTATTAAAATTTTTTTTTAAAAAAACAAGTATAATGATATTGACAAGATGTAAGCTCCACCAAAATATATATATATATATATTTTGTGTAATACACTCATACTTTCTCTTTCGAATACTTTAATGTAAAAAGTTATTCGAAAATCAACACTCTTAATATTGGTATAATAAAAATCTCTCCCCCCCCCCTCCCTCTCTATATATAATAATAATAATAATACTGGAAAAAGTTATATATTTATTTATTATTGGATTAATACTGGAAAACTTATATATTTATTTATTATGGGATTTTTTAAAATGCACAAAATTTATAATAATTTGATGAAAATTTTGACTAAAGGGTCCATTAATTAGAATAAAATTTTATATGAAAAATTCAAACAACACTGCTCATGACATCACATGACATGTGAATAGTAAATTACTAAATTATGTAGATTAAATCAATGAAAGCTAGCATAGTGAGTAAAAATGGCACTGATATTCCACAAAAGGATTCAAATGCCACAGTTGATGTTAGAATTTTGTTGGTGATTAATCTATAAACACATTTTAAAATGTGAAATCTATTCTAAAAGCGTGTTTCAGTTAAAGTTTATATAATTGAAATCTATTCTAAAAGCATGTTTTAATTAAAGTTTATATAATTGATTTTGAGTAGAATTAATTTTGTAAAATTGATTTTAATTAGAATTGTTTTTGTCAAAAGTGATTTTATTGAAATGAAACATGTTTGGATGATTTTATTGAAAACACTTTTAGATAGATATTTACCAAAAATATCTTAAATGGCCTTGTTATTTAAATAATAATTTTTTTAAAAAAATCATTAATAATTTTTAATTAAAATTTTAATTTATAAATAATATAAAAATATTATATGACTAATTATCTTATACATGTTGTATAATTTAATTTTTTAATTGAATCACGAATATAATCTTTACGCTTTCAATAGGCAAAATTGAGAAGCATTATTGACAATTTTTCACTTATAATGAGTCATCAAAACTCAACTTTACTTCCTTTACCCTATTTTATTTATCATTTTAAAAAATTTTAAATGCCTCAATTTATTTGTCATTTTATATTATCATTGAAGTATTAATTAATTTTTTACTAGTTTACACTTCATTAAAAACAATAATAAGTAGATCAAAAATCATTTTTTAGCATTTAATTCAGAAACATTTTGCTAGAATATCATTAAATTTTAATATAGTTTAGATTATTTAATAACTTTATTGGTTTGTATAAAAATCTATAAAACAATATAAAATGAGATTGGGGGAGTACTTTTTTTTCTTTTAATAAAAAATGATAATATAGATTATAAATATATTTATGTACTCCCTCCAATCTTATTTACTCTAAGAGGGAAAAATACCTCATAAATATTAAAAAAATAATTTTAATTAGTTAAAACTAATTAATTTATCTCACAATTTATATTTTTTTAAAATTATCCTTAATTTAATACTAATTTTAATTAATAATGCATTTAATATCTCTCTATCACAACTTGATGGAGAATAATATTGGGAAAAAAATTAATGCACCAAATAACTTTTTCCCCTATATTTAGCACTATCATGAAGAAAAAAATTTACATTATAAATAAGACAAGAGGGAGTAATTAATTTTATTTGTTTGTTTAGTAAGTAATGGGGGAATCACATTTTGAGACCAAGATCTCCAATTAATCACAAAGGACGATTTTTAACTAAAATTCAGTGATAAAAATGGGAGATTGAGTTGCAAAATTGAAAAAATAAGTAGTAAAAAAATCTGTTTTGTAATTAATTTGAGATCTTGGTCCCAAAATGTGATTTCCCCTTTAGTAATTTAGTAATTGTAATGTATGTAAAATCCAACTTATCTACTTTCTTCTTTTAAAAAAATCTATTTTTTTGGCAATTTTTTTTAAATCAACCTTTAGCGCCACTAAAAAGTAATCCTTTTCTCGCAAGTCATTAGATTTGAAAATTGAAAGAGACCTGCAAGATAGGTTTGACGGTAAACAAAGATTCCGTAATGAGATTTTTTTTTTGGGCCAACATTCCGTAATGAGATTTAATTGTGTTGTTCGTCTAGATTTGGCTGTATCGCTTTGCAATGTACCAATTATGACATAAAGACTGGCCCAAACAAACAAAAGAAGACAAAAAATATTGGAAAAATTAATTAATATATTAAAAATGAGATATATAATATTTATCATTATATGTTTATTATTTATATTTTTATACAATCATATAATGTTTGTTATTTATTATAAAATTATTTTATATTTTATTCTATTCTCTATGCCATTGAGGCCAGTTGCTTTGACCTTTGATTTGTGGCTTCCATTCAAACCCATGACACGAAGGGTTACATTCTTTCCTCAGAAGCTGTGTTATCCTCCTCTATTTATTTTCAACAAATTTTTTTTCATCAGTATGCCAAGTGCCTGTACAATCAGGAACACAGCACTAGCAAACGACTGCTGAAACAGTTCTCAAGAAGAGGATACAAAAATCAAGGCAGGTAAAGAACAATAGACAAGCTACCAGTCTTTTCAATAAAAACCATTGCATGTAGATATGTTTTTCTAATCAGAAGCTAATCATTGACTCCTTTTAAAATAGTAACTAGTGGGGGTTCCATGTACTGCAGGGAACTTGAAAAATGAGTCACTCATAAATACTGCAACTTCTTAGAGTTTTTATATTTTATATAGATAATAGATATATAGATTACCACACCTGCATTATTTAACTAAAAACCTTAAAAGAAAAAAAAATATCCAAATTTTCACAAGGACATAAATGGAGTTTACATTAAGCTGTGAGGAGTAACCTGAATTCGGGGTCACTAGTAGAATTGGAGCACCGGATTTAGGCAGCTACTTTTGGTTCAGTTGCAGCAACATTTGCATACATGGGGTGGAGGACATGACCTTCCTTGGGCTCAACATGCACCCACTTGCGACCAGTCAGTTTGTTTCTTTCAAACTTTACCCAGCCTTCTTTCAACGCAAAAAGGGTATGATCCTTCCCAATGCCAACATAGTTTCCCGGATGAAATCGGGTACCACGTTGCCGGACAATGATATTTCCAGGTATTACTCTCTGCCAGAATAAACAAAGAGCTCTGTAATGAGTTTTGCTGGATTCTTAGAATGTTACAGTTCAGTTTAGAGATAATCACTAATTGGGTTGTGAGCCTAATTTTTGTCAATTTTTAAATGGTCCAGACCTGAAACTTGACCCTCAATCAGGTCTAGTTCCATTTGTCCTCTTATTGTCTGCCATAATGTTATAATACTCTTAGCCTAAAGCAATAATGTCATACCTCACCACCAAATTTTTTCACACCAAGATTCTTGGGTTTTGAGTCCCTTCCGTTCTTTGTAGATCCTGCCGTCTTTTTGGTAGCCCATCGTCTGAAGACCAGACTCAATCCTTCTCCAGAGACATCTAAAACCAAAGTAATTAACACGGAAAAACAAATCATTACATCTATCTTATGTTTGAAAAATGCAATAACAGGAGCCAATAGCTATAATGAAATTTATACCACTTGCATTGCTGTAAACAGGAGCATTTGAAACAAGCTCCTTGATATTCAACCTTCTGCATAGTGATGCTAAAAAATTCATCATTTTGTTCTGTTATGAAGACACTAACTGAAATTCACAAATCCGTATTGGAAATTCGCTACAGCGAAAGTGAATCAGTGATGCCTTTGACCTGTCATCATGGGGGGCATAAATATATAAGGGGCATTATAATAACAAAGTCAAGTTGCGTTATTGTATTTTTTAAAAAGAAAGTTATTTAACTCACAAATGGCAATGTAAATCCTTTTAAGAAAATAGCAACACCACAGATGCAGAGAACAAGAGAAATACAATGAAAACAACACAAATTGGTCCCCTGGGAAAAAAAAAGAAAAAAAAGGCAGGCATTCATAATATAAGTTCGATGAATTTATCACCAAATCATAGCAAGGTCAAGAATAGCAACACATACGTCATAAACCAACAGTATCATCTAAAAAATTAGCATTACCATCATTATCTGCATTAACAAGAATATAATATCATATTACTAGATGATATCCTATAGAGCTGTCAATACGTTACTTCTTTCTCAAACATCATGGTTCAAGCTTGAACATTTAATTACAGAATATAATATCATATAGAGCTGCAAGACAGCAAAATATAGATATCTTTGTTCTATATCTTCTACTTGACCACATTAGCATGTTGCCAGATGCCCACTATCCCCAAATGAAGAAAGAGAAAGATTGAAAAGATAAAGTGGAAGTGGGAGTGAGAAATGGAATTGAGTACAAGAAGAAAAAAATAATTAGATTCCCAGCAACTTAATTACAGAACCACAGAAGCACAACTTGTACATTCAGATGAGATAGGAGGGCACGTAGGTGAATCACTCACCACCATCGCCCGAAGAAGAAAGCAAAACATGTTATTCTGGCAAAAAAGGCTAAAAGCAGGATGTGTCATTGTGTTTCATGACACCCTAACAGAAGTTGAAGAGGGGTCTCAGGGGGAAAAATCAACTAGTAGGGTATTGATGAAAAGAGCCTACTGTATATCTGTACCTAATTAAGCTGATGTCCCACATTTTGTCAAATTACATCCTGCTCCATTTAACAAGCACAGAGGCCCTACCACTCCCAAAAGATAATCTTTGAATGGGATGGTAACAAATAGTCAAATACCTTACAAATACAAGAAGTTCCTATAAAAAAATTTCATATAACACCAGATCAAAAAGGAAAAAAATCAAATGACAGCTGTGTATAGTACTATAGTGTAATCCTTTACAAAACAGGTCTCTAGTTCTACTGTTAAGTGTGAACATTACAAACAACAATTACCACAACTCCACAAGTTATCCTTGACCTACATAGCATAGGTGCTGAGACAACCCCATAGTCCATAAATTAAACATTCAATCAAAACTAGTGAATTGTAAAGCTTCAAAATGATTTCCACAAGTTAAAAATATTTTTTAACAATTCAAAGAATTATAAGTTTCTTTATTCAGATTATAATCCCTCCTAAGACCTAAGTTTTTTCTAAAATTAATCTAGTAACTGGACTCCTTGCAGCCCCCAAAAACCACAATCCGGGTACTGCATCTTGGATTTCTGGGGTACATCATCTGGATTGCCAAATGTAGTAGTGTCCTATTTCCTTGACAGAAAAAGGACTAATTATGAGAAGGTGAAGTATATCAGCTCCTCATCAACTACAGAAAAGAGCATGAAAACTATATATATGAGACAAAGACATAATTGCTATGGCCATCAGGCAAGAACAAAAAAACAGAGGGAAACCAACTCTAACAGCGAGGAATGAAGAAGGCAGAGGGAAGAAAAAGTTAATTAACACGTCCCTAATCCCTTACAATATACCGGAATGGCCCAGAATGCTGTTTAATTATACTAAAGAAAGGGTAGAAGAGAAAACGGGGGGCAACTTCTTTACTCATAATCTGGAAAAAGTTTCCTCGAAGTCTAGGTTCAGACCATTAGCAGGTAAATCGTTTCAAATCAATACTTTTCTTAAGAGCATGTTGCCCAATCAAACTGAATTATGGCAACCTTAAATAGAATCAGGCTAGATGCTTTACTTTCGTCATTTTGTAGCTTAGAAATTCAAAATTCACAATAATATTAAGAATAAAAAAATATGTTTTATCATAACAATACCAAAGTGGAAACCAAAACAAACATGAAATCAAAATTAACAGTACATAACTTGATAATACAGAGAGAGAGAGAGAGAGAAAAATGCTTTACGCCAAAATTAGAATCAGTCTGAGAAATAAGATTTTCCAAAGAAGGAAAATAGCTTCAGTACATATTATCAAGTATGCCAATCCTAAAGACTAAAGAAAGAAAGGCATTGATATCAATTTTAAGAGAAAATGAAAATTTAGCGAATACTTAAAGTTGACGAAGAAAAACCTAAACCATCTGAATGTACCAGGATCTTCATAAGCAAAACACGTCGAAGCAAGAGTAAAAGAAAAGCTATTATGAGGACTTACCGGCGCTGCTCGGAAAACGGAACTCACTCCGGCAAGCTATGGATTCTAAGTCTCTCAGATCGGCCTTAGCTATCCTATCGCTATCTCAGTTTGAAACTTTCATAGTCGGAACTCGGAACTTACATACACAACACATGCTCCGATTTCCATTTTCTTTTCCTCTTTTTCCCCTAATAATTCATAAACCCAAGCTCCGATGTACTCACTTTGATACCAGAAAATGCGTTCGGATTTCCTATCTGGACCGTCTAATATATCGGATGGCACGCATGGCATCACGTCATCAAAGAAACTGAGCTTCATCTGAACCGTCCTTTTTATGCAATCCTAGCCGTCCGATCCATACAAGAAGTAAACACCTCCTAGACCCTCTTGTGCGACGTCTTTGCAAGTCTGTAACTGTTGTGAGTGTTTAATTGAAAATGTGAGGGCTTTATTTATGTTTATGAAATTATTGCAAATTATTTTCATTCATATCTATATATATATATATATATGCTTCAAATTGATATAGGGCGTTTTTTTCAGATTTTCTTTTTAAAAATTGTATATGATTTCGAGTCATATATGATTTCTTATTAGAGTTTATAGATATTCCCCCTTTAAATGGGTGCTGGCGTTTCTCAAATGTAAAATATTTTTAATATTTAAAATAAAATAAAATTGTTAAAGTATAGTCTCAAAGAATTAATAATATCTTAATTTTAATGTTAATTTTTAAGAAGCACGTTATCTTTACATTGGGCCGGACCATAAGAGCTTGTACTCATAGTTTCCGAGTTATGTGAAGGGTGCTTGTGGTAAAAAGTTCGTGTCTTAGCCAACAAATGTTGGAGTTTTCATGGATAAGTTCATATCATACTTACGGGCATTTTGTGGCCAAAAAAAAAAAACTTACGGGCATTTTCCAGGTATTGACTGCCAAGTTTTCCTATAAAAACTTATTATTTTTTTTTCACAACTCAGCAATCCCAAAAATTTAATCTGCGTCATTTTTTTAGAGAATCTAATCACAAGAACTTAAGAAACTTTACTCCTAATTGTTATACATCGGTGGCTAACTAGCTAGTATTGAACCAGTGTCAGAAATTAAGGATCAAATTTTTTGTTTAGTAATAAGAACAACTCAGTTTGTTAGAAATTTATTGGTTTTCTTGCTATAAATTCAAATCCCTTAGCACTGCGGATTACCTTTTGTTATTAGGGAAAATTGAAGGAGAGCAAAATTTTGTGAGCTATATATATATATATATATATAATTGTTTGATGCACATTCTTGACATCATGCTGCATTATCTTGCTATTTTAATTCACTAACGATTATCTAAAAATTGGAGAATCCGTCATTAATTGCATCAAGTGAGAGTGATAATAGAGAGGAAGATGAGAAAAATGCCACAATCCACCTCGACCAATATATATATATATATATATGTATGTATGTACAACCAAAATATGTTGGCCAAGTTAACAACAACCATGCTAGGTAGCTAACAAAGATGGAGACATTTTTTAAAACATGGGGCAACAAAAAGAAAAACCAGCTAGGAGCAGCCACACAGAGATACAATATTCCTTCAGCAAGTTTAAGGGGTCCCATGTTTATGGGGGCTTCCACCATAATGATGCAGTGGGTTTGGACCCGAAGGAACCGTCCTCAACTCCGAAGTCGAAGAATTTTCGCCATACTTGCTGCTCGATGATCCTCCATGGCCGGGCTTCAGAGCTGTTTGCTTTCCCCTCCAAGCAGCCAGCAGCACCTGCAGCACAAGAAGACGGATATTCATTCTATAACATATCTTAAGCCAGAACCAAACTACATGAAAACTAACTGCTTTCTTAGTAGTATATTGAGGATATATATATATATATATATATGTTATGCTAGCTAAACAGTTAGAACAGATCGACCTCCCTGTTTCCACTCTGCTTGAACCCATCTGCGTTAGCACCAAAGCATCCATACGCAGCAGATCTGCAATCTGCCAGTACATATATTAACGTTTGATCAGTACGATGAATCGTGGAAGCGATGTTCTACCACGTGTTTTGTGGAGAATATTTTGAGAGAAACACGTACACGAGAGAGTGAGATGATCACTTACCGGAAGGCTCCCCCATCAGAAGAATCAAGCTCGGAAGCAGCAGTAATATGATCCAAGTAAAGATGTATTTTGACGCCATAGCAGAGTGCAAAGCCCCCGGTAGGTAGGACACAGAGCACTGAGGTTTGCATGCAGTAGTTCAAGATGCATGTGAGACAAACATGCAGGTAAGAATAATGCTCATATTTATAGAGCCGCGGGTTAATTATTAATTAAAAAGATTAAATGTCTGACCAGTACGATGATGATAAAGCTGGTAAATAGGTAGTTCTCTTAAATACTTTTGTTTATAAAAAAAATTTTATTGGTAGAAGTAAAATCCATTTTATGAGAAATACTCATGCCATTAAAATAAAATAAATGCATAAATGATGGCTCAAGCAGCCATTTTGGGAAGATATGATTAAAGAGACACGCCAAGGAATACACTACGCAGGCATACATGAATATACCGAGTGAAGTGACAGCGCCGTCCAATTCAAATCTCGATGTTTATTACGTGATGTCAGAACGTCAAATATTATATATCAGATCCCGCCATCGTATTGGTATATATGTTTTCCATATTTTCCCTTCTTCTGGGTATCTATCTGCCGATATCAAATCAGGTTTTTTTCGATCAGCTGCAACTCTGTTGCTTTATCTTACTAAATTACAACCTGGACTTGCAGGCTAATGATCTAACAAAAGTAATCACCAATTGTAGTCACGAGTTCGAGTTGTTGAGGCTTTTAATGAAACATGAACATGCATGGAATATTCGTCTGATTTGGGTTTGAGAGATTATAGATAATAAGAGAGGATGACAAGTTTGAAAATGATTAATTACTTGGGTTTGGTTCCGGGTGTCTTTAATCTCGGTAAGATTTTTACTCATATGAAGATGCTTTATATATATATATAAATATATATATATATATATATGAGACTTTTTGAGATTCACGCACGTTCATGGTTACAAAACCAAAACGAGGTATTGAATTCAAGTTAGGAATTTGATTCAAAATAGTATGCTTATAATAACTTTAATGGTTAAAATGGAGCCTCTCTTTTTTCCTATTTGGCTCTATTTCATTCTATTCCATTAAATTCTAGTCAAGGATTAAAAACTAAATTGATTATTAAATCAGTTCTATTGATTTAAGATTTAATGGTTTAACTAAAATTATACTGTAATTAAACTAATATTAATAAAATTAAGACAAAAGTATTAATTAGATTCCTTAATTTTAAAATAGATTTTATTTTAAATTTTTAACTTTTAAAATGTGGTTCCTGTATTTAACAGTGTTAAACAAGATGGTGGAAAATTTAATTCAAATCCATTTAAACACTATTATTGTGCATTGATTAATATAATAATTATAATTAACATATTTTTAAAACTTAAATTAAATAATTACTACCTTACAAAAATAAAAAATAAAATAATTTGAAATAATTATTATTAAAATAATTTTTAAAAAGTTAAAAAAGTTAAATAATTACTACCTTAGAATAAGTTATTTTTAAAATATTTTGATAATACGTTTAAAGTTATAACATCAAAATGAACAATTTTTATTTATTTTGGATTGAGTTGATGAGTTTAAAAATTCAATTTGAGAATGCAAAATATAAAAATAAATATTTAATTTTTGTATAATTAAAATTATTTAATGTCCTAAAATAAATATTTAAAACCTAAAAATAATTTTTTTATTTTAATGCTGTAATTTTTTATTTCTTATATTAAAAATTTTTTAAGGTAATAATTATTTAAGCCTTAAAAATATTTTTCTCATAATTTTCAATTAAATTATATATATTAATATTAATTATGTGACTTTTCAATTTGTAAGTTATTATTTTTTATTAGCTTATTTAACGGCGTTAAGAATTATGAAGTTTTTTACTACATGTTAAAAATTAAAAGATTAATATGAAACTTAATAAAATTAAGAGATTAAAATGAGACATACCTCAAAATTAAAGGATTAAAAGTATATTTTTATCTAAAATTAATATATTTTTAATTTTATATATTATATATTATATAAAATAAAAAATTATTATTAATAAATTTCATAACTTAATATTAAAATTTAAATCAGTTATTATTAATTTATGTTCACATTTTTAATATAAAATAATCAATTAACTATCTATTATTATATTATTTATTAAGTAAATTTATTATTATTAATAATTTTGTACCATAATAATACTTATACAACATTATAATAATGATAAAAAATAAATTTATATACAAATTAATACTATTTAGTACTAAAAATAATATTATTTTATTTTTAAATTAAAAATAAAAAATTTTAAAAATAAAATAATTTTTTATTTTAAGGCTGTAATTTTTTATTTCTTATATTAAAATGTTTTAAGGTAGTAATTATTTAAGCCTTAAAAATATTTTTATCATAATTTTTAATTAACTTATATATATTAATATTAATTATGTGACTTTTAAATTTGTAAGTTATTATTTTTTATTAGTTTATTTAACGGCATTAAGAATTAAAAATTTTTTTACTACATGTTAAAAGTTAAAAGATAAATATGAAACTTAATAAAATTAAGAGATTAAAATAAAACCTACTTCAAAATTAAAGGACTAAAAGTATATTTTTACCCAAAATTAATATTTTTTTAATTTTATAAATTATATATCATATAAAATAAAAAATTGTTATTAATAAATTTCATAACTTAATATTAAAATTTAAATCAGTTATTATTAATTTATGATCACATTTTTAATATAAAATAATCAATTAATTATCTATTATTATATTATTTATTGAGTAAATTTGTTATTATTAATAATTTTGTATCATAATAATACTTATACAACATTATAATAATGATAAAAATAAATTTATATACAAACTAATGCTATTTAGTATTAAAAATAATGTTATTTTATTTTTAAATTAAAAATAAAAAAATTTAAAAATAAAAAAATTGACCGGTTCTGGATAGTGTATAGTTCCACCAATTTTCAATTGATTCACACTAATTCTAAACTCAGCCAGTTTTTCTATTTGTAATTTTTTATAGACCTAACCTAACACCGGTTCCTGATTCAATAGGTTGAATCAACTTGTTCAGTCTGATTTTTTATACTATGATTCCATTAATAATTATTACGTACCATTTCATCTAAACTTTTAAACATAGCCTAAAAGACTCAACAACCACCTACATCAATTATATCATGACCTTGTTAGTTGCACCGAGCTGATGGTAAGATATAGTATTTCCATAATATACCCATTAATTATTATTATTATTATTATTATTATTATTATTATTATTATTTATTTTTAAATTAATAAAATGCCATGTAAGTTTGGACATGAACTCATTTTATTTTATGTTAATTGATTAATTATGATATTGTAATTATTATCTCAAATTTAAATGAATAAAAAATTCAAGGATATAAACCAAATATTGAAAAACAATTTTAAATATTAAAATTTTTACTTTTTACACTGCATCTATATATCAAATAGATCTATAGAATTTGTTCACAGATTTTGAATACAACTTGCTGTGTAAGATTTGACATAATGCATAAACTATGGAATTTGTTCAAATATATACTTTTGTATACATAAAATAAATAAGCGATTACTCTGCACTACTCAGACCTTGGCATATATTCATGAAAGTATTTGCATGTATCTAATTTACTTAAGAATATACTGCTGATACATGAGCTTGAACTTTATTTTGGAAGATAAGGGAAGATATCAATTAACATCAAAGAACCCGATTATAAACAGCCAAGGAGTCAAAAAAATAGGCCGTCACATATATACAAATAAGCCATGAGTATTAGGGTCTATTTGACAATATTTTATGTTTTATTGTTTTTAAAATAATTTTATAAAACTATTTTTAAGAACAAGTTTTGAAAACAATAAAATAAAAAAAATTATTTAAATAATTATTCTCAAAATTATAACTAGTAAATGTTAGATGAGTTATTCAAAATTTATAACTTTACTATTAATGAGATGGATATTTTTCATCTTTTCTTGTATTTTCTAGAACAAAAATTATAAAATATTTTAAAAACATTCTGAGTTTTCTATTTTTTTTATTTTTCTATTTTATAAAATATTCTATAAAAAACAGGTTTATCAAACAAGTTTTTTTATTTTTCTGTTTTCAAAAATAAAAAAACTGTTTTGAAAACGGTAACCAAACAGGCCCTTAGGTTCTCTGACTCAAAAAATGGACAAGATTGTTAACTTTCATGGTGTGGCTCATCATAGCTAAAGCTCTACCGATTAATCTTGGGGATGAAGTTTGCTTGGAAGTAAAAATCTCTCTATTTCTCACATCCCAGAGTCTCCACATGAGCTTGAACTTTGATTTTGCTATCTAGATATACCTTCATCACGATAAATTTATATAGTACACATTCAAGCTATCTAAACCAAAAAATGAACTAATCAAAATCTTGACAATCTAATCCCACACGATGTGTGGGAGAAAAAACTGGTTATGTATAACTTGGAGTTACGCACGTGAATTTCTTAAAATAATAATGCACATGAAATTAAAAAATAATAAATTAACAATGCTTTTCATTTCAATTTTACATAAATATAATGATCTCCCAAAATTTTATTCAAAAAATAAATAAGCCATTTGTCACTCAACTTAAAACATAAAAACTTGAACAAATCACACAATCCATAAACCATGAGTAATGCATTTTTTTTAGACCATGTTAAGTATGTTGGAAAGATTTTTCAAAGAATGGGAATAAGCCCAATCTCTATTTATTTTATTATTATTTTTATTTATATTTCTTCTTATTTTTTACTATTTAAATTTGAATTTTAAATTTTCTTATATAAAATTCTGTTCAAATTAATATATTTTTCAATAAAATTTTTATCAAATTATTATTAAACAGTGCATTTGTAAGAAAAAATATAAATTTTTAATAATATAATAGTATTATCGATATATAAATCTGTCATCCTGTCAGGTGTTATATGATAGAGTTGACTCCGATGCTTTGCTTTTAGGTTGGCGCCATATCAGATCTGACCATTTAAATCTTCTCATTTTAAAGTTTTCAGATTGAACCTGTTTCGTTCTTACCTCCCAACTTTTTTGAATTGAATTTGTTTTGGTTAGATTTGAATTTTTATTTAATAAATGAATTGTTAATATATACTTAAAGAAAATAGACAACAATTTTAAGTAAATGAAGAGAAAACTTGTATTCTTTTTTATTATTTTGCATATTTGTTTCTGTTGGCATTTTTTTAGAGTAGGAGTATATTTTTCCAGCTGCTACTTAAAATACTGAGAAAAAGCTAGAATTCTTCTAAATTAAGTTTGTTCCATACATAAAAACTTTGAATTAAACTTTGAATCACTTACTTAAAAAAATAAGAATTTTTACCACTATTACCAACTTGAGTTAGTTCATGGCATATATTTTAATTTCACTCAAAGTTTTGAAAATAAAAGACAGATACTTTCAAACCAAATTAACTTCATATACAAATATTAGTAATCAAATCCCTTGTCACTTAATTAAGAAATAAAGATTTCAACCATTCATATTAAAGTAACTTAGTTATTCCATTTATTTCCCGAATATTATTGTGCCGTATTATAAATAATTCCACTTCACCTAGTCTTTTGTGGTTTGACTGTTTTAATATTGTAGAACTGCTTCTTTATTTTATTTAGTTGGTAAAAAGGAAAATTAAATTTTACAAAATCATTCTAATTCCTACTACCCTAAGAGCCAGTTTGATACGTAGAAATTTGGGTTCTGGAAAGGGAAAGGGAAAGGGAGAGAGAATGAGTAAGGACCTGTTTGATAGTGTTTTCTATTTTCTTGTTCTTAAAACAGTTTTGTAAAACTGTTTTCGAGAATAAGTTTTGAAAACAAGAAAACAAAAAAATCTGTTTGAATGATTATTCTCAAAATCATAATTAGTGAGTAATAGATGAGTTATTCAAAATTTATAACTTTACCATTAATAAGGTGGGTGTTTTCACTTTTTCTTTTATTTTCCAGAACAAAAACTACAAAATAACTTTAAAGTTGTTCTAAGTTTTCTGTTTTTTTGTTTTTATGTTTTTCAGAATAGTTTATAAAAAACAGATTTACCAAACCAGTTTTTTTATTTTTCTGTTTTCGGAAATAGAAAAACTGTTTAGGAAACACCAATCAAACATGTCCTAAAATACTTGGTTCGGTATATTGGAATCATGATTGTCGGGAAAGTCAAAATTCCTTTATCCATGGGAAGCATCATTCCATTGGGGTGTCGATGGAAAATGGATGGTTTCCAAGGAATGATATTTTTTTTTACCATTTGTTCTTAACAAATATTAAATTTATCCTCAGTTTCGTCATTTTTTCTATTTCACCAACCATCTCCCTTTAGCTTTGCCATCCACCCACGATGGCCTCCTCCCTCCAAATCTCCAAATCTACTTTGCTGTCTTCGCTGACCACCCACGCGGCCTCCTCCCTCTAAATCTCTAGATTTGTCGCTCAAGATCTTCGCTGGCCACCTCTTCACCATCACCTCTCACCGTCGCTTCACCCTGTAGATCTTCATCAACTTTGTTCATATTTGATCTCTCCCTCCTTCCTTCATCATCTTCATTTCCTCATATTAACCATCACAAAAGGCATATTTTGGTTTGTGAACTTGGTTGCCTCTAATTGTTGTAAAAAAAAACTCTGTTGTCTCTATAGAAGGTCTAGTCAAGAGCCGATGAAGAAGAAGGTGTTGAAGGCTTTGATTTTTCTTTTTTTAATTTAATTTTATATTATTATTTATTTGGAGTATTTTAGTCTTTTGCTATTTTAAATCTTCCATTTCATTCTTAAAATATATATACCAAACAAAGTTTGTCCCAAGATTTCATTGATTTTTCCTAACATACCAAATATATTTTTAAATCTCATTTCTATTTATTTTCATGTATTTATTTCCATTCTTTTTTCTTTTCTCATTCCATAAAAAATCATTCCCAAACATCAAACGAGCCCTAAATCTAGTCAATATATCTTGTGAATAAATTCAATGTACTTCATGAGCTTTCAATCTAGGTAGACATATTTTTTTATACACCATACAAAATTTAAATATATTATTCATGACTTATAACTTGTTATAGATTTTGTAATTTTTATCAATGATATTTATACAATAAAATATATTTATCTATCTATTTTGATTTGACATTGCCATTGAATTCCAACAAAAAATTGACATTGTGATCACATGATATTATCTATTGTATTAAATAAAATGGTATTTTGAAATTTGCTACATATGACACAAGAAATAGTGGTCATATAAAAAATTTAGTGGTGTTCGACAAATTTGGTAGCCTGATAAACCTTTAAACATCGAATTAAGGTCAAACCAGATTCCTCCTAATCCAATATATATAATTTTATTTTTTAAAAAAATTTGTAAATATTAATTAATTTCATATGATTATTTTTTTATACATTATATGTAATAAATTAACTTTACTATTATCATGAATATTTTAAACAATTCAATTTTTTAATTTTAATTAAAATTTTAAATTCATCTTTTAATATTGTGTAAAACTAATGCATAATTATCGAGTATGTATAATTTTAAAAAATTTTACTTTTGATCATAATATTATTTTTTAAGAAAATATATTTTGAATAAATACAATTTTTTTTGTTAATAAATAAATTAAATTTATGATTTATATTTAAATAATTTTCAAGGATCAGGTTAAATCCAATCATGTATATCAGGCTAGCCTAGTCCCCACCATACAAAGATCAGGCTTAGAATTAACTATTAATTCAGTTTTACCCAATCTTAGAATTAATCATTAATTCAGTCTTACCCAATCTTTGCACATCTCTACAAAAAATTCATAGAGGAGATTTATCTAATTGAATAATATCACAAACTACAAATCCGAATTTGTATATTACTCACTATATCAAAATATATTCGGCCAAAAAAGAGTTATTAAAATATATTTGTCTTTTTTTCAGAAATTTATGGGCTTGATGTATGTATATTAGAAGTAAAAATCCTGACGATCATTTAATTTAAAGATCTACGATATGATTTCTTAATATATGTTATCGCTAGTAAAATAATTAGATTCAATAACAATATAAAATTATTTGTACATAATATCAAATTATATGGTTATTTAAAATTTTTAAGATTCAAAAATTTATTTACACATTATTTAAAAGGCTAGAGAATCTATTTATTATATCCATAAAAAACAAAATTTATTTATTATATATTATAAGATACAGATCAAAAGCACGACGTTTCATGATTTCAAACCTCCACGTGACTATACAAAAATTTAACCCAATATATTCTATATTTAAATAATATTTATTTTCTTATATATATTATTTTTTTAGATTGGATATGATAAATATGAAAATAAAAATCAGATAGATATATATATTCACGATTTAATTGTCCATATCTACATATCATTTTTCAGTGAAATCTACATAAATCTATATTATCCTAGTCTACCATCATCTTCTTCTTCTACTTTTTCATAGATTGTTTTTTGTATATGCATGTAATATCATTGGCCTATCCCACTTTTTCATAGGTTGTTTTCTGATTATATATATATATATATATATATAAAACTTATAACGATTAGATAATAATATAATATAATCATGCACAAAAAATATATAATTTTAAATTATATATTTTATTGTATAATTATATTCATATGATTATAAAATTATATTTTGTGTAATTTATCGTATGATAAATCCATTTAGTTGTATAATATAATTATTAATCGGATGATCATGAAATTTATATTTTGTACATCCCTTTTTCATTGTATATTAAATTTTATGTTGAGTATATTTTTTTTTGTGTTGAGAGATTTTTAAATAATTTTTTGTCATTGACTCATTATCTCCTTTTGATTTTAAAAGTTTATAAAAATGACTTATTCTTACTATAACTTATCTTTAGTCTTTTTGAATTCGTAAGTTAATAACTCATTCAATTATTTGATTCTAATTTTAAGCAATTTAATTTTTTAATTAAAAAGTTGTTAGCAATAATTTTGGAAGTAACATGCAATCTGTTAATTATAATGGTTAAAGATTGATATTTTTAAATTTATTACAGAAAGGTAATTTTCAAGAGATTTTTTTATTACACCATAAGAGTTTAAATTATTGATCACTATACACCATTTCATAAATTTTAATTTTTATACAAATATTATCATATATATATATTGTGTGTTTGTGTGTGCTTATTTGTGTATCTCACAAATATTACTATATAATTTATTTTATATATTACTCTTGTTCCAACCATATTTCCCCTGTGAAATCAATTTTATAAAGAGATTAGTAGATGTAAAAGTAAAAATTGCTAAATTTGAGTGACTGCAATATCAAGTATACCTACCTAATAATATGAACTTTATTGTAAATATATCATATTCATCAATTTTTGGTAATTTTTCACCCTTAAAAAGATTAATTAATCATGTTTCTTAAATTTAATAATTACAATTTAAATGACTATATTGATTTAAAGTTAGGAAAAGACTTAGATATTTAAACTTATATAGTTAACATGCTTAAACTTATTATCATTAACTATCATTAATTTTTAATCCAGTTAATTTGAATTTTCTTATTTACATCATATTTTGAGTAATTTTTCACACAAAATTAATTAATTATTTTTAAATTTAATAATATTAATTTACATGATTATATTCGGGGAAAGTTGTTATGATTAAAATAACTAATTTTAAATTAATAAAATGAACTTTCAATTTTTTATCAATTTTTATCTCGCATTTAATGAAATATCCCGAGTATGTCCAGGTGTATTGCATGTCATTGTCTTAAAATTGATCATTGTATTACAAATTTGAATCAAGATATATTAATTATCATTTTAATTTGTTGTTTAATTTTCAATTTGACACAACTTTTTAAAGGGAATTTTCAATAACTTAGTGTAATAATATTTCTATTGTACATCATACATATGTTATAATATTAGCAATTTATTGTTCTTTTATATCACAATTTATTATTCTTTTATATCATATTGAGAGAATTATGGCTAGAGTGATAATAATTTTTTTTGTTATGATAATAATATAATTATAAAATGTCAAAAGCATTTCACATCCATACCCATTTTATTATATTCATTTATATGATTTGATTAAATATACCTAGAGTGTCCATGTAGAGTATAAATTTCAAATTTTTAGTTAATAAAAAAAGATTGGAGAAATCTTATATTGTCGTTTATTTATCACATTCCCTATAAAAAACCCCGTAGATAATACTTAAACAACTGGGCATTTAGTAAGAAAGATTGAAATTTATTTACTATGCAAAAACAAGATATATAAATCTGGGCATTATTTATTTAGAAACAAAAAAGTTTTGTTGGAGTTGAGTATCTTAAACATATTATCCTAAATTTGATCCATTGTCATGTATATGAAAAAGACTTTATTGAAAAAAAGTAAAACTCATTTTAGTAATCTTTATCTTTTTATTTCTAAGGAATTAGTTTTTTATGGTAAATTGGGATATACCCTTGATACTTAAAAATAAAAAAATAAAAAAAATTTTGGTTTAGTTTATTCTAAGTTATCAAAAGTGAAAAAATTAATCATCATGTTATAACCTATAATAGAAGTGATTAAAAACTTTTTAAGCGAGGTCAATAAAATTATGTCAGGAGAATATCTCTTTATTATTTTTCTTGGCCAAGTTTGATAGTTCTTGAATGGGACTTTATAATAGTATTGTATGAAATGGATCGGATCAGTCAATTCAATTAGAAACCGATGTCAAATTCGGTTTGGATGTAGGTAATGATTGGTCGGATCAGAAATTTATGCGAACCAGTCAAGAACAAATGAAATTGGCTTTAAACCGACAAACCAATTGTAAACTGGTCCAATTTTTTAATTTTAAAAAAAGTTTGGTTAAAGTATATTTTTTATTCTTTAATTTTGAGATAAGTTTCATTTTAATTATTTAATTTTATTATGTTTTATATTAATCCTTTAACTATTAATTTGTAACCAAAAACTTCTTAATTCTTAACATCGTTAAATAAATTAATGAAAAATAATAATTTACCTATTTAAAAGTGACATCATTAATATTATTATGTATTAATTAATATAAAAATTATAACAAAAATAATTTTAAGACTTAAATATTTACTACTTTAAAAATATGTTAATGGAATAAGTTAAAGATTACAACCTTAAAATCAAAAGTTTTATTTTTAGGTTTTAAATATTTATTTTAAGACTTTAAAATATTTTTATTATAAAAAATAAATATTTATTTTTATACTTTACATTCTCAAGTTAAATTTTCAACTTGTTAACTTATCCAAAATAAATAAAAATTATTCATTTTAATATAATAATTTTAAACATTTTACCACAATATTTTTAAAATAATTTATTCTAAGGTTATAATTTTTAATGCCTTGAATTAACATATTTTTTAACTTTTTTATTTTTCTAAGGAACTAATTATTTATTTTGAGCCTAAAAAATGATAATTATAATTATTATATTAATTAATATATAATATAGTAATTAGATGAATTTAAGTAAATTTTCTGTTAACTTGTTTAACGGTGTTAAATTCATGAATCTTTTGACCGTATTTTTAAAGTTAAAGAATTATAATGAAACTTTTAAAAGATAAAAGACTAAAATAAAATGGGCTTCAAAGTTAAGAGATCAAATATATAGTTTTATCAAAATGTTTAAAATATTTTTTTTAGTTTTTAAGATAAAATAACATAATTTTTAATGCATAATAATTTTTTATATTATAATATTATATAAGTATTATTATGATATATAATTATTAAAAATTATAAATTAACTTAATAAATAATATAATAATAGATTATTAATTAACTATTTTGAACTCAAAATATGCTTATAGATAAGTATTAATTTGTTTAAATTTAAATATTGAATTATGAAACTTATTAATAATTATTTATAATGAATAATAGATTGATAATTTAATATTATTTAATTTAAGATTTTAATTAAATTATAAAATTTATTTAAATTTATATTATTTTAACCAGTATTGGTTCCATCGATTAAATCAATTAAACTATTAAATGTTGAAATAATATCATGTCTACTTCAGTGCCTGCCTGATTCGATCATGATAACATTAGTTTTTAAGATCAAATCTCAAATATTTATTGAAAAAGGTAATGAAATTATTATTATTTTTACAGAATAAAGTTGCTTTCCGTTTTCAAAAGTAATGAAATTGGGCAAAGAAACTTTCACACGATAAGGAAAAGGAAGCCTTGAATAGGAACAATACCAAGTATGCCCAGAAAGCATATAAATAACTCGAATCTCCAGTCCCTTCCACTTCACTCAAAACTTAGTATGCTGATAAAAATGAATTCTATAAATATCTTTTGAGTTTTATTTTTATATTTTGAGGAAATAATAGATTTAAATTTTTTGAGTTTTAAATTATTTTTCATTCATTTAATTAAAATGGATTTTTTTGTTGTAAACTAGAAATATCACTCTATAACAGCAATGACTAATCTTCTTTAGGGTATTGTGAGCAAATAATAGATCACTTTTAATTAAATTTGCTTTATACATATTGGAAATCAAACTCCAGCCATTAACTTATAAGCAAGAACCTCTACCATTCACTAATTGAAAATGTTAATCAATTATACATGTAAGTCAACAAGAGGTATTTTAGTAAAAATAATTAGTGGCTGAAATAAAAATGTATTTTTTATTGTAAAAGAGGTATATATACTTCTCTATCTAAGATATAAATTCGGTCTGACTATTTTCATATGAACCAAAAAAGAGAATTAAAAGTAGATTAATTAATTAAATTTGTAAAAAAACGTTATTTTCTAATATTATCCCTATTAAATGAAGTAAGTTATGTAATTTTGATATCAATTTTTTTTTATATTTAATTGTAGATAAAAATAAATTATAAAAAAATATTTAATACTCTAAATATTATCTAAATTAGATTTATATTTTGAACTAGAAAAAACTTTTAAAATAGACTTATATTTTAAATAAAATGTATATGTATTTTGGAGTGAGAGTGTACTTTGTTTTTTAGATTGCATTTGAATCAAACCTTTATCCACATCCACCACCATTCGCTATCTTATCCTACCTAACTTTTACCATAGGAGCTAGAAGAAAATATGTGGATATTCTGATATGTTTTTTTATTTTCGTAGACAATAAAATCAAAGATCAACAGAAAAGAAAGAACACAAAACTGATAACTTAAGACATCAACGCTTCTTGTGACACCAACACCCACACGATCTGTATCTAGAAGCCGAGTCATCTCCATCATAGGTGCAGCAATGAAACTGTATCCCATGTCACCGTGTAGACTTGAAACAGCAAGTAGGTGGTCACACTTATTACCTTCCCCATAAATATAAAGTACCTAAACATATTTAGAAGATGTAGTATTCTTTTTCTCTTGGGCCATTTTTTAGATGTATCTTGACACTTAAAAATTTTATAAGATAAAATAAGTATTTATAAACCAATGTAATTCACTCTACATGTTGGAATTTTTTTTTATTTTATTTGAAAACTCAACAAATTATTTCTTACTATAATAATATTCCGCTATAACTTATAAATATTAAATCATCAATATGTTATATAAAAATGGAATGAAAAATATTATTATTATTGTTATTTACCAATTGATTAATTTATTTTATTGAACTTTGTATTGTTTTAAAAAATTCTAAATTCTTATACAAGTGCACATGATTGAGGCTTATTAAGATTCTGGAAAAACAAGCTCATTAAAATAAAAAGAAAATATAAGAAATCAGATAAATACCCAAAATGTAATCTTTTTTATTTTGATCAAAAGTTATACCTGACTCCTTAATTAAAAAAAAGTTATATATACCCTACTTCACATGGAGTCTGAAAATTTAATTTATGAATTTGTTATTTATAAAAATTATAAAATAAATGTAAAAAAAGAAAAACTCTTCTGACCCCATCAACAAATGTAAATGTAAATGTAAATGCAAGACACGGATTTGGGGACTTCGAAGTCCACGCGACTAGCCCACGCTGCCTCCCCACCGAAACCATAACAACGAAAAAGTAAAGCGAAGCAAACGAAAATTTCTTCTTTTCTTCTACGGTTTGCTCCCCTCTCTCTAGATTTCTTTCATCATAAGCTTAGTGATCACTCCCTTTTTGCTTAATCCCTTAAATGTTCCTCTTTCTGTTCTTTCTTGGATCTACCATTACCACCTCTTGTCGAATTCAACTCTCCATAAAGAAGTTATTTTGAGCTCAAATTTCGATCAAACAATTTCTGGGGTTGAGCAGTCTCCATAAAGAAGTCATTTTGAGCTCAAATTTCGATCAAACAATTCCGGGGGTTCAGCTTTTTGTTTACTGGTTGTGTTTTCTGCGGCTGGAAGTTGAGTAAGGGGGAGTATGAAAGTTCCTTGTTGTTCGGTTTGCCAGACGCGGTACAACGAGGAGGAGAGAGTCCCGCTTCTGCTCCTATGTGGGCATGGGTTTTGCAGAGACTGTCTATCGAGAATGTTCTCGGCGTCCCTTGATACGACGTTGTCGTGTCCCAAGTGTCGTCATGTGTCTACTGTCGGGAACTCTGTTCAATCTCTGCGGAAGAACTACGCCGTGCTCGGGCTTATCCACTCGGCTTCGAACGCGTCCGGGTTGAATTTTGACTGTGACTTCACAGACGATGAAGAAGACGGGGACAATGACGATGACTCCGTCATATACTGCCGTCGCAGGTCCCAGAAGTCGAGCTCAGGAAGGTGTGGGCCGGTGATCGATGCTCGAGTGCACCGGGAATTGAAATTGCTACGGCGGATAGGTGAGGGCAGGAGGGCTGGAATGGAAACCTGGACAGCGGTGCTCGGTGGAGGCGGCCGGAGTGGACAGTGCAGGCACTATGTGGCGGTGAAGAAGGTAAAAATAACAGAGGAGATGAATTTGAATTGGGTGCATGGACAGCTTGAGAATTTGCATCGAGCATCAATGTGGTGTAGAAATGTGTGCACGTTTCATGGGGTGATGGAGGTGGATGAGAGTTTGTGTCTTGTGATGGACCGGTGTTATGGAACAGTTCAGTCTGAGATGCAGCGCAATGAGGGAAGACTTACTTTGGAGCAAGTCCTAAGGTTTTTGTCTTTGATTTTTTGCATTTCTCTAATCAAACTTGTGGTGGACTTAAGGACAGATATTGACATTGCGACGTGATGGGATAAAATATAGTGTAGTGGTGCAAATTTGAGTATTGCGTCATATTTGATATAAATGTCAAACATGTACTGGGTAGAGATCCTTTTGTTGAGTATTGGTTCTTAATGGTGATCTATGCATTTTTCATTCTCGTGTTTTTTCTGAGAAGCTTGGGGGCAAGAAGTATTTTGTTTGAAGTAACAAGTAATAAAGGAGAAGCTAAGAGGTTCTTAAACATGATTGGTTTACTTACCCTTGGTTTGTTTGATAGGTAACGTAGCAATTCCACAGGTAGAAGTAGGTTGCAGTGCATTCTCGTGAAAACTTAAAGCAAATACTACAAGAATATGTCTCTGTGGATCATTGGTTAATGTGTTTCTGGAGGGAAACTATATTTATCAGCCTATTGGGTTGAAATTAAATTACACTAGGATATTTAATATATAAAATCATAAGTTGTAACATTTTGCGGTTTTCTCTGTGCTTTCATGTTGTTGTACAATTTATTGAGAAAAGAAAGAAACAATTAAATTCTTTTATGATTTTTGTTAGATTTTCTTATCAGAACAAGTACATATATGACTTGATCTTTCTTTTGTTTTTTTGGTGAACAATTGTATGTTTTTGTTCATGTAATATGGTTAGCATTATAATCATGTTGATGAAATTTTAGTTCTCCAAACTCCCCCATGTTGCTTGTCAATTGATCATAACAACAGCCAATATTGACATCAAATTTTTGCCAAATATAGATATGGGGCTGACATTGCACGAGGGGTGGCTGAGCTTCATGCTGCAGGTGTTGTTTGCATGAATCTAAAGCCATCCAATCTTCTTTTTGATGCACATGGTCATGCAGTGGTTTCTGATTATGGACTTGCCAGAATTCTGAAGAAGCCTTCCTGTTGGAAGGCCCAACCAGAGGATGACTCCTCAAAGATCCATTCATGTATGGAATGTATAATGCTCAGCCCACATTACACAGCACCAGAGGTTTGGGAACCTGTGAAGAAGTCAAATTTATTCCGGGCTGATGCAATAGGTGTATCTGCAGAGTCAGATGCTTGGAGTTTTGGTTGTACTTTGGTGGAAATGTGCACGGGTTTTGTTCCGTATGTGGAGCAATTCACTATTTATTCAAAATTCTTCAAATTAATCCTCTCTTCTTTCAGAATATCTTATATCAACAACTATACTTGTGCAGTTGGGCTGGTCTAAGTGCAGAGGAAATTTATCAAGCCGTTGTCAAGGCACGGAAATTGCCTCCACAGTATGCCAGTATTGTTGGTGGTGGAATACCTAGGGATTTGTGGAAGATGATTGGAGAGTGCTTGCAGTTTAAGCCATCTAAAAGACCTAGTTTTAGTGCAATGTTAGCTATATTTCTCCGTCATTTGCCGGAAATACCACGCAGTCCTGCTGCAAGCCCTGATAAGTATGTCTATAAAGTTACTATGTTAATGACCTGTAACTTCTATGTAGGCTGATGGTATCTAATCAAAGAATACAATACGTACATATGAACTTGATTGTGAATGAGCAAACTCAAAAATTGTCATTGATTGTCAACATCTGTCTCATGGAAGTTACATATTTATATGGATTCAGGGATTCTGTTAAATGCTCTGTGTCAAATGTGATAGAGGCTTCCCCCCATGCACTTGAATTGGAACTTCCTCAGGATTATGCAAACCATCTTCATCGACTTGTGTCTGAAGGAAATGTTAGAGGTGTTAGGTTAGTACGCTTCCCAGCTGAATTGCTTGAGCTAGCTTTTATTCAAAGTCAGTGTCTTATCATTCATTTTCTATAATCTTTCCTTTCTTATGCAGACATCTTCTTTCAAAGGCTATCTCAGTAAATGGTAGCAACTATATATCTTCTCTATTGGAAGCCCAAAATGCTGATGGGCAAACTGCTCTCCACTTGGCTTGTAGGCGTGGTAGTGTGGAACTTGTTGAGGCTATTTTGGCATGCAAAGAGGCAGATGTTGATGTCTTGGACAAAGATGGAAATCCTCCTCTTGTTTTTGCTTTAGCAGCTGGATCTCCAGAATGTGTTCGTAGTCTTATCAAAAGAAATGCTAATGTGAGGTCTCGATTGGGGAATGGCTTTGCGCCATCTGTTGCTCACATCAGTGCCTATCATGGCCAACCAGAGTGCATGCGTGTAGGTATTACTTAAATTATACAGAGGTTTCTTCCTGTCTTCTGGAACTCTATTCATGTAGTTATGGAAAAAACAACAGGAACTATTATTGGCTGGAGCTGATCCAAATGCAGTCGATGATGAAGGTGAATCTGTATTGCATTGTGCAGTTGCCAAGAAGTATACGGATTGTGCTCTCGTGATATTAGAAAATGGGGGCTGCAGATCAATGGCGATCTTAAATTCAAAGAACCTGACGTAAGTGCTGGCATCCTTTGTCAATTTTGTTTTGGGCTTAGAATATGCATGTCAAGTGTGTCAAGCTTCAGATGTACAAAAAATGAACATCAATTAAGTGCTTGAAAATACATTAACAGCTTAATTTGTGCTGTGGAAGAATGGATTTGCTGCAGTTGTTTTCTCATCATGAACATTGTATTGCTTAGTTTATGTTTGTAAAGGCTAAGATAATACTCTTATCATTAAATTGTTCTAGCTCATTCTATGGCACTTTCTGTCCGATGAAGTTTCTCCTTGTTGAAGAATGCCCCTCAGCTAGATGAGAGGTGCTATGGGCTACCTATATTATTTTCTTTAGATGCTTCTTAAATTCCTTTATTAAAATTCCATATGGGATCTTCATAGTCCTTTCACTCTTTGACAGATCGAAGGCTTTCTTTTGTTGAATTCAGATATGATTTTGTCTCACTTGAAAACTTAAATCAGGTGTTTTTTCTCTTTTAATGTTGCAGACCATTGCACTTGTGTGTGGAAACATGGAATGTGGCTATCGTAAAAAGATGGGTGGAAGTTGCAACTTCTAATGAGATTGCAGAAGCAATTGACATACCAAACCCTATTGGCACTGCTTTGTGCATGGCGGCTGCATCTAAGAAAGACCATGAAATTGGTAAATGGAAACTCTTACAATTCCTCGCCAGCAATTCAACATTTGGCTTCTTTTACCTAACAATTTGTTACACTTTTCTATTTAAATGTTCTTTTTTTATTTTGTAATGCATTATAGAGTGCAAGCTACATGAACATATAGCTCACAATTTTAAAAAAAACTTAAAATATAATTGATAATCACTAATATGTGTGTGTGTGTAGAGGGAGAGAGAATCATACTCATTTAGAAATGCCTCATAACATAATAATGATACATGAATGACCACATCATGTGTTCGCAACGAATTTTTGGTTTTGTGCAGCTGCAAATAATATATATATATAGGAGAAAAGCAAAACTTTTGAGGTTCAAATGCTTTTCTAAATGGGAAATATAAGGTGCTGTACTTAGAAGCAAGACTATATGTTATTATAACATGCTAATGCTGTTCATTTGTGTGAGAATTGAGGCATTGGTAGCATCATATATATATTATATGGTGTAACTATTTAGCTGAATAATCTGATCTTGTTTGTTCACATTGAATTCAGAGGGGAGGGAACTGGTGCAAATATTGCTTGCTGCAGGTGCAGACCCATCTGCTCAAGATTCACAGTATGGGCGGACAGCTTTGCATACGGCTGTTATATCTAATGATGTTGGGTTGGTTAAGGTAAGCGATATGTTTTCTTGCTAAATAAAATGAATAAGTAACTGAAACTGGTTGGTAGCTGAAGTATGCACTTTTGTCTTTTTGAGGTGAAATGAATAATGCAAACTTTGTGCTGTTTTCTAATATAATTGTTGTTTTTGGGTGTTTGACCAGGTTATTCTTGCTGCTGGTGTTGATGTGAACATTCGTAATGAGCAAAATAGTACACCTCTTCACTTAGCTTTAGCTAGTGGAGCAAAGTCATGTGTTAAATTGCTTCTATCAGCTGGGGCAAATTATAATTTTCAGGTTTTCATTCAAGTTTCCATTTCTACTGTTTTGTCATGCATAAACATACTCATTTTCTTGATGACGATGTTGCTTTTGGTTAGGGATGCAGCATTCTTTCCTTAGATTTTTTATAGGCTTTATTAAATTCTCTTTCTATTGCTCTTTATAATAGATCACATGAGTCTCTGGCGTAGGCCCACTTCATTTCTGAGTAATTTAATTGTAATATTTGTGTATACAGTAAATTTTTGTTCGAGGGTTAATAAATCTAAGGTAGACATATCTGTAGAAGAGATGAGAAGGAAATGTGAAAACTATTACTTTGTTGATACGGTTGGCTTCTCTGGAGTGGGTTGTGATCTGTAATAGAATTTTAGCCGTTGATATTATGATTTTCTTTTCATAGAAGATTTATTACAAAGGAAGGGAACAAAATATGAGAGGGGATGAAGTATCCTGATAAGAACAGAATCAAAAACAGAAGAGATGGAAACTGAATAATGCAACAAAGCAGCCCAATCCATCTAATTATCTAATTAACTGACACCCTTAAAGAAACCAGGTGATGAACGCCAAAGAGAGGCCACAAAAGCTAAACTGTCCCATAAAGCATCTAAAGACTAATAGCACGAAGTCCCCCCTTTCTTTTTCTGTCCAAAGCCTTTGAATTGTATAAAGAGGAACTTCTTTTCTCTATTATGTAGTGGGGAAAGTCAGTTCTCACAAAAATCCCTGAACAATTGTTGTTAATAGTATACAGCTGCTTTGCTATATGAAAATAAATGGGACTGTTTTTTGACAAGCCAAACACAGATATTAGGAGGCAAAGCTGTTAGACCCAGGGATCTGCAACATGTCATTAGGTTAATTCAATTGAGTACCACCGTCCAAATAAAAGATTTGAACAGCAAAGAAATTTTAATGTTATTTATATTGTTCATTTTGCATTAGGATGATGATGGTGACAATGCTCTCCACAAAGCAGCAAAGGCAGCAAAAATAGCACGTGAAAACCTTGACTGGCTCATTATTATGCTAAGAAATCGTGATGTTGATGTTGAAGTCAAAAACCATAGGCAAGTAAATGTCAAAGCCTAAAGGCACCATCTTCTCATTTGACTTATGTTTCATGCTTTCTGCTATTTCCATGTCTGTGAACTAATGGCAAAATGGCAATCAACTAAAATGGATTAACTAGCAATGTTAATTATTATTGATCACTCCACGTAAACAAATTAAGTACTTTGAGTATTAATATCCTACTGTGACTGATAAGTCTATGTTTTATGACAGTGGCAGGACACTACGTGACATATTACTGGCCCTTCCTCGAGAATGGATATCTGAGGATCTGATGGAGGCACTCATGTATAGAGGAGTTCATCTAACTCCTCCAATGTAAGGGAAAGAATTCATTCTTTCTTATTTTTATTTGATGGCTATAACGTGTATTGTCTATTCATATATGATTTGTATGTATTATAATTTCTTTATTTCATATTATATCTAGGTTTGAAGTGGGGGATTGGGTGAAGTTTAAAAGAACTGTCACAACTCCAACTTATGGGTGGCAAGGTGCTAGCTCAAAGAGCGTTGGCTTTGTGCAAAGTGTTCCAAACAGAGACAATCTTATTGTTTCTTTTTGTTCTGGAGAGGCTCATGTCTTGGCAAATGAAGTTGTGAAAGTCATTCCATTAGATAGGGGTCAACATGTACAGCTTAAATCAGAGATTAAAGAGCCCAGGTATGACTTTGCATTAATGCTGCTTACAGTTGACTCTGTGGTTTTTAGTCCTTTTATCTTACTGAGGTTGATGTGGTTTGAAGATGGACACTCACCTGATCTCCTCCTTGCTTTGTGAAGATCTGTAATAATGACAGAACTGACAGCAATGACTTGAAATGGCATAAAATGCAGTGATGTCATTATTGTGAATTAACATAGGATTAATGAAATTGGCACAACATGGATGAAGCAAGTCATTTCAAGTTGCTATTTGGTGGATTCTGTCACTTACAATTTTTCACAGAAGCACAGGGAATGAGTATCAGCTTTGATTCAGCATAAGATAAAACGCCATAGATCACAAGGCTTAAACTCTCAGTGTGTGTGTGTGTGTGTGTGCTTTTTTTCACTTTTTCCCTAATGGCTTTATGTACCATGCTTATTGGAATCGTGGAAGGGTTTCTTTAATATATATTATATACCTAGAGAGTTGTGGTGTCTGGTTTGAGATTTATTTGAGTTGCTGTCCTGCTATTGCATTTTCCCCCTTTAATAGCTTATTGTTTTGTTAAATGTACATCATTCTTTACCTGAAGCATGGGATTTCCCCTCCTATATATAGAGCAAATCAGGCATGAAAACATAGTATATGAAGGGTAAACAATAATCTCGATAGAGCTTTCCACTACCGCCAAATGACTGGACAGTAAAATGAGGCCATGGAAACAAGGTTATATTATACAAATTGTAAGGGCAAAACTCTGGTTGAATATTGAAGCATTGTGTTCAGTTCTTGTATCAGTTAAAAAGGGATACAGTATGCAGAAGACAACCCATGTTTGACTATTGAAGCTCTGTTAATTGGTGCCTCATATATGGGCATATGCTTGCAAGCCTTGCTGCTTTTGTATTTTTCTATGATATTAATGAATTGTCTATGTTAGGTTTGGTTGGCGTGAACAGTCACGTGACAGCATAGGCACAGTATTATGTGTTGATGATGATGGAATCCTACGTGTTGGGTTTCCTGGAGCATCCAGAGGATGGAAAGCTGACCCAGCAGAGATGGAACGGGTTGAGGAATTCAAGGTTGGAGACTGGGTTCGTATTCGTCCAACTCTTACATCTACAAAACATGGATTAGGATCTGTGACACCGGGCAGCATTGGTATTGTATCTTCCATCAGACCAGACAGTAGCTTGCTGATAGAACTCAGCTATCTTCCAACTCCATGGCATTGTGAACCGGAAGAGGTTGAGCATGTTGCTCCTTTTAGGGTAAGAAATGTGTTGATGGTTTTCCTTTTATGTCACATTTTATTTATCTTTTCTTACTTGCCATGTCTAACATTAATGAAGAGTTTTTTTCTTTGGGCTATAGCATTAACACAGTTGAACTTACAGATTGATGACCGGGTATGTGTGAAGCGATCTGTTGCAGAACCTAGATATGCTTGGGGAGGTGAGACACATCACAGTGTTGGAAGAATCAGTGAGATTGAGAATGATGGTCTCTTAATAATTGATATACCAAACCGATCAATACCATGGCAAGCCGATCCATCTGATATGGAGAGGCTGGAATATTTTAAGGTTGTAATTCTTGTTGTTGACCATTTGTTGCTATTCATTCTATTATTTGTCTATTGTAAGATGCATCATTAATATCTTCCCTTGGTGAATTGCTGAAGAGCAGGTTGGAGATTGGGTCAAAGTAAAATCTTCAGTATCTTCCCCAAGATATGGATGGGAGGACGTTACAAGGAACAGTATTGGAGTGATTCATAGCTTGGAGGAAAACGGAGACATGGGTATTGCTTTCTGCTTCAGAAGTAAACCTTTTTGTTGCTCTGTCACTGATGTGGAGAAAGTTCCCCCTTTTGAGGCAGGGCAAGAAATTCATGTGATGCCATCTGTTACTCAGCCACAACTTGGATGGTCAAATGAATCACCAGCTACTGTTGGAAAAATAGTGAGAATTGACATGGATGGTGCTCTCAATGTAAGCTTAATGGTTTAGCTTGTAAATGTTGTGCAAGAAAATGTTTAAAATGACTCAGACCATACTCCTCATGAAGTATTTTTGAAATCCATAACTAAACAAGGTCTATGGCTTCTCTATTTAGCTGTTGAAGTAGAGATAGGAACCAAAACTTACAAAGCCTTACATAATTTCCTGGGAAATAGCCTACATTTTGAGCTACAGTAGCATTTAAAAGGGTGACTTGGCTCGAGCGCAACGACTTTCGTCCTGTGAGATTAAGTCTTGTCATTTTAAGAAACTATTTAGCTTTGCCAACAACCTCTTCCTGTCTCCATTTGTTATTAAAACATGTGGGTGATGAATATTTAGTCACTGCTGCTATTAGAAATGCTAAACTTTACCATTTTCTTTGATAGGGGTATTTATGATTTCACCATTTTAATTTTGAAAGATGAAAAAGTTATTCTGCTAAATTTTTTGCAGGTGAGAGTCACCGGCAGGCAGAACTTGTGGAAAGTTTCTCCTGGAGATGCAGAACGACTTCCAGGATTTGAAGTTGGTGATTGGGTACGCTCAAAACCAAGCGTAGGAACCAGACCAAGTTATGATTGGAATGGTGCTGTGAAGGATGGTATAGCAGTTGTGCACAGTGTACAGGATTCTGGATACTTGGAGTTGGCTTGCTGTTTTCGTAAAGTGAGGTATAACACTCATTATACAGATGTTGAAAAGGTTCCTTGCTTTAAAGTTGGGCATTATGTTAGGTTCCGAACTGGTTTGGTTGAACCAAGGTGGGGCTGGAGAGGAGCTCAGGCTGAATCTCGAGGCGTTATAACCAGCATACATGCTGATGGAGAAGTGAGGGTATTATTCTTTGGTTTGCCTGGCTTGTGGAGAGGAGATCCTGCAGACCTTGAGACTGAGCAGATGTTTGAAGTGGGGGAGTGGATAAGGCTGAAAGATAATGCGAATAATTGGAAATCCATTGGTCCAGGCAGTATTGGTGTTGTGCAAGGAATAGGGATTGATGGTGACGAATGGAACGGAAGCACTTGCGTTGGCTTTTGTGGGGAGCAAGAAAGTTGGGTAGGACCAACTTCCCATCTTGAAAGAGTTGACAAACTCTTCGTTGGGCAGAATGTTAGAGTTAAGCAATCTGTGAAGAATCCGAGATTTGGGTGGGCAGGGCACACCCATGCTGGCATTGGAACCATATCAGCAATTGATGCTGATGGAAAGCTTCGAATATACACTCCACCAGGATCAAAAGTGTGGATGTTAGACCCATCAGAAGTAGAATTAGTGGAAAAGGTGGAGCTACGGATTGGAGATTGGGTAAAGGTTAGAGCATCAGTGTCAACCCCGACCCACCAGTGGGGGGAAGTGAGTCATTCGAGCATTGGGGTGGTGCACCGGATCAAAGATGAGGATCTATGGGTGGCATTCTGTTTCATGGAGAGACTATGGCTTTGTAAGGCATGGGAAATGGAAAGGGTAAGGCCATTCAAAATCGGGGACAAGGTGAGGATCAGGGATGGACTTGTAATTCCAAGGTGGGGTTGGGGAATGGAGACACATGCCAGCAAGGGAGAGGTGGTAGGGGTAGACGCTAATGGAAAATTAAGAATTAAATTCAGGTGGAGGGAAGGGAAGCCCTGGATAGGAGACCCTGCTGATATTGTTGTTGATGAGAAATGATTTGTTTCCTAGGAGCATCATGAGAAAATCTTATACACAACAACTTGGTTTTTTCGTTCAGCTCTTGAGCCCCTGTTTTCTGGGCTTGAGCTTTGTACATAGAATTCTAGAGTTTTATGATCATTTTAAGCTGATGTCTCTGAAATAAAAATTTCAGGTGGGAATGCCATTGGATTGGATTTATTCATGTTAATACACAGGGTGAAAGGAATTGTTGGGAAGGGAAAATTAAATTTGGAGATTCAGAGGCAGACAAAGTAGAATTGGCAGTGGATTATTCACATTCATATCAGATGGAGTGTCTCAGATTGAGGTATATGTATAATAATTCATATTTTTGTACAAATTGTGCTCTACAATTAACTTCAATAATGCTTTTTTTAACTAGCCTTACTTCACAAGGCAGTTAAAGGTTCCATTATGTGGTGCCTGCTTGCAAATACACTGACCCAACTATTTATATGTAGTGCTGAATGTTCTTTTTCATATCTCAATGTATGGACTCCTAAACAAAAATTGTTAAAGAATTAGATTAGTTGTGACTGCATTGCAATTGGGAAATGTCTAACAGAAAATTCTTACTAGATCTATTGAGATAAATGGGAATTTTTGTTGCGCAATTCTGACATTGTGCACTAAGATTTCTTTCAAAAAACAAAAAAATTGTATGAGAGATGAAAAATATGAGTAAGAGTATTTGCCATTTAATCTGAGACTCCCTCAAGACATTGTTAGAATTGGAGAAATCCTCCAAGTTGAAAACAATCTTGTGAGCACAATTATGTGCTTCAGTTGATTTAGCCCTTTAGGTCTTATGTCATTGCGTCGTGCAACCCTGAAAGCGGAAGAATTTATTATCTTAATACTCTTGGTTTTATGGCCGTGGAGCAGTGACAATTTAACGTTTGGATAACTCTAAATGGGTCATGATGACTAGCCTTATAATCAATAAATACCTCAGTGATGAGAACAAATTTTCAAAATGATAACCTTCATATGATCATATATCGTCTGCTAAGTGGCATGATGTGACCAGGTTCACAAGTATGTTCAACGCACGCACAGAAGCATGCATGTCCATTGGAGGTACCAAATTACATCAAATGAACTAGTATTTCAACTGAGATGTAAGAATTTAGTCGATGTCATGAATTAGTCTGAGAGATCAATCCAGAGACTTAAACAGCAGATTCTGTAATGCTGATCACAAATATTTTTCCTAATCTTACCCCAGAACTGTAATATTTTTACAAAAGATACAGTACCCTATAGATCAGTTGTCCACAATTCAGTTTTACTCTAGGAAAGCCTCCCTTGCACTCACCAATAATCCTTGTGCCATTTGGAAAAGCTATTAAGAGCATCCCTCATCCATTCATGTCTGCATCTTTTAAACGCCTCTGATACACTCAGCCAACTCCTGTTTCTAGTACTTTGCTCAGGCCATGACTCAAGTTCTTCCTTGACCAACAAAGCAAACATTGCAGCTTTACATAAACCTTCTGGACTGAATTCATCTTGGTGTTTCTTACTCCTAAATTCATAGTACCCAAGAAAATCCTGAAACCCAATAATCACAAGTATCAAATATCAAGCGGTCTTGTCTACAGTTAAATCAAAGATACTAGGAGTTTCAAGGGATAACAATTCTATAATAACGATAAGATCAAAAGTATGCCAAACACATTGATAATACCATTATCATGTCATACCTTTGACTTTTGCTCATTATAAAGCATTAAGTATATGATATTCCAAAACAATTTAGTCCCAAATTCTCCAAACTTCCTTCCATTTAAGTCTTTCTTTTTGGACTCTAGTGCTCATACTAAACTACACCGTGCTTTGTGTGAATCTCTATGGCCATTATCAACAGTCACCATGAAATATGGGATGACAGGATGATATCTCCATCGGACATGCTTTTCGAATTCACACCAAGAAATTTAGTCAATGCATATACATGGAGAAGTTTTCACAATTAGTTTGAGATGTTAGAGAAGATTAAAATTTTAGTCAATGCATATGCATGGATGCATGGAGAAGTTTTTCACCATTAGTTCTCCTCGAACGCCTGCCTCTTCAAGAGCTTCTCTTACAGCTGCCTCCTCAACAGTTTCATCATTCTCCCAACCTCCCTTCAATAGAGAGCAGAATCACAAAAATCACATAAGTTGATGTCAGATGACAACCACATTTCTTCACAAAACAAAGCAGAACTACATAGGGAGAACTTTTAATAATGGGTCCAGTTTAACAGCATGATATTTTTAATAATGGGGGTATCTCATGACTCATCAGTAAGGTTTAAAAGAGTGACGTTATTAAAGTGAATTTTCACTCGAAAGTGATTGAGTGCCCATAAAAGCAAAGAACAACAGATTTTTTAGAGTAATATATAGTTATTATTATGGGTAAATTCACGACAATGTACACTTCTTCACTAAAGATCATGGTATCGAAAATTGTGAATAGTTATTTGAAATTAATTTAAAATGAGTTATGTACGGGCCTAAAGTTAGTATTTGGCGCAATAACTAATACCTAATTTGTTGTATTATTTTAATCAAGATATATAAAACTTAATACCAATTAGTATCATGGACTAAAATCATGGAATTTTTCATATCATTGCGGGCATAGGCTATTGACATAGAACAAGGGAAACAAAGTACAGTCACAGAATTACACAAAATCAATATCAACTTATTCCTCCATAATCAAACCCTATCAATAGATAACTAATATTAGAAATCCTATCCTAATCCTAATAAAATACATCAATAGTCTTAAATGATCAATAAATACATCAATTTATTGATTATTTAAGACTACTAACTGAATCCTTAAATTACTCCATTTATTTGAGAACAAAATCAGAAATTCCAAAGGATATTAAGGGTCTCTTTGACAGGGTTTTTGAAAACAGAAAAACAAAAGAACAGAAAACTCAGAACATTTTTAAAGTGTTTTATAATTTTTATTCTGAAAAACACAAGAAAAGGTAAAAAACACCCATCTCATTAATGGTAAAATTATAAATTTTGAATAACTCATCTATCACTCATTAATTATGATTTTGAGAATAATTATTTAAATAGATTTTTTTATTTTCTTGTTTTCAAAACTTATTCTCGAAAACAGTTTTGTAAAACTGTTTTCAGAATAATAAAACATAAAACACTATCAAACAGGCCCTAAATCTTTCTTAATTTTGCTCTCCCATTCTGCATCACAGTCCCTTTTAGGACACAATCAAAAGTCAACTTTCTACTTTAAAGCTCAATCTTCTCCCTCATCCTCAAAGCAGGAAATCACAGGAGCTGTTGAAACTATGATAAATATAGAAGTGAATATTCCAAACATCATACCTTTGGAAAAAGAAGACCTGGTCCACTTGGTGAGCTAATCATGAGAACTTCAATAATCTTCTCTGAACTGGACTGTCCACAGCTATCATGACTTTTATACCTAAATGGAATACATCTGCAACTCAATTAGCAGCCTCAGAAGGTCAGATCTCTATGTAGATGTATGCAAAACAATCACATCACAGCTTTCTTCAAACTTAGAGAAGAATTCCCAGCTAAAGTAATTTGTTCAACGTCTTAAAACTGCTTCATTATATTCACTAGCAAATTTAAAATATCTAAGCATTATATTCTCAACGATTTCATTTTCCAAGTAATTTCATCACTCAATTCACATACATGTTTCCTAATAACTCATGCCAAGCCAAAAACTCAATAAGCCACTACATTATTTTAAGAGACACCACACTCGATTTACAATGATTGAGAACATAAAATTTACTCCCAATGCATCCCACAACACCCTTCAATAAATGAACATATTGGCTAGTGATACGTCTCATCTGCTCCTCTAAATGAAGTTAACATTAAAATTAACCGACGAAGCCTTTTCCATATGGTGCACACTATGGTTTCCCCACCTTAAGAAACAGTAAACAAGTCCTCCTAGTATATGATGTAAAATAAAATACAAATTGAACTGCCTCCTCGTGTATGAAGCAAAATAAAATGAATGACATGACATGACAGCTAATTGAAACCGATCAGAAGGAAATGAATACCATAATTTGCTAATTGAAACATGACTAATTGAGCTACAGGATTCAAACGAATCTAATAAGAAAATACTTGGCCCGACGCGTCGAATTGACTACCAATTTTGGGAGAAGGAAAAAAAAAACTATCTGTTTAAACACCCTTATCCTTACCAAATCCACACAAAAGCCCTAATACAAGTCAAGAGGGGTGAAAATCATCAGCCGTAACAATCACTATCGCCGATCAGCCTATCAGGAACCCATAATGTAATTTCTTAACAGAAACGGCACTTATATACATACACACAGCCCAATATGAAAATGACATCTTTCCCAACAACCACTAACAAAGCAATCACTCAAATGTCAAAGAAGAATAATCAATATTGAAACAAGTCCCACATATTGCATGAGTGACGAATAACAAATTCGAGGAAAATATTGGAAAATGTACCCGGCAACAAGGCGAAAACCATTCTCGTACCGCTGCTGAAGCCGACCCGTACGGGCCACCAAATCAGACATAATAAGGAAGAAACCCAGTCTCAATTGCACTCTTCAGAATTCTCAAGACAACAGTTGCTTGCCATGGAACCCGATCGCAGGCGCACGAATCCGATAATGCTCATGGCCGCACTAGATAACAACCCCGCCATTGCTGTCCATGGTTTCGCCGGCAGTAATCGGTGCTTCTTCGGATCACCTGGATGGCCTCCCTCGCAAATGTTTATTTCTTAGGGTTTGCAATCTGTTGCAGAGAGAGACGCAGAGAGAGAGAGAGCCACGAGAAGCGAATGGTCGATTTAGAGAGAGCGCGAAACAAGGAAAAGAGGGAAAGAAGCGCTAACAACGGACCTGATCGGGGACGGTGGGGACGGTCAAGGTCACGTGGATATGGTCAACACGTGGGGCCCGTTTGGGAGATAGCTGGTGTGTTCACTGGTGACAGGAGTACAAAACGAGGGTGAATTAGTCCATTCATATGCGGACGCGTGGCAGATGACGGATTTGGCCGGTGGAGAGAGATGTTTGATTGGATGATATGTTGACGAAGTTTGGTCTACGTTGTATTCGATTGTAAAGCGATGGCAGAAGTCAGCGAGAAGAAGTTATAAAAGTTAAGGTGTGTTTGCTTTCGCGAAATGGACGGGACTGTGCGATTTGATATGAGGATTTTGTAGGTCCCTCTTGTCCCTTGGATCTCATGATAAAAGAAGGTTCTTGAAGCTTTTTCCATTTTTATATTCATAAATAATTGACAGAAATTTCTGCTTCCGTGAAAAATGATCTTGATTAGTTGCACTTGGATTTTTTAATTTATTCTTTTAAAATAAAATAGATCATTGGAGTGATTTCCGAATTTTTTATTTTGAGCCAAAGGATGAATCTAATTGGTGTGCCAATGATTAAGTATCAAATATCCTACCTTATCCATTAAGTCTCAAACTTTTAGATTCGAACTACATCGATTGAATCAAATAAAACTGTTGGCAAAAAAAATAAATAAATATGCAATTAAAGTTAAATAAAATTAAAGCAATGTCTAAATCATTTTTATATGTTGTTGGAAAAAAAAACCGTTTTTCTATTTCAAAATGGACTAAATTAGTTTTGTTCAGTTAATTTAGGGGTTGTTTGATTGGTAGTGAAAAAAGATTTTTTTTAGAGCAATTAAAGTATATAATATCCAACATATCTTTTTTATCAATATTGTTTTAGATTTTTTTTTTGGATAAATAACAACTTCCATTAGCACAAATATAGATAATCTAATGCATGTTGAGAGAGGTAAGGGAGAAAATTTAAGTTTTTAAGGGCGTCTGGTATGGAGAAGTAAAGGAGGAAGTTTGAAAGTAACTAATGTTACTGAATTAAAAAAAAAACTTTTAAATTCTTGGGAAGTTAAATTTTATTCGGTAAATTTTTCTTTTTGAGTAAATTTTTGAAAAGTTTTACTTTTTAAGTATCTTATAATAATTTTTTTGAAAAATATTTTAATTTATTAATTCATTTTCTTAATAAAAATTATATTTTTATATTTAACATAAAAATATAATATATTTCTTTTAAAATATAATTTAAGCTTCTTAAAATCTTAAAATAAAACAAGTTATATATATATTTTTTCTAAAAAGTTAATTTCCCACGAGAAAGGAAGCATATCAAGTGGCCCTAAAATTTTTTTTTTATCGGCAAGAGTTTTTAAGAAGTTGGAAATCCAACTTTTTCAATAACTATTAAAATAATTTATTGAGTAAAATTCAAGTAAGGTCAATTTTATAGCATTTTCTCAATTTGTTAAGTTTACCTTTGACCCCTTAAATCCTTTGACATTAGAAAAGATGTTTATATCTTAATATTAAAAATACTCTATTTACTTAAAAAATTGAGCTTAAAAATTAAAAAGTGAAACAAGAACATCAATATCGATAATAAAATTTCTAAACAATTATTTTTAAAATAATAATAAATTAAATCTATGTTTTGTTGGTTTTAGATTCCCATTTCTCTTTATTTGTGTAAAAGTAGCATGTACGTGCAGTTATTTCATCCCAATCGCTAGATCCACTTGACGTTGCACAAGAAACCACGTGTCCAGAAAATTTGGGCCATTAATTCGCGTTGTCGTCCACTTCTTCATTTATTTAGATCTCCTTCTTACTCCTTTCTTACTGTGTTTAATATAAAATTATTTTAATTAAATTACATGAATTAAAAAAATATTAAAATTAATTAATTATCTTAATTTTTTAAAAAATTTTAACATTTTTTTAAAATTACTCTTATTTATTCTCTTTCTTTTTCTCTTTACATACATTAAATAGAAATATTTTTTTAGAAATATATAATAAATATCACCTCATATATTGTAAATGGTCTTATATTCAGAATCAAGGTAAAAGATTCTATATATAGAACCGGAGGAAGTAATATTTTCAAAATCAAATCAAATATGAATTTAGATAAGTTATTAATTCAAAATTTAATGGTTCAACTGAATTCTAATTAGGGTTAAATCAATAGTAATTAAAATAATATATTTTTAAAAAATAATATAAATTTAAATAAATTTTAAAATTTAATTAAAATTTCAAACTAAATAATATTAAATTATTAATATATTATTCACCGTAAACAAATTATTAATAAATTTTATAACTTAATATTTAAATTTAAATAAGTTAATATTTATTTCTAATCATATTTTAAGTTCAAAATAATAAATTAATAATATATTATTATATTATTTATTAAATAAATATATAATTTTTAATAGTTATATATATAAATAATACTTATATAATATTGTAATATATATATATATATATTATACTAAAAATGATGTTATTTTATCTTAAAAATTAAAAAAAATATTTTTAAAAAATTTTAAAAAATAATATAGGATTAGTTCAAACTAGTTCAAAACCGGTTTTACCAATTAAATGCCAGTTTCATTGATTTTTGACCGGTTCTCACTAGTTCTATATAGTAGTGATCATTTTCCATAACCGGACCAAATCAGCCACTAATTCCTGATTTGATGGTTAAACTGGCTAATCCGGTCTGATTCTGATAACAGTGATCCTTATTGTCCTTGTAGATTTGGTTCCTGTTTTCAGATTTGGAGCTTTGAATGGCTTTGAGGTTGTAATAGACTTTCATGTTCAACAATTCACGGTATATAATTTCTTTATCCTATTGTTTTTAACAACTATAAACTAAGAATGAAAAATTAATTCCTTCAAAATTTAGAAATCACTTAAGTTAATTTTGTTTATTCTAATAAAGTATTTTCCATGCACATAGTAAAAAATCAAATTCAGAATAGTATATCTAAGAAACCCAATCATCTATTAATTATGTTAGAATCTTATTGATTTTTTATTCCATTTTTTAATTAATTAAGGTTACAAGAATTTTCTTTTTGGCCTTTATCGCACCCGATTTTTAATTTTTCAACATGGAAATCAAAACAAAGTAGAGTTGCCACCAGAATTTAAAAAAAAATTTAGAAAACCTTTTAAAAAAATATGGTCTATGAAACATAAAGGGTTCGAAAGTCGATTGCATTATAAGGAATGTGTTAGGCACCCCATATCACTCGTTCATAAGAATGGTTGCTTTAAAATGGTTATATAAAATTAATGTGGTCTTAAATTAATTTAAATTACCTTTATCAAACACATATAAAAAATAATAAAAAATAAATTTATTTAGAAAGGCGGACATAATCTAAAATAAGAGTCGAGGGTCTACGAATTTTGTAAAAATGATTAAAATCAACGTAATTTGGGTGTATAAGTTCGTGTCATTTGGTTAATATTTTTTTGGAGCAAAATTATATTTAAAATGTATAGTTTTTTTTAAGAAAAAATATATTTTTATCAAAATAGTTGTGAGTGGGGTTTGTACTTTTTTATTTATGGAAAATGAATTGTGTTTATTTAAGAAAATTAATTTACTTTTATTATTTTATTAATAACCATTCCAAAATCTCACTTGATAACTATTCAACTTATATATCTATGAAGATTCTCAAAACCTTACATCTAATGACTCTGAAATATATTATAAAATTATTATTTAAAAGATAATTATTTATTATATATTTTTTAAAAAAGCCTATTATTTAGGATAGACATAAGTTTTAAACTCAAGTTTTTTAGGAAACTTTTATTATTTTATCTTTTAAAATAAAAACACACATACACATATAATTTAATTAGAAAACACATCGCAACACATGATAAATCTATTAATCTAAATACTCATGGGTTCCAAAAATCATATTGAGCAAATCCTAAAATAACATATTTAATGAGAAAAATATTGGCAATTTTATTTACCAAATATGATTTTGTGTGCTAGTATAGAAATAAATCACTTCCTATATCAACCGCATTATCATCCCATCATTGAAATATCATCCTCATTGAGTCACTATAAAGCATATACAATTTACTTCCTTAAAAGATATATACACAGCTTCTTCTGCCATAGCCTTTGGCAATTGTATGGTAGAGAAATCAATCAATATATGAAACTTGTACAGGGGCATTCAAGTGGGCTAGAACAAGGTAACCTCTTTAAGTCAGGATTAAACACATTCATATCAAGGGAAGAGACAAATGCAATCAAGGTGTTCGTTCCCATATACAAAGGATGAAACTACTTATAGGGCAATTCATGGGTGTCTTATACTAACAACGTCAGTTTATAAAGCCTTCCAAAAATTCATTCTATTATCACAAAGGACATGGTTCCCTTCACTTGGCCAGTGTGTAGAATACGAATAAGACCACCATTTAAGTGGCTACAAACACTTTGGCTTTTTGGAGCATAGACAACCATATAAAGTCACGTGGAAATAGAAATGGGTATGTTCATTGTAAAAGATGCCTCTATCTCTAATAGAGATATTCATAGGCATGAACAATTTATTTTTAGAATCTTACCAAAATATCATACTTTGAAATCTATAGAAACAAGTTCAAAAAGAAAAAAAGTAAAATGACATAAAGATAAAACAAGTATGTAAATCACAAGTACATCTCCACCTATTGAGAGGTGTTCATTGATATAAGAAACGAACCTCTTAAAATATTGAATTTATGATTCATTTATGTTATATAATGCAAAAATAAAAATAAAAATTATTAAAAAAATAATAAATAATAAAATAAATAAACAATAAGAATGTTACCACTAATCAAAGTTGATTTCAAATATAAAACCGTTTATTTGGAGATGTGGATATACAAAATAAGGTGAATAATGCTTAGCTAAAAAACATATAATAGTATGTCTTTATCTCTATTGGAAATATTCATGGACATGAGAAATCATTCCAAATAACTCATAATAAAGAGAATATAAAAAAAATAAAAATCAAATAAACCTATATAAAAAGATCTACCACTCATTCTCCTTCTTCCTTTCTCAATGTTTCCTACAATACTATTTTCTGTGTGGGAGAATGTAAAACCCGAAAGCAATGCATAAAAGGAAAAAAAGAAAGATGTAGGAGAAAGAGAGGCAATCACTAAATCATACCAATAATTCACTCCCTAATGCTCACCAACGTTTTTCTCTTTTCTTCTTCTTCTCTGAACTCTCTTCTTTTCTTCCTTACTATTAATTCTCTTGTCTTTTTTTATTCTCAATCTCTCATCCTCTCTCTTTTTCTCTCAATTTCTCATTCTTTCTTTTATTCTTGTTCATGATCCATTTTTTCTCATCTTACCTCTATTTATAATGTCAAAAATAAATCATTTAATTAATGCTCCAAAATCACAAATATCTCTTTTTATTATTTTTTTATGTTTATATTAAAATTCATTAATTTACTTTCTTTTTCTCATTATTACCTTGATATCAAATCTCAATCTCTAATTTTTCTTTTTATTTTTATTTTTTTTAAATCTTAAAAAGGAGAAAAATTATAATTCCTCAAAATATGACAATTTTTTAGAGATATTATTATTTTTTATTTATTTATCTTATGAAAAATCTTTTTTTTTTCATATTTATTAAAAATTTATTATTTATTATTATTATTTTTTAAATAGACCTAAACAAAATGCGATGTTCATATCCTTGAAGAAAGCCACAAAAAAAGGGTATAGAGAAGGTATATTATGCACTTTCTTTGTCTAATTCAATTAAAAGTAAAACTTTACGACTCCGAGGTTATGTTTAGTTGGAGTTGGTTCCAAAGCTGTGAGAATAGCTTTTGTCTCAAAAGCTGTGAAATCCCATTTATATTGGAAAATCAAACACAACAGAATTCGAGAACAACAAAAATCAACAAACAACATTATGCGCCAATTTCGCTGTTTAGTTAATAAATCTGTTTGCCTCTTGATAAAAATGATTAAAAAAATGACGACATTAGAGAATTTTTCCAATTTGATTAGTCAAAATTTTCATTGGACTTCCTGCAACATTGACATTCTGTCGAGTCACTGGCCACCATAACATTTTGGAATCCATTTTTCCCAACAAATTATGACTCCTCCTCAAGTGCCACACATCTTAGTGTTAAGGTTACTAGTAACATCGAAGCTTCTGTTCATTGTACAAGGAATTGTTCACGTGGAAAAATAGAGATGTTGCTTTGAACTTAATTAGCAAAATGAAATTATAATTATAAGTTACTTCAAAGCCACATTGCTCTACATGTGCAATTACAAAAATGTGTCTTTAAGTTTATCAGTGCTTGGCGCAATAAAAAAAAAAGTTGTATCAGTGCTAAATTGATATGCATCAAGCGATGGTATGTTATAATCTAATGGAACCTAGGGAATTAAAAACGTAGTTAACACAATTATTGAAAAATCATAATTACAATTGCAATGTGATTATCATCAACATTTCATGAAACTAAATTAAGTTTTTTGACCAACATGAAAACAAAATGTTTTTCATAGACACGGTTGGAAATTGAATCTAGGACAGCATTTTTAAGTAGCACACCTATTGCCAATTGTGTAGAACGTTGTTAATGTGAGTTATGTTTAATTATAATTGATATAATTTTTTTTGTGAGTGTATTTAATATTATTTAATTTAAATGAATTAAGCCTTTAATGTCCTCAGAAGATGGTAATAATTCAGACCCAACCATTTCACTAAAACGCTTATTGGATTGGGCCGATGGACCCGCAAAGGGAAAAAAGGCTCAGTCTATATCTGCAAACCCGACCCGAAACAGTCCTACTAGGGTTAAGCTTCCATAATCAACGGCTTTTCTTGCGTAGCCGCTCTCCGACGTCTCATCTCACTGCTCTGGAATCGCTCCCCAATCTTCCGTCCCATACGGTACTCAAGGTTTTTTATTGGCCACCATATACGATACTGATGTTGATATTCTGGGTTTGGGTATCTTCTGGAATTTTCACTGCCTAAACTCGTGAATTTTCACTGTCTTTCTGGGGTTGTCAAATTTTTTTTTTTGCATTTGAACGTCTGCGAGCTTCCAATGGTTCATAAATGTTAGATTAAAGTGGTTATTTATGGGTCGGCTGATGATTTTGATGCTTGCTTTGGAACGAAAGCCTTGCCTCGATTTGCTGGTTTATTTTTTCATTTGCACTTTGTAATCGATTTTAAGATGGCTTTTGAGAAGTTGTTTACAAACTACACTTTTTGTGAATAATTTTCGCGTGGGTTTTCTCCATTCTATACTATTCGGTTGGTTGGGTAGTGCAGGATAGTTACAATCTCAATTGTGAATTTCCTTTCTTTTGATGAATGCTCAATTAATCTTGTTGTTTTGTTTCTGTTGTAGCGAGCTGAATGTATGAGATGAAGATGGATGAGTCGGGGGAAGCAGAACAGAGACCTATTTTCAGAGATATTAGACGCTATTTCTGTGAATACTGTGGCGTCTGCAGGTCCAAGAAGACCTTATTAACCGCTCATATCAATACTCATCATAAGGTACCTAATAGTTATTTAAGTCTATAAATCTCAAAGTTTTCAGTTTTTTAAAATTAAATGACTGTTGTTATATTCTCGAATGATGCTGTCTCTCAGGAGGAGGTGGAGAAAGCGAGAGTTAATAGAGGTTCCGAAGCAGAGGATGTAAAATCCAACACTTGCAAGGAATGTGGCGCTAGTTTTAAAAAGCATGCCTATTTAATACAACACATGCAAAGCCATTCACTTGAGGTATATCTTACATTCTCACCATGCTAATATTCTGCTGTCCAAAGTTGTTTTCCATGTTATTTTTTTTAGATTGGTATATTACGCTTCCAAATTTGTATGGTTTAAAAATCATTAGTAGAGATCTTGTGCCATACCAAAGTTGAATGGATGGGGATTTTGATGGCAGATCCTAATTGATTTTCGTTTCTTAATATCTGTGTTGTATACTCAAAAGTGTCTTTATTGAAAGTATCTGTCAGTATTTAATTATTTATGGTTGATCTATTCCTTAGCTGCAAACATTATGAGTTTGTCCAATATATAGCTGTTTGGATGATATTCGTTGATTAAATCAACTGAAGATACACATTTTTGCAGGGGAGTAGTTCATAAGAAACTAATGTTATTGGAAAATAATGGATGTTATGGCGTGAAGCATTGGATCCCGGATAATGAACTCCAAAATGCATGAGGCATCATATGTCAACCTGATGGATTAGTACCAGGCAGGGAGACCTCCTGAGAAGCTCCATCAGGGTGCCTCTATCACGCTCTGTTCAGGAAGGTTGGCAGTTTGTTTGCCCATGTCTTGTTCTCGTCAAAGCATAGTTGAAGTTTTTTTATTTTGTCATTGTAGCTTTTAACACTTATTTAATTATTTAATTTAATGGTTCCAGAGGCCATATGTGTGTGCCATTGAAGATTGCCAAGCAAGTTACAGAAGAAAGGACCATTTGACTCGTCACCATCTTCAACATCAAGGGAAAACTTTTAAATGTCCAGTTGAGAATTGCAACCGTGACTTTGCTTTCCAAGGAAATATGACAAGACATGTCAAGGAATTTCATAATGAGAACTCCACCTCTACTACTGCCGAAAGTCAGAACCAGTATGTTTGCTCAGAAATTGGTTGTGGAAAGGTTTTTAAGTTTGCTTCAAAGCTGAAAAAGCATGAAAATTCTCATGGCAAGTTTCTTTCCCTTTGAATATTCTCAATAATTTGTGAATTTCCGTAGATGTCTGTCAAGGGGCCTTGGCATAGACTTAAGCGGTTACTCATAGGTTTTAAATGATATTGGCCAAAATTTTAAAGATGTGTCTTTATTCTGCAGTTAAGCTGGAGTCAGTAGACGTGATTTGCTTATATCCTGATTGTATGAAGCATTTCACTAATGACCAATGCCTTCAAGAACATATCAAATTGTGTCACCAACATGTGACCTGTGAGACCTGTGGGAAAAAGCAGCTGAAGAAGAATATCAAGCGGCACCTCCGCATGCATGAAACTGGTAGTTCATCAGAGGCATTTAAATGTGAATACACGGGTTGTAATTGTACATTCTCAAGTGTAAGACATTCATACTCTTCAACTGCTTGATGTAGATTTTAACTGAAGAGTGGAACTTGTTTATTATTAGTCCATTTTGGTGGTTACTGAACCTCGATAATTTACTGTTATTATGCACGAACAGAAATCTAATCTCCAGAAGCATGTGAAGGCTGTCCACTTTGAAGAGAAACCTTTTGTGTGTGGCTTTCCTGATTGTGGCATGAGATTTTCATACAAACATGTGAGAGATAACCATGAAAGGACTGGTTCTCATGTCTATAGCCTGGTAAGTTCCGTTTGTGATTGCCTTAAACTTATTGATGAACATGGGCCGGGAAAAAAAAAAGCCAAGAAATTATTGAAGAACTTTGGATATCTCAAGCGTTTTGTGCATAAGTTTTTTTATTGAAAATTTAGGGTTGCCTTGGTACAGGGGGATTTTGAAGAAGCTGACGAGCAGTTTAGATCAAGGCCAAGGGGAGGACGAAAGAGAACGTGCCCTACTGTTGAAATGTTAGTTCGGAAGAGAGTTACTCCACCTAGTCAATTGCATCCCTGGTACGAGGATGATGAGATTGACTAGGTTGCTTTAACCATCCTTAGCCCTCAACAGATTAAATTAAATGGTGGGTCCTCTTCCCGCCATGCATTTGTCCCAGATTAATGCTACTTACAGACTATCAAAATGATCAGCTGCCAACCATCTAGAAATGCCATTACATCTATCCCTGGGTTGGAGAAATTATCTGAAGAATCATTTATTCAGAGCAAGAGCGTGTCTGGGCCAAAAAAGGAAAAAGAAAAAAGAGAGCAACAGCATGAAAAATTGTGGTAATTAGCACCTGTTTCAATAGCATAAGTGTTTATTATTTACCGATTTGGTGGGGAAAATATGTTGGTCTAGGAGAGAGAATTTTAAGGTCCATATGCCGTGAGTGATGAGCTGCTTCAGTTTCCCGTGCTTGATGAGTTGGATTTATGTTAATTTTAGGATTATTTGTTCATATTATAATGTGTGGAGGGAAGGGTAGTTTTGTTTATACTATACAATTGTAGATGTGCAATTGAATTGCTGTAGCCACCAATATTACCATCATTTTATGGTTTATCTTTGCCCATTAGAAATGGAATAGTGAGTTTATATTGCCTACAGTCCAAATGTGAAGGGTGATTTCTTCCAACCCTTGCTTTTACCATTTTTATTTTTCTGTTTACAATTAATGAATTTTGATATCTTACTTTCTTCAGTTAGCCCAACATACTGAAATGGGCATCTCTCTGTGTTGTGCTCTCCATTCTTAGTTGAATTAATCTCATTCGTTGATACTTAATTTTATTTTAATGATAAATGAGATGGTTATTGGGAATTAGAACTTTTAATATCGTGTCTTCTGTAATCATGAAATGTCTAAGCTGGTTTGATTACTTTAAAGAGTATTATTGAAAAGATAGGAATGGAATGTGTAATTATTTGGTTATGTTGTTGAAAATGTTAGAAAAGAAAAATGGGCGTCTAAAAAATAGTAATAGGTTCTCCGAATGGAATGAAGATAAGCGATATATTTGAAGATATGATTTCTTTTAGAGAGTTTAATCACAACTACATTACAAAATCTATTGTTAAAACCATATTTTGACTGTCGGGGGTGCCTCTGGCAGTAAAAAATATTTTTCTTTAATTTTAAAAATTATAGATTATATAATATTTCACTTGAGGATCATGCAGTTATTATTATGTATGTATACAGTTTTATCATATTTTATATCTTTTTAACTTATTCTATATAACTATAAAGATGTTTTTACTATATAATACTTAAATTAAAGAAAAAAAATGAAAACAATATAATTTTATAATTATATGATTGTGAACAAAATTATTTTTTATTTCTAAACATAAATATTAAAAAAATTTTAAAAAGATGAACGGTTAAGAGGAGGCAAAAGGGCGCCGTTTGGGTGTGAGGAGTAAATCCACGCACCCTGTGCATGTTGCAAGGTGGCAGAATTCCAATGGTTCTTTTGTTTCTTTTTCTATTTGTATTATTAAGTGTAGCAATGCAATTTTTTTTTAAAAAATTGTAATTTAATGATAAAGGTGAAATATTTATTTTTTTTATGACATGAAAAATTTTAATTTGGATATAGAAATTTTAATTGAGATGTGAAAATGTCTAATAAAGACTCAAAGAATTTCATATAAATTCAAAATTTTTAAATCTAAAATTTCAGACATAGAATTTCATTTTTAATGAAATATTTTGGATCTTTACAATGTTTGAATTAGAATTTTTCATGTCCAAATTTAAAGATATTATATCATAAAAAATTAATTAACCTAATTTTTATAAGAAAATTAATTTAAATACTAAATTTTGTCAAGTAAATATTTTGATAAACAAATATTATAGTTCAATAAAAAAATATATTAGAATTTGATTATAAAAATTTGAGAAATAAATTTTATAAGATTAAATTTTTTGAACATGATTGGTGAAGAAGCACCACCATGTAATACTAAATAAAGTTAATGTGTTGAAAAATATATTTAATAAAAAATGTGATGAAAAATATAATTAACTTGGATCTAAAAAATTTAAGCTGAGACATGAAAATATACAATAAAAACTTAAAAAATTTTATGTAAACTTAAAATTTTCAAAACGAAAATTTTAAATGTGAAATTTCATTCATAATTTTGGACATGAAAAATTTAATTTAGACAGGAAAATTTCATCCAAAAAATTTTATTAAAAATGAAATTTCATATATGAAATTTTAGATTTGAAAATTTTGAATTTATATGAAATTTTTTAATTTTTATTAGACATTTTCACATTTCAATCAAAATTTTTAGATCCAAATTAAAATTTTTCATGTCATCAAAATATAAATATTTCAACCCTATAATTAAATTATAATTTTTTTCAGAAAAAAATTACATGCTACACTTAATAATATAAATAGAAAAAGGAGGAAAAAAACCATTAAAATTCTGTCACATTGCAACACGCACTCCACGGTCACAGACGGCGCCCCGGGGGCAGAATGGGGTTTGGCTGGAGAGGCCTGACCCTTATTTTTTGACAAACTAAAAGCTAAATGGGCTTTGAGTGATCCCAGTCCTTGATCCTCCGTATTCCACTGAAAGCAAAGGAACCTGTGTTGCTTCAAGGGCAAGTTATTGTTAAGTAATCCCTGCAGGCCTGGGGTCAATGATAATGGATGGGACGGGACAAATCCATATACATAGACGCACACATATATAATAAATTAAAAACCCTAAAAAATTACCAATAGGACTTGGATTTAGTGGGAGGGGATAGTTTCTTATACTTTCAGGTTTGAATTTCTGTTGTGAGAAGAGTCTATATTTAGTATTCGATACTGTTTCAAATAGAATTATTTCCGGGATATATATGATTTCTATAAAAAAAAACTCTGAAAATTCATATCCTTCATAATCTTCTAGAGAGCTGTGAATAGTATAACTTCTTTCATGATTTTTTTTCACTGTGTATAAAATTTGGGACCCGCATCTAATTTTTAATATTTCGCTTCCTGCTCTATTTTTTATTGTGCATTAATATAAGGGTGTGTTTGGATTAAATTATGTATAAGTGATTATGAGAATAAGTGATTATGTCAAAAGTGATTTGTGTTTAGATATTTTTATCTCATAAGTGATTTTGAGAAAAGAAATATGTTTATATATTAGGGTTTAAGCGATTATTTAGTGAATATTGAGAAGAAAAAATGAAATAAGTGATTATCATAAGCTGAAAAAATCAGCTTCTTCCATGAGCACTTATTTGAGGTATAAATATTTAGTGAAAAACTGTTTCTGTTTAGCAACTCCATCACATAAGTACTTACGGAGCCCATAAGTGCTTATTTTTTGCAATCCAAACAGGCTATAAGTCAAATTCAATACGGAGAACACGCTAGAACTATTCAACCTCATTTAAACCTAAATAAATTTTAGAAATAACTAGATATTCGTATCCCATGCATACACGGAAAATGTAAAATGTTTAAATAAATTTATACAAATCAAGACAAACAGAAAATACATGTTAACTTTGATTATAATTAATATATGTATAATATATAAAACTAAAATTGAAACTGCCGTGCTGTATTGTATACTTATATTATTATATATAATACAATTTTCATACTGTATTATGGGTGTGAAAAATCTAGATATATATAGATATTGAGTTTACACATTTATATTATTTTTTCTTTTTAAACATGTGTGAACATGAAGTTGAATCTCCATATCACTATGAGGATTTGAGAATGAATAATCTGTGGGCATTTTTTGAACCATACTACTTCTCCTAATCTTGATAAATCCCATTATCCAAGTCACCCCCTTTGACTATAAAAAAGAAAGAGAAAAAGTAAGAATCTGATTCTCTGAACCAAAGTAATAACTCAACAATTTTCTTTTTCCTGAAAATTAACCCAACATCTTTTAGAAGATAAGGGTAAAGAAACTCAAGTGAAAAACCACCACCTTGGTAAAGATATGCAGAGACTACGGAAAGCATTTATTACAGTTGAGACTTTTAGGCACCACACAAACGTGATTAGATTAGAAAAAGATATGCCCAGACTAAGGAAAGCATATTATAAATAACTTGATATTCGTGAACCATGCACCCACGGAAAATGCAATATTTTTCTTTTTTAAAAAAATGCAAATCAAGACAAACAGAAATTATACAGTAACTTTGATTAAAATCAATGTATATATAATATAAATCAACATACAAATCAATGGCGGTCAGCATCTAAATTAGTCAGAACCACAATGTGATTTGTAAAATCCAATTGGTACCATCTCCGATTTGGAAAATCTGTTATTTTAAACTCTTCTATACATATTAAAGAAGTCATTATAAAATTTAATAATATTTTATTAAAATAATTTTAATTTAAATACCATTTTAAATGATCTATTTAATATTAATGAAGGGTAACAAAATAAAATAAATCATTAATACTTCATTAAAATTCTAAATTAATAAATATTGTGAAAAGTCTTAAAAAATTTTAAAGTAACAATTTTATAAATAGCTGGGAGTATAAAAAAATAAATAAAATTAGTCAAATTACCATTCTTTTATTGTACAATTTTCATTTTAGGTGCATTTTTTTCTTAAAAAAAGTTTTCACACCCGTACTGTACCATAGTAAAATATAGAATTGATTCTGCGAACTGTGAACCAAAGTAACCCAAAATTTTTGCCTGAAATGAACCCAACATCTTTTAAAAGATGGGGTAGAGAAATAAATGTGACAAATGAGAGAGTTGGGAAAGATATGCGCGGGCTACGGAAAGCATATATCAAGCCCTACTACACCAACGTGATTAGCTTTCTTTAGAAAAAGCGACAGGCGCGTGGGGTACGTTAGTGACACGCAAGAGTCAGGTACATTGCACATACAGGCAAATCAAACAAACAAGTAAGAAAGAAGCTGCAGCAGCATGAAGGACATTGTACATCCAAGTTGGAAAAATTTTGGATGGGATGGAGCCCCAAGTTGCGTGTGTGTATATCCATACATACATGTATATATATATATATATATATATTTACTCATTCCAATTAAATATTTTTAATTATTTTATATATTTTAAATAAAAAAATTGAATAAGTAAATTATTAAGAAATTTTAATATTTTTATTATTTATTCTTATTAATTATATTATTTTTTATATCATTTATTTTCAATCTATTAATTATAGATTAGAGATGTAAAAAAATATAATTAGTACACCAGGCATGTCTTATATTTGAAATCAAATAATACTTTCATGAGATGATTCATATTATAAAATATTTTATATTAATTATATATATATTAAAGAAATTATTTTTCACTTGAAATCAACATAAAAAAATACTAATATTTTTTATTTTATTTTTATTAAATATTATATTTTAATATTATCATAAGATGATAAATGATAAGTAAAAAAATTATATACAGAAATAAAATAGAAAAAATTTAATATTTTATATTTTAAATTAAAAGATTCTCATAAAAAAAACCTTTAAATAAGAATTGGAGGGAGATTTATTTAGTGATTCTCTCATGTTGTGGGGGTGTTTGGTCAGTGCAATGAATGTGAAATACTAATCCCATTCTCAGAATCATGGGCTGTCTCTGACACGCGCCATTAAAGGAAAGGAGAAATGCATTGAATTGAGACGGGTAAGAGAGAGAGATGGTTTGGGAGATAACAATATCTCTTTTTACTGTTTGAGTTACAAACAATCTTTCAATCTTTTGGTGTCAGTACATTCCCATATGGTTGTTGTTTGATTAATGCTTTCTTTGTTTGTTTCCTCGCTTTTCAACTCTTCAATAGCATTCTCGGACTTTGAGAGCATCTTTTATTCCCATCCATATACTGTATTTGATTTTTACAAGGAATAATATATCTTAATTAAAAATTTAAAGATTATATTTATTTTTTAATCAAATTTTATTACCAAATTTTAAGGGTTTGCTTTTGTTGATAGTCACATTTTGAGAATTTATTATTAGCTTCTGTTAAAGTTGATATTAATTAAATAATAAATTTTGGAAGAGTCACAGCTTTAGGTAATTTTGACAATATTTTCCTTTTTGAAAATTATTGGTTTTTAAAAAATTTATACTAGGTAATTAAAATTTGAAAGTAAGTTCTGATTATTAAGAGCATTTAGAATTAGAATTACCATCAAGATTGATATTTATGATAAAAACTTTCATTTTAAAGCAAATTAATAGATATATGATTTCTAGCATTTATGTATTAAACAAATATAGTTGGAAAATGTCTATTATTTATTCTTCTTATTAGTTGATTGCGTAGAAGTAAAAAAGTTATATATGTAACAAATAATAATTGTTAAATTTTAACATCAATTTTTAAAATTGAAGTTCTTACATTTAATTCTTTAATTAATCACACAAGTGAATATTTTTAAATATATTTTAACATGTATATTGCGGTATGATTAAATTTAAAGTTTTTCTTTGCGATTTTAAAAAGTTAGGGCCTGTTTTGAAACACTTAATGAACCACGTTTTGAACAAAAATAAGGTTAATGTATTTGTTTGCGTGTTTGACAAATTTTGCTTCTCCATTACAAAATCATTTTTCTTTCCAGACCAAGTTTCGGAAGAACTGATCTCCTTCATGCTTCTCTGTTTTACTTCTCCAATCCTATATGTATTTATTTTAAAATTAGATAAAAATGGATCAATAAAAATGAAAAAAAATGAAAAAAAAAAAGGAAAATAAAATTTTCATAAAATTTCTCTTATTTATTGATCAAAATATCCCTTCAAAATTTTAATTTTTATAGATCATGACTTGTAAGAAAATATTATATCAGATATATTATGTTCTCAATTAAATAAATACAGACTAAATTTTAATTTAAGTAAATTAAATTAATTATGAAATAGAGTTTAAACTCAATTTATAGGAAAATTATAAATTTTATCAAAATTAATTTTTAAATAAATCATCCAAACATAAATACATCAATCCAAAATTAATTTTTATTATAATTACATTATAAAATCAATACTATCCAAACTCATTTTTAAGTAACCAAATACCAAACCCGCTTTTGATATAAAATCACTAGGTGGTGGTCTCACAGTTACTATTTGAGTTAGTAACAATCTTTCAAGTTTCGCTGTTAGTACATTCCAATTTTGTTCTTGGAATGATGCTTTCTTTGTTAGTACTTAGTACATTCAACAGTATTCTTCGACTTTGAGAGCATCTTTTATTCCCATCCCTATCTTTTATCTTCATAACAAATATCTTAATTAAAAATTACATTTGATAAAAATTATATTCAAAATGTTTAGAATTATAAGTATTTTCTTAATAAAAATTTATTATCAAATTTTAAAGGTTTATTATTATTTTTGTCATGGGCCGGTAGCAGAAATTAATCTCTTTCAAAGAAATAAATATAAAAGATGGAACTCTTCCAATTAAATTTACTTAATAGTTCATAAACAAAAGTTAATAATTAAAACTTAATAATTTATTTAAAGGACAAGAATTTCTGCGAATCATACCAACTTGAGTTGGTATTACCTTTTGTTAAAGTTGCTATTAATTATTTTTAAGAGGAGTTAGAGTTTTAGGTAAATTTTGATATATTTTTTTAAAAACTTAGTGGTATTCTTTTTTGTTTTTGACAAGCAAACTTGTAAAACTTAACAAAACCACCTAATATGGGTTACACTATAAAATTTTATATTTTCTAATTTATATACACACATTTATAATTCGCTGATATGGAGTTTAAAAGTTTCCAACTCTTGCAGCTAAATTAGTGCCATTCTTTAAAATATTATACGGAATATTTAAAATTTGGACACTAACTTTTGATTATTAAGAGTAATTAGAATTACAGCTGTGCGTCTACCAATAAAAGAAATACCAGCTGTGTATTGCAAAGGAGTGAAAATGTGTGACTTTTTTTGGTAAACAAAAAATGTGATTTTTTTTAAAATGTGTTTTTTATTCTGTTTGATAAATATTGTATATCCCTTTTGTATTTTGATTACTATCTATATTTTCTATCTCAATTTTATCAAATGAACCACTCTATCAAGGTCTCAATTTAATATAAATACTTTGTAAAAAAATTAAACGAAATAATAATTAAAAAATGTTGTGTAAGAAAGAAGTTACGTATTCTTGCATGATCATCTTGATGTTACAAAAAAAGATTGTCCGAGAAACAAAAAATATGAACAATGATTCGAAATGATTTCCAGGATAAAAGAACCCTTTTAATTATTCTCAACATCACATGCTTCCTTCACTTCTGCAAGTGGGCATTATGAGATTCTGGATATTTTGGGTATGGAGGGATTCTCTGCTTCAATAATGTCTCCCAAATCAGGATTTCAAAATTAAAAAAAAAAAATCATCATTTGTATTTTTCTTAAACAGAAATTCAGTATTCAATAACTACTTCAGATTTAGACATTCTTGAATTCAAAATGGGTGGCTCTTTTACTACAATTTTTTTTGGGGTAAAAAATACAATTTTTTTTCCTATTCATAACATTTAAACATAAGGCGATGATCTATGATGCATAGATATAAACGTGGATGTTGGGTATGATACGATACAATGTGATATATTAAATATGACAAACTTTAAAATTTTAAAATATGGGTATGAGCAATATATATAATTTATGTATATATTTAACAAATTAATGTATTAAAGATAAAAAATATAAAAAATTGAATTTTAAACAAGTATTTTAAAAGTAATATGAAGATATCTAAAATAAGAAACTGAAAATTGAGTTTTCCTATAAAACATTAAAGTCATTTTGAAATTTTATGAAAAAGAAAAACAAGAATATGCTTATAATTCGTATCATGAAGTATAATACAAATATCGTATCTACCACATATTAGATATGGGTGTATCTTCCTTTTTTTTTTTTTTTAAATATTGGTACAATAGAGACCATGATTAAAGGGGATCACTTTGATTTAACCACCATTAATTATATTATTATATTTTTAACTAATGAATTCTTTATCGATAAAAGAGCAATACCATAACATAGATAAAAGTTTTGATATTTTTTTGAACCAATGTCAAAAAAGAAAACTACCTAACACAAGTAGGATCTAAGTGGTGAAATGTCCTATTTATTTACGTTCATACATGCACATTTATCATGTTATAATATTGGTAAAAATCTCAATAAAGTTTTAAGTTATAATAATTGTATATACATTTATATTGTAGGGAAATATTGTATTTCAAATGAATATTGCCACTTGCATGAGTTTCAACCTCCAAAGATTAATTGCATATGATCATATAAAATTTTACATGGAAAAGTAAGCGTAGCTCCCTTAGTTTAATTACTGAAAAAAACAAAAAATTAATCAACTTATTCAAATCGAACTACTAAAATCAGTTCAAAACATGTAACTTTAATTTTTTAAAAATTGACATTTCTCATATAAAACTATAAATGTGTGATATTTTATAAACTATAATTAATAACTTTTTCAGTGATTCATTGTCATGTATAAAATATTTCAACATTTGTATATTTTAAACAATTATATTCATTTTAAATATCATTTAAAATATATTAATTTAATTATAAATTATAACAAATATTCATATTATTTTTTCCTGAATAAATATTTATATTCATTCGATATTATCTTCATTCCAAACTTCTAATTCAATCAAAATTTTAAAACATTTGTTGCAATCAAAATATTAAAACAATTCCAAATGAGTGACAGATTGTCATCCCAGCCATTCCTTACCTGGTTGGGTATACTAGGCAAAAAGTTGCTGAGGTTGAATCAACATACACACTCTTTTTTTTTTTTTTTAAATATAAAGTATTTTACATTGATTCTAAATATAAGATAATTTTCTTAAATATAAGGTCTTTTATCTTAATCCTAAATATAAGACCATTTTTAACATACGAGTTGGTATTTATTATACATTTTTAAAAAATACTTCTATTTAATTCATCCCATATTAAATAAGGGTAGTTTTAAGAAAAAATTCTAATTTTCAGAAAAATTAAATAATTAGCTAATTTTAACTCTTATTTTTAATCGATATAATTTGATTAAAATAGTCTTATAAAGACTAGAGGGAGTAATATATATGAAAAAAATACAAAATAATATATTAAATTTGGGATCAATTACCAACAGCACCATGAATTTTCAGGGAAAAAAAATTGAAGTTCATATTTTAAAAATAAGTCATTATCGGAAGTGATTTCTTTTTTATTTAAATTTTTAATCGTATATACTTTAGTGATATTAGGGATGAATAAATCCAATTAAAAAAATAAGAAAAAGAAAAAGAAAAAAAGAGAAAGGTCGGTGGAATCTTAGCAGAATTAGCAAGTAATTAAGGTGGCTAATAATTAATAGTGCATTAGTGTTTGGCAGCAATATTGACTAAAAGTAATTATTTTTAATTATCCACAAAGAAGTGCTTGGAAAAAAATCCCCATAATTAAAACGTGTTTTCTTTTTATATATATTAATTCAAACGTGTTTCCTAAATCCGAATTAAATCAAACATCATTATTAATTTATTATCAAAACCAGCGTTGAATTATACAGGCAAAACGACATCGTCTGCAAGTCAAACAAACACTGCTTTGAAATTTAAGAAGGAGCAACCATGCATAGTGAATTGTCAAATTATATTTTTATGGAAAAAAAAAAAGGTCAAAGTATGCGGTTCATTTGGATGCATTCATTGAGAACATTGACAGGAATAAAGAATGTTGTTAGTTTAATTAGGTAAATCAAAATGTAAGTTACCATATAAAGTGCAATGCTGAGGTTCATGAATCTTTTGACAAATAATATAAAAGCGCAAATTGAATTTTTTTAGGTTTTCTAGTGACATTCATTTGATATTGGATAGCACATATTAATCCAAATTCAAGCAGTGTCACCCCTTAAATAGGGGATCATTGTAATTTTTTTCAATCATAAAATTCAAATTTAAAATCTTGTGTAAAAAAGTATTGAATTTATTCTGCTTGATCCAATCAGGTCACAATTGTTTATCTTTAATAAATCAATTATGTTACAATCAAATTTATTTGAAGGTTTGAAGTTAGATCTTTGCGAATGAGAAAAATTGTGTTAAAAGAACTATTTCTTATTTGGGACTCTTTTTTTTGGGCCAAATTTTTTATTTGAGACTTGATAATACTCAAATTTTGAGCCATTAGTAGTATTAGATAACTGTTAAAAAATTATTAAAAGTAAATTTTTTTCTTCAAAAGACCAAAAATATGGTTTTTTTTTTGTAAAACAGTATATGTCCATCAAATGAAATTAATTCTAAAATTAAACTAAGTATATTAATTCAGATGTATAAAAATGGATTTTAATTTACTATTTTTATTTTAATTGACTTGATTATATTGAATAGATTTACTTCAATTGTGAACATTTAAACTCAACTTAGCTAATTTTACTTTCTTATTATAACCAGAATAACATTTCCGTATGATGCTTAAAGTTAACATTTTTTTAAACATTAAAGATATCACCCAATTTACTAAAAACTAATTTCTTTGAGATGTATAAATTACCAAAATTTTGTCTTTTTTGATCAGACATTTTTCATATACACGATCGGTGATCAAAATCAGTACAGTATGCTTAAGGAGCCTAGTTAGTTACTAACTATGTCAGAATTTTATTAGTTAAAGTTATTTTTTTTACAATAAATAAATTCTTTTTTTGCATAAATTAAAATATTAGGAATATAAAATGAGTTTAGACCATCCTATACATTAAAGTGGGGAATGACGAGCAACTAGTGTTGTCGTCAAAGATGGAGACATAAGTTGGATTAGAAATTGTTATTTATTTTCTTTTGATGAAAAATTGTTTTTTCTTTTTTGTGCCCGAGTATTTTGGACGACAAAACATGATTTTATATTTTTAAAAATTATTTTCTTCTTAGTCATTAATCGACATGAATGCATTGAAAAATAATTTGTGAATTGTCACACCCGGAAAAGTGCGACGAAAGGGAAAATGAGAACAAATCTGGTTTTTGAGCGAAAACCGATTTGTGAGGAGTCGCCACCAAAATTTTAAGGAAAAATTTTGGAAAACCGAATTGAAGAGGAAAAGAATGGTCTACGTAAGCAGAGTTGGATTCGGGAGTCGATTGTATGTGGGGAAGATGTTAGACATCTCACAACACCCGTTCTAAGAAATGGTTACCTTACGTTGATTGTGTAAATTAATATGGTTTTAAAAATATTTTAGTTTTCCTTTTATTATTCACATGCAAGAATAAGGGTAGAGAAGAATTTAAAAAGATTTGTAAAATTTGGACAATAGAATAAGAAAAATAATTTAACTTAGAAATTAAGGGGGTTTAGAGAAAAAAATGAGGAAAAAGAAATTTAAGAAAATAAAGAAAATAAATTAAATTAGGATTGGGGATACTTAAGCAAAATGAGGAAAATAAATTAAGAAAATAAATTGAAAAATATTTATTAAATCAAGGGAAAAAAACCAAATAAATCAGAAAATATTTATTTATTTACAAAGGCGGACTTGACCCAGGATCAGAGCCTGAGGCCTATGTATCCTGGGATGGGGACCAAAGTCCACGTAGTTCGGGACTAAAAATGCGTGTCTGTTGGTGGATTTTTTTTATTATAAAATTTTTGTAATAAGAGAAAGCCATTGAGAATAATTTAACTTTTTGCAAACAAAATAATTTCCTGAGATTGAGTTGGTACGTTTTAATTGGCAAAAAGATAATTTAATTCCTATTACTTACTCTTGTTTTATTTTGCTTTGAAAATATTTTTTCTATTTTTATTTTTCTTTAGTTTTTAGAAACGCATTTATTTGATTTTTAACTTTTGAAAAACCATTGCATTTTTTATTTTTATTTTTCTTTTATACTTTTGAAAATTTTTACCAAATAAAGAAAGTCAATCTACTTGTTGCAGACTCACAGTCATGCCTGATAGACCAATTCCTTAATTACCTGTGAAAGTTCTAAACCTCGCGGTACAAAGGTTTTATTATATTTTAAAATGCCATATAATAAAATTTTAAAAACTTGTCACATTATTTTATTTTTGAAATATGGTTATTTTCTTAAAAGAAAGTTGTTTAACTGATATATCTACGCGGATTCACAATCTCACGCTACAAACTCAGTAAACCCGAATCCCTGCGTGGGTTCCAAAAACCTCATGTGGTGTGGTTATTAGATCAATTATTTCTATCATCATTTTTTACTTTTATTTGTTATTATTATTATTGCTAAATATCATTATTTTGCTTCAAGCATTTTGAAATATACATAAGTTTATGCAATGAAAAGTTATTTATTTATTTTCACATAAAAATAAGATGAAAAGGCCATTGGGACCTATTATTATAATTAAACGTTGTTAATACACTTGTACAGCCCCGTAAGCTCAAACGGTGTAATCATTTTAAGAGTCTACAAAAGCTCACAAGCCTTCATGACAAATATAAGAAGGAAATTAAACTCACCGATTTATGGTACCATTTATAAGCTCATATGACGGACTTAGTTAGTCCCTAATCGCTTGATATAACGCCTACACTCCAACACCAAAAATCAAGACTTTGTGACCATTAAGAAATAAACAGGTTCGAGAGGAAAAGTCCAAACTATGCTCCTTCTTACTTTATTTTAGTTAAGACCCATATTTTGACAATGGAAGTCTTTCCTTTAGATGGACCTATGCCTCAACACAAAAAACCCCAACTTTATGACCATTGGGAAACAAATGGGCCTGCAATGAAGTTGGCCCAAAGCAAAATTCAAATTGCACACCTCTCTAAAGCCCATTTCCCTAACATTTTGTCACAAACCTTCCTACTTCATAGATAGATAGTTCCAAAAAAGCCTCACAAATTTATCACGGTTTGCTCTTTTGTAATTTTTATACATACAAGTGCAACAATAACGAGCAAAATTGGAACTGAAAGATAAAGCAAGCCCTGCCTTGTATTTACTCTATTCAAAGATCATCAATAGGGCTGCAGACACAGTTTCCTTTAGCTATACAAGCATTCATTCAAAGTATCATATTGATTCATTTTCAGCACCTAGACTCATTCCCAAACCAAACTTGTTATTAAGGTCATAGCCATTTCAGATTCCCACAACCCCTGTGCATGAATGAAAAATCTCTACCTAGTAAAAGTACAAAGGATCTTTTCTGCCATACAAATGCAACCTTCGTCATTGGCTTAACAAAATACGTAGCTCAAAGGCCTTATCTTATGCCTCAAACATAACACGCTAAGTGAACAAAATGTATAATCTAAAAGCTCAGAGGCATATGCCAGCGAACACAACAATACCAAAGTAAGAATTCCTATGCAAAAGGGTCCTAAAAATCAGGCAACAATACTCTATTTATAGTCGTGCAGTGATACAACAACTCACAGACAATTGCCAAATACATCCAGAGGGACGCATTTGAGTCCTGGACACTTAACATACTAATGAGTGGTTTAATCTATGATTGGAAATTCAAACATTTTCGAATATTTGACAAGTATATAAAGATCATCACATATCATGTTTCCCTGTCAAGACTGCCGAGATCCCAACCAGAAATCTAAACCATTAAACTCAACTCACCCACAGTAAACGTGTCCAAAGGTCACCCAGCATCTCATATTGGCAAGGACGAAGCAAATAGGAAGGGGAGAGCATTACCTCGACTTTAATGGTTCGGGTTCCTTCCTCCGACGACTCTGCCTCTCTCTGGTTATTTCTCAGCACCGCCCGCGGCCAACTCTGGTTCAGATGGAAGTTCCCTCTCGGTCTCAGTCTCGGTCTCCATCGTGCTTTCAGTTCCTTAGTTCTTCGCCTCCCGTGGATCGTGGCTTTCTCTCAGTTCCCCTCAACTTTTCTTCACCTACGGCTTCCCTCTTTCTCCATTTTTCGGTTCAGACTCCATTTTCTTTTTTCTCTCTTCGGATCCCGTCTGCTTCTTTGCGGCTCTCTCAATTTCTTGGTTCAACCCCCTCTGTTTTTTTTTTGGGTGCCTCCTCGGATTCTCCTCGCTCGATTTCTCGCACAGCTCTGCCTCCTTCTTGTCTCACCGTCGTGACCGAGCTCCCCCCCCATTCACTCGCCTCTCTCTCGGCTTTTTCTCTCCATTTCCTTTTCGTGCACGCCTTCTCTGTTTTTGTGGCTTGCGTGCTCCAATTCGGCTCCCTTTGTTCCTTACCTTTTCTTCAGTCTCTGCTCGTGCTCCCTCTGGATCTGCGGCTCCGTCCATTCTTTTCTGTTTTTTCAATATGCTCCTCCCTGTCTTTTCGTGGCTGCCTCTGCTACCCTATACATTTAGGGTATAGCCCTTTGGGTCCAAGCTCACGAGCCCTCAATTGGGCTCGTGGTGTCTTGGGCCCAAAATACAACCCCTTTCCCTTTTTTTTGATCTATACATATATATTTTTTGTTTTTTTATTCATTTTTTTATTTTCTTTTGTTTCCTTTCTTTTTTTTTGTATTATTAATTTTTTGGGTTTTTTTCTGTTTTTTATATATTATTATTTATTTTATTTTATTTTATTTTTGTTTTTGTTTTGTTTTTTTTTTTTGTAAAATATCCGGACAAAATGGGGTGTTCACAGTTGCCCCTCTTTACTAGTTTCTTATGTAAGAATGAGGAAAATGTAGTTTTTGGGGTTCTCGAATAAGGAAGGAGTAAAGATTAGAATATGAATTTTATCGGTACAAAACAATTGAAGACGTACTTGCCCCTGACATGACAAGATGCAATATAACATGAACTTAAAGCGGACGAGACCCTTTTTTTGGTATGAATGATTTAATTTGAAAAGAGAATGGTGAATGACGACATGCAACAACAAGGGTAAACTAAGGTATGACAGCTCTAACAGATGCACAAACGAATGGCCAACTTTGGCGGAGACCAAACTGATGCAATGTGCAATGATATGATGCCACTAGACTAAAATGGGTGCAGTATACGGTGATGTGACTAAAACAAATGTGAAAGCAAGGTCCAAACAAAATGCCATGCTGACAAGCTACCCCTCTTCATTTGTTTTCCAAGGGAGAAAATCATGAATGATATTCATGTTTTAGAAACGAATGAAGAAGGAAACATGTGTTTTGTTGAGGGGGCAAGACGCATGAACACCAACAACAAAACGAAGAACCTAAAACATTAGAGTTAGGGCTATATAGGGGTGAGGTGCCTATATCATAGGGCTTTGATGAGTGCCTGCCGTTACAGGGCTTTTAAAAATGCCAGCCAGAATTGAGCTGTGGCGGTAATGATGTGCCTGTGTCATGGGACTTTGATGAGTGCCTGCCATTACAGGGCTTTGAATAATGCCAGCTGGGACTGGGCTTTGATGGTATGCGAAGTGCCTATATCATAGGGCTTTGGTGAGTGCCTGCCGTTACAGGGCTTTATATAATGCCAGCCGGAATTGGGCTTTGACGGTATGTGAAATGCCTATATCATAGGGCTTTGGTGAGTGCCTGCCGTTACAGGGCTTTGAATAATGCTAGCCGGGACTGGGCTTTGATGGTATGTGAAGTGCCTATATCATAGGGCTTTGGTGAGTGCCTGCCGTTACAGGGCTTTAAATAGTGCCAGCCGGAATTGGGCTTTGATGGTATGCGAAGTGCCTATATCATAGGGCTTTGGTGGTGCCAGCCGAAACTGGGCCTTGATAGTAGTGAAGTGCCTATATCATAGGGCTTTGGGTGAGTGCCTGCCATTACAGGGCTTTGAATGCTTGTCACGATGCGAGACTTGAGAAATACCTACATTTGACACAGGATTTGAAAAGTACCTACACTGACGCAGGATTTGGAAGTGATTAGAGTTAAAATTATATTCTAATATAATATAAAAAGTAATATGTATTGTTTTTAGTAAATAAAGCTATTGGTCAATTTGTAAGTTTTGTAAAAGCAAGAAATTATTTATCTCAAATTACGTGTGATTTTTTTTAGTCATGACATGACAACATATTGTTCAGTATTATGTTAGAGTTTGATGAATACTATGATATTGAAATAAAAAGAAGTCATTTTAAAAGATAAAATATTTTATTATCCAACACAAAATCAAACACTAATTTTGGATACAGTAATTTTAAATCACATGCTGGGAGAGCCTTCTTCTATTTAAGGATTTGATGCGGTTTAAATCCAAATTAAGTCATTTATCGGATGGTTCTGAAAAATAATATTATATCACATTGTATGAACTTTGAATTTTATTGATTTTTTTTCATTTTTCGTAAAATGCGTTAAAGATGCTTGATGAAAAGCATGGGATGGAAAAGTTTGTTTGGCTTTTCAAAAACCAAACAGCTAAAAAGGTAAGAACATAACCTTGGACCAAACACTCCTAAAATTCAAACATAGCACTGTCACAACTTTGTTAAAACTTACAACTTGTTGAGTTGTGTCTATACATTGAACCCTAGAAAAAGTTATTCATTTTGAATCCATTGTCTTTGCCACTGATATATCCTTTTCCAGAGAAAGCTATAGTTAATCATTTTAAATGGAAGATATATATATATATATATATATTTTTTTTTTCTACACCAAAGTATCTTAATTAATAGCTGAAAACTAATTGTTTCAAAATGTAGAAATCACCTAAATCTCTTTCAATAAAATTTTTTCTATATATATGATTATGAATTGAATTTTAGACAACATGTTTAAGATACGATTATCAACCAACTTATGTTGGACCTTGTCGGTAGATTGGAGATATTTTTATATTAAAAACTAGAGTTGTTTTCCTATACATTGTACAAAGTTTGAAAGTGAGACGCAATATATATTTATAAATAGTGAGATTAATTACAAATTTTATATTTTATATTAATTTTCAATTTTACAAAAATTAAAAGACAAAATAATTTAAAGGCAGGAAAATTTAATTTTTATCTAATTAAAGTTTTCAACAAATTGCATTAGATTTATAAAAAATTAAAATCACACAAATTGAGGCCGATTTTATAGAGTGATGATGAAATTAATAGAGATGTTAGACATATGATACAAATTGAATGGTTAAAGTAAAGGAAAGCATCAAGAGTTATTTGTAATTGCAAGGTATCTACTAAACTTAAAGAAAAATTTTATCGAACAGTTATAAGGCTAGCGATATTATATGGTAGTGAATATTATATTTTGAAAGGACAACAAGAGCATAAGATGAGAGTAACAGAGATGAGAATGTTGAGATGGATGTGTGGTCATACAAAATTTGATAAGATACAAAATGATGGTATACGAAGAAAAGTTGGAGTACCACCTATCGAGAAAAAAATGGAGAAAAATCGTTTAAAGTGGTTTGAGCATGTACAAAGAAGATGATAAGAGGAGCCAATAAAGAGAGCTGATCAAATGACTTGAAGCTTAAAGGCATAGAGGAAGATAAAAAAGGATACTAAAGGAAATTATAACAAATGACCTTTTGAGAAATGATTTATCTTAAGAGATGATATTTGATAGAGTACATTGACGTTGTATAATCCATGTAACTAACATCATATAGTGAAATAAAGCTAACGTTGTTGTTGTTGTATTAAAATTACAAACATTTTGGAAATATAAAGACTTCTAAAATTTAAAAATTACTCAAAATTCAAATTACTAGCCACGTCAGACTAGTTTATGGGTAACTATAAAGCATTGATACTTTAAAAAATTATATATACCCTTATCTGATATATGATATGATCTGTGTTTTGTATCTATGTATGTGTATCCATTCCCACCACATAATATTTATTTGTATCGCTTTAAATTTTGACATTAAAATATAACAATTTTAAATTCTTTTTATCAAATGATGTTTCTATATTAAAAAGAGAGAACAAAAATTTTATTTATATACGTGGTTGGGTCTAACATTTACAATATAATTTTTAAAATATTTAATACACAACTTTTTCTTTTCTTATTTTTTTGGTCGGGTCACAATTTTTTCTTTTATTGAACTAATTTATTGAATATGCATATAAATTAATTTGATTGCATGGTTTGAAAATTATAGATCACAAATATATTTTTGAACAAAAATGTGTGTTTGTATGCGGGTGTGAATATATGACCACAAGCAATTAGGTAATGAAATTAGTTTTGAATGTTAATTTTCTTAACATCATTGAGAATAATTTGATGACAAATTGATAACTATAGCTTAAATAACTTTCAAACAATTTTATAATATTTGCTCAATGAGCTAATAGTTTGGTTTCTAAAGGGTGACTCATTTTAATTTGGTCCTTCAGAGACAAAATTTTTCAGTCAAGTCCGTAATATTCTCTCTCTATCAAAATAGTCGATTTATTAGGTAAATTCCGCCTAATTATTAATTAATAAATAAAAAACTCATGTGTAGTTAAAAAAAAAAAACTCATGTGTAGCCAAAAAGCAAAAAATAGAGGCTGATGTAATTGTTGATTCATCATTTGGAAATTTTTACATATTTTTCTCTACAACGTTGTTCAACGAATCAGAATGTGAAAAATATCAAGATTTTTTTTTTCGGTAGAAAAAAAATATCAAGACTTTAAGCACTTGTGAATGCGGAGCATACGCTGTAAATCTAATTAGTGAAAAAAAAAGCAGAATTAGTTATATTAATGTCTATAATAATTATATTTTTTCTATTGGTAAGTGTAATAAGTTCTCGGACATTGGTAATAGAAAAATTAAGAAAATTTTTTAAAATTCACGATAACAATGGGAATATAATTAATATTTAACGAAGTGAAAGGAAATGCATGCATGTGCTTATATTTGGAGAGGAATTGATTCATTTGATCTTTGAAAGCGTGTTTTCTTTTTGGTTGCTGTTGGAGCACATCATTATCATCTTACTACCAAAATCTAATAATACTAATAATTGTTTTTACATCTTACACTGCATTTTTTATATTAGAAATAAAAAATATAATTGAAGACTCTAAATGAAATTTAAAATATTTATACTGAATTATTTTAAGTTTAAAAAATATTTTAAATAATTTTAGAATAAAAAACTGTGCAAAATAAAATTATAGCCCAGAACTTCAAATTATAATTTTTGATGTTGAGAAATTTCAAAATAATACTAAAATTTAAAATTATCATATATAAATGTCTTTGATATAGAATTTTGAATTGTAATTTATTTAAGAAAATATGTGTGGTTAATTTAAAGTGGTTAGGCATCATGGACGGTACGAGAACACCTCTAAGAAGAGTTTAAAATAAATTCCATTTAGAATCTGATTGAAACTTATCAGTCCCACATTGTATAACTTCAAACTCACTTCTTTGCTTTATTTTTCCTTAACATATGAAATAGATTACTTAAAGCATTCTTATGGTTTTTGTTTGGCCACTAAGCATACTTATGGATTAAAACCAAAAGAATTGTCCAAACTAAAGCTAATGAAAGGAAGAAAAAAAAAAAGAAAAGTTTAAAATCGAAAAAGTATTTACAATCAACATAAATTTAATGCTACCTAAACAAATAATATAAATTAGAGAAAAATTAACTAATAACTTTTTTTGGCTGAATAATAACTTGTTAATAACACCAATTAAAAAAATTAAATTAAGATTTAATTATTTATATATATTTATGATCAAATATTGTATTTTGTAATTAGAACAGAATAATTTATAATTTTTATTAAAATATGAAAAATATATAATTTCATTAAAAATTGTATATATATTTTTAAAATTAAAAACATTATATAATTATTGAAAATTATAATTTTTATTTTAATAGTTTTTTATTTTAAAAATATAACAAAATATTTTCTTAAAAAATTAAAAATGTCTAAGTACAATAAAAAAAAAATCCATCAACTGAATATATTGGGATCTGGTGCTTCGATAAATTCTGCCGATTTGCGCCACTTCACTGAACCAGATTTCCCGACCAAACTCACCTTTGTTAAAAATATAGAAAAAATAAACAATAATTAAACCAATTTTCTCAGCGCACGTGGTTCCACGCTCCTACTGGGACCCACGGGAATGATCATCAGCTTCACTCACGCCACGCGCGTCGCACGCTATAAAGCTCTAACTCCTCCTCCCTTCCTATTCATTCACAAAGTGCACAAGGACTCGCCCACAGCTTCCTCACCCACCCGCTCACCAAACTTCAAAACCGTTTTCTCGATTCGCTGCTTTCTTCTTCGATTCTTTGAACCTAACGTTTCTGTACATCGTCGCCGGAATCTCTCGCAACCATTACCATTGCCGGCGGCGGCAGCGTTGGAGGGAAGGATCATGTTCTTGAGGAGGAGGAGGAGAGCAAGAAGAAGAGCATGGTAAGGTACTTCGGCTGTGTTTCTCTTCTGGTTCTGGCGATTCTGGCGGCGTCGATGGTGCTTCTGCCGTTGATGTTGCCGCCGCTGCCTCCACCACCGTTGGTGCTGCTCTTTTTCCCCGTCGGGATCATGGCGGCGCTCATGCTTTTGGCCTTCTCGCCTTCCCAGGTGGATCAGAGCGCCGCCGCTTACTCGGCGTAGGACGGAACGGAGGAGATCCGAGCGCACGTGATCGCTGCCCGCATTTTGCTTTAGTGCACGTGAGTGGAAGGTTCGCGATCGGTTTCGTCTGGTAGGCTTCGTCCTAGCTTGATGTAGTAGGATTCTTTTGCTGGAATTGGTGCTAGTTTTCTTTTGTTTCTTAAGAAAGTGTTTATATAAGAAAATGTCGAATCAAGAAAAAAAAAATGCTAGATTCCATCCTGTTTAAGTTCATGAATGTTACAATTCGGGAGTTTCTTAATTTTCCATCTTGTATTTAACTAAAAATTATGAGTAATGGTAGAAAATGTATCATGTATGATTAACATGTTGAAGCAAACAACTTCACATTACTTAGCAAAAAATGTAGCATAGAAAATGTATCATTAATATGTTTTTCATTAAATTGTTTAATTTAAATATATAACACATACGAAATTTTTTTGGTAATAACAATATAATAAATAATTTTTATTAGTAAGATTTATTGTATTATTATTAAAAATATATAATTTATTATATTTTAATTAAAAAATTTGTGAACAAAATATAATAAATTATATTTAAATTTAATGTGAGATTAAAAATAGTATAGTAGCACAAGTTCTACAATAGAAATCCTAGAAATGGTGTTGCGTCTTGGTTGTTATTTGTGCTGGGTGATTTTTGACCTTCAATTTTTAATAAAAATAATTTGCTTACCATATAAAAAAGTAATGTTGAAAAAACTAGAAATAATAGCGTTTGAAATTTGAATCAATTGTAGGTCAAGAAAGAAGAAAAAAGAAATTTGAATGAATAGTAATGTAAAACGTCATCATTCTCTTACATCTCTCTCAATAGTGTTCTCTCTAATTTTATTTGATGAGAATTATTTGTAATATTGAATAATTTAAAATCAAGAGACATGGGGTTTCAAATACAAAAACTTTGATTAAGAAGTATCAAGTTTATTTCACGCAACCCAACTATAATAGGTTTTCTTCAATTTTTCAAACATCATATAATGAAACAATTTCTAATTACCAACTTGCAAGTAGGGGTAGTTGAAATAATCCGTGCTTAAGATAAGATGGAATTGAAGATATGCTTATCCAAGAATCTGACATTTTGACAACATTATTAAGAGTTTGGCAAGAACTTCAGTTTTTCTAAGTAACATTGATTGATCAGTTCTTCCATAAAGAGGAAACTAAAGTCATTATGGCTTTCTTGCATAATTTTGAAACATGTGATGGGGTTAATCTTTTTGAGAAGTTAGTACCTCTTTCTGAGTTCTAGTTCGATTTGGGAAAAATAAAAGTTAATGGAATGGAGAAAAAAATAATGATGAGAATGGGCTGAAAATAAATATAAAAGAATGTTTGGTATGCATTTGAAAATAAAGAAATTATTTTATTGAATGAAGTTTGATAGAAGAAAACAAGACATATAAACAATTTGAAATAAAAAGACCAAATTGCCCCTCGTACCATTTTTCCAGTCTTCCTCTTCATCAACAGGGGAAGTTTGGGAATATAGCCTTGGAATTCATTAACTAATAAAGAAACCTTCCCTCAAAATTTAGATGGAAAGAATTTGGATTGCTTGTTTTCCAAGGGAACGAGGGAGAAAAAGGAAATTCAGCATACCACATAGCACATGGCAGGATTCCATAACTATTTCTGTTTCCTTTCCTATGGGTGGAAATCAATCAAACCAAACATGCCTCCTCTCTTTATTAATTATTACGCCCACTTAACATGTAGCTGCTGCTCTATATCGGAGTTGAGAGCTCTTTTTTTTTTTTTCATAAAGTAAAATGAGATTTTCTAGAAGCAGTACTGCCTCTTGAAAAAATGAGAAAAAAAAATAACTCGAAAGACTAGGCACAGAAAATCTCTGGAAATTGTAACTCAAATATAGTACTGTCAAACAAGTCGGCCTATGATGAACAAGAACTTGAATGGAAAAGGCAAGTACAAATTTCAATTTGAATTCTCTACCATGGAAACTTCACCAAAGCATGTAAACCAATTGGAAAAAAAGATAACGAGGAAAAAATGATGATTCGATTGAAATAAGATAAATAAAAATAAAGGTAATGTAAATTCCATACCCACTGGTCTCTCTCTATCTCTCTCATTCATATAGCTAGAATCACACTATTACTTTCTTTAGTTACTCTCTCATCCACTCCATAACCATAAAGATTTAAATTTATTATTCAAACTCAATTACTATTAGGTCGAATTAGATCTTGGGCTTCACGAATTGTAAATACATTGCTTCCTACACACACTGATATGTTCTGATTAGAAAAAATATAAACAATCCTACCAAAATATACGCGCATATAACAAAATAATACCATAAGGCACAAATTGAAGACTTTGTCAAAATACTTTTCACCACTTCTTTTCCTCATCAAGTTCATTTCTTTTACGAGGTAGACCTGCATTTGCTTGTCCCGTTTTGAACGCAGGTTCATTAGTTCACGCAAACATGTTTAAATTTAAATGCTCAAACTACCCTTTTGATATTTTTAAACCAAACTGTCCTGTAAGCCCAAGTTTGCTTTGACACCATTACCCACAAGCATGAATTAATGATTCCATACTTACATGCTTTTCAGTGCAAAATACTACCAAAGTAGAGTCCCGTGACAGGATTTAAATTTTCTCACCACTTGGTTCAGCATGCATTGCACTCAGCCCCCAAATTTGGACTTCTAGGTCTCCTCCCATGGCAAGTGGCATTCATGTACCCTGCACATCCGACAACTAATGAACCCTGCACTTGCAAGAAATAGCATGTAAGCTTCCTTCTGAGGGAAACCTGTTTGCCTGTCTATCCTGTGTTTCAGTTTTCTTTTCCTAGGATGTTTGCAGCCATACTTGTCACTTTCCATTGCTCCCCAAGAACCGGTTGGTGAGAGGACAGGACAAGAGATTTCAAGCTTATTTATGTATATGCTCAACTCACCCACCACACACCACTCACACAACATGTTTTCAATAACCATCATTGATGAATATAATATGTGTGTGTGTTAAGATGTCTCCGTATTTGACAGACTAGGAAAAATGTTGAGCTCAAAGCTTACAGAAGGATTACTATACAAGTTAACCTTAATAAGAAGTCAAAATCAGATGAATCGGTTGGGACATCAATCTGTCCTGGAGAGGCTAACATTACACCAGACATAACATGCTAGGAGGTGCAATTAAATGGGGTGAAGCACTGATCCTTACTCTTTTGTCAGAAGTTTCAAATAAAAATTTGACGTACAAAAGATAAGTATACCGAGTCAATTATGAATAGACATGCAAGGTTTTAAAGATTGAGATCTTATCTAAGATATTGATGTACCAAAAAGCTAAAATCATAAGAGAAGAAGATCCTACCTCAAATGAAAAATAACAATTAAAAATACAAATATGCTTAGACAAGTTTTACAAATATGTAGAATACCATCCAAATTACTCCTGACATACACAAAATACATTAGAGGAAAAGAGACTTGAAGAATGATAAGAGAAAAACCCCACTTCTTGTAACTGTAAGTCCCTCCTTTCTTGCTTAAATTCCCCAGACTATACCTAATTAAGAAGAGGCAGTCCATAAATATGTAGTATCCTTTAAGCTGATTTATGATTTTCTTCCCATATGATTTTACTCCAGTTATAAATCTAGAAAGAGAGAGAAGGAAAAAAGATCTTAAGATTTGATCTCAATCCATGGATCTTAAGATTTAAATCAAGATCCTATGGAAATTCGAGAAGATTAGGACTTGTCATAGGATCTGGATCGCTAGAATTATCTTGGAAAGAGATCTTAAGATTTAGGTTGAGATCTTGACAATCTTGCATATAAGAATACCAAAATTTAGTGGAATCTCCTTCAAACATGTTTACTATATATTTATGATTGACTTGATTTACCCATCAGATTTACCAAAAGAATTCCTACTATTTCACATCTCCTTATCAAATCTGTATTAGGATGCGTTCTTCAGTTTGAATGGCATCTTTGTTGATGTCAGACTGATAAAAAACAGGATTGGCCGCCCTTGAACCAGAAAAACAAGAAAATTCAATCGTTCTTCATAAGCTGCCACAATCAAATTTCACCAGAAAATGATTTCCCTGGGTCTAAATCTGTTTAGATTGCAAATAAATTCAGTCTTTGTAAGGATGTAAAATAATAGAAATGATAACAACACATAACATCGAAGCATGTGACCAGCATTTATCTTAAAGATAATGGATAAGCAAGAAAATAATATAGTATGTATGATGAAATTGCTTAGCTGAAATGACATAGAATTCTGATTGTATGTGATAATCAGTTTTTTCAACAGCAGCATGTCTGTGATGAATCTCTTTTGATGGTATGTAGATTTATATATTTTACACATAAATTGGCTTCCTACCTGCATATCATGTACAAATTCATACTTGTCATACTCAACAACAAGCTCTAGAAATTAAATCTGGAAGGTTACTTCTGAGCTCCCAATTTAAAGCATTCACCACTGAGAAACATTTGGAGGGAACTATTGTAGAAGTAGAAACTACACAACTAATTGAAAGATGCTGTCCTACTAAGTTTAAGACAAAGTATGTGACACCTGATCTACCAAAAAGGTGGTGAAAATATGAAAGTAAATGGCAGTTCTCAGGAATTCAAACAAAACAAAAGTAAAAATAATTGAGAGTCATAGACAACGATTAGATTGTTTGCATTATCCAGAAGATAGTTCAGTGTGGCCGTAGCTATCAGACAAGGATCAATGAGTCTGTGTCATGATTTCTTAAAATGTAAACATCTATTGATGGAATTACAACATTTAATTTAGCTGAATTGTTGCTGATGATACTTTTAAGTGTGATAGCTTAAACCACCCATTTCAGTATAACAGAAGTAAAGTCATTTGTCTTGTACACTAGTTGCAAAGTTTCACTCATTGTGATGTCACATTATCTAGAAGGAAAAAATTCAATGCAACTCTTGAATGTTTGCTACTAGATTCTTCAATAGAATTATACTATGTGGAGGAACAAATTTTTTATTTTTAAAGAGTCAATTATGTGATGTCGAATTGTAAAAAATGTCTACATGTTATATTTTTATTGAAGCACTCGATAACAAACACCTAAAGAACTTCACCTATATGGAAAAGAAATATTCTTACAACTCCTCTCACCCTCCCCAGATGAAAATGACTAAACAGCACCTTCCTGACCCTGACTAACTTACCACTTCTCCTTTGAGGGATTCGTGATTGTGACCAAAACTTCTAAACCAACTAGTCTACCCTGTAATGATGTCTTTGCCCATCGGATTTAATGACATTGTTTTGACACGAGTTATCCAAAAATAATATACGATGAAATTGTGTATTGTTTTGTTGATAAGGGTCACAGAAAAAAGAAGATTTGAAAAAAAAATTGACAGCCACTCAAGTGAATTTGGTAGTAAAAAAGAGGTACTTTAAGGATGATATGATTGCTTCATTGAGTAATACTTGATAGCAAGCTTTGCAAGAGGAACCGGGCCAAAAAAAAGAAAACCAAAAGAAGAATCTTTGCAGAAGGCATGCTTACTGATGTAACTACCACCAGTGTTCTAAAGTAACTTTAGTTTTGAGGCCACCGGCAGTATATTATTGACTATAACTAAAAGTTCAAAAAACATTTATTATCCTTAATTGGTAAGTTAGGATTGTGAAATTTGAATTCAGGACCCAATTCAAGCTTACTTTCTTGTCCCCTAATCTGGGAATTCATTAGTTCAAAGTGAAACTTTCATGAAAAACTAAAGCGCCTCCCATGAGCAAAAGTGAAGACAGTGATGCTAAATCAATGGGCCTTCCATGGTATCTTGGCTAAAGTGAAGCTTTTGCAAATTGCTAGGCACACGGACAACTTAAATAAACTATGAAGAAAATACAACAGCATACTAAAACAGATAGCATGGCAATTATGCACAGAAAATAAACAAGACCTGCAAGAACTGATGTTCAATACCAGGAATGACTACTTACAGAGGCTAAAATTATACACAATGAACCAAACCAAGACATATGCTAGTGGAAAGTTATGTGTGCTTGGTAAGGACAAAATGGAAGGATTCAAAGTGAGAGGGTTGGCAATGAAGAATGAAAATCATTGTACGTTTGCTTGGTAAGAGACTAGTGATGATGGAGAGGAAACAGAGTCGCCACTAATATCATGATTAAAGACTCCAATAGGTCATCTTAAATACCTCTCTTCTTTTGCTTCATTTTTTGTCTCAATGAGAAAACTTAAACAACAAAAATTTGGAGTACATAATTTGCTTCAGGATGGTTGTTATATTGTCATAGACAAATTAAGCTAATATAAGCATTTTCTGCATCAATTGATCACATACCATTTCTAGTTCTTGAGCCAGTAAGATACAAGGTCCACACCATGTTGAGTAGAAATCCAAAATAAGAGGCACATCCTTCCTCGCCTCAGCAACGGTTGGACTTCCTGTGCAGATAACTCTTTCTGCGCACCCAAAATTGCAGGCAAATACATTACTAAGGCACCAAACTTCAATATTAACTTCATTAAAAACAAATAAGTAGGGAAACCCCGGGAGCCCAACAGAAAAGAGACACAATTCTTGGGGAGTGTGGAGAATGAGAGAGCTCAATTGTTGGGGTTGCCGGCGGTGAAGAGCGGATAAGGTCGACGGGTTATGAATGATGATGGGTGAGATAGAAAAATGCAGTGTAGTTTGAAAGTGAAGGTAGGGTGGGAGTGTGGCCATGTAGTTTTAACAGAGATGAGATGAAATTGCAAGCATGATGTTTCAGTGGAGTTTAGAAATTGTCCACGTTACATTACATTGTTTGGCATAATGATGATATGCAAGCCGAATCAATAGTATTAAATTTTAAATTATACGTAAATAATTTTAATCTCATTTTTAAATGTGACAGTAAATTCTTTTTAAAATTAAAGATAGATAATATTCTTCAATATCCTTTTTTTTTCCTCATTATTTTATCATAATAATTACAATCACAATTTGAAACCATAAAAAAGCAACCCTTGGTTCTCTTAATTAACTACAGAGGAAGCTACAAATTAAGTTTACAATAATGGGTTAGGAGATATTATTGTCACTCAACCTGCAGTTAGCCAATTACAAAGTTATAGATCTCCCTCTCCCCAGAGTTTTCTCATCAATATAACATTATATATATTGATTAATGATTAATTGATCAACTCTATACATTAATACACATGATTAATTAATTAATTAACTCCTACCAATTCTTAGTGAGGAATCAACACCTTTATTATTGACACTTGCAAAGATCCTAGCAATCTCTAGCTGGGTATTAGCAATAATCTCAGTTCTTTTGAGATCCATTTCTCCTCTCTTGGCCTCTGCTTCAACCCTCATCCTCTCAATCTCCTTCATCGTCTCCATTCTGGCTTGTTCTGATCTCACCACCACTTCTGCAAGCCACCGTATGCTCTCTGCTATTCCCATCTCATTACTCTTCTCTTCTTTGCTCCTTCTCTTCATTTTCTTCATGTTGCTCTGATGATCCACCTTCATCTTCTTGTTGCTTCTTGTTGGGTGCTCCTTCGAATGGCTATACAGGGCTGGTGTGCTGCTATCTGTGTCCAATATTGCGTTCATGTTCTTGTTGGACACTTGATCTGATGACTTGTTTGTTTCCAATCCATCTTCCTGTTCATTATAATGAGAAATCATTAGCACGTGTATATGTATACTTTAAAATAAGGATATATAGTATTGAATACTCGGCATTCTTTTATTCAAATCTTTATTCTTCCAACCAACAATGTCTTTGTATCTTAATTTAATAGCAGTATTGACTTTATACATCAGAAATTTAGATCCAAAATCTAGACAAAGTTATCAATCTGAGCAAAAACATCTGATGATCATTTGTGTTATTAAATTAAATGTGCTTTAGGAGATTCAAATTCTTTAATAAATATACAATGTGTATTTAGAGAAAGAAAAAAAGAAAATAAAGAGTCCATGAAAAAAAAAGGAAGAAGAAGAGAGTTTTATACACAATTTTAGTTTTTTTCCCCCAAATCGCTTTCTCTCCAAAACATAAACTTGATATTTATTTATTAAATGCAGAGAATTCAAATCTATGCTGTTAGGGTTTAGGTTCCATGTTTAATCCTAAGTTAATTAAAACTTAATAAATGTTGCAAGAAATGGGGTTAACCGATTAACACTTTATGCGATTCTATTGAATCTTTGACACTCATGTTGAGTATAAAGAGTATTTCTCCCAAAATGACTATGTACAGAATTAACTTTATCCTTTGCTTATAGCATATATTGTTAAAATATTTTTTTGATAGCTAGCATGAGTCAGCAGCAACACTATATTTGTCCTATTCAATAATGATTTCTACGAAGCTACGTATAGGACTTGAATCAGCAAATGGATTCGGGTTAAAAAATCAACACATAGATACAAATTTAATTATTGACTGTAACTTTTTGCTTTTGGTGACTTCATATTTGCCTACTACCCAATAAATGACCTTTAATATCTTTTGAAGACATCAGTTTCTCTTGCCTTCTGCAAAGTTGTCTCACTACCTTCTGCAATTAAACAATAATTTTGTGTGGCAACGACGAAACACAGATCAAACCCATAAGAATACTCACACTCACATTTTCAAATCTCAAAATTTCTTACGCTGATCAGTCCAAACTTTGTTAATTGTGCCTTACAGTTACACCATAACTTGTAATTTTTCTGGCAAAAAAAGATGAAGAAAATGCAGCTATAACTGAAGTGTTTTACTACCATAAATCAGGATAGAATCTTTTGATTCTAAATTATAAGAAACCACAAAACCAAACCTTCCCAGAGTGGATATCATAGAATGGTAAGAAACAAAAGAAACATTATCTATAGTTAAACCAGAATCCGGTGAAGTTATTACTTGTGTTACTTCTAAACTACCTAACCTTCAAAATATTGATTATTATCCTGATAAAAATTTCATTTCAAGGAGTAATTTTCATACTCGTACTTATCGTATTAATTTGTTCTTGCTTCAAAGGCACTGCACGTTTCAAAGTATGCAAGTTCTATTAATGGCTGATTTAGTTAAGTATGTATTTACCTTGGCTACCCTGTCAACACCGTTAGATCCATAAGAGTTTTGAGCGTTGGCGAGCGGAGGATGAGCACCGGCGGCCACCGGAGGTGGCTGTGGTTGATGAGGAAGCTGAGGCACGGCCAACGGCGGCTCCAACAACATCAAACCCTGGTTATTCCCGGCGTGTACCATCTGAGACGATGCAGCCGCCACCGCCGAAGGCGGCGTCGCCGGCGTCGCGGTGGACGGAGCAGGCCCGGTCCCCCGCAGGAGTAGATCAAGACGCGAATACAAAGGCCAAGACGAGGAAGCATCTCCGGATGCCGACTCGGAACGGTACCGTTTCTTCATAGACTCGATCTTGTTCTTGCACTGAGTCTGAGTCTTGGAGGATTTCGTACAGTTGGCGCGTGAAGACACGTACCTGGCGACGTCCTCCCAGTCATGGCCCTTGAGCTTGGCTCTGTTCCGGAGCACCCATTTCGCTTCGTACGCCTCCAAAAGCGTAGACACAGCTCCTTCACTCCACTCATCTCTCTTCAACCTGTCGCCGCCGCCGCCAATCACAGGTTTTCTGGGGGATTCTTCTTTTGCAGTGTCAGTAATATCCTGGTGATTAGGGAGAGACAGAGGAGGATCAAGATGATGATGATCGGGTTGTGGCTGTTGCTTGTCCTCCATATTGTTGAAACCCCATTTACAAAACAGTAGAAAAGCCTGAAAAGCCTAGGGTGGGAGGGAAGGAAGCTGCTAACATTTTATGGTAAAGAAGGAGAGGGAAGAAGAGGACGAAGAACCACTAGCATATTACAGAGTGTACTAGTGGAGGAGAGGGAGGGGTGTAGTAGACATTTGTCAAATGAGGTAATAATGATGGGTGTGCAAATGTTAAGTTAGCCCTGTGTTTATGGCTTTTTGATTTGCTTTTTCTGTGAGAGAATAGTGAAATGTGTGTCAGTGTGTGTGGGATGGGGTTATAAGGGGATTTAGGTTCAGTGTTCAGTATTTAATCTAAACTTGCCCACAACAATATTTACTTTTTTCATTTTAATTTGTTTTGTTGCTTCATATTGTGTTGCAAGGTAGCCCGTTGAAGTTTTGTTTCACACCTCAAAATAGCTTTTGTAGAAACTGTTATATTAGCCACAACAATGTCCATATATCAGCATCGAAATTTGAATTCACAGAAATAATCTCATTAGCTATATTAACTACCGACAAGTTTATTATATTCACGAGATTTGAATTAATATCTTTACGAAATATGGGTCAATTTCTTAATAATTTGACCAATTTTTGGTACTGTCACCCTATAAGGACTTAAAAAAAGTGCTTATGTTGTAGCTATCGCGTTAGTACTTGTTTCATTTCAATTATGAACTCCGTAATTAGTTGTTTTTATGTAAAAACAATAAATTGTTAATTCTAAATAATTGATTTTATACTCATAATTGATTATGATAATTGAAACCAAACATAAACTTACACTTTTTGAAGTCAAAAGTAATTATTATACTTAGTCCATTTCACTATCCATTATACTTTTTTAATAAATTTATGTTTTATAATATAATATACTCTACGGATTATATAGTGTATTTTTTTTTCTTTTCAAGAATACTTCTGGTTAGTTGGCTCAAATATTTATTTATTATTAAAATATTTCATTCTCAATGGATTTAATGAGAATAATTTGAGTAAAAGTGAAAAAAATTTTAGTTACTAATTATTATTTTGATCTGTGTGCGGTAGTTAAAAGTGCATTATACTCTCTCCGATCCTTTTTATTAGTCACATTCTAAAAGCTTTTTATGGTCCTAAATGTAAGTCACATCCTATGAGTTTTTGGAGTATTAGTTATTTTATTTTCAAAATACTCCTATTTAATCATAAAAGAGAATGTGAATTGTTTAAATTTATAGTATTTATTATAAGATAAAGATGAAAAACATATTAATTTTAAGATAATTTTAATAATATAACAAGTTTTTTTTCTTTTAATAAGTTAATTAGAAGTGACTTATATTAAAAATAGAATAAAATAAACTCGAAGGGATTGAGTAACTGCTTGTGGAATGGCGAGAAGCCTTCTTTTTGGGTATGACATTATTTATTGTTCTAGTCAAAATAATGTTATTATGAGGATGAATTGTGTTTGGATAAAAAAGTGGATTGTGATAATATAACAGACAACTCAAAACGTAGAATGGAGATGATTTTGACAAAGTACTGCCATTGAAAACTCAAAAATGACATTAATTAAATTGGTTGTGCTACGACAGGGTGAGTTAGTTTTGGCGGTTAGCGTGGAAATGAAGCTGAAGCCAACTAAGAGAGAACGGAGTGGGAAGGGGTTATATGAGGAAATGGAAGGGTGGTGGAGTTGGGGGTGGAGGTGCTTGGTGGGTCATTCACGTGAATGTGTCACCCACTTTTTTTCGTATTTTGTCTTTAGATCCCAATCACCCATTTCACAACAAAAGAATTCCCCCCTTTCTCTCCACCAAAAGCCACGATCCACCATCACCATTGCACCATTACCACCACAACCCAATTCCTATTATATATACTCCCTCTGTTTATGCACATAGATTAAAAAAAATCTTTAATGATGCAAGAAATATTACATGAAAACTAAAATACCCCTATTTAATTACTTATTTTTTGTAAATAAGAGAGAAGAAAAATGGGATTAATTAAATGAGGTATAGTTGGAAAAAATATTAATTATGCATTAGATTTCTAGAAGACAACAATAATTTTGGGACAAAATAAAAATTCTAAAACAACAAAGTTTTGGGATGGAGGGAGTACCTTCATTTCCAAATTATTTCTTTTTTTTTTCTTTTTTTCATTTCTACTATCACAAGATGAACTTATACGAAGTATTACAATGAGTTGGAGGGATAAATAATACTATTCAAATATCAAATTGAACAGAAGAAGGATCCAATTCTGTTTTTATCCTTATACTAGTTGGTTGTTTTTCTATTTCACCCTATTTCTATGTCAATCTGACCTTTTTTTTTTTATATAGAACGCTTTACAAATTATCTGAGGATCGAACTAAAATTTTATTGTTTGTTATAAATTAAAAACTAAAATATCATTTTTCTTTTTCTACAGAGAGAGAAATAGATACGCATGACATGTAGATGATCTGTTTTGTGGAAAAGCCAACTTAATTTCTATATTGATATTGCTTATACAAATCTTTCTTGGTTGTGATTAAGAGTATTTTTTTTCTAGTAACAAGGATTAATTTCCCTTTAGACACAGAAAATAAAGAAGACACAGAAAGTAAAGACGAGACTCTCTCTCTAATTAAATTTGTTTCATATAAAAAAGTTAAAAAGTAAATTTTTAATTATTTGCTTACGTGATTACAGCTCCTATCACTTGGACCAATAACTAGTGAGTGTTTTGTTGGTTGGGAATCGGAGCCCTGATGCTGTGACTTGTGTGGCTTTTTGAAAGAGTAATAAGGAGGCAATAGTGATTCACATCCACTATGAGTTGGAAAGCTAGCTAGCTCGCATAAATATATCCTTATGTTATATTCTCTCGGTTATATGTAAAGGATCATTTACCTTGATCTTGAATATAAGATATTTTACAGTATATAATATGATATTTATTATATATTTTTAAAAAATATTTCTATTTAATGTATCCAAAAAGAAAAAGTGAGAGATTAAATAAGCGTAGTTTTAGAAAAATATTGAGATTTTTGGAGAAATTGAGGTAGTTAATTAGTTTTAGCTCCCCTTCTTAATTCGCGTGATTCAGTTAAAATGATCTTATATTAAGGACCAGATGAAGTACTTTCTTTGATCTTATATATAGAGTTTTTTATCATAATTTTAAATATAAGATCCTTTATAATATATAAGATAGTATTTATTATATATTTTTTAAAAATACCTCTATTTAATATATTTAAAAAGAAAGAGATTAAATAAGGATGATTCTAAAAAAATAATGAAATTTTTTAAAAAATCAAGATAATTAATTAATTTTAATTTTTATTTTTAATTCACGTTATTCGATTAAAAGAATTTTATATTAAGGTTCAAAAATATTTTTTTCTACGCAAAAATATATCCCTATGTTATATGAATGTCTATGTAATTAGCATTCTGGTAAGCAATTGCAAGAGGCCACGCACACTTATGAAAAAGATGAATTGGTCATCCGTTTTAAAAAAAAGGTGCCTAAGCCCATTGGTTTTGCGTTTTTTTATTTGTGGGATCTTTCTCAGGTAAATAGATGGGCGCTTCGGTCTTGCCCTTTTCATTCCTCAACTGGAATATCACTCTTCCATTTTCTTGGTGGATTTCTTTGTGACGTCACTCCATTTAATTCCATTGACTTGGCTTGGCATGCTTTGTTTCCTATCCATTCATATTCTCTCCTTTTTGAAAATTAAACAAAAAAGAGGGTAATGTTTGATTAACAAATTTCATACTTTTCCTAAGGAATGGTATAAAGTTTAAATTATTAATACATAAAGTATCTTGTATTGTATTCTTATTTTATCTTTTTATTTAAATATTAATATGCTTGTAGCTATAACTTATTTGAATATGTTTTCTATTTCAATATTATGAGAATAATTTTAAAGAATTATTTTTTAAAATAAGTTTTAGGAGAAAAAAATAAAAAAATCTATTTGAATAATTGTTACTAGAATCATAATTAATACGTGTTAAATGAATTATTCAAAATTTATAATTTTATTATTAATGAGATTGATATTTTTTATTTATTTTTTATATTTTTAAAAAAAAATGCAGAACATCTTAAAGATATTCTGAATTTTATGTTATTTTATTTTTTTATTTTTTAAAATATTTTATTAAAAAAAATTATCAAATAATTTTTTTATTTTTCTATTTAAAAAAAAACTGTCCTAAAAACATAAATCAAACAAATCTTAAGCTTTTCTTTCAATTTATCAAAATTTGATGGAAGTTTTTTTTTTCTTTTAATTTGATAGTTGAAAAACTTACTCCTCAATCTGTTCGAACTAGATTAGAAAACTACAAAAAACCATATAAGTATATTTCTATATCTTTTTTATGGATTAAATTTTTCAATAATAAAAAATAGTACTAACTTAAGATTAATTCGAGTCAAACTTAATGGACCCATTAAACGGTACAGTTTTCTCAACATCTATGCTGTTCATTCACCAAGAAGCATATGATTCCCAAATCAAACAGGAGTTTGGGTAAAAAAAATTAATGCACTTATCATATCTAGATTAACAAATTTAATGCTAGAAATAAATTAAAAAAAATTCTAATCCAAGAAAATTAGAAAATTAATTTAATAAAAATGTTATTAAAGCAAATAACTCCCGAAACTAATATTACTTAGCTATATGAGTTTTAATAAAAGAAATAAAAGTCAAATCCTCCAAACATGGGCAGCAAAAATTCCTATTAATTCCAATTCTTATTCTTTCAAAACGATATTATATGGCCAATTGACTTGTTTTCTTCGCTCATTTTTAATAGCATTTAAAAACAATAAATATGATATAAAATAGGTTCTCCAAATCAAATTCACTTTTTGAAAAGGAGCATGCAAGATTGGGAACTGTTGATCATATATCTATGTGGCACGAAAAGCCTTTGAGTAAACAAGTAGGAAAAGAACAAAAGAAAAAGCTTACAAATTCATAATGATGAAATAGATTGAAAGCAAATAGTATGATTTGCGCTTTGATTTTAAAGGCATAAAAAAAGTAGGAGAGAAAATGCTAATAAAGTGAAGGTACACTTACATATACTTCCAATATGGGTGGTGCTATATAGCTTTAGATAGTGCTCCAATAGTTTTCAAAACTTTAATTAATTAGTCTTTTTGGCAGTGTTATATGCTGATGCTGTTTTGACGAACACTAGACCTACTCATGGTAAAGATTCATTAGGTAAACCATAGGTTAAGTGGAATAACATGGAATGAATCAATTCGGAATCTCTGGATATTAAACAGCTTGATTGATTAATTATTCAATCCAGAGATACAAATCTATATGATTTAGATTATTTAAATTTTATTTTTTAAAATATAATTTGTAAACTTATGAGTCTAAAATTATTTTCATTTGATATTCGGGTTCTTTTTGAAAAAAATAAAATAAAACAAAAGGAAAAAAAATGTTAAAATGAGATTGTGATTAATGAACTATCTAGATTAATCTAAATGGTCCTAAATAATTCACCAAATTGTTCAATTGAAAATATCTAAGCTGTGTCGGCAAAAAAAAAAAGAAGAAGAAGAAGAAAAGAAAAAGATCTAAGCTATTGATGACTTCTATAGCAATAGAATTTTATCTATGACTAGATTAGTTTTAATCAAATCTTCTAAGAAATTTTATAGACCTATTTTTCTTATTTTTAGTAGGATAGATCCATGAGAGTTAGCGAGTTACTTGTATTTGCATGCATGAGTTTTTTTTTTAAGTGAATTTCACTTTTAACATTTAGAAATTAATGAATTCTTCAATCACTTGAATCGTCATTTTGGCCAAATGCTATTCATTAGTAGTAGTTTTTAGTAAGTGACTTTATACTTTATTAATCCTCGAAAATTATACCTTGTTTTAATTTGGCCTTTTAATGTTGAGATGTTCTATGTTAAAATCTCCAAAACATGTATTTTGTCTTCAATATTTCTAACATAAAAAAAAATACTCCATTCATTTCGATATACAATACACTTTTTTTTAAAATTTATATTTCATAATATAGTGCACTTCATAGATTATGTAGTGTATTTTTTTTTCTTTCCAAGATTATCCATGACTAGTAAACCTAAATATTTATTTATTATTAAAATATTTCATTCCTAATGCATTTAATTAGGGTAATTTAAGAAAAAAATAAAAAAAAATTTTAGTTACTAATTATATATTGTCTTGGTTTATTTACAGTAATTAAAAATATATTATAAATTGAAACGGTGGGAGTATATTAGAGATGTGGAAACTACTCCTTCTGGTTCTAGATATAGAGTCTTTTGTCTTGATCTTGAATATAGAACTCTTTCTAGAATGTGAATTAACAATTATTATACATTACAAAAAAAAACCCATATTTAATTAATGAAAGAGAGAAATAGAAAAAAATTTAATAAGGGTAATTTTAAAAAAATAATATAATTTTTTAAAAAATTGAGATAGTTAACTAATTTTAACATATATCTTTTTTTAACATGATTTAATTAAAAAAATTTATATTAATATATGGAGGGAGTAATGTTATTGTTACCCTTATTATTACTGAAATATATGGCGAGCGAAGATTCAATTACTCCAAAACAATATGGTTTGATGGTTAATCAATGTACTCCAGAGGTTTTCAAACACTTGTCAATTTAAAATATAGTAAACTTTATTTCAAAATAACTGTTATTTTAGAATTTTAATAAAATATTAATTATTTTTATTACCATTTTTCCCTTCAATAATAAAATATTACCATTGTATTTTGTTACTCCTTAATATATTTATTTGATTTCTTGAAAAAAAAACTATTTATCATATTTCTTAATCTGCATCTATAATTTCAAAATGATAATTATTTGAAAACATAAGGAATATGTATAATTATTCTATATAAAGTCTTATTATTTATAAATCATAAATAATATAATTCATCTTAAATTTCATGTAATGCATGATATTCACATGGTTCAAATTATATTTTGTCATATGTGGATGATAAGTTAAAAGTCGCATCCATGGTGCGTGAATTCAAGTACTCTTGGAAGCAGGAATGTGACTACAAGTCTGATCTCAGATTCTCAACGGTGAGCCCTGTCGGTTTAATCTTTGGGCCGTGAGATCAAATGCTGGTACTAAAGGGCGAGGGTGTCCTCTAAAATATTCGACATAAGTTATTCCCTCCATTATTTTTATAAAGCACTTTCAATTAATTTATATAAATTAAAGGAGTTAGTTATATTTTTAATTTTTTATTTTATTTTATTAATTAAAATAATGTAATTTTGATTAAATTTGGTTATCAATCATTACTATATGGGAAATGGTGTAAAATCAATTAAAAGATAGGTTGAAAATATTACTTAAATCAAAATTGATCAATCAAATTTGAGTCTATCAAAAAATCTAATAACCAATCCTTTATATAACAATTTATAAATTGAAAAGTAAATAATCATGGGTAAAAATGGAATAGTATTACTTAATATTATAAGGTGACTTATAACAAAAATCAGTGAAATCTTTTAAATGGATTTTTTAAAAAAAGACCAGGGGAGTATAACAAAAAAAATATATTTTTAAATAATAAAAAATGTGATATATATAATATTTATTGTATTCATATTATTAATAATTAATAACAATGTACATTTTTACTATATTTTACTCAAAGAAATACATTTTCTCATTATAAAGTTTTTTTTTCATTTCAACATATTGCACCTACGAATGACCAAAAAGAAAATCCTGTTGTACCTTTTAAACAATCTACACGTATGAAGACAATGAATATAATGTTAATAAGGCATACATTTTAAATTGCCACCTATATTAAGTACTTTTGTTTAGTTACGTAAGTCTACTTGGCTTGAAAAATAAAAAATATGAAGACAATGACTATATCAATAAACTCTTGACCATGTCTATGTCATTTCTCATTTCTAAAAACTCAACCCATTATGCAAGTTATAATTTACTATTTAACATTATGGCCCCCATTTACATAGGGCTCTATTAATTAATAATTATCCTTTTTTTTTAATTTTAACTTGTACATGTGGCAATTCAAGTTCTTGACAGGTGGTAAAAAAAATCCCTAAGATGGTGTTTGGTTGAAACCCCTTCATTTGGTTCAAAAAAATAGTGGAAAAAAAGAAAAAAATGAATTTTTCCTCTTCTTTCCTCTTATCCCTCTCCTCCAAAATTGAAATTAGGGGTCTGTTTAATAGTATTTTCTATTTTCTTGTTCTCAAAACAGTTTTATAAAACTGTTTCGAGAATATGTTTTGAAAATAAGAAAACAAAAAAATCTGTTTGAATAGTTGTTATCAAAATCATAATCAATGAGTGATAGATGAGTTATTCAAAATTTATAACTTTATCATTAGTGAGGTGAATGTTTTTCAACTTTTCTTGTGTTTTCCAGAACAAAAATTACAAAACACCTTAAAATTGCTCTGAGTTTTCTGTTTTTTTGTTTTTCTACTTTCTAGAATAGTTTATAAAAAACAGGTTTACCAAACAAGTTTTTTTATTTTTCTATTTCTGAAAAAAAAAACTGTTTCGAAAACACGAATCAAACAAGCCCTAGATCTTCTCAATTTGTATTTCTTTCCATTTGTACCAATTTTAATCTTTGGTTGTTAGAACAATATTTAGTGGTCTAGATCGATCATTGAAAGAAATATTATTCAAGATTTACAGTTTCATTTAATGAAATCAGAATTAATTTAAATTAATAAATGTTACTCTAATGGCTAGAAAATAGAATTAAGGCAAATTGAGAGAAAAAAAAATTAAGAGGATGCAAATTCTTCAAAATTAGGTGATTTGGAGAGGAGGGGAAGAGCCAGTTTTTATAATCATCAAATTATACTCATTTATTTATTTTTAATTCTAAAATTATCATGATATCCCAAAAATCACACATTCTAACTTCTCTATCGGTATCGCCATTGCTCTTATAAAGTAAAATTAATCAAATAAAATTTTTTTATAAGAGATACATTAATAAAATAATAATAATAAAGAATATATGAGATTTGTGTAATAAATAAGGTGAAAGCTATTGATATTCCTAAAACAAGAGAATTATTAATTATCATTTAACCATTTTATTTTTTTAAAAAGAGAAAAAAATTTGCTAGAAATATAATAGTCAATTCATTATTATTTCCTCTTCAATCCACCTTAGCCAATATTGTTAAGTTTGGGATTTTAGCCAAACTCATATGGGTAATGTAAATTCATAATGTATACTAATAACATAAACTCGTAAGAGTTTACCTCAATATAAATAGTATTAAAATAATTAATCATATAATTAAAATTTAGTTTAAAATATAAATTATTCAAATTATACTAATAATTAAAACCTAATATTTAATTTGAAAATTTTAATAAAGTGTATATGTTAATAATAATTCAGCAAAACTAATTAAGTGGTTTTTATAAAAATATCTGATAGTTAGTTAGAATTTATAAATGTGTAGATTACATAAAGGTATAGATTTATTAACGTATACATACTTTTTTTTTACCTGATACATATACATATAAATTTGAAAATGGAAAAACTTAAAGTGTCCCATATGTGCTTGTCAAAATTCATCAACATAATATCTAGATAGTGTTTATTAAAATAATTTTTCACATATTAATATTTATTTTATCTTCATTTTAGATTTTAGTGAGCGAATTAGTGTAATTTTATTTTAAAACAGATTTAATACAATATTATTCAACAATTTTTTTGGTTGATTTACCCAACAATATATTAAGTTGATTTTGGTTTAATTTATTATTTTTAATATACATTTAATATATTTTATAAATTAAGTTGCACCATATTAATTTAAACAATTATTCTTTTTTTCCAATTTAAGAAGATATTACTATAATTTATACTGCCTATTACTAATAACGTAATTCTTATAGGTGGTACAGTATTTGATGGGATTGAACCGTGACAACTCACGAATTTGTATTGGGTGCTAATATCCCATGCTCGTCAGTTAAAAAAAATCTGAATTGTCTAAATTTAATCTAGAAGATTCAGATTTAAAATTTTTATTTTAATTTTTTTAATAATAATAATATTTAAAAAAATAATTATAAAATTATTTTTATTTTATATTCTATATCTAATAAAATAAAAATATATAAAAAATATAATATTAAAATTAAATTAAATCTAAACGACTCAGATTCACTTGATAAGCATTCGGTGCTACCGAATGGAAATTCGACAACTCACAAGAGCAGCTTTTAAACTTTGATTTTAAAGATAGGTTCAATTCAACTTGCCAGGCTCGTTCCCAACACGTCGTTTTCAATGAGTTCATCAGAGTTCACACGAGTTAGCAATCTAGGGGAGTTTGTATGCATCTTGAATCAAATTGATTGGGTTGAAATGCCTACTTGGTAAACTTGGCGATTTTAACCACCATGATATTATCCTTTCCCTTCCAGACAAAATGAAGAAAGAATAAGGAGACATTTTCATTGACCCAAAAAAATCAATCAAAAAGAAAGAGGGTTTTGTTAATTTTGTCCCAGAAAAGAGGAAAATACATGCTTACTTGAAAGAGTTTGAAAAAGTTTTCAATTTAATAGTTTTACGTCTTTAATCATGTTTAAATCCTTGGATTATGTCTCATCAAAGATCCGGTTATTGATAATTATTTATTAAAACTAATTCATCTTCTTCATCAGAATTATAAGTATTTTTGGTATCTATATAAACATCAACATTCTTTGAGTTCTCAGTAAAAAATCACTACACATTTGACTTTTCTTGAATGAATTTCGTAATATGCTGTTTCACCTCTTCTATCTAGCTATTTTACCTCGTCAATTAATTTATACGATGATTGAAGAACTTTTTTACTATTTTCTTTTATTCCAACACATTTTTTCTATTTATAATGATTTAATCGTTCACATCCGTTATAATTGTGTTAAATAAAAATTTCAAAGTCCGTTAAAATTGAAATTGATACTGATTTTCTAAAAAATTTAATGATCATTTTAAAAAAAAAACAAATTTCGTTGGATAATGATTTTCGTTCTTTTTTGTCAAAATCTATAAGAAGGGCAGAGGGAGACAGGAGAAAACAGAGACACTTGGAATCAAGAACAAGATCCAGCACGATCTTACCTAACCAATAAAAGAACAGGCTAGTCACTACATATATATAATTTTCCACCACCCTAACATAAACTAAGTTAGTAATCCGTCAATTAAACGAATAAACCCGCCCAAAGGCAAAGCAAGAATCAATATTCAATAGTGAGGGTAAGAAAAGGGCAATGGATAATACGTGTCACACATTGCCTGACTCTTCGTCCTTTTTCGAAAGGGAACGGATCAGTCTACACGTCTTTTTTTTATTAATTTTTCTTACAAAGAAGCACACTTATCTCATTTTAATTTGCAGCCAACAACTAACCTAAAACCTCATCTTTATGCCGACCCAAGAAAAAAAAAATCCTCATCTTTACATTTATATTTAATGAAAAATTTATTTTGATTAATAAAACGTTAATAGGTCTGAAGCTCATTTCTTTGCCTTTTATTTTTCTCTCTTAAAATATTAACAATATATTTATTTTCTAAACACAAAAAAATATATTCAATATTATTTCCTTATAATAACTCACTTTCTAGATTTTTTTTTGCACCAATGCTACATTTGGTACAAAATGATAATAAGAATGGGAATGGGAATATGAATGAGAATTAAAAGAGACATTTTTATAAAATAATTTAACAATTCAAATGTATGTTTGATATATTAATAGGAAAATAAAAGTGGTTAAAAATAAAAAATAAAATATATAACTAAATGACAGAAATATTTTTTTAAAAAAGTGTTTAAAAAAATAAATTTCTATTAAATTTTGATTCCATGAAAATAACCACTTTCCTCTTTTTTTTTTTATAGGAAAGTTGGTTTCCACAAAATAGAGAAAATAACTTTTCTAGGAACTTCCCTTCCCGCATATCAAACTCGTTTAAATAGGAGTTTTTTTTCTTATTCCCTTTCTTGAAAGTAGCTTCTGACATATCAAACGCATCTTAAGAGTTTTCCCAATTGTCAACAAAGTGTTTTTCCATACATATGGTTAATGGTTGAATCCAAACTAACATGTTTAAAGAACTTAACTATCTACCAATAATGTTAGTTCTAGAAGATTTTTTTTTAAATATAAGTCACTTTACAAAATAATTAGACTATTTAATGTTTTATTTTCCACAAATGTCTTTTATTTGCTTTAATTTAATTAAGATGTGTTAGAAATAGTTATTATGTTTAATTAGGGGTGATTTAGGAAAAAAATTCAAAGTATATATATATTTAGATATGTAGTAAAATTTAAATTGTCACTTAAAAATTAATAACAATTCGATGCATGTTTACATTAATTCCATAGTTCACGTTTACTTGGGCAGGAGATTATGAATGAAAACGCAAATTCTGGCCAATAATATTATTGTGATAAATTGATTATATCAACCACTGAATACATACAAATTAAACCATATATGTGTGCATATGAAAAATAAAATTTAGTTTATAAAAAAAAAGACAAAATTTGTATACAACAAATATTATGGTAAAAATCAAATAGTAATATATTTGTGTATTATGACACTCTAATTCAAATATCAAGATTTGGGTTGCACAATATGGGAGGGAGCTCCAAAGATGGTATATATGAATAAACTTAATTCATCTGTCAAAACACAAAAAAAATAATAATAAAACTTGAATTTTTTCCTAAATTGCCTTTAATTAAATGTGGTAACTGTTTTTAACACATCTTAATTAAATGTAAGCAAGTAAAGGGCATTTGTGAAAAATAAAATATTAAATAGTCCATCTAATTTACAAAGTAACTTATATTTAGAAATAAAAAACTTTCTAAAACTAACATTGTTGATAGATAATTAGATTTTTTATGCCTGTTGTCTTGTGTTTGATTAATAACTATATAGAAAAATATTTTGTTAAGAGGTAAAACTATTGGAGAGATATTTTTTATGTTAAAAAAAATTCTAGAAAGGAACTTATTATAAGGAATAGTGGGACTAATGTTGAATATATATATTTTTATATTTAGAAGATAAATATATGATTAATATTTTAAGGGAGAAAAATAAAAAATAAAGAAATGAGCTCCATAGACCTATTAACGTTTTACTATCTCCGATCCTATATATAGGATTTTTTACCCTATTCCTAAATATAAAACCATTTATAATATACAAGATAGTATTTATTATATATTTCTAGAAAAAATGTCCCTATTTAATATATTTAAAGAGAGAGAGATTAAATAATGTTAATTTTAAAAAAAATATTGAGATTTTTAAAAAAATTAAAATATTTAATTAGTTTTAATTTTAATTTTTAATCCGTATAATTTGATTAAAATGATTTTATAAGGAGTAGAAGTAGTATTAATCAAAATCAATTTCTCATTAAATACTGGCCTTAAGTTAGTTATTGGCTACAAATTAAAATGAGACAAGTGTACATCTTCGCAAAAAAAAAAAAGATGTGTAGATGGGGTACTTTCCCAAAGGAAGTGCACTGGATCCGTTCTTTTTCGAAATCTCTCAGCCAGCAGTGATTGTGCTTCCAGCATTATGGCTATTGGTGGCCCACCAAAAGTGCCAGCTCAAACTTAGAGTAATTTAAAGGAGAGTTTGAGTTTTTTAAAGACTCAAAATTTAGATTATTAGATTTATTTTGAGATATTTATTTTATTAAAAATTTTTAAATGGAAATTTAAAGTACATCTACTAATTAGATCGCTGAATCACTTTGGGAAAGAAATGACAGATAAAGACTCCTAACTGATATTAGTGACTGTTAAACTTTAAAAGTAGAAAATCCTCTCAATGACCATAGAATAAATTCTCATTGGTGTTTTCTTTAAGTTAAAACCCGTTTTCTTTTTTGTTTTTGTTTTTATTTCTTTTTTGAACAGCGGAAGTTACAACTCAAGTTTTCTGAAGTTACAATATGATCTTTGAGATGTAACAAAAATAATTTCATCTAAAGATAGAAAAAAATTTAAAACATGCTTGTAATAAGGGAAAAAAAATAATTGAGAGTTAAGTAAGGAAGTGTGAATGGTAATTTTAGGAAACATAATTTATGCCTCAATTCTATAATCCTTGAGAGGTATTTGTAATATCATAAAACATCAAGCTGCAACTTGCAACTTAATTAAAAAAAGCATGACTGATAATTTTAAGAAGCATAAGTAATGATTTAATTCTACAGCCTTTGATTGATTTTTTTTTTTTGAATGTGCAGGTAAAGTGAAATGTAACTTCAAAATCTCCACTAAAATTGAAATTTGAACAAATAAAGGCCAAGAGACAGAAGCAGTCCCATTAGGAACCAAGGTAGGTCAGGACTGGCCATGAGATGTTAGGGCAATAAGATTTATTCACATCCACAACAATAAAAGCATAAGGAATCCTGTCCATGTTGAGTTATCAAGCTTCTGTTGTAATTTATTGATAATAATTCGGACGTACAGAAATAATTCTACGATTTTCTTTTAGGTGCCATAAAACAACATGAGTTTGTTTTCATGGAGTTCTTTTTTTTTTTGACCATTTTTCATGGAGTTCTTAAGTTCTACTACTTGGAATTGGAGTCTACTTTTTGTTTGGTTGGGGATTAGATGGTAAATTGGTGCTGCGGAGACAATTTGTTCACCATTTTTGTCTTCATTGTACTTCTTCTGAAGTTATATTTTCAGGATGTTGTCTGATATTTATTGTTCTTGGAGTTTTACATATGATGTAGGCATGCAAATGCATGAAGGTGCACTTGATGCAATGAAACTATAGTGAAGATCACAATGATATTGGATTTTTTTTAAAAAATTTTTAATGATAAGAAAATATGTAGATGCATATCTCTCAATGTTGCAAGCGCCTGAATATTTTATGTGTAACTTCCTTTAGTTTTTTATTTTTGGCCTGAACTTTCTTTAGTTAAGTATGTTAATGAATTATTTGCTTTTAATGGATAATTTATATCAAAGTTTGAGACCTGCGAGATAATATTTGTATTCATGTAATGTAAGTCAGCCTGTTTTTTTTTTTTTTTAAATCGTGGGTCTTTTTGTTGAAACTATCCAAATATCAAGAAAATTGAAGTAGTCTATTGAAATTGCAAACTACCTTTTGGGCTCCAAGTGTGGACAAGTCCAAGGCCCATTATACCTTGTCCCAGAAGTTAATTTCAGTTGAGAGGTGTGGAAAAGTCCTTGGCCCACTATACCAATGATTTCTTAACATAATTTTTTTAATACAATTTCTTGACATAATTAATTATACAGTTGTTATATAAAATCATTTCGGTATTTTGTTCCTGATTTGTAATTCAAACATGTGATATGTACTCTAATCTAGAGTGCCTTGTCCTTATATATTATATGTTCTGTGCAAATTCTTCTTAACGGTTAATAATGGTTGGCCCCCCCAAAAAAAATGAAGGCAGTTAATACCGTTGAATAGAGTAATACAAAGACAAAATGTGATATGTACTCTGTTAATCTAGAAAATAATATATATTATTATTTCATTAGCTATAGTATCACAGTAGCTGTAGATTGCTTGTAACTCCCTGATTGGTATAAAAGATTTGAAGAAGAGGAAAAAATTTTCGTTTTATTTATTTTTCTAATTAAACAAGGGAAGGGGAGCATTTTTCTTCCTATCTCTCTTTTCCCTCTTATTTAAGGAGGAGTATAAAATGATGAACTCGAAATAAATAAATAAAATGAAAAAAGTATTCTTTTCTCCCATTTAAATCTCTCAAATCAGACTGATGAACTCGAAAAAATCTGGTTAAATTGTATTTTGACATCTGGTTTGCATTGCTGGATTGAGGAGGTTTGGGTCAATAGAATGCACTGTAGGTCCATATGCTGGATTGAGTTTTCATGAGTTGTAACATATATTTGAGTTTCATTGACAATTTAGCTCACATGCAAGAAGAATAAAATCTCCACAAAAATTTTTTTCTGCCCAAAATTTCCTCAATTAAATAACACATAGGGAGTTTGCAATGAAAACATTCAAAATATCTTTCTATCATCGAAGTATTATTACCACAACATTAAATTGTCTAGAGTTACAGCAATGGTTTTTTTTTTTTTGTATTTATTGCCGTCAAACACCATCAATGCTTGGGGAGATCCATCATATATTGACTCAAACATATATTTGATTCATTGATTAAAAATCTAAAATCCCAAACTGTTGGAGAAATCATTGATTCAGTTTACTTTTGTGGCTTCGATGTTTTACTTGCAACCTTGCCTCTTATCCACAATGGATGGATTGAACAGGAGGACTAGCATTCATACTATGAGCATTTAATATTAGATATTGCTTCGTTAATTGAATAAAATTAATGAAAAAAAAGATATATATATATATGTGGCTGGTTTTTCAGCTTCTGTTGCAGTTTGGGGTTACCAATACTAAGTGGTTATCCTTTTGTAAAATTATGATTAGAAAAGAGTTATGATTATTCTTCAAAATCTCGAGTGTAGCTGTCTGTTTCCCTAAAGTTTTTTAAATATAAGATACTGTATTCTTGATTCGTCACGATGAACAAATAAAATCTGTAACAAACAATAGTGAATATTATTCAATTTTAACTTTACGTTTTTCTTAATGTACATCTTAACTTTATGTTAAATTCAGCACAAAATGGAACCTGCCCCAATAGAGGGACTCAAGATGTCTGCTACACTTTCTATATGTTCCTTTTAGATCGTCTTTTATAATTTTCTATATGTGTATAAGGTATATATGCATGCATATGTCAGCACATAGGAAAAACATTTCTTTTTTTTCCCCATAAATTCAAATCAAATTTTGTGTACTGTACTATTTTTTTAAATATTAAAAAAAGAGTGCTGAATTAAACAAGGTGAAGCTAGCTAGAGCTACTTTATTAAAGTCACCTGAAAAAAAAAATGGTACAATACACATAAGCAGAGTTATAACGTGTGAGTATACACCTAAATAATCTCTTATTTAATTCTTAGGAAACAATGCCATTTAAAAACTTCCATTAATTAATTCATTTATATCCAAATAGACAAACATCATATGGTGGAAAACTTTATAGTCAAAACAAACAAAGCCCATTATTTACCCACAACTTCGTCCGGCATTTAGGCTTTACTTGTTGATTTGTTCATTGATGTTCTTTGTGTAATTGCTAGGTGATAAAAGGTACACTGCCAGTGGTGGTGACGTTTCCTCCTGAAAGGGTAACGATTATTATTCATATTGTTTAGCCATTGTTGGTAGTGTTTTTAACATTCCCAATGGTGGTGTGGTTGCTAGCCCCATCATAGGATTCTGAAATCATGGTCAGCAATGAAATTCAAAAAGGCGTTTATGGAGAGAATCTTGGATTCCCATTCGACCCAAAAATATATTTATATTCCATAAATGATATATTTTAAATATGAAAAATTAGATAATAAATATTTGAATAGATTTTCATAAAAATGAACACAGTCACATTAAAGACGAAGTTATACCATATATTATTATTGAATTTTTATACAATATTTTAACACATATAATTAAAATATTAAGTGCTATTATATGATTTTTTTCATCTATAAATTCAATAGAATATGAATAACCAAAGACTTAAATTTCAAATTAATAATAACACTTTATTCTGATTGAATTAACCAATAAATATTATATAATATCTCGTTAATAATTTTAAATGATGTATCAATAATTTGTTTATAGCCACCTAAAATATGAGCATTTTATTGCTATTTGTGATGGGACACTAAAATTATTTTTTTTTTAAAAAGTTAAATGCAACAAATTTCATTAATCAACTTAATATATTCGTTCTTCAATAAAAGAAAACTAAATATTTTCCGGAATCTAGGATTATTAGAATTTGACCTCAAATTATCCCTGGCAGGAGAAGCACGAAATATAATGCTACTTTTTCGTAGTCATTCAATTTCTCCAGTCTGGTCGTTGTAGGCGTTTTGGATTGCGATACTCTTTCTTCTTTCTCCTTTGTTTGTTCTTTATCTGGTGTTTTTCGTATCTATGTTTCGAACACTTCTCAACTCTCTCCCTCTGTTTTTTTTTTTTTCAATTTTGATCTTCTGAATCCATTATATTATCGCTTTGCTTGGATTGCTGCTAAAGAAGCCCCATATGAAACAGATAATTACCATTGACATTTGACATTGTTTTCATTTCATTCTTTCACTGCTGGAGACTTGAGGAAGAGCTTTCTCTTTCCCTAGCTTTATATTCTATTGTTACTTGTTTATCTATTTCTAAAGTTTCTTAACTATTTCTTCTGTTTTCAATTTTGGTCTTTTGAGCTCATTCTATTATTACTTTGCTTGACCAAAGTTTCCCTACCTAAAACGGATTATTTTCACTGACTTTTTGTTATGAAATATTAATGTGACCGTGTGTGAGTACGAGATGTTTAAAAGTCGGTTGGTGGGTGAAAGACTTTGTAGTAAGGGATTTCAATTTAAAACTAGATTTAAAAAAATAATATAGTATAGGGTACAAACTTAGGTCATTTTACACTGGAGTAACTAGATTAAATTCTACTTAGGAAAGAAATTAAGCAATTAAGAATGCAAGATGCAAATTAAATAAAAACTAAAATGCAAGAAAAGCGTGCAAGTATGTATGTGAATTTTTTTTTAAATATGCAAAAGTTAGACTAAAACTATGTTAATGTAATTAAAATACAAAATAAACCTATAAAAACTAAACTAACTAAGAGACCAAAACTAATATGGGAAGAGGTTTGGATGAATGTATGGAAGTGTATGCGAGTATGAGTATATGGATGGTATGATATGCACTATTCTAATCCCAAAATTGCCTAAATATATACTAAATTAAATGCAATCTATAATGTAAAATGAAATGAACTAAATATGCACATGAAAATTAAATGACCAACATTAGTTAAGAAAGTGTAATTGAGTGAATGAAAAATGTGTGGTAAGGTAAGAAATGTCAATGCAAATGGATGAAAATGAATGGGAATGACAAAACTAGAATTGGCCACAATTAATAACTAAAATGCACAACTAAAACAAAAATTAAAATGAACTAAATTACTAACTAAAGTGCTAGCGGATTAATGCAAGAACTAATTAAATACTATATAGATGAAAATGCAATGCAAATGACCTTAACTTATATGCAAACTACTAATTACAAGTTTTTTTTTTGGGGGTTTGTGACTTGAAAATGTAAATGAGAAGTTAAATCAAATACTAACTAATAATTAAACTAAGAAAATGCTAATTGATTAAAGAGAGCTAACTAGTGCTAAAATGAGATAAATGAGTGAAAAAAAAAATGTAACATAATGAGAGTGATGATCTAACAGCAACTTAGAGAAGGAAGAATATGTTTTGTGTTCAAATAATTAATTGAATTTGGATAATTAATATAATCGAGATGTCACATGCTATTAAAACCATTAGATCCAAAATATAAGGTGCCAAACAAAATACCTAAAATGATAACACATCTAAGCATTTTATCAAGCACCTAATATGCAAGATTATGTGACAAATGACTAAGTGTGTATGATTTGCACAATAATTCCATAAATAGACAAAAGTTACTGCCTATCAATCATCATCAATTCAACAATTTCAATTGTTAATCAAGAACCAAATCACCTAATTAATCACATACAATGTTAATTCAAGCAACCCAATTCAAAATTAAGATAAGGGATTCCAAGATGCAGTTGGCCAAAAATTTAACAATTTGCATTAACAATTAGCAACCATATAAAATTCCCAATTCAAAATCTCAAGTGGTCAAAATACAATCCATGTGCTTTCATCAACAATCAACGAATCCACACATTAATCTCAAACTAAATTATTCAATAACCTATCCTATTTTAGCCTAACACAAGTCTAAAAAGATAAGGAAAAGAGAAGAGAAATAATTATCCAAAGCCCAAGTGTCACTATAGTCCATAGTCCTTGCAAAATCCTCTCCAAGTTGTGCTAAATCACCACCACCAACTCACTCCTCTATAATCACGTGCTCTCTTCTAGCTCTTCAATGGCAGCCATTGTCAAGCAACACCTAGCTAGAAAATGGAAGAGATTCAGTGGAAAGAAGGTAGGAGAAGATGGAGGATGGGTCCACTACTAGAAAAATTATTTTTAGCGAGGTCCCTTGCTAAATGATCTAAATAGTGAGGGAATTAGCGACAAATTGTAAGTTCGTAGCTGTTGTTAAATTTAGCAAGGGAATTAGCGAGTAATATCCTTTCCCTCGCTAAATTAGCGAGGAATTAACAAGAAATTTTTTATTCCTCGCTAAATTATTATGAATAGTAAGGAATTTAGCGAGGGATTTGTCCCCCGCTAAATTTTTTAAATTTAATTTTAATATATTAAAATTATTTTATTAAAAATTTAATTTTAATGAATTAAAATTTTTTTAATAATTAAGTTATAAAATTATTTTTATTAGTTGATTATTTTAAATTAATAAAAATAGTTAGATTAATTTTTATAACTTGTTGGCAAAAAGTGAAAATGAAAATTCATTTATTACAAAATTCAAAATATAAAGTATTTTATGATATTAATAATTGAAATTATAATATATTTTTATTTTTTAACAATATATTAATTTATAAATATATATGTGTATTAGTGTGCAGATAAATAATATATATTTCATATTTCATATAAAGACTGCAAATACATTTCAGCTCAACTGGCAAAAGTCTGAATATAAAGGCATTAAGAGTAGGAGGTCATGAGTTTGAATCTAAGTAAATGCATATTTGAAATCATTATGTGACATGATAGTGACGTGTCGCAATCATGGTGATGTGGCATGGATGGCAGGGTGATGTGGCGGTGGTGTGGCATGGGTGGTCGGTGACATGGCAATGATGTGACGTGGCGTGGTGTTGGTGATGACATGGCAATGATATGACAGTGTTGAATTTTTTATAATTTAACGAGGAAATAGCGAGGAATGAGTTCCTCGCTAAATTTAGAGAGGGATTAAATCCCTCACTAATTTAGCGAGGGAATCAACTCATCCCTCGCTAAATTTAGCGACGCGGTTTATAGTAACCAAATTAGCGAGGGATAAAATTTCTCGCTATTTTCAATTTAGCGAGGGAAAAATGGCATTTAGCGAGGGATTTGTCTCTGGCTAAATTACTTTTTTTCTAGTAGTGGTCAAAAATGGAGTGGATGAGAAGGAAATACCCGAAAAATGGAAGAAATAGAGGGGGGTCGAGAGAGAAAAAGAGCTGGAGAAAAAGGATGAAGCTTATGTGTGGCAAGAGAGAGTGAAAGAACTAGAAGGGGCTATTGGTTGTAGTTGGAAATGAAAGAGGATGACCGAAAAAATGGAAGAAAAATTGGAAGGAAAATGAGAGAATAAAAGAAAGAAGTTGAGGATGAGAGAAAGACGATAATCAATGTGGGTGGAGCCTCCATTGAACCAGAAAAGAAAGAAAATAAATTAAAGGAAGGAGGTGGCGTCTACTAGAAGGGTTTTTACAAAGTTAAGAAAGATAAAAAAGACAAGGGTCATGTTTGGTTTCCAAGAATGAGCAAGAAAGTAAGGTTAATTAATTAAAAATAAAATCAAATACAAATGGGCAGCTAAAAAAGAGAAAATAGCAAAGTTGAGAAAATAAATTTGTCATAAAATTTCTCTTGTATGATGACCAAAATGCCCCTTAGAAATTTTAATCTCCATGAACTATGATTTGCAAGAAAATATTACATGAGATAGATTATGTGTTCAATTAAATTAATGCATATTGAATTTTAGTCCAAGAAAATTAAATTAATTATGAGATAAAATTTAAGCTCAATTTGAAGAAAAATTATGTTTCAAAATGATAAAAATAAAAAAAATAAAATACTAAAAAGAAATTTTTAAAGCTCTTTAACAATTTTACCTTTACATAGGTCAATTTTTAATCATTTCTTTAATGATAATTAAAGCACTAATGACCTATAATTTCATTGAGATTATTTAATAGAATAAGATAGGAAGAATTAATTCTTTGGAATAATTTGAAAAATAGAAAATAATTAAATTTAAAACATAATTTCAAAAAATTATCCCAAAATTCTTATAAATCTAAAAATAAACTAAAATTATAAAAATCATCTAAAATTCCAAAATTAGTCAAAATTAATTATTAAAATCACTAAGTATGGGGAATAAAAATAGTGAATATTTAAGAGTTATCAGTGGGTATGACTATTAGGGGACAACGACTATATAAGGATGTAATGAAAAATTTCAAATGTTATATCTTTTGTTATTGAATAGAATTTATCTTCTCTTGTCTCTTTTATTCTCTCTTCTCTTGTCTCTTCCATTTCTCTCATTTACTATTCCCTTTTCTTTGTTATCTCTTTATAAATCCCTATTCTCTTAACAATGGTACCAGAGCATAAAGGTTTAAGATAGAGCCTTCTCTCTCTATAATTCTCTATTATGTTAACACATTTGACATTATTTTCACTTCATTCTTTTACTGCTGGAGGCTTGACATTATTTCCGCCATTGCAAATATGATATATTTGGTTGAAAAGTGACTGATAAAGTTATTAAGATTTGATTTGATTTTATTATTATTGTTAAATTTTAAGAAAATAAATGGCAAAAGTAATTATTAGGATTTGAATATTTTATATGTTGAGATTTAAAATTTGAATTTAATTTTATTTAATATTTGATTTGTAGCAGATTTTTCTGCAAGTCAGTTTCTTATGAGATGTATAAATATTAAAAAAAATATTCAAAAAACTGGTATCAGAGCCATTTTTTCTTGAATGACCTGTGAGATAGAGTAAAGAACCCTATACCCTCAACTATAGAAACACCTGAAGCATGGATACTCGAGAAATGATGATGTACCCATATTAGACTTGTATCTAATACGGATACGCATTCTATATAGGCGCATGTCTAACCATATGAAATATAACCAAAATGTGATGTAATTCACTTGCTTCACGCTTAACCATAATCTATGGGTTTGTCATGTCTAAGGCACTCAATTGTAATAGGGAGCGTTAAACTTGAACATAGATCACGAGTTGGAACGTGGCAGCCATAACACCCTACCAATCGTGATCCTGTAACATAGATAATCTAAAACCCCAGACCCACATGAAAGAAACCCAGAAGAGGAATTAGTCGACTCATAAAATATGTAAAATTGGATCGATTGTGCATGATCTCCATTGGGATTTTGTAACTTTTCGGTCCCAGTGCTCTTAAAAATTTTGTTAGGTATAATATGAATGCTAACATTATCGGGATTCCAAATGCCAATAAAACCTGAGAATTCACCTTTAACAGAGTACCCAGGATCACAACAATTCGGTACATGCGCACATGAAGGAATCCCAAGATCGTGAGCGAAGTCACTAAATTGTTAAGATTCTTTTCCATTTTTTAAAGTGAATTCTTTTATTTAAAATTATCAGATATTGGGCTCGAATCAGTGAAGTGATGGGGAATTCTGGCCTTCACAGATCTTGGAACGCGAGTAAATTTAGTGCAATATGGCTCTGGGATATAGGGGTTCTTACCATGGCATATGATGGAGCGCGCGAATTGAAGCATTGGATTCTATGAAGGGAAGAAATGAGTTTCTATGGATGGTGTTAAACAAATAGCCATTATAAAGTGGGACAGGGGTTTTGCCGCCATAAGCAACCTCCTGCTCCTTGAAATCAATGTTGCCGCCATTATTTCCGCCATCGTAAATGTGATATATTTGGTTGAAAAGTGACTGATAAGGTTATTAAGATTTAATTTGATTGTATTATTATTGTTAAAGTTTTAAAAAGTAAATGGTAAAAAGTAGTTATTACGATTTGAATATTTTATATGTTCAGATTTAAAATTTGAATTTAATTTTATTTAATATTTGATATGTAGGGGATTTTCTGCAAGTCAGTTTCTTATGAGATGTATAAATATTTGATCTGAAAATCGATAAAAGATATCATCCACCAAATTATGGGTTGTTATCTTCCTCAAAAATCCTTTAAATATTAAAAAAATATCCAAAAAACTGGCATCAGAGCCATTTTTTCTTGAATGACCTGTGAGATAGAGTAAAGAACCCTATACCCTCAACTATAGAAACACCTGAAGCATGGATACTCTAGAAATGATGATGTACCCATATTAGACTTGTATCTAATATGGATACGCATCCTATATAGGCGCATGTCTAACCATATGAAATATAACCAAAACGTGATGTAATTCACTTGCATCACGCTTAACCATAATCTATGGGTTTGTCATGTCTAAGGCACTCAATTGTAATAGGGAGCGTTAAACTTGAACATAGATCACGAGTTGGAATGTGGCAGCCATAACACCCTACAAATCGTGATCCTGTAACATAGGTAATCTAAAACCCCAGACCCACATGAAAGAAACCCAGAAGAGGACTTAGTCGACTCATAAAATATGTAAAATTGGATTGATTGTGCATGATCTCAATTGGGATTTTGTAACTTTTCGGTCCCAGTGCTCTTAAAAATTTTGTTAGGTATAATATGAATGCTAACATTATCGGGATTCCAAATGCCAATAAAACCTGAGAATTCACCTTTAACAAAGTTCCCAGGATCACAACAATTCGGTACATGCGCACATGAAGGAATCCCAAGATCGTGAGCGAAGTCACTAAATTGTTAAGAATCTTTTCCATTTCTTAAAGTGAATTCTTTTATTTACAATTATCAGATACTGGGCTCGAATCAGTGAAGTGGTGGGGAATTCTGGCCTTTACAGATCTTGGAAAGCGAGTAAATTTAGTGCAATATGGCTCTGGGATCCAGGGGTTCTTACCATGGCATATGATGGAGCGCGCGAATTGAAGCATTGGATTCTATGAAGGGAAGAAATGAGTTTCCATGGTTGGTGTTAAACAAATAGCCACTATAAAGCGGGACAGGGGTTTTGCCGCCATAAGCAACCTCCTGCTCCTTGAAATCAATGTTGCCGCCATTATTTCCGCCATCGTAAATGTGATATATTTGCTTGAAAAGTGACTGATAAGGTTATTAAGATTTAATTTGATTGTATTATTATTGTTAAAGTTTTAAAAAGTAAATGGTAAAAAGTAGTTATTACGATTTGAATATTTTATATGTTGAGATTTAAAATTTGAATTTAATTTTATTTAATATTTGATATGTAGGGGATTTTCTGCAAGTCAGTTTCTTATGAGATGTATAAATATTTGATCTGAAAATCGATAAAAGATATCATCCACCAAATTATGGGTTATTATCTTCCTCAAAAACCCTTAAATATTAAAAAAATATCCAGAAAACTGGTATCAGAGCCATTTTTTCTTGAATGACCTGTGAGATAGAGTAAAGAACCCTATACCCTCAACTATAGAAACACCTGAAGCATGGATACTCTAGAAATGATGATGTACCCATATTAGACTTGTATCTAATACGAATACGCATCCTCTATAGGCGCATGTCTAACCATATGAAATATAACCAAAACGTGATGTAATTCACTTGCATCACGCTTAACCATAATCTATGGGTTTGTCATGTCTAAGGCACTCAATTGTAATAGGGAGCGTTAAACTTGAACATAGATCACGAGTTGGAACGTGGCAGCCATAAAACCTTCAAATCGTGATCCTGTAACATAGGTTATCCAAAACCCCAGACCCACATGAAAGAAACCCAGAAGAGGACTTAGTCGACTCATAAAATATGTAAAATTGGATCGATTGTGCATGCTCTCCATTGGGATTTTGTAACTTTTCGGTCCCAGTGCTCTTAAAAATTTTGTTAGGTATAATATGAATGCTAACATTATCGGGATTCCAAATGCCAATAAAACCTGAGAATTCACCTTTAACAGAATTCCCAGGATCACAACAATTCGGTACATGCGCACATGAAGGAATCCCAAGATCGTGAGCGGAGTCACTAAATTGTTAAGATTCTTTTCCATTTTTTAAAGTGAATTCTTTTATTTACAATTATCAGATACTGGGCACGAATCAGTGAAGTGGTGGGGAATTCTGGCCTTTACAGATCTTGAAAAGCGAGTAAATTTAGTGCAATATGGCTCTGGGATCAAGGGGTTCTTACCATGGCATATGATGGAGCGCGCGAATTGAAGCATTGGATTCTATGAAAGGAAGAAATGAGTTTCCATGGTTGGTGTTAAACAAATAGCCACTATAAAGTGGGACAGGGGTTTTGCCGCCATAAGCAACCTCCTGGTCCTTGAAATCAGTGTTGCCGCCATTATTTCCGCCATCGTAAATGTGATATATTTGGTTGAAAAGTGACTGATAAGGTTATTAAGATTTAATTTGATTGTATTATTATTGTTAAAGTTTTAAAAAGTAAATGGTAAAAAGTAGTTATTACGATTTGAATATTTTATATGTTGAGATTTAAAATTTGAATTTAATTTTATTTAATATTTGATATGTAGGGGATTTTTTGTAAGTCAGTTTCTTGTGAGATGTCTAAATATTTAATCTGAAAATTGATAAAAGATATAATGCACCAAATTATCGGTTGTTATCTTTCTAAAAAACCCTTTAAATATTAAAAAAAATATCCAAAAAATTGGTATCAGAGCCATTTTTTCTTGAATGACCTGTGAGATAGAGTTAAGAACCCTATACCCTCAACTATAGAAACACCTGAAGCATGGATACTCGAGAAATGATGATGTACCCATATTAGACTTGTATCTAATACGGATACGCATCCTATATAGGCGCATGTCTGACCATATGAAATATAACCAAAACGTGATGTAATTCACTTGCATCACGCTTAACCATAATCTATGGGTTTGTCATGTCTAAGGCACTCAATTGTAATAGGGAGCGTTAAACTTGAACATAGATCACGAGTTGGAACGTGGCAGCCATAAAACCTTCAAATCGTAATCCTGTAACATAGGTTATCCAAAACCCCAGACCCACATGAAAGAAACCCAGAAGAGGAATTAGTCGACTCATAAAATATGTAAAATTGGATCGATTGTGCATGCTCTCCATTGGGATTTTGTAACTTTTCGGTCCCAGTGCTCTTAAAAATTTTGTTAGGTATAATATGAATGCTAACATTATCGGGATTCCAAATGCCAATAAAACCTGAGAATTCATCTTTAACAGAGTACCCAGGATCACAACAATTCGGTACATGCGCACATGAAGGAATCCCAAGATCGTGAGCGAAGTCACTAAATTGTTAAGAATCTTTTCCATTTCTTAAAGTGAATTCTTTTATTTACAATTATCAGATACTGGGCTCGAATCAGTGAAGTGGTGGGGAATTCTGGCCTTTTCAAATCTTGGAAAGCGAGTAAATTTAGTGCAATATGGCTCTGGGATCCAGGGGTTCTTACCATGGCATATGATGGAGCGCGCGAATTGAAGCATTGGATTCTATGAAGGGAAGAAATGAGTTTCCATGGTTGGTGTTAAACAAATAGCCACTATAAAGTGGGACAGGGGTTTTGCCGCCATAAGCAACCTCCTGCTCCTTGAAATCAATGTTGCCGCCATTATTTCCGCCATCGTAAATGTGATATATTTGGTTGAAAAGTGACTGATAAGGTTATTAAGATTTAATTTGATTGTATTATTATTGTTAAAGTTTTAAAAAGTAAATGGTAAAAAGTAGTTATTACGATTTGAATATTTTATATGTTGAGATTTAAAATTTGAATTTAATTTTATTTAATATTTGATATGTAGGGGATTTTCTGCAAGTCAGTTTCTTATGAGATGTATAAATATTTGATCTGAAAATCGATAAAAGATATCATCCACCAAATTATGGGTTGTTATCTTCCTCAAAAACCCTTTAAATATTAAAAAAATATTCAAAAAACTGGTATCCAAACCCTTAGCTTGGTATCAAAGCTTGATGAAATCCAGGCCCTAATTTCTTCTTTGATTTACCTTGGTATCAAGTTGCTTACCCCCCTCCCCCCAAATTGCATACATTAAGTAGTTAAAATAACAATTAATATGACTACATAGTTAGAAAAGCACCAGAATACTTAGAATTTAACTATAAGTAAGTTTAGTAAGAAATAACCAAATTAGGTGTAAAGAAAATGGGCCAGCAAGCATGGATTGAGTGCATGCTCTACCTGATTCTCAGAAACCATATGTGGTTTATACATATGCCAGCAAGTATGGATTGAGTTGTGTGTTGATGCAAGATGGAAGGGTAATAGCCTATGCTTCTCATCAATTAAAACCTTATGAAGAAAACTATCCTACGCATGATTTAGAACTTGCAGCAATAGTGCATGCTCTAAAAATATGGAGACATTATCTCTATGGTGCCACCACTGAGATATTGTGTGATCACAAAAGCCTCAAATATTTAGAAGATCAGAAAGAACTAAATGTGAGGCAAAGGTGATGGATGGAATTGCTAAAAGATTATGAGCATTCTATTAAGTACCATCTAGGAAAAGCAAACATTGTGGCTAATGCTTTAAGCAGAAAAATCATTCACGTAGCCCATATGATGATTTGTGAAATGAAATTAATTGAAGATTTTAGAGATTTGAATTTATCTCTCCGGTTGCATGAGACTAAAATTGATAATGAATTTTATAAAGATATAATACAGGCCGAACAAGAGGATCAGTTCGTAGAAACAATCAAGGGAAAGTTAAAATAGGGAGAACTGAAAGAATTTAATGTGACTAATAATGGTCTAGTAAGATTCCAGAACCGAATTTATGTTCCTCCAGTGGCAAAACTCAGAGAGAAGATTCTGACAGAAGCCCATTAGAGTAAATACACGATTCATCCAGGTATTTCAAAAATGTATCATAATTAGAAAAGGTTGTTTTGGTGGCCTGGAATGAAAAGTGATATTACTTGGTATGTGGCTAGATGTTTAGTGTGCCAGAGAATAAAGACTGAGCACAAAAAACCATCAAATATGTTGCAGCCTCTTGAGATTCCTGAGTGGAAATGAGATAGCATTTCTATGGATTTTATTATGGGGTTACCTAGGATATCTTCTAGAAATGATGCTATTTGGATGATTGTTGATAGATTAACAAAGTCAGCTCATTTTCTAGCAATTAAGTCAACATTTACACTAGACAAATTAGCACAATTGTATATTAAGGAAATCGTGAAATTACATGGTGTGCCAAACAGTATTATTTCAAACAAAGATCCAAGATTTACATCCAATTTTTGGAAATATTTGCAGCAAGCTTTGGGAACTCAATTATGATTTAGTACAGCTTACCATCCTCAAAAAGATGTTTGACATCTTTTCTGATTATATAGAGTCTTGCATGGAAGTTTTTAGGCATGATTTTACTATTTCTGGTGACTCTTCCTCTACTTGTTTGAAACATTTAGATTCTATTTTATCTCATTGTATTGAAAATCAATTAGTGCTTAATTTTGAAAGATGTCACTTCATGGTTGAGCAAGGCCTTGTTTTAGGACACTTGATTTCTTCTAAGGGAATTGAGGTTGAGAAGGCTAAATTGGAGGTGATTACCACTTTACCCTATCTCTATTCTTTAAAAGATTTGAGATCATTCCTAGGACACGTTCGGTTTTATTGTCGGTTTATCAAGGATTTTTCAAAATTGGAACTACCCCTTTCAAATTTTTTGCAAAAAGAAGTTGATTTTGTCTTTGATGATGCATGCAAACTTGCTTTTGATGAATTCAATAGTGAATTGGTATCAGAGTTTACTATCAGAGCAAAACATCCAAACCCTGAGCTTGGTATAAGAGCTTAATGAATTAAAAAGTAAAGTATCCAAAACCTAATTTCTTCTTTGATTTAGCTTGGTATTAGAGTCGCTTACCCCCTACAAACTTGCCAACATAAAGTAGTTAAAATAACAACTAACCTGACTATATAGTTAGAAAAGAACCAAAATACTTAGAATTTAACTATAACTAGGCTTAGTAGGAAATAACCTAGTTAGATGTAAAGAAAATAGGATCCACAATTCCAAACATATTATATTTTGTTTAACTCAAGAGAAGACATCAAACTATGATAATATTTTTTTCATTTTTTCAACATAATAAGCTTCACCATTTCATACCCTATTTGTGCACCCGAGTATAGGGCTGCCCAGTAACAAGCATTCCTTAAACAAACCATAAGATGGCTTAGTGCCATTAGCCATATACGTCTTTCTCTTTATTTGCTCGATGTTATTTCAACCTCTACGTTCCCTGGTCTACTTAATCGCATGAAGAAGTTAATAGTTTAACAGGTGCATGTCAAACATTGGAGAAAACATGTCAGGATAAACTTAAGTTTTGCATCGAAGTCCAGACTTGTGGTGTAAATTATACACTAGCTAACAGAAGATAGAAGTAGATATCCTGATATTTGTGATGTGGTCTTTTAGAGGATGTTAATAGTGAAAGTTTTAGACTTCTTATGAACCCCATCTATATCTTTCTTTGTTTTTAGCTGAACAGTGATGATCCACTCCCATCTTGAAAGTAATAATGAGACTTTCCAGTAAGTCTCTCAAGCATCTAATCAAGGTTAACATCCCATTTGGCACGTTTGCCTATAGGAGGATACTTTTCGGTCTGTGTAATGCTCCGGGAACATTTCAACATTTTAGGTTTTGCATTTTTTCTGATTATATAGATTCTTACATGGAAGTTTTTATGGATGATTTTACTGTTTATGGTGACTCTTTTTCTGCCTGTTTGAGACATTTAGATTCTATTTTGTCTCGTTGCATTGAAAAGCAGTTAGTGCTCGATTTTGAAAATTATCATTTCATGGTTGACCAAGGCCTTGTTGTGGGACACTTAATTTCGTCTAAGGGAATTGTGGTTGATAAGGCTAAAGTGGTTGTGATTACCACTTTACCCGGTCCCTCTTCTTTAAAAGATTTGAGATCATTGCTAGGGCACATTGGGTTTTATCGTTGGTTTATCAAGAATTTTTCGAAATTAGAAATATCTCTTTTAAAATTGTTGCAAAAATATGTTGATTTTGTCTTTGATAATGTATGTAAACTTGCTTTTGATGAATTGAATAGTGAATTGGTATCAGAGCATAGTATCCAAAACCTGAGCTTGGTATAAGAGCTTCATGAATTGGAAAGTAAAGTGTTCAAAACCAAATTTCTTCTTTAATTTATCTTGGTAGAAGAACCACTTACATATCCCCCCAAACTTGCCTAGATAATTAGAAAAGAACCAGAATACTTACAAATTAACTATAACTAGGCTTAGTAGGAAATAACCTAGTTAGATGTAAAGAAAATAGGCTCCACAATTCCAAACATATTATATTTTGTTTAACTCAAGAAAAGACATCAAACTATGATAATATTTTTTTCATTTTTTCAACATAAGAACATACAGCATGATAAAAATAACAAAACATATTAACAAAATTTTCAACAAAATTGAAATAAAAAAGAAACGGATAAAAAATAGAATCAATTAAGTAGATAATCAATCAAGTACATAATAAGCTTCACCATTTCATACCCTATTTGTGCACCCGAGTATAGGGCTGCCTAGTAACAAGCATTCATTAAACAAACCATAAGATAGCTTAGCACCATTAGCCATATACGTCTTTCTCTTTATTTGCTCGATGTTATTTCAACATGCACCTTCCCTGGTCTCCTTAATCGCAAGAGGAATTTAATAGTTTGATAGGTGCATGTCAAACATTGGAGAAAATATGTCAGGATAAACTTAAGTTTTGCATCGAAGTCCAAACTTCGGGTGTAAATTATACACTATCTAACAGAAGACAGAAGTAGATATCCTGATACTTATGATGAGGTCTTTTAGAGGATGTTAATAGTGAAAATTTTAGACTCCTTATAAACCTCATCTATATCTTTCTCTGTTTTCAGCTAAACATTGATAATCCGCTCCCATCTAAAAAGCAATAATAAGACTTTCCAGTAAGTCTCTCAAGAATCTTATCAACGTTAACATCCACTTTGGCACATTTCAACGTTGTATGTTTGGCATTTTTTCTTATTATATAAAGTTTTGCATGGAAGTTTTTATGGATGATTTTACTGTTTATGGTGACTCTTTTTCTGCCTGTTTGAGACATTTAGATTCTATTTTCTTTTTGTTGCATTGAAAAGCAGTTAATGCTCAATTTTGAAAGTTATTCATGGTTGACTAATACCTTATTTTGGGACACTTGATTTCATCTAAGGGAATTGAGGTTGACAAGGCTAAAGTGGATGTGATTACCACTTTGCCATGTCTCTCTTCTTTAAAAGATTTGAGATATTTGCCAGGACACGTCGAAATTTATTGTTGCTTTATCGTGAATTTTTTGAAATTGGCACTATCTCTTTCAAAATTGTTGCAAAAATATGTTGATTTTATCTTTGATAATGCATGTAAACTTGCTTTTGATGAATTGAATAGTGAATTGGTATCAGAGCAAAGTATCAAAACCCTGAGCTTGGTATAAGAGCTTCATGAATTGGAAAGTAAAGTATCCAAACCCAAATTTCTTCTTTAATTTAGCTTGGTATCAGAACTGCTTGCCCATCTTCCACAAACTTGCCTATAGAATTTGAAAAGAACCATAATACTTAGAATTTAACTATAACTAGATTTAATAGGAAATAACCTAGTTAGATGTAAAGAGAATGGGCTCCACGATTCCAAACACATTATATTTTGTTTAACTCAAGTGAAGACATCAAACTATGATAATATTCTTCTCATTTTTTCAGCATAAGAAGATACAGCATGATAGAAATAACAAAATATATTAACAAAATTTTCAACAAAATTGAAATAAAGAAGAAACAGATAAAAAATAGAGTCAATTAAGTAGATAATCAATCAAGTACATAATAAGCTTCACCATTTCGTACCCCATTTGTGCACCCGAGTATAGGGCTGCCCAGTAACAAGCATTCTTTAAACAAACCATAAGATGGCTTAGTGCCATCAACCTTATACGTCTTTCTCTTTATTTACTTAATGTTATTTCAACCTCCAACTTCCCTGGTCTCCTTAATCACAAGAAGACGTTAATAGTTTGACAGGTGCATGTCAAACATTGGAGAAAACATGTCAGGATAAACTTAAGTTTTGCATCGAAGTCCAAACTTGGGGTGTAAATTATACACTAGCTAACAGAAGACAGAAGTAGATATCCTGATACTTATGATGAGGTCTTTTAGAGGATGTTAATAGTGAAAATTTTAGACTCCTTATAAACCCCATCTATATCTTTCTCTGTTTTCAGCTAAACATTGATAATCCGCTCCCATCTAAAAAGCAATAATAAGACTTTCCAGTAAGTCTCTCAAGAATCTTATCAACGTTAACATCCACTTTGGCACATTTGACTATAGGAGGATGCCTTCTGGTCTGTGTAATGCTTCGAGCACATTTCAACGTTGTATGTTTGGCATTTTTTCTTATTATATAAAGTTTTGCATGGAAATTTTTATGGATGATTTTACTGTTTATGGTGACTCTTTTCTGCCTGTTTGAGACATTTAGATTCTATTTTCTTTTCGTTGCATTGAAAAGCAGTTAATGCTCAATTTTGAAAGTTATTCATGGTTGACTAATACCTTATTTTGGGACACTTGATTTCATCTAAGGGAATTGAGGTTGACAAGGCTAAAGTGGATGTGATTACCACTTTACCATGTCCCTCTTCTTTAAAAGATTTGAGATATTTACTAGGACACGTCGAAATTTATTGTTGCTTTATCATGAATTTTTTGAAATTGGCACTATCTCTTTCAAAATTGTTGCAAAAATATGTTGATTTTATCTTTGATAATGCATGTAAACTTACTTTTGATGAATTGAATAGTGAATTTGTATCAGTGCAAAGTATCAAAACCCTTAACTTGGTGGAACAGCTTAATGAATTAGAAAGTAAAGTATCCAAACCCAAATTTCTTCTTTAATTTTGGTTGGTGTCAGAACCGCTTACCCACCCCCCTCAAACTTGCTTACATAAAATAGTTAAAATAACAACTAACCTAACTATATAATTAGAAAAGAACCAGAATACTTTGCATAATTTTATTATATTTAATATTTCAAATAAATGACGGATATAATAAAGATTTGAGATTTCAAAAATCATACCTAATTATAATGCTATATTTTAATTTAAATAGAACATAAAATTGGCCTGAGTTCGAAATGAATTTTTTCTCAATTTAAATGAAATAAACTTAAAAATTTCTATGAAATGCAATTTTTCTCAATTGCTCTAATAATTTTGAAGTTTCATAAATAATGAATGTTAGCCAATTATATAAGAGATTTCAAATTCAAGTTGATCTAGAAAATTATATAGTTTATGAATATTCAAAAAATTGTTAATAAGATTTTGCTTGAATAAATTAAAGGACAAAATAAATGAACATAAAATAAATTGAAATAGTGGATATACTAATAACTAATTTAAACGAAATAGATATATTTGATTATTGAAATAAAATTAAAAATTTCATTTCAATTTGGAAGATTTTTAAGGAAATGTTTTTGGGAAAAGATTTGAAGCACATGCAATGTAAAGAAAAAATATAAATATAAGTTATGATTAAAAGAATCTAGTTAGATTTGGTGTTCTTTAATTTTAAAATATTAAATGAAATAATAGAACCTAACTCCAAAGCAAAGATTCCGAATCATGGAATTGCAGCAAACCTCAATCGAAACAACAGATATATTACTTGCTTTTATATATAGTAAATTGATAATAACTTAGTGAAAGAAACTGATTTAGGTAATCTTAATGAAGTTTTTTTTTTTTTGCTTATATGGTGTAGGTATAGATGTTGTAAGGGGAATCATAAAGTCAAGGTTGTGCAAGTTTTTATATAGTCTTGGTTTAGTTTAGGACATATGATGCAGTTTAAAACTTGAGTATAATTGTGTATAGTTTGTCTTAGTTGTTGTAAATACAATTGATAAGAATACTGGCTATAAATACAAGTTGGATGGAAAACAATTTAATTATTCCAAAAAAATGCTAGAAAATGCTTACAAAAGCCGCTTTCAAAAAAAAAAGTTGGTGTTTTTGTAAAAAAAAATCAACTAAAGCTCATTTTAGGAAAGTTCCTCTTTTTACTGGCACTGGAATACTTGGCATTTTTTAAACGCTAATAGAGGCAAAAAAATAAACGCCAACTATTCCCATTTTTTGTTTAGTGTTATGTCAAATTTTCTGTTAGATGTTTCAAGTGATCCTATAGGATGCATTGTTGATTTAGATATCTCAATTTTCTTGACAACCTTAATGATCCATCTTCAAAGATATGCAATATTAGCTTATACTTTATCTATCATGGACGATGTAAATTAGGAAATGCTATCTATGTTTTTTTATGAGGATGTAAAATATTTAAGTTTCGATGATGTATCCAAGTTGATGAGAATGTGGATTCTATTAACGGCCTAGGCCTTCATTATGCTAAACTTCAATTCAATGTCTATTATTCCAAACCATGTAATGCAGTTTAAAGTTAGTGCACCAATTATGCCGACAACAACTATTGAAAAATCACTTAATATATGGAATGGTTTGTGCCTTATTGTTATGACGATTGATAAACATGTGTTTGAATAATGTCAAGATCGAAATATGGTAATCATTTTTATCCTAAGAAAAATACTTATGGTGTCTTTATTTTTGTGGTCTAAGCTCCTATTCACATATGATCAAATACCGTGCATATGAAGAAGATATGGTTTAAAAATTTTAATTCTAAATTTGGATCAAAAATCAACAAACACAATTTCCAATGTAATGTATAAAGAATTTTTCAATAATTTAGAGTGACGATGATTTATGTAGTATATAATAAATGATGTGTATTTTTTATTTATGTCAATATGCATTTACATGTTGGGGAAAAAATGTGTTTATATGTTGTACTATAAATAGATTAAATGGTGATGACTTCTTTTTTTTGTTTTCTTTTTAACAACCGTTTGGTATCCGATTGTTACTTTCAACTTTGATTAATCCGAATCGAACTACGGTTGGGATCCATTTGGGGGAATTTTCTGAAAGGCGTTTTCTACATTCACATTGTCTTAGATATGAGACATCATGCTTAAACAAGTCTAACATCTTCCATGCTTAAACAAGTCTAACATCTTCCATTAAGATCAACACCATTGGTAAATGGTGATGATAATTTTTATTATCACATGATTGTATAAATTATATATTAGTAAAATATGTACTGAAAAATTATTATCTATTTGCTATGATATTGCATTAGATGTACATATGTGATTTTATGGATTATATATTAATTTTAATTTGTATGAAAGAAAAAGAACATCTTGTGCTTTAGTTTATAAATACACAAAAAAAATTATGATTCCAAACCCATTATTCTTTGACAAAATGAGTTATGCATTTAGGAAAGAAATACACACACACACACACACATATATATATATATATATATATGAGACAACATTAAGAATGTCATCGATAGGCTGGCCAAGAGTTCCTTCTGATTCAATAGTTGAGACAACATCAAAGAAAGGATCTCCAAGACAACATCAAAGAGAGGATCTCCAAAAGAGGATGAGGTGATGAGTACACACACCCATATGGGCACTCCCCTATACAATTCTTGTATGGATGGTCTTACCTTTAGCAAGAAAAGCAAATGAAGCCTCTACCTCTACGCCAAAACCAAAAGAAAAAATCATCAAAATTTTTGCAAACTATTCCAGTTTCTTGGTTTTGGGATTTTTGTAATTTGTTAGTGTACCTTATATACGGAAAATTCTTTTATAAGAAGACCTGCAACAACAAAAAATTAAGGACATGTTTAGTTTTGTTTTTATGGGAGGGAAGTCCCCTCAATTGGTTGAGAAATTTTGAGATGTGCCAAATTTTCCACTGCCCTCCCCCAATTTTTCTTCCCTCTAATTGGGGATTTTTAGAGAGAAAAAATTATAAAATGAAAATTCTTAAACGAATTGCCCTCTATTCTTTGCAATATTCCAACTATATCCGTGGCTTAAAAATTGAAAACATCATGTCATCATCGTAATATTCCAATTATACCCTTTGCTTAAGACTTTCCTATTGTAATAAGGGTGTATCTTAATTTTTATTGTCTTAATTTTCATTGTCCAAGTTGACTAAAAATAAACATTTGATATATTTAAGTAAGTTTTAAAAAACTATGTACTTATCAACATAGGATTAATTTTTTTATATTTATATTGAAAATATATTAGGATTAGAATGAAAACATAAATTGTGCAATTTGGGTTAAAGTATAAATTTAATTTATACAAGAAAAGATTAAATAAGTATAAATTTAATATACACAAGAAAAAATTAAATAAATAATAAATCTAATATATAAAAGTATAATGGTAAATTATTTGTGTGTTCTTCTCCCTTCCTTGAACCAAACAAATAATTATTAAAATTCCCTTCCCCCTCTTTTCTTTCAACCAAGACAGACATGGGAAAATTAAAAGTTAAAACCTCTCTATTCCATTTCCTTTCATTAAAATCTTTCTTTTTCTTTCCCTCCGTTGAAATAAACACACCCTTAAAAATGATATCTGGTTTTTTTTTATTTTTTGCCATATAGTACATGGAATAAAAAAATTATTTGCTTTAAATGGATGGACAAAATTATTATAAATAAATTATTTTTCCAATATAAATAAATTATTTTAAATCTATATAATTTTATTTTGCTAAGTTGGCCTTACAAATTACAAGCCAAAATTTTCCATTAAGCTAATTAAGGATTAAAAAAAAACAGAGAGAAACTTTTAACTTTATTTTGAAAGTTAGAAGGTATAAAAGAAATTTAATTAAGTTAAAGGTCAAATTGAAAATTAGTATATAATTAAACTGACAATGTACTTTCAATTATAACTAGATGTGCACATACTTGATGCTCATATTCATTAGGTCATAACCCTACATAGAAATTAGGGAAAATTAACTTTTTGGTTACTGAACTTTATATCAATTTTGAAATCAGTCCCTAAACTAATTTTTTTTGGGTAATCTATTTAGCAGCAGCATAATTAGTTCCTCAACTATCAGACCGTTTGTAAATTCATTCTTATGAGTATAACATGGCAAAATTAATGTGAAATGGTGCTGATGTGGCAAACAGAGTTGCTAACATAGTAGACGGAGTTACTGAATTGGCAAACACATGGTTAAGGAATGCTAATTATGATTAAAAAGTAGTTAATTTTAGTCCCTATATTTTAGCATAATTTGTAATTTAGTCCTTAAACTTTATTATTTTTCTTATATTCATCCTCAAACTTTACAATTAATAAGAATAAATAGTAGAAAATATTGGAATTTCTTAACAAATTTAATGAACTAACTTATTTTCTTAACAAATTTGAAACAGTTGAAAGTGTTTTATATTTAAAATTGGATGAAATATATTATTATTATAAAGCATATATAACTTATTTAGTTATATAATATTATATTATAAAACTTATGTCTTTTTTAATAATTATACATCTAAAAATATTTTTAACTTCTATAATCAAAGCATGTTTCAATTTGTCAAGTTTACTTTTACAAAAGAAATATCTAAACACAATATCTTACAACAAACTTACTTTCACCCAAACTTTATTTTTACAAACTTCATTTATTTTAACTTACTTTTACAAATTGAAAAAAAAAAGGGTCTCTAAATAGTTGAAGTATAATTGCTTAAATAGAAGTAAAGTTTGTGGATGAAAATAAGAAAAATGCTAAACTTTAAGGACTAAATTACAAATTATGCTCAAATATAGGGACTAAAATCAACTATTCTTTAATTCTAATCAGCATCCATTACCCATGTGTCTGCCAACTCAGCAACTTCGTCTGCCATGTTAACAACTCTATTTGCTACATCAGCACTATTTCACAACAATTTGCCATGTGGCACTCATAGGGATGAATTTATAAACGGTCTGATAGTTGAAGAACTAATTATACTGCCGTTAAATAAATTAAGGAGCATTACCTACAAAAAATTAGTTCAGGAACTGATTTCAAAATCGATTTAAGATTTAGGGACCAAAAGATTAATTTTTTCTAAACATAAATATTTAAAAATATTTAAATATAACAAAATATAATAAGTATCGAAAAACCAAACTTAAAAGATAATACTCCCTCCAGTCTTATATATAAGATCTTTTATCCTGGTCCTAAATATAAGATACTTTACAATATATGAGATAGTATTTATTATACATTTCTAAAAAATATCTCTATTTAATGTATCCAAAAAGAAAGAGAAAGAGATTAAATAAGGATAATTTTAGAAAAGTATTGAGATTTTTAGAGAAATTGAGATAATTAATTAGTTTTAATTTTAATTCTTAATTCATGTAATCTAATTAAAATAGTCTTATATTAAGGATAAGAGGAAATGTTAAATTGAAGGTATAATACATGATTTATCGATATTGAACATTTATTACATACACATATGGTGTCAGAGTTGACCATGTATAATAAATACAAGTCGAGGTATCTTCAATCTAATACTTGTCTTGTTCTTTCATATGAGTTACTCATTGCTTCACTAAAATTAAAAAAATTTAGTTATATTAATAAAATTATAAAAAATTTTTTTTATTTTCTACCTTTACTTTAATGAATATCATAAATTTAAATATTTTCTAGACACTTAATGCTCTATAAAGCATTTAATAAAAATAATATTTTTATTTTTATAAAGTAATTAATACTCTGGAAATTTTTGTAAAATGACTTATATTTTAGGTTACAAAAGACTTCTATAGTGTGATAATGTGACGAATATTAAGAATATAAGGGAGTATTCCACAACCTCTTTAACTTGTTCAAATTCATTTTTTCTTTGGCAATTAAACTTACTGTTTCAACTTTATTTAACCCGTTCATCACCACCCGTGTTAGGAGGTTTTACCAACTAAGAAAAAAAACCATTCATCGCATTTTACAATATATTTTACCAACTCTTATGTTTTTTTTTTTATACTTGATGTTTGAATAAGATATTTAAAAAAATATAACTTCAATATTTAAAATTATAATATTATAATAATAAATCAACAGTTGAATAAATTAATAAATCTAAAGCCAATAGAAAAGCATGACAACATAGGTATATATTTATTAATTTATTGACATATTTATATCTATTTTAATATAACGTAATCCCTATATATATATTAATATCTATTTTATTAATATAGCACCCGTAACAAAAAACAGAAATTATTATCCTCAGAAATGTTTCAAATTCCAATTAAACTTTATCAACTGAAAAAAAAGAATAATATGAACACACAAAATAGCAATTGTAATGCTTGGCATGGGACATTATATACGACTACGAGTCCATTGATCAATAGGGTCCCCAACCTCATTTTCTTTATACATAGGAAAAATAATTTTATACGCATTAAATGAAATTATGCATTGAAATATATATATATATATATATAATTCAAAAAATAAGTAGACACAAATATTAGTGGTACAGAGTTGATTAGAGTTACAGAGTGGACAAAAGTATAGAGCACTTTCAAAAATGAAAACAAATTTAAAAAGACATTGAGTCGGCGATCATATATACTTGGTGGTGAAATTAAAAAAAAAAAGCTTGATCTTCATGAAATAGTAAAAATACTAGACACAACCTTTGTTCTCTTCCCTTCAAAACCAATGATAGGATAAAAAATGAGACAAATTCATGAAACACCACCAAACAAAAGAAAATACTAACCTTTTAACTTGTGGGTTAATTTCATAAAACACTGCCCCTACAGAAGAGAAAGAGAGATGCAATCTTGACAAGTAGACTGAGTCAATCACAAATCAACATGCATGAATATCAGGCTCATTTGTTTACAGAGGCCCACCGCTAACATACTTAATGTCGAGCCATCTTTGGCATACTACACCTACACAAGAATCTACATATGGCAATGTTTGTCTGGCCTTTTTCAGTCCTTCCCTATATGTGTATGCATGCATGCTTGTGGGAATACATAGGAAAAACAGTTTTTTTTCCTACAAATTCGAATCAAATACGAACAATAACCAAGTCCAATGAGCTAGCAAATGCTACAAAATCTCCTTTTGGCTCATTAGATTTAGAATATTTCAAAAAAAATAATAAACAGAGTACTAAATTACCGTCAGCTGGTAAACACTCGTAAATACTCATGGTGATGCTAAAGATACCTTATCTGACTGACAATACAATACATGGCAAAATAGCAAAGTTAGAACCAATACATAAATCATATCTGTGTGACTCTTAAGAAAATATGACATTTAAAAACTTTCACTGATCCATTTATGTCCAATAGACAGACACAGGAAAACCTTCCGGTCATAAGGAACAGAGACCATTGTTCACCCACAACTTCATGCAAAAGATAGATCCATCAATGGCCCATCAAAACCAGTGCTGTAATGACTAAAATCAGCGTTCACCCTTTAGCTTTTGGCGTCACGACAAAAAGGTTCTACTAATCCAGCAGTCAAATGATTATTCACCACATCCAAAGGGCCAAACATAGATACATACAATTCTTCAGGTGTTTGCTATACAGTTCTCCAAAAAGAAAAACACTTTGACTAGTGGAGAAAAGTGTCTGAAACAACCAATCATGTGATATTGAGCTATACAAAGCGGATCTAACAGATATAAATAGTACCCAAGTTCTGTTCCAAAGTCCAATCCACTTTAAGAAAGGAAAATACACCATTTATAGCATGTTAGTTCAAGCATGAAAGTCAGATCATATTTCCCAACTTGTTTGTGTAGTTGACTGTTGCTTTTAAGTTCTCCTTCCACATAGTAAGCCATCTTCGGTCACTGATTGACTATTTACTATTTTTTTGAGTTAGCTTGGGTTTTTCAAATTTGGAAAACTGCAAATAAGAAATTTCAAGCTTGAAAGCAGAGTTTATAAAAGATCAGGATACATGCTATCCCCAAGAAGATGGTCTCTGGTCTCTTGTCACTATTCCTGGTACCTGGAACACTTTCAGTTGTACTGTAATGCATTGAATCACTCACCTTGAGCAGTTGATGCACAGATTTTCTGGGATTAATTCAAAACTGTAGACCATAAGAACAAGAGGCTACATGATATAAAAGAAAGATAAGCAAACCAAAGAAATGAAGTGTTACAGCAAACAGAATAATATAAGAAAATTTTGATTAATGTCTCCTCTCTTTTGTTACATTTACAATACAATATGGTATCGTTAATAATTAATAGCTAATAACCTGATCAATAGAGCGTAACTACATCACAATGAATCAATACCTAGTTTAGTAGTTTGTACACTATCTATCAAAACTAATTTTATAGGAAATTAAAAAACTAAAGAGAATAGAAAATAAAAAGTCCTACACACCAAATTCTGATGAATCCGTTGATAAATTGAATGAAAATGATGAATCTTGACTTGTTGAGCTTGAGGAATCAAACCGCGAATCCCTCTGCGTATTCCAATGGCTTCCATCAGCGAGCAACGCCGCCGTTAACGCCGCCGCCTTGCTCTTTCCTTTGGTGCTGCCATTCTCTCCTACATCCGCAATTCCATCAAATGCCCCTAAAGCTCTCACTCTCACGTCCACGGCTACTTTCTCCCCTCCACATCTCACCAGATTCAGCAATCCGGAAACGGCGTTCTCCTTCGTCTTCATGCTCGATTTTTTCGCCATATCCAGAAAATCAACCAGCACTCCAATTCCCGACACCTTCCGAAACGCTTCCTCACTCTCTTCGCAGCCCGCGATTTGCGCAATCACCGCCGTGGCGTCCTCTACAATCCCGACGACCTTCCGGTCCCTTAGAACCAACGAGAAAAGAGCTTCGACCGCACCAAGTTGGATCATCGTACACCGATTAAGCGGATGAAGCGCGATCCCAAACAGAGCCTTGAGAGCATCCTTGATCGATCTGGTCGGCGATTTTGGGGTTTTGATGACATCCACGAGCGCATACACAATGTCGCGCTTGGAACCAATAATAGCTCTGTAGTTATCGACGACGAGGAGGCTGTACAGCGTGGCGGCGCAGGATTGGACGGCGGAAGCAGAAGAAGTCGAGTTATGGCGGGAAAGCACGTGCGAGATGGCGTCGAGGACTCCGCGCGTGGACATGAGGGACTCTCTGCAGGAAATCGAGAGGTTGAGAAGCGTCGCTGAGGCGTTTTCCTGAGAATCGTGTGAAGATGAATAAAGGGTCTCAGCCAAGTAGGGAATCGCACCCGAATCAGCGATGACGGGTCGGGTTTCCTCGTCCTGCTTGGTCATCTGACGAAGCTCGTGCAGAGCATGGAGCTGGGTTTGGTCTGAAACAGAGCTCAGCTTCCCCACAAGGGAGCGAACCGTTCGACCCTTGGCCTCCATGGATGGAATCGTTGCTATGCGATGTTACTTCGAAATGGGTTTCTATGTTGATGAGAATTGGTAAGAGAAGGTGAAGATTGGTGTGTGGAAGGGGTAGTAGAAGAGGACATCGCCGCCTTTTATGAAGAAGGAAGGATATGGATTGAAACTGTCCTCTCAGCCACATTTTGGGGATGAGGAAGCAAGGAGCCAATGAAACGTGAGCGCGACGAGGTCTTCGGTTCTTCTTGGAGAAGACTGCCCTAGATTCTAGTCATTCACGTCTCAAAGATACTAAATTTTGTATGTCATGATAAATATGTTTTGAAGAAATTATGAAATCAAATTTAAATTAATTAGTGTGTTACATATAATGTAGAAGTTGGTACAAAAAAAAATAATGTAGAAGTTTTCCTCTCCCAATATGATTTATTTGGAATAAAATTGGGAGATATACATATACCAAAATGGTATATGGAAATGTTAAGTTTGAGAGTTTTTTTTTTTTTTGTAAGAGAGGGTGGAATAAAATGGAATTAGAGTATGGGTTAGGTCATTATTTGAGAGATTTTTTCATAAATGAATAGGATGACAGGAAATGACCTTTTAAGTCATCATAAATGTATTTTTTTTTATCTCTAAATTAGGAATTAAGAATGGAATGACTAAAAGTAATTATAAAAAAATATATTTATTCTCATGATTTTTTTACTTCTCCATGCCCCTAAAGTTATCATGTCATATTGTGTCTTTCTTGATGTGATGATACATTAATTGGATCAGTCTAATCACACCATTTATTGCATATAGAATTAAATCATTACTTTAAGATATGTTTTTTTCTCAAAATTTTGTAATTTATTATAACTTTTTTACATTTTATGCTTTATCATAATTTTTTTTTTTTTTGCTTCATCAATGAAAAGTTATCTTTATATTGGTTGACACCTGTCTGCAAATAGTCACCGGGAAGCGTCATTTTTTACACCAGGAATAAATTATTCGAAAAACATAATCCCATATGGTAATTGCCATGATCTGCATATCCGAACAAAATTTCTTTTTACTAATACATTGATAGAATTAGGCTTCAAATCAATATTAAAATTTTTATTTGCTATTTCTTTGAATTACATGGGTTTGAACATTATAATTTTTTAATTATTGGAAGATGTTTTTATTAGAAAGTAAAAACAATAAGAATTTTTTATGTGAAAAAAAAGAAGAACTTGCTCACACACTTATTTAAATTTGTTAACAAGAATAATGTTGGAAAAAAAAGTTTCAATCCATTCTATTCTATCCATTTTATAATAATTTCTAAATAATGGTTAAATAAGATCACTCCTTCCCCCTATAAAATTTCTAAACAATAAAATGTTTCATTCCATTCAATTATGTTTCATTAATGATTATTCTATTCCATCCTAAACTTTTAAACATATTCTAAATATTATTTGTTTAGTATACAAAATATAATTAAATGAAAAAACTAAATACGAAACATTTATGTGTGAAAATATTTTTGTATTTTTTTGAATAAAAATAATAATAAATTATTTTTTTGGATAAATATCAAATAAAAAATCATTCAACGCGGATGATTCGTAAATGGTGGAATGAATTAATTTGATTAAGTAATGAACTAAGTAATCCAATATTGAGGAAAGTTTAAATTAAAGAATTAAACCCAAAAAACCTTTTATCAAAGTTAAGTACCTTTGTTTTGTTCATTTTTTTGGGGAAGTTCCTTTTTTTTAATTTTTTTGGGTGAGATCAAAGGTAAGTGACTTGAGAGAACATAATTGTGTTAAGCATGTGTACACCAAAAAAAAAAATAGATAAATAATTGTGCTAAGCATGTTTTATTCCAATATTTCTAAGGGCTATGACACTTGCTAACACAATAAATGACGTAAGCCTACAATTTTTTTATGGGTCAATTGTAGACTACCCAATAGACTAATAATACTATAATCCAAATTGACGAAGAAAGTGACACTAAAAAAAATACTTATAAAATAAAAGGCCATGGAGTTTATGAAATTGAAAGGGTAAAATAAAAAAGGCTTCTTACGTGATGTTGGGGTTGCATTCGTAAGCATGGGTTGACAAAGGTAGACGGATATATTTTAATATTGAAATCTGATCGTTGATTTTTTTTTTCTCTTTAATATTTTGATTCGATTTGCATCTTTATAAATTAAAAGCAGGGACCCCTGTCCTCAAAAGACAAAATTAGAAAAATCTATTTTAATTATCTTATGTTAAAAAAATTATATACTTTTTTTATATTTTTTTTATTATTTTTCAATTAATAGTTAATATGTGAATTTTTTTTAACAAATAATAGGTTGAATCATTAACCATTTATTAACATTTTTAACCTTTTGAACTGTAAAACAAAGTTAAAAAGCTTGTACATTATATTTTAATTAAAGAATAGTATAAAAAGTATATAAGTTTTCTCCTATATTAAACTGTAATAAATTTAATTTAACTGAATTATAAAATCTAATTATTTATATTATAATATTTTTTAAGAAAATTTATTATTTATAACAGTAGCTTATGAACAACATTTTTTTTATTTTTTTAACTGTTTCAAATAAAAAAATTATAAAATCTTTAAAATCCGCCCACTATCTCCATTATTTCTCTTTCTTTTTTATTTTAGATTTTTTATACAATCTTAATTTTATGGGTAAGTTGACTACTGTATTATTATTTTTATTTTAAATTACTATTTTTAAAATTAATATTTTTTGACAAAAATAATATTTTTTATTTTTATCATTAATTTTTTTCATTATTTTTATTTAATCTACTTCCATTTTTGTTATTTCTTGAAAATATTTTTTAAATCCTTATTGGTTAGTTACTAATTATTTGATTACTTTTTATATATTTTTGGGAATTTAATTTTATATCTATTCCATAATATCATATTTCTTTGAATTTTAATATATCGCTTGCAATACAAGGGATAAGATAATCTAGGTTTTTTAAAAGAATCACATGAATTAATTAAACAAAAGAATTCATTTGAATGTGAGCAATGGTGAAACGTCTTAGATATGAATCATTTACCTCTATTTTAGATTAATTATCGGAATTTTAAGTTTTTGAACTTAGATCATTACATTTTTAATATGTTGCTTTAAAATAAAATTTTAAAAATAAAATGGAATTTAAATTATTTAAAAAAAAAATTTCCAGTCATTACTTATACTAAGAAAGCAAATAAATTACTTCTGTGAAACATACAAGAATATGAAATTCCCAACATCACAATCATATAAATCACACTTGACCTTGTACGACAACCAAGAGTCCCGTCAACATAAACAAAACGACATATAAAGCTACAGATGAATAAGCCAGTGACACTCCCATCACGCACCCTACATAAACGACCCCAAACTTTCTCAAACTTTGCATTTGATTCCAACCACATAATAGTAGTAGTAGTAGTAAGTACAGCTACCTCACTATCTTCTATATGGTTAGCAAATAAGCTCTTGTTCCCAATCCCCAAACCCTACCCCATGCACATGGAATTTCCAATTTGATGTGATTATTGTGACCAAATTCATGATAGAAAAACTCTTAAGTACCCAAGATGCACTTGGTGTCCATGAGAATCTCTCCTGAATGATATTAATGCTGAAGGATTTTACTTGAGTTACTATTTCGTGCATAGCTCACGAGCAACACCAAGTCTAGAATTCGGCACATCATAGAGTACACGGTGGTTTTGTTGCTGCATGTTGGCGATCACATTGAGCACTGAGTTGACGTTGTCGGGCGCCGCCGCCATGGCTAGGCAAGTGATGCTGCCGACGGTGCTGTGGATGAGGAGGTTGTCTTGTGGGAGTGTCACGTTCATGCCTGCGAACATGAAAGTTATTGTCGGTGCGTTTATTGGAACTGTGTAGCATGTATCAAACCCTCCTAGGCTTGTCACTGTTAGGTTTCTACCCACTCGTCTTCGGAATGCATCTCGTACTGCGATGTATGCTGGTTCAACTAGTCGAGTGAATACCGTCCCTAATAATATTTCACATGAAAAAAATATGTCATTATATCAAATCCACCATAAAACATTTTCACCAACATTATTGTGATACTAATCTTTATGACCATGTCAAGAAAAAGTTTATGAAAATGTTATTATTACTTGCTTTAGTATTATCAATATTCCCATCAAAGTAAGATGTGGTTCTACTTTGACTAGGCCTCAAATTACTCTTTCTTGTCTGCAAATGATGTTTTTTCTCATCAAAAGACATAGGGTTGGTGCATGTGTGAAAGTGATGGATGGTGCACTGAGTAGTAGCTTTTCACTCAAGAATTGTTTCAATTTGACTAATTCAAACTTGTTTTGCAATCATTTCAAGTTTAGAACTCCAGTCCCTTAAATTGACTTCATTAACTGTGGAAAACTATAGGGATAATTCTACAAGATACCACATAAGATATAAGAATAAAGGAAAGAGAAGATAAAGAAATCCACTATGACCATTTCAATAGACTTCTTAAACCATCAATATTTTGAAGTGTAATAATTAAGTTAGTGTTGGCATTTTCCTTACGGAATTCTAACTTTTAGTTCATTTTTCTTGAACATAAATAATTAAATATTATTTTTAGTGTTTGAATGTGTTGAAACGTTACCCGAATCAAAAATGGTGCCAGCACCAGTGGTGGGGTTGAAGGCCAATGCAGCCGGTGGGATATCGACAACTCTCCGGCCAACCCTAATAGCGATCAGGTTCACATAGTAGAGTGATGATCTTCTAGGATTTTTCAGTAGCGGGGTGAACTTGATCCTCTTGGGCTGGGCCACAGGCCCAAGTTTCAACGAGCCTGAGAAGTTGAGCGACTTAAAGCTAGGCAAGCAGTAGGAGAATGTTGATTGGTAGAGGTGTTGGGTCTGGGACAACAGTGACAATGGGCCTCGGCCCAAGCCCAATAGGCCCTGTGACGGAACAGAGCTCCCTGTGGCCTTCTGGATGCACCCGAAGGTGTAGCCCGGAACTGGGTCAGCGGCTAGTTTCACGGTGTCTTGAATCAAGTTGGCGGATATGGAGGAGCTGCCGTAGGTGAGGTTGAAAGCGCACGCACTGCCACCGCAACTGGGGTTGGGTACCTGAAAATTAGCTTCACGTGTTTAGAAGAACCTCGAGAACCGCTATTGCCATTAGTAGAAATAAAAAAGTGGAGTTCAGAAACAAGGGGCTTTGCCCTCTGAAAGGTGGGCCACCGACTCACCGCTAAAGAACAACGGCTTTCGAGGGTACTGGATTAAAAAGTAAGTAACCACACGCGCGAAAAGTGGCGGCGCGTGCATCCAGCCTCTTGCTTTTCTGTAATGACAAGAAGGTAGTTTCCCGCACATTGGGAAATTTACAGCAACTACACATATTGGAGTTGCCATCCCAAGCAACATCTTTTAGATTATACACAATTATTTGTATGTAAGTCTTTTATATGCGCAACCTTTCACAGTACATTGGGCTCATGTGACTTACAATAGTATTATAGTTTATACTTTACTGCCAAATGTGTTATAATGAACTATAACATTCATAAGTATCATTTTAACATGTTCATTAGCACAAGAAAATAATAAAAACTTTCACCCATTTAGTATTTAAACTATTATAAGAAAAACTTAAGCTCTTTATTATTCTTTTTGTTGGAAAAAAAAAGCTCTTTATTCTTTTCATTATTTTCTCCATCAAAGTTAGAAAAATCGTGGGTTAAAGTCTCCTCTAATACATAAAATAAAATAAAATAAGAAAAATAATTTCATAAAAAATTAAAAGTTATGCTCTGAATAATAATGAAATGTATTGTTGATGCAAAGAAAAAAAAAATCACCGTTTAATATCTCAAACATGACGCAAGTGTGAGGGAAGTAAAGAGATGACAAAATCTGCTTGACAATACACTTCTAAGAATCCGCATCACCACGCGCCGTGAAAACAGGCGCGTGACAGCTGGTTTCCACTTTGAGGAAAAAGGCTCATCACCTGCTTGCACTGTGGAGCACCACAGTTGACGTTTCTGAAGGAGGAGGACTTAGCCGGAGAGAAGACAACGGAGGAGGAGCAGCCGACGCAGCCGTCACAAGGGAGCCAAGCGGCGTCATTGCTGGTATCCATGGCCATGAGGAAGGTGCGAGGCGGCGTGCCGACTTTGGCTCGGACAATGTACGTGGGGCTCTGCGTGATCTGCCTGCCGGAGGCGATGGGCACGACGGAGCGCCCCGCAACCAAGCTGGACAGGAACTGGAGGCGAGCCTGGTCCTTGGCTTGAAGCTGAAGCACAGTCTCCTCCCAAGAGAGTGGGGTGGAGGGCTTGAAGGGAGAGCACGGGCTGAATATGTGGAACACTTGGAGGGTGGAGCCCTGGTCCTGGGTATCACATCTAGGGTTGATGATGGCTAGGGTTTGCGAGATGATGAAGAAGAAGAAGAAGAAGGAAGTGAGTGAGATTGGGAGTTTCATGGCTGTGGAGGATATGGAGTTTCTTGGCAGTGTCAGTGGAGGAGAGGTTGATGAATATATATAGAGAAATCAGAAAGCTTGCTTGGTGGGATTGTTTGTTTTCAGAGATTTTGGGACAAATTTTTTTATGTAATTTTCTTTTTTGGTTTTTTAATTTAAATTTATTTTACCAGGTACTTAATATTTATTTAATAAATAAAAGTTAACAGAACAAAAATAACTTTTATATGGCAGAGTTTTATAGAATTATAATAATGTGTAACGAATGTTTATGATGTTCATATGTACCATGTCACAAGCCGGCAGAAAAAAAAAAAAGTACCATGTCACAAGAATGTTGTTATTTTTTTAAGGTATATTTGAATGAGATTTGTTATCAGATAAAAAAAAATGAATTTAGATTAATTGATTCGATGAAAAATTAATGAATTGATTGTGACTCCAGTCCATTAAACTTGTAAAATAAAAATTAGTTAAAGTCAAAATCAAATAAAAGATTGACTGATCTCTTCAAATATTGATAAGAGTATAAAATTTAGTCCAATTTGACACTAAAATATTTTCCAATAAAATTTGAAATATTTTCGAAAATAAAATCTTGACATGGTATAATAGAACTTTTCAATGTCACACAAAAATTTGACATATTTTATGAGTTTATTGTTATAATATAAAATGTTCTTATGTTTATATATATATATATATATATTATATTCATTTTAAATATTATAAAATACATAGGTATGGGTCAGGGAGTGTGGTGGCGTGACACCGACAATATGCCTTTCTGTGAACTATGAAGTCAGAGGCACATTGGACTCCCAGTCTGTATTCCATTTGGTTTTATGTAAGCCTCTGCCTCCTTGAGTCCTTGTCATAATTCTTGCGGAAAAACAAAATTATATTTTAATAAATCTTGGTTGAAGTCTCTTAAAATTTTACTTATCTTTTAAGATCAAACTTATTTTACAACATTTATTACTAAATTTCATATAAAAATTACATGAACTTATATTTGAAGAAAAAGTATTAATAATTATTCACTCAAATAATGAATGATATAATTCTAATCATTAAAATATTAATTCTCGTAAAAATTAGTGGTAATTATAGTCATCAAAAATAATTATACTTAAAATATTTTAATTTTATTTAACATCCTTTGTTTACCATCTAATTTAAATTCTTTTAAAATCTAATTTAATATATACTTCATCCTGTTCTAAATATAAGATATTTTCTAAAAAAATTTTTTGTCCATAATATAAAGTATCATGTAATATTATGGGATGACTTTCTCTTTTTTACCCTTTACATTTAATACTCTCTTCAATCCTTAATATAAGTCACTTTCAACTATCTCACAAGAATTAAGAAAAGTTAGTTGTATTAACAAAATTGTTTAAAATTTGCTTTGATTTTTATCCTTACCCCTAATTAATACTATATATTTAAACTTTCTAAAACATTTAATGCTCCATAAAATAATTTTCAAGAAGGATATTTTTGGAATAAAATAATTAATATTTTACAAACTCTTATAAAGTGACTTATATTTGGGGTCATAAAATTCTTTTAAAAAATGACTTCTATAAAGAATCGAATGAAATAATAAGTAGTTTTGTAAATTGATCAATAGAGTCTTATCCATTATGTTAAGTGGTTAGGCTCATTTTCTCTCTCTCCCCACATAAGTCATAATAATGATTATTAATAATAAAGTTTATATTATTTAATTAATAAAAATAAAAATAAAATCTTTATTTTTTAAAAAAAATTTAATAATATAACAAATTTTTAAAATAGTTATAAATATTTTATATTTAGGAATAGAGTATAAATTTTGCAATCTACTTTCAAATGTTACCGTTTGTCACTAGATGCAAGGATTTTGGACACATAAGGGCATAGGGGCCTATAATAATAAGCCCTCAGATTGTTTACATACATTAATTTTGTCATCTTGTGCTCTGTTATCAACTTTTTTTTTTGGTAATTATCTGTTATCAACTTTTATTCTGCATTTGAATAACAAGGTTTCAACATTTCAAAAAGTGACACTCAACATCACACACTCAATTCATAAGTTATGGGTGAAGCAATATAAATTATCATACACCCATATATAATGAATTATAATATACAAATATTATATATAAATATATATATATATATATGACATGTATGAAAAAATATATATAGTAGCTAAAGTGCTCTTTGTTTCCTCTCATAGGATACTCTTCGCTTAAGCGCATGTATTTGTTGTTTCACTTCAAAAATTAGAACTTAATTAACAGTAATCAGTAATATTCTGTTTTTGGTGGTTTTTTAGATTTAGGGAAAAGACATTCGATATATGGTATTATCAACTACTAATTGGGGAGGTTGGCCTCAAAACAAAACAAAAAAACTACCAACTGGGGAGAAGTTTTGTTTTTCATCTACGAAACTGAAATTCCAGAGCTTGTTTGAAAAATATTAAGTCTCTTACTAATGTATAACAATATTAACTTTTTTTACCTCATAATATATTATTTTTTCGGCCAATATAATATATTGATTGAGATTACTATTTTTCAAACAATTTTAAGAATGCACAATCGACTGCGTTTAGGAGTAGATGTCCAAAAAAGAAAAAGACACGTTTAGGAGTAGGGATTTTTCCAGGCACGTTATGATTTTCAATTTTAAAAAATAAGATACAATAAATGAAATTTGTAAAAATAAAATTTAGATGAAATAAGTTTATTGTAAATTGTTATATTTGAATAATTTTTTGTAAAAGTAAATTTGATCAAAAACATATTTGAATGATAAGAATTAAAAGTACTTTTAGATGTGTAATATAAAATAAGTATCCCCTTATTTTCTAAAATTATAATTTTACTAGCAAAAAGGTAATTTTCCCCCATTTTTTATGAAAAAAATAAAATATGAAACTATAATTTGATTTATAAATGGCATGAATAGCCAAAACACTACATTCTGTTATGGGTTGTCCTGAAACAAAATAAATTTAACACAGTATGCAGCTAAAAAAAAGTAGTTCAACACTGTTATATTTTTTCCGATACTGAGATTACATTCCTATAACAGGAAAATTAAAATTGTAATGCTCAGCCACAACTCTCAATAACCAGTAGCAGGAAATAGAAAGAAAGACAGAGGAGGAAGAGACCCAGAGAGAGAGGGAAGAAAAGAACTTCACGTAAATCATCCACACATCATTCTCATTCCTAACGGTTTTTATTCTCCCTAATCTTTCAATCTCTCTGGCAATCTTCTCACTCTTGTGCTGCGCCTAACAAACTTATGCCCAACCTCATTGGCCTCATTTACTGCCACCTGTCCATTACTAGGACCACCATCATTTTTAAGCATCACATTACCCTCCTCATCAAGAGAGACCTTGTCCTCAAGGTCAAATTCAGGATAGTCTCTCTGAATGTCAGCCAAAAATTCCCAAGTATATTCAATAAGTCCATCCCATTTGATTAACAATTGAGGGACCCACTGATTGTGAACTTGGATGGTACGCACATCCATGACAGCAATAGGCAGCAACACAAGACCCTCTGTAGAACTTCTGAGAGGCAAAGGAACATACTGGTCAGTGTGATCTCCATAACAGGGCTTGAGAAGAGATACATGAAACACTGAATGGATTCTTGTATCAGGAGGTAGCTCCAAACGATAGGCAACTGAGCCTATCTTTTCAAGTATTTTAAAAGGGCCAAAATATCTCATGCCCAATTTCTGATGCCTCTGAAGCTTCAAAGAATGCTGACGATAAGGCTGTAACTTCACAAAAACAAAATCACCAATCTGATATTCAACTTCAGTACGATGCCGATTAGCGTATTTGACCATTCGATGTTGGGCATGCTGCAAATGGGATTTAAGTGATGCTAAAATCTGATCTCGCTGTTGGAGAAGGACAGAAACATCTGGAGGAGTATCCATAGACGTGGCACAAGGAATAATAGAGGGTGGTTCTCGTCCATACAAAGCCTTAAATGGGGTCATGCCAATAGCTGAATGAAAAGAAGAATTATACCAAAACTCTGCCCAAGGGAGAAATTTAACCCACAAACGAGGCTGGTCAGAGACGAAACATCTCAGGTACATTTCCAAACAACGGTTCAAGGCTTCGGACTGTCCATCCGTTTGGGGATGATAGGCTGAACTCATAGATAAGGTAGTGCCCTGTAACTTAAATAGATGTTTCCAAAAGGCACTGGTGAAGACCTTGTCCCGGTCAGATACAATAGAAGCTGGGATGCCATGTAGTTTGACAACAGTGTGTAAAAACTGTTCAGCAACTTGGGCTGCTGTGAAAGTAGATTTGAGTGGGGCAAAATGAGCAAATTTGGTCAAGCGATCAATCACCACCATGATAACAGAATAACCTTGCGATGGAGGCAATCCAGTAATAAAATCCATAGCAATGTCATTCCAAACTTGAGTGGGAATTGGCAATGGCTGCAGCAAACCGGCAGGATGCAACTGAATGGTTTTGGCCCGTTGACAAACTTGACAGTGCCGTATAAATTCCTTAACATCCTTGTGCATGTGAGACCAGCAAAAATGAGTGGCAATCCGAGCAAGAGTACGCTTAACACCAGAATGACCACCAATAGAGGAGGCATGGTACTCCAATAAAATCTGATTTATAATTTCACGAGCTTGGGAAGGAATGTACAGCTTGTTATGTTTAAAAAGCAGTCCCTCCTTAACACAATAATGGGGCAAAGAAGCCGGGTCTTGTTGAAATTGCTGGAAAAGCTGCTGTACCTCTGAATAAGTAAGCAAAGTAGTGCGTATGTCATCCAAAAAAGTTGAAGTGGGAACCGAAAGAGCCAAACAAAAAGAGCGAGACAAAGAATCAGCTCCCTGATTGTTTTTGCCAGACTTATATTCAATAGAATACGAATATCCCATGAGTTTGGGTAAAGCAGCCTCTTGCTCAGGTGTTTGCACCCCTTGCTGAGCCAAGTGTTTAAGGCTCTCATGATCAGTTCGAATGATGAAGTGATGACCAAATAGATAATGGCGAAATTTAGACACTGCTTGTGAGATGGCATAAAGTTCCCGGACATAAGCAGATTGATTTTGCATACGAGGAGACAACTTTTTGGAGAAAAATGCAATTGGATGACCCCCTTGAGATAAAATGGCACCAATGCCTTGTCCAGAAGCATCAGTCTCAATAATGAAAGGTTGAGAAAAATCAGGTAATGTCAACAATGGGGCATTGCTCAAATGCTGTTTGAGAAGGTCAAAGGCCGCTTGGGCACCTGGATTCCATTGAAACTTATTTTTTTGCAATAAATCAGTAAGAGGTCCTGCCAATGAAGCATAATTTTTGATAAACCGGCGATAATAACCAGTGAGACCAAGGAAAGCTCGCAACTGAGAGATAGAAGAAGGTATAGGCCAATGTAAGACAGCCTGAACCTTAGCAGGATCAACTTCAACCCCATTACCAGAGACAATATGACCTAGATAATCAATCTTAGCCTTACCAAAGGAACATTTAGATAATTTAGCAAATAATTGATGGTGCTGTAAAGTCTCCAAAACAACAGTCAAATGTTCTAAATGCAGAGTCCAAAGAGAACTATAGATAAGTATATCATCAAAAAAAACCAGAACAAACTTGCGCAAATAAGGTCTAAAAACATCATTCATAAGCGATTGAAAGGTAGCAGGGGCATTTGTAAGGCCAAAAGGCATTACTATCCATTCATAAAGCCCATTGTGAGTGCGGAAAGCTGTTTTAATGCGATCCTCCTCTTTTACTAAAATCTGATGATAACCAGAACGCAGATCCAGTTTAGAGAAGAATTTGGAACCCTTAAGTTCGTCCAATAACTCATCAACAGTTGGTAAGGGAAATGAGTCCTTAATAGTAACAGCATTAAGGGCCCTGTAATCAACACAGAAACGCCAGGAACCATCTTTCTTACGAACCAACAGGACTGGGGCTGAGAATGGGCTTGTGCTAGGTTGTATTAATCCTTCGGTTAACATTTCCTGAACCATCCGTTCAATTTCAGCCTTTTGAGAAAAAGGATAACGATATGGTTTAACCTTGACTGCAGTAACACCATCTTGCAAAGAGATGGTATGATTCCGAGTTCGAAGTGGGGGTAAGCCATGGGGAACACCAAAAACAGAGGCGTATTTATGCAGCAAAGCAACTAATTCAGGAGGTAAATCATCTGAAAATTGAATTTCTTCAATGGAATTGTTCGTGACAGAGAAACAAGTCAAAAGGTACAATTCAGCCACAGCATTCATAGCATTGAACCTGGTAAATTGATGGAAAGATGCCACTGAAGGACGAATGGTCTTGTACCCTTGCAACTTAATGAGGTTAGTTCCCTCATAAAATTGAAGGTAAGCAGAACAATAATCAGAAATGTGTGGTCCCAGAGTTTCTAACCAAGAAGCACCCAAAATAATGTCATTACCATAGACCGGCAAAATATAAGCATGTAGATGAATGAGATGCCCACTAATAATGAGAGGTAAAGCTCGAATAACACCTTCCGCTGCAATAAAAGCACCATCGCCCACAACAACCTTAACACCAGGTGCGGGTTCAATAGGAAGATCAAGGTGATGGGCAATACGCGGCTGGATAAAGCTATCAGAGCTCCCACCATCAAGGAGAACTCGAACTTGCGTGCCCAGTATCGAACCCGAAAAGTGAATAGTAGCATTACTTGGAGCACCTTGATAAGCATGAAGTGACAAGTGGTGCAAAGAGTGGTCGGTCTCAGCAGGAACCAGATCAGGGGAAAGGGAAACTTCAGAGCTATTGACATCAGGGGGCTCTTCGGATTCAGAGAAGAAAAGCATAAGTTGCTTGTTAGGGCACTTATGATTCCAAGAATATTTGGCATCACAAGTGAAACATAAGCCTTTTTCCCGACGAGATTGTAATTCCGCTTGTGTCATGCGTTTAATTGGAGTAGATGACTTGGGAGATGGTAAAGGCAAAAGAGGAAGAGAAGATGTTGAAGAAGCCGAGGAGGATGGAGAAGAAAGCGGTGAAGTAGCAAATGTCTGGGTTGTCTTCGCAGGTAAAGGTAAAGCATTAGGCCGATACTTAGAAGCAGTAAACCCAGAAGACTGTTGCTCATCAAACAATCGGGCCACTGAAACCGCATGTAATAGGTTCTTGGGCTCTTTGATAACCACATCTCTGCGTATGGAAGGTTTTAGTCCACTGAAAAAACAGTCAAGCATGGCGTCATCAGACATCCCTTCGGATCTATTCGCAAGGACCATAAAATCTGAACAGTATTGGGCCACAGATGATGACTGGGTAAGCTTGAATAGTTGAGCTCGAGGAGAATCAAACTTGGAGGGTCCGAAATGCTCCTCCACCGCGTTCGTAAGGGCTGGCCAAGTAGGAATCAAATGAGCCTTCTGAAGCATTTGAAACCATGGAACAGCTTGACCCACAAAATGAGCAGAAGCTAGTGCGATGCGTTGCAACTCCGGTGTTTCGTAGAACGCGAAAAATTGTTCGGCCCGAAAAATCCAGGTCAAAGGATCAGTGCCATCGAAGATAGGAAAATCTAATCTGATTTGTTTCATTTGATTCGGACCTGTATGGGCAGTTGGAAAAACAACCCCAGAGCTAGAGTTCGAAGCTCCAATGGCAGCTGAATGAGTTAGACGATCAACGGAACGGCTAAGCGTTTCCAAGTGGCGAGAGATAGAATCCAGGGACGTTTCCACTCGCGCCAGTCGTTGCTCTTGCGTCACCTCACGTTGATGTTGTTCAGTCAGATCATCGGAGAGCCGTTGTATATCAGAAGCCATAGTGGATAGACGAGTGTTGTCTGCCACCGCCATTGAAGATCAACGAAAGCACCAAATGTTATGGGTTGTCCTGAAACAAAATAAATTCAACACAGTATGCAGCTAAAAAAAAGTAGTTCAACACTGTTATATTTTTTCCGATACTGAGATTACATTCCTATAACAGGAAAATTAAAATTGTAATGCTCAGCCACAACTCTCAATAACCAGTAGCAGGAAATAGAAAGAAAGACAGAGGAGGAAGAGACCCAGAGAGAGAGGGAAGAAAAGAACTTCATGTAAATCATCCACACATCATTCTCATTCCTAACGGTTTTTATTCTCCCTAATCTTTCAATCTCTCTGGCAATCTTCTCACTCTTGTGCTGCGCCTAACAAACTTATGCCCAACCTCATTGGCCTCATTTACTGCCACCTGTCCATTACTAGGACCACCATCATTTTTAAGCATCACACATTCTTTGCTATGTCGGCAAACCTATAATATTAGGCTATAAAATTGAATAACAAACTGTTATTTACGTCGACCATTATATGTGTTTTCTTTATATATCAATTATGCTCTTATATATATATATATAATTTACTTTATTATTGAGTAGTAAAAGCCTTGTTTCTTTTTCGTTTCAGGTTTCCCTTTAAAGATATGCTCTGTTGCATCATACATAGGCATCATGTCTGGCTAGTTTATGATATGTCATTATGGCAAATCATTACACAAATAGTGTAGGAATTTTTTCCCCTGCGCAGTGCTTATGTAATATAATATAAAAAAGACTAATTTAAAAATACAAATAAAAATATATTTCCTGGATCTAAACACACATTTTTAATTAAATAAATTGAATTAGGAATTTTTTATTTATAAAAATTTAAAGTTGTAGAGATCTTATAAAAATTTGCATGATTTAAAAATAAAAGAAATATGCAATTCAGTGAAATTGGAGAAGGATTCCTTCGTATGTCTTCATTAGTTCATTATGATGAATATATTGAATGAAATTATAGGTATTTTAAATATCAATATATCAACTATTTTTTGGTACCAATATATCAAATAATTAAAATATTATTTAATATATAAAAGGTATATCAAAATAAAAAATAATAATAATGTTGGAGGGACAAATAGATCTGAAGCTTTAGTGGCAAATTGATTAGGTGCCAGAAATAGAGATGGAGAAGAGTGTGTAAGATTCCTGTGATCATATCTTTACATTAATAGGAAAGTGGGAATACTAATAATAAAAAGAGAGCACCATATAACATGTGTAGGACCCTCTGAAAAAAGAAAAAATAAATAAATAAAAGAAAAAACTTTAATCATTCCCAAATTTCAATAATTATAATTTTTTTAGAAAAAAAATCTTAGTTTAGTTAAGAGCTTACTCACCTAACCACACATTGACACCCACTAAGTGGACAAGATTGAACCATTTCCAGATCTATCATTTCTCTACTCATATGCTTTTTTTTTTTTAATTTGTAGGCTTATAGTTTTAAAATTAAGACTGAGATCTTCCTCTGAATATGTTTATATAATAAAATTTTCTCTATGGAGTGTTGTTTTCTTCGTTTCATATTCAAATCAAATCCCTTGATGGAGATCTTAAATGATAACAAAAACAGAACTTTGTTATACGCTACAATAATACACAAAATTTGTGTGAAATTGGTTTGTCATAAATTAAAAATGTCATAAAACTTTTGTGATGGATAATTTTGCATCACAAATTCTGTCACGATTTTTCAGTTTTTTTAGGGATATTTTTTTTATATAAATTTTTATTGTATATTCATTATAATTATTTATTATCGTTTTTATTTTTATTTTATTATATTTTGTATAATAATAGACTTGTGTATAATTTAGCTCAGTTATGCACCAAGTAAAATATTTGTTGGTTGATTGGTTCAATCACTTTATGTAATATAAAATTTATAAAAAAACTGTAATATTCATATATCATAAATAGTGTGATTTATATTTTAAACTCCATACAATGCTTAAAAAATATTTAATTGATATATAAATTGAAAAACATAAAGTAATACATTTAAAAAATATAATGAAACAAAAAGATGTGATTATCTCTATTTTTAGTATTTATTTTTCTAACTTTTAATTACACTAGACATAACTTATTTTTAACTATAAAAAATTAAAATCAGTTGGTCTATTATATGTAACTTTGAACATGCCATGTTCAGAAAAAAAAAAAAAAAAGAATCCATTGGGAGCTCTTTACATACGTGAATTTTGGGAAAATCCCATATGAGGACCTTGAAAGAGTTAAAATTCTCATAAATGATCCCAATTATTTAAAATTGTTCAAGAAGATCTAGGTTTTTAGCGAAAAAAAAAAGATAGATTAGTTGGATTGAAAATAATTTCATACTTTTTTAAGGTATTAATAGTCAAATAAAAAAGTTTATTTTCAATTGGGTTATATGGATTTTTTAAATGGGTTGGGGGGAATTTCCAACCTTTTCTTTAATTTTTCGGTAGTTAAACATTCGGTTTAAAAACCAAAAGTTCATTTTCAATTGAGTTATGGGATTTTTCAAGTGACTTGGAAAGAATTTTCAGCTTTTTTCTTTAACTTCACAGTAATATCCAGTTCATGGAAAAAAATTATCCCAAATTTTAAAGAGGTTAATTTCTAACTAAATTATGTTAGTTTTCCAAGTGACTTGGAACAAAATTTCCAACCTTTCCTTAGAATAATGAATATTTGAGTACTGAAAACTTTAAGGAAATGTTAGAACTATTTCTCAAGCTACTTGGAAAATTCACATAACCTAGTTGGAAATTAACTTATTTAAGACTTGAGCTAATTTTTTCTTCATGAATTGGACATTCAACTACTCAAAAATTAAAAAAAATGATAGAAAATCTCTCCCGAGGTCACTTGGAAAATCTTAACCCAATTGGAAATGAGCTTTTAAAGACTTGGATTAATTTTTTTCTTGGAACTGAATAATCTCGACTGCAAAAATGTTAAGGCTCCATTTGATTCAGGGGACTTGGGAAGAAAGAGAAAATTTTTCATCTTATTTTTTTCTCAAATCAAATAAGGAGATGTAACACTTTTCTTCTCATCCTTAGACATGAAGGAAAAGAAGGGATAGAAATAAAAATATTTATTTTTTCTTATTTAGTTTGAAAAAAAAAATAAGATAAAAATTTTTTCCTTCCTTCCCCTCCAAAATTTCTCGAACCAAACATAGCCTAAGGGAATGATTGGAAATTTTTGCTCAACCACTTAAAAAATTCACATAACTTTGTTAGAAATGAGCTTTTTAATTTGACCACTGAATACTCAAACAAAAAGTATGAAACTATTTTCAACTTACTTGTAAATTATAGGTTGACACACTTGATCTTCTCACTCCTTCCTCTCTCCTGTTCAGGGTTGGTAACTATCCCATGCCAACAGGTAAGGGTGTTTATGGGTAGGGTTAGGTCGGACTTGACTCCTACCCATTGCTTAGCTCAATGAATACTTGGACTAGTATCGGGCCAAATACTGAGCCAACTCAATACTAAGTATATTTTTTTAAAAAAATTTAAAAATAAAAAATAAATTTATTTAATAACAAGAAATATATTTATTTATATCTAAAAATATATTTTCTTAAAAAATAATGTTAAAAAATAACATTTTTAAAAAGTTATAAATACTTAACCATTATACATTATTTTTTACATAATATTAAATTAAAAAATAAATTTAAAAATTTAAAAAAATTGAAACTTTAAAATCTTAAAAAGTTTTCATAATATTTATATAGTAAATATATTATATTAGATATATAAATAACAAAAATAATACAAAATCAATCAATATATATATATAATAATTGAAAAAAAACAAAAAAATAAAAAGAAATACATATAGGTTGGGGCAGGTCCAGCAGGGCTAACAACAATTGGCCATAACCCTAGCCCGACCTGAAAATTGGCTTGATCCGATTGGCCCAATATATTCGGGTTCAACCAAGCCAACCAGATCTCTAGTATTGGTGTTTAACCCAACCAACAGCAAGGAAGAAATAAGCGGCATTTTAATTCAACTAATTTATCTTTTATTTTTTTTCCTCTAGGAGCTTAAATCCTTCCAAATAATTTTAAAAATCCACATCACGTGCCTCTTCTCACGTGATATTCCTTTCTCACATTAACCAAACAGTCAAATGTCAAAGCGAAGCCAGATACTTTCTTTTCTTTTTCGCCCCCTCTCTTATTCCCATGACAGAAAATCTCAGATGATGTGCAGCCAAAAGATTGAAACTTTTAATACAAATCCAGAGACCCGATAAGTGATTTTAAAGTCCAACACTCCAGCTAATTGATATGACTAATCATGATTGGTTGCAGAATAATAAGATTAAAGTGAATTTGAAATAATCGACAATGTTAAAATAAAATAAGAACACCCACTTCTTCATTTATTTTGGATCTTGACTTTTGAATCTTGTACTTATAATTTTATTCGCTTTTATGCAAAAGAGTAATCGCAATCATTGAAGAAAATGCCCCCTTCTAATCCTCCTGCTAGTTAGCATGTGAAACTTCGCACTTTAATTTGCAACCTAACTCTTTTTCTTTTTTTTTTTCTTTTAAACAAATCATACAGTTTCAATATTTAATTTGATGTTAGTGACCAATTCAAATCCCAATCCCACTAGATTTCAAATGGTAAAAAAACTCTTGCAACACAAGATTCAAATTTGAAATCTAATTACCTAGAGGATGTTAAGTTCTTTACTGTTTCAAAATAACTCCTTCATTGTCTTTAAGTATTGTAAAATTTTAATGTAGGTACTCATTAATAAAAGTATTTATATTAATATGCATACTATTTTTATAGATTTATTTTTAGATGAATTGTTAAAAATTAAATCATACCATTAAAGAGAATATAATACAGAAGGGTGAGTCTATATAAATTTTAGTTTTTAATGTAGTTTTATTTCTCATATTCATACATTTATGCATTCAAAAAGAAAATGTGTAACACAAAATAATATATATGATTGTACATGAGACTCACATCTTACTTTTATATCCATTATATAAGTATACGATTATTTGTAGCTAGTGTGTGTGTGTGTGTGTGAGATTATTTGGGAATGCAAGGGATCTAATAATTGGTAGAAACGAAAATGTGGGATGTTTGTTGATTGGTGTGCATGCAATGGCAAATTACCAGACAGATTGGAAACATAGGAAGCAGACGAAACAGGAAGTGTACAAATACACAGCTACATAACAATGACTATATATATATACAAGTGGGGAAGATGTTTATTGTTTGGTACGTTAAAAACTTGAGTAGTTTATAATTTTAATGAAATTCTATAGATATATGTATTACTTTTAAAATATACAAAACTACTCAATTTGATCTATAAAAAGGTCGACGAAACTAATTGAAAATTAAAAAAAAGGGAATTAATGAGGGAATAGTTGTATATGTGCATATTGAATCCTAATTATTGTATTTACATGCATTTTCTTAGTATTATCTTACAAAGTTTCTAATCCTATTAGTCTTTAGATGATAAAGCTAAAGAAGAATGTATGATCATAGTTGAAATAGTATGCTTGTTTTTATCTAAATAAAACGTAAAATAAACTTGATATTATAGTGAAATTAAAAAGAGAAAGATAGGACGGAAGGAAGGAATAAAAAAGCAAAATATAAGAATTCTGCAATCGATAATTTTGTTAATCAGTAGATAATCCGTAAATAATTTTGTAAGTATTTTTCGAGCTACAAGACTGTTAGGAGAACATCTAAAATCTAACTCTCATAATATTTTATTAAAAAAAGGTGGAAGCCAAATGTTGGTCGGCACTGTAATTATTATTTGAGAGAGAAAGGGGGAGATGCATTTAAAAGGTTTTGTGGGGATGGGGATTGTTGCTGTTTTTTTTTTTAATTAGTGTAATTTTGTTTGGAGCGTCACGGGATGTCACTGGCACTGCTGCATCATCGGCTATGATTTGGGACCACTCAGTTTTGCCGACAGAATGGGTAAATATATATATATATATAAAATTAAGAGCAGCTTGTTCAACGTCCGATCCTTCTATCTTCATAAAGTTGATTGTATGGGTTACATTCGAAGAAATATGGGAAGAAAAGATATAGAAGAGTGTAATTATAATGAGTAAATTTCATCCATAGTTACATTTTTTCACTTCATTCATTCTTCGCATGACTGAGTAACTATACGAAGAATCTATTTTCCATTATTTACGTCTCATAAATAGTATAAATTATTATACATTATATATATTGCGCTGAAGATATATTGATATGATTTTATATATATACACACACTGATATATGGATAGAATAGAATAAGAAGGAAATGAAATGCCCGTGAATGACAAAAATTAAGTTAAAAAACTTTCTTTGATTTTTTTTTTAATTGAAAAGGATCAAAGACCCTCACAAATCTCAATTCAGGTGGTTAAGAACCTCTGCGAAACCAATTTATTCGAAATATAATTCTACTGAAAATTCTAAAACAATTTATTTTTATAAGGCTAAAGTATAATTTTTGTCTTGAGGTAAGTTTCATTTTAATTCTTTAATTTTATTATGTTTCATATTAATCCTTTAATTATTAATATGAAACTAAAGACTTTCTAATTCTTAATATCGTTAAATAAACTAATGAAAAATGATAATTTACCTATTTAAAAGTCACATCATTAATATTGTTATGTATTAATGAATATAAAAATTTAAAAAAAATTAATTTTAAGGCTTAAGTATTTACTATTTTAAAAATATGTTAACGGAATAAGTTAAATATTACATCCTTAAAATCAAAAGTTTTATTTTTAGATTTTAAATATTTATTTTAAGATATTAAAATATTTTTATTATAAAAAATAAATATTTATTTTTTATACTTTACATTCTCAAGCTAAATTTTTCAACTTGTCAACTTGTCCAAAATAAATAAAAATTATTCATTTTAATATAATAATTTTAAACATTTTACCACAATATTTTAAAAATAATTTATTCTAAGGTTATAATTTTTAATGCCTTAAATTAACATATTTTTAAAATTTTTTATTTTTCTAAGGTACTAATTATTTATTTTGAGCCTAAAAAATGATAATTATAATTATTATATTAATTAATGTATAATAATAATGATTAGATGAATTTAAGTAAATTTTCTGTAAACTTATTTAACAGTGTTAAATTCAGGAAGTTTTTTACCGTATTTTTAAAATTAAATGATTATAATGAAACTTTTAAAAGTTAAAAGACTAAAATGAAATCTGCTTCAAAATTAAGGGATCAGATATATATTTTCACCTTTTTATAATTATATGGTTATAAATTTGAAATATATTTGACATAAATGAATATAAGTATACATCAAGCAGCTCACTTTTTTTTATATTCCATTTATTAAAAGAAAAATTGCGTAGTAAAATAAATCATATATATGCATTCTTTCCTTGTATATATTAACTTATGAGTTATGATGCTATAACCATTCTTTGTAGCATACTATTTGAATTGTTTGACATAATAGACGAATCAATCAATTTGTTTGACACAAACGACCTCTCTTTTATTTATTATCTTGGAAAAAAAACTGTGTTTGTCAATTAGTTTATCGCTGTACAGAATAGGAACAAAAATGCAATATACTTTTAAAATTTAAAAAAAAAAATCGACCGACATAAACCTTTGATCTCAGTCAAATCTTTTTTTAAAAAAAAATCCAACATTGTTTCTTGCTGATGCTGATTTCACCTATACTTTTACAATTAAGTATAGAATTTTATTTTTCTTTGGAGCATCCAAAGTTCCAAACATAATGAAAACTACTTACAAAGACAGGACTCCTCGTTTTGTTTGTTTCTCTTGAGTCCACAGACTGTCGAGGTTGAAACGACAAACCCATATAGTGATAAAATGTATGGCTATGTTTTGTTGCTTCTGCCTCTCTAGTTTTTTTACTTTTTTTCCCCCTTTTCAACAGACAATAAAATCAGTTAATACAAGGTAGCAGTTTGTGAAGAGTCAAAAAAATTTATTCAACTCCTTTGAACATATTTAATATTAACTAGATATACTTTCACGCAACTGAGAAATGAATCATATTTTTCATAATTTATAAATAATTTGACATTTTGACTTGTTACACATTTTATTACAAATTTTGATTTTAATAATATTCATTTTAAATAAGTTTATAAATTTTAAAGTCTTTCTAAGGTCGAATCCAATAACGTTAAATGTGATATGACACTTATTGTAATTTTTTATGTAGCTAGATACTTTGCTTCATAACATAGAATTTATAAATCAGCCATATTGTTCTTGACAAGTGATGTGAATATTATGACAAGTTATAAATATAAATTTTATATTTCATATTAATCTTAATTGATGACATACACAAAATCTTCTATGGTATTATTGGTATGCCAAAATAAAGGATTCATAATCGTATTTTTGAAATGATTTTAAAGAAATATATGAAAAAGGGGGAGATTAAAAAGCACATAAAAACTGCTAAGATGATTATGATTTAAAGTTTAAACAAATCATGGAACTAATAGCCAGCCAGCCCAAAATGCATTCAAAACAAATCACAAAAGGATATTAAATAGAAACAAAAAAATTTCTTTTTTATCCGATCTAGGAGTAAGTCTACATTGATCTATGATTGTAGGATTAAGATTAAAAGATCTTCTAAAGTTTTTCCCCTTTTCATTTAAGTTGCTTTATAGATCAAGATGACAAAAAGCCTAACTTAGGAAGAATCCCAATTAGGTATATTAGCAGTCGCCTCGTTCACCATCTTTACAAGAGTCACCTGCAAACATGATAATCAAATAGCCTATTAACAATGCTGTGGCTTTAACAGAGAACAAAGAAGTCCAGCTCCAAAAATCTAAACTATTCATGACCATTTCAAATTATATCTAAGCTGTTTAATTAAATGCCCAAAATAATTTTATTATACTCTAACCTAAGATACCAGGTTACACCAAAGTTCTTTAGGATAGAAATGCTATCCATTACCAGCCTAACCTTGTACTTAAAAGAGTAAAGATACCTTCTATTGATGTTCTTGTACGCCTTGGTTCTCAGATCCCTTTGCCACAAGACAACCTTGTATGGTTCTTACAACGAGGCGCTCTGATTCTAAGCTTCCTTCACCTTAGTTCTTATTAAAAGGTCCCTTTGTACCTCAATTTTTAATTCTTTTTCTTATATCAAGAAGGTTTAAAACTACATCCATTACCCACGTCTCACTTCATTCTTATCACCTAATTTAGCTCCAATTGATTTGCATCTTAGTTCTAATTATGCATCTAGATCAATGTACACCATATAAGTGTCCCATATAGATCATCGAGATGAAATTTGTACAGTCTAGATTTTACTATTTTACTTTAATATTTTTAAAATAAAATATTTTTTATAATTTGATGGTTATAAAATTGATATTATTTTACATTCTGTATCATTAAAAAATCATCAAAATATAATTAAAAAATGAAAAAAAGATATGGATTGCCCAAATCTCATATGAATGGTCTAGATGAAATACGCATATGATACACATATTTATAATCATAAATAAAGATGTGCACTTGATTATTATTATTATTATAGGGTAACTTGTCAAACTAGAAAGCGCCTTGCAAGGCTGGTGTTGGGGCGAACTACAAGGCCGAGCGAGCAACTTAGCACCATGAATGTTAGGGCCCTCAACTTCTTGGTGTCGATGGACATTATTACATGTATGAATGTTGGATTGTTGTCCTTGTAGGTGCTGGTCTGTTTGGCCCACTAATTCAGCAGGATTCTAATTATAGTGCGCTCTACATGTTGTTCAACCTCAACCTAGCACCTTAATCGACGGAGGTATGCTTGACCTTACACAAGTTTGCATTTCTCTATTTTGTTTCCTGTTCATTTTATGTCATTTTGGAAAGGAAATACAACACAGAATGTGCGGGACCCATCACTCAAGTCCCACACATTTAAATAAGACTTAACATATGAGCGAGTCTAATGCATTTGGCGTCTACCTCTTTGAAAATTAACACCAAATGAAAAGTGGGAACTAGAGTTGATCTAGATTCCACCTTACACATAAGCCCTTGTTCACACATGCATGGCACATGGTCACACATGACGAATTTGGATCTCTCCTTTTGTCTCCATCGAAAATTTTAACTATTAGATATGGATTGAGGATAGGGACGGATCCAAAACTTGATGTTTGGGAGCGATCAATAGAAAGTAAAACATAAAGTTGGGGTTTTTTTGGGGGGGGGGGGTGTGAAATCTAATTTACAAATTTTTACAAAGCAAAGTACATAATTTAGATATGATCGATTATTGAATAATTCTCACCTTTAATATGTCAAGTTTAATATGATTTTTAACACAACTGACAACTAACATTAATTAATATTTCCCATTGAATTAGATTTAGTGATTGAGAAAGTAAATAAATCTTCATGCTCATAACCAATAGAAACCCTTAATCTATATCTAATGATTAAAATTTCCGATGAAAACAAATGGAGAGGTTACCAAATGGAGAGAATTCAAATTCCGCACATGATCAGCTTTGTACCACATCACTTTTTCACAAGTTCCTAGTAGAACGTCCAAGCATCCTACTCTCCTCTTTATATACTTCACTTGGGAATGGAGAGAGAGGAAGATGGGGGAACCAAGAAGGATGGAAGAAAATTTCATGAGGACCCAACTTCCACCATAGAATCCATTAGCAAGTTCCGAGTTCTCTTCCTCCTCACCTCCTTCAATAAAGATTCTCCTTTCCTTCTCACCACAGGGCACAACTTGATTTGTAAAATAGACCCTCAATTTTTCTAAGGCTCAAAACAAGGGACATCAGATATACACAGCATTAAATGCGTAAAACAAGCAAACGTACTACTAGCACAAAAAGCACTAGCTCCAAAAATCAGTTGGCAATATTCACTTCACAAGCTAGCTCATTTATTGGTTCATAATGCCATATATTGTTCTAATAATGTCAGGCAGCATAAAAAAAAATGAATATTTGGATAGTATTGATGCTAGTGGCCTATTGATCTAACCAAGTCTCTAAATATTTTTAGTTCTTCCTATATGCTGCAGTGCAAATGATGACACCCCACGGAAACTTCATTTCATATACAATTTTAAAATCTGGATCACCACTAGGATAAATAGGGTGTTTCTCAACTCTGATGCAATTAGACATTCAAATAACTTGACAAAATCATTTGAGATAAATAATAAACCAACAGTCTAGTCTGAAGATTGGAACCGTGAGGAAAAAATAACTTCCAAACATGTATTCTATAGTTCCTGATTCAAAATTTTAGACAGTTGCATTTATGCATAAGAAATACCCATTTTCTTCTTAGATTCTGTACAGGGAAGACGAAAATATGCATGTATAACATAAAAGAAATTTGTTAATAGAAAGTTGCATAAGTTTTGAATGAATGACCACGGGGAAAAAAATTATCAGTACATAACATGGAAAGTACAGTAAGCACTTCTCGGTAGATAGAGTAATCCTACTAAATAAGATACATTGCTTCAAACAAGTGGCATACAGGAGACATACCACACTTTCAGGAACCGCAGCTGGGGGTAAAGGCAGGTTTCTTGGGACAGGTCCTTGTAAGTATGACCTTTTGTCAAATCTCCACTCGCCAATTTTGCCATACGTCAACTCACCCTGAACATCACGAAGCACGATATAGTATTTAAACTCTTAAAGTAACAATAAAATGAATAATAAGTTATCTACACATGCAGTATTTCGTTACATAATATTTTGCAGGTCTCAATACCTTAGAGCAGTGCTCATTTAGAACTGAAAATTATTAAAGATTGAAACTTTTCGTAATTCTTTTTTGGCCAACAAACTTTTCGTAATTCAAGAACAGGGAAAGATTAAAAACACACGTTACCTTTAAATTGTAGTCACATCCATAAGTATAATGAAGAATATATTTGTTCTTAGTTTCTAGATCCCATGGGGGCTGAAAAGTTACATAGAGAAAGTGATTTTAGAGCTGGAAATGATTGTTACAGAAATCCAAAACACCACGTCGAGAAATAATGAGGTTATGCCAGACCTGCAGCATAAAGTCTTTTCGCAAAATATGCCGCACACCATGAAGGGCAGATGCTACAGCATAACCATACCTAAATTCAATGAGAAGGAAATCAACATTAACATCGGGAAATATACCTTCACACACTAAATTATATTATAATGCAACATCAACTGTCAATTATTTGGCCACACATACATTTCTAGCACCCATCCAAATGCTTTATCAGTCTCTGGGTCCTCTTTCATCTTCAAAGAAACATTCATCCATGTTGGAGCAATCTTTGCAAGCACATCCTGCCAAAAAAAGAAGAAGAAGAAGTAATATAGGAAGTTGTTTAAGTAACAACACCACAATTCAAGACAATGATGATGGACTGCATGCACACAAGCAGAAGCAGTTGTTATTGATTAAAGAACCACTACAATGATAAGGACATGGCAAATTATGCAGTAATGAACAATAGTATGGATCCTAGTCTAATTACATAGCAATTTTCTAAGAGATTCTACCTTTCTAATAATTACAGGAGAATTGCCAATTGGATCAATATTTGTGACTGGACCATACTCTTTAGGATAATACTTCCTTACAATTTTCTCATTCTGATCAGGCCTAATGTAAAAAAATGGAAAAGCAGCAGGATGTCCTCCATACGCCAAATTAGGCAGAGGTTTTAAGAAAATGTGATCAGGCTCTGCCATTAATACATATCTGCATCAAAAGTGGAGCAGCCAAGTTAAGTATGGGTGTTAGTGATATAAAAGATGGATTATTCTGAATAAAGATCATACTCTTCCTCTATAGTGGTCTTTTGCAACCACTGAACAAATGCCCATGGTCTATTTAAAACAATGTAACCCTGCAAATTATACAAAGAATCCGTCAGAAAACTCTTGTTAATTATAAAAAACAAAGAAAAGTTCATTCTGTTACAAATTAAGCATGATAGCAACTTCCAAGTAAGCCATTCAATACTGGATATTTATGATAACCGTAAAACAAAAATCAAGAGACAGGACTATAAACACTATATAGACAAGCAAATTTGAAACATGTCAAGCCAACATTCTATTGTTTGAAAGAAAAATATATTTCATGGGTGATGTAGACAGAATTCTAAATCCATGGACAAAATATTTACTCCAGTAAACATTTGAAGACTAAAATCTGAAGTGAAGCTTCTGAATAGTTCTTCTTCAAAAGCCAAAAAGAAAAAATCCTTTAAAATTTATTTCCTTGAATTAGTTTATCACTTTAGAAAGCTAAGACTCTAACAGTTCTAAACTGAAATTCTGTAATGATTGTTACGATTGACACATTGTCTTTCCTAAGTTATGACTAACTTTTAATGTGATTAAAGAATTCTGGATTCCCACATCTTTATTTGAAGTCATAAAAGAGAATAAATAATCAATAAAAATAGAGATATGAAAATTTGCAACAAGGATATGTGCCCAGGACTTCAAAGATAATGTTAAATGTGTGTCTTTTAATCAATCAGATAAGATAGCAAAGACTAGCAACTAAAGATAGAAGACCAGTTAGCGAATAGGATTGAAAACAGTAAGCTCACCTGGTCCAGACCTGGTGGAAGAGGATCAACTACAACAGTTGGAATTTCATCCATCAAGTTGTCAACATTTCCTGAATGCAGAACACGAGTGAATCCTCCCATCTCTGACCCAGGCAAGTTCTTTTTCTGTTTGTACCAGTAATACATGATCCGGCACTGCCATTTGCTGTATGGAGCATCGGTTGCTGTTAAAGCAATATGAAAGGGTGCTCTAGTTGTCTTCTGATTTTTCAGATTCTTAGGCATCTCAATGATGGGATCAAACAATAATCCATCATCCATAGAATCAATCACCAAAGTTTGTGAGGAACTGTAGTGCATTATCATAGTTACCAAATTATAAGTTGCAAAGGAAGAGCCAAGAACCAAAAGAACCAGAAATAAGGGAGAAGTCCGTCCCATGGTCTTCCTATTACAGATAAATATCAAAATATCATGGGCAAGTGCTTCATAGGGCAAGTTCTCTACTCTTTGGTCCTTACAATCAAATAGCTCTCAGTACCAATGTTCATTTCGCATCTCATCAGCAGAGGAACGTGATAAATTCTTCTCAAGAATACCCAATAGCCAAACTACAAGAAGTTGAAGAGTGAATTAGAGTAAAGTCTGGGGAAAATGTAATCAAAGTTTTGTAGATCATGCCACAAATCAGCTCAGTGACTTTGAAATGAAACCATCAGTTTAAATAACTTACGAGCATTGTTTTATGTGGCAGTACGAGCGATAATTGGATTCTTTACAAAATCAAAAAAAAAAAAAAAACACACACACACACATATTAAGATGATTCTAACTTGTGACTTCAAAAAATCTCCCCAGTCTCCATATTTTCTCCGGTTGTTAACAGTCAATGAAAAGAATCAAAGGGGAAAAAGGGACCAACTTAGTAATGAAGGAAGGAAACAAATTGATTCTTCCGAAACGAACACGAGCAGTTCACAATCTTCGCCTCTCAAAAAAAAGTTAAAAAAGAGTAAAATTCAGACTCATGTAAAAAAAAAACACGTGACAAAGATCAATTGTGTTGGAAGGAACCTATTTAAATATCGAGGGACAATTCGAAACTTGGAAAACACGCAAAAGGTAAAAAGCTCCCTATTCAATCATCATTGTGCAGAGTCTACGCATTGACATTACAATAGAAGACAGAACAAAACCAATATTCCAGTTTTCATTGAAACGATAAGAAAACAAGTATCAGTTCCACAATATAACCATCACTTACTAATATCGAGAATCAAATTAGCACGTTTCATAAATGTATAATTTCCAGGAATCGGACCAATCACATGCAAAACCATCACTTACTAATATAAAAAATCAAAAGTAGCACGTTTCACAATCGAGTTCGGCTCTGATAGTTCGAAATCCCGCGGGAAAATCCAACGAGACAACCAGATAAACAACGTAAATTAAACCGAGAAAAGGAGGAGGCAAAATGAGCGGGAAAAAAAAATAAGGAAACAGTCGAACACAGATGACAAAGAGAAAGAGAACGTGAATGCCGATTTGCGAGAGTCGTGTTTGTGAATAAAGCCACGAGTATACGAAGGAAAACAAAAGTGCAAACGAGTATGGCATTTGAGAAGAGAAAGAAAGAGAGAGAGATAGAAATTCGCACCTTTGCTTGCGATTCGAGAAAGGGAGAAAGAGAGAATCAAGAATGAAATGATTTGTGGATCACGAATTCTGGAAACGATTAAAAAGTGAAGTTTTACTCTGCAGTCCCTTTCCTTCAACGAAGAAGGCGTCACCACGGTGATGAAGGACTATAAAGCTGATTCCTCTGTTCGTTTTCTTCTATATTTTTGGCTTTTATGAGTATATAATTCAATTAGTTTTTGTATTTTTAGAATTATTCTTAAACTTTGTCCAAATTACTTTCGTTTCCTGTGGACCAGAAAGGTGATTTTAAAAGTAAATATATTTAGTTTTTCCATAAAAATACAATCTTTATTAAATTTCTGTTATTTTATTTAATAATAATTGTATATATTATTTGTTTATTAAGATAGATAAAAGACATCTCTTATTTTTTTAAAATCATTTATTGTGTTTTCTTTCTCAAGTCATGCTTTGTGTCACCGCCCATTGAAAAAGGCAAGGCATGGCAAAGAAAATAAAATTTTCTTTAGTATGATATTTATTATTTTTCGTTATTAATCAATAATAGATTATTTTTATTTATTATTTTTAAATAAAGATATAGAGATCATTTGTCATTCATTTTATTATTTTTTTTGTTTTCTTCCATCTCTTTATTAAACCTATTAAATCGTTGTACCAAAAGTGATCCAATATACATTCGGCATTGAGAACAGATTGTCAAGAAATTAATATTTAGATCCTATTTTGATGTCCGTGATATTAGAGGCTATAATAAGAAACAATATAATAAAAAAGCTAGAATTTGAAAAAGTTACTAAAGTAAAAAATCTCAAAATGTGAGATTTGCATTAATATATTGGAGATCCAATATCATAAAATAATAACATTGTATCCAGCAATTCAGGCACATTGTAATAATCATGATCTTTAATTAATTTTGTGTCTTTTCTGGCAATATTAATTTTGTGCTTTTTTAAAAAAGAAAAAAAAGAAGACTTTTTAAGGAGCAATAGGCTCAAATGGAATCTAACTTGGACTGTGATTTTCTTGATTATGTTGTTAACTTTGAAAAATTTGGCCTCCCTTTTTTTTTTTTTTCCTTTTCTTCCTTATCTACTGTCTCTGTTACCTTTTATCAATAAGCTCAAATGAACACATTTTGTTAGAGGTAGGAAAGAAAAATGATTGGGTTGGGCTAGTTCATTTTCTGGTGGTGCGTTAGGATTTCCTGTACTCCACTTTAGTAAAGATGAAATGGTTGTTACATGCACCAACCCATCAAAATGATCCTCCGTTTGCATTAAAATCCTTACAAGAATGCACTTTGTTTGGGTTGGGCTAATCCGTTAACGTTAGGTTGAGATTTCCTCAACCTTATCCTACTAAGGATACGTCAGCGAGTTATCCAGCTAATCTATCAACATATCATATATTTAAATAACTTGATTCTTAACTTTGTTATTCTGGCTTCAATCTTTTATATATATATATATATATATATTTATCTAATTGGGTCACATTTGAATATTGTTGAGCCCAAATAGGATAGCTTTCCCAACATAATTTTTTTAATTTATAAGACTTAAATTTGAGATTTTTCTTAAGTGATGTTGAGTTTTTTATTACTCAACTCAACTACCATTAGTTTTAGTTCGATCTCTAATTTTATGTATGAAAAAATTTTTATTTAAAAAAATAAAATTCATTTCGATAATCTCTACATTTCAAAAGTTTAATTTTTGACTGGCGATTGAAAGATATGCTGAATTTTTTTTTTGATGAAAATACAGCCTCTTGAGATGATGGCCAACTCAATTCTTCATTTTTATTATTTATTTTTTCATAATTACTTTGTTTTATTTTACTATAATACCATATATATATATATATATATATAAATTCGCACCTTTGCTTGTGATTGGAGAAAGGGAGAAAGGGGGAATCGAGAATGAAATGATACTCCGGAAACAATTAAAAAGTGAAGCTGCCCTTTGCAGTCGCTTCCCTTCAACGAAGAAGACGTCGCCATGGTGATGAAGAACTCTGAAGCTAATTACTCTGTTCGTTTTATTTTATATTTTTGGCTTCTATAAAAATATAATTTAATTAATTTTTGTATTGTTATCATTATTTTCATTTGCTGTGGATCGGCTAGGTAATTTTAACAGAAATATATTTATTTTTCCTATAAAAATACTTTCTTCATCATATTTTTACTATTTTATTTAATAATATTTATTTATATTATCTATTTATTATTAGAACATATTAAAGACATCTCTTATTTTTAAAATCATTAAAAAATGTTGAGTGGAAGGAATTTTATTTCCTCTTCCTCAAGTAAAGTCGAAAGTTCAAACCCTATAAATGAAACACTAAAAGAGTTACTTACAATGGATTCGACAATACTCGAATCTAATAATATAATATCGATTACTAAATAATTATATAAAAATATTTTCTTTTTCACATTTATTTTATTATACATATAAAATTTTCTAGTGCTTAATCTTTTAAGTCTAGTATCACTGCCCATTGGAACTGTAAGGTGTGGCGAATAAAAAAAATCTTTATTAGGATATTTATTATTATTTTTATTATTAATCAATATAGATTTTTTTATTTGTTATTTTTAAATAAAGATATACAGATCATTTCTCATTCATTTTATTAATTTTTTTTTTGTTTTTCCCTCTTTATATTAAACCTATTAAATCTTTGTACCAAAAGTGACCAAATGTACATTTGGGATTGAGAACTGATTATCAAGAAATTAATATTTAGATTGTATTTCGATGTTCGTTATATTAGAGTCTATAATAAGAAACATAATAATAAAGAAGCTAGACTTTGCAGAAGTTACTAAAGTGAAAAATCTCAAAATGCGAAATTTTCATTAATATATAGAGATCCAATATCATAAAATAATAAGATTATAACAATCATGATATTTTTAGTTAATTTTGTGCCTTTTTCAGTAAATTTAATTTTGTGCTTTTTTAAAGAAAATGACTTTTTAAGGACCAATATGCTAAAATGGAATCTGGACTGTGATTTTCTTTGTTATTTTGTTAACTTCCAAAATTCGTCCTCCCCTTTTGTTTTTTTGTTTTGAAAATTTCTATTCCTTGACTATTGTAGCCATGCTTTTTTCTTTTTCCTTCTCTGTTTCCTTTATCAACAGTGGCCTGCACTAAAATCTTTTGTTTTTTTGTGGCGAGAAAAATAGAAAAGGGGGAAGGCTTTCCTAATTCCTAATAGAGTTTGAAATTCCAGCAATTAGAGATTTATATTGTACCTTCAGCCACCACTAAAGACCAAGACACCTTGGATTTTGGGATTAGATCAGCCACTAGACCACTAGCCGGTACTAACTTAACTAGGTTTGCGATTAGTTGTCAACTTGTAATGGTTTGAACCCACAACTCGAATGATACAGAATCGGCCATTTTACTACTTGTGCCAACCTGTAATGGCATCTACATTAAAATCCTTATTAGAGCTAGGAAAGACAAATAGATTGGGTTGGGCCGGGCTTTTTTCTATGAGTTGGGATTTTCTGATCCAAAGGATCAATGTACTGATATTGCAACTAATTTTTTCTATTGATAATTACTCAATGAAACTCAATTGTCAATTTTTATTTTCTTAGGAATGATGACTACCAGATAAGAATTTTTCTTTGAATCTTTGACTATTTATCTCAATTGCCCTGCAACAAATGCTTTGTTCTTGATGCTTAATTCTACTGGCTCAAAGCATTTTGTTCCATATCAGCCGTGATATTTAGAAAAAAAAGGAAAAAAAAAAAGGGTAAAAAAAATCCCAAAAAAAATCATGATATTTAGAAAAAAAAACATGAGTTAAAAAAAAGTTGTAAACATGCGTTTAGCCAAAAAGGAAAAAACGGTCTTCATAAAAAAAAAAGGTCATAAACACTCACAGTTTCGTTATCCTATCATCATCCTTAAAATTTTTTCTTGGGGCCAACCATTCCTTAAAGTTAAATGGTCATACTGCATACAGATTCTCTAACAGAGTATCCAAATTGAGATCCGAAGTACCAAACTACGTTTATATATATATATATTTACATGGATGTATTTATGTATATTGAAAATTAAAATCCACACACACAGCACCATCTTCATCACCCCTGTGCCAATATTATTATTCAATCAAAAGAAGACTATAAGTTAAAAAAAAAATCCAAACCATTCTATTATTCTCCTCGTTAAGGGTGGGGTTGGGTACTTGGGTTTAGTTCTCATATAAGGTGTAGATAGGCAGAATATTTTATTACTTGGTTAAAAAACACTGTGCCACTATATTTCATTGTCCTTGCATATATGATATGTGATAAAAACCAATCTTAAGAAAATTGGATCAGACACTGAATCAGACAAGATAGCAATTTAAGGTTCAATGGTAGGATTGGTTGTAATTAATATGTATTATAAAGATTAAAATGATGTAAATAAATAAAAGAAAAAATAAAGATTGAAGAAAACAAGGAAAAACAAAAATCATTTGACACTTGAAAGTCCATATTGCTCAAATTTTTATAAATTGGTTGTGTTGAGACCTATAAAAAGATAGTTTTGTTGGTCATGTTGGAAGTAATATATTGGGTATTCTTGAGATAGCTTAATGAGCTTGAAATTCTTTTTTTTTTAGGTCTAGGGTTGTAATTTTTTTAAGTTAAAAAAAAAAGAACAAGACAAGTTCTGACCGGTTCTCTGGGGAGACTGGTTTTGGGACAGTTTTGGATTGGACCAAGAACCGGTTCCCGGTTCGATCGGTTGAACCGGTCGGTCCAGTCTAGTTTACTGAACAATGATAAAAACAATTGTATAGAATAGAATATCTAAGAGCCTCATTGATTCTGCATTTGTCAAAATTGGGTTTAGGAGAATGAGTTTGTCAAAACTGAGTTTAGATAGAAGTATGAAGTAGCTAGTTTTTATGTTAATTGAGTTTTGGACTCGTTACTTACTCTCTCCGTCTTATATTATAAGGTAATGAGAAATATTTATTACATATTAAAAAATATTTATTGCATCTTTAAATTTTTAAAAAAAATTAAAATTTTCAATTTTATCTCTATTAATTCCACTTCTTTCATTAAATATAATATAAGTTACAATATTAATAATATAATAAATTAGGGACAAAAATAACAAATCATAAGTTACCTTATATTATAAGATAAAAAAAAATCCTTTTATTACTTTATAATATGGGACGGAGGAAATAATTCTCATTTTAATGGTTCTATTTGGGAACATTTGTCAAAAGTGGATTTTGGCTTGAAATTGGATTTCAAATGCAGAACCAAATGCATAAAGTAACTTCAAACGGAAAAGTCAAACACAACACCAATGAAACAAAACTATGAAATATTACCAAGTCACTGGCATAAAGAACAAACTTAAGTTGAATATGAGGGCACAATTTAACGTCCGGAAAATTCGTTAGTTTTGTGAGTGTGAAATAATTAAGTTGATAAGCTCACAAATTGTGTATCTTATGATTCAGGTGTCTCATATAGATCCCAAGTTGCATAAAATAATTTTGAACCAGTGGTTGAATAATAGAGGCCTCATCAATTAATTCAATCTCGTTACTCTACTACTGCTAGCATTTCAATTTAATTTGTTGGGTTATTTTCTTTCCAAAGCTTGACACATTCACTCACACTGTCCTGCTAGTGTTCAGACTTTGAAGTTTGATCTCAGATTAAATATTCTCAGAATAAATCAGCTAAGCTTATATGTTCGCACACGCTATCTTTATTTGTTCGCTTGTTCACTTTGATTTTGCTTGTTTAGTTTTGGGGACTTGGATCCAGGTTAGCTATCAAGTTAAAGATCAAGGGTAATATTTTTCATTTGGAGTAAAATTACAAGAAAATTAAAGGGGGAATGGCACTTAAAAATACCACGCTAACAAGTTATTTACAAAAACATACTCAAAATTTGCCTAATCATCAAGAGATACCTAGATATCTTGTTGGAATTTTTGGCGTGAAGTTCCCATTTTGCCCCTGATTAAATCTACCAAAGGTATTACTTACAAATATATTAAAATCAATTATAAATATTTGAGAATCAATTGCAAATTTATGAGGATTATCGAAAAATAGAATATCTTATTATATTTAATCTATTTTAGGTTAATTTTCAACTGCTCCTTATGGATTTATAAGTAATTCTTGTATATTTGATACAAATTCTCATATATTATTTCCATCTTTGACTTATAGGTATAAAGGGAATCTCACACAGAAAATATTTTCAACTAGGTACCTACGTATCTTATGGTAATTAGGTAAATTTTTGGAAATATTTTACTACTGGGTATTCAAGTGCCAGTTCCCCAAAATTAAATAGGAGGATTTAAAATAAATAATTAAATTTAAGACGCTACCCGTTCATCATATTTTATTTGTTATTTTAAAAATTTTTAAATATATTAATTTATCTGTCATTTTACATTATCAATAAAAAAATTTTATTTTTCTTATTATTTTATCATTCATTAAAAATAATAGTAGATGTGGTGCAAGTTATCTTTTCATATTTAATTCAATGATATTTTGATAAAATATCATTAAATTTTATTATAATTTAGATTATTTAATAATTTTATTAGTATGTGTGAAAAATCTTAAATTAACAAATTAAATGGGACCGAGGGAATAAATTGCCTTATCACTTCTTTTTTTCAGAGATAACAATGACAAGAAGGAAAGGCATCCAACCCTGCCAAACAAAGGATCACTAGCATGCTAAAGCTACCAAGGTCCCATCTTAGATTATTATTGCTAGGGGTGAGCAAAGCTGAATTGAAATCGATTCACTGAATCAAACCAAAATGAATTCAGTTTTTTTGGTTAGGTTATTTTGGTGTTCGGTTTATGTTTGGTTAATTTTTTAGGGTGATTTCACAATTTTTGTTCGGTTTAATTTTAGGTTGCAAAAATCTAATAGATCAAACCAAGCCAAAATTTATATATATATTGTTTTTCCTTTTCAAAAGCATAATCTCTTTCAGCTTAGTCCTAGTCTCCCGGAAGCAACCCAACCCTAATCCAACTCTAGAGGGAAGCCCACTAGCACCAAGTCACACACTCACATCATACTCATTTTGAAAACCCTAAATCCCCTTTCCCCTAACCTAATTCATGTTCGTATCAAAAAATCAGAGTCTAGTCTCCCTCCTAATCCCAGGCACCGCTTGGCACTTGCTCCATTTAGCCTTTACCTCTTCGCTATTAGTTGTTGGTTGCTTCTCAAAGTAAGGCAAGAGAGAAGTGATGACATAGATCTTGATCTAGTATACGTCACCAAAACCTCCTTCACCACCATTGGCTCACTCCCTTTGGCCTCTGCCTCTCCGTCCGCTTCCCAATCCCAGTCTCCCTCCACGATCACCGAACACTGTGTGAGTGCAACTGCAAGTCACCTCTTTGTTGATCCATTCTTGCGTTCTCCATTCTTTTAATCTCTACTCAACTCAACAGATTTAAGGTAAATTATCTCTGCTCAACTCATCTTGTGCCTCTCCATTTACCTTGGTTATTCTTCCAATTTTGTACTCTTTTGAGTAGACTCGGTCTTCTCACTGCATGCGTACACTTCAATTTATTTTTCGGAGATTGACTTTTTTTGGTCAACTTCAAACATTGGCTTTAAATGTCCTGAAACTTTATGGAATCCTATATATACATATACACACACATAACCAAACTGAAATAGATTGGTTCGATTTCAATTCAATTTACTAAGCTACTTTGGTTATGTTTGGTTAGTATTTTCATGTCTATTTGGTTATTTGGTTTTTAAACCAAATCTAACTGAACCATTTGACTGATTGCTCACCCCTAAATTCACTGCATAGTTTTTTTTTTTTTCAAAATATCACTGCGTAGGTTTAAATTGTAAATACTCAATAGCTTATGAGTGTTTTGAGTTCTGACACAAAAACGAAAACGAAAAAACTAGCTTATGAGGGGAGTACTGTTTCTCTCCGAGGCCCAGGATGGTTCAGATTTGAGAGAGATAGAGAAGGTGAGGCCCACCGAACCTTTGTCGTTCCATCCCTAATTTTCCTGATAAACGATTTTTGGCCACAAGTACTTACCAAGTGACAATATTTTTCCAAACTCTTCACCGTTTGTGCCAACAATAGTTTTTTTTTGGTGGACTGTACCAACAATGTTTTATTTTAGCAGCTTAAAACAAAAAAAAAGCAAGCACAGGTAGCTATATCGAGAAAAAAAGGAAGCATTTTGTTCCATAGCAGGAAAAAAAGTTGCAAATTTTCAATGTACTCTCATTTCATTTACTAACACACTATACTCATAGTTTAATCATCTTATCATGATTATTCATTTTTTTTAAAGTTTGAATGGCCAAAATCAATAGATACAGATTCTCTAAAAGAATATCCAAATTAAGAACCAAAGTCCCTAACAACTTCGCATTTTTAAAATATATGTATATTTAAAAAATTCCCCATAAGGGCACCAAACGACCCTCACCCCTTTGCCTCTCTATTATTCCCCATTGGCCCATTGACTTCACTCGCTTCATTCTTCTAACTGTTTTTCTGATTTTCATCAGGCTTAGAAGTAAGCATGTCACTCGCAGGGGCGGTTGGTACGGCGGTGGTGCCAGTGAAGGTGGCGGCTCTCTGCGGTTCACTCCGTCAAGGCTCATACAACAGAGGCCTCGTTCGATCCGGTAATCAAACCAGTGCTGTTTTCTTCACGTCGTCCTGCTATGTATCGTTGAAACTTTTAATCTCAAAATATTCTCAGAATAAATCAGCTAAGCTAATATGTTCGCAAACATACAGTATAGTTCTCTTTGATTTTGCTTGTTTGGTTGTGGTTCTGATCTGAGGAGTTCGATGAATCGATGCTAGCGATCGAGTTAAGCAAGGGAGCCGTTGAAGGGATGCAGATTGAGCACATCGACATCGCTCCGTTGCCGATGCTGAATACCGATCTTGAGAAAGAAGGGAGGTTTCCGGTTGAAGTTGAAGCGTTTCGCCAGAAGATTCTGGAAGCCGATAGTGTTCTCTTCGCTTCTCCTGAGTATAATTTTTCCGTCACTGGTACGAAACCCACAACCCTTTTGTTCACAGTCGTCCAAGTGATGGTTCCCTGGATTCTGATTCTTCGTAGCATGTCATAGACCCATTTTTGGTGGTTAAAAGTTATAAATATATTTTTCATAATATAATTAAAAATATATAAAAAATACATGAATGAATAGAAGTGATTTGCATTATAATTTAGGATTGCTGATTATCTTTAGTATAATATAATTAATGATTTAAATATTAACTCTAATTTTTCTTTTCAATTTATTGATTTAAAGAATTTTAAATATAGCTTTATAAATATTTTTTAAGTTAAAATAATCCCTTTAACAAACTTTTTTAGTTCTTTAATGCCCTTAAAGTTAACTTTAATTCAAAATTATGTTAAGACTTTAATTGAGTGTTAGAAGTTTGTGTAATTTATTTTAAAACTTTTTAGAAAGCTTATGTTAATTTTAAAAATTATAATTTATATAATTCAATAAAATTTTAAAAATCCATTTACTTAAGATTTCATAAATATAATATGTATATCGTTTTTGTTACAATTATAACATGTATAGTTGTTTGTAGTACTACATCCTAGCCCTATAAAAGGCAAAAGAGCGAAGAGACAAATAAGCACTGGACCAACTTCTCTGCTTTTGTTTTGTTTTTAATTTTAAATTCTTTTCTTATATATCCAACTTTTTTTTTTGGGGCCTCTGTCTTCCTGTTTTTGTTGAGTTCAGTATCTTTATTCTTCTTATGTGTGTAAGCACCAATGAAGAATGCACTTGACTGGGCATCAAGACCACCCAATGTGTGGGGAGGTAAAGCTGCAGCCATTGTAAGTGCAGGAGGGTTCTTAGGTGGGGGAAGGGGTCAGTTCCATCTTCGCCACATTGGAGTGTTTCTTGATCTTCATTTCATCAACAAACCTGAGTTCCTCCTCAATGCCTTCCAGCCTCCTCCTAAGTTCAATTCTGATGGCGATTTGATTGATGAAGATGCCAAGCTTAGGTTGAAGGAAATCCTACTCTCCTTGAAGGCTTTCACCCTCCAACTTCAACCCAAGAGCTAAACCTACTTTTGATTTTCAGAATCTGTTTATCTAGTTTCTGTCAATCATTTTGGAAATCTTGTTTTGTTATTCAGATGATGACTGTTCTTGACAGCAGTGAGTTGGGACTCTGATGTGAAATTGAAAATTGAATTTGTGCATTGTGTTTTTCTTTTAGTTTCTCATTCCTTATTAATTATTAATTTGTTCGCTAAATTTTTTTACTTGTAATAATTAGGCAGCTTATTTTTGTTCTGAAAATATATATACATTTTTTAAAAAATAGGAAAAATGTTACAATTAAATTAGATTTTATATTGACATAAACAAATTCGTTTAGACCCAATTATCTATGAAATCAAGAAACATATTCTTATTATATTAAAATTAAGATGTATAATATTTCTTATACTTTTCCTATCATTATTGAATATAATAGATAGTTCAAACAATTAAACATTCTCTTAAAAAAATAGAGTAATATTTTACAGCATATTTTGTATCTGCCATCTTCAAGGTTCAAATTTGTTTGGGCTGCTTGGTCTTCATCATTCCTATGGCTCATGTATATTGGTGTAATATTTCGTAAGCTAATTCATTTGCCCCTTTGAGTTTTAAAAGGATTTTATGTTTGACATGTATTTTAAAGTTTTATTATGTCTCTACTATATACCAATATTACATCTCAAACAGAAGAAGGAAAAAAAATCTGATTTGGTTTCTCTCGTTTCTTTGCTGAAAGAAAATAGTTGCACGGTGTGTTGTTTCCGGACCATCCATACTAAATATAGATGATCTAGATTTTATATTATATTTTTATTTTTAAACGTTATTTTTTGAAGTTATTACAGCAGGGAGATTAGTTTTATTTTGTATTTTTCTTCTTTTAAAATTAAAAAAAAATAAAATCTTAAAAATCCAAATTTCCTCCTGGTACTATTCTTTCAGCAGCAGTAGAAAGCCCGTCTCCGGTTTGTATCCGATGATCTGAAATAAGCCTATGATCTGTCAATTAATTAGAAGGTCATGTAAACTTTGTGTATGTTGTTGTCATCATCATCATCATCATACTATGGACTTCTTAAAAAATCATTTTGATGATTTCTATTAAAAAATTGATAATAAATATTTTTAAATTATAAAGATTTTCTTAATTAGTGATATTGATGTACGTCAATAAATGACTTTTTTTTTATTTCTTTCATATACGAAAATTTTTTATTAGCAGATATTCTTTAAGTGTTTTTTTTTGGTAAATCTTCAAGTGGTTTTTAAATTATTTTTTTTTATTTTAATTTTAATAATTTCACTTTCATATTTTCAATTAAAATATGAAAAATATAGATTTTTTAATAATAATTGCGAAACCATGCACTTAATATATTTTATAAACGAATTATATACTTATCGTATTTTACTTTGAAATCATACAATTAAAAACTATAAGAAATTAACAGGTAATCACATTCTCAAAATAATATCACCCACTAATTATAATATATCTTAATAAAAAAGGATAGTCCCTTCTCAGTTTTTTAGACTAGAAGTTGGCCAAAAAATTTATATATATATATATATAGAGAGAGAGAGAGAGAGAACCCCTCTTTCGGGAGTAGCTAATTATAATCAGATGCCATTAACTTCGAAATCTTAAAATGTCGACAGCTGTAAAGTTCTCAAAGCACAATGCTTGAGAAGAGTTCGTGCAATTATAATAAAATGCCAAGAGTTCGTGATTATAAACGAAGCACAATGGTCGAGAAGAGTGTATAAGGGATTCAATTTTTGGATCCAAACCTCGTTAAATTGCGGTGTCATGGTCTCAATATTCTTTCTAGTTCTTAATATAAGATTTTTTTAATTAAATCAAATAGATTAAGAATTATAATTAAAACTAATTAACTATTTTAATTTCTTCAAAAATTTTAATATTTTTTTAAAACTATTCTTATTTAATCTCTCTCTTTTTCTCTTTGAATACATTAAATCGAGACATTTTTCTAAACATGTATAATAAATACTACCTCGTATATTGTAAATGATCTTATATTTAGGATCAGAATAAAAAATCTTATATATAGAACCGAAGGTACTATAATCAACAAGTAGACCAACCAATAGTGAATGTATTATTGAATATAGATACCAGTATGAATACTAATATGTTTGGCCAAAACCAACCCCCAACTTTCATGACAAACGATGCACCGACTCACTCCCACAGCACGTTAGCACGATTTACCATCCCCTTTTCATTAATTATTGATTAATTATTTATTATCAAATCTTAAGCACTGTTTTGCTTTTTATTCTACCTTTCTTAAAAATTACTTGATAGAGAAGGATGCTTTAATGCAATTATGGATAGTAGAAGGCTTATTGCATTCCAATCAAACAAGTAAGAGTATTGAAGAAGTGGGCAGTAAAATTTTTAATGATCTAGTGTCTAAATCGTTTTATGAAACATCAAAAGGTGGTGGAAATTACTTCATTATGCATGATCTTTTGAATGATTTAACAAAGTCCGTGATGGGGGAGTTTTGTGTGCAGCTAAATGTTGATGGGGCATAAGATATTTCAAGAAAGACTCGTTACTTTTCATCCCTTGCCAATGGAAATAAAAATTTTAAAATCTTTCATCATATTTTCACATGCCATCAATTACGTTGTTTCATTTGGTTGGACAATATATCCTTCAATTATGACATGGGTGATGACAAGGTGTCCTTACTTACTCGTCTCACGTATTTTGAAAGTACAATCAAGAATTACCGGATTCAATGTGCTTGCTGATTAATTTGCAGACATTGAAATTAAAAGGTTGTAAAGGCCTGAGCATGTTGCCATCAGATTTCCACAAACTCATCAACTTGCGTCATCTTGACTTGGAAGGAAGTGGCATAGAGAAGATGCCCAAAAATATGGGCAAGTTAAAGCATCTCCGGACAATGAATCGATGTATTGTGGGAAAGAATGGAGGATCTAATTTAAAAGAATTAGGAGCCTTCATTAAACCATGTAAGGGGTACGCTAAATATTTCGAATCTGGAGAGGATAGCTGATCCTACAAATGTTAGAGGGGCCTATTTGAAAGAAAAGCACTTGGATGTATTAAAATTGCAATGGATGTCCATGCAAAGTTGTAGGGTGTCGCAACACCAAGAGCATGTACTGGAAGAGCTGGAGCCAAATTGTTACGTTAAAGAGCTCACGATTGAAGGCTATGGGGGTACCGGATTTCCCAATTGGTTTTGTGGTTCACATTTATGCAATGTAGTGTCTTGTATTTGTCAAATTGTAACAACTGTGTCAACCTACGCCTCTTGGGCAACTACCTTCCCTCCAGAAACTTGAGATTGAAGAACTCGATGGAATAAATGTGATAGGGGAAGAATTTTGTGGGAATGGCTCCTCAATTACTCCATTTCCATCCTTTGGTACTTAAAATTTACTGAAATAAGTGAATGGGAAGAATGGGATATATGTTTTGAAGGACAAAGTCTTCCACGCCTTCAAGAGCTTTATATAAGTTGCCGTCACAGATTGACAATGTCGCTGCCTCAGCACCTTCCTTCTTTAAAAATATTAGGTATCAAATACTGCGAAAATCTGGAGACAGCACTTCCCAAGGCCTCTATCATGGAATTAGTGAGTTGTGAGAAGGTTTCAGTGAAAGATATGCCAACATGGAGCTCCGCAGATGTGCTTCTGCCACCTCTCCTTCATGTGCTGATACTGAATAATTGTCCAAAACTCATTGCGTCTCGCAAGCATTGGGTTTTTACATGAGCTGCTCTCTTTGGAAGTGCTTCAAGTTGCTGATGACTTTGAGGATGTGGATTCCTTCCCTGAGGAGGGATTGCTGCCACCTAATCTTCACCATCTTCTATTTTACAACTGCTCAAAATTAAGAAGAATAAGCTACAGGGGTCTTCTCCACCTCCATTCTCTTACTGAATTTTCTATTGAAAAATGCCCAGGACTAAGTCTCGAAGGCATGCCAGAGGATGGCTTACCCACATCGCTTTCTCGTTTAGAAATTGACATTGGTTGTCCGTTGCTTAAGGAGCGGTGCCAAAGGGGATAGGACCAGATTGGCCCAAAATTTCTCATATCCCTCACGCATGGATCAGCCAATATTGAGGTCAAACGTGGACGTCGCAGGCTCTTATGGTTCTAAAGCTACGTCCAGTCCCATATATTACAAGCACTTGTGCTGTATATCTCTGGTAATTATTATCAAGGATTTATCAAACAACATCTCCTCACTCACTGTTGATACAAGTCATCTTTCATACTTTTCATATTTTATCTAACTGTATGCTATCTCCTCAACTTTTCAGTGCACATCTCTGAGGTCAGTGAATGGGAACTTGTGATAGCAGACAAACTGACAGAAGCAATCAAGGAAAGATAATGAGGTCTGACTTTGCCAGATAACGTAATTTCTTTTCATTTTGATTTTATAACAAGAACTAAACACATTTCTGTTGACTGAATCCGTCTGTATATATATCTGTTATCATTGATATTGTCATTATTTTAAATTATTGAATGCTTAGGACCATTGTCATTTTTTTTTTTACTCATATCCCTCATGTTTTCATTTGGACAAAACAGAGTTAAGATGCAGACCAAGGCTCTTATGGTTTTGAAAGGTACTTCCTCTATATTACTCCCACATATATACATATATAGTAATTTCTGTGCTTTACCTAACAGCAGCTCTTCATTCTCTAATAAAAGACATCTTTGATACGTGGTACAGCAAGGTTGGCTCCTTAGACTAATTTATTGCATGTAGTTATGCTGTTTTTCCCATTGATCAAAGCTTCTTGGATGTGAATTTCACATCTTGTTATACTTGCTTTTTATTTTCAGCATATAATGGAATTTAATACTTTCTCCTCTATTCACATCATATAACACTGTTAATTTGTATCACTTAATGTTCACTGATGTAATTGCCCTGGTGCTGAAGGTTTAATATACTTTTTTGGTGCAGATTTCATTGAGTTCAATGAAGCGCACTGCTTCATCAAGGCATGAATGGTTCTGAAGAGAAGATTGAAATCTGTTAAGATTGAACCAATTGGTATGAAAGCACTTTCTTTTGTGGTTGGTTTGGCTAAACTTCCATGTATTTTGATCACACATGAATTTCAATTCTATTTGACATATAGGAAAACGTTACCAAATATAGTTCACTTGATTGTCGAAAACAATCTCCAGCATATAGTTGCTTGATAGTTACCAAATAAAAGACAATCTCAATTTTTCTCTCCCTTTCCTTCCCTCTAAATCCTTCAAAGTAAACACCGAGTAAAAAGGGGAGAGAAAATGCTTTCATTCTCTTGTTTGATTTGGAAAAAATATAAGATGAAAAGTTTCAATTTTCTCTCCCCTCCTCTCTCTCTTTCCCCAAACCAAACAAACTACAAGTTCAATTCAATTCTAATGGCCATTTGATTGATGAAGATGCCAAGCTTAGGTTGAAGCAAATCCTTCTCTCCCAAAAGGCTTTCACTCTCCAACTTCAACCTGAGAGCTTATTCTAGTTTCATTTTTCAGAATTTGTTTATATATAAGCTCTGAGTTTCTATTAATCTGTTTGAAAGTCTTCTTGTGTTATTCAGATGACTATTCTCGACAACATTGAGTTAGTACTGTGATATGAAATTGAAAAATGTATTTGTGCTTGTTGTGTTTTAATTGTAGCTTATTAATACTTTGGTGTGAGTCTAGTATTTCTATAAGGGGATTTTGAAAACTAATGTATCACATTATTTATATTATCCAATTTTATCATTACTGTTTTTTTCCCTTGAGAAGTCTTACTTAGGTGAAGCTTACTTCTGATGAAAATATATTCAATTTTTCTAAAGAAAAGAAAAACTGTTACAATTAAACTCAATTTTATATTGACATAAACAATTTGTCAACCATTTTTCTATATCTTAAACTTATTATCAGAGTGTGTTTGGTTTCCCATTACAAACGGGATTTTGCAATTTTTGCGGTAAAAGTGACTCTCACATTACTTGATCAAAACATGATCAAGATCAACTCTAAGCCAAATATAGCTTTTTATTAGTCATGAATCAAACAAACCAGCGGATGCCTTGGCTAAATGGGCTGTCTCCTTGAAGACTAGTTATACTACTTACTGATGACGTTCCGGCGAGCATTTAGGAACTTGGATTTTAATGACTGTACTGGGATGCCTGTCCTAAGTCCTAACTGTTTAACTGTAGCTTGGTCTGGGCCTAGCCCATCCCGAAAAATAAAAACGTTAATTTGGTCGCAACATTTTTCTTATGGGCTTATGGCTCATGTATATTGGTGTATTATCTCATAAGCTAATTTATTTGACAAACCTGAGTTTTTCCTTAACGCTTTCCAGTCCCCTCCTAAGGTCAATTTTGATGGCGATTTGATTTATGAAGATGCCAAGCTTAGGTTGAAGAAAATCTTACTCTCCTTGAAGGCTGTTACCCTCCAACTTTAACCTAAGAGTTGATTCTACTTTTGATTTTCAGAATCTGTTTATAAAAATAAGCTTATCTGAATTTCAGTTTATATTTTTGGAAATCTCGTTGTGTTATTTAGATTACAGTTCTTGATAGCATTTAGTATTTTATTTTTTTCTATTTTGTCCGAGCTTATTATTTGTTATGGGTTCAGTATTTATTTCTATAAAAGGATTTTGAAAGTTAATATATCATATCATCCATATTATCCTATTTTATCACTACAATTTTTTTTCGAGATGTCTTGATTAGGCGCTGCTTATTTCCGTTATGAAAATATATACAATTGTTTTTTATCTTGTGAATATATAATTAAGGCGAAGATGAAGATAACCCTCTTCATCTGGATTAGAATGATTTTTAAGGCATGAAATTTTGAGGCAGGATTCTTCTCCTTCTTTTTTTTTTTTTTTGTAAATATTACTCTAAAAGCCCTTAATCATATTAAAATTAGAATCATTGGAGAATCTAAGATCTTGGGTCAGTGGGGTTGACTTATTTTTTTTTAGTAAATGATAGTAACTATTATCATATGAAAATAAGATAAAATCACATAATTTTTTTATATAAAATCAAATACATTACATATCTTACAATTGGTCTCCACATGATTTCATCTTTTGAAACCTTTTAATAATCAACTCATCATCAATGCTACAAAAAACATCTCTTTCAATATAAGTCACTAGACAATCACTCATCAATCAATCTTCCGTTCGATTCCGTAATCGAGTTTTCACAACATTTATAACAGAAAATAATTGCTATAGCCATAAGAAAAATCATTGATGACTTCAAAAGAAAATAAGCTAATAAATAAGCAATATGTTTTCTCGTCTTAATTGGGTTCTTTGTAAGATCATTTATTCCTTTTAAATATGCAAATTTAATATTATTACGCATATCAATGATATAAGTTTCTAGTTGATTATCAAGCATCATCAAATTAGTTGGAAAAAAGTCATATGGATAAAATTTGGCAAATTCAATTAGTCTTTCCTTATCAAAAGTGGAGAACAAATTGGTTGAATTCAAACAAGCCATACAAATGAGCAATTTAGTATTTGTCTCATTGAAAAGATCATTAAGTTCCTTAAGTTGCATGTCTGTATAAAATAATTTAACATGATAATAATGTTTTATCATGACATCTTGAACTTTACCTTTTCGGTGTAATTTTTCTTGGGCAAAAAAAGTCCTTCCATATTAGGAATATCAATGTCATGCATGTTACAAAACAATGTTACTTCATTCAATAAAGACTTCCATCTACTATCCCTTATAACTTGTAGCCATTGCTTTGAGATGTTAATCATATTCATGGCATTTATAATATCTTGATATTTCCTTTGCAATACTTGTAACAATTCATTTGAGATGTCTAACACAATTTTCCTCAAATGCAATGTCAAAGCAAAATAAAAAGCTTCTAACAATTGGAAAAGACTATTAGCCTTAGCTTTTTTACTTGCACTTGATCCATCTTCCTTTATAATTTCAAACACATCAATTATAGCAGAATATATCAATATCAAATTAATCAAAGTTGCATAATGTGAACCCTAACAAATATCAATACCTCATTTAAGACTGGTTTCTTGATTCAAGCCTTGTCTACTGGGATTTCTCCTCTTTCCAATGCTTCTCTAACTTTAACTATTTGTTTTTCATGAAGCATGTCAAATCATTTTTAAGAACCTCCAACATTTAATAAAGTGGATACTAAATTGAAAAGAAAAGCAACTTCATTGTGATTCTTAGCAATGACAACTAGTGTAAGTTGTAATTAATGAGCAAAGTAATTCACATAAAATGCATATGAATTCTCCCTCAAAATTAAACTCTAGAGATCACAAAGTTCAACTTGCACATTACTGGCACCATCATATCCTTGTTCATGAATTCTTGATATACTTAGACCATGTTTGGAAAACAATTCATCAATTGCCACTTTTAATGATAAAGCAGTAGTAATCCTAACATGCACTATACCCAGAAAACACTCAACAATACTTCCTTTCTTGTTAACATATCACAAAGTAACAACTATTTGCTCCTTATCTTAATACATCATGCGCCTCATCAACAATAATGGAAAAAAATTCATCTCCAAGATCATTGATAATGACATTGGTAGTCTCTATTACACTAGCATGAATAATATCCTTCAGAATTTTATGAGCAATTAAATGATGATTTTTAGAAGCCCTTTCTAAAATAATGTTATTTATTGATTTATTGTGATAAGTGAGGAACTTAAGAAGTTCAAGGAAGTTACCTTGATTAGCAGAAGTGATTGATTCATCATGAGCATGAAAAGCTAATCCTTGTTTTAAGAAAAATACAATCAATTGATGCACTCAAATGCCTTCAATATAAGTCACAAACTTGTTCATTTTGCTTAGAAATTGCAGCTTCAATATGCTGATTTTGATTCATCAAATCTTGACTCTTCTTCTAAAAAATGTTATGAGCACTATCAGGACTTCCAATATGAGATGAGAGTCTATTTTTTTTGTTCCAAGTTATAAATTCTTCTGAAACAAATGTATCACCACCTAATTGCTTCCTAAAATTAGGTCTAAAAAGATAACAACACAAGCAAAACATAGCATCTTTTTTCTATACTATACTATCACTAGTTGTCAAAGTCATTAAATCAAGAGGTATTAAATCTTCTCAAACAATTCCTAATTTTTCTTTGGGGAAAATTATGTTAAGTAGTTGACATAGTCGACATGGTCCATTTTACAAATGTGCTCTTCGTATCTTATCTTGATTATTGAGATGGTATGTTAAAATTTTAATTTGTCTTTTTGGGTCTGATGGCAAATCTTTTAAATTAATTTTAATTTGTTGGAATGTAGAAGGTTTTGATGAAGATTATTGCTCATTTGTTGACAATCTCCTCTTCAAAAATCTTTCCATATTCTATTCAAAATTTAAGGAATTTATAATTACTTAGTTACAAATATTTAAAAATATTTCCAAATAGGCCTATAAACAAATAAAAAATATATCAATAATGTCAAGAATATAACAAAATAAATTTTTGAGATCAAGAATATAACAGAGTTAAAAAATATATTAATAATGAATAAAGGAAATTGCTATCTCTAACTCAATGACCTATTATAAACATGCATCAATGATTATGATTTAATGTTCAATTCAAATGATTCAATGTTCAATTAAAACATTAAAAAAAAGGCATCAATGTGTCACATGTGGTGTGGGTGTGGCCATGTGAGGGTTTGGCATAAAAAATAAATTAGCTCAAAAGGGGGGTTTTGCGTGGAGAATAAATTAGCACTAAAGGACAAAAGGTAAAACTTGGAAGAAGTGAGAAGAAAATTACTCTCAATTGTTAAAGTTTAAAAGAAGCTAGGAGTTTGGGTCTATCACCAAACCACAAATCAGTTACAGATTCAGTCTTTGTCTCTCACTATTGAGCTTTTTCTCTAGTGCCTTTAGATTATCCCATCACTGAACTGAAAGCCATAGGGAGCTAGGAGTGGGTGCATACGGATGCGTCTTCTCTTGCCTTTCTCTCTATGTCTCGAATTCATCTCTTTTGCTTCCTTGAAGTTTAGATTAGGTTAGTATGAATTTTTATATTTGGATTTTAAAAAATAAAATAACATTTTTATAAAAATTATTTGGGCTTTCTTGATCTCTCTTATTTAGGCTTAGATATTTGTTGGGTTTAATAAAATCTTTACAAAAATTTTTGGACCATGTATTCAAAAGACCCAAAATATATTCAAAATTGAGTCTAATTGAGTTAAAATATTATGGTCAATGATGTCGAAATGATAAAATTTAAGAGTATTATAAGTAAATATTCTAATTTGGGGTTCGACTCCCTCCCCTCCCAACACTAATCAATATTAATATCAACTAGATTTTTCTCCCTTGTGCAATGCATGGCACATGTTTTATTTGGAGGTCTAAAAGTTACATATTTAACTTTATAATGTTGAAGAGAATAAGATGATTTAAAATGGTGAGTTGTTACAAGTCAATTGAGTAACTAATTCCAAGTATTATTGTATGTAGTAGAAATAATGAGTAAAGGAATACGGTGGTAATATTACAAAACCTTAGCTAATGTTACAACATTTGAGTTGTGGGTTTTAATCCCCTCTTTATTGTTAAAGTCTTGCTTGATGATAACTGTCTGTGGGGAGATCTCCCACCTTTAGTGGGTTACAAACCTAGTTAAACCGATATTTACTAGTGGTCAAGCGGCTGACACAATCCCAAAATCCAAAATGTCTACCTCCAATGATGTAGCATTTTCCCTTCCCCTGATCTTTTTTATATCTTTCAAATAAAGATTGCATGTCAATAATGGCTTGTATTTTATTCTACCACAGCAAAGTGAATTTTAGAAAGTGAGATGAAAGTATAAATTAAACAAAACATGATAAAAAAGATTTCAATATACCTCTTCATCTACCAACACCACGCTTATTGATGAGATTAATTTGGAGGCCATTTGATTTTTGACACTTTATCTTCACCAGACTCTCACAACGATTCTCCAAGTATCTTTGAAGTGTCCATGTCTTTGAATAGGTTGTGTTCTTCATTGGCCATAGCTATGAAGGTGAACAAGGTAAAAGATAGGAGAGCGTGGGATTTCGGAAGAAACCACATGAAGACAAATTGTTGTTATAACGTATGGGTATAAATAGACAATGGTGTGTTGGGTACTTGGGTTAGATTGCAATTTGAATTTGAAATTTGAAATCAAAACTAAAATTGAATTGTGGAGAGAATTACAAATTGTACACTAATTTGAATTGTGGAGGGAATCATAGATGGTAGAGTAAAATTTAAAAACGATCTCAATTGTGGAGGGAATCGATTCCCCTGATTTCACTAATTGTAAATATAGAGGATTTCAATTTTGAAAAATAGGTTATATGACACATATGATGAAAGCAGAGATACCTCACTCGCCAGTTTACCTTTTTTTTTTAGTTGGGCCAATAAGCTGATCGCTGATTTGAGAGAAATACAAAGGTGAAGTTGAGTGAGTGGAGTAGAGGTGCTGCTCGCTGATTTTTTTTTGTTTTGTCTTTTTGGCTGAAAAACTCATCGCTGATTGAGATAAAGAGAAAGTGAAGGTGAGTGTGAGAGGTGGTAGGTCGGCATTAGGGGTGCATAAAGACGAGTCAAGACTGGGTTGATAGCCAACTCGATGTCCAGTCTTTATAAAGTTAAGCGGGACCGGACCAACACAGTCTCATAGACCGGGGTTGACCCGGTCTTTTAAAAGACCGGGTTGGTCCGATTTTAAAAAGTATCTAAAAATAAAAAAATAAATTAATTTTATTTATTAACAAAACTATAATTATATTCATTCCAAATATATTTTCTTAAAAAATAATATTATAATAAAAAATAAAATTTATTCCAATTATAAATACTTAATAATCATATATTATTTTTAAATAATATTAAGAAATTAATTTAAAGTTTTAAATAAAATTAAAAGATTGGATTTTTAAAAATATCCACAATAATAATATAGGCAATTTATTATATATAATGTATCAAGAAAATGTTATATAAAATTAATATTTATAAATTTTTAAATACATATATAATTATATATATATCGGGACCGGGTGAGACTGGGTTTAACCTTAACCCGGTGTTCAACCGGACCAGGTCTTCAGGACCAACCCGGTATGCCGGGTAGGATCGGGCCTACCGGGTTGGTTGCACACCCTTAGTCAGCATGATCAAGGAAGGAAGGGAATGGGTAAATGTAAGGGTGTGTTTGGTACGAGGGATATGAGAAGAAGGGAGGAGAGAGATTTTAATGTTGAGGAGGGGAGAGGAGATATGGAGGTAAGGGAAGGGGAAAGAAGGGAAGGGGATTGAGGTGAGGTGAGGGGAGGGGATGAATTTTAATAATTTATTATTTGGTTCAGGAGGGAGAGGGAAGTTAATAATAATTTGATTATTTTACCCTTGAAATTAAAAAATTTTTATATCATTTTTATTTTAGTAATTATTTTCCTTTCATAAAAATATTAAAATCTTATTTTTTAATCAAAAAATTTTTACATTCTATTTTTAAGGAAAAATTACTATTAAATCCTAAAATACTAAGGTATTTTTTAAAAAGTTCTAACACTACAAAATATTATACCTAAGTCCTATGGTCAAAATTAATATAAAATCATGAAAAACAAGTATAAAATCATGGAAGATGAGTATAAAAAATTTCAGTGTTGAGTATAATTTTATACTCATACTTCATGATTTTATATTCAATACTGAAATTTTTTATACTCATTTTTTGGAACATGGATGTAATATTTTTTGATATTGAAACTTTCAAATAAATATTTTTATGTTTTGAAAATTTTTTAATAATTTTTTCTATTTTTAAAAAAATATTTTTTATTTTAAAAAAAGGGGTCAGTAACAGTAAAAATAATTGTCCCTTCCGCCTCCTAATTTCGGAGAGAACAGTTTGAGGGGAGGGGGAGGGAACCCCTCCCCACTTTAAAATGTCCTATCTAAACAAGAGGAAGGGAGTTTGGAATGTATAGATTTTATGGAGGAGAGGGGAAACTCCCTACCCAAACTAGGGGTAAAGGATGGTTCTTGATAATGCAATAACTAAAAAAAAATATATAAATAATACTTTATTCATGGTAGTTTTTTATACCATCATTTTTTATAGGTACTAACTCAATTTCTTCAGTTGGATTGTATTTATTTATTTATTGTTAAATTATATTATATTTATTTATTTATCTATTGTTTCATTAATAACACTTTTTTAGAGCAACATTATTAAAATAAATTTATATTTTGGAGGGAATGTTCCCAAACGAACCAACAAATATTCCTACAAGATTATAAAAAATCCTCCATAATTTGATTCATAAATAAATTTGAATTAATAAATTTAAATAACAACTAATTAATAAATAAATAATACTATGAAAAAATTTATCCTTGAAAAAGATAATACAAAATAGTACTTTAATTTTTGAATTCTTTTAAGAAATGAGCTGTTGAAAATTAGTAAGATTAGATTAAAAAAAATGGAAAATTAAGGCACAATGGCAAAGCCATGTGGCTAATGTAGAATGGCCAATGATCCTATTTTAACCTGGTACTCCCTCCATTCTATTTAAGATCCGTTTGGTTTTCAGTTAGTTAAAAATTAGTTTTTGGTAAAATTGATTTTATAACGTAATTATGATAAACATTGATTTTAAATAAACGTATTTATATTTGGATGATTTATTTAAAAATTGGTTTTGACAAAATTTATAATTTCCTCCTAAATTGAGCTTAAATTCTATTCCATGATTAATTTAATTTACTTAGACTAAAATTTAATCTGCATTTATTTAATTGAGAATATAATATATTTGATATAACTTTTTTTGTAGGTCATGATCTATGAAAATTAAAATTTTGAAGGGACATTTTAGTCAATAGATTGGATAAATTTTATGAAAATTTTATTTTCCTAATTTTTTTATTTTTTTCATTTTTATTAGTCCATTTTTATTTGACTTTAAAATAAATGTAGATAAAAATAAAAAAGCAGAATGAAAAAGCTGCTATCATACTGCTTCTTTGAAACCTCCGTTTTGCATCAAAACTTATTTTCAGATGGGAAAGCAAAAATATGCCAAACACACCCAAATCTTTATCAACCTTGGTTTTGGCCTCAAACCAAGGTTTGAGTAGTGATCCCAAACACACCCTTATTTATGAAAATTTCTTCCTTTTAAATTCTAAATATAAAGAAAAAGAAAAGAGGAGTTAACAATGTATGAATTTTTTTTCTCAAAATTGAGCTTCATTAAGACTCTTAAAAAAAGTTAATAGTGTATTAAATATACTCATAATTTAAATTAATATTAAATTAAATAATATAATTTTGGTAGATATTTAAAATGTGAGATAGATTAATTAGATTTAACTAATTAAAATTAATTTTTTTAATATATGTAAAATAGTTTTTTTCTTATAAATAGAATCAGAAGAACTAGAAGAATATATATGGAAATTTTATCAATCCCAGATAAAATAGTTTGGTCAAAGCCAATCTAACTTTTTATGACAAATAACAATACTAATTCACATGGCATGTTATATTAACTAGTGAGCTAAAAATCGGACTAGATTGACCGGTTCCTAGTTCGATTAGAAACCGGCCCCTAGTCTGGTCCAGTTACATATGCAAATTGGAGGTTTTCAGAATCGGTCAAGAACTGGAAATAAATCAGTACAAAACTGGTTTGAACAAGTTATAGCTTTTTTTTAAATATTTTTTAAAATAAAATAACATTATTTTTAGTACTAAGTAGTATTATTTTTTGTATAAATTTTTTTATTTCTATATTATAATATGTTATAAGTATTATTATGATACATAATAATTACTAATGATGAATTTACTTAACAAATAATTTGAAAATAGAATATCAATTGACTATTTTGAATTCAAAATATAATTATAGAAAAATATTAACTTATTTAGATTTTAATATTAGGTTGTAAAACTTATTAATAATATTTTTAATTTTCTATATATTATTAAATTTACTTTTTATCCTAGAATGAATCTTAATTTTATAATCATGGATAAATATCTTTTATATTTTTTATCTATATTATTTAAAATATATTAATTTGTTCACAACCGGTCCAACCCTAATTCTACCATTGAACCTTGAATTGTTACCTCATTCGGTTTAATGGCTGATTCGATTTTTAATACCTTGATGTTAACACGACTTATAATTCCATTATCCTAATTAATTACTCCATTCATTTCTTTTAAGTGTCACTTTTAAAAAAGATTTTTTTTTCATTTTATTTGTCATCTTTAAATTACAACATTAATTATTATTATTTTAACTATATCATCATATACTATTATTTTAAAAGTTAAATATAGAATTGATTACTTTTTTCTATTTACTATCTATTTCTTTAAGTATAAATTTAAAATTTAAAAATTAATTTTAACATATTAATTACATTTCTTAAGATCTGTGCAAAAATCTTAAATATTACTATTCTCATCTCATATTATAAGGTAACATGAAAGATTTCACGCATATTAAGAAAATTGTATAATATCCTTAAATTCCTAAAAAAACAAAAATTCATATTTTATTTCTATTAAATATAATTAATCAACATAATTTATAATACTAAACATCACATTGATGGGAATTAAGATTGACAAATAAAATCATGTTACCTTATAATATAGAATAAGGAAATCCTATTTATTATCTTATACTTCCTCTTATCTTTTTTATAAGGTACCATCTAAAATGTTTTTTTGGACAATACTATTTCAATTTTACCCTTAATTATTTATTTCTCAATATTGTAAATTGTTATCAGAGGAATAAAATCTTTAGTTAATTGGTTAGTTTTGGTTTAAGTAATATTTTCAACTTGTATATTAATTGATTTACACCATTTTTCATGTAATATTAATTAATAGTCTAATTTAATGAAAATTATATTATTTTAATTAATAGAGATAGAAAAAAATGTGTGTTTTTTTTTTTTAATTTTAAGAATATAACTAATATTTTTAATTTATATAAATTAGTTGAAGAGAACCGGAGTGTCATGGGACAGAGCTGAGTGTATATAATGAAACGGCATGAGTAATACTTAACGTTTGAGAGTGAAATATTCGAATCCGAATGTTTGAATCTGGGCTCATAATAGTGGTCTGTATACTTGTTTAAAAAACACGTGCACGGTGCCCAGCTATTATATTATAATAATCATAATATTAGGTATTAGGTGCAACTAGCAGCCGCCAGCCAGTAATGGGCTGCTACGATTGTACCCAAAACCAGGTCGTCGGCCCGAGTTTTCTTCCTTCACTGCTTTCCAATACCAATACCTTGTGTTGTCTTAATTTATACCAAAAACCATGGCAGGGTTGGTGGCTGGAGCATTTCTCTCCTCTTCTATTCATGTGGCTCTTGAGAGATTGGCTTCTGGTGACATTCTTGACTTCTTCCGTGTCAGAAAGCTCCGGGATGGCTTCTTGCTGAAAAAACTGGACATGACCCTTAACTCTCTCAACAAAGTGATTGAAGATGCTGAGGAAAGGCAATACAGAGACCATTATGTGAAGCGGTGGCTTGATGAGCTCAAAGATGCTATGTTTCAGGCGGAGGACTTGCTTGCTGAGATTGCTACTGAGGCCTCTCGACAGAAGCTGCAACTTCAACTTCATTCGACCACAGGTAAACTACGCAACTTCTTTACTTCCATTGCCTATCCGGTTGAAAAAGAAATTGAAACTAGGATCAAAGAACTTGTTGACTACTTGGAATTCCTAGCAAACAAAAGGGACGAACTGGGTTTGAAGGAAGGCTCTAGCGCTGGTTCTGAAGTCAGAGTGAGGAAGAAAGTGTTCGAAAGAGTACCAATGACATCATTGATAGATGAATCCAATATGTATGGTAGGGAGGCTGATAAAGAGTGCATAATAGAGATTTTATTATCACATAACATGGGCGGAAGGCCTGTGGATGTCATTGCTATAATAGGTATTGGCGGAATGGGTAAGACAACCCTTGCACGGCTTGTCTATGAAGACAGAAGGATAAAGGATCAATTTTACAGATTTTGGGTGTGTATTTCAGAAGAATTTGATATTGTTCAGGCTACAAAGGCGATTCTTCAAGCACTTGATGGTCCAACTGGACATTCAAATGATTTAAACTTCTATCAACTTGAGTTAAAGGAAAAATTGAAGGATAAGAAATTTTTCTTGGTTATTGATGATGTATGGAATCAGAATCGTACAATTTGGGAGGTCTTCCAAACTCCTTTCAACTATGGAGCTCCAGGAAGTAAGATTCTGGTAACAACACGTAATAAAAAAGTAGCAGAAGTCATGCACTCCACCTATGTACATCTTTTGAAACCACTACAAGATGAACATTGTTGGAAGTTATTTGCAAAACATGCATTCAATGACCAATATTATGATGTTGATTCAAATCTCATATCAATTGGTAGAGAAATTGTTGATAAATGTGGAGGATTGCCTTTAGCAATAAAAACATTGGGAAGTCTGTTGTACACAAAATTATCTCCACATGATTGGTTTATGATTTTGGAAAGTGATATTTGGCATTTAGCAGAGGATGACAGCAATATAATCCGTTCTTTAAGGTTGAGCTATCATTATTTACCTTCAACTCATAAGCGTTGTTTTGCTTTTTGTTCTATCTTTCCTAAAAATTACTTGATAAAAAAGGATGCTTTGATCCAATTATGGATGGCAGAAGGTTTATTATCTTCCACTCAAACAAGTAAGAGCATTGAAGAAGTGGGAAATGAAATTTTCAATGATCTAAAGTCTAGATCCTTTTTTGAAAAATCAAAAAGAGGTGGTGATTACTTCCTTATGCATGACCTTTTGAATGATTTGGCGAAGTCTGTGATGGGGGAGTTCTGCGTGCGGCTAGAGGTTGATCTGGCACAAGATATTCCAACAACGGCTCGTTACTTTTCATCCTTAACCAATCAAAAGGAAAATCTTCAAATCATTGAGGATATTTTCAAGTGCCACCAGTTGCGCAGTTTCATGGACAAGAATTTCCTCAATTATGACATAAAAAATGATATGATATCAAGACTTACTCGTCTCAAGTATATGCGGGTATTGTCTTTATGTGGACATCGAAATTTGACAAGATTGATGGATGATATAAGCAATTTAAAGCACTTGCATTATCTAGATCTTTCCTACACTGCAGTTGAGAAGTTGCCAAATTCAATGTGCTTGATGATTAATTTACAGACATTAAAATTAAAATATTGCTTTTGCTTGACTAACTTGCCATCACATCTTCATAAACTCATCAACTTGCGACATCTTGACCTGGAAGATAGTGACATAGAGAAGATGCCAAAATATATGGGAAAGCTAAAGCATCTCCAGACAATGAATCAATTTGTTGTGGGAAAGAATGGTGGATCTGATTTAAAAGAATTAGGAGCCTTACACCATTTAAGGGGTACTCTAGCTATTTCAAAGATGGAGAACATAGAAGATCCCACAGTTGCCAGAGGGGCCAATTTGAAAGAGAAGCTTTTGGATAAATTAGATTTCAATTGGGGATGGGTTGAAAGTCGTAAAGTGTTACAACAACAGGAAGAGTACATACTGGAGGCACTTGAGCCAAATTGTAATGTGAAAAAGCTCACTGTTAGATGCTATGGGGGTAATAGATTTCCAAATTGGTTTGATGGTTCACATTTGCCCAATTTAGTGTCTTTATATTTGACGAGATGTACCAATTGTGTAAACTTACCACCACTTGGGCAACTACCTTGGCTCAAGAAACTTGAGATTGAAGGATGTGATGGAATAAAGGTGATAGGTCAAGAGTTTTATGGGAAAGACTCCTCAAGTGCTCCATTTCGATCCCTTTCATATTTAAGATTTTCAGAGATGAAAGAATGGGAAGAATGGAATATATATGATGAAGGTGACAGTTTCCCCTGCCTTCAAGAGCTTTATATATGCTACTGTCCTAGACTGATAAAGTCACTGCCTCGCCACCTTCCTTCTTTAAAAACGTTACACATTCGGATGTGCGAAATTCTGGAAACTACACTTCCCAAGTCCTCTACCATGGAAAATCTGCACTTACAAAGTTGTAAGAAGATTTCAATGAAAGACTTGCCCACATGGAGCTCAACAGATGTGCTTCCACCTCTTCATGAACTGTCATTAAATAATTGTCCAGAGATGGATTCACTTCCCCAAGGAGGCATCCTTTCCAGCTTACAACGTCTTTCAATCTTAGACTGCCCCAAACTCATTGCTTCTTGCAAGGATTGGGGTTTGCATGAGACCCTCTCTTTGGAACAACTTGTGATTCGTGATAACTTTGAAGGTGCGGAGTCCTTCCCTGAGGAGGGACTGCTTCCACCCAATCTTCAGTCTCTTTCATTTCGATGGTGCTTGAAATTAAGAAGAATAAACTACAGGGGTCTTCTCCACCTCCATTCTCTTACTTCCTTGTCTTTTGATTACTGCCCTAGCATGAGTTTTGAAGGCTTACCAGAGGATGGTCTGCCTAGATCCCTTTGTCATTTGAGAATTGATAATGACTGCTCATTGCTTAAGGAGCGGTGTGAAAAGAAGACAGGACAGGATTGGCCTAAAATTGCTCATATCCCTAATGTATCCATCAGGTGAAATCTCTTGTGGTTCTTGAAGGTACTTCCTGATCTGGATTATACCCACATATGTATGTGTCTAGTAATTCTCTGTGCTTTATCTAACAACACCTCCTCATTCTCTTATAAAAGGCATCTTTGATATGTGGACATGGAGGAGTAGTGGTATCACATTTCACATGATGAAGGTTGGTTCCTTTAATTTGTCTAATTTGTTGTATTCAATACTTTATTTTCCCCTATTGATCTATGTTTCTTGAATTTTCATCTGTTACGTGCCTGCTTTTTATTTTCAGGACATATGATGCTCTTATGGTGCCCTTCTGTACATGTTAGATTACTAAAGCTCCACTGGTTCTAATGCTTGTATAGGTACTTGCTCTGCTTACACCATTAGTTGTAGCTTTTGGTTCTTGCTATTTGTTTTCTAATTATATGGTTCTCTTTTATTGACCAATGCATTGAATTGTAATCATATGTTCTAGTCAATATCAGATAATACGTTCCTTACCAGTGGTGACTAAAATGAATATCTTTCAATGTTGTTTTGTTCACACAGTGAAATGCATCCTTCCATACTTACATATTCAAAACACATCACACAATCAACTGTATTATCTCTACTCATTATTCAGATGTCTCACTTGGTGTTCAGCTATGTATTCTCTGGAGCTTCAGGCTTATCCCTTTGTTTTTCCAGTGCAGATTTCAAGGACTTCAATGAAGAAAACTTGAATGAATGAATAAAAAACTATAGATTGAAATATATCAAGAAGAAATCTGGTAAGGAAGTGTTCTTCTTTCAAACTGTCTTGGCCTAAGCTTGATGTCGTCACCTTTTCATAATTGAATTTTTGTTTTATTAATATATAATAATAACTTATGTCCATAACAATTTCCAGCATCATTATGGTGAATGATTGCAATTATTGAATCAGTTCTGTTTGGAGAAGGAACATTGCAACAAGACATATTTTTTAATGAACTCACCAAATTGGGGACTGTCAGGAGATCAGATTTTTTTCTTTGTCAAACAAAAAAAAATTCAAAGATTTGAGAGCCAAGGCACATCAACTCTGGTTCTCATGGCTGTAAAGGTATTTTCTGCATAATACGCCTATATATTTAGTAATTCTCTGTACTTCATTTTCTAATAAAAAGCATTAGTCTCTCGTGGAGTTACAATAGTATAAGAAAAATTAATTAACCTACATCTAATTGTGCAATAGGAAATCTTTGAAGGTTATATAATATTAAGCATGTAAAAACTCTTGGAAAATTGTTCATTTTGGGACATTGAGGAATATATGTAATCTGTGTATGACATTAAAGGAATTAATAATAAAATTACAATCTGAACACCAACATAAATTTATTATAATATTTACAGCAAACTTCTAATATTTGTGAAACTATTAGGATGATATTAGAAGTGAGGCTCTTGTGAAATGCTAGTGCTTATAAAATGCTAACTAGCACGTTGAATGGGGAGCAAGATGACATATGGAGAACTATTATGTAGTGCACAAGAACCGGAAACTTGGGCATTCATAAGCGATCCCATGACATGGTAGACTATGGGAATAATGAAAATAATTGTAGAATCTGATTCTTTGTCTCTTGTTCGTGCCTTGAAAATGCAATCTAGAGAGTACAATGGAGATGGAAGATTGCTGCAGCATGCGAGAAGTTGGATGCTTAAGGAATGGGAAATATAACTTCAGCATGTATATAGAGAAGCAAATGATTGTGCTCATCATATGGCAATCTCATGTTTGGATGGGAAAAAAAAGTTACTAGTTTATAGTTGCTCCCACTGTTGAGATGCAATAGCTGATGAGGAAGGATCTGATTGGCCATGGAAAGTCATGAAGAGTGGCTGCTGTCACTTGATTTGTTTTTTGAGTGTTTTTTCTGTTTTTGTTGGCCCTTTGTGCTTGAACTTGATGTTAGGACCTTTCTTGCTTGGTTTCTCTTCTTGTTTGGGGTCCTTTGACCCCCTATGTCAAGAGAAAAAAAAAATCATAAATCATATTAATAATGATTAGTTCAAATCTTAAATATATACATTTATAATTGAATAACATTGAACTTTTCCATGTTACCAAAACAATAAAAAACAGTGAACATCCCTACTATTTTCTAAGTCACAGTGCATCAAGCTGACTACCTTTTTTTTGTTGGGAACAGGATTACTTCGCATTTACTGTGGTTAGATATCTTCTAAAAACAAACAGTAAAAAATCTGTCTTGTATTATATATATTATATTGGTAATTGCAATAATCAAAGTTCACTATATGTTAGTTGGAAAAAAAAGTTAACCATAGCATATGTTGCTTCACAATATAAAAACAATTCAAATTAAGCCCTGCAAATATTGCAGGAAAAATATAAAATTATTAAAATATATTACTCACAATCCAAAAATAAATAGGAGTTCATATTTTCATTTGAACTTGAATTTGTCTCGTGTTGGTTTCTTTCAGTATTAACTAGAAAAAAATTGTGTCATAGCACTGAACGAAAAACTTCTCATGTTTATGGGAGATCTTTTCCACCCAATTTTTTTTTTCACATTCCATTTTGTCCTAAATGATGCTTAATGTAATAAAACAGAATAATAAGAAAGAAGCATAACGAAAAAATTTAATATGATCATCCCAAAAACTTAAAAATATAAACTAATCATGTAACTGTGTTAATTATTAAAAAAAAATTACATCCTCAAATTAAGGGTTATAATAATTTCAAATAACAGCCTTTTTAGTAAATTTAATTTAAGAGTAGCATAGGTGACTTTCTTAATTTTAGAGTAGTTGCGATTTTCAAACAATTGTTCCATTTTTCTTTCCTATTCCAAATAGAGATATGGTTCATCATCTCCATAAAAATATGGGATCTTTAAGTCTTTACTATTAGACATCCTTGAGAATCACTCTTAAAGGAGGGAGAAAATCTGGAATTTGAGGATGAAATATGACCGAGATTGATGATGAAGCCGTGAGGAAGACGATGCACAAATTTGACAGCACAGGTCGAGATCCAGATTTTGGAAGGAAGGACGAGTTATTGTTTCCCTGATGATGACCGAAACCAATTTGAGAAGGGATAGATGGTTTGATTTGCTTGTATAGTAAGATGGAGAGAGTGAATGTGATCGAAGATGAAGGACGTGTTTTCGGAAAATTGACTATGGTACTATAATTTAGAAAAGTTTTTCTCCATATACTATAAGTTTGAAAAATTTTCGTAAAATGCTACAACTCATCTCCGGTTTAGACAAGTCAATTTGTTTTTTTTTTAACTGAAGCAAAAATCAGTTTGAAACAAGGCAAGAAGTCTGTTATCCAATAATTAAAAATTTAATAAAAATTGATATAATAATTATGTAATGATGAATAATAATTGAGTAATAGATATAATAATCAGTAATGATTAATAATAGATAATTATGTAATGATTAATCAAATTTCATAATTATGGAATAATGATAAAAAGAAATGATTAAATAATGATTAAAAAATAGTGTCTATTAAAAATAACAAATATTATTGAAATTAATAATTTTTAATTAAATACTAAAAATAAGTTGAGGAAAATTTTTTATTAATTAATAATTAACTATATTAATTGATAATAAATTAACAAATAATAATTAATAACAAGCAATTAAGATTAGAATTTGTTACAATAATTAAAGATAAAATTTTTTTTAGAAGAAAAATTGTAGAGATCCTATAAATAATAATTTCCTGTGCCACATCTCAGTTATCCTCTAACACGTTGTGGCCGTTCTTGTATTATTGGCTACTCATGTTGAGATTCAGGTGACTCTGTAGTATAAGGAGCTAGTGGAGTATTCAAGTCAAATATAGGAGATTTAATTGGAGGAACTGGCTATTGCAGAGTTATGAATGCTTCATTTGATGGTTCGCCAACATCAAATGTATAGTTATTATACTCTGTTGCAAAAATTGTCAGATTCTCAAATAAAGACATAAATGATGACTCGAAATTGAATGAGTGAAATTGAGGCAGAGTTGAGGATGACATATGATATGATTCATTAAAAATGTCTGAAGATGAAGCAATGCTTTGATCTTGTTCATCTTCATTTTCTACTACGACTTCTTGATCTTATTCATCTTCTTCTTTAACCACAATTGGTGGTTGAGTTGATAAATAGCTACCATGTCGCTTACTTGATCTCCCCTGAGGAATCAGTAGACGTGGTAGCTCAATTGCAGGTGGAGCAGGCTGAAGGACCATATTATAATATTGTTCTTTTAATGCCATTATGATATTACGTTGGTCTTGTATAACTCTTTCTTGATATTCCGTGATTGACATTGGCATAGGGTTATTCATACTTAGTCTAATTAATTCATCTGCTATGTTGACCTGAAATTGATAATAACCCATTAGGTAATAACACTACCTATATAAACAAAACAAAGACCAAGATGACAGATACTTATAGCAAAACCAATTATACCACTAGCATGGTGGATCCACCGTTGAGTGTGTCTCCAATACCATCGCATACACTTAGATGTGTGATCTAATATTTCATGTGCCATAGGTGACTTAGTTGTAGCACCATGCCATCTATTCCATACCTCAACAAATTCGTTATGGTCTTCAACCTAATTGATATATGTTTTTCCTCTTAGCTATATCGTGTTGCAATTCTCAAATAAACTGGGGGTTTATGAATCGGTTCTTATCGACCAAATTGTCTAAGCACACGATCAGGATGATATCATTCAATTATATTGAAGCATATAAGGGGGACTGAAGCTCGCCGAATTTATGGTGTCTCTAAGCAATATGTTAGAATGAATTGCTCACCGGTAAAGATTCATATAGTTGCTAAATTATATCATCCTCCCCCATTTTATCAAGCAATTTCCTATAATGTCACAACATCCTCTCATTCAGATGAGGTGGTTTGCCTACATTTTTACATTTGTAAAAATATAGAGGAACTTGTTAAACTTTGCATGATTAAGTTAATAAGCTAAAATCAAATTGTTTGAGTGTAAATTAAACATACTTGAATCCCAATGTTGGTGTCAGAGGATAGATATTTGTATGTAGATTTGCTAATGGAGGTTGTTGTGACACTAGCATAGGAAATCCCTTGCTATATTTGTATGTCTCTAATGCCCAGAGGTGGAGTAACGTCATGCATCTGCTAGTCCCTTGCTCTGTATATTCTGTAGCATTACATAATTCTCTATATAAATGGACTAATATTGCAGATCCTCAAGAATATAGACTTGCTCTACCCAAATCCATGAGTAGTGGAAGATGCATCAAATAAACCCTCTATCCAAACTTATCTTGCATTAGATATCCGCCAATCAATCTAAGTATATATGCACAAATAAACCCTCTGACTAAACCTATCTGGAAGATACATCAAATAATGAGCTATATAAATATATTTTTCTTAATAGATTATTATTTCATTAAGTAACTAAAAAGATTATTATTATCTCATGGATTTTAAATATTTAATTTCTAAATTAAAAAGTTATCCTTAACTTTAGAGATGCTATATTTGTAAACTTTTTAATACATTATACAATTTTTCTCTAGTTTTCTATTATTATCAATATTATAAACAAATAAAATAAAGAAAAACTTAACTACATTAATATATCATGTTATATATTTTCTAAAATTATTAATATTTTTTATGCATGAAGATACTATAGTTATGAACACATGAAAAAATATTAAGCACATTTTTATATTATAATTGAAGTAAGAAAAAGCTAAATGGTTTAACAAAATAAATATATCTAACTAGATAGATTATTTTAAATTATAAAATAATGAGCTATATAAATATATTTTTCTTAATAGATTATTATCTCATTAATTAACTAAAAAGATTATTATTATCTCATGGATTTTAAATATTTAATTACTAAATTAAAAAGTTACCCTTAACTTTAGATATGCTATATTTATAAACTTTTTAATATATTGTATAATTTTTCTCTAGTTTTCTATTATCAATATTATAGGACAAATAAAATTTTGAAAAAAAATCACTTAACTACATGAATATATCATATTACATATTTTCTAAAATTATTAATTTTTTATGCATAAATATACTATATTTTTTATTAAGCACATTTTTATATTTATTAAATTAAAAATTATGAATATTTACGAGATATGTTATATTTAGATTTGATAAATAAAAAAATTATAATGTTCAATTAAAAAATTCTACTATATTTTAAATATTTATATTCTAAATTAAAGAAATTATCCTTAACTTTATATATGCTATATTTATAAATTTTTTCATACATGATATAATTTTCCTCTAGCTCTCAACAATCCATATTATAGAACAAGCAAAAATCAATTGTATTCACACATTAGAAAAAATCGTGTATTTTGCCTTGATTAACATCCCCTTTAACATGGTGTACAATTTTGGTCCAATCATAATCCATAGTGACATATGTGAACAAGCATGAGAATTTATATAAATCTAAACATAAAGTGTTGAAATCTAACCAAAATGTTTGTACTCCCAAAATCACAAAGCTTAATTTGGTGTGTGAGAGGATCAATCTACAGTGAAGTGAATGCCATGAATTAAAAATAAATAATTACTTATGAAAGTAAAACAACCAAAGAAAAACTTACAAAAAAATTTGAGGATTCACTCTATAGTAAACTTCATGCATAATCTGTATATATGCCAATCCCCTAAAAATCTGACAACATGGTATCAAGTTTGGATACTACTACTAATTTCTATTATCAATATTATAAAATACACAAATTAAAAAATCCTATATCTAAAACATATAATATCAAACTATACAAATATATATACTATTAATGACGATTATATTTATTTTAGTAAAGACTGAAAAAAAATAAGTGAATATATAAATGAAAATTGAACATAGAAAAATAGTAAAGTTTCAAGCAAAATGTACCAAAAGTTACGAAATCAGATTTGAGATGGAGATAAAGGATGTAGGAAGAAGATTTGAAGAGGTCCACTAGTTCCTCTGAAATATGAAATGAAGAGAATAAGCCAAACACACTATTTACACTTACTCAGAAAAATGAAATGAATGAAGAACGTGAAAAAAATTCGGTTAAATTTCAAGTAAAATACACCAAAAATTATAAAGACAGATCTAAGATGAAGATGAAGGTCGGAGGAAGAAAATTTGAAAAGCTCCACTAATTGCTTTGAAATCTGAAATGGAGAAACTAAGTAAAACACGCTGCTTATCTTTACTCAAAAATATGAAATGAACAAACTTGAAGAATACAGCGATGATCTTGCTCAGAAATATGAAATTAATGAACTTGAAGAACATAGTGATGATCTAGTGGTTTTAAATAAGTCTGTGACTTCACGCTCCCCTTACCCCTCATGTTCCCCCTATTTAGCTTGGTCAGGCTGACTAGTTAGGTTGACTAATCTCAACCTAACCGAATAAGACAAAACATGCAGTGTTGTGTCTTATATTTAAAAATAAAAAATTACCTTAATCTCAGTTTCTCAGAAATTGAGATTTATTTTAACATGCTTATGCCAACATTGAAGATCTTGGTTCAAGAGAAATCAAGATCTTAAAAAAATCTTGAATTGAGATCTTCAATTTTTTTTTAATTTTAAACATTGTCTTGTCAAGCACATATTACTCCCCATGTCTAGTCTTTTCCTGTGACTTTTGGTTTTGTCATATCAAAATAAAAAGATCATTAAAAAACTTCATACTCTTGCACAATTCCTTTTTAGTGCCAAGTTTTGTCATTTACAAAAAAAATATTAAACACATAGTACTCCCTCCATGTATTCCTTTATGTGTGTGTTGAGATTTCTTTTAGCTTCAACTATTATTTAGGCAGTGTTGCATGGCAATGTTGCATCTTATCATTTATTTTTTTTTAAAAAAATAAAATTTAAAATATGAATTAACAAAATTTTTTTGGTAGGGTAGATTATTTGAAGCTACACATAATTACCTATATATTTCTTTCACTTTTAAATAATACAATTTTTGAAAGCATTATTTGATTTAAATATAAGATATTTTGTAATATTATTTAGTGTAATTATTATTTTTTATATCTTTAGTCTATATTCTCACCTGTTCTTTTTATAAGGGACTTTCTAAAAGTTTTTTCTAATCCTTTTTATAAGGGACCTTGTAATGTTTAGTGATATTTTTTTTTACTTTTCTCTCGTCATTTATTTCTTCTCGTAAATTATTATTAGACTTTTTTTTTATAAAAGAAGCACTTTTAATTGTTCAATTAGTAATATTTTTAGTTTTCTTTTAGTTGGTCTCACACTTTTCAACTTAATAATGATAGAAAATTTTTATTTAATGTAGATTGCATTATTATTATAATAAATAGATGTAGAAGAGGATTTTTTTTTTTAATTTTAAGCAAATAACTAACTTCTTTAATTTATGTGAAGTGGTTGGAAATTCCTTATTAAAAACATCGAAAAATGTAATTAATAGTAATTAATAAATGAGAGATGAATGATATAAGCTGTATGAAAGATAATATAAATTAATAAGAGCAAAATATTGAAATTTTATAACAAATTTAATTATTTAACAATTTTTTAATATGTGTAAAATAATAATTAAAAGTGTGTTATATGGAGTATATATTATTTTAAAAAATCTATCTTGTGTAAAAAATTTGAATGTCAAAGAGTGAACGTCACAATCCCCATTATTTTTTAATTTTTCTCTAATATAGAATCTTGATTTTGTGAAAACCGAGATCTATGGGTCTGTTTGATAGTGTTTCTTATTTTATTGTTCTCAAAACAGTTTTACAAAACTGTTTTCTAGAAAAAGTTTTAGAAACAAGAAAATAAAAAAATCTATTTGAATAATTATTTTCAAAATTATAACTAGTAATTAATAGATGAGTTCTTCAAAATTCATAATTTTATCATTAATGAGGTGGGTATTTTTCACATTTTTCTTGTGTTTTCCAAAAAAAAACTACAAAACATCTTAAAGATGTTATGAGTTTTATGTTTGTTTTTTATTTTTTTGTTTTCCAGAACTGTTTATAAAAAACAGGTTTATCAAACATTTTTTTTGTTTTTCTGTTTTCAAAAACAAAAAAACTGTTTCTTAAACATCTGCCAAATAGGCCATATATCTTCGGAAAAATGAGATCTCAGTTTGGTGAAAACTGAGATTTGTGTTTGATATCATTGTATCTTGGTTTAAGGGAAACCGAGATGTCTATTGCTACATTCTTCTATCAAATCAAAATGAGATCATATTTGATATTATTTTATGGGCATTAGTACACGCTTTCTCAAACTCTAACAAACCGAAATCATATAATTTGTAGTATTTGGGTAAATAATTTTAAACTTATAGCATATTGGTAAATCATTTATTTGGTTGATATATTTGGGTAAAAAAGCCCGTGTTTTCACCAAATGTGGCTTTGAAAGAAAGGTTTGTTTGGATAGTTGATAGATTGATAAGGATGTGTTTGGTGTTTGTACCTGGACTTGAAGGATAAAGGCAAGTTTGGCTTGAGGAATTAATGAGGATGACATCGTTGATGATAATTAGGATAAAGGATGACATGTGGTTGATGATGTGGATAAAATGTCTGAATCCAATTTCTACCTTGATGTTAACTGATATGGACTTCACGAGAAATCTATCTGCGAACCTAGAAAATACAGAAGATAGTAATGTGAAATCTTGACTCAAATAGATTGATTGAACTAGAACTCAATGAAAACTTGCCTTAGAGCACTTTCGCTGTAGAAGACATCATAAGAGTAGATCAAGCTCTTGATAAGTTAATGTATTTTAAGAAGAATATAAAGAGCTAGTGAAACTCATTAATTGAATAAGTATTAAATATTATTGATCTAATCTGCATTTAGTGGTGGCAATTTGGGCTAGCACGCCTTAGGTCAGGCCTAAAACGGGCTGAGTCGAAAAGGCTGGATTGCTATATTGGCTCGGTTTTAAAAGCTAAAGTCCATAAATAGCGAGCTTGTGGGCTCGTACATTTTTTAAAATAACTTTTTTGTTTTTTATTTTTCATATAATTTTTTAAATTAATACAATTAATTATTATCATTATTTATTAAAAATCAATTTAATATTTAAATTTTATAATTTATACATTACTAATTAATAAAATAATGTATTTTTTATTAATTTAAACAAAAAAAAAAGAACACGGGCTAAACAGGCCAACTTATGGCCCGCTTGAGTCGAGCATGAAAAGCCCGTGTTGTATATATGCTCCAAAAATTAAGGCTTAACTAGTTCATTTTTCGAGCTTTTTGGGTCAGCCCATCGTGCCTGTCCCATTTTGTCAGCTCTATCTGTATTATATGTATAAAAGAAGCCTTTAATAAGGCAAAAATTTTTTTTAAAGTAATTAAGAATACTTTAGGGGCTCAAACAATTCTAATAAATCTAAGAAATCTTAAAAAAATAATTAATTACCTAAAGTCTTAAAAATAAAAATGAAAATACTAAACAAATAATAAAAATAATATTTTAATCATAATAATAATAGATATTCCTTAAATATAAGGTTTATCTAATAAACTTTAAATTAAACTAGTTTAAATCTAAGATTTGGCTTCATAAAATATAAATTAGAAGCTACAAAATATCTTAATCTAATTTAAATGAAATTAAATCAAATAAAAGAAATATAATCCTAAAATACTTTAACTAGGACACTCCTATCATATGATCTTCAATGAGGTCATGTACCCATTTAAATGGTATTTTCTATGTTGGGTTTTTAGACTTAGATTTTTCTTTTTATTTGGGCTTCAAAATATTATAATCTTTTTTGGAATACATCACAGCATCATTAATTCTGCATGGCTCATTTCAGTATATATTTGGACTCGAACAAGCACGATTAAGGCCTTGTTTAACTCCATCAAATGCATAGTAGCACATTGGGCCTTTAGTGTGATGAAATATGCTCTAAAAAGTACTTCTAATATGTTGAGTGGTCCTTTTAACAATGGGTTTCTCAAAGTATGAGTTTCTCAAAGTAAAGTTCAACATATGAGTTGGATTATATAATGTGTTAATTAAGCCCTCCTAATTTACATTAGTTTTCGTTAGCCTTTGTGTATCTGAGAGTGATGTTGGGCTTGTGTGTGTGTAGTGTCTTGATATTGGGTTTGAGTTAGTGCGGTAGTACTGTGGGCCAAATGAACAAAGTCTCTAACTAGCTCCAACTACATTATTAGAAAAGTTATGGTTCTGCTACTGAAGCTGAGGGTTTGATACTGATATGAATTTATTAAAATAATAGTACTTATCTACAACTTCATTTTCCTTCAGATGTTGTACTTCTCTATTGCTTTGAACTTCTTGCTTTGGGTATTTTTTATTAATATTTTCCTTTTGACTAGAATTAAAACTGGCTAGGCTATTCTATTTGTTTCATGCCATCAAAACAATTCAAGGTATCTGATTGGCTTTCAGAACATTTTTCATCCCAAACACTTCATTCATAGAATTGAATGGAAAAAATTCATATTTGTTTAAATGTTTTGAGGAAGTTATTAGATGTTTGGTTAACTTACAAAATGGGTTGAATGGATTTAAAATTACAGTTTGAATTCCAAATTTTGTAGATTAGACTTGTATAGTTCCTCTGTAAACTTTTCATAATACATTTATCAATATCATTAAAGAACACAAGACTAAAACATATTGGACAAAATCATGGCACTTGCAGATTTAGAGATTTTCTCTCTACAAACAACTTGTTCTGTTTCAGGGCATGCAGGAACTGATCAGAAACAAAAATGGAAGAAAATGAAGCAAATGAGTTTTCCCAGGGAGCTCAGTATGTGGTTGCTTTAGGCAGCAATGACCTCACCAACAACTACCTAATGTCTGTTTTTAATGATTCATGGACATACAAAGATGAAACATTTGTGGACTACTTGATGGGAACATTATGGGACTAACTCCAGTTCATTAATTTTACTCTTAACAACTAAGTTCTCTTTGTTTCTTTAATGGCTTTAGGAGTTTGTTTATGTTTAGCTTCTGCAGAGTTTAGGAGTTAGACAACTAATGGTGTTTGGGTTGGGATCAATGGACTACATTCCTCTTCGAAGAGTGCTTAGTACTTCTGGGAATTGCAAAGAAAGGGCAAACTATTTGACCATTTATCCTAAAACTGAACAAGCATAGGTTTAGAAAGAGAACTTGTATGATTATATAGACAAAACTGAAGTTTTAGAAATTATGGCTACCATGGATTCATTTATTGGATTGAGGAAAGTGCATCTAACAAAGCATGATAAGTGAACTTTTTCTCTGTTACTGTTCTAAATTACACTTTATTTATTGCAATAAATCTGAAAAATAAGCTTGTGTAAATTAGTGATGCAACTGTGCTCATTTGGTGACTAAATTTGCCCCTTTTTTCCACATGTTGTATTCACATGTTGTTATTTGGATATTTTTGTTAGTCAAAATCACTTTTGTTGTGCAATTACGAAAGCAGAATGGTTTGCAATTTAGTTCCTTCAATGAATTCTAGGGAAAGGAAAGTGCAGGTCATGATTTGTTTGATTTTATTTGAAATTGCTTACACTTTTGCCTTTTCTTTGTAATAAGCACATTAGTTTCAATCCTTGTCTACTTAGAGGTCATATGTTTTGTTTACTAATAGCAATGGTCTATACCAATTAGCACTAATTGTAGAATGGTCTATATTAGTTAGTATCAATCCTCATGTGCTAAGTTTTTTTCACTGCTCATTAGCTTAGAGCTCATATCTTTTGTTATATAATTGATCATGTATGTACATCAGCTTAATTGTCAAGACTGATTCATCTCCATTCCTTGGTTTATGATATCTGTAAATTGTAAATTGATTGATTAGAAAATAATCCCTTATTTATTAACTTGGTACTCTTAGCAATCATAAATAAATTTCAACTAACTCAATTCAATGCCTGGATATACTAGAAGACGCACCAAAATATTGCACCAACTGTAAGCCACATGTATAAATATACTGATTTCCAAGTTTATTTCTGATGCTCGAAGGCAGTTGACTACTACAATAATGAGATAGTTTGGAGTTTATAGTTGATACAATCTCTGGCAGGATTTGCTTCATGGAAATGAATGCCCATCATCAGGTGCTTTATTGATTTTGTAAAGTTTCTTTATTTTTATGTGGTTTACATATTCATTACATGATGCATCTTATTTGAGGTTGAGCATTCCGCCACAGAGATGATTGTTGGTCAAGAACTTGTAGAATGGCATATTAACGTCACCAATGGTGAAGTTTTTCCATTAATTTGGCAAGGGGTGGAGCGCTTTTTGCATGGATGAAAAGCAAGGATTAGATTGTTATTTGAATCCATGGTAGTATGTGAGAACGATGTTGGTTTTTGGGCAACATTTGGGAGAAATTTTAGTTGAATGTTTACTTATCTGTGTTCTTGCTAGATTATGCCTTGAGCCTTGATTTGTTGCTAGCAAGACTGTTCAAATGTTGAGTTTTTGAAACCCTTTGGAGCTATGGCAACTAATGGATTTTTGTGAGCAACTTGCAGATTGATGATGTGCTCTGACACAACGAATTTCAAGTGATTAACAAAACGGCCTTTGCTTAATAAATCAAATGTAATATCTTTTTTTAGAATGAAAGGCTTAAATCTGCCTATTGTTTCATTTTCAATTGTTTAGAGTGTTGAATTGTTTTCTAATTAGTTTTATGTCTTGTGTACTATTTCTCTTGCAAGTTTGATTTTTGAATAGAAGGCTGAAAATTGGGTTTAAAGGTCTTTGATCATTCTATGAAAAAAAAATTATATAAAGGGCATGGAATGCTTTGGGAAGTGTGTGGAGATGAGGCATAGATTTTTCAAAGGTTTTTTTTAATATGCTTTTTGGATTTATCTTAAAATCATTTTAAATCTCTGCAAACAAAAAGTAGGGTAATGGAAAAAGATAAGATCAGGGATGAATACAATACTTTCAATACTGAAGACATTTTTTTTTTGGCATTTCATTTTTAAGACACCAATCTAAAACTTTCATTATTTTCTGGAAAAAGTGTTCGGATTTTTTTATGATGATTATTTCTTATTCCATTATTTCTTGAAAATAAAATATTTGGATTTTTATGTTAGGTGTATTGTTTTTATGATCACCTTAATAAATTCTCGTTCTCGATTTTGTCCTCCAGTTATGCCACTTTGTAACCTTTGTTCTCATGCATATTATTTCTTAAGAATGTAGAGTGCTGAACTTGTCATTTTGATGTTTTGTTTGGTTTTGCATCGGCAAGAAGCTTATTTGTTAGGAAACGCTAACACTCACATCAAGTGGGAGTGGAAGAGATTTGAGTTTACGGCCTACAATTATAGTTACAATGGAGAAATTAATTAGGGGTTCGAAGTAGTTATTGTTATTGAGGTGAAAAAAATTACTTGAAAAGTCTGTGTAAATGTATAAGTTACTCGCTAGAAAATATTACTCAATAATATAGAAAATTTTGAATTCTCATATGTTGTGTCTAATATTTTCTTATAAATAACATTTGACAAAATTTCTTGCATGCAGCTAATAAAGGCTTTGTTGACAATATTGCCTTGTAACAAATATTTGTTACCTTTATATGTTAGTATTACTTCACTAAAGATCAAAGCATTATATCCTATTGAAAGTATAAATATGACAAGTCCAAAATTAATTTAAACTATTATCTGAGTATGATAGAATTTAATATCTTACTTTTGGTATTAAACAAATACAACATCATGCGAATAGCCCAGGGGAAAAATATAGTTCTTATATGAATATTAAATGATGCTTCAAAGCAAGATTGTTTCAAAATCACAAGAACATTGTGGTTGTAGTTTTCATTTATCATGATAAGAATGAAATTTGAACAAATAAACTAGAGCTATACATGGTTACGCAGAATGTGTTTTTTTGCCACTCTGAAGGCTTAGCAAAATACATACAACTTGGAACTTTTAATCATGATAGGAGTATAGCATTTTGCTTAGACTGTGTGTGAATGTTGGCTACCAGACTTTCAGATCAGGCACAATCAACCATATTTATAATGGGACACTTCAATATCAAGATAAATAAGACAGTAAAGATTTGCCCAATTGAATTTTTCTTTACCGTCTTTACATGTTCAGTGTCCTTTATTCTGTGATAACTTGATAGATACGTCCTAGAAATTTCCATAAAAGATTATCAATCATGCAGTTACTTCACAAGCCATAGATGGCCAGTGGATTTTATGACTTGGAATAGGCTGCGAGAAGGTGATGATAAGATGAATAAAAAATACCTATTGACTTTTAAGACAAAGTAAATAACATTTACGAAGACGTTATTATAATAGGATGGTGATCATTTCCTGCATATTACGGGCAAGCCAAGAGAATTTGATATCATGACCAAATGCTTTATACTTCAAGGACCATCTTGAGAGGTCAGGTTTTTCTGGCAAAATCTGTGAAATGGATTAAACATTTAGTCAAGGAAAAAAAAATCAAAATTGGAAATTTAATTTGTACTTTTGTGGCCTAAATGGAGATTACGGGTTTTCAATTTTTCTAGGGTAGCATTTGGACCAGAAGCAAAAATGCATTGTTGATGAACGAAATGGCTCCTTCTCCTGCTTTAGCAACAAGCCAGAGGAGGAAAGGTTTTAAACTAATCAACTGTTTCTGAGATGAGGGGATTTCTTAAAAGTTGTTAGGTTCCCAAATCTATTGTATTATTATTATAATTATATTTTTTTGCTAAGATATATGGTAAGAGATGTATTAGAGGTAATATGCAGCCAACTTCTTATGACATCTTTATTCATGAATGTAATTGTTTTAGCTGATTGCTTCAGTGATTGACTAAGAGAGAGCATTGAGAATAGCTCTTGCGCACCGTAGCGAGGGATGGCTTCACGATCAGAATAACAAGCATAAGCAACTGAGGCAGGCACATCAACCTCCATCATAAAATTATCCTAAATAAATTGGAGAAAGTGATATTTCTTGAGAAAATACAGATACTGTAAAAGTTACTTCTCATCAGTGCTGATACACTTTCTACTTCCCAATTCTATACAAAGAAATTTATTTTTCTTTAGTATGAAAGATGGAATTGATAGAAGAGTGTAAGTATCACTAAGAATTCTTAATGTAAAATACAAAAGAGAAGATATAAGACAGAAGGTCAGGATTTGTGTGCGAAAGAGGGTTACGTGCAATCCTACCACTCCAAGACAGGGGAAAAGCGCATGGAGCCATGGAAGGCTGAGGTCCGAACAAATGACCTGGATGTTAGTCTGAAGAAGCGGTGATTGAGATGAGAGACTGAGGAATTGAAGAAAAGGCTCTGCAAGAAGGATTGGAAGCAAATAGAAAGTAACAAGTGGTTCCAGTTGAGGAGGACAAGTGGCTCAAATATGGAGACCCAAGGCTTGAGATCAAAGTTGCAGCAGACATGGTCAATGAATGCCCTCAGAAATCTAACAGCGATGCCGATACAGACGCGATAGATAGTTAGGCGCCCAGAGTCCACAGCCACGAGCCACGTCTCAGATTTCCTCCATCCGGCCTGCTTTTGAGTCATCTCTGATTCTATATTATTGTCTTCAAGTTGTTTATGTGCTTCAAGGCCCAACTACTCTGATTTAATTTTCCGTAAACTCAGAAAAGACTTGTTTGGTACCGGCCCATAAGCACTTAATTTACGAGAAAAATTTTCATTTCCATCCATAATTGGGATTTTGTTTATTCTTTCTCAGTAGGTAATCAACAAGTCCGCTTCCATTGCCCTTACAGTCCATTGGGATGTGATAGAGTAGAAGATACTCTCTCTTGATCCCTTTCAAATTGTTAAAGCTCTTTTAATAGATGAGAGAAAATCTAAAAATTTAATAATACCTATATTTTGAAATAAATTTCTGATAGGGATATTAAAATATTTTAGAAGATCACTAAAAGCGAGGTTCAATGAATCCAGCCTGCGGTCAACATACGGTAATTGCAAACATTTTTTTAAAAGCAGAGGTTTCATGCAGTGGCGTATCTGTGTTGCCTACCTTGGAGAAAATTGCATGTAAATTGACTTTTAATATATTGCACTTCATGCCATTCATATTTTACACACCCTGCCATTTTCATGTCTCTCCTTTATTTGACTTTTAATCCAAATCATTTGAGTTTAACAATATTTTAGATATATATGAAAACTTACCTCCAGCAAAATAAGTTTTAAAAATTGTGAAAATTCATATGTATAATTAAAGAGAAAATACATAGATGAATGATTCTTTAGTGACTTATATATTGTAAGATATGTTTTTAATAACATTGATAATTGATAATCAGTAGATTGTTCAATGATTTTAACACATAAAAATACATAAAAGCACAATTGTAAGGTACTTTCTCAATTTTCAAATAATTAACACTTAAAGTTATGTATATAGATTAAGAAATATGATAAATAGCTTAAGAATTAATAAAATATAATTATATTTTATTATAATATTCTTATTATGTAGTATTCCTTAATGTTTATTTCTTCTTTTATTTTATTGAAAGGTAAAATTGTCACAAAAAAGTAATTAATGTTATTTTGAAATTAAAATGATAATTATTTGGAAACAAAGTAAAATATATAAAGTAATATATTATTTTTAAATTATTAAAATATTATTTTTAAATTATTTTATTAAAATTAATTAGTGGCCCTTGATAGAGGAAATTGGATTCTATGCTCATCACAAAGATGAGCATTAAATTCTCAGCATGTTTCTTAGCTATTTTGATTAAAACATAATGGTTAGCATTTAATTTAATTTAATTTAATTATTATATTTTAAATATATTTTTATTTTATTAGATACAAAATCTAAAATAAATATAATTTTATAACTATCACTTTTTTTTTAAAAAAAGATATTATTATTTAAAATAATAATAAAAAAATTGTAAATTTGAGCCATCTACATTTAATAGATAACTATGTAGTGCTCATATATATAAAATTAGCAACCCAACGCACAAATGCTGAAATATTGAGAAGCCACGTAGAATAATGATTTTAAGAGTCCAAATATATCCACATATTAAGAAACTCTTGTCATATATATGGATTTGTGCAGTTATGGTTGGGCTCACCATCAGCAATACATTTATAGTAAATGGGGATGCTTGCAGTTCTTAAAAAAAGTTCGATCGTTGTCTTTTTTTTTTTGCATCAATTTATCATATTTAAATCATTACTTTTTGTTCAAGCAAAAAAAAAGCTGATTATATAATGTATTTTATGGATTCTATAGTGTATTTAATTTTCTTTTATCCAAAATGCTCCTTAAAAATGAATGAAATTTAATTAATATTAGAAATTTTAATTTATGGGTTAACTATATTAAATGGGCATAATTTAGGAAATGATAGAAAAATTTTTAGTTATTAATTATCACATGTGATCTGTGTACCGTAGTTAAAAGTGGCTTATACATCTAAACAAAGAAAGTACTATCACATTAAATATATTACAAATTACAATTAAGTGGAGAGAGGAAGTTCACAAAGGGTAAAATGAAAAAATTATTAAAATTTTTAACACATTTATTGAACTTAACTAATTTTAACTATATTTATTAGTTTTTAGAATTTAGGTAAAATATCCTTATAATATGGACTAGATGAAGTATTGTTTTTTCTTGATATTTTTCATGTAGTAAATTGATTTATGACTATCATGAAGACATGTTATGTTTTCATTGTTTTAATTTTATTTGAAATTTATCTAGTCAAAAAGAATTATTTGAAATTTCAAATCGATTTTTTAACTTATTATTAAGAGAAAATAATGAATAATTGTTAAGTAATTATAATTAAAAAATTCTATTAATCCCAATATTATGTTTTAAAGGAATATATTTTGAATGAGGATAATTATATTTTTTATTAATCAGTAAAATTTTTTATATTTTCTAATAATTTTAAAATTTTTGTAATAGACTTTTTTTTTTTTTCATGAAGCTGCTAGTCCTTCAAATATTTAAGAAACAAGCAGTCATTTTCCAGACAGTTCTTTCAGTTACAGAACGAAAGAAAAATGGATAATAGAGTAATGATGGGTCAATTCCTAAAGTAAAATGCAGATGTTGGTCGGTCCAATACATTTTTAAACTTGGTTTGGTTCCCTGTCCAAAATGGAGGTAGTAGGACTAGATAAGATTTTTGAAAAGCGAGGCATATATGTTGGTTAGACCACCTATTCCAGTCTTCCTTAACTAACTCAACTAAATTTTCTATTTGGGATATCCAATGAAACAAAACTGAATTTAAATCAGGAGTTTACGTACGGGTTTGAACGACACCGACTTTTCCGACTTATCCGATGGAATTTAAGTCTGCAAAAAGTGAAAAGCATATATTTTTTTGCCTTCATCTCATCCAGAAAAAGGACGATTTAGATCCCTTGAAATATAAATGTTACTGAAAGATTTGTTTGGTAAAGAAACACAGATAACTGGACCATACAGAAAAAAATAAAGGAAAAGAAGAATCATAAATAAGTAAATAAACAGAAGAAGAGGGAATTTCACAATTACGCACACGCGCTCTCTTTTTTACTGTAACACTTAACTAGAGACTCCAGTTTTCACCACTAGTTATACTTCATAAATTTGGAAATTAAACTCCATACCAACCAAATCTCATCTGAGAGTTTTCAGAATTGCAGAGTCAACCCAGCAAGGAACCAAAAGCTAGCTCCTATCAATGTCCACAGGCAAAGGTATGAATTCTGAAATCCATGCACTGTACAGCCTCTAATTAACTTTGGAGTGGATTACAACCGCGTGAGTTGTGAATATTCTTGTCTGGGTTTTACAGGTTGGAGGGGAAGGTGGCAATAGTGACAGGAGGAGCCAGTGGAATAGGAGCAGAAGCAGTCAAATTATTCGCCAGAAACGGAGCATCTGTGGTGGTAGCTGACATCCAAGACGAGCTGGGTTACCAGCTCGCAGCTTCATTAGCCTCACATCAAGTTAGTTACCATCACTGTGATGTAAGAGACGAGAAACAAGTCGAGCAAACTGCAGCTTTCGCCATCGACAAATACGGCAGCCTGGACATCATGTTTAGCAATGCGGGAATCGCAGGCTCCCTCTCTGGCATACTCGACCTCGACCTGAACGGGTTTGACAACACCATGGCTGTCAATGTCCGGGGTGTGGCTGCAACCATTAAACACGCGGCTCGTGCCATGGTGGCCGCAAACACCCGGGGCTCCATAATTTGCACGGCCAGCGTGGCTGCTTCCACTGCCGGATGTGCGCCCCATGCTTATACCACATCCAAGCATGCTCTTGTGGGGCTTGTCCGCTCTGCTTGTAGCGAGCTCGGGGCTTATGGGATCAGAGTGAACTGCGTATCGCCATTTGTGGTGGGCACACCTCTTACGGGCCGAGCGTACAATATGGGAGAAGATGAAGTTGAGGCCTTTGCCTGTTCTTTAGCCAATATAAAGGGTATTTCATTGAAGGCTACCCATATTGCCGAAGCTGCTCTCTTTCTTGCTTCTGATGAATCCGTTTATATCAGTGGACAGAACTTGGTGGTCGATGGAGGCTTCACCACCGTCAACCGCTGCCGTCCTACCGACTGAAACATTGGCTTTCTGCCATTGTTCTTTGATATATATACATGTGTGTACCTATGGTTACCATCATCAATTTATTACCATCACCCCAGAGTCTTCTTGTACTTTTGCTGAATAAAACCGTACCAAATGAAATCCGAGAGGCATTGTTGTTGTTTTGCTTTTATTTAGTTGTTAGCATCACCCAGCGTATCTCCCCTTTAAGCTACAAAATCACTGAGAAATAATAATAGAAAAAATGAAAATTGAAATGTAGCAGTATGGATCAGAACAGAGAAAAAAGGGGGAAATTATCTGTACTATATATAAGTATAACAAAAGTCTGCGAAATTAATTTATGTGACATAGTGACCATAGGACCAATATTAATTTTACATCTATACCAAGAGCATGTGACATTTTGATTTATTACTTATGGCAGTATGAGATATTATTTTATATCAAAATTGTCTTTTTGATAATGTTTATTGTAATACTCCTGTGCAATGCATTGGATTTAATGTATGCAATTCTGTAATTTTTACTATTAATCTAATCTTCTTGAATTTTCATATCTTATGCTTGATTTCCAGTCTTAGAACATATGATGTTCATTGTCAGTTGCAGTGAAACCTTAGTGATTACTAATTCCAAATCATATGTTTGTGTGCGCGTTCCTTATTGGCAACCCAAAGAAATATGCCATAAACTGTTATTTTCGTCATAAGGAAACAAATTTATTTTTTCAGATCATATCAAACTATAAAATGTAGAGAGAAGGATAAAGGATCAATTTTGCAGATTTTGGGTGTGTATTTCAGAAGAATTTGATATTGTTCAGGCAACAAAGGCGATTCTTCAAGCACTTGATTGTCCAACTGAATAGTCAAATGATTTAAACTTATATCAACTTGAGTTAAAGAAGAAATTGAAGAATAAGAAATTATTCTTCGTTATTGATGATGTATGGAATCAGAATCGTACAATTTGGGAGGTCTTCCAAACTCCTTTCAACCATGGAGCTCCAGGAAGTAAGATTTTGGTAACAGCACGTAATAAAAAAGTAGCAGAAGTCATGCACTCCACCAATATACATCTTTTGAAACCACTACAAGATGAAGATTGTTGGAAGTTATTTGCAAAACATGCATTCAATGATCAATATCATGATGTTGATTCAAATCTCATATCAATTGGTAGAGAAATTGTTGACAAATGTGGAGGATTGCCTGATAAAAACATTGGAAAGTTTGTCGCGCACAAAATTATCTCCACATGATTGGATTAAGATTTTGGAAAGTGATATCTGGCATTTACGAGAAGATGATAGCAATATAATCCATGCTTTAAGGTTGAGCTATCATTATTTACCTTCAAATCATAAGCGTTGTTTTGCTTTTTGTTCTATCTTTCCTGAAAATTACTTAATAAAAAAGGATGCTTTGATCCAATTATGGATGACAGAAGGTTTATTATCTTCCACTCAAACAAGTAAGAGCATTGAAGAAGTGGAAAATGAAATTTTCAATGATCCTTTTTTGAAAAATCAAAAAGAGGTGGTGATTACTTCCTTATGCATGACCTTTTGAATGATTTAGTAAAGTCTGTGATGGGGGAGTTCTGTGTGCGGCTACAGGTTGATCTGGCTCAAGATATTCCAACAAAGGCTCATTACTTTTCATCCTTAACCAATCAAAAGGAAAATCTTCAAATCTTTGAGGATATTTTCATGTGCAACCGGTTGCGCGGTTTCATGGACATGAATTTCCTCAGTTATGACATAAAAAATGATATGATATCAAGACGTACTCATCTCAAGTATATGCGGGTATTGTCTTTGATTAGACATCAAAATTTGACAAGATTGATGGATTATATAAGCAATTTAAAGCACTTGAATTATCTAAATCTTTCTTACACTACAGTTGAGAAGTTGCCAAATTCAATGTGCTTGATGATTTGTTTACAGACATTAAAATTAAAATATTGCTTTTGCTTGACTAACTTGCCATCACATCTTCATAAACTCGTCAACTTGCGTCATCTTGACCTGGAAGATAGTGACAAAGAAAAGATGCCAAAATATATGGGAAAGCTAAAGCATCTCCAGACAATGAATCAATTTGTTATGGGAAAGAATGGAGGATCTGACTTAAAAGAATTAGGAGCCTTACACCATTTAAGGGGTACTCTAGCTATTTCAAAGATGGAGAACATAGAAGAACCTACAGTTGCCAGAGGGGGCAATTTGAAAGAGAAGCTTTTGGATAAATTAGATTTCAATTGGGGATGGGTTGAAAGTCGTAAAGTGTTACAACAACAGGAAGAGTACATATTGGAGGCACTTGAGCCAAATTGTAATGTAAAAAAGCTCACTGTTAGATGCTATGGGGGTACTAGATTTCCGAATTGGTTTGATGGTTCACATTTGCCCAATTTAGTGTCTTTATATTTGACGAGATGTACCAATTGTGTAAACTTACCACCACTGGGGCAACTACCTTGGCTCAAGAAACTTGAGATTGAAGGATGTGATGGAATAAAGGTGATAGGTCAAGAGTTTTATGGGAAAGACTCCTCAAGTGCTCCATTTTGATCCCTTTCATATTTAAGATTTTCTGAGATGAAAGAATGGGACGAATGGAATATATATGATGAAGGTGACAGTTTCCCCTGCCTTCAAGAGCTTTATATATGCTGCTGTCATAGACTGACAAAGTCGCTGCCTCGCCAGCTTTCTTCTTTAAAAACGTTACACTTTTGGATGTGCGAAATTCTGGAAACTACACTTCCCAAGTCCTCTACCATGGAAAATCTGCACTTACAAAGTTGTAAGAAGATTTCAATGAAAGACTTGCCCGCAATTGTCTGTGTGCAGTTTAACATATGTGTTGAGTTTCATATTTGCTAGGTTATGATTGTGATTAGTAGATTACTGTTAATAAATAATTAAGAGTATTCAATGACTTTCCTTCTAACCGGCCTCTCCAATAAGTACAAAGTTTCCTCAGGGTCAGAATTATTTGTCCATATTTCATAATTCCAATCAATATCACATATACATATTGACTGAGTTTCTCTTAACAGTACTTCTCTTGCTCTCTTATTAGCCTACATGATATGAGACCAATCTTTCTGATCTTTAATCTTTGATGATTCATTCCCCTAACAAACATCAAGTTCTAATTGTTTGCCCTTAATTTCGAGACTTCTTCCTCCATTGCTACCTCTTCTATTTTCCGCTTATTTGTATCCTTCTAGATCCTCATTACACATACATGCCACATTGTCAAAGGCCTCCAATATGATGATCTCAAAATCTAAGCCCAATCCCTAACACAACACCAACACCGTGGAAAATTCTGCTTCAAATTCAATGTGCTCGATGATTAGTTTGCAGACACTGAATTTAAAACAATGTGTTTACTTGACTAGGTTGTCATCAAATTTCCACAAACTCATCAACCTGCGTCATCTTGATATGGAAAAAAGTGCCATAAAGGAGATGCCAAAATTTATGGGAAAGTTAAAGCATCCGCGAACAATGAATCTATTTGTTGTGGAAAAGAATGGAGGATGTGATTTAAAAGAATTAGGACCCTTGAACCTTTTAAGAGGTGCACTATCCATCTCAAATATGGAGAACATAGATGACCCAACAAATGTCAGAGAGGCCAATTTGAAAGAAAAGCATTTGGATAAATTAAATTTGGAGTGGAGACTAATTGAAAGACGTGAAGTATCACAACAACAGGAAGAGCAGATATTGGAAGCTTTTGAGCCAAATTGTAACATAAAAGAGCTCAATGTTCTCAAATATAAGGGTGCTAGATTTCCGAATTGGTTTGATGGTTCACGTCTGTCCATTTTAGTGTCTTTATCTTTGTCGAGATGTACCAACTGTGTCAACTTACCACCGCTTGGGCAACTACCTTCCCTCCAGAAACTTAGGATTTTTGTATTTAATGGAATAAAGGTGATTGGTCATGAGTTTTATGGGAAAGACTCCTCAAGTGCTCCATTTCGATCCCTTTCATATTTAATGTTTAATGGGATGCGAGAATGGGAAGTATGGGATATATATTATGAAGGTAACAGTTTCCCGTGCCTTCAAGAGCTTTATATATGGGATTGTCCTAGATTGACAAAGTCTCTGCCTCAACACCTTCGTTAAAAAATTTACAAATTCAAAGGTGCTATAATTTGGAGACTACACTTCCCAAGGCCTCTACCATGGAAGAGCTATACTTACATGGCTGTGAGAAGACTTCAGTAAAAGACATGCCCATGTGGAGCTTGACAGATTTGGTTCCATCTCTTCATGACCTGGTTTTAAGTGATTGTCCAGAGATGGAATCGCTTCCCACAGGAGGCTTGCTTTTCAACCTGCAATGTCTTTCAATCTTAGACTGCCCTAAACTCATTGCGTCTTGCAAGGATTGGGGTTTGCATGACATCCTCTCTCTGGAAGAACTTACAGTTAGTGATAACTTTGAATCTTTTCCTGAGGAGGGATTGCTGCCGCCCAATCTTCACTCTCTTGAATTTTTACGTTGCTATGAATTAAAAACAATAAACTACAGGGGTCTTCTTCACCTCCATTCTCTTACATCCTTATCCTTTTGTGACTGTGGTGACATGAGTTTCGAAGTCTTGCCTGAGGATGGTTTACCTAGATCACTTTCTCATTTAAAAGTTGGCTTTGGTTGTCCGTTGCTTGCAAAGCGGTGTGAAAAGGAGACAGGACAAGATTGGTCTAAAATTGCTTATATCCATCATGTATTGATCGGAGAAAAACAGAATTAAGATGATGCACACACTTCTAAGAGGTACTTCCTCTATTTTACTTCTAGATGTGTTGTACATGTCTAATAATTTTCTATGGTTTATCTAACAGCACCTCCTCGATCTCTAATGAAAGGCATCTTTGATGACATTGGGGTAGTAGATTCTTTTTTTTTTTTTTTTTGCCTGAGGGTAGTAGATTCACTATTACTGCTCAGGAGAATGAGGATTCCCTTTTTGAAACAGATTCCATTTCTCCAAACCACAATCAATGACACAGTGAATTGTTAAAAGAAAAATAGTGTTTTATGCTTCTATTAAAAGTGTAGCAATAAAATGCATGAATCATTTTCCATTATTTTATGAATAGAGCTAAACGTATTACGATAAAAATTAATGGCTGAATTTTGTTTTTGTTCTTTTAATTGAATCGTACAACTAAATTCATCAGCTGGCTCATAGATTTTTCAGTTTATATCTCAGAGGTCAGTGAACGGGAACTTCTGATAGCAGACAACATTGACAAAAGCAATCCAGGAAAGAAAAAGAGGACTCACCATGCTAGATTCTGCTCACTGAATTTGTTTGTATATATGTTTTCATTGAATTGTCACTATTTTAAATTATTGAGTACTTAGCATTTGGTGATATGTTCTTTATAGGCAAGAAGAAAAAACAACCTTCAAGTTCATTTTGGTCACATAATGTAATGCATTACACTCTCCTCACATATTAAGATCATATCTCACTGTTTTCTTCGTACAACTTTTATGTATCACTTATTGCTCATCACTAGTGCAGTATCTTGGCGCTGAAGGTTTAGCACTTTATTTTTCAGTACAGATTTCATAAAGTTCAATGAAGGATACTTCTTCATAAAGGCATGAATGGTTCAGAAGTGAAGATTGAAATCTGTTAAGATTAAATCAATTGATATGGAAGCTCTCTACTTTGTGGTTGGCTTGGTTGACGTGTCATGAATTTCAATTTTTGTTTGTGAAGGATTACAGTTGCCAAAGCAATTCTATTAACTGGTATGGGATACAGAGTTCAAGAATTTTTCTTTTGTAAGAGTTGTAAGTCCATTCATCTTTCTATGCTTGATCTAAGCTTGAATTTTCATATCTTACACTTGATTTTTATTTTCAGCACATAGTAATGAAATTCATTTCTCTCTCTGATAAGATAACTGTCATATATGCATGTTATTTGGCAAATTTTTCCAGGCATGTGTTGCAAATAGTGATTTATTTTAGTGAATTAATTTAGAGTTGAAAGAAAAATACGCATTGGTAATTTTTGAGCTATAAAGAGAGGATATTGATGGAGTGATGTGTTTTTGGATTAATTTATCATCATTTGTGCCTGTTATTTGTATATATTCATTCTTAGGTAAGCATTGAACGAGAATCACTCGCCTTGCGTATTCACATCATATATCACTGTTGTATCACTGAATGTTCGCTAGCGCATTGCCCTTGTGCTGAAGATTTAGTGCTCTATTTTTTGGTGTAGATTTCATTGAGTTCAATGAAGGGCATGAATGGCTCTGAAGTGAAGAATGAAATCTGTAGTGATTGAACCAATTGGTAAGGAAGCACTTTTTTTTCTGGTTGGCTTGGTTAAACTTTCATGTCTTCTGATCACACATGAATTTTAATTTTGTTCGACAAACAGGAAAACATTACCAAATGTAGTTTTCTTGATTGTCCAAAACAATCTCCAACATCTTTGCAGAGGATTACAACAAAGAAGGCAGTTCAGTTGATCAGTGAGAGATGCACTCCTGAACAAGTTTTCTTTTCTAGCAGTTTCAAATCGATTCATCTTCCTATGACTGAGTGAAACTTGAATTTTGAGAATGACCTCAGTGACTTGGAGAGCTTAAGGAGATTTAGTTTGTAGGGGATTCATGATATGAATGTCACCAAATCGCTTGTCATCTTTTCTACTGAAGAGATGTCATTTTACAGTTGAAGTTGTTCCTGGTACATGGTTGGTTTATTGCATTATTTCCTCATCCTTATGCACCAAAATTCTCTTTTTCAGACTTGATGCATTATGAGAATGAATACATCAAGTTCTTGTAGCTTTCACATATTAATAAAGCAAATTTTGAGAATGATTTTCAATCCTTCATTTATGAATTGATAATGATTTTTAAGTCCCTGAGGAGGAATTGCAGCCACCTCATCTTTACTTACCCTCTTACATTTCCAAGGTGCTTGAAATCTAAAAGAATATACTGCAGGGTTTTCTCCACCTCCATTCTCTTACTTTTAATTACTGTCCTAGCATGAGTTTTGGAGGCTTGCCAGAGGATGGTCTGCCTAGATCCCTTTCTCATTTGAGAATTGATAATGACTGCTCATTGCTTAAGGAGAGGTGTGAAAAGAAGACAGGACAGGATTGGCCTAAAATTGCTCATATCCCTAATGTATCCATCAGGTGAAATCTCTTGTGGTTCTTGAAGGTACTTCCTGATCTGGATTATACCCACATATGTATGTGTCTAGTAATTCTCTGTGCTTTATCTAACAACACCTCCTCATTCTCTTATAAAAGGCATCTTTGATATGTGGACATGGAGGAGTAGTGGTATCACATTTCACATGATGAAGGTTGTTTCCATTAATTTGTCTAATTTGTTTTATTCAATACGTTATTTTCCCCTATTGATCTATGTTTCTCGAATTTTCATCTGTTACGCGCCTGCTTTTTATTTTCAGGACAAATGATGCTCTTATGGTGCCCTTCTGGACATGTTAGATTCCTAAAGCTCCACTGGTTTTAATGTTGTATAGGTGCTTGCTCTGCTTACACCATTAGTTGTAGCTTTTGGTTCTTGCTATTTGTTTTCTAATTATATGGTTCTCTTTTATTGACCAATGCATTGAATTGTAATCATATGTTATATAGTCAATATCAGATCATACGTTCCTTACCAGTGGTGACTAAAATGAATATCTTTCAATGTTGTTTGGTTCGCACAGTGAAATGCATCCTTCCATACTTACATATTCAAAACACATCACACAATCAACTGTATTATCTCTACTCATTATTCAGATGTCTCACTTGGTGTTCAGCTATGCATTCTCTGGAGCTTCAGGTTTATCCCTTTATTTTTCCAGTGCAGATTTCAAGGAGTTCAATGAAGAAAACTTCTTAAATGAATGAATGAATCAGAATTATAGATTGAAATATATCAAGAAGAAATCTGGTAAGGAAGTGCTCTTCTTTCAAACTGTCTTGGCCTAAGCTTGAAGTTACCTTTTCATAATTGAATTTTTGGTTTATTAATATATTATGTCCATAACAATTTCTAGAATCCTTATGGTGAATGATTACAATTACTGAATCCGTTCTGTTTGGAGAAGGAACATTGCCGCAAGACATCTTTTTTAATGAACTCACCAAATTGAGGACTGTAAGGAGATCAGATTTTTTTTTTTCTCAAAAAAAAAAAAATTCAAAGATTTGAGAGCCAAGGCACATCAACTCTGGTTCTCATGGCTGTAAAGGTATTTTCTGTATAATACGCCTATATATTTAGTAATTCTCTGTACTTCATTTTCTAATAAAATGCATTAGTCTCTCCTGGATTTACAATAGTATAAGAAAAATTAATTAACCTTCATATAATTGTGCAATAGGAAATCTTTGAAGGTTATATAATTTAAGCATGTAAAAACTCTTGGAAAATTATTCATTTTGGGACATTGAGGAATATATGTAATGTGTGCATGACATTATAGGAATTAATAATAAAATTACAATCTGAACACCAACATAAATTTATTATAATATTTACAGCAAACTTCTAATATTTGTGAAACTATTAGGATGATATTAGAAGTGAGGCTCTTGTAAAATGCTAGTGCTTATAAAATGCTAACTAGCACGTTGAATGGGGAGCAAGATGACATATGGAGAACTATATGTAGTGCACAAGACCGGAAACTTGGGCATTCATAAGCGATCCCATGACATGGTAGACTATGGGAATAATGACAATAATTGTAGAATCTGATTCTTTGTCTCTTGTTCGTGCCTTGAAAATGCAATCTAGAGAGTACAATGGAGATGGAAGATTGCTGCAGCATGCGAGAAGTTGGATGCTTAAGGAATGGGAAATATAAGTTCAGCATGTGTATAGAGAAGCGAATGATTGTGCTCATCATATGGCAATCTCATGTTTGGATGGAGACCTCAGTTACTAGTTTATAGTTTCTCCCACTGTTGAGATGCAGTAGCTGAGGAGGAAGGATCTGATTGGCCATGGAAAGTCATGAAGAGTGGCTGCTGTCACTTGATTTGTTTTTTGTTGAGTGTTTTTTCTGGTTTTGTTGGCTCTATGTGCTTGAACTTGATGTTGGGACCCTTCTTGCTTGGTTTCTCTTCTTGTTTGGGGTTCTTTGACCCCCTGTGTCAAGAGAAAAAAATCATAAATCATATTAATAATGATTAGTTCAAATCTTAAATGTATACATTTATAATTGAATAACATTGAACTTTTTCATGTTACCAAAAAAAAGAATCAGTGAACATCCCTACTATTTTCCAAGTCACAGTGCATCAAGTTGACTACTTTTTTTTTTTGGTGCAGGATTACTTCGTATTTACTGTGGTGAGATATCTTCTAAAAGCAAACAGTAAAAAATCAGTCTTTTATTATATATATTATATTGGTAATTGCAATAATCAAAGTTCACTATATGTTAGTTGGCAAAAAAAATTAAGCATAGCATATGTTACTTTGCTTCACAATATAAAAAAAATTCAAATTAACCACTGTAAATATTGCAAGAAAAATATAAAATTACCAAAATATATTATACACAATCCAAAAATAAATAGGAGTTCATATTTTCTTTTGACCTTGAATTTGTCTCGTGTTGGTTTCTTTAAGTCTTAACTAGAAAAAAATTGTGTCATAGCACTGAACGAAAAACTTCTCATGTTTATGGGAGATCTTTTCCACCCATTTTTTTTTCACATTCCATTTTGTCCTAAATGATGCTTAATGTAATAAAAAAGAATAATAAGAAAGGAGCACAACGAAAATTTAATATGATCATCCCAAAAACTTAAAAATATAAACTAATCTTGTAACTGTGTTAATTGTTAAAAAAAATTACATCCTCAAATTAAGGGTTATAATAATTTCAAATAACAGCCTTTTTGGTAAATTTAATTTAAGAGTAGCGTAGGTGACTTTCTTAATTTCAGGGTAATTGCGATTTTCAAACGCTCGCTCCATTTTTCTTTTCTATTCCAAATAGGGATATGGTTCATCATCTCCATAAAAATATGGGATCTTTAAGTCTTCACTGTTAGACATCCTTGAGAATCACTCTTAAAGGAGGGAGAAAAATCTGGAATTTGAGGATGAAAGATGACCGAGATTGATGATGAAGCCGTGAGGAAGACGATGCACAAATTTGACAGCACAGGTCGAGATCCAGATTTTGAAAGGAAGGACGAGTTATAGTTTCCCTGATGATGACCGAAACCAATTTGGGAAGGGATAGATGGTTTGATTTGCTTCTACTGTGAGATGGAGAGAGTGAATATGATCGAAGATGAAGGACGTGTTTTCGGAAAATTGACCACGGTACTGTAAGTTAGAAAAGTTTTTCTACATGTTATAGGAAAAATTTTCTTAAGATACCACAACTCATCTCGATTTGTGAAAAGCTGATTTGGTTTTTTTTTTAACCGAAGCAAAAATCGATTTGAAACAAACCAAAATGTGTATTATTCAATGGTTAAAAAATTAATAAAAATTGTTACAATAATTATGTAATGATGAATAATGATTGACTAATACATATAATAATTAGTAATGATTAATAATAGATAATTATGTAATGATTAATTAAATTTCATAATCATGAAATAATGATAAAAAGAAATGATTAAGTAATGATTAAAAATAATGTCTATTAAAAAATAATAAATATTATTAAAATTAATTTTTAATTAAATAATAAAAATAAGTTGAGGAAATTTTTTATTAATTAATAATAATTGTATTAATTGATAATAAATTAATAAATAATAATTAATAACAAGAAATTAAGATTAGAATTTGTTACAATAATTAAAAATGAAATTTTTCTTTGAGAAGAGAAAATTATGGAAATCCTATATATAATAACTTTCTGTACCACATATCGATCTTCTTCTAACACGTTATGGTCGTTCTTGTTTTAGTGGCTCCTCATGTTGAGATTCAGGTGACTCTATGGTATGCAGCCGTTGGAGTATTCAAGTTAAATATAGAAGACTCAATAGGAGGAATTGACTGTTGCGGAGTCATGAATGCCTCATTTGATGGTCCGCCAATATCAATTGTATAGTTATTATACTCTGTTGCAAATATTGTAGGATTCCCAAATAGAGATATAAATAATGACTCGAAATTAGATGAGCGGAATGGAGGCAGAGTTGAGGGTGACATATAATATGATTCACTAAAAATGTCTGAAGAAGAAACAATGCCTTGATCTTGTTCATCTTCATTTTCTACTGAGACTTCTTTATCTTGTTTATCTTCTTTTTCAGCCACAACTGGTGGTTGAGATGATAAATAGCCATCACGTCACTTACTTGGTCTCCCCTGAGGAATCAGTGAACGTGGTAGCTCAATTGTAGGTAAAGCAGGCTGAGGGACCATATTATAATATTGTTCTTTTAATGCCATTCTGATGTTATGTTGGTCATGTATAACTCTTTTTTGATATTCTGTGGTTGACATTGACAGAGGGTCATTCATACTTAGTCTAATCAATTCATCTGCCATGTCGACCTGAAATTGATAATAACCCATTAGGTAATAACACTACCTATAGAAATAAAACAAAGGCAAAGATGATAGATAGTTACCACAAAACCAGTTGTAGCACTAGCTTGGTGGATCCATCATCGAGTGTGTCTCCAATACCATTGCATATACTCAGATGTGCAATCTAATGCTTCATGTGCCATAGGTGATTTAATTATAGTATCATGCCATTTATTCCATGCCTCAACAAATTCGTTGTGCTCTTCAACCCAATTGATATCTGTTCTTCCTCTTAGCTATATTGTGTCGCAATTCCCCAAATAAAATGGGGGTTTAGGAATTGGTTGTTGTCAACCAAATTGTCTAAGCACACGGTTAGGATGATACCATTCAATTATATGGAAGCATATAAGGGGGACTGAAGCTTGCCAAATCTATAGTATCTTTAAGCAATATGCTGGAACTAATTGTTGCATTAGTAAAGATACATATGACTGCCAAACTATATCATCTTCTCCCATTTCATCAAGCAATTTCCTATAATGTCGTACGACCCTCTCACTCGAACAGGGTGATTTACCTACATTTTTCCATCTATGAAAACATAGAGAAACTTGTTAAACTTTGCATGATTAAGTTAATAAGCTAAAATCAAATTGTTTGAGTGTAAATTAAGCATATCTGAATCCCAATGGTGATGCCAGATGATAGATATTTGTATGTAGATTTGCTAGTGGAGGTTGTTGTGGCAGTAGCATAGGAAAGCGATTCCATGCCCGAAGGTGGAGTCACATTGTGCATCCGCTAATCCTTTGCTCTCTATATTCTGTAGCATTACATAATTCTCTGTATAAATTGGCTAATACTGCAGATCCCCAAAAATATAGATATGTTCTACCCAAATCCATGAGTAATGCAAGATGCATCAAATGAACCCTCTAACCAGACTTATCTAGTGTTAGATATTTGCCAATCAATCTAAGTATATATACACAAATAAACCCTATGACCAAACCTATATAGAAGATACATCGAATAATAAGCTATATGAATATATTTTTCTTAATAGATTATTATCTCATAATTAACTAAAAAGATTATTATTATCTCATAGATTTTAAATATTTAATTGCTAAATTAAAAAGTTATCCTTAACCTTGGAGATGCTATATTTATAATTTTTTTAATATATCATACAATTTTTCTCTAGTTTTCTATTATTATCAATATTATAAACAAATAAAATAAAGAAAGACTCAACTACATTAATATATCATGTTATATATTTTCTAAAATTATCAATATTTTTTATGCATGAATATACTATAGTTATAAACACATGAAAAAATATTAAGCACATTTTTTATTATAATTGAAGTAAGAAAATGCTAAATGGTTTAACAAAATAAATATATCTAACTAGATAGATTATTTTAAATTATAAAATAGTGAGCTATATAAATATATTTTTCTTAATAGATTATTATCTCATTAATTAACTAAAAAGATTATTATTACTCATGGATTTTAAATATTTAATTACTAAATTAAAAAGTTATCCCTAACTTTAGATATGCTATATTTATAAACTTTTTAATATATCATATAATTTTTCTCTAGTTTTCTATTATCAATATTATAGGAAAAATAAGATTTTGAAAAAAAAATCACTTAACTACGTGAATATATCATATTGCATATTTTCTAAAATTATCAATATTTTTTCATGCATAAATATACTATATTTTTTATTAAGCCCATTTTTATATTTATTAAATTAAAAAAATTATAAATATTTACAAGATATGCTATATTTAGATATGATAAATAAAAAAATTATAAAATTTAATTATAAAATTTTGCTATATTCCAAATTTTTATATACTAAATTAAAAGAAAAATTATCCTTAACTTTATATGTGCTATATTTATAAATTTTTTCATACATGATATAATTTTGTTCTAATTCTCTATTATCCATATTATAGAATAAACAAAAATCAATTGTGTTCACCCATTCGAAAAAATCGTGTATTCTGCCTTGATTGACATCCCCCTTAACATAGTGTACAATTTGGTCTAATCATAAACCATGATAACATATGTGAATAAGCATGAGAATTCATATAAATTTAACTCATAAAGTATTGAAATCCAACATACCAAAACTTTTGTATTTCCAAAATCACAAAGCTTAACTTGGTGTGTGAGAGAATAAACTTACAATGAAGTGTATGCCATGAATTAAAAATAAATAATTACTTATGAAAGTAAAACAACCAAAGAAAAACTTACCAAAAAATTTTGAGGATTCACTCTATGGCAAACTTCATGCACAGTATGTATATATGCCAATCCCCTAAAGATCTGACAATATAATATCAAGTCTGGATGCTACTGCTAATTTCTATTATCAATATTATAAAATACACAAATTAAAAAAAAAACCCTATATTTAAAACATATAATATCAAACTATACAAATATATATACTATTAATGACGATTATACTTATTTTTGTAAAGATTAACAAAAAAAAATGAATATAGAAATGAAAATTGAACATAAAAAAATAGTAAAGTTTCAAGCAAAATATACTAAAAATTATGAAGACAAATCTGAGATGGAGATAAAGGATGTAGTAAGAAGATTTGAAGAGCTCCCCTAGTTCCTCTCAAATATGAAATAAAAAGAATGAACCAAACACACTGCTTGCACTTACTCAAAAATATGAGATGAATGAAGAACGTGAAAAAATTCAGTAAAGTTTTAAGCAAAATACACCAAAAATTATAAAGACGGATTTGAGATGAACATGAAGGTTGGAGGAAGAAAATTTGAAAAGCTCCACTAATTCCTCTGAAATTTGAAATGGAGAGAATAAGCAAAACACGTTGCTTATCTTTACTCAGAAATATGAAATGAATGAACTTGAAGAACATAGCGATGATCTTGCTCAGAAATATGAAATAAACGAACTTGAAGAACATAGCGATAATCTTGTGCTTTTAAGCAAGTATGCGGCTTCACGCTCCCCCTTCCCCTCACGCTCCCCCTATTTAGTCTAGTCAGGTTGACTGGTCAGGCTAACTGATCTCAACCTGACTAGACAAGACACAACATGCAGTGTTGTGCCTTATCTTTAAAAATAAAAAATAGCTTAACCTCAGTTTCTCAGAAATTGAGATTTATTTTTACATGCTTCTACCAACATTGAAGATGTTGGTTTAAGAGAAATCAAGATCTTCAAAAAATCTTGAATTGAGATCTTGAAATTTTTTTTTTAAATTTTTAACATTGTCTTGTCAAGCGCAAGTCACTCCCCTCGTCTGGTCCTTTCTCATGACTTTTGGTTTTGTCATTTCAAAATAAAAAAATGATTAAACAACTTTGTATTCCCTGCTCAGTTCCTTTACAGTGCCATGTCTTGTCATTAACAAAAAAAAAAAATTAAATGCATAGTACTCCCTTCGTCTATTCCTTTATATGTGTGTTGAGATTTAAACTATTTTCTTTTGGCTTCACAAGGCGCTGCGTCTTAACATTTATTTTTTTAAAAAATAAAATTTAAGGTATGAATTAACCAAAATTTTTTTAGTAGGGAAGCTTATTTGAAGCTCTAAATAATTACCTACATATTTCTTGCAATTTTAAATAATAGATGATTTTTGAAGGCATTATTGATTCAAATATAAGATATTTTGTAGTGTAATAATTATTTTTTATATCTATAGTCTATATTCTCTACGATTCTTTTTATAAGAAATTTTTTAGAAATTTTTTCTGATTTTTTTATAAGGGACATTCTAGAAGTTTTTTTTATCCTTTTTTATAAGAGACCTTGTAATGTTTAGTAATATTCTTTCTACTTTGCACTCGTCATTTATTTCTTCTCGTAAATTGTTATTAGACTTTTTTTCGATAAAAGAAACACTTTCAATTATTCAATTGGTAATATTTTTAATTTTCTTTTAATTAGTCTCAAACTTTTCAACTTAATAATGATAGAAAGTTTTTATTTAAGGAATGTTTGTTTTTTTTAAAAAAAAAATTTAAACAAATAACTAACTTCCTTGTCACACCTCGGAGATGCAACGCGGATGACGTGGGAAATAAAAGAAAAAAGAAGAAATCGGTCTTCACGACGAAAGCCGATTTCGAAGGAGTCGCCACCAAAATTTTAAAGGAAAATTTGGAAAACCAAATAAAAGGAAAAATGATGGTCTGCGAATCAGAGTTGGGTTCGAGAGTACGAATATAAATGGAGAAGGTGTTAGGTACCCCCACAATAACTATTCCTAAGAACGGTTACCTTAAGTTGATCATGCAATTTTTATGGCTTTTAAAAAATTATTTTAATTGCCCTTTAATCATTCACATGCAAAAATAAATGTAAAAATAAAAGAAAATGTAAAAATGAAAATAAAGAATAAAATGAAAATATGGGAAGTTGGAAAAATAAAATAAGAAGAAAATATTATTTATTTACAAGAGCGGACTTGACCCAAAATCAGAGTCTAGGGCCTACGTGCCCTGTAATGGGGATCAAAGTCGACGTAGTTCAGACTATAAATGGGTGTTACTGGGTTAATATTTTTATCTTATATATATATATTTATTTTATTTTATTTTTTTTGAAAAGAGAAGTTCGGAAAATAAATTATCATTCTGCAAATAAAACGATTATCAAAATTGGTAGTTGCGTTTTAATTTGCAAAAAATAGTTTAATTTCCATACCTTACTTTTATCATCACTTTTTCATTTTTTTTAAAAATAAAATATGAAAACAATTTTATAAAATCAACTAACTTATATGATGACTTTATCACTCACATTTCACCAGTTAGTACCTAAATGCCTACGATGTTACCACTCAAGACTGATAAGTGTAAAGAATAAAAAAAGTTTGAAGGAAAACAAATAATTTTTGTACAAATCATTTTTATTTTCTTTTTATTATAAAAATAAAAATAGATAAGATTCTTTTAACACATATTTACTTAGTTAAAGGAGAAACATTAAGAAAAATACAAAATGTGATTATTACATATATTTTTGAAGAGAAATATTTAGCATATGTGGTGACTTTATCATTCACAAGTTACCAATCAATACCTAAATATCCATGGTATTACCACTCGAGATAGATAAGGGATAAGAGTTTGGGCGAAAATGAATAATTTTTTGTTTCAATCATTTTTATTATTATTATTATTTTATTTTTTGAAATGAGAAGGCAATTAGAAAAACAAAAACATGAGTAATAAAAGAATGAATAAAAGTTGAAGGGAAATAAGTAATCTTGGTATGAATTATTTCTTATAAGATCCTCTTAACACATATTTATTAAAAAGAAAGTATTAAGAAGAATTCAAAATATCATTATTATATATATTTCTGAAAAGAAATAATCAACGTATGTGACCACTTTATCACTCATAAATTGTTGATTAATACTTAAATATCCACAGTGTTACCACTCGAGATAGATAAGTAAAAAGAGTAAAAACTTGGAGGGAAATGAATAATCTTTGTTCAAATTGTTTTTATTTCTTTATTGCAATGAAAAATGTAATTAGCAAATCCCCTTTTTTTTACAAATAATTTTTGCTTAAATTACTTTTATTTACTTATTTAAAGAGATGCACTTAGAAAACCTCTTTTTAGTATTATTATTATTAGTTAAAAAAAGTACTCAAAAAGAGATTTAAGATAAAATTGCTACATTCAATATATATTATTTATCTATTTATTTTAAAAATTATTTATATTACTTTTTATTTATAAATTATTTGTATTTCCTTATTTTAAATTGTGAAAAATAAGAAACAAAACAATTAAAAAATCCTTCTTTAAAACTTGGAATAGTACTATAAAAAAAATTAAGGTGAAACTTCTACCTATATTTTCATTTTTCAAAATCAATTTCCAAACAAAATCATACAGAATATATGGTGATTTGGTCACTCATAATATACCGATTAATACCCAAACACTCATGGTATTATCACTCAAAGCATAAAGGTAAAAAAAAATTTGCAATAGAGGTTTTTCTTATTTCAATTATTTATCATCTATTTTATTTATCTTTTTTTTAATAAAGATAAAGAAACCATTTGAACCCAAAATATTTGAAAGTTAGCCACTGTGAGCACCATGACAACTTCTTACTCATGATACTTTTGACTGACACCCTACTTACCCACGAAGACTTAGTCCCTCGGGGTAGACTCTAAAACTCTCTCTCTCTCTCTCTCTTACTATTTTTACTTCTCTTTTTTTTACTCACATAAACCGAAAAAAAAAACTTTCAAACAATTCATACATGGGCTCATATCCATAGCACAAAGTCCAAATGCCAAAACCAAGCTCTCATGCAAACAGATCCAAACAATTTCTAGCATTCCTCCCATTCATGCAATTTATCAAAGCTCAAATAATAAACACAGGCCAAAAGAAAGAAAGGAAAACAAAATGTCATAAGTAAGGGTAATCCCACCATAGCATGCAAGCAAGCACCAAAAGGAAACAAAAATGGCACCCAATCGTATGAACTAAGTGATTCCAATCTCGTGGCCTTAACTTTTGGAAACAAAAACCCACCACAAGATTTGGGGTTCACATCATGATGGAACAAAGCATTACAAATCATTTAGTCCATCAACCAATACTTGATGGCGTTATTAAGCAACCAAGAGAAATAAAAGACAACCAAAGGCAAAGGTTAATATATGAAACCATGACAATATCCACATTAGGCAAATGAGCTCCTCTCATAAGCAAAGGCCTTGACAAGAGCAAGCCACAGAGACAAGGTGAACCTTAGAACACAATTATGGGCCAGATTTTTAAACACCAATAATCTCGGTCAAAACAACTTCAAATTATAGAATTCCATTCACAACAGACTAGTTGCATGAAGTATGACATCAACTCTTGAATCAGCAGAACCCAGAAAATTCCAAAGACGTACAAAGGATGAGTAACCGATTATTCAGTCCTAAAATCAAATCCTAATTCCAACCAAGCTCACATCAACACAAACTAACCTAACAGCCAATTTCGACTAGTCAATAACAAAACAGAGTCAACTGAACGCTTTTAAACAACCAACAGAGCTTATTCTTGAGTTCATTCTAGCACTCTCAATCCATTAATTAAAAACTTTAAATTCGAAATAGAGATTGCCCAGAACACATACAATAGGTCGAGAAAATAAAATCATATCACAGCACCATCTGATACAGGATTCCAATTAACTATGAAAATAGAGCATCTAATCTAATGTCCACAACAAACAATATTCAAACCAGAATCATAAATCCAGTTTTGACAATAAAAAAAACCTCAACTCATTGTCTGTAAACTAGGCTTATTAGTTGAAGATCTTTAATTCCTTGCAATTTGACCCTTTCTCTAAGTTGCTTCCTTCTGCCTCCACTTCCTCTTCTCTCGGTCTCACTGATATCTTGCCCTTGTACTTCCTCTCTCTGTTTCTCCAATTCTAGGGTTTCTTTGGCGCCCAAATTTTTCTCCCCTATGCAATTGCCTTCCCTCGGCTCTTATAGAGTTCCTGCGAGTGGTCTTCCTCCCAAGACCGAATGTGCGACTACTTTTTCGGTCCCATTTCAGGTGCCTCCCTCTGTCCTTCTTCCATTTGAAAAATCATGCTCGCCGAATGCTCCTTCCCTTCCACTACTCTGCTGTGCCGAGTACGGAGTAGTGGAGGGAGATGATTTGTCATTTCTACACCTCCTCTCTCTTAATCTTGCTTTTTCTCTCACACTCCTGTCCCTTCGGCCCCTGCTCGAGCCCTAAGGGCTCCCACTGCTCTTCATGTTTGAGCCTCTGCTTAGAGTCTCCTTTCGCCCCTGGACCAAATCTCCCTCTGTGCCTCTATGTACCTCAGCTCGTATGCGGTTCCATCTCTTTAGGGTTCCCTCTTGCTTTTCTTTTCTCCTCTCCACGGCTAACTCTGCTTAAAACTCCCTTCGTGTCCTGAATGCCGGAGCCCTCAGGGCTCCCTCTGCTTTGTCCACGAGCCCTTCTCAATTGGGCTTGTGGATGCTTGGGCTGAAATGCTGGATTAGCATTTCAGCCCAAACATCTATACCTTATTTTATTAATTTTTTACTATATACTATTTTTTTTTATTTTTTTTTATTTTATTTATTTATTTTATTATTTTTTAGTGTTTGGGTTTTAGGGTTAAAAAATTAGGCCATCTACATTCAACCCAAATTCCATTCTAACTCTATTTTTCTTTTTTTTTTCTTCTTTTTTTTTGTCTTTTCTCTTTTTTTTATTATTGCCTTATTTTATTTTATTTTCATTATTATTATTTTTTTTTGTTTTTTTTTATTTTATTATTTTTTTTATCCATTTTTAGTTTTTATGTATAATGTCTGGACAAAATACGGTGTTCAGATTCATTAATCTACATAAAGTAATTGGAAATCCCTTATTAAAAGGACCAGAAGAAGTAATTAATAAATGAAAGATAAATGATATGAGTAGTATGAAACATAATATAAATTAATAAAAGCAAAATATTGAAATTTTATAACAAATTTAATTATTTAACTATTTTTTAATATATGTAAAATAATAATTAAAAGTGTGTTATATGGAGTATACATTATTTTAAAAAACTATCTCGTTTAAAAAATTTGAATGTTAAAGAGTGAACATCACAATACCCTTTTTTTTTTTATTTTTGTCTAATATAGGATCTTGGTTTTGTGAAAATCGAGATCTATATTTTCGGAAAAATGAGATCTCGGTTTGGTGAAAACTAAGATTTATATTTGGTATCATTGTATGTTGGTTTAAGGGAAACCGAGATGTTGATTAGTACATTCTTTTGTTAGACCATCAGACTGAGATCATATTTGATATTATTTTATGGGCATCAGTATACGCTTTCTCGGACTCTGACAAATCGAGATAATATAATTTGTAGCATTTGGGTAAATAATTTTTAACTTATAGCATATCGGTAAATTATATCTTTGATTGAAATATTTGGGTAAAAAAGCCTGTGTTTTCATCGAATGTGACTTTGAATGAAAGGCATGTTTGGATAGTTGATAGATTGATAAGGATGTGTTTGGTGTTTGTATTTGGATTTGAAGGATAAAGGTAAGTTTGGCTTGAGAATTAATAAGGATGACATCGTTGATGATAATTAGGATGAAGGATGACATGTGGTTGATGACATGGATAAAGTGTTTGAATCTAATTTCTCTTTTGATGCCAACTGATATGGACCTCACGAGAAATCTATTTTGGAAACTCAGAAAAAATAAAAGACAGCAATGTGAAAGCTTGACTCAAATAGGTTGATCGAATTAAAAGACAATGAAAACTTGCCTCAGAAAACTTTCACTGTATTAGACGTCATCAGAGTAGATCAAGCTCTTGATAAGTCAGTGTATTCTAAGAAGAATATGAAGAACTAGTGAAACTTACCAATTGAATAAACTTTAAATATTATTGATCTAATCTGCATTTAGTGCCGGCAATTTGGGCTAGCCCGCCTTGGGTCGGGCCCAAAACAAGCTAGATTGAAAAGGTCAGATTGCTATGCTGACTCGGCTTTAAAAGCCAAAGCTCATAAATAGTGGGCTCGCGAGCCCGTACTTTTTCTAAAATAATTTTTTTTATTTTTTATATAATTTTTTAAATTAATACAATTAATTATCATCATTATTTACTAAAAATTAATATAATATTTAAATTTTACATTTATATATAACTAATTAATAAAATAATGTATTTTTTTATTAATTTAAAAAAAAGAACACGGGCTAAACGAACCGACTCATGGCCCTCTCGAGTCAAGCATGAAAGCCCATGCTGTATATATGCCCCCAAAATTAAGGCCCAACATATTCATTTTTCAAGCTTTTCGGGTCAGTCCATTGGGCATGTCCCGTTTTACCGGGTCTATCTACATTATATGTATAAAAGAAGCCTTTAAATAACCAACAAGGGTTGGGTCTAACAGAAGGAATTAGTCCCTCACAACATGACGAACTAAGGTTCGAATCCCAGTTGGGAGAAGTGCCCACATTTAGTGTCCTACCATGCCTCAGACATGATTATCTCCAATAAAAGGATGTCTGTGGTTTATCCAAAAAAAGAAAAAGAAGCCTTTACATAGGCAAAAAAAATTCTAAAGTAATCAAGAATACATTCGGGGCTCAAACAATCCTAATAAATTAAAGAAATCTTAAAAAATAATTAATTATCTAAAGTCCTAAAAATAAAAAATAAAATACTAAAAAAATAACAAAAATAATATATTAATCCTAATAATAATAGATATTCCTTAAATATAAGGTTTATCTAATAGACTTTAAATTAAACTAGTTTAAATCTAAGATTTGATCTCATAAAATACAAATTGAAAGCCACAAATATCTTAATCTAATTTAAATTAAATTAAATCAAATAAAAGAAATATAATCCTAAAATACTCTAAGTAGGACACTCCTATCATATGATCTTCAATGAGGTCATGTGCCCACTTAAGTAATCTTTTCTGTGTTGGGTTTTTAGACTTAGACTTTTCTTTTCATTCGGGCTTAAAAATATTTTAATCTTCTTTGGGATAGATCACGACATCATTAATTATGTATGGCTCATTTCAGTATATATTTGGACTCAAACAAGCATGATTAAGGCCTTGTTTAACTCCGTCAAATGCATAGAAGCACCTTGGGCCTTTAGTGTGATGAAATATGCTCTAAAAAGTACTTCTAATATGTTAAATGGTTCTTTTAACAATGGGTTTTTCAAAGTATGAACTTCTCAAAGTAAAGTTCAATATATGAGTTGGATCATATAATGTGTTAATTGAGCCCTCCAGATTCACATTAGTTTTCATTAGCCTTTGTGTATCTGAGGGCGACGTTGGGCTTGTGTGTGTAGTGTCTTGATATTGGGTTTAAGTTAGTGCAGTAGAACTGTGGGCCAAATGAACAAAGTCTCTAACAAGCTCCAACTACATTATTAGAAAAGTTATGGTTCTGCTACTGATGCTGAGGGTTTGATACTGATATGAATTTATTAAAATAATAGTACTTATCTACAACTTCATTTTCCTTAGATGTTGTACTTTTCTATTGCTTTGAACTTCCTGCTTTGGGTATTTTTTATTAATATTTTCCTTTTGACTAGAATTAAAACTGGCTAGGCTATTCTATTTGTTTCATGCCATCAAAACAATTCAAGGTATCTGATTGGCTTTCAAAACATTTGTCATCCCAAACACTTCATTCATAGAATTGAATGGAAAAAATTCATATTTGTTTAAATATTTTGAGGAAGTTATTAGATGTTTGGTTAAATTACAAAATAAGTTGAATGGATTTAAAATTAGAGTTTGAATTCCAAATTTTGTAGAATAGACTTGTACAGTTCCTCTGTAAACTTTTCATAATACATGTATCAATATCATTAAAGGACACAAGAATAAAACATATTGGAAAAAATCATGGCACTTGCAGATTTAGAGATTTTCTCTCTACAAACAACTTGTTCTGTTTCAGGGCACACATGAACTAATCAGAAACAAAAATGGAAGAACATGAAGCAAATGAATTTTCCCAAGGAGCTCAGTATGTGGTTGCTTTAAGCAGCAATGACCTCACCAACAACTATCTAATGTCTGTTTTTAGTGATTCATGGACATACAAAGATGAAACATTTGTGGACTACTTGATGGGAACATTATGGGACTAACTCCGGTTAATTAATTTTACTCTTAACAACTAAGATCTCTTTGTTTTAGGAGTTTGTTTATGTTTAGCTTCTGCATAGTTTAGGAGTTAGACAACTAATGGTGTTTGGGTTGGGATCAATGGACTACATTCCTCTTCGAAGAGTGCTTAGTACTTCTGGGAATTGTAAAGAAAGGGCAAACTATTTTACCATTTATCCTAAAACTGAACAAGCATAGGTTTAGAAAGAGAACTTGTCTGATTATATAGACAAAACTGAAGTTTTAGAAATTATGGCTACCATGGATTCATTTATTGGATTGAGGAAAGTGCATGTAACAAAGCATAATAAGTGAACTTTTTCTCTGTTACTGTTCTAAATTACACTTTATTTATTGCAATAGATCTAAAAAATAAGCTTGTGTAAATTAGTGATGCAACTGTGCTCATTTGGTGACTAAATTTGCCCCTTTTTTCCACTAAATGTATTCACATGTTGCTATTTGGATATTTTTGTTAATTAGTCAAAATCACTTTTGTTGTGCAATTACGAAAGCAGAATGGTTTGCAATTTAGTTCCTTCAATGAATTCTAGGGAAAGGAAAGTGCATGTCATGATTTGTTTGATTTTATTTGAAATTGCTTACACTTTTGCCTTTTCTTTGTAATAAGCACATTAGTTTCAATCCTTGTCTACTTAGAGGTCATATGTTTTGGTTACTAATAGCAATGGTCTATACCAATTAGCACTAATTGTAGAATGGTCTATATTAGTTAGTATCAATCCTCATGTGCTAAGTTTTTTTCACTGCTTATTAGCTTAGAGCTCATATCTTTTGTTATATAATTGATCATGTATGTACATCAGCATAATTGTCAAGACTGATTCATCTCCATTCCTTGGTTTATGATATCTGTAAATTGTAAATTGATTGATTAGAAAATAATCCCTTATTTATTAACTTGGTACTCTCAGCAATCATAAATAAATTTCAACTAACTCAATTCAATGCCTGGATATACTAGAAGAAGCACCAAAATATTGCACCAACTGTAAGCCACATGTATAAATATACTGATTTCCAACTTTATTTCTGATGCTCGAAGGCAGTTGACTACTACAATAATGAGATAATGGAGTTTATAGTTTATACAATCTCTAGCAGGATTTGCTTCATGGAAGTGAATGCCCATCATCAGGTGCTTTATTGATTTTGTAAAGTTTCTTTATTTTTATGTGGTTTACATATTCATTACACACTAGTGGAAAAAGCCATTTTTACTTCACAATTTTGACGTCGGGTATATAAATAACCAACGTAGATAGATGAGTAGTGGTATTTTTGAAAAATAAATTTAAAGTGATTGGAATATTGACGTTAGTTGTACTTACAACTGACGTAGAAATTTATATATCTACGTCGGTTTAAATTAAAACCGAAGTAGTAATTGAAAAAAAATAAATTTAAATTTTATTTTAGAATAAATACAAGTTTAGCTTCGGTTGAAGAACAAACCGAAGAGAATTTGGGCAAGGTTAAAATTTGAAGGCACTAATGTCGCGCGTCAGATGAAATTATCGATCCCCAACTTTTCTCTCCGTCTCTCAAACGCGTCTAAGCCCTTCGTTCTTCCATTCATATTTGAGCTCGCCTTTTGGACATTCCTCTCCAGTCTCTCTGTTCATCTATTCCTCTTTGACCTCGCCATTCATCTGAGTATGCCCTAACCTACACCATTATTCCTCTATTTGTGTAAGCAAGTCCTAATCAACGCATTTGTTTGTTGTTACGTGGGTGTCAGAAGTTCATTGCCAGAATTTCTTGCCGTGTGAATCTGTTAGCCAAAACCGAGCAAGCCCTCGAGTTGTCGATTTCCAAGCTTGCTCTGTAGTATACTGATTTCTGCAGACAGAGCAAGCCCTCTTCATCGTAGACTCACCTAGGTATGTTGATTTCGGCTAAGCATCTCTGATTTTGCCAGACTCACTTGGTAATTTCATACTCTACTAAAAAGACTTCAAATTTTTATCTACGAAAATGAAAAAGACCCCCCGTAGTTTGTTTTATGTGACTGATAATCACTCAAGTTTGCATAATGTTAATGCAAGTTTCTCTATGGCGTATTGCTAGTAAGAGAAGCTTATGATGTCATTAACGCTTATTATGATTGATATAATCTATAGTATCTGCTATACAGCTCATCTTACTTCTCGTTTGATGCTTGGACTTGGCTCTGTGGATTATCTAATCCAGTCTCTGTTTTGGCTTAGCATTCATATGAACCTTCTTTTGGCTTTCTAATCAATTTCTGCTTACTAGATTTTGTTTTTAGCTATGTAATGCTGAATGCTGAATGATACAATTTTAGCATGAATTACTCTTTATATTAGTTGGCTTCTTTTTATATGCGAGGCAGAGAATTATTATCTGTGATGCTTCCAATCTAATAGTATTGTTCTGTGAAATATAAAGAAATGGAACACTGAACATTGTTTGCTGATGACCGCCAGCTATACTTTCCTTCATAAATGGTGTCAACAGATTTGAATGAAGTATTCAATTCACTTGGGGATGTTTGGATTGAGGAGAATGGAAGGAAAAAATGTTGTTTTAAATCTAAATTAAAGACAATGTCAAAATTAAAATCCTTCTTCCCTTCCCCTTGCTTACATTCTCTGTAATCCAAACATACTCTTCAGGTACATGGTTTATAAAGTGTCCTGTTTTGATTTCTGATCAATGAGGTACACATTTGATTGTGTCCCAATTAAATTGCACCCTGAGTATTGACAATGATAAAATTCTACTAAATATTGTTGTTCTTATTGGCCTCTGTGACAATGGCACTTAAAATGATACAACTTATGTTGTAAAAGCTGTGTTTTCAGATTGTGCAATGCTATTATTTAAACTTTTCTTCCTTGTGAGAGAGTGGTTGAGGAAGCAGATTACAAGTCCACCAAAGAATTGTTTGGTGGGAGAGGTGATGATAGAATTGTATTTGGTGTTTTTTCTTGCAAATCCTATTTTTAGTACAAAGGAGCCATTTCTTCTTGACTAGCCAATTTGTAACTCTAAGTCTCCTTCTATGATTGAATCCTTTATTTTGACAATAACTTTCAAAAAGGTAAACACAAATAACGTGTTGCAAATCCATCAGTATTGTGTCTCTGTTTTTCGTTTTGACCCTTTTCTTGTATTTTATGGTTTGAGGATGTGAAGACTTGAGGTTTAGGGCCTTGTTTGCGATTCCTTTTTGTTGTTCTGCAATTTCTGTTTGCTTCCATAACATTTTTCTTGATACTATTTTTTCAGAATCATAATAAGTAATATTAATTCGTTGTTCAACAATAGTTAATTTTTTCTATAAGAAACAAAAGTTAATTAGATTACAGGTTTCTTAACATTTTTAGGTTCCATTAATGGATACTTGTCATTTGAATATACTTCATTCTGTTGCAAGAAGTTAACTGCAGTTCAGATAACTGTCTGTTTGAACAATTCTCCACTTAGATTAAGTGGGCCTTTCTGAATTGACAACATTATGTCATGGTGCTGTGGATCTTGTCTTCATATCATATACTGTAACATGGTCTAAAAATCAAGTTTGTTCCCTTTTCTTCACTAAACTTGCAATGTTGTTGGATTTTTTATATTTGATGATGCATTCTTTTTGTTAGATATTTATTGTGGTATGATTGCTCATTTAAAATGGTATGCACTGTTGCATTGTTCAGGCTGTTTGCAACTGTTAAGTGTCATAACAGAATTGGTTTAATCTAATTTTACGACACCATTTTCTATTATCTCTCTTTATTCCATTTGAAATTAAAAAATTCTCAAGAATGCATGTTATAATATGTTTGTCTTCTCTTTAAGGTCAAGGATTTTGTTTTGATGTGTGTGTGTGTGTCTTTGTTTTTTTCCTTTGATAATTTACTTTACAAAGCAGTTCAAGTTAGAAATCTGATTTATTTCTAATCACCTGCTTGTGGAACTTATATTTTTTTAAGATTCCTCTCTTCTATATTTTTTTAATTAATAGCAAAATGTGGTACTAATTTATTTTGAGTCTTGCTTCCATCTTGAACATGCTAAAGTCTAGTTCTGCTCATTACTTTTATTCTAACCGCTTCCACTGGTTCTGTTGGATATTTCAAGAGGTATGGAGAGATTAGCAAGCAAAGACTTGATCAAGCTATACTAACCTTTTTACAACATCTTAGAAAGTGCTATATTGGTGACCATGATGTTCTTCCTTCCAAGGTACTGCAATAGATAGATGTGTTTTATGTTTTAAATTTTGTATGATTTGACGAAGGTTTAATTATTGCCATTTCCTACTTTGGACTCTATAGCAGTTGTATACTCAATTATCTGAACTTCTAGGACTCCATGATCATCTACTACTACTCAATGTTATTGTGGGGAAGATTGCTACTAATCTTAAATTGCGAATAAGAGGTGATGACTTATATATTCGATATGTCCTTTCATTTCGGCTATAATTGAGTTCATTGACATTAGAATCTCTTTTCCAGTGCAAAGAGGTTATTGATCATACTTTAAGTCTCTTTTCAGAAATGACATCTGGGTTAGTCTTATTCCATCTCAACTTCCTTGCAGTATTTTATTGCCCTTAATTTTTATGCCATTTAATATTCCTTTGTATTCTTGCTAGATTCATGATAGGAAAGATGCTTCTTAAGTTGGATATAGTATAGCACATAATTTCAAACTGGAATGTAAGTATCATCTAATCCATTTATTATGAGCTCTTCTGGTAAAGAACTGAGTAGCTACTATCCTGGTAACTTAAAGATGCCCAACTCCATGACCAAAAACTTAAGCCCAAATTACTAGTAGTAAGGCATCCATCTATGATGTGTTAGCTAATACTTGCTAGTCTCTCCAAGGTAAATTAATTTTGAATAATTTAACTTAGTTGTTGATTTTAACTGGATTAGTTTGAATTTAATTAGCTGGGTTGAAAGGATAGAATTGATTTGAATTTTTAAACAATCTGAAACCAAATCCTTCGCAATATTGACGATATTCAGATGACAAGTATCTATATTAAAAATTAATACATGATATCTTATATTATAAAAAAAAACAAAACTTTTCAAAACATTTCAGGATAAGAGGGAGTGTGAAAAAAGTGTGATCGTTTAGAAATTTAAATATTGAGGAAATTCTGTTTTGGGAGTAAAAAATAAACATATTTAGTTTTTGGGACCTAATTGATTTTTTCTGAAAAAAAGTGATCCTAAATTCAAAAAATTCGATTCTCACCTCCAAAAACATATTTTTGTCCCAAAAATCAAATATGTTATTTTTTTTATTTTATATAAATATCAATTAATAGGTTAATACGTGGCATGTGGGTGGATGTGGCAAGTGCTAAGGCTTCTACCACGGAGAAGGAATGAAAAAAGGCTAATGACTAGGAAAAATCATTAAAATATTTATTAAAATTTTTTATACTCTTTTTTCAAATCATGAAACTGCTATGTAATATGTTTTAGTGTTAAAATTTTTTCATAAATATTTTAATGATTTTTCCATGAAAAAAGGCTAATGACTTGGAATATGGCTACCTATAACCCAATAAACATGTACCATGCTTCATTCTGATTTCTGAAGCGTCATCATCAATCGCCGCTCAACTCCATTCAATATATATTCATTCATTTTAATATATAACAAGAAAGTGAAGTGATGTATCATTTATCTTTTCTAACACTTGCATTTCAAATCAGGGATTTCCCGAGGCAATTGTGTCATTCGAAGATTAATTGATCTCTTCTCTTGCAATCTGCTGCTCAATCAATCATAGGTATCATTCCTATTCTCCATGAAATAAGTTTTATAATTAAATTGGGTGGTGTTATTGGTAGCTTCTAATAAGTTTAAATTTATATATGTTTGAACAATGTCATATGAAGATATAAGTTAGTTCATTAATTTGGTTAATTGTAAATAGATTATATCTATAAGGTTTGATGAATGTTTAGATTAATTATAATTACACCAATAATAAGTAGACTAACTATATCTATGTATTTGTTTGTTTTGGTATGTTGTTTTATGGATGTTTAGATTAGGTAGTTATGGACCGTAGTTGGATAAACGCAAGACGAACGAGCAATGAATACGAGAATGGGGTGGACCAGTTTCTGGAATTTGCAAAAAATAGTGTTCCTAATAATAAAGGATTATTTTATTGTCCTTGTGTTAAATGTTTAAACTTGAGACGACTGAGTGTTATGGTACTAAAAGACCATCTGATTTGTGATGGGTTCAATAAGAATTACACATGATGGATATGGCATGGTGAATTAGAGACATCTACTGTGTCCCAAAATGGTGAAGTTGATGTGGATATGGGTGATCGAATAGAGGATATGATCCGTGATATTGGAGTAGAGAGCTTTGAGGGAGCACATATATATGATAGTTTGTGCGGTGATGCAGAAAAGCCTTTGTATTCGGGATGCACAAAATATACAAGGTTGTCAGCTGTGTTGAGATTGGTTAACTTGAAAGCAAGAAATGGGTGGAGCGATAAGAGTTTCACGGAGTTGCTTGAGTTGTTGAAAGAGATGTTTCGAGATGGTAATGAACTTCCAGATCGTAACTATGAGGCGAAGAAAATCTTGTGTCCAACGGGTATAGAGTATAAAAAGATACATGCTTGCCCTAATGATTGCATATTGTATATAAATAAGAACGAAGGGTTGCATGTGTGTCCAACTTGTGGAGCTTCACGCTACAAAGTGAAGGAGGAAGGTTATGCTAGCGGTGATGTGATCTCTAAGGGGCCTCCTGCGAAGGTGTTATGATATCTTCCAATAATACCAAGGTTCAAGCGATTGTTTGCTAATGCAAATGAAGCAAAGAACTTGAGATGGCATGCTAACGATAGGATATGTGATGGAAAGCTTCGACATCCAGCTGATTCTCCTCAAAGGAAGATAATTGATCAATTGTTTCCTGAATTTGGCCATGAGTCAAGAAACCTAAGGCTGGGACTATGCACTGATGGAATAAACCCTTATGGCAATCTTAGCAGTCAACATAGCTCATGGCCTGTTTTGTTGGTGATTTATAATCTACCTCCTCAACTTTGTATGAAACGCAAGTACATCATGTTATCTATGATGATTTCAGGTCCAAAACAGCCTGGAAACAACATAGATGTTTACTTGACACCTTTGATTGAGGACTTGAAGTTGCTATGGGAGGAAGGTGTGGATGTGTTTGATGCATATCAAAAGGAAACTTTTAAGCTGCGGGCCATGATTTTTTGCACAATAAATGACTTCCCTGCATATGGAAACTTGTCTGGATATAGTGTTAAAGGGCATAATGCATGCCCTATCTGTGAAGAAGGTACATCCCACCATCAACTTGAATTTGGAAAGAAAACAGTTTACCTTGGTCACAGAAGATTTCTAAGACAGAACCACCCTTATCGTAGACTAAAAAAAGCTTTCAATGGCTTACAAGAATATGAAAATGCTCCAAAGCCATTAACTGCAGAGCAAGTTTATCAACGGGTGAGAGACATCAATGTGATATTCGGTAAGTGCCAGAAATCAACAAATGATAAGAATTTATGGAAGAAAAGGTCTATCTTCTTCGATCTTCCATATTGGCAACATCTTGAGGTAAGACATTGTCTTGATGTGATGCATGTGGAGAAAAACGTGTGTGATAGTCTTATCGGAACGCTTCTTAACATACAAGGCAAGACCAAGGATACTACGAAAGCAAGACAAGATTTAGTTGCAATGGGAATACGAGCAGAGTTAGCTCCACTCCAAGTAGGGAAGAGAACTTATTTACCCCCAGCTTGTCATACTTTGTCCAAACAAGAGAGAAGAAGTTTATGTGAGTGTTTACATGGCATTAAGGTGCCACAAGGATATTCTTCAAATGTCAAAAGGCTTGTGTCATTGAAAGATTTAAAATTAGTAGGCTTGAAGTCCCATGATTGCCATGTGTTGATGCAACAACTATTACCAGTGGCTATAAGAGATATATTACCTAAAAATGTGAGACAAACTATAACTAGACTTTGTTTCTTCTTCAATGCTATATGTAGCAAAGTCATTGACCCTCTGAAATTGGATGAATTGGAAAATGATATTGCTATTATTTTGTGCCAACTTGAAATGTACTTTCCACCATCATTTTTTGACATCATGGTACATTTAATTGTACATCTGGTGAGAGAGATAAGGCTGTGTGGCCCTGTTTATTTACGGTGGATGTACCCATTTGAGCGATACATGAAAATCTTAAAAGGGTATGTGAAGAACCCACATCGTCCTGAAGCCTCTATTGTTCAAAGATATGTTGCTGAAGAGGTTGTTGAGTTTTGTAATGAATATTTGTTAGAAGTAGAAGCCATTGGACTTCCTAAGTCTCGCCACGAAGGAATAAGAGTTGTAGGGAAGGGTACACGGGGTGTGAAAGTGAGCCCATGTCACGTGAAGACGTGTTACAAGCACATTTGTACATTCTGAATAATACTGATGAAGTTCATCCCTACTTAGCTGAGCATAAAAACATTGTAAGGAGAAGAACCCTCGGAAAAGTGATAAATGGTTGCTAAATGAACACAATAGGACGTTCAGGTCATGGTTCAATGAATAAGTAAGGAAGGATGCTACTGCTTCTGATACAATTAGGTGGTTAGCTGATAGGCCCCGTTTTGAGGTCATATGTTGGAGTGGATATGACATTAATGGGTACTCCTTCTATACAAAAGCCCAAGATGATAAAAGCACTATGCAAAATAGTGGGGTTATGGTAGTAGCTGAATCAATGCATTTTTCAAGCTCGAAAGATAAAAATCCCATTTTGGCAAGTATATCTTATTTTGGTGTTATTCAAGAGATATGGGAGGCTGACTACGTTAAGTTTAGAGTACCTGTTTTAAAATGTTGGTGGGTTGATAGTAATAATGGTGTTCGAACAGACGAGTTAGGTTTTACTTTGGTAGATCTTAATAGGGAAGGTTATAAAGAGGAGCCCTTTATCATGGCAGTCCAAGCGAAACAAGTGTTTTATGTCACTGACCCAGTTGATAAAAAGTGGTCTGTTGTTCTTCAAGGGAAAAGGCTGACTGGTAGTAATGAGATTGATGAATCCAATTTTGATATTTATGAGACTCCTCCATTTTGATCAAGACTACCTCAATGGAACGAAGATAATGAAGTAGATGATGTTCATGCTGCAAGAAATGATCATGAAGAAGGGATATGGGAGAATATGCAGACATAAGAAAGTTTGAAATAGGGATTGGGTGGCATTTCTCTTATTTTAGGTCAATTATTCTTGGTTTCCCTTTTTTGAGTTTTTTTCCTTCTCTTAGGAGGCTACCTTTTCTTAATATTTGATTATGTTCTTTTCTTAAAAAGCTTATTTTCTATAAAATTAAAAATGTTATGTTTATTTGTTCAGTAGCTTTGTGTATAAATGCACACACATACATATACAACACATTTGAGCTAAGAGAGCTAATCATGTGTGGCTAGTTGGTGACTTATGATCATATTTTTAGAGAACCTAAGAGTAGTGCAAATTGGCTTGCCCATCAAGCTCATGAGGTGGAGAATGACTGTTGATTTCCAGCCCACCTAGAGGGTGTAGTGATCTTCTGTATGCTGACATGAATAATGAGTGTTATGCCCCTGCTCTTTGATTTTCTGTTTTTGTATGGTTTGTAGCCATAGCCTTGTATTCCATTAAAAAAAAAATACAATGCATTTTTGTTGTTTCTTTTGTGTGATCAATTGATTTTATTGACTTGTAAATTAGTTTTTAATTGTGTGGGATCATTGGTCAATGTATAACCAATTCTAGAATCCTTAACAATTGTAGGTACGTCTGTCAATCTTCGAGAGGGACTTCAGTGTTTGCTTGATTTCTAGGCGATCAAGACATTTTGCTGGCACACGGTATACCCTTGTATTAATATTTTATTCAGATATTGAATCCACAATCTAATTCATAATTTTTTTATTAGTTCTCTTTGAAAGTGTTATGCTAGCTTTGTCCACCCTAACAATTGAAGCTTTGGGTGTCAAAATTGTTAAGAGATATTAATAAAAGTTTTCAAGGTCTTCACCTAACAATTGAAGCTTTGGGGATAAAATGGTTGATATGCCACCCAATCCCTATTCTATCAATGTTGAGTACAATCCCTATTTTCTAACTACTTGCTCTGATATATCATACCTTGTGGAAGGTGAAACAAGAATTAGTGAAAGGCAGTTTGTATTTTTATGTTTTGTGGAAGGTGAAACAAGAATTAGTGAAAGATCCAAATATTATTTGTGCATGAAGATAAGATTTAGGATGAATCAGAAAATACATGAAGTTGAATGAATCTTTAGTGTAAATTTAAATAGTGAAAGATGGGTAAAGTGATATTTGTTAAATTTATTATATGAAAATGATAGCTTTATTACATCTACAAACTATGTCGGACATATTACCAAGCTAGAATGAGCTGTCAGCACCATCTGGTGCTTTCTTTTTCCTTTCCATCTGTGGCTCCTGTGTATGAAAATGGAACAATGTATTAGCTTCATACTTTGATTTTTTTTTTCATATTTTTATTTTTTTTAATATTAAAGCTCCTATTGTGTTAAGTTTCTCAATATTATAGTGTGTGCAAGTGTGTGGTTTAGTATGTAAATAAAGGAATAACTGAACATTTTATAAAGCTGTAGATGATGTACTGCTATATTCTGATGTATTAAGCAGCAAAAGGAAGTTGATAGTATTATTTTAGAATTATGTTTGAGCCTGTCTTGATTGTGTTGTTGCTAAATTTGTGTTTACACATGAATTCAAGGCATTACAAAACTATTTTCATATATCTCTAATTACGTTTTTTGATGGCTTAAGGGCATTGTTTAGGGTAGAACCAACACTACTCAAACTTGAATACTGGTAAATTCTCTAGTGCATTGAATCCCACTTAAATGGGGCAGATGGATATCTTTAAGTAATACATAAACCTTCCAAACCTCATCTACTTTGTACAAGTAATTTGAGTAGCCTAAGCATTTTGGATCTGTGGTTTGTCCCTATCAAGTTTGTTGAATTGTGTTATGTGTTATTTATGTTTAGTGTCATTGAGCTGTGTTGTCACTTATGTTTTTCTTGTTTTCTGTGTTTTTGGTTGGGACAGGGGGTAGAATCGTAATTTACTTTTCTGCTCTAGCTCATCAGTGCTTGTGTGTGTTCTTTTTTGTACTAGTGTGTGCATGACAAAGCAACCAACTGTGCACAGACCTTGTTATGTATTGCTTGGTACACAATTTTGGAATTCAGAATGAAAGTTTAGTAGCATTTTCTTGGCCTTCATATCATCTTTGGTATGATAGTTTCATGAATTTGACACTGGTGCACCAGCTACTACTCCTTGAGGACAAGGAGTAGTAGCTTAGGGGGAAGTCAATTGTTATGTGTTATTTATGTTTAGTGTCATTAAGCTGTGTTGTCGCATATGTTTTTCTTTCTTTTTTGGTTTTTGGTTGGGATAAGGGGTAGAATTGTAATTTTCTTTTCTGTTCTGCTTCGTTAGTGCTTGTGTGCATCTTGTGTGTTCTTTTTCATACCACTGTGTGTATGACAAAGCAACAAAGTCTGCGCAGACCTTGTTATATATTACTTGGCACACAATTTTGGAATTCAAAATGAAAGTTTAGTAGCATTTTCTTGGCCTTCGTATCAGATTGTTACACATCCACTTACGTTCAAGCTTATGAAACAAAACAGTTATTTAATGCCATACTTAGATTTGGACCATGATTTTCTCATTCTTTACTTCTTCCCTAATTTGTGACATCATTTTCATTGCTTTCTTAGGTTAAACATGCATAGGTATTTACCTTTTTAGTACATAGCCTCATTAAATGCTGGTGTTTACGAATATAAGATTAGAGGTTTCTCTCTCCATTTTTTTTTGGGGTAAAAACGTTGGAGGTATTTTTTATTATGAAAAGAAATGTCAAAAGCTTGAAATGATCTTTTAACTGATGTCTTTTTGTACTTAGTAGTTTTTACATGTAGGTTTCATACATAATTTTATAGGGCATTTAATTCATTAAATTAATTTGTACTTTGCTATAGTGCATAAACTAGTGTCTTTGAATTGGTCTGGCAATGTCCATGCAAAAAATGATATGCAAATGTATTTGACATATTCAAGTTATAGATTGATTTCAAACATCTGCCTATGATTATGTTGATAGTAGTTCAAGTGTGTTCTCATGTGGTACCTGCTATCATCAGACTATGAACATGTTATCATGTTCATCTAGGAAAAAATATTTCCCAAAGTTCTAATCTAAGACCAGTTTAAAGGCATGATATGTGTGTGTGCTATTAACATGATTCTATGACCACTATTTAGGATGTATGGCTGACATAACTATAGGACACATTATTAGACACAAAGTGCACTGCCTATCTCAGAATCTGATTGGAGGAAATGGATATAATGGAAATAAGAGATAGAAGAAGAGACATAATAGGAATTCTGAAATTCATTGACTGTCAAATAGCATTAAATTAAAAAAATTGTTATCAAATATTATAACTCTTTAAAATTTGGTGGCTAGTAAGTCTCTTAAAATGCATATCTACATACCTATAAAATTTATATAGAGCCGCTATCACACATCTTAAATGCTTCGAATTTTTTAAGATTTTGTGTAATATATAGATTCAATATTTTCTGCTTAGTAATAAATTCAGTATTTAAAAATAACTACAATTTTTCAAAAATTTAACTTAAATATTTTAATTTGTGTTTTTAAATATATTTTTTTCTATAATGTAACATAAATCTTCTAAAATTCGAGTTTAAAAGGTGAAACTAAAAGTAATTACTTAAAACTAAATTAAATGATCAAAAGAAAATTCATTTGATCGATATATTCAACACATGCAAAACAACAATTAAAATGAATAATTTAATATGTCCTATTATATGGTACAAAAGTAATCATCCACCTAGTCAATATGACACCTTGCCCTTCGGATACATAATTGAGTTACTGAGAATTCTTGCCCAGCCAGGATCATTTTTTTTTCTCCTTTTAGTTACATGCAATGAACGTACCTATGTTGGGATATAATTGGTGGGTATTATATATACACACACATATATATAAATGGGGCAATTTACTAACCTCAATTATCTTGTTCACTTAATAGCCGCATGGAGAATCCCTCAAGCAGTAAATGTAAAAGAGGTAGACGTGGCGGCACACGATTGAAAGAGTTGGCCTTAGCTCATGGTGGTGGCCATAGAAAGAAGGTTAACTTTGATGAATTAGGGAATCCAATTGGGCCTGGATCTAAGCAGTTCAAGAGCTTTGTTGGCACTATAACACGCTAAAAAATTAGCATCTTAATCGAAAAATGGGATAATGTAGAAGATATTGAGAAGGATCAACTTTGGCAAGCTATCTTGGTAAATAATTATATAATTATCTATTGTTTTACATATTTTTTTATCTATTTTAATTACTAACTTCCTCACATGCATCCTTGTAGCTAACTTATGACATTCCTCAAACTCAAGTTGTGAAGACAAAGATACTACAATGTGCAGGGGGGCGATGGAAAGACTTCAAGAGCAAATTGACAAGTAATTATGTTTTTGGTAAGATGAGAGACCAAAATCCTTGTGAGAAGTATGAGTATCTTGATCAAGAGACATGGGAGAAATTTGTTAATAGTCGACATGATCCAGCATTTATGGTGAGCAAACATTTGAATGTGATATCAAATACATTTTGTTATTAATTGCTTTTCTGGACCTAACCTTCCCATTTATTGCTAACAGAAAAAAAGAGAAGAACATCAAGAGATCCAAAAGAACAATGTTTACCCCCACACCTTGTCTCGTGGAGGATATGAATTGCTTGAAGAATAGATTATGCAGGAGAAGTTGAAAGCAAGAAGAGATGCTGCAGAAAATGATGAATCAGTAGTTATCTCTCCTCCATCTCCTCCCTCTCGTCATGAAAAGTGGAAGAGAGCACGGATGAACAAGGAAGGACAATTCCTCACTGAGGAGGCTAGAATAGTAGCTGAGAAGATTGTAAGTAATTTAATTTAAATGAAAATTATTGTTCTTTACTTACACACTTGTTAATTATGTTAGTTCTTTTTGCATTACAGGATACTCTAGAACAAGAGGTAACCCAAGGGAGCTTTACCCCTTTTGGAAGAAAGGATATATTGGCCACTGCACTAGGGAAGGAAGAGCACCCTGGGCGTGTAAGGGGTGTGGGAGGGGGAGTAGGCATAAGACAGTTCTTTGGATCATGTTCAAGCCGTAGCTCAGGATCGGTTTCTATGCACCAGGTGGAAAAAATGATGGAAGATGTTAGAGAGCAAACCCATGTTACGGTAGTAGCTGACATGGAACAACGAATGGAAGCACGAATTGAGGCTATGCAAGAAAAAATGATGTCCATGTTCAGGAGTTCAATGGAGGCGATGCAGTCCCGAACAGAACAACCTCCCATGGATCCCATGCCTCCTAGCACGAAAGGAAGTTGTGTGCCTCAAGCTATAGAGGAAACTGAAATACCAAATACAGGAGTAGCGTGTGAGATTTATTTGGAGGATCCTTACACTCGTATAGTTGCATATGGTAAAGTCTTCAAGTTGGGAGGAACCATCCACCACCAGCCAATACAACAGGACCAAGTAAGGGTGGTGGTTGAGGATGTTGTTGACCATGATGCCTTGGTGCTATTCCCTACTGAGTAGGTTACCACAGTTCAACAAGCCCCAAAAAATTTTATTTTGTGGCCAAAAAGACTAGTCCGCTTGGTTATGGATCAGGTACAAAAAAACCATATTATTCTCACTTATTTTCTAAATGAGATAGTATGAAGTTCTAATTATTCATTATTTAATTAATTAGGAACTCCACAAGACCAAGGATTCTATGGATTCAAATCCCCAACCCCAACCCCATGTAGTTCAACCCTATGTTGCCCCAGAGCTTGACGCATTCACACAACTAACTGTGGCAGCTAGGAAGATCAATGCGATCCAGTTACATATGGGTCTAGAGATTGTGGGGAAGGAGTATGACTTCTACATCAAAAAGCGAGATGTCATAGAGTTCATAGCCTTCGAGCAATTAGGCATATCCATGATGCAATTGTTTATCATGTAAGTTTACTTTCACTTCAAGACCTACAATTTTGAATAATGATCCAAAGTTGTTAACATAAACTAAAATAAAAAAAGTGAATGAATTTAACTTTTATAATTCTTTTTTCTACTATTGTAGGTATCTCCACCACCTATGCACGTCCTCTGCAAGGAATGATAGATATGGATTCTTATGTCCAATGTACACCCAAAGTATAGGGAATAAGGCAAATGAAAGAATGAACTACATTGCAAATAGCCTTAAGGATGAAAATAAGGAATGTTGGATGGTACCACACCGTGAGGGGTAATATTTGGTTTGAAATCCATTCCCTGTAATGATTTAATAAGGAATATGTAATTGATATTACATTATCATTAATTGATATATTGTAGGACTTATTGGAAGCTAGGTGTTATTTGCCCACAAAAAACAACCATTTTTTGGTTTTCTTCCACGGAGCAGCAAGTGAGCCTTGATGTGAAGAGCATATTTGAAACATAAGTTTTCTGCAAAACTTTGTTTCATACACTTTTAGATTGTGAATTAGCTTCATTCTTAGCAAGATGACTATGGAATATAAAATTATATTGGTTGATATATGATGCTTTCCATATTACTCACTACTTTTCATTGTCATTTTCTGTTTGAGTTTATAATCATTAATTTCTATCGCTTATGAGAAATGATAGTCACATGAACATGTTAGATATCTTGCTATGTGTACTAAGGCTGGAAACTTGTTCTGTTTCATGGTTTTATTCTAATCCTAGTATTAATTTTTGTTCTCTCTTGTGCATGGTACATCTATATGATTATGTTCTCTATGCTGAAAATGCCAGTTTATACATGAAAAGAACTTTACTTAACCACAAAAATGACATTATGATTATAGCTCCCAAATAGGTCATAATCATGATTATCCTTGTAATTAGAATGAGGTTTGGTTGTTGTATGTGTATGTGATGTTTTGAGCTTGGAAAGGCTCATATGAGTATGATGGTTCTTGGAAAGAACTTCATTTTTGTGGTTGTATATAATTGCTCTGCGTTATATATCTTGGAAAGAACTTCATTTTTGTGGTTGTTAGAAAAGTAATTGTATATTGTTATGTGTTTTTGTAAAAACTAAAAAACCTTGGGATATATATTTGTTGCATGTGATACGTCTTGATTTGAGTGAAAAAAGGGTGACTTTGTGGTCTTGATTTTTAGGGGAAGATATTGATATATTTTGCTGCACGTGTATATTTTTCCCCAAGCATAACATGCATATACATTTAGTCTCATTTGGGTATAAGAAAGTCATCTTTGCTATTACAACACATGGGTGCTGATTTGAACCGTAAATTTAATCACTCCAATTTCGGTTTTATATATATGAGAAATATGTTTTCTTTAGAAATGTATTAGAGTTGGGTTAGAAATGATATCATGTCTACTTAGCATTATTTTGATCATTCCATTTCCATTAAACCTTTCTCTTGTTGTACAATTATCTCATAAGAGAATAAGCATAATATATTATTATTATTATTATTATTATTATTATTATTATTATTATTTACTTTTGGGCAATCTAGAATGAATTTTTGTTTCAAAGCTTAATTTTAACAACTAATTGTTTCTGATTAAGCATAATATAATATTATATTTAATTGTTTTTATTTTTTGGGGGTAATTAGACCTATCCACTTGTGTATAAATATCTTAGTTGGCTAGCCGAACAAGTTTATTCATTCTTCATTCTGTCTCTTGAATAACTTAAGAATACTAGATTTGTTTATATCTATACTAATGACTTCATTCATAAAGTTGATGGATATTTTTCTGGTTAAAGTATGCACATGCGCATGTCATATCTAATTTTGTGTAATAATTTTTTTTATTAAAGTATGCACTTTTTTTGTTTGATATGATGATTTGTGGAATGTCTGTTTAGGATGATTATGCCTTTTATTGCTGTTTCTAACATGTGATGTTGTATATTTTGCAATGTTTTAAAAACCGGACCGGACATTGAACCAGAAATGTCACCGGGTCACGGTTTTTACAGTTCAACCGGTTGGACCGGCGGTCGAACCGGTGACGTAATAATTATGTGAAAAATCATATTATATGTAATAAAAAAGATATATAATAAATAAAATCATATCTTCAATTATATAACAACGTCAATTGATTAAAATTATATAAAAGTTTGATATATAAAGGACTCATAATGTATAAACTTATATATTACATTAAATTTGTCAAACGTTTCATAAGTTTATAATATATTATATTAATTTATACTCTTTCAATTCCATACTATAAAGTAATTAGTAGAATCTTTTTATTTCACATTATAAGGTAATATGAACTTATTTGTCATTTTTCATTTTTATTAATTTAATGTCTAAAAAGGATTTTTTTAAATAATGAAAATGAGGAATATTAATAATGTTTAATAGGGATAAATTTTTTTTTAATATCTAAAAATGTAGATTATGTTTAAATAATAAAAATAAGGAGTATTAATATATTTAATAGGAATAAAAATGGTTTTTTTAAAAAAAATATTTTTAATATTGTAAAATAATAATATTTAATTAATTTATAAAATAAAAAAATCATAATTAAAAAACCGGCCGGTTCTTATGGAACCGTTCCGGTTTCCGGCTCAAAGCCGGTTTCCGGCTCAATTGCCGGTTCGATCCGGTTCAATCCGGTTCAACCACGAAAACGGTCCAAACCTTCAAACCGAGCCGATGTAGTCTCCGGGTAGCGGTCCGACCGGTCCGACCGTCCGGTCCGGTCCGGATTTCAAAACACTGATATTTTGGTGTATTTGATGCTAGATCTTTGAAGTCATACCAAATGATGGGTGGAAAGCACTCACATAAGCAAAAGAAGTGCAAGTGGGAATATCCACAAGTAAGTAGTTTGAACTCATGCTTTTTCCAAAACAATTATTCCATGTTTTTTTATTATTTTTCATTCATTTGTAGTGTCATCGTCATCAAGGAGACAATGAGTCTGGTTATTATGTGATGAGATATATGTATGACATCATCAAGATAAACATTATTGAGTCATTTCATCAGGTAATAATATCTTACCCAACTTGGATTTATTATGCTAGTTGAGATTTCTATTGATTGATCTATGGCTTATGTTTCAATGGTTTTACTTTGAACTTACAGCACTATCATGATATTGAGAGCTATTCTGATTTAGAGATGGAACACATTCGCAACATTTGGGCAGAATATTTTCTACAAAAAGTGGCATTAGTATAAGGTAATAGTTTAGGTTTATTATTGTATAGTTTTGATGCAAACTCTTACTTGTTCAATTAAAAACTTTGGATTTGGCACATAATCAATTCTATCAAATGGTATGATTTGGTGGTAATGACTTAACAGATCATGCAGATAGGGAGGGAGCTGATGGGACACAACTTGACCCTAAAGGAAGGAGTTGATGAATAATTTTGCTGTGGAGCTTTTTAAGTTTTCTCTTGTTATTTTTTGTTCATTTTTGAATTGGGCTTGTAGTACCTTGTTTAGGACCTTTGGTTTCTTGTTTTAAACTAGTTGGTGTATGTTTGATTTGGTGATTTTAGTAATGGATTTCTTATTTTCATTATTGGATCTTGATTTCATAACGTTTGGAGTTTTTGTTTTTGGTTTAATTAGAAATGCATCAATTGTCACAGGAAACAAATTTCATTTCTTTTTCGTATGAAATTGACAATTGCCACTAATCTTTATAATGTTTTTATAAAATAATAATTAATTTTGTTTTTGTGGAATTTTTTTTTTAAAAAAATTTTCATTTCTACGTCGGTTGTAATTATAACCGACGTAGAAACACATAATCTACGTCGGTTGTAACATATACCTGACGTAGAAATAACTTTTTACATCGGTTATAATAGGTAACCGAAGTGAAATGAAGACGTGGAAATAGTTTTGTCTCGTTCAGTATCAATTTCCACATCGGTTGGGTTTAGGAACCGACGTAGAAAATTAGTATTCTACGTCGGTTCTAGAACCGACATAGAATACTAAATTTCTACGTCGGCCTGATCCGCGTCACCACAAGAACCGACGTTATTGATGAAAAAGAACTGACGTAGAAAAACCTTTCTGCAGTAGTGACATGATGCATCTTATTTGAGGTTGAGCATTCAGCCACAGAGATGATTGTTGGTCAAGAACTTGTAGAATGGCATATTAACGTCACCAATGGTGAATTTTTTCTATTTAATTTGGCAAGGGGTGGAGCGCTTTTTGCATGGATGAAAAGCAAGGATTAGATTGTTATTTGAATCCATGGTAGTATGTGAGAACGATGTTGGTTTTTGGGCAACATTTGGGAGAAATTTTAGTTGAATGTTTACTTATCTGTGTTCTTGCTAGATTATACCTTGAGCCTTGATTTGTTGCTATCAAGACCGTTCAAATGTTGAGTTTTTGAAACCCTTTGGAGCTATGGCAACTAATGGATTTTTGTGAGCAACTTGCAGATTGATGATGTGCTCTGACACAATGAATTTCAAGTGATTAATGGACCATTTATGATTTGTGCCAACATTAATTGAATTATGTAATAAAAATTTTCTGGTATTTTTTTGTCCATTTGCATTATTACTTTAATTTTTTCCACCTTAACTGATCTTTACATTTCCTTCTACAAGGTTAATGGGCCTGGTATGCTTTGTGAAAACAGCCTTTGCTTAATAAATCAAATGTAACATCTTTTTTTAGATTGAAAGGCTTAAACCTGCCTATTGTTTCATTTTCAACTGTTTAGAGTGTTGAATTGTTTTCTAATTAGTTTTATGTCTTGTGTACTATTTCTCTTGCAAGTTTGATTTCTGAATAGAAGGCTGAAAATTGGGTGAAAATTGGGTTTAAAGGTCTTTGATCATTCTATGAAAAAAAATTTATATAAAGGGCACGGAATGCTTTGGGAAGTGTGTGGAGAGGAGGCACAGATTTTTCCAAGGTTTTTTTTTAATATACTTTTTGGATTTATCTTAAATTCATTTTAAATCTCTGCAAACAAAAAGTAGGTTAGTGGAAAAAGATAAGATCAGGGATGAATACAATACTTTCCAATGCTGAAGACATTTTTTTTGGCATTTCATTTTGAAGACACCAATCTAAACCTTTCATTATTTTCTGAAAAAAGTGTTTGGATTTTTTTTATGATGATTATTTCTTATTCCATTATTTCTTGAAAATAAAATATTTGGAATTTTTATGTTAGGTGTATTGTTTTTATGATCACCTTAATATATTCTCGTTTTTGTTTTTGTCCTCTAATTTTGCTTCTTTGTAACCTTTGGTCTCATGCATATTATTTCTTAAGAATGCAAGGTGCTGAACCTGTCATTTTAATGTTTTGTTTGGTTTTGCATCGGCAAGAAGCCTATTTGTTAGGAAACGCTAAGACTCAGATCAAGTGAGAGTGGAAGAGATTTGAGTTTACGGCCTACAATTATAGTCACAATGGAGAAATTATTGAGGATTCGAAGTAGTTATTGTTATTGAGGTGAAAAAAATTACTTGAAAAGTCTGTGTAAATGTATAAGTTACTCGCTAGAAAATATTACTCAATAATATAGAAAATTTTGAATCCTCATATGTTGTGTCTAATATTTTCTTATAAATAACATTTGACAAAATTTCTTCCATACAGCTATAAAGGCTTTGTTGACAATATTGCCTTGTAACAAATATTTGTTACATTTATATGTTAGAATTACTTTACTAAAGATCAAAGCATTATATCCTATTGAAAGTATAAATATGACAAGTCCAAAATTAGTTTAAACTATTATCTGAGTATGATAGAATTTAATATCTTACTTTTGGTATTAAACAAATACAACGTCATGCGAATAGCCCAGGAGAAAAATCTAGTTCTTATATGAATATTAAATGATGCTTCAGCGCAAGATTGTTTCAAAATCACAAGAACATTGTGGTTGTAGTTTTCATTTATCATGAAAAGAATGAAATTTGAACAAATAAACTAGAGCTATACATGGTTACGCAGAATGTGTTTTTTTGCCACCCTGAAGGCTTAGCAAAATACATGCAACTTGGAACTTTTAATCATGATAGGAGTATAGCATTTTGCTTAGACAATGTGTGAATGTTGGCCACCAGACTTCCAGATCAGACATAAGCAACCATGTTTATAACGGGACACTTCAATATCAAGATAAAGAAGACAGTAAAGATTTGCCCAATTGAATTTTTTTTACAGTCTTTACATGTCCAATGTCCTTTATTCTGTGATAACTTGATAGATACATCATAGAAATTTCCATAAAAGGTTATCAATCATGCAGTTACTTCACAAGCCATAGATACATCCTTGTAATTACCTGTTAGGAAGACCCTCCAGAGATGGCCAGTGGATTTTCTGATTTGGAATAGGCTGCAAGAAGGTGATGATAATATGAATAAAAGATACCTATTGACTTCTAAGATAAAGTAAATAACATCTACGAAGAAGTTATTATAATAGGATGGTGATCATTTCCTGCATATTATGGGCAAGCCAAGAGAATTCGATATCACGACCAAATGCTTTATACTTCAAGGACCATCTTGAGAGGTCAGGTTTTTCCGGCAAATTCTGTGAAATGGATTAAACATTTAGGCAAGGAAAAGAAAATCAAATTGAGAAATTTAATTTGTACTTTGTGCCCATTTAAACGGAGATTGTTGGGTTTCAATTTTTCTGTTATAGCATTTGGACCAGAAGCAAAAATGCATTGCTGCTGAACGAAATGGCACCTTCTCTTGCTTTAGCAACAAGCCAAAGGAGGAAAGGTTTTAAACTAATCAACTGTTTCTGGGATGAGGAGATTTCTTAAAAGTTGCTTCAGTGATTGACTAAGAGAGAGTATTGAGAATAGCTCTTGCGCACCGTAAGAGAGGAAATAAAGGGCATCCAGCGAGGGATGGCTTCACGATCAGAATAACAAGCGTAGGCAACTGAGGCAGGCACATCAACCTCCATCTTAACCCTGCAATTGGCAACATTCTTATTATGAAAACCAACCCAATAGCTATGACGGGTCAAATTCCCAAAACATAAAATTATCCTAAATGAATTGGAGAAAGTGACATTTCTTGAGAACATTCAGATACCGTAAAAATTACTCCCTCCGATCCAAAATTTAAGGGATTTTCTAGGATCTTTTTTTGGTAAAAAATATAAGGTATTATATAATATTTAGTAGTAGTTTGTCATTTTTGTCCATATTCATTGATAACCAGTCTCGTAATTTGTAATGGAAAAGGGTGCAAACAACTTTAATTATTGATAATGAATAAGGGTAAAAATAGGATGTTAGGTTTTTTTTTAGAAATTTAAGAGTGTAACCATATTTCCTTAATATGCGTGAAATAGTTGAAAATCTCTTATATTTTGAACCAGAATAACTACTTCTCATTATAGCTGATACACTTTCCACTTCCCAGTTCTATACAAAGAAATTTATTTTTCTTTAGTATGAAAAATGGAATCGGTAGAAGAGTGTAAGTATCACTAAGAAGTTGCATTGTAAAATACAAAGGAGAACATATAAGAGAGAAGGTCAGGATTTGTGTGGGAAAGGGGGTTACGTGCAATCCTGCCATTCCATAACAGGGGAAAAGTGCTTGGAGCCACCGAAGGTTGAGGTCCGAACAAATGACCTGGATGTTAGTCTGAAGAAACGGTGATTGAGATGAGACACTAAGGAATTGAAGAAAAGGTTCTGCAAGAAGGATTGGAACCAAACAGAAAGTAACAAGTGGTTCTAGTTGAGGAGGACAAGTGGCTCAAATATGGAGACCCTGGGCTTGAGATCAAAGTTGCAGCAGACATGGTCAATGAATGCCCTCAGAAATCTAACAGCGATGCCGATACAGACGCGATGGATAGTTAGGCACCCAGAGTCCACAGCCACGAGCCACGTCTCAGATTTCCTCCATCCTGCCTGCTTCTGAGTATCTCTGATTCAATATTATTGTATCACGTTAATCTCACGCTCATATGTCTGTTATTACATGGCTATCATAAATTTCAACATCACCAACCAATTACGAGTCATGTAATCTGCAGGTGTAACTATTGCCACTGGTTTTGTCAGGCTTCCACATCCTGCTGATCCAAACCCGAACCTTCAAGCTGTTTACGGGCTTCAAGGCCCAACTACCCTGATTTAAGTTTCCCTCAACTCAGAAAAGCTTTGTTTAATACCGTCCCATAAGCACTTAATTTAAGAGAAAAGTTTTCATTTCCCTCCATAACTGGGATTTTGTTTATTCTTTCTTAGTAGGTGATCAACAAGTCCGCTTCTATTGCCCTTACAGTCCATTGAGATGTGATAGAGTAGAAGATACTTCCTCCACTCCCTAGTATAGATTATTTCTATCCACTATATACATATTAAGAAATTAGTTATAATTAGTTGAAAGGCTTAAAATTTTAAAAAATGATCACATCTTTCCATAAACCCTTAACTTTTTTTTTGACAAACATAAACCCTTAATTTAATTCATTAGATCTTAACACTATTCGAATTACTATCTCTCTTAATCCTTTCAAATTGATAAAGCTCTTTTAATAGATGAGAGAAAATCTAAAAATTTAATAATACCTATATTTTGAAAAAATCTTCTAATAGGGATGTTGAAATATTTTAGAAGATCACTAAAAGCGAGGTTCAATGACGGTCAATATACGGTAATTGCAAACATTTTTTTCAAAGCAGACGTTTCATGCAGTGGCGTATCTGTGCTGCCTACCTTGGAGAAAATTGCATGTAAATTGACTTTTAATACATTGGACTTCATGCCATTAATATTTTACACACCCTGCTGTTTTGATGTCTCTCCTTTATTTGACTTTTAATCCAAATCATTTGAGTTTAACAATATTTTAGATATATATGAAAACTTATCTCGAGCAAAATAAGTTTTGAAAATTGTGAAAATTCATGTGTAATTAAGTAAAAAATACATAGATGAATGATTCTTTAGTGACTTATATATTATAAGAGATGTTTTTAATAATATTGATAATCAGTAGATTGTTCAATGATTTTAACATATAAAATTACATAAAAGGACAATTGTAAGGTACTCCCTCCATTTTCAAATAATTGACACTTAAAGTTATTTGTATAGATTAAGAAAGATAATAAATAGGTTATGAATTAATAGAATATAATTATATTTTACTATAATACTCTTATGATGTAGTATTCCTTAATGTTTATTTCTTCTTTTATCTTATTGAAAGGTAAAATTGTCTAAAAAAAAGTAATTAATGTTTTTTTAAATTAACATGATAATTATTTAGAAACAAAGTAAAATATACAAAGTAATTTATTATTTTTTAATTATTAAAATATTATTTTTAAATTATTTTATTAAAATTAATTGGTGGATAGAGGAAATTGGATTCTGTACTTATCATAAAGATGAGGATTAAATTCTCATCATAGTTCTGGACCATTTAAATTAAAATATAATAATTTAGATTTAATTTAATTTAATTATTATATTTTAAATATAATTTTATTTTATTAGATATAAAATCTAAAATAAAAGTAATTTTATAACTATCATTTTTTAAATAATAATAATAAATTGTAAATTTGATCTATCTACATTTCATTCATAAGTATGTAGGGCTCATTATTATCGTTTTTCTGGTTTTGCCACATGTTTCACTTCTGGTACCCCATGTGTGTGTGTTTTGTGTGGTGAAATGGTACCTTGTGTCTAATATGATGGAATAACAGTATAAAGATGCTTTCAATAAAAAGACAGAGAAAATAAGGGCATGATTGATAATATTTTTTATTTTATTATTTTTAAAATAGTTTTGTAAAACTGATTTGAGAATAAGTTTTGGAAACAAGAAAATAAAAAAAATTTTTAAATAATTGTTATCAAAATCATAATTAGTAGGTGTTAAATGAGTTATTCAAAATTTATAATTTTACTATTAATGAGATGGGTATTTTTCAACTTTTCTTTTATTTTTCAGAACAAAAACTACAAAACACTTTAAAGATATTCTGAGTTTTCTGTTATTTTATTTTTCTGTTTTCCAGAATATTTTATAAAAAAATATGTTTATCAAACAAATTCTTTTATTTTTGTATATTTTCAAAAACAAAAAATTTGTTTCCAGAACAGAACAGTTGTCAAACAGGCCCTAATATCTTAGGATCAAAATATTTTATTAATATTATTTTAAGATCAAAATATTTTAAAATGATAGAAAGAGATCATGATCTTAAACTGATCAAAATTTTAAATAGGAAATTATTTAAATACCCTTATTAAAATATTTGATACTCATCTCTCTCTATTTATTACTCAAATTCCACGATTTGATATCGAACTTCTTCAATTTTACACTGGACACATTATAATTGCAAAAAAATTTAACTGCGGAAGTTTAGTGTGAAACTGAGGAAGTTCAGTGTCAAATTATGAAACTTGAGTAGTAAATAGTAGAAGTTGACTATCAAACTCTGAGACTAGTCAGTTAAATTCTTTAGTGATCATAATATACTCAATGTAAAATTGGTGAAGTTTAGTGTCAAATCGTGGAACCTGATTAGTAAATAGTGAGAGTTGAGTATTAAATTCTAGGACTAATTAGTTAAATTTTTTTGTAATCATAATGTATCTAGTGTAATACCAATGAAACTCAGTATTAAATCATGGAACCTGAGTAGTAAATAACGGAAGTTAAGTGTCGGATTCCGGAACTAATCTATTAAATTTTTTAGTAATCATAATGTATCAAGTGAAAAATTGGGAAAGTTAAATATCAAATCACGAAACCAGAGTAGTAAATAGAGGGAGTTAAGTGTTAACTTTTTAACAAAGATATATATCATTTACTATGATCTTTTATGTTATTTTAAAATGTTTTGATTCTAAAATGATATTAATTAAATATTTTTCCCTTCAAATGACATTTTCTGTCAAAGTAAAAAAATGGAGATCAAATTAAAAGAGAAGAACTTGTTGTCTCCAACTCAGAAAACTGACGTGATGGATGATGAAACGTGATAAGCGGAAGTCAATAATGTCGAGCGAGTCAAGAGGGAAATTTACATAGGGAAAGTTTCAGAATAGTTTTTTCAACGCAAGCTTAAAATTTTAAAAAATTGTTCCAAAAGCAGCTCGCTAGATTACCGTAACACTAAACTAGAGACTCCACCCCAGTTATATTATACTTTATAAATTTGGAAATTAAACTCCATACCAACCAAATCTCATCTGAGAGTTTTCAGAATTGCAGAGTCAACCCAGCAAGGAACCAAAAGCTAGCTCTTATCAATGTCGACCAAGCAAAGGTATGAATTCTGAAATCCATGCACTGTACAGCCTCTAATTAACTTTGGGGTGGATTACAACCGCGTGAGTTGTGAATATTCTTGTCTGGGTTTCACAGGTTGGAGGGGAAGGTGGCAATAGTGACAGGAGGAGCCAGTGGAATAGGAGCAGAAGCAGTCAAATTATTCGCCAGAAACGGAGCATCTGTGGTGGTAGCTGACATCCAAGACGAACTGGGCTACCAACTCGCAGCTTCATTAGCCTCACATCAAGTTAGTTACCATCACTGTGATGTAAGAGAAGAGAAACAAGTCGAGCAAACTGTAGCTTTCGCCGTCGGCAAATACGGCCGCCTGGACATCATGTTTAGCAATGCCGGAATCTCGGGCTCCCCCTTTGGCATACTGGACCTCGACCTGAACGGGTTTGACAACACCATGGCTGTAAATGTCCGGGGTATGGCTGCAACCATCAAGCACGCGGCTCGTGCCATGGTGGCCGCAAACACCCGTGGCTCCATAATTTGCACGGCCAGCGTGGCTGCTTCCACTGCCGGATGTGGCCCTCATGCTTATACCACATCCAAGCATGCTCTTGTGGGGCTTGTCCGCTCTGCTTGTAGCGAGCTCGGGGCTTATGGGATCAGAGTGAACTGCGTATCGCCATTTGTGGTGGCCACACCTCTTACGTGCCAAGCGTTCAATATGGGAGAAGATGAAGTTGAGGCCTTTGGCTGTTCTTTAGGCAATATGAAGGGTATTTCATTGAAGGCTACCCATATTGCTGAAGCTGCTCTCTTTCTTGCTTCTGATGAATCCGTTTATGTCAGTGGACAGAACTTGGTGGTCGATGGAGGCTTCACCGCCGTCAACCGCTGCCGTCTTACCGACTGAAACATTGGCTTTCTGCCATTGTTCTTTGATATATATGTGTGTGTATGTACGTATGATTACCATCATCAATTTATTACAATCACCCGAGTCTTCTTGTACTTTTGCTGAATAAATCCATACCAAATGAAATCCGAGAGGCATTGTTATTGTTTTGCTTTTATTTAGTTATTAGCATCACTCAGCGTATCTCCCCTTTAAGCTACAAAATCACTGAGAAATAATAATAGAAAAAATGAAAATTGAAATCTAGCAGTATGGATCAGAACAGAGAAAAAAGGGGGAAATTATCTGTACTATATATAAGTATAACAAAAGTCTGCGAAATTAATTTATGTGACATAGGGACCACAGGACCAATATTAATTTTACATCTATACCAAGAATATGTGACATATTGATTTATTACTTATGGCAGTATGAGATATTATTTTATATCAAAATTGTCTTTTTGATAATGTTTATTGTAATACTCCTGTGCAATGCATTGGATTTAATGTATGCAATTATGTAATTTTTACTATTAATCTAATCTTCTTGAATTTTCTGTAATGAACTAAAAACCAGTAATGAAAATAAAAGGATTTCTCAATATATTATCACTATTCCAAAGGAACATTACAAGGTTCACAGACACAATAGCATAAATCGAGATTACAACGGTAAAGAAAATGGTCTATCAGGAGGAAGAGAGAGAATGTTAGAAATGTCAGAAAATGCAGAAAGAGATGCTCAGAGAGGAAATTCATTCATCCATCACCCCTTCCCACTATTTGCCATATGCCTTTTAAATCATTCCCTCACTATCCATAATCTTCCACGTAGGCTTTCTGTTACGAGTACCCCTTTGTAATATCTGTGGCTCATGTGCTTCGCTCATGATGATCTTTCCTTCCTCCATGTCACTCCTTGGTGGTATCATATTATTACCCACATTAGGCTCCACGTAGTCGTCCATGACATACCCCTCCCCATAAAGCTTGACCTTGTCCTCAAGGTCAAAAGTGGGGTATTGTTGCCGAATGAAAGTCATTGGTTCCCATGATGGTGGTGAGGTGGCACCCCAATCAATTAACAGCTATGTTTCAGTAGCATCACCCCGTCATTTGATTTGAGTTGCTAGCACTGCTAATGGTTGTAACACCGGACCCTCTATTTCTGTCAATAATGGCAGAGGAAAATAAACTTGTGAATTGTTTCCATGATATTTCTTCAGGAATGATACATGGAAGACAGGATGAATTTGTGCCTCAGGAGGTAATTGTAATTTATATGCTACTGAGCCAATGCATTCCAAAATAGGAAAGAGACCAAAATATCTCAGACCGAGTTTTTGATTGTGTTGTAGCCGCAGTGAGTATTGCGGTAAAGTTGAAGTTTGACAAGAACAAGATCTCCAACCTGAAAAGTAACGTCAGTGCATTGTTTATCTGCATAAAACTTCATTCAATCTTGTGCTCTTTGAAGTATTAGCTTAAGTTGATCAAGGAGTCGATTCCTCTCTTGTAACTGTGATTGTATGTCAAGGAAAGCAGTATCATCCCAGTTAGCTCTTATAACAATTGGTGGATCTCTTCCGTAAACAACTTTGAATGGCGTCATACCGATGGAAGTCTGAAACGATGTGTTATACCATAATTCAGTCCAAGGTAGGAAATCAACCCATTTACGTGGAGAATTGAAAACAAAGCACCGAGATACATTTCCAGACACTTGTTGAGGGACTCTGTTTGCCTATTTGTTTGTGGGTGATAAGAGGAGCTGAAGCACAATTTAGTGCCTTGTAATTTAGCTAGATGCCGCCAAAATCAGCTTGTGAAGGTGGAATCACGATCAGATACAATGGTTTGTGGAACTCCATGTAATTTAATGATATGCTGCAGAAAATCTTTTGCGACATGTTTGCTAGTGAAATCTGCTCTCATTGGTATGAAATGTCCATACTTGGGGAGGCGATCTACAACCACAAAAATGACAGAGTATCCCTTTGCAAGTGGTAAGGTAGTAATGAAGTCCATTGCAATGTCCTCCCAGATCTTGTTTGGTATGGGTAAAGGGTTGAGTAACCTTGCAGGATGTAACTGTGAAACTTTTGCTCTTTAACAAACATCACAATGTCGGACATATTCCTTGATGTCTTTCCTCATAGTAGGCCAAAAAATGCTACTGCAAACGGTGGAAAGTCTTTAAAGAGCTCGAATGACCTCCAATCACTAAGGAATGAAATTCTTGCATAATTCGTTACTTGAGTTCAATAGCTTCCTTGGGTGTGATTAGGCTGTGATTCCAGTATATCAATCCATCATGGATTTGGTAATGGGGCATAGAAGATGGGGCATTCTTGTATTTTGGAAGCAAGCTCACGAATGATAGGGTCGTGTAGTAAAGTGTGGCAGATCTCATCCATGAATTGCTCACTAGACTATGTCACAGCCATATAGTAACTTCGAGATAGAGCATCAGCTGCTAAATTCGTCTTACCTGGCTTGTATTCCACTTGAAATCGATATCCCATCAACTTTGGTAGACATTCTTCCTGTTCCGGTGTTTGTATTACTTGTTCATTTAGATGCTTTAGACTTTCATGATCCATTCGAATAATGAAAAACTGATCGAACAAATAATGTCTAAACTTTGCTACAGCTTCGATGATTGCTTGTAACTCGTGAGCATAGACAGATTTAGCTTGCATTCTTGGAGTTAACTTCTTTGAGAAATAAGCAATCGGGTGCCCCGCTTGACTAAGCACCGCTCCAATTCCCATGCCCGATGAGTCAGTCTCCAAGATAAATGGCTGTGTGAAGTCTGGCAATGCTAAAACTGGAGCTTGGGTCAATGCATTCTTTAACTGATTAAAAGCTTGTTGTGCCTCATCCGTCCACTTGAAGCCATCTTTTTGCAATAATTGTGTTAATGGACCAGTAATTTGGGCGTAGGCCTTGATAAACCGTCGATAGTAACCGGTTAACCCAAGAAATGCCTTGAGTTGGTTTACATTTTTTGGGCTGGGCCAATCAAGCATCACTTGCACTTTGGTCCTGTCCATTTCTACACCTTCACTCAAAACCACGTGACCTAAATATTCTATCCGTCATTGTCCAAATGAGCATTTGGCCAATTTAGCATACAGCTTGTGTTGCATCAGTTTCTCAAGAACTATGGCGAGGTGTTGCAAACGCAATGGCCATGATGCACTGTATATGAGTATATCGTTGAAGAAAATGAGTACAAATTTCTAAAGATAAGCCTTGAAAACCGAATTCATGAGTGCCTAAAACGTTGATGGGGCATTGGTAAGCCCAAATGGCATTACAAGCCATTCATATAGTCCCTGATAAGTCAGGAATACTGTCTTCTCTCTATCACCAAGATACATCAATACTTAATGATACCCTGCACTTAAGTCTAACTTCGTGTAGAATTATGAACCCCCCAATTCATCTAAAAGTTCATCAATAGTAGGCATGGGAAAAGCATCTTTCACTGTCACCGTATTGAGCGTTCTGTAATCAACACAGAATCGCCATGTCCCATCCTTCTTGCAGACCAATAACACAAGAGCTGAGTAGGGACTTGTACTTGGATAGATAATACCTTTTTTCAACATCTCAGTTACCATCCTTTCGATCTCAATTTTTTGGCTGTAAGGATACCGATATGGTCGAACTTTTATAGGCCCAGTGTTAAGTTCAAGCAATATTCATGGGAGTGCTCTCGTTCTGGGGGTAATCCCCTAGGAATTGAAAAAACTTCTTGGTATTGCGTCAATACTGCCTTCAGATCATAGGCAATGTCTGATGGCAAAGCATTGGTCTCTAGTCTTTGTATCTCTGCCTCTATTGCCTGTAAAACATACAATTCAGCAATTGCATCAGTATTTTGTAATAGAGTCAATTGATGATATTGAACAACATTAGCTTGTGCTTATTTGTAACCCTGTAATGTCACAAACTGTCCATTGTCAAGAAATTTGATCATGGAACTACTATAGTCGGCCAGATGTGTCCCTAAAGTTTCTAGCCATGAAGCTCCAAGTACGACATCAGATCCGGCCACTAGTAGTATGAATGCTAGAAAAATAAGTGTATGGCCACCTATCACTACTTTCAATTCTTTAACTAGCCCTTGACACTACATGTGTTCACTACTACCCACTTCCACTTTAACTCTTGGGGTAGGTATCACCGGCAACTTTAAATGATGGACAACCCTGGGTTGAACAAAGTTATCAGAGCTTCCCCCATCTAAAAATACTTGCACATAGTGTCCATCAATCGCCCCATCAAATCTTATGGTAGCCGGTCCATTTGACCCTCGGAACGCATGGAGTGATAAATGATGCAGAGTGGTTGCGTCCTCCGTTAACACTATAGCTTCTTCCGTGGTTGTTCCATTTTCCTCTTCTTCGCTTTGAAGGATCATGTAATGTTTGTTTGGACAACGATGTGTAGGAGTGTATTTCTCCTCACAAGCGAAACATAACCCTTTTTCCCGGCGTAGTTGCACTTCTGCTGGTGACATTCATTTGATTGGTGGTAGTGGCTTCATAGCTGGTGTTGGTAGAAGGGCTGGAAGAGCTTTGTTGTTATTACTTGGACTTCCGATCGGCAGAATATAACTTTTAAGGGCCGGTATTGTGGAGCCTCCTGTTCTAACTCGCGCAGGGAGTGACAAAGCATGCTTCTCATCATATAAACGAGCCAGAGATGCTGCTTCTAAGAGATTTTCTGGTGTTCCAGCTATGACATCTTGTCATATTTCTGCTTTTAACCCACTGATGAAACAGTCCTTTATAGCATCGTTTGATAATCCTTCGACCCTATTCGTAAGAACTATAAACTGTTGATAGCATTTAGTAGCAGAATCCGTTTGTGTCATTTTGAAAAGTTGGGCTCTCATATTTTCGAAATACGATGGTCCATACTATTCTTCAATGGCCTTGGCTAGAGTATTCCATGTTGGTATTTGATGGGTCTTCAACATCATCTGAAACTAGGGTACTGCTGACCCTTCTATGTGTACAGCTGCAATAGTCACTCGTTAAGCATCAGGTATCTTATAATAAGAGAAAAACTGCTCTGCTCTGAACAACCAGTTAAGAGGTTCAGTCCCATCAAACTTTGGAAAGTCTAGCTTCACCTATTTCATTTGAAAAGGTTGGTAAGGGACGGTCATCATCTTTGAGCTCGGCATCTCATTCAACCCACTCGCACCAGATGAGAAAGATTTGTTAATGGAATCCATTGCTCTAGAAAGTGTATCTATGCTTTTTTTCCAAATGATCCTTCCTTTGGTCCGAAGCTATAGTCATGGTCTCTACCAATTTTTCCAAGTGTTCCATTCTTGCGTCATTCGCCGTCTCTATTTGCTCCACCTGTTCATGAACCTTCTTCAAATTTGCTGTCAACTCTTTCAATCTAGTGCTTTCTACCATCGCTTCTTTTTTTTTTTATTCTCAACGAGAACACCAATTTGTAATGAACAAAAAACTAGTAATGAAAATGAAAGGATATCTCGATATATTATTACTATTCCAAAGGAACATTACAAGGTTCACAGACACAATAGCATAAATCGAGATTACAACGGTAAAGGAAATGGTCTATCAGGAGGAAGAGAGAGAATGTTAGAAATGTCAGAAAATGCAGAAAGAGATGCCCAGAGAGGAAATTCATTCATCCATCACCCCTTCCCACTATTTGCCATATGCCTTTTAAATCGTTCCCTCACTATCCATAATCTTCCACGTAGGCTTTCTGTTACGAGTACCCCTTTGTAATATCTGTGGCTCATTTGCTTCGCTCGTGATGATGTTCCTTCCTCCATGTCACTCCCTGGTGGTATAATATTATTACCCACATTAGGCTCCATGTAGTCGTCCATGACATTTTCATATCTTATGCTTGTTTTCCAGTCTTAGAACATATGATATTCATTGTCAGTTGCAGTGAAGCCTTAGTAATTACTAATTCCAAATCATATGTTTGTGTGTGCGTTCCTTATTGGCAACCAAAAGAAATCTGCCATAAACTGTTATTTTCGTCATGAGGAAATGAATTTATTTTTTCAGATCATATCAAACTATAAAATGCAGACAAAAGGAAAAAGGATCAATTTTACAGATTTTTGGTGTGTGTTTCAGAAGAATTTGATATTGTTTAGGCTACAAAGGCGATTCTCCAAGCACTTGATTGTCCAACTGGACATTCAAATGATTTAAACTTATATCACCTTGAGTTAAAGGAGAAATTGAAGGATAAGAAATTTTTCTTGGTTATTGATGATGTATGGAATCATAATCGTACAATTTGGGAGGTCATCCAAACTCCTTTCAACTATGGAGCTCCAAGAAGTAAGATTCTGGTAACAACACGTAATAAAAAAGTAGCAGAAGTCATGCACTTCACCTATATACATCTTTTGAAACCACTACAAGATGAAGATTGTTGGAAGTTATTTGCAAAACATGCATTCAATGACCAATATCATGATGTTGATTCAAATCTCATATCAATTGGTAGAGAAATTGTTGACAAATGTGGAGGATTGCCTTTAGCAATAAAAACATTGGGAAGTCTGTTGTACACAAATTATCTCCACATGATTGGTTTATGATTTTGGAAAGTGATATTTGGCATTTACCAGAGGGTGACAGCAATATAATCCGTTCTTTAAGGTTGGGCTATCATTATTTATCTTCAAATCATAAGCATTGTTTTGCTTTTTGTTCTATCTTTCTTAAAAATTACTTCATAAAAAAGAATACTTTGATCCAATTATGGATGGCAGAAGGTTTATTATCTTCTACTCAAACAAGTAAGAGCATTGAAGAAGTGAGAAATGAAATTTTCAATGATCTAAAGTCTAGATCCTTTTTTAAAAAAATCAAAAAGAGGTAGTGATTACTTCCTTATGCATGACCTTTTGAATGATTTAGCAAAGTCTGATGGGGGAGTTCTGTGTGCGGCTAGAGGTTGATCTGGCACAAGATATTCCAACAAAGACTCGTTACTTTTCTTCCTTAACCAATCAAAAGGAAAATCAATGTACTTGACAAGATTGATGGATGATATAAGCAGTTTAAAGCACTTGCATTATCTAGATCTTTCTTACACTGCAGTTGAGAAGTTGCCAAATTCAATGTGCTTGATGATTAATTTACAGATATTAAAATTAAAATATTGCTTTTGCTTGACTAATTAGTTGCCATCACATCTTCATAAACTCGTCAACTTGCGTCATCTTGACTTGGAAGCTAGTGACATAGAGAAGCTGCCAAAATATATGGGAAAGCTAAAGCATCTCCGGACAATGAATCAATTTGTTGTGGGAAAGAATGGTGGATCTGAATTAAAAGAATTAGGAGCCTTACACCATTTAAGGGGTACTCTAGCTATTTCAAAGATGGAGAACATAGAAGATCCCACAGTTGCCAGAGGGGCCAATCTGAAAGAGAAGCATTTGGATAAATTAGATTTCAATTGGGGAGGGGTTGAAAGTCGTGAAGTGTTACAACAACAGGAAGAGTACATATTGGAGGCACTTGAGCCAAATTGTATTGTGAAAAAGCTCACTGTTAGATGCTATGGGGGTACCAGATTTCCAAATTGGTTTGATGGTTCACATTTGCCCAATTTAGTGTCTTTATATTTGACGAGATGTACCAATTGTGTAAACTTACCACCACTTGGGCAACTACCTTGGCTCAAGAAACTTGAGATTGAAGGATGTGATGGAATAAAGGTGATAGGTCAAGAGTTTTATGGGAAAGACTCCTCAAGTGCTCCATTTCGATCCCTTTCATATTTAAGATTTTCTGAGATGAAAGAATGGGAAGAATGGAATATATATGATGAAGGTGACAGTTTCCCCTGCCTTCAAGAGCTTTATATATGCTACTGTCCTATACTGACAAAGTTGCTGCCTCACCACCTTCCTTCTTTTAAAACGTTACACATTCAGATGTGCGAAATTCTGGAAACTGCACTTCCCAAGTCCTCTACCATGGAAAATCTGCACTTACAAAGTTGCAAGAAGATTTCAATGAAAGACTTGCCCACATGGAGCTGAACAGATGTGCTTCCACCTCTTCATGAACTGTCATTAAACAATTGTCCAGAGATGGATTCACTTCCCCAAGGAGGCATCCTTTCCAGCTTAGAACGTCTTTCAATCTTAGACTGCCCCAAACTCATTGCATCTTGCAAGGATTGGGGTTTGCATAAGATCCTCTCTTTGGAACAACTTGTGATTCGTGATGGCTTTGAAGGTGCGGAGTCCTTCCCTGAGAAGGGACTGCTTCCACCCAATCTTCAGTCTCTTTCATTTCGATGGTGCTTGAAATTGAGAAGAATAAACTACAGGGGTCTTCTCCACCTCCATTCTCTTACTTCCTTGTCTTTTGATTACTGACCTAGCATGAGTTTTGAAGGCTTACCAGAGGATGGTCTGCCTAGATCCCTTTGTCATTTGAGAATTGATAATGACTGCTCATTGCTTAAGGAGCGGTGTGAAAAGGAGACAGGACAGGATTGGCCTAAAATTGCTCATATCCCTAATGTATCCATCAGGTGAAATCTCTTGTGGTTCTAAAAGGTACTTCCTGATCTGGGTTATACCCACATATGTAGTATGTGTCTAGTAATTCTCTGTGCTTTATCTAACAACACCTCCTCATTCTCTTATAAAAGGCATCTTTGATATGTGGACATGGAGGAGTAGGAGTATCACATTTCACATGATGAAGGTTGGTTCCTTAAATTTGTCTAATTTGTTGTATTCAATACTTTATTTTCCCCTATTGATCTATGTTTCTTGAATTTTCATCTGTTACGTGCCTGCTTTTTATTTTCAGGACAAATGATGCTCTTATGGTGCCCTTCTGGACATGGTAAATTCCTAAAGCTCCACTGGTTCTAATGCTTGTATAGGTACTTGCTCTGCTTACACCATTAGTTGTAGCTTTTGGTTCTTGCTATTTGTTTTCTAATTATATGGTTCTCTTTTATTGACCAATGCATTGAATTGTAATCATATGTTATAGTCAATATCAGATCATATGTTCCTTACCAGTGGTGACTAAAATGAATATCTTTCAATGTTGTTTTGTTCACACAGTGAAATGCATCCTTCCATAATTATTCAAAACACATCACACAATCAACTGTATTATCTCTACTCATTATTCAGATGAGAACATGTCTCACTTGGTGTTCAGCTATGTATTCTCTGGAGCTTCAGGTTTATCCCTTTGTTTTTCCAGTGCAGATTTCAAGGAGTTCAATGAAGAAAACTTCTTAAATGAATGAATGAATCAAAAGTATAGATTGAAATATATCAAGAATAAATCTGGTAAGGAAGTGTTCTTCTTTCAAACTGTCTTGGCCTTAGCTTGATGTCGTCACCTTTTCATAATTGAATTTTTGTTGATTACAATTATTGAATCAGTTCTGTTTGGAGAAGGAACATTGCAACAAGACATCTTTTTTAATGAACTCACCAAATTGGGGACTGTAAGGAGATCAGATTTTTTTTTCCAAAAAAAAAAATCAAAGATTTGAGAGCCAAGGCTCATCAACTCTGGTTCTCATGGCCGTAAAGGTATTTTCTGTATAAGACTCCTATATATTTAGTAATTCTCTGAACTTCATTTTCTAATAAAATGCATTAGTCTCTCCTGGAGTTACAACAGTATAAGAAAAATTAACCTACATATAATTGTGCAATATGAAATCCTTGGAGGTTATAAAATATTAAACATGTATAAACTCTTGGAAAATTATTCATTTTGGGACATTGAGGAACATATGTAATGTGTGTTTATTCCAACGAAGGTTAAGGAGTATGACATTAAAGGAATTAATAATGAAATTACAATCTGAACACCAACATAAATTTATTATAATATTTACAGCAAACTTTTAGTATTTGTGAAACTATGAGGTTGATATTAGAAGTGAGGCTCTTGTGAAATGCTAGTGCTTATAAAATGCTAACTATCACGTTGAATGGGGAGCAAGATGACAAATGGAGAACTATATGTAATGCACAAGAACCAGAAACTTGGGCATTCATAAGCGATCCCATGACATGGTAGAATATGGGAATAATGAAAATAATTGTAGAATCTGATTCTGTCTCTTGTTCGTGCCTTGAAAATGCAATCTAGAGAGTACAATGGAGATGAAGATTGCTGCAGCATGCGAGAAGTTGGATGCTTAAGGGATGGGAAATATAAGTTCAGCATGTGTATAGAGAAGCGAATGATTGTGCTTTCTGATTTTTTGTTGGCTCTTTGTGCTTGTATAATTGAATAACATTGAACTTTTCTATGTTACCGCCAAAAAACATTGAACACCCCTACTATTTTCTAAGTCACACCGCATCAAGTTTAGTACTTTTCTTTTTTCTTGACCACTTCATATTTTCTATCATGAAATATCATGAGATTGTATCTGTTTGATTTGTATTTTTATAAACTAAATTATGATTTCTAACTATCATTTTTTTTATTTAAACAGGTTTATAGTACATTTTTCTACTTTTATTCAAATTTTATTTTTATAAACTGTGATTATTTTAAAAATTTTTTTACAAAAATATAATTCAACCGGACACTAAACATTTTTCATGTTATATATAAAAGTACTACAACAAAACTAGAGTTTTACAACTGTTTATTTAAAAAAAAGTTTATGATGGTACTTTTGTATCTAAATATTCATATTAAAAATATCATAAAATATATGTCAATGTTCTTATGGCATAGTAGTGTAGAAGTTTTGTGAGTTTGTTCCCCTTTACTACAACAAGCTATTAGCTTATCCTTTGTAATTCAAAAAGAAAAATTATGAATATGATTATATTATTTTCCTTTAATCTAAAATCAACAATTATAAATCATACATCTTTTATTTATTTGTATATGTTTAGAAAGAAGAAGGGGAATGCAATTTTAATTTTTGTTATATTTTCCATATTTTCAATGAATATATATATGTATATATTTAGAAATTTGAAGACACATATGGAATATAATTTAAGATATAAAATAAGTAATAAAAGATATATATAATAAATATCACTTCACAGTAAGAAGATAAAGATTGAAACAAAAAAAGAAGATTAAGATAATATCACACGTATGATTAAATTCTTTCCCCCACAAATTGGAATTAACAATTATGAATCATGCATCATTTTTAGTTGTTTGTATATAATAAATGTATTTTTAATTTGTTGATATTATTATCAATTTAATCAATTTAATCAATTTTTGAATTAAGAAATAAATCTAGTCTTCTTAAATATAAAAAATTATTTAAACATTTGTAAACAAATATAGAATATAATCTAAGAAATAAAATAAGTAATAATATATATATATAAAATAAATATCACTTCACAATCAAAAATAATATCATATGTATGATTATATTCTTTCTCCCACAAATTGGAACTAACAATTATGAATCATGCATCCTTTTATTTATTTATATATAATAAATATATTTTTCATTTATTGATATCATTAACTATTTAATCAATTTTTAAATTAAAAATAAATATGATCTTTTTAAATATAAAATTTATCTAACATTTGTTAAAAAAATTGTATCTATATATACTATAGACAAAAGAAAAAAGAAAATTGGTATTTGAAGCAAAAAAATATTAAATATTTGGCATCAAATTCCATTCATCACAATTGCGTTGGTTTAAAAGTGACGCCCATTAGCAATTGATTGATAATTGGTGTTGATTTAAAGGCATATCCATTGCAACAGTTATGGTTGGATTATAACTAAATAATGCATCATTAAATGGTGACAACACAGTGTAAGCTACAATAAATTTGGTTTGCATGCACAGTAACAACTCTAGTTTTATCCAACCTATATATATAAAATGGTTAAAATCTACTTTTGATCCCTTAACTTTAAAACATATTTCATTTAAGTTCTTTAATTTTATAATAATCCTTTAACTTATAAAATATAGTCAGATACATCATAATTGTTAACACTATTAAATAATTTAATCATAAATAATGATTTGGTATATTTAAAAGATAAATAATTAATGATATTATATATTTATTAATATTATAATTATTATAATTATAACAATTGGGCAAAAATTCTTGTAATTATAATTAAAATAATTTTAAATTCTTATAATAAATAATTATCACCTTTAAAATAAAATCTAAATTACATCATCAAAATAAATATAAAATCTCAAAATAAAAACTAACTTTAAAATAAATTATTATTTTAATGCCTTAAAATTAAAAACTATAACTTAAAAATTAATAAATAAATAAAATAAAATTTGAATCATCAAACTATTTTGAGTTTCTTACATTAATAATTAGAAAAAATAACTATAACGAAAGGCACAATTTAACTTATATTTATTTATTTTTAAATTTTTACCAACTATTTGTTTTTAATTTATTGTTATTAGTTTTAAGATTGTGAAATAATTATTTATTTTAAAGTTAGGTTTTATTTTTTAAGATTTTATAATTATCTAGATAATTTAATCTAGATTTTAATTTTAAGATTATAATTATTTATTATAATATTTTAAAATTATTTTAAATATAATTATAAAATTGATAAATATAAAATAATATTAATTAGTTGTCTTATAGATATGTTAAGTCATTATTTGTAGTTAAATTATTTACGGTGCTAATATTAGGAAGCATTTGACAATATTTCAAAAGTTATAGAATTATAATAAAAATAAATAAAATTAAAAGATTAAAGTGAAATATACTTTAAAATTAAGAGACCAAAAGCATATTTTAGCCTATATAAAAGATATTAAACACTTTTTAAAGCAAACAGTAAACAGTAACTATTTTATTATATATATTATATTAATTAATAATTGCAATAATCAAAGTTTACCATATGTTAGTTGGGGAAAGAAGTTAAGCATAGCATATGTTAATTTACTTCACAGTATAAAAACTTAAAATTAACCCATGCAAATATTGCAGGAAAATTATGAAATTATTAAAATATGTCACATTTTTTCAAAGCAGAGGTTTCGTGCCGTGGCGGATTTGCGCTGCCCACCTTGGAGAAAATTGCATGTAATACACAAGCACAATAACTTGACTTTTAATACATTGCACTTCACGCCACTCATATTTTACAGGCCCTGCCGTCATATGTCTCTCTTTTATTTGAATTTTAATCCAAATCCAGATGAATCTGAGTTTAACAATATTTTAGATATATGAAAACTTATCTGGAACAGAATAAATTCTGAAAATTGTGAAAATTCATATGCATAATTAAATAGAAAATATATAGAGGAAAAATTGTTTAATGACTTATATATTGTAAAAGATGTTTTCAGTAATATTAATATTAATAATGAGTAAATTATTCAATAATTTCAACACATAAAATTACATAAAAGGACAGTTGTAAGATACCCCCTCCATTTTCAAATAATTAACACTTAAAGTTATGCATATAGATCTATCTATTATTATATACACTAAAGTAAAGTACACTATAGTGATATGTCGAAATTCTATGTTATCATATCATCCGGTGAGATAGAATAAAATAGAACCTACCATGTCAACTAATATATTTCTATAATTTAATTAGCTAATTACAATTAGACATTAATGTAAATTCCTTTTATGGCAATTTATGTTCATTTGACTACAAATATTTCCTTCTAGATTTTAATTTTGTAAATACACTATTTCAATTTTTTTAAAACCATTTATTAAAGATGAAAATATATAAAAATTTATTGCTTTTACGATTATAGTTTAAATGTGAATGACACACATAAAATATATTGGTATAAGCTATTTATTCAAATTTAAATCTAATTATTGGTGCATAATATTCAAAATAATCATAAAAATATATATGTTATTTTCATTATCTAATTTGAGTTATTAACTTTGTGGAGTTATTGGATTTAACTATCAACTTTTATTTGTTATATATACTAAAGTAAAGTATACTGAGATAACATATTGAAATTTTGTGTTGTCACATTTTGTGAGATTAAAAAAGTGAATCCCATGCTGCTAACTAATGTACTACATGGCTCTTATTAATTACTCGTCAATTATATAATAATGCACTATTTATGCTTTTTAATACGGTTTTATTGCACAAATTATGTTTGGTTCAATTATAAATCAATAAAAGGAATTTAAATATTCATACATATAATTCCTTTGAATGACACGTATAGAGCAATAATGGTTGGGATAAGACTTTTCAAATTTGTATTTAATTCCTTTATTTTTTCCATTTCGAGTTCAATTATAAATTAAGAAAAATAATTTTATAAATTGATCCATATAATTCATTTGAATAACAAGTAAATAAGCAATAATGAATGGTACTTGAATTTTTTAATTTTTATTTAATTCTTTTTTCCCATATTGATTTCATATTGAATATTCAAATAATTTTGTCCAACCGTCAACAAGGCATGATTCACACTATAAGTACCCATGCTATTTACATACACAATGAAAAAATATTAAGAAATTCCTTCCCATGTTGTTTAGATTGAGATGTAGAAAAGAATTTTACCTTTGGTGCGTCCCTTTGGTGTTCTTTTCCTACCGTCAAATCTTAGGAACTGATGCATCTGATCAGGTCTCTCTACCAATATCCACACAATGAACGATGAGTCCAACTTGAACATCGTGCTAACACCTCTATTTATGAATGTCAGTAGTAGAGACTCTCTTTTGATTCTATATTTAATAATCATAATCTATATAATTATATAGATAATATTTATTATTTGATTAATTTCAATCAATTATTTAAATTAAATTAAATCTTAATTAAATAAATTAGTTTAGATTTAAATCAATCTAATAGAATAATATTTAAATCAACTATTTAATCTAAATCTAGAATCAAATCTAAATCAAATTTAGATTATAACATTAGTTTAAATTTAAATCTATCACATAGAATTAAATTTAAAACTAATTCATTTAAATTAATTTAAATAAAATATATATTTCGAAATAATATAATAAATATCAAATATATAATATATCAAGCATATATATACTTCAAATTTTATATAATATATATATATATATCAAATATATATATATATAATTCAATCATCCTAAATTGAACATTAAATTCATTGAATCTAGACACATTTTAGATTCAATGAATCTGGACATCCTAACTCGAATTGACTCGTTCTTGTGTGTGATGCTGTAGGCCAATATGATATTGGCAGTGGGCTAATAACACTATTGGATTCATAAGTCACAAGTGGCCTCTAATAAGACATTGTGACTACTCAAATTATATGAAATTGGTGATCCGGTGTAACCTATTATATAATCCGATCACAGCCCTTTTGTCTCATGATATATAGGTCAAGTATGAGATATGAAAATGTCATCCTCAATTTATTCGACCATCACTCTCTCGATCTCTAATCAGATTGACAGAACAAATGAAAACTCTTCCATTCGAGTACGGCCATGCATTTCTCAGTCTCACTCATCGAGAGGTCCAGATATATCTCTCCATTAATTAGAGGGATAAATTCTATTTTGACCATTTATCTTCCTCTACACAAGTTCTACCATACCCGATCATAGCATTTTATGCCATTAATTAGAGGGACAAATTCTATCTTAACCATTCATCTTCCTCCACACGAGTTCCACTATACTCGATCATAGCCTTTATGATCTCCCAACTAAATGTGGCTTTTGACTATGCCAAAATATAGTGTTTCCCATATAGGAAACCATAGTAATCTCAGGCCTAAAGGCTTAGTGACACGGTTATATATGAGATATATTTATAACTTGATCCATGCAATTATCTCATGACAGGTCGATTCAGAGCCTATTTCCTAACATGAGTTTTATGATTATGATTTGTATCTTAATACATAATTATAACATAATTATCAATCAAAATCATGCTAGCCTTAATTCATCATTATTCCCACAAAGATGATTGACTAGGGACATTTAGGATAAAATAATTTATCCAAGGATATTATTATAAAGATAAACATGCAAACAATATAATAATGAAAAGTATCTTCTTCTTCATAATGAAATACAATGTTTATAATACAATAATTGGCTTAGGGCACAATCTCTGACAACAACCACATTTCATCTAAAACCTTTTCTCTGCCTGTCTTCATTATGCATTGAAGACGGAAGTAGAATTCCAAAGCCGGAGGTTGTTTTCATTTGTTCTTTCACTTTTCTTTTGTATGCATTTTCCATTTAAGATGGTGACAATGTTTGGATAATTTCTTTTATTTATTATTTCTAATGTAAATGTGATTGTATTTGTAGTTTTAAATTTTGCACGATGATACTTTTGAAATTCGGTGGTAAAATTCAACATGACATTTTTGTTATTATAATTTTTGACATTTATTGTGTTTTTGCTGGAAGTCCGTTTGTATTTAATTCCTTCCCAAAAAATTTCATGTTTGCTATTGGCAACTAAGCTAGAGGTGGAGATTAGGAAAGAATCGTACAACTTCAACAAAAGAAAACTTGGCATCTGATTGACGTGAAAAGATCGAACTAACTAGAGAATTTCATCCAAATATATTGAATTAAGATTTTCTCTTATTTTTAATTGGTTTTTTTTCCATTAAGCTTATATCAGCAAACATGCATTATGATTTCAACATTTCCATTAATATTCTTCACAGCTGGCAGTGCAAATAAACTCTTTTTCTATTGGTTAAAAAAAACCTCTTTTCTATTTTTTTTAAAATTAAATTTCATATATATAATTATTTGTGTACTTAATCTAAATGGCTTGTGAACAAACAAAATTGATGCCTTATATATTTAATTTGATCATTTTGCAAATTGATAGAACTATTCTTTGTTTCACACATTACTTAGAAGCAACAATTGTTGTGAATGCTTTAATGTGACTATGATTGAAAGTAGTCTTGCAGTGAAGACATGATATTGAACAGATTTGATGCAATATCTATTAATGAACAATTCACAGTTTCTTTTTTTTTTTTTTATAAGAGTGCAGTTCTCAGTTTCTAATTGATTAATTCTATAGGATGTATAAGAATTTGATTATGCTTTTTTATTTTCATGATCAAATGCACTCGACCCTTATAGGATGTGATATATATATATATATATATAATTAGTAGATTATTTCTCTTTTCCATGGATCTTCATAAGCCGCCCAAATAAACTTGTTTCTCTTTTTTTAAATATATCTATAATTATTGTATGCTTACTTTAAATGGGTAATTCATGAATTATAAACAATTATGCCTATATAATTAATTGAAGTTAAATTATAGTTTGTAAACATAATCCAATACATAAACTAAAGAATTTGTTTTGTTTTGATTTATTCCATACTCAAATTTGAATATGAAAAAAATTGACATAATCTGTAATTAAGTGGAATCAATCAAGAGGATTTTCTTATCAACCAAATTTGGATCAATTAGTGGTAATTGATCAGGTATTTAATTTAATTATAAAATTATGATTTATAATTAGAACTAAATCATAATATTCATTTGCATTACTTTGTTTTGTTGATTGAAAAATCTTAATATTAGTAGAAAATTGATTTTTGAATACAAATTCGTATTGGAATAAAAAATATATTGATAATTACTTAAAAAATAAAATTTAGATATTAAATTTGATTCGTTCATTTGTATGTGTTTATTTAAAAATAATCATGTTTTTAAGGAATGATGAGATGAATAAAATTAAAATTAAGGAAAACCGAAATTAGATGATTATGATATCACAAATTTAAACTAAGAAATTGAAATAAACCAATAAAATTTATTAAAATAGATTTAATAATTTAATGTTGATTGTTTAAATTTAAAATTTTGAAATTCAATTATTTAATCCTCCGAGAGATTTTGCAATCTTCTCCATCATTGACAACATCTCTATTATTCTTTTATGCATCTCCTTTACTCTGCTGTATGAGATATGCTTATCAACTTTTTATTTTATAATTTATTGAGATTTTGTATTGTTGGAAAATTTTGAAAATGTATTAATTTTGGATTGATGGAAAATATCTTGACAATCCGTATTCTATGTTAGTTTTGTATTGATGTGAGATTTCTTGGAAAATCTTAAAAATTTGTAAAACTGAGTTTGTATGATTTTTTTGACAAAAAATATAGATATATATATTGAGAGAGTTTTTTTTTGCCAAAATATATTAAGAGAGAGTTTGTATGATTGATTATGTATTTTGAGTAAAATAGCAAATCCTCCATTAAAAAAAAGTAACATGGAAAATCCTAAATTGTGATTTGGTTTTGGTTATGTAAATTTGAATAAACTTTTTTTAGGCATAATTTTATGCCATAGTGGAAGGATCTCTCACGGTTGGATTTGTAGTTACGTTGGGTCTAATACCTAATGTCATTATGAAGTTTGTAGCTAGAAACCATCCCACAATTAGAGTTGCAAAATAAAATTAGAACCATAGCGCAATATAATGTGTTTATTTGTATCATAATTGTTCTTTATTATGTTTATTGAAATTTATGAAAGGTTATAATATTTTAAGTAATTATTTGAATTATCGGTGCAATTTCATTTGACTCTACATTTTTACTTTTAATACTCTATTCCATTATTCCCTCCCACTTTTATTTTTTCTGGTGCATTTCTTATTTTTCAGATAATTTTTAATTGTTTTATTTGATAATTGTCTCTTCTCTAAATGCTAATGCCTTTTCTTAATTTTTTTTTCATGATCTTTTTATTTCCAATATGATTAGACAAGAAAGGAGTAAGTTGAATCAAATTTCATAACAATTTTGATATTATTTCAATTTAATTAAAACTGAATTATTATGGTTTAATATGATTAAATTTTATTTTAATGCCAAAATCTTAAAACATCAAATTATTTATTAAATTCTACGTTAAATTCAATTATTTAAATCAGTTGTAAATAATTAATAGAGTGTAATAATATTTACAATAGCACAAAAAAAAACTATGTACTGTAACTATAACAACAATTACCTTATTAACATTGAACAACTTAGAAATCTCAAAAAAATAATTTTAATCATAAAGAAAGTTTTGCAAGTAAAGCAATCTATATTAAAATCAAAACTAGCAAATTGTTTGATTAAAATCAAAATCTAAAATTTCCAAATTATTACTTTCTTTTGGCCATCACCTATTTATTACTTAAAAGTTGACTTAACTTTAAATTTGTTATTATTACATTGAAATTATCCTTTAAGATTTAAATTACATTGTCGACTGTTTAAATTCAAAAAAATTGCAATTGAATGATTTACATTAATTATAATTCTATTGATATGATTTATATCATTATCACTTGAATGATTTCAAAATTTAAACCTATCAAAATATTAATTAAAATTAAATGATGTTTAAATGGGCTTTTGATCAAATTTATAATAATAAATATCGATTGATTGTATTTTAGAAATTAGAATAAATTAGTGTATTAATTTCAAAACTTTGAAACCAAGAAATTGCCAAAACAAGTTGGTTATTTTAACTTATTTTAAATCTTATTAATCATATTTTTTTATTAAATTGATAATGTAGCATGCATTTTATTGTCATTTAATTTGAAAATTATGATGTATGTCAAAACCTAATTAAATAAAAAGTTGCAAAATCAAGTATATAATTATATCCCATAATTATATTTAAATGTGGTCTGTGCAATCCAAATTCATCATGTATAGTTAATGGAAATTATTCCAAATACTATCCCAAAGAATTCAACTCAACTACTATCATTAACGAAAAGGGATATGCTATATACAAGAGACCAAAAAATGGTCGATTTGTAATGAAGAATGATGTTCCACTTGATAATTGACATGTAATTCCATACAATCCTTTTTTATTATTATTGGGGTATAATGCACACATTAATGTTGAGAGAACTAATCAGGTTATGCCGTATCCAGTGATGGATGCTGTGAATATTGGTACCAACAGGTTGATTGGCAAGAATTAAATTATGAAAAAACTAAGTTAGCTGCCAAGTTTTTTTAACTAATTAGCACACTAACATGTGAACAAATGAAAGAATAGATCAAGTCATTAGTGTAGTCGAATCAAGTAAATATGGTGTTTTTTCTGTTTATGGTTATGATGGTATTGGAAAGGCTTACATATGGAACACTTTGTCTGCATCATTAAGATCACAAGGGAAAATTGTATTGAATGTTGCATAGAGTGGTATGGCTACATTGCTTTTGCCTGGAGGACGGACATCTCATTCGCAATTTTGCATGCCCCGATCAGTTAATGAAAATTCAGTTTGCAACATAAAACAAGATAGCCATCTTGCTGAATTATTGGTCCATACTTCACTAATTATATGGGATGAGGCCCCAATGGCACACAAGCATTATTTTGAAGCTCTTGATAGAAGCCTTTGAGATATAATGAAGTTTCACAATCCAACTGCTTATAATATAACATTTGGAGGGAATGTTGTTGTGTTTGGAGGAGATTTTCCCCAAATTCTACTTGTTGTACCAAAAGGTACATGTGAGGATATAGTTTTTGCAATTGTTAATTCCTCATATAACTGGAATCATTGCAAGATCCTGTTGAAGCAAGAGTTTTGATGATTTTAAACCAACATTCAAGAGCTTGGATTGAAGATATCAAAGGAGAACAAAGCTGTTCCAAGTGAAGTTTTTCTGAGTATTTGCTGTTAGATCTCTTGTAGGATCTTTAGTTTTTGTTATGATTGGGTAAAAGGTTTTGATTTGAAGAAAAGATGTTTTCAAACCTTGATTATATGTTAAATCTTTAAATATTTGAAAAACACCCACAAACAGACGAAGGTTAAAAGTTTAAACTAAACTGTCAAGTTGGAAATTCGAACTTTGCCTTTGGAAATTCGAATTTCGAGCTAAAACTGATTAAGTCTGAAGAGATGGCTCTCTGTCAGACGAATTTTGAGTTTTCAAAATTCGAATTTTCATCTAGTCTGAAAGAAGCCTTTCTGGTAAAAGACGAACTTCATAGTTTCAAAATTCGAATTTCAAGTAAAATAAAATTTGTGAAAACCAAAGAAATTCGTCTGAGACCATGATAAAATGCATCTGAAATCAAAATGAAAATGAGTTTGATAAATGCTCTCTGACAGACGAATTTTGAGCTTCCAACATTCGAATTTTCATACAAGTCTGAAAGAAGCTTTTTCCAACAGACGAACTTTAAGTCTTCAAAATTCGAATTTCAGACAAAACAAAACTTGAGAAAATAGAAGAAATTCGTCTGAAAATGTGTTAAAGTTCATCTGAGATCAAGAATGATTTATGTCTCAAAACTGCTCTCTGACAGACGAACTTTGAACATTGAAATTCGAATTTCAGAAGCTAAGTTCTTGAGTCTGTTTAAGTGAAACATAGACATACGAATAACAAGAATTTGCAACATTCAAATGATGAAATAAGTCTGGAAAGAGTCTCTCTGACAGGCGAATTTCACACCTTTAAAATTCGAATTTCGAAGAAAGTAAACTACTGTGTCTCTTTTAACGTTCAGTGAACAGACGAATTTTGGGATACCAAAATTCGAATTTCGAAGACACTGTAGCAAATTGAAAACACTGTTCACACTTAACTGAAAAACTTTCTTCTTGAAAATTCGTATGTCACATTGTGAAAATGTTTTATAAGTTTCAAAATTCGAATTTCACTTCATGAACAGACGAACTTCGTGTTGTAACGTTGAAAGCTTTAACCTTCGGTTCCTTCGAAATTCGTCTGTTGACCAACCAAAATTCGAATTTCAGCATGTCAGAAACATTAAATGCGGTTGGTAAACGGATAGTTTTTCAGAGTAACCGTTGGATAACTTCCCCAACGGATAGATTTAGTCTCTAACGGATATTTGGGACCTAAATCTATAAATACAACATCATTTGAAGTTGTGGGTAATGAATCAAACTTGTATATACTGAATCTCTGCTGAATTTTCTTCTCAAAAGCTTTTACCCTCTTAACTTCCAGACTTGCACCAAAACTTTCATATCTACTCCTTTTAAAGAGAGTTATTTCATTGTATTCAATCTACTCTTCATCTGGAAGATAGATTTACTTGTGAGGGGTATTCACAAGGGGATTGGGAAGCACATAGTGAAAGTGCTTGGAGAGTTTGAGAGAGCTCTGAAACAGAGCATACTCGTGTACTGTGGCCTTAGCAAGAAGCCCATTGAAATTCTTGCTGTATAGTGGATAAATCTCAAGAGGTGTCTTGGGGACTGGATGTAGGTCAAGTGGAAAGACCGAACCAGGATAAATTGCTGAGTTTTCTTCTCCCTATCTTTACTTTTCAGCTTGCTCTGTTTTTACACGTTATTTTCTTTATACTGTGATATCTTCACTTACTTCACCTTGTGCAGAAAATTTTCAATCTTCCCAATTCACCCCCCCTCTTGGGAAGTCAGCCTTGCTAACAGATCCTGATTTTGATAAAAAAAATATGAGGTTGTTGCCCTCAAACACATCAGAAGTGAATAAAGAAATCAAAGACTTTTTCAGACTGGATTATTTCAATTGGAGACGGAACTCATGTTCCAATGAATGAAAAAGATGCTGACATCACTATTCTGAGAGACTTGATATTATTTGCTTATGATGACCTTATAAAAGCAATTGTTGAATCCACATATCTTAATCTTATTCATAATCTAAACAACATTGCATATTTAAGAGATAAATCCATATTGGCTCCTATCTTGCATGTCGTGGATGTGGTGAATAATTACATGCTATCTATGATTCCTGGTGAAGAAGTAGTATACTTAAATTCATATAGTATATCCAAACAAGATGGAAACATTAATTCAATGGATGATTTCCATTCAGTTGAATTCCTAAATAGTATTTCTATATTTGATATTCCAAATCATGAATTACAGCTAAAGGTAGGTGTGCCAATTATTTTGATGAGAAATATTGATAAATCTATGGAGTTGTGTAATGGAACGCATTTTATTGTCGCACAAACTTTTAAACATGTGATTGAAGCGCAAGTAATGGCAGGAATTTTTGTTGGAGAGAAAGTATTCATCCCCAATATTTCAATTATACTATCTGTCACAACCGAGAATGCGACGTGGATGGTTCGGGAAATGAAAGAAAAATGGGTGAAACCAGCCCACACGACGGAAGGCTGGTTTCGGAGGAGTCACCACCAAAATTTTAAGGAAAATTTTGAAAAACCGAAATAAAAACAAAAAAAGGGTAAGGATGGTCTGCGAATCAGAGTTGAGTTCGGGAGTACGATTGTGAGTGGGAAAGGTGTTAGGTACCCCCACAACACCCGTTCCTTAGGAATGGTTACCTTAGTTTGATCATGCAATTTTTATGGCTTTTTAAAAAATTATTTTGATTGCCCTTTTACTATTCACATGCAAAAATAAATATAAATATAAGAAAAATATAAAAATAAAAATAAAGAATAAAATGAAAATATGAGAAGTTGGGAAAAACAAAATAAGAGAAAAATATTATTTATTTACAAAAGTGGACTTAACCCAGAATTAGAGTCTGTGGCCTACGTACCATGTGATAGGAATCAAAGTCGACATAGTTCGGACTAAAAATTGGGTCACTAGGTTGGTATTTCTTATATTATATATTCTTTGAAAAGAGAGATTTATAGAAAGTAATTTATCTTCCCACAAAGAAAATAGTTTTTAGAATTGGTTGATGTGTTTTAATTTGTAAAAGACAAGTTAATTTCCATTATTTTCTCTTTTCATTTATTATTATTATTTTTTTCATGGTTTAATCAATTCCTAAAAGAGAATATATGTTTTTTCTTAATTTAAAAAAATAGAATTAAAATCATGTGTGATTTTGATTATTTTATTTTGATTTGAAAAAGAAATATTTGAAAATAATTTTATTTTCACAAAATAAAACCAATTGGCTCATGTGGTGACTTTATCACTCACAATATACTCATTGATACCTAAATATCTACAGTGGTATCACTCGAGACAAAAGGTATAAAAAAGTTCAAAAGAAAACAAAATATTTTATTTTTTGTATTTTTTTTGGTACATGATATATTTTTTCTTTTTTATTATAAAATAAGTAAGATCCTTAAAAGAATTAGAAAATGTGATTCTTGCATATATTTTTAAAGAAAAATAATCAGCATATGTGGTGACTTTATCACTCACAAGTTACTGACAGTATTTAAATATCCGCGGTGTTACCACTCGAGGCAGATAAGTGAAATGGATAACAACTTGAATGAAATAAATAAATTTTGTTTAAATGAGTTTTTTTTTATTTATTTCAAAAAAATGTAATTAGAGAGTACCCTTTTTTTAACAGAGTAATTTTTATTTAAATTATTTTATTTCCTTATTTCAAATTATGAAATGTAATTACAAAACCTCCTTTTTTATTATTTTTATTCAAAAAAAGAAACTTAAAATAAAATTGCTACATCCCATGTCCTTCTTCCTTCTTTCATTTTATTTACAAATTATTTATATTATTTTTTTTACTGAAAAAGAGGAAAATACAATTAAATTCTTTCTTTTTTTAAAAAAAACTTGAAATAATTCAAAAAGAGTTTAAGATAGAACTGCTATTTATATATTTTTTTTCCAAACTTAATTTCACAACAAAATCAAACAGTATATATGGTGACTTGGTCACTCATAATTTGCTGATTTACGCTTATATGCTCATAGTGTTACCACTTATAGTAGAAAATATCATAAGGAAAATTTTAAATAAAAATCTAACAACATACATGGTGACTTGATCACTCATAATTTGCTGATTTACGCTTTAATGCTCACGATGATGTCACTCGAGGCAAAAGGCAAAAAAGACTTAAAGGATAAAATTGAAAAAATGAAATCATTTTTTATTAAATTATAAAAATAAATATGGTTATGGTTATTTAAAAAAAAAGCGATAAAAGGAATTTAAAAATATAACTTTTGCGTATATATTCATATATTATTTATTTTTATTTATTTATTTGTTTTATTTATTCATTTTTTTTAAGAAAAAGAATCAATCAGGATCTGTGGTGACTTTATCACTCACAGCTCACTAATTAACACCTAAATTCTCATGGTGTTACCACTCGGAACATAAAGGCAAAAATAAAATTTGAAATAAAGTACTCTCATTGAATCATTTATTTTTTACTTTTAGTAAAATAAAAAAAACTATTGGTACTCATAAATATTAATAATAATAATAATAATAATAATAATAATAATAATAATAATAAAATTTAACCAACGTTTATACCATGACAACTCCTCAGTCATGGTACAATTGACTGACACTTTATAGGCACACGGAGAATTGATCCCTCGTGGCAGACTCGAAAAGCGAAAAGAATAAAAATCCATGATCAAATAAAAACTAAAATTAGAAACAAAAATCAAACACAATTTATCAATGTGTGTGTGTTAGTGTGCAAATTCAAGTAATTTTATTCCACTACAATGAAAACTACATGCAGATAAGAAAGAAGACCAAACTCTTTTGCTTTCTTCCCATCTCTTGCTTTGATGTTCCTCCTTTGCCTTGATGAAGAAAATTCACTCTTTCCAAGCTCGATCTCACCTTCCCATAGTGCTCAAAAGAAAATTCAAAGGCATTAGCATATACCTTAAAAATAATTTCCGTGGCCAAAAACAATAACAAATTTCTCAAGTGCATAAAGGGTCAAATCGGCATATCATCTACTTTATATTGGTACTAATACACTTGCCACAGTAGCAACAGGTTTCCCCTCAATATTCATGGGTTACATCAAAGTTCAGAGAGCACCCTATGAATATATATAGTTCACCCTAACAAGACCAGCCACAACCATCATTGAATTCAAGTAAATGCTTCACATCAGTAAGTTGAGAATGAAACATTGAATGAAAGGATTCAATGTTTTGAAGGAGAGTTCAATGAGTGGTATTTTCAAAAGAGCAAGAGATTACTTTCAAGTTCACCAAAGCCCATCAGAATGTGTACAACTTCATCCCATGTGTTTGCAACATAGATTTAGAATCCCACAACCAACAATAGAGGCAACCTACAAGATAGCCTAGACACCAACAAAACAAGAACACTAAGGCAAATTAGTGGACGTGTGAGCGTGACCGAGGAGCATAAATCATTAGCTAACCAAAGGAGCACTCATAAGCAATGCCAAACAAAAAAAACCTAAGCTAGCCTAATTCTTTTATGATCCAAACCCCATTATCTAAACCTCAAGCTTAACCACTTGAAGTAACAAAAATGACCCACCACTTCTTTTTATAATATGAAAAAAAACCAGTCCTAATATGTTAGCCAAAACTAATTCCAACAACAATGGCAATTCAGTCTCGATCTAACTCTCAAGTTAACAAAGGAGTCAACCAGAAAATTAGACCCCTAAACAAGAATGAAAATTTCCTCCCAACATCAATATCCTTTCATCCCGTAGCAGATACTAAAAAAAACATGATCAAACTAGAACAATCAATTTCTTAGCATCATAAGAACCCTCAGGTTTGGAAACTAATATGATGTAATATTCAAGCGGGATCAAATTGGTGAGGATGCTGATGTGTCCAGACATAAAACAAGATGAACAATCCACCAATTTCCAAAATGAGGAGAGTTTTAGGAGGTAAACACAGGTTAACCAACTCTATGGTTTCTAATACCCTAACCTCCTAGCAACATTTAAAACACTCGAGCGGATACATGACTAGCAAAACGCAGAGATTTTGATCGCAAGCTTTATCTCAGCACTCAACCACAAATACCACATCATATGCATTTCATCAAATATATGCGAAACATGTATTACCAAGCATGATATTTCTCGATCATAATTATAGGAATCTAATAAACCACCAAACTCAGTGAAATCTCAAACACTTTACATAAACATCAGATGTCAGTAAGCCATCAAGAAAGAAATTGTACATAAGCTAAATAGAAACAAACACGCATGCATACGAGAGGGCGGAGGAGAAACAAAGTCCTATGATTCCATAGCCTGAAATCGTACCCCAACCTCCTAGTAACATTCAAAACACTCGAGCGGATACAGGACTAGCAAAACACAGAGATTTTGATCGCAAGCTTTATCTTAGCACTCAACCATAAATACCACATCATATGCATTTCAGCAAATATATGCGAAACATGTATTACCAAGCATGATATTTCTTGATCATAATTATAGAATCTAATAAACCACCAGACTCAGTGAAATCTCAAACACTTTACATAAGCATCAGATGTCAGTAAGCCATCAAGAAAGAAATTGTACATAAGCTAAATAGAAACAAAAACGCATGCATACAGGGCGGAGGAGAAACAAAGTCCTATGATTCCACAGCCTGAAAATCGTAACCTAACCAAGTAAACCATACGAAAAGGAAACCCAGGAACAAGAGGTTACCTTTAGGGCGTCAAGGTGGCCCTTTCCTCCATTTCCCTCTGTGCTCCTTCTAGCTCAAGCTCGCTCTGTTTTTTTTTTTTCCTCTTGGTCTCACTCCTACGATCCCCCCCCTTTTTTTATCACTGCCTTTGCCTCTTTTCAGACTCTCGTGGCTCACCCTCCGGTGCTTCTCACCTCCTCCGGTCTCTACTTCTCTGTTTTCTCTGCATCTTCCCCATGGTTCCCAGCTCCGAGCTCCCTCTGAGCCCCCTCTGTCCTCTCTCTCTTCCTCGCCTCTGCACCGTGGCTCCCTCGGTTTCTGTCTCGCCTCCAGCTCTCCTTCGCGGCTAACTCAGAGCCTCGCCGTGGCTGACTCTATTTCTGTCTCCACAGTTGCTCTGTTCTTCATCCCTCTTGTTTCTCGCTCTGCTTCCCCGCGGCCTTTCTGCTTCGAGCTCCCTCTGATTTTCTCCCCGCAGCCTCCTCCTCCCTTAGTTTCCTCCTCGGCCGAGCCCTAAGGGCTCGCTCCTTCTTTCTCTTCGCGGCTGCCTTCCCTAAGCTCCCTCTGTGTCTCACACGACCACCCCCTCTTCTCTCGGACACCCTCTCCCTTTCTCTTCTCTGTGCCCTCCTCCAGCTCATACTCTCTCGGTCTCCCTCTCCTCTCGGCCACGCTCCCTCCCTCTCTTTTCTTTTCTTCGGCTTCTGCGTACTTGAGCCCTAATAGGCTCAGGGTTTTGGGTCTAAGCCCCAAATGGGGCTTACATAACCTTGGGCTGATTTCAGCCCAAGGTTGAATAGTTTTTTTTTTTGGATTTTTTTATTATTTCATTATTTATTTTTATTATTATATATTTTTTATTATTTTCATTATCATATATATATATATATATTTTTTTAAATTACCTGGACAAAATACGGTGTTCACACTATCTGACTCAAGATTGTCATTCACATTATGTAGAAGACAATTTCTTATAATACTATCATTTGCTATGACAATTAACGAAAGTCAGGGTTAGAGTTTGTCTAATGTTGGATTATATTTGCCAATACTAGTTTTTACTCATGGTCAGCTATAGGTTGTTGTATTTTGTGTGCGTAGTAGGCATGGATTGAAAATTTTAATTCTTGATTTTGATAGCAAAATATTGGACACAACTTCTAATGTTATTTATAGAGAAGTTTTCAAGAATTTAATTTAATAAACTTGAATGTTGTTGATAATGTCATTTTGTGGATATTGATGTTTTAATTTGTTTTTCATTTCAAAATATATTGTTTTTGCAAAAATGTTGAATACTAATGTGATTTTCTTTTCAAATGACTTACCAAAAGACATGTTATATAATATTAGAATTAACTCATGTTACCAAATGTTTATATATTACTACTATTAAATATATATTATTTTTCAGTTATGATAAACTGAATAATCCGTGCATCGCACAGGTGTGGCACTAGTTAAGAAAGATGTTAAATAGCTAAAGAATTAATAAATTATAATTGTATTTTATTATAACACTCTTATTATGTAATATTCCTTAATATTTATTTCATCTTTTATTTTATTGAAAGGTAAAATTGTTAAAAAAAGTAATTAATATTATTTTGAAATTAAAATGACAATATTTGAAAACAAAGTAAAATGTCCAAAGTGATTTATTATTTTTTAATTATTAAAATAATTTTTAATTATTTTATTAAAATTAATTGGTTGCCCTTGATAAAGGAAATTGGATTCAATGCTTATCACAAAGATGAGCACTAAATTCTCATCACTGTTCTAGACCAAAAATATAATCCAGATTTAATTTAATTTTATTATTATATTTTTAATATATTTTTACTTTATTAAATGTAAAATTTAAAATAAAGATAATTTTAAAATTGTCACCTTTTTTTAAAAAATGATATTGTCATTTAAAATAATAAAAATAAAAATTATAAATTTGAACAATTTAGATTTCATTACAGTAATAATGATAAACATGTAGTGATAATTAGTGTAATAAGCACCAAAATCGGACGACCGGGTCTTGGTTTTGCCACTGGTTTCATGTCTGGTACGACCCTTGTGTGTATGTGTGTTTTGTGTGTGAACTGTACCCATGTGTCTTTATGATGATGTAATACTAGCTTAAAGATGCTTTCAATGAAAAGAAAAAGAGAAAATGATATTTTAAAAAAAAAATATTTATTTAATGTTATTTATGATTAAAATATTTAAAAATGATAGAAAAAGTTAATAGTTTTAAACTAATAAAAAATTTAAATAGGAATTTATCTAGATATCCTTATTAAAATATTTGACAATTTTTTTGCACTATTTACTACTCAGATTTCATAATTTGACATTGAACTATTTTGGTTTTACACTGCACATATTATGATCACAAAAAAATTTAACTGGAGAAGTTCAGTGTAAAATTGGGGAAGTTCAATGTCAAATTGTGAAACCTAAGTAATAAATAGCGGAAACTGAGTGTCAAACTCTACGATTGATCAGTTGAATTCTTTAGTGATCATAGTGTGTCCATTGTAAAACTAGGGAAATTCAGTGTCAAATCATGAAACTTAAGTAGTAAATAACGAAATTTGATTATCAAATTTTGGGACTAATCAATTAAAATTTTTAGTGATTATAATGAGTGTAGTGTAAAACCAAGAAAGTTATGTGTCAAATTATGGAATTTGAGTAATAAATAGTGGGAGCTGAGTATCAAACTTATTAACAAAGACATTTGGTCATTTTCTATTTAAAATTTTGATTAGTTTAAGATTATTGTCTTTTTCTATCATTTTGAAATATTTTGATCCAAAAATAGTATTAATTAAATATGGTTCAGTAACTCAGAGAAACAAACACACTCAATTGATAGGAAACTTCGTTGATTCTGAATGCCTCTAAACAAAGAAGAAAGCCTCTTTTATACTAGTTTCCAGAGGGGTAGGGATTACAGAGTTAAAAAGGGAATTACAGGGAGAGAATTATTGTTCCGTTTCATCCTCCTTGGGTTAGACGGAACTCGCCCTCGAGTCAAAATTAGTATCATCATCCAGATAGAGTAACAAGTCAGCAACGTTGAAGTGGCATAAACTCCATAAGCACTACGCAATTCAACCTTATAAGCATTATTGTTGATCTTTTGCATAATCTTGAAAGGACTATCAGCTCTAGGAGACAACTTGACATTGGGTTGTTTAGGGAAATGCTCTTTTCTTAGATGTATCTAAACCAAATCTCCCACATTAAAGATTTGTTGCTTTCGATGCTTGTCTCGCTGTGTCTTGAGTTTGAAATTCTGCTTTTGGATTCTTTCACAAACTTTTTCATGCAACTTCTTGATTTCCTTAGCTCTTTGATTTGCATCAGAACTATACTGCTGCTTATCAAGTGAAAGGGTCAAGTCTAATGGACTAAGGGGACGAGTGCCATAAGCAACTTCAAATGGACACTTCCCAGTTGCTTGATTAATAGAATTATTGTAGGCAAATTCAACTTGAGCAAGAACAAGGTCCCACTGCTTCAAATTCTTCCCCATGAAACTTCGAAGAAGATTTCCCAAAACTCTGTTAATAGCTTCAGTTTGACCGTCCGTCTGTGCATGGCTAGCGCTGCTAAATTGAAGCTTAGTCCCCATCTTCTTTCATAGCATCCTCCAAAAGTGGCTAAGGAACTTAACATCACGATAAGAGGTAATAGTTTTTGGAATTCCATGGAGATAAACAATCTCTTTGAAGTACAAATCTGCAACTTACACCGCATCATTGGCCTTTTGGCATGGAATGAAATGGGCCATCTTCAAAAATCGATCCACAACAACCATGATGGAATCTTTTTGCCTTTGTGTTCGGGGTAAACCAAGAATAAAATCCATGCTCACATCTTCCTATGGCACTTCTGGAACCGGTAGTGGCATGTATAATCCTGTATTTTGCCATTTTATCTTAGCCAAATGACATATTCGGCATCGCTGTATATGCCGGTTGACATCTCGTTCAAGCCTTGGCCAATAAAAATTCTCTTTGACCAGATCAACTATCTTGTCTCTGCCAAAATGACCAGCTAATCCTCTATCCTGAGCTTCCCAAATTATCACCTCCCTCAAGGAACCCTGAGGAATACATAGGGTTTTACCTCGGAATAAAAAACCATCATGTCGGTAATACTGGTGGAATAATTAATCGGCAGTAGCTTCCCACACTCCATGGAAATTAGGGTCATCCTGGTACAGCTCCTTGACAAGTTCAAAACCAATAACTTTAGCCTGCATTGTTGTTAGGAAAACATGTCAACGGCTAAGAGCATCAACTACAGAGTTTAAACTTCTAGCCTTATGCTTAGTGAGGAAGGGATAAGACTGCAAGATCTCACTCTAACGAGTATGTTTGTGGCTTGCCTGATGAAGTGGGCTGCTGAAATTTTGCCTTACGACCATCAAAATAACCCCTAGAGGAAGAATGTTGATAAGAAGATCTCTTGGGCGTTTGTTTCTCAATACGGATAACTAGGCGAATCACATCATCCAAAGTCCAATACTGTTGAAGCTGGACTGGACGACTGATGTCAGCGTTTAACCCTGCAAGATAACGAGCTATTGTTTGCTCCTCCTTCTCCTGTATGTCACACTTCATCATAAGTTTTTCAAACTCTCTGGTGTATTCTTCTACAAACAAGGACCTCTATCGAAGATTCTGCAATTGGATAAAATTATTCTGGTGGTAATGTTCCGGTAGGAACTTCCTAGTGAGCTGTCGTCTCATTTTCTCCCAAGTCTCAATCTTGTGCTTTCCCTCTCGTACTCGCTTCCATTTGAGATTCTCCCACCATATGGAAGCATGGTTCTTGAGTTTAAGGGCGACAATCTTGACTTTCTGTCCATCTGGAATCTCCTTGTATTCAAATACTCACTCAACATTTTGAAACCAATCTACAAACTCATATGGCTGGAGTCTTCCTTCAAATTCAGGAATGTCTACTTTGATGTCACTAGGGCGGAATAATTGTTATTGAGGACGGCGGTGTTTGTCAGTGGATGACGAACTGCTGCTATTTGAATCACCTTCTAGGTTTTCCCTACGAGTTTCTAGCAAAACTCGCTGCATTTCTACGGTAGCGTCTAACTCTCGTATTCGACATCTCATCTCGTCCATTGCAACGTCTTGTACATTCCTGCGTCTTGGAGGTATTTTTTTTTTTTGCCTTTTCTGGAAGGTTAGGACTTAGGCAAAAAACAATTAAAAAGTATAGCGGTAAAAAGGTAATTTTATGGAGTATAGGGGTGGGAAAAGAATTTTAAGAAAGTGTGAGGTAGAAATGTAATTTTGAAAAAATATGGGGGAAAATACAATTTCAAAAATTTTAGGGGCCCAATTGAAATTTTAGGAAGGGGTCAAAATGAAATTTCAGAAAGTTAGGGTCAAAAATGTAAATATGGAAAATATAGTGGTAAAAATATAAATATAGAAAAATTTAGGGGTCAAACTGTAAATATGAGAAGTTTGACTAACTGGGCAGGGTGACGTGGCAGAAGTGACATGTGGTAAATATTGGGTGGCTGATATGTCGTTGATTGGACAGCTCAAGATGACGTGGCAGCTGACGTCATCATCTTCAACCTCCAGAGCGCGTGATCAGCGCGTGGGCGGCGTGTGGACTTCTGGTGACTGCGCATGATGGCACGTGGAGTGTCAGATGGCGGTGAAAATCTCCAGTCCGAGGTTTTTTGGCCTTCCGAGCTCGATGGTGATATCCGTTTGCCTGAACAATGACTGGAACTGGATCCAAACGGTGGCAGTGGCAGCGATGGCTGCTCACTTTCAGGTGACTCTCTCACTCTACTCAGCTTCTGGATACTCTCTAATCTCACTCTGATACCAAAAATGGCTCAAAAACTCAGAGGAACAAACACACTCAATTGATAGGAAACTTCGTTGATTCTAAATGCCTCTGAACAAAGAAGAAAGCATATTTTATACTAGTTTCCAGAGGGGTAGGGGTTACAAAGAATTAAAAAGGGAATTACAAGGGAGTTACAGGGAGAGAATTAAAGAGGGAGTTACAGGGAGAGAATTATTGTTCCGTTTTATCCTTGTTCCATTTCAAAATATTTCGATCCTAAAATATCATTTTCTCAAAAAAAAAAAAGACTCCAAATTAAAAGATAAGGATTGGGCGTCTCCTACCAGACCCTCTCTTGCCACACTACTGTGACAGATTTTTTTTTTAATTAAAAATTTTGGACAAAAAAATAGATTTTTTAGGAATCATGTACATATATATGTATTGTATACTTTTAAATTTTTAATTTATTAAAAAATTATTATACAATAAAAATTGGATTAAACTAGATCTCTACAATTTGTAGTTTTATACAATTTTTTTAGTAATTAAGAAAAAATATTAAACAAATTTAAAAATACACAAAAATATATATTTATATTATTATTGAAAAATCTACATTTTATCTATAATTTAAAAAAAAAAGAAAAAAACAAAAACTATCACGGGAGGAGGACCGTGGAGTACCGTGCCAAATGGGGTCTCTTTGGGTCTCGGTGGGAGAGATCCTACAACCCCAAAAGATAAGAACCTGTTGGCTCCAGCTCAGAAAACTGAAATGATGGATGATGAAACGTGATAAATGGAAGCCAATAATGTTAAGCGAGTCAAGGAGGAAAATTTACATAGGGAAAGTTTCAGAATAGGCTTTTCATCGCATGCTTAAAATGTGACAAAATCGTTCCAAAAGCAGCTCGCTAGATTACTGTAACACTGAACTAGAGACTCCAGTTTTCACCCCAGTTATAATTTATAAATTTGGAAATAAAACTCCATACCAACCAAATCTCATCTGAGAGTTTTCAGAATTGCACAGTCAACCCATCAAGGAACCCAAAGCTAGCTCTTATCAATGTCGACCAAGCAAAGGTATGAATTCTGAAATCCCATGTACTACGCCTCTAATTAACTTTGGAGTGGATTACAACCGCGTGAGTTGTGAATATTCTTGTCTGGGTTTTACAGGTTGGAGGGGAAGGTGGCAATAGTGACAGGAGGAGCCAGTGGAATAGGAGCAGAAGCAGTCAAATTATTCGCCAGAAACGGAGCATCTGTGGTGGTAGCTGACATCCAAGACGAACTTGGCTACCAACTCGCAGCTTCATTAGCCTCACATCAAGTTAGTTATCATCACTGTGATGTAAGAGACGAGAAACAAGTCGAGCAAACTGTAGCTTTCGCCGTCGACAAATACGGCCACCTAGACATCATGTTTAGCAATGCCGGAATAGCAGGCCCCTCCTCTGGCATACTCGACCTCGACCTGAACGGGTTTGACAACACCATGGCTGTCAATGTCCGGGGTGTGGCTGCAACCATCAAGCACGCGGCTCGTGCCATGGTGGCTGCAAACATCCGTGGCTCCATAATTTGCACGGCCAGCGTGGCTGCTTCCACTGCCGGCTGTGCGCCCCATGCTTATACCACATCCAAGCATGCTCTTGTGGGGCTTGTCCGCTCTGCTTGTAGCGCGCTCGGGGCTTATGGGATCAGAGTGAACTGCGTATCGCCATTTGCGGTGGCCACACCTCTTGCGTGCCGAGAGTTCAAAATGGAAGCAGATGAAGTTGAGGCCTTTGGCTGTTCTTTAGGCAATATGAAGGGTATTTCATTGAAGGCTACCCATATTGCTGAAGCTGCTCTCTTTCTTGCTTCTGATGAATCCGTTTATATTAGTGGACAGGACTTGGTGGTCGATGGAGGCTTTACCGCCGTCAACCGCTGCCGTCCTACGGACTGAAACATTGGCTTTCTGCCATTGTTCTTTGATGTGTGTATGTGTGTGTGTACGTATGGTTACCATCGTCAATTTATTACAATCACCGCAGTGTCTTCTTGTACTTTTGCTGAATAAAACCGTACCAAATGAAATCCGAGAGGCATTGTTATTGTTTTGCTTTTATTTAGTTATTAGCATCTCCCAGCGTAATTCCCCTTTAAGCTACAAAATCACTGAGAAATAATAATAGAAAAAATGAAAATTGAAATGTAGCAGTATGGACCAGAGCAGAGAAAAAAGGGGGAAATTACCTATACTATATATAGAGATCCGCTGAAGTGGGGAGCCTTAACCGTATATTCTAGGTATAAGTATACTATATTTTTATACCTATACTATATATAAGTATAACAAAAGTCCGCGAAATTAATTTATGTGGCATAGTGACCATAGGACCAATATTAATTTTACATGTATACCAAGAGCATGTGACATATTAATTTATTACTTATGGCAGTCGTGATATTATTTTATATCAAAATTGTCTTTTTGATACTCTTTATTGTAATATTCCTGTGCAATGCATTGGAGTAATGATGCAATTATGTAATTTTTACTATTGATCTAATCTTCTTGAATTTTCATATCTTATGCTTGTTTTTCAGTCTTAGAACATATGTTCATTGTCAGTGAAACCTTAGTAATTACTAATTCCAAATCACATGTTTGTGTGTGCATTCCTTATTGGCAACCAAAAGAAATCTGCCATAAACTGTTATTTTCGTTATGAGGAAATGAATTTATTTTTTCAGATCATATCAAACTATCAAAAGCAATATCTGTACTTAAATTCTTAGATTACGTGTCACTTTATGTTCATGAGTTCGCTGTTCTTCAGTGCAGATCTTAGAATTGAGTGAATGATGGAGAACTTCCATTTAAAGCCTTGAATGATTTTTCTTTTTTTCTTTTTCTGTTCAAAATCTCAATTTTTTTCAAATGCTCTATGAAGTGTACTCACAGCTGCAGGGACAATGACTGGAAGGTTGTTCTAATGTTCAAGATCCCCAATGTGCTTATCATCAGAAGCATATCACCAAGCTGCAGGGACAATGACAGGAGTGACAATTAAACCCTATTTTGTTGCTCTGCTTGCACCATTAGATTTGGCTTCTATATGTTGTAGTAAATATCAGACCATATGTTCCTTATTAGTGGTGACCAAAATTAATATTCTTTAATACTTAATATTCAAAACATATCACATAATGAAATCTATTATTTCTACTCAGATGAGAACATTTGACACTTGTTGTTCGACATTGCATTTCACTGAACTTAAGGTATACCTCTTTATTATTCGGTGTAGATTTCAAAGAGTGCGATGAAGGAAACTTATTAAATGAATGAAGGAAGTAGAAGTGTGGATTCGAATGGCAAATAAATGGAAGCACCCAGTTTTAAGCAGAAACAGTAATCAAGCGAGGTCTCATCTGTCACTCCTTCTTTGATTGTGTGCCAGTTGATGATGGATTCAAATTTGTTACCTATTCAATTTCTAACTCCTAATTTCTTTTGTGTTTTTTTATTTAGATTATGCAAGGAAGGAGGGGTATTTGTTCTTCTAGATTTGAAATTCATATCAAAAGGAATGTTAGTTTTCTTTGTGTAAACAAGAAGAAACTGTGTTTTTTAAGTTAAAGTTGAATCTTGACCATATATAGACTTTATGTCTATTGCTTCATGATTTCAACCAGTTTAGGTTGGATTACTTCTCATTTTGGCCACATAATGAAATGCATTGCTTTCTCCTTACATATTCAGATCATATCCCACTGTTTGCTACTTGCAACTGTTAAATAGATATCACTTAATATTCATTTTTTTACCATTATCACTCAATATTCATTAGTACTTATTTATAAATGCAGATTTCATGCAGTTCAATGAAGGGTACTTCTAAATCAAGGCATGACTGATTCACAAGTGAAGATTGATATCTTTCAAGATGAAATCAATTGGTAATGAAGTACTCTCCTTCGTGGGTCTGCTTGGTTGATGTGTGATGATCACACTTGAATTTCAGTTTTGTTAATTTTGCATTCAGAAAAACATGGTCACATGTAGTTCACTAGTTTGCCTCAAACAATCTCCAATAGAGTATTGAGATATCATTGTGTTCAAATTATTTGTCACTCTTTGCTTATGTAGTGTTGTCATTTAATTATAAATGAAGGGGTTGTTTAGTTTTCAGTTTTGTAAAAGCAAATTAGAATAAATGAAGTTTGTAAGAATGAAATTTGATAAAAGCAAGTTTGTTGTAAATTATTATGTTTAGATATTTTTTTTGTAAAACTATAGTTTGATAAAAAACATGTTTGGATTATAAGAACTAAAAATACTTTTAGATGTATAATATAAAGTCAATATCCACCTCCTTTTCCAAAACCATAAAAGAAAAAAGTAATTATCTCTCCCATTTTTTAAAATTATAGTTTAACCCACTTTTTATTTTTTCAAAAAAGACAGATTGTGATTGGTTAAACATATCTTTTTGAAAAACTATGGTGGAATACAATGGTGACTTTTTGGAATTGTTTGAGATAGTGAGCCTTAGCCTAGTCTCCTATTTCTAGTTCTTGTTTGACTAAACTCTCCTGTTGAGATTTCATACATTATGTGAATGAAGATAGCAAGTTCTTAATTATGGCCTTTTACGTGTTATTGAACCAAATTTTGAAATGCTTTTTTGTCCTTTATCAACTCATATTTTTCCTCTCCTGTGAAAAAAAAAATGCAGCATCAGAAACAAAACGGAACTTCTGGCTTGAACTTGAGAGTGAAAAAGGAGGCTCCTCAGAAGAAACATTCAGTGCCAAGAAAATGGCTCATATACTGCTGCAGAAAATTATCCTTTGAGTTCAATTTAAGTTTCTTTCTTTCTCTTCATCTACGTTTTAAGAGTCGGTCTTGTTTGATATGGATGAAAGGAGGGAGAAGGAGAAAAAAATATTATATGTTTAGCACATATTATGTAGGTATCTAAAAAATTAGTGCTTCCTTCAAATGAAGGAAGTGTATGGGAGTTTTTCTATCATAGTTTCTCTTTATTTCCTTCTTCCTTTTTATTTTCTTCAAAGATAATTCTACCTTACCAAATATGATCTAAGAAAAATTGAGATGTCCGTACAAACATGAGTTGACTGACAGGAACTTGACCCTCATCTAACAAAGTAGATAAATTATTGAACTTGACACCCCAAACATATTCAAACAGCATTTTACGGTGTATTTACAAAAGGCACTTCTTTTTCTTAATCACAGCAGTCATGAGTGTGTGTATATATATATATATATATATATATATGGTAGAATCAAAATTCTCCATCCTTGTTACATTAAAGTTGTGCTTCACGTACATCATATTTTGAAGCAGCATCTAATATCACTTTTCAGAATTGTTCTCTCAGGCTCGTAAGTTTCAGTTCCTTCTCTTCTTTTTCAAAACAACAACGTCAATATTAATGAGGGAAATAAGAAACACGAAAGAAGAATTATTGAAACAAAAGAATTTAAAATCAAGAATAGAAGTCGGCAGTGGACGAAATTGTTTGAAAAGTCTTTCTGGATCCGTTAATATTGGACTAATTCTGTTATTCTTTTTGTGGCTTTGCTGCTTCCTGCTCGAGACTTTTTGTTGTTAGTTGCTTCATTCTTTTAATATATATATATATATATATATATATCTTTCAGCGTTTTTGGTAAAAAACAAACAAAAAAAAATCCTACCAATAATAGTTTTTTATGAACACCAATAATAATTTAATTATATAGAAATATAGAAAGAGTTTGGTGCGTATTGCAGATTGAGGCCAGCATGTCAACCCAACTTGTTCTAGGCCCAACCCATAAATATTGGATCTTCTTAATTTAACTGAAATATCATTTGAACTTTAATTTATGTGACCTAAAAAGAATAAAATTGGTCAGATATTTAACTTAAATTGTCATGTATAATACACAAATATGAGTTAGTGCAGCACGATACTATACGTCAGATATAATAAATTTTAAAATTTTATAATATGAGAACAATATATATATATATATGATTTATGCGTATATTTAATAAATTAATGTAATAAAAATAAAAAAATATGAAAAAATTGAATTTTAAATAAGTATTTTAAAAGTATTTTTTCAAAATAATTATTTTAAAATAATATAAGAATATCTAAAACAAAAGGTTACAAATTGAGTTTTTCTGTAAATTATTAAGTTATTTTAAAGTTTTTGAGGAAAAAAAACTAAATATATGTACATAAAATACGGTGCATATATCATATCTAACATGTATTGGATACATGTATGTCTTCATTTCTCAAGTATTGGTGTAATAGATAATGCATCCCTATGCCTATTGTACATTACACCAACAATTGAGTAGCAAATATTAAGTTGGCATGATATTTTTTTAATAATTATCTGGTATGTAATATTAATGGATGCATTAGATTCAAGTATTATTGGATTTAAAGAAAAGTAACACTTTCAATATAATTTTTTTTTAATTTAAAAGACTTCAACTCAAGAATTTATTTAAGAAATATTGAGATTAATAGTATTAATAAGAGAAATAAAAAACAAGAAAGAAGATTGGGAAAAAAAAAAGAATCAAAGAAAGAAAGAAGAATTATTAAGATAAGAATCGCAGTTGGCCGGTGACCACATTGAATTATTAAAAGTCTTTTCTAGAGATCAGATTTCAATTTCACAATAATTGCCAAGAACCAATCAACCAAGTGAACCTTTCCTCTATCTATCCTTTGTCCACAAAGTCAAGTAGTAGCGGACCCAGAAATTTAGTTGTGGGAACCACACACACACATATAAATCTGTATTATTAAAAATATAAGAAGCTACTATTAAAAGTATGAATATACATTATCAATATCCATCAATACATTATAACTATTCTCTACAACTTTTCATACTTTGGAAACACAGAATGATTTTTTCATTTTCAATACTATCAAAAATTTCTCCCTCAATGTAAGTAACCAACCAATCATTCAACCATTCATCTCCCATATGATTTCGCATCTAATTATGGGTAACATTTATAGCAGATAAAGCTCTTTCAATGGTTGCAGTTGCCACTAGTAGTATCACATCCAACTTTAAAAACAAAAACACCAATGAATATACGATATGCTTCCTAGTTCCTACAAGCTTTACAAAAAGATCATTGATTCCTTCCAATTTTGAAAATGCAATGTCAGAGTATACTGAAATAATTTTGAAGTTGACAATCTAGAGTCAAAAGTTCTACATGAAAAAATTTTGAAGGATAATATTGAGCTAAATGAATTAATTTCTTCTTATCAAATGCAGAAAATGAATCTCTTGGATTTAAGCATGCTAGACAAAAGAAGCAACTCAGTATTTACTTCTGTAAAATGATCATTCAACTCTTGCAGTTGTCGATCAATTATTTGATAAAATAATTCAACTTGAAAGTGATGCAAGTTAGAAACTTTTTCCATTTTGTGTCTTGACCTTTCTTGTGGTTGAAATGTATCATTCATATTTGGAATGACAATATTATGCTGTTCATAGAACAATGAAACTTCATTGAACAAAGAATGCCAACCATCATCCCTCATATCTTGTAATCTTTGCTTGGACACTGTAACTGTAATGCCCCTCATGATATTTTTCTTGGCATTGTGTTTAGGACCGGAGGAAACTGGACTGAGGAAGGCTCAAGTGGGGTCTGAAGGAGCTCCACGCCGCGGCAAGGAGCAGGGCCGCCGCGGCGAGAAGCCTTACAGTGGCATTATTCCGGATTAGTTGGTGGAGCCGCGGCAAGGCATGCTGGAGCCGCGGCGAGAGTCGGAAAAATTGTTTAAATCCGGATCAGTCGGACGCGAAAGAAAGAAAGAAAACGAAGGGAGCGACGCAGAGAGACGAGAGAGCAGTGCTAGGGTTCGAATTTTTCGGCATCTAGGAGCGATTTTCGGACCTCAAGAGCTTGGATTCAAGTTGGTAAGTGTTCTCTACTCCTCCCTCTCCATCTTCTTTGGTTGAAATTTGGGATTTCCGGTTGTATGGTTGGATTTCCGGTTTGGGATGAAATCTACCGATTGAAATGGATGTTTTGGGGTTAAGGAAGTGTGTTTTGATGTTCTTGTTGTTTGAATGTGAGTTTTGAAAGGATTATGTGTGTTTAGAGTTTAACCCTAGGTTGTTTTCGGTAATGGCTCTTAGGAATCCGAGGTGTCTGAGGTTGTATGGTGTTTGAGTAATCCCTAAGAGCTTATTGATGCATGAAAAGGGTGTTGGAACCTTGGGTTAGGTTAATGTGGTTGAATTGCGATGTTTGATTTGTTGGTATATTGTGCTAATGGAAGAATTGTGGTATTGGTAAAGGTTGTTGGCTAATCGAGAGGGGTTCACGTGTATTGGACAGTTCAAGGAAGCTTGTGGAACTCGTGTGTGTGTGGTAACGACAATTGAGGTAACCGGGTGGTTGTTTATATTGTGTTGACTATGTTATACGATAGTACGTGTATTTGTATATATATATGCATATTTCATTCATACCACAATACTGGTGGGTTGCGTGTACTGTTGTTATATATATATTGTGGTATGTATACTGTTAGACGATGGCTATGACTATGATGATGATATGTGTGATGCATACATGACATTATGATGATGATATGATGATACATGAGCATCACCACATAACATTGTGAGATTGTGATGTATGGTGGATGTAGTGGTGATGACGTGATGGTGGTATGATGTATGATGATGTATACATGTTAGGGAGGATACGATTGGATCATATATATATGTGTTAGGGAGGATAAGGTTGGATTATGTATATATGTTAGGGAGGATAAGGATGGATGATATATGTGTTAGGGAGGATAAGGTTGGATGATATATATGTGTTAGGGAGGATAAGGATGGAGTCCCTATGAGGGCGACATGCATGTTATTCATTTCATATTGCATTCATGATTTGTGTAAGATATATGTATCTATATATATATGTGTGTGTGTGGTTGTGGTTCCCGGTTACTGAGACATTGTCTCACCCCCCTCTCCCATAAACTAATCTTTCAGGTAATGGTTCTGGCACTAGTCCGGAGAAGACGCGGGAGTAGCTGTGTACGTGGGAATAGTCTATGTAGCGTGTGTATTCTGTAATGGTATTTTGTGCCAAGTAGGATAGAGAATGGTTTGTAATGAATATATGACAAGGTTGAGACTGGCTATGTATGGATGTTTATGTATGTGGTATGTATGGTTGAATGTTGTTGAGATGTATGTGTGACAGTTTTTGGGAGTCCAAAGTGTTGTTGGGCCTTGTTGGTCTGTGTAAGGGCCTGTAGCCCATTTGGTCAAGTTGGGTTCCAAGGGGTCAAATCTCAGATGAGTGGTTCCTTTGAGGTGAAACCTCTTTGAACAGGTTTGTTTGAGGAATTGGGACCTGTATGAATGGTCTCTGAGCGACCAGTTGCCTTTGGTGGCAATTGGAGGGGGCTCGTGGTGAGTTTTGGTCAATAAGTGGCCAAAACGGAGTCAAGAGTCCAGAATCTCCATACGGAGTTGGATTAAGGTAAAAGTGGTGTTTGTGGATAGATGGGGGCTAGATTGACTTGTAGGAGTTGGAATCGAGTCAATCGGAGGTCAGAGCATAAAGTTATGCGCGTCAGAAGTTTGCCCCAGTCTTGAATTTGCTGATATGGTATATCAGAAGGGGGCGCCGCGGCGAAGGAAGGCAGGCCGCGGGCCCAGCCCAGTTTTTCGTGTTTGTGAGTTGTTTCCGCTGTGTTGAGGCATTGGAGAGTTGTTTTGAGATGTCAGGGTTGTGTTTGGGTCGGATTTTGAAGTTTTGGTTCAGACGGGAGGTGTCAGGATGTAGGACATTACAGTAACTAATTTCATAGTATTTACAATATCCTGATCACTTCTTTATAATGCTTGAGATAACTTAAAAGTAATCCCCAAAATGTTTTTCATCAAATGCAAGATGAATATAAATTCAAAACATTGCATAGAATTCAATAGAGCACATGCCTCGCCTCTTTGTTCTAAACTTGTTCCATTTTGCTCAACAATTTCAAGCACATCAATCATAGAAGAAAACAAAGAAACTAGGCTAAGTAATGTACCATAATGTGACGCCCATCTAGTATCCCCTGCCCTCTTGGTTGTGGTTTCTTGATTCAAGCCATGCCCACTAGAGATTTCTCCCTTTTACAATGCTTTTTTCACCTTAGCAATTTGACTTTCACAAAGAATATCTCGACGCTTACATGAAGCTCCAACTGTATTAAAAGACAATACAATTTCAACATGCTTTTTTGCTACTATAACAAGAGCTAATTGGAGTTCATGGGCAAAGCAATGAATGTAAAATGCATAATTATTCTTTTTTAATATTAGACTTTTGAGACCATTAAATTCACCTTGCATATTACATGGTCCATCGTATCCTTATCCCTGTAATCTCAACAAGCTTGACCCATATTTTGCAAATAATGACTCCAAAGCTAATTTTAATGATAGAGCATTAATGTTGGCAACATGAACAATACCAAGAAAGTGCTCTATAACTTGTCCTTTCGTGTCTGCATAACGTAAAGCCACAACTATTTGTTCTTTAATAGAGATGTCTTGAGATTCATCAATCAAAATAGCAAATAAATTATCTCCTAAATCATCAAGTATAACTTTAGTAGTCTCACTAGCAGTAGCTCTAACAATATCCTTCTGTATTTTAGGAGTTGTTAATTTGATATTTCCATGAGCATTTTTCAAAACTTTATGAATGGCTTCATTGTGATTAGCAAGAAAATTTAGAAGCTCGAGAAAATTCCCCTGATTATCAGAAGATAGTGACTCATCATGGCCACAAAAAGCTAACCCTTGGCGCAATAAAAATCGAATACAATCAACTACTGCAGTCAAATGAATTCGGTATTCTTCTTTAATTTGATTAGATTGTTTATATATAGCAACTTCAATATGTTGCTTTTGTTTCATTAAAACTTCACATTTTCTCAAGGCTTGATTATGAGAACTATTTGGACTCCCAACATGAACTTGAAATATGTCACTTTTTTTCCAATTTGTAAAACCTTCTGTTATAAAAGCATTACCACTACCTTTATGTTCTCCAACATCTGATCTCATATGATAAAATGTTTTGTAAAAGTAAGTTAGAATAAATAAAGTTTGTAAGAATGAAATTTGATAAAAGTAAATTTGTTGTAAATTGTTATGTTTGGATATTCTTTTTACAAAATTATAATTTGACAAAAACATATTTAGATTATAAGAATTAAAAGTACTTTTACATGTATAATATAAAGTCAGTATCTACCTACTTTTTCTAAAACCATGGTTTTGGAAAGGAAAAAATAATTATCTTCCTCCTTTTTCAAAATCATAGTTTAACTCACTTTTCATTTTTCAAAAAGGTATTTTGTGTTTGACTAAACATATCTTTTTAGAAAACTATAATTAAAAACAATTGTTACATTTTGGAAAAGATGAACCAAAAAAGTTGTTTGAGATAGTGAGCTTCAGCCTAGTCTCCTATTTCTAGATCTTGTTTGACTAAACTCTTCTTTTGAGATTTCATAGATTATGTGAATGAAGATAGCAAGTTCTTAATTATGGCCCTTTACGTGTTATTGAACCAAATTTTGAAATGCCTTTAGTCCTTTATCAACTCATATTTTTCCCCTCCTGTGAAAAAAAAAATGCAGCATCAGAAACAAAAAGGAACTTCTGGCTTGAACTTGAGAGTAAAAAAGGAGGCTCCTTAAAAAAAACATTCAGTGCCAAGAAAATGGCTCATATACTGCTGCTGAAAATTATCCTTTGAGTTCAATTTAAGTTTCTTTCTTTCTCTTCATCTACGATTTAAGATTCGGTCATGTTTGGTATAGATGAAAGAAGGGAGAAAGAGAAAAAATTTATATGTTTAACACGTATTATGTCGATTTCTAAAGAATTAGTGCTTCCTTCAAATGAAGTGTGTCGTAACATTTCTATCATAACTTCTCTCCATTTTCTTCTCTTTTTTTATTTCCGTCAAAGATAATTCCATCTTACCAAATATGACTTAAGAAAAATTGCCATGCCTGTACAAACATGAGTTGGCCGACAGAAACTTGACCCTCATCTAACAAATTAGATAAATTGTTGAACTTGACACCCCAAACGTATTCAAACATCAATCTACGGTGTATTTACAAAAGGCACTTCTTTTTCTTAATCACGGCAGTCATGAGTATTTATATATGGTAGAATCAAAATTGTCCATCCTTGTTGCATTAAAGTTGTGCTTCACGTACATCATATTTTGAAGCAGCATCTAATATCACTTTTCAGAATTGTTCTCTCAGGCTCGTAAGTTTCAGTTTCTTCTCTTCTTTTTCAAAACAACAACGTCAATATTAATGAGAGAAATAAGAAGCATGAAAGAAGAATTATTGAAACAAGAGAATTTAAAATCAAGAATAGCAGTCGGCAGTTGACGAAATTGTTTGAAAAGTCTTTCTGGATCCGTTAATATTGGACTAATTCTGTTGTTCTCTTTGTGGCTTTGCTGTTTCCTGCTCGAGACTTTTTGTTGTTAGTTGCTTCATTCTTTTAATATATATATATATATATATATATGCCTTTCAGCGTTTTTGGTCAAAAAATAAAAAAAATAAAATCCTGCCAATAATATTTTTTTATGAACACTAATAATAATTCAATTATACAGAAACACAGTAGCAAGAGTTTGGTGCGTATTGCACATTGAGGCCAGCATGTCAACCCAACTTGGTCCAGGCCCAACCCATAAATATTGGATCTTCTTAATTTAGCTGAATTATATCATTTAAACTTTAATTTGTGTGACCTAAAAGAATAAAATTGGTCAGATATTTAACTTAATGCACAAATACGAGTTATAGGTGCATCAAGATATAAAAAATTTTTAAAATTTTATGATAGAGTATAAGATATATATACATATGATTTATGTCTATATTCAATAAATTAATGTTATAAAGATAAAAAATATAAAAAAAAATGAATTTTAATTAAGTATTTTAAAATTATTTTTTAAAATAGGTGTTTTAAAAATAATATAAGAATATCTAAAATAAAAAGTTATAAATTGAGCTTTTCTTTAAGTTACTTTAAAGTTTTTGAAAAAGAAGAACTAAATATATGTAAATAAAATACAGCGTGTATATACATATTGAACACATGTATGTTTTCCTTTTTCAAGTACCCATGCAATAGATAATACATCCCAATGTGTATTGCAGGTTACACAAACAATTGAATAGCAAACATTAAGTTAGCCATGATATTTTTTTAATAATTATCTAGTATGTAGTATTAATAAATATATCAAGTCCAAATATTATTGGGTCTAAATAAATGAAACACTTTCAATATAAATTTTTTTTAATTTAAAAGACTTTGGGTAAAAAATTTATTTAATAAATATTGAGTTATCACCGTATTAATAGTATTAATAAGAGAAATAGAAAATAAAAAAGAAGATTGAAAAAAAAAACAAAAGAAAGAAACAAGAAAGAAAGAATTGTTAAAACAAGAGAATGTGAAAATAAGGATTGCATTTTGCAGGTGACGACGTTGAATTATTAAAAGTTTTTTCTGGAGCTCAGATTTCAATTTCTCAGTAAATGGCAAGAACCAATCAAAGCCTTTCCTCTATCTATCCTTCGTACACAAAGTCAAGCATCAACGATCCTCACTTTCTTTTTCCATAATTCTACAATTTAGGGGGCATGGTTTCTACTTTTTAAAATAGTTTTTCTGTTTTAAAAAATAAAAAATTCAAAAAGCTTGTTTAGTAAATTTATTTTTTATAAATTATTTTAAAAAATAGAAAAATAAAAAAATAAAAAATTAAGAATAACTTTAAAATATTATGTAATTTTTATTCTAGAAAACATAAAAATATCCACTTCATTAATGATAAAATTATAAATTTTTAATAACTCATTTATCACTCACTTAGTTATGATTTTGAGAATAATTATTTAAATAAATTTTTTTATTTTTTTATTCTTAATTTCTGTAAACAAATTTTATAAAAAAATAATAAAACAAATCAGGAAACAATCTCAAAAACGCCATAATTCTTCCTTCCTTGCTGGTCAATACCTTCTGTTACTTTTACAAAGAACATCATGGCCGAGTTGGTGGCTGGAGCGTTTCTCTCCTCTTCCCTTCAGGTGGTGTTTGAGAGATTTGCTTCTCGTAAGGTTCATGACTTCTTCCGCGTCAGAAAGCTCAAAGATGGCACCTTGCTAAAGAAACTGGACATGACCCTTCACTGTATCAACAAAATTATTGAAGATGCAGAGGAAAGGCAATACAGAGACCATTATGTGAAACGGTGGCTTGATGAGCTCAAGGATGCTGTGCTTCAGGCAGAGGACCTGCTGGCTGAGATTGCCACTGAGGCCTCTCGACGGAAGCTGCAAGTTCAACTTCATCCCACCATAGGTAAACTATGCAACTTCTTTACTTCCATTACCAATCCATTTGAAAATGAAATTGAACTAAGGATCAAAGAACTTGTTGATTACCTAGAATTCCTAGCAAACAAAAGGGATGAGCTTGGATTGAAAGAAGGCTCTTGTGCACTCACTCAAGTGGGGGTGAATAGGAAAGTATTCAAAAGATTGCCAGCCACATCTTTGGTGCATGAAACTAATATCTGTGGAAGAGATGTTATAAAGAGAGAATAATAGAGATTTTGTTATCACCTAGCATGTGTGGGAATCAACATCCCACTGATGTGATTGCCATTGCAAGTATGGGTGGAATGGGTAAGACAACCCTTGCACAGCTTGTTTTTGAAGACAAAAAGGATGAAGGATGAATTTCAACACAGAGCTTGGGTGTGTATTTCAGAAGAATTTGACATTCTTCAAGCTACAAAAGCGATTCTCCAAGCACTTGATTGTCCAGCTAAACAATCAGATGATTTAAACTTATATCAACTTGAAGTAAAGGAGAAATTGAAGGATAAAAAATTTTTCCTCGTTCTTGATGATGTGTGGAATCAGAATCGTACAATTTGGGAGGTTTTCCAAACTCCTTTCAACTACGGAGCTCCAGGAAGTAAGATTCTCGTAACAACTCGTCATAAAAAGGTAGCAGAAATCATATATACATCTTTTGAAGCCATTACAAGTTGAAGATTGCTGGAAGTTATTTACAAAACATGCATTTAATGACCAACACCATCATGTAGATGCAAATATTGTATCAATTGGTAGAGCAATTGTGAACAGGTGTGGAGGATTGCCTTTAGCAATAAAAACATTGGGAAGTCTGTTGTACACAAGACTATCTCATCAAGATTGGGTTATGATTTTGGAAAGTGATATTTGGCAGTTACCCGAGGATGATAGCAATATAATCCCATCTTTAAGGTTGAGCTACCATTATTTACTTTTGATTCTCAAGTGTTGTTTTGCTTTTTGTTCAATCTTCCCTAAATATTACATGATAGAGAAGGATGTTTTAATCCAATTTTGGATGGCAGAAGGTTTATTGTATTCCAGTCAAACAAGTAAGAGCTTAGAAGAAGTGGGTTATGAAATTTTCAATGATCTAGAGTCTAGGTCATTTTTTGAAGCATCAAAATATGGTGGTGATTATTTCATTATGCATGATCTTTTGAATGATTGAGCAAAGTCTGTGATGGGGGAGTTTTGTGTTCAATTAGAGGTTGATCAAGCACAAGATATTCCAACAAAGGCTCATTACTTTTCATATCTAGGCAATATAAATGAAGATCTTAAAATCTCAGAAGATGTTTTCATGTGCCACCAATTACGTAGTTTTATCTTGTGGAGCAAAAATTTCCCCAATTGTGACAAAATTGATGATGTAGTGTCTAGGCTTGCTTATCTTAAGTATATGTGGGTATTATCTTTGAGTAGAAATAAAAATTTCAGAAAGATGACAAACGATATTAGCAAGTTAAAGCACTTGCACTATTTGGATCTTTCTTACACTCCAGCTAAGAAATTGCCAAATTCAATGTGCTTGTTGATTAATTTACAAACTTTGAAATTAAATGGTTGTGATGGCTTGATTAAGTTGCCATCACATTTCCACAAACTCATCAACTTGCGTCATCTTGACCTAGAAGGTAGTGGCATAAAGAAGATGCCAAAACATTTGGGAAGGTTACAACATCTCCAAATAATGAATCGATTTGTTGTTGGAAGGAATGGAGGATCTGATTTAAAAGAATTGGAAGCCTTACACCATTTAAGGGGAACTCTAACCATCTCAAATATGGATAACATTGATGATCCTACAAGTCTTGAAGAGGCCAATTTGAAGGAGAAGCATTTGGATAAATTAAATTTGAAATGGAGATTATTAATTGAATATCGTGAAGAGGCACAACACCAAGAGCAGGTATTGGAAGCGCTCGAGCTAAATTGCTATGTGAAAGAGCTCACTATTGAGGGCTATGGGGGTACTAGACTATCAAATTGGTTTGATGGTTCACATCTGTCTTCTTTAACTTTGTCGTCTTGTATCAACTGTGTCAACTTACCACCACTGGGGCAACTACCTTTCCTCCAGAAACTTTAGATTCAAGAATTGCATGGAATAAAGGTGATAGGTCAAGAGTTTTATGGGAATGGCTCCTCAATTGCTCCATTTCGTTCCCTTTCATGTTTAATATTTTCTATCATGAAAGAATGGGAAGAATGGAATATGTGCTATGAAGGTCACAGTTTCCCCTGCTTTCGAGTGCTTAATATATGTTCTTGTCTTAAATTGACAAAGTCTCTGCCTCAGCAGCACCTTTCTTCTCTAAAACGTCTTTCAATCTCTCATTGCCCCAAACTCATTGTGTCCTCCAAGGATTGGGGTTTGCATGAGATCCTCTCTTTGGAACAACTTCAAGTAGGTGATATTTTTGGAGGTGTGGAGTCCTTCCCTGAGGAGGGATTGCTACCACCCAATCTTCAATCTCTTGAATTTAATCAATGCTCAAATTTGAAAACAATTAACCACAGGGGTCTTCTTCAACTCCATTCTCTTACTTCCTTATCTTTTTCTAACTGTAAAAAAATGAGTTTCGAATTCTTGCCAGAGGATGGCTTACCTACATCCCTTAATCATTTAAATATCGGTGGTTATTCTCCGTTGCTTAAGGAGAGGTGTGAAAAGGGGACAGGACCAGATTGGCCTAAAATTGCTCATATCCCTGATGTATACATCTCGTGAAAACAGAGTTAAGATGCAGACACTAAATCCTATGGCTTAAAAGGTACTTCCTCTACATTACTTCTACATATGTATATGCCTAGTACGTGCTTTATCTAATTGCATCTCCTTATTCACTAATGAACGGCATCTTTGAGATGTGGACATGGAGGAGTAGGAGCATGAAATTCCACATGATGGAGCAATGCTTTTATGGGACTGCTGTTACTGTAAAGCCTTGAAATAGGAACTTACATTCAGAGTCCAAAATTCATTTCTCTTCATAAGACACTAGAATTTGGCTGGGGATACTTGCTGTGCTTTTCAATATCATAACAGATAACAATGAAGAAAGGAGAATAATGATGTTTCCTATTCAAAACACAGATGTTTCCATTTCTCAATATGTAGATTGGCCTATTTCCTCGCATCCCACTCTGGTACATCTTATTCTTCTGTTCAATTTAGATTCTTAAAGCTACAATCTGCAGTTTCTTAGAGCAGAAGCACATGAACACTGGCTCTAATTCTTGTATAGGACTTCCTATATGTTAATCCTTGGTGTTTCTGCGTTCATCTCATTTTCTAACAAAAGGTCGCATCTAATATAATTTCCTTTTTATTTTATACCTCTTTTACTGGTTATGTTATCTACATTTAAATATAAATAATAGTTTCATGCAGACATATTAATTGACGGCCTCGCCCTTTTGTCTTGGCCCTTGTATAGCCCTGTATTCTTTCATTTTTTAATGAAATTTCTCTTTTCACTCAAAAAAAAAATCAGTTGAAGGCCTCATTTGTATGTTGAAGATGCTGAACTTTAGTTACATATTGAATTTGAAGTGTTTTAGAGTTATTATTTGTAAGAACCACAACCTCTATGTTGTTGCTTGCTGACACCTTTTGTTGTGGCTTTTATAGAATAATAACTTATCAAGTAGATCTCATGTGATTCCCCATTTCAATTTCCTGCAAATTTCTGGAAAAAGGATCACAATTACAAGGTAGCAGAAGTCATGCACTCTACCTATATACATCCTTTGAGGCCATTGCAAGATGAAGATTGTTGGATGTTATTTGCATAACATGCATTTGACAACCAACACCATCATGTAGATCCGGATCGTCTTTTATCAATCGGCAGGGAAATTGTTAAAAAGTGTGGAGGGTTGCCTTTATCATTAGAAACATTGGGAAGTTTATTGCATACAAAACTACCTACTCAAGATTGGGTTTCCATTTTGGAAAGTGATGTATATTTGATATTTGCCTAAGGATGATAGCAATATAACGCCATTGAGCTACAATTATTTACCATCAAATATTAAGTGTTGTTTTGCTTTTTGTTTTATTTTTCTTAAAGATTACTTGATAGAGAAGGGTGTTCTAACACAATTATGGATGGGAGAAGGTTTATTGCATCCCACTCAAACAAGTAAGAGCTTGGAAGAAGTAGGTTATGAAATTTTTAGTGATCTAGATCATTTTCTGAACCATCAAAAAATGGTGGGAATTACTTCATTATGCACAATCTTTTGAATGATTTAGCAAAGTCTGTGATCGGGGAATTTTGTGTGCAGTAAGAGCCTGATAATCAGACTCAGAATATTTCAACAAAGGCTCGTTACTTTTCATACGTAGGCAATGGAAATGAGACTCTTAAAAATATATCTGAGGATATTTTTATGTGCCGCCAACTACGCTGTCTCACCCGATTGGACGATCACTTCATCAATTATTTTTTGGATGATGATATGGTGCCCATACTTGCTTATCTCAAGCGTATGTTGATATTAGCTTTGGATAGAAATCCAATTTTTGAAATGTTAAAAGATCACAGTGGCAATTTGAAGCACTTACGTTATTTGGATCTTTCTAAGAGTACAACTGCAAATTTGCCAAATTCAATGTGCTTGATGATTAATTTACAGATATTGAAACTAAAAAAGTGTCTTATCTTGAGGAAGTTGCCATCAGATTTTCACAAACTCATCAACTTATGTCATCTTGACCTCGAGTGTGGCATACAGAAGATGCCAAAATATATGGGAAAGTTACAGCATCTCTGAACAATGAATCAATTCGTTGTGGGAAAGAATGGAGGTGCAGATTTAAAAGAATTAGGCGCCTTGAACCACTTAATGGGTACACTAACCATCTCAAATATGTGGCGCATAAATGATCCTTCAAATGCGAGAGAGGCCAATTTGAAAGAAAAACATTTGGATAAATTAAATTTGAATTATTAGTCAGTAATTGATAGCCGTGAAGTGTCCCAACACCAAGAGCATGTATTGGAAGCACTGGAGCCAAATTGTAATGTGAAAGACCTCACTGTTACAAGATACGTGGGTACTAGATTTCCAAATTGGTTTGATGGTTCTCATTTGCCCAACTTAGTGTCTTTATATTTGTCAACTTGTACCAACTGTGTCAAGTTACCACCACTTGAGCAACTACCTTCCCTCAAGACGCTTGTCATTTCTGAATTTGATGGAATAAAAGTTATAGGTGAAGAGTTTTATGGGAATGGCACCTCAGGTACTCCATTTCGATCCCTTTCATGTTTATCATTTTCATTTATGAGCGAATGGGTAGAATGGAATATATGTTTCCCATGCCGGCAAAATCTTACTTTGTCAGGATGTCCTAAATTGAGAAAGTCTCTGCCTCGCCTCCTTAATTCTTTAAAAACATTAGACATTGAGAATTGCTAAAATTTGGAGACAACACTTCCCATGACCTCTACCTTGGAAAATCTACGGTTAGAGAATTGTAAGAAGATTTCAGTAGAAGACATGCCCACATGGAGCTCGCAGGATGAGCTTCCACCTCTTCATGATCTGTTGTTATGGAATTGTCCAGAGATGGAATCACTTCCCCGAGGAGGCATGCTTTCCAGCCTTACTGCCCCAAACTCATTGCCCCTCGCAGGGATTGGGGTTTGGATGAGATCCTCTCTTTGGAAGAACTTGTAATTCGTGATGACTTTGAAGGTGTGGAGTAGTTCCCTGAGGAGGGGTTGCTGCCACCCAATCTTCATTCTCTTTCATTTCAATGTCGCTTCAATTTGAAGACAATAAACTATAGGGGTCTTCTGCACCTTCATTCTCTTACATCCTTGTCTTTTTCTGACTGCCCTCACATGAGTTTTGAAGGCTTGCCAGAGGATGGTTTACCTAGCTCTCTTTCTAATTTAAGTATTAGTAGTGATTATTCGTTGCTTGAGGAGCGATGTAAAAAGGAGACAGGACAAGATTGGCCTAAAATTGCCCATATCCCTCGTGTATTCACCCCACAAAGATACATGGACATGAACTAGGAGTCTCACATTCCACATGATATGAAACAATGCTTTGATGGGACTGCTGTTTATGGAAGGGTGGTTCCTTTGACTAATATATTGTTCGCAATTATGTTATTTTCCTCCATTGATCTAAGCTTCTTGAATTTTCCTATCTTATGCTTGCTTTTTATTTTCAGAACATATGATGCTCATCGTCAGATCGATGCATTTCATTCCTAACAACAGTTTTTACAGGTACTCCTACATTAATCCTATATATTCAGTAATTCTCTGTAATTCCTCATCTTCTGAAAAAAGTCCTAACTATTTTTGCTCTAAATTCTCTTTTGCTGGTTTTTGTTGTCTGATAAACAGTATTTGGCAAGAATCTGATCTTTAGTTACGTACTTTTTTTTCTGGCCCGAAAGATACCTCCATTAACATAACAAAAGCAAAAACAACTGCCACAGTCAACCCACCAAACAGAAAAAGATAGAGAACAGAATAGAAAACAAAGTAGGACAGATAAAGCTAATTAACCAACACCAGACCGAGACAACTGGTCTGTCATTGCTAAGGATGGCTGCAAAAGGGGTTGGGGGCACAACCAGTTGGCTGCTAGATTGCAGGATCTGGGAACCCAACTGATATCCACACTCAAGAAATTCTAGCACAGTTCCTTGATGTATCCAACAACAATTAAGCTCCTCCAATCATGGCACTGAAAATTGCCATTCACACAGAATTCACCAAATTCTAGTTATCTGGTTCAAAAACCAGATTCTGCAGAGCAGGATCCAATGTCATTTGCACACGTTTTCTCAAAGCTAGAGATTCACTCATAAAAGCTGAATTAGATTACGTTAACATATATCTGCATGCAAACAAGTACAAGTGTTGTTCATCAAGATTTGAATTAGAGTAAGCAGATCTTTAACCACATATTGTATCTGTTGGTGATTAGGAGTTAGCAATAATGAGAACCCCTGTTTGGCTCAATACCATATGATATGTTCCTTACTAGTGTGAAATAAATTCTTTTTCACTGATATACTATAACACATCACAATGAGATATACTATTTCTACTTAAAGTGTATGTCTCACTTGGTGTTCTTCTGTACAGTTCACTGCCCTGGAGCTGAATGTTTCAGCACAGAGTTCAAAGAGTTCACTGAAGAAGACTTCTGAAAGGAATAAATGAATTAGAAGTGTAGATTTAAACATGCGAGGAAGAAATTTGGAGAGGAAGCATTTCAAATTGTCTTTTAAATTCAAGATTTGAGAGCAAACACACGTCAACATTGGTTCTTATGGCCGTATAGGTACTTCCTCTACATTACACCTATATGTTTAGTAATACTCTCATTTTCTAATAAAAAGCACCTATCGAACTTTTTTTTTTAATTTTAATTTGTTGCTGCTTTTGCTGTCTCCAATCAAATATGAATTAATAGATAACCATTTAGCAGAAATATCACATGGAAACATTACTAGAAGGCCTTTTAAGAGAGGGAGAAGAAGAGAGAAATACTTAGTTTGATATATTGGTAGACATTATCCAGGCTTCTATCAAATAAAATAAGTAGATTTCTTCCACTTGGACCACATATACTAAGATTGATCTTTGACCACATAGAGACTTTATCACTTTATGTCTATTGTTTCATAATTTCAACTAGTTCACATTGGATTACCTTTCATAGTAATACCAGTGTGCTTAAATGCTTTGTATTGCTATTATCTCTTCTTAAAATTTCAACGCTTGTGCGCAACTCGATTCACCACTTAACTGATGTGGTACGGCAGGTTATCTCCTCTGTTTTTCAATGCATATCTCAAAGTTCAGTGAAGGGGCACTTCTGATTGCAGATAACATTGACAGAAGCAATTAAGGAGTGAACAGGAGGTCTGACTGTGACAGATAACAAGAAGAAGAAGAAAAAATTCATCATGTCCTATAGAAAAAGAATTAAACAGATTTTTATTGAGGCTATTTCACCATTGTGGGTGAAAATTAATGTGTCACTTAAATTGTTGCATGCTTGGGACCTTTTAATTTGTCACTTAAATGAGTTGTTTGGAGAAAGCCAGCATCTTAATTACCTAAATTAAACAGTGGTGGGAGTTGCAGGCATAACCTAGGCACATGCAAGGGGAGGAGGGATCATACGTGATGGGAATAATCTTCAACAAGTTTAATATGTTTCCTCCTCCCATCACAGAGTTCTTCAAAATTGATTAGATGGACCTCCTGAATTTTATACAAAAGTTTGTATTTTTTTTCCTCTTTATTTATTTGTGGTTCTTTTTTACTTTTATTTATCTTTCGTGTATGCTTAGGGCTTGTTTGGTTTTGTTTCTGAAGACAGTTTTTCTGTTTTTGTAAACAGAAAACTCAGAAAACCTGTTTGGTAAACCTGCTTTTTATAAATTGTTCTGGAAAACAGAAAAATAAAAGAACAGAAAACTCAGAACACCTTTAAGGTGTTTTATAATTTTTGTTTAGGAAAACACAAGGAAATGTGAGAAACATCCACCTCATTAATGGTAAATTTATAAATTTTGAATAACTCATCTATCACTCACTAGTTATGATTTTGAGAATAATTATTCAAACAGATTTTTTTGGTTTTCTTGTTTTCAAAACTTATTCTCGAAAACAGTTTTACAAAATTGTTTTTAGAATAATAAAACAGAAAATACTATGTGAACCTATTTTTGTGTATCTTGATATTAAAAATTAAGTAATAGGTTTTGTAGTTTGTCAATATGTAAGTTTATATATATGGATCTTTTTATGTAACTATTTTTGTTTGTTAGATATTCTTTCACTTTATAAGGCTCATCAATAAAATTTAGAGGTGTCGTTCTCTTTTCTTGAAAAGGGGGGAAAAAAAAACAAATCCTCCCTTCAAATCCCTCATTGTGTATGTGACTCCCATGAAGGATTGTGATTGCCAAAGCTACAACTTGCAATTTCTAAGTGATCGAGCAACACATCAACTCAAGTTCTTATGGCTCACAGGTTCTTTCTTTACATTAAACCATTATATTATGTTTTGTAATTCTCCTTGCTTTATATTTTTGGCCAACTATATACATCTGTTCACGTCGATTAAAAAGGGCCGTGTGTGTCTATATATATATATACACTTGTGTGTGTGCATAGAGAGAGAAAAAAACTATATAACTAAATTGTCCTCCAAAAAAATAAAGGAAAGAGTGGGTCTATCTACAAATCATGAAATTGATTTATAAGAAAAGGGGTTTTGAGCGTCTGTCATCATTATAAATGTACGCACAAGATCATGCAACGCCGTGAGCGAGATGGAAGCTTGAGAAATTAATTACTCTGTATACTTATTAATATAAAATCATTTTAATCATTGGTTAAAAATAAAAATAAAAATTAGTTAATTATATTAATTTTTTTAAAAATTATAATATTTTTTTAAAATTATCTTTATTTATTTTTTTTCTTTTTTTGGATACATTAAATAGAGATATTTTTTATAAATACATAATAAATACTACCTCATATTTTATAAATAGTCATACATTTAGGATCATATACTGCCTTATATTTAAGACAGGAGAGAGTAAGATAGAACTTATAGATCAAACACATGTCCCGTGTCCTCCACCTACTTACATGTCTTAATTACTCCGTCTGTTCTTTAATATAAACGATAAAAGACAAAATCATATAAATTAAAAAAAATAATAAATTTATTTGGAATATAAAATAGTTTTTAAAAATATTCTCATTTAATGTTAATAACTTTTACATCCTGCAATTAATACAAATAAATTGTATTAAAAAATGCTATCTTAATTATGGGTATTTAAAAAAAATTATTAAATACACAAAACAAACCCCCTGATATCCCTTATATTTTGAAGCATGAAAACTCTACTAATTTTTTCTTATATTAAGGAATGGAGGGAGTATTTTCTTGATCACATACTCTGATGTGAACAGGGGTAGAAAGATAGAGAGAATAAAAAAGGGAGAGAGAAAAAGAAATTAAAGAAGCGAGAAAAGGAAGAACTCGAGGGAGAGAAATCACTTGAACTATAACTCAAATCAATAATCAAAATCTTTCTACAAATGAGTAATGAGCTCTTATTTATAGATTTTTAATTTATATAACTCATCATGTTTGTTTTTTCTTGATCTTGCTTTATCTCAATTCGTAGAGATTTAAGCGTTTAATCTACATATTTTCTGTTACTCATTTCAACTTTTTCAAGGCTTTTTTGGGTAATTTAGAAATTTTTAGGCATGGTGGAAATTATGCTTTAATACCAAATGATGTGAATAGGGGTAGAAAGATAAAGAGAATAAAAAAGGAGAGAGAAAAAGAACTCAAAGGAAAGAGAAAAGGAAAAACTCGAGGAAAAGAGAGAAATCACTGAAATTATAACTTAAATTAGTAATCAAAGTCTTTCTATAAATAATGACCTTTTATTTATGGAGCTTTAATCCTAATCCTACTAGAATCCTAAGATAATATATCTCGTTTCTCTTTTCAAAATATCTTAAATTTAAATAAAAGATAAATCCTAATTCAAATAATTAAATTCTAAAAATAAATAAAAGATAAAATTTAAATCATAATAAATTCAAAATAAACAAAAATAAATCTAGATATACTAATAATCCTAAAAAATATTATGAAATCTAATTAAATATAAATTGTAATTTAAAGTATTTTAATAAAATAATTTTATTTAAAATTCTAATTGTCTAGAATTATTCATTCTCCATCACACTCTATTTACAAAATTTAATACTATGTTGGAAATTGAATTTCCTTCTCTCATCTCCTCTTCTCTCCTCTAGACATCTAAGAAAGGAGCAGAAAAAGGTTTGAATCCTTATATATATAATTGTTTTAAAAAAAAAAGGCCAGCCATAATTCTAATGTACTTTTAGGACCTAACTCAAATAAAATTTTGTTTAAAAAAGAGGAAAATATACAAATAGTTTACCTTAAACCAAATTTAGAAATAAAATAATTGTTCATAGGTTCAAGTTTGGTTCCGGTAAAGTAAAAAGAAAAAAAAATGGAAGGTTCATGTTTGGTCCAATTCAATGAAGCAAGGCCCATATCAAAAGCATAGGCAAAAGCTAAAATTCAAGGTTTAGAATAAATTATTATTTCTTTTGTGTGTGATTATCTAGCCATTAGTATGAACTTACTCTATTTCAAGAAAAGAATTTACCAAAATCTAAACTAATTCAAATGGAATAAAGTATAATTTTTTGAATGATAAGATTTACTATCAAGTATTCAACGTGATTACATTAACATGACTCAAACTCAATTTTCTTTTTACTATTAAAAAGCCCACGCAATGTAGAAGAGGGAGAAAAGGAAAAATTCGAAAGAGAGAAATCACTGAAACTATAATTCAAATCAATAATCAAAGTCTTTCTACAAATGAGTAATGATTGAATCCTAATCCTACTAGAATTCTAATATAAGATGTTTCTTTTCTCTTTTCAAAATATCTGAAATTTAAACAAAAGATAAATCCTAATTCAAATAATTAAATCCTAGGAATAAATAAAAGATAAAATTCAAATCCTAATAAATTCAAAGTAAACAAAAATAAATCTAAATATCCTAATAATCCTAAAAGATATTATGAAATCTAATTAAATATAAATTGTAATCTAAAGTATCTTAATAAAATGATTTTATTTAAAATTCTAATTATCTAGAATTATACATTCTCTATGATACTCCATTTATAAAATTCAATACTATGTTGGAAATTAAATTTCCTCCTCTCCTCTTCTCAAGACATCAAAGAAACGAACAGGATAAGGTTTGAATCCTTATATATATATAGTTGTTTGAAAAAAAAGGCCTGCCATAATTCTAACGAACTTTTAGGACCTAACTCAAATAAAATTTTGTTTAAAAAAGAGGAAAATATACAAATAGTTTACCTTAAACCAAATTTAGAAATAAAATAATTGTTCATGGGTTCAAGTTTGGTTCCGGTAAAGAAAAAAAAAATGAAAGGTTCATGTTTGGTCCAATTCAATGAATCAAGCCCATATCACAAGCATGGGCAAAAGCTAAAATTCAAGCTTTAGAATAAATTATTATTTCTTTTGTGTGATTATCTAACCATTATTATGAACTTACTCTATTTCAAGAAAAGAATTTACCAAAATCTAAACCAATTCGAATGGAATAAAGTATAATTTTTTGAATAATAAAATTTACTATCAAGTATTTAATATGATGACATTAACAAAACTCAAACTGAATTTTCTTTTTACTATTAAAAAGCCCACGCAAAGCATCAACCAATCACCCTCTACTAACTCAAAACATAACATAAGTAAGCATTTTGTATCGTAGCAAATTAAAAATTGCAAATTGAACATTTTTATATTTGCCTAGTTACTTTTATAAACAAACTACTCCCAAAATTTTTCTCTTTTAGCCCATAACTACTCCCCTAGTTTGGTCATCCTATCACTATTCTTCATTCCTTTTTCCTTTAAAGTGTAAATGCCCACAGTTCACAGAGGCTGTCTAACAAAATATCGAAATTGAGAATATGTGACACGCACACAGCACCAACCGCACTCACCTAATTAAAACCCACACTTTATTATTCCCCATTCACTTCTTCACTCCCTTCATTCCTCCAAGTGTTGGTTGATTCTCATCGATCACGTGCGCAGAAGGAAGCACGGCACTCGCAGGGGCGGTGGGTACAGCGTCGCCGGTGAAGGTGGTGGCTCTCTGCGGTTCACTTCGTAAAGGCTCATACAACAGAGGCCTCATTCGATCTGGTTACTTACTCGCCTACTGTTTTCCTCTCATTGTTATTCGGTTATTTTCATTTGTTATATGTGTCAACTCTCAACGGACCAAGTTTTAATTTTTTTTTTCTAGACGACTAAGTTTTAAGATTTGATTGCCTGTTTTCAGGCCGTGGGATTTAATTGCATTTCAATAAGCCCATAGGACTATCTTGGATAGGCCCATCAATTGATGGACTAGACAATGTCGAGCTTCTTAAAAATAGTTCTAGTTTATATCGGGGAAAAAATATGTTCTAATTTTGTAAGTCCAATGCGTTTAGATTTATGATAGACTTAATCAATTTTAACACCTCCAATATTGAGTTATTTAATTATGGGACAAGATTACCGTTTTTGAAAAGACTAAATTTATATTTTTTTTATATGCTTTTTACATTATTTTTTAACTAAAATTTAACATGTAAACATTTTAAATTTATAAGTTCAAGAACTTAATACTTTTAATATATAATTAATGGCTAAATCGATAATGTATTAAAAAATAATTCACATATTGAATTTTAATTAAAAAAAATAACATGAAAAAATATGTAAGGAAAAACATATAAGTATTTTTAAAAAAAAAACCGTTTTTACTTTTTTAAGAATTAAAAAAATTTATTTGGATAAGTCTTTTCTATTTACTTATTCTCGAAACTTATTTTTATTTTCAATTTTTTAAAGTAAAAAAGCAAGATCAATATGAAATTATTTATATTCTCATTTTTTTATTTTCTCTTTAGGAAATACTTAAAAGGCAAAGAACAACATGTTCTCCTATAATTTATAATAAATTCAATTTATCAAATCAATTGAGGTTGGAATAAATTGTAGAGGCTTTTGATCCTTAAATAAATAGTCATGTTGGGATAAATTGTAGAGGCTTTTGATCCTTAAGTAAATAGTTGGGGTTTGATCTCTAATATTTACGTATTGAACAAATATGATAAAAAATTTTAGAGGTTGCTTAGTATACTTTCTATGAAGTAACTTTTTTTTTTAGAAGTATACTTTTTAAAAAGTTAATTTTTCAAAAAATTTATACATTATATACTTAGTTAATTTTTTGTTTATCAAGAAGTTCAAATTATTTTTCAAATAAATGTATTATATTTTAACATTAATGACATAAATGTCTTTTCTATTTCATAACTTTTTTTTTGTAAAATTAAAAGTCTTTTTGGAAACTATTACAACACATTGTGGAAGTAGTACTACTTAATGTTTTACTTGAAAAATTCAACTTCTCGAATTAAGTCCAATTTCTTAAAAATTTTACTTTTTTCGTTAGCCAAGCAAAAGCCATTTATCTATTTTTCAGAAAGTTTAACTTTCTACTCCTACTTCCCCATTCCAAGCAAATCCTAGTTTATCAAATTTATTCTTGTATTTTTCTCATTTCAAATTAATATTATCAAGTCCTTAGTTTCTCAAGAGCAGGATAAATACACTGTCAGGACCGTGAAAAAATTATAAAATATGCAGTCATGAATACCTGCAATTAAAACTCATTGCGATTATATAATTAAGAGGCTCGTCCTTCACCGCAGAGGCAGTGATAATTAAGAGGCATTTTGATATGCTAACTTACAAATTTTATATATTAGTCTGATACATATATAGTTGCTGAAGCAACAAGACACAAAAGACATATCAAGCAAACACATACATGATACACCAATGGCAAACATCAGGCTTATTATATATATAGATAGATAAAGACAAAAATACAGATCCACATCATATCCACACATGATCAAGATCTGCATGTGCAGAGAAACCAAACCAACCACACTAACATGGGGATCTTTTATTGAAGAGGGATTCTGAATTTTAGAAGATCAAACTCAGAAGTAATTGTAAGAAACTTGCTTGATTATCTTCACTATACAGAGAGCAATATATACACGGGAAAAAGAGGTCAAGGGAATAATTACAATTAAAGAATATCAATCTGAATCCCTAAAGAAAAGGAAACTGAAGAGGGAAAAAGGGAAATCTAAAATAATTACAATAAATACTCAATATCAAATCAAATCAAATCAAATCAATTATAATTAACATCCCCCCTCAAACTCAAGATGTGGGAATGACAGTCATTTTGAGTTTGTCCACTAAAAGCTGAAAGTGGCCTGGATTATGGGACTTGGTGAATAGGTCAGTTGGTTGATCAGCAGTCCGGATGGGAAGAAGTTTTAAAATGCCTTGGGTAACATACTGCCTAGTGAAGTGACAATCAATTTCAATATGCTTAGTCCTCTCATGAAAGACATCATTGTGAGTAATCTGCATAGTACTTTGATTATCACAATAAAGAGCAGTGGGAGAGTTTTGGCAAATGCCCATGTCTTCAAGTAACCATCTAAGCCAAAGTATTTTAGAGGTAGTGTCTGCTAGTGCTCAATATTTACATTCAGTGCTAGATCGCGAAGCCAAAGTCTGTTCTTACTCCGTCATGAAATAAGAGAGGTACCGAGAAATATACAAAATCTTGTGGTAGAGCGATGATCAGTATGATCACCACCCCAATTAGCATCAGAATAAGCCTGTAAGGTAAGATGAGAGGTGGCAGAGAAAAGTAGACCATGGGATAGAGTGCCATTAATATATCGAAGAATGCGAAGAACCGCTGCATAATGGGTAGTACGTGGTGCTGACATAAATTGACTAACAATATGAACAGCATAAGCAATATCAGGATGAGTCACGGTGAGATATATGAGACTTCCAACCAACTCACGGTATAGAGTAGGATTATCTAGTGGAGTGCTATCAATAGGTGTAAACCTAGCATTGGGCTCGATATGAGTTTTTTCAGTTTGATCATCAGGAGTTTGAGCCTTGGAAATCAACTCAGAGGCGTACTTAACTTAAGAAAGAGAAATACCATCAGTCAGTGTGAATACTTCTAACCCAAGGAAGTAACTTAAGTTCCCAAGGTTCTTCATTTCGAAGTGTTGCTCGAGAAAATTTTGGAGTTCCTGAATACCTGTGGAGTCATCACCAGCAACAATCATATCATCAACATATAAAAGTAATAGAATAATCCCTCGATCGGTTCTACGAATAAAGAGTGCAGTGTCGTGGGGACTACATGAGAATCCAAGTTGATTGATTGTAGAACAAAATTTGGCAAACTAAGCATGTGGAGCATGTTTAAGACCATAGAGAGCTCGACGAAGACGACAGACTTTGTTTCCCAAGTAAAGATAGCCAGGTGGAGGTTTCATGTATACCTCTTCCTCTAAGTCACCATTCAAAAAAGCATTTTTGACATCCATTTGATGAAGAGCCCATTGCTTTGCAGCAACAATGGCAAGTAAACTTATGACTGATGTAATACTAGCAACCGGAGCAAATGTCTCCTCATAATCTATGCCATACTCTTGAGTAAAGCCTTATGTCACTAAGCGAGCCTTGTATCACTCTACAGACCCATCAGAATGAGTTTTTTATTTTGTAGATCCATCTACTCCCCACAAGAGTTTTATCTGGTGGAAGCTCAACCAAATCCCAAGTGTGCATTTTCTCTAAAACCTGTAATTCATCTTGCATTGCTTGCTACCAACGAGGGTCACTAGAGGCTTCTTTAAAGGATTGAGGTTCATGCAAAGAGAGTATGGTAGAAAAGCAATGATAATCATGAAAATAAGAAGGAAGATGTCTTACTCTTGTAGAACAAGTGGTGGAAGATGAAGGCATGTCGGGTGCAGGATCTTCAAGAGGGGCAGGATCATTGGTGAGGGTGGATTCATCAGACGTAATGGGAATCTGATCTAAAATTTCAGTACCTATGGCACTTGGAAAAAGATCAGTAGGAGGGTTAACAAAAAGAGGAGATGAGGTTAATGGAATGGAAGAAAATTGGGATAGACTAGAAAACATGACATGTTCCTAAAACACAACATGGTGAGAAATGTGAATGTAATGAGATAGAGGATCCCAACAATAATACCCTTTATGTTCAGAATCATAACCTAAGAAACAGCAAACTCGTGCTCGGGCCTGGAGTTTTGTGAACTCATGGGAAGGGAGAAGAACAAAACAAATGCAACCAAAAACTTTAAACATAGTATAATCTGGGGGTGCACCATAAAGACGTTCAAAAAGAGAGATATTACCAAGTATAGAGGAAGGAATACGATTGATAACATAAACAGTTGTAAGAGCTGCTTCTCCCCAAAAACGCTCAGGACAAGATGATGAGATAAGAAGAGCACGAACAGTGTCAAGAATGTAACGGTGTTTTCGCTCAACTCTACCATTCTGTCAGGAGGTATAAGGACAAGAGTATTGTGAGAGAGTACCCTGTGCATCAAGGAAACTAAAGAGTTGGGAGTCAGGATATTCCATAGCATTATCATGCCTAAAAACCTTGATATTTCTGGAAAACTGAGTGCAAATCATATTTGCAAACTTAATATAAATCACAGACAATTCAGAATGAGCTTTCATCATATATATCCAGGTAAAATGTGAATAATCATCAATAAATATTACAAAATAACGTGATCCTCCAATGAAGGAAGTAGGAGTAGGGCCCCAAATATTAGAGTGGATTAAATTAAAAGAAGACTCAGAAACAAAAGTACCTTTATTAAAAGATAATATTGATTGTTTTGCAGTTTGACAAGAAACACATTCTAAAGATTTTTCAATAACATTGCCTAAAAGTCCATTTGAAATTAAAGATGACAATTTATTGGTGGAGCAGTGACCAAGACGATAATGCCACAACTCAAACGAAGAGGTAGGGGAAGCAGCACATAATCGAGTTGATTTTGATGGAGGAATATGCAAGGAATTCAGCTCGAACATACGTCCAACTTTACGCCTCATTCCAACAATCAGTCTCATCTGAGGATCTTGTACACGACAACCATTAGAGGAGAAGATTACATTGTAACCAAGGTCAACTAACTGGCCAACAGATATAAGATTGAAAGAAATAGCAAGAACATAATAAAGGTCATCAAGAGATAGGTTTGATAAAGAAACAGAGCCAGTATGACTAACAGACATTAATGAACCATCAGCAGTATTGATTGGAGGGGTAGTGGTACTAGGAGACCAAGAAGAAAAGATCTGTGGCTGACCAGTCATATGATTATAGCAAGCAGAATCAAAATACTAAGAGGGGTTACTTAAGAGAATAGCAAAAGCAATAGGTGGAGAGGAGGTACTAGCAAGTAATTGCTTGAGAAGAGCCTCAAGATCACTAAAGATTGATGGAGTGGATACATTGTTGGCAGTAGCTATAGAAAAAGCAGGCTTGGGTGGTTAACTTGATTGTGAGAAATTTCTATTCTGATCAGATCTAGGAGGACGAGTAGGGCAATGCTCAATGACATGACCATTCTTCTTATAGTATTGGCATAGGAAAGAGGGGTAGTTTGCAGCAATATGACCCTTCTTCTTACGAGTGCGACATTCAATCAGAGGACACTCAGAAAATACATGAGTGGATTAAGGACAATGATGACAAAGTTTAGAGTCCATCTCAGTCACAGCAAATGCCATGTCAATGTTACATCTTAACAGTCCCGATCTAGTTTCTTCAGATTTTAACTGAGGAAGTGCATCCTCAAGAGTAGGAAGTGGGCTCTGATGCAGTAAAGAGGCTCGTACAGACTCAAAGTCATCAGTCAATGCCATCAGAAAGTGAATAAGTCTGAGATGATCATGATAAGAGATAAAGGCATTAGTATCATTGTCGCACTTGAATGTTGGCTTAGAGTATGGCCAATTGATCCCAAATAAACTCCATTTTTGCAAGAAACTCATAAACAGGCTGGCCAGGTTCTTGTTTCAAAGCACTCAAATCTTTCTGAAGCTGAAATTAGTTAGAGAGATTAGAGGACGTATAACGACTGGCAAGATGATCCCATACCTCTTTGGCAGTCTCATAATGCCCAAATTGTTGATTGATGCTGATGATGGAAGTGTTCCGAAACCATGTGATAATTTGATGATTCTTACTGTCCCATTCTTCCAAACGCTTAGCAAATTTAGCGGCCGTTTCTGATTTAGAATGAATAGGATATTGAATGTCACCTGTGACATATCGTCATAATTTGCGACCTTTGAGAAACCTTCGCATGCTCTCTAACCAATGACGATAGTTAGATCCATTAAGAAGTACATAAATTGGCTGTGAAACGTCATTTTTATCCATGATAGTAGTAGAAGTCAAAAAAAAAAGAGAAGGATTTTGCAAAAACAGAGGCCAGAAACACACCTAAAAACCTTAGGAACCGGTCCAACTCGTTCAGAACTCAGTCTGGAAAGCAGTGACTCGGACAGACGAAGAAAACTGAACGTTTTAGCGAGTAGCGGTGGTCTGGTGGCCCGTGGCAGCACGTGGAGTATCCGATCACCGTGAAAATTTGACAGCAGCGTCACGAGACGTCGACGAACAAGGTAGTCAAGTGCGTGTGGTGGTTTGGCTTCAGTAGAGACACGAAACGGAGATAAACAGTGGCTAAATCGGAGTGCAACAGAGGGAAAATGTCATATCTGAATTGTCCTTGGAGAATGAACAATCAGATGCAGAGTAACTAGAACGAAAGCTCTGATACCATGTCAGATTCAGAAGAAAGAAAAAGAAGGAGAAACTCAGAAGCAATTATAAGAAACTTGCTTGATTATCTTCACTATACAGAGAGTAATATATACACGGGAAAGAGAGGTCGAGGGAATAATTACAATTAAAGAATATCAATCTGAATTCCTAAAGAAAAGGAAACCGAAGAGGGAAAAAGGGAAATCTAAAATAATTACAATAAATACTCAAAATCAAAACAAGTCAAATCAAATAAATTATAATTAACAATCAGATTTCGTTGAATCAAAGTGTAGTAGCAGGTAAGGTGTTACCGATATCAATTACAAACCGATATCTCACGTACGTCTGCTTTGGCAAGACATTCCATGGCAGTGTTCACATAATCCATCGAGATCACTTCAATATCTGCACTCACCTTGTGCTTTGCTGCAAAGTCAATCATTTCTTGAGTTTCCTTCATTCCTCCTATGGTACTCCCTCCCACCATCTTCCTCCCTGTTCAGTTCAATTCCATCGTTTTCCGCCAGTTCATCAAACACATCACACGGTTTCATTTATTTATAAACATATCTATTAATATCTAGTTTCATATATATATATATACCATACGAGATCAGGAAACACTAGTAGCTCAAATGGCTTCCCAGGTGCACCCACCATCGCCAGCTTCCCAGGCGACCTAAGTAACTTTATCAAAGGCGATAAACTATGCACAGCAGACACTGTGTCGATTATGCCATCCATTGTTCCCGTGGCTTCCTGCATAATAAGTACTAGCTAGATCAAACAACGAAGAAGAAGCTATCACATAAGACTAATATAACAAGATTAGTCAAGAACCTTGGCAAATTTGACGGAGAGATGGTATTAAATATTTATTGAAAGAAGTTTATTGTCTTTGTGATTCTACTTGACTCTATCGGATTAGTCAGAGTCCAATAGGATGGTTTGATTACAAACAATATAACGATATTAATGTTACATACCTGCATTTGATGCTGGTCACTGCAAAGCAGAAACGAATGAGCACCAAGGTGGTGAAGTGCTTCGACACGTTTTCTAGCTGAGGTACTAATGACCGTAACTTTGGCGCCAGGAGCCTTGGCAAATTTGACGGCGAGATGGCCAGACCACCGAGGCCGACCACACCCACGTGTTTCCCAGGCTCAGCCAGTCCGTAATATTTCAGGGGACTGTAGACAGTGATGCCTGCGCAGAGCAGAGGAGCTCCGGCATCGAGGGGCATGGTATCTGGGAAGCGAACGACATAACGGTGGTGGACGACCATGTGGTCGGAGAAGCCACCGTAGGTGATGGTTCCGTCGTGGTAGGTGGAACTGGAGGTGGTGATCATGTCGGGACAGTAGTTGTCCAGGTCATTGTTACAGTCGTCGCAGGTATGGCACGCACCTACCATAAATCCCACTCCTACTTTGTCTCTCACCTTCACTTTCTTCACTTCCTTCCCCACTTCTATCACTTCACCCACAATCTCGTGCCTGCTCATCAACGATAAGTGACTCTAACTTTCAGGTAACAGATGATCTAATTAAAAAAATGACAGAATGGAAGTGGATGATCTTGATACTTAAAAGGAATGAGATATTTCGGTGCTTCACAAAAAAGAAAAGACAAAATGAAAGTGGAAGATGAATATTGAAAGTGATATACCCAGAAACGATAGGGTAGACGGAGAGACCCCAGTCGTTGTTGATAACATGAAGGTCTGAGTGGCATATTCCACAATACAATACCTTAAGCCTCACATCATCATCTCCGGTTGCCCTACACAAACGAAACGAAAGGCATCACCTCAAAAAAAATGAAGAATCTCTTTAAGATTATTGTTATAAAATAATTTGTTTTGCATATTATTACTGAGTAAAGTAATCTGATCGACTTACTATTTCAGATTTTGTTTTTCGGAAGAAATATATACCGTCGTGAGAAGTTGAAAGGGGAGAGAAGGCCATTAGGGTGCGTAGCTGCTGCCCATCCAAATGCCCTAACTGGGTGCTCTTCTTCTGGTGACTTCGTCATCTCAAATCTTCAAATGGCGTGTTGGGCGAGAGAGAGAGACGACACCTGATTTTGTTACCTCAACACCTTGGTGGTATGGTGCATTTGTAAATAGGGGAGAGAGAATTAATTAAGGATTAGTTCAAGCGCAGTACAAGATTTTTACATTTTTTATTGTCTTTATAATTTTGTCATTTTTAATTTTAATTTTTAATTAACTAGGTGGACCTCGACATTATTAAAATACATGCATGGTGGTAATAAAGTGTAAATAGTGCTATTTGTTGTAAATTGTATTACAAATTATTAAAATTTTATATTTTATATTAATTTATTTAGTCCTTAATATATGTATCAATGATCACCATGTTTGAGTTGCCCTTTACAATTTGTTCCTCTAATTTTAACAAATTCTTAAAATTTCAATACAATTTTATTTTAGTCCGTATATCTTATTTTATAAACTATATTTAGAAAAAAACTTTATTCTTTATTACCAAATTTGTTAATACAAATATGAAATGTATAAAGATCCATCATATAATGCTGAATTCTAAATGAATCTTTGTTTTTAAAAATTATTTACTTATTTGACGTAAGAATTTGATAAAAAAAATTAAATTTTAAAATTATTGTTAATGTCACCTCCATCATAATGCAATAATCAAATTCTACATGGATCAAGAAAATTAATCTGCTTTGAAGAAATAACACCCCCACCCAAAAAAAATATTTTGACTTCACCTAAAGAAAAACTCTTTTGAGGGTGCCGCCGATAATTTTGGGCTACAGCCAATGACATGAAAGATATTTTTGTTTTCTAGCTTTTCTTATGAACTAGATGTGGATATGCGCAAAGCATAAAACAAAATATTTATGAGAGAAGTTGTCATGTTAATTACTTTAATTGGGTGACAACTTTCTTGGCCCAAAAAACAGAAGTTTGACTACTTTAAAATTTTTTTTTTAATTTGTGCGTAAGTCATGCTAATATTTTATGTATATTTCCAATTTTATCGAATGTCCTTGAAGGATATTACTTTAGAGTTGTTAACATATACTAGAGAACGAGTCCCAAAATATGTAATTTAAAACTATATTATTTATGATTTGTAAATAATACACTCTTTTAGAGCTTTTGATAACTAAACAAAAGCACACTTATAGTCATTTGGCTTTATACTACATATCACTTTGATCTCTTAATTTATTTAATTTCTTTTTAATCTATTAAATTTTAAAATATAATTAAAAATTTCTCTATTTTTAGCACCATTAAATATGCTAAGAGAAAATACTGATAAACATTCTCACATGAAAACATAACATTTTTTGAATGCTAACACATTAAACTTTATAGTCAAGTCATTAATATCATTATGTATTTATTGATCTAAGGTCTAAATCACTTTTAAATAAATAAACACAAATAACTGTCTTCTAAATAAACTCTTAATTTTAGATTTTCTTTTGTCATAAGAATTAAGCTAAATAAATGTGTCAGCATCAGAAAATAATTTATCAATATTTGAGAATGTCTTATCATCATTTTCTTTTAATATGAATAAAGAAATTTAATTATATTTTAAAAATAAAAAATAAAGAAATAAAGTTAAAGATTAAAATAAAACCAAATAAAAAATTAAGGGACTAAAAATATGTTTTTCCTTAACAAATATATTGATGGATATCTTATTAGTTTCATTCATAATATAGCGAATTTTTCTGTAATTCTTTGGTCAGCGAATTCGTAATTGATTTGATCAATGCAAGCAATTAAACGTCTACATAAAAGGTGGTAAAAAAAAAACGTTTACATAAATTAGAAAACAAATCAAATTCCATGACCAATAAGCTCAGTGATTCAAATTTCAATACTCTTAGCGCTTTCTAAACAGCTCCATCAAAAATTTTTTTGGATTGTGACAACTTCATCAAATTTATTGTTAACTTTTTGTTTGAATCTGTGCGTACATCTGTCACACTTTTATATAAATACTAATAATAATACTAATAATAAAAAAACGTAATTTTCTGGCCAAAAAAAAAACAAAACGTAATTTGACTACAAAACAAAATGGGCTGCTATATTCTTCACTCTTCAGAGAGCGAAATCACTGTCCATGTGCCACTCAATGAGTGCTTAATTGATAAAGCAATAAAGCATGATTAATATTACTGAATTATTTACTCACCCTAGTTTCCATGGAATTAGGACAAGTGAACGGATGAAATTTTATAGTACAAGAAGTCCACAATTTTTTTAATATATATATATATATATATATATTTCCAAGTCCATCCAACAACACATATATATATATATATATATTTCCAAGTCCATCCAACAACACTTGCATCATCCTTATCAGTTATCACTACTATTAATTAAAGGGTGAGTTATGCACCTATGAACCTATGATCATGCCACTTTTACTTTATAATATATGTATGGGCTGGCCATCATTTAAATTTTTTTATGGTACAATTTATCTATTGTGAAAGAAGATAATGTTGACGTACCTGAAAAATGGACCCCGTGCATTTTCTGAAAATAATTAAAATTAAAAAAAATTAAAGAAAGAAAAAATAATGAAAAAGTTAAGATAATGGGTAAGTTTAACTAACAAAACCAACTCACTTAGAAAAGTGTTGTAGTCAAGCTGGGAGTTTGATTTCTAACCTTTTATAGAGTAAATCTTGGTGGCAGGACACCGTTTTTTTTTTTTTTTGCTCTCTATCGTTCAACAGAAATTAGTTCTTATTATTTAGATGATACTCTTGATCATTATAAAAAAAATGAAAGAGAAGATAAAAAGGTGATTATAATAGAAAATCATATACACATATTAATAATATTTACTAAATATATTATTAATTCTTGAATAATATATATTAATAATTTTGTGTTATGTAGAAAGCCAATTATTGAGCCATGATTTATATTATAAAGGCTTTTGGAGCTTTTTTAAGGGGAGAGAAAAAATTGGAAGGGATTATATTACATCATGTCCTCTCATTTTTTGTTCAAAATATGGAAGGGGATAGGAAGGAATCTAATCCCTTCAATCCCCTCCCCTACCCCATTTTTAAATTCTCTCAAATTAGAAATTTTTTAAAGAAAAAAAGTATTTATTATTCAATCTCCTCTTAAACTAAATAAATTTTAATTAAAATCCATTTAATATTCTCCCCTCTATTAAAAATCATTTCAATCCCTTCAGTTGAACCAAACAAATACAACAACTTATTGTTTTCCTACAGAATTATTAATATATATAATAAATATTTATTCTTAAAAAATAACTTAGTTGTTTTTAAGTTATACTATAATAAAATTATAATCTTGTTTAAAAACCATGTTAACATGAAAAAAAGGTGAAGAGATTTCAAAACATTCATCAAATATCAAGAAATCAAGAATATTGAGTACAATTTAATTGATTCTAAAAAATATATATATATTGTAAATTATGGAGTTTTAAAATTATATTCCCATCAAACCTCTCTGATATTGCTTGAGCAATCAACTATCAGTTTCTTTTGAATGAACCCTTATGTTTAGTTCGGGAAAATGTAGGGAAGAGAACGGGAGAGGAAACATTTTATTAAAATCCCCTCCGTTTGATTAAATCAAAATTAGAGAAGGGGTGGTTAAAATTTCCCCACCCTTTTCCTTGTAGTTTTTCCCTTCAAATTGGGGTACAAATTAGGGTAATTTGTGAAGAAAATGTATTTTTTTATCTTATCCTAACCAAATTGCTCGTGGACATGTTTAAATTAACTCTCTCTCTTTTTTTTTTTATCAATGTAACCCTTATTTTGAAGGAAACATTTTCACCCTCACCACTTGCCTCTTTCTCTACTGTGCATTGCTGGACTATTGTCATCAACGAGCTCTGCTCCAGCCACCACTTGCCTCCTCCTTTGGTGCATCTTATGAAGATTATAATGGCAGAAAAATAGTAATTATAGTGGCAAAAAAAATATGTAATTATAAATTCATATAAAAGAGAAGAAAAAAATAGAAGGAAAGAAAAGAGAGGAAAAATTAACTTAAATATGCTAAGAATATAATTGTCCAATTATAATTATTTTTCCTATGCTATTCTCTTAAACCAAACAAAGTGATATTAAAATTCCTTTATTAAAATTCCTCATTTTCCTTCTAAATGAAGTAAAATTAAAATTCCTTCTTTTCTCTTCCCTCCCTTTTTCTTCATTAAAATATCTTCCTTTCTTTTCCATCAATTGAACCAAATATAACATAATAGTTTCCTTGAATGAATCCAACCATGAGTGTTCCTTCATTAACTTGAACACATCAGAATCCTTGGCCCAAATTGAATTTAAAAAATGGAGGAATTTCAAGTATATTTAGAACTGGCTAGATCTCATCAACATAACTTCCTATACTCACTTATTTTTCGGGAGTATATTTATGCACTTGCTTACAATCATGGTTTAAATAGCTCCATTTTGGTGGAAAATCTAGGTTATGACAATAAATCTAGTTATAACAACAATCCATTCACACACACATCTAAGCTTAATATTTAGATATAGTAATTTCTAAACGGATACAATAGTTGATAAGAATAAAAATAGGGTATAAATATTAATGAGGTAGGATTAGATAGGAAAGGACTTGACACTTCTTAAGTAAAATATTGAAATTGAGTTTTGTGAATAAAAAAAATTATATTTAGAGAGTTACCTCATTTAGACCCGATAATATTTGAATTTGATATAATCAGATAAATATAAAAAAAAAATAGGGTATAAAGAGTGATCATAATAGTTTAAAATTCTTCTTTTGGTAATAACCCCTAGTTTCCGGTTACTATTTTGAGCTTTAATTAATCCAGATCGAACTACGGTTAGACCCATTCAAGGGAAGCTCTCCCAAAGACCTTTTTTGTATTGCATTTACAAGATCTTGAACCTCAAGACATTGTACTTAAGTGACTCAAATTCTTTCCACTAGAACCAGTTCCAATATCACTAAATTCAAAGCACCAAAAAAGAACAAAAAACAAAGTGTTGCAGCACTAACTAGCCGTGAATGACTGAATACTTTAGCTCAATGGGCTTAACATTATTTTAAAGAAATTAACAAGATAAATGTTGCATTTGTTCACCATTTGTCTTGGCTCCAAGTTAGTTTGGTCACCATATATATTTGTTGGTGTAATATCTTTCAAGCTAATTCAATTGAAAAGATGGAAGGAGGGTAATTTCACCCTTGTCATATATCATAAACCCATCAACTCAGCTCCTCTGCAAATCAATTTCTATAATTTTTTTTCCAAATCTGACTGAAAGTGTAGTGGCCAAGAAAAAAAATCTAACTGAAAGTGTTATACCTAGATTTAAATTTAAAATTAAAATATTGTACACTTTCTCTTTATAGAAAGATAAAGACACACAAAAATTTGTAGAGAATTTGCTCTATAAAGAGGCTAAAGATCCCATAATTAAGTTTCAAAATGATTTTATGTTCGACTTATATTTTAAGCCTTTATTGTGTCTCTGGGATATATCAATCTTTTGATGAAACAACAATGCATTCATAACAAAATATGTACAAAAAGTATTAAAAAATTACATTATCCTTCCATCATCAACCACCTTCTTACAGCAAGCAAGGCAGGGGATGAGCAAAAATACAAAAATAGACTTGATTTTCAAGGGCAATATTAGCTAAAAAGGTAGCACATAAGTTAGTAGAACTATACATATAAAGTTGAACGTAATTGTCCAAATTCTGGAGAGTAGCAGCTTGGCTTTATTTTATCTTGTCCTGATAGGGGTGGTCATTTGTATCACAGGTTGTCAACAAGTTAATAACTTTAGCATTTTCAGTAAAAGTATGGACCTTTTTTAAACACAAGTGTATTATACCTTAGATAAAAGCATTGAGTTCTGATATAACATGGGGGTATTCATCACAAAAAGTAGTAAAACCCAAAATCCAATAAGCTCTATGATCTTTAATAAAACATGTGGTTCCAGTTCTACTTTTGACTACACTAATACTCTCCATATCCATTCTATATGATCCTTTATCTGAGGCAAACCACTTGGAGCTTTCATAGCAGTTGACTTAAGTGTATAAGAAGAGCTATATAAGCTTAGATCATTACGAGCTCTATAAAGGCTGCTTGAGGCCAGTCTAGCATGTTCATCATTATCACCCAAAAAGTTTTATCTTGAAATCCAAATGTCCCAACACACAGAGTATTTCATGACACTTTTTTGGTGAAATCCTGTCCAACTTCTTTCTTGAAGTTTCCATTTGATTCGGTCAATGACATTGAGACTTTTAAACTGTTGCCGTTGATCTTCTCTTACAAGCTCCCTCCATTTTTGGTCAGCATGTTGACAATCACGGAGCAAATATAGCATATCCTCTGCTTCACTGCATTCAAGGGGATACATGAATTTTACGTCTCAAACAAAGAAAAAAAATACTAAAAATGAAGTATTTTTTTTAGTTTCAATACAACTTACAAGGTCAAATAAAACTTTTTAGGTGTTTTAAGGGGAGAAAAAGCTTTCTATCTTTTAAAAAAAAATTAACTAAAAACATTTGGGCGTGTTTGCATAGAAATGTGTAATTATTTTTTAAAAAAAAAAATCATAGTTCAAAAAGCTTCCATCTATATAGTACAGATATACATATATCACATACGATATACTATGGCATAGAAGATACGTCAACTTTCAAAAATTTAGGATACGGGTGAGAGGATATTTATGCATATATAATATTGTTTATATAATTATTATATATATAATCAATAAATCTACTCATTAAAAGAAAAATAAGAATTAAATATTTTTAAAATTATAATATAAATGTTAAAATAAATTATAAAATATTTATAACAATTTCAAATGGTCTTATTTTACTGCCAAAATGTGAAGTGATATATATGAGTACAAAATAATACAAATGGATATGTATATATAAACAAAATACGCATATCATATTGTATCATATATCAAATACCGGTGTGTATACTTTTTTTGAGCTTGAAAGGGTTACATTATTCCCATGTTTTAAAATACCACTTCAACAAATATATCCAAGCTACGATGAAGTGTGCGTAGAAGTCTAAAATTTAAATGTTTCCTCTTGTCACAAAAATAAATGAATTATGACAAATACTTTTAATTTTATTTAATATATTAATTATAACCTATCCCTAAAATTTAAGGAAACAGGATATCCCCATAAGAACAATATCATCCACACTTTACTGTTACTTACATAGGTTTTTTGAGCCAAATATAATAAATAAATAAATTATTTACTAATATATGTTGTGTCAGAAACAATTTACTAATCTATAATAATAAAAATCGATGATCAGAAAATCGACGAGTACATTGTGAATAAGTCAATGAATGAAAACACGACTTAAATTTTTTTTTTAAAATAAAGAACCAAGTCGATGGCTACCAAGAACAGGGCATCTCAAGCATATTTTTAATTTTCTTTCACCATATATTTTTTTATTTTTACATATATATATATATATATATCTCGTTTAAACAAATAAGTTATATATATTTTTACATATATATATATATATATTTTCTTCCACCAGACTTGCTTTTGTTTTATTTTTTTAAACAAATAAGTTTTTTTTCTACTTTATTTTTTTAAAAAATAAAAACACACTATTTGATATTTAATAAATTTATTTACAAAAAATTATCTCCTAATAATAAACTAGTTATAATTTTTATTATAAGTTTTTTTTCTATTTATTATAAAAATAATTCATTCTAATCATTATAAAAATCAAATTATTGTACTTTTATTATTCTCTTTGTCTCATATTATAAGATAATAAGAAAGATTTTATGTATATTAAGAAACATTTATTACATTTTTAAATTAAAAAAATAAAAATTTCAAATTTTACCTCTATTAATTTCACTTATTTCATTAAATATAATATAATTTACAACATTAATAATATAATAAATAAGAGATAAAAATAATAAATTATTACATATTATGTTATATTATAAGAAAAAAAATCTCCTATTATCTAAGATAGAAAGAACATACCTAAAAATTAAAAGAAAAAATTAATTAAAATAAAATTCATTTATTAAAAAAAAAAAAAGCAAGTACCGATGACTTGCTTTTGAATGATAAAAGAAAAAGGGGGAAAAATAAGTAATTACCCAGAACTAACAATATTTTCCAATCAGAATCCAATTTAAAAATTTTTATGTTATATAAATTGAATTTCTAACTGAGATAAATTAACTCTTCATTTGAAACTAATAATTTGAAAATATTTTTTATTGCATGCCTTTAAATGTCTTTTTCTCTTTTAAAAAATTACTCATTAATAAGTCAATGGCATACGGACTTGCTCGTTTTATTTATAAAAATTGATTAACTAATTGATCCCAATTTTTTTATTTTCTAAACTATGATTTTTTTCATAATTATAAAAATCATTAATTCTAATCATTATACACATTAAATTGTTGTATTGTTATTGCTTCATTCGTCTTATATTATATTATAAGGTAATTGAAGGATTTTTACCATATATTAAAAATAATTTATTATATTCTTAATTTTTTTAAAATAAAATTCTAAGGTTACCCTCTTAATTTAACTCTTTTTATTAACTATAACACAAGTTATAATACAAGTTATGATATTAATAATGCAATAAGGGCAAAAATAACATCACTATATTATCATATGTAAAAAAAAACACGTCTTATGGGACACACATATATATGTAAAAATAAAAAAAAAATCTGGTGAAAGAAAATTAAAAATAAAAAATAAAAGCAAGTTGATTTATTAACAATTGACTTGCTTGAGACTTATTTATTACCTAACACAAAAAACCATTTAAAAGCAAGTTGATTGCTTTTTTTTTTTAATAAATGAATTTTATTTTAATTAATTTTATTTTATTTTTTCTTTTAATTTTTTCATACATGTTCTTTCTATCTTAGATAATAGGAGTTTTTTTTTCTCATAATATAACATAATATGTAGTAATTTGTTATTTTTATCTCTTATTTATTATATTATTAGTGTTATAAATTATGTTATATTTAATGAAATGAGTGAAATTAATCGAGGTAAAATTTGAAATTTTTATTTTTTTAATTTAAAAATGTAATAAATGTTTCTTAATATACATAAAATTTCTCTTATTATCTTATAATATGAGACAAAGAGAGTAATAAAAATACAGTGATTTGATTTGTATAATGATTAGAATGAATTATTTTTATAATAAATAGAAAAAAAAAACTTATAATAAAAATTATAACTAGTTTATTATTAGGAGATAATTTTTGGTAAATAAATCTATTAAATATCAAATAGTGTGTTTTTATTTTTTAAAAAAATAAAGTAGAAAAAAAACTTATTTGTTTAAAAAATAAAACAAAAGCAAGCATGGTGAAAGAATATATATATAACTTATTTGTTTAAACGACACACACATATATATATATATATATATGTAAAAGTAAAAAAAAAGTCTGATGAAAGAAAATAAAAAATAAAAAAAAAAGTAAGTTGATTAATTACCAATCGACTTATTTAAGATGCCCTCTTCATGAGTAGCCAATCGACTTGTTTGGTAACTAATTGACTTGTTTCTTTATTTAAAAAAACGAATTAAGTTACGTCTTTATTTATCGACTTATTCATAATGTGTTCGTCAGTTTCATCATCAATTTTTATTATTACATATTAATAAATTAAATTGTTTCTGACAAAATATATATTAATAAATAATTTATTTATTTATTATATTTGACTAAAAAAAACCACTTACATGCGTATTGCCTTTATCTTCACCTACCCAGAAATCTTGACATTGACAGGTATCAAAAGTAAGAGGAATACGTTTTCGAAACTATTCTCGTTACCATTTCAAGTTCGCCATGGTTTCCTCTCAGCAACAATTCAATATACTTGCGCTTTCGTCAATTCAAGCATTTTGACGGTTCAATTCAACGATTCCTAATTCCTATAAGAATGGCTCCCATTGAAGCCATCTTCTTTGTATCACAGCCTCCGTAAGATTTTTTAGTCCATAGACGCACAGGACGAAACAAATGGCACCGTCAAGTATGGTCGGAGCGGCGGCACCTCCTGCCGCCCCTGCGCCGGTTAAAGTGGCGGCGATTTGCGGATCACTTCGGAAAGGTTCATACAACAGAGGCCTCATTCGATCTGGTATATGATTTTATAGTTTCACAGTATATCTCTCTGTTCTGTTCTGATCTGATTTTGTTTCTCGGCTTGTGGTTCTAATTTGGCAATCTGATTGATCTTAGCAATCGAGTTAAGCAAGGGAGCGATTGAAGGTGTTGAAATCGAACAAATTGACATTGCTTCTCTGCCCATGTTCAATACCGATATCGAAAAGCAGGGGACCTTCCCGGCCGAAGTTGAGGCATTCCGCCGGAAAATTCTCGAAGCCGATAGCATTCTCTTCGCTTCTCCAGAGTATAATTTCTCTGTCACTGGTATGATCTTTCTTCTTAGAAATTTTTATTTGGATCGGTTAGCTCCTTTTGTTCTACAGTCTCCAGTGTTATTTTTGGGAAAGGAAAAAATTACATCATGTAATTAGGAATTAGTTGAGCTATTAAGGAATAATAATGACGATTATTTATTAGCAATAAAGAAAATTAAGTGTTGTTGTCAACAGTAGCGCACATGTGTTTAAGATATTAGTAGAGCACATGTGTCTAAGATATTACTCCCTCCTATATATATAGTGCACTGTCATGAGAAATTCATGTTTCAAAATATAGTGTATTGCGCAGATTACATTATGTTTTTTTATTATCTTTCCAGTATTGTCTATAATAAATAAGTTTATATATTATACGGTTATCAATGCATTTAATGAAAAATCTTTAATAGTTTAGCCAAACAATAAATGAATGAAGGAGAATTTCTCCAAAAACTTCACTTTTCACAATTATTAAAGACTCATGGAAATTCGGAAAAAAGAATGAAGGAGAGAATGAATGCAATTTATTAATGTAGGAAGTATTATTAAATAAGGGTAATTTGGGAAATATTAGAAAAAATTTCAGTTACTAATCATTGTCTTGGTATGTGTGTGGTAGTTAAAAGTGCACTATAAACTGGAATAGAGGGAGTAATAATTATAGACTATTAGTCTCTCTGTGCCTTTTTATCGTTCATTTTTTTTAATTTTGTTTCTATTTATCTTATGATTTTTAAATTCTAATATAACATTAATTATTTTTTTTATTTATATTTTTATTTATTTTTTAAAAAAATAAAAAATAATATTAATTATTTTTTTTATTTTTCTAGTTATTAAAAGACATATTAAAAATTTTAAAATAAATTCTAACATATTAATTATATTTATTAATTTGTGTGATAAAATCTTAATCACATAAAAAAATAAAAATAGAAGTAGTAACACATTTTAAACGGTAAACCCAATAAACAATAGTAGTTATTATTGATATATACTCTCTGGTTCTGTTATACGGGGAAAAATTTACTTCATAAGTATTAAAAAATAGAGTTAAAATTAGTTAAAAATAATTAATTTTTCTCATATTTTTAATTTTTCTAAAATTATTCCTATTTAATTAGTGTCCGTTTGATTTGTCTTTTTGTAAAAGTACTTTTAGAATAATTACAGTTTACAAAAATGAAATTTGGATAAAAGTAGAGAAGTTTACTAAAAAAACTGTTTGGATGAAAAAGGAGAAAATGATGGTTAGAAAGTACAGTTTTGTTTGTAAAAATGCAAACCAAACACCCCGTCAATCTCTCCCTCTTAATTTCTTCTAAAGATGCACCTCATAACTCTTAATAATGTTAATGAATGAAGATAATTTTTGTAAAAAGAAATTAATGTAACATTAATTTTTTTCCCTATATATAGGACCATTAAAAGAGAAAATTTTTTTCTTATAAATAGGACTGAAGGGAGTATGTGATGGTAATATCGATATATAGATGATCTTTGTTTTCTTGGCCAATATCAAGATATAGATTACTCCCTTCTGTTTGTATTATAGGGTATTTTATATGACAAGGTTTTTGGTTCAAAATATTGAGTATTGAATATTTTTTTTCTCATTTTACTTCTATCTTTAATTTTTGCTTACTCTTCATTTATAACCATACCATAATAATAATAATAATAGAATGAGATATTTAATAAAAGTAAAATGTGAAATATTGATACTTTTTATATTAATTTAAGGTGAAAAAATGATTTTCTTAATATATGTATAATTGATACAAAATACCTTATAATATAGACAAAAGAAATTATCAAATTTATAACTCACGGGAGCATTATTCAAAAGTAAGTTCTATAGTTAGATTAAAGACAACTACATGAGCCTCACCTAATTTTATCTTTATATGTTAAGGTATTTTGCATGATAATATGTTGGATACTTTCCAAAGATGACACTGCATCAAAAAAAAATTTCTCCATAATTTATTTTATTTATTTATTTTTTGCAGAATTTGATCATAAGAACTTCTTCAAAATATTTAGATATTAAATATATATATATATATATAATATAGTTGAAACAAAGAGCACAAAATGTATTATTATCATGGCAAGAGGTGTCACCATGTTATCCTTCTAAATTGGATCTCATACATTCAAATATAAAAAAATGACATGAAAATAATTATGTATAGAACCAACATCTTCAATACAAATGCATACAAGGCCAACATTTATGCAATTTTCAATCTTGTTCTAAGTTAGTCGTCCATTTCATACAGATGTTATCTCACTCCCTTGTTAATTAGTATAGGGAATGAACATATATGTGAATTTGATCTTACATTACATAGGATATATATACATATATTTATATATAACTAAAACTCCTTGACCTGTATTTGAATCAGAATTTAACTAACTCAAAAGCTTTAAAAACACAAAATTACTTAGCTTTTGCCAGGGATATGCTTAAATGGTATCATCCAAAAATGCAATATATACCATCAACTGAAACTGAAATTATACATACATACATATATATATATATACACATATAATTTTTTTTTATTTCCTGTGATATTAATTAGCACCACTGAAGAACGCAATGGACTGGGGATCCAGACCACCCAACGTGTGGGGAGGCAAAGCAGCAGCCATTGTTAGTGCAGGAGGGCTGCTAGGAGGGGCAAGAGGCCAATTCCATCTTCGCCAAATAGGAATATTCATTGATCTTCATTTCATCAACAAACCCGAGTTCGTCCTCAACGCCTTTCAGCCTCCTCCTAAGTTCAATTCTGATGGCGACTTGATTGATGAAGATTCCAAGCTCAGATTGAAGGAAATCCTTCTCTCCTTGAAGTCTTTCTCACTCCAACTTCAACCCAAAAGCTAAACTTTACATACTTTGATCCTAAAAAAAATGGTTCAAAAGTTCATTTCGGTCGGTTTTGTGATGTTTGGTCGGATCCTTGCTGTAAAAAGCATTATGACTCCCAGATAAGGGTTCGTCCTATTTGTGTTTTTTAGCTATTGAATATTTTTTTACGTAATAGAGAATTTATTTAATTCTTAGTTTATGAACTACGTGGATTGGTTGTCTGAAAAATGAGTCACAATTTATGAATAATATAATTTATTATGAATTTTATATTTTATATTGATTAATATATATTGGTGTTTAGTTATGCCTTTACATTCGCTGGTTTATTCATCAAAACAATTGAGTTCAGGCATCATGTTGTTTCCATGGTTTGAGTTTGGTTGTTTTTGAGTTGTTTTTGTCATGAGACTAATTTTCATATTTATTATATTAATATATTTTTTCTCTCTCCAAATATAGCATAATAATAATTTTATAAATGTAGAACTTTTTTCTAAAAAGAAAAAATCTGGATAGTCCCACCGGGCCTTACTCTAATCTCTTAGGGTTCAATTGATTACTTGAAAGGATGATAATAAAATAGAATAGATTATAATGATTATTATCACAAGTATCTTCGGTATGATTTAAGGGATTTTGAAATAATATTTATTTTTTATTAAAAAATAAAAATAAATATGCAATAACTATTTTTACGCCTAGCCAAAAATTAAGGCTCTCTCCGCTTATTTCTTCAGGCTTTTTAGGTTGGCCCATCGAGATTGACTCGTGTTGACAGCTCTAACTAAATCACATATCTATTCTTGATGGAATTTTGTACAAAATTCCTTTCTATTGCCACTAAATGCTAGCAACCAAACAAGGTTTTGGGTGACATTATTGGGATTAAGTTCCCTCAAATGGTGGGCACCTAAACATGTGGATCTTCTTATCTTTTTAAGACAATAAATTTAGAAGATTTGGACTCCATATAAATAAATAAATTAAATATTTTAAAATTTAAATATAATATTATGCATTACTTATGGAATAATATGAAATCGATATTTTATCTAAAAATTAAGAAAAGTATTCAAAATGTTATAAGATGTTTCAATTAAAAATGGATACAATATTTTTAGATAATAATCGTAACTGTAAATAAAAATATGCCTGAAACAAAAAATGCACATTTCAATTGTAATATACTCATAAAACAAAAGTATAAAGAATTACATTCAATATTTCATAAATAATAATTATATAATTAAAAATGGTAAAAAAAAATAATGTACTATGTGTTACACTATATTTTGTTTGTTCTAGTTCTAAAAAAATCTAACTGAGATCGATAAGAAAAATATTGTGGTATCGCAAAAGGACAAGTGTGGCCTTTATATGCAACCTAAGTCAACCTTGTTGAGGCCCACAACGGAAAGCAACAAGACGTGTGTGGGGCGTTCCTTTTAAAACCAACTATATATGCCCCTCTTCCTTAAAAAAAAAAATGAAAAGAACTACATATATTTTCTTCTACCTTAGACACGATGGGATATAAATTGTAGGGTTCATAATTTATGAAAAGTGCAATCTTTTTAATAAATTTTATATTTTATATTGATAATTTTGTATTTTCTTTCCTTTTCACAAACTATCGAGTTAAGAAAAATAAACATGCTCTGAGTTATGAACTTAGTTCCGATTCTAATAATAGTGACTAATAAGTATTTGAGATCTAATTTATCCAAACTATTATTTAAAAAATAATGTCATCCCAAATGGTGCAAGAGAAAATCCAAGAATTGAAAGACAACTAAAATTAGGAGTATTGAATGCTAAGAATAGGACAGGCATCTTCCCTACCTTTCATGTCTTATTCTTCAACGTTGTTCATTTCTCATTCTCCCAGTTTGTCCGGTCTGCTATTGCTTTGAGGAGCCAAATTCGGAATCAGTTGGACCTTGTGTCGAGTCTGTTTGGTCCATACTCAATTGAACAAAACAAATAAAAAAAGTTATACAATAAAATAAATAAATAAAAAGTAAGAAATATTTGGAATTTTTTTTTAACATAATAGAAAATAATAACTAATTGACTAGTTACCAGCCTCCAATCAACTACCTTTTTCTTTTCTCGCCAATCTAATAGACCAACAGCGGCGTTTCCTTTGAAAATCTGAACACAATCTATCCTGCAAAAATACAAACAAAATTCAGGGGAATTATTTGTTTTAGACATTGAGATTAGATTTGGATTCAAAATCCCTCCTTTCTTTCCTTTTGTGTTTTCTTACAGAGATGGTCACTGAAGCGCCCCATCTAAAGAACGAACCTTGACATATACTTCTCATCTGGGTATTGACGGATGAAGGCGAATAATATGCTTTATGAAGAATGTGCCAATAACTCGACGACATTGCTAAGGCTTGGGAAGCAAAGGTTTGCAAATACAGGGTTCAGTTAAGAAGAGAGGAAACAACATAATCGCACCAATGTCTGTAGAGAATGACGACGAGGATCACGCACCAGGAGAAATCTACCACGTCGAGAAGATTCTCTCCAATGGCGATTTCTATAGTGGCCAATGGTGTGATCATCTTCCTCAAGGTCTGGGAAAGTACTTGTGGACCGATGGGTGTATGTATGTGGGTGAGTGGGAAAAAGGCAAAACCAATGGTAAAGGAAAGTTCAGTTGGCCAAGTGGGGCTACATATGAAGGTGAATTCAAAACTGGGTTTATGGATGGTATAGGTACTTACATAGGTTCATCTGGCGATACCTATAAAGGGTCTTGGGTGATGAATATGAAACATGGGAAAGGCACTAAGAGCTATCCCAATGGGGATTACTATGATGGGGAATGGAGGAAGGGGTTTCAGGATGGTCATGGGAGGTATCAATGGAGGAAAGGGAATTATTATATAGGTCAATGGAAGTATGGGAAGTTCAATGGGAATGGTTCAATGATGTGGATAGATGGAAATAGGTATGATGGTTCCTGGGAAGACGGTTTGCCAAAAGGTAATGGTACATTCAAATGGGCTGATGGGAGTTTCTATGCTGGTGTTTGGAATAAAGATCTAAAAGAGCAAAGTGGGACTTGTTATCCTGCAGGATCTACTTCTTCTGGCCATAAGGATTGGGACCCTCAAGAGGTGTTTTCTTTGGTTTTGAATGATCGTATGGTTTGTACTTGTGAGGATGTGCCAATTTATCCTTCAGCAAAGAGGCTAAACTTGCCTGAAATGATGGATATGTTGCAATCAGTATCTAAGAGAGGAAATGATGGTGGGAGGACTAGGTGGATGTCTGCAGATGCAAGGCTTAGTGGTTATGGTAGTGACGATTTGGGTCATAATTCTGATGTAGATAGGAGAGCAAGAGACGGGTATGAAAGTTTAGGGAGTTTACAGTTTGAAGATTCTGTTTCAAGAGGGAATAAACCGCCACATTTGAGAATAAAGCCTGCTAAGAGACAAGGGGAGACTATATCCAAAGGGCATAAGAACTACGACCTCATGCTTAATCTGCAGCAAGGAATCAGGTATCGATCATAGCTTTTATTTTCCTGTATTTTACTATGAAATTTTAGGTTCTGTCAATCTTTTTTTAATCTATAGTCTACTTTAATTCCTGTAGTTTGTTTGGAGTGATAGTTTGTATCTGCTAAAATGAGTTTTCACCTGTGATATGTGTGTACAATGTACACTGTGATGTTAAATATGACTTTCTAATGTTAAAGTTTTCCATGTATGATTCTAATATTCACTGCAAGGTCATTAATTTCTTGTGCCATAGCACAGACATGCCGTTGGAAGACCCGCTCCAAGTGCATCGCTTGATTTGAAGCCTTCTGCATTTGATCCCAACGAAAAAATGTGGACCAAGTTTCCACCAGAAGGATCCAAGCACACACTGCCCCACTCGTCTTGTGAGTTTAGATGGAAAGATTACTGCCCAGTGGTGTTCAGGTCAGGCTTCAGACAGAAAATGTCAAGATTGAATAATAACTTGTGTTATTATGGTGAATTGTGTTTTGCAATATAAATTGTTGAGTGCTAACTTGTTGAGAGTGCTCTTGAAAATTTATAACCTTTCATCTGGAGGCACAAAGAGGTTAGTGATGTGCTCTTGAGAATAATGTCTCTGTAAAAGGAGCACTGGGAATATGTGGAAATACTCCCAGTCATACTTGATGTTGCAATTGTTTCATAACATTAACATTACTGATAGTATTACTTTGTTTGTAAGATTTGTCAGTAAATATGTGAGAAAGTTGTTCATTACTTTTATAGTTTCAGGGCTCTCAGAAAATTGTTCAAAGTAGATCCAGCTGATTACATGTTATCAATATGTGGGAATGATGCCCTCCGGGAGCTCTCATCACCTGGAAAAAGTGGAAGCTTTTTCTATTTGACCAATGATGACAGATACATGATAAAGACAATGAAGAAGTCTGAAGGAAAAGTGAGTTACCTAGAAGTTGGTTGGATCTGATATAAGACATGAGTTCTTGAATTTCTCCATCAATACAGAAACAGAATCATTACCATGCCCATCAAGAATCATAAAGTTTCACTACTAATATTGAGTTATATATATGTAAATTTGAAGATTGAATTTGAAAAACATTTTGTAAACTTGGCAATCCTTTTGTATGTAAACCAATTTAAAAACTATTTCAAATTTATTAATGTTTGCCATCTCACCTATCCACTTTGATGTGATAGTTTTGTATGGTTGACTGTGTTACTTAGGCTATTTATCTGCTTGATATTTCAATCTTAACTTCATAATGTGATTGCAGGTTCTCTTGCGTATGCTTCCTGCATATTACAATCATGTTCGGGCTTTTGAAAACACTTTGGTCACCAAGTTCTATGGTCTCCATTGTGTTAAACTAACAGGATCAGCACAGAAGAAGGTAATGCAAAGGTGTGCAGAAACTTCTACTTTGATAAAACTTTGTTACTTTCTAATACATTATAAATTTCAGGTACGATTTGTCATCATGGGGAATCTTTTTTGTTCTGAATATGCCATTCATAGGCGATTCGACTTAAAAGGTTCTACCTTTGGTCGTACAACTGATAAACCTGAGGCAGAAATAGATGCAACAACCACCCTTAAAGACCTTGACCTAAATTATATTTTCCGGTTGCAGAAGGACTGGTTTGAAGAATTCTGCGCGTAATTTTCATGCTTACTATGATTCCTTCATTTGTGTTTTTGTGTATGTGCAAGCATGCATGTACTTGCATAGTATGTTATTACGGAGGATACAGTATTATGCAATTGTTTGTCTCATACTTTTTAGCTGCCTATAGGTGATAATTAATTCTGTTTGGAGCTATGATTTTGTGATAATGGAAATGAGATCAGAGGTCTATAAATAACTAATTGAATATAAATTATAGCTGATATAAAATGTCTTATATTCATGTCTTTAAATTATTAGATAAAAGGTTCATGCCAATTGCCTAACAGATTGGAATAAATCTCATATCGTTGAAATGGCATTGTTGCATAAACTACAGAATTGCCTGCATGTTTCAGTTGTACATTGGTGAGCCTAAGATGGCTTCACTGACTTAATTTGAAACATATGGAGTACTTGGAAGATAATTTTGTTTCATTTTCCAAACTTGCCTTCGTGCAGGCAAGTGGATAGGGACTGTGAGTTACTTGAACAGGAAAGGATCATGGATTATAGTATGTTGGTTGGTCTTCACTTCATAGAAAAACAATCTAATAAAGACTCTCTTACACCTAGTCGCACTTCAGGAGGTTTCACTCCTACCAAAGGTTATAACTTGTCCGGCTGGATTTTTTTTTTTAATTTATGTTCAATATGAATCTTCTCTAAATATATGAACATATATCTTGCAGCTGAAGGACACTGGGACAATGGTGGAACCCCTCGTCTTTCTATAGCAGACAGGGATAAGCTTCTCATAAGTGCTAGTCGGTATAGTCACTACCATGTGCTGGCAGAAGTTATTTGATAACTTTAATTTTGATAGCTAAGTGTTGAGTCAACTTATCAAGAACCCAATTAGGCCTACATATGTATTTTGCAGTTACTGATCTATCTTAATGAGGAAAAAATTTATATGCAGTTTCTTAGGTGTTTGCTACAAGCTTCCTTTTTTCCTTAATAAAAAGCATGACTGGTTGAGTAGCTTTTCAAGGAGTTAATGATGTGATGTTGAGTTGTAACATTGTTCATGTGTTATGCTTTTTTATTTTTTACTTTTGGAAAACCTCTTATCAAACTTCAGTAACTACGTCAAACTATGTTCTTTTACTAACTTGAATTCAACGAGCATGTGGTAGTCCTGTTTAACTCAGACAGACATGACTGTCTAATTTCTGCCTAATCTTGCTTCGCTCCATTTGAATGTAACATTGATACTTTATCTTTTCTTCTCCTCTTAATTTTTCCATAAATCTGCACGAGTGCTCGTCTTTCATTGGCTTCTTAAGCTCCTCATTATCATCCCTTGATTCTCTACAGCAAAGAGTTGTTTCTTTTACCTCTAATTATGATGCCAAGATTATGATAAGGAAGGAACTTGGGTGCATACCGCAATTAATAGGTTTTTTCTACAGGTTCTCTAATAAAATTATGACCAGTGGAAGAACTTTATTGAATAAGTTGATAACAAACACTGCCATGTCCTGATAATCAATGGCAATTACATATTTCTGAAAACGAGCATTGTGTTTCACATCGCAGGTGGCCTTCCATTCAACTAGGTATAAACATGCCAGCGAGGGCTGAACTGACTGTGAGAAGAACTGACAGTGAAACTCCTCAGCTGGTTGGAGAACCAACAGGGGAAATATATGAAATTATCATCTTTTTTGGTATCATAGACATATTACAAGACTATGATATCAGTAAAAAGCTTGAACATGCTTACAAAGCAATGCAGTATGATCCAACTACAATCTCTGCTGTAGATCCTGGGCTATATTCAAAACGCTTTCGTGATTTCATCTTCAAAGCTTTTGTAGAGGACACTTAAAAGGTAAAGTTTTGATGCTAAGCATTCAATATACCGCCAGAGGCCGTCCAAGTTTCAGTCATTTATGGCAGTGACTTCACTAATCAGCACATTCATACCCATTTTGGCCATAACTACAGTGATTGGAGGATGTTTTATGAGTGCCAGAGGATACATACCACATCTGAAAGGACAAAACTTAGGTCCAATTTTTTTTGGCGGCTGCATCTGGTTCTTCAACGGAATTATAACAAACGAAAGAATTTTTCTAAAAGAATCAATGATGAGGAGAAATTGTGTTCACCATATTTATGTGCATGCAGTGGTTCAAATTTAGTCTACACATTTGGAACCTGTGTCAGATTTTACAGATTCAATCCAAGCCATTGCATATACGTACATATGGTAAACATGCACAAGAATTTATCCAATGATATGATGCTTATAATTCTTTTAGGAAACCTCATAGCGAATACTTGGAGAAGAGCAGTTGAGTTTTTCTCTTGTGAAATTGTGCATTTCCCCCTCTCATCATCCTGTGTGAAGTTCATAATAATCATAGTGACAGGAAAAATACATGTTGTAGGATAGATCAATGTTGTTGAGAGAATCATCCTAGCATTTTTCAATTTGTAAATGAATCAACCCAAAAGTATCAAAGCAGAATTAGAAATCATTCTTTATTGTGGCCTTTGTTCCCAGGGCAGTCTCTGGGCTTTTACCACTGAATAAAAATGTACAGAAGAAAGGAGATGAAGCGCGAGGGTTAGTTTGTATGTATAAAATATTTAGATGGATCATCTGACTTGCCTCGGGACAGGATTTGGTATTCATTTTTGTGTTTCAGTGAAATAGCTTATTCTTTTCTCTTCCGTGTCATGGTCTTCTCTCTGTTGTTTATGAACATAAAGGCTTGTAACACTTCTTTAGCTAGTGGAGCTTAACAATATTCATTTTTTTTTCATAAATTATGTAGACATTTCCTGAATTTTATTGAAATTATGTAAACCTTTTTTTTTGTTTTTAAAATATTGAGATATCTTTCTTGAGACAAAAAAATATCATCTTTTTTAGTCAAATTTTAATTTTTTACTGAAATATTCTCAATTAGCTTAAATACACAATTTTTAGAATAAAAATTAAATAGATGGTATTCTGGTAAATAAATTTAAAATCAGACTAAAGTATGAGATAACTTTTAGTTTAAGGAAAATGTTTGTGTAGATTTTAAAAAAATGAGAGATTTACGTGATTTCAACAAAATTCAAATCAAGTTAGCATAATTTACTCCTTATTTTTGTGCTCTTAGTTTGAGAAAATCTCACTAAGTCAATGGATTAATAATATGATCAAAGGTTAGAAATTAAATTGGTGTCAACAGTCAAAAACATATTGTAGTAGTTTGATAATGTTCGAAGTGCATTTAGCAATCCTCAAATTATTGCCTTCAAAAGTCCTTGAAATTCTGCTAAACAATTTATATTAATAACATGCAATGTCTTTCTACCAATCGCAGTGGAAAATATCAAGACTTACTATCACCATGCAGAAAGAGTAAAATTTATTTTTAATTGCTACACTAAATATTTGAATCTTGATTATTGTGTTGTCTTATACCTTGGATTATGCATCCTAAATATCAGAATAACATTACAAATTTACAATATACCAAACATCTCCTTGGCAAACAGTAAAATCAGTTTAAATTGGAGCACAATTGTGCATAATAGTCACATCCATATATCCTAGAGGACCATTTTCAGGTGGATTGGAACTACATTCAAATAGATTCAAACTTGAGCCTGCTAGGATCATTATTATCATGTGTGCAGGAAAGTAAAAACAATACATTACCTATATCACAACCACAGCACACATATTATTAACCTAGGTTTACAACAGTAGTTCTATTCACAAACCATACAAGAAAGAAAAAGGAGCTACTAAGATTATTCTTCTTCCATATGACATCAAGATGGCACCGGCTAGAATGGACACTTCTCTAGCTAGGATCCCCAGCAACAAACTATTCCTTGATCAGAATACCTCAAGAGTGTTGTTGGGATTTGTAAATCTCTTGATCGGAAGTGGCTGGAGTTACTGGACACAACCTAACAGAGAAGGAGTATGGTATGGCAGGAACCAAATACTGCTGGTGCACAGATGGGGACCAGCTATCATCTCCACCCAAACCCATGTGCTTGTGGTCAAGATGAACCTGTAATACCATAAAAAAAATTGAACAGATGACACAACTTAGAAATGGAAAAGTAAGAATTGCCATGATCATAATCTTAGAAATTACAAAAGCAGAGATGCTGATGCGCAAGCAAATTACCTCAATGTTATCTCCTTTAATGAGTTCTTCATGGCGTGTGGCCCGGTCAAGCTCTGAAGTGCTATAGTAGCTTGCACTCATTTGCATAGGTGGAGAGCTGCCATACCTTGAAGCATATATTCCTAAACCATCTTTATTTCTGAATGTCACCCATCTAACATCTGCCCTACCTGAACATTCCCCAGGAACGATATAGGGAACATGCAAGTCACCAACACTCTGCTCATAGACCCCCACATGTGCAGCTGCCTTCCTATCTGTATAACACTCGAATGGACCTCTTCCATACCACCTTATTCGATCCAATGTTTTTTCCAAATTGAACTCAATTCCCACACGTGGCAATGGCGGAAGATCAGAATTTGGTTCCACATTACATTCCACAATGACATCCCCAGAAGCATAAATGGTGTAGGTCATATTGATTTTAATCAAAATCTTCGATTTATCATGCTTGGAAACACCATGAAAAACCACCAATATTTTAGCTAAGTTATTTGTTGTATTCTGTATGGTACAGCTTTCAGTAATGAAGTGGAGGCTGTCAAGTTGAGCAGCTTTCCACCTGGATAGATAACTATAGGGCCCTCCCCCTTTGTCATTATCAGTAGGAGCTCGCCAGAAACTTGGGTGTATGCCTTTACTCATCAGATGAACTCCTCCAACCTAGCATTCATCATAATAAGATTAAAAACATTATTTATTCAACAATTAAAATAACTGTAAACAAGAATTTGGAGATCCCAAGTTCAATAGAACAAGCTAATTCTAGAGATTTATGGTTAACATTATCTATTGGCAATTTCAGACCTTCAAACTCCGGAAATGAATTGCTGTGTTCCTAGGAACAACTAAGTGACTGGTATCGTTTTGATAGTGAAAATAAACACAGACCTCGTGTTTAATAAAATTACAAGGACCTATCTTCTTACTATAAAAATATACTCCCTTAAATTTAAATTTCAAAATGGAACCTCCTCTGCTAGTTCCTAAATTAGACTAGACTCCCTTAGTTTTTAACAAGTGACAAGAACCTCCCTGATTTTGCAACAATACGAGGTTAGAGTGGCTTTTTAAATATTAAATCGGTGTGTGGAATATACTCAAACCTCAGGGAGATCTATATAATTTCCTCAAATTAAGAAAACACCATCAATGCTAATTGGCGCTCTTACTCCTATGTATGACCAACAAGCCATGTTCTTCAATTGAATAGTGTTATAGAGATATCAAAAAACAGTCATTGCCTTGTTCTATCACTACCATGGGCAAGAAGTGCAAATATGTTCGGGGTTTATAATGAGGAAATATATATTTACTTTTTATTTAGTGAGTTTACATGATATTTCTTGTTTGAATACCGCATACCATATGAAGTTTTCAGACAAATGTAATTTAACTATGTATTCAAGCAAGACAATGTTAACATTATTTCCATGGACTATGATTGTTATCTTACTGAATGAGACAACCAAGTTCCAATTTACCCATTTAATTGATGTTGTCCAATCCTTATCCCAAAGTACATTGATGCAGGAGAGGAACCAAAGAACAAGAACAATAATAAAAACAATAACTTAGTTCGAACAAATTCAATCAATAAATCAAAGTAATCAGGGATAATCTCTTTAGACTGATAAGTGGCCTATTCATAGGCTATCTTAAACGAGAAATTATAGTAAAACTCAAACACAAATAATGATCCTAATCAAAGATATTAATATAGGATAAGATATCCCTAGGCTCAAATACCTTTACTGATAACCTCTAATCAAATCTTAATTATGTCCGTTATTCAATAACAAACCTAAACAACAATTAGAAATAGAATCATAAAAAATAAATAAATAAATCTATCTTCTCATATTGCATTATACATATTACCTTCCAGCTTTTAACTGTGCCTGTTTTGACGTTGAAGGTTATGTCCCATATATCTTGCTGGCTAACTTTGAAGATATCTCCTTGGGTTGCAGTGTGTAAAGCGGCATTGTTAATATTGATGGCCTGAAGAAAGCAATTAATCGTGAAACAGAAAACACCAAAATTAAGCAATGCCTGGAATATTGCCAAATTACTAAGCCTATTGGCATATTTTCTAATTCAAGTTAATGTCTAAGAAGTTACATGAGGTGCAATCTCTCTCTTGGCAGGAAGTTGAACTTGCGTAGATGAAATGATATGACCAGCTTCAACCCAACGTGTGGAATTCAAAAGCTTAGCAGTTATTGTCAGAAATATTTCTTCTGCAATGGATGAATTCCATAGAGAATACCATGGACCTGACTGCCAATCTATAGCATAACTACTCTGGGGCTTTATGGGGGCAAGACTCAAAATTCCAGACCCAAGGTTGCATCCATCTGCATGAGCACTCCAGCTGAACTCCAGTCCTTGTGTTGTTTCAAAAAAATGAGCATTTGTTATCTGCAAGACGAAATTTGAGTAAGATATCAAGCACAACTCTGATCCAGGGAACAGAAAGTCCCCATAAAATATGAGTACCTCTAATTTTCCTTCCCGTAGTGTCACCTTGATTGGTTGGTATAAATACTTGACTTCTGAAACAAGCAAAGCCATTAAGTGTAATACAAATGAATGAACATTAAAATACAAGATGGAGTGCAAGAATGATATATATCAGCTTACCATGTAGTGCAGGATGAGGAGTTCGATCAGGCCATGTGAGGCCATTCAAACAAAAATTTAAGTCATTAGGAATATCCCCAAAGTCACCTCCATATGCCCAATGCTTTCTACCATCTACTCCATCTTTCAACAGGCCCTATGTTTACAGGAAAAACTATTTAACTCCTAGAAAATGATTTCCTTATGTAGAACATTGTATATCTCAGTGTCATAATTTCCATTTGTGAAGCTAATTGAAGATGTCTCAACTAAGATACAACACACACACACACACACACACACCCATAATTTAATGAATAAAAATGTTGATCAAGAGGCCAAGAGAATTATATCGTCATAGATGTAAATATGGAATCACTCATCCAATTAGCATGCTCAAGGCATTACGTTGAGGATGTCAATTAGTAAAGACAATTAAATGGGATGATATTAGTCAAATCTGACATCCAGATACCAATAAGATAATTTAATGGTTAGAATGTCTTGCTCAACATGGAAATTATCATGTCATAATTTGTTATTTATTGACTGTAATTGATATCAGTACACATAGGTACATAAATACAATGAGCAGACAATAATAATCCAAGGAAAGTCAACTATAAAGTTAAAAAAAAAGTTTCCAACGATTTCCTCTTTAAGAATTGAGTACTTTTATGCATTAGGAAACACCAATAGCTTCAACAAATATATTGGCTTTATTGTTAGTGAGAATAAGAGAGCTACCGCATTGATTTGTGATATCTAAAGCAGCAGCATTTGTATATATATTTAAAAAAAAAAAACTGCCAGTGCTGAGCTTCAAGTTCCAGGGTGAAGTGTTTTGTTCTTGAAATGATTGAACTCTCACTTTCTTTCCAGTGAAATGATACACGGAGTGTTTTAAGAGAAATGAGTTTCTTCTGTTATTGGCTTGAGAGTTTTATTCCTTTTAATGTGAATTTATTAATCAGAAAAAAGTAGTATATTCTTTATGAGAAAATATGAAAGACAAATCAATTTTTAGTTGATATTGGGGAGTCATCAAATTTGCTATAAACTCAGGGACCACTAACCTGATCAGCCCAATCCCAAACAAATCCTCCTTGAAGTCCAAAAGTATTGTCAATTGCTTCCCAATATAAATGTATGTTCCCATTGCTGTTTCCCATTGCATGAGAATACCTGTCATTTATGCATTATATATATCAGAAGGCCATAGTCGTAACTGGGAAATGAAGGACACACTTGAAGGGCCCGTCATAGCTATTGATGTCAAACTCAAATATAGTAGTGTCCTTATAGAAACATACTCGCACAGTATTAGAGGACGAGTTTCAGTTGGATCATTTGCAATTTTCACAATGTCCCAAACACGCATATACATGGGGCACACTATATCTGTACTTGACGTTCTGGATCCACCTCCCTCGTAATGTAAAAACCTTGTAGAATCTCTTCCTTGGATCCAACCTGATGAAGGGTTCACATTAATAACAAAATAAGCAACAGATAAGAAAATAAAAATTAAGAGTGACAAAAGGAAGGGAAAACATGGATATGGTTTGACAGAGAAAACTTCCACAAAAAAGTTCTCAAACAGAATTGAAACCTAATAAGATGTACTGGATTACACTCGTCAATATTTATATATTTAATTTAATTTATCTTGTTCAGCAAGTAACCATTCATCACTTGTTCCTCCCAATATGTTCAGGATCCGAAGTCCAAAATTTTAAGATAGCTTCTCCTAAAAGAAATTTTTAATTTCAGCTCATATTTATCCCTAGATACTATAAGTCTTTCAGGTTTTACCTTGATTGCCAACAAACTGATTTGACTGTCAACGCTGTGTCTTACATGTGAATGATGTTAGTAGAACCAGAAAAATAGTGTCTGAATAAGCTTATTGATTTTCATTAGGAATAAATGCAGTTCTTTGGATCCAAATCATTGGCAGATCTACCTCCAATTATTTAGAAGGTTTTCATTCACTCTAAAAAACAAAGTAAAGAAATGAGATAATTCAGACATGCTAATTAGCATAACCTAACTCAAGTTTAGTACCAGCTAAAGCAGAATGATTTGGTCCATATCCAGCTTCGTTCCCCAAAGACCAAGAAATAATGCATGCATAGTTTTTGTCTCTCTCAACCATGCCAATCACCCGATCCAACATTGCTGTTGCCCAACTTGGTTCCAAAGTAGGATGCTTGAGATGTTGAGAATAGTCAAAACCATGTGTCTCAATATTGGCTTCATCGATCATATACATGCCAAACAGGTCACAAAGCTCATACCAGCGAGGATGTTGGGGATAATGACTGTTCCTCACAGCATTAACATTGTTTTGCTTCATTAAGACTAAATCCTGCATGCACAGTAGTTGTCAATGTCTAAAATAATTTCGTTGAGGCAAAATGGACATCAAAGAAACTATAACAGGAAAGAAAAGACAAGCAGTACCTTGATCATGCAGGATTCTATGTTTGTCTTCCCCACACGTGGATGATGTTCATGCCTGTTCACTCCTTTTATTATGATTGCATGCCCATTAACAAGCAGCTGTTTGTGGGCTTTAGATACTTTTCTGAAGCCTACTGGGCATGATTCACAATCAGCTAGACGGCCAGATTGATCTTTGAGGATGACAACTAGGGTATAGAGGTGCGGCTGTAAGAAAATGCAGAGATCAAATGAGAACTATAAGGAAAAATAGTAATAGTAGAGCCAAGATGTATTCAGCAAAAGGGGCCATATGAAACTTTGACATAACTGAAACATATTAATAAAAATTTAATCACATCAAAACCTATGCTAGATCCTCATCAAAACACATTCAATCTATTTATGTGTAATGGACTCCCATTATTCTATAACTGTTCATACTTTCCCTGTCACAAGTCAAACATAAAACTACTTGAGAATAATAGAATGTGTAGGAAGTGACATTGCAAGCAACTCGACATTTTTTGGATATTAGTCTTAGTGTAAGCATAAAACAAAGCTCAACTATTTCATCATCGTTTGTCAATATGGGATTTAATCTGTGCCACAAAGTCTAATCAAGTAGGAGATATTGATGGCATTGGCATGAACTTCAAAAAATCAATAATTAGCAATAGAAGTTTCAGTTCAAAGTTCCAGTTCTCAATTCACTATTTACATCCAACCATGCAGAAAACATATATCATAATAAATTCTCACTTGCTCTGCAGACCAAAGCTTTGGTGATTGAATTTTCCCCATAAGCACAAAACCATGAAACCCTACAGATGCGCCAGAAGGTTGAAGCTTTACATCTGCCACATGGGATGAAAGGAGATTTGGGTACCCATCAGAGACACACCAGCTTCCGGAATCATAGAGTGCTGCCTCTATGGTGTAGTTTTTAAGAACACTTTCTTTTGATGCCTCTTTTGAGTTATCTAATTTTACTTCCACCTGTACAAGATGTGCATAACATGGGTAATATAAGGTGAAACAAAGATAAAATATCAACTAGCTTTTTAAATAATATCAAGGCACAATGAGGCAATTGGGATAGATTGTAGGCAGTAAAGGTAAAATATATTTTGTAAAATCATAACGGTCAATTCATGTGCAGTCAGAGATAAAATTGTGTCGCAATGAATTCTATGATATCAGAACGGGTATAGATAATAGATACTTGAACAATTAAATTAAGGTAACATCTGCTCAGCAAACTATGTCTACATAAAAATATGTGCATGTTATTATCCATAAGGTTAACTTCAAAAAAATAGATGCTTACCAGTATCTCTGCATACGAAAAGTCTTCAGCAAGGTTTGATTTGAAAAAATAGTCAGCAATAAATACCTACATACCACATATTTTGATACATATCAGCATCAACCGGGACAAAATAGGCAAAATGCAGGACAAGTTGAACTTTCTGTCTGCTCAAAACAAAAATTTAAATCAGAAGATACATGTAAATATTCTCAAACTTTTGAAGCAGTTCAAGAATATAAAAACTTCAAATAAGGTAGATAAAAGAGAGTCAACATCCAATGATTCTAATCTGACTCAGTCTAATTTTACAAGTTCATTAGGAAAAAATCAGTAACACATGGATATTACATTTAGAGAGCATCAGTTCTCGTCCTTTTAAAATATGAAGATTGAGAAAAAAAACAGATTTTTATTTTCATTTTATTAATCATTCCATATGATATGATTTGGATAACTTTCTCTTGCTGCAGCACATTAACCATGTGAATCATAATTTTTCCCTCCTTATGCATTTTCAGAATTCCAATGGGCACAATGCCCATGCCCCACATATTAAGACTAGTTATAGGAAGGTAAGAAAGGAGAAGTTTACACAGAAAACAAACCTTAGGCTTTGCTAGAAGAAGCACATCACGGTGGATCCCAGATAACCACCAGTGGTCCTGATCTTCAAGGTAAGAGCCATCGCTCCATCTAAACACTTGAACAGCTAGAACATTCTTAAGGTCAGAACCACATGGATGACAAAAATCAGTGATTTCAAACTCTGCAGGCAGCCTGCTGTCCTGACTGTCCTTGCATAACATTAAATATTTTGTTAATAGATGGATCCAAAAGTTGATTAATGTAAAAAATTTCATCCTTATAAACTCTTGTCTTCATATAATATACTAAATACCATTGCAACGATAAGTACAGGCCCCCTTCTATTTTAGCATATGAACACCCATGTCCTACTTACTGTTACACCTGAGATAGTCCAGAGTTGTTTGTCAACCACAAGCAATTTTATTATTAACAAACCTCTGTATGACTACTCTTTGGTGTTCAGTCCATGGTTTAATCAAGTGAAATTCTATTTCTGATGTACCAAGAGAGTGGACAGCTCACATACACTAATTAGCTTCTTTAGGTTTTTGTTACTTTGTTTTGCTTTATTACTTTTTATTTTCAGATTTGAGGAATTATGGAAGTAAAGAAAGAACCTGCAGTTATAGAAGCAGCCACTAAAGATTAACTTTTTTTCATTTTGTTCACAAAAGATTGCCAAGTCCAACAGTGTTTTTTTTTTTAAAATAATAATAATTACCATTGGCAACGCATGAGGGTGAGGATTCATTGACGCTGCTGTAAGTCTCACTTAAACTTACACTATTTAACTTAAATTTCCCACAAATTAGACTATTGGTTTCAAGTTTCTATCAATAATATCATGCCCACAAAGTTTCACATTAGTCTGTAATTGTTTTGTACTTCATCAATTTATGTAAAGGTTAATGTAAAATAAACTTTTCAAACCTAAGAAAACATCAACAACTTCATTGCATAGCTATTATAGTCTAAATTTTCAAAAATTGGCATACAAGATTAATGTGAAAATTCCTTACAATTCAACTGTCAGATTGATCTAAGCCTTAATGCATATTCTATAACAAGACATTTGATGGTGCATGTCAAATTTTACACCAACAATTTATCTGTTTAGGTGAATGCTAACCTTTACATATTTGTGTGGAGGTTGGCAACCCCCATTGTTCTTATTGAACCAAAAAATAAGTGCCCTTTCTCTAAAAGGCATGATAAATGCAAGTTTTTAGAAATGGGTTTTTAGAAATGGGTGTTGTAAGAAATTGACTGGAATGCCCTGGCATTTATTGTATCTTTAAAGAGATAGAAATGTTTTTTTGTGCCAGGATAATGCGCAAACAATGCTAACCCTCACATGAAAGAGGATGTAAAATCTTCAAATAAGTGTCATTGAATACCTATATCCCACAGGCGACCCATTTATCCATGCGCAAAAGGCAGAATCAACAGCTTCAAAATGCAACAAAATTCTTCTACCTGTCAAAAGCCAATAAAAAATGCGTAAGTTAAGTATTTTAAAGTTAAATGCGGTAGCAGATAAGAAGAACTGGACAGATGGTGACTTAAGTAAATAAATATAACAGATCAACAAAATTTTTGCATCACATAAAAAAAAATGTTTTCTAACCGTACAAATAGTCCACACAAACAATAAGCATAAAAAAAAAAAACAGAAGAATTTTTACATTATTCACATCATCAGAAATTTGACTATAACATACCCTCCCACTCTTTAGGAATATGGAAGTCAATCCTGTAGCAGCCTGTAGGATTCTCTGTAGGAACATAAGGAGGATCCATTGGAAATGGGTAATCTGTATTTGTATATATAGGGCGGTCAAACCCATGCAGCTGCCAATTTGAAGGAACTGTCCAATTTTGAGAAAAGAAACCAAATACAAATGAAAGAGGAGCCCTTTTGAGTCTATATAACAAACTACACAACAACAACAACAATAAAACATAAAAATAAATTGCTGTCTCATTTATGAACTACGGTGAATTCATTAAACAAATTCAGAATCCAACATGGTCCATTAGAATCAAAATGAAGAACTAGTAAAGCAAAATTATAATGCTTTAGAGGGTAAGTCCACTCTATCAATTTTTGTTTCCTACACCTCTCAAGAGGCAAATTTTTCTTGTCCTTATTTATTATACTTCTTTTCTGAACTTAGAAGTACAGAAAGTTAATGTGTTTCTTAGCATGATAAAAAATAGTTTCCATCCTGAGGTGATGTCCTCTATAATAAAATAAAAGGCCATCTTTAATTTGTCGAAGTTCATATGTGACACAGCAAATGGTAATGAGGGAGAATAACGTATATGGGCACCAACATAAAAACTAACCAGGCAAAGTGTTCCATTCTGAGTCCTGGAATTCACTTTCGTAAAATTTTATAGGGACGCTAGTAGGAGTGGATGCCAAGAAAAATTTCCAATAACCAGACAAGGACTTAACAAAGGGCGAGCCTTTGACCCAAAATGCAGCACAATCAAGAGCTCCAAGCACAGCATCATCATTCCAAGTAGCAGATTTGGACACCAGAAAATCCACTTTGCTGCGATCATACCAGTACCTAAGTGATCCTAATCATATCACAAAATGTCAGAAACCATTAAAGAAAAGGAAGCTAAGAATCAATGGCATATAGCGTTAAAAAATTGAAAGGCAATGGTGTTCTACATGAAACAAAAATAATATTACAAAAGCCTTGCGAGTTAACATGCTCAATCTAATTTCACATAGCTGCTTTAATCTTATGTCTCTTATGTCCATAGCCTGTCCCCAATGACATAAACAAAACCAATTTGTGCTTAATAACGCGAATGATTGCCAGGGAGCTATGAGAGAGCACATATTTCAGATTCAAAGGATGAAAAGAACAATAATTTACAGAATACTTTAACTCCGCGCTTTTTTCACCACAAGGAAATTAAAAAATGCATCCTTACTCCAAGTTGGAAAAAAATGCCATACAACCAGCACTTCACGAGCTAAATCAGCTCAGTAGGTTGTTTATGTCTTTTTAATTATTTCAACAGTAATATTTTTGTGTGTTACAACAATTCAAAACAGATCTTTTACAAGTACTTTCATAGATTTATCCTTGATTCATTCTTCTATGAATTGCAAAATCCAAAGTAAGTAAATCAAAATTCAAGATCAAATAAGTCAAAATTTTGACTGTTTATAGGGGTTTTAAAGCATTTGACATTGATCCACTCAGTATAGAAATTATAGTGAGTCAAATGACAAACAAAACATTGGCTTCAAGAGATAAAATGCATCATTCTCGTCACATACAAATCATAACGTGATCACAAGACTTTTTTTTTTTTTTTTCAGTAGTAGAGAACTTTCCGGTGCGCCTTTAGACTGATCAATGCTCGCACATTGAACATTAAAAATTTCCTTTTCTAACCCAAATTGTTCATGTTTACTTCTGTCTCATTGTTGTTGATGAACAAGCCAGTGATAAGCAAGATTCCAAAAGGCATATTCATTAGTTTCCATGCTATTAAGAGGATCACCATTTTCCAAACCTCAAACTACCAAAAATCCCAGCAAACAAAATGCAAAGTCAAAGCACATAAATTATGCAAAGACAATTTAAGTAAATCGTGAGGCATGACAGTTCATCATCGAGCCTCACCTTCAACGGAATCATGGCAATGCAATGTAACATGGGGGTCTCTTTTCTTCCACTTGATGAAAGATGGATCCTCCCACACTCTGTGACCATGAGCATCGGGGGGAAATACGATTTGCCCAACCAAATTAGATGCCATCACCTACAGCTTTCTCTCACAGCATACGAAGAGGAGAGAGACTGAGTAAGAGACAGAGGAAGAGGAAGAACAAGCTGGCTCTCGAGGATGAGTCAGTCAAGCAATACGTTAGTGGAAGTGTTATATTACTCTGATATTACTGGATTGGATTGGGACAACCAACCAAGCAACACATTCGTCGCCGTTTAAAGCGAGTTTTGAATGCCCGGAGGCCTACGACTCGTCGTTTTAGATCCGTCTGAGATATGTGTGCAAGAATTGTAGTTGTGAAAATACAGACATTCATTGGGTGCCCTGTGACAGTGATGAGCATATGATGCTTACCATTTTAAGCAGAGTTGGGTCATGTAATTTTAATTTAGATAGTTTAGATTTAAGGTTTTTTATTTTAATTTTTTTAGATAATAATATTATTTTTTAAAAAAGTGATAATTATAAAATTATCTTTATTTTAGATTTTGTATCTAATAAAATAATATTAAAAATATAATAATTAAATATAATTAAATCTGAACCATTCAAATTAAATCTAGACAATCCAGAATCTTATCCAAATGATGAGCACCGAATGTATTCTCCTAAAAATACCTTCTCATGCTGAATTTTCATGCATTTTAATTTTAATTTTGATTTAAATAACTTTTTTGGCCTAATAATTTTAAAAAATTGAAGCTGAAGATATGGTAGTTGTAATAAATAACATATTCAAAATAGTTTTGGTTTTAAAATATTTTTGACAAAATAATTTTACAAGAAATTTAACAATTAAATTTAGTTAATTAATTTTTTATAATTAATTTTTAAATTGAAATACAATGAATATATATATATCACTATTTAATAATAACATGATATGAGTAAAGTTTAATCACACAACAATACTATTATTTTTATGAATTATATATTTGTTGCAATATTTTTAAACTTTTGATTCAGTTTCAAAAATTTTTTTACTTCCTATTTTTTTAAATGATTTCCTCATACAAAGAAAAAAAGATTTCCTTATGGTTATTTATCACATATTTTAATCAATATATATATTATAAAATTATAATATTGTCACTGTTTCTAAACTACACACATCGAATTGTGTTTTATTTATTTGCTTCTTTTTTTTTTTGAAGATTTTTAAAGGAAAAACCAAATTTTTGTCTGAATTTGTTGTTTGAATGTATACAAAGAAAAAAACTAAAATTTACTTTCCCTTTCAATGAAAATTAATGGTGTGTTTTGTACATTACAGAGAGCCTCATATAGGAAGCTACATTGATAACAATTTGTGAACAATGTGACTTTCTATAAATTTATATGATAGATAGATAAATTTTAAATTTATGGTAAATTTGAAAGACAAATATCATGAATGAGATAAAATATTTGTGTTTAGTAATGAATTTCTTAATTAAATTCATATTGATCAAAACCACAATAGTTATGAAACAAGTATTATATATAATTTTATAGAGCATTCATTTGTATTCACTCAATACGTTCATGATACATCAATCAACCAATACATCCTTATTCTATAAATATGTCAATTTATTTATTAAAATTTATAATAAGTTATACTATCTATGACTTATGAAAATTGCAGCTTATTATATTCATAATCTATACAATACATGAAAAAAATACTTTTAGTTAATTGTGAATATTTGATATGGTTCTAGATAAGGTGAGTGAGGATAAGTATAGATTTATTGATACCAACAAATTGAGAAAATGAAAAATAATAATGTGTTTGGTAAGAATGTAAATGAAATATAAAGAGTTTCCTTTGGGATATGAAGAGGATAAGAGCTTATTTGTAGCCACTTTAGAGATAAATATAGAGTGTCTTTTGTAACACTCTATCAAAATAAATTCCAAAATAAACATTTAAAACATCGAAACTAACAAAAGGGGTGAAATAAGGCTGAGGTTGAGGCCAGCCATAGTACTGTCGCGGCCTCAGGGAGGCAGAATGAGTTGGCACCGCGGCGCCACTTACTGATGCCATATCAACAATCTTCCGATTTTTTTATAGAACTTCCGACGCGCACAACTTCGTGCTCCAACCTTCAATTGATGTAAAACCAACTCCTACAAGTTACTCTATTCCTCTTTTAACCATAGACATCAACCATGCCTTAAAACACCTCCGCATGGAGATCTTGGAGATCCAACACCGAAATGGTCACTTTTCACTAAAAACTAGAACTCAACATCACCAATAGTTATCAATGTGCAATTGACATTTAGAGATCATTCCAACAGGTTATAAGAGACACAAGGAACGTGCCTAAGAAGGTTTTAATCTGAAGAAACTGTTCCTCTGAGTTTTGACCCCCATGAAACTCCAAGTCAAACTAATGGGCTATATGCCCATTTCACTTACCAAGGACCTAAAACCAACACTAGGCCCACAATCCAGGCATACAAATCCAAAGTGGACTAGAGGCATCAGCCTCAGGTCCAACACAAGCTAACATTTAAGAGATCACATAACATATATAAGACATAGTTAACATTTAACACAATACTAGCATGGTGTTAGGCCCATCAACACAAAGTAGGCCATCCAATGCACTCAAAAGGGTTCAATAGTAAACATACAATAGTTATACCCCAAATCGCACAAGCTCACAAGATATTACACAATGCTATAGTGGCACTTCACTAGGAATAAAAGAACAACAAACACTTGGGGAGTGCAGTCCCCGGCACCTACAATTGTACTTCCAATCCTCTTTGCCCAAGCCTTCTTGATTCTTGCTAGAACTAGATCCTTGACTTAGAATTTTTAGCCATGGGGTGAGACATACATTCCAATAATCAGAGTAAACACATACATACACATAAACATGCTTTCATTCTAATAACATATTTAATTAATCACTAATGTAGTATGCATGATATGTAGATACCAATTCTATCAATACACGACTAGAACCATAAGCTAGTTACCATGATAAAGTAACCTTAACTAGTGGCCCCCTTCCAATGACCTGTGATGGCCGATTTCGAGGTCACCACCCAACTCTCCTCCCAATGGTCATGACCTGGCTAAAAGCCATTGCACCAAAGGTTAGACCATGGCTCTATTTCCCCTGAACCACCCGAATTGGTGGCTATTTAGAGAAGGTGTACCCCAAATTCACAGCCATCAGAATATCCCAACTATAGGATGACTGTTTAGTAATTGGAATATCCATAAGCCGCACAACCTGAACATAAGGTCTCGTGTGCTATTTAGGGGATTTGTATACCACGTGGTATATAGAACATCGTCACCCAGACCATATGTCCAATAATGTATATAATGTGATAATGCCCAATGCATGTTAAAATGTCAACATATATCACTTTCTAATGTGCTAGCTAGGGATGTTCAATGGCCTCGGAGGCTTGGTTGGCTCGGTCATTTCAAGCTGGGCTGGGTTGGGTAAAAAAAAAAAAGGTTGAAATGGAAAAGGATCGAGCCGGGCCGATCCTCGAGCAAGTCACAGGCTCGACCCTGTAACACCCTACCTCCGGATAACTCCAGACTTGACCAAAAACTTCAAAATCCAACTAAACGCAACCCAAACATCTCAAAACAACTTCTCACAACTTCAGAACAGTGGAAACAAACCAAAAGACACCAGATACTGGGCTGGGGTCGCGGCTGCTACACTACCGCTGTGGCTTGGCCTCCCCTGTTTTTCACCCACTGCTGGCCTCATTGGTGCCGTGGCGCCCTCTGCTGATTTCCATATCAGCAAAAACTCAACACCGGGGTGAATTTCTGATGTGCATAACTTTATGCTTCGACCTCCGATAGACTTGATTCCAACTCCTACAAGTTAATCTAGTCCCAAACTATCCATAGACACCAACTTCACCTCAATCCAACTCCGTATGGAGATTCTGAACTCTTGACACCGTTTTGCCCACTTATTGACTAAAACTCACCACTAACCTCCTCTAAATGGTCACTCGAAGACCATTTATACAAGTCCAAAACCTCCAAACCAACTTGTCCAAAGAGGTTTCACCCCAAAGGAACCACTCCTCTAAGATTTGACCCCATTGGAACCCCTACTTGACAAACGGGCTACAGGCCCTTAAACACACAAATCAGGCTCAAATCCAACTTTCAACATATATAACACATACACACAACATACATAACCATACATACATCCATCCATAACAATCCTTATCAATGTCACACATCCATTACAAAATCTTCTATCCTACTTGGCACAAGATACATATCCAAAATACACATAAACTACATAGACCTAGTATTCCCACATCCGCTGCTACTCCCTCTACTTCTTCGGACTAGTGTTAGAACTGTCACCTGAAAGATTAGTTATGGGAGAGGGGTGTGAGACAATATCTTAGTAACCAGGAATAACCATATACAATATATATATACTAACCCACACAGTCGTGAAATGCAATGCTCATGAATGGTATGTATGTTCTCCCTTATACACGACTAGAACCACGAGCTTTATCATCACAAGACATTTCAATAGATGATTCCCTTCCAACAGTCAGTGAAGATTGATTCCGGGACATCACCAAGCTCACCTTACCCTAATGCAACCCGGCCAATGGTTACACTAGAATTCGGACAGTGGCTCTCCTTCCCCTGGACTATCACCAATTAATGGTGAGTTAGGGAAGGTGCATCCTCAAATCCACTGCCACCTGGCTCTTCCAAGGAGAGAATTTAGTGATAGGGATATTTTATCATATCATATTGTCCTCTACCGCTTAGCTCTCCCATGTAGAGGATTTAGCGACAGGGATTTTTATCATATCATCATCATCTCATATCACATCATATCATCATTACCTCATCATCAATCTCACACTATGCAATCATATGGTGATGATGTCAATGTCATGCCAATATGCCTCTACACACACACGCACATATATATATATATCATTGTCATCACAACATCATGTGGACATGCTAGCATTCAATGGTATGGGGATGCTACACATCACAATATATGCAATCATCATACATCAACTAGCCGTGCATACCACGATATGTAGAAAAACCATACATATACACAATCAATATCGTGGTATGAAAAGGAATATGCATATATACACAAATATAAGTACTGTTATACCATACAAATAATACAATACAAACATACATCCGATTACCTTAGGTTGTCAATATCACACATGTGAATTCCACGAACTTCTCGAATTGTCCAACACGCTTGAACCCCTCTCGGTTAACCAAACAACCTTCATAATCACAATTCTTCCATTAACACAGTATACCATATATCTAAATTCACAATTCAACTACTTTAACCTTAACCCAAGGTTCCAACACCCCTTTCATACATCAAAAAGCTCTCAGGGACCACTCAAACATTACTCAAACACGTGCACTTCGGATTCCCAAAAGCCCTAACTGAAAACAACCTAGTGTTAAGCTCGAATCACATATAATCCCTTCAAAACTCACACTTAAGCAACATGAATATCACAACACATTTCATTAACCCCATTACATCTATTTCAATCAGTGGATTTTATCCCAAACCAAAAATCTCGACATATAACTGAAAAACCCCAAATCTCAACCGAAGAAAATGGAGAGGGAGGAGTAAAAATCACTTGCCAACTTGAATCCAAGTTTCTAAGGTCCGAAAATCACTTCGAGATGCCTGAAAACATGAACCCTAGCAGAGCTCCCTCTATTCTGCTCTGTTTTCTTTCTTTCCAATCATCCGAAATGGTCCGGATTTAAACAAAAATCCCGAATCTCACCGCGGTTCCAGGGCAACTCGCTGCGGCTCCACCTCATTCAGACAAAACACGCCACTGGAATTGCCTCTCGCTGTGGCGGCTCTGCTTCTCGCTGCAGCGTAGAGCTCTTTTAGACTCCACTTGAACCTTTCTCCATCCTGATTTCCTCTAGTCTTACACGCCATGCCAAAACAAAGTCATGAGGGGTGTTACAGGCCTAGTATATATTATTTTTTCCAATTTTCTCATTTTTCCTTTATTTATTAAAAATATTGAATAATTTTATATAATTGTTTTTCCTTTATATGCCTTATGTAATAAATTAATTTTATACTTATAATAGATACATTTTATTATTCAAATTTTTAATTTTATTTCAAATTTTAAATTTATTTCTTAACTTAATATTATATAAAATAAATAATGTATAATTGTTGAGTATTTATAGTTTTGATAAATGTTACTTTTTAACTCAATATTATTTTCTATAAGAATATATTTTAAATTAAACTAATTATATATTTTTTTTAAAAAATTAAATTAACTTATTATTTATTTATTTTTTATGTTTATTTTTTATACCGAGTCAAACCCGGCCTGGTGAAGGACTATGCCATATTGGGTCGAGTTGGGCTGCGGGCCAATTTTCTTGACTCGGGGGGAGTTCCAAGCTGGGCACCAGGCCAAGGTGATGCCCGGCCCGTTCCGACCCGGCCCATGAACACCCCTAGTGCTAGCATGCCATATGAATGTATATAATACATCGTGGGGTGCATACTCATCATTTCATATCAATAATCATCACAGTTTACATATATCATAATCACCAATATCATATTGCCATTTTCATCATACAATGAGATAGGGATATATAACTTATTAGTTGTGTTGCTGCACATATCATGATATGAATATGATCAACCATAACTGAGCTATAATACATATCATGATAAGTAAAAACATATATATAAAGCGTACATATCATGATATGAAAATGATTGAACATATATCACAAACACAGAAAGAAAAACTTGGCTACCTCAACCATCCAATCCACCCAACACCTCAGTAGGCCAAAATGAGCAACCACCACTAATTCAACGCTTTCCAAATACAAGCCTGAGTCAAGAGATCCCAATTGAGTAGTATCACAACCTATACATAATCAAATTCTCATTACCATCACAAATTATCAATTTTTATCATACGTAATCATTAATTCCAAGCACCAACTGACTGTAACATAGCAATCCAAGATATACATGTAACACCCTACACCATTACACCTTCTTTTTTCAATAAAATCTCGGAAATAGGTCAAACCAAACCAGAACACCCCAAATTCACAACTTTTGAAACCTTAAACCTTGAACTTGCACCAAAAGACATTAGAACAGTATAGGGTCGTGGCAAGCTACAGTGTAGCCGTGGCCTGGGACAGACAAAACCACTTGGCAATGTGGCCTAGCTTCTGGTGTTGCGGTGTCCCTTTCTGATAAGATATTAGCAATTTGCTGATTTTTTTGGTGAATTTCCACTTTGCATAACTTTGTGCTTCGATCTCCGATTGACTTGATTCTTACTCCTACAGGTCACTCTCATTCTAATCTAACCATGGATACCAATTTCACTCAAATCCAACTTTATATGGAGATTTTGGACTTCCAACACCATTTTGATTACTTTTTGGTCAAAACTCACAACTTACCACTTCCATTTACCACCAAAGGCAATTTGGCCACTATGAACTATCCACACAAGTCCTATCCTCAACCAACTTGTCCAAGAAGGTTTTACCTCGAGGAAACCTCTCCTCTGAGAATTGACTCCTTTGAACACCATAACCACACAATGAATTATATGCCCAAAATACACATACAAGGCCCAAAACCACTTTTGGGCTGCTTCATGCGACCACTCTGGCTCACAAACACACAGTCCAATAATAGTGATCCATACCAGGGTCCAAATCATCATCACACACATATAAATCATTCATCATCATTACTATCATCACATAATCATTCATACCATCCAAACATCATTGTTATAATCATCCTATCATCACATATCATACGGATAATACTCTCAGGACACTCATACAAACATCAAGGCATAACAACATATTTGACACAATGTTACACAAACTAAATTACAACTACCAATCATACTTGAGATTCCTAAACGCTGAGAGGCCTATGACTCCATGGTCTTTTTTGGGCTAATACCAGAGTCTTCACCTGAAATGCTAGTCATGGGAGGGGGTGTGAGACAATGTCTCAGCAACCGAGACAAACACATACACACACACACATGTCATCAATATCACACATATATGCAAATGATGTTGTGCAATGCCAAGTGTTATGCAATGCATATCTCCCTCAAATATGACTAGAACCATGAGTTAGCGTCATTCAAGACATTTTAATAGGTGATTCCCTTCTAACAGCCGGTGAAGACTAATTCTGGGATATTACTAAGCTCACCTCACACTAATGCACCCAACTAAAGATTATACTAGTGATTGGATTGTAGCTCTCCTTCCCTTGGACCACCGCGAATTGGTGGTGATTTAGGGAATGTGCAATCCACTGCGACCTGGCTCTCCTAGCCATAGGAGAGGATTTTAATGGTAGGGATGTTCCATCTTGTTACTAAATCATATCATCATCATATCATATCACAGTTCACTACCACCTGACTCCCCTAAACATAGGAGAGAATTTAGTGGCAGCGATCTTTCATCATATCATCATATTATATGTCATTATATCTCATCTTATCACCACCTCCTAATCAACCATATCTCACTGTGCTCATAGTGTAACACCCTATCTTCTAACACCTTCAGATTTGACCAAAAACTTTAAAATCTAACTAAACACAACCCAAACAACTTCTCACAACTTTGGAATAGCAGAAATGAACCTAAAACTGCCAGAAAATGGGCTGGGGCAGCGGTTGCTACAGTACAGCCTTCGCTCTGGCCTCCCCTGTTTCTCCATCGCTTTTGTCTTTGCCAACGCCATGGCCTGGACTCTGGAGCTGCGGTGCCCTATGCTGATATCCCATATTAGCAACTTCCATGCTCCAGGGCAAACTTCTGATGCGCATAACTTCATTCTCCGACCTCTGATTGACTTGATTCCAACTCCTACAAGTTAATCTAGTCTCAATCTATTCATAGACACCAACCTCACCTCAATCCAACTCCGTATGCAAATTCTGGATCCCTGATATCATTTTGGCCACTTATTGACCAAAACTCACCACTAATCACCTCCAATTGCCACCAAAGGTAACTAGCTACTCAGAGACCAATCATACAAGTCCAAAACTCCCAAACAAACTTGTCTAAAGAGGTTTCACCCCAAAAGAACCACTCCTCTGAGATTTGACCCCTTGGGACCCTTACCTGACAAAACGGGCTACAGGCTCTAAAACACACCAATCAGCCCAATTCCAATTTCCATCACACATAACATATACACACAACATACATCACCATACATTCATCCATAGAAATCCTTACAATGTCATACATCCATTACAAAACCTTCTATCCTACTTGGCACAAGATACAATATCTAACTACAGACACTACATAGACTATTTCCACATATGTAGTTACTCTTGCATCTTCTCTAGACTAGTGCTAGAACCGTCACTTGAAAGGTTAGTTCATGGGAGAAGAGTGTGAGACAATATCTCAGTAATTGGGGACAACCACACACACACACACACATATATACATATATCTCATGCAACACATGAATGTTCTATCCTACTTGGCACAAGATACAATATCTAACTACAGACACTACATAGACTATTCCCACGTACGTAGTTACTCCTGCGTCTTCTCTAGACTAGTGCCAGAACCATCACCTGAAAGGTTAGTTCATGGGAGAGGGGTGTGAGACAATGTCTCAGTAACTGGGGACAACCATACACACACACACACATACATATATCTCATGCAACACATGAATGCAATGTGAAATGAATGGTATGCTTGTCTCCCTTGCACACAGCTAGAACCACGGGTTATTATCATAACAGGACATTTTATATAGGTAACTCCCTTCTAACAGTCGATGAAGACCGATTCCGGGACATTACCAAACTCACCTTACACTAATGCAACCTGGCCAAAAGTTACACTAGTGCTCAAACCGTGGATCTCCTTCCCCTGGACCACCTCGAATTGGTGGTGATTTAAGGAAGATGTAGTCTACTGCCGCCTAACTCCCCTGGCCATAGGGGAGGATTTAGCGACAGGGATCCCAACCCTATCCTCCCTAACATATCTCATATCATCATGTTTCATATCATCATCACCACCCAATCCACTATATATCACAATCTCACAATGTCATTGGTGATGCTCATGTATCATCATATAATCATCATCATCATATCATAGTGTCATGTATGCATCATGTCATGTTATGTCAATATCATCATCATAATCATTATCATAGTCATCACATCATCGTCTAGCTGTGTGCATACCACGATATATAGAAAACAATACACACACACATATCAATATCATGGTATGAAAGAAACATGCATATATATATATACAAATATACATACTATCATATAATACAATACAAACAAACAAACATCCGGTTACCTCAGGTTGTCAATACTACACACATGAGTTCCACGAACTTCTCGAATTGTCTAACACGCTTGAACCCCCTCTCGGATAACCAACAACCTTCACAATACCGCAATATCTCAATTAACCATATATACCAAATATCCAAACATCACAATTCAATCACTTAAGCCTAACCCAAGGTCCCAACACCCCTTTCAAGCATCATTAAGCTCTTAAGAACCATTCAAACACTACACAATTCCATAAAACTCAGATTCATCACATTTTCAACCAAGAATAACTTAGGGTTAAGCTCTAAACATATATAATCCCTTCAAAACTTACACCCAAGCAACAAGAACACCAAAACATACTTCCTTAACCCTATTTCATCCATTTCAATAGGTGGATTTCGTCTCAAACCAGAAATCCAACCTCAGAACTGAAAAACCCCAAATTCCAACCAAATAAAATGGAGAAGGATGAGTAGAAACCACTTACCAACTTAAATCCAAGTTTTCAGAGGTTGAAAACAACTTCCAATGGCCGAATCCAGCAAACCCTAGCAGAGCTCCTCAGTTTGTCCTCCGTTTCTTCTTTCCCAATCGTCCGAAATTATCCGGATTTAAACAAAAATCTCGATCCTTGCTACGGCCTCAGCATACCTCGCTGCGGCTCCACCGTGTTCAGCTGAAATAACGCCATTGGAATGGTTCTTGCCACAGCGGCCCTGCTTTTCGCTGTGGTGTAGAGCTCTTCTAGACTCCACTTGAGCCTTCCTCCATCCTGTATCCTCCGATCCTGAACACAAAGCCAAGAAAGATAACATGAGGGGTGTTACACATGGGGTGGTGATGTACATGCCATACTAACATGCCTCTAACAATATATATATAATCATCATAGTTATCATTATGGTCATGCTAGCATGCAATCATATGTGGATGGTACAATCACATATGTACATGTATACTAGCATACTTATCATCATCATATACCAATACCTTGTCTAGCGGTGTGTATACCACGATATATAGAAAAACTATACACATACTCATAATGATATCATGGTATGAATGGAGACATGCATATATATATATTTATATATCAATATATAATACATATACGAACACCCGGCTACCTCAAAAGCTCAGAAGGAGGTAAAGTTAAACTATGAGATAGAAGGTCTGTTTGAAAATAGATGTATTGATAAGTTTTGTAATTTGGAGGACGACAAGTATGGGTTTGGACAAGGACTGTTGTGATACCCTGTGAGGAGTAATGTGCAAAGAGTGAGTTAGAATTTTAAGTTGTAAGAGATTGAAAGTAAGTTTTACAAGTAGAAACAAATTGCAAGAGATGCTTGTGGTATGAATATTCTAAAAAAGTGAATGTCAAGTAAGGATTCTGAAGTTGATGAAAGAGTTTTTGTAACTCTCTCCATGACTTAAAGTAAGGTCGATAAGGGGAATGTGTTGTCAACTAGTTATGTATGAGAAGTTGACCTAATTGATGACGGTGATCTGTGGTAGCGATTTAAGCGTTGAAATGTCATGGATAATTATGGTTAGGATATGTAATTGAGACATGCATATATATATATATGTATATATCAACATATAACATATATACAAACACTTGATTATCTCGGATTACCAACACCACGCATAGGGGCTTAGGCAAGCATTTGGAGCACCCATCACGAATTATACACCTTCAATTAGCCAATCAGCCAGTATAATGTCATAATACCTTTAATTAACATAATACTTATAACAACCAAAATTCACAATTTAGCCATTCAGAATTAATCCATTGTTCCAATAGCACTAACACATCCCAATAAGTCTTAATTACATAGCCTAACCATAATTATCCACATACATTTCAGATTTCATACTCCCTTTACAATTTCCACCTAGGGTTCCGCTCAAACCTATTACAATCCAACCAAAACTGATACCAAAAACTTCCTAATACTACATAACACCAAATCAAGCATTTTAATCGGTGGAAAATGCAATCCAACTGAAATCCAATGTACTCCAACGAATTTCAAGCTAAAATCAAAGAGAAAAGAGAGGAAGGAAGGTTAGAGATCACTTACCAACCAAGATCAAAGCTTCTAGAGTCCGAAAATCATCTCCCTTGGTTGGATTTCTTGTGCCCTAATAGAGCTCTCCTAGTTCTGCCTCAGTTTCTCCTTCCGCGTTCGACTAAAATGGCTTTTGATTTAAATAGATTTTGCGACTCTTGCCACGGTGCCAATGCTCTTGGTCCAGATTATTTTTTTCAAGTTGCTACAAGTGTCTCATCACGGCGGCCTTGCACCTTGCCACGATGTAACCTTTCTTCGTCTTAAATATTGATTTTGTCCCGTTTTAATCCTTTCTCCTGTTCTGCTTCCTCCAGTCCACATATATCATTAAGTACATTTCCCGTTAGTTCGAGACTAAGTCTAGGATAGTATAATCAGGGTGGTTATAGTTTGTAATTTAATTAGTCTTTAAATTTAATTATGAATTTAGCGACTTAATTGCAAATTATATAAGGTAAAGTTTAAGACTAAAATTAGTTTCTATTATTTAATTCACGTAAATGTCCATTGTCCTATATTAACAACTTCGTTTGCCACATCAACAATATTTCACCTCCATCATGTCACATGACATTCATAGGGACTAATTTATAAACTATTTGTTAATTGAGGGATTCACCATGCTACCATTAAATAGATTAAGGATCAGAGCTATACAAAAAGAAAAATTATTTCAAAATCAATGCAAAGTTTAGGAACTAAAGGATAATTTTTCCTAAAGGAAAAAATAGACAAAAATTCTTTTTTTTTTAGTGAATAAATTGAAAGATTATTTTTTTTTCAATTCTAAAAATTCAAGAGAATTTATTGACAAGAAAATCTAAATTTATGGGAAACGTTTACATTTATTCATGTTTCGTTCTATCTAACTTGAAGAAAATTATATGTTATTATGATCAAAACTAATATGTTAATTTTTGTGTATATCAATTTGAGTATAGATACAAAGTTGATGAAGGTAATGAAGAATCATGCTCATGTGAGTTCAATCTAAAAATGGAGTATCGACTTGAGGGGGCTCTTGTGTTCTCATGCCTGCAATTTTAATTTATACACCCTCCGTTTCTTTATATATATATATATATATATATATGATGTTTAAGGTTTTTACATGGAGATCAAGAGATATTAATCTGTTAAAATTTATTTTGAATTTCCAAATCTACCCTTAAGGAAATAGATAATTAGAAAAGAGTAATTAATACTATTTTTTACTATTAAAATGATTGATGATGGTATATATAGTTGAAAAAATAGCAGTTAATATTGTTTTGGAATATGAAAATGACTGATAAAAATAAACAAAAAACTTTTTTAAAAGTGACAGTTAAAAAAATGGAGGGAGTATAATAATTTCATTTTATTATGAAGAACAAAAATAATAACAAATTTTATAACATTACAATATTAACGAAACATTAATGCATAAATCTCATATTAAACTTAAATAACTAACAATCAATCATCACAACATTTCATTGAGATTGTGCACTATGTTTGAAATATAGCGCTACGCCCCTTAAATGTTACAAAATGTGAAAATATTTAATTATATAAAACTCATATGATTTTGGTAGAATTACATGCGAAAGATATGCAAGGGAAGGAATTGATAAAGACAGTCGAGATGTAAGGTATCACGTAATGAATCACATAACTTTTTTTTTTTGGGATATTAATTTTAATTAATAAGTAACCATTTCACTTATGATTTTATGATAATTTGAAAGGGTAAAGTTCATGAAGTATTTACCAACTCAAAGTCACATAAATGGTAGAGATTTTTATGCAGCAAGTGAGTGATTGGAAGTTTGATTTCCATTTATGTATGGAACAAACTAATTAAGTTAGAAAGGGTCTATCTTCAAAAAGATTAGTTCTTGCTTCTAGTAAAGGATACTCTTAATCCATAAAAAAATCTTTTTGTGAAGTATTTTAGATGTTGTCCATAATTTTTCGATAGCTCTTAATACTGCTCCAAGAGAGCAACATGTTAATACTTGTTTGGTTTATCTTTATCAAAAAGAAACCATGGTTTTCAACCATGGTTTTCTAAGAAGATATGTTTGGTCAAACACAAACTGCCTTTTTAAAAAATAAAAGTGAGTTAAACTGTGATTTTGGAAAAGGAGAGGAAAAGTTTCTTTTCCTTTAACCAAACATGGGTTTCAGAAAAGGAGAAGTAAATTTACTTTATATTATACATCTAAAAGTATTTTTAACCCTTATCATCCAAACATATTTTTTGTCAAACTTACTTTTGTAAAAAGAATATCCAAACATAATAACTTACATTAAACTTACTTTATCTAAACTTTATTTTTACAAATTTCACTTATCTTAACTTAATTTTATAGAACTGAGAACCAAACGGACCCTTATAGTTTTACATTTGATATATATTGGGAGAGAGATCGAATTGAAGCACACATGAAATGTAAATTCATCACTAAAATCATTATTATTAACTATATGATATAATATATATTTTTTATTTTTTGCATGCATGGATAATACAGCTTCCCATCGGACAAAAGAGAGACTTATCGAAAAGCTAGACATTTTATTTATTTATTATATAATTTTAGGATGGATGATGCAGCTAGAAGAGGGGAAGTTGTGAAGTTGCCTGCATGCATTATACTATAATTTAAGGACTTGCACAGCAACAGAAGTAATTTTGAGGAGGAACGCATTCTCCAATTTGGTAGCCAAGTTCTTTGCAGAATGCATCACACCTATCTGGAACGTCAGCACACGTTGCTGGACAGTATTGTTCTTGACTCATGCCTGCTTTCATTAATAATAATAATAATAATAATTAATAATAATATCATTTTATCCAATTAGGCTATCACATAATAATTATATATGTCCATGATTTAATTATCATACATGCGTGTTTCGTGTTTAACTACCGTGAGTAAGCCTATTGCATGGCAGGGCCCCACTCATTGAAGGTGGGATTCAGTTCGTATATTGATGAAAAGTGTATGAATGTATATAAGTAAAACATTGTCACCCACATTGGATAGTTTTTCTAGTGATCTCATAAGTCCAATTAGCATTAAAAAAAAGTGAATAAGTAAAACATTCCACTATTTGGACAACACCCATGTCAAGTAATTATTTCATTTTGTTTTGGTTAAAAAAAATTATCATACCTGTGCTATCTCTCACTATTTTACCAAGAGTGTTTATATTACATTGTATTCCTCAATTATGGTAAAATGTCTATAACTATGAAATATGAAATAATATTTTTACTTATTTCAACAGATTCATTAAAATAACTCATTGCGTATAAATATCAAATTACTCCATTGTTACGGAAGCAACGGTGATTGAGGATGATTTCATTATATAATTAACAATATTTAATAAGGGTCTAGGTAATGTGATTGAGTACTATAAGTATAGATTTATCGATATTGACAATCCATTCTATGCAAATTAATTTTCACGATCATTTTCTTATATATGTGGAGAGGAAAAAAAAAGTATGAGAGGAAGTAATTATTTATTGATATTAGAGAGAAGCCAGGTCGCCATCGTGGTTGAGAGAATGACAAAGTTTCCTTTTGGCTAGGTAGAGGATAAGAGTTTATCTGTGAATTTGGATTTACAAAATTAAATATGAAAACCGTATTTAGAGAGAAATAGAGAAAAGACAGCAGTGAGTCAAAACAAGTACCCAAGAAAAAATTGTGCACTACTCTATCTTACCTAAACTTTTATATAATACTTTCATATATTTCATCAAGAAGAAAAAAAACAATTGAACATAATAATATGTACTAGATCAAAATATAAATTATAGAGAAGATTTTATCAGGAGAGGCAAAGCCTACTTTAGTGATTTTTACAGCTTAAAAAGATTTAGTTTTTGGCTACCGAATATGGATATCTTTATTGCTCATATGAAAAAAAATCTTATGTAATTTTTTTTAATATTGTTTGGTTTTCAAAAACCAATTAAACCAAAATACGAAAGCCTACTTTAGTAATTTCGATGTCTTAAAGGGGTTTAATCTTTGACTATCGGATGAGAATATCCTTTGTGCTCACATAAAAAAAATCTTGTGTAATTTTTTTTAATATTGTTTGGTTTTCAAAAACCAATTAAACCAAAATACGAAACAAACAGAACCAACTACTCTTAGTATGATAGATATATAATTAATAAATAATTTTACCCATACCTAATGAGAACAGGAGCATGATCACCATGGCTGCAAGTATAAATTTCATTGCAATGGTTAACGATAGAGGAAGGGCCATATTTGTGAATCTTCTTCAAACTTACTAAGGATTTGTCAAGTTCTATGCGTATATATAGACTCATTATTTCTTCGCATGTGAATTCACCTAGGATTTGTCAAATTAGGCTATCACATAATAACATGGATTATGGCCATATTTTTATTATCATGCATGTACCACCACATAAGAATGACTAATTATCATTATCAAACAAGTTGATGTTTGAAATAATTATTTAAATATTATTCTACATTAAAAAATTAATGGAATCATAAATAAGGAACATTGTGATAAAAAGAAACTAAAATAATATTTTCATTAATTTTAAAACAAAATATGTGGGTAAATAATATCTAAGACGAACTATTCTTTAAAAATAAAAAAATACTAAATTGATAAAGAGTAGGAAGGAGATGGAACAAAATTAATTAAAATCATTATTAATATATATTATTTATTTTTCCTTGGATAATACAGTTTCCCATTGTGCAAAGAGAGATTAATAAAAAAAAAGTATGATATATAATTATTCCTATATATATAATTATATAATCATTTAGAGGATAAGCTGTGAGATGAAGTGTCATTAATTATTGAGGCGGTTTAGAAAAGTAACAGAAGTAATTTTGAGGTGGGACGCATAGTCCACATGGATAGCCATGTTGTTTGCAGTAAGCATCACAGTTTCGAAAGGCATCACATGTTCCTGGACATTGTGGTGGCACTTGTGCTCTCATATATACCTGCATTTTTATATAATACTTTCATTTCATCAGGAAGAACAAAAATAGTTAATTAATTAAGCATATAACAAATTGGATTAGCTGTAAACATAATCAGTTTTTTATGATTTGGGTGGAACCGGATCGAACCACACGTACATACTAGTATAAAGCGTTTCTGAAAAGAGATTTCTCCACATGTAAAACTCGAATTTGAGATTATATTTTAAGAACTGAGTGTTGCATTACTTGAATCAATTACCCCATATGTTGATATAATACTTCCATTTTAATTATAGAGAAGAAAAAACCGTCAAACATAAAAATATGAATAATTAGATCGAAATCTTTTTTTAATATTGTTAGGTTTTTGGAAACCATGCTAAGTCCTGGTTGAATTATGTCAAAACACACAAGAGTAAAGCTCTTCTAATTAATGAGAGTGCTCTCATGCCTGCATAATAATAGTAATAATAATAATAATATTATTATTAATATTAATAATTTCATAACAAATCGTAACAACGTGAGCGCTAATATGATTTGTTATGCTAAACCACACACATTGTCTATAATTTCTCAAGAGTGCAACTTCTTATAAATGCTATTTTGATATTGATGATATTACTTAATAATTACAAGAAAATGACTAAATTAAGACAAAGATCGAAGGACATGAAATGTAAATTCAAAAAAATCATTATTATTTTATGATATTATATATATATATATATATATTCTTGCCTGGATAATACAGCTTCCCAACGGATCAGTGAGACACTTATTGAAAAGAATAATATATATGTATATATATATATAATTTTAGGACGACGTAGGTAGAGGAGAAGCTGTGAGGTTGAAGTTGTTGGATGTAATAATTAAGGATCTGCACAGCAACAGAAGTAATTTCGAGGAGGAATGCATTCTCCTATTTTGTAGCCAAGTTCTTTGCAGTATGCATCACACTTATTTGGAACGTCAGCACATGGTGCTGGACAGTATTGTTCTTGACTCATACCTGCATTATATTAATTAATTCTTATATATACAACAACAACAACAACAATAATAATAATTTATTTATTTTATTTCAACAGATTCATTACTATAACTATCCTCATTATAAATATCAAATTACTCAATTGATGAGGAAGAAATGGTGATCGATTAAGGATGATTTCATCATAGAATTAGCATATAATAAGGGTCTAGGTAAGGTGATTGAGGATAAGTGTAGATTTATTGATATTCACTACTGAAACAGCAAGGGGAAAAAAAGATTTGGTAAGAAATGGAATGAGACTTTCCTGTATGCTACAAATTGAGGTTTGAGGATAGGGTTACACAATGTTAATGGGGTGATTGCTGATGTGTCAAAAGAGTCCAAATAGGCTATCACATGATACTAAGTATATAACTTATAAGTTTTTTCGATTAATTATTTATGTATCTAAATTTTAATTTGGAATCACAATCTTCTCCAATTAGGCTATCACATGATATAATATATTATTATGTTTACCACCTTCTATTATTTTACTAAGAGTGCATATTCCCTAATAATGATACAATTAATGCCATTTATCCCAAAACAAAAAGAATGATACAATGTCAATAAAGATTTATATAGAATAATATTTTATTTATTTCAATAGATTCATTGCTACAACTATCCTCATTAATCTGGTAAAAAAATATCCTCATTAATTACATGTAAATTTAATTTTTTTCGCCAGCCATGTAAATATATATATCAATTTACTCAATTGATAAGGCCATAAGGGAGCAATCGTGATTGAGGATGATTTCATCATATAATTAACATTTAACAAGGGTCTAAGTAATGTGATTGAGGATAAGTATAGATTTATTTATATTGACTATCCATTGATCTCTACAAATTAATTTTCACGGATCATTTTCCTATATGTGTGAAGAGAGAGAAATTGAAGTATGAGAGGAAGTATTCCTTTTTGGCTAGGTAGAGATTAAATTTTATCTGTAAATTTGGATTTACAAAATTAAATATAAGAAGTGCATTTAGAGACATGGAGAGAAAATAGTAGATGAATCAAAAATATGTTTCCTAAATGAAATTGTGCACTTGATCATGCCTACATTTTTTCATGACATTTTCTTTTTATCAAGATGAGCAGAAACAATTAAACATGATAATACGATTAGATCAGAATCTTGTGTATTTTTTTTTCAATATTGTTTGGTTAATTTTCAAAAACCAATTAAATAAAAATACCGAACAACCAGAATCAACTACCATTAGTATGCTATGTATTAGATTAATAAACAATTTTACAAATACCTAATGAGAACAGAAGCATGATCACCATAGCTGCAAGTATAAATTTCATTGCAATGGTTGAGGAAAGTGGAAGGGGCATTTTTGTGAATCTTCTTCAAACATACATAGGATTTGTCAAGTTTTATGCGTATATATATAGGAGTGCTCATTAATTCTTCACATGTGAATTTTCTAAGGATTTGTCAAATTATTCAAATAATTATAAAATAATATTCTTTATTAAAAATCAATTGAATCATAAATAAGGAGCATTTTGTTTTTGAGGCTGTAGCATATAGCATTAATATTCTACATTATAAGTAACTGAAACATTATTTTCTTGTTGGGGACTAAGAAAATTGATCCGATTTCGCCTAAAAAAAATTGATACGATTACATAATAAGGAAATCAATGATGATTTAGGATGAGCTCATTGAATTAACTTTTTTTTGGTAAATCATAGAATTAACTTTTAATAAGAGTCTCAATTAAGTATAAATTTATTGGAATTGAGATAATGATAAAAGAAGAATTACAATAGTATTATTTGGTCCAAATGAAATGCACCAAGTTTTTCTTAAAAGGATGAAAATAATTTAAATTTAAATTTTGCTTTCATGAGAGACTTTTTTAGAAAAATAAAAATATTATACGAAAGAAAATTTAAATTTGACTTTATTTTTTTCACTTTTATAAAATAAATGCCTATATTTATATATTTATAAAATTATAAAATTTGATCAGAGCTGTAGCTAAGAACAATACTAGCTCTCTTATAAGGTTTTCATTTGTGACTGTGTGCTGCTTTTTTTTTTTCTTGGACTACATGTATAATTTTAAAACTACATAATATGAGGCCACATTTTCTTGTTATAGAAAAATAGAGAAATGGAGTTTCTTTCATTTAATCTGATCCTGGTTGGTTAGATTTATAATATCTAAACCATCATTTCTCTTGGCTTAATACATGAGGTCCTAATTAACTTATTATCATGTGAAATTTGTGAGTCTCTAGAGAGACCACCAGCGGGGATTAGCTACCTCCTAACATAAAGATTGCATGGGATTTGAGACCCCACGAAACTGTATTTCTTAGTTCCTTTACGTGCTTTTCTGTTTTTGAGTTTGTTAATAAAAATACTTGAAATTGTTGGAAAAATAAATAAATAAAAATACTGAAAATTAAAATAATAAACATGTGTGTGTGTGTTTTAAAAAAATAAGCATTTCAGACCACTTTTCTATCCCGTCTGTTTCCAAAAAAAGATGTTCAAACTAAAAAAAGTTTCCTACAATCGGATATTTCCTTTTTTGCTTTTTGAAAATATAATCCTTTGCACCTATAGTTTTCTTGTTTTCTTCTTTGGACTTTTATTTTTATCAATCTATGATCTATCTCTCGCAGAAATATTTGAGTCAATAATCATATCTCTAAAACGATTGGCCAACAAGAATATCTCTAAAATGATCAAATATAACATATAAGATTTTGAAATTTTAATTTTTTAAGAAATAAAAAATTTCAAAACCAATTTTGAATAGTTATTGTCAATTGATCAAATTGACTAGTTTCTTATTTATTCTTGATATATTTAACTAGTTCTTTCACTGACTATTTTTTTTTAATTAATCAAACAAAAATCAAGATGCTTATTCCCTAGTAATAATGATACAATGCCGTTCATCAAAAAGAAAAACGTGATACAATGTCAACGACGATTTATATAAAATAATATTTTATTTATTTCAATAGATTCATTGCTATAATTATCCTCATTAATCTAGTAAAAAAATCTGTACTCATTAATTACATGTAAATATCAATTTTTTTGGCCAATATGTGAATATCAATTTACTCAATTGATAAGGGAGACATGGTGATTAAGGATGATTTCATCATATAATTAACATTTACTAAGGGTCTAGGTAATGTGACTGAGGATAAGTATAGATTTATTGATTTATCGATATTGACTATGTATTCTCTGCAAATTAATTTTTACGGATAATCTACAAATAAGTTTTCTTATGTGAGTGGAGAGATAAAAAATATATATGAGAGGAAGTGATTATTTATTGATATTTAATGTTTCTTTTTGTTTTTGATATTTAATGTTTCTAATTACACTGATCTACAATAAATTTGTAGAGTATGATCAGTAGAGAAGCCAAGTTCCCCATCATCGTTGAAATAAAAATAGGAATGTGACTTTCAGAATGTTATTGAGAGAATGACAAAAGAAGAATGGGTTTGGCAAGAAAGAAAATAGAAAGTTTCGCCTTTTGGCTAGGTAGAGAATCAACAACAGTTTATTTGTAAATTTGGATTTACAAAAATAAATATAAAAAGTGCATTTAGAGAGACAGAAAAAAGTAGTAGATGAAACATGTTTCCTGAATAAAATTGTGCACTTTATCATACCTACATTTTTACATAACACTTTCTTTTTTATCAAGAAGAACAGAAACAACTAGACATAATAATATATACGATTATATCAAAATCTTGTGTAATTTTTTTTCAATATTGTTTGGTTTTGAAAAAACCAATTAAATCAAAATACCAAACAACCAGAATCAACTACCCTTAGTATGCTATATATTTAATTAATAAACAATTTTACACATCCCTAATGAGAACAGGAGGATGATCACCATATATAGCTGAAAGTATAAATTTTATTGCAATGATTGAGGAAAGATGAAGGGCCAATTTTGTGAATCTTCTTCAAACATATATCTAGGATTTGTCAAGTTCTATGCGTCTATATATACTCTTTAATTCTTCACGTGTGAACTTTCCAAGGATTTGTCAAATTAGGTTATCACATAATGACATATATTATGGCCATATTTTCATTATTATGCATGTACCACCACATAAATAATTTTTTTTATCAAAACCACCACATGAGAATGACTAATTATCTATCAAACAAGTTAATATTTCTAATAATCATTAAAATATTATTCTATATTAAAACTCAATTGAATAATAAATAAGGAACATTGTGATTTTGAGGCTATAGCATATTACTCCCTTTATTTACTACAAAAAAATAGATTTTTAGCGATACTTTTGGCAGCAACAAAAAAAAGTCATTGTTGAAAGCATAACTTTTGGCGATGATAAAAAACGTTATTGTTAAAAGTATAACTTTGGGAATGACACAAAAAGTTGTCGCTGAAAGCCATACTTTGGTTATGACAAAAAGAGTCGTTGCCGTAAGTATGACTTTCAGCGACGGCTTTTTGTGTCGTTATCAAAAGTCACAATTTTAGCGACGACATTTTTGTGTCATTGCTGAAAGATATACTTTTAGCGATAACTTTTTTATTGTTACCGAAAATCATATTTTTAGCGACGACTATGTCGTTACCAAAGTTAATTTTTTGAATTTTTATTATTTTTATTTTAAAAATTAATAAATAATATATTGAAATAATAATTGTATTATGTTTATACAATTTTATAATAAAAATAAGATATTCTACATATATTTTATATTATAAAAATTATCTAATATTTTTAGTTAAAGTCAAAATATTTTACTATTTCCTTTCATTTGAATTATTTTAAATATTTTGAAGGTGTTTTATTTCTACTTAAGATTAAAGACTTAAATAGTCGAAGTATTGAATCTATTATACATTTATCTTTACTTTTCTTTCATCTAAATTAATGAAATATGTTATTCTTATTAGGATAATTTTTTTAATTAATAACGGGATTGATAACACTAATAAAAGAGAATTACGAGGATAAACTAATATCTAATTATCTAATACGATCAATCCTATATTCAGAGAAATTTTTATTAGGCTAAGTAATTAATTGCTAATATATTTAACATATAAATTAATATTAATGTTATTTATTACTAATAATAATTGATAAAGTAATAAAGTATCAAGACAATGATTAGTAATTAATCTAAAAGAATAATCAATTATGCTATGATTAAGACTCTCAACTCAAACTCCTATGAGTATTTGTAGTGTAGATATTTTCGCGTAGCATAAAAGTCTAACAGAGCAATATCACGTAAAGGAAGAAGGATTATGGATTGTCAATCTATTTTCCTAAAAAATAAGTAATGACAATATTTAGAAAATAAATATTAGTGAATTATCTCTCTTACTATCTCTACCTTTTTAATCTTCTTTATTCTCCCAATCATAACATATTGAGTTTATTGCATTTTCTTTTAAATCCTATGATAATCAAAATTACAATATTTGTAATAAAGATTTTTTTCCAAATTCCTATTATATTATATATAATATATAGGGGTGGGGATAAAAAATCCAAACCTAGTCCAACCCGAAGCAGCCTAACTATAAACAAATCCAGTCCTTTTAGCAAGAAACCAAAACTTGAGCTTCAGGCAGAACTATTTGACTGGGTCAGACCAGACTTCGAGCAACCTTCTTAGACTACTTGGTCTAATGTAACATCCTACCTTTAAATACTTCCAAGAATAACCACAAATTCTCAAAACCCAATCAATCACGACCCAAACAATCCAAAACGACATTACAATACTCCAAAACAGCAGAAACGAACCCATAAACACCAAATTTTGGGCTGGGGCCGCGGCAGCTACAGTACCGCCGCGGCTCCAGCTTCCTTTGACACGCTCGCTACTGGACAGCTAGCGCTGCGGCCTGGACTTCTGTCTCCGCTGTGCCCCCTTGCTGATGTCCCACATCAGCATTTCAACACTTTGGGGCAAACCTCCGACGCGCATAACTTAATGCTCCGACCTCCGATTGACTTGATTCTAACTCCTACAAATCAATCTAGTCCCACTCTAACCACAGACACCACTTTCACCTCAATCCAACTCCGTATGGAGATTCTGGACCCCCGCCGCTGGTTTGGCCACTTATTGACCAAAACTCACTACTAACCAACCCCAATTGCCACCAAAGACAACTAGTCACTCAGAGACCATTCATACAGGTTTTAAATCTCCAAACCAACCTGTCCAAAGAGGTTTTACCTCAAAGGAACCACTCCTCTGAGTTTTGACCCCCTTGAACCTCAACCTGACAAGATGGGCTACAGACCCTAAAACACAACAACCAGGCCCAAGCCACTCAGGACTCACCAGTACTACCATATCAATTCCAAATACATAACGCTCTCAAAACACCAGCATAACACATTCCACACAAACATAACCAAGCATACATTCACCCATAACAATCCTGTCAATCTCATATATTCAATACACAAGTTCTATCATACTTGGCACATAATACATAATCCAGCGGCACAAATACTACATAGACTTCCCACGTACACAACTACTCTCTCAGCTTCACCGGACTAGAGCCAGAACCTTCACCTGAAAGGGTTAGTCATGGGAGAGGGTGGGGTGAGACAATGTCTCAGTAATCGGGATCAACATCACATAAACATATATATATATATATACATAGATCACTACGCCAGATTTGACTTTTGTTGGCACTCAATTGTTGGCGGTTATTTAAAAAACTGCCAATAAAAATAAGATAAAGGGGATTTGTAGGCGGTTATTAAAATAACCGCCTACAAAAGTCAATCAAGATCACATTTTTGTAGACGGTTATTTTAATAACCGTCTACAAATATATTTTTATAAATTTTAAAAATAAAAAATAAAATAAAATGTAGGCGGTTGTAATAATAAACGCCAATGTAGAGATTTATTTTGTATGCGGTTATATCAATCACCGCCCTCTCTTCTTTTTCCTTTTTAATTTTTTTATTTTCATTTGCAAAATATTTCTTCCCCTCGTCCATTGTCTTCGAACACAGCCTCCTTGCCCTACCTCCCTTGTCATGTTCTCGACTGCCTCCTTGCCCTTTCTACCTCGACGCATCTTCGACGGCCACCTCCGTGAACCCATCCTCAACCTCCGTCACTGTATCCTCAACCTTTGTAACTCAGTCCGTCCTATGTGCCCTGGCTCACCAAATCCTGCGAAGTTGCCATCACCAACGGCAATCGAGCTCACGATCGAGACAGAGACTGAGAAAGGAGACGAGATAAGGAAGATCTTGACTGTGAATGTAAATGAGAGCAAGCATATAAATGCTATCGAGATTGCCATGGCTGAGATCAAACACGCAGCAAGATATCCCGTTCTCGCACAAGTTTTCTGCACAGGCAAAATGTTCTTTGCAAGATATCCAAATAAAGGGAACATTCGAGTAAGTATTCTCTCAATAAGGTAATTACCGAAAATGAAGGAAGAAGTTTCGAGAAGTAGAAGCATGTGTGAAAAAAACATGGAAGAGGTAGTATTATTTGTTGATGATTTGAAATCACTTTCCCAAATTCCTTGCTGCAGAATATGTCACAGAAGAATTTGAAAGCTTCGAAAGCTTTGAAGATCCTTGTGCTTTTGTTCCGGAACCGTTAAGGTAAAACAATTTGGCTGCCTTTATAATTTTGTACAGTACTAATATTTAGTGTTAAATTTTAGAAACTTTAGCAGCTCTCATTTTAAAGGATCCAAATTAGTAAGTCATCTATCAACAGAATTCTGGACTGATTATTATTATTTTTCCTTTTGGGTTTTCCATGATCCTCTGAATGAGCTTTTCTATTGGAAGTAATTAATTATCGCTCATAAGTGTGTGTGTGTGTGCGCTGTGTTGTGTTGTATTCAAAGTTGAAAAGCCAAGTGTCTGTATGATGTCATATATATATATTGTGTGAAGGAAATCAAGTTCACTTTTGTATCATTGTGTGTGCAGATTATTTATGCTGTTGTATCTGTTGGTGGTATGGGCATCTCAATTTCATTGTTTTATATGCTGTTTGGCTGAGAAAGTGTCTACATATTCTCTTTGATCTCTGCCTTTAATTTAATTCTCTCTCGTGAGTACTGCTCTATTTATGTACACATATCCACTGTATTATTGGAGCCATTTCTTTCTGACAGCATAAAAGACCTTATATCAATCCCACCTATTTATTTCACCAAAAACTAATAATGTAAATATATATATACATATCTACGATTCATGTATGAAAAATAAAGCTAAGGAAACACTCAAAGAAAAAAATAAAAACCCAGAATAATTACGTGAGCGAGGGGGGATAATTCTATGATGTTTCCCTATCTTATTGATTTGTTTTTCTTGTTTTATACAAGATAGGTAAGGCATTAGTCATGATGAAGCTCTATTTGGAATTGCTTGTGTGGTCCTATACTGTATAATTCTCCTTCTCTCCCAGCCTGGCCTCCTAGCTAATCTTTACATATATTCTCACTCATGTTTATCACTAATTAACCCCAATCAAAATTCAGTTTAAGTAGATCTTTTAAATTTTAATACACTATGCACTAGCTTAATGATCAAGGGAACTAACAATGTCTTCTTTTTCTAGGATTAAGGAGTTATTAATTCGGTTCTAAACAGGGCTGCAGGCTGTAGGTACAAAAGGGCCTTTATATACAAATATGCATATTGCCATGCAATTTTGGAGTGGATTGTTTATGAAAAAGAAATGTCAGCAAGCTGATAGAATATTTCAGATAATCAAGTAAAGATGTTACTTTGTTCAGGATACCTTGTACACAGGACCAAACCCTCCTTCTCCAATCTTATTGGATACATCAAAGTTATTTGTTGCTGCTTTGATTTGGCGCAAGGTAAATAAACTAGTTTGCAGATCTAAACTCTTTAGCTCTGTGAATATAAGCAAACAAAGTTGAGAGATGCTTGTGTTGCACAAATACACATTATGAACACTTTTGGTACAAACAGGGATTAGTTAGTCTTCAATGGTTTCTTTTTTCTTTTTTTTAGCCAAAATTTGTCTTCAATGGGTCATCCCATACATTTTCTATACAAAATATTGCAGTATACAAAGTAGTTTCTTTGTCATTACCTAAGGTTAATGAACTTCTCTTTCCTAGAGAACGTCTCCACCACAGTATGACCAATGTCAGGATGACAACAATCACTCCTGCAGCCACAATTGCTGCCACAACCTCTGCAGGTATCCTTCTTGGGGGTTTAAAGTCTGCTTGAGAATCACACAAGAGCAACAAATATTAAATAATACCATGAAGTTGCTGGGGAAAAAAAAGGGTGTTTACAGAGAATAAGAACACACCAGGAGTCACAGATAGAGCTGATATTAGAGGACCATAAACTGATTTTTCTGGTATAGCAGTTGTCCCTTTCCCAGCCTAATAGAAGCGAATCTCTAAGGTGTTGCTAGTCACATTTACAGTAAATTTTTTTATGATTAGCTTACCAACCCCCCTGCTTCATTTACAATATTGAAATCCTTCAACATTCGCTTTCCCTGCAATATTTCTTACTGATTTTTCTTTTTCATATTGCTACTAAGGGAATCAATAAACATATTGAGGAAGCAATCCTCACAACTGATAGGATTGGGGTTAAAGTCATCAGCCTCGCTGCTTGGAAATAAGGTTTGCATTTTGAACTTACATTTTTGTCATGTCTTGTTACCATTGACAAAAATGCAATCATACATACAAATATGCATATATATGTTAGATCTTAATTAACTACGTTCTAGTGCTCATTGGGCATGGATGTTGAGCGTTTTAATTGAATTAAATGTGGTAATGCTATCACTTTCCCACGCAAAAATTTTCAGAAGCATGATAGTAGATAACACCATGCGCTTGACAAACATGGGTCCATTGTCTTATGTGAGTTTGTGGTGGTGTTTGAATCTTATAATAATGGCTGGCACATGAATAAAGAAGACTATCTAATGTCTTTTCATGTTTATGAGAATAATGGATTTTGCTTTACTTATCGTCTTTCATGCCTTTGTTCTTTATACCTTGAAAGCAAAGTTGAAGTGTTTGAGGTCCAAAAGTAAAGTAGTAGTCATAATTCTGTCTGTGATAGCCTTATGCCATTTTCTCCAACCTTCTAGTATCACCTCATTTTGTCAATATCAGCTTGGTGTTCTGTATTCGCCTTCAATTACTCTCTCAGATTCTCTTAAATAATAATAATAAAGAAGAGAATCATGGGCTTCACATGTATGCATGCCCCACTCTTGCTTGTGAACCCATCCCACTTGTTCATTGTTTTTCATTTACTCTTTAACTGTTTCCTATCAACTTTCCCGTGAGAATATATCAACTGATCTTCACACTACTGACACTTTGATTAAAATTTATCATGTTGGTTACTTATTAAGCTTTGTTCTGTGCTTGAAGGTTTTGGCTCCACTTCCCATTGGATTTGCTATGTTCATGGTTCACTTGGTCACCATCCCTGTCACTGGCACCTGCATCGGCATCAACCTAGCCAGGGATCTTGGAGCTGCTGTTATCTATAACCAACAGAAAGGCTGGGATAAACATGTGAGTATTGTGATTTCCTAGAATTTTTTTCCTTAATAACTGCTATTTCAGTGAAGTAAAGTAGAAAAAGATGAGAACTTTGTCTGAACTTTTCTTTCCTGTGTTTGTACAGTGGATCTTCTGGGTGGGACCATTCATTGGGGCAGCCATTGCATCATTAACCATGCATATCCCATATACAACTTCAACCACTTCATGAAGAGACAAATTTGGTGCATTCCAATGCAACTTCAACATAATCCCATTCGAAAACTTTTCTTGTCTAAGATTATAGCACCTAGGTTAAAAATTTATTAATTAAGGTATACATTGATAAAAATAGCTCAGGACATTAATCTATATATTGTAACATAGAGAGAGAAGAGAAAAAATGTTTAATATAAATAAATGAGGATATATATAATTGGAAAACTAAATCATGGAATTCTAAATCAATCTCAGCACTTGTGATCCATCTCAGCACTTGTGCTTGCTGATCATGTTGACACTATTATCAACAGTCACAGCATAAGCAGGCAATAATATCTGTCTGTCTGTTTCTCTATGTGTTGATAACCATACAATGAAAATTATCTTGAACCAAGTTTATATTCATGTTATTCACAATATTAAGTCAAACACTTTGTGGCCTTCTCATTCAACCAAACATTATTAAAAGAAGTATCATTTGTTATCTATGAAATATTTTTGACTTGATATATTGTCATCAGTAACTTGATAATTCTTTTGCATATTTATTTATATCATTTGTTATCATTTGATAATTGAGGCTTTTAATTTGATCCTATGTCACTGCAAATTTTGCTTTACTAGTTCCCTAAATCTAATTCTACTTGTCATTTACGACATAATGTGTTTCAAAGAGCTAAATGTTTTTTTTTATGATTTAAATTTAAAGGTTAGTTGAAATTGACCTTAAAGGCTTTCATGTTTCTACTAATATTGCAAACATGAAAGAAAGGATACTTTGCTTTGATTTTCATAGGGTCAAGAAAGAAAGAGAAATAGAGAAAAGAAGACTAAGTTTGTCATTGTCATTGATTTAAAAGAGGTAATCCCATCAATTTTCATGGCTAGCAGAATTTCTTCATTAGCTACGTACCTAGATCTTAAGTTTTTTACTTTTTAACAGAGCCCAAAAGCAATGAAGAGTTTGATTCAACGATGTCAATTATGAATCAAATTATAGAGGCACCATGAGATCCAACGATTTAAGATGTTTGAAAATGCTATCATAGCAATCACCCAGACGTTGAGAACATTCAAGGTTAGATTGCTTGCCGAGATGCTTGGAATGCACTCAATGAGAAAATGAAAGTGCAAGACCTTCTTGTCTAAGTGGTAGGAGCAAGAGAAGAATATGCTCCTAATATTGGATGATTTGTGGATGCTGATATGAGTACTACTTTTGGAATTAAGTATCTTTCTTTCTAAGTTTTATGTATTTTATTTTACTGTGTTATAAGCATGTCGGTATGTATAAAAGATAAAGCTACTTGTTATAGTTTGTTAGGTGTTATTCTTGATTGTTTAGGTTGTATTCTAGGCTTTACTTTTTCATTTTTTGTTTCTGTGAAATAGTGTGTGTAATTTCTTTGGTTTATTAATAAATTTGATATTGATTTGTAAATATTTATTAATGTAATTTTTTTTCCTGTTAATGGGTTTGGTAGATTGCATATTTTTGTTAAAAAAATAGATATTTTTTTGTAGGCGGTTATATAAATAACCGCTAACAAAAGTCCGCTTTTATAGGCGGTTACACAAATAAGTGCCTACAAAAGTCCGTTTTTGTAGGCGGTTATATAGATAACCGCCTACAAAAGTCCTCCTATTTTCACAAAAGTAAGGCTTTTGTAGGCGGTTATTAACCGCCTACGAAAATCACCACTTTTTATGGCACTCCAAAAGAAGACAGTTCATAACCGTCAAAAAAAGCCAAAAATAACCGCTTAGAAAGCCTATTTTTGTAGTAGTTGATATGAATCATATAACATATAAATGCAATGTAAAATGCATGGTATGCATGTCGTCCTCTCTGGGACTTCCATCCTTATCCTCCCAAACCCCCATATACAATATAACTCGTCCTTATTCTCCCTAACACACATATACAATCCACCCTTATCCTCCCTAACCCATACATACATCACATACTCCAACCTTATTCTCCCTAACAATTTCATTTATCATCATATATCATACATCATCACATCATCACTACTTTATCCATCATATATCTCGATGTAACAATAACAGGTGGTGATGCTAAGGCATCATCATTATCATCATGATCATCATAACGTCTATACCTCATATCGTATCACGTCTACTATACGCATACCATGATATATAAAAACAACACACACACATACCACTATCGTGGTATGAAAAAGACATGCATATATACATAACTATACATACTATCATATAAAACTACATAAACAAACACCTGGTTACCTAAGGTTGTCAATACCACACTTAGGCAAGTTCCACACGCTTTCTTGAACACCAACACGCTTGAGCCCCACTCGGTTAACCAATTAACCTTCATAACACATAATTCTCCCATTAACACAATATATCCATAATCACAATTTGACCACTTTGGGCCTAATCCAAGGTTCCAACACTCCAACCATATATCAATAAGCTCCCAGGAACCGATTGAACACTACTCAAACACATACACATCGGATTCCCCAGAGCTCTACCCGAAATAAACATAGGGTTAAGCTCAAATCACACGTAGCCCTTCCAAACACAAATCCCAACATCAAGAACACCAAAACACACATTATTAACCTCATTTAAACCATTTCAATCGGTGGGTTTCGTTACAATCCTAGAACCCAACCTCAAAACCAAAAACCCCATATTTCCACCGAACAAAAACGGAGAGGGAGGTGTAGAAGTAACTTACCAACTTAAATCCAAGCTCCCTTGGCCTGAAACCACCCCTGGACGCCGGAAAAATCAACCCTAGCACAGCTCTCTCGCGATCTCCCTCGGTTTCCTTTTGTTCTTTTTTTCTGTCCGAGCGTCTGAAATGATCCGGTTTTAAGAAAAAATCTCGACTCTCGCCGCAGCCTCAGATATCTCGCCGCGGCTCCACAGCATTCAGCCCGAACATCGCTACTGGAAGGCTTCTCGCTGCGGCGCAGAGCCTTTCCTAGTTCCTCTTGAACCTATCTCTGTTCTACTTCCTACAGTCCTGAACACAAAATCAATAAAGATATCATGAGGGGCGTTACATCTAACCTGGCCTAAGGGGTTTTTTTAATTTTTTATATTTATATGTAGTTTCATAAAGTATTAAATGCATTTTGTTGAGAATACCATAATAGTTTAACGCATTCATAATTGAACTATTTAGGCTATAAGATTATATCATATTAATCATTAAACTATTTGGGTCAGACCATATTGAAATATTTGCGTCATAATTTTATTTGGCAAAAAAAAAATGATACTTGGACCATAATTACTACAAGTAGAATTTAAATTTTCTAATTTTCCTTTAAAAAATAAAAAATAAAAAAATGGATATATATATATATATAATATTCACCAAGACTTCGAATTAGAACATGGGTTGACATAAAACCCGATCCTACCCAATTCTCTCCCACTTCTAATATATATTAAGCATATATATAATATAATTTATTAAATAATATAATATATGATATATATTATATTCTTTAATTATGCGAAAAATAACAAAATAATATAATATTAATATATATGGATCATAAACATTATATATATAATTATTTTTATTTAAAAATAAAAATCAAATTTAAAAGTCAACTAGGAAAACAATTTTTTCTTGCCAAAGAAAAATAAATATATTTATGGAAACATTATTTAAAATTTAAAAATAAAAATTATAATATAAATATTCATATAAATATAAATATATAAATAAAATATTTTATGATATTAATAGTTGAAAATAAAACATGGGTGTATTTTTTTAATAATATATTGATTTATAAATATATGTGTGTATATTAATGTATAGATAAATAATATATATTTAAAATTTCATATGAAGACTACAGATATATTTCAACTCAATTGGTAAAAGAGTAAATATAAAAGCTTTTGGAGTAAAACGTCATGGGTTTGAACCTAGGTGAAGACATATTTGAAACCATTATATAATGTTGCGCCCCTAATGATATGGCGGTGACGTGGTATGGCCTCGGGGGGTGATATGGTGCTACATGGCACAGGCACAGGGTGATGTGGTGTGGATGGTTAATGACATGGCATAACCTGATGATGATATGGCAATGGTGTTCAATAGACTTTTGGAGGCAATTAAATGTCATCGTCAAATGTTAACTTTCGGCGATAACACAATTGTCACCGCTGAATGACAACTTACAGCGACGATGTAACACCCTATCTCCTAACACCTCCATACTTAACCAAAAACTTCAAAATATAACCAAACACAACCCCAATACCTTAAAGCAACACTCCAAAACTTCAAAACAGTGGAGACGACTCCTAAAACCCCACAAATAGGGCTGGGGGCCGCGGCAGCTACAATACCCCTGCGGCCCTGGCCTCCCCTATTTCTCCATCGCTTCTGGATTCATTGGTGCCGCGGCCTGGACTCTGGAGCCGCGGTGCCCCATGCTGATATGCCATATCAGCAACTTTCATACTCTGGGGCGAACTTCCGACGCGCATAACTTTATGCTCTGACCTCTGATTGACTTGATTCCAACTCCTACAAGTCAATCTAGTCCCAATCTAGCCAGAGACACATACACCTCAATCCAACTCCGTATGGAGATTCTGGACCCTCGACACTATTTTGGCCACTTATTGATCAAAACTCACCACTAACCACATCCAATTGCCACAAAAGGTAAATGAACACTCAAAGACCATTCATACAGGTCCAAATCCTCCAAACTAACTTGTCCAAATAGGTTTCACCTCAAAGGAACCATTCCTCTGAGATTTGACCCCTCGAAACCCAACTTGACAAAACGGGCTACAGGCCCTAAACCATAGCAACAAGGCCCAAAACCACTCTGGGCTCACAAACACCAACATACATACTTCTGAACATCTAAAACCACGCAACCATACATACAACATACATAATCCATACAATTCATACCTTATCCAAATATTCATTACAAACCATTCTATCCTACTTGGCATAAGATACAATATCTAACATTACAAACACTACATAAACTATTCCCACGTACGTAGCTACTCCTGCGTCTTCTCCAGACTAGTGCCAGAACCGTTACCTGAAAGGTTAGTCATGAGAGAGGGGTGTGAGAAAATGTCTCAGTAACTAGGGACAAACACATACACACACATATATATATTCCATACAACTCATGAATGCAATGTGCAATGAATTGTATACATGTCTCCCTTGCACACAGCTAGAACCACGGGCTGTCGTCATGACAGGACATTTCGTATAGGTAACCCCATTCCAACAGTCGGTGAAGACTGATTCTAGGACATCACCAAGCTCACCTCCTATTAGTGCACCCGGTCAAAGGTAACACTAACGTTTCGACCATGGCTCTCCTTCCCCTAGACCACCTCGAATTAGTGGTGATTTAGGGAAAGTGCAGTCCTCTGCAGCCTGACTCCCCTGGCCATAGGGGAGGATTTAGCGACAGGGATCCCATCCTTATCCTCTCTAATCATATATCATATCATATCATATCATATTGTATCATATCATTATCACCACCCAAACCACTTTATATCATAATCTCACAATGTCATGTGGTGATACCCATGTATCATCATATACTCATCATCATCATTATATCACAATGTCATGTATGCATCATGTCATGTCATGTTAGTATCGTCATCATAATCATCATAGTCATCATCATCATCATAATCATCACAACTATCAACTAGCTGTGTGCATACCATGATATATATATATATAACCGTACACACAACACACTAATATCGTGGTATGAAAGAAATATGTATATATATACATAAATATACATACCAATATACAATACAATACAAATAAACAAACACCCAGTTACCTCAACTGTCATTACCACACGCACACGAGTTCCACAAGCTTCCTTGAATTGTTTAATACATGTGAACCCCTCTCGATAATCAACAACCTTCACAATACCATAATTCTTCCATTAACATAATGTACCAATAAACCAAACATCACAATTCAACCACATTAACCTAACCCAAGGTTCTAACACCCTTTTTATGTATCAGTAAGCTCTTAGGGATCACCCAAACACTACACAACCTCCTACACTTCGGATTCCCAAGAGCCCTAACCAAGAACAACCTAGGGTTAAGCTCTAAACACATATAATCCCTTCAAAACTCACATCCAAACAATAATGATACCAAAACATACTTCCTTAACCCTATTTCATCCATTTCAATCGGTGGATTTCGCCCCAAACCAGAAATCCAACCTCAATACCGAAAATCTCAAACTCTAACCGAAGAAAATGGAGAGGGAGGAGTATAAAACACTTACCAACTTGAATCTAAGCTCTTGAGGTCCGAAAATCACTCCCAATGGCCGGAAATAGTGAACCTGAGCTTAGCTCCTCGCGGTCTCCCTCGGTTTCCTCCTTTTCTTTCTTTCCCGATCCTCCAAAATGATCCGGATTTAAACAAATTTCCCAATCCTCATCGCAGCCTTAGCATACCTCGCCGCGGCTCCACCAAGTTCATCCGGAACAACGCCACTGGAATGGCTCTCGCCACGGCAGACCTGCTTCTCGTTGTGGAGTGGAGTGTTTCCAGACTCTACTTGAGTCTTCCTCCGTCCTGTTTCCTCTGGTCCCGAACACAATGCCAAGGAAGAAATCGTGAGGGGTGTTACAGGTGACAATTTACATTTTTAGCGACAACTATTTTTGCCGGCAAATGTCTAGTTTTGGTAGCGACATTTTTTGTCATCGTTGAAACTTTTAGTGATAGGACTTATGCCAACGACATGGCGACGACAAAAATGTCGCTGCTAAAACTTTCAACAATGACATTTTGTCTTTCAGCAACGACTTTTGTCCTCATCGAAAGTCAAATTTTTTGTAGCGCATTTCTTTTTATCTCTGACATTTTAAGAAATATTTTATCTCTTTATCTATAATTTTAAAATTTTAAGATAACATTAATTACTACTTTTTCACTTATACCCTCATCTGTCATCATAAAAGTCAAATATAATATTAATTGCTCTTTCTATCTATTTAGTTTTATAAAGGTATATTATTTCATCCATCCCATTTTATGTGTCGTTCTAAGTTTTTTCACACAGACCAATAAAAATATTAAATAACCTAAATTACAATAAAATTTAATGATATTTTACCAAAATATCCTAAACTTAAATGCTAAAGATGACTTGTATTCTACTTATCACTATGTTCAATGAAGGATGAAATAGTAAAAAAATAACTAATGCTTCATAGATAATATAAAATGACAGATAATTTGGGACATTTGGAATTTTTTAAAAACTAAAATTGGATGGAGGGAGTAGTAAATTTGAAAGGAACTTCTAATATATTAATTGTATTTCTTAATTTGTATGATAAAACCTTAAACGATACTTAAAAAAACAGAGGTAGTATTATTATACATTATAAGTAATTGAAACACTATTTCCTTGTGAGGACTAGAAAAATTGATACGATTACACAATTAATAAGGAAGCAATGATGATTTAGGGTGAGCTCATAGAGTAAACTTTTAATGAGTCGAATTAGGTTACTGAGGGATAAGTATAAATTTATTGGAATTGAGATACTCCCTCCGATCCTATATTTTAGTCATATTCTAGAAGAAACACATGGTCTTATATTAAGTCATTTTGCATGGTTTAGTAGAGTATTTAATGATTGATTCCAGATTTGTCCTCCTACCACATTGCAATGAATGATGTGAAACGGTTAACATGAATGGGAATTGCAACAAATGTGGCCATGCACCTCTTATCTAATGCTACTCTTTGTGTTTTCTCTTTCACTTCATTTCCCACAAAATCTCTTTTGCCAAAGTCTCCATTTCAATTCCTAAATTTAGTTTGTACATTCCACCCTTCTCTCCATGCTTACTTGACAATATTTTGTCTACTCTCTTCGACATTTCTTTATTCCATATTAAGAGATAAGGAGTTCGAGTTTAATGATGAAGTCACGGCGTGGATAGTGGAAGATTCTATTGATCGTGAAGAAGGACTCCAGCCATTTAGCTTGCACCAATTACCTGATGAAGAAGAAGTCACCTCTTGCTATTCAAACATAGTTAAAGCTTCAAGGAAAACTATTCCAATTGGCTCCGCAGACTCTGTGTTGAATTAAAACAAGATGCTGGATGAAAAAATGTAAGGAGTCATTCTTGAATGATGATTTGTCTGCGTTGATAATTGAGGACTCTATTGACTATGAAGAAAGAATCTGCCCTTTCGACTTGAACAAGTTACCAAACGATGATGAAGTCAACTCTGGTGGCATAGACAAAGTTGAAGCATCAAGGGAAACTAGTTCAGTTAGGAATGATGTGTGCTTGTTCAACTTGAACAAGTTCCCTAATGAAGAATGTGAGAAAGACAACAAGGAGGAGAAAGAGCGTAAGCGACTAGTTAGAACCATGTTAAAAATTTACTTTCCTTCATTTTATTGATGGTGTGTCTCTATTTCTAAGTATTTAGTTTTTGCATTTGCGTCAGTTATTGCTTTTTTAAAGTACTCGTACCTTGTTTCATTCAAAGTTGTCCATTTAAATGGCTGCATTTTTCATCAAACAACCGGCTGTTAAAACATGGCTAGAAGAGTGTTACTCCCACGCAAGGAGTTTAAGGAGTGGTATAAATTAAAAACACTTGTTTAAAGAGCATGTTAACAATACAGACCTAAAACATCGAGCAAAGAGTGGCAAGAAAAAAGGCAAGGACCTAAAGAACATCGAGAAAAGAGTGGCAAGGAGTGGTACAAACTTGGAGTCAAAAGTGGACAAAAAAAGGCTGTTATGCAGCTGATCACCCATGTACAAAAGCACATAAAACTTGGAGTGAAAAGTGGACAAAAATAAAGCATGGAGTGCTACGTACTGTGATTCTTATAAAGCATGGACAAAAATAAAGCATGGAGTATGCATTTATAAAAGCACTACTATGACTTTCATGACTTTATAGATCCAAGAGTTGAAGACAATAAGCACCTATATATCCTATTCTAATTGTGCAATTTTAAACAAATAAGCACATGTCCTCTTGTAAGATTTATAGGTGGAGCTTAAATGAGAAAAATATTTAATTATGAAAAACAAAAAATAAATGTAAATTAAATAGAAAATACAAATATAAATTAACTGTAAATCAGATGCAAATATAAAAATAGAAAAATAAAAATATCCAAAATAAATATACAAATACAAATAGTAAAAATTTAAGAATAAAATAGAAACAACTAATAAAAAACAAAATAGAATAAAGATACTACTAACGAAGATATCCAAAATAAAAATTAGAAATAAAATAGGAATGGTAAAAATTTGAAAATAAAATATAAAATACTCATATTAAAGATAGCCAAAATAAAAATACAAGTATAAGTAAAAATAGTAAAAATTTCAAGCCAAAGCTCTACTAAGTACCTTAGTCTAGGCAGACTTCCAAACTAAGTTTGGAATGATTGAAAAGAGAAAAATATTAAAAGAGAAATATTCTAAGAGAAAATACTAATAAGAAAATAAAATAGAAAATACAAATAACCAAAATAAAAGTAACGAACAAGAAGTGCTCACAAAAAAAAATAACGAACAAGAAAAATGAAATTTTTCATCGCCCTTTAATGTCTATCATCCATCAACTTCAACTAAATGCTCCAACGCTGCTTGGACTATAGAGGGATTAAACTCTGTATGAGTATGGAGTCCATGTTCCCTTTGTATCTTCTCCTTATTATAGGGATTTTATACTTATTTGAACATTTTTCCTTCATGATTTGGACCATACAAGTTTCTAATGTTGGGAAGATCTTGTTCGATTGAACTAATGAAAAGCTTTCAAATGATTTCTCCACAGCCATAACAAGGTCATCTATAGTTTTAGGTGTTTCCTTGTACTGTAAAGCTTGAACACTAAAAAACCCAAGATTGAGGACATTTAAATCTGAGAGTTCACGATTGAGAAATCAAATGAATATCAAACCCACCTTTCACTAGCCACTGAACGAAATTCCTGATCATTATCATCAATGTGACAAGCAGCATTATCTTGCTGAATGAAAACGGTTTCCCCTGCATGACTAGTTGGCCATTTTGCTTTGATTGTGGATAGTACTTCATGAATTAGGAAAAAACTACTGACTTCTATGTTCATTGAAGATATCAATTTTGTTTCCAATCTCCTTGCATCTCTGTTAACACTCCTTCTCTTTGCTGGCTCTTTCTTAACAAATGGAAACACACCAATCTTCCCAGAGAAAGTTTCATTTCCTTGAGCATAAAATCTAGGTCTAGCCAAGGCAACTAAGAACATAACCTTGCCGATGAAGTTTTTGCTTCTACATGTCTGATGTGGCTCATCCTCCCCCACTAACAAGTAATAGTTCATGGGCTTCTTTGTCATATAAAACCACTTTTCATCAATGTGGACAATGTCATGCATAGATTTAAATGTTAGATTATTTGGTAAGATACCATCTTCAAGCATGGACAAGCACCACCTTAATCAAGCAATCATGTTTTGGTTTTTCAAAAGTGGCTTGATTGTATTAGAGTAGCATCGTATAATTCCTTTTTTTTTTTAAGTCCGATCAGTGATGTTTTGTTAATGTCCAATGCACATGCAAGAGACTTAAGAGTGGTCCACTTTGACAAAGGAACTTCACGGACCTGTTCAATGAGCAACTGAATTCTCTTCCATCCACAATTTTTGGTCCTTTTATGAGTTGCTTCACCTGCTTCTTTAAGTTGATGCCAAATGCGTTGAATGACTTTCATTGACATGGAGTACAATAAAGCAAGTTTTCTCGTTGTGCCCTCCTTTAGCTTACCATTGCAACTTTAACTCAACAACATGTGGCGTACATCTTTGTGTTTTTCATTTGTCAAAATTCTTCTTGGCTTGCATGGTGCCTGCCTTGAAGATTCACTTATACTGTCTCCTGAATGTAGCAGTAATATGAATGTTAGTAGCTACTAGGAAAATCACTAAGTAAAAATTTAATTAAAAAAAATCACCTTAAACCAATTTTTTGTTCATGAACCTAAGTTATAGAAGATTTGAGATGCACAAGCTGAGTCTGATACGATAACTATATTTAGAAGGATGTCTAATAGATAACTCTATTTATGATATTAGCAACTTCTTTGATCCTAGTGTTATCTTCTACTTGTGCTATATAAGCAAAAGAATTTAACACTGTTAGAGGAAGGTAGGGCATGACAAAGGTAGAGTTAGTACTGTAATTAGGACAAGAGTTACACACTTTCAAACAGTTTTTTAATTTTTGAATTATAGCTGTGAACATTAGCTAGTGATAAAGGGAGGTTGACATGGCCTATCCAAGTCAATTGTGATCTAAGGGTAATGTCTTCAAGTATTTGCTTTGAACACAATTTTGAAATTGAGTTGTTTGCTAAAATAATTTGTGCAATTCAATAAGGATTTACTTCATTTAGTATACTAAAATGAAATCTTTCTCTGGAATATATTGAGTTTTATGATTGAGTTTTATGACCGTTGCTTGCTAATATTTATTGTATTCCATCTCTAGCTGATATTATTATACCAAACGTGTGTCCTCTTTCTCTCATGTTACATACTAAATTCATAGCTATCCCAAGATAATAAACGTGCGTCCCCTTTAGAATAGGGTCACCACATTCTAAAGGTCTAGTGTATATGGTAACCCACTTAGCATTTCTCGTTTTTTTTAATAGAAAGGCAAGCAAAAGCACAACAATATTGTTGTTCTAGTATTCACCAAACCATGATCACTATTAAAACATCGAAACAAGGTGTCCTACCTGTTAACACTCCTATATTATCATTTGTTACTATTTCATTAAAAGGGATGTCTGATTCAATGTCATGTTCATCTTGCAAGTGCGTGCTTGTATTATTATAGGTTTGCTCATTTATTGAATTATCCAAATATAGGTTCAAGTCTGTACCATGTTCCTCATCCAAATGCAACTCATTATGTGTGGCAAACTTTACTACTTGGTCTTGAGTGCTATCGACATTTCAACTTTGGTTCAAGTCAGGCATTGGAGCTCCATTAGCATTATCACATATTAGGTCTCTATTTAAGTCGAAACTGAAGATCAGGTTCATCTTTTGTCTGTTGAAATCTTGGTTTTCATCCATCAAAGCTCCATTGGCATTATCACATATTAGGTTTGGCATCATCCATCTACTGTTATCGCCATCTTCTGGGTTTGGGTATTGGTTTATGTAACACCTTACTCTATCACACTTTCATACTTCAATAAAAATCTCAGAAACTGGCCAAACCAAACTGAAGCACCTCAAATTTCAACTCCTAAGACATCAAACCTCGAAAAAAGCACCAGAAGAAATTAGAACAGGCTGAGGCCGTCACAAGCTATAATGGCGCCATGACTTCAAATAGGCAGTAACTAGTGGCATCGCGGTGCTCCTTACTAATACAATATTAGCAATTTGGAACTCTTCGGGGTGAATTTCTGACTCACACAACTTCATGCTCCGATATCTGATTGACCTGATTCTAACTCCTATAGGTCACTATCATCCCAATCTATCCATAAACATCAGTTTCACTCAAATCTATCTTCGTATGGAGATTTTGGACACCCGACACCATTTTGGTTACTTTTTGACTAAAACTCACCACAAACCTCTTCCAATTGCCACCAAAGGCAATTTGACTATTATAAACCATTCACATAGGTCCTAATTGACTAAACTAACTCGTCCAAAGAGGTTTCACCTCAAAGGAACCACTCTTCTGAGATTTGACCCTCTTGAACCCCAATTACACTTAATAGGCTATATGCTCAAAACACATCATCTAGTCCCACAATCCTCTCTTAGGCTCACATACAACCGTCCTGACACAAGACACCTATTTCATCAATGATGACCCATGTCAGGCCTAATCCATTATCACAATTACACACCCATATATACCACATATCCAAACTCATCATCATCAACATTATCATTACAATCATCCATATCATCATATAACGTTCATAACCATTAACATCAAACAACCATCATCATCTCAATATCATTGTCCTCATATAACTTACAAATATGCTATCCTACTTGGCACAACATATAACATAGACAATACACACACCACTGATAACTTGCAGATTCCCAATGCCGAAGTGACTACAATTCCCTTGTCTTCTCCAAACTAAAGTCAGAGCCTTTACTTGCAATGTTAATCATGCGAGAGGGTGTGAGACAAAGTCTTAATAACTAGGAACAATCACAGGAAATATATATATTAATTCACACAATCGTGCACATGGTGCAATAAAATGCAAATGAATGACATGCATGTTCTTCTTCATACATGGCTAAAACGATGAGCTATCATTATCACAAGACATTTCAAATAGATGATTCTCTTCCAACAGTTAGTGAAGACTGATTCCAAGACATTACCAAGCTCACATTACACTAATGCAACCTGACCAAAGGTTACAGTAGTGCTTGGACTGTGGCTCTCCTTCCCCTAGACCACTGCAAATTGGTGGTAATTTAGGGAAGGTGCATCCCTAAATCCACTGCCACCTGGCTCTCCTATCTAGGAGAGGATTTAGTGGCAGTGATCTTATCATATCATCATCATATATCATGTCATCATCATGTCCCATCTTATCATCACCTCATTATCAATCTCTTACCATGCAATCACATGGTGATAATATTAATATTATGCCAACATGCCTCTAAACACACATGCATATATATATCATCATAATTATCATATGGACATGCTAGCATGCAATGGTATGGAGATGCTACAACATCATAAATACACATCATACACAGTCATCCTATCTCAACTAGCTATATGCATACCACGATATGTAGAAAAACCATACACACATATAACCAATATCATGGTATGAAAAGAAACATGCATATATATATATAAATCAACATATATTCACTTAAATCATAAACACTTGGTTATCTCGGATTACCAACACCACCCACACAGGGGCTTAGGCGAGCCTCTGGAGCACCTATCATAAACCATGTGCCTCCAATTAGTTAATTAATCACTACAACATCATAATACCTTTAATTAGCATAATGTACACATTAACCATAATTCATAATCTAACCATTCATGATTAACTCATTGTTCCAATACCACTAACACATCCCAATAAGCTTCAATTACATATCCTAACCATAATTATCCATACAGATTTCGGATTTTATACTCCCTCTAAAATTTCCAACCTAGGGTTTCACTCCAACCCATCACAATCGAACCAAAACTCATATCCAACCAAACCTTCCTAACACTACATAACACTTCCACAACACCAAATCAAGCATTTTAATCGGTGGAAAATACAATCCAACCAAAATCCAACATACTCCAATGATTTCAACCCAAAACCAAAGAGAAAAGAGAGAAGGAAAGGTTAGGGATCACTTGCCAACCAAGATCGAAGCTCCTCAAAGCCGAGATTCTCGAACCCTAGCGGAGCTTCTTCTTCCCTTTCAATTTTTCTTTCTATTTTGGCCGATTGAAACTCGTTCGATTTAAAGAAATTTCGCGACTCTCGCTGTGGCGTGAGTGCTCTGGACCCAGAAAATTTTCGAGTTGTCAAAAGTGTCTTGCCGCAGTGGCTTTGCACCTCGCTGCGGCGTGACCCTTCTCTGTCTCAAATATTGAATTTGTCTCATTTGGATCCTTCCTCTGGTCCTGGTTTCTCTGGTCCTGCACACATAATCAAGTATGCTTCTTGTTAGCTCAGGACTATGTTTAGGGTAATGTAATGAGGGTTGTTACAGTTTAAGTTGAAAATGCTGTTAGTTGCAACTTTTGATGTTGGTGCATGATTTATGTCCACTAATGACCTATGATTCATGTTGTCATTCACAGTGGATAAATTGTTGACTCCGTCATGAATTTCTTGAATGATCCATCCTTCCTAGTGGTTAAGTCATTCATTCCAGTCATAACTTCATTCTTGCCTTTGACGTTCATGTTGGTTCTGAAGCACCAAGTGACTTTCCTCATTTTGTATTTAATCCCTTCCCACGTTCATATGCAAAATTAAAATACTTAGACCCACTACTTTTTAAATTTTTTTGATGATGGAACACGCCAATATCAAGTAAAGGAGAAGTAAATGGTATCATGTAAGAGAGATACTTTAAGAAATTTTTATTTGAAGCATTTAATCTAGCATTGGGTGAGCCGCCACATCTATGAAGAAAGATTTCAATTTGTTAAATTGGTGGTGTTTGTTGTTCAATGGGAAAAATGGAAAATATTTCAAATTTAAAACAATATTATTGCTTTAACAAAATTATGTTAGTTCCCAGAAATTAGTTAGAAGTAACTTGTATATAAGACCGGAGAAAATAATAATATAAGAAGAATTACAATAGTATTATTTGGTCTCAATGCCCCAATTTTTTTTTCTTAAAAACAATGCAAATAATTTTAAATTTGAATTTTTCTTTTTATGAGAGAATTTTTTATAAAAATAAAAGAAATTATACGAAAGAAACTTTAATTAAATTTGACTTGGTTTGACTTTTATGAAATAAATATCTACATTTATATATTTATAAAATTTGATAAGAACTGTAGCTAAGAACAATACTAGCTCTCACCAAGTTTTAATGTTTGACTGTGTGCTGTTTTTTTCCTTGGACTACGTGTATAATTTTAAAACCATAGAATATGAGGGCACATTTTCTTGTTATAGAAAAAAAAATTGATGAGACATTCGAAATAGTGTGAGAAAATCTTTCTTCAATAATCCAAATACACCAAATTTCGTGTGTACAAAAGATTATTCTTTTACTGACATAGGTTCCCTTTTGTCCTTGAGAAAAAATTGGATTTGTCCATATCTTTGCTTCATGGTGCATATCTCATATGAATTGTTTAGATGTGATTTGGATATACAGTCCAAATCTTCTTATATATTTTGCAATTAGATTATAATAATATTTTTATCTTAAATGATGCATATATAAAATAATATCAATATCATAACTACGAAGTTATAAAAGAAGTAATATTTTGTTTTAAAAATAAAAAAATAAAAATACCTCAAATCCAGAAATGAAGATAATGTAAAGCTATTTTAAAGGATTTACATGACATTAGGTAACCAAAGGAAGGAAAAAAAAGTAGACATACCCATTTTGATATAGGAAGAGCTACAAAAAATGAAAGAGAATTCAAAACTAGGCTTCATCCGTTACAATGATTCTATGATTGTATGAGCGAGTTCCCTGAAACTGCTCAAAAAAAGTGCTGACAATTAGCCTCTTACAAGAGGAAAAACAAAAGTAGATATGGAAGCCAATTCATTGTGTGTATGGTTTCCCTGCTGATTCTCCCTTTGGTTCCTTATAGATTCAAAACAATATATACCTGTCATCGTTGGATCTAGAGGCAACTGGAGAGGGGAATCAGGAGAGAAAATAGACTCGTTCATTGTGATAATACTTCAGTAAATATAACGATGTGTTCCCTAACTGCCAAATACGAAGTCAATATATATATAGAGTAATGTCCATACTAGAACCTTAATCCTGCGCTGTAGTCGCACGGTGTAGCTAAGTGAGACCCACCTTTATCTCTTGTGTCTTTCTCTCTTCTCGTTGCACTGTGCTGCTGTGTTAGAGGATTAGTTTCATTCCATACATTTGGTGGTATTTCTTGAACTCAATGAGCATAGGATAGATGTTCTCAAAGGCTGTGTAAATTACATTCCTCACCGAACAGAGTGGAAATAATACAATATGAATTTCACAAACTAGAAAAATGCAAAATATAGAACAATGGGAGATTACCTGATCAAATTTATTACCTTAGCTCCTATTAAAGCAATTTTTCCAGAAATAACTACAAGCAGGCTAGGACTTTTTTCGACTGCTTCATGCCATAAATTAGTCCTGGAAATTGCCCTGGAATTTAACTAGGAATTAGAATATTACTAAGATCGCAAAACGGGGAAAATCATGAAAAACAAAAAACCCAAAGGAAAATAAATTAGTTATGACTCATTTTGTAATATGTTTAACTAAGTGAAATAAGTATGTAACACCAATATAGGTATATATATCATATATGATATACTCCCTTTATTTCAATTTATAGTGCACTTTTAATTACCGCATACAGATTAAGACAATAATTAGTAGCTAAAAAAATTTCCCGCCTTTTCTCAAATTACCCTCATTGAATGCATTGGAAATAAAACATTTTAATAATAAACAAATATTTGGGCTTGTTAATTAGGGGCAATTTCGGAAAGAGAAAAAATGTACACTACATAATCCGTAAAATGCACTATATTATGAAATATAAATTTCTCAAAAAAATGCACTATATAGCAGAACGGAGGGAGTAGTATAATACAAAAAGACGATGATCTTTTATTCTTTAGGACGCATATGTGATGGATATTTATACAAATATAATATGATTTATGTAATTATTTATATGTATAATTAATAAATCAATTCACTAAAATGAAAAAGTGAATATTAAATGTTAAAATAAACCATAAAGTGATAGCAACTTATAAACTTTATTGTCATAATTTGAAGAAATACAGATGGATACAAAGTTGTATCGATGGATATGTATGACATGTGGACATAGTCTAGAAGAATTAACATTTTTTTCTTTTAGTAATACTCCCTATGTTCTTTAATATATGGAACACATGGAAGACTTTTCTTATTCCAAAATATAAGAAACAAATTAAAGTTGTCAAGAATATTTAATATTTTTTAAAAAACTTGCCCCTAATTAAGATTAAATGATATAGGAATAAGTTAGTACAATTCATTCTTATTATTTGCATGACATAAAAGTTATTAACATTAAATGAGGATATTTTTTTAAAATATTTTGTATCTCTAAAAAATTTAATAATTATAATTACTTTTCTTAGCCTGTATAATTTTTTTCTTTATCTTTTATATAAATAATGGAGGTAGTAAAAAGTAATGTTTGAAAAACCAGGCCGAACTAGTGGTCCAATCGATTTTCCAGTGAATCGGTCATCAATTTGGTCCAAATTAAAGAGTAGATCATGACAAGAGGGAACAGGCAAAAAACAGGTCAAATCAGCCTTAAACTGGTGAAACCAGTAGTTGACTGGTTTGGCCGATTGAAAGAAAAAACAAGGACACTAGATCATGAAAGATGAAGAATGATGAGAAAGAAGGGGAAGAAGAAAGGAAAAAGACAAATCAAGGGAAAAATCCGAGAAGAAGAAAGATGATGCGGAGAAGAAGATTTGCTTAGAAGGAAAAGAATGGTAAGATGAAGATCGGAGATCTGCTGAGAAGGCAAAAAAACTATGACATGTCATGGATCTACTGAGAAGGTAAAGAACAACGAGATGGAGAACTAGTGCTAAGTAGGCAAACGGTGAGATCAAGAACTAGTTTTGAGAAAGCAAACAATGAGATGATGCTTAGAAGGGAGAGATGAGTTCTGACTTTCTAGCTATTCAAAATGATAAAAGGAAATCTCAATAAAAGAATGGTTTTGGGGCCAGTTTGGTATGAAGGAATTTGAACAAAAGAAAGGGAAAATGAGAGGCAATGACTAAATCACCTGTTTTGGTGTGCATGAATAGTGCTTCTTACGAAGGTCAATTTTCCATTAAACTCGAAAATGCTTCTTCCATTGGGGGTGTGAAGGAATTTGCGGAGCTTCCTCGAAACGATATTTACCTAACCAAAATACCCTCAAACTTAAATCAAATTTTTGCCGAAAACCATCCCTTAGATGTATCACCCAGCCACAAATCATCGAATGGAGCACAATGGTGATTATAGATCTGATTGTTTTTCCACCGTCTTCCATAGCTCTCACTGTTCATCCAAATCCACTCCACCCTCACCGTCACAATAGGAAGCATTGTTGTTCATTCGACTATCACTATTCTCCAATATAGATCTGACCACGCTCAACATCCTCCACCATTAGAAATCTGACCATTTTTCCTTTTCTTCCACTACCATATATCTGGTCGTGCTCCACTATATGACACCCACTACTAGAAAAATGACATTTAGCGAGGGACAAATCCCTCGCTAAATGCCATTTTTCCCTCGCTAAATTGAAAATAGCGAGGGATTTTATCCCTCGCTAATTTGGTCTCTAAAAATGGCGTCGCTAATTTTAGCGAGAGACAAATCTCTCGCTATTCATAATAATTTAGTGAGGAATAAAAAATTCCTCGCTAATTCCTCGCTAACTTAGCGAGGAAAAAGATATTTCTCGCTAATTCCCTCGCTAAATTTAATTCGTCGCTAATTTTTTGCTATTTAGATCATTTAGCGAGGGATGAGTGATCCCTCGCTAAATTACATTTTTCTAGTAATAACCATTGCAAATATATTTAGTGCTTCACCATCATAGATCTATTCAGTGTTCTCCATCATAGATCTATTTAGTGTTCCTTTCATCATTCTCTTCTTGTCCTTTATGCAACAATGATGGTCCTTCTTCCTTGATGATATGAGGAAGTTTTTTTTTTAAGTTTATATTCTGTTTTGTTAGTAAAAGTTTATTTAAAATTAGTTTTAAAACATAGGGTTATTTTAATCTTTTGAAGTTTATATCTTCCATTCCATCATTAAAATACACATACCAAACAAAGTTTATAATAGGATTTCATTTGTTTTTTCTATCATGTCAAATATACTTTTAAAATTCATTTCCCTTCATTTTTCTATTTCTATTCCTGTTCCCTTTTCTTTCTTCATTCTATTAAAAATCATTCCTACAAGCGGCCGGATGAATTACGTTAGATATTAAGGGTCTATCTGGTGGATGTTTTGAAAATGTTTTTTCTGTTTTCGAAAACAAAAAAATAAAAAAACTTGTTTGGTAAATTTATTTTTTATAAACTATTTTGAAAAATAGAAAAATAAAAGATTAGAAAGCTCAGAATATTTTTAAGATGTTTTGTAATTTTTGTTCTGTAAAACATAAGAAAAAGATGAAAAATATTCATTTTATTAATGGTAAAATTATAAATTTTGAATAACTCATCTATCACTTACTAGTTATGATTTTGAAAGTGATTATTCAAACATATTTTTTTATTTTCTAATTTTTAAAATTTATTCTTAAAAATAATATTACAAACTTATTTTAAAAATAATAAAATAAAAAATACTGTTAAACATACTTAAAGAAAAGATTTTGGAATTTTGAAATGTTGGTTAAAAGAAAAAACGATGTCAGTTTTATTGAAATTTGACCGAAACATAATTAAGTTGTTGAAGAGAGTAAAAGAATCATGCCTATGATATAGGTACAATAACTACTCTACCTTACTTAATCCCAGCGTTCAGATCTCTTCAATATCTTTTCGGAATCGGTGTCTCTCATGTGAGAACCCAGGCTGCCATGGTTGGTTTTTTATTTTTTTAAATTAAAATTTATAGATAAAATATATTTTTTAAGGATAATGTATATATATATATATATTGTATACTGTTTTAAATTTGTTAATATCTTTTTTCTTAACTAGTAAAAACTACATGATTGTAGAGACATATTTTTTACTATATAACATTTTTTAATAAATAAAAATTTAAAACTACATAAAATACATATTTACCTGATTTCTAAAAAATATATTTTTATCTATAAATTTTAATTTAAAAAATTAAAATAAAATAAAAAACATACCACAAGAGCACCATAGCAGGATGTGTCTCAGCAAGAGAGACCCTGAGTTTTATCTTTTCATATTACTTTTTAAATTTTGAATTATAAAAGCTTTTTATGTAACCATATCATTTTACATAAATTATGTTTATATTTATATTTATTTTCTTTTAATATTTTAAAGTTCTATTAAATTTTACAATTATTTGAAATTTTTTTTATATTTTTGTTTTTATTCTTATTTTTATATAAGATAATCAATATATAATTAAAATATATTATTTCTATTATTTAACATAAGTCAATTTTAATTACTTCATATAAATTAAGAAAGATAATTAAAAGTTGTTCAAGTGATTAAATTTATAAGAAAATTTTTATTATTTTACAAAATTGCTTCTAAACAAATTAATTTAATTGCAACCTTGCATTGGTTGCAGAGTGTAATTAATTAATTAGTAAGAGCATTTGTTAAAAAAAAAACTATAAGACATTAATTGCTCCAATTATTTTGTACTTTGACTTATATATACTCCATCTTATCCATATTATATGCCATTTTATATGAGAAGTTCCTAGTCTAAAATATAGCGTATTAGATATTTTTCTTCTCATTTTATTAATGTTTTTAATTCTTTCCTACTTTTCATTTATAATCTTACAATGATAATAGAATGGAGTATTTAATAAGGATAAAATAGGAAATATTGGTACTTTTTGCATTGATTTTAGATGAAAAGTAATTTCTTTAATATGCATATAATTTATATAAAATGTCTTATAATATAAATCGGAAGAAGTAGTAATTATGAAAACTTTCTAAAAAAGTGACTTATAATATATTCCGTGCAGTTTACATTAAAACACATTTTATATTAATTGTATCCATATTAAAGAAATTACTTTTTCATCTAAAATCAATGTAAAAAGTACCAATATTTTCTATTTTATCTTTATTAAATATCCTATTATATTATTATTATAGTATTATAAACGAGGGGTAAGGAAGAATTAAAAATAGAGATAAAAATGAAAAAAAAATATTAAATACCTTATATTTTGAATAAAAAGCTTATTATACAAAATGTTATATAATGTGATAGGAGAGAGTAAACCGATGAGAAGATTAGTTTAGTAACCGGTTCAATTATGATTCGATCATGATGTGACCAATAAACCCTGAATTAGTACTTTGACTAACTTAATAACCGGTTCGAATTTTAATATCTTTACAAATAGTAAACATCATGGCTATGTGTGCCTATTTAATGAGTTACTCTTCCTACCTCTAAATATAGGACATCTTTTAAAAATATTATTTAATCCAAAATATAAGACATTTTATATGATTATTTGGTACATTGATTATTTTTTTTCATTCATACATTTTGTTTATAATTAATATATGAGAGATAAATATTATGAGAAGTATGAGAAATAGTGTAATTAATAAAGATAAATAGTAAAAAATATTAAATTTTTTTTATAAATTTAATAATCTAACTTATTTTTTTAAAATAAGAAAAATAATTAAAAATATCTTATATTTAAAATTAGTCAGAGTAAATCAACAATTATTATGGTGTTTTCAATCAATGTAGTGCCTTGATGTTCCATTAACCCCTCGTCTGTTTGGCTTGTGTTAGCATAGTGGCGTTATAATATACGCTAGGTGCGCTTTGAGCTTTTGTGAATTACACGGAATTTGAAAATTAAATTAGACTTGTGAATACTACAACTTAATATATATTTTTGTATTTGATCAATTGACATACTTTTTCATACCATATATAAAGCCTTGTAAATAAATTATACTCTCTCTATTTTGCTAGATAAGGGAACTTTTGAGAGAAATTAATATTTCACAATGTAAAATATTTTACAGATTATATAGTATATTTAATTTTCTTTAATTCAAAATACCCCTTAAAAAAAGATGAGATTAAAGTTCACATTATTTTCAGGGTAGAATAGAATTTTATTAATGGAGATTAGAAAATTTTCAAGTTAAAATAAAATTTTTTGATACGTGAGAATAGAAAAATATTCTATTTTGATTTGAAAATTTTTTAATTTCATTTAGATAAATTTTATTATACCTTGAAAATCGGGTAAATTTTGATTTTATTTTTTAAATATTTTATTTTATTTTATTGGTCTTTTTTAACTAATTCTCCCTTATCTTATTTATATAGTCGTAACTATAATGTACATCCGCAGTAATGAAATGGTTCGATTTCTGTGGGTCAACGCTAGCTTGCAAGAAGAGTTTTCTGAAATAGCAGTCAGGCAATAAGTGCAAAATAGACTCTACATGGCAGTTGGCACTTACATCTAAAACATTCAAGAATGTTAATCGATAAAAGCTTTGAATTATGCGACCAGCAAGTTAAGATTAGTTAAGTATTTTAATTTTTTTAAAATTATTTTTATTAATTTTTTTCTCTCTCTTATCACTAGGGATATAAATATTTTTTAGTAATGTAAAATAAATACTATCACTTTACTGCTAAATGTATACTCTTTTATTATAATTCTAAATATAGAATTATTTACAGTATACGAGATAATATTTATCTAAAAAATATTTTTATTTAATGTATAAAAAAAGAGAAAGAAATATATCATATAAGGGTAGTTTTGAAAAATATTAAAAATTTTTAAAAAATTGAAATAATTAATTAATTTTAACTCCTATTTTAAATTCTTAATTCTGATTTAGTTAGAATAATCTTAATAAGAGAAAGTTAATTGTATTATAAAAAATATCACATATATATATATATATATTTAGAACAGGTTAATAGAACCGGAGTGAGTATTTAGTTACAAAAATGTCTTGTCACGTCATGAACTCCTTGATTACACTTTGGGTTTAAGAATGTTATTAATCCACGCAAGTATCCTTGTTAGAAAGGCGTTTCCATTTTAACTCTTCGCTTCAATCATTACACTTAGATTTATAATATCTTTAATTTTTATTATATCTATATATCACGAAGAAATATATAAGCCAATGTTTCATATGTCTAAAATGATCAAATAATTATAAAAAAGTTTTTAAAATTTTAATTTTTAAGAAAAATATAATTTCAAAATATACCGTCCAATTTTGACTAAATGACGTATAATTTTTGTCAAATTCAAGACCTTGCGGAAGGAATATCCCTTTCATTCCACTCATTTGGCACAATTACCGTCGTTGATCAAGTTGTAATTTTTGACAGAACTATGGTTCTTTAAAGAAATTTTGATTTTAAAATCTTTAAATACTTGTCATTTCGTAAAAAACAAAAAATATCCTGGGCTTTCAGATTGATACGACTGTATATGGCGCACACTGTTCTTGAGTTTTTCCATTTACACTACAGCAACCATATATAGACTTTAGATCACGTTATTCAGATTTCTTTCTTGCAGGCTGATATGCTTGATTTTGTTCTTGATTCACAATAATTACTCACCAATAATAATAGATTATAAAGCCGTTCACATCTATTGAAGATCTACTTATTGATCTCTAGCAATTATATATATAACTAAAGCTACCACGCCTGGTTGACTAAACACAACACCATTAAGCTTTTTTCCGTGTTTCTCATTCTCAGTTTGTTTCATAGCTCATAAGCAGCCATGGTTGAAACTATAGCTCCCACCACCTCTTCTACTGATCACAGACCCTCTAAAGGTGGCTGGAATGCTGCCATATTCGTCATTTGTAAGCTATCTTATGATTATCTTGTTATATATATATGTATGTATACATATTTTCTGCATCAGAAATGAATCTTGGTTCTGCAGAATGGGTTAACTCGCTCAGTCATGTACTATTTTTCATGAAAAACTCACGTTTTAGCCGAAACTTAAATCTAAGATGAGAGGTTAATTAGCTCGAGAGTTTTTTTTTTTATGAAATTATTTTTCTTGTTCACTGTAATTTCTTATCCAGATCACTTTTCATTGAGATCTTAATTTTCCGTATGAACATTGAAATGTAGTTGTGGAGATGGCAGAGAGATTTGCATTCTACGGATTAAGTGGAAACTTGATTAGTTACCTCACCAATGTTTTGGGAGAGACAACATCGACAGCTGCTAAGAATGTCAACACCTGGGTTGGTGTCTCCTTCGTCTTTCCTTTGATCGGAGCCTTCATTGCTGATTCCTACCTTGGTCGTTTCATGACCATCATCTTCTCCTCCATCATCTATTTCTTGGTATATATATCCTTCTGTCCCAAAAACACTCCCATAATTAAAAAAAAATATGTATGTTAATTGGTTTAGTTGCTAATGACTTTGCCAAATTTGAAAGGTTTGTTTTGTCTCCAGTTTTTGGTCCTGCCCTCTCCTATCTAATTGTATTCACTTGAAGAGGCTAGGACCTTGAGATATGGAAGACAAATTGAATCCTACTTTGAAAGGGCTTGAATTTGAGTCCCACTACTGATCTAACGATTTTGTTGGCGATCAATAATTTGTAAATATTTCAATAAATGTTTTTTTCTTATTGAATTGCAAGATCAGTCCTAATTTTTATGAACTTTTGGGATCCAACTCACTTATGTTTGTAGAAATTAATGAACACAGGGAATGGTATTGTTGACACTATCAGTGTCAGTGATTCCTTGGCATAGCAGAAAGCTAGTGTTCTTCATAGCACTCTACATTCTGGCGATAGGAGAAGGAGGACACAAGCCATGCGTTCAAACATTTGCAGCCGATCAGTTTGGTGAAGACTCGCCGCAAGAGAGAATGGCCAAGAGCTCTTTCTTCAATTGGTGGTACCTTGGACTTATAACTGGAGCTGTATCTGCCATTTTGGTTGTTATTTATCTTCAGGTATGTATATTTCATTTTACATTTTGTCCCTATAATACTTGCACATAATTAACCACGTGTTGACTTTGTTTTGATAAATTACATTTACCTTCCTTTTAAAAAAAAAAATTTAAGTCTTGCTTGCGTGGCTATATGTCTTTAAAACATGTGGCATTGAGTCAGCATTCCATGTGAGTAATTTTCCTCCATCTCAGCTCTACTTGACACTGTTACTATAGGATTAACTGTGCTAAATAAGATAACTATGGGGATTGATCATATGTACATTTTTATAGTATAGGAATCTGTCTGAAAAAAGGTGCAAATTAACTATAGGAACCAATTAATTATTTTTTCTAAATTTACTGAAAATAGAATTTATTTTTTTTGTGAGTATTTAGAAAAATGTCTATTCTTTTTAGTTTTATTTATGTATATTTAGATATTATACATACTTTCCTAACCGTCAATGGAATTTGATAAGAAATTTAAAATTAAACTAAAATCTATATGTTGAAAATGAAAAAGAATCTACATGATTCACTGTTTTTCATTTTACTTAAATTAGAGTTTGATGTTATTAGCTAAAATATAGACATGATCATGAACCAGATGAATTTAAATACTTTGTAAAATTTTGTTAAAAATAATGTATAACCTTATATGATGTAAAACTTTTTTAAATGCAAAAGTTAATGCCTATGGTTAAATATATTTGATTATATATATAAAAAATTTGTAACTATATTATTGCACATGATAAATGCTTTTCATGAATTTCAAATGAAAAAGAAATAATAACAAATATAGGAACAATAGTTTCAAGCATCAACAGCTAGTGTCGTCACATACCAAAGGAGCATGCCTGAAAGATTTCCTCTAAAGATCTTTGGTCCATTTAAATTGGGCCGGACCTGACTTTCAAGTCTTTCTTATTGGGCTAGCCCAGACCATGTAGATGTCAAGCTCAGCCTGAACAGGCATCGAGCCCACCCAAAGTTGAGCTGGCATAAGGCTATGCTAATGTTTGCTTCATGGACATATCACAGGCCCATAAGTCTATTCACAGGCCCATAAGAAAATTACAAACAGTAGTGGTTGTCTTGAGTAGTAAAGGATTTAACATATTTTAAATAAAGTCTTGAGTTTGAGTTTTATGAATAGAAAAATTATATTAAAAGAACTATTCTTATTTGAATTCGACAATACTTGGAACTGACATAGTCAGGTAAATATATATATATAAAGTAGTTCTTGAAAATTTAGGGACTTTTAAAATAGTTTTTGATAAATCACCCTGAATTTGGTTATAGAATTCAATTTTTTTTGGGCATGTTGTGGATTTAGGATAATGTTGGGTGGACCGTTGGGTTCGGCGTATTGGCGGTGGCTTTGGCTGTAGCATTTGGGATTTTCTTGATTGGTATAAAGAAGTACAAAAGGCAAGACCCATTGGGAAGTCCTTTCACTTCGGTGGCGCAAGTGTTAGTAGCGGCAGTTAGAAAGTGGCGCGTGGATGAGACACGCGGTGGAAAAGGTTGCTTCTATGGAAATACGGCAACGCACGGTGATATGATTGCGGAGACTCCAACTAGTGTTTTGACTCGCACCAAACATTTTAGGTAATGTATATGAATTATCTCTTCTATTCTAAAATAATTCCAAGACTTGATCCTCTATTCTATAGTAAATAGAAAAATATGCTAAATGCATGCAAAACTAGCTGAGGTAATGAAGGTAAGGTGTGGATAGTGTTCAAGGATTCAAAATCCCAATTATGTAATAAAAAAGTAAAAAAAAATAGATAGAAGTATACCTTTGAACCTTTAATTTTATATGAGATTTTACTTAAGTTTTAATTTTTTTAAACATTTAACTTTCAAAATATAATGAAAAGATTCCCTACCATTAATACCATAAACCATGTTTATAGAAATTGATGATAAAGTATTTTCAAATGCTTACACTTTTATCCAACTTATTTTTTATAATAAAAAATTATAAAATTAAGATTTTGTTTAGAAGTCAGTTATTTGTAATTATCTATTTTTAATTTTTAATTTAATTTAAAAATATTTTAAATCCAATATTAATGAATATATAATGGTATTAATGATTTGGCGGTGAAGATTGACATGTGTCAACATTGAATAATATTTTATGAGCATGTGAACAGTATTAGTAATGAAAAACTTTTTTATTATATTTTGAAAATTAAAAGATTAAAAAAAATAAAGTTAAGGGGTCAAAGTAAAATTTAGCATAAAATTAAGGAGCTAAAAGTCTGCTTTTGCCAAATACATAAATGTATATATACACACACACACACTTAATGTAGTTTTATATATATATACAAACTTTTTTATTAATGTACGTTTCAGATTTTTGGACAAGGCAATGATAATTGATGACATTGATGCATCAAGCAACACAAGAAATCCTTGGAGGCTATGTTCATTAAACCAAGTGGAAGAAGTAAAGCTAGTGTTAGGCCTCATCCCCATATGGCTAACTAGCTTGTACTTCAATTTAGTGCAAGCTCAAATATCAACCTTCTTCACCAAACAAGGTAACACCATGGTTAGATCCCTAGGACCACACTTCAACATCCCACCAGCTTCACTTCAATGCATCTCAGGCTTCGTCGTCATCATCTTCATCCCAATCTATGACAGACTCTTTGTGCCTATGGCCAGAAAACTGACAGGCAAACCCACAGGCATCACGATGCTTCAAACAATAGGCATTGGCCTATTCCTGTCTCTTCTCACCATGCTTGTGGCTGCCCTAGCAGAGATCAAAAGGGTTAAAGAAGCAAGTGATCATAATCTCTTGGACAGTCCAAAGGCAATAGTTCCAATTAGGGTTTGGTGGTTGCTTCCTCAGTACATTCTGTTAGGGTTCGTAGATGCTTTTTCTATAGTAGGGCTTCAACATTTGTGCTATGATCAGATGCCGGAGGCTATGAGAAGTTTGGGAGCTGCATTTTATACCAGTAATGCTGGGGTTGCAAATTTTATTAGTAGTGCTATTATATCTATTGTGGAAGGAGCAAGCAAAAGGAAATGGCTTGGGAATAATCTGAATAGGTCACATCTGGATTACTACTATTTTCTGCTTGCAGGGATAGGGGTTTTGAATTTGGGTGCCTATGTTGTTGCTGCTAAAAGGTATGTTTACAAAAAGGTTGAAGGGAATGATGAAGGGAAATTAGAGGAAGAAATGAGGGGTTTTAGCGGACGTCTTAGCCCACATGCATGATGAAGAAAATGCCCTTGGTTTAAGTCAAAACTTGCATTGATAAATATCTTTTTTTTTTTTTTCAAATTAGGTCGGGGCGTTCTTCATTTTGCAGAATAGAATAAGACATACTCTTCAAAATTTATGAATATATATAGTAGTTTAACTTTATAAATATTGATATTCATAAATTTATAAATCTTATATATTATTTTACTGTTTCAAAAATTTAGTATGCTGCAATCTATATTTATAAATCTTATATTATTTCAAAAATAATATATAAGAATTTCAAAAATTTAGAACTTTGGACCCATCAAGCTTATAATGCTGCAATCTATATTTCGATTGAATCTTTAATTACTTGGTAAAAAAAATGAAAAGTAAAATTTTTCAACAAGATAGCAAATATCCATAATATTAAATGACTTGAATGCATCTTTAGGATTTAAAATTATATTTAATATAAGAATTTCAATTGCTTGCTCACTATTATTATTTAATTCTTTTAACTGATAATATAATAGTAGTAAACATATAAACAAGACAATAATACTCAATTGTATCATAATCTTTGTGTCAGTGAGATCGAATAAAAAATACATAATATATATATAAGAGAAAGGGTGTATTGACTTTTTAAATGTTTGATATACTTTTAGAGCACAATATAAATTTTGAAGGACCAAAAATCCATAATGCATATATAATATAAAAATTTAGTAAAATAAACATACATAATCTAAAGTGAAAATTAAAAATTTTGAGGGCACTATGGCCCATGATGGTCCCCCCTTATATCCGTCTTTATTCTTTATAATTAATTTCCTCCACTTACCTTTAATTGTGATTCCTCCTATTTCATTTCATGATCCGGTGGATTTAGTAACAAATGGAATGAGTTGGATTTTTTTTAATTAGTGGGAGCTGCAAAAATATATTAACTTATGTTTTAACAATTGTCAAGTACATGATAATGCAATTAACTTGAGCACTTCTATTAATCTTTACCGGTTTGGATTTTCTACAAATCTCGTTGCACAAATGAGCATGATGTGATTAATCCTGAGATGAGATGAGATATAGAACTTTGAGGCTTGATACTAACGACTTAGATTTTAAATTTTTTATTTTCATATTTCGTATTAAACGTTCATATTATAATAAGTTAATAATTAGAATATTTTTTATTATATGTATAGTTTGATTCATTTTAAAATAAATATATAAAAATATAAAATTAAATAATAAAAAATGGACAGTTCAACTTTGATATGAATGGTATGAATTAAAAATAGGTATCATCTACTCACAGAAGAAGATCCGAAAAGGCAGGTGGTTCATGCGGCAATATCTGAATAATTGAAAGAATCGGGAGCCTGTAAAATTAATCTGTCAATATATTACATAAAAAATCAAAGAGTATTTTTATTTTATTATTTATTATTAATATAATTAATATTTTTATTTTAAACAGTAAATTTATTTTTTCAAATTTTATATGGTTTTGAAAAATTATGTAATTGATTTACTTCCCGAATAATTTAACTTTCATCCTTTACTTCCCCTAGTCTAATTGCAATCTTTTAACTTAATGTGAAATTAAAACGCTAATTAAAAAGTTGGCTAAGAAAACAATAATTAAATACAGATGCGTGCCGGCTTGACTAGGCTACCTTATTGAGTCTTACTTAACCAGCCTGGAGGCAAAGTCACCTTCTCCAATTGCACGGGGAATTTCTCTCTCATATACATCCATTGAACATTTTGAATAAAAAATTTTAAAATAAAAAAGAAGGAAAAAAAAAGGAAAGGAATATTGATTGTTGATATTCTTAAAAGACTTTTAACTCAATCACAATCAAATTAACGTTGAGATCATGATAAAAAGACCATTTTAAGGTACATGGCTTTTGCAAACGTTATCCTTTGATTAACTTTTAAAGGCAACTCATAATGTTCTAGCTATTTCTTTATTGGTATCCAACACACATGGGATTAGGATCCAGTAATGTTGATTTTAAGTGCAGTATAAAATGACACAAACAAAGAATAATATGCCTCAATTCTAATCATTTGGGTCCCACACAGTGGGCCCATATCTCTATCCTATGGCTCACAATTACATATATACCACCCATATTCTGAAAAGGTTGGTAGACATATATATATATATATACACGTGTCATATTTGTGGATACCAGCCGTAATTGTGCTGCTTTGCACCCAATTCGTATGACTTCAAATTTTCACATGAGGATAAGATCCTTTTGAACTTTTAGTGGGACAAAATATGGTCTAATGGATGTTGGTAGTAATTTTTGTTTAAGAAAAGAATAAAGATTTTATTTATGAATGGTTTCATACATTTTACTCATGTATGAAACTTAATTTAGTATTTACTTTATTTTTTTAGACATTTTTTATATTTTAATGAATTGATTTGCTAGTTATATAAGAAAATTAGTGGTGATATCCTATAGTCATATTTTAAAATTTTAGAAATCATCATACCTAATATGTTATATTCCATCATCCTCCCTCTACCTCAATTTATGAGATACTTCTAATTATTACACAGATTAATTGTGATAATTAATAACTAAATATTATTATTTTTATTTTCTATATAAATTATTCTCATTTATTATTATTTAATATTTTCCTACATTAATTATTTTTCTGAATAACCAATTTTTGGATAATTTATTATGGACAATTAAAAAAAAATAATTACACTACATAATTTATAAAATATTTTATTCTATAAAATATAAATTTCTCAACTTTTGCATACCCATATTAATATTACATCTACACATGTATTATATTTAAGACAGCACATCAAGTTGATTTGACATAACAGCAAAGTTTCTTGTCATTTTCAAATTAAGCTAAGCAGGTAGCCATGGATACAGGTAGTACGGCTAGACATGCCGTTGAATTAAAGCCAACTTGTATTAATTTCTGCCGATTTCTTTATTGATACGTACGACTAATTAGAGCCGAAGCCAATATATGAATCAAAAGCAAGCACTCGTAGTTGAGGGAGACGTAAATGCAAGTTTCTTCTCAATATTCTCACTACAGCTAATCAGCTACGTACTATATACCAATGGATGAAACTTCAGTCGTCAAAGCCAACTCTTCATGTGATCACAAACCCTCAAGAGGTGGCTGGAATGCTGTCTTCTTTCTCATACGTTAGCTCTCTCTTTGTACCCTTTTCTTCTCATACTCATGTTTTTCGATCAAACGAGGGCGGGGTTTACTCCCTATATCAGTTATAAGAAATGTAAATGTACAAATATTTATAAATAAGTAGGATATTCCACTACTTAAATACCCTGCACTTACGTTAGCTGGTTTTCTCATTTAGTATTGGTTCAAAAAATATTAATTTTTTTGAGTGAATTCCACAAAATTTTCACATATATACATATTACTATACTCATACAAATCATTCTTCTGCTTTTAAAATATATACTTTTGTCTAATTTTATTTTTTTTATTATGTGTGTGTGCTTTTTTTCTTTCTTTCTCAAGAATTAGATATTATATTGTTGGAAGAAAAAAAAACATTTTAATTGAAAGCCATTACACAATGAACATTGAAATGCAGTTGTGGAGATGGCAGAGAGATTTGCATTCTATGGATTAACTGGAAACTTAATAACATACCTCACCAATGTACTACAAGAGAATACATCGACAGCCGCAAAGATCGTGAACACCTGGATCGGTGTCTCCTTTGTCTTTCCTTTGCTCGGAGCTTTCATAGCTGATTCATACCTTGGTCGTTCCAAGACCATTATATTCTCTTCCATCCTATATTTCTTGGTATACCAAGCACTTCTTGTTATCCAATTTTGACACACACACACACACATATATAAACATATACGTGTATATAAATGTTTGATGAAATTGATGAGCACAGGGAATGATTTTGTTGACACTATCAGTGTCGGTGATTCCTTGGCACAGTCGAAAGGCGGTGTTCTTCATAGCACTGTACATATTGGCGATAGGAGAAGGAGGACGCAAGCCAATCATTCAGACATTTGCAGTGAATCAATTTGAAGAATCGTCAGTGCAAGAGAGAATGGCCAAGAGCTCCTTCTTCAATTGGTGGCACTTTGCTTCTATAATTGGTCGTGTTTCTGGCTTTTCCTTTGTTATTTATCTCCAGGTATTTCATGCTTCTACGTTTTCTCAGATTAATACTAGCCAAAGAATTTAAAATCCGCCTAACACCAATACGTACACACGAACGCACAAATTAATCATCATTATCTTCAATTATAAATTTTTGAATAAATTGTGATTCAGCTATTACATGCTAATATTATGTTATAATGATATATTATTTTGCTATTTTTTTTTTTTCAAGTTACATGTTGGCATAGGTACTATAATGCATAAATATAAGTACCTATGTTAGATATGACATGAAACAATACATCATATATAACAAACCTTAATATTTTATTTATAACACGCCAAAAAATTGCATTTTCTGTAACGTTTTTTGTTGCTTTGGATCATTTTGGAGAAAAAAACTAACAAGTACAAATATTTATGATATGTAACATATTGTGAAGTGTCCATACATATTATGTCAAACACGCGTTTGATATGGGTACAATTACCTTTTTTATTTTTGGAAATGTTGGTGCAATATAATATAATATAATATATATATATATATATATACATATATAGATGCAGTTTTTCTTTTTCTTTTCCTTTTCTTTTTTTTTTTTGCCAAAAAGCATTTAGGCAGTGTTCAAAGATAAAAAAATACACCTATTTTTTAAATACGAAGAAACTACTAGTAACCAACTGTGAATTTACCCTTTATGTAGGAAATGTGCAAGGGAAGCACATTTTGATGTGGACCGTTCGGATTAGACATAAACATGCTAAATTTTTTAAAATAAAATATTCAATTTAAAAAGATATAATCGAATACGGACGAGTCAAATTTTATATCTCAACGATTTCTCATTTTCTCTACTTATATCCTTCACATCTCTGAAGAACGTGCAGGGGATTCAAGCCCTTTTTTTAAACAAAAATTTCTTAATTGTATGTAACCAAAAAAATTCTTAATTGTACATAGAAAATTATGCAGGGTTTTAATATTTTTTATTTTGTTTACCAATTACAGAATTTTTACTCTTTTCGTTGGCATTTTATTCTTTTAATTAGGACAACGTTGGGTGGCCTCTAGGCTTTAGCGTATTAGCGGCGGCTTTGGCTGTTGCGGTTGGTATTTTCTTGCTTGGCATAAACATGTATCGGAAACAGTTGCCTTTGGGAAGTCCGTTCACTGTGATGGCGCAGGTGTTAGTCGGGGCGGCTCAAAAGTGGCGCGTGGATGAGGCACGCGACGGAAGAGGTGTCTACTTTGGAGATACAATGAATGGAGATATGCAGGTGGAGCCTCAGTCATCGACTTTGGGTCGGACCAAACTTTTTCGGTACTACAAAATATGACTGAAATTATATTCTTATTATTAATTTCTTAAAAAATTATAGAATTCTTATCTTTTGTGAAAGGTTTCAATTATTTTACCTAACCATGAACTAAATTTTGAAACTTTTTTCTATAGCTGCATACTTTCTCCCACAAGATGCACATGATAGATCATAATAACTTCAAAATTTTCAGGAGATAGTACTTGTTTTTCCAACATTCAAACCCTATTGTAGGAAAAAAAAGGAACAAATTAAAATGTTACATAGAGCCAAATTGTGTGGAAAAAGATTAAAATAATAAATTTGCACACAAAGAAGAGCTGCACTATTCATCATTTATGAATAACATGGTGCCTTATGAATTTTGTATTTTATATTCATATGGATTAATTGATTAATCCACTATCCCATTATGCATTGAAACATCTATCAAATTATAGCATCATATATACTTTTGACCTGATTCAGATTTTTGGACAAGACAATGATAATTGACGACATTGATGTATCAAGAAACACCAGAGATCCTTGGAGGCTATGCTCACTAAACCAAGTGGAAGAAACAAAGCTAGCCCTATGCTTGATACCCATATGGTTAACAAGCTTGTACAATAGTGTAGTCCTAGCTCAATTGTCAACCTTTTTCACCAAACAAGGCGGCACAATGGTTCGATCCATCGGACCACACTTCACCGTCCCACCAGCATCAGTCCAATGTATCACAGGCTTTACCATCATCATCATCATCCCAATCTATGACAGGCTCTTCGTGCCTTTGGCGAGAAAATTCACAGGCACATTCACAGGCATCACGATGCTTCAAAGAATCGGCGTTGGCTTATTCTTTTCTCTTCTCACCATGGTTGTGGCTGCCCTAGTTGAGGCCAAAAGGGTTAAAGTAGCAAGTGATCACAATCTCTTGGACGATCCGCTGGCGATAGTGCCAATTAGGGTTTGGTGGTTGTTGCCTCAGTATATTCTGTGTGGGGTTTCTGATGCTTTTGGAATTGTGGGGCTTCAACATTTTCTGTATGATCAATTGCCGGAGGCGATGAGAAGCGTCGGAGCTGTGTTTTTTATTTGTAATGTTGGGATTGGAAACTTCATTAGTAGTGGTATTATATCTGTTGTGGAGGTTGCAAGCAGTAAAGGGAAATGGCTTGGGAATAATCTGAATAGGTCACACCTTGATTGCTACTATTTTCTGCTTGCTGGGTTAGGGCTTCTGAATTTAGGTCTCTTTGTTGTTGTTGCCAAGCAGTATGTGTACCGGAAAGCCCCTGAAAACTACAATAACTCAAAGTCTTGATTGATGCAGGGACCTCACTTGTGGGGCTTGTTTCTCTTGAGAAATTATTGGATATTTTTGGAGTATCTTACCATTCATATTCTTTTTCATAAAACTAGTTTAAATACGAAAAAAAAAGAAGTACTTTAATAAAAAGAGAAGACATATGTGCATTAAAAAAGTTAAAAAAAAAATGAGAAGATTTGAATTGAACTGCTTTTATTGATAAGGATATGCATGACATAATATATTTTCATAGTATTTAATAAATTTTCGGGCTTTATGCTCACACATATTGATCGGAATCCTCGTTTTGGTTACGAAAGGAATCTCCTTTTTCCTATCTACTGTAACCATGCTTGTGGCTGCCCTGGTAGAGGCCAAAAGGGTTAAATTAAGCTGGTACTGATCAGAACCTTTTGGATAATCCATAGTTAATATTGCTAATTAGGGTTTGTTGGCTGCAATTATTGTATATTATTTAATTATTTGGAGGTTTGTTTGATATACTTTGAAAGGATTAAACAACCAAGGAGTTCTGATAGATGTGCCATTCCATTATTTTCAAGGTTAAATTTAGAGGAATTGCATGATAGATCATGTATCAACTAATTACTGCTTATCTGTTTTCTCGTCTGAAATCATGTTTTGAAGAAGTAGTTAAAGAGCTATTTTTTCCAAAACGAGGTTTTTAAAGGAAAAACAAACAGGCCCGTCAATTGGAGGTTATTGAACTAGAAGACATCATAAACACAAAAATGATTAAATAATTTTAATAAAAGCATATGATACGGAAATTGTTTCCACAACTTGTTGCGCAAGGGGTTGAATTGGCTTCTTACATACATATCTATATCTATAAGTTTCTTTTGTCTTTTGGTGACATAAATAGACTCACGTACGTAGAATAAAAACCAATAGGCGACAAGGAAGATAGAATCTAATCCCTTTTGAATGGTATGCCGTGGCCATCAAACAAAGCGCATCATGTCACTTATTATTATTATTATTTTATTATTATCAAGTCAGTCTGCATATTATTATCATTTATGTTAAATATTAATATATTAATATTAATATTTTTATATCTCTCTTAACAAGACATTTTTATAAACATAGTTTGGAATAAAATATTAGACAGCATGTTAAAAAACTCAACTATTTATCAAATGTCATCTGTACCGAATATTGTTGGTAATATTAATATTGAATATTGATATTGATATTAACATTAACATGTCCTTCGTAAACAGTATCTTTTTGTTTTACATTTTCTGCAACCGAATATAAATTGACAAGTGCCTACATGTGTGTGTGTAATATATAATGACTTCTTATTACAATTGAAAACAACAAACACCGCTAAGTTTCTTCTAATTCTCATAGCTAAGCAACCATGGGTACCTCCACTGATCCAATCAAATCCAACTCTTCAAGTCATCACAAACCCTCTAGAGGAGGTTGGAATGCTGCCATCATATGTAAGCTCTCCTATCCTCTTATATCTTCATTATAATTTCACTTTAATTTGCAAAATGGGTTTCACTTGGTTTTGAGTTCTATATGATTTACGGGATTTTAGTTTCGCCTAGTCAAATATTTCAACTGCCTATTTTTATTATTTATTCCAAAGAATTGAGATGACATTTAGATAATTAGTTTCCGCCAATCTGTTGGGAATACCTTTGATATTCAACAAAAATATACTGCTGAAATCTTAAGTATAAGAAAACTAAAATCCATTGAGTTGTATAGAATTCAGATACGTTAACTTGATCGTTTCATGCATTACTTTTTGTTTTTTTTTTAATCCTTTTAAGAATTCATATTAAGTGAGACCTATCCGCCCCATAGATACCCACACATCAAAACAAATCTCCTATATATACTTTAATTGAAGTGAAAAAAACGAAGTAATTATTAAGAGATGGATCCGACTTTCATAGAATATTTGTATGTGTGGAGGGGAGACTCATCTTTCTTTCTTTGTTTTTTATTTTTTGGCCAAAACGACGTGAGACTGAGACCTATCTTTCTTTCTTTCTTTTTTTCCCCCTTTCTCCCATTTTACTTCTTTTAAAATACAGTTTGAAAGATCATGATGTTGTAATAACTTTAAAACATTGCTTTTACAAAGCCTGAAACTTAATGACAAACATATTAGAAAAGTTTAAAACACGTGCTTATTTTCTTGGCAGTGGAGATAGCTTTAATTACGACTTCAGCCACCTATCATAGGTAGGTATATATGAACAAATCCTAGTGGAGCCTAGGGGTGATCATGGGCCGGGCCGGGTTGGGTTTGACCCATGCCTGATACCCGGCCCGAAATATCTCGGGCCAGTACTAGACCAAGTACCGGGCTGACCTGATACTATATATCTTTTTTTTTTAAAATTTAAAAATAAAAAAAATTATTTAATAATAAAAAATATATTTATTTATCCTTAAAAATAGATTTTCTTAAAAAATAATCTTACAAAAAAATAAAATTGTTCAAAATATATGAATATTTAACCATTATACATTATTTTTACATAAATATTAAGTTAAAAAATTAATTCAAAATTTAAAAAAATTTGAAACATTAAAATCTTAAAAATTTTTTATAATATTTACATAGCAAATATATTATATTAGATATATAAAGGAAAAAAATTCTACAAAAATCAATTAAGATATATAAAAAACTAGAAAAAAAAATTAAAATATATATATATATAGGTCGGGCCGGGACAGGGTTAGAGTGCTTGGCCCTAACCTCGGCCAGACCCGATTGGCTCGAAATAGCTGGGCCGGGCCAACCGGGCATCGGGCTAACCTGTTCAATCCTAGTGGAGCTGGACAATGACTTATTTTGGGGACTACTCGATATAGTCAAACTAGACTGAAAGAGTGCATTAACAATAAAAAAGAAGTCATTAGTGAAAGTTAATTCAATTAGTGAAGATGTGACATATATTTTATAAGAACGTAGCTTTGAATCATATTATTGATGTGATGACTTTATTAATAGATAATATATAAGTATTTTTATAAATGTTAACTCACCTAAACTTTTTTCCCCACATAAAAGGAGGACATTGTAATTTCAATAAAATGAGAATTTTTTATTGGTTTTGAAACAGAGATAATTCCTCTCTCTCTCTCATATATAATTCACACGTAGGAAATCGATCTAATAAATCCAAAAGTAGTATATTACTCATCAAATCCGAAATCTAAATCCAACATCTTTGAGACTTTTTTCACACGATGTACACAGTTATGGAGATGGCAGAGAGATTTGCATTCTACGGTTTAACTGGAAACTTAATAACTTACCTCACCAATGTATTGCAACAGACAACATCGACAGCGGCTAAGATTCTAAGAATGTCAACTCCTAGATTGGTGTCTCCTTCATCTTTCCTTTGGTTGGAGCCTTCATAGCCGATTCCTACCTTGGTGTAACATCCTACCTCCTTAATCTCCTCTGTTAACCTCAAACTTCAAAACTTGACCAAACACAACCCTGATACCTTAAAACAACATTCCAGAACCTCAAAACAGTGGAAACGACTCATAAAACAACACAAATAGGTTGGGGGCAGTGACTGCTACAGGACCGCCGCGGCTCGAGCCTCCCTTGCTTTTGGTCCGCTTCTGGATACACTGGCGCCGCTGCCTAGAACCTGGCACCGCGGCACCCCTTGCTGATATCCCATATCAGCAACTTTCATACTCCGAGGTGGACTTCCGACGCGCATAATTTTATACTCCGACCTCCGATTGACTTGATTCCAACTCCTACAAGTCAATCTAGTCCCCATCTATCCAAAGACATCACTTTTACCTCAATCCAACTATGTATGGAGATTTTGGACACTTAACACCATTTTGGCCACTTATTGACTAAAATTCGCAACTAACAACCTCCAATTGCCACCAAAGGCAACTGGTCGCTCAGAGACCATTCATACAGGTCCGAAACCCCCAAACCAACTTGTCCAAAGAGGCTTCACCTCAAAGGAACCACTTCTCTGAGATTTGACCCCTTGGAACCCAACTGACCAAACGGGCTATAGGCCCCGACATACCCCTCAGGCTCAAACACAACACTAGACTCACAAATACCAACATACAACACTTTAAACTCCAAACGCCATTCAACCATACATACCATATATATAAACATATATACATAACCAGTCACAACCATATCATTTATCCAATTACAACCCTTTCTATCCTACTTGGCACAAGATACACATACAAAATACACACTACATAGACTATTCCCATGTACACGGCTACTCTCGCGTCTTCTCCGGACTAGTACCAGAACCGTCACCTGAAAGGTTAGTCATGGGAAAGGGGTGTGAGACAAAGTCTCAGTAATCGGGGACAACCACATACAATATATATATATATATACTGACCCACACAGTTGTGCAATGCAATGTTAATGAATGGTATGCATATTCTCCCTCATACACGGCTAGAACCACGAGCTGTCGTCATCACAAGACATTTCAATAGATGATTCCCTTCCAACAGTCGGTGAAGACTGATTCCGGGACATCACCAAGCTCACCTTACTCTAATGCAACCCGGCCAATGGTTACACTAAAGCTTGCATCGTGGCTCTACTTCCCTTAGACCATCACGAATTAATGATGATTTAGGGAAGGTGCATCCCCAAATCCACTGCCACTTGGCTCTCCCAAGGAGAGGATTTAGTGACAGGGATATTTCATCATATCATATTGTCTTCTGCCGCCTGACTCTCCCATGGAGAGGATTTAGTGACAGGGATCTTTATCGTATTATCATCTCATCTCATATCATATCACCATCACTTCATCATCAATCTCTCACTATGCAATCGTATGGTGATGATGTCAATGTCATGCCAACATGCCTCTGCGTATATATATATATATATACACATCATTATCATCACAATCATGATATGGACATGCCAGCATGCAATTGTATGAGGATGCTATAAATCACAATATAAATATATAACCATCATACATCAACTAGTCGTGCATACCACGATATATAAGAAAACCATACATATACACAATTAGTATCGTGGTATGAAAAGGAACATGCATATATATATATATACAGTTATATGTCCTATCATACCATACAAACAATACAATATAAACATACACCCGGTTACCTCAACTGTTATTACCACACGCACACGAGTTCCACAAGCTTCCTTGAATTGTTCAATACACGTGAACCTCTCTCAATAGCCAACAACCTTTACAATACCATAATTCTTCCATTAACACAATATATCAATAAACCAAACATCACAATACAACCACATTAACCTAACCCAAGGTTCCAACACCCTTTTCATGCATCAATAAGCTCTTAGGAATCACTGCAACACTACACAACCTCATACACTTCGGATTTCCAAGAGCTCTAACCAAAAACAACCTAGGGTTAAGCTCAAATCATACATACACCCTTTAAAACTCACATCCAAGTAACAAGAGCACCAAAATACATTCCATTAACCTCAAAACATCCATTTCAATCGGTGGATTTCACCCCAAACCGAAAAGCCAACCTTAACCTCGAAAATCCCAAATCTTAGCCAAAGAAAATGGAGAGGGAGGAATAGAGAACACTTACCAACTTGAATCCAAGCTCTTGAGGTCCGAAAATCACTCCTGGAAGCCGAAAATATTGAACCCTAGCTCAGCTCCCTCTGCCTCCTCCGTCACCCCCTTCGTTTCTTTCTCTTTCGTCTAACTGAACTGATATGGATTTAAGCAATTTTCCCGACTCTCGCCACGGCTCCAGCATACCTCACTGCAGCGCCACCATTTTCTTCCAAAACAAAGCCACTAGAAAGCTTCTCGCCGCGGCGGCTCTTCTTCGCACTGCGGCGTGGAGCTCTTCCAGACTCCACTTGAGCCTTCCTCTGTTCTATTCTCTTCAGTCCTGAACACAAAGCCAAGAAAAAATAATATGAGGGGTGTTACACTTGGTGTCTTCAAAATCATCATCTTCTCTTCCATCATATATTTCTCGGTATATATAATATATACACACTTTCCCACCTGCCAAACACTTTCATGTTAATTAGTTTTGACATATATATATATATATATAAAGATGAATATTTGATGAAATTGATGGCAAAGGGAATGATTTTGTTGACACTATCAGTATCAGTGATTCCTTTGCATAGCAGAAAGTTGGTGTTCTTCATAGCGTACTTTACATATTGGCAGTAGGAGAAGGAGGACACAAGCCAAGTGTTCAAACACTTGTAGCTAATCAGTTTGGTGAGACTCACCACAAAAGAGAATAGCCAAGAACTCCTTCTTCAACTGGTGGAACATAGGAATTGTAACTGGTGCTCTATATGCTATTTTAGTTGTTATCTATGTCCAAGTAATTCAGGTTCCAATTCTATTTAATCCACATGGTTTTACTCACCTTGTTTAAGATATCAACTAGGTAAGACTTCTCTCCTCATTTTACGGTCTTATTTCCTCTAAATCTGCTCAAAGTAGGCGTACTTTATGTAGATCTGGAAGGGACAAGACCATTTGGCCCGGAAACAAACCAAAACCATATCAGCCATCTGTTCCATATCATCAAGGAGAGTAAAATGTCACTTGTATGAAATGGATGGACGAGATCTTGGACAACATATAGAATTAAAATCTCATGGCTTTTATAGAATTCATACCTAGAGATTAAACATTTGTTTTGTTTTAATTTAAAGTTTGGCTTTAAATCCTAAAATCTTAGGTTTCTTTTCTTTTTCTTTTTAATTCTAATTGAGTCATTACTTTAAAAATGATAATAAAAATATATTATACTATGAACAAGTAGAGGCTTAACAATCTTGATGCTATATTATACTATAAAAATATATTAATTACTCAACAAGTTATTAAGAACAAAGAAATTTCTTTAGAGAGCGTTAGCCACCAAATAAATTACAGTACAAATTAAATCACTAGTCTTTATCACTTTTAATCAGAGTCATAATTTCTAATTTCTTATTTATCATAAATTTGTTAACAAATTTAGTCTCACTACAAGTAATCAATTATTCACCAATATATAGGTAGATTTGTGATAAAGTATCCTAGTGAAACAGCTGATCATTAGATTAAAAAAAATTATTGCTATTTTTCAACCGTTTACTGATTAATTTTTAATTATGTTTTTTTTTGTTGACATTTTATGCACTTAGGAGAACGTTGGCTGGACCACAGGTTTAAGTGGTTTAGCTGTAGCTTTGGCGGTTGCATTTGGTATCTTCATGTTAGGCGTAAAGAAGTACAGAAAACAAAGGCCATTGGGGAGCCCCTTACACTGTAGTGGCGCGAGTACTAGTAGTGGCAGCTCGGAAGTGGCGCATGGATGTGATGCACAATGGAAGTGATATATTTTATAGAGATACTATAGGTGGCAGTATCCTTATAGGGACTCAAACTAAGACTGTGGTTCGCAACCAACAGTTTAGGCAAACCATGAATAATAATTTTTTTTAAAATAATCTGACCTTAATTGTTCTTTAAATTATTTGTTATTTATTAATCACCCAATAAAGATTCAAATTTAAATTTTGACATCAAACATAGTTTTATACTTTTGAACATTTTCAGATTTTTGAACACCGCAATGATAATTGATGACATTGATACATCAAGCAAAACTAGAGACCCTTGGAGGCTATGCTCATTAAACCAAGTGGAAGAAATGAAGTTGGTTCTTGGCTTCATACCCATATGGCTAGCAAGTTTGTACATTAATTTAGTATGCGCTCAAATGTCAACCTTCTTCACCAAACAAGTCAGCACAATGGTTAGATCCATAGAACCTTACCTCAATGTCCCACCAGCATCACTCCAATTCATCTCAAGCTTCATCATCATTGTCTTCATCCCAATCTATGATAGACTCTTTGTGCCTACCATAAGAAAATTCACAGGTAAACCCACAAGCATCACAATGCTTCAAAGAATCAACATAGGCCAAGTCCTTTCTCTTCGCACCATGCTCGTGGCCGCCATAGTAGAGGCCAAAAGGGTTAATGTAGCAAGTGATCACAATCTCTTGGACAATCCAAAGGCAATAGTGCCAATTAGGGTTTGGTGGTTGCTTCTTCACTACATTCTGTTGGGGTTTGTGGATGTTTTTGCAATTATAAGGATTCAACAATTGTTCTATGATCAAATGCTAGAAGCCATGTGAAGCATGGGAGCTGCTTTGTATATCAGCAATGATAGGGTTGCAAATTTCATAAGTAATGCCCTTATATCTATTGTGAAAGAAGCAGGCAAAAGGAAATGGCTTGGGAATAGTTTGAATAGGTCACACCTAGATTGCTACTATTTTCTACTTGTAGAGTTAGGGATTGTGAATTTGGGTGTTTATGTTGTGGTTTCTAAGAGGTATGTTTACAAAAAACTTGAAGGACATGACGCAAAGGAAGAGAAAGAGATGATGGATCTTGTGTAACACCGTACTTTGAAAACTCCCAAATGAAACTCCTAAAACCTCAAAAACAGCAAAAAACTACAAATAGAACTAGAGTACGTCTGAGTCGTGGAGAGCTACAGCACCGCTGCGGTGTAACAACCTTATTACATTATCTTGAACTTAGTTTCAAGCTAATGGGAAGTAAACTTAGTAATGTGTGTAGGACCAGACGAATTAGGACTAGAGAAAGGATCCAAATGAGACAAAGCTGAAAATGAAATAGAGAAGAGCCAAGCCGTGGTGAGATATAGGGCTGCCTCGGTGAGAGATACTCGAGATATTTCAATTTTTCCTAGCCGAGAGCTCTTGTGCCGCTGCAAACTTACTAGTGCTGCGGCGAGAGTCACGGAATCCATTTAAATTAAAAGCATTTCAGTAGACCAAGCAAGAGAGAAACAGAGGAAGAGAAGAGTGACCTGTGTTAGGGCTTCAAAGATCCAGTCTTGAGAGGTGATTTTTGGACTCTATAAGCTTGATAAATTGTTAGTAAGTGATTTTTGTTCCCTTCTCTCCATTTTCTTTGGTTTTGAGGTGATTTTTTTGGTATATATGTTGGGTTTCCCATTGTGGCTGAAATCTACCAATAAAATGGATGAAATGGGATCGATTAATGAGATGTTATTTAACTAATGATGCTTGAGTATGATTTTTAGAAGGATTACACATGATTTGGGGTAAACCCTAGGTCAGAATAGCTTGAAAGAGTGTGAAATCTAAAATTTATAGGATTGGTTAAGATTTGAATGGTTATTTGGAGCTCAATGATGCATGAAAATATGGTTGAAATCTTGGGTTAAGCCTAAATAGCTAAATTATGGAATTTGGATAATTATGTTATATGTTAATTAAAGATATTATGGTATTGTAGTAGTTTTTTGGTTGATCGGAGGAATGCAAGTCATGGTTGGGCAATCCGAGAAGTTTATGGAATTCGTGTGTGTGTGGTATTGACAACTTCAAGTAACTAGGTGTTGTGTTCATTTGTTATTTGTTGAGATGTATATATATGTATATATGCATGTCCCTGTTCATACTGTAATATTGTTATGTGTGTCTGTATGGTTTTTCTATATATCGTGGTATGCACACGACTAGACATAGTATAGATTTTGATTCCTTGGAATTGATGTGATGTTGATGAACATGATATTACATGTGTACAAAGCATGGTAGTATGATCATTATGATGAATATGATGATAATTTTATAGTGACATATATAGGATGACATGGTATGAACATCATCACCATATGTACATTGTCAGAAATGGTAGAATGGGTGGTAGTGATAAGATATGATATAGTGAAGTAAGAAAGAGATCCCTGCCGCTAATCCTCTTTTATGGCCCAGAGAGCTAGGTGGCAGTAGATTGCTCCTTCCCTAAATCACCACCAATTTGTGGTGGTCCAAGAGAAGGAAAGCCACGATCTAAGTACTAGTGTAACCTTTGCAGGGTTGTATTAGTGTGAGGTGATATTGGTGATGTCTCAGGATCAATCTTCACCAATTGTTGGAAGGGATCACTTATTTGAAATGTCCCGTGATGACACCAGCTCATGGGTTTAGCCGTGTATGAGGGAGACATGCATTCCATGACATTTTGCATTCATTGCACCATGTGCATTATTATATGAATTATTATATAGGTTGCATGTGTGTATTCCTGGTTACTGAGACTTTGTCTTATACCCCCTCCCATGACTAACATTCCAGGGGATGGCTTTGGCACTAGTTCGGAGAAGATAAGGGAGTCATAGTCTTTCCAACCTTGGGAATCTTCAAGTTAACAATAGTATGTGTATTGTCTATGTTATATATTGAGCCAAGTAGGATAGTATGTTTGTAATTGATATGAGGATCATGATGACTATAATGATGAAGATTGTATGATATATATATATATGATGAATGATATGGGATGATGTTGATGATGATAAGTTAGGATGATGTGGTATGATGTATGCATGTCTCAGTGTGTTTATGAGTCAGAATGGTCATATGTGAGCCCAAAGGGAGTTTTTAGGTCTCGTATGTATGTTTTGGGCATGTAGTCCATTGAGTGAAATTGGGCTTCAAGGGGGCCAAATCTTGAAGGAATGGTTTCTCTAGGGTGAAACCTCTTTAAACAAGTTGGTTGAGTCAATTAAGACTCGTGTGAATGGTTCCTAGGTGCCAAATTGCTTTGGATGGAAATTGAAAGAGGTTTGTGGGGAGTTTTGGTGAAAAAGTGGACAAAACAGTGTTAGAATTCTAAAATCTCTATACGAAGATGAATTGAGGTGAAACCAGTGTCCATGGATAAATGGGGACAAGATTGACTTGTAGGAGTTGGAATTAGGTCAATTAGGGGTCGGAGCACAAAGTTGTGTGCATCGGATGTTCACTCTGAAAACTTGGAATTTGCTAATATAGTATTAGTAAGGGGTGCTGCGGCACCAGAAGCCAGGCCGCAGTACCAGTCACTTCTGTTTGAAAAAAATTTGGAACTCAAAAGCTTCTATGCACCTTGATTTTGCTGTTTTGGTTTTGTTTGACCAGTTTTTCAAAGTTTCAGGTGATATGTGGGGTAAATTAGAGTAGGGTATTACACGCAGCCTGGGAGAAGTAGAACCACTTGGTGTTGGTGCCAAGCTTCTAATACCACATAAGCATTTTGTTAAATTTTTTAGACAAACTTCCGATGAGCACAACTTTGTGCTCCGACCTTCGATTAACATGATTCCAACTCTTACGAGTCAATCTTGTTCTAATCTAACTATAGACACCTATTTCACCTAAATCTATCTCCGTGTGGAGATTTTAGATACCTGTGACCGATTTGGTCACTTTTTGGCCAAAACTAATCACCAACCACTTTCATTTGCCTCTAAAGGCAATTTGGCATCTTGGGACTTTCTACACAAGTCCTAATTGACACAATCAACTTGTATGAGGAGGTTTTACCCTAGAGGAACCACTTCTCTAAGATTTGACCCCCCTGAATCCCAATTCCATATAATGGGCTATATGCTCCAAACATATATACAAGCCTCAAAACCCCATTTGGACTCACCTATGTAGCCACTCTGGCTCACGGACATGTGCTCCAATAACAATGATCCATACCGGGGTCCATATTATCATTACACATATACAACTCATGCTTAGCTCATATCCTCACTTAACATATATTATCCCTTATCATCAATTTCATCACATAATTATCTATATCATCCAAACATCATCTTCACAATCATCCTATTATCATATAGCGTATAGATAATACTTCTAGGACACTTATATAGGCACCAAGCCATAACAACCTACTTGGCATAATATTACATAAACTAAATTACAAACTACCAGTTATACTTAAAATTCCTGAATGCTGTGAGGCTTATGACTTCTTGGTCTTCTCCGGACTAGTATAGGAGTCTTCACTTGAAATGTTAGTCATGGGGTGAGACATACGTCCTAGTAATCGGGGGTAATGACATATATACACATAATCATACTTGCATGCTAATAAGAGATATATTTCATCATCAATGCAGTATGCATGATATGTAGACACTAATCCTATCAATACATGGCTAGAACCATGTGTTAGTTACCATGATAAGGTTACCTTAACCAGTGGTCCTTTTCCAACAATTTGTGATGGTTGATTTCAAGGTCACCACCTAGTTCTCCTCCCAATGGTTATGACCCGGCCAAAGACCATTGCACCAAAGGTTGGACCATGGCTCTCTTTCCCTTGAACCACCCGAATTGGTGACTACTTAGAGAAGGTGTGTCACAGCCACTTGAGTCTCCTGACCATAGGACGACTATTTAGTGACTGGAATATACATAAGCCACACCGCCTGAATGTAACAACCTACTCTAATTTACCTCACACATCACCTAAAACTTCAAAAAACTGGCCAAATAAAACCAAAACAAATAAATTAGAGTGCGACACCATGGTCTCAAAAATGCCGTCATGGTGTGGAAGCTCTCAAGTTGAAAAATTTTTGGAATAGAAGAGTTAATCACCTCTGTCCCAAAAATTTTTCAACTCGAGAACTTTTGTGCCGTGGCAGTATTGTTGAGGCTGTAGTGCCACACTCTGATATTCTTGCTCTGATTCGGTTAGGCCAATTTTTGAGATTTCTAGAGAAGTATGAAGCTATATTGTAATTGGGCCGGCGTTACACTAAATACAAGGCTTCATGTGCTATTTAGCAGATTGGCATACCACATGGTATATCGAGCATCATCACCCAAGCCATATGTCCCAACAATATATACAATGTGAGAATTCCCAATACATACTAACGTGTCAACATATATTACTTTCTAATATGCTAGCATGCTTTATGAATGTGTACAATATATCATGGGGTGCATAATTATCATTTCATATCAATAATCATCATGATTTACATATATCACATTCACTAACATCATATTGCCATTTTCATCATACAACGAGATAAGATTAGATAACTTACTAGCTATATAACTATACATATCATGATATGAATATGATCAACCATAACCGAGTTATAATACATATCATGATATGAAAAGGGTAAAACATATATATAAGGCATACATATCATGATATGAAAATGACTGAACATATATCACAAATATAGAAAGAAAAACCCCGGTTACCTCAATTGTCCAAACCACTCGATACCTCAGTAGGCTAATGGAGCAACCACAAACAATTTGATGCCTTACGATCACAACTCGAAGCCAAGAGACCACAATCAAGTAATAGAACTACCTATATAACATCAATTCCTTGTTACCATTGTAAATCCTCAACCATTAGCATACATATTTACCAACTTAAACATAAATCGAATGGAAATAAAGATTCATCAGGCAAACCTAGGCATCAAAACACTCTAAACAACTCTTAAAATCATAATCATACTTCCTCAAGTTTAGATTCCCAAACTTGTCAACATTTGGGGGTTAGGGTTTGGAAGATATACAACTTAAACATCATAAAACCAATGCCCAATCCATATAAATATCTAAAAATACCTCTAAAATACATTTAAGCACAAATTAATTGTGGAATTCAACCCAAACTAGAACCTTAGCCCAAATAATGAAAATCATTGAATAATCTTGAAGAAAATAACGAAGATGAGGGTTGAGAATCAACTTACCAACATGAATCAAGTTTCCTAAGTCTCAAAATCACGTCCTCTCACTATCAAATACTGAACCCTAGTAGAGCAGTTTGTCCTCCCTCCATTTTTCTTTTCTCCTAGCAACCAGTTTAACTACTGATTTAAACTGGTTCAACATTGCTCGCCGCAGCGCCACTTAAGTTCACCGCACCGCTAATGCCTTTTGTCTCTTGAAGGTTGTGGTGCTACTATTCCTCACTGCGGTGCCACTGCATTCTATCCCATTTTCTCCCTTTGTCTCAATTTTGAACCTTCCTCCAATCATGGTTCCCTTCGATCTTATACTAATTATCAATAATTATTTTAAGATTAATATTTAGGGTCATTACATTTGGCAAGTATATAATGTTTTAGTTATTTGCATATTCTTATTTAAGGTGTTACATTGTACTTCAAAGTACTTACACTACTTCTTAATCCAAAGGTTTAGTAAGTTTATTGGTCTTTTCACTATAATACTTCTTTTCTAATCCAATTTCATCAAACATTTTTCTACTCCTAATTTACACTGATATCTCACACTAAACTGACTGCGTATATTTATGGCTACATTCTAAGGGAATCATCCCAATATTGAAAAATACTTTTGGGGATTATCAAGACATAACTACTTTGCCCCATGTTCTTTGAAAGGCATGAAATGACCACCTCGCGTCACTAATACTAATTTTACTTTTCTTGGATGGTGTTCGCAACTGAGCTATACCGTAAGCGTGCTGGCCGAGGTAATAGTAAAGTGATGAGTGAGTATCATTTCCACAGGGGCTTATATTAAAAGTGATCAAATATTGGACATCGTATTTTCAATTAATTCAAGTAAAGTAATTAAAAGTTCACTATTTAATTAACTCCTACTATGAAAGACAAGCATATAAAATTAACAACAAGGACAACTAGGACTTAAAGAATTCAAAGAGACCTAGGATTATTTATCCCCCTTATATTTCATGAATACCCAATTGAACTCCTTTTACATTTGTTCTTAATGCAAGATTATGTTAGTTAGAATACCGATTTAGCTATATGTGCTCTCTCGAATCTTTAAATAGCTATTTAGTTTATTTAATTAAGTAATCTCTTAACTAGTTAATTAAACTCTCAAATTCAATTCAAATCCTAAGTGACTATATGAGGTTAGTAAGTATATCTCTACCCCAATAACACAACTCTTCACTCAACAAGGCAAGATTTGAGTTCTCACATGACTCAACTCAAGTTCTCTATATAAGCTAGCTTCCTCAAGCATAACTTAAATAAATCAGACAATCTTATTGGTGGCCAAACAATAAGAGGCATTATGAATAAAGCTAAATCAACATAAAGATAGCATTAATCACAAATATAATAGAGAAATGAGTATTTAATCCATACAAGGGTTCAGAATAATCCTAGAAATAGAGCACTAGCCATTCATGGTCAACAAAATCACAACAAAATATATCTCAATCAACATCATTATTGAACACAAGTAAGAAAAGGAAGAAGGAGATGTAAGAAAATCAAAGAGGGAAGCTAAAATCTCTTCAATGCTTTAAACCTTATCTTCAATCTCCTTCAAGAAGCCAAACCCTAGCACACCCAAGCTCTAAAAATTGAGTTCTAGACGTCCTTTCCATGCCCTTGCTTAGCCTCCTCAGATATTTCTTTCAAACCCTTCAAATACTCAGTTCAAGTGAACTTTGTGTTTAGCTGACGAAGGGTTATCGCTGCTGTTACAGGATCCAGGCCGCAGCTTTGTGTCATCCATCCATGGTGTTTAGCTCACTATTTGTCATGGGACCACGTCCTCATATCATCAAGCCGCGGCATGGGCATCTCTGGCTGTGGTCTTTCGTCACTGTCTGCTATGAGGCTGCGGCTTCGTTCCATCATGCCGCGGCGTGGTCTTCTTCGAATGCTTACTTTCTTCTTTGCTCCCACATCTTTCTCAAGTTATATTCTTTCCCTCTTTTCTTGGTCTCCTAACTTTACAAAAGGGGCCTAGTTTCCCCATGAGGTCTACAACAAAGATGAGGATTTATAATCTTTCATGGGAATAAAATAATGCATAATAAGGCAAAAACATACTACCATGCATTATTAGGATTAACTTATACATTTTCCTATCTTGAGTGTCAAGTGTGTACAAATATGAATATGTAACTCAAGAAAAATGCATTGAAAGGATATAATTATGTATGATTAACACACCCCTAAACTTAAACAATTACTCATCCTTGAGTAAACTGAAGGAGGAAAACCAGCTAGATTGCATAAATTATCTAATTACTATTGTAGCATGAATTTTCTCCTCACCAAGTGCCACCAAAGATAAATAACATAGGATCGAGTCAAATGACCATAGCCACATGACTTTCAATCCAATAATCAATTTCCTTGCAATTTCAAAGAGCGTGTGCGTGATTAATCAAAGAATAACTTTTCTATAAGTATTAAGATTGAAAGTAACACTCCAATATGCATAAAAAAATGCCTCAACATCAATACTTCATATGCCTAACCTCTTCCCCCCTCTCTACTTATAAGATAGCCACCATGTAATTTTGAGATCAATGGGACTTTTAAGCTTGTAGTGTAGCCAGGGTTAATGGCTTATTGAAATGAAGGGGAAAGAGGGATTGCAAATATCTTGAGATAAATGATGCATTACAAATCATGTCTCTTCCTTATTTTGAACTTTGATGTAATATATGATGCCAAGTAAACACCCCTAAACTTATCTCTTAATGAAGCATTTGCACTTCAAACATTTTTGGACTTTTGCTCCTCTCTCTCTCTCTATTTATATTTTTGTTTTGTTTTGTTTTATTTTGTTTTTTTTAGGAGCATACAACTTTAATGATTCATGAGAGTACAACTAATATAACCAAGCAGAGCTAACATCACCTTATACCCAAATATACAATTTACATAATTTCTCATCCCTTCACCCTTTCTAATCACCACTCATGATTTATCAATTATCTCAAAATTAAGGGTAATTCATGGTTTTTCGGGCTAAGTTGGTAAGGTCTCATTTATGGTTCCAACAAGAAAATTCACATGGTCTTTTAATTTAAGGCTCAAATGGGGTTTAAGCAAGTAAATATTCATCATGGTAAGCTTGAAAGGTTCAAACGCATTTTAAAGAATGCCCAAATCATTTCCCAAAAATACATGAAGTTCTTGATTCACCTCAAGGGGTTCCAAGATAGGTTCTAGATTAATGACATTTAAACAAACTATGCACCTCAATTTGCTACTATTCTCTCTTAATACAAACATTCAAATTATTCCTCAAGTATTGTGTGCAGAAATTTTCTTTAAAATTACCATAAAACAAGAAATTGATATTGTAATTCAAGTAGCTATGAGCATTACATACCCTTCTTGTGCAATCTATAATCTAAGCACCCCACAATCAGTAGATCCATGCACTCAATTCAGAAGATAACTTAACAATCTAGGTCAAAGTAGGATTTGAAAAGGAGGAAGAGTAATGGTAAAAGTTTAAAACTACATCAATTCAGCCCAAAAAGAACATCCTCAATGTCAGGACCAATGCACCAGAGTAAAATGAGGGGCATCTCTCAAACAGTATCACAATACAAGCAGATAAAACTGCATGAGAGGAACAAAAAGGATATGCAAATGCAATGAAAGCAATAATGATGTAAAGCAACAGCTGTCTCAACTATATGAATTCAATGGATCAAAGCATTGCAACAAAGTTAGTTTGAGGCAATGAATGCAAACCAGAGTTCCAATAAAAAGAGAACTACAAAGCAGATAAATAAAGATATCCAAAAGACAAAGGACATGAGAATGACACAAAGCGTAAAAACAACACAAGACAAATGAAAAACTCTAAGCTAGCTATCATCCGCAGGGTCCTATGCTCTGGGCATCTCCATAGGGTCTGACAATCTGGCTGTATCCTCAGGGGATAGAGGAACTTGCAAATGCTGTGCCAGCCTCCAAATGTCTCTATCCATTCTAGCTTGAGTGGTGACCATCTTGGTCTGAGTGGTACTAATGTGTTGGACCTCCTGATGGACCTACTGCAAATACAAAAATAAGCACTCCATTGTGTACTCCTCAGTAGGTGGTGGCGGTAGTACAGGCTGCTCAATGGGCGCCACCTCCTCGGGCTCATCCTAGGGTTGCTCCTCGCCAGGCCCTACCCTGTCAACTACTCTAATGGAGACATATTTGAACTCTTGTTTGTGTGGGAAGAGCTCCACACTTTGATGCTTCGGGGCCACTCTTGCCTTAATGTACAACCTAGAGATAAAATGAGGAAATCCAATAGGTGAATGTGACTTGGTGACCAAGTTCCTCAAATACTCAAAGATGAGCTAGGCAGCATCCACGGGCTCTCTGAGCATGAATAGGTAGATGAGGAGGGCCCTCTCTCGAGTAGCGTCACTCAAATAGGTTACAGAGACAAGGTTGTTACATATATAGTGTAGCCAGTAGTGCCGTTTGGTGCAAGTTAGCACGCTTGATATGATGATGGATGTCATCAATGATGTGCCACTGCGCTTGGCCCAACAAGGTGATCAACTCCGTAATCTCTTGGTAGGGCACTTCATCAGTGTGCTCTATGAAGTACTGGTATTGACAGTCTATCATAGTGGGGAGGTGGAAAAATGACTGAATGATAGGCTTTGAAATCTCGACCCACTTGCCTCGTACCTTGCACCGCAAGGCAGTGTGTTTCTCTGCCTCAACATAAAACTCTCGAACCATGGTGAGAGAACCTCCTTCTTGTTTCCTCACCAAGTAATTAAACCTGTATGACTCTAACCCGTGCTAGAATGGTAGGTCACTGTTATATGGGAAGTATTGTCAAAAAATGAGTGGCCAGGGCTTGTCTAGCTCTGTTTCTTCCTCTTCTTCTGGTTGTTCAGGCTGAGGTGGAGGCAGAGGTGAAGGTGGTTCCTGTGACTAACTAGCTCATTTGGTATGGGCCATACTTGCAAAGAAGCAATCATGGGTAGATAAAAGACAGCCAGCCCAAAGACCTTAAAAGACAAAAGCACAAGCTAAGCTAGATACTACAACAAGCTACAGACAAAAGACCTGCTACAAATTAGAAACAATACCCTGACCTACCAGCAAACAAAATGACGCACTAAACTAACAAACAATTAACAAAATGGACCACCAACTGTAAGCTACGACCAAGGGGACCACCAATAAGTATGGCAATAGACATGGGACAGTAGCATAATATGGAAAAAGCTATAAAGTAATGAAAAAATAGGGGAGAGACTCAACGGGGGCCCACAGGCCAACTCAATGACATAAGTATCATACACTGGGCCTACAAACTCAAATGCAATCAAACTACATGTAAAAGATTCCTAATACATAGGGTCAATGTCAATAGCAAAAGGTCTCAATCAGACTCAAGTAAATTCTTAAAGCAGTCATAATCCATAAGACCCACATACTTCCTATTTGACAAATATAATTCACCATACAATCAACATAACCCATAGCCTACGAATATTCTACAACATAATATGAGAAAGATTAGTGTTACACAAAATGCTACAGAACAGGGGGGCAGAGAAAGAGAGCACTTCCATGAGGGGGAATGGCCAACTTTGCTACTAACCCATGGTGATCGAGCAAATAGAGGGGAAGACAGTGGTGGGCAGTAGGCGAGAGTGTGGACCAAGAAGGGTTCAGTGATGGAGCACCGAGAGATTGAAGATGGAGGCAAAGCACTAATGGTGGATGGAGTGAAATTGGGTGGGGGGAACCGCGGGGAAAGGAGGATGAGAGTATGGATTTGAGAGGATGGAGGCTAAATGGGTGTAGTAGAGATGCATACCAGAGAGAGGGATGGAAGAGGGGAGGAAACCAGTGTTGAAGGAGAGGGTAGAGAGCCGGAGATGGGAGAGAGGAGGAGCTCGAGGTTGAAGAAGCTGTGTGAGGCTGCGGCGATGAAGAAATGAAGGAGTTATCAAACAACACGTGAGGAGAGGCTACTTTTGTTTTTAGCCACTTGGCTGGTATAGCCGCGGCGTGTACTGTATGACCCCGACTAAAATCATGGTTCATTGAGACCAAAATAGAATCATAGGCCCAGGAATTTTTGTTCCGGCCACTGGAAGATGTTTCACCACGGCCTCAAATTTTAGGGCCGCGGCGATAATGTCTTGCCCATGATTGAGAAGCCCACTGGAACTACTCATGCCATGGCCTTAAATTAAGAACTGCGACTTGAACACTTAGAATTATGCCTCAGCCACTGGAGGCTTTTTTGCCACTACTTTAATTTCTAAGCCGCAGCCTCATATTAGGCAATGCCTATCATCACATTTTACAGCGAATAAGCACAGAATTTTTTTTCCATCACTAAACACATTCCTCACCTCACACATGCTAGAAGCCACTATGATAGTCACAAGATGGCAGCCAATAGCACATGGCACACTTCAAATCCTATCTAATTCCACTACTTAAGATCAAGAGTTCTCAATCATGTTCAGTTCCTCATGTTTAACATTGCTCATGCATCAACTAGCTTAAATCCAGATCTAAACTATAGCTATTGCCAATATTTGCAGAAATAAGGTTAAATAAAGATTGAGTTTAGTGACTTCCCTATTGATATGCAATCTCCACTTTAGTCTTTCTTCACTCCTTGCCATGAATTTGTTTTCTTTAGGTCCCAAATGGCTACACATACCTTACCTACATTAAAACCAAGAACAAATATAAAACCTACTACACAAAGCACACAACCAAAAAAAAAACAATGAGATGAAAGTTAAAGAGCTTGGGTTGCCTCCCAAGAAGCACTAGTTTTATAGTCGCCAGCTCGACTCTTCACAGGACTAGCTATGCTCCGATAAATGAATGGTAGAGGTTTGACGATCCACCTTTCCACCCCAATAATGCTTTGGTCTCTATCCATTGACCTTGAATTTCTCACCATCATTTCCTTCAAGTTCCACAGCTCCGTGAGAAAACGCTTGAACCACAATGAGTGGTTCGGACCACCTAGATTTGAGCTTGCCTGGAAACAATTTGAGCCTTGAACAAATGCTTTAGGTAGAATTTTCTGATCATGCAGCTTCTTTGTTCTCTCCTTATATAACCTTGAGCTTTCATAAGCATTGAGATGGAACTCTTTAAGCTCATTCAACTGCAGTAATCTTTTTTCACTAGCAGCCTTCAAATCAAAGTTGAGCTTTTTTATGGCCCAATAAGCACTATGCTCCAACTTTATGGGTAAGTGACAAGCCTTGCCAAAGACAAGTCGATATGGTGATATCCCAATGAGAGTTTTGTAGGCTGTGCGATATGCCCATAATACATCATCAAGTTTAATGGCCTGATCCCTTCTAATTACACCCATAGTTTTCTCAAGAATGGTCTTGATGCCTCGATTGGAAATTTCAACTAGCCCATTAGACTGAGGATGGTAGGCAAGGGCCACTTTGTGCTTCACACCATATTTCCTCAAGAGTGCTCAAAATTGGCTGTTACAGAAATGAGTACTACTGTCACTGCTAATGGCTCGTGGAGTCCCAAATCTAGTGAAGATATGCTTCTTTAAGAACTTAATCACCGTCTTAGCGTCATTGGCCACACAAGCAGTGGCTTCCACCCATTTTGAGACATATTCCATGCCACGAGAATATATTGATTATTGAAGGATTTGGGAAGTGGTCCTATAAAGTTAATCCCCCAAACATCAAATAAGTCCACTTCTAGCATGTTGGTGAGTGGAATTTCATTTCTTCTAGAGATGTTTCCAATTCTTTGACATCTATCACATTTAAGCACAAACTCATACGAGTCCTTGAATATAGTTGGCCAGAAGAAACCACATTGAAGCACCTTGGCTGCTGTTTTCTCCCCCCCAAAGTGACCTCCATATTCAGAAGCATGGCAACCATGAAGTATGGCTTGTTGCTCACACTCTAAGACACACCATCTAATCAATGAATCCGCACATCACCTAAAGAGGTAAGGTTTATCCCATATGTAATATTTCGCTTCATGAAGGAATTTCTTCAACTGATAAAGCTTAGAATCAGGGGGTGTTAATTCATATGCTAAGTAGTTTACAATGTCAGCATACCAAGGATCCACTACATCCTTAACAGCAAAGAGTTGTTCATTAGGAAATTTCTCATGAATAGTACCTTCATCATCAACTTGTGCATTGCTATCCAATTTTGATAGATGGTCTGCCACTTGGTTTTCCGAGCCATTTTTGTCAACAATTCCCAGGTCAAACTCTTGTAGCAATAAAATCCATCTTATTAACCGCCTCTTTGACTCTTTCCTACTAAACAGATACTTAATGACGGAGTGATTGATGAATACTGTTACCTTAGCACCAACAAGATACGGCCTAAACTTGCCAAAAGCAAATACTATGGCTAGCATCTCCTTCTTTATGGTAGTATAATTCTCTTGAGTAGGATCAAGAGTTTTGCTAGCATAGTAGATGGGGTGGAAAATCTTATCTTTTCTCTGACCCAAAACAGCCCCTACGGCGAAGTCACTAGCATCACACATGACATCGAATGGAAGGTCCCAATCAGGAGTTACAATGATTGGTGCCTCTACTAATCTTCTTTTAAGCTCTTCAAAAGCCTCAAGACATTTGTTATCAAATTTAAACTCCACATCCTTCTCCAATAAGAGGCATAGAGGCTTAGCTATCTTGTAGAAGTCTTTGATGAAGTGACGATAGAAGCCCGCATGGCCAAGAAAAAGCTTCGAATACCCTTCACATTGGTGGGTGGAGGTAATTGCTCAATCACCTTAATCTTTGCTTTGTCAAGTTCTAAGCCATTTTTGGACACCTTATGGCCCAGTACAATGCCTTCACGCACCATGAAATGACATTTCTCCCAATTGAGCACAAGATTTTTTTCTTCACATCATTTTAAGATATCTGCAAGATTGTAAAGGCATTCCTTAAAAGATTTCATGAACACCGAGAAACCATCCATAAATACCTCCATGGTCTTTTCAATCATATATGAGAACATGGACATCATATACCTTTGAAAAGTTACCGGTGCATTACACAAACCAAAGGGTATCCTCCTAAATGCAAAGGTGCCATAAGGACAAGTGAAGGTGGTCTTTTCTTAGTCCTCTGGAGCAATGGCAATTTGATTGTAACCAGAATATCCATCCAAAAAGCAAAAGAAGTCCTTGCCAGCTAATCTATCAAGCATTTGATCAATGAAAGGTAATAGAAAATGATCTTTCCTTGTGACGGCATTGAGCTTGCGATAGTCCATGCACACTCTCCAACCAATGATAGTACGAGTAGGAATAAGTTCATTATGAGTGTTAGCCACTATAGTCATGCCCCTCTTTTTAGGAACACATTAGACTGGGCTCGCCTAAGAACTATCCGAGGTAGGATATATAATCCCTGCATCTAACCACTTCAAAATTTCCTTCTTCACCACATCCAGTATGATGGGGTTCAACCTTCGTTGATGCTCAATGGAGGTTTTATGGTTATCCTCCAAGAAGATTTTATGCATACAAATTAATGGACTAATCCCCTTTATATCTGCAATGGTCCACCCAATAGTCCGCTTATATGCCTTCAAGACATTTAAAAGTTGCCTCTCTTGATCTTCATTCAAATCAGAAGCAATTATGACTGGTAATGTATTGTCTCCTCCCAAATAAACATATTTCAAGTGAGTTGGGAGTACTTTCAACTCAAGAGTGGGTGGCTCAACAAGAGATGGCTTCAAAGGAGGTTTTTCAAGAGAAGTCGTATCCAAAGACTTAAATACAATGCTACTTTTAGAGATGGTCGAGGAAGCATTCATCAAAGCCAAACATTCTTCAAATTCTTCTCCCTCAATTTTACACCCAATTAAGAAAGCTTCCAAAGGGTCTTGAGTGATTGACTTGTGGAATTTCTCATGCACCACTTGATCAATGACGTCAGTAAAGCAACATTCCTCTGGTTCATTAGGTGCCTTAATGGCCTTGAACATGTTAAATGTCAACTTTTCTTTACCAACTCTCCATGTAATCTCACCCTTTTCTAAATTAATGAGGGTTCTACCAGTAGCTAAGAAAGGACGCTCTAGAATGAAGGGCATCTCTCGATCTCCTTCACAATCTAGAATGATGAAATCCACAGGAAAGATGAAGTTACCTACTCTTACAAGCACATCCTCAATGATCCCCTTCGGATAAACCAAGCTCTTATTCGCCAATTGTAAAGTCACAGTGGTTGGTCTTGCCTCACCCAATTGCATTCTCTTGAAGACAGAAAGAGGCAAGAGATTCACACTGGAGCCCAAATCACATAAAGCATTCCTGATGGTCATTTTACCCATTTCACATCAAACCACAAAGCTACCTAGATCACTTAATTTTTGTGGTAAATTTTTGATGATATCGGTGAAACTTTTGGTCAAGGCTACCATTTTGAACTTATTGAATCTTCTCTTTTTAGACAACATATCTTTCAAGAACTTCACATATGCAGCATTTCCTCTAAAACATCAGTTAGAGGAAGATTAATATGCAGCTGCTTGAAGATATCTAATAATTTCTTGAATTGCTTATCTTCTTTTTACTTCTTGAACCTTTGGGGGAAAGGTAAAGGTAGGGTCACTTTTTGGATGATCTCTTCTTGCTTTCTTTTCTCTCCACTCATTTTTTCACCCTCTTTCTCATGTTTTCTCTCTACCACTCTTTTATCTCCCTCAGTGTCATTCTCTTCCTCACTATTTTTCATAACTTCTTCTTCTTCACTCTTATTTTCCTCTTGAACAGCCACTTCCTGATCACCTCCATAATTCACCCTTGGATCAATGACTTCGAGCAATTGTTTACACTTCTCAAGCTGACCGCCTTACATTCTTCCTTGCCCTCTCTCCTTGGATTAGGAATTGTGTCAATTTGCAACCTACCTTTTTGCAATGCATTCAATTGAGAAGTCATAGTACCCATGTGCACTTCAAGATTTTTGATTGCCGTCTCATGAATTGCAAAAGTAGCCTTAGTCTCCGCTCTTGTAGTTTCTTGGTTGGCTAGAATTTGAGACAACATTTTCTCTATTTTGGATTCTTCCTCCTTAATGGGAATTTACCTAGCTCGAGGTTGGAAACCAAGAGGATGTTTAAGTTGTACACCAGATAAGGAAGATTGATTCACATTTTGTCCTTGACTCCAAGAGAAGTTAGGGTGATTTTACCACCCCGAATTATAAGTTTGTGAAAAAAGGATTGTTTTGCATATTGTTTAGCCCTCTTTGAAACTTGTTCAAGTAGTTCATATTCTCCATAGCATAAGGGCATTGCTCCGTGATATGCCCTTCCCCACATTGTTCACAACCCATGGGAGATTGAATGGCATTTACCCTCATAGCATTTCCTCTTCTTACTTGCATCTCCAAATTGTCAAACCTCCGATTCAAAGCATTTAAATGATCTAGAATGTCATTAGTAGAGCTAGACACTTGTGAATGATCTTTCTTCTTCATGGTTCTCCTTTTATTAGCCTTTTGCATTGTGTTTGCAGCAAAATTCTCATACAATTTGTATAGCTCATTAACTGTCATGCATCCAATAGTCCCATTAGATGCCGCATCTAGCATATTCAAGGAATCATCATCAAGCCCATTCCAAAAAGCTTTAAGTAACACCCATTTTTGCTGTGCGTGACTGGGGCATTGCTTCAATTTATCTTTAAATCGCTCCCAAGCTTCATGGAAGAGTTCACCCGATTCTTGCTCAAAGGATAGAAGTTCACCCCGAAGAGAGGGTCTATGGCCCCGAGGAAAGAATCTTGCTTTGAATCTCTTTGCTAACTCATCCTAAGTATCAATAGATTACTCTGAAAGAGAATTGAGCCACACCTTTGCTTTATCTTTTAATGACAAGGGAAAGAGACTTAATCTCAAAGCATCCTTAGAAACACTATTTTGCTTGAATGAGTTATACACCTCTACAAAAGTAGTTAAATAAGCATTGGGATCCTCCAAATATGTTCCACCAAATTGTCCATTCATTTGTAGCAACTGTAGCATCATTCGCTTAACTTCAAAATTCCGAGCTTGGATGTTCGGCATGCGGATACTAGAGTGATAACCCTCATTCTATCTACTGACAAAGTCGTCAAGAGTTCGGATGTCATTTTCATCCACCTCACTTTCATTCATGGCTGGAGTTTCTTGAGGTTCAGGAGTATTAGGAGTGCCTCCTTCAAAGATGTTCCCTCCAGAACCACTTCGAATCTGTTGGGACCAAAACCTTGCATGCACTTGAGATAGGTACCTACAAACTAAAAATAACAAACAAGTATCGAGCTAATAACAAAAATAAAAAGTATATGAATCTGAATTACACAAAGTATCTATTTTCCTCTCTATAACTCGAACTTAATCTACTAACACTAGTCTAAGGTTGACCAAAGAACTTTTAATGCTAAGCCCCCGGCAACGGCGCCAAAAACTTGTTCACCATCAGGCTATACTGCAAGCATACAGGCCGAGGTAATCGTAAAATGTTGAGTGAGTATCGTTTCCACAGGAACTTAGATTAAAAGTCATCAAACATTGGACATCACATTTTCAATTAATTCGAGTAAAGTAATTAAAAGGTTCACTATTTAATTAACTTCTACTATGTAAGATAAGCATATAAAATTAGCAACAAGGACAACTAGGACTTGAAGAATTCAAAGAGACCTAGGATTATTCATCCTCCTTGTATTTCATAAATACCCGATTGAACTCCTTTTACATTTGTTCTTAATGCAATATTATGTTAGTCAGGATACCAATTTAGCTATATGTGCTCTCTCGAATCTCCAAATAGCTGTTTGGTTTAATTAATTAAGTAATCTCTTAACTAGTTAATTAAACTCTCAAATTCAATTCAAATCCTAAGTGACTATATGAGGTTAGTGAGTATATCTCTACCCCACTAACACAACTCTTGACTCAACAAGGCAAGATTCAAGTTCTCACATGACTCAACTCAAGTTCTCTATGTAAGCTAGCTTCCTCAAGCATAACTTAAATAAACCAGACAATTATATTGGTGGCCAAACAATAAGAGGCACTAAGAATAGAGCTAAATCAACATAAAGATGGCATTAATCACAAACATAATGGAGAAATGAGTATTTAATCCATACAAGGGTTCATAATAATCCTAGAAATGGAGCACTAGCCACTCATGTTCAACAAAATCACAACAAAATATATCTTAGTCAACATCATTATTGAACACAAGTAACAAAAGGAAGAAGGAGATATAAAAAAACCAAAGAGGGAAGCTAAAATCTCTTCAATGCTTCAAACCCTAGCTTCAATCTCCTTCAAGAAGCCAAGCCCTTCAATCTCCTTTAAGAAGCCAAACCCTAGCACATCCAAGCTCCCAAAATTGAGTTCTAGACATCCTTTCCGTGCCCTCGCTCTGCCTTCTCTGATATTTTTTTCAAACCCTTCAAATACTCAGTTCAAGTGAAGCTTTGTGTTTTGCTAATGATAGGTTGTTGCCGCGGCTATAGGATCCAGGCCACGGCTTCGTGTCGTCAAGCCGTGGTGTTTAGCTCACTATTTGTCTTGGGGCTGCGGCCTCATATCATCAAGCTGCGGTGTGGTCTTCTTCGGATGCCTGCTTCCTTCTTTGCTCCCATGTCTTTCTCAAGTTACATTCTCTCCCTCTTTTCCTGGTCTCCCAACTCTACAAAAAGGGCCTAGTTTCCCCATAAGGTCTGCAACAAAGATGATGATTTATAATCTTTCATGGGAATAAAATAATGCATAATAAGGCAAAAACATACTACCATGCATTATTAGGATTAACTTATACATTTTCTTACCTTGAGTGTCAAGTATGTACAAATATGAATGTGTAACTCAAAGAAAATGCACTAAAAGGATATAATTTGGTATGATTAACAGATGGAACAAAAAATTCAGAAAATTTTAGTTTTCACATATAGGGTAAGTTTTAGTTTATGAAGCTTTGTGAATGACCAATAGATTTTTTTTTTAATTCAAGAGCGAAAATAAAATTCTTTAGGCTAGTTTATGCTTTTAGAAAAAAAAAATTCTTTTCAAGCCATCTTGAAGCAAGAGTGCACCCTCTTTCATCTTAAAATAGGCCATTTATAAAACTAAATATTCTCCTGCTAGAGAAAAATAAAAAATAGTTTCTCTCAGTAGCTATCTCAAATAATAAATAAATAAATATTTATAAATTTAAAATTCTCATCAACATAGTATCAATATTGAGTGTCTAAATTAATCTAAAATCTATCAGAAGCTGTAAATAGTGACATGTTTTTCAAATATTATGTAATAGTATGTGATCCTACCGATTTCGTATAAAAATATATATAACTAATTGCACTCATTTCTCAAATATTATGTATTAAATTATAAATTGTATATGATCAGCAACACAATATTGTTTGCATGTGGCTCGAATCATTCACATAACAATTAATCCCATTTCAATTAATGGATTCTAGAATTTGGTCTTTGCTTTCTCTCTTCCCATTACACCAAGTAAAATTAGATTAATAATCTAAAAAATAGGCAATACATATTTAATAATTATTATGTGGTAGCTAAAAAATATGATAAGTTACGGAGTTCACATTATTATGGTTCATTAATTAATGGTGCAACCAAAATATATATATATTGGCCGCGGCCATTGGCTTTGTAAAATATCCAACAAAAGCAGCTTTATTTTTGAAATTTTTGTCCAAGATAAGATCTTTTGACTAAGTAAGACCTTATTAAATAGATTCGTCCTTCCCAACTGGTGACAATATATTAATATTTTTAATAGGATTGAAATAATTTTCTATGACTAATTAACCTATTTAGTTGAGAATTTAATCCTCAATATATATCAAACTAATACATAAAAAAAATACATGAATGAAATTGTGATTAGGCAATTAAGTTATTATGGTTCACCACTTTTGCCCCCCTTGAATTCATTGTAAATTTTTTAAGATGTGCAATATAATCTACATTTTTAAGATAAAATTTTGGACAATTTAAATTTTATTAATTTTTCTTGTTTTAATATTTTTATTTTAAACCATCACAAACATCTATATTTAGTCTAAATAATACAAATCAAATGTACACTATTTATACATTCTTTAGGATGTACGGAAGACCTTAACTTCTTTTCGGTTTCCAAAAACCATATATTAATTTCACTGAATTTTTTTTACTTGATTTGGCTAGCTTTTGAGTTACTACTTTTTATTTCTCAGCAATAATAATAAATCATAACGACATGGACATTTATTAACGCACACACACATATCATAATATTAATTACTCCCTCGGTGCTTTTTATTGGAGATCTTCTAGAAATTTTTTTTTGTCCTTTTTATAAGGGACCTTATAATGTTTGATGAGATTTTTTCTATTTTACCCTTATCATTTATTTCTTCTCACTACACCAAAACTGACTTTTTTAGGCGCACAAAAGTAGGCGGTTATTTTAAAAAACGCCTACAAAAGTGAGGCAGGAAGCTTTTATAGACGGTTGTGAAATAACCGCCTATGAAAATAGACATTTGAAGGCGGTTATTTAAATAACCGCCTACAAAAGTGTAGGTAAAATTAAATAAATAAATTAATAAATAATGTAAATAAAAATAATCTTAAACTAAAAAATTTTAAAGGAAAAGTAGGCGGTTTTTAGATATAACCGCCTACTTTTCCTTTGTTATTTGAAAAAAAAAATCCCTGAAACACTTTTCGTGTTTGCTCTCCACCACTCATTAAGTTCCTCTCGTCCTCGTCCCCGCCCTCCCTTCTCTCATCCTCGCTCTCTCCCATGCCATGTTCCACCAAATACATAGCAAGTCCTACCAGCAAGTTCAACTTGCTCCCACCGTGCTCCTTCCTTCTTGTTCCTCTCTCTCTAACAAGCCTTTCCATTGAGATCAATCGTTCTCTCCTCTCATTCTACTGTTAGGGTTCTCCATAAATTATACAAGTTCATCCCTTCTGCCAGAGTTTGAAAATTGCACGAGTTCACTGTTGATTATCCAGGTGAAAATTGCAAAATCCCATATTTCTAAGGTTTTATTTTATTTGTGTGTTTTCTTTCAATTAAGTTCAATAATCACTATGTCGATGGTATTTGGGTGATGTGATTTATTTACCAGATTCTTCTACCTCTCCTTGCTTTTCACAGATCGTCAAATTCGGAACCTTACTAATTCAGTTACTATGTCGTGGCCATTGATGAAAGTGAATATAGTTACTATGCGCTCATTTGGTTGCTCCAAACTCTCAAGGAATCCTTAAGAAACAAGCCCATTCTGCTCTTAATGGCTCAGCCTGTTCTTGATAACAACTACACAATTTCAGCTTCTATCAACTCTGCTCGCCTCTACTCTCTTTTTTCACCCAGTTAAGTGCTAAAAATTTCATTGACTCATTAATGTCAGGGATCCTTTTCCTTTGTATGTGTATGTGTGTGTGGATTTTTTTTTTTGCTGTTATTTTTCTTGTTTATTAGAGTTTCACATTGGCAATTGCTTTTGCGGTTTCTTTCTTGTTGATGAACTTGTGTTCTGCTCAAACACGGAGGACCAGATTTTGTGAACTCATACGAAGAGAATCAAAAAAAGCTTGCGCTGGCTCTCCTGGAGAAAGCTAAGACTATATGTGGTAGTAATGGGGTACGTTTTTTCCTTTTTTTGGAATCTATGTAAATTTATTTTTCTGATATCTAAACCATGTCTACTTTGTGTTTGTCTGTATGTATACTCGAGAGCTTATTTGTTTGAGCAATGAAAATGTCCAAATGAAGGCTAAACAAGAATGATCAAAGATGTTTATTTATTTGTACAGGTGAATGCAGAGATATTTACAGTAAGCTCGTTGATTCTGTGTTTTTAAATTAATCAAAGTTAGGCTTAAAGAGGTTATGATTGATTAGAGTATGTAGCATTTTGCATTTGCTAGCAAATGCCGCAAATCATGAACAAGTTCCTTTTTCGTTTGTTTTTCGTGCTGATAAGTGTGTGGTGTCTCTTTCATTTTTTTTCCTTTAATTCTATTAGCTTGCTTGGAATAGGAAAATGGAGCTTAATTCTTGAAGCTCTGAGTTACTATTACGATTACTTTGTCGTGAATTTAGAAAGCAATATCATGCATTTGAAAGTAAATGCTTGATGGCTTGGAGATTTTGGAGAAGATTATTGTTGACGGAATAAGCATACGAATTATGCATGAAAAACGTGGGTCATATAATAGGCCTGGAAATTTAGTACAATGGATCGCATTAACCTTTTACACCATGCTGGCAAAGAAAAGGACTCTCTTTGTTCTTGTTATTGCACTTCCATATGACGTGCTCACCATGTTTGTTCTTTTCCAAATGAACTAATTTTAATTAGTTAACAGGGAACAAGTCCCCCAGGGAGTACACTTTATTTCAACTCGAGTAGGTAGGATCCATTTTATCTTCTATATGCTGCCTATTAACTCTATGATAGAGTTTCATTCCTGCTTTCTTCTATAAGATTTAAGGCTACCTATCAGATATCATGTTTTGTGGTTTCATGAAACAATGCAGTTAGAAATCGGATGAAGAGTGTGAAGAATATCCAAAAAATTACAAAGGCAATGAAGATGGTTGCTGCTTCAAAACTACGTGCTATACAAACTAGAGCTGAAAATTCTCGTGGCCTTTAGCAGCCATTTACTGCCCTTCTAGGCGACACTCCCAGTATGGCGACTAACATTGTTTTAAAATTCATACGTGGCTATTTATGCTTGACTGTTATTTGTTTTATGATTCTTTTGCTTCTTCCTAATCTTATACATGTTACTCATTTAAGTAGTTATGCTGGCTGATATGAGCTACCTTGCTCTCCCCTGTTGCTAACTAAAGCCCAGGTATGGGGTTTTGATTGTTGATTTGGTTCTTTTTTTAAGATAGTCATTTTAATGCCAACATGCAATGGTAATCTTTGATGGCCTTTATGTAGAAACATCTGTGAAGGTTCTTGGAAGTATTATAGTAGTCAAACTACATTCTTATAATATAGGCTTTCATAATTTCAATTATATAATTAATCTTTTTATCAAATAATGAGAAGTTGTAGGTTTTCTTCCACATTATACCTTAGGTAAATTTTATATATTTCTCTCTGTTTAGGAACAAATTTGTAGTGTCAATATATTGTTTATGTGTGATATGTAAATTGATATTAATTTATAAATACTTTTTAATGTAATACATTTTATTTATTATTAATGGATTTAATATGTTGCATATATTTTGATACTAGATTAATCTACTATCAAAATATATTTTTTTAATTTTTTAAAAAAATATATACCTTTAGTAGGCGGTTATTTGTATAACCACCTACAAAAGTCCACCTTTGTAGGCAGTTATTCAAATAACCGCCTACAAAAGTGGACTTTTATAGCCGGTTATATAGACAACCGCATACAAAGGTGGACTTTTGTAGGCAGTTATTTAGACAACCGCCTACGAAAGTCCAATTTTGTAGGCGGTTCTAACCGCCTATAAAAGGGGTCTCACTTATGTTGGCGCTCGCATAGTAGGCGGTTCATAATCGCCAATAATAGCTAAAAATAACCGCTTACAAAATCCTTTTCTGGAGTAGTGTCTTGTAAATTGTTGTTAGACTTTTTGGATGAAAGATACACTCTCAGTTGGTCAAATAATATTTAATGTGGATTGCATTAGTATATTAAATATAGGGGTAAAAAAGGAATATTTAATTTTTTTTTTAAGATTTTAAGAAGATAACTAACTTTTTTAATTTATATAAAATAATTGAAAGTCCCTTATTAAAAGGACGAGAAGGAGTATATATTAAAGCTAGCATATATGTTGTTGAGCAAACACAAAACCAACAAGTTTCTAGTCATTCTCAGAGGTTTCATAGCTAAGCAGCCATGGGTACCATCACAGCGTCAGTGAAAGCCCACTCTTCAAGTGATCACAAACCCTCTAGAGGTGGCTGGAATGCTGCCATCTTCATCATATGTATGTTCTTTTCCCTCTATCTTTCTCTCATTTTTTCATAAATCCTGATTTTCATCTTTTGACTAAAAAAATGACTCATTTTGAATAAATTATTGTTGGATTCAACTGATCTGAATGATTTAAAATTTCTGTTTGTATTATTAACAATAAAAAAATTATTCTTCACAAATTAGGACTGTTATCAAAATGAAAATCATAATTTCTCCACAGAAAAAAATTATGCAGTCCATTTTTGAGAAAATGGATCCAGATTTCTTCAATTTTAAGTGAGAGTCGTTTTAAACAAATCATTGTTGTCCAATCAATATGGACGGTCTAATATATATATATATATATATTATTAACAAGTTTGAAAGAAAATAATAGATGATTATAAAAGAAAATGAATTCTTCTCTCTTTTGTGAGAAAATAATCGTCATTTTAGCGAAAATTTAGAGGTTAGAGAGATCTAATCGGAATAAGTTTCTGCAAGAAGACTAAGCTGGATCATTCTCATCATACTTTTCATGAGCAACTCACATTTTTATGGAATAGTGTCTTGAATATGTAATTTCCCGAAATACAAATCCAAAAATATGAAGACCACAATATTTTTGCTCAAATGCAAAATTTGATTACTATAGTACCCATGCCCATGTGATGTTCTTACTGACGCCATTTAATTTTTCACATGAACATTGAAATGCAGTTGTTGAGATGGCAGAGGGATTTGCGTTTTATGGTTTAGGTGGAAACCTGATAACTTACCTCACCAATGCTTTACAACAGCCAACAGCCAACAGCCACAGCTGCTAGAAACGTCAACACGCGGGTTGGCCTCTCCTTCTTGTTTCCTTTGTTTGGAGCCTTCATAGCTGATTCCTACCTTGGTCGCTTCAAGACTATCATCATCTCTTCCATCATATATTTCTTGGTACATATATACCCTTTCCCAACAACCAATCACTTTCATGCCATTTGATTTTGACATGGAAACATAAATGTTACATATCTTGGTGCTTTAGTGGAAAAGATTTAAATATAATTGGTGGAATCACATATTAATTGGTTAAGGTTTTTACAATAAATTAATGTTATTCATTGATGGATTAAATATGGACGGTTTAGATTCAATATTTCCGGGCAATGAGTTTGAGTTTTGATGAAATTGATGGACACTACAGGGGATGGTTTTGCTGACACTATCAGTGTCATCGATTCCTTTGCACAGTCGAGAGATGGTGTTTTTCGCAGCACTTTACATATTAGTGATAGGAGAAGCAGGACACAAACCATGTGTTCAAACATTTGCAGCTGATCAATTTGATGAAACCTAGCCAAAAGAGAGAATGGCCAAGAACTCTTTCTTCAATTGGTGGTACCTAGGAATTATGGTTGGTACTGTGTCTGCCATTTTGGTTGTTGTTTATATCCAGGTAATTACATCTTTTGTTCTTCTTATAAGATTAACTTTTATATAAACCCTAAAATCTTACTTTCTTAATTTTTAATTGTATTTTGTTGGAATTTTATTCATTTAGGACAATGTTGGGTGGGTCATAGGGTATGCAATATTAGCAGCAGGTTTAGCTGTGGCATTTTGTATCTTTTTGTTTGGCATGCAGAAGTACAGAAAACAAGAGCCACTCGGTAGTCCTTTCACCACGGTGGCGCAAGTCTTAGTAGCCGCAGCTCGAAAGCAGCACGTGGATGAGACGTGCTATGGAAGAGGTGTTTTCTATGGAGATAGAGTGGATGGAAATAAGAATTTGGAGACTCAAACCAAAACTTTTGGCTCGTACCCAACGTTTTAGGTAATCTAAAGTATCTTTTATAATTCTCAATTTGAACACATAAAAACAGAAAAGCATACTAAACTTGGTTTTACACTTTTGACATATGTTTCAAATTTTTGGACAAAGCAATGATAATTGATAACATCGATGCATCAAGCAACACCAGAAATCCTTGGAGGCTATGCACATTAAATCAAGTCGAAGAAATGAAGCTAGTGCTAGGTCTCATACCAGTATGGCTAGCAAGCTTGTACTTTGGTTTAATACATGCCCAAATGACAACCGTCTTCACCAAACAAGGCAGTACAATGGTTAGATCCATAGGACCCAGCTTCGTCGTCCCATCAGCATCATTCCAATGCGTTACAGGCGTGGTCATCATCACCTTCATCCCAGTCTATGACAGAGTTTTTGTACCTATGGCAAGAAAATTCACAGGAACAACCACAGGCATCACAATGCTTCAAAGATTAGTCACTGGAATATTCCATCTCTTCTCACCCTGCTTGTGGCTGCCCTAGTAGAGGCCAAAAGGGTTAAAGCAGCAAGTGATCACAACCTCTTGGACAGTCCAAAGGCAATAGTGCCAATTAGGGTTTGGTGGTTGCTTCTTCAGCACATTCTGTTAGGTTTTGTGGATGCTCTTTGTATTGTGGGGCTTCAACAATTGTTCTACGATGAAATGCCAGAGGCTATGAGAAGCATTGGGGCCGCATTTCATCTTGGCAACGCTGGGGTATCAAAGTTTATAAGTAGTGCCCTTATATCTATTGCGAATGGAGTCAGCAAAGGGAAATGGCTTGGGAATAACCTGAATATATAGGTCACATCTGGATTATAACTATTGTCTGCTTGCAGGAATAGGGATTGTGAATTTTGGTGTTTATGTTGTTGTTGCTAAGAGGTATGTTTACAAAAAAGTTGAAGAACATGATGCGAGGAAAGATAAAGAAATGACAGATTTTAATGGCGATAACAACCAACTGTGAGAAGGAAAGAAAAAAAAAACCCTCAGTTAAGATAGGCACTTTGTGTTACTCAATGCTCAAGTGAATATTGGAAACTTTTATGATGCTTAATCTCTGAAGGAAGAGATGTTTTAAATGGTCTCTGTTCTGATGTTGTTTGTTACAATATGTTGATACATGTTGCTTGCAGTTTAAGGAACCTTAGTTTTGCACTTCTATTACTTGATGAGATAAGAGATATGTACCATATTAATTTTATTACTTACACTGAACTAATTGGAGGGCACTGCATGAGAATTAACATAAAAGAGGTAGAAAAGCTTTTTGCCAAATGCAGAAAATCTGATTTCTTGAGTACTCGTGTTCTTTCAGAATCTTTTTACCAAGTATACTGCAAACTGGAAGAACCAGTCATGGCATTTAACTTTTCCCAGGACTGATTAGTGATAAAATCATCTTTACTGAAACCTGTATTATGCCAATAGCTTTAAGACATTGCAGAATCAGTAGTTTTGAAAAAGAGAGCTGTGCTTGAGTGAAAGCCATTCTTTTTCTTTATGGGATAAACTTCAATTAAAAAGTGCTTCTCAGGTTTTGGTTCATATGAGTGAAAAATACTGCTCTAGATACGTGTCTCTGCAAACCACTTGTACCATATATTGGTTGAAATATAACTTAGTATAAGAGACTTATGGTTGATTTTTTTTTCACAAGCATGTTTAAAAAAATCAAAATATTAAATCACTGAACGTATGTGCTCCACGAATTGCTTAGGATGAACTTAAAAAAAATTAATTAATGGAAGAGTGCCAAAAGTTTCAGTGTGTTTAATTCCCAAGGCGATTATATATGAACAGAGATTACCCATAATGCATATTGCTGTTTTCTTTTTTTGGGCCACCTTACATGTTTCAGTTATGACCAGTTATTGTTCATGAGAATTTGAATTCAAAGAAACAACTAATTTCTTGTGAAGTAACCATTTATCTTGGATTTGGAATCTGCTAACCCCACATAGCGATCTCTGCTAATTTTCTGTATAAACCATATACCATTGAATTAAACTTAATTGAGATGGATTTACAGATGTATTTTTCAAAATGATGATTTGTTCAGTGTTTCTTTTCTTAAAGAAGCAAAGTAAGTTTTGTGGGTTTGTCCATGATTGATGCTTCATTTTTTGGTTAGAGTTCCAGCATCTTTATAATTGGAATCTTAGTTTATCTTTGAAAAGAAAGAATAACTACCAATGCAAGACTTTAGTGGCCATTGGGAAATTCAAACTTGCATCTAAGAGAAGGTGCAATCCTTATCTGGAACCTATCCAACCACATACCAGTATGTATATATCTCAATACACAAGTGAGTGCTTGACTTTAAGAAGTGGGCTGGTTGGGCCCAGGTCCAAACCTATACCTTCTTATGTTACCCGCTAATGGATAGGACTCTCTTTTAGCCTGCATAATTTCTTGTGAATAAACAAAATAATAGGTAAGAATTTGGTGAAGTTCTATAGAAGTTGTCATAAGTAAAACCGTACCATGTGGATGGAGATTATTGATACGGTTCTAATCTATGAAAAATATCTACTTATCATGCTTCTATTGTAAAACCTGATAATAAATACCCAAATTTTGTATGTAAGTTTTGTCATAAATAAAACTCGTGTTGTTGACTTGGTGATTTGTTTCATAAATAAAACACCAGTTTCTGAAAGCTAAATTGGGCACTAACTCATCTAGATCTAACTAAATCGGATCGTATGAGTATAAAGTTTTCTTAGTGACAATTCTAGTCACTCACAATGCTTGAATGAGAATATGTGCAGTTAAATTTTAAACATGTATAGGAATTTAGTTGCAGCCACTCGGAAGTATGCTTATCTAAGTATGCCAGCAAGGCTGAATAACTTCAGGAGGCTGACCACTCAGTTATTCTTGGTAGTAATTATGAGGAGAATGATTATATGCAAAATAAAAGAAGTTCCAGAAGTATGGCTTACGGTACTTATTGGGCCATGGGAGGCTTTATGGTGTCTCATGTGTCAGACTAGCACTGTTTGAGTGGGTCATTTATTGTTATCTCAACAGACTGCTTTGACACACCCTGAATGATATAGGACTGGCTTTCAAGGACCAGGTGTGGCATGTGCTTTGCCACCAGCCAAAGCCATCATTATCAAAACAAAAAAAAAAAACTATATCTTAATTCATCTTAGCATATCGTGAGTGATAAAGATTTTCATCTTTTAAACAAGTGGTTAAGGATATGATTTTTAATTGTGAGAAAGATTAGTTCTTTCTGTTAACAGATATACTTTTTTGTCACTGCTAGAAAAAAAAAACTATGTATAGTAAGTTATAAGGTGTGATGTAAATCAATTTTTTATTTTATAGTCACAAAAAATAAATGCATATAATTTATTTAGAGAAAAATAATGAGAAAAGGGATTATAAATATTGAGTTGGGATATAAATATTTACATTTATTTTTTGTGTTTCGAATGTATCATATGAATATGATAGAGCGAATTCAAATATAACTTCAATAAGAGGATTTGGTTAGTTAGCAGAAGGGTTGAGGTTGAAACTTATGAATCAAAATAAAATTAATTTTATAGCCTCATATTTATCTGTTATGCACTGCAGTGGTTCAAAGTCAGAGCATAAATTTAGTGCAGCACCACCAAATGAAGAAATATTTTCTTGGGCAGACCAGATAAATGCAGATTGACTTTACAAGTATAATGTCAATAAGTATTTTGAGTGTCATTCTCATCATCTTTTTTGGCTGCAGAAATTTTAGACAGTTTCGCTACCACGCAAGATTTGCACTAAACTTGTATATAAAGTTATAATTAGAACTCTGCTAAGATATTATAAAATTAAATGAATACTTGTACGCTTTTGAGAGCAAATAGACCCTTTTCTTTTTCAATAATAGATTGTCTGTTTCTTGTTAAAATTTGGGCTAAACTATACATAATCCTCTAAACTTTGGATTATAAATAATCTCCCTAACATTTCAAATTTGCAAAGAACCCACATAAACTTTTTATATTTTTGCAACTAACTCTTTTATCATTAATTTGTCCATTATTTCACTGATAGAATGTAATATGATAAAAGTTTATCAACGTGATTTAAAGTTCAGAGAGTTATCTACACATAACTCAAAGTTTTAGGGGTTATTTGCACCAAAAATAAAGTCTAAGAAAGCATATATGGCTAATAACATATCATGCTCTATTGGTGAAATAACAAATTAATTAATAACAGAGGATTGTTTACACAAATTTAAAAATTGAGAGATTTTCCTTGCCAAGTTTTCGCCTTCTTTCTTCCCCTTTTCTAGTTGTAACTAAACTAGTTCAGTCCTTTCGTCATATTAGTAAAATTCCGGCTACTTTTGTGGCAAAAAAAAAAAAATCCACTATTATTGTCAGTTTCTTAGCACTTCAATTTTGAATATTTTTGTTCAAAGGACTTTGCTTTCAGTAAATAGCTAGATTCTCTCTTCCTTTGTTTCTTTGCGGCTCATGATATTCTTATCATTTTTCTTTTTTGTTTTTTTCAAAAAGAAAACATCAAATTGATGATTTCAGGATTAAGATTACGTATCTTTGGATGCATGCTCTCTTAGTCAATTTCTATCGATTTATCACATCAATGTGTTTTGATGTTTATGGCATTTAATAAATAGCTATATAGTTTGGTAAGTTGACAAAACATGTCACGTCTAGAAAATACGAGAGATCAAAGGCACATAAAGAAGCATTTGGGGGATAAGGCTCACTTCTTCTCCATCACGTTAAATATTCCTCCATTTTGTTCTTCACACAATCCCAAGAACTGTACCATTTGGCTTTTGCTTCTTCATGAGACTTCTTTTTGTCGTGCAGGAAAAAAAAAGTATGAAATTTCGAAAGTTTAAGAGAGAAAGAGAGAGATGAATAGATTCGTTGCTTCTACTAATTCAAAAAACTAGTCGTAAGTCTTTCACAATAATCATAGAAATATTTACTTCCTTGATCCCATTATAGAGAAAATTTATACTAATTCAGGCGGTTAAAAAAAGCGTGTTAAAACTAGTTGATAATCTTGAATTTTTCAACAATTATCAAAAAAACCCCATTTGTACTTATTAAACTCTAATCATATTTTAATTACTGTTTTAATTATTTATTCTTTCATAATTTTCTTCTTATATGAAGGAAAAATTTGAAAATAAATTTTTAATTCTTCCTTGATCATAAAAAATGCTTATATTAAGAATCAACAATTGCTCCAAGGCTATGGGATTGGTGGAAGTAAAATGGACAAAACATGTAGAACGCAAAGTCATACTGTGAACAGTATGACTCCTTATAAGTCGTAGAAATATATTGATATTAATATTGACAAGTATATTGACATTGATAGTGACGATTCTCTCCCTCACAAAGTGTCACTATGATCAGCTAAAAAGAAATGCATCTTTGCTTTTTCACGACCATCTAAAGAGAGCTCAAGATTTGTGTGTCTGTGGCCCTACCCATTGGCGCCATAAATAAAACAGTACTGTTGACATTTCAATTCAAATCATTTTCAACTTGATTTCCTGGCAGATATGATTCATACTGCCTATTAAGGTTTTTTAATTCATACGTACAGAGCTGCAGTTTTAATTAATAACCACAATCAATTATATCATTGCTAATCGTGGTTTTAATATGTATAGTAGTAGAGTCAAGTGACTTATAAGCCACAGAAATCGCCATAAATGAAGCTATTTTAGCTGTGATTTTTAAGTTATGTGCGTTTAAGGTTTATGAAATTATAACTGCAGTTTACCAAAAAATTATGATCAAGACATTTTCTCTAACTACAATTTTTGGACAAATTGTTATATCTATATTTTATTCACATAAGAACCATGAGAAAAGAGATTATATATATTAAGTTGAGATATAAATATGGTTACATTTTTTCTGTGTGTTTCGAATATATAATGTGTGTGTGTGTGTGTGAATATGAGGGATCGAATTTAATATAACTTCAACGATAAGAGGGTGTAGTTAGTTAGCAGAAGGATTGAGGTTGAAACTTAAGAGTCAAACTAATATTATTTTTACAGCATCATGCTTATCTGTTGTACACTGCAGTGACACAAAGTCAGAGCATTTGGTGCAGAACTGCCAAAATAATATCTTCTTGGACAGACCAGAAAGCAAATTGACGTTACAATTGTATAATGACAATAATAAGTATTTTGAGTGTCATTCTCATCTTTTTTGAAAATTAGGCTCTGGTTTTCTTTTAGACGCCACACTTTCTTTTTCGGCAGAAATTTAGAAATTTTTCCCTACCACGCATTAACATGAACATAGAAATCTGCTAAAATAGAACAAAATTAAATGGATTTCTTTTGAGAACAAATAGACCATCTTATTTCCTTTCACTCAAGAAAAAAAAAATAGACCGTCTTATTTCATGTTAAAATTTAGGCTAAATTATCCATAGTATTTAAAATTTTATAAAGAATCTAAACAAACTTTTATATTATGCAAACAACTCTTTTATCATTAATTCGTCCATTATTTTATGGAATATAATATGATAGAGAGAAATTATCTGCACACAATTTAAAATTTAGGAGGTTATCTAGACATATATAACTCAAAGTTTGAAGGGTTATTTGTAGAAAAATAATGTTTAAGGAGATATATATAGTTTAACTAATAACATATTGGCTCTATTAGTGAATTAACAAATTGATGATAGAAGGTTATGTGCGCTAATTTAAAAATTTAGGGAGTTTCCGTGCCAACGTTCTCTTTCTTTCCTTATAGTAGTAACTAAACTAGTTCACTCCTTTCATCGTTAGTAAAATTCCTGCCACTTTTGCAGCGATTAATTAATTCTTTCAATATTATTGTCAGCTTCTCAGAGCTTCCATTTCCAGTATTTCTGTTTAAAAAAAAAAAAGCTATGCGCTCAGTAAAAAGATTCTCTATTCCTTTGTTTCTTTGCAGCTCGTGATTTTTCTTATCATTTTTTTTTCAAAATAAAAAAATAGATGATTTCATGACGGAGATTACTTATCTTTGGATGCAAGCTCTCTTAGTCAATTTCCATCGATTTATCAGATCAACTTGGTTTGATGTTTGTGACATTTAATTTAATGAATATGTAGTTATAATAATTTCTTACGTACGTTGACGAAACATGTCACCTCTAGAAAATACGACAGACCAAACGCAAATAAAAGAAACATTTTGTGGATAAGGCTCACTTCTTCTCCATCATATTTGGTGATATATATTCCTCCATTTTGTTCCTCGCAGAATCCCAAAAATGTATCATTTAGCTTTGGCTTTCTAATGAGGCTCTCTTTGCTGCGCAACAAGAGAAAAAATATGAAACTTTTTTTTTAAAAGAAATATTAAAAAAATGAGAGACAGAGAAAGCCTGAGTAGACACCAAAGATAAGTGAATTTATTATATTTTTAGTGAAATCGGGATAAAATTAGAGATGGGAATGAAAGGGAGATAAGTATGAAAAAATATGTTTGGTATGCATGGGAATGAAAATAAAAATATTTTATTGAGTGACGTTCGGTCGAATATAAAAAGAGAAGGATTGAAAATAATTTAAAATGAAAATATAATAAATTGTCCCCTCACTCTTAAAATAAGTAATTTAACAAGGGTACTTTTAGACTTTTTGATATTGATTCCATTGAGCATAGTAACTTTCCATATCCTTACCTATGGGAACCAGTTATGCATTTAGAATTGTGACAAAATCTCACATTATTTCCTTTCCCACATACCAAACTATGGAATCTCTCATCTTTTCATGATACGCAGTAACTTTCCAATGTACTAAACAAAGTCGTATAGTTGCTTCCAGCAATTCATAAATAACTTGAAATGGATTCTCTATTACAATTGTAGGAAAAATTCAAAATGAACACAGCATGAATTTTTTTTAAAAAAAAAATTCATATTGCTTACAACATTGAACAGTATACCTTCTTATAATTAGCTTACATTAATATATTGATGATACTAATACTGATATTTTCATCGATGATATTCTTTCTCTATTTATCTATCTCTCAATGTGTCAATATAATCAGCTAATAAGAAATGTATCTTCGCTTTTTGAGGACCATCTAAAGAGCTTCAGATTTCTGTGTCTGCGGCCTTACTCATTGTAGCCATCAATAAAACAGTGTTCATTTGAATTCAAATCCTGTTCAACTTGATTTCCTACCAGACATGATTAATACTCCCTATTAAACTTTAATAAAGTAAACGCGCAGGCATAAGTACAGTTTTATAACCACAATTATATATATATATATATATCATGAGCTAATCGTGGTTTTAAAATATACAGTTCTTTGAACTTTCATACTGTTAGTTATAGTCCCTAAGTTATCATACCGTCGGTAATTTAAATTCCTATTACATGGCATGACGGCATCCAACACTAGCTAACATGGCTAACAAAAGGAATACGTAGAGAATCAATTAGTACTGAATGTACTGAATATGTTGCAAAATAATGCAACATTGGAAGACATATAGTGTAATCTTCACGGAAAAAATAGTTATATGCTCTCCAACTTTACTTATTTATTTATTATATTTTTTTTCCTTTTTGCAGCTTAATTGATCAAGTCAACATCAATTCATCCTCTACGTGTTCGTTTCATCGACCACATGTACATGTCAACTATTGTTGGTGCAACACCCATACATCTAATACCAAATTACCATGCATACTTAACAAATTTGGATCCTTGAAGGGTCGAATAGCATTAAAAAGTGTGAATAGATTTGAGCTTTTTAAAACTTTGCCACATTCATTCAAGTTCATGAAAACATGTTCATCCTTTTGCACATTGTAACAACCCCAATTCTATTGTTCCTGACATTTAAATGATTAACAGAAAGGTATTATTGTTATTATATAGGACTGGAGAGGCTAAGACCAAAGGAAATAAGTAAACAAATGAAGCATCAAATTATGGGAAAATTCTACGTGATGGAAGTGTCAAATTATATTTTTCCATTGAAGAGGAATTCTCAACCTTTAAATTAAGCGAAAGTGCATTTCAATTGGATTTTTATGGATTAAGCTATGATTTTTGGAAGGTGACTAAATTTGGAGATAGAATTGGCTGCTGCCACAGTGCTAAATAAGCTTGCCATGGTGCTATTTCATAATTGTGGGGGAGGCAAAGGTGGCCATCGCCATGACACTAAATAAGCTTGCCACAATGCCAGTTGTGAATTCTGCTTAAGTCAGAACACAAACCAGATACTAGAGGAGGGGAGAAACAACGAGAAGATGGAAAGCTCTGCTAGGGTTCAACTCTTGGAGCTTTAGGACCAAATTTGGAGGCTTGGGGGATAAATATAACATGATTTCTTTTCATTCTCTTCTCTTTTCTCATGATTCTTGAAGGAAATTCATGGGTGAGGCTTGGGTTTCAAATTTGTTGAAGATTCCACCAATTAAATTGTATCTAAATGCTTCAATGGAGTATTGAGAAGGTTTTTCAAGTTTAGAGTGTGAGTATTTAACGGTTTATGGCTTGTGGATACCAAACACTAGCTTCTACCATGTATGGGTATTATGCTGCATGGATTTTCTAAGTTGTTTTGGGAAGTTCATTTGGAGTTAATGAAGAGTGGGTATGGTATTGGTTCTATGATTTTATTGAGTATAAGCTTCGAACCTCAAGTTATGGTTTATCGGTAGCTACAACACCACTTGATGTATGTGTGTGAAATGATTATGCAAGATGTGTGCATGCTTTGTTGAGCTATTTATACTTCAAGAAGTCATTGGAAAGTGGCAAATTCATTGGTAAGTGTCTAACTTGTTGTATAAAGGATTTTAGTGTCATAGGTATTAAGTGTCTTTGGGGGGTTTAATTGGTTCTATTAGACTTAAATAATTGTTTTGAGTCTTAATTCATGCTGGAAAAGCCATTTATTAACTTGGATGCATCCCTATTATATGCATGTAATTGGTGCTTCGATGACCAACCATGGTTTTGTGTGTGTGCGAGCAACTTGAGGTAATTGGGGAGTAACTTTTATTTACTATATATGTTTTGAATAATTTATATTATGATATGTATTTTCATGGCATGCTAGTAAGTTTTTTCTTGCACCCTTACTCTCTTGAAAACTATGGCAAGAAAATGGAAAAGGTTAGATATATATGTGCAAGCAAGTGTGGTAGAATTTGACATATGATTATTGTACATTGCCCTATTCTTATCTTGTTTAAGGATACTATGCTAGTATGATGATATGCTGATGAAATGATGATAATGTCAATGATAATGAATAGAACATGAAAGCTTGGTAGCATGACAAACATATATGTGGTTTGTAGTGCGTCCTCATGACTATATCTTGTATGATATTATTATGCTAGGATGATGAGATGTATAATGTGAGAAGACATGTTAGCATGGCATATTGACATTATCACTCATGATTATACATGCTTGAGCATATATTGTTTGGGTGATGATGTCGTTAAAATACCACGTGGTATGTCGATCCACTAAATAACACATAAGACCTTGTGTCCAAGTAGTGAAGTATGATATATCCCTATCACTAAATTCTCATCCTTTGACTAGGACACCTAGGTAACTATGGATTAGGGATGCACTTTCTCTATCTCTATTTTTTTTTACCAGAATGCACCTTCTTTGAATCGCTACTAATTCGAGTTGTCTCGGGGAAGGAGAGCCATAGTCTAACCACTAGTGTAATGACATTTGATTGGGTCATGACCGGTAGGAGGTGGGCTTAGTGGTTGCTCTAGAATTGGCCTACACCGGTTGTTAAAAGGGAACCACTTATTGAGTTTACCATGTGAAGGTAACTAGCACATGTTTTTAGCTATGATTATTGTGGGAACTCACTGCATATCATATGTATTGCATTATTAGATGTCATACTTGCCATGTAGAAATGTAATTTGAAATATTATTTGTGACATCCGGGTGCTGATGAGGGCGGGGAGTGATTGCCGGTGTAAGAAAAGGGGGTGAGATAAAGTGATAAGGCACGGACAAAGAGCAGCTCCTGGTAGGCTTCCAAGCAGGAGGGACATAAGAATGAATTGAATATATACTGGAATGAGAGGGATCCACAGACTGTATAAGTATGGGACTATACAGTTAAAGGATAGCTTAAAGAAATTGATAGGTACTACCTATACCAGTAAGGTGCACCTACCCTTTTGGTAGCTTATCCTTTAAGAACTCCTCAGTTAAGCGTGCTTAACCTAGAGTAATTCTAGGATGGGTGATCTCTTGGGAAGGAGTTGTGTGAGTGAGAATAAAGCACACCAAAAAGGCTTGTATTAGTTTGTGGGAACAGTCATCAATCCCAAAGAAGCGGCCGGACGTTACAGTGGTATCAGAGCCCAACCTTTCTCAGTATGGTATGGTTCGAGGACAAACTACATGGAAGTTAGTGAGCATGTGATATCCGGGCACTGATGAGGGCGATGAGTGATCACCGGTGTAAGAAAAGGGGGTAAGATAAGGTGATAAGGCACGGATAAGGAGTGGCTCCTGGCAGGCTTCTAAGCGAGAGTGTAACACTCTTCATGACATCTTTCTTGGCATTGTGTGTAGAATCGGAGGAAACAAGACGGAGGAAGGTTCAAGTGGAATTTGAAAAAGCTCCATGCCGCAGCGCGAGGTAGGACAATCATGGCGAGAGTATGTCCAGTAGCTCTTCTGATTGAAAATTGGTGGAGCCACGGTGAGATGTTCTGGAGCCATAATGAGAGTTAGGTTTCTGGTTTAAATCAGAAACATTTCAGTCAGTCAGAAGGAAAATGGAGGGAGAACACGAGAGCTCTGCTAGGGTTTGAGATTTTTGGGTTTTAAGAGTGATTTTTGAATCTTGAAAGCTTGGATTCAAGTTGATAAGTGATTTTTACTCCTCTCTCTCCATCTTTCTATGGTTGAATTTGGGATTTTTCGATTATTTGTTGGGTTTTCGGATTTGGGCCGAAATCCACCAATTGAAATGGATGAAATGGGATTAAGGAAGTGTATTTTGGTGTTCTTATTACTTGGGTGTGAGTTTTGAAGGGTTTATGTATGATTTGAGCTTAACCCTAGGTTGTTTTTGGTTAAGGCTCTTAGGAATTTGAAGTGTGTGAGATTGTTTGGTACTTGGACAATTCCTAGGAGCTTAATGATGCATGAAAGGGGTGTTGGAACCTTGGGTTAGGGTAAAATAGTTGAATTGTGATGTTTGGTTTATTAGTATATGTGGTTAATCGAGGTATTATAGTGTTGTAAATGTTGGTTGGTTATGTGTTGCACAACTCGAGAAGTTCTTGGAATTCACATATGTGGTATTGACACTTGAGATAACCAGGTGTTTGCTTGTATTGTATTATTTATATCGTATGATAGTACATACATTTGTGTATATATATGCATGTTTCTTTCAAACCATGATATAGATGTGTTTGTGTGTACTATTTTTATATATCGTGGTATGCATATAGCTCGATGATGATGATGATTAGAGATGATAATATATGATGACGATATGATATATGATGATATGAAATATGATGATATGAGATATGATTAGGGAGGATAAGGATGAGATCTTTGTCGCTAAATCCTCCCTTATAGCCAGGAAAGCCAAGCGACAGTGAACTACACCTTCCCTAAATCACCACTGTGGTCCAAGGGAAGGAGAGCCACGGTTTGAGCACTAGTGTAACATTTTTACATTTAGCCGGGCTGCATTAGTATAAGGTGAGCTTGGTGATATCCCAGAATCAGTCTTCACTGACTGTCAGAAGGGAATTACCTTTATGAAATATCCTGTTATGACGATAGCCCGTGATTCTAGCTGTGTACAAGGGAGACATGCATTCCATTTATTTCATATTGCATTCATGGATTGTATGAGATATATGTGTGTGTGTGTATGTGTGGTTGTCCCCGGTTACTGAGACATTATCTCACACCCCTCTCCCATGAACTAACTTTTCAAGTAACGATTCTGGCACTAGCCCAAAGAAGAAGTGGGAGTAGCATCGAATGTGGGGATACTAGGTCTATGTAGTATATATGTGTTTTGGATATGTAACTTGTGCCAAGTAGGATAGGATGTTTGTAATGGATGTATAACTTGGATATGGATTTTATGAACAGATGTTGTATGTATGGTTGTGTATGTGGAATTATGTTTTATGTGATATGTATGCTGGATGATGGTGTATGTATGATTTGGGGTGTTAAGGAATTAGTGTGGTAGTGTTTGTAAGCCCAAAGGTAGAATTGGGCCTGGTTAGTGTGTTTTAGGGCAAGTGGCCCAATTTGTCAAATAGGGTTCAAGGGGGACAAATCTTAGAGGAGTAGTTCCTTTGAGGTGAAACCTCTTTGGACAAGTTGGTTAAGTGATTTTGGACTTGTGTGAATGGTCCCGAGTGGTTGAATTACCATAGGTGGCAAATGAGAGTTGTGAGTTGTGAGTTGTGAGTTTTAGTGAAAAAGTGGTCAAAATGGGTTCAGATGTCCAAAATCTTCATACAGAGTTGGATTGAGGTGAAAGTGGTGTTTATGGATAGATCGGGACTAGATTGACTTGTAGGAGTTGGAATCAAGTCAATCGGAGGTCGGAGCATAAAGTTATGTGCTTTGAAAGTTCACCTCGATGTTGGATTTTTGCTGGTGTGGAAACCAGCATGGGGCGCCACAACGTCAGGAAGTAGGCCGCAACGCTAGAGAGTCCAGTAATGAGTATAAAATATGAGAGGTCTGGAGTCATGGCGGTACTACAGCGGTCATGACCCCAGCTCAGATTTTGATGTTGTTTGGTTTGTTTTCGCTGCTCTGAAGGCTTGGAAGGTTGTTTTGAGATATTTGGATTATGTTTGGTTAGATTTTGAAGTTTGTGGTCTAGTTTGGAGGTGATTGGAGGTATGGTGTTACACTATTTCTTTTTCTTTAGTTGCCTTTTTGTTACTAGGACTTTGGTCTCATGCCCCTCACGTGAATAACATTTTTAGAAAAGACCCTAACTCTAATAAGGAGGAAGCTAAGGAGGATTAGTTCTCCATAGTGACGCATAGGGTATTTGAGTACCATCATTGGGTATAATCTTATTTGAGAACCCACGATATATTTGTATAGTATAGTGCCAAGTGTAAAGCATTGAAATGATACTATATGTAATGTTGTATGTGAATCTTTTGGAATTGTCTTTGGAGTTCTTCTCTCTGATGCTTGACCTTAAGGTTTGTTAAGACTATTATGTGAATGGTGCAACGATCCTAACTATGTCATTTCGGATATGTTATCAATCTAACAAGAAATATATCACTGGAATTACATAGGACTAGAGGGGCCGAGACCATAGGAAAGATTAGAAAATGAGGAAGTTGGAAAAAGAGGCAGAATCCTTTCAAGTTGTAATGAGCTTCAATGTCGTTGTAGTGAAAATGGCTAGTTTAGACTTGGGCCGAGCCATATTGGGCTCCCGTTGTGTTGAGCTTATGTTACACCGTGGTACTAGTCGCAGATTTCAAACTATAAAGAAGACGTTAAGGCTCACCGGAATAGTATTTTTGCGACAGAAATTTTGATGCTTTACTAGGGTTTGGCCAACTTAAAGCTAGAGAACATGATTTCAAGCATTGAAAAGCTCGAATCTTGAAGGTATAGTGTTATTCAACCTTTCCTCTTCTTATTCTCATGTTTTGGACAGTGTTTTCCACTAGGTTTGCTTAGGGTTTCGATTTGGCTGAGTTTTCACTGATTAAATTATATTTAAGTGCTTCAATGATGTGTTGTTTGGCGTTTCTAAGCTTTGGGTGATAGGTTTTCAGTAGTTAAATGGTGTTTTCTCCAAACCCTAGCTTCCTATTTTGTATTATGCTAGATAGCAGAATTTGTACAGACTTAAATATGGTTTTATGAGTTGTTTTGGGTATTTTGGTGTATGTGTTTGATTTTGGGTGCCTTGTTTCTGCCGATTTTATGTTAGTTTATTGAGTAGTGATTACTAGAGGGGATGATCCATGTTGATAATGAATATTTGGTAATGTGTAGGTTGAAATCTTGTTCATTTGAGGTTTCTTGACTTCATGGAGTCTTTAGGAAGTATTAGAGTATTGGTAAGTCACCATTTTGATATATGAAGTATTTGGTCCCTTATGCTTTGAATAAATTGGTTGAATTGGAATGTTTTCTCATGAGGTTGTTGAATTGATTGACTCATGTATTGGTTTGATATAATATGGTAACTTGGTCTTGCATCCTTTTTGGTATGCTGTAGTTGTTCTTCATCGACCTACCAAGGTGTCATGTAAGTTTAAACGGTTTGAGGTAACCGAGGTGTACTCTTTTGATACTATAATTGATCATATATGTTTAGTTCTTTTCATATTGATATGTCTATTTTATACCTACAAAATACCCACATTTGATATTATTTTTCTTAAAAAATATTGAGTTTTGATATAAAATTTACATATTTTTATTTAATTTAAGATATAATTGTATCTCAAGAAAACTTTGAGGATATTTGAGGAATTTGGAGTGAAAGAAGAAGACAAGAAGGCACAAAGAAAAATCCATCTAGTTCCCATTTATTATCCTCACCCGCAGCCCGGTGAGAAGGCGTGAAGCTGCCAAGATTGCGAGTTGACTTGGCGCCAGGTCAACCAAAGCGTGACACCAACTGGCGCCAGGTGGAATACATAAAAGAATATTAAATTGGTCACTTGGTGCTGGCTAAATTAAAGGGAGGATGATACGGCATCGGGTGAAGACATTCAACAGTTTATCTGAATTTTACCTACGGGATCATACGAAACACATATATATGGGTTTTTAGAATGGAAAAAGAGGAATCACTATTCTGAGCCCTAGAAGACTTATTCCAAATTCTTTGGAGCTTAGATGGAGCATTCTGAAGGTAAATCTGAGAGGATTGAAGGCGTAGTGAAGTTAAATCACTCTATTCTTCTACTACTTTTCTTTCTTTAGATTTTGTTCGGATGATTTGGGAATTTATTCTTATTTTGATTTTGAGAACAATGTTTATACATATCTAATTTTCCCAATTAGGGATAGGGATGTAGTCTAACTGGGATTAATTAGAGTTTACTCTGAATTATGACTCTTGTTTCTGATTGAATTCTTCCAATTTATTTATGTTTAATTATATCTATCTCTTTTGTGCTTCATTGGGGATTTTGTGACTGGCCACCATGAAATTTATTCTATGAATAAGCTTGATAGACTGAAAGATGAAGAGCAAACCTAAACCTAGAGAGATAGACATAAACAACAATTCTAGAGATAGAATTAGGTATTTATGGTGTCTTCAATTATAACTTCAAGGTTTAATTAGGAATTTTAGTTACATAAGAGTGAATTAAAACCCAATTAAATGCAGACTAATTGACAGAAAAGTAATTAGGATAATTTAGAAATAACTGTCACTATAATTATAGAAGGAGCTAAGTTAAGAGTAACTTTAGTTGTCCCAAGAAGATAAAACCCATTTTCCTAACGCTCTCAGTGATTGAATTAAACTCAAATAGTTGCTTTTATTATTGTTTTTCTCTTAGCTTAATCTTTGATTAATATTTCACAAATTGTTTGTCTTGACTGAAATTATTTAATTGAGCAAATCACAACCTCTCTTGGGTTCGACCTCTGGAATACTCCAGAGATTTTTTTATTACTACGATTGACCTTGTATACTAGCAGGATCCCGATCACATATCATAATATGCACCTGGCATGGATTATGTTAAGCTCTTTCCATATCATGATATGCACTTGACACAGATTATGTTTAGCTCTTTTTAGATCATGATATGTATGGTGACATGACTAGTAAGTTTCTCAATTCTACTCCTATAATGATGAAAATGATATTGACTATAGTATTTATGGAAATATATATAAGGCTTTGCAAGCATGATGGATATTGTTACACTAATAGATCATATGCATCCCTATGACTTATCATGTATGATTATATGGTATGTTAGCAAGATAGAGAATGACATGACTTGGCATGTTAGCATGCATTAGGCTTTGTCACTAGTTGTATATTGTTAAGGTATGATGTTATTAGGTCATGATGCTCTAAATATCGCGTGGTATACCAATCCACTAAATAGCATACAAGGCTTTATGTTCACGCGATGTGATTTGTGTTATCCTAGTCACTAAATAGTCATCTTTTGGCTAGAAGACTCAAGTGGCTATGGACTAGGAGTGCACCTTCTTTAAATACCTACCAATTCGGGTGGTTTAGGGAAAAGAAAGCAATAGTACAACCTTTAGTGCAATGAACTTTGGCCAAATCATGACTATTAGGAGAAAAACTTGGTGGTAACCCCAGAATCGGCTGTCACATGTCATTGGAAGAGTGCCACCGGTTAAGGTTACCTTGTTATGGTAACTAGCCCATGGTTTTAGGACGTATGTCTCACCCTGTGGCTAACAATTCCAGATGAAAGATCTAGTACTAACAAGGAGAAGATTAAGGAAGCTTAGCTCTCTTCAAGATTTGGGAGTATACTTGTTGTTTTGGGGGTAGAGACACTTATGTGATCTTTTGATGTTTTTAGTGAAGTGCTATGATATGTCTATTTTATACCTATATCCCATATTTTTTGTTATTCTCATTCAAATGTGTTTTATTTTGATCCCTTTTTGGCTTAATTTTGCATAATTGGATATATGTTCATAGCTTGGGACATTTAGAAGAAGTTTCAGCATAATATAGCCAAAAACGTGATAAACCATGTGCAAATATAAGCTTACGTAGCCCCAACTTGTTCTCTCACCCGTGGTCTGGTGAGAAGGCGAAGAAGAAGATAAATTTCATGTTGACCCGGGGCTGGGTGAAGCAACATGAAGAGAAAAAATAATTATACCCAGTGCTAGGTGGATTAAATGGCAATAGAGTCAGTGCCGGGTGATGTCGTTTATAATGAGCCTCTGGCTTGTTCAGCAAGTAGCTCGTGTGGTTTATAAATATAGGGTTTTTTTTAATGCATTAGACATATAATCATTGATTCTAAAACCCTCAAGATGCTGTTCTGGAGTCTCTGCAGCTTGGAGGGAGCATTTTGTTGGTAGATTGTGAAGATTTGATAGTGTAGTGAGGCTGAATCATTCTCTTCATCTACTACTTCTTTTTCTTTAGTGTTTGTCTTGATGTTTTGGAAATTTGTTACTATTTTGTTATAGAAAACTATGGTTTTGTGTAACTAATTCTCCTACTTAGGAGTAAGGATATAGTCTAACTGGGATTGATTAGAGTTTGCTATGAAATTGTGACTCTTGTTCATTGATTAAATTCTTCCAATATATTCATGTTCAATTATATTTTTCTCTTTTGTATTTTCTTGTGAATTTTTTGATTGACCACCATAAAATTTATTCCCTGGGTAAGTTCGATAGATTAAAAGATGAAGAACAAACCTAAACTTAGAGAGATAGACATAAACAACGATTCTAGGGATAAAATTAGATGTTTACAGTGACTTTAGTTATAGTTTTAGGGTTTAATTAGGAACTTTAGTTGCACAAGAGTGAATTAAAACCTAATTGAATATAGACTAATTGACCGATAGGTAATTGGAATGAATTAGAAATAACTGTTACTATAAAACTCAATCCCCTAGCGCTCCAAATGATTGAATTATACTAAAGCATATTTGCTTTTCTATATTACTTTTATTCTTATTTTAATCTTTTCTCAACTTTCACAAACTTTACCTCTTAACTATAATTAATTAATTGAATGAAATATAACCTCCCTTGGGTACGACTCCAAGAATACCTTAGGATATTTTCTATATTGCCATTAACTCTATATACTTACAGGAGGCTGATCATGTCAAGTATAGTAAACATGTGATATCTTGTATAACTTAGTTATGTTCTCATGGGTTCTACGAGACTTGCATAGTTTGTGACTAATTCAGATTCCTTTAAATACTAAAGATTGATTGTTATGTTATTTATAGGCTCTTAGAAGCATATATGTTTGACATATAATATTCGTGCTTGAAAATGAGCTTTTGAGTACAATCTTGTGACCGTGATAATTTTTGGGTCGGGGACTGGTTGTTCCACATGGATTTTGATATACTTGGTCTGATTATAAGCTTAGTTGGGTCCATGGACCACTTATATGAAAATTAAGCATGTAAGTCACTAGTGTAAAGTGGGGTACAAGGGGGTTAAAACTTAGAGGAGTAGGTCATTTGGGGTGGAACCTCCTTGAACAAGGTGTTTAGGCCTTTTGTGACTTGTTGGAGTACCCTTGGAGGCCAAGAGTCAGTTAAAGTGAATTATAGAAATAGTTAGTCACTTTTGTTGGCCTAAAATGACCATTTTGGTCTCAGATGTCTAAAATCTCCATACAAAGATATTTTGAGTCATAGGTGGTGCCTATGGATAAGTGACAAGTAAAATGACTTGTAGGCTTTGAAATCAAGTCAATTAGAGTTGCTTCTGCTATCAGTGGCACCACAACACTATCTCATTCGGGTCCCTTCACCTTTTTATCAAGAAATGCTTCATGCCGCAGTGCCAGGTGGTCACACCACGGCATTGTCCTACTTCTTAGTTTCCTCTTGTTGTGTTTTGCATCATAGTTCTAAGTTTGGTCCTTATCTTTGTAGGATGTTACGAATGGATGTGTATGTTATGTCAATGGGAGTTTGTATGCATTAATGTTTGGTGTTCTTGGTGGGTCTGGTGAAAAATGGGATGTCACCCATTGATGGAATTTGTAGCTCAAGGGAGTCAAATCTTAGAAAAGTGGTTTTTTTAAGGTATAACCTCCTTGAATAGTGTCATTGTGTCATTTGTGACTTGTTAGAACATGTTTGGTGGTTAAAAGGATGTGGTTCATGAATGGGAGGAGTTAGAATCAAAATTTTGGCTAAAAGTGACCATTTTGGTCTTGAGGATTCAAAATCTCCATATGGAGGAATTTCAAAGTGTAGCTAGCGCTCGTAGTTAGAAGAGGTATAATGCAGCATGTAGGCTTTTGGAATCATATGAATTAAAGGTCTATGTTAGGAGTTGTACACATTGGAAGTTGGGTAAAAAAAACAATAAATTGTCAACATGGGGCACTGCAGTGCCATGCTTACTTGTTGCAACTGTGAAAATTTCCCTAGTTGTTTCTTTCGTGCATTATACTTGATTCTTATCTAGTCATGCTATGTCTTGACTTGTTAGCTTACCCCTCTGGGTTAAAATCTCATGGGATTTGTCTACACCACTATGTAAACCTTATGTCCTTTGAGCCCTGGCATCCTGTTTGAATCGTTAATGTCACATGTGTTATGTCTTGGGCAAAAATGCTAAGTTTAGGGCTATAAATTTTTAGGAAGTTACACATATTGGCTAATGAAATTTAATATGTTATGTCATTTAAGAAGATTGTGATATCATATTGCCTTCTAACAATAATGCAACAAAGATACAATAACTCTCAAGAGAAACTAACATGCATTAACTTAAAATCAACAAGTAATCCACTATTAAGTTATCCAAATCATTTCAATTTATGCATAAATAAAGTTTAGTGTAGTGAGTTTACCATTTTCAACACTAATATCACCTTAACATAAAGAATTAGCTACAAGAAAAATGATTTGAGGTAACTTTTGAGAACAAAATTCAATTGGCTTAACAAAATTAACAATGCTCATTCAACATATCAACCCCTAAAGCTACCAAAGTTCACAATTTAAAGGAAGCTTCAAACCCAAAGAAAACATAAAGAATTAGCTACAAGAAAAATGATATAAGGTAACTTTTGAGAACAAATTCAACTGGCTTAACAAAAGTAGCAATGCTCATTCAACATATCAACCCCTAAAGCTACCAAAGTTCACAATTTAAAGGAAGCTTCAAACCCAACATTAGCCTTGAGTTACACCTCAACTTAATGATGCATCTATCCCAAAAACTCAAGGAAAGACCTCTTGAAATGGGGGCAGCTGTGACTCCAAAAGTCAGCCATGGCTAGAAGTCAAAAGCAAAAAATGTACTGGACACAAGCTGTAACTTAGATTTGGTACTGCAACACTATAATTTGCAGAAAATATCTACAACTTTCCTCCAATTTCAATGAACTTCCGACATGCGTAACTTTTGCTATGGAGCTCCGATTCATGTAATTCTAAACTCTAAATCCTACTAGCCACTCTAAAAATCCTCTACCTAAAAATACCAACCTCATCGTAAAATTAATCCATATGAGGATTTTGGAGGCCCAAGAACACAATGGTCAATTTTGGACTTCGAATACCAAGCTCACCTCTATATATCTCGCCCAAACCACCATATAAAATTTACAAATATCCCAAAGGAGAAAAATATGATGGTCACCTCCATAACAATTACTCTATTCAAAACTTGACGCCTCAAAATCCCAAGGGCTATAAAGAAGTGACATACCTAAAATTCACAAATTAATTCTAAACCTTAAAACAACATCTTACACAAGTCAAATTAGGCCTATTACACTTACGTAATTCATTACCATATACAAAATCAAGCCATATCAATAAAGTTCTAATCACACTCATATGGTTCATGCTATAAACAACTTTATAACATACCAGTTGCATGGCTCTAGGTTTCATCATAAAACTTAGAATACAAGTCATTGTACACATCCTCATACTAAAAGTTCATGCATTAGCAAGCACATGTGGTAACTACATCACACTTCCTATAAACAAACTTAATGTTTAAATACCCTAAATAACCCATTTAACTTAACTTGAATCACACTAATCACTTGGACATGTTCATATAAACATGATAACTAAGTTCACAACATAGTCATGGATTATGAGCAAGCTTCATATCCAATCAAAACTTCACACTATGGTGTAATAATATACACAGGTGTGACTATGTCACATTCCATAAATTTCATTAATTTCAAATCACTATTAGAGGTATACCAACGCCAATATTTCAATATCCAAACATTCAAAGCCATTGTCAAGATGATGTATCAAAAGTATCTAATGTTTCATATACTTGACATTGATATATTTATGCACAATGTAGTCCAAAACATTTCTCAAAACCAATCATATACCAAATTAATATATATTTCAAGATGTATAACTCCTAAAAGTTATGGAGATCTAAATCTCCTTTCCTTTCTTTATACTATAGCCTTCACCTGAAAGTGTTAATCACAAGGGGGTGGGATATAAATCCCAGTAATCATGAAAGATTTCTAATATAAATATCTTTATAACAAATATAAATATGTGCAACAATTATATCATTTTATCACAAATATAAAATAATTATAACATATATATATATCATGTATATGCAAAAATACACATGTATTATGCATGGGTTCCAGAAGATGCAACAAAAACCATGGGTTAATTAGTTACCATTACAAGATAACTTTAACAGGTGGCCTTCATCTAACATGTAACACCTTTAACTCACAAACACCATAAATGCCCAAAATACTTTGAAACAAGGGAGAAAAGGCAGAAAAATGAAACTGCACCGCGACAAGGAATGTTTCTAGAGAAAAATAAGAATGAACTTGAGACGTATGGCACCATTGCGTAGGTGATAGAACCTGCATTAGTAGTTTGCTAATGTACAAGCTAAACTTCCAACGTGCATAACTTTATGTTCTGATCTCCGATTGACCCGATTCCAACTTCTACAAGTCACTCTACTTATATTCTGACCATAGACACCAATTGTACCTTGAAAAACCTTCATATGGAAATTTTGGACACCCAACACCAAATTAGCTGCTTTTTACCAAAACCAACAATCAAACAACTCAATTTGCTACCACTGGCCAATTAGTGACCAAAGACTATTCTATCAGGTCACACAAGACATAGGAAACCTGTCCAAGGAGATTTTATCCTGAAGAAAATATTCTTTTGAGTTTTGATCCCCTAGAATCCCAAATCAAACTAACAGGCTATATGCCCATTTTGGACATCAAGGACCCAATAACCACGCCATGCTCACCAACAAGACATACATCATTAAAGGGACTCAGAGCCACCAGCTCTAAGTCAATCACAGCCAAACATCAGGATTTGAAATGGCGAATACCACACATAAGACATAATTGACAATCACCATATTTTGTGTATATCCATAGGCCCAACAACACATAAGAAGGTCAAACACAAGCATAAGAGAATAAAAAGGGGTTATAGACCAGTTATGCCCCTAGGATACACAAATACATGATTATAAATATAGTATTACATAGTAGGACAAAAAACACTTTACTGATAACATAACTAAACAATGACAAGAAAAGGGAAACAATTCCCAACACCCATGAGTACTCTCAGTCTTTCTTTCCCAAGGCCTCCTTGGTCTTTTCCTTGCTAGAACTAGATCCTTTACCTGGAATGGTTAACCACGGGGTGAGACATACATCTTAGTAACTAGAGTAAACATACATACATATAATCATGCTTTCATGCCAATAAATAGATATAATTAATCATAAATGCGATATGTATAATATGCAAACACAAATCCCATCAATGCATGGCTAGAGCCATAAGCTAATTATTATAATAGGGTAACCTTAACTAGTAGCCCCCTTTCAATGACTCATGACGACCGATTTCGTGCTCACCACCTAACTCTCCTCCCGATGGTCATGACCTGACCAAAGGCCATGGCACCTAAGGTTGGACCATGGCTCTCTTTCCTCTGAACCACTCGAATAGGTGTCTATTTAGAGAAAGTGAACTCTAATTCACAACCATTGGGTCTCCTGGTTATATGACGACTATTTAGTGATTTGAATAACATAAGTTGCACTGCTTAAACATAAGGTCTCATGTGCTATTTAGTGAATTGGTATACCACGTGGTATATAGAGCATTGTCACCCAAACCATATGTCCCATCGATGCATAGCATGTGACAATGCCCGATGCATATTAACATAACAACACATACTCTTTTCTATAGTGCTACCATGTCATAAGATCATATGTGATAACTCATGGGGTGAATGATCACTATTACATGTGGACAATCAATCATAACATACTTATATCATGTCACTGTCATCAATAATCATATTAGCACAATATAGAGTATAGATAGAGAACTTACTAACCGTGTAACTGTCATATCATGATATGAAAAGGAATGCCCATAATTTGTAATAAATGCATATCATGATATGAAAGAGCATAACAAAATACATCAAGCATGCATATTGTTATATGAAAAAGATTAGCCATATATATATGATCAAACAGAAACATAACAAAAGACATCTCAGTTACCCTAACCTTCCAACCTACTCGACACCTTGGTAGGCCAAAAGGAGAAATCACAACCAATTCATCACTTTCCAAATATAACCTGAAGCAAGAAATCCCAATTAAGCAATATTATAACCTATACATAATCAAATTCTCGGTACCATCAGAAATTCCCAAGCTGCTTCCAAGCATTCCAAGGCAAACCCAAGCTTCAAAATATCCCAAACAACTTATAGAACCATAATCATACTCATATAACTTCGAATTCCAAAAGATATCAATATTTAAGGGTTAGGGTTTGGAAATATACCACTTAACCACTGTAAAATCAACACTCAAACCATAGAAATGTTTAACAACACCTCTAGAACATATTTATACATAATTTAATCGGTGGAAACTTAACCAAATCAGAACAATAACCAAAACCATGAAAAATCTTCAATGAAACTTGAAGAGAAACATAGAAGAGAGTTAAAGGATGGATTACCAACATGATTTGAGCTTCCAAATGCTAGAAATCAAACCCCCAAGGCCAGAAATATGAAACCCCAGCAGAGCATCTTTGTTTCCTTTGCTTTTCCTCTTCTCCAACGTCTAGTTCGAACATATCGCGCGAATGGCACTGCGACGTTAGTGCTTAATGACTTGCACCGAAGCCCAACCCAAGCTCATCTGCCACGACACCACTGCTTCTTGCCGTGGCATGATGCTTTCTACCCTACTGTTCCTTCTTTCTCAATTTTGATCCTTTCCTCCGATCTGGTACCATTTAGTTAAGTCCTTTAGAATTTAGTAACTAGGGTCATCACACAATAACCCATGAATGCTGTTTCTAGGATAATCACTAAGCTCTCTTTTCATTTGTTATGACTCAGCCAAAGGTCATTTCACTAATGGTTGGACCATGCCTTTCTTCTCCCTGTACAACAGCAAATTAGTTAAAATTTAGAAGATATGTATCTCTAATCCACTACCACTTGAGTCTCCCGATCAAAAAATGATTATTTAGTGATAAAAAGATCACAAGCCCTACAAAAAATTTAGTGGATGAGTTTACCATGTGGTGTTAGCATCTTCATCATTCAATGTGATTATATCCATCAATGCCAACATGCTATAAGTAGTAATACCATAATGTCATGATCAACAATATCAAAATGTCATGAATCATCAAGGCCAATAATCATGATCATCAATATCATTGTATTTTATTCATGGGGATACGCAACAGTCAAAAGCTTATATATGTCAAGATTCAATGAATCAAAATTCTCAATATCTCATACTATTAAAGGATTTCATTTTAATTAAATGCTAATATCTCATGACCATCATTATCAATATGTCATGAACCTATGTCATTACTACCAATGTCATACATTTATATACCTTTTTACATACATGTTGTAACATGAGATCATTACATGTTATGAAACGTTCATGCAGAATATAAAGAAGGGAAATACTCCTTGGTTAACTCAAACCTACCAAACTTGAAGTTGACACTATGTTAAGCCATTCAAGTAGTCCAAGCTATACACATGATGTTTAGAGGTTAAACAAACAATTTCAACTTTCTATAATCATTCAAGTACACAACCAAGAAAAACTTAAGGCCTGCTTAATTTTTTTTTTTAAAAAAGTGATTATTCGATTGTTTTAAAAAGTAATTAATTTCTTAGAGATTTTGTGAAACGTAGAAATTATTTTATGTTTAGTTAAAATATAAAAAAACACATTTTACAATTATATAGAGTGAGATAGTTAATTATAATATTCTGTCAAGAGCAAATCTTGTTATTTTTTGTAATTTTTCAAGACTATTTTTATTTACAAAATGAAATCTTTGCCTTTTCACATATTTCTCACTTATCCACCGCATCAACTTTTATTCAAAAGCTACTCAATATGCTTCTCAAAATAATCAGAAAAATGCTTTTTTTTTATATTTTGATTTTTTTAAAAGTTTAAACGAACATCTTAAAAAACTTCAAAAGTTCTTTTTCTATAAAAAATGATTTTTTATTAAAAATAGCCAAAACAAATGGGGTTTCAGTCAAACATACAAGTAAAGGTTTCACTATCAAACACTCAAGTTCATATTCTTTAAATTATCACTTACCACTTAATACTAAGAGTTGCAAAGATTCCAAGCAACTTCTTTACTCCCCAAAAGTACAAGCAAAAACACCTTACACAAGAGGACATTGTGCTACCACTGAAAATCTTGTATCCAATCTCAAATTCTTAACACCCATAGCTTAAAGATACCTTTCGACACAAGAATTTGTCTCCCCAATAATAGTAAATTCAAATTTCTCATTGGCATAAATAAGAACACTCTAGGGCTAGCTATTACAATATGTAAAATCCACATTAAACTTCAAATAATAGGTACCCTTAGCCTTTAAACACATCCATGATCAAAATTAAACCATCAAACATTCAAAACTTTGAATTCATAGCTAAGGTTTCTCAAATCACCTCAAATCACAACTTCAAGCCATAAATCTTGAAGAAAATAAAAGGATGAGAAAGGTTCTAGCATTATGTTGAGTTTGGAGCAAGGTCTTGGTATATTTTACCACCAAAAGCCTCAGACCTCACTTCTCCCTTAAGCTTTCCTATAACAACCCTTAGTATACTATCATAGACTTAGTCCTAAGTTAACGGGAAGTATACTTGATTATGTATGCAGGACCGGAGAAACTAGGATTGAGGAAGAGCAAGTAGAAGGCAAAAGTACTCCACATTATGGTGAAAAGCAGGGCCATTGCGGTGAACGAGCTAGAACTTGGATTATTCTTTCAAACATAAGGATTCTATGCTGCAGTGAACTTATCACTTGCTGCAGGTCCAAACTCTAAACTTCAACAAATTTGAAGCATCACTGTCAGACAAAACAGAAAGAATTGAAAGGGAAGAAGGAGATCTCTGCTGGGGCTTCATTTCTCCGACCTTATGAAGCAAATTTCAGACCTTGAGAGCTTGATTTCAAGTTGGTAAGTGATTTGTCCTCTCCTCTCCTCCCCTTTCTCTCTAATTTTTAGATTGAGAATTGGGTTTATGTTTGAGGGGTTGGTTAGGTCGAGATTTTATAGGCTAAATGGTTGTTAAAGGATCAATGAAGTGTTGTTTAGTGTTATTGATGCTTGGGCATAAGTTTAGAAAGAGTATGTATGAGTTATGCTAAACCTTAGGTTGAAATTTGGGAAGAGAAGTGGAAATCCAAATTGAAAGTGTTGAAGCATGAATTAAATGGGTGTATGTAGCCCATTGGTGCATGAATGTGTTGTTAGAACCCTAGGTAAAGCTTAAATGGTTGAATTATGGATTTTGGTTAAGTTATGCAATATGTTAATTGAAGGTATTATGATATTTTAGTGGTTGTTGGATTGAACAGAGGCATTTGACTTGAGTTTAGTGTTGAGACGGAGCCCATGTGTGTGGAGTCAGCAATTTCAAGTAACAGGGTATTGTGTTTATCTGATAATTGTTTATTTGTATTTATATGTGTATATATATGTATATATATACATGTTTCTATTCATACCACGATATCGTTATGTATGTGTGTGTGTGTGTATGGTTTCTTCTATATATTATGGTATGCACACGGCTAAGTAAGGTATGTAGATCTCTAGCATTGGTATATGATGATAGTGAACATGATGTTATATGTGATTCTATCGCATGCTAGCTTAACATTGATGAGTATGATAATGATTCCATAGTTGCAAACACATGTTAACATGGCATAAACATCATTACCACATGAACATAGTAAGATATGGTGGATTAGGAGGTAATGATAAGATGAGATATAATGATATGATATGATGATACATTCTTATCACTAAATCCTCTCCTATTACCAGGAGAGCTAGGTGGCAGTGGATTGTACATTCCCTAAATCGCCACCAATTTGGATGGTCTAAGAGAAGAAGAGCCACGATCCAAGTATTAATGTAACCTTTGGCTCTGTTGTATTAGTGTGAGGTGAGTTTGGTGATATCTTAGAATTAGTCTTCACCGGCTATTGGAAGGGAATCACCAATTGGAAATGTCTTGTGATGATGACAGCTCGTGGTTTTAACCGTGCATGAAGGAGACATTCATACCATTATATTTTGTATTGCATTGCACCATATGCATATTTGTGTGGACAAAAGATATAGGTTGCATGTGTTTGTGTTTCCGGTTACTAAGACTTTGTCTCATACCCTATGTGGCTAACATTTTAGGTGAAGACTCTAACACTAGTCCGGAAAAGACCAAGGAGTCTTAGGCTTGTCTGCTTTGGGAACATCATTTGTAACTGATAGTTTTACCATTCAGTCTATGTAATGATTTGTGCCAAGTAGAGTTGAGTGTTTATGCATTTTCTGGTTATCTTGGGAGTGATGGTGTGTACATTATATGATGATATCGATGATTGTGATGATGATGTTGGTGAATTGTATGTTTGATTGTGGCATATGCCAAGGTTAAGGTTTATGTGGATGTGTTGTGACTTGGACCCCGATATGAGTCATTATTACTGGTGCATGTATCTGTAGGCCGGATTGGCTGTATTAGTGAACACAAAGTGGTTTTGGGTCTTGTTTGTGTGTTTTGGGGCATATAACTCATTATGTGAATTTGGGGTTCAAGGAGGTTAATGTTGGGAATTTCAACATACACACAGCGGAAAAACTATCAAGAAATTCCCTCCCATGGATCCGTCAACATAGTTTAGATTGAGATGTAGAAAGAGAATTTACCTCTGGTGCATCCCTTGGTATTCTTTTCATTTCGTCAGACCCCAGGAACTAACGCGACTGGTCAGCTCCCTCTATCAGTATCCACATGAACGATGAGTCTAACTCAAACGGTATGCCAGCACCTCTATTTATGAATGTCTGTACGACAGTTCAGCTTTTGCTATTTGTCAATACAGTCCCGCTGTTTGTCCATACGTCCACTGTTCATTTGTACAGCCCCTGCTGTTTGTCCATATAGCCCCTGCTGTTCGTCCACACAGTCTGCTATCTGTCCGTACAATCGCACCATCTGTCCGTACAAACCCCTGCTGTTCACCATACATTCTCACAGTTTGTCCGTACAACCCACTGCCTGTCCGTACAATCTTGCTATTTTCATCCATACAGCCTGCTGTTTGTCCATACAGTCTCACTGTTCATCATTCGTCCGTACGTCCGTACAGTCTCACTCTCTACTGCTTTCTCTTTAAGGTGATTCAAATTGGGTTATTTTCTGTACCCTAATCTATATCAATATATAGGTAAGATTTTGTATTTGTTTAATTTAAATCAATAATTTAAACTAAATCAAATATTAATTAAAGAGATTAGTTTGAATTTAAATCTATCTAATAGATTAAATTTAAACTAACTATCTAATCTTTATCCAGAATCAAATCTAAATCAAATTTAGATTATGACATTAGTTTAAATTTAAATCTATCATATAGAATTAAATTTAAAACTAATTAATTTAAATTAATTTGAACAATATATATATTTTGAAATATATAATATATCAAACATATATATATTTCAAATTTTAATATATATATATATATGTATATATCAAATATATATAGATAATTCTATCACCCTAAATTGAACATTAAATTCATTAAATCTAGACACATTTTAGATTTAATGAATCTGGACATTCTAGCTCGAGTTGGTCCGTTCTTGTATGTGACCCTGTAGGTCCATATGATGTTGGCAGTAGGCTAATAACACTATTAGACCCACAAGTTACATGTGGCCTCTAACAAGACATTGTAACTACCCAAATCATATGAGATTGGTAATCTGATGCAACCCATCATATAACCCAATCACATCCCTTTTGTCTCATGATATATAGGTCAAGTATGAGGCATGGAGATGTCATCCTCATTTTACTCGACCATCACTCTCTCGATCTCCGAGCAGACTGACAGAACAAATGGAAACTCCTTCATTCGAGCACAATCATGCTTTTCTCAGTCTCACTCATCGAGGGGCCCAAATATATCTCTCCATTAATTAGAGGGATACATTCCATCTTGATTATTCATCTTCCTCCACATGAGTTTCACTATGTCTGATCATAGCCTTTATGATCTCCCAATTAAAGATGACTTTTGACTATGCCAAAGTATAGTGTTCCCCATGTAGGAAGCCATGATGATCTCAGGTCGAGGGCTTAATGACACGGTTATATATGAGATATGCTTATGACTTGATCCATGTACCTATCTCATGACGGGTTGATTCAACACCTATTCTCTAACAGGAGTCTATGATTTTGATTTGTATCTTCATACATAATTATCAATCAAAATCATACTAGCCTTAGTTCATCATTGTTCTCACAAAGATGATTGACTAGGGACATTTAGGATAAAATAATTTATCCAAGGATGTTATTATAAAGAAAACATGCAAACAATATAGTAATGTAAGAAAAAACACCTTCTTTTTCATAATGAAGAACAATGTTCATCATACAATGACTGGCCTAGGCATAATGTCCAATAGTTAAATCTTGGATGAGTAATTTCTCTAAGTTAAAAACTTCCTTGGACAGACTAGTTATGCCATTTAGGACCTATGTGATTGGTACTTAGGTGCCAAATTGCTTTTGGTGGCAATTGGAGGAAGTTGGTTGTGAATTTTGGCAAAAAAGTGACCAAAGCTGTCACAGGCATCCAGAATCGCCACACAGAGGTGGATTGAGATGAAATTGAAGTCTATAGTTAGATTAAGACAAGATTAATATGTAGGAGTTGGAATTAGGTCAATTGGAGGTTGAAGCACAAAATTGTGTACATCATAATTTTGCCCCGAAAAATGAACAATTTGTTGATACAGATTCTGATACAGGCACGGCATTGCCAACCTATTCTTTCTTCCGTACACCACGATGGTACTATAGCTAGTCATGGCTTAGCCCTATTCTAGCCCTGTTTAGAGTTTTTCTATGTTTTTTATGTTTTAGGAGATGTTTCAAGGTATTGTGGGAGTATGACGTTACATCTCCCAACCCTCTTTTTTTTCTTCTACATAAAATGAGTAAATTGCGGGTTTTATAGAAATTTTTCATAACTGGCACCGTAGCCCCAAAATCGCATTGTGACCCAAAATCGTGTCGTGACTCCATTCAACTTTAGAGGGAAATTCTTTGCATATGAGCTTTAACTTCAAAACTTTATATCTTGCGTTATAAACTTTCAAAAATGCCAAATAACAACTCTAGAGAAAGATTGAAATGTCTACTTTTCAATGCAAAAATTTTCAATTCAAAATGATATCATTTGATCCCTTAATTTGGTCAATTTCAAAAGTTGCTCATTTTTTGTTAAGAAAAATGCCTATCATGGTTTTGGCCACCATCACCCAATTAAACCATTTGAAAACACCACCATATATTTTCGAATAAAGTTTAATATATGAGAGTCATTGGAATTTACTCAACCACACACCACACCTCTTTGATTTGAATTTTAGCTTCTTAAATTCCAAATTTTCCTTTGTGCAACTATTTAAATTTCATCAAAACCTTTCAAATTAAATTTTAATGCATATTGGCAATTAATTATTCGTCAACTAAGCTATTAATCATGTGGGATGTTACAATTGGATGTCGTCATGCCCTGTGTTCTATATAGGAACTAAATTATTGATGGCATGAAAGTTCGATGAGTGATTTGAAAAAAGAAAATTGAAGTTTAAGAACCAAATTACAAATTAATGCATATTTGAAGGACTAAATAATTAATTTTGCAAAAAGAGAAAAACTAAAGTACTTTAAAATGATGTGATCCATTGATTTATTCATTTCAATATCTATTTATTCAAATCGACTACAAAAATATTATGGGACATGTCAAACTTTTTATATTGCGAAGTGGTATAAAAAGCAAACATTATGTGTGTGTCCAACAGCACAGCAATTTCATGGGAGCAGTCATTGAATGTAGGACACACATTAAAATTTTGAGACATACATAGTACAAAGCCTAGAAAGTTCCCCTTATTGGCAGGCCTCTGCTTTTCCACTCTCGGATGCCATTTTAGTCAATGCTCATGCCACCTTGGCCAGAAAAATAGCATAGCATATTACTTTTTTATTACGACTCAATTTGCATATTTAATTTTTAGTATAATTTTTTTATAAAAAGAGTAATAAAACTCGGGTTGCTTAAATCTAATTTAAAAGCTTTAGATCAAATTTATACTCTAGTCTCTATGCACCTCTAAAAATATACTAAAAGAAATATTCCGTTGGCGTAATTATCATTGAAATCATTCCAGGGCATTTATGATCCAAAGCAACATGTGACGTATTTGTGAGTGTTTTTTGACACACCATGATGTGAAACATGGACCCTGTTCCAGATTTTGCTTCATATCATATCATGTGATCCCTACTTACTTCCACTTTCACCATTTGGTAGGGATTTTGTGCAAGTGGTGAGCGTTTCTGCAGCAATGCAGTCTCCATTAATTTATTTATGGTAAATATAAATCGTGCAATCAAAGATAAATGGATTCAATTATATGTGGTCAAGTTTATTTTGACATTTAAATTTCAAAAGTTTGAAGTCTTTATCCGACCAAGAAAATGCCAAGAAGAATGGAAAAAGAGTAATTTGATGCCTATAGATAGAAATAAGGGGTGATATTTAAAAGTGTGAAAAAGTCAAAGTGATTGTGTGATTAAGATTTGGAATTCATATTTCGGAGAAGCAATTCAAATTTCCGCCATGACAAAATAGAGGTTATCTTCTATAGGGTTTGATGGAAAGATCCCAAAATAAGGAAAGAGGCTTACATATGATTTTTTCATTGATTTATAAAAGGCTTATATGTTGTAAAAAGCCTTGAAAAAGAAAGGCATTCAAGTTATAGGATATATATAAGAGAGTAATAATAAATGTGAAAACTCTTAGAGATGAGGTAAAGAAACTTTTCTATAAGAATAAGTTTACATTAGAGATTATCTTTGAATACACACTTGTTTAATTTGATTTAGGACATTTTGACCAAGCATATATGAAAGAAAATTCCTAAATGCATACTCTTTACAAATGATAGTCTTAATTGAGGAATTAAGAAAAGAAGTTAACTCAAAACTTATCTATAGAAACGGATATTGGAATTAAAAGGTTTCTACTAAAGTAGGAGTAAGGTGAAATATTACATGCATTACAAATTTAATAAGAAGTGTATTAGAAATGATTTGATGGTAAACGTTGGAAAACATATCACACTTCAAGTGTTAAAGTTTAAATATTTGAGACCAATATTATAAAGTGATAGTGAAATTGAAGGAAATGTCTTGTATAAAATACAAGTTGGATAATTAAAGTAGAGAAAAAAAATTAGAAGTCATTTGTAATTACAAAGTAACTACCAAGTTTAGATAGAGGTTTTATTAAACAGCTATAAGACTAATGATACTATATTGTAATGTATAATATGGACTTTAAAGGACCACAAGAGCACAAGATAGGTTTAGCATAAATGAAAATATTAAAATGGATGGTTGGTCATATAAAATATGGATAATATATGAAATAATACAAGGAAAAGTCAAGGTAGCACCTACTAAAGAGAAAATAGTAGAAAATCAATCAAGGTAATGTAGATATATATAAAGAATATCGCTAGAAGAGCCTGTAGAGAGAATTGATTATATTCCTTTAAAAGAGAGAGAGAGAGAGTTGATCATATAGCCTTTCTATAAAAAGATATAGATGGAAACTAAGATGGATACATAATAATATTATAAAGTGGGATCTTTTGATAAATAATATATCTAAAGAGATAATTTTTTACAGAGTCCATTGATGTGAGGTGGACCTCACTTTAGTATTATAGGATTGATTTTGACATTTTGTTATTATTGTTTTAACCTTTAAATCTATTTCTTCTTTTTTTTTTTTGGTATAGGAAAAAACTATTTCTTCTGTTTTAAATGTGCTATTAATTATTGATGTTACTCATCAAGATATTCTTTTTTTTTTTAAGATATTCATTAAATCAGTAGATGAGCATCAAAGCTTCAAAAACTATATATATATAAAGAGATAAAATTCTTTTAAACCAGTTTAATTATTTCGTTAATATGATTTTCAGGACGAACTGAATTGAACCAAAGATCGTTTACCAATCCTGACAATTAATCAGTCCGGTCTCAGAACATTTTTTTGTTAATATATATAAATCATGAATCCTTGAGTATCAATCATCAATGCTACTTACTCCCTGTTTCTTTTTATCGAATCGTAGTATTTATAAATCGAACAGTATATCCTAATATCATTCTAAATACGCGTTCCACTCTAATTTGGAGTAAATAACTTTATCACCATTAAATTATATTGTATGTAGGTGGGGAATGGATCGAGTCACTATGCCACTGAAAGATATTCTTATTGAAGACTAGAAACATTATTGGGCGCTCTTTCATATGCAAGTTCTCTCACACGGTCAATACGCCTAACAACCGCTCCTAATGAATTAATGGGCTTTGTGTATGGTCATTCAGTTCAATTCCATGTATCTATACCTATATACGAATGTCGACTACAATCACCTTCTGTTTTCCTGGATTAGGTTAGGTGCTATTGACTGACATCCAATAGAATCACAAAAATTATGTTTACTTTTAAACTATTCAATCTCGTATTCTTTTCAAGCTTTGACTCCCACCAAGAAATGTTTGGCCGAAAAAAATTCTCACCAAGAAATAATAATATTGACTTTCTTTTCACAAAATTTTATCCATGCAAGCTCATTAACTCTTTTGAATTTAACTGAAATTACTTGTTTCAGATGATGATCATGCAAATCCTTATGTATATGTATGTCAAAATATAAACTTGACATCAAAAAGTTATGCGTGTATAGGTAAATATTTGAGCTATTTAATTACTATTTAAAGGTTTAAAGCTTCAGTTAGTAAGTAAGAACAAAAAAATGAAAAAAAAAATATTATGGCTATAACCCTATAAATGTACAGACACAACAAAAATAGATTATGATTAGTTTTTTTTTTTTTCGGCACAAGATTATGACTGGTTTGATCATTCGTTGATGATACTAAAAATGATAAGTGGGTCAACCCATAGTGCCACTAAGAAATTCTCCTAAATCATCATCATCATGCACCCTTCTATATATCTTCTTTATCAATAATATACATTTTCAAAAGATAATTTTGTTTTTTGAACAAATCAAAAGGTCAAATTTTCAAAATAAGGAAACGTCACTCGTTTGACAATACATTTAGGGAAAACTATACTTTTGATTCCCACAATTTTGATCAATTTTTAAATTAGTCTCAATAGGAAAATCTAGTAAATAATTTTCAAATTTTGTTGATATGATTATTTGTATATTATTTTAGTAGTTTGATTATGTATGATTTATAATAATAAAGTAAACTCACAAAAATAAAAATATTAATATAGATAAAATAATGAAAAATAAATTAAACTTTATGTAAAATTATTGGAACCATATGTGCATGTGTACGTGTGTGAACCAAAAAAAAATAGAAAAATGGTTACAATAAAATAAAAGAATAGCGATAATATAAATATAATTGAGATTTTTATATGGGAAAATCCCATTAAAATACCAAGGTAACAACATTATTCCAAAAAGATATCTCAATTTGTCCTAATTCCAAATACCCACTGTTGATGCTTTTTGGAAATTAAGTTTTGTGAACAAAAAGTCTAATTTGCCCTTGCTCCAATTATAAAAAATTCTTCTCACTGGTTGTCGTACTCTCCTCCTCTGTTGCTTCCTTCCTTTCCAACCTAGCCATCACTTTCTCTTCCTCCTCTCCACCCTCCTCCTCTCCTACTACTGCCACATCCTTCCTCTTCCTCTTCTCCTTTCTCTGCATTGTAGCACCCTAAGACTGATAACTTCAAGGAGATCACTTGCTAATAGTCAAAAGGAGGGATCAAGGGTGAGAAAATAAGAGGAAAGACTTAAAAAAGAGAGCTTCGAACTATGGCTGGACAACATGAAAATTGAAGGACACAACTTTCCCCTGTTTTGATAGTAACTTGTTGTCAATTCGAGTGAACTTTAAATGCATAACTTCCTATCCATACCTCCGATTGACATGATTCCAAAGTCTATAGGTCACTCTATACCTCCTCTAACCATAGACACTGACATTGTCTCAAAATTTCTGTGTATGAAGATTTTGGATAACCGTGACTAAAATGTTCACTTTTTAACCAAAACTAGCCATTAACAGCTCTCAATTCCCAACCATAGGCCTTTTGGTCATCTAACCTTTCCCAACATGTCACAAATAATACAACAGCATTGTTCATAGAGGTGACATTTTAAGAAAACCACCCTCTTAAGTTTTGAACCCCTTGAAACCCAATCTTTAGGCAACATACCCTTTTTCCACTTATTATTCCAAACTCCACAATTGGCATTACTCTCATTTAAATTATTACACATGAGCAACCAATGCCCAAAATCCCAGACTCTTATAAATAATGAATGGGGTATATGCCTGATAATACCCTATAATCACCATATACTTTATTACAAAACTCTAGGAGGATTCACAAAATCACATCACACATGGTATTCAATCATAACTCTATACTTGGCATAATGCTAGACAAACACATAACATGTGTTCTCAGATGAACTCAAACCAATCATAAGTACTTGAATATTCCATACACCGGCCAAAGGAGAAACTATCTCAAGCACTGTCTTACTAGAATGAAAATCATCTATTGTAAATGGGTATCAACAGGGGGTGAGACAAACATCCCAATAACCAAGGAGTAACTATAAAAACAAGAGGTTTCACTATAAAAAGGTTTCACACACATTAAACATTACCAAGTCATGTACACAATTATATATATACACACTTATGCAATATGCAATATGTGTAATGCCATGCACATGATATGCAAAATCCACATCAATCATAGCAAGAATTATGAGCTAGTTACTATCACAAAGTAACTTCGATAAGTAGCCCACTTCTAACAACCGGTGAAGGCTGTAATAACCTACTCCGAAATATCCCCTCATATCATTTACAACTCTAAAATACTAGTTAGACAAAACCAAACAAGCAAATCAGGTCACAACGTCGCGCCCCGAGTGCTCTAAAGTTGAGAATTTTCAGAATAAAGGAGACCGGTGCCGTGGCGCCCGTCTCTGAATTCATATTAGCAAAATGCTGATTTAATTTCCAAGCGAACTTTCGACGTGCATAACTTCGTGCTCTGACCTCTAATTAACCTAATTCTAACTCCTACAAGTCAATCTAGTTTCAATCTATCCATAGACACTGATTGCACCTCAATCCACTCTGTATAGAGACTTTGGACACCCGACTCTATTTTGACCACTTTTTTGACAAAAACTCACAACCAACATTCTCCATTTGCCACTAAAGGCAATTCGGCACTTAAGGAATACTCACACAAGCCCTATTTCACTCAACCAACTTGTCCAAGAAGGTTTCACCTTAGAGAAACAACTCCTTTGAGAATTGACCCCATTGAACCCTAAAATCACATAATAAGCTACAAGCCTAAACCATACATACTAGGTTCAAAATCCCTTTGGGCTTCCACATACAACCATTCTAGCTCACACATGCCCAAACCACATACACTAGGCTTAAAACCCCTTTGGACTCCTTTATATGACCATTCTAGCTCACAAACTCACACTCCAACAACAATGACCCATACCAAGGTCCAAATTATCATCACACACATATAAATCATCCATGACACATATCCATATCTCACATATCATCCATCAACATCAATATCATCACATAATCATCTATATCATCCAAACATCATTGTCATAATCTTCCTATCATCATCAATGCATATAGATAATACTTCTCGGACACTCATACAGGCACCAAACTACAACAACCTACTTAGCACAGTATTACATAAACCAAATTATATACTAACAATTATAATTGAAATTCTTAAATGCTAAAAGGCCTACGACTCCATGGTCTTCTCTAAGCTAATGCCAGAGTCTTCACCTGAAATGTTAGTCATGAGAAGGGCTGTGAGACAATGTCTCAATTACCAGGACAAACATACACATATAATAATATCATCAATACCGCACAAATATGCAATGATGTAGTGAAATGCCAACATCATGAAATGCATGATCTACCTTGTACGTGGCTAGAACCACGAGTTGGCATTATCATAAAACATTTCAAATAGGTGATTCCCTTCTAATAGCCGATGAAAATTGATTTCAAGATATCACCAAGCTCACTTCATACTATTGCACTCTGCCAAAGGTCACACTAATGCTTGGATTGCGGCTCTCCTTCCCTAGAATCACTCGAAATTGGTGACTATTTAGGAAAGGTATAGTCCACTGCTACCTAACTCTCCAAGCCATGGAAGAGTATTTAGTGGTAGGGATCTTTCTCCATATTATCAAATCTTATTATCACCATATCATATCTCATCTCATTATCATTACCCTATCCACCATATCTCACTATGCTTAATGTGATGATGATGCTCAATGTCGTACCACGTGTCTATATAACCATGAAATCATCATTAATATCATGCTAGCATGTGAACACCATATGCAATCAACATCCTCATAATCATTATGATCATTAGATCGGTATACTATTATGTGGGGATGCATATAAACAAACCTATACACATATATACCATATCTTCATCCATCACATATGAACATCAAGAACAAAGGCCCACATGCCTCTACTAGCTATATACCTACCATGATATAAAACGGAAACACATACATACAATATTATCATGGTATGAGAAGGATCATGCATATATACCTATATATATCAACATAACACACATATATAAACCTGGTTACCTTAAGTAGTCAATACCACACACACTCGTATCTCACAAGCTTCTCAGATTGCCAACCATAACTTGCACTCTTCCGATCAACCAAACAACTACTATAATACCATAATATCTTCAATTAATATGTAGTATAACTATCCAAAATCCACAATTCAACCAATTATGCTTAATCAAAGTTTCTAACAACATAACTACATAACAATCCCATTAAAACTCATACCCAAACCTTCCTAATACTACATAACACTTCTATGCCACCAAAACAAGCATTTTGATCGGTAGAAAATATAACCCAACTAAATCCAAGATATTCGCACCAATTTCCAACCAAAATTCATAGAGAAAAAAGAGAAGGAAATGTTAGAGATCACTTACCAACCAAGATCTTAGCTTCTCAAGGTCCAGAAATGATCCTTAAGGTTGGACTTTGCAAGCCCTAGTAGTGCTCTCCTCGGATCCCTCCTTCTTCCTTCATTTGTCTAACTAATTGACATTCTGATTTAAAAGATTTTGTAACTCTCACTGCAGTGCGAGTGCTCTTAGCCCAAAAAATTTTCAAATATCACAAGCCTCTCGCTACGGCAGCCTACATCTTGCTGTGGCATGACCCTTCTCTATTTCAAATTTCAGATTTTGTCCTATTTGCTTCTTTTTTTGGTCTTAGTTCCTCCAGTCCTGTATGCATTATCAAGTATACTTCCTGTTAGCTTGAGACTTAATCCAAGATAGTATAATGAGGGTTGAAATAAAGGCTAATTCTAAGGCACTACAAAGCCCACTACTACTAGTTATAACCCGACCAAAGATCATTCCACTAATAAGTAGACCATAGTTCTTATAATAACCCTCACTATATTATCCTAAACTTAGTCTCGAGCTAACAAAGTATATACTTAATGATATGTGTAGGACCGGAGGAATCAGAACCAGAGAAAAAAGCAAAACGGGACAAATATGAAATTTAAAAGAAAAAAAGGGTCACATCAAGGTGAAGTACAGGGTCGCCATAGATAGACATTGGGGTATTTTAAACAAATTTCCAAGTCAAGAGCACTTGTGCTGTGGTGAGCTTACTCATGCTACGACGGAGTCGCAAAATTGCTTTAAATCGGATAAGAACTAGTTAGACCAAAGAAAGAAAAATGAAGGGAGACGGAAGATTCTCTGCTAAGGCTGAGTGGATCCGACATTGGGAAGCAATTTTGGGACTCTAAAAGCTTGATTATTAGTTGGCATGTGGATCTACTCCCCTCCTCCTCATTTTTCTCTTTAATTTTGAGTTAATTTTCGCAGGTATACATGGGAGTCTATTTTTGGTTGATTTCCATCAATTGAAATGGTTGTAAAGGGATTAAATAAGTGAAATTTTGAGGATGAAATTTTTATAAGGAAGGGAGAGTGTAACACCCCTCATGACCTTGTTTTGGCATAGTGTGCAGGACCGGAGGAAAACAAAACGGAGGAAGGTTCAAGTGAAGTCTAGAAGAGCTCCATACCGCAGCTAGAGCATGTCTAATGGCTTTTTCTGGCTAAATACTGGTGGAGTCGTGACCAAGTGTGCTGAGGCTGCATCAAGAATCAAGAATCTTGTTTAAATTGAAATCATTTCAAACGAACAAAAAGAAAGAAAACGAAGGGAGCAACGAAGGAGAAACAAGGAGCTTTGCTAGGGTTCGAGTTTTTTGGCATCTAAGAGTGATTTTTGGACCATGGAAGCCTGGATTCAGGTTGGTAAGTGATTTATACTCCTCTCTCTCCATTTTCTTCGATTGGAATTTGGGGGTTTTTCGGTTATAAGTTCAAATCTATGGTTTCGGCCGAAATCCACTAATTAAAATAGATGAAATCGGGTTAAGGAAGTGTGTTTTAGTATTCTTGTTGCTTAGATATGAGTTTTGAAAGGTTATGCATGATTTGAGCTTAACCCTAGGTTGTTTTTAGTTAGAGCTCTTGGGAATTCGAAGTGTATGTGGTTGAGTAGTGTTTGAATAGTCCCTAAGAGTTTATCGATACATGAAAGGGGTGTTAGAATCTTGGGTTAGGCTAAAGTGGTTGAATTGTGATGTTTGGTTATTGGTATATTGTGTTAATTAAGGAATTATGGTATTGTAAGGTTGTTTGACTACTCGAAGAAGGCTAGTCGTGGGATTGATGTTCAAGAAAGAGTGTGAAACTCATGTGAGCATGGTATTGACAATCTGAGGTAACCAAGTGTTTATTTGTATTGTATTGTTTATATTGTATGATAATACGTATATTTCTGTATATATGCATGTTTCTTTCATACCGCGATATGGGTGTGTTTATGTGTACTGTTTTCTATATATCATGCTATGTACATAGCTAGATGATGATTATGATCATGTTTGGAGATGATGATATTGACATAATGCATACATGATATTTTGATATGAGGATGATGACTATATGATGATACATGAGCATCACTACATGGCATTATGAGATTGTGATCTATGGCTGATTGGGTGGTGATGATGTGGTGACAATATGATGTATGATATATATATATATATGTTAGGGAGGATAAGAATGGATAATATATATGTTAGGGAGGATAATGATGGATATTATATATGTTAGGGAGGATAAGGATGGATATTATATATGTTAGGGAGGATAAAGATGGATATTATATATATGTTAGGGAGGATAAGGATGAGATCTCTGCAAGGGAGACATGCATTCCATTCATTTCACATTGCATTCATGAACTGTATAAGATATATGTATGTATTTATGTATGTGGTTGTTCCCAATTACTGAGACATTGTCTCACACCCCCTCTCCCATGAACTAATCTTTCAGGTGACGGTTCTGGCACTGGTCCTGAGAAGCTGCAAGAGTAGCTATGTACGTGGAAATAGTCTATGTAGTATTTATAATTTTGGATAATGTATCTTGTGCCAAGTAGAATAAAAGGTTTTGTAATAAATGTATGACATTGTAAGGATTGTTATGGATGGATGAATACATGGTTATGTATGTGGAAATATGTTGTATGTGCTATATATGATGAAAGATGTTTTTTATCCTACTTGGCATGTTCTAGGATCGGTTGACCATTTTTCCAAGTCGGGGTTTAAGGGGTCAAATCACAAAGGAGTGGTGCCTTTGAGGTGAAACCTCTTTGGATGAGTTGATTTGGGGGTTTTAGATCTGTATGAATAGTTTTTGAGTGATCATTTGTCTTTAGTGGCAATTGGAGGTGGTTAGTGGTGAGTTTTGGTCAATAAGTGACCAAAATGGTGTCAGGGCTCCAAAATCTCCACATAGAGTTGGAATGATATGAAAGTGATGTCTATGGCTAGATTGAGACTAGATTGACTTGTAGGCGTTGGAATCAAGTCAATCAGAGGTTAGAGTATAAAGTTATGCGCGTTGGAAGTTCACCCCGGTATATGGAAGTTGCTGATACAGAAAGTCAGCTGGGGGCACCACGGTGCCAGAGAGGATAATCATGAGTGAAAACAGGGGTGACCGGAGCCACGGCGGTATTGTAGCAGCCACGACCTCAGCCCAGTTTTTGTTGTATATTGGTTTATTTCCACTGTTCTAAAGTTTTGGGAAGTTGCTTTGAGCCATTTAGGTTGTGTTTGGTTGGATTTTGAAGATTTTGGCCAAGTCTGGAGGTGTTTGGAAGTAGGGTGTTACAATTGTGATGTTATAGTGGTTGATTGGTTAATTGAAGGCATAAAGTTCGTGATGGGTACTCCGAAGGTTTGCTTAAGCCCTATGTGCGGGGTATCGGTAATTTGAGGTAATCGGGTGTTTGTAATATATGTGTTATATGATGATATATATGCATGTCTCCATTCATACCATAATATCGTTATGTGTATGTATATAGTTTTCTATATATTATGGTATGCACATGACTAGACGAGGTATTGGTATATAATGACGATGAGTATGATAGTATATTCATGCATATATGATTATGGCATCCATATTTTACTGCATGCTAGCATGACCATGATGATAACTATGATGATGAATATATATATATATTGTTAGATACATGTTAGCATGCCATGTATATCACCACCCCATGAGCACAGTGAGATATGATTGATTGAGAGGTAGTGATGAGATGAGGTGTGATGATATATGATATGATAATATGATAAAAGATCCTTACCACTAAATCCTCTCCTGATTAGAAGAGCCAGGTGGTAGTAGACTATGATATGATATGATGATTATATGATTTGGTGATAGGATGGAATATCTCTTCCATTAAATCCTCTTCTATGGCTAAAAGAGTCTGGTGAAGTGGATTGCACATTTCCTAAATCTTCACCAATTCGCAATGGTCCAGGGGAAGAAGAGTGATCGAGATCTTGCATGTATACAGGGTCGATCATAGTAATAAAAAGTCCAGAGTATTCTGGAGTCGAACCCAAGGAAGGTGATGCAATCTATCAGTCCACAATTTTTAATCCAAGAGAACAACTAATAATTCAAATGAGAAAATTGGAAATCAAAGGAAGCAAATAATTCAATTTGTAGATTACTTTAGTCACTATAAGTGTCAAGGGATCGAGGTTCACCTATCAAAATAACTCACTCATCTAACCAAACCATAAAGTTACGATCCAATCACCACAGATTCCTAGATCTATCTCTAGTCTAATTATCTACGTTTATCATCCTAAGTCTAGGCTTATTCTTCTCCTTTCGGTACTTGAAGTTTGCCCACAAATTAGATTCTATAGTGGCCAATCACAAAATCAATATCCAAATAAGGAAGACAAATATAATTATAAATGATTCAATCAAATATACATAAAAAATCCAGAGTCAAAATCAAAATCATCATATGAATTAATCTCAATTAGGCTACATCCCTACCCCTGACTGGGAATTTAGAAATCCATAAAATTAATCATCTTAACAAAGTTCAATTCCCAAATCATAAACAAATAAAGCTAAAGATAAAAGTAGAAGAGAGGAAACTCGAAGATTGCCACAAAACTCTCTTTATCTCTTGCTTTCTTTGTCTCCTGATCTCTTCTAGTTGTTCCAAAAGTGTTAAAATTGTGTTCTCTAGCCTCCAGATGCATGACTAAACTCCTCTCCTCATTTCTATCGTGTTTCCTTTTATAAGAAATGTCCAAAAACCCATAAAGGCCCAATAATTTATGAAGACACAAAATAATTAACTTTCCTCTCGAATAAAGTCGGTGCCGATTCAACATTAATTTCCTTCACTCAACGCCGACTCTGAAGCGTGATCTACCCAACTAGCAAGACCACCCTGCATCGAGCGGTTGCTTTTCTTGGAGGACCTGGCATCAGGTCCTTCCATTTGAGTGATTCTTCTTTGCCTCCTCACCTGCAGACGTGTGAGGAACTTGATGGGGATGGGTAGCTTCGTACATCAGCTTTTTTCTCCTTCTTTTTGGCTCTAAGTGGCTCAAAAATCCTCATAAACATTCATGTGATGCAAATATAACAAAATTATGTAGAATTATGCCAAAAAGTATTAAATTACAATATTTAGAGCTGAAAATAGATACAAAATGTGAGTGCTTTGTGGGTATAAAATAGACATATCAAATCCCCTCACACTTGAACCTTTGTTTGTCCTTAAGCAACTCTAGAATTATGCTACACTCAAAATCAATTTCTAGATTCATTAAACTCACTATTCTTTACTAGTAATAGCCCGTCACCAATATAAATAAAAGGAATACTCAATAAATCAAAGTTCAATAGCAATGCACTTATCATTCTCATTCATCTATAAGACTTTAATGTGTGTGTGTGTACCTAGTATGTGACAAATGTAAACAGCCAATCGAGCAAAAGGAAGAAAAATTACAACATTTATTTGAGAACTTAAAATACATCAATCAATCATGCATAAAACTTAACTCATGTGCAATGGAGATCAACAAGGATTTATTTATTTAGCTTCCTCACACTTTGTGCTTTAATTTTATCTGGGGATTTATTTACTTTTCTTGGGCCATTATACGCTCTTTTGATGCGAAGATCTCACATTTGTAATGCATACCCTCAGTTACTCAAGCTACAACCCGCTGCACCAAGATGCTTTTGGCACACTCATAACTCATATCGCACCATTTTACGTGAAGGACAACAATTTTTTGTGAAACCCCCCAGTTACTAAGTACAACTCACGCTAGCAGAGTAGATTTCTCTCTCTCTATTTTTTTAACCTCAAATCATCTCTCCAACTAAATAATAAATTCATACATAATGATTGAAAATACCTGAGTTCAAAGATAAATATATAATCCAGCTTCCTACAAACTCAATCACTTGTCCACACCTATCACATGCTAAGTTATAGTGCACAATTTTATAGTCTCAAGACTTATATTCTTGACTTGCAAAGTAACTATCTTACCTCATTAAGTACAATAATTGAGTATCCTATGGTGACAGACATAACCACTAGCTCAAAAAAAATAAGCAAAATAAATCTACATAAAAGCAATTAGGCACATAATTTCGCAAAAAAATTCTAATTTTAGCATATCAGCATAAGTCTAAGGATAGATCAACTAAGAGCAACTAATAAACTCCCCCCCACACTTAGATTCAACATTGTCCTCAATGTTGCAGGAATAAAATAAAAGATAAAGGATTGAGATTCCCCTGATTTATAGCGATACTTGCAATGCTCTGTGAAGTTCTTTGTGTTTGTTCCAAACTCATTTTCACCATAATCAAATTAACCCTGCAAACAGTCTTAAGGGAGAGGATTTTGAGTAATAAGAGTAAGAAAACAAAAAAAAAATAAAAGAAGAAAAAAAAATTGGGTTACCTCCTAATAAGCGCTAAATTTAATGTCAATAGCCAAACGGAGAGTGGTGTCTTCAAACTTCTTGCAGTGAGATAGAATGAGTCTTTGCCAAGAAGTCCCTATCATAATACCGCATCAAGCTTTGTCCATTCACTACAAAAGTGCCTCCATAATGCCCCTTGATTTCGATGGCTCCATGAGGCCATATAACAATGACTTAAAATGGCCCAGACCATCTGGACTTCAACTTCCCTGAGAAAAATTTAAGGCGTAAATTAAACAATAATACCTTCTGTCCAACCTTAAATTCCCTATTTAGAATCCTCTTATCATGGCAAACCCTGGTTCGTTCTTTATAAATGTGGGCATTTTCAAAAGATTCCCTTTTTATCTCATCCGGCTCATTCAGTTAAAGTATACACTTTTCACCTGCATCCTTCAGATCATAATTCAAAGCATGCACAGCCTAATATACTCGATGTTCAAGTTCAACAGGGAGATGACAAGATTTACCATAAACAAGTTTATACGGAGACATGCCTAATGGTGTTTTATATGCAGTCATGTATGCCCATAATGCATCATCTAGCTTAACAGATCAATCCTTTCTAGATGCACTAATAGTCATTTCCAAGACTCCTTTCAACTCCCTATTAGAGACCTCAACTTGTTCACTAGTTTGTCGGTGGTATGTGGTATTAGCTCTAAGATGACATCTTTATTTATGCAACAGAGCTCTAAATTGATGACTTCTAAAATGCACACCATTATCACAAATAATTGCCCTTGGAACCCCAAACCGAACAAACAATGTTTTCACAAATCTGACTATACTAGTAGCTGTGTTGTTCGGTAATAAGAAAGCCTTAACCCATTTAGTAACATAATTAACAACAAGAATATAGGAGTTACCATATGAGGGAGGAAAAAGGCCCATGAAGTCTAGTCCCCAAACATCGAAGGGCTCGACTTCTAATATACCTTGTTAAGGCATCTCATGCTTTTTACTGATAGAACCCATGCATTGACATCTATCACAGTTAGTCACAAATGTTCTTAAATCTTTGAATACTGTGGGCCAGTAAAAGCCACTTGGAAGAACTTTGGCAGCAATCTTGTCAAGACCATGGTGTCCACCATAAGGGGAAGAATGGCAATGGCTAAGAATGGGAATCATCTCTTCTTGTGGAACACATCTTCAAACTATACTATCTACATAACTCCTAAAGAGCAACAGGTCATCCCACATATAATGCTTCACCTCAGCTAGAAATCTCTTTCTTTGTTGGGAATTGAGATCTTTAGGGATAATGCCTGCAGTTAGAAAATTTGCATAGTCAGCAAACCAAGGAGTAAATAGAACAGAAACAACATTAAACTTTTATTTAGGAACTCTTCATTAATAGGAATTTCATTATTTTTGGGCAAATACTCAAGTTAGGACAAGTGATCAGCAACTCGACTTTCAATACCCTTTTTATCTCTAATTTCAACATCAAATTCTTGTAATAAGAGAACTCATCTTATCAACTTTGGCTTGGCATCCTTCTTACTCATGAGGTATTTCAAAGTTGCATGGTCAATGTACACAATGACTTTAGACATAGAAGATAGGACCTGAATTTTCCTAAAGCATGAATCACAGATAGAAACTCATTTTCAGTGGTCATGTAATAGATCTGCTTGTTATCCAAGACATTGCTAGTATATTAAATAACATGCAAATTTTTACCTTTTCTCTGTCCCAAAACAGCACCAATTGCAAAGTCACTTGCATCACATATAAGCTCAAAAGGTAAACTCTAATAAGGGGGAAAACAATGGGGGCAGAAATCAAAGCCTTTCTCAAATGATTAAAAGCATTCATACAATCATCATCAAAGTTGAAAGAAACATCTTGGGTAAGCAAATTAGTTAGAGGTTTAGCAATCTTAGTAAAATCATTAATAAACCTTCTATAAAATCCCGCATGACCCAGAAAACTTCTAATAGCCTTAATAGAATTGGGAGAAGGTAAATTTTCAACTACTGTAATTTTTACTCGGCCAACCTCAATCCCTTTGGCTGAAACTTTATGTCCCAAAACAATCCCCCTAGTTACCATAAAATGGCACTTTTACCAGTTAAGCACCAGATTAGTCTCTTCACATCTCTGCAGAACTTGAGCAAGATTAGATAGACAAATATCATAAGAGTCACCAAAAATAGAAAAATCATCCATAAAGATCTCAATGATATCTTCCACCATGTTAGAAAATATTGCCATCATACATCTTTGAAAAATGGCAGGCGTATTACATAACCCAAAAAGCATTCTACGATAAGCAAAAGTACCATACAGGCATATGAAAGTTGTCTTTTCCTGATTTACAGGTACAATTGGGATTTGGAAATATCCCGAATAGCTATCAAAGAAACAATAATATTCATGGCCAGCTATCCCTTCTAACATAGTGTCCATAAAGGGAAGTGGGAAGTGATCCTTACGCGTTGCTTCATTCAACTTCCTGTAATCAATGCACACATGCCATCCCATGACTGTCCTTATTGGAATCAACTCATTCTTTTCATTGGACACCACAGTCATACCTCCCTTCTTTGGAACTATCTACACAGGACTTACCCAAGGGCTGTCAAAAATGGGATAAATAATATCTGCATCGATAACTTTCAACACTTCAACTCTCACAACTTCCTTCATCTGCAGATTGAGCCTCCGTTGACTTTACACCTTTGGAGTGTGATTATCTTCCATCAATATCCTGTGCACTCAGATAGAGGGACTAATACCCCTTATGTCAGAAATAAACCACCTAATGGCAGGTTTATGCTCCCTCAAAACTCTCAACAATTTATCTTCCTATTCAGAATTTAATTCAATAGAAACTATGACAGGAAAAGTGCTAGAATCACCCACGAAAGCATATTTCAAATAGGAAGGAAGTTGTTTAAGTTCCACTTTAGGTGGTGACTTTTCAAAGGGGGGAGGTAATAGGTTACCTTGTCCTAGATTTTCAAACTGTTTAATCGTGGCACATAACACATACCTTCAAGTCTCATAACAGTATCAACTAAATTCACCTCTACTTCCTTGTCATTTAAACTCAATGCAATGCATGCTTCTAAGGAATCCTCATAAAAATTATTATCAAAATATTCCTGAGCAAGTGTATCAATGACATCAACACTAAAACAAGACTCTTTAAACACAGAAAAATTTATAGCTTTAGCAAATTGGAATTCTTCCCTTTCATTACCTACTCTAAAAATTAATTTTCCAACAGGAACATCAATTAAAGCACCAACAGTCAACAAGAATGGTCTCCCAAGAAAGAGAGATACATTAATATCATCTTCTAGATCAAGTATCACAAAATTAGTAGGAATAAATAATTTACCTACTTTGACAAGCACATCCTCAACCACTCCTCTTGGGTACTTAACTGATATGTTAGCAAAGGTGAGAGTCATATTTGAGAGCTTCATATCTGTCATCTCAAGCACCTTGTAAAGAGAATAAGGCATCAAATTAGTACTGGCACCTAGATCACATAGACATTCTTTAATAGTTTTAGAACCAATATCACAAGGTATAGAAAAACTCCCTGGATCTTTAAGCTTGGGTGGAAGTTTATTTTGCAATATTGCACTGCATTCTTCATTCAGCTGCACAGTAGCATACTCCTCAAGCCTCTTGTTGTTGGATACAATCTCCTTAAGGAATTTGGCATAAGATGGCATCTTTGCTTAGGCCTCAGTGAAAGGAATATTAATTTGGATTTTCTTGAATATATCTAAGAACCTTTAAAAGTTAGCATCTTGCCATTTCTTTTGCAGTCTTTAAGGGAAAGGAATAGGGGGCACATATGGCTTCACATCAGTGGAAGGAGACTGCCCTTGAATGTCACTACCAGATTTTGGGATCTCCTTATGCTCCTCATCCTTACTTTTCTCACTATTCTCAGCTTTATTTTTATTTTTCTTTACCTCTTCCTTCAATACTCTGCCACTTCTGAAAGAAATTGTCGTAACTCCTTCTTTTGAATTAACTTTAGTATTGCTAGGGAATTGGTCATGTACCTTTTCAGTCATCATGTTTGCTATGTGACCCATCTGCATCTCCAAGTTACAAATGGCTGCTGGTGTAGCACTATTGGTAATAGCCTGACTAACCATAAACTGTTCTAGAGTTTTGTTAATTTGCTCCATATTTTTGCTACTAGCTAGCTGACTGATTGCGAGCTTAGTGATTAAGTCCTCTAAGTTAGACTTCTTCTCCTTAATGGGCCTTGATTGGACATTGGATGGTAACATTTTTTATTGAAATCCATGTGGGAGATTAGGCCTTTGACCGCCTTGGTTTTTCCAAGAAAAGTTTGGATGATTTCTCCAACCTGGATTATAAGTATTGGAGAAGAGATCATTCTTCCTTTATAGAATCTGCAGATACGCAACATTAGAACCCATATAATTGACTTCTCCTTGAATTGCATAAACACAACCCTCAATGGTATGATCAGAACCACCACATGCAGCACATAACTCTTTAGGAGTCTGAGTATTAATTTGTTGAAACAAGAGAACAATACGCTAATTCATTTTCTCAAGCTAAGCCATCACATCAGAATGATCATTAACTTCATGTACTTGAAATTTTCTACCTCTCACACCCTTTTGTCTAGTTTGGATAGCCACTCTCTCATAAACATTCATCATATCCGCTGCAATAACAATGCCTTCTGCAATAGATATATCCACCAAAGATTAAGCAGCTCGAGATAGTGTATTATAGAAAATCTGAGCATTCATCATATTGCTAAAACCATGATGTGGACATTGATTCAAAAGCAACTTGTAACGATCCCAAGTCTCATAATATGGCTTACCATCTAGCTCAACAAAGTTGTAAATTTTATCCCCAAGTTCCAAAGTCATTTGTGGAGAATAAAATTTTGCAATAAAAGCAGCATAGATTTCTCTCCATGTAGTCAAGGACCCTTCACGAAGGTTAAGAAGCCAGTGTTTTGCTTTATCCTTCACGCACAGGTTAAAACATCTCATCTTGAGTTCCTTTTCAATTATGTTGTTAAGAAAAAGTTAATCTACCACATTATAAAAATCCATGAGAAATCCAAGTGCATCTTCGCTTCCCATCCCATGGAACTGAGGAAGAGAGTTCAAATGAATTATTTTAAACTCATAATTCCTAGCATTCTGACTCAGCCTGATACAAGATGGGCTACCGAAAATTGTTGGTTTGTTAGCATCTCTCTAGAGTGTATTATGTTGAGCCTCAACAAGTACTATTTCATTAGCCATCTTGCATCGCCTTCTAGCTCGATTCTCCTTGCAAGTATGTTTAATTTCAGGATTAATGTCAATTAACTCAGAAGTATTATTAATACTTTTAGATCTTAATAACATCAAACAAAGATATAAAGGAAAATTTTTTTTTATAGGACTAAAAATAAAGAACTAATAAATCCGTTGACCTCCCTAGCAATGGCACCAAAAACTTGATCGAGATCCTGCAAGTATACAGGATCAATCAAAGTAATAAAAAGTCTGGAGTATTTCGGAGTCGAACCCAAGGGAGGTCATGAAATCTATCAGTCCACAATTTTTAATCTAATGGAGCACAATTAACAATTCGAATGAGAAAATTGGAAATCAAAGGAAGCAAATAATTCAATTTGTAGATTAATCCAGACATTATAAGTGTCAAGGGATTGGAGTTCATGTATCGGAATAACTCAAATTACTTTCTTAATTAGACTCTATGCAATTATAGTGACAATTGTTTCTTTTATATCCTAATCACTTCTCAATGTAATAGTCCTTGTTTAATTAGAGTTGAATTTGCTCTCGCATAACTCACTCAACTAACCAAATCATAAAGCTACAATCCAATCACTGCATATTCCTAAATCTATTCCTAAATCTATCTCTAGTCTAATTATCTACGTTTGTCATCCTAAGTCTAGGCTTACTCTTCTCCTTTCGGTACTTGAAGTTTGCCCACAAATTAGATTCTATAGTGGTCAATCACAAAATCAATATCCAAATAAGAAAGACAAATATAATTATAAACGATTCAATCAAATATACATAAAAACTCCAAAGTCATAATCAAAATCATCAGATGAGTTAATCCCAATCAGACTACTTTCCTCCCCCTGACTGGAAATTTAGCAATCCATAAAATTAATCATCTTAACAAAGTTCAATTCCCAAATCATAAACAAACATCTATTGGCCAAAAATAAATTAGCTCTCCTCTCAAATGGAGCCGACGCCAGTTCAACATTACTTTCCTTCACCCGGTGCCGGCTCTGAAGTTTGATCTGCCCAACTAGCGAGACCACCCGGTGTCGGGTGGTTGCGTTTCTTGGAGGACCCAGTGCTGGGTCCTTCCATTTGAGTGGTTCTTCTTTGCCTCCTCACCCGTCCGTGGGTGAGGAACTTGGTAGGGACGAGTAGCTTTGTACATCAACATTTTTCTCCTTTTTTTTTGGCTCTAAGTGGCTCAAAAATCCTCATAAACATTCTTGTGATGCAAATATACCCAAATTATGTAGAATTATGCCAAAAAGTATCAAATTACAATATTTAGAGCTGAAAATAGATACAAAATGTGGGTGGTTTATAGGTATAAAATAGACACATCAAAGAGCCACAGTCCAAGCACTACTATAACATTTAGCCGAGTTGCATTAGTGTATGGTGAACTTGTTAATGTCCCAAAATTAGTTTTCTCTGACTGTTGGAAGGGAATCATCTATTTGAAATGTCTTGTGATGATACCAGCTAATACTTCTAACTATGTTTGAGGGAGACAAGCATTACATAACATTTGGCATTGCATGACATCATTGCATATATGTGTGATATTAATGGTATTATATATATATGTCTTTGCCCCGGTTAATGAGACATTATCTTTTACCCCCCTCCATGACAACCTTTCAAGTGAAGACTCTGATGCTAGTTTGGGGAAAACCAAAGATTCATAAACCTCTCTGCATTTAGGAATTCAAAGTGTAATTGGTAATTGTTAATTAGTTTATGTAATCTTGTGCTAAGTAAGTTATGTTAGTTGATGTCTATATGAGTGTCCTTGGAGTATTATTTGTATGCTATGTGATGATAGAACGATTGTGATGATGATATAAGGATGATATACATGGTTATGTGATGAAATTGATGTTTAAGAATGACATAAGTTAGGTGTAGATATGTGTTGGACCTGGTTGCATATGTGTGATGATAAGATGGACATCGATATGGGTCATTATTGTTAGAGCAGTGTCTGCATATTAGTATGATTGTATGTGAGCCCAAAAAGAGGGTTTTAGGCCCAGTAGGTATGTTTTGGGCATATAGCCCATTATGTGAATTTGGCGTTCAAAGGTGTCAAATCTCATAAGAGTGGTTTTTCTAAGACAAAACCTTGGACAAGTTGGTTGAGTCAAATAGGACCTGTTTGAATGGTCCTTGAGTGCCAAATTGCCTTCAATGGCAAATGGAGGTGTTAAATTGTGAGTTTTGGTAAAAAAGTGGTCAAAACAGTGTTGGGCATTTATAATCTCCATATGGAGTTAGATTTCATTGAAATTGGTGTCCATAGTTAGATTAGGATTAGAGAGACTTGGAGGAGCTAAAATCAGGTCAATTGGAGATCAAAATACGAAGTTATACGTGTCAAAAGTTCACAAAAACTCAGCAATTTGCTGATATGGGAACTGATGCTGGCACCACGATGCCAGAAGCTTGCCCATGGCACTATCCGCTATTACCTCACTGAGGTCACGACGCTACTGTAGCTGGCTGCGCCCCCAGCCCTGTTTGCTGTCATTGGGAGTTATTTTGAGATTCTGATGTTTTGGGAATTAAAGTTGGGGTATTCCGGTTTAGTTTGATGAGTTTTTGAGACTTTAGGTCAAGAATAGAGGCATGTTGGAGTAAGGTGTTACAAGTCTCCTTTCCTTGAACCACCCGAATTAGTAGTGATTTAGGGAAAGTGTATCCACAATCCACTGCCACCTGAATCTTCCCTACTACAGGACAATGATTTAGTGGCAACGATATATATATCAACCTCATTACCTAAACACCAAGCCTCACATGTCCCACCAGTGGATTAGTATACCATGTGGTATCATATCACAAACATCATCACCCAACCAAAAATATTCAAATATGCATAATGTAGTGATCATGCTTGAATGTAATGCTAACATGCCATCATGCAATATACATAGGCCAATATCATCATCAACATCATTATCACTATCATCATGCTAGCATAGCTCTATCATATAAGATATATTATAGGAATGCACAATAATAATAAGCAGATATATATCCACCTTGATCATAAACATAAACATATATATAACCAATTCTATTATTGTCATTATCATTACTGTTACACATACTAATACTAAGAGCATAATATTCATAGGTTAAGTCCTTGTATTCCTATTTATATAAATATATATATGCACATGAATATAAAATCAACTATTTTTACTTTCTTATCATATTTTTCAAAGGAAAGGGATTTTCAAGAACACTTACTCTTTCTAACCATGATAGAAATTGCATATCATGATATGAAAACTTTCAAATATATAGAATAAATAAAAGTACTCTCCAGTTATCACAAGTTGCTACATACTCACAATAGCTTGGCAGACCAAAGGATCACCAATTACAACATACAAAAAGAAATACAATCCACAACAATTAGCTAGCATTCAATACCAATCTAAGCCCAAACATTCAACAAGACTCCAATAACACCATTAGAATTTACCCAATATCACTTAGTGCACGTGCCTCTAAAGCCCTAATCCATCATAATACAATTTAACCATTAACTGGTGAATTTGTCACTTTCAAATAACTTCTTAGAGTACAATTATGTCATCAAAGCAAGCACATACCCTATACAAGCACCAAACACAAGTATCATGACCAATCACATCCTTTGGTAGAAAAGTCAAATCAATATTCCAAGCATAATCCTAATAAAAACATGATTTCCAACACCAACCCATGCCACAAAACATCCAAATACACACACACAATCAAATTCAAGCCTCTCCAAATTCATGCTCCACCAAGAACACAAAACCAAAGGCTAGGGTTCAAAGAATTAGCCACACAATCAACCAAAATCCATAATCCAAAGCTACACCCATTAACACATTATTGAAGCATTTAAACACAATTTAATTGGTCGAAATTCATCCCAACTGGACCCCGAACATCTAACACCAAAATCCACAAAAACATTTAGAAAAAAGAGGAAGGAACAAGTGAAGAATCATCATACCTACTAAATCCAAGCTTCCCGAAGCTCTAAAACATGTCCCGACACCTTAAACCTTTGAACCCTAGTAGAAAACCTTTGATCTCCTCCATTTCTTCTTCTCCTATCTGTAACGTCCGGCTGCTTTTTCAAATTAATGACTATCCCCACAAACCAACACAAGCATTTTTAGTGTACTTTGTCCTCACTCACACAACTTCTTTCCAAGAGGTCACCCATCCCAGAATTGCTCGAGGTCAAGCACGCTTAACTAAGAAATTCTTAAAGAATAGGCTACCGAAAAGGTAGATGCACCTTGTTAGTATAGGTAGTACCTATCAATTCCTTTAAACTATTATTTAACCGTATAGTCACATACCTATACAATCTCTAGATCCCTCTCATTCTATTATGTATTCAATTCATTCATATGCCCCTCCCACTTAGAAGCCTGCCAAGAGCCGCTCCTTGTCCGTGCCTCATCACTTTATCTCACCCCCTTTTCTTACATCGGCGATCACTCCTTGCCCTCATCAGCGCTCGGATGTCACACTATTTGCGGGTTTGTATTATTTAAAAATAGAGTTCGTGACCTGGCGTCATGGTAGACCTTACTGGTGCCATGATTCCAATGCTTTCTATCTTCAAATCCACTAGCCTAATTCAACTCTCTCGCCATAGCGTGAAGGAAGCCCATTGCAGCGTGGAAGATTTTTCCTCCTTCCCTCTTTTCTCATCTCTTCCTCTAGTCCTAGTGTAACATCCCTAAAATGTTAGATAACTAAAAATATATAGAAAATTTGTAAAAACGGGTAAACACCGTTTTACGTGAAATAGGACAAAGAGATCATTTTTTTCTTTTAGACAAAAATGAGAAATTACATTTTTGCCCCTAAGAATTATGGAAATGACAATTTTATCCCAGGCGAGGGGGTGAAAATTTTGACAAAAATTACACCTAATGACCCAAAAATTTTAAAAATTATAACTTTATCTCAGGTCATGGGCATTTTTGTAAATATAAAAAATTATAGTCCAAATGAAGCTCTCAATGAGCTAAGACCATTAGAATATAGTATGAAATTTATTAAGATCAAAATAATATTTATTGGGTAATTATGATTTAATATTAATGTCTTACCCGATAAATGTCAGTCTGGATTGCAGGAAGAAGCAGTATTCATTCAAGAAAAATGTGTGGGTCTTATGTTTGGACCAATTGAGATAAGTATATTATGATAATTTTATATCCCAATATAATTATAATTAGTATCCCAATAATAGTAAAATATACTACTAAAGTAACTTTATTTGTCCAAACCGGTTTAGAATATATCTGGATAAGTAAACATCTGAAATTATTAGACCAAAATACTCCCTATTTCATGGCCAACAAGCTGCACATCATAGAATTATATAATTCAATTAATTATGTCATTTTCCATGGAAATTTCAAGAACATTAAGTGGCAAGTTTTTATTGGTTAGTAAATTTATATATACTCCCTCCTTTCTCATGTCTTGGCCGACCATATAGCAAGGAAGAAAGGAAAAGATGTCTGCAAATTGAAGAAAGGAAGGGAAGCCACATGATGAAGGAAAAAAAGAGGAGAAAAAGGAAAAGAAAATCCCAAATAAATTGGTAAGCAAGTTTCTTTTAATTTGTAAGTGTTCTAGCCTAGTTTCTAAGTAATTTGAGTTAGTTTTCTTGGATTTTCTCCTTCTCCCTTTGCTGTTCTAATCTTGGCCTAAGCATGATAATAAGAGGGAAGCAGTTTTTAAGCCATAAATTTACAAGAAAGCATGAGATTTTTCAAGAAAAGTAAACTAGGTGTGTTTTAAAGTAAGTTTTTGTGAAAAACAAATTTCTTCCTCTTAAGAGCAGATTTCAGTCATACTAATAAGGTGGGAAGGAGCTGGATTTTCATGTATTTGATGGCAAAAATGAGTTCCCCATGATGAAAAACCTTAAAGACAAGCATTGGCTCAAAGATTAGGTTTTAGATAAAGAAATTAAGTCTTTAGGGTTTTAAATGAGACTTTATGAAGTAGCTACTTGTTCTAGTTGATTGAGCAAGTGTTTAATGATGTTAAGGGACTTGAGGAAGCCTAAGGAGTCTAGTGGAAGTGTTAGATTCAAGAGGAAGAGCCAAAGGAATGCTTCAAGGTAGCTGAGTTTCATATTCTTGCTTTATGTTCTTTCATTGTCTTTCTATGATTAAATTGTGTTTCCATATTACAATTGTGATTTCTTTGATTGGTTTTGGCTGTAAAATGAGGGGTTTTATTCCCCGGGATATCCATTTTCTAAGCCGTTATGCTGCCGAATTTTTTATGACCAATGTGGCAATTTATTGTTTTAAATATGATTGATGTGATTAAATGTGATAAAATGTGATTTATTTGACATGATTGACATAATTATATAAAATATAACTTACTACTGAGATTGCCTCCAATCTCATCCCCTCAAGTATCCCAATGATAGGCACAAGCAATGTCAAGGAGATAAATGAGCCAAAGAGAATGAAAGAGAGAATGATGCTTGATGATAATTTCAAGCTATGATTCCATATTTTGAAATAATGTATAAAAATTATGCATATACATTTGGATCTGTATCCTTGTACTATTATGTTCTTATGAGTATTATGAAATGTTTGGCATGGATTTGAAACATGGAATAATCGTGTGAGCTTGTTATGAAGTCTACTTTGCCATGTTATATTGCTAGAAGTTCATTTTGTAGCAATGAAAGTAAAGTCAACACTATTTGACTGAAATAGAGAAGTGTTATATATTGTCTGAAACTAAAGAGAACAAGCTTTCCAATGAGATAAAGAAAACATAATTTGGATATATGTACAATTTATAGTGTAATTTTAAAGTTCAGGATCAAAACTGGTCAGTGATGTGAAGGCTGCAAATTTTACTGAATATATTACTTCTCTTTGAAAAATGATATAAAATCGTACAGAGCTCCAAAAATTTAGTGGTTTACATTTATGAAAATATTTATCTTTTGAGGTTAATATACCACTGGTTTGAGTTCAATTGGAGTTATACAATGAGAGATATACAAGTTTTTCCAAGACTATTCCAGTAAAAGTGATATTCTGATCCCTAGTGATTCAAATTGATGTTGTGCCCTGTCTAGACTAAATAAATGTATAAGAAAAATATGAAGGTAAGTCGACATATATATCTTTTGAATGGCATATAGAATACATGATTTGGTTTAGTATAGAGTTAGATATGAATTTTTAAATTTATGGCCAAAATCCTGAAAAAGAGAGAAATGACCATTTGTACAGTGTAAGTTTGAGCAATAAACTGTACTAATTGGTCAGGTTAAATGAAATTTTCATATTTTTATCTTGTATATCATGTTTCTAGCTTCATTTAGAGACTTGAACCACATTGATACGATTTTTCTAAATTAAGTTATAATTTTTCAAAATTCATCCAGAAAACTTGAGAACCGAATGAATAGTACCATGTTTTTTTTATTTAAATATTTTGATTCTATTAATGGTTCAAGCTCTTAATATGAGCTATTTAGACATTGTACATACTATAATATATAGAAAAATATAGATAAAAGTAAAGTATTACACCTAGCCCCCTTCGGACTTGTACCAATCCAAAAGTATTCTTCCATGAATTCACTAACATGTCCAAAAGAATCAAATTAAGGTTGTTACATCCTGCACGACTTCCTAGTGATATGGTATTACTAGTGCCACTAGATGGTCGACCATACCTGTTCTGACACCAAGATGACGATGGCGATGGTGATGCCAAGGGGATCTAGCTTGTGGGTCCAACAATGATGATGATGAAATTTCTAGATCTACCCTGTTTCTTGCAACTGCTTCGATACTCGGATTCCAGAGGCTCCTTATATTTCTCTACAACTTTGGCAACAAGATTAAACCATTCCTTGGACCAAAGAAGGAAGGAAGTCATTGATTACGTATAAAGATTGTTTAAATTTGATGTTGGATGTGAGGTGATGTTGTTTTTCATCATCAATTTAATTTTCTTGTTCTTTTTCAATTGAACATCACTTTATCAATATTGTTGAGCATATGTCTTATTTCCAATGTTGTATTTGTTCTGTGCCAATTTTGCAGACATGAGCTTTTATTCATCATATTTACTTTTGTTGATTCTTTTAGCTTGTAAGACTTATTTGACTATATTGGACACATTTGAGTTGCTTGTGTTATACTTATAGTGCTGATCTGTATTACATGGCACTGCCTTAAAACTGTTGGAATTCTTTCTTGGCTTAGAATGCTCACATTGCTTTGCAACTTTATTTATTGAAGCAATATCTTGAAAGTTTGGCATCATAAATATGTAGGATTCATGTGACAACCATTCATTTCTTCTTGTTGGTTTTTATATTCATGTAACAATCATCTTGCATAATTTCTTATATTTGCTACTAACTTTCACTTGTTTACAACTGACTTTTTCTTATTTATAATTGTTTTTTACTAATTTATCTTGTGTGATTTTCTTATTTTTACAATTGACTTTCACTTATTTACAATTGATTTTCATTTATTTGCTACTAGCTTTCACTAATTTTCATATCCTATTAGTAATTTGCAACTTTCACTTATTTGCAATTGACTTTTGCTCATTTGCAACTCTTATCGACAACTTCTATTAATCATTTGCAATTGATGCTTATTCACAATTAACTTTCCTTCATTTGTAACTCCAATTGATCATTTCATCTGATTTTCAATAATGTTACAACAGTCATAGGAAAAGTCACCACCGGCACCAGAATAGTTGCCACCAGCGGAGGCTGCCTTCTAAAAAGTCACAAGAAGGAGAAGGGAGAAAGGAAAGGGAGGAAAGAGGGAGAGAGGAAAGGAAGGCAGGGGTATTTTGGTCTTTTTGATTTAAATTTTAATTCTAATTTGATACCTTAGTGGTTAATTGGAATTATGGTGAATTGAGCTATGCTTTTGGAAAGATTTTCTTTTCTTTGTATTTATCTGAAATTTTCCTTTTTATATCTTAATGACTTTTATAATATTAGGAGAACATGAACCTGTATCTCACTTTTTCCTCGAGTTAGTGCCAAATATAATTCAATTTTTATAGAATTAATGTGCCAAACAGAGCCTTAGGCATGTGTTTGAGTGAGCACTAGAAGAGGGATTGAGACCGTCGGCCAAACTCATGTAGATGGCATTGACAAGACAGCAAATCTAGGAACAATCTTATTAGTTATCTTTCTTAATGCTTCTTTTTTTTTTTTTTCGCCTTGTAGTATTCCACAAAGCATAAGAAAGTAAACAAGCGTGTAAACCAGTGAATATATAAGCAGTATTTCACTTATATCGACAGTGATAGTCGGCCAAACCCTAAATTATCTCGAATGTAAAAGTGGGCAAAAGTTAAAATAATCAGAATAGCGTCATAATCTCTAATAATTACTATATGAATTGAATAAGTCAATTTTAATTTAAAAGGTCTTCGTTTTGATAATTAGTTTACGTCAACTCCACAACAGTAGAGGATACTCAATAAACTATAAGTAAATGGTAAAATCATGTTGAAAAAACTTCCACCAATTAAAATTTGACCTGAGTTAAATTTGGATTAATCTATGTATTGGATATCGCATGGTTTACACACATCTGGTTCAACCTAAATGATTCAAATTGTAGACCTAATGTGACTTATAAAAATCGGTCAGCATTAAAAAAAATCTGCACAACCAATGCACTGTGTAATTTATAAATAAAAATTTATTATAATGTAAATCCTCTATATAGGAAGCCAATTTTTAAAAATGGCTTATAAATAGTATTGTGATATTACTTATATGACTTATCCTGAACTCTATTTTCTTCACTTGTGTTTTCTTGTAGATCTCAATCACAGATAAAAAATCTGGTTGTTAATAAAATTTGGAAACATTTTTATTTCAAAAAATTAATGTGATATTTTTTGTTATTTTTTGAAAGATTAAGTAATTTACACTTAATAATTTTTAAAGACTGTAATTAAATGAGCATGAATTATTGGTAAAATATAAAAACAAAATGATTAGTGAAGCACCAGACAGGTTTCTTTTCCTTTTTTTTTTTTCTTTTTGGGCCAACAAGCACTATAGGTAGGTTTCACCGAAGCAAAATGTGCGAATAAAAGCTTTGAATCTTGGATGCATTGACTGGACGTCCCATTTACAAAAAGGTGAAGACGTGTTTTTTATCATTACTAGGACACTCATTGTCATCAACAGTAGACTCTATTATTACCAACTCATGACAGTGGAGTAAATTATTGTGGATTGAGAATCCACATACATCTCATGCCCTTCAAATTAAATTTAAATAGTTTAAACTTTCTGAAGAAAAAAATTTTCATGAAAAAACTTCAAATTGATTCAATTTGATCTAAAACAAATAATTCAAAACAAATATATATATATACACAGTAGCTGGGATATATGAGTGAAAAATATTTGATACCTTCAAGTAAAGTTCATAGTTTAAACTTAGTGAAAAATGTTATTCTCATTTGAGATCAATAATATTTAAATTTAAATTAGTTGGTGATATTGGATACCAAATAATTGTTGTAAAAAATATTTATGTATCTTGTTGTGAACAGTAGAGTCTATCATGAAGTGATGAAGTATTAGGGTGAATTATTAGGTGATAGCCATTGTCCTTAATTAAGCAAGAAACTTCTTACGTGCTAAGACTGATATTGCCTTGTGTTTGCTAAATATTAAGAAAAATGTTTCCGATGTTCTAGCTCTCCATTATCACGCTTCTGTGGACATGGCTGTAAGAGGGGGTTTTTCCTCTACAAAGAGAAAAGGAATCTTAATCCTCTCTATCTTTAAAATAGTATTCTTTCTTAATTTATAATATATATAGTATATTCACTGAATTTTTTTTTAAATATCTTGCGTGTTAATTATAATTATATACATTCAATCGCTAAGATATATATATATATATATTCATATATGTAAAAAAAACCAAATAGTAGGTGGGATGAATGGAATGAACTTGATATCTCATAACTAAAGTCAAGGATTTAAACTTTATACTGGATAGAGAGGATCTAACAATACTCAAATCTAAAATCTAAAGTAGAAGTACTGAATACTGGATAGTTGACTCACATAAGAAGTTAGTTTTTAAAATTATATGAGAAGCTCAAAAATATATATATTTAAATAAAGTTTGTGATATATTATGCAGTTACAAATTATGAGATATATACTTTTGAATTGTATACTTTTGAACGACTGGAGTCATACATTGATGTAGAATGAGAAAAAAAAACATAAATAAGAAATTTAAATTGCATATAAATACATAATTGCATAACTCCAATGAGTCTATTTTCTTATGAAAAATGAGAGAGATGCTAGCAGGAGAGAGGCAGCATAATATTTGGCTACACAGTCTAATGAGCTACACTTTTCAATAGCATAGCTATTTTTGGAAATGAATAGATCTAGATATAATATAAGGAAAATTTTACTAAAATACCACAAAAGAAAGATATTTTTAAAAAATACCATAAATTTGAAAAATTTTCAATAGTTACCAAGATATCAAATGGAAATTAAAATGCATTGGAGAATGCTAGAGAATGTCAATTTTTCCCTTGAGTCAAAATTGGAAATTGATGAGTATCAATTGGGAATAGGTGAGAAGCATTTGGAAATAAATTAATGAGCATCCATTGAGCATGGGTGAAAATGAAATCCACATTCCCTGGCACAATTTAAAACTTTGCTAGTTATTCAAAATTTGCGATATGTTTCTTAGAATATCTTACACATGAGGTATTTAAAAGGAATTTTCTCAATAGTACATATTACACTTTTTCCCCACTAAGCTTTCTCGCTGTCGCATTCCCCTCACTTCCACAGTCACGCTGCACTGCATATAAATATAACCTCCGAAACGCTTTCATTCCAACTCACACACACTTCAAGCATACATTCAGTTCAGATTTCATTCTCTCTCTCTCTTACTGATCAATCCATCACCGTCTCCGTCTTCCATGGCGGAAAACAGCAACGGTAACGGCGTCCTCCGCAACCAACCTCCCACTCGGAAGGGTGGCTGGCACGCTGCCATCTTCATCATCTGTAAGTATCATTTCCAACTCAGATTCAGATTCTTCCGTTGCAGAGCCGACGATCAGAGCTATATTCACCTCTCTCAGAGTCGACGAGTATAGAAATTCGTTGATGTTTCTGAATAAGATAAGATTAGATCAGATCACTCACTGACCTTGAGAATTGTGATATTTCCCTCTTCGTAGGGGTGGAGTTTGCCGAGAGATTCGCGTACTCTGGATTGGCGGGAAACCTGATGACGTACCTGACGATCGTTCTCCACGAGTCCATTTCGACAGCGGCCAAAAACGTCAACACTTGGACCGGCGTTTCGTCTCTGTTCCCTCTGTTCGGTGGCTTCGTCGCTGACTCCTATCTCGGTCGTTTCAACACCATCGTCGCCTCCTCTCTCATCTATCTCATGGTATGTAATTTTTCTACTCTTCTTCCCGCGTTCTTTTTTCTTTTCTTCTTCTTCTTATCCTTCATTACTAATTTTACTGGCTGTGATTTGGTTTTGGTTAGATTTCGATCGTTGGATTCAACTTGAATCCCATCTTGCCATTGTTTGCGAACAAGTTGTCATGTGAATTTGAGGACGCTATATTGTGGGTCCCAAGAGTTGAAAAAATCCATGAAAATTTCCAGGGTTATGAAATTCTCTAGTTTTGTGAAACTAATTTCGGTGGCAAAGGGGGACAGGGACAGATAGAGACTGACTAGCTACTTCCTCCGTTTTTTTTTTTTAAATGTTGATTAAGATTTAATCGCATAAATTAAAAAATATAATTAATATATTAGAGTTTCTTTCAAATTTACTAATATATTTTTGTAAAAATAATTAATATTATCTTTAACTTTTAAACTAAAAATATAAATGAAAAAGTAATAATTATTATTATTTTAAAATTTTAAAATGACAAATAAATAAAAATAATTTTTTTAAAATGTGATAAATAAAAAGAAACCGAAGTAGTGATTTTGGTAGGAGCTATGTCTTTTTGGTTATTTTTTCAAATATTTTAAAGCAAAATGTAGATGGCAAGTTTTAATTTAGTAGTATAAAGATTTGATTCTGATTTTTTTAAAGTGTATAATTGGTGTAATTGAAAAGAAATAAACTCAACTATGGATTCCGCCACTATGCCTGTTTCTTCAAATTACTAATAATATAAAATTGGACAGTATACTAATTAATCAAATATTACACGGTCAAATGGATTTTTTCTATCATTTGTTCAGCACAGACATAAAACGGTTAGCCAAAAAAAACATAAACGTAAAAGGATTTTTTTTTTATGAAAAACTGAAAGGATTGATTAATTTGAATCATCATTGACTAATTTTGTCTGAACGTATGCATCTTTTTTAATAATTTTTTTATAAATAATTTTTTAAATTTTTGAAATTAAATGTTAGGTATCATGCCTTGTGCCACAAGGGCACCTAATACCTCCCTTAAATGGGAGGTTGTGGGCTCGAATCCCTAAGTGGACATGATGGATGAGTAAGTTCTTTTTCTATGGAAAAAAGATGTAGATATAGATGTGTATGGTTTATAATTGTTCCCTCTAAAAAAAAATAGTTGTGGGATTTCTTTCCTCTCCAAATGGCCAAAAAAGGAAGTCTACTCCAAGTATTTAATTTGTGCAACAAGAAATGCATAAATTCAATGGTGGATCCCATTAATTAAATACGCGTGGGAGTGGAACCTCTTTTTTTGTGAGTATTTTTCTCTAATTACACATAATTTATATTTTGAGGGATCATAGTCCTACTTAATATCACATTCACTCTTAATTAAACATTTACAATGTGGTGGGAGAGACAAAGCTTACTTTAGCAATTTCTATATTTGAAAAAGATTAGTTTTTGACTATCAATTAGTAGATATTCTTAATACTCAAGATATTACAATATAGAATGATTTTAGCTTTTAATTTTCTACATCGTTACTTAATTTGTGTAATATCTTGAGATATTTATAAAATGATTCAGATTATCATTAATAGTATAATTCGATAAAATCGGAGGGACTCCATAGCAGGTCTCATATAGTGGGTTCCATTTAATAGATGTGACCAATTGATCTATTTCTTCCCCTGATTGCTTACAATGAAGAAAAAGGAATTCTTCTACATTGTAATAGTCGAGACATTCTATATCTATTATATTTTATGATTATTATTTAATAATAATTATTTTTATTATTAATGTTTATCTAATGATCATTATTCGCTTTTATCATCTTATTCTCTTTTCTATTTCATACTATTCATTCTGCATACCAACTGAGAATAGTGGTCTCCTATGGTTTAAGAATATCTATGAAATTTTTGATAAATAGATATATAGATGGAATGATTCTGTTTTTTTTTCCCCCTCCATCATATTTTCATTTAATATATAGATAAACAGATAAATTAATTTTGCATCTTCTTCAACTGTACGGTTTGTATAGATTTAAGAGGACCCACCTGTGTCTGTTTTTCTTCAGCTACACATACTGTTTATAATTAGAGAGGATCTTAATTAAAACGAGATTCACTGTTAATATCACAATATGGAATGGTTTTTTTTTTCCCCACCACAACTTTGTATAATTTATTACTAAATTGATAAATTGTGCAGTAAAAGAAGTTTATTCCATTTTCTTCTATTACCATATAGAAGTTAAAATAAAAACACTAACTTCATTGACAAGGATGATAAATTTAGGGCAACTTTTTGGTCCTCAATACATTTGTGCATGCAATTAATTGAACAACTTTTTTTTGCTATCTCTGATGAGAAAAGTTTTCATGGTGCTCAAACATTGTAGGGCATGATACTTTTGACGCTGTCGGTCTCAGCATTGAAGAATACGACTCTATTTTTTGTTGCACTTTATGTACTATCCATCGGCGACGGTGGCCACAAGCCGTGCGTACAAACTTTCGCCGCCAACCAGTTTGATGATGACTCGCCGGAAGAAAAAATTGCCAAGAGCTCATTTTTCAACTGGTGGTATTTGGGTATAGTAGCTGGTTCAACTCTAGCTACTTTTCTAGTGATATATCTTCAGGTAATTAATTGATTATACTCTTAACCAATTAATCAATTTGACCACTCTTTCAATTTCAAAATAACTATTGTTTAAAGCAATAAGAAGGATTAAAGAGTGTATTTTTTGCCCAAAAAATATCTTGAAAATTTATGCGTATTTTAAATCTATGTATATTTGAAAATTTTCAAAAAAGTTATGTAAAAATTGTGTATATTTTAAAAATAAATTAAAGATGTGTATAATTTAATGAAATAAAAGTAGATATCATGCGATGAAGGAAGTCTAGGGAAAAAAAACCCATAGTTTATAAATAATGGACTTTTCTTGCATTTGATATTGATTCTTTTTTATGAAACATAATAATCCATTTGAACAATTATTATATGGTAAAACAGGACAATATTGGATGGGCTACGGGACTGGGAGTTCTAGTTGCTGTGTTGGCGTTAGCATTAGCAACGTTTTTGTTAGGAATAAAAAGGTATAAGAAAGAAGGCCCAACGGGAAGCCCATTCACAAGGATGGCCCAAGTTTTTGTGGCTGCGATTCGAAAATGGCGCGTCGAGACCCCACTTCATCCTTGCAATTATTTGTATGGCGAGAAAGAGCATGATGACTCCCATCCCCAAAGTCAACTAAAGTCTCATTCTTTAGCTCACACCAATCAATTCAGGTGCCTTTTCATATCTCACAAAACCTTGAACTTCCTCATAAAACCATACTCCCTCCGTGAATGACAAATAATAATACTAATAATAACATTCTTAATATAAGTTAAAATCAGTTAACTATTTTAATTTTTTTAAAAATCATAATATTTTTTCAAAGTTATTCTTACTAAGTTTTTTTTTTTTCATTCATGAATTGAATAAATATTTTTTTATAATACATAATAAATATCGTCTCGTATTCTAGAAAGAATCCTATATTTAGGATTAAGATAAAATATCCCAAATTTAGGACCTGAAGGCATAAAAAGGATTTGATTGAAACATAGTTTTATAAATATGATGCATGCTTGCAATTATTATGTTCATTTGTGCTGCTTTGTCACACTTTTCTTCTGCCGATTGCAATGTTAAAAACTGGAAAAATTGTTGTAGATTTCTTGACAAGGCAATGATCATTGATGACGTGGATGCCTCAAGCAAAACCAAGAACCCATGGAGACTATGTTCAGTGACTCAAGTTGAAGAAGTCAAGCTAGTTCTTCGCCTTATCCCTATATGGCTCAGCTGTTTGATGTTCTTTGTTGTCCAATCTCAGCTCCATACATTCATGATCAAGCAAGGTGGCACAATGACTCGTTCAATTGGACCACACTTCCAAATCCCTCCTGCATCACTTCAAGGCCTCGTCGGAATTGTAATCCTCGCTGTAGTCCCCATCTACGATCGAGTTTTCGTTCCCTTGGCTAGAAAACTCACAGGACATCCATCTGGTATTACAGTGCTGCAAAGGATTGGAATAGGTTTGTTCATGTCCATACTCAACATGGTTGTTGCAGCTTTAATAGAAGCCAAAAGGGTCGGTGTTGCGAGAGAGAATCGTCTTCTTGACAATCCCAAAGCTGTATTACCTATTAGCATATGGTGGATGCTTCCTCAATATATCATCTACGGTGTTTCTGATGCAATTGCCGTCGTCGGGTTTCAAGAACTGTTCTATGATCAAGTGCCTGAGACCATGAGAAGTCTGGGAGCTGCGGCATATATAAGCATGATAGGAGTTGGAAGCTTTGCTAGTAATGTTATTATAGTGGCTGTCGAAGAAATTAGTTCAAGAGCTGGTGAGAAATGGTTCGGGAACAATTTGAATAGGGCACACCTTGACTCGTTTTATTTGGTTCTGGCTGGGTTAAGTACTCTAAGTTTGTGTATCTATATTTGGCTCGCTAAAAAATTCGTGTACAAAAAGATTGATGTGATTGATACTAGTAACCAACATGGTTCTAGCATCAATATGTATCGAAATCTATAGTATGCTACATAGTACACGGTCCATAAATAATACGACTTGTTTTCTCAAACTTTGGATAATGTTGAGGTGTGGGATCTAGCTAGTTGGCTACAAATATATTATGGGAAATGTCTAATTTATGTCCTAAAGTGCTATAAAATGGCAACATCATGTATGCATCCAATGCCAATTTCCTGTGTTGATGACTGTAGGAGGAATCGACGTAAGTGTTGATGATGCTGAGGCAGCAAGCCACATATATAGCATAAATCATTGAATTAAACGTGTAATGGAAATTACACTTCTATTCTTTAAGTTATAATGCTTCATTGCTGTCAAAAGAGTTTTGAAATAAGAATGTGCTTCACAAGAAAACTAGAAATTGTAACGGTTTATAAAATGTCAAATGGCTTAAATTGCAGCTTTCAGGTGGGTATGATATGCTATATCATACTTGGATTGTTGGCATGTATTTGTAAAATTAGGTGTCTTAGGAATAGCTTAGTCTGCACAATTACTTGTTGACGAATAAAAAAACGTAAGATTTTGGTAAAGTTCTTTAAATGTTTGTCATGGGTAAAAACGTAACATGCATGTGGATGGAGATTTTTGGTACACCATGTATTCATCTGTTTGTTGACTTGGAGCTTTGTTTCATTTTTTCATTTGGATATACTAACTTGTTCAGGAAGTCACAATGGTTTGTGACTTATTTGGAATTTGGATCGAGTTTGATCGAATCGCATGATGAAAAGCTTTTAGTGACATTTTCTTCATTTCTATTGGCTTGAACCTTAGACTATATTTAAAAAGAAACATGTGTAGAATCACATGAATCAACTGTCGATGGATTTGTTTCATTTTGAATTTGGTTAGATCAATGGAAAACAAATCATTTTCCATAGTATGTAAATCCAAATACGTAACTATTTGTCTTTTATAATTTGGATGAAAACAATTCTCCTCCAATTTTCCTATATTTAAGACCAAAGAGAGTGTATCTATGTAATTATTACTCAAAAGTAATTATTTATTCATTTTATTTAAGGACATAAAAGACATTTAACATTTATAAAATCACTTCTCTTTTGCAAAAGATAGTGGATACTAACTTTAAGTTATACATCTAAAATAATTTTAGCTATTATCATTCAAACAGATTTTTTGTCAAAATATAATTTTGCAAAATAAAATATCCAAACATAATAACTTATAACAAACTTACTTTTATTAAATTTTATTTTTACAAACTTTATTTATTCTAACTTATTTTTACAAAACTCACTATCTAATAACTATGCCAGCAGGACAAAACAATTTCTGAAGGCTGACCACTCATAGTTAGTCTTGGAAGTAATTATGAGGAGAATGATTATAAGCCAAAGATGTTCGAGAAGTATAGTTTAGGGTACTTACTGGGGCCATGGGAGGCTTCATAGTCTCTAATGTGTCAGACTAGCACTGTTTGAGTGGGCATGCAATTATGCGATACTTTGTGTTTTATAACACTGAATGATTGAAATTATTGGCAAAAAAAAAAAGAAAGAAAGAAAGAAAAAGAATAAGTGAAATTCGATATTTTAAGTTCATTGTAAGACAATGTGTATAATTTGTTTAAAGAAAGGATCCAAGAAAACTATCAGAGGTGCTTTAGGGGGTGAAATCCAAGATCAAAAGACAAAGCAGAATTAACAACGAGGAGTATAATGATTATACTCGATATATGTACATGAGTAACATCAACATGCCAGTGACAGTTCCAAAGTCTCTAAATTTCTCATATCATTCTCCTTCCAAACGTTAATGCTAACTTTCAGGAAAGAATACATACAATATACCAACCAACAGATGGACTGAATGGTAAACAATGTACTACCTCCTAAGCAAGCATTCAAATTTGAGTCCTGTAGAGAGAGAAAAAAATTATGTTGAAAAAACTATTTTATTTGTACATAATAATAATCCAATCTGATTTGATAGTATTAAATACCAAATAATCATATTTAAAAAGAAAAAAAAAATTACACACACACACATATATATATATATACACACAATATTGTAAATGTAATGTCTTTCAAGTTCCAACAATAAATTCTTCGAGAAAAAACTATACGCTTTGTAAATAGATTCTCCTTTTGACCAAGTCTTAGTAAATAGAATCTCTGATCCCTTGTTTGTCATGATATTTTTATATACTTCTTTCAATTTAAAATATAAGTTATATTTATCTAATTATACACAAATCAAAAAAAAAATTAAACTAATTAAATTTATAAAAATATATATTATTTTCAATATTATCCTTAATAAAAATTTTCAGACAATCTTCTTTTTCATAAGTTAATTAAAAATAAAGGTAAATTAAAAAAAAATAATTAATTCTTTTGACTTTACTTAAATGGGACTTATATTTTAGATCACAAAAAATTTTTAAAAGAAAACTTATATTTTATATAAGAGAAAGTATTTTTATTTTATCATAGAAAAAAAAAATCAAAATGGACGATTTCATGGCAAGATTACGTATCCTTGGATGCCTGATCTCTCTTGGCCAATTCCTCCCGATTTGTTATATCAATGTAATTTGATGTTTAGGACATTTAATGAATGGTCATATGGTTGGTTAGGTACGTCGTTGACAAACATATGTCACCTCTAGAAAATTCGAGAGATCAAAATGGCAAATAAAGAAACATTTGGAGATAAGGTTCAGTTCCTCTATTTTGTTCTGCAAAAGAATCTCACTGACTACCATTATGGTTTAGCTTCTGTCACCTCATAATTAACTCTCTCTCTCTCACTCTCTCTCTCAGTGTCACTATTTTTTGAAATTTTAAATTATCTTACATTTGATATTATTCAATTTATTTAGATTTGAGCCAGACTATTAGGTCCTGCATGAAATACCTCTCCATCATTAATTTTTTTTTTAGAAAGCTAAAACTCAAAACTTTTTTTATAAGATATTGAATTGTCCCTTCCACCAAATCTTACTATGGTTGTCAAAATATCAACGTAATTATTTTTTTTGCTAACAAATATCAACATAATTAGCCAATAAGAAATGCATCTTGATTAGCTTTTTTACGACCATCTAAAGAGCTGCATATTTCTGTGTCTTGTGCCCTACCCATTGGAGCTATAAAACAGTATTCATTTCAATTCAAGCCCTTTGAACTTTCTTTTTTTGCCCTGAAAAATATCTTCATTACTAGAACCTACTACAAAACTTCACGAATCAAGCTTAATCAACCAAAGGATCCACACAAACTAGATTTGTTGTAAATTTGTAGTGTTATGCTTAACAATAGCTGAGTATGTGCATTTGTTCAAATCACACTTTTTTGGACCTGTGAACAATCGCACTCTTTACAACTTGAGAAAAATAATGGAATGTGACTCCTTAATTTACATATCAATCCGTATGCATAAATTCTGTGTAGATCCAATCATAAATCTTCTACTTAAATTTAAATTTTAAAATTAAATTATCACACTCTCTCTTATACGGATAAAAATAGACACATGGAAATTTGCAAAACATCCGATGTATAGATAAACCAGACTTAAAAAACAAAAATAAAAAATTGATATTCCTAAGTGCCATAAGAAGGAAACATCATGTGCGTGTCCAGCAGCAATTTCATGATAGAAGTAATTGAATGGAGGACACAATTTTGAGACAGATATAGTACAAAGACTGGAAAGTTCCTCCTTATTGGCAGGCCTCTGCTTATCCACTCATAGATGCCATTTCAGTCAGTGATCACAGATTGTCAGCCCATGAAATAGCATAGCATAGTTTGTTATATTTCATAAAAGAAAAATAATAAAATTTGGATAATTTATTTTAAATAACATAAGTTAAAATTATATATATGTTTTTGGATGTGACTAGAAATATTCCGACCTGTAAGACCCAATTTTCCTTGTGATACAAAAAGTAATGAATATATTTCTCCCAATTAAATTTGCTTCATACACATAAATTAAAAATTAAAATTTTAATTACTTATTTAAGAGATAAAAATCCCTATCAATAACACAAATAAATCTAGGTTTGTATTAAATTTATATTTTACACATCATTAAAAGTATAAAAAAGTATATTCTGATGATGACGAAATTATCATTGAAATGATTCAGTGCATATAACAAAAGCAACATGTGATGTATTTGTGAGTGTTTTTCGACACACCATGATGTGAAATGGACCCTGTTCCAGATTTTGCTTCATATCATATCATGTGATCACTATTTACTTCCACTTTCACCAATTGGTAGGGTTTTTGAGCAAGTGGTGAGTGTTTCTGCAACAATGCTGCTCCTTGCATCTAGGGTCTAAGTATAAATCGTGCAGTTAAAGATAAATGGATTCAAAAATATGTGGTCAAGTTTATTTTGGCTTTAATTTGAAATTTTAAAAGTTAGAATAGGTAACATTTGAACTTATAAATATTTATTTGTTCTTTTTTTTCAGCTGTACTATATATCTTAATAGTATTCAAAATATTCATCAAATCGACAGAGATATTGGTTCACAATTTATTAGTTTTTTTTTTTGCAGTGAACTTGTGATAAATATATATATATATGTATGTATGTATGAAAAATTCATTTTAATAAATATATTACATAAAATTAAAAACATATATCACTTTGGCGATTTATTGATGTGATATTAATATAAGACCAAACTATCTATCACTACTTGTTGAAATTAATAATATTTTTAAATGTATTTCTCTTTTTAGTCAACAAAGCATATTTGTACTTATGGTTTTAAAAGGGAATTATTAATAGCAACATCTATATTACTTTCTCTAGTCCTTAATAATATAAATTGTAATGACACTAGTTACTAAATTCTAAAGAACTTAATTGGAGGGTATAGGACCGAAGGAAACAAAATCGAAGGAAAAGATTAAAATTAACAAAAATATAAAAATTGGGATAGAAAGCATCACGTTGTGCTGAGGAGCAATGGCATTGCGGTGGAAAAGCTTGGGTTGGGCTTTGGCCCAAGTTAGTAAGCACTGATACCGCGATGAGTTTAAGTGGTGCGTGGTACCAGTCGTGCGATCTGTTAAAACCAAAAGTTGAACCAGATGCCGAAGAAGAGGAAAAACAAAGGAAACAAAGAAGCCGTGCCAGGGTTTGGTATTTCCGGCCTTGGGATTTGATTTCTAGCACTTAGGAAGCTTGAATCTTGCTGGTAAGTCATCTCTCAACTCTTCTCACCATTTTTCTTCAAGTTTTATCGAAGGTTTTTCATGATTTTGGCTAAGGTTCTAGTTTAGGTTGAGTTCCACCGACTAAATTGTGTTTAAATGTGTTCCAGAAATGTTGTTGGACGTTTCTATGGTTTGGGTGTTAATTTTATAGTGGTGAAGTGGTATATTTCCTAATCCCTAACCCTTAAATATTGATATCTTTGGGAATCTAAAGTTGTATGAATATGGTTGTGGTTCTAAGAGTTGTTTTGGGTGTTTTGATGCTTGGATTTGCCATGGAATGCTTGGATGCAGCCAGTTGGTACTTGGGATTGATGATTGTGTATGATAAAGATTGGGAATTTTTTATGGTAATGAGAATTTAATTATGTATAAGTTATGATACTTCTCAATTGGGATCTATTGGCTCCCAATTGTATTTGGAAAGCGTTGAATTGCTTGTAGTTGCTTCTTTTGGCCTACCAAGGTGTCGAGTGAGTTGGATGGTTGAAATAACTAGGGTGTTCTTTCTGTGTTTTGATTGATTGTATATGTTCAATCATTAATTTTCATATCATGATATACATGCTTTATATATATGTTGTGCTCTTTCATATCATAATATGTTTCGTAGCTCGAATAGGGCCATGTCTTTATATATCATGGTATGTATGGCTACATGGCTAATAAGTCCTCTGACCTTGCTTTATACTATGTTAATATAGCCTCACTATGAACTTGTTGTTGTTCTTTAATAAGGCGAATTTCAGTTTTAATATTTTGTATTTCGAACCGAAGGTCAGAAATGGTAGTTTGTTTAGGCTCTTGTTTAAACCTAGCTAGAGTTTGGGTAAGGTCATATTTAGTTGGGTTTTTCGGTTGTAATGGTTTACTGTTAGATGGGCTAGAGAGTATTTCTTTGAATTTTAAAAGATATTCTCCCTTTTCAGAATTTGGTAATCAAATTTAGCCCACCATCTTACTGAGGGTATCCTTTGAAGTATAGGCAAGGTGTTTGATCCTGGAACTATTATTGAAAACTTGTATTTCCAGGTGAAAATCCAGGATACTGATAACTTTGAAAAATAATGAAGATCGATGGGAAAAGGGTCTTCATTCTGGTTAAACTTTTGTTTGAATAATTCATAAGCCTGTTCAACTTTGGGAGGCATAATCTGAGGAACAGGTCCAAAGAAATTCCACCATTGAATGAACCACTGAGGGAAATTATACTGGGTTTTTATTTTAAAATATATGAACTTTAGGTTCAGGATTGTTTGGGGCTGCCATATATATGACAGAAGGAGGTTGTGGTAGTGAAGAACAAGAGAATCTTGCTGATTCACTTACTGTAGACCTACAATCTTCATATATAGATGGTTTATATGTTTGAGACATAGATTTTCTTGGCCTGTCAAAAGACAATCTAACAGTCCCATCTTGGGTTTGAGCAATTCTACTGATTTGTGGCATTATTTTAGGAATTGGCTGAGAAGCCCTTTCCATGATCCATTCATCAGGTAGTTTGACTTCTTCCCACATAATGGTTTTTGGGATTGAAACATTGACATTATTATAGTCGGTTAAGAAAATTGTTGTTTGACCAGTATCAGGGAGTATTTGGGCATTTGTGGCGTTTGAGTTTAAAACTTTGTAGCTAATCCTATAGATTAGTGTAGCGGGTATAGACCCTGGTTTCATATTTAAACCATGAAGCTGTATCCTAAGTTTTAGGGCATCTAGGACATGTTCATCGGTTAAATCTAGGGTTCGATCCGGATAGCAGTTGAAGTAAACAGGCCCATTGTTTAAGCCCATTTCAGCAGCTGCTAGAAGTGAATCGGCATACGTATAATGTCTAGTATCTTGTAGACATACTAAACATGATACGTTTAACCCTTTCCTTATTAATGGTTTAATTGCCACCTGGACGCATCCTATGTGTAGGTAATTAAACTCTTTTTTATGTTTTTCAATTGATTTTTTCGAAAGAAGGAAAAAATTTTCATTTTCTGGTTTGATAGGAACTGATTCCTCAACTGTCCTGATTATATAATCAGATTTTGAGAACCATTTCTTATCTTTTTCTGAAATTTCATAAAGACAGTTTGGTGTGATAGTTGGTAAAGTCCAATTATCAATGTTTTGGTTTAAGTTTGAAAAAGAGATTTCCTGTGAGAAAATCTTTTTGTTTGGTGATTTTAATTCCTCATTTGAAGGAGGGTTTGAAGAAGAGGCAGAAGAAGAAGATCTTCTGGAAGAGAAAGAAAAGGAGCGTAACAAAGACATAATAACGAAGGTTATGAAGAAAGTAAGGAAAATGAAAGCAGTAGATAAGCAGAAATTAAAGTAGCGGTGAAAGCTTATAAGAATTCTCCCATATCTAAGCAAAGTCTGGAAGAGAGTTTGAAGATCCTTTTATAAACTCGATTTCAAAATCAAAAATGCTTAAGATAGCTTGCCATCTAGCAAAAATTTGTTTTGAAGCTATATTTTTAACATCCTTTTGCAAAACATCTTTTGCTGATTTACAATCAATTCTAAGTAGAAATTTTTGATTTAATAAATCAGATTGAAATTTTGAAATGCAAAGAACTATTGCCAGAATTTCTTTTTTGATTGTGGAATAATTCTGCTGAGTATTATTCCAATGTTTTGAAGGTTAAGCAACTTCCTTGTCTTAACCTTCCAAATCCCTCTGCTCAAAAAATTCTTTCTCTTCAAGTTTAAATTCTGCATTCATATCCTTGCCTTGTTCAGATGAACTGAATTGGCTGGTTCTACCGCCTGAAGTTCCTCTTGAACCATCCCCTTAGCATATTTACTTCATGATTTACATAATTTGATATGTGTTAAGTAGTCCGTCTACTCCTCTTCTTCACTTTCTCTATTTTCCCCCTCTTCCTTTTTAAGTCCTTCGGGGCCACTCCCCTCTATCTGGTATCAGAGCCAGAAGGTGAAGTAGAGATGTATTAATTAGATCTGGATCTACCTCTATGTCCTTCAGAATTCTTGTTAGAATTCTAGAGATGAATTTGAGGAACTAAGCTCGATAGCGATGGGACTTTGTCCTAAATGGATATGATTCTAGTGTATCATACATGAGTCCTTCTAGGGATGGTAAGGCTGTAAGTCCCAGGAGAGGCAAGCGATTAGTCCCTACAGTAGTGTATGATATATGAGATATTATGTTCAAATCTGGCTAGAGTAAGTTCTAAAATAATTCTGCTAGAATTTTAATAAATTATTCTGAACCTTAGAGTTAGATAAAGTTTTAATTCTTATACCACTATGGATCCAGATGGTAATGATGCTTAGATATGGGAGAATTCTTATAAGCTTTCACCGCTACTTTAATTTCTGCTTATCTACTGCTTTCATTTTCCTCAATTTCAGAATCTGCTGAAATTGAACGCTTTCAAGGAATCAAGAGAAAACAAATTCAAGAACAGTTTTATTCATTTCTTGAAATTATAAGAGAAAATATTCCATTCTTTGACTGGTTTGAGGCTTTCGCCAAAAATGAAAATTTGGATTATCCATATTTTTCTGAAATAGATGTTATAAAACAAGAATGGAAAACTTTTGATCAAACTGTTTTTTCTGAATTTCCACCAGGAACAGTCCAAATTCCTGGAAAGGTTGATAACCTTAACCAACCCATTTGGGCCTCTCCTTACAAATACAAACACACTTCTGAAGAAGTAAAACCTTCTGATATAAAGAATATTGTTGAACAAAACAATTATACTAACCTTTATTTACAAAGGATAGGTGATTGTTTAATTCAGCAAGACTTTCAAATTAAAACAGAGATAGGAACTTCTTCTTTAGAAACTCCTTCAATTCAAATACCCTTATTCAAACCCTTTGAATACACACCTCAACAGAAAATGGATTTACAAACAAAATCAAAAAACAAAATTATTGAACAAATAAAAAATAAAATGTCTCAAATCAAACTTCATCAAACTGTTATCCCAGAAACTCCTCCTGCGCCATCCAAAACCTCTAAGGCCATACAAGTCCTTAAAGACTAATGATATCAATAAGGAGATCATGTTCCTTACTAATAACATTTATTTCAGAAGATGAATTTTCTTGAAGATCATCATTTTGAAGGGATTTAAGATCTTCAGAAGATTCCTGTTCTGATTCCGATGCAGAATCTTCTAGAAGAATATTGTTTATTTTTTCTAAAACATCTTTCTCAATTTCAATATTTCTTAGTTTTCGGGTGATTCTACAGTATTTTGAGATATGACCCGGCCTACCGCATTTAAAACAAACAATGTTTTTCTTTGGTTTGGATTCAAACTCTCTTTTGGGCTGAAAGTTTGATTTAGGCTCGGATTTGGGTTTTGAATAGTATTGGGCCCTTTTGAAAAAAGGTTTTTTTTGTTTTTTGTGAGGTTTAGGTTGTTTGCAAGGAGGGAAACCGAATTGCTCACAAAAGGTTCCTAGTTCTCTTTTATCGGAAGCTTTCTCTTTGGCAAGCTGATTTTGCAGTTTGTTATCTTGACAAATCTTTAGCGCAGTTTTTTGTACATATGATACTAACTGTCCATATGTCAAATTCTCATAAGGGATTTTGCCATCATTTGGGTTTCTTAATTTGTCTCTAACTTTATTACCAAGTGAAGTTGGTAATCCAGCTAAAAACTTTTCTTTCCAAAATGGCTGATTAGAGTCATCCCTAGTAAGAACTCGACTTAAGAAAGTATCCTTATACCATCTAAAATCAGATAATGTTCTGCACTTAAGGTTTGATAAAAGTTCTGCTGACCTATCTTGCCATAAAGAAGGATCACCAATAAAATGTTTAATAATTGTAAAAATAAGGTGATTTGTAGAATCGGGAATCACCTGATCATTGTGCAAAATGGGCGTTCCATCTGCTTGTGTTTTGATGGAAGAGTAAATGGTATCCTTATCTTCAGAAGAAAGACAAAAATCCCACCAACCTTTTAATTGTCCAGTAAACCCGGAGACTAAGAATTCTAGAGATGAATTTGAGGAACTAAGCTCGATAGCGATGGGACTTTGTCCTAAATGGATATGATTCTAGTGTATCATACATGAGTCCTTCTAGGGATGGTAAGGCTGTAAGTCCCAGGAGAGGCAAGCGATTGGTCCCTACAGTAGTGTATGATATATGAGATATTATGTTCAAATCTGGCTAGAGTAAGTTCTAAAATAATTCTGCTAGAATTTTAATAAATTATTCTGAACCTTAGAGTTAGATAAAGTTTTAATTCTTATACCACTATGGATCCAGATGGTAATGATGCTTAGATATGGGAGAATTCTTATAAGCTTTCACCGCTACTTTAATTTCTGCTTATCTACTGCTTTCATTTTCCTTACTTTCTTCATAACCTTCGTTATTATGTCTTTGTTACGCTCCTTTTCTTTCTCTTCCAGAAGATCTTCTTCTTCTGCCTCTTCTTCAAACCCTCCTTCAAATGAGGAATTAAAATCACCAAACAAAAAGATTTTCTCACAGGAAATCTCTTTTTCAAACTTAAACCAAAACATTGATAATTGGACTTTACCAACTATCACACCAAACTGTCTTTATGAAATTTCAGAAAAAGATAAGAAATGGTTCTCAAAATCTGATTATATAATCAGGACAGTTGAGGAATCAGTTCCTATCAAACCAGAAAATGAAAATTTTTTCCTTCTTTCGAAAAAATCAATTGAAAAACATAAAAAAGAGTTTAATTACCTACACATAGGATGCGTCCAGGTGGCAATTAAACCATTAATAAGGAAAGGGTTAAACGTATCATGTTTAGTATGTCTACAAGATACTAGACATTATACGTATGCCGATTCACTTCTAGCAGCTGCTGAAATGGGCTTAAACAATGGGCCTGTTTACTTCAACTGCTATCCGGATCGAACCCTAGATTTAACCGATGAACATGTCCTAGATGCCCTAAAACTTAGGATACAGCTTCATGGTTTAAATATGAAACCAGGGTCTATACCCGCTACACTAATCTATAGGATTAGCTACAAAGTTTTAAACTCAAACGCCACAAATGCCCAAATACTCCCTGATACTGGTCAAACAACAATTTTCTTAACCGACTATAATAATGTCAATGTTTCAATCCCAAAAACCATTATGTGGGAAGAAGTCAAACTACCTGATGAATGGATCATGGAAAGGGCTTCTCAGCCAATTCCTAAAATAATGCCACAAATCAGTAGAATTGCTCAAACCCAAGATGGGACTGTTAGATTGTCTTTTGACAGGCCAAGAAAATCTATGTCTCAAACATATAAACCATCTATATATGAAGATTGTAGGTCTACAGTAAGTGAATCAGCAAGATTCTCTTGTTCTTCACTACCACAACCTCCTTCTGTCATATATATGGCAGCCCCAAACAATCCTGAACCTAAAGTTCAAAATACTTCCGTTTCAGGAATAAACAATTCTACAAACGTCCCTCACATAAATTATGAAACACAAGACGATTTAAGGTCAATTGAGTCTCCTGATTATTCTGCATTAGGAGAGCCAAGGGATATAAATGTCTTACAAAAGAATTTCAAAATTGATAAACCTTCTTTACAAAAGGAGTTTTACTCTTCAGAAAATACTTTGAAAAAGGAATGGTTTTTTGAACGCTTTCAAGGAATCAAGAGAAAACAAATTCAAGAACAGTTTTATTCATTTCTTGAAATTATAAGAGAAAATATTCCATTCTTTGACTGGTTTGAGGCTTTCGCCAAAAATGAAAATTTGGATTATCCATATTTTTCTGAAATAGATGTTATAAAACAAGAATGGAAAACTTTTGATCAAACTGTTTTTTCTGAATTTCCACCAGGAACAGTCCAAATTCCTGGAAAGGTTGATAACCTTAACCAACCCATTTGGGCCTCTCCTTACAAATACAAACACACTTCTGAAGAAGTAAAACCTTCTGATATAAAGAATATTGTTGAACAAAACAATTATACTAACCTTTATTTACAAAGGATAGGTGATTGTTTAATTCAGCAAGACTTTCAAATTAAAACAGAGATAGGAACTTCTTCTTTAGAAACTCCTTCAATTCAAATACCCTTATTCAAACCCTTTGAATACACACCTCAACAGAAAATGGATTTACAAACAAAATCAAAAAACAAAATTATTGAACAAATAAAAAATAAAATGTCTCAAATCAAATTTCATCAAACTGTTATCCCAGAAACTCCTCCTGCGCCATCCAAAACCTCTAAGGCCATACAAGTCCTTAAAGAAGATTCGGTAGTTGAGACAGAAGAAGAGTTTAGTCAAGACTCTTCTCTTCAAATAAACCAACAAAATTGGAGAAAACCATCCAAACTATACTACAGTAGGGCAACACCCCCAGATGTCCTTTTAGAAGAAAAACCCCATCAAAATTTCAAAGCTTTCAACTCTGACAACCTCTATGAATGGAACATAGATGGATTGAGTGAGCCAGCTATCCTTCAAACTCTCCAACATATGACTATGGTAAGCAATGCTTATCAAACCCAAAACGATTATACAGATGAACAAATAACTGATCTTTTAGTCTCCGGGTTTACTGGACAATTAAAAGGTTGGTGGGATTTTTGTCTTTCTTCTGAAGATAAGGATACCATTTACTCTTCCATCAAAACACAAGCAGATGGAACGCCCATTTTGCACAATGATCAGGTGATTCCCGATTCTACAAATCACCTTATTTTTACAATTATTAAACATTTTATTGGTGATCCTTCTTTATGGCAAGATAGGTCAGCAGAACTTTTATCAAACCTTAAGTGCAGAACATTATCTGATTTTAGATGGTATAAGGATACTTTCTTAAGTCGAGTTCTTACTAGGGATGACTCTAATCAGCCATTTTGGAAAGAAAAGTTTTTAGCTGGATTACCAACTTCACTTGGTAATAAAGTTAGAGACAAATTAAGAAACCCAAATGATGGCAAAATCCCTTATGAGAATTTGACATATGGACAGTTAGTATCATATGTACAAAAAACTGCGCTAAAGATTTGTCAAGATAACAAACTGCAAAATCAGCTTGCCAAAGAGAAAGCTTCCGATAAAAGAGAACTAGGAACCTTTTGTGAGCAATTCGGTTTCCCTCCTTGCAAACAACCTAAACCTCACAAAAAACAAAAAAAACCTTTTTTCAAAAGGGCCCAATACTATTCAAAACCCAAATCCGAGCCTAAATCAAACTTTCAGCCCAAAAGAGAATTTGAATCCAAACCAAAGAAAAACATTGTTTGTTTTAAATGCGGTAGGCCGGGTCATATCTCAAAATACTGTAGAATCACCCGAAAACTAAGAAATATTGAAATTGAGAAAGATGTTTTAGAAAAAATAAACAATATTCTTCTAGAAGATTCTGCATCGGAATCAGAACAGGAATCTTCTGAAGATCTTAAATCCCTTCAAAATGATGATCTTCAAGAAAATTCATCTTCTGAAATAAATGTTATTAGTAAGGAACATGATCTCCTTATTGATATCATTAGTAAATTACCAGATTCTGAAAAGGGAGAATATCTTTTAAAATTCAAAGAAATACTCTCTAGCCCATCTAACAGTAAACCATTACAACCGAAAAACCCAACTAAATATGACCTTACCCAAACTCTAGCTAGGTTTAAACAAGAGCCTAAACAAACTACCATTTCTGACCTTCGGTTCGAAATACAAAATATTAAAACTGAAATTCGCCTTATTAAAGAACAACAACAAGTTCATAGTGAGGCTATATCCCAAATACAGGATATACAGTTAAATCATCAAACCGAAGAAGATAGTGTCCCCAATGAACTAAATCTTCCAGAACCATTTTTAAACTTAGTTACAAAAGTTCTTACACAAAAATTCTACATTAAAGCCAAAATAATTATAAACAATGAATTTATTTTGGAAGAAGATGTTCTATTTGATACAGGAGCTGAGGCTAACTGTTTCAGAGAAGGAATCATTCCAACAAAATATTTTGAAAAAACAACCGAGCGGTTTAGAGGTGTTGAGAGAACCCTTCTCCAGGTACAGTTTAAAGTTCCAGATGTAATTATTGAAAATCAAGGTTTTCAAGTCAAAACTCCGTTTATTATGGTTAAAGGAATGGGATCCAAGATTATCCTAGGAGCACCTTTTGCCCATTTACTTAAACCATACTTAACAGATGAGGCTGGGATTTCTAAACAGCATCTGGGAAAAACAATCTTGTTTCCTTTTACTTATGCTCCAAAAATCAAAGAGCTAAATATTATATCTTCCAAACAAAAACAAATTAATTTTCTTAAGCAAGAAATATCTTTTAAGAAAATTGAAGAACAATTGATTTCAAAACCTGTTCAAACACAAATTTTGAAATGTTTGAAAGAAATTGTTAAAACCATTTGTTCAGATTTACCTAATGCTTTTTGGAACAGAAAAAAGCATATAGTAGATCTGCCTTATGAAAAGGATTTTGACGAAAAACAAATTCCAACTAAAGCTCGCCCAATTCAAATGAGCTCAGAACATTTACAAATCTGCAGAGATGAAATCAATGATTTGTTAAAAAAGAATTTGATCAGAAAATCTAGAAGTCCCTGGTCTTGTGCTGCTTTTTATGTTAACAATAATGCAGAACAAGAGAGAGGAGTTCCTAGATTGGTAATCAACTATAAACCTTTAAACAAAGTTTTACAATGGATTAGATACCCAATCCCGAACAAATCTGATTTGTTAAAAAGACTCTATTCTGCAAAAGTATTTTCAAAATTTGACATGAAGTCTGGATTTTGGCAAATACAAATTGATGAAAAAGATAGGTATAAAACTGCTTTTACTGTACCATTTGGTCAGTATGAATGGAATGTTATGCCTTTTAGTTTAAAAAATGCTCCCTCTGAATTTCAGAGAATAATGAATGATATATTTAATGATAATGATCAATTCATCATTATATACATAGATGATGTTTTGATTTATTCTCATTCTATAGATCAACATTTTAAACATATTTACAAGTTTATGAGAATTGCCAAAACCAATGGCTTAGCAGTTTCAAAAAAGAAAATAAGTCTTTTTCAGACAAAAATAAGATTTTTGGGACATTGGATATCTCAAGGATCTATTGTACCGATAGAAAGGTCTATAGAGTTTGCTGATAAATTCCCAAATCAAATTATTGATAAAACTCAACTTCAAAGATTTTTAGGCTGTTTAAACTATGTTTCAGACTTTATTCCTCATTTGAGTAATTTCATCAAACCTCTCCACGAACGGCTAAGATCTAGTCCTCCTCCTTGGACAGATGTCCATACAAACATTGTCAAACAAATCAAGTCTCAGGTTAAGCAACTTCCTTGTCTTAACCTTCCAAATCCCTCTGCTCAAAAAATTGTTGAAACCGATGCCTCTGATATTGGTTATGGAGGTATTCTAAAACAGCGAATTGATGGTAAAGAACAGGGAAAACAAGCAGAGTGAACCAAATGCCACCCAAAAAGAAAAAAAGAACCAAAAGAAGAACAGAGAGAACTGAGTATCTATCAAGATGCCCAGCCACCAGTTTCAAGTGCTGAACTTGAAAGTGTGGTAAAAAATTTACTTCAGCAAATTGGATCTCAAACCCAAGGATCCACTTCTGAAATTAAACAGGAGTCATCTACTCCATCTGGATCATCAATCCAGTTAACACAAACTGGGCCTTCAGCCCAACAAACTCAAACAGGGCCTTCGGCTCAAACCAAACACTCTTCCAAAAGGACCCTTGCCTCTTATGCACAATCTTATGCCAACAAACAGTTACCTAATAGCACCTGGCAGCAGATTGTTAACAATCGGGCTATTATCTCAAAACAAGAGTATGATAGTTTGTCCCAAAACCCACTCATAACCAGAAACAATCCTCAAAAACAAATAATTGCTTCCTCCTCTTCCTCCAAAGCAATTATACTTCCCACTCCAGCAAACTTAACCACTCCTTACTACCATAAAGAAAATCAAGTAAGGAATTTGATTCAAATAGAACCTGAATTTTATAATCCAAATCCAAATCAAGTTGCTCTTAATGTTTTCCCTTCAGGATTTCATTATAGACCAACTAACTTGAAAAAATCTCGAGAGTTCTATGAGTTAATTTTGGTTCATTCTGAGTCGATTAACATCGAGCAGAAAAATGATAAGCGAAGTGGACCAATGATAACGCATAGTACCCTTCAGATATTAAAAGTCCTCACTCCTTCTGGATGGGGGCAACCTCTTGAAAAATTCAAAACTTTTGGAATACCATATGATCCGGAAGGATACAATTACTGGGATTATATGGACGCTTGGTATCATGTATTCTATTTTCAAAATGAATCATGGTCTCATACTTGGTTCATATATTTTAAAATAAAAACCCAGTATAATTTCCCTCAGTGGTTCATTCAATGGTGGAATTTCTTTGGACCTGTTCCTCAGATTATGCCTCCCAAAGTTGAACAGGCTTATGAATTATTCAAACAAAAGTTTAACCAGAATGAAGACCCTTTTCCCATCGATCTTCATTATTTTTCAAAGTTATCAGTATCCTGGATTTTCACCTGGAAATACAAGTTTTCAATAATAGTTCCAGGATCAAACACCTTGCCTATACTTCAAAGGATACCCTCAGTAAGATGGTGGGCTAAATTTGATATCAAACGAGTTGATGACAAAGCGGTCGAAAGATGGTTCAAAGAAAACCCTAAATATCTTTGTGTAACAGAACAAAGTAAATTCTTAAACCAAAGGACCCGGATTCAATCAATGCTGGCCTCCACTACGGACAAAGTCAGCTTAGTTAATCAACTCAACTCCATCTTGGTATTACTTCAAACTCAAGATCAGGCATCCTCCTCAAATCAACAAACTTCTTCATCAACTTCTGAAAGTCAAGATGAAAATGATGAAGACCTTATAGATTTAGGAGAAGATTAAAATATTGCTAGTCATCAATAAATGATGTGATGTCAGCAAACCTTTCTTTTTCTTAAACGATGTCATTTTGCAAGTCACTAATAAACACTGTAGTGTCGGCAAAACAGTATCAAAAGTACAAACCGGAACTGTTCAAATAGTGCCAGTCACTAACAGTTTCTCGGTTTGAACTTTGCTTTTTCTTTCTATATAAGGACACGGAGCCTCAAAGGAAATCATCACTTGGTATTACAAGATACTGAGTTTCCTAAAGAGTTTTCCCAATCCCTGTGAGAGAAAAGCCTCCTTCCTTCTTCCTTCTCTCTTCATTTATCTTTGTAAGTGTTTTATTTTAAATAAAATCTTTCTCTTCAAGTTTAAATTCTGCATTCATATCCTTGCCTTGTTCAGATGAACTGAATTGGCTGGTTCTACCGCCTGAAGTTCCTCTTGAACCATCCCCTTAGCATATTTACTTCATGATTTACATAATTTGATATGTGTTAAGTAGTCCGTCTACTCCTCTTCTTCACTTTCTCTATTTTCCCCCTCTTCCTTTTTAAGTCCTTCGGGGCCACTCCCCTCTATCTGGTATCAGAGCCAGAAGGTGAAGTAGAGATGTATTAATTAGATCTGGATCTACCTCTATGTCCTTCAGAATTCTTGTTAGAATTCTAGAGATGAATTTGAGGAACTAAGCTCGATAGCGATGGGACTTTGTCCTAAATGGATATACTATATTATATATATATATATATATAACAAGAATTCTAGAGATGAATTTGAGGAACTAAGCTCGATAGCGATACGACTTTGTCCTAAATGGATATGATTCTAGTGTATCATAAGGACCTTGCTTTATACTATATTATGATGAATGTTGTCATGTAATAATAATTATGCACCCCATGACTTGTTATATATGACTTTATGGCATGTTAGTACTATAAAGGATATGTGTTGATATGTTAGAATGCATCAAGCATTGTCACATGTTGTACAATGATAGGATATATGGTCCGGGTGACAATACTCTATCTACCATGTGGTATGACAATCCACTAAATAACACATAAGGCCTTGTGTTCAGGCGATGCGGCTTATATTATTCTAGTCACTAAATAGTCATCTTATGACTGAGAGACTTAGGTGGCTGTGAATTGGGGTGCACATCTCTAAATAGCCACCAATTTGAGTGGTTCAGGGGAAGGAAAGTCATGACCAACCTTTAGGACATTGACCTTTAGCTAGGTTAAGACTATTGGGAGGAGAGCTGCATGATGACCCGGGAATTAGCCATCATGGGTCATTGAAAGAGGACCACTGGTTAAGGTTATCTTGTTATGGTACCTAACTCATGGTTCTAATAATGTATTAATGGGATTTGTGTTTGCGGATCATGCATAACACATTTGTAATGAATTATATCTGTTTATTTGTGAACGATCTAATTCTAACAAGGAAAAGACCAAGGGGCCTTGGGAAAGGAAAACTGAGAGTATTCATGGGTGTTGGGGCTTGTTTCCCTTTTGTTGTTGTTATTTAGTTGTGTTGTCAGTAAAGTGCCACTTGTCATGTTATGTAATATTATATCTATAATGATGTATCTGTGTATCCTGGGACATGACTGGTGTATGACCCTTTTTATTCTCTTGTGCTTGTGTTTGGCCCTCTTGTGTGTTGTTGGGCCTATGGATATACCCAAAATATGATGATTACTGATTATGTCTTATGCATTGTATTTGCCATTTCAAATCCTGATATTTGGCTATGTTGAACTCAAAGTTGGTGGCTCTAAGTCCCTTTAGTGATGTATGTCTTATGGGTGAGCCGGACATGGATTTTAGGTCCTTGATGTGCAAAATAGGCATGTCACCTGTTAGTTTGATTTGGGGCTCAAGGGAGTCAAAACTCGAGAGAATGTTCTTTTTGTGATAAAACCTCCTTGAATAGGTTTCCTGTGTCTTGTGTGACCTATTAGAAAATTCTTTGGTTGCCAATTGGCCATTGGCCAATTGGGTTGTTGGTTTTGGTCAAAAAGCAACTAATTAGATATTGAGTGTCCAAAATCTCCATACGAAGGTGTTTTGAGGTATGGTTAGTGTTTATGGTTAGAGTAGGAGTAGAGTGACTTGTAGAAGTTGGAAGCAAGTCAATGAGAAGTCAGGGTACAAAGTTATGCTTGTCGAAAATTCATCATATGCATCAGCAAACTGTTGATGTAGGTTCTATCATTGGAGCTGATGCGCCATGAGTCTCGGATTCATTCTTATTTTTCTCCAGAAATATTCCTTGCCATAGCGCTGATCCATTTTTCTATCTTCTCTCCCCTGTTTCGAAGTATCTTGAGCATTTATAGGGTTTGTGAGTCAAGGATGTTAAATAGATCACTTTCTCGAAGATTTTGATGGCTTTTATTAAAAGTCATCACTTTCCAAAGCATAGATAGTGTTAAATATTTTTTTCTGGTTCGCTTTTATTTATTGAAAGAACTTTATCAAGTGGAGAAAGGATTTGAAAGATATAGTATTTCCTTTGTCCTAAATTTATTTGTCCTTGTAAATTTTTTTACACATACCAATAAAATCATCAAATAACTTAAATTATAGTCCAGCTTAACAATATTTCACCAAAATATATATTTTTAACTTAAATATTAAAAGATGACTTGTACTCATCTTTTATTTTTTTAACAAAGAATTAAATAATAAAAAATAATTCATTATTTATTAGTAATGTAAAATGACGATTGAATTGAGACATTCAAAACTTTGTAAAGCTATAAATAAAATAAGACAAATAGAGTAAGTGTTAGTATTTAATGAATTAAATCAAGGGTTATATTGAAAAGATGTGGTATTTTCTTGAAAAATTTGATGCCTTTAAATAATTATAACTAATTTTTTAATGTGTTCAAAGTGATTAAAAATAATTTATATTAATGAGTCAAGAAGGAATACATTACATCAAAATTACTAATTATAACAACGCTTGCGAAGAACTATCTTTTGGTCGTTGATTGCCACTGAGTAGAACCGTCGGCAAAGTGAGCTCGGAAGCCGTCGAATCGTAGGACGGGGAAGAAGTGTGTGGTGGTTGGGAGGCAAAATTAAAGGGGCATTCAGGTTTACTGTTCACAAGTATCACGATCTTGAACCGCTCATTAGTGAGTGTGATTTTATACGGTCAGATATCAATACTGACATCTTAACTTGCCATTGAGGAGTGCACTCACATGTGAAAATTTTCAAAAGTGAGAAATGGTTTTTAGTAAGGTAAATTAAAGTGCAGGTGAGTTAAATCTGGAAGGATTATCAGTATTAGAATAGGTCTCAGGATTAAAAAAAAAGTTTATAAAAGTATTTAAAAAAAACTCTAAATGAGAGATGGTTTTTAGTGTTAATTTCTTATGAAAAAGCTATTAAAAAAGTACTTTTTAATGACGTTTCTCCGAAGAAGCGGTGCTATATGTATCAAAGAAATGGTATTTTAATATTTTACTATTTATTAATATGAAATAGAATATTTAAGAGTATTTAAGTTAAAGATGTTTTAGTAAAATATTATTAAATTTGATAATAATAATACTAATTTAGAATATTTAATGACTTCTTTAATTTGAGTAAAAAAACCCTAAAATGACATTTTCTTTTTAATGAATAAGAGGAAAAAGTAAGTATATATTTATTTTAATTTGTAAAAATTATCACTTTATGGTTTTTGAGATTTTTATAATATTTATTATTTTAGAATTTTAATGAAACATTAATTACTTGTTTTACTATTTTACTTTTCATTAATATTATATTAATTATTTTAGAGTGTATTTAAATTAATATCATTTTTTAAAAAATATTATTAAATTTTATGATATTTTAAATCATTTAATAACTTTTTTATATATATTAAAAACTATAAAATGATAGTAAATTTCAGGAACCGGGAGGGAGTATGTGGGGGAGTGGATGGATTCACAATGTCCTGAGATATTCTTCTGAAACATTATTATTGTGCGCTCTTTCTTATGCAACTGCTCCCACATGGTCAATTGGCCTAACAAACAACCTTTCCTAATAAATGGGTGTAATGATCATTCAATTCGATTCAATGTCTTTATGAATGTCTACTGCAATCAAATTTTCTTTTTTTACTTCTTTTGGGTTAGGTTAGGTGGTATTGAGTGTTATACTCCCTCCATTTTATTTGATCTATTATTTTACTCCCATCAGTTCAAGGTCACCTTCCAGAAAGATTTTATAATTCTAAATATAAATTATTTTACAAAAGTTTGTAAAGTATTAATTATTTTATTTTAAAAATACTCTTCTTGAAAATTATTTTATAGAGCATTAATTATTTTAGAAAGTTCAAATCTATGGTATTAATTAAGAGTAAAGATGGAAACAAAAACAAATGCTAAACAATTTTATTAATGTAACTAACATTTCTTGATTCTTATGAGGTAATTGAAAATAACTTATATTAAGATTCCGAGGGAGTATAATTTTACATTGTTAAGAAAGTATTAATTTATTTTCATATTATTTTATTCTTTATTAAAAATAATGGCACCTAAAATATAACTCATTTTTATCATTTAAATTAAGAATATTTTAATAAAATATCATTAAATATTATTATAATCTAGATTATGTAATAGTCATATTAGTCTATATGAAAAATCTTAAAATAACAGATAAAATATGACAGAAGAAGTATATCTCCAACATATTATAAATTATATTTATTTTAAAGTCTTTAATATTCCCAAGTTAGTTGTTGGCAAAAAAAAAAGTTAGTTTTCAAATCAAGGTAGAATTTCTTACAATTTACTCCTTCTGATTCATATTATAAGATGTTTAAGACCACTTTCACACATAATTAAGGAATTTTTATTACATTTTTAAATTTATAAAAAAAATCAAAATTTTCATTTTTACCCCTATTAATTTCACTATTTTCATTAAATATAATATAAGTTACAATATTAGTAATATAATAAATGGGAGAAAAAATGATTAACATATACATGGCATCTTATATTGTAAACCAAGAAATATCTCTCATAACATTTTATAACAAGGGTCGAGAGGAGTAAGTATTAGCAATATTTTTTGGGTGGGCCAATATTGGCCTCCCAAACATGTCATTGACACCCCCCACATGATAAGGTTGGTGGTGTGCCTCCCCTTTCTACCACTTTTAAATACAGAAAAAAAGTATTCAAAATTGTATTATTTTAAAGTTTCACACCCCACTATAAGCAAAATAGTATTGGTTACTTTTCATAAAATTTTATCCATTCAAGCTCATTAACCCATTTGAATTTAATTGCAAGTGTTTCATTTCAGTTGATGATTATGCAAACCCTTATCAAAGCGTGACAAAATGTAAACTTCACATCAGAAAGTTGTGCAAGTGTTTATAGGGTAATTATTCTTTTTTTTCTGTGAATAGATAAGATAACTTTTTGAATTATTTAATTAAAACTAAGAGGTTTTAACCTTCAGCATTTAGTGAAAAATAAAAAATATATTATGACTAGTCAATGTCTTTAAAATCTAATACAAATCTCACATAAGTGAGAATTATACATGTGAGTTTAAACAAATAGAAGATTAATCTACCACCAGCTAGGTTTGGTTTTTTTCCACTCAGTGTTAGTTTTTAAAAAATTGTATAAAAAAAATTATAGGAGGTGTTTGTTTTCATGTTAAACTTTCATGAACTATTTGTTGTGAGACAAGGCCCTAGTCTCACCAAAGATGGGTTCAATTCCCACACCAATAAAAAATGTGGATGTGTGAGTATGAGTTGGACATTCTACCACTTAGTATCACCTGCAATAGATGACTTTTTTTATTTGATGTTGGTTCAAAGGAAAAAAAAAAAAGCTTGTACAAATCACACTACTTATAACTTATAGATAATGTGGCTTCTCCCTATAATTGACTATTGACAAGCCCGGTGAACATCGCAGCTCATATATGGCTCTTTATCTCTCTTTATTCTATTATTGTTATTATTTATTTCTATATCTTTTCACCATGTTTTTACTATTTGAATTTGAATTTTTGATGTAAAATTTTGTTTAAATCAATATATTTTAGTAAAAAATTTATCAAGTTATTAACATATTCTGTGCATTGCCAAAAAAAATCCAATTTTAATTATAACCCTATGAATGTATAGACATTAGTCACATAACAAAGTAGATTATGACTAGTTTGATTACTCTTTGATGATGCTAAAATTGATAAGTGGGTCAACCCACTATATATTGCCACTAAAAAATTCCCCTAAAACATCATCATGCACCCTTCTATCTGAAACATAATTTTTCTTTATTCACATCACATCAACGTTGTGTCAAGTTAATGTTTCTTTTTTATGCTATGCAGAGATTTCTTTGGGTTAATTTGTCTCCTTTAGTATACTGAAAAGAATAGAATAGGAGAAAAAAAAAAAAGAATGTGAAAGGTAATTTTGCATAGAAAAAATGTCTTTAATTTTATACTATGCCAAACAGGGCCTTAGGTATATTTGAGTAAGATGGAGACAGTCAGCCAAACTCAAGAAGATGGGTTCGAAAAGACAGCAAATCTAGGAACAATCTTATTATTATCTTTCTTAATGCTTCCTTTTTCTCTTTTAGTAATTTTCAAAGCATAAGAAAGTAACCAAACGTGTAAACCAGTAAATATATAATCAGTATTACACTTATCTGGACAGTGATAGTCGGCCAAACCCTAAAGGCAAAAGTCAAAATAATCAGAATAACGTCATTATTCTCTTACAATTACTGTATGAGTAAGTTAATTTTTAAAAGGTCTAAGTCTGTGTGTTTTGATATCTTTTGTTATTTTCAATTATAAATAAGATTTATCATTAATAAAATTTGGAAATATTTTTCTCTTTTCTTTACAAACAAATAAATTGGATTTTTTTGTTATTATCTTGAAATAATTTTACACTCGTTAGGGTTTAAAGTGTACTCCCTCCGCAAGAACAGAGGGAAGGAGGCACTTCGGGGAGCCATGGTCTTCCCTCCCTTTCTCCCTTCCAATGTGGTTCTAAGTGTTTAGTACCCCCATCCCAATATATCTATATATATGCTGATAATTAAGAATACAAATTTGCAGCCTGTGTGCTTTGAGTTTGAATTCGAGTGCCTTATTTACATGTGTATGCATGGACACACACCTTATATATATATATATATATATATAATACACTACATAGTTTATCTTGTCTTTGCATACAATTTATAGAAAAATTAAACCAAATACATGGATTCCTTTTATATTATGAGAAAACATTAATAATACTGTCTTCTTTGTCTTTAATTTTATAACTACATTTTATCAACAATGAATCCAAATATATGTCTCTCCATCCTTTTAAGCTAAATTCCAAAAATTGCTATTGTAAAACTTTCGATCGGATGTGCATGTTTTGTTTTAATGAGATACATTGAGTATAAGTTTTAAAATCTATGAAAGATATAAGGCAGTCGCTGACATTGTTTTTGTAACTCATATAGACTTTTAAATTGAAACAATTATATTTCATCCCTTGGACTTTTAACCAAAAAACTTGTTATGGGATTCTATGACATTATCCCTTCCACAAGCAATTACATTTGATGAGAACCCATGAAATTATTTTAAAAAATTAATTATGATAAATATTTAAAAAACTTAAATTAACAATACATATAAAATTTTCAAAACCTTGGCCCCTCGATCTTTTATTTTGATTCTGTCCCTATCTCTTCGATCCTTTATGTGAGAACTTTTTCACAGTTTAGTAAAGTATTAATAAGTGATTTCCATAAATATCCTTGATAATTTTAAGTTTAACTCTCTTTCTCGAAGCATTAGTGTGTATAGAGTTTAATGACTTTTATTAAGGGTATTTTAGTAACATTATAGTATTTTTTTACAAAATCAATACTTTTAACTAATTTTAACTATTTGTCCTAATTCAAATGATTTAATTAAAAGGTCATTATAAAAAGGATCAAAGAGGATATACTTTTTTTGGCCTAGTTTTTAAAGAGTATAATTAAATAAGCGCAAATTACGCTTCATTTGGTATACATGAAGAGAAATTCATCCTTTTTGTATGACAAGGAAATTGATATGTAAAATATTTATTATATATCTATATACTCTCCCCATTTATTTTTATCTCATTTAAGTTTTAAGTGCAAAGATTAATAAATACACTTATCAGTTCACATTTACGTGAGTGGTAGAAGATTTTGTCCCTTAATTAAGATGGTTGGAAATTTGATTCTTATAAGAGCAAACTTAGTTGGGAGAAGCCTAAACTTTACTCTTAATACACTGATGAAGATTAGTTATTATTATCGACAAGGGATACTCCTATTTTACAACAAAAAAAAATTAATAAATACAATTAATGTATTAGAATGAGCAAATAATTAAGGGTATAATTTTAAAAATAGTCATTAATGATATTAAAACTTTAAAATAACGTATAAATAAAGGAAAAAAACTGAGGAAGTATACTCCTTCTATTCTTATATATAACTCACTTTTAACTAATTTATACTCTCTTCGTTTTGCTATATAGTATACTTTTTTTAAAAATTTATATTTCATAATATAGTGCATTTTATGAATTACATAATATTTTTTTTTCTTTCCAATATTATCCTTGATTAATAGGTCCAAATATTTGTTCATTATTGAAATGTTTCATTCCCAATACATTTAATGAGAGTAATTTGAGAAAATATGAAAAAAAAATTTTAATTACTAATTATTATCTTGATCTCTGTGTATTGTAGTTAAAAGTGCACTATAAACTAAAATGGAAAAATAATTAATGAAGAAAATTAGTTGAAGTTAGTTAGGGTTTTTGAAAATTCAAAAAATTAACAAAGCTTTCTAATATTATAATTATTAAATTGTAACTCAATCATAATTATACCTCTCCCAATCATTCTCTTTCAATCATAAATATTTTGGATAAAATATGAAAAAAGAATTTAATACACTTTAAATATTATAAAATGACGTCTCCCGATCAACAGTGGACTCTATTATTATCACCTCATAAATTATTAATTCAGAATCCACAGACCAAGGACCACGTACATTTCATCCCATCGCGTTTAAATTTAAATAATTTAAACTTTCTTTTAAAACATATTACCATGAAAAATTAATAAATTTCAGATTGATTAAATTAATCTATCAATATATATTAAAATTAGGAAGCCACACACTCCTTCTAATTACCCATAAACTTGGTAACTCATCTCAAATTAATATTGAGCAAAACATGAGACTCACCCTTGTTAATGTCAAATTTATACTATTTATAACTCATAAATAATACGATTTATTTATTAAATTTTATGTAAAGTACAAGCATTATCTATAGTCTCATCTAAAATAAACAATTCAAAGCGAATTATTAGGGGCAGAAAAAGCGAATTATTAGGGGATAGGCACGGTTCTTAATTGGGCCAGAAGACTAGCTAAGTACTAATACGGATAATGCCTTGTGTTTGCTAAATATTTTGAAAAATGTTTCAGATGTACTAGCTCCATCATCACGCTAATGGGGACATCGTTGTCAATGATATTTTTCACAAAAAAAAAATCTTGATGCTCCCTCCCTCCCTGTGTATACATATATGATAGTTTTTTTTTGCCATCATATATATATATATATATATACACACACACACACATATATATTTATAGAGTATACACACACACACACACACATATATGTGAATTCTATTGAAAATTTAAAGAAAAAATCATGTGTATTAAATTAAATATATAAATATGTACCCTCAACGGCTAATATCTACTCTATAAATATTCATACAAGTGAAAAAATAAATAAATGCTGAGTGGATGTGCATCAAGCACAATTACGAATTTGTTTAGGAAATGATTTCCTGGTCTATACAATTCCTATCCACTTGTCTAATTTTCTCCTCTTTAAAATTAACAAAAAATTGAAAAAAGAGAGACTCAATTTCTTAAAAAATCAGTATAGCTTTGATATATTTTTTGTTCATTCATTCTTTTTTTTTTCCACTAAGGGCATCTCTCAATTGAATACTAATTCCTTTAACTTGTAGATATCATTGAGGGTTTGCCTTTATCAACAAAACCTCTTCTTCTCATTTTCTAATTTTAATTTACAATCATATTCTCTCTACCAAAAAAAAATTACAATCATATATATTCTTTATTTTTCAATTTATATATTTAGAAAGAACTTTCCTTATTTTGACATTTTTACTTACATTCCTTTCTACTGTTTAACTTAACTAATAATAATATCCCTTTACCAATTCGGTTGTGTTTAAATTAAATGCGTATTTATTTCATAGGATCATACTTCTACTTAAATATTTGAGATTAGATTATATAGTAAATGTCACACATTTCTTATGTCTCTCTCTAAAGTTGACCTTGTCAATTTTGACAAAAAATTAAATGATTTTTTCAAATAAATTAATATCCAATATTCGATGCTACTTACTGATAATTCAATTCATATTTGTGACAGTCAAACTCATGAATTTATAGTAGCTCTTCCTTTCATCTTAATTCTACATATAAGGCCATTTTATAATATGGAATAATATTTATTATTCATTTTAAAAAAATGCATCCATTTAATTCATCACGAAAAAAGATTAAATAAGGATAGTTTTAGAAAAATATTATATTTTTTAAATTAAGTTAATTAACTAACATAAAGTTTCATCTTTAATTCGCATAATTTTATTAAATGGATCTTATATTAAAAATTAAGGAAAGTAATTTTTTTCACATACAAAATTTTAACTTGAGATTTTAGCCAAGGACATTTAGCTTGATTCAAGTATTCAACAATTAAAAGTAAAATTAAATGAATTTATTTCCCTATAAAATTACAAGAAAATTTAAGGAAATGAGATTGAAAATCTTGAAAGAATTTCTGATTTTGCACATATTCCAATTGGTGTCAAGAAGATTTTAATGCTTCACGGTAAGCTACACCTACACATATTTAGGAGGGACTAGTATATCAACTATATATTCATGTAATGATATTTTTCATGCCCGTATTACTTTGTTATTATTTATTTATTTATTTTTCATTTCTATAAGTTTGCTCGGGAATCAAGATTAATTATATTTATAATGATATTTCATTTTTAATAAACATATTATTTTACTAATAAAAATAAAATTTGAATTTTATCAACTTAGTAAATGCTAAAATATTTATTAAGTAATGAAAGATATAAAAGGAAAAGAAATTGAGTAAATGAAAAGAATATAAACAAATTTGCAAAGAGAGATGGAGATTTTTCATGCCCGTATTACTTTTATTAGTTAATTAGAAGTTTTGATTTTGTCAAAAATTATTATAACATTCTGAAAATAGTCTTAATAAAAGTCATTAGCTTCTTTCCCACCTTAAAATTATCATAGACCTGTATATTAAGGACTACTATGTGTGTTTATGTGAGAGACTAGGATTATATAAGTGTGTAGGATGGTTCTCTGTATGAGTATATCATTAAATTATTGTAAATTTTTAGGCAGTTGGACTAAGTGGCTATCTCTTAAAAAATGTCTCAAATTTGAATATTATGAATTGAAAAAGTCACATTAAAAGAGTTACTCCACTTACTTGACAATTCTTGAATATAACTCCACAATATTGATATTATATAAAAAAAATGTGTTGTGAATTTTATTTTTGTTTGACCAACATATTGTGAGTTTAAATGCGGTCCATGGTTCTATAACTTCCTTCTCTGCCCTAAATTCCCCTGATATAATGCACCTTTTTCCCCACTTTTGCTTGGTCACACTCACATCCCCTCACTTTCCAGTTCCACACAGTCACGCATCTCACCATATAAATATAACCTCCAAAACGCATTCATTCCAACTCAACACACTCTCTCACTTTCATTCTCTCTCTCTCTCTCTCACTCACTCTCTCACTCCTTCACCGTCTCCGTCTTCTATGGCAAGTAACACCCTCCCGCTCGTCAGCCATCCTTCCTCCCGAAAGGGTGGCTGGCAGGCCGCCATCTTCATCATCGGTAAGTCTCACTTCCAACTACCTCATATTAATTAATTCTTCTGTCTCAGAGACGACGGTTTCAGTATTTGAAATTTGTTGGTATTTCTGAACATGATTAGATTAGATTAATCCTAACTTTATGATTTTGATGTGTGTGTATATATATTCCATTCGCAGGTGTGGAGTTCGCACAGAGATTCGCGTATGCTGGGTTGGCGAGCAACCTGGTGAATTACCTGACGTTAGGTCTTCATCAATCGAATCCGACGGCGGCTAAAAACGTCAACACTTGGAGCGGCCTTTCGTCGCTGTTTCCGTTGCTCGGCGGCTTCCTTGCCGACTCATATCTCGGTCGTTTCAACACCATCATCATCTCGTCTGTCATTTATCTGGTGGTATGAAAATTTTTCTAGTCTTACCGGCGGCCGCATTCTTCTTCCTTCTTTGATCTTCTTCTCCATTAATATTCTTATTATTCGCTGGATAGATTTAGCCATTGGATTTGAATTCCATATATTGCCATGCTTGCATACAAGTTATGATATATGTCAATTTCAGTGTGTTATATTGTGAGTCAGCCAAGTTGAAAGGAAAAAAGCAATCCATGAAAATTTCATGAGTTATGAGTTGTCTAAGAGTTTATAAGTAACTAATTTTGTTTGGTGGTGTTGGCAAGAAAAAAAAGATTGTTTAGAGGTATGTATTTTCTAATGATGTTTTTAAATTTTTTTCGGGACAAAATGTAGGAGGCCAAGTTTTTGTTTAGTTCTAAAATTCTTCAAGTGTGTAATTGGTGTGTGTAACTTTAAAATAGATATACATAAATTCTTTTTTTTTTTTGGCCAGAGATATACATAAACTCGAAGGTGGGTCTCATGTGGAAGTGGGAGCATCACTGTTTTTTTTTTTCATTTGGAGAAAATTATAATTAATACCATGTTTACTCTTGATTAAATAGTATTACAAGATGGAATTTTTTTCCCCTATCATATGTTTGTTTCATATATTATTAAATTTATAAATTAATTTTTATCATTAAATTTATAAATTAATTTGGATTGTTATTAACTGTGCAGTTCTTGCAATTGAAGAGAAATAAATCCTGAGTTCTTTTTCTAGGTTTTTTTTTTAATTTTTGGTAACAAGAAACCCTAAGTCCCATGCATTTTACAGGTATGATTCATCACTTTGTTTATTTTTCTTCAATTACATTGCACTGTGAAGGATATATTAGTTAATATGAGATTCATGAATCATTATTAATTACGGCTGTAGAGGTAATAAAGTAATAAACCATCTAATGACCTGGAAATAGAGTAATATACTCATTTAAAAAAAATTAACTTTGGATTTTTTTATTTTTTAAAATATTTGTGGCTTAATAATTTTAATAATAATTTTTTTTTGCTATCTTACCTTTTATTACTTCATCTACTTTATAAAAAATGTTGTTTTAGGATTTTTCATACAAATCAAATAAACCATTAAATTACTATCTAAGTTAAGTTATTGTAAAAGTAAATAATATTTTACTAAATGTCCTTCACTTAAATTACTCCTCAAATGCTTGGCCAAAAAAAATTTCTCTTTATGCTACATTATTTAAGTATAGTTTGGTTCACAAATATTAATTAAGAATAAAAAAGTAAAAAATATAATTAATATTTCATCAATATTTTAAAACAACAAATATTTTAAAAAATCTTTAGAACACTAAAATGACATTAGAATAGGAGGATGTAGCTGTTAAGGGAATTCTTATTTGCTAATATTCCCTCTATTTTAAAAATTATTATTTTAAAATAATTATCACTTTATAGTTTCAGCAAACAGATCAATTGTTTTTATATTATTTTACTTTCCGTTATTTAATAGAAATGGTAGGTAAAAGTCAAATATTTGTTTAGAAATAGGTTCTTAATACAAGAATATTTTTTAAATGTCACTAAATTTTGTTATAAAATATAAACTATTTAATATTTTTATTAATATGTAGTTAGATATTACTCCTTCCGATATGAACTATAAGTAACTTTTAATTATTTCATATATATTAAGAGAAGTTATTAAATTTATTAAATTTGTCTTTAAATTCATTTATTTTTCATATTTAATGAGAGATATTTAAGAAAAAAGTTTATTTAAGAATCTAGACATATCGTATATTTTGAACATTTCGAAAACTTTTATATCAATGATTTATATTGTAGTAATTATTTTTAAATGGAAGGTAGTATTCAATATAATACTATTGTGAGTTTTTTCCCCTTAAAATATTGTGAGTTTTTTTTTTGTCAAAAAAATATTGTGAGTTCAATATAATTTAAATGAGCGAAGTTCCTTGGTTTCTGTAAATACTCCAAATATAATAGACACTTTTCCCCCCACTAAGTACTACCCATCTATTTCTTGCTGTCACACTGTGACACAAACAACCCATTTCCATCACTTCCACGCGGTCACGCATCTCTGCAAATAAAGTCCAACTCAAGACACACTCACCATCTTTCTAACTGTAAAATACGTCCAATTGGAGAGGTGAAGATTTAATAGTGGACTAGGTGGACCGACCAATGTGTTTATTTTTCCCTTATTATACATGCTGTACTATATTAGTAAAAGAAAATCCTAATTAATACATAATGCATTGTTGATTAAATATTACAAGAGGCAGAATTAATGCTATTAGTTTTTCTCCATCATAGCTTTGTTTGATATATATATATATATTCTCTCCATTTTAACATATAGATTAAAAAATATAATTAACATGTCAAAATTTATTTGTTTTAAATTTTTTAACATGCCCTTAATTCATTGCTACCTAATTTTCTTGTGTTGTATATAAAAAAATAGTGAAGATAAGGGTATAATTGAGAAAACTATAATTAATATTTTCTTGAACTTTTAAAAGGACATATAAATATATATAAAATTTTTCTTCAAAAAAAGACTTATGAAAAAAATAAGAGGAAGTAAATAAATAGGCAGATTAATATTTTTAAAAAATAGATAAAGTGATTTGAATTGTCTTCAACTGTATAAATGTTGCAACCAATTTAACAGATGGGGTTCATTATTGTAACTATTTTTCTACAATTATATATAATGTATGGCTAGAGATATTAATTAATATGAGATTCACAGGTGATTAAATATTACAAGACTTAATCGTTTTGGATTTTTTCTCCCACCGTAACTTTACGTAATATATTAATAAATTGATAAATTTACAAGGATGGTAAATTTAGGAGAACTTTTTGATACATATAATTGTGGATGTAGTTGCAATTAATTGAACAATTTTTGTTTTCTATATGTGAAGAGAAAATTGTTCATGTTCCATAAAAATTGTAGGGCATGATACTCTTGACACTATCGGTCTCATCACTCAAGAACACGACTTTCTTTTTCGTTGCCCTTTATATCCTAACCATCGGCGACGGTGGCCACAAGCCGTGCGTCCAAACCTTCGCTGCCAATCAGTTCGACGAAGACTCCGTGGAAGATAAAATTGTCAAGAGCTCATTTTTCAACTATTGGTTTATGGGAATAGTGGCTGGTTCGACTATAGCTGCTCTAGTAGATATATATATTCAGGTGATTAATTATATTCTTAATCAATTCATTAATTTGCATCCCAACCTCAAGTTTAAAATAATCATTGTTTAAGGCCATGCACAAGATTAAAAAAATTATTTTTTCTCCTAAAGGAATTTTAAAAATAAATCATAGATATGTATAATTTTATCGAAATCCAGTGCTGGCTTTTTCTTTGTATATGTGTATTCATAATAATCCATTTGAACAATTATTGTATGCAAAAATAGGACAATTTTGGATTCGCCACAGGCTTTGGAATACTGGCTGCTGTGGTGGCGATAGCATTAGTATTGTTCTTGTTGGGAATTAAAAGCTACAGAAAAGATGGGCCGACGGGCAGCCCATTCACAAGGATGGCCCAAGTTTTCGTGGCTGCAATTCGGAAATGGCGCCTGAAAACCCCACATGAACATCACAGTTATTGGTATGGTGAACAAGAGAAGAATGAGTCCCATCTCCAAATTCAACCCAAGTCTCATTCTTTAGCCCATACCAATGAATTCAGGTGCTTTTCATCCTTTCTCTCAAAATTTTGAACCTTGTCATAAAAGATCATTGTTTTGCTTGTCACACTTCTCTTATCAACTGTCATGTTACAAAGTTGAATTTTGCTGTAGATTCTTAGACAAGGCAACCATCATTGATGATGAGGATGCCTCAAGCAAAACCAAGAATCCATGGAGACTGTGTTCAGTGACCCAAGTCGAAGAAGTCAAGCTAGTTCTTCGCCTTATCCCTATATGGCTGAGCAGTTTAATGTTCTTTGTTGTCCAATCTCAGCTTCATACATTCATGGTGAAGACAAGTGGCACGATGACTCGTACAATCGGATCTCACTTCCTAGTCCCTCCTGGATCACTTCAAGGGGTCGTCGGAATCATCGTCTTCTTCACAGTGCCCATCTATGACCGAGTCTTCGTACCCTTTGCTCGAAAATTCACAGGACATCTATCTGGCATCACAGTGTTGCAAAGGATTGGAGTAGGTTTGTTCATGTCTATACTCACCATGGTTGTCTCAGCAGTAATAGAAGCCAAAAGGGTTAGGGTTGCTAGGGAGAATCATCTTCTAGACAGTCCTAAACCCACAATACCAATGAGCATATGGTGGATGCTTCCTCCATATATCATCTATGGTCTTTCTGATGCGCTCGCCGTCGTCGGGTTTCAAGAACTGTTCTATGATCAAGTGCCTGAGACCATGAGAAGCATGGGAGCTGCAGCATATATAAGCATGCAAGGAGTTGGAACCTTGGCTAGTAATGTTGTTATAGTTGCTGTGGAAGAAGTTAGCTCAAGAGCTGGGGAGAAATGGTTAGGTAACAATTTCAATAGGGCACACATTGACTCATTCTATCTGCTTTTGGCTGGATTAAGTGCTCTGAATTTGTGTGTTTATATTTGGCTGGCTAAAAGGTTTGTGTACAAGAAGATTAATGTGAATGATACTAGTAACCAACAAGGTTCTAGCATCAATATACATAATCTGTAGTATTCTGTTGTAGCATATACGCTATGCAATATACACATGCTATAAGTAATTTTAGTTGACTTGTTTTCTCAAACTTTGTATAATGCGTACTCTCTCTATGTCTCAGTAAAATAGATTCTCTGTCCCCTTTTTCTTCGCTGGTCATGATATTTAATGTTATCTCTTTTTTAATTTTTCACCCGAAAAAAATCAAAATGGACGATTTCATGGACAAGATTAATTACGTACGTATATATTCTTGGATGCATGCTCTCTCTTAATTAGTCAATTTCATCGATTTATCACATCAATGTGGTTATGTTTGTGACATTTCATGAATAGTCATAATTTGTCACGTTGACGAAGCATGTCATCCAGAAAATTCCAGAGATCAAAGGCAAATAAAGAAGTATTTGAGGGATAAGGTTCACTTCATCCCCACCATGTTGGTGTTGGTGTGGAAGAATCCAGCGTACTCAGTTGATATCCTAGCAAATGTGATTCATATATTAAAATTTAATCTTTTATCTTAGATTATGAATATATGATACTTTTCAAAATATAAGGTGGCATTATTTCTTATTATATATTTCAAAAAAATACTCTTATTTAATTCATTTTACAGAAAAAATAAATAAATAAAGATAATTTAAAAAAAATGTTATCGGTTTTTGAAAAAATTAAAGTAATTTACTAATTTTAACTTGTATTTTTAATCCGTTCAATTCAATTAAAAAAAATTTATATTAAGAAATAAAATAAAAGTTTCCAGGAAACAATGGTGAAGCTAGCCACTTAATTGGCTTGACTGCTAGTATTTTTTATTTTTACCGCGTTGTAAATTCATCCGTTGATTCAAGTGTACGTTCAATATGATCTTGTGAAGCCAATGTCGCTCGAGCGACAAACGATGCAAATAAATCCTTTTGTAATATTGTAAAAATTATTAATTCTTCGTCATAGTATCCATTTCGATGATGCAAATTAAATAGGTTTGTTGCATTACTATGCATAACTTTAACGGAGCACGTGCATTTGCATGAAGTGATATTAGTATAAAATTAAATTATTTATTATTATTTATTGAAATAATCTTTTAAGTTGTATTTTTCTTTTTTGATCAATAAAGCATATTTTTATTTGTTTTTTAAAACACACTATGCCAAAATTATCTATATTATAATAGCGCTCTTGCACCATATCAAAAATAGCGCTTGCAAAGTGCTATCTTTTTTATTCGACTTTACAAAAATTTTGTTTTGTTCTTTTGCTTTTTATTCAACTGTACTCTTAATAGTATTCAAAATATCCATAAAATCGATAGAGATTGATTCACAATTTATCAGTTTATTTGTTGTGAAACTTGTAATAATTATATATTTTTAAAAATATTATTTCAATAAACATATTATATAAAATATTATAACTTGCTATTCTGTCATAAATATTCCCATGCAAAAATTCCAAATGTTACCACAAAAGTAATACATTTCTAAAATGATTCTGATTGATGCACACATATTTCAAACTCTGGGGTATTATTTTAAAAATATGTTGCTCCCATGGTACCGGTTTGAAATTTTCCTCATTTTAAACTCCGTCCAATTTAAAATATAACTTGTCTCTCAAAAGTTTTTTTTCTTTTCAAAATATAAGTCTTATTTTGTAATTTCTAAGATATTAAATATTTTTTTCTATTTGGTTGTTATCTTCAATTAAATATAAGAGAAATAGTAAATGATTCTTCCTCCCCTTTAAAAATAAAAGTCATTTTTTAAAATTCTTTTATTATTCAAAATATAAGCCATATTTACATAAAATCAAAAGCGTTAATTACTTTTTTTGTAATTTACTCTTATTTTTATTTAACTTATTAAAAAAATTGTTTTAAAAATTCTTTTTATTAAAGATAATATCAGAAAATAATATAAATTTTTTATAAATTTAATTTATCAGTTAAATAAAACTTATATTTTAAACCTGAGTGTTATAATTAATGCCATCGTAAGGTAATATTGGAAAATAATTTTCTTTTTCAACAAATTTAAAGGGGAGTATAAGACACTTTTCCCCGTTAGCTCTGTCACATTTCCCTCACTTTCACACAGTCACGCTGCCCACGCATCTCTGGATATAAATATACACTGCAAAACGCTTTCATTCCAACTCAACTCACACTCTCAAACGGCACCTTCACTCCAACAACGTCTCCGTTTTCTATGGCGGAACACGGCAACAGTAACGCCCTCCGGCCGCTCGTCCACCATCCTGCCACCCACAAGGGTGGCTGGCACGCTGCCATCTTCATCATCTGTAAGTTGGTCGGTGTTTCGGAACAAGATTAGATTAGATCATTCGCTGACTGACTTTGGGATTGTGATATAATAATTCTCTTCGTAGGTGTGGAGTTCGCAGAGAGATTCGCGTACTCTGGCTTGTCGGCGAACCTGATAATGTACCTGACGAAGTTTCTTCACGAGCCCACTACGACGGCGGCCAAAAACGTCAACACTTGGAACGGCGCTTCGTCGCTGTTTCCTTTGCTCGGCGGCTTCGTCGCTGACTCCTATCTCGGTCGTTTCAACACCATCGTCGCGTCATCTATCATCTATCTCGCGGTATGTACTTTTTCAGTTTTTCTAGCTTCTCACCGGCTTTTCTTCCCCCCGGTTAATCTTCTTCTTCGTTACTCTTTCTTACTTGCTGTGCATTGGTTCCGGTTAGATTTGGCCACTTGCAATGCTTGCGTACAGGTTGTGATGTGAATTTGATGAGTGTGTTATATTGTGGGTCCCCCAAGTTGATTATTTTCATGAGTTATGAATCATTGAATTGGCTAAGTAACTATTTTTGTTTGGAGGCACGCACTTCGCCCGATTCGAAACTTGTGTTCAAGGTTTTGGCATATAAATAAAAAAATTATTAATTATTATATATATTAATAAAAATACCCTCATGTAATTAATTTATTTTCTCTGTTGCTTATTATAAGGTGCTTTCTAAAAGAATTCATATATGTAAAATATAAGTCATATTTTAAATATTAAATATTATTTTTTAAAAATGGGTTATAATTAATGAGGGTAATATTGAAAAGTTATGGTAAATTTTATAAAATTCAATAATTTTAATTACTTTTAACCACTTATTTTGATGTGTGTAAAATAGTTAAAAGTGATAATGGACTAAGTAAGAGAAAAAATAAGGAGGACAATATTAATAAATGAGGGTATAATTGAAAAATGAAGTCATAAAATTTTAAAACAACAAAAGATTTGGAATAAAAGAAAAAGTCTAAAACAACAAAAGTTTTGGAATCAGTGTTTAAAAAATTGGATCGGATCGGCCGATTGAACTGGAAATCAGTGCTAAGTCTGGTTCAGTCATAGATCTCAATCGGCTATTTCAGAATCAGTGAAAAACCAGTTGAATCGGTCATGAATCGGTATTAAACTACTATAAAACCGATTGAACCTATTTTTTTTATTTTTTTAGTTTTTTTAAAAAATAACATTATTTTTATTACTAAATAACATTATATTTTAAATAAATTTTTTTATTTCTATATTATAATATTATATAAATATTATTATGATGCATAATTATTAATATTAATAAATTTACTTAATAAATAATATGAAAAAAGAATATTGATTGATTATTTTGAATTCCAAATATGATTATAGATAAATATTAACTTGTTTAAATTTTAATATTAGGTTATGAAACTTATTAATAATATTTTTAATTTTCTATATAATATATAAAATTAAAAAATTATTTACTACTGGTTTAATTCTGGTTGAACCATTGAACCTTAAACTAGTGTCTTGACCGATTCAATATCCAACCTAATTTTTGGACCCTAGTTTGGATTAGATATAGTATTTCTTTAATATTTTTTAAAAAAATTAAAGCAAAATGAAGGACTCCAAGCTTTTATTTTACTCCTTGTTGTGGCATTTTAACTAAAGTTCTTAGAATAATAACAATTGGCTAAAATTAATGTTAATAAATTTGTCAAAAAAAAAATTTTTAATTTACCCATAAAATAAACTCATCATGATATACTCATATGAAAGAATGCCAAATACATTAAATATAAAAGTATTAAATAAAAAACATTTAAGAAAGAAAAAGGAATAAAGGATGTTTTCATCTTAAGGTTTTCCCAAATTTTTATATTGGCCTATATTTTTATTTTGATTAAATAGATTCTTATAGTTTTACATCAGTAAAGAGTTATTCCTTGCTATTTTAAAAAATCGATAATTAATCATTTTATCCTCTAAGATGACATTAACACTGTTAAAATTAAGATGATGTAGCTAATAGTTAGCTAACTTGGATTAACACATAGATTATAATAAAACTTATTGGACTATTTTTTTTTTCAAAAATTCGAGGACATAATAATAAAAATCCAAATTATCAATGGATGTTTGCGTCTTTTAAAAAATAGAATACAGCCCAGTTAGCCTTAATTATTTATTTGCTTATCCAAGTATGCTAACTGTTAACCACATTATCTCAATTTTAACAATGTTAATGACATCATAGGAACCAAATCTTTAATGATATAAAACTATAAGGAGTTATTTGATCAAAAAGAAATTATAGGGACTAATATGAAAATTAGAGAAAATTGAGGACCAAAAGGTCCAATATCGCAGAGAGAAAAAATAATGTGTCTTGTAATTAAAATGTGCAAAATTATATAATAAAGATCATTCAAAACTTCTAGAAGTGTCTTATAATAAATAAGAAGTAAGGGAGTATTTAGTAGTAAGAGATTTGTTTTTTTGGGTGAATTGTATTCCTTCTATTTTAAAACAATTGTTACTTTATAATTTTCAAAGATAGTGTTAATTATCTTTTGATAGGTTTACTTTTTAATAATAATGAAGTAAAAGAAAAATATTTTATAATTTATAAAAGTATTATAATAAAATGCAATTATATTTTGTTAATATTTTGACTATTTATTAGTTTTTTTAATTCATGTGCACAACTTCTAAAATAATAATTATTTTAAAATTAAGAGAGTAGTGAGAGATTTTTTTAATTCTACATGATAGATCTATTTTAAGAGTGTAATTGGGGTAATTAGATATTCATAAATTCAATTATGGATCTAGTTTAGCATGTGAAAGATGGGCCCATTACTATTTATGTCTATTTTTTAGAGTTACACGTAGTTTACATTTAGAGAAAAGCTTAATTAAGACTACTAGCTAGCTAGTGCCACATTTAATCTTGATTATATAATACAAGGCGGAATGATTTTGGATTTTTATTCCCCATAATAACTTTGTTTATATTTTAATAAATTTTTAAATTAATTCAGATAATCATTAACATAATAATTCCTGCAATTGGAGAGAAATATATGAATTTATTGTTAATTATATTACAGCAACAAAAGTGGAGATAAGGAACGATCTAATTGCAGTTGACTAATGAGTAATGTCATGTCTATAAAAAATGTTTTATTAAGAGACGAAACACATTTCCATAATCTTTATGTTTCAAAGAATTAATTCTTGGCTTTTGCTTACCAAAAAGAGCATTGTTTTAGGGTTTTTAAAAGAGACCAAGAAAAATATTAAATTGTCATAGAATCTAATAGTATTTTATCAAAATATTCTTTACTTAAATGCTGTTTTAAGTACTCTTTTGGGCTCATATTATAAGGAGTCTTCTACAACATTTAATTAATCCAAAATATAAGGTGTTGTGTTAATTTTTAGTATAAATTTAATTACTTTCTTACCTCTATTGATTTATCACCTATCTTGTAATTTGAAAAAAGAGATAAGAGTGAAACTTGGTAATTAATAAGGGTAAAAAAGAGATGTTAGAGTTTTTTTTAGAAGTTTAAGACATGTAACTAACTTTTCACAAAAAGAGTGAATTATTAAAAAATCTCTTATAATATGGATCGGGGAATACTTTATTTCATATCTTTAACGAATGTAATTAAAACAGCAAAAAAAATAAATCATGCTTTATTTTTTTCTATTATAGAGGAACAAGCTAAGATCATGATGTAAACCTTTTCCATTAGTGGGGAACTTTCATACCATTATGCCACATGTGCATTGGCATAAATAAACTTTATTGAAATTTTAAAATAATAAATATTTTGAAAAGCACAAAATCTTTAATGTGACAATTTTTATAAACTAGAGGTGAAAGTTGTTATGAGAGTTCTTACAAAGTATCTCTTTGTTCCATTGTATTTATCATTTTAAGGTTTCATATACAAACCAATAACATTATTAAATAATATAACTTATAGAAAAATTTCATGATGTTTTATGAAAACATTCTTGACCTAAATGTTCTAAGATAATTTGTACTCTACATGTCACTATTTTCAAGAAGCGTAAAATAGTACTCACTCCATCCTCTATTTGTTGTTGTTTAAGATTGTAGCATATGAATTAAGGAAGCTTTAATTAATATAAAATAATACTATGCAATGATTAAAATATCCCCTTTTAAAGAGCTTTAGAATTTTATTTTTGATGAAATAAATTGAAAAAGAGTAAGTAGTAAATAAGAAAGAAGAACAAAAGAGATTAAAAAATGGGAGTATTTATAGTTGGAAAAAAAATTAATGGTGTATTTGATTTATAAAACAGCAATAAGCAAAACAAAAAACCTAAATCAACAATAATTATGGGATGGAGGGAGTAAGAAAATAATTAGTGCTTTATTGATAGTATAAAATGTTAGTTAAATTGAAATATTTAAAATTTTTCTAAAATGATAATTAAAATGACACAGAGTGAGTATATTAATATTTATTTCAAAATAATTGTTATTTTGAAAAATTTTATTTTTTTAAAATAATTATATATGTACTATAAAACTTATAAAGTATCAATTTTTTGTACTACTTTATTTTTTATTAATAAAAATAATAATAGGTGAAGGAGATGGAGTGCAAATTTGTATTTAAAAATGACTCAACTGTTGTCTCAAAAAATAAAAAAAGACTCAATTGTAGACTACTTGTATAATTATGGTAAAACGGAGATAGTGTATCATAAGAAACTTTTTCCCCACCATCTCTTTCTTGCTGTCACACACACAAAGACACAAACACACCATTTTCTAACCATCAAAACTCCAAAACGCACCTTATAAACAGTACCAATATGGGGCTTTTAAGTGAAAGGTTCATTAACGGGTCCCATTTAATAAGTGAAACCTATCAATATGCTTCCTCTTCTTTTTTCTAGTCAGCAATATATTTAATAAAATATATAAAAAAATTACGTTGTTTACTACTTAATAAATAATGCATCTTTTTCTAGTTTTTCACAACCCACATGATCCACTTTTGATTATATGTTGTACTATTAAAAAACAATCCTACTTAATACAAATTTCACTTTTTTACCCAAGATACAAAATTCATTGCTGATTAAATATCACAAGGTAGAATGGTTTTGGGTTTTTCTTCATCATAGCTTTGTCTAGTTTAACCCAAGATTCAAAATTCAAAATCAATGTTTTGGATCTTAATATGAATCTTAATTTCTTAATGGTGTTGTTCGTACAATTAAAAAAAAAAAAGCAAGACCCAACAGAGAGTCCTATTTGATAGATGAGCTCACCATGCATATTGTGTCTATTTCTCTACAACTATACATATTGTATAGTTGGAGAACATCTTAAGTAATACAAGATTTACAGGTACTTTAAAATTACAAGGTGGAACGGTCATTTTTTCATTTTTTTTTCTCCACCATAAATTTGATTAATATATTGACAATTAATAAATAGATTATAAGTTGTGCGTCGACGTTCATTCTGGCCATTTTGTTCTATACGCTCAGTTCGTATGAAGTTAACATAAAAACATTGATTTTCATGTTGACAATTAATAACTAATTGAACAATTTTTGTTTGCTATGTGGGATGAGAAAATTTTTCATGTTGCACAAACATTGCAGGGCGTGATACTCTTGACATTATCGGTTTCAGCGGTGAAGAATACAACCATATTTTTCGTTGCCCTTTATATAATAGCCATTGGCGATGGTGGCCACAAGCCGTGCGTCCAAACTTTTGCCGCTGATCAATTTGACGATGACTCGCCGGAAGAAAGAATCGCCAAGAGCTCATTTTTCAACTGGTGGTTTTTGGGTATAGTTTCTGGTTCGACTATAGCTACCTTAGCAGTAGTATATATTCAGGTAATTAACTATATTTTTAGTTAATTTTGAAATGATTAATGTTTAAGGTCATGCACAAGAATTAAAAAAATATTTATTGGCCCATAAATCTTTTTAAAAATTTGTGTATATTTTAAAAATAAATTACATATATGTATAATTTAATGAACTTCAAGTGTCGATTTTTCTATGCATATATTCATAATATTTCAGCTTTCCTTTTTTTTTTTTTTTGAGGAAACATAATCATCCATGTGAACTATTATTACACGCAAAAATAGGACAATGTTGGATGGGCTGCGGGGTTGGGAATACTAGCTGCTGTGGTGGCACTAGCACTTGCATTTTTCTTGTTGGGAATGAAAAGGTACAAAAACGATGGGCCTACGGTCAGCCCATTCACAAGCATGGCCCAAGTTTTCGTGGCCACAATTCGAAAATGGCGCGTGAAGCCCACTCTTGATCCTCACAATTATTGGTATGGCGACGAAGGGGATGATGAGCCCCATCTCCAAAGCCAACCCAAGTCTCATTCTTTAGCCCACACCAATGAATTCAGGTACTTCTCATTATGCACAACATTTTGAACTTTATCATAAAAGAATAAAAAGGATTTGGTTGAAACATAGTTTTTACTTTTTATAAATATGATCGTCCTTGTTGTGTTAATTTGTGTTGTAGATTTCTCGAGAAGGCAATGATTATTGATGATGTGGATGCCTCGAGCAAAATAAAAAATCCATGGAGATTATGTTCAGTGACTCAAGTTGAAGAAGTCAAGCTAGTTCTTCGCCTTATCCCTATATGGTTTAGCTGTTTAATGTTCTTCGTTGTCCAATCTCAGCTCCATACATTCATGATCAAGCAAGGCGACACAATGATCCGTTCCATCGGACCTCACTTCCAAATTCCTCCAGCAGCGCCTCAAGGCGTTGTCGGAGTTATAATCTTCATCGCAGTCCTCATCTACGATCAAATTTTCGTACCCTTTGCAAGAAAATTCACAGGACATCCATCTGGTATCACAGTACTACAAAGGATTGGAACAGGTTTGTTCATGTCTATACTCACCATGGTTGTCTCAGCATTAGTAGAAGCCAAAAGGGTTCATGTTGCTAGAGAGAATCATCTTCTAGACAATCCTAAAGCCACAATACCAATGAGCATATGGTGGATGCTGCCTCAGTATTTCATCTATGGTGCTTCTGATGCAATTGCCGTTGTTGGGTTACAAGAACTGTTCTATGATCAAATGCCAGAGACCATGAGAAGTGTAGGAGCTGCAGCATACATAAGCTTGTTAGGAGTTGGAAGCTTTGCTAGTAATGTTATTATAGTTGCTGTGGAAGAAATTAGCTCAAGAGCTGGTGAGAAATGGTTAGGGAACAATTTGAATAGGGCACACCTTGACTCTTTTTATTTGGTTTTGGCTGGATTAAGTGCTGTGAGTTTGTGTATTTATATTTGTTTGGCCAAGAATTTTGTGTACAAAAAGATTAATATGTGACTCATATATACTAGTAGCCAACCAGGTTGCTAGTAGCATCAATATGTGTCATAATCAACTGTAATAGTGGAGAAGAGAAGAAAACAATATATATGGAAGTGAAATAAAGTTTGTTAGTACATATATGTGGTGATTTCTTCCTAGCTTTAAGCTCATAGTTTTTCTTTTCTCTTTTTTGGTAACAAGAAATGGAACTGAGGGAAGACGTTCCCAATTCCTTGGCATATTTCAAAATTTCAGCCATTAGAGATTCGTCTTTTATCTTAAGTCTATATTAAGGACCCGGACACCTTAGGTCAATAGTATGTCTAAAATTGGGTTATCATTTAATCTAATCTGTCTCTAATAATAACTATCTCTTTAAGTGAAAATATTTAGAAAGTTAGAAAAATTGGTAACATTGACAATATAAACAACATTAATAAATTTTTGTATATAATTTTTCACACAATTACAGATCAAATTTAAAATTTGAAAGCGAGTTGATCTCAATCTGTTTTTTTCTTTTTTATGTATGGGGAAACAATGATTTCTCACTCAAGCCATATGCCCCCTCTCAATTTTATAGATTTCATTTCTATCAAAAAATATTTTTATAGATTTTATCTTTATTTTCCTTTTGGGTAACAAATAATTTAGTATTCAAAATTACTGATTAATCCAGATTTGAGTTATAAGTGGAGCCACAAGAGGGAGGAAGTTAGTTTTCTTAATATAATTCTTTTTGTCCATAATATTCAAACACATGTTTATTCCCTCTTAAAATTAAGAATGCAATGTTGGAAAATGTTATAAGTGTTGAATTAGCATTAATTAATATGGAATAATTATAAATTTCATCAATATAGTTTTGTATTAATTATTAAGTCTAGAATAGATTGGGCTCTTATTTAGTTTTGTGTGTTATACGAGAAGTTAAATCACACATTTACCCGATTTAGTAAATGGCCCAATTAGCAGTCCTCTATTGATCAATAGAATTTATCACAAGTCTAACTATATTAAAAAGTAAGAAAGAATTTATAATTAATATTTATTATATAATAATTTGATTTTGTAATTAACGGGTTTAATTGAAGTAATCAGTTATCTTTTAATGCTTGATCTAACTTTTAATCTTGCAATCATTTCTCTAAAACCCTAATATAGAACTACTTTCACTGTCATTTTCAACAACCCTATAAAATTAATCAAAGGAGCAAAGTGAGTTGTAGTCCTCGGCCTCTTCATTGTCTTTTATCTATAATGACATCTTTAGACACTACATTATTAGGTCCACATTTATTTTAATGATTCAACTTTATGATAATTTGTAGTTTAATCATACTTTCAACATGCATTAAAAAAAACACATAAAAAGTAAGGGATACATAAAACGAAATCTCATTAGTACTCACCATTTAACTCGACCTGACATATTCAGTATCCACGGTCTCTCTTTGAAATTGGGTTTGAGTTAGTCAATAAAAATCTTCCTAATCATTAAGGGAAATAGAATCAGCATTAAGCTTATTTATATGGTAACCTTAACAATTTCATAACTAAATTTCCTAGTTCGAAGAATACTATCCTGTGATAAACCAATACACAAAACGATAGATATAGATGGTCATGTTTCATTTCATTATGTTAAAAAGTAAATTATCATGTTAATAATAAGTAAATGATCAAGTTAAAAAGAAGTGAATTTTTCTGAACATAACTAGTAAAAAAAATGCGATTGGATATTATTATAGTTCCAGTAGTAAAATCTTGTTCAGTTCAAGTTTTTATCTTTTTTTATTTTTTCCAAAATATCCATCATTTAATTTTTAATTTGGAAAATATATTTGAGCTAGTGACGACTAAGCATTTTACTAATGAAAAATATTTTAGTTAAAATTTAAAATTAAATTAAGGGGGACAAATCTTTTACATTTTTACAAGATCTATGATTCTACTATTACTTTCGTTGGTTAAAAAAAATGTTTCTACTAATAACAGTTTTTGAGTGATAAGGGACTTAACTAAGGTAATGTGATTAAGTTTTGTGAAATATTGAGAGAATTACTATCATTTAAACCCAATAATAATAAGAAATATCGGATACTTATAGAAAAAAAAAATCTTTAACCTCCTACTCTATCTTAATTCATAAATACTCCAGATTTTTTTTTGGCCAGAATAAATACTCCAAATATAACGCACCTTTTTCCCCACTTGCTTTGTTACACTCACATTCTCCTCACTTCCACACTGCCAGACGGCACACATGCATCTCTCCATATATATATATATATAACTTCCAATTATATATATATATATATATATATATAACTTCCAATTCCAAAACGCATTCCAACTCAACACACACTCCCACCATCTTCAGATTTCATTCTCTCTCTCTCTGACCCACAAGTTCTTCACCGTCTCCGTCTTCCATGGCGGAAAACAGAGATTGTGACGCCCTCCTTCCCGACCATCCTTCCGCCCGCAAGGGAGGTTGGCACGCCGCCATCTTCATCATCTGTAAGTCTCATTTCCAACTAGCTCAGATTTGTTCTTCTGTCTCAGAGACGACGGTTTTAGTATTCAAATTCACTGGGATTTCCGAACAGGGTTTGATTAAGTTCGATTTATGATCGTGATATTCCTATTCGCACTTCGCAGGGGTGGAGTTCGCCGAGAGATTCGCATCCACAGGGTTGGGGTCGAACCTTATAATGTACCTGACGAATGTTCTCCACGAGCCCACTACGACGGCGGCCAAAAACGTCAACACTTGGACCGGCGTTTCGTCTCTGTTTCCTTTGCTCGGTGGCTTCGTTGCTGACTCCTGTCTCGGTCGTTTCAACACCATCGTCGCTTCGTCTTTCATCTATCTCTTGGTATGTAATTGTTTTACTCTTCTCTGCATTAATTCTTTTTCTTTTCTTCTTCTTCTTCTTCTTCATTATCCTTCAATCCAATCTTGCAATGCTTGATTTGCCTACCAGTTGTCATTTCCATTTGTGTTATGTTGAGGGTCCCACAAGTTGAAAGGATCCATAAAATATTCCAGTTGCCACCTAGTTTTGTTTGAGGGCATGCCAATTTTCAAATAATTATCATTTTAAAGTTATTTACATAGATTAAAAAATAAATAATTAAAAAATAATAAAATATCATTATTATTTCATCCAATTTTTAATATAAACCACTTTTAACTATTTTATTAAAATAAAAAAATTAGTTATCTCAATAAAATTATCTAAAGAGCTTTGTGTTCCATATTTGCCCATAATAAATATCATGAATTTGAAAAACATACTATATGAAACAATTAATGCTCCATAAAATATATTTTTGAAATAAAGCAATTAATGTCACACAAATCCTTGCAAATTTACTTACCTTTTAGACCCTAAAATTCTTCTAGAAAATACTATCTCCAATTCTTAATATAAGACACTATTAATTGAATTACGTAAATTAAAAATGTAATTTAAAATTAGTTAACAACCTTAATTTTTTTTAAAATCAATATATTTTTTTTAAAACTACCCTTATTTAATCTTTCTCTGGGATAAATTAAATATGAATATTTTATAAAAATTTATAATAAATATCACCTCATATTCTGAAAAAGGGTTTTTTAATTTAGGATTAAGATAAAATATCCTATATTTAGAATCAAATGGAATAACTTACGTAAAAAATTAAAAGGAGTATGGTTTAGTAACAAATAGGCGCAAGAGTTGGTCAAAAGAATAATTAATATTTTAATGAGATTTTATTGTGATTATTGTTTGAAAATAAAATCAAAACTCCCAGAGTATTTTAAAAGTTTTTTAATGTTTTTTCAAATAAAATGTACTTCCTCCTGTTCATATTATAAAAGTTCTTCTAAAATTGTTATTTGATCTAAAATATAAGAGGTTATGTAATTTTTAGTATGAGTTTATCTTTTTTACTCTTATTAATTATTATCTCGTAAGTTAGAAAAAAGAGAAAAATGATGAATTTTTAAAATAATTTTTATTAATAATTAATAAGGATAAAATTAAGATATTTTACTTTTTTAAAAAAAATTTTAAGATATATAACTAATTTTTTAATGAATATAAAATAGTTAAAAATTCCCTATGAGAAAAGAGGGGGTAGGATGTAAGAGATTTATTTCAACTCTTCGAATTCTATAATTCATGCACCTAAACATAGGGCTGAAAGAAAATTCATGCCCTAGAACGGACAGATCCAACCCATTTAATAAATGGGCTCCACCACTGCATCTGTCTCTCTTTAGTTGTAAATACAAATTAATATACAAGTCCTTAGGCAGAAATTAGAAATGGCCCTAATTGGTACCAAGAAAAAAATTGACTGACTGTGCAGTCAAAGAAGTTTATACCATCTTCCTCTGTTGCCGCATAGAAGTTATATTTCGGCAAAAAAAGATGTAGAAGTTATATTAAAATAAAAACCTACAATTTTGACATATTGACCCAAGGATATGGTAAATCTAGGCGAACCTTTTTATACTTTATACATTCGTGCATGCAGTTGCAATTAATTGAACAAATTTTGTTTTCTATCTTTGATGGGAAAAATTTTGATGTTGCATAAATTAAAATTGTAGGGCATGATATTTTTGACGTTGTCGGTCTCAGCACTGAAGAATACGACTTTATTCTTCGTCTCCCTTTATATATTATCCATCGGCGACGGTGGCCATCAGCCATGTGTACAAACTTTCGCTGCCAATCAGTTTGATGATGACTCGGCGGAAGAAAAAATTGCCAAGAGCTCATTCTTCAATTGGTGGTATTTGGGGATTGTTGCTGGTTCAACTTTAGCTGCTCTCCTAGTAACATATCTTCAGGTAATTGACCATACTATATGTGTTTCTCTATCCATTAATGGCACAAAATTACTATATCCGTCATACAACGAACGTTATTTCATATATATATTGATATAATTATCTAGAATTCGATATTATTGCGTTAGATATTACCGAATCCAAATGTGATAGCTTTCTCAATGTGAATTTCTTCATTCTTAAAACTTGAATTTGGGACTTTACTAATGAGATATTGAATTTCTTACTACTTAATCCAACCACATTGATTGTATTGAAAATATGAGGTATTAAATTTATTGCTATTTAATCCAGCCATGTTGGTTGTATTGAAAATATGGATATTAAATTCCTTGGCATTTAACCCAGTCATGTTAATTGTGTGTGTATATTTTAAAAATAAATTAGAGAAATTTATAATTTAATAAAAATTCAAGAGTGGCATTTTCCTAGTATGTATTCATAATATTTCTTCTGTTTTATTCATTTTTGGTGAAACATAAGAACCCGTCTGTTATATGCAAAAAACCAGGACAATGTTGGATGGGCTACGGGCTCGGGAGTCCTAGCTGCTGTGGTGGCCTTAGCATTGGCAATGTTCTTGTTGGGAATAAAAAGGTATAGGCCAGAGGGCCCAACTGGCAGCCCATTCACAAGGATGGCCCAAGTTTTCGTGGCTTCAATTCGAAAATGGCGGGTGAAGCCCACTCATGATCCTCACAATTATTGGTATGGTGACGAAGAGGATGAAGATCAGTCTCATCTCCAAAGTCAACCCAATTCTCATTCTTTAGCCCACACCAACGAATTCAGGTGCTTTTTATTTCTTACAAACGCTTGAACTTAGTCATAAAACAATAAAAATGATATCTAATTGCAATTATTTGTGTTCTTTTGTGTTGCGTGACACACCATTCTTTTACCAATTGCTATGATAAACAAAGAAAAATATTGTTGTAGATTTTTGGATAAGGCAATGATCATTGATGATGCGGATACCTCAAGCAAAACCAGAAACCCATGGAGACTATGTTCAGTGACTCAAGTTGAAGAAGTCAAGCTAGTTCTTCGCCTTATCCCTATATGGTTCAGTTGTTTAATGTTCAGTGTGGTCCTATCTCAGCAAAGTACATTCATGACCAAGCAAGGCAGCACAATGACTCGCTCAATCGGACCACACTTCCTAATCCCACCTGCATCACTTAACGGCCTTGTTGGAGTTATAATCTTCGTCGTAGTCCCCATCTACGATCGAGTTTTCGTACCCTTCGCTAGAAAATTCACAGGACATCCTTCTGGTATCACAGTGCTGCAACGTATTGGAGTTGGCTTGTTCATCTCTATGCTCAACATGGTAGTCGCAGCCTTAGTAGAAGCTAAAAGGGTAGGTGTTGCAACAGAGAATCATCTCCTCGACGATCCGAAAGCTGTATTACCAATGAGCATATGGTGGATGCTCCCTCAATATGTCATCTATGGTGTTTCTGATGCGATCACTGTCGTAGGGTTTCAAGAGTTGTTTTATAGTCAAGTGCCAGAGACCATGAGAAGTTTGGGAGCTGCTTCATATATGAGCTTGTTAGGAGTTGGAAGCTTTGCAGGTAATGTTGTTATAGATGTTGTGCAAGAAATTAGCTCAAGAGCTGGTGAGAAATGGCTAGGGGACAATTTGAATAGGGCACACCTTGACTCTTGTTATTTGGTTTTGGCTGGGCTAAGTGCTTTGAGTTTGTGTATTTATATTTGGTTCGCTAAAAAGTTCGCGTACAAAAAAAATTAATGTGATTGATACTAGTAATTATATATCAAGGTTCGAGCGTCAATATGGACGTGAAAGAAAGTTTCTTGGTATTTACTATGATTGCTTACTAGCTTTCAGCTCATGATTTCTAGTGATAAATAATTGAATTAATGAAAAGTTCATTGGTGAATTTTGTTCGTATTTCTTGGTGAATAGTTTGTCTTTGATTGAATTGCATTGCCATGTAATTTGTATATAAAAACTATACCTTTTTTCGCAAACTCTTTTAGATGAAGAATATTTGGCATTTTCATTTCTTATTGTTTTGACAAAATTTCTATTTATCATCCAGCCAGAATTAGAGCATATATAGAAGATCATCTCTAATGCTCCTCCTCTCATTTTTCTAGAAAATTTGGAAAAGAAATATCAGCTTTATTCTTTCTTAAAATTGATGGAGTCAAAATCTATCCAAAAAAAAAATGACAGCATCAACAAGAGATAAAGAGTAAGTAAAACTAAGGGTGCATAAAAATCAGGTAAGATTGGGTTGATAGTCAACCCGATATTCGGTCTTTGTGGGGACACATGAGACTGGGCGGCCTACCTAGCACACGAGATGAGAGTTAGCTCGATCTTAAAAAGTATTAAAAAAAAAAATTAATTTTATGTATTAAAAATATATAATTATATTCATCTAAAATATATTTTCTTAAAAAGTAATATTATAATCAAAAGTAACAATTGTTAAAATTAAAAATACTCAATAATCATACATTATTTTTACACAATATTAATAAATCAATTTAAAATTTTAAATAAAATTAAAATATTAAATTCTTAAAAACATTCACAATAATATAGTCAATTTATTACATATTATGTATCAAGAAAAAGATTATATAAAATTAATATTCATAAAATTTTTAAAAAATATATAAAATTATAAATATACTACGACCAGGTGACACCAAGTTTAATCTCAACCCAATGCCCAACCCAATTCGATCTATTAGACCAACCCAGTATGTTAAGTAGGATTGAACCTACTAAGCTACCAGGTTAATTGAGCAACTCTAAGTAAAACTTACAACTTAAAAATGACTTATTCCCTTCGCTTCTAAATATAAAACAGTTTTAGAAGTAATATTTGATCCAAAATATAGGACATTTTGTGGGATTGTCTAGTACATTAATTTTTTTTTCTATTCATGTTCCTAGTGTATAATTAGTATGTGAGAAATAAATGTTATGAGAAGCATAAAATATAATATAATTAATAAAAATAAATGGTGAAAAATATTTAAATTTTTTAATAAATTTAATTATCTAACTTATTTTCTTAGATGCGTGAAATAGTTAAAAATATTTATATTTAAAATATGAGGGAGTACTTTTTAACTAGTTCTCACATATACAAAATACACACGTGTCTCTCTTTAACAAAATACACACGTGTCTCTCTTTAACATAATAAATGGTGTTTACGGCCGGGGTTGTCAAAATTTAAAATTAAGTTAAGGCATACAATAAGTTTTTTTTATTATTTTAGAAAAAATTTATGTATAAATGATATGACACTCCAAAATATCTAATAAGTAGCTGTTATTTTTTATAAATAAACCATATATTATATATTGGTTTTTTTGTCCATTCAACGTGATTCTGCTCAAAAATTTGTTTTAACTCAATTGCTGCCATTGTTCCACCAATACATTGGGAGTTTAAATGCACGAAGTTTCCTACTTGTATAACTTTCTTTTCGTTTTTCTACCCAAAGTCGGTTGTGTGTGTATGTATATATATATATATTCTCTACTCTGTTAATTATAAATACTCCAAATATAATATACAGTCTCTGATCACTAACTTTCTTGCCGTCACGCCCCCTCACTTCCACCTAGTCACGCATCTCTGCAACCTCCAAAAAAGCATTCATTCCAACTCAACACACACTCACCTCCTTCACATTTCATCCTCTCTCTCTCTCTCAACTCCTACACCGTCTCCGCCTTCGATGGCGGAAAACAGCAATTGTGACGCCCTCTTCCTCAACCATCATTCCTCACGCAAGGGTGGCTGGCACGCCGCCATCTTCATCATCTGTAAGTCTCCTTAACTCAGATCTTTCTTTACAGTATCAGAATCGAAATTCATTGCTATTTCCAGACATGATTAGATTGAATTCGCTTTGTGGCTGTGATATCAATTATTCCCTTCGCTTTTTTACTTGGCAGGTGTGAAGTTCGCAGAGAGATTCGCGTTCCATGGGTTGTCGGCAAACCTGATAACGTACCTGACAAATGTTCTCCACCAGCCCGTTACGACGGCGGCCTTAAACGTCAACACTTGTGCCGGCGTCTCGTCTCTGTTTCCTTTGCTCGGTGGCTTCGTCGCCGACTCGTATCTCAGCCGTTTCAATACTATCGTCGCGTCGTGCTTCATCTACCTCTCGGTATGTAGTTTTTCTGTTCTTATCTGCATAAACTCTCTTCTTCTTCTTCTTATTGGCTGTGCACTTGTATGGATAGATTGCACCCTTGGATTGTCCTTAGAATGCACTTGCTTTGCCAACATGTCATCCATTTGCATTGGGGTGTGATACTGTGAGTCCACAAGTTGGAAAATAATGACAGTGAACGGGAAAAATTAATAATGGCAGTGGATGCCACCCTACGTTTTCATAATTTACAAAACATTAAAATTTCCAAGAGACATAAAGTTCCAGCATGTACATAAAAATTTTTTAATTGGAAAATTTTTCACTGAAACTTCGAAATTTTCAAGAGGAAGATAAAAATTTGTTATTAAATAATTCACAATGCAAATATGAAAATTTTTAAGAGACTTGAAAATTTTTAATAAAGATCTGAAGAGTTTATTAGGACCGAGAAATTTTTTGCCAATTAGAAATTTTCTTGTATGAGTTGTAAATTATATAACAACAAATTTTCATCTCATTCTTAGAAATTCTCAAATCTTGGTTGGAAATTTTTCAAGTAAGAAATTATCATGCATCTTTTGGAATATTTCATGTGTCTCTTAGAAATTTTGAAGTCTCAATAGTAAATTATGGAAAACAAATTTTCATATCATTCTTAAAAATTTTCAATTCTGTGTTAAAAACTTTTCAACTAAGAAATTTCTCTGTCCCTCTTGAAAATTTTCATGATCATCTTCAAAATTTTCATGTTTGGGTTTGTAAATCATGAAACATAAAATTTTCATGTTTCTAATGAAATTTTTTGTCTGGTTTGAAAATTTTTCAACTAAGAAATTTTAATATCCATCTTGGAAAATGTTCATATTTCTCTTAGAAAATTTCACATCTGAATTGTAAATCATGAAAAGGTGGAATAGTCCTTCAATATCATTATTCTATGTCTGTAAAAAAAATTTTATGCCTTATATTCATATGTAATTTTTCCTTGGAAAATTCGTACAATTTAAAAATTCACAAGTTATGAATTGCCTAAGTAACTTTTGAAAAAAAAAAAAAAGTCTAAGTAACTAATTTTGATAGATCATAGACGGGTCCAATTTTACATATGGCCCCACCGTTATGTCTGTATCTCACTAATTACAAATAAATTATAGTTTTTTTTTGTGCCAACAGTAAAAATGTTATAAATAAATTATCGTTGGAGATCCTAAATTGTACGAGATTTACTAGATTCATTCACTGTTTATTAAATATTACACTACAACCAGATGAAATGGTTTGGCCCTGTTTTTTTTTCATCATCATAGATTTGTTCAATATATAGGTAAATTAATAAATCAATATAATTGGGATTTTTGTCAACCAAGTGTAATTGGAGATAGATACATGGCCCATTCTTTTGTCTATTTAATTTTCTTTTTTTATGAACAAATCTTCAAAAGCTATATTGAATTTCGATTGATTCATAATTGGATCCATTGAGTATTTCTTCCAACAGTAATTTTCTCTGTATGCAAAATTTGAACTTCATTACAAACATTGAATCTCGCATTATTCCGATTTCTGAGATCATACCACTGGAGATGATCTTAGTTAGTGACTTAGACTCAAAAAAAAAAAAAACAAAACAAAAAGAGGGAGGGAGATCGATGAACTTAATTAATACGAGCAATTCAATGTTAGTAAAATATTGCAATACAATAGCGAATGGTTTTGGTTTGATTTTTTTTCTCCACCAGAAATTCCCTCTGCCCCTACCGTTGGTGTTCTTAATATATGGTATATTACTAAAAGGTTGGCAAAATATATATATATATATATGTATGTATGTATGTATGTATTACTAAATTGGTAAACTGAGCAGCAAAAGAACTTTAAACCATTAATTTTCTTATAGTACAGAAGTTAAAATAAAAACGCTAATTTTGACAGGCCACCACCAGACGCGGACACAGTCAAGAAGGTTACGAGGGGGCCATTTTTTAAAAAGATTGATTTAATTTAATTTTTATTTTTAATATTTATTAACAATAAATTTTTAAATGAACATGTTCTGCACTATTATGATAATAAATATTACCAAAAATTTTGCCACACTGGTGACAACATTTTTCATAATAAATATTATCAAAATTTTCATTACAAAATAATAAAACATTCCAAATACTTGTATGGTTTTGATATTTTGCATTAGATGTTAGCAAGTTATTTCGCATACAAATATTATTTATGTTTGGCCAATCTCATCAACTAGCATTAGCTCAAATTAGTTAATAAAACCAAACTTAGATAAATTTAATTATTTTGAAAGCTTTTCAATACAGAGTAAGATGGAATTGAGTGAGACAACATTGAAGGAGGAGAAGAATGAAGCAAAAGGCAAAATTTAAAATTAAAAAGACACAATACTAAAGAACTGTAGAAGAAAATGTGTGAGTCTGTGACTGTATGAGAGAGAAATGTTAAGGGAGGCCCAAATAGATAGATTTTGCTTTTAGGAGGGATTGATAATAATGAAAAGTTCAAAAAATAAAAAAACAAATCTAGAGGGGAGGAGGGGATAGGGTCCCTCCCGCATATAACCTGGTGGAGATATAACTCAGGTAAACCTATAATAAATTCACAGAGCTATGACAGATTATTCCAGCCATTAATTTGTGCTTAAACCCAAGTGGTTAATTTTACGAATGAGTCCTCATGTATGCTTGTGATTGTTAACTAATTTTATCGTTTTGATTTATGCCCTTGAAGGCTATCACAGTGGCATGGAAAGCTGCATGCGCATCAGCTACTGCAAGCAGAATTATTGTCCATAAAGCAAATTACAAGATGGGTGTTGTGGAATTGAAAGGACCTTGTAAGGCTCCGTCAATTGAGTTACATGTTGATGGTGTAATTCAAGCACCATCTGACATTGCTCAAATGAAAGGAGCTTCTGAGTGGGTTAGAGTTGCAGATGTGAATGCCTTCACATTATCTGGTGTAGGAACTTTTGATGGACAAGGTCCAACTGCATGGCTGGAAACAAAATGATTGTGCACGTAACATGAATTGCAAAATGCCTACCATGGTAAATAATAAATGCCTATGTGTGTCCTTTATTGAAGTGAATTTCACTAAGTACATGCACTAACATAATGGTTCCTTGTGAAATGAGCAGAACTTTATAATTTATAATAATTATATTTATAAATTATAATTATTACAATTATATGTTGTAATAATTATAATTTATAAATATAATTTGTAAATAGTTTTTATAATTTTACACTGATTTTTTGCCAATGATTTTTTCATATAAATTAAATATGAATTGTTGAGTGTATTTACAGCTTTCTCGCTGTTTTTTTTTTGTTCTTCCATCACCTCACTCTTGGAAAATATTGAACAAAAGTTTTATGCAATCGTCTTAATTAATTTGAATCAATAAAAACAACAGAGTTTGAGTTAATTAAAAATGATCCTAATCAAGTAATTTGGAATTGCTAGGATGAGGAGCTCCAAAAATCACTGTTCGCATCTATTATTCATGGTTCCCAATACTTGTAAAAGCAGAAATTCTTTCTTTTTTTGGGGTGAAATTCAGACATTCTTGGTTCGTATTCATATTTTGTTGTAAGAGGCCCCCAACTTCATCTTCCAGTACTTTTTTCCCCCTCAATTAACATACATACCCAGATAACTCTCTTTCTTTTACTTACGTCAGAAGCATCTATGTTATAGTTTGAAGAATATATAACAAATATATATATATATATATATGAAAATGCACGTGGGATTTTTGCTCATACTACTTATACAGTGCACATGCCCCCAACATGACCATGGATGTTCCTCTTCAAAAGGTCAAATTCTGGAGGAGTAGAACACAAGATATCACTATTAGTTTTGCAGTTTTGCTTGCTGGTCTGTTACTTTTATTTCATTTCATTTCATTTGTCTATATTCAATTTAATTTGTTAAATATTTTAGAAGGAATTGAAATTTAATAACGATATATATACATGCAGACTATTATTAACTGTATGAAAATTTTCAAACTTACATCTCATGAGGAAGGAAATAGATGAAATTTCCAACCACATCAATTCCGCTCTAAAGGTCTAAAATAAAATCAATAAATCTTTTTTATCATAACACGCCAAAAAAAATAAAAACAACTGTACGCACAAACTCTTTTCAAACAATTAATGTTCACTCCTCTGCCTGCGCGCGCGTGTGAGCCACTGCTAGAAAAAAATGCCCCATGTATATAAAATGTCAAAATATGACCAGATTCAGGGACCGTTTGTTTAAACTTAAAAAAAAATGATTTTTAGATTATTTAAAAAAATAATTAATTATTTAGAAATTTTTTAAATAGAAATTATTTTGTGTTTGGTTGGAATAAAGAAAAACACTTTTTAAATTTGTTAGTAAATAAAGAAAAAATATGAATTTATATTATAATATTCACATGGGATCAAATATGGTTATTTTTGTAATTTTTAAAATTATTTTGTTGTACCCTACTTCTTATACTTTTTTTTCTCTGATTTACTGCAGCTGCTTTTTTAAAAAATCACTTAAAGTAACTTCTCAAACTAAATAGAAAACTATTTTTTTTCAGATTCTGATTATTTTTAAAAATTTAAACAAACACTCTAAAAATTTTTTAAAGTGTTTTTTTATATGAAAAATGTGATTTTTACGTAAAAAAAAAAATTGAAACAAACAGAGCCATCGACTTGTTTATTTATTTCTATTAATTAATTAATAAATGTGAAGCCATGGCATTGACCCTGGGAATGTATCTACATCTCAACATCAATCATCTCATATCAGCTTGTTCACTCTCATCCACCCGCGCTGAAGTACGGGCTCCTCGCCTGGACCGTTGTGAACAGTGGCTGCCGCCAAATCTCAACCTTCTGGTTTCCTTAAACCTCTGTTGCTCCAAGGCTATAATAACACACTCCGGCGGCGCTGTGTGTACAAACTTTCACCGCCAATCAGTTCGTTGATGACTCACCGGATGAGAAAATTGCTAAGAGCTCATTCTTCAACTGGTGATATTGAGGCATGGTGGTTGGTTCAACTTCAGCTCTTTTCATAGTAATATATCTTCAGGTAATTAACTATACCACATTCCATTTTCTGTGCATTGCATAGATAGTGGGATAAATGAGTCATAGCTTAATTAAGCTTGTTATAGATTTTATATTTTATATTGATTATAATAACCAATTTACTAATTTGGCTACTTCCTCAATTTTAAAATGATTGTACTTTTTCTTGGTAATGCACGAGATTTAAAATTTTAAGCCAACAAAATCTTAACACAATAATGTCGTCGCTGAAAACTTTGGACGGTGACATTCCTTCTTTCAGTGACGACTTTTGTCTATGTCAAAAGTCAAATTTTTTACAATCTTTTCCTAAGAAAAATACCACATGCTTTTCTTGATTTGCAATCTCAACCGTTCTTTGAAGATACAATCTCAACCATTCTCTAAAAATTGATCGTATACCCATTTCATTTTCGTGGCATTAACTTATTTATGTTGTGATGACTTACCATATTCGATATATATGTATATATATTGAGATATGAACGTTTTGGTTATGAATATTTTTCATTAACAATATAATAATCTAAGTAAATTAAAAAATGTTATTTTTATGCCTTAAGATACTTTTTTATCAAAAAATGCAATAGTTAGGAGTGTTTAGTTAACCCAATAATTTTGTAGACCATGTCATACTCGCATTATTGGGTTGGTCAAAAATTGGACTGAGTTAGGGATTGGGTTAGGTTGAGTCTAAACCCAATCACCTTACATAATCAAAAACAATTTAGCTGTTAAAAATTACAGATGTGATAAACTACTGCGGTTTAGATGAATGAACATTCATGTTTCTATATAAGTTCCCCAAACAATGTATGTTATACAAGTTTCAGAAATAGAGCAGATTTTCATGCATGGATCCCTTAAATTGGGGAGAGCCTAAAGTTTTTTAAAGTAAAAAGAGATATAAGTACTAGGCCCCGGTTCTAACACATGATCAGTCTCACAAAAGTATGACCTGCTATGTATCTATTTCAATCGGTATCTTAATATTGAATATAAGGTGAAGTTAATCACCTCACAAATATTAAAAAAAAAAGTTAAAAGTGGTTATACCTCTTAAATTTATCAAAAATTAAAAATATATTCAAAAAATGTCCCTAATCAAATGTTTAAACTTTTATCAATTAAATGGTTGCCCATGATTGTTTAGCCAAGTTAATAAAGGCATTAGTGAAAATACACCCTCCATTCTACATTATAAAGTAGTAAAAGAGTTTTTTTCGGTCTCATAATATAAGACAATATGTAATAATTTATCATTTTTACCCATAATATATTATGTTATTAGTATTATAACATATGCTATATTTAATGAAAGGAATAGAGATAAAATTAGAAATTTTATATTTGTTTCAAAAATTTAAAAATATAATAAATATTTATTAATATATGTGAAACCTTCCTTTAGCTTATAATACATAAAACAAGGTAGTATTTTAGTAAAGTACTTTAGGACATCCCAATTTATTGTTTTCCTTAAATTGCTCTCCCTTTTTTCACAAACACACTTTCCATCACTTCCATAAAAGTTAAAAATCTGTGTATATAAAAAAGCACCAAAATGCGTTTCAAACCCAATACGCAACACAACATCTTCATACTTGTTATTCTCTCTCACTTCTTCCTTCAACGTCTACGTCTTCCATGGAAGAAAGCAACAACGGCGACGCCGTCATGAGCAACCACTCCTCCACCCGCAAGGGTGGTTGGCACGCCGCTATCTTCATCATCTGTGAGTCCCATTTCCGACCCAAACAAACACACACACACATTTCAGTAGCAAAATTCATTCATGCTTCATAATATTTGATTACACTCGCAGGTGTGGAGTTCGCAGATAGATTTGCGTCCACAGGGTTGGGTGCAAACCTTATAATGTACCTGACGAATGCTCTTCACGAGCCCACTACGACAGCGGTCAAAAACGTCAACACTATGGTCGGCATTTCATCTCTCTTTCCTTTGCTTGGCGGCTTCATCGCTGACTCCTATCTCGGTCGTTTCTACACCATCATCTTCTCCTCCATCATTTATCTCTTCGTATCATCCATCTCGGTCGACTCATATTTTATTTTCATATTATTTATTAAGTAAATTTATTATTATTAATAATTATATATCATAATAATACTTATACAATATTATAATATAAAAAGAAAAAATTTTATACAAAAAAATATTACTTAATATTAAAAATAATGTTATTTTATCTTAAAAATTAAAAAAATTTAAAAAAAATAAAAATCAAACCGGTTCAAACTAGTTTGTGATTGGTGGAAACCGGTAGGTTCGACAGGTTTTGTACAGATTAGCATTAGTTTTGAAATAGCCTAATCTTAATCTATGATTAGACCAAACCTAACACCAGTTATCAGTCAGACTGGTCTAGCCAACTCATCCGATCTAGTTTTTTCTTTCTTAAAAATAATAAAAAATGTCATTGGATCTTATTCCCAAAAATTAAAATCTTATTTAGTTCAATTTAACTTTTTGACAAAAATATCATTCATTTAATTTTTTTCAGTTAGACCATGTATTTAAATTAATGAAAAATGTCTTGATCAAACAATTAGGGTTAACTTAAGGCATGAGTAGTGACCATGGTTTAAATTCTCCTGATGCAATAAAAAATATTTTAATCACAAAATTTGAAATTGGACAAAAGTACAATGTACATATAAAGGCAATGTACGTATATTTCATTAATTGAAGGAATTTTTCCATAGTTTTAATAAAATTCAATTTCTATATATATATATTCATAATATTATATTTTATGCTAAAATAGGACAAAATTGGGTGGACTGTGGGATTAGGAGTGTTAACTGGTGTGGTGGCGTTGGCATTGGCAATGTTCTTGTAGGGAAAAAAAAGGTACAAGAAGGATAGCCCAACTAGAAGCCCATTAGCAAGAATGGACCAAGTTTTTGTGGCGGCGACCCGAAAATGGCGTGTGAAGACCCCACTTGATACTCACGATTATTGGTGTGACGACGAGGAGCATAATGGGCCTAGTCTCCAAAATCAACCCAAGGCTCATTCCTTGGACTAGGCCCATGAATTAGGGTACATTTTTTTTTAAAACAATTTGATTTAAAAAATAGAAAGGATTTGCTTGAAACATAGTTCACCATTCATTTCAAACATTATAAATATTTTGACACTTATTTCCATGAATTAAATCTTACTCATATAATAAATTCTTCAAAATTCTAAGGAAACAATAATATGATATTTTTTATTTTAATTCAAAATACAGATAAATATGTTCTTTCATTTAAAATTTTATGTAAAAACCTTATAATAAAGCTAGCCAAGAAGTAGACACTTCACTCATCCCCCACCCAACAGAGCAAAAAAAAAAAAAAGCCAATTAGTCACAACTCCATATAAAACTATTGTAACGGAGATGGCTAACACCTTTTATTAGAACAGTTCAAGTAAGTCCACCCAAAATTTAGAATTCTGAATGTTTGCAGTACTTTTTCCACGTTCCTTCTGCATTCTCTCACATTTTTGGACCACAATTAGGGGTTGTGTTATTGTTTTTTCTTTTTAAATTTTTTATAAAATGATTCTTGTAAGAGGATGCAGACGAGATGTAAAGAAAGTGCAACAACTATTCGGAACTCCAAAATTCTATATCTGTGAGGAACTTTCGTAGCCATTATCTTCTTTAACCATTTCCTACATTAGAGTGAAGAAATTTGTTGTAGATTTCTGGAGAAGGCAATGATCATTGATGACATTGATGCCTCCAACAAAACCATAAACCCTTGGAGACTATGTTCAGTGAGTCAAGTTGAAGAAGTGAAACAAGTCGTTCAGCTAATCCCCACATGGCTTAGCTGCTTAATGTTCACTGCCGTCCAATCTTAGTTCAGCACATTCGTTACCAAACAAGGCGACACATTGAACCGCTCAATAGGACCACACTTTAAAATCCCTCCGGCATCGCTTCTAGGTTTCGTCGGACTTTCAATCCTCGTCGCAGTCCCAATCTACGACCACTTTTTCGTGCCCCTAGCTAGAAAACTCACAGGCCATCCTTCTGGTATCACAGTACTACAGAGGATTGGAACAGGCATATTCTTGACCTCACTTAACGTGGTTGTCTCAGCCTTAGTAGAATCCAAAAGAATTGGTTTTGCTAGAGAGAATAATCTTCAAGATAATTCCAAAGCTGTATTACCAATGAGCATATGGTGGTTGCTGCCTCAGTATATGATTGCTGGTACTTCTGATTCATTCACCATTGTTGGGTTACAAGAGCTGTTCTCTGATCAGATGCCAGAGGGAATGAGAAGTTTGGGAGCTGCAGCATATATAAGCATTTCAGGAGTTGGAAATTTTGCTAGTAATATTATTATTTTTGCAGTGGAGGAAATTAGCTAGCTCAAGAGCTGGTGAGAAATGGCTAGGGAATAATTTGAATAGGGCTCATCTTGATTATTTCTATTATGTTTTGGGTGGGTCGGATGCTATCAGTTTGTGCGTTTATATTTGGCTTGCTAAAAGTTGTGTGTATAAAAAGACCATGCATGAAGCTAGTAACTCTCATGTTTCTAGCATCAGTGAATATGGGAAACAAATGTAGCAAATAAAGTTTTTCAGTAGATATTGTGAATATTTCATGGCCTTCAGCTCATGATTTTCAATGTTTGATAATTGAATAAATAAAAAGTTTTTATTGTGAATTATTTGGTTTTAGAGAAAATGATTCATATTTGATTGGGCTTCATTGTGACTTTAAATTAGATTTCTATATTTATGCATTTATTTATTTGAACAGAAGATGACTCGAAAGAATTTGACTGTGTACTCATGATTAGTTGATTATTGTCATAATTTTTTTCCTGATTTTCTCTATTTTTCTCTTTAAAATTTAAATGTGAAGAGATTTGAACCGGCCATTTAGTTCCTATGGAAATTTTAAAATGTCAAAAAATTTTACAAGATTGACAATAATCACTAATAAATATTTACATATGAATGTGGTAATTAATCAAGGTTATTTTAGGTTAAACTTGTGGAATAGCTGAGAAAAATTCAAAAAAAATATAATTCACTCTTTTTTTCTAAAAAAAATCAAGTACAATTAGATAGACTTTAGGATAACTGCATCAAAATTAAGAAAAGCTTATGATTTCTTGGTTGATAAATATACTTACGAATTAAGAAAACTTACTTAAACATTCTTTAACATGAAATACAAACACAAACAAGAATAACACACACTAGAATTTGAAATTGGAATCAAATTATTTACCTATTTGCCTCACCATTAAACAGCATATATATCTTATGCGGACCAATAAAAGTAGACATTCATATTCGAACAAATAGCCATAGAATTAACAACCAAACGTAAACCATATATAAACTAATGTAAGTGAAAATATAGAGTTGCAAGCAAACAAATTAAACAAACAAACAAACAAAAATTATCAGTGAAAATATACAAAATCTAACATGCGATTAAATCAATGTCAGCAATTTCGTAATCATCACTCGATTAATGTATATATTAAAATTTAAAAATATACTATGATCCAAAAAAATAAAAGCCTGATACCGATAAAGACCATTTCAATTTTTAAAATGTGGTTGAGACTAGTAATCAAGGAGGTCCTAGAACCAATATTAGTGATCATAATCATGAGGCTTTCTAAAAGTAATTTTAGCAAATGAAGTAAACAAAAAAAAAAAGATGAACATAGATGTATCATCTTCAACGGGACTAGGATCAGTAAATTATTGAAAAATAATTTTGAATGCATTTATAGTGGTTATATAAGAACCACTATCTTATTTAACAGCAAAATTAACTTATTACGTGGTCTTTTTTCCCTAGGAAGGCTTTAGCTAATGAAAGATTTCTTAACATTCGCACGAATTTTAAAATCCTGATCAAGCAATTAGTTAATTTGATAACTTAAATATACATTATAACTAAAATGAATTTTACAAACAAAACACCATGTATCTTGAAGTGCCATGTCTAAACAGTAAATTTCTCCTCGGGGATGAAACATTAAGCATGTTAAACAAGGGGGAAAACCCAAGCGTTTTTCCTCAACTAGTCTTTCAAGAAGGTTGTTGGACTTCGTTAATTGGGCCGCCATGATAGACTAATTTGAAAGGCCCAAATCTATTTTAATTAATTAAGCATATTCGATATATACTATTATTTGAATTGCTTAATTATTATTTTTATTATCAATATATATAATTTTAGAAAGCATCCCTATTCATAAGTCATAAATCATACCTTTTTTTTTCTCACAAACACTTTCTTTTGAATTTAATACAAAACATGGGGTCCGTGTCAAGTTAGAGGAGAACTTTCATCATATTGTGTAAAGAAAAGATTAACAAGATTTGCTTTGCAAGAAAAGAGCCGGTAAATAAAAATTGTCAAAGAGATTTATCTAACTTTTTCGTTAAAAGAATTTTTTGAAGTTACATATTTTCTATAACTATATCTTAAATTCATTTGGAAAGACTAAACGTGGTAGAAGAGAACCAAAATTCATATGCGAGCTTACAATGATTTGGAAAATGAAAGAGAAATTGAAAATATGAGTAACAAAAATATATCATTAATATAAAATAAAATAATGCAGAATAAACCACATTACTCAAGAATCATGAACATTTCAGGATCACCTCACACAGTCACACCTTTTGTAATGTACAAGAAAAAAAGTATCTTACTGAATCATTAATAGTAACATGCTTATAGAACAAAGAAGCCGGTCATGAGGAACAATGTATCAAATAACAAAATGTAGGTGCCATTATTATAATGAGGAATCAATTATTTTAATTTTAAAGCGCATCAAGTACATGATCAAAATAATAAAAGAATATAATGATTGATGGTCGAATATTGTTATTTGACTAATTTGTTTTGTCTATTTCAATTACATGCACGTATCTTGCTTGTGGCAAATTCAACAATAGTTCAGACACTATACTCTTTTTTTTGTTTTCTTTCTTTCTCTTTTAAATAAAGTTGAATGATTTCAACATATCTGCTATAAATATATATATATATATATATATAATTTTTTTCTTACTCAAACCCAATTTGCGCATTACCATGCACAATGCTTCACCTAAATACTAAGAAAGTTATAACTATATAAGTTCTCAAATAATAATATGTAAATTTTGTAGGTAAGTTAAAAATGACTTTTTAGATTGGATTAGACTTAGATGTAGAAGCAAACAATCGATATAGAAAGTACAATTTTTTAGATTAATTATTAAACCAATCTAAATTTTTTTTACGATTTATTTATATAACCGATCTAGAAAGTGCATTTCACCGTTATGTAATCAATCATTCAAGGTAAATTCAGTATTAAGCATACACCATTTATTTACTATGGCAAAAAAAGAAAAAATAAAGTCTTATTTACCGTTAAATAAGAAAAGGCTAAACAGTAATGAACCCATCATACAACAAGAACGCTTAAAATATATAGAATAATTAATTCAATACAAGAACTCTAAATATATCTTCTTTTTTTAGCCAAACGACATATCTTCTGCATGCATGGAAAAAATTAGAAAATAAATTTCCAATAAATATTTTCTTTAAATTTATGATATTATAAAGTCAGAAATCCAAATTTATAAAATTATTAGATAATGGAACATAAATAATTCCCCTTAATACATTAGGATGTACGGAATTTTAACATGTGATGGAAGAATAGATATATTATTGTCCTTTTCATATTAGAAATAAATATTTACTAATTTTTTCTTATAAGAATTGTTACTATTCAATGTCTAGTTATTCAGAAATGGAAAAAATCAATTTCTTATTTAGAAAATGTGTATATAAATAATCACCAAAACACAGCATCTTCATATACTTGACTCTCTCCCAGTCTCCCTCAACTTAGCTCTTATTCACCGTCTTCGTCCTCCATGGCAGAAAACAGCAACGGTAAAGCCCTCACCATCAAACATTCCGCCACCCGCAAAGGTGGCTGGCATGCCGCCATCTTCATCATCTGTAAGTCGTATTTTCGATCTTTGTTCATACGGTCTCGGAGACGACGATCACGTAACAGTACCATTGAGTCATAATTGATTGAGATTAATTTCTGATAACTTTGTGGTCTCCGCCTCCGCAGGTGTGGAGTTCGCAGAGAGATTCGCTTACCAAGGGCTGGCCGGAAACCTGATATCGTACCTGACCAATGTTCTTCACCAGCCCCTGGCAACGGCGGCCAAGAACGTCAACACTTGGATCGGCGTTTCGTCTCTCTTTCCTTTGCTCGGCGGCTTCGTCGCTGACTCATATCTGGGTCGTTTCAAAACCATCCTCTTGTCCTCCGTCATCTATCTTTTGGTACGTAATTTTTCTTAATGCTTTGATTAGTTACAGTTGCATATCAAAGCAGAGCTTGACACTTTCATATGGTTTTAGATAACTCTTCTTGTTTTTGTTTTTTCTACATGTAATGGGAAAATTATTTCTTATGTTACAAAAAACAATTATTGTAGGGCATGGTTTTGTTGACACTATCTGTGTCGGTAATAGAACATACGACTTTATTTTTTGTGGCTCTTTACATACTATCTGTTGGAGATGGTGGTCACAAGCCGTGTGTACAAACTTTTGCTGCTGATCAATTTGATGACAAAACACAAGTGGAGAGGGATGCTAAGAGCTCATTCTTTAATTGGTGGTACTTAGGGATTGTGGCTGGTTCAACTGCTGCAGTTTTGGTAGTTATATATCTTCAGGTAATTAATTTAATTTTTAATCAATTAAAAGTTAACATTCTCTAGTTGTGTGTATTAAAAATGCTTTATTATGAGAGTCAAAACCTACTTCAGTAAATTGAAAGACTAAGATTAACCTTGGTGCTTAAAAAAAAAGTTAAATAGCAGATTTATAATTTCTTCCTTTTTCGTTTTTTGGTGAAAAATTGTATATATAATTCATGTGAACAAACGTTATCTGAAAATTAGGACAATGTTGGATGGGCTGTGGGCCTGGGAGTGCTAGTTGGTGTGTTAGCTATGGCATTGGCACTGTTTTTATTGGGAATCAAAAGGTACAAGAAAGAAGGCCCAACTGGAAGCCCATTTACCAGAATGGCCCAAGTTTTTGTAGCTGCAACTCGAAAATGGCACATGAAGACCACGTGTGATCCTCAAAATTATTGGTATGGTGAGGAGGAGCAAGATGGGGCTTATATCCAACGTTTGTCCCATGCCAATCAGTTCAGGTGCCTTTCCATTCTCGCAAATAACTTGGAAAAAAAATTATTCAAAAACAATTCCTTGAACTTTGTCATATATAACCAAAAAGAAAAAAACTTGAGATTTATTTCAGTGAATTGGAGCATGATCATACAATTAATGCTTGAACTTTAGATCATAAAAAAGTATTAAATTTCAATAAAAATTAACTACTCTTTGTTTTCTTGCCTGCGTAATTAGTTATTATGGTTGGCATGAAAATGAAACATAAGAATACATGCATTTGGGAGTTTAAGATGTGAAGGAATTGATCGCCTGCAGGTCATGTTTTGTTCTATTATTTAGGAGAAAGGACGGCCTCATTTAACATTTTTTTTGGGATTTATTATAAAATAGAAGGAATGAAATGAATTATAGCTTAAGATTTTTCAATATTATCCATATAACCTAACAGATGAAAGAGTGTGAAATATATTTTTATTTCTTTATCTTTCCCATACTAAACAATAACTTGGTAAGAATATATCTCAGAAACAATAATAATATGCTCTACATAAATGTTATTCATCATAATTTTAATAATATATATAATCATAATTCCTAAAATTATTGTAGGTTTTTAGAGAAAGCAATGATCATTGATGACTTGGATGCCTCAAGCGAAATAAGAAACCCATGGAGACTATGTTCAGTAACTCAAGTAGAAGAAGTGAAGCAAGTGCTTCGTCTCATCCCCATATGGCTTAGCTGTTTAATGTTCAACGTTGTCCAATCCCAGCTCCACACATTCTTCATCAAGCAAGGCAACACAATGATCTCTTCCATCGGACCACATTTCCATATCCCTCCTGCATCACTCATAGGCTTCGTCGGACTCACAATCCTCGTCGCCGTCCCAATCTACGACCGTGTTTTCGTGCCGGTCGCTAGAAAATTCACCGGCCATCCCTCCGGTATCACAATACTGCAAAGGATCGGAACGGGCCTATTCTTATCTATACTCACCATGGTGGTCGCAGCCTTGGTAGAAACCAAAAGACTTGGTATTGCAAGACAACACAATGTTATTGAAAACCCTAAAGCTGTTGTACCAATAAGCATATGGTGGCTTCTGCCTCAATATATGGTCGCTGGTGTTTCTGATGCCTTCGCCATTGTTGGGCTTCAAGAGCTGTTCTATGATCAGATGCCAGAAGCAATGAGAAGTTTGGGTGCTGCAGCATATATAAGCGTTCAAGGAGTTGGAAGCTTTGTTAGTAATGTAGTTATAATAATCATCGAGGAAATTAGCTCAAAAGCTGGAGAGAAATGGTTGGAAAACAATCTGAATAAGGCACATCTTGATCGTTTTTACTGGGTTCTGGCTGGTTTAAGTGCTCTAAGTTTGTGTGTTTATGTTTGGCTTGCTAAGAGATTCATATACAAAAGTATTAATGTGGTTGATACTAGATACCCAGAAGGCTTTAGTACCAATAATAATGATCATAATCAAGTGTAACACAAGAAAAAATGTATGTCGGGGTGCAGTAAATTTTTTTATGGTGGATATTGGGATTCATCCTTGGCTTTCAATTTACGATTTCTAGTTGTAAGTCTTTGATTGAATCAGTACCATCCGTTTTAGCTTTAGCCCTTTTTATTTATGTAACATATATTGATATAATTTTTAAAACTCTCCAAAACGTAATGGTCACTTATTTAGGAATGGAGGGAACCAAAGGGTGTAGTAACCTGCAGAACAGAACAGTCAATTGAGTGAAGAACAACGTAAATAACAAAAGGTTGTCGCGACAATCAATAATTAAGGAGTCAATGATTTTGATTTTAAATTAAGTGCATCAAATACATGATAAAAAAAAAATTTCGAATAACAATTAAATGACAGTTAAATTAAAATCATTGACTCCTTATTAAATCTAAATGACAATTAATAAGGAGTCAATGATTTTAATTTTAAAGTGCATCAAATACATGTCGCAATTTAAATGACAATTAAATGAAGAGTTCACATTTTGGCAGTAAAACAGATCTCTTGTTATTTGACGAATATTTTTATTTCACTTATTTGTTTTATCTATTTCAATTCATGCACATATCTAGGTTTTCGTAATCTCAACAATAGTTCATGCACTCTACTTTTCTTGAATAAAGGTGATTATATTTATTCAACGTAATATATTGTATTAATTATGATTTGTTTTGTCGGCAAACAAAAAAAAAATGATTTGTTTACAACTAGAGTGGGTTTCATAATTGCAGAGTCCACTATTTACCATTTGTGAATAACTAACAAGTTTTTATTTTATATTGATTTTTGAGAACTTAAAATAAATCCAGTTTTGTATGTATGTATACACACTCAGACACGATAATAATGCATGAATACACACACACACACAATGAACCAATCAAAGACATGGCATATATTATTAATGGCTAATTAATTGTTCATCACCATAAAAAATTCCATTGTAATTCATTCAGATGTAAGTATCTTATACAATGCATATTCAAATTTATTTGGGAAATTAATAAGAAATGGTTATAATCCAATCAATGACAGAAAAATTGGCTACCTGAAGGTTTATTTACTAAATAAGAAATAGCTATACAATGATCACATAATCAAAAACATTAAAAATATAGAGTAATTTTTTTGCCAACGAAAAATATGTAGTAAGTGATTAAATAAAAAAGCTAAATATATCTTCCTTTTTTTCTGACCAGAATAAAATATACCTTCTTCATGCATCAGCGTTGGAAAATATAAATTACACCATAGCACATTGTAACAAAAAACAATTAACGGTTGAGAAATACATTTCCAATTACTAAATCATTATATTATAATAAAACAGAATAAATTGGTAATAATATATTTTTATTTTATTTCTTTAATTTCTTGGGGCCGCCCAACCAAGTCTATGTGTATAAATTTTTTATCCTCATAGTCTCATAGAATATATTTTCAATATCTAATCAATATATTTTGGACTGAATGCAAATTTTTATTTCTTTTAATCTTTTTCTTCATACATTTTTATTGGATTCTCTGGAATCTTTTTTCCTGACTCATGTTCTTACATGTTCCAAATTTTTGCAAAAGTTGGAACACTCCATTCCGATCTGGCTGTCACCCAAGCCCACGTGATTCTCATATAAATAAAATAAATAAATAAATAAAATAAACACTGAAAAATGTCCCTCCGCCTAAAAGGACATCATCTTTAAGTCTGACTCCCACTCTCACCCTCTCTCTCTCTCTCTCTGCCCCCACTTTAACTCTCCCCCACCGTCTGCGTACGTCATCCATGGCAGAAAGCAGCAATAGTAAGCCCCTCATCATCAACCATTCCTCCGGCAAAGGTGGTTGGCACGCCGCCATTTTCATCATCTGTAAGTCCGATCTCGGTCTCAGATTCGGAAGAGACGACGATTACAATACCATCGAGTTAAAATTGATTGAGATTTCTGAACAAGATTAGAGTAGATTTACTGACTTTGTGAACTCCGCCTTCGCAGGTGTGGAGTTCGCGGAGAGATTCGCGTACCAGGGTTTGGCCGGAAACCTGATAACGTACCTGACCAATGTTCTTCAGGAGCCCATGGCGACGGCGGCCAAAAACGTCAACACTTGGGTCGGCGTTTCGTCTCTCTTTCCTTTGCTCGGTGGCTTTTTCGCCGACTCATATCTCGGCCGTTTCAACACCATCCTCTTGTCCACCTTCGTCTATCTCTTGGTATGTATTTTTTATATCTTTTTTTTTTTTTAAATAATCTTTTGTTCGCTGTCTTTTGGGACGATTTTTTTTGCCCAACCTTTTCGTACGGTTAGATTTCATTTTCAACCTCTTGTTTTTGTGCATATTTAAGTCAGTTGTGGGTCCCCCATTGTACGAAATAACGAATGAGTATTGTGGTACCAACATGTATGATAAAGTCTCCATTAATAAATTACACCATTTACAGGCCATTTAAAGTTGTTCCTGTGTTTTTTTTTTAGCCTTTTTCCTTGTGCATATGAGAAAAAAATTCCAGAATTGTATAAATAAGAAAAAGGCACAAGAATAAAAAGTAAAAATTGTACAGTTGAATGACTAACTCCAGAGATCGGTTTTATTACCAGTGATTTTTTGTTTTTTGAAAAAATAGAGTGAAAAATGCTGAGCATAAGATGCGTATATGAGGAACTTGAACATGAGAGAATCCTTGAGCTTTGAATTTGATTGTTATTCTGAGGGTCTTACAGGTTGAAGAGACCAAAATAAAAACATCAGGTACCTTTCATCCAGCCACAATGATTGTAAATTATAGTGGAAGAGTTAAAATTTATGTATACTCTTAGTAGTAAATTACTCTTTATTGCACATAAATTAAGATAGTATTTAATGTAGTTACATGTCTAAGAGTTACACTTAAGGTGATTAAGTTAATACAGCCTTGAACTGGCAGATCCTTTATATTAAATATTATAAAAAACTTTTAAAAAGTATCTTAAGATCAAGACGAAGTATTGAAATTAAGGATACACGTACTGTATAAAATCGGTCTAACTACTAAAGTAATAAAACTATCTTAATGTGGGCTCAATAATATTTAAATTTAGTAATAAAATCTGTCTAACTACTAAAGTAATAAAACTATCTTAATTTCCTATATCAAATAATTGTAAAAAATTATATTTAATTTTCACCCAAGATTTTTTTTTCTTTTTTCTCTTTTTACTTCAACAATACTATGCTTCATTAGCTCCTTACAAATTAAAGCTAGAAACTTATATTGTGAATTTAGATACTTTATACAATCATTGCTACCGGTGATTGGAAAAATTCTCATTTTACACCAAAAAAATTGCAGGGCATGGTTCTATTAACACTATCTGTTTCAGTAATAAAACATACAAGTCTATTTTTTGTGGCCCTTTATATACTATCAATTGGCGATGGTGGTCACAAGCCGTGTGTACAAACATTCGCCGCAGATCAATTTGACGACGACACACCGGAGGAGAAAGATGCCAAAAGCTCATTCTTCAATTGGTGGTACTTAGGAGTAGTAGGGGGTTCAACTCTTGCTGTTTTTGTAGTAATATATCTTCAGGTAATTACTAAAATTAAATCCTTAATTTATTATTTAATCACATAATAACTCAATTATCTTTTCCACTCAACCTGGATTTGAAAATAGGATTTTTCTTTATACATTAAGAAGCCCTAACTGCCAAGTTTGTTTAAGAGTAAATTAAACATATTTGAATAAATACATAAATATCTTTTAAAACAAAAATTTATTTTATTACTTTATTTGGTTCTAAATATAAGATCTTTTATCTTTATTCTAAATATAAAACTCTTTACAGTATATGAAATAGTATGTATTATATATTTCCAAAAAATACTCATATTTAATGTATTTTAGAGAGAGATAAAGAAATTAAATAAGGGTAGTTTTGGAGAAATATTATGATTTTTGAAAAAATCATAGTAGTTAACTAATTTTAACTCATATTTTTAATCTGCGTGATTCGATTAAAATGATTTTATATTAAGAATTGAGTATTATAGTTTAATTCAATACGTATTTTATTTTTAATTCAAGCACTATTTCTTTTTTTTATTTTTTAAATATATATTCATAAATTTAAGAAGATTTATAGACTTTAAAATTTATTTAGACGAATGCGCTGTTTTGGTTCATCAAATTTTTAGAGAGCAAAATAAAATCCTCATGTTCCAAAGAGGATATGAAAAAAAAATATATATATCCATTCCATTTCTTATAATTTTTTATGGAACATCATAATCCATGTGACTGACTATTATTATGATGATGTAAAAATAGGACAATGTTGGGTGGGCTGTGGGCCTAGGAGTATTAGCTGGTGTGTTGGCTTTAGCTCTCGTATTGTTCTTGGTGGGAATCAAAAGGTACAGGAAGGAAGGCCCAACTGGAAGCCCATTTACAAGTATGGCCCAAGTTCTTGTGGCTGCAACTCGAAAATGGCGCGTAAATACCATAGTTGATCCTCACATGTATTTTTACGGCGAGGAGGAGCATGGTGGACTCTATTACCAAGGTCATCCCCAGTCTCATTCTTTGGCTCACACCGATCAATTCAGGTGCCTCTCATTTCTCTAGTATTTAATTTTACAAAAGAAATTCTATATTAGAGAGGATTTTTCAAGCCATAATTTCTTTATCAAGAAATGTAAAGTAGGAGTAATATCGAATCAACTATACTATTAGTCTTGGTACACATGAGAAGGGTTTTATGAAAGAGATAATGAGAGAAATTCTTGTGAAATATGTGTATATTATTCAAATTTTCTATGAATAAAAAATAGTCTTTTCATGAAATATTTCTTTTCTTTTTCTTTTCCTTTTTCATTTCCCTCAATCTGACTCCTTTATATCAAATATGGCCTGTATGATTGAGAATATGAGATCTTTAGAAGACAATATTGAAATGAGCACATTCAAACTTGTGTTACTTGGCACATGTTTCTTTAAATACAAAGTGGAAAATTGTTGCAGATTTCTTGAGAAGGCAATGATCATTGATGACCTTGATGCTCCAACCAAAACAAGAAACCCATGGAGACTTTGTTCAGTGACTCAAGTAGAAGAGGTCAAACTAGTTCTTCGTCTCATTCCCATATGGCTCAGCTGTTTAATGTTCACTGTCGTCCAAGCTCAGCTCCACACATTCGTCACCAAGCAAGGCAACACAATGGCTCGTTCCATCGGACCACACTTCCAGATCCCACCCGCATCGCTTCAAGGCGTCATCGGACTGACAATCCTCGTCATGGTCCCAATCTATGATCGAGTTTTCGTGCCCTTAGCTAGAAAATTCACAGGGCATCACTCTGGCATCACAGTGCTACAAAGGATTGGAATAGGTTTATTCTTGTCCATACTAAACATGGTTATCTCAGCCTTAGTAGAATCCAGAAGGGTTAGTGTTGCAATACAGTATGATCTTATAGATAATCCCAACGCTGTATTACCAATGAGCATATGGTGGTTGTTGCCTCAGTATATGATCACTGGTGTTTCTGATGCATTCACCATTGTTGGATTACAAGAGCTGTTCTATGATCAGATGCCAGAGGCAATGAGAAGTGTGGGGGCTGCAGCATATATAAGCATTGTAGGAGTTGGAAGCTTGGCTAGTAATTTAGTTATAGTTGTTGTGGAGGAAATCAGCTCAAGTTTTGGTGAGAAATGGTTGGGTAACAATTTGAACAGGGCACACCTTGATTATTATTATTGGGTTTTGGCTGGCTTAAGTGCTCTGGGTTTGTGTGTCTATGTTTGTCTTGCTAAGAAATTTGTGTACAAAAAGATTATGGAGGTTGAAACCAATTATCATAAGGATTCTAGTCTGAAGAATCACTATAATCGATTGTAGGAGATGACAGAAAAACAGTATAAGGTAATGTAAAATTTCTTGGAATATGTTGTGACTTTCATAATTTTTTCGTTAAAATATTTAGTTGTGGGGGTGTTTATATTTGGCTTGCTATTCGCCGTTAAAACTCGTCTTTTTTGTAGTTAGGATGTGCTATGATATGTCTTTAATAGATTGAGGAATATTCAATTACATTATGCATCTCTTGTTTTTTTTTTCCTTGAAAAATGTCTATATTCAACGGTCTAAAAGAAATAAATGAGATGGAAGTTGAGCTGTTAGAAACTTAAAATAATTAATATAGATATATTTATATATAATTTATAAAAAAATCACATGATTTTTAACCATAAACAATGCAAGTCATCTCAAATTTCATACAATATATGAGGTGTGCCTTTGGTTATGTATCATGTATTAATTAAAATACAACACAATAAATATATAACTATATAACATCATATAAGTTTTGTCCAATCAAAAAACAATTATAATTTTTGTTTAAACTTATTTATATACAATTATAAAAACATATATTGGGATAGATTGAAAAACTAAAATCTCACATTCGGAAGGAAGAAAAGATATATAGCCTTTATACGTGATAAAGAGTACGTGTTACTTGTCAAAGTGGATTTTTGGAGAGAAGGGTAGGTGCATTTTAATATTAATTAATTAATATTCATAAAATGATGAAAATTTTCTTAGAAGATATTGTGACTTTCAAGTTTTTTTGGTAAAATATTTAGTTGTGAAGGTGTTTATTTTTACTTTTGTCTTTAATTAGATTGAGGAATATCCAATTACATTATGCAGCATGCTTTTTATTTTTCCATTATTATAAAATATAGACCGGACCAGCTGGAAACCAGTGCTAGGTTCGATCTAGAAGAAAGTTATGATCGGCCGATTCAAAAGTCAGTGTGAACTAATAAAAAACTGATGGAACTGAATCTGAGCCGGGTAAACCAAGCATGGTTTTCCAAGCTCAGCACACACATTTGTCACCAAGCAAGCTGGCACAATGGTGCATGCGTTCAATTGGACAACACTTTGAAATCCCTCCTGCTTCAGTTAAAGGTGCCAGTGGACTTACAATATCCTGGTAACGATCCCAATCTATGATCAAGTTTTTGTGCTCTTAATTAGCTAGAATATTAACAGGGCATCGAGCTAGCTGGTATCAGAGTGTTACAGAGGATTGGAATAGGTTTATTAATTCTTGTTCATACGGTTGTCTTGATTATTTTTATTGGATTTTGGCAGGTTTAAGTTCTATGAGTTTGTGTTTATATTTGGCTAGCTAAGAATTTTGTATATATTATATAAAAAAAATTATGGTGGTTTAACCAATTACCAATGAGATCCTAGTCTCAATAATTGCTTTAATCAAGGGTAGCAAATGACAAGAAGAAAGGGAATGAAAGTAAAGTAAAATTTCTTACTAGTTATTATGATTCATTCTTGTCGTTTTACATCATTTCTAATATTAGTTAACTGAATTATACATAATAAAGTTTTAGTATTTTGATTAGTGAACATTTTTTGGTGCAATATTTAGTTTCAGGGTGAATGGATTGTCTTTAATTGGATTGAGGTGTTATCCAATTAAAATAGCACTTCCCGGTCTAGAAAAACGTCTATTCTTAGAGAGTAGTTTCTTTGTATTCCACTATATTTTTCATCTATTGCATCTCTAATCTCTAATCTCTTATTGTGGATTTGTGTAGTCAGATTTGTGATCAGTGAAAGGTTTATATATATTTCATATTTTATAAAAATATTTTAAAATATTAAAAAAATCATTAATTATGATCCTCGACAGTTCTAATATGCAATGGAGGATAATGTGTGTAATGAAAAAAATCCAAACATATATTAAAAAGAAGTAAATGAGAGAAAACATAAGATGTAAAAATATTACATGTAACTCACAAAACAAAAAACAAAAAAAAAATGCATGCAACACGTGTTAATTAGAGAACAACATATAATATGTAAATCTAACCATTCAAATTTGCAGTGGTATATAAAATATTAAAAAATAATTAAATATGAGTCTTTCATTGTAGATTTGATAATTCAATCTACAGTGGAAGATAGTAAGTGTAGTGAAGAGAATCTATCCATATATTAAAAAAAAGTAAATGAGAGAATAGGCGAGATGTAAAAATATTAAATGTGACCATGGCAAGAAAAAAAAAATACATGTAAAATGTGTTGATGGGAGAACAACACAATATGTAGATTTGTAGTGAAGAATAAAATATTAAAAATTAATTAAATATGATACTTTCACTGTGGATCTGCCAATTCGAATCGGCAGTAAAGGATAGCAAGTACAGTGAGAAAATCCATGCATATATTAAAAAGAAGAAAATGAAAGAAAAAGGTGAGATGTAAAAATATTCCATGTAACCTTGGAAAAAAATGTACATGTAACATATGTTGATTGGACAACAACATAATATGTAAACCTAACAATTCAAATCTGCAGTGGAGAATAAAATATTAAAAAAAAATAATATATTAAACTTTAATTTACTATAGATCTAACCATTCAAATTTGCAGTGAAGGATAATAAGTGTGGTAAAGAGAATTCAAATATATATATATATATATATTAAAAAGAAGTAAATGAGAGAAAATGTGAAATGTAAAAATACTACATGTAACCTTGGAAAAAATGTAACATATATAGATATGACAATTCAAATCCGCAAAATAGAGGATAAAATATTAAAAAATAATTAAATATGAACCTTTTATTGCAGATGTGACAATTTAAATATGTGGTAGAGAATAGCAAGTATAGTGAAGAGAATTCATACCTAAATTAAAAAAAAAAAGTGAAAGAGAAAAAATGTCATATGTAAAAATATTACATGACCATGGAAAAAAAAGAAAGAAAGAAAGAAACATGAAACAGGTGCTGATTGGAGAATAGCTCAAGATGTATATAGAAAACAGTGCATGATTTTTCTTCGGTAACAAAACAGTGTGTATATATATATAAATTGTCTTATCAAAAAACAACTTTAACATAGGATGTGTTTGGATTAGATTATGTATAAGTGATTATGAGGATAAGTGACAATAAGAATAAGTGATTATGTTTGATTTGTGTTTGGATATTTTTATCTCATAAGTGATTTTGAAAAAAGAAATGTGTTTGGATATTGGGGTTTAAGTGATTATTGGATGGATAATGAGAAGGAAAAATGAAATAAGTGATTATGGGAGGATAAGTGATTATCATAAATTGAAAAAATTAGTTTCTTCTATAAATATTTATTTGAGGTATAAGTGCTTATTGAAAAACTATTTCTGTTTGGCAATTCCACCACATAAGTACTTATGGATCCCCATGAATGTTTATTTATGTTATCCAAACAGGCTAACTATCTAATTTGTCTTTGATAACTATGCCTTTAATAGAAGCTCTTACATGCATGCTCAAAAAAAATTTACAAGATTACTATAGTTATTAACAAATATTTACATATAAATGTGGTAAAAACTTAAACAGCAATTCTTGTGAGGTTTAGTATATGCTTACTCTGGTGCACATTATAGGTCATTTTATATCAATTATATGTATATTAAAAAATTAATTTTTACTTAAAATCAATGTAAAAAATATCTATATTTTCTATTTTACTCTTATTAAATACCCTATTTTATTATCATTATAGGGTCATAAATGAGGAGTATGGAAGTATTAAAGATAGGAGCAAAATGAAAAGAAAAATAGTTAATACCCTATATTTTAGATAAAAAACTTGTTATACAAAATATTTTATAATATGGAATGGGAGGAGTATAACACTAAAATTTGTGTGTCTCAAATTTGGAAATCTTGTGCCCATATAAATCCTATGAAGTAATGTTTCCGAAAGTTTCATGAGCCATTTCTATTATGACCATTAAACTTAATGGGTGGTTGAGGATGACATGTGTTGAAGGCAATTAAAAAAAGGATTTCATTGATGAAATAGTAAGTTGAAAATTTGGAGGGAATATCGCTAAGATGACATCGGATTTTTTTTTTTGCAATCTGTAGTGGATAATAAAATATTAAAAAATAATTAAATATGAACCTTTCATTGTAGATCTGACAAACAATTCAAATCTGTAGTGGAAAATAGTAAGTGTAGTGAAGAGAATCCATGCATATGGTAAAAAGAAAAAAAAGAAGAGAATCCATACATATATTAAAAAGAAGTAAATGTGAGAAAATGTGAGAAGTAAAATTATTACATGTAACCGAGGCAAAATATATATATATATATATATATATATAGAACGTATTGATTGGAGAACAACACAATATGTAGCCATGATAATTCCAATCTACAGTGGAGAATAAAATATGACTCCCTCTGGTCTTAATTATTGGATCTTTTTATTTAAATCCTAAATATAGGACCCTTTACGATATATAAGGTAATATTTATTATATATTTTTAAAAAATACTCTTATTTAATGTATATCAAAGAGAGAGAAAAAAATATTAAATAATGACAGTTTTGAAAAAAATGTTATGATTTTCGGAGAAATCGAAATAGTTAACTAATTTTAATTACTATTTTTAATCCACACAATTTAATTAAAAGGATCTTAAATTAAGAACCAAAGGAATATAAAATAATTAAATAACATCGTTTCAGTGTAGATTTGACAATTCAAATATGCATACATAGGAGGATAGTGTAGTGAGGAGAATACATAAATATATTAAAAAGAAGTAAATGAGAAAAAGGCGGGTGAGATGTAAAAATATTACATGTAACCTTGGCAAGAAAAACAATACATATATATATAGCACGTGTTGATTGGTAAATAGCACAATATGTAGATCTAATAATTCTAATATGCAGTGGAGCATAAAATATTAAAATAATTAAATATGAATATTTCACTGTAGATTTGACAATTCAAATTTGTGGTGGATGAGACTAAGTGTAATGAAAAGAATTTATATATATATATATATTAACCATCTAACTTATATTTTATGCATAATATTTTGGGGGAATCACATTTTGGAACTAAAATCTCAAATTAATTGCAAAACAGATTTTTTTACTATTTATTTTTCTAATTTTGCAACTCAGTTTCCCATTTTTATCACTGAATTTTAGTTAAAAATCCTCTTTTGTGATTAATTGGAGATCTTGGTCCCAAAATGTGATTCCCCCTAATATTTTTATCAATTTTATTATAAACAAAAAGAAAAAAATGTAATACATGTTGATTGGAGAACAGCACAATGTGTAGATTTAACAATTCAAATTTACAGTAGAGGATAAAATATTAACAATTAATTAATTAAATATGAATCTTTCACAGTAGATCTAATAATTTAAATCTACACGAGAGAATACTAAGTGTAGTGAAGAGAATCCATACCCATGTTAGAAAGAAGTGAATGAGAGTGAGATGTAAAAATCTTACATCTAACCTGCGCCAAAACAAAAAATGTAACAGTGTTGATTGGATAACATGCAGCTTAACATGTATATATAAAACCGTATAATTTTTTTTTTTGGTTGCAAGACAGTGTATATATAAATTGTCCTATGAAAAAAAAAACAACTTCAGTACTATCTAATTTGTCTTCGATAACTGTCTTTTTATGGAAACTTTTACATGCATGCTCAGAAAAATTTACAAGATTCACTATAGTTTTTAATAAATATTTGCATATAAATGTGGTAAAAGATAAATTCTTGTGAGGCTTAGTATAACACTAAACCTCTGGTGTCTAAAATTTGGAAAACTTGTGCCCATAACTTGAAGAATTAATTACGTATTACCATTCCTCTCCACAGCATTCAGCAAAAGTAAAATCACGCTATTATCTGTTATCTATCAATATATATAAATAATTTACAACTAATCAAGAGGGCTGAGATGTTATTATAAGTTGCTTAGAAATGAATGAGTTTTTCGTGGAGATGAATATATTCATGAGGTAAGAAAACTCACTTCAATGTTTCTTAACATATAGAAGAGATATATAAGAAAACACACTTGAAAGTTAGAATTATGTTGAAACTATCCAGTCCCCTCACCACTATCCCATATCTTTAGTACTGCAAATATTCGTTAATTAACATAAAAAAGTATATGAAACAAAATTGTAATTATAAAATAATACACAGTTGGACATAACAGCCGACTTGTTTACGACTGAACCATAAACAATTAAGCTGTTAACAAAATTCTTATATTAGTAAAACCATATAAAACATTATAACTTCAAATAAATGTAGATCCATTGTTCATTAACTCCCCTAATCACTGTTATAAAAATTGCAATAATAGGTACACTTTTCCCGCTCTAATTCTCACTTCCCCACAGTCCCATATATATGTGTGTGTATAAATAAGCACCAACATGCGTCTCGAACCAGAACACAACAGACCATCTTCATACTTTCGATTCTCTCTCACAACTTTAACTCTCTCTCTCTCACTCACCGTCTCTGTCATCCATGGAAGAAAGCAGCAGCAACAACGCCGTCATGAACAACCGCTCCTCCTCTACCCGCAAGGGTGGCTGGCAGGCCGCCATCTTCATCATCTGTTAGTCTCATTTCCAACTCACATATCCTTCTGTCTCGGACACGACCATTGGTGTTTCTTAACAAGCTTACGTTAGATTCGCTAACATATTGTGATCTTATTCTTCCCAATTCGCAGGTGTGGAGTTCGCAGAGAGGTTCGCGTACCAAGGGCTGGCCGGAAACCTGATAACATACCTGACGAATGTTCTTTATCAGCCCATGGCGACGGCGGCCAAAAACGTCAACTTGTGGATCGGCATTTCATCGCTGTTTCCTTTGCTGGGTGGCTTCATCGCTGACTCCTATCTGGGTCGTTTCAAAACCATCCTCTGGTCTTCCCTTATCTATCTCTTGGTAAGAAGCTTTTTCGGTCCTGATTTTACGATTTGAATATTCTCCTTGGATCCAATATTCCTGTGATGCAACATGTTGTTTGAACTTAAAAGTTATATTTTTAGTTTCACAAGTTGAAAAATTTTAAACACTAAATGTTCTTTTAGTCTTGGTTGTGTCTGTTTTTCATCATCTTCCACATCACTGCTTAGTTTGTTTAACGAGCACAGTTCCCTCCTATCACATTAGACGCTGCATGCAAGTAGTAAACGTAAAGAATAAGCACACACGTATCTGACTTCCCTAGCTACTGATCACATTTTGCAGATTAGCTATATATCTGTGCAATAAATAATTACTTCACTTATACTTTTACTCTCTCCATACTTATTAAAAATCTGATCTGCAAAAACTATAAAAGAAAAAGAAAAAAAAGATCTATAGAAGCCGAACACCCCACACATTTATATCTATATGTGTGCGCGCATGCATGTAGTTATTATTGATGTATCAAAAAAAAGCATGAATCTTTTGGTGGGGTTGCAGATTCCCTATATAATTATGCTCGTATTTGCAATTAATTGAACATATTTTTTTCTACACATAATAACAAAAATTCTAATGTTGCACAAAAATGGTAGGGCATGGTTTTGTTGACACTATCTGTGTCAAGAATCAAACACACAACTCTATTTTTTGTGGCTCTTTATATACTATCTATTGGGGACGGTGGTCACAAGCCATGTGTACAAACTTTTGCTGCTGATCAATTTGGTGACGAAACACAAGAGGAGAGGGATGCCAAGAGCTCTTTCTTTAATTGGTGGTACTTAGGGATCGTGGCTGGTTCAACTGCTGCAGTTTTGGTAGTTATATATCTCCAGGTAAATAATTAAATTCCTAATTCTTAATTTCTTTAAGTGCTCATTCTTTAATTTATTCATACATATATATTGATAACAAATAATATTTCGACCATCTTTTTTCGTATTTTATGAAACACTAAAATTTGTGTGAACGATTATACTATGAAAAATAGGATAATGTCGGGTGGGTTGTGGGCCTGGGAGTGCTAGCATGTGTGTTGGTTTTGGCATTGGCTATGTTTTTATTGGGAATCAAAAAGTACAAGAAAGAAGGCCCAACTGGAAGCCCATTCACCAGAATGGCCCAAGTTTTCGTAGCGGCTATTCGAAAATGGCGCGTGAAGGCCCCGTCCAATGATCAGCCCAATTACTGGTACGGCGGCAACGAGCACGATGGGTCCCACCTCGAACGCTTGGCTCATACCAACCAATTCAGGTGCTTTTCCTTTCCATTTCTCCCTAATAACTTGACAAAAAAAAATTGCTCAAGAGGGGAAAAAAAAGATGTTGTACCAATAGAAAATTGGCTTTAAATTCGACATACTTGATAAATAGTTGTCTTTTAAACATGCTGTTTTGTATTTAATTCCTAATCGTGTATGTGAAAAAGACCTAGGCATACCCTTGCTGTTAGGAAAAAAATGGCTTTAAATTGAAAAATTAATACACTATTACCAACCACCATATTACACCGCGGAATATTATTGTAGATTACTGGAGAAAGCAATGATCATTGATGAGGTTGATGCCTCAAGCGAGACCAAGAACCCATGGAGACTATGTTCAGTGATTCAAGTAGAAGAAGTGAAGCTCGTTCTTCGTCTCATCCCCATATGGCTAAATTGTTTAATGTTCACTGTTATCCAATCTCAACTCCACACATTCTTCATCAAGCAAGGCAACACAATGGCTCGTTCGGTTGGAAAACACTTCCAAATCCCTCCTGCATCACTTCAAGGCGTCGTTGGATTCACAATCCTCGTCGCTGTCCCAATCTACGACCGAGTTTTCGTGCCCCTAGCTAGAAAATTCACAGGCCATCCAGCTGGTATCACAGTATTACAAAGAATCGGAACAGGTCTGTTCTTGTCTATACTTAACATGGCTGTCTCTGCCCTAGTAGAAACCAGAAGAGTTGGTGTTGCCAGAAAGTACAATCTCACAGATAATCCCAAAGCTATAATACCAATGAGCATTTGGTGGTTGCTTCCTCAGTTTATGATCGCTGGTATTTCTGATGCATTCGCCATTGTTGGAATGCAAGAACTGTTCTATGATCAGGTGCCAGAAGCAATGAGAAGTTTGGGTGCTGCAGCATATATAAGCAGTGTAGGAGTTGGAAGCTTGGTTAGTAATGTTGTGATAGTTGTGGTGGAGGAAATTAGCTCACGAGCTGGTGATCAATGGTTAGGGAACAATCTGAATAAGGCACACCTTGATGATTTTTACTGGGTTCTGGTTGGTTTAAGTGTTATAAGCTTTTGTGTTTATGTTTGGCTTGCTAAGCGTTTCATCTACAAGAAGATTAATGTGGCTGAGACTAGCAACCAAGAAGGTTCTGATCCCAATAATGATGATGATCAAGTGTAAAACGTGAAAAGAAAGAATGTAGGAGTGAAGTGATTTTATTGTCTTTCAGCTTATGATTTTTATTGTTAATTAATGTTCCACTTCAATTGGTTAGTAAAATTCTAGCATTTCATGCAATTTTATTATTTCTTTTCATTTTTTTGGGTTATTAGTTTGTCTTGTACCGCCTCCATTTTAAAATTTTTATTATTTAAGGTTTTAACACATAAAGTAAGAAATAATTAATTATTATATATATTGACAAAAATACCATCATTTAATTAATTTATATTGTAATTAAAAAAAAGAAAGGACAAAAAGAATAATAATAATAATAATAATAATAAATAATGAGAGCATAATTAAAAATTGAAGTTTTGAAATTCTAAAATAACAAAAGTCTTGAAACAAAATGAAAAGTCTAAAGCTACAAAAATTTATGATCGGAGAGAGTATTATATTGGGATATCATTCAATTGCAATGCCAAAGAACATTATTCCCTGATATGTCTTTAATAATTGCGCATTCTATGGATCCTAAATTCTTGATAAAGAGTACTTATTAATCCAATGATTTAAATATATATTATAACTAATCTGAATTTAACAAACACAAACATTTGCATCTTGAAATACCAATGTCTACACAATACATGTTTTCAGTGGCAGACTAGGACCCTAGCTCAGTGGGTGCAATTTTTTTTTTCAAATGATAGAAACTATTATCATATAAAAGATATACTAAAATCATATAAAATTTCTACATATAAAATCAAATATATGTAGCTGAGATTTACATCATTGATATGTGGAGCAGTGTTGAGATATGATTTGAAATATTGAGATAGGATCATATATTTGGATTTATTTATTGTTCTTCTTTCCCTATTTATTATTGATTTGGGCTTACTTTTATTCTGATGATAATTTATTTTAGATTTCTATTTATATACAAATTTAGTGGGTTAAAAAATAATATATATCTGGGTATAAAATAGAAACCATAACACATATGTACATCTAATTTTGGGGAATTTAGGGGGTACAGCCGCCCCTACTAAAGAGTACATAGGTCCGCCCGTGCATGTTTTGAGTCAGGAAAAATAAAACGCTAGCTAGCTAATCAAATATATAAAGCAACCTTTTGTAGCATTTGAAAGTTTAATTTGATAACAACATATGGCAGCATTTGAAGGTAAGGATGAACTTAATGAAAATTTAAGTTGTAATAATCATCCTATTAACGATGTCAAGATCAAGATGATGGAAAAGTCAATGTTTTATTATTTAACTAACAAGTTTTCTTCGTACATTACTCTAATTCTACTAAATGAGTTAGATTGTTTATAATTTATGATTACTGTGACTTATTGTAAATGTCAGTATATATTAATATATTGATTCCTGTGGACAGATAAATTTTTTTCTTTTATGCATGAAAATTTTGCCACAATAAGTTACACCAGAATATCATATTTCAATTAGTTACAAATAAATAAGAATTTGTTGTACCATGGTCCAATCAATCTCATTTCTGAATATATGATAAGTGGGATGTGAAAAATGATCACAGTTTAATTAAAAGTAAATCCTTAACAACACACTTAATTTCAAATTACATTCAAACTATCCCATGCATTCCCTCTCCTCTAGACCATTTTTAGTGTAAACATTAATATAAATGGTTACATTTCCCAAACGATCAATCAAATATTATAGTGAAAAAGAAATCTCACCAGAAAAAGGGATTTTGCTGGGGAAGGATTTTTTCCACCGAAAACTTGACAGATTTCAAAATTATAATTGTTCAATTGTTCAATTGTTCCAATTATGATTTTTTTTAAAAAAATAAATAAAATGGGAAAGTCAATGATATGATATGCTTATTAAACAAAGAAAGAGAGAATTTGAGGGCCATCATATGTAGGACTTTTTCCATATTCAAAAGGCTGTTTGGAAATCAGAATTCTCTTTGCTTTTGGTCAATTTGGCCCTTTAAATTTGTCAAAAGACAATCATTTTAATACCAATAAATATTCTGAGCGCAATATTTGACTGATGAAATAATTTTCTTCTTGATTAGCAGTCTTCTTTTAAAATGAATATATAAATACATAATATTAATAGTAAGAAGGTCAATGGCATTTATGAGATTCTTTATCTTATTATCGCATGTGTATGATCTTGGAAACAAGATATGGTTGGCTACTACGAAGGAATTGATTGAATAAAAAATTAAGATATACAATAATAATTATCTCTAAACTCATTTTTGCTAACCGAACTAATTGATATTTTATTTATTTATTTGGCAAACCTCACATTCGCTTCTGTCAATTCTACAACACCTATATCAAGGGGAAAAATGGAAGGTCAAGATTAAGTTTAATCAAGGGCTGCGATTCAATTACAAAAGGAGTGATCTAAGCCGTTGACTGACAAAGGCCTAAGAATGGTCCAATAAAGGGGACAAAGACCTAAGATTGCAATTTAAAAAATGCATGCTGTACGAAGAAGCACATTATTTGGTCCCATATCATGTGCAATATATGTGTCTGTAAAAATCCTCACAACTTCATTTCACCAACTAACTCATTTTGCAATAAATGGCAAAATTTGATCTAACAAAAAAGTAAAAGGCAAAAAATTCAATTTTATACAAAAATTAAATTTTGACTCACTTCAACAGTAAAATAAAAAATGTGTAATAGTTTCTTTAAGATTTGTCTGAATACTCTATATAAGCAACTTGATTTGCTTTGCAAGAGAGAAGAATAAGGACCAAACATGAATATAAAACATAACTATAATCTTTATAATTAGTTGGTATTATTCAAATAATTGATTCACTTCTGTTTGAACAACAAATTGTATTATTCATAAGTTACAAATAGTGTAACTTACTTTTTGTATAGAAAAAATGTGTCTTATTTCATTTAAATTAATATTACCTCATTTGTTTTTAAATGTGATTTAAGGTTTTATTATACATATTAAAAAATACAATTAATATGGTAGGGTTCCTTTTTAAATTTATTAATATACCCTTATATAAATAAATAGATATAAAAAAGAACAATTAATATTATGTTTGACTTTTAAAATGTTATTTTGGAATTTTAAAATGACAACTAAATATAAACAATTTTTTTTTAAAATTTGACAAATAAAAAGAAATAAAGAGAGTACTAATATAACTAATATTAAATATGGAATCATAAGTTATGAATAGTAGGATTTATCTGTATGGAATGCATGGAAAAATATACCTAATTTTTTTTTTAAAAAAATTAAGCTTGTCAAGCATGTGCGTGTTGTGAATACATATCTAAACAGTATCCATTTTCCAAGTCAACTGTTATGCACTGCAATGTATAGTTAGTTGCATTTAATAATGAAACAAAAAGGTCAAAAGGAATAATGATGGACAAGTCCAATGTTAAATTAGGAAAAAAGAAGACAGCATCATCATCTTTTGCTTGTTTTTCAATTCAAGAATCAACCTAGAAGATCCTGCAGATTCTAGATGAAATCTGTGTGATCTCTTTTTCCAAACCGTGAGATTTCCTATGAGCATTTTGTATCTTCCTCATCATCGTGGGTCTCCCTTTTTAAAATGTCCCATCCTCATCCATCTTCATCTTCATTTTCATCTAACTGAATTCTCTTTTATCTTCCTCTCTTTCTGGATATGGCTGCACAGGCACAGTTTCATGTTTTAGCTGTTGATGATAGTCTAATCGATAGAATGTTGATTGAGAGGCTCCTCAAAACCTCTTCTTATCATGGTACTTTTGTTTCCTCTCTTCTTGGGTTCTTTTTTCTGGATAAATCAATATCAATATAAAATGTAAAATATATAACTATTCATGAGTTACGAATAATACGTCTCATTCTCGTTCTCCGTGTAATGCATGAAGAGACGCTTGTGGTTTAGATTATAACATTAGATATATACGAGCTCAATTCAGTTTTTTTTTTTTCGGAGATATGAATTTAGATTGTGACATATAGAACTTGTGTTATGCAGTAACTGCAGTGGAGTCTGGCAGCAAGGCTCTGAAATTTCTGGGTTTGCAAGAGGAAGAGAAGATGAATGTAGAATCTGCCATTGTTGGTGCAGAAACTCATCAGGTTGAATTGTGATATTAATGCATAATCTTTAGCATTTCTCTGGGTTGTTGAATTTGAATTGATCTTTGGTATGATTCACGCAGGACTTGGAAGTAAACTTGATCATCACAGATTACTGTATGCCAGAAATGACAGGCTATGATCTCATGAGAAAAATCAAGGCAAGTTGCTGCAGTATCTAAAGTCTTGGGGGGGAAAAAAGGAAAAAGTACATGTGAAGACCCAAATGTTAAAACATTTAGTTATATCAGTTGTGTAACTTTGATTTTAGGAATAATTACAATTTTTAAAATCTTTTGACCAATAAATTTTAACATATGGATCCTTAAATGTAATTTTTTGCCAAAAAAAAATGTATCACTTCTTTATCAAAATTTTGTGTCCAGTTTCTAATACTACAAATTTTTCCCAAAAATTTCTGTTGTGATCCAAAGACATCGGTATTCATTATCTTCATACGAAAAATGACCTAAAACTATTTTTTCAATAGGCATGTCGTAACCTTTCAATCACTCGTATTTTTTTTTTCTATTTTTGAAGTTAGATGATAATGGAATTTCACTAATTTGCAGGAATCTGAATCTCTAAGAGACATACCTGTTGTGATTATGTCCTCAGAGAATGTGCCATCAAGGATCAATAGGTAAGAGAAACTGCATATTACATTATATGGAAATTTCAAATTCACAAAATTGAAGGGTATCACATGACTAAATCTGAAATCTAATCATTTTTTTTTGGGGTGTTTGGATCAGATGTTTAGAAGAAGGAGCTGAGGAATTCTTTCTGAAACCAGTCCAACAGTCAGACCTAAACAGGCTCAAACCTCATTTGCTGAGAACAAAAGTTAAGGAAGAAGACCAATCGTCCATAAATAATACAAGAGAAGACCAGGAAGAGTGCAATTTTCAAGAAAAATGTAGGCCAAAAGTATAGGACAAGTCATTTCAATTAACGGTTTTGACCATTTTTCTCGTGTCTCACAAGCAAAGTTAACGAGTTGATGGAGATTTAATCAAGCTAATAGTTTTGGATCTAAATCCAAGAGGGGGAGAGAATTTCATTCAAATTTTTCATTTTCCACCATTGTTTTTTCCCAAGAGTAATTTTCATTCAATTTTTCTTCCTGTGGATAAGCATAATAATAATAGAAAAAAGAAGAAACTAACAATGAGATTTTTTTTTTAATAAAAAGGTAATTTTAAAAATTATTACAACTCTCCTAGGTTCCTCACAGTAAAATACTTTTGCCAATTTCACTGCTCTAAAAGATGAAGAGTCAAGAGTATTCTAATCAAATGAGTTTAGTTGTCATGTATCTTTCAATTTTCAAAATAAGAACATAAGATCTTTCATACTAACATTAACATCATGAAATAACATCTTCAGTGAGAGATAAAATCAACATAACCTGTAAAAACATAACCAGTATCGCACTAAAGTGTTATAATAACATTAGTATAGTGTTGCCAATTGAAGAAACAACCATCTTTCTTTAGTATCCCCAGAAATGAAACAGGGGGAAAACTAGAGACTGCTCACATCTTCCTACCTCAACACAACTAGACATGACACTTTACAAAAGAATATGCAGAGAACCATTCGTTCTTCCGTTACGCATGAGCAGACAAAAATGATACCACAACTGCTACGTAGTTCTCCACAAAAGAATAGTGCATGACACCCCCTAATACCAGTTGCATCAAGAATCATCATCCTCCTTACATGTGCACTTTGTGAACATTCAAAATGAGCATTTATATCCAAAAAAATTGAAAATGCCTCATAAACAATTGGCAGGTGTAGAAAACTGCGAGCAGGGAGTTGTCCATGCTTAAGCAAATTAGTCAGTTCTTAATAATGGCAGGTCAGACTCCTGAAATAGGAGAAAAAGAGAAAAGAATAAGAGAATTAGTATACAAGGAAAAATAACAAAACAATACGTTCAGTATGAAGCTTCTGTCTTGGAATGAAACCAGTAAAATAAAATGATGCAATACAACAATTTAATTCCCCAGAGATCGTTAATTAATTTAAAGATATTCAGTCAAAAGCAACAACAAGGATCAACTTCCACTCCAAATAATAGAGATCACAGTACAATTTTATCAAATATATTAATTCCAGAAGTACCATTTTTGCTATTTTGTTGATTGCTAAACCTGAATATATAGGTAAGAAATCAATAGAACATTTGCCATTATGTTCTGCCAAGCGCCATGAATCCATTACTCCTCATTTTTCCTTCATTTGATGTTACCAAACATGAACAGAGTTATGTAAAAGTTATTATGAACAAACCTTCTACATCATGAGGATTGGTGTTCACAAATCTAAGTTCCAGTAGATAACTGTTTTCTGCAAAATCATGCAAAGAGCGTGCTCGTCCCACTTCATCTTCTGATTGGACAACAGCTTTAGCTGGGAATTTTCTACCATCATTAGATTGGACAACAGCTTTAGCTGGGAAGTCTCTACTTTTGTCAGCATCCTGTTTAGACATTGATAGTTAAAGCATGAGTACAGCAAAAGTAGGGAAAAGGTGAGAAAACCTATGCAGCCCAAAAATAAAAGGAAAAGTAACCAAAATAACAAATTAGTAATTCTATAAAACAGGTCATCATTCATCACATGGTAACTGGTAGAGTCATAATTCTGAAAGATGTGTAGTCCAGATCATAGAGTTTCACCTGTAAAAATTCTAGCATTTGCTCTTCAATTGTACCACGCATTGCTAATGTTTCCACATGAATGGGGCGACAAGCACCCATACGATGAGCACGGCTAATTACTTGTTCCTCTATGCTGGTAAGTTTTTAACCATTAGAATTGGTTAGAGGATATGATTAAATTGGATTAATGTGGTGATTTGATTTGTAGCACGATGATAACAGTAAATTGTGGATAGGAAAGACACACACATGTAAAAATCAATTTATTCAACAACAATGCTCCGAAAGCCAATTAACTTGATTTTGATTGTGGAAAGTTTCATAAAACATCTTAGTGCATATTTGCCACGTTATTGAATGTGCGTTCCACCTTTTGCAAACAAACACATACTAATAGTTTTCCAACCAGAAAAAAAATTGAGGCATTAAAAATCCTGAATTATCAAACTCAATTTTCACCTCAGCCTCATACAACAAAGTATTTTTTACCCATAGATTGATTAAATGTATTACCTTCTATCCCAGATTGGTTCCATTAAAAAAACGTGTGTAACAAAACTCAAGTCAAGACCCAATGCAGCACTTCCGTCCATCACAAGTACCATACAACAGGGATCATGCTGGAATGTGGCCAGTGACTTTTTCTGGAAAAGAAAAAAGCGAACTACCCCTAGGTCAGAACCAAAAATAAATATTACTCAGCAACAGTAGTTGAGATTTCTCTAACATCATACCTTGTTGCTTGAATGCATTGGACTATACATCCCAGCATATTTAATACCAGCAATAGTCAACTGGTCAGAGAGAAATGCAAGTTAATAATATTATCATTTTGAAAAGAATTCACAAAAAAATATCATACCCAAAATCTGGCACAGGGAGTACACCTGCTGTTCAATGACGTGTATATGCTCAAGAAATTGAGAAAATATCAGAACTTTCTCAGGCATATTATTGGGCTCAGTGCTAAGAGGGCATTGCTGGAATGATGATTTCACATCTCTCATCCGTTGAGGGCAACTGCTTTCAGCAAGAACCTGATCATTGCTATTGTTCAAATAGTAGCCCTTCTCCTTATTGGATTCTTGCAAAGCTTTCAATCTCTGGACAAGATAGGAGACCTTGCTACTAGATGTTGATTGCCAATCAGGATCCCAATTATCCTGCACTCACAACAGAGCAGATTTACGATGATTTGCATACAAAAAATCATAGCAACTAGATTTTTAATAAAAACCCTGCCTGTTTATATGAAGGTTGCAGCTCAATAAGATCTTTGGGTACAGGCCACTTTGGGTTGGGATTTTCAGGGCGGGCTAGAGAATCAGGATTCTGCATCTCATATAATTTATTGCATCCAGGATAAGTACACTTCATACTGTCTAATGCAACACAATCAAGGCACAATAGATGCCGACATGGCGTAATAAAGGGAAGGCGGCACCATTCCTTGCACCTTCACAAAAAAAAAAAAAGCAGTTCAATATGGCTATTAATAGAATCAAAGCACATTAAACATCAAAAGGCATATTACCTGACACAGCGGCCACCACAAAGGAGATTATATCTTATAGAGGAATACTCACCCGAATCAGGTTCCAAACCCCTTTCTACTAACATATCCATTGTTTCCTGAATATCTTCTCCAGCATGTGTAATTTTAATATGTCCAGCAACACAGCACGAGAGCCTGACATTTTTTATAGTTGCACTCCTAAATTTCCATTGTTTTCGATTCAGTAGACTCTCAACATGTGAAGGATCGTTCCAATCAGCCATTAATATATTACGACGAACTGTTAGTACCAATTCATTATAAGTTCCAGCATGCTCATCAGTAAAATCTAGATAGACAGCTTTCTTGATACATGGTGGAATATTATGCAAGTCTATTTTCCTTGCACTAATCATGCAGTTACGAAGTAGATGCAACAGACGAGACCTTCCTTCCTCCATCTCTGCCTCAAATGGCTTAAGGATGCCAACTTCCCATGACTTCGGATTCAGCCCATAAGCTTCTTCATGAAGGAACCTTAGCAACGGTTGTAAATGTGATAGTTGACTTTTAGGAGTGTTAGGTGTTGGTGTTCCTGTTAGTATCCAACGATTTGACGCTGTCAATGAAATAGCCATTTGCAACTTGTTTGTTAAGTTCACACTTGAGCCAAGAGTGTGCCCTTCATCTAACATGATCCTAAGCCAATGGACTTGCATCAAAACACTTCTCTTACGTGGGCTCCACTCTGCACTTAGACGACTAAATGTAGTAATGACAACATCATAATCCCATGCCAGACTATGCACAGATGGCTTCCACTTCCAAGTATCAGTCCAAACATAAACTCGCAGTTGACTATCTTTGACATGCTTTTCTATTTGTGTTTTCCAGTGATCGATCAGGTTAGCAGGAACAACTACAAGGGTTGCTCTTGACAAGTATAACCTAAATGAATCTAATGGCTCACGCAAAGCCATGCCAAGGGCAGCCACATCAAAAGCCAAATTATCAAGATTTTGTGGGTAGTACCACCTGGTTACACCTTTCTCTAGTTTCTTAATGAGGCCAAATGCCTGAAATATTTTGTGGTATGGATTAAGATATCCACCAGACACAGTGCAGGTGCTTAAAACAGGACCCCATGTGCCATTTATCTCCATTTCAGCAAGCTTGTCAGGAGAAAGTCTAGCCAACCAAGTCAGGGCCTTCTTTGTCTCAGAATTTATCAATGTGTAATGCTCCTTAAGTACGCTGGTGAAAAATGAAACATTCTTCTTCTCACCCCCTGCACTACCCTTCACATGAAATCCTGGCAAATAAGTTATTTGGCAGCTATTATGCCAAGTTTGTTCTGGGATGCTACAACTCTGATATAAAGGATCAGTGTTCATGCTACAAAATCATGCTGCATTAGTATTAGCTGTACTGGTATCTGTAAGCTTTCGCCACTTCTGGCAAGCATCACATTGAATCCAAGTCTCATTGTACTCAAAAGAATCCACTGTTGACTTCTCAGGCACCCTGCAACCCTTTTCATGTCCATATAAAGTATCAACTGCCTTATTTTGAGATCCACGTGTTTCAACATCTGATGCATGCTCTAGTTTAGGAGAGTTTCCACTATCTTTTCTTTCCTTGGAAAGCCCTGCTTCCTCTTCAAAAGTGATACATAGATTTTTCTTTACGCAACTCAAGGTCCAAGAGCATCGATTTGCAGGCCATGGTTGCTCAGAGCATTCGCCTACAGGTGATTTCTTTTCTTCCCTAGAACATTTATTATTAAGTCCACTGGTTTTCTCAGCAGGAACCTTCAACCTGGCTCTTTTGAAGGAGTGATCATGGTTCTCATTACTCCTACAAGCATCCTGGCATATGTCCCTCTTCCCCAAATTACTATTGTCAATGATGTAACTACCGTCAATATCATAATAGCCACATTTAAGATTACCATTATGGTGACACCAAACCACCTTTGCTCCATCTGGTGGATCAGCCATTGTACCTTGTGTCTTCATTATAAGAGAAAGAGCTGTCACAGTCTTGCCCAAACCAGGCTCATCACAGAACATTCCACCACAAAAATCTCTGATGGTGGGTGTTTCCCCAATGACTATCTCACCAGATACAGTATTTACATGGAAAATAAAGCCATCCTCTGTTGAAAAAAAAAGATACAAAGGATGTGCCAAGCGTTCAGCATTTCGCTCCCGATGCAACATCCACTCAATAGCTGCCTGCTGGTGAGGAAACAGTTTCAACTTCGTACAAGGCATTATTGAAGCAGCCAAGGATCTTAGATGGTGACAAGTTGCAGAAACCCTAGGAAGGTCCATTGGGCCTAGAGGAGCTAGAATTTTAGTTAACAGGTCATCAGATAACTCCCAAATCCCAGATCTCCAAGAGTCATCCAAGGGTACTATCCTGGAATTATCAGACTTCTGCTGTCTTCCGACACCTGGTATCCTCTTAAAAATCTCATGAAGTTCAAATAGACTATTCTTTGAAGAATCATTCGCATGATAGTGGAGTTTGCAACCAAATACATGACAGTCACAAAGGTTCCAAATGCTCTCACTAGCCCCCTGAATCTTCCTAAAATAGTTTGAACAAGAAAGCATAGATCTTCTCTCAATCCAGTCACACCTGTAGAAAGCATTTGTGTTAGCAAACAAAGAGAGTCAGGGTTATAAGTTGAACAGAATAATGAGAAAGGGGAGAGAGGGGATTAAACAGTTTCTTTCTATTACAAGGCCCTAGTTCGTGATAACAAAATTAGAGACTAGTCAGAAACAATATATGACCATTCTAGAGATGGATTTCATTTTGATGAAATGATTGGTTACAATAAAATTGGATCTCAACTAAGAATGCAGATTCCACTGATGTATCATACGTATTTTTCTTTTCTTATTTAAATATTTTACATCCCTTTAAAGATTTATCCATGAAGTCAACATGCACATGCTGATAGTAAACAAGAACAACATAAATTTTCAAATGCATGTCAAAGCCGTCTTTGTTAAGGATAAAAAAATTTTCGATTCGTAATTACAAATAACAGCATTATGTAAATATAAATGTCCAATCAACCATCTGCAGGCAGCCTAAATCTGACATGTTGACCATTTTAACACCACCACAATATAGGATTGACAGTTAAGTTTTTGTGCATTGATCATTAGAACCAGATGATGCAGCAAAAACACCTGAAACTGAAGTCTCAGGAGAATATGAAGTGAAAATCTCAAAAAATTTACAAACCACAATCATAACAAGACAAATAAACAAGTTTACAGATGCTCAGTGTACACAGTACACTTGAACATATTTTATTACCAGAAGAAATTGATCATACCAAACAAGCTTAACAAATCATTTTAACATAAGATATCCATGAAAATTGAATAGGAAACTTGAGATATATTTCAGTGCAAACCCAAAGCCACACTCTATCAACCAGTCAATAAAGCCTTCTGAAGATCACCGAAGCACTTACTCATATAACAGAAGTGACTAAGACAGAAAAGCATTTCATTAATAGCCTTGCCATTAGAATTTTTCAATCACATAACCCGTTAGGACTGATTGGCTGTCTTGTAAAAGTTATGCTTTTTGAAAACTTCTTTTCTCAAAATCACTTGTCCCAAGGACTGTAAAAAAGAAGTACAATGTTTGGGGAAATGTCTGTAAATTTTTATTTAAGGATATTTTCTCTAAAATATACTGACAGACCTCTGGAGTCCGAACCAATTCCCTGATTCTCTCTCTAAAGCTTTGTTTGGATTGAGGATAAAATAAGGGGGAGGGAAAACAAAGGGAGATCTAGACAAGGAGGTGTCTAGGTTCCTCTTTGTTTTCTTTTCTCTCCGATTTTCCCCTCATTCAAACGGAGGGTAAGTGGAAGAATATATTTTGCAGCCATTTAAAAATGACTATTTGTAATGGCTAAACAAATATAGAAATTTGATTTATTAGAAAAGAGTTTTTCTTTCCTCAATAAGATGGCCAAATAAGACTGAAGAAAGTAGTAATAAAGCACATTGAATTATGGGAAATTGGCAATTGACTCTTAAATATACGCCAATCATGACTATAACATTATATACATTATATTTTCGTCAGGATCTCCAAGCCTATTTCTCCAAACACGGATGTATCCTTGCCAGTACAGAATTCAGCTCAAACTAACACGCGTTATAACACCATTAACTAGCATCAAAGGCAGAATCACATACAATTGCGAGCACCGCATCAAAATTTCTATAGAAAATGAATTCCTTCTTCGGATTACATGTAGCTTTAGATTATAAACACAAACCTCAAATGCCGAAAAAGAGAACCAGCAGTGGACCCAGATTTTGGAAACTGCCAACCACTCCACAATGCAATCGGAAGGTACACATCGACCAGTACCACAGCTCTAGCCTCCCCACAGTCTCCAAGCTCAACCAAAACTACTCGAGCATCAATATTTAAGCACTTGCGGCTAACCAGAGCGTGAAGCTGGTGAATCACACTAACACTCCCATTCACCATCCCTATTTTTGTCATCCTCTTCCTCCTCAAGCTACCACTTCCCGACACCACACCATGTTTTCTTCTTACATTGCTCTTCTTTCGTGAACTCCGAGGCGTAACATCACCATTGGAATCGAAACCACGCCTAGAATCCTTCTCCACCACTCTGTACTGTTTTGAACCAGAAGGAGACGCGTTCCCGCCCTCATCCTGCTTCGCCACCGAGTCGACCGGAACTAAGACGACGCCATTCTCAGACCGAAATCCAACGGCATCATGGCCGTCGCCAAAGATTTCGCAGCGCTCTTTGAAACCTAGACTGGCACACGGGTCGGGTTGCCGCGGAGTCACAGCGAGAACCGCAAATAGGAAGCCGCAAAGCTTATGGTCAGAGAAGGAATCATCCATTGCAGAACCTGGAGCGTTCAGCACCAGCGAAATTGACTTATTTAAAGAACAAAATCTGCGGGTGTTGGGAAATTGTGCCGGTGCATCCTCGAGCCGCATCCACAGAGGAAGATGGAGAATACGGAAAGTCCAATTCCAATTTCTGACGCCAACGGATTATAACTGCAGGTTTTATATATATAGTGGACCAAATTTGCCTTATCAGAATATATTAAATTTTAATTTTAATTTTAATAATTGAACAGAAACGAAAAGTTTCCTATTCTATATTTCTATCAGCGGATTGAGTTACTTTTTACTTACAAGATGTGAGCTTGGCAAATTATTGGTGAACAATTTGGGCTTTGCTGTCACTCTAACATTAAAGTTTGTACTTATTTTTTATTAAAAAAATAAATTTAATTTTAATTGATATAAAAGGAGAAGGAAAAAAAAAAAAAGAGATGTGGGATGGATAGTTAAAAAGATAGTGTCTACGTTTGATTCTATATTTGTTTTATATTTTATTCATAGTTGTTTTTTTCAATATTATAAAGGAGGATACGTCGAAGGAGAGAAAGAGAGGAAAACTATGCTCTTCATTAAAAAAAAAAAATGCATAGTGGGCTGGGTGGAGTTTGACCAGATCAAACATAATAAAAAAGTTTAAAAATTATAAAAATATAAGAAAATAATTTTATTTATGAAAAAATATAATTGGTATCCTTTAAATATATTCCTTTAAAAAGTAATATTGAGATTAAATTTTTTTCGTAAAACTATAAATATTTAACTATTATAATTACTTTTATAAGTCAAGTACAGAAATTATTTTAAAAATTTAAATAAAATTTAAAATTTCCAAAATAATTAGAAAAAATTCCAATTAAATACCAAGAAAGTAAGATAATTACAAAAAAGACCCAAATTTACCCTAATTCCAAAAAAACTATCAAGGTAAGTAATTTGAATTAAATTAAAAAAAAAGATGAATATGTCATTCCTATATAAATGATTCATTTACAAGTAATAATAGTATATTTGTAAATGATATATATTTATTTATAAGTGATGCATATTCATTTACAAGTTAGAATAATATCATTTATAAATGAGTATATTTCACTTGTAAATATATTATTATTATTTGTAAATGTCTTATTTATACAATAACGGTATTTTCATTTTTTTTCTTTTCAAATTTAATTCCAATTGCTTATCTTGGTAGTTTTGTGAAATTATGATAAATTAGGATCATTTTTTTAAATTATCTTGCTTCTTTGGTATTTAACTAAAATTTTTTTAAATAATTATAAATAAATTTATTACGAGAAATCAAGAGATAAGAATACTAAACAACTAATATTCATAACTTTTTTATTTTAAAAAAAAAAAAATATATGTTTAAGCCCATGGACGGAGGGAAGGGGGAGGTGGTGACCCCCCAAACTCCACCCCCTCTATTACTATATAGAGGGGGGGTGAGAAGTTTGGTTTCCCACCTCCCAAATATTAATTTTTTTTATATATTTAAACATGCACATATTAATAAATACATTCATTAATATATATTATTAATATAATTAAATAAAATATAAAATATATATTTTAGTAGTTTGTTAATGTATATATTTATTATTAATAATGTTGCCTTTATTAATAAAAATAATAATACTTGATATTTATATTATATATATTAGTCTTTTTGTTTTTATTAATTTTTTAAGAAAACATATTAAAAGTCTAAACAAGTTGTAATAAAATAATTATTTGGTAATTAATTTACATATAATATAAATTAAGATTAGTTTTAGTATTTCAAACCTATAATAACATATCAAAAATATAATTTTTATATTTTTATTAAAATTAATATATTAAGACATATGATAAATATATTTATATTTAAAAAATTAAATTAACATGCATATATATATATATATATAACAAATGCTTTAAAAAAAAACTTAAACTAACCCCATATATAACAAATGCATAAGATCTCGTGCTCTCCTCTCCGTTTTTTTTGTTTGATACAAAATAAAAATCTAACTCTTATTAAACTGTTTATATTTTATTCTTTTCTTATTTTTTATTTTGACTTTTTTTTAGGCCAAGACAATTCGTTCCTTAAAATAAACGATGAAAGCAATCTCTTAGTATACACGGATCTTACTGCAATGTTTTTTTGGCCACAAGATCTTATGCAATTTTTTGCTCTCTCTTTTGATATATATTGTGATAATTTTGTTGATAAGGTTATCTTTTCTCCTTATGTGTTGGTTTATTGTTTAAGTTATCAAAAAAAAAGTTTATGCATGTTTATGCATTTATACATATCTATAAATAAAAAAATTATAATATATATTTGTTTAATTGATTAATGATTAGATGGAATTTTTTTTAATATTGATCTTTCATCTAAAAATTTACAGCTCCAAAGATTAACCACATTTTTCATTTTAAAGACAAAAAAGAATATTATCAAATAACATATATAAAAATAAATATATTATAAAAAATTTGAGCTGTCCTGCCACGCAAGTTATACGACATGTCGCTTGGTCCCCGCATAAGAGTCCGGCAAATCTCACCGAAGCAAAGCATTCAGATCATTCAATGGCTAGAGATAGCTGCCTCACTCGCGTCACCACCGGAGCCGCCCTTGGCGGTGCTATCGGCGGCGCTGTAGGTGAGTTTCTTCTTCTTCTTCTTCTTCTTCTTCTTGTTTTTTGGTTTTAGATATTTCTTTTCTCTCAAGGCCTTTGAGCCCTGTTTGGTTGTTGAGTATCCTGAGGAGAAAAAGTCGGTTTCTGACTGCGTCCTGTTATCGAAGCCATACTTGTGGTTATTTGGTTAATATCATAAATAATAACTAATTCTTTATTTTTTGTTCTGTAATAAACTATTATTGTTGTCAGATGGTAGTTTCTTTTTTCTCACTGTAATTATTGAATTATTTGTATCTAGGTGCCGTCTATGGAACATATGAAGCTGTTAGGTATAAGGTATGCATTCCTTAATTTTTTTTATTTGTGTATCTGTATTTTTGCTTCATTCATTATTGGTTTACTGAAGTGTTAATGGCAATTGTAATTTGTAATTTGTTCTGTGACTAGGCCATCTCATTCGGATTCGCATGTGTTCAAGCTACAAGGTCATAGTGTGCATTTGAGTAATGCTAATATCCATTAGTCTCTTATTCTTTTTCTTGGTCAAATATAATAATACTTTTCATTTAATGATTGATAATGAAACGAGGACTTTATGTAATTTGAGAAAAAGTAGGGTTATTCTGTTTGACATACGTTAAAATGTAATTTGGTGATTTTGATTTCAAAAGCAAAAACAGTGAGAGAATAAATGTTTTAGCGAATGCAATTGCTGTCGTCTGTCACATAATACTCCTTGAGGTCAATTGTCTCTCCCTCGTTTGAAAAGTTTTTTTCTTTTTGAATTTATCCTTTTGTGCAAATGTTTCAACATCCTTTTACATGGCAGAAGGAATCTTTTTGTTGCATCTAACCATTTGTAATTTAGCAAAGTGGTTGAAGGAATTGAAGATACAATATGTTGCAGGCAAGAGTGAAATTAAAATCTACAAGGCATGAGAATATAATATTATAAATATCCCTCAAGATTTATGATCTTTTTTAGCTATGATGTCCAAAAACCCTTGATCTGAAGTCTGGCCTTCTCATCATCTTTACGTATCTACTTTGATCTCTTCTTGTTAAACTCCCTATTCATATCTGTTTACTTAGGCAGGTAACTTAAACTTCCCAATTTCACAAATCCTAACCATCACCCTACAAATTTTGCCCGAATTTATATTAAACCTGAAGTTACTGTATACTGGTACTGTTGGCAGCATTGGAAGCTGCGAAAGCAACTTAAATCATCCAGCCTGCAATGTGTTTTTAGGTGTTCAGTGTAATTGAAATCATCTCTTTTAGTATTTCCTATTTGATTCAAAATTCACAATAGATGTTTGTAACCGGAAGAGAAAAAAAAAAAGAAAGAAAGAAAGCTATAAAAAATGAAGATGATAACTTCAAAGCGATTTGCACACCTACATTGCAAAAGGCTGGAACCTTTGTCAATAAAAATGTAACTTTTTAGACTTTCATGAGAAAAAGTAATGTCACCAATCACCAGGGGGAAGATTCAGGAGAGCTTGTAGCTTTCTTGCATGTGAACTTTTTTTTTTATACTACAGGTACATACTTGTTAAACTCCTTTTCTTTTACAACCTTGCTGTTTGAGGATTCCAAACATTGTTTTATAGCATACTATTGTGGCCTCGTCTGATGACCGTAGCATCTAGTGTTTCTCGTTTCATATAGCATATCTTTGACTTCATTGAGGTCTCTTTGGAGTTTAAGCATCTATTTAACTGCTATAGAGATTTTAATTCTCACGCCTATAGATTTGAGAATTGGGTTCTAATCAATAAAAAATCTATTCTGCTGAGATGCTGGACATATTGTTCATAGGGTGTTTTATAAATGGAAATTCCTTGAGAACTCATGTCATTTTACCAAAATATGGTAAATGGATTTGGGGGCAGTTTCATATACTGCTTCGAAGGGGGTCATGTTAGTTGTTGAGTCAAATGTGGTGTTATACTATAATTAAGCCAATGGGAACCATTTATTCCACTGCTTAGGATGATCTGCTGTCATACATCTTAGATAACACTCTTGGTAGCAATTTTCTATTTGGCCATCAGTTTGGAAGCAGTGCTATGCTGAAATGTGTAGCTCACTTTTGAAATGTCTTGGATATGAACATGATCTTAAAATCATGCAGGTTCCTGGCCTCCTAAAGATAAGACATATTGGGCAGACTACTCTGGGAAGTGCAGCTGTATTTGGTTTGTTCCTTGGTGCTGGTAGCTTGATACACTGTGGACGGTAGTGATGGTTTTTTATCAAGAATTGATCTCTCAGCCCTGATACACCCTCTGCTTTATTTTTTTGTGTGGTTTGTCTTCCTACTTGATTAGTGTGTGTTCTGCATTTGTTTTGACCTCGGAGGATAGAATCCTATTTGATCTCCAAACTAACTAAACAATTGCTGGATTGTTGCTTAGAGAAGCTGTGGTTGCTATATTTTTCTTTTATTTTTCTCTCTTTAGAGTATTAGAATTTATCGTGCTAGAGTGATGCGTGATTGTATATATATCTATGGCAACTTATTTCATGAATGAATTTATTATCCTAAGAACATTAAAAGCAGATCAGTACTGCATGTATGGCATTTTATAAGCAACTAGGGGAAAAAAACTATGCTCCCATGCCCGAGAGGACATTGTGTGAAAGATGATGTATTACAAGTTCTTTGATGACAGTCTATCAGGAAGATGGAACGAGCCTCAAAGTCATGACTGCAATAGGAGATTAACTGTTTTACCTTTTTCCTGCTGAAAGCCAATGGATTTATGTTTTAATAGCAGAAAATATTCAAATTTTCTTGTTTTCATAAAATTTTGCAATCAATAAAAGATGTATCAGATAGACTTAATGAGTGATTGACAACATAAAGCCCTGCAAATCAAATATATATCAAGATGAGGGAATTAGGTTGTATTGGAAAATCCAAAAGCTCGGGAATTCATTATTAGTAAGAGCGTAATAGGAAAGCTCACCAAAGATTAGGAGGCTGTTTGATTCAATTTTAATATTTTTAAAATAGTTTTGTATATATGGTTTTTAGAATAAATTTTGGAAATAAGAAAATAAAAAAATTTATTTGAATAATTATTATCAAAATTAAAACTAACAAATATTGAATGGGTTATTCAAAATTTATAATTTTATAATTGATCATATGAGTATTTTTTATCTTTTTTGTGTTTTTAAGATGTTCTGAGTTTTTTATTTTTTTATTTTTCTATATTTTAAAATATTTTATAAAAGTATGTTTATCAAATAAGTTTTTTTATTTTTCTATTTAAAAAATTATTTTAAACACATGAATCAAAAAATCCATAGTGTGTGCCCAATTTTTTTCCAATTTTTTGTTTCTTGAAGCGAAAGATAAGGCGCTTAAGTGCATAAATTACATTATCCGAGCATGGGAGATAGCAAATTTGAATAGATAACAATAAATCTCTTAGTAATCATCATGTCTCATACAATTAGTAGACTTAACTAGAAGAATTAATCAATATATGTATAATATATTAAGAAAAATATTTATATGCTCTTCCTTATGTACTTTTTTTTGTTATTTTTCAATTAAAAATTAACACGTAAATTTTTTTTTTAATATATTACAGATTTAGTCATTAATTATATATTAAAAATATTAATTTTTTAAATTTTAAAAAATTTAAAAGATTTATATATCAATTTTTAATTAAAAAATAACAGTACATACAGAAAAGGATTTAACTCTAGTTCATATATTAAATAACATATATAATAAACCACACTGTTCATTAACTTGTGTGGTTCACCTTGGACTCCATTCTAATGTAAAGTAACCAAGAGAATTCTATGAAAAGCTATAAATGGTGTTTAGTGTGATGGGTGTGATGGATTAGTAGGTAGAGAAGATGTGAAGGAAACTCTCATATGAAAGTTTATCAGCCATAAACGTGTCCTGACATGTCAATTTTGATACAGACACTTCTAATTATTAACTAAATGAATAAAACAATAGCTCAAAAAATGACAATAGGTCTGTAAATCTATGCACCACACAGTTAGAATCAGTCTACACTCAATGTTTCTCACCATTAGGATTTATGAATCGGATATCTTCCATTCCAGAGTTCTGCTTGTACATATATATTCCCTTCGCTTCTGCCCATATGTGATTTTTTGGGTGACGCAAGGTACAGCAAATCTTTACCATGTTCCATTCACGCTCTAAAACTACACTCTTGTGTTTATCTTCTGGAATTAGGCGTTTCAAATCAAACAAAAAGACATGCTGTGATGTAATTCTTCCATAAACTATGTCTTCGACTACAGATTGCAACAATTTACCATTGACATAGACCCAACCATTTAGAATAAGCTCTCCACAATATCCGTTGTCACTTTCTCCAGCAAAACATACAGCCATGTTCGGGAATTTGTTTCGGATCCAGAAACAAGTTGAGTGGCCCTTGGTATAGTTGTCAAACCATTCTGGCATCCTGTCCTCTTAAGATAACAAACCTCAAGCCATCAACCTCGTGTAATGCCTGTTTCGAAACATTATAAGGAACAATGTTAGTGTCCATGAACAGTGTTACCGGGAAAGGGGGATTTTTTTCAGCCATGTTGTGCCTCGGCAGAGATGAAGTAGGGGAAATTTAGTGAGAAAGTGAATAAAATTATGTTTCTATCTATATGCCTCTCTGCGAATGAAACTAGCTAGACAAATAAGATGAACTGAGATCCTAGTGGGTCAAGGAAAACCGGTGCCAGGTCATTTTAAAGCGGTTGCAGAAGACAAATAAAAGTGAGAGAAAGTCTCTACATTCAACTATGTGAGAAAGAAAGTATTAAAGGGTCTGAGACTTTCATGTGCAGTTTCACAAGGATCATTATAAAGATATAACTTGTATGTAAAATAGTAATTTCTTCTTTTGTGTGGCTTTGTAAGCAATGCAAAAATTATTTTCACCTTGAATAAATTTTTTTCTTAAAGAGTATAGAAGACACCTAATTAAATTAAAGTACAAAAATGGCATTCTTGTTAATAATTAATGTGAGTTATTATTATAAGTATAATACCAATTAATACTATTAGTAGGATATAGAAAAAGACTAGGTGAATGTAGGACAAAACATCTAGATAAAATTCTGTGTTTCGTTTTAGTTTCAAGTCAAGCATTTCTGATGAAGAATATTTCATTATTTCATACATGCAAATAAACGCAAATGAATTGTAAAGAGAGAAGAACCTGACTCAATAACATTCTACAAGACTCTGAACTCAACAGTTGGTCTGCTACCTCCAATTCTTCTAAGTTTGGTGGAATTGCTCTAAATCCTTGAAGATATTCGCAATTTGAAAGGTCTAAGTATTGTAACCCAATCAGGTTTCTGAATGACAATGGCAATTCTCTTATGCCACTATGATCCAAACGAACATCTCTAATATTTTCCATTGTTTCTAATATTTCTTGGAATCTCTGGAGGCTGGAGCACCATGAGAGGTCAAAAAATTCAAGGGATGTTAACGAGATACTTGGAAATGTCTTGAGGTTGCAGCTATAGGTAACACTTAATCTTTCAAGTTTATCAAGAGATCCAAGAGAAACATGAACGTCAGTCAAATTCTCAAAATAATCCAAATACAGTTCCTTCAAGGAAGTTCTATTAAACATTTACAACCCCAAAAATCCATCACACTAACAGACTGGAACTCCTGCAAAGCAAGATTAAAAATTAACCAATCTTAAAAATCTGTAATCACAACACAAAACAATAAATTGCACAAAGCTGCCATAGACACTAGGCATGATATGATCAAGATTTAAAGAAACTACTTGTAATTTAAAAGTGTTAAGTTGTTCCAAATATGTGTCTCACATCAGCTTTAAGTGTTTCTGCTTCATAATAAAACATAATGATAACAAAAATGGAATATTGTACATGCCTTGAGTAGTGCATCCACTTTGAGGCAACTTTCTGGCATCTTCAGGATAAGTAGTTGCTTGGGATTAAAATCATCAGGGAAGGATGCACAAGGATATCCTTTCCAGTCTAGCACTCTTAAACTATTTGAGAGATGATTGGGACCTGTGGAAAATTGTGCATTTCTAATAATAAGCATCTTTTAAGATTTTGCATCTTTTTGAAGGTGCTTCCATCCCAATTAATCTCTTCATCTATTGGCACGTCAAGATTTATGGCTTCAATCTCTTCAGTTCCCTGTCAAACTAAATCATATGTTAACAACAAAATTTGTGTGAGATGTGTTAGGAATCGAAATAAGCTTCTCAAGAAATGTAGGCCAGTCAAGGAATGAGAAGAGAGCACTTAAGATTGCTCTAATAGAAACCTAACTATGAAAAATATAATATTTATTAGAAATATATAAATGAATCATAACATACCTTATTTTCTTCTAAAACTCGAAGAATGTCTTTATGAAACCTCAACCTAGAGCATTTACCAGGTTCATTTGGTGATTGTAGTCGAACAATTTCTTTACCCATATCCTGAATCAAATCATGCATTGTCACAAGGCCATGGTAAATCTTTGAGACATTTATCAATCAACACTTTAGTACCATAATCTGGGCATATTCCACAGGCATATAGAGCACTTTTGACATATTCCAAGGTGTCTGCTTTAATGTAGCAAGCAATGTCAAGAAAAATCTCCTTCTCGAATTCCTCCAAAGCATCATAGCTTATTTTGAGTACCTGTTGGATTTCTTTGTTGGGAATACTTTGATAATTATCTAATGCAGAATTCCAATCATTTATTCCTCTACTAAACAAATTGGAACCTATAACTTCCAAAGCCAATGGAAGACCACCAGCATAGAGTACTACACTGTTTAAAGTGCCCATGAAACTTGGATCAAGTTTCTTTTCTCTAAAGGCATTCCATTTAAGTAGTTCAAGAGCTTCTTCATGATTTAAACTGTCTACGTCACAAATTCCTTCAACATTGTGCCTTACTAGCAAATGTTTGTTCCTTGTTGTTATAATGATTCTACTGCCAGAACCAAGCCAATCAACTCCCCCTAAAGTCACCTGCAACTGCTTTAGGTTATCAACATCATCTAGAACTAGAAGAACCGAGCCTCTGTTTCATTATTGGAATTCCTTGATAGACATCAGTGAAGTTGAAATCTTCCCCAACCACTTTAGAAAGAAGCATTTTTTGGGGATATACTAGGCCGTGCTTTTGTGAATTTTTGCTGACATTAGCAACAAAGCAAAAGGCTTCAAATGAGTCGGCGATCAAATTGCATACTGCTTGAGCAATTGTTGTTTTGCCTATTCCACCAATACCACAAATCCCTACCATCCGGACCCCTGCATTAGATCCGACATCTAGAAGAGAGTTTACTTATAGCACTAGAGACTCAAGCAACTGGATAATCAGCAATGTGCAAAGGCTTGCAGTTAATTCTCTTAGTGACCTCTTTTATGATCCTTTCAATAAAATCACATTCATGCCCTTGCCTGTCCCAATCACAAAATGGTATGAAAAATTGACTTCAATCTAAATATTTTGCTAAACCTTAAATTCATCCCAAAGGCATCAAATTAAACACTTGGACACAATGCACCACTCAAAATATAAGATTGACACTCTTCAGATTTTGCAGTGTCCATACTTCTTAAACTTTCTCAGATATTAATATGTATGATACCAACTTTAAAGTAAGCTAAACCAAAACAACATCTGCCAAAATAAGCACATGCTATAGTTTTTTTCTATGCAATGCAAATTCTAACAAGACCTGATCATTGTTTGCCTTATATTGAACACAAAACGAACACTTACATCTGACAAAATGCAAGACTTTTGAACACCTGAAATTTTTTTGAGTTGAGACATAATTTGTATTAGTGATTGTTGTTTCTTAGCCTTTGTTAACCGAAAGAAGTTGGCACTTGCCCTAGTTACTTCACGATGTTTAATTTCAATATTTTAGTGGCTTGTTATTTATTTTCTGCTTGTAGGTGAAAAGTCACTTAACACCTTTGCTGATAAAAAAAAAATTCTTTCTCACCTGTGCGCCATGTGGTTTCATGATTTTCATTCACAATAGATGGAGCATTATGTAACTGGACGCCATATATATCTTGATGGTCAGTTTTTTGTTTTTAAGCCCATGTGTTTAGATGGTATACGTTGCAAGTATGATTACTTTGTCGTTCAAAATATTTTGCTTTTGACGTGCAGGAATGATGGGCTCCGGGAAGACAACTATGGGGAAAATTTTGTCACAGGTGCTTAACTATGTCTCTTATGATTGGTTAGTACTCAGTATGGTGACTACTCTTCTATTTTTGTTTTTTGGTATAAATTACTCTTCTATTTTTATTCATTGGAAAAGTATAGCTTTAAAGGCAAGTAAACCATTCATGCATTAGAAAAAGGAATGGCATTTAGTGATGAAGTGATTATATAGTTTATAAAATCATATTCTTTAATTCAGTTCCCAATCTGAGCTTCATCTGGGATTAATATCAAACAGTTCTGTTGATAATTTTGGCATATAAAATCAATGGATGAGACTTTAAGATCACTTTGTACATGTTAGTATAACAATTTCCACTGTGGTAGAGTAAAAATTCTAGAACTATGTCCTTAAATATTCCGTAATTACTATTACTAACTTACCAGTTTTAGTTGTTTAGTTGTTACTCCTGTTGTAATTGACTGTTCAGCTATTAATTTTATGATGTTTGACTTATTTCATTATTGTGTAGATGTCTGGCAATTTTGTGAAATTCAAAAGGAGACATTGGTGGCAATCTTGTTATGTTTGGACAGGTAATTCTTTCTTTTTCCGTCTTGACTGATGTGTTGATGTTGTGTTAGCATGTAGGCATACTTATTGCTAAGAACTTGATGTTTTTGTTTGCTTTCATTCTGGATTAAAGGTCCAATGGGGTTTGGTTTGCTGCTAAGCTATTACATAACACAGGCCTTCCAATTATATTTTATTTTTGTCAAGTGAGTAAATCTTTGTGATGCTATCAAGTGACAACTTGGAATTCAAAGGCAAGTTCAAAATGTTAGTGACAGCTTGATTACTTTTATCCTTTGAGTAGATTGTCAGTAATATGGACATGCTCTAATCATTCTTTACAGCATTTGAATTTATTTCCTGATTCATTTCCTTGTATGACATTTTATGATAAGCATTTTTGTAAAACTGTTATTATTTACTGTCTGGTTTATGTTGTTATATGCTTACTATTATTTTTGTTTGCAGATTGTTCGACTTAGGGGATCATCATCAAGGAAGAGAATGAATGGAACTTCTATTGAGATGCTCATTGATCAAGAAATTAATGGAGTCTTAGAGATTTTTTTTTTCTGGCATATTTAATCATTTTGAAGTGTCGAAATATTAATTGTTTGTTAATTATAAATTAATATTGATTAATAATAATAAAATTATCTGAGTTATCTTGCAAAAGTCTTTTGAACTCTAATAATAATAATAACAATAATGGGCAGTCAGAGGAGGAGGAAGGAATTTTATTTTGTATTTTTAAAAAAGAAAGGGTCTTTGGGAACGCTTGTCAGATCAAAACGTTCCTGAAGACCAGTCATTGGGTACACCTCTAGTACAAAATAAAACGTTTTAAAATGCTTAAAAAACAATTACATATGGACCGTTTCCAAAATGTTCCGAAAGCTGGAAAAACAATCGTCCCAAAGACCCATTTTTGTAGTAATTCCCATCTTGTAACCTTCATCCTTCCTTTTTCCTCCAAATATGGCATTCTTTTTGTTTAATGTATTTTTTCATCGATGGTGGTTTTGTCACCAGGAAAGAATACTAATGGGAAGGGAGGTTTTTTTTTTTTGGTAAGGGACAACAAGATCACTTCATGTGTATTTTTATTTTTCTTTTCATAAAAAATAAATATCATACTATTACTTCTTAATATTATACCAAACAAACTTATATATAATCATTATCCCATTACATTTTTTCATATCACATTACCTAGCCTATCTGTAATTGAACCAAACAAGTTGCTAGTGAAATGGATACGGCCTTTCGAAGATGTTGAAACCAAATAGGGAACGCTTGGAAGGGTAGGGATTTGTAAATCGGATATCTTCCATTCTGAATTTCTGCCTACACACATATATTCCAGTCCATGCTATTCTTGCTACGGTTGTTCCTGTATCCACCTCATCCGCATGGTACTTACTCGGGTAACAAGAAATCTCCACTTGGTTCCATTCAGGCCCTAATACCACACTGTCGAGTTTCCCCCCGGGAAATAAGCTTTGCAAATCAAACAAATAGATTAGCGGTGATCGAGTATCAAGCCAATGTATTGTCTGGTTTGCTTTGCCATAATTTAGGCCATTGATTTGAATTTGAATGAAGATATCTAGCGCACCACTTGTAAAGGATTTATAGCAATCTGTAGCAAGACATAAAACCATGTTTGGGAGTTTCTTTTGGATCCAGAAAGACACATATCTTTTCTGAGTACAGTGGTCAAGCCATGCTGGGGTCACAGCTCCTTGTATTATAAACTTCAACCCATCAACCTCATGCAATGCCTGTTGCAAAACATTATAACAACAAAGTCATTGTCTGGGAAGAGTCCTCACCATTGGCGAGATGCTGAATTCCATGAGCAAGAATGGTATGCTTCAGTTATTGCATAGCTTTTTGTTTTTGAATGAAAAAATATTTTTATTCTTTCAAATATGTTGGCACTACTTTTTTAGTGACTTCTAGCTTCGTAAGTCACCATAGAAAGTTATAGATGTAAATGGAAGCAAATAAAGAGAGAGATTGACCTGATCCAGCAATCTACCACAAGATTCTTCAGTCAAGTTGTCGCAGTTTACTGCTGACAATTCCTTTAAGTTTCGTGAAATCCCTCCAACTTCTCTAAGCGTATAGCAATTTGTAAGTTGTAATTTTTGTAAACCAGTATGGTTTCTGAATGATAGTGGCAATTCTTCTACGCCACTATGGTCCAGAAAAACATCTCTTATATTTTCTATTATCCCTAATATTTCTGGAAATCTCCGGAGGTTGAAGCACCATGAGAGGTCAAGAAATTCAAGGGATGTTGATCTGATGTCGGGAAGGGTCCTGAGCTTCATGCAGTTTTTAATACTTAACCTTTTAAGTTTAGGAAGAGATCCAATGGAAACATGAACTTCAGTTAAATTGTTGCAGCCTTCCAAACACAAATCCATCAAATTTGGGACTCCCGAAAGATCAGGAACTCCTCTTAAAAATTCACAATATCCAAAATCCATGACGCTCAAAGACCGGAACTTCTGCAAAAGATTAAAAATAACTAGTCTTAGTAATTTGTAAGCACACCATAAAACGCCCAAAAGCACAAAACTGATACAGACACCAGAGAGACCAAATTTAAAGAATTTAGATGTGATTTAAACGTGTCATGTTATGCTTAGTATGGATGTCTAGCATATGTCCACATTTTTTTAGGTTTTTATGTTTCATAATGAACATAGGTGCTGAAAAATGGCAATGCTCTACATGCCTTGAGCTGTTCATCTGATTTGAGGCAACTTTCGGGCATCTTGAGGATAATTAGTTCCTTCGGATTAAAATCAGATGGGAAATATGGAGAAGGATATCCTTTCCAATCCAACACTCTTAAACTGCTCGGGAGATACTTGGGGCCTGTGGAAAACTGTGCATTCCTAATGATGAGCATCTTAAGATTTGACATCTTTTGGAAGGCCTTACCATTCCAATCAACATGTTCATCTCCAGGCATGTCCAGATTTATCACTTCAATCTTCCCAGTTGCCTTTCAAACCAAATCATATGTTGACCACAAAATCTGTTAGAAGTGTTAGGAATTGAAATAATTGTTTAACAAAATATAAATAATAACCTCCTGTTAACAAATCCTAGTTTAGTCAAGAAACGAAAAGAGCAAAAACAAGCTACAAGTGCACTTAAGATTGCTCAGGGAGGAAATTTAATGCTAGGCAAAGCACAAGAAGACCTTGCAGCATAAATAATAATAATAATAACAACATACATGTAGATGACTTTTAACTTACCTTGTTTTCTTCTAAAACATGAATAATGTCTTTATGGAACCATAACCTAGTGCGTTTGCCTGGCTCATTTGGTGATTGCAGTCGAACAATTTCTTTACCCATGTCTTGAATCAAATCATGCATTGTTACATGACCAGAATCAATCTTTATAAGACATTTATCAATCAATATTTCAATACTATAATCTGGGCATATACCCCGCGCACATAAAGCACTTTTGACATATTCCAAAGCATCTCCTTTAAAGCAACAAGCAATGTCAAGAAAAATATCTTGCTCACTTTCCTCCAAAGCATCATAGCTTACTTTCAATACCTGTTGGATCTCTTTTATGGGTATTCTTTGATAATTTTCTAATGCAGAATCCCAATAACATTTTTCTCTACGGAACAAATTGGAACCTATAATTTCCAAAGCCAACGGAAGACCACAAGCATAGAGTACTACACTGTTTAAACTTTCCATGTAACTTGGATCAACTCTATTTTGTCCAAAGGCATTCCATCTAAGCAATTCAAGAGCTTCATCTTGATTTAAACTCTCTACCTCATAAATTCTTTCAACATTGTGCCTTGTTAGCACATGTTTGTCCGTCGTTGTTATAATGATTTTACTACCAGAACCAAACCAATCAACTCCCCCAGCAGTTGCCTGCAATTGCTTTAGCTTATCAACATCATCGAGAACTAGAAGAACCTTCTTTTTGTGGAGCCTATGTTTTACTAGTGGAATACCGCTATTAAAATCTCTTATGTTAATATCTTCCCCAACCAATTCAGAAAGAAGCCATTTTTGGAGATATACAAGGCCATGTTTAGTTGAATTTTCTCTGACATCAGAAAGAAAACAGAAGCCTTCAAATGTGTCAGCAATCAAATTGCATACTGCTTGAGCAATTGTCGCTTTGCCAATTCCACCAATGCCATAAATTCCAACCATTTGAACTCCCTCATTAGACCCAACCTCCAGAAGAGAGTTTACCTTTAGCACTCGAGATTTAAGTCCAACTGGGTAATTAGTAATGTGTAAAGGCCTGGGATTAATCCCTCTCGAAATCTCTTTAACAATCTTTTCAATAAAATGACATTCATAATCATCCCTGTCACAATTATAAAATTTTGTGAAAATTCAGATAGATCTGATGATTTTGCATCTACTTAAAATTCATACCAAATGCATCAAATCAAACATCTAGACAGAATACACCACTTCAAATGTAAGATTTGAAATCTACTGCCTTTTAGTGTTCTTTGTCACCTAGACTTATATTGAATATATGACGCGCGATTATCGTATACGAAATCCGGGACGTTTTTAAAGCTTGAACTTTTATTGAGTAGAGTTACAATTTGTGTGTTTGTTGGACGCTTCTTAGCCTTTCTTAGATACTAATATGATAATACTTCAATACAAAACAAACCAATAAAATATGTAAGCATGTGCTCAAGTACCCGGGTTTAAAATGGAGACCGGAGAGATTAGCAGCATCCTGGAGAGCCAGCCTCCATTTTCGCACCTTCTCCTTGTCATTCTTGAACCCTTTCTCATGCTTAGCAAATGCTTGTGCGTAATTTTCTCTCTGATGTCGCACTTCTGACGGATCCACATCATAGAAAACAGGCAAAACCAGTCGACCATTTTGCTTTATACTCTCCAGGATATGAACAAGCTCATCCAAGCAGAATGTCGAGGAAGCGTAGTTTTTGGAGAAAATAGTAATAGCAATTCTAGACTCTTGGATTGCTTTGACAAGTGATGGCGTAATGCCTTCTCCTTTTCTCAGCCCCTCGTCATCCATGAAGGTACGGATACCCTTTCGATGCAGAGCGTTGTACAGGTTTCTAGTAAAATCAAAGCGAGTATCTTCACCCCTAAAGTTGAGAAACACATCGTGTTTCCATCCATAGGTGAAGGAAGAGGATAATGGTGATTGCTCTGCCATGATTGCTAATTAAAATCGATGTCGCAAGACCTACCACAGAACAAGAATACCAGTGCTTCAAATTTTTCCAATATTATTCTAAACAAGGAATCATGGAAAACAGAAAACAAGTCAATGAATGAATGGCGGTAAGCCCTTTATTTCTCGTGCTCATCCCAAAATGGTTACATTAATTCGTAAGCTCATCACTGAATAAAACCTGGGAAATTAACTAGTGGAAATTCAGGTAAAAAAAAAACGTTCGAGATAGAAAATCATGTCAACAAGATCCATATAAAAATAATTAAAAATATGAAATCCGAGAGTTAGATTCTATAACGATTAGAAACTCAATCGCAAGGAAATAATTAAGCTAGAAGCTACCCAAAAGTTGACGTCTGAAGATTGCAGGAGTATTGAAGAACAAACGAATCATTGACTTCGGATGTAAATGCAGTCTGACAAAAGCGCGTATAATTTCTTACCAAGAAAGAAAGTAAAAATCACTATAAAATTTGAAAATATGAAAATATACACTAAAAAATCTTAATATTATAAAATATTATATCAAGTTTTACCGTTAAAATTAGTATAAAATTATAGAAAATAAGTATAAAAAATTTTAATATTGAGTATAAAATTATATTATAATATTTTATATTTATGTTTCATAATTTTATACTCAATAATAAAATTTTTATATTAATTTTTTGGGATATATGACTTGGATGTAATATGTTTTAGCATTGAGACATGATATTTGAATGTAATATTTTTTAGTGTTGAGACATGAAACTTGTGTGTAATATTTTTTATCTTTATTATGTTAGAAAAAATATTTTATACTAAAAATTTTCACGATTTTATACTCAATAATAAAAAAAATATTTTGTATTAAAAATGATGTAACTTTATCTTAAAGACTAACAAAATATTTCTAAAAAATAATATGAGACTGTTTCAAACCGATTCAAGACTGATTCTAAACTGGCTGGTTCCAACATTTCTAATCCCCCCAGTTCTCTACCTTAATTGGACTAGATTAGGCACCAATTCCCGATTCGACGGGTCGAACCAGCTAATTCGGTCCAATTCAGATAATAATAGTTAAAATCTAAATGGGTGTGCTTTGCATCTTTATATTTTTTTTAATTTCTTCCCATAGCAGCCAAAGAGTGGAATTGGGCCATTGATTTTAAATTAATATACTTAAGTTAAAATAAAATTAAGTTTGGATAAAAGTAACCTTATTATAACGAAATTTATATTTAAATTTTTTATTACCAAAAGAAGCTTGACAAATTGATTGTAAAATACAAATAAGTTTATAAATCTAGAAGTATCTTCTCCACTCCATTAGCGATTAGTTTTGAGATAAAAGTAAGTGTAAAGAATGGGGTTTGTAAATCAACGTCTGGCGCTGGCAATGAAAATCTAAAGAGGCTCTAGTTCGATAATTAGGCAAAATGTTCCGATAAAAAACGGTATACCTTTCTTTTTGAACCTTTTGTATTTGTTGATTATTTTTTTAATAATTATTTGGTAGTCAATAATGGAAGGTCTCTAGCATTGTTGAGTCTGGATAGAGATAACTCTCTCAACATAATTCTTTTTATCTATAAAATTTAAATTTAAAATCTTATTTAGGTGATGATGAATTCCTTATCATCCAATTTAATCATGGTTGGCTATTTATTCATTGTTTTCATTAATTAGCCAATACACTACCCTTCACCAAAAACAAAATAGTATATGCCAAAAATTAATTAATATTTCATAAACTAAAAACTAACGAAAAATGAGAAAAAAGTATTAAGGAAATAAATTCATGTGTTTAGGCCATGATTGGCAAGTGTGAAAGATTTTACTTAGAGAGAGAGAGAAATTTTGTACAATATATTCATTATACATGATCTAAATTTCCTAAAAATAAAAAATAATAAATCTTTTAATGGAAGTTTTTTCTCTCCATTTTTCATCCTTTCCACTTTCTTAAGCAATTATTTGGCTAAAAAATTTCACCGGCAGGAGAAATTGTCCCTCTATTCTTTCCCTTCAAAAGTTGGGAAATTTAGAAACGAGAATATGATCAAGCATCAATTTTCATAATAACCTAATTACTCTCATTTATTTTTTTTAATTTCAATATTACTCCTATAATATCTCAAAAATAAGCATTGATGGAGACTAAGGAGACATCCCAAAGATTTTTTTAGTGCTATCTATATAATTTTTTATAATAAATTTTTAGATCACTTTTGTTTAAATAGTTTTGTTTATTTATTTATTTTGTTGGCTTTTAATTTGTAATTACTTAGAACCAAAGTCATTAGTTAGATTTAAATTAGGATAAATAAAATTTATTAAATAATCTTGATTCTTAAGTTAAGGAGATTTTCTAAATTGAACGAAATTATTAGAATTAAAATATTAATTTTATTAATTTTCTTTGATTTTTATTTTTATTATTAGGTTTTTTAATAATGATTGGTAAGTGGGAAAGATTTTTTCAAGAGAGAGAGAGAGAGAGAGAAATTTTGTACAAAATATTTAGTGTACATTACTGAAATTTCCTAGAAATAAAAAATAGTAAATCTTTTAAGGGAAGTTTTTTCTCTTCCTTCTTCACTCTTTTTATTTTCTTAAGCAATTGTTTGGTTGAAAGAATTTCAAGGGTGAGAGAGAATGTCTCTCCCCTCCTTCCCTTCAAAAGTTGAAGAATTTAGAGATGAGTATAGGATTGAGCACCGATTTTCATAGTAACCTAATTACTCTCATTTATTTTTTTAATTTCAATATTACTTCTATAATATCCCAAAAATCAAGCATTGATGGAGATAAAGGAAATGTTTCAAAAATTCTTAAACGTTATTCACATAATCCCTTTAATAAATTTTTAGATCCTTTTTATTTAGATAATTTGTTTATTTATTTATTTTGTTAGCTCTCAATTTGTAATTTTTTGGAGGCAAAGTTATTAGTTAGATTTAAATTAGGATAAATAAAATCCATTAGATAAACTTAATTTTTAAGTTAAAGAAATTTCCTAGATTTAATAAAATTATCTAATAGTGATATGATTAAAATATTAATTTTATTATTTTCATTTTTATTATCAGGTTTTTTAATAATTAGATATATATTTTATATTTCCTAGATATAATAGGATTACTTGAACCTAAGTATTCATAGTTGTTTTAGAATTAAGTTTTTCATATTTTGGTTATATAAAGGCATGTATGTAACTTTTTTCATAATAATAGAATAATATTATTATGTTCTTTTTAGTAAGAATTTATTGAATTCTTTCTTTTTTTTTTCCTCTTATTTTCTATCTCTTACCCTTTTTTCCTCTTATCTTCATATTCTTTCAAAAATGTATATAACCTTTTAAATTAAATTATTTCACTACTCTGTATTTTTTAAATTACTTAGAGCAAATCTCCCTAAGAGTTAATATCAATCATTTTCATATCTCAAATTATTAGTGTCATTGCCATGATCTTTAAGCATAAAATCTCCAACCTTATTTTTATTATTTTAACATTGTAATAAAAATAATTTTATTTTTAATATGATTTCTATAATTTTTAATATTATAAAAGTACTTTTATGACCAAATTATTTTCAGTTATTTTCATTATTCTTAATATTACAATAAAGTATTTAAGTTGATGTTAACCTTTATAATGAGATTATACAAAAAAATAGTTAAATAATATTTTTAAAAATATATAATAAATAATATATGAAATTTGGGTAATAGATAAGGTAAAATCTCTTCTCTCTTTTTTTTTGCCAACAAAATCTCCTGTTTTTTAAACACAAGAGAATTATGAATTATGATATAATTATTTTTTTAAAAGGAACGAAACTTAAATTTCATTAGTTTATTACTTTCTCCTCTCTTTATCAGTACAAAAAAAAAAGTTTTGGTAATCAAACTTATTAATTGTGCCACAATTTTAGTTTTTTTTCTAAAATTGCCCATATTAAAAGTCTGAAATAGAATTAATTAATTACTGATAATTATCAACACAATTTTAATTACTTAAGGGTATAAAAGAAAAATAATATTAATTACTCTATAAGTTTTATCATCTCTTATATTTTGAAATAAATGAAAAATATCAAAATTTTTTTATAATTGGAGATGGAGAAAGAATAAAGTAATAAATTTTAGATAAGCCAAATGAGTTGATACTGTTCACAACTTAGGTTTACTATTCACAAATGAGACTTATTAGGCTTATCCTTCCAATGAGTTTAGTATTAAATTCTTGTATTTCAAATGTATTTTTTTAAATAAATATAACTTTAATTTAAATTTAATTAACTTCTTTCAAATTCATGTTCCCAAAAAATTCAAATTTCAATCTGGAGACGTCATTTTATCACGTTCAATGTCTTCCTTTTTCTCCGCTCCATTCTTCTATGATGCAATTACTCAAAGGGATAGAGTTTTTGAATCCGGGTTGATGCAATTAAATAGAAATGTCTTTGCACAGATTCCATCACTTATGCTAATTCACTTATACCAGCGAGCAAAATTCCCCTTATCTGGATATCGATTTCTTCGAGCAGTGGTCTCTAGCTCTTTTTGTTTCCTATTATAAGTTATATTTACTTAGTTCACACATATTTAGAAATTAGTTGAAAACCTTAATATTTTCAAAAATTAATATAACTTTCCAAAACTATCCTCATTAAATTATAACTTATCTTAATTATATCTTTCTTAATCTCTCTTTACCATAACTCTTCTGTATATTCCCAAGCAGGGTAAAAATGAAAAATAAATATTAAATGCTCCATAAATTTCATAAAATGACTTATATTTTAAAACCTTAATTCTAAAAAAATATGTCTTATAATAAGAAACATATAAAATATCTTCTTCCTCCATAATCAACTCCTTTCTTCCAACATATCTTTTTCCTATATATCGTGGATGTGATTATTTTGCTTCTTCCTCTGCAAATCTTCTTCCTCCATACTCTACTCCTTTCTTTTGCTTTCATCACTAATGGAAAATTGTCCGCAGGATTTATATAAAAAATGGAGGCGGCTAAACACTAATTTGTGAAGGATTTACATTCTAAGCAAGAAACCAAGTCCATTGTATTCAGGATTTTCTAGAGGTGGACCGTCAAGGATCAGGCATCACATCAAAATGTTATATGTATTACGATGAAGTTGGTGGATCGAGAGGTGGCCGAGGTTTATGCTGTACCAGAAGATATGGAAGCCCAACAAGCAGTACTCCAACACAATGGAAGTAGAGAGTCAGGGCTAGGTGGCGTCAAGCCATGGATCCACACATCATTGGTGGCAGGGTATTGTTTTGGTTCGTAGGTTATCTTTTTTCCAATGTATTATTGTTTCGCATGTTATAAGCTTTTGATTTAAAAAGATGATTCCTGTGAACTTGCTATCACATTGAATTTTTGTCCTAATCTTAAGCTTTTGGTCTAGATTGCTTTTTATGGAGATGAATCATAATGGGTAATTTTTTTTCATAGTGCTAAGCCATACTACAATCATGTTACATAAGAAAATGAATCTGTTTCTCCACTATAGGTTTAAGTACCTTTGATTTGTGTCCAAAACTGTATTTTCCCACTGATATTAAATGGGATTTTTTTTTGTAATATTAAATGGGATATTTAAGTACCTTTGATTTGCATCATACCAGTTGGGTAATAATCTACAGAGAAGAGAAGCGTTAGTGGTAATTTTGAAGTTGCTTATTCCTTTGAAGAATGAAGAAAATAAGTATTAGCACCATAGATTTGGTGTTGGAACTTTGAAATGACTAAAGGTTCTTGATTATGGAAGATGCTTACTAAAGCGCAATTGGGACAAGAGATTACTATTATGCTTCCACAACTCTGTTTGCTGGTGAAAGGTATGGAAAATATTTGATTCATTTTCCTTTTAGTTTTCAATGAAATTATGTTGTATAAATTTCAGTTGACACATTTTCGGGAAACCTATACTACCTTTTCATTTTCCTGTTAGAGTTATAGCACACACTTTCTATTTTTTCTCATAAGCTCCAATATTCTTTGTATTGCTACTATTCTACCCTGAACAAGGGAGGCAGAGGTGAAGTTGCCCTGTTTTAATAATATGGAAATGTTAGAAACAAGCACAGACATGTAGCAATAATTAAGAGTGGGAAAATTTCTTCTTGAATATAGAAAAGATGTTTACTTAGAGTGTGTTAAGCTCAAATTTTTTTTATGAAAAAGAAACAATCATTAATTTTTATAGATAACATGAATATTACCAAAATTATCATGTCCATTTATATCATACTTATATTATTAAATTAAAATTTCTAGAAGGATCTAAGGGATTTTGCCTATTATGCTGATGTTCTGTGGAAAGAATTTTAAGAATCAATTTGTTTGTTAGAGAAAGGTGAAGCAATCACATTGTAATAGGTCTCTTCTAGCTATAGGAAGATAATCATATTCATTATGCACTTCCTTTGGCTATTCTGCAGATATGTCTAGTCCTTTTAGTCACAAGGAGATTGGCATATCTTTTAAGGCCTTTAATTTTAGGCAGCCATATGTGATTGCAGAGATATGTTGAATCTAAAGTTCTGATGATTCCAAACCAACCCTTAAGAGTTTGGAATAAAGATATTAAAGGTGCCCAAAAGGTCTCAAGTGAAGAAATTCTGAAAAAATCCATGCAAGAATAGATGTAGGAAGTTTAGTTGTGTTTTAATTTGAGTAAAAGACTTTGATTTGGTGAAAAGATGTTTTAAAACCTTGATTCTATGTTAAATCATGGAATATTTGAAAAACACCCACCAACAGACGAAGTTTGAAAGATTTATATTGAGCTGTCATCTTGGAAATTCGAACTTTGGCTTTGGAAATTCGAATTTTGTATTAAAACTGAATAAGTCTGAGGAGATGCTTCTCTGACAGACAAATTTTGACTTGATGAAATTCGAATTTTGATAAGTGTCTGAAAGGAGCTTTAAGCAACAGATGAACTTTGGGTTTTGAAAATTCAAATTTTAGACAAAATGAAACCTATGAAATCTAAAGAAATTTGTCTAAAATTATGCCAAAGTTCATCTGAAACCAAGTTTAGAATGGATTTCAAAATTGCTCACTGACAGACGAACTTTGAACATGAAAATTCGAATTTCAGAAACTAAGCTTGTGAGTATGTTAGAATGATATGTTGACATACGAATGACAGTATTTATAAATTCAAATTTTGAAGTTAGTCTGAAAAGAGGTCTCTCTGACAGATGAACTTTGCCCTTTGAAAATTTGAATTTTAAACTATATGAACTACTGAGCCTTGTAAAAGGGGTTCCAAAATTCAAATTTTGAAGGTACTGTAGCAAATTGAAAATACTGTTCACACTTAACAGAAAAACTTTTTACTTGAAAATTCGTATGTCACAACACAGAAATATTTTCCAAATATCAAAATTCGAATTTCACTTCATGACAGACGAACTTCGGGCATTCAATGTTGAAGCTGTTAACCTTCGGTTTCTTCGAAATTCGTCTGTTGACCAACTAAAATTTAAATTTCAGTATGTCAGAAGCATTAAATGCGGTTGGTTAACAGATAGTTTTTCAGAGTAACCGTTGGATAACTTCTCCAACGGATAGATTTGGTCTCTAACAGATATTTGAGACCTAAATCTATAAATATAACATCATTTGAAGTTGTAGGTAATGATTTTAACTTTGTATATACTGAAACTCTACCAAATCATCTACTTAAAGTTTGTTACTCTCTCACTTCAATATTTTGTACTTCAATTGTCATATTTACTCTATCTAAGAGAGTTTATTCTTTGTAAACAATCTTATCTTCATCTGGAAGATAGATTTTCTTGTGAGGGGATATCATAAGGGATTGAGAAGCACTTTGTAAGGGTGCATAGAGTGATTGAGTGAAGTTCTAGAAACAGAGCAATATCTTTGTACTGAGGCGTTTGCAAGAAGCTCACGAAATTCTTGCAGAATAGTGGAAAATCTTAAGTGGTAACTTGGGGACTGGACATAGGTCAAGTGGAGAGACTGAACCAGGATAAATCTTCTGAGTCTTCTTCTCTTTACTGTCACCTTTACAATTATTTGTTTATACTCTGTTTTATCATCATATATTGCTTTCTTCACCTTCTTGATATTTTGCAGAAAATTTTTAATCTTCCCAATTTACCCCCCTTTTGGGAAGCCAGCTAATCTAACAAGTGGTATCAGAGACCGAATTCCCAATCAAAGGATTTCACAGTCTGGGAATTAAAATGGCTGGCTTTGAAGAAAGCTTATTACCTGAAGACAACAACACAAATAGACCACCTGGCTTTAGTGGAGAACACTATGGGTACTGGAAGATGAGAATGCAAATCTATCTTCAGTCAATTAATCTGGACATCTGGTCAGTTATTCAGAAGGGTGATTTTGTCCCAATGGCTCTGGAAGATGATGGAAAATACAGAGAGAAGCCGGAAGGTAAATGGAATGGGGAAGATAGAAGAAGAGTATTGCTGAACTTCAAGGCAAAACACTGTTTGGTCAGTGCTTTGAATCAAGACGAATTTTACAGAGTCTCCCAATGCTCCACTGCCAAGGAAATGTGGGACACCTTGCAAATTGCTCATGAAGGAACAACTGGAGTCAAGGAAAATAAACTAAATACATGCATAGGAGAATATGAAAGCTTCAGAATGGCTGAAGGAGAGAATGTAAAAGAGCTACAGAAGAGATTCACCCTCATTGTGAATCAACTAAAGAGCTTGGGAAAGGAGTATACTCAAACAGAAAAAGTAAGAAAGATCCTAAGAGCTCTTCCTCTGGAATGACAACCCAAAGTAACAGCAATAGAGAAAGCCAGAGGAGAATCAACGGCCTCTGTCACAGCTCTCTTTGGTAGCTTTGAGGAGTATGAAGGAAAAATGAAGGCTCTTAAGGAGGCTAGACAAGACAGAAAGAAGAAATGTCTTGCTCTCAAAGTTACTGAGGAAAAAGAAGAAGAATCTGATGATGGAGAGGAACTCGATGAAGAAACTTTGGCTATGATGGTCAGAAAATTTGGAAGATTCTACAGCAAAAAGAGAAACAAGAAAATCTTCAAGAAAGGAGTTGTTGGAGATAGCAAGAGGGAAACAAAAGAGCCTATCACTTGCCACGAGTGTAAAAAACAGGGACATATCAAATAGGATTGTCCATAATTCCTCAAGAAGCAAGAAAAAGAAAAAAAAAGCTGCAGATAAAGGCAAGAAGAAAAGAGCTTACATCTCATCAATATGGGGCAACAACTCAGATGAAGAAGAAGATGACGAAGATGAAATTGCCAACATCTATCTCATGGCACTTGCCTCTGAGAAAGCTGAAATCCCATGTAGCAGTGACCAAGAAGATGAGGTATATGAATCTGAATCTTCTTATTCTGAATTACTGGATGCATTTCATGAGCTGCATGATGAGTTTGTTAAAGTTGCTAAAGAATTGAAGCAAGCTAAGAAAAAGATTAACAAACTAGAATCTCAACACAACATTTCTGAAACTGCTTCTCTACCTATTACTGAATCTGTTTGCTGTAAATCATGCATTGAACTAAAGCAAACCAATGAATATCTAGTGAAAATCATGTCTAGGCTTACTAGAGGTAAAGACATGTTATTTGCTTTAATGGGAAGCTAAAGAATATCACAAGGAAAGGTTGGACTTGGCTATAATCCTTGTGCTGTAAAAGTAAAGATTAAGAAGAAAAATCAGAATGTGTACATGAGACATTTTGTGCATGCTAATAGTAATATAAAGAAAAATTATATGTCACATCACATTGAATCATACAATCAACCAAGGCATGCAAAACAAAAATATTATCTGCATTATTTTTTTCCTGCCTCTCAATCCAGCAGTCCCTTTACCATCTGTCACTTCTGTAACAAAAAGGGGCATATTTCCAGTTCATGTGCTATAAAGAAAAATGGACTTGACAGGATGGTTAAATGGGTTCCCAAAGGTACATCTATATCTAGAGAAAAGACCACTGACAGAAAAGAACCCAAGCAAATTTAGGTACCTAAAAAGAAAACATGAACTTTGTCTTGCAGGTTTATCTCAAAGCTAGAAAAAACAATAAATGGTATATGGATAGTGCCTGCTCAAGTCACATAACCAGTGATAAGGAGAAGTTCATCACCCTTAGAGACAAGAAAGGAGGAAAGGTGACCTTTGAAGGTGATCAGTATGGCAGAATAGTTGGCATTGGCATTGTGGGCAAGAATCCTGAAACATCCATTGAAGATGTGCTGTTTGTGATTGGCCTCAACCACAATCTGCTGAGTGTGAGCCAAACATGTGACAAAGGAAACTGGGTACTGTTTGACTCAAAATTCTACCTAGTCATTAGAAAAAGTGATCACAAAGTAATCCTCAAAGCTCAAAGGGATGGTAACTGCTATACTATTGATCTTGATGAACTTCCTCCCTTAGATTCTGTTTGCTTGATTAGTCAGGATAATGATAGTTGGTTATGGCATAAAAGATTAGCTCATGTTAACATGAATCAGCTTTCAAAACTGGTTAAAACCAAGTTAGTCACTAGCCTGCCAAAAATTGCTTTTGAAAAAGACAAAGAATGTGATGTATGCCTAAGAGGAAAACAAACTAAATCTTCTTTTAAACCCAAAAACGTAGTCACCACAACTAGACCACTAGAACTACTGCATATTGATTTAATCGGTCCATCTAAGGTAAAAAGCATTGGTGGAAATCTGTATGTGCTTGTAATTGTGGATGATTACTCTAGATTTACATAGACATTGTTTCTATCCTCTAAAAGTGATACTTTTGATGCATTTGTAAACTTAGCCAAGAAAGTGCAAAATGAGAAAGGTATTTTCATTGTGTCTATTAGGTCAGATCATAGAGGAGAATTTGAGTACTCATACTTTCTGGAGTATTGCAATGAGCATGGAATTGACCACAACTTCTCAGCTCTAAGAACTCCACAACAGAATGGAGTAGTAGAAAGGAAGAACAGAACAATTGAAGAGATGGCTAGAGCTATGCTGAATGAAAAGGAACTTTCTCAAGTATTTTGGGCTGATGCAATGAATATAATAAGCTACATCATAAATAGAGCCTACATCAGACCAATCATTGGGAAAACTCCTTATGAGCTGTACAAGGAAAGAAAGCCAAATCTGTCACATCTCCATGTGTTCGGGTGCAAATGCTTCATTCATAACAATGGAAAGGAGAATCTAGATAAGTTTGATGCCAAATCTGATGAAGGTATATTTCTGGGCTATTCTAGTAGGAGTAAAGCATATAGAGTTTTCAATAAAAAGTCTAAATTAGTTAAAGAATCTATGCATGTAGTTTTTATTGAAAATGAAACTGCTTCCAAAAATGTCACTTGTAATATCCCGAAAATTCTTTTAAATGTTTAAGGCTCAATATTTGAAAATCTATAAGGAATTTATAAAAACAGGTATACGCTGTTTTGTATAATATAACGTAAAGAGGGTAATTATCTCGGTCAGAAGGAAAAATGAGAAAAAGATTATTTTGCCCCTGAAAAGAAAAATTTAAGAAAAAAAAAGGAGAAAGAAAAGAAAGAGAGAGAGAGAGGAATGAGAAGACGAAGGCGGTGGACTCGTACGTATAATGAAGTAAATTTTATGAATTTTGGTGAAAATTACACTTAATAACCCGAAAGTTTTAAAAATTATAAATTTATCTCGGGTCAAGGGTATTTTTTGTAAATATGAAAAATTATAGTCAAAATGAAGCTCTCAATGAGCTAGGACCATTGGAATATAGTATGTAATTTATTAAGATCAAACTAATATTTATTGGCTAATTAAGATTTAATATTAATGTCTTACCCAATAAATGTCGGTCTGTACTGCAGGAAGAAGCAGTATTCATTCAAGAAAAATGTGTGGGTCTTATATTTGGACCAATTGGGATAATTATATTATGGTAATTTTATGATTATAATTAGTATCCCAATAATAGTAAAATATACAGCTAAAGTAGCTTTAATTGTCTAGACCGGTCCAGGATATATCTGAATAAGTAAAAATCTGAAATTTATGGACAAAAAAGCTGCTCAATTTCGTGACCTAAGCTGCACATGAGGATATTGAGATTACTTTAATATTTCCTCACATTTTCTTAACTTTTCAATCAAGCTTCATGAATGGACACATGGCAACTTCTTATTGGTTGACAAAGTTTATATATACTCCCTCATGACTTGGCCGAACAAGCACTTCACAAAAAGAGAAAGAAGTGGTCTGCAAATTGAGAGAATGGAGGGAGCACGTGAAGAAGAGGAAGAAGGAAAAAGAGAAGGAAAAATCAAGAAAAAAGGTAAGAATTCTCCTTGAAAATTCTAAGTAATCTTCCTTCAAGTTTTGAATGGTTTAAGGTTAGTTTTCTTGAGTTCCTCTTCTCCTCCTTTGCTGTAAATTTTTTCCAAGATAAGGGAGTTAGGAAAGAAAGTGAGTTTTTGCCATAAATTAAAGAGAAAGCATAAGATTAAGTGAAAGGAACAAGGTTTGATATGTTGGAAGTAAGAAAATGAAAATCACTTCTTTCCTCCTCCAATCCTTGTTCAGGTCAGTTTAATATGATGGGAAAGAGTTTGATTTTCATTAATTTGATGGCAAAAATGAGTTTCCCATGATGAAAAACCTTAAAGACAAGTATTGGCTCAAAGATAGAGTTTAAGATAAAGAGTTTGGGGATTTAAGGGTTTCAAGAGTTTTATCAGAGCTTTTTGTGATTAGCCATGAAATCAATGGCTTAAGCATGTGTTGAATGATGTCTAGGGACTTGAGGAAGCTTGGTAAAACTAGAGGAAGCTTTGGTTTAAAGAGGAAAGTCAAGTGCAGGCACCAAAGGTAGCTAAGTTTCATATTCTTGCTTTATGTTCTTTCATTGTCTTTCTATGATTAAATTGTGTTGCCATATTGAAATTGTGATTTCCTTGATTGGTCTTGGCTGTTAAATGAGGGGTTTTATTCCCCGGGATGTCCATTTTTTAAGCCGTTATGCTGCCGAATTTTTTATGACTAATATGACAATTTATTGTTTAAAGGTGATTGTGTGATTATATGTGATCAAATGTAAGTTTATTTGACATGATTGACATAATTGCATGGAATATAACTTGCTACTAAGATTGCCCCCAATCTCATCCCCTCAAGTATCCCAATGATAGGCACAAGCTATGGCAAAAGAGTCCAAAAAGCTAAGGAGAATGAAGAAGAGGAAGATGCTTAATGATGTCTTCAAGTTATGAGTGTATATTTTGAAATTATGTATAAAACCATGTATATGCTTTTAGATCTGTGCCATTGTGCTATTATGTACTTATGAGTATTATGAAATGTTTGGCATGGATTTGAAATATGGAATGATCATGTGAGCTTGTTATGAAGTCTACTTTGCCATGTTATATTGCTAGAAGCTCATTTTGTAGCAATAAAAGTAAAGTCAATACTGTTTGACTAAGACAGGGGAAGAAAGTCAAGTTTTATATATTATCTGAAACTAGAGAGAACAAGCTTTCCAATGAGTTAAAGAACACTTAATTTGGATATGTGCACAATTTATAGTATATTTTTGAAGTTAAGGGTCAAAACTGGACAGTAAAGTAAAAGCTGCGAATTTCACTGTAAGTATCACTTACTTTGAAAAGTGATATAAAATCATACAGAGATCCAAAAATTCAGTGGATTACATTTACGAAAATATCTATCTTTGGAGGTTAATATGCCACTGGTTTGAGTTCAATTGGAGCTATATAATGAGAGATATACAAGTTTTCCCAAGACTGTTCCAGTAAAAGTGATGTTCTGATCCCTAGTCATTCAAATTGATGTTATGCCCTGTATAGACCAAATAAATGTATAAGAAAATATGAAGGTAAGTAGACATATATATCTTTACAATGGAATAAGAATACTGTTGAATCAAGAGTTTTGATGATTCCAAACCAACACTCAAGGACTCGGATTGAAGATATCAAAGGAGATCAAAGTTGTTTCAAGTGAAGATTTTCTGAGTATTTGCTGATAGATCCTGTGTAGGATCTTTAGTTTTAGTTGTGATTGGGTAAAAGATTTTGATTTGAGAAAAAGATGTTTTCAAACCTTGATTTTGTGTTAAATCTTGACTTATTTGGAAAACACCCACAAACAGACGAAGTTTGAAAATTTAAACTTAACTGTCAAGTTGGAAATTCAAACTTTGCCTTAGGAAATTCGAATTTCGAGCTAAAACTGAATAAGTCTGAAGAGATGGCTCTTTGTCAGACGAATTTTGATTGTTCAACATTCGAATTTTCATCTAAGTCTGAGACAAGTTTCCTTGAAACAGACGAACTTTGGTTCTTCAAAATTCAAATTTCAGACAAAACAAAATTTGAGAAAATGAAAAAAATTCGTCTGAAACTATGTTAAAGTTCATCTGAGATCAAGAATGATTTAAGTTTCAAAACTGCTCTCTGACAGACGAACTTTGAACATTAAAATTCAAATTTTAGAAGCTAAGTTCTTGAGTCTGTTGAAGTGAAACATTGACATACGAATGATGTGAACTTGCAACATTCGAATGATAAAGTTAGTCTGAAAAGAGTCTCTCTGACAGACGAACTTCACTCTTCAACATTCGAATTTAGAAGAAAATGAACTACTGTGCCTCATTTTCACGTACTGGGAACAGACGAATTTTGGGCTTCCAAAATTCGAATTTTGAGGGCACTGTAGCAAATTGAAAACACTGTTCACACTTAACCGAAAAACTTTCTTCTTGAAAATTCGTATGTCACATTGTGAAAATGTTCTACAAGTTTCAAAATTCAAATTTCACTTCATGAACAGACGAACTTCGTGCTGTAACGTTGAAAGCTCTAACCTTCGGTTCCTTCGAAATTCGTCTGTTGACCAACCAAAATTCGAATTTCAGTATGTCAGAAGCATTAAATGCGGTTGGTTAACGGATAGTTTTTCAGAGTAACCGTTGGATAACTTCTCCAACGAATAGATTAAAGTCTCTCACGGACATTTGAGACCTAAATCTATAAATACAACAACATTTGAAGTTGTGGATATGAATCTAACTTGTATATAACGAATTTCTGTCAAAACTTCTTCTCAAGAGCTTTTACCCTCTCAACTTCAATATTTGTACTTTAACCTTCAAATCTACTCTATTCAAGAAAGTTATTTCTTTGTAAACAATCTACTCTTCATCTGTAAGATAGATTTACTTGTGAAGGGAAATCACAAGGGGATTGGGAAGCACATTGTGAGAGTGCTTAGAGTGTTTGAGAGAGCTCCAGAAACAGAGCATACTCATGTACTGTGGCATTAGCAAGAAGCCCGTTGAATTCTTGTTGTATAGTGGATAAATCTCAAGAGTTGTCTTGGGGACTGGAAGTAGGTCAAGTGGATAGACCAAACCAGAATAAATCACTGAGTTTTCTTCTCCTTATCTTTACTTTTCAGCTTGCTCTGTTTTATAAGTTGCCTTCATTACACTGTGCTATCTTCACTCATTTCAGTTTGTGCAGAAAAATTTTAATCTTCCCAATTCACCCCCCCTCTTGGGAAGTCAGCCTTGCTAACAAATACATGATTTGGCTCAGTATCGAGTTAGATATGAATTTTTAAAGTTACGGCTAAAATCCTGAAAAAGAGAGAAATGACCATTTGTACAGTGTAAGTTTGAGTAATAAACTGTACTAATTGGTCAGGCTAAAGAAATTTTTCATATTTTTATCTTGTATATCATGTTTCTAGCTTCATTTAGAGACTTGAACCACATTGATACGATTTTTCTGGATTAAGTTATGATTTTTCAAAGTTCATCCAGAAAACTTGAGAACAAAATGAATAGTACCATGTTTTTTTTTAATTAAATATTTTGGTTCTACTAATGGTTCAAGCTCTTAATATGGACAATTTGGACATTGTACATACTATGATATATGGAAAATATAGATAAAGGTAAGGTGTTACATCACTGATGAGGATGATCTTGTTTCAAACTTTAAAAAGTTAGATATTTCTGATGAAGGTAAAATTGAGTCTCCAAAAATATCTAAATCTATTAACATAGAAGAAGATATTCAGGAGAGAGATTTTGAAGATGAAAATATTGAAGAAATGTCTCAAGAACTCTCTAGAGCTTGGAGATATCAAAGGAATTATCCTGTTGATCAAGTGATAGTGAATGTTCAGGAGAGAGTTGAAACTAGAAAATAGTTAAGGGATCAAATGATTAATTGTGCTTTCATCTCACAAATTGAACCTAAATGCACTGAGGAAGTCTTAACTGATGAATACTGGATTTTGGCTATGCAAGATGAATTAAACTAGTTTGAAGGAAATCAAGTCTGGGATTTAGTGCCTAGACCCAAAAATCATCCTGTCATTGGCACCAAATGGGTTTTTAGAAATAAACTTGATGAATCAGGATCAATAATCAGAAATAAAGCTAGACTGGTTGCTAAAGGATATAATCAAGAAGAAGGTATTGATTTTGAGGAAACCTTTGCTCCAGTAGCTAGATTAGAAGCAATTAGAATTTTGTTAGCATATGCATGCATGAAAAATATTTTGTTATATCAAATGGATGCTTTTCTAAATGGATATATCATGGAAGAGGTTTATGTAGATCAACCTCCAGGTTTTGACGATTCTACAAAACCAAACCATGTGTATAAACTGAAGAATGCCCTTTACGGTTTGAAGCAAGCCCCTAGAGCATGGTATGAAAGATTGAGTAATTTTCTAACTGAAAAGGGGTTTAACAGAGGAAAAGTAGATACAACTTTATTCACTAAGAAAGAGAATAAAGATTTACTTATTGTTCAAATCTATGTTGATGATATTATATTTGGTGCTACTAATGAATCTCTTTGCAAGAATTTTTCTAAGTTAATGCAGGAAGAATTCGAAATGTTCATGATGGGTGAACTCAACTTCTTCCTTGGATTGCAAATCAGGCAGTGTGATGATGGTATCTTCCTCAACCAATCCAAGTATCTGAAGGAATTGCTAAAGAAGTTTGGAATGGAAAATGCCAAGCCAATGGGAACACCTATGGCTACTACAACCAAACTGGATATGGATGAAAAAGGGAAAATATTTGATATAACCCAGTACAGAAGAATGATTGGATCCCTACTGTACCTAACTGCCAGTAGACCTGACATCATGTTTAGTGTCTGTATGTGTACAAGATTCCAGTCATGTCCCAAGAAAACCCATGCAACTGCTGTGAAGCGTATCTTCAGATATCTTATTGGAACTTCACAGATGGGTCTTTGGTATCCCAAGGGCAATGGAGAAGATCTCAAAGGACACACTAATGCTGATTTTGCGAGATCCAAGACTGACAGAAAAAGTACAAGTGGAACTTGTTAGTTTCTTGGAGAATCCTTGGTTTCATGGTTTAGCAAGAAGTAAAATAGTGTGCCCTTATCCATAGCAGAGGCTGAGTATGTTGCAGCTGGAAGCTGTTGTGCCCAAATCATCTAGATAAAACAACAGTTTGAAGATCTTGAGGTTGAGATGAAGGAAATACCAATCATGTGTGACAGCCAAAGTGCCATTAATATCACAAAGAATCCTGTCATGCATTCAAGGACAAAACATATTGAAGTTAGGTACCACTTCATAAGGGATCATGTTTTGAAAGGAGAATTCAGACTAGAGTATATCCCAACAGAGGACCAAGTTGTAGATATCTTGACAAAGCCTCTATCAGAAGATAGACATTGCAAAATCAAGAGAGAATTAGGCATGATAAATCCCAATGAACTGTAAGTAAATCCGTGTACAATTCTGTTTTTAGATTTTTCAACATTAAATTAATTCTAACTTTAGCATCAGAGTGAGTTTAATTTAAGTTGCAGGTGCTCCTCATGAGATTCAATGGCAATAAATTTGAAAAATGGGGCACACCAGAATGGAACAATAAAAAAAAATGAAGAAAATGACAAAAGTTCTGAGTTTCTGGATCCATTCTGTATGTTTTTAAAGTTGAAATTCGTAGCTTTATTGTGTGTTAGACGAATTTCCATGATAAACTGTGTTTTTGAACTAGTCAGCATGGTCAACATTCAAATTTGGATGCCTAACAGATGAACTTCTGGCTGTTATACATTGGAACAGTTCTCGGTGATGCCTCAAAATTTATCTGTTGGACCTTGAAAGTTCGAATTTTTGGAAGTAAAAATTTCAAAGTTATGTTTGTCCAATATGATGATTATTTCTTAACATACGAATGTTGGAAAACCTTTACAAAGTAAAGAAATTCAAATTTCTGATTTAAAATTCGTCTGTTGAAACATGCTTTTAATGTTGAATCCTTGATAGATGAAGTTTAATAGACATAATTCATCTGTTAGTTGCTGATTTGATTGCTGCTTGGTGTTTGCTTTTCAAAATTCAAACTTTGTTAAAACAAAGTTCGTCTGTTCATCCTGTGCTGATTGAATCAAGCCACTGTTAGATGAACTTTCAGAAGAAAATTCGTCTGTCAGTAAGCTTTGCTGAACGGTTTAACTTTTAACTGCTCGAAGTTTGAATTTTGACCCCTCAAAATTTGTCTGTCAGGCTGTTACTTACGTTAAAACTGACGGTTTTCAATTGAACAGACGCAACCCTACTCTTTTCCTCTCTGAGTTTGTTCAAATCCTCTCATCAATGCTCTTCAATTCTGACCAAAAATCTTTATCTCTCATCGTTTAAACTGATTTTCACACCCTATAAACCCAATCTTGGCTTCATTCTGAAACATTCATCAACAAAAATGGTAAGAGTAAAGAATCCTGAAGCAGGAAAAGGAGAGGCATGACCAAAAAGGGCGGTCAAATCATAATATGCTTCCAAGGAGAGCAAAAAACCGAAAACAAAGGCCGAATCAAGCAAGGCAACTCCCTCAAAACATCAAAAAAACTACACTAAAGGGTGAATCAAAGAAAGCTGGACCCTCTTCCTTGAAGAAAGCAGAACCTTCGGTCCTTGTTCCTGCTGCTGTTGAGACTGTTGCTTCCACTTCCTCCTCTAGTACTGAATCTGGAGAATATCAACTTACTACACTGCCATTATGGAGCACTCCACAGATTCAGGAAGAATACTCGACCTATTTTACCAATAAAAAGGTAATCAAACCTCATTGTGTAAACTTGGAAGATTTCTTAGTCTCAAACAATTTTGATGCTGGAATATGGATGTTGAGATATAAGAATCTGTTGGAGATACTGGAGAGGTATGATGATGAAGTGGTAAAGACATGGTATGCCTCCCTAAAGTACAACAGAAAGAAGAAGAAGTGAGAGGTCAATCTGAGATCAAGGACCATCTGGCTCACAGATGAGACTCTCAATGAAGTGCTGGAAATCTTAGGGCAAGATGGCCTCAAGATTGACATCACTGCCTTTGGATACATGGATGAGGCAGATACTGCTGATGAAGAAGATGGCCCCTTTCTGAACTACAAGGAGAGCACAATCCTGAACACATTGTTTAGAAGAAAAGAGAATAGGCCAACCATCAACTTGCTAAAGCCTAAAGACCTCAGTGCTCAAGTGAGGATCCTATACTCCATAGTGTCTAGGATCATATTCAACAAAGGAGGCAGCTTCAACCTGATCACAAGGGCAGAGGCACATGTGATGGAAGCAATCATGCGTGAAAAACTCATCAACATGGGACATATCATACTCCAACACATGATCAAGGCAAGGGATTAGAGGAAAGACTCCACACTCCCATATGCAGCAATCATTTCCAGAATTCTACAGTATGCTAGAATTCAGCACCTTGAGAAGGGGAAAGGGAAGCCTACTGAGATTTTCAAGGAGGAGGAACTTCAAAGAATGGGCATTGAAAGAAATGAAGGAAGATGGATTGGGAAAGGAGCAAGAAAATCTGAAGATCTCTTCTTTGTTGAAGGTGCCTCCCAACAGCAAGAAGGTACCTCTGAGGCTCCTGCCAGACCTACACCTCAGCCTTCTCTGCCTGTCCCATCTCCATCCAAGCCTACTCATATTCCATCTACTCCCTCCTCTGGTGTCAAGCCAACCAAGATCACTGAGTTGTATGACAGCTTGTCTACACTCATACTTAGCATCAGGGATGAGCAAAACGCCAAATTTGCTCATCTGCAAGATTAGATTCACCAGTTGGCCAAGAACATAAAAATGGTTGCTGATGCCTATAAAGATATTTGGAGTGCAATTCCTGCCACATCAGCTCCACCTCAGCCAGGGTTCTCTGTGCCTGTTCAGTCTCTAACTCCTGAGCCTCCGAGTCCAATTAAGCTAGCCTCTTCTGAGCCTGATGATGCTGTAGATGACACTGAGGCTGCTGGTATAATGAGGACACCAAGTTCTGGTCCTCCATTGGACTATGGCATGGAGGTAGAAGAACCTCAGGAAACAGGCCCTCATGAGCCCATTCCAGAAGATGCTCAGAATTCAATTCTTTCTACTCAAGAATCTGAGCAAGTAGAAAGACTAGTGGCAGCCATTTCTACTTCATCAATGTTGGAGGTTGTCAACAATGAAGAAAGAAGCATTGTGCCTGTTGTTGATTTTGAAGCTATTGCTCGCAATGCTCTCTTGCAAGCTCAGAGAAGAAGGCTTGAAGAAATATTCTGTTCTGATGACCCTGCTCCTTTATCTCTTACTGCATATGGTCTTTCAGAAGAGCAGGGAGCTCAATTGGCTCCTTCCAGATAAGAGATGCAAGAGCTGCTTGAGGTCTCTGATGATGAGGATCCAAGCCCTGAGCCTTCTGAGCCTCATCTGCCTTTTGCTCCTGTGCCCCTCAGAGCTATTCCAGTTTCTCATATCCCTCCTCCGGCTGATTTTGTTTACCTTCCTGATGATGTCAAAAAGGGGGAGAAGAGTAAGCAAACTGGAAAATCTGCTGCTGAGCCATCTGGAAAGACTTACAGCAAGAAGACCAAGTCAAAGAAGAAGTGATTAGAATTTAGGTTTGAGTCCTCTTGTAGTGCTGCAGTTTGTATCAGATGTTTGTTATGATTGTTTGTGTTTTGTATTTAATTTGTGTATTTCGAAGAACTTTGCTTAAATTGATTTATGTAAAGCAACATTTGATTAAATGAAAGAATTCCTTGGTTGCAATGATATGTTCTTATTATTCTTTGAATCTCTTCACACGATCTACTATATATGATATCTTTTGAAATATAATGCATATGTTGAGGGGGAGCTTGTTAAAGCAAACCCCAGTACTAATCCAGTTTGTAAGTTGTTTTGTCATCATCAAAAAGGGGGAGAATGTTGAATCCAGAGTTTTGATGATTTCAAACCAACCCTCAAGAGCTTGGAATAAAGATATCAAAGGTGCCCAAAAGGTCTCAAGTGAAGAAATTCTGGAAAAATCCGTGCAAGAATAGATGTAGGAAGTTTAGTTGTGTTTTAATTTGAGTAAAAGACTTTGATTTGGTGAAAAGATGTTTTAAAACCTTGATTCTATGTTAAATCATGGAATATTTGAAAAACACCACCAACAGACGAAGTTTAAAAGATTTATATTAAGCTGTCATCTTGGAAATTCGAACTTTGGCTTTGGAAATTTGAATTTCGTATTAAAACTGAATAATTCTGAGGAGATGCTTCTCTGACAGATGAATTCTGACTTGATGAAATTCGAATTTTGATAAGTGTCTGAAAGGAGCTTTAAGCAATAGATGAACTTTGGGTTTTGAAAATTCGAATTTCAGACAAAATGAAACTTACAAAAACTAAAGAACTTTGTCTGAAATTATGCCAAAGTTCATCTGAAACCAAGTTTAGAATGGATTTCAAAATTGCTCACTGACAGACAAACTTTGAACATAAAAATTTGAATTTCAGAAACTAAGCTTGTGAGTCTGTTAGAATGATATGTTGACATACGAATGACAGTATTTATAAATTCAAATTTTGAAGTTAGTATGAAAAGAGGCCTCTCTGACAGATGAACTTTACCCTTTGAAAATTTGAATTTTAAACTATATGAACTACTGAGCCTTGTAAACCAGCTACGGACAGATGAATTTTGGGGTTCCAAAATTCAAATTTCGAAGGCACTGTAGCAAATTGAAAATACTGTTCACACTTAACAGAAAAACTTTTTACTTGAAAATTCATATGTCACAACACAGAAACATTTTCCAAATATCAAAATTCGAATTTCACTTGACAGACGAACTTCGGGCATTCAATGTTGAAGCTGTTAACCTTCGGTTTCTTCAAAATTCTTCTGTTGACCAACCGAAATTCAAATTTCAGTATGTCAGAAGCATTAAATGCAGTTGGTTAACAGATAGTTTTTCAGAGTAACCGTTGGATAACTTCTCCAACAGATAGATTTTGTTTCTAACGGATATTTGAGACCTAAATCTATAAATATAATATCATTTGAAGTTATGGGTAACGATTTTAACTTTGTATATACTAAAACTCTGCCAAATCATCTACTTAAAGTCTGTTACTCTCTTACTTCAATATTTTGTACTTCAACTGTCATATTTACTCTATCTAAGAGAGTTTATTCTTTGTAAAAAATCTTATCTTCATCTTGAAGATTGATTTTCTTGTGAGGGGATATCACAAGGGATTGGGAAGCACTTTGTAAGGGTGCATAGAGTGATTGAGTGAAGCTCTAGAAACAGAGCAACATCTTTGTGCTGAGGCATTTGCAAGAAGCCCACGAAATTCTTGTAGAATAGTGGAAAATCTCAAGTGGTAACTTGGGGACTGGACGTAGGTCAAGTGGAGAGACCGAACCAGGATAAATCTTCTGAGTCTTCTTCTCTTTACTATCACCTTTACAGTTATTTGTTTATACTCTGTTTTACCATCATATATTGCTTTCTTCACCTTCTTGATATTTTGTAGAAAATTTTTAATCTTTCCAATTCACCCCTCCTCTTGGGAAGCCAGCTAATCTAACAAGATAGTGGTGATTTCTTTTTTCTTTAAATATTTTCTTAATCTAATGATAATTAGCCATTCTATTTTGATGTACAATAGATGATAGTGTTATAGGAGCTTTTTGTGTTTAATTTTATAAAAAAAATTTTCCCTTTTTGGTGAGAATCTAAAATAATTCATAAATGTTAAATCATTTATGAATTATAGAGTAGTATACTTACTCAAACATGAGCTTACGTGAGAGAGTTTGTAATTGCACCATTTATATTCTCCTACTCATATTAGATGAGGACTTGAATTTAAAAATAGAATAAACATTTGATATTACATGATTCTAATACTTAAGAGACTACTCATTGACAGCGATGAATATTACTTGGACTTTTAGCCTTGGGACAGGAAAAAGCTATCATCAGGATTAGATGAAAAGCAAGCACTTGGCATTGCTATTGCTGGAATATGCTTTCCTTTTGCATTAGGAATAGCATCTTTTGTTCACCGAGAAACAATTGCCACAGTTGTAGATAATATGGTCTTGTATTTATGGGTGTGACCCTCTTCATAACTGCTTTTCCTGTATTAAAGATGGAATTTAGTTAGTGCAGTTGAATACATTCCCATAATTGTGGACCACAAGTTGAGGATCAGTTTATCTATATATTGGCATTGGTGTAATTAAGTACTATGTGTCACGGGTCCATTACCCTCTCCCCAAAAAGTCACCTCAATGAGGTGTGCAGCACCCTAGCTTATAAACCCAGGACTAACCCCTGGTCCATCTAATATGGGACATAACAGCTCCCCCGGCCAATCCGTAACACCTTTGTCACTAGTGGCCCATAGAAGGGCCCACAAACTGGGCAAACCTAGGGCTAGTTCTGATACCACTTGTCATGGGTCCATTACCCTCTCCTAAAAAGTTACCTCAATGGGGTATGCAGTGCCTCCGCTTATAAACCCAGGACTAACCCCTGGTCCATCTGATGTGGGGCGTAACATATGTCTATAGATGGCTTCTATCAATTTTTCTTTAACATTTTGTTTTTGCTAAGGAATTAAGATAAAAGAGCTTGTAAAAACTGTAAAATGATCCTCAGTGAGTTTAACTTCACAACATAGGATCTTGGTCCTTGATGTGCTGGTTAAGAGCCATAGACTGAAAAATTGAAAAGTCATAAATCCTAGAATCAAGTGGTGGCAACTAAAAGGTGAGAAATAATTGACCTTCATGAGAAAAGTGTTGGATAAAGTAATGAGACTCGCAAGAAAATGACAATGTCTTATAGGATGAGATGACTAAAAGCTATGTAGCACCAATATGAGTATATGTATCTAATATAATATAATATGATACAAAAGATAAAATAGTTTTTAAAATTTCAGGATACGGGTATGGGGGATATTTATACATTTATAATATTATTCATGTAATTATTTATATGTATAATTAATAAATCTAATCATTAAAACAAAAAATGACTATTAAATATTCTAAATATTATAGTATAAATGTTAAAATAAATATAACAACTTCAAATAGTCTTATTTTATTGTAAAATTTTTTTATAAGCATTTTACTATAAAAATTTTAAGCGATATAGATATGTAAAAAGTGGTATAGATGGATATGTATGCACAAATATGATAGTGTATTGTATCATATTGTGTATCGAATATGGGCGTGATTACTTTCTTGAAATATCGATGCTTTACAGACTAAAATGATCAGGGATACCACTAAGGCAATCTTAGGCAAATCCAAAGGTTTTGAACTTAGAGATAAAGAATCTCAGTAGTGAAATTAGAGTATGCATGAGAAGGTTAAATGTAAGAGTGTTTCACAGCCTTACATCTATGTAATAACAAGGAAAATTGGGAGAGTTATCAAATGACTAGAAAAAAGACTAAGAAAGCAATAAGCAAGACTCGATCTAAAACTTTTGAGGAATTCTACTAAAATTTAATAATGAAGAATGATGAATGTAAGATTTACAAAATTATCAAGAATAGGGAAAGAAAGTATAGAGATTTGGACTAAGTAAAATGCATTAAGGATGAGGAAGAAAAAGTCTTGGAAATAGATGATGATATCAAAGAAAAATGGGAGGGCTACTTTTATAAGTTTTTCAATGATGGATCGGGTATAACTAATGATACACGTAACAACCCGCATTTACTCATTTGGGACATGTGTATGATTTATGGAAAGGGGCCAAGATTAGATAACATACAAGAAATGGAGCTAAAAGAGAAAAGGAAGTAGAAGCATCTTGTGCCGCAACAGAGATGGGTAGTGTCGTGGTGAGGTTCAAACTTGAGCTGAACCCATTTTAAGACAAAAACAACTAGTGCCGTGGCGCTGAGTAAGCCCACCACGGCACTAATTGGGAAATTTGGTTATATCAGAAACACACCAGCTCGACAAAATAGAGGGAGTGGTGGAGGAGAGAGAGAGAGCTCTGCTAGGGTTTGATTTATGAAGATAAAGAATGAAGTTTCTATGCTTTGGGAGGCTCAAATCATCAAGATAAGGTAATTTTATCACCTTCGTCCCCTCTTTCTCAAACTTTGAAGTTGATTTTCATCACTATGGGTTGGAATTTGATTTGGGTGAGTTTTCATTGAATAAAATGTGTATAAATGCTTCAATGAAGTATTGTTTGGTATCTCCAAGTCTTGAGTTTTGGATTTTGGGTATTTATGTTATTGTTTATGCAAACCTTAGCCTCCAATATTGGGAATCTTTGTGGGTTTCGAATTGTATAGACTCAAGGTTAGTTTGGGAGTTGATTTGAGTATATTAATGAGTGGATATGGTGTTAGATTCTTGGTCTTATTGAGTTTGAGCTTGGATTACCTAGTTGGGTTTTACTGGAGGCTATGTTCTTATTTGATTTGTGTTTTTGGTGGATTATGTATGGTTGTGACTTCTTTGTTGAGGTATTTATACTTCATGAAGTCATTCAGGAGTGGTAAAGTCAACAGTAAGTGGTTAACTTGTAATATGGTGGAAATTGACCTTATGGGCATTGAGTAGTATTAAATAGTTTAACGGTTCCATTGAGGTTTTTATGAATGTTTGAGTTGTCGGCATTGAATATTATTGGTTTGGCTTGGATTTACATTTTCCTCTTATGTGTATATAGTGAAGGCTCTATGGCCTACTGTGGTAAAGTATGAGTTGAGTAAACTGAGGTAACTGAGGGTAACTTCATTTGTAACTTTGTTTAATGAGTTTTGCACTTTTAATATCATGATATGTGTTTTATGTCACAGCCAGTAAGTTTTCTCAAACCCTAAATCTTTTGGGGAAAAAATTGTGATAAAAAATAGATATGGCTAGTATGTTTATATGAGTATATGTATTTATATATGTGTATATGTATATATGCTCAAGTGAGTGAGGAAGGGCTTGGCCTATAATCATTGTATATACTTGTTGATATTATGTGTAGAGATGTAGTGTTGACATGATCTTGGCAATGATGATAATGACGACATTAATGATGATGAATTAAACATGAGAGCTTGATAGCATGATGATGATAAAACGATAACAATGGATGAGAATGGCTAATGTGAACAAATGTATATGTGTATATATATGTATGTGATGGTGAATATAATGAGCATTGATCATGAATAATGTGCAAACCTCATTTGCTTTTACGTGATGATGATGATAATGAATGAAACCGACCAATGGGAATATGTGTAAGCCTATGAGATTGACAGATACTGATAGATATATATAAGTGTGTGTGTGTGTGATTATTGTGTATCCCCATAAGACATCTTGTATGATGATGATGATGTGCTAGAATAATCAAATACATACGGTATGAGATATGTTAGCATATATTGAGCATTGTCACGAGTCATACATTGAGAGGGCATGATATTGTTAGGTGATAATGCTTTGATACCACGTCGTATGCTAATCCACTAAATAACACACAAGACTTTGTGTTCAAGCGGTGTGACTTATGATATTCCTGCTACTAAATAGTCATCCTTAGCTAGGAGATTCAAGTGGCAGTGGATTAGGGATGCACTTTCTCTAAATGGCCACCAATTCGAGTAGTTCAGAGGAAGGAGAACCATGGTCCAACCATTAATGGAATGACCTTTGGTCGGGTCATGATTAGTGAGAGATGAGGTTAGTGGTTGCCTCAGAATCATCTCTCATTGGATGTTGGAAATGGAGCTACTTGTTGAGGTTACCTTATAATAGTAACTAGCTTATAGTTCTTGCCGTGATTGATGTGAGGTCCCATCACATATCATGAGTATTTCATCATATATGAAATACCTTGCATATGTAATATATATATATATAAGCTTGTATCATTCTCTCATATTCATTTTGGTGTGGTATTTTGTGATCAAGTAACGTATTGTATTTCTTATATTTAAATCCATGTTTGTGTTTGTTTGGTTGCTCCTTCATTATTGGGACTTGTCTCACCCTTCATGGAAAAACATTTATGGGAATGGGACCTAGTTCCAACAAAAAGAAAGCGAAGGCGGATGAATCCATTTGGGGCCACGTGGGGTATCTGAGTACCCATGTGTTATATGTTTATATAAGAACGCATGTTATGTCGTAGTATTGTGCCAAAGTGTAGGATCATGATTTGATGTCATGTGTAATTATTGTGCATGTGTTCCCTTAGGACCAATCGTGTACCTATGTCCTTTATGTATGATCCTTGATACTTATGACCTTAGTGTCGGATGAGGCTATCTTGGGCATAAATATGTATGATGAGTGTTGATGTGTGCCTAGATGATTTGGTAGTTAATGTGTCTATTTTATACCTATAAAATACTCATATATAAGCTCCAAATTACATTTAAATATGTTTACATTGGGGTATTTTAGTATAATTTAACATATTTTTGTGTTTCATGGTATTATAGACTTATTTGGAAGTATTCGGAGTAAAAACATTACGAATTGTTCATGATAAAAAGTTTTGACACTCTTTGATAATTTGACCATAACTCTCCCATTTGAACTCCGATTGAGGTGATTTAAGATGCATTGGAAAGATATGACATAAAGCTAAAACTTTTATGTTTTGAGTTTTTCCAAATTTCAACTATATCATGGTTAAAATTGAACTCAAAATGTCAACATGAGTTGGTGACTTGTCTAAAGCTGAACGAAGGAGTTTTCTGTGCCAGGCATCCACCCGACCTCAGGTCAAACTCAGCCACCACCAGGTTAATTCATTTTTCTTATTTTTTTGCCTTCCAGAACCACCTGGCGCCATTTTTGATGATCATATGGCCACCTGGTGCTGAGTTAAACAACAGAAGTCCATAAAAACATGTTTTTGAAGCGTTTTGGTGATATTTTGGACTTTTATGGGTTTCTAGACTTTCTTTATATAAGGAAGCACAGCAAAAACATTAAAAGGGATTTAGAAATACACCCGAAGGCTACAGAACATGGTTCAAAATACATCTGTGAGTAATTAGGAGCATCTTATAAAGAGAGAGTAAGGAGATCTAGGGAGTATTAGAGATATATTCATTCTCTTCTACTATAACCATTTCTTCTTATTTATTTTCACTATGATTTGGGATTTTAGTTCTAATTTGATTTCTATTTCCATGTGTGGCTAAATTTTCCAGTCAAGGGTAGGGATGCAGCATGACTATGATGGATTAGATTTGTTTCCTTTAGTTATGACTCTGTGGATTTGTTCTTCAAATTATATTTAGTTGTTTCTTTATTATATTTATCTCTTTTGTTCGTTCATATGGATTTTATGCTTGATCATCATAAAGCCTAATTAATGGGTAAACTCGATGGATTGAGAGGTGAAAAGTGAACCTAGATTTAGAGAAATAAACATGAATAACTAACCTATAGATAGAATTAGGAATTCATGGTGATATACGCTGTTGTTTTCAAGGCTTAATTAGGAACTTTAGTTGCGTGAGAGTGAATTGAATCCTAATTAAATAAGAACTAATTGACCGAGAGATAATTATGACACTTTAGGAATAACGGTCTCTATAATTGTGTAAAGTCTAATTAAAGAATAAAATCTAGTTATCCTATAAGGTGAAACCCGATCCTCTGATACTTCTTGTGATTGAATTAAACTCGTATTAATTGTGTTTGTTTGCTTCTTTCTTATTTATCTTTTCAATTTAATTGTTATTTGTTCTTGGGATTAAAATTTTGGACTGATGAATTTACTACCTCCCTTGGGTTCAACCTTTGGAATACTTGGAAGATTTTTTATTACTACGATCTACCATGTATACTTGTAGGATCTTGATCAAGTTTTTGGTGCCATTGTCGAGGAGGTTAACTGATTTATTAGTCCATTAAATTTTAGTCTTTTGTTAAAAAAATAAATAACAATTTATTTCTTTTCTAATCCCTTGCTGCATGTTGCTAAGATCTAAAAGTCTTGATAGTACTTCTGAATTGATTGCTATTAATCCTGAAATTGAATGTGCTTGCAGGGAGAATAGTGCTAGAAGGGGGCGCGAGATGGCTAATGAAATAGTACATGCTGGGGCTCAAGCTAATCTACTTTGGAGGTATACAGATAAAACCTGCAAATTTTGGTAGCCCATCATGTATTAGGTTGAGTCAGAATGGCAGAAATTATAAGTTTAAAACAATTCATTTGAACTCACTTCCCTAATTCCATGGGTTGGGAAGTGAAGATGTACTTGGATTCCTCAAGAATTTTTATAATATTATGGATCAACTTCCTCTTAACAACATAACTGAAGAGGAACTCAAAATGAGATGCTTCAATTTATGCATGAAGGATAAGGCAAAACAGTGGCTTCTCAATGTTCCTAAAAGTTCTTTAATGACGTGGAGGGAAATCTATGATGCTTTTATTGCAAAATTCTATTCTTCACAAAGAACTCTGGAGTTGCGAGCTAAAATTTACAACTTTATTTAGTTAGATGGTGAACCTTATTATGAGACTTGGGATCGTTGCAAACTGCTTTTGAATCAATGTCCACATCACAGGTTTAATGATATGATGATTACTCGGATTTTTTATAATGCGTTATCCCAAGCTGCTCAGCCTTTGGTGGATATAGCTATTGGAGAAGGTGTTATTATTGCAGCAAATATGATGAATATATATGAGAGAGTGGCAATTCAAACTAGACAGAAGGGTGTGAGAGGTAGAAAGTTTCAAGTGCATGAAATCAATGATCGTCCTGATGTGATTGCTCAACTTGAGAAAATAAATCAATGCATTGAACTCTTTTTTCAACAACAGAGCAATAATTTTAATCTCCCTAAAGAATCATGCTCTGCATACAGTGATTTGGGTCGTACTGCAGATACATGTGTGAACATGATTGAAGGAAATGCAGAAATTAATTATATGGGATCAAATGCTGAACATCCACAATTATTGCAAAGGAAGAATGATCCCTTTTCAAACACATATAATCTTGGGTGGCGAAATCATCCAAATTTTTCTTGGAAAAATCTACTAGGATTTCAGTAATAGAAGACTAAGGCACTCCCTCAGTTACCTGCACCATCCGCAGGAAAGACTCCTCAACTCGAGGGGATGTTCTCTTAATTTATGGTGGGCCAAGTAGCAGTTGATAAGAATCTGGATCAATTCATAGTTAGCTAGGCAGCTGTTAATAAGAATTTTGATTAATTTATGGTTAGTCAGATCATTACTAATAATGCTACTCAAGCTGCAATCTGAAACATAGAAATCTAGGTGACTCATCTGGCTAATCTAGTAGCAGATAGAAGTCCAGGCAAGTTCCCTAGCAACATGGAAGTAAATCCCAAGGAGAGTGTGATGGCTATAAGTGTGGAGAAGAAGGTAAAAGAGAGTAATAAGGGAGATAAAGAACAAAATGAATTAAAGCAAAAGAGTGAAATGAGGGAGCATGACGAAGAAGGAGGGAGCTCTAAGTCAAAGGTTAAAGAAGATAATCAAGCCCCTGAAGCAAAGCCTTATCGATCTCCCATACCTTTTCCACAAAGGTTGAAAAAGCAAAAAACATGATGAAAGCTTCTGAAAATTTATTGAGATATTCAAGAAGCTGCAAGTCAACATCCCATTCATTGAAATTTTAGCCAAGATGCCTGATTATGTTTGACATATCAAGACTCTCCTCTCCAATAAAAAAAAGCCTGAAGAGTGTGCTATAGTAACTTTAACATAGGAGTATAGTGCCATATTGCAAAGAAAGTCACCTATGATGTTAAAAGATCCGGGAAGTTTCTATATTCCTTACACTATTGGTTTTACTGTCATTGATAATTGTTTATGTGATTTAGGTGTAGGTATTAACTTGATGCCTCACTCACTTTGCAAGAAACTAGGAATCACAGATTTGATAACCACAAATGTCATACTCAAATTGGTAGACATATCTCTTCAGTACCTAATAGGAGTGGTCGAGGATGTTTTGGTAAAAGTTGGTAAACTCTATATTCTTGCTGATTTTATGGTTTTAGAGTTAGACGATGAAATAGATCTCTCTAATCCTAGGAAGACCATTCCTATCTACTGCGGGTGCTTTAATTGATGTGCTAAATGAAAAGTTGACATTTCAAGTAAGGAACAAGATAGAGGAATTTAGTTTCACTAATACTTCATATATTCCATCTCTTAAAAAGAATTGTTGTAGCATAAATGTGATGCAGGTCAAAAGCAAGAATTGGAATTTTCTTCTAGATCTTTAGATAATAATAAAGATCATTTTCAGAAGGCTATTAGAGAGGAAGTTAAGATTAAGAAGAAAGTGGCACCACCTAGTCCTAGTAAGAAAAGAGGTAATTGTGTAATCCAAACGGACTGGCTGGTACCAACTTTTATCATAAAGAACCTCTCTAAGGGAATGATGAAATTAAAGTAGAGGAAAAAGCCGATTCTTGAATATGAAGGGCTTAGACCAAAGCCTCTGAAGGATGCCATCTCGTGGTCTCCTAATCTATCTGGCTATTGACGATAAATTTAGCGCTTATTGGGAGGCAACCCAACATTATTTTTCTTATTTTATTTTCTATTTTTGTTTTCTTGCTCTTGTTACTCCAAACTCTCTCTCGCTCAAAACTTTTTGTGGAATTAATTTGACTATGGTGAAAATGAGCTTGGAACAAACACAAAGACTCCAAAGAGCAGTTCAAATATTATCTACAAATCAGGGGAGTCTTAGTTCCTTTATCTTTTATTTTATTCCTGCAAACATTAAGGATAATGTTGGATTTAAGTGTGGGGGGAAGTTTATTATTTACTCTTAGTTGATTTATCCTAAAAGAATTGTGCTGGTATGCTAAAATTAGAAAATTTTTCACAAACTTATGTGCTTAACTGATTTTAGTTAGCTTTATTTTACTTATTTTTCTGAACTAGTGGTTATGTCTATCACCATATGATACTCAATTGTTGTGTTTAATGGGATAAAATAGTCAATTTACAAGTCAAAAAATGAGTTTTGAGACTATAAAATTGATCACTATAACTTAGCATATGGCAGGTGCAGAAAAGTGATTAAGTTTGTAGGAAGATGGCTTATACATTTTTTTATGAACTCGGATATTTCAATTGTTATGTATGAATTTACTATTTAGTTAGAGAGATGATTCGAGGTTTAAATGAAAAAAAAGTAATATATATCCACTCCACTAGCTTGAACTGTACTTAATAACCAGGGGATTTCACCAAAAAGCGTTGTTCTTCATGTAAAACAGTGCAATATGAGTTATGAGTGTGCCAAAGACATCTAGGTGTAGCGGGTTATGTAGCTTGAGTAACCAGGGGTACGAATCACAAATGTGAGGTCTTCGCATCAAAAGAACGCATAACGGCCCAAAAAAAATAGATAGAACCCTAAATAAAATTGAAGCACAAAGTATAGGGAAATTAAATAAAAAAAATCCCTGTTGATCTCCATTGCATATAAGTTGAGTTGAGGTTTGTGCATGATTGATTAATATATTTTAAGTTCTTATGTAAATGTAATTTTTCTTCATCTTGCTTGATTGGCTGTCTACATTTGTCATATACTAGGTACATACACACACACACACACAAAAGTCTCATGGATGAATGAGATTGATAAGTGAGTTGTAATTGAACCTAATGTTTGATTTTTTGAGTATTCCTTTTATTTATATTAGTGACAAGCTATCACTAGTGAAGAGGAGTGAATTTGATGAATCTAGAAAATAACTATATGAGAGTAGCACAATTTTAGTTTTACTTGAGGACAGGTAAAGATTCAAGTGTGGGGGGATTTGATGTGTCTATTTTATATCTATAAAATACCCACATTTAATCTCCAAATTGCATCTAAATATGTTTACATTGATCTACTTTAGCATGATTTAACTTATTTTTGTGTTTCATGGTGTTATAGACTCATTTGGAAGTATTCGGAGTAAAAACATTACAAATTATTTATGCTGAAAAGTTTCAATACCCTTCGGTATTTTGATTATAACTCTCACATATAAACTCTAATTTAGGTGATTTAAGATTCATTGGAAAGCTAATACATAGAGCTAAAACTTTCATGTTTTGAGTTTTTCCAAATTCCAACTTTATCATCATGAACATTGAGCTCAAAATATCAACATGAGCTGGTGACTTGTATGAAGCTGAACGAAGGAGTGTTCTGTGCCAGGCATCTATCCGGCCCTAGGTCAAACTCATTCGGCACCGGGTCAACTCATATTTCACATTTTTATGCCTTTTGGAACCACCTGGCACTAGGTCAAACTATAGAAGTCCATAAAAACATGTTTTGACGCTTTTTGGTGATATTTTGGGCTTTTATGGGCTTCTAGACTTTTTCTATATAATGAGGCATGGTAGAAACATTAAGGGGGATTCAGAAACACACCCGGAGACCAGAGAAAATTGTTCAAAACGTATCTAAGAGTAACTAGGAGCATCTTATAGAGAGAGAGTAATGAGATCTATGGAGTATTAGAAATAGATTTATTCTCTTCTACTATAACCCTTTCTTCTTGTTATTTTCACTATGATTTGGGATTTTAGTTCTAATTTGATTTCTATTTCCATGTGTGGCTAAATTTTCCAGTCAAGGGTAGGGATGTAGCATGATTATGATGGATTGGATTTGTTTTCTTTAGTTATGACTCTGTGGATTTGTTCTTTAAGTTATATTTAGTTGTTTCTTTATTATATTTATCTCTTTTATTCGTTCATATGGATTTTATGCTTGATCATCATAAAGTCTAATTAATGGGTAAACTCGATGGATTGAGAGGTGAAAAATGAACCTAGATTAGAGAAATAAACATGAATAACTAATCTAGAGATAGAATTAGGAATTCATGGTGATATACATTGTCATTTTCAAGGCTTAATTATGAACTTTAGTTGTGTGAGAGTGAATTGAATCCTAATTAAATAAGAACTAATTGACCGAGAGATAATTATGACACTTTAGGAATAACGGTCTCTATAATTGTGTAAAGTCTAATTAAAGAATAAAATCTAGTTATCCCATAAGATGAAATCCGATCCTCTGATGCTTCTTGTGATTGAATTAAACTCGTATTAATTGTGTTTGTTTGCTTCTTTCTTATTCATCTTTTCAATTTAATTGTTATGTACTCTTGGGACTAAAATTTTGGACTAGTGAATTTACTACCTCCCTTGGGTTTGACCTTTGGAATACTCCGAAGATTTTTTATTACTGCGATCAACCCTGTATGCTTGCAGGATTTCGATCAGTAGTATGAATCACCTTAATGCGTTTGTGAGGATTGTTGCAATGGTTGTGTTGGTATGTCGGGGGATCTTGGCCCATTGTTGTCGTAGTGAGTTTGGGCCCTAGGCAATGGGTGGGTCATGTGTGTTTTGATGTGCATAAGCGGTTTATGAAGTTGGACTTGAGATTTGGTAAGGTCTAGTGAAAATGGGTACATAACTCATTAGTTCAATTTGGGGTTCAAGAGGGTTAAATCATAGAGAAGGGGTTTCCTTAAGATGTATCCTCCTTGGACAAGGATTTTGGATGATTTGTGATGTGTTGGAAAACGTCTTATGGCTAAAAAGTGTGTGGTTTGGAAATGGGAAGGTGTTGGAGTAAAGTTTCAACCAAAAGTAATTATTTCCGTTATAGGTATCCAAAATCTCCATATAAAGAAATTTTGGGATGCAGTCTACGCTCATAGTTAGAGAAAGTATAGATGACCTATAAGCTTTGGAATAAGCAATTTATTGATACAATAGCCATCATTAGCGCTACAGCGCTAGATCCGAGGCCGCAGTGCTGTGCCTCTCTACTTCTTTTTTTGCTTTGGTCTAGATGCCTCTCGTGCTCCGGCGTCGCCCTTCTATTATGTTTCTTTTAGTGATCATCCATAATGTATATCTAGTTTAGGTCTTTGGATGTTAGGATGTTACAATACAAAGAGATTAACAACTCATGAAAATAAACTAAATATGACTTTCTATTGTGGGATCCGAGTTTAAAATGTAAAAAAAGTTCTTAAGAGAATAGATAATGGTAAAGTCTTGGGGCCTGTTTGATAGTGTTTTCTGTTTTTTTGTTCTCAAAACAGTTTTGTAAAATAAGTTTTGAAAACAAGAAAATAAAAAAATCTGTTTGAATAGTTGTTCTCAAAATCATAACTAATAAGTGATAGATGAGTTATTCAAAATTTATAACTTTACCATTAGTGAGGTGGATGTTTTTCACCTTATTTTGTGTTTTCCAGAATAAAAACTACAAAACATCTTAAAGTTGTTCTGTGTTTTCTGTTCTTTTATTTTTCTATTTTCCAGAACAGTTTATAAAAAACAGATTTACCAAACAAGTTTGCTGAGTTTTCTATTTCTGAAAACAGAAAAACTATTTTGGAAACGCGAATCAAACATGCCCTTGATTGTTGATGCATCCACAACATTGAGGGAAACTTTTTCCATTGTTTCATAATTAAATGATCAAAGTTTAATATAAAATTTAAAGACTAAAAATATAATTTTGCCTTTTAAATAATTAGTTTACGAATATAATATAATTTCGCAACAACACGAAATAGTAAGTCTCGATAGCAAGCAAGTAAACAAACAAAATATGGAAAGTATGTACTCAAATACCTGGGTTTAAAATGGTGTCCGGAGAGATTAGCAGCATCTTGCAGAGCCATCTTCCATTTTTGCACCTTCTCCTTGTCATTCTTGAACCTTTTCTCATGCTTAGCAAATGCTTTTACGTAATTTTCTCTCCGATGTCGCACTTCTGACGGATCCACATCATAGAAGATAGGCAAAACCAATCGACCCTTTTTCCTTACACACTCAATGATATGAGAAAGCTCATCTAAACAGAGTGTGGAGGAAGCATAGTTCTTGGAGAAAATAGTGATAACAATTCTGGACTCTTGGATTGCTTTGACAAGTGATGGGGTAATCTCTTCTCCTTTTCTGAGCCCCTCGTCATCTATAAAGGTGTGGATACCCTTCAGATTGAGAGCCTCATAGAGGTTTCTGGTAAAATCAAAGCTATCTCCAGCCCTAAGGTTGAGAAACACATCGTATGTCCATCCACAGGTGAAGGAGGAGGAAAATGGTGGTGATTGTCCTGCCATGGTAGCTTGTTGAAATGGATGTTGCAGGTTGTGGAGAAGGAGAATTCAGACCGAGGAACTGTTTTGGTTTCAGTCTTCCCTTTATGTATGTCATGGCGATGGTTTTTAAGGACGGCCATGGTTGAATATTAAGCAGGGATCCAAGGATAATTAATATTTTATTTTTAATCACATCATACTGTGAGGCTGTTGGTGGAATAGCAAGCATCAAATATAGATAATCAGAAAGGCAGTAAGAATACCGACTCTTACAAAAATATTGATTGGTGTTTGTATTTATACAAGGCCTGCGCTGCAACGCTAAGAATATAATTTCTTTTTTATTCTTGCAATAATTAAATAAACAGAAGGCTTGATCAGACTAATTTCTTGTAAATTAAATGATTATTATTTTTTTATAAACTGAAGTAATAAGAAACGACCATGATGCATGGCAAACATTTTTAGTACGTAAAATCTACCTTTGGTGGCATACCTACCTGTCAATTTTTCATTTTCTTGCATACTTGTGGTGCACTACATACCTATAAATTTCATGCTCGTATTCCTTTAAAGTGATCAAGACGCAACGAATTTCTACAAAGAATCGTACATCATGCCTAAATTACAACTTGCTTTAGCATTCCCATTTAAAAGCCTGAAATCACTGTCACTTATCAAAGAGCGAAAATTGAACGAACAGAGAAAACAAATCCTTTCCCTGTACCAGATGAAACAAGAAAAACCACATGGGAGAGAAATTACAAGAGAATTATATATATATATATATATATATAACTGAGGCAAGAAAGCTAATTCTTCCCCTATTGAGGCGTTTGAGTGTGGTGGGGGGCCTGCAGTGGGATGCATCCCTGGCTGCTTTCCAGACTGCAACAAGCAAGACGTAAAAATTAGCTTCCCGAAAAAATTGGACCTTCCGTGACATTTTAAGAATGAGATAAAAAAGAATTAAAGATCTTAGAGAATATTTGGTAGAAATGAGTTCTTTTTAAGGGAAATGTTAAAAAATAGTGGCCTTCCATGAAAAACACTATTTTTTTCTCTAAAAAATAATGTGTATCAAATATATTACGTAAGAATTTCTCTCTATTTTTTTTTTATGAAACTCTTTTCATATCTACTATCCTATATAAATCCTAAAATAAAGAATTCCATTCCTTTCCTTGTGAATGTTAATCCAATCTCATTCCAAGTTTTTTACATATAAACATTATAAAACATATAAAACCCTGCTGGTTACATACTTTCATCCCTTTGTCGGTATCCAAGTACCATCACCTAAATCCGGGGACCAATGAGATCTCACCATTCAACTAGCATAAACCCCATGCATTTGCATAGAGACTGCACGAAAGTTAGACAGAAATTGCATAGAGATTCAAAAAACACAAAAATCCCAAAAAAAGTTAGACAGTCACATTAATAAATAGCAAATTAACAAAGCTTTTCATTATTCTTTTATCCAATATATTGATAGTCCAGGTTAGAAAATATTGGGCAGAGGTCCTGCTTCCTGCAGATCACCATGTCAGACGACATTTTCTTTCTTCATGTATGATAATCAAGTTGGTCTAATTAATGTTTTTAGGACATAGAGAATTAGTCTAGCAATAAAAGAAACAATTAATCAAAGTATTAGAGGGAAGAAAATTTTCATGAAGCATCAAATTTAGCAATCAGATGAAGAAACTGCTTCCATTGAAGTGAAGCTGCAAATGAGAATAGAGCAAACAGGTGAACAGTTGACCAAAATGCTGATATGTGAATAGGTGTGCAAACCGTAGATCACAGCTAGTATATTATGACCGCAATATAAGGTTAAGAAAGCTAAAACCACCCAACAAATCTGGAAAGAGACCAGATACATATCATCATATATGTATCCAAGGGACCAGAGAGATATGAGGGAAGGGATTCTCATCATTGACCGGTCTGAAAAAAGCTAAAAAAGAAAATAACCATAATAGAGATAAGACAATAAAATGCAATGGATATGAGAGAATTTATAAAATTTTAAAATATGAAAAAACTTAGATACACGCACACACATATACATACATTAACAAGTCAACTCATTAAAAAAAAATTCACACAGAAATTGAAAAAAAAAATTGAGTAATAAACAAGTATTTCAAATGTGAAATAAAATGCCCATAACGTGCTAAAAACGTAAAACAAATTAAAACTAGAAGTTCTAGTTCAAAGTAAATGTTCATCTTCATCTCCATTTCCATTCATATGATTTTGTCAGGAAGAAACAAGATTAGGTTACAATACTGAGAACTTTCAAATTGCAAACATCTTGGGAGAAGTTAGAGCAATTCCACCAAACTTACAGGTAATTGGAGGTAGTACACGATCACCTGTGTTTGGAGTCTCACAGAATATTATTGAGTCACGTTTTTCTATTTATTACTCTTTCTTTTGCATTTATTGACAACTTATGAAGGACTTGCCTTTTTTTTTTGGCCAAAATGATGGACCTACCTTGAAAAGAAGTTAATTAGTGCAAACAAGGATTATATTTTTATTTTGTTGATTTTGAAGTGCCAACTTGTATTTGAAGCAAATTAAGCTCACTCCATAAAATACTGGTGCTAACGCCTTCCTATTTGAAGAACAAGCATTGACATTCCCAGAAATTACAACTATAGAGTACTTATATATGTTTATGTAGATGAATATAATCACTAGATTCCACAAATGAAGAATATCTTTCACTTTTGGGAATTAGATGCCTTAAGAGAAGGCAAAAAAATAAGTCTAAACAACAATAAAATGCGAGCAACCTCAAGGTAACTGTGCCTAGAAAATTAATCAGGCTATTACCCAAAATAACTCTTCACGGACTATTCCACAGGTAACGCGAGACTGAGGTTTTTATTCAGGGTTAAATTTTATTTACATTGAAGGGTATATAACAGTCTACTTAATATGTTTTTTAATATTTTGGTCCTTCAGCTTAATTATAATTTTTATGATCCTTCATAATAAATATTAACTCATAAGGTCCTTCAATATGATTTTCCCTTTTTTTAATATCCTGCTAATATTATTAATTGGTATTATATTATATCTTGCATTAATTATAGACAGGCATTTTAATTTTATACTTTAACGACGAGGGTTCTATATGCTTAAGAAAGAAAAAATTGTTCAAGGTAGAAACAATATTGTATTTCTAGATAACCATAAAGTGGGTAAAAAAAGACTATAATGCATTTTCTAGTTTAAGCTATGATACATTTATGAGTTTAAAATGAAATGGAATGAAATAAAATATTCATTAAAGAAATGGAATGAAATGCAGTGAAACGACAAAAAATGTTCCCTTAATACAGAAAGTATATCCAGATTTTATTGTTTTCAGTTATCTTTTCATGCTTTTCTGATATGTCTTTATCGTTAGCTCTGTCATGAGCTTAATTTCCCATTAATACAGAACGAATATCCAGTTTTTGGCCATTTCCCTTTGTTTCATCGAGCTTGAGCTCAACAGCCTTCCGATAACCAAGGGAGAGATTCTGATAGGAACTGAGTAAAGTAGATAAAAAACGAAAGAATAAAGAAATAAATGTTATCATGGATCTTGAACGCTTATAGTTCTAATCAATTGAAAGGAGAATCTTCAACTACATAACACACTTAATATTCTGATGAATTACTTCTACTCTCCTACACCTATTTATACTACAGAAATACATGGCTCAATAAATGAAGCATAGACCTAACACATAACAGAAATTAAGCAAATATAGTCCTATCCAATATGTTATGGCCTACTTTCATGAGTTGTGTGGTACGGCCACAACTCCAGCATATGTTATCTACCTTACCCAGTTTCCCTGTGACTTAATCAGACACTACTTCACCAGATCATTCAATTCTAGCACGTTTAATCCTTCTGCTATATGTGTATAGTGGCTGTTGAGGTGTTCTATCAGATTCCTTTATCAATCGGATACCTTCCATTTTGAATTCTTCATTGGACACACAGGTATTCCACTCTATTTTGCACGTGTAGTTTGTTCCAGAATCAAGCTACAGGAAACCTTCATGTGGTATGATATAATGTAATTCTTCCACAAACTCTTCCATAAAATATTGGATCAATACCAATAGTTTAGCCAAAATTATGTGAGGATCTAGATAAGACATTTGACTATATCTCATTGGACCAATTTCTGCAGCATAGCATAGCTCCATGTCTGGGATTCCATTTTGGATCCAAAAAGACATCGAATCTCCCTCAATATAGTGGCCAAACCAATCTGGCATCACGTCTTCTGTCATTATAAAGTTCAAGACATCCCTTGTGCAATGCCTGCTGCAAAACATTAAAAAAGTTAGTGTCTAAGAAGAGTATTAAAGGAAAAGGGGTATTCTTTTAGCCATGTTGAACCTCCCTAGAGAAAAAGGAGGGAAAATTTGGTGAGATAATGGATGAAATTATGCTTCTCTCTGCATTCCTCTGTTCGTGGACGAGACTAAACAAATAAGAAGATTAAGTGAAGAAGTGAATATAGGTGAAGCAGAGTGTTGCCAAATTTTAAGAAGTGATGCATAAGATAATAGGAAGTGAGAGATATTCATCCAAGTTTGCGTGAAAGAAAGTATGGAAGAGCGAAAGAGACAAAGTTACCATGTGCAGTAGCACTACTCATCACATGGATCATTTTAGATGCATAACTTGTACGTAAAATAGTTCTTTCTCTTAATGTGGTTATGCAAATGTCAAAATGAATGATTTGTGTCTTGAGTAAAGTAAATCACGTGTTCTGTGAAGCTAATGACTGTGCAGAAAACTTGCTGACTTAAGCTTGATCTCAACCTGGTTGACTTACAAAAAGCATGCACAGATATAGATAATCTAAATTTCCTAAAAAAATTGACAAGGTCAATTTCAGAAAAATAGACGTGTGTAGAACCTACTCGTGAATTGTATATTGCCTCTTGATGCCCAAGAAACCAAATGGTTAATCATTAGTGAATAGGATATCTTCCATTCCGAATTTCTGTCGATACACATATATTCCAGTCCATGCTATTCTTGCTACACTTCTTTCTTCTACTTCATCCACATGGAACACAATCTCAGAACAAGAAATCCCCACGTGGTTCCATTGATGCCCTAAAACAACACTCTCAAGTTTACCTGGGGGAGCTATGCTTTGCAAGTCAAACAAATAGATCATCTGCTCTCCTGGAATATAATTCCAACGTATTATCTGGATTGCATTGTTATAACTTAGGCCATCGATCTTTTTTTTGAAACAATTTAGGCCATTGATTCGAAAGGAGATATCTAGCTGATGCAGAAGGGGCCCAACACATGTTATAGCAACACACAGAGCCATGTTTGGTAATTTCTTTCGGATCCAGAAAGACACCCAACTTCCCCTGACACAGTAGTCAAACCATGTTGGTCTCACAACCCCTTCTATTATAAATTTCAAGCCATCAACCTCATGTAATGCCTGTTGCAAAACATTAAGAAAACAAAGTCATTGTCTAGGAAGTGTCTTGGCCATTGGCAAGATGCTGAACTCTGTGATAAAAATGGCATGCTTCAGTTTGGCATGCCTTTGTTCGTGAATGAAATTAGATATGATGAAGTGAGATAGTGAGCGCATAAGTCAAATAATGCCAATTTTGAATCTTGATGCATAAGGTAATAAAAAGTAAAGGTCTTTATTCAATTCTGTGTGATGCATATTAAAGAGTGAAAGAGACATAAAGTTATGTGGAATAAATTCACATTAATCTTTGGGTGGTGACTTGTACAAACAATGCAAAGATGATACACTTTCTTGAATGATTTTTTTCTTTCTTAAGCGCAGAGAACCCTCCTCACCAGTGCGCAAAAATGATATAATTGTCAGTAATAACTGAGTTAATAAGCACCAATCAATACCATAAGTTGGGGCTTCCATGTTGACCCCCAAACCATCACCTTCTTTTTCAATCTAAGCAAAAATATAGATAAAATAAACGTATTGTCTTAGCAGGAAGAAATAGTAGCAAATGACATGGAAATAGATCAGATCAGACACACTAGATCTACAGATGACAACCGCAGCATTAAGATATGAAAATATTTCGTGTTCAGTTTTGTTTGAGTCTCATGTTCAATCGAACAAAATTTTTATTCTTCCAAACATATTGGCACTACTTTTCTAGTAAGTGCTTCATAAATCACCATATAAATGCGGTTGGAAGGAAAACAAGGAGAGAGATTGACCTGATCCAGTAATCTACAACGGGATTCTTTAGTCAAGAATGCACAGTCTGCTGCCAACAATTCCTTTAAGTTTGGTGAAATCCCTCTAACTTCTCTGAGACTTGAGCAATGTGTAAGTTGTAATTTTTGTAAACCAGTAAGGTTTATGAATGACACAGGCAATTCTTCTATGCCACTATAGTCCAGAACAACGTCTTTTATATTTTCCATTATTACCAATATTTTTGGAAATCTCCTGAGGTTGTAGCACCGTGAGAGGTCAAGGAATTCAAGGGATGTTAATCTGATGTCTGGAAAGCTCTTGAGCTTCCAGCATTTTTTAACACTTAACCTTTTGAGTTTAGGAAGAGATCCAACAGAAGCATGAACTTCAGTTAAATTGTTGCAGCCTTCCAAACACAAATCCATCAAATTTGGGACTTCAGATAGATCAGGAACTCGTCCTAAGAAATTACAATATCTGAAATCCATGACGCTCAAAGACTGGAACTTCTGCAAAAGAGAAGATTAAAAATAACTTGTCTTAGTAATTTATAAGCAAAACATAGAATGTTAAAGGGCACAAAACTGATACAGACTTTAGAGACCAAATTTAAAGAATCTATATGCAATTTAAAAGTGTCGTGTTGTGCTTATTAAGGTGTCTGGCATATGTCCACATTATTTAAGGAGCATGGGTGCTGAAAAGAAATATAGCAATGCTCTACATGCCTTGAGCTGTTTATCTGATTTGAGGAAACTTTCGGGCATCTTGAGGATAATTAGTTCCTTGGGATTAAAATCAGTTGGGAAAGAGGGAGAAGGATATCCCTTCCAATCCAACATTCTTAAACTGTTTGGGAGATACTTGGGACCTGTGTAAAACTGTGCATTCCTAATGATGAGTATCTTAAGCTTTGGCATCTTTTTGAAGGCCTTCCCGTTCCAATCAACTTGTTTATCTCTAGGCATGTCCAGATTTATCACTTCAATCTTCCCAGTTCCCTTTCAAACCAAATATAAGTTGACCACAAAATCCGTTAGAAGTGTTAAGAATTGAAATAAATTTTAACAAAACATATAAATAATTCCCAGTTTAGTCAAGAAACAAGAAGAGCAAAAACAAGCTACAGGTACACTTAAGATTGCTCAGGGAGGAAATTTAATGGTAGGCAAAGCCCAAGAATACCTTGCTGTATAAATAAATAAATAATAATAATAATAATAATAATAATGATGATGATGATGATGACGACGACTATACATGCAGATGACTTTTGAGTTACCTTGTTTTCTTCTAAAATATGAATAATATCTTTATGGAACCATAGCCTAGTGCGTTTTCCAGGTTCATTCGGTGATTGCTGCCGAACAATTTCTTTGCCCATGTCTTGAATCAAATCATGCATTGTTACATGACCAGAATCAATCTTCATAAGACATTTATCAATCAATACTTCAACACCATAATCTGGGCATATGCCTCGAGCATATAAAGCACTTCTGACATATTCCAAAGAGTCTCCTTTAAAGCAACAAGCAATGTCAAGAAAAATTTCTTGTTCACTTTCCTCCAAAGCATCATAGCTTACTTTCAATACCTGTTGGATCTCTCTAATGGGTATTCTGCGATAATTTTCTAACGCAGAATCCCAATCACATTTTCCTTTATGGAACAAATTGGAACCTATAATTTCCAAAGCCAATGGAAGACCACAAGCATAGAGTACCACATTGTTTAAACTGTCCATGTAACTTGGGTCAACTCTATTTTGTCCAAAGGCATTCCATCTAAGCAATTCAAGAGCTTCATCTCGATTCAAACTCTCTACCTCATAAATTCTTTCAACCTTGTGCCTTGCTAGCACATGTTTGTCCCTTGTTGTTATAATGATTTTACTACCAAAACCAAACCAATCAACTCCCCCAGCAGTTGCCCGCAATTGTTTTAGCTTATCAACATCATCGAGAACTAGAAGAACCTTCTTTCTGTGGAGCCTATGTTTTACTATTGGAATACCGCTATTGAAATCTCTTATGTTAATATCTTCCCCAACCAATTCAGAAAGAAGCCATTTTTGGAGATATACTAGGCCATGCTTAGTTGAATTTTCTCTGACATCAGAAAGAAAACAGAAGCCTTCAAATGTGTCAGCAATCAAATTGCATACTGCCCGAGCAATTGTCGTTTTGCCAATTCCACCAATGCCACAAATTCCAACCATTTGAACTCCCTCATTAGACCCAACCTCCAGAAGAGAGTTTACCTTTAGCACTCGAGATTCAAGTCCAACTGGGTAATTAGCAATGTGTAAAGACCTCTGATTAATCCCTCTAGAAATCTCTTTAACAACCTTTTCAATAAAATGACATTCATAATCATACCTGTCCCAATTACAAAATTTTGTGAAAATTCAGATAGATCGGATGGTTTTGCATCTACTTAAAATTCATACCAAATGCATCAAATCAAAGACAGAATACACCACTTCAAATGTAAGGTTTCATATCTACTGCCTTTTTAGTGTTCATTGTCACCTAGACTTGTATTGAATATATGACGCGCGACTACAGCATACAAAATCCGAGACGTTTTTAAAGCTTGAACTTTTATTGAGTAGAGTTATAATTTGTGTCTTTGTTGGACGCTTCTTAACCTTTCTTAGATACTCATATGATAATACTTTCAAAACAAAACAAACCAATAAACTATGTAAGCATGTACACAATTACCCGGGTTTAAAATGGAGACCGGAGAGAATAGCAGCATCCTGGAGAGCCAGCCTCCATTTTCGCACCTTCTCCTTGTCATTCTTGAACCTTTTCTCGTGCTTAGCAAATGCTTTTCCGTAATTTTCTCTCTGATGTCGTACTTCTGACGGATCCACATCATAGAAAACAGGCAAAACCAGTCGACCATTTTGCTTTATACTCTCCAGGATATGAACAAGCTCATCCAAGCAGAATGTCGACGAAGCGTAGTTTTTGGAGAAAATAGTAATAGCAATTCTAGACTCTTGGATTGCTTTGACAAGTGATGGCGTAATGCCCTCTCCTTTTCTCAGCCCCTCGTCATCCATAAAGGTACGGATACCCTTTCGATGCAGAGCGTTGTACAGGTTTCTAGTAAAATCAAAGCGAGTATCTTCACCCCTAAAGTTGAGAAACACATCGTAGGTCCATCCATAGGTGAAGGAAGAGGAAAATAGTGATTGCTCTGCCATGATTGCTAATTAAAATCGATGTTGCAAGACCTACGACAGAGCAAGAATAGCAGTGCTTCGAAGTTTTCCAATATTATTCTAAACAAGGAATCATGGAAAACAGAAAACAAGTCAATGATTGAATGGCCGTAAGCCCTTTATTTCCCGTGCTCATCCCAGATAGGTTACATTAATTCGTAAGTAAGTTCATCACTGACTTAAACCTGGGAAGTTAACCAGCGGAAATTCAGGTGAAAAAAAACGGTGGGAATAGAAAATCAAGTCAACAAGATCGATATAAAAGGTTAAAAGTAATTAAAAATATGAAATCCGAGAGCTAGATTCTATAAAAATTCGAAACTCAATCGCAAGGAAATAATAAAGCTAGATGCTACCCAAAAGTTGACGTCTGAAAATTGCAGGTGCAAAGTATTGAAGAACGAACGGACCATTGACTTCGGATGCAAATGCAGTCTGACAAAACGCGTATAATTTCTTACCAAGAAAGAAAACGTGGAAATTTAATTTGGATTTTTTCCGGTATTTTTAACTTTATTTATATTTTTATATAAAATTAAAATATTAGATTAAATACAAATAATAATAAAAATTTAATTAATTGGTTAAAATCTAAATGAAATATGCTGTGCATCTTTATAGTTTCTTTAATTTCTCCTCATATCAGCCAAAGACGTTAATGAGGGATGTTTGTTTTTAAGGTTGCAAATTTAAGTTTTAATAAAATAAAGTTAGAACTAAAAATAAGTTTATTATAATGTGATTTATGTTTGTTATAAAAGTAAATTTCATAAATTAATTATAAGATAAAAATAAATTTATAAATAAAAAAGTATTTTCTCTAATTTGTTAGCCAAACATAATTTTAAAATGAAAGTAAGTTTACAAAATTGGATTTGCAAACCAACATCCACTGGCAATGGAAATTCAAACTGGCTCTAATTCAATACTTAGGCAAAGTATTCTTATAAAAAAAAACGTATCGCTTTCTTTTTGAACCTTTTGTATTAGTTGATTGCTTTTTTTTAATAATTATTTGATAGTTGGTAATAATAGGTCTTGAGCATTGTTAAATCTTGGCAGAGATATTCTCCTAATATGATTTTTTTATCTATAAAATTTAAATTTAAAATTTTATTTAAGTGGTTTTTGATCTCTTATCACTCAATTCAATTCGACCATTATTGGCCATTTATTCATTATTTGCATTGATTAATGAATACACCACCCTTCAAGGCAAAAAAAAAAAATATTATATCTAAAATTAATTAATACTCTCTCCTACCCAAAATATAAGTCCTATTTGATTAATTACACATAAATTGAGAAAGATTTTTTACTTATTAAATTAGTCTAAAAATATATTATTTTTCAATAGTACTTCTACTTAATGTATTATATTTAAAATTTATTATTTCTCTTATATTTAATTATAGATAAGTGTAAAACATGAAAAAGAATATGTAATGCCCTATAAATTATTAAATGAGACTTATATTTTGGATAAAAAAAATTTTTGAAAAAGACTTATATTTTAAATAAAAAGTAATACTTCATAAACTAAAGAGCAACTAAAAAAAGATGAAAGAAATAAATTCATGTATTTATGCTAGGATTGGTAAGTGTGAAAGATTTTATTAAAGAGAAAGAGAGAGAGAGAAATTTTGTGCAATATATTTATTATCCATTATTTAAGTTTTTTAAAAATAAAAAATAGTAAATCTTTTAATAGGGTTTTCTCTCACTCCTTCATCCTTTCCATATTTTTCAGTAATTGTTTGGTTAAAAAAATTTTAAGGGTGGGAGAGAATGTTCCTCCCCATCTTCTCTTTAAAAGTAGGGGAATTTAGAATTTAGAAAATTAGCTGAATACTGGTTTTCACAGTAACCTAATTACTCTCATTTATTTTTCTTTTAAGATTATTACTCCTATGATATCCCAAAAATCAAGCATTTTCATTTATCAAATTATTAGTGTCATTGTCATGCATTTTTAAGCATAAAATATCCAACCTTATTTTTATCATTTTAATATTATAATAAAAATAATTTTATTTTTAATATTATTTTTATAATTTTTAATATTATAAAAGTACTTTTATGACTAAATTATTTTCACTTATTTTCATTATTTTTAATATTTCAATAAAATATTTAAGTTGATGTTAACCTTCATAATAATAAGATTATACAAAAAATAATTAAATAATATTTTTAAAAAATATATAATAAATAATATGTGAAATTTGTGTAATAAATAAGGTAAAATCTCTTGCGTTTTAAAACACGAGAATAATGAATTATGATAAATTTGATTAATTTATTACTTCCTCCCCCTCCTCATCTAAACCAAAACAAATGAATGTTAAGAATAAAAACACCGGCTTTTTCTCCCCTCCAACCAAACCAAATATAAAAATATTAAAATTCCTCCCCCTATTGAATCAATTAGACATAAAAGATAGGGGCAAAAAGAAAAACAGACATAAAACATAACTACTTCTGGAGTCTACAATGTTTGAGTGAACATCAAAAGAAAGCAATATTTTTCTGTTTGTTAGATGTCGATTTAGTTTTGTAGGTTGATGTTTGTTAGAGAGAGAGCGAGAGAGATTTATATTTTTTGGATTTATTTATTGTTTTGTTTATTCAATTAATTATTGTTTGGACAATTTTATTTATGGATGATACAAGCAATTCATAATCACCATACGTATCCCAAGTATTGTGCAGTGATTACTGATCAGTGAAATGGATATACTCTATAGCATTTGTCTCAATGTACCCACTGACGGGTTCTATCAGCATTGTTGTATATACTATATAGCATAAGTTCGGTATAGATTTTATTATATATATTAATTGAATTAGTAACCTATCACCTTAAAATATCCACACACATTGTGTCTTTCTCCATCCAAAGCTCACATGATAAAGTTCTTAAGAAATTTAAATGATGTTTCTTAGTATTTTTTAACCGTAGCATAGCATTTTTTCTCTCATCCATTGCACCAAATACACGAAATTTTCACTTCCACACTTACAATTCCAACATACTAAATGGGTTATGGAACCTTGGGATTTAGATGCAGATGAGGGACCGCAAATAGAAAGAGTTTTGGGTGGGAGCCAGCTCAGATGACTCCCATACCTCTTTCTTATTCTCATCTTATTGTCTCTTCTTGTGTGACTCAATGAGATTGAAGTTTGGAGTTACGTAAACAGGACATGCTTGCCCTTATTGGAATTGTCTTCGTTGACTTTGAAGGGCCTATTTAATTTTCCATTAGAAACCACATTTTGGAGAGGTAACTTCTCCAAAAAATGATTTCCAACAAGAAACCAAACATGCCAAAAATCAGAGTGGGGCCACCCACTTCTGTGCAGAACTAACTCAGCATAATGGTTTGGATTTATGAAAGATCCTTCCAATAACTCAAGGACAGATCCCTCCTATGATGTATGAATTGAATATCTTCCATTCTGGATTTTCGCTTCAACACGTATGCTCCCCTCCATTTTGCCCCTGCTATTTCATATTTTCTACTCACTTCCTCCACACACCAATTTATGTAACGCAAGACACAGGATATTCCTACGTGGTTCCATTCACGCTCTCAAAATAGCACTCTTGAGTTTATCCTCAAGAACTAGGCATCGCAAATCAAACAAAAAGATATGTTCTGATGTAAGAGGTGCAAAAATTGTTTGCACTTCTGGAAATCCAACATCTATCCCATTAATTCGGACATCAATGTGCAGTTTTGGTGGTTCGTGCCATGGGTCCTCTATCAATGCAGCAAAACATACAGCCATGTTTGGGAATTCTTTTTGGAACCAAAAAGATAAGGAATCTCCCACGACAAAGTGATCAAACCATTCTGGTGTCTTATCTGCTTCTATTATGAACTTCAAGCCTTCAACCTCTTGTGACGCCTGTTGCAAAAAAGGTTAAGAACAAAGCCATTTCTAGGTCTAGAATTAGTGTTTGTGGATAAAGAATCTGGGAGATCAGAGAACTCTATCTATACAGTGATGAGAATCTGTTTTTTCTAAAAGCATAATAGCAATTAATAACATAAGTTCGATCTTACAATAGAAACACTAGTTCGAGAAACAAGAATCAAACTTTGAAATACGATGAAATTTTTTATTTTATGTGTCATGTCATTTTTCACCATCAAATTATGATATTTCATTATGAACACGTTGGAACTGACATCTTTTTAAAGCAAGTGGAGATTATATAAATAGATGCAGTGGCAAAAGTGAAAGAGAGAGAATAACCTGACACAGTAAAATGCTACGAGACCCTGAGCTAAAGTGTGAGTACCAATCTAGGTTTGCTGCTGATAATTCTTTTACGCTTGGTGGAATCCCTCTTACTTCTTCAATACTTCTACAAAATGTCGTAAGTTCTAATTTCTCTAACCCAACAAGGTTTTTTCTCGAATTCCTCCAAAGCATCATAGCCTATTTTGAGTACCTGTTGGATCTCTTTGTTGGGAATACTTTGATAACTATCTAATGCAGAATTCCAATCATTTATTCCTCTACTAAACAAATTGGAACCTACAACTTCCAAAGCCAACGGAAGACCACCAGCATAGAGTACTACATTGTTTAAAGTGTCCATGAAGCTTGGATCAACTCTATTTTCTCTAAAGGCATTCCATTTAAGTAGTTCAAGAACTTCTTCATGATTTAAACTGTCTACGTCATAAATTCTTTCAACATTGTGCCTTGCTAGCAAATGTTTGTTCCTTGTTGTTATAATGATTCTACTACCAGAACCAAACCAATCAACTCTCCCAACAGTCACCCGCAACTGCTTTAGGTTATCAACATCATCTAGAACTAGAAGAACCTTCTTTTTATGGAGCCTCTGTTTCAATATTGGAATTCCTTGACAGACATCAATGAAGTTGAAATCTTCCCCAACCACTTTAGAAAGAAGCATTTTTTGGAGATATACTAGGCCATGATTTTATGAATTTTTGCTGACATTAGCAACAAAGCAAAAGGCTTCAAATGAGTCAGCAATCAAATTGCATACTGCTTGAGCAATTGTTGTTTTGCCTATTCCACCAATGCCACAAATCCCTACCATCAGGACCTTCATTAGATCCAACATCTAGAAAAGAGTTTACTTTTAGCACTCGAGACTCAAGTCCAACTGGATGATCAGAACGTGCAAAGGCTTGCAGTTAATTCTCTTAGTGACCTCTTTTACGATCCTTTCAATAAAATCACATTCATGTTCTTGCCTGTCCCAATCACAAAATGTTATGAAAAATTGATTTCAATCTAAATATTTTGCTAAACCTTAAATTCATCCCAAAGGCATCAAATCAAACACTTGGACACAATGCACCACTCCAAATTTGCAGTGTCCATACTTCTTAAACTTTCTTAGATACTAATATATATGATACCAACTTTAGAGTAAGCTAAACCAAAACAAAAACAAAAAAACCTGCCAAAATAAGCACAAGCTATAGTTTTTTTTTCTATGAAATACAAATTCTAACAAGACCTGATCATTGTTTGCCTTATATTGAACACAAAACAAACACTTACATCTGACAAAATGCAAGACTTTTGAACACCTGAAATTTTTTTGAGTTGAGACATAATTTGTTTTAGTGTTTATTGCTTCTTAGCCTTTGTTAAAAATTAATATGACAGTAAAAATCAATATCAAATAGAAAAATTAAAATTTGCAAAGCAAAAGAAGGGTGATGTACTCAAATACCCAGGTTTCAAATGAAGACCAGAGAGATTAGCAGCATCTTGTAGAGCTTGCCTCCATTTTTGCACCTTCTCTTTGTCAGTGTTGAACCTTTTCTCATGTTGAGCGAATGTTTCTCCATAATTTCCTTTCTGATGTCGCACCTCTGATGGCTTGACATTGTAGAAAACAGGCAAAACCAATTGACCTTTTTTCTTCATACACTCAAGGATCTGAACAAGCTCATCTAAGCAAAATGGTAAGGAAGCATAGTTTTTGGAGAAAATTGTGATAGCGATTGTAGACTCTTGGATTACTTTGAGAAGTGATGAAGTAATCTCTTCTCCTCTTCTAATCCCCTCATTGTCTATAAAGGTATGGATACCCTTTTGATAAAGAGCTTTGTAGTAAAATCAAAGCGGGTATCTTCACCTCTAAAATTAAGAAAGACATCATTAGTACATCCACGAGTGAAGGAAGAGGAATATGGTGATTGCTCTGCCATGGTAGCTAATTGTAATGGATGTTGCAGGTTGTGAAGGAGAATCCTGACTGAGGAACTGTTATGCTTTTAGTCTTTTCTTTCTGGCATAGCAATGGCTTTTAAGGAAAACCATGGTTGAATATTAAGCAACTATCTAAGCATAATTAATATTTTAATCCCTTGACTTTTTGTAATTTTTTTTAAATTAATCATAAAGAAAACAAAATTGTATTCATAATAGATAATGAGAACAGCTGGCAGGATTCCAACTCATAAAAATATTAACTTATAAAAGTCTTTACTCGTTACCTTCAAGAATCTGTTTAACTTAATTTGTGTATTATTCAAGGCTTGCAAGACTAACATGATTTTTCTTCCCTTTTGAATCTTCACTTATCACAATTAAATTATAAGATCAATAGTTTCCAACTTACTTCACCCAATGGAGCATTCATTTCTCTATGGAGATCTGGGAAGCAGATCCTCTCCTGTGTCTTTCCCATGCTGTCCTCTGCTGTCCTTAGTCTCACCCGTTCAATGTGGATAACAGTCCAGATCATTATTTGGAAAAATTGTCTCAAAACGCACTTAAAGAGGTGTATTTATAGCAGAAAACTCCCTCGAAAGAAATTGCCGGATAAGTACTCCTGCCCTGGTGAGCATTTCACCGCCAGTTATAATCAACTGCAGTGTGGCATAGAAAATTAGAAACTCACTAAATTTTTCTTAGTGGAATAACAAAAGGATGCAATTCGATTATGTTGAAGATTATAATGTTTGATTCGTCATTCTGAAAAACATGGATGGATTTATAGGATCCAACTTCCAATCATCTCTTGCTTTTTTTTCACATCTAGGCATTTAATGCTAAGAGAATAATGGTGCTTCGAAGAGATTTAAGCATATGCGCTGTTACAAAAAATGCTTATCGCACATGTCCGAAAAGTACAAAGAGATGGTATAAGTAAATCAAAGATTAAACTCGAAGCCACCATCTCTGCTCTAAGTTCTCCCTCCCGTTATTTATCTCCTTCGTACAAATCAAACATAAAACTCACCCAATAGAATCAACTCGAAGCCGCTGTCGCCAATGGAGAGCACCTTCGGTGCTCATCAGTTGTGATGAACATCGGTGCTTATCATATCTCATAACTGTCCAGATCAAATCTGGATAATTAATTATTTTAATATTTTTATATAATAATATTATTTTTTAAAAAAATAATTATAAAATTTTATTTATTTAAAATTTTTTATTTAATAAAATAAAAATATATTAAAAATATAATAATTAAATCAGAACTATCCAAATTAAATCTGGATGATCGTGAGCTGAGCTATGATGAGCACAGCTGATAAGCACCGAAGGTGCTCTCGTCACAAATGTGGACCGTCGAATTTGTGGAAGCATCCGTCACCAATGTGGACCATCGTCATTGGGGAAGTCACCGTCGCGATTGGGGAAGCCACCATCATAAGCGGAATCCGGTCTGTCGGCTGTTTGGGAGATGCAATGAAAATCTTTAACGGCGGGTGGGGAAATCTGGTACGTTTCGAGTTGTTTTGTAAGATAATGATCTAAACCGTTGGCAACATCGAACGGATGAGATTAAAGGCAGCAGGGGACGGCAGTGGGAAAGACCGCATTGACCTTTTCTTATTTTTTTTCTCACAAAGACCGCATTGACTTTTGTTTCCGCCACTACCCTCAAATAATGAATCAGCATTTATTATTTTTGCATCAATTATTCCAAATCATCTTATTATTTTATTTATAACAAATAAAAAAATAGGCAAAAGGGGCTACTTTCGTTCCTAATCATCTTATTACACTAGAATATGAATACTCTCATTTGTTAGCTCTTTTCTTCTCTATAATTTAAATCTACATAACAAGATTAGTTACCCTGTTTTAGAAATTACTAAATTAGATATACTTTAAAAAAATAATGTAAATTCAACCAATATTGTTAGTTGTCAGATTCACTATTATATTCATTTCGATGCATTTGTATCAAAACAAAATTCAAAGTGTGTAGTTCACCAGAAAAATAAACTAAATAATGTGTATAAAAGCTCATCCTAATATTTGAAATCATTTTCAGTTATTTGATAAAAAAATTACAGGAAATGTTTATCAATTTTAATTTTTGAAAGAAATATGTATCATCTTAAAAAAGGGGAATATGTCTCAATTACTTAGTTTTTTAATTTCACCTTTATATAATTCAACTTATGAAAGCTTTCATCTTACTCTTGAAATATATACAAGTAGATGTGACGCCCTTTATTTTGCATAAAGTCAAACAAAATGGGATGTACTGATTGTGAGTTACTAAGGATATGTTTGATAATATTTTTTATTTTATTATTTTTAAAATTATTTTGTAAAATTATTTTTGAGAACAAGTTTTAGAAATAAAAAAAAAATTTGTTTGAATAATTGTTCTCAAAATCATAACTAATAAGTGTTAAATGAGTTATTCAAAATTTAAAACTTTACCAATATTGAGGTGAATATTTTTCACCTTTTCTTATATTTTTCAAAACAAAAACTACAAATCAACTTAAAGATATTTTAAGTTTTTTATTCTTTTATTTTTCTGTTTTTGAAAATATTTTATAAAATACAGACTTATCAAACAAATTTTTTTTATTTTTCTATTTTTAAAAATAAAAAAAAAACTGTTTTGAAAATAGTTATAACCTAAAAGTGACTTGTTTTATATAGCACAAGAAATATATATAACATGTTATAAATTTTATATAATATATTGATGTAATGTTATAGATTTAGTTTTTAATTATATATTGTATTTAGTAGATCACTATATCAACAAAGATCAATCATAATTTGAATCTTTCCCCATAATCAAAATTCAAAATATTCTCCATAGAGAGAGAGAGAGATGATCAAACCTATATGAAATAACAGACAAGTCCTACCACTCTCTTTTTCTCTAATGAATATTCTCCACTTTTTCAAAGCCATTTATGCTAAAGCAACAAATAAGAATCAAGCTCAAGAAAAATCAGCACAATTTTATCTTGTTAATTGTGTCAGCAGTCATTGTCCCTACAGGATCGTTTCCTTTCATGACCTTATAGGGTTTATTTGGTTTGAACGATGTAGATCGGAGTGAAATTTTTTTTTTACATGAAATAAGGACAGAAAAATACTTTTCCTCTCTCCTTAGATGGGATGAAGAGCAAAGGAAAAATAAAACTCTAATTTCTTTATTTAATTGATTTGAAAAAAAATAGGATGAAAAATTTTCCTCTCCTCCAAACCCCTTAAACCAAAAGGTAAAGTGGTATATTAGGCTTGAAAAAACAAGGTTTGAATTCTCTAAAACATTTAAGAAATTGATAATGTCAATTTCAAAGAGAGATATATAATATTGTAAGTGAAATTTAGTCAAGTAATAGAGCTCACAATGTCTAGTGTGCCTTTATCTCTTCAAAATCATCATAGTAAACTTCTCTAGAAATTTAAATATATGTGATCCAAATGCAAAAAAGAAACTACATACAACGTTACCGAGCATTTTTGCAAAGCAATAAATTAAGCATTTGTGTTCTCATCCATGCATCGCTCCAAGATTCATATGAAAGAGAGACGTACACCTGCCAGCTTGATGGTACTGCCCTTGATGTCTCTCAAACTAATGTGAGGCAACATGTTTTCTACGCAGGATAAGCTTAGCATAAAAGTTGGGATTCATGCATTGGAAGATCCTTCCAATAAACCAGCTGGTAATTAAAGTGATGCTAGTTTTTTTTAGAAGTTGAATTATTTAAAGACTAGTTATACTCATTCAGATCTGACTAGAAGTTGAAATGACAAGTTAATGATCGAAAAATGATCACTTGCTAAAGTAATCTAGATGTAGTTGATATCAAGAATGAGGATGACATGCATCATGTTGGATTAATTGGAACATCCAAAACCTTGTTTTTTAAATGCTTAATTAGATCCTATAACCCACATATTTCGGAAGTAAACTTGGATATTGGATTATTCTGAAGCTATGAAATGTAATGAAGAAGCATGGAAGATATTATCTTTGAAGGGAAGGCATTAAATTCAGTCAATACAGTAATGCAAAATGCAGTGACTCTGTGAAGAGAGGAAGTAAAAGAAACTCTCATACCATAAGAAGGCTTATATAGTGTTTGGTGCATGGGCAATGTATAAGGCCTGATAGTATAATTGACAACCATGTAGAAGTGTCTTAAAACATCAATTTTGATATAAATATATATATATATGTAGTAACTTTTAATTACTTAAAAAAAAAAGCACAGAAATATGACTAAAGATTTGTCAATTTGTTCACCAAAGTTAGAATTACTCTCCATACAATGCTTCTCACCATTTTTACACGCTTCTTTCTTTCAGGGTTCAAATAAAATAGAGAGATACCTGCCTTGCTGGTGTTGGCACTGCCTCTGATGTCTCTGAAATCAACGTGGGGGCCACTTGGTTCTACGCAGGACTAACTGATCAGCACAAGTGTTGTGATTAATTTGTGGAAGAACCGAAGAATCTTCCATCCTTGTGAGGATTTATGAAACTGATATCTTCCATTCTAAAGTCCTGCTTGTACACATATATTCCCTTCACTTTTACCCTAATTTTGTACCCTCCGTGTTCGAAGTTAAAAATAATCATCACGAAGTTCCATTCATGCTCTAAAACTACACTCTTGAGTTTATCCTCAGGAAATAGGCATCTCAAATCAAACAAAAATATATGCTGTGATGTCATTGTTCCATACGATATACCTCTGAATGAAGATGCCAACATTTTCATATTGACATAAACCTTAACATATAGATCGCCTGTTTCCCGACTTCTACAGTTACTTTCTCCGGCGAAGCATATAGCAATGTTAGGGACTTTGTTTCGGACCCAAAAGGAAATACTACGGCCATTGGTATAGTAGTGATCCAACCATTCTGGTGTCCTTTCTTCTTGAAAAACAAACCTCAAGCCATTAACCTCACGTAGTGCCTGTTGCAACACATTATAAGTACAGAGTTAGAACCTGATGGAGAATTAGCTTTTAGTTGTTGATCTCCAATGGATCGGAGCCAATTGATGAATATATAGTATCTCATATTGAGTAGTAAAGAATGCTCAATATGATATTTAAAGCTTTGTTTGGTATATTCTATGGAAAATGTATCCTTTTTCACAGTTAAATGGAACCATATACTGTCATTTATCAATTTGTCTTATTATTATTATTATTATTATTTTTTAATTTTGGGGCATAAAAGGTGTTTCATGTTCCCAAAATTACTTTTTCTATTCTATTCACTTTTCCATTTTATTCCATTCTATATATCAATGGAAATTTAACTAGTTAGATTGATTCTTTCTCCTCAATAACTCAATTTAAATTTTGGAGGAAGATTCTCCATCCACTTGACTATACCCATTAGAATCACTCTCCAAAGATGTAGTAAAAGCAGATGAAATCATGCTGCTGCTACATGCCTCTCTTTGTCAATGAAACTAGCTCGACAAATAAGAAGATCGTGAGATAGTGAGTGGGTCTAGTGAAATGGTGCCAATTCTTTTTAAAGTGGATGCATGAGATAATAAAACAGAGAAGTCCTTATTCAACTTTATGATAGAGAAAGTATTGAAGAGTGAGAGACTTAATTAAAGTTATCATGTGTGCAGTTTCACATGCTAACTAGATCAAGATGGGAATTGATGTAATAGATATAATTATGGGTTTTATTCTAGTTTCAAGTTTTATTGAAGAACAATATTTCATCATTTCAGACATTTTGGCACTAACTTCTTCTCCAGATAAGTCCTTCATAAGTTGTCATATAAATCCAATCGAAAGAGTAACAAATATGAATACAAAGGAATAGAGAAAAACCTGACTCAATAACGTTCTACTAGACTCAGAAGTCAAGTGTTTGTCTCCTGCCTCTAATACTTGCAAGTTTGGTGGAATTGCTCTAACTTCTCGAAGATATGCGCAGTATGACAGTCTTAAGGATCGTAACCCAATCAGGTTTCTGAATGACAGTGGCAATTCTTCTATGCTACTATAATCCAAAAGAACATCTCTTATATTTTCCATTTTCTCTAATATTTCTGGGAATCTCCGGAGGCCGGACATTGAGAGGTCAAGAAATTCAAGGGATCTTGACGAGATGTTCGGAAAGGTCTTGAGCTTGTAGCAATTTCTAAGACTTAGTCTCTTAAGATTGTCAAGAAATCCATTAGAAACATGAACGTCCATCAAATTATAGCAATAATTCAAACACAGTTCCTTCAATGGGACTCCAGATAAGTCAGGAAGTTGTCTTAAAAATTCGCAATGACTAAAATCCATCGAACTCACAGACTGGAACCTCTGCAAAGCAACATTAAAAATTAACTAATCTTGATAATAAATCACAACATTATTAAATAGCACAAAGCAGGGACAGAGACACTAGGCAAGGTATGAACAAAATTTAAAGAATCTACAATCTACAAGTAATTTAAAAGTGTCATTTATGCCTAATTAATATGTGTGTGTGTCACGTCTTTGTTTATAATAAAACATAATAATAGAAGAATTGAAAGTTTCTTAACCAAAAAAAAAGGGAATTGTTTTACATGCCTTGAGCATTATTGCATCCACTTTGAGGGAACTTTTGGGCATCTTGAGGATAATTAGTTTATCGGGATTAAAATCATCAGGGAAGGATGCACAAGGATATCCTTCCCAGTCTAGCACTCTTAAACTATTTGGGAGATGGTTGGGACCTGTGGAAAATTGTGCATTTCTAACAATGAGTATCTTAAGATTTTGCATCTTTTTGAAGGCACTTCCATCCCAATTAATCTCTTCATCTCTAGGCATGTCCAGAATTATGGCTTCAATCTCTTCAGTTCCCTATCAAACCAAATCATATGTTAAATATTGAAAACAAATTTGTTAGGTGTGTTAGGAATAGAAATAAGCTTCTAAAGAAATGTGGGTCTCAGTCAAGGGATGAGAAGAGAATAAACAAAATGCACTTAAGATTGCTTTAATAGAGACTTAGTCGGTAGGCAGAACTTGAGAAATACCTTAACTCCAAAAATTAATATTAATTAAAAATCTATATAAGTGCAGATACCTTGTTTTTTTCTAAAACTTGAATAATGTCGTTATGAAACCACAACCTTGAGCGTTTTCCAGGTTTATTTGGTGATTGTTGTCGAACAATTTCTTTACCCATGTCCTGAATTAAACCATGCATTGTTACAAGGCCTTGGACAATCTTTATGAGACATTTATCCACCAATACTTTGATACCATTATCTGGGCATCTACCACACGCACATAGAGCATTTGTGACATATTCCAAGGTGTATCCTTTAAAACAACAAGCAATGTCAAGAAAAATTTGCTGCTCGCTTTCCTCCAAAGCATCATAGCTTACTTCTAATATCTGTTGGATCTTTTTAATGGGAATTCTTCGATAATTAGCTAATGCAGAATTCCAATCATTTATTCCTCTATTGAACAAGTTGGAACCTATAACTTCCAAAACCAAAGGAAGACCACCAGCATAGTGTACTACATTGTCTAAACTGTCCATGAAACTTGGATCAACCCTATTCCCTTTAAAGGCATTCCATTTAAGAAGTTCAAGAGATTCTTCATGATTTAAACTCTCAACCTCATAAATTCTTTCAACAATATTGTGCTTCGCCAGCAAATGTTTGTCCCTTGTTGTTATAATAATTCTACTGCCAGAACCAAACCAATCAACGCCTCCAACAGTTGCCTGCAATTGCTCTAGCTCATTAACATCATCGAGAACTAGAAGAACCTTCTTTTTGTGGAGCCGATGCTTTATTATTGGAATTCCTTTATTGACATCTCTTAAGTTAATATCTTCTCCAACCACTTCAGAAAGAAGCCTGTTTTGGAGATCTACTAGGCCATGCTTAGTTGAGTTTTCTCTGACGTCAGAAAGAAAACAGAAGCCTTGAAATGAAGCAGCAATCAAATTGAATACTTCTCGAGCAATTGTTGATTTGCCTATTCCACCAGGGCCACAAATTCCTACCATTTGGACTCCCTTATTAGATCCAACATCCAGAAGAGACTTCATCACTTTTAGCACTCGAGACTCAAGTCCAACTGGGTAATTGGTAACATGCAAAGGCCTGCGATTAACCACTCTAGAAACCTCTTCAACGATGCCATCAATAAAATGGCTTTCATATTCTTGCCTGTGCCAATTACAAAATTTTGTGAAAATTCAGATCCATCTAATTATTTTGCTGCAACTTATATTCATACCAAGTGCTGAAATCTCAGATATAAGATCTGAAATCTACTGATAAACATTGGTCCTTGTTTGACTTATACTGAACATATAACGACCAATCATATCAAGCAAAATACAAGACTCTTTTAATGCTTAAAATTTTATTGAGTTGATACATAATTTGTGTCCTTGTTTGTGGGTTCTAAATTAGGCTCTCTGATGGCGTGTTTGGTAATATTTAATTTTAAGGCATAATTATATAAACTAAAATAATACATGGTAAGTTCATCACTTATTTAGCGTACATAGATAATATGTTAAAGAATACCAAACATGTCCTAACAGAGTTTAAGGAACAACAAATGACAAATAAGGACACAAGTTAATTAGTCCATTTGTTTCTTTTCAAGAGTTACATTTGAATAAAACTTTTGTTTGTATTTATCTGTCATTTTAAGGTTTCGAAACCACATCTTGGCCAAAAAAAATTGCCCTTATTTATAACTTTTTAAAAGCTTAAGATAACATTTATTATTTTTTTTCTATTTATCCATTTTCGTAGAGTATATTAGGAAATTTAATTTAATTAATTCCATGAAAAAATATTCCATTAAGTAGATTAATAATATCAAGAGAGATGAAACTTTTTACTATGGTTCGAAGGTAATTAAATCATTAAGTTTAATAAATAAAGACTAAAAATATACTTTTGCCTTTTAAATAATATTAATTTACAAATATCATATAATTTCACAACAGTACTAAATAGTAAGTCTCAATATTAAGTGAACAAACAAAATATGGAAAGCATGTGCTCAAATAAGTACCCGCGTTGATAATGGTATCCGATGATATCAGCAGCATCTTGCAGAGCCAGCCTCCATTTTTGCACCTTCTCCTTGTCGTTCTTGAATCTTATCTCATGCTTACCAAATGCTTCTCCGTAAGCTTCTCTCTGATGTCGCACTTCTGACGGATCCACATCATAGAAAATGGGCAAAACCAATCGACCCTTTTTCTTTATACACTCAAGGATATGAACAAGCTCATCTAAACAGAATGTGGAGGAAGCATAGCTCTTGGAGAAAATGGGGATAGCAGTTCTAGACTCTTGGATTGCTTTCAGAAGTGATGGGGTAATCTCCTCTCCTTTTCTAAGCTCCTTGTCGTCTTTAAAGGTATGGATACCCTTTCGCTCCAGAGCGTCATAGAGGTTTCCGGTAAACTTAAAACGAGTGTCACCCCTGAAGTTGAGAAACGCGTCGTATGCCCATTCATAGGTGAGGGACGAGGACGATGGTGATTGGTTTGCCATGGTAGCTTGAAATGGATGTCGCAGGTTGTGAAGAAGGAGATTTCAGTCTTCCTTTATGTATGTCATGGCGATGGTTTCTAAGGACGCCCAATAGTTGACTATTAAGCAAGTATCCAAGTTTAATTAATATTTTATTTTCAATGAGATTATATTGTGAGGCTGTTGGTGGAATAGCATCAAGTATAGACATAAGAAAAGCCGTAAGGATGCCAACTCTCATTAGTAACTAGTAATAAATTTTCTTTTATAAACATCGGAGCTAACGCCCCGTTAAAGTTACTAGTAACAAAATGTATTTCTTCCCTCCGGTACTTTTTTATAGTGTACCATCAGAAGGATTTTTTTTTCTTTTTTTTCATTAGTTACTTTATAATATTAAACAATAATATTCTATTTTTACTCTTAATCATTTACTTCTCAATCTTATGAATTTTTATCTAGAAAAGTTGACTCATTAATGAGAACAAAACACATGGTATCTTTTTTATTGGTTTTACACCTTTTTCTACGTTATAATGATTAATAATTTAATTTAGTGAAGATTGTATTATTTTAATTAATAAGAATAAAAAGGAATATTAAGTTTTTTTTTAAGAATTTTAAGAATGTATTACTAACTTTCTTAAGATGAAAATGGCTTATGACAAGAACTAGAGGGAGTGTACTATAAATGATGGAGTCATCATTATTCAATAATTAGTAAAAGGAAGTATTAATTACAAGTTTATAAAATGATGGAAAAATTAATTTAAAGGCCCATGCAGTTTGCTCGAATTTTCAAGCAAGGTTTATCATTTTCAACTCATTTTCCATTATTTCTAACCATGTTTCGAATAATTTCCAATTATTCATCTCAAATTTTTAACTCAATTCCAACAATTTCCTCTTCTCAGTAGGATAAGAATGATTAATTTGCTCATTTCCTACTCATATTTCATAATTTTCAACCACTTTTTGAAGAGTTTCAAATTGATCTATGAAATTTCCAATGCCAGACAACCTATTTAAGGGAATCATGAGCATTTTTGTAATTTCACATTTTTTTAAATTTAATATTAGAGACCTTGGTTTTTATCTGTAATTTCTAAATTCAAGGTCCTTAACTAAGTTTTTTTTTTTTAATGTCTTTGAGTTCCAATTATTCAACATAAGGCCCTCCGCCCTGTAAACATCAACATTAACAAATTCTATATTAAGTTTTAGATAGGGCGGAAAATGACATGAACTATCCTGCCTTGCCGGGCAAGTTAACTAAGAAAAACAAAAATAAAAGACGAAATATTTTTAGATTGCCTACTGAAAGAGAGCATGATCAGCGACATTCAGCTATATCCCAAGAGACTATTATAAGCCTGGGGATGGATTATTGGCTGATATGGCGGTGACCTAAAAGATGGTCCATGTTCACTTTGAGGTGGCACCTTTAGGTCTATATGAGCTTCTTCAAGATGTTGCTCTCCCTTTGTGATACTTGGCTTGGTTTGGGTTTAACCCTCTTTCTTTATCAAATAAATAAATAAAAGATGAAATAAAAACATACCTCATACAACAAACCATTAGACAAACATAAACAATGACAGTATTCTTTATATATTAAGATCATAATTGTCAAGCTCGGGAATTGCTTCACAATAACTCAACTAAGTTTGACTAAATCGGCGAGATCCATATGGGTTCGATTAGTTAACAGAGTAATAAAGAGGCAAGAATTCCAAAGAAACAACGCTTTAGTCCAAGCCTAAGATGTGGAACCAGAGTGATTTAGAACCATGGTGAACCAATATTGGCAAATAGGTACAGATACCAGGTTGTGTGTGTGAGATAATTTATTTATGACATAGGATCCAAGTATGATAGTATACATTATGTAAACATATAAATACGCATAATATACGACAATTTTAACAATATAAAAGGAGTTTTCAGATTGATGATCATAAAAATTCTGTTAATATTTGGATGTCTGTAATTACTTTGAAAGACTTCCTCCACACATGAAATCCTGACGCCTCAAGACAGACAATAAAGAGAAAATGGGAAAGGAGGAGGGACCTGAACGAAAGAAAGGAGATGGTACCCATATAGACAGATAAGTTCCACACCTCTTTCTTTTTCTCTTTTTATTTTCCTTTGCAATGGCTGAATGAGATTGAGGTGCGGGTTTGAATGAAAGGGACATGCCTGCCTTGTTGGTACCTCCTTCCCTAACTGCAAAAACAATGTGGGGCCACCTGCGTCCATGCAGGACTAGCTCAGCGTAGCTGTACGAATTCATGGAAGATCCTTCCAAAAACTCAGGGACAGATCCCTCACTATGATTTATGAATCGAATATCTTCCATTCTGGATTTTCGCTTGTACACATATGCTCCGCTCCATTTTGCCCGTGCTATTCCATATATTTTATCCTCTTCCTTTGGATACCAATTTACGTAACTCAAGACGCAGGATATCTCCACGTGGTTCCATTCATGTTCTGAAACTACACTCTTGAGTTTATCCTCAAGAACTAGGCATCGCAAATCAAACAAAAAGATATGTTCTGATGTAAGAGGTGCAAAAATTGTTTGCACTTCTGGAAATCCAACATCTATCCCATTAATTCGGACATCAATGTGCAGTTTTGGTGGTTCGTGCCATGGGTCCTCTATCAATGCAGCAAAACATACAGCCATGTTTGGGAATTCTTTTTGGAACCAAAAAGATAAGGAATCTCCCACGACAAAGTGATCAAACCATTCTGGTGTCTTATCTGCTTCTATTATGAACTTCAAGCCTTCAACCTCTTGTAACGCCTGTTGCAAAAGCAGATTTAAGAACTAAGTCATTTCAGAGAACAGTGTTTGTGGAAGAAGAATTTGAGAGAACTATCTGGTGTACTGAGTCTTCTCCATTGGTGAGCTGTTGAACCCATGAATTCTAAGAGAAATGTTGTGTTTAATTATATGCCTCTTACTGTGAATGAAGACAGACAAATAAGACGAAGTGAACTTATGCCAATTTTTCGGGATGCTTACTGAACCTTGCGTGAACAACTATTGAAGTGAAAGAGACTACAATAGAATTTTCCTTTTTGGTGGTGATTTATGCAAATAATGCAAAAATATTGACTTGAAACAGTTTCTTTTTGAAGAATACATACCCTCTAAATCAGATCATAAAAATGCCAGACTAATATAATAAATCTAGAAGCATAATAGCATTTAATAACGTAAACTAGATCATAGAATAGAAACACCAGATCAAGAAAGGACAATCAAACATTGAAATATGTAACCATTTTTTTTGTTCAATTGTCACGGCATTTTTTATCAAACAAGAATATTTCGTTATGTACATGGTGGAACTAACTTCTTTTTAATGTAAGTGGATCATGAGTCATCATGTAGATGCAATCGGAAGAGTGAAAGAGAGAGACTAACCTGGCACAGTAAAATGCTACGAGACTCTGAACTCAAGTGTGTGAACCAATCCAGGTTTATTGCTGACAATTCTTTTAGGTTTGGAGGAATCCCTCTAACTTCTTCAATACTTTTACAAAATGTAAGTTCTAATTTTTCTAACCCAACAAGGTTTTTGAATGACAAAGGCAATTCTTCTATGCCACTATTGTCCAAACAGATATCTTTGATAATTTCCATCATTTCTAATGTTTCTGGGAATCTCGTAAGGCTGGAGCATCCTGAAAGGTCAAGAAACTCTAGGGATGTTAACCTGATACTTGGAAAGGTCATGAGCTTCCGACAGTTTTTAACACTTAACCTTTTAAGTTTATCAAGAAATCCAACTGAGACATGAACTTCAGTTAAATTCTTGCAGCCTTCCAGACACAATTCCTTCAAATTTGGGGCTCCAGATAAGTCAGAAACTCCTCTTAAAAATTTACAACCTCTGAAATTCATCACCCTCAAAGACCGAAACTTCTGCAAGACAAGATTAAAAACTAGTCTTAACAGCTGCAAGCACATCACGAAACATTAAAAAGCACAAACACTAATACAGATTCCATTAACAGCATGGAAAAAAATTTTAAAATGTTCTTGCTCCATAATAAAACATAATAATATTGAAAATTGGCAATAATCTACACGCCTTGAGTTGCTCATCTACTTTGAGGAAACTTTCAGGCATCCTCAGGACAATTAGTTCCTTGGGATTAAAATCAGATGGGAAAGATGGACAAGGATATCTCTTCCAATCCAACACTCTTAAACTGCTTGGGAGATACTTGGGGCCTGTAGAAAAGTGTGCATTTCTAATAATAAGTATCTTAAGATTTGGCATCTTTTTGAAGGCCTTTCCACTCCAATCAATTACTTCATCTCCAGGCATGTCAAGATTTATGACTTCAATATTCCCAGAACCCTTTCAAACCAAACAATTAAACCACAAAATCCGTTAGAAGTATTAAGAATTGGTATAATTATAAATTTCTATAAGAATATATAAGATTATATTCTAGTAGTAAAAAAATAAAATAGTGGGATAGTCAAGGAATTGGAAGAGAAAAGGGGGGGAAAAAAGGCTACAGACTTTATCCCTCAGGTGGAGGGTGTATCATTAGGGAAAACCCAAGAACACATTGATCACAAGAAGTAACAAAAATACAAACAATATACGAACAGATGACCCTTACCGTGTTTTCTTCTAAAACATGAATAATGTCTTTATGGAACCACAACCTAGCACGATTGCCGGGCTCATTTGGTGATTTCTGTCGCACAATTTCTTTACCCATACCTTGAATCAAATCATGCATAGTCACCTTACCATCACAAATCTTTATGAGACATTTATCAATCAACGCTTTGATACCATAATCTGGGCATATACCACGAGCATGTAAAGCACTTCTGACATATTCAAATGTGTCACCTTTAAAGCTACAAGCAATGTCAAGAAAAATTTCCTGCTCGTATTCCTCCAAAGCATCATAGCTTACCTTCAGAATTTGTTGGATCTCTTTAATTGGAATTCTTTGATAACTCTCTAATGCAGAATTCCAATCATTTATTTCTCTATTGAACAAGTTGGAACCTATAACTTCCAAAGCCAATGGAAGACCACAAGCATATTGTACTACATTGTTTAAAATGTCCACGTAACTTGCATCAACTCTACTTTCTCTAAAGGCATTCCATTTAAACAATTCAAGAGCTTCTTCTTCGTTCAAACTATCTACCTCAATAATTCTTTCCACGCCGTGCCTTACAAGCAAATGCTTATCCCTTGTTGTTACAATGATTCTAGTACCAGAACCAAACCAATAGAGTCCCCCAGCAATGGCCTGCAATTGCTTTAGCTTGTCAATGTCATCAAGAACTAGAAGAACCTTCTTTTGATGGAGCCTATGCTTTATTATGGTAATTCCTTTATTAACATCTCTTACGTTGATATCTTCCCCTAACACTTCAGAAAGAAGCATTTCTTGGAGATAAACTAGGCCATGATTAATTGAATTTTCTCTAACATCAGCAAGAAAACAAAAGCCTTCAAATGAGTCAACAATCGAATTGCATACTGCTCGTGCAATTGTTGATTTTCCTATTCCACCAATGCCACAAATCCCTACCATTTGGACTCCATCATTAGACCCAACATCTAGAAGAGAGTTTACTTTTAGCACTCGAGGCTTTAGCCCAACTGGATAATCAGCAATGTGTAAAGGTCTCCGGTTAATCTTCCTAGTGACCTCTTTAACAATCCTTTCCATAAAAGCATATTCATATTGATTCCTGCTCCAATAACAATTTTTTGGAAAAATTCAAACCAAGTGCATCAAATCAATCTTGTGATTTTTTCACAACTTATATCCATACCAAATGCATTAAAGCAAGCACACGGGCACAAATCATTCAAGTATAAAATTTGAACACTTCAAGATTTTGTAGTGTTCATGACTCTTGGCCTCACTTTGATATTAATAAATATTAATAAATAAATATGAGTGTGTGTGTGTGTGTGTGAATAACTATTATACAAAAAAAACAAAAAAAAAAAAGACGGACTATCAACTAAACTGCACAGAGTAAACAATATTTGCCCAAATTAGTGCATGCTCTGTTTTCATTCCTCTTCTATGACCCACAAACACTGAAAGGAAAAAATATAACACCTCAAATTTTGAATTGAGTCATAATTTGTGTCTTAGCCTCTCTTAGATATTAATAGTACTAACTATCAGTATCAAATAAACAAATAAAAAATGTAAAGCAAAAGAGAGGCAATATACTTAAATACCCAGGCTTAAAATGGAGACCCGAGAGATTAGCTGCATCTTGTAGAGCCCTCCTCCATTTTTTCACCTTCTCTTTGTCATTTTTAAACCTTTTCTCATGCTGAGCAAACGCTTCTCTGTAATTTTTTCTCTGACGTCGCACTTCTGACGGATCCACGTCATAAAAAATGGGCAAAACCAATCGACCTTTTTTTTTTATATACTCAAGGATCTGAACAAGCTCATCTAAACAAAATGTAGAGGAAGCATAGTTTCTTGAGAAAATAGTAATAGCCATTCTAGACTCTTGGATTGCTTTGAGAAGTGACGGTGTAATATTTTCTCCTTTTCTAAGCCTTTCGTCGTCTATAAAAGTGCAGATACCATTTCGATGTAGAGCCTGGTAGAGGTTTCTAGCAAAATCAAAGCGAGTATCTTCACCCCTAAAATTGAGAAAGACATCATAAGTCCATCCATTAGGGAAGGAAGAGGAAAATGGTGATTGCTCATCCATGGTAGCCAGTAGAAAATCTGCTAGACCCGCCGTGTAACAATCAAAAATATCAGTGCTTCAAGTTTTCCAATATTGTTCTAGAAATGAAATCACAGGAAGCAGGAAGGGAAAAAAAAATCAATGAATGGCAATAGAAAACGAAGTCAACAAAATCTTTGTGAAATATAAAAGCAACAATGACACCGAAACGACACAGAACAAAATAATTAAATTCTACCCCAAAGCTGACGTCGTAAAAAAGAATTTTCCCACAAATTATCGGCTACCAAACAAGAAACGAGCAGAATATTGGGGTAGTATTGAAGTAAAAACATACCATTGGCTTTTATGGAAATTGAGTCAACTCTGACGCCAATGAGTAATGCCAAGTGCCGACTTTTAATTTCTCGGGTAATCAATAAATAGTGAACCTTTTCTGCACTAGAGCTGTTATAAGAGTTGCCTATCATCTATTCCTCTTCTATCCGCAGCAGAAGTCGAACTCTTATCTTGAAACCATACTTGACTCAGACGAAAGCTAATCTGGGAAGACCTTTCGTCTTGGATAATAATTAAAAATTTTTATTTTATCTTTTTTTAACCTTTAGTAATAATCAAATATTATGCGCACCAAGTATTCCCTAGCCTTATCCTTCACGCTGTTTTTGTTGCATGTGTTATGTTTTAAATAAAAAATGATTTAACCTAATAGGTTAAACTTAAGTTTATATACAAACATATTTAGTTAAATAAATTTGACTTATTTTAGTAAGGTCTAAGCCTGAATTATTATTATTATTTAATATATATAATATAATTAATATAAATTAGTATAATAAATCTTCTTATTTCCTTGATAAATTGAAATAAATGTAGGAACATACATTGTATGTATTGAGATATCATTTCTCATTGTTTTTTCTATTGTCACCTTTTTGTGGATGAGAGTAAGTGAATTAATACGTAAGAATTCCACATCAACAATATTACAAGAGAAGAAAGGTGACTAGGGTTTATAAAAATAAAGAAACTAGTTACTTTTCCATTATATTACTTAAACATATTAATCATAAAATAAATATATATGAACCATGTATTTGGTGATTAGAAGTTTAAAATTTGAAGTTTTATTTAAAAAAATTAAAGTTGATAATTTTTTTCACTTTGCATTTTTATATGTCTTTAAATAGGTTTAAGAATAATTCAGGCTCTTAGAAAGTTCAAGCTTAAATATAAAATGAAACCTTATATAAGTTAATAAGTCAGATTCAAACTTTAGATTTATAATATTAACCTGGTCTATTTAGTTAAAACCTAGTCTAACCTCTATTCTTACCCCTAGTTCTTGTTAACTAACACTCCCTCCCCCCATATATTATAATATTATAAGGCATTTTATAAACTTTCTCTTATCTTATAATACTCCCTATGTCCCATTTTATTTATTTTTTAAGATCTTAACATAAGGATAAGGAAAAATAATAAATAATCTAGTGAATAATGTAATTTTAATAAATTATTCTTAATTATTACTCATTCACTATTCATATTATTGGTTTTCTAAAAGAATATACTATTAAATGCATAAAGGTATAGTTAGAAAAAAAATAATTATTTATTTATTAGTTTTCTAAAATAATAAATAAAATAAAACATTTAAAATTCTCTAAAATGATATATACAATGAAATAAAAGGAGTATAACATTATTTATAGGATTTAGTAGAGTATTTATGAGTTTTCTATAACAATATCCTTCATAAATTCATTTTACAAATATCCTCAGTCTTTCTTAATATTTCGGTTAATATGAATAAATGTGTCATTTTTGGAATGACAATAATTCTTTTCATAAAAATAAAAGTTTTTAACTAACTTTAATTACCTTTCTTAATATGTATTTTTTTTATAAAATATATTATAATATGAAACAGAAAAAATATTATATAAATTGAATTCGTCATTCTAACTATTAAATTTTTTGTCAAAAAAAATCTGACTAGTAAAGGTAAATTGACAAATCGAGTTATGGTTGGATATGAAATATTTGGAAAAATGAAATTGATAAAAATCAATTAAGAATTGATCAAGGTGGATAAGGTTTAAGAATAAATTAAAATCAGTTTTTAATATGTTTTCCAGGTTAAAATATTCTATTACTACAATTAATTAAACTTTTATCAATGTTTCAAAAGTCAAAGATGATTAGCTTAATGCCGTGAAAAAAGGGTTTCAATTATAACAAATGTTTTTTTTTTGCAAGAGAGAGTATGCCCTCGAAAGTCGAAAAAAAGTCAAGAAATCAACGGGGAACTGAATTCCCAGAAACATCATCATTAAACGATTCCCTCACACAAGAAAGAATGGATGAGAAGAAAAAAATGCTGTGCTGCTGTTAAAAAATGCTAAGAACAATTGAATGAATGAATGTATGTCATTTGGTTCATCTAAATTTCTTATGAAATTTTTGTTATCAATTTTGGACGGAGAAAGATACAATGTAGGTGGACGTTGTAATTTTCATTATTTGGATATATATGTTTATATATTTGATCAATATATACAATAAAATGTATAAGAAGTTGAACTATTTACAACTCATGAACCATGCTTCAAATTACGTGCATTAAAAATGTGTCTAATTTCTTGTAAGATAGAAATTGATTAGAACTATCTTGACTTGTAGTGCAATTGTTAATTGGGAAACAATAAAATGAAAGATAAAAAAAAGCATATCACATACATCAAGCCATAAACAAACATATAATATATATATATATATATATAATGACTGCATTCTTTATATAATTAAAAAAATACAAATTAGGTTGGTTTATTAAAAAAAAAACTGGACTTAGCAAATAAGGAATTGAAGTTATATACATGTTTGAATCATTTCCCAATCATGGTAAAGTATTTGCTTTAATTAGAAATATAGCCATGGGATAAACATTTAATCTGGCCATTATTTTTCATGATTATCATAAACATCCCTCAATATTGTTAAAATTGGCGTGTGTTATGCATATTTATATATATTCACATAATATATACTGTCATCTGGTATCCTGCGTTATAAATAAATTATCGTATCAATGATATCCCTACCGCCAATCGGTACGATATTAATTAATTACTTATTCATTTATATAATATGTATCCCAATTAATCAGGAAGTCGACAAATTGTTACTCCAAAATTAATACAGCTTCTGCATCTAATAATGAGTCACTTTTAAAGTACTTTACACAGAATAATGAAAGTAATGAAATGTAGATTATGTTTTTAAATTTTTCAAAAAGTATTATCTCTCTCCACGATTGCCTATAGTTAAATTCATTAAAAGCAGTTTATTTCTCTTGATAAATCTATTTCTCAAATTTTGAATTTTAAAATTAAAGTCAACAAACGAACTTCCCACATATAACGACAAAAAAAAATATTTACATCAACTATTTTGCCATATGACTTATAATTAGGACTATGTAAAGATTCTAGAATTGGGGATAAAATAAAGACTGAAATAAATATAAATTAGATGTGGGCTGGAGAATAATAAATATTACAATTTTCTATAAATATATACACTGATATTTTAATTGACATGTAAAATTCACTCATTACATAACAAATTACTATTAATTTTTCTTTTTCGAGGAAGGGAATATATATATTATTATATTATAAAGTCAAGAACAAGTAGAAACACAGAAAACAGAACCCCAGAACCCAACTTTGGCCCATAAACCCGACCAGAATATATAACCACCACACAAAGAAACCCTAAACTAGAGAAATATGGCCGCAAAAAGAGGAGATAACACTTACTCCCTTCGATCTAAAATATAAGTCCTCTTTTAAAATATTTTTTTGAATCAAAATATAAGTCCTTTATAGGTAAAGTCAAAAGTGTTAATAATTTTTTTCTAATTTACCTTTGTCATTAATTAACTCATGAGAGAAAAAGTTATTTTGAAAATTATATTTATTAAGCATAATGTTGGAAAACAATATAAGTTTTTGACAAATTTAAGTAGTTTAACTCATCTTCTTAGTTTGTGTGCACTTTGTCAAAAAGAACTTATATTTTGCATCGGAAAGAGTAACAACAACATGAAATGTCGAAGAGCAAACCCAAAACAAGATGCACACTACCACATGCCATCATAACCAACCACTATCGCGTCTTTAGAATCCATAGCTAGAAACAGCATCCTCATTGGAAGTAGGGGTTTAAAGAACCATCCCATTAGTCCCATCACCTTTATCGAGGTAAAAGCAACCTTAAAAGCTGTTTGAGCTATTAGATATGCTGGCTTCCCAAGAAGGGGGTGAATTGAGAAAATTAAAATTTTCTGTAAAAGTATAAGAGAGTGGTGAAAGCAAGAGTGACAGCAAAAACAGAATATAAAATATAACCAAGTGAAAAACAAGATAAGGGAAGAAAAGACACAAAAATTTATCCTGATTCGATCTCTTTTTCTTGACCTTCATTTAATCAACAAGCTACCACTTGAGATTTTCCACTATCTTGCAAGAATTCATTGGGCTTCTTGCAATGTCTCAGTACAAATTGATACTCTGTTCCAAGAGTTTACAACATCAATTTTTGCACTCTAGTTAAGTACTTCTCAAATCTCTTGTAAAATTTTCTCACAAGAAAATCTTTCTTCCAGATGAAGATAAGATTGATCACAGTAATTGAACTCTCTAATTTAGAGTATATATGAAAGTTAAAGTACATGTTATAAAGTTTGTGAGAGCAGAAGACTTCGACTCAAGAATTTAGCAGAGTTTCTATATATATATTGTAAAAATCGTTACCCACATCTTCAAATGAAGTTTTATTTATAGATTTTTATCTTAACTATACGTCAGAGATAAGATCTAGCCATTAGAGATGTTACCCAACAGTTATTCTGAAAAATGATCTGTTCACTAACCACATTTAATGTGTCTGACATTCAAAATTTGAATTTTGGTGTGTCAACAGACAAATTTTGTAGAGTCAGTAAGCTAAAGTCTTTAACGTTGTAACTCAAAGTTTGTCTTTTCTTAAGCAAAGTTCGAACTTTTATCTTTGACAAATGTTTCTATGTTGGAACATACAAATTTTCAAGTTTAAAGTTCTTCTGGTAAGTGTGAACAGTTATTCCATATTACTACAATACCTTCGAAGTTCGAATTTTGGTGCCTAAAATTCGTCTGTCAATGGGTATCTCATTATGGTACAATAGTTCTTTTTTTTCAAAATTCGAATTTTCAAATATCAAAGTTCGTTTGTCAGAGAGATCTCTTATCAAACCTAATTCAAAGTTCGAATTTCTGAATATTAAAATTCATATGTTAGAAGACTATCATAATAGTCTTTCAAACTATATTTCCAAAGTTTTAATTTTCGAAGTCAAAGTTCGTCTATCAGAGAACTAACTTAGAACTTTTTCTAAACTTTACTTTTAGATGAACTTTGCCATATTTTCAAATGAATTTTTCATTTTTTTTCATAATTTGTACTTTATCTAAAATTTGAATTTTCAAAGATGAAATTCATCTATCAGAGGGACCTCTTTTCTGACTAACATATTTTCACTCCGAAGTTTGAATTTTAGATACCAAAGTTTGAATTTTCAAAGTAACAAATCAAATTTAATACTTCAAAGTTCGTTTGTTAGTGGGTATTTTTTAAATACTTCATGAATTATCGTAAAACCACATTTTTAAAAACATTCTTTTGCAAGATCAAAGTCTTTTACTCATTTTAAATATAATAAGAAATCCTATATCTAATCTTATACTTATTTTTCTTGGATTTCTTTACTTGAGATCTTTTGTATACCTTTGATATCTTCCTTCCAAGCTCTAGTTGTTTTACAATTATCAAAACACTTAATTCAACATGAGCAATGTCATACGAGATTCGCATGACAAGACACAACAGTATAGATTTCATCAAAGACCCTACCTTTGAGTCAACAGCAAGAGCAGCCACTCCCCTTATATCACTGCTCTACACAACGTATCCATCCCAACCTTGATTAATGAGACTCGTTGAAACAAGATCATCTTGTCATTCACACCCTAAAGATTGGAACTCTGCAAACCTTTAGCGCTAGGCAATTTCACGACTTGCTTCGTTGAATCATCAATCCTTCTTTGATTTATCCATCTAGCTCTTGCTAACTGCTCGTTTAGTTCAATTACAGGGTTAGGTAATATAATATAAAGAGTGTAAATGGATATAATAGGATAATGATTACATATGAGTTTGTTTGGTATGATATAAAAAAGTGAGAGGATGATGATTATTTTTTATTTAAAAAAATAAAAAATTAAAGGACTCTTTTGCCCTTACCAAAAAAAAAAAGTCTCCCTCCATTCTTCTTCTCCCTTGCCTCTACCATCAGCATTATCCTTCTTCCTCCATCAATCTTCTCTTTTTCCTCCATGGCCAGCATTGTTCTCCTCCCTTCCCTCCACTGTCGGCTTAGTCCGCCTCCCTTTCCTCCATTGCTAATTGTCTTCTTCCTTCTCCCCCCATCTTTCTGCTTCCAAATTTGATGTGAAACCCAGATCTAGTTTCAGCCGAGCTCGATGATGGTAGGTGGAAGTGTGACGGAATTCAAAACCCAGTCTAGAGAAGGTTGATATGTAAAGATGTGACATCGACGAAGGAGATGAAGGACATTGGCAGAGGAAGAGATGAAGGACAACACTAGCAGAGGAAGAAATGAAGGATGACGCCGATGAAGGATGACGCCGGCGGTGATGGAGATGATTGACGGTAGGTGGGGGGAGGAAGGAATAGTGACAAGAACAAGGAGGTATAGAGGGAGCCACAATGGGAAGAAGGTATTAATGTCTTTTTGTATCTCATTACACCACTGTGAAGATCTTCACATCGAAAAGGTTCAGTAGTCTAGATCACCTCTATTGATGTAATCAGGATCACTTGAGTAACTAGGATCACATGTAAAAAAATGTCCAACCAAGCACTTTTAGTCAAGTGATGTGAAGCTGATTATTTCACATGAGGGGCTATAGTAAATGAATCAAATGAGCACTTAGGATTTAGATACAATCATATCCCCTCCAGAGGGGCAGTAAAGAGAAAGAATGACAGGAGGTGGGACCCATACTGATAGATGATTCCCATGCCTCTCTCTTTTTCTATTCTTATTGTCTCTTCCAGGGACAGGATGAGATCGAGGTATGGGTCTGAATATGAGAGACAAGCCTGTCTTTTTAGTGCCTTGGCTGACTTTGAAATCAATGGGGGGCCACTTCCTCCTACGCAGGACTAACTGAGCATACCTGTTTGGATCCATGGAAGATCCTTCCAATAACTCATAGACAGAACCCTCATTATGATGCATGAATCGAATATCTTCCACTCTGGTTTTTCGCTTGTACTCCACACCATTTTACCCCATCAATTTCATATTTTCTATCCACTTCCTCCACATAGCAATTTATGTATTCAAGACGCAGGATATCTCGACGCGGTTCCATTGACGCTCTGAAATAGCACTCGAGTTTATCCTCAAGAACTAGGCGTCGCAAATAAAACAAAAAGATATGTTGTGATGCAAGTGATCCAAAAATTGTTTGCCCTTCTGGAAATCCAACATCTACGCCATTAATTCAGACATCAATGTGCAATTTTGGTGGTAAGTGCCATGGTTCCTCTATTAATGCAGCAAAACATACAGCTATGTTGGGGAATTCCTTTTGGAACCAAAAGGACAGTGAATCTCCCATGACATAGTGGTCAAGCCATTCTGGTGTCTTATCTTCTTCTATTATGAACTTTAAGCCATTAACCTCTTGTAAAGCCTGTAGCAAACAAGATTAGGACCAAAGCCATTTCTAGGATTAGTGTTCATGGATGAAGTTTTTGAGAGAACTCTAACTATACACTAATGAGAATTTGTTATTTATACAAGCATAATAGCAATTAATAACATAAAATCGATCTTACAATGGAAACACTAGATCGAGAAAGGACAATCAAATTTGAAATACAATGAAATTTTTTATTTTGTGTCATGTCATATCATTATGAACATGTTGGAACTAACGTCTTTTTAAAGTAAGTGGTCATTATATAAACAGATGCAATCGCAAAAGTGACAGAGAGAGAATAATCTGACACAGTAAAAGGCTACGAGACTCTGAGCTCAAGTGTGTGTACCAATCCAGGTTTACTGCTGACAATTCTTTTAGATTTGGCGGAATCCCTCTAACTTCTTCAATACTTTTACAAAATGTAAGTTCTAATTTTTCTAACCCAACAAGGTTTTTGAATGAAAAAGGCAATTCTTCTATGCCACTATAGTCCAAACAGACATCTTTGATATTTATCAGCAATCCTAATATTTCTGGGAATCTCCTGAGGCTGGAGCACCCTGAAAGATCAAGAAATTCTAGGGATGTTAACCTGATCCTTGGAAAGGTCTTGAGCTTCCAACAGTTTTTAACACTCAACTTCTTAAGCTTACCAAGAAATCCAACAGAAACATGAACTTCAATTAAATTCTTGCATCCATCCAGACACAATTCCTTCAAATTTGGCACTCTAGATAAGTCAGAAACTCCTCTTAAAAATTTACAACTTCTGAAATTCATCACACTCAGAGACTGAAACTTCTGCAAAAGAGGATAAAAAACAACTAGTCTTAATAAACTGTAAGGAAATAACAAAACATTAAATTAAAAAGCACAAACACTGATAAGACACCATTCATGGTATGGAAAAAATTTGAAGTGTTCCTGCTTATAATAAAACATAACGATGTTGAAAAATGGCAAAACTACACATGCCTTGAGTTGTTCATCCACATTGAGGAAACCCTCAGTCATCCTGAGGACAATTAGTTCCTCGCGATTAAAATCAGATGGGAAAGAAGGGCCAGGATATCCCTTCCAATCCAACACTTTTAAACTATTTGGGATATGCTTGGAGCCCGTAGAAAAGTGTGCATTTCTAATAATAAGTATCTTAAGATTTGGCATCTTTTTGAAGGCCTTTCCACTCCAATCAATCACTTTATCTCCAGGCATGTCTAGATTTATGACTTCAATCTTCCCAGAACCCTTTAAAACCAAATAGCAAAGTAAATCACAAAATCAGTTAGATGTCATAGCAATAGGAGTAAATTTCTATAAAATAATAGATTATAACCCAGTTGTGAAAAAATAGTTGGTTAGTCAAGGAATTGGAAGAGCGACAAAAAAAGCTACATGTGCACTAATGCCCCTAAGGGAGAGGGTGAGATGGTAGGGAAACCCAAGAACACTTCGATCATAAAAAGTAATAACTACAAAAACAATATATGTACAGATGACTCTTACCTTGTTTTCTTCCAAAACATGAAGAATATCTTTACCGAATCACAACCTAGTGCGATTGCTAGGCTCATTTAGTGATTTTTGTGGCGCAATTTCTTTACCCATAGCTTGAGTCAGATCATGCATTGTCACATTACAATGATCAATCTTTACAAGACACTTATCAATCAACACTTTACTACCATAATCAGGGCACATACCGTGAGCATATAAAGCACTTCTCACATATTCAAATGTGTCACCTTTAAAGGAACAAGCAATAAAAATTTCCTGCTCGTATTCCCCCAAACCATCATAGCTTACCTTCAGAATTTGTTGGATCTCTTTAATTGAAATTCTTTGATAAATCTCTAAGGCGGAATTCCAATCAGTTATTTCTCTATTGAACAAGTTGGAACCTCTAACTTCCAAAGCCAATGGAAACCACAAGCACAGTGCACTACGTTGTTTAAACTATCCATGTAACTTGCATCAACTTTACTTTGTAATAAAGGCATTCCATTTAAGCAATTCAAGAGCTTCTTTATTTAAACTATCTACCTCATAAATTCTCTCAACATCGTGCCTTACTAGCAAATGCCTATCTCTTGTTGTTACAATTATTCTACTACCAAAACCAAACCAATCAAGTCCTCCAGCAATTGCTTGCAATTGCTTTAGCATATCAACATCATCAAGAACTAGAAGAACCTTCTTTTGACGGAGCCTATGCTTTATTATGGGAATTCCTTTATTAACATCTCTTAAATTGAAATCTTCCCCAAACACTTCAGAAAGAAGCATTTCTTGAAGATATACTAGGCCATGATTCATTGAATTTTCTCTAACATCAGCAAGAAAACAAAAGCCTTCGAATAAGTCAACAATTGAATTGCATACTCTCGTGCAATTGTTGATTTTCCTATTCCACCAATGCCACAAATCCCTACCATTTGGACTCCTTCATTAGACTCAACATCTAGAAGAGAGTTTACTTTTAGAACTCGAGGCTTATACCGACTGGATAATCAGCAATGTGTAAAGGTCTCTGGTTAATCTTCCTAGTGACCTCTTTAACAATCCCCTCTATAAAAGCATATCCATATTGATTCCTACTCCAATAACAATTTTTTTTGGAAAAATTCAAACCAAATGCATCAAATCATTTTGTGACTTCGTCACAACTTATATCCATACCAAATGCATTTAAGTAAGCACATGGACACAAAACGTCTCAAGGATAAGATTTAAACTTTTTAATATTTTGCAGTGTTCATGATTCTTGGCTTCGTTTATATATTATATAAATATGTGTGGGGGGGTGTGTGGGTGTGTTAGACTAACTATCAACTAAACTGCATACAGTCAATTATATTTGCCATGCTCTGTTTTCATTTCTCTTCTATGACCCACAAACACTAATAGGAATAGGAAAAAATATAACACATCAAATTTTGAACTGAGTCATCATTTTGTGTCTTAGCCTCTTTTAGATATTAATATCAAATAAACAAATAAAAGATAAAGCAAAAGAGAGGCATTGTATTTAAATACCCAGGTTTAAAATGAAGACCCGAGAGGCTAGCAGCATCTTGTAGGGCCCGCCACCATTTTTGCACCTTCTCTCTGTCATTTTTAATCCTTTTCTCATGCTTAGCAGACGCTTGTGTGTAATTTTTTCCCTGATGCCGCACTTCTGACGGATCCACGTCATAAAAAATGGGCAAAACCAATCGATCTTTTTCATTTATATACTCAAGGATCTGAACAAGCTTATCTAAGCAAAATGTAGAGGAAGCATAGTTTCTTGAGAAAATAGTAATAGCCATTCTAGACTCTTGGATTGCTTTGAGAAGTGACGGTGTAATATTTTCTCCTTTTCTAAGCCTTTCGTCGTCTGTATAAGTGTAGATACCATTTCGATGTAGAGCCTTGTAGAGGTTTCTAGTAAAATCAAAGCGAGCATCTTTACCCATAAAATTGAGAAAGATTGCTCAGGTTGGTTCAAAGGATGTTGGAGAGAGAAGGGGAAAATTTTCTTTTATCTTATTTATTTTTAAATTAAATAAGGGATAATAAGTATTTTTATTCCAGTCGCTTCTTTTCTTTCTTATCTAAAGAGACGGGAGTTCTCTCTTCCCTTATTTAACTTGAGAAAAAAATAGAATGCAAAAGTTTTCCTCCTCCCCCATCTCCTCTCCTCTAAAATCCCTTGAACAAACGAAGCGTGAGGAAAGAAAGAGGAAAATGGTGATTGCTCATCCATGGTAGCCAGCAGAAATGGTGCCGTGTAACAAACAAAAATACCAGTGCTTCAAAGTTTTCCAATATTGTTCTAAAAACGGAATCACAGGAAGCAGGGAGGAAACAATCAATGAATGGCAATAGAAAATCAAGTCAACAAAATCGGTGTGAAACAGAAATGCAATCACAAGGAAACCACAAGGGAAAAGAAAAAAATTCTATCCCAAAGCTGAAGTCTGAAGACGTAGATAACAATTTTCCCCCCAAATTCCCGCCTGCCAAAAGTGTAGAAGATGGGGTAAAACTCCCCCCAAATTAAAGTACTTTAAAGAATGATAATTAATAATTAAATATTTTTATACTTTTTTAAATTACTCTAGTTTATTTTTGCATTAATTATTAATTTTTATAATCAATTTTTGAGTATTTTGTTAAGGATAATTTTAAAAATAAAAAATTAATTATGTTATTTAATTTATAAAATATTTTATATTATAAAATATAAATTTTTAAAAAAATATATATGAAATATATAGTGTAGCAGAGGGTGTATGAAATAGAAACAAACTTTCAACTTTGGATGGAAATGCAGTCAACTCGGTGACGACAATGAGTATTGCCAAGTGCCAATTTTTAATTTCTCGGGCAATCAACATTAGTATGACCTTTTCTACGCTGTCTCTTTCTATCCGCAGCCAAAGTCCAACTTTTGTGTGGTCTCCCAGATCTGACAAAAGACGAAACGTAATCTGTCATGAAATGAAAGATTGACCTTTCGTCTTGGATAATAATCAAACCTTTTTTATAAAATATTTTATTGTTTTTTTATTTTTCTCTATAACATTATGCGTACCAGCTGCCAAATATTCTCTTATCCTTCATCCCGTTGCATGCTTAATGTTTTCAAAAATAATTTCTATTAACTAATATTTTCTCTGTTCTAAAATATAAACTTTATTTTAAAAATTTATTTTAGTTTAAAATATAAATTTTATTTAATAATTTTTATGATATTAAATATTTTTTATATTTTTTATTTATAATTAAATATATAAAAGATAATAAATTTTAAATGTTCTGTATTACATAGAGTATTATTAAAAAATAATATATTTTTTTATAAATTTATTGGATAAAATCATATTTTTTAATTCTTATATAATTAATTAAATATAATTTATAATTTGGATAGAAGTAAGTAATTTCCAGAAATGAAATCACACGTAGGTGGGAGAAATGGCAATAGAAAATCAAGTTAACAAAATCGTTGAGAAATATAAAAGCAACATTGAAACGGAAACGACACGGAACAAAATAATTATAGCATGTTTAATAGTATTTTTTATTTTATTATTTTAAGAACAATTTTATAAAACTATTTTTAAAAATAAATTTTGAAAATAAAAAAAAAACTTATTTGAATAATTGTTTTTAAAATTATAACTAATAAGTGATAAATGAATTATTTAAAATTTAAAATTTTATTATTAATAAGATGGATGTTTCTCACATTTTCTTGTGTTTTTCAGAATAAAAATTATAAAATAATTTAAAATTGTTCTGAGTTTTCTGTTTTTTTATTTTTTAGAATAATTTATAAAATACAGATTTATCAAACAAATTTTTTTAATTTTCTATTTCTAAAAACAGAAAAATTATTTTCTAAAACAGAATTAAACATGCCCTTAAATTCTACCCCGAAACTGAAATATGAAGAGGTAAATGAGAATTTTCCCCCAAATTCTCGGCTACCAAACAAGAAACGAGCAGAAGATTGGGGTAGTATTGAAGTAAAAACGAAAATAGATCCTATGCTCTGCTGCTGACTCTGGACCGTCTAGAAAAATTCTGGACGGTCCAGATCTTTCATATAATTTTTTTAAATTTTAATATTTTTTCAATTTTAAAAAAGATAAAACACAAAATAAAAATAATTTTTTAACAGTAAGATTTTAAAAAATAGTATTTAATAATAAAAATTAAAAAAATATAAAATAAAATCTAAATTATCCATATTTTATATGAATGATCGAGATCTACTCTTATCACTAGGGCAGAGAATTCGGGTCCAGTGAAAACATACCATCGGCTTTTATGGAAATGCAGTCAACTCAGTGACGCCAATGAGTAATTCCAATTGCCAAGCACCGACTTTTAATTTCTCGGCAATTAATAAATAGTGTGGCCTTTTTTCTGCACTAGAGGTTATAAGAGTTGCATGTCATTTACTCCCTCCCATCCATAATAAATGCATTCTGATGTCTATTAAAAAAATTAAAAAATATTTTTAAATATATTAAAAATTTTAAATTTATTTTTATTTATTAAAAAATTATTAAAATGATTAAAATAAATAATTTTGTATGTGAGACTAGATTTTCATGAATAATTACACTTATAAAAAAAAAAAAACCAATTATATATATAGTAAAGATAAAATTATTCATTTGCATCCCTATATCTTATATTAGAATTGAAGGGAGTATATCGTTTTTTTTTTTTACGCTGCAGAAGTCCAACTCTTTTCTGGTCACCCTTACCTGACTCAAAGGCCGAAGTTAATCCGATCGACCTTTCATCTTGAATAATAATTAAACATTTTTTATTTTATCCAGAATATTTTAATTTTTCTGTTATTTTTTTAATCTCTAATAATAATAAAGAATTTATGTTTTATTTTTCTCTATAATTTTATGCGTACCAAATATTCTCTGGTCTTACCCTTATGCTGTTTTTTTTGCATGTGTTATGTTCTCAATAGTTTCTGTTAATTTCTGTTAACTAATAATATTATGTAAATCGAATTAGTCAATCTGAGTCTATTAAATTGTTGGTCGAAAAAATCTGACAAGTAAATTGACAGATCGAGTTGTGATTGGATCTGATATATTTCAAAAAATAAAATTGATAAAAATCAATTAAGAATCGATAAAAGTGATCAAGAATAAATTAAAATCAGTTTTTAATATATTTTCTTTAATTACAAAAATATTCTATTACTGTAATTCATTAAAGTTTTATTTTGCCGCGAAATAAAGATTTCAATTATAACGACTTGTCATGGATTAATGGAAAATAAATAATGATTCGCAACCAATAATATCTCAGCACAATTAATCAATAGTTCCCTCTAAAAAGGTTCCCACTTTTCACGAGGGATAGGGTTTTTCTCCCCAGGTGAGAGTTTTGGTCTCCAGAGCTTTCGGTGGCTGTGCAGGGAAAGTGAATCATTTTCGTGCGAGTGTGAGTGTGAGTGTGTGTGTGTGTGTTGGGGATTTTCTTTTTGGCGTGAGTGAGTTCATTGTTATGGTCTAGAGGTGAAGGAAGAAGCCATGGTGACACCGACCTTTGTGGATGAATCAAAGTCTACGGATTGATGATCCAGTGAAATTGTTAGATATATTTAATTTGATAATATTTAATTTAAATTTATTCAAATTATATATTTATATTGTAATTAAATATATCTTAACTTAATTTGGTCCTCATCTTTAAGAGAAAATATGATCAGTTGAGTGATTTTAGAAAATAAAGAATGAACTCGGTCATAATTTTATCTTTATCTTTATTTGAATTCAAATTTAAATTTAAATTTAATAATTATTGATGGCCAAAATTATTAAATAGAGACAAAGCTTAACACACGTTCTCTTTTCCCGATTAGTTAAAACTAAATCTCAGTTCTATCATTGAGTCTCATAACTAGTTGGAATAATTAAATCTCAAACTCCATCGTTGAGTCTCATAACTAGTTGGAATAACGGTCTACTTAGGCTATTTTCTTATATTTCCTTCTAATTAATTTGATATGTGATTTCAGATTTACATCGAGTAACTCTAAAAATATCTGTATCAGATTATCTAGTATAACGAGAAATATTTATAAAGTTTTTTGCTACTATTCTAAATTATGGAAAAATTTAATATATGAAATTTATATTAAAAATTAAATTTCTCGCATGGGGCATCATAGCCTACTTACCTCCACCTGCATAATTCATATTAATGTCAAGTTCAACTATTAATCGCTTTTCTGATCTGATCGGTGAATAAGAACATGTTTTTACTTATTGAAATAATGATTCATTGTGCGGTTCTCCCGTGCGAAAGAACCATCACTGTGGAAAATTTTTGTTTTCAATTTGAGAAAATAGCCGCAGCCTTGTGAAAACTGATTTGGATAATTAGTTTCCATGATCATATGCCATATATACTGTGCTCTAGAGTATCTTTTGGCTTCTGGATTGCAGGAAATTAAAACAGAAAATCAAACCAGAAGCTATTTTTGGACTAGGCTTGTGTTTAAGGATCGGAAAACTTGTTTGGGAAATTTTTTTTCTCTATTTTCCAGATTTAAATTAAATATAATTTTTTGGGGCCAATTTTGTTTCAAATTTCTGGAAATAATTCTTTAGCTCATATTTTTTGTGATTAAATTTTATTTGAGCAATATTTTTGTGTTATTTAAATTTCTAGAATTTAGATATGGGGTTCAATTGTTTGTTTTGATATGTCTTGAACCATGTTTTTATATTAGACCATACTTTGGTTGATTATTTATTTTGTGCTATATTTTTAATTGTTTAAAATATGCAAAGTTAATTTGGGCTATTAAAAATATTTTGTAAAATATTATGTGTGTTAGTTTTAAGTGCCTAAAATTTGGAAAATTTTATTTAGGCAATTATAACACTATTTTTGGTTTTGCAAAATAATCAAGTTATTTATTAGCCTAATATTAATTTTTAAACAATTGTTGGCACATTAAATAAATAAAATAGTGGGAGAATGTATTTAATTATTTAATCACATGCTTGTTTAGTTAATTAAATTAATTATTTAAATTTTTATAATGATTGTGCATATATATGATTTTAATTGCATATAATCTATGATATTTGTGATTAGTATGTATTTAATTAAATAGTCAATAAATCATTTATAATTGTTGTATGCATTGTTATTTTAATAAAATCACATATGGATTTAAAATATCAATTTTAATTATATGTGTAATTTTAATTTATCTTTACCCACAGTGAGGTAATTATAGTTACACATTTAACGAGGATGGAATAGGATGGCCTTATATTTCTAAGTAGCTCACAGATATTAGGGAATATGAATGCATTCTAGTTTCATAAGTTAATAGGACAAAATATTGCACATTTATGATTTAATTATATGGGGAGAATTTTTTAATTAATTATTCATATATTTGATTTAGTTAGTTGATTAATTAAATGATTTTTATTATATAATACCTATATGAGTGCATATATATGTCATTTTAAGGATAATAATTCTAGATATCTTATGATTAGAATGTATAGTTAGAGAGTAACCACATCATCCTTACATGAATGAATATATGCATTCCTGATTTATTTTAATAAATAAAGATATCACATAAAGACTTAAAGACATCAATTCTAATTAAGTATATAATTATAGCATATCTTTGCCCATAGATAAATAGTTATAAATATATACTAAATTAGGATAGAAGTTGTCTAGTACTTTTTAAGTAGCCCAATATATTAGGGAGTATGAATATTTTCTAGTTTCATCTTAAATGATACATTAATTTATGCTATGCTAAAATCCTTGCTCACAAATAGATTTTGATGATATGATATTTATGTTTAGTATATGTTATATTGGTAAGCATACAATTTTTAAATGTGATGGATGATTGTCTCATATAGAATCAATGTAAGTATGTTTTAAATTGAATCCTAAAATTGCAATGTTATTATCTTCTCTTAAATTTTGTTTAGTTATGGACAATTGTAGAATCTAAAGGAGAAAATACTTAACTCTAGGAGATCTTAACCTAAAGTTTTTGTACTCATTAATGTTAACATGAGATAATATTGTATAAATGATTGAACTAATACAATTATCTCAATATAAAAATAATGAAATCTTAATACAGAGTTAAATATTTAGGTACATAAATGATTTAAAGATATTAAGATCTATTTATAAATAATAGATGTAATTATGATATAAGTCACTAATTAGTATTCTAATTATAAAATAATTCTTCATAAAATAGATAGACAGTAAAAATATGTAAATGACATATCATACACGTGAGAGACATAGCTCTCAAGATAAGAGAATTTCTGTCAATTTTAATACACACAATACTTAATTATATATCTCATTAGTATGAGTTATTATAAATTTCTCATAACACATATAAGGAGATATATACAATAAATATTTATTGGATATATGTGTGGAAGAAAAAAAATTGGACTCAAATTTGGATTAAAGTGAGATTCTAATAAGGGATCATTTAGTTCCAAAGATAGATCATAAAGAAAGAGGCATATAAATAGTAGTTTTCTCACAAAAGGTCTTATTGGAGAATAATAGTTATACTCTTATCTTTAATATATTTTTAAATCTCATTTAGTTAAAGCATATCAAGGATAAAAATTCTTCCTATTATGTGATAGAGGATAATATTAATGTTTTCATTATAGAGAGTTAACAAGGCTTATAAAAAATGAGATTATTTGATCTCAAAACTTTATTAGCTCTAATTTATATATATGAACTACGTTAAAGATTAAGTAGATATATATGTGCCTAGAAGAATTTAATTGCTAGATATTATAAACACTAGTAACTAGTTTTTGTATTTATGTTCTAATTGTTTAAAATGATCCTTCCCTATTATTGTTGATTTTTCACAATTCATGAGCACTGCTTGTTTTATAATTAAGATGAGGCACATGCTGCCTTAATAAGGATCTAAAGCAAAAGTAGAAAGTCAATCCAATATACAGGTTAATATGGTGAGATTAATTAAGAGAATGGATGTTATTATCAGTACACTAGTGATGGATAAATTCACTTAAAACAAGAGTGTACATTTAAAATAAGGTTCCAACATTTTGTAATTAAATATATCTTTTGAAACCCATAAGATTGGAATCTTAATTTAAATGATTCACTCTCATGGAGTTGTCTTCTAAAGGTAAGAGTGAATAGATACTGTTTCTTTAAGGTTTTATTGTATATTTAGGAAAAAATGCAGAGAAGTTCAGAGGATAAAAGCTATACTGTCTATCACATATAAGATATGTAGAAATTAGGATTGTCAAGTTCATTGAGGAATGTCATAATTTGTGAGAGTGATCAAAGATATGATAAACCCATTAAGAATGATCGTATATAGATGAATGAAACCCCTAATTATGGTGGAACAATAATTTTATATGAAACTTATTTTTTATAAGATGAATGTAAAACATAATGCAGTTCTAAAATCTAATTGATCATGTTGTAAATTAAGAGTATTAATATCATAGATCCTATCAACTATTAAAGAGAAATCTTATAAAGAACAAGAGATATTTCAAAAATAGTTAAGGATATAACTCTTATTATGCAACTTCATTCTTAACAATAGATTGAATTATGACCAATTATGATTGAAAATTTGGCAATCATTAGTAATTACATGGTGTACATTAAGAAACTTGATTAGAACATGAACAATAAGAATAATCTCATATGTTCTCACATGTAATGAAGTAAATTCCAAATTAAGATATAATCTCATAATAAATATGAGAGATCCTAAGGAAAATAATATTTGAGAATTTGTATTATTGCTAGTGAGACTAAGAGAATTAGCCATAAATGAGTCTTTAAAATCAGAAAGAATTCACTAGTCAATATTATGTACTAAAGATTATTTGCTAATGGTTTTATTTATAAAGGAAATGATTAATAATAGTGAAATTTTCTCCTATATAACTGAATAATTTCTTTATTATTATCATGAATCTATATGCCAATTTTATTTGAAATATTAGGGAAACTACCACTTTCATTATGATTATAAAAGAGAGATGTATGTGAAATAATGTAAGGGATTCAATGAATAATAAGGAGAATTTAGTTAAGCAGGACTTCTCATTGTAGTGGTAGTTGAAGTTTCATGATGTGATCACATTTTAGATAACGTTGAGAACATCATATATCCTTGTTTATGCCATTGGATTAGTGAGAGTTAAGTCATCTATTTAATTTTACTTATAGATGACATATTGCTTATGACAAATCACTTGAGATGTCACAAAAAGCATAATAATTTTGTTTAAGAATTATGATGTAAAAAATATATGTGAAGTATCTTAGAGATGCATAAAGAGATAATTCTCGAAATTTTTTAAATTATCATAAAAAACCTATATTTGTAAGCACTTGAACATTCATGAATAAGGTCTATTTGTCATATGGGACACCTATATTTATGTCCCTAATGAGATTTGGAAAGAGATGAGAAGAATATTTCTTTTATATTTGTAGTCAAAAGGCATAATGTACGTCTAAATGTGCACATAAATTGACATAGTCTTTGTAAATTGAATATTGTAAAAATCCCAAAGCAATGTACGCTTAGATAATAAATGATAAGCTGCAGAGAATACTAGAAATTCATGCTTACATATAAAACATCAATAATTAGGAAAAATGTGGTATTTGTTTAATTTAGTAGGATAAGTTGGCTTTAAAAGGTCAACATTATGACACATCCTAATACTAGATGAATAAATTATGGAAGAGTGCAGGATTGCTAAGCAATTATTAATTGCTAACTTCTACCATAAACGCTGGATTTGATCTTTGTTTAGAGGCAAGTTTACATAAATGTTGAATTTCATCTTGGGTTTTAACTTGGGAATTCATTTGAGGTCATAAAGAAGTGTGTTGACCACATAAAGTTAAATGATCATATAACACATAAAGAGAATATCATCGATTAAAAATCTGCAATTAAAGAATATAAAGGATCATACGTCTCATATGAGACAGATTGTATTATGGTGATCTAGATGAGGTCTATTTACGTGATGAAATTTGTGTTGTAGTTTATCAACTCATTATATATATATATATATTGTAAACAATTTTGGTGAAATTGATGAACATTAAGGTAGGAACTGAATAAACATTTAAGGTTTATTCATAAAAATAATTTTTTAGAAAGTAAGAATGCTACTTGTGATATATGGAAGGTAATACTTGCATAATTAGATGACCTACCACCATGATTCTTGTAGTATTGCTTAAATATTTCTTGATATATTAACTGACAAATCTATATCGAACCAAGTGGGATAATGTTATATATATTTAATTTGATAATATTTAATTTAAATTTATTCAAATTATATATTTATATTGTTCAATTAATTAAATATATCTTAACTTAGTGTGATCATTATCTTCAAGAGAAAATATTGTCAGTTGAGTGATTTTAGGGAATAAGGGATCAACTCAGTTATAATTTTATCTTTTTTTTTATTTGAATTCAAATTCAAATTTAAATTTAATAACCGATAATGACCAATGTTATTAAATAGAGGTTGAGCTTAACACACGCTATCTGCTTCCCCAACTAGTTGAGACTAAATTTTAGACTCCATAACTGAATCTCATAACTAATTAGAAGAACTATCTACATAGATTATTTTCTTATATTTCTTTCTAACTAATTTTATATGTGATTTCAGATCTAATATTTAAATCTAGTAACTCCACAGATATCTGCATCAGATCATCTAGCATGACAAAAGATATTTATAAAGTCTTTCACTACTATTTTAAATTGTGAGAAAATTCAATATATAAATTTATATTAAAAATTAAATTTGTCTCGCAGAAACTGAGTGTCAAAGGTTTGTATAGTTCTAATCTTCATAGTGTGGACACAAGATGATCTTGTTTCAACATGTCCCGTTCGTTAATCAAGGTTGGGATGGAGATGCTCTATCAAAGGGGAGTGGTTGCACTTGTTGTTGACTTACAATTGGGTTCTTCAATAAAATCTATAGTGTTGTGTCCTGCCATATGGATCTCGTATGACATTACTCAGACAGCCTTATAAGGTTGCTTTTGAGTCGATAAAGGTGATGGGACTGATGGAGTGTTTCTTTGAACGCCCATTCCCAGCGTTGCTCTTTGTCATTTCATGTTACTGTCAAGTGTTATCTCCTCTTTTTTTTTTAAGTGAAAAAGAGATTCATTCAAAAAATGGCAGAGCTATCTACAGGGAAGTAGAAAGGAAAACCAAAAGCTTTACGACAGAAAAATGAAAAGAAAACAGCGGACTCACAAAAAATCACTGAAGCACATCGCCTTACAGGTATGCTTTACCATGGAACCAATTTGAATAAGTACTGCCTCAGGTGTGGCATTTTCTCCAGCAAAAAGCCTACGATTCCTTGTTTCCCAAAGGAACCAACCGGTAATTCCAAAAACAACAATTCATGTTCCTGTCAAGGGTTATCTCCTCTTTTACGACTATGTTTCTTAGTTTAGGATTTGTATGTGTGTGGTTATTTTGGTCTGGTCACTGGGCCGGAGTTGAGTTTTGGGTTTCTATTTTTTATGTTGGGAAACTTAATCTTTTAGTTCTCATAGTTTATCTAATTTTTTAATTTAGTCCTTACGGTTTATTTTTTCCTAAACCCATCCTTATACTTTCTTAAGTTTAGAAATTAGTCCTGCTGTTAGTTTTTCTGGTAACTCTGTTAACTTTTATCCAACATGGCTAATAAAAGCTAAGGTGTACAAGATTGTGATTATCATCTATGTGATTTCAACATTATTGTATGGGTACATCATTTTCCTTACTGCTCATAACTCTATTTGTCTCATTTTTGCACTTCATGCATTACAAACCTTTCACTCTCCATGTTCATTTTGCTTCAACTCACTTAGCATAAGCTGCACTCAATCACTTTGTTGTTACTCACACAACTCTACTTGTGCTTCACACTTGCTACCATGGAGATATCCTTCATGTCTATTAATTTTATTTACAATATGTAGAAGCATTCATAAACTATATGGAGGATTTTTTTTTTGAATGGGAATACGGAGGAAAACTTTACTTCAACTCAAAACTTGACTCTATATCATAATGAGTTGAAAACGGTTCCTCAAAACTAAACTAAAAAGAATAGCATGAGTTTGTTTTCCTTTTAGTATAATGCTTTATGCATTTGCTTGATAGTAGTCTTACTAGTTTTACATACAACTCCCTTCACTATGAAGGATTCAAAAGGAAGGAACATACCCCTTATAGATTGTGAACTACTCATCAAAAAGCCGTAAGCACACCTTCACGGGTTCAACATCACTCCAACCCACCTTCATGCAATACTTTGCTTTCCTCTGTTTTTGGGGATAGAAAATAGAGATAAACAAATAATGTTGCAGATAGTCATGACTCACTTTCTTTTGTTTTCATTTTATATTTTGTTTTGAGAACCATATGCATGCATACAAGCAAGAACTTCATACTCTACTTATACCACTTGCTACTGTTAGTTCCTTGCATTTCTTATGTGCCTTTCATTTACTGACAAAATTGGCCAAAAAAATTATAGACATGCAAAAAAAATAATAGAAGTGCAAAAAGATATATAATATACCAGTTAACGATTGTTATAGTATAATATATTAATATATTATGAGTTGGAGGAAGTGAGGAACCAGAGATTGCTTTCATTGAACAATATGCTCAACCATATTGAGTTGTGATCATTGATGACTACCAATTCTCCTTTTGTTTATATATATTGTATCAAAAGAATTAGTTTGGCTCAACTAAGTAATTTTTAATTATAATATTAACTACTTAAATTTCTACATTATTACGTGGATGCAATTTCATAAGATATGAAACAAATATTTGTCCACCAAAAGCTTAAAATTATTTAGGTTATGAAGGAGAAGATTCAAAGATGCTTTTGATGCTTACACCTAAGAACCTACCATAAGAGTGGTGTAAGAAAAAAGAACCATCAAGAACAACAATCTATCAAATAGCCTCCTTCAGCCATTATTTCTCTCTTCTCCGTTATCTCACTATTCACATTTATAGTCTGATTCCTAATAGCTTTCATATTCTTTACTCAACCTTTGCAAGTGATAGAATAAGGGCTAGGCATGAATTGCAAGAGTTTGGAGCGGAGTATGGAAAGCTTGGAAGATTTGATCAAGGTGTTGAATATAAAGCCCAAGTTTAAGTGAGATCATCAACTCCGAAATACAAGTTTCAAATTCAAGCCCAAGAGGAGCCCATTGAAGGAAGTTACTTAAAATATCATGTGCTTCATTAAAAGAGCATGTGACTTAGACATTAATGGGCTTAATTAGTGTCAATTTCATTTTTATTAATTATGGGCTAAACTTAAGTGACTAATAAAGCCCAATTGGTTAATTAATAGCCTTATTGATGGCCCAACTTGTAAATAAACATGTCATGTGTCAAACATGTTATTTCATTAATGTGTTGACATATTTATAAGGGTTTAGACATTGTTTTTATTATTTTCTTTGAATTTTCACCATTTATTTTTAAAATTTTATTTTATTAGTTTTTTAGGTCCAATAGGAGTGTTGTTTGGGCCTAAAGTCTCCTAATCCTATTAGGATTACTTAAGTCCAAATTAATTAGGGTTTCTAAACTTATTAGGTTAGATTTTACCTTGCCTATATAAGACTAACTTGCATGTACGTTTTTTAGATTTGAATGATTAAAGTTTCAGACTTTGTGAGTTTCTCTTGCGTTCTTTGAGTGCTAGAGCGAATTGCGACTTATCAAGGAATTGGTCCTTCCTTGTGGTATCACCGGAACTAGGGTTTTAGAGACCGGTTCTCTTGGGTTCTAATTCACCTAGACCACATATCTTGTATGCTTTCTTGTTCATTCTCTTCTTTGTGTGCCTTTCTTCTTGCTGTTTTCAAATTTTTAGTTTTCATGTTCCTTGTGATTGCAACGATCTAAGTGTCATTCGTTTCAAGTGGGTTCTTGGGATGGGTTCCATAAGGGTTCACTTATCATTCAAGTTTTGCTTATCTCCATTGCTTTTTGTTTTTCGTTAGCATTTTATTGAATCAGCCTTTTTTTTATTTTGTTAAGTCGTTGCTGATGGCTGATGCAAATAGATGCTTCATGGTGATGCTGAGTAAGATGTCACAAGCATGCACACCTCATGTTCTTATTACCACATGGGATGAAAGCTAACAGAGTTGCCAGAAAGACTAACGGCAAGGGATGATTTCTAAACCAAAGAAAATATAAGGATGGGTTTTAGAAAAAATAAACTATAAGGACTAAATTAAAAATTGATGTAAACTAAGATGACCAAAAGATTAGTTTTCCCTTCTATGTTATGTTTGTTCTTAAGTTTATAAAATAATATTATATTCCCATTCCAGTAAAAAGAAAAGGGAAAAAGACATTTAAGGACCCCTCAAGATAGATTATGACAAATTAGGATCTCTAATTTGTCTAATCATCCCCAAGTCCCTAGATCCTCAACTAGAATAAAAAAAAAAGCCCCTGGACAAAAATAACCCTCAGTTCAGAAACCCAAAACACACGCACCCATGGCTCCTTGTCAAAATCTCAAAAGTGAATGAACGCACGCACGCAAAGACGGCTCGCTGCCTTTGTTTCAAATATGCCCTAATGTCATTTTCTCAAAAGGCAAAATCTTTTGCATCCATCGTTTTTGACTCTCAGTGTTCAGTTCTCTACTCCAATTCACGCTGAAACTCATCTGCCCTGTGGTGTTTTATTACTTTTATGACATGATATACGTGTAGTGGTTTAGATTTTATGTACAGCTAGGACTTGAAACTAAATTCCCAAGTGCGTCAAACTGATTTCTCGAGTCTATCAAACTGAATTCCCAAGTTCTTGAAACTAAATTCCCAAATGACCCAAATTGAATTTCCAAGTGACCCAAACTCAATTCTCAAGTCCCTCCAAAAAAACTAAATTCCTAAGTGACCCAAATTGAATTCCCAAGTCACCCAAACTGAATTCCCAAGTAACCCAAACTAAATTCCCAAGTCCCCCAAACTGACTTTCCAAGTCTCATACCTGAATTCCCAAGTTCGTCAAACTGAATTTCTAAGTCCCTCAAACTAAATAAATTGAATTTCCAAGTCCCCCAAACTGAATTCCCAAATCCGTCAAACTGAATTCCCAAGTCCCCAAACCAAATTCCCAAGTTTGTCAAACTGAATTTCCAAGTCTCCTAAACTAAATTCTCAAGTAACCCAAACTAAATTCCCAAGTCTCCTAAATTGAATTCCGAAGTGTCTGATACCTAAATTCTCAAGCCCCTCAAACTGAATTCCCAAGTCTCTCAAATTGAATTCCCAAATCCCCCAAACTGAATTCCCAAGTCCCTCAACTGAATTCCCAAGTTCCTCAAACTGAATTCCCAAGTGACCCAACCTTAATTCCCAAGTCCGTCAAATTGAAATCCCAAGTAACTGAAACTAAATTTCTAAGTGACCCAAATTGAATTCTCAAGTCCCCCAAACTAAATTTCTATGTGACCTAAACTGAATTTCCAAGTGTCCCATACTTGAATTCCCAAGTTCATCAAACTAAATTCTCAAGTCCCTCAAACTGAATTCCCAAATCCCCCAAACTAAATAAACTGAATTCCCAAGTACCCCAAACTAAATTCCCAAGTCCATCAAACTGAATTCCCAAGTCCAGCAAACTGAATTCCCAAGTCACCAAACAGAATTCCCAAGTCCCCAAACTAAATTCCCAAGTTCGTCAAACTGAATTTCCAAATCCCCTAAACTAAATTCTCAAGTGACCCAAACTGAATTTTCAAGTCCTCCAAATTGAATTCCCAAGTGTCTGATACCTGAATTCCCAATCCCCTCAAACTGAATTTCCAAGTTCCCAAACTGAATTCCCAAGTCTCCAAATTGAATTCCCAAGTCCTTCAAACTGAATTCCCAAGTGACCCAACCTTAATTCCCAAGTGACCCTAACTTAATTCCCAAGTTCGTCGAACTGAATTCACAAGTCCCTTAAACTGAATTCCCAAGTGACCCAAACTGAATTCTCAAGTCTCCTACACTGAATTTCCAAGTGTCTCATACCTGAATTCCCAAGTCCCTCAAACTGAATTTTCAAGTTCCTCAAACTAAATTCTCAAGTTCGTCAAACTAAATTCCCAAGTCCCCCAAATTGAATTCCCAATTTCCCAAACTGAATTCTCAAGTTCCCCAAACTAAATTCTCAAATCCCCCAAACTGAATTCTCAAGTCCATCAAACTGAATTCCCAAGTCCCCAAATTGAATTCTCAAGTTCGTCAAACTAAATTCCCAAGTCCCCCAAACTAAATTCCTAAGTGACCCAAACTGAATTCCTAAGTCCCTAAACTGAATTCCCAAGTGTCTGATACTTGAATTCCCAAGTTCCTCAAACTGAATTCCCAAGTTCCCAAATTGAATTCCCAAGTCCCCAAACTTAACTCCCAAGTCTCTCAAACTGAATTCCTAAGTCCCCCAAATTGAATTCCCAAGTCCCCCAAACTAAATTCCCAAATTTAGGGACTTGAGAATTCAGTTTGGGTACTTGGGAATTCCATTTGGGGACTTGAGAATTCAATTTGGGAGACTTGGGAATTCAGTTTGGTGGACTTAGGAATTTAGTTTCAAGTACTTGGGAATTCAAGTATGAGACACTTAGGAATTCAGGTATGAGACACTTGGGAATTCAGTTTGGGGGATTTAGGAATTCAGTTTGGGTCATATAGGAATTCAGTTTGGGGGACTTGAGAATTCAATTTGAGGGACTTGGGAATTCAGTTTGAGGGATTTGAGAATTCAGGTATCAGACACTTGGGAAATTAGTTTGATGAACTTAGGAATTCAGTTTGAAGAACTTGGGAATTCAGTTTGGGGACTTGGAAATATGGTTTGACAGACTTGGGAATTCAATTTGGGGAACTTGGGAATTCAGTTTGGGGACTTGGGAATTCAGTTTGGGGGACTTGAGAATTTAGTTTGAGGAACTTGAGAATTCAGTTTGAGGAACTTGGGAATTCAGTTTGAGGGACTTGGGAATTCAGGTATGAGACACTTGGAAATTCAGTTTGGGGGACTTGAGAATTCAGTTTGAGGAACTAGGGAATTCAGTTTGAGGGATTTGGGAATTCAGGTATGAGACACTTGGAAATTCAGTTTGGGGGACTTAGGAATTCAGTTTGGGTTACTTGGGAATTTAGTTTGGGGGACTTGGGAATTCAGTTTGGGTCAAGGGAATTAAGGTTGGGTTACTTGGGAATTCAGTTTGAGGGACTTAAGAATTTAGTTTCAGCCACTTGGGATTTCAGTTTAACAGACTTGGGAATTAAGGTTGAGTTACTTGAGAATTCAGGTTAGGTCACTTGGAAATTTAGTTTGACGCACTTGGTAATTCAGTTTGAGGGACTTGAAAATTAAGTTTAGGTCACTTGGAAATTTAGTTTGGGTCATTTGGAAATTTAGTTTCAAGAACTTGGGAATTCAGTTTCACAGACTCGGGAAATTAGTTTGACGCACTTGGGAATTTAGTTTCAATTCCTAGCTGTACATAAAATCTAAACCACTACACGTATATCATGTCATAAAAGTAACAAAACACCACAGGGTAGATGAGTTTCAGCTTGAATTGGAGCAGAGAACTGAACGCCAAGAGTCGAAAACGATGGATGCAAAAGATTTTTCCTTTCGAGAAAATGACATTAGGGCATATTTGAAACAAAGGCAGCCGTCCGTGTGTTTGTTCATTCGCTTTTGAGATTTTGACACAGAAGGAGCCGTGGGTACATGTGTTTTAGGTTTCTGAACTTAGGGTTATTTTTGTCCAGGGACTTTTATTTTTATTCCAGTTAAGCACCTGGGGACTTGGGGATGATTAGACAAATTAGAAATCCTAATTTGTCATAATCTGTCTTGGGAGGTCCCTAAATGTCTTTTTCCCAAAAGAAAATTAACAATTTGACATATAATGGGTGATTTTACATGTCAATTAAACTATCAATATATTTATAGAAAATTGTAATATTTATTATTCACTAACCCACATCTAATTTAATCTCATTTCGCTTTTTGTTATAGATCACATTCTATAAAATTTGCATAATCCTAATTATAAGTCACATTACAAAATGATTACAGCAATAAATTTTTTTCTTGTCTAAAAAAAATCTTTTCTTTTCTTTTTTCTTTTCACAAACACCCTTATATTGAAAGTTGGCTTATTGACTTTAATGTTAAAATTTAAAAATTGAGAAACAGATTTATCAAGAGGAATGAACTACATTTAATGAATTTAACTAAGGGCAATCTTATAGAGTAGTAGTTCTTTTTAAAAATTTTAAAAAATCTTTAATCTATATGAAATATTTATAATGAAAATTACAATATCCTCCCACATTGTGTCTTTCTCCATCCAAAATTGATAACAAAAATTTCTTAAGATATTTACAAGAACCAAAATGACATACATTCATTCATTCAATGGTTCTTAGCATTTTTTAACAGCAGCACAGCATTTTTTTCTTCTCGTCCATTCTTTCTTAGGGTTTAGATACAGACGGATCCCATCTAGAACGACAGAAAAGAGAAAGACTGGGACGAGGTGGGACCCATATTGATAGATGATTCCCATGCCTCTTTCTCTTCTTGTTGTCTCTTCCAGTGACTGAATGAGATTGAGGTGTGGGTTTGGGTATAATGGACATGCCTGTCTTGTCGGTAGTGCATTCGCTGACCTTGAAATCAATGGGGGGCCACCTGCTACGCAGGACTGACTCAGCATACCTGTTTGGATTCATGGATGATCCTTCCAATAACTTAGGGACAGATCCGTCATTGCGTTTCATGAATCGAATATCTTCCATTCTGGATTTTTGCTTGTACACATATGCTCCACACCATTTTGCCCCAACGATCTCATATATACTATGCACTTTCTCCCCATAGCAATTTACGTATCTCAAGGAGCAGGATATCTCAACGTGGTTCCATTGACGCTCTGAAATAGCACTCTTGAGTTTATCCTCAAGAACTAGGCGTCGCAAATCAAACAAAAAGATATGTTGTGATGCAAGTGATCCAAGAATTGTTTGCCCTTCTGGAAATCCAACATCTATCTCATTAATTCGGACATCAATGTGCAGTTTTGGTGGTGAGTGACATGGGTCCTCTATTAATGCCGCAAAACATACAACCATGTTTGGGAATTCCTTTTGGAACCAAAAAGATAATGAATCTCCCATGACATAGTCGTCAAGCCATTCTGGTGTCTTATCTCCTTCTATTATGAACTTCAAGCCATCAACCTCTTGTAAAGCCTGTCACAAAACAGATTAAGAATAAACTCTTTTCTAAGATTAGAGTCTGTGGATGAAGAATTCGAGAGAACTATCTATAGAGTAAAGAGTGTTCTACATTGGTGAGATACTGTACCTATGAGTGAGATAAATGTTGTCTTTATATGCCTCTATTTGTTAATGAAGTAAGACAAAAAAGATGATGAAGCGAGATAGTGAGAAGGCGAAGTGAATGATGCCAATTTTTTGGGAATTGAACTTTATATGAATGAAAGTATTGAAGAGTGAAAGATACTCAAAGTTATCATGTGATGTATACTGACATCAATCATGTTAGAAGAATAACTACTATGAAAAATAGAAAATTTTCTGGGTGGTGAGTTATGCAAACAATGCAAAAACAATTTGTCTCAAATAGTTTTATTTTCAAGAATACAGAACTCAGAGCATAGAACTGATATACTAAAATAATAAATGTGAGTGATTTCAACAAGTATAATAGCAATTAATAACATAAGCTAGATCAAAGAACAGAAGCACTAGATCAAGAAATGACAATCAAATATTGAAATATGATGTAATGTTTGTTTTGTCCAAGCGTTATATCATTTTTTTATCAAACAAGAATATTTCACCATGTTCATGTTGGAACTAACTTCTGTTTTAGGTGTTTCATTAGTCACCATATAGATGCAATGGGAAGAGTGAAAGAGAGGCTGACCTGACACAGTAAAATGCTACGAGACTCTGAGCTCAAGTGTGAGTACCAATCTAAGTTTACTGCTGATAATTCTTTTAGGTTCGGCGGAATCCCTCTAACTTCTTCAATACTTTTACAAAATGTAAGTTCTAATTTTTCTAACCCAACAAGGTTTTTGAATGACAAAGGCAATTCTTCTATGCCACTATCGTCCAAACAGACATCTTTGATAATTTCCATCATTTCTAATGTTTCAGGGAATCTCGTAAGGCTGGAGCATCCTGAAAGGTCAAGAAACTCTAGGGATGTTAACCTGATACTAGGAAAGGTCTTGAGCTTCCGACAGTTTTTAACACTTAACCTTTTAAGTTTATCAAGAAATCCAACAGAAACATGAATTTCAGTTAAATACTTGCATCCTTCGAGACACAATTCCTTTAAATTTGGGACTCCAGATAAGTCAGAAACTCCTCTTAAAAATTTACAGCCCCTGAAATTCATCACACTCAAGGACTGAAACTTCTGCAAAACAAGATGACAAAAATGTAGTCTTAATAAATTGTAAGCACATTACAAAATATTAAAAAGCACAAACAAGATAATAGACACCATTTACGACATGAAAAAATTATTGAAGGGTTCTTGATTCATAATAAAACACAGTAATGCTGAAAAATGGCAATACTATACATGCCTTGAATTGTTCATCTGCTTTGAGGAAACTTTCAGGCATCTTGAGGACAATTAGTTCCTTTGGGTTAAAACCAGATGGAAAAGATGGACTAGGATATCCCTTCCAATCCAACACTCTTAAACTGTTTGGGAGATACTTGGGGCCTGTAGTTAAGTGTGCATTTCTAATAATAAGTATCTTAAGATTTGGCATCTTTTTGAAGGCCTTTCCACTCCAATCAATCACTTGGTCTCCAGGAATGTCTAGATTTATGGCTTCAATCTTTCCAGAACCCTTTCAAACCAAATAACAAAGTAAACCACAAAATTTGTTAGATGTATTGGGAATTGGTAAAATTTCTATAAAAATATATTGATTATAAACTAGTAGTAAAAGAAAAAAAATATACTAGGTTAGTCAAGGAATTGGAAGAGCAAAAAAAAAAAACTACACTAAGATCCCTCAGGGAGAGGGTGTAAAAGTTGGGAAAACCCAAGAACACTTTGATCATAAAAAGTAACATTAAGAAAAACAATACATGTACAGATGACCATTACCTTGTTTTCTTCTAAAACATGAATAATGTCTTTATGGAACCACAACCTAGAGCGATTGCCAGGCTCATTCGGTGATTTCTGTCGCACTATTTCTTTACCCATGCCTTGAACCAAATCATGCATTGTCACCTTACCATAATCAATCTTCATGAGAGATTTATCAATCAACACTTTAATACCATAATCTGGGCAGATACCGCCACGAGCATGTAAAGCACTTTTGACATATTCAATTGTGTCACCTTTAAAGCAACAAGCAATGTCAAGAAAAATTTCCTGCTCATATTGTTCCAAAGCATTGTAGCTTATCTTCAGAATTTGTTGGATCTCTTTAATCGGAATTCTTTGATAACTCTCTAATGCAGAATTCCAATCATTTATTTCTCTATTGAACAAGTTGGAACCTATAACTTCCAAAGCCAATGGAAGACCACAAGCATGATGTACGACATTCTTTAAAATACCCATGTAACTTGCATCAACGCTACTTTTTTTAAAGGCATTCCATTTAAGCAATTCAAGAGCTTCTTGTTCATTTAAACTATCTGCCTCATAAATTCTTTCAACACCATGCCTTACAAGTAAATGCTTATCCCTTGTTGTTATAATGATTCTGCTACCAGAACCAAACCAATCAAGTTCTCCTGCAATTGCTTGCAGTTGTTTTAGCTTATCAACATCATCAAGAACTAGAAGAACCTTCTTTTGATGGAGCCTATGCTTTATTATCGGAATTCCTTTATTAACATCTCTTAAGTTGATATCTTCCCCAAACACTTCAGAAAGAAGTATTTCTTGAAGATATACTAGGCCATGATTAATTGAATTTTCTCTAATATCAGCAAGAAAACAGAAGCCATCAAATGAGTCAACAATCGAATTGCATACTGCTCGTGCAATTGTTGATTTTCCTATTCCACCAATGCCACAAATGCCTACCATTTGAACTCCTTCATTAGACCCAACATCTAGAAGAGAGTTTACTTTTAGCACTCGAGGCTTGAGCCCGACTGGATAATCAGCAATGTGTAAAGGTCTTCGGTTAATCTTCCTAGTGACCTCTTTAACAATTCCCTCTATAAAAGCATATTCATATTGATTCCTGTTCCAATAGCAAATTTTTTGGAAAAATTCAAACCAAATGCATTAAATCATTTTGTGATTTTGTCACAACTTAGATCCATACCAAAATACATTAAAGCCGGCACTTCGACCCAACATCTCGTCTTGAGCATAATATTTGAACACTTTAGATATTGCAGTGTTTATGATTCTTGGCCTTGCTCAGATATTAATAAATAAGTGAGTGTGTGTGAGACTAACTATCAAGTAAACTGCACACAATAAACTATATTTGCCCAAATAAGTGTATGCTCTGTTTTCATTTATTTTCTATGACCCACAAACACTAATAGGAAAACAATATAACACCAAATTTGGAATCGAGTCATAATTTGTGTCTTAGCATCTTAGATAATAATATGGTAGTAACTATCAATATCAAATAAACAAGTTAAAGGTCTACAAAAAAAAAACAAATTAAAAAAGTAAAGCAAAAGAAAGGCAATATATTTAAATACCCTGATTTAAAATGGAGACCCAAGAGACTAGCAGCATCTTTTAGAGCCCGCCTCCATTTTTGCACCTTCTCTTTGTCATTTTTAAACCATTTCTCATGCTGAGCAATCTCTTCTCTGTAATTCTTTCTCTGATATCGCACTTCTGACGGATCCACGTCATAAAAAATGGGCAAAACCAATCGACCTTTTTTATTTATAAACTCAAGTATCTGAACAAGCTCATCCAAACAAAATGTAGAGGAAGCATAGTTTCTTGAGAAAATAGTAATAGCCATTCTAGACTCTTGGATTGCTTTGAGAAGTGATGGTGAAATCGTTTCTCCTTTTCTAAGTCTTTCGTCGTCTATAAAAGTGTGGATGCCCTTTCGATGTAGAGCCTCATAGAGGTTTCTAGTAAAACCAAAGCGAGTATCCTCACCTCTAAAATTGAGAAAGACATCATAAGTCCATCCATAAGAGAAGGATGAGGAAAATGGTGATTGCTCATCCATGGTAGCCAGTAGAAATGGTGCCACACCCGCCGTGTAACAAACAAAAATACCAGCGCTTCAAAGTTTTCCAATATTGTTCTAGAAACGGAACCACAGAAAGCAGAAAGGAAAAAATCAATGAATGGCAATAGAAAATCAAGTCAACAAAATCATGTCTAATCGGTGAAGAAAACATGCCAAGTTAGCCAGTAGAACTAGAAAATCATGTCAGCAAAATCATTGTGCACCAGAAATTCAATCACAAGGAAACGACACGGAACAAAATAATTAAATCTAGATTCTACCCCTAACCTGAAGTCTGCAGACGTAAATAAGAAAATTTCCCCCAAATTATCGGCTATCAAACAAGAAACGAGTAGACGATTGGACTAGTAATCAATCAATCAATCATCAATATATATTTAATAGCTAGAATCCCCTAGTATTATTCATCCTGACTCAGTATAGTGTTAAATTCGTTGTGCAAAAATACATTTCTCATTTTTGGTTTCCTTCTCTGCGGTTGTTATCTCCATGCTTTCTATTCAATGCTGCGTTTTCCACACACTATGGGTCCCCCACTGATGATTGATGAATCACAATGTGAACCGTCACAGTAAAATTGGTTGGCTTAAATTTTATTTTATCATTATATTTTAATATATTTTTATTTTATTAAATTTAAAATTTAAAATAAAAATAATATTATAATTAACACTTTTTAAAAAGATAATATTATTATTGAAAAAATTAAAATAAAAATTTTTAAATCTAAATTTTACCACAGCAATAAACACATTATGCTCATGATTATAATGAGTATGGAATGGGATTCCCCTCAAAAGCATATTCGTCCTTGTGGGCCCCTTTCTCGAGTGAATTTTGCCAGCTTGTAATTAATGTGATCCAGGATCTATTTAATAATACTTTTTATTTTATTATTTTTAAAATAGTTTTTTAAATTATTTTTAAAAATAAGTTTTGAAAATAAGAAAATAAAAAAATCTGTTTGAATGATTGTTCTCAAAATTATAATTAGTGAGTGATAAATTGATTATTCAAAATTTATAACTTTACCATTAATAAGGTTGGTATTTTTCACATTTTCTTTTGTTTTCCAGAATAAAAACTATAAAACATCTTAAAGTTGTTCTGAGTTTTCTATTATTTTATTTTTCTATTTCTTATAACAGTTTATAAAAAATAAGTTTGTCAAACAAATTTTTTTATTTTTCTATTTTTTAAAACAAAATCAAACAAGCCTTAAGCTTCTTCTTCAAAATGGTTTTGAGAGGCAGTTTCTTTATTGGAAGGAACATAATGCATATATATATATATATATATATATATTAGATATTTTGCACAAGTGATAGGCATGACTACCGATGACATGCAGTTTAAATTTCACCATCAAATGGCAGTGAGAAAAGTAATCTACTAACTTAGATTCAGCCAAAATATATGTCCTATCTTCTATTGCAATTATGTTACATATTATTCTCTAGAAACTTATTTGTTGCATACAAAGTTAATATGCATGGAATTTCTGACCTCACATGAAAAACTTGAGCTTAAATTCAATAAATAAGAGAGGAAGCATACAAATTGATAATCACTATCACACTCGAAAATGCGACGCGGATGGCGCAGGAAAGGAAATAAAAAGAGGGAAATTGGCACACAATAGGGGCCAATTTTGGAGAAGTCGTCACCAAAATTTTAAGGGAAATTTTGGAAAACTGAAATAAAAAAAATAAGGATGATTTGCGAATCAGAGTTGGGTTTGAGAGTACGATTGTGAGTGGGGAAGGTGTTAGGCACCCCCACAACACCCATTCTAAAGAACAGTTACCTTAAGTTGATCATGTAATTTTTATGGCTTTTAAAAAATTATTTTGGTTGCTTTTTAACTATTCACATGCAACGATAAATGTAAAAAATGAGAAAAATGTAAAAACGAAAATAAGGAAATAAATAAAAATATAGGAGGTTGGGAAAATATAATGAATAAAATGAAAATATGAGAAGTTGGGAAAAATAAAATAAGAGGAAAATCTTATTTATTTACAAAAGCGGACTTGACCCAAAATTAGAGTCTGTGGCTTACATACCCTGCTGTAGGGATCAAAGTCAACGTAATTCGGGCTAGAAATGCGTGTCATGGGGTTGATATTTTTTATTATATATATTCTTTGAAAAAAAGGTTTATAGAAAATAATTTATCTTTCCACAAAGAAAACAATTTTTAGAATTGATTGGTGTGTTTTAATTTGTAAAAGACAGGTTAATTTCTATTACTTGCTCTTATCATTTATTATTATTTTTGGTTTAATCAATTCCTAAAAGAGAAAATATGTTTTTCCTCAATTTAGAAAATATGATTAAAATTATATGCGATTTTGAACATTTTATTTTGATTTGAAAAAGAAAAATTTGAAAACAATTTTATTTTTACATAATAAAATTAATTGGCTTATGTGGCGACTTTATCACTCACAATATACAATCAATACTTAAATATCCACGGTGGTGCCACTGAAGACAAAAAGACATAAAAAGGTTTGAAAGAAAACAAATAATTTTTTTTGTATAAATTATTTTCTTACTTTCTTTTTTATTATAAAAATAAAAATAAATAAGATCCTTTTAACCCATATTTATCTATTTAAAGAGGAAATATTAAGAAAATGTAAAATGTGATTATTATATATATTAGAAGAAATAATCAGCAGATGTGGTGACTTTATCACTCACAAGTTACTGATTGATAGCTAAATACTCACAGTGTTACCACTCGAGGTAAATAAATGAAAAGGATGAAAGTTTGAAGGAAAGGAATACTTTTGTTTTAATCATTTTATTATTATTATATTTTTTTTTATTTAAAAGGCAATTGAAAGAAACATAAACAAGAAAAATGGATGAAATTGAAGGAAAATATGTAATTTTGGCATGAATTATTTTTATAAAAATAAGATCCTCTTAATACATATTTAAGGAGAAAACGTTAAGAAGAATTTGAAATGTCATTATTACGTATATTTCTAAAACAAAATAATCAACTTATCATTTATTATTATTTTTGGTTTAATCAATTCCTGAAAAAGAAAATATGTTTTTTCTCAATTTAGAAAATATGATTAAAATTATATGCAATTTTGAACTTTTTATTTTGATTTGAAAAATAAATATTTGAAAACAATTTTATTTTTACATAATAAAATCAATTGGCTTATGTGGCGACTTTATCACTCACAATATACAATTGATACCTAAATGTCTACGGTGGTGCCACTCGAGACAAAAAGGCATAAAAAGGTTTGAAAGAAAACAAATAATTTTTTTTTGTATAAATTATTTTCTTACTTTCCTTTTTATTATAAAAATAAAAATAAATAAGATCCTTTTAACACATATTTATCTATTTAAAGAGGAAATATTAAGAAAATGCAAAATGTGATTATTATATATATTAGGAGAAATAATCAGCAGATGTGGTGACTTTATCACTCACAAGTTACTGATTGATACCTAAATACCCACAGTGTTACCACTCGAAGCAGATAAGTGAAAAAGACAAAAGTTTGGAGGAAGACGAACAATTTTTGTTTAAATGGTTTTTCTTTTATTTCAAATTGTGAAATGAAAAATGCAATCAGAAAATTCCCTTTATTATTATTATCTTTTTATTTATTAAAAAAAAATGAATTTAAGATAAAATTGCCTCATTCGATATATTTTTTTATTTTTTTATTATTATTATTACTATTATTGTTATTATTATTATAAATTAGTTGAATTTTCTTGTTTTAGATGGTGAAAATGGAAAAAAGCAATCAAATTCTCTCTTCTTCTTTTTTTTAAAAAAAAACTTAAAATGGTACTAAAAAAAGAATTTCAGGTGAAACTGCTACATATATTTTTTTTTCCAAAATCAACTTCAAAACAAAACCAAATAGCATATATGGTGACTTTATCACTCACAGTCCTCTAATTGGCACCTAAATGCCCACAATGTTAGCACTCGGAGCACAAAAATAAAGAGAAATTTAAAATAAAGGGCTTTCATTTTAATCATTTATTTTAATAAAAAAATAATAATAACAAAAGAGGTCATTCAGACCCAAAAACATTTATGGTGTTGCCAATATGAATACCATGGTAACTCCTCACTCATGGCACCCTTCACTGACACTCTAGCTATCCGCTCATGGAGACTTAATCCCTCGTGACGAATTCTAAATGTGAAAAGAAAAGAAGCCCATAACTAATAAAGACCAAAATTATAAATAAAAAAAACACAACCAAATACAATTTATCAATGTGTATGTGTTGAATGTGCAAATTCAAGTAATAGCTTTATTCCACTATAATGAAAACTACATGAAGATAAGAAAGAAGATCAAACTCTTTTGCTTTTTTCCCATCTCTTGCTTTGATGTTCCTCTTTTGCCTTGATGAAGAAAATTCACTCTTTCCAAGCTGGATCTCATACTCTCATAGTGCTCAAAAGAAAATATAGATGTATTAGTATTTATTCACTACAATATCTCGCAATTAAATCTAGAAATAATTCATGTCAATTATAGATGCCCCTCCACCCACTAATATTACAAATGAAGCCACAGTGACCATATACAGTCACTCCTCTCAACCAAAGCAAACAATCATTATAAGGGCCTTAGTCTACACGCTAACCTCACCCACATATATGATTGTGATTTAATTTGACTTTATAACAAATTACATAAATTAGGGAATTTAAATGTACAACCAATACATAAACATGATCACTTGGGTATTTCACAATGCAAAAGTCAACAAACAACCAAAATGGATATAACCCCTAAAAATAATCTTCATATCAGGTAGGACACAAGGCTCATTCAAGTTTAAACCATGACATAACCATGAGGCAAGCAAGATCAAGATTTTCCATTTAAAGAAAATCCCCTAGTCACTTTTAAAACCCAAACAGAACCATACACACGCAGCAATTAACCAAACTAAGAAATCTCCATGGGTCATGGTTTAATGTGGCAACTTTTTAAGCTCCAAATGCCATACACACATGCAGCCATCAAACTGCGGTTTTTATCATGAAAATATAAGTATTTCAAATGACTAAAACTGAATAGTCATGTGCAGCAACATCATCCAGCCTTTAACAAGGACATGGGAAAATGGCTCATTTATGGGCATAAAACAGGACAGCGCACTAAACTAGTTGTTGGGCATCCAGAATCATGGAGGTGTATCCCTTTCCCACAATTATAATAGCATATAATCATACAGCAGCCCAATCAATACTTAGGTATAGAAACACAAAGTCATATGACCACCTGAGAAAACTAAAACCAAATAGACATATGCCATGGCATAATCCAATCATCATGTGATAAATTTTCCGAGGGTAATGCAGAACCTACGCATTTGAGCCAACCATGGACAAACTTGTCCTACCAAAATGAAGTTTAACGGTCATGACTTCGAGCTTCTATTGATATCCCCTCACTAGAGTTAAAAATGCAATACCCCATATAACATCAAAACCACATAAAAGATCTCAATAGATCAGCGATTACTACATGCAAAGGGTAGCATGGCTTCACCATAGGCTTGAACAAAACAGATTAACAGTGAAATCTACCAAATCCTACATTTAAGTTTCATGTGGGTATTATTCCAAACATCTAACATGCACTCTCTGAAAGATCATAAACTACATATTCCTTAGAGATCGTGCCACTACAACATAGCAAGACAAATTATTCCAAACCGAAGGACCCCAAAGCACGTATTGACCTAGGAATCAAATATCATATTGGAAATAGAAGACACGACTAAAAAAAGGCATCAAGAAGCAAAGAGATGAAACATGGATGAATGAAAACGTGACTTACACCTTTAAAACCAAAATGAATCCAGAAACCACAAACTTGAAATGCAATTGTTGGCTACAAATTTAACACACCGTTAGCTCTAGACACAAGCATGCCAAGGGAATAGGACACAACACCATTCTTGAAGCTTCAACAACTTAGAAACTTCACAGAGCACATATAAAACCGTGATAAGGTTCTTTACCACATTATGAAAACACCCAGAACCTCATAATCAAATCCAAAATAAATATATTCAGATGTCAACGTAAGGGAAAAGTACCAACATTTCCAAAGAAGTTACAACCAAATGAAGAATAACAAAATGACTCCAAAAGGAAATTCCAATTCATCCAACCCAGAATACAAGCTCACACAACACAGCACACACTTCGGCCAGCCAGCAGAAAAATAGAGCAAACCTTAGAACATGACTATGAGTTAATAATAATAAAAAAAACACGATAGTACAACTCTATTTGATACCAAAATTTGATGAACCAGAGAAAAAGAGCACCTAATTGAAACTTTCCAGAAACAAAGAGCCAATCCATAATAGACCGAAAATAAGATCCGAACAGATCACCAAAGATAAAAACAACAAGAACAAAAGAGTAAACTTCCAGGCAGGATTATCCCAGTAGCATGGAACATAGTGATTAAAGGAATGAGACGGGAAACCACAATGCATGATCAAAAGAGAAACCAAATAAGAAAACTAAACTAACCCCAAGTAGCTCAAGTGTTCAAATTTGTAGTTTATCTTTGTTTCGTGTCTCCTGCGGCTTCCCTTCGTCCTCGGGGCTTCAGATTTCATACAAGAGCAACCTCTACCTCTCGAAATTTCACCATGCCATGTTCTGCTTATTTGTTGTCTCTTTCTCTTCGCTCCTTACTTTGGTGTCCAGATTTTCTACCCCTTCAATCCCGGCAGACCTTGATCTCCGTCCCCCAAATCTCTTTCTTTTCCTATGGTTATTTTTGGCCTCCTCATAACCCTAGCACCCTTGGCCTTTTCTTTTCGCGGCTCCCTCTCCCCCTGTCTCGCCCCCTCACCGTGGCTTCCCCGCAGTCTCTTGGCTGAGCCCTAGGTTAGGGCTTCCTCCATCTCTCGCTCTCACTCCCACAGCCCTCCTCGCGGTTCTCCCTCCCTCTCTCTGATTTTTCTCACGCTTGCAGCCAGCTCCTCCTCCTTGGATTTCATGCTCGGCTCCCTCTATTTCTCTCTGAACCCTCTTTCCCTCTTCGGTCCCTTTTTGTTTCCGATTTCGGCATGAGTCTCGTCCGGTCTTCCCTTCCTCGTGGACAAAATGCTCTCTCCCTCAGTCACTCTTTCGCACGGCCGCCTCTGCCTCCACCTCGAGTCTTTCTCTCACCTCACACTTCCTCCTCGTGGCTCGCTGCTCTCCCTGCCTTACGGCTCCTCCTTTTTTTTTTTCAGCCGTGACTCTCTCTCTTTTTCCTCCTTCTCTCATGCCCACGGCCTCCCCCTTTACCTCTCGGACAACCTCTCTCTATTCCTCATGGCTCCCTCGGTCTCTCCTCTTCGTGATTTCCTTCAACCGCTCTCCCCTCTGCCCAAGCTCGCAACTCCCTCTTTTACCCTTAGCTCTCCCTCCTTCTTTTCTCTTCGCGGCTGCCTTCCCCTCCTTGCACCTAACGACCGCTCCCTTTGGTTCCTCTCCTCGCGACTACTCCTCCCAGAACCCTAGCTCCCCCTCATTCTCTTCTCTTCGTGGCTGCCTTTCTCTCTTTTTCTCCTCCCCTCCTCTTCGTCCGCCCTCTCTTCGTTCTTTAGGGCAGCCCTCCATGAGCCCTCAATTGGGCTCGTGATGTCTTAGGCTGCAATGATTTCAGCCCAAATATCATTTTTGTAATTAATTTTTATTTTAATAATAATAATTTTTTTAATTAATTTTTTATTTTTATTTTATATTATTTCTGTTATTATTTAACTTTATTTACATTTTTTTTTATATTTTGTTGTTTCTTTTTTTTTCCCTAATCCCATTAAAACAATTAGTTTTTTTAGTTTTTTTTATTTTATGTTCATGACTAGATAAAATACGGTGTTCACAGTCACTACATCAAAATAGGCTTTTCTTAGCAGTTATTTTGGCCTTTCTTGATCGTTATGAACCATCAAGAATTTCAGAGCCGAGAAAACTTGAGGTTTTCCTTGGCGGTTATATAATAAAACCGCAAAAAAAACTATTTTTCATTTAAAATAACTTTTTGTTTTCATTCACTTTCCTTGGCGGTTATTCAAAATAACCGCTAATGAAAGTTTATTTATTTTTTAAAATTTAATGTGTATTTTTTCTATTCCTTGACGGTTATTATAAATAACTGCCAAGGAATAGACGTATGTTGTCAGTTATATTAAATAACCGCCATCGTAGATATTAATTTTTTTAAAATTTTTTTTTAACATTTTTATAATCTCACCAAACTGTTTCATTATCAATATGCAGAATTAAATATCCAAAAATCAATAGTTAAAATGTATCCAAAACTAAAATTATCCAGAACCAAAAGTTATATTATATCCAACCTGTTAGCAAGGCTGACTTCCCAAGGGGGGTGAATTGGGAAGATTGTAATTTTTCTGCACAAAGTGTCATGTAAGTGAAGATATCACAATATAATGAAAATAATGCGTAAAACAGAGCAAGCTGAAAAATAAAGATAGGGAGAAGAAGACTCAGTAATTTATCCTAGTTCGGTCTTTCCACTTGACCTACATCCAGTCCCCAAGACACCTCTTGGGATTTATCCACTTTACAGCAAGGATTTCAATGGGCTTCTTGCTAAGGCCACAGTACACGAGTATGCTCTGTTTTTGAGCTCTCTCAAACTCTCCAAGCACTTTCACTATGTGCTTCTCAATCCCCTTGTGAATACCTCTCATAAGTAAATCTATCTTCCAGATGAAGAGTAGATTGATTACAATGAAATAACTCTCTTGAAAAGAGTAGATATGAAAGTTTCAGTACAAGTATAGAAGTTGAGAGGGTAAAAGCTTTTGAGAAAAGATTCAGCAGAAATTCGGTACACACAAGTTTGATTTTTTTACCCACAACTTCAAATGTTGTTGTATTTATAGATTTAGGTCTCAAATGTCCGTTAGAGACTTTAATCTATCCGTTGGAGAAGTTATCCAACGGTTACTCTGAAAAACTATCCGTTTACCAACCGCATTTAATGTTTCTGACATACTGAAATTCGAATTTTGGCTGGTCAACAGACGAATTTCGAAGGAACCGAAGGTTAAAGCTTCCAACGTTACAACACGAAGTTCGTCTGTTCATTAAGTGAAATTCGAATTTTGAAACTTACAAAACATTTTCACAATGTGACATACGAATTTTCAAGAAGAAAGTTTTTCGGTTAAGTGTGAACAGTGTTTTCAATTTGCTACAGTGCCCTCGAAATTCGAATTTTGGTTTCTCAAAATTCGTCTGTCCACTGGATGTTTAAAGAGACACAGTAGTTTACTTTCTTCGAAATTTGAATTTTGAAAGGGTGAAATTTGTCTGTCAGAGAGACTCTTTCCAGACTAATTTCATCATTCGAATGTTGCAAGTTCTTATCATTCGTATGTCAATGTTTCACTTAAACAGACTTAAGATTTTTGCTTCTGAAATTCGAATTTCAATGTTCAAAGTTCGTCTGTCAGAGAGCAGTTTTGAAACTTAAATCATTCTTGATCTCAGATGAACTTTAACATAGTATCAGACGTATTTCTTCTATTCTCTCAAATTTTGTTTTGTCTGAAATTCGAATTTTGGAGACTTAAAGTTCGTCTGTTGTAGAGAAGCTACTTTCAGACTTATATGAAAATTCGAATGTTGGAAGTTCAAAATTCATCTGTCAGAGAGCATTTATCAAACTCAATTTCATTTTGATTTCAGATGCATTTTATCATAGTCTCAGATGAATTTCTTTGGTTTTCACAAACTTCATTTTTCTTGAAATTCGAATTTTGAAAGTGTGAAGTTCGTCTGTTACCAGAAAGGCTTCTTTCAGACTAGATGAAAATTTGAATTTTGAACAGCCAAAATTTGTCTGACAGAGAGCCATCTCTTCAGACTCATTCAGTTTCAGCTCGAAGTTCGAATTTCCAACTTGACAGTTTAGCTTAATCTTTCAACCTTCGTTTGTTTGTGGGTGTTTTTCAAATAGGTAAAGATTTAACACAAAATCAAGGTTTGAAAACATCTTTTTCTCAAATCAAAATCTTTTACCCAATCATAACAAAAACTAAAGATCCTACAAGAGATCTAACAGCAAATACTCATAAAGTCTTCACTTGACACAGCTTTGATCTCCTTTGATATCTTCAATTCAAGCTCTTGAGTGTTGGTTTACAATCATCAAAACTCTTGATTCAACATTCTCCCCCTTTTTGATGATGACAAAACAACTCACAAACTGGATTAGTACTTGGGTTTGCTTTCATAAGCTCCCCCTCAACATATGCATAAGATATCAAAGCAACAGATTAAGTGAAGAGATTCAAAGCCCAAAACATTGCAACCATGAACATACTATATATCACCAAACTGTTGTAATACATATTCCAATTAAAGAGTAGTTCTTAAAAACAAACAACCAATTACAATCAACCAATTAAAACAAGATACAACAAGAAGATTCAGCCTAAGATCTAAAAATATCACTTCTTCTTTGGCTTAGACTTCTTACTGTAAGTCTTTCCTTTTCCAGATGACTCAGCAGATTTTCCAGCTTGCTTAGTCCCAGTTTGCTTTATCTTCTCCCCCTTTTTGGCATCATCAGGAAGCCCAACAAAGTCCATTGGAGGAGGTATCTGAGTGATGGGAACAACACGAAGAGGGACAGGAGCAAAAGAAATTTCTGGCTGAACTGGTGCAGGGGGCTCAGCAGGTTCTTCAGCATCATCATCAGAGACCTCAAGCAGCACTTGCATTTCCTGCCTAGAAAGAGCTAGTTGAGCTCTCTGTTCCTCTGAAAGCCCATAAGCAGCAAGAGAAGAAGAAGCTGGTCTAGCAGGAGGAAACATTTCTTCTAGCCTTCTCCTCTGAGCTATTAGCAGAGCATTGTGAGCAACAGCAAGATAATCAATAACAGGTACAATGCTCCTTTCCTCATTGCTTGCTCCTTCCGGCACAGAAGAGGTTGAAATGGCTGCAACCAGTCTTTCAACTTGCTCTGATTCTTGAATGGACAGAATTGAATCCGGAGCATCTTCTCGCATAGGCTTAAGAGGGCTTGATTCTTGAAGACCTTCTCCTTCTAGTCCATAGTCCAAGGGTGGACCAGGACTTGGTGTTCTCATAGCACCAGCACCATCAATATCCGAATCATGGTCAGAGGAGGCAATCTCAAAGGGACTTGGAGGCACAGGGGATGGAGACAAAGTAGGCTCAGGGACACCAGGCTGAGGTGGAGCTGAAGTGGTAGGAATTGCATTTCTTATCTCTTCATAAGCATCAGCCACCACCTTCATATTCACAGCCAACTGATGGATCTGATCTTGTAGATGAGCAAATTTGGCATTTTGCTCATCTCTAATGCTGAGAATGAGTGTTGACAGACTGTCAAACAACTCAGTGATCTTTGTTGGCTTGGCTCGTGAGGAGGGAGTGGAAGGAGGGTGAGTAAGCTTGGAGGGAGATGGGATTGGCTGAGAAGGCTGAGGTACAAATCTGCCAGGGGCCTCAGAAGTTCCTTCTTGTTGGAGGGATGCATCTGCAACAAAGAACAAGTCTTCAGATTTCCCTGCTCCTTTTCCAACCCATCATCCTTCATCTCTTTCAATGCCCATCCTTTGCAGTTCCTCCTCTTTGAATGCCTCAGTGAGTTTCCCTTTCCCTTTTTCAATGTGTTGAATCCTAGCATGCTGCAAGATTCTTGAAATAATTGCTACATAAGGGAGTGTGGAATCCTTTCTCTGGTCTCTTACCTTTATCATTCTTTGGAGGATGATATGACCCATGTTAATCAGCTTCCCCCGAATGATAGCAGTCATCACATGAGCCTCTGCCCTTGTTATCAGATTGAAGCTGCCACCCTTGTTGAAAATGATCCTGGACACTATGTAGTGCAGGATTCTGACTTTTACACTAAGGTCTGTGGGCTTCAACAGATTTATTGTTGGCCTGTTCTCTCTTCTCCTGAATAAGGTGTCCAAGATGGTGCTTTCTTTGTAGTTCAGAAAGGATCCACCTTCTTCATCAGCTGTGCTTGCCTTATCCATATACCCAGAGGCTGTTATGTCAATTTTTAGCCCATCTTGACCTGGGATTTCCAGCACTTCATTGATTGTTTCATCAGCAAGCCAGATGGTCCTTGATCTCAAAGTGACCTCCCATTTCTTTTTCTTGCTGTTATATTGAAGAGAGGCATACCAAGTCTTCACTACCTCATCATCATATTTTTCAGCAATTTTCAACAGATTTTTATATCTTAACAACCATATTACAGCATCAAAATTGTTGGATATCAGAAATTGTTCCACATTTACACAGTGAGGCTTGATTACCTTTTTGCTGGAAAACTTGGCAGAATACTCTTCTTGAATCTCAGGAGTGCTCCAAAGTGGCAGTGTAGTAAGCTCAAATTCTCCAGATTGAGTAGAAGAGGAGGAGGCCACAGCAGCAGTATCAGCCGAAGGAAGTGCAGCTTTTGATGAGGAAGGCCCAGTTTTCTGAGAATCTGCCTTGGATGAAGATTTCTGGCATTTAGAAGGGGTAGCTTTACTGGGTTCGGCCTTTCTCTTGGATTTCTCTCCTTCCTTTGTAGCATATTGAGATTTGACCGTTCTTTTTGGCCGAGTTCCAGCTTGTCCTGCTCCAGGGATCTTTACTCTCGCCATTTTTCAGTGGAATGATGCAGAATGTGGCTTAAAATAGGTTTATAGGATGCGAATGGAAGTTTAAACGGTGAAGAATGACGGTTTTTGGACAGGAGTTAAGAGGATTGAAGAGAGAATCAGAACAGACTCAGGGAGGTTACAAATAGGGTTGCGTCTGTTCTGTGGAAAACCGTCGCATTTAACGTGTGTAACCGTCTGACAGACAAATTTTGAGGGGTCAAAATTTGAATTTCGAGCAGTTTACAAGTTAAACCGTTCAGCACAGCTTACTGACAGACGAATTTTCATCCTGAAAGTTCGTCTGACAGTGGCTAGAAATAAGCTATACAAACACAACAGACGAATTTTGTTCCACTAAAGTTCGAATGTTGAAAAGAAAAGGGCAGGCATCAATCAAACTATCAATCAACAGACAAATTAAGCATGCAGAACTGCATCTTTCAAGAATTCAATATGAAGGATATGATTCAACAGACGAATTTTGAACTGAAAATTCGAATTTTTCAACTTTTGTAAAGATTGCCCAACATTTGTATGTTAAGAAGTAATAATTCGTACAACTGTGATGGACAATCATTTCTTTGAAATTTCTATTTTTGAAAATTTGAACTTTCAAGCTTCAACAGACGAATTTCGAGGCATGACCGAGAACAGTTCCAAGGCATAACAGGCCAAAGTTCATCTTTTGGTCAACCAAAATTCGAATGTTGACCACGTTGACCAGTTCAAAAACACAGTTTATCAATGAAATTCATCTAGCAATCAAACAATATACAGATTTCAACTTTAACAACTTACAGAATGGATCCAGAACTTAGAATATTTATTATTCACTTCATTTTCTGGTTGTTCCAATCTAGAGTGCTCCAATCTTTCAAACTTTTAGCCATTGATTGTCACAAGGAGCACCTGCGACTGAAATTAAACATACTTCGATGCTCAAGTTAGAATTGATTCTAATATTGAAAATTCTAAAGACAGAATTGCATAGAAATAACTTACAGTTCATTGGGATTTACCATTCCCAATTCTCTCCTTATTTTGCAATGTCTGTCTTCTGATAGAGGTTTTGTGAGTATATCAGCAACTTGATCATCTGTTGGGATGTACTCCAGTCTAACTTCTCCTTTCAGAACGTGATCTCTTATGAAGTGATGCCTAACTTCAATATGTTTCGTTCTTGAATGCATGACAGGATTCTTGGTGATGTTTATAGCACTTTGGTTGTCACACATGATTGGTATCTCTTTCATTTTAACCTCAAGATCTTCAAGCTGTTGTTTCATCCAGATGACTTGGGCACAACAGCTTCCAGCTGCAACATACTCAGCTTCTGCAGTGGATAAGGCCACACTGTTTTGCTTTTTGCTGAACCATGAAACCAGGGATCCTCCAAGAAACTGACAAGTTCCACTTGTGCTTTTTCTGTCAGTTTTGGATCCTGCAAAATCAGCATCAGTGTATCCTTTGAGATCTTCTCCATTGCCTTTTGGATACCAAAGACCCATCTGTGATGTTCCAATAAGATATCTAAAAATTCTTTTCACAGCTGTTGCATGGGATTCTTTGGGGCATGATTGGAACCTTGCACACATGCAAACACTGAACATAATGTCAGGTCTGCTGGTAGTTAGGTATAGCAGGGATCCAATCATTCTTCTGTACTGAGTAATGTCAAATATCTTCCCATTTTCATCCATGTCCAGTTTGGTTGCAGTGGCCATAGGTGTTCCCATTGGTTTGGCATTCTCCAAACCAAACTTCTTTAGCAGTTCCTTTAGATACTTGGATTGAATGAGAAAGATACCATCATTTTGCTGTCTTATTTGCAGTCCAAGGAAGAAGTTGAGTTCACCCATCATAGACATCTCGAATTCTCCCTGCATTAACTCAGAGAATTTCTTGCAAAGAGTTTCATTAGTAGCACCAAAAATAATATCATCAACATAGATTTGAACAATTAGTAAATCTTTATTTTCTTTCTTAGTAAATAAGGTTGTGTCAACTTTGCCTCTGTTAAACCCCTTATCAGTTAGAAAATTGCTCAGTCTCTCATACCATGCTCTAGGGGCCTGTTTTAAACCATAGAGAGCTTTCTTCAGTTTATAAACATGGTTTAGTTTTGTAGGATCCTCAAAACCTGGAGGTTGATCTACATATACTTCTTCCATGATATATCCATTCAGAAAGGCACTTTTTACATCCATTTGATATAATAAAATATTTTTCATGCATGCATATGCCAGCATTATTCTTATAGCTTCTAGCCTAGCTACTGGTGCAAAGGTTTCTTCAAAATCAATACCTTCTTCCTGATTATACCCTTTAGCAACCAATCTAGCTTTATTTCTGATTATTGTTCCAGATTCATCAAGTTTATTTCTGAAAACCCATTTGGTACCAATAACAGGATGATTTTTGGGTCTAGGTACTAAATCCCAAACTTGATTTCTTTCAAATTGATTTAATTCATCTTGCATAGCCATAATCCAGTATTCATCAGTTAAGGCTTCTTCAGCACATTTGGGTTCAATTTCAGAAATAAAGGCACAGTTGAGCATTTGATCCCTTAACTGTTTTCTGGTTTTGACTTTCTCTTGAACATTCCCTATTACTTGATCAACAGGGTGATTCCTTTGATATCTCCAAGCTCTAGAGAGTTCTTGAGTTGTTTCTTCATTATTTTCTTCATCAAACTCTTGCTCCTGGATATCTTCCTCTGTATCAACAGATTCAGATATCTTTGGAGGTTTAGTTTTACTTCTGTCAGAAATTTCCAGTTTTTCAAAATTGAAAGTAAGATCATCCTTATTGGTAACATGTTTTGAAACAGTTTCATTTTCAATGAAGACCACATGCACTGATTCTTCTACTATATTTGATCTTTTATTATAGACCCTATAAGCCTTACTCCTACTAGAATAGCCCAGAAATATACCTTCATCGGATTTGGCATCAAATTTACCTAGATTTTCTTTACCATTGTTGTGAATGAAGCATTTGCACCCAAACACATGGAGGTGTGACAGATTTGGCTTTCTTCCCTTGTACAGCTCATATGGAGTCTTCCCAAGGATTGGTCTGATGTAGGCTCTGTTTATGATGTAGCTTGCTGTATTCACTGCATCAGCCCAGAACACTTGAGAGAGTTCCTTCTCATTCAGCATAGCTCTAGCCATCTCTCCAATGGTTCTGTTCTTCCTTTCTACCACTCCATTTTGTTGAGGAGTTCTTGGTGCTGAGAAGTTGTGGTCAATCCCATGCTCATTGCAGAACTCCAGGAAGTATGCATTTTCAAATTCTCCTCCATGGTCTGACCTGATAGACACAATAGAAATACCTTTCTCATTCTGCACTTTCTTAGCTAAGGTTACAAATGTATCAAAGGTATCACTTTTAGAAGAAAGAAATAATGTCCAAGTAAATCTAGAATAGTCATCAACAATTACAAGCACATACATATTACCACCAAGACTTTTTACCCTAGAAGGTCCAATCAAATCCATATGTAGCAGTTCAAGTGGTCTAGTTGTGGTGACTACATTTTTGGATTTAAATGATGATTTAGTTTGTTTTCCTCTTAGGCATGCATCACATTCTTTATCCTTTTCAAAAGATATTTTTGGTAGACCAGTTACTAGCTCATTTTTAATTAGTTTAGACAGTTGATTCATGTTCACATGAGCTAATCTTCTATGCCATAGCCAACTATCACTACTCTGACTGATTAAGCATACAGAATCTAAGGGAGGAAGTTCTTCAAAATCAATAGTATAACAGTTACCATCCCTTTGAGCTTTGAGGATTACTTTGTGATCACTTTTTCTGATGACCAGGCAAAACTTTGAGTCAAACAGCACCCAGTTTCCTTTGTCACAAGTTTGACTCACGCTTAGCAAGTTGTGGTTGAGGCCAATCACAAACAGTACTTCTTCAATGGATATTTCTGGATTCTTGCCTACAATTCCAATACCAACGATTTTGCCATGTTGGTCACCTCCAAAGGTCACTTTTCCTCCTTTCTTGTCTCTAAGGGTGATGAACTTCTCCTTATCACCAGTCATGTGGCTTGAGCAGGCACTGTCCATATACCATTTATTGCTTTTCTTAGCTGTTAGACAGACCTGCAAAACAATGTTTATGTTCTCCTTTTAGGTACCCAAATTTGTTTGGGTCCTTTCAAGTCAGTATATTTATCCCTAGATGTAGATGCAACTTTGGGAACCCATTTAACTTTCCTGTCAAACCCATTTTTCTTCAAAACACAGGAACTGGAGATATGTCCCTTTTTATTACAGAAATGACAGGTAGTGAATGGACTGCTAGATTGAGATGCAGGAAGAAAACAGTGCAGATAATACTTTTGTCTAGCATGCCTTGGTTGATCATATGTTTCAATGTGATGTGATGCATTGGTTTTCTTTTTATTGTTCTCAGTGTGCACAAATTGTCTTTTATAGGCATTCTGATTTTTCTTCCTAATCTTTTCCTTGACAGCACATGGATCATAGTCAAGACCAGCTTTTCCTTGTGATATTCTTTGGCTCCCCATCAATGCAAACAACATATCTTTACCTCTAGTGAGCCTAGACATGCTTTTAACTAAATAATCGTTAGTTTGCTTAAGTTCAGTGCATGAAGTGCAACAAATAGATTCAGTAGCAGGTAAAGAGGTATTTTCAGAAACTATGCTTTGAGATTCCAGCTTATTTATTCTTTTCTTTGCCAATTTCAGTTCTTTAGCAATTTTAATGAATTCATCATGAAGCTCATGAAATGCATCTTGTAATTCAGAATAGGAAGGTTCAGATTCATATACCTCTTCTTCCTGATCACTGCTGCATGAGGGTGTGGCTTCTTCAGAGGCAAGTGCCATCAGACAGATGTTGGCAATCTCATCTTCATCTTCTTCTTCCTCATCTGAGCTGTTGCCCCATATGGATGAGATATAGGCTTTCTTCTTCTTCCCTTTGTCTGCAGCTTTCTTTTCTTTTTCTTGCTTCTTGATGAATTGAGGGCAATCCCACTTAATGTGACCCTGCTTCTTGCACTCATAGCAAGTCACAGGTTCTTTCATCTCTTTCTTGCTTTCTCCAGCAACTCCCCTTTTGAAGAACTTCTTGTTCTTCTTCTTGCTGTAGAATCTTCCAAATTTTCTGACCATCATAGCCAGAGTTTCCTCATCCAGCTCATCTCCTTCATCAGATCCTTCTTCTTTTTCATCAGCAGCTTTGAGGGCAAGGCCTTTCTTCTTTCTGTCCAGTCCAGCTTCCTTGAGTGCTTTGATTTTTCCTTCATACTCCTCAAGGCTGCCAAAGAGAGCTGTGACAGAGGCCATTGATTCTCCTCTGGCTTCTTCTATTGCTGTCACCTTGGGCTGCCATTCCAGAGGGAGAGCTCTGAGTATTTTTCTTACTTTCTCAGACTGAGTGTATTCCTTTCCAAGGCATTTTAGTTGATTCACAATGAGGGTGAATCTCTTTTGTAGCTCCTTTACAGTTTCCCTTTCACCCATTCTGAAGCTTTCATACTCCCCAATGCACGTGTTCAGCCTGTTCTCTCTGACTCCAGATGTTCCTTCATGTGCAATCTGCAGAGTATCCCACATTCCTTTTGCAGTGGTGCATTGTGAGACTCTGTAGAATTCGTCCTGGTTCAGGGCACTGACTAAACAATGCTTTGCTTTGAAATTCAGTAGGACTCTCCTTCTGTCCTCATCATTCCATTCCGCTTCCAGCTTCTCTTTGTGTCCTCCATCTTCAGTTAGAGCCATTGGAATGAAATCTCCTTTTTCAATGACTGACTAGATGTCAAGATCAATTGATTGAAGGTAGATCTGCATCCTCATCTTCCAGTACCCATAATGCTCTCCACTGAAGCCTGGTGGTCTGTTAGTGTTATTTCCCTTAGGAAGTATGCTTTCTCCAAAGCCAGCCATCTTTATTCCCGGACTGTAAGATCCTTTGAATGGGAAACCAGGCTCTGATACCACTTGTTAGCAAGGCTGACTTCCCAAGAGGGGGGTGAATTAGGAAGATTGTAATTTTTCTGCACAAAGTGTGATGTAAGTGAAGATATCACAATATAATGAAAATAATGCGTAAAACAGAGCAAGCTGAAAAATAAAGATAGGGAGAAGAAGACTCAGTAATTTATCCTGGTTCGGTCTTTCCACTTGACCTACATCCAGTCCCCAAGACACCTCTTGGGATTTATCCACTTTACAGCAAGGATTTCAATGGGCTTCTTGCTAAGGCCACAGTACACGAGTATGCTCTGTTTCTGAGCTCTCTCAAACTCTCCAAGTACTTTCACTATGTGCTTCTCAATCCCCTTGTGAATACCTCTCACAAGTAAATCTATCTTCCAGATGAAGAGTAGATTGATTACAATGAAATAACTCTCTTGAAAAGAGTAGATATGAAAGTTTCAGTACAAGTATAGAAGTTGAGAGGGTAAAAGCTTTTGAGAAAAGATTCAGCAGAAATTCGGTACACACAAGTTTGATTTTTTTACCCACAACTTCAAATGTTGTTGTATTTATAGATTTAGGTCTCAAATGTCCGTTAGAGACTTTAATCTATCCGTTGGAGAAGTTATCCAACGGTTACTCTGAAAAACTAATCCGTTTACCAACCGCATTTAATGTTTCTGACATACTGAAATTCGAATTTTGGCTGGTCAACAGACGAATTTCGAAGAAACCGAAGGTTAAAGCTTCCAACGTTACAACACGAAGTTCGTCTGTTCATTAAGTGAAATTTGAATTTTGAAACTTACAAAACATTTTCACAATATGACATACAAATTTTCAAGAAGAAAGTTTTTCGGTCAAGTGTGAACAGTGTTTTCAATTTGCTACAGTGCCCTCGAAATTCGAATTTTGGTTTCTCAAAATTCGTCTGTCCACTGGATGTTTAAAGAGACACAGTAGTTTACTTTCTTCGAAATTTGAATTTTGAAAGGGTGAAATTTGTCTGTCAGAGAGACTCTTTCTAGACTAATTTCATCATTCGAATGTTGCAAGTTCTTATCATTCGTATGTCAATGTTTCACTTAAACAGACTTAAGATTTTTGCTTCTGAAATTCGAATTTCAATGTTCAAAGTTCGTCTGTCAGAGAGCAGTTTTGAAACTTAAATCATTCTTGATCTCAGATGAACTTTAACATAGTATCAGACGTATTTCTTCTATTCTCTCAAATTTTGTTTTGTCTGAAATTCGAATTTTGGAGACTTAAAGTTCGTCTGTTGTAGAGAAGCTACTTTCAGACTTATATGAAAATTCGAATGTTGGAAGTTCAAAATTCATCTGTCAGAGAGCATTTATCAAACTCAATTTCATTTTGATTTCAGATGCATTTTATCATAGTCTCAGACGAATTTCTTTGGTTTTCACAAACTTCATTTTTCTTGAAATTCGAATTTTGAAAATGTGAAGTTCGTCTGTTACCAGAAAGGCTTCTTTCAGACTAGATGAAAATTTGAATTTTGAACAGCCAAAATTTGTCTGACAGAGAGCCATCTCTTCAGACTCATTCAGTTTCAGCTCGAAGTTCGAATTTCCAACTTGACAGTTTAGCTTAATCTTTCAACCTTCGTCTGTTTGTGGGTGTTTTTCAAATAGGTAAAGATTTAACACAAAATCAAGGTTTGAAAACATCTTTTTCTCAAATCAAAATCTTTTACCCAATCATAACAAAAATTAAAGATCCTACAAGAGATCTAACAGCAAATACTCATAAAGTCTTCACTTGACACAGCTTTGATCTCCTTTGATATCTTCAATTCAAGCTCTTGAGTGTTGGTTTACAATCATCAAAACTCTTGATTCAACACAACCAATATCCAAAATATAAAATTAATTCTAAAACTATTTTGGGAAGAAGAATTGAGGGAAGTAAATAGAGCTACCAGTTGTGTGATCGTGTAGAGTAGCTCGTTGACGGAAGCTAAAAATGGAGTGTTACAATACTACAAGTCCGAGGGTGGTGAAGCCGAAAGCATGGAAGAAGTGAAAGTGACATTCTAGACGATGCCATTTTTTACACCTTGTGCTTCACAACCTTACTTTACTTCATCCTCTTCACTGGCTCAAGAGATGGGGAATGGTAATGGATGCCTGATGATACAAATCTTGCCTGCAAAAGAAAAGCCCTTTCAAAAAGCCTATAAGACTTTATTATAGAAAATATCTAAAAATCCTTTTCGTAAGAGTGATGAGGAAGGAAGAAAGAAGAAAATAATAGGCGAGAGTGATAGGGAAGGATGAAAGAAGAAGAAAGTAAAAAAAGAGGGTGAGAGAACGAGAGGAGAGAGGAAAGAGGAATGGATCTCATGGTGACAAAGGGATGGGAGAAAATGAGGAAAGAGGGAAAGGTATGAGTGGGTGAAGGATGAAAGAGGAATGGTACAAGTGGGTTCACGTGGAAGAGAGAAAAGTAAGGGAGTATTAACTTGAACCGTTGGATTTATTTTTATCAATGGCTATACTTATTGATCCGTGCCTTGTGCTTTTTTTAAAATAAATTGCTAAGTTTTTTGTTGGCCGTTATTTCTATAATTGCCAACAAAAGTGAGGATAAATTTTTGTTGGTAGTTATTTTTATAACCGCCAAGAAAAAATTGACTTTTTCTTGGCTGCCAACAAAAGTGACGTCAAGACTTTTGTTGGCGGTTATAAAAATAACCATCAAGAAAATGTTAACTTTTATTGACAGTTATTTCTAGAATCGCCAATAAAAGTCTCCGCCTAATTTTTGTCGGCGTTTTTCTTCAAAATTGCCAACTACTAAGCACCAAGAAAAACTATTTTTGGCGTAGTGAGTGTAATTGATTATTTACTGAAATAGGTAGATCTAAGTACCTCTCTTTTTTTCCCCTTATTTTTTCCAAGAACTCCTCATTATTAGAGTAGAATTTATTCTGGTCATTGGAAGTTTACTTTATAACTTGTGTCTGGATATATAAATTGTGGATTGTGCTTCATTGCCTGATTTCTTTATAATATTCTGAATATATAATTATCATTATGCTCTGTCATTTTCTCTTATATTTAACTGTTGTAATTTATAGTTAAATATATTAGAATTTTGTCAACAACTTGGATGTTTAGGTGAGAACCATTTATAACAAGAGGAGATGCACCTTCATCATGATTCAGGACCCTAATGAGTTTGATAAAATTTAATTTGTGTCTTTCTTTTCTTTATTCATATACTATATATAATGTCATTAAAAGTTGACTTGATGGAAGATACTCCTTATATCATCAATTGAACACTCATTAAAAATGGACTTGATCAACTATCCATTACTTTGTGGAGTCACCTAAGTTAGCCCTTTCATTCTAGTTGACTATGTCTCTGCAATCTAAACTGATACCTACTAATTCTTATACTTGGATTTAACTCTGTGACATTAAAAAAATATATATCATATAAAGCAGTTTCAAAGTTATACTTTAAATAATGCCAATTTTGCTTCCTATTTTAAAATCATTAGGAGAATTGTGATGATGAAGGTATCATGTTTTGAACTTCTAAAATACTAAGTGTTATAATTATGATATATTTTAGAGACTGAAGCAGGCTGAAAGGAAGCAAATAAATGACTTAAAAGAATTTGAGAACAAGGCTAATGTACAATTAGAGCTGGACCACTTGAACAATGAGGTATTTCTTTGTGTAATCTTGCTTTCTTGTAAAATCTTTACTTGTGATAGAAGTATTGTTCTTCCATGATGTCATGCATGCATATGAGTAAATGTAAATAGCATTTGCTTTTCCCTATTGAGTTGCTAATTGCATAGTTCTGTCCAATGCCAATGCAATTTAGCCTCGTTTTTTTTGGGCAAGGCATGTGATCTGATTTCCATCTTCCAATGCAATTGGAAAAAAATGAAAAACAAGAATTTACTTCTATAGATGATCATAACTTTGAGCGAGTTAAGTTTTCTTGGCTTGGGAAGTGAATTGATGCAGCTCCATGAGGTGATGGATTCTATCTGCATGGACCACAACAAGACATGTCTTTCTATGCATTGTTATTTATTTTGCACTTTGTTTATGCCAATCAAGAGCTAGGTGATATATTCCCTATGTTCAATGAAATCTTTGTTAGTGGTAGTGCACTAGAAAGGGGGCTTGCTTTGGAGATTGAGCTTGCTAAAGCATTGCAGGCCATGAAATCAAGCATGCAATTTTAGAGGTACAAATAAAGCACATAATATTTTCTGTTGGCATTTGGAAGCAGTCCATCTTTAGAGTTCCTTTCTTTTCATGCATTCAATTATGATGTGGTGACTAGTGAGACACGTCACTTCAAGTAGTTTGCTATGATATTAACCTTAAGCCTATAATTAGACACTACATGCATATATCATTCTAATAGGTTTACATTTAATGGACAAAACTTTGTCACCCTATGAGTTTTTATCTATTTTAAAAACCAGGCAATGTTTGAAATTACCATATCTTTTGATTTATTTTGTCATTCTTGATCTGACAACTATTTATTACATTATCCTAGTCGGTAAATTCTCCTTGACATCCCATTTGTTCAATTGTTGAATTGTATATTTCTCTATACTTTTGCCCAAAATCTGATGAAATAAATAATTTGATTCCTTTTATTAGCTTCGTTCTCATATTAAGAAAGCCCCCTTTTACTTAGGGCTATGTTTGGTCATATTTAGTGTTACATTTTTTTGTGATTGGATAGTTAGAGATTGATTGAAACATTGTACCAGGGTTTCAACACAAATGGGACAATTAGGTTTAGGCTTTATTATTGATTTAAGACAACCCTTGAGTGATTCATTCAATTCTTGGAAAGAAGCTATGTTACTATGTCATAAGATAGTTGCAATATGAAAATTTGGAGCTTAAGAATACATTAGCGACTGGTTTTTCAAGCTTTTTGAGTGGTTTAGCCAAAAACTAGAAGAAAAACTAGGAATGTGCACAAAGGGATACTTATTGATTATCACTATTTGGGTACCTACTCATACCAATGTGAGAGATTGCATATGCCATAGTCATTAAATAAGAACTTATTCAATATTAGAGCCATGACAATATTATAGGGACCAATATTCACAAAATGTTTAATTGATCAAAACATGAATAAATAGGTAAAGAGTACCCCATCCCTGACACTTTAACTCTCTTCTTTTAATTCACAACTTATTTGTGTAAATGCACTATAAGAATTAATGCCTTTTTAGGGATAGGAATCATACAAAAAAAAGTTATAACATAGTACATAAACGGAAATCACTTACAAATACAAGGGAAAAGGAAGAATATGATGCAGAAAAACCCAATAGCAAAACCATTCAGTAATTTCTCATTTTCCTGATAATGATTATTTACATCATTTTACATTTAGTTTTTCATTCGTCAAAATTTTATGAGTGCATGATGTGTGATTAGTGGGCCAATGTCAAAAAAAATTACACCAAATAATTGCTGATTAAGTCATTGGTATCTGGATAAGTTAGTCCGATATTAGGGGGTTAGACTGGAACTTGGTTTATGTAGCTTTGGTTAGATGTTGATTTCCATAGAACCAAATTATCTTAAGGGAAAATGACAGTTGGAGACCAAAACTTTGAATAAAATACAGCAAACGATCTTGCAGATTTTTTAGTAGTAAATACAGTACAAGGCAGTAGTTATTTCGTGATATTCAGTAGTAAAAAAAACTGCAAGGTCCTTTACTGTATTTAATTCAAAGTTTTGGTTCCCAATTGTCATTCCCCCTTATCTTAACTGCTTGAAATTGTGAAATTATTTATGTTTTGTGAACACCGAATTTTGTCCGGGTAATTATAAAAAAAAATAATAATAATAAAATAAAAATAATAATAAATATATATATATATGATAATAAAAAATAAATAAAAATAAAATATAAAAATAAATAATAAGATAATAAAAGAAAAAAAGGGCTTTGGGCCAAAATTTAGCCCAAAATCCAAAAATACAAAAAGAGCATTGGGCCAAATTAGGCCCGAAATAAAAAAAATATATATATATATATAATAAATAAATAAATAACAATTAAAACAAAAGCCTTTAAAAAAAAAAACTTCGGACCAAAATTAGGCCCGCAATCCAAAATTTCAAATGTAAAAAAAAAAATGGGGGGAGGGGGCTGTATTGGGCTGAAGTTTCACTTCAGCCCAAAAGGTCACGAGCACAATTGAGGGCTCGTGACCTGGTCCAAGGGGCATTGCCCCGAGAGGAGAGTGAGCCTTTAGGGCTCAGGGGGATCACGAGGGGAGATGGGAGCTCGGCCGCAGAGAAGGAAAAGAGAGGACCGCGACCTCGGTGGGGGCTGAACCGCGGAGGGAGCCTGAACCACCGAGGGAGCTGCCGGTGGAGGTAAATCAGAAGGACCCTTACAGCTCGGTGGATGAACCCAGAGGGACGAAGGAGACAGAGAGAGGAGAGCTGAGAGAAAGCCGCACGAAGAACGACGAAGAAAAACCGAGGGAGCCCTAGGGCTCAGTGGGAGAGGTAAACCGAGGGAGCCGTTCGGTGGAGGTGAATCAGGGGGAGCCTGAGGGCTCAGCCGCGGGAGACCGAGAGGAGAGGCCGCGGGTAAGATGGGGAGCTGCACAGAGAAAGCCGAGGGGAAGCTAGGGCTCGTTCGCTGGTGAGACAAGGAAGACGCGAAAGGTGCTCAGGTGCTAAGCAGGGGGGCCACGGACAGCCGTGAGGGAGCTAGGGCTCGTGCTTATGAAAAGGGTGAGTTAAGGTGCGGACAGGCAAAGGTGGATGATCGTGGGTGAGAGACAGAGATTGAGAGTCTCAACCAAATGGTGAAATGAGCAAAGGGGCAGCCACAATGACCCCGTATGTGTGTCGGGTGAGCACAAAATGAGAGAGAGACCTCTGACAGTACGGGTACGTGCAGAGTAGTGAGGGGGCTGAGTAATGGTGCAATGAAGTTGTGGAAGCACTCAAATTCGGCTTGATTTGGTGCAATAGGGAGGTGGGATCACTCGCGGGCATCCTATGAAAACCACACGAAGGCTTGAGGAATAAGGGGATTTGGCATTGAAAAATTCAAAGAGAGAGGATTTTGAGGAGGGAGGTACGCCAAGAAGCAGAGACCTGGGAGACTAAGGAGGAGGCTCTGAACGAAGGTGAAGACAAGGGGAGACGGAAAGAAGAGGAAGCTGGGAGCAAAAGGAAGCAACTTAGAGAGAGGGCCAAGTTGCAGAGAACCTAAGGGCTTCAACTAGTAAGCCTAGTTTACACATTATAAGTTGAGGTTTTTCGTGTTTGTCAAAACTGGGTTTATGATTCTGGGTTGAATATCATTTGTTGTAGACATTAAATTGGATGCTCTGTTTTCATGGTTACAGATGGTGTCGTGATATGATTTTTTTTTCTTCACCTATTATGTGTTCTGGGTAGTCAGTGTTTCGAATTTAAAGTTGTTAATTAATGGATCGAGGGTGCTCAAATGAACTCAAGAATGAGCTGTATGTGTCGTTTAAAGGTGTTCAGTGGATTTTGTTTCCTCACCGACTAGTTGAAACTGGCTAATAGGTTAGTTTGCGTTGATGTGAGCTTTACTGGAATTAGGATTTGATTTTAGGACTATATATTTGCTTGTTCATGCTTTGTACGTCTTTGGGAATTTTCTGGGTTCTGTTGATTCAGGAGTTGATGTCATACTTCATGCAACTTGTCTGTTATGGATGGAATTCTACAATTTGAAGTTGTTTTGTGTTTTAAAATCTGGTTTATAATTGTATTCTAAGGTTTACTTCTACGTGGTTTGCTTTTGTCAAGGCCTTGGCTTATAAGAGGATCTCATTTGCCTAATAGGATGTTGCCATGATTTCGCATACTCGTCATGAATCCTTTGTCCTTGGTTGTCTTTTATTTCTCTTGGTTGATTAATTACGCCATCAAATATTGGCTGATGGACTAACTGATTTACAATGCTTTGTTCCATTATGATGTGAACCCCAAATCTTGTGGTGAGTTTCTGATTCCAAAGTTAAGGCCACAAGATTGGAATCACTCAGTTTCATATAATTATAATTGGGTGCCATTTTTGTTTCCTCTTGGTGCTTGCTTGTATGATATGGTGGAATTACCATTAGATATGACGTTTTGTTTGGCCTGTGTTTATTATTTCAAGCCTTGATAAATTACATGAATGGGATGAACACTGGAAATTGTTTAGATTGGTTTGCATGAGAGCTGGGTTTTGGTACTGTAACTTTGTGGTGTGAGCCAAATATATGAATTGTCTTAGGGTCTACCCTGAGGGACTAAGCCTCCATGGGTAGGTAAGGTATCAGTCAAATGGTGCCATGAGCAAGGAGTTGCCATGGTGCTTACATTGGTTAATCTTCAAATGTTTTGAGTTTCAATAGTTCCTTATTTTTAATAATAACAATAGATAAGTAAAATAAATAATAAGTAATTTAAATAAAAAAAAATCTCGGTTGCAAATTTTCTTTATCTTTATGTTGTGAGTATTGTGAGTGTTTGGACACCAATCAGTAAATTATGAGTGACCAAATCACCATATATGCTGTTTGATCTTATTTAGAAATTGACTTTCGAAAATAGAAAAAAAATAGAAAAAAAAAGGTAAAAGTGTTACCTTAATTATTTTATTTTCCAAGTTTTCGAGAATGGTCTTTAATTATGTTTTCTTAAGAAAATGCAAACAATTTATAAATAAAGGGCAATATACATAATCTTAAAATAAATAAATAAATAACATATCTTGAATGTATCAGTTTTATCTTAAATCTCTTTTTCCAAGTATTTTTTTTAGAAAAAAAGGGGGTTTTTCTAGGTGCATCTCTTTAAATAAGCAACTAAAAAAAAATGAAAAAATATATATATACTTATTTTCTAAAAACATTTTTGTATAATTTGAAATAAAGAGTTAAAAATAATTTGGACAAGAATTATTCATGTACTGTCAAGTTTTTCAAGTTATTTATCATGAGTGGTAATACCGTGGAGGATTAAGTATTAATCAGCAATTTGTGAGCGACAAAATCGCCATATATGTTGATTATTTCTCTTTGGTAATGATGGTATGTTGAATTCTTCTTAACGCTTTGTTTTTTTTTATCTTATTTTTATTTCATTTTTTAGTAAGAGAATTTTATCAATTTCCCTTTTTATGAAATAATTCTAGCCAAATTAATTATTTTCCTTCAGTGTTTTATTTATTCATTTTTATTACCGTTTCATAATAAAGGATAATAATAAATGGTTGAAACCAAATTATTCATTCCCTTCCAGGTTCTTATCCGTTCCGCTTATCTACTCCGAGTGGTAACGCCGTGAGTATTTAAGTGTTAATCAGCAACTTATGAGTAATAAAGTCACCACATATGCTGATTATTATTTTTAGATGTAATGATCACATTCTTTAGACCTTTTCTAAAATAGGTGTTAAAAGGATTCTTATAATTAAAATAAATAAATTAAACTAAATTAAAAATTATTATTGGTACAAAAAAATTTTTTCTTCCGAACTTTTTTTGCGTTTTTATCTTGAGTGACACCACCATGGACATTTAGGTATCAATTGGTGTATTGTGAGTGATAAAATCGCCACATAAACCAATTGATCTTATTATGTAAAAAAAAATAAAAAAAAATTGTTTCTAAATATTTCCTTTCCAAATCAAATAAAATGTTCAAAATCACAAATAATTTTAATCCTATTTTTTTTTAATTTGAGGAAAAATATATTTTCTCTTTTAGAAATTGATTAAACAAAAAATATATAATAAAAAATGAAAAGAGCAAATAATGGGAAGTAATCTGTCTTTTACAAATTAAAACACATCAACCAATTCTAAAAATTGTTTTCTTTGTAGAAACATAAATTATTTTTCATAAACCTTTCTTTTTCAAAGAATATATAAAATAAAAAATACCAACCCAGTGACACGAATTTCTACTCCGAACTACGTCGACTTTGATCCCTATCACAGGGTACGTAGGCCCCAGACTCTCATTCTGGGTCAAGTCCACTTTTGTAAATAAATAATATTTTACTTAATTTATTATTCCTAACTTTTCATATTTTCATTTTATTCTTTATTTTCATTTTTATATTTCTCTCATTTTTATATATTTATTTTTGCATGTGAATGGTAAAAGGGCAACCAAAATAAATTTGTAAAAAGCCATAAAAATTGCATGATCAACCTAAGGTAACCGTTCCTAGGAACGGGTGTTGTGGGGGTGCCTAATACCTTCCCCGCTCACAATCGTACTCCCGAACCTAACTCTGATTCGCAGACCATTCTTGTCCCTTTGTGTTTTTATTTCGGTTTTCCAAAATTTCCCTTAAAATTTTGGTGGCGACTCCCTCGAAACCGGCCTTCCGCCAGGCGGGCCGGTTTCTTCCCTTTTTCTCTTCTTTCATTTCCCACGCCATCCGCGTCGCATCTTCGGGTGTGACAGTTTGGCGACTCCACTGGGGATGGTTTTGAGAGTCAAGCCTGTATGGGTTGATTATGCAAATTTTTATGGCTTTGTTTTATTTGGTTGCCCTTTTAATTTTGTTTGCTCACATGATTAGGGTAGATAACATGCTTGGTAATTTTATCTGTTCACATGCTTTTAAATGTATTTGTGAGTTGAATAAAATGTGCTAGGATAGATAACATATGGAATAAACCCTAGGATAGATGACTGTTATCTCTTTGCATATTGTTTTATCTGTTGTTTTATATGCAGGTGGGGATTTTGGGTAATGTCTAGGTTATGGGATTTGTATGCTCCCTTCACACATTGAGCACTTCCACCTCCAACCTCACACATAATGGGCCCTATACCCGGGTCTGAGAGTATCCTAGGATAGTTGGAGTTTGTAACAATGCCTTTGAGGGGCTATTAAGCTCCCAGAGACCATTGTGAAGATTTCACCCAGTTGTTACCTATTCGCTAAGTCTAGTCCGGGAAGGGCTATTAAAGCTCTCAAAGGATTAAGTTTACTGGATAGGGTTCCTGTCTTGATGACGGGGGCAACTTGGGAACCTTTTTGGAAAATAGAACCATCCTGAATCCTGCACGTAATAGTAGATGGAGCTTAGATGTTAAGCCAGCCAGTTAAAGCCAAGAATCCTACCCTAGGATGCACCTAATGTAGGACACGGGGGAGCATATCCAATCTCATGCATTTAATTTTGCATTAATGGAACAATTATCATATTAATAGGTCCTCTATTATTTTTATACCTCATTCATGGAGAGACCTTGTCCTTAACGATACGAGGACTCGTTTCTGTTTCCTTGAGAATTCAATAAGGATCTTTAAGGAGAGAAATTATTATGACTGTTAAACGGGGGCCTAATAATATTTTAACTAATCAAATTCATGGTCGCTTTTATCTCATATTTTCTTCTTTTTGCCTTTTTTGCTCAGGAAACCGGTGAATTATCAAGAAAAGTTAGCATAAGTTAAAGACACAAAAGTGATCATGGATCCAAGACCAACAGGGTTAACCTATGGTGGGAAGGGGCTCAGGTTGGAAGTAGTTGTGGAGTCAATTGATAGTCTGAAGGAATTTTCTCGGCGTATCAAGGGTAACCTCTTGTCAGACTTCAGGAAAAGATATGGGGACATACTAGAGCTACTCAATGTACCCGTTCAGACACAAGTGCTTTCTGTACTGGGACAATATTGGGATGACACCTTGAGATGCTTCACGTTTCCAGATTTCCAGATGGCACCGACCATAGAAGAGTATGGAGAGCTCTTAAGCTTACTGCTAAACAGGGGAGATCGTGTCTATAGATACCCAGGATATATGGCTTCGAACACAGTGATAGCGAAGCTTTTGGAGATCAGTAAAGACAAGGTGCACTTTATCTCTACCAAGAGCGTAGAAGGGGTCTCAAGGGAGTTTATGGAAACACGTCTGAAAGAGCTGGCTGAACAGGAGAAGTGGGTAGTTTATAACAGGGTGCTCGCCATGATAATCTATGGGATAATTTTGTTTCCATTTGCAAAGGGGGTGATTGACAGACACGTGATCAGTGTGTTTCATATGGTAGAGCATCATCAGGTGAATCCAGTACCTGCAATATTGTCAGAGACTTATATGACCTTGAGTTTTTGCCATACTAAGAAGGGAGGGAGAATTAGATGCTGTCTCCAATTATTGTATGTGTGGGTCATGAATCACCTATATGGAAAGAGACTCCAAGAAGGAGAAAAGGATAATTCCTCCCCTCTTGCATCATTCAGAAACCAAGAAGGAAAAGCCAACTGCGATCGTGAGGGGTGGATTGAAGTTTTTGGCCAGCTCAGAGCAGAAAGTATCCGTTGGAGATTGGCATGGTGGTGGGAGGATGAAATAATCTATTGCTATGGGGGCTTCCCAAATGTACCATTAATGGGTCCACGGGGAGTGATAAATTATAACCCAATGTTGCTATTAAGACAATATGCCTTCCCACAAAAGGCTCCCTCAAAAGTCGTGGTTCACATGATGCACTTCCAACATGATGATTCTACAATAAAGATAAGTCAAAATGTGGTGAGTGCTTGGAGTAAAGTAATATATAAAGGGCAGTTGGAATTGGGTGCACGCCGAATATATGCCACGGAAGAATACCAAGTCTGGTTGTCATAAAGGATTAAGGGAGTCAACCCAACTTTTGCACCTCCCGATCCTTTGCTCTGTGGTAATAAGGGGGAAGTAAACAAGGAGCTAGTCAGACAACTTCAAAAGAAGGAAGAAGAATTGGACAAGTTGGCGAGGGCAGATAATGAATGGAAGGGGGCTTGGAGTTGTCTGCAGAATGACTATGCGGCCTTACAAGAAACAGTGGAGGAGATGAGGAAACGAGAAGCTTGTGAGGTAAGCTTGGAGGTGAAGAGGTTGAAGGAGGAAAATTTGAAGCTCAAACGAACAATTAGGGATGTGAACATGCATATGGAGGAGAATGACCAGAGGATGAAGAACAATCGGAGGCGGTTGATGCAAGCTGTGAAAGAAAGGGATGCACTTGAGAAAGAAGTAAAAGAACTCCGTCCATTGAAAAGTTCATCACACGATTTAGAACTAGTCGTTAAGCAATTGGAGGATAAGGTGAATGAGTTAGCAGCCGTTAGAGTGGATTCATCAGCTACAATCAAGAGGCTGCTTGAACAAGTGCAACAACATGCTGATGCAATGGAAAATTGGAGAACGCTTTATTCAGAAAGGGCAATGGAGTCAGATAGGTGGAGAGATCGCACTGAAAGGCTAATTATATTGGTGAATTCAAGCATCCCCAAATTCTCCGATGTTTATGAGCGAGCTGGGCAAAAATTCCATCCCTTTAGTACTTCTGCAGAAATATCAGATTTCTTTTCATTATGTAAAGAACTTGTCAAAGAATTAAGATTTCTGGCTCATACTTGGTGATGTAGTTATGATCCATGATGATGTATTGAACCATATGAAATTAAAGCTTTGATTCCACCTATGCCCTCCATTTATAGACATCATTTATAAAGTAACATGGGTTCTTATGAATTGATTGTCAACCTCACGACTCCCCGAATACAATATGTATCGGGGGGGACTTGAGGGAGCTTCATGGATAATCATGACGAATGACAACGTGGATCCAAAGTCACTTTGTCGAGAAACTTATGCTAACGCCTATTATAATTCATTGGTACCTAAGTAATGGTAAGGTAAAAAATAATTAATTTGTTTTCTTTTTCTTGAAAGTAGGACAACATTGCGCCAATTAAAAGGAATCCAGTTAACCTTACACATCGCCCGCAAAGAATCCATTTAACTCGAGCAAAAACAAAAGCAATGGCGATGGAAAGTCATCTTTCCGATGTAGAACGGAGATTAGAGGAAGAAGTAGGGGATTTGAAGGGTCAGCTTAATGGCTTGCATACTCAAATGGAACAAATGATGAAAATGCTTCAAGGCATGAACATGAATGGGAGGAGGCATGACGTTAATGCTAATATTGCCCAACCGCATGGTATGAGCGCGGAAGGGATACCCGATGCAACTGACAATGATCAGAACAGGCTTCCACCTATCCCAACCCCAGGGGTTGGTAGGCAGGATTCCAGGAATGGGATCAAGGATATGCATATACCCATGATGCCCATAACCCGGAGAACGTCACAGCCTTCGTGGCTCAAAATCCACCTCACAATAACATGTATTCTCATGGCGGTGAAATCCCTGATAAGGTCAGCTTGAAAGAGGAGGTGTCGGAAATGAGAGATCAGCTACGGGCACTACAGGGAGTAATAGAGGATAAATCCCTCGATTTGGATGAACTATGCCTAGCTCCGGATGTGATTATTCCGAAAGAGTTTAAGATCCCGGACTTCAACAAATATAATGGTAATGGGGACCCGCATTATCATCTGAAGATATACTGTACCAGGATGTCAGTATGGTCCAGGGAGGAGAAATTCCTCATCCATTTCTTCCATGAAAGTCTCACTGGGGCGGCTCTACATTGGTACATGAAGTTAGATCATTCTAGACTAAAGAAATGGAGGGATCTGACGGATGTCTTTATGAGACAATACCAATTCAATTTGAATTCAGCTCCTATTAGGGAGCAGCTGAAAGGATTGAGGAAGAAACCCGCTGAGTCCTTCAAGGAGTACGCGCAGCGTTGGCGAGCCTTGGCTTCAGAAGTTCAACCTCCTTTAACGGAGTTTGAGTTGTGTTCTTACTTTATTGATACGCTGGGAGAGCCCTACTTCAGAATCATGCTGGGAACCCATGCTAAATATTTCACCGACCTCATTGAGGTAGGTGAAAGGATTGACACTAACATTCGGGATGGGAGGTTGGAGAGTGCACACCTCGAAAACAGGAAAGGGCAGGGCGTTAAAAAGAAAGACGGCGATGTGAATCATGTATCAGACCCTTACCAACAGTCGCTCAGACCTTCATATAAACCACAATACCCTCCATATAACTCACAACCCTGATATCCATAACCTTTTGCACCTGGGGCACGCATGCAACATGCTCCCTATCAATCTAGAGCCCCTTTTGCTCAACCTATCCAACATCCTCAACCAGTCCCACTACCTCATCCCATTCAGCAAGCGAATGTCTTGCACCCAAGTATGGATTACAAAGCCGTTCGCCCCCCGAGAGATAACCGCCCGTTACCTGACTTCAATGTCTCTAAATTAGAGCTTTTCAAGGAGTTAGTGGAAAAGAAGCTTATGTGGGTCCTCGTCCTGTAAAACCTTGGCAACCACCTTTCCCTGCTTGGTATAATCCGAATGAGACTTGTGAATATCATATGGGAGCGATGGGACATTCAATCGATCGATGTGATGCTTTCCGGAAGAACGTATAGAATCTTTTGGATAATAATTATATCAGTGTATGGCGGGACAGCAATCCGAATATAATCTCAAATCCCCTTCCGGAGCATGACAAGGGGAAACAGGTCTGTGTTATTGAAGAAGATATCAGGCTTATTAAAGACCCAAATGCGCTCCAAGTTACTATGAAAGAAATATTTGATCACCTTGAGGAAGCGGGACATGTCCTTTATGACGGGGGAAAACCGGGTATAATCGACAACTGCGGTCCCTACTCTTGTGAGTACCACTGGGGAAACGTAGATCATGACATTGAGGGTTGTGAGGTGTTCAAGGAAGTTGTGCGAAAGATGATGGTGCTGGGGATTATAAGAATTGAAAGGGGAACATCAAGAGATGAATCCGTATGCATGACGGAGGAACTAAGCGGGTTGCCAATCATTGACAAGTCGAAGGGGTCATTCCTTGTGATCAACGCGTAAGCTCCGACTCTAGGAAGTAGTGAGCAATTGCCCTTCTTGGAGATAGCAGAATCTCGTCCTTCGTTCATTAACGAACCGACACTTAAGCTGAGCTCGACGAGATCCCTCCTGGTCATAAACTCAACCGCTCATGCAGCAACACGCGAGAAGGATCCAGTGGCGGTTATTCACGTACCAGCACCGTTTTCATATGCTAGTAATCATGCGGTACCCTGGAAATATGGTCTAAGGACTGAGCTTCTCGCATTCCGGGGAGAAACCAGTGAAGAACCAGTGGTGGAAGTCAATAACCAGGAACTAATAAACGGTATTACCAGGAGTGGTCGCGTCTATTCGAAAGAAAATGACAAGGCAACAAGAAATAGCCAGGAAGAAGGGGAGAGCTCATGATCTAAGGTGGTGACGGACATGAGCATTGATGCCGATGAGATCTTAAAGATCATGAAGCACAGTGAGTATGACATAGTAGAGCAGCTCACAAAGATGCCAGCTCGGATCTCCATTATGTCCCTTATCATGAGCTTAGAGGTCCATCGCAAGGCACTCCAAAGGGTGTTAGAAAGTGCATATGTACGTCCGGACATAACTCCTGAGAGAGTAGTTCATATGGTTAATGTTGTGAAGAATGCCACTCAAATCACTTTCTATGAGGATGAAATTGTTCAAACTCCGGCGGGGCGACCTAAAGCTCTTCATATTACATTAAAGTGTCACGGGTATGTGATCGCAAAGGTTCTGATTGATAGTGGGTCTGCTCTCAATGTCCTGCCACTAGCCACTTTAGAAGAGCTTCCAGTGGACAGGTCCACCATTAAGCATAGTGATCTAATTGCCCGAGCTTTTGATGGAGCGAGAAGGGAGGTATTCAGGGAGGTCCATCTTCCACTTGAGATTGGGCCAAGCACCTTTTCAGTACAATTCCACGTAATGGACATTGATTCGGCGTACACTATGCTCTTAGGAAGGCCTTGGATTCATGACGCGGGAGCTATACCGTCTACCCTACACCAAAGGGTTAAATTTGTCAGGGATGGCCTACTTGTTACCGTTAAAGGAGAAGAGGAAATCATGATTAGCAAGCCAAGTGCCGTACCTTACGTCGAAAATGTAGAACGGACATGTGGTAATTTTTATCACAGTTTCGAAGTTGTGGGGGGTGACAAGCCAAGAAGAGATGTGCAGCAAGTAGTCAACAAGATAATGAAGCATGGTGGATATAAGGAAGGACAAGGGCTCGAAGCTAAACTACAAGGGGTAAAGGAGCCAATCAAACTTCTCGGGAATCAGGGACGTCAAGGGATAGGATATGATCCCTATTTGGAGACTCTCTTGGCTGAGCAAGTGAAGTTAGGCCGAGGGAAATTATAAGCAAGATCTAAAGTTCCTCATATTAAAGAGACATTCTCACAAGCCTCTGAGATAGTCAATATGAATGACTCCATTGCTACAACGGAGGAAGGAGGGGAATGTTATGGAAAAGGACATTGGATTCAGTGTGATACCCTTAGAAAAGCCCTGGAAAACTGGGAGTCTGAGAAGATCCCTGATGTCATGTCGTTAGAGTAATATTCTAGAGTTTTTGTTATGTCTTCTTTTGAAAATCTTGTATTTGTGGCTTTTGGAACTTTTTACATTTGAGGATTAAATGCAAAGCAGCTTTCCATGTTCTTTATTCCATTATTACTCTCTTTTATTTTTCTCTTTATTCTACTCTTTTTCTTATCTCACTTTATTCTTCTTCTTATCATTTTGTGTTGGTCCCTCCTCAAATTAATTCTCTATACTATTTCCCGCTTCATCATTTACTTCTGTTGTGTTTGTTGCCTTCTAGGGAATTAGAATTCTCGGAACTCCAGTCTGACACAGAGACTCTTGAGCCCCAATGGGATGACACTCGCATTGTTATGGATATGCTTGACGGCGGGATTGAAGAAAATGCCGCGCTAGTTGAATTACCCCTCACGTTTGCAAAGCTTATCGAACCCTCTGAAATTGGTTTCATCCCGCATGAGGAAATCATAGAAGTGATCAACATGGGAACTGAGGAAGATAAAAAAGAATTAAGGATGGTTGATAATCCCGAGAAAAAGGAGATGATAGATTTATTTCGAGAATACCTGGATGTGTTTGCTTGGTCGTACCAAGATATGCCAGGGCTTGATCCCAACATCGCCTCTCACAAACTTCCTCTGTTCCCTGACTTTAAGCCAAAGAAACAGAAGCTAAGGAGGATGAGTCCTGAGACATCTCTTCAGATCAAAGAAGAAGTGAAGAAACAATGAGATGCTGGTTTCCTAGATGTTGCTAAATACCCACAATGGGTTGCAAACATAGTGCCGGTACCTAAGAAGGATGGCCGCATTAGGATGTGCGTAGACTATCGGGATTTGAATAAAGCCAGTCCTAAGGATCATTTCCCTCTACCACATATTGATGTGCTAGTTGACAATACGGCAAGAGGTTATAGGTACTCGTTCATGGATAGGTATTCAGGATACAATCAGATCCCCATGAACCTGGAGGATAAGGAGAAAACCACTTTTACTACTCTATGGGGAACATTTTGCTACAAAGTGATGCCGTTCGGTTTAAAAAATGCAGGTGCAACTTACCAGCGAGCTATGGTAGCGCTATTTCATGATATGATGCATAAAGAACTGGAGGTTTACGTGGACGATATGGTGGCAAAGTCAGCGCAAGAAGAAAGTCACGTGGCAGTTCTTCGAAAATTGTTTGAAAGACTACGAAAATACAAGCTTCGATTGAATCCCAACAAGTGCGTGTTTGGGGCTACGTCTGGTAAGCTACTAGGCTTCATCGTCAGCAATAGAGGAATAGAAGTTGATCCGGATAAGGTAAAGGCAATTCGTGATATGCCTTCACCCCAAACAGAGAAAGATGTATGAAGCTTCTTGGGTCATTTGAATTACATAGCCCGATTTATTGCAAACCTGACTGCCACCTGTGAGCCGATATTCAAATTGTTGACAAAAGGAAATCATGGGAAGTGGGATGAAGATTGCCAACGAGCATTCGAGAAGATAAAGAAATATTTGCTGAACCCTCCTGTCTTGGCACCCCCTACACCAGGTCAGCCATTAATCCTCTATCTAACCATCTTGACATCTTCCATTGGGGCAATGTTAGGACAACAAGATAAATCTGGCAAAAAGGAGCATGCCATTTATTACCTGAGTAAGAAATTCAATGATTGTGAATCTTGATACCCAGTCATCGAAAAGACATGTTGTGGGCTAGTATGGGTCACGCGACGATTAAGACAATACATGTTATATCAGGTTACCTGGTTGATCTCGCGATTGGATCCGATTAAATATATTTTTGAAAGCCCTTACGTGTCAGGTAGGGTGTCAAAGTGGCAAGTAATACTATCCGAATATGATGTGAAGTATGTGACTCGCAAGTCAATTAAAGGAAGTATCATCGCTGACCATTTAGCTGGAAACCCATTAAATGAGAGTCCGCCACTAGACTTTCAATTCCCAAATGAAGATGTCTTGACTGTTGAGGATAAGTTGGAAGATACCTAATGGACAATGTACTTTGATGGCGCCGCTAATACGCAGGGATGTGGGGTAGGTGCAGTGATAGTCTCCCCTGAAGGGAAACAATTTCCTGTCGCCATTAAGCTTAATTTTGAATGCACAAATAATGTAGCGGAGTATGAAGCTTGTGTCAGTGGTTTGCAAGCCGCCCTAGCTCTGGGTGTTAAAGAACTCGAGGTCTTTGGAGATTCAGCACTCATAATCTATCAAGTGACGGGGGCATGGCAAACGAAGGACCCAAAGTTGATCCCCTACCAGAATTATTTGACTAAATTGATCAAGGAATTTGATGAAATCAAGTTTACCCATATGACTCGTGATAAAAATCAGTTTGTAGATGCTTTAGCAACACTCGCTGTCATGGTTAAGCTAGATTGTGGGATTCACGTTCAGCCGATCCGCGTTGAAGCAAGGAATACTCCTGCCCATTGCTTGAGTATAGAAAAGGAATCTGATGGGCAACCTTGGTTTCACGATATTAAGTCCTACATCAAAGATAGGGAATATCCAGATGGGGCAACAGATAATGACAAGAAGACTCTTCGACGCCTCGCAATGAACTTCTTCCTTAGTGGGGAGGTTTTGTATAAGCGGGCTCATGATGGGACACTACTCAGGTGCATAAATTGGCCTGAAACCAAGAGAGTGATGGCTGAAGTTCATGATGGAATATGTGGAACTCATGCTAATGGTCATACTATGACTAGACAAATACAACGATGTGGATATTTTTTGTTGACCCTGGAAAAAGATTGCATCGAATATGTGAAAAAATGTCACAAATGTCAAATCTACGCTGATCGAATCAATGCTCCACCACACCCCCTACACAACCTTGTGGCCCCGTGGCCTTTCTCCATGTGGGGAATTGATGTGATTGGTCCTATTAATCCTAAAGCCACAAATGGTCATCACTCCATACTTGTAGCTATTGACTATTTCACCAAGTGGGTCGAAGCCGTCTCTCTGGCCAGTGTTACCCAAAAGGCTTTTGTTTGCTTCTTGCGATCATGCATCATTTGTCGATATGGTTTACCAGAAAAGATCATTACAGATAATGTGTTAGCAAGGCTGACTTCCCAAGAGGGGGGTGAATTGGGAAGATTGTAATTTTTCTGCACAAAGTGTGATGTAAGTGAAGATATCACAATATAATGAAAATAATGCGTAAAACAGAGCAAGCTGAAAAATAAAGATAGGGAGAAGAAGACTCAGTAATTTATCCTGGTTCGGTCTTTCCACTTGACCTACATCCAGTCCCCAAGACACCTCTTGGGATTTATCCACTTTACAGCAAGGATTTCAATGGGCTTCTTTCTAAGGCCACAGTACACGAGTATGCTCTGTTTCTGAGCTCTCTCAAACTCTCCAAGCACTTTCACTATGTGCTTCTCAATCCCCTTATGAATACCTCTCACAAGTAAATCTATCTTCCAGATGAAGAGTAGATTGATTACAATGAAATAACTCTCTTGAAAAGAGTAGATATGAAAGTTTCAGTACAAGTATAGAAGTTGAGAGGGTAAAAGCTTTTGAGAAAAGATTCAGCAGAAATTCGGTACACACAAGTTTGATTTTTTTACCCACAACTTCAAATGTTGTTGTATTTATAGATTTAGGTCTCAAATGTCCGTTAGAGACTTTAATCTATCCGTTGGAGAAGTTATCCAACGGTTACTCTGAAAAACTATCCGTTTACCAACCGCATTTAATGTTTCTGACATACTGAAATTCGAATTTTGGCTGGTCAACAGACGAATTTCGAAGGAACCGAAGGTTAAAGCTTCCAACGTTACAACACGAAGTTCGTCTGTTCATTAAGTGAAATTCAAATTTTGAAACTTACAAAACATTTTCACAATGTGACATACGAATTTTCAAGAAGAAAGTTTTTCGGTTAAGTGTGAACAGTGTTTTCAATTTGCTACAGTGCCCTCGAAATTCGAATTTTGGTTTCTCAAAATTCGTCTGTCCACTGGATGTTTAAAGAGACACAGTAGTTTACTTTCTTCGAAATTTGAATTTTGAAAGGGTGAAATTTGTCTGTCAGAGAGACTCTTTCCAGACTAATTTCATCATTCGAATGTTGCAAGTTCTTATCATTCGTATGTCAATGTTTCACTTAAACAGACTTAAGATTTTTGCTTCTGAAATTCGAATTTCAATGTTCAAAGTTCGTCTGTCAGAGAGCAGTTTTGAAACTTAAATCATTCTTGATCTCAGATGAACTTTAACATAGTATCAGACGTATTTCTTCTATTCTCTCAAATTTTGTTTTGTCTGAAATTCGAATTTTGGAGACTTAAAGTTCGTCTGTTGTAGAGAAGCTACTTTCAGACTTATATGAAAATTCGAATGTTGGAAGTTCAAAATTCATCTGTCAGAGAGCATTTATCAAACTCAATTTCATTTTGATTTCAGATGCATTTTATCATAGTCTCAGATGAATTTCTTTGGTTTTCACAAACTTCATTTTTCTTGAAATTCGAATTTTGAAAGTGTGAAGTTCGTCTGTTACCAGAAAGGCTTCTTTCAGACTAGATGAAAATTTGAATTTTGAACAGCCAAAATTTGTCTGACAGAGAGCCATCTCTTCAGACTCATTCAGTTTCAGCTCGAAGTTCGAATTTCCAACTTGACAGTTTAGCTTAATCTTTCAACCTTCGTCTGTTTGTGGGTGTTTTTCAAATAGGTAAAGATTTAACACAAAATCAAGGTTTGAAAACATCTTTTTCTCAAATCAAAATCTTTTACCCAATCATAACAAAAACTAAAGATCCTACAAGAGATCTAACAGCAAATACTCATAAAGTCTTCACTTGACACAGCTTTGATCTCCTTTGATATCTTCAATTCAAGCTCTTGAGTGTTGGTTTATAATCATCAAAACTCTTGATTCAACATAATGCTCCTAATCTGAACGGTGCTGAAGTAAGGAAGCTTTGTGAGCAATTCAAGATCCAGCATCATAACTCTGCTCCCTATCGACCGCAGATGAATGGGGCAGTGGAGGCTGCTAACAAGAATGTTAAAAGGATCATTGCTAAGATGACCATCACATACAAGGATTGTCATGAAATGCTCCCATATGCTCTCCATGGATATCGTACCACAACTCGTACATCAACAGGAGCTACACCATATTCTCTAGTGTACGGGATGGAGGCAGTGACACCAATTGAGGTGGAAATCCCATCACTGCGAGTCATGGTCGAATAAGCTATTGGGGAGGATGATTGGATCAAAACCCAATATGAGCAGTTGAATATGATTGAAGAAAAGATATTGGTCACCATGTGTCATGGGCAGCTATATCAACGGAGAATGGCCAGAGCGTTTAACAAAAGACTTCGCCCTAGGGAGTTTAAGCCAGGGGATTTAGTCTTAAAGAAAATTCTTCCAAATCAAGAGGACAATCGAGGAAAGTGGGCCCCATCATATGAGGGTCCTTATGTGATAAAGCAAGCATTTTCAGGAGGTGCACTTATTTTGATGGACATCGAGGGGCAAGAATTGATGAAGCCTGTCAATGCAGACTCTGTCAAGAGGTATTATGCCTAAGAAAAAGTGAAAAAAAAAACAAAAAGAAAAAAAAACAAACAAAAACAAACAAAAACAAAAACAAAAACCAAAAAAAAAAAAAGAAGAAAGGAAAGCTCGTTAGGTTGAAAACCTGAAAAGGTAACCTAGGAAAAAATTAGAGCATGAAAAGGAAAAGAAGCTCGCTAGGTTGAAAACCTGAAAAGGCAACCTAGGCAAAAATTAGAGCACAAAAGAGGAAAAGAAGCTCACTAAGTTGAGAACCAGAGAAACAGCCCATGCAAAGGGAAGAGCAAATCATCTTCTGAGCAAATAAAAGGAGATTCTAAGCTGCTAATAGATAGGGGTAAATGACAAGCACGGCATAATCTTTAGTCAGACGTACTGTAGGGCGTGTCCAAAAGCAATGCAAGCTATCCGACTTGGTGCTTAAGAGACCAATGTGAAGGCGTTTTCTCTCATTTTTAATAGACAATATCTATAATTTCTGGTTGTTTCAAGATCTAATATCCTAGTGGTTTGTTCATATAATAAACTAACTTTCTATTCTTATTCCGAGATTGTTGCTAGCTGTTGTATATATTCCTCTTTGATTATTGATTTCCTTCTGGTAAGTTGCTGTATTTATTCCTCAAATAAAAAATAATAATAATAAATATAGGAAAAAGAGAAAAAAGAAAAAATGTTACTTAATGGCATGCATCATGAGAGTAATCTTGACTGTCCGCTAATGGTGCTAAGTACAAGGAGTAGAATGGAAGCTCATAGAGTTGGATTGAGAAAGAGTTTTTTGGACGACACGGCAATACCCGAGGATAGAGACTGGCAAGGTGGATTTTCAACATCACTTATGACAAGTTTAAGAGTTGTGGGGTTAACTGGATTCCTTCATCAGGGGCAATGGAGCTCTACATCAAGACAAGGAAATTGAAAGATAAAACCCAATTTCATTACATTTCTAACATTGTGGTTACAATAAATTGGGGCAATAATGGGCATTCTACATGCATCTTCCATTTCGTACAAATTGGGGCAAATAGTCATAATAATAAATAATAATAAGAATTTTGCATTCCACAAATATTTTTGCATGCACATCTCAAGGAAGACTAAAAAGGAAATCTCCATTTTGCATACATGACAAAAGGGGATCATTATACCTCAAGGAAAGAAAAAGAAAAAAAGAGAGGGAAGACAAAAGAGATGGTATTATACTGGCATCTGGTAAGTGCTGGATAAACAGAAAAGAGAGTCACAGGTTTAGCTAAGTATTGCCTACATCATGACGGATGTTGCCTCGGCACCCTTTTAGATTTCTGTCATTTAAAATTCTATCAAAGCCCTGACTTAGCTGCAGGCACCTTTTAAATTTCTGCCATTTATAATTCTGTCAAAGCCCTGACTTAGCTGCAGGCACCCTTTAAAATTTATGACAGTTAAATTCTGTCTAAGCCCTGACTTAGCTGCAGGCACCCTTTAAATTTCTGTCATTTAAAATTCTGTCCAAGCCCTGACTTAGCTGCAGGCACCCTTTAAATTCTGTCATTTAAATTTCTGTCAAAGCCCTGACTTAGCTGCAGGCACCCTTTAAATTTCTATCATTTAAATTTCTGTCAAAGCCCTGACTTAGCTGCAGACACCCTTTAAATTTCTGTCATTTAAAATTGTATCAAAGTCCTGACTTGGCGGCAGGCACCCTTTAAATTTCTGTCATTTAAATTTCTATCAAAGCCCTGACTTGGCGGCAGGCACCCTTTAAATTTCTGTCATTTACATTCTGTCAAAGCCCTGACTTGGCAGCAGGCATCCTTTAAATTTCTGTCATTTAAATTTCTGTCAAAGCCCTGACTTGGCGGCAGGCACCCTTTAAATTTCTGTCATTTACATTCTGTCAAAGCCCTGACTTGGCAGCAGGCACCCTTTAAATTTCTGTCATTTAAATTTCTGTCAAAGCCCTGACTTAGCTGCAGGCACCCTTTAAATTTCTGTCATTTAAATTTCTGTCAAAGTCCTGACTTAGCTGCAGACACCCTTTAAATTTCTGTAATTTAAAATTCTGTCAAAGCCCTGACTTGGCGGCAGGCACCCTTTAAATTTCTGTCATTTACATTCTGTCAAAGCCCTGACTTAGCTGTAGGCACTCTTTAAATTTCTATCTTTTAATCTCTGCCTTTATTGTCTTTATCGTTCATGCACCTTGCCCCCCAAACAAAATACATGTTTTCCTCTTCATTTGTTTCTAAGTACGAATATCATTTCATGATCTCCTTCCTTAGAAAACAAATGAAGAGGGGCAGCTCATCAACATGGTATTTTGTTTGGATTTTGCTATCACCGTGTGTTTTAGTGAGCATATGTTTTAGCCATGTCACAGCCTACTACATCAGTCCTAATCTAGTTCACATAGTTATTCATTCGTGTCATATCATTGCATGTTACATTAGTTTGGCCCTAGCTCGAGTTAGCTGATCACTTGCACAGCTATTAGAGTCTATGTCGAGCCCCAGTTCATATTCGCATTGCATTTATCAAAATATTCATTCACCATTAAATCATTCATGCCTAGGATAGAGTCTCGTGTTTTAAATTCATGTCAAATCTGCATCTTTTTGTGTCAGGGGCAACTGAGTCTTTGTGTATTTTGCACGGACAAAATTCGCGTTCTAATTTTTACCCGTTCCTTATGCGAGAACTCTAAAAATTGCATTTTTCTCGTTCTCACATAAGAAACTAGTAAAGAGGGGCAACTGTGAACACCGAATTTTGTCCGGGTAATTATAAAAATAATAATAAATATATATATATGATAATAAAAAATAAATAAAAATAAAATATAAAAATAAATAATAAGATAATAAAAGAAAAAAGGGCTTTGGGCCAAAATTTAGCCCAAAATTCAAAAATACAAAAAGAGCATTGGGCCAAATTGGGCCCGAAATAAATATAAATATATATATATATAATCAATAAATAAATAATAATTAAAACAAAAGCCTTTAAAAAAAAAACTTCGGACCAAAATTAGGCCCGCAATCCAAAATTTCAAATGTAAAAAAAAAATGGGGGGAGGGGGCTGTATTGGGCTGAAGTGAAACTTCAGCCCAAAAGGTCACGAGCCCAATTGAGGGCTCGTGACCTGGTCCAAGGGGCATTACCCCGAGAGGAGAGTGAGCCTTTAGGGCTCAGGGGGACCACGAGGGGAGATGGGAGCTCGGCCGCAGAGAAGGAAAAGAGAGGACCGCGAGCTCGGTGGGGGCTGAACCGCGGAGGGAGCCTGAACCACCGAGGGAGCTGCCGGTGGAGGTAAATCAGAAGGAGCCTTAAGGCTCGATGGATGAACCCAGAGGGACGAAGGAGACAGAGAGAGGAGAGCTGAGAGAAAGCCGAACGAAGAACGCCGAAGAAAAACCGAGGGAGCCCTAAGGCTCGATGGGAGAGGTAAACCGAGGGAGCCGCTCGGTGGAGGTGAATCAGGGGGAGCCTGAGGGCTCAGCCGCGGGAGACCGAGAGGAGAGGCCGCGGGTAAGATGGGGAGCTGCACAGAGAAAGCCGAGGGGAAGCTGGGGCTCGTTCGCTAGTGAGACAAGGAAGACGCGAAAGGTGCTCAGGTGCTAAGCAGGGGGGGCACGGACAGCCGTGAGGGAGCTAGAGCTCGTGCGTACGAAAAGGGCGAGTTAAGGTGCGGACAGGCAAAGGTGGATGATCGTGGGTGAGAGACAGAGATTGAGAGTCTCAACCAAATGGTGAAAGAGCAAAGGGGCAGCCACAATGACCCCGTACGTGTGTCGGGTGAGCACAAAACGAGAGAGAGACCTCTGACAGTACGGGTACGTGCAGAGTAGTGAGGGGGCTGAGTAATGGTGCAATGAAGTTGCGGAAGCACTCAAATTCGGCTTGATTGGGTGCAATAGGGAGGTGGGATCACTCACGGGCATCCTATAAAAACCACACGAAGGCTTGAGGAATAAGGGGATTTGGCATTGAAAAATCCGAAGAGAGAGGATTTTGAGGAGGGAGGTACGCCAAGAAGCAGAGACCTGGGAGACTAAGGAGGAGGCTCTGAATGAAGGTGAAGACAAGGGGAGACGGAAAGAAGAGGAAGCTGGGAGCAAAAGGAAGCAACTTAGAGAGAGGGCCAAGTTGCAGAGTGTTGAATCAAGAGTTTTGATGATTGTAAACCAACACTCAAGAGCTTGAATTGAAGATATCAAAGGAGATCAAAGCTGTGTCAAGTGAAGATTTTATGAGTATTTGCTGGTAGATCTCTTGTAGGATCTTTAGTTTTTGTTATGATTGGGTAAAAGATTTTGATTTGAAAAAAAGATGTTTTCAAACCTTGATTTTGTGTTAAATCTTTACCTATTTGTAAAACACCCACAAACAGACGAAGGTTGAAAGATTAAGCTAAACTGTCAAGTTGGAAATTCGAACTTTGCCTTTGGAAATTCGAACTTCGAGCTGAAACTGAATGAGTCTGAAGAGATGGCTCTCTGTCAGACAAATTTTGGCTGTTCAAAATTCGAATTTTCATCTAGTCTGAAAGAAGCCTTTCTGGTAACAGACGAACTTCACACTTTCAAAATTCGAATTTCAAGAAAAATGAAGTTTGTGAAAACCAAAGAAATTCGTCTGAGACTATGATAAAATGCATCTGAAATCAAAATGAAATTGAGTTTGATAAATGCTCTCTGACATACGAATTTTGAACTTCCAACATTCGAATTTTCATAAAAGTCTGAGAGAAGCTTCTTTGCAACAGACGAACTTTGAGTCTCCAAAATTCGAATTTCAGATAAAACAAAATTTGAGAAAATAGAAGAAATACGTCTGATACTATATTAAAGTTCATCTGAGATCAAGAATGATTTAAGTTTCAAAATTGCTTTCTGACAGATGAACTTTGAACATTAAAATTCGAATTTCAGAAGCAAAAATTTTAAGTCTGTTTAAGTGAAACATTGACATACGAATGATAAGAACTTGCAACATTCGAATGATGAAATTAGTCTGGAAAGAGTCTCTCTGACAGACGAATTTCACCCCTTCAAAATTTGAATTTCGAAGAAAGTAAACTACTGTGTCTCTTTAAACATCCAGTGGACAGACTAATTTTGGGAAACCAAAATTCGAATTTCGAGGACACTGTAGCAAATTGAAAACACTGTTCACACTTAACCGAAAAACTTTCTTCTTGAAAATTCCTATGTCACATTGAGAAAACATTTTGTAAGTTTCAAAATTCGAATTTCACTTAATGAACAGACGAACTTCGTGTTGTAACGTTGGAAGCTTTAACCTTCGGTTCCTTCAAAATTCGTCTGTTGACCAACCAAAATTCGAATTTCAGTATGTCAGAAACATTAAATGCGGTTGGTAAACGGATAGTTTTTCAGAGTAACCGTTGGATAACTTCTCCAACGGATAGATTAAAGTCTCTAACGGACATTTGAGACCTAAATCTATAAATACAACAACATTTGAAGTTGTGGGTAAAACAAATCAAACTTGTATATACCGAATTTCTGCTGAATCTTTTCTCAAAAAGCTTTTACCCTCTCAACTTCTATACTTGTACTGAAACTTTCATATCTACTCTTTTCAAAAGAGTTATTTCATTGTAATCAATCTACTCTTCATCTGGAAGATAGATTTACTTGTGAGGGGTATTCACAAGGGGATTGAGAAGCACATAGTGAAAGTGCTTGGAGAGTTTGAGAGAGCTCAGAAACAGAGCATACTCGTGTACCGTGGCCTTAGCAAGAAGCCCATTGAAATTCCTGCTGTATAGTGGATAAATCCCAAGAGGTGTCTTGGGGACTGGATGTAGGTCAAGTGGAAAGACCGAACCAGGATAAATTACTGAGTCTTCTTCTCCCTATCTTTATTTTTCAGCTTGTTCTGTTTTACGCATTATTTTCATTATATTGTGATATCTTCACTTATTTCACTTTGTGCAGAAAAATTACAATCTTCCCAATTCACCCCCCTCTTGGGAAGTCAGCCTTGCTAACAAGTGGTATCAGAGACTGGTTTCCCATTCAAAGGATCTTACAGTCTGGGAATAAAGATGGCTGGCTTTGGAGAAAGCATACTTCCTGAGGGAAATAACACTAACAGACCACCAGGCTTCAGTGGAGAGCATTATGGGTACTGGAAGATGAGGATGCAGATCTACCTTCAATCAATTGATCTTGACATCTGGTCAGTCATTGAAAAAGGAGATTTCATTCCATTGGCTCTAACTGAAGATGGAGGACGCAAAGAGAAGCTGGAAGCAGAATGGAATGATGAGGACAGAAGGAGAGTCCTACTGAATTTCAAAGCAAAGCATTGTTTAGTCAGTGCCCTGAACCAGGATGAATTCTACAGAGTCTCACAATGCACTACTGCAAAAGGAATGTGGGATACTCTGCAGATTGCACATGAAGGAACATCTGGAGTCAGGGAGAACAGGCTGAACACGTGCATTGGGGAGTATGAAAGCTTCAGAATGGGTGATGGGGAAACTGTAAAGGAGCTACAAAAGAGATTCACCCTCATTGTGAATCAACTGAAAAGCCTGGGAAAGGAATACACTCAGTCTGAGAAAGTAAGAAAAATACTCAGAGCTCTCCCTCTGGAATGGCAGCCCAAGGTGACAGCAATAGAAGAAGCCAGAGGAGAATCAATGGCCTCTGTCACAGCTCTCTTTGGCAGCCTCGAGGAGTATGAAGGAAAAATCAAAGCACTCAAGGAAGCTGGACTGGACAGAAAGAAGAAAGGCCTTGCCCTCAAAGCTACTGATGAAAAGAAAGAAGAATCTGATGAAGGAGATGAGCTGGATGAGGAAACTCTGGCTATAATGGTCAGGAAATTCGGAAGATTCTACAGCAAGAAGAAGAACAAGAGGTTCTTCAAAAGGGGAGTTGCTGGAGAAAGCAAGAAAGAGGCGAAAGAACCTGTGACTTACTATGAGTGCAAGAAGCAGGGTCACATTAAGTGGGACTGCCCCCAATTCATCAAGAAGCAAGAAAAAGAAAAGAAAGCTGCAGACAAAGGGAAGAAGAAGAAAGCCTATATCTCATCCATATGGGGTAACAGCTCAGATAAGGAAGAAAAAGATGAAGATGAGATTGCCAACATTTGTCTGATGGCACTTGCCTCTGAAGAAGCCACACCCTCATGCAGCAGTGATCAGGAAGAAGAGGTATATGAATCTGAACCTTCCTATTCTGAATTACAAGATGCATTCCATGAGCTTCATGATGAATTCATTAAAGTTGCTAAAGAACTGAAATTGGCAAGGAAAAGAATAAATAAGCTGGAATCTCAAAGCATAGTTTCTGAAAATGCTTCTTTACCTGCTATTGAATCTGTTTGTTGCACTTCATGCACTGAACTTAAGCAAACTAACGATTATTTAGTTAAAAGCATATCTAGGCTCACTAGAGGTAAAGATATGTTGTTTGCATTGATGGGGAGCCAAAGAATATCACAAGGAAAAGCTGGTCTTGGCTATGATCCGTGTGCTGTCAAGGAAAAGATTAGGAAGAAAAATCAGAATGTCTATAAAAGACAATTTGTGCACACTGAGAACAATAAAAAGAAAACCAATGCATCACATCACATTGAAACATATGATCAACCAAGGCATGCTAGACAAAAGTATTATCTGCACTGTTTTCTTCCTGCATCTCAATCTACCAGTCCATTCACTACCTGTCATTTCTGTAATAAAAAGGGACATATCTCCAGTTCATGTGTTTTGAAGAAAAATGGGTTTGACAGGAAAGTTAAATGGGTTCCCAAAGTTGCATCTACATCTAGGGAAAAATATACTGACCTAAAAGGACCCAAACAAATTTGGGTACCTAAAAAGAGAACATAAACATTGTTTTGCAGGTCTGTCTCACAGCTAAGAAAAGCAATAAATGGTACATGGACAGTGCCTGCTCAAGTCACATGACTGGTGACAAGGAGAAGTTCATCACCCTTAGAGACAAGAAAGGAGGAAAAGTGACCTTTGGAGGTGACCAACATGGCAAAATCGTTGGTATTGGAATTGTAGGCAAGAATCCAGAAACATCCATTGAAGAAGTGCTGTTTGTGATTGGCCTCAACCACAACTTGCTAAGCGTGAGTCAGACTTGTGACAAAGGAAACTGGGTACTGTTTGACTCAAAGTTTTGCCTGGTCATCAGAAAACGTGATCACAAAGTAATCCTCAAAGCTCAAAGGGATGGTAACTGCTATACTATTGATCTTGATGAACTTCCTCCCTTAGATTCAGTATGCTTAATCAGTCAGAATAATGATAGTTGGCTATGGCATAGAAGATTAGCTCATGTGAACATGAATCAACTGTCTAAACTGATTAAAAATGAGCTAGTAACTGGTCTACCAAAAATATCTTTTGAAAAGGATAAAGAATGTGATGCATGCCTAAGAAGAAAACAAACTAAATCATCATTTAAATCTAAAAATGTAGTTACCACATCTAGACCACTTGAACTGCTGCATATGGATTTAATTGGACCTTCTAGGGTAAAAAGTCTTGGTGGTAATATGTATGTGCTTGTTATTGTTGATGACTATTCTAGATTTACTTGGACATTATTTCTTTCTTCTAAAAGTGATACCTTTGATGCATTTGTAACCTTAGCTAAGAAAGTGCAAAATGAGAAAGGTATTTCTATTGTGTCTATCAGGTCAGACCATGGAGGAGAATTTGAAAATGCATACTTTTTGGAGTTCTGCAATGAGCATGGAATTGACCACAACTTCTCAGCACCAAGAACTCCTCAACAAAATGGAGTGGTAGAAAGGAAGAACAGAACCATTGGAGAGATGGCTAGAGCTATGCTAAATGAGAAGGAACTCTCTCAAGTGTTCTGGGCTGATGCAGTGAATACAGCAAGCTACATCATAAACAGAGCCTACATCAGACCAATCCTTGGGAAGACTCCATATGAGCTGTACAAGGGAAGAAAGCCAAATCTGTCACACCTCCATGTGTTCGGGTGCAAATGCTTCATTCACAACAATGGTAAAGAAAATCTAGGTAAATTTGATGCCAAATCCGATGAAGGTATATTTCTGGGCTATTCTAGTAGGAGTAAGGCTTATAGGGTTTATAATAAAAGATCAAATATAGTAGAAGAGTCAGTGCATGTGGTTTTCATTGAAAATGAAACTGTTTCAAAACAAGTTACCAATAAGGATGATCTTACTTTCAATTTTGATAAACTGGGAATTTGTGACAGAAGTAAAACTAAACCTCCAAAGATATCTGAATCTGTTGACACAGAGAAAGATATCCAGGAGCAAGAGTTTGATGAAGAAAATAATGAAGAAACAACTCAAGAACTCCCTAGAGCTTGGAGATATCAAAGGAATCACCCTGTTGATCAAGTAATAGGGAATGTTCAAGAGAAAGTCAAAACCAGAAAACAGTTAAGGGATCAAATGCTCAACTGTGCCTTTATTTCTGAAATTGAACCCAAATGTGCTGAAGAAGCCTTAACTGATGAATACTGGATTATGGCTATGCAAGATGAATTAAATCAATTTGAAAGAAATCAAGTTTGGGATTTAGTACCTAGACCCAAAAATCATTCTGTTATTGGTACCAAATGGGTTTTCAGAAATAAACTTGATGAATCTGGAACAATAATCAGAAATAAAGCTAGATTGGTTGCTAAAGGGTATAATCAGGAAGAAGGTATTGATTTTGAAGAAACCTTTGCACCAGTAGCTAGGCTAGAAGCTATAAGAATACTGCTGGCATATGCATGCATGAAAAATATTTTATTATATCAAATGGATGTAAAAAGTGCCTTTCTGAATGGATATATCATGGAAGAAGTATATGTAGATCAACCTCCAGGTTTTGAAGATCTTACAAAACTAAACCATGTTTATAAACTGAAGAAAGCTCTCTATGGTTTAAAACAGGCACCTAGAGCATGGTATGAGAGACTGAGCAATTTTCTAACTGATAAGGGGTTTAACAGAGGCAAAGTTGACACAACCTTATTTACCAAGAAAGAAAATAAAGATTTACTAATTGTTCAAATCTATGTTGATGATATTATTTTTGGTGCTACTAATGAAACTCTTTGCAAGAAATTCTCTGAGTTAATGCAGGGAGAATTCGAGATGTCTATGATGGGTGAACTCAACTTCTTCCTTGGACTGCAAATAAGACAGCAAAATGATGGTATCTTTCTCAGTCAATCCAAGTATCTAAAGGAACTGCTAAAGAAGTTTGGTTTGGAGAATGCCAAACCAATGGGAACACCTATGGCCACTGCAACTAAACTGGACATGGATGAAAACGGGAAGATATTTGACATTACTCAGTACAGAAGAATGATTGGATCCCTGCTGTACCTAACTGCCAGCAGACCTGACATTATGTTCAGTGTTTGCATGTGTGCAAGGTTCCAATCATGCCCCAAAGAATCCCATGCAACAGCTGTGAAAAGAATTTTTAAATATCTTATTGGAACATCACAGATGGGTCTTTGGTATCCAAAAGACAATGGAGAAGATCTCAAAGGATACACTGATGCTGATTTTGCAGGATCCAAAACTGACAGAAAAAGCACAAGTGGAACTTGTCAGTTTCTTGGAGGATCCCTGGTTTCATGGTTCAGCAAAAAGCAAAACAGTGTGGCCTTATCCACTGCAGAAGCTGAGTATGTTGCAGCTGGAAGCTGTTGTGCCCAAGTCATCTGGATGAAACAACAGCTTGAAGATCTTGAGGTTAAAATGAAAGAGATACCAATCATGTGTGACAACCAAGTGCTATAAACATCACCAAGAATCCTGTCATGCATTCAAGAACGAAACATATTGAAGTTAGGCACCACTTCATAAGAGATCACATTCTGAAAGGAGAAGTTAGACTGGAGTACATCCCAACAGATGATCAAGTTGCTGATATACTCACAAAACCTCTATCAGAAGACAGATATTGCAAAATAAGGAGAGAATTGGGAATGGTAAATCCCAATGAACTGTAAGTTATTTCTATGCAATTCTGTCTTTAGAATTTTCAATATTAGAATCAATTCTAACTTGAGCATCGGAGTATGTTTAATTTCAGTTGCAGGTGCTCCTTGTGACAATCAATGGCTAAAAGTTTGAAAGATTGGAGCACTCCAGATTGGAACAACCAGAAAATGAAGTGAATGATAAATATTCTAAGTTCTGGATCCATTCTGTAAGTTGTTAAAGCTGAAATTTGTATGTTGTTTGATTGCTAGATGAATTTCATTGATAAACTGTGTTTTTGAACTGGTCAACGTGGTCAACATTCGAATTTTGGTTGACCAACAGACGAACTTTGGCCTGTTATGCCTTGGAACAGTTCTCGGATATACCTCGAAATTTGTCTGTTGAAGCTTGAAAGTTCGAATTTTCAAAAATAGAAATTTCAAAGTTATGATTGTCCATCACTGTTGTACGAATTATTACTTCTTAACATACGAATGTTGGGCAATCTTTACAAAAGTTGAAAAATTCGAATTTTCAGTTCAAAATTCGTCTGTTGAATCATATCCTTTATGTTGAATTCTTGAAAGATGCAGTTCTGCATGCTTAATTCATCTGTTGATTGATAGTTTGATTGATGCCTGCCTTTTTCTTTTCAACATTCGAACTTTGGTGGAACAAAATTCGTCTGTTGTGCTTGTATAGCTTATTTCTAGCCACTGTCAGACGAACTTTCAGGATGAAAATTCGTCTGTCAGTAAGCTGTGCTGAATGGTTTAACTTGTAACTGCCCGAAGTTTGAATTTTGACCCCTCAAAATTCATCTGTCAGACGGTTACACACGTTAAATGCGACGGTTTTCCACAGAACAGACGCAACCCTATTTGTAACCTCCCTGAGTCTGTTCTGATTCTCTCTTCAATCCTCTTAACTCCTGTCCAAAAACCGTCATTCTTCACCGTGTAAACTTCCATTCGCATCCTATAAACCTATTCTCAGCCACATTCTGCATCATTCCACTGAGAAATGGCAAGAGTTAAAATTCCTGGAACAGGAAAAGCTGTGGCCCGTCCAAAGAGGAATGTTAAATCTCAATTTGCTACCAAAGAAGGAGAGAAATCCAAGAGAAAGGCCGAACCCAGTAAAGCTGCCCCTTCTAAACGACAAAAATCTTCATCAAAAGCAGAATCTCAGAAAACTGGACCCTCCTCTTCAAAAAGTACAGAACCTTCTATCCCTGCTGCTGCCTCTTCTGCTTCTTCCAGCACTGAATCTGGAGAGTTCGAATTGACTACACTGCCACTGTGGAGCACTCCTGAGATTCAAGAAGAGTACACTACCAAGTTTTCCAACAAAAAGGTAATCAAGCCTCACTGTGTAAATGTGGAACAATTTCTGATATCCAACAATTTTGATGCTGCAATATGGTTGTTAAGATATAAAAATCTGTTGGAAATAGCTGAAAAGTATGATGATGAGGTAGTGAAGACTTGGTATGCCTCTCTTCAATATAACAGCAAGAAAAAGAAATGGAAGGTTACTTTAAGATCAAGGACCATCTGGCTTGCTGATGAAACAATCAATGAAGTGCTGGAAATCTCAGGTCAAGATGGGCTAAAAGTTGACATAACAGCCTCTGGGTATATGGATGAGGCAAGCACAGCTGATGAAGAAGGTGGATCCTTTCTGAACTACAAAGAGAGCACCATCTTGGACACCTTATTCAGGAGAAGAGAGAACAGGCCAACAATAAATCTGTTGAAGCCCACAGACCTTAGTGTACAAGTCAGAATCCTGCACTACATAGTGTCTAGGATCATTTTCAACAAGGGTGGCAGCTTCAATCTGATAACAAGGGCAGAGGCTCATGTGATGACTGCTATCATTCGTGGGAAACTGATTAACATGGGTCATATCATCCTCCAGAGAATGATAAAGGCAAGGGATCAGAGGAAGGATTCCACACTCCCTTATGCAGCAATTATTTCAAGAATCTTGCAGCATGCTAGGATTCAACACATTGAAAAGGGGAAAGGGAAACTCACTGAGGCATTCAAAGAGGAGGAACTGCAAAGGATGGGTATTGAAAGAGATGAAGGACGATGGGTTGGAAAAGGAGCAGGGAAATCTGAAGATTTGTTCTTTGTTACTGATGCATCCCTCCAATAAGAAGGAACTTCTGAGGCCCCTGGCAGATTTGTACCTCAGCCTTCTCAGCCAATCTCATCTCCCTCCAGGCCTACTCACCCTCCTTCCACTCCCTCCTCACGAGCCAAGCCAACAAAGATCACTGAGTTGTTTGACAGTCTGTCAACACTCATTCTCAGCATTAGAGATGAGCAAAATGCCAAATTTGCTCATCTACAAGATCAGATCCATCAGTTGTCTGTGAATATGAAGGTGGTGGCTGATGCCTATGAAGAGATAAGAAATGCAATTCCTACCACTTCAGCTCCACCTCAGCCTGGTGTCCCTGAGCCTACTCTGTCTCCATCCCCTGTGCCTCCAAGTCCCTTTGAGATTGCCTCCTCTGACCATGATTCTGCTATTGATGGTGTTGGTGCTATGAGAACACCAAGTCCTGGTCCACCCTTGGACTATGGACTAGAAGGAGAAGGTCTTCAAGAATCAAGCCCTCTTAAGCCTATGCAAGAAGATGCTACGGATTCAATTCTGTCCATTCAAGAATCAGAGCAAGTTGAAAGACTGGTTGCAGCCATTTCAACCTCTTCTGTGCCGGAAGGAGCAAGCAATGAGGAAAGGAGCATTGTACCTGTTATTGATTATATTGCCATCGCTCACAATGCTCTGCTGATAGCTCAGAGGAGAAGGCTAGAAGAAATGTTTCCTCCTGCTAGACCAGCTTCTTCTTCTCTTGCTGCTTATGGGCTTTCAGAGGAACAGAGAGCTCAACTAGCTCTTTCTAGGCAGGAAATGCAAGTGCTGTTTGAGGTCTCTGATGATGATGAAGAACCTGCTGAGCCCCCTGCACCAGTTCAGCCATAGATTCCTTTTGCTCCTGTCCCTCTTCGTGCTGTTCCTATCACTCAGATACCTCCTCCAATGGACTTAGTTGGGCTTCCTGATGATGCCAAAAAGGGGGAGAAGATAAAGCAAACTAGGACTAAGCAAGCTCGAAAATCTGCTGAGTCATCTGGAAAAGGAAAGACTTACAGCAAGAAGTCTAAGCCAAAGAAGAAGTGATGTTTTTTTTAGATCTTAGGCTGAATCTTCTTGTTGTATCTTGTATTAATTGGTTGATTGTAATTGGTTGTTTGTTTTTAAGAACTACTCTTTAATTGGAATATGTATTACAACAGTTTGGTGATATATAGTATGTTCATGGTTGCAATGTTTTGGGCTTTGAATCTCTTCACTTAATCTGTTGCTTTGATATCTTATGCATATGTTGAGGGGGAGCTTATGAAAGCAAACCCAAGTACTAATCCGGTTTGTGAATTGTTTTGTCATCATCAAAAAGGGGGAGAATGTTGAATCAAGAGTTTTGATGATTATAAACCAACACTCAAGAGCTTGAATTGAAGATATCAAAGGAGATCAAAGCTGTGTCAAGTGAAGACTTTATGAGTATTTGCTGTTAGATCTCTTGTAGGATCTTTAGTTTTTGTTACAATTGGGTAAAAGATTTTAATTTGAGAAAAAGATGTTTTCAAATCTTGATTTTGTGTTAAATCTTTACCTATTTGAAAAACACCCACAAACAGACGAAGGTTGAAAGATTAAGCTAAACTGTCAAGTTGGAAATTCGAACTTTGCCTTTGGAAATTCGAACTTCGAGCTGAAACTGAATGAGTCTGAAGAGATGGCTCTCTGTCAGACGAATTTTGGCTGTTCAAAATTCGAATTTTCATCTAGTCTGAAAGAAGCCTTTCTGGTAACAGACGAACTTCACACTTTCAAAATTCGAATTTCAAGAAAAATGAAGTTTGTGAAAACCAAAGAAATTCGTCTGAGACTATGATAAAATGCATCTGAAATCAAAATGAAATTGAGTTTGATAAATGCTCTCTGACATACGAATTTTGAACTTCCAACATTCCAATTTTCATAAAAATCTGAGAGAAGCTTCTTTGCAACAGACGAACTTTGAGTCTCCAAAATTCGAATTTCAAACAAAACAAAATTTGAGACAATAGAAGAAATACGTCTGATACTATGTTAAAGTTCATCTGAGATCAAGAATGATTTAAGTTTCGAAACTGCTTTCTGACAGACGAACTTTGAACATTAAAATTCGAATTTCAGAAGCTAAAATCTTAAGTCTGTTTAAGTGAAACATTGACATACGAATGATAAGAACTTGCAACATTCGAATGATGAAATTAGTCTGGAAAGAGTCTCTCTGACAGACGAATTTCACCCCTTCAAAATTTGAATTTCGAAGAAAGTAAACTACTGTGTCTCTTTAAACATCCAGTGGACAGACTAATTTTGGGAAACCAAAATTCAAATTTCGACGACACTGTAGCAAATTGAAAACACTGTTCACACTTAACCGAAAAACTTTCTTCTTGAAAATTCCTATGTCACATTGAGAAAACATTTTGTAAGTTTCAAAATTCGAATTTTACTTAATGAACAAACGAACTTCGTGTTGTAACGTTGGAAGCTTTAGCCTTCGGTTCCTTCAAAATTCGTCTGTTGACCAACCAAAATTCGAATTTCAGTATGTCAGAAACATTAAATGCGGTTGGTAAACGGATAGTTTTTCAGAGTAACCGTTGGATAACTTCTCCAACGGATAGATTAAAGTCTCTAACGGACATTTGAGAACTAAATCTATAAATACAACAACATTTGAAGTTGTGGGTAACGAATCAAACTTGTATATACCGAATTTCTGCTGAATCTTTTCTCAAAAAGCTTTTACCCTCTCAACTTCTATACTTGTACTGAAACTTTCATATCTACTCTTTTCAAAAGAGTTATTTCATTGTAATCAATCTACTCTTCATCTGGAAGATAGATTTACTTGTGAGGGGTATTCACAAGGGGATTGAGAAGCACATAGTGAAAGTGCTTGGAGAGTTTGAGAGAGCTCAGAAACAGAGCATACTCGTGTACCGTGGCCTTAGCAAGAAGCCCATTGAAATTCCTGCTGTATAGTGGATATATCCCAAGAGGTGTCTTGGGGACTGGATGTAGGTCAAGTGGAAAGACCGAACCAGGATAAATTACTGAGTCTTCTTCTCCCTATCTTTATTTTTTAGCTTGTTCTGTTTTACGCATTATTTTCATTATATTGTGATATCTTCACTTATTTCACTTTGTGCAGAAAAATTACAATCTTCCCAATTCACCCCCCCTCTTGGGAAGTCAGCCTTGCTAACACAGAGAACCTAAGGGCTTCAACTAGTAAGCCTAGTTTACACATTATGAGTTGAGGTTTTTCGTGTTTGTCAAAACTGGGTTTATGATTCTGGGTTGAATATCATTTGTTGTAGACATTAAATTAGATGCTCTGTTTTCATGGTTACAGATGGTGTCGTGATATGATTTTGTTTTCTTCACCTATTATGTGTTCTGGGTAGTCAGTGTTTCGAATTTAAAGTTGTTAATTAATGGATCGAGGGTGCTCGAATGAACTCAAGAATGAGCTGTATGTGTCGTTTAAAGGTGTTCAGTGGATTTTGTTTCCTCACCGACTAGTTGAAACTGGCTAATAGGTTAGTTTGCGTTGATGTGAGCTTTGCTGGAATTAGGATTTGATTTTAGGACTATATATTTGCTTGTTCATGCTTTGTACGTCTTTGGGAATTTTCTGGGTTCTGTTGATTCAGGAGTTGATGTCATACTTCATGCAACTTGTCTGTTATGGATGGAATTCTACAATTTGAAGTTGTTTTGTGTTTTAAAATCTGGTTTATAAATGTATTCTAAGGTTTACTTCTACGTGGTTTGCTTTTGTCAAGGCCTTGGCTTATAAGAGGATCTCATTTGCCTAATGGGATGTTGCCATGATTTCGCATACTCATCATAAATCCTTTGTCCTTGGTTGTCTTTTATTTCTCTTGGTTGATTAATTACGCCATCAAATATTGGCTGATGGACTAACTGATTTACAATGCTTTGTTCCATTATGATGTGAACCCCAAATCTTGTGGTGAGTTTCTGATTCCAAAGTTAAGGCCACAAGATTGGAATCACTCAGTTTCATATAATTATAATTGGGTGCCATTTTTGTTTCCTCTTGGTGCTTGCTTGTATGATATGGTGGAATTACCATTAGATATGACGTTTTGTTTGGCCTGTGTTTATTATTTCAAGCCTTGATAAATTACATGAATGGGATGAACACTGGAAATTGTTTAGATTGTTTTGCATGAGAGCTGGGTTTTGGTACTGTAACTTTGTGGTGTGAGCCAAATATATGAATTGTCTTAGGGTCTACCCTGAGGGACTAAGCCTCCATGGGTAGGTAAGGTATCAGTAAAATGGTGCCATGAGCAAGGAGTTGTCATGGTGCTTACATTGTTTAATCTTCAAATGTTTTGAGTTTCAATAGTTCCTTATTTTTAATAATAACAATAGATAAGTAAAATAAATGATAAGTAATTTAAATAAAAAAAATCTCGGTTGCAAATTTTCTTTATCTTTATGTTGTGAGTATTGTGAGTGTTTGGACACCAATCAGTAAATTATGAGTGATCAAATCACCATATATGCTGTTTGGTCTTATTTAGAAATTGACTTTCGAAAATAGAAAAAAAAATAGAAAAAAAAAGGTAAAAGTGTTACCTTAATTATTTTATTTTCCAAGTTTTCGAGAATGGTCTTTAATTATGTTTTCTTAAGAAAATGCAAACAATTTATAAATAAAGGGCAATATACATAATCTTAAAATAAATAAATAAATAACATATCTTGAATGTATCAATTTTATCTTAAATCTCTTTTTCCAAGTATTTTTTTTTTTAGAAAAAAAGGGGGTTTTTCTAGGTGCATCTCTTTAAATAAGCAACTAAAAAAATGAAAAAATATATATATACTTATTTTCTAAAAAAAATTTTGTATAATTTGAAATAAAGAGTTAAAAATAATTTGGACAAGGATTATTCATGTACTGTCAAGTTTTTCAATTTATTTATCATTAGTGGTAATACCGTGGAGGATTAAGTATTAATCAGCAATTTGTGAGCGACAAAATTGCCATATATGTTGATTATTTCTCTTTAGTAATGATGGTATGTTGAATTCTTCTTAACGCTTTGTTTTTTTTTTTATCTTATTTTTATTTCATTTTTTAGTAAGAGAATTTTATCAATTTCCCTTTTTATGAAATAATTCTAGCCAAATTAATTATTTTCCTTCCGTGTTTTATTTATTCATTTTTATTACCGTTTCATAATAAAGGATAATAATAAATGGTTGAAACCAAGTTATTCGTTCCCTTCCAGGTTCTTATCCGTTCCGCTTTTGTACTCCGAGTGGTAACGCCGTGAGTATTTAAGTGTTAATCAGCAACTTATGAGTAATAAAGTCACCACATATGCTGATTATTATTTTTAGATGTAATGATCACATTCTTTAGACCTTTTCTAAAATAGGTGTTAAAAGGATTCTTATAATTAAAATAAATAAATTAAACTAAATTAAAAATTATTATTGGTACAAAAAAAAATTTTCTTCCAAACTTTTTGTGCCTTTTTGTCTCGAGTGACATCACCGTGGACATTTAGGTATCAATCGGTGTATTGTGAGTGATAAAATCGCCACATAAGCCAATTGATCTTATTATGTAAAAAAAAAAATAAAAAAAAATTGTTTCTAAATATTTCCTTTCCAAATCAAATAAAATGTTCAAAATCACAAATAATTTTAATCCTATTTTTTTTTAATTTGAGGAAAAATATATTTTCTCTTTTAGAAATTGATTAAACAAAAAATATATAATAAAAAATGAAAAGAGCAAATAATGGGAAGTAATTTGTCTTTTACAAATTAAAACACATCAACCAATTCTAAAAATTGTTTTCTTTGTGGAAACATAAATTATTTTTCATAAACCTTTCTTTTTCAAAGAATATATAAAATAAAAAATACCAACCCAGTGACACGAATTTCTACTCCGAACTACGTCGACTTTGATCCCTATCACAGGGTACGTAGACCCCAGACTCTCATTCTGGGTCAAGTCCACTCTTGTAAATAAATAATATTTTTCTTAATTTATTATTCCTAACTTTTCATATTTTCATTTTATTCTTTATTTTTATTTTTATATTTCTCTCATTTTTATATATTTATTTTTGCATGTGAATGGTAAAAGGGCAACCAAAATAAATTTGTAAAAAGCCATAAAAATTGCATGATCAACCTAAGGTAACCGTTCCTAGGAACGGGTGTTATGGGCGTGCCTAATACCTTCCCCGCTCACAATCGTACTCCCGAACCTAACTCTAATTCGCAAACCATCCTTGTCCCTTTTTGTTTTTATTTCGGTTTTCCAAAATTTCCCTTAAAATTTTGGTGGCGACTCCCTCCGAAACCGGCCTTCCGCCGGGCGGGCCGGTTTCTCTCTTTTTCTTTCATCCCACGCCATCCGCATCGCATTTTCGGGTGTGACATGTTTTGTGTTGCACTCCCTCTGATCCTTAATATAAGATCATTTTAACTGAATCACGCGGATTAAGAATTGGAATTAAAATTAATTAATTACCTCGATTTCTTCAAAAATCTCAAAATTTTTTCAAAACTATCTTTATTTAATATCTTTCTCTTTCTCTTTGGATACATTAAATATGGACATTTTTGGAAATGTATAATAAATTCTACCTCATATATTGTAAAGTGTCTTATATTTAGGATTAGGACAAAAGATCTTATATATAGGACCGGAGGGAGTATTATGCACCATCCATAGAATCATGATGAATGATAAATTACTATAGATGGTTTTCTCTGACAAAAGAAATATAGATGGTTTGGTTCTAATATGAACTGAAGAAGCTATATATATACTACAAAAAATTTGACTTTCTACGCGGACAAAAGTCATCACTAAATGATGAAACGTCATTACTAAAAGTTTTCAGCAGTGACAATCTTGTCGTCGGCATAAGTCTTGTCGCCAAAAGATTCGGTGACGACAAAAAAAGTCCCCACCAAAAGTAGTCATTTAGCGGCAAAAATAGTTGTCGCTGAAAATATAAACTATCACCATTGAGAGTTTGTTGTCGCTGAAAGTTGTCATTTGGCGATGACACAATTCTCGCCACCAAAAGCTGTCATTTGATAACAACATTTAGTTGCTACCGAAAGTCTATTGAACACCATTGCCACATCACCATCAGCCAACACCATGTTACCACCTCGCCACACATAGGCCCGCACCACATCACACATGGGCGTACACCACATCGCTGCCATGTCATATAATGGTTTCAAATATATCTTCACCTAGGTGCAAACCGATGACCTCTTATTTCTAATGCCTTTATATTCACCCTTTTGCCAGTTGAGCTGAAATATATCTGCATTCATTATATGAAATATTAAATATATATTATTTATCTGCATACTAATATACTCACTCACACACACACACACACATATATATATATTTATAAATCAATATATTATTAAAAAATACACATATGTTTTATTTTCAATTACTAATATCATAAAATATTTTATTATATATATTTATATGATAATTTTTTATTTTTAAATATTAAATAATTTTCCTATAAATATATTTTCCTTTCTTTGAAAAGAAAAAAAATTGTTTTCCTAGCTGACTTTTAAATTTGATTTTTATTTTTAAATAAAAATAATTATATATATAATATTTATGATCCATATGCATAATATTATATTATTTTATGTTATTTTTTGCATAGTCATATCATATAATATATATCATATATTATATTATTTAATAAATTATATTATATATATGTTTCATATATATTAGAGGTGGAAGGGATTGGGTAGGGTCGAGTTTTATGTTAGCCCGTGGTCTGATTTGAAGTCTTGGTCAAGTATTATATTATATCTTTTTTTTATTTTTTTAAAGAAAAATTAGAAAATTGAACTTCTACTTCTTGTGCTAATTATGATCCAAGTAGTTCAATATGGTTCAACTCATCTTTTTTTTACCAAATAAAATTATGACGCAAATATTTCTATATAGTCCAACCCAAATAGTTCAATGATTAATCTGACATAGTCTTTCAGCCCAAATAGTTCAATTATTGTTAGGTTTAGTATAATATAAATTTTAATGATGATAAATGTAGAGTAATAAGAAACAAATGCATCATAGTTATTTAACATATATATTGTTCCTAAAAGAAGAAAAATGCGCATTAACATGTATTTAATTGTATTTATGCTACATATATCATGCTATGCACTTATATATCTACTTTGCTATTATATTTTACAATACAAGATAAGTATATAAATTAAACTAATTATTTGATTTGTAAGTGTAATATATTAAATGTAGGATTGTCCAAGTAGGAAGAGTGAGCATTGGAAAAGAGAAAGGAGAACTAACATCATATCTCACTCAAAGAAGAAAAAGAGAAATGATGCTCTAAGAATTGAAGATCACAAAAGAACATGCTAAGAATGGAATAACCAAGTGAAAGTGGAGCATAACTTTTTGAGGACATAACTATTAGATATATTTTGTTTTTACTTAGGTATTGAGGTGGTTTAGATCATTGAAAATTACTTAATCTTGTTACCATATCCCCCAAATTAGTAAGTATAAGTAAATTTGATATTAGCATGTGTTAAAATTGAAGTACATTGGCCGACAAACAAATTTTGTTGGTTGATTCATGCTAATTTTGTGCAAAATTCGAATTTTGAATTTGAAATTCGAATTTCGGGCTAAGCATAGTTAGTGAAAATATGATCTTAGCTCTGATAAATGAATTTGGCTCTAAAATTCAAATTTTGAGCTAAGCATAGTCACTAAAAGTGCGTAAAAATTGCTGAAACTCAATTAAAATTTGACTACTTATGAAGTTTAAAGTAAGTTCAAAGTCACAGCCTCTGATAGACAAACTTTGAAGTGCAAAATTCGAATTTCAAGAGGAGAACTTTAGTGCCAAGTTGAGCAAGCCTCTGATAGATGAATTTCGATTTTTGAAATTTAAATTTTAAGTGCAATGCAAAAACATGAGACAATTGTATATACTCAACAGATGAACCTATAGAATGAAAATTCGTATGTTTCAACATGGGATATATTTGACAAATTCAAAATTTAAATTTTACTCTTAAATAGATGAATTTTGGAAGTTCAACATTGAAATCTTTAGCTTATGGTCTCTTTGAAATTTATCTGTTAGTACCCAAAATTCGAATTTCAGTGTGTCAGACACATTAAATACAATTGGTGAATAACTAGTTTTGCAAATAACCATAAATTAACATCTTTAATGGATAGATCTTATGTCTAACGGCTAGTTAAGTCACAATCTATAAATAGAACTTCATTTGAACTTATGGATAACGATTTTAAGTAAGTTTATGTCAAAATGCTGCTGTAATTTATAAAATGTTTCTGTGTTAGCATTCAAAACTAAACACACCTCTTTAGAGTGAGTTTCAATGTATCATTTACTCTAAAAAAGAGTTTTCATTTTGTATTCATTTTTTTCTACAATTTTTGGGTAGAATCTTAGTGTGGGGAAATTACACACCTCATAAAAGTATGGGGAGAGTGGCTTCACAAATGCCTACTGGAACTTGTGAGATGTACTGAGACTTCACAAGTGCCCGGATCAAACTTATGAGATATAGTGAAAATTTCAAATGGTTGTTTGAGAACTAAACGTAAGCCAACTGGTGTAGGCTGAACCAATATAAATTTTTATTTTTGATCCTTCATCTTTTCATTTCATCTATCTGTTTTATCATCATCTGTTCAACTCTATCTTACACCTAATTCACCTCCTCTCTTGGATAATAAGCCAAACCTAACAAATTATGAATGTATTAAACTATTATGGTATTCCAAATAATATGTGTTTAATATTTTTCAAAGCTACATATAAACATAAAAAAATAAAACCGCTTAGGCCAAGTCAGGTCAAGTGGTATGAGAAGGTTGCTTGAAACTCAGTCTGGCTGGGTCAAATGGCCCTACCCAAAGCTTAAGTTTTGGTTTCATGCTAAAAGGACTATATTTGTTTTGAGCTAGGCCGCTTCGGGTTGAACCGGATTGATCAAATGCAAGATTTTCCCCCACACCTATATATTATATATAATATAATAGGAATTTGGAAAAAAAATCATTAAAACAATATTGTAATTTTGATTTTCATTGGATTTAAAAGAAAATACAATTATTATTAATAATAAATAACATTAATATTAATTTTATATTAAATATATAAGAAATTAATTACTTAACCTAGTAAGAATTCCTCCAGATTGATTATATTAGATAGTTAGATATTAGCTTGTTCTCTTAATTCTCTTTTATTGGTTTTACAAATCTCTATATTAATTAAAAAAATTATCCTAATAAGAATAACATATTTTATTAATTAAGATGAAGGAAAAGTAAAGATAAATGTGGAATAAATTTAATGCTTCAATCATTCAAGTCTTTAATCTTAAGAAAAAACAAAATACTTTCAAAATGCTTAAAATATTTCAAATGAAAGAAAATAGTAAAATACTTTGACTTCAACCAAAGATATTTGATAATTTTTATAATACAAAATATATGTAAAATATCTTTTTTTATAATAAAATTGTACAAATATAACACAATTATTGTTTCAATATATTATTTATTAATTTTTTAAAATGAAAATAATAAAAATTCAAAATATTAGTTTTGGAGACACATTGTTGCCGCTAAAAGTATGACTTTCGGTGACAGCAGAATAAGTTGTCATGAGAGTATGACTGTCAGCGACGACACAAAAAATCATCGCTAAAAGTCATACTTTAAGTGACAACTTTTTATTGTCATTACCGAAAGTCATACTTTTAGCGACGCCTATTTGTGTTATTGCATAGAGTCATACTTTCAACAACAACTTTTCTATTGCCACCGAAAGTCATACTTTCAGTGACGACTTTTTCTTATCACCATCAAAAGTTGTCACTGAAAGTTTTTTTTTTTTTGTAGTAGGCATTGCATGAAACTTTGTTCTTTCTTTTTGGGTGTATAAAGAATACCTTTGCAAGGAATCAAATGTGTTGAGCTGTAAGAATCTTAATGGAGTTTTGATTATAACTAAGTAAATGTCACTTAGCTATAAGAAATTAGTGGCTAATTAAACATTAACCTGCTTAGGTGTAACCAGGGAACTTGAAAGGTATGAGAATATTGTGTTTGTAATATATGCTAAGCTTTGGACACACATCTTGCCCTTTCTGAACAAGAGCCTTGTGGATCTTGGTCTACTCGGAAAGGTTAGAAAAATGAAAAACTGACGACAGATTTGCTTTCAGAATGGAAAATTTGGTGTAGAAAGCTTCCATTTTTCTGATGGCTTCAGAAGATTTATTCCTTCCCGCCTTTCTTTAAGTTTGTAAATAAGGCACGTGTGTATATATATATATATACATATATCCACTTCAGTCTAGCTTTGCTTTCTTGGCCTGAGACGTTCTAAATCTTTAGGTTGTGGAAGTGTGCAAAATGAAATGGTAAAGAAAGTCGACGATAAAAATTGGCCAGATGTCCATGTGATTCTCCAGTTAACTTCAACTATATTCACATATTTTGCATAACTAGATTCATCTATCAGAGGGTAGACATTGGTTAAGATCGCAAACATAGTCTACTCCATTTTTAACGTCTCCCTAAACCAAATGTTAATCCATTCAAATATTACAGTCTTCCCTGGCAAAGGCATGCAGAACCGGTCAATACAAAATCTGAATAAAAGCATAGGCAAGCATAAGACATTTAAAAAAAATAAAACTTAGAGAACAAAAAGAAATGCACATTTCTGCATTTTTATAATGGAAAATTATAAGAGAACTTTTTAAAGAATATAACAAGTCTACGAGTTAGTCAACGTACTGGAGAATCTACAGCATATGTGGATTTCAAATCATGAAAAATAGAAAAGATAAAAACTTTTTTGGGCCAACTACAAAAATTAAACTTTAGCCTGAAATAAATAATGAGCATACATGTATCTTTTACTAGAACCAAAAAAAAAAAGAACGTAGTAATTTTTTTTTATTAAATAATCGTGTAGTAATATTAGTATAGCTTTTTTTCATCCAAAAATATTTAACAGCTCTAAAGGCTTGGTGGCTATAAAAATAGTACTGTATACTGAGCTTAATTTCGTTTATTGAACACACGAAAGGCATGTCATTTTGGGCCTAAAAAAAGAAACAAAAGCAGATACAAAAAGCAAAAAACATTGAGCCCATGCCCAAAATATGTACAGAACTAAGGGATCTAGAGTGCCACAGATGTACATAACAAAGTGAATTTTTGTTTTCTTTTGGCGTTTTTTTTTTATTTTGTAGAGTTTAGAAAAAAAAATGATCAAAGAATAAAAATGTATATAATCTATTTCCTTTTTCCTCATTCAATTTCTTTCTAAACTCTATGGAAATGTATATAGTCTCTTATATATTTTTAAAATTATGCTAATATATTATTGATTTATTTATTTTTATTTGAATAAAAAAGAAAATATATTAAATATTATGCTTATACATGATAAATTTTATTTCCCAAAGTAATAAAAATAAACTTGCAAAAAAAAAAAAGATGAAGTCAAATAAAGTTTTTGTCTAAACTCTATGATCTTGCTAACCTAAGAGAATCTATTAATTTATGTATTGGATTACAAATCGAGAAGAGTCACATACATCATATAAAAATATTAGATAACTTCTCAAGACTTCAAGTGAATCAGATTAATCAAATCATATTTGAAATTAAAAGCATTGAAACTGTCAAACATATCATCAAAGAGAGACGGATGGGATGTAATCACCATAACTATATTTTGTTACCATATACTCAGTATAATATGTTAACAAATTTTATTTTTATTATTATAAAATAATTTAATTATTTTAAATTACTTATATTTAAAAAAAATCAATAGGAGGTTGATAAAAATTATTATAGAAGATTACTAATCACCATTACATATAAATCATTAATTTTCCTTCTATCCTATCATTAAAAAACAGCTTTTAGAATACATGCCTATTATACAAGCATTACATTACATAATTGATTGGTTAATATTACATTACATTATATACTTCATGAAGAAAATATTATTACTTTCTTTGCTCAAATTGAAAAAAAAAATCTTGCACATTAGCTGTAACAAAAGCATAATTATTCTCTTTTTTATAAGGTAGAAATAAAGCATAATTATTCTTTAAATACATATTAACGTGTGAAATATGGAACATTTCAATCTTTAACATACCCAAAAAAAAAAAAAGCAACCCGTGCAATGCACGGGGTTAAGTGTTATACTCCTTTTAATTCTTAATATAAGATTCTTTTAACCAAATTATACGAATTAAGAATAGGAGTTAAAACTAATTAACTACATCAATTTTTCTGAAAATTTCAACCTTTTTCCAGAACTACCCTAATTTAATCTCTTTTTCTTTCTCTTTCTCTTTGAATATATTAAATAAAGACATTTTTTAGAAACGTATAATAAATATTATCTTGTTTATTGTAAAATATCTTATATTCAGAATCAGGATAAAAAATCCTATATATAAAATCAAATGGAGTAGTTTAGTAGAATCAAACCTTTTGGCTTGTGATGGGAATGCAGTCAACTTGGGGACATCAATGAGTATTACCAACGTTCTTGTTTTTGACGACTTCCATTCAATAATAGTGTGATTTTTTTCTTCTCCTTTTTTTTTTAAATAAAAAACTATGAAACTAGTGGAAACAGATTATCTAAGGTATTTTTCTTTGCAAAAAAACAAAAACAGAGAAGCACGCGTGCTAGTAAAAAAAATTAGAATAAGAGTGGGTCTTGCATGTTTGGTTCTTTCATTAAGAAATAAATGCTCTTAAATCTTATATCAGAGTGATAAGAAGTAAGTGTGTCTAGATATATAAATTAAGAGGCAAAAGTTTTAGTTTTTTAGACTATCTCCCTTGTTAGATAGTTTTATCGAGTTTCTTAAGTTCAATTGGTTAAAACAATTTTTTTTTTACAATAGTATTCAAAGGGATTCAATTGATTTTTTTTAGCCAAATTAAGTGTTGAGTATACTCGAGAAAGATGTTGGCAGATTGAAATAAGCAGTGGCTATTTTTTTTTTTATTATAACTATTATAGAATTTAAAGAATAAGTAATATTACTAATACTATGAAGTTTAATGAATGATGAATATATTATGATATATTTTACATTGAAAAAATGATTATTATGCCTCTAATAAAACTAGAACTAGCGTGAATCTTGTTGGAATATGGGACGATCCGAAAAATACAAGGGCTTGCCAACTTTCTGCTTGGATGGACTTTTTTTAGCCCAGTATACCAAGCATGAGCTAGTGGGCCTTGCTTTTTTTTTTTTTTAAATGTTAATACTATTTCTTTTGGGTAAATTGGAATTTCCATATCTATAACCACAATTCACAAAAATAAATTATCAAAATATTAACTTGGGAGAATGATATTTAGATATCAAAACTTTTAATTAATGACACTTAAGGAGAAAAAGATTCTAAAATAATAAAAAAAGACCCATGGTCTTAAATTTAACAAAATTTAATTATTAAATTACTTAAAAACTTTTCATGGAATAATAGTATCAAATGACTAAATTAGAGTGTTAAAATCTGGGTGCAAGAGTATCAAATTTTTGAAGTTGAGTGTCAAATAACATGAGCTGATAATTGTAATTAGTGAGTGAAATTTTATTCTTCAATATAAAACGGGGGAAAATTAATGTTAAATCCTGAAATCACAATATCAAATGGCTGATGAAAAGTGTAAAAAATTAGGAATGAAAATTCTAATTTTAGAAGTTTAGATTTGAAACTCATCCTCAGTAATTTGACACTTAAATTTTATGATTTGACATTAATTTTTAGTCATTTTACACTAAATAATTTACGCTCACTAAAATTAGAAGTCTCACTCTCAGTTTTTTACACTTCTCATCAGCCATTTGATATTGTCATTCTAGAATTAGACATTAATCTTTCTCTATTTTACATCGATAAATGGAATTTCATTCATCAATTACAACTATTTACACATATTATTTGACACTCAACTTTTGAAATTTAACACTCGTGCATTCATGTTTTGACACTCTTTTTCAACTATTTGACACTGTAATTTCAAGAAGGGTATTTAGATAATTTAATAATAAGATTTTTTTAAGTTTAGGACCATGATTCTTTTTTTGTTATTTCAGAATTTTGAAGTCCTTAAGTGACATTAATTCAAAGTTTGGGTTTCTAAGTGACATTCTCTCTATTAACTTTCACACATAAGAATTCATAACAAGACTCACGAGCTCATGTATCTTGCCCAATTCTTTACCGTCTTTTGAGAATGTTTACTTAGTCTTTTTTTGTAAGTTGTTATGTCATATTTTAGTTTTTTTTTTCTTTTTTTACCCTTAATTACTTTACTGTCCACCTTGTAAATTGTTACTCTTAGGGCCCATTTGGTACACAGGAATGCTTTTAATGGAATGGGAACATGAAAGAAAATAAAATTTTGGTAATAAGAAAAGAATAAACTTAAAAAAGAAAAAATTCCCTACATCATCGAGGAAGAAGGACCATTTCCGTAGTATAAGGGACAAGAAGAGAACGGCAAAGGGAACACTAAATAGATTTATGATGGAGAACGTTGCATAGATCTATGATGGTGAAGCACTAAACAAATTTACAATGGTGTCAAGGTGAAGCATGGCTAGATCTACTGTAATGGAAGACAATGGAAAATGGTCACATCAGTAATGGTGGAGGACATTAAGCGTAGTCAAATCTGTAATGGAGAATACTGACATTGGAACAGACAACAATGCTTTTTATTGTGACAAAGAGGGTGGAATCGATTTGGGTAAATGGTGAGAGCAATGGAAGATTGTCAAAGAATGGTCAGATCTATAATCACCATTATGCTCTGTCCGATGATTTGCAGCTAGGTGATGCATATGAGGGATGAGTTTCAGTGAAAATTTGAATTAAGTATGAGGGTATTTTGGTCAGGTAAAGATTGTTCTCTGGAAGCTCCACAAATTCCTTCACACCCCCAATGGAAGAAGCCTTCCCGAGTTTAATGGAAAATTGACTTTCTTGAGAAGCACCATTTATGCACATCGAACCAGGTAATTTGGTCATTCCCTTTCATTTTCTCTTTCCTTTGTCCAAATTCCTTCGTACCAAATTGGCCTAATTCTTTTTTTTTTTTTAATGAAAATGCTCTTCTATACATAACAAAACAAGAACAAGAGAGAACAATATTCACAACTACCTTTCATCATCCGCCTCCTACATTCCTACAATAAGGTGGAGGATGATCAAAGGTTCAAAAATCTTGATTTCTAGTATGGGCAATATTGGCCAGCCTATGAGCTTTAATGTTAACATCACTATACATGTAAAACAAGGAAATTTTCCTCTCCCTATCCACAAAGTTCTCACATGATCAAGAATATCCTGGTAAGTGTGGTTGTTGCTATTGAGTCTAGTAAGCAGATTAATCACTTTAGTGTAGTGTAGTTCATGAACATGTTGATGGCTTTTAGTTTCCTATTCCAACTGAGCTCAAGACCATGAATGATGCTCAGAATTGAGAATATGGCCATCCTAAAACAGAGTCTTAGAATACCTTTTTTGTACTAGTGTGGCATGTGGGAATTTTCCCCATCTTCCATTATGCCCCACAATCCAATCAGCATTATGGTCCCATATAATGCTAGCATGGTACCCCGATCCCATTTAGGTTTGTAAAGCCATGAATATTGAGTTTGAATGTAACTAGATCGGGTGGGTACCAACTTACTTACGTAGCTTTCTGATGCTTCCTTAGAGTGAAGGGTAATTTAGAGATATTTGTATCACAGCTCGCTCTATAGAAGGATAAGGTGGCAGAGTCCTGTTTGGTGAGATCTTCAGGCAAAAAAAGCTTCTAGCATTTGGACGTCCAAATATCCAAGCAAACATAAGCAAAGAGTTGATGGTTGATAATTTAATTCAATTTCATTGGTCAATTATCGTTTTCTTTTTGGTTAATATTTGCTCTCTTTCTACATAATAATTGATAATTTAATAACAAGGATAAAATTGGTATGTTATGCTATTTTTTTTATAACTTTAAGAATATAATTAACTTTTCTTAATATATGTGTGGTGGTTGAAAATAATCTATAAAAAAGGCAGAGGGAGTATTTCATATTTATGTCCCTTTCTAATTTAATTAATGTCTTTGCCTCTTTGGATCATTCATAGTTTGCTTTCCATTTGTTTTATTCGTTCAATTCATTTCAATTATCAACAATCAAATGTGGCTTACACATCTTTGGCAGCATTAGCTGAACCATATGAACCACATTTTTTTTCATGCTTTGACTCACTGTACATATGGGGTTGTTTGTATTTTATATGATGTAGTCATGAAATAAAAAAAAAACATATATCATATATACTGGACTAAATAATTATTCAACATTTAATAAGTTGACGTTATTGCTCAAAATAGAAAAAAGCTTCCATCATGTTTTTGGGTAAACAAAAACAATACTACTATTAATTTGATTAAAAACAGTGTTCTTAAAAAGCCCAAATGAGGGAGCCCAACTTGAAATGGGCGGCCTTTTTTGCAGCTTAGCCCAATTTTAATTCGTTAAATGGGCCAGCCTATAGTCCAATTATTAAATTGCTCAAAACTGGTGTTATTTTATGAAAAAAGACCAACCGATTGGAGCCTAACTTGAAATGGGCTGCTTTTTTATGTGGTTTAGCCCACTTTTATATGTTAGATGGTCCAGTCCGCTAGGCCTGACTCATATTGTTATTGTCATCTCTGCTCATATATTTGTATACATCTCAAAATAAATCTTACTGTTCATGATTATTATAACTAAAAAATGTTTAACAACTTCCATTTAATTTCCCGGGCAGCCAAGGAAAAAATTAACATATTAAATTGTAAATATAGAGAGGTGTATGCTTTTTCTTTGTGGCCGAACAGAGACGTGTATGCGGGCACTGATCTAGGATTAAGTTAATGGTGGGGCCAAAGTTAAGGGGGGAAAAATAAACATCCTCATATAACTATATTTTTCCATTAAATTGTTAGAAGATTTTAACACACACCCCCACTGACTTTTTAGTAATTTATCAAAATGAAATATTACATTTGTTATATAATAAATGTATCAATAATTAAATTTATGCTAAACTTTTCAGACTTACTTCTGCAATATATATATATTATATAGTTTGTAAGAAAATTATTTTTATGGACAAAACTTACATGAAATATATGATTAGGTTATTTAATCAAATTATGTCCATGTGTATTATTTTTATACTTCACTAAATTTATTTACTGTTAACTCTCCATTTAATTTTAAAAAACAAAAAACTTAAAAACTCTCCACATGTGAGTCACTCTCATCTCTTTTTACATCAAATATTCTTCTCCTTCTTTAATTGTGGTGCGAAATTAGTCTTGGGTATACAATTATGTTATATACTAGTTGAGAGAGTTTTGTCACTCTTATAATATTACCCAACTTAATTTGGATTAGTCAAAATCTGAAATAACTATAAGATACCAAGGTGTTCAATAAAAAAAGTTAATTGGTAGTAATGGAAAGTGAGAAATTTGGAATATCTTATGAGTTAGGAGCTGAGGCATGTAGCTTCTTCTACGTACTAAGTCTCTTCACGGGAATAAATTTCTTGTCACAAAAGAGTTTGCAGAAGAAGCTGGGTTAAATAATGCATCCTATCTAAGGAACTAAAACTTTGTGTTTAACTCTCAATCTTTTTTACTGGCCAAAAAAATCCCAATCCATGTTAAGAAAATCATCTGTTGGTGCTTTAAGTTTATATGAATTTTTAACTAAGTCTCTATAATTAAAAATTTTTCAGACACATCTCTACAATATATCATGAGTGCAAACTTAATCTTTCCATTTTCATCTGTTACTTTTTTTTTTCCACTTCCATTTTCATCTGTCAGAAATTGTATTTTTAGTCATGGATTAAGAGTATCTAGCTAATAACCTGGCATATAATGGTTCAAGTGGCAAGTTAACTATGACATGGATCCACGTAACAAGCACGTGATCATCACCGCACCCCATATTCCACTTGTATATATGGTCCACGAAAATGGGTTCCATATATAAGGAGAAAAGAATATAGTTGATGGGAGTGTTCAATCTGACAGCAACAAGCATTATATATTACCCTTCGTTGTCTACGATGCATGGATGATGCTGCCGACGTGTGGAATTGCTTAAATTCTATTTGCGAGAAAGTATTATATATGGATATGCCAGAATTTGATTCTTAAATAGTGATAACAATATAAACAAAGGAGAATTATCTACCTGGTTTCTATATTTTTCTTAAATTTTTAATTTGGTTCTTTATTTATATATATACTCTTTTTAAAAAAAAATTATCTGTGTCCACTTGCTGTTTTGGTATCCAAGTTAGTATTTAACTTGACACATCAGCAGCTTCTTAACACCGTTAAAGGTACATCATCAATATAGGGATTAAATTACTTATATATGAAAATATGGGGATTAATTTAATTTGTAACCATGATTTAGTATAGGAATAAGTTTGAACAATTTTAAACTATCGCTAGGAACATATATATATCCTCTTTAAAAACTGTTGTACGTAAATTAAAGGGACCGTCATATTAATTTTTTTTTCTTATGCAACCTAAGAATTCATTATTTTATCATAAGTGACTTTGAATGTAAATTCCATCAAATAAATGAAACCTTATTGTATTTATCTCTCTCTAATTATATGATTTGGATTCAGTTGGGTATATATATTAACATTAATTAATTTGGAGGGAAATTCTGACAAGGATAGTGAAAAAAGTGGAATTAGATTCTGCTTAATTGTCATGATCTTCTTTTTCTTTTCATGGCCGAGAGGATTTTGTGAACATACAAACTATAATATCAAACCTATAAAGTAAGAATAGGGATAAACAATTGAAGAATATCTATTTAATTCATGTTCTCATAACAGTTTTTTTTATTTTTGAAAATAAAAAAATAAAAAAAACTTATTTGATAGTCCTATTTTTTATAAAATATTTTACAAAATAAAAAAAATAAAATAATTGAAAACTCATAACATCTTTAATTGCAAAGTTATAAATTTTTTGTTATGAAAAACATAAGAAAAGACAGAAAATATTCACATGATTAATTATAAAGTTATAAATTTTGAATAACACATTTAGTTATAAATTTTAATAATAATTATTTAAATAGATTTTTTTATTTTCAAAAATCATTTTAAAAAATAATTTTATAAAATTATTTTGAGAATATCAAAATAGAACACAGAGTAACACTCTCACACGTTTCCGATGGAAACATCTTTTCTTTGGGTTCCAAATTGTGGGGTGTATATGGATTGGGAGATTCTACTCTTTTTTTTTTTCCTGTTATGCCATCTTCTAAAAACCATGAGGAATCTATCAGTTTGATTCCTAAATTGATAGGAGAAAAAAAGTTTAATTCCTAAATCATAGATTCCACTTTGGATAAAAGGAAATTCTCTAATTTGTGTCGTCATGGCTGAGATGATGCGCACACTCAGAGTAGATTAGATAGTAAGCTCTCTCAATCTCTTCTTTTGAACTTTTTTGACCACGAGCACTGATTAAAAGGATACTATATAAAACATATACAGAATTAGATGCTACCAAATCAATTAAAGGTAAACAAATGGTTGGAGGTTTGATTCCTAACTTTTGTATGTGGAACAAATTTAGTTATAAGAGATCTACGTACCTTTTGCTCCTTAGTACCCAAAAAAAATTAATCCATATTGTTGGGGAGTACTCCTAATTCATGACAATAAAAAAAGAGAAAAAACACACAGAACTGAGAATTAGATGTTGCCACATTGTTCATGACAATTAAAAATGATTTTGGTCTTAGAATAATCTAAGACACCCAACATCAATGTAACAGAGATTGATTTTGGGCCAATACAGGCATGTTTCATTGGTAAGAATATAACTCATTCCCTATAAGGGCATCAATTCGAATCTTATTGTTGATTTCGTTAATAGATAATATGTAAATTTTTTAATTTGAGCCATAAACTCTACCCAAACTTTGGTAATTCCCATAACCTAACTTATAGAAACTTTTGTTTTTCTTTTTTTTTTTTGTTGGGGTGGGGTGGGGGGGGGGGGGAGAGTAATTTTGAAAGTGTCTTGTGTTCAAAAATTGTAGTGATTAAGGATTGAGAGAATCTCTAGCCCTTGGGGATATGTTTTGGTACACAATCTAAGAATTGAGTTGTATTGTTTATGATTTATAAATAATATAATTTGCTGTAGAATTTATATTTTATATCAATATTGTTTGAAGGGCCTCACATTATTTGATATTCTCTTATTTCACTATTGCTTGTGGACTTCTCATTGGCAAATATACATGGTGGATAATTTTTTTTTAATATTGAATAATTTACTTCTAAGATTAGGTGATTTAGTAATCAAAACATGTTTTTTTTGGACAAATAAAGATGTTTTTTATTTGTTACAAGGGATACATAAGAATACGAAAACAACAAATTATATATCAGTAAATATATCTGCCTACATAAATACTTCTCATTCTAGATTATAATGCATATGAACTCGAATAATATTTTACCGCTTGGGTACCACCCGTGTTAATGGTCTTTTCATTTGGTGTTAAAATAAAAACTCAAATATTCTTACCCGAACTGAAAATTTCACTTATATATTGAGCAAATTAATGATATAGTAAAAAAAAATCCCTTTCTTCTCAAATTGCTAATGAAGATAAAGTTTTTCAATTTCAACCTTTAAATATAAAGATTACTTTTTCACTCAATTTAGCATTTCAAAGATAAAAGTTCTTTAGTGCCCAAACAACTTTTCTCGCTCAAAATGATCCCTTAATTAAGAAGCATTACTCTCCGGTTTATGAAATATATCTAGCTTTGATTAAAAAAAAATTAATGTTTCTGAGAGTTGAAGACATCTAAGCCAGTTTATATATTGGTTAACACTATGTGATATTTTATTTTTCTTAATGGAAGAATTATTTTTATTGGAAAATATTAGACGGATTGAGTTGATTTATTTTAGAGGATCAAATAATAAAGATTGAAATATGAGACTCCTATCTTTAAATTAAAAGACTGAATTAAAAAGGAAAGTGATCAAATAATCCTTAAATTATGTTCGTCATTCTCATTCGCATGGGTAGCTAAACCATAACGAGGTGAACAATTACAACTCCCAAAATTAAAAATCATTCCGTATTAGGAAGCTTCTTAGCTTAAACTTTATCCTTTCATGAAAAGAAAATGAATGATGCATATGATGAAGATAGTTATAACACACACAATTAGATTCTACCACAGTAACCTTCTTTTATTTGCAAAATCGAAAATGGCCCCCATGTATTCACATGGAGCTTGAAATGAATCATACAGTTCATGAATCGTAAGCTGTGTGCACGATATCCTATAACTTTTATAGATATATTGATGATCTACATGCACATATCACAAAATGAATCACATTGCCAATTAGCTTATAAATAATTCGACTTCTATGACTTTTACAGAGACATTGATGATCGATAGTTCTAGTGAGAACGATACCCAGGGTAAGGTAGCAGTCGAATACACATAACTGATCAGAAATAGAGTGTGCATGTGGTTTTAAATTATGTCAAACGGTATCCTTTTGGGCCACCCTAAAAGATGAGGTTTTCAGCATATATCAAAACCCCACGTTTTGGATCCTAGTTCGAAGGAAATTATAAAGGGTCTCTGCACAGTTTTATATTTCATATTCTCCCTATTTTTTTTCAGTATTTTCCATTGCCAAATTCACAATGAATAGAAATTTGTAAGAATTTGAATCATCCATATCAACTTCTAAGATCAAGTGACTTACTTAATTAATCAAAACATGTTTTTAGGGACAAATAAAACATCATTTCATTACAATAAATTATACTAAAATATAGCTAGCTAGTGTCGATCCTCTACCAAATCTTGCATTATGCGAGTAAATAAACGTAGATTAATTCGACTTTTGGTAACTAAACCGAGTATGTGTGTAGGAAAATAATATATATATATAGTTTTATATGAATAAATCAAAGATTTGGTTTTAATCTGATCATTATGGTGAATTATACAATATCTACTTTAGATATCACCTCAGTGCTATAATTACAGTGTATCATGTAATATGATGTGTCCATTTTATACACATAAAATACCCACATTTAAGCTCTAAATTATATTTAAATATGTTTATATTGGTATATTTTAGCATGATTTGACATATTTTTGTATTTTATGACGTTATAGGTTCATTTGGAAGCATTCGGAGCAAAAACGTTACAAATCGTTCATGCTGAAAAGTTGTGACACCCTTTGGTATTTTGATCATAACTCTGACATATGAGCTCCAATTGAGGTGATTTAAGATGCGTTAGAAAGCTAAGACATAGATCTAAAATTTTTATATTTGAGTTTTCCCAAATTCTAACTTTATCATGGTGAAAATCAAAATCAAAATGTCAATACGAGCTGATAACGTAACGAAGTTGAAAGCTGGAACTGTCCGTACAACAGTAACCATCCGGCGCCGGGTCAACGTGGATTTGGACGTTTTCCAGCAATTTAGAAGCACATGGTGCCGTATCAGTTAATTTTATGGTTACCCGGCGCTAGGTCATGCAACAGGGGTCCGTAAAAACACGTTTTTTTTACGTGTTTTCATGATATTTTGGGCTTTTATGGGCTTCTCAAATTTTTCTATATAAAGATACACGATAGCAACACAACAGGGGATTCAGAAACACACTCAGAAGCCAAAGAACAAGGTTTTAAACACATCTATGAGCAACTAGGAGCATCTTATAGAGAGAGAGCAAGGGGATTCGGGGAGTATTATTGATAGATTTATTTTTCTCTAATATAACTCTGTTTTCTTATTATTTTCACTATGATTTGGGATTTTAGTTGTGATTTAATTTCTATTTCCATGAGTAGCTAAATTTCCCAGTCGGGGGTAGGGATGTAGCCTGACTGGGATGGATTGGATTTGTTTCTCTAGTTAAGACTCTTTGATTTGTTCTTCAAGTTATATTTAATTTATATTTTTATTATATTTATCTTTTTTGTTCGTTCATGTGGATTTTACGCTTGATCACCATAGAATCTAATTAATGGGTAAACTTGATGGACTGAGAGGTGAAGAGTAAACCTAGATATAGAGAGATAAACATGAATAACTAATTTAGAGATAGAATTAGGAATTCATGATGATATATGTTGTAGTTTTCAAGGTTTAATTAGAAAATTTAGTTGCGCGAGAGCAAATTGAATTCTAATTAAATTAGGACAAATTGACCGAGAGGTAATTAGGACGCTTTAGAAACAACAATCACTATAATTATATAGAGTCTAACTAAGAAATAAAATTTAATTATCTAATAAGGTGAATCCTGATCCCTTGACGCTTCTAAAACTGAATCGAACCTTAGACTTCATATTGTTTTCTATTTCTTTCCTTTTAAATTTGAATTATCAATTTGATTATCAATTAATTTTTGGGATTAGAAGTTTGGACTATAAATTTACTACATCCCTTGAGTTCGACCTCTGGAATACTCCGGAGATTTTTTTTTATTACTGCGATGGACCATGTATACTTGCAGGATCCCGATCATAATACAAATAAAAAGTTATTAATAAAATCAATAATATATGTACCAATCTAAATATGCAATTTGTATATAATATACATAATATATACTCTTGTGTTTTTAGTGTTCGTAATGCATAATATGTATAGCAAATATGTACAAATAGGTATACGTAACTATCATCATATCACACAAAGATGAACAATTGATTCGACTTTTATCATGAGAGAAGATAAAAAGAAGTATTCTGGTTGTCTTTCGATGACTGGAACGAATTATATTCATGACAGAGAAGGTGGGGGGGTGTCAGGGCTCAGGGTCACTATGGCAATAGCAAATATGTACAAATAGGTATACGTAACTATCATCATATCACACGAAGATGAACAATTGATTCGACTTTTATCATGAGAGTAGATAAAAAGAAGTATTCTGGTTGTCTTTCGATGACTGGAACGAATTATATTCATGACAGAGAAGGTTGGGGGGGTGTTGGTCGCCACTCAGGGTCACTATAGCAATAGCATCTTAATGCGAAAGTAATAAAGGTTTTCACTGGCTAGCATATATTTGAGAGATACTCTTAATGTATGATCAAAGAAAATATAATAAAAACTAAGAAATATTTTTTCTGAATTTAAGTTTTTAACTTAAATTAATTCCTAATCCTTTGTTTGATTTGCAGGGTTTTGGAGGGGAGGGTCATGTCCCCTGATTTGGTTCAGGAAAAAAAATTTTAAAAATTTCGTCACATTTAGTTTAGAAAAAATGTAAGGTTCGGGGTAGCCTCCCCTTCCCTCTTCTCTATTCCTTTAAAAAATGAGGGATTTTGGAATGAAGTGTTGTAGATAAAATTTATTGAGACAAAATTAACCTTATTAAAAATTCAAATTCTCAAATTGCTCTGAAAATCCCTCCCTCCAATCAAACCAAACAAGAGACCTTCCGCTTCTCTTCCATCCTTGAAATGAGTCATATTACTTATGGTTTGTAAATTGTTTGCAGCTTCTTATAATTTTCATAGATATATTGATGATTTGCACATAGTATGAAATAAGGCAAACTATTGACTTATAAATAATATGACTTTCAATAGCTATCATAGATATATTGATTGGTGAAGGTGAGAACCATACCTGATGTAAGGTCGTCAAATACACATTACTAAAGAAAGAGTATGTGGTTTTGAAAATGTGTTTCTAAACTTATAGTTGAGATTCTCTCTCTTCTTTTCTTTTCTTTCTTAAATTTGTCAACAGGCATACTTTATTAAGGATCTGAGTGTGGTTAGAGAAAATATGAATAGGCCAAAAGAATTCTTCACATTAACTATTAACCAATATACAATATTTATAACGAGTGGTTATGAGTTGTACATATGACACATGTTACACTAGCTGGTAAAACTAACTTACTTTAGCTACAACTATCCTCGGTTACTCTTAAACTAATTCTCTATCATTCCCCCTCAATTTGAGGGGTCTCTCTAATACCAAGACTCTTCTTAAATACATCAAATAGAGAACTGGAGAGTGGTTTAGTTAGTCCATCTGCAACTTGACTTGTTGATGGTATATAGTGCACTTGGATTTCCTTCTTGATTGCTCGCTCTCTTACAAAATGAAGATCAAGTTCTAAATGTTTAGTCCTTGCATGTAAAACTGGATTTACTGTCATCAATACTACCCCTTGATTATCATAGAGAACCTATGGTACATGTGCAGGTCTAACCTATAGCTCACTTAATAATGATTTTATCTAGAGAACTTCAACTACTACTGAAGCCATACTCCTGTATTATGCTTCAGTACTGGAATGTGCTACTGTGATTTGTTTCTTAGATGACCACAATACTAGATTCTCGCCAAAGAATACATAGTGTCCAAACGTGCTTCTCCTATCATTGCAATTAGTAGCCCAATTAGCATCATAGTATGCCATAAGAGACTAGTCCTTGAAAGGTCTAAGACATAGCCCCTATGTAGTAGTGCAAGCCAAGTATCTTAGAATACACTTTACTGCCCTCTAGTGCTCAAACAATGGATTTTACATGAATTGACAGACCTTATTAATAGCAAAGTTGATTTTAGGTTTGGTGATGGTTGCATATTGTAGTGCCCTAATAGTAGAACGATATAGAGAAACATCATTCAAGAGAGAGGATCCTTCTTTAAAAGTTTAAGACCTAAAGTCATTGGTGTCTTTACACCTTTCGCATTGGACACTCTTGTCTTCTTGAGAAGGTCTCTGATATATTTAGCTTGGGAGAGAAACAAACTTCCATCATTCCATTTTATTACCTCAATCCCAAGAAAGTAGCTAAAATTTCCAAGGTCTTTGAGAGAAAATTCATGATTCAATGCTGTAATAACTGCTGAAATATTATGAGAGGACGTACCAGTAATAATGATGTCATCTACATAGACAAGGACATATAATATTTCAAACTGCTTGATCCTTGTAAAGAGAGATTGATTACACTTGCTGCTAGTGAAGCCAAGTATGAGCAGTGTAGCTATAAGTCTCTCAAACCAAGCACGTGGTACTTGTTTGAGCCCATAAAGAGCTTTATGAAGCTTACAAACAAGTGCTTGGTTGCCATGTTCATACCCTTGTGGCTGTTGCATATATACCTCCTCTTGTAAAATGCCATTAAGGAAGGCATTATTGACATCAATCTGCCTCAAAGTCTAATTCTGAGAAAACAACAATGGAAAGAATAATACAAATTGTCACAAGCTTCACCACAGGGCTGAAAGTCTCAGTAAAGTCAAATACCTCACATTGAATGAAACCTTTAGCCACAAGATGAGCTTTGTATCTTGCCACACTTCCATCTGGGTTCCTCTTGATTTTAAAACCCCATTTTTAGCCAATTGCGTTTCTATTGGTAGGTAACTCAACTAAATGCTTGGTCTTGTTCTTCATTAGAGTTGTATATTCCTCATTTATAACCTTTTTCCATTCTAGTGAAGTCAATGCTTCAGACACAGATGCATGTTCAGTCTCCACAAGATAACCCTTTGGTTTGAAGATACCATGCATAAAATGGGTTACCATTCTGTTTGGAGGAAGAACTGGGGAGGGTATAGGTGCTATATTAGAATTATTAGAGTCTAAGGCCAAAGTATCTGCACTATCACCATGACCTGCAATAGAGGCACCAAAACCACTACTTGAAGTAGTAGAGTTGTTAGTAGAATTGCACTGGTGTGTGTGTGTGTGTGTGTATGCAGTTTAGGTGGTGTGACTGAAGGAAGAAAGAGTTTCGAAGGGGAGGAGAACACCGGTATAGGGGTTTTGGGTAAGGGAACTCAACCTTAATAAAGATCACATCCCTTCAGACATACATTTAGCCATGAGGATCCTAACATTTATACCCCTTATGTGAAGTAACATATCCAACAAAAGTACATTCAACAGATCTAAAATCCATCTTATGCTTGTTGTAAGGCCTAGGGTGAGGGAAACAGGAGTAGCCAAAGGCTTTGAGATGTTGATAGTAAGGAACCTTAGCATAGCGATGCTAAAAAGGAGAAATACCTCCTAGAGTGGGAGTAGGTAGCCTGTTGATGAGATAAACAGCAGTGTGAAAAGTTTCTACCTATAGAGAAAACGACAAAGAGTCATTAGCAAGAAGAGTGAGCCCTATTTCTGCAATGGTTCTATGCTTTCATTCGGCAACACTATTCTGAACATGAGTGTAGGGGTAACTTAGTCTATGAGTAATCCCATTTTCCTTAAGAAACTTGCCAATTTTGAGAAATTTAGAATGAGCATCGGATTGGACAGCTTTAATTTTATAGTTTAGCTGTAGCTCAATCATCTTTTTAAAAGAAATAAATGTTAAGCCTCTAACTTAGCATGTAAAGGGTAAAACTATGTATATCTTGTACAAGCATCTGTAAAGTGAATATAGTAAGTATAGCCTTCAAGGGATATGTATGGAGTAGGGCCCCAAATGTCAGTATGGATAAGGTCTAGTGGTTTATCATATTTAGTTTGGGACATAGGGAAGGGTTGTTTATGTGATTTGCCAAAACAACAGGACTTGTAGAAATCAAAAGGAGTTTTCTTATTATTGGAAACATTACAATGTTTCATGATTTGGGATACAATAGGAGCAGATGTGTGGCCCAATCTATTGTGCCATAGTCTAAAATTGGAACAAGAATTGGAATTATCAAATGAATGAGAAGTACAAGGTAAAACTGTAGACATGTTATTCTGAGGAAAAGTACTAGCTGAATTAGAAACAGATTGTAAGTTGTGTGAAACAAAGGTTGAAGAATCCTATGTCATTGTTGTGACTAAGGCAGAGGAATGCTTGTGTTATTGAGCATGAATAAGCTGGTTGATGGCTTGACAGATAGGATAGAGACTAGTCTTTATGTAGCATTTGCGTATGAGGGTATTAGTTTCCAAATCCTTGATAATACACATATTAGAAAAGAAGGCAATTAGTATATTATTATCAATGCAGAGTCTATAGATACTTAAAATATTTCTGGTCATAGGAGGCACACGTAGAATATCTTTGAGTTTTAGTGTGTGTTTTGTACAATTTAGCATGGAATTTCTAGTGTATTTACCAATAGATTAGCACTATCACCAATAAGAACTAAGGTCGACACATTTTTACCTGGCTTTTCTACTATCTTCTGAGCATCATTCGTAACATGGCTTATTGCTCCAGAGTCCAGGTACCAGTCTGGATCCATGATATCTTCAGTTGTTCTTGAATCTCTTGTCATTCACCGATATGGCTTTGAAGCTTTCATCAAAGCGATACCAACAATTGACAACAGAATTGCCTTTCTTGCGACAGATATCTCAGGACCTTTAGGAACTTTAGAAGTAGTGCTCGAGGCTAATGGTCCTGAGCCAGATTAACAAGATCTTGAAGGCTCTTCCTCGACCTCGATTTCTACCACCATGACCTCATTCTCCTCAATTATAACAAGTTTGAATTAGATTTGCAATTGAGACATCGTCCTTGTGGTGCTTTTCAATTGACGCTTCTTGGGCAAGAATCAAAGATTCAATTTCATCCACTATATAAGGTTCACTTTGTGTTGTTATAGCAGTGATCAACAGATCATATTCATCCTATAAACCCTCGAAAATGTGTTCAAAGTAATAAGATTTAGAAATTGGATGTCCTATCACAGCTAGGGCATCGATGATACCTTTAATCTTCAGCAAATACTCATTGGTGAAAAGATTTCCCTTCTTGGTGGTTTTGAGTTGAGTCTTGAGTTGTCGAACCTTTGCTTTCATTTATGCAGCAAAGTGAGTTTATACCTTCTCCCAGATCTGAGCTATAGATATTGAACAAGACATCTGGGATATAAGAAGTTGGTCCTACCTTTGCCAGTCAAGGTACTCAAGATTAACAATAAATCCTTCTTCGGCTCCCTCACTAGCTAGGTATTTTGTAGGTGGCTTCATATTCTTGTCAATGAAGCATTGAAGATCGTGCCCATGTATTGCCGTGCCAATCTAGTGCTTTTAGAGGAGATAGTTGTGCTCCTCAAGCTTCACCAAAATGAGGTGTGAAAGTCACCACATCTTTCCTCTGCAGATTCTGAGCATCAGTTGCTTGAGAAGAGTGTGAGGATTGAGAAGATTTTGCCATGGCTCCAAGATCTTGCCTACACTTTGATACCATATAAAGGATCTAAATGAGGCTAGAGAAAATACGAATAAGCGAAAAGAATTCTTCACATTAACTATTAACCAGTGTGCAATATTTATAACTAGTGGTTATGAGCTATAGATATGACACATGTCACACTAGCTAGTAAAACTAACTTACTTTAGTTACAACTATCTTCAGTTACTCTTAAACTATTTCTCTATCATCCTTTTGTGCCACCCTAAAAGATGAGGTTATCAGCATATATGAAATCTCCACGTTTTGAATACAAACTCAAAAGGAATTAAAGGGTCTCCCAACAATTTCAAATTTCATATTCTCATGTTCCTTTCAGTACTTCCCAATGCCAAATTTACAGTGAATAGACATTTTTAAGAATTTAAATCACTCATATCTACTTCTAACATCAAGTGACTTTAAAAATTAATCAAAACATATTTTTAGGGACAAATAATCTTTCTATTTTAATAAATTATACAAAAAGAGGTAAAGCTAGTACGGATTCTACCAAGTTAAGTCTTGCATTCTAAGAGTAAACAAATGAAAGATTGATTCAAATACTTTAACCATTTGTGTGTGTGTGTGTGATGTTAAAAGATTATTCTGATGTAGGATGAATAACAGATGCTAACAAGAACAAGTCCTTGTCAGGGTAGATATTTACCTTGAGTGCGAGATTGATTGGGATTCTAGAAAGACTAAGAAAATGACACCCAATGTCAACGGGAAGAGATTCTCTCTAAATCAACAATTTTCTTTTCATGTAGAAAGAAGATCGTCATCACCATCTAGAGAATCCAAGGACAGTTGAGAGTTTAGGTATATCTAAAGTCACAAACACAAACAATTATAAAATAGGGCTTTGCCATGCCCTCCACTAACCATACACTCAAACATCTTGTGAATCATGCCTAGGGCAACAAATGTTCTTATAGTTGGACGTGTAGTTGGAGTTGTTTTGAATCCTTACAAGGTTAACTTCCATGAGGGTCATTTACAATAATAATAGAGAAATCATCAATGGCTGTGATCTCAAACACTCCCATGTCGTTAACCCACCAACGGTTGATTTTGATGGTGGTGGTGATGAATTCAGGACCTTCTTCACTCTGGTATGTGGACAGCTTTCAATTTATGATCACATAAAATGCTCTCTTTAATCCAAAAATTGTGATAATAAAAGAAAAAAAAAGCAATAATAAAGTTATATTTTTTAACTATGCATAGATGCAGATTATGGTGGGTCCTGATGCACCTAGCCCTAGTGACCCAAGTTTGATAGAGTACTTGCATTGGTGAGTGCCCCTCTGTCTCTTTTTTGTTCTTCTTATGCTTATATATATACCTGTTATAAAGAGTAGCTTAGCTTTTGCTCACTCAATTTCAGTTCTTTTTGTTCAATTTTTTTTTTTGGTGATATTTTATATTCTACAACTGTATGTGCAGTTTCCTCAATAATTCATTAACCATACATCTTGTGATATTTTATATTCAGATAAATTTTAACAAAAAAAAGGTATGAATATTAAGAGAATATAATTCACTCATGAGAGGCCATTTTCAATTTGTTAATCTTGATTTATAAACTTAATTGTTGACTGCTTTGAGTTATCTCACTTTTTTGTGCTTCATTGATATGGATACGCTTGCAGTTTAGTGACCGATATCCCAGCATGCTTGGGCCTAGGCTACGGTAACTATATACCTATTCTTTTCCACCTTTTTCCTCTCCATTTACCCCTACAAATCAATTTCTTCATGAACATAATTAACGCTACAAAATTAAGTCGGTATTAATTTCATGATATATATATATATATATATATTTGTAAATATGGGAGAGGAGGTTGTAAGCTACAAGAGTCCCAGGCCAACAATGGGGATCCATCGTTATGTGTTTGTATTGTTTCGTCAACAAATGGGACGACAAGGCATAGATACTCCTGGATGGCGTCAAAATTTTAACACTCGAGACTTCGCTGAGCTTTATAGCCTTGGACCTCCTGTTGCTGCTATTTTCTTCACCTGCCTACGAGAATCTGTTGATGGTGGAAGAAGACGATGATGATATATATATATAAATATTAGGATAATAGTATATATAGTTTTATAAGAATAAAGCAAAGATCTGGTTTTGATCAGATCAATCTACTTTAGACGTCATTACCTCACTGCTGTACCTACAAATAAAAAGTTGTTAATGAAACCAAGTATGTACGAATTTGGATATGCAATATGAATATATAATATGATACACAGTAAACTTGTGTTTTTAGTGCTTGAGATTTGGTTTTGTTTACAAATTTCCTTAGCTCCATTTGTTTCCTGACCCTTTGTTTGGTCAAAACAGCAGTGGCGCACGGCTCCACATCCCTACGCTGTGGCGCCATAGAGAAGATTTGTCTCCATTAATTATTTTTCTTGTCTTCGATCTAACCATAGTTCAAAGTTTTTCAATCATGTCTAGCCCTATTTTCTAAGTCCTTCCTCTTATTTCTCACCTTGATGTCTCCTTTCGAGAGAATGGTCCTTCTATGTATTCCTATCACTTTATTCTTTTGAGAAATTAATTTACCTCTACAATAAGAAAATTTCTAACTGTATCACTCCATGGTAATCTATGCAAGCCCCCATGAGCGAAAACAATGACATAGCTCATGGAAATTAAGCTATATAATTGGGTGTGTCCTATGCTCAAAGTGATTAGATCAATCATGTTTAGGGAAATAAATGGTTTGCAGATGGGGGTGTGTTTGGAGATGTTTTGGATCTTTTTACAAGGTCAATCTCCATGAGAGTGATTTTTACAGTAATCATATGAAAGTCACAAATCCAAACCCTACCATGTCGCTAATCCACCCAGAGTTGATACTGGTGGTGATAAATGCATGGGGTGTCTCATGCCACATGTAGCAAAATTAATATTTTTTATTTTTTAAAATTTAAAAATTATGGATGATAAAATTATGTTTCCAAGAAATTAATGCACATGCATTTGTGCTGTTTTCATTTTCTTAATGCATTTTTCTTTGTTATGTGTATAACTATATGATTGCAGTATAACTATAGAGATCAATCTAGTTTTTACTTAATATTAGAAGGATAATAGCTGCACACATATATAATTGCATGACTTTGTGAAGCATATATTTTCATGTATAAATTTTTTTTGAGAAATTAAAAGAAATTAATTTCCTGCCATGGCAGGAACTTCGGTGGTGATGACCTCAGGACCCTTTTCAGTCTGGTATCTCCATCTATACAATTAACTATGTAAGCAGATTATGGTGGAGCCATGCACCCAGCCCAAGTGACTTGAGACTTGAGAGAGTACTTGTAATGGTGAGTTTTCCCTTAATTATTATTTTGTCAACTTGTTCATATATGTATGTGTGCAGAGTAGTTTAACATTTTTTTTTTGACTGACACCAAATAAAAAAACTACTTAATGTGAGTGGTACCCAAAATGATAAAATATTCTATTTATTTACATTTATACACACACTTTTCGCCCATATATATATATAGGAATTAAACTTCAATTGTAATTAATCTCGTTGGCCAAAAAACAGTGTTTAATTTCTTTCTCAAGGGTCTTTTAACCTCTTTTAATTGTAGAGGCCAAAACTGGCATTTCACCTAATCCCGGAAATGAAAAGATGTATCGTATGTGCAGCCGGCAGCCCCATATATCGAACTAAAGACAAGCTGTGACTAATACGGAATCTAAAATGAGTTATATTAGTTAATAAAAAAATAGTGGTTTTTATATATTTTAATTCAATTTACATCTATATATTGATTTTATTACAGCTTAAAAAGGAACAAATAGGGCTCTAATGGTCGGATATCATTCTTTGCTCATGTTTTCTTCATTGATGCTCTCACATAACAAAAATAAATACTAGGATGGCGTCTGCTACAATTATTATTGGAAAAGAATTTGTTTGTTATAAAAAATAAAATATATAATAGTTATCATTATTATTACAATTTCAAAAAATGCTTTTTGAATTTATGAAATTAATTTTTTATCCTATTTTTATTTCATTTTATTTCACATCTCAAACAACCCCCAAAATCTCAATCTCAATTCTTATTCAGATGGCCAAAGTTTACTAGCAGTGTAATACTACTTCCCTGCAAGTAATAGAGAATCGGATGAAATTAACGCCCTCTTATTTTTTTTATAACTCCTTTAAAATAACGCACTAAGGAAGGTCTAACTTTCAGATTTGCATTTTTTTTTAATATGGATTTAGACATGGATACATGATGGGAACTTGGAAGACGAAAGACTTAATATATAATGGTGAAATAACGTTCCCTAATCAGGCATCTCCTTCAATTTGTCACTCTTTTTTCCCCCTTTTAATCTTTTTTGGCCAACACCAGAAAATATGTTTTACCTTTTAATCAAAACGTATAAACCTCACAGTTATATAAACATTGTCATGCTAACATACAAATAATTTTGTTCACAGTATGGCAGTATTCTAAACAGCAGAACTAAATTAAATTGCATATGGTTGTGATGTTAATAATAATACCCTGTTAAATTGAGTCAGTTTTTTCGGGTGTGAAATCGTAGTAGTTGTGATGACCTCAGAGCCTTTTTCAGTCTGGTATCTCCATCTATACAATTAACTATGTAAGCAGATTATGGTGGAGCCATGCACCCAGCCCAAGTGACTAGTGACTTGAGAGGGTACTTGTGATGGTGAGTTTTCCCTTAATTATTATTTTGTCAAACTTGTTCATATATGTATGTGTGCAGAGTAGTTTAACATTTTTTTTTTGACTGACACCAAATAAAAAAACTACTCAATGTGAGTGGTACCCAAAATGATAAAATATTCTATTTATTTACATTTATACGCACACTTCTCACCCATATATATATATATATATATATAGGAATTAAACTTCACCCTCAATGAGGATGGGACCCAATCATACGGCAGACGCTTCTACATACACACTTCATTGCATGTTCGTGTACTATTGAAATTAAATGGTGGTATGTATTTTTTGCCTATATTATTAATCATTTACACAAATATGTAAATAGGATAGGGTTACGACTATTTGGCACAAAATCAAATCTGAATGAATGTGAAGTGCAATGATCATACACTGAATCAACTTTTAGATATGAGTATACCAGTGCTAAAGTTGCCACATTGATTTGGATTTGAAGGGAGAGAGAACGGTGGTGGGAGAAAAAAAGGCATTTTGATTCATGTTTATAGAATAGTCTTTTTATTTTTAAAAATAGAAAAATAAAAAACACTTATTTGATAAACTTATTTTTTATCAATTATTCTGAAAAATAAAAAAATAAAATAATAAAAAACTGAGAACATTTTTAAGGTGTTCTGCAATTTTTATTTTATAAAATATAAAAAAAAGTAAAAATACTCACTTTATTAATGACAAAATTATAAATTTTAAATAATTCATTTAACACTTATTAGTTATTATTTTGATAACAATTATTTAAATACATTTTTTTTAATTTTCTCATTCCCAAAACTTATCTGAAAAATGGTTTTTCAAAACTGTTTGAAAAATAATAAAACAAAAAACACTATCAAACATATTCAAATTAACTTTGCTTATTGCTTCCCCTCCAGTTGAGACTGTATGATTTAATAATTTAAATATCACTCATATATATTTTAAATCATTGAAACTTTTCCCCCGGCAACTTATATTTAAAAATAGAGGGAATAGTGATGATGTAATATTCAATACCGTTCTGATTCGTTTTTTGGTATGTTCAAATTCAATCTTCTAACATGACTTATATTATGAAATCTTGTATAAAAAAATTATATATATATATATATTTGAAATCTGTTTCTTGTGTTTGCTGTTTTTATTATAGAAGTTAATTCCTCATGATATAAAAATTATAATTTTATTATCAATATTAATTTAAAAACCAGATATTTTTTAGAATTAATATCATACAAAAAAAGTTCACTTTTTTGGTAAAATAAAAAATAAAACATGAAAATAAATTGAAATAGAAATAAATATAACCTTCATTTTAAATATAAAAAATATGAAACAGAATTTATTCAAAACTTATGAAAAATGCATAATTTGGTCTTAAATTTTAAGACAGTTTAAAATATCACACACCCGTAATAATTATTAAAGGGAAAAAGATATTTTAGAACCCCTATATGGAAATATTTCCTTTCAATGACCCGATTTAAAAATTCAGTACTCCTATAAACTAAATTTTCAACTCGAGTCAACTGAATTTCCAACTGGTACTGTTTATTTGTCAATATTTTACTGTAAAGGTCCTAAAATATCTTTTTCCCATTATTAAAAAGATGAGGTCGTCGCCACTGCTGATTTTTGGACGGTCCTGTGCGTATCCTAGACAAGATGATTACTAAGATGTGAAGATAAATATTTTGTCACCTTTGATAGGAGTATAGTTATAAAAACCGACTGGCAGTTGAACCGAGTATCGATCGGACTTAAAACCAATACCTAACCCAGTTTAAAAACCAATTGGACTAAAAACCAGTACCTGGTCCAGCATGAAAGACACCAGAAGCCAGACACCCTAATAACCTGTTAATCAGTCAAGAACCAGCTACCATGTTAAAAACCAAACCAGCTAACCTGTTAAAACGGACTTCAGTCTACATAAATACTTCACAGAACTCACCAAATTTACAGTAAAAAAAAAAAAACTCAACTACGGGCTTCATTCAAAGCTTATTTGGGTATCCCACAAGATCCTCAATCCCATTAGCTTGTACAAGTGAAAACACAGTCTGTGAATTTTCCTACCCCGTCCTTTGCATAAACAAAGTCTCACACTCCCTTCCTGTTTTCGCCGATGTGGGACTTGGTCCCAACTCTTAAACTGATGCTTCTGTTCATTTTTTTTTTTCCTTTTTCCTGCTGATCTTTCTTCTTTTCTATGTTGGTTTCCTCAACTAATTTCTTTAGGTGTGGACACCTTTTTCTTCTTTATGCTTACAATTATTTATTTATATTTGTTATTCAAACAAAATAAAGTTAATTTAGTCTTAATAATGCCATGAAAAGTGCTTGATGACACCATTTAAGAACATCAAAGATTTTCAAATAACTAAATTTGGTGCCTTCCACTTGTTCTAAATCACATGACCCTCAATTAATTTCATGTATCTATTAATTCTCAATATCAATTGCTTTGATCTTAATATTTTCTTTAAAAGTTCCTTTTATTCTTCATATACACTACTTATTTAAAATATATTATTTTAATCACTACCGGTTCAATCTCTGTTAAATCTTCGGTTGAACTATTGAATCTTAAATCAATATCTTGACAAGTTCCATGTCCAGTCCAGTTTTAATAACATTGGAGAAGAGAATTTAGACACCAATCATATATATATATATATATATTAATGTGACTGTTCTAAGGCTTTGTGGAAAAAAGTCCTTTTTTAAAGATTATGTAGTAAAACATCCCAAAAAAGAAAAAGAGTATGTAAAACATCGAGATTCACACATCAGAAAAAAATTTTAAACGAAAGAAGTAATAGAAATAGAAATCTTTTTATATGTAAATCTTTTTCATTTATGAATTTTTTAATTTTAACTTTCTCAAATACTTTCATTGGATATTTTAATAGCAGTGAAACAGACCATGTTGGATAAAGGCTGGTAACATGCAAACAACCGTCGCTTTCCAGTTTGTTCCAGACACATGTCAAACAAAGAACAAATTGAAACAAAGTATATGGCCATTCACACCCAAAAATGTGATGCGGATGGAGCAAAAAATAAAAAAAAGGGAAGAAATTATCCTTCGCGACGGACGCTGATTTGGAGGAGTCACAACCAAAATTTTAAGAAAAATTTTGGAAAATGAAAAGAAAAAAGAAAGGATGGTCTACGAATCAGAGTTGGATTCGGGAGTACAATTATGAGTGGGGAAGGTGTTAGGTACCCCTATAACACTCATTCCTAAGAACTGTTACCTTAAATTAATTATGCAATTTTTATGGCTTTTAAAAATTATTTTAATAGCCATTTAATCATTCACATGCAAAAATAAGTAAAAAATAAGAGAAAATATAAAAATGAAAATGAAGAATAAAATGAAAATATGAGAAGTTGGGAAAATAAAATAAGAAAAATATTATTTATTTACAAAAGCGAACTTGACCCAGAATCATAGTCTGGGGCCTACGTACCCTGCGATAGTGATCAAAACCCACATAGTTCGAGCTAAAAATGTATGTTACTGGGTTGATTTTTTTATCATATATTTATATAGATATATTTTTTTAAAAGAGAGGTTTATAGAAAATAATTTTTTTTTCCACAAAGAAAATATTTTTTAGAATTAGTTGGTGTGTTTTAATTTGTAAAAATAGATTACTTTCTATTATCCTCTCTTATCACTCATTTTTTTCGTTTTCCATCATTTTAAAAAAAATCAATTCCTAAAAAAAAGAATTTATGTTTTTTCTCAATTATATGTGATTTTGAATATTTTTATTTTTAATTTGAAAAGAACTTTATTTTTACAAAATAAAATCAACTAACTCATGTGATAACTTTATTACTCACAATTCACTTATTGATACCTAAATGTCCACGATGATGTCACTCGAGACAGATATACGTAATAAAAAAGTTTGAAGGAAAACAAATAATTTTGTATAAATTATTTTTACTTTTTTTTATTATGGAAATAAATAGGATGCCCTCAACACATATTGATTTATTTAAAAGAAAAGTATTAAGAAGAATTTAAAATATGATTATTACATAAATTTTCAAAAAGAAATAACCAGCATATGTGGTGACTTTATTATTCACAAGTTGCTAATCAATATCTAAATATCCATGGTATTACCACTCGAGACAGATAAGTGAAAAGGATAAAAGCTTCGAGAAAAATGAATAATTTTTGTTTAAATTATTTTTATTTTCTTATTTCATATTATAAGATAAAAAATGCAATTAGAGAATCCCCTCTTCTCTCTCCTTTTTTTTTAGCAATTAAATTCTCTTTTTTTTTTCTTTTAAACTTGAAATAGTATTAAAAAAGGGATTTAAGGTAGAGCTGCTACATGTATTTTTATTTTTCAAAATCAACTTTAAAACAATAGCATTGGTGATTTTATCACTAACAATTTGCTAATTGATACATAAATGTTCATGGTATTACTACTCAGAGCATAAAGTTAAAAAAGAAAATTTGCAAATGAGGGTTTTTATTTTAATTATTTATCAGTTATTTATCAATTGAAAGTTTTTTTCTACTGAATCCCAATGTATACAAGATATTGAAATTTGATTTCTTTTTTTTTTTTTTGCAAAACAAAAGCCCCATAAAAAAATCTAAATCCCAATGTATCGAAAATTTTCTTCTTTTTTTTATTGTTTTTAAAGAACAAAAAAACCCCATTAAAAAAATCTAAATTTCAACGTACATAAGATATCGAAAATTTTCTTTCTTCTACTGAATCCCAACGTACACAAGATATTGAAATTTGATTTCTTCTTTTTTTTTTTTGCAAAACAAAAAACCCCATGAAAAAACAAATCTAAATCCCAACGTATCGAAAATTTCCTTCTTCTTTTTTTTTTGTACATATATATATTTCGACTGCACACACACTCTTCTTTTTTCTCTTTCGTATGTGTGTGTGTGCGTATATATATATATTAATATGAACATTACAATATTAACACGGAATACTGTCATTGACAATTAAATTTAAAGCACATGATCAAATCCACAAAGGAATAGGAAAATCAACTTGCTCCTAGCCTAAGAATCTGGATTTAACATGAGATAAATAGTAACTAACATGCCTAACATAATATTCCAAACACATTCCCTGTGATAGCAAGACTGATGAGCCTAACCTACAGCACCCATTAGTAGCCATAAAATTGCAGCTTATGAAGTAACCACAGTGAAGGTCGAGCTCTCTTGTTGCTACAGAACAGATATTTATATATGTGCAATCAATACAAGTTAAGCTTTTCCTCCTAACTCAAAACAACACCAAAACTTGAAAATCAGATTTGTTAAGCTTAAACTCAACGAGGATTCAAACCAAAATAAGGACATACATATAACGTAGTCCATTCACATTCAAGTGTTGCCGCTAGCCACACCATTGAGCTATAGGCATGAAAATTTTAGGAGCTTTTAAAAAAAACAAAATCAAAATGAAAACAGCACCTAAGGCCGACACCCTTGCAAGATAACTGCTATAGGTAAGACCGATATAGAATGCAAAAATCCCTGATCTTATTCGGTCAGACACAAATTAACAGGGGAAGGTTGCAACTCATGTGTATGAATCTCATCTAGGCATTGTATCAGACACCTTATAAGCATACCCACATCACATTATAATTTCTATTCTTCCACTTTGAAGTCCCCATAGCCAATAACATTCTAACATGGAATCCAGCAGATAAACACCCAATGTACTCAGGACTACAAAGAATCAAACAAAAAGGAAGAAGTTAAATTTCAAAGCTTGAGTTACCTCTGATGCTATATTTTGTTTTCTTTTCTTTCACTCCTCAGATCTGTGCAAAGCTCTTGGCCCCTCTCCCCTCTTCAACGCTTTCAATCTCCTGCTCTCTCTCTTTCATCTCCTCTTTTCTTCAATCATTCTCCAGTCCTCCCCTTCTCTCTTTGTTTGATCCTCTTTCCAATTAGCCTACTCGATCTTCAGCCTAACTGTAATGATCACCTGCAAAATATATTTAAAACAAAACAATGACAGCACCAGTTGAACTTTGAAGCAAATTTCCCTGAGTATTATTGAAGATCAGAACACTATAACAAGGATAGGAAATTGATACAGGGAAATAACGAAGTCAGAACAAACTGAAAGCAATAAGAAATATCCAAAAGGAAGAAATAGACAATCCGAGAGTAAGAAGAACTCAGAGGAAGACAACTCCAAGATATTCCACAGCCCCAAAATCTCCCTTTACCCCCACTAAATACCGTCCTTCCCTCATTCCCTCAAACGTAAGGGAATCTTGCGAGCACGTCCACTCCTCCTAACGGATTCCTGACTTTTCGGATCTGCTGCCACCTGTCCACCAACATATACCTCATTCTCATTTCTTGCTTCATCTTTCTTTCTTAACATCACAATACCCTCCTCATTAAAAACGACCTTGTCCTCAAGGTCGAAATCAGGAAATTGCTGTTGAAAAGAGTCCAGATACTCCCATGATGGCTCAGTAATCGCATCCCATTGAATCAGCACCTGATTCACCCATGTATCATGAAGTGCCACTTGTCGAACAGCAAGTATACTGACTGGAACAATATGTGGGCCTTCTAAACTGGTAGTAATAGATAATGGAATATACTGATCAGTTGGATTGCCCTCACACTTCTTTAAAACAGATATATGAAACACAGGGTGCAACTTGGCCTCAGGTGGTAAATCTAGCTTATAAGCTACAGAACCCACGCGATCAATGATTTTGAAAGGCCCAAAATATTTCATAGCTAGCTTCTGATTTCTGACAGACCTTAAAGACAATTGTCTATAAGGTTGTAGCTTGACATACACCAAATCCCCAATCTGCAGTTCAAGTTCAGTTCTATTCTTATCAGCATTTTTCTTCATTCTAGCTTGAGCTTTTTGCAAATGCTGTTTCAACACAGCTAATAAGTTGTCTCGATCTAGTAATTGAGTGTAGACTTCAGTAGGAGTTCCATCTTGAGGTGAAACTCTAATCAAAGTAGGTGGATCACGGCCATACACCACTTTAAAAGGTGTCATACCTGCAGCTGTGTGATAAGAACTATTATACCAATATTCAGCCCATGGAAGGTAATTAACCCAAAGTCTAGGTTGGTCAGCAACAAAACACCGTAAATACATCTCAATACACTTATTAACTGCCTCTGATTGGCCATCTGTTTGAGGATGATAAGCTGAACTCATCTTCAAAGTAGTACCTTGCAACTTGAATAAATAAGACCAAAAGGAACTAGTAAAAACCTTGTCCCTATCAGATACAATGGATGACGGAATTCCATGAAGTTTAACAACATTCTGAACAAAAACTTCAGCTACTTGTGCAGCAGAAAAATTTGACTTTAAAGGAGCAAAATGAGCAAATTTTGATAGTCTATCCACTACCACATATATAACAGTATATCCTTTGGAAGGAGGAAGACCAACAATAAAATCCATGGCAATTTCTTCCCATACCGAATTAGGAATTAGTAAGGGACTTAAGAGTCCAGCAGGATGAAGTTGAGACTGTTTTGCTCTTTGACATACCTGACAATGCTTGATAAACTCCTTTACATCAGTTCTCATACCCTTCCACTGAAATTGAGCTGCAATCCGAGCAAAAGTCCTCAAGAATCCGGCATGCCCACCAATTGGAGAAGAATGAAACTCCAAAAGTATCTTATGAATAACTTCATGAGCCTCTTCAGGAATCAACAACCGCTTTTGATAATATATAAGGTCTCCACGAACTCGATACTTAGGATGAGCATAAGGATCGGAAATGCACTGTTGAATAAGAGTTTGAATCCGAGTAGATTTTTGTACAGCCATCTTAATGTCATCTATCAAAGCTGAATGAGGCATCGAAATGGCCATATTCATAGATCTTGACAAAGCATCAGCTCCCACATTAGAAGACCCTAACTTATACTCAATCGTATAAGAATATCCCAGCAATTTAGGCAAAAATGCCTCCTGTTCAGGGGTCTGTAAAACTTGTTCCTGCAGATGCTTTAAACTGTGATAGTCAGTTTTTATAATAAAATGGTGTCCAAATAAATAATGTCAAAATTTGGAAACCGCTTCTGTTATAGCATAAAGTTCCCTAGCATAAACAGATTGTTTTTGCATCCTTGGAGATAATTTCTTGGAGAAATAAGCAATAGGATGTGCATTCTGTGACAGAATTGCTCCAATTCCTATCCCTGAAGCATCAGTTTCCAAGACAAAAGGTTTTGAAAAATCAGGGAGTGATAACACTGGAGCTTCAGTTAAAGTTTTTTTCAACTTATCGAAAGCTAATTGAGCCTCTGAATTCCAGCCAAATTGATCCTTCTGTAACAAATTAGTTAGGGGAGCAGCTATAGTAGCATACCCCCTTATAAATCTTCTATAATATCCAGTGAGACCCAAGAAAGCCCTTAACTGAGTAATTGAAGTTGGTATAACCCAATTCTGAACAGCTGCAACCTTCGAAGGATCCATTTCAACTCCCAATCCAGAAACAACATTGCCCAAATACTCAATCTTAGTCTGGCCAAATGAACATTTAGATAATTTGGCAAAGAATTGATGTTGTTGCAAACTAGATAAAACTGTAGCCAGATGTTGTAGGTGTACATGCCATTCAGGGCTATATATTAAAATATCATCGAAGAAAACTAGAACAAACTTACGTAAGAAGGGTCTGAAAATTTCATTCATCACAGCTTGAAAGGTTGCCGGTGCATTTGTTAATCCAAATGGCATTACCAGCCATTCATAATGACCATTGTGGGTTCTAAAAGCTGTCTTATATCTGTCTTCTGCTTTTACTAAAATCTGATGATAACCAGATCGAAGATCTAGCTTGGAAAAAAATTGTGCACCCTTCAATTCATCCAGTAACTCATCAACAGTTGGAATAGGAAAAGAATCATTGATGGTAACTGCATTTAGAGCACGATAATCAGTGCAAAATCTCCATGTTCCATCCTTTTTTTTTACCAGTAGCACAGGGGCTGAAAAAGGACTATTACTAGGCTGAATTAATCCATCCTTCAGCATTTCATCAACCAGAGCTTCAATGGCAGCTTTCTGAGAGAATGGATATCTATAAGGTCTAACCTTAACTGCATTAATTCCCTCTTGCAAAGTTATGGAATGATCCTGAGACCGAGATGGAGGCAAACTATGTGGAACTTCAAAGACTGATGAATAATGCTTCAATAACTGTTGTAAATCATGGTTGATATTTGGAGGAAATTTGGCAGCATTAGAAATATCAGCTTCCATAGCCAAACAACAGAGCATATAAAGTTCATCAACTGATTTTGTGGCTGTAATTCTCCGAAAATGGTGATAGCTAGCAATAGTAGGAAGTTGATTTTTGAAACCTCGTAAGGTAACCAGCTTGGAACCTTCATAAAACTGTATATATGCCTCTTTATAATTGGCAATATGAGCCCCTAGAGTAGCAAGCCATGAAGCACCAATAACAACATCATTTCCAGACACCGGTAGCACATAAACTTCAAGATGTATCGTGTGACCATCAATCTTAATGGGTAAGTCAGGAATATATCCCTCAGCTTGTAAGAAATTACCATCACCTATCATAACTTTCACACCCGGAGCTGGTTCAATGGCTAGTTTCAAATGGCGAGCAATCCGTGGTTGAATAAAGCTGTCTGAACTCCCACCATCAAGTAGAACTTGTAGATTAATTCCTTGTAACTGCCCCAAATACCTTATAGTTGCACCTCGGGAATTACCTTGCAAAGCTTGTAAAGATAGATGGTGAATAATTTCAGAATCATCTGTCGCTTCACTGCTGTCCTTATTATTCTCAGAAGTCTGCATCTCTTCATCAGGTGGCTCCTCTGAATCAGTCACAAACAACATTAGTTGTCGATTGGGGCACTTATGGTTACGGCTGTATTTTTCATCACAAGTGAAACATAGCCCCTTTTCTCGTTTACTTTGAATTTCTGCTAGAGTCATTCGCTTAACCTGAGAAAATGGTTTGACGTTCGGTTTTGGCAACAATGGGGGCAAAGCAGAACCCGAAGAAGAGAGAGGAACTGACGAACTTGTTGGTGTAGAAGAAACTGGAGAATTCAAGCTATACCCAGATTTTGGATAGGTGAAACTTGATTTAGTTTTGGGTCCGCTACCATACATTCCCAGAATTCCCTTCTCATCAAATAATCGTGCAAGCCCAACAGCTTTGATTAATGATTTGGGCTCTTGAGCGATGACCTCTAAACGCACGGAATCCTTAAGCCCACTGATAAAACAGTCTAGCAAGGCCTCCTCAGATAGCCCCTCACTGCGGTTTGCATAAATCATGAACTGGGTGTAATAATCAGCCACAGTCCCAGTCTGCACTAACTTGAATAACTGGGCTCTAGGTGAATCAAATCTTGATGGCCCAAACTGCTCCTCTATAGCCAATGCCAATGCAGCCCACGTTGGAACCAAGTTGGCCCTCTGAAGCATCTGAAACCAAGGAACTACAGTTCCTTCAAAATTTACAGCTGCTATAGTAAGTCTCTGATCATCAGGCGTAGCATAATATGCAAAAAATTGCTCTGCCCTAAATATCCATGTTAATGGCTCAGTCCCATCAAACCTTGGAAAATCAAGTTTAACTTGTCTTGTTTGCAGAGGATGCACCGCTGACGAAGATTGAGCTTCATTGTTGCCTGAGTTTGATGTTTCCATGTTGACAATCTGGTTATTTTTATCCAGAACTTTAGAGATAATCTCCAACTGTCGGTTCATTGATTCTAGCGTCCGATCAATATGACCCAAATGCTGCTGAGTTGATACATCTCTCTGATTGAGATCTGAAATTTCATCAGAAAGTTTCTTCAAATCTGACGTCATGTCCTTCATTCGAGTATGATCAGCTACTGCCATCGAAAGAAGTCTCTCAACGAAAGCACCAATTTGTAATGATCACCTGCAAAATATATTTAAAAAAAAACAATGACAGCACCAGTTGAACTTTGAAGCAAATTTCCCTGAGTATTATTGAAGATCAGAACACTATAACAAGGATAGGAAATTGATACAGGGAAATAACGAAGTCAGAACAAACTGAAAGCAATAAGAAATATCCAAAAGGAAGAAATAGACAATCCGAGAGTAAGAAGAACTCAGAGGAAGACAACTCCAAGATATTCCACAGCCCCAAAATCTCCCTTTACCCCCACTAAATACCGTCCTTCCCTCATTCCCTCAAACGTAAGGGAATCTTGCGAGCACGTCCACTCCTCCTAACGGATTCCTGACTTTTCGGATCTGCTGCCACCTGTCCATTCTCACTCAATTCCTGATCTGCTGCCACCTGTCCACCAACATATACCTCATTCTCATTTCTTGCTTCATCTTTCTTTCTTAACATCACACTAACATCCCTCCTCTGTTTTCTCCAAATCATTCTTTTTCTCAGACAATTTCCTTACCATCCAGTCCCTCTTCATTCTCTTGACCTTTCTATAATTGCTCATCATGTCTTTCTCTTCAAAATTTCTCCGGCCCCCTCTACCTCCCAAGAGATTTTTTTCCTCCCCTCCCTGGAGATCTATCGGCTCCTTTTATAGAGTTCTCGCAAGTAAAGGAGTCGAAACTTCATGAGCGTGTGACTGCTTTCTATAGCTTTTCAGTCCTGCTTTCATGCGCCACCTCCATGCTTCTCTGTTCCGGTTGCTTGCAACCGTGCCAGCCACCTTTTCCCCTTTCTACTCTGCTATGACAAGTACGACATAGTGGGGTGAGTTCCTTTTCAGTCTCCTGGCCTTCTCTTGCTCAGACTTTCATACGTTACTTGTGGCCAATTTCTCGTTCTCGTGCACAGCTCCCTCTAACTTCACACATGTTCTCTACTTTGCTCTTCTCTCCTCTACTTTCTCTGGCTTTTCTCTGCTCAAGCATGGCTCCCTCTAGCTTTTTTATCCTCTTTGTTAGTCAATGCCTTTGCCTGTCACTTGTGGCTCCCTCTGTCTTTTCCATGCCTGCGTATAGACTCACTCTCTCAGGCTCTCTCTCTGATCTTCTCTGCCTCCTTCATTTGGACTCCCTCTGTTTCTCGCTCTCTCGCTGGTGCCAAACTTCGCGGCTCCCTCTATTCTCTTTTCTTTCTATTCTTCAAGCACCTTGAGCCCTAGTTATTGAGCCCTAACTAGGGCTCAATGTGATTATGGGCTTGAGATGCTAGGTTTCAGCATTTCAAGCCCAACATTATAAACCACTCCCCACTTCCTTTTTTTTTTTTTGTTCTTTTTGATTTTTTTTTTGCTTACTTTGAATTTCAATTAATTTTTTTTATTTTTAAATTATTTTTTTATTTTGATTTTTAGTTTTATATTGTTTTATTATTTTGTTTATGTTTGTGTTTTTTTTTCATTCAGGATCCCATAAAAAATTATAATTAATGAAAGGAAAATTTAATTTTTCTTAATTTTATTTCTCATCTGAACAAAATACAGTATTCACATGGCCAAAATATAAGTTCATTCTTGTGATAATCAAATAACAAAAAGACTTGGTCAGACAAATTTCTTCTAAACTGAATCTGAATGAAGATTATTATTTTTTTAAGAAATAACTCAAGATTACTTAATCCAACTAGAACATGGCCCGGCTTATAATATAGTCATAAGATACAAAAGAATTTTGAAGTGCTCTCTCAAAACTCAAAAGTAAGCAATGTAAAAGACAATCATGATGCATGTTGATCTCTATCTACTAATATATATTCATCCCATTTTAAATCATAAGTCATATTTACTTACTTTATATATGCTAAAAAACTTTATTAAAGTTAGTTGGAAGTATTACATTTTTTTTATCAAAAATTACCATAACTTTATAAAAAAAAAAAATAGACCTGCATTGGGAGGCATCCCTGGCTGATTTCCAGACTGCAACAAGCAAAACCACAAAACAAAAAAAAAAACCCTCCGGCCTGTAGAAATTAGACCTTCCCGTGACATAAAATAAGAGGAAGTATTAAAGATTTTAGACAATCTATATATACATCTATATCTATATAAAAGTTAAATTACTGTATGGTTGTAGTAACTGTTCATAACACTGTTCCTTTTACCCTTCCTAACAACACTGTGCGTGAGGGCCCATTTCCCAAACTTTCAGACCCTTCCCTCAAACTCTTCTCCCAAGATCGTTCTTCTAGATTTTTCCCTTCACTCCTCTCCTCAGTTCCTATTCTATGGATTCTTCTTTTCCTTCCTTTCTTCTTTCATCACAAAAAAAAGAGGGTTCTTCTTTTGCCGCTTCTTGTCCATTCTTTTTTTCTGGTTCAACTGTGCTTCTTCAACTTCAACGTCTTCACATCATTCACCTACACCACCTTCTTCCTCTTGCCCACACACCTCCAAATATAGACTTCCGCCCACCCAGACCGCTTCCTTTCTCCCACCCACACCATAGTCCAAATCCTTTGAACCTGAAGAGGTCTAACATAGAAAAAAAAATTCCTAAAATACTAAGTTCATTCGTTTCTATATATGGGAAGGTTAATCTAATCTCACTCAAAGTTTTGTACAACGACATAAGCATTAAACATCTAAAGGGCCTAGCTAGTTGCACACTTGCATCCCTAAGTCAATCCTAACATCACCCCAATCTGGGAATTAATGACAATCAGAATATCTGATTTACTAATCAATTGTCCAGATTAGAAAATCTGGGGCGTAAATCACATTTTCCTCATTCATATATAGTAAACAAGTTGGTCAAGTTGATGTTTTCAGCAGAGAGAGTTGCTTTAGCAAAACAAGAAACAATTAGTCAAAGTATTCAAAGGAAGAAAATTTTCATGCAACATCAAATTCAGCAATCAGATGAAGGAACTACTTCCATAAAGAGAAACTTCTAATAGGAATAGAACAAACGGGTACATTTGAACTAGAAATTGCTGCTATGTGAAAACTAGTTTACCAGAGCTCCAATGTTAGATTAAGTAGCATGAGGCTACCAGGCAAGTTCTTAAAGTGGAAAACTAGTCTTACCTTCTAAGGAGGATACCCTTGCATCAATGGCATTTGTCCACCTTAAGGACAACCAGCATTTGATCCAGATAATTTCATGATATGATTGAAAAGCAGGACGCTGAGAATAAACTCACAAAATTATTACAATCCCACATCTAGTTTTTTTATATTTGGAACTATCAGGAATTTTCATGCACAAAACACTTTAGGGTTCAACAAAGTGGCTTTTATACTTCATGTTTAAAGTTAACATTTATTGATTTTGCATATGGGTACAAACATATTGTATTACATTGGAACTTAACTCCTGGTAAGAAAATTCAAAAGGCAATGTTCTCAAACTTTCTTCCTAAAGTAAATTCAAGATAAACAAGAGTGTTATGGAATCGAAGGACGAGGAAAAAGAGAAAGATGCACAATTCATTATGGATAGACAGTTCTGGTAGTGGAATAGGTTAGGAAAATATCAAGCACAAGCAGTTTCCAGAAGAGAAAGAAGGAAATCCATAAAGTACAAATTTAATCCTTGATTAAGTCTGTTGGCTCTTTAAGTTTTTGTATTTGAATTTTTAACCAAGTCACTATAATTAAATTTTTTTCAAACACATCCCTACAATATATATCATGATTACAAAGTTAACCCTTCCACTTTCATCTCTTAGAAATTGTTTTCTCAGTCATGGACAGGAGTATCTCCCGCTGGCAACAAATAATCTGGCATATAGCAGATGTGGAACGTTAACTACGACATGGATCCACATGAGCAAATGAGTTAGATTATAGGAGTACACGTGACAAGCACGTGATCATCCACAATACCCCATTCCACTTGTATGTATAGTCCAGGAAAATAGGTTCCATCTATCAGGAGATAAGAATATGGTTGATGGGAGTGTTCAATCTGACAGCAACAAGCATTGTAATTTTTTTTTTATCAGGAACAACTACAAATATATTGTATTATTATTACTTGATGAAAAGCATTGTATTATTATTACCCCTCGTGTCTACATATATACCATGGATGATACCGATATGTGAAATTGCGTAAATTCTATTTTCCTCCAGCTAGCATGTGACGAATTATCCTGGGATATACGTACGTACGTGAAAGTATTATGGATATGCCAGAATTTGATTCTTAAATAGTTATAACAATATAAAAACAAAGGAAAATTATCTACTTGGTTTCTATAATTTTCTTTAATTTTTATTTTAATTTGGTTCTTTATATATATACACTTTTTTAGAAAATATCTATCACTTGCTGATTTGACGTCCAAGTTGGTATAGGACTTACTAACATACGAAAATATGAGGACTAATTTTATAACCAGGATATAGTATTTTATTTTGGCCAACAAGCATGATATAGTATAGGAATAAGTTAATCTGAAAAACTTTAAGCTACAGGACTTGTTTAAAAACTCTTGTAAATTATAAGGACCAACGAATTAATTTTTCCCTATGAAACCTAAGAATTTATTATTTATCATAAGTGACTTTGAATGTATGTGGGGAAGGGGGCCGTATGGATTTGGATTCTCTTATATAAACTATCTCAGATTAATTATATCTGGACGGTTTATTTTCTTTTATGTATAACTTTTCGAAGAATTTTAACATTTTAACTATGAGTTTTTAAAAAATGATCATTAATTATAAAAAAATAAAACAAAGAAATTTAAAATTTGGTCCATCCAGATCAATTTGAATGATCTGAATGTTGCTATTGAACATCAGCCGATCCATTTCTGCCGTAGACTATGTGATGCGATCTGCAATTTGAAACTAGAATTATGATAAAGTAGTATTTCTTTCCTTATGTGAATATATGATGAGATAATTATGATAAGGACAGTAAAATTAAATAAAAAACAGTGGAATTAGATTCTGCTTAATTATCATGATCTTCTTTTTCTTTAATTTCATGGGTCAAAGGATTCTGGTGAACATAAAAACTGCTATGATACTGAACGTATAAAGTTAGTGTAGCTAGGGGATATATAAATAATTGAAGAATGCGACTTTTTTTTTTCTTTGGGCCAACGAAGAATATGAGGGATCCATCAGTTTGATTGCCAAATTGATAGAATTTGATAAAAGAAAATCCTCTACTTTGTGTTCTCATCTTTTAAACTTTTTATGTTTTAGAACGAGCACCAATTAAAACATAGAATTAGATTCCGCCACATTGTTTACAACCTTCTTCTATTTCCCAAAATGATTCTGGTGAGTGAGATAATCTAAAGACACACGGCGTTAATGTAACAGAGATTTATATATGAACATTATTTTCATTTATTATTTATTGTATGAAAATAAAATATATTTCTCACGCATTGCATGAAATTTAAAAAATAAACATTTCATAACTTGTAAATGATATAATTTGCTATAATGTTTATATTTTATATACTGATATTCATTGAAGGACTCCACATTTCATATCTCATATTATGTTATTTCTCTCTCTCTCTCTTTTATGTAGACAAGGCAAATTCCTCACAAGCAGCAAAAACTAACATCTACTGAGAGCAAAGGGTAATATTATGTTATTTTTCTATTGCTCATGAATTTCTCATTGGCAAATATACAGTGATTTTTTTAATTGAATAATTTACTTCTAAGATTAACAATAATGAGAGATTTTATTTTCTTAATGGAAGAATTATTTTTGTTGGAAAAAATGTTAGAATTGAAATGATTTATTTTACAAGATCAAAATAAAGATCGAAATAAGAGACTTTTAACGTTAAATTAAAAGACTGAATTAAAACAGAAAGTGATCAAATAATCCTTAAATTATGTTAGTTATTTTCTTTCCCATGGGTAGCTAAACCATATTACAACTTCCAAATTAAAAAAATTAAATCATTCCCTATTGGGAAACTTCTTAGTATATACTAACTTTATTCTTTCATGAAAAGAAAACTAATGAAGCATATGATGAAGATAGTAATGTTAGATATATTTAATTAATAATAATATATATTTTAATTTATTTAAATTATATTTATCTTGTTTACTTAATTAAATATATCTTATCTAAGTGTGATCCCTATCTTTAATAAAGATCATGTCAGTTGAGTGATTTTGTGAGATAAGGGATAACTCAGTTGATATTGTGTTATCTTTATTTGAATTTGAGATTCGAATTAAAAGATAGAATAACTATTAAATAACCTATGATGGCTAAACTATTTTAATAGGAGGCTGAGTAGAGCATCAGATATACCAATCATTCATTCTACGCTCATATAAAGGTTCCCTAACTAGTAACGGCTAATTCCCAGCTACCATTACTAAACCCAAACACTAGTTAGAAGAGCCTCTTCTCATCTAATTTCTTCTGACTAATTTCTGTGTTTGCAGATCTTTGATTTATTTCTAATTCGAGTAGGATTACTCAATTAGATCTTCTATAATTATGGTGAGAGATATTTATGATCATTATTTATTCTGCTACGAGTTTGTAAAAGATTTATTTATACTTATAGATTCGTATATATATAAATCTATTTCTACATATAGCATTAGAGCCATTGGTTTAGATTACCTTGCCATAGTATGAATTTGATATTACTATTTCTCCTTATTCGCATAAACATCACATAAATTTTTTTTTCTCTCGAATTTGATGTTTCATAAACAATTTATTGAAATTGATTCAGATAAATCAATTATGATAATGTTTCGTGTGCTTTTATGTCTGTAAAACATTGCCTTGGTTTTGCATATTTAAAAAAAAAAATTGTTTATTGTGTGCGAAGATTCAAAGGTTAATAGATCTTGCTATTTTGTCCATAATTGGTGCAATTATTGTGTACATATGATTGACCTTGTCTATCTGATTATCTTTTCATGAATCTTGTTGGGAACCATGGCCAGAAATGCCAAGAATCGGTAGATTTCCTGTCGGATCCATTGTAGGTTGCAATGGCGTTTTGGGTCGGGTCGGGCATTTCAAAAGGGTGAGGAAGACGATGCGAACGATGTTGCGTTTTGGTTATTACCAAAAACGGTATGTCATCTTGTGTATCTGGAAAGTGCCTTCATCACCCATGTGAAGCGACGGTGTTTGGTTCAATCAGTGAAACGAACCGTTTCACTAATCCTGAAGGGTTGGGCCCCGTGTGAAATTAGGCCACTTCTTTGGGCTCTTTTTGTTTTTATTTTATGGTTTTTTGTTTTAACATTCTGGGCTTGTGTTTTGGGCCATTCTCATTTTAATTTTCTAAAAAAAAATAATTTCAACTTGCATTATTTATTTTCCATGCTAATTTTTTTTATTGTTTAGAATTTGGAAAATTAGTTTTGGGTTATTAAAATATATATATTTTGCAAAATAGTTAAGTTATTTAGTAACCCAAATAAATTAATTTTAAACAATTGTTGGGTTTTTAAATAAATAAAATAGTGGGAGAATTTATTTAATTATTTAATCATATTTTGTTTAGTTGATTGAATTAATTATTTAAATTTTCATAATGTTATGCATATACATGATTTTAATTACACATAATTTTGTGATATTTGTGATTAGCATGCTTTTGTTTTAAGGAGTAGCCACAGTATCCTTGTAAAGTTGCATGCATAATATAAATCACATATGAATATAGAATATCAAATTCTAATGAAATGTGTGATTCTAATTCATCTTTGCCCGCAGGTAGATAATTATAATTGCATATTTTGTTAGGATAAAATAGATATGGCCTTGTGTTTTCTAAGTAACCCACAGGTATTTGGAAGCATGAATACATTCTAGTTTCATCATTTATTAGACATAAATATATGCTATGCTAATGTCTTTGGCCACAGGTAGATATTAGTGATACGATATTTATGTAAGTATGTGTTACATTGGTAAACATTCATAATTGTTAAGGTGATGATTGATTGTCTCAAAAAAAAAATATTATTGTAAGTGTGTTTAATAATTATTTCCCTTACAGCTCCTTCATCTTATATTCTATCTAAAGTTGGCGATAAGATCACTCTTCATGGCACAAATCATGCTAAGTGGAAGGAAGATATTCTCCTTCATCTTCGCTATACAGAACTAGATTATGCCTTGAGGATTAAAGAACCTCCAGTGCCCAAAGAAGGTGACAAGGATACGCAAACCATGTATGATCATTGGGATCGATCCAACCGCCTTGCCTTAATGTTGATTAAGGCGCGTATTAAGAGAAGCATTCAATGTTCTATTCCAGATTGCTGAACAGCCAAAGAATACTTAGAGGCTATTGACAAGTAGTATATCCCTGCAGATAAACAACTATGAGGGGCTATTATGAAAGAACTTGTTGATATGAAACTTGCAGGTGTGGGTGGTGTCTAATAACACATTATGAAAATGAGAGACTTGGCATCACAACTAAGGCGTTTTAAAATGGAGCCTCCTGAACAATTCCTTATGCAGCTCATTCTGGGTTTCCTTCCTTATCAGTATGAAGCTTTCTATGTCTCTTACAACACATATAAGGAACAATGGGCAGTAGATGAATTGTTGGTCATGTGTGTTCAAGAAGAGGCTAGACTGATAAGGAGTGGAAAAGATGCACCTAAGGAAGTGCATTGGGCAGAAAGCTCTAATTCTAGGAAGAAGAACAAGAAAGATAAAAGGAATAAGTCCATTCCTCCGGCTTCTACTGAGAATAAAGATAAGGTCACTTGCTTCTTTTGCAGGAAGAAAGGACATATATGGAATGAATGTCCTAAGAGGAAGGCATGGCTCGCTAAGAAGGGTATAGGTAATGGAATTTACATTTCTTATGTGGCTTATGAATCTCATTTAGTTAGTATTAATTATGATACTTGGTGGATTGATTGTAGAACTACAATTCAGATTGCTAATACCATGCAGGGGTTTCTCAACAGCAGGCGCCCACATCCCAATGAGAAAAATGTCTACTAGGGCAATGAGATAAGGGCCCATGTGGAAGCAGTTGCAACATACGGGATCATTTTATCAAATAAATCAATTTTAGATTTAGAACATTGTTTTTATATTTCGGATTTTTCTGAAAATTTAGTTTCAATTTACAAATTAATTCCTTTGGGATTTGAATTATTTCTTTCTTCAAATTTGATGAGATTGAATAACGATTCCTTACCTTTTGGTGATATTTCCTTATGTAATGACTTATTTAAATTACATACTAATTTACCTCAATCTCATATTGTTATGCATGGTATTAAGTGAAGTGTCATGAATGAGAATTCTCTTAACTTGTGGTATAGGAGATTAGGACATATCTCCATAGAGAGGATTAAAAGGTTAACTAAAAATCGGATTCTCCCATCTTTAGACCATACAGAAATTGATCCATGTGTGGACTGCATTAAGGGAAAGCAGACCAACAAGTCACATAAAGGGGCTAAAAAAAGTTCTGAAATTTTAAAGATTATTCACACAGATATTTGTTGCCATGATTTATCTTCTTATGGTCAAAAATATTTTATCTTCTTTATAGATGATTATTCATGGTATATGTATATCTACTTGCTTTAAAATAAAAGTGAGGCATTAAATGCTTTTAAGGAATATAAGACGGAAGTAGAGAAACAAACTGGTAAGCAAATTAAAATTGTTTGATCAGATAGAGGAGGTGAATATTATGGAAGGTACACTGATGATGGACAAGCACCTGGTCTATTTGTTGAGTTTCTTCAAGAGCATGGTATAGTAGCTCAATACACCATGCCTGGCTCACTTGATATGAATGGTGCAGCTGAAAGAAGGAACAAGATGCTACTGGACATGGTGAGGAGTATGATAAGCAACTCCAAGCTTCCAGTTTCATTATGGAGAGATGCACTTAAGACAACATTATATATTTTGAACAAGGTTCCATCAAAGGTAGTTCCCAAAACTCCCTTTGAAATCTAGAAAGGTTGGAAACCCAGTTTGAATCATATGCATGTATGGGGCTGTCCTGGGGAAGTAAAAGTGTATAACCATCAAGAAAGGAAACTGAATCCTAGGACCATTAGTACCTATTTCATATGCTATGCGGAAAGGCCCAAGGGCTATAGATTTTATTGTCATTTATATTTAATGAGATTTGTGGAATCTATGAATGTTAAATTTCTTGAGAATGATGTAATCAATGGGAGTGATCAAGTAAGTGACTTAGTCACTGAAGAGGATCACATTCAAGAAACCACTAATCATGAAGGAACATCACTAATATATAACACTCATCCTGATGGAGTGACTATGGAAAGTGATACAATTCCTGAAACTCAAGTTGATAATGTTGGAAATCAGGAACAAACTAATGAACCTATCACTTATAAAGAACAACCACTAGAAGTGATAAAGAATATTCCTGAAGAACAACCTCAACCCACTTAACAAGTGGAGGTGAGGAGATCAATTAGAGAAAGAAAGCCAGCACTTCCTAGTGACTATATGGTGTACCTTATTGAATCTGACTATGATATAAGTGTTGAAGATGATCCACTCACATTTACTCATGCTATGTAGGATACAAACTCTAAATTATGGTATGATGCTATGACTGATAAAGTGCAATATATGGCAAACAATAAAGTTTGGGAACTTGTAGAGTTACCTAGTGAGGCTAAGGCCATTGGCTGTAAATGGGTCTTTAAGACCAAAAGAGACTCACAAGGTAACATAGAGCGCTACAAGGCAAGGTTGGTTGCCAAGGGATTCACTTAAAAGGAGGGAATTAATTACAGGGAGACTTTCTCACCTGTGTCCAAGAAAAATTCTTTCTGTATCATCATGGCATTGGTAGCTCACTTTGATTTAGAGTTACATTAGATGGATGTTAAGACTGCATTCCTTAAAGGGGATCTTGAGGAAGAAGTCTATATGAAACAGCCTAAGGGATTCATTTCTAAAGTAAATGAACATAAAGTTTGCAGGTTGAAGAAGTCAATATATGGTCTCAAATAGGCTTCACGATAGTGGTATTTAAAATTCTATGAGGTAATCACATCTTTTGGTTTTGTTAAGAACATCATGGATCAATGTATATATCACAAGGTCAGTGGGAGCAAGATCATATTATTGATCTTATATGTGAATGACATACTGCTTGCACTAAAGATTTGGGATTGCTGTATGAGGTGAAACAATTTCTGTCCAAGAATTTTGAAATGAAGGATATGGGTGAGGCATCCTATGTCATTGGTATTAGGATACATAGAGATAAATCTCAAGGTATCTTGGGATTATCTCAAGAAACTTATATTAATAAAATTCTTGAACGATTCAAGATGAAGGATTGTTCATCTACTCCAGCACTTATTGTGAAAGGGGATAAAGTTAGCTAGTTACAGTGTCTCAATAATGATTTTGAAAAGAAGGAGATGGAGAATATTCCTTATGCCTCAGCAGTTGGAAGCTTGATGTATGCACAGGTTTGCACAAGACCTAATATAGTTTTTGCTGTGGGCATGTTAGGAAGATACCAGAGTAATCTAGAAATGGATCATTAGAAGGATGCAAAGAAAGTTTTGAGGTACCTAAAGGGTACTAAACAATACATGCTTACATACAGGAGATTCGACAACCTAGAAGTTATTGGGTATTCAGACTCAGACTTAGTAGGATGCATTGACACAAGAAAATCAACATCTGGCTATATCTTTTTGTTAGCAGAGGGAGCTATATCCTGGAAAAGTACCAAACAAACGCTAATAGCCACCTTTACTATGGAAGCTGAGTTTATATCGTGTTTTGAGGCAAGCTCATAGGGAATATGGATTAGAAATTTCATTTTCGAACTTAAGATTGTGGACTCAATCACTAGGCCAATTAAAGTGCTCCATGATAATACGGCTGCTGTGTTCATGGCTAAGAATAATAAAATTGGAAGTCGAAGCAAGTTCATCGACATCAAGTATTTAGCCTTGAAAGATAGAATTAAAGAAGGCCAAATAATTGTTGAGCACATTCGGACGAAAGAAATGTTGGCTGATCCGTTTACTAAAGGGATGCATCAAAATGAGTTTAAGGATCATGTGCCTCATATGGGTATTAGACTTTCACTAGTCTAATCGAGGTATGTAAAGTAATGAAATTTCAATTTATGGTTTATTATCTCATGTTTATATAGTATACATTCTTGTTGAGATAAATAAACATTCATTTAGGAACCAAATAAACATTCTAGTTTATTCATAAAGTTGATATCCCATAAAGTAAGGATACTACTTGTGATACATAGAAGGTAATACTCACATTTAGAGGACCTACCGCTATGATTCATGTAGTATTGCTTAATTATCTCTTGATATATCAACTGACATATTATGATCGGACCAAATGAGAGAATGTTAGATATATTTAATTATTAATAATATATATTTGAATTTATTTAAATTATATTTATCTTGTTTACTTAATTAAATATATCTTATCTAAGTGTGATCCCTATCTTTAATAAAGATCATGTCAGTTGAGTGATTTTGTGAGATAAGGGATAACTCAGTTGATATTGTGTTATCTTTATTTGAATTTGAGATTCGAATTAAAAGATAGAATAACTATTAAATAACCTATTATGGCTAAACTATTTTAATAGGAGGCTGAGTAGAGCGTCAGATACACCAATCATTCATTCTACGCTCATATAAAGGTTCCCTAACTAGTAACGGCTAATTCCCAGCTACCATTACTAAACCCAAACACTAGTTAGAAGAGCCTCTTCTTATCTAATTTCTTCTAACTAATTTCTATGTTTGCAGATCTTTGATTTATTTCTAATTCGAGTAGGATTACTTAATCAGATCTTCTATAACTATGGCGAGAGATATTTATGATCATTATTTATTCCGCTGCGAGTTTGTAGAAGATTTATTTATACTTATAAATTCGTATATATATAAATCTGTTTCTACAAGTAACATATGGAAATGGATTCTGTCACATTGTAAGTTGTAACCTTCTTTTATTTGCAAAACTAAAAGAGGAAATTACAGAAAAATCCCAAAATACTAAAATAATTATTATAAAATCTTAAAACGCTAAAAAACTACATACAAGTTGTAACACCCTACCAACAAAACCTAAAACTTCTCCCAATACCAGATAGGACAGCAGAAGGAACTCAAGAAAATGTGGTGTCATTGTGGAGTGAGGATTGGCACTGTAGCAAGGTTGGATTTTGGATGAAATTGAGAAAGAAATAGAGGAGTGTGGCGCTGCGACACCATGAACTATTACCATATTAGCTTTTTGCTGATTTTTTGGTCCGACTTCTGACGCACATAATTTCTTACTTCGACCTTCAATTAACCTAATTCCAACTCCTATAAGTCACTCTACTTCTAATCTAACTATAGGTATCAATCACACTTTGAAATACCTCCGTATGAAGATTTTGGATACTTAAGACATATATGGTCAATTTGGGACAAAAACTTGACTTTGGAATGTCCAAATTCCAAACCACAACACATAGACTCATACCAACACTTTCCCCAAGTTGCAAACACCCCAAAGACTTGATTTAGAGTGGTTGCATTCTAAAGGAACCTTTTCTGTAGAATTTGACCCCCTTAGCACCACAATTACAACTAATGGGTTATGTACCCATTTTACTGCACATACGCCTAAATTCAACACTGAAGCAAGATCTCAATCAATCATATAAACATGCACATAGAACGATCACAGTCTGACCCAAACCAAGGTCCTTGAACACATCACAATATGGTTTTCTACTATGGCAACAATCAACATACATCAACAACAGGCCCACATACAACCTATGTAATACATGAACGTGCAAGGTATAGCACCACATCAAATACTTAAAATATCACATTACACATAGTACCACAAGCGTCCTACTCTGCACAATATAACTATATAAACTAATCACAACACACTACTAGCTACAACTCAGATATCCCCATATGAAGAAGGAGGCTAAGACTCCTTAGTCTTCTCCTAGTTAGAACTAAAATCTTCACCTGAAATGTTAGCTACAGAGGAGTGAGACAAAGTCTCAGTAAACGAGGGAAACTAGAACTAACACATTTATACATAGAGCTACACATGTATATAAATGATGTAATGCAATGCACATGTAATGATATGAATGTCCCCCAGAATACACAGCTAGTTGGTATTAATTTGATGATACAACTAATATGCAGGTTAGTTACCATCACAAAGTACACCCAATAAGTGATTCCCTTCCAACAATCAATGAAAACTATTCTCAAGACATCACTAAACTCTCTACTCACTAGTATAACCTAACCAAAGGCCACATTAATGATTGGACCATGGTTCATCTTCCCCTGGACTATCCAAATTGGTGATGATTTAGAGAAGGTGCATCCCCAATCCACTGTCACCTAGATCTCCCAGCCAAAGTACAATGATTTAGTGGTAGAAATATACATCAAACCTCATCACTTAGACACGAGGCCTCACTTGTCCCACTAGTGGATTGGTATACCATGTGGTATTATCAAACATCATCACCCAATCAATCAATGTCTCACATGCATAATTAAAGTGATAAAGTCTTTCTATGTCATGCCAACATATCATCAGGCATCATGCACATAGTTATATCTCATTATCATGGCCATCATGTTAGCATAATCATCAATATACTAATCTATGAATGGGGATGCAATATAAGTCACTTGATAACAAGCAACATATATTTTCATGTTACATACTCATAATTCTCATAGGCCACATTTAATGGAAGAGAAAAGAGATTACCATCACTTTGATTGCCTTGCTTGGGACATATCATGATATAAAAGGAATGAACTTATATTTAAACAACCAATTTACAACACTTATAAATATACACCCCAGTTATCTCAAATCACCCGCACAAACACACACACAAGAGAATGGTAGGCCATCGAAGTACCAATAATAGATCCAATGCTTCCAAAGGATCTCTTACGATGCAAAAGCCTCAAATAATCAAGTTTGAACACTACAAAGCTATAGAATACCCAAATCACAAATTAGCATAGATACTGGTGACCCACAACTTGACATACTGAGCTTAATTGTAGTAAAGCCAAGATTTCAATACCATAGTCATACATCAAAAGGTCCCAAACATCCTTTTAAAGTTGAACTGAGAAACCTTGGAGTAGGAGGCTATGGTTTACAAAAATAACTATCCAACATACAACAATCCACTATGCATAACTTGTGAAGATCAATCACACTACATTAACCCACTCTTAACCATTTTAATTGGTGGAAACCCTCCAAAAATGAAATCCCAATTTGAGGTGTATCACCTAACTGAGGTACAACCAAACACGCCAAGTTAGGTAATATAATCAGGATTACCTTCACCTAACCCCCTATGAATGAACCAAACGTGCTATTAATTTCCTCCTTCCAATGAACCAAACACACCATATAGACTATTTTTTACGATTTATGCTTCATTAGTTCTTCAAATTTCACATTTTAATTAAAAAAAATCTCTAGTTTATACCATCATGGCTAGGACGAAACACAGAGTATATTTGGTAGCTCTCTTAATGTGTTCTCTCCCTTATAAACTATTTTTCTTAGTAGGAGCACTAATTAAAAAGATGTTAAAAGATTGAATGAGATGCTGCCACATTGTATATATAACCTTCTATTTGCACCACTGCCCTTGGGATGTGGTTGGTACGCAAAATCAATGGCAATATATTGTATAAAAATAAAATATAAAAATATTATTTTTTATTCACTATTTATTATATAATTAACTTCTGAAAAAGAAAGCGGTAGTGATGACTTGTAATTTTTTTATAAAGGTTATATCATATATGATATCGATTGAAGGGCCCCACATACATATTTCATATTCTCATATTTCTCTTACTCTTATACATCATGGAATTCTCATTGGTAAATATACATGGTGAATAATTTTATTTTGAAAATTGAATAATTTTACTTCGAAGGCTAAGGGATTAAATAATCAAAACATGTTTTGAGGGACAAGGAAGGAGAACGAAGGAGATGGGGAAGGGAAAAAATTTCGTTGAAGGCATTTCAGTCTTTTTCATTATTTATATTTAACAAATGTAAAAACCTAATTTTAATTTTTTGGCATTTCCAGTATCATGCCATAACTAAAATGAGCCTAGCCTATTTAAATGCAGCTCGAGATGGGTCATATTATTTATGGCTTGTGAAGGCAGCTTCCTATAACTTTCATAGATACATTGATGATTTATACAGAGCATGATTATAGATATATTGACTGATCAAGGTAGAACAATACCCGTCGTAAGGCATCAATATCGAACACATGTTATTGAAGAAAGAGCGTGTGGTTTCAAAATTGTCTTTATGTGTTCTAAACTTGTGGTTGAGATTCTCTCTCTCTCTCTCTCTCTCTCTCTCTCTCTCGAATTGGTCATCAACTTGTATCCTTTTGTGCAGGCGCCGCCCCTAAAAGATGGGTATCAGCATATGAAATCCCCACGGTTTGAATCCTAACTCGAAAGGGATTAAAGGTACACACACTCTCCCCCCCCCCCCCCCAAAAAAAAAAAGCAATTTGATATTCATATTCTCCTCTTTCTTTTCAGTGCTTCCCAATGCCAAATTTACAATGAATAGACATTTTTAAGAATTTGAATCATCCATATCTACTTCTAATTAACATCAAATGACTTTAAAAATTAATTAAAACATATTTTTAGGGACAAATAAAACATCTTTCTATTTTGATAAACTATATATACTAAAAGAGGTAAAGCTAGTACGGATACTACCAAGTTAAGTTCATGCATTCTATAAGAGTAAACAAATGAAAAGGATTGATCCATATACTTTGACCATCGGGGTGTGTGTGTGTGTGTGTTATTTTTTACGTTAAAAGATTATTCTGTTGTAGGATTAATAACAAATGCTGACGAGAGCAAGTCCTTATCAGGGTGGATGTTTACCCTTGAGTGTGAGGAATGATTGGGATTCTATAATCTAAGAAAATGACACCCAATGGCAATGGAAAGATATTCTCTCTAAATCAACAATTTTCTTTTCCTATGCAAGGAAGATTGCGTGCTATCCAAAGAATCCAACGACCGTTTGAGAGATTAGGTATATCAAAAGTCACTCTGCAAACAACTATAAATAGAGCTTCGACACGCATTCATTCCCATTGTATATACTCAAACACATCGTGCAAGTCATGCCAAGGGCAACAGACCCTCTTGTAGTTGGAGATATTTTAAACCCCTTTACAAGGTCAGTCTCCTTGAGGGTTATTTATAGTAATAATAGAGAAGTCATCAATGGCTGTGAACTCAAACCCTCCCATGTTGTTAACTCACCAAGGGTCGATGTTGGTGGTGGTGATGACTTCAGGACCTTCTTCACTCTGGTATGTAGAATAAGCTTTTAATTTATGGTCATATAAAATGCTCTCTTTAATCCAAAAATTGTGATAATTAAAAGAAAAAGAGCAATAATAGAGTTATGATTTTTAACTATGCATGCATGCAGATTATGGTGAATCCTGATGCACCTAGCCCTAGTGACCCAAGTTTGAGAGAGTACTTGCACTGGTGAGTACCCCTCTGTCTCTCTTTGTTCTTCCTATTCCTATATACTTAACAAGATCTAGAGTAGCCTTCGCTTTTTCTCACTTAATTTCAGTTCTTTTCGTTCAAAGTGTTTTCCGGTGATATTTTAATATGTGTGTGTATATATATATATATTCAACAACTCTGTGTAGTTTCCTCAATAATCATTTAACCATACATCTTGTGATATTTTATATTCAGATTTTAACAAAAATAAACGTATGAATACTAAGAGAATTCACACATGACAGGTCATTTTCAATTTGTTAATCTTGATATACATAAACTTAATTGTGGACTGCTCCGTTGATACGTATACGTTTGCAGGCTAGTAACGGATATCCCAGCGTGTTTGGGCCTAAGCTACGGTGACTATATACTTTTCTTTTTCACTTTTTCTTCTTCATTTTCCCCTACAAATCAATTTCTTCATGTATATAATTAACGTTACAAAATTAAGTTGGTATTAATTTAATGATATATATATTTGTGAATATAGGACAAGAGGTTGTAAGCTACGAGAGTCCCAGTCCAACAATGGGGTTTCATCGCTATGTGTTTGTATTGTTTCGTCAACAAATGGGACGACAAGGCATAGATGCTCCTGGATGGCGTCAAAATTTTAACACTCGAGACTTCGCTGAGCTTTATAACCTTGGACCTCCTGTTGCTGCTCTTTTCTTTAACTGCCAACGAGAATCTGGTTGTGGTGGAAGAAGACGATAATTAAGGCAAATATATATATATATGCAGGATAATAATATATATAGTTTTATAAGAATAAAACACAGATCTGATTTGGATCAGATCATATATAGAGGTGAATAATATAATCTACTTTAGACGTCGTCATCCCACTGCTGTACCTACAATATGTATCATGTGATACAAGTAAAATGTTGTTAATGAAACTAAGCATGTACGAATTTGGATATGTAATATGAACATATACTTGTGTTGAGATTTGGTTTTGTTTACAAATTTCCTTGGCTCCCATGCATTGAAGGTATATATACACCTCCAACAAAAAAAGAATCTCATAATATAACATGTATTATAAATATGTACAGATAGGTACGTAGCTATCATCATCTCACATAAAAATGAACCGTGCTTTGATTCGAGTCTCGATTACTCCACACAGAAAGTAGAGATAAAAAGAAATATTCTGGGTTTTTTCTCTTGATGACTTGGACGAAGGATATACATGAGATGGTGTGGTCACTATAGCAATAGCATCTTACAAACATGCTAAAAGTAAAAGGTTTCCACTAACATGTATTTGTTTTCACATGTTTAACAAACAAAAAATAATTTAAACGTCTTACCTCATCTCAAAACGCACTTCCAGGTAATTACTTAGATATAAAGTTGGAGAAGTATGATGTTGCTGCAAAGATCAAGATAATCAACGAGGGAAGAGCTTTTACTGATTTGGGGTTGAAGGAAGCTGAGGATTTGGTGGGGAAAGTTCCATGTATTATACAGAAAGGAGTGACAAATTATGGAGGAGGTTCTATCATCGAGAAGCTCATGGGAGGTGGGTGCTTCTGTTGTACTTGAATTATATCAGTTTTGCTTCTATGATGTGGCCTTTGTTTTAATTCTTTTGATAGAATTATGAAGACGGAGGTGGTTTGACGTGCTGTGGTGTGACGTTTGGAAAGAGGAAGCTATGGCTGCGACAAACAAACTGCCACCGCTGTGCAAGCTGGTTGTGTTCGATCGTGAGATGTTAAGGAAAGTAGGAGAGGGAATCTTTAGAGGAAAGAGAAATCTGATTTCTAAATCTTAACAAAGAAACACACACACACAATATTATTATAGTATAGTGTATTAAAGCAAGAAGATTAAAAAACAGAAAGGAGAGGAGAAAGAAGATGGTGAAGAAGAAAAAGGTGGGGGAGAAAAACAGAGAGATAGATAGAGAAAAAGTTTATTGAAAATAAAAAAGAAAAGAAAGAAAGAACGAAAGAAGAGAGGAGAAGAGAAGGAGAAGAAGAAATTAATAGTTTGAAGATAATGATGAAGGTCAAAAAGTTGAAATGAAAGACACAAATAGTTGATTGAACCGAGAGAAAGAGAACGAAAGAGGAGAGAAGATGATGAAGAGATGAAATGGTTTGATTATAATGATGAAACAAAAATGAAGATGGAATAGAAATGGTGAAGAGGCTTTGATTTGGAAGAGTGAGATGCCGACTTCGGGAGACTCCCTTATAACTAGTAAAATATACTGTCCAATCTTAATCCTAACTATATATTCCACGTCACTTTTCATATGTGTACACAACCGGCCACCTCTGCAAAATTAATAGTGTTAATGCTATCCTTTGGTACTTGCATTAATATGTGAATTTGAGGGACTAACGATATAAATTATGTAGGTATTCATTTAGAAAGTATTTTAGTAATTTTGATGTATATATATATATAGAGAGAGAGAGAGAGCATGATCCTTCTCTGTATTCCTATCACCTTATTCTTTTGAAAAATTAATTTACCTCTCCAACCGGAAAAATTCTAACTGTAACGGTGTTCCTTTGTCACTCCATGGTAATCTGTAAAGGTCCCCACGAGCAAAAGCAATGACATCAAATAGAGTCTAACGATGGCTCAAAGAAATTAACCTATATGTTTGGTCATGGCCTATTTAACGTTCTTAGTGATTATTAGATCAATCATGCATGTCTAGGGAAACTAATGCTCTTGCAGTTAGAAGTGTGGTTCGAGATGTTTTGGATCGTTTTACCAGGTCAATCTCTAATAGGGTGATTTTTACAGTAATCACAGAGAAATCCTCAGGACCTTTTTCAGTCTGGTATCTCGATCTATACATCTAGCTTTAGACTCACTTTAGACCACAAATTGTTAACTATGTATGGTGGACCCTTATGCAGCCAGCCCCAGTGACATGAGAGAGTACTTGCATTGGTGAGTTTTCCCTTCATAATTGTTAGTTTGTCAACTTGTCCATATATGTAGGTGTTTGAAGTAGCTTAGCTTTTTCTTACCCAACACCAAATGATAAAACCACTTAACATGAGTGGTACTCAAATGGTAAAATCTCATATATGCACGGTAAGTTGTCACACCACTTTCTGATGCATTTTGAAGGTATCAACAACCTTACTATATAAAGTCATAATGAAGAAAAAAAGGAAATTTGGGATGAAAAATTGTTTTACGTAACAAATTCAAATTTATGTAAAATAAACAGTGTATAATTATAATATATATTAATTTGATTATGATCAGTTTGATCACAATTGGACCAGTGAACCACAAACCGATGGCTCAACTGGCTCATTTTCCATAACAATGATGACAACCAAGAAGAGTCCCATTTTGATATATTTAGTCATGCGCAGCTGATGCGGGGGTTATTTTCCATGTCACGTGCACATGCACACGTAGCAGCTTTGTCGGCAATGAAGAAAAGTCCTTTATAAATCATCAAGATTCACACAACAGGGAAAAAACATGAAAGAAACAATAGAAATTTTTTAATTTATCAATTTTAATTTTAACTTTTTCAAATACTAGCTATCCATGAATATTTTAATATCAGTGAATACAACCCGTGTTGGATAAAGGCTTGTAACAAGCAAAACAACCCATTGTTGCTTTCTTTCCAGATTGTTCCAGACATGCCAAGCACAGAATAAATTGAAACAAAATATGTGTTTTTTCTATGTGTATGTGGTCTGTGAGAGGTTAGTTGATTTAGCTGAGAGCTCTGAATTTTCAATATGCCATAAACTTTACAAGTCTAGTTTCATGAACTTGTTTGAGAGTATGTCTTGGTTTTATTCTATTGTTTCTGTGTGGTATAACAATTTTTCCACTGTCAGAATCAATAGAGCAAATCATTGGACAACCACCCCCTTCAGCCATTTTCTAGCTTTCTTATATGCAAGGAATTTGTCAATTCAGGGTTGATTCACAAAACTTGGAGCAATTTTTTCCTTTTTTCTTATTGCCTTTGCTTTTTTGTTATCCCTGTAACTCTTTGATCTTATGGTTTCTGTTTCCGTGTTCTTGTTATCTATGTAATTCTTTGATTTTGTGGTTGTTTTTTCCAAGTGTTTTCTGGATTGTCCTTTGGAATGATGTTTAATCTTTCGATATTTCAATAAAAGTGTTCTTCCCCGGTTTTAAGAAAAAAAAAAAAGAAACTCATTCTTAATCCCACCAAAACATTTGGCAAGGCTCAAAATATAGTAATATGATATGGAAAAATTTTGAAGCACACGGTCAAAAATAAGCAAAATATATGATATAAATAAATTCTAAAAATTGTCAGAAATCAATTTATATGACTGAACTTGTTAATAATACTTTCTGAAATACATAATTTAGCTATTTGTATTTAATAATTTAAATGACTAAGTTATTTAAATCTAAATGATACATTTATCTATCCCAAATGTTTTTTTATCGTTAAACACAGGTCATTCAATTAAAATCTACCTTTGACATACCTACCTGTCTATTTTTCATTTTCTTACTATATTTTTGGAACATTATATTTATACCAACAAATTTCTGGCTTGTGTTAAGTTATCGTGACACATGGAAATCCAACAAGGAATCGTGCACCATGTATAAATTACAACTCGCTTAAGCCTTCTCATTTAAAAGTCCAATCCTGAAATCACTATCACAACCGAGAGAGAAAATAGAACGAGCAGAGAACATTTCTTTCCCTGTACCAGATGAAACAAGATATACGAGAAGGGTGAGAAAATTACAAGACGAAGATGAATAAACAACTGAGGCAAGAAAGCAATTTCTTTCCTATTGAGGCGTTTGAGAGTGTGGCAGGGGGCCTGCATTGGGAGGCATTCCTGGCTGATTTCCAGACTGCAACAAGCAAGACGTAAAAATTAGCTTCTGACCTTCCGTGACATTAAGAATGAGAGACGTATTAAAGATCTTAGACAATTCCTAAAATACAGAAGTTCATTCATTTCTTTGGGAATGTTTATCCAATCTTATCCCAAGTTTTATACAACGTAAGCATAAAACATCTGAAGGCCTGGTTGCACACTTGCATCCCTAAGTCAACCCCCAAGTACTATCACCTCAATCTGGGGTCCAATGACAATATGAGTATCTTATTTACAAATCAGTAGTCCAGATTAGAAAATCTTGCGTATAGATCATACTTCCTCTGCAGATTCAGACATTTTCCTCGTTCATGTATAGTAATCAAGTTGGTCTAGTTGATGTTTTTAGCAGATAGGGAATTGCTTTAGCAATACAAGAAACAATCAAAGTATTCAAGGGAAGAAAATTTTCATGAAACATCAAATTTTGCAAGCAGATGAAGGAACTACTTCCATCAAAGGGAAGCTTCAAAATACGAATAGAACAAACAGGTGAACATCGGAACCAAAAAGCTGGTATGTGTATGGGTGTGCAAAGCGTAGATCACAGCTAGCATATTGCGCCAGCAATACAAATTAAAGAAGGCTGACTTTAAACAGAAAACTACTCAACAAATCTGGAAAGAGAGCAGATACCTATTGGTAGGCCCCTTTTTCTGGTATATCAGGGCTTCCCAGGATTATAAGGTAAACAGAAAACTAGGACAAACATACTGACCAACAAAGTCATGGAGGATCCATGCTTCTACTCATCCATGCACCCCACAGCATGTCTTATAAGTGCAAGAGAAAAAGAGGAAAAGAAAGAAATGAGGGGCTAACTTTAGAGATGCAAATATGAATTATACCACAGAATTAAAAAAAAATGAATAGGAATAGGATCCAAAATCAAAGCTCCAATATTAAAATTCGCAGCACGAGGCTACCAGGCATGTTCTTAAAGTGAAAAACTAGTCTTACCTGGTAAGGTGGATACCCTTGCATCAATGGCATTTGTCCACCTTGAGGTCGGTTAAATGAACCACCTTGAGGATATCCAGCATTTGATGGCCCCTGCATGTTATGCAAGTTGCTTGGAAAACCTCCAACAGGGGGCCCTCCACTTGCGGGTAAGGATCCTGAATGCATTTGGTTCATGCCCACAAAAGGACCTTGTGGCACTGGAGGTCCCATCTGATTAATTGCACCTTGCATACCCTGAAGGCAGAAATTTAAATTGCTGTTTTTCATATTTGCGTTGCACTAGATATCCATAAATTTGAACGTGATGCATGATACAGAAGTTCAGTAAATATTTATAAGCTACTTCCATAAACAACTAACACTGGCACTGGTGACAGTCAAAATATGAGACAACTAGTACTTAAAAGGACGCATTGATTATTACAGCTCTGTCCTATTGTGCAGAGAAGAGGATATATCTTTTGAATTCCAGCAAGAAGTATCATTTTCTTTTCCTTTCCAAGATATGTTCGGGAACAAATATTAGCTCAAATTAATGGGGTAAGGGAGGAGAGGAGAGAAAGTAATCATTCACCACCAACCCCAACCACAAAAAACAAGAGCACAAATCTCCCACATGTTATGGACAAGATCTAGATAATTTCATGATATGATTGAAAAGCAGGACACAGAATAAACACACATAATTCTTACCATTGGCCCTGGCATTGGCATCGGATGTGATGAAGGCACTGATGAAGGTGCTTGAAGAGATCCTGGAATTCCAATTTGGGGCATTTGTGGCGGAGGGCGAGGCATATGTGGATGAGGGAGCAAAGGCATATGGGGCATATGCTGTAGCTGCGGCATATTGGGAGGAGGCATAGACAGAGGACTCATCTGTTGTGGTAATCCCTGGTGTTGGTGTTGTGGAATCTGCTGAGGATTCTGCTGGTATGGTTGCTGTTGATTGACAGCAAGAAGGGACGGATGCGGACCTGGTGGTAGAGGAGGAGCACCCATTGAAACAGGATGAGATTGCTTTGGATCTCCCTGAGATGCATCTAGAGAAGCAATGGATAAGGGCATTGCAATCCCAACACCTGGAATGGTTCCCTCATTTCGAGTTAATCCAGGAGGAAAAGGTCCTGGAGTTGCTGGTCCCTCAGGTGCAGCAAAATTACCACCAGCACGACCAGCAAGAGGATTTTGCTCAGCATAACCTGACAGAACAACATATTCAAAATCATCAATGGTGTTTCATTTACAGTCCCACATCTAATTATATTTATAACTATCAAGAATTGTCATGCACAAAACGCTTCAAAGTTCAACAAAGTGACCATATATACTTCAAGTTTAAAGTTAATATTTATTGATTGTTTTGAGTTTTGAATTGTGGAGAAAGGATTTATAATCAGGAAAGCATTCAGAACCCATCAAACCATACAGTCCAATAGCTTAATGGAAACAATTTAAGTTGCAAGATCAGACAGCAATATTAATGTGTCAAAATGAAGATTAAAAACATCTTTTCAGGTTGGACAGGCACCCTGGGTCCAAGAAAACTAAACAAAATGAACCCAAAGAAAAGCATAAAATAATATAATGATTGGAATATACCATCAATTTATTGTGCATGAACTATTTGAATAATATAATTTACCATCAATTTATTTAGTTGATTTTTCTAGAACAAAACAGTGTAAGGTAATTAAATACTTGAATATAGAATAGTGTAGGAGTGTTGGTTCTATTCCTTATTTGGAAGTAGACCGCCATGTGAAAATTTTGAATAAGAATATATGACTCATAAATGTACACATTTGTGCATGCAAGCATATGCCATGTTGCATCTGAGTTTTTATATACTTAAGGTTGATGGGTCAACGTGTTTACAACGTATCATGTGTCAGAGCTTCAGAATGCTGCTTATTTTGCTTTTGTAGGGAATTAGACCATTACCTTGCATGCCCATGCTAAATTTATCACGAACAGTGTCTCCTGGTCGATTTCTACACCAAAACTTTGTTGTATGATCATTGCTGCCACTGCAGAAGAAACATGAAAGCCCAGTGATTTAGGAGTATAGATCAGAATAGGACTACCAAAATATAACACAAAGATTAAAAAGAAAATATATATATATATATATATATTGTTAGGCACTAAGACATCTGAACAGCCACATTCATATCTCATTTTGCATATGGGTACATATATTGTATTACATTAGAACTTGACTCCTGGTTAGAAAATTCAAAAGACAATGTTCTCAAACTATCTTCCTAAAATAATTTCATTAAAAGAAAGACAAGCTTTATGGAAACCATTCGAGGAAGAAGATGCACAATATATTATAGAGTTCTGGTAATGGAATCGCTTCATGATATTAGGAAAATATCACGCACAAGCAATTTCCAGAAGAGAAAGAAAGAAAGCCATAAAGCAAAATTCAAAGCTATTGCAGAGAGGAAATTAAATTCACCTGCAGAGAAGGTATCCAATAGGATGCCACGCAAGATCCCACACACTATTATCATGAGCATTGGAAATTTCAATTTGTGGAGTGTCGTGCCTGAAGAACAGAATAAATTAATCATGATAAGCATACAAAGCTGAAAGGAAATCCCAAAAACTGGGAAAAAAATGAAACTAAGCAATGAGCCAAAAAATATATAAAAGTGAAACAAAATGTTCAGTAGATATCTGAGGGATATCTGTTAGCCGTTTGTTATTTATAAGAGTATTATCTGTTTCGTCTTTAAATAGATCTACCGATACACTCTCCTTAAACACATGAACCTTAAAATCCAAGCCCAATATCATACTGCTTTTACTTTGTGCTTGTGCAAGCATATATGTGAGTGACATGAGAAACAGACAGACAAAACACCCCAACTATATTGGCAACTATTCTCAAACTACCAGGACATCAGCTCCAACTCACAAAAGATTTTAGAATGGTGAAAGAAAGCATCATTCATTCCTCTGCAGTTTGCACCTCAAAAAAGTTTCCCAGAGTTTTGAACAAATCAATTTTTTTTTTTTTGCAGATTCTAATTCTTAAGCATGTCCTCTCATTGCTTTCTTGGTATAAGATTGCCTCCAAAATTAATAGCACGGTATAAATAGAAAATTAAAAAAAAAATTTACAAGTCCAACTGAATAAGAGTGAAGATGAAATGAGAAAATTCTACAAAACAATGTAAAAGAAAAAGATATCAGCATGTGAGAAAAGCGAATTTACCCAACAAGCCAATGAAAGATAGAACCATCAAAACTCCCACTGACAAAGTACTCTTCATGAAATGGATGCCAAGCCAAAGCTAACAAAGTTGCAAAAGGTAATGCATGAGAATCATCTTCCATTCTATCAAAACTGCAGAAGCATGACGAAAAATGGCAATTTCTCCTACGGTACGATGATGTTACACTACATAGTAGCCAGAATGTATCCATATCACCATATAATCTTATATTTGAATAAGTAAATATTTACTATATAAGAAAATAAGGAAATTCATATAAACATTCATATTCTAGCTATTTTCCATAAGCCACAGAGAACACAAAACACAGAAACTTCAAGAGGGCCACTCAGAAATTCAAAACTATGAATAAGTTTATAGCAGCACAACATTAAGGAGCTCAGATTATCACATGAGCAGTTTCATCTGGTGGCAACACAAATCCATAGGAATACACAAGAGTTTTCAAACCAGTGGCGCTGGTGCAAATCAATTAACGATAAAAAAAAATGTACAATCCACAAATGCTCAAATGATGGAATTTATTGCCATCAAGACTAAATAGTTGCATCACTTTAATCAATATGCAGCTCAAGTTCTCATATAAAAGGTATATATAAAGCAAATTAAGAAAATTGGTTGTGCCTTACTCTGCACAGGACTTTCTTTTCATAGGTATTGAACAGTTTGAAAGGAAAAACAAAAGGCAAAAAAAGGCTACAGCACTGCAGCTATCCACAATATTTACAGTGTTATAATTTATTTAGTTGGGAAGGAATGGTCGAATTTATCACAGTGTCTCTATGTCTTGGTAAGTGTGGGAAAGAATAGCAGTTGTTAATATTTATCCTCATCTTTGATTGGCAAAGAAAGTGGACTATGAAACTTGATTTTTTAATACTGAATTATTTGAAAGATTTCTTTTGGAGGACATCTGATTCTCTTATCCTTTAACATTTTCTTTTTCCTATCCAAAAAATTTATATAAACATTACCATAATGATAAAAACTAAGTGTCTGTTTGGTTCTCATTTTTCAAAACGCAACTGTACTTTCTAACCATCATTTTCTCCTTTTTTCATCCAAATAGCTTTTCAGTAAACTTCTCTACTTTTATCCAAACTTCATTTTTGTAAACTGCGGTTATTTTAAAAGTACTTTTACAAAAAGACAAACCAAACGGGCACTAACAAGGTTAGTCATAAAGAGGGATTAAGCAAACAATAATAATTGATTAAACAGTCACTGGATCAAGAGAATCATGTCAAATCTTAATTTAGGACAAATAATGAAATTCCATAATGCAAACTTAACCTGCATAACTGAAACTCACAAATTGATAGCAACGTTAATGAACAATAATTCCAGATCATGAAATTAAATTTATCTAGCCTCCGTACAACAATCAGAAAAGACCATCCCTAGTTATCAGTAATAACATCATAGTCATATCAAAGCAGATTGTTGCAAAGGAAATTTTTCAGAAATTAAAATCAATCACTCTAATCGGCTTCTTCAAATCTAAACTAACAATTGCTTAAAAGTACTTAAGAGCCTCATTTGACCAACATACCACTTGACCACAAGGATTTAACATCCCATCAACCAATATGCCATGCCGTGTAATCCCTATCAATATCATTTCACCACCATAAACTATAACAATTGCTATGATAGTTGCAGCATACAACATACAGAAAGACTTTCCCAAGAAAATTTAGGTATAATTGTTAGGCATGTAACGCCAAGTTCTGCAATAAGAACATGGTAAGTGGAGATCTTTTACAACTTAGCACTAGACAATTGGGTCTTTCAAAATCACTTCACCCATGTAATGTTTTAATTGGAAAAGCTAAAAATATTATTCAGCAGTATCCTAATTCAACAATATATCCTTCCTTCCAACAGAAAAAGAAATGTCACTTACCAGTAACATCCTTCCGATGTCCGCGGAAAGATTCAAGCTCCTTCATAGCCCTTATGTCATAAAGCTGCAGACACGTGGATATGTATATAAGTGCTATGGGAGGGAGAAACGTTATAATGAGAAAAAAATTATATAATTAAGAACATTCAGAATGAAACAAGGGAGCCAAAAAAAAAAAAGAAACCAGAAAGCATGAGGCAAATGTCAATTAGGTGTCTATCCAAGATACTGTTGAACATTTTGAGCATTTATAATTAGTTTCTTTTACTGTGTTTGTTGTCAGGTCATGTTATTTTTTGTGGACCGTCAACATATTTTTACCTCCTTCAGACATTAATAAGATTTCTTGTCTTTAGGGTGGCTTTAGTGTAGCTGATTTTCAGAGGCATTCAGTCTGGACTGTTACCATCTGCTTACTTACATATTTTCACCCCCTACCATGAATAAAACAAGAATTTCAGTGAAGTTCTTTTCTAAATCTTCAGTACAGTTACAAACCTTGATTATTTGATCCTTTGAGGCAGTTAACACCCAGTTACCATTTTGATTCCATTTGACGCATAGGACAGTGTTTTTGTGGCCATGACTGCATGACACAAGCGTGAAAATATTAAAAACTTAAACTGGCACATAAGTCTGAAAAAATCAACACTTGAACTTACAATGAGCAAAGCTCCTTCCCTCTCTTAGCATCCCATAGTTTCACAAGGTTGTCTTTCCCACCTAAGTTGCAGAGGCCAAATGGAATATGTATCACAATATTAAATATAATATTCTCAAGAACTTTCATAAATGAAATATTTTAAACACCTGAAACTAATAGAGATTTTGTAGGATGCCAGTCAACACTCTTCACATCCCAACCATGGCCTGCCTGAGTTCAAATGCCACAATTAAACTCCTAGGTTAGTTCATAAATAATGAACAAATGAATAACATGAACACTTTTAACAGAGACTTTCAGATTGTAAGAACTTCATGCAGAAGTTGATTTTACAAGGAACTTTGAGTATTTAAATGAACAAATGAAATGGATAACAGCAGGGGGAAAAATTGTATAAAAATCAAACTAGGTATAAACTACTGACATAAATGTTAAGGACAAGATATAAATTGACCCAGTGCTATTGAGTGTTTTGAAAGTTGCCCCAAGTGGTTAGCAGTTTGAACCAATAGCCCCTAAATTTCAAATTTCATCCCTTGCATTTAGATACATTAGTCGGTGTTCTTATATTTGGAGAAGTTAAGATCCATCCCTCCTTCTCATATACACTTGTCACTAAAACTCTTGTGATATTTATGAGCATAACATCTTTCTTTTCAAATGCTAGTTCGATAAACTTTGCTCCAAATACAATGAAGACACCTTAGAGCCAAAAAGAAAAAAGGGTTCACTATATAATGCTTAATTCCACAAGAAATCCTAGTTCAGACCAAATAATATAGGCAATCATGCACTTAATGAATGTGTTACACAAGTTTGCTATAAACCTTTAGCATTTTCAGGCATGCTTTATCAGGGCCATAACTTGGATCCTTTGTAACCAACCAGGACATGAACATGAAAACTCAGTTAATCACACCTTATTTTGTGCGTTTTAAGAAAATCTAAGACAGAAATCCAAAGCAGCCTATTTTATTGCATTTTGGGTCAAACAAAATTGAAAATATTTTACTTCCAAGATATAATTTCCATAATAACATCAATGGACCATCCCCAAAATTAGTGGCTAAGTGGTGACGTGCTGAGGTTTTATAGCCAATTGGCATTCCAAACTTTCTCCGGATTTATTTTGGTAGTCTTGCCACATTCAGTATATTCCTGTGCCTCTGTGTTTAAGTTTTGAAGGTGAATTTCCTAAATTCAAGATTTGGAATGTGGTGCTGGGGTACTCGTGTTCTAATGTCTGTATAGTTTTTTTGGACATATTATGGTGTTATTGTACTCTGTGGTTCACTTTATCTATGGCTCCTAAAACAAAAGTGAAGAAGGGAATTTGGGATCAGTTTATAACATGAGTTTATTTAAAACTTATGTGAGACTCATGGTGATTGGTAAGTGCTTGTGTCAATCATTTGGTTGAATTATAAGATAGAGGTATACATATATCATACAATAAATTTTAAGTTATCTTTAAATTTGTTGTTAAATCTTACAATTTGATATTTGGATATATGCCTTCTGATTTGTAAAATGTATGATCTAAACTCTCCCACATAACCCACCTCAAACACACAGTAACACAAAAGTTTGCACGATAAAATATCAAGAGACCCTATTTCAAGTGCCTAGGCGATCAAACTCACAATCAAGCAGCCCCAAAAGAAGACAAGCTGAGATATACTTTACAAAAAAATAAAGCAGGCACAAAATATCAGAGAATTAAGAGAATATTATTAGTACCAAGGCACCAACCAATATATATATATATATATATTATCAGTGATTCAATTTCAAATAAGAGGCAAGAAGCTTATTCTCATTTTCTAATGCATCCAAAGCACATTACCGGATAATGAACGCTCTTCCTGACAGCGTGCAAAATCCCAAACTTTAACGGTGGTATCATCAGAGCATGAACAGAACTTCAAATCCGTCCTACAGAAACTGTTCAAAAGGGTTATTGAAGCTTGTATCATGAGGATACTAGAGTTGTCAACTATAAAAGTATTAAAAAACAGTATACCTACCTCAAGGCCCGAACAGATTCTTTATGAGCAGATTTGTTGGCTTTTACATTGTTCATGTTGTTCTGCCAATACCTAGGAAAATATTCCACGCATATAACAACATCTAATCAGATATATGACCTAACTAAGAAAAGTATAGTAAACGAACTATAAAGCGCAGCAGAAATCACAAAAAATAGTAAAGGGTAATTTTACTTTATGGCGCCCCCATCATCACCAGAGACCATCCAGTTGTCATTGTGACTCCAGATCATGGATCTGATTGCTTGATCATGAGCCTATATAAGTGGCAAAACCCACTTTTTGAAGTTGAATTAATGATGAATACAAAAACGAGAACAAGACAATAATGAAAACTAAATACCTGAAGAATCATTTCAAAATTAAAAGACTGTCCATTCCAAAGAGTGAATTCCCCACTCTGTGAGCCTGTGATAAGACGCCGCCCCGTTGGAGTCCACTTAATTTGTTAAAAAATACAAGTGGTAGCATCATAAAAGTAAGTTAGATGCAATATCAAAATAAATGTCCAACTATTTTCCCTAAACTAACACATGGGAAAAAAAGTTCAAAATGCAAAGAAATTTAACATTCCAGAAATGAAAATACAGGAAATTCTTTTCTTTCTTTGAATAAGCTGCATAAAGTCAGCAGTCAATCTTACCATTGGTATACGAGTGGAAAGCACTGTAAACCTTATTACCTAACAAATTTACTTCCCTAACACAAAAATCCCCCAATGAAATGCACAGAAATTAAAGGTATAAATAGATGGATGGCCTAAGACACTGAGGCAGGGTAACCAAAGGGTTGACCTCTTAACTGTGCTGCCCATTCAGGCAGGTTCTCACCATTTCCTCTTGAAAAATCTCAGTGCTTTACTGATTAATTCTTCATGTAATATTTTGCTCGGAAAATGCGGAGAATGAAGTTCTGAATGTACTTTAAGCTAACCAAACTCTCATTTGCTTTCTAGTAAACTACTAAATGCTAGAGTTTTATCTCTGTTCAGTCAAACTAGATGAGACAAGTTCTAGTAAAGTCCTTTATCAAGCTAAGTCAGAAAGAAAGAAAGAAAGCAATGACTAGGTAACGCAAGCTGATCTAGCACAATTTCAATTTCAGTCCAATAAATACCCAAGATGCATACTTATACATTTTATTCAAGTTTTACCAGTGACCACTTTAAACAGAGTCTGAAACTGAGAGCATAACACCCACACACAGATACACACACACAAGCGCTCACATGCACAAGTTCTAGTAAAGTCTGTTATCAAGCTAAGTTAGAAAGAAAGAAAGCAATGACTAGGTAACGCAAGTTGATCCAGCAGAATTCCAATTTCAATCCAATAAACACCCAAGATGCATAACATACAAATATAATACATGCATGCACAATCACAAAGTAAAGAACATAGTCTACATGACATATATTTATAAAATGTTTCTAACGCATATTTTAGGCCCACATCTTTTTTGGCTGTCAATTTGAAACTTCATAGCTTATTATCATATTTTAACTTGAGCATTTCAGCTCATGATTCAGTAGTTAATTTATATGGTAATTGTATATAGCTATTAAATCATCAATATCAATATATATATATAACAGCTATTGGAAACCGCACTGTCCATAAGGAAGCAGGAACACTATGGCTTCAAACCAACCCCGACTCCATATAATGCATGAGGCATGAAATCTAGTTATTTATATATCTATCAATTCTTTCACTAATTTTGGCACCTTATTTCAGTTGAGCAGGGGCTTCTTTAGCACCATTCACCTTTGACTACATTGATTAAATAAGAAGCATCTTATGTTCAAAATCTTTGATTACAATGAGCAACAAAACTTGCAGCTTGTATATCTCTTACTGATAATGAGAACATGCCTAGAGCAACATTTCATTTTTACTCACCAGAACTTGATTGATTGAACATCGGTTTTTATTTAGAGATGTATGAACAAATTTAGCAGTAAAGCTTGTAGATGGATTATCTGAATAGGCAACTGTTGGCAACATCTGCAAGAAAGGAAAATAAAAAATTTAACAATTAAAAATTAATATTATTCATTAATTAATAATTACAAAAATTTATATATAAATATAAAAGAGCTCAAGGTGAAAATTTTAAGGAAACAGTGAATCATGCTTCGACTGATAATTTACTACCAACATTCCTCTATTGCAGAGTTAGATACAATATTCTTAAAATCAATCACGTTACTGGAATAAAGAGGTAATCACATAAAAACTTCAAAGAAGTACAGAAAATACAGGAGGGAAAAGAAGCTCACTGACATCAATTGCTGCAGCCGGGGTCGCCTGTAATACCGTCCGATCCCTTGAATCCCGCTGCCACATTCGAATCTGTAAACAGATGCAAATCACTGATGAATATCAAAGAGAAACAACATCAAAAGGAGATGAACGATCTCAGAAAATCTTTGCAGTATAGGTGTGATAGACAACATAAAAAGATAAATCCACCAATGGTACAGAAGCAATCACTACCTGCATATACCGCACAACAGTGCTCGTATAATCAACTGCCCTCCTTTGAGTAAGCTTTCTCATTCTTTTCGCACCATGAGCTATAACAACATTTTTTATTACATAAAAAATGTAAAGATTAATTAAAATAAAAATATTAATGAAAATGCAAACCTAAGATTTTAAATAAATACAACTCATCTTGTATTCTATAAAGGAGAAGTATTTTGAATTTAGTGCCTTAGTTTAAACCACAGAAATGTGATACATTTTTCTCACACCTCAGGAACCATCACAAGCATGCAAAATGCAGTAAATGAAAACAGTTCCATGCAGGAGGAAAATAGAGGAACGTTAATCAAAATACAAAGATCATATACTCAATAGAAGCAAGGTAAGAACATAAAATAAAATTCAAAATAATACACAGTGACAACAAAATTAGCCTGCCATGTCCGTTGAATGTCAAAAGAAATAAACCCTAATATATATGTGCAACGCACCAAAGTGAGACAGATCATGCATTCTATCCCAAGAAAATGAGGCCAGTACACCATATTATGCCAGCATTCCATATTCAGACAATCTTTCCTTCCTTTGAACTATTAAAAACTCTCATGTCCAACAGTTATCAACAAAAGCTCCTTCAAAGTTTTAGGGTAAGGCCTCACTGAAAAAAGAAATCTAAAAAAAATGGCAATTCAAGGACACTGCACAACACAAGACTAAAAAGAATATAGTTCCGAAGCAACTCAAGAAAGAAAACAGACAACAAACAAACAAGGTATAGTTTGGCCTTCTTCCCCACAACAAGCACAAATAATTGAATGATGATTAAGCGTCACCAAGGAAACAAAATCCTCAACCTTGAGAGGAGCCTTTTGCTACCAAAGAGAACCAACAACAAAATCAAGTAGTATATGGATTACAGGCAAGAAAGAATCACAAGATAAAGGAACTCTTTAATATAGTGACTGCAATACACTGTCCAAATCATCACATAATATGGGTTTAATGAAGGCTATCAAGAAACAAAATAAGATCATCACGCTCTCATTAAGATTTGTCAAAATGCAAAGATGCATTAGACATTATAATTATAAATATCAAAATAACATAATTAACATAAGCAAACATAGAAGAATCTTCATTTTAGGTTTGAGATCAGTAAGAATAAGAACAATCCAGGAATCATTCAAAATACTACAAAAAAAAAAGGGAACAGAACCACAGGAGAGCAAATCATAGAAAGAAACAAAGAAAGGCACATCTCATACCTTGTTCTCCCAAAAACAATTACAAGAATTCAAGAAACAAGTCCAAAATTTAAATCTCACTAACGGAAAGAACAAATGGCATGACTTAGAAATGAATTCTCAAGGGCTTTGCATGAGATGTGAACCTCAATTTTGACATCCTAGTTCTGAGCTATACTTGCTCCAAATCATCTTATGCCAAAGAGCATGAATTTCAAAATCAGACACCATAATCTTCACCCTCCCCGCTTACAAGCAACATACTTAAACAACATCCTTATATATGGATTCACTGAGCCAAAAGACGTCAGCTACTATCTCAGAGCTGCTTATGCTTTACTTTGCCAGAATAAAGTAACTCTTTCACAAGCTCCTGAACAATTACATCCAAATTTGATGAAAGGAGTATGAATAGCCTCCTCTGTCACCAGAGTCATCCAATTACCATAAGGTCCATGACTATTGGTTTCAAGCACCCATACCAAGGAAACTTCCAATGAACGTCTCTGCTCAATACTTTTTCCCCATGAGTTCTACGAATTCATAGTTCATACAAACTCAAAATGTAGGTTTTTTTCTTGGCATCCATGTACATCTCATTTTTCATACTTCCTAGCATCCACAAGATTGTCCCCCAAAAAAAAAACTTCCACAGGATATCTTATCGTCCAAGCTGACTCGCTGAATTGTCATACATTTCCAAGAAAATCTCTAAACACAGTTTAACGCACTAAATTATAATTGAATGGATAGATTAATGACCGAAAATCCTTAAAGCTTACCATCGTAATGTGGTGGAGGACCTGGAGCAGCAGAGTGGTGAAACTCCGGATTTATATTCGTGGAGGAAGCAGAAGGCTGTCGGATCATCGGCGGGGGCTGAGGCGATTGTTGTGGCGGTGGTCCCCGGAGAAAATCCGCTTCTGGCTGCTGCTGATGAAAATGCTGCGGCGGTGGTGGAGGCTGCTGCTGGTGCTGGTGATGATGAGGGTGAGGGTCATTGTACACCATTGTAACTGAGCGGATCGACAAAATTGCGATTTGCTTGGTCAGCGAATTAGGGTAGAATTTTAGGGCGCGACGCCGAGCACAGAGCAAAACCCTAAACCCCAAATTTCCTCGTTAGGGGAGAATGAGGAGCGGGAAAATGAGGAAGTGTACGTGAACTTTTAAGGATAACTGCTGGTAAAATGGTCATTTCCGGTCACATGAGATTCAGATACTTTTTTTTTTTTTCCGATAGAGAGATTCAGGTACTATCTCAACACACAATTATTTTTATAATTTATTACGAATAAATTACTCTAAACATATTTCGATAGTTTTTCTGACGTATATATATATAGATTGTGTTTGTATTCATATTTTCAAGCAAAAAAAATTCATTTTTGTTTACTATAGTATTTTAAATTTTTTATATTTTACATTGATATTGATGTTTTAAAACTTTTATATTTTACATATTTTTTATATTTTAATTTTGTTGTATAAAATGAAAAAAATAAAATAGGATTGATGGTTCAGGGTCCACCCATAAAAATAGATTTGATGTGATGATAATGGAGTTTAACTTTGTTCAACAATTTTTTTCGTTTCAATCTAATTTGTTTTCATTGAAGTTTCCATCAATCTGATTAAATTGTTTTAATTGAAAATTGAAGTGAGATGTTGTTTTATGTTGGATTATTTTTTACCCCTGGTTCACGATTTTTAAAAAGAGAGAAAACATTATTTAAAAATACCATAAAAAATATATTTCAAATTTTAATTTTTATGTTAGAGTGAAGAAATGTAGGACTGTTCATAAAATTTTAATTTTTGACATTTTATTTTATTTATTTCTAAATAATATATCTAGTATTAAATATAAGTTACATTTAATTAACTTATAGATATTAAAAAAGTTATTAAATTTCTTAAATTTAATTTATTTTTTTATATTTGTCTATGATGTATCGTTACTCTTAATTATTGACATATTCATATTAAATACTTCTTCAATACTAATATGTGCTGATACGCATTCGATATATATATATATATATATCTATAAAGTATTCAGTTTATTATTTTTATTAAAAATAAAAATTAATCTTTTATACATATTTGATATGTATTAGATCCGAATCTATACAATTCGACACTTCTTAAATACTTCATGGTATTTTTTAAAAAATTAAAATAAATATTATATTTATTTATCAATTAAAAAATTAGAAATAGATTTTTTTTATTATAAAAACTACTCAAAAAATATTATGTCATATTTTTTATCATAAAAATAAATTTTTTATCTAAAATCTAAATAAATTTCTTTTATTTTTATCTACTTATTAGTGTTCCCATGTAGGATTTTCACTTTCGTATTGTTCTTTTGATATTTAATATTATTAAAAAACTATAAATATGTTTTTAATTTTGATTTTTTATTGCAATTATATTTATTATGTTTTATGAATTATTTTGTATTTTATATATGTCTATTTTAGAAATATCGTATCCTATATTTTTAAATTTAACTGTACTAATACATTGGATATGTATCATAGTCTTTAATTAAATATTGTTTCAAATTTAATCTCTTATCTAACCTCTCTCTTTGTATAATAAATGAAGAATATTTATAAAAAGATTTATTTAATAATTTATTCATAATTTATATTTTTCATCATGAAAACTCTTATGACGTATATTTAAAATTGCGGAAAATATATTTCTTCATTCTTTCGGATTATTTTTCCAATAAAAATAAAAAGAAATAAGTTAACAAAAATAAAAAAGAAAGTGTTAAATTCAAATGCACATAAATATATTAATATAAATTTAATAAAAATTTTGCACTATTTATAAGTTATTCATGGTATGTGAATGTTCTCCCTTGGTTTAGTATATACAAAAATAATAAACTTTGTTTATGCAATGTGTTTTTTTTTTGGTGTGTAAAATTGTATTTTTAAACTATTTTTCTTGAAAAAGAAAGCAAACAGAACTATTTTCTTGAAGGATTTATATAAACGAAACAGAACTAGTGGGAAAAAAAACCTACATTGTAAGATTATCAAAATTTTATACACATAGTCTAGTTCAAAAAATTTAAAGATGCAGAATATGCTGTAATTCAATAGTAAATTAATAATACCATAATATTCTATTTTATTATACTATTAATTAATTTATATTTGAATAAATAATATTAATATATTATCAATATATATAATAAAGTGTACTATTTGTAAATATTTTTTTAAAATTCATGAAAATGTATTTAATTTATTCATATCAAACACTTTTTTGTGAGAAAAAGTTGACATAGCAAATGGGGAACTCATGTATTAGAAAATCCTTAAAATGTGATTGAAACATTTTTAGAGGATGAAGTGTATAGTTAAATCAACATATCAACATATTATATAAAATTAAAATAATCTATAATGATTCATTTATTGAAATTAATATAAAATCATATTTTAGACATTTTTAAAGTAATTTTTAAAACTATACAAATATTTCATTTGTGATTATATGTTTTTTAAAAAATGAATTGGATATTCTACAATCGAAAAATAAAATTTTAAATTTTAGACAGTCAAGACCCAAAACGGCGTCCAAAAGTTTCCCTTATTATATTCTTAACACTACTCGCTTAATTTTCAAAATTTTCTGTTTCCCATCTCTCTCAACCGACGGAAATTCCAGCTCCTTCTCTCTTCTCGTCCTCTGTTGCTCAACCTCTCTCTTTCTCTCTCTCTGCAAAATTCAAAAGCCAAAGACCAGAGATTCTAAAACAAGAATTAATCCTCCCAGGATTCAAATTTCAGCTCCTTCTTTGATTATCACCTGCTTCCCTCCGTCGCCGTACAATCGGTGTTTCTCTTTTCGTGTTGAGTTTTTTGTTTTTGTTTTTGTTTCTTCGCTGGTGAAAGGTTGTGGAGGGTTTCCTTGTTCCATTTTGCGGCCTTGCAGGTGCGAGAGAAAAATCTAGTGCTGTTATTTCCTGAGATTCTTTTGTGCTCTGAATTGAGCGTTATTGTGATTGTTTTCGTTTCTCTGGGTTAGCTCAAGAACGAAAGTTTTCGGTTCTTTTGTGGCTAGGATTCATGGCGGAACAGATGGAATACTCGTCGGGGAAGGCGAGGTTTACGTTCTTCAATCGTTCGCAAACGATGCATGTGACCCACACGGACCCGTTTCAGAGACCTCTCCTACAGTCCCCTTTTGATCGGACAGGGTCAATGAATAAATTCTACAGCCCAGTGGAATCGATGAAATCTGCTGGAATTTCTCTCAGGGGGAAGGTCAAGAAGCTATGTCATATGTTCGAGAACCCGAAAAATTCACCAAAAGGTTCCGATGAACCGTCCGCTCAATATTCCATCAAGCATAAACCCACGAAATCCCTTGGTCACGATTCTCGGCTTTCTTCGAGCTTCCACGGCAATACCTGCATCAGATTACCCGGTACAGAGGATAGAATCGTGTTGTATTTCACCAGTTTGCGAGGAATACGACGAACTTTCGAAGATTGCTGCGTGGTTCGGAACATATTCAGGGGATGCAGGGTGTGGGTGGACGAACGAGACGTGTCAATGGACTCAGCATACAGGAAAGAATTACAGAGCGTGCTTGGAGAGAAGAAGAACGTCCCCTTGCCACAAGTGTTCATCAGTGGGAAATACGTGGGAGGTGTTGACGTGATAATGTATCTCTTTGAAGTGGGCGAATTAGCCAAGATTGTTGAAGGATTCCCAAAGAGAAAACCTGGGTTTGTCTGTGATCATTGTGGAGATGTGAGGTTCGTGCCTTGTATGAATTGCAGTGGAAGCAGGAAGATATTTGATGAAGATGAGGGCCTTTTGAAGAGGTGCTCGGTGTGCAATGAGAACGGATTGATTCGCTGTCCAGATTGCTGTTCCTGAATTTGTCTTTAGGACTTCATGAACAATTACCAAAGTAGCTTTGTTTATTCCTACGGGTGAGAAAGGTATGGGCTTGCTTAAGCATATGATTCAAAACAGTCTTTGAAATTATGGTTGCTCTTGAGTTATCATCGCATCAGATCAGAGATGATAGTCTTATCAGCACATTGAATTGCATTGTGTTTTTAAGAGTGGGGGCTTATCTAATGCAGGATTGGTTTGAAATATGTGTACTGTATTGTATTCTAAAGTGGTGGAGGGAGGGTATTTCCCTTAACGCCGATGTAGATTTTCAGTAGTATATGACTGAGGATTTGCAAACATTGGCAATTCATAGTGTATAATGAGAATGAAATATTGTAAATCTCTGTTTATGTTCTTGATGATCCTCTGGTTGTTTAGTCTCATATCTTGTATTTGATAGCGAACATGGGGGGCTTAACTGCATCAGCATATCAATTAAAATATACAGAAACATGATGAATGGGATCATGGAAGAATGATATGGACCCTTGTGCTGAGGTCATTATCGGCAATTCCTGTTGGGAAATTCTTAGGATATATTGTACTACTAATACTAACACTAATTTGCTGCGTGAGGAGTTAATATGAATTCATCATATTGGGTTTTCTAAATGATAAGGTACCTTACTTGCCCGTCAATATCAATTAATATATATCAATATAAAATCTATGATAAGTTGCAATATTACAAAGTCTTGAATAAATGCATCTCTTTTTTTTTTATCTCTTTTTTCATACTCTATAATGCATGAAAATGAAATTCACTTATTTAGTTTTAATATTTATAAATATCATCAATTTCATTCGAAAAAAATTATGTATATCTTATAGTAAGTTATACTGTTTATATACCATAAACTGTCTTACTCATTTTTCAAATATTGTGCAATAAACAATATTCACCTAACTAGTTAATATATTAATAATATCAATCAATTTCAATATATAATATAAAATCAATTGTAAATCCCACTATTTATAAATTGTGAATAGTTCATCTTATTTCTTAAGTTTTATGTAATGCTCAAATTCACCTATTTAGCTAAGATTCTTATGCAAAACTCACTTCAATAATTTTTATAGTTTGAAAGAATTAGTTATATTTCAAAATTTAAATTTATATCCGATAAAATCTGTTGATGGTATTCAAAAATAAACAAAAAGTTGAGTGCCATAGACAAAAAAATATATTTTCTGTAAAAAAAAATTACAAAGCCCTCGCAGCAGAACGACTCAACGAACAAGAGCTATGGAAGTTAGCGTGGAAATGGCCAGGTTGGCTTGTATGAACCATATTTAGGTTGTAGCTATGTAAATATTTGCTCCCTGGCTGCTGCTGCGTTTTGTTTGCACAGCTGCTTTGTCCTTGGTGATTCTTGAGTAAATTTCCCCATTCACTAAAAAAATTACAAAAAAACTTCATTAAAGTTAGCTATATTTCAAAATTATAATTAGCGTAAACAATATCTATATAGTTACATGAATAATGTTAATTTTGATTTTAGTTGTATACCATATAACTTTTAGTTATAACCAATATCTAAAATCCTATATTTAAATTATATTCTTGACTCAATATGTAAAAAATTATAAGTTATTTTTTTCTAAATTTGGCCACACATATGAATATAATAATTGTTATTATTTTTCAAATTTTAAATGAATAAATAAATTAATAGGTATATAAATCAATTATATAGATTTTAAAAAAATTAATAATAACAAATATGTATATGCATTAATTATTCACTTAACCATATCGTTTGAATGTAGTCATAGATATATAATATACTAATTTACTTTAAAAATTTTAAAAATCATTTGTATTATCTATTCATCTCAACCTGCTTTTGAATAACTAACCCATCTAGCAAGGAATTGTAAGTTATATCATGAATGAGATCTTCCACATATGAGATCCTACCGGACTTGAGCAAGCCATCAACAAGGGGATTATAGGTGATAATATTAGGAATCAATCTTTTGTGGCACATTAATTTCTTCAAAGAGATCCATGGCTAATATTGAAACTTTCATTGGCTTGTAGTAAAAAAGATCAGTAGGTACTCCCCTGTTTTCTCAGTTTTCTCTCTCCCATGACCGTCGACCCCCCTGCCGACAACCCACACGTTAGAGAACGTGATCGTTCTCCGGGCAAACCAAGACCCCCAGAACGAACACGATCTCCATCCCCTATCAGAGAAATTTGTTCCCACAGGTCACAACTCCAGAAAGAGGAAGTCTCGCCACTCGATGAGGAAAACAGGGGCACGAAGAAAGTTAAGACAAACGAAGCCCCTGTCACAATGGATGCGGAGCCAACTCCAGCTCAAGAGGAAACTGACGCCACCATGCAACAAGCCACTCCTGAGCAAAGACCGAAGCTGTTCCGGCCAACGCCTTTATCCTTCAAAGACAAACTCTTGAACAGAGCTATAGACGACGCACAGTATAAGCACCAGAGAAAAGAAGTGGAAGTAATCGTGGGTGAAGGAGACGTTACCATTGTTAAAGATGAAATCATGCCCACAATCACGTTCTCCAAGCGTATTCACGACCTGATGATTGAGGATATGAAACTCACCGTCATAGTCAAGCCACTAGGGCGAACGATTGGTTACAGAACCCTATATAATAGAATCATCACCCTTTGGAAACCTGTTGGACACTTAAAGCTCACAGACCTTGAAGGTGGATGCTACATCGTGAAGTTCAAGGAGGAAGAAGATTACAAGACAGCTTTGATCGGGGGGCCATGGGTCGTTTTGGGACATTACCTATCTGTCCAACCTTGGGATAAGGACTTCTCTCCTCTTACCCTGAAGATAAACAAGGTTTTTGGGTGGATCAGAGTGCCAGGACTCCCTTACAACTACTATCACAAGAGTGTACTTCGAACAATCGGTGAGGTGCTTAGGGAGGTCTTGAGAATCGACTATAACACTGAGTCCAAGGAAAAAGCCAGGTTTGCTCGTTTTGCTATCCTCATTGACTTATCTAAACCATTAATTTCAAAACTGAAAATTGATGGTCTAACACATTTTGTGGAATATGAGGGCTTGCCAACAATCTGCTACGCATGTGGCCGCTACGGACATCTGGAAAATGTGTGTTCTAAGAACTTCCCACAAACCCATGTTGAGCTTGCTCCCTCCTCACCGGCGGTGAATGAACTGCAGCCACAGATACTACAAGTGAACCCACCGACGGCAGAAGCGCGTGAGAAGAGTAATTACAGTCCCTGGATGCAAGTACAAAAGAAAGGTAGGAGAAATGATAAAGTGCCTAGGAAAAATACAGAAGGCAACAGTCAGCAAGGGAATGCTAGAGGTAATAGATTTGACATACTCTCTGCTACAGAGGAGCCACCTAGTGTACAAGAGGACCACCTTGTCGAAATCGACGTCTATCCCTCAAGAAAGGAGCTGTCACAATCGAAACCAAAAAGTATCTCTGACAAAGTGAGGTCCCTTGCACCTAAAACAAAGAAAAATGAGCAGTCATCTAAGCCTCCTAGACCCTTGAACCCCACAACCCATTCTGAAACCATCTTCCATTCCCCTGCTTACGCAGTCATACACACCCCTGTAACTCTGGACACGTCAAGACACACTGCAGTAAGAATCCAAAATAGCAGAGAAGCCCTACAACCCACTGGATCCAATCCTAAACATACCAACCAGCCCACAAAAAAGCCCACCTCATTGTCTCAGGGGTGTAAAGAGAATAACCTCTTGAAACACACTGAATCAAGCTCCTCCAAATTGGGGGTCCGAATCCAAACCAACTTCAAAGTTAAAAACCTCACACCCAAATCCACCAAACCACCCGACCCACCCAATTACGACATAGCTCGAACCATTGCTGAAGCAATTGACTCAGCTCACTATGACAGTGAAGATGCGCTCTTCCATGATGTTAGAGAGGATGACCCTATCTCAGATAGCTCAGATATGGAGCACTAGAGCTCCCACGTCATAGATTCCACCCTTCCTCTCACGATCATGTCAATATTAGTATGGAATTGTCAAGGGGCGGCAAATGGTAAGTTACACCGTTCTCTTAAACACTTCATTTGTCTTCATAGAGTCTCATTTCTTGTCCTTGTGGAACCGAAGATCTCTGGGACATCGGCGGACAAAGCAATAAGGAAGATTGGCATGTGTAGATCTCACAGAGTAGAATCCAATGGTTTTTCCGGTGGGATATGGCTACTATGGAATGATGACTGGGAAGTTGATGTACTACTTAATCATAGACAGTTTATTCACACGCAAGTCAGATGTGTTACAGATGGGAAATTATTCTCCTTTACTGCCATTTATGGTAGCCCCAACCCGACAATGAGGGAAACCTTATGGCAAGAGCTCTTGATGTTAGCAGAGCAAAATCAACACCCCTGGCTTCTCGCTGGAGACTTTAATGCAGTGCTGTCCAGTGACGAAAGAAGAGGATGTGCTAGTAAACTCAGACCAGGAGACAATGCATTTCGAAGCTTTGTCCATCAAAATCAACTCATTGATTTAGGCTTCTCAGGCCCAGCCTTCACTTGGAGAAGAGGAACCCAATTGGTTAGACTTGATAGAGCTTTGGCCTCTAAAAACTGGCTCACCACAGTCCCTAACTGTTATGTACACCACCTCCCAAGAATACCCTCTGACCACAGATCCCTCTTAATTACCCTTGATCAAAGCAAAACTGATCACACCTATCGAAAAATCTTTAAATTCCTTGCTGCTTGGTTAACTCACCCAAATTTCCACTTACTTGTGAAGGAAAACTGGGATAGAAGGAGGATGTTGGCTGACAATATAAAACATTTCACTGACAAGGCCAAAGTGTGGAATCAAGAGGAGTTTGGCCACATTGGTAGAAAGAAACGCAAGCTATTAGCCCGCATTAGTGGCATTGAAAAAGCTCTTGAACAACACCCCTCATCAGTCAGACTCCTGGACCTTGAGCAAGATCTTAAACAAGAGCTTGATGACATATATCTACAGGAAGAGATAATGTGGATGCAGAAATCTAGACAAAATTGGATCTGCTTTGGTGATCGTAATACATCCTTCTACCATACCAAGACCTTAATACATAGAAGAACAAACAGAATCCATTCTTTGAAGAATGAAGAAGGACAATGGGCCAACGATGAAGAGGAACTAAGAGAGCTCGCCGGTAAATTTTTCAAAAAACTCCACACTAGCAACTCTCAGCACCTCACCCCCTACGATACCTCTGGTGCATTCCAACCTATTCCTAGTGAACAACTGTCCTGGCTTAATAGAGAAGTCTCTCTAGACGAGGTTAAACAAGCATTGTTTGAAATGAAGCCTCTCAAAGCTCCTGGTGCTGACGGGTTGCACCCACTTTTCTTCCAGAGCCAATGGGAGGTGGTAGGTCCATCTATTTTTTATATGATCAGGAATTTATTTGAAGGAGGCAATCTGGATGAAGCTTTGAACACCACACTCATTACTCTGATCCCCAAAGTGGAGCACCCGCAAACATTCAAAGAATTCAGGCCTATAAGTCTTTGTTCGGTGGTCTATAAAATAGCCACGAAATTGATTGCTAATAGATTGAAGAATATAATGCCACTCTTGACACTGCCCCATCAAGTCAGCTTCATAAAGGGTAGAAATATCACAGACAATGTCATAATCGCACAAGAGGTGATTCATTCTATGCGCAACAAGAGGGGTAAGCAAGGATGGATGGCAATCAAAGTTGACTTAGAGAAGGCTTTTGATAGATTAGAATGGCCATTCATTGAAGAGACTCTTAAAGATGCTCAGCTGCCCTACAACCTTATAAGAGTCATAATGCACTGCATCACCACACCAACAATGCTAATACTTTTGAATGGGGTGCCCACTGAGGCATTCAAACCTTCAAGAGGGATAAGACAAGGTGATCCACTCTCCCCGTATATTTTCGTCCTGTGTATGGAAAGGCTTTCACAAACTATCACAAGGGCAGTTCAGCAAAAACAATGGCAAACAATCAAATTAGGCAGAAAAGGACCTCCACTATCCCATTTATTCTTTGCTGATGATCTTATGCTATTCAGTACTATAAATGTTGAACAGATCACTACTATACAAAGTGTTTTGGATAAGTTTTGTTTAGCCTCTGGACATCTGATAAACAAAGCCAAGACAAAAATCTTCTTCTCCAGAAATGTTACAAGCCAAAAGGCTTCACTTATCTGCCAACAACTTGGATACAGTCGTATAGAGAATCTTGGTAAATACCTTGGGGTTCCTCTTCTCCATGGAAGAGTTACAAAAGACACATATGCTTATATAGAAGAGAAAGTCAGAGATAAACTTTCACATTGGAAGGTCAATTCACTCTCACTTGCTGGAAGAATCACATTAGCCAAGTCCACCCTATCTGCACTCCCACTCTATGCCATGCAGTCCACCAAATTACCATCCTCCTCGTGCCAACGAATTGAGAAGATGATAAGAGAATTTATCTAGGGATCCACAACAGCAAAAAAGAAAGTCAACCTCCTCAAATAGGATCTCCTATGCCAACCAAAAGCTAGTAGAGGCTGTGGGATGAAAAAACTTGATGAACAAAACAAAGCCTTCTTATTCAAGTTAGTCTTTGCAGTTATCACTAAACCAGAACTTCTTTGGGTACGCATTCTACGAGCGAAGTATGGATGGCCTGAAAACTCCAATTTCAATTCATCTACGAAACAGGGATCCCATCTATGGCGACATATGTCCAAGCTATGGCATGACGTTCAGCTTAGCCTTAAATGGGAAATTGGAAATGGCAAGACTGTCAAATTCTGGTGTGATTCTTGGCTAAATGACTTTGGTCCTTTAAAAATGCGTGCTTTTGCAGATATTCCTAAGGATGAGCTCACACAGCCAGTGGCAAGTTTCATCAACAGCCAAGGTGACTGGGATTGGAATCGTTTTGAGCATCTCCTACCTAATGACATCCTGCTGCAATTGGCAGTTATGAAGACACCGATAGTTAATGGTAATGAAGCAAAGCAAATATGGTCATATACCTCTGAAGGGAATTACACTGTAGCTTCAGCTTACAAAGTTCTTACAGTGGACACGTTGGATGATGAAGACCTCATATGGAATGTAGTTTGGAAGTGGCCAGGGCAACAACACATAAAGACTTTTCTTTGGTTGGCCATGCACAACAAACTACTATCTAACAGTGAAAGAGTGAAGAGACACATGACTGATATAGCAACTTGTAGTTTCTGCGGGTGTGGCAAGGAAGACATGGACCACATCCTACGACAATGTCCATTAGCTAAGAGATGCTGGCAGCGAGTCACCCCTAACCAGGTATGGAAAAGCTTCTTTGATCACCCCTACAGATTCTGGCTCGGTTCAAACATAGACCCTAAAGTCAGTGGTGAAAGATGGATCATTATGTTCGGTGTAATGTGTTGGAGGCTATGGAACGCGAGAAACAAAAGGATTTTTTCAACTGAAGCTTACTCTATAGATTGTTTAATATGTGAAGTCATCTCAATGACTGAATCCATCATCAAAGCCTTGCAATTGACAAACATTCTTAATGTAGATCATAGTTAATTTGTTGTACATACTCCCTTTTTGCTGCTGCGTTTTGAACCTTGGCAGCTTACTGTGTAATTTTTGTTCTCATCAATATAGTCCTTTCCAACCAAAAAAAAAAAGAGATCCATGGCTACATCAACTCTATTAATCTTACAAAATCCATTAATCAAGATATTATAACCAATAGTAATATCGCTCGTCAAATTAACCAGTTTCGATCATTTTATTAAACACTTTCGTTGACTCATTAACATTATTGATCCAACAATACCCATGCATTAAAGCACGGCAAGTAACAACATTAGGCTTCTCACCATACTTTATGATCATCATGGCAATCATTAATTGCTTGAGCTTTTGTTATGTTTCCAATCTTACAGAAGCCAGCAACCAATATTCTAGAAGTATAAACACCAGGAGATAGTCCCCGGTCAATCATTTCAGAACAGAAAATCTTGAGCCTCAATTATTAGTTCTTGTTTAAAAAGACTATCAATGATTGTATTATGCGTAATCATCCGTCTTGTCATCTTTCGAAGCAATAATTCAATGGCAGCTCTTATATATTTTTCCATTTTTGCATAGGCCGTTGATCAATGTGCCATAGGTGACTTCATTTAACTGAAATCTTTTGGTCGGCCATTAGATCAACATGGAATTCAAGTGCTTCCACAACATTGTTATTAATTCAATGACAGTTTATTCAAGGTTATTGTACTTGGCTAATGGCCCATCTTGAGAATCTTCCATAATATAGAGAAAGTAAAGGGCATATTTCTCAAATAGCAGAAACACCTTATCAAGATGCTTAGAGTAACCAAACATGGCGTGAATTCCTGGGATTCCGCTTGGGTGAAAACTAAGACAGCAGTTTGATGATGTTGCATTCTTTCGAAAAATCTCAAGGGCCCATTTGATTCGCAAAATTATTGGGAATGAATTAGAATGGAATATATGGTTGAGAATAGAATAGAATAAAATGAAATCTTGTAACCTAAAATTTTCTTTGGTTCACCATGAGAAAGACATAAGTAACAATTTGATTTTGTTTAATTGGACATAAGAAAATGATGGAATGGGATGTGAATAATGTAAAAAATGTTAGAATTGCCCCTAAGTAAAAATTTAGTCCAATATCAATTACTTCAATATTGTATTTGTAACATGAAGTGTTTTTTTTTTTAATTACAAATGGGTGACATTTTTTTTTTCCAGACACTAAGATCATATTTAAAGCTTTTACATATTTTTATTTTTATTAAATAAAAATAGCTAATGATAAATTGTAATATAAAAGATAAAAGAGAAACTCACGTATATTTCAGTTCTTATTATTTTTTATTTTAAATTTTTTAAATTATATATTTTTAGAGAAAAAAATCATATAAGAAAAATTACACTAAATAATTTGTAGGAATTAATCAAGAATTTTCAAGAGAAAATGGGATACATGATCTATGAACGATATTTTAAGAATGATATTTCATAATTAATGTTATTTCTGTCATTTAATCTTCATTTCCAATGGTAGGAATAAACAAAATTAAGATCCAAGTTAAAAAAGCCAACTCCCAAATTTTTAGCTATCTTTATTTTTATGGGAATCCAGATTTTCAATTATGTATCTAACCAAACAATATAAGTATGAAAATAAAATCTAGATTTTCACCCATGAGCATCCAAAAAATAAACCAAACGAGTCCTATGACCTTATTAATTCGGACAATAGAGGGTGGGGGCGATAAGAACCAAGTAACGGAAATAAATGACTCTACAAACCAACACCTTCAACAGGAAATCAGACCTCAGTTGAGAAGTTATCAGTGCCACCGCATACCTGAGTTAAGGAAGACAGGGACAAGTACCACCCTCGGTGACAAAAAATAAAACGCAAGTGATAAGAATCCAAATCACGCGTCCAATTGCCAAGATGGAAATCAAAAGTAAATGGAGGTACTAATCTAACTTGTATCATGGAAACATGGTGGGAAAAAATCGAGGAGATATCACGTTCAACGATTTTTTATTTTTAATTTGATTTCATATACCACAAAATAATAACTCAAGTCAAAAATAGACTTAAATTGAGGTTAAAATTTTAACTTTGAAGATTTTTTGTTTGGCCAGAACATAAATTAGATTGAATTTTTCTTTTTACCAGAATCTTTAAAGATTGAATTGAAAATTGAAATCCATAATTTGCGTGATTTTAGCTGACTAGATCGACCACTTGGCCAAAAAAAGAAAAGAAAAAAGGCGGGACAAAATCACTAATATAGGAGTTTAATCAAGTTTTATATTTTTTTAAAAAAGCTCGTTTTTGTTGTATTTAAATCAACAAAAAAAGCTGAAGTTATCTTTCTAATAATCACTTTTTTTTTACAAAAAAAAATTTACTACAATTGATAATTTTAATATTCACACAAAAACTTTTTACTTCCATTTTTCTGTTACACAAATTAGAAATTTTAGTGCTGACTTTGATGTTCAATTTATTGTCACAGTTGGGTGCCCTCTTTAAACTAAATAAAGTTAAATTTAGATAAATGTTTTTATGAATTTTAAAAAGAGAGCCAAGAGAAGTGGGCAGTTATCATTAACATATACACAATTCCCTTCACGCTAACGTTTTCTTTCAAGAATCAAGATATTCTCCTTCTGATATTTTTATCACCGTCGCCAAATTCCTTATCTCCTCTTTTAACTTTAGTATATGTTTACAAGTTTACTTTATATAGAATAGAATGGAGTGGGATATCCAATAATATTTGGAAAAGTTTATAATAAAGGAATTAAATGACAATGGATAGCCTCTCAAATCATTCTAGGCATTATAAATTCTCTATCACATAATTAAAATATTAATTTGTAAATAGCACAAAGTTAACATTATAATTACAAAATTACCCTAATCTTATGAGAACACATATTGCAACTTTAGCTCTGCTCACATTATTTTCACTATATTAATCTCTCTCCCTTTGCTCTTTCCAATATGCCAAGGTTGTTTTCCATTCTCTCCACTATGTGAAAGTATGATTTTGTGTCTCGTGTCTATTTTATACATAATCATATTTTTCTCAACTCAAGTTATTTCCTCTCTTAATTAACTGTTATTTATAAATATAATCGATAATTGAGTTTCTTTTATTGGATAAATATCTCATTATAACTTTAAAACAAATTTAAATTTTCTCAAATTAATAGCCACTAGCTAGTTATTAAATAATGATAATAAAAGTATTGCGTCAATTGTTATATGTTCCTCTTGTCGTCTTTTTCTTCCTGAACTGTACGCTGCAATTGTTATCATCTTGACTTTTTATATGAAAGAATGTAGAAGCACAAATATAATCTGTATGCTTATCACTTCACAATAGCCAATTGTGAAGTTCGTAAGGATGAGAAGAAAAATTTTTTGTCATTCTTTTCTGCTTCAAGGAAAACTACAAATATTAGTGTTCATTGCAGTGTTCTTTATAAATATAATATGATATATATATATATATATATTAATGCAAATACATGGGAGATTCATGGCATAAGAATGAGAGATTCGTGGTGACGTTTTTATTTTTGGGCAATGGTAAAATTGTGGCATATGTGTAAAATTTTCCTTATCTGCTGAGCAGATCATCCATATATATATATATATGTATATCTTTATATAGAGAAAAAAGTAATAATCTAGTTTTAAATTTATAAAAGAAAAATCTAGTTTGATCAGTAAAATATAAACTACAGGGAGAAGCAAGTGGGTGATGTGTTAACAAAATTTTGGTCAAAACATCTCCTGTCGTGCTGTTCCAGCGAAGATGTTTAAATCAAAAATGAATGAAATATAAAAAATAAAATGGCTGTGTTATGAAAACGGCTCTTCAGCAGATGATGCACGTTCAAATTCAGTAATGCTTTTAAATTGAAATGGTTATTGAACAAATATTGATTAAGATTTCTTGTTTTGATCGTTATTAAATTGTGTAGTTGAATTTACTATAATTAAATTCATATATTTTCATTTTATATATAAGATTATATAAAAATAACAAACAATTGTTATTGACTTGTTATTATTTTTTACTCATTCTTAATAGGTTTTCATCTATTAGAAACCAAAAAAAAAAAAAGAGAGATTTTTAATCCACTTTGACATCCTTTGATCAATGTTCAACTGGGTCAGTTTTCGAAGTATTTGTTGACCCAAAAAGAGTGCTGGAAGTATTTCATGCTAAACTAAAATTCCTTTCACTAGATGTTCTACTTTGATTCTAGAAACAGTGAAAACAAGTCATTTTTTTCCCAATTAGAAGTCACTTGTCTTTGGCCCCCAAAAAAAAATTAGAAGTCACTTTTCTTATTTAATATAAAATAGAAATTAATATAAAATACAAAATATATAGTAAGTCACTTATTTCTCACACTACATACCCTATACGAACAAACAAAATGGTGTAAAGGCAATTTGACCTTATAACATACTATTACTCATGTTCTTTTTGGAGTGCAAAAGCAAAACTAGAATATGATGAAATAAGAAAACATTACTTAAACTCCTGAAATAAGAAAACGTAGCTTTATACTTTCCTCTAACAGACATTTGGTTAGCATGAAAAAGCCTTCCGTATATTCCAAGGTATGAAAATGAAGTTTAATTTGGGTCATCTCAAATATGAACACGGAAGAAGTTGATCATGATTAAACAAGTATATAGAGAGAGAGAAAATGAACTCTTCAGCTGCCTGCAATGGATAATCAGATTGGCATTATTGAGAAATTGAACAAATTGCAATGTTCTTTTATGTTAGATAGACTAAAGGTGCCTAGTACTAAAAAATTTTTTAATGAAATCTGAAAGCTTGAGAAATTAAAATGTTTTTTTACCAAACTGTCGCTTTAATGGGGGAAAAACTATTTTAGATTATCTACAGTTGGTGTTAGAGAAAGAGAAATAGGGATATAAACCCCATACAAGGTAGGTCTAAATCTGAAAATCTTGCAAATTTGTTTAGGGAAGGAGCAACCATTATTGACCATAATATATGACAGAAAGCAAGAAGGAGCAAACTTCAGAACCATCCCAAACAAGATCTATTAAAAATTGACTCATTTACTTCTCTACAGGGACTGTCTAAAGAATAATGTACAAGAAAGAAAAACACTATCTCCTAACATAAATGGTTCCAAAGTGAGAGCTTTGTTCAGCTATTGAGTGAGAGGAAGACACTCAATCTCAATTTCCAGCTCACCTCTCTCAACATGCTGCAGTTTTACGGATATTTCCTGTCTGATCTTCCCGTCTTCGAGGGAGATGACACTATCTTTAACAAGGGTGTTGTTGATACTTGCCGCCCATTTTTCAAGCTGCATTGACTCATTGACTGTGGATTTCTCATAGGCCTTTGCAGCTGCAAGTAGGGGTTGGATGTCTATTTCAGCCTCTCCCATGAAATCATCGGTTGAAAATGTATCCTTGTCATCCACACGCTGAACAATGAAACATGAATGCATGACAAGGTTAAACATGAGCTGAATTATCAACAGAAGGTTAAAATGGAGCTGATTTCAGGTATAAATATTGCTTAGTTCAAATTAAAAGCTCAAGTTATTAATTAAATATTCATGAATGATACTAGTGCTAGTTGGGTCTAATGGAAGGGATTTGATAACCCTTAGATAAAGTCTTGAGTTCGATCCTTTTGAATGGCTACAAAATCATAATGGGAGAGCTTTATCCACCGTTTGGTGCCCAACCAAGCTCAAATCTAAGTTAGTCAATAATACTGGATATCGATGGTTTAAAAAAAAATCATGAATTATCAAATTATAATCTCTAACACAGCCTATGACATGATAGCCTTTTAAGCTTGAAGTATGGACAATTTACAAACTTGCCAACCCTGTGATGAATTTTCATTTAATTGTAAAGATTGAAGGCAGCAAAGATTCCTGACCACTTGATAATACAATTATGATCATGGTACCAACACCAATATCATCCTTCTTTTATGAATCATAACAGAAACTGATAAGCAAATGAACTTGCCACTTTCAGGGCAAAAAGAAAAAAAAGAAAAAAAAAACTTACCACTTTAAGAGGAGGAATGTTGTGGGGAATTGACAACATCAGGCTCTCATTCCAGACAGGATTTATATTGTTCTTTATAACTCGGGTCTTTACCGACTACAAAAACAAAGATTAAAGAAATTACACAGTATATAGCTCATTTTTCTTCTTTGAATGTATAATTCTAAGTAGTTAGGAGGTAAGGGTGCTCACTTGGTGACCCAAAGAAATGGTGACATAAGGATCACTAGTCATTACATCCCGGACTACCAGGTTAGTGCCTTTAACCACATTAACCTTTATCAACCCAACAAATTCAACCATACCTGCCTGCAAGAGTACATCAAGAGAAATAAGATCCAGTATAATTATTCAGATAAAATTTTATGTTTCAATGACTAAATTTGTTGTTTCTGTTTCTATGTTCAGAATATAAGGTATAATATGCAAGAGACCCAACATGATTTATCAGGGATATCCAGATTATGAAGCTTGGGAACCATTGAAGAAGGAATTCTAATAATTCAGAGTTCAGCCCTCAAACTGGCAAAAACTTATAGGTTGTTTTCATGATTGTTCATCAAAAGAGGAAATAAAAGTGGGGAGGAATACAATTTATGATTGCATCTTTATAGCATTGATTCACTCAAAGAAGAGCTTCCAATTATTTGAAGGCCAGCTGATAGAGCCAGTCTTAATTTTATTTAAAAAAAAAAAAGAAGAAGAAGAAAGGACAATACCAATGAGCTGCTCTTCTTTGAAGCCTTATTATTGTCAGGTTCTTTTCTTCCCCAGCTATTACGAAATGCATTCCCAATACGATGTTTTGGTGCTTGTTTGTTGTATTGTTTCTTGTCTTGAGAAGTGGTGCATGAGGAACTACTCGATGGTGGTATAAAGGGGCAGGATAATTGTTCATCACAGACCATAAATTGTTGCAACTCATATTTTCTCCTGTGCAATCAAAACATACGCTGATGAATGAGAATGGTGAAGTTCCTGAAAAAGCATATGTATAGTGCTTTTCTTTAGTTACCTGATAAAATCAGTACGCTCCTCAATGGAGGAACTTGGCTTCGGTTTTTTTACGTTACTTGGGATGCAAGCTTCATACTTTTCATTTACCAATGTATTTCCACCTAACTTCTCCAGTACATCAACTTCATCATCTGTCCATTGATCTAGCTTCAGTGATAGAACCTGTAATGACATTAGATCATGGTATTAGATCTCAAGCCCTAACGTATCTATCCAAGCTTGCACTACCCTGTATTTTACATATCCATGTGATTGAGTCCTTGGATGTATTTTACATATCCATACAATCAGAAACCAAGCAGTTTCAAGGAGAGGTACCAGCAAGAAAAAGAAGGAAGAGAGACCACAGGAAGGGGTGTCACAGGTTATCACTTGACATCAAACAGAGGATATAAATATATTTCCATAATCACCAGCTGTGCTTCAGATTTAATATCACAAACAGAGTCCACAGTCTAAAATCAAATAATGATTCAAAGGGATGGAAATATTTAAGAAGCAATTTTATCATTATTCTTCAAACGCAAGCATAAATTCATATCCTGATTAATACGCACAGAATAACACAGATATGATTCACGGCGCGTCCAAACTCTTATTTAGCCAAGAAGGAATAACACCTTGAAAAGTTAAATGATACTGATACAGAGACAATTAAACTATCCCTAATAAACTCCTCTGCGACCGACGTTGGGAACATACCTTTGATATATGGACTCCTAGGCTTCTATGTATGCCAGAACACTTGATGCAAATAAATGCTCCAATATTTGAAGATCTGATTTTCAAAAAAAGCAGATAATATCAGTTAATATTTTCTCATAAAAGTATCTTCCCACTAAATTTAAAATTATGTTATTCAAACATGGAAAGGGAAAAATCAAGTCAGACCAAACTCTTTAAGAGGGCGATACTTACACCCATTTTGGCTCTGGAGACCCACAATCAGCGCAATACTTGTTCCCAGCTTGATGCATCAGCTTCTCTAACCTTTCTTGAGGGCCTATTAATTAGAAACACAGAGAAAGGAATAAGATCTTACCTATAATTGATTTTGTAAAAAGAGACTCACGGAATAAAGTTTTGTCTCCAAATAATAATGGCTGGGGCTGAGACCTACTGATGGCCAGGTAAAACCATCAAACCCGCCTACGGATTATCTTCTTCTAGAAATTACACATAACAAATCAGGCTCTTGAGGAGTTTTGTCCTCCTGCCGTCTGAAATTTTTTCATAAAATTATATAACATATAGTGCATTACTTTGGCCATTGTCTTAAGTTAGGTCATCCATTGAGAAATACAATTTAATCTGATCCATCTAACTATAGTAGATAGTGCAGCACAGATTGACATGAACAGCCCTTGAAGCTATATTACACAGTCAGGAACAGGAAAAAGCATTATACATCATTTTGGAAGTTGATAATATTTGAAAGCATGGTCTTTTTGTAGTGATAGGAAAGTTGTGCTATTCAGTTAGTGAACAAAATGTGAAAGATAAGCAATGTTATGGGTTACAAATAATATTTGCTTGATCGTTGTCATGTTAAATTTTTTTTCTTTAAATGGATGATCACTATGTTCAGAATTCAAATAATATCAAATCTACAGTACCGGCTGAAGGTATCCACTGATTCCTTTGGGATTGCAAATTTGGAGTTTCAGCACACAAAAGATCATAAAGGCAACATCCAGACCCTACACCTGAAACATTTCATTCAATAGTTAGCCTACCAATATTAGGCAACAAGATAGTAACATCACAGCAAGTAAATTCTAACCATACATAATTACAATAAACAGAACCAGAAAGCTCACATGAATATTCAGAAATGTTCTGTGCCCTTGTTAATTTATCATTTCACCAATATTCTTGAGCCACCATTTTGGAGGTGCCACTAACTCTCACTTAACTTCGTTATGTCACAGTAATAATCCATATGACCATGGAAAGGAAAATTGCCCCTTGATATGCAAGTTTTTCTTTTTCTTGAAAACTCAACTTTACAATTTTGCTTTGGCCAAAAACAAAATTTTTATAAGCTTGCAATTATTAGATGGAGGAGAAAGATGCAACTCCAAATCTTACTGATCACAACCAGATTCATACTTTGACTAAATTCATATTCAAATGTTGGAAGTTCCACGTTGCTGTTTCTCAATTGTTTTGAAACATACAGTGCCCCACCCCCCAACTCGCATTCATGTCAAGACCCAATTGTACCTCCAGAATGTATGTAAGAGACATACAGATTAATTGAAATATTTAGATGTATGTCCACTTATCTTGCATATATGTGGGATATCAGTTTTTTGTGTCAATAAGGATTCGTACTGATTATCTACTTGTAAAAAAAAAAAAAAAACTCTAACTTCCAGTTACTTTGACTTAAAAGCCTAAAACAATAAAGCGTGTCCACATTCCATAGGGTTCCCATAAGATTCTTGATCAAGATTTCCAAATATATTTGACATGTTTTTGTCATGTGATATTATCAATTCCTTGCCAAAGTACCCTACAATGACATCAGGGTTTTTTTTTCCCTGTTGTCATATCTGTACAAGGTTTTTTTATCACTCACAAATGAACATACAAACATTTGCTCCTGAAGACCATGGCCAGTGCCAAGATCGCAAAGAACATAAGACCTATAGAAGAAAGACACATCTTTAATCACATAGTGTGAAAAATTAAACATGCTCTGGCTAACACCCCAATGGTCTTTCACCTACTTCAAAAGCTCCTAGAGTATCTGAATTATCATTTTTTTGTTGTGGGGCTTTTTACTTACATCTTTATTTTGTTCGCAGGACTAACAGATTTAATATCAGCATCACTGAAAATATGTGTGAGAGGCTAATCAATTGTTGAAGAAACACTTGTTTGCACGAACAACTTTTCACGAAATCTTTCAAGGATGAACTTTATCCAAACGCCACATTGATCATGTTTTCTTTAGAGAAAGGTGGGAAGATATAATTAGGAAACAGACTCTATTTGTAGTTCTGAAGCCTCAACTCAAACTAAGATAAAGGAACTCTCACCACTGACTCAACCTTTGATGTTACCAGTTAGTGCAATTATTATTTCCAAGTTTCATATGACCTCAAAATATCCTACTACAAACATCCCTAATAAGCAAAAGAATCGTCCAGATCTTCATGCAAATAATTAATGAACACATGATTCTATGAACAACCCTAAGAAGCAAAAAATTATCCAAACAATCAATAAACAATTCAAAAATTATTTTACAAGAAGAAGTGGAAATGAAAAAGTGAATCCAACATAAGTTGTTCCATTCTCTTGCAAAAAAGAAAAGAACAAGGGCATAAAGAGCTTCAACCTGAAACACCATTGAGGTCAGCACTTTTACGCTGTTGTAAAGACATTCTCTGCCTCCAATGTTTCAATCTCCAAATCAACAAGTGCCGCTACAATCTGAGAACAGCCATGGATCAGCTGCTTCTCTGCAAGCAGTTATTGGGGTATCGCACATATCAATTATAACCACGTACAGAACACAAAATGAAGAAACTATTAAGACGTGATCTTTTAATAACCTCGTTTTGCACAGAGAAGAACACAGTACTCAAAATAGAAGAAATCAAAACAAACAAACCAGGTGCGTAGTCGTTGCAATGATAATCCCAAAACAGGTAAGAAAAGAAACAGTTTTCTCAACCGAAAACCTTACAGATCAGATTATAGATTGATCCTCTTCTGAAAATCGAAGATTTCTCATGGGGTTTCTGGGTCTGCGGCGAAAGATTGAAATATAACCATACAAGTTAGTTTGAAGGCCAGAAAATATGAAATGTGTTTGTGAGGGAATTGGTTTTTGAAGAGCCGTTGAAGTTGAAAGCCAGTTCCGACAAGTATCGTAATTTTTGTTAGAATTGTAAATGGAATTCATTAGGCATCAAAAGTCAAGGTGGGAACATCTAATTTTCGGGAAGGAAGTTTATTTCCGATAAATGATTACTCATCGACAAACCAACATTCAACCGCAATCTGCTATACGCGCTTAAATAGCGCGTGCCAAAACTTCTGCGTAATGAGTGGGGTCTGTCCCAAATAAAAACACATTAATTATCCGTATCCCTCAAAAGTACCTCAATATAAATAACAATTTTCATTTTTTTTATAATTGTTAATATATTTGAAAGATCGCTAGTATTTAAATAAATACATGAAATTTGGCCAACAAATACGTACCTAAGATAATAACATGAACATGACATGATATCTTACCGATAATTTAAATTATTTGACCCATACAAAATTAATTAAAAGTTTAAAACTTAACTTAAATATTTAGTTTTATTTTAGTATAGATCTTAAAAATGTTTTATTATGAGGCTGAATACTTGTTGATGCGATAGGCAGGATTGCACGACGTGGCACGTAATGACGTCAACTCGTTAAGGTGACCCCACTTTCCTAACTACCAGTACCAGACATTCCTCTATTCTCTCACGTGACTTCATTTTTGGTTTTTTTTTTCTTTTGGTGACACTCATTTTTGGCATTTTATCAAAGTGATTTATCGCCAGGATAAAAATGATAGGGAGCCATATAAACTCCCTGCAATTTTTTTTTATCTGACTTTTGAAAAAATGTTTTGTTTCAAGGTAATATTAATTATTTTTTTAATTACATCCATATTTTTCTTAGCTTTAATTGTTTCACACACTCATGAAGAATTAGCTATTAATAGTATATATTAAGAAAGTTAGAAAAATTTTAATATATTAATCGTATTTCTTAATTTATATGTAAAAGGTTTAAATAATATATAAAAATATTAAAATATTTTAAAAAATTAAGATCTAATTAATAATATAAAATAATAAATAAAATGAGATATTTAAAATTTTATAAAATAGTAACAAATAAAATTGGATTGATAAAATATACAGAAGAATATGGATTGGATTGCTGAACTTATAGCCTCTTTTAAATAGGTTAATTATGATTGCACCCCTCAACCTGTAGGTTGAGTGGGCTCAAATGTTAGTCTTTTTAACCAAAAAAATATATATTTATTTATTTTATTTATTTATAATCAATTACTAATAAATAAATATTTATGTATTTGTTTTTTTATTTGTTGCAAATAGATTAAGATGTAAATGAATATCCAATTTTAAAAGTCTGTTGGGTTGGGGGAGGAAATATTCTCTCATATCTTTTTTCAAATCAAACAACGAAAATGAGCACTTTTCCTTGAAAGAGGATTGGAGAAAAGAGAAAATTTTCCTTCCAATTAAATTTGTTGAACTAAATAAGAAAAAATTTAAATTTTTGAATTTTCTCTCTCTTTCTACCTCCAATGTCCTCAAATCAAATGAATAATAAAAGTTCATATTTTGTTTGAGTAACACTCAAATATTGTTATTTGTGAAGATGATGAATGTGATATTTAGACTTTTGTTGGTAGATTTATATCAATTTATTTATGATTTAAATGTGTCACTTTAGGGGTACACAAAGACTAGACAAGATCAAATTGATAGTTAATTCGATACTTGATTTTTGTGATGTTGGGTAGGACTAGACTAATCCAGCATGCGAGACAAGAATTGGTCTGGGTTTAGAAAGTATTTTAAAATAAAAAATAAATTAATTTTATTTATAAACAAAAATATAATATCAATAATCCAAAATATATTTTCTCAAAAAATAACATTATAATAAAAAATAATATTTGTTAAAATTATAAATACTCAATAATTATGCACTATTTTTATATAATATTAAGAAATTAATTTAAAATTTTATATAAAATTAAAATATTAAATTCTTAAAAATATTTATAATAATAATATAGGCAATTTATTATATATGTTGTATAAAAAATGATCATATTAAATTAATTAATATTTATAAAATGTTTAATATATATATAATTATATATATACTAGGGCTGGATGAGATTAGGTTCAATCTCAACTTAGTACCCAACCCAACTCAATCTTTGAGACCATCTCATTATGCCAGATAAGACCAGGTCTATCGGCTATTGAGTATTAAACAGCCCTAACCTCTTTTCATATTCAATTGTGATATGTGTTGAGATTATATATATATATATATATATATTTAACTCCATTTTTTTTATTTTCATCAATTTATTAAAAAATTATGCTGGGTTGACAAAATCCCATTCCAACAAATTTTTTCTTATAATTGAGTATTTTTTTTCCTTAATGGCATAAACTATCTATTGAGTGTCTTTTATTAATTTTTTTATAATCAATACCTACAACCTTCTTCTTCTTTCTTTCTTTCTTTTTTTTTTTGCGTGGCAATACCTATAACCTTCAAATTTCATATATTAAATAATTATACATATATTATTATTTTTTAATTTTGCAATTGTAACTCTTGAGTAAATACTCCAGAATGAAGGCTTATGAATGTTATGTGTGTGTGTGGCCTACTCGTGGTGATGAGTTGCTGGTAGTGTTGTAAGTTTGCTACCGCTTACTCTTAGGAGCAAAGTTTGATATACTTTTATATAATGCCTAGTTTCTGTATGTGTGCAAAGATCAATTTTTTCGTAACCAACCAGACTGAACATGGAAACCAAATGAGATATTAATTTAATATTCAATAGTTTAATTGTGATTTATCCAGGATTTGACTAATAGTTATTGAAATAATATATTTAAAAAAATATAAATATAAATAAATTTCATAAATTAATTAAAATTTTAAACTAAATAATACTAAATTATCAATTTATTCTTCACTACAAATAAATTATTAACAAGTTTTATAATTCAATATTTAAATTTAAATAAGTTTATATTTATCTATAATCATATTTTGAATTCAAAATAATCAATTAATAATTTATTATTATATTATTTATTAAATAAATTTATAATTTGTAATAATTATATACCATAATAATGCTTATATAATAGTATAATATAAAAAAAGAGATTGATTTAAAATAGTTCCGCCAATGCAGACCTAATTCCGCTGAATTCTGAACTATTCAATCATACCATTTACCCGAATTAGTCTTTACACTAATTTCTGGTTAAATCGATCGAATCGGCCAATGCATCCGATTCTTATAATAATAATGAAGATTGATATACTTATATATCATGCTTGGTATGTGTATATAAATCACTATATTAGAATCACTCCAACGCCAACCTTGTCCTTCTCCTTTACATTACATGTATACCTTTTCAAATGGGGACTAATCTCAAATCATTAATGGTTCTTTGAATAGGTCTTCTAATTGAAATAGCATAAATAGACCAACCATTAGCATACCAAACCTCTTTGATAGCATAGATCACCTCAAACATTGACAAATCCCTATTCCTATTTTCATCTCTGATTGCCCTTCCATAGGTTGTTGCTTTTCCATCCAGTGTGCATATTTCACTAGGATTTAGGTGCTAAAAATATGAGCACAATTTTTTAAAAATATTTTAAGTTCTTATTCTTCTCCATTAATCTAAATTTGACTATTATTAATTCCAAATGGTTTAAGTTATTAAGAAATCTAATTTAGAGAAACTTTTCATTTATGTTGTTTAATTGATGTTTTTATGCACTATTATTTGTTGATGTTCTAATAAAATACATGCTTCTGGGCCAATATACATACGTAAGTGTGTGTATCTATGTATATATATAATACATTCTCAGTTTCTGGCTTGTTTGGTAACAACGACATGATATCTGACTGTCAAGTGTTTGGCTCAGCCAATTGAGCATAAACCGAATTAGCTATTCCATGTCCGGATAAGAATCAGCTTGATGAGCCATGACTCCAAAACCCTTGTACCCTTCTTCACTCGCACGGGCAGTAGCGATGCTCACTCTTCTTTCAAGTGCTTTTGGCATAAGTAGCTAAACTGCCATTATCTCCGGTGGCCGTCGATCTCTCCGGCATCTGCTTCAGGTAATTTTACGTTGTTCATTTCTCTTTGCTTTTCAATTCAAAACCAAAAAAACACTTTTGGGCCTCGAAGTGAAGGTACGATCTGGTGCCTCCTTGCACCATCTGAGGTCACCCGGAAGCTTTCTGTCATGCGCTCTATAGATTATGGATTTTAAATTAGTGGGTTTATTCACTTTCTAGATCTTGTTGCCCCTTTGTGTTTTGTCAAATTTATCAGCATGTATGATTGTGGCTGCTGCAATTTGTGATTCGGATGTAACCTTTTTAAGAGTCAAGCTATGGAATAGTTTGTTTCCGTCATTTAATGTTTCATTGAATTTTCATCCATGAAGTTTAAGCTGCATGGAGGCTATTTGATTGAATTAATTATTCTGAGCTTGATACCATTTTTTTCTCGAAGTATTATTGTTTTACTATTATAGATCATGTGTGAAGTTTGAGACTTTGAGGTTTCTGCTTGTGCAACTTTTTCTTTCTGGTTAGTATTTGGTTAAATTATTATTACAGTTTACCTTCTAGAATTTTGGCCCAAAATCATTTTGTCCTCGTGGCCTAAAGTGTCTCATTCAACTTCCATGTGGTTTGTTCAATTAGCACGTAGTTTCTATGCGGTGATTTTGCTCTTAATTTTAACCAAAATAAGTTGAAAGTATGTCTCAAATTTGAATAATATCATAATTGTTCATGTCTATAGTCTATTATTGAAACTACTCACTTAATCTTTGATGTAACCTTAAGACACTGAAAATATTCATTGTATCTGTATAAGTAAACGGAGATTTAACAACAAAATCAAAATGTTGTCATTTTAACATTCATGGTAATAATTTTATAAACTTTGGATGTAAGATACTGCTTGATGGTTATGTGGTGATTGAACGAATCACATGGGCGTTGAATGACATACTTCAAATCACGGGAAGGGATGAAGGAATTAATTTTGGGCTAAACAAGGAGGGTAAATTGTAATTTATCCGTCATTATATTTGGTATATCATATTATGTGATTTTTCTCTTTGTTTTTCTTGATCTTGAAATGATGTGAATTGCCATCTGAATTTTGATCAACTATATGTCCACACTTCACAAGATATTGTGTAGGAGACGACGCTGCTTTGTATTAATATTAATATATATGTTCTGTTTTGTGTGTTTACAGATATTTGTCTGCTGCAATAGGGTTTCACAATGTGTGTTTTTCTAAACTGATCTTCAATTTTGAGAGAGATAACAATCCTGCTAGCTCAGAATGAGTTTGCTTTACAGAATAAGGCATCATTTATCCAACGGGTTATACAGACAACCTCTTCATTTGGATTTAGTAGGGATTATTCCTAGTAAAGTGAATTGGGTTTCAAAAAATTTTGGTCAAGCTGCAAGGAAAGAAGAGGAGGAGGATGTAGAGGAAGTGGAAATTGACCAAAGAAGGCTCCCAGCTGATTTTGATCCTGCAACATTTGATCCTACTGAGCATCATAGTCCTCCATCAGAGAGAGTTTTCAGGATTGTTGATGAAATGGTGACTTTAACACTAGCTGAAGCTGCAGAATTGGGTCCCATACTGATGAAGAAAATGGGATTGAAGGAGATGCCTTCTGTGGGGTATATGAAACCGGGAGCTGCTAATGTAGCTGCAATGGCAATGAAGACGCCAGCTGCAGCAAAGGAGGAGAAGAGGCCGGAAAAGACCGTGTTTGAACTGAAATTGGAATCCTATGAAGCAGCTTCAAAGATTAAAATCATCAAGGAGATCCGTGGCTTTACTGATTTAGGCCTGAAGGAAGCAAAAGAGTTAGTAGAAAAAACACCTTCAATTATAAAGAAAGGTGTTTCAAAAGAAGAGGGAGAACAGATAATAGAGAAATTGAAAGCTCTCGGTGCAAAGGTTGTTATGGAATGAATTTAAACAGATACATGTTGTCCTCCTGAATAATTATTGAAATGTTTCTTTCAATATTACATATCTCCTGAATTCCAACAAAATTTAAGGTGTTTCATCATTGTTGTTGCCTATGTCTCTGGCTTGACAGAGTCTTCCTGAGGTTACTTTTTCAGTTTTGCAGTTAATTCATGAGTTTTTATGCAACTATTGAAAGATTCCCTTCATCTCCGTCCTGAAGGAACTTATAACCAAGTCTTTCCGCATAATTTTAAAGTAGGGAGCATATGCAAAGGATCTCTACAAAACATTGTTCAATCAGTTTGTATTCTGATATTCTTACTAATTCTATGGCCTCTTTGGGATGTGTGTTTCTTTGTCTATGTAACAGAAGCATATACTGTTGAGATCCTTTGCACATTCTCCCTACTTTGAAGCTTCTAGCTATGATTTCTGTCTTTGTGCAATGTGTCATCATTATAAACGTGAGATTGTTAAATACATGTTTTGTTTCATTAGCGGCAGGGTTGCTGGTTCATTTATATTGTTTGGTAAGCTAAAAACGAGTCTCTACAGAGCTATGTTAATGTTGCAGTTGGATTTTCTCAATTTTGCTTTGGAGGGAGAGATATGGACAAAATGTGCGAGGTTAACTTAAATGGTGAGTTCTATCTGAACAGTAAACCTCACAAGATGAGTTTCATACAAACTATGATGATTTCTCTTTAAAATGAATATTTGAAAGAGAAATTGAGAATATCCAAATCTGGTACTGTTCACTTGAAGAAATTAATTTATGGCCTGGTTTGAGAATTTGAGAGAAGAGATGGTGTTTGATAGAGTACATTGACATCATATGATCTATGTAGCTGGCCCCACATAGTGGGATAAGGCTAATGTTATTGTTGTTGTTGTTGTCTGAGAATTTGAGAGTATTTCCCTTGTTATTTTAGCCGATAGAAGAGCAATTTGAATTCTTCGTATTCATCAAAGTGAACGGATATTATAATATATATTCGAAGGGAAACATAGAGAAAAGACATGACGTTTCTAAAGATAGAATATTATACATGATGCTTATTGGAAGCGTGAAAATTTCCAAAGTTGCAGTCAGTCACCAAATTCAATGCAAGATATCTGATATTGTCAAAGTTCATTCCATTGTACGATTAGAACACTCTGTCATGGAAATTACAAACTGTGATTACTATCTGCCAAAGCTTTTCTAACACCGAAGGATCTGAAATTGGAATTGAAGGGGAAACCAGTCTCTATAAAAGCTCATCATAAGCTCTACACTGTTGAAATACTGAAACGTCATGGTGTTCATGCTGAGGTCAGTTCTCATTCCTACCAAATAACTGGTTTTCTGTCTTTTCTTTTGAAGAGAATGGAGATGCTACTGATACCAATCCTCATTTGACATTTTAATTACATATAATTATGATAAAAACTTATATTCAAAGAGTTTAGATCCTCTCAAATATAAATAATTGAAATGGTCATTAAAGAGACAGTGGTGAAGCATTGAAGCAGAAAGGAATAGGTGAAAACAGAAGCTACACATTTTCACTATTTCTATCATGTTCTTTTGCATTTTAAATGTACTTCATAATCTTCATTTTCTCCCTTTTTTAAAACTTTAGATGCACTTTACAACCTTCATCTATTAGAAGATCAAAACTTGTGTTGAAGAGGGAAGCATTTTAAGGTAAAGTGTCGTTTATTCTCCTTTCGCTTGGCCCCAAGTCTGTTTGCCTGTGGTGGAAATTGTTTCATTTGACTTCCGTTTAGATTGTTATGTTATTTTTTTTTCCATGAGTAGATTGTTATGTTATTAGTTACTACTTGTTTAGCCTGTGCTATTTTCATGTTTAAGTTTTAATAATAATAATAATAATAATAATAGTGTAAATTTTAATTGTTAAATATGCTTTATTCACTGGGTGAACATTTCCCTTTTTTTATAATTATAAATGATAATATGGTAACATTTAAAAACTAAAATTATTTATTTATTTCTGACAATAATTTTTAGATATTAAAAAGATATTCAAGATATTACTGAGAAAAGAGAAGGCAAGAAGTGAATTTAAATATATTAAATCCCTTTTTTTTAATGGTCAACGAAATCACTTAAAAAAACAAGGATTCTCATGAGCAGGTTAATACGCAACCAAATTTTTTTTTTCCGAAGATATTCTCACTCAAAATTATTATTTGCTATATTTTTTGTGCCGTCAATAAAAAACCCAATGTTCTTGGTTCATAGTATAACCAATATATTTGTGAAATTTTTTTTATGGGGCATTATTTAATAATGTTAAAAGGTAGACTAAAGTTAACAAAGGACAAAAGTTATAAAAAGGGTTTACTTATAATGTGTGTCATAGTTGATAGGTAATTGGATTTTTTAGGTATATTATTTTGATTTTTGGTTATACATATAAAAAAAATTTTATTATGGGAGGTAAAATGAATTTTATAAATCTTTATATATTGAAAGGAATGAGTTTCAACTTTTAAGCATATCTTTAATAAAAAAGGGGCTTATCCTAGAGAGAGCTTCATTGTCACGTCCAACCATGTGATCCATTCATAGTGCGTAAAGATATATTGGCCTTTTCAGCATGTGTTTTTTTTCGGCCTGAATCCTGAACACCATGTTTGGTGCAAAGCAAAAGTAACGAAAAAGGAGGCACAATTATATTCTCTAAACACGTTTGATAGATAAAATAGAATATAATAAAAAAAGAAATAAAATAAAAACAATTTTATAAATGCAAATATTTTTAGAGTCTTGAATAATGATAATAGCAATATAATAATATTGCAGTAATCTGAAGTTTGTTTCCCTTAAACAATACTTTAAATTTGAGTCTCATGTATAAAGAAAATTGCCATTATAAAAGTTTCACACCCATGTGATTTGATTTGATTTGATCCTTGTTAGTCGGACCACGGTGGTTTTTGAAAAGGGGATGATATTAGTAAAAAAAAAAGATTTTGCATATCTCTATTTGTAAGCTATGAAGAAGACCATTGATTTGTAATCTTCATGAATGATATCTTTCAAAATGAAAATAAGATGTATTATATTTATTATATTAAATTATTTAGTTCTGTTTGAGTATTTATTTTTATTTAGAAATACAATTATATTTTTTAAAAATAATTTTAGTTTATTTTTATTATATTCTATTATGGATTACAAATAAGGCTTCAAATGTTCTCTGCTAATGGATGAAATCTCAAATTTTCTATGGAATGATAATTAAAGTAACTATTTTGCCTTCCTTACAATCAAGTGAAATTTTATAATTTTCTTATAATGGGTAGTATAGTATTTTTCACTCTTCCTTTTTATTATTACATTATATTTTTATTCAGATCAACATAAAATATAATGACATTCTCATTCCTATTCAAGCTGCAGTTTAATCACAAGTCTGTAAAAGAAAGTTTAATCACAAGATTTCTTTTAATTTTGATTCTCATTCTAATAAAAATTATGTGCCCCAAACGGGCCCATTCTTCTTCACCTAGCACAAAATTAATTTATAATTTTTTCACATTTTCAAAAAAAAAATTATCCTTAGAATGAAATTGGTTTATTGATTTGATGGCTTTTGACTAAAACCAATGAGATTAAGAATTTTAATTGAGCAGTTAAAAATCATTTTATTAAAATAACTCCTTTTTTTTCGCATTTTGATATTTTAAAACAATAAATTCAATAAATTTAGACATTTCATCACTTTTTGAAACTCACACACTTTCTTTAAGTTATATTGAAATTACATAAAATTATTGGATGTTTAAAATGAATGACAAACAAATATATATCAACATATATATAATCACATTATTCATAAATCATCATGAATAATAATTCAAAAAATAGTAATAGTACAATATTTTTTGATTTAGGAATATTTTTTTATTTAGGTTTTATATGATATAATGGTTTGTGTAATTTTTTATTTTTTTAAAAAGTCAATTTTAAAATAAAAATTATAATTTAAAAAATTCAAAAGAGTTCCATATAATTCACACTGCCTTTAAAATAAAATACAAAACTTTAATAAAAATAAGAAATTATGTTATCTAATACTAATACACAAATTTTGTAGAAAACTATTGCATTATTTATAAAATTTATAAATTATAGCTAGCTTAAAAGTTCAAACTCAAATCCGGTGTATAAAATAGAAGAAGAATCCAAAACTTTTGGTTTTTGACACCAAAAGAAAAATCTGCAATAATTAGTTAATTAAAAAAAAGGAGAATTGGGAAAAAAAAGACCAAAAAATAAAATATTTGGGAAATAGAAGCAAAATTTACCCTATTTCTAAGATAGGATAGAATTTTTTCAAGTGAAATTAAAAAATTCCCAACTCAAAATAACGTAACAATTAATAATAAATAAAAAATCAAAATATTTAAGAATTAGAACCAAAATTCATCTTACTTTTAAAGTAAAATAGAATTTTTTTAAGTAAGATTAGAAAATTTCTATGTTAAAATAGAAAATTTTTCTATTATCACTTGGTATAAAAAGATTTTATTCTAATTTAAAAATTTTTTAATCTTGTTTAAAAAAATATTACCTTACAATCGGAAACCAAATAAACTTTGGTTCCATTTTTTAAATATTTAGATTTTTTTTTATTTTTTCCCCCAGTTCTCTCAATTTTTCTATTTGTACCCTGCTGTAGAACAGGGTCATTTTATTTGTCAAATATTTTTAGTGTTTTTTTGGTCTTTTGTACCACTTCTCCCATTAAAAAAAAAGGAAAAGCCAGGGTCGATCCCCTCTACTATTCCGGCCACCAACTTGGTTCGGACGGCAACCAACTTTAGCAACAAAATTAGAAAATGCACCAAAGTTCCTGACTTTACCTCGTAAACCCGCAATTTCAGACAATATATATAAGTATAGCACGTAGCAGTAGCAAGCCCACTCTGGAGCACTGCCTCTGACGCCAGCGCCGCCGACTGCATCACCAGTGATTACCAGGTGGGTCTCTCCTATTCCTGTCTCTTATGCGCTTCTTCTACTTCTGAACGCTTTCTTGCTCCATTTACCATATTGGCAGTCTCGGCTATCAATGAGCTCACGCTATGGGAAAAAAGGCGTCTTTTTTTTTTTTTTTTTTCATTTCTCTATTATTGCGAGAATTGCCGGATCGATGCTGTGTTACCTCGTTGTTTGAAAATCTTTTTACCCTCTTGATCGTTTTGTCTTTAAACCCGCACTTGTCTTCAATGGTTTCTCTCTTAAACCACTTAACCTCTGACCTTTTTATTTTTTTTAATCTATAGGAAGCAGATGGCGATCCACGAGCTTTTTTTCATTCTTTTCTATTGAGCTGCAGCTTCTGGATTATATTCTTTTAGGTTAAAATTTTCATTTTGTTTGCGTTTAGATTTATTTTAATAGCTACATATGATACCTGCTTGCTGCATTATGGTTGGGATTTGCTTGAGTTAATTTTGCTGTTTAAATACTGGAAATTTGTTAGATGGGAGATGAATGATTGTGAATAGGGGTCATTTACTTTTATTTCAAATGTATATTCTATGTGTTTCATCTCTCAAATGTTATCAATTAATTTATATACGCCATTGACCTCTTGAGTTAGAGTGATTTGTAAAGGTTGCAAGGATTGCTCACTTCTTTTCATAAAAAAAAAAGGATTGCTCACTTCTATTATACTACTCAAATGTGAAGATAATAGTACACTTATGAAGTATGAACTTTGTAATTGCCCCTTTTATGCTAAAAATATCAGATTATTTGTATGGCTTGTGCATACTTGCATCTCTGTTTCTTCAAACTTTCTGGTTCATGATGTCGCTGATTGAATGACACAGGTTGTTTCTAAGATCTTGGGCAAAACTTGGAACAACTGAAAAAGATACTTTATTTGTGAGGGAATGTCAACATCATCGTCGATGGAATCTCTAGTTCTCAAACTCTTTGAGATCTCAGCTGTCAAATTTGGGAACTTCAAGCTCAAGTCTGGCATTTCCTCACCAATTTACATTGACCTTCGCCTCATTATATCCTACCCTTCCCTCCTTCAGCAAATTTCTCAAATTCTAATTTCATCTGTCTCTTCTACTTCCTTTGACCTTGTGTGTGGAGTCCCTTACACTGCTCTACCCATTGCCACTTGTGTCTCTGTCACTCAGAACATCCCCATGGTCATGCGCCGCAAGGAAATCAAGGATTATGGCACTGCTAAAGCCATTGAGGGCGAATTCAAGCCTGGCCAAAGCTGCTTAATCATAGAGGACCTAGTTACTAGTGGCACATCGGTTTTGGAAACTGCTGCTCCATTGCGTGGTGCAGGGATGAAGGTTAGTGATGCTGTCGTTTTAATTGATAGAGAGCAGGGTGGGAGAGAGAACTTAGAGGAGAATGGCATCAAGCTGCATGCAATTATTAAATTGACTGAAATGGTCAAAATTTTGAGGGGGAAAGGAAAGCTTGATGATGAGATTGTTGGGACTGTCAAGAAATTTTTAGAGGAAAATCGGAAGGTTGCTGCTCTAGCAAAGGTAGAGAAGCCTACTACTAGGGTCAAGGCTTTGTCATTTGAGGAGAGAGCAAAGTTGTCGAAAAATCCAACAGGAAAGAAGTTGTTTGATATAATGGCTAAGAAGGAGAGTAATTTGTGTTTGGCTGCGGATGTTGGAACTGCAGCAGAATTGCTTGAAATTGCTGAGAAGGTGAGAACTTGCCTTTTTTTTTGGGGATAAATCTCCTCACCATTGTCGCATAATGCAAAAATTTTTTAAGGGACAAATGCTATTTCATTCACTTGAGACATTCAGACTGTTTCTTTTTTAAATTATTTTATGGGTCTTAAGCTTGGTTTGATCTTTTATGTATAGTGAAAAAGTTAAGTATTTCTTTGTTTGAAAAATGGTTAAAAGTGAAATGAGTTTTTGTTCTCTTGATCATTTTTTGTCAATTGGGTTATAGGTTGGAGAATTGCATAATTTAATATTTGTATTACAACTAATTTGGTTTTCCTTGTCAGGTTGGGCCTGAGATATGTCTGCTGAAAACTCATGTGGACATTTTGCCAGATTTTAGTCCCGAGTTCGGTTCTAAGCTCCGCTTGGTATATTTCTAATGGAAGTGCTTTTTTTTTTCCTGTGTATTTGTTTTGCTTTAGCTTTTGGGATTGCAAAACAAGCTTTCGCTTCATGGTTTTATTGACTTTTGTAGATTAGTTAGCATTATTAAAGATAAAATGTTGATTTAGTGTCTTACCTATGATAACAGTGTTGTAGGATTCTTAGCATCAGGTGATGAGTTTTGAAGAATCACTTCATTTCTTGGTTTACCTATGTCTGATATATATATATATATTTACTATTGAAGATTGCAGAAAAATATAACTTCTTAATATTTGAGGATCGGAAATTTGCTGACATTGGTAACACAGTAACCATGCAGTATGAAGGGTAAGACCTTGCTCTCCCTTTTTGGAATTTTTTACAAATTCCTTCGAACTTTTTTTAAGGGGGAGATAAATTCCTTTGATTTTTTTAATGCTTTAATGTGACATTTTTCTATCATGTTATCTGAAGAGGGATCTTTCGAATATTGGATTGGGCTGATATAGTAAATGCCCACATTATCTCTGGTCCTGGAATTGTGGATGGATTGAAACAAAAGGTCTGTAATACTATAAATTATTTATCTTGAATGCGGCAAGACCTCAATAGATAGCCTAACAGTTATGGAACTGTACTCAGGGTTTGTCACATGGTAGGGGTCTCTTGCTGCTTGCTGAAATGAGTTCTGCTGGTAACCTTGCTAAGGGAGATTATACTGCTGCTGCAGTGAAAATTGCTGAGGATCATGCTGATTTTGTTATTGGCTTCATCTCAGTCAATCCGGCATCATGGCTAGGGGCACCTTTAAATCCTTGTTTCATTCAGGCAACCCCTGGAGTTCAAATGGTGACTGGTGGTGATGCTTTGGGACAACAATATAACACACCATACTCTGTAAGTTTTTGCTTGTTGCCATTCATTGCCAATGTTTTGTGTATCTATATGTATTGCTAAGTTTGTTATATGCAGAAGTTGACCATGTATGAATTATTTTACTCTTAACTTAGTTTTACTTGCTTGGGGTATAAGATTTCAGTTAGGATTAACAAAATGGAATGGATGATGGAGATGGGTGAACTAGTTTCAGTGTCAAGAGTGAATAAAAGTGAAACGACTCAGCATTTGAGGCATTGGCATATTTTTATTTTATATCTTATGGTATCTTGGATGCTATTTATGTACAAGATACCATGATATTTAAATACCTGTGTTTGGTTTGTCAAAAACAGGATTTCAATATCTAAGATGTCAAGTTCTAGATCACAGGGCACCAGATGCCTCTTTAGTTAACATTAAACTGGAAGATGGACCAGAAGATAGGATATTTTGGGCTAATATCGATATTATATATCAAAATGCTACAGAATTGAAGTCATCAAAATTGAATTCTTGGTTTGTATTTCCCCTTCATATCATGGTAGTTTTTTCTTTGCTATGCTCTTATTTCATCTGTGCAGAACATCAGTTTGTTTTTGAATAATGATTTTTATGTCTTAATCTTAACTGCATCAACATTGTATCTTAAAATGATTTCATGTCTCCTCTTCCCTGAGAGGGGTAACTTGTTGTTGGCTTGTGGTAGAGATATTTCCTCAGCCGTTTTTGTGTTGAAACATTCTTAATGCATTATTTCCTTTTGTTGCTTTCCTTTGCTTTTGCAACTTATTAGTACCTTTAAGGAGTAAACTTATGTTCAAAGAACTATGACTTAATAATAACATTAGTCTTATCCCACTAAATGAGGTCGGCTATATAATCATATGGTGCCACTGGACACTATAAAAGCCATATCTTCAGATAAATAATTTATTCAAGGATCCCTTCTTATAACCTCCCTCAGCGTTCTTATCTTTTTCTATACCTTTTTATAGGGTTAAAAGCTATTTGATCAACTCTCTTCACTGGCTCCTCTAGTTCTCTTTTTTGTACACGTCCAAATCACCTTAAACTATAAAAAAAAAAAAACAGAAAAAGAATTTAATCAATAATATGATGCTTGAGTTTTGTGTAATGTAATCAAATCGATCTGGATCCTTTATATTCACAAAAAGTGAAAGCATATAATACACTCAGGGAGAGACTGAGTAAAAAGAGATTATTGGTGTAAAAATGCGATGCTGGTTTCAGTCCTTTTTTTTTTTTTGGTGTAACTCTGTCTCCCAATAACCTAATGGCCTAGTAGCACCAAGTATTTCTTGAGTGGATGGAGGTTATGAGATTATGTCCTACTTATCGTGCGACACCATTTTGTTATATTGTAGTTGTTATAAGTTAAAAAAAAAATTCGGTGGTGAATAATATTACTACTCTGGACACGTATTTTGAGCACAGGTGATCTATGAAAGAGGTAGTGACATCATAATAGTGGGACGTGGCATCATCAAAGCAGCCAATCCAGCTGAAACAGCTCGTGAATACCGTCTTCAGGGATGGAATGCATATTTGGCCAAGTGCGCTTGAGGCATCTGTTCCAAAGTTTTAAATGGATGAATCAAATTTCTGTTTTTGTGGCATGTTTAATTTTACTAGAAAACCCTAAGGAAGCTCTTGGGGTGAAATATGATATCTAATAACACATTTTGGTTAACAAATGTGGATGACCCTTTTGTTTTCTTGCTGATAGATAGATGTTCTATCCCTGGTGGATCATGATTTTCAACTTTCGACAATAACTTGGATATTTAAAGGCGTGTTTGGTAGTTTGAAATGTTGTTATTGTAGTTGTTTTTTTTTTTTTTTTGACAACCTGACTTTTAATTTGAAAGTCTAACAGAAGGGAATCACATATAAAAAAGGACGAGGACCGATAAAATTGATGATTTTAGAATATAATATTCAAACTAGTAAAGATTATGAAATGCTTGACAATTAGAATAAAACATAATTAAGTAAACCCATAAAATGCGATGGATGGTATCTATGCACTGTTGATATCAGCACATCGATTGAATATAATATGATTCGAAATGATAATATTTGAAACTATTGCAGTTTCCCTCAAGGACTTTGGAATTCGATTGAGAATGAAATGACTTTTTTTTTTTAATTTGAAGCACAAGGGAAAAAATTAATATAGAATATAAAAATTATAGGAAGTTGTTGGGAGAGGTAAAGCTTATTTTAATGATTTTGACGTTTTAAAGGAATTAGTCTGTAATTAATAATTAAGGATGTCACACTCGGAAAAATGCGACGAAAGTAAAAAGGAGAACAAATTGGGTTTCTGAATGAAAACTGACTTATGAGGAGTCACAACTAAAATTTTGAGGGAAAATCTTGAAAAACCGAATTAGGAAAAGAAAGGATGGTCTGCGTAGTCAAAGTTGGATTCGAGAGTCGATTATGTATGGGGAAGGTGTTAGGCACCCCATAATACCCGTTCCGAGGAACGGTTACCTTACGTTTATTATGTAAATTAATATGACTATAAAGGTGTTTTGATTTTCTTTTTATTATTCACATGCAAGGTTTAAGGGTAGAAAAGAAAAGAAATTAAAGAAGTTTGAAAAAACCAAATAAAGAAAAGAAATTAATTTGGAAAATCAAGGAGATTTAGGAAAAATGAGGAAAAAGAATTTAAGAAAATAAATTGAAAAATACTTATTTATTTACAAAGGCGGACTTGACTCATGATCAGAGTCTGAGGTCTACGTACCTTGCGATGAGATCAAAATTCACGTAGTTCGAGACTAGAAATATGTGTCAGTTGATTGATATATATATATATATATTTTTTTTAATTATAAAATTTTTGTAATAAGAGAAAGTTAATGAAAAATCAGTTAACTTTTTACAAATAAAACAATTTTCTGAAATTCAGTTAATATGTTTTAATTTAGCAAAAGATAATTTAATTTCATTTACTTATTCTTATTTTATTTTGTTTTGAAAATATTTCTTTTCTTTTTTATTTTTAAAAATGATATATTTTTGTACTTTTGGAAAAAAATTTTTAAAAGAAAATGAAAACTGATTCACCTGTTGCGAACTGGCAGTCGTGCCCGATAGATCGATTCCTTAATTACCTGTAGAAGTTCTAAACCTTATGGTACAAAGGTTTTATTGTACAAGTAAAGCAAAAATTTTGAAAATACTATTATTCTTCTATTTTGAGATAATGATTTTGTTATTGGAAAAAACTTGTTATATTATTATTCATTCTTTATAAAATATAATTATTTTCTTAAAAGAAAATTCAACCAGTACGTCTACGTGGATTCGCAATCTTACGTGACAACACGGTTAACCAGGATACCTGCGTGTGTTCCAAAAACCTCACGTGGTGTGGTTACTAAATCAGTTATTTCTATTATTCATTTTATTATTTTTTATTTTATTTATTATATTTTCTTTTTATGAAAATAAAATTTTGAATAGAAATGTCATTGAGACCTATTATAAGTGTGCCTTCATAATACACTCGTGCAGTCCTGTAGACTCACACAGTGTGATTGATTTAGAGGTCTGCGAAAGTTCTAAAAACCTCCGTAACCAATTTTAAAAGCAAATAAAAACATATATTATGCCAAATATTACAAACATGCATGATTTTGTGATGGTGTGTGCTAATGTGCAAACTCAGATAACACAATCATAAGATGACGAGATGTAAACTCTCATGTCTTACTTATTGTCTTTTCCTTTGCTTCAAAGGTGATAGCTCAATTCTTTATGCTTGGTCCATGCTCCCGTGCCGGCCTTTGTGTTCCTCTTTTGCCTTAATAAGGATGATTCACTCTTTTAAGTTTGATTTCATGCTCCCATGATACTCAAAAGAAAACAAGAAGACATGAATTAACTCCCAGCTTAAAACTTCCATCAATAAACTATCATAAATACCCCAAATCTTTGTTCAAATACATTGGAAAACTAATTGCAGCCATGATGCCTTGAGTCATGCAATCTAGCTGTGTTATACTTCTTATTTGGACTCAAAGAAGCCAACCTAACTTGTACAACAACTTGATACAAGCCCCACAATCCAACCCAAGTAAATGTTTTATATCAGCAAGTTGAGAATGTAACTTTGAATGATAAAGTTCCGTGAGCAGTATTTTTCAAAAGAAGGACCATTCACTGCCCTTGAAACTTCAAACATTAGAATACCGACTTATCAACAACATTGAATCTTTTTTCTTTTTTTTAATGATATATGCTAAGATGATCATTCAAGGTACTCAAAACTAAATGAACACGTACAACAACCAGAATGGGGCTTTTAGAAAAAAGGCTATGTGATCAATTTGAAGAGTGTAAATCATAACTCTTAAGTTCATGACAGCATTATAATTCCAACACAAGGAGCGAGCAATACTTTCGTATCAAAGTATTACATTCATCAACTGTTCTACCCCCAAAAACGTTTATACTCAACATCACGCCAGTCCAAAGTGATATGAAATACACCCTTGGGCTACTAGGCACAAAATGCAATCAAGGGTTCCATTTAGATCTTGATGGGACAGGGGCACAAAAGTCTGGTTCAACTAAATGATATCCACATTCTCAAATCCCATTAAGAATGATAAGGACTTAAACAATGTGGGACAGGCTAAATACATGGAAAGCATCCTCTCCTGATCAAAGAAACTCTCACAAGCGTTTTAGCATATACCTAGCAGCCACACTTTAAAGATGACTACAAGAGTTAATTCACCATTCTATCATGAACATCAAATGTGAGAACTTGAAGGCAACACCAAGCTTCATTTGAAAGTCAGAGTTTGAAGGACATAAGCCGTCCGTAAGAAAATCAATAGTATGAAACTTTAATTACAGATCTGCACAACCAGTGGATTTAAACACCTATGTCCTTCCATGTCTAAGTTCAAAGGAATTTGTTGTCCAAATCAACTAATACAAGTTACCCAAACATATACCCGTGAGATGATTCATTATACTCAAATCTGAAGGTCTTTAATCGCTAAGCTCATATACTCATCATCCAATGCAGAAATCAAAGCCAGAACAAGTAGCAAAGGAGAGACCAAAACCAAAGAATGTATTAATATAGTAAGAAAGATCAAAAGGGCGAAGAGAAGGATATGAAACTACTACCTCTAGAGGGTCTCAGATGCCCTGTTTTGTTTTGTCATTCTTGCTCAGGCTCCCTTCGGTTGCTCCAACATTGCCTCCCCTTTTTCTTTGTCCAGTTTCGTGCCTCCTCTGTCTCAATCTCAATGCAGCAGCAACACAAGATAATCACTTCATGGATTTTCCCCATGGACTAAAGTTGGCACTTTGGAAACGATGATGACGGTTAAGGTTAGAAGGGTTGAAGGCTTGAAGCTCAAACTCGAAGGGCTTGCTCCAGAGGCCGATGGTCGAAAAAGCTGTCTAGTGAAGAGACGAGAAAGTGATCGATAGTCGAATACGCTGTTTGATCTAGAAGGTAGTAAGGGTCACCATCGGTCAAAGAGATGAGACAGATCGATGGAGGTCGCCCCCTGAGTTGAGTGAGAGGATCCCTCCTCTCTTTTTTTTCGGATTCCTTCGGTCTCTTAGGTTTTTCTCTCCTCCACTCCTTTCACGCGTGCTCCCTTTGTCTTCTTCTTTCATGCACATCTCCTTCTATTTCTGCGTGCTTGCCTGCTCCTCTTCATTTTTTCGTGCACGTCTCCCTCTTTTCTTTTCATCCTTCACTCAGCTCCAGTTCGGCTTCGTTTGTCTCTTTTCCTCTCTGATGCCAGGCTCCCGTGTTCCCTCTATTTCTTTTCTGTTCTTCGAAGCCTTTGCCAGTTCTCACGTGCCTGAGCCCTAATATAGGGTTCAGGTACTTTTGGGGTTCAACCCCTTTTTTATTTTTTATTTTTAATAATTTTTACATTATTTTATTTATTTTTATCTTATGTTATTATTTATTTTTATTTTTTTGTTTCCTTTTTTTTATTTTTCTGAAATGTTAACATTTTTTTTCAAAAACATATTGGATTCCTGAAAAATCAAAATAAAGGGATAGAATTTTTGAAATTTCTAAAATAAAGGAGATTGAATTTAGATAGTGATCTTTTTGAGATTTCTTTACGAATTTTCATTCAAATTAAAGGGAAATTCTAAAAAGAAATTTTTTTATTTTTATATTTTCCTTTTAAAAATCCTAAAAAGAATTGGATTTGGAGAATATATTATTACTTATTATTATTTATATTTTTTCTTTATTTTATAAAATTTGCATCAATTTTTAATTATATGTTTTTTTTTATGTATAAAGACCGAATAAAATAGGGTGTTCACAACGGATATTCTTGGTACATCAAAAAAATTCTAAAAAATTGTATTGCTTGCAAATTATAAACAACGTGATCTATCTTGAGTTACGTACATATGTACAATATTTACTCTAATTACAATTTACAAACAAAAGAAAAAAGTGTTTTCTCATTCTTGTATAACCTGAATGAAAAGTTCATTTAAACAATTGACGTTTATATTATTTTATGAGTTTGTAATTAAAAGATTATTATATTTTACATTTTAACGCTATCAAAATGAAAATATTATTTTTTAGAAAATATTATACCTTAAATCATATTTAAACAATATAGATATGTTACAAATCGATGCCACCAACAAAAGATCAAACCTCATGCTATAATATTGAGTCTATTATTGATCCAAAAATAAATTTAAATCTCTTCCAAAAGAAAAAAGTCCTTCGGTTTCGATTCATTATCTTTTTTTTTTTTGTAAAAAATTCACCATGCCCTACATGTGATCATTCCAAAGTTTTTTTTTATTATTGTCCTAAATCAATATTTCAATGTAAAAGTGGTGTGTGAAATACTATTATTTTAGATGTAATATTAATTTGATTTATTTTATAAATTAGTTTTCTTTTTTGGACTCAGGTTGTTTAAAAAAATTCTGATTGTCAATGCAATTTATGTGAAATTTATATGTAATCTTTGTGCAAATTTCATGTAATTTCTGTGCAATTTTTGTGCAAGGAAAATAGTTAATAAAAATAAAAACACACTTAATTAAAATTTGAAATGATGCATATTCATTGGCAAAAAAAATGCATATTCAAATAAAAAAATAATTTTCTTATAAAATTTTGTAGGCAAGTTTTGTTATTTTTGTTACAAGTTTCTTCCATCAAAACACCATCACACTTGTATAATTTTGTTTTAAACAAATGTATAGCTCTTGATTAAAGTTCAAATTATATAAATAGTATTTATTTATGTTTTCCATAATGAGAGTATTTATTTATGTTTTCCAATGAGAGGGATGAAGGAGAATAAAAATTTCATCCTTTTCTAAGTTACTCATAAAATATCATTTAACGAACTTCTAAGTCTTATCGTCGTTACCCTCAGTCTAATCATACTTTTGATCAGTGTCCCTATCTTGAGTACCGCACCTGTGAAAAGAAGAGACACATTATTGCAAACGGTCTTACTTAGTTTTGTCGCTATTGTAGGAAGACTAGGCATCTTATTGACCAATGCTCCACTTGTCCTCTTAAGTCTGATCAGGAAAGATCAATCAGGTCTGGTTCCTCCTTTAAACCTGCATTATCTGTCACCGATGAAGCTCTTGCCACTGCTACCAATTCTACTTTGGGATCCTCCACTATAGACCTTGAGGCTCTACTCAGCAAGCTTATCTCTAGTACTTCCTGCCCACCTGCTGCCTTAGCTACTCCCTCAGGTATCCCTTGATTTTTTGACTCTGCTTGTTGCAACCATATGATTGGTCAAAAAAATGTTTTTCCTTCTATGTCTCTCAACACTACTACCCATCCTACATACACGGCTAATAATTCCCAAATACCTATTAGTCATATTGGTACTGTTTCTTTACCCTCCTCAACTATCCATCACACCTACTTTGTACCTGCTATTGACTTTAATCTTATCTCTGTTGGATAACTTGTTGATATAAGCTATGATGTATTATTTAACAAATGTGGTTGTGTTGTGATGGATTCTCAAACAGGACAGGTTATCAGGACTGGCGTAAGGATGGTCGTATATTTGAGCTCAACTCATAGCATTTCCTTGAAGTCACTTCTCCCGGATTGTGTGCTGCTATCACATCCTCGTCCCTTGATTTATGGCAGCACCGTCTTGCTCATCCTTCCTTGACTAAACTGTTGAATCAAGAAGTTTTGATGATTCCAAACCAATATTGAAGAGCTTGGATTGAAGATATCACAAGAGCTCAAAGTGTCTCAAGTGAAGAAAATCTGAGTAATCATTGCTAGGATTGTTGTAGGATCTTGTGTTATGGGTAAAAGACTTTGATTTGGTGGAAAAACGTTTTAAAACCTTGATTTTATGATTAATTATGAAATATTTGAAAAATACCCACCAACAGATGAAGTTTGAAAATATTACATTGAACTGTCATGTTGGAAATTCGAACTTTGGCTTTGGAAATTCGAATTTCGAGCTAAAACTGAATAAGTCTGAAGAGATGTCTCTCTGATAGACGAATTTTGATTTTCCAAAATTTGAATTTTCATAAGTGTCTGAAAGAAGCTGTTGAGCAACAGATGAACTTTGAGTTTTGAACATTCGAATTTCAGACAAAATACAACTTATGAAAACTGAATAAATTCGTCTGAAACAATGCTAAAGTTCATCTGAAATCAAGATTATTTTAAGTTTCAAAATTGCTCACTAACAGACGAACTTTGAACATGGACATTCGAATTTCAGAAGCTAAGGTTGTAAGTCTGTTAAAATGACATGTTGACATACAAAAAACACAGTGTTTTTAAAATTCGAATGTTAAAGTAAGTCTGAAAAGAGGTCTCTCTGACAAACGAATTTCACTCTTTGAAAATTCAAATTTTGAAGTAAATGAACTACTGTGCTTTTGAGCCTGCTGAGAACAGACAAATTTTGGGGTTCCAAAATTCGAATTTCGAGGGCACTGTAGCAAAATGAAAACACTGTTCACACTTAACAGAAAAAATTTTCTGTTGAAAATTCGTATGTCACAACATGGAAACATTTTCTAAGTTTCAAAATTCGAATTTCACTTCATGAACAGACGAACTTCAGTACTTCAACGTTGGAAGCTTTAACCTTCGGTTCCTTCAAAATTCGTCTATTGACCAACCAAAATTCGAATTTCAGTATGTCAGAAGCATTAAATGCGGTTGGTTAACGGATAGTTTTTCAGAGTAACCGTTGGATAACTTCTCTAACGGATAGATTTTGTCTCTAACGGATATTTGAGACCTAAATCTATAAATATAACATCATTTGAAGTTGTGAGTAAAGAATCAAACTTTGTATATACTGAAATTCTGCCAAATCTTCTACTCAAAGACTTTTACCCTCTTTCTTCAATACTTGCACTTCAACTTTCATATTCACTCTCTTCTAGAGAGTTTTATCTTTGTATACAATCTAATCTTCATCTGAAAGATAGATTTACTTGTGAGGAGATATCACAAGGGATTGTAAAGCACATAGAGAAAGTGCTAAGAGTGATTGAGTGAGCTCTAGAAAACAGAGCATACACGTTGTACTGTGGCATTTGCAAGAAGCCCGTGAATTCTTGCAGTTTAGTGGAAAATCTCAAGTGGTGACTTGGAGACTGGACGTAGGTCAAGTGGAGAGATCGAACCAGGACAAATATCTGAGTTTTTTTTTCTTCTCCTTATCTCTTCTCTTTTAACTTATTGCTTTATACTCTGTTTTCATTATACCTTGCTTTCTTCATCATTTTCACTTTGTGCAGAAAATTTTTAATCTTCCCAATTCACCCCCCTCTTGGGAAGTCAGCCTAACTAATAAGTGGTATCAGAGCCCAGATTCCCAATCACAGTCCGGGAATTAAGATGGCTGACTTTAGGTACAACACAAATAGACCACCTGGCTTCAGTGGAGAACATTATGGGTACTGGAAGATAAGGATGCAGATCTATCTCCAATCAATTGATCTTGACATCTGGTCTGTCATTGAGAAAGGAGATTTTGTCCCAATGGCCTTAACAGATGATAGAAAATACAAGAGAAGCCAGAAGCTGAATAGAATGAAGAAGACAGAAGGAGAGTCTTGCTGAACTTCAAGACAAAGCATTGTCTAGTCAGTGCCCTGAACCAAGACAAATTCAACAGAGTCTCACAATGCTCCACTACCAAAGGAATATGGGACACCCTGCAGATTGCACATGAAGAAACAACTGGAGTCAGGGAAAATAGACTGAACACATGCATTGGGGAATACAAATGTTTCAGAATGGCTGAAGGAGAAACTATAAAAGAGCTATAAAAGAGATTCACTCTCATTGTGAATCAGTTGAAGAGCCTAGGAAAGGAGTATACTCAAACAGAAAAAGTAAGGAAGATACTCAGAGCTCTCCCTTTGGAATGGCAACCCAAGGTGACAGCAATAGAGGAAGCCAGAAGAGAATCAATGGCATCTGTCACAGCTCTTTTCGGCAGCCTTGAGGAGTATGAAGGAAAAATGAAAGCTCTCAAGGAAGCTGGACAGGACAGAAAAAAGAAAGGTCTTGCCCTCAAAGCCGCTGAAGAAAAAGAAGAAGAATCTGATAAAGGAGACGAGCTGGATGAAGAAACTCTGGCTATGATGGTCAGAAAATTCAGAAGATTCTACAGCAAGAAGAGAAACAAGAGAATCTTCAAGAAGGGAGCAGCTGGAGAAAGCAAAAGAGAAGCAAAAGAACCTGTGACTTGCTATGAATGCAAGAAGCAGGGACACATCAAATGAGATTGTCCTCAATTCCTAAAGAAGCAAGAGAAAGAAAAGAAAGCTGCTGACAAAGGGAAAAAGAAGAAAGCTTACATCTCGTCAATTTGGGGCAACAACTCAGATGAGGAAGAAGAAGATGAAGATGAGATTGCCAACATTTGTTTGATGGCACTTGCTTCTGAAGAAGCTGGACTCCCATGCAGCAGTGATCAAGAAGAAGAGGTATATGAATATGAACCTTCCTATTTTTAATTACTGGATGCATTTCATGAGTTGCATGATGAGTTTGTTAAAATTGCTAAAGAACTGAAACTAGCTAAGAAAAAGATTAGCAAACTAGAATCTCAAAGCAACATCTCTGAAATTGCACCTCCTCTTATTACTGAATCTGTCTGCTGTAAATCATGCACTGATCTAAAGCAACCAATGAATATTTAGTGAAAAGCATGTCTAGACTTACTAAAGGAAAATATATGTTGTTTGCTTTAATGGGAAGCCAAATAATATCTCAAGGAAAAGCTGGACTTGGCTATGATCCATGTGCTGTTAAAGAAAAGATTAGGAAGAAGAATCAGAATGTATACATGAGACATTTTGTGCATGCTAATGGAAATAAAAGTAAAGATCATACATCACCTCCCATTGAATCATATAATCAACCAAGGCATGCAAAACAAAAATATTATCTATATTGTTTTCTTCCTGCCTCTCAATCTAGCAGTCCCTTTATCACCTGTAACTTCCGTAACAAAAACGGACATATTTCTAGCTCTTGTACTTTGAAGAAAAATGGACTAAATAGAACTGTTAAATGGGTTCTCAAAGGTACATCTGTATCTAGGGAAAAGACTACTGACAGAAAAGGACCCAAGCAGGTTTGGGTACCTAAAAGGAAAACTTGAACCCTGTGTTGCAGGTCTGTCTCAAAGCTAAAAGGAGCAACAAATGGTATATGGACAGTGCCTGCTCAAGCCAGATGACTGGTGACAAGGAGAAGTTCATCACCCTTAGAGACAAGAAAGGAGGAAAGGTGACTTTTGGAGGTGACCAGTATGGCAGAATAGTTGACATTGACATTGTGGGCAAGAATCTTGAAACATCTATTGAAGAGGTGCTGTTTGTGATAGGCCTCAACCACAATCTGCTGAGTGTGAGCCAAACATGTGACAAAGGAAATTGGGTGCTGTTTGACTCAAAATTCTGCCTAGTCATAAGAAAAAGTGATCACAAAGTAATCCTCAAAGCTTAAAGGGATGGTAATTGCTATACTATTGATCTTAATGAGCTTTCTCCCTTAGATTCTGTTTGCTTAATTAGTCAGGACAATGATAGTTGGTTGTGGCACAGAAGATTAGCTCATGTTAATATGAATCAACTTTCTAAACTGGTTAAAAATGAGTTAGTCACTGGCCTACCTAAAATCTCTTTTGAAAAAGACAAAGAATGTGATGCATGCTTAAAAGGAAAACAAACTAAATCTTCTTTTAAATCGAAAAATGTAGTCACTACAACTAGACTACTAGAACTACTGCATATAGAGTTAATTGGTCCATTTAGAGTAAAAAGCATTGGTGGAAATCTGTATGTGCTTGTCATTGTCGATGATTATTCTAGATTTACATGGACATTATTTCTTTCCTCTAAAAGTGATACATTTGATGCATTTGTAACCTTAGCTAAGAAAGTGCAAAATTAGAAAGGTATTTCTATTGTGTCAATCAGGTCAGATCATGGAGGAGAGTTTGAAAACTCATACTTTCTGGAGTACTGCAATGAGCATGGAATTGATCACAACTTCTCAGCTCCAAGAACTCCTCAACAGAATGGAGTAGTAGAAAGGAAGAACAGAACCATTGGAGAGATGGCTAGAGCTATACTAAATGAAAAGGAGCTATCTCAAGTGTTTTGGGCTGATGCAGTAAATACAGCAAGCTACATCATAAATAGAGCCTACATCAGACCAATCCTTGGAAAGAGTCCATACGAGCTGTACAAGGGAAGAAAGCCAAATCTGTCACATCTACATGTGTTCAGGTGTAAATACTTCATTCATAACAATGGGAAAGAAAATCTGGGTAAGTTTGATCCCAAATCCGATGAAGGTATATTTCTGGGCTATTCTAGTAGAAGTAAGGCATTTAGAGTCTTTAATAAAAGGTCTAATTCAGTAGAGGAATCTGTGCATGTAGTATTTATTAAAAATGAAACTGCTTCTAAACATGTTTCTGATAAAGATGATCTTGTTTCAAACTTTAAAGAGTTAGATATTTCTAAAGAAGGTAAAATTGAATCTCCAAATATATCTGAATCTGTTAATATAGAGGAAGATATTCAGGAGAGAAATTTTGAAGAAGAAAATGATGAAGAAATATCTCAAGAACTCCCTAGAGCTTGGAGATATCAAAGGAATCATCTTGTTGATCAAATGATAGGGAATGTTCAAGAGAAAGTTAAAACCAGAAAACAGTTAAGGGATCAAATGATTAATTGTGCTTTCATCTCACACAAATTGAACCTAAATGTACTCAGGAAGCCTTAACTGATGAGTACTAGATTCTAGCTATGCAGGATGAATTAAATTAGTTTGAAAGAAATCAAGTTTGGGATTTAGTGCCTAGACCCAAAAATCATCCTGTCATAGGCACCAAATGGGTTTTTAGAAATAAACTTGATGAATCAGGATCAATCATCAGAAACAAAGTTAGACTGGTTGCTAAAAGATATAATCAAGAAGAGGGAATTGATTTTGAAGAAACCTTTGCTCCAGTAGCTAGATTAGAAGCAATTAGAATTCTATTAGCATATGCATGGGTGAAAAATATTTTGTTATATCAAATGGATGTAAAGAGTGCTTTTCTGAATGGATATATTATGGAAGAAGTTTATGTAGATCAACCTCAAGGTTTTGAGGATTCTACAAAACCAAACCATGTGTATAAATTGAAAAAAGCTCTCTACGGTTTAAAACAAGCCCCTAGAGCATGATATGATAGATTGAGTAGTTTTCTAACTGACAAGGGATTTAACAGAGGAAAAGTAGATACAACTTTATTCACTAAGAAAGAAAACAAAGATTTACTGATTGTTCAAATCTATGTTGATGATATTATATTTGGTGCTACTAATGAAACTCTTTGCAAGAATTTTTCTAAGCTAATGCAGGGGGAATTCGAAATGTCCATGATGGGTGAACTCAACTTCCTTGGATTGCAAATCAGACAGTGCAATGATGGTATCTTCCTCAATCAATCCAAGTATCTGAAGGAATTGCTGAAAAAGTTTGGAATGGAAAATGCCAAGCCAATGGGGACACCTATGGCTATTGCAACCAAACTGGACATGGATGAGAAAGGGAAAATGTTTGACATAACTCAGTATAGAAGAATGATTGGATCCCTGCTGTACTTAATAGCCAGCAGACCTGACATTATGTTTAGTATCTGTATGTGTGCAAGGTTCCAATCATGTCCCAAGGAAACCCATGCAACTACTGTGAAAAGAATCTTCAGATATCTTATTGGAACATCACAAATGGGTCTTTGGTATCCAAAAGGTAATGGAGAAGATCTCAAGGGATACACTGATGCTGACTTTGCAGGATCCAAAACTAACAGAAAAAGCACAAGTGGAACTTGTCAGTTTCTTGGAGGATCCCTGGTTTCATGGTTTAGCAAGAAGCAGAACAGTGTAGCCTTATCCACAGCAGAGGCTGAGTATGTTGCAGCTGGAAGTTGCTGTGCCCAAATCATCTGGATGAAACAGCAACTGGAAGATCTTGAGGTTGAGTTGAAAGAAATACCAATAATGTGTGACAACCAAAGTGCCATAAATATCACAAAAAATCCTGTCATGCATTCAAGGACAAAACATATTGAAGTTAGAAACCACTTCATAAGGGATCACGTTCTGAAAGGAGAAATTAGATTGGAATACATCCCCACAGAAGATCAAGTTGCTGACATCCTCACTAAGCCTCTATCAGAAGACAGATATTGCAAAATCAGAAGAGAATTGGGTATGGTAAATCCCAATGAACTGTAAGTAAATCTTTGTGCAACTCTGTTCTTAAATATTTTAACATTGAATTTATTTTAACTTGAGCTTCGGAGTATGTTTGATTTAAGTTGCAGGTGCTCCTCATGAGATTCATTGGTAATAAATCAGAAATATGGAGCACATTGGAATGGAACAATCAAAAAGTAAAGAAAAGGACAAAAATTCTAAGTTTTTGGATGAAATCTGTAAGTTCTTATAGTTGAAATTTGTATATTGCTTATGTGTTAGACGAATTTCAGTGAAAAACTAAGTTTCTGAGGAAGTCAGCATGGTCAACATTCGAATTTCAGATACCCAACAGACGAACTTCGGCCTGTTATTAGAAGGAACAGTTCTCGATGATGCCTCGAAATTCTTCTATTGATCCCTCAAAATTCAAATTTTAAAGAACAAGATTTCAAAGTTATAACTGTCCAACATGATAATTATACTAATGTTTGTCTCTTAACATACGAATGTTGGATAACTTTCACAAAGTAAAGAAATTCGAATTTCTAACTTAAAATTCGTCTGTTGAAGCATGCTCCTCAACGTTGAATCTTTGAAAGATGAAGTTTTGCATGGTTAATTCGTCTATTGTTTGGTGGTTTGTTTGCTGCTTGGTGTTTTCTCTTGAAAATTTGAACTTTGTTGAGACAAAGTTCGTCTATTCATCTTGTGTTGCTTGAGCCAAGCCACTGTTAGATGAACTTTCTGAAGAAATTTAGTCTGTCAGTAAGCTTTATTGAACGGTTTAACTTGTAACTGCCTGAAGTTCGAATTTTGACCCTTCAAAATTCGTCTGTTAGACGGTTACATACGTTAAAACCGACGGTTTTCATTTGAACAGATGCAACCCTATTCCTATTCTCTCTGAGTCTGTTCTAATCCTTCATTCAATTCTGATAAAAAACCGTCATTTCCCACCGATTAAACTTCCTCTCACATCCTTTAAATCTATTTCTTTCCCCATTCTGCAATATTCATCCGCGAAAATAGCAAGAGTTAAGAATCCAGAAGCTGGCAAATGAGAGGCTCGGCCAAAACGTTCAGTTAAATCCCAATATGCCACGAAGGAAGGAGAAAAACCGAAGAGAAAGGCCGAATCCAGCAAAGGAACTCCTTCCAAACGCCAGAAAACCACACCCAAGGGAGAATCAAAGAAGGCTGGACCATCATCTTCAAATACTGCAGAACCTTCGATCCCTGTTCCTGTTGCTGCTGAACCGGGTGCTCTCGCTTCATCCTCAAGCACTGAATCTGGAGAATACGAGCTTACCACACTGCCATTATGGAGCACTCCATAGATTCAAGAGGAATACTCCACCAAGTTTGCCAACAAAAAGGTAATCAAGCCATATTGTGTAAACTTGGAGGATTTCTTGATCTCTCATAGTTTTGATGCTGGTATATGGATGATGAGATACAAGAATCTGTTGGAAGTATTAGAGAGATATGATGATGAGGTAGTGAAGTCTTGGTATGCCTCTTTAAAATACAACAGCAAGAACAAGAAGTGGGCAATCAATCTGAGATCAAAGACCATCTGGCTTACTGATGAGACGTTTAATGAAGTATTGGAGATCCCAGGGCAGGATGGCCTCAAGATTGACACCACTGCCTCTGGATACATGGATGAGGCATATACTGCTGATGAAGAAGGTGGCCCCTTTCTGAACTACAAGGAGAGCACAATTCTGAGGATATTGTTCAGAAGAAAAGAAAACTGGCCATCCATAAATGTACTGAAGCCCACAAACCTCAATATTCAAGTAAGGATCTTGCACTACATAGTGTCCAGGATCATATTCAATAAAGGAGGCAGCTTCAATTTGATAACAAGGGCAGAGGCACATGTCATGCTGCAATCATGCATGGAAAGCTGATCAACATGGGACACATCATACTCCAATGCATGATCAAGGCTAGGGATCAGAGGAAGGACTCCACACTCCCCTATGCAGCTATCATCTCTAGAATTCTGCAATATGCCAGAATTCAGCATCTTGAGAAGGGGAAGGGTAAGCCCACTGAGATCTTCAAGGAGGAAGAACTGTAAAGAATTGGCATTGAAAAGGATGAAGGAAGATGGGTTGGAAAGGGAGTAGGAAGAACTGAAGATCTATTCTTTGTTGAAGGTGCCTCCCTACAGCAAGATGGTACTTCTGAGGCTCCTGTCAGACCTACTCCTCAGCCCTCTGTGCTTATCCCATCTCCCTCCAAGCCTACTCACATTCCATCCACTCCCTCCTCTCGTGCCAAGCCAACCAAGGTCACTGAGTTGCATGATAGCCTGTCTACACTCATTCTTAGTGTCAGAGATAAGCAAAATGCCAAGTTTGCTCATCTGCAAGATCAGATACAGCAGTTGGCAAAGAACATGAAAGTGGTTGCTGATGCCTATGAAGAAATTCGAAGTGCAATACCTGCCACATCAGCTCCACCTCAGCCAGGGTCTTCTGTGCCCATCCATTCTCCAACTCCTAAGCCTCCAAGTCCTTTCGAGCTTATTTCCTCTGAGCATGATGATATAGATGAGGATGAGCCTGCTGGTACCATGAGGACACCAAGTCCTGGTCCACCCTTGGACTATGGTTTGGAAGAAGAAGGACTTCAAGAGACAAGTCCTCATGAGCCTATGTAAGAAGATGCTCAGGATTCAATTCTTTCCATTCAAGAATCCGAGCAAGTAGAAAGATTGGTGGCAGCCATTTCCATCTCTTCTATGCAGGAGGGTGCAAGTAATGAAGAAAGAAGCATTTTGTCTGTTGTTGATTATGAGGCTATTGCTCACAATGCTCTCCTGCAAGTTCAAAGAAGAAGGCTTAAGGAAATGTTTCATCCTAATGAACCAGCTCCTTCCTCTCTTGCTGCTTATGGGCTTTCAGAGGAACAGAGAGCTCAGTTAGCTCTTTCCAGGCAGACAATGCAAGAGCTGCTAGAAATCTCTGATGAGGAACCAAGCACTGAGCCCCCAGTTGAACCAGAAATCCCCTTTGCTCCTGTGCCACTTCAAGCCATTCTTGTTTCTCAGATTCCTCCTCCAGTTGATTTCGTTAGCCTTCTTGATGATGCCAAAAAGGGGGAGAAGAAGAAGCAAACTGGAAAATCTGCTGCTGAGCCATCTGGGAAGACGTACAGCAAGAAGACCAAGCCAAAGAAGAAGTGATTGAAGACTTGTTTAGATCTTAGGCTTGAGTCCTCTTGTAGTGCTGTTTAATGCTTTGTGTTTTTGTTGATTTGACTACTTGCATTTTGTACTTATTTTGTGTATTCAGAAGAACTTTGATTAATTTTGTCTCTGTAAAGCAACAAGTATTGAAATGAATGAATTCCTTGGTTGCAATGATTTGTACTTATCACTTCCTGAATTTCTTCACTGATGTGCTATATATGATATTTTTTTGAAATATAATGCATGTGTTGAGGGGGAGCTTGCTAAAGCAAACCCAAGTACTAATCCAGTTTGTAAGTTGTTTTGTCATCATCAAAAAGGGGGAGAATGTTGAATCAAGAAGTTTTGATGATTCCAAACCAACATTGAAGAGCTTGGATTGAAGATATCAAAGGAGCTCAAAGTGTCTCAAGTGAAGAAAATCTGAGTAATCATTGCTAGGATTGTTGTAGGATCTTGTGTTATGGGTAAAAGACTTTGATTTGGTGGAAAAACGTTTTAAAACCTTGATTTTATGATTAATTATGAAATATTTGAAAAATACCCACCAACAGACGAAGTTTAAAAATATTACATTGAACTGTCATGTTGAAAATTTGAACTTTGGCTTTGGAAATTCGAATTTCGAGCTAAAACTGAATAAGTCTGAAGAGATGTCTCTGTGACAGATGAATTTTGATTTTCCAAATTTCAAATTTTCATAAGTGTCTGAAAGAAGTTGTTGAGCAACAGATGAACTTTGAGTTTTGAACATTCGAATTTCAGACAAAATACAACTTATGAAAACTGAAGAAATTCGTCTGAAACAATGCTAAAGTTCATCTGAAATCAAGATTATTTTGAGTTTCAAAATTGCTCACTGACAGACGAACTTTGAACATGGACATTCGAATTTCAGAAGCTAAGGTTGTAAGTCTGTTAAAATGACATGTTGACATACGAATGACACAGTATTTTTAAAATTTGAATGTTAAAGTAAGTCTGAAAAGAGGTCTCTCTAACAGACAAATTTCACTCTTTGAAAATTTGAATTTCGAGGGCACTGTAGCAAATTGAAAACACTGTTCACACTTAACAGAAAAACTTTTCTGTTGAAAATTCGTATGTCACAACATGGAAACATTTTCTAAGTTTCAAAATTTGAATTTCACTTCATGAACAGACGAACTTCAGTACTTCAACGTTAGAAGCTTTAACCTTCGGTTCCTTCGAAATTCGTCTGTTGACTAACCAAAATTCGAATTTCAGTATGTCAGAAGCATTAAATACGGTTGGTTAACGGATAGTTTTTCAGAGTAACCGTTGGATAACTTCTCTAACGGATAGATTTTGTCTCTAACGGATATTTGAGACCTAACTCTATAAATATAACATCATTTGAAGTTGTGGGTAACGAATCAAACTTTGTATATACTGAAATTCTGCCAAATCTTCTACTCAAAGACTTTTACCCTCTTTCTTCAATACTTGCACTTCAACTTTCATATTCACTCTATTCTAGAGAGTTTCATCTTTGTATACAATCTAATCTTCATCTGGAAGATAGATTTACTTGTGAGGAGATATCACAAGGGATTGTAAAGCACATAGAGAAAGTGCTAAGAGTGATTGAGTGAGCTCTAGAAAACAGAGAATACACGTTGTACTGTGGCATTTGCAAGAAGCTCGTGAAAATTCTTGCAGTTTAGTGGAGAATCTCAAGTGGTGACTTGGAAACTGGACGTAGGTCAAGTGGAGAGACCGAACCAGGATAAATATCTGAGTTTTTTTTTTCTTCTCCTTATCTCTTCTCTTTTAGCTTATTGCTTTATACACTGTTTTTCATTATACCTTGTTTTCTTCATCATTTTCACTTTGTGTAGAAAATTTTTAATCTTCCTAATTCACCCCCCTCTTGGAAAGTCAGCCTAACTAACATGAACTTCATCCTTTACTTTCTAGTGGTCTCGTAGGTCGAGTCGATGATGAGTCTTTACATTGTATTTCATGTCAAATTGTTAAACTATCTATTTTATCGTTTAATAAAAAATAACCCTATTACTGATTTAGTTTTTGATTTGATTCATTCCAATATTTGGGGCCCTACACCTACTCCCTCTATGGGAAGATCTCGGTATTTTGTAATTTTTGTTGATAATTATTCACACTTTACTTGGACATATATGATGAAAAGTCGATCTGAGTTACCTGATATTTATATTAAATTTGCTACTATGATTCAAACTCAGTTATCTAAAGTCATAAAAGTTTTTCATCGTGATAATGCCTTGGAATACCGTAATTCTAAATTGCTCACATTTCTTGCTGCTCATGGCACCATATCTTAGTACTCCTGTCCCTACACCTCTTAGCAAAATGGTCGAGCTGAACGTAAACACTGTCATATCCTTGATTCCGTTAGAGCCCTACTTATTTCCTCTTCCTGCCCTGAACATTTCCAGGGTGAAGGTGTATTGACTGCTGTTTACTGCATTAATAGAGTCCCTACCCTAGTTCTTGGTAACATCTCTCCATTTGAGCGTATTCATGGTATATCTCTTGACTATAGTCTTCTAAAAGTTTTTACTTATGTCTGTTTTTTTCTTCTTTCACCTCATGAAACCACCAAATTGCAAGCCCATGCTCATGTCTGTTGCTTCCTTAGTTATGATTCTGAACATAAGGGTTATCGTTGTTGGACCCCATCTCTCACTACATTTGAGTTTCTCGTCATGTTGTTTTTGAAAGCTTGAAAAAGAGAAAGATGAAAGAATTGCCATGGCTTCATTACTGAGAAAGGTTACAATATATACAAAGAATAACAAATCAAACCTATTAATAACAAATCATTCCTAATAATAACAAATCAATACAAAAGAATATATTATCATAAATATAAAGATAATATTTTCCTAAATACGGTAACATCCCTCCTCATACTCAAGATGACTTAACAGGAAGCAGCTTGAGTTTGTCTACTAGAAACTGGAAGCGACTTGGATGAAATGACTTAGTGAATAAGTCAGCTGGTTAGTGCTTTGTTCAAATAGGAATAAGTCAGATAGTTCCATGAATAACATGTTGCCGAGTAAAGTGGCAGTCAATCTTAATATGCTTGGTCCGCTCAGGGAACACATCATTGTGGGCAATCTTGATAGCAGCTTGGCTGTCACAATAAATGTTTGTAGAGGTTGTCTATGATGCCCCCATCTCATCATGCAACCAACGAAGCTAGAGAATCTTAGAAGTCGTGTCGGCTAGTGCACGATATTTTGATTCAGCACTGGAACGAGAAGCTAAGGTTTGCTTCTTACTTCTCCAAGACACAAGAGAATTACCAAGGAAAATACAGAAGCTAGTGGTAAACCGTCGATCAGCATGATCATCACCCCAACCAGTGTCAGAATATGCCCGTAGAGCAAGAGACGAAGTAGTATAGAAGTGAAGGCCATGATACAAGGTGCCTTGGACATATCGAAGAATGCAGAGAACAGTGGCATAGTGGGTAGTCCGGGGTGCAGACATAAACTAGCTAACTATGTGAACTGCATAGACAATGTCTGGACGGGTCACTGTAAGATAGATGAGTCCTCCAACAAGTTGACGATAACGAGTGAGATTCTCTAATGGGGCTCCATCAGTAGGAGTAAAGTGAACATTGGGCTCAATAGGAGTATTGTCAACCTCCTCGTTAGAAAGATATGCCCGAGAGATCAAATCAGATGTGTATTTAGCTTGAGAAAGAGTAATACCGTCCTACCCATGATGCACCTCAAGACCAAGAAAATAGCTGAGTTGACCAAGATCTTTCATTTCAAACTACTGTCCCAAGTAAGTCTTAAGTTCCTGAACACCTACAATATTACTGCCGATGACAATCATGTCATCAACATACAGTAGTAGCAGAACAAGGCCTTGAGTTGTAGCTCGAACAAATAGGGCAGAATTGTGAGGGCTACAAGTAAAGCCTAATTGACTCATAGTAATTCTGAACTTAACAAACCAGGCACGAGATGCCTGCTTAAGGCCATACAAAGCTCAATGCAGGTGGTAAACCTTACCAGTCGGATACAGATACCCAGGGAGAGGCTTCATGTAGATTTCCTCCTCTAAATCACCATTCAGAAAGGCATTTTTAACATCCATCTGATGAAGAGACCAATGCTTAACTGCATCAATGGCAATGATGCTGTGAATAGAGGTAATTTGAGCAACAGGAGCAAATATCTCCTTATAACCAATACCATACTCCTGCATAAAACCTTGGGCCACCAAGTGGGCCTTACGTTGATTCAAAGAACCATTAGAATTAGTCTTATTCTTACAGATCTATCTGTAAAAAGCTAGAGTCTTACCAAGAGGAAGATCAACAAGATCTCAAGTGTGCATTTTCTCCAAGACATGTAATTCATCATTTATAGCCTGTTGCCAAAGAGGATCACGGTAGGCTTTCTTAAAGGATTGGGGTTCCTAAAACTGAAGAATGGTAGAAAAGCAATGGTAATCACTAAGGTAAGGAGGATGACAACTTACATGGGTGGGCCAAGGACCGTCGGACGATGTGAGCTTAGTAGCTTGTGTTGGAGGTTCAGAGATAGTAGGATTATTTGCAGAAGGTACAGAGTCAGGCGTGTGATCAAGCTCAGTGGTTGAAGCTATACCTGAGTCACTAGGAAAGAGATCAACAGAAGCATCTCTAAAAATAGAAGCTGAAGGAGAAGAAACAGAGGAAAGATCAGTTAAAGATGAAAACTGGACATGCTCCCAAAAGCCTACATGATGAGAAACACGAATACGGTGAGAGAGAGGGTCCCAATAATGATAACCCTTATGCTTAAGGTCATAACCAAGGAAACAACAAACACAAGCACGAGCGTGCAGTTTAGAAGTCTCATGAGGAGGAAGAAGAACAAAGAAAACACAGGCAAAAACTTTTAGAAGACTATAGTTAGGAGGAGTACCATGAAGACGCTCAAATGGAGGAATGTTACCGAGAACAAGGGTAGGAACTCTATTAATATAGGAAGCAGCCGTCAAAGCTGCTTCTCCTAAAAAATATTCAGGACAAGAAGATGAAATGAGTAGGGCTCTAACAGAGTTAAGAATGTGGTGGTGTTTTTGTTCAGCCTGACCATTTTGCTGAGAGGTATAGGGACAAGAGTACTGAGAGAGAGTGACTTGAGTATTAAGAAAATTGAGCAGTTTAGAATCACAATATTCCAAGGTATTATCACGATGAAAAATTTTGATAACTTTTATGTATGAATCATAGTGGCAAATTTAATATAGATATTAGGTAACTCCGACCAATTTTTCATCATATAAAGCCAAGTAAGACGAGAAAAATCATCAACAAAAATCATAAAATATCGTGAACTATCCATAGAGGGAGTAGGTGCCGGGCCCCAAACATAAGAATGAATTAAATCAAAAGGTGAACTGGCAATAGAGTCATTTTTATTAAATGATAAAGCAGGCTATTTAGCAAGTTGACAAGAGATACAATCCAAAGATTGAACATCAACATGACCTAAAGACCATTAGAAAGTCAAGGATGCAATGCAGTTAATGAGGGGTGAGCAAGACGACGATGCCACAAATCGAGAAATGAGGATGTAGAAGCAGCACACAATCTGGGAGAAGTGATTTGAGGAAGATGTATGGATTGGAGCTTGAACATACGCCCAACCTTACGCCCAGTCCCTACAATCTATCCTGTCTGAGAATCAAACACAATATAACCACATTTGTTAAATAATATGTCATAGCCCATATCAACAAGTTGTCCAATAGAAATAAGGTTAAAGCTAATGGCAGAGATAAAGTAAGTGTCATGAATGGACAGAGAGGGTAAAGAAATAGTTCCAACATGACTAACAGGCATTTGTGAGTTATCAGCAATATGTATAGGGTGAGCAATGGTATTAGGTGACTTAGAAGAAAAATAGTTTTCCTAACCAGTCATATGGTTGCAACAAGTAGAATAAAAAAACCAAGAAAGTGTACCTGAGGGAGTGGCTAAGGCAGCAGGTGGGCTAGAGGTACTAAAAAGAATTTTACGAAGTAAGGCCTCAATGTTAGTAGTGGAGGATCCTGAAACAGTAGCAACAGTAGGTGCCTTATCAGTGGTAGAGAAAGCAGGCTTGGAGGAGGAACTAGATCTAGTTGATTTCCCTCAGTCAGATCTAGGAGGACTAGTAAGGCACTAATCAATGAGATGCCCGGTCTTCTTGCAGTATTGACAGAACAAAGTTGGACAGTGTGCAGCAATATGACCTTTCTTTTGACAAGTTCGACATTCAATAAATGGGCATTGATCGAAGGTGTGAGTGGATTGAGGACAACGATGATAAGCCTTAGAATTTCTCCCAGAAGCAGTAAAGGCCATCTCAGGGGTCCATTGAAGTAGGCCCAAATGGGTTTCCTCAAATCGAAGACGAGGAAGAGCATCTTTAAGAGTAAGCTGTAGGCTTTGCTGCAGCAAAGAAGCCCGAACAGGCTCAAAGTCATTAGTAAGAGCCATCAAGAATTGAATGAGACGAAGCTGATCTCTATTCCTAAAGAATGCTTGAGCATCTTCCTTACACTTGAAGGTTCAGAGTAGGCCAATTGATCCCAGATGGATTCAATCTTGGCAAGAAATTCAAATAATGATTGACCTTTCTCCTGTTTAAGAATACTAAGGTTCTTCTGCAACTGAAATTGGTTAGACAAATCAGAAGAGGTGTAGCGACTAGCAAGATGGTCCCATACCTCTTTGGTAGTGTCAAAATGCCCAAATTATTGATGAATACTGGAAATAGAAGAATTCCGGAACCAAGTAATAATTTGATTATTTTTGTTATCCCATTCATCTAGTCACTCAATATATTTTAAATTAGATTCAGCAGCTTCACGAATGGGAAAAGTAATGTCACTTGTAACATATAGCCAAAGCTTTCTACCTTTCAAGAACCCACACATACTTTCTAACCATAAACAATAGTTGGAGCCAGTCAGAGTAATAGAGATAGGCTGAGCAATATCTGACTTCTCCATAATAGACCAAAAATGCAGCAAATACTGCAAAAAATTTTGGCAAATTCAAGGAAGCACCAAAACACCCAACAGACCATAGGAACAAAAAGAACACAAATAAAGTACCACGGCGAGGGAACTAACGGCCGGAGAGGTGTGTTCACGCACCATCATGTGCCGCCAAAAGTGGCTAGTGCAGAAAAGTTTGATCGGCTCATGTGGGTGCGTGGCTGGTCGGAATGCTGCCAGACTTGGTGATCCGGCCGAACAGAGGGAGGCGAACATGATAAAGGTGGCGTGTGTCTGTAACAGAGGTCGGTGGATGAGTGGATCTGGAACACGTGACGGTGATGAACAGTGACGGCAATATGAACTTCTAGCAAAGTTGCCAGTGGTTGTTTGAAAAATTATGGCTTTGGTACTATGAAAGCTTGAAAGAGAGAAAGATGAAAGAATTGAATGAAAGAATTGTCGTGGCTTCATTACTGAGAAAGGTTACAATATATACAAAGAATAAAAAATCAAACCTATTAATAACAAATCAATCCTAATAATAACAAATCAATACAAAAGAATATATTATCATAAATATAAAGATAATATTTTCCTAAATACAGTAACAGTTTTTTGGGAACATATGCAGTTCTCATCTTTGGCTAATCTTTCCTCTTTTTCTTCTCCATCGCCTTCTATTTTTACAAATACTTCTGTTGATATTTTTCCTAGTGACTTAGGTGCTAACTCTTCTACTGAGCTCATTCACACGCCTGACGCAACGCCCGCTCTAGATGAGCCTACTGTCTTTGATCCTCCAGCACAAGTTATGTCTACGGAGCCTGTGTTGTCTGACTCATGTAAGACATCCTCCTTCCTACCTCAATTGTTCCCATTGTTTTTCTGCCATCCTCTAGTTTCAGGAACCCCAATCCTATAAAGAAGCCTCTCGTGATCCCTTTTGGCAGTAAACCATGGATGAAGAATTGCAGGCTTTGAAGAAAATGCACACTTGGGATATTGTTGATCGTCCCCTGGTAAGACCCTGGTTGGGTACCAATGGGTCTATAAGAATAAGAGTCACTTGGATGACTCTCTCAAGCAATGGAAGGCCCATTTGGTGGTCCAGGGATTTACTTAGGAATACGGTATTGATTATGAGGAGACCTTTGCTCCCGTTGCTTGGATTACTTTTGTTCACAGCCTCCTAGCTATTGTTGCTGTTAAGCACTGGATTTCTCATCAGATGGATGTTAAGAATGCCTTCTTGAATGCTAATTTGGAGGAAGAAGTTTATATGAAGCCTTTTCCCAGGTTTTCCCATCAGAAAGTTAAAGTTTGTCATCTTCGTCAAGCGTTCTATGGGCTTAAGCAGGCCCCTCGAGCTTGGTTTGCTAAGTTCAGTACTACTATGAACCATCTTGGTTTCACTTGTAGCCCTCATGATTCTGCTTTGGACTAGTGACTGAGACATTGTTATGCTTCTCTTATATGTTGATGACATGATTATCAAAGGTAGTGACCTGACAGGAGTTCAGGAGCTTAAAACTTATTTGGGGAAACATTTTGAGATGAAAGATCTTGGAAGATTGAGTTACTTTCTTGGTCTGGAGAAACATCATGGGGAGAGTGATATCTCTCTTTCACAGGTCAAGCATACCTCTGATTTGATATCTCGGGCCTTTCTTACTGACGAGATAGTTGAGAACACTCTCATTGAGTCTAACGCTCACTTTGTTCCTACTGATGGGACCTTATTGGAGAATCCCACACGTTACTGGTAGTTGATTGGGGGACTCATTTATCTTACAGTGACTCGTTTGGATATTGCTTATGCGATTCATATAGTTAGTCAGTTCATGTCTAAGCCCCGAACTACTCATATGCAACTATTCTTCAGATTCTTCAATACATCAAGGGAACTTTGAATCATAGTCTTCACATCAAGGGAACTTTGAATCATAGTCTTCACTTCTCAGCCAGGTCTTCTCTTACTTTACGGGCCTACTCCGATGCTAATTAGGTAGGTGATCATGTTGATCGTTGGTCTACTACTGGGTTCTGTATCTTTCTTGATGACTCTCTTATCTCTTGGAGAAGTAAGAAACAGACTCTAGCCTCTTGATCCAGTGCTGAGTTAGAATATCATACATTAGCAGATATTACTATTGAGGTTCATTGGCTGCTTGATGATTTGGGAGCTTCCCAAACATCCTTTATTGATATATATTGTGATAGTCAAGCAGCTATTAAGATTGCTCACAATGATGTCTTCCATTAACGAACCAAATATATTGAAATTGATTATCATTTCACTCGACAATATGTTGTTCAAGGTAACATCAGACCTGTCCCCATTCAAATGAAGTACCATCCACTGATTTGTTTACTAAATCTTTTAATCCTAGTTGCTTCTAGTTTTTAATAGACAAACTCAAGCTGATTTCTATCAAGTCATCTTGAGTTTGAGGGGGGTGTTAAATACAGATTTTGTAGATATTCAATTAGTATTAAGAGATATTGTGTATTAATTAGTTATTATTTCGGGGATTCTCCTATTGTGTATATATTGTAATCTTCATCAGAGTAACAATGAATATACAAATTTCTCTTTTCTCATCTAGCTTATTGACACCAATCAAGTAATAAGTTTCCTAGATTTCCGCTACTTAAATTTAACTTAATTTCTATGCAAATTCAGGTAAAGCTGTTAAATTTATTATTTCTTAGAATTGAGATTTTATTTAAAATTATTAAAGTTAATTAGAATTCTTGTTCTTCGTTTAAATGACTTGACAAGAAAGATTTTGTAAAATTTTTAAACTTGTTGGAAGAAGTCTTCATATAAAATTTATATACGCTCATATCGAATATGTATGCTTGAAGTCTAGGGCAACATATATAGGAATTCCATTCTTTTTTTTTTTCCCGAAAACTGAAGCTGATCAAGGACTTTATAGTAAGTACTTTATAAATCTTGTTATACGTCAAAGGATCACTAGGTTTTGATCTTAATGGCAGGTTGATTTAAGAAATTTCGTTTTTGATTCCCAGGGCTAGAGATTGCTTGTAATAACATGGCATCTAGTCATCCAGTCTTTGGATGATGTTCGCCAAAATTCTGATGTTGATCTTCCTTCACAACCTGATAATGTGGTGACTATTTCTAGCAGTATTCTTCTGCTTTTGAAGTGCCCTGTGTGTTTCAATTCCATGTACCCTCTAATCCTGCAGGTAGTTATTTACAGTCCCCTGTCTATTGAGTTTTTGGATTCATGAGATAGCATATGTGCTGTAAAAAATACTGGTTTCAGCAAGTAGTATACATAGTATATAACAAAAGGGAGTTCATTGCCGAAATTAGACCAACATGATTGTGAGAGTATTAGTTTCCATATATATGGTTGAATCAAATTTTGGTTATTTCTCATTCGAAAGCTAGCTATAAACTCTAGAATTTTCATGTCCTTAATTATTTGATTTTTAGTTATGGAAGCCAGATTATTTCTGCTAGGTCATAGTGATTCTATCTTTCTTGTGCCTTGAATGGTTTCAATGTCTTATCAGTCATTTAAGTTTATTTTGTCAAATTTCCCAAAATTATCATGAAATTATTGAACATCTTGTTCAATTTTATTGGATGAAATAAGATACAGGAAATACAGTTTTTCTGTACAACGGAAACAAATGATCAAAGGGTTTTTCTATCAGATATGTGAGAGTGCTAGCTGTTTCTTAGAATATAAAATCTTGGCAATTTGAAAAATGCAGTAGTTGACATACTTGGCTCTGTTTTCATTTTGATATTGCTGTGCAATCCTCTCATCTTAGAATACAAAAGTTGCCTATATTTTTTCTTTTTTCCTTTTTCTTTTCTTTTCTTGGGGTTTCATGAATTGGTGATTCGCATTGACAATACTAAAACCATTAAGGACTTAATCATTCTCCTATTACAATAAGATTTTAAATACATTCTCCTAGGGAGAACTTGATGAATTTTGCTATATTAAAAATTAAATTTTTCCCCCTTTCGTGGGATTCATTTCTCATTCAAAAATTCAAAATTAATAAAAAAGTATAAACAAATGAAAAACAGAGTCAAGAATAAGCTAGGTAAATAGCATCATAGCACTATTTATAAGCTATTTTCATCAAATTGGCATTCTATATAATTTATATTATAATATATTAGAGTTTTAAGATATAGACTGAGATTTGTTGTTAATCTTTATTGCAGTGTTCAAATGGTCACCCATTATGCTTAGGTTGCAAACGCAAGGTCCAGAACATGTGCCTTACTTGAGGGATTAACTTAACAATATTACTTGTATGGCTTTGAACAGGGTGGCTATGTGTATGAACCTTCCCTGTAAATATCAAGATTATGGGTGCACAGGCACGTATCCATATGCTGGCAAGCACGTACATGAATCTCAATGTGCATATAGATTCTCAATTCCAAAGAAATGTGCATGTAGACCTTTCAGCTGCCCATATGCTGATTCAAAATGCACTGTTGTTGGTGATATATCTTCTCTGGTAGCCCATTTGAAAGACGACCGCAAAGTGGACATGCACACCGGTTCCACCTTTAACCATCACTACGTCAAATCTGAATTTGAAAATGCCGCATGGATAGTAAAGGTAAATATGTTGAACCTCCACTTTCTTCTACGCATATACCTTTTGTATTCCATAACATTTTTATTGAGGCATAATTGATATGTTAACCGATATCCCAATTTTATTAGGCTGATTTTCAGGATCCCGGTTGTTTATGTCAGTATTTTTTATTACATTTCGAAGCTGAAGTTGGGAAATATCCTTGGTGGTCTGTTCTGTACAAAGCTTCTTTGCAATTTATGGGTGATTATAATGAGGCAAAGAAATATATGTACAGTCTTAAGGTGGTTAGAGGTGAGACATCCAGGACTTTGATTCAGGCTCCACAGAGCATTAGGGACAGTTATCGGAAAGTTCGTGGCGGTCTCTTCATTCCGGTGGCGAGGGATCAAAAGCAGGTGAACTTTCAGATTGCTTTGACGATTTGGAAATTGCTTTGACGACTTGGAGAGTCCAATGAGTGGACTTATCCTTCCATCATATCAATGTATTGAACTAAATATATGCAAGTATCGTCTAGAGTTATTAATTATTATATTAAGAGTTTGTGTTTTAATTATTACCTCATTCAATTCTGTCTTTATCATATAGGTTATCTCATCTCTTCTTTTTTTTTTTCCTTCCAACCATATGTTATTATCAAATGTCATTTATTAATAAAGATGGATTCTTATGATTTTACGTTATTATAGATTTACATTACCAATTTATATTATCTTTATGAGTTTATCTAAACTTACAAGTTTGACGGCTTTATAAAAAAAATTCTCGTCATTGCTTTTTTATTGTTTATTTCCTATTAATAGATATTCTTTTCAATAGATTCTTTGCCACATTCTTTTTTAATAAGTGTTTCTTTTAAATTTAAATATTTTTTTACCAAAAGAATTTAAGCACTCTTATAATGCTTTCTAGATTATTAATAAATGCCAACGGTTTTTTTTAACCACTAATGCCAAATAGTTGGTTATATATAAACAATCAAAATTGTATTTTTTTAATATCGGTTACCTAGTAATGAAATAAAGTACAACAATATTAAATCACATCTAGAATAATATGAACACACGATAGAGGCGAAGGGCCAGATTTCTTTCAAAAACACAAACACACTGACACACACATGATGTTTTATTATTTTAAATTTTTAATATTTATTACAATAATTGTTTTAAAATAATATTGGATGTGTGCATTAGACGATCAGCTAACGACTGATGTTTTATATTATTATTACTATTATTTTCTAGCCTTATTTACGACTAGTTTTGAGCTTGGTTTGATCTTTGGGAAAATTCCTAAAAAGTACGAAAATAGAAAGTTATTTTTAAAATGGCATTTCAATTTGGTCTATTTCCAAAATCTCACTAGGCTATGTAATTGAGACTAAATTTTTCTATTAAAAAGATTGAAATGCCATTGTAATAATTTTAAGATATTTGTTAGAGTTTTTAAAAATAATTAGAAGTAAATAAAAAACATATTTATGATTATTCTGAAAAGTTATTTTAAATAGTTTTTAAAGAGCTAAAAGAGTGATCGAATCTCACTAGACCAATCATATATTGATTATTGACTATCACCATTGGCCACTGGTTGCTAGTCACCACTGTCACCCAATGGCTGTCGGCCACAAGTGGGTCATCTACTGCCAACACTTGCCAACTACTGTTGCTCGACTGCCATCCATCATCGGTCGCCACTACTAGTCACTCGCCATCAATCACCAGCCACCACCGCTTGTGGTTACTAATTATTGGCTACCACTGTTGGTCATCGATTGCTGGTTATTGACCACAACTATTGATTGCTAACCACTGCTTATCGGCCATTGCCCACCTCTCAATGGTTGCCATTGCCGATTACTGGCTATCGGTCACCAACTACTATTGTTGGTTGTTGACCACCAACCGACAAACAAAACAATTATATAAAGTATAACCAAGTGCAAAATTATTTCTATTTTTTTTTATAATTATCAGTAAATACAAAATAATTTCTATTTTTCTAAAGGAAAAATTAACCTTTTGGTTGTTGAACTTTACATCACTTTTGAAATTAGTCCATGGACTAATTTTTTAGGAATTGTTTGGTTTTCAGTTTGTAAAAATAAGTTAGAATAAATGAAGTTTGTAAAAATAAAGTTTGGATAAAAGTAAGTTTGTTATAAGATATTATGTTTTGATTTTTTTTTTTGTAAAAGTAAGTTTAACAAATTGAAATATGTTTTGATTATAAGAGTTTAAAATATTTTTAATTGTATAATTACTAAAAAGAACATAAGTTTTATAATATAATATTATATAACTAATTGAGTTATATATGTTTTATAATAATAATATATTTTTTCCAATCCTAAATATAAAACACTTTCAACTGTTTCATATATATTAAGAAAATGAGTAACATTATTAAATTTGTTAAGAAATTCCAATATTTTCTATTATTTATCCTTATTAATTACATTATCTCAAATTCTTCCTATATTATTTATGTCTCATACTGCCCCTAATTATTTTAGAATTGTATTTCACTTATCTCAATATTATTTAAAATTTAAGTTTGCAACTTGATCGTTCAAGCTTGAAATAATGACACAAAGAAAATAATGAGTTTCACTTCCTAAGAAAATTCCTTATCATTATTCTCCACTACTTATCTCACCTATTTGAACTCACTAGATTTATTTTCATATTTTTCTTGTCATCTGTCACATTTATAAATAAGATGATTAATGTTTAAACAGTTAAGGATGAATATTTAAATGAAAGTAAAGTTTGAGGATAAAAATAAAAAATAATAAAGCTTAAGGACTAAATTATAAATTATGATAAAATATAAAATTAAAATTAGCTACTTTTTAATCTTAGTTAGCATCTCTAATCCACGTGTTTGTCACATCAACAACTCCGTTTGCCATGTTAGTAACTTTGTTTGTCACATTAGCACAGTTTCACATCAATTTTGCCATGTAACACTTATAGAGATGAATTTATAAATGGTCTGATAGTTGAGGGACTAACTATACCACTGTTATATAGATCAGGAAGTATTATCCAAAAAAATTAGTTCAGGAACTAATTTCAAAATTGATACAAAATTTAGGAACTAAAAAGTTAATTTTCCCTTTTCTAAATCTCTAAATAATCAATTATTTTTTAAATAATCTAAAAATATTATTTTTAAAAGCTTAAACAAATCCTTTAAATGATTCATCAATTGAGTTCTTTTTAATTGATTATCTCGTCAATCATAATTTTTAATTTTAAAAAGATTATTAAAAAACTATTTTATCCCAAGAAAAATAAAGGATTTGAATCTGGGTCATTGAATTCTGCAGCACAAAATCTTAGAATGTATTTAGTTTGAAATATTTTAACCGAAAAAAATTAAAAGGAATTAAATCTTCTTTCTATATTTAATTAAAAAAATTGAAGGTTAATTTTCTTCAATCTCCTTCTTTTTATAAATTTTTCATAAATTAAAATTTTTTTAAAAAAATATTTATTACTCAATTTTTTTCACCCCTTTTTTAAATTAAATAAAATTTTATTAAAATCTATCCAAACCCCCACCAATCAAAAATCAAAAAAATTTTAAAATCCTCCCATCCCTGACATTTTAATCTCACGTATTAGAATTCCTCTACCCCTCCCCCATCTAATTCCCCGCAACTTACCAAAAACAGGCTTAAGATCATGCCATCACTTCTCAGAATTTTGAAACCCTAAATGCATTTCTACTTTGCTGGTGAGAATCGAATCTCTGTAATCTCAAATCGGAGCTACTATCTTTGAACCACACAGCTGCGTGTAAGACATCGTCCCTATTCTTCTGATTGATTCTAACTTTTCTTCGATATTTTGTAGCAAAATAGTGCTAAGAGTGTCACGCAGTGATTTCAGGTGAGGTACGATTTTGACACTTCGCTGAAATAGTTGTTTGCTTGCCATTTTCTTCTCTTATGTTATTTGCTTGTTGAGAAATCTTGGTAAACAGCTGGAGTGGATTGCAGTCCAAAAATTGAAGACTCATTATTTTGTTATGATACTGAAGTTTACTTCAAGGTCCCATAAGGCCCGATATTATTTTACGTTTCAGGTAGAATCGGTTATCACGATGCCAGATGTCCAGCCCCTTGTTAATGATTTCCTGAACCAGCTTAAGAAACGGTAAATTTTTTTGATCGTCACTGATAGAGTTGAATGAGTGTAGGATACCATCTTGCGAAATTGAGAACTAATTTCTGTTTCGTATTCTGTTATTCATTTTCCAAATTGTTGATTTGCGGTGTAGTAAAATCGAAGGTTCCCAGGCCACAGCAAAGCAGACAGCAGAAGTGCTTCGGTCTGTGATTTCTCAACAGCGGGTGCCGCACACAAATGAGGCTGGAATTCTGATTGATGCAGTAAGAGCTGTTGGGGAGCAGCTCATTGCTGCCAACCCTGTTGGTATGCTAAAATATAGGCCCTCTCCTAAAATTTGCATGCTCTGTTTGTTTATGCTGATGTGCACAAGCCTTGGTAACTTTTTTATTTCAGACAAGTATGTGTTGGCCTATTTTCTACGTGATTGCCTGCTTCAGTTGAAGCATGTCTTCTAGATGCTTGTGCAGTGATATATTGTGAATTTTGGATATTTATTTCTTCTTTTCCTATCATTATATAGTATGTTTGTGACTGCAGAGCTTGCTGTGGGTAATATTGTTAGGCGGGTTTTGCACATTATAAGGGAGGAAGATCTTTCCCTTGCAACAGATGCTATTGCTGGTTTGGGAATATCAGCTGGAAGTGACGATGAAGATGATGTGGAGCGAGATGATCATCCTGTTCTATCTGCTGCTGCTGTTGCTGCCGCTGCAAGAAGCACCTTGCGTCCACCATCGTTGCAAACTCTTCTTGAGGATATGCCTGATTCAGCTGCTGTTCCACACACATCTTCTTCGGGGGGTGAATCTGAAGGAAAAAGTAGATGTAAGGATGGCATGAGACTATGAGAATCTTATATCCTTATTTAGTTAAGTTCATCACGATATAAGGGTGCTATAGCTTGTATTAGTACTACTGGGTAACTTATCTGCCTGTAACACTGATTACTGACTAATATTGATATTAACTCTGGCTGTCATGTCGCATTTTATGATGGAAATTTTACTGTTGTCTAGGTGTTTAATTGCATGCGCCTTTTTTTTAAGTTTTGTAATTATTTTTTAATTCTTTTACAGCAGCTGACAAAGGTTCTCGAGGTCGGAAGCTGAAGCATGATGTCATTGAAGCTGTCAATGATCTTATTCAAGATATTGCCACTTGCCATGAACAAATAGCAGAGCAAGCTGTGGAACACATACATCAAAAGTACTTTTTCCCCTTAAATACTCTAGGAGAATTTTGTGAATATTCATAGATTTTCAAGCTATTCTGAAAGTTTTTGCTGGTTGGGAACATGTTATGAGGAGCAATATTTACTTCCCATTAGCTCTAATTAGGTGTTGAAAATTACACTCACTATTTTCTAGATTGTCAAAGGTCTTAAGTAATGGATTGAATGAGTTATTGTCAATTATTAGAATTAAATTGGAGAAAATGTCTACGTTAAATGTCCAATGCTTAGTTTTGAGGCTTTCTACTCTAATTTGGGAGTGAGGGCTTGATTGGAATGGAATGGCAAAGACAAATCTGCCTGGGAGATATGTAATCCAAATATTTCATGGTTAAGTTTGTTAGCTGAGTATTAAGGTTACCCCCCTGTACTTATTTTTTAAAGAAATATCAATCAGGATCTTATCTTCATTGGAGACTGTATTACCTTATGTGGAAGCATTCTGGCATAACTGGTCTTGGGGAGAAAACAAAAAAATTGATAGTATTTTTTCATTTATGGAGTTATGAAAGTTGCATTGCTGGCAATAATTACTATTGAAATGTCGGAGGATGATTTCACGTATTTATAGTTAATTTAGAATATCATGTGAATGCCTTTGACACTATCTCAGAAAATCAGAGTGCCATCATCCCTGCAGGCAAATTTTGGCCAAAAGATCTATAAGTGTTCGGTTAGTTGGAAGGGAGTCTTTTATTTTGGAGGTGGTTATATCATGCTTATTCAGTTTTGCTTACACCAACACGATTGTTTTTCTGTTGTGTTTGGATAATTTGAGCTGCATCTATCATCTATGTTTCTCAACTTTGAGATTTTCTTTCACTTTGCAAAAAATTTGCACCTCTATAAATACCACAAGGGTCTATGCATTATCTTGTAATTTTATTTTCTTGCACCCTATATATGTTAAATAAGGAAATTGAATGGCAACTTAATTTTTTTTTTTTTGCCAACAATGGCAACTTCAATCGATTCATCTTAATATTAGGGTCTAAAACGCATGCTATGCTTGGGAGCCTCCAGGTAATTGGTCCTAAAACCATATATATTAGTTAAAAAAGTTTAAACTAAAATGAAGTAAAAAAATATTGACGTGCTGTTTTGTCCAAGTCAAGCCACAATTTTTTCTTAATTCTTTACACTGCCAATTGGATGCTTTTCAGTGAGGTAATATTAACACTGGGAAGTTCTAGAACAGTGCTGGAGTTTCTTTGTGCTGCGAAAGAGAAAAAGAGATCATTTCGGGTTTTTGTTGCTGAGGGTGCCCCAAGGTTAGTAGCAGTGGCTAACTAACATTTGGAAGGGATGCTGGCTGTTTAAGTTAAAACAGGACTTTGTATGTATTTCTTAATTTATCAAATAGTGATGAATTTTTGTACAATCAGATACCAGGGGCATCTCCTTGCGAAAGATTTGGCAGCAAGAGGCTTACAGACCACAGTAATAACTGATTCTGCAGTTTTTGCCATGATATCCAGAGTAAACATGGTACTTGAAAATTCTTGTTTTGTATTCAGAATAGAATCCTTCATATAAATTTAAACTGACATTTAACATTATACAGGTTATAGTTGGAGCTCATGCTGTCATGGCTAATGGTGGAGTTGTTGCCCCAGTTGGTTTGAATATGGTTGCACTAGCAGCTCAAAGGCATGCTGTTCCTTTTGTTGTACTTGCTGGGAGTCACAAGGTGAATTGTTAGAATATCGTATCTATTTTCCTTGAATATGTCAAGCATATTAATTCTTATGACTTTTGATGTTGGCTTATATTTTCTTGCCTTTTTGTGTTAAACATTGGAAATAGATGACACTTGACTGCTTTATCGGTACAGGGGGATGTATGAAAAATTGTTTTTACCAAGACTTAAATTAGGATCATAATTTTATAGATGAATGTCCATTTTGAGCTGAAGATCAAGATATATTCAATAGTTGGATTTACTTTTAAGCTTTCGTAATTTAACTTATAGTAAGGTTCTTCCTAGAGTACCTGACGGTTGCATAACTTTGATAATTGGTTCTATGGGGAAACACAGAAAAACTGTCTGCTAGTTACTTAATTGAATAATTCTTAATACATTAAATTTAATTATTAAATGTTCATGCTAAAACATATTGCTTAAGTGGTTTATTGGTTGTTAGGCACCAACATGCTCAACAGATACACTAATTTTAACAATATAACAGCCTTTCTATTTTGATATTAATCAGTCTAGTTAAAGTCCTTCACCTTAGTAATGTTCTGATATATTTGATATTAATGTTATGGTAAAGTTTTAGTGATGTTTTGCTACTACTTTGACACCATTTTGTTTAGATAGCCTTTTCTGGGCGGCTTATATTCAATTAATAGATTATTGTGTTTCCTCATTTTGGGAGGTTATTATAATATTTGAAAGGGGAGGGGGTGTGAGTGTAGGTTTTAAAAACCTCTATTATAATATAAATTGAAACTAAGGGGTGTAATTGTAATTTTTATTAGAGTTAGTTTCCTTGTTTCTCCCACCTGTAAGCTTGTATGTTTGTTCAGAAAGGGTGGTGAGCATCGGAAGGTGAATTCAGTAGTATAATTCTGCATTATTCTAACCCAAAAAAGAAGGTAAATAATGGAGAAGCATTGTAAGATTTAGGCAACTTTGAATGGTTTAGACTTAAGCCAAGTTCAAGTTACATAACACCCTGCTCATCATCTAGACTCTTAAGATGGCTTATTGCGCATTTATGTCATTATGTGATTGATGAGGAAAGAAAAGATAAACATTAATAACTGATGACCTTGTAGTCTCTACAATAACAAAAATTTTTTGACCCTAATGATGAGATTTGGAGATTGGAAGTTTGGAATTGAACATCATTTCTTATGCTGTGAATGAGACAGCTGCATCCTTGTCATTGATTCAGTTAGGATGTGGCTTGATGATAGAATGCTAATACAAATGCTTTAATGAATCCCTGGGTTTCCGTCTATTATGAGTTGGTAGTCTTTAATGCCATAGTCTGGTTATAAAACTTGATTGTGATTTGCTTCACAATTTTGGTTATTTAAAGCTGCACTTTCTTTTTGACAGTTGTGCCCTTTGTATCCGCACAATCCTGAGGTCTTGCTGAATGAATTGAGGTCCCCTTCTGAACTTCTGGACTTTGGGGAATTTTCAGATTGTATGGATTCTGCAAGTGGCACTGGTTCTCTTCATGTCGTTAATCCCACTTTTGACTATGTGCCACCAAAGCTTGTTAGTCTCTTTATTACTGACACGTAAGTTAGCTGGGATGCAGTAAGAAAACTTTTGCTTTCCTTTACTATTAACTTTCGAAAACTATCATACTCAATTTCCTTTTCCATTTGCTTCTTTTGAAATTACTTTTTCAGAGGTGGCCATAACCCATCATACATGTACCGGCTCATTGCTGATTATTACTCTGCTGATGATTTGGTGGTGAAAGGAAGAACTACTGCTGGGAGTTGAGTTTTGCTCCCTTAATTTTTCTTACTCTGGTAAGTAATTAATATTAGATCTCCGGCTGTTAATGTTTATACAGGGATTTCTGTGAATTTGGTGTTTTGCTCAGTTAAGCTATTTTGACAAGAGAGGAGAATGTAATCCTAGCTGGGGCTTCTTACAAAGCGCTAAGACATTTAACTCCCATACTATATAGGAATTGGTCCCTCTCTTGGAAGGTACTGGGTGATAATTAGTTTTACTCTCAATAGAAGTTTGACCAAGGATGTAACTTCTTTTGTTTTGAGTCAATGTTCATATGGCTTTTGACAATCAAGCCATAAAATTATGTTCTCATTTGTAATCTTTATTATGAATCAATATTCATATGCTTCCCCTTTCCCAGTTTTTGACTACCTCAGCCGTTAGTTGTCTGTGTTGAAAATATTTTTGCGAAACGTACTATTCTCATTCATGTAATAAGTTGCTTTTTTTCATGCTTATCAGGCAGGTTTTGGGGTGACTGATAAACTATGGGCTTGGGAGAAGTTATGAATCGGTTGTGTAAGTGAATGAAGCTTATAACACTGGCGAATTGGATTGTGTTGTGGAAACTATTCGGCAGGGGAAACAGTGTTGGACAATATCCAGTTAAACAATGCAACTCCATTTTTTGCGGCTGCTGAAGGGGTAACATTAGTTGTGCATAGTACCTTTGACAATGTTAGTCCCTGTGGGTGAGATAACTCATTTTGTTATAGGCCTAATCATGGGTAAGGGCCCGCGCCCCGCCCACATTACCAACACCACCGCCCCCCCCCCCCCCCCTTCCCGCGGGGTGGTACTGTGTATCTTTTACAAAAGATTTTTTTTTTTAAGGGTAGTAGTACCTTTGATATTAATGAGTTTTTAGTCTGTCTTTTTGACCCTTGACAATGCTACTTATAACATGAAATTTTTCTTGGTTTATTTTTCTAAGTTCATAAATTGTTAAGAACATTATGACTATGGATTTCCCCCCTAAATGCATCAATATAAAATTTTGCTATAAAAAAATTTATATCAAGTGTTATTTACAAGCAATGAATAGTGGAATTTATATTCAAGATTCGTTTATCAATGTAAATATAGATATTAAACATATTGCAAGTTTCACAATTCATGAGGAAACATGTCTAGTTAATAAAATATGAACAGTTTCGTTCTTTTTTCCTCAAAATTAGGAGTAACATCTGCGGCACAATTTTACCTTGGATTGGAAAGCTATCCTTTAACGTTAGTTTTATAATTTTAGGATTTTTGTAGTTTTGCATTTAGGCTGCTCATGGTTCTTTCTCTGAGGATCGCTTTTTCTCCATCTTACTGTGCATTGTTCTCGTAACGAAACTCACGGCAGTTTCTTTTTTTAATAGTTTTTTGAGAGATATCTGTGAAACTCGCTTGGGTTTTAGCATGGAGAAGTATAATTAAAAGGGAGAACAATTTGGTTCACTTGTGGCTTGTTAACTTTTTTCTTCACAAATTAGCAATGATATAAATTGGACCACTTGTTTATGCATTATTGTCTTATTTCAGTTTGTGCAGAACAAGGCAATCATGGTGAACTTCTGTAACGCATTAAGATTAAAGAATGCTGACCGGTGGTACAAGAAAGATAACGTTTAAATGTAGTATGAGTATTCGATATCAAATTATTAAATAAGAATATGACCAATGAACATTTTTTTTCCGATTTAACACGTAAGTTTTCAATAATTGTATCTTCCAAAAATTCTTTTGTAAGTCACCTAGTGATTGAGAAAACCAATAATCGACAACTAAAAAACCTTCAGCAAATTCCATTTAGAAACTAATTGCCAATACCAACTAGAAATTATGTACAAGAAGAACAGCTAGAGTATGGATTTAGATTGTTGACATAAAAAAAGGTAGGGAGTTTTTAGATTCTCTAAAGTTAAAACCCAACATAATATTTTCAAAATAAATGAAAATAGAAAGCAAAAAAGTGAGTGAATGAAAAGAGAAATGATCCCATACACGATGTTACTTCTACTATCATTCCCTAAATATTCCCTAGATACTTAACGCAAAGCAAAGGCCACTAAAAGAATCCTAAATGCCATCGACTATAGATTAATTACAGATAGCGACCCAATAAAATAAAAATACAGATAAGTTAAAAAAGATCAAATGATGATACAGAAGCTGATGATGACCAATTTGATCATCTATGCTCTACATCAAACCAGAAAAGAAGAGAAGTTCGAGCATAAATTACTCTGACCCGTTGCAGTGCAAGATTCCCACTTGTCAGAACAGCTTTGGCACCTCCCTCGATCCGGGTTTGAGAAACAAAAACACCATCACCATTGCTCTTCATGGATGAGGGAATCACCTCACTGCTACTGGCCGTACTCACAATAGGGCATGAGAGGTAATCCAGAGGATTAGATTCACACTGAAGTATGCATCCATCTATAGTAAGCCTCCCCCTTCTATGTAGCAAGCAGCAACCAAGCTCTGCCTTCACAGTTAGATTTGCTAGTTTGCAAGTGGAAAGGAACTCCAATGCACTGCTCAGACAAAATTAAGAGCAGATACCACATGTTGAAGATGAATACCGTGGTGACCTTCCAGGAGACCTTTCCATACTGCTGGATTATGGTTGCTCTATTTTCAGATACAACAATGGCATTGGCAGTGTTATGAACCACATTCAAGACATGTGGCTCAAAAAGAATTATGTCTAGCCATAAATATTATCCATTGAACCCAGCAGCATGGCAGTGGCTCCGAATGACCACTTCAGAAGTTCACCAAAGAAGGTAAGAAATCTAGATAGAAGTTCTGCAAACCTGTCTGAACCTCGAGAACAAATGAGCAATGTGTCATCTGGAAGTTCACCTGCACCAATCTGAACAGAGAAAGTTGAGATTAGAAAAGGAAAATATGGAAAGACTTCCTAGCAAGAAACTTCTTTTCCCATGCACAAAATTAGACGAGAAGGTTGAAGAAACAATTTAAACTGGTGTTAGATAGAGACATGAAACGAACACACAAAAAGATGTACTCTGATAACATCTCTATGGGCAGAGTTAATGTCAATTCATCTGTTAATCCACAATATGAATTTAGAAATTTATTTGTTTGTAGATGATGAGACAAACCCAACAGCAAGGGAAGCTATGCAACATGATGAAGAATTTGTCAGCCAGAATTAGATATCAGATTAAAGTCACTGGAGCTAAATCTAGAAATCATCAAATCATAAAGGTATTAAAAAACTAAAGGGCAACAATTAGACTTTATGACAACTGAAATCATCTAATCACCAAGCTAAACTTTCACTCCTTGCATTTCATTTCATTTAGACTTTATTATTACTTAATAAATTAATTTTTGCCAAGCTCTGCATTTTCTAAACTGCTGCTGATCAGCTATTTAAGTAGGAATTACAAATTGCATAATAATTTAAATTATTTAAATAAGACAAATATAATAAAAAGGACATAGTTTAAAAACGAAGGCATCACTGATTCTTGAAAGATCACTTAGTATATTTTCTTTTCTTTTATTTTAGCTGGAAACTAAATGAATGTTTGTGACTCTTCAACCCTGGACTAAGGAAAGTGTTAGAGCACTTACTAGGCAAATTGGTTTCTTTATCTGAATGTTAGAGACACGATGGCTCCCTCCAGCAGCAACTAGAATGGTATCACCTGGTCTGAGAGGAACAAAACATTGATCATAATCTATGACCTGGGGAAAATCCCAGAAACAAGACACTGATGACAAACCTAGCTGCAGAAACAGCAGTTTCAATGCTGGGGAAAACACCAGGTTCAGATAAGTCTTTGGCCGATCGGTCTACTCGAAGCCACAAGCGAGGGTGACATGCCAGGTGATTCCATCTGTGGCAAACGAGGGCGGTGTTATAGCGATCTGCAAACTCAATAGCAAATTGGTGACAGAAAATGACACTAATTTCCATACCCTAACCCTACTTTCATGCCCCAAATTACCAATAACAACTCGAATTAGCTCTAACAGCATAGCATACACAATCACATCAAGGTCAAACGCCCAAAAAAATCCAAATGAGCGAAATTTTGACCAAATCCTAGACCGGGTCTTCTTTAATTGAACGAAACATGTAACGGTGAAGCGATTTGCAGACTCAATGGCATCTAAGCGACAGAAATGGCACCAATTTCATATGCTAATCCTACTTCATGCTGCAAATTACCAAGAACAAGCTGAAGAAACATCTAACAGAAATACTTACGCCATCGGATCAAATTCGGCCAAGAAAAAAAACCCAACTTTAAACAAAATCAAAAGTTGGTTATTGTTCAATCAAACGAAAGGAATGAGATATAATAAAACCAAAAAGGAAAAAAAGAAGATAGGGCTTACCAGGAATAGGGGAAAGGAAGCTGAAGATGTGCATGAGACAACCGTCATCCAGATTATTGATTTGAGAAACTGAGGATGAAGATGAGGTTTTTCTCCTCAAACTTCGCTTCCACTTTCCCTCATCTTCCTTTTCTTCTTCGATGCTGGGATTCATCTGAACCATATCCGGATCCAACTCCATTGCCCACCTAGTCCCCCTCACTTCGAGCTTCTCTCGTACCCTATCCCGAGATTTTAATCTGCACGATAAGCACCCGACCGGAAACGCAAATTTTTCATATCAAGTAAATGAGGCCTAAAACAATTTATATTTTATATTTTTACGTACAAAGCCTTTAACTTTGCCCTCCTTAACTTGCCAGGTGCCCTATCCGCTGATGCAAATTTTGTCATTGTAGTTTATGGCATCTGTGTTTCTCTGTAAATGTTGTCAAAATCAGACCGGACATAAAATTGGATAAGATATTGGTTCAAGGTTTAATGGTTTGATCAAAGGTCGAATCGGGATCAGACCGGGATCAAACCGGTACTAATTAAAATGATATATTTTAAATAATATATATGAAAAATGAAAAAAATTAAGGCAACCAATCTTGAAGCTTTCATAATTTTTTTCATAATTAAAGTTCCTAATATGACAATGAAAGAAAAGAGCTATATATTAAAAATAATGAACATGAAATGAAGTAAATAGAAAATAAACATGTCCACAAGACATTAATAACACAAATTCAAACATATACCATGTCTTAATTGAAGTCTCGAGCTAAACAATATTGAAGTGAAGTGTCAAACAAATATGATCCATTACAAATAATCAAATATTCAAATGTCATTAAAATCATCAATATCAAATCCTTCATTTGTTATGTCATCTTCAGAATCCAAATTTGGAATAAGCATTGGAGTACGGCTACCACTAGGAGCATCATGCTGAAGTCTACTAGCATCCGATGGAACCAAAGGTGAAAGATCTGGAATTATATCTACACCTCCTAATCATATATATGAAAGAAATTAGGAGTTGATATTTATGTATAACGGTATTAGTAATATAGTAATAGAATCTTAAATGTAAAAATGAACCTTCAGTATGAAGAGATGAACTTGCAATGTTTTCTAAGTGTTGAACATCATCAGCATCAAAATCAGGACTTGCATCTTCTTCGGTTATCCAAGTGTCCACATCCTCAATAGATTCATAGTCAATATGATCATAATTCCTTGCCTTCATTATTTTCCTTTCATTAGCAACACAAATGATTAATGAAAGCTACCATACATAGATTCAATAAAGCCTAGTAAAAGAAGAAGTAAATGAACAATTTATATTACCTATTTTGCAAACGTAAGTTATAATTAACATAAACCAAATCATTTAGTCGTTGATGCTCCAATTTATTTCTTTTTTTCGTATGGATGCGTTCAAATAAACTCCAATTCCGTTCATAACCAGAAGAAGAAGAAGTTTGACTAAGAATACGAACAGCAAGCTTTTGCAATAATAGAGCAGAACCTTCATAAGCTGCCCACCAAAGATCTACATCAAAGAAAGACATTAACTTATACCATATATGACAAATAATAATTAATATGATTAATGCATTGATTTGAATCATTTGATACTTACCAGGTTGAATTTCTGTAGATATTGAAGAACCTTGTGCCCGACTAAAAGATTCCTGTTTAGCATGATATTTTCCTATCTCAATCATCATTTGTGTATATTGAGGACCTGAGTAGTTAGCATCAAACAAATCAAGCATTGCATCCCATAACCTTTTATGATCACGAAAATCCTTGTCACTACCATAAAAGAAAGCAGGATTCAAGAAATATGCTGCTGCATGAAAGATCATTTTTTAGATGCTTATCCCATCGAGCTTTAATCAAATTTGTATAGGGCTTATATAATTCCTTCCTATTACGAAATATTCCCTTGATTGCATTTTTAACTCTCATCATGCCATCATAAACATAGCCTAAAGAAGGCTTTTCATCTGAATCAACAATTCTCAACAATCTTATAAGGGGGACCACAACCCGTACAATCAATGTGCAATCATCCCAAAACTTACTATCTAAGACAACTTCACTGAATAGTTTACCAGGAGTAGTCCTTGATAACTTATGACCCTGGAAATGTTGATCTACAGCCAAGGCTTGCAAGTGATACTTGTGCTCAACTATACTTTTCAATGTTATGAATGTAGTAGCAAATCTGGTTGGTCCTGGACGCACAATTTCCTTCCATCCATCCCTATTCTTAAGCCATGACAAGAAAACTATATGGTTGTATACAAATATAGTTATCTTTTATGCTCTAGAGGCAAAAGAAGCAATATGAGGCATGCTGCAAATATCTTTCAAAAGAAAATTCAAACAATGTGCAACACAAGGTGACCAATAAATATTCTTATATTTTTCATGAATCAATTTACCACAAGCTTGATAATTGGCTGCATTATCAGTCACTACATGCACAATGTTTGAAGGAACAACCCATTCAATGACATCATGGAAAAAATTAAATAAAGTCTTTGCATTCTTAACCAAATCAGAAGCATCAACAGATTTCACAAAAACTATGCCCGCAGGAGAATAAACTAAAAAGTTTATCAAGGTCCGCTGCTTTATGTCAGTCCAACCATCAGCCATAAGAGTACAACCAGTTGATACCCAGTTAGATCGATGACTATTAATCACCAATTGACATTCTTTTTTACCAACTTGCAACAAATCAACTCTTGTTTCGTGATAAGTTGGCCCTTTGAACCCAGGCCCCATCACAGCAATTGCATCAATAGCTTCTTGAAAAAATGGATTATTCACTGCATTAAATGGAACACAACTAAAGTACATCCACCTAGCAATGGCCATTTTTGCATGGTTATGTGCTTATTTACTTGCAAACACACTTTTAAGACTTGGTTGGACACCTGGAGTTGTTCTTGGGGCAAAATATTTTTCAACCCCGCTTATGGCTTTTCTTTTGCCAGTTGTAGGAGGAACAATAGTAATTGGAATAGCTAGAGTACTTTCTTCATCATCAACACCACAACTCTCTTCAAGCACATCATCAAGCTTCTTTTTAATTTGAACTTCTTTTAAGTTTGCTTGCATTCGATTGCGAACATCATGAGGAACCTTTTTACATGAAACTATTTGACTCGAAATCCCAGCAAGATGTTGTTTCATTCTGTTTATTCCCCCTCCTTTATAGGAATTTAAACAAAACAAGCATGTGTATACATTATTTTTTCCTTCTTTTTTAAGTGAAAAATACTCCCACGCAGGATCACTCTTCCCACAAATCGACAAAGCAGCAGTTGATTGTTTAGATGAAGTATCATTGCTACTTCCATCATTATTGGGGTCAAGATTGGGATCAGGATTGGAAGTGGGGGTGTCTTTCTCCCCAATATTGGATGTAGGCGAATTATCCATAATAGTGAAAGCTATAAAATATTAAAATAAAAGCATTCATTCCATGTGTTAGACATATATGTACACTATATCATTATCATACATTCAGTCACATTCTAAGTATTAGACAACAACAATGGTAACATATTATACATATATATATATAGTTTTAGATTATTTAGATCAAGTTTCAATAGTTTAGATTAATCTTCCTAATAAAATAAAATATTAAATGTAAACAAATCATTGAAATTTAATTTCATAATCCAAATGTATAATGAAAAGAAGCTAGGCACGCAACAAAGGTAGGTAAATGCCAATATATAAAAAGAAAGGAGGATAGAATTGAAAAGGACTTGAGGTATTAAAATTTGAAAGTGTCCCTTTGTTATAATATTTTAAGACAACAACAATGGTAACATATTATACATTAACTTCACAAAGCTTTACTAAATCATAAGCCGTGAGTCCCTCTTAATACCCCTTCCAAAAGCCTTCACAAAACTATCTTTCCAAACACTTTATTCAAAGGAATTGATTAATCAAAGCCGTGAGTCCCTCTTAATGCCCAGACATGGAATTAATTAAGGATGAATTGTTTCTTCACCGTGATGTGCCCTGTGTTTGTGCCTTTGTGGAGAGATAATGAGTTCAATCTTACTTTAATTAACAAAGCAATAAACCAGTATGAAGAAGACAATCTCATGGAGTATATAATTTATATACTCCAAGAATCAAACAAATAGACATTGATTTTAATATCTAGGCGTAGAAACACACACACATATATATACTTATATATCCTAAATTCTCCCTCACAAAACAAGTGCACCAGAAATTGATGAATAAGAAATTATAGACAACATCACCACGGTAACGAGTTACAGAGCAACAAACCAGCAATGATAGAGCGATAACAGAACTCACGGTCAAGAACAGAGAGTACAAAATGAAGGATAAAGGGAACTCACAGGCCACAGCAATGACAATCACAGACGAGGAAAGGAACAACGAGCACCAAGACAACACCAGTTTCAACGGAAATCACAGCCACAATGAGCAAGCACGATGGCAAGAGGAAATCCCACAAGTCCACGAGCGACCGTGAGGAACGATAGCAGCTTCAATGAATGATGGCAGCAAGCACGATGGAAAACCGCGATGGCCGAGGTAGTTTGGATCAAGAACGATTGCAGCTGGTGTCTTCGAGTTTTCGGTCTCTGGAGATGGTGCTAGGGCTCGAATCGAATGGGGGAAAATTGAAGAATGATGATGAAATGAAAGGGAAATTCAGACTCAGCTGTTCGGTCTTCGGTGTCTTCAACTGATGTCATTTGGTGAAAGAAAAACTGAAACTGACTTAAAAAAAAAAAAGCCGAATGACGTCATTTGGTTCTTAAAAAAAAATTAAAAAACTCAACAAAACGACATCGTTTGGTCGCAAATTTTTTTTTGGAAGCTTATTTCAATGAACCGTCCAGACCACCAAAACCACCGGTTCCTAAAACCTCCGGTCACTCTCTGCAACCGGACCAGAGATGGCCCCGGTTCCCGGTCCGACCGGCCAGTCCGGTCCAGTTTTGATAACACTGGTTTCTATGTTTGTAACTTTGTCATTTTAAAATAATTTTTAAATAATAAAAGTTTTATTATCAATTTTTTATAAAGTTAATATATCAATAAAATATATATTTAATACAGATGGAGCAAATAAGGGTCCTCCAATGTCACGTATTATCTGGATGGAAATAGAAAGGCAATTTCATCCGTTTATAATAATTATAAGGTTTTAGTATACATATTAACTAATTTAATTAAGATGTTATAATTTATTTCATATTTTCTGTCCCTGATTTATTACAACCTATAATTTCATGTTAAGTGTGGAAAATAATTAATGAAAATAAAGGTGTAATTGAAAAAAATATCAATTAATGTTGTTTTTTAACTTTTAAAAAGACTTATAAATAAGAATTCTTTTTTGAACAAGACTTATAAAAAATGGAGGAAATATTTAAGAATATAAAAGACATTTTATATTCAATTTTTTTACTTCTTTCATTTCATTTAATTTCTTTTTCACTTGTGTTTGCCAAGTGGAAGGGATCCCAGTGGTTGTTGCACTTTATATATATGGTTCTTGCACTTGTATACACAGCATCAGGAGAAACATTGGTGGATTCGATCCAATACCTTCACGGCTGAGTGCTTGGAGTGTTTAGTGGGCTTGAATTGGTATAGAACTTGGGCCTCCAACGACTAATTCTGGACAATGGAGATTGGTTTTCAAATGCTCTGGCCCACAAGCTGAAGGCTTCATGTGAGGCCCAATCTTGCCCCAATCAAATCCCAAAACTGATAAGGGCCTTGTCGAGCACAGAAAGGACTGTACGGATCTGTCATATACATACACGAGAGACGAGAATTATAGCTTTGGGCTGCCTATGGGTTCCTCATTATTGGCCCAAATGGGCTCCCTGTGTAAGCCTGGCCCCCTTGTATGCAAATCATCAAGAAAGGGGATTTATTGACTAATTCTTGATAAAAAAAATGTTTAAAATAGTCGCAAATTTTGACTTTTGGTATTATTGAATGCAATGCTCCTCATTGCACGCAAAGCACCAGTTTAGGGGGTGCAAATTAATTTTAAAAAATTAATAATTGAAAAATTAATATGTTAATAATTAAAAAAAATATTTAGATAGTTGAGTAAGTTTCCATAAAAGAAATTTTTATTGATTGGATATATTAAATTTAAAATTTTGAGTTAAAATTTATTGGACTTAAGTTAAGATTTCATAGATTTAGAATATTTTTGAACTAAATGTATGTGGTTTTGAATTAATATTCAAGTGGAGAGAAGCATTTAAGGGGTAGGGATGCAAAATTTGAGCGATAGAGAATGCAAGATATTAAAAATAAAAACACCTACTTATAATTTACTCTAATATGAGAGGGTTTATATGCTCATCCTCAATGAAAAGTAGCTTCGCCAATGCAAAGGATCATGGCCATTTGATCATTACATATAAGAAAGAATAGTTGAATTTTGACCTTGATTTCTTATGAATCAAAACGTTTATATGTAGTTCATTTGACAGTGAGTACATATAAATTATATAATCTTCTTGTCAATAGGAAAACTTTCATTCCCCCAGAGTGGGGATCTCTCCAGCCAAACTCCATTCTGCCTCTTTCTTGCCCCTTCATTTTTTTTAAATTTTTATTTTTAAATATTTATATTTAAAAATGAAAAATAATTTTTTTACAATCATACAACCATAAAATTGTACTGTTTTCTTTTTTTTCTTTAATTTAAGTATTAAACAGTAAAAATAACATCTTTACAGTCATATAATTATACAGTATAAGTAAAAAAAAATATAGAGCAGGATAAAATTGTAAAGATACGTGACTATTTGATTTGTGAGATATTATATCATCTACAATTTTTAAAATTAAAAAAATAAAAAAAAATTTCCTGCCATGGTAAGAGAATGGCAGAAGACATGCCCAATCCTGTGTGCTGCTCACAGACACATAAATGCAATCTAATTTTTAAAAACAAAAGATATTAACATAGAAGTAAAAAATTTAATGTTTATTTAAATGAGTTATCTATTTTAATGTTTTTAAAATAGTTTTATAGAATTATTTTTTAAAATAAGTTTTGAGAACAAGACAAACAAACAAACATCAATATTAATTTTATCTCAGTGGAGTTGACTTTTGAGAACAAGAAAATAAAAAATGAAATCTGTTTAAATAATTGTTATTAAAATCATAACTAACAAGTATTAAATAGGTTATTTAATATTTATAATTTTATCCTTATTTTTCATATTTTTTTAATATTTTCTAGAAAAAAATGCAAAACACTGTTATCAGTTTTTTGTTATTTTACTTTTATATTTCCCAAAATATTTTATAGAAGACATAGATTTGTGAAATAAGTTTGTTTAATTTTTTGGTTTTTTGTAAAAAAAACACATACAAAAGCAAGAATCTTACTAACACGCCCACTTAAGGACACAGAATCCCGCTTAGGAGCTTCAGCAATGCAAGTCGGGGGCGATTGAAAGAACACAGCACCACTATAAGAACTCAGTGCCAACTTCGCAAGCCCGTCTGCCGCCATGTTCGTGACCCTGCTACACCACTCCACTCTAGCATCCCAATCCCTTGCAAGCAACATCAGAATCTCTTGTAATAGATTCCTCTCAGGATGTTCATCTTGCACTCTCGCCTCTATCGCGTCAACCACCTCTTGGCAATCCGTCTCTACCACTAACTTCTCTAAAAATAAAAAGACTCCTCTGAAAATATGAATCAAACAAACCCTTAGTTTCTGCTGGCCAAGCTGCTACTTGATAATATTTTAGATGAGACTTGGAGAGAAGAGTGTTGCTTTCAGATATCGTCTTTGACTGCCTGTACAGCATGCAGAACAAACGGAGGATATAAAAATTCAAGATTATGTCAATGGGGGCGATATCATTATATTATAAAGCAAACTAGAGTCCTGTGCTCCGCATGGAAAAAAATGAATGGGAGAGATATTGCGATATTCACAGCTTATGAATAACTAGAAGAGAAGAATAGTGATTTCTAAAATAAATATATAGATATATTGATTGATATATTGGTAAGTCAGAAGAACTTTGCTCATGAAGCTACTGCTCTAAAATAAAATCCTCCTGGCAAATTTTCATGAACTGAAGGTTCCCTTTATTAGAATTCAGAAACATGAGGACACAATGTTAGATAACACAAAGAACTACCACACGAACGTACAAACATGGCGAAGAAAAAGTACCTTTTTAAAATCACAAGAACCAATGTTCAAGTGTGATCTTTATTTATCTCTATCTAATGAATGCCTATGTGAGGGATGTGAGAAATTTTAGACCACTCTTGTTCTTTCTCCTCTCGGCACTGTTCCTTAAGCAATGGACAATGGCCCCAAATTTCTAATCGCAAAAGGGATTTGGGAAGACTGTCTGGCAGGCCTTGGAGATCCAATATGGGGCAATCCCAAATGCATAAAGATTCAAGAAACTTGAGGTGAAGAAGACCCTTATAATTTATTGATTTTAGGTTTGAGCAATTTTTCAGGGTGAGAGACGTAATATTAGGTGGGAGCAATGCCTCCGCTGGGAATGAATCCACATTCTCTGAATCGTCACTAAAAGCAAAGTGTCTCCGAGAAAGGAGTTTGGGCAAACCCCAGCTCATACGGGAAGCAAAGAGTTTGGGGCAACGCATGATTGCCAGATCAACAAGGCTTGAAGGCAAGCCTCCTTGGGGGAAGTGATTCTAGCTCTGGACAATCCCACAATGTCAAAGAATGAAGAGATGGAAAGATGATATGCATGTTTTCAGGCAGTGATTTTAGATTACTCATGTTATCAAAGAACATGGAAGTGAGCGTGAGAGTAGAAAATTCAACTCCACTTACGAAGGATGAGACAAGTTCATCACAGCTACAGGTGCAGCTGTTCAAGATAGGGGTTATTGAGCAGAATATGATTTAGGTAGGACTCGTTGATTCTAATTCCGGACATAGAAACACATGTCAAGCTAGTTGGCACATCACATAGAAACACATGGGCTGACGCCTTGGGAAGTGAAGCCTCAAGATTTTCGCAGTTACTAATATTTAGCACTTTTCAAAGAAGGACGAAACTGAGGCAAGGACTTTCTCAACTTGGGACAATTCCATATTTGAAGATCTTGAAGACACGGGAAACTTTCACCTTCATAACATGCATTCCATTGTTCCCATTGTTTCAAATGTGAAAATGTTAAACATTCAAGGCATCTAATGGAGCACCTGATGAACTATCCCCAAAGAATTCAGGTCCAATCACTCCTATTCCCATAAACCTGTAGATAATGAGTTGTTTCAGAGAGGGTAGCTGCCCAAGGGTTGGCAGACAAAAACAGTAGTTACTTCCACTCAGCTGAAGAGACACTAATTTGGAAATCTAGTTCCATTGTAGAAATTAATAGTGCGCCTTTTTAAATTCTCGCTAGGTTGAAAGACTCCAGTATGCACCTTTCACTCTGAGTCTTCATCATTTTTACACCATTCTAACATTAATTCTTACAAATACTTTTTTCCCTTTCATATTGGCCTCCTTGGTATCCATAGGATCAATGACATTGTCTAGTATCAGAATAGATATTGTGCCTCTTAGATGGCTTAACTTCCCCAGCTCCATCATATCAGATCCTCTGTGCTTTCCCACAACAAAACAACCAAGTGTTTGAAGATGTTTTAGCTTTCCCATATACTCAGGCATCTTTTGTATGCTGGTTCCACACAAATCAAGATGACGTATATTGATGAGTCTGTGCAAATCCGAACGCAACTCAGTAAAGGGACAATAATTAACTAATTTCAATGTTTGCAAATTACTCCCTCTGGTTCAAATTATAGGACATTTTATATGACAAGTTTTTGGTCCAAAATATAGGATGTTAGATATTTTTTTTCCATTTTATCCTTGTCTTTAATTCTTCTCTATAAGATGGGAGTAAGGCCAATGATGTTATATGGTAGTGAATGTTGGGCTTTAAAAGGGCAACAAGAGCATAAGATAGGAGTAGTAGAAATGAAAATGTTGAGATGAATATGTTGTTATATAGGAATGAATAAGATACGAAATGACTATATACAAGGAAAAATCGGAATAGCACCTATTAAGGAGAAAATGATGAAAAATCGTTTAGCGTGGTTTGAGTATGTATAAAGAAAAGGATAAGAGGAGTCAGTAAGGAAAGTTTATCAAATGGCTTGGAGCCCTATTAAAAGGTGTAGAGGAAGATAAAAAATGACACTAAGAGAAGTTATAAAGCGTGATTTCTTAATAAATGATTTATCTGAAGAGATGATATTTGATAGAGTCCATATGCATCGTATAATCTATGTAGTCGACCTCACTTAGTGAGATAAGACTAATATTGTTGTTGTACTTCTCATTTATAACTTTACAATAATAATAAAATGGGGTATTTAATAAGGGTAACATAGGAAATATTAATCTTTTTGCATTGATTTCAGATAAAAAAATGATTTTCTTAATATGTTGATATAAAATATCTTATAATTTGAATCAGAGAGACTAATCAGCAAACATATTGAATTAGGCAACTCTTTAATTGAAGTGAAAGAAACATCAAGACAACATACATGCTTTAAATTGCCAATATCATCTACAAGCTCGTTGACATTCTTGTATCCAAATAAAGATAACACTTGCAAGTACTTGAGACGACCAAGTCTAGAAAAGAGATTACCCATCACATCACATCTGATAGAGTTATTGAACTTAAATGGCAGGAAGCTGTGTAAACAGTTACAATTGAATATACAATTAAAGTTTATAAATTTGAGATAATATGTGCTCAAGTATGAAAAATAGCGAGTCTTCACTGGAATATTTCGCACATAATTGATTTCCAGCAGAAAACAAAATTCTCCCATCACTGATTTTGCTAAATTATTCAAAAGGTCATGCATAATGAAGTATCAACCATTTCTGCTCTTGATGGTTCAAAAAATGATCTTGACTCTAGATCATTGAAGAATTTGTTGCCCACTTCTTCAATGCTTTGATCTTTATAACAAGAGTGCACTAAACCTTCTGCCATCCACAACTAAATTAAGAGATCCTTGTCTATCTCATAATCTTTTGGACAGATAGAACAAAAGGAAAAATAACGCTTAATATTTGAAGGTTGGTAATGGTAACTCAATCTTAGAGCTGGAATTATGTTGTTGTCATCCTCTGATAAATGCCATATATCACTCTCCAATATGTTAACCCATTCCTGATGAGATCCTTCTCTATGCAACATGCTACCTAAAGTTTTTAATTACAGCTAAAGGCAATCCTCCACACTTCTTAACAATTTTTCTACCAACTGATATGAGATTTGAATCTATGCCACCAACTTGGTCATTAAATGCATGTTTTGCAAATAACTTCCAAGAATCCTCTTCTACTAGTGGCTTCAAATGATGTATATGTGTAGAATGCATAGCTGATGCCACGTTTTATTGTGAGTTGTTACAAGAATTTTACTTCCTAACATGGACGGATCCACCCCCACTTGCGCCCCCCCCCCCCCACCCTTCAATCTTTCCTTTAAAATTTTTTATAATGTCATTTGTGAAAAAATGCTGAAATAGTTTGTAGCCCCCCCACCTATTAAGTTCTAGATCCGTCTCTGCAGTTCCTAGAGCTCCATAGTTAAAGGGAGCTTGCAAGAGCTCCCAACTTGTACGATTCTCATTCCAGACATCACCGAGGACAATGAAAAATTTCTTCCCCATCAATCTCTCCCTTAATTGAAGTTGATGCAGATTCAAGTCATCAGACTCTTTTGTGGAATAAGCAAGTGCTTCAAGAATTGCTTTTGTAACTTGAACAACATTGAATTCTTCCGAAATACACACCCAAGCTTTAAGTTGAAATTGATCCTCCATCCTTTTGTCATTGTACAGCAGCTGCGCAAGGGTGGTCTTAACCACACCACCCATACCCACGATAGTAATTACTTGCACAGGTGGCTGGCTACCACTCATGTTGTTTGATAATAGAATCTGAAATATTTCCTCTTTATTAACATCTCTACCATACATGATAGATTCATCAATTAAAGATGTTGGCAGTTTATATGACAGTTTTCTACCTAAACCTATATCAATGCCAGCACCAAATCCTTCTTTCAATCCCAGTGCCTCCTTTTGCTTTACTAGAAATTCTAGGTTTTCAAGCACTTCTATGATCCTTGATTGAACTTCTTTGTCAAATGGAATGACAAAAGTGGTAAACAAGTTCCGTACCCTACTTGTGGTAGCTTGGTATTCAGATTCCAGCTTTTTTCGTGATGCCTCAGTTGCAATCTCATCAAGCAAGTCCTCAGCCATAAAGACAGCATCTTTAAGCTCATCAAACCACTGCTTCACATTGGGGGTTTCCATACTGCCTTTGCTCTGCATCTTCAAGAACTTGGTTGAGGGATATAAGGATGATGTGAAACTTTTTCATTTCAGCAAGCCCTCCTTGATTTTTCTGCCGCGGAAGAAGTCAAGTACATCGCGAGAAGCCAATCTCTGAAAAGCCACCTGAAGGGTTGCAGAGAGGAATGCTCCACGCACTAAATCTGCCATGATTTCCTGTATGTAAGCCGGAGAATTTCGGCTGCAACGAAGAAGTAAGGCCGGTTAAGAAGCTCGAGAGAATTTAAGTAAGATGGAAGTGGAACTCGTTATGGGCAGATGAGAGATTTACGCGGGTTTTTCTGCAGTATCTTTGAAATTATGTGCCCAAGAATGGATTTGTCAGTCCGGCCCCCAGGCCCCAACCCAATCCACAGACCACAAAATTCTTCTTTGCACGGGCACTGGAAGTCATTATAGCAAAACGAAAGTAGTGACCTTTCAAATGCGTTTTGCTTCTTTCTCCTCCCATTCCTTTGGAGTAACATGGGTGGGCATGATTTGGTAGTTTACTAGTAACTCGAAACTGGTAGAGTAGGGGTGCCAAGCCCGGTCTCGTAGGGGTTGGGCTCATAGTCTGAACCTGTGTGAGGTTTGATCTAGCTAAGTCTATAGGTCTGGGTTAGATTAGTTTAACTTAGTACCTATTTCATTTGTTTTTTTATAAAAATATTTTTAGAATAATCACAGTTTATAAAAATGAAGTTTGGATAAAAGTAAAGAAGTTTACTAAAAAACTATTTGGATGAAAAAGAAAAAAATGATGGTTAGAAAGTACAGTTTGATTTGTAAAAATGCAAACCAAATACTCTCTTAGAGTGGATTGAGGTCCGATTTTTATTGTAGTCCACAGACTAAATTAATTTTTTTTTTATTTTTATGTTAAAATTATATATTTTTTATTTTAAAAATGTATATAATTTGCTCATAAATAAAAGGATATCCTATATTTAGAGCCAAATTAAAATTTTATAAAAAAATTTTCTATTTGCTTTTATTTTAAAAATTATGTGTTCAAATAAATTAAAAAATTTTAAAATAAATTATAGTAGAGTGAAATTTTTATTTTAAAAATATTTATATATTCATTTAAAAACAATAACAAATTATAAGAGTAATGTAAGGTGTTGTAATTAAGTGCTTTCCCACAGGAAAAGTGTCGGGTACTTTCCTTTTAAATTTAATTTTTCCATGTTACGTTATTTGTGTATCAATGTACAGTTGGTGTTATTCTCATAATATTTAGTTTAATTTATGTGTGAAAAATGAATTCAGTATATGTTCTCTACTGAAAATTAGGTTTGAAGAAAAACCACTTCTGATTTTTCACGAGAGAAAGCTCTGAATCACAATCCGGCCGGTAGGTACGTACGAGGGTTTATCTATATGCTCCAGTGCAATGTATCATATATATATATATATATATCTTGAAAAAAAAACCAATGTATGCATCCCTATCTGAATCACACTTTTGACAATGTTACTGTCACACCCGGAAATGCTACGCGAATGGCGCGGGAATGAAAGAAAAAGAGAAATCAGCCCTCTTGACAGATGCCGGTTTCGGAGGGAGTCGAAAACCGAAACAAAAAAACAAAAAAAGGGATAAGGATGGTCTGCGAATTAGAGTTAGGTTCGGGAGTACGATTGTGAGTGGGAAAGGTGTTAAGCACTCCCACAACACCCGTTCCTAGGAACGGTTAACTTAGGTTGATCATGCAATTTTTATGGTTTTTTACAAATTTATTTTAGTTGCCCTTTTACTACTCACATGTAAAAATAAATATAAAAATAAGATAAATGTAAAAATGAAAATAAAGAATAAAATGAAAATATGAAGAGTTTGGGAAAAATAAAATAAGAGGAAAATGCTATTTATTTACAAGAGTGGACTTGACCTAGAATGAGAGTTTGAGGCTTATATACCCTGCGATAGGGATCAAAGTTGACATAGTTTGAATTAGAAAATATTTTTTGAAAAGAGAGGTTTATAGAAAATAATTTATCTTTCCACAAAAAAAAATAATTTTTAGAATTGGTCGGTATGTTTTAATTTGTAAAAGACATATTAATTTCCATTATTTACTCTTTTTCATATTTTTTTTATTCTACAAAATCAATTCCTAAAAAGAAAGAATATGTGTTTTTTTCAATTATGTGTGATTTTAAACATTTTATTTTGATTCGAAAAGAAAATATTTGAAAATAATTTTATTTTCATAAAACAAAATCAATTGGCTCATGTGTTGACTTTATCACTCACATTTACCCATTGATACCTAAGTGTCCACGGTAGTGTTACTCGAGACAAAAAGGCACAAAAAATTCGAAAGAAAACAAATAAATTTTTTTTTTCTTTGTACAAATATTTATTATTTTTTATTATAAAAATCATTTTGACACCTATTTTAAAAAGAAATTAATAAATGTGATCATTATTAATGCTTTGAAAATAATAATCAGCATATGTGGTTACTTCATCACTCATAAGTTACTGATTTGTATTTAAAATATCCACGGTATTACCACTCGAGGTGGATAAAGATAAAAACTTGAATGAAAATGAAAATAATAATAATTTTTGTTTCACTCATTTTATTATCGTTATTTTATTATTTACCTTATTTTTATGAAAGGCAAGAAAAGGAAATAGAAATTGGAGGAAAGTACATAATTTTGATATCAATTAGAAATAGATAAGATCACTAAGAAGGGAGCGTCTGGAAATAACCAACATATGTGGCGATTTTATCGCTCACAAATTGCTGATTAATACTTAAACCTTCACGGTGTTTCCACTCGTGGTAAATAATTAGAGTAAGTAGAGACTTGGTGGGGCATGAATAATCCTTGTCCAAATTATCTTTATCTCTTTATTTCAAATTATACAATGAAAAGTGTTTTTAGGAAATAAGCATATATAATTTTTTTTTATTTTTATTAGTTGCACCATAAAAAAAGGACTTGGAAGAAGGATTTAAGGTAAAATTAATATATTCAAGATATATTATTTATCTATTTATTTATATTACCCCTTATTTGTAAATTATTTGAAAATGAGAAAATAAATAATTAAAAATCATTCTCAAAACTTGGAGGGGATTAAGGTAACACTTTTATCTATATTTTTATTTTCGGAAGTTGATTTCCTAATGAAATCCAAACAGTATATATGGTGATTTAGTCACTCACAACTTACTGATTAGTGTCCAAAATATTACTACTCAAAGCATAAAATTAAAAGAATATTTGTAACGGAAATTTTTATTCATTTAAATTATTTATTATTTATTTTACATATATATATTATTTTTTTTTTAACAAATCAATTCACTATTCAATTAAACTCCCCTGACAATCAACATCATGAAAGAGGAGCAACGAAAACAAAGATGCAAAGCAATCTTGATACTCCACTCTAGGTTAAATATCTAGTACAAATAATATCCATTTCCCAGCCAAATCAACTCCAAAATAAAGCACAAAACTATAACTCCATTTTTTGAAGAAAGAAGTCTAAGATTTACCCGAAATGCATATATAGTGAAAGCAAGCAGTTATTCTACCCTATCTAATTCTAATGTCAACAAAAGGGGAAGGCAACACTGTCTACAAAGAAGATATAATCAAACAAAGAAGAATGAAATGGAACTAAAAGGAGTTTCAGACTCATCCACAGATCTGCAGCAGCTTATCAATACAAATTAACTCGTTAACCATTTCAACTAATCAATGACAAAGCGTTTAAGGGGGCTCTAGTGATAATCGGCAGCTTGGATTCAATATGGCCTCGACCTAGAACTCCTCTACATGATTTGCCAAATATGATCTAATACCAAACATAAGCTAAAACACTAGGTCTAGCTATACGAAACAGGCCTCTCTTTGCTGCTTTCTTTTACACAATGTCACTAGAGTCTGAGTAACTGGAAAGGTAATATAGCAATCATAACATCCTATAGTCCAGAATAAGATTAGCCACTCAAGAGAACAGTTCGAGGAAACAGCATTCTAATTACATGCCAAAACAGAATACCCCAGTATTGAACAAACCCACCATAGCAAATTTAATCAACAGATTTCTAAATGAAAGGAAAAATGCGCAAGAATTTCAACTTAGTGCTCAAATTTCATGACATAAATTACCAATAATGATCCCTACAGAATCCTGCACTCAGATTCTGAAGCCCCGGCCTCTTTCTCCACCGCGAATCCTTCCTCTGTTTCCTTTCTCAGCTTCTCCTCGGATTTTCTTCACCTCCCTCTCTCTTCCTCTTCCTTTGTTTTTCAGACTCTCCACTCTCGGACTGCAGAAATCTCCAGAAAAAGCCCCCTGCTTCCTCTGTGTCTCACGTGGTGCTAGCACACGCCTCTGTCATTGTGCTCGGCCTCTCACCCGTGGATCCCTCTGTTCTTTTTTCTCTCCCTTGCCCCCGCGGTCCCCTCTGTGATTCCACATAGCCTTCTTCGATCTCCTTTTTTTTCTCTCCTTTCTCTAGGACTCCAGACCTCTCCTACTTTTATAGCACTTCGCGAGTCAAAGAAAAAGCCACCCTTGAGCGTGTGGTCCTTCCTTTTCAGCCCTGCTTTCATGTGTCAATGTCCATGCTCCCCTGTTCCAGCCGACTTCGCCTTACCCTGCTTCTTTCACGTGTGCCTCTGTCTTTTCCCTTTGCGTGTTCAATCTCCTTCTGGTCCTCCCGGCTTTTTTACCTTGTCCGCGGCCTGCCTTTTTCTCGGCTCCCTTTGCTTTCACCCATGCTTTTGCTCGGCTTTTTCTGGCCTCTCTGAGCATGCTCAGTCCCTTACCTTGCTTTTCTTTCCTCTTGCTCCCTCTGATTTCTTCTCTCCTTTTCGCAAGTGCCTGAGCTGCCTTTGGTTTCCTTTGGTGGTTCAGGCTCCCTCGGTCCTCTGCCCGCGGTCCTCTGCTCCTCCTCGGTCCCCCACCTTCTTTCCTCGGCCATGGCTGCTCTCTGGTCCGAGGCCCCTCTGCTTTTTTTTCCTTCGGCCAAGCTCCCTTTGATTTTCTCTCCCTGGCCTCCTCCATCTCTCCTGCTCCCTCAGTTTTCTCGAGCCCTAAAGGCTCCCTCTGTACCGAGCCCTAAAGGGCTCCCTCTGCCTTCGGGGTGGAATGCCCCCCTCTGGACTGGTTCAAGAGCCCTCCACTGGGCTCGTGACCTTTTGGGCTGAAATGATTTCAGCCCAACAGGGTCCCCCCCTTTTTTTAGCCCAAACTCTTTGTTTTTTTTTATATTTCGGACTCTGGGCCGAATTTTGGCCCAAAAGTCTCTTTTTTTTTAATATTTCAGATTTTGGACAGAATCTTGGCCCAAAATAATTTTAATTTTTAAATTTTTTTTGGCTTTGGTTAATTTATTTTTTTATCTATTTATTTATTTTTTTATCTATTTATTTATTTTTTTTCTTTTTCTTTTTTTTTACATTTTCTATTATTTATTTATTCATTATTTTATTATTATTATTATTATTATTATTATTATTATTTATTATTATTATGTTTATATATATTTTTAAAATTACCCGGACAAAATATGGTGTTCACAGTTACAAATTATGTAATTACTCATTTTCTGTTTTAATTAAAATTGAATTATATATATATCTATATAGGTATGAATATACCAACGAAGACCTAATTCATACGTGATGGTGATGAGGAAAATCTAGTAGAGAAAGAATAAAGAAAAATGCGTGTAAAAGCTTCTTATGAACCGACTCTTAAGATGTAAAGACACTTAAAATCAACTCGAAGAATAATTTTCTATAGTAGTATATGAGCTATCTTGGTATTGAATGCTTCAATTGAGGAGTCTCTTTCTTTTCCCTTCTTTTTCTCTCAAAGTTCAAGCCAGGAATTCCTTTTTGTTTCTGATGCTGCATTTTTGCACAAGAGGGACAAAATGTGAGTTGACGGTATATAGAAGAGAAGGTAAGAATAGAACAGGACCTCCTCTTCCTTCTTTATGGAAAAAGATGGACTTTGCAGAGAGTATATAAAACAACATAAAAATATTAAAAATCATGTAAAATTTGGTTCAGTACTGTGTGAAAGGCCATAAGAACTTTCTTATTCATTCTCATCATGCATATATAAAGTCTCAACAAGGGAATTTAGTTAAAACAAGATCTAGACAGGAAGATTAGGCTGAGGAAAGGAAGCAATCAGCCCATTATCTCAAACAATTTCAACTGGGAAATGACATCTCAATTCAGAAGAGCAGATTGACAAGGGATTGGGAGACATATCATGAATTCCCCACAAACAAGATCTCCTTAAACTCTTCAAGTTGCTGAGGTCATTCTCAAAGCTCAAGTTTCATTCAGGCCAAGGAAGACAAGTGGATATGCAACTGCTAGAAAAGAAAAAATTCTTCAGCTGTGGATCTCTTACCGATCAGTTGAACCGCATTCATCACTGCAATCTTTTGCGAAGAAGATATTGCAGATTGTATTGGACAATCAAGTGAACCACATTTGGTAATGTTTTCCATTACTGTCAAGCAAAATTGAAATCCATGTGTGATCAGTATGCATGAAATTATGTTTAACCAAGCTAACTACAAAGCAGAGTCCTTCCATACCAATTGAGATTTTGATCTTCACTTTAGAACCTTTCTTGTCTTTTCGCAGAAGTAACCTTCATTGAACTCAATGAAATCTGCATCGAAAAATAGAGTACTAAGTGATACGTACAATGATATATGATCTGAATCTCTAAGTAGAGAGTAATGAATTTCATTGTGTGACCAAAATGAAATTCAAGGCTGTTCTTTTTGGTTGCTTGTAACATAATGCTAACTGTTATTTAATAGAAATGTAAAGCATTTAAGCACTGCTCTTCCTATTAAAGCCTTAAGAACCAGTGTCGATGTGCCTTCATTAACAAATCTTGAATTTTGAAAAGTAATCTCCTTACCCTGTGTTTGGTTAGAGGGATTTAGGGGGAAAAGGAGGAGAGGGAAAATTAAAATTTTTCCTTATTTGGTTCAATAAGTAAAAGTGGGGAGATTTAGAGGGAAAATAAACAAATTTCTTATCTTATCTCCTCTCCAACATATCCAAATAAGGAAAAACTAAAATCTCTCCCCTCCCCTCCTCCATTGATCCAAACATAGCATGAGTTGTCTTACCTATACCACCCATACCCACAATAGTAATCACGTCCAAAGGCAAGTGATTCTCATTCATGTCATATAATAATAAAATCTCTATTATTTTATCTTTATCAGCATCTCTGCCATACATATTGGATTCATCTATTAAAGATATTGTTGGCAATCTCTTGAACACTTTCCTGTTCACTCCCAATTGAATGCCAGCAGCAGCAGGGCCTTCCTTCAATCCCAGTATCTCATTTTGCTTTATAAGATACTCTAGGTTGTCAAGCACTTCTGTGACCCTTGACTCTATCTTTTTCTCAAATAGATTTTGATGAACAAAAGCAGTGAAGAAGCTCGTACCTTGCTGGTCACAGTTTGCGATTCAGTATCCAGCTTCTGTCGTGATGCTTCAGTAGCAATCTCATCCAACAAGTCTTCAGCCTTAAAGACTTCGTCTTTGAGCTCGTCAAGCCACTGCTTCACGTTAGGATTTCTATACTGCCTTTCCTCTGCATCTTCTATAACTTGATTCACAGAAATAAGGATGATGCGCAATTTTTTCAGCAAGCCATCCTTGAGATTTCTGACACGGAAGTAGTCAAGAAGGTCACGAGACGCCAATCTCTCAAATGCCACCTGAAGGGAAGATTGGAGAAACGCTCCAGCCACCAACTCTGCCATGACCTTTTTTTTTTCCTTTTTTTCCTGTAAAAGCTGACACAAGGTTTTGAGCTGCAACGAAGGAAGAAAACTTGAGAAAGATGGGATTGATAGATGAAAGGGTCACTTGGTCGGATGGTGGACAATACTGTATAAAAAGCTCTTTGAGGCAGGGGAAACTGTCACCTTCATAGCATATATTCCATTCTTTCCATTGTGTTATCTCTTCAAACTTCAAATATGAAAGGGATCGAAATGGAGCAATTGAGGAGCCATTCCCATAAAACTCTTCACCTATTACCTTTATTCCAAGAAATCTCTCCATGACAAGTGTCTCAAGGGAAGTTAGTTGTCCAAGTGGTGGTAAGTTGACACAATTGATACAACCTTCCAAATTTAAAGACACTAAATTGGGTAAATGAGAACCCCCAAACCAGTTTGGAAATCTAATACCTTTATATGTGTAACTAAGAGCTCTTTTACTTCACAATGTGGCTCCAGTGCCTCCAATACGTGGTCTTCCATTTCTCGTGATACTCCAACACCTACTAACTCTCTAGAATGCAACTTTAATTTATCCAAATGCTTCTCTTTCAAATTGGCCTCCTTTGCGTTCTTAGGATCAGTTATGTTCTCCAGATATAAAAGTATTAGTGTACCCTTTAAATGTTTTAGAGCTCCTAATTCCTTGAATTCAGATCCTTTATTTTTTCCCACAACAAATTGTGTCATTGTTTTGAGTTGCTCCAACTTCCCCATATATTTGGGCATTTCCATTATGCCACTATTTTTCAAGTCAAGATGGCGCAAGTTGATGAGTTTGTGAAACTTTGACGGCAATTTCCTCAACCTTTCAATTTTAATGTCTGCAGATTAATCATTGAACACATCAAATCTGGAAACTTTTAAATTCCAGTGTTAGAAAGATCTAAATAACCTAAGTGCTTCAAATTGTTAATAACATTTATCAACTCTCTGACATTCCATAATCTTCTAAATGATAATGCCCGCAAACAAGTAAGTCCACATAGCAAATCAATTTGTGATTTATCAATGACGAAATTGGAATCCTTGACAAAGTTACGTAATTGGTGGCACATCAAAATATCTTCAAAGTTGTGAATTTTACAATCTCTTGTTAAATATGTAAGGTAACGAGCCTACGTTGAAATTTCTCGTGCCCAATCACCCTCTGGCCTCAGACAAAACTCTCCCATCACAGATTTTGCCAAGTCATTGAAAAGGCCATGCATTATGAAGTAATTATCACCTTTCTGTGATGGTTCAAAAAATGACCTTGACTCCAGATCATTTAAAATTTCATTGCCCACTTCCTCAATGCTCTTTCCTATGTGACTAGAATACAATAAACCTTCTGACATCCATAATTGGATTACAAAATTCTTCTTTATTACATAATCTTTAGGAAAGATAGAAAAACAAGCGAAGCAACCCTTAAGATTTAAAGGAAGATAGTGGTAGCTCAACCTTAAAGATGGGATTATATTGCTATCATCTTCCAATAAATGCCAAATATCACTCTTTAAAATCCTATTCCAATCATGAAGTGATAGTTTCGTGTACAACAAACTTCCCAATGTTTTTGCTGCTAAAGGCAATCCTCCACACTTTTTAACAATTTCTCTCTCAACTGAGTCAAATTTTGGATCTTTACCATGGTGTTGGTCATTAAATGCATGTTTTGTAAATAACTTCCAACAATCTTCATCTTGTAACGGTTTTAATTGATGTATATGGTTAGAGTGCATAACCTCCGCTACCTTTTTATTACGTGTTGTTACAAGGATTTTACTTCCTAGAACTACATGTTTGAAAGGAGCTTGAAAATCATCCCAAATTTGACGATTTTCATTCCATACATCGTCAATAACAAGAAAAAATGTTTTACCCTTCGATTTTTTCACTAGTTCAAGTTAATGTGCGGTTAAATCATCTGACTTTTTAGGTTGACATTCAAGCTCTTGAAGAACTGCTCTAGTAGCTTGAACAACATCAAACTCTTGTGAAATACCCACCCAAGCTCTAAGTTGAAATTGATCCTTCATCCTTTTGTCCTCATAGACAAGCCTTGTAAGGCTTGTCTTGCCCATCCCTCCCGTACCCACAATGGCAATCACATGCATGGGGGCAGATTCGCACCCACGTTGTGTGATAATAAAATCTCCATCATTCTCTCCTTATCAACATCTCTACCATAAGTATGAGCTTCATCTATCAAAGATGTGGTTGGCGGTCTTCTGACTTTTCCCCTCACTCCGACATCAGAGCCAGTAGCAGAGCCTTCCTTCAAACCCAACTCGTCCCTTTTGTTTGCTAGGAATTCCAGGTAGTCAACCAGTTCTTTGATCCTTGGTTCAATTTCTTTACGAAATGGATTGACAATGGAAGAAAAGTAGTTATGTAGGTTACCTGTGGTGGGATGAATTTGAACTTGCAGCTTCTGTCGAGAGGCCTTAGTAGCAATCTCATCCAGCAAGTCCTCAGCCTGAAAGATAGCATCCTTGGGCTCATCAAGCCACCGCTTCACATAGTGGTCTCTATATTGCCTCTCCTCAGCATCTTTGATAACTCTGTTGTTGATAGAGTTGAGGGTCATGTTGATGTAGGATAGGGTGGGGGAAGGGTAGAAAATAGATGAAATGAGGAGAAATTTAAGGAGAAAAAGGAAATTGCTGAACAATTCTCAACATTCAATCACTAATATTCAATTAGAAGGAAAAAGTTAACTAAAATGAGAGGTTCTAAGATTTATTTATAAAACCCTAAATCCTAATTTAACTAAGATCCTAAAATATTTTAAATCTAAAAGATAAATATTAAACTAAACTATATCCTAAATATCAGATAAAGATAAATGTAAACCAAATAATTAAATACTAAAAGATAAAATAAATTTAAAATAAATTAAATCTAAATACTCTAATAATTATTTAAATTATAATTATCCAATTATCTTTTCTGCATCATTCTCCTCTGCTTGAAAGAACTCTCCTTCGGAGAGTTAACACTCCATGTAGATCTAGGAAACCTTTCTAACAAGCAAAATAGTGAAGAAAGAGATTTGAGCAAAGGACTTTTTTTCAACAATCCAAGTATTATTCAATTTAGGAAATCCTTTCCACCAAACAAGATAATGATAAATAGGATCTAAATAAAGAGATTTCATATCAAAACTCCACATGGCAGCTAAATTTGGGAAAATTTTCAAATGGACAAGGTGATAATGGGGATGACACTTAGACTGGAGAAAACTTTGATCTTTTGTAGTTGCAACAATCTCTATAGTTGCAACAATCTCTATACTTGTTGTAACAAAAAAGCGAAGTAAAGTCGCAACATGATGAATATCATCAATAACCTTGGGAAGCACAACTTTCAGTTGTTTCTGTGCTTGTCCCTTTTTCAAGCTTTTGTCCTCTTCAATAATCATGACATCAAGATCCTCTTTGGACTTAGAGGAATTGTCTACGGATGGTGTTACTTTAATCTGCTCCACAACTTCAATGTTTTGGTATATTTGCTCTTCTTCCATTTAACACTTGTGTTCTTCCTTCTATGAAGTCTCGAGAGTTATCTCTATATCCTTATTTAGAGTATATAGGACGTCTTTAAGCAATCTTTTTAATTCATCAAGCTTACAGTTCGTTTCATCCATACGACGATCAAAGCAATCAAACGAACTCTCAAAGTGCTCTAAAGTAGCCATAGCAATGATATTAATTCATATATACCTCCAAATAAACTTCTAGATAATGATTCTTACAGTTAGGATAGGTTGGGAGGGAAAGAACTTTGTGAAACAACTCAAAAATTGCAAAAAATTTGAACTTGGAATGTCTGAACGAACATCAGAAGTTAAGGGTTCTGGCTCCGACAGTGAACTGCTAGTGTTCTTGCGAGTGTTCTGGTGGTTTTCCGGTTAAGGAAGTGTGTAAGGACGTGAAGAAACCTGCTCTGATATCAAATTGATGTAGGACAGAGTAGGGGAAATGTAGAAAATATGTGAGAAGAGGAGAAATTTAAGGAGAAAAGGAAACTTACTTAACAACTCTCAACATTCAATCAATAATGTTCAATCAGAAGAAAAAAAACTAACTACAATGAGAGATTATGGGGTTTATTTATAGAATCCTATATCCTAATCTAACTAGAATCCTAAAATAGTTTAAATTTAAAAGATAAATATTAAACTAAATTATATTTTAAATATAACATAAAGATAAATATAAATAAAATAATTAAATTATAAAAGATAAAATAAATTTAAAATAAATTAAATCTAAATAATCTAATAATTATTTAAATTATAATTATCTAATTATCTTTTCTACATCATATGTCCAGTCTTTTCAATAAAGTGCCATCCTTGAGCTTTCCGACACGAAAGAAGTCAAGAACGTCACGAGAAGCAATTATGTGACAATGTTGAAGGATGCAAAGAAGTTCCATTTATGCTTCGCTTTTCAAAATTTAACGTTGATTTGCATGTCGGGAATATGAATAATGCTTTGCGTGAAGATTTGGGTTGATTTGTTTGTGGGTTATCTTAATGATTCTTAGCTTATTTGCCTCTGCGGAATCTCTTGTTGGGGGCCAATTATTCGAATTTCAGTTAAATTTTGATAAAATTATTTGTATTTTTTATTCTTAAAATTTACTCAAACTTGTTCTAAAAATAAATGGTAGATTATACCGACGTTCTTGAGCTCTGTACCAAATTATTCCAAATGGCAGATTATATCGACACACACAAACTTCTTCTAAAGTTTATTATGCAATTTTTTTTTAATTTTGTTAAATTATACCCACTTCTTTTTTATTTTTAAGATTTACAGAATCATTCCTTACAAACAAAGAATGAATTGTACAAACAATGTCTTGAATATTTTTGAAATTGAACTAATCTTCCTTTTACATTAATGAAGGTGTATGTCTAATAAGTATATTACAAATTACATAACAAGTTTTCAAATTCAGATGGATTAATTAAATAATAAATAATATATACTGATTCACCAAAAAAAATTAATATATACTGACATCCGAATCAAATTATTAAATTACAAGGTAAGATAAGATGCTTCAAAATATATTCGAACATTATGCCCATTAAGAAAGGTATTCCCTTCTTTCGTCATTTTTTCTTTTCCTGTTTTACTCCTTTCGCACGCAGCGTTTAAAACAAATGGAATGTTATGAGAATAATAAAAGTTAAAAAAATGGCAAGTAAAAGAAAAAACAAAAACCAAAAAAAGAAAGAAAGAAAGAAAGAAATAATAAGTTTTGATTATAAATAAAGCTTCTCCATCTTCTATTTGGTCGCTGAAATTTTGTATAAATGGATAAACATTTAGAACCGGTTTGTTTCCGTTTTTTTTTAATGAAAAAAAGCTTTTTTATATAAAAATATACTTTTAAATCTTTTAGATATTTTTTTAAATTTTTAAAAGTAATTATAATAAAAAATAATTTTCTACTTATTTTGAGAAGTTACTCTAGATAACTTCTTAAAAAAAACATTTACAGTAAATGAAAGAAGAAAAGGTGAAAGAGGCGGATATATATTAACTAACTTTAAAAATTACAAAAATAATAGAATTTTATCTTGAGAAAATATTATAATGTAAATTCCTACTTTTTTCTTTAATTACTAAATAATTTAAGAAGTGTTTTTTTTTTGTGAGTATCAAAGGGTACCCTCCAGCCAACAATTGAAGACTAATCCCTTTGAGATGTAAAGATCATCGAAATAAATTTTGTTTCTTTCAATAAAGTCTTTTCCATTGCACAGCTACTAGGAATTGAATTCAAGACAACATATTTAAGGAACACAGTCATCTACCAACTGTGCTAAGACCTCATGGGTTAAGAAGTGTTTTTTTATTATAACCAAACATAAAATAATTCGTACTTTTCATAAAATTTTTAAATAATTAATCACTTTTTTAAACAATTTAAAAATCACTTTTTTTTTAGTTTAAATAAGCAGCCCGAAATTTGATTAGTTAATCTAGATAGTTCACATTTATTCAAAATATTTTTTTTTCAAAAGAATAAATTTGTCATTCAAATTGATTAAACCATCAATATTGATTTAAACTTATTAGGCATTATAGTACTTAAACTTAGGGCTTGTTTGATTCTGTTTCTGAAAATAGTTTCAGAAACAGAAAATTTAAAAAACTTGTTTGGTAAACTTGTTTTTTATAAATTGTTCTGTAAAATAAAAAAATAAAAGAACAGAAAACTCAGAACACCTTTAAGGTGTTTTGTAGTTTTTGTTCTAGAAAACACAAGGAAATATAAGAAACATCCACCTCATTAATGGTAAAGTTATAAATTTTGAATAACTCATCTATCACTCACTAATTATAATTTTGAGAATAATTATTCAAACAAATTTTTTTATTTTCAAAACTTATTCTTGAAAACAGTTTTATAAAACTTTTTTAAAAACAGAAAACAGAAAACACTATCAAACATACCCTTAGTTTCTTTATGTTTTACTTCATTTTTTTTCTTCTTCTTTACTAATCTCTCTCTCTCTCTCTCTCTCTCTCTCTCCCCCCATCTCCCTCTCCCTCTCCCTCTCCCTCTCTCTCACACATTTCTTTCAACTATTGGAATAAAACTAATGTGAAATCCCTCAATACATTTAAGTTCATTAAGCATTATTCAGAATTATTTAATCCCTCAATTGACTGAGTCAAGTAAGATTTTCACATGAAATTTCTTAACCTCTACAATAATAAATTGAGGCTTTGAAATTAAAAAAAAAAGTCCGTTGAGGTACAGATCAAATAATAATGTTTACATTAATTGTAACACTTGTGTGGGCCGGAAAAGATTAATTGCAACACTTTGTTCTGACCCAAAAAAAATTGGAACAATTCATTAGAAACCATTCATATCCTCACGAGCCTAGTGATAAATTCGCAAATTTTGAAATGTGTATAAACTTATTAGAAACCATTAAATTGTCATATATTATTAAATATTATGCTTTGAATATGTTAATAAATTGCAAAATCCATTTAAAAGGTGATCGAAAGTTGATCATAAATCAAAAAGCATGCATTTATCATTTTATTTTCTTTTGTTTGCAATTTGCATATGACATTTATACTCGAATCAATTTACTTAACAAGACTCTTGATTCCATGACAAGGTATAATTTGTAACATATATTTGAAAGTTTTCTGTGAAAATTACAAAATATCTCCTCCTTCTTATTCTTCTTTTTTTCATTTTATTCCTGTAATGACCTGAAATAGAGTTTCTAAAATAGAATATTAAATAGTAAAATCATTAACTTAATTAAGAATTTCAAAAAGATAAAAATATATAGTTGATAGAAAAAAAATATTACTAGATTTATTTCTTTTTTATATTTAAGTATAAAATAAATAAATGAGTCTCAAACATTTTATTATTGGGGAATGCAATGAGTCTTTTATAGAATTCAAATTTTAACTTGCACTTTAAGAAAATTTTTGTCTTGTCTCAACATTTATAAAATTACTAAAATATCTTTTCCTCATTCTCCTTTTGGGGTTGAGATTTTGTCACTTCCACACCAAGCCCTCCTTCTCCATTGGACCACCAACCTTGAAAAAGTAATACATAGATAGAAGGAAAAAGGAGGCAGGACATTCTTCATCACTGTTTCTCGAAGCTTCTTCATCTCCAACCCAAACATGTAGATTTTCTTTCCTCCATTTCCTCACAGCTGTGTGCCGTGTTTTTCCACTTGTTTCTCTTGTTGCAACATCATCTTCCCTTCCTTTTGCTTTGCTGTTTGTGTATGGGGTGGTGAATTACTATTTTTCCTCCATTTTTTCCCTCTTCCTTGCTGCCCTGTTTTCCTCTGTATTCCTCCCTTTTGCTGTGCCATTCTTTCCCCTTCTTTGAATATCTGTTTTGGCGGGGTTTATATGTGCGTTTTGCTGACTTCTTCTCCCTTAAATCCGCCACTGTTTTGGTGTCAAAACAGGGGAAGAAATGGGAGTGTGAGGCTAGCTGAAATATGAAGACAAAAGGCTCATTTTGTAATAGGTATTTCGATCATAAATTTTCTGGTTTAATATATTGATGCAAGATTGAGATGGAAAAACATAGAAATGCTAGAAAATTTTGGGATTTTAACTTTATCAATAGAAATTGATGTTTAGGAGGGCCTTGTGAATCTTTAATGAGGAACGGAAGTTGTTTGGTTAGAGATTTAAGGTTCTAGTGGCTTGCTTTGCGAATTTGAAATTGGATGCATATATGGTGTTTGGCAAAATGCTTGAGAATGTGGTTCTAATTAAAATGAGTAAGTAACCTAGTATGTTTAATGTAGTATTGGTTAAATTATAGTTTATATGATATTCAAATTTCTTGTAGAATTATGGAAAAAAGGAGGACATTAATTTAAAGTTTGGAAATCAATAGGTAAGAAATGAGGGAATTTTAATTTCTTTAAGTAATATTGGTAAATAAGTATTAAGGAAAATTTTATTAAGTTATCAATATGAAATAAAATATTATTGGTTTTTTTTTAGGTACATAGGTACGGATGTCAATATGGTTTTGTGAGGTTCTCTAGTGTATAGTTATATATAGGAAGTGTATCATGTAAGTAAATAATGTCCTACTATTAATTTACGTTGATGTTTTTAACTAAATTTGATTTCAAATAAATTTTTATGATTCTTACTTTTATCATGATTGTTATAAAGTCTTGTATTTTCGCAAATGTTACAAAAATGCCTTGTAAAGATTTAGAGTTTCACCTATTTAAATATCTTTCATTTATTTTGTCAATATTTATACATGCATAGAATGGATGAAATAATTTCAAAGTTATTATTTATGCTTCATATATTGTGAATGGTTGAAATACAAGGGTATTTGTATTTCATGCATGTCAGAGAGGTTTTAAGTGATCGAGCACATAATGCTGGTTACTGACTGCAGTTCTGTTAATCATTGGTGCATCATGATTAACACCCAGCTAGTTGGGTGCATATATAGAAGTTGTTAGCCTTGTGTGTCAGCCAACACACATGGAATCGAGGGATAGATTTTAATGAGCATTGTACTTATGCCTATTTTCGTGACTTCTAGCTGCGTCAGATTGGTTACTTATTCTCATGAACTATGTGTTATTTTATTCTATTTAGGTCCTCTTAAAAGATGATGATTAAGAAAAGTTTTAATCTTTAAATATTCTTATATTATATTCCACGTAATCATACATTGGCTCTTCCATCTAATTTTTTAATGAAGCTATGTTTGGAGTCAATACTTGATTAAATTTGTTACGGTTTTGTCAATTTTCGATAAGGTGAAACTTTCTTTTTCTTGCATATGATCAGAGTTGATAACTTTGTATGGTTTGATTTTAATTTCAAATTTAATTATATTCATGGTTAAATTTACAATTGATTTATTTACTCTGTTTTTAATATATATATTTCTACTTTGGGATGTTATTTACTAGTAAATATTTTTGGCCTCAGATAGTAGATTTGACTTACACTTCTGGTAGATCCCTAAGAGGCAACTTCTACTACTACAAGAAGCTCCCGACCATTTTGTTTTGGGAACAAACTCACTTGAAATGTAAAATCACTATATAATTGTCATAACGTGATAAACTTAATTTAGATGCTCCACATGATTTATAGTCCTCCCTCTTGATATGTGGATGTATATACTATTGTAAGCAAAGCTTCATTTATTATATTTTTATTGGTTGGACTGTTATAGAATTTTTGAGAGATTCAATTTACTGAGGAAATTCTACCAAATTTTATACAAAAATTTACATTTATTTATATGTAAATAAACATGTTATTAGCCCTTGCATTATAATTGTGTGTCTTGATTTAAGTGAATTTATATGTGCTTTAAGGCTTATGAAATGGAAGATTATATTACATTCCATGTCAGTCACACCTATTTTCAAAATGTGACACTTCTTCTCCATATTACATTGGGCGGAACTTTTTTTTTTTTTCCCAGAACCTTCATTTCTGAATTATTCATGCCTTTCTTTATGTATAAGTACTCTTCATTGAATTGAACTAGGAAACCTGTATCGAAAAAGAACCAAACCTTCAGCCAAGGTGTGGTACGAAATGAACAATAAAGTGATGTAGAGAAAGAACTTTCACAACTATAAGAATAAGTGCCGATGTGTTCATCTTTCACAAATTATAATAATTGATTTAGTAGTTGTAATCCTTCTCTAGAAATATGCTGAAAATTACCCTGAGCAATGAGCTCCACTTGATAAGTTTTTCTTTTTGTGTTTTTTCATTTTTTTAAGGAAACGAGGATGGTACCTCTAAATTTTATTAATATACCCTCACTTATGGCGGAGAGGAATACGGTGATTACATAATAGGCTTAAACAAACAAATGAAAAGTAATACAAAATAGACCTAGAAATGCTATACTTAGATGCCTAACCTATAACCTACGGCCATGAATTTTTAAAACACAAGTCAGACAATATGTAGCATTTTCAGTTTGACAATACAATGGGAAAAAATCAAAGAAAATAAAATAAAAACTAAAGGTAGAACAAAAAGGAAAAACCCACTTACTAAGACTTATTTTCTTATCATTCAGAGAATGATCCTATCTATCTTGATGCAGCTTCTAACCATTGGCAGTAGCATATTGAAGTCTTTAAAAATTTCATTTCTTTCCTCTTTCTCCCTCCCTTGCCAAGAAGTCTGCTTGCTGATTTCCTCCTCTATATTGATAGTGGAACACGAATGTAACTGATAAGTTTGTACTCTTTATGCCAAATAAAAAATTAATTGTAATAAGGTGACACAAATCTTAGGCCAAGTCATTAATATGAAAGGATAATGTTTCCTCACCATAATTCTTCTTCATACATTTCAATCTCCACTTCTAATTGCTTCATTCCTTTTGAAATGTTTTCTTCATCTAACTCTTTCAAATCTCACTGAAAACTAAAGCAGTAAACCTTAAGCTCCAGGGAAATGCACAATTGAACAACAAGTGAGAAATGTTCTCAGGTGAATAAAGTAGAAATAATATGTCAGCAAATGTGTTTTGAATATGTAAGTAGAGAAATATGCATTTCATTGTGACCAAAACAACATTGGAGGATATTCATTTTTGGCCATAACTAGTAACAACATATGATCTGATTTTGAATATAACTTATAAAAGCAACATCTAAAGGTTTAAGCAGAGCAACAAAACAAAGGTTGGATTATTATTATTAACAGCTCTAACTCACCACTTTTACACTATGTGACGAAAGATCTGCATCTTCAACATACAAACGAGGCCTTCAAGCAATGTCTCCTGTAAAACATTGCTAATTTAACTATATTTAAATGAAAGACAACATGTATAACTAACCAGCAACAAACTTAGATAGGCGTTTTAGGTAATACAATGAGGATGTCAGAGAATTAGTGAACATATTGGTTCAATGCAGAGGATATACCTTTGCAAGAATCAAACCCAGTATTCATGAGCTCCTGTCATAAAAACTTCCTGATTGCAGCTTTAGGAATCTCAATCTAATAGAGGAATCTCACAAAAGAGAAAGGGATGAGAAAAGAATTCAAGCCAATCAAACATATAGGGAGGCTACCCGTAGGAGCAATAATGCAAAGTGAGAATCTTGATCTACCAATAAATAAATATTGGAAGGTCTTGAGTATGCAATGATTTGAAATAATGAAAATAACTAGAATAAAAAAAAAAGATTCAGGCATTAATTTTTTTAGCCTCAATAGAAATATGATTAACCCTATCAAAAGTGCACCCCCTCATTGACCTTCCGGATATGCTCAGAAAAACTAGAGATAAAACACATCATCAGGATAGTCAACTGGTGAGTTAAGTGATACATGTTTTGAAAATTTAAGAAGAGATAATGCATTTTATAGAAATGCAACTTCTAATTAATGGTAAGGAAATGCAATTGCTGACGATCAGCTATATTCTGATGCTATCTAGGAATTTAATAGCAATGTAAAGCATTTAAGCACTGCTATTTCCTGTGAGAGGTTGAGAAAGAACCTTTTACTGTCCTAAAAATTAGTGTTGATGTGCCTTTGCTATCAAATCTTGAATTTTGAAAAAATCTGATCTCCTTAAACTCCCCAACTTGTTGGGTTCATCTTTCTGGTTGATATGCTTAAGAAGACAAATGGTTTTTAACAGCTACTTGAAATGAAAATTTCTGGTTGCCGTGTTTATCCTTCTTCAATCAGAACAACAGATTCAGGAACTATAATCATCTTCTCCAGAAAAATGCAGGAAATTGTTATGGGCAATCATACGAGCTCCGCTTGATAAGTTATTATTCTGCATGCGAAACAAAAATTCTATTGTGATAAGGTGACGTAACTATGAGGTCAAGACAACTTGAAGGATTTATATTTTGGTCCCCACTAGTAAGGAAAACTGGATATGGTATTGAACCAAAAACGGTTCTCATTATTACCAGCTCTAAATCACCAACAGATCTAACATGTGGTATAAAGATCTACTTTAATAAAAATCTTGATGAATTGCACTTGCTTGCCAGCAGAGTAATCTTTTTTAAAAACGACATTAAAAAAAAAACTTAGGAATAATGAAGGTAATAGACACCAAAGTTTTAAGAAGAATCAATTATCAATACAATAGACATTGCTTCCTATTTTTGCTTGAAACTGGGTGCATCCCTTTATTCTCTCTCTGAGGAAGTATCTTGAACAGACCAGTGAAGCCTTCAAGCAATGTTCCCACGAAATATATCTGTATAATACGGTTTATTTATTTATTTAGCAGATATACTAAACGTATATAATTAATGGAAAGGAAGTACCTCTAGAAGCATAAGAATCATCGTTCATGTGCTAGTGGTATAAGAAGTTACAGATTGTAGCTTTAGGAGGCTCAATCTAGCTGAGGAGTCTCATATAAGGAAGGATGTGAGAATAATTCGGCCAATCTAACATATTCAGATGCGTTCCTGTAGGTGTGCAGTGACAGCAAAGTGAGAATCTTGCTTTACGAAAGGACAAATTGGAAGGTTTAACGTACAGAATAACTTCAAATAATGACAGTAACTAAAATATTAAACAAAACATAGTGATTAATTTTTACTCACAAAGGTGAGACAGTCTCAATAGAAATATGTTTAGCTCTGGCTTATAAGAAATCAAAGAATTATTTATGCGTTTGTTTCCAAACTTTAATAATTTGAAGAAAGTATAATGTGTGAATTGTGATTTTCTTTTAACAATTCATTCATTACATCATTGACTTGTTAATTAAACTAAATTTGACAAAAAAGAAAATAGGAATTGCACATTAATTTTGTGAAAGAAAAAATTTTGTGCCTGCCGCAATATTAATGGGTAGGCTTCACAAGAGTCCCATCAATTGAAGTATTTCCAATTCCATGAATCAATGAAGTTCTCTATTACAAAGTGCGGAGGTGTCAGATAAAGGGCCGCAAAATTACCAGACAAAAAAGAATTATTTATATGTTTCCAGACTTTGAAGAAATAGGTATATTTGTGGTCCAAAAAAAAGCATATTTAAATCGTAATTAATTGATTCATTACATATCGTTGATATGCTGACTAAATTTCCTCTAAATATCTTAATTTTAAAATTAAAGAACCCGGCAAAAAAGAATCGAAGGAATTGCAGATGTATAAATTTGTGAATAATAAAAATTTGTCCCTGAACAATATTAATGGGTAGGCTTCACATGGGGGTGTAATGTAAAGGAAGTACCTTCGGAGCCATAAGAGCCTGTGACTCTAGTACATCTTCACTTGGAGTCATCAATGATGGTGATGTGAGGGATGTGAGAAATTTTAGGCCAATCTGGTCCTCTCTCCCTTTTGCACCGCTCCTTAAGCAATGGACAATTGTCACCAATGTATAAATGAGTAAGGGATGTGGGTAAGCCATCCTCTGGCATCCCTTCGAAACTCATGCAAGAGCAGTCTTGAAAATATAAGAAAGTAAGAGAATGGGGGTGGACCAGACCCCTGTAGTTTATTCTTCTTAATTTGTAGCATCCATCAAATGAAAGAGAGTGAAGATTGGGAGGTAGCAATAATCCCTCCTTAGGGAACAACTCCACATCAAAATACCAAACTTGAAGTTCTGCCAAAGACTGCAGTTCATGCAAACCCCAATCCTTGGGGGAAGCAATCAGTTTTGGGCAGTGACCGATTGTAAGACGGTACAGATTTGAAAACAAACCTCCCTTTGGAACTGATTCTATCCCTGGACAAATCCATAAAATTAGGTGACGAAGGGATGTGGGTAAGCCTTCTTCTGGCATGCCTTCCAGACTGAGTGTTGGGCAGTCACAAAAAAATAATTCAGTAAGAGAATGGAGGTGGTGAAGACCCCTGTAGTTTATTCTTCTTAATTTGTCGCATCCATAAAATTCAAGAGAGTGAAGCTTGGGTGCAAGCAGTCCGCCTTCAGGGAAGCTCTCCAAATCTTCAAAGTGTTCACTAATTTCAAGTTGTTCCAAAGACAAGAGTTTATGCACACCCCAATCCTTGTGAGACGCATTGAGTTTGGGGCAACGTCTGATACGAAGGCGCTGCAGGCTGGAAAGCATGACTCCTTTTGGGAGTGATTCCATCTCTCCACAATCTTCTAAATGCAGGTCACGAAGACGAGTGGGCTCCTCTGTCAAGCTCCATGTTGGCCTCTCTTTCATTGAAATCTTCCCACACCTTACTAATCTTAGCTCTTCCATGGCAGAGGCCTTGGGAAGTGCAGTCTCCAGGTTAGAGCACCCCTCAATATTTAACTTTTTTAAAGACGGAAGGTACTGAGGCAGAGACTTTGTAAATTTTGGACAATTCAATATACGAAGCTCTTCAATGCAGGGGAAACTATCATCTTCAAAACATATATTCCATTCTTCCCATTCTCTCATCCCTTCAAACTTTAAAAATGAAAGGGATCGAAATGGAATATTTGAGGAGCCATTCCCATAAAACTCTTCACCTATCACCTTTATTCCATCAAATCCAGAAATATAAAGTCTCTTGAGCGAAGGTAGCTGCCCAAGTGGTGGTAAGTTGACACACTTCCTGCACTCAAACAATCGTAAAGACATTAAATCGGGGAAATGAGAACCCCCAAACCAATTCGGAAATCTAATACCCCCATACTCTTTAACACAGAGATCTTTCACTTTACAATTTGGCTTTAGTGCCTCCAATATCTGCTCTTCCATTTCTCGTGATCCTTCACGATTTTCACTCCAATTCAAGGTTAATTTATCCAAATGCTTCTCTTTCAAATTGGCCTCTCTAGCATTCTTAGGATCAATTCTCAAAATTAAAATTGTAATCTTTAGTTCACCCTTTAAATGTTTTAGGGCTCCTAATTCCTTTAAATCAGATCCTTTATTTCGACAAACAAAAAAATCAGTCATTGTTTGGAGCTGCTCCAACTTGCCCATACATTTGGGCATCTTCTTTATTCCACTACCTCTCAAGTCAAGATGATGCAAGTTGATGAGTTTACGAAACTTAGATGGCAACTTGGACAACTTGTAGCAACCTGCTAATTTCAATGTCTGCAAATTAATCATCGAACAAATTGTATCTGGCAACTTTTCAATTTTGGTGCCAGAAAGATCTAAATAACGCAAGTGCTTTAAATTGCTGACATCTTCTGTGATCTTCATGACAAACTGATATCCCTTCAAAGATAATGCACGCATATACTTAAAACGAGTAAGTCCAGATAGCACATCATTTGCTTTTATAGAATAAATAAAGTTATTCGACAACTCAAGAAAGCAGTGTACATGGTGGCACATGAACGTATCCTCAAAGTTGTGAACAACTTCATTATAATTGGTTAAAAGTGTAAGATAACGAGCCTTGGTTGAGATTTCTTGAGCCCAATCACCCTCTAGTCGCAAACAAAACTCTCCCATCACAGATTTTGCCAAGTCATTCAAAAGGTCATGCATAATGAAGTAATTACCATCTTCTTTTGATGGTTCAAAAAATGACCTTAACTCCAGATCTTTGAAAGTTTTGTTACCCACTTCTTCGAGGCTTTCTCCTGTCCGACTAGAATGCAATAAACCTTCTGCCATCCATAATTGGATTACAACATTTTTGTCTATCACATAATCTTTAGGAAAGATAGAACAATAAGTAAAACAACGCTTTAGATATGAAGGCAGAGAATGGTAGCTCAGCCTTAAAGATGGGATTACATTGCTATCATCTTCAGATAAACGCCAAATATCACTCTTCAAAATCTTTTTCCAATCTTGAAGAGATGGTTTTGTGTACAGAAGACTTCCCAATGTTTTTATTGCTAAAGGCAGTCCTCCACACTTCTTAACAATTTCTCTACCAATTGATTCAAACTCTCGTTTTTCACCATGGTGTTGGTCATTAAATGCATGTTTTGCAAATAACATCCAACAATCTTCATCTTGTAATGGTTTCAAAGGATGTGCATAGGTAGAGTACATAATCTCTGCCACCGATTTATTACGAGTTGTTATGAGAATCTTACTTCCTTGAGCTACATGTATGAAAGGAGCTCGGAAGTCATTCCAAATTGTGAGATTATGATTCCAAACATCATCGAGAACAAGAAAAAATTTTTTACCCTTCAATTTGTCCACTAGCTCACGTTGATGTTCGGTTAAATCATCTGAGTTTTTAGGTTGACATTGAAGCTCTTGAAAAACAGCTTTTGTAGCTTGAACAACATCAAACTCTTGTGAAATACACACCCATGCTCTGTGCTGAAATTGATCTTTCATCCTTTTGTCTTCATAGACAAGCCTTGCAAGGGTTGTCTTACCTATCCCTCCCATACCCACAATGGCAATCACATCCATGGGTTGCTGATGAGCACCCACGTTGTGTGATAATAAAAGTTCTATCAGTCTCTCTTTATCAGCATCTCTACCGTACGTATGGGCTTCATCTATCAAGGACATGGTTGGCGGTCTTTTCACTTTCCCCCTCACTCTGACACCGGAGCCCGCAACAGAGCCTTCCTTCAAACCCAACCTGTCCCTTTGTTTTTCTAAGAAGTCCAGGTGGTCAACGAGTTCCTTGATCCTTGATTCAATTTCTTTATGAAATGGATTGACAATGGAAGTTACGTGGTTGTGTAGTTTACCTGTGATGGGGTGAAGTTGAAGTTGCAGCTTCTGTCGAGAGGCCTCCGTAGCAATCTCATCCAGCAGGTCCTCCGCCTTAAACACAGTATCTTTGAGCTCAACAAGCCATCGCTTCACACGATCATCGCTGTATTGCCTTTCCTCAGCGTCTTCAACCACTTTGTCAAGACAGTTAAGAGTGATCTCCAGTTTTTTCAGCAAGAAGCCATCTTGGAGCTTTCTGACACGAAAGAAGTCAAGAATGTCACCAGAAGTCAATCTCTCAAGAGCCACCTGAATAGCAGGAGAGAGAAACGCTTCCGCCATGATTTTTTCTGTAAAAGCTAACAGAAGGTATAGAGCAGCAGCGTAGGAAGCAAAGAATACCCAGGAAAGAATTCGCCCACTTTTTTTTTCTTTATAGTGCAGAAATTAACCCATCATTACACTTTTTGAGGGCAATAATTTCTTTTTTTTTTTTTAATGAAATGAGGGCAATAATTTGAAACATCATCGTGTTATACGGGATATTGGGGGTAACTTTTTTTTTTTTCCATCCAACTTTTCTTTTTCCTTTCGGTGGGGAATGAACCAGTGCCATTTGGGTGTGTGTTTTCCTCATGGTCTCTTTTTTCTTTTCACCCTGTTTTCTTTTTGACTTACTGAAAAACTTTTCTCTTTCTCTTGGATATATTTTGTGGTCTCTTTCTCTTCACTTGTAAATTTTAAGTATTCTTTTTCTTAGTGGACAAAAGCCCACACACCTCCTTTTACTTTTTTTTTTTTTTACCTTCTCTCTCTTTTATATATATATATATATATATGTATTTAGAGTTATCTATTGGAATGAAGCTTGGATGAATCTTGAAGTACATTTGCATTCATATAGCGTTATTCATTTGCAATGTTGAAATAACCTCAATATGAATCAGTTCGACTCCTGCTATAAAATAATCTGTTCAGTCAATAATTTTTAATCACAAGTAGATTGTTTTTTCTCATGGCGTTACATAAGACATATTAAAATTTAAAGAAATATGATATTATTTAAATAAACATCAAATTAAATTCACAAAAGGATATAAAAATAATTAAGCAATTCGTAACTACTCAATAAAGATATAAAAATTATTTTGAAGAAGAAAAATGGAGGGACATTAAATACAAATTAGTGAGAAAATGTAAAAAAAAATATTATTTTTTTTAAAAATAGTAATTTTAAATAAAAGTAGATAATAAAATTATTTAAATAAAAAGGCAATGTAAAAATATCACGTAAAAATATTTATTTAAAATTAAAATAGATAATAAAATTTGAATAAAAAAGAAAATTTTAAAAATAATAATAGGGGCTCAAATGAAATATGAAATTAAAATTGTATAAAAAATCTAAAATAAAAATAGATAATAAAATTATTTAGATAAAAAAGTAATTTAAAAATATCACGTAAAAATATTTATTTAAAATTAAAATAGATAATAAGATTTAAATGAAAAAGAAAATTTAAAAAAAATAATAGGTACTCAAATGAAATATGAAATTAAAATTGCATAAAAAATATAAAATAAAAATAAATAGAGATAATGGGAATGGAAATTGAGATCATGGGAAAGATTTTGAAGATTTTAAAATTTTTTATTTGATACAGTTAAAATATTAAAAAACACTATTAATAAAGTAATGGGATGAGAGTTGAGATCATGGGAAAATTTTTGAAGATTTTAAATTATTTTTATTGGAAACAATTATAATATGAGAAAAGTACTGTTTATAAGGAATTGTTATAAACAATAAACGTTTATTTAAAATAGTTATAATATAGGAAAAGTACTGTTTAGAAGGAATTGTCATGATCAATAAATTTTCTTGAGAGATATTATATTATAAAAAATTTGAAACAGTTATAATATGAGAAAAGTACAATAAACAGTAATTTTTTAAAAAAATATATTATATTATTAGGGATGGTAAAAACTAGGTACCATTCCATTTGATAAAAATTTAAATCTATAAGAATGGCCTATAAAAAAAAAATCTACAAGAATGTAACGATGAAATTATGCACAAAGTATTGGAATAAGATAAATAAATAAATCAAATATACTCAAAATTCAAGTTTCGTTTAGACTCAGGACAAATAGATTTTTTTTTTGTTTAGAAAAAGGGAAAATTAAATAGGAAGAAGAAAAGATCAGTATATATATATTTTTTTGGGTTTACATATATAGGTAAAATATGATATGATGCTAACTAGAAATTTAGTGTCCATTTGGTTTATTATTCTCTAAATCAAAGTGAGACTTATAAACATTATTTTTTTTCTTTTATCTAAATAGATTTTGGCAAACTTCGTTATTTTTTCCCAAATTTTAATTTTATATACTGTAGTTACTCTTATTTTTTGGAAAACTAAAAACCAAATGAGTAGTAGACAACAAATTTTAAATGATCATCAATTGCAGAGTAAAAGTGAGGAGTCAGACGTTACTGTATTCACTTAAAACTAGACGCATCATATGAGGCCTTCCAGTAACGTTTCCCTCCCCAGTATGTCTCTGCACCAAAAAGGACAGGATTTTGTATATTTTCATGAAGTCCGAGATTGTCATTGTTCACTGCATCTGAACAATATGGTATCCTACATTTTTTTTTAATAATTATATGATATTCAATACTATATATCAACTAATCTAAATTAATATAGCTCCCAATATAATTATTTTTTATCAACAAAAATCGGAACTCTTAATCTTATTTAAGGAATATGGAATTTCTTTAACTCAACTTAAACACCATATTATTGAATTTTTGTAACTTTTATAAACATATTGATATTGATATTTATATGAGCAATTCTAATTGGTATTGAATGCTTCAATTGATGAGCCTAATATATCTTTTACTTTCAACTTAATAATTCCTTTTCGTTTAGGATTTTGTATTTTTACTTAAGAGAAGGCAAATGTGAGTTGAGTGTATCAGCATTACGTGTAGAAGACAAGAAAATAAAAGAAAATAACGGGAAAATAGAAGAAAATGAGCTATTGTCCTTTCTTCATTCAGGAGGATGAAATTTGCAGATAATATGTGTGAAATAAGATAAACCAATCCAACCACAACAAAGGAGAGTGCTTCCCCACCATACCAACTGACTTGGTCTTAAAGATTGGGATTGTATTGCTATCATTTTCCAATAAATACCAAATATCACTCTCCGAAATCTTAACCTAATTAATCTCCAGGATACAATTTTGTGTGCAATAGACTTCCCATTGCTTTCATTGCTAAAAACAACCTCGGGGGTGGGGGGTAACTTTTGAACAAATTAATGGATAAAGATGACAAATATTGTTTACCCAACTTTACTTTTTCTTTTCGCCGGCAAAAGAGCCCGTGTCACTTGGGCGTGTGTTTTCTTTTATGTTCTCCTTTTCTTTTTCACCTAATGCGTCTCTTTTTTGTTTGGTTAATTAATTTTTCTTTCTTTCTCTTGGATTTTTTTTTTGTTATCTTTTGGGAAGAAACTTGAATGAAATTCTTCGTACGTGTAAATTCATTTGGCGTTATTCAAAATTACATACAAGTCTTATAATTAAATTAAAATTATTTAAGAAACTTAATACGAATTTGTTCACTAATGAACTTTTTAATATGAAAGAATGTAAGCTTAGTTTTAGTATACTTCAAAGAAAGCATTGTTGGTGGGAATGGATCTTCCCAAAAAATTAATACTGATAGTCTAATATTGTCCAATTCCGTAAGTAATAGGAAAAAAATACTAATATGCATCATTAATATAAATTAGAAAATTTTTGGAAATTCCACGTGATCCATTCCTGCATATTTATTGACAAAAAATGATTAGCCATAATAGGAGTTCCCATTATCCAGATATCTAATTTACTGTACATAAATTATACTGATATAGATAGTTGATCCCGGAGAGCATGCACCACTTTTCAGTGTACATAATGCTATACATAATTTTCATTAAATTAAACTAAATAAAAGTATCGAATCAAAAAAATAAATAAAAGTAAAAAATGCCTAGTCGATAATAAAAAGGCACAGAACGACTCGTTTATAGAAAATCCAGATCCGATGTAGGCTTTTTTTTTTTTCAATACAATAGGTAGCATTTTTTTTTTCAGTAGAGTTTTACTTTTACTCATAAGGTGGAGTCAACTAGGATGAAGCTGGGAATGCCTCAGAATCAGAAAAGCCCCAAAAATTCAGAGAGCTCGAAATCTCTGAATCAAAAGAATCCTAACATGTTCTTTCGAAATAACAGAGTTAACACATTAGAATAGTTAGGTTTAGATATTTTCTAAAACACTAGTTAGTTTGTTTCAAAAATTCCATGACTACTTATAATTCGCAATATATATTTGAAATTTTTTTTGTGAAAATTACAAAATGACTCTCCTTTTTTGGGAATTTTTTTTAAAGGTAAAAGCTAACAGAAGGTATTGACCAGCAACGAAGGAAGGGACGCCCAAGAAAGATGGAAGAAGTAGTTGTGGGATGCTGATTTTTCAGTTTTTGTGGACGTGGGATAGTTAGATGATGCTCACTTGATTGTTGGTTATGTGATAATACTTGTGTCGACGACATTTTCAAAACTAAACGTTGGCACCAACCAGCCAGCCAACCACCTTTCCTTGTTTGACCTTCTCTTACTTCAATATTAATATAGATTACAAATCGATATTACTTTATTTAGACTTTACCTCAAATTTAATTTAAGTTATATAAAATCAGATTTTTTAAGCATGCCTTAGACTCTAATCGCACTTATGTTAATTTATCTTATACAACAAAGTTGGTCGATCGATGGAATGTTTACGCATCGCATCTACACTTTCGTTCCCCATAGTTTCAGATGTATTAAAAATTTTTCTACAGTTTAAATGTAAACATAACACACAATTTCCTCGAAGCTCTCAAACACTCATTTTGTTTGGAAAAATCATTCACGTGAGTTGCAACAATGATGTTAAAATTTCATAGGGATGTAAATGGGTTTGCATTTTCCACATTTTCTTTAGAGGCTAGGGGTGCCGTTGAGGATAAATGAAAAGACGTAGCCACCAGCCTGTGTTTGAAATTTCGTTGTGAAAACAAGAAATTGAGCAGAATTTGTCTCCAACTAATGTCTTCGAATGTCATTTCCCCACAGTTTGCTTGAAATTTCACGTGATACGTTACTGTTAATAGTAGATATCAGAGGTGTTTATAGCTTCAGTTTATTTTGGTTTTAAATCAAAATAAAAAATCGATTTACTCAATTTTGTAAAAGGGAAGATTTATTTCAAGTTTAATTTTTTTGTTAATTTAATTTAGTTTTGTTTCTATCGATCTCTTTTTTTTATTTTGGGAATAATTACATTATCTTAAGTAAATGTAAACATAACACATTTTCCTTATAGCTCAAATTAGGGGTGTCACGGATTGAGATGGCCAAACATCACTTTAGTCCAATATCCAGCTCAAAACACTCCCGGGTCAAGAAAAATTGGCCCACAGCTCCACCCCACTTGACCAAACCTAGGATGGCCTAATGCTTCACCAAGCTAGGTATGACCTAATATAAAAATAAACTATAAAAAAGTAAATAAAAAAGATAATTTAATTTTTTTAATAAAAATATAATTAGTTTTATTTAAAATATATTCTTATAAGAAATAATATGAAACTAAAAAGTAACAATTATCATAATTATAAATATTTAATAATTATAAATTATTTATTTTTATATAATATTAAGTTAAGAAATGAATTTAAAATTTGAAATAAAATTAAAAATTAGAATAATAAAATATATCTATTATAATTATAAAATTAATTTATTACATGAGATATATAAAAGAAAATAATTACATAAAATTATTTAACATTTTTAACAAATAAAGAAAAGGGAGAAAATTAATGGGTCTCTCACTTACTTGCCTGACGTTCAATTTGACCCAGTTTTCTTTTAACTTGGTCTCTTTCATTTCAAGGTTTTTATTTTTTGGTCTTGTCCGACCCCGCTTGAAATCAATGTTTTAAAAATTGAATCGGATGTTGAACCGGAAACTTTACCAGATCACGATTTTTATGGTTCAATCGGTTGGACCGGCAGTTGAACCGGAGACGTAATAATTAAGTAAAAATAATATTATATATAATAATATATGTATAAAAATAAAATATCAAATTGTTAAGAAAATAAATTTAAATATTTTAAGTTCATAATAAATTAATAAGCTCACATAGTAATAATATATATTAAATTATTGAAAGTAATGTTAAAATACTTTAACATGATAACACTATATGACCATAATATTATAAAATGACTATACTCCCTCATTTCCCAATTATAAAAAATAAATAATTACTTCATCTGTATCAAGGAAAAAATAGTTTTGGTAGTTAAATTTATTAATTGTACTACAATTTCAATTTTTTTCCAAAATTGTCCATATTAAAAGTCTGAAGTAAGACTAATTCATTATTAGTAATTATCAATACATACTTAATTACTCAAGCGTGTAAAAGAAAAATGATATTAATTACTCCACAAATTTTATCCATGTCTCTTATATTTTATGATAAATAAAGAGTCTTAAAATTCTCTTATAATTTGGGACGGAAAGAATATAATACAATGAAATTTTTCATTTTTATAACTATTAATTTTAAAATAAAATGAAAAATAGTGTTTTACTCTATAATAATTTTTATAATTAATAATTTTGACAAAAAAAAATTAAATTTAAGTTAAATTTTATCCAATTTAAAAAATCATCCGATTCTCTAAAAACCGCTCCGGTTCCCGACTCAACTCCGGTTTCTGGCTCAAAAGCCGGTTTAAAGCGGTTCAATCTGGTTTAACCCCTAAAATAGTTCAAAAGCTGAAAACTGAGCCGTTCTTCACACTAAGTGACGGTCCAACCGATCCGACCATCCAGTCCAATCCGTTCTTCAAACCATTGCTTGAAATGACCAAGCGCATTGAGCCGACTGAATCACTGGCTGCATTGAACATCCCTAGCTCAAACACTCATTTTGTTTGAAAGAGTCTTTTACGTAGACGTGAGCTGCAATAATGATGTTAAAATTTTGCAGGGATGTATTTAATGGGGTTTGCTATTTCCACACCAACTACGTACATCCACATTTTCTTTACAGGGGAGCCATTGACGATATACATGAAAAGACGCAGCCACCGACCTGTGTTTGAAATGTCGATGTGAAAACATGAAATTGAGCAGAATTTGTCTCCAACAATGTCTTTCAATGTCATTTCTCCATAATTTCTTTGAAACTTCACGTGAGATGCTTTTTTTTTTTAATGAAAGAGGTGCTATTTTTAATAGTAGTAGATGTTACAGGTGTTTATACCTTCAGTTTATTTTGGTTTTAAATCAAAATAAAAAAATCGATTTACTCAATTTTGTAAAATAAAATATTTGTTTTAACTTTAATTTTTTTGTTAATTTAATTTAGTTTAGTTTCTATCTTTTTAAGTGATTAAATTATCTCTCATTTTTTTTTTCAAATATTTATTTCTTTATTAATAGTAGTTAGACATGTTTATTGTTTAATGTATTCTCCAATCTAGAATCATAGAACAAACACAATAATAAACCTAACACACCAACAGACAAAAACGAATTTATAAGAGTATCTACAACATAACCAAAAAAAAAGAAAGCCCAATTTCATCCCTTTATTCTAGTGCTGCAACCATATATCCTTGCGAGTCCATCCTGCATATTGTATAGGAGGCATCAGTATTGCATCAAGATTAAAGAATAAGTTGTGTTGTATTTTAGTTGTGACTAATACGATTCATTATAAATTTTATATTTTATATTGATAATTAATATAATAATAATTTTAAAAAAATAATAATTTGTCTCAATAATTTATTTTTTGGTCAAAAAAGTATTTTACTTTAATTTTTATAATTTTGTAAAATTTTTCCTCGTAACTTTTTATTATTGAAGTATTAGTCTTCGAGCATTAAAAAAAATCACTAATGTATCCCATATCCAATCCGTACTGCTAAACAATGTCCATTTTTGAGTTATTTGTGAGATATGTAACAATTGGATGGCACATCGTCTGCAATGTTCTAACTTAACAGTTAGTACTTAAATTACATTAAAAAATATAATAAAAACTATTTATTACTTTACTTATATTTAATCAAAAGAGGTGAATTTTAAATTTAAAAATAAGTTTACGTGAAAAGTATATACATTTATTATTATTTTTTTATTTTTTGGTAAATATTTTATTTTCTTTTGTTTGGATATGACATTTATACTCAAAGGATTTTAACAAGACTCTCGATTCTATGACTAATAATTTGCAATATATATTTGAAAGTTATTTTGTGAAAATTACAAAATGACTAATTTACTAGCACAATTGAACAGCAAGTAAGACTTGTTCTCAGGTGAATAGTAAGTAGAAATAATATGTAAGTAGATGCTTTTTGAATATATGTTAGTAAAGAAAGATGCATTTCATTGTGTGACCGTAACAACATTAGAGAGGATATTTATTTTTGGTCACAACTAGTAATGACATATGATCTGATATTGAATACAACTTATAAAAGCCACATCTAAGGGTTTAAGCAGAGCAGCAAAATAAAGGTTGGATTATTACTAACAACACTAAATCACCACTTTTTCAATATGAGACAAAAGGTCTGCATCTTCAACATTCAAACGATGCCTTCAAGCAATATCTCCTGCAAAACACCCTTTATTTAATTATATTTAAATTAAATGTAGACAACAGATATAATTAACCAGCAAAAAAGATAAAAAAAAAAAAAAAACCCAACAAACTTTGCTAGGCGTTTTTGGTAATAAAAGGAGGATGTACGAAAACGTATAGTTCAATGCGGAGGATGTACCTTTGCAAGCAGTAGACCCAATATTCATGTGCTTCTGGCATAAGAAATTGTGGATGGAAGCTTTAGGAATCTCAATCTGACAGAGGAATCTCACATAAGAGAAAGGGATGAGAAAAAAATTCAGGCCAATCAAACATATAGAGAGGGTACCCATAGGAGTAATAATATTGCAAAGTGAGAATCTCGCTCTACCAATAAATAAATTGGAAGGTCTTGAGTATGCAATGATTTGAAATAATGACAATAAATGGAATAACAAAAACAAAATTCAGGCATTAATTTTTTTTGCCTCAATAGAAATATGATTAGCTCTACTCATAAAATAGTAAAAAATGAACTAAGTAGCATCAATTATTTATGCTTTTGTTATTAGACTTTCAATAAAAATATGACACAATTTTCATTTCACAATAAGATGACAATGCAGCATGTCATTGACTTTTTTATTTAAACTTATATATATATATATATATATATGTCTTAACTTTCTTTTACCTGTCACAGTCAGGTACCATTTTGCTGACTTGATTGTCTCTGTACATGTTATCTGCTATCAGAATTGCCCCTTCATTGACTTTCCGGATATGCTCTGAAAATTCAAGTAGAGATAATGCATCTTATAGTTTGAAAAAGCTCTGAATCTGCAAATTCATTTAATGGTGACCAAAATGATTGGTGATTTGGCTAAACTTTTAATGGTAACAAAAAGCAATTGCATACGATCGATAGGCTATATCCTGATGCAAACTGGAAATTTAATAGCAATGTAAAAATATTTAAGCACAGCTATTCCTATGAGTGGTTGAGAAAGTAAAATACCTTTACAGCCTTATATGTAAGAACCAGTGTTTAATTTTGAAAGATCTGACCGATCTCCTTACTTAAACACCTTTCTGGTTGCAGTGTTCATCCTTTTCCATTGGGAAACTGTTATAATCTTCTCCAAAACATGCAGGAAACAGCTATGGGAAATCACACGAGCTCCACAGTCCACTTGATAAGTTATTATTGTACATGCCAAACAAAAATTCAATTATGATAAGATGACATAAATATGAGGTCAAGACAACTTGAAGGATTTATATTTTGGTCACCACTAGTAAGGATAACAAAAATTCTCATTATTACTGACTCGGAATCACAAACAGATCCTGCTTGTGGTTAATGATCTGCTTTAATCTAATTAGAATCTTGATGAATTGTACTTGTTTCCATGCAGTCAATAACATTTACAATGTTCTGAAAAACGACATAGAAAAAAAAGCTTAGGAATAAAAAAAAAATATAAAGCAAATTTTTAAGAAGAATCAAATACAATTACAAATAGACCTTGCTACCTATTGCTGCTTAAAACTGGGTGCATGTCCTTTTATTTTTCTCTTTCAGGCATTATTTTGAACATACCAATGAAGCTTTCGAGCAATGTTTCCCAGAGCTGTCTCTGTAAAATGCTGTATTTATTTATGTATATGTAATTTTATACAGCATAACCAAAAAAAGAGATGAAATAAAATAAAATTTAGAAAGGCGCTTTTGTTGGAAAAAATGTGGAAGTACCTTTACAAGCATAAGAAGCAGTGTTCATGTTCCTTCTGGTCAACAAAATTGCAGATCCTAGCTTTAGGAATCTCAATCTAACATATCTCGACTGGTACGTCAGCCTGTGGGTGCATTTGCAATGTTATTGCAGAGTGAGAATATAGCTCTTCCATAGGAGCAATGAATTGGACGGTCTTACGCATGCAATAGCTTGAAATAATGACAATAATTAAAATAATAAACAAAATGTAGTCGTTAATTTTACTCAGAAGGGTCAAATGGACTCTATGGAGATCCGTTTAGCCGTGCTTATAAAACAATAAATAATTATTTTTGTGTTGTTTCTAAACTCTTGAGGAGAAGTATCATACGTAAATCATAATTTTCTTGTAATAATTCATTTCGTTACCCCACTGGTTTCTCAAACCTGTAAAATTCACTATATATCTTAATTTTATTAAAGAACTCGAACAAATAAAAAAAATTCAAAGGATTGCTCATAAATTTTGTGAATAATAGAATTTTGTGGCAGGGCAGTATTAATGAGTAGGCAATTCTCAAGAGTCCTCTCAAACCATTTCCAGTTGCAAGATTAATCAAAGATGTGGTCTATTACAAAATGTGAGGAAGGTGTCAGAAAATTAGCAGACATATTATAAGTGCAACATATAGAGGAGGGGGTGTAAATGTAGAGGAAGTACGTACCTTTAGAGCCATAAGAGCCTCTGTCTCTAGAAAATGTCTTCCCCGAAGGTGACGTGAGGGATGTGAGAAATTTTTGGCCAATCTTGTCCTGTCTCCTTTCGGCATCTTTGCTCGAGCAATTCGCAACCCAAACCAATGTATAAATGAGTAAGGGATGTGGGTAAACCATTGTCTGGCATGCCTTCGAAACTCATACTTGGGCAGAAATCAAAAGATAAGGAAGATAGAGAGTGGAGGTGGAGAACACTGCTGTAGTTTATTCTTTTCAAGTTGTAGCAATCTCTAAATTCAAGGGAGTGAAGATTGGGAGGCAGCAATCCCTCCTCAGGGAAAGACTCCACATCTTCAAACTTATCACTAATTACTAGTTCTTTCAAAGAAAGGATCTCATGCAAACCCCAATCCTTGCGAGAAGCAATCACTTTCGGACATGCCCATATCATAAGACGGTGTAGATTTGAAAGCAAACCTCCCTGTGGAAGTGATTCCATCTCTGGACAATCGAATAAACTCAGGTCACCAAGAGGAGGAAGGTCGTCTGTGGAGCTCCATCTTGGCAAGTCTTCCACTAAAATCTTCTTACACCCCATTAAATATAGCTCTTCCAAGGCAGAGGCCTTGGGAAGTGCTGTCTTCAGATTAGAACACCCATCAATATTTAACTTTTTTAAAGAAGGAAGATGCTGAGGTAGAGACTTGGTCAATTTTGGACAACTCCATATCCAAAGCTCTTCAAGGCAAGGGAAGCTGTCACCTTCATAACATACATTCCATTCTTCCCATTCGCTCATCATTTGAAACTTTAAAAATGCAAGGGATCGAAATGGAACATTTGAGGAGCCATTCCCATAAAACTCTTCATCTATCACCTTTATTCCACCCAATCCAGAAATCTTGAGTTTCTCGAGGGAAGGAAGTTGTCCAAGTGGTGGTAAGTTGACACAGCTGGTGCAATCATCCAAATTTAAAGACACTAAATTGGACAACTGAGAACTTCCAAACCAATTCGGAAATCTCATACCCCCATAGCATATAATCTGAAGCTCTTTTACTTCACAATTTGGCTCCAGTGCCTCCAATATATGCTCTTCCATTTCTTGTGATACTTCACGTCTTTCCATGTACTTATTCCAATCCAACACTAATTCAACCAAATGCTTCTCTCTCAAATTGGCCTCTCTGGTATTCTTAGGATCAATTACGTTATTCAGAATTAAAAGAATTAGCTTACCCTTTAAATGTTTTAGGGCTCCTAATTCCTTTAATTCTGATTCTTTATTTTTTCTCACAACAAATTGGGACATTGTTTGGAGCTTCTCTAGCTTGCTCATATATTTGGGCATCTTCTTTATACCACTTTTTTCCAAGTCAAGATGATGCAAGTTGATGAGTTTGTGAAACTTTGACGGCAACTTGGTCAAACGTCGAAAATTTTTTAATTTCAGTGTCTGCAGATTAATCATTGAACACATCGAATCTGGCAACTTTTTAATTGCAGTATTCGAAAGATCTAAATAACGTAAGTGCAATAAATTGTTAACATCATTCTTCAACTTTTTAACACTCGCATGTCCATTCAAAGATAATGCACGCATGTACTTAAGATGAATAAGTCTAGATAGCATATTGCCCTTTTTAACAAAAATCGAGCTATCCTTTTGCTGCAACTCAAGAAAGCTGTGTAATTGGTGGCACTTGAATATATCCTCAAAGTTGTGAACTTTTTGGTAATCATTGCCTAAATGTGTAAGGTAACGAGCCTTTGTTGAAATTTCTTGCGTCCAATCATACTCAAGCCGCAAGCAAAACTCCCCCATCACAGATTTTGCTAAGTCATTCAAAAGGTCATGCATAATGAAGTAATTACCACCTCTTTTTGATGGTTCAAAAAAAGATCTTGATTCTAGATCATTGAAAATTTCATTACCCACTTCTTCTAGGTTCTCTCCTATTTGAACAGAATGCAATAAACCTTCTGCCATCCATAATTGGATTAGAACATTCTTGTCTATAACATAATCTTTTGGAAAGATGGAACAATAAGTAAAACAACGTTTAAGATTTGAAGACAAATAATGGTAGCTAAGCCTTAATGATGGGATTATATTGCTATCATCTTCTGATAAATGCCAAATACTACTCTTCAAAATCTTTTCCCAATCTTGATAAGATTGTTTTGTGTATAGAAGACTTCCCATTGTTTTAATTGCTAAAGGCAATCCTCCACACTTTTTAACAATTTCTCTACCAATTTCTTTAAGTTTTGGATCCCCAACATGTTGTTGGTCATTAAATGCATGTCCTGCAAATAACTTCCAACAATCTTCATCATGTAATGGTTTCAAATCATATATATCAGTACAATACATGACTTCTGCCAACTTTTTATTACGCGTTGTTACGTGGATTTTACTTCCTGGAGCCACATGCTTGGAAGGAGCATGGAAGACCTCCCAAATTTGACGATTCTCATTCCATACATCGTCAAGAACGAGAAAAAAATTCTTACCCATCAATTTCTCTTTTAATTTCTCATTTGGATTTTTTGTCTGACTATGAGGTGTTTCTAGTTTTTTTGCTACACTATCAAGAGGTGTTTTTGGTATTTTAGGTTCACTATCAAGTGTTTCTAGAATTGCATTTGTAGCTTGAACAACATCAAATTCTTCCGAAATACACACCCAAGCAGAGTGTTGAAATTGATCCTTCATCCGTTTGTCTTCATTGAGAAGCCGTGCGAGAGTTGTCTTACCCACCCCTCCCATACCCACTATAGCTATCACGTTCACTGGCAGCTTATTCACACTTTTGTTTTGATTCTCACCCATGTCACGTGATAATAAAATCTCTATTATTTTCTCTTTATCAGCATCTCTACCATATGTATTGGACTCATCTATTAAAGATGTTGTTGGCAATCTTTTGAATACTTTCCTATTCATTCCCCGTTGTATGCCAGCAACAGTAGAGCCTTCCCTCAATCCCAGTATCTCATTTTGCTTTATAAGATACTCCAGGTTGTCAAGCACTTGTTTGATACTTGACTCTATCCTTTTGTTGGATAGATTTCGATTAACACAAGCATTAAAGAAGCCTCGTACCTTGCTGGACGCAGTTTGCGATTCAGCTTCCAGCTTCTGTCGCAATGCCTCAGTAGCAATCTCATCCAACAAGTCTTCAGCCTTAAAGACTTCGTCTTTCAGCTCATCAAGCCACTGCTTCACATAACGATCTCCGTACTTCCTTTCCTCTGCATCTTCAATGACTTTGTTGACAGAAATAAGGATGATGCGTAGTTTTTTCAGCAACCCATCATTTAGCTTTCTGCGAAGGAAGAAGTCAAGAACTTCACCCGAAGCCAACCTCTCGAACGCCACCTGAAGGGAAGATTGGAGAAACACTCCAGCCACCAGCTCTGCCATGGTTTTCTGGGTTTGTTAACACAAGGGTGAGGAAGAGTGAAGAAGAAACTGAGGGTGGTTGATGATTCACTTTGTGGGCGAGGGACAGATAATAATAATAGATGAAAGGCTCACTTGGTTGGTTGGTTTTTGGCAATTACTCCGAAATGGAAATCTGAGTTGCGATTATGTGACGGTGTTGAAGGGATGCAAAGGAGTTCCATTTATGCTTGGCGTTTCAAAATTTAACGTTGATTTGCATGTCGGGAATATGAATAATTCCTTGCTTAAAGATTTGGGTTGATTTGTTTGTGGGCTGTCTTAATGATTCTTTGCTTATGATGTGGGTTTATTTGCCTATGGGAATTCTCGTGTTGATGGTCCATTGGCTTCTTTTCGATCCTTTTTTTTTTCGTTTGAAGTATAAATTATTTGAATTTCAGTTAAATTTTGTTAAAATTACTTTTTTTATTTTTGAAATTTACACAAACTTATTTTAAGATTTATTATATAAAATTTTTTTAATTTTGTTGAATTATATTTATACCAACTTCTTTTTTATTTTTAAGTTTTATATAATCATTCCTTAAAATAAAGAATAAATTACATAAACATGCCTTGATATTTTTGAAATTGAACTAGTCTTCCTTTTATATTAATGAAGGTTTTATGTATATATTTTAAAAATAGAAAAGAGGTATGTGTAACAAGTATATTACAAATTAATGGTATACCAAGTTATTAAACTAATTTTCAAATTCAAATGAATTAATTAAATAATAAAATTAATATATACTGACATTTGAATCAAATTATTAAATTACAAGATATTTTGTGATGAAATATTCTTGATGTTTTGATAGAAGCTGTTGCATATATGCAAAAGTTTGCAGTAAAATGGTATCAGAAAGTACATTATATGAAACACTATCAATACTTATGAAGTCATAATTTACAATGAGATAGATGCTTCAAAATATATTCAATTAAATCTGTGCTCACAAGGAAAGGGATTCCCTTCTTTATCATTATTTTTTTTTCCTTTTCCCACTTTACTACTTCCACACCCAATGTTTAAAATAAATGGAATGGAATGGGAATAATAAAAGTTAAAAAAGAATATGTACTCTCCAGAAAAATGACTATCATTTAGAATAAATTTGACTGTTTAGTGAATCTAGATTCATATGTATTCAAAATAATTTTCTTTTTGAAAAAGAATAGATTTGTCATTCAAATTTCCAGCAAACCCCCTGTCGTAGGCAAACTTTCATGTGACACCTCTGGTGAACTTTCCGGCAAATTCTTCGTCTCTCTCTTTTCTCTTTTAAATTAAGGATAATTCCATAAATGTACATCATCCCAAAAAGGAAAAAAAGAAAAGTAAATGTATGCATCAAACTGTAAAAAAGTCCCATTAGAAGCATTAAAATGTAAATCTACTAACTACTTTTTCATAGCATCGCTACAAGAAATATCTTTTCTTTTTAATCTCCTAGTTCCATTTTATCATAGTCCGGACCCGAAAATGATTTATTTGAAATATTTATAAACTTATTAAAACACCATTAAATTGTGATATGATATTAAAAAAGTGTTGAAATTTGATAAACATCTTTTAATATGTATTTCTAAATGAAGAGAAAGAAATTAAGATGAATCTCCCTAGTTTGTGGGTGTTTTTATACCTAAACTCTGTTTAGTATGAGAGAATGGCTCAGAAAAAATGAAAATAGGTGATGGATTCTCTTGTGAAGCGGGTTTGGTACCCAAGTTGTTTCATTCTCAGGAATCAGATATTCTCATGTTTATGGGAATAACCCATAAGAGATGGTGGAAATGAGTTGAAGCCATAGGAATCGACATTTGGATTAAAATACCCATGCTAAAAACATTTTTTCACTTCCTTCGAGTTCGACGACACCGCTTCTCTACCATTGTCATAAGGTTTGGAATGAGCTTAGCAATCAGACTGGAGTTGCATTGATGGTGGGCGTTTTGGGTTCATTTGCTCTATGCCACCAATGGTTTTTGGGTTTATCACATCACTAATGACCTTGCTCTTTCACAGATCCATCAAAAGGGAGATTTGGAAACTTGTTGCTGCCGTCAAGTTGCCAACCTGCCACATTGTGCCTTCTCGTTCTGCCGTTGTCGATGTCCATTGTCGACTTCTCACCCTTGATTTGTGGTGACAGATTTGAAACTTCTCACTCTCGTTGTGCCTTCCTAGTTGTTGTGGTGGCTTGTTTGTGATGACAGATCCATCGTGAACTTTTTTTTTTTAAATTGGCTTGTCTGGTGGCTATCGTAGTGGCTGTGGGCGGAGGAAGATGATAGTGGTGGTTGGGGCCAACAAAGAAAGAAGAAAGGAGGAAAGATGGAGAGTTTTTATTTTTTTTTAATTTGAGAGCATTTGAAAATTTTGTGTGTGCCTTTTTTTCCTTTGTTATTCCTATTATCATTTTTTGATATATCAAATATACATTTAAAATTCATTATCATTCTTATTCATATTCTTATTTTTATTTTTATTCTCATTTTATAAAAAATTATTCTATTTACTAAATAGGGCCTTAGTCCCTTAGGAGTAGAATTAGTAAAAGTGGTGTTTACAGGACTGGATGGCGGATTGCATTGGCCCAGCCCAAAGCAATATTGACATATTTCAAAATTTCCCACATCGTTCATAGTAATGCTCCACTGGAAAACGCTAGCAATGGTTTCTATGTCCAATAAAAGATATTGAGCAAAACAATTGAAGGAAGTGGAAACTGGAAACTATTATGTATGTTATATTTAGATTAGATGAAAGAGATATACTCTTGAGGTGTAACCATTGTCGAACAGGACATTTTGAGTTCTTAGTGCTTTGTGATTAACAAACGGTTGGTAATTCCTCTTGGCCAAAGGTGAAGCGTAATTAATTTAAGTTACTTTTACCGGTTATTGCTTTGTATATATCCCCGGTTCTTGTGTTTTTTTATTTTTGGGTCTATCTTTTGTAACTGTTTACCATTTTGATCAATATATTCCCTCTTCATTCAAAAAAAAAGTTTACTTTTACCGGTTATAATAATCAGCGGTGTTGAAATTATTTTACATATGCACTAACCTTTGAATTTTATTGATCAAAGACATTCCATCAACGTTAAGATGTATACAAAAATAAAATCAAAAGTGGACTTCAGGTATTATATATAAACTCTAGGATGAACTATATTATTCATTACTAATAAACAATGTAATTGTCTATAAATTTTATCGCTTTATACTTTTTCTTTTTTTTTTTTAAATTATGAGATAGGATAGATCAGTTGGCCTTTATAAGAGACAATTTGGAGTCATCATATTTACTTTTGCGCTATGTTTGCATTTTCATGTGCTCACCCTCAGGAATACATCAAGTGACATAAAATGCAGGTGAATATATCTATGTCAGTATATAAAATTCATACAAAATTTACAAATGCCACACTACTAAAAAATAGTGAATAGGGTGGCTCATTTTTTTAGACCCTGCGCAATATATGAAAAAATAGGTCTAATTATACATATTATTTTCATAGCACTTCTAATTTTGCATTCTCCATTCAACAAAAAATTCTCGACATACTTGCCTCTGTTTTTAGCATACATGTCAAGCTAAACATAATAGTAAGTACTAGGATTGCATGTAGGTACGTAAGGATTTTGATTCTTCCGATTTATTCAGCTGATTTTGTATCGAGTAGGAGAAAGAGAAGCGGAAAAAGGAAAAGGAAGAAGTAGATGAGATTTTTTTAAGTTAAACAAAGGAGGAATTTGGTGCCTCTAAAGTTTAGTAAAGTTAGTTTGAATAGGGGAGGAGAGAGTTTTTATAAATTAAATAAACAAGAAAAAGAAACTAATCACAACTTCACAAATCTCCCAATTGTGAGAGTCCCATACACTCACTTCTAGTGGTTCCTATCCCGTTCTCTTTCTAAATTGAGAGAAATTCAACAAAGAGTAAATCGAAAGGATTCAAATCTATTTACGTACATATCGTTGCCAAATAAGAACCTATAAAATTCAGTCTTCAACATCAAATAAGCCAAAGGAGAATACTAACTTCAACTGAGTAACTTATGATTAAGATAAACCTGATGAAGACACGATTTCTTAGCACATATCTGAGGCAGTGATTAATCCACTAAAGCACATAAACATCTGATTCAAATTAGTTAACAAAACAGCAGCAAATATTGAATGCAACAAAAGAACTTGTTAATGGATCCCCTACATTTATAGGAAAAAAGTAAAGGTGCTTATCCTCTTCTCTCTATATAACTTTTTCCCTACATCAATGGGATTCATTTTCAAAACTGATAAATTGAGGTGGAAACGGGGTAAAATCTGATCATATGCAGAACACCAGTCAACTCCAAAATTGAAATTATTATGATGACAAATATGGCTTGTTGTATCTCTTCTCTTGGACATGATTTTTGGTAGAAACCAAAATCTACAAGCCAACATAGAGACTCAATCTCAATATCCAACGATGAAGAACAACTGGCTGCCAATTTGCATAAATAAAACTCCCATAATAGGCCGACAATTAATATGAGATTTGGGTGGTTTTGCTACTCCATACACGCATCTGGTGTAGTTATGATAAAAACACCTCAGCACTCACCACCTTGAGTGTGTTTAGGCACTCAGATACACACTAGCAGTCATGTTTTTTAATAGAAGTAAGGTATTGTGAAGCCTTAAAAGCATACAATTACGCAACTGTTGCTTGGGAATCTGTGAAGGTAGGCCTAAGCGATTGTGCTTGATTAAAATCCAGACAGCTGACAACGAAAGAAAACCTATGCATTACAAGTAAAGCCATATAGAATCTATGTTGAAAGCATAGCAATAGACATGGAAGTGATAATGGAAAGAATTACCCTCAGATTTCTACACAACTTCTCTCTTCATTGAGAGGTTTCCAGCTCCTGAGCTCCAACATCCGCAGGCCCATTGTTAGAAGCATTCTCAGAAGTGTCTATGCAAGGACTAATTCTAAACTGATCCATTGGCTGGACATGGGCCTCGATCAATGAACAAGAATTCTTCAGCCCTTGCTGAGAAGATTGCTTATTACTGTTCATATCTCCATCTGGCAAGCACTTCATGGTCAAATTCGGCAGGTTAGCTGTGTGGCTTTTATTTAGCGTCTTAGCAGAGATAGGTGAGTCAAGTTTATCAGCATAATTTCCAGTTAACTCCAGAGGCCTATGAAAGAGCAAATGAGCCACAGTCCGATCGATGGGGTTTGTCTCTGTTTCACCGTGGGGCATCTTGGGATATCTGTGATGCCAAATGGTTCATACAGGAACATTACTTAGCGTCTTAAAAATCAAGGGGATAACCATAACCAGAAAGTTACATTGATATTATTATTCAAGCAAAATCAGAAAATATAGTGGAGACATTACTTTCATCTTTGAATTTAAGCTTTGGTTTTTTTTCTTGGACCAAGAATTTAAGTTATGAATATATATTCAGATGAAAAACACAACTACCTGATTAATCTGTTCAATGAAATCCAGCAAATTAACTGCTCTAGCAAATGAATTATTATTTAGGTGATTGCTAACATAGCGTCAGTGGTTGTCTACGAACAGCAAGTACGGTTATGAGATGCAGAAAACAGCTTTATCATGCCAAATTTTTAAAATCCTGAATTGCTTTTTTAGAGCTTTGTCTTGGTAAAAGAAAAATACACCACAAAATAACCAGTAACTAAACTAAGATGGGCTCAATGAAGTGAAAGTAAAACCAAATTGGTGCAACTTTATGCATTTGCACCATGTCGAAGAAAAATTGGAAAATTGAGTTGCCACCCTCTCTATAACATGACTCCACCACTGTCTGTTTCTAATGTTGTGCATCAGAGGTGAAGAAATATACTGAACTCCTACACAAGCACTGGATATTTCTCATGAAGTAATGCTAGTACCAAGTAATAAAAAATATTATTTTCCACCTTTTCTGCTTCATTTGTAAATGATATAAACTACATTTGTAAATGATATAAACTAATCTAATAAGTGGAACTCCAGCAAGTCATGGAAATTAAAGGAGCATTGTATTATAATATCTTTCCTAACCTGTTTTGGCACTGGATTTCTTCTCTTTGAAGAACATCATGTTCTACTCTGCTACTTTTGTTCGTACTGCTAGTATCACTAGCAGGATGCCTTTTCATTGCACTTTGTGCCAAGCGGAACAAGCTATCTCTGATGCAGAGTCTTATTCTGATGTCCAACTGTAGAGAAAAGTATGCCTCGGGATTGTAGCCATGTCTGAATTAATATACAAGGAAATAATCATGTTATAAAGTGTTCACGACTAACAACTCAGCCATACCTTTGATATAATGTCCTGAAGCTTGTACAGTATCGTTTCTTCAACAAAACACTCATCAATGGCTGTAGAGATTGTATTGGAGTCATCTTGTTCAATAGGTGGATCCATAGTAGGAAAAGTGCTTCGATCTTCAACTTCAGGATTGGCCCCATCAGAGGGATGATTTTGCATTTCTAGAAGATATGTCTGACTAATGGACTTATTAGTGCTAGGAACCTGATTGCCCAATTGCTGCTGTTGTTTCTGAATAGCAAGCATTGCCTGCATTTGTTGCCGCCTCCTCAATTTTTCAATTTTTTCCTGAGGAGTCATGGTTGGAGGCTTGATTCCAGACTTCTTCACAGGATTCACTAAATTACTAGACACTTCATATCCAGAAAGTAGAGGTTGATGCCCGAGATCTCCTGAGTGAGCCTGAGATAACATTGGGATAGCAGGATATCCATTTGACAGGTTTCCATACACAGGAGATGCAAGATAAGGATTCATAATGTTCTGATAAAAGTTCTCAGCTCCTTGAATCTGCTTCTGTCTTCCAAGAATTGAAGGGGGGGAAGATTGTATGACAGAAGGTGTCAATTGATTCTCAAATTGTTTTGACAGCTTTGTTGGAGGAGACCAACTGCCATAAAAATCCTGCAATCTTTTAGCCTCTTGTTTACCCTGTGATTTTTTCTGAACTTTCAACGGATTATTTTGTCCAAAAGCCTGAATAATAGCATAAGTTAAATGCAAATAGGTCAATATAGATATGTTGACTAGAGCTGTTGCACAATATTATGCCAATAGTTGCAAAATATATTTACTAGCAGGCACAAATAACATGATTATTTTATCTTGATTCCGTTAATGGTTGTCATAACTTTGTTTCAAAGTTACTTAATTTGTTTTTTATTTCCTCCAAGTTGTTTTTTTGTGGCATAATATCCTTATCTCTCCTTGCTCTGGTCTTTCTAGTTCTATTTCAGCTTACTTGCCTTTAAAAAAATGTTTGAACGGGTATATACCCAAACTTCAGTTATCCTACATAGATCGTTTAATGATGCTATGTTATAATTCATAGAATTAAAGGTTATTTTCCACAATTGGGAGAAAGCTAAACAGAGTCAATACGTTGCTCTTGGTTCTCTTACCAAGGAGGTATGGATTAACAAAAAGTTGCTCGAAACTGTGATGCACTAAAAGTAAAAGGAAATGTGTCTTGTGTTAACATAGTATTAGTATAAATAAAAGTTTGAGTTATTTTTATGTAAGCACTATAATTGTGTCTTTAGATAACATATTTTAACCAATCCCTTCCTTTTATACCTAACTCTAATCTTCCCAATTTACTCAACATGGTTCTAGATACTTGGAATCATCAGGCTTGAACCCTAACTCTAGCTTCCACAAATATAAGAAATAAAAGAAAAGAGAGTAAAAAATCCTGCAACTTGGGTTATGCTTTTGTTTGACAAATATATTTTATGGAAGGTTTGTATTCTGCCACCAGTTCACGGTATTCTAGTTTGGTTTAGCAGTCAAAGAAGCTGCAATCAAGACTCCTGGTGCAAACTAATGAGTCATAAGGAGTAGATACCGAAGGAGCTGTGTATTGAAAGCTTCAGCACTTGTACAATAGTTCTGTGTTATTGGTACCTTGATGTGAAATCTAAGTAAGATCAGATAGAAGAAAGTCAACGGAGCGAGTTAATGTGAACTATATATTACTATGGGCTTTGGCGGTGATCAATCACTCCAACTACACTAATATTTGATATTTACTGAAATCACTATGTTCCCCCACTTCTCAAAAAATGGACAAAAAAAAAGAAAGAAAGAAAGAAAGAAAGAAGCTAGAAACAATAGAGCGCTAGGATTTAAAACATCTTATCTGTTGAAGTCTCTTCTGACCCATCTTCAACATTCAACGCCAAGTCTTTTGGTGCTCCGACACATCTAACGTAGATATGAAAACATAGGAAAGAATAGAGCCTTAGTTAATAAATTTGCTCCTTGATCTGCTAACGGTACGTGATGCACCTAAAGCACTCCATCAGCTACCTTCTTTCAAATGGAATGAAGGTGTGACTCCACATGTTTTAGTCTTGGTATGCAAGACAAGATTAGCAGCAAGTGAAACCATTCCAGAATTGTCAAACCAAACTCATAGTGTGTCTGTAACAGTGATTTTCATCTCTTTCAAAAGGGAGATTAGCCACATAACATAAATGACAGCATCTGCTAAGCTTCTACATTGAGCTTCAGTGGTTGTTCCAGAGACCACTTGCTGATTCCAAGATGTCCAAGTAATAGGATTAGGTCAAAGGATAGACCCATATCATCCAAATTACTACCCCAGTAAGTAACAGCAAATGCTTGAAGCGTGAACTGAGGTGCTGATCGAATGATCAAGCCATGATTAATGGTGCCATTAAGATACTTCAATACAAATTTGACAGCATTCTGATGCATCTCCAACGGGTTTTGCAAAAATTGATTGAGCCTGTTAACCGTGTAAGTAATCAGGCCTAGTGTAGCACACATATTATAAGACACCCACAATACTCCAATATTGCTTGGCTTCCAAATATGCATCACTACCATCTTCTGACAATTGAATATTAGTTGCCAAGGGAGTAGGAAATGCCTTTGGAGCCAGCATAGAAGACTTTTCAAAAAGATTATGAATGTACTTTTGTGTTAGTAAGATGCCATGAGTAAGGGTAGAAAACTCAATAGCCAGAAAATAAGATAGCCTACCAACATCTTCAATAGAAAACACTTGACTCATTTGCCCAATAAGACCTTAAATCTCTTGTTCATTGCTGCCCATTACCACCAAATCATCAGCATGTACAAGAAGATAGAGGATAGCAGCTGAAGATCATTTGATGAGCAAACAAGGATCTGCCTTAGATGAAAACCAGGCACATGATGCCTGTTTAAAACTATACATAGCCTTAGTCGACACACTAACACTTCATTCAGCATCTTACTGCTACACTAAAACCCTGGAAGTTGATCCAAAAAAACTTCCTGATATAGGACAAGTGAGCAAAAGGAGAAAGGGAGAAAGAGGAAGAACAAGAGAAGAATTGCGGAGAAAAAGGGAAAAAATTTTGAGGGAGAATAGAGATCTAGAGGGGAGAAGTGAGAACTTAGAGGAGAAATGTGACAGCAAAGTAACCCTAGGACTATTTTCAGAACCCTACATATAATGAGGCAAAATTCTCAATTCCCAGCCTTGATAACGAGATGCAATCTGAACATACATAGAATATCAGGCAAGATGTTAAGTAGCCCTGAAATCAGGATACAAAGCAGCATCCAATTGAGCATCTACATCTGCAGAAGAATCACGATTGGTGACATTTACAGCAAATGTAGGGTGATTAGGAGTATGGTTAATAGGAGTTGAAAAAAGAGGCATGGGCTGATGATCCAAATATTCCATATGACAACAATAAGGCATGTAAATCAAGCCTGTAATAGCATCGCTGAGCAATGTGCCCAAGGTGATGACAGATTTGACACTCTGCATGGTTAAGAGACACAAATCTACAATGTCCTCTGCCTCTGAAACCTGCACTCTATCCTCTGAATTCACAACCTTGCCACTAACTCTAGTGTGATACACTAAGTCATATGTGTTAGTATTTGAATCATACCTTGGAGTAGCTGCTACATTTGCATGTATTGAAGCATGATTTAGAAAAGCTTTCTGTCTAGCTTCAGTGACAAGTAGCATTGCTGTGGCAGTGGTTAAATCATATGTGGATTATTATTGTAATTGGTTCATACTTCAGTGGCAGTCCATTCAATAGATGTGAGACATGCACAGGATCATCCACCTTTTGTCCAAGAATTGCCAAGTGATCACAAATGGACTTCACGTAGGCTATGCATTCACACATTGACAACTCACATTTTTGTTGATTACTAAACAAATTAAAATAATTCAGGTTAACTTCGTGGAAAATAGCCTGCAAATCAGTGTCCGTATTGTTGCAAAAGTATCATATCCAACTAGTTCAGGCAATAATAGCTGACTTGCCGAAGATAATAGCCATGAAGCAAGAGCAAAATTTTGTCATTCTTATGGTACAAATTATGGATTTTGTACCTCCTGTCCTCGCATCTCGGATTGTTGCTTGTGGTATCGCTACTGTACCTTCCAGATAGGGATGAAACTGGTATAACTTTACCACAAACTAAACATGCTGATTCCAAAGAAGAGGGTTGTTTTCATCTAATTTAACACTCACCTTCTTGTTTCAAAACATATCCGTCAAAAGTGCTGATGCAGCAACACTGACTAGTAAGCTGGAATAGCTTCCAGCTGCAACATTTCCATTCTCACTTCAACTATCTTCACTGTTCGACTGAGTTTCAGTAGACATTTATGCTAAATTGAGCATATTAAACTAAATCGGCATCCTTTGTTCTTAATAGTGTATCTCCTACACCTAGATCTGGATTGAAGCCTCATTGGCATCGAGAAGCTCTTATACCATGTCACAAAGTGTATTGAGATATGAAACGCATTTTATGATTCTGAACTATAAAACAGGGTACATGTACTATATGTTGCCACAGGATTAGGGCTCGGCCCATAACTCTAGCTACACTAATATTTGATATATGCTGATTATAATAAGTCTCAGTAATTAATATGAATAGGGATTAAGCAGTTGATGGAACCCGAAACCAGAATTCCACTAAAATGCCCTTTGGCTACTGAATTGACACAATAAAAGAGAGAATGCTATCATATTCAAAGAAATCGATGAGGATTTGATTACAGCAGCTTAATAAGAATATAAAAACAGCAAGATAAAAGAAGCTAACTAAGGAAAAGAGAATACTCCTATAGTAGATTAAAAGAAGTTAGTTGTAGTGCACCTATAGCAAAGGGTATGTGTCATTATGCGTTCATACCATCACAGATAGTCTAAATAGAGGTTTAAGGGTAAAATTGATGTGCACACCAAACACTATCATTGAGTTCATCAGAAACAGATTTTGTTTGGCCTCTTCTTTTTCCTTCTAACTTCAACTTTCATTATTTTCTTTAATACTTTCTCATTCCAAATGATACTTGTTCATCATAATCTGTGAGGTCATAATTGTTGATCCATAATTAAATTCTTTACTTAGTGACAAAACTGGTCCAGAACTCCAGATTCAAAGTTTTCTAGCCAAGAATAGACACAACATCAATTTCTGGGTTACCTTATCAGTAAGTTCATTAGCAGTTGCAACATTTTCAACAGCTAACCCAGAGGTTGAAGAAGTGATTCTTCCTACCATATCCTGATTTTTCGGTGGGGAAGAAAATGAAATAAGTAATCTCATAGTTACCCTATACAGGCAAAGAACTTGATATTATAATGGCTGGTGCTTCAAATTGACTTGGCATACCTGATGCTCCTTTCCAGCAGGCTTGCTTCTCTCTCCACCGTATGTCACATCAGCTGTGATAGCATGCACTTTTGGCGTATCATGGCATGCAGGACCACCAATCTTGCCATAGCTGAGGTCAAATAATTGGTCATTACATTGAATGTAATCTGCTTTAATTTCCAAAGGCTCAGATCTGTTCCTTAAAGCACGTGCTGTACTAGGAGTATCCAAGGATATAGGTACTGTGCTGTTACTCACATCTTTAGAAGACCACAGCTCCCCAGCATTATCAAGACTTACATGGCTAAAAATAGGATCATCATTGCTGCAAAATATCACTTGTGAGAATATTGAGTCAGATGGATAACATTATAAAAGCACGAAAAATAGGTAACTGATTTTTATATATGACAAGCTGTGTATCAATGATATTCAGTGTTCAGACGAATTTTAATACTTCTATTCAATGTTATCCATTATGTCCACTATCTAATGAATGACAAGGGAATATCATAACACCTATAAAATAACATTCTAAGTACAAAAAAGGCAACATGAAATCTTGTTACCAATTTGAATGAGTCAAGATGTTCGCAAAATTTACACAAATAGAAGGCCTCCTTATTTCAGTTTATTTAATAGAAAAATTATTGCAGTCACAACAGTGCACAACTGGACACATTGTTTCTTCTGAGTTCAACAAAAAAATCATTTTTTTGGAGCCACACAAACTCAGATAGAGTGATGTGCCAACAGTTTCATACAGTACAGTTGTGACTGCAAAAGTTCTCATAAAGAGGGTGGGGAAGAAAGAGAAAATTTCTGTCCTTTATCCCTACAGATAAGGTACTAGAAGAAGGTAAACAGACTTGAGTAATTTGGAAAAAGAATCACACCAACGGCAAAGAAATTCGTGATTATAATGTGCTATCAAGACAATGAATACACCATATATGCAATGATAAAACAAATTTACATAACTTGAAAATTCGGGCGAGGTCATCGAAGCTTCCTATGTTTCCCCAGCCATAGTCAACAAAGTCACCTTGTTCTTTACCTTCATTTGCACTTTGGAAAGCTTCAATATCCTTTCCAAGTTGAGCAGTCTCTTCTGTTGAACATATATAAAATTAGTAATAATAAAATAAAACTGCATTTCATGGATGTTAGTCATTTGCATACAAATTTGGCAAGACAAAAGTGAAACACACACAGGCATACAAGCATCCATGCTGCACATAGACAAACACAGAAACCCATGCTATATACATATAATTCCAGTAATTAGCATTTTTACCACCTCTTGATGAATTGAATGTTCTAATTTCACTAAAAGTTTCAGACACTTCAGTACCCAAGGAACCCTGATCAGTTTTAGCTGCACCGGATAAAGACAAGTCAGGCCATGAGTTAGTGTTATATCCTGAGGCAGATAGTCCTCCACTATCATCAAGTTTGGAAGTGCTTCCTAGCTTTCTGCAATGAACATCAATTTTAACCTCTGGCCTCTTCTGCTCAGTGAGCTTAATGCTAGTAGCTTCCTGATTCCATTGTTTCTTGTCTCCAAGATCTGCAGTTACCTCTGGAAAAGGCACAATATGATCATCACTCACACCTGCCTCGCCCCATATAATGTTGGCAAACTGAAAATAATCATTTATTAGGAATACAATAAAATATTGATGAGGTGAAATTCATCAAGAAAAAGGAAACAATGGGGATGTATGGACATTATATGTCAGTAAAGTTTAAAACAAGTCTGTTATCAGGTACACATGAAACCTCCAATGCTAAGACCTCACCTAAAGGCAAATGAAGGATATTTTATTTAATTTACAGAAATACTCAACAGATTCTGTATCAAATAAACATTCAAAACTTCTTGTACCAAATGGAGCAGATTTAAAGCTGGACTGCAGATATAATAAATCCACCACTTCATATAAAGCAGAAATTTCAATCTTTGAAGTACTACGTGGGTTTATGACAATATAGTTTAATATATATTAACTCTATGCATCAAAACAAAATTTAAATGGCACGTTGAAGTGTAATAGTGCTTGAATTTAATATTATTGCCCAATCATGGCTTTCATAATTTTAATTAGGAGAATGGAGGGCAGCAACCATCAAGCATCAAACTTTTGACCACTTGGTCATGCAGGCTCTGCTATCATGTGAAAAATCAGCTTATTTCAAAATCTCACACAATAAGTAAAGGCCCAAGATTCGTTTTATTCAGATCTGTAACACAAACAATGACTTGCCACAAACATCAATGAGTAAATAATCACATTTTCAAAATTCAGCATATGATAGATCGAACTCAAAATTTGGAGAACTTGGTCAACCCATCCATATAAACCTTCTGCAAACTGGAGGACTCACCCAACAAAATGGGACAAACACCAACTAAAACAATGGGGCAAAGCAAAAAATAAATGTTAGAGATAACTTCATAGAAAATTTTGCCCTTCAATCATTAGATACTGATTTCTACCTATCAAACACCACAGAGTTGTGCAACAAACTTCTATTTCCTAAATCTCATGGGACATTGATAACAATTTTAAGCTATCAAAATTAAAAACATTACTTCATGCATCAAACTGTAAAATCTTTACTCCCTTACCTTAATAAACTATGAATTGAATTAGTCAAGGAAACCTTGATATTTTAAAACGAATCTAACAGGAACAAGAAGAATAAAATATTGACCAAGAACTCAGAAAGAAAACACTAAAAACAAGAACCGCATATGATATTTCCTGAAGCCATGTTTGGAATCAGTTTTTTATTTATACGAAATGATTCCTGTGAGATCAAATGGAAAAAAGCTCAGGAAACCTAAGAAAAACAAAACATTCATAGGTTAATTAGAAAAAATTTTCATATGAGGATATCAACAGTTCATGTTCATGCTTTTTAATTGTCTTCTCTAATAGTAGATGGATAAGAACAGATAATCTACCATCACCCAAAAAATTTTAAAAGAAAAAAGAAGAACAGATAATCTACTATTGTGAAGAAAATATATCATCTTGATATTTCTATGGATTTTAAGGGGGGGAAAAAATTACTCCACTCCTCATCCATGCCTCCTTGTCATATGCAATTACCACAATTACAGGAGATTCTAAATCTGAGTGCAACCTACACGTAACCTTCCCAAAATGAATCAATATCATCATTTGATCTTGACTTTTCTTAATCTTTCCAGGGAAGAGATCCGAAGAATTCTAATCATCTTCCGCCTCCATTAGTAAAGGTTGAGGGAGCATGCTATTTCAAGACCTCTGGTTGTCACTATACATGCCGGCTCTCTACATCTCATCTCCTCTGTATCATTTCCACTTCGTGGTCAAGTTCCACAAAATTGTCATGAGAATCAGACGCAGAATCCATTTGAAATCCAATTCCCAAGTCCCAACCTCCATTTTGCAACTCCAGTCAATGTAATATTTTCTATGTTGGGTTTGGAACGCTATTTCCCAAGGACTGCATGATGGGTGTACTTTACATGTCTCTTCATGTGCTACATCATAGAAACTTCCTCTTCGTCACATAATCCACATCTCCATTATCACAACGTAGTTAAGGACTTCCACAACATAAAATTCCCAGCAGAACCAGAAAGTCTCCAACTCAATTCCGAGTTCTTATAACCATTTCACATTTAAACCACCACGAATTATCAACTCAATCACAAATACAAGAAGTTCCATATTAATAGGACCTAAAACAACCAGGTCGTTGACCTCAACAGCAAAAAAAGATATTGAACAAAAGAACAAAAAGAAAAACTGAAAATCAACTCACCTCTTCGTCGTTCCAATCAAACATTTCTTATATACACAGAACAGAAATCCTCAACTCCAAAACCCGAATCAAACACAAGCCCGTGAATTAGTCTACTCATCGCCGGAATTCCCTCAAGATCACAGAGAAAAGCAGCCCAAAAACACCATGAAATTGAGCTGAAGAAACAGAGGAAGTCAGGGACGTCGCGAAGAGGGGTAAAACAAAAGGATGCGAGATAACAAGAAGCTCTCAGTTCCTCTCATTCACAGTAAAACGGCAACGGAGTTTCTGCGTAGAAAAGGAGAGAGAGACAGAGAGAGAGGATTGACGAAGAGGAGGTGGTGTTGTGTGGTGCGGTGGGGTGGGGTGGGGTGATGGGTTGAGGTCCCGTGACGTCGCGTGGGGGTGTGAATGGCTGACAATGGGGAGGGGGTGGGCCCACACGTGTGACACGTGTGAAGGGGCGAATCTAAAGTAGTGGCGAGGAGTGGGACGATCAAATGCTGAAAGGTAATTGGCTGGGACATATATGGATTTTAAAAAATTTTCTCGTGTTTGGGTTTCGGTTTTTACTATTCGTCGGTTCCCATTGGGTGGGCCCAGTGAATAGCCTCCCTCTTTCTGGTGTTTGGTTCTGGTCGTTTTAAGGGTCGCTTTCGCCTTTCCGATTGGGTTTGTTTGTGCTATTCTGCAACTTGACTTTCATCTATCTGGCAACCCCATCCATATCCTTATTACTATTATTATTATACCAATATTATCAGAGAAAATTACGTGACCAAAATATTTAATTAAAGTTATTTTAGGGTCAAAATATTTTAAAATAACAGAAAATAACAATATTCTCAAACTGTTCAAAATTTTAAAAAAAATTACCTAAATATTTTGTTAAAAAGTTTGACACGCAACTCTTATTATTTATTACTCAAATTCTATAATTTGACACTAAATTATCCCGATTTTACATTAAATACATTATGATCATTAACAAATTAAACTGATCAGTCCTAGAGTTTGATACTTAACTCCTAATATTTATTACTCAAGTTTCACAATTTAACACTAAGCTACCTCAGTTTTACATTGAACATATTATGTTCACTGAAGAAATCAACCGATCAATCATAATGTTTGACACTTTACTTCCTTTATTTGATACCTATACTCCACGATTTGATATTGATGTTCCTTGGTTTTGCTGTGAACAAATTGTGATCACTAAATAATTTAGCTGATCAATCCCAGTATTTGACACTCAACTCCTACTATTTGACACTCATGTTCACCCATTTAACACTGATGTTCCCCGATTTTATACAGAACAATAGTCGAGTGTCAAATATTGAGGCTGATCAGTTGAATTATTTAGTTATCATAATTTATTCAGTATAAAACCGAAAAAGTTTAGTGTTAAATCGTTAAACATGAGTATTAAATAAAATAAGCAGAGTGTCAAACAATGGGATTGATTGGTTGAATTCTTCAATGAACATAATTTGTTCAATATAAAAATTGGGTAACTTAATGTTAAATCATAGAATTAGAGTAGTAAATAATGAGAGTTGAGTATTAAACTTTGGAAATGATCAATTGAATTATTTGGTGATCATAATTTGTTCAGTGTAAAACTAGGGTAGTTTAATGTCAAATCATAAAATCTGGGTAGTAAATAGTAGAAGTTGAGTATTAAATTTTAGGACTGATTAATTGAATTTTTTTGTAATCATAATTTTGAAACTTTTTAACAATGGCATTTGAGCCATTTTCTTTTTAAAATTTTAATCAATATAAGATTATTGCCTTTTTCTATCATTTTATAATGTTTTGATTCTAAAATGGTATTAATTAAATGTTTTGGACCTAAAATGTGATTTTCTCTTTATTTTGTCACTATAACAAAATAAAAATTATTGTAAATTGATTTGTTATTTATTGATAGGATTGTTTATTTATCTTTTTTTTATATTTTTATACAGTTGCCCAAGAGTTAAAATCAATTACTTAGAAGAATTATTAAATTTCCCCTGATTTTGGTGAACCCATAACCAAGATCATTTAAATTTTTTGCACAAAAAAAAAGGTCAGTTACCTAGAGGTGAAAATGCTATGAGAAAAAGTTAAGCCATTGGTGTCTAAAAATAAAATAGTTGAGCCATTAATTACTCCTTATATTTGTAAAACAATTATAAATGTTGTGCTGTTTTTAGTCTTTTTCATTATAATTGTTTTACTTATATTTTATTTAAATTCTCAACAAAATTAATTTTTATTTTTTTATTTTGGTTGATAATGGGATTGAGTAGTGAAGAAATAATGTCAAAAAATTTCTCACCTCAAAAATATTTTTATGATTTTTTTATTTTTTGCTGTAAACATTTTTTGTTTCTCATGTGAAATAACTGATATGATTTATTTTTTCTAACTTCAAAAATGGGATATAAACAAAAATAATGGAAGGGATAAAATTTCAAAGTGTAAATTAAATATCTATTGTATCTACTATTTTAGCTAAGTAGTAAATATTTCTTGATCAGTGGTTGTCCAAAAAAGAATACTCCTTGATCAGAGGGTAAATACATACATATATATATATATATATATATGTTGATCAGGTCTTTGCTTTCAGAATTAACAATTCTCATCTCTCCCTCTTTTTAAATATTTTAAAAAAAAGAATCTCACTAATCAATCAATATTAATATTATAACATACAAAATTTATAATTAATCGTAGTATTTACAAATTAAAACTAGTGTAGCATGTCAACTGTTAGAATATTATGAGTTAAGTAATATCACTTGTTAGATTAATATTACTGGTTAATTATGCATCTAGAATAATATCAAAAAGATATACAATTTTCTCCTCACCCTCTCTTGCGAAAGTGGATATTCGGCTGATGGCTATCCCGTCATCATGTTACGAGAGAAAATTAGATTTTACCCGTGCACTACTGCACGAAAAAATAGTTTTTAAAGAAGAAAAGAAGTTACATACTTTACGAGAGAAACAGCAAGATATAATGATTTTTAAATTTTTAAATTAGCTAGCACAAAACTTAAATTTTAAATTTAAATGCTTCAATTTTGTTTTCAGGCGTTAAAATTAATTAATGGATACAAAAGAAGACAAAATAACCACCAAAATAGTAACAGTGCTTTAGGTTTCAGTTTAATTTTGTGTGTGTGTGTGTGTGAGAAGTGAGAGAGAGACTGATACAAATTAAAGAGTTAAAGGCATGTATGAAGTTTAGATTTCTTTTATCTTTATATCAATTTTTTTAATTTCTTTCTAGTTGTAATATACATAATCAATTTATAATATCGTAGATCTAAATTTATCTTATCTTGGACTATATAATACAAAGAAGTGGGAGTTTAGATTTCTTTTATGTTTACATCAATTTTTTTAATTTCTCTCTAGTTGTAATATACATAATCAATTTATAATATATCGTAGATCTAAATTTGTCTTATCATCCAACATAATACAAAGAAGTGGAAGTATGCATGGAGGAGCTTATTTTCTTACAATATAAAATTTAAAGGAGTTGCATCTCAACAACTTAATGAGCTAGGAAAATCAGGAGCCTTACGATTTAAATAATACTCATATAAACATTTTTTTACCAAATAGAGATACTTAATATTATTTTACTTGTTGAGTACGTATGACTCTAGAGTAATTCGAAAAGGCAATATAATTTTATTGCCCTCTCTTTTGAAAGGCTATCATACAATCATGTTATATATCTAAGATAATGTGATATAGCTATGAAAGAGTAATTCCAAAAATATGAATTTCTCATCATGTGATATGATACAAAGTAAGAGTATTATGTAATGAAGTTCATTTTTTTTCATAATAAAATAGTTTAAATAAGTTATGTTTTAAAAATTCACTAAAGATCATACAAATTTATGTCACAACTCAAAAAGTATTTAGAGAGGTACTAATAAATTATTCAATGATAAAAATTCTCACATAAGTGAGATCCAGGGTGACCAACTCAGTCTAGTCTTACACTGGGCTGTCTTCAAGTCTATCCACAAGTCACACCAAGCCTCAAGTCCAATTTTTGAATCCATGGCATATTGGCATATGCAAGTCAAAGTTCAAGAGTCCATAGTCAACATAGGCCGCTCTAAACTTTATGTAACCCTATTTCAAATTCATATCCTTAATTATGGGATTTAAGTTGAATCTTTACTAACTAGATTAACCATTGTTAATTTATAGATTTTTTTTTACTTATATCAATTCTCTCTCTTTTTATATACATATATATATATATACTCCCTCTGTCACATATTATCAGATGATAGGAGGAATTTTACGCATATTAAAAAAATTTATTATATCTTTGAACTTCTAAAAAATAAATAAAATTTCTAATTTCTTCTATTAATTTCACTCCTTTAATTAAATATAGTATAAGTTATTATACTAATAATACAATAAATGAAAAATAAAAATAACAAATTACTACATATTTTCTTATATTATGAGGTAAGAAAAATATTTTATATTATTTTATAATATGAGATGAGGGGACTATATAATTACATTAATTGGATACACTAAATAAGATAAAGATTTTCCTTAGTTTTAGGGATATGTCATATCAATTATTATTACTTCTATAAATATCAGGATATAATGCAGTGCGATTGCTGATTATGCAAGTTGTAGCGTGCAACACATTAAAGGCATTGTTGGGATCTACTTTCACTCTCAGGTACAACCAGTGGTGCCTTTCTCTGCCTAATGCCATGTGAGAGAGAGAGAGAGAGCCAACATTTATGTTCCAAAAATATATACAATTCTGATATTTTCTTATTCTATATGCAAAAACTCATGACCTTCTTATCATATTTCTTTTTTTTTTTTTCTCGCTCTTATATCAACCTCCAATTTTCCTCACTCACTTTCTCTACACTTATTACATATATATATATATAGTCTAAAAATTTTCACAAATTATAAAGGGTGCAATTAATTATAAATTTTATTATATGCGTGGATGCATTGTCTTGTATATTAATATTATGAGTTAATGAATTATTTCAATTGATAAGAATAAGAAGGTTAGTAAATCTAATAGTAGGAATTTTCTTTTAAATAAAACTGGGTTAATAGGTTAATAGAATTTTAAAGATTGTTAGGCCTCGTCCGTTTCATTAATTTGACTTGTCAAATAAGTCAAAAGACATTCATGTCAAATATACAAAAAATATATATATATATATATATATCAAACTGTATGGGTCCTATATATATTGTGTGGAGTTAGGAAATATGCTGCACTATTTAACAATACAGTTTATTATAGATATTATATTTTATATTAATATTGATATTGATGGTGTGGTTTTTCATATATAATCTTAACACATCAAATTAAAAAAGTATGAAACTATGAAATCCATTCATGTGATGGCCAAAGAAAAAATAAATTCACTGACAGCATGTTAATGTAACCAAACGTCAAACGAAATTAACATGAATTAAGCATATTTATAATTATAAATTATAATTATAATTTATATTTATCGTAATATTTTCGTTAAAGAGGAAATTACTATTGATTGGAACACAAGTTAGCTCGAAAATATGCTCATCATATATATATATGATAAAAATTATAATAATTAAATTAAAATTTTAAGTGAAACCCTGAGAATAAACATTATAATTTGATGATCATTGATTAATCATCTAAATTAAGTTTGGTAAAAAAAAGAAAAAGCTAAATCAAGGATAATTTTTTGTTGATAAATACTATCAATGTTTGAAAAATTAAACTACTAGTTTCTAACTAATTCAGAATTTTTTTTAATAATTGATTTGAATTACATAAATCAACTGTAAAAAATATTTTTAAAATAAAAAAAGAAACTAACAAAGAAAGAAATATAGAGGGGATATTGATGATAGGGTAAAAGAAAGTTGAGAGTGGGACGGGTGGCGGGTGGTTTGTTTGGTGGCCAACTATTGTATGTCTCAACTTTGAAAGCGACGCTGATTTTTTTTATACCAGTCTGTGTGTTTGGCTTGGCATTAGTTCATTTTCATATTTTTAAAGTGGAAATATTATCTTCTTATAAGTTAATAGGTTTATAATTAATATTGTTTCACATTCTGCTTCGTAAAAATATTAAAATCTAATTAAAAATAAAAAAAATTAGACTGTCCAAAATTCACTACGAATTTTATAAAAATTAAATATTACTACCCAAAAAAAAATTCTAAAAATTATTTACATATAAATATATGAAATCAAATTTGTGAAATGAGTTTGCCTTCTAGATGCGTCTATAACTAACGTGATGCTAAATGTTGTTTGGTAGTTTTAATTTCTCCTACTTTCTAAGATTGTGCTTGAAAAGTATAGAAGAAATTGAAGCAAATGCATAACTATAACTTTTTATATATGTAGAGAAAGGCAAAACAAAATTATAAATTTATATTTAGTTATTATTCTTGAATTTAGCCAAATTATTGCACATCCCCAAATTTTAGTCTTTACCATGATTTGTTCAGTGGAATCACCAGCCCTGTTTACATAGAATGGAATGAAATTAAAATGAAAATAAAATAAAAATAATTTTTCATGTGAAAAATATATTTTGTGTCCTTGAATGGAAAATAATTAAAAATATATAATTATTGGCTAATTAATATAACGTAATGATAATATAATAGATATTGTATACTTTAAACTTCGTACAATGAAATCTCTTTTTATCTAGATGGATTAGGAATATCAAATGGGGCCTTTATTATGATCAAGAATATCAAACGGGACCATTATTGTGATTAAGAAAGGTCACATACCCATTCGACGCATATAAACCTGCTTCCACATGGGAGTAACATAAAAAGCTACGGATATTTAATTAGGTTAAGGATATTTAATTAGGTATTGTTTGGTATATTTTATTGTACAGAAATTAATTAAAATATACAATATTTATCATTATTATTGTTATTTATAACTGTAACAATTTTTTTTATTTTTATATAAAATTACAAGAGCCATTTTAATTTTGTAAAATGAATTTGTTTTATTACACTCCATTTGTACCAACCGACAAAATAGTTTGGGAAGACGACAGGAGAGGCCAAAAAGTAATTTGAATAATAAAACAGTATTAAAAAGACCTAATCTGCCAATCTATTGCCTTCTTTTTAGAACATAGAACACATTTTGGAACATGGGGCACCTTTAGGGACGCCCACCCTCCTCACAAAAAAAAATCTTATAGGTTTGGTTTTAAATTCTAATTTAATCTATCCATTGTATTGTTTTTAAGTTTTTTTTTTTGCAAAAATATTGTCATAAATTTGTGTTTTCCCTTCACTTTTTAACTCTCGACTAAAGTCATACTCACTTGAATGATCTTAGCTTCGTCTTCTTACTATTTTGGTTCAGAAAAAGTTTTTTTTTTTTAAGTTTTTAAACAAATAAAAAATTATTAAATAATCTATAATATTATAGAATTTAATAGTATTTTATCAAAATGACTTTAATTAAATGCTTTCTCAAATGATTTTTTTATATTAATAAAAGGATAAAATAGTAAAATAAGTTATTAATACTTTATTGAAATTCTAAAGTGAGAAATATTGTAAAAAATTTTAAAAACACTAAAGCTATAATTTTTATAAATTAGAGGGAGTATTTCTATGGAAGGTCTCCAAAATCAACGAGGGCATTTAGTGGAATTTTTCTTAAACATTATGTAGCATTTGGCATTATTGATTAGTTCAAATTCAACCATTAAAGCTTTCAAATAGAGAGATAGCTCTCCCAGTATAATATTTTCCCCCTGGTTTGAATCTAAACCAAAGAGTAATTAAATAAGTTTTCCATGTTAGAATAAATTTTTAAAAAATTATTTATTTGGATTAACATTAATTAATTAATTGATTATTAAGATAATTATAAATTTAGTATTCATTTTTATACAGAATTTCAAGTCTTAAATAGATTAGGTCCATGTTAGTGGTGTGTAATTTATGATATGTTGGATTATACACTAATCCATTGGGTAGAGACCCCAATTGGCGGCCCTTTAGATGTCAGTAGTTTCCTATCACAAAATTAACCATGTGAAAAGTATGAGAGTTTTTAATTAATAACATCATTTATATATATTTATTCAGGCAGTAAATAGTTCACTAATTAGTATCTGCCTCTTTTTATTCTCTAGATTAAGAAAAACTCTCAGACTCTTCCAAAAATATTCTTCCGTAATATACAGGCAGTGATTGAAGGACACAATAAACTAAGGTCCTTTCTCCTAGATCAACACCGTAAGACTTCAGTTTATTATAATAATTGATCATCTTCATAATGTGTTCCCTAACTCCAAACACTCCATCATAGCGAGCAATATCATTCCATTGAACTCAACTGTGCCATCACAACATATATTTGTACCCTAGGTTAAGGCCAATCTGTGCCTCCTAAAGGGGCCACCAATTCATAACCTAGTGGCTCTAAGAGATTCAAACTCATATTTTGGGAGATGTAAGCCTTATCCCATATCTCTATCATCCACTTGTACCAATTTGTATTGACAAATCTTTTATATTTATACATTTGAAAAAAGAATATAAAAAAATACTCTCTTCCTTCTATATTATATTATAAGGTGATATTAAGTGTTTTTCTTATCTCATAATATAAGATAATATGTAGTAATTATTATTAGTATTGTAACTTATACTATATTTAATGAAATGAGTGAAATTAATATGTATAATACCCCTTTCATTGTCTTATAATATGCATAGAGGGAGTAAAATTAATATATGATGGGTGTATGTCTTATAATTACATTAGTAACATCTCTTCTCTCTAATCTTCTCCAAAGATACTATACACATTTTTTTATGAATGTAAAGAATTCAAATTGCATATGGTGATGGCTGATTAAATATTGATGGCCAATGCATGTTGTTATTAGAAGAGCTTCTCCCACTTGAAATTGAATTCGAATTAGTTGATGGTAGCCAAATACCAGATTATCCTTAAAAGAACAAATTTTGTCCCCTCAAAAGATGGTATAATTAACCTATTTTTCATCGATCCATATTCTTTTTCTGATTTTGTCCATGGCACAATCATTTCTTAACAAAATCGATAGCAACTTCTACCCAATTTTCTGAAGTGTACGGACTGAGACAACTTAATTGACTTCATAACTTCTACCAATATCAATCAATTAATATATCTATGAGTTATGGGAAGCAGTACTCTTTATAAGTTAAGAACGTTGCAGCTTATTTAACACCGTGTGAAAATGCACAAATGCACCTAACTTATTCTAGTTATGTATAAATAATTCTTCTAAATTTTGAATTATGTGAAAAATAATTTATTCATGTATCATGTTCTATTAGTAAAATAACAAATCAGTTTATTGTGGGAATTCTGCTTTGCATGTCATAATTTCAAGTTTAAAGAGTTCATTGTGAAACTTTAAAGGTCAAGAAAATTGTTTACACACATTTTCCCATGCATTACATAGAGTTTAAGAATTAAATAGTACTATTTATGGCTTATAAATAATATAAATTACTATATATTTTATCAATGTTATAAAAAAACAAACTAGTCATTAGTTCAAAGTTAATTCACTAATTCAACTATGGTTAAATTGTAATCATATCAGTATTGGTAAAATTAATATTTTTTTTATTTTATATGCTACATATTATATGGAAAATTAAAACAACTATTATTAATAAATTTCATAACTTAATAATAAAATTTAAATAGGTTAATATTCATCCATAATTATATTCTTAATTCAAAATAGCCAACGAATTACCTATTATTATATAATTTGCTAAGTAAATTTATTATTATTAATAATTCTGTACCATAAAAATGCACATATAATATTACAATATTGATAAAACAATTATGCAAAAAATAATGCTATATAATACTAAAAATACTTCTTTTTTGTCTTAAAATTAAAAATAAAACTTTAAACAAATAAAAATAATTCTACCGGTTCTCAATTTACTTGTTTATGGCTGGTTCCATCGTTTTTCAGTTGGTTCTCATCGGTTTTGAAATCAGGCAGTTCTCCTCCTTATTCGTACCAAACTAGGCATTGATTCCCTGATTCAATCGGTCAAAACTAATCAATTTGGTTTGGTTATGATAATACTATATTTTATTATATAAGTTAATAATAATGACAATATTGATGCCTCTAAATTTAAGGAATTTTGTATATTTTAGCTTTTAAAATATAAAAGTCTCTCAACAATGATCATCAATTCTCTAAGTTTGTTTTTTTCCTAAAAATTTTGTTAAGCGTTCTATTGTAAAATTCTTGTAATTTTTCAAAAAAGAAAAATAAGAGTTAAAAATAACATGAAGTAATGGAAATCTCTTTTAAAATTTGCAAGAAGTTTACCGTCATAAATTCTAACTTGATCCTAGCTTATACATTTTTGTGTTCTCCCAATAAATTATCCACCAATAGGTTTCTTAAGCTTCCTTTTTTTTATGTTGATATAAAAGCTTAAGTGAGTTAAATTCTAGTGGAGTGGCTCACCAAAATTCAAACAAGTTCCATGGCTATATATAAAATGCTTATAAAATTGCTTATCAATTCTCACATTCTTATGAATTATAAACCCTTTCTTCTTTAGCTTAGCTATTTATTTACATAAAAATTAAAAAAAAAAACGCGATAAAAGGAATTAGAAAGAACAATATCTTGGCCAATCAATGCATGTGGCAGACATGTATATATAATTTGATATGAGGAAGATGATATTCATAAATACAGTAATAACATGTCACAGTCTTGTATAGGCTAGATATCCGACACTCTAAGCCATATCTCACCGTCTGAATGTGATGCTACCTATACTGCTTTTCTCTCTTGATTCATTTCTCTTTACATCTAATCATAAAGATTACTATTTCTAGAAAAAAAATCATATACGAAAAGCCCTTTTTTTTTGCCTAATATAGATTTATAATATTGTACTTGGATATATACCAAATACAAATAATAGATTATTTTAGAGTTATTCATTATTTTCTGTTGACTCTAAATTGTAATGTAAAAGAGGATCTTTTTTATTATATATTACAACAATCCAATCCAGTTCAATTAACTTTTTCTAAACCTATGTCAATTTGATAGCCAAATTCTCTTGTTAGAATGTTAAATAAGCCAATCGATGATTAAATTAACATTTTGTGAAACCGACCAAAAAAAACCAGGGAAACTATAAAGTGCGGAAAAGCTCTATGTTAAGCTAAGCCAAGAAAAAGATTATTATCTCAAGTGGCAAATTGCTAAAAAATTATGGAAAATTTTTAAAAGAAAAAAAAAACCCTTGTCATTCGTGGTGATAAATTAGATGTATATTTTATATCTTGTTGACTTACTCCAACCTACACTGACAGCTGAGACAAGTAGTACTAGAGTTTTGGACCCAAAAAAACAAAAAGAGGAGTCATGTTATGAAAGAAATGAAAATATATTAGATCTATAATAACCATTTACCAATGGTAGGTTTTGTTTTTGTTTTTTTGGCCAACACTTGCCAATTGTAGCCATAAAACTGTAAAATACATAAATCCATATTAATAAAATACGAATATCAACATTTAAATTATAAAGTTAATAGCAGGTTATATTATTCATATAAATAATATAGTTTGTTCATTAAGGTCAAAAAAGCATACAAGAGTTCATTTTCTTTTTAATATGTGCAATTCACAAGGGCCGTTTAGTTACTATAAGTAAATAATTTTATTCACCGAAAAAAAAACTTTATTGGCCACCTATTATCAGTAAATAATAATTGTGTAATAATAATCACATGCACAACTCAGCAAAATAAAAACACATGTGCACAAAGTCCAGAAGCATGTCAGTTTGTCATTGATCCAAAGCAACGGCCCATAATAGAGATTTGAAATTTGTCAAAACAAATAAAAGCTAACAAATGAAAAACAACAAACGACTCCACTGGGGATCGAACCCAGAATCTATGGTTCCGTAGACCAGCGCCTTATCCATTGGGCCATGGAGTCCTTGTTGGAAGTTTGTGTGTATTTACTTTGCTTAAATCTGTTAGTATCTTTTCATCATTTATTTGTTGAAAATCTTCAACTTACTTTTATGGTTTTCTTTTTTTTAGTTTTGGTCCACTTCAGCTTACTTTAATTAGATCTACAAAATTTAAATAAAGTAAGGCATTTCATTCTCATCGGCACGTGTGAGTTTAAAGGAAGGTATTTTTTTGTCCATTTCTTGAATTTCATGCATTGCTTAAAAAAAGTTGTCTAATAAAATGTTAAATTTGTTGGCAAAAAAATAAAATATTAAATTTATATTACAAGTTGTGCTATTAAAAATTTATAAATAATATAATTCATTTTTAGATTCTTTACAATATGTCACAATTCTAAATCTAAAACAGAGAACAAGAAAGACGAGGAAAAGGAAAATGAAAGAAAAAGCTACATTCAGTAATTTCCTTCTCATGTGTAACTAGGAAAATACTAAGCTGTATTCTTACATTGGGCTTCAGACATTAAATGGGCCAAGCCCAAAGACAATATCCTAACACAATGCTCTAGTACCATCGAATGTCCTAAATTTCTTCTCGTTTTCCTTTAAATCTTTCTACAGACATCAGTCATAATTGAAACAGAAGGTCAGAAACAACAGGCTAAAGATTACCATAATTATGAATCAGATTTTAGTTTTAAAAAAGGTTGAAATCCAGCTAAACCAAACAGAAATATGATTATTCTGGCAAAAAAAAAAAAGAAAAAAGAAGCAAGAAATTAAAATGGCAGAGATTCTGGTGCCAAATGTCTCCCATGCAAACAGAAGGAGCCATCAAAGACGCCTCATGATTCGAGTTTCCACACATTGTCTTTTGTCTTTCCAGCTAAGTAACACCGAAACTGAAAGCTCAGAAACCAACTTTTCTTTTTCCATTCTTGATTTTCTAAATTTCATGAAAATAATAGTAATTTAGTTATTTTAATGCCTCCCTTAATCAATAAGGATGCTTTTATTTTAAAAAAGAAACGCATGTTGAGGCACGATATGATTGTGAGGAGGCGTTAATTCCCAAGCATTCATTTTGCCTATAAATTGTGACTTCCCAAAGACCCCTCATTCTCCATACACACACAGAAAGAAACAAAGAAAGAAAGAGCTTCACTCAGCTACAATGGCTACTCTGGTTTTTCCAGCCCAGTTCTCTCCTGTTGAAGATGCTGAGTCTCTCCACAAGTCCTTCGAAGGTATCATTTATTTTGGAAGTTTTTATCACTTTTAAATGATCTTTGTTTTTCCCCATTTTCTTTCCATATCTGATATGAATACTGCCTTATTATTTGTTGTTTATGAGGTTAAATATTAAATGGCGGTCATTGAGTTGACATAATTTTAAAATGAAATGAAGTCAGACTTCCCATGACTCTATATATATATATATAGGTACTAGGAAAGGATTCAGAATATTGATGGATGTTCAGTCAAATGCTACAATTGAAGATTAAAATTTGACAGTTGATACTGAGACCTAATAATCCCAATTTTTTCCCATTGTCCAAAATAATATTTGAAAACACAAAAGACTACTGGACTGAACCCTTTTTCAAGGTATAGTAGGCTTGGGTTTTCATCCCGAGATCTCTTTTAAACAAATTTTTTTTTTATAAAAGATTTATTGCCTGTTTGTTTTCACATTTTTAACAAGTTAAGAGGAGAAGCAGCTCTTTTCCCCATAACCACATTAGAAACATGGAACCAAACATAGCCTTAGAAGATGAAGATGAAGATGAAGATGAAGATGAAGGTTTTCTACTAACTTTTTTTTTGGCATAGAGGTTTTCTACTAACTAGATGGTGATTCTATGGAAACAATGAATGATTCTTATAGATATATAATACACTGATACTTTAAAAAAGAAGACATATCTGTATTCAATATGTATTAGATACGATACGTGTACCATATTTTACAACACGTATTACACGCATATTCTTAACTTTTCTTGTTCAAAATTCTAAAATGACTTAAGATTTTATAGGAAAACTCAATTTTCAATTTCTTATTTTAGATATTTTTATATTACTTTTAAAATACTTATTTACAACTCAATTTTTTTATTTTTTTTATCTTTGGTACATTAATTTATTAAATATATACATAAATTTTATATGTATATTTCTCATATTTATATTCTAAAATTTTAAAATTTATCATATTTTATATATTGTATCGTATCGTATGCAATACTCACATTATGCGTCATATGATTTGTTTATATATATATATTGATTTTTTTTTATAAAACCATCTGGTATCCAATTGTTGCATCAAACCTAGATCACATGGGGTCTCGAATCCGAAACATCATGATTCTTTTTTTGGATTTTTATTTTAAGATATGATTAACATAAATTGAGGGTTTTTTGGCTTTTTATGGAATGGGTAGTTCACCGACCTTAGCAGCAATAAGGGGAAAGGTGTGAATACGGCCAGCACACAATTGGTATGATAACAACTCTTACCTTAGAGAAAAAGAAATTCCAGCTGCCCACAATTTTGAATATCTCTATGAGCCTTCCAATTAATTCCTATTCTATGCAGCAGAAGAATGAAAAACAAAATCAAATTATTTTTTAAGAAATTAAACAAGAAGTGAATGATAAAATTAAAAAGGATAAAATTAAAATATTAGTTCAACAATGAATCAATATCTTCTCTTGCAGTGGCCGGAAAAAAAAAAAGTATTTTCCCTTGCATTGAAGAAGATCTTGTGGGAAAAAGAGAGTATATGAGATTGCACTCACCTTTCTCTTAAATTGATTCTCTCTATTTAACTCTTAAATATAGAAAGAATTAGAATGGATTGCTGATATGTGCATTAGCTACCCTTCCTATAATTTTTATTATATCCCATATATTGATTTATTCTTTTAATTTTAGCTGTTGATTATTTCTTACTGTCTCTTCAAAACCGTATAATCCTCTAAAATCTCTCACATTCAGGATGGGTTGTTTTTTATTAAGAAAAAAAAAGGAAAAAAATTTGCGAGTGATTTCAAAGATAAATCACCACGCAAAACTTCAATGGACATGGTTTTGTACTTTTGCCCCTCTTATTCTCTTTTCTCTCTCTCATAATCATCATCATCATTATGTTCATACAAATTGAATAAATTTTACTGTTGAATTACCATAATTTCTTTTTTTTTTGGGAATTACCATAATTTCTAAAAGACTAAACCTGCGTTTTAAATTAAATATCCGTGCAATGTAAAGAGTTTATTTTAATGAATGAAAAGTTGACGAGGCATAAATTGGAAGGATCTGGATTCTTTCAAACAATGCATGATGGCCTGTTTTACCTCCATATTAATATTGCCAAAATTTTGAAAGTTCACCTATTTTTTCTTTTCCTTTTTCTTGTATGCAGATAGAATAGATGCAATAAATGAAAAATTTACAATAAATGTGGCATTACCTGCCCTTTACCAATTTCCATTTTTCTCTCCCCAAATTTTTTTTTCACTTTATTTGACAGATTAATATTTATTGATAGACTTTAAGCCTCTCTTTTTTCTTTTCTTTTCTTTTCTCATATTGCGCTTGGCAATTGGAGAATTTATCGCAGTTTTATCACTAACGCAGCTAAATCTCATGGCTCAACTTGGTTCTTCTTCTTCTTCTTCTTCTTCCTTTATTTTTTTTTAAAATAAAAGGCTTTAAGCCTTTTTTACTAATGCAAAGTGCATCATTTTCCTCTCTTTAGTTAGTATGTCCCACATAGCCAAACAATGAAACAATTAAGGAAAGGAAAGAAAATATAAAAATAAAATAAATGGCACACAATTAATTACAATTGTCGCATTATTATCCTCATAAATTACGGCCTGCTTACTATAGTGTCATTACAATTACAAATTTGGATAAAGCTAATGCATTATTTAGATGATAGCTGGCTTTTATACTATTTCCCGTCATCATACTGCTATCACTGTAAAACTCAGCTAATCTTTATTTTTTAACCAAAAAAACAAATCAAGAATTCATAATTTACAAATTTTGATTCGGTGATTCATTTAAACCATGCCTATAAGGTTCTACCAAAAAATAAAATAAAAATAAAAATAAGCCCAGATTGAGTCAGAATTTTAATACATATAGGGCCAAACTTTGGAATTAGCAGATCACAAAAACAATGTTACAAATCATTCTCTTAATAAACCTATACTGGGTAAGAATTTGTATGCATTCGTATGGTGCCAAACTTTGGCCCTTCGCGAAATTTCCGAGGCCTGAATAAGTAAATAAATTATTGACCTTGGTACTTACCAATGAAAGAGAAATACATTTATATAGCCATAAAATCTTTTGATTATAATAAATTTATTTGATGACGTACGGTCCAAAAGATGAACCACTAGATGGTGAGCACACTGTCAGCGTAGGGAGCCACTATTATACTGAAGATCTGTAAAGAGAATTTTCATCAATCACCCCCAAGAGGCTAAGATAACAATCAACATGGCTACCCTTATTTTTCCCAGTAACCATTCTCCCGTTGAGGATGCAGAATCTCTCCAAAAGGCTTTCCAAGGTTCCGATTTTCATTGGAAAATCCATTTCTTCTTGAAACATTGTAGTTACAGTTTTGGTTTGGGATCTTGGTTTGGTTTATGGGATTTCTTCTATATTATCTATGTATCATTTCAATATAGATTCAGTCACTAGTTTTTCTGCATAATCTGAGATTGATTGATTGGTTGAGTGTGTTTCAACTTTGTGTAGGATGGGGGACTGATGAGAAGAGCATCATAGCAATCCTGGGTCACAGAAATACTTACCAGAGGCAGCAGATCAGAAAGGCTTATGAGGAACTTTTCCAGGAGGATCTTGTCAAACGCCTTGAGAAAGAGATCACTGGCGATTTTGAGGTAACATTGACAATTTTGTTCATGATCAACGTTCTGTCAGAGATCATAATAAAATACACAGTTCATAAGTTTTTCACTTTACAGATTAAACTTTTGAATTTAAAGTCTTTAACATGGTATCATGACTAAAGGGTTAAGAGTTCAAACAAACTTAGGCATTCACTTATATGTAGTTTTCTTGACAAATCTTGTGTGCAAAACAGAGGGCTGTGTATAGGTGGATTCTGGAACCTGCAGATCGTGATGCTGTGTTGGCTCATGTGGTCATCAAGAATGGAAAAGACTACCAAGTGATTGCAGAGATTGCCACAGTGCTCACCCCTGAAGAGCTGCTTGCGGTGAGGCGTGCCTACCACTACCGCTACAAGCACTCATTGGAAGAAGATGTGGCTGCCAATACCTCAGGCCATCTCCGCCAGGCAAGTCCATTATTTCCTCCAACTTTCTACCTTAATCCAATCACCTATTAGTAACATGGTTGAGCTTTCTCATTGCTAAATAACTAACTTTGAAATGTTTACTTATTAAACCTTTAGTGGGTTTGTTAAGAAAAAGAAGTGAGGGAAAGGTGTTTAGGTATGCTAATGGTTTGAGTTCCTGTGGGGCTTTGGGGGGCCAGCTTTTGGTGGGGTTGGTGACCTCATATAGGTATGTTGGAGAAGAGATCAATGCAAGACTGGCTCAATCTGAAGCTGAGATTCTTCATGAGGCTGTCAAAGAGAAGAAAGGGAGTCAGGAAGAAGTCGTAAGGATCTTGACCACAAGGAGCAAGACCCAACTTGTTGCAACTTTCAATCGCTACAGAGAGGCCCATGGCACTTCCATCACTAAGGTACCCCAGAAGAGGAGGCTCCTAACTTTTCCATTGCCCCATTCTACCAACATTATATCCTTACTTTTTCCCTGATTATGTCACCCAAAGAATCCCATTATGTGACTACAAAAAAAGCTTACTTAGTTCCTTTTTATCTGTGCAGAAATTGCTGGATGAGTCATCAGATGAGTTCCAGAAGGCTCTCTACACAGCCGTCCGCTGCTTCAATGACCACACCAAGTACTATGAAAAGGTAAGGTTTCAGTTTTTCTTTCTGCAAATGTGAGATAACAATGTTTCAAATGCTCAGTCTTAATGCTTAACAAGTATCAATAACGTTTTTCAATCAAAGAAAGAAGGATTCACCCTGGGAGTAATTTCATCAAACAGGTGGTGCGCAATGCGATTAAGAAGGTGGGAACAGATGAAGATGCACTGACCCGTGTGATCGTGAGCAGGGCAGAAAGGGACCTGAAGGACATCAAGGAGCTGTATTACAAGAGGAACAGCATTCATCTGGAACAGGCTGTGGCCAAGGAGATCTCAGGAGACTACAAGAACTTCCTCCTCGCTCTCCTGGGGAAGGAAGATTAAGACTTTCTTAGACTAAGGTTGTTCTGATGGCATTTACTGATGATGGGTCTGAGTTATGGTGGTATGCGGTGAGTTTGAGGTTTGAACTGTGCAGGATTTCATTGTCGAGTCCTTCTTTGTTTGGTATTGCCCTTTCTATCTGTGTGTGTGTCAACTTCAAGCTCTGTGATCTTAGTTTCTCATAAATGCTTGCTGGGTTTGGTTGTCATGAATAATGGAGAGATGGTTCATGGTTCCCTTAGAAATTGAGTCTTCTATTTTTTTTAAATATTATTTTTATTACTAGTTTATTTTCTTAAAAAATTCTAACCATTTGAGAGAGTTTGAAAATATAAAGGAGGAAAGAACAAAGGATAAACTTTAATTATATGACTAAATATTTTATCCAATTAATAATTACGTAATTGATTTTTTTAAGAATATCATATATTATATTTTTACGAAAAGTAATAACAAAAATTGGACGAATTTGAAGGAATTCAAACTTATTCGATGGAAATGGAAATGGAAATGCATTATGTCTTCATCATTATTATTACATATTTTTTATTATTAAAATTTTCGTTACTGTAGTGCTTCCTTGTTACAGCAGGACCAGCTGCAAACTATTATAGATATAGACATTTAAATTAAAATATTAAATATGTTTTACTGATAATACTTATAAAAATATAATATGCTTATATTATGCTACGTATACATATATTATTAATATTTAAAACATTTCTTATAGTTGTAAGTGAGATATCTTGATACCTAAAGTCAAAGGAGATTAACGCAAGCAAAATCATTGACACATGTTTCGCTCTGTGGCATCTCAGTTTGTCATTTTATGTTATTTTAGTTTGGTTTGGTTTAAGGTAAGAACATGCCATCCTTTTTAAAGATATTTCAGTGGTCAGTTCAACTACTCAAACTATCTCCCATGGAAAAATATTCGGCTTACTTTACATATGCTTTGGCAGGTTAATTATTGCAAACAATTTTTTCTAGTAACTCCCAGTTTTTATTGCTTAATTTTGAAATCCAAGTAGGTATATATCATGATTTGCTATTGTATAACCACAGGTTAGGCATAAATTTTGAATAAGGAGACTACTGTACAAAGAAAATGGGCTTCCATAATAAATTGAAAAAATAGGTTTACAGAAAGAGAGAATTATGTTTAATTTCTAATGAATGAATTACTATTGGTTACCAAACTGAGATTTCTAATAGAAAAACTATAATTAAGTATTAAATATATTAAAATAAATTTTTTTTCCTCTTATTTTCTCTTTCTTTCAACTTCTTTTTTGGTAAAACAACATTTTTTTACCAAACATAATATAAATTTATAAAATTTATTTTAGAAAGATTTATTTATAATTTTAAAAAAATCTAATGTAAAATTTTTATAAAGTTTAAATCCATACTCTTAGTTTTTTTTTTAATTTATCCTTGAGAATCATGTAAGTGCAAAAACACCCTCAAAATTTTGGCTGGGTTAGAAACGCGATCTTGAACCCGTCAAGCTTCATCAATGGATCTATGGGAATTTGTCATTGCAAGGACACGAACTATAAAATTTGAAATGTGTAGGGGCATAGCTATAAAATTTTGAAGCCCAAGGTGAGCAACATCAAGCAGCAAAATGAAAGATTTTGAATTTCTCGTTTTTATTTTTCTATAATTAATTCTTTTATATATTTTATCTTCTTCGCATAACTATCATGTTAAATGAGAGGATCTAAATAGAGATTAAAAACACAATTCAAAGGAAAAGGAAACAAATCAAAGCTCATATTCTATATTTCAAATAGACCCCCAGATTTTGCTTATTTTTCAAATTCTAAAATTAGCCTCCTCTGGCAATCAAGGCTAGCAAGAAATCCTTGTAGTTCCCATTAGCTGTATCTTCAACTCTCTGGGATAAAGAAACTCCATATAACCGTTGGTATTCATCCCTGATCTCCTTCATATCTGTGTCAGCTCGAGTAACAATCACACGAGTAAGAGCTTTCTTGGTATTCTTATCTGCATCAAATCTCAATGCCGCATCCAAAGCCTAAGGGACCAAAAAAAAAAAAATAACAGAAAAAAATTCTGAATATTGTTCTTATTTACTGAGAAAACAGTTCTGTAAATATTTATCTGTCAAATTAAAAGATTGTACCATGTTTTGAAAATATAAAGGAGATTGGAATATCTAATGTCAAATATAAGAGAGGTCTAATTTATCAATACCTGAACAAAGTATGCTAAAGGGGAACAAAGGCATTGCACAGTCTCTTTTAACCTTAACTCCTCAAGATCCTAGCCAAACGCAGAGAGGTATTGCTCAGAAACAGAACTTCATAAGTGAATCTTTGGAAGAAAAACAGAATCTTAAAGGGTTCAAGTAACACAACATAAACATGACGATTATATCATAGATATCATTGGTTTAGAGTGCGTTAGTAGTGTCTAATACCTCATCAAGGCTTTTGCCACATATTTCTTTGTAGTGCTTGTGAACTGCCTGGAGATGAGGCTTACTTCTTGTTGCTAGTATCCTTATTACTTCCTCATCCTCAATAATTGGCTTCTCATGACCAGCCTTAATGGCAATGGAAAGTGCTTGGGCCTCTGATTTTGCAGTGTCATCTTTGACCTTTGATCCTTCATATCTATAGGCACTCACAAGGGCAACCAAGAGCTGTTCCCAACAGCAACAGTAACTAAGTAAGAGAATTTCTATTATAATGAATGATAACACAAAAATTCTTGGGTAGGGCAACTGTATTGTATATAGACATGTAACTGCAATAGAAATAGGTTTGAATAAACAGTGTACCTTACAGGCTTACATCTTTATTCATAATTGATTTGTTCTATCTATCTTCTGTAAATTGGACTTATCAAAGTGAAGGACCAGTAAAAGCATCAACCATAAATGAGTGATAGCCACAAGAAAAATTTTAGGGTAAACTTAGTCTACAAAAATATAAGTAAACAAAGCTATTCATGAATACACTGTATCCAGGTCTGGCATGGGTGTAACAAAAAATTTGCTTGATATACTTACTTATCTATTCATAATTAGTTTGATCTATCAATTTTTGGTTGTAGACTGAGTTCATTAATAATGTGAAAGACCACCAAATTATTTGATTTGACTTCTGTACTATGCAACTTGTCTGTTACATAACAAAAAGCCTGATTGCTCCTGAAACAGGGAGTCTCCCCCTTTCTTTCTTTCTTTCTTTCTATTTTTTCCACTTTTAAAAAAATTCAAAATTGGGCTTTTCTTACTGCACAGCAGACTAGGTGTGCAGAAGAGAAGCTAGAGTCATAAAAATTCTTAAAGAGACTCACTCTACAAAAGATTAGTAAATCAAGTTAATCATGAAAAAAACATGTCATTTATTAGAGATGAGTTCCACCAAAAATGTAATCATGTGTGTTTCTCCATAATTTGTTTGATCTGCATATTTCTTATAGATTAGATCAACATAAGAATGTCTCAAGCATCAACCAATGAGAACAACAATCATTATTATGGGTAGTCTTGAGTGAAGGCCTAAGTATGGTGACACTCACCTTGCGTTCTACACCATGGACAAGAGAGACAATGTCTTCTTCAAGGGAACGTTCATAAAGAGAATGGTAGGCCTTCCTAGCTCCCAATAGCTCTCCTGAGGTCCGGGTGCATGCAATCTCAACCAGCAATCCATAGGCCAGAGGACCCTTCTTCAATGCCTCCTTTGCCAAACGGGCATCTCTTTCCCATGGATGCATTGCCCATAGCACCACTGCATTCTGATTACCACAAATGATTTTAGCGTCTCTTTTATTTTTATAATTCATAATGTGAATCTTGCTTAGCGATTCAGATTTTGGGCATCAATTTGTATGGAATTTTACTGGAGTTTAAGTTTAAACTTTTAAAAATGGACAAAATCGTGCTTGAGACTTGATGATAGTATATCTTTTGACTTGGAGGTTGGGAGATTTATTAGCCTTTGAGTAACAATTCTTGTAAAATCTATTCTTTCTTAAAATTTTTAAAATTGACAAATGACATTATCTGAAGTTTTAGTTCACACGAAAAAGGTCTGGGCTTTTCTTCATAACAAGACAGCAGAGATTTGAAATTAGGTTTCCCGTTAGCTCAAGACTTTGCAAACTATTCTCACCGCTAACCACTAGCCCAATCCTAGTGGTTTCTCCAAGCTTCATTTTAACCAAAAAATATCCATCAATATCTGCCGCATAAAAGAAATCTGTTTTTCATTCAACACATGCAAGTAAAGAAAAAAATGTATAGAAAAAAATGTATGGAAAAAAAGGTGAGAGAGTAACCATAACTTGAAAATATATATATATATATATAAAGTAGTCCTTGAGTTTATTTTTCTATACGTAGTCGTTCTTAATTTGTGACCTATTGTGTTAGTTGGTTAAAATAAAATAAGTATTTAATTTGATGCAAAAACTGTGCTAAAGTGATGTACCAATGCATGTTACGTTATAAACATTCAGAATAATTCTCTAGAAACTTAATATTACTCAATTTTAAGAACTCATACGTTAAGGATTATTATTAATGTTGATTTTAGTTGAGAGTGACTAAACTGAAAGAATGTCATGTATTGCAAGGACTCAAGAAAAACATACCTTAAAACGCATGAATTCGTGTTTCAGAAGTCGAACTCGACCATCATCCCACTTCTCAAATTGGCGTTCATCCTCAATGAACAGATGCGGCGTCCCCTTCCTGAAAGCTTCTCTATTCTCCGGCTCCCATTTCCCCAATATCGTCACCATTGATTCCTCATCAACTCCATGTCCTTTCATCATCAACGACGGCCAAAATCAATTTCTATACTGTGAAGCATCGGAAATTTTTAATAACGAAAGTAAAGTAAATCTTCTGTATAGCTATTCCCAAAAGCGACTATGGATAATGGAGACCCTAAAACTATACAAATCCCCAATAAATTGGGATCGTGACTTTTTACCGTGACAGAAATCGAGAAAATGGTTGAGAATTTTCAGTGAAATCCGACACTACTCAATCCCAATGTATGTTCTCAAACTTCAAAATGACACACGCAGAATCAGGATGGGGAGCAATAAACGAAATTTACTATTCATGATTTTTCAAAGAGAATTATTTCATTGGTGGAATTTGAAGGGAGGAGTGAAAGAGGAACCTGAGAAGGCTTTGGTGAGAGCTGCTACCTCTTCGGGGAGTGCCATGCTTGGATTGAGGAGGGTGTAGATGTAGTGTTCTGGCTCAATATTTATACGAATCTGTCAGGTCAGTTTCGTCATTTCATTATTTAAGAGACTATATTCTGTGTTAATTACTACAATATGTTACTACATTTCACTTTTGATTACGGTTATTAAACAAAAATTAAAACAAGGTTTCAAAATAACAGCACGGCGCCCCGGCCTTTCTGAACATACGTTAAGTAATTAATTTACGGTTATAAAATATAATAAAACACCTTCCGGCCAAATATATATATATAAATAATAAAACACGTTAAGGTAATTAACTTTTATTATACTGTTTCTTTGCAACGAAACAGCAATTTGAATCTAAAAACTCCCATAAACTCCTCACACATTTACTTGACTGTTATATAATATCTACTAACTCTTTTTTAAATATTAAAAACTCAATGATTAAATTAGACATTTCTCTATATAATAAACTGAATCTATGAAAAATGAACTTTCATAATTTGTCAATATTATTTCCTATATTTTAGATTTTTTTTGTTATTTAAGGTTATTTCATACCAATTAAAAATTATTAATTATGATACATTTTATAGAAAATTAAGATATCCTTATTTAATAGAAAGTATGATTTAATACAAAATTTATTATGATGTAGTATAAATTTTATTATATATATTGATATATTTATATTAATTGTCAATTTCAACCTTCATCATACTTTGAGGTTTGGGCTCCTTATCACTTAAATTTGTTTAAAAGAAATATCCTGTCTTGATAATTTATTTATCTTTAATATGATGAGTAATTCAAAGGAAATTCATTGCGTTGCTTATTGTGTGAGTACACGTGGATGAATGAAAATTTGCCAACTCAACACCACATGGCAAGTCATGTTGACTGAGAAAGTAAATAAATAAATACAGATGATGAAGACATCGATGCCGAACCGACAGTTTAGGCAGAGCAATAAAAAAAAGGTGTGAAATCGATCTTTTGTGCGTTAAACTGTCGCAAATCCTGCGTTTCAGCCATGTTGGACAGTTAGAGCAGGTTTCACTCTCGACAGGAGGAAAAAAACAGACGAAACGGAACAAGAATGAAATAAATGAATTTCTGAGAGGACGTTCGTTCGAGATTATAACTTGGGGATTTTCTCATCACCAAAAACTCATTTCCTGGAGAAAAGAAAATCTCTGAAACGAAATGAGTACTCTGAGAGTTCCAGCGATCGTTCCTTCTCCTACCCATGATTGCGAGCGACTCCGAAGGGCTTTCGAAGGTCTCTCTTTCTTTAATCTTTCTCAGGGTTATCCCCAATTACTCTAATTTTCTCACTTTTCTATCTCATGACAATGATCGAATTTCGTTCACGGGACCTGGGGACATTGTCTATTCTCCTTTATATGCCTTTCTTCCCGCGGGATTTGATGGTCACTCAAAACATGAAAGTTCCATTGTTTTAGTTCTCATAAGAGAGCCGTTATAAAGTAACAACCCATCAGCAGAATCCTCTTGTGAACTGAAATAAATGTTAATAGAACTCACAATAAGATTATATTGATGATGTTTTCAAAATTTTGAAGATAAATGAATGGTAATTCTCCATTAACAACTAAATTGATAGATCATCCATATTTAATGGATTCAAAGGCAGTTTACTCTTTTTATGATTCATGGGTAATTAGCTCATGCGTGTACAAAAGATAATCTTTGTTTCACATCATTGTTTTTTATGAGGCTTATTGTAAAATGTTACAGGATTTTTGACGGATGGGGAGACAGTAATCTGGGTATTAGGACGCAGGAATGCCAAGCAAAGGAAGGAAATCAAAGAAACTTATCAGCAGCTGTACAATGAATCACTTATTGATCTTCTTCGTAAGAAACTCTCCAGAAATTTCAGGGTATGTCATGCTTCTTCCTGTTAAAATTTATGTTAAAATTACAGGGGAAAACCCTCAGCATTGTATTATATGTGCGTGAGAACTGATATAATGTCACTTTGATCTGTTGATTGTTTGTGCTATTTTCATGCCATTGTTTTTATTTGGTAATACAAATTGTATTAGTTTTCCTTCTATACATTACTTTTGGTGTCAAGTTTGCCTATTAGCGCCGCTGCAATTATGTTCTAAGTTTGGTTCCTGAGATGTTAAAGTTAATTTTTTTGGAACTGACTATCCTTAGCTCTCTCCCTCTGCACAATCTTCCTCATAAATTGAAACTGTCCTTTGTATTTATCTCAGCACCTTATTTGCCCTTTAAATTCCAAGTATCCTTTCTAGTTAGTTCACTATTACCAAACCAAGTAAACCAAATCATCAAGCATGTGATTTCAATCAAGAGTTTCATTTACTGGGAACTTGTAATTTTCATGAAGGGATGGGATAGAAAATTGATTTTATAATTTGTATCCTCTTATCTTAGTGCTTGTTCATTGTTTTACTTTTCCCTCTTTGAGGGAAACTTATGGTCATATAAGCTATTTCTCTGCTTCTCCCTCTACACAATATTATTGGCTTCATAACTAACCTGGTTGTTAACAACAGAAGTTTCTGAGTAAGAGCGACACATTTACGATAAATGGATAATATAGGTATGTTATAGTAATTTCATGTCGATTCAGTTGCGTTTCAATGCTTCAGCTAACTATGTTACTGCAATCTGCATTGGTATTATAATAGTAGACAGTGATAGTGATATTTGCTACCTGGCCATGAAGATTCATTCATGAGGATAATAAATTAAATTTGCTTGAAAAATTTCAGTTCTATTATAAAGCATATCATATTTCTGAAATAATCATGTGATCCACAATTGTATACTGCAACTCAGGATTTTATGTAACAGGATGCAGTAATCCTCTGGACATATGATCCCCCAGAAAGGGATGCACACCTGGCAAATAATGCATTGAAGGCTAGGAAAAAAGATATCACACACCTTCAGGTTCTGGTTGAAATTGCATGTGCATCCACTCCTAACCATCTAATGTCTGTGAGGGAGGCTTACTGCTCTATCTTTGATTGCTCACTTGAAGAGGACATTGCATCCTGTGTTTCTCAGCCTATCAGAAAGGTAAAGCAATGAAGTTTCTAAAACACTTAACAAAAACATTTAGTTAATTGTTTTGCTTGGTAAAGATCAAGTGTCTCTCACACATGGGAGAACCATGCCCCAAAAGCTAACTAATGAGGTTAAAACGTCCAAAAACCATTTAAATCCTGTGTAATTAGAGGTGGGAAATGAGTCAACTTGGCGGCTTACTTGGGATGGCTCACCATGAGTTGGTTCCAAAGTAACTCGAGCCAGGCCAACCCTTTTGTTTCTGGACAGTGAGGAATAAGAAGCATGAATATAATACATTTTTATGCTTTAATTTCCAGTTACTAATACCAAACAGATTGTTTCTGTGTGAAATTTGTGCCCAATTGACTAAGGGTTGAACTATATGGTCAAGGCTCTAATTATATCATCATACTAGCACAATCCCTCATGCACTTTATGGTCGTAGTCAAATTTTTTATAAAAAATAATGAAAATCAAGGTGTACACTCTAGGAAAGAGTCAAACTTAGTAAAAGAAAACCACAGAAATTGAGGTGAATGATAAAGTAACCATAACACTTATTATATATATAGGTTTATGTCTTTATAAAATTCATGGACTCAACTGGACATGTATTGATGCAAGAATTTTCAGTTGCATTCATGTTTCAGACTGTAGTATGACTTCCAATATTTTCTGTGGTTTCTGGTGGATATATAATCTGGGTACTGTGCAGCTTCTAGTGAGCCTGGTGAGATCCTACAGATATGATAAAGAAGTTGTAAATTTGGAGGTAGCAGAGTCAGAGGCATCAAAGCTACATGTAGCAATCAACTCAAAGCACTTAGACGATGATCAAATTGTTTGGATACTTAGCACAAGGAACTTTTTCCAGCTTCGGGCAACTTTTGCATGCTATAAGAAACTTTATGGGAATGCACTGGAAGAGGTTTCACTTGAAATCCCAACTTTTTTATATTTACATATCCTGTAAAGAACTTGATTTGGATTATTTTCTTGACACAGGACATAAGAAAAAGTGGTCATGGTGATTTGGAATCTCTCTTGAATGTGGTCCTATGGTGCATAGAATGCCCAGAGAAACATTTCGCGAAGGTATTTTCTTCTTCACCTCAAATAAATGAAAAACAAAGTTCACAATTTTTAAAATATCTGAAATCAAACAATGGTAAATATCGTGTTTATTGATTAAACTAGATACAATTCTTTATGCATTGCATAGAATCCGAAGAATTAAGTCAGAACATTCACAGTTTGTGAAGAATGCAACTTGTTGTAAAGTTTTTATTTAATGATTATTGATGATGTGGTTTTAGTATGAGCTTTATGGATTTCATTCATTGACAGGTCTTGAGAGATTCTATAATTGGGCTTGGAACTGATGAAGAATCTCTAAACAGAGCTGTAATAAATCGAGCTGAGATTGACATGTTGAAGGTGGAAGAAGAATATGCTAACATGTACAATGAAGATCTTGAAGGTGCAATCACTAGGGATACTTCAAGTGACTACAAAGAGTTCTTGATGACTTTGCTTGGGAAAAGAATCTGATGCATTATTATATAACCACCAAGCATTTCATTGAATTCTAATGGTGTAATTCATGGTCTGCACTTTTTAACATTAGTAATTCCATAAGTTTTTATAGGTCTCAGAAATGAAGGTAGATGTAACTAAAACCATTCTAGATTGACTATTTGAGTAGATTAATATCTTGACTCTTAGGCTTCATTTGGTTCGAAGGATTTTGGAGGGAAGGGAGGAAAAATTTTCCATCCTATTTTTTTTATCAAACCAAATAAGAGGAGTGAATACTTTTTCTCTCATTCTTAGACAGGAAGGAGAGGAATGGACCAGAGTGAAAATACTCATTTTTTTTTATTTAGTTTGAAAAAAGAATAAAATAAAAAATATTCTCTCTCCTCTTCTTTCCTCCTCTCCAAAATCCTTTGAACTAAATAGAGCCTTAATCTCTTACCAAAAACAAAAAAAAAAACAAAAAGAAGATTGATCAATAAACTAAGCTTGTTTACCAGAAAAATTACTGCTAACATTTTCAGATGGTTTTTGGGCTTTATTATCATAATCACATATTTTAAAATTACGGATAAAAAATTTGATGGCAAAAACAATTTATTTCCATATTTTATAATATCATGACACTCTAGTAACCAAGGAACACTCTAGCACAAGTGGATATGAAAACCAATTTTGCCATTTGTTCTAAACTACCTCAACCCCGTTTTGCACAGGGATATGGGACTTTTTTTCAAATAATATAAAATTTAAAAATAGAAATTAATTATTTAAAATAAAAAAATAAACAATCACATGAATATATTATGAAACAATCTTACAAAGAGTCCTGGGAATTAATGTTTCTGTAGACTAGGAGTTGGATGATCAAGTTAATGAAGACAAATATGAATCTATAGTAAGAGAGATTCTGAGTGTAATTATTCAAGAAACAGAATATGGCATAACTACAGGAAAAAAATCTTACAATTTGAGGAAAAGAATATGATCAATTTACCCAACTATATTTATACAAAAATATACATAGCTCATAAGCCATTATATTTAGTCTTTGAAATTAGTGGATATAAGTTAAGCCAAACATGAAATTAAAATGTAAAATTAACAATATATGTATGGTAGATCTAAGCTAAAATGTTCCCTTTTTTTATTCAAAGTGAAATCCAAAATATTTTTCAACTAACAGTTGAAGACTAATCCCTTCGAAAAGTAGAAATTATTGAAGTGAGTTTTGCCTCTCATAACAAAACTTTTTCCATATACATGGCTACCGATTGAATCCTTGACAATATATTTAAGGGGCTAAACTATCTACCAATTATGTCAATTACGTTAAAATGCTAAATAATTAAAAAAAGTGAGTACTATAAAATATGTGAAATGTAATTGTTTCCCCAAATATGTGTTGGGTCAGGCCCAAGTAAGTAAAAGGGTTTTCTTTGGGAAAAAAGATATAAAAGGTAAGCAGGCCTTGAAGAATTCATTTGGGCTCAGCCCAAGTGTGCTTTCTTAACCATAGGAAGTCAGGTACAGTCCAACGTTAAGAGACGCAAAATGTCGGTAAGGTGATCATATTGTTATCATCATCATAATGGAACCTAATGTGGACCTTGTTATGGCAAGGTTCACAACCTCGAAGAAAATTCAACTCTATATTATAAATATATGGTTGCCCCTAAACTGTATGACGACCCTACAAATTTATGCCCTCATTTACTATATGATATTTTATTATTATATAGTAATAATAATATCAAGTAAAAGCCCCCCTCAGTCATATGTCTCTCTTGAACTTGAAGCATGTGGACAGATAATATGTCACTTTCTTGGTAGTTTTCACTTGGCTGGCGTTGCACTTTGGTTTGGTCTATATAAAATTATATTGTGACTTTGTTATGAGTCTTCATTTTTTCAGTTGATAAATTATTGTATACAATCTTATAGGAAATATATAAAAATAAAAGAATATTTATATAAATACAGCTTTTCTATTTTTTTACTTTACTTAATTGTTAGTATGTTTAATTTGTAAACCATGTGGTTGTTGGTGGTGGGGTGGTCTCCTGCGGCACCCCCTCCTACCTCTCTCCTGTCCTATCTTTTATCCTCTTTTTTTGTTTTGTTTTAAAACTAAAACTTATAGATAAAAAACATATATATCTTGAAATTATGTAGTTATGTAATTGTACAGTTTTAAAATTTTTTTAAAGCAAAATATTGCAAACATCTACTTTTTCATCAATTAAGTTTTTGTATTAAAAAAAAAGCCTGGCAGCAGGGACACTAAAGGGAGACAGCAGGAGAGGTTCCAAATTGGTGGTTGCTGCGGTTGTGGGTCTTTTCTGATTTAAGTAGACATTCACTTTAGCCAATGATAATTTTAGCAAATAAAATAAAAAAAATTTAAAGAGTCATGTATTATTTGATGAGTGTTACATTAGCTTTTTCCCTCAGGTTTTGTTTAGAATAAAGAAAAAAATAGAGGGAAGATAATATTATGAAAAAAATTAAAAAAATTTAAATAAAAAAGTCCCTAAATTTTCCCTTATTTTCTTCCTGTATTTTTTTTTGCTGATTCAAATGAAATATAAGAAAAGCGAGACATGTTATAAAAAGAAAAAGTGTAACTTTTGCTGTGGCACTGACGTACAAGATCCAGGAGAAGTCACACCTGTTTTTTAATAAATCCTTTTGTATTCAATACTATTAATTAATTTAAATTTGAGTTGATTAAATCCCAAATAGAGGAAAGTATTTATTTCTAATGTAATTTCTTTTTACCCACAAAACTCTAATATAAAATTTTAAGTGATATTAATTAAGTTCCTCATCAATCATCACTCAACCAATTGCTACTATCAAAGAAGCCTTGCGTTCAACAATAGGACATTGTGAAAGAAAAGAATCATTTTAATAAATCCTTGATTTTCACATCAAAATTTTGGTTTATGCTTCTAAGTTTTTTTAATTTTTAGTATATTTTTTTAGCATAAAAGCCTTTATGTATTTTTATTTGGCTGAGTTAATAGTACCTATATATTTTGAGTAGGACGTATATTTTAATTTATTGAATTATTGATTTTATCAAGCAATAAGCAAAGGAAAAGAACTTTATAAGAAGTCTAATTAAGAATAATTTGCTTAACACAGTTATACCTAATTTTGCATATTAATAAATATAGTAGAGGAATGCCCACCTTCAAATTGTTGTCCTAATCATTTTGTTCCAAAAGACTTTTCGTTTCCACTACATGACGATGGAGAACTGTTTTTTTGTTGTATCATTGCACTTATTGTAATAAGAAAATGACATAATGCCCTTCCATTAATTATAGTTTTACAAGAAAATAAACTTAAACACAAATACACTCTTTTAGAGATTGCTGAGTGCCCTGCACAAATAATTAAGGTTAGAAATCTATATTATATTGACTTATAAATATAGAAACTATATATATTGTGTGTGTGTATATGTATTATATCTATATAAAGTCACATTATTCATAGGTAATGAAGAATATGATGCATTTTAGATTCTATACAAATCACAAGCGCCCTATAATACAATTTCATATAAATCTTCAAAATAACAATTCTTTTTATTAAGAAGCTTGTTATGCTGCCATATGCCACATGTCATAAACTATTCAATATATCATTCATGCAGGGTGAATCAATATATATTTGTGGAGGTAAATTAAGAGGGGTATGATTTACAGACGTAATGATGAAGAGGTGAAATAAATTCTTCTTACATATTTTCTCTCAGGATTCAATAAAAGAGTTTTAATAAATGTATCCGGTAAATCGCTCACTTGTCCTCCTCAAGGCTTTATTTATTTATTTTTTAAACAAATTGTCCAATATCATGTACTACCAAATTAGACTTGAGTTGTATAGGGCCTCAATTAGGAGATGTAGCTCTCATATAACATGATTTTTTTTTTCTATTTGTAATACTTAAACTTGAGATCTTACTTAAAAAATGTTGGATATTTTACTACTTAACTCAACTACTATTAGTTCATGGTTCATAGTTTAGTATAAGTGGGATTTATAATCCTAGCAAATAAATGTATCCATTAGTTTCTAGAACTTTTCCAAATCACACACTTGTCCTTCTCAAAGGCTTTATTTTTTTTTTAAAAAAAAAAACCATCCAATATCATATACTAACTACCAAATCAGATTTGAGTTAGATCAAGCCTCAATTGGGAGGAAGTTCTTGTAATGTGATTTTTTTTTATTTATTTATAAGGCTCAACTCAAAAACTTACTAAAAGTGTGTGGAATCTCCTATTATATAACCCAACAACCATTGGTTCAACTGTTCATAGTTTCAGTATAAGTGGGATTTATAATCCTAGCCAGCAGGTTCTTAATTGATCACCTACGTTGATGCATGTCTGAACTTGAGATCACAGAACTATATAATAATCAAATTCAACAGAAAAAAGAACAAACTCATCAATGGGGAATAACTAGCCAGCCAGCGAGCCAGCTAACATGCTCATTAAATGGAGAGAATGGACTGTCAACGACAAATTCGGCGGCTAATATATCAGTGATCTGTGATCTCTCTTTCTGTCTGCATAAGCAAATTCTCAACCAACAAATTAATGGTCCCTAGCTAAACCCGTAACCTCAGACTCCTCAATTAGTAACAGCAAAATAAGACATGATACCACCTCAAAAACTGATATGTGTTACTGATAATCCAAAGCTAATCAGCTTACTATATATAGCAGTGGGATTCTGCCACTACAATATATCACTCAAACCTTTCTTTGCCATATATCTTCTAGAGTGTGGCATTGTAAGTCTGAGTTTTAAAATGAAGAAGACTGGTTCCCCTCTGCATTGCGCACTTTTGCGCTTCTTGCTGCCATTCTTTCTTCTTGTCGTCTTCTCTTTCTCTTCTTCTGCAGCAACATCTGAAGCTTTTCCAGGTTGGTGTTTCGATTCTATGTTTTTCCTTTTTTTGGTATTGCATGGAATTTGATGAATAAATCGTTCAAATTATAATTTATAAGTATCGTTACGACTGCTTAATTTTATATTTTATTATTGATATTATATATGTACACATGACAGTGTGCATTTATAACAAAGTTGAAGTAAGCATATGAATATTTGCACTTTACAGATATTTTTAATTAATAGCCAGCTGAACATGAACCATATTGATGTGTTTTTATAGTATAATTTTGTTGCCAACATTTAAATATTTTACCTGAACTTTGTTCGGCTATATAAGGATTTATTTGGTGTGAAAAAGTATTAGCACTTTTTTAGTAAATTCCAACATTTTCATGCATATAGTAAAAATACAGCTCAATATTATCTGATATATTATTTGTGTTAAGAAAGTTAGCAGGTTCCACCGTATATGTTCTTGTTGAAAAATCCATAACAAACACATGTATACTTAATTTTTTGTTTGTAAGAAAAGCAAGTAATTAAAGACCAAATAAATCATATCCTATTTTCCTACTAACCAACACTAGTCTTCTTGACTATTATTAATTTCTATATTTTACGAAAATAATTTATTTGCAGTATCATCTATTGATTAAGACTAACTAAAAATTCTGCGCTCTCTCTCTCTCTCTCTCTCTCTCTCTATATATATATATATTGTTTTCGCAGGTAATGAAGGAAACACTGTGAGCAACGAGGAGTTGGCAAAAACAACCTTGGAGAATCACAATGAAGAAGAAAAGTTCAAGTTTCTTCCTCCAAAACCAATATTCAAGAAGCCATTCTTCAAGAAACCCATTCCAATTGTGAAGCCAATATTCCCACCAAAACCCATCTTTAAGAAGCCATTTTTCAAGCTCCCACCAAAAGTTCCAGTTGTAGAGAAACCAGTTCCGAAGCCAACTCCTTTTGATGAGGAAAAGCCATTACCTATTCCTGGATTCAAAAAGCCTTTTCCAAAGCCATTCCCATTTGTGAAGAAGCCAATTCCTAAGCCCTTCATTCCAAAGCCAATTCCTTTTGTGGAGAAACCATTTCCCAAACCTATTCTAAAGCCAATTCCAATTGTGAAGAAGCCATTTCCTAAGCCTTTTATTCCAAAGCCAATTCCTTTCGTGAAGAAGCCATTTCCTAAGCCTCTTCCAAAGCCAATTCCTTTTGTTAAGAAGCCTTTTCCATTCCCAAAAAAGCCCTTCTTCCCCCCAGTGAATCCTTGAGACACAAACATTCCTAAAGCCAAATTAGAATCCTTCCATGTGCTCATTATATTGTATAATTAATCTCTCCTTTATGGTCCCATCTTAAAATCAACTGCATCTCTGAATTTGCAGAAATAGCATATCGATCTCGATTGTGTACTGTATTTGAATCATGTTATTGAATATTGCTGCCATAAATAAAGCTTACAGCAGCTATCATATATGTATACAAAAAATCCATTAATTAGATGTCCTTGTTGGTTCTATATAGCTTTTTATTTTCTTAATTTTTACGGTCACTAAGCCCTCTTACTTAATAGTTAAATGTATAAAATTGAATAGTTAATATCAACTACAAAAGAAAGAGACTATCTTAATTGAGCATGTACAACAAGAAGAGCAACTTTTCTTACTCGCAATAAGTGATGAGGAAACCTGGACATATACATAGATGAAAACCCCCAAGTTACTGAAGTGAATATTGAGCACACACTAAAAACTGATAAGAAAGCAGAATCAAGTACGTAGTCGCTTTCAGTTTTTGTCGTCATGAAAAAGCAAGTTAAATCAACCATAGTTTGACTAAAAGCGTCTTATGATAAGCCAATAATAAAAGTGGTTTAGTTGGTGACAATTTGTTCCATCCCTCATAAGAGCATGGATTCAAGTCTTAGCGTCTACGTGACTACCTCATTTGTGGATAACTATAAGTACTACTATGAAAGTTCTTTAAGTCATGAAATATATCCTGATCCTAATAATTAGTTCTGGAGATCCAATTCCACTAATTTTGTTCACCTCTGAAGCATTAATTTCTTTGTGTTTTTTAGGTCAACCACAACTATTTATCACTTACAAAAAAGAATGAAGCAATGTGCCAGCAAATATGGGACTGTCCTACCTGATTGATAGACGCTTTGATAATTTCGAATGAGCAGGTCTAGTGTGTGGATGATATGGAGATGAAAAATAATTAGAAAGGCATTTTGTAATGATTTATATGATACTTTGAAGCACAAGCAAATATAGATTTGTTGACATTATCTCAAAATTAATACGTAGCTCCTTTAAGCAGGATATTCCAAATTGTATTTACGGTATACGAATTCAATCGATGACTACGATAATTAAAAAAAAACTTCATTAATTAGAGAACTAACAATGTGCAATATATAACATCTAGATTTATATAACTCTTCAAATCAATGGAGTGATCAACATGAAATTAATCTCAATCTCTTAATACTGTAGAGAGTGTGGTTGTGATTATCTGCAAAGAATACTATTGCAAACTATATGCAAGGAGAGTGAAGAAAAGTCCCCTTAAATTATGTCTATATTAAAAGCATTTCACTTTAACATGTTGAAAGACAAGAGAATTCAATTGAGTAAAACGTGGATATATACAAATGACTCCTTAGATTAATTACCTTTTAAATCCCAAAAAGTATTTCCAAAAATTAGTTAGATTAGTTTTTTCTCCACAAATTCATACATCTCCATTCGCAATTCATATCATGCTCAAATATTAAATCCAAATCGTACCTCAAAGGAAAATAATTTTAGTACAATCCATGAGTTTTCAATTTGATTATGTTGAAAAGATTTTCAAAGTATATTTTAATCCATCGTCTACCGTTGTGTCCTATCGTTTGATGCACCAAGTGCTGAAAAAAAAAAAAGATGCACTAACCGGAACAACACCATTTTGACACTACAAAAAAAAGGATATTCAGTAACGACTTTTGGTGGCGACCAAAAAAGGTCGTCGCTGAAAGTGGGACATTCAGCGGCGATGCAACATGTTGTTGCTAAAAGTAAGCTTTTCAGTGGCGACCAGAGATGTTGACGTTGAAAGTCTACCTTTCAACGGCGACCAACAAGAGTTGCTGCCAAAAAACAAACTTTATGCGACAACAAGTATGTGTCACCATCAAAAATCGATAATTATAAATACCACCATTGAATATATTGACAATTAGTGGCGATATTTAATATTGCCGCCAAAAGACATACATTCTGCAATGATTTTTTGGTCGCCACCAAAAAATGGAGCTTTTAGTGGCAACATTTGTCGCCGCTAAATATAATTCGCAGTGACTCTATTTTTTTCCGTAGAAAGTAAGACTTTTAGTGGCGAAGTTTGTGTCGCCGCTAAAAGTAATTTTTATTTTTTTTATTTTTTTCCCTGTAAAACTAATGTTTAATAAGTTGAAGTAATAAATTTGTTTTATTAGATAAATTTTATTATAAGAAAATACATTAAGTCAATTTATAATATGAATTGTAAAAATTTTCCAGTACTATGAAATAGTTTGAACATTTGGAAGTGTTTTAGAGGGTTGAGCTCAGCTAGAAATTAAATATTTGAAAGGTTATAAGAAGATTTGAAGAATGAAGATATATAAACTTGATTTCTTAAGTTTTTCCTCCTTATTCTTTATCCTCCTTTCTTATTTTGTTAAACTCAGATTATTTATTTATATTCTTTTAGATGATGAAGGAAAGCCACTCCCCTTGTTTGGTTGGAAAATTGGGAGGGAAGAAGTGAAAAATTTTTCTTCTTTTTTCTCTCTGCTCTCCACCAAAATTGGATTTTTGGAGAGAAGAGGATATAATTTTGACACATACATTCTAAATTACCCTAACATATTTATAATATTAATAAACTGTTTTGACCGTTATAAAACTCTTAGCATTTGTTTCTCACGCTCAACTCTATTCAACATCCACCTCCCTGTCAAATAATTTGAATTGAATATTATTAATGTACTACTATAAAAATTGAATTTTGTAATAAAAATTTTTAAGGACGATGACAGGCAACAGATTTGATGATGTGGCACGATGACATGAAACCTAGGTTTGATGATGTGGCGCGATGACAGGCGATAGATTAATTAAAATGGCAATTAACCACACATGGTAACATTTATATGGTTCTTTCCTCTTTAAGTTCTCATGCAAATACAGAATTAATTAGAACAAGTTTAAAACCTGTTTTCTCATTCCTTCGAACAACAAATATGCCAAAGAACGCAACAAGTGATCGGTTATTAATTTATTACACTCCCAGAGTCTTTTTTTGTGGTGAACTATCCAACGATCAAGTCATGCAAGCTTTTTTCAATTTCCTGGCCAATTTAAGAACTTTTATATCATTTAATGGAGAAAACTGGCAGTATCTGATCAACGATAAAGTCGGTTTGCTAATGTTATGATTGATATCTATAGTCAAACTCTCAACTAACAAACGGTACTTCAACCTGTAACCTCAGCTATTCAATAAAAGTAAAAGCAGATCGGCCAGCTCAGATCAAGGAACTAGTCATTTCCAAAGCTAGTTTGCTTTCTATATATATTGATAGCACTAGGCTTATGGGAATGCACACAACAACTCAAGTACTACTTCTTGGGTGGCACTCACATTTCTCAATGAGGAAGTGTTTCACTTTGTTGGCATTTTTTCTTGTGGTGAGCTTCTGTTATGATTATTCATCAGCAGCAGCAACTACTGAAGCTTTTCCAGGTTGGTCGTTCTTTTCTCTGAAAGACTGAAACTATATGTATATCTATATATATTAGATGCTGACCGTCGGGATGTTGACAGTACTAGTCTCTCTGCTAACCATCTGATGTTGAATACTATGAACTTTCCTTTTCTCTTGTATGAGAAAATTGTTGAATTTGCAATCTTCTATTTGATTTAATTATTTTCTTGCCTGTCAATTGAACTAACCTCGTGTACAAAATATAAAACTTCATGAATTTCATTTGTTATTAAAGATATGCTCCATCGTCTGTACATTAATTCCATCTGAGCTATATAAATTTGATTTGGATAATCTTATTATTCTTTATTAAATGTTGATACTATTTTATCTTAAATGAAGACGCAAAATAGTATAAATTTTTAATTATTATTTATAAAATAATGATGGAAAAATATTCACAAAATAATCTCTCAACCATCTAAATATTAAATCAGAACAATTCAGTATAGGATGTGCATTGGGTACACATATATATATATGAAGATTTGCACCAAAAAAGTAAGTCCAACACCTAAATTTGTTTTAATTTTTTTTGTGTTTTTTTGTTGTTGGTGCATATAATATATGGACATAAGACTGAAAAAAATTGTCTACTTTAAAACAGCATTGAAATCAACTTTATATTTTGAGAAAGATGCAAAGAATTAAAATTAAAAGTTTTCCTATAAAGCTGAACAGAAAACAGAAGTCAATACATTTTAGACAAAAATAATCTCATTTAACGTATAGAAATGATATTATTAATTAAGATTATTAGAAACAGGTTATGATCATCTGCGTCTGTAATTTGCAGGGAACGAGGTAAACACTATTGGCAATGAAGACTTGGGAAAGGCAGGCTTCGAAAATCATGAAGATGAAGAAGAAAAATTCAAAGGAATTCTCCCTCCAAAACCAATAATATTCAAGAAGCCATTTTTCAAGAAACCCATTCCCATTGTGAAGCCATTCCCACCAAAACCAATCTTCAAAAAGCCATTTTTCAAGCTCCCACCAAAAGTTCCAGTGATCGAAAAGCCTTTCCCAGAGTAGCTGAGAAACCAATTCCAAAGCCAATTCCATTTGATGAGGAAAAGCCATTACCAATTCCTGGATTCATAAAAACCTTCCCAAAGCCATTCCCATTTGTGAAGAAGCCAATTCCTAAGCCCTTCATTATTCCAAAGTCAATTCCTTTTGTGGAGAAACCATTTCCCAAGCCCATTCCAAAGCCAATTCCAGTTGTGAAGAAACCATTTCCCAAGCCTTTCATTCCAAAGCCAATTCCCGTTGTGAAGAAGCCATTTCCAATTCCAGAAAAGCCCTTGTTCCCTCCCCTAGTGACAACAGAAGAATTTCTAAAGCCAAAGCCAGTTTTCAAGAAGCCTATTCCTAAACTACCCTTTCCCCCCAAATTTAAGAAGCCACTTCTCCCACCATTGCCAATTCACAAGCCCATCCCACCTTCATGAACTTCAATTTCTTCTTCTATATTCACTAAATCCAAAATCAATATGAGTGAAGAAAAAAGAACTTTACTTTTACATATATAAGTTCTCTGGCACTATCTGAAGGTCAATTACATCTGAATTTGCTGATCTTGAATATATGTTATATATATACATAAATTTTTATTATTTGTGTTGTTATTTGAATCATGGATTGCTGCTATAAATAAAGCATACTGGCCGTTGCGTGTAATCTAAAATTCAGTACTGGTAAAAGGATATAATTTTCCTTTTTGGGTTCTGATCGATTTAATTCATACAATCTTAAGAATTTTATTTTTTTCATCTGGATTCATTCATATATTATCTCACTCCTTTAAATTATATGGAATGGATGACTGAGATTTTGGATAAAATTAAAATTCCTTAGAGATTTTATGGAATCTAGAAGGCTTCATTGTTTGTTATTTTCTTAATTTTGACATAAGTATTCCTTCTCCTTTTCATTTTTAGTGTGTTTAAATATATATATATATATGTAAACAAATGAATTATTTTCTTTATACAAAATTCCCTATATATTAATTGAATATCCTTAACTTATATCCTTGAAAAACTTGTATTTATTTCCGTGCAATGCATGGGTGGCATAGAATGCTCTAGAAAATCGTTAGATATATTTAGTGCAAAAAAATTAATAATATATTTTTTCATGAAAAATATACAAAAGTTGGTTTATGTAATTTGAGAAGCTCGTCAAGCTTTAATAAAGAGGTTTAAAACAAAATTTATTTTTAAAAGTAATCTCATTCACTATTAATGGTGATGCATGAAGCAATGACTCAGCTAGATTACTACTCTATCTTATATGGTATATTGAATTTTTATTTAATATTGTCATATAGGTATACAAAATTAAAAAAATATTACTCTTCCTTCAAGTAGCAATAAAAAAGTTGTCACTAAAAATAATATTTACAACAAGTTAAAACTACTAAATGGACAATAAAAAAATTTAAAAACTATTTTTGTCCTTTAAATATCAATTAAATAATAGATTTTATTAAATCACTTTTTTTCATATTAGCTTGGTCTATTAACCCTAGACTCAAAAAGAATTGACTTGTTTAACTAATTCAACTCATATTTTATCATAGATTGACCTGGTGAGCTCATATTTCATAAAAAATTAACCTATACAACCCAAAATTTATTATTAATTTTTTTAATAACTCTAATATAAATTCTTGGTTATAAAAAAAATACACACACACAATACAATAAATTCGGGGTTCCACTTTACCTTTTATTAATCTATAAAAGAATATCTCAATCCTTGGCAGGGGTTTTGAATTGCCACATATGTTAAGTGGTTTTGTCCAGTTCCATAAGTCTATTTGGCCACAAAAAAAAAAATCTAACATTAGTTAATCCACCATATTTCCTGGAACTTTTATTGTGACTATGAATAATATTTTTGGAAATTTATAATTTTATTATTCCTTTTTTTTATCACTAAGTAATCGCAACAATAAGTTATCTAGACAATTTGACGAGTTTAAAGAGTATTTTCCCAATTCAGATAGTTATACAAAAAAAATTCCAATAGATTTTTTAATTATTTTGTTTTTGAACATTTTAGTTTTTTGGGGAGGAAACTGTTCAAGGGCGACTATTCATTACTAATAGTACATATGTTCTGAATGTCATCCACAATAAACTTAGTACAACCGAGAGGAGGAACAATCAAAAGATTAACAATCATCGGATTATTCTTCGTCTCCTTGGCAAGCCAATATACTGATAGTATTTGAACTTTTTGATTGTAGAATTGATGTAAAATAAGGGTTGTGATATTCTTGGTGAGAATTAATTATTTTGCATCTAAATTTTTATAGAACAGTTAAGAGTAAGAATTGATGCAACATATTGATAGAAAGATCTGATATTAATTGCATTGATTTTATTAAAGTTTAAGGGTATGTATAATTTGTATTTTTTCAAACTAAATCATGGTTTATAATTATTATTTATTTTTTTTTTTTTATCCAAATAAGTTTCCAGCAAACTTTTCTATTTTTATTCAAACTTCATTTTTGTAAACTGTGATTATTTTAAAAGATCTTTTATAAAAAAATAAACCAATCGGACATTTAAATGTTGAGTGAAATGATTTTGTTACAATAAATTTATCTAAGCTGCAAAAATTTCTTTTGTTGTTTGAGTTTAGAGGCATATTTTGAGAGCTTCTAATATTCAACTGACCTAAACTTTCTTATACTAAAAAAGTTACACTATTTGAGAATCATAATAGCAAGTATCAACAATCCATTCATATTATACAAATTTAGAATAAGTAATAAATTGCCTAATTTTTATTTTAAGTAAAATAACCTCCCTTCAATTTTATTGAAATGACATAAAATTTTCCTTTATTTCTAAAAAACGTATACGTTAATTTAATTTCTAACAATGTTATGAATATTTTGTTAAAATCTTTAAAACAATTTTTAAGAATTAAAGTTTATACTAAAATAATTTAATTTAACAATCTACTATAATAAACTAAAATCCATAATTCTACATGAGTCGTGGATAAAGCGATAGATTTCGAAAGTAGCAATAATATAACAGTGATTTCTTCTCTTTTTCCTTAATCCAAATCCAAAATTCAAATAGATAATTGTGCTATACTTCGTGTTTTATAGTTTTTTCCTTTTTATTTTTTTATAAAACAAAATAAACGTCCTTTGTAATTTACATTGCTGGTTGTGAAACAAACATAAAAAAAGGTTCTTTCAAATTCTGTTTTTTTTTTATTTTGGTTTTAAAAAAATCTATCCCTTTCTATATTACTTTCTCTCTCAAGCCGTCAAAATAATTTTTTGACAAAAATCTCATATGAAATCTAAAAATTTGGTGTAATTGATCATAGCCTTCGCTGAATTCTAGCATATCCATTTAAATGAATTTTTTTCTGTAATATTTGATAATATAAAAACGTGTATATATTGCAATTATTGATCAACATGATCTGTTCAAATTTCTTTCAAATCCTAATCAGCCCTTTGAGTAAATCTTGGTTCTTGATGGAGCTTTATCCTAAAAGTTGCATACTTCTTCACATCACATATACCATATAGAAATTTATGAAAAGATATTGTGGAAAACTAAATTTATCCTCCTCACAGAGACATACAAATGCATTCAAAAAATTAACTTTTAATAGATATCCGTAATTTATTAAATGTTTTTGTAAAATAAAAATAAATTGTTCAATTTTATTTCATCAACAAAAATAGGAAAAATTATGGAATTGATCTGACTAATCAACAATCAAAATATAATGCAATATGATTTTCTGGAAAAAAATAATTAATAGTATACAATAATATACAAAAAATATTCTACAAGTCACATAATTAGAACCTACATATATCAATTAAAAAAAGGACAGAAACTTAAATTAAATTGCTCATTGATTTTGAATTCATTAAATGGTATTTAATAAGTGATTTCAAACTATAATAAAATTTTTGGGTCAATTAAATAGATGTCGAATTGCCTAAAAAAAGATTTCAAATTAAACGTTATTTCTTGATTACCTATGTTTATTTCTTTCTGTTTTTTTTTAGCTTAAATTATCTAAACTAGAATTCTTGATCCGTGCATTGCACGGATTAGTTTAGTATTTGAAAAAGAAATCATATAATAAAATAAGTATCAAATTTTCAATTAGAATAACCCATGTTAAATTTGAAATGATAATTTCACTTTTAACATGTATAATTACTTGTCCTTAAAGAACACTATCACACCCGGAAATGCGACGCGGATTGGCGCGGAGGTCAAAAATAAAAAGAAAAAGGAGAAATCGGCCCGCCTGACGGAAAGCCGATTTCGGAAGGAGTCGCCACCAAAATTTTAAGGGAAATTTTGGGAAACAGGAACAAAAAAAAAAAGGGATAAGGATGGTCTGCGAATCAGAGTTGGGTTCGGGAGTACGATTGTGAGTGGGGAAGGTGTTAGGCACCCCCACAACACCCGTTCCTGGGAACGGTTACCTTAGGTTGATCATGCAATTTTTATGGCTTTTTACAAATTTGTTTTAATTGCCCTTTTACCATTCACATGCAAAAATAAATATAAAAATAAGAAAAATATAAAAATGAAAATAAATAATAAAATAAAAATATGAAAAGTTGGGAAAAATAAATTAAGAGGAAAATGTTATTTATATACAAAAGTGGACTTGGAAAAATAAATTGGTAAATATTTATTAAATTAAGAGAAAAAACACCAAATAAATCAGAAAAATGTTTATTTATTTACAAAGGTGGACTTGACCCAGAATTAGAGTATGGGGCCTACGTACCCTGCGATAGGGATCAAAGTCGACGTAGTTTGGACTAAAAATACGTGTCATTGGGTTGGTATTTTTTATTTTTATATATTCTTTGAAAAGAGAGGTTTATAGAAAATAACTTGTCTTTCCACAAAGAAAACAATTTTTAGAATTGGTTGGTGTGTTTTAATTTGTAAAAGACAGATTAATTTCCAATATTTGCCCTTTTCATTTATTTATATATTTTTTTGGTTTAATCAATTCCTAAAAGAGAATATATGTTTTTTCCTCCATTTAGAAAATATGATTAAAATTATTTGTAATTTTGAATATTTTATTTTGATTTGAAAAAGAAATATTTGGAAACAATTTTATTTTCACGAAATAAAACCAATTGGCTCATGTGGTGACTTTATCACTCACATCTACCATTTGATACCTAAGTGTCCACGGTGGTATCACTCGAGACAAAAAGGCACAAGAAGAATTCGAAAGAAACAAATAATTCTTTGTACAAATTATTTTTATTTTATTTTTATTATAAAAATAAAAATGCATAAGATCTTTTTAACGCACATTTTATTTATTTAAAATGAAAATACTAAGAATAATTTCAAATATGATCCTTACATAAATTTTTGAAGAAAAATAATCAGCATATGTGGTGACTTTACCACTCACAAATTACTGATTTACGCTTACATGCTCACGGTGTTACCACTCGGAGTAGAAAATACCAAAAGGAAAATTTTAAATGAAAATCAAATAGCACATATGGTGACTTGATCACTCATAATTTACTGATTTACGCTTATATGCTTATAGTGATGCCACTCGTGATGGAAGACAAAAAAGACTTAAAAGATAAAATTGAAAAAAAATGAAATCATTTTATATATAAAAATAAATATGATTATGCTTATTCTATAAAAAGAAAAGTGATAAAAGCAATTTAAGAATATGACTTTATATATATATATATTCATATATTATTTATTTTTATTTATTTTATATTTTATTTCATTTTTTTATTATTTTTTAGAAAAAGAGTCAATTAGAATCTGTGGTGACTTTATCACTCATAGCTCGCTAACTGACACCTAAATGCCCACGGTGTTACCGCTCGGAACATAAAGGAAAAAACTAAAATTTGAAATAAACTGCTCTCATTGAATCATTTATTTTAAAAAAAAAACGATTGGTACTCATAAATATTAAAAAATAATAATAATAAAATTTAGCCAACGTTTATAACATGGCAACTTCTCGCTCATGGTATAGTTGACTGACACCATATAGGCTCACGGAGACTTGGTCCCTCGTGGCAAACTCTAAGGTGAAAAGAAGAAAAAACCATGATCAAATAAAAATCAAAATCAGAAATAAAAACAACAAAACATAAAAATCAAACACAATTTATCAGGGTGTGTGCTAGCGCCAATTCAAATAATTTACACCCAACCATGAGATGAAAAGATGCAAACTCTAGTATCTTCATTTTCTTTTCCTTTGCCTCAAAGTTGATGGCTTCCATTTCCCTTGCCCGGCTTGATGGTAATGGCCTTGATTTCTCTCATACTTGGTTTATGCTCCCATATTGCTCGAAAAAGATAAAACAGGATTACGCATTTGAAGAGTTTGAGTTGAAAGAAAATAAGGTAATTGCTTTTAAAGAACAAAGACCACATGCTAATAAGAAGCAATGTCGTTACTCACATGGGGGTAACTAATATCAACATTTAACACATTCGACCAAGCATTTTCTGGCTAACCTTCACCCATGTAAGGCAAGCTTTTGAATTGGGATCAGGAACCCCTTTATTGACATACACCCAGAAAGGAAATTTAAGATTCTAAAATCCTTATGTAAACATATGAGCACACGAGATACTTTTAATCTCAAAACAGTGAGCAAGTCAAGCGTTATATGCGATCAAGCTTTCAAGTGAGAAATTCTTAATATGCAAGATTTTCTTGGAAACAAATAACCCCAAATCAAGTTACGAAAATCATATTTGCCAAGCCTAAACTCAATACAAAAATCAAAATCTTGTGACCATCAAGAAGTGAATGGGCTTAGAGAAAGAAAGGCACGAGCTATACTCCTAATTTTTACCAAGCATACCTTGACAATGCAAGGGTCCATTTTCAATGGTTCAGAGTTCGAAGCTATGCACTAAAACAAGTATTGGAGGACACTGGAGCATAAAAAAAGAAACATGACTTGGAGCTCAAAACATAACCGTGATTCTGATGGCTCGAATTCAGAACCCAATCGAATCCTTCTCATGATAAAAAAAAAAAATGATGACACAGAGGACACATAAATATGGGGGAGATTCCTAAAGCAAATAAAATTCATACCCAGTCCCAAGGCTAAGGTACCTCGTCAACATCATCCGAACAAAACTCTTTTCAAATAACAAACATCACTAGAAAATTCAGGCTCTAGAACGTAAATCTTCATGTTTGTGAATACCAGGCCCGGGGCTACTCTAATGCTCAAGAATCAGTAAAAACTTCGATCACGAGTTCATTCACATTGTGACTCGAACTAATAAAGGCTATACAAACATATAATCAAAGAAAATGTTCATCAATCACGACACAGTACAATGATCCCATAAAGCCAGTTGAGACCCCAACATATTCCAGTCACGAGAGGCAAAAACAAGTTTCAGACATCAGATAACAGTTTACCAATACTAACCGTAGGCAAAGCGTTCATCCACACAGAGCAGTCTTACAATCTGAAGATTCCATAATAAGATTAAGAGCTCGAAGAGGGGTTTTACCAGATCGAAGTTCCTGTTGCTTTAATCCTGTCCAATAAGCCTTTCCCTTCGTAGAACCTCTGCTTGCTCAGGGAATGCATCCTTCTTCCTTCACCTCTCGGACGCACGGCTCTCTCTGTTTCTCCTCTCCCAAGTCTGTGCCTCATTCTCAGTCTCTCGCATGGCCACGCTCTTTGTTCTCGGTGCTTCTCATCTGGATCACGGCTCATCTCTCCCTCTCTCGCAAGCATGACCCCTAGCTTCATCTCAGTCTCACCACATTCCCATTTTTTTTTCCACTCCTCGGTGCACTCGCGGTTCCAGATCTCACCCTCTCCCACGATGCTCTGCTTTCTCTCGTGCCTTCATTGTGCAGCTCCCTCGGTTTCCTTAGCTTCGTTCTCGGGTGCCAACCTTCCCTTCTTCAGACTCACAGCTCCTCTTCCTCTGTTTCAGATTTCCCTCGGTTCTCGGCCTCTCTCAAGCTTCCTCTGTTCTCCGCCCTCTCTTTTTCTCTCTTTTTCGCGCGGCCCCTGTTCCACCGTGGCTCCCTCTCTTCCTCGCGGTTCTCTGCTGCTCAGCCACCCTCTCAGCCGTGGCCTCCTTCCTTTTCACAGCTCCCCTCTTTCCCTCGGACACCGCAGCTCTCCCACGGCACCTCCCTCTCTCTCTCTCAACCGCGGCCTCCTCTCTCTCGGCCTCAGCGTACTCGTGACTCTGCCGCGGCTCTCATCCGCCTATTTCAGATCTCACCTCCAGCTGTTCCCTCTGTGTCTGACGTGTTTAGACTCCCTCGGTCTTCATTTCCTCTCAGCCAAGCTCTCTTTTTTTTTTCTCCCTCAGCCGCGGTCTTCCCCTTCTCTCCATCCGCCAGCCCTCCTCCTCCTGCCCTAAAGGGCTCCCCTCCTCCTTTTTTCCTGAGCCCCTTCCTTCCGGCTTCTTCCGCTTCTGTGTACCTGAGCTCTTTATTAGAGCTCAGGGCACTTTTGGGTCTGAGCCCCAAATGGGGCTCAGAGTACCTTGGGCTGAAATTGCTGATTTCAGCCCAAGGTTAAATATATATATATATATATACAGCTTTTCTCTCTTTTTTTTTTTTTAGTTTTTCTTTCTTTTTTTTTTACATTTTCTATTATTTATTTATTATTATATTTTTACTATTATTTTTTATTATTATCATTATATTTATATATATATTTTTTAAATTATCCGGACAAAATACTGTGCTTACAAACACTTATAGTGGTAAACAACAAACATGTTATGAGGGTAGAAATTAAGTATTGTAGATAATAAAAATCAATTATTAAATAAGCAACTTGACAATAATATTCTCCTTTCATTGCAAGTTTAATAAATAAAAAATTGTTAATTTCTAGGAAAAAAATTAATAATTTGTCATGTATTCAAATTTAAAATATAATAATAATTATTATACTATAATGTTTGGAAAATCAAATTTCAATATTTTTTGGATTTACATTTTTTTTAAAAAATTAACAATTTAATATTCAATAGAAGGAGTTTTAGTTACTAAAATTTGAAATTATATTATTATTATTATCATTATTATGTTAAAAAAAACCCATTTCAATAGTATCTGGATTTAAAATTGTCGGAAGAAATTAACAATTTGTAATTTGTAATTTAGGGAAAAATAAATGCTTAATTGTATATAGAAGAAATTTATTAACTAAAATTCAGATTTATAATATAATTATTATTTTGTTATGTTATAATATTTGGGAAAAATCCACAAACTTGTTTTAAATTGAAGGAGAATTATTATTTTTTAATTCAAAGAATTAAGATAATGGAATGCAGTTAAAATCATCACTAGTTAGGGCTCACTCGATATAGAAAAAATGGGCGAGGGAAGTTAAAATTCTTGAGAAATAAACTGATTGATATTGTTTGATTCCAAAAAAATTTAGAAGTTTCCGGAAGTTAAGCTTAACTCGAGAAGTAAAATTTCTCAAACAAAATTCAAGAAAGTTCTACTTCTCAAGTATTTTATGATATTTTTCTAAAATGACTCTTAATTTCTTAATTAATTTTTTTAATAGACAGGGTATTTATGTCTTTAAAATTAAAATATTATATATTTATTTAAAAAATTATTTAAACTTCCTTGAAAATTGAAAATAAAACAAAGTAGATTATATATGACCTTTCTGGAAAAGTTAACTTCCCCGGAAGTGTACTTAATGAAAAAACTACTCCATAAAAATTATACCAAATGAGCTCAGATCATGGATGGTTTTTAAATTTTTTTAAGAAATGTAAAAATAGGTTAAAATATTCTAAAATTTAAAAATATGAAATTATCATTTAGAAAAGATTAAATAAGATATAAATCTAACATATATAGAAGTAAAAATTTAAAATAGAATAATGCTTTATGAAAACATTAATACACAGGGATGTAAAATTTTAAAAAATACGAAAAGCGAAGTTAAGAAAAAGAAGTTATAATGATGGGAAGAAAAAATTATACTCCACTCCATAAAAATAGGGAATCATGGGGTATGGGGATAAAGAAGTTAGTCCAAATAATATTTGGATTTAAAACTTGTAGGAAGAAATTAACAATTTGTAATTTATAATTTAGGGAAAAATAAATGCTTAATTTAATATAGAAGGAGATTTATTAACTAAAATTAAGATTTATAATATAATTATTATTTTTTTATATTATAATATTTGGGAAAAATCCAAAAACTTGATGTAAATTGAAGGAGATTTACATTTTTTTAATTCAAAAAATTAAGATAATCGAATGCAGTTAAGATTATGGATGGCTTTTAAAATTTTTTCATTTTTTTGAGAAATGTAAAAAAAGTTTAAAATATTTTAAAATTTAAAAATATGAAATTATTATTTAGAAAAGATTAAATAAGAAATAAATCTAACATGTACAAAAGTAAAAATTTAAAATAGGATAATGCTTTCTGAAAATATTAATATGCAGAGATGTAAAATTTTTAAAAATAAAAAGAAGCTATAATGATGGGAATGAAAAATTATACTCTACTTCATAAAATAGGGAATCAGGGGATGTGGAGAGGGAAAAATTAATCAAATTCAAATTTACAGTTGACAATTTTAATTTTTAAATGAAACATTTTTAGTCATTTTTTCAAATTAAAACATTAGAGTTGCACTGTTAATAATAAGTGTTATGAACAGTATATTAATATAAGTTGGATTTCAAATGATTTGATATACATTAAATTAGTGGATTATTAAATTAATTTCCACCGAATATGCCAAAACAAATTCACACCGGATATACATAATTAGTTAATGGGGTATATAACCAAAACAAATGAATCAAATAGTAAATACTTGAACATTACCATCTTCAATATATAGATATATGTGAACTCAAAAGAACCTATCAAAAAGATCATTGTAATTAGACATTGGAAACCAATATTTCATACATATCAAACTCTTTCAGAAGATAAAAGGTCATTTTCTCCTTATTGTGTGTCTTCCCAACATTTGTTGTTGTTTTTTTTTTATAGACCCAAAAAACATTTGTTTTAACCAATTGTACTTTTTTTCAACATCTTCATATTATGCATAATAGCTTTGGAGCTAATCACTTATAGAAACCAATCTTCCAACTAATAGTATAATCTCGTGAGTTCGACGTCTAAAAGTTGCCCACTTTTTCTACATCATGTACCTCAGGTACATGACTATAGATCAAGGTTCAAGCCTTTAATTTACTGAAAAAATGTTCACTTATTATAAGGAATAAAACTTTAATTTTGTTCAAAATAAAAGTAAAATAAAATTCCACAAATAGAAGTTGGCATAAAGCATTTCAATTTCGAAAAACTATACATTTTTTGACTGAATAATCACCTTTCAGTTACTTCAAGATTTGAAGCACAGTCTCAAAATTTCACCAATGTGAATGGCAAGAGTAAATTTATATGTTACTTTTAAACTTTTATTTCTTGTATTTTTAGTTTTTTTTTACCAAAATTTCGATATAGGTTTTTATTAAAAAATAAAATACATCATAAGATTTTGAAAGACGAGAATTCAATGTAAAACGTGGATATCAAAATGACTCCTTAAATTAATTACCTTTTAAATCCAAAAAAGTATTTTCAGAACGACACCATTTTGAAACCTGGGTCAGATGATGTGGCATGATGACATGCAATAGATTAAAATGATGGTGGAGATATTGAAAACTGAAAATACATAGATCGCATTGATTTTGAATCACTTAATCCATTGTTAGGGATTAAAATGGCAATTAATTAACCACACACGTATAGTAACATTTATATCGCTTCTTCCTCTTTAAGTTCTCATGCAAATGCCAAATTAAAACAAGTTTAAAGCTTGTTTTCTCATTCCTTCAAACAACAAATATGCCAAAGAATGCAAAAGAAACAAGTGATTGATTATTAATTTATTATACTTCCAGAGTCTTTCTTTGTGGTGAAGTATCCAACGATAAAGTCAAGCAAGCTTCTTTTAATTTCCTTGCCAATTTAAGAACTTTTATATCATTTAAAGGAGAAAACTGTTAGTATCTGATCAACGATAAAGTCGGTTTGCTAATGTTATGATTGATATCTATAGTCACACTCCCAACTAACAAACGGTACTTCAACCTGTAACCTCAGCCTATTCAATAAAAGTAAAAGCAGATCGGCCAACTCAGATCAAGGCACTGGTCATTTCCAAAGCTAGTTTGCTTTCTATATATATTGATAGCACTAGGCTTATGGGACTGCACACAACAACTCAAGTACTACTTCTTGGGTGGCACTCACATTTCTCAATGAGGAAGTGTTTCACTTTGTTGGCATTTTTTCTTGTGGTGAGCTTCTGTTATGATTATTCATCAGCAGCAGCAACTACTGAAGCTTTTCCAGGTTGGTCGTTCTTTTCTCTGAAAGACTGAAACTATATATATATCTATATATATTAGATGCTGACCGTCGGGATGTTGACAGTACTAGTCTCTCTGCTAACCATCTGATGTTGAATACTATGAACTTTCCTTTTCTCTTGTATGAGAAAATTGTTGAATTTGCAATCTTCTATTTGATTTAATTATTTTCTTGCCTGTCAATTGAACTAACCTCGTGTGCAAAATATAAACCGTCACTAATTTCATTTGTTATTAAAGATATGCAACATCGTCTGTACATTCCATCTGAGGTATATAAATTTGATTTGGATATATGGTTCGAATCTTATTATTCTTTAATAAATGTTGATATTATTTTTATCTTAAATGAAGATGCAAAAAAGTATCAATTTTTAATTATTATTTACAAAAATAATGATGGAAAAATATTTAAAAAATAATCTCTAAACCATCTAAATATTAAAGCAGAACAATTCAGTATAGGATATGCATTGGCTACACATTTATGAAGATTTGCACCAAAAAAGTAAGTCCAACACCTAAATATGTTTTAATTGTTTCGTTTTTTTTGTTGGTGTATTTAATATATGGATATAGAAGACTGAAAAAAAGTACTACTTTAAAACAGCATTGAAATCAACTTCATATTTTGAGAACGAAGCAAAGAATTAAAATTAAAAGTTTTCCTATAAAGCTGAACAGAAAACAGAAGTCAATACTTTTTAGACAAAAAATATTCTCATTAACGTATAGAAATTATATTATTAATTAAGATTATTAGAAAAAGGTTATGATCATCTCCGTTTGTAATTTGCAGGGAACGAGGTAAACACTGTTGGCAATGAAGACTTGGGAAAGGCAGGCTTAATAAATCATGAAGATGAAGAACAAAAATTCAAAGGAATTCTCCCTCCAAAACCAATAATATTCAAGAAGCCATTTTTCAAGAAACCCATTCCCATTGTGAAGCCATTCCCACCAAAACCAATCTTCAAGAAGCCATTTTTCAAGCTCCCACCAAAAGTTCCAGTGATCGAGAAGCCTTTCCCAGTTGCTGAGAAACCAATTCCAAAGCCAATTCCATTTGATGAGGAAAAGCCATTACCAATTCCTGGATTCAAAAAACCTTTTCCAATGCCATTCCCATTGGTGAAGAAGCCAATTCCTAAGCCTTTCATCCCAAAGCCAATTCCTTTCGTGGAGAAACCATTTTCCAAGCCCATTCCAAAGCCAATTCCATTTGATGAGGAAAAGCCATTACCAATTCCTGGATTCAAAAAACCCTTCCCAAAGCCATTCCCATTTGTGAAGAAGCCAATTCCTAAGCCCTTCATTCCAAAGCCAATTCCTATTGTGAAGAAGCCAATTCCTAAGCCTTTCATCCCAAAGCCAATTCCTTTTGTGGAGAAACCAGTTCCCAAACCTCTTCCAAAGCCAATTCCATTTGTGAAGAAACCATTTCCTAAGCCTTTCATTCCAAAGCCAATTCCTGTTGTGAAGAAGCCATTTCCAATTCCAGAAAAGCCCTTGTTCCCTCCGGTGACTACAGAAGAATTTCTAAAGCCAAAGCCAGTTTTCAAGAAGCCTATTCCTAAACTACCCTTTCCCCCCAAAGTTAAGAAGCCACTTCTCCCACCTTTGCCAATTCACAAGCCCATCCCACCTCCATGAACTTCAGTTTCTTCTTCTATATTCACTAAATCCAAAATCAATATGAGTGAAGAAAAAAGAACTTTACTTTTACATATATAAGTTCTCTGGCACTATCTGAAGGTCAATTACATCTGAATTTGCTGATCATGATATATATGTTATATACAAATTTTTATTATTTGTATCGTTATTTGAATCATGGATTGCTGCTATAAATAAAGCATACTGGCCGTTGTGTAATCTAAAATTCAGTACTGGTAAAAGGATATACTTTTCCTTTTTGGGTTCTGATCGACTTAATTCATACAATCTTAAGAATTTCATTGTTTTCATCTGGATTCATACATATATTATCTCACTCCTTTAAATTAATTTTATGGATGGATGACTCAGATTTTGGATAAAATTAAAATTCTTTAGATGATATGGAATCTAGTAGGCTTCATTGTTTGTAATTTTCTTAATCTTGACATCAGTTCCTTCTCCTTTTCATTTTTAGTGTGATTAAATATATATATATATATATGTAAACAAGTGAATTATTTTCTTTATTCAAAATTCTATATATATTAATTGAACATCCTTTACTTAATATTGTCGAAAAATAAAAGCAATATATACTACGCATACCCACCCTCATTCTCAGTGGCTATTTACTCATTTAATTTTTTATAATTGATCTATTAATTAATACGTCCCATTTAGATGTTACTTCAACCGAACTAACAATAAGGTGAAATTGCGGTTATCCACACTCACACTCACACTCACTCACTAATTGATCAATTTTTACAATGCATTAACAAATTATGTGAGTTTTCTCTTTTTTTACCAACACATTATGTGAGTTTCAACATTATCATAAAAAGGGAAAATATTTTACTATAAACATTGAATAACAACTTATAATGACTTATTTTTTGCTATTTAAAATAGAAAAAAGTGTCATATTGAATTATCAAATCACAAGTGGTAACTGGTATACTTAATTTTGAATGTGTGAAAGCACGAAATATAATCTAGCTTATTATATAGAAAACATTTTTTTCATAATCCCAATTCCATTTATAAAGCCATTTAACCTGAATTATTACCCACCATATAAAAGCAAATATGTTTCGGTTTGATCAAATTAAGGTACGTGGTATTAATTATTAAAACTTTATACACTCCTCATATGAAATTTAACAAAATGCAAAAAGAAAGGTTTCAATATAATTTGATCAAAACATAGTATTCAGACCAACTCCAAGTAGAGAGTCCAATTGCGGACAAAAAAAAATACAGTGATGGCCAATCTAACTCCTCTGGTTAATTGAGTTGTATCTTATTGTTCACCAAACAAAGGTTATATTTTATTATCCACTTGAATTATGTTATATTTTGTTGTCAACTCTTACAAATTAAAATTGGGATTTGGATGCATGAATAATATTCGAATCAAGTCTATTTATTTATTTATATCAGAATTTCAATCAAGTCTCGTAAATAAGCTAAATATGAAGAGACCTGATCGAATGGAAGTCAATCAAATATGAAAAGTAAATTACGACTTCGCAATTCGGAGCTTCTACTTATACTGTATCTGATCACCGTCGATTAATAACAGAAAAGTCCACTCTCGGTTTGTCCATTGCCACCATGGCTAGGTACGTCAAGGTGGCCGTCATCGGAGCCGGCGTTTCTGGTCTCGTCACTGCTCGGGAGCTTCAACGAGAAGGCCACCGAGTCATCGTCTTCGAGAAAAGCCAGCGCATCGGAGGCATCTGGGTCTACTATCCGAGAACTGAATCCGATCCTCCCGGTGTCGACCCGAATCGGGAACCGTCCATAGCAGCCTCTACCTCTTCCTGCGCATCAATGTGCCCCAGGCAACTCATGGGATACTTAGACTACCCCTTCGTGAAGCGCGAGTCAGGGGACACTAGAACGTATCCGGGTCACGAGGAGGTGCTCCATTTTCTGGACGGGTTTGAGGAGGAGTTTGGGATCTGTGAGTTGACCCGATTCGAGTCGGAGGTGTTTCGGGTGGAGCAGTTCGGGAAGGGAAAGATGGATGGATGATTGAGTGGAAGAGTCGGGGATCCGAAAAGTTGACCAGAGAAACGTTCGAAGCGGTTGTAGTGTGTTCGGGTCACTACACAGTGCCGAAGCTCGCAAAGATTCCGGGCATTGAAAATTGGAAGCGATACCAAATGCATAGCCTCAATTATCGGGTGCCCGACCTATTTAAGGGACATGTAAGTGAATTTAAATTTTCAGGTATGGCTGTATGCTACTCTGCTGTTCTAATGTATCAGCTTCATGAGAAGAAGATATTTGCTCCCTCAAGTTTATATTATAAAGTGTGATACTTATTTTCATATCTATTAAGAAAATTAAAAAATATTCTTAAACATATTAAAAGTTCTAAATTTATCTCTATTTATTTATTGAGAAAATATTAAAATAATTAAATCAAGTAATTCCCTATGAGTTTTATAAATGTAAGAGAGATAGAAGTAATAGGAGAAATAGAAGTAACTAGCTAATACAATTAAATATAGTAGGGGTAAAATTGTCTATTTGGGTCCCCATACCTTATATTGTGGATTAAAAAAAAATGAGTCTCATACTCTATATTGTGGACATTGTGGACTGGAGGGAGTACTTATTTAGACAATCTATATTTTAAAATTTTTATATTGATATTCTTTATTTTAAGAAATAAAAAATTATTAAGACAATGATCATAATTTTAGAGTGAAAGAAAATTATCATGTATTTTACTCCCAACTACTTTACGTAGATTAAGAAAGTTAGTTATTTTCTTAAAATTCTAAAAAAAAATTACAAATTATTTTTTTATATTTATTTAATATACTAATATAATCTACATTAAACACTATTTGACCAATTGAAAGTGCATCTTTCATCAAAAAAATCTAAAAACAATTTACGAGAAGAAATAAATAATGAGGGTAAAATAGGAAAAATATCATTAAACATTACAAGGTCCCTTATGAAAAAGATTAGAAAAAACTTCTAGAAGATTTCTTATAAAAAGGACCTAAGGGACTATTTTTTAATAAAAACCTATACCAAAATAAAAAGTTATTATTAAAAATGAGAAAATTAAAATTTAAAATTAAATCCTTCATATCATATTCAGATCATATAAATATACTCTTGCCATTCATATTGGTGAAAATTTGAAACTGTGCTTTAAATGTTGAAGTAACTAAGGTGATTATTCAATAAAACATAAGTATAATTTTTCAAAATTGAAATACTTTTTTTTTTCTTGGATCAACATATATAGTTGAAATACTTTATGCCAACTTCTTTCTGTGGAATTTATTTCATTTTTATTTTGAGCAAAATTAGAGTTTTATTCCATTCAACCCTTGTACCAATCAAGCAAGCTTCAAATGACTTGAAAATGTGAACATTTTGAACAATACAATTTTTGCTAACAAAAATATACCATAAAATTGTACAGAGTCTAGATTCTTAAAAAAAATTAATTTAATTATTTACAATTTATAACTAATACAACTTTCTATATTTCTATATTTTATATTACTAAAATAAAAAAGAATTGAATAGGTGGTGGTTGTATAGGGGTAGGAGCAAGTGGGTTTGATATATCAAAAGATATTAGAAAAGTGGCAAAAGAGGTTCATATGGCCACCCGAATTAATCAGATCTTTCCCAATATCAGACTTTAAAACTCTCAGAAGATCAGCGACCATTCTATGGTACACACCTCCTTTCCTAATCTCATCATGTTTCATCTATGTCTAGCTTATCAGATTATTCTGAAAGTAAATATTTTAAAGTATTAGGAAAATGTACTGTTAAAATTATCCATCAAGGAACATACAAAATACTCTTCTTTCTTTTGGCAGATAAAATGTGTTTATGAAGATGGCTTGGTTGCCTTTGAAGATGGATCCTCGGTTTATGCAGATTCAATAATCCACTGCACTGGGTATCACAATAACTTTTTTTGGACAAATTTTTATCATTTTCCAAACTAGAAATTAAACATCATCAGCGCTAAATTGATCAAACAACTAGAAAAGAAGCTGTGTCTCTCTTGGGCCTAGAATCCAGATGGAAAAAGAGAGTCTCTCTCTATCTCCCTCCACCTAGACTATCCTGGGCTAGAAAGAATACTGGAGCCTTAAAAAGAATATTTAATTGAATGACATCACTTTTATTAACATTGCACAACTATTAGATCAATCAATTCTCTCAAGTCTCAACCATCAGATCAAGTCAATGAATCACATTTCATATGGGATAGGATATATAAATATATATATATATATATATATCACAATTTTCAACACAAGGGAATATGTTTTTGAAAAGGTGAGATATAATAAAGAAAGATTGGATGAGAATGCAGGATTCCTCATTTCATGTAGCCGAATCGCAGAGCAAGCTGGTACCAAAAGTACTATCTAAAAAGGTGAAGTTACCTATAGAAAAGGAAATCATGATGGATTCTGTTCAAAATTATTTTCAATTCATGTAACAAAATAAAATCCCTAAACACTTCACTCACACCCTTCATCCTCGACCATCAGCTATATAAAGTTTGAAATCACACGAGGTTCAAAAGAAAGTAACAATTATGTTAATAAAATAATAATACTATTTTTATATAATACATTGATTTCTTAGGCTTAGATGTATTTTTGTACTCTTTATAGATTTTTTATGTAATTTTCGTCCAATGCAAAGTCTAGTTTAATGATATCACTTAACATTAATTTTGTACTATGCAATTAATTCTTTGGTTATTATTCTGTTTTTGTATGCAGTTTTTTTTTTGGCCACGTATGTAGTTTGAACTATACGAATTTTTTAAATGACATTTTTCAAAGGAAATCATTCTAATTAATTTTACTCAAATAAAAGTGTGATTTCACCTTATATATGTTACCTATGATCTAATGATCTCACTTTGCTAGTTGGCTCAAAATCTTGTTCATATTACTCAACCGAAATATATTTCCTCACATCTCGTTTGATTTACTTTCATAAACTATTACATATTGATTCTTTAAAACTTACAGATAAATATTAAAGAATGGTATTTTTTTTTTCTATTATTTGTGATTGTAATAAAAAAACGAATTCGCAAGTTGAATATAAGTATTGGCTGGCACAGCAAAGGTTTGTGTCCACTAGAAGAGTGGACGGAGAAGATGTACACTGCGTGTTTTCAGAAACTTTTGGAAATGGATCAATTCTACATGGAACATTGGGATTTTTATTGGGATTCCATCATTCATCTAAAGTCAAATTCATAATAATAAATAGTACGGTGTACAGTGCTATAAAAAATTGATCATCGGGTTGAGTAGAAAGCACCTAATTAAGGTTATGAGATTGGATATTAATAAAAAAATTACATGGGAGAGTTTATTTTATTTGAACCTAACAATATTTAAATCTAATTTGATGGAATTTATAATTGATAGTTGTGCTCAAAAAATAAAAAATGGAAATTAACTTGATATAATAATATCAAATATTATATAATTATATAAAAAAAATAAAAAAAGTTGGAAATGTAAGTAAAGAAATGAAATAAACATCATAAACTCTCTTTGTGACAGCCTTTCTCTTAAAATCAATTTTGATTCATCCTCCTCATCCTTATTCTAATATATAATAATATTATATTAAATTATCGATCTATCTTAGAACAACCCAAAGGTATTTTGGATTCGACACCAAATGATAGTGAAACCATATGTACCTAATTAGTTCAGTGATTTTTTTTTTCACTAACAACTTGTTCAGGGAATTAATTAAATTATATTTTAATATTCACTTGCATTAAATTATATTATGTTGTTATACTCCTCTTACCACCTAAAAGCTTAACACATGTGACACAAAAATAATATTCGAATCAAGTCTATTTTCTTGTTAGATTTCGAATCAAGTTTTCGAGACTAAATATGAAAAAGAGTTGATCCAATGGAAGTTTATCAAATATGAAAAGTAAATTACGACTTGGCAATTCCGATCTTCGATTTATGTAGGGTATATGATCATCGTCGATTCACCCGTGAACAACAAAATATTGCCACCCTGACAAGGTCCGTCAAGGTCACCGTCGTTGGAGCTGGCGTTTCCGGCCTCGTTGCTGCTCGGAAGCTTCAACTAGAAGGCCACCAAGTCGTCGTCTTCGAGAAAAACCAGCGTCTCGGAGGCACCTGAGCCTACGATCCGAAAACTGAATCCGACCCTCTGCGTGTCGACCCGAACCGAGAAACCGTCCATAGTGGTCTCTACCTCACGATGCGCACCAATCTGCCCAGACAGCTGATCGGATACTTAGACTACCCGCTCGCGACGCCCGAATGGGGGACCCAAGAACTTTCCCGGGTCACGAGGAGGTGCTCCGTTTTCTGGATGGGTTTGAGGAGGAGTTTGGGATCTGTGAGTTGATCCGGTTCGAGTGGGAGGTGGTTCGGGTGAAGCGGTTCGGGGAAGGGAAAGAGGGATGGCTGGTAGGGTGGAAGAGTCGGGGATCCGAAACACTGACCCGAGAAACGTTTGAAGCGGTTGTAGTGTGTTCGGGTCATCGCACAGTGCCAAAGCTTGCCGAGATTCCGCGCATTGAAAATTGAAAGCGATACCAAATGCATGCCACAATCATCGGGTACCCTGTCCCTTAAACCCTGCCTTTAAGGGACAGGACGACAGGTAAGTAAAGATACATTTTTTTTTTGTCCATAAGATATTTACTTATTTAGACAATCTGTATATACTGATATTCTTTATTTTAAAAACCAACAAATTATGAGGACAATGTTCAAAATTTCATAGTGAAAGAAAATTATAATTTTTATTTTTTAAAATAAAAACATACATCGGCATAAAAAAGTATTTATTAAAAATGCAAGAAATAAAAATTTCGATTTTAATCCTTGATATTATATTCAGATAATATAAATTTACTCTTCTTGCCATTTACATTGGTGAATTTGACAGTGTGCTTTAATTCTTGAAGTAGCTAAGGTGATTATTCAATAAAATATATGTATAATTTTTCAAAATTGACGTACTTTATTCCAGCTTCATTTTTGTGCATTCTTATTCCATATTTATTTTGAACAAGATTAAAGTTATATTCCTTAAAACATGTGAACATTTTTTCATTCAAGGCTTGAACCTTAATCAATAGTCATATTCCATCCCAGCTCATTCTTATACTGGCCAAGTTAGCTTCAAATGATTCCAAAATGCCAACCTTTTTTATTACAATGAGTTGTATGCATTACAACAAGTATAAATTATAAAAAATGAATTTTATTATGCATGACTTATGAATAATATAATTTATTATATTTTTATAACTAATGCTAAAAAAAAAAATGAACAGGTGGTGGTTGTAATAGGATTAGGATCAAGTGGGTTTGACATATCAAAAGACATTGGAAAAGTGGCATCAGAGGTTCATATAGCCACCCGAATTGATCAGAAGTTTCCCAATATCGAACTTGAAGACTTTCAGATTATTCTACGGTAAACGGCTTCTCCATTCTTACTGTGTTTCATCTATGTCTGACCTATGTTATCATCTTCATCAGATTATTCTGAAAATATAAAGGGATATTAAGAAAATGTATTTTTAGAATTATCCATCAAGAAACATGCATACAAGAGTTCTCGTTAATTATGAGTCTTTTGCAAATTGGCTCTTAAAACTTTTAACACTTAATAAACTAAATAAGATACGAAACTCATGGTTTTTTCCCCTTTTTGTCAGATAAAATGTGTTTATGAAGATGGATTGGTTGCCTTTAAAGATGGATCCTCTGTTTATGCCGATGCCATAATCCACTGCACTGGGTATTACAATAATTTTTTTCGACAAATCCGTGTATATATATATATAAAGCTAGTGGCCTAGTGTAGCATATTCTGCTATCGCTATAGTAACTCTTTTATCTACAATGATATGAGAAGCCATACAGATGCATTATCTTCCATCTCATGCAGCACACGATAACTATATCTAGTTTTTTTATCATTAGAAATTAAACAGCATCAGTGGTCAATTGGAATTTTATTTTAAATAAGGTGTGTATCAACTTATGAATTCAGACTCTTTGAAAATTTATCAATTCATGCAACATAATCAAATCCCCAAACACTTCACTCACACCCTTCGCCCTCATCAGTTATGTAAAATTCTTCAATTCATTTCATTACATATCTATGCAGACTCAACGGTTAAAATCTGCTTCATGTATTGTACTATAGAATGAATCCTAATCTATATATTGAAACACATTCTGACCATCGACTTTATATATATGTACTTGATGCACAAAAGAGTTTCATGTTTTTTTATAATTAATTACTACCTTTGACCCTTGTCTGCAAGTGTATCAAAATTTTAAAAATTTTAAAATCATACAAAAGTTCAAAAGAATAAGTAATAATCATGTTAATAGATTATAAAAAAAACACTCACGTGGTTTATTTTTATACAATACATTGATTTCTTAGACTTAATTGGATACATTTTTTTACTCTATGTGGTTTTTTTTTTCATAATTTTCGGACGATGCACATTAATTCTAGTTTTAGTAATTAAAGTCAATGATATCACTTAACATTTTGTAATAATACAATTAATTTCTTTTGTAAAAAATGACAGTCTCAAATGAAATCATTCTAATTATACTCATATTGAAGTGTGGTTTTACCTTATATTACTTATTATCTAATGATCTCACTCAGCTAGTCGGCTCAAAATTTTGTTCATGCTACTCAACTGAAATATATTTTCTCACATCTCATTTGATTTATTTTTATCAAATTATTACATATTGATTCTTTAAAACTTAAAGATAAATATTAAACAATGGCCTATGTTTATATTTTTGGTTTATTTATTTATTTGTAATTGTAATGTAAAAAAATGAAGTGGCAGGTTGAATATAAGCATTGGCTAGCTGAGCACACTAGTTTTGGTCCACTAGAAGAGCGGATGGAGAAGATGTGCCCGGCGTGTTTCCAAAAACTTCAAGAAATGGATCACTTTTACAAGAAACATTGGGACAACGCTTATTGGGATTCCATCATTAGTCCAAAATTGAATTCTTGATAATAAATAAATTATAGGACATATAGTGCTATTAAAAAACTAATGATAATTAGATCAAGTAGAAGAGGCTTAAAAGCTCTTAAATAACAATGTAAGTTTGAATCTTAAGTTAAAATTGATTGAAAAATGGATTGCGAATCTCACTTCTTTCTCTTTTTTTCTCTCGTTATTTTACTTGAATTAACGTCCAGAGATCCATTTCATTTTTTCTCACACTTGTCATTTAATAATCCCACACTATTCATACCTTGTTCATGCAAATTACATATTTCTTTACGTCTCATTTGATTTACTTTATAGATAAAAATATTATATTATATTAGCCCATTACAACAAAGTTTATATTTACAACTTTTAATAAGAAAATCCGATCATAAATATTTAAGAATAGCAGGTTTGGGAGGTTTCAAACTTTCATTCTCTGTTGTCAAATTGGTCTTCTCAATGATTGAGCCCTGAAAGAAATCCCTAGCGTGTTTATTTTTTTGTGCTATTTTTGTTTTTCTAGTGGACCAAAGTGGGCTGAGTTGTCTACTGGAGGAGTGGATCGAGTAAGTGCACAGAAAGAGCATCTCGGAGTTCATAAAAAAAGAAAAAAGCATCTAGAAATTGGTGAAAATAAGTAGGCCTTACTACATAAAATTTGAGATAAAACACCCATTATTTATGATTAATAAATAGTTTGATTTTATAATGGTTTTATTTTAATTTGGAGTTGAATTTGGATTTTTTGAAGTTGATTTTGTCCCAATTTTAATTTCTTACCATTAGATTGATATTTAATATGATACATCGATTACTTAAAAAAAAATTATTCAAAGCTCATGGTTCCATTTAATGAAGCTATGGTTAATTTAGATAGCTAAATATCTATCTAACAGTGAAAAATTAAAATTGGGACAAAATCAAATTGAGAGGATCCAAATTGGAGTTTTATTATATAAATAAATTCCTATAAATTTTATTACGTACATATATTGATGCAATACTCCTTCATTGATCAATGGGATGATGATGCTTATTTCATCCTCCTTATTTCTTAAATGCAGACATTAACTGTGGGTGATTTAACATTGTATGAAGTTTAAAAAATAAATTTGTGAAGAATATATTTTGTTGTATATTTTAATATGGAATATTGTTGATATTAGTATCGATGATATTAATTTACAGTAAATCAAATTAATATTGTTGAGATTTTTTTTTTATGGAACAAAAGTCAACAAGAAATGGTTTCAATTTAGTCAAAAGATGTTTAGATTAACTCCAAGTAGAGTCAGGGACTGTGGGTTAAAACCTGTGAATTGGCCATTTAACTCATGAAATGGTGTAGTTTGGGTTACAAAATATGCAGCTTATTTAAAATAGGTTAGAATCAATCCATACTGTATAACCCGCAGGTAAAATGAGTTAACCGCAGGTTATATAGGCTGACCCCCCATTTTTTTATAAGTTTTAATAGGCACCAACCGAAAAAAGGAAAATCTGAAGCAAGTCAAAAATGAAAAAAAAAACAATGCTTCATAACCTGTAAGAACATATAAAAGCTAGATAAATAAAAACACTAAAAAAAAGGCACAAAAGTATAATCAAAGAATAAATGAAAATTTGAAAAATCCTTTATTATAAATAATAATAATAAATTTTTCATCAAATTGTTAACTCATAAAAATTTAAATTACTATATATATATATATTATAATTCATTACAAATTTGTTAACATGGGCTTCTAAAAAACTTTCTTATTTAATTTTTAAAAATTTAGATTGAGTTATGTTAAAATATTTAATATATATATATTTGTGGTGAGTTAGTAGATTAACATATATAACCTGCCAACCCAGCCTGTTGGGTTGAATTGGGGTTTTTCAGTTTGTCGGAAAAATAGGTTGATGCAACCCAATATATTTTCCATATAATCCATGTTAACTCATTGAAGCCGTACTAGCCCATTTTCCACTTTACTTCAAGTAGGGTCAAATTGGTAGCCAAGAATATTAACCCAAAGGACTTATTTTTTTTCTTGAGAACAACCCAACCCAGGTTTTTTGGATTCGACACCAAGGCCTGTTTGGTTGAAATTTTTTTGAGGGAAGGGAAAAGGAGGGGAGGGGATTTAATCCCCTCTCCTTGTTTGGTTCATAAATTTGGAGGGGATTGGAGGGGATTTAATTCCCCCCAATCCCCTACCTCATCTCTTTTTTATTTCCTTCCAATTTGGATATTTTGGAGGAAATTGAGTTTTATTACTCAATTCCCTCTAATCCCTTCCTGAAGCAAATAAGATTTCATTAAAATCCCTCAAATCCCCTCCTCTCGAATTCCACTAAATAAAGGAATTTTAAAATCTCTCCAATCCCCTCCCCTTCAATCCCCTCCATTAAAATCTCTCTATTTTCTTTCCTTCAGTTGAACCAAACAAGCCCCAAATGACAGTTATACCATAGGTACCTATTTAGTTAAGTGATTTTTCTTTTCGCTCACAACTCGTTCAGGGAATTAAATTATATTTTAATATTCAGTCAACTCTTCTTACCACCTAGAAGTTTTAAACATGTGACACATAAATAATATTCGAATCAAGTCAATTTTCTTATTAGATTTCGAAACAAGTTTTAGGGACTTGATCCAATAGAAGTCAGTCAAATATGAAAAGTAAATTACGGCTTCGCAATTCGTATCCTCTATTTATGTCAGATATGATCATCGTTGATTCACCCGTAATCAACAAAATTCCACTCTCGATCTCTCCATTGCCACCATGGCAAGGTCCATCAAGGTTGCTGTCATTGGACCCGGCGTTTCCGGCCTCGTCGCTGCTCGGGAGCTTCAACGAGAAGGCCACCAAGTCATGGTCTTCGAGAAGAACCACCGTATCGGAGGCACCTGGATCTACGATCCGAAAACTGAATCCGATCCTCTGGGTGTCGACCCGAACCGAGAGACCGTCCATAGTAGCCTCTACCTCTCGATGCGCACCAATCTGCCCAGACAACTGATGGGATACTTAGACTACCCGTTTGTGAAGAGCGAATCAGCTGACCCCAGAACGTTCCCGGGTCACGAGGAGGTGCTCCGTTTCCTGGATGTGTTTGCGGAGGAGTTTGGGATCTATGAGTTGATCCGGTTTGAGTCGGAGGTGGTTCGAGTGGAGCGGTTCCGGGAAGGGAAAGAGGAATGGGTAGTCGAGTGGAAGAGTCGGGGATCCGAAACGCTGAACCAAGAATCGTTTGAAGCTGTTGTAGTGTGTTCGGGTCACCACACAGTGCCGAAGCTTGCCGAGATTCCAGGCATTGAAAATTGGAAGCGATACCAAATGCATAACCACAATTATCGGGTACCCGACCAATTTAAGGGACAGGTAAGTGAACATATTTTCTTATTTTTTTTGGTCCATAAGATATTTACTTATTTAGACAATCTGTATTTTAATTTTTTTATACTGATATTCTTTATTTTAAAAAACAAAAAATTATGAGGACAATGTTCAAAATTTCATAGTGAAAGAAAACTATCTTTTTTTTTAATAAAAACATACATCAGCATGAAAAAGTTTTTATTAAAAATGCAAGAAATAAAAATTTCGATTTTAATCCTTGATATTATATTCAGATCATATAAATTTACTCTTCTTGTGATTCACATTGGTGAATTTGACACTCTGCTTTAAATCTTGAAGTAACTAAGGTGATTTATTCAATAAAATATATGTATAATTTTTTAAAATTGAAGCTTTATGCCAGCTTCTTTTTGTGTGAATATTTTTTCATTAAAGGCTTGAACCTTAATCAAGAGTCATATCCCGTCCCATCTCATCCTTATACCAATCAAATCAAGGTAGCTGCAAATGATTTGAAAATGCGAAGCTTTTAAATGCAATGAATTTTGTGCATTATTATATGAAGTTTAAATTCTGAAAAATTATTTTTATTATGGATGATTTATGCACAGTGTTCAACTTATTATATTTTATACTGTCGATAGCCGTTGCTGAAAAAATGAACAGGTGGTCGTTGTAATAGGATTAGGACCAAGTGGGTTTGACATATCCAAAGACATTGGAAAAGTGGCAAAAGAGGTTCATATAGCCACACGAATTGATAAAAAGTTTCCCAATATCAAACTTCAAGACTTTCAGAACCTCAGCTACCATTCTACGGTAAACGGCTTCTCCATTCTTATTATGTTTCATCTATATGTCTAGCTTATGTTATCTTCATCAGATTATTCTGAAATTATGAAGGGATTAAGAAAATGCATTATTAAAATTATCCATCAAGTAAGAAACAAAAGCTCTCTTTAATTTTGAGTCTTTTACAGATTAATTGGCTTTTAAAACTTTAACGCATAGTAAGATACGAAACTCACTGTCACTGTTTTTTTTTTCTTTTTGGCAGATAAAATGTGTTTATGAAGATGGCTTGGTTGCCTTTGAAGATGGATCCTCTGTTTATGCAGATGCCATAATCCACTGTACTGGGTATTACAATATTTTTTTTTGACAAAATCCGTTTGTGTTTGTATCTATACATATATAAAGCTAGTGGCCTAGTGTAGCATATTCTGCTGTAGCTATAGTAACACTGCTATCTACAATAATATGAGAAACCATACAGATGCATTATTTCCGTCTCATACAACTCAGGATAAATATATCTAGTTTTTTATCATTAGAAATTAAACAATATCAGTGGTCAATTGGAATTTCATTTTATATAACGTATGTATCAACTTCTGAATTCAGGCTTCTTTGAAAATTTACCCAAGTGAGGTGAGCAACCCAATCATGATTAAACTGCATTCATAGTGTTGTTGAGATTATTGGCTTCTATGAATTAATTAGTTCAAAGTGAAGGATTGAGTTTTTCAAAGTGTATGTTTTAAATTTTACTGAATGTTATGGCAGATACAAATTTGACATGCCATTCCTTGAAACCAAAGGAATAGTGAGTGTTGAGGACAAAAGAGTTGGGCCACTGTACAAGCATGTCTTTCCTCCTGCATTGGCTCCTTCCCTCTCTTTCATTGGTTTAACCAATCATGTTAGTGGTAACAAGTTCTCTTTGTCCAGTCCAAATTATAGCATAATCATCTGAATTGAAATTGAAACTCATATAAATTGAAGGGGGAAAAGGACAAGTAGGACCAACTTTTGCTCTTTGGTTCTTACTTCTTTCAATCTTTCTCATTGCTTGAGGTAAATTAGTTTCAAGAGATTTATATCATTGAAAAATTAGGATTTAGAATCTTTCCTGTCAAAATCATGTTATCCTCTCTTGTTTAAAAACTGGACTGTTGACTTGGACTATGTTTGGTTTGGGATGGTTTTGACCAAAATAATATTTCTTAGCTTTTGCCTTCCAAGTTGCAAAACCCCGTCTATATCAATAGACCAAACATACTTTTAATCCAATGACTATAAAAAATTGAATGAAACCATTCTTATTAACACTGTACAACCATGAGATCAAATTTTTGTCCTTATAGTCAAATTAAGTCAATCAATTAATCAAATTTTAGATGAGAGCGGTTATATATATATATATATATTGCAATTTTCAACATGAGAGAGATCATATGTTTTTGAAAAGTTGAGATGTAATAAAGAAAGATGGGATGAGGATGCAGGATACCACACATCATGTAGTTGAATTGCAAGCCAAGTGGGTTGCAAGAGTATTATCTAGAAAGGTTGAGCTAGCTTCAAAGGAGGAGATGATGAATTCTGTTCAAAATTACTATCATTTAATGCAACAAAATCAAATCCCCAAACACTTAACTCACGTCCTTCGTCCTCATCAGGTATGTAGAATTCTTCGATTCACTGGATTTCTTTCTAGACTCAACAGATAAAATCTGCTTCATATATTGTATAAAATGAATCCTAATCTATATGAAACAACTTCTTAATGCGCAAAAGAGTTTTTTTTTTTATCCTGTTATAATTACTACTACCTTTGACCCTATTCTATAAGCCTATGTTTGGTTTGGGATTTGGAGGGTTTTTAAGAGGAGGAGATTAAATCTCATCCCCTCGTTTGACTCTAAAAATTAGAGGGGATTGAATGGAACCCTCACCCCATTTTTAATTCTTTTAAATTAGGATTTTTTGGAGGGAAGAGAATATTTATTATTCAATCTCCTCTTAAACTAATGAGGGTTTGGTTGAAATTCCTTCAATTGCTTCAAATTTAAAACCCCTCTATTCCATTTTCCTTCAATTCCTTCTATTAAAAATCCCTCTAATCCCTTTCTCTTCAATCCGATCCATTGAACCAAACCAACCCTAAGTTGATTAGAATTTTAAAAAATTTAAAATCATACAAAAATTCAAAAGAATAAGTAATAATCATGTTAATAGATAATAAAAAAAATACTCACCTGTTTTAATATTATACAAAACATTGATTTGTTAGGGTTAAATGCATTTTTGTATTTTTTTTATAATATTCGGATAATGCACAGTCTAGTTTTAATTAAAGTCAATTATATCACTTAAAACTTTGTAATCATACAATTAATTTTTTTTGTAATAAATGACAGTTTCAAATGAAATCATTCTAGTTTTACTCACATTGAAGTGTGATTTCACTTTATATTACCTATTATCTAATGATCTCACTCGGCTAGTTGGGTAAAAATCTTATTCATGCTACTCAGCTGAAATATATTTCCTCACATCTCATTTGATTTATTTTTATAAATAATTACCTATTGATTCTTTAAAACTTAAAGATAAATATTAAAAAATGGTATGCTTATATTTTTGGTTTCTTTATTTATTTGTAATTGTAATAAAAAAAAAAAGAATTGGCAGGTTGAATATAAGCATTGGCTAGCTAAACAAAATGGTTTGGGTCCACTAGAAGAGTGGATGGATGAGATGTACATGGCGTGTTTCCATAAACATCTGGAAATGGGTCACTTCTACAAGGAACATTGGGACAATGCCTATTGGGATTCCATCACTCATCCGAAGTCAAATCTTAATAATAAATAAATTATTATTTATAGGACATGTAGCACTATAAAAATAAGTGTGTTTACCAATAAGATCTAGGTAGATAGTTGCCTATTTTAATCATATTATTCTGGGTGTAATTTTTTATCATATTTATAAAAAATATCTTATTAAAAAAGATAAAATCTATTTCAGTAATCTCTATACCTTAAAGGGATTAGTATTCCGTTATTGATTAAAAATAATCTTGGTGCTTGTAAAAAACAAAAAAATAATTAATGACTGTTGGATTAAAGAGAATAGACTCAAGAATTTTTAAATAATAAGAATGTGAGTTTGAATCTTAATTAAAAGAAGATTGAAAAATATATTATGAATCTCATTTTTTTTCTCTATTTCTTTCTCATTACTTTACTTGAATTAATGTCTAGAGATCCATTTCATTTAAAAAAAATCTAGGATTTAGGTATTTAATTTGATGTTGAAAATAATATTGTCCTATGTGTGAAATATAGTTTGTTATGCTCGATCCAACAGTTGAAAATGAGAGTTGATTCAATGACCTCATTTTTATTAATACTATACAACCTTTGGATAAGTTAACATCAAACAAAAAATGACATTCATAATTTTCAATAGTAAATGATCTTTTTTCGGGATAAAAAAAGAGATATAATAAAGAAAGATAAGATGAGGAAGTAAGCCCCATGTTTCTATTTTATCCCCTAAATTTCAATAGCAATTTTTTTTTTTTACGTTCAACAAAATTACATCACTTGTATGATTTTTACATCAACAAAACTAAGCTACAACCTACCATATATAATGGCAACAGATCACAACTGTAGCCAATGATTTAGGCCCCAGAATCCCACATTTCATATAGCTGATATTGCAAAACAAGTCACAATTATCGGGTAGCCGACCCATTACCCCATCCCATTTCTATGAATTCATGCAATAGAATCAAATCTCTTAACACTTTGCTCACGTCATTTACTTGGTAGGGAATACCAAATTCTTTCAATACTATATGTACGTATATTTAATGGTTACTATATATTTTGTTAGTATAAATACTCTAAAATGACTTTAAGTAACACGATAGTTAAGAGGCCATAAAAAAAAAAGAGAGAAACAAAGAAAGGAGGGAGATAAACATAGAATGGTAAATTTTACTTCTTAAATGTTGATCTCACGAAAGTGAGACTTGTTAATTATGTGTCTATTTTTCTTCTTATTTTAAGTGAAGTGACTCTAGAAATTCAAATTTTTATTTTATATAAATAATGTATAGAACAAGTTTTAGAAAATAAATATGTGAGGAATATAATTTGTAGTAGATTTGAATCTGGAATATTGTTGATGTTAGTATTGATGATATTAATTTACTTTAAATAAAATTATTAAATTCAACAACTTGAGGTGGGTCAAAACCACTAACTCGAAATCGTGCGCATATTCATACTCGCGCTCATGTGTGTGCATATACATATACAAAGATATATATATATATATATATATGAGCGGATGAAAATAAAAAATTGAAAAAATATATATATATATAATTTTATAAAACTGTTTCTGAAAATTTTTAAAATACATGAGTTATATATAATTAAAAAAATAGAAAAAGTTATATGTTACTTATTACAAAACAATTTTTGGAGGAGTTGAGATGGAAAAAAAAAATTGGAGGAGTTATCCAAATATTTTTCACTTAAAACAAATATTTTTTTTATCAGATAAATGACAAGTAGACTACGACCTCGCAGTTCGGGTCTTTCATTTCTTCTGAGGATCATCTTTGACTCGCACGTGAAAACAAAAGTCCTCTCTCTCTCCATAGCCAGCCACCATGGCCAGGTCTGTCAAGGTCGCCGTCACTGAAGATGGCGTTTCGGGCCTTGTAGCTGCTCGGGAGCTTCAACGAGAAGGCCACCGACTCGTCGTCTTCGAGAAAAACCACCGTGTCGGAGGCACCTGGATCTACGATCCGATAACTGAATCCGATCCTCTCAGCATCAATCCGAACAGCGAAGTAATCCACAGTAGCCTCTGCCTCTCGATGCGCACCAATCTGCCCAGACAATTCATGGGATACTTAGACTGCCCGTTTGTGAAGCGCGAATCAGGTGACCCGAGAACGTTCTCGGGTCACGTGGAGTTGCTCCATTTTCTGGACGTTTTCCCGAGAAGGGAAGGAGGGTTGGATGGTTGAGTGGAAGAGTCGGGGATCCGAGTCGTTGACTCAAGAATCATTCGAAGCGGTTGTGGTCTGTACGGGTCATAGTACAGCGCCAAAGCTCGTGGAGATTCCGGGTATCGAAAATTGGAGGCGATACCAAATGCAGAGTCATAATTACCGGTACCCGACCCATTTGAAGGACACACAAGTGAATTTGTGCCACATTTGCATTACTATGGCAGTTTTTCTGGTACAGAGATAGTTATTTTTGTTAACAAAAGGAAATATGTTTTTTTAGTATTTTCTGAATTTTAAAAAATGTCATATTATTTGTGTTATTATGAATTTTATATTTAAATAATAAAAATAGAACAAGTGGGGGCTGTAATAGGATTGGGACCAAGTGGGGTTGACATATCAAAAGATACTGGAAAAGTGGCAAAAGAGATTCGCATAGCCATCCGAATGAATTAGAAGTTCAAGAATGTGAAGCTGCAAGGCTTTCACAACATAAAGCACCGTTCTACGGTACACACCTATTTTCTTATATATTATGTTTCGTCTTTGTGAAGTTTTCATAGGATTTGGATTTTTCTTATCAGAAACTGTTGATGAAAAGCCCTAATCTTTCTTTGGGCTTAAAACCCATTTATCTACTTTCAATTATCTTCTTATCTTTATTAGATATCTATTTAGATATTTATCTTTTTATATCTGAATAATATCCTTTTAGGATTAGGAAGATTTTTATTTGATTTGAATTTTATTTTATATCTAACTACTAGGATTTAGCTAAGACTCTGTGGCTAAACCTAGATATATAAAAACCGAATAACATCAGTGAATAAAATTTTAGCGTTCCTTTCAATTATTGCACTTATAAGGTATCAGAGCGGAACGTTAGGGATGTCTTTTAGGGATGCAGTTCTTCATGGGTAGCAAAGAGCGTTCATTGCTAGCAAGGATGACAACAATTCCTCGCTAGGAGGGGACAGTTCTCAAGCGCTGCCTAAAGAGAAGCATGGTGTGACACAGCAAGGGAATCATGGTGCAACAACACTTGTGGTATCTTCAACCATGGAGAATGTACCGGATTCTCTCCTACAAACCCTTATTTCACACAAGCTCAGTAGGAACAATTGGCTTCAATGGTCCCAAAATGTTTTGATGTTTGTCCGTGGAAAAGGAAAAGAGAAAGTTTTGATTGAGACTAACCCTCCAGCACCAGGAGATCCTACCTATGAAAAATGGGTCAACGACAATAATATAGCTATGACATGGTTGGTCAACTCTATGACTTTAGAGGTCAGTGAAAATTATTTGCTTTCTACTTCTGCTTGTCAAATCTAGGAATCTACGAGGAAATTATATTCTATGAAGGGGAACATAGCAATTGTATATCAATTAAAGTAGTCCCTTGAAGATTTGAAGCAAGGCAAAAAATCAACTATGCTGTATTTCAGTTCGCTAAACAAAATTTGGCAGCAAATAAACCTATATGAAGTTCACCCATGGAAGTGTCATGAAGATGCACAATATTTCAGGCAGTACATCGATTCGGAAAGGATATATAAGTTCTTGGTGGGTCTGAGTAATCGCTTTGATGAAGTCAAAAGAATTATTATGAACGCCAGACCATTGCCATCTCTAGAAGAGGCATTTAATATGGTCAAGTGTGAAGTGAGTCAAATGGATTTGATACAAAATATGGGAGGCTTGTCTAAAGCACCTATCCAAATTATTGAAAGTTCAGCCATGGTAGTAAAAGGATGTCAGAATACGGAATCTAAGGGCAAGAGATCATCGAAATTCTTGGATCATTACAACAAAAGTGGTCACACTCGAGATACATGCTGAAAAATTTATGGCAAGCCACCCAACAATCTCCATAAAATCAAACCAGAAAGAAAAGCAATGGTAGCAGGTATCGAAGGTGAGAGGGCTTATCTGAACAAGGAAGAATTAGCTTTCCTGAAGAAAATCTTAGACAAGCACGATGGACAACCACCACAGAGTGAGAAAAATACTCTTACTGTTACACTTGCCCATTCAGGTATTTGTCTTACAATTGCCCTCAGTCCTATGATACAAACTAAAAATATATGGGTGATAGATTCGAGTGCCATGGATCATATTTCAGGGTTCAAAGAATTGTTTGTAGAACTAGATTTATTATGAGCATTCCTATGTTAAAGTTGCTAATGGATCTTATGTGAAGGTCTATGGAATTGGGACAATTCAAATTTCCAGCAATATAATTGTTAAAGATGTGCTATATTTCCCTAAGATTGAATGTAATCTTCTTTCTGTTAAAAGAACTATAAGGCAATTGAGTTGCATCATTAACTTTTTCTATGAATATTGTTTTTTTAAGGATTTGGACTTAGGGAGGAAGATTGGTAGTGCTAAAGAATGGGGAGATCTTTATTATTTGGAAGGATCAAAGGTGGAAAAGATCTAGAATAAAGAAGAAACTGCAGCAGCTTTAACTATTTCTAATAATGATGTAGCTTTGTGGCACTATAGATTAGGTCATCTTAGCCTTAGCTATATAAAATTTATGTTCCCTAAATTTTTCAGCAATAAAAGTGATTTTTCCTTTCAATGTGATGTTTGTCAACTTGCTAAACTTACCAAAAGCAGTTATTTACCCTATCCATAGAAGCCTACACAACCCTTCACGCTTATTCATAGTAAACTATATGGTCCTTCCAAGGCCCAAGCTTCATCGAAGGCCAGGTGGTTCTTAACATTTATTGATGACCATACTCGTCTCACCTGGGTGCTTCTTATATGTGAGAAATCTGAGGTTCCACAAATTTTCAAAAATTTCCACATGTTTATCAAAAACCAGTTTCATACCTCTATAAAAGTTTTAAGGAGTGATAATGGTAGAGAATATGTTAATGCCAATCTAAAAAACTACCTAGACAGTAATGGAATACACCATCAAACCACATGTGTTGAAGTACCACAACAAAATGGTGTTGCTAAGCGTAAGAATAGACGCCTTCTTGAAGTTGCTCGGGCTCTCATGCTTACTCACAATGTTCCAAAACCTTTTTGAGGGAATGCGGTTTTAACCTCAGCCTATCTTATAAACACAATGCCTTCCAAAACCTTGCAATTTCAGACTCCTATCCAAAAATTCCAGGAATTCTATCCTAATTCTCCTCTTGTATTATCTATTCCTCAAAAGATCTTTGGATGTGTTGTCTTTGTTCATACTTCTGAAGGGGAAAATTAGATCCTAGAGCTATCAAATGTGTCTTTCTTGGGTACTCCTCTACTTAAAAGGGTTATATATGTTACTCTCCTAACACTCAAAAGAGGTATATTGCCATGGATGCAAAATTCTTTAAATCTCAACCTTTTTTCTTCAAATCAACCACTCAGGGGGAGACTTGTAACAATGATTGTTCGATTTGTAACCCATTTTTTACTGACCCGGACTCTAGAATCTCTATTACACCTCATACATCACAACATCCCTACTTCCATGATCATATTCAGACCACCGAACTTGCAGTACCTCCCATTATAGACCAGAACCTCCATACTACAGAAATAGGAAAAAGCCTACCTGAACCTGAACCTAAATCTAACCCTAAAACACAGCTTACTGAACCTAAAAATATCACTGACCTTGATGATATAGCTAAGCAGAGGAATGACCGTGAAGAAATCAAAGTGTATACAAGAAGAAACAAAGGCAAGGAACAACAGTACAATCAAGATTTAGATCACCCCATTACAAGGCATGGCCAAAATTATGAACCAAGTACAGATCCTGAAGATTCAAACTTGCCAATAGCTCTGCGAAAAGAAAAGAGAGGTTGCACTCAACATCCAATTGGTAAGTATATTTCTTATGCTGATTTGTCTCCTTGTTTGAAGTCCTTTGTTGCTAGTATCTCCCAAGAAGAAGTACTTGATACTTTTCAAGAAGCCATGAATGATCCTAGATGGAGAGATGCTATAAGAGAAGAATTAACTGCTCTTGAAAAGAATAACACTTGGGAATTGACTAAGTTACCAAGTGGCAAAAGAACAATTGGGTGCAAATGGGTTTTTACAGTGAAATATAATCCTGATGGTAGTATAAATAGGTATAAGGTGTGTTTGGTTGCCAAAGGATTTACTCAGACCCATGGCATTGATTAGCAAGAGACCTTTGCTCCAGTGGCTAAATTTAACACAATCAAGATCTTACTATCACTTGCTGCAAATCTAGATTGGCCCTTACATCAATTGGATGTTAAAAATGCATTCTTGAACGGTGACCTAGAGGAAGAAGTCTATATGGAGATACCTCCTGGTCTCAAGAGTACACAAAATACAGATAAGGTATGTAGACTTTATAAGTCTTTGTATAGCTTAAAACAATCTTCTAGGGCTTGATTTGAGAGATTTACTACTGTGATTGAAAAGTATGGGTATATACGATGTCAAGTGGATCATACTTTGTTTGTTAAAAATTATGGTTCTAAGATAACTATACTCATAGTTTATGTAGATGATATTGTCGTTTCTGGCAATGTTGATGAGGAAGTAATAAGGTTGAAAAAGAACTTGGCTAGTGAATTCGAAGTTAAGGACCTTGGGAAATTGAGGTACTTTCTTGGCATGGAGGTGGCAAGATCAAAACAAGGCATTAGTATCTCTCAACGAAAATATACTCTAGATCTACTCAAAGAAACTGGGATGATAGGTGCTAAGCCTGCCGATACACCTATGGATTCAAATTGCAAATTGGAAGTGAAGGATGTAGGTGTTCCCGTTGATAAAGGGAGATATCAAAGGTTGGTTGGAAAACTTATCTATTTGTCCCATACTCGTTAGGATTTAAGTTTTCCTGTTAGTGTGGTTAGTCAGTTTATGAATTGTCCACAAGAACATATGAGTACTGTGTTAAGAATCTTGAGATATTTGAAATCAACTCAAGGTGAGGGTCTATTATTTGCAAAAAGTGAGAATGGAGGCATAGAACTATACATTGATGCAGATTGAGCAGGTTCTTCGATTGATAGGAGATCTATCTCAAGCTATTGTACCTATGTCTGGGGAAATCTCGTAAGGTGGAGGAGCAAGAAGCAATCTGTAGTATCTAGAAGCTCAGCTGAAGTAGAATACATGGCCTTAGCTCATGGATTTATGAAGAAATATGGCTCTTAAGGGTGCTAGAAGAATTGAAGCTTAGAGCATCTACTCATGTAAAGGTCTGGCGTGACAATATGGCTAAAATCAAAATTGTTCACAATCTTGTGCATTATAATAGAATGAAACATGTTGAGATTGATAGAAACTTTATCAAGGAGAAGATCGATTCGAAATTGGTGGAGGTTTCCTATGTTTCATCTAGTTTGCAAGTTGCTGATATAATAACAAAAGCTTTATCTAGAACACAGTTTGAAATTTTCAAAGGCAAGCTGGGAATGCTGAATATTTACTCCCCAACTTGAGGGGAAGTGTTGGTGAAAAGCCTTAATCTTTCTTTGGGCTTAAAGCCCATTTATCTACTTACAATTATCTTCTTATCTTTATTAGATATCTATTTAGATATTTATCTTTTTATATCATAATAATATCCTTTTAGGATTAGGAAGATTTTTATTTGATTTGAATTTTATTTTGTATCTAACTACTAGGATTTAGCTAAGACTCTATGTGGCTAAACCTAGATATATAAAAACCGAATAGCATCAGTGAATAAAATTGTAGCGTTCCTTTCATTTACTCCACTTATAGAAACCTTGTTGTATTTTCTATCTAAAGTCTTAATCGTTGCTTTGATCCAATAGTTGAGAGAGAGGTTTGATCCAATGTCACCATTTTTTTTTAATATTTGTAATATATTGTATATATAGTCATTGACTCGTTATATGTCATTATCAACTTAATAATTTTTCAGGCTAATAAGATATGAAACTCACTGCTAGTCTTTTCTTTTTTTCTTTTTTGGACCGGTAAAATGTGTTTATGAACATGGACTGGTTGTCTTTGAAGATGGATCTTCAGTTTATGCGCAGATACCATAATCCACTGCACTAGGTATTCTAATATAATTATTTTGATATATTTTTATCATTTTCTTAATTGTAAATTAGAATTCATTTCTGGTCAAAGTTTGAATTTTATCGGAGATTAAAATATATCAAACTCTTTGAAAAATTTAAACAATTGAGGTCAGCAACCCAACCATCTTAAGCTTTCTAAACTGTAATTCATATTGTTCTTGAGATTCTAAGAACCTAGTAATTAAATCAAAGTGAATATGGTTGACTTTTTTTGAAGCATATGATTGAGAAAAATGTAACATTTTCATTATACAAAACATATTATTATTATTACTCTATTTTTATTATTTTTTATCCAATAATACAAAACATGTTTCTAATTAACAAAATTAGTTTTTTTTTATTTTTATTTCATTCTGTATATCAAACTAGTCTTAAGTTTTGTTAAACATGATGACAGGTATAAATGCCATTTCCATTCCTGGAAACCAAAGGAATAGTAAGTGTTGAGGAAGAAATAGTTGAGCCACTATACAAGCATGTCTTTCCTCCAGCTCTAGCTCCATGGCTCTCTTTCATTGGCATAACCTCTTATGTTGGTGGTAACAAGTTTTACTTTCTAGTCCAAATTATCTTATGTTCAATGGATTCCTATATATATATATATATATGATATAAGAGGGATTTCGATTTTCTACCATCATTATGCCAAAAAAGAAATTTCTTGGCTGTTAAAATTAGTGTTCCTTTGCAATTCTTAACAGTAAAGGATTTGAACATTGAGAAAAATTCGTTTATGGTTAATAACAACAAAGGAAACTTTCATATAATGATCTCACTTGATCAACTAGTTGGCTCATAATCTTGTTCATGTTATGAAATATAGTTCCTCTTAGCTCATTTAATTTATTTTTACAAATTATTAAATATTGATTCTTTAAAACTTAAAGAAAAATTAAATATTTATTAAATATTCCAATTTCCCTACTTGGAATCAACAATTCTCAATTATGCACAATTTATCATGTTCAAGCATTGCTCATGTATCAAATTACTCAAATACAGTTTTAAACCATGGCTACTACTAGCATTTTTCATAAATGAAGCTAAATGAAGATTGGGTTAAGTGACTTCCCTGTCAATAGGCCAGCTCCACTTTAGCATTGCTTCCCTCTTTGCCATGATTCTATTTTTTTTTGGGCCCCAAATGGCTGTATATACCTTACCTACCATGAAACCAAGGACAAACATACATTTACTACACAATGCACACAACAAGAAGAAAAAAACAAAGATAAGAGTTAAAGAGTTTGAGTTGCCTCTCAAGAAGCGCTAGTTTTATAGTTACCAGCCTAACTCTTCATAGTACTAGCTTTGATCTGACAAGTGCAGGGTAGAGGCTTGATGATCCACTTCTCCTCCTTAATAGTGCTTTAATCTCTGGTCATTGACCTTGAACTTCTCACCATCTCCTCCTTCTAGCTCTACAGCTCCATGCGAGAATACTTACACCACAGTGAATAGTCTGGACCGTCTTGATTTGAGCTTGCCCAAGAATAGTTTAAGCCTTGAGTTTTACAAAAGCACCTTTTGGTTTGGTGTAAATGCTTTAGGCAGAATCTTTTTGTCATGCAGCCTCTTTGTCTTCTCCTTATACAACATTGAGCTCTCATATACATTGACACTGAATTCTTCAAGCTCATTCAATTGTAAAAGTTGCTTTTCACCAACTACATTGAAATCAAAATTGACCTTTTTTATGGCCCAATAAGCATTATGCTCCAACTCTATGGGTAAGTGATAGGCTTTACCAAAGACAAATCGATATGGGAACATCCCAATGGGAGTTTTGTAATCCATTCAATATGCCCATAGTGCATAATCAAGTTTAATGGCCTAATCCTTTCTTGTTACACTCACAGTCTTCTCAAGAATGGTCTTGATCTCTCGATTAGAAATTTCAACTTGACCATTAGATTAAGGAAGGTAGGCAAAGGCTACTTTGTGTTTCACACCATATTTCTTCAAGGGTGCTCGAAATTAGCTATTACAAAAAAGAGTCCCACTATCACTGAAAATGGCTCATGGAGTCTCGAACCTAGAGAAAATGTGCATATTCAAAAACTTGATCACCATTTTAGCATCATTAGTAACACAAGTAGTGGCTTCCACCCATTTTGAGACATAATTGATCACCACTAGAATATATTGGTTGTTGAATGATATTGGTCGTTGAAGGATTTGGAAAGTGGTCCCATGAAGTCAATCCCCAAAATATCAAATAATTCCACTTCTACCATGTTTGTTAGTGGCATTTCATTTCTTTTGGAGATGTTCCTAACTCTTTGACATCTAGAGTCCTTGAATGGAGTTGGCCAATAGAAGTCACATTAAAGTACCTTAGTAGCTGTTTTCTCCCCTCCAAAGTGATCTCCATATTCAGAAGCATGACAGCCATAAAGTATAGTTTATTGCTTATACTTTGGGACACACTGTCTAATCAATGAATTAGCACATCACCTAAAGAGATATGGTTCACCCTAGATGTAATACTTTGCTTCATGAAAGAATTTCTTGAACTAATAAGACCTCAAATCCAGGGGTGGAACTTCACATGCCAAGTAGTTCACAATATCAGCATACCAAGGGTCTATTATATCATTAACGGCAAAGAGTTACTCATCGAGAAATTTCTCGTGGATAGCACCTTTATCATCCATTTGTGCTTTGTTATCTAATCTTGAGAAATGATTAGCCATTTGGTTTTCAGAGCCCATCCTATCAACAATCTCAAGATCAAACTCTTGCAATAATAAAACCTATCTTATCAACTGTTCCTTAGACTCCTTCTTGTTGAGAAGATACTTGATAGCGGAATGATTAGTGAACATTGTTACTTTAGCACCAACAAGGTATGGTTGGAACTTGCCAAAGGCAAATACTATTGCTAGCATCTCTTTTTCTGTGGCAGTATAGTTCTCTTAAGTATCATCACGTGTTTTTCTAGTATAGCATATGGGGTGGAAAATCCTCTCTTTTCTCTGACCCAAGACAGCTCCCACAGCAAAGTCAGTAGCATCACACATGACATCAAATGGAAGGCCCCAATTAGGTGCTACAATGACTGGTACTAATATTAATATTCTTTTAAACTCTTCCAAGGCCTCAAGACACTTGTCATCACATTTGAATTCCACATCCTTCTCTAGTAAGAGACATAGAGGCTTGGCTATCTAGGAAAAATCTTTGATGAACCGGTGGTAGAATCCCGCATGGCCAAGATGTAATATCTTACTCTCAAACACCTTTAGACTTAGACCAAAAACTTCAAAATTTGACCAAACACAGCCCAAACAACTCACCAATTACTTTCCAAACTTCAGAGCAGCAGAAAAGCACCAAACGACAACAAAAATTGGGCTGCGGCTGCGACCGCTACAGTATTGCCGTGGCTCATTCTCTTCCCAGAAACTAACTCCCACTGTCTCTCTCTGTCACCGCGGCCTTCTTCCTGGTGCCGCAACTCCCCTGTGCTGATACAATATCAGCAAAAGTTCATCCTCTGAGGTGAATTTCCGACGTATATAACTTTGTACTCCGACCTCCGATTGACTTGATTCCAACTCCTATAAGTCAATCTTGTCCCAATCTTTCCATAGGAACCAATTTCATGTCAATCCAACTCTGTATAGAAATTTTGTACAGCTAACACCATTTTGGCCTTTTTTTTTTTATCAAAACTCACAAACTTACAACTCTTATTTGCCACGAAAGGCAATTTGATCATTCTAGACCATTCACGCAGGTCCTACACCACTTAACCAACTTTTCGGAAGAGGTTTCACCTCAAAAGAATCACTCCTATGAGATTTGACTCCTTTGAACCCCAATTAACAAACTGTGCTATAGACCCAAAACACACCAATAAGGCCCAATTCCACCTTTGGGCTTACACATACTAACATACTGATACCTCAACATCCAAAACCATACATGCATCATAAACTATCATACTCATCACATTCATAACATACCAACAACAACAATAGCATTACAACCATTCAGCATCCTCCATCCATTACAGTACATTATCCTACTGAGCACAACATACATAAACAGCACAAGTAACAGTAACACCTTATGTTATTTTTTTCCATTCTTTTTTTTAAGATTTTTGGTAGAAGCGTTTTATTCTTTAATATAATATCTCTTGTAAAAGATAATAAAGTATTATGAGACTTTTTTAAAAAAACACTCCTAACAAATTTGTATCACTTTTTTTAATATGAATAATTTATACTCTTTTTTTTCTATTTATAAGTCATTTTTAACTATTTTGTAAAAACAAAAAAATTAGTTAAAATTAGTTGGGGTTTTTGAAATTTGCAGAAATTACCAAAACTTTGTAATATTATCTTTATTAAATATATCTCATCATAACTATATCTCTTTTAAACAATTTCTCAGAAGTCTACAATATAAATTTTTGGCAAAATTGAAAAATAAAATTTGATGCTTTTTAAAAATTATAAAACAACTTATATTTTAAATAAATAAAATATTTTTAGAAAGTACCCAATAAATATAAACAGTGGAGTAAGTGTTTTTAAAAATATAACCAAGGGAGTACTTTTCTATCAATATCTAGTTACTAAGATAAATGGTAGGTGCCAACTTAAAAGTTACTCTTCCTCTAAAAACGACACTACCACTCTCCACCTCTATTATTTCTTTTTGTCTCTCTCCACCTTCTTCCCTTTTCTTTTCCTCTTTTCAACTTCCCCCAAATAAAACATAAATATATATATAAGACAACAATACATGTGAGAGTTTAATATTGAGGATATACTAATTCAAAACAAAAAGTGACAAAAGCTAGCTAAATTACTTCACGCACCCAAATTCAACAAATCTAAAAGGTATAATTTGTACAAAAAATAAAATAAAATCAAGTGTTATCTACAATAGTCAGTTCATTCTATATTTAATTATAATATACTAATTATATTCGTATGAGGTATATCTTTCAGACAAAGTTATTCTTCTTTCTTTCACCTTTCATAATCACATTAAATGTGGCCTTAAACAATAATGTAAAAATAAAAAGCTATGTTCAATTCAATACAGTTAAAAGATTATATGTGAAAGATATATATATATATATATATATATGAAATTAATAAAATTATATGTGAAAACGTGCCAAAACTGTTACACGCCCAAAATCATGAAGCTGAACTTGGTGTGTGAGAGGATCAACTTACAATAAAATATATGTCATGAATTAAAAATAAATAATTACTTATTTTAGGAAAGATTGACAAAAAATAATTGAATATAAAGAAGAAAACTGAATATAAAAAAGAACAGTAAAGTTTCAAGGAAAATGTACCAAAAATTACCTATACAGATCTGAGATGGAGGAGATAAAGAATGTAGGAAGAAGATTTGAAGAGCTCCACTAATTCCTCTAAAATAAAAAATAAAGAGAATGAGGTAACTACAAAGCTGATACTTACACAAAAACATGAAATAAATTAAGAACATGAAAAAAATTTAGTAAAATTTTAAACTAAGTGCAACAAAAATTATAAAATAGATCCGAGATGAAGATGGATGAGGGATAAAAAATATGTGAAGAACTCCGCTAACTCTTCTTGAATCTGAAGTGGAGAGTACAAGCAAAATATGAATCGTGATATCTTTACGCAGAAATATGAAATGAACCTTATGCTTTTAAGCAATTTTTCACTTCATGTTCCCCTTCTACGCATGTTCCCATGCAGTGTTGTGTCTTGTCTCTTTTTTAAAAAAAAGTTATTACATAAATCTCAGTTCCCGTTGTGTCTTGTCTCTTTAAAAAAAATTATAACATAAATCTCGATTTTTGAGAAACCGAGATTAATTTTAAAAAAAAATTATTGATCTTGTCATGTCTTGTCATTTACCAATAATTTTTTAAAAACCAAAATCATTTTAATGTCTACCTTCCAGCGTCTCGAAAAAATGCATCATGTCTTGTCATTTACAAATAATTTTTTTAATATAATCTTGTCAAAGCAACGCATGCTCCTGCCTGGTCATTTCATGCCTTTTGCTTTGGTCATTTCACGCCTTTTGCTTTTCTCATTTAGAAGTAAAAAATTGATTAAATAACTTTATACTGCCTCCTCAGTTATTTTATAATAGCATGTCTTATCATTTACAAAGAAAAGTTAAACACAAGCTACCTCCCTCAATTATTTTATGGCGGCATGTCTTTTCATTTGCAAAGAAAAATTTAAACGCATGTTAATTATTCCTTCAACTGGGGTGTGCAAGTTTAGACTTATGTAATAGTGTAAGGTATTGTACATCCTTCCTTTGTTCTTTTTTAATGTGTGTGTTGGGATTTTATCTCTTTTCTTTTAACTTATATTGTAGTATTGCCTCTCATTTATTTCTTTAAAATATAAAATTTTAAGTTATTATTTTTTATATTTCTAGTCTATATTCTCTCCAGTTCTTTTTATAATAAAACCTTCTAAAATTTTTTGCTGATTCTTTTATAAGGGATCTTGTTATTAGACTTTTTTTTTTTATTAGAAAAACACTTTCAATTGTTCAATTGGTAATATTTTTAGTTTTCTTTCAATTAGTCTCATTCTTTCCAACTTAATAATGATAAAAACTTTTTATTTAATGAGGATTGTATTGTTATAATAAATAGAGGTAGAAGAGGAATGTTTAGTTCTTTTTTAAAAAAATTTTAAGCAAATATCTAATTTTCTAATTCTACGTCAAGTTATTCAAAGTCGCTTATTAAAATGATCGGAAAAAGTAATATATAGTATTAATAAATAAGAGATAATTCATAAGAGCAAAATATTGAAATTTTATAACAAATTTAATTAGTTAACTATTTTTATATATGTAAAATAATAATTAAAAATTTTTTATATGAAGTATAAAATATTTTAAAAAACCTATTTCCTTCAACAAATTAGAAAAATCTAGCTTCCTGAATCTCGCATTACCCTTCAAACAAAGAGAAAGAAACATCACATTATCCCCATTGTCCTTTTTTTTTGTCTTGTTTTGAATCTCGGTTTTGTCAAAACCAAAATCTATAGATTTTGGAAAAATTGGATTTCAGTTTTAACCAAACCGAGATATTTATTTGCTATTATTATATCTCGGTTTACAGGAAATTGAGATGTCTCTTTGTATGAACTCTCCAGAGTATCAGAACAGTACATGATTTCTCGACCTCAGACAAACAGAGATCTTATAGTTTGTAGCATTTGGATAAATAATTTACCACTTATAGCATATTGGGAAATATTTTTTTTGCTTAATGTATATCGGTAAAAAAGCCAAGATTATTAGTTATAGACAAACCAAAGAAGCAATAAGAAGAAGGGACCGCAATGCGGTTATTCTTAAAGAGCCCGTGAGCAGTATTAGGCTTCCATATTAAAATGTATGCCATGTTTATGTTCTATCTTAGCCATTTATATAAAATTTGGATGTTCCAAATTTAACTATTTTATTTTTATATTTTTTAAAGTAAAATATTACTTTTTTGTTATAACTTGATAATTATGAGTTGTATTATGTATGATTTAAGATAAAAAAAAATTAAAATCTAATTAAAAAAATAAAAGGATCTAGATCATCAAGATTTCATCTTGATGATCTAGATGAAAACTTAAAAATTATAATAATTTACTGAAAATGTCTAAAATATCGGAAATTTAATCATTTTATGTATTTTTAATGCTAAAGATATTGCTATTATTTTATGTCTTTTAATTATCTCATATTATTGTCCACTTTTGATAAAAAAAATTAATATCTATAATATGACCCTAAATATTAATTCCAAGAAGGGAATTTTTGAATGGTGTAGGATCGAAAGGTCCAGGACCAAAGGAAAGATAGAAATTGAGAAAAAAGAGAGAAAGAAGCAAAAATTTCACTGACATTGCGGCAAGATGCAGGGGCACCACGACGTGAGGTGTTGGACTTGGGCCAAGTTAGTAAGCACTGATGACATGGCACTAGTCACAAAACCAGTTTAAATTAGAAGTTGAGAATAGTCACCAGAGGAAGGAAAAATGGAGAAAAATGAAGGAGCTCTGCTAGGGTTTCATATTTCCAGCTCTAGGGTTTGATTTCTGAGACTTTGGAGGCTTGATTCTTGTAGGTAAATGGTTTTCCTTCATCTCTCTTTCATTCTCTTCAAGATTTTCAGTGGTTTTTCATGGTGGGAGTTAGGGTTCGAAACTTGACTGCATTTTCACCGATTGATTTGTGTTAAAGAGCTTCACTGATATGTTGTTGGGTGTGTTCAAGCTCTAGGTTAAGAATTTTAAGTATTTAAATGGTATAGTTTCTAAGCCCTAACCCTCAACTCTTGGTATTGCTGGGATCCGAATTTGTGGGGGCTTAGTTATGAGTTCATGAGTTGTTTTGGATACTATGATGTATGGGTTTTCTTGGGGAAACTTTATTCCAACCGGTTTATGTTTTGGGTTAACAATTATGCATGTTAGGGGTTGAGAAATTGTGTTGGTAATAATAATTCAGTATTATATAGGTTGTAATATTACTCAATTGAGATCTCTTGACTCCAGGTAGTATTTGGAAAGCTTGGAAGTAATTGGTAAGTGACTACATTGATGTTTGAGTTATGGACTCCTTGGTTGGATTGGTTAGATTATTATGATTTCGATTGTTTGTGTTGATTTAAGGCATTGTGGTAATATGATCTTGCATCTTTTTGTTATGTTGTAGTGGTTGTTGTCTTCTTAGGCCTACTATGATATCAAGTGGGTTCAAACGGTTGAGGTAATTGGGATGTATTTTTCTATATCTTCCAAATGATTATATATATATATATATCTACTCGTTTTCATATCATGATATGCATATGTTATATATGTATATGTTTCGCTTTTTCAAATCATGATATGCCTTGTAGCATGGATATGGTTGTCTCTTTTTCATATCATGATATGTATGGATACATGGCTAATAAGTTTTTTATCCTTACTTTGGATTATGATAAAAATGACATTTGATGGTAGTAAACATGTTATATATGAGTATGATGGATGTTGATATGTGATGATTGCCATGCACCTCATGATTTAGCATAGATGATCATATGGCATACTAGCATTGTAGAGGATAACATGTGATTTTATGTTAGCATACATCAAGTATTGTCACTGGTTATACATTGCGTTAAGACATATAGTTTGGGTGATGACGCTCTAAATACCACTTAGTATTTTAATCCGCTAAATAGCACACTGGTCTTTGTGTTTAGGCGATGCAACTAATGTATTTCAGTTATTAAATAGTCGTCCTATGATCAGGAGACTCAAGTGGCTATGAATTAGAGTACACCTACTCTAAATAACCACCAATTCGGATACTTCAAGGAAAGGAAAGCCATAGTCCATGATATGGACACAATGAGAATCTACTCATCAAGACACCAGAAAATATAGAGTAGCAAAAGAATTAGACTCAAAAGATTCAGAAGATGATCAGTTAAAATCCTAGAGAAACTTGTCTTTAGATCCCTAACTATAACGATACTCACAGGGCTGATCACTCCTCACGGTAATTTGGATAAGGAAAAAGGAGGGAGAGATAGAAAACAAGAGAGAGAAAAGAAATAACTTAGTAAATTCTTACTAAAAAAATCAAAATAATATCATTCCACTATTCTCTGAATAAAATATATTATATAGAGGCCTTTATATAAGTAAAATAAGAAAAACTTAATTCTAAAGCAATTAGAAATATTTGGGATTCAAATAATCCTATTAGATCTAGAAAATCTTAAAGATATATCTAATTATAAAAAATCCTAATAGTAAAAAAAATCTAAAGAAAAATAATAAAATTAATATTATAATCTTAACACTATTAGATAATCTCCTTAGTTTAAATCTAGAAAATCTCTCATAAGATATCTAATATATTTTATTTATTCTAATTTAAATCTAAATAATGACTTTGACCCTAAGAAAATACAAATTCGAAGCCAATAAAATAAATAAAGAAGTAAACAAAATCATCTAACAAAAAAATCTAAAAATTTAATGTAAATGATTATGTGGATAGCTCTTAAGGATCTTTGAAACACCTCTTTGATCTCTATCATTTCCCGTTCCTTGAAAAGATTTGCCCTCAAATCTTTATTACCTTAAGGTTAACTTAGGTGCTCTTCTTTTGCTTCAATCTCTGCATATACTTTTGCTTCATCACATATTTGAAGTTAAAAATGCTCATATTTTTTATTACCTTTTTTTTCAATAGCTTCATAAAAACAAATGGAAGAAAATAAGGAGAATAAGATATGGAAATGGAGAAGAAGAAGAAGAAGGTGGTGAGATGGTAAGAAACAATACAAAACAAGACACAAGAAAGGAAGAAAGAGAAAAAGATAGAAGGAGATGAAAGAAAAGAACACGAAGAATAAAGGGGGGATAGGATAAACCTGAATTCTATAACTAAAATTCTGATGTCAATTGATATGGACACATTGAGGACCTATCTCAAAGCACCTGAAAAATATATAGCAGTAGAAAAACTTGACTCAAAAGATTCAGAAGAAAATCAATTAGAACCCTAGAGAAACTCGTCTCTAAATCTCTAACTATAATGATAGCTACAAGGTTGATCACTCCTCATGGTAAGTCGGATAATGAAAAAGAAGGGAGAGATAGAAAACAAGAGGAAGAAAAAAAATAACTCAATAAATCCTTACTGAAAAACTAATAACAATATTATTTCACTATTATCTGAAGAAAATGCATAATATGGAAGCCTTTATATCGAGAAAATAAGAAAAACATAATCCTAAAACAATTAAGAATATTTGGGATTCAAATAATCCAATTAAATTTATGAAATCTAAAAGATATATCTAATTATAAAAAATCCTAATAATAAGAGACGAAAATCCAAAGAAAAATAATAAAATTACTATTATAATTCTAAAACTATTAAATAATCTCCTTAATTTAAATTTAGGAAATTTCTTAAAAGATATCTAATATGTTTTATTTATTCTAATTTAAATCTAATTAATGACTTTGTCCCCAAGGAAATACAAATTTGAAGCCAATAAAATAAATAAATAAATACACAAAATTATCTAACAAAAAAATCTAAAAATTCATAGTAAAGAATTATATGGATAGCTTTTAAGGATCTTTGAGACGCATCTTTGATCTCCATTAGTCCAACATTTAGTATAATGGTCTTTAGTCGGGCTATAACTATCGGGAGGAGAGCTAGGTGGCCCTAAAATTGGCCATCACAAGTTATTGGAGGGAAGCCACTAGTTAAGGTTACCTTATTATAGTAACTATTTCATGGTTTTAGCTGTGTATTGATGAGATCTGTGTTTGTATATCGTATATAATGCATTCATGTTGTGCATTATATCTAAATATGTTTTGGTATCATGTTTATATGTATGTATATGTAGATCCCTGATTACCAGGATATATGTCTCACCCTGTGGCCAATAATCTTAGGTGAAGGATCCAGCATTAGTAAGGAAAGGACCAAGGAAGGCTTGGGAAAGAAGGATTGAAAGTGCACTTGGGGGTCTTGGAGTTAAGTCCTTTTATGTTGTAATTGTGTTCTTTCAGTGAAGTGTCATCTATTGTGTTTGTGTAACTCAATGTGTTCCATGTTGAGTACTTGTGCACTTGTAAACTGGATTGTTGTATACCTCCTCTAAACTCTACTATATTTCATGAATAGTCCTTTGTGTGTTCTTGAGTCTATGGTTATGTTAGTGGTATAATGAATGATAATTATGTCCTATATGTGATTTGTGATGTCCCAAATGTTGTGGTCTTGTTGTTTCAGGATGAGAACCACCTGAGGTGATTGGTTGGGTTATGATTCTGGTTGAGTTTACAAGTCCTAGTTATGCAAATTGGCAATATAGCCCATCAAATCGAAGTGGAGTTCAAGGGAATCAAAACTCGGAGGAGTGGTTTTTTTGGAGTAAAATCTCCTTGAACATGATTCTTGGGTCTTATATGACTTATTGATATGGTTATTGGCTACCAAAGGGATTGTTGGTAGAAATTGGAGTTTGGTTCCATGTTTTGGTCAAAGTGATCAATTTGGTGTAGAGTGTTCGAATTCTCCATGTTAAGGTATTATGGGTTATGGTTGGTGTCTTTGATTAGAGTATGAGTAGAGTAACATGTAGGTTTTGTAATTGGGTCAATCGAAGGTCGAAGTGAGGAGTTATAAGCATTGAAAGTTGATTGTTTATATGAGCAATTTGCTGATGCAAAGTTTTGTCATTGGCGCTGCAGTACCACATGCCACTATCTCTATCTTCATTTGTCCCAGAATCATGCCTCATCATGGCACCAAAGGGTTACATCACGGTGCCACCTTGCTATTTGTCCCTCTCATGCTGTTTCTCCATGTGTTCTTGTATGATTTGGGTCTTGAGAATTTAGGATGTTACAATATTTGTGACTCCCAGTGTGGTTGAAAAATAAGAGCTTATTTGATTCATGTTTTTATAATTGTTTTTTTATTCATTAAAACAGAAAAATAAAAAAACTTATTTGACAAGCTTATTTTCTATAAAATATTCTAGAAAATAGAAAAATAAAATAACAGAAAACTCAAAACATTTTTAAGTGTTCTACATTAAAAAAAACACAAGAAAAATGTGGAAAATGTCTTTCTTATTAATGACAATGTTATAAATTTTGAATAACTCATTTAACACTTATTAATTATAATTTTTGTAATAATTATTTAAACATATTTTTTTATTTTCTCATTCTCAAAACTTATTCTAAAAAATAATTATATAAAACTATTTTGAGAATATTAAAATAGAGAATGCATTTAAACAAATTAAAAAATATATAGTGAAAAGGGAAAGGGGGTCTTAGAAGATAAGGTAGGCCATTGGCAAATTGGCTTGCTAGACCAAGCACAGGCACAGAAGAGGGACAAGGGATCTCTCCTTTGAGACCCCCTCCTGCCACATAAAAAGTTGATTTTTTAGGAATTATATAGATATATATCTTGTATAGTTTTAATTTTTTTATTTATTAACAAAATGCTATACAGTAAAAACTGGATCAAACTGGATCTCTATAGTTTGCAGTTTTGTACAATTTTTTTAGTAATTAAGAAAAAAATATCAAACAAATTTAAAACTGTACAAATTACATATCTAAGTGATCTCTGAAAACATACTTTTTATTTATAAAATTTTTTTTGCAAAAAAAGAAAAACTGTCATGATAAGACTGTGGTAATTGAGGTCTTCGCAGGAGAGACCCGACCCCAGATAAGAGGGTAGCAAAGGAGAGAATTGAAATGATTTTCAACAAATGGGCCTCGGTGACAGGTTGTCAATTAGCAATGATGTTTCTGATTTGAGACAAAGCATAGGCCAAAAATTTAGACAAGTTAAAAAGATGTGGATGGATGAAGAGTGGTATGTGGACCTAATTAGATTATAAGATATAATAAAAAAATCTTAATTTTTAACCCTATTAAATGAGTTAATAAAAATGTAAATTTGTATATTTAAAAATCACATGATTATTATTATTAATTGATTAATCTAATAATTATAATTAAAATATTTCTAAGACTTAAATAATTACTACCTTAAAAATATTATAATTTAAGACATTAAAACATAAAACAAAAAATAAATAAAGTTTATTTTTAGGTTGTAAATATTTATTTTATGACATTAAAATGTTTTAATTAGAAAAATATTAAATATTTAGTTCTTATAGTTGAATTTAATTTCCAACTAATTATTTTAAGGTTGTAATTTTAAACATTTTATCAAAGTATTTTAAAAATTATTCATTTAAAGGTTATAATTTTTAACGTCTTAAATGGAAGTATTTGTATCTTCTTTATTTTATGAGGAAGTAATTATTTATTTTAAGCCTAACAAATATGCTAATTATAATTATTATATTAATTAATCTGTAATAATAGTGATGATATGGATTTTGAGTAAGATTTTTGTTAAATTGTTAATTTAGGAATTTTTTTAATTACATTTTGAAAGTTAAAAGATTATAATATGAATTAAAGGAGTTAAAGGATTAAAATAAAACATACTTTAAAGTTAAAAATCAAATGTATACTCTTACTACATTTAAATTGGATTAAGATCAGGTCGATAGTCAACCTAATGCCAATTTTTGTGAAGATAGATTGGATTGACCTAAATAGGAATACAATACTAGATTTGGCTCAGTTTTTATAAAATTACTTAAGAAATAAACAATAATTTTATTTTATTTATTTTCAAAATATGAATACATTCATTCAAAATATATTTTCTTAAAAAAATAATATTATGATCAAAGGTAGCATTTTCTAAAATTATAAATACTTAACATTAATGCATAAGTTTTACATAATATTAAGAAATTAATTTAAAATTTTAAATAATAAAATTAATAGATTGAATCCATAAAAATATTCATAATAAACATAAAGTTAATTTGTTACGTATAATGTATGAAGAAAAAATAATTATATGAAATTACTTAATATTTATTTTTTTAAAAAAATTATATATACCCATTGAGTCAGATAGGATTGAGTTTGATATCAACTTAGTATCAAATCTAATTCAGTCTCCAAGCTAATGTAGTGTGCCGGATAGGACCGGCCCTGTATGGGTTAGTTGTACACTCTGACTTTTGCCATTTTATATTCATACAACCTATACCTAATCATTTCTTGTCCTCAAATTTTTTTCTCCAAATTTCCAGAGTTATCAATAAAAAAAAAACACTTAAATGTTTATTTGAAAAAATAATCTCAATAAATTCGCTTCATTGAATGGCACCAAAGTTGTTAAGAATGCTTTTTACAAAGCTTTGTCAGGTTGAGCTATATGAGACGTTGGATGTAATGCATGGTTGAGATATATTTTAGAAAAATTTGAGAAAATCGGTACAGTAGTTGCGAACGGTGTTTTTCTCAAATCAGTTATTACTTTTCTTAAGAAAATTGAAAAATCCTCCAGAAGCAAATGGAAAAGTTAAAGCAGCGCTTGACCTGGTTTGTCAATTTCCATTGACTTGCGTCGAGCTTCTCCATCCTCAATGAACCCCCTTCTCTTTCTCTCCCTGCAAGTTAAAGATAATGTTTTTTTTTAATAGTTTACCGTAGTAAATCTTTCATTACTTTTACTCTTTTACCTTTTGTAGAATATTCATGTAAGAATTGTAGTTCTTATCCACAGTATATAGGCATCGCTGTAACATTGGATGTATTATTTTCCCTCAAAAGTATGAAAGGGTATTCACAAATGTAATTTGGTTCAGTTTTGGACAAAAGTCAAACCAAATTAAACTAATCGGTGTGGTTTTTTATGGGACCTTGTTAGTCTAAGAGGTTGTCAATTTGGTTTGGTTTGGTTTATATATCGATTTGGTTCAGGTTTAGTTCATGCTTTTTAAATTATTTTTAAAAATAGGATATTTTTTCAGAAATTATATTAAATATGTTATGTATAGATATTTTATGAATGCAAGTATTATATCTAAATAATTTACTAATCAATATACTTTATAAATATTAGAAAAGTGAAACAAAATATGTGTGACTATGGGAAATTGAATATATTCACATATTATAATTTATTATAATATAGTTAATAGTGTGGTTCGGTTTAATTTAAGTCTCACTGCATTGAAACCGAATCTAAACCAAATCGAATTAGTTTCAATAAGCCAAAAATTGAAATAGATCTCATTTCAATTTAGTTTAAATTAATTTTGGTCGGTTTGGTTCAGTCTGATTGGTTCGATTCGATTTTGAGCACCCTTAATAATATGTACTTCCTTCGTCTCATTTTATCTATTATTTTAATTAAAATTTAAATAACCCAATTTATTTGTCATTTTACATTACCAATAAAATATTAATAATCATTTTTACTATTTTATCCTCCATTAAAAACAACAGCCGGTGAAATACAAATTAACTATTAACATTTAATTTAAAGATATTTTGATAAAATACTATTTAACTTTACTATGATCTAGGTCATACAATAATTTTATTGGTATGCATGAAAAATCTAAAATGTAACAAATAAAATGGGATAAAGGGAGTGATATCTTATTGTTAAAACTTTATGTAACACACAGTATCGATCATACTATTTATATAAATTAAAAGTTAAATGAATTTGGTGGGATATTTTATTGGTATCGACTATGGAGCACCACAGACTGTTGTTTATACACTTTCGCTTTTTATAAATTTTATTTTGGAATTTTTATTTGCTCTTATTTACATGAATGGTCGGATATAATGATATTTCAATCAGTTGGCAGTATAAATTATTGAATAAATCTCAGAAAAAACTTACCGGAATTAGATATAATGATATTTCAATTAGTTGGCACTGTAAATTATTGAGTAAATCTCAGAATAAACTTACCGGAACTAGATCTTAAAAAAATTAAGTAAAAACTTTCTTAATTTCAATTATTTTTAAAAAATAAAATATTATTACAACTTATGCAACTTATTAGTATTAAAATAAAAAAAATTATTTTTTTAATTAGTTTTGTATTGATCATAATTAATTAGTAATTTTCAAATATTTTAATTTTTTTCAGTTTACGTCATTAGATATTTTTCTTCAATATTGGCGCAATATTTGATGTGCAAATCTAATTAAAAAAAAATAAAATTCTGTTATTTCGGTCAGCACGAAATTCATGACCAGAGGGTGGAGGAAGCGCATGCTTGGTCCACATGCATGAGATGCATGCATCTGGTTTGGGGTCAGGGTTTCTCCTTCGGAGACTCCAAGTGTTACGGTTCTGCCGTGATAATTTTTTTTATTTTTTTTAAATTATAGATAAAAATAGATTTTTCATGAATAGTATAAATATATATTTTGTATAATTTTAAATTTTTTTATATTTTTTCTTAACTATTAAAAAACTGCACAAAACTGTAAATTGTAGAGATGCAGTTTGAAGCAATTATTGCTGTATAGTATATTTTTAATAAATGAAAATTTTTAAAATTGTACATAATTTATATTTTCTAAAAAATTTACTTTTTATCTATAATTTTTAATTTAAAAAAAATAAAACCCTCCCAGGTCAGGTCCTGCCAGGAGAGAGTTTCGCCGGAGACGACTGTGTTTTTCTCTACCGGGTCTCTCACTCCTTATAACTTTAATGTTATGGGCCCCCCATTACAGTCTCGTCCTAATTTCGCGGATTCTTTTTTTGGCCAACAATTTCACAGAATTAAAACAAACTGATTTAAGTAATTCTTTTGGGCACATAATTTAAAAGGATTTTACATAGCTTTTGTTTTTTTCAAAACTAAAAGGATTTTCCTTTAAAAGAATATATTCTCTCCGATCCTATATATAGAATCTTTTATCTTGATTTTGAATATAAGAGTCATGAGGTAATATTTATTATATATATTTTTTTAAAAAATTCATATTTAATGTATTCAAATAAAAAAAAGAGAGAAATTAAATAATAACAGTTTAAAACAATATTAAAATTTTTAAAAAAATTAAAATAATTAATTAGTTTTAACTCCCCCATCCTTAATCTGTATCATTTGATTAAGAGTTTTATATTAAAAATTAGGAAATATATATTTACAAGGGGGATGGAATACCTTTGAATGACTTCTTCCAGCCTCATTTAACCTGTCCAATAGATTTTTCCAATCGTTTTCTTACATTCCTTTTCCCACAGAAAATTGAAAAATCATACGGAAACAAATGGAAATTTTAGAGTCTGTAGAATCCCCCAACCCTCCCCGGTGCCATTAAAATTAAAATACACACAATAAATGCTCCACAAACTATAGTCTGAGCCGGAGCCTCTTCTCAAACATCATTTCCCCGTTACCATGACGTCCATGATTATGGCCTCCCACAAAATTTTCATGCTCCTCGTCTTTATTCGCTTTCTCTATTCTTCTGCTTCTGAAGAACGGATTACTTATCTTTACACCGCCTGCTCTAAAAACAAAAACTTCTCTGCCTATAGTGCCTTTAAATCGGACCTGCTCACCCTCATCGCTAACTTAACTTCTACCAACAACGGCAACACTGAGTTCTACAACAGCAGCGTTGCTGGTAACAGAGACACCGTCTACGGCCTCTTCATGTGCCGAGGTGACGTCAACCCCCAAGTGTGCCGCGAATGCGTCGCTCGAGCACTCCAACGATTACCTTACGAGTGCGGACTTTCGAAGGAAGCCATAATCTGGTACGATGAGTGCATGCTTCGCTATTCCAACCGCTCCTTTTTCTCCACCGTCGACACATGGCCTAGACTTGACATGTTGAACACCGGCAATGTCTCCAACCCGGCAAGCTTTATGAGATTGTTGTTCAAAACTATGAACGAGACAGCGGATGAGGCGGCGAAACCTGCTTTGGGGCAAAAGAAGTATGCGACAAAAGAAGCAAATATTTCAGGGTTTCAAACTTTGTATTGTCTAGCTCAGTGCACGCCGGACCTTTCGCCCCAAGACTGCAGAAGGTGTCTGAGTGGTGTGAATGGGGACCTTGACTGGTGTTGTAAGGGGAGGCAAGGAGGAAGAGATCTATATCCCAGTTGCAACGTTCGTTATGAATTGTATCCCTTCTATCATTCTGATGATCAGCCGGTAGCTCCGGCGCCTACACCAGCTGCACTTTTTCCTTCAACAAACTTTTCAGGCCCTCCAGGTAAAGTTAGACTAATATGCTTTGCTGATTTCTTTCTTTTTGTAAGCAAGTCAGAGTAAATTTATCAATAAAAAGCAAGCAAAATAAATTTTAAAACATGAGAAAATAACAACATGAAAATCTATTATCTGTGTTACAAATATGAAGACACATATATAGTATAATTTTTTTTTCTAATTAGATAAAACCATCTAAAGCATGTGGCAATTCAAAACTTTAATTTTCTATCCTATATACTTATACATGCTCACTCCTCATTCATATGCGACTTGAAAGCTCACTTCCACTCGGTATCCGCTCGATTTTTTCCCCTTGTACATGTATGCTTCTTTTTCTTTTCCAATGTAAAGACAAAAGTTACACTCATCGAAGTAAAACTTTTGATTATAAAAACTATACTAAAAATTCTAATTTAATCTTACATTTGAAATTCGTTAAAATATATTTTTTTGATTATAACTTGTATCTTTATCTTTATAATTATTTTTTAATCCCCTGAAAATTTGACTAATTTCCTAGTTTCTCCTCGCTGTTGGGCCACAAATGATCGACGTATCAGCCTCCAAACCTGCAATTAGTCCACATACCAGGACGCTTGGAGTTGTACACATCTCTTTAGAAATCTTGAGATATCCTTATAGATGTGCTTTCAATAAAAAATCACGCTGATTTTTTTAGCAACAATCATGATGAAATAAACTTTAGTGATTATAAGTCTTTAATTTTAATTTTTTAATATATTTTATTTTAACTTTAAAATAAACAGTTCAAATCAATTGAGTCACATGAATTTTCTCTGCCCATGACGACCCCAAAATTGACTTGCCTGAAAGTTGTTAAGTCTTCTGACAACTTTTAGACCAAGATTTTCCACGCTGATATTTCAGAGACATGGTAATGATACTGAGGCGTGGAAGTATATATAATGTTTATACAGTGAAAGGGAAAGGCCAATCAGCAAAGATTGTTGTGATAGTTGTGGCTTCTCTTGTTGGTGGGGGAATACTTATTTGTTTCACCTACTATCTCCTAAAGAGTCAAATTAGAAAGAGTCGTAAGGCTATTCTCAGACAAAAATACTGTAAGTAATTTTCATTCTCTCTCTTATTAAGTTTGGCTAGTTCGAAGAGTTGTGGAGATGGAAGTATAATTTTTTTGGTTCATCGGTTAAGTTGGCAGTGAGAGCACCACCTTAGAGTCTCTGCAATTCAACTTGGCTACTATTGAAGGTGCAACAAATAACTTTTCACCTCAAAATAGTTTAGGCAAAGGTGGATTTGGACAAGTTTACAAGGTGACAAATGCCATCATTATAAATGTTTTATATAATATATGCATATATTTTCTCTTTTTAATATAACCAAACTATAATTCTAGGGAATTCTTTCAAATGGCCAAGAAATAGCCGTAAAGAGGCTATCAAAAGGTTCGAGCCAAGGTGGAGAAGAATTCAAGAATGAGGTTTTATTAATAGCAAGACTTCAGCATAGAAATTTGGTGACGTTATTAGGATTTTGCATAGAAGAGAAAGAAAAAATACTTATTTATGAATATGTTCCTAACAGAAGCCTTGATTACTTTCTATTTGGTTAGACTCTTCTAAACTAATTTTCACCCTTAATTGAAATTTATATATAGTTTGCATATACCAGTTTATTAATAATTTGTATTTTTTTTTACTTGTATTATGTATAGGTTCCCAAAAAACCAAAGTATTGAATTGGGTGGAGCGCTATAAAATTATAGGAGGAGTTGCTCGAGGGATTCTTTATCTTCATGAATATTCTCGTCTTAAAATTATACATCGTGATCTTAAACCTAGCAATATTTTGTTGGATAATGAAATGAATCCAAAAATTTCAGATTTTGGTCTTGCTAAGTTGGTTGCTATCGATGCAAATGAGGGAAGCACCAATAGAATTGTTGGAATATAGTGAGTTCTATTTTTTTTTTCTTTTAACCTTCACATCTATCTTGATATATATATATATTTTGCTAGTATTTTGATATGGTTGAATAAAGAAAAAACTTGTGGTTTACCTGACATAGAAACGTTTGCTTTAACTAATCACCTTAAATTAATATTGATTGAATGTTTATATTTAATGTTTGATAAAACTTTATTATTGATGTTTTTTTTTTCAGTGGTTATATGTCTCCAGAATATGCAATGTTTGGACAATATTCTGAAAAATCAGATGTTCTTAGTTTTGGAGTTATAACTTTAGAAATTATCAGTGAAAAAAAGAATTCAAGTGGTCATGATCAATCACAATACGCCGATAGCCTTTTAAGCTATGTAAGTTGCGATCAAAATTATTTGAACACTATCATCTCAGCCTTTTAAATTTAGATGCAATCATCTCATTAATATTTTTTATGCAACCATCGCAGCCTTTTAAATTGGAGGAAGATTATTTGAACACTATCGTATATAAGCTAACAAAAGGGTAATGATTGAAATAATTAGTTTTATTTTGTGGTTGCAGGCTTGGAAGCAATGGAGGGATAAAAAGTTGTTAGAAATATTGGATTCAAATATAATAGAATTTGGATCATATAAGGAAATGATTAAGTGCATTCAGATTGGTCTGTTATGTGTTCAAGAAAATCCAGATGCAAGGCCTTCCATGGCTACAGTTCTTTCATATCTTAGCAATGATTCAATTCAATTACCATTTCCAGAGGAACCTGCATTTTTTCTACACGGTGGATTGAAGCCTAGTACCAGTGGAACTAAAGAAGTATGCTCTGCTGTTGGGGTCTCTATGAGTGAATTCTTTCCTCGCTAGTACAATGCCTTTATTTTTTTTTTTCTTTTCATGGACACCTACAGGAGGGAAGTATTTCTATTGTAAGCAACAAAAATTTAGATGTACAATTCATACCATATTCTTGTTAACATTTTGAATGATGATCTGCGACTTAAAAATGGACTATAAGAGCATGCTTTTACTTCAATTATTATTCAATAGTTAACTCAATGAACGATTTGCATAGACTAAAATCTTCAGATAAAAAGACAAGTATAAATTAAGTTTATAGGATCTATCAGGCCAAAGGGAGTTTTTTAATTGGATCTAAGTTTTTCTTTCTTTTTTGCCGGCTATAATATCAAAGTTGAAGTTTCAGACATATCCAATTGAAATAGCAAAAATCGAGACAATTGGACCAGAGCCCGTTCGGGATCCTCACCAGAAAATAATTGATTTTTGGGAAAATGGAGCCTTTATAAGGCTGAAATTTGCAATATTTACTAATTTTTATCATTCTTATTTAATGATAATAATCTTTTATTCATGCAAAAAAGACTTTTATTTAAATTTGTTTTTTTTTCTTTATGTACACTAAACAAGATCGATAAGTGAAGAAAATGTTATCTCTCCCTTTTTAAATAATCAATTATTCTGTTGATTCAGGTAAGGGGCACAGGCGATCATATTTTACATCATATATAAGACAAAAAATACACATAAACAAATTAACCTTTGCCAGTGGAAGATTTGCTCATTAGTCAAGATTGAGACTGACTAAATTGAACCACTTGAGCGCTAGGCCACTGTAGAAGATCAATACTATGAAAACACATACTATATTCAGTCATTTTCCCTCCAGTATTCTATCTAGTCTAGAAGATGATTTCATAGGATAGGGTCTCTCCTGCGCGACCTCATCCTGTCACGGAATTGCCATGGCAGGTACTTCTTTTTTTTTAATTATAAATAAAAATTATATTTTTAGGGAATCATATAGATATATATTTTGTGTAGTTTTAAATTTTTTATTTACTAAAATAATACTATATAGTAAAAATTAGATTTCTGTAGTTTACAGTTTTATGTAATGTTTTAATAATTAAAAAAATATTAAAAAATTAAAATTACACAAAATATACATCTACATGATCCCTAAATAATCTAATTTTTATCTATAAATTTTAATTAAAAAAAAAAAAAGGAACTATCACCGCAGAACCGTGGCTGATGGGGTCTCAGCAAGAGAGACCCCGAGCCCAATTTCATAAGATAAAAATGGCATAGGGCCATTGGGACCCTCGTTTTTCTTAGATTCGACAGGCTATGTGTTCCCGTTATTAGAACTTCTCTCTCTGAACTTCTTCCCATGTTATTTTCCCTTCTGATTCAGAACAATTCAACAGACAGAAGTTGAATTGTACATGTTTAGAATATTTTACATGTCTTTTTTACTATCTCGTGTCCGTTCGGTAAAGCATGGCATCAACATCAATATTGTGGAAAATTTTGTCATGTGCATCTCGTTTCTGCTTGGCTACTTGCCCTATTAATGGTAGTGAGTATTTTGAATAGAAATTTCTTCTAAAATTTTTTCATGTGCATCTTGTTTGTACTTGTTATATACATCTCATCTGTACTTTCTACAGTAATTGATTCTGTGAATATTGTCTCCACAGATAAGTACCTTTTAAGGGCAATTGTCCATGGGGACAAATTTTTACATCACTTATCAGAAGTGTGACTGAACATAAAGTAAAAAATAAATTTTTCTTGGCACACCATAAAACTAGGTAAGAATGGCCCACCGCTCTTCCATCTCTTCTTTGCTGATGATCTGGTCTTGTTTGGTACAACTGAAATGACTCAGATTGGTACAATTAAAAGTATGCTTGATTCTTTCTGCCTATCTTCTCGGCACTGCATTAGTAGTATGAAATCTCAAATTTTCTTCTCCAAAAATACTTGCCCCCAAACAAGTTTGACTATTTGTGATTACCTGGGCTTCCAATGTACAGACCACTTGGCTAAATATCTTGGTTCCTCTTCTTCATGGACATGTGACTAGGGACACCTACAAGTATATCGTTGATCGGGTGCAACAGAAATTGAGTGGATGGAAAGCTAATTCTCTTTCTTTGGCTGGTCGTATAACTTTAGCTAAGAGTGTTCTCTCCACCATCCCCTATTACTCAAGGCAGTCCACCCTTCTTCCTAGCTCGTGCTGCAACACAATTGAGCAACTTATTAGAAAATTTATTTAGGGCTTCTCTGATGACAAACGCAACACTAATCTTGTTTGCTGGGAGGAGATGTGTCAACCATCTTCTCATGGTGGCTGTGGTCTTAAAAGTTTGCACGTCCAGAACCAAGCCTTCCTCTCAAAGCTCGCATTCAAGCTAGCAGCTGAACCAAACACCTTCTAGGTCAAGGTACTTCGTTGTAAGTACAAGTGGGAACCTTTACAAAGGAACAACTTTGTCCTTAGGAGTGGATCCTACATATGGAAAAGCCTTTCAAAGGTCTGGAAGGACACCAACCTAAGAATCTTTTGGAACCCTGGGGATGGTAGCAAGATAAACTTTTGGACACACTTTTGGGTCGGTGACAAAGGGCCTCTAAGAAACCTCGCCTACATTGACCCGCCAGAAGTCGAACTCATCAAGCCTATTGCTGATTTCATAGACTCCAATGGCAATTGGTCTTGGCGAAAATTCCAACATCTTCTTGCACAAGATGTTCTTCAACAAATTGCAGCTATCAAGATCCACCAGCACATTGCCAAAGCTCCTTGTTTTTGGAATTATTCCCCATCAGGTCAATTCATGATAAATTCGGCTTATAAGGCATTCTGTGAAAACACTTGGGATCAAGATGATTCCCAGTGGAATATAATTTGGAAATGGGAAGGTGCCCAAAGAATCAGAACTTTCCTTTGGTTAACTGGTAGAAATCGCCTCTCACTAACGTTGAACGATATCACAGACACCTCACAGATGATCCAACCTGAAGCCTTTGTCATAATGGCCATGAGGACTTGCATCACGTTCTACGTGTCTGTCCTTCTGCAGTCTCAACCTAGAGCCTTCTACTACCTAACTCTGTGGTTGAGCGATTCCTTTCTACACCCTGGAATACCTGGTTCATTCAGAACCTTAACCACAAAAGAGTAGGCAACACTTGGAGTCAACTTTTCGGTACCACCTGCTGGCAACTTCGGCGAATACGTAACAAACGTCTCTTCAGCAATGAAAGCTTTTCCCCCTCAAGAGCCATTAGTGACATTCTCTCAACGGTTGATTACTCTAAACAAGGCCAAGCTCATGACTCGCTACTTAGATACGGGATAGGTATCTGATTGTCTTATTATTGTTTTGTCTTTACTTGACTTCTGTAAATACCTGCTTTATTGAAAATACTTCCATTTCTACTCAGAAAAAAAATAAATAAATTTTGACATAGGATTTGTTTGGTAATTTGCAGTGCAAAGCTTAGACATACATGTCTCTTAGTTACCTTCAATGACAATTTCTAATCTTCTGGAAGGTTGCTGCGCAATCCATCATACTATTATCTGAGGTCAAACTGTGATATTATTTCTGGTCAAAAAAACTGTGTGATATATATATTGATTGTTAATTTCCATTCCTGAACGTACTGATCTGCCAATTAAAGTAAACCAATTCTAATAAGTTCGTTAACTCTTTCCGTTTCATTGTATAGTTGAGATTTTAATAAGTGCATAATCCTATTAAGTTGTTCAATATTTCGGTAATTTTATGGAAAAATAGTTAGCTAGATTGGTCCTATACATTTATACTGGGCTCGAGATGAACCGTTCTATTTATAGTTTGTAAATTGTGCAACTCTCACGTTTTAAATTTTATATTGTACATTATGGATTTTATATGGATATTGATGGGAGATTCCTTGGTAGAGGTTATCAACTTCAAGTAAATTACACAAGACAATAAAAAAATGACGCTGTTATTTGGCACAACTTATTATTAGTTATGAACAAGCGGGCAATATGAGGCATGCCTATTAAAATGTATACCATGTGTATCTTCTATCGTAGCCATTTAGATAAAATTTGAATGGTGCAAATTTTATTATTTTATTTTTATGTTTTTAAAGTAAAATATTACTTTTCCTTATAATTAACTTGATAATTATGGGTTGTATACTGTATAATTTAAGATAAAAAATATTAAAATATAATAAAAAAATAAAAGCGTCTAGATCATCTAAATTTCATCTAGATGATCTAGATAAAAAATAAAATTATAATAATTTATTGAAAATATCTAAAATATTGAAAATTTAAATATTTTATGTATTTTTGATGCTAAAAATATTTTTTCTATTATTGTTATTATTTTTTGTCTTTTAATTCTCTCATATTGTTATCCCTTTTGGCAAAAAAAAATTTATTATCCGCGACTCCTGGTATGTTTGGGAAATAAGATGCACAGTGAAAAGGTATGGAGGGTCTTAGAAGATAAGGTGGGCCATAGGCAAATTGGACTGGCTAAGCTAGTGATGATTTGTTACCCTTTTCTTTTCCTGTTTGCTTATCCTTGGATTTGGAATTTTCATGACCAAATCCTACAGCTGCATTCCCCTTTTTTCTCCTGGAATTCCTATTAAGCCTAGGTTTTTGGCTACAATATTCCATAATGCATTACAGTGCTCATAATGCCCTTGATTCTGAGATAGAATGAGTTGGAGGCTATGTTAAATCTAAACATATTGTCAACAGGGAAAAGAATCTGTTACTTTTTAGTGTAACTGGCAACTTATTAGATGTATATAAATTGACATTTTATACATTTATTACTTTTGGCTATGTTCTATTAATTTCCCCTCTCCCCCACTTATCTAAATTGTTTAATGTAATGGAGGGTGAGGAGATGTATCCTTTGATGGGACAAAGTGATTGCTGCTTAATATTGAGTATGCAATAGAAACATTGTAAAGCCTTATTCAGGGAAAAGAAAAATTTGCATATGGATGCGATGAATGGTATTTGAAAGGAATTTTTGTCCTTGCAGGTTGGAGGTGAAAAATTGGAATCAACTGTAAATTTGGGTCTTTCAAATTTTGGCCATGGAGCTAGTAAGATGCATCAACCTTTAACTAGCAGGCTTTGAAGATCTTCACCTTCAGGAATTGGACTTGATAGGCATCCACCAGCAACTATAGATGAGTGTGCAATTGACAATTCTGCTGGCAGGATAGTTGAGAGGGAGTCTCTTTCTCATCCTGCCTTTGATTATGGAGATGGTAAAGCAGGAAGTAGAGGTGAAGAGTTGAGTGGGTGGAAACAGAAACAATATTCTGATGATGGTCATGATAATAATCATTGTCATTGTCTTTAAGTTATATCTTAATATATTCTTCTCGATCATTCTTGTATGCATATGTCTTTACACATCTACCATCATTTTGCACAAAATTTTCAACTTCTGCCTATTAAGGGACAAGAATAACAGAAGCTATGCTACAAAAGAATTATCTTGAATTTGAGACAGCCATTGACAATTATTCAATCATACCTTCAAATAAAATTCACATCGTCAAAGATACATATGTCCCTTAATAAATTAGTCAATTGAAATTCTCATTTCTTACTAATACTAATAGATTTCAGTCACTCTAGGTTGACATACAAGAAACATACATAAATCATAGAGAAAATTCTTGAAACATACATAAAGAAATCATGAAACAATGTAAAATGAAATATGTGCAAAGTTTATAAATACCTGTTGGTAGGAAGCCAAGATAAGTTCCACCTTCTGCTGCATTTGTTCAAGCATATGCTCAAGTTGTGCACGTTCTACTGCACATTCTGTTTCCAACCATGCAAGTTCAGCTGCACGATCTGCTTCTATCCTTGTTCGCTCCTCATCAAATCTTCTCTGGACTTCTTCTTCTATTTGACGAAGCAAGGATATCACTATAGAAGGATTGATCACCTCAGGATAGGCTCTCTTCCTTATAGGTTGAGCCCCACGACCTTTCCCTCTGACATGCCCAGATCGCTCACCAAGAACAGTCACTAATATCTCATCAGATGTCATTTGAGATTGACTTACTTCTTGCTGCTGTATGACTTCTTGAATGCGTCCCTGAAATTAAAGAACACTAATATAATAGAAATCAAATTATACTTTAACTTAAGGTAAATTATAAGAATGAAGCACATACATGAATCTCACGAGATGTTGGATCTGCCCACTCACGCCCCCCATCTGCAATCTTCCTTGTATGCTGCAATTCCCATAGTTGATCAGCTGGTGGAACCTCTCTTGTAGTGGGGTCTCTCTACAAAATATAATGTACAAGTGCAAAAAGTAATTTTAAGTTGGAAAAGAAAAAGAAAAAGGAAGAAATAAAAAAGAAAAGACATTTAACTTACTTCATTTTCTTCAATTTTAGCAAATGACACAGGACCACAAGTATGCTTTGTCAATTGTTTTTGCCGATTTATCTTATTTCTTGCACTTTTGTCTTACAACAAAATTAGTTATTGATCAAGATTCCTAGAATGAAGTAAAAATTTTAAGATTTTATATTAATAATAAAGTACCTTAAATGTGGAAGTTTCAAAGTGTGTCAAAAGCCACTCCCAATCCTCAGAACTAACGCTAGAAGGTCGATTCGCCAACCTTTCTTCATCAGTGGCATATGCTTGATAGTGCTTGTGCAATTCAGCTTTCCAATTTGTAAAGCCAGCTTGCATTGAGGCAAAGGCAATTATCTTAAGACACTCTTCATTTTCTTCTATTTCTGGTTCAAATTTTTCCTAAAGCACAAATAAGTAAGTATACTTGTCATGAAAACATAAAAAAATATGTTCAATGAATATAGTTGGCATAAATATTACCTTTACTTTCAACCATAACTCCTCACCATACTTTTGGAGGTTATTGCTCCAATCACCCTCTCGAAAGGATATTGTGGTCCTAAGAACTAAACCACAATGGCTAGCGAAAGCCCTAGCTCCTGGTCCCACAATTCTTGACATGGAATCATGAATTTTTACTTTAATTTTTCCTCCAAATCTTGTTTTCAAATCTAGTTGTTTTCCCCTATAAATGCCTCTACCCCTCTTACTGGAATTGCGAGATCCTATCATTCATTCAAAAAGAAGAAAACAATTAGATGTGACAAGTTATGTGGACTAGTTATCTATACTATATAAAGTTAATGGAAATTTACCTGCACTGCTAATGGGGGAAGAGCCTTGATGTGTCTCATGAAGCTGTGGTGATAGTTGTTGAGGAGAAATATTAGTTTGAATCTGAGGAAGTGGAGGTTGTGAATGAACATGATGTGCTGTATGTGTGGAAGCCACCTTATTTGAGGAATTAGGCCCTCCCCGTCTAGAGATAAGACCTTTCCATGCTCGACCTCTCCGTAGTGATGACATCCTATATGAATGTATAATAAAGGTAAGTAACAAGATAAATGAAATATATATATAATTAAGGTCATTAAAACATATTGTAAGACAAGTATATAACATCCCTAAAATGCATATATCAATTTACCATGAAACTATAATATTTTCATCTAATTGAATCTTCTGTGTCACTTTCAGTAGTATCGATATCTTCTAATTCATTCTCATGTGCTTGATCCTCTTTTGTATCACTATCATTATCATCTAGCACATCTTCTTCCTCACTATCTTCATACACCGGTAATGCTATACCAGTGTCATCAATGAATCCAAGCTCCCGAGTACTATGATTATTTCTTCATGATGATTGACTCTCCTCAAAGCAAGCTTGTGGCTGCATATCATCTCTAAATAAATCAATAACAATGTTTGGTTCTATAGGACTTTCATTGTACATGTTCAAGTCAATCACCAACTGTTGATAAGCTTCTTCGTCAACCATAACATTGTCTTCACTTACATCATTACCACCATCCTCAAGTGGCATTTTGAAGAGGTCACGTGGATTTGTTTTCACAACGACATGCCAACCAGGCTCAACAATGTCATCCACATAAAAAACTTGATTTGCTTGAGATGCTAGGATGAATGGTTCATTGGTGTCTAATAAATATCGAGTGTTTACACTTATAAACCCGTACTGGTTAACCTTATATCCCCTACCAATATGACCCACATCCCACCAATGGCACTTAAACAAGTATACTTTTCTAGTCCCCATGTAAGATAACTTGTAAATATGCTCCAACCTCCAACACACTGTAATATTCCTTTTCAACATTGGTGTCATCACCTCTAACCATGACTCCATTATTTTGAGTTTTTTTTCTTGCTGCACGATCACTTGTATGGAAGCGAAATCCATTCACCATAAACATGGAGTATCGCTGGACCAACCGTAATGGACCAACCGATAAACTTATAAGCTCATTACTTGGATGGTCTTGTGAACACAGCTAAGAACAAAGACCTATTGGTTACACATATGAAAGGTCATTAAAGTAATTAACAGAAGGACTCAGGTTCAAACAACAATAACCTACTCGTGCTCAAAACCAATCAGGAAACTCTTTGTAATGTCTTTGCTCAATTATTGAACTTTGAGCTTCAAGCTTCTTCCTATGCTTCCTACAAGTTTTTTACACTTGTTAGAAAAATACAAATCATGGCATTGTAGACTTGTTCGGATGTATGGTTAACTTACTCTATATATGGCCATACTTCTTCACAATTTTGTAGCACATACATTCTAACTTGATGAAACTCATTGTGAGAAAGAGTGAATGATTCGGAATTTCCTTTTGCTTGACCAGCTTTCATGAATATAGAAAGGTCATAGTTATCATTAAATGTGTCATCATTCCTATGTGGCATATTTAATTTGGATGGAAAATCTTTCAAGTATCGTGAGCAAAAAGTGAGACTTTCCTCCACCAAATAATCTTCTGCAATTGAGCCTTCAGGTTGAGCTTTATTGCGAACATATGATTTGAGTGTCCGCAAATATCTATAACAAGAAGTTACAATTGTTTGAGTTTATTCCATTGATAAATGATAAATGTAACTATCAATGAAAAGATTTACACAAGCTACCTTTCGATTGGGTACATCCACCGATATTGAACTGGTCCACCAACTTTTGCCTCTCCTGCCAAGTGTACTGGTAAGTGAACCATGATGTCAAAGAAGGCAGGTGGAAACACAGTCTCTAACTTGCACAAGGTTAATTCTATTTGACTCTGCATTTTGTCAAGTTCTTCATTAGTCAAACATTTTGAACAAAGATTCTTGAAAAAATTTCCTAACTCTATAATTGGTTCGCACACCTTCTTGGGCAACAATCCATGTATTGCAATGGGAATTATTTCTTGCAACAACACATGATGGTCATGACACTTCAAACCGAATAGCTTTCGTTCATGAAAGTTGACACATCTAGTAATATTTGACGCAAAAGCGTCATGTACCTTTAAGTTAGCCAACAAGTTACAAAGGATTTTATTCTCGTCGAGGGACAATGTGTAAGAAGCAGGAGGCTTCCACCATGTATCTTTATCATCTTGATATGCATGCAGTTCACTTCTAATACCCAAGTCTTTCAAATCTTGCCTACTTTTCAATGTATCCTTTGTCTTCCCAACCACACCCATCATTGTGGACAATATATTGTCAAAAACATTTCTTTCTATATGCATCACATCGAGATTCTGTCGTATTAATAAGCTTTTCCAATAAGGCAATTTGAAAAAAATGCTTTTTTTCCTCCAATTGTATGCATTAGTCGAGGAGTCATGCTTTCGCTTTCGCTGTGGCTTTGGATTTTGACCTTTCCCGAATGTCACATTACCTAATCCTTGTAATTGTCCAAGTGCATCTTCTCCAGTTAAAGGTATTGGTGCAATCCTATGCTCTTCTCTCCTATCAAATGCTCTTTTATTTCGACGCCATGGGTGATCAGGTGGAAGAAAGCATCTATGTCCCATGTAACCTAACTTGCTTCTTAATGAAATGCAATGTGTGTCTTTGTGGCAACATGGACATGCAAGCTTGCCTTTAGTTGACCACCCTAAAAAGTTTCCATATGCAGGAAAGTCATTTATTGTCCACAAGATAGCTGCGTGCATGATGAAATTCGATTGAGAGCATGCATCATATGTTTGTACCCTACTTCCCATAATTCTTTCAACTCCTCGATCATTGGTTGTAGGTAAACATCTATTTCATTACTTGGACACTTAGGACCAGGAATAAGAAGTGTCATCATAAAGTATGGGTTCTTCATGCAAAGCCACGGAGGCAAATTATATGGTACCAAGACCACTGGCCAAATACTATGATTGGCACTCATATTCCCGAAGGGTTGGAATCCATCACTTGCCAAACCCAATCGAACACTCCTTGGATCAATTGAAAAGTTAGGGTATTGTTGGTCAAAGGATTTCCAAGCAAGAGCGTCTGCTGGATGTCTCATCACACCATCATCTATTCATTTCTCCTTGTGCCACCTCATTTCTGATGATGTGTCTCTTGCCATGTAAAGTCTTTGCAACCTAGGTGTTATTGGAAAATGTTGTAAGACTTTCTGCGGAACTTTCTTCCCCTTCTGTTTATCAAACTTCCATCTTGACATCTTGCACTTAGGACATGATTTTGCATCTGCATGTTCTCACCAATACAATATGCAATCATTGCCACAAGCATCAATTTTTTTGTAATCCAAACCCAAATCCTGCATTACCTTCTTAGCTTCATAGAATGAGTTAGGCACTAAAGCCCCTTGAGGGAGAACATCTCTAAGTAAGGCCAATAATGCATCCATAGAATTGTTACTCCAATGGTTAAGGCACTTTAATTGAAGCAACTTCACTATAAAAGACAACTTTGACATCTTGCCACAACCTGGATAAAGTTCAGTCTCTGCATCTTTCAACAAGTTATATAACCTTCTTGCATTAACATTAGGCTCTTGACTCTCATCTAATCCAATGCCCATATCATCCACCCTAGGAACTCCATATGCATCATATATCATCTCTACAAGGTTCTCCTCTTCAATAGTATCATCTTGTACCACAACATTGGAAGTCTCAGATTCTCTCTCAAATCTTCTAGTAACTTCCCCATGCAAGTTCCACACCTTGTAACTATCCCAGAAACCCTTCTTCAACAAGTCAAATCTTATGTCATTTTGCACTTTGAATATAGTGTTCATGCAATCCTTACATGGACAACGTATCACATCCCTCACCCCATGTTGATTAAATGTCCATTCTAAAAAATTGTCTATTCCTCTTATGTATGTTGGATTGGCTCTATCTTTAATATTCATCCAACTTTTCTCTATTTTTATTCCATACAAAATAAGTAGAAGGAACAATTTAGATAAAAGAAGCCCTTTCACCTAACTAAATTGGAAATTTTTTTGTCAATGTTCAACCTCTCCTTCACACTGTCATTTAAGTTATTCACTTATCATCATTTTCGTTACACGAATTTTCCTCCAAAGATCGTAAGATATTCCCCTATTTTTTTAATTTATTGTCATCATAGAACAATAAATTGACACTCTCAATATCATACCTTCCCTTAAAAGAAATAAAACTGATGATAAATATAGTGACGAGCTAAGTTTTTTTTTTTAATCAATAACAAGAGGACAAAGCCTCAAAATAAAGTCACATGATAAAACAAATTTTGCTTCCCTTGTCTTTGTTATGTTGTATTGCTTCTTAATGTAATATTATACTATTTCTTAGAGAAAAATATTTATGTTGTCTTTAGATCTAAATATTGATATGTTATATATTTTTAATTTTAGAATTATTAAAATTTTTTAAATCAATGTATAAAAATGATTTTAAAAATTTAATAAAATTAAGATTTGATAAAATAATTTTAAATTAAGATTAAAATTAAAATTACATTTGAATTTTATTTATTAATATGATATGGAAATTATGTAAATAATACTGTAGAATAACAAATTTTATTATATGTAAATATATTCCTAAAAATAATAAGGGTATTATTGTCAATGTAAAATTAATTATTTTTCTCTCATTCCTGTTTTTTTCTATTCAGCCAAACATATAAATAGAAAATCATTCCCTCTCACTTTTCTCTTCTCTCAATTTTCTCTCCTCCTTATTTTCTCTCTTTAGCCAAGTGGGGGTTATAGTTATTTTGTATATTAATATAAATTTTAATTAATAAAAAAAATATTTTCTTAATAATATTAAAAGCTTTAACTAAAATATATGTTTTCAAAGGAAATCTATATAATTTCAATAATATTAAATAATATATTTTACTAATATAATTAATTTATTTTATTTAGTATATATTTTTATATAATTTATCTATTTTTACTTATTGTAGTGTGATTAGAAAAATAAAAAAATAGGTATAATTATAAAAAAAAAAGAGTAAAGAGGGATTGGCGAAGGGGGAGGGATGGCCAGGCGCCTCTGGGGGGAGTAGGGGTCAAGCATTGATTTGGGGAGACCCTTCTCATCCAATAAAAAAAAATTGAAAAGTTATATTTTGGTGTCTCAAATACTGAGATCATTTAAGTTTTAGTATATGGGGAAATATTTTTCAACGTGTGACATATTGAGTTTTTGTAGTATTGAGGTAAAAGAGCCAAAATTAGTTCATGTAGTCCATCATAAAAAAAAAATAAAAAAAAACTTTTGTAAGTGACACATGGATGAGAAGTGTGTCTGAAAATTTTGTGACATGTTAACGTGTGATTTTGTGATTGTCATTTACTGAAAATATATTAAACTTTGCTTAAATATGTAAAAAAGATTTAAGAAATAAGAAAAACTAGAAATCTATCAATAGAAGGTGTTTTGTTAATTTTGTGGAGTGCCCAAGTTTCTTCAATTAATAACTGAAGACTAATTTTTTTTTTTAAATGTAAAGATCACTTAAATAAATTTAAAAAAATTGAGCATAACATAGTCAAAAAATACATGATTTACTTAACAACAAATTCAATATCAATCACATCAGAGCACAAACATCAAGGATAGCATCCAAATAGCTGTCTCAACCTGCAGAAAAAATCATTGGACCAAAAATTAGTTTAAACATAAATTAACAAATTATTGAGGAAGGCAAAAATCAATATATTTTAGTTCAATTTCTAACTAAATTTAAAATATTTGATTAACTACCTCAAAAAGAAAAATCCTTTCACATTTATAAAAAATGCAACAATAAATTAGGGGTAGAATGTTTAAAGAGAAGCTCCATTTTTCAGATAAAAGAAGCAATATGAAAAATCAAGGTTTTACAAATCATTAAATTAGGAAAAATGCTCAACTCACTTTCTCTTTATCCCCGTTCACCAATAACTCTAGGATAACTGATCCACTTGCGTTGTCCACAATCAATATTATTTTGTTATTAGGTCACTAAAAACAATAAAAGATCATATATCAATTTACAAAATCATTTTCAATTATTATAAATTGAAAGACAAACACTAGCCAAACAAATATATAAATCAACAAGCAATATAGCAACTACAACTATGAAGTAGTTGTAGAATGATAGGCAAGTAGTTTAACAAAACTATCTGGAGCTAATTTATTTTACACTTGAAATAAGAGAAAATTGTTTTTCATTTTTGGATTAAATGTTAATGCAATAGAACTTAAAGCATTTATATTCCCAAGTAGCTAGTCATGGATATCAAACACTAGTAATCCAAAAGTAAACTACAGAGTTGGGCCCTCAGAAAAAAAAAAGTAAACTATAAAATCCCTATACAATTTGGAGTATATAAAAAAAGGCTTTCCAATATTGTTAAAGTATATAGAGAACACTAAAAAAATTCCAAAGGTCCATATAGCTCTCACTTGTACAAACAAAGCTCACTTGACAAAGCATCACCTTTTCAATGTCCCTAGAATCAAAGGGTATTTTTACAGAGTATATAATAATTCATGAAAAATAAAATTCATAAAATTACAGAGAAAAATTATTTTCTTATAGGTGGTACTAGTACTACAAAGTTTTGATGTGACGGTGGGACACTTGGAGGATCAGGATGCTAGTAAGAATGGATGAGATAGCAAGTGTTGTTTATTCAGAGTGTTTTCATGACTCACTCAATTTCCATATTTTATTATTTGAATAAGTAAAATTGTAAATTAATTATACAATTAAATAGTTAATTTTTCTGAATATTACATTCCAAATAACCATAAATATTTTTTCCAACTAAATAACCCTATATATATGTGTGATTTTTATTATACTTGATCATTGCAATAGATCAGTCACGTGGCCCACATTCCCATTGTAAATGATACATATACAACACACACACAAGGAGAACCAAACAAAAGTACAAAACTGACTGAATAAAAGAGTGTTGGATTGATGTCAATATGAGAAAGCCCAACTCGGGAATCGCAAATCATTCCTTCAGCTTTATTCTTAAATAAGATGTTAACATAATATATATGTATACATATATATATATATATGCATGTACATGGGTATATATATTAATTTTATTAAGAAGACTTGTTTCAACAAAGCCTATAGTGAAATTAATAAGAACTTGTAGGGACACTATCAATGACAATAGAAAATAAAAAAAGCTCAAGCACCATAACTGAGTAATTTTCAAATAATCTTCATATCCAAAATATTTTGTTTCATTAAGAAATACCACATGAAATTGTGAAGGAATTAGCATGAAGAATGAAGATACTCATTGACTTCCTAGAAGTCTTGGTCTGAAACCTTGTACCTAAAGCACAAACAACCACATGACGTTTTAATATTCAGCAAATCACTGTCAACAAAGGCATAAAAGTTAGATAGCAAGCCTATCAATACCAATTTCAATGGCTTGAGATTTAAAAGGTAAAATAATGTAGGATATGAACTCACATGATCAAAAGACTAAGAATTATAAATGTAGTAAAAGAAACTAGTACAGATTTCTCAACAAAATAACATCCTTCAAAATTATTTCATTATTTGTCAGTTTGGAAAATTGAACAACTAGGTTATAAAATCCTTAGAGCAATTTTATTACATAACAGACAACATAGTTGGATTACCCTTTCTATTTATTAAGATTCCTTAACCAAAGTTTAAGGAAAAAATCTATATACTTTGGCAGCTTTTCTGAATATTTTTAATTTAGCCATAATCATATCCTCCTATCTGTACATGACTGAACTAACGAAAACACAGAACAAGAGCAGTACCATTGAATTAGCTTTGAGATTTTGTAGTCAGCTAGGTGCTGGAAGCTAGACCAAATGCTTGTGTTAGATGACCCTATCCTACTCCCAAAGAGATATCCTACAAGTGATGGAAGCCATTAATGACATATAATTTTTTTCTTTTATTCATGGAAGGAATCTCTAGCTAATAGATCCATTATCTTTAGAAGTCATTTGTTTCAGTAAAAGTGAAAGCACCCATTTATTTATGGTTAAGCAACCTGCATTTACAAATTTAGAGTTAACAATGATATTTGACAAATAGCAAATATAAAGTTAATTCAGCTTTCATACTTTTAATTCAGCAAATATAGAGTTCACTGATGAAGATACTTACCTTCTTGGGTTTGAAGGCCAAAAGGAGAGGCAAATTAAATTGTTGCAAAATCAGGTTCTGAAGGTCTCTTACATAACCAGTAATGCTCTTGCTCTCATTAGAAAACTTGCCACTACAGGTCTAGATAGCAGCATCACTCATCCATAGAAGTTCTGAAAGAGAAGACGTAGATATATAATATTAGCTACCATAGTGACTATTACTTTGATTTCTTTATACTTGCTTCCTAAATAGTCTAGGAAATGATCATGTGAAGAAATAAAGATGACAGAGGCCTAGATTAGATATCTCTTCATGTTCTGTTTGGTACTACTCTGCAAGCATGGACGCTGCTTCCTCTTAATTTGGTGTTATCATGTAATACTAAGAACTTGTCTTCCAATGTTGTTTCAATTATTAGTTTTGACTTGTGAGTTTTAACTTTGATATCTGATTGACTATGCACAACATTACTAGCATTATTCTACACCAATGATGTCAAGGAAATTGAGAGTGATTATTTTCATAAGCTAGGTTGAATGGCTCAGTATAAAAAATTATCTGTATATGGAGTTCACAAATCACCTAAGTTAGCTAACAACACTTCGAACTATGGAACTATATATTCAGCCCAATGTTCCCCTCAGCAATTCAAAACATTGAAAGAAAGTTGTAAGTGTTTTGTGAAACTACCATGTTAATTCAAACTAGGACGCAAACCTAGTGACAGAAGATGAGCTAGAGGTCAGCCGATGGTGAGGGAGATAGATTCAGTCTTCTGGTGCGAGGCAAGATCAAGTTCGGTCCAGACTACCATCGCCACTACTCTCATTCACTCTCTCCTCTACTTTGCTTCTATCTGCGTCTTCTTGCTCGCCGTAAAGGTCCACAACCGATAATGTTGGTGGAGATAAGGAGAAGGGTTGAGGCGTGTTTCGAAGGAGAAGAGATCGCGTGGTAGGCAGAGGTGAGTATGGAGTTGCTCACAGCTATGGGCTCAACTTAGAGACCAGAAGAGGTGATAGGTGGAGTGGAGGCAAGGACTTGGGCGACTAGGGTTCAATGAAGGAAGGAATTGTGAGGGAAAGAAGGAAAAAAAGAGAGGGAATGAAGAAAAATAGAATGATGTCATTTCATCTGCACAAAAAATCCCACCAGCAACGAAGGTAAGGCAATACTCCCATCAATAGTATGAAATGAACATATTCTTCAATGTTGTGTTACTATTTTTCAAAGTACTTGAAGAGTTACAATTTTACTTATTTCATTTGCAATCTATTTTTTATTAGATTCAAGTTTTCAAAATAAAAAAAATGTAAACATGGAAATTAAAAATAATATTAACTTCAAAAAGTAGCAATTAACAAATTAAAATAAAATAAGAATATTATTGAAACGACATCAGGAAAATAGGTCACTGTACAGTGACCTAGTCAATTATGCAAATATAAATTCGATACAGTTTATTCGTTACGTTGTTTGTTTTCAATGGAGGGATTGGGTGTAACTTCTCCTCCTTCTCTCTCATGATAAGTCAGTTTCATTTGTATATAATTCATTTTAAATAATAGTGCCATTTTCTATCCTAATCTACGGAATTCTATATTTTAGCCAAACGTTTTGACATTTTAAAACTTTAGATAGGAACAGAGTTCAGAGTCTTAAGGAGCACATGATTTCATATTTGGTTTTTTCTAAATATAAAAAGGGGCACATGACAACTCATCTTTGTTATACTCGATTTTAACTAATTAATACTGATTTCAAATCAGTTTTTAAAATTTAAAGTTAGTTACTCGATTTTAACTAATTAATACTGATTTCAAATCAGTTTTTAAAATTTAAAGTTAGTTTTCTATCTAATTATATATCTAAATCTTAGATTATTTTAAAAGTATACTCTCAATTTGAATTTAAAATGGACCTATTTATTATTTATTTAAGCAATACTATTGTTTATTCTTATTATAATAAGGGTATGATTGAGAGAAAAATATGTTAAAATATGGAATTGCATTTTATATACAAAAGTAATAATTTAAAATTGTGAAAAGGATAAAATTTGCTCCTACTACTCCTTTATTGATTTCCTTGCCCCATAAACAACCCCTAAAAGGCTTTTTTAAATAATTTTAATCAAAAGCAAATCAACTTTTGATTTTCATAAAATTTCTAAATAATTAATTACTTTTTTAATCTACCTAAAAATGACTTTTATTAAAAATTTAAATAAATGGGCTCTTAATCAAATTATTCTATATTGCTTTTTAGTTTTTATTTGAACCTTGAGAAAGTAACAAGTAAATGCTTCAAGATTAAGAAAATGCATGATTTTATTATGTTGTAACATTATATTTTATAAATTATAAATATGTTACTGTTTTGGAGATGAATTTTATATTGTTACTTTGATCAATCTTAAGAAAAATTTAATTTATATTTTGTCTTTACTTTTTATGTTGATATAGTTATGTCTAATATATTTACTAATGATCAGATTATATCTTTTTCATTCACTAAAAAAGATATATTTACTAAAAAAAGAATGTCTAGTTCAATAAAATGAATGTCTTTTTTTGGCATTATAAGACAAATTTGTCTCAATAGTTTAACACATGCAACACAAGTTAAACAAATTTAAAATAGAGGTGTTCGCAGGTCGGGTATCATCTTAGCTCGATGTCTAGTCTGAAACACCCCCAGGCCAAGGAAAACCGGCCCATGGCCCGATCTAGCCCGGGATGACCCGGTATAAAAAATACAATAAAAATTAAATAAATAATAATTTAATTTACATTTTTAATAGAAATATATTTAGTTTCATTTAAAATATATTTTTATAGAAAATAATATTGGGCTAAAGAGTAATATTTATCAAAATTATAAATACTAAACAAATATATATTATTTATTTTTATATAATATTAAGTTAAGAAATGAATTTAAAAATTGAAATAAAATTAAAGAATGGAATAATAAAATGTATCTATTATAATTATAAAATTAATTTATTAAATGAGACATATGAAGGAAAAATAGTTATATAAAATTATTTAATATTTTTAACAAATCAAGAAAATTGAAAAATAACTTATACCGGGCCAAGCCAACACGGGCCAGTGACTTCCTCAAGGCCCGGCCCTAGCCCGATCCTCTTTGTGGCCCAATTTCCTTTTATTTTATAATTTTTCTTTCTTAACCCAGCCTGAAATAATCGAGTCACCTCAGGCCATGGGTCGCATTGAATAACCCTAATTTAAAATTAGCTAATACTACCATAATAGTATTAAACTGACATATATATATATATACATATGTTTTTTTTACAATAACTTAAATAATCCATACATAGCACAGGTGTGGTACTAGTTCAATAAAAGAGAACATCATTGAAGATTCCTTAAAAGGGGAAAAAACAATTGAAAATGAATAATGCGTGTGCAAGTAATATAGAAACAATTTGGATCCTCATGATCATCATCTCTCAAGTCTCATCTCTCCCTATATGAGATTGTATAAAAATATGAAGGATGCCCAACTCTTTCTTTTTTCTCATCCTTCAAAGCTTCACTTAGAATGCCATCAACAAATAATAATGTCTTCCCAAATCATCCTCTTTTGAAACCATCTGGATTCATTATCTAACTTGAAGCTCTAGGTTGAATTTTACATGATGATAGAATAGTACATATAATATGGTTATTAATTATGGATATGTCCATATTAGCATCTCAAGGTTTTATAAATAATAGTTTTATTAAATAGGTCAAATTTAGAATAACTGACCATTGTGCGATATCCCTTGACTTAATAGTAATGTAAAAAAGTAGAAAAACTTAATCTCAATATTCTAATTAGGAAATGATGCTTAAACAAAAGACAATGTCAAATTTATAGGAAAAAGTTAATTCAATAAAACATGTATTATTTACTTGGTTTCTAACCATCAAAAGTAAATACAATATCTTGGGTATCAATCTAGTATGTCAACATCTAAAAAAAGTAGAAAGGTAAACCAAAGTATATAATACGAATCAAATAGTTATGTTAGCATATTTAATATTTTACATAAATTTTACATAGGAGGAACAAACTCGAGCATCTTGATAGTTTATTGGAAAATATGCTTATTGAGCTTTTGCACACAAAAAAAAATGGTTGATAGCCATAAAAATAAAATGAAAGGGAATCTTGTTGGCACATTATGCTATCCTTAATGAACGATGCTTATACCTTAAATAGGAAATATTGATGGAATACTAAAAGTTCTTAAAATATACTTAAAACACAGTAGCCAACCGTGTGTAACCAATTCAATTCATCCCTTACATATGTGAACATGTTATTTATTGTTTTGGTATGTATAAATTACAAAAAGAAACTCATAATAAGGAAATGACTCACAAATCAATCATTGACATGATAAATGCCCTTTTCTCAACAATATTGTTAATATTAGCAACAACACAAAAAAAGGGGCATGTAAAAGGAAAAATGGATAACCATTATGAATCATCATTTGAAATAGTTTTGGTGATAGATGGAATGCACATAGATGAGGCAATCAATTAGTAAAAAAACCCAAGGAAAAAACATAATACCATGTTATGATTCAACACAAAAGGTGCTAACAAAATATTCATTACATTATTTAAGATAAAAGGGAATAACAAAATAATTTGACTTTAATCAAGAAATTTAGAATAATTTTCAAAATTCACGTCATATGTTGAATTATTTCAATTTATTTATCATAAAATTATGTTAATATAATATGTTTATCATTTCAACATGTTAAATATTGGTTTCTAAAATGAAATAAATAAAAATTTTAAAAAAATTACTTTCAGCGATGACCATTTTGGTCGTCACTAAAAGCAAGGTTTCAGCCACGACCATAAAACATCGTCGCTAAAAGCATGACTTTCAGCGACGACCATTTTGGTCATCGCTGAAAGTCATATATTCAGCAATGACTTTTGGGGAGCGTTGGTGAAAGAGTGACTTTCAGTGGCAACAAGTCAGAGTCGTCGCTGAAAGTCAGACTTTCAGCACGACATATTATGTCATTGCTGAAAGTGTGACTTTCAGCGATGACTCTGATTTGTCGCCACTGAAAGTCACACTTTCAACGACGACTCTGACTTGTCGCCGCCGAAAATTGTTGCTGAAAGTCTGTTGTTTTGTAGTGAATGAAATAGGACGCAGAATAATATCAATTTTTAATTATTATTTACAAAATAACGATTGAAAGAAAAAAAAATATTAAAAAAAATAAAATATAAACCATCTAAATATTCAATCGAAACCTTTTTTTTTTATGGGATGTGCATTGGGTACACATTTCTAAAGATTTGCCCCAAAAGTATTTCCATCAGTCGCCTCGGACAATAACTATGTTTTAATTTTTTTTTCTTTTGGTTGGGGGATGTGTGTGTATTTATGGATATATAACACAAACCAAAAAAAAACTTTTAAACAGCATTAAAATGAATTTTATATGTTGAGAAAGGAAGCAGATGATTAAAATTAAAAGTTATCCTATAAAGATTAACAGAAAATCACAGAAATTAATACTTTTTAGACAATAATATTCTCATATACGTGTAGAAATGATATTATTAATTAAGATTATTAGAAAAAGGTTATGATCATCTGCGTTTGTAATTTGCAGGGAACGAGGTAAACACTATTGGCAATGAAGACTTGGGAAAGGCAGGCTTAGAAAATCATGAAGATGAAGAAGAAAAATTCAAAGGAATTCTCCCTCCAAAACCAATAATATTCAAGAAGCCATTTTTCAAGAAACCCAATCCCATTGTGAAGCCATTCCCACCAAACCAATCTTCAAGAAACCATTTTTCAAGCTCCCACCAAAAGTTCCAGTGATCGAGAAGCCTTTCCCAGTTGCTGAGAAACCAATTCCAAAGCCAATTCCATTTGATGAGGAAAAGCCATTACCAATTCCTGGATTCAAAAAACCCTTCCCAAAGCCATTCCCATTTGTGAAGAAGCCAATTCCTGAGCCCTTCTTTATTCCAAAGCCAATTCCTTTTGTGGAGAAACCATTTCCCAATCCCATTCCAAAGCCAATTCCAGTTGTGAAGAAACCATTTCTTAAGCCTTTCATTCCCAAGCCAATTCGCTTTGCGAAGAAGCCATTTCCAATTCCAGAAAAGCCCATGTTCCCTCCAGTGTCCACAGAAGAATTTCTAAAGCCAAAGTTTTCAAGAAGCCTATTTCTAAACTACCCTTTGCCCCCAAATTTAAGAAGCCACTTCTTCCACCTTTGCCAATTCACTAGCTCGTCCCACCTCCATGAACAAGTTGTCTGGCAGTATCTGAAGATCAATTATATCTGAATTGCTGATATATGTTATATCCATATATATATATATATATGTATGTACGTATGTATGCATGTATATCTTATTTCGTGTATTATTTGAATTATGTTGACTTGTTGCAATAAATAAAGCATACTCTCTGTTGTGTAATCTAAAATTAACTAGTAAGAGGATGCTTTTCTTTGTTTTAGGTCTGGATCAATTCCTTACCAATCTAAGGAATTTCATTGTTATCATCTTGATCCTTTTTTATACTGGAGTTTTCATCTTAATCTGCGTAAAAACATATAATAACATATTGTTCGCACTAGGTTTAGGGTAAAAATCCGATGATGGTTGTTGTGCACTAAAACCTAAAACATTTTAGTTTCTAACTTTAAATTAGACCGAATTTCTATCGTAAGATTAATTAAGTGCTAAATACTTTAAATATTAAATATTTAATATTTGATTCTACCTAACATTTCCCTTCTAAACCATTTTGATGTGTGTCGTCTTTCCCCTTATATACCTTTTAAAAGCATAGTTTGTCCCCATCTAATATGAGACTTAAGTTTTTAAATTAACTCTTTAACATTTAGTGAGTTTAAATATATAACTATATAAATAAATTATTTTATTTATTTAAAATTATATATATATATTGTTATGAGTATAAGTTTAAAGAGTGAGGGCATCCAAGAGATTAATTTATAAAGTAATATACGTGGAATTTTGTGAATAGTTTCTTACTTTTTATATAATTTTTTTTTTTAAAAAGAACAGCAGTGTGTTTTCACTCTGTCCGTAATTCATGCCATACACAGAAATGACGCCCGTTTGTCCCTCATCGCAAGACCCTTTTCGCATTACGATTGCGGCTGCCACGGAGATTCAGGATCCAAAACATGTGACTCGTAAATAATATTCGAATCAAGTCTTCTTTCAGGGAAAATTAAATATTTAACCCCTAAACTTTACATCAGTTTATAAATCAGTCTCCGAACTAAATTTCTTTTTCAAATCACTCCTGAAAGTATGCTTTCATCATAGAGTTCATCCATAAACTACTGAGACGTTAATAAATCAGTCCTTAGGTGAGCCACATGGCTAGACTCCGTGAAGAAACACAGAGTTAGCAAATGGAGATGCTTACATGAATGCCGCGTGGGACTGATTGCTGCTGACGAAGAAATCATGATATGCCACATAAAGATAAAAAACAAAGTTACACCTTGGAGACTTAGGGAATCCTAAGCCCATCGACGGAACACTTCTGCAACGAAGAGACAGCCTTATGCTCGTCATACTCTTGTTATTTTGCGTCATCAAATCGCACTCCTCTACCTCCCTCTCGAAGCTCGCTCCCTCTTATTTTCTTCAACGGATCAAATTGCTTTCCCTTCCTCCCACCTGCATCTCCCGACTGTCAAACATGAGAAACAGAGATTTATTTTATATATATGTGCTTTATCACGATTATGTGGAGTATTATCATAATTAGTTTGATTGAGAAATAAGAATGGTGAGCTTGATTAGAAGGACTTGAGGGGAAGCGGACATGATCTGTGGCTGTTTGTGTTTATAAATCTATTATGATACTTCAGTTTGTTTGTGGTATTATGCTTTGTAACAGTATCTAGTTTTATTTTATGATGACTCTAGGAAATCAGTTTATGAAGATATAATATTATCATTATAAAGTACCCTACCCTGTTCTGCAATATATAAAACAGGGGAGTACGTACTATAAAATATGTTTGAATAATTGAAGTACTTTATGCCAGGTTCTTTTTTGTGGATTTTTATTTCATATTTATTTTGAACAAGATTAAAGTTATATTCCTTAAAACATGTGAACATTTTTTCATTAAAGGCTTGAACCTTCATCAATAGTCATATCCCTCCCGTCTCAACTCATTCTTATATTAGCCAAGTTAGCTTCAAATGATTCCAAAATGCCAACCTTTTCTATTACAATGAGTTGTATGCATTACAAGAAGTTTAAATTCTAAAAAAGCAATTTTATTATGCATAACTTATGAATAATATAATTTATTATATTTTCATACTTTATATTGTCAATAACTAACTCTAAAAAAATGAACAGGTGGTGGTTATAATAGGATTAGGACCAAGCGGGTTTGACATATCAAAAGACATTGGAAAAGTGGCAAAAGAGGTTCATATAGCCACCCGAATTGATAAGATGTTTCCCAATATCAAACTTCAAGACTTTCAGAACATCAGCCACCATTCTACGGTAAATGGCCTCTCCATTCTTCTTATTATGTTTCATCAATGTCTCACTTATGTTATCAGTTTCATCTGATTATCCCGAAAATATAAAGGATCTTAGGGAAATATATTTTTAAAATTATCGATCAAGAAACATATATACAAAAGCTCTCTTTAGTTTTGAGTCTTTTACAGAATAATTGGCTTTTAAAACTTTAACACATAAAAAGATACGATTCTTTTTGGCAGATAAAATGTGTTTATGAAGATGGCTTGGTTGCCTTTGAAGATGGATTCGCTGTTTATGCAGATGCCATAATCCACTGCACTGGGTATTGTAATAATTTTTTCCACAAATCAGTGTGTGTGTGTGTATATATATATATATATATATATAATTCTAGTGTAGCAAATTCTGCTATAGCTAATAGGTATAGTAACTCTCTCATCGATCTACAGTAACATGAGAAGTCATACTGATGCATTATCTTCCATCTCATGCAACGCAGGATAAGGATATCTAGTTTTTATCATTTTCTAATCTAGGAATTAAACATTATCACTGGTCAATTGCAATTTTATCTTAAATAAGAAATGTAACAACTTATGGATTCGAAATGTTTGAAAATTTACCCAACCCAAGTGAGGTGAGCCACCCAATTAACCATAATTAAACAGCATTCATATTGTTGTTGAGATTATTGGCTTCTAAAAATTAATTAGTTCAAAGTGAAGGATTGAGTTTTTCAAAGTGTATGATTTAAATTTTGCTGAATGTAATGGCAGATATAGATTTGACATCCTATTCCTTGAAACCAAAGGAATAGTAAGTGTTGAAGACAAAAGAGTTGGGCCACTGTACAAGCATGTCTTTCCTCCTGCATTGGCTCCTTCCCTCTCTTTCATTGGCTTAATCTCTCATGTTAGTGGTAACAAGTACTTTTTTTTTTCTAGTCCAAATTATATCAGAATCTTCTGAATTGATATTTATATAAATTGAAGAGAGAAAAAACAAAGACAATGAAGTAGGACGGACCAACTTTTGTTTTGTGGGTCTCACTTTTTTCTCTTTTTCTCATTGCTTGAGGTAAATTAATTTCAATTGATTTATCTGTTATCTGATTGAAAAATTAAAATTTAGAATCATCCTTATTAACAATTCACAACTATTGGATCAAATTCTTGTCCTTGTTTTCAAATCAAGTCAATGAATCAAATTCTAGATGAGAGAGTATATATATATATATATATTACAATTTTCAACATGAGAGAGATCATATGTTTTTGACAAGCTGAAATGTAATGAAGAAAGATGGGATGCATGAGAATGTAGGATTCCATATTTCATGTAGTTGAATTGCAAAGCAAGTGGGTAGCAAAAGTAATATCTGAAAAGGTTGAGTTACCTTCAGAAGAGGAGATGATGAGTTCTGTTCAAAATTACTATCAATTCATGCAACACAATCAAATCCCCAAACACTTCACTCATACCCTTCGCCCCCATCAGGTATGTAAAATTTTTCATTTCATTTCATTACATATTTAGTAGACTCAACAGCTAAAATCTGCTTCATATATTGCATAGAATGAATCATGATCTATATTTTGAAACAAATTCTGACCATTGACTTTATATATATGTACTTAATGCACAAAGGAGTTTCGTGTTTTTTCATAATTAATTACTACCTAAAATTTTAAAAATTTCAAAATCATACGAAAGTTCAAAAGAATAAGTAATAATCATGTTAATAGATAATAATAATAAATAAAATACTCACGTGGTTTATTTTTATGCATTACATTGATTTCTTAGGCTTAATTAGATGCATTTTTGTACTTTGTGGCTTTTTCTATAATTTTTGGACATTGTACAGTCTAGTTTTAATTAATGTCAATGATATCACTTAAAATTTTGCAATAATACAGTTAATTTCTTTTGCAATGAATGACAGTCTCAAACGAAATCCCTCATTTTACTCATACTGAAGTGTGATTTTACCTTATATTACCTATTATCTATTCATCTCACTCGGCTAGTCAGTTCCAAATCTTGTTCATATGCTACTCAACTGAAACATATTTCCTCACATCTCGTTTGATTTATTTTTATAAAATTATTACATATTGATTCTTAATTTAAAACTTAAAGATAAATATTAAAGAATGGTATGTTTATATTTTTGGTTTTCTTATTTATTTGTAATTGTAATAAAAGGATGAATTGGCAGGTTGAATATAAGCATTGGCTAGCTCAGCAAAGTGATTTTGGTCCGCTAGAAGAATGGATGGAGATGTTCACAGCGTGCTGTATCCAGAAACTTTTGGAAATTGATCACTTTTACATGGAACATTGGGACGATGCTTATTGGGATTCCATATCATTCATCCAAAAATGAATTCTTCATAATAAATAAATTATAGGACACAAATAGTGCTATAGAAAATAAAAAATAATAATTAATAGTACTTGAAAGAAGTAGAAGAGGTTCAAAACCTCTTAATAAATAAGAATGTGCGTTTGAATCTTAAGTAAAAATGATTGAAAAAAAGATTATAAATCTCCCTTCTTTCTTTCTCATTACTTGAATTAATGTCCAGAGATCCATTTCATTAGAAAATAAAATCTAGGATTTAGTTATCTTAATGCTGAAAATAATATTGTCTTATGTTTGAAATATAGTGCGTTTGCTCAATCCAACCGTTGAAAAAGAGACTTAATTCAATGGCCTCATTTTTACTAACACGTTACAGCCTTTGGATCAAGTCAACAAACCAAATTTCAAACAAAAGATGACATTTGTAATTTTCAGTAGGAGAGTTTCTATTTTCGGGATAAAAATGAGATAAATATATATAATAAAGAAAGATGGGAGAAGCCGAGAAGATCATTAGCAAATTTTTACTAACGTACAACAAAAATTACATCCCTTCTATGATTTTTACATCAACAAAACTAAGCTACTAGCTACCATATATATAATGGCAGGATATCACAATATTAGAGTCGGTGATTTAAGGCCCAGAATCCCACATTTCATATAGCTGATATTGCAAAGTAAGTGGGTGGCAAGAGTGTTATTATTGAGTTACTAAGGAGATGATAGGTTTAGATATTCATATATATAGTATTCTTGCAATATATAGAATCAAATAACCAAACACTTTGCTCACATCATTCATATTCATTAGGAATACAAATTTTTTTTTCAATACTATATATATGAATATCTAATCATTACTAAGTATTTTGTTAGTATAAATACTCTAAAATGATTTCAAGTAAAAAGAGAGTGAAGAGGTCAGAAGAGAAGGTAAGAAGGGAGACAGACATGGAATCATGAAACTCACTCCTTACATGTTGATTTCATGAAAGCGAGGCATACCAATTACTAACTTCCATTCTTTTTATAAGTTATTTAATGTTTTAAAATACATATTAAGAAATATAACTAATGTGTTAAAATTTGTTTTAAATTTTTTCACGTGTCCTTTAATAAATAGAAAAATAAAAAAAAGTAATTAATATTATCTTTGACTTTTAAACAAATAAATAAAATATAATTAAAAAAATAATTAATATTATCTTGAATTTTAAAAGTGATGGATAACTAACATATGACAAATGAAAATGAAAACTTAAAAATAAAAGGGACGTATAATTTTAAAAAAGGTTTATGAAAATTTTTAGAATATATAAGATCCGACATAATTAGGTAAAATAAAAAAATTGTTACATTTTTTTAATACAAAAATTTTGGAGGAGTTGAGATGTTTCTACAAAAAAATTGTAGTTATCCTAATATTTTTGGTAAAATTTTTTATTAAACCAAGTTACATTATATTGTTAAGTTTTTTTTTTTTCAGAAAATGAACATTACATTGTTAAGTTTTACCCAGTAATAAAACCTGTGATACATAAATACTATTCGAATCAAAGTCACGGAAATATAATAAACTGAAGTCCAACCAAACGGAAAATAAAGACATGAATGGAAGTCCAACAAACATGAGATATGGCGGCCAAAAACTATATACTTTATGGCGGCCAAAAAAATATATACTTTATGAGAAGTATATTACAACTTTCGCAGTTCGGGTCTTTTATTTCTTCTCTGGATCATCTTTGACTCGTCCTCGAACAACAAAATTCCTCTCTCTCTCTTTTCATAGCCACCATGGCCAGCAGGTCTGTCAAGGTCGCTGTCATCGGAGCCGGCGTTTCCGGACTCGTCGCTGCTCGGGAGCTTCAACGAGAAGGCCACCGAGTCATCGTCTTCGAGAAGAACCACCGCATCGGCGGCACCTGGGTCTACGACCCGAGAACTGAATCCGACCCTCTCAGCGTCGATCCGAACCGCGAAATAGTCCACAGCAGCCTCTACCTCTCCATGCGCACCAATCTGCCCAGACAACTCATGGGATACTTAGACTACCCGTTTGTGAAGCGCGATTCAGGTGACCCGCGGACATTCCCAGGTCACGAGGAGGTGCTCCGTTTTCTGGACGGTTTCGTGGAGGAGTTTGGGATCCGTGAGTTGATCCGGTTCAAGTCGGAGGTAGTTAGGGTGGAGCAGGTCGGTGAAGGGAAGGAGGGTTGGGTGGTTGAGTGGCAGAGTTGGAGATCCGAATCGTTGACACGAGAATCATTCGAAGCAGTTGTAGTATGTTCGGGTCACAGCACAGTGCCAAAGCTCGCGGAGGTTCCGGGTATCGAAAATTGGAGGCGATATCAAATGCATAGTCACAATTATCGGGTACCCGATCCATTTCAAGGACAGGTAAGTGAATTTGTATCACACTTGTATTACTTTGGCATTTTTTCTGGTACAGAGATACGTATTTTTGTTAACAAAAGTAAATATGTTTTTTAGTATTTTCAGAATTTCAAAAAATGGGTCATATTATTTACTATGTCTTATTACTAATTTCATATTTAAATAATAAAAATAAAACAGGTGGTGGTTATAATAGGATTGGGACCAAGTGGATTTGACATATCAAAAGATATTGGAAAAGTGGCAAAAGAGGTTCACATAGCCATCCGAATGAATCAGATGTTTAAAAATGTGAAGCTGCAAGACTTTCACAACATAAGGCACCATTCTACGGTACGCACCTATTTTCTTATTATGTTTCATCCGTGTCAATAGCTTATATGCTCCTTTCATAGGATTCGGATCTTTCCATTCAGAAACCTTGTTGTATTTCTCTCTCTAATGTCTCATTTGTTGGTTTGATTCAATCCAAAATATATTCTTTCTAAAATATTACTTATATTTTAGATTGAAGTGAGTAGTTGAGAGGGAAATTTAATCCAATATTACCGTTTTTGTAATTGTAATATACCGCATGGTCGTTGGCTTTACGGATAAAATATTACTCACTGACACTGTTACTCTTTTTTTTTTTTTGCAGATAAAATGTGTTTATGAAGATGGATTGGTTGACTTTGAAGATGGATCTTCAGTTTATGCAGATGCCATAATGCACTGCACCGGGTATCCTAATATAACTATTTTGATACACTTTTATCATTTTCTTAATCGTAAATTAGACTTCATCTCTGGTCAAAGTTTGAATTTTATTGGAGATAAAAATATACTATCAAACTCTTTTGGAAATTTAAACAAGTGAGGTCAGCAACCCAGCCATCTTTTTAAACTGTATTCATACTGTTCTTGAGATTCTACTTATTCTTTCAAAGTGAGAGGTTGACTTTTCTCTGGAGTGAATGATCAAATGATTAAGGGGAATTTAATGTCTTTCCGCTCCACACAAAAATTCAGATACAAGCGTCTTATAAAAAAATTTAGATATAAAATATTTATTACTTAATAATAATTTTTTATTTTTTATTCAATGATACAAAGCATATTTCTTATCCACAAAATTATTATTTTATTTTTATTATATTCTGCATGTCAAACTAGTCTTAAATTTTGTTAGACATAATGACAGGTATAAATATCATTTTCCATTCCTAGAAACCAAAGGAATAGTAAGTGTTGAGGAAGATGCAGTTCGGCCACTATACAAGCATGTCTTTCCACCTGCTTTAGCTCCTTGGCTCTCTTTCATTGGCCTAACCTCTCATGTTAGTGATAATAAGTTTTACTTTCTAGTCCACATTATTTTATGTTCATTGGATTCCTATACATATATATATGTGTGTGTGTGTGTGTGATGTGGATTTTCTCTACTACTTTTACAACGGCAACACCTTGTGCTATTGTAAAGCAGTAAATCTAGAAAAATTTGAATAGTCTAGATTTCATATATAATTTTTATTATAAAAATTAAAAAAATTTTATTTAAAAGAAACATTATGAAAAGTAAAAATAACCTCCTGACTGTAAGTTTTGCAAAAATAATACTTATATATTAAAATATTTGAAAAAGAGATATAAAATCTAGACCGTTTAGATCAATTCTAAACGGTTCAGATTTGCAATTAAAACAGGCACCAAGTTGTTGCACAAAGGAACTGTTTCCAGATTCTCTACTATCCTAAATCATATTAGTTTTTTCTTGTCCAAAATCGGATCCGTTGACTTGATCTAATGGTTGAAAAAGAAGTTTCATCAAATAGTTGGCCTACATTACTATTGAATCAAGTTTCTCTTTTAACTGTTAGTTCAGGCGACCAGATCAAATTTTAAATAAAAAAAAAATACAATTTTCAACAATAGAGAATCTATTTTCAAAAGTGTAGACAATTGATGGAATTAGAAATTAAATGAATGAAAATTCCGATTATAATGATGGGAAGAGGATATTGCAGGATCCCACATTTCACATAGTAGAATTGCAGAGCAAGTGGGTAGCAAAGATACTATCTGGGAAGGTTGAGTTACCTTCAGAAGAGGAGATGATGAACTCTGTTCAAAATTACTATCAATTCATGCAACACAATCAAATCCCCAAAAAATACACTCACTTGCTTCGTCCTCATCAGGTATGCACAATTCTATCATATACGTACTAGATATATGTGTGTGTGTTGTGTGTGTGCATATATTTTATGGTTAAGATCTATTTTATATAAAGTATAAAACATATCTTAAGTTCTTAATCGTTGATTAAAGTACCCAAGAATTTCTTTTACAGTCAGTCTTCACAATTCACATTTATTAGGCCAAACGAGGTAGAATCTCATAAATTGCATGGAATTTAAAAAATGAAATACATCATTTATGATGTGAGAATAACGCCTCTCATTGTAAATTTTATATTTTATATTGAATTAATGATTACATTTTTATTTTCTCTTTGATATAAACATTTCAGTTAGGGACGATGCTATGAGCCTGTTTTGTGAAGAATTATTACATTTTTTGTTATAATGATTTTCATAACTGCATTTTAGATCCTGTTTTGTGGAATCTAGGGTATTTTTTTCTTTGTACAAAAATAAAAAAATGCACTATTTATTGTACTTTTATTATTACTTATTAACAATAAATATACTATCTTCTTATTATTTTTTTATTTAAACAGATATTTTTTATTTATAAAATCACCCTTTTGATTTTATTTTTATTTTTATTTCTTTTTATTTTACATGCCAAACAAATCTTATGCCTTTTTGATAAAATTTGACTACTTTGCAAGAAAGATAAATAAGGGTAGGAAAATCGGAGGACTAAAATGTGATTTCACCCTATATTACTTATCATCTGATGATACGGCTCAAATCTTGTTAACCCTCACAAAAATGACATAGAAGAACGGTGGTTTTAAACTGAATAAAATTTTGATTATTAAATTACTTAAATATCATTTTCAAAATAACAATATTAAATGATTGAAGAAGAATGTTAAAACTTGAATGCAAGACTATCAAATTTCTGAATTTAAGTGTTAAATAATATAGACTGATAATTATAATTGGTGCATGAAATTTTATTTCTCAATGTAAAATGGAGGAAGATTAGTGTTAAATCCTAAAATGATATTATTAAATGGCTAATGAGAAATGTCCAAATTAGAAGTGATGTCTAATTTTAGTGAGCCTAAACTATTCAGTGTAAAACAAATAAAAATTAGTGTCAAATCTTGAAATATAAGTGTCAAATTGATGATAATAAATGTCAAATATTTAGCATTTAACACTTCAGACTTCTAAAATTAGAAGTCGATTTTTTACACTTTTTATCAGCCATTTAATATTGTCATTCCAAGATTTGATACTAATACTCTCCTATTTTATACCGAAAAATGAAATTTTACTCATTAATTAAAACTGTTAACCCATGTTATTTGACACTCAACTTCAGAAATTTAATACTTTTACACCCAGATTTTGACACTTTTCTTCAGTTATTTAATACTGCAATTCCAGAAAGGGTATTTAGGTAATTTAATAATAAAAATTTTATTCAATTTAGGACCAGGTTCCTTTTCTATCATTTCATAATCTTTTAGTTTTTAAATAACATTAATTTAAAGTTTTAATCCCTAAATGTCTTTTCCCAGGAAAAAAATTCACATTTACAATTTAATTTGAAAAACTAAATGATAAATATTTAAGAATGGGATGTTAATTAAGTCTTATTTTTTAATTATTTGCAATTAAAATGGATTGGCAGCTAGAGTATAAGCATTGGCTAGCAGAGCAGAGTGGGTGGGGTCCATTGGAAGAATGGAGGGAGAAGATGTTTAGTGAGATTGTCCAGAAGTTCCTGGGAATGCAACACTTCTACATCAACCATTGGGATGATGCATATTGGGATTCCGTCATTCATTCCTCATCTTCCTCCTAAAATGCAATTATATTGTTAATGAAATGTGGTTTGATTGGTGAGGATCGGTTCCATACATACTTTGTAATGGTATCTGTTTCAGTTCGAAAATGTATTTTTTATACTTTCTATCCTGTAACATTAAATTATACATACATACATATATATATATATATATTATTCATTTAATCACTACCTTAAATAAGTAGTATAATCTTATTTTTCAATCTATTTCACTTATAATAATAAATATAAATTATTAAATTAAATATATTATTTATTTAAAAACCATTTTTTCAATCATTCGATTATAATCAAATGAAGAAATTGTATTTGGAGGGAGGTTTGGGTAGGAAGTATTAAGAAAATTTATTTTTATTTGGGTCAGTATGAATACTTAATTTGTGAATAATGATCTATATGCATTTTTATCTGCTTTTTTTAATCATAGAACTTATTTTCATTTTAGGGAGTCAGGGACCTTGTAATAAGAAAATGCAAATAAATTATGTTAATAAATTTAATGATATGTTATATGTCTTTTATAAGCTATTAATAATATTGTATCTTAATTTTATTTCTGATAAATTGATCGTAACACGTTATTAGTGATGATTTTATTTGTGAGATATCAAATTGAAAAAGTAAGTAACAGAGATTAAATTTAGGGAAATCACACTTGAGGACCAAAACTTTTAATTAATCTCATTTTAAGATAAAAAATTAAAAATGTCTAAACAAGACCATAGTCTCAAATTAATTAAAAATGTAAATATGAAATAATCTAAATACCCTTGTAAAAAGGTTTTATACTTAACATCTATTTTTTACTACTCTTTCTTATAAATTTGACCCTAAACATTCTCAATTTTACGCTGAACACATTATGGAATATGAGTATAAAATTGAGGAAGTTTAGTATCAAATTTATGAAAAAGAGTAGTAAAAAATAGATATTGAGTAGTAAAAAATGAAAGTTAATCATAAAATTCTGAGACTTATCAAGTGTAAAATTTGGGGTCTTCATTGTCAAATCGTAGAGTATAAATAATAAAACGCAGAAGATGAGTGTAAAATTCTGAGAGTTGAATTCTTTATTGTGTGCAGTGTAAAATTGGAGAAATTTAGTGTTAAATTTCAGAAGAAGAGTAGTAAAAAGTAGATGTTAAGTGTAAAACATTTTAACAAAGGCATTTAGGTCATTTCCTATTTAAAATTTTGATCAATTTGAGACCATAGTCCTTTTTGATATTTTCAAATTTTTAATCCTAAAATGGGATTAATTAAAAGTTTTGGCCATCAAGTATCATTTCCCCATAAATTTAAAAATATCTCACAAGCAAAGCATCGAAATAAAATTTTACTCATGCATATATAAATAATGCAGGAGTTCAGTATTTTCAATCTATATTTTTTTAAGGAAAAGTGTTCTGTACCATATGTATGAGAAATGAGAGGAGGAGATGCTCCCAATCATTGAAAGAAAAATACTTTGCTCAAATATCAAAATGCATCTAAAAGTAAACAAGATTTGAACTTCACAGATTTGAACATATAGGGTTTCATTTGTGGGCGTTTTTTTTTTAACATATAGGGTTTCATTTGAGGGCTTCTTTTTTTTAAACCCTATATGTTGTGGTTTTTATAACAAAAAGCAAAAATTTTAGCAAAAAAAAAAAAGCAAAATTGTCATATTACAAATAAACTGTTGATAAGTCTAAAGTCTATATTTACATCTTAGAAATTTAAATATGAAGAAAAGAACGAAAATATAAATAATAAACATTAATATCAATATTAATACCATCAATCAATAACAAATCGCATTATTCACAAATAGTAAACGATGTGACTCTTATTTTGCAACTTCTTTCTAAATGTGTGAAGTCCACTTAATTTTTAATTACAATTTACAGGTATGTAAACTTAAAGATTAAGGGGGCAACTAGCGAACCTTATTTTTATGGTAAACCATAAGAATTTTGAAGTAACAGTAAAATATGAGGGTCAGTAATCAATGTAAAATGTAAAATTTATAATAAATTATATTATTTATAAGGTGGCTAAAATTATTATTTATAAATTATGAACAATGTGAATCATTTATTAGATTTCATGTAATCCACACAAAAATTATTTAATTAAATAAGAATTAGTTTTTATGACAAACAAACATATGCGTATATGTTAAAATTCCAAGAACTTGAACCAATTTTCTAAAGTGATGGCTATCATATCAACCCTGAATTTAATACTTTGGGTATGTCTGAAAATAAATATGAAAAAATTATAGTTGAGGCTTTTGGGTGATAAATATTTCATTAAAATAATTCAAATTTCAACATTTTAAACTAAACAATCAGAAGAATTTATGTCTCTATATTTATAAAATTTATTATAAATTATATTATTTTAAAATTGTGAATAATTTGATTTATTCTTGGAACCTTTTACTAAGCATGAGATCACTTAATTTAACTTACAATCTTGACTTATAGTTTTCAAAAGTAATTTAAATTTGCTCACAAAAAAAAGTAATTTAAATTTATAATTTTTAAATTCTTTGAAAAGATTTTACATTTTAAATTCTTTAACATGGATATATTCAATTCAATTTAAAATATGAAGGAGAAGATGAAAAATGGTTAACTATTTTAGGAGGTATCAACAAAGAAACTATTTATCTTTGTTTGATTTGAGAAAAAAATAGGACAAAAATTTTTCATTCCCTTCCTCTAAATCCTTTGAGCAAACTCTAAATCCTTCAAACCAATCAAGGAGTTAAACTTATAATGTTAGTCTATTGACCATATATTCGCTTTGCTTTATTTTCTTAATTTATCAATTTCAAAAAGGGAGATTGATACAAAATATATGGAATCCTATCAAAAGGAGGGGCTGCTTTTGGTTTTGCACATGCAAAACGCAATTTTTAAAATATGCTTATTTTAAACGAATCTTGATATGCTCCTAATTAACGGTCCTATCTTTTATTTTTGTCTATCGATTTTATCCATATATGATACCTCTTCTTCTATATATTCTTCTATTATCTTGATACTACATATGAAGTAAATTGGAACGGAAGTGAGACTATCAGATATATTAAACCTCCATCTGTTTCTTTTCTTTCTGGTTTGGTTTGACATATATACATGCAATAAATAATATACAAGGTTTCTATTATCTCTGTCATTTACATTGTGTTTTTTTACCAGAATTTATAACATTGATATAAAAGATTAAATCTATAGTGACATGCATTGTTCACATCAATTTTACATTAGTGGTGTGCTGGATTAATTTCGTGTAAGTTTAACAATTTGACATCCTTTTTTATGTAAAGAATATTCACGAAATTGGAGTAATACATGTCAGTTTTTTCTTACAAACTTTGATAGATAAATTGTGATGGTATTTTTCATTTTGAAAAAATACGAACTCATTATACTTAGTGAAATTATTAAAATAAATAAGATAATTTTCATTATGATCAAAATATGGATCAAGATTCGTTTATCTTTTGTGTAAATATTTCTTGGTGAAGAAATAAAATATGCTTATTTTTGGCTCTGAATATTTTTTTATTTTATTTTACACAAATTACACAACAATTTTTAATTTTCATATTAGTAATTTTTATCTTAATCAGAAGGAGTAATTATTGTGATGAGAAGTGAAAGCAATATACAAAAGTGTAACTAATGATCCCAATCGTATTTAAAAAAGAAAAAAACACACGTTGAAACTTTGAAAATCTTTATTAATTTACAAATATTGTTTCGAATATATTTCAACTTTAATTTCTCATATCAAAATTGCTAAAAAGATTGGAGTGTTTATTTATAGTTTGTTGCATACAAAAGAATATTGTTTCCAAATTCTCAATATACAGATGGGGTCGGGGATGGTTGAAAAAGAAGTTTGATCAAATAGTTGACATATACATTCCGGCCAAAAAACAAAGTGGACATTTTTAATGTATTACACAATTATTGAAGCAAATTCCCCTTTTAACCGTTTGTTCTAGCTACCGGACCAAATTTTAAGTAAAAGAATACTTTTTCAGTTTATATTATAAAATATTTTATATGATAAATTTTTAGTCTAAAATATAGGATATTAAATATTTTTATTATCATTTTTTTTCTTATTTTTAATGATTCCTCTCTTTTTATTTATAATCTTATAATAATAATAATAGAATGAGATATTTAATAAGGGTAAAATAAGAAATATGAGTACTTTTTACATTAATTTTAGTTAAAAAAATAATTTTCTTAATATATGTGTAATTGATACAAAATATCTTATAATGTGGATCGGAGAGAGTATAGTATAGTTTTTGACAAAAAACAATCTATTTCTGAAATTATTGTTGAATTGCAAAGCAAGTAGAAACATGAGGATGCAGTTCATAGAGTTGAACGGTAAAACAAGGACGTAGCAAAGGGTAAAGCTGTCATATTACAAAATAACTGTCGACTGAAGAAAGAATAAACTATTGATAAATCTAAAATCTAAGAAATTTGAAAGAAAAAGAAAACATAGATAATAAATGTTGAATATCATTAATATTATCAATATTAATAGAAAATATAAAATCTCATTAATAAATCTACACAATTTATTAATTATAAATAATATAATTTATTTCTCTCACTTCGTACGGAAATTTTTTTCCAATTTCGGGAGAAGAGAGAGCCAGAGACGCGAACTTGACTTGAGGGAGGCGGAGGCGGAGGCGGAGGCGGAGGCGGACTGGTTTAGACTGGAGGAGGTAGGGTTCTTTTTTTAGATTAGATGTAAAGTAAAACAAAAAATACAAAAAACTAATTAAAAAAAGAAAGCGGGCTCTACTAGTAAGCTTACGGGCCAGACCAAAATTTTTACACCCATTATAAACGCTCTCAATTTTTTCAGCTTGCTTCACCAGTTTTGGTGGGCTAAACAAGTTGGAGGAGGTAAGTTGAGGGGGAGGGAAAATAAGACTGGGGTTCTATTTTTAAAATTTTTTTAAAAAAAATTAGTGGACACAAATCATAGTTGTGTATTGTGATTTGTGTGTAAGAAAAAGTTGAAAACCAAAATTTATAGTATACTATTTTGATAAATAGTTTGTAGAATATAATATTATGGCAAACTCTTTTATTTTTTTGCAACACACCCTTCAATTTCCCCATTTAAACATGATAGATGTTAAGGATGTGTTTGGATTCTCCCACTAATCACTTATAAGGAGAATTTTCCAAGTACATCTCAAAATAAAATAATCATTTATTGTTATAAAATTAATCAAAAAAGAAAGAACTCAATAAAAATAAGAGGATTTTAAAAAGAAAAAATAGTGGAGAATACTTCTCATTTATATAGATTTTCATGAGTATATAATACTTTATATTATACCTCTGTTTATAGACCTCCAACCCTAAACACTAATCCCAAGAGTTACAATTACATAAATGGAAGAATTAATCTACATAATTGTGCAATGTATAACCATAGGTGATTAACTTGAAATAAATATTGGAAGACTATCCATTTGAGAGTTATAGGATATAATGACATTAACCATGTGTGTTGGAATTCTAAAAGACTAGTCTTGGAATTTTATGTACATTCATATTATTATAATAATGTTTATAACACTTATTACCATTTAAGTGCTTATTCTCATAAGTTATTTTTTTTACTTTTCAGAATTCTTTATTTTCCTATAATCACTTATTTCACTTTTTTTTCTTATTATCCACCTAATAATCACTCAATTTCCTAAAATTCAAACATATTTCATTTTCTCAAAATCACTTATGAGGTAAAAACATTTAAATACAAATTACTTTTAATATAATCAATGATAAATAATTATTTATCTGTATTATCAATTATGGATAAGCTAATTAAAAAATAACTGACATTTCAGCATCTACCTAACATTAAGGTGAGAGTGTAAGCCTAAGACATTGCATAAGAATAATTCTTTTATGCCAAAAAACTATATAGGTCACTCAAAAAATCAAAATTCTATGAACATGACCAATTTTCCAAAGTCATTGATGGCCGTCATATGATCACTGGATTTAGTCAATGATAAAAGATAAATTGACATCTTTTTCTATTCTCATCTAACCACACTACCGTAACTATGGAAACAAAATTATGGCTGGAAATTTGAGTTATAAATATTTTAACTTCAATTTTAAAATTATTTTAGAAGACTTGGAATCAGAAGAAGATATTTCTCATCATTTATAAAATTTATTGCATGGTATACTATTTATAAACTGTATTTAATGAGATTTATTAATTGGAAACATGATATCTTGGATTATACTTTTTCAAAGTAACTCATATTTATAATTGTTAAATTCTTTAGAAAGATTTTAAAATTTAAATTATTTAATATGCATATATTCAATTTGGAGTCCTTAACTTTAATTTGTCCAAAATATTTGGAAGTTTAAAATTTGGATTTTGCTTTGCACTAACCAGGCTCACGCATATGCCTGAATGCCTGATTGGCAACAAAGCTAAAATCCATTTTCAAAATGCATGAATGTGAATAAAAAATTTGCAATCAGTGAGCAAAAACGTTTTTGGAATTATATCCATTTTCAAGAAAAAAAAAAGTTGTTTTTTTGGAATTATATATATATATATTAAACATATATATACTTGAATAGTCCATGGCGAACTTCCGTCATCCCGGACTCATTATCAATCCGACATGGATTTCTTTTGTCCGACAAATTTCACTTTTGTCAACCTTTTCACTTTCTCTTGTCAGTTTCACCGGACTAAGAGTGAAGAGCCGCTATTCCTCCTCCTAAAGAGCATCATCATCACGCCTCAATGGATTATGTACGGGCCAAGATGAACACGCCGAGATTACAAGTCCGATGTGGATGGACGCCCACTTAATGTCCCATTCTCCGGGCTCATATACACCGAGCTATAAATCGGAGGCCGAGCTTAAGAGCAACGAGCCGAGTATTACATCGGTTATTGAACGATAGAGCCGAGTAATCGTATGGCCGAATAATTGTACGACCGAGCAACATCTCGACCATATGGCCGAGTATGGATTTCTCAATGAGAACTGCACCGCCCTAAGGACACCCGGCTAGGTGTGACAGTTATGGAATCATAATGGCAAGACGGAATATCAGGGATCACACAAAAAGAGCGTGATACTTCATAATGATCATGAATGAAATATCCCGATAATTTAGGGATTACAGGGAGAAGATGGTCTAACCCTAACGGTCAGGAGAGGGTCAATAAAAGGAAAAAATAAGCATGAAAGAGAGGACAATTTTACCACAGGTGGCTGGGGGAATAGTCTCTCGGTCTTTTGACGGAACATTTTTGGCGCCCATCGTGGGGCCGAGAAAAACTATCCCACCACCACCAAGAATCATGGTGCGAACCTGGAGCAGTGCGGGTGCAGGAGAACGACACCACGAAGGCAGGCCGTCCTTGGAGGACCACCCCATCATTCGGGCAATGCGCGAGGAGATAGAGGTATTAAGGAAGGAGAACGAGGAGATGCGCGAAAGGAATAGACAGTTGGAGCAGGAACGTCATATCGAAGGCACTTCTCCTCCTCGAGGAGGGGAACGGGAGAACACCAAGATGGATACTCAGCGGTTGCATCAGGAGGGAAGTCGGCGGGAGGAAACACACCATTCGGAGATGAACATTGACAATTTGTGAGGGGATAAGCAGGCCGCCCGGAGACATCCATTCGTCGATGGCATCATGGAGATGCCATTGCCGAAAGGGTGGAAGGGCTTAAACGTAGAAAGATATGATGGTACTACCGATCCTGATGAGCATGTGGATGCATATGTCACGCAGGTGAATCTGTTCACAAACGAGGATGCAGTTTTGTGTAGGGTCTTCCCTACGTCCTTGAAAGGAGCGGCTTTGAGTTGGTATACCCGGCTCCCATCGTGATCTATCGATTGCTTTGAAACCTTAATCAATAAATTCAGCGCGCAGTACGCTACCAGCCGACCTCACCAGCTTACCTCGGCTGCGTTGGTAAACTTGCGACAGGAGAAGGATGAGTCCCTAAGGAGTTTCATGGAGCGCTTCTCATCAGTCTCGGTAAAGATCCGGGATCTAAACCCTGAAGTGGCAATGCACACGATGCTGATGACCCTCAAGCCGGGGCCATTTGCCGATCACCTATGTCGAAAACCACCTTCCAACATGGATTAGCTTAGAAATCGTGCGGCCGGATATATACAAATGGAGGAGGTGTCAAAGTTTAGAAATAGGGTCAGGACTGATATGGACAAGCGAACGGAATCAAACAACCGTGGAAGTCTAAGGCCGATGTTAGAGAAGGGGAAGTTTAAAAGAAAAGGTACTAGTCGGGGGCCGAAGTATGACTTCTACACCCCACTAAACACCAACCGAGCTCGAATTTTGGAAGAAGCTTGCAATACCAAATTGATACGGCTCCCAGCTCCCGGCCACACCCCGGAGACGGCGGATCAATCAAAGCATTGCAGGTACCATTGCAATTATGGTCACACCACGGAGGAGTGCTGGACATTACGGGACAAGATTGAGGAACTGATCCAGGCCGGGCATCTCGGCAACTTTGTACATAGGAATCACGGTAATCGTCCCTCCTATAATGGGCGAGGCCGCGGTAGAGGTCAGACCCGAGCTTAGGAAGAACCTCGGCAACCGAACAAGGAAAGAAGACAGCCAGACGACACTCGAAACAGGGAAGAAAACAAAATAAGAGGGGTAATCAACACTATAGCAGGAGGGTTTGCCGGAGGAGGAGCAACCAGTTCGGCTAGGAGAAGACACCTGAGGGCCATTCGGATAGTAAATGCGACGATGCATCGAGCACCCCGGAGTTCTTGTTCCATCACCTTCTTGGATGAGGATTTCGAAGGAGTCGATCCCAATCAGGACGACCCCATGGTGATTTCGGTGGAAGTGGCCAATTACGTCGTCAGAAAGACACTGATAAACTAAGGGAGCTCGGCGGATATCTTGTATTATACCACCTTCCAGAAGCTTGGGATACTCGAGGAGACGATCAAGCCTTATCGCGATCCGTTGGTCGGCTTTGCAGGAGAACAGGTTCATACCCGAGGATATGTGGAGCTGTTGACCACCTTCCGGGGAGATCTCGGGTCAAAAACTATTATGATCAGGTACCTTATCATTGATACAATAGCTTCTTACAATATCTTGATAGGTCGACCTGCGTTAAATGAGCTCGGCACCGTGGTTTCCACTCCGCACCTCACGATGAAGTTTCCCTCGGTGACCGGGGACATAGTCGCAATAAAGGCTGATCAAAAGGTTGCAAGACAATGCTATGTAGATAGTCTAAAAGTCACCAGGGGAAGGGTAGTTGGCAGCGGTGAGCATATGAAGAAGGATACAACATCAGTAATCTTGGTGGAGCTTGATCCTCGACTTGATGTGCAGGACCAAAGGCCAAGGCCTATTGAAGAATTACAGAAATTTTAGCTCGCCGGTGAAGACCGGTGCACTAGCCTCGGAAGTAAACTTAGAGGTGAGACAAAGGAGCAGATAACGAGGATGCTGAGGGACAATGTTGATTTGTTCGCGTGGACTTCTTCAGATATGTCGGGAATTGATCCAAACTTTCTATGCCACAAACTGGCGGTATACCCTGAAGCTAAGCCGATAGCTCAAAGGAAGAGGTGGGTAGGCGAGGAAAAGCGAAAGGCAATGAGGGGAGAAACAGTAAAGCTGCTTGATGCTGGGTTCATCCGAGAAATTGAATATACGACATGGTTGGCCAATGTGGTACTCGTCAAAAAGGCTATTGGAAGATGGAGAATGTGCACAGATTACACCGACCTAAACAAGGCATGCCCGAAAGATACATACCCCCTCCCCAGCATAGATCGGCTTGTAGATGGAGCGTCAGGTTGTGGGCTACTCAGCTTTCTCGATGCCTATTCCTAGTACAATCAGATAAAAATGTACCCTCCTGACGAGGATAAAACCGCGTTCATGACTGAGAACGCTAATTACTGCTATCAGGTGATGCCGTTCGGACTGAAGAATGCCGGGGCTACCTACCAACAGTTGATGGATAAAATATTTCAGGAGCAGATCGGGAGAAACCTGGAAGTGTATGTTGATGACATGGTAGTAAAGTCCGAAGATCCCTCCAAGCATGCTGCTGACCTCGGTGAGGTGTTCGGAAAAATACGGAGATACAACATGAGGTTAAATCCTGAGAAGTGCGTATTCGGAGTCAACGGGGGGAAATTTTTAGGATTCATGTTAACTCATCGGGGTATTAAGGCCAATCCCGATAAATGCCGAGTTATTATTGACATGAGAAGCCCCCAGAACATAAAAGAAATGCAGAAGCTGACAGGGCGATTAGCATCACTATCCCGCTTCATACCTAGGCGTTGGGCAATGGAGCATATAGATTAGAAAAGCTGTTAGGAGAAGCAATCCCTAGGACATGGAATGCCTCTCACCTCAAAAATTATTTTAGTTAATTAATGTACACAAGGGGGGGCGATGTACTCTTTTTCCTAACTCGATCTTTTGCCTCATACGATGTACACAAGGGGGTTTTGATCGAGAAGGTTTTAACGAGGCACACCTACCTACTTCAATAAAGTTGGGGAAAAATTCTTTGTCATGATTACTTTCAGTTAACCTCGGTCAAGTATGAACCAAGAGGAATAGAATTAAAACTCGGTCAAGTATGAACCGGGGAGCCGAATTAAAACTCGGTCAAGTATGAACCGAGGAATTGAGTTAAAGTTCGGTCAAGTATGAACCGAGGACTCTAATTAAACTTGGTCAAGTATGAACCGAGGTCTCGAATTAAAACTCGGTCAAGTATGAACCGAGGAATTGAGTTAAAGTTCGGTCAAGTATGAACCGAGGACTCGAATTAAACTTGGTCAAGTATGAACCGAGGTCTCGAATTAAAACTTGGTCAAGTATGAATCGAGGAAATGAATTAAAACTCGGTCAAGTATGAACCGAGGAACTGAAAAATCTTGGTCGAGATTGAACCGAGAGATTGTGTTAAACTTAGTCAAGTAATTGAACGCTATCAGGTTAGTAGGAACCGAGAAGTAAAATAAAACTGCTATCATTGATTAGAGGCAAAGCTACAATAGTCAGAGCAGGGGTAGGAGTATCCCCCTTTTCGGCGTCCTACAATTCCTCCTCATTCACAAGCGCACCATCCTTGACGTCTTCATTTACATCAAATACCGAGAGGTCGACGTCCGGCAGGAGGAGATGCACCTGACGAAGTTCTTTATGGAAGCCCTCTATGTGCTCTTTCATAATTTGTTGCACGGCTTCCTAAACATCGGCCTCAAGCTCAACCTGCTTCTTACTCGCTTGTTCCAAGTCCTTCCGCAAGTTAGCAGCAAGGGCCAAAGATTCAGCCTCGACATTCCTTGCCCAAGCAACCTCGGTCGTCAAGGCATCCCGTTCTTTTTCAACTGCCCGGACCTTCATCTCGGCGTCAGCAAGGGATCTTTTTAGCTCCTCCACCTGCAGTAGGAGAGCTGCTTGAGACTTTAAAGCATCGGCGAGCTCCGAGGAAGCCCTGTCCTTTGCATTGGTTGCTTCCAGGAGCTCGATCTTAACAACTTCCAGACGACAGTCGTTCTCCTCGAACTCTTCACCACAGAGCGAGGCCATGGTCGCGGCGCGCAGGCAGATGGTCGACATGGACTCCAAAATGGCCTTGGGACCAAGCCGCTGCAACGCTTCCTTGTCCCCGACTTCCTGGAGGCCGCTCCCGAAAAACATGGCAATGTTTGGATCAATTCCCGAAGGCGAGCGCCTAACTGGAGACGGTAAGGGAGGTAGGCGAACCAAAGATACAGGCTCCTCGTCGGCTGCCTGAGGTTGAGCACATTTGCCTGGGGGGCTTCGCGGAGAGGACGGAATCTCAACGATCTCAGCAGTCGTCATCACCTCAGCACGCCCTCTTTTCTCTTTATTTGGACGGGCAAGTAAATTCTCGGCAACAGGTGCTGCTAATGGGGCCGTGTTCTTTATTGCACGCCAGTTGAACTTCCCCATCACCACTGTAAAATGGAAAACATATATTAGAAGCCGAGACAAACATGACAGTAGAAGACAAAAGAAAGTCGGCACTCACGTTTAAAATCCTTATTGGGGGTTGAAGAGTAGGGGAGCTTAAGTAAGATTTTGCAATTTAGGGGACGAGGTAATTTATCTAACTTGTCGACATCCGCCTTTTCGGATGCCGACATTGCCTCATAACACCAAGATTGGAACTTGATGGGAGTCCGAGTCCAATACAGTGGAAACCTGGGTCGCCCCTTTCATCGAAGAACATTTTCGAGTAACCTTCGGCCGGGCGAACCTTGAAGAAACCCCCTTTGAAGTCTTTGTATGACGAGGTAAAAGGACCGATTATCCCTCGCCTATTCATACCACTAAGGGAAATCTAGCCGATCTTATCTCCAAATTGGATCTGGTAGTAGTAGAGGAACTTCGGAGCGATCGGCGTCATGTTCAATCTTCTACACAGGACCTCGAAGGCCTTTAAAAACGCCCAGCTGTTGGGATGAAGTTGAGTCGGCGCGACATTCAGCGCCCTTAAAATAGCGCACTCGAAATCTGAGAAAGGAAGGCCGACTCCTAGTGACTCGAATAACGTCTTGTACATGTATGTGAAATGTGTTTACACTGGCAACGCCAACAGGAAAACATGTTCACCTTCAGCACAGGGCTCGGCAATCACGGCCTCCTCTGTTCGTACGCTAGCCAAGGAGATTGACTTCCTCAGCTCCGCGATTGATTGGGTAGTCCGAAATCTAGAGTGGTAGGCTCTAACTTCTCCCTTCACCCAATAATATCTCGAAAGTCGGATGTCAGGAACCGGGTCTTTCTGAACTCTTGAAACGACTTTTCGTGGTTTCGATACAGCCACCTGCACGGCAGTGGCCGAAGATGAAGCTTCCCCTTCAGTCGGAAGGTCGGCCAGACGAAAATTTAGCTCCGCGCTGGGAAAGGAAGAGTTTGACGGTGAAGGTTCATCCCCGATGCCCAGAACCTCCCTCTCAACCAGGATTCGATGGGGGGACGACCCGGCTGATGCCTCAGATTCTCGGTTCGAACTCATGACGTTTGGAGAAGATATAGAAGAGTGCGTAGTAACTGAGAAAATGGGGAAAGCAGGAGAAGGTGTACCTGGAGAAATGACGAAGGGGGCAAGGAAAGGGAGGCCAAAGACGACGGAGAGATTCAGATGGGACGAAAAGCAAAGAGGCAAATTGAAGTTAAGAGATGAGCACCCAGGTCCTACATGTATATAGTGAGACTCATCCTCGAAGCGAGCAACTTAATCATGACTTTGGTGAGCGAATCATCACTGTTAGGAAATGTGCTTCGACTGGCGAAAAGACGCAGCATTAAGTAACGCCGCGTGCAACCGTATGTGTGGGCGCATTTCCGTTTCAGAAACTGAAACGCCAAAGACCCTCTGGGAAGGTTCTGGAATCCCTAGGGGGCTAAACGATTCAAATTCAAAAACCAGTCCTTAGTCGGTCACGTGATTCAGAGCCCTCTCGTCCAATTTGGACTCGAAGCTCGGGGGGCTAATGTACGGGCCGAGATGAACACGCTGAGATTACAAGTCCGATGTGGATGGACGCCCACTTAATGTCCCATTCTCCGGGCTCATATACACCGAGCTATAAATCGGAGGCCGAGCTTAAGCGCAACGAGCCGAGTATTATATCGGTTATTGAACGATAGAGCCGAGTAATCGTATGGCCGAATAATTGTACAACCGAGCAACATCTTGACCATATGGCTGAGTATGGGTTTCTCCATGAGAACTGAACCTCCCTAAGGACACCCGGCTAGGTGTGACAGTTATGGAATCATAATGGCAAGATGGAATATCAGGGATCACGCAAAAAGAGCGCGATACTTCCTTATGATCATGAATGAAATATCCCGATAATTTAGGAATTACAGGGAGAAGATGGTCTAACCCTAACGGTCAGAAGAGGGTCGATAAAAGGAAAAAATAAGTATGAAAGAGAGGACAATTTTACCACAGGCGGCTGGGGGAATAGTCTCTCGGTCTTTTGACGGAACATTTTTGGCGCCCACCGTGGGGCCGAGAAAATCTATCCCACCACCACCAAGAATCATGGTGCGAACTAAGAGCAGTGCGTGTGCAGGAGAACGACACCACGAAGGCAGGCCGTCCTTGGAGGACCACCCCGTCATTCGGGCAATGTGCGAGGAGATAGAGGTATTAAGGAAGGAGAACGAGGAGATGCGCGAAAGGAATAGACAGTTGGAGCAGGAACGTCATATCGAAGGCACTTCTCCTCCTTGAGGAGGGGAACGGGAGAACACCAAGATGGATACTCAGCGGTTGCATCAGGAGGAAAGTCGGCAGGAGGAAACACACCATTCGGAGATGAACATTGACAATTTGTGAGGGGATAAGCAGGCCGCCCGGAGACATCCATTCGTCGATGGCATCATGGAGATGCCATTGCAGAAAGGGTGGAAGGGCTTAAACGTAGAAAGATATGATGGTACTACTGATCCTAATGAGCATGTGGATGCATATGTCACGCAGGTGAATCTGTTCACAAACGAGGATGCAGTTTTGTGTAGGGTCTTCCCTACGTCCTTGAAAGGAGCGGCTTTGAGTTGGTATACCCGGCTCCCATCGTGATCTATCGATTGCTTTGAAACCTTAATCAATAAATTCAGCGCGCAGTACGCTACCAGCCGACCTCACCAGCTTACCTCGGCTGCGTTGGTAAACTTGCGACAGGAGAAGGATGAGTCCCTAAGGAGTTTCATGGAGCGCTTCTCATCAGTCTCGGTAAAGATCCGGGATCTAAACCCTGAAGTGGCAATGCACACGATGCTGATGACCCTCAAGCCGGGGCCATTTGCCGATCACCTATGTCGAAAACCACCTTCCAACATGGATTAGCTTAGAAATCGTGCGGCCGGATATATACAAATGGAGGAGGCGTCAAAGTTTAGAAATAGGGTCAGGACTGATATGGACAAGCGAACGGAATCAAACAACCGTGGAAGTCTAAGGCCGATGTTAGAGAAGGGGAAGTTTAAAACAAAAGGTACTAGTCAGGGGCCGAAGTATGACTTCTACACCCCACTAAACACCAACCGAGCTCGAATTTTGGAAGAAGCTTGCAATACCGAATTGATACGGCTCCCAGCTCCCGGCCACACCCCGGAGACGGCGGATCAATCAAAGCATTGCAGGTATCATCGCAATTATGGTCACACCACGGAGGAGTGCTGGACATTACAGGACAAGATTGAGGAACTGATCCAGGCCGGGCATCAAAATGAATCGAAAGAAATGGACCAAGAACACCTTTCTAAAAACCCTTTGAATTGATTAATGGTTTTTACGGTTCAGTGAAACATGTCTTGTGTTTTAGCTATAGAGAAGTGGTCGGGATATCATATACACAGCCACAATTATAGGGTACCCGAAACATTTCACGATCAGGTGTTAAAGAATCTACTGTTAAGCCTTAGCTTTCAATCGGCTTAAAGTGTTTGTGGCCCACTCATTTTGTTAATAAAATTAGAAAAAGAGAGTGCTTCACTCTATAATCTCATTTGTCTACAAATGAAAGCCGTATTTTGAAAGAGTTGACACTGAAATGTCTAGTTTTTTTTTTATATTGTTTTTAGAAAAGTCCACACGTATAAAATTTTGGCCAAAGAATATTATGAAATTAGTAAAAAAAAATTTTATGTTCTCATCTCTTTGTTGTTAGTAAAAGTGTTAGTTCGACACTTTTATGGCTTGCTTTTTACACGAGGTTTAAGGTGTCAATTGAGTTTTACGTTGGATTTTCAGGACTTAACTAGAAAACATATATGAAGAGTTAGTTTTTGATAGAGATAATAACGTCATGTGATCTTTATAGCCGACCTTACTTAATGGGATAATAGTTGTTGTAGTATTATAGTTTAACTAGACAGAGGATGCATAAGTCCTAATAATTCATTGTGAAATATTGTGCTCCTAACAGAGCGTGGTGGTGATTGGATTTGGACCAAGTGCCTTTGATATCTCCAGAGATATTGCAAGAGTGGCTAAGGAAGTTCATATAGCAACAAGAAGAGCAGATGTAAGGGTTATGAAGTTGGCAAATCATGATAATATATGGCAGCATACCATGGTATGTGAAACAATTAACCTTATAATTACAAAACAATATATTGTTTATAAATGCAGATTTGTTCTTGCATTGCTCACTGTTCTTCAAGTTACCTTGCTAGAAAACGGATGGGAAATGTGAGGCTATTGCTTCTTTTTCAGACATTCTTGATTTTCTCAGTTATGCAAATTTGAAATATTCCTTTTTCAAATAAGAAAGGAAATTTAATTTCCCATCTCTGCTGCTTGTGTCATCTTTGCATGCTTGACATGTGCAAACTGTAAATTTTTTTTTTTTAAATTTCCTTGAACAATCTGGACAAGCTGGGGCTACCGAAGCATGTTTTTTCTCCTTATTTTTTAGAAGATACGTAGGCTGGTCCGCCTCCAACAAGGATTAGCCATCAAAAGTTAAACCCAAGACCCTTTGTGTCAGCTTTTCTGCTTCTGCTTCTGCTTGGTATCACCAGCTTGTTTCAACTTAATCTCTTGCTTATTAATCCCAAGGGCCACTTTTCTTCACAGGTGAAATGTGTATCTGATGATGGGTTGATTGTGTTTGAGGATGGATCTTCTATTTCTGCTGATTTCATATTCTATTGTACTGGGTAAGTATATATATATATATATATATAATGAGGAATCTCTTGACTTGATGTTGGTTTTGTGATGACTTGATAATGGTGGCATTATTTGACAGATACAAGTACCACTATCCATTGCTTGAAACTGATGGAATAGTAACCGTTGATGGCAATCGTGTTGGGCCATTATACAAGCATGTCTTCCCTCCTGCACTAGCTCCTTGGCTCTCTTTCATTGCCATACCTGAAAGGGTCACCACTAACTTGTTTCCTTTTTTTTTTTTTTCTCCCCTTCTCTCCAATGTAAAATTATTCTTTTAATGCTTTTTGTTATTTCAACTATTCATGGGGGGAAAAAACTCCCCGACAAAGCAATAGTTAGTGTGTGTGACAAGAAATATCTAATTCTTGGTACTTCATTTATGTATAATTAATACATATACATCATATGAAGAAACAAATCCAATTGCTGTAAAGAGATTCTCATAGGGAGATTAGTTTTCAACAGATAAGTAGATCAAGTCAATTCGAAATAGACATGCCATTTCTTATAGACCTGATCTGCTTAAAAATTTTTCAAGTATGTATTTCGCCATAATAGTAAATACGTTATACATTCCATTTTAATTCTGTAATTGGGAAACTAAGAAATATCAATGGGATCTTCTGCATAATCTTTTTCTGCCAAACTGAGGGTGGTTGCAATCTGTATTATTATATATTGCAATGAAAATATACATGATGCTTATGCTATAATTTTTAAGAAAGGTGCTCTAAATAAAAGAATTTACTTTGAGCAGGATATCATCATCCAAATAATGGAATTGCAATCCAAGTGGGTGGCACGAGTTTTATCTGGTAAAGTCATTATACCAACAGAAAAAGAGATGATGAAGTATATTGAAGAATACTATCAACAAATGGAGAAGAATGGGATTCCCAAGCACTTTACTCATTACTTGCATTTTAAGGAGGTATTCATGTCTCTTTACTGATTTCTCTTGGTCTTATCTCTCAGCTTATGTGCATACTTGTTTTGGGATTCTAGAAAAAATGCATATCAATATTTTCTATGTCCCATTTTATGTGTCGTATAAAGTTTTAACACAAGTATTAAGAAAGAATAAATAATTTAGTGAATGGTATAATTTTACTAAATTGCCTATAATTATTACTTCCATTTTAGTGGTAAGGAATGGATATATAGTATTAAATTACAACAAAACGTTACCACATAGTATTAATTGCTTAAGGTTACAATTGGAAAGGAAAAAAATTAATTTTTCATTGTTTTTCTAAAACAATTAATAAAATAAGATATTTGAAATTTTCTAAAATAACAAATAAAATATGACGGAGTGAGTATATATGTGTGTGTATATATTAAAACTCTACTAAGTCATAGTGTGGTTCCCTTTACAAGTATTTTTATCAAGTTTGGAGGATATGAAAAGAGTTTCCATAAAAAGAATAATGAGAGAAAAATCCTTATATAACATATTTAGTATATATTATTAATTCAAACTTCTTAAAACAAAAAATAGCCATTTTATGAGAATTTCATCTCCCTCTCCATCCTTCTAACCCTGTCACTAAAAAATATTTCCTGTTACCAAACATGACATTCGTTTTAGGCTTTGTACAAAGTACATCACATGTTTAGTTTATACTAAGTACCTTACATATATTCTTATTTTCTGAAAAAAAAAATCCTATGAAAGGATATCATTCATATAAAAAAAATTATCTCACCAATATAAATTCATTAATCTGTGGTTCTATTATTTTTTCTTGGCTCAATTTTCCCATTTTTTTTGGGCGTTAGCTGTATCAGAGTCATATCTAATAAATGTGATTTTTTTTAACAAAAAATTGTATACAGATCTTTATGTCTTTATTATCAAGTTCTCTAGTTAAAACATGACATGTATATGATTTTTATAAACGAAGGTAAGATTTTTACAACTCAGTATCGCATAATTAGATTACATTGAACAATTTTTTTACACATAAACGTTCCAGGTTAGATTATTAGTTCTGCAAGGTTGTAAATTGAAACAAAAAATTATGCGTAACTTGTCGTAAAACTTTTAAATCTTTGTCAGAAAGACAGTTAAGAAAAGCATACTGGTTTATCCAGAAAGAAGTTCAGTGTTGGACATAACTTTCTGCCCCATATATTTTACCTAATTGCAAATCCTTCTTCCAGGTTGGGTACAGCAAATGGCTAGCTGAAGAAGCAGGCTTGCCTCCTGTTGAAGAGTGGAGGGAGGAAATGTATGTTGAGAGCATCACAAAGATAAGCAACATGGAAGACAATTACAGAGACCAATGGCATAATGCTCGCTGGGATGCACTCATAAAAGGAACATAAGTTAATTATATTTTGGTGCCTCCAGATTCTAAAACATTGCTACACTAGATCTCTTTCATATCTGATGTAGTTATGAGGAGAGTGAATCTCATGATGCATCGTTCTAGAATACTGTGTATTTGGAGACACCTAAATATAATTGAAAGGAAGGAAAAACAAAATGGAAATAAATACCAAGTGTAAATCTAAGCGTTTCTCAGAATAAGCTAGTTCTCACTGTCTGCAATATTTATAAGGTGTTGTCAAGTGTACCTTTAGAGAATAATGGTGAAAGGAAGGAAGAAAACGCATCTTGCAGTACTCATTAAACATCAAAGTGAACACCAGCAGTGGAATCGTTGCTATGGAAGAAGCTGGTTTCATCTTCAATCCTAATAGACCAGTCATGGTAATCTGCATGAGAATGATCGCAAGAAGAATGTAGTGATTTGGAGGGGCCTCTTTGGATTAAGAGGGGACTAGAGAGTAATCAGGAGAGAAACCAAATTCAATAAATGAATCTGTTTGATGCTGAGAAATTCACCTGGTTGATATAGACAACATAGCCTAGATAGAAGTAACCAATAAGAAATGGGAGCAGCAATGGTGCTGCAACTGCATACGCTATACCAATTAGTGTTGAAAGAGAGACCAATGGGATAATTTTGAAGTAGGGCAAAGAGTAAAGACATGGACTTTTCTCTCGTCGACTGCCATAAAAATAAGACTTCACAATATCTCAACTTAATAAGTCAGGCTAAAGAACCTCAAAAGAAAACCCTGACAGACCATTTGTCAATATGTATGTCACAAAGAAATCTGCCTACAACAACATAGTGAAATTGTTGTAACTTAATTAGTAGATTGTGCAAATTACCAAATATAAGTGTAAAATATGCAACTCTAACACAGCATTTGGATGTGGTATTTTCATAAGAGAAAATCATTTTAGAGAGTCTTTAAAATGCTTTCATATATATTGTTTGAAAAAGTAACAAAAGATATCAATCAATCATCAATTATGAATATCAATCAATGTCATAAATATTAATATAAAATATGTAGCAAGTAGCACTATTTATAAACTGTTAATAGGCTATACAATCTTATTACATTGTGTAATGTATAGAGGTCTCATACACTTAAATGAAAAGGTATCAAAAGTGGAAATTCTTTTATATTGATTAAGTTGATTAAATATCCAAAAAAAGACAATTTCCCTATATTTCTAAGGTTCACCATTGAATACATAACCTCCGAGTATAGATAAAGAAATAATTCAAACCACACCTCATTTTATAAAAACTCTTCAAAGCTTCAAAGATGTTAAAAATTATATACAAGATAGAGATAAATATAAAACACATGATAGATAGAATATGCTGAGAATAGCATAAGCAAAACCAACATAGTTGGTTCACTAAAGGAAAAAAAAAAAACCAACTTATTTGGGCAGAGACAGCCCTAGCAAGGTGACTAGGAATATTTTAAGGATGACTGATAAATAATCTAAGTGCATCAAGAAAGATCCTGATAAGACACTCAAGAAGAACACATTTCCAAGCAAAAACTAGAAAACCATATTGCAAGCTTTAATCTCCTCCTTACTTCTCGCAATACATCCAGCTGCTTTGGCCATTGCAAACATTGCAAAGGGCACAGCATAAATAAATCCTTTGAACACAACACTAGGGAGATACCCTCTCACTACCGAGCTTAATCCTGGTCTAAATAAATTTATTATGTGTGAGAACAGGATAAGGAAATGACAAGGAAACAAATATTTTCATTCGACTAAAGCCACTGATGAATAATACATCCATGATAAAAGAAGTGAGAGGTAAATAGATATTGGAAGGGATGGAATTTTGAAGTGTAGAAGAAAATGAGATTCGAGAAAAGTTTGTGCTAAAGTCTTCAAGACAACATTTTCTTTAAGGTTTAATTCACCCCCACTAATTTCCAAATCCTTGGTACAACTTGGGTCAGTGACGAATTTTCTGTAGAATATAATGAATACCCTTGAGTAGGTACTGTACTTCCAAAACTCAAATCTAAACAACAATGACTTTTACAAAGTGGCAATTTACTTTTTATCTTTTGTGCATTAAAGATAAAGGTAAGTAAGTTTACATATATTGATACAAGTGTCGATGAATAACATTCGAATTCAAGAATGACGGAAGATTGTGAGTTATTTATAGGGAATAAAAAGGTACCTCTTAAAATAACATAACTTTTTCAATAAAAAAGCACATACATTAATCAATGTATGTACATTGTAATGATTCATGAATCTAGATAAAAGTCATCTCCTTTCATATGATTAATGTATGTATATTATAATGATTTATGAATATTGACAAAAGTCACTTCTTTTTATATTTCATGAACCTTATGATTTTCTATGAATCATCTCAAGAGTCATAATTTTCATAACTAGTTCATGAATCCTTTAAAAGACATTTTTATTTTGAAAAATTTCTCAGAATAGATGCAGTGCTAAAAGTCCTTTACATAATAAAAACACCATTATTATAAATTATAGGCTTACACGGGCAATGAGATAGCTCACATGGCATCAGGCCTAGTGTTTGAGATTGAGGTAGGCATAACGTAATAAAAATTATACGTAGTTAGAAATAGCCATCAAATTCGATATGCTGAAGTTAAACCAAATGCATCCATACTCAGAAGTCATCTGTATTCATTTAATTTATAGTCAGTTATCAATACTTTTGTCTATGTGGCTTGACATTGTATGAGAGCCTATAGAGAAAGAACAAAACTGCACAAAAATTGAGGAGGAAAACAAAATAATATGAAATGTAAGATATTTTTTTTGAGATTCAAAGATAGTAATAATTTTTATATCTGGGCATTTATCTTATATGCTGGGTTGATGATTCAAAGCTCAAAAGCAGCCCAATTGAAGGTTCCTAGAACCTGGCAAACGGCATGAGAAATGCATGAGCAATCTTTACTCTCTAATCTTTTTCCATTTTTTTTTACTCGAAGATAATAAAATGGAGGACAAAAATATGACTAGATGTTATAGAATGCCGAAAGAGCATGCACAAGGGCAAGAGTCTCACATTAACTGCACAGCCATGGCAGGAGGAAACCATTTCTTGAGTTTCTCATATTTGGCTAATCCTTGCACAGTAGTAACAGGGACGGCAAAGAAAATTGCAAGCAGTGATGCTGCAATAAGAACACCAAGTCTGTAAAGTGGCACCACTCTATATGATGTTTCATATTTCCCCACGAAACATCCCTTGGTTCTGGAGCCATTTCAGTAATCCAATGAAGAGGATGTGAGTGCTGAAGCACCTGAGCTGCTACTGCAGCACCTGAACGGGTCTTAAATGTGACAAAAGCAACCGGCAACTCCTAACACATCAGGATACTTTGGGTTCAATTTCTGCAATAAGACTACAACACCAAGTCTATTAACATTTTTTTTTAATTAAAAGTTCTCATACAGAGCAAAACATAATTGTGAGCATCCCAGTGAGCAACTAGCTTTTGCTTGAGCGCATCTTCACACTGTAACTGGTGAATCTTGTGACAAATTGCTCGAAGCTTTTCCTCAAGCAATGCTACTTTAGAAGAATCGTGTTGCAATGCTTCAAAAACTGAAAATGTGTTTCTATGTTTATTTCCCATGGAAGTCTCTCTCAGATTCTCTACTCTTCTTGCAAGAGATTTTGCCTGGTTCTACATGTATTAAATAAAATCTATGAGAGAATCTGAATTGAAGTTAATAGTTGTCATATATGAAGACTATATATAGTTTCTGAATAAGAGTAGGACCATATCTACTACTTTGTTGGCCAAAGCCCATGTCTACTTCAAAACGGTTGTATCTATGAAAGAAACTTCACTTCTGACAAACTATAAATTCATTAGGAAAGCAACGATGGCAAAGACACAAGAGGGACTTAAAATCACGCAGGACATGATTGAAGAAAGAGATTCATCACAACTGCTGTGCTAATAAGTTCTTCCACTATTCCAAGTTTTAGGACATGAACAACTCAGAATTTAAGTCATATAAAAATATGAAAAACAAAATTATTTATGAGTGTCCCAATATCTCTGCTTTCTTATTTATTTATTTATTTTATTTTGGATGTGAGAGGAAAGAACAGAAAATAAAGGAAAACATTGAAAACAAGTACTATGAAAATTTCTTTCCCACATTTTTCTTACTCTGATACCCAACCAAAAAACAACAATCGCTTTCCAGAACAGTATTTTGTATCATGAAGTATAAAAACTAGATTTAGCATATAAGAGATTGTCAAATTGAATCCTTGGAAAAAGTCAATGTCCAAAATCAAAAGTTAGCATATAGAAAAATTACAAGTCTCAACACGTAGCATAGAAAGCTAATTCTTAATCGGACATCTCTTCCCAACAATGCTTGAAGATCTTCAGCAGCATGTATAATTTGATTTGAATGGTATGTCTAGGGATGGTGTTTGGAGAAGAAATGATCAACAAAACACCTACGAGCCTTATGTCCGATAAACTGATCAGGTCTATTTTTCATGTTGTGAACTTGTTGAATCCTTCTGGTCAAAATTTCATCATATTCCTGGAGATGAAAGGATGCATGAAGGCACCAGTTATGTTAACTTTGTACAAATGACATGAGCATGTATGTCTTTGACCATTGTTGCTAGAAAAATGTTGATAATGCTCTCAGAAATGGAGGATAGACTTGAACTCTGTAGACATCAAACTTCTGAACGTACCTTAGTTTATTATGTATAAAACATTTTGCAACGTCAATTCCATTTTTAAAAGCCATTTAGCTTGAACTATTAGCTACTTTCTAAGAGCAAATATATCTCAATCTGATCAAGTTAAGGATACCGTATTTAAACTTTGTACACCTCTCATTTGAAATCTATCATAATCAACAAGAAATGGTTTCAATTTAGTCAAAAGATGTTCAGACCAACTCCAAGTAGACTCAAATTGCGGGCCAAGAATACTAACCCAAAGGATTTTTTTTTATGGGAACAACACAAACGTATTTTGGATTCGACACCAAATGGCAGTGATACCATACGTACCTAATTAGTTCAGATTTTTTTTTGGGCTAACAACTCGTTCAGGAAATTAAATTATATTTGAATATTCACTTGCATTAAATTATATTATGTTGTCAACTCCTCTTACCACGTAAAAGTCTAAAACATGTGACACATAAATAATATTCGAATTAAGTCTATTTTCTTATTAGATTTCGAATCAAGTTTTAGAGACTTGATTATGGAAGTCAATGGAATAAGAAGATAATGTTAAAATTATTACATATTGATTCTTTAAAACTTAAAGATAAATATTAAAAAATGGTATGTTTATATTTTTGGTTTCTTTATTTATTTGTAATTAATTGTAATAAAAAAAAATTGGCACGTTGAATATAAGCATTGACTAGTTGAGCAAAGTGTTTTGAGTTCGCTAGAAGAGTGAATGGAGAAGATGTACATGGCCTGTTTCCTTTAACATCTGGAAATGGATCACTTCTACATGGAATACTAAGACGATGCTTATTGGGATTCCATCATATTCATCCGAAGTCAAATTCTTAATAATAAATAAATTATTATTTACAGGACATATTGCACAATAAAAATAAGTGTATTTACCAACAAGGTTCACTACTAGAAAAATTAAAATTAGTGAAAATAGCAAAATCCGTCACTAATTTCATATTTAGTGATGGAAATTTTCATCATTAAGTCCGTCAGAAATCTAGCGTCACTAATTTCAGTGATCGATATGCATCTGTCACTAATTTAGTGACTGAAATAGTCGTCACTAAAATCAAACTTATTTCATCACAAGACTTTTTTTAATTATTTGAAAGTATGGTTAATTCATTTTCTTTCCTAAGCTTCAACCTTCAACCCATAGACTTTCTCTAACTCGAACTCACGTCCTCCTATGCTCTAACACCCATGTTTAATTAATTTTCATGAAATGTGTGACTTTCTGACTCAAACATATTACCTCCACACCTCAAAATCTTTAACACTTAAATTTTTGTCAATTAAACTAAAACTATCTTACATTTTTTATACTCAAATTTTAATATATAGACATTATTCAATTGGGAAAGTAAAATTTTTTTATATTATTAATTTTCAAAGGAAAAGAAAAATATTATTTATGTATATCATTTTTTAAAAAAGTTATTTGGGCATATTTTTATCAATTTTTATAATAAAAAAAATCCATCACTAATCTATCACTACTTAGTGATGGATTTTTCATTGTCACTAATCTGTCACTGGTTTAAATTTTTAGTGACAGAAATTAGTGAAAAAATTTTATCCGTCATTAAATTTGTAAATAATGAATTAAAAATGATGATTTTTTATGTTCGTCACTAATTCATCACTGACGCCCATGTTTAGTGATGGATATCCACTCGTCACAAAATTTTCGTCACTAATTCTAATTTTTCTAGTAGTGGTTCAAATATATTTGGTAGAAAATTGTGTCTTTTAACCATGTTATTTTGGATTTGATTTTTGACTGTATATATTGAAAAGTCTTGTTGAAAGATTAAATTCACATTGATGATTTCTATATCTTGAAAGGATTAGTCACCTTGAAGAGATTAGTTTACGGTTGTTAGTTGGAATGTATCTTTGATGCTCACAAAAAAAAGGATAATAACAATTGAGTTAAATAGAAGAGACTTAAGATCTCTTAAATAAAAATAAGAATGTGAGTTTGAATCTTAACTAAAAGAAAATTTAAAAACGAATTATGAATCTCACTTTTTTCTTTATTTCTTTCTTATTGCTCTACTTGAATTAATGTCCAGAGATCCATTTCATTAAAAAAATCTAGGATTTAGGTATTTTGATGCTAAAAAAAATATTGTCTTGATTCAATGACCTCATTTTTATTAACACGGTACAACCTTTGGATCAGTCAAAAGCGAAATTTCAAACAAAAGATGACATTCGTAATTTTCAATAGTAGATGATCTATTTTAAAAAAAAAAAGGATATAATAAAGAAAGATAGGATAAGGAAGCTGGTCCCATGTTTCTATTTTTCCCCCTAACTTGCAATAGCAAATTTTTATTAACGTTCCACAAAATTACCTCACTTCTAAGATTTTTACATCAACAAAACTAAGCTACTCCCCTACTACCTACCATATATATATATATATATATAATGGCAACATATCACAACTATAGCCAATGATATTGCAAAACAAGTCATAACTATTAACGTTCTAAGAATTCATGCAATAGAATCAAATATCTAAATATCACTGATGTAAACATTGGACTAGATCGACTAGTTCAATCGCTAGGATTGAGAATTGGCACCATGTCCAATTTGATAGGAGTGAGAGACCAAAGGTTCTAGAAATCAGTGGAAACTAGTAGTGAATCGGCCAAATCGAACCCGAACTGATAAAATTGGCATTCAAATGGGTTAGCCGATATTGTGTTGAGATGAAGATGAAAGAAAGAGGAGGAGGAAGAGGAAGAATAAGACAGAAAACAAACTTGCTCCCCATTAAAGCACGACTCTTAATGACAACAAACCAGCATTTGTTTCGCATAGTTGCTTCCATTATTTCAACTACTTCAAACGCTCACGTCTAAGATAGAGAAGAAGGAAAAATCTGAAGAATGATGACAACAGGAGAAAAACTGGAAGAGATAGAGACGGCAAAAAAAAAAAAATCATGGGAGAAAAAGTGAAAGAGGGATGTAAGCAGTAAGAAAAGAGGACTTTCAATGGAAAACCTTATTTTAAAAAATTAAAAATCACATTCCCCATATTTCCAAAAAGTTGTCTCAAACTCTCCTACAAAGTGGTGTCACGTATCTTCAAGTCTTGGCAATACAAATAAACTCACATTTTGAAAATTGAAAGCTCTAATCCTCCCATATCCAACCCATTTTCAATTTTTATTTTGCTTGATATTTTCCAACATATATCTTCGGCTGATATAGTCAAGACAAAACTGAAAAAAGTGATTAATATTTTTATAATTAATAACGTATATTTCATTAAATTATATAAAATTATTTTATATTTATTGTCCTTTTGCTCATCTCTTAATTCTTTTAAATTACACTCTTATCTTTATTATTCATTTTAACTTCATATTTTGTGAATATATTTAATTTTAATATATTTCATTTTATACTTATCATGTTAAATATATAACTTTATTTCATTTATTGACCCATTATGAACTTTAATTATGAAAAATTTACCAAAATTTTATAGATAGGTAACTTAAGTTTTTTTTATTTTTCATATAAATGATTTAAAATACATTATTTTACTCACTACCGATTTGATCTAAAATAAATTTCAGTTAAATTTAAATTTTAAATTAACATGTCATCCGATTTAATGATTAAATCATCCAATTATGACAACATCACTAAATACTTTATCGGCATAAGTTATCTTTCTAAGGAATATAAAAAAAATTGTTATATGTTACTTATTACAAGAACTTTGGAGGAGTTGAGATAAAAAAATGGAAGAGTTATCCAACCATTTTCGGTAAAAAAATTTATTAAACTAAGTTATATTTTATTGTCAAGTTTTACTTTTACCGAGTAAAACGTGATACATAAATAATACTAGAATCAAGTCAAAAAAATAATAAAATAAAGTCCAACCAAACAAAAACATTAAGGGATTTTTTAGTAGATCAAATCGTACTTTCAAATCATAATTTTTTGTTATTCAAATAGATGTACGATAAACTTATTGTGATTATTTTATAAAAATTTAAAATATATATATATATATATATATATAAATAAGACATTACTTTTACACAGCAAAACATCATGTGATACATAAATGACATGATTGGAAGTCCACCACATGTGAAAAGTGCGGCGGCCAGAAATATACATATAGAAAAGTTTTTTGTTTCTTCCAAGGATGAGATCGTCTTTGACTCGTCCGTGAACAACAAAAGTCCTCTCTCTCTCTCTTCCATAGCCAACATGGCCAGGTCTGTCCAGGTCGCCGTCATCGGAGCTAGCGTTTCGGGCCTCGTCGCTGCTCAGGAGCTTCAACGAGAAGGCCACCGAGTCGTCGTCTTCGAGAAAAATCACTGTGTCGGAGGCACCTGGATCTGCGATCCAAGAACTGAATCCGATCCTCTCGGTGTCGATCCGAACCGCAAAGTAATCCACAGTAGCCTCTACCGCTCGATGCGCACCAATCTACCCAGACAACTCATGGGATACTTAGACTACCCGTTTGTGAAGCGCGAATCAGGTGACCCGAGAACGTTCCCGGGTCACGAGGAGGTGGTCCGTTTTCTGGACGGTTTCGCGGAGGAGTCTGGGATCCGTTAGTTGACCCGATTCGAGTCGGAGGTGGTTCGGGTGGAGCAGGTCGGTGAAGGGAAGGAGGGATGGGTGGTTGAGTGGAAGAGTCGGAGATCTGAATCGTTGACTCGAGAATCATTCGAGGCAGTTGTAGTGTGTTCGGGTCACAGCACAATGCCAAAGCTCGCGGAGGTTCCGGGTATCGAAAATTGGAGGCGATACCAAATGCACAGTCACAATTATCGGGTACCCGACCCATTTCAAGGACCAGTAAGTGAATTTGTGCCACATTTGTGTTACTTTTGCAGTTTTTCTGGTATAGAGATAGTTATTTTTGTTAACAAAAATAAATATGGTTTTTAGTATTTTTTGAATTTTGAAAAATGGGCCATGTTATATACTATGTGTTATTATGAATTTTATATTTAAATAATAAAAATAGAACAGGTGGTGATTGTAATAGGATTGGAACCAAGTGGATTTGACATATCAAAAGATATTGGAAAAATGGCAAAAGAGGTTCACATAGCCATTCGAATGAATCAGATGTTTAAGAATGTGAAGCTGCAAGACTTTCACAACATAAGGCACCATTCTACGGTACACCCCTTTTCTTTTATATATATATATATATATATATTATGTTTCATCATATGTCTCTATAGCTTATGCTCCTTTCATAGGATTTGGATCTTTCTTGTCAGAAACTTTGGTATTTTTCTGTCTAAAGTCTTATTCGTTGGTTTAAGCCAATAGTTGTGAGTTCTAGGGGTGAACAGAATGCCCGAAAACCTGAATGCCTAGCCCGGCCCGAAGACTGATCAAGTTGCCCGAATAGATTCAGGCTGCCCAACCCGGAGAAAATTATACAGGTAAGGTCCGGCTTCGGGCATCACAGGTGGGCCAATATGCCTGACCCAACCCTGAATATATTTATTTGAGTAGCTTTTGTTTTTTTGTATTGTTATGTTATGTGACACGCACGACGTCGTTGAAGATGAATGAGTTGAGAACAAAAATCAGCCCTCAATCGGTCAATCCTCTTAGTTGCAAAAAACCAACCACAAGATTTCACCAAGTCGAACTGAAACCCTAGGCCTTAGCGGCGACCCTCCCTTTCATTTTTGCACCACAGTCTTTGTTCGTTCCCTTCTCCGAATCAGCAACCTTCTCTGTTTTAGTTCAGCAACTGGAATCCCCGCTCAGTTCACTGTTTGTGGTTGGAGCTTCAAGTCGCGCCCGAGATTCGAGTATCTCAGTTAAGCTACTGCTGCTGGTTCAGTAACAGTTGCTCGCAGTCGGGCTTTCCTTGGTTTGGATTGTTGCCCCTTCAACAGATCAAGACCTCCTTTGTTACAAATTCAATTTTTTAGACCACAAACCTTCGGCCCGTAGGTTCCGTCTTCTGATATCTCACTGGCGCTGTCGCAGCTCGAGTCACTCCTCCATCGATCTCTTTCCCTTAGGCACGTTCTTCAGTGAGATCTCCTTCCTTGTTGGTTCGGACATTTGAGTTCGTTCTGAGAACTTCACCCTGTTACTGTTTCTCTCTGAAGGCTCAATAGATAAAGGCATGTAACAGCACCGTTATTTCTTCAAGCTTTTGGCCTTTTATTTCAGCAAATTATCATTATTTGTTTGACAAATGATTTTCTTTAGTTTTGGTTATAGCCTTCGCTTTCCGTTTTCTTCCTTTTAGACACATGCGCACACACACATGAATCTCATTATAATTAAAACACTGCTAGACTCTGGGATATGAAGTTAGTGTAAATCTTTCTTGCGTTCAATTACTGCAGGTTTTGACTTTCAGCTTTCACGTAACCAAGTGTTTGAATTCCATAGGGTGAAAAAATTAGTTTAACAAGGATTGGTTCGTGATTTTTTTTTTAAAGTAAAAATTATTTGAACAAGTTGAAATTATGTCCCTTGCATCTTGAAGTCTATTACTCATTATATTTTATTTTATTGCAGTTTTAGCTGCTTGCAATGGAGGATCAAGGTTCTACTGCAACCCCTACTAGTGTTGGAACATCTCAGAATCCTGTGTCTACTGATCCTACTCCAATTGAACTATCTCAGAATCTTATTCCTACGGATCCCACTCCAACTCCAATAGGATCCACTCCTCTTAGTCTTCCTCCTCCAGCTACAACACATGCCCTCCAAAAAGTAGGATTAGATAAAGGTAAAAGAAAAAGAAAAGAACCAGAAAAGGTGCTTGACAAAAAGCCTTCCTCAAAATTAGAGGTGTGTGACTATTTTGTGAAGCTGCCATTTGAACAAACAAATGGAGAGCACAAGGTAGTATGTAAATATTGCAACACTAGTTATCTTTGTGATCCAGTCAAGCATGGGACAAATTTTTTGAAGAGGCACATACCCAAGTGTGCCAAGAACCCACATAAAGCCACCACTGATAATAAACAATCAATGCTAAACTACATGTCTACTGGGACAGGTGTGCAACAAGGAAGAGGACTAGTTGTCCATGTATATGATGAGAAGCGTTGTCAAAGAGCCCTTTCAAAGTTTGTTATTTGTGATGAGCAAGCATTTAGGATCGTTGAGAAGGAAGGATTCAAGCAATTTGTGCATGAATTGGAACCTCGTTTTCCAATTCCATCAAGGATGACGGTTGCAAGGGATTGCTAGCAGTTATACAATGGAGAAAAGAAGATGTTGAAGAAAGCGTTGAAGAAGTATGCTAATCGTGTGTGCCTTACTACAGATTGTTGGACGTCAACCCAAAACTTCAATTATCTGTGTTTGACAGCACATTTCATTGATCCTGAATGGAAACTTCACAAAAGAATCCTTAATTTTTGTATGATCGAAAATCACAAAGGTGACACTATAGGGAAGACGATAGAAAAAATGTTTGCTAGATTGGGGGGTTGACAAAGTGTTCACTATTACTATGGACAATGCGACGTCCAATGACACAGATTTGGCATACCTTAAGAGGCGTCTTAAGAGTTGGAAGGGATTAGTTTGTGGTGGGGATTATCTCCAAATAAGGTGTTGTGCACATGTGCTTAATTTGGTGGTCAATGAAGGAATCAAGGAACTAAGAGACAGCTTTGATGCCATTCGCAATTCAGTGAGATATGTTCGTTCCTCTCCATCAATACTCCAAAAGTTTAAAGTATGGGCTGATGCTGAAAAAATAGACACCAAAAGTCTTGTGTGTTTAGATGTTAGTACTCGATGGAATTCAACTTACTTGATGTTGGAAGCTGCATTAAAGTTCCAAAAAGTGTTTGAACGGATGCTTGATGAAGATGATGATTATCGTTCACACTTCAATTTAGATTCTAAGCGGGATGGCACTCCTCGACATCAAGTTCCTACCACAAATGATTGGAGTCCTACGTGTGTTTTTGAAGGTTTTTTATGACATTACTTTAATGTTCTCAAGCACACTTAGTGTCACATCAAATTTGTGTTTCCATCAAATTACTCAAATCCTGCAAATGTTGCAAAAGAATATAACTGATTCTGATCCTCTTCTTGGAGAAATGAGCTTCAGCATGCATATGAAATATGAAAAATACTGGGGTTGTACAGACAATATGAATCATTTGTTAATAGTGGGAGTGATTTTAGATCCTCGATACAAAATAGATTATGTAAACCATATATTTCAAAAGATGTTTAGTGATGCTGATGTAGTTGAGGCTATGACAAAGAAGGTGAAAGATTGCCTGTATTGCCTGTTTGATGAGTATTCTATGGGAGTTTCAACCCAATCAAATATTGATCCGGCATTTAATTCAGGAGGAGCCTCAATTGCTGGTTTATCAGGTGCATTGTCATCTAGTTTTGCTAATGATGATGATGAGGATCCAGGTGCTAAATGGTTACAATCAATGAAGCAAAGAACCATAGTAGATTCTCAATCAGAATTAGATAAATATCGTTCATCTAATTTGACTGATGATATACCATCTAGTGTTAATTTTGATATATTGGCATGGTGGAAGGCAAATTCCACTAAATTTAAAGTGTTCTCTTGCATGGCACTTGATGTGTTTGCCATTCCAGTTTCGATAGTGGCGTCTGAATTTGCATTTAGTACAGGAGGGCGTGTAGTTGATCAGTATAGGAGCTCTTTATCTCCTAAAATGATCGAAGCACTTATTTCTGCTCAAAATTGGCTGCAACCAGGGCAATCTCTCTAAGAGCTTGTACGAAATTTGCGTGAGTTTGATAACTCTGAGGAGACGGAAAATATACTTCAGTCTGGTAATATTTTAATTTATATATAATTTGTTTCCTCTAATTATAATATCTAAATTATTTATTAAAAAATGTAATTTCTTTTATATATATATTTTTTCAGATGTTGCAATCATGCATGATGGTGAAGGTGGACTATTTGATAGTATCACAACCCTTGATGATTGAATGATCTGCCTAGCAGCCTTGAACTTGTTATAATTTCTGATGGTGTATGAACTTTATCTACAATGATTTCTTTTGTTGTGTTGTAACAATTTTAGTTATTTTATGTGACTTCACAACTTGTGACAGAAATTTGATCCAATATCACCAATTTTATTAATATTTGTAATTTGTAATATGCTGTATAGTCATTGACTCGTTATATATCAACTTCACAGGCACTCTGATTTCTTTTTTTTTTTTCGCAGATAAAATGTGTTTATGAAGATGGATTGGTTGCCTTTGAAGATGGATCTTCAGTTTACGCGGATACCATAATCCACTGCACTGGGTATCACAATATATTTATTTTGATGCTGTTTTTTTTATCATTTTCTTAATTGTAAATTAGACTTTAACTCTGGTCAAAGTTTGATTTTTATTGCCGATAAAAATATATCAAACTCTTTGAAAAATCTAAACAAGCGAGGTCGGCAACCCAATTATCTTTTTAAACCGTATTCAAATTGTTCTTGATATTATGAAATTCTACTCATTGATCCAAAGTGAGGGATTGACTTTTACGGTGTGAATGATTATATGATTAGAGGAAATGTGATGTCTTTCCTCAACACAAAAGTTCAGATAGAAAAATATCCATTCTATTACTATTATTATTACTTAATAATTTTTATTTTTTTTATTCAATGATAAAGAAAATATTTTTCATCCACAAAATTATCATTTTATTTTATTTTATTGTTATTTCATTCTGCATATCAAACTAGTCTTGAATTTTGTTGAACATAATTAATGACAGGTATAAATATCATTTTCCATTCCTGGAAACCAAAGGAATAGTAAGTGTTGAGGAAGACGTTGTTGGGCCACTATACAAACATGTCTTTCCTCCTGCTGTAGCTCCATGGCTCTCTTTCATTGGCATAACCTCTCATGTTAGTGGTAACAAGTTTTACTTTCTAGTCCAAATAATTAATTTTATGTTCAATGGATTCCTATATATATAGGGATTTGGATTTTCTACCGTATTGATTATTTTTTTTCTTGTCCGTTGACTTGATCTATCTAATGGTTGAAAAAGAAGTGTAATCAAATAGTTGAGATATATGATAAATCGCAAATATAACTATTGAATCAAGTTTCTCTTCTAACTGTTTGATCAAGCAACCATACCAAATTTTAAATAAAAAAGACAACACAATCGTCAACAGAGAGAATCTATTTATTAAATTGTAGACAATAGAATTAGAAAAGAATGAAAAATCCGATTATATATAATGAAGAAAGATGGAATGAGGATGCAGGATCCGACATTTCATATAGTAGAATTGCAAAGCAAGTGGGTAGCAAAGATACTATCTGGAAAGGTTGAGTTACCTTCAGAAGAAGGAATGATGAATTCTGTTCAAAATTACTATCAATTCATGCAACACAATCAAATTGCCAAAAAATACACTCACTTTCTTCGTCCTCATCAGGTATACACAATTCTTTCGTTTAGTAGCTAGATATACATATATTTAATGTTTATAATCTATTTCATATGATGTATAGAACATATCTTAACTTCTACATGGACCATTGGCAGCTAGAGTATAAGCATTGGCTAGCAGAGCAGAGTGGGTGGGGTCCATTGGAAAAATGGAGGGAGAAGATGTTTAGTGAGGTTGTCCAGAAGATTCTGGAATGCAACACTTCTACATTGATCATTGGGATGATGCAAATTGGGATTCCATCATTCATTCTTCATATTCCTCCTAAAATGCAATTATATTGTTAATGAAAGATGGTTTCATTGGTAAGGATTGGTTCCATACTTTATAAAGGTATATGTATTTGTTTCAGTATGATTCCCGCTCAAAGACATTTTAGTATCCGACAGCGCCTTGAACAGGATTACCTCAAATAAGAGGATATTTGTAGTTTTTACAAAAAAAGGACTTGCTTTTTAATATTTTTTCTCCATATTTCTTTTCATATACAATTTTTTCCATTTATTTCATTTGAATGGTAGAAAATCACAAATTGTAACATTAAACCAAATATATTATTCATTTAAGTTACTACTAAGTATTATGATCTTTTCATGCAGACCATTAAATGAAAGATATATTATCCATTTAGACTATTTTCTTAGCCATATGTTCAAACAATTGACATATATCATTATTGCACAATTATTGAAGCAAATTCCCCTTTTAACAGTTTGTTCTAGCTATCAATCCAAATTTTAAGTAAAAGAATGTAACATAGTTTTTTAGAGAAAACAGTCTATTTTAGAAATTATAGACGATAAAATTAGAAATGAATGAAAATTGAGATATAATGAAGGCAGATGGGATGAGATGCGGGATCCCACATTTCATACAGTTGAATTGCAAAGCAAGTGGTTTGCAATAGGCAAAATTGTCATGTTACGAATAAACTATTGATAAATCTAAAATCTAAGAAATTTGAAAGAAAAAGAAAATATAGATAATAAACATTGAATATCAATATTATCAATATTAATAAAAATATAAAATCTCATTAATAAATCTACCCTATTTACTTCTCAAACTTCCTACGATATAATAAATGTCCTTTTATAACTAATTTTTGTTTACAGATTAGTTTGTAAACTTGATAAAGTGACGTGAGGAGTGTCAGCACCCACATAACATTAAGATGAGTGGGTAAGCCTAAGCCATTGCATAAGAATAATTCTTTCATGCGACCTTTCTTGAAAAAAAAATAATAATTCTTTCACGCCAAAAAACTAATAGGTCACTCAAAAATGAAAATTCTAAGAACATGAACCAATTTTCCAAAGTCATTGATGGCTATCATATGATCCCTGAATTTAGTCAATGGTAAAAGATAAATTGACATCTTTTTCTATTCTCATCTAACCACACTACCGTAACTATGGAAAAAAAATTATGGTTGGAAATTTGAGCTATAAATAATTTGTTAAAATATTTTAAATTTTAAAATCATTTTAAAAGACTTAAGAATAAGAGGAATATATTTCTCATCATTTCTAGAATTTATTGCAAGATATACTATTGATAAAATGTGTGTAATGAGATTTATTTATTGATAAAATGTATCTAAATTATTTTATGTAATGAGAATTTATTTCGAAGTAATTCATATTTATAATTGTTAAATTCTTTAAAAAGAGTTTAAAATTTAAATTATTTAATATGCATATATTCAATTTAGAGTCCTTAACTTTAATTTGTCCAGAAAGTATTTGGAAGAGTAAAATTTGGATTTTGCTTTGTACAAATCAGGCTCAAGCATAGGTCTGAATGTCTGATTGGCAACAAAGCTAAAAATCCATTTTCAAAATGGATGAATGTGAATAAAAAATTTGCAATTAGTGAGTAAAACTTAAGAAAAAAAAGTTTTTTTTGGACTTTTATATATATTAGATATATTTTCTTTTCTAGTTGATAGCTAATTTTTGGAATCCACATGTGCTCATAATAATCTATCTGAAATGTTTAGGTTAAAACTTCACAATCTAAATTTAATTTATTTTATTATTATATTTTTATTTTATTAGATTTAAAATTAAAATAAAAATAATTTTATAATTATCATTTTTTTAAATAATGTTATTATTTAACAAATTAAAATAAAAAATTTTAAATTTGTACTGTGGACATTCAAACTAGACAGTGATTTACTGTGATGAGCATGAAATGGAATGGGAATTCCGAACCTTCGTCGTCCCGGACTCATTATCAGTCCGACATGGATTTCTTTTGTCAATTTCACTTTCGTCAACGATTTCGCTTTCTCTCGTCGGTTTCACCAAACTAAGAGTGAAGAGCCGCCATTCCTCCTCCTTAAGAGCATCATCAAAACGCCTCAATGGATTCTCTACTCCATTCTCGTCTCCGAGCTCCACCATAGTACTACTACACTCCAGAAATGGTTCAATCCGTGACCGTCGCTGTAATCGGAGCTGGCGTTGCCGGTCTCTGCGCAGCCCGCGAGCTTCGGAGCGAAGGCCACACAGTCGTCGTCTTCGAGAAGAGCGACCAAATCGGAGGTACCTGGAAGTACGACCCGCGAACCGATTCCGACCCTCTCAGCCTCGAGCCGACCCGAGAAATCGCCCACAGCAGCCTCTACCTCTCTCTTCGCACCAATCTTCCCAGACAGCTGATGGGTTTTCTGGACTATCCGTTGCCCGAAAATCGCGAAAATGGGGATCCGAGAACGTTCCCGGGTCACGAGGAGGTGCTCTGGTTCCTGAACAAGTTCGCTGACGACTTTGGGATTCGCGAGTTGGTTCGATTCAATAGAGAAGTGGTTCGGATCGAGCGAGTGGGGGGGAGGAATGACAAGTGGATCGTTGAATCGAAGAGGAGTCGTGGCAGCGGCGGCTGCGGGGGGTGTGATTCTTTGTTTCGGGACTTTTTTCAAGCAGTTGTTGTGTGCTCGGGTCACTTTACTGAACCAAGAATCCCTGAAATTCCAGGTAAGGTGTGAAAGATTCTATTGATTCTAGATTGAATGAAAATCAAGGGTTGAAAACCAAACTAAACCGATCAAAATGAATCAAAAGAAATGGACCAAGAACACATTTCTAAAAACCTTTTGAATTGATTAATGCTTTTTACGGTTCAAGGTATTGAGAAGTGGTCGGGATATCAGATACACAGCCACAATTACAGGGTACCCGAAACATTTCGCGATCAGGTACTGGAGAATCTACCGTTAAGCTTTAGCTTTCAATCGGCTCCAAGTGTTTGTGGCCCACTCATTTTGTTAATAAAATTAAAAACAGAGAGTGCGTCACTCTATAGTCTCATTTGTTTACAAATGAAAGCCGTATTTTGAAAGAGTTGACACTGAAATGGCGAGTTTTTTTTTTAAAAAGTCCACACGTATAAAATTTTGATCGAAGAATATTATGAAATTAGTAAAAAAAAAATTTATGTTTTCTTCTATCTGTTGTTAGTGAAAGTGTTAGTCCGACACTTTTGTGGCTTGTTTTTTATACGAGGTTTAAGGTGTCATTGACTCGTCGGCGCAGAATCTGTTCTTATGAAAAAATTCCTCTACCTTATTTGAGTCATGACGCTTGATCTTGAAGAAAGTATAAAAATAAAGGTCGTTTTTTAATCGAAGTGCTCTCTCTCTCCCTCCTCTATGAGGCAAATTCTTTTTTTTTTTTTAATCTTTGCAGCATAAATCTTTTTTTAAGAATTGACTCCAATTAGGTCATTATTTATTACAAATACTAACATTCAATATTTCTTATACTTCGCCTGGACTGGCCATTTGAAATTAAAGTTTAGATAGCAAACGGATCAGGAGGCTAGAGAGCAATTGAATTAATTTAAAAAATCATTTTTATTTATATATTGGTTGCTTCGTGAAAGCACCGGTTAGTACTATATCACAGTTATTTTCATACTGTATAGTTTAACTAGATATCATGTGGTATAGATTCAATTGAGTTTTACGTTGGGTATTGAGGACTTAACTAGATAATATATATAAAGAGTTAGTTTTTGATAGAGATAATAATGTCATATCATTCTTATAACTGACCTTATTTAATGGGATAATATTTGTTGTGCAATATTCTTTGTGAAATATTGTGCTCCTAACAGAGCGTGGTGGTGATTGGATTTGGACCAAGTGCCTTTGATATCTCCAGAGATATTGCAAGAGTAGCTAAGGAAGTTCATATAGCAACAAGAAGAGCAGATGTAAGGGTTATGAAGTTGGCAAACCATGATAATATATGGCAGCATACCATGGTATGTGAAACAATTAACCTTATAATTACAAAACAATATATTGTTTATAAATGCAGATTTGTTCTTGCATTGCTCACTGTTCTTCAAGTTACCTTTTTCAAATAACAAGGGAAATTTAATTTCCCATCTCTGCTGCTTGTGTCATCTTTGCATGCTTGACATGTGCAAACTGTAAATTTTTTTTTAAAAAAAATTTCCTTTAACAATCTGGACAAGCTGGGGCTACCGAAGCATGTTTTTTCTCCTTATTTTTTAGAAGATAGGTAGGTTGGTCCACTGCCAACAAGGATTAGCCATCAAAAGTTAAACCCAAGACCCTTTGTGTCAGCTTTTCTGCTTCTGCTTCCGCTTCTGCTTGGTACCACCAGCTTGTTTCAGCTTAATCTCTTGCTTATTGATCCCAAGGGCCATTTTTCTTCACAGGTGAAATGTGTATCTGAAGATAGCTTGATTGTGTTTGAGGATGGATCTTCTATTTCTGCTGATGTCATTTTCTATTGTACTGGGTCAGTATATATATATATATATATATATACACAATGAGGAATCTCTTGACTTGACGTTGGTTTTGTGATGACTTGATAATTGTGGCATTATTTGACAGATACAAGTACCACTATCCATTCCTTGAAACTGATGGAATAGTAACCGTTGATGACAATCGTGTTGGGCCATTATACAAGCATGTCTTCCCTCCTGCTCTAGCTCCTTGGCTCTCTTTCATTGGCATACCTGAAAAGGTCACCACTAACTTGTTTCCCTTTTTTTTTTTCTCTCTCTCCCTTTTCTCCAATGTAAAATTATTCTTTTAATGCTTTTTGTTATTTCAACGATTTAGAAAAAAAAAAACTCCCAAAAAAGCAATAGTTAGTGTGTCTGATAAGAAATATCTAATTTTTGGTACTTCATTTATGTATAATTGATACATATACATCATGTGAAGAAACAAATCCAATTGCTGTAAAGCGATTCTCATAGGGAGATCCGTTTCCAACAGATAAGTAGATCAAGTTAATTCTCTGTTTTTTTTTTCCCATAACAAGATCAAGTCAATTCTAAATAGACTTGTAAGCTTGTCAAATTTAGGGTCCCACTGAAAAGTATGTTAAAGATGCTTACATATTGTTTATTACTGGTTTGGTCGACCCATTTTTTTGGACCTGATCTGCTTAGAAATTTTTCAAGTATGTATTTCGCTATGATAGTAAATATGTTATACATTCCATTTTAGTTCTGTAATTGGGAAACTAAGAAATATCAATGGGATTTTCTATATCATCTTTTTCTGCCAAACTGAGGGTGGGTGCATTATGTAATATTATTATTTATTGCAATGAAAATGTACATGATATGTCCTGAGGCTGGCATATTCTATAATTTTTAAGAAAAGCACTCTAAATTATATTGATGGTGTGTTGAGAATGAAAGAACTTACTCTGAACAGGATATCATCTTCCAAAAATTGGAATTGCAATCCAAGTGGGTGGCACGAGTTTTATCTGGTAAAGTTATTATACCAACGGAAAAAGAGATGATGAAGTATGTTGAAGAATACTATCAACAAATGGAGAAGAATGGGATTCCCAAGCACTTCACTCATTACTTGCATTTTAAGGAGGTATTCATGTCTCTTTACTGACTTCTCTTGGTCTTGCCTCTCAGCTTGTGTGCATACTTCTTTTGGGATTCCCAAAAAAAATGCATATCAACATATATATATATATATGTATATGTATATTAAAACTATTGGAAGTCGTTTCATTCACAAGTCATGAACAGTATAACTTCTCTTATAAACACTTTATTTTGGGCTTTGTGCAAAGTATGGGACATGTTTAATTTATATGATTTTACTTACTCAAACTTTCCATTCGATGGTTTTGTTTTTAATGTGTGCACTCAATATCCTGGACTTACCTTACTTTGATTGGAGGCCATTCAATGATTTTTTTGTTTTAAATATAAAACCAGCATTATCTTATATTTTAAGTACCTTCCATATATTCTTATTTTCTTAAAAGAAAAAAAAAACTATAAAAGGATGTTAGGCTTATTTTCAAAATTTATTAATCTGTGGTTGTATTTTTTTTTCTTGGTTCAATTTTCCTATTTTTGGGTGTTAGCAGTGTTGGAGTTATATCTAATAAATTTGATTTCTTAGGAAAAAAATTGTATACAAATTTTTAAATCTTTATTATCGTATATGCTTTTTGCAAAGGCATGATTTTTACAAGTCAGTATCGCATGATTTAGATTACATTGAATAATTTTTTACACAAGTATGCTCAGGTTGGATTATTAGTTCTGCAGGCTTGTAAATTAAAACAAAAAAAAATTATGAGTACCTAGTCGTAAAACTTTTAAATCTTTGTCAGAAAGACAGTTAAAAAAAGCATACTAGTTTATCCAGAAAGAAGTTCAGTGTTGGACATAACTTTCTGCCCCATTTCTTTTATTAACTAATTGCAAATCCATCCAGGTTGGGTACAGCAAATGGCTTGCTGAAGAAGCATGCTTGCCTCCTGTGGAGGAGTGGAGGGAGGAAATGTATGTTGAGAGCATCACAAAGATAAGCAACATGGAAGACAATTACAGAGACCAATGGGATGATGCTCACTGGGATGCAGTTATAAATGGTGAATCATTTCACTTGATGTGAGTGATGCTTTAGACAAATGATTTCTATATGCGTTTCTGTAAGTTTATTTCCCATATATTCATTATTATCTGATTTTGATCAATATCAGCTAAGCATATAGTTTTAGACTCGTGTGTGTGGGATTTCCTCTGGCTCTGGGGACCAAAACTTAAGAAATTGAATTGTGAATATTATCTTTAGTGTGGAAATGTGTCCTTTCTAAATTTTAAGAATGAATGAAACATCAATGCTATGAAGGGCTCATATTAGGTGCACAAAAATTAAAAATCATGCTGAAGAAACTAATGGGGTGGAGCTACACTCTGATGACATGAAGTTCACTGGTCGTAAACCTGGTGGACAATAGGCGTTGATGGCATTCTCACAGTGAACCTCCAGAAGACCACACTTCTCATCAAGTTCATCATCTTCGGCTGCATGCTATTTGTACAAATAAATATATATAGGTCCTTAAGATGTATTCCAAATTACAAAGATGACGAAAAGAAACATAAGTTAATTATATTTTGGTGCCTCCAGATTCTAAAAATTGCTACACTAGATCACTTTCATATCTGATGTTGTTGTGAGGAGAGTGAATCTCATGAAGCATCTTTCTGGAATACTGTGTATTTGGAGACACCTAAATATAATTGAAAGGAAGAAAAAAAATTGAAAAGCAATACCAAGTGTACATCTAAGCGTTCCTCAGAATAAGCTAGTTCTAACCATCTTTAATATTTATAAGGTGTTGTCAAGTGTACCTTTAGAGAATAATGGTGAAAGGAAGGAAGAAAACGCATCTTGCAGTACTCATTAAACATCAAAGTGAACACCAGTAGTGGAATCGTTGCTATGGAAGCAGCTGGTTTCAACTTCAATCCAAATAGACCAATCATGGTAATCTGCATGAGAATGATTGCAAGAAGAATGTAGTGATGAATGTACGGCCAATACTGTCCACATGTCTCGTAAGTTGTTTCATATACATCTTGAATCTGCAAAATACGGATTCAGAACAAACGATTTATATGCCATAAACACAACAATAAGTAAAAAAGATGAAATAATTGCAAAACTCAACTAAATAGGCATAAAATTTAGTTCCAGTGTTGTGCAATTTAAATGTTTTTAATGTGCTTGGAATCAGACAATATAGCTTGTTTGGTTTTCTATTGGAAACCACATTTTGGGCAAAGCAGCTTTCTTGGTGTTTCTCTGAAACGTGGTTTCCAACAAGAAACCAAATAGGCCAGTAAAATCTCAAATATGTCTTTTCATGTACTTGTGCATGGGTGGTTTTTTTTTGGTAGAAGATAAATGTAACTCGGTTTCTCTCCTAATTTCCTTCTCTAGTCCCCTCTAGATCTAAAGCAAAGTACTTTGGATCTGGAGGGGCCTCTTTGGATCAAAGGGGGCCTGAAGAGAGTAATCAGGAGAGAAACCAAATTGAGTTAAATGAATTTGTTTGATGCTGAGAAATTCACCTGGTTGACATAGACAACATAGCCTAGACAGAAGTAACCAATAAGAAATGGGAGTAGCAATGGTGCTACAACTGCATACACTATACCAATTAGTATTGAAAGAGAGACCAATGGGATAATTCTGAAGTAGGGCAAAGAGTAAAGATATGGATTTTTCTCTCGTTGGCAACCATAAAAACAAGACTTCACAAAATCCCAACTTAATAAGCCAGGCTGAAGAACCTCAAAAGAAAACCCTGACAGACCATCTGTCAATATGTATGTCACAAAGAAATCTGCCTGCAACAACATAGTGAAAATGTCATAACTTTATTAGCAGATTGTGCAAATTACCAAATATAGGTGTAGAATATGCAACTCTCACGCAGCGTTTGGATGAGGTATTTTCATAAGGGAGAATCATTTTAGATAGTATTTGGAATACTTTATTGTTTGAAAAAGTAACAAAAGATATCAATTATGAACATCAATCAATGTTGTTAATATCAATCAATTTTGTTAGGAACACTATTCATAAGTTGTTAATATACTATTCACGTAATGTATCGGGGTCTCATATAGTTAAATGAAAAAAATATCAAAAGTGGACATTCTTTTATATTGATTAAGTATCCAAAAAAAGGGGAAATTTCCTCGGATTTCTGAGATTTACCACTAAATACATAATATTCTAGGATAGATAAAGAAAGAATTTAAAACACGTTTCATTTTATAGAAACTCTTAAAGGTTGTTAAAAATTATATACAGGACAAAGATAAATATAAGACATAGGATAGGCAGAATATGCCAGGAAGAGCAGAAGCAAAACCAACATTCTTGGTTCACACCAAAAAAAAAAAGGAAAAGAAAAAACCAACTTACTTGTGCAGAGACAGCCTTGGCAAAATGACTGGGAATATTTTTAGGATGACTGATAAATAGTCCAAGCACATCAAGAAGAGATCCTGATAAGACACTCAAGAAGAACACATTTCCAACGAGAAAGTAGAAAACCATATTGCAAGCTTTAATCTCCTCCTTACTTCTCGCAATACATCCAGCTGCTTTGGCCATTGCAAACATTGCAAAGGGCACGACATAAATAAATGCTTTGAGCACAACACTAGGAAGATACCCTGTCACTACCGAGCTTAATCCTGGTCTAATTAAATGTATTATGTGTCAAAACAGGATAAGGAAACAAATATTTTCATTCGACTGAAGCCACTGATGAATAATACATCCATGAGAAATGAAGTGAGAGGTCAACAGATGCAATGCTAAAAATCCTTTATAATGAAAACACCATTATTATAAATTATAGGCTTACACGGGCAATGAGATAGCTCACGTGGCATCAAGCTTAGTGTTTAAGATTGAGGTAAGCATAACGTAATAAAAATTATAAGTTGTTAGAAATAGGCATCCAATTTGATATGCTGAAGTTAAACCAAATGCATCCAAACTCAGAAGTAATTTGTATTCATTTAATTTATAGCCAGTTATCAATACTTTTGTCTATGTGGCTTGACATTGTATGAGAGCCTATAGAGAAAGAACAAAACTACACAAAAATTGAGGAGGAAAACAAAATAATATGAAATGTAAGATATTTTTTTGAGATTCAAAGATAGTAATAATTTTTATAACTGGGCATTTATCTTATATGCTGGGTTGATGATTCAAAGCTCAAAAGCAGCCCAATTGAAGGTTCCTAGAACCTGGCAAACGGCATGAGAAATGCATGAGCAATCCTTGCTCTCTAATCTTGTTCCAATTTTTTCTTTTTTCACTTGAAGATAATTAGATGGAGGAGAAAAATATGACTTGATGTTATATAATGCCGAAAGAGCATGCAGAAGGGCAAGAATCTCACATTAACTGCACAGCCATGGCAGGAGGAAACCATTTCTTGAGTTTCTCATATTTGGCTAATCCTTGCACAGCAGTAACAGGGACGGCAAAGAAAACTGTAAGCAGTGATGCTGCAATAAGAACACCAAGTCTGTAAAGTGGCACCACTCTATACGATGTTTTCAGATTTCCCCACGAAACATCTCTTGGTTCTGGAGCCATTTCAGTAATCCAATGAAGTGGATGCGAGTGCTGAAGCACCTGAGCTGCTACTGCAGCACCTGAGCGCGTCTTAAATGTGACAAAAGCGACTGGCAACTCCTAACACACGAAACAATTCGGGATACTTTGCTTTCAATTTCTACAATAAGACTAGAACACCAATTCTATTAACAGTCTTTTTTAAAAAATTAAAAAGTTTTCATACAAAGCAAAACATAATTATAAGCATCCCAGTGAGCAGCTACCTTTTGCTTGAGTGCATCTTCACTCTGTAACTGGTGAATCTTGTGACAAATTGCTCGAAGCTTTTCCTCAAGCAATGCTACTTTAGAAGAATCGTGTTGCAATGCTTCGAAGAGTGAAAATTTGTTCCTATGTTTATTTCCCATGGAAGTCTCTCTCAGATCCTCTACTCTTCTTGCAAGAGATTTTGCCTGGTTCTGCATGTATTAAATAAAATCTGTGAGAGAATCTGAATTGAAGGTAACAGTTGTCATATATGAAGACTATATATAGTTTCTGAATAAGAATAGGACCACATCTACTACTTTTTTGGCCAAAGACCATGTCTATTTCAAAACGGTTGTATCTATGAAAGAAACTTCGCTTCTGACAAACTATAAATTAGGAAAGCAACGATGGCAAAGACACAAGAGGGACCTACAATCACGCAGGACATGATTGAAGAAAGAGATTCATCACAATTGCTGTGCCTATAAGCAGGATATTCAAACTACTTGGTAATTTGCAGAATTCAAAATCTAGAGACTTTATGGAAAATAGTTCTTCCACTATTCCGATTTTGAGGACATGAATAACTCAGAATTTAAGCCATATAAAAATATGAAATTCAAAATTATTTATGTGTCACAATATCTCTGCTTTCTTATTTATTTTTTATGCGAGAGGAAAGAACAGAAAACAAAGGAAAACATTGAAGACAAGTACTATAAAAAATTTCTTTCCCACAGATTTCTTCCTCTTACACCCAACCAAAAAATAACAATAGATTTCCATAACAGTATTTAGTATCATGAAGTATAAAAACTAGATTTAGCATATAAGAGATTGTCAAATTGAATCCTTTGATAAAGTCAATGTCCAAAATCAAAAGTAAGCATATTAAAAAAATTACAAAGTCTCAACACGTAGCATGGAATGCTAATACTTAATTAGGCATCTCTTACCACCAATGCTTGAAGATCTTCTGCAGCATATATAATTTGATTTGAATGGTATGTATAGGGATGGTGTTTGGAAAAGAAATGATCAACAAAACACCTGCGAGCCTTATGTTCCATACATAAGGGAATCTCACGAACCACAATGGTAAACTGATCAGGTCTATTTTTCATGTTATGAACTTGTTGAATCCTTCTGGTCAAAATTTCATCGTATTCCTGGAGATAAAAGGATGCATGAAGGCACCTGTTATGTTAACTTTGTACAAATGACATGAGCATGTATGTCTATACTATTGTTGCTAGAAAAACGTTGATAATGCTATCAGAAATGGAGGATAGACATGAACTCTGTAGACATCAAACTTCTAAACGTACCTTATACAGTAGATACAGTCCATAAAAAGATATGAAACACAAACATGCAAAATGCACCCAGAGCCTGCAAGGAAAGCATAAAATCAGATGCGTTTGAGTGCAATGTGTATCAAAAGTTGTGCTCCAGAACATCATCTAGGCATATACTGCTATAACAAGATCAGTAGAACTGCAGAAGATCCATAATAATCACCTGTTATGGTTGCCAAGGACCATTTCAACTTCAAAACTCAAGTTCCTAAGAGAAGGTTCATAAATAATTTTATTTTAATCTCTCACATGCTTCCTCATACGGAAGGTCTTTGAGCTTCAAGTGTGGACAAAATACCATAAGGGGTGTCAAGGATCCAACTCTAAGCCACTTTGTCATAGAAAGCTCTAATATCATGTCAATAACTTCAACTTGAAAGTATAAACAATTAAGTGACATCTCATGAACAGTTTTATTGTATTCTTTAACAAGGATGTTATCTAATATTGGGAATCGTATGCATATAGACTTGTGGATACAGTGGTATACTATACGCACGTGCGTGTGAACTATGAGAAATGGAGTTATCAATGTACTTTGGAAATTATTTTATTTATGACTGTCCAAAATTTTGAAGATAATTGAGAATATCTGGAAGGAAAAAAAAGTTTCAGCAGCACCACAAGCTCCTACCTTTATGTTAGTGTAATTAAGAAAACATCAACTCTTGTGGGCTTGCATTACAGGGTAAGTTATATAACTTCAAACATGAGATTCTGTTAATGAAACATTTGAAAAATTTGTGGATGGACAAGTCTGCAACATTTTCAAGCTTTAAAATTTCAAATGCTGAAGCTGGAGGGAGGGAACAAGGAAAGGAAGAGAACAGGAGGAGGGAAGATCTTAAGAGGCAACAGAGTGATATTCAATAATGGTATGTGGTATATTCTTTTCTTTCAGCTTTTGTGTGTGTGTATGTGTGTGTAGCTATTCTGTTTGATCTAAAATGATTACTATAATCATCTTTTAAAAAATGACTTGTTAAGATTTCAAACAACAAACAATGGGAGAGAGAGGAATAAAAACCGAAGGCAAAGCAATACATATATCTTTTTGGTATTTATTATTAAATTCTCTAATACAAGTATAGCAGATGAAGACATTTTAGGTTAGTTCCACATGATTGGATCTTATTAAAAAAATTGTTCACTTATGATGATTTCATTAGAGAATCTAATTGAAAATACAGATGAAACTTTAATAAGTTTTGTCTACAAGCTACATATAAAAATAGTAGTTAATAAACAAAATAGACACGATCAATTACTACAGTCTGACGCCATGGGCATCTCACCTGTCAGATCCTATTCTAACATTGGATATTGTAAAAGAATCCATTGAATAGTAATTCCTTTCTGAAGCATCCCCACCACCGTAGTTAACTGGGAGAAGCACCACCAATCCTACAAGAGTACACACCGCAAAAAATTTGATGCTGCAAGGAACATTAAAATTAAAAAAATATATAATATTTATTAAGAATAACGTTAAAAATTAAGTAAACTTTAGAAGATTAGACAAAAATTGCACGCTAGGAGCACCTGATCATGGAATGTATGAATGCTGTGTGTGTGTATTAAGTGTTTAATTACTATCAAAATTTTCAAAAACAACGTTACAAATAGACTTTTTGGAACTAAAAAACCAATTAGTTCATAGAACAATGCCAATGGTACATTTCTTCTCCTTTCTAACTTGGCACCGCATTCTTTACTCTTTTCAACAAACTGCTAATTTTACATCTCATTATTAGAATGTTTCATCGCATATAGCCGATTTGCTAGAGATATTCAATTTTCTTACCCTATAGAAGAAAAAAAGGAAAATAATTTTCTACAGGAAAACTAGTCCTCAGGCAAGAATTCAAATTCCGAGATATGATCGGCAGAGAAAGAAAGAAAGAAAAAGAAACCGCCGAGACTTAAAAGAACAAACTGACCCAAACTTGAAGAGTCTGATGATGACAAGAGCATCAAGGCCACTGGATTGAATGATTTCATCTTCGGTGACGCGATAAGCGCGAGGAATCCAAGAGACGGAAGGAAGGAGGCGGGCAAGGGCGGAAGCGGAGTGGACGGGGAGGCTGTGGCGGTGGGCGAGGCGGCGGGCGTAGTAGATGGTGGCGTTGGAAGGCTGTTTCTTGAGGATGGAGAAGAGAGAGAGAATGATGATGGCCAAGCCTATGTTGATGGCGGCCGAAGCCAGAAGGCTGTGAGGGTGCATCTTTGACTAACTAACTTGAAGTGCAGAGAGAGAGACTCAGAGAGGGAGAGAGATTGGATAGGAAAGGAGAGAAGAGAAGGAGAAGCGGAGAGGGGTGTGTGTGGCGTGTGACACATCTGAGAGTACGTGGAAGAGTGTCGTGAGAGAAGAGGAAGTAACCGCCTTGGCTCCATTTGCATGTTGTTTCGTTCCCTATTATTATTACACGTCCCACTTCAACACTGTCCAAAAACGGACTTAACAAACTGTTACTTTGTCCTTTTCTGTTTTTATTCTTTTTATTATTATTATTTTTTTTTTTGGATTATTATTATTATTTTTATTAGGTTAAATTACAGTTTTTTTTACCAGTGGTTAAATTACAGTTTAATTTTCCATATTTTGGACTAAATTATTTTGATTTCATTCAAAGTCTTTTATTTTAATCACTAAATTATATTATTATAATAAATATCAATCAATATATTATATTATAATAAATTAAAATTTACTCTTATTATAAAATTACTATAGATTTATTGTTCACTTATCACATGGGCATGACCTCTTTTTTTTTTTTCAAATCATTTTGCATTCAAATTCAAATTTTGTGCGATCTAGTTACTCTAGTTTTTCAATTAAAACACAATGTGCACCATTTATACCAAAAAAAATTAGGAATTTAAATAAACTTGTATACTTAAGATATTATTTTGTCATTAAATTAGGATAAGTAAAAATTTTTACGCATTACTTACCTTACTAATAACTTTTGTTATTATCACTTTTAACTTATTTTTAAGTTTAAAATTCACTTACTCTAGTGGTTTGATATAAAAAAAAAATAACAATTTTAAGTTCGTCCAATCCATGTATGTTAATATCTCTTATCATTTAATTTTTTTGGTCAAGCCAATGTACAAAAAATTAGATTGACCTAGCCAGTTTAATCGAAAAATCAATAGAACGATGCCTGATCTTATTTGAAATTAAAAGTGGAACCGATGGAATAATAAACTAGTAAAACCAGTGAAGGAAATAATTTTGCTTTGAGTTTGAATTGGTTAATTTTTTTACTTTTTAATTTTTAATTTAAATTGTATTTCTGAGTTATGATTTATACATAGTTAATAAGATTGAGAAAAGAAAACTAATGGTCTATTGGGTAATAGATGTATACTCCCTCCTGTCTATATTATATGACATTTTGTATGAGAAGTTTTTTATGCAAAATATAGGATAATTGATATTTTTCTTTCCATTTTATCTATGTTTTTAATTTTTTCTTATCCCTTATTTATAACCCTACAATGATAATAGAATGGAGTATTTAATAATGGTAAAATAGGAAATGTTGATACTTTTTGCATTAATTTCAGGTAAAAAAGTAATTTTCTTAATATGTGTGTAATTGATATAAAATAGCTTATAATGTAGACCAAATGAAATATATGCTATAAATATTTTGGATGTCCATCTAGAATATTAATTATCTAGGACTTAGTCATTACTAAATAAAATACATTGATTTCTTGATTCTGTATATTTATTCATCTCTTCTCCTCTCTTAAAATTTCTTCTCTACTCTATTTGTTCATATATTTTATTAGTTTTACAACATGTTATCGGTTGTATATTTTCTTCCATTTATTAATAGAAAACATATTATTAAGTTTCTCTTATTCTTATTCTTTTTATTTTTCATCTTCATCCTCTTCGAATTAATTACTTACAGTGACTTTAAATTAATTATTTTTACATGTCACATTCAGGAGTATGGAGTATAATTTAGGGTCTGTTTGACAGTATTTTCTATTTTATTGTTCTCAAAACAATTTTGTAAAACTATTTTCTAAAACAAGTTTTGGAAACAAAAAAATAAAAAAATACATTTGAATAATTATTCTCAAAATCATAATTAGGTGTTAGATGAGTTATTCAAAATTTATAACTTAACTAACCATTAATGAGGTGAATATTTTTCACCTTTTTTTGTATTTTCTAGAATAAAAACTACAAAACATCTTAAAGATATTTTGTGTTTTCTGCTCTTTTTATTTTTCTATTTTCTAGAACATTTTATAAAAATATAGATTTATCAAATAAGTTTTTTCATTTTTCTGTTTTTAAAAACAAAAAAATTGTTTTGTAAATATTTGCCAAACATGTTCTTAATTTCTCTTTTTTGGCAATTAAATTGAGATGTCATATCTAAAAGTATTAACGCAATTTAATTTCTCTACCATCCCGAAATATAAGGCAATTTAATTTCATTGATACGTCGCATCCAAGAGTATGGAGCCAATTTAATTTTTCTATTAAGTAAATTTTGAAATTATCCACATAGAATATAAGGTAGATCCTAAAATTATCTATATATACTCAAAATTAAGAAGACTTGAAGTTATCTGCACTTCCATTATTTAATTTTATTAATATGACACATTTAGAAATATTTGGCATAATTTAATTTCTCTATTAAGCAGATTCTAAAGTTATCCATATAGGATATAAAGTGAATTATGAAGTTTTTCACAATTTATTCAAATTTTGGATTTTTAAGTGTGTTGGGCATTTTCCAAATTAAATAGTGTGTAAAAGTTTGCTTTCTTTATAGTTTTACAACAATTGCTATATTATGATTTTTTTTCTGTTTCGTGGACTTATAGTAAATTAAGCTGAAGATGATTTTAAAGCATATGTATGTTGCTTAGGAGAATTGAAAATTTTATTTTAGATAAGTGTAAATTAAATTATATATAAATAAATATGTATGGTTATAATAAAAGTATATTTGATCTTACTGTTTCAACAGAATTGCTTTTAATATGGGATAGCTCTTGATTTATTTGTTATGATTCTAAATTCAAACTTTATTTGAATGTGATAGTAAAGTATTTATTATTTGATAATCATATATTCAATATAAATGAATCTTTGATTTTTAGTTTTATTAAATTGATTCCTTGTCATCTTATGGAAATATAATAATAATAATAATAATAATAATAATAATAATAATAAAACTTTATCTCCATTGATGGGTCAATATTTGTTTTTCTGGTGGATTATGAGAAGCGTGATTTATATTAAAATTATAGCGTTTATGTTTCTTTAGTTTGTATTAATGACAATATGATTTGAGGAGCATCCTTTTTAACTTTATGTTTTTTTAATTAGTAGGTTAAAACCCACTTTAGTGTTATGATACATTATTTCTTATATAAATATTTTTTGATAGATATATAAAATTAATACATTAATTTCTCGGTTCTATATATTTACTCATCCCTTCTCTTAAAATTTCTTTTTTACTCTATTTATTCATATGTTCCATTAGTTTTACAACAATAAATATTATAAAATTATAAAGTACCTAGATATCTTACATCTCATATATATAGATATTTTACATCTCATACTATTTTTAAAATATAAAATATTTATTCATTTTTCAAATTATCTTTTATATATTTTCTTTACTCGCTTTACTTTTTTATTTTTATTGTTATTGTTTATATAATAATATTATTATTTTATCTTTGTTATTCAAAATAATTAGTATATCATCAAAATTATATTAATTAAATCATAATTAGTTTAATTATAGTCCAACTGCTTAACCGCTCCGACTAGTCTAATATCTGAGTCGATTTTTAATAGCTTAGATCAAACACATCAATTGTGACTTTTGTATCCTAACTAAGCCGCAATTTTTACTCAATGGCAAGTGTAGAATGATTAAAGCAAGAGATATTCAATTGATATCACAAAAATGAAAAATAAAAAGGGAAGATAGAGCTCTAATAAGTGCTTATATTTTCAACGAAATTCGGTCTCAGCCCTTGCACTTTAATTTTTATTTTTTAATTTTGAAAGGCATCCTTTGCATTTTCAAATGTTTGAGTCGTTCCCTCAAGTTTTAGAAAATGGTTTGAGGACAGTGAGGTGGACGAAAGGATGTTAAATAAGCCGAGATGGCTAACGGTTTATTCAGAGTGGCAGTATGTTGGCACATGGCTCCACATTGAGCAACATGCATGTGGTAAAATAAAACTCTTGCAGCTTGATGACACTGTGTGGACGAAGGACTAAGCAGAACAAAACAGGACGAAGACCATTTGCATGAGTGCTTGGCACTTTATCTCGTGTGTGTACATATATATATATATATATTTATATATATATAAAGAGAGGACACAAGAACAAGACTCATGCCTAGCCCAACTCTTTGTTTGATTCGAGAGATTTGGAGAGAAAGGAAAAAAAAAAAAAATTTCAATCATTTTTTTTTTCTAAATTAGGAGGGAGTACTTTTTTTTTCATCTTTAGACGAAAAAAGAAAGGAATAAGATGGGAGTAAAAATAATCCTCTCCTTTTATTTGGTCTAGAAAAAAAGGTGGATAAAAATTCCTTCTCTTGCCTCGTTCCCTCTCCAAATTTCTTAAATCAAATTGAGAGGAAGAGAACACAAGAAATTGCTAACTTAAGCATTGACACGTCACAAAACCATGAAAGTAGAATATCCCGCCCTCCAAAAGTTAAAAAACGCAGCTAATCAACAGGACAAACTAAAAACTAAGGCCCGTTTGGTTTGTAGAATTATTGGGATTTGATTGGAATGGAATGGTTGGAAATATAATGGAATAAAATCTTGTAAGCTAAAATTTTATTTGGTTCACCATAGGAAAAACATAGGTAACAACTTGAATTTATTTGGTTGGATATAAGAAAATAATGGAATAAGATATAAATAATGTACAAAAATTCAAAATTGCACCTAAGTAAAAATTTAGCCCAACATCAATTGCTCCAATATTGTATTCGTACTGTAATTTTTTTTTTTTTTAGTTACAAACGGGTGACATCTTTTTTTTTATTTAGACAATAACCTCATATTTTAAGTTTTTACATATTTTTATTTTTATTAAATAAAAAATATCTAAGTATAAATTACAATATAAAAAAGAAAAGGAAAACTTACGTATATTTCAATTCTTATTATTTTTTATTTTAAATTAAATATTTTTAGAGAAAAAAATCATATAAAAAAATTACATTAAATAATTTGTATGAATTAATAAAAAATTTTCAAGAGAAAATGGGATATATAATCTGTGAAGGATATTTTAAGAATGATATTTCATAATTAAGATCATTTCCCTCATTTAGTCTCCATTCCTAGTGATAGGAATAAACAAAGTCAGGGTCTAAGGTATGAAAGTTAACTCCCAAATCTTTGGTAATCTTCATTTTCATGGGAGTCTAGATTCCTATTCTCATGTCTAACCAAACAGTCCAAGTGTGGGAATAGAATCTGGATTTCCATTCTATAGACACCTAGAAAATGAACAAACGGGCCCTAAAGCAACTAAAAATGGCAAATACAGAAAGAAACTTTACTAAGTTTTATCTACAAACTAAAGCGTCACCTGATAATAATAATAATAAACTCCAGACCTGTGTAAGGCTCCAACCAAGTATAAAGCTCTACCTCCCTAGAGATATGTCTCTCACTACACGTCCTCACGTAATGGAATAGGGTGGAGAATACGTTGAACCATGACCTAGCTACATTACATGATCCCTTGACGTACATGTTCATCTCTTACCCTTTGCATTCTTTATACATAAACGAGCATGGAGCCACTGTCAATGAACCACCATAGCCACATTAACTTATTTGATGCTATTTAAGGTGTGTTTAGATTTATTTATGTATAAGTGTTTATTCATAACAAATTATGACAATAAATGATTATATTACAAGTGATTTATGTTTGGATATTTTTACTTTACAAGTGATTTTGAGAAAAGAACTATGTTTAGATTTTAGTAGTTTAAGTAATTATTGGGTAAATAATGAGAAGAAAATATGAAATAAATTATTATTATATGAGAATAAATAATGATCATAAACAGCTTTTACCTATTTATCCAAATAATTACTTAACAATCCCACAAGTGATTATACAATTCATGTGTGTGTTTGGATACTCTCCTTTATAATTAATTATACTCTCTCATAATCATTCATAATCATTTATGGGGAGTATCCAAAAAGACAATTAGTCCATCATACCATCCTCAAGCCATTTTCTAAAACATTGAAAACTATAGGATGCTTTTAGAAATAAAATAAAATAAAATACCGGGACTTAAAACCAAAATTCACTAAAAGTATAGGGACCGGAGGCACCAATATTTTCCCCAAAAGTTATATATAATTTCTATTATATATATATATGTAACCATTTATGTATTTGTTTCTATAATATGTTTGTGAAGATTATGGGCTGCGAGCGTGCTGTAAACCTCACAATATTGCTTAAATAAACTAACTTAAAAACAAATGTGAGAGCTTTTAGGGTTTTTACCATAATTTGCTTGAGTGTTTGTGTGCTTTGATGATTGGTGATTGTAGATGATGTGTCTTGTTTCCTATAGTTGCCCCTTCATATATATATATATATATATATATATATAAGTATTAACTTGATTGCACTTGCAAGAATTTTATGACTGTATCCACTTTTATAGTCATAAAGCTTCCCCATTTTTAACGTTCTAGAATCTCAGTGGATCAACATGATTTTTCTAGAAGACAATTATTTTAATTATCTTTGGACGTAAAAATCCGTAAATAGGCTCCATAATTTATTTGGGCTTGATTTGATCCACTAAAATATGGACTAAACGGTATCTTTTAATTTTTTTAATGGAAACACAATATTATGTTTTTTTATTTTGTTCATTATGTTTTTTTTTTGTTTTGGAAGATTAAAATTTAAATTTTGATCGCTTTCTATTTGCATTGCATTTCACAAGATGAGCTGAGCTAGATGGCTATTTCATTTTATTTTTCATTCATTCATTCTATCCTCCTTTTGGGCCACAAAAAAACCTAAGCTACTCATATCGGTGCAAGATAGGCCCATATTACCAAAAACCCGAGTATGTAGGCATAGCTAGCGCCACTCGCCCTCATGCTTTCTTCTTCAGTATTTTCTGCGAGGAACGGAAACCGCTCCGCCGCCTCCCATCTAAATTTACCAGTTTTTGATTGAAATTCTTTGGCAGTCTTAGTTACTCAAACCCTTGGAGGCATAAGAGCAAGTCATTTAGTAGGTATGTTCTTGCTGCTTAACATGCACCGTTTTATTTTCTTTGCCCTTCTCCGTTGCATGTTATCTACTTGTTTGTGAGTTTCGTCATGCTACTTTCTTGCTTGGGTAAAGCCTTTTGAAAATTATAGAGCTTCAAGTTCAAAAATTTCTCATATTGCTTCTGCTTACTGTGATTCCTACATTGGGTTGGAGACATTCACGTACATAGTGGCAAAAACAGTTTAATGAAGTGCTTTCCTCATTGTCCAAACAAAAAAATTAAAGAAGAAGTGCTTTCCTCAGTAGGAAAGTGCTTTTGTCTTCTTGGGTGCATATGAGATTAGTGTAGTGGGTTGAGTAAGTCGTTTTTGGTGAAAAATTGATGTTTCTGGAGATTTATTTTATTTTGGGTAGGTTTTTGATGGATAACTTGTTGTCTTTTTCCCCTTCTTTTCAGTGTTGCTCGGGAGCCAATAAAATGCTTGTGTTGTTTGAAACACCGGCAGGCTTTGCCCTTTTCAAGGTGCTTGATGAAGGGAAGCTTTCTAAAGTTGAGGTAATTATTCTAATAATGTTGAGAGAATAAAAAACTTGCAGTGGAGGTTATTTTTCATTCAATATGTCGCAAACTAATCTGGGGCCCAAGTGATTTTTGTCTCATTTCCAGGCTGCCCTGCTGAAATAAAAATAATTTTCTTTTCCTTATGTTTTCTTTGTTTTACTTTTGAATCTATCAAAAGCATTTTTAAAGTTAGGTTGCAGCCTTCTTTTTATGTATTCAATAACACCTTGGGTTTTAGTTCTGGCAATTTTGAAAGTTGACATGTTTCTCTTCTCTCTTATAACTTCTTTCAATCTTATTTTCTTTTTTCAAAGAAACAGAAAGGCCGTCTGTTTTTGAAGATTTGGGACAATAGAAATTGTAGGTTCCTATATATGTATTTGAGCTTACCAATACCATATTTTTGTCTGAATTTCCATTAAATCTGATATGACAGTTTATATATGTATCTGTCCTGTTTAGCTTTCCAACTTTCTTACTGTTGAAGTTTTGGTCTGATTGTTCTTTTATATAAAATGTTTTTATGCAGGACTTATGGAAGGAATTTTCCAGTGCAGATACAGCTAGACAGGTTCTCTTTCTTTATGCATGCGTGCGTGCGTGCTTTATCATTATTATGAGTGCTTCAAGTTTTAGATGACCTGTGAAGTTTACCTTGCTTTGCATCCCATTAGGTGGTCAAGCTAAAAGCATTTTCTAAGTTTGAGAACACATCTGAAGCTCTAGAGGCTGCATCCTTGCTAATTGAAGGTAAAGCTAGTAAAGGTCTGCGCAAGTTCTTGCGTACTCATTGTGAGAATGAAACCTTAGCTGTGGCTGACTCAAAACTTGGGAATATGATTAAGGACAAATTGGTATGACATCTAATCACCTTCTGGAAACTTTTGATAACAGTTTGTTTTGCTCTTGTATATAATTTAACAAAAATTTTGATTGCAGAAAATAGAATGTATCCACAACAATGCTGTTATGGAGTTAATGAGAGGTGTAAGGAATCAGTTAAATGAATTGATCCATGGTCTTGCTGTACAAGATATGGCGCCTATGAGTTTGGGTTTATCTCACAGCTTATCAAGATACAAGCTGAAGTTCAGTGCAGATAAGGTATGCTTCATCTTGGTTTTGGACATAATGAGCTCATATTATTTCTTTTTCTGCTTTTAGCTTTTCAGTGTGATGCTGGCACGGGCAATTTGGCATATATAGTTATCTGCTTAGTGGCATCATCATTCCAAAATGTTAACTATTTGATGTAGGATGATTCATTCCAGAAGTTCCATTTTATTTTTTCTCATGTCATTGATTCATAATATTAATAGATATTGAATGATATTATGTTCACTTCAAAATATGAGAGAGAAATCAGGTTTTTCTAAACAACACTAGGAACAGTAAAGCATATTGCTAGAATATTAAGGATTAAAAAAAATTAAGATGGTCTGGTCGTGTGATTAAAATTCAGTGTGTTGTGGAATCTGTATCTCGTTCTTATGTTTCCATGTACAAGTTCAATCCCTCATGATATCCTTTAAGGAGAGGATATGTGCTTCTTAGAGACTTGTTGGATAATTAAAAATATTAGTGTTGTTTAATTTAATTTATTTCATTTAATTCTCTGATTTTTGGTTGGTAGGATTTGACATTTATTGATTTTGAATTTTGTAAAAAATAAAATAGTGAAATGTTATTTCATATAGCTGTTGTCTGAATATAACCTGCCATTTTTCAGGTGGATACCATGATTGTTCAAGCTATTGGTCTTCTTGATGATCTTGATAAAGAGCTAAATACATATGCTATGAGGGTTCGGGAATGGTATGGTTGGCATTTTCCTGAGCTTACTAAAATAATACAGGACAACATCCAGTATGCAAAAGCAGTTAAACTGATGGGTGATCGTACTAATGCTGCAAAGCTTGATTTTTCTGAGGTAGGGTTTATCATTGTTTAGGCTGACTGTAATGTCACAGCCTTCATTCGCTTACATGTCTTGTAGGATTCATTAATGGGTTGAATTAAATTAATTATTATCATGGATATCTTGAAATATTTTATAATTTCAATTGGTGTTCTAGGAAAAACATCTACATGATTGTTAATACTAAGTTTCTCAGAATGAAAATTTTATGAATGAATTTTTATATGTTCTGTTAATGCTTGTCATAGATTTTGCCAGAGGAATTTGAGACTGAACTGAAAGAAGCAGCTAATATATCCATGGGAACTGAAGTTGGTGAGCTTGACTTAGTGAATATTAGAGAACTATGTGACCAGGTTTTGTCTCTTTCAGAGTACAGAGCCCAACTATATGATTATCTTAAAAGCAGGATGAACACTATTGCACCCAATTTGACTGCTCTTGTTGGGGAGCTTGTTGGTGCTCGCCTTATTGCCCATGGAGGTAGCTTACTCAATCTTGCAAAGCAGCCAGGGAGTACTGTACAGATTCTTGGTGCTGAAAAGGCTCTCTTCAGGGCCCTAAAGACTAAACATGCTACCCCAAAATATGGGCTTATTTATCATGCATCATTAATTGGTCAGGCAGCTCCAAAGTTCAAGGGGAAAATTTCTCGGTCACTTGCCGCGAAGTCAGCATTGGCCATTAGATGTGATGCTCTTGGAGATGGTCAAGACAATTCCATGGGATTGGAAAATAGAGCCAAGGTGCTTGTGCTATTTTCTCTAGTTACTTATCCTCCTTCTGTTGCCTCTTGCTGCCATTTCTTATAAGTACTTTCACGCAGCTTGAAGCTCGCTTAAGGAACCTTGAAGGCAAAGAACTAGGTAGATTTGCTGGTTCAGCTAAAGGAAAGCCGAAGATAGAAACTTATGACAAGGATAGGAAGAAAGGAGCTGGAGGTTTAATTACTCCAGCTAAGGTGTGATGCTTGCTTCATTTTTGGTATTTGTATAAGCATGTGCCATATTTTTTTTTTTATGTGTTGACTCTTGTGTTCTATGTAGACATATAATCCTACTTCTGATTCTACTCTTGGTCAAACGACTCCTGGTGCTTCTGTGGGTGAGGAAATGCAAGAGCCTCCTATTGCTGAAGAAAAGAAAGAAAAGAAGAAAAAGAAAAAAGAGAAAAGTGGAGAAGATGATGCAGCTTTACCAATTGATGAAGGTGCTGGCAAGGAATCAGATCATGCAGAGATTGCGAAGAAGGAGAAGAAGAAAAAACGAAAGGATTCTGCTGAGGATGGCCAGGTGCCAGAAGAGGAGCATGAAGCTGATGCTGGGGAGAAGAAGAGAAAGAGGAAAAAGCATACTGATGCTGATGATTCTGCTGAAATTCCTAAGAAAAAGAAGAAAGAGAAAAAGAAGAAAAGTGAGGATTAGAGTGTGACAGATTTATGCTTACCAATTACCCCCATCAGATGGCTTGGCGAAACTTTGAATCCTGCAGGCATGTCGCTGCTTCAAAATGTAGAATTTTCATTTTTGATTTTATCAGTACTAATGTGGTATCTAGATCTATTTTCCTATTGTCTATTGCATTGCTTTAAGGTTCTCCTTTTGTTTTATTCAGACTGTTTAGGAGAAGAAATAGTTTTGCAAATCATAGTGTGGTACATAGCATGAAGTTGTGTACCATGTCATCAATCTTACGTTGTCCATTAGTTTCAATTATTTTCACACAATTTAATGCTATTTACCCCCCATTTCTTTGAACAAAGACTGGTCTAACGTTCTTTTCAGGTACATTATTAGGTTCTTCAATAAAGACGTGCGTGGAAGAGCTTTATTGAAGACCTAATCATGTACCTTTAGATTGTAAAAAATCTTTTTGGTTTCTTTTTTATTTCGATGATTAATTTTTGATAAGTGGAGTTAAATTAATTGGTCCTTTATTTTTTCAAAGCCACTATTGGCATTGTTGTTGGGAGTTTAGCACGAAGAAAGCTGATTGAAATCACTTTGAACTTTTATGCAACTCAAATAAACTTGGTCTGGAAAGGAGTGGGTAGTAAATCAAATTATCAGTGAACATGTAAATAACTGAGTCACACAAAACACCCACACTATTATGTTTACACGTGTTCATGAATTATTATTAATTTACTAGTTTGGTATTTTCATGATATTTTCATGTCCTCTTAGCTCGTTTTGTACCCAGAAGCGATGATTCAGCTACTCACATCCACACAAAACACAACACCATTCTTTGTTCATGGATTAATTTAATTTACATTGCCATTTTGCTCTTAAATTCATAATACAAACGCAAATAAAGAAGTAATCATAAAAGGAGGGTACCCATAAGAGCGCTATGAAGGTAATACAGGGACACGGTAGAAGAGTCTTATGGAGGAGAAATTGGCTTATGAATTGGAAGAGGCTTCTCAAATTTAGAGGGAGATGGTGTTTTGTGGATAGGTTTCTTAAATATACGTTTATTTGGGTTTAGTGATTTTGGTTCAATAGAAGGAGCTGGGGAAGGGAGGAAAGGGTTATTTGAGATGGGAAGTGGCTTTTCATATATTGGCATTGGTTTCCTTATCATTAAAATTGGCTTTTGAATTGGAAAGGTTTTCTTAGATTTTGGAGGAAATGGTATTTTGCAGATAGTTTTCTTGAATAAAGGTTTCTTTAGCTGTAGTGATTCTACTTCAACAGTAGGAACTGAGGAAGGGAGGAAGTGTTTATTTGAGATGGAAAGTGGCTTCTCATATTTTGGAATTGGTTCTGAAATAGGTTTTTGAAATTCTAGATTAGGCTTTTGAATTGGAAAGATTTTCTTAGATTTTGGAGGACATGGTATCTTGGGGATAGGTTTCTTGAATAAAGGCTTCTCTGGGTTTAGTGATTTTGGTTCGACTGTAGGAACTGGTGGAGGGAAGAAGGGTTTGTTCGAGGTAGGAGTTGACTTCTCATATTCTGGAATTGGTTCTGAAATAGGTTTTTGAAATTCAAGATTAGGCTTTTGAATTGGAAAGATTTTCTTAGATTTTGGAGGACATGGTATCTTGGGGATAGGTTTCTTGAATAAAGGCTTCTCTGGGTTTAGTGATTTTGGTTCGACTGTAGGAACTGGTGGAGGGAAGAAGGGTTTGTTCGAGGTAGGAGTTGACTTCTCATATTCTGGAATTGGTTCTGAAATAGGTTTTTGAAATTCAAGATTAGGCTTTTGAATTGGAAAGGTTTTCTTAGATTTTGGAGGACATGGTATCTTGGGGATAGGTTTTTTGAATAAAGTCTTCTCTTGCTTTGGTGATTTTGGTTCAGCTGTAGGAACTGGTGGAGGGAAGAAGGGTTTGCTTGAGGTAGGAGTTGGCTTCTCATTTTCTGGAATTGGTTCTAAAATAGGTTTTTGAAACTCTGGATTAGGCTTTTGAATTGGAAAGATTTTCTTAGATTTTGGAGGGCATGGTATCTTGGGGATAGGTTTCTTGAATAAAGGCTTCTCTAACTTTAGTGATTTTGGTTCAATTGTAGGAACTGGCGGGAGGAAAAAGGGATTGTTTGAGGTAGGAGTTTGCTTCTCATGTTCTGGAATTGGTTCTGAAGTTGGTTTTTGAAGCTCTGGATTAGGCTTTTGAATTTGAAAGGTTTTCATAAATTTTGCCGGACTTGGTATCTTGGGGATAGATTTCTTGAATAAAGGCTTCTCTGGCTTTGGTGATTTTGGTTCAACAGTAGGAACTGGTGGAGAGAAGACCGGTTTGTTCGAGGTAGGAGTCGGCTTTTCATATTCTGGAATTGGTTTCTTCTCCTTTGGAATTGGTTCTGGAATATGCTTTTGAAATTCTGGATTTGGTTTCCTTACAATTGGAATTGGTTCTGGACTTGGCTTCTGAAATTTTGGAATTGGCAGAGGCTTTGGGTTCTGCACACATGGATTAGGCTTTGAAATAGGCTTCCTAAATTCTGGAATTGGCAAAGGTTCTGGCTTCTTCAGAATTGGGAATAGATTCTTAAAGAAAGGAATTAGTAGAAAATCTGGCTTCTTAACAATTGGAATTGGCTTCTTCTCAACAGTTGGAATTGATGGCTTTGAGGAAAGCCTTTTGATATTTGGAATTTTGGGAGGGACTTTGATAAATGGTTTTTTGAATATTACTGGTTTTGGTTGGAGAGGCTTCATGTGAAAAGGCTTCTGGAAGGCTTTGAACTTGTCTTCATCAATGTGATCTTCTGAGCCTATGTTTCCCAAGCCTCCATTTATTGGCTTCACTTCATTCTCTGCAAAAAGAAACTGATCAGAACCACAACATATGCTCCATTGAATATTGCCCATTTTTAAACTAACAAGGGTCTGATAAATTCTAGTATTTCAAACCTGGAAATGCTTGGGTTGCAGAAGATGCAGAATTAGCATAGCAGGAGTTTGCAGCAAGAAACAAGAACCCCCAGAAGAGCATAACTGCACATGCAAAACTGGAAGGCTTCTCCATGATCTTCACTCTCAAGTGCACACACACTTTAAACAACACCACTAATTCTGAGTTATGGAGTTTCAGATGTAAACCTTGTGATATATATAGTGAATTTTTGGTGCACAACTACACTCCAACAGCTTAAGAGGCCCATCTGCTTCATTTCTAACGTTTTAATGAACCTTCATGAGTGATGAAGAGTTTGTTTAAGGTTGCGTTTAAGTGACATTTAGTTGAGATGAACAATGAGAATGATCACCAAACTTGATAGTGAGATGGTGATGATTTAGGTTGTCCATTTATGAGTTCTCCTGTTGGATAAATATATCAGTGAACTACTTTTTGTTTCAGCCACACTGTAATGTTATACTTGTTTCCTTAATTGCATTCATTAGTGTTTTATATCTCGTGTTTATAGCTTTTCTTAGTGGTTTATTTGTATTTCTGATTCTTCAGTTATAAATTACACAGTATTACGCATACCCCATAAATTTGAAACTGTACAATGCTAATGAAAATTAGATTAACTCAATACTCTTTAAACAAGATTTTAAGTTTTATAAATGGTAAAAACTATATCAGGAGCACTTTCCTCTCAATTGGGGCTTGGCTTAAATTTGTATTAGTTGGTAATATGGGATATTGGATGGTTTGTTACCATAAATTTAACTTAATACATGCTTTTAATTGTCATATTTACTCGACTTGTGAAAAAACGTAATTGACTACTTAAGATATTAACTTCATTTCAATAATCTTCCACTATTTAAATTAGATGTAAGTCTAACTTTAGTCATTTCTATTGTTTAATATGTTTCTTGAGAGAATTGCATCTATTCAATCTTTTGGATCTATGTCCTCAATAGTAATATACTTTTAATTTGTCAAAAAAAATACGCACACACTTATTGATTTGTTATGCCTAGTGTATGTTCTTACAATAAAATAACTTGAATATCGATGCACCTATTTTGAGATGTGTTATTTTAGATCATAAATTAATTATTAAAATTAGTAAAATTTAGTAATATCACAAAAGTAAAAAAAAAATCAGTAATAATTGGGTTAAATGTAAGGGATTTGATATTTCTTAAGCAACGTTATAAGTTTGACTTTTATGGGTGAAAAATTTACATTTGGGAGAGTTATCTCATTTGAATTTAATAATATTCAAATCTATTTTGGTAGTACCAAATTCCATAAAATTATAAAAAAATAAATATTTATTAAATATTTATTGAATAATTAGGACAAAATAGCTTGGAAGTGGTGGAGATCAACTTCTATAAATCATAATATTTAGTACACATAAGAGTCGAGCTTCTATATAGATCAACTTAACTCTATATATAATCTAGAGATCAAACTATAGACTTCACGTTTAAATTTAAATTTCAATTTAAAATATTACTCACTCCCTTGTCTATATAAAAGAGATAAACACATCTAAACATATAGTGATATATATAGTTCATGGGACAGGAATTGTGGTTATTTTTGGCCATTTGGCTTCTTCTTAAACTACAGTGACAGCGGCATCACAGCATGCATCACAGAGCCACCCACAGCAACAGGCGTATAGGCTGTGCAAGGACACAAAAATTATAATGTCGAGTAATTAAAACATGAAATAATCTAATTAAAATTAAAACCGTAATTTGGCATAAAATAAATTAAAGAAACAAACTTGAAAGAAATAAATTAAAAAAAATCAAAACACTAAACCTTTATTTAACTTTTAACTAAAGAAATTATGAGCATATCAATAATAATAAATTGAGCAACATGCACATTATTATTTTTTTTTTGGACGAAAATTAAAAAGAATAAAAGAGAGAAAGAAAGAAAGTAACAATTAAGATTACCATATATCAGCGTAGCTCCTTGGCCCTTTCTTCTTCACATATGGACAACATAACTTATTTCTTCTTCCTGTCAAGTACATATATATTAATATTAGCATCTGATCTTAATAAAATTAATGTTATATTGATTCCTTAATGACTTCCACAAACAGAAGAAATTAACCCAAAAAAAAAAACTGTGCATCTCTGTGTTTTAGAGAGAGAGGAAGAACTAGAGAAGACCTGGTTGATGCTTATGATGTCCAACATTATCAGAAGCTTTATCCTTGTCCATCTGGGAATTCCAGCAGATGATTAGTTAAGGTTGTGGTCTTCTCTTACTGATAATTCTGTCTGGTTTGTTCATGTTTGATGCAATTCAAGGTCGACTTATATATGTATTAAAAGGCACTCGCTTTAGTAGGGACTGGACTGATCTGGATAAGCATAATGCTTTTACATTTTTGGCGTGTAGCCTCTTTTTTGTTATTAAAAAAAGTAGGCACTGTACAGAATGAAAAAGTTGGCATGTCTTGCAAAATCTGCTTCCCGGTTTTGGCTGTTCAGTCGTCCAGAATGAAAAACCAGCCGGCTTTATCAGTTTTAAATGTCAAGCTTGGAATAATATAAAGCAGAATAAGATTCATATGTTCCCTGGTACCAAAATAATTGAGGTGCATGCGTACGTTTCGAGAATCATATGCTTCGTTTCGATTTCAAGTGTCACTGATTAATGCGAGGATTAGACTAAAGGAGAACTCACTTTTAAAAAAATTACTTCATGTTATAACTTTATCGAAAAAATTAATAATAAATATACCTAAAGTTTATATTCACCAAAATACTCTTTTTTTCATCTATACCCTGTCAAATGAAGGCAGCTCACTGAAATTTTTATTACTAAAAAGTGACTTGAAGTTCAGTCAGAAAGTGGAGAATATATATATATATATAATATAAAAATCTTAATAAACCACTTATCCCCAGACTCCATGTAAGGCTTGAGGCCACATTAGTTGGGCTCTAACTCTCTATTTGGTTGGAGAAATTTGGAATAAAGGTGAGAAAAAATTAAAAATTTCTTCCATAAATAAAAAAAGAGGGGAGAAAAAATTGAGATTTTCTTTTGTTTAACTTAATAAGTAGGAGGGGATGATCCCTTTCCCTCTAAAAGCGGAGGGATTTAGAAAAGAAAAATGAACAAATTCTTCCCCTTAATTCTCTTTTAACAAACCAAGGAAAATTAAAATCCCCCTTATTTTCTTTCCACTTCTCCCCTTCCTATATTAAAAGCCCTCCCATCCCCCATTGTTGAATATTTTACCATGAGCAGTTTGAGATTTCTACGGATTCTAGAATGTGGTTTCAAAAGTACAGAATTCTAAGATCCATCTAATATAAAATTATTCTCTCACATTAATGTTCGCAGCACACAAACTTTATTCAAGTGATTTGTGTCAAATGCGTATGGATTAAGTTCGATTATAATTTGATCGGCACATGTATGACATACGATAAATATAAACAATGCGTGTGCGAATCAATCACACACACATGCATTCTCAGTAAAATAATCTCGGCCATGTATTTATAATTGATACAATAAAAGAATTATTAAATGCTTAATGATGAGAACATAAATATTATATACATATATCTATCTGCCTCGTATCTTAAAAAGCAATAGCAAAAGATAATGGTGCACATGCCTTGGCAAAGAGTGTTCACTCATGCTAGTTGGGTTGGCTTTTGTGGAAGTCTAGTTGCAGTAAAGTTTTAAATGCAACTATATTAAATACTTAATGATAGATTCTATTTGGTTCAGTCTATATTAGTTTGGATGGACTAAATCCTTTAGTTGATTGGTTTCATCATTTATGTATGATTGGTCTATGACATACGAATTAACGTTTGTTTAAAGAAGCTAATACTTATGCTAACTGGGTGGCATAACATGCTCAAGAGATGGAAGCCCAGCTTACATTGATTTTGCTACTGCTTAATTATGCAGTGGAAACCTTTTGTTGTTTGATATGTACGATGAGCTTTGTGCTTGTGACCACTGATCTTTAATCTCTGTATGGCCTTGCCATAATGTTTATATTCCCAAAAAAAAATGATGGTGTATGTATGTGATAAGTTTTGAGGGCTAATTTTGGCAAAAAATTTAATAATAAATATACCTAAAATTAATATTAATCATACTAATCTTTTTTGCCAATTGCTCTGTCAAATGATGGCAGCTCACAAAATACTTTGTTTGAAGTGACATAAAATTCATTCAGAAACTTGGAGAGTAAGTAAAGAATTTGATTCTTAAAGTACAGAATCTTTTGTTGAAATATTGTGAACTTATGTCTATTCTGCTCTAAGCTAGAATTTGTTCTTTCATTCTGTCTCTCGGTTTTCATTCATTTTTCTTAACAAATTAAGATTACGAAAAGTCAATGTGCTAATATTTCACATAGCATCAGTGTTAATCTTTAAGACGCAGATAAACTTGATTTCTTTAGTTGAAATCTAACATTTTTGCTTTCCCTATTCATTTTGTAAGCAAAAAATTTAATAAAAAACTGTTTTCATTTGTTTTTTGATACAACATTTTGGTATCTAGAACTATCATGTAAGACTCGAGTATTGTTAAACCCAATTGAAGTAACTCTTCCCAAAGTAATTTTTTTCATCTCCAAAATTTAAATCTTTAACCTTACTTAAAAAGAATTGAGTTATTTCCATTCGATTCTATTTATTTTTTACTTAACACGGAAAAATAACAATTAAGATGTTTTTTTTCTACTTAAAGAGAATTGATTCCTTTCCACCCAATTGTTATTTTTCCGTATTAAGTCAAAAATAAATAATTGCATATATTTCCTCCGAGCAGTCATTTTCTGATTTCAGTGATCTAAATTATAAATATCTGTTTTCCTTGAAGAGAAGAAAAAAGTAGGATTCAAAACAGAAGTTGGAAGCTGAGATCAAGCAACACAAGGTAAAAAAACCACTTAGCTGGCTTTGTTAACTCCTTTATTAGAAATAAAATTGAATCAAGGATCAAACAAGTGTTTGTCTTCCTAGAAACTCTTAGAGAAAAAGTGGTAATCTTTAAGAGGTCTGGGGCTCCACCTTTGCTTCTCCTGATCCGCTCCTGCCGGTAACACTCATCAATCTTCAACACCCTCTCATCTCCTCTTGTGCTTTCACTATTTTCTTTCTTGCTTCTAACCATGCACCTCGCTCAATATATATGTTCTATATACATACATACATACATATATATATATATATCACATATTGAATAGGCCATATGGGCACGGCATTTTACTTCGACCATACACTCGTCTTAGAGCTCGTTTAACTAAATATTTTCTGCACATTTAATTTCTAAAAACATATATACATTTGATCTGAAATGTCCATTTCATATCTAGGCAATTCAGAAATTTTCAACTTCTTTATTTGATGCTATCCTATATTCTATTTGGGTTGAAGAAACCTCGTTAAATTCGAAATCCAAGAAAGATTACAGCATCTTCGAAAATTGATAGTAACCCACGCCGGGGATCCTATGTTGAAACTGATTCAAAATAATTAAGTGGAGTCACGTGTGCTCAAAGTTTAGTTAGTCTTGCAGTTCACGTATGGTTTATTGGGTCTAATTAAGATATTTTCCTAATTGTTTCCTATTGTTTCGGCCATAGATAAGCATCTTGAGTCTTATTGTTAGGTTGCTTTTCTGTCAAGATTATTTTGTTATTATTTTTTTTTTTTTATTTCAATATCTTAGTGGGTCTATGTTCTCGATCGCATGTTGGTTGCTCTGATACCAAAATTTGTTAGAAAGGCAAGGACATAATAATATGTGAAAGACAAGAAAGATGAGGGGGAAGTGAAGCATCAGACCGGGAGAAAGCACCAGTGCACCACTCTAGAAACACACGACTCTGATGGTGATCCAATGCATGCACTTGCAGGGGGATGGATGTCAATTGCTATTGAGCTGCCAGGTGTAATGGGAAGAATGGGAATTGGTGCGGACATATCAGCTAATGGGATAGATCCTACACCATCAGTTTCCTCGATCGTCATCATCCCATTAGTTGATGGTGTAGGAACTATCCTAATAGTTGATGTGAATGATGGAGACCTTACCCCATAAGCAAGGTGTTGAGAATTCAATTTTCAACCATATGAAAAAATTTTAGTTGGAAACATCGATGGATCTAGGGGCTAGTGGCTGTGCTTCTCCTCCAAACCCACTGCTAAGAAAATTGGACGAGTCACTATACTAGAAAGGTACTAGATCAAGATTTAATGATTTAACCAAAGTTGAATCAGGATCAAACTAATTGTAATATATTTTAAATAAGATATACTTAAAAAATAAAAATATTAAGCCTCCAAAGTCAAGAAAAAGGAAGATTTAATTCCAAAAAAAGATAACATCTCTTTAAAGAAAATGCAACATGAAGGGTACAATTATAAAATAATTAAGTTTTTATTCAAATTCATAATCATATATAGTTACGGGTAACTTACTCTATAGTTTTCATCCAAACACATAATGTTATTAGGGATCTATATTAAAGTTATATTGGAAGGATTAAGTTTGAAATAAAATTATAAATAAATAAAACACATCACATAAATTAAAAAACTGTTCTCACATGAAAAAAAGGGATACTAAAAAGAATAGCAATATTTTAATATTAAATATTGAACTTTTTAATTATTCTTCTAAGATAAATCTTAAGACACTCTAATTTTAAATTACTTCTATTTATTTCGAGTATCTTTTAATTCTTTTAAAATTAATTTTTAAAAAAAAAACCACCCACTCAAATTGTTTGATGCCTCGTCTTAGTCATAATATATTAATATTCATGCTTATATATTGGAGTAGGATTGCTTTTTTCAATTGACTGAGATTACTTGGACACGTGTTAATAATTGATAAGCTGCGATTTTCACTCTCATTTTTCGAAGACTGTACACAAAGCACGAGAGGATTGATTGCTTTAGGTTTAAAAAGCCCTTTTTTCTGTTTTTAAAAATAAAAAAATAAAAAATCTTGTTTAATAAATTTATTTTTTATAAATTATTTTAAAAAATAAAAAATTTAAAATATTTTTAAGGTGTTTTATAGTTTTTATTCTAGAAAATAAAAGAAAAGGTGAAAAATACCCCTCTTAATAATGATAAAACTATAAATTTTGAATAACTCAACCATCACTCACTAGTTATAATTTTAAAAACAATTATTTAAATAAATTTTTTTATTTTTAAAATTTATTCTCAAAACCAGCTTTACAAAACTATTTTAAAAAAAAAAAAACATGACGTTATAGTTTTAAAGGTCTGGCTTTTATTTACTTAATCGCATTTTTTTCATTTTCAAAATGATATTCTCCTTCCATTCTTCATCTTTTTATCTATCTCCATCTTTCAAACCCAGACCACGTTTTGAGCTCAGATTTTGACAGCTCAACGCAGAGCAACAAACCACACAAAGGCACAAGTCAGAATTTTTTGCTTCTGCTTCTGCTTGTGCTTATTTTATTTTTATATCTTTTTTACTATTACTTTCTCTATTGTTGAAACCATCTTCGTTTTCTTTTTTCGCCTCTCTCTCTCTTAACGCTCAGATCATCGTGTGAGCAAATGACGGTTAAGGCTTCATTTTGCTTTATTTTCTCCAATTTTTTTGTGGTTATTGCTGCTATATGAAGAGAAAAACATGATTTGTTGTTGAAATTTTTTCCCATCTCTTTCCTCTTCGTCTTCCGTAAACTCCCCCCTTTTCCACCAGTTCAACCCAATAATGTACTGATTTTACTGATTTTTATCAATTGTTAACTAGTTTAACTGGTTCTTGATTGGTTTTTTATTACCCAGTTTTCTCCTTATTTCAAACCGGGCCACATATTTGTCGCCAGTTGAAGCAGTCGAATCGACCAGTGTGATTTTCAAAACATTACCCAAACTTCAATTTATTTTTAGCAATATTTATACTTTTTGTTTGTAAAAAAATTAAAAAAAAGATTGTAGCCCCTACTTCATATTTTTCTTTCAGTTTCAAAAGGTTTGGATCTGCACCTAAATAGAAAAAATCTGCTCTTTATTTTTAGCATCTAAGAAAAATTAATTCTTATTACTGGCGAGAGATACTTATAGTTTGAAAGAAAAAAATATGGCAATGCTTAAATTTAAACTAATCAACATTATTAGATGTCAAATGACACTATTATGAGGCTCTTATATTTGTCAATCCATAAAACGTGATCTAAAGTTTTTAGTTTAATATAATTATAACAATCTCTTCTAATCATCTTGATCCGACAGATGTCGTCTCGTCATAATCGTCCTGTCATATTTTCTATTATATAGGAATGCAAATACGTAGCTAATAGGTATGATTGACTTAATTATGAGGATCCAAACTTCTCAGCCCTCTTCCATCTCATACTAGCAATATCTGAACTTGATTATCTTCTCTCTTAGGCACAATCCCAAAATCATCACCTTCAAACCTTAATTGACCACTGACTACTCTCGCCTTCTCCAAGCCTTAATTGACAGTGGTAGCTTGTAAAGCAAATCGAAACTTGTGAGGATAGAATGGGTGATTTATTGGTCAACGATGGTAGCTGGGGACACTACTACAAAAATCATCTTTAAGTACGCTTATTTTTGTCTTTTGGGTACATTTTTTAAGTGTACCCTATATAACGGCTCCCTACTACAGGTTTTTTGGCCAAAAAAGAAATGTCATTAATATCAAAAAAGCCTTACATACTAATTTGGAAAAAAAAAAAAAACCCCTTATCAATACAACATAAAAAAGAACAAAATAAAACAAAGAAAACACCTAGCATAAACCTACCAAAAAAAAACAAAAAGCACAAAAAAACAGCAAGGAAGCAGGAGATCTTCAATACCACTTCTAGCATAAATTAGTCTTCAATCCATATCAGCCATCAGCATGGCTTCATTTTGAGGATTTTAGTTACACTAGTTCCTTTTCATATATAGAAAGATGCACTTTTGACCAACATATATAGAAAGATGGAATTAATTCATTCCTTAGTTCACAAACTAAATGCAAGAAAATAATCAGTACTTAAAAAGAGAAAATACTTTGGCATAGAAAGGCTCATACGAGAACTGCAACAAGACACAAAATAATTCTAGTCCCCAGACTATCCAGGTAAGGACAATTATAATCATCAATATCAAATTTGACCTTTTTATGGAAACGCTTCTTGGGTTCATGAAGAAGAATGACTGCTTTCCCCTGCAAGATATTAGTTATTGGAAAATCAACATACCTCTATCTTTCCATCATAGTATTCTGTCCCCTGCAAAAGAAACAAAGTATTGTTAAAAGGGTATAACAAAATTTAGAGAGAAGACCGTGATACTTGGAAGTCCGCTACCATATCATATGCTAGAGTAACATATAATGAAATTGAGTTCTATTGTTACTGAGGGCATATGTATAACAAAGAAACAGTAAAGGCGTAAACAGGTCAAGAAAACCGATACACTCTTGCTTGGTAAAATGACATGCACCATTATGGTATTCACTAGGTCAGCCTTTGCTTAGACGGTCTTGTATGTGAATACCATAATTCATAGCAACCTCATCATAGCAATAAATCAGAAGCCATTAGATTCAGCAGACCATTGTGCCATCTCTCAATGACCCTACTAACGATAGGTACAGACCAGATTAAGTCAAAGACATAATTCTTATATGAGCTTTAGATCATTTCTAAACTGATATAAACCTCAGTCCTTAAAAGTTAAAAGTCAGAATGGTAGGAGCTGCACATGACAATTTCAGTATAATGACTAAAAGCCCAGTATCAAAAACTATGACAATACAAAGTATGGAATCTTCTGTAAGTCACAAATTGACATTTTTGCATTCCCCAGTCTGATATATAATCAGGAAGTCAAGGACACATTCTATTTTACAACATTTAATGGTCTTAATACTTGAAAACTAATAGAGATACTAATTAAACATATTTATGGACTCACTTAACAGCCAAAACTCGAAATGGTCCTAACACAGTAGTGGATCTCCATGACGGAGTGATCTAGAGTTAATTTTATCCTTGTCAGCCGGACCAAATCTTAAATAAAACCATTGAAAACCTTTTATGATATGGACCCTTTAATGTGGGATGAATCATGGTGACCGTCCGTGCTTGATTTGCTATAACTGTGGAAAACCGGGACACATGTCATGGAATTGTCGTGAGCCAAGGCATGATGATTCGATGAGAAGACCCACTATACCCGGACGAGTCTTGGCCATCACCTGACAAGAAGCAGATGCAGCGCCCAACTTGATTAGAGGTAAACTTAAACTCAATGGTTTCTCTATTTATGTATTATTTGATTTAGGTGTATTACATTCCTTCATATCTTTTGATTGTGCTCGGAGATTGGGTATTGTGGCAATGGAGTTACCTTTTGAGTTGTTGGTATCCACACCCACGGGAGTTTCATTAAGAACTGCTCAAGTTTGTTTAAATTGTGTGGTTCGTTTTGAACACCGAAGCACTATACTGGATTTAATTTGTTTGTCGTTGCAAGAGATTGATGTGATAATTGAGATGGATTAGTTAGAGGCGAATAATGTGATTCTCGATTGTGCTCGGAAGACTGTGTCGTTGCCCATGAATATCCCTAGTGTTGAAGGGGATGAAAATGTCTGTTTGTCCTTTGCCCGAAGTGACTAGTATTTGAGAAAAGGGAGTCAAGGGTTTTCGGTTTCCTTTTCTATTAATATGGATGTAGAAGGTGGTATAGAAAGATACCCGATTTTGTGTGAATATCCTGATGTATTTCCAGAGGAGATCACCGATTTGCCATCACCTCGAGAGCTGGAGTTTTCCATTGATTTGGTGCCCGGAACAAGCCCTATTTCTAAGGCTTCATATTGAATGGCACCATCTGAGTTGAAAGAACTCAAGAAACAGATTGAAGATTTGTTAAAAAGGGGTTTCATTAGACCAAGTGTCTCGCCTTGCGGAGCTCCAGTACTGTTTGTCAAGAAGAAAGATGGTAGCCTGAGATTATGTATTGATTACAGGTAGCTAAATCGAGTGAATATTAAGAATAAATATCCTTTACCACGAATGGAAGACTTACTTGATCAGTTAGCAGATGCCTTTGTTTTCACTAAAATCAATTTGAGATCGGGATACCATCAATTACGGGTGCGTGCTGAAGATGTGCATAAAACTGCTTTTCGAATTTGATATGGGTATTATGAGTTTTTTGTGATACCATTCGGGTTGATCAATGCCCCGGTAATCTTTATAGATTATATGAACAGGGCCTTTCGACCATATCTGGATAAATTTGTAGTAGTATTTATTGATGACATTTTGATATACTCTAAGAGCAAGGAAGAGCATGCACTCCATCTTTAAATGACAGAGTGATCTAGAGTGACCTAGCAATGCTATATGAAGTAGCCCAGTTTGTGGACATTCAGGAGATTCTCCAAATGCCATCAGCTCCCAATCTAGTAATAGGTATCAACTTATCTAGATAGCCAAAATAGAAATAAAAACTAACTTATTAGATGATTCATCCTTTCACAGTACTAACACAGTTAATTTGCAATAATCTGAACAGACATTACTGGGACAATTGCCCCTCTTGGCCTTGTCCTCTTGCAAGGTGCTAATGCTATGCAAAGCCCAGCAATTACATTTCATCTTATTGGCCAAAAGTAAGTCTCACTGTATCACATTTACCAACTGCTTAGTCATTAGCTGGAACTGATATGAAGAAATTATTTTAATTCACATTTCTCCTATTTTTTCATACTTCTCAGTGGTGGCATAATCACTTGTATTCTCACTGGAAATCCTACAAAGAGAGCCATATACCATTGGCCAAATCACATCTACTAGGATCACGTAACAGAAGTTGATCTTCCATATGTAACAGTAACAATGGAAAGTGGTATGAAAACTACTTACTGCAATACTTTTTAATAATTGCAACCAACTAATCAAACTAACTGACATATAGTAATCTCTAAAATTTTCCTTTATATGACAGGAATTGCTACTACTAGAAATTTCCAAGACTTGACTAAAGTCTTCTACTCATGGTGATAGAAAATGACAAACTGACATGTAGCAGAAGAAATAGCACAAAAACTATTTTGGTTTTTGAGCAATATCTATGCCCTTTTTGGTTTTAGCCAATGTTAATGTAGCAAAATATAATAGGAACAGACTTTCTTAGACTTCTACTTTTTGTCAGAAGCAATCTGGTGAAGAAGCAAACTCCTTTGCGATAGACATCAAAGCTAGAGCATCAGTCAAACTCTGGTGTGAAAACACAAAAAATTGGACTCAATTGTCAAGTACAGGTTTTTCTGTGATGGAATTTTCATAATGTTCACAGGAAGAGATGAAAGAATTTGTGGACATTAGAGAATTTCCATGAAACTCTCAATCTTTCCAACTACTCTAACTTTCTACAAATATAGTTTTGTATGTTTCAAAATCTCGAACAGAATCTCAGATCATTGACTTATATGTAATAATGTACTTCAAACAAATCTCAAACGGAATCTTAGTTCAGTCTATCTCTTTCAATATATAATTTCCTTTGTTGCAGTAATTAAATCCCAAGTCTTTTTCATTGAAATAAGACACAGATGAGGAAGAGTTAATGATAGAAAATTACAGCCTTAATATGGTGGAGGAGCCCCTGAATTATGTTTGGAGAACACTTAATGATGAGCTTTTATAAGCTATGGTTAGTGGTTACACAAGAATGCTACACAATATATTAGTTAAATATAGTATTATATGCAGTAAAAAAAACTTCTAATTTTACCCTTGTCTATATATATATATATATATTAGTGATAAAATTGTGTGTACTGTCCATGAATATAGTTATTATCTATTTTTTGTTTGCGAAATACCTTTTGGAAAAAATATACAATCATCATGCTTTGAAGTAAATAGAGAAAAATGCCCCCAATGAGAGAGGCCCAATTTGTGAACTTTACAACATGTACAAGTAACAGTATATAAAAATTGCGCCACTCAAGTTTTCTAAAATTATTATCTAATTCTTAGGTTCACGACAAAAAATTTGAATCATTATACTATAAAAATGTTACAACCTAAGCTTCTTAAGATTTTAATTAGGATAATTTTATCATTATTAATAGTAAATTAATTTTTGTTACAAAAATTTTGTGCACTCATTAAAAAAAACTAAGACTTTTGCAGTTTTTAAATGATTATATTTTTAGGCCTTTCGTAGTAGATTCTACAAAATTAAAATTAAAATCTTTTATAATCTTCCGTAAGTTATATTACTCCTAATGACTATTGGCCTCAACATTGTCACACTAAAACGATTTAATAATAACATGATGTTTCTTAATTTCGGGAAAATTATCCCATTGTATTATATAGTAGTAGTTTGAAAAAATAAAAAATGACTACAAATTGTCAAGCTAGACCTCTCTTATTATATATTCTTTAATACCAAGTCCATGTTTCGTATATCACAAAAAGAAAAAAAAAATCCATATTTCGGAGTGCATGTACCAGTACCACTTATATCTTTATGGGTTCTATCCTACAAAATAAAAAGTAAATTAGATAAAGAGTAATATAATAAAAATTATTTTTTTACAAGAAAAATGAAATCCATCTTTTTCAATTGAAAAAAATATGCTGAAAGAGCTATTATAACATTTTGAATACAATAATATTTAAATTTGAACTGATCAATAATATCAAATACCACATGATTATCATGAAAAAGGCACATATATTTGCTAATGGATTCAATGTAATCTATAAAATTTTAGTTTAATATAGTTTTTTTAAAAAAAATCTCTTCCATTCATTTTTTTTTCCAACAATTTTCATCATGTCCTAATATCTACTGTATTAAATAAAATCTCATTTTTTTAATTGAATTCTTATAATTGGTTGGGAATTAGTTGAAGTTAAAAATGGATTGAGTTATTACAAATACACACTTCTCATCCTCTTGCATGTCATACTAGCATTTGAACTTTTGCCATAAGCTCTTCAATATTCTCGGATGCATCCAATGAACTATCATTAATTAATGCACTTGATCGAACTTGCGTTTATGTTTGTTGATGTCGTTTTGTTGCTTTTGTGTCGTTTGTGTGCTGTCGTTTTCTTTGTGTTGTGTGGTTTCTAAATTTATTTGTGGCTTTGTGATTTAATGCTTATGTAAGGGATACTATCTTTCGTTTGTCATGCAGTACTGGAATTTTGCATTGGAAAAAAAAAAAAAAAGAAAGAAAGAAAAAAAAATATCAATGATTCGTCCTGGAGCCACATCTACTAGTAAGATCCAAACCTATATAAGCACATGCTCTAACTCGAGAGATGCACTTGGGAAAAAAAAATATTAATTTGAAATTCTGGTGCCGTTGAAATAAATAAATACAGCATACGGACATGTTCCTAAACGCAGTGGGATGGAAATTTCGAGAACATCCAACTGAATAAATGCCTCCCTCCCTTTTCTTTCTTAATCTTTTTTTTTTTTGCCACTAAATTTGCATATGTAATAAGAATATTAAAATATTTTATAATTTAACAAATTTAAATTAAATTAATATTCATATCAATATTATCTATTTTATTTTTTTGCCACCAATATTATCTATATTATTTTAATATAAAGTATAAAATATTTTATAGGCCTATTTATAAAATATAAAATCTATAAAATTATATATTTTTCACCCGTCATCACAGGTGGGGAACATTGCAAAGCAGTTCATAAATAATGGGTTTGTGTATGATTTAAAACACGTCAATTATAACAGAATTTTGTCTTTTTCCGATTCCACGGTTCCTCCCTCTTCTTGGTCTACATGCACAATCATTAATTAATGCATTTGAACTGCAGTTTAAATAGACTGCCCGTACTGGAACACAGAACAGAGCATCATTTTTAACACATCACAGGCATTATCTTCCTTGAATGCCGACTTAGAACCCCATCCTCATCGTCATCGTCCATTGTAAAAGAAGAAGAGAAGAAGAAGAAACGGAGAGAGATGAGAGGATCCACTCTGAGTTATATCCCATTCCTTGTTTACTTCCTCTGGTACAGTTCAACTCAGTCCAGTGCCTACTCTGACCTCGATGCTCTGCTTAAGCTCAAAGCTTCCATGAAGGGACCCGAAGCTTCAGCTTCTGCAATGGAGGACTGGAAACCCTCTTCTTCCCCCTCATCTCACTGTAGCTTCTCTGGAGTCACCTGCGACGAGAATTTCAGGGTAGTCTCTTTGAATGTTTCCTTGCTTCCCCTGTTCGGCTCTATTCCGCTGGAGATCGGCCTCTTGGACAAGCTCGTCTATCTCACCCTCTCGCAGGACAACCTCACCGGCGTGCTTCCCAAAGAGCTCGCCAACCTAACTTCTCTGAAAGTCCTTAATATTTCACACAACATCTTGACAGGAAACTTCCCCGGTGAAATCACTCTCCACATGACGGAGCTTGAGATTCTAGACGCTTATGATAATAACTTCACGGGCTCGTTACCAGAGGAGGTAGTGAAATTGAAGAAACTGCAGCAGCTCTGGCTCGCCGGGAACTACTTTTCTGGCGAGATACCAGAGAGCTATTCGAAGTTCGATAGCTTGGAAATTCTGAGGCTGAATGAAAATAACCTAAGAGGGAAAATCCCAGCAAGTTTGGCGAAGTTGAAGAAGCTCAGGGAATTGAATCTGGGTTATAGTAATGTTTACCAAGGAGGTATCCCGCCGGAGCTAGGCACGATGAGCACGCTTCAACATATCGATTTAGCTTCCTGTAATTTAACTGGCGACATACCGGCGAGCTTGGGCAATTTGAAGAGCGTGCATATTCTATATCTGCATATAAACAATTTCACCGGCACCATTCCATCTGAACTCTCCGGTATGATTAGCCTCACAGAGCTGGATTTATCCATCAACGAGCTCACCGGAGAGATACCCTCCAGTTTTTCCAAACTAGCGAACCTAAGTTTGATCAATTTGTATCAGAACAAGCTTCATGGGGTTATCCCGTCATTCATCGGCGACCTTCCGAACTTGGAATTTCTTCAGCTTTGGGAGAACAATTTCTCGTTCGTCTTGCCCGAAAATCTCGGCAGCAACGGTAAATTGAAGATGCTTGACGTCGCGAAGAATCGTTTCACCGGGATGGTTCCTAAGGATTTGTGTAAAGGAGGAAGGTTGAAGATTTTAATTCTCATGCACAATTTCTTCTACGGTCCAATTCCTGAGCAGTTGGGTGAGTGTAAATCACTGACAAAAATTCAAATTTCTGATAATTTCCTCAAAGGTTCAATTCCTTCTGGGATTTTCAAGCTTACTTATATGACTATCATGGAGCTTAGTAACAACAAGTTCTCGGGAGAGCTACCGTCGGATATGTCAGGTGATCATCTTGGAATTTTGTCACTTTCGAATAATTCATTCACCGGGAAAATCCCTCCGACGATCGGAAACCTCCGGAGCTTGCAGAATCTATTACTAGACATGAACCAATTCATCGGCGAGATTCCCGGGAAAATGTTCGATTTGCCGATGCTGACGAAGATGAACATGAGCTCCAACAACCTCAGTGGTCAAATCCCAGATTCCATAACTCGCTGTGTTTCCTTAACGGCCGTTGATCTCAGCCGGAACATGCTTGTCGGAGAAATCCCGAGAGGGATAAAAAACTTAACGGTACTAAACATTCTCAACCTCTCAATGAACCGCCTAACCGGTCCAATCCCAGACCAAATCCAATACATGAGTGGCCTCACCACACTCGACCTGTCCCACAACAACCTCACCGGCAGAATTCCAACCGGCGGCCAATTCAGCGTCTTCTCCAGCGAGTGCTTCGCCGGAAACCCCAACCTCTGCTCCCCCAACGATCACTTCTGCCAAACCGACAATGCCCTCCATTACAAATCCACCAAATTCATCGCCATAACAATCCCTCTATGCACCTCCCTCCTTCTAATCGTCATAACAATTTACGTATCATGAAAGAGAGAGCTACACAACCGCAAATCCATCACCTACAAGCTAACCGCCATCCAACGGCCAGACTTCAAAGCCGAAGACGTGCTGGAATGCCAAGGAAGAGAACATATTTATAGTTTATCATAAATTATTTATATATAATTCTAATTTATAAATGATAATCCTAATTATAATATAATATATATCGTATTTTTTATTAACATAATATATATATATATATATATTGTGTGTGTGTGTAAAATATAGGGAAAGGGGAAGGGATAAAGGAAGGGGGATTGATCTTTTTGGTATTGTATTAATACATATTTTTTCTGGCAAAAGAAAAAAAAAGATATCAAATTTTCTGTCCAACTTGGCCAAAAATATTTTTTGTTCAGCATGATTTCTATCTTGAAGACTCTAGACACTAGTTACGTGATTGGATTAAATTTTATATAATTGATTCTGAGTACAATTAATTAATTTTGTAAAATTGATTTCATCAAAAAATAATTTATATTTAAATATTTTTATCTTAAAAGTGATTTTAAGAAAATGAAATATATTTGGATGAATCACTTTTAGATGGATAAATAAAAATTTTAGATGATTCAGTCCCTTTAAATGATTATTGATAGTAATAAATGAAAGTTTTCACATAGGTAGATAAGTGATTTTCTTTTACTATAAACACTTATTGGATCATACTAATGAATTTGGTAATACCTCACTATAAGCATCTATGGACCATAATAAAAACTTATCAAATCTCATAGTGCTATCCCAGCCGCTTGCTTAATGGTTACAATGATATGATTATATAAATAAGAACACTAATATATTAATGGAGTAATATGATATGATACGTTAATAGTAATAGATAACTACGAAAACACTCCTTTCCAAAATTATCCATTGTGATGTATGGAGTGTAGGATATTGAAAATATAGATTGCAAAGAGTTGGGAGATAATATCTAAATCATATTATATTTATAATGGGAAGACTTAATGAGCTTAAACTTATATACTTATTATACTTTTATCAAATCAAATATAAACACATGAATTTAAAGTTTTAAAATAAATTAATAATATTAATTAATTAATTAATTATAGAATAAATAATAAATAATAAATAATAAATTAATTGTATTAATTTAATTTTATTAAAGTATTTTAAGTGCCTATTTGGAATCAAGATTGAAGAAGTAATAATTGATTACGGAGAAGTAATAATTTATTGTTTTTATTTCTTCAAAATTGATTTTGAGATTTATAATCTATTATATATATATATATGTATGTATATAAGTAGGTAACATGTATGGAGATTTTCAAAATGATTCTGGTGCTTCAAATGAGATTTGTTATAATTTTTTGCTTTTGAAATTTTGCTTTGAAATTTGATTTAGAGTTGACACTATAATTTCCTTTTTTTTAATTTAGAAACATCAAATCCAATAAGATTTTTTTACTCATAAATAATTATATATATAATTTTCATAATTAATCATATCTATTTTGTTTAAATTATATGTAATTTTTTATATGATTTATTTATATGTTTTAATATTTTTCATAAAAATCTTCAAAAAAGTCTTCAATATTCAAATACCCCAAGACCTATTATTAGATTTTTTTAGTTTAAAATTATATTTTTATATCTATTTTAATTAATTATAATATTTATTTATATGCTTTATTTTTTTCAATAATTAATTATATTTCTTTCGTTTAATTTATATCAAATTTTTTATATAATTTATTGATGTGTTTTAATTTTTTCCAGAAAAATCTGCATAAAAATATTTTGAATTCAAATTATTTAAGACCTATTATTATATTTTATAATTTAAGACTATACTTTTTATATTTATTTCAATCAATTATAATATTTATTTATGCGTTTTAATATTTTTCTCTAACCAATTATATCTACTTCATTTGAATCATATGTAATTTTTTATATAATTTATTTGTGTGTTTTAATATTTTGTAGAAAAATCTCCTTAAAATCGCTAATAACCAATTATATTTATTTCATTTAAATTGAAAAAAATTGTATAGATTTTTATGATATCTGACAATTTTTCTATATTTATACTTTATTCAAAATCATTACTTCTGAATTTTTCTTTCTTACTCCGCATTTCAAACTAAGCCACCTCCACTTTTATATTTCTAATTCTAATTTCATTCAGGTTTATTTTTGTATCTCACCATCAAGAAAAATTTTTTCCTTTTTTAAAACCTTATGTTTATTTTATTTTTTTCATCTCTCACTATTGTTCATTCTTTTCTTACAAAAATTAATTCTTAAAAAATTTCTATTCTAGTAGATAAATGCATATAGTTATCTAACTTGATTTCAATTTAACTCTTAATTTTTTTGTAATTTTTAATAAATATTTATTTTATATTTATAATTTTAAGTATATTTCGCTTATTTGAAGCTTTAGAATATAAATTTTTATTCATTTTTAGATCATATTTGATATGTAGGAATCAAGAAATTGGAAAAAGATTCTTAGATTATACATGTTTGGTATGACAGATTTTTTATTCTTAAGGAATCCAATACGAGCAAATTTGTCAGAATCCAATTACATCAAGAAGTCAATGAAATTAGTCCAATTCCATGGATGCTACCTATATACATTTTTATCCACACCCACAGTCAATCGTGCCTGAGAGTATTAATGAGAATGACAACCCCCATGAAGTGGACAGGAACAATAATGGTATGAGTGGTAATGAGCAGCAATGTATGCCGCTACAAATATACTTTCATAACCAATTATATTTATTTTTTTATAACTAATTATATTTATTTCGTTTAAATTATATTTAATTTTTTATATAATTTATTTATGGGTTTTAATATTTTACAAAAAAATATCCTTAATAATATTATAAATTCAAATGTTTTAAGACTTATTGTTAGATTTTTTAGATCTATTTTAGTTAATTATAATATTTATTTATGTACTTTAATTTTTTCTGTAATTAATTATATATGTTTCATTCTACTTATATCTAATTTTTTATATAATTTATTTGTGTGCTTTAATTTCTTCCCTAACCAATTATATCTATTTCATTTGAATTAAATATAATTTTTTTCTATAATTTATTTGTGAATTTTAATATTTTTCAGAAAAATCTCCTTAAAAGAACTAAAACATAATTAATTATATTTGTTTCCTTTAAAGTGAGAAAAATTGTATAAATTTTTGTGATATCTACTAATTTTTTCTGTATATAATTATTTACACTTTCTTCAAAATTATTGCCTCTGGATTTTTCTCCCTTCGCTTTTCAAATTAAAGCTACCTTCTCTTTTATATTTTTGATTTCATTGATCACCAAGAAAATTTTTCTTTTTCCTTTTTCAAAACTCAAGCATCGCAATTTCATGCTTTAAAATATCTACTTTGAAGTTAAAATCTATTATTTTATTTCATATTTTGAAATTCAAAATACAAAATCTAATAAGATTTTTTAATCATAATCAACATTTATCATTTTTAAATCTTATATGTTTTAATTTTTTACTTAAAAAATTCTTGGTTAATTTTTTAAATCTTATTTGTTTTAAATCTTGACCAAGTTATTGATAGAAATCAAGAATCTTAAGCTTCAACAAAAAACACAAGCCCAAATGATTGAACATATAAAATTTACCAAACCCAATGATCCAGCCCAATCCGATGAAGAAAATGAGTAAGACCTTTCTAAGCCTTTCCTTAATTTAATATCAAGGATAAAATTCCAAACATTTAATATGAAAGTTAAGATAATTATCAACCATGATTTTGTCCTTGAAGAAATAGCCTTATTTGATACAACGCAGCCTCTAATTGTATTTTAGAAGATCTTGTCCTAACCAAAAATTTTTAAAAAATAAAGAACGTCTTAATACTTGCAATGGTAGTCCACTCGAAATAAAATGCAAAGTAACCAATGTCATTATAGAAAACTAAGGATATCAAGTCAAAACTCCTTTTACCTTGGTAAATGATATTAAAAACAAAATTATCTTAGAAAAACCTTTTGTCTTCGAACTTTTTTCTTTCAAAATGGATGAAAATTGAGTAACTATTGAATATTTAGGAAAACCTATTCTTTTTGTATTTATCAAAAAACCCATGGTTAAAGAACTTAACAATATTCTCCTTAGAGAAAACCAAATCAATTTCCTAAAAGAAGAAATTTCTTTGAAAAATATTGAAACCCAATTAGCTTAGCCATTAATTTAAAAGAAAGTCCAAAAATCCTTAACTATATTCAAAAATCCATATGTTCAAATCTTTCAAATGCTTTTTAGGAAAGAATGAAATATTTTGTAGAGTTGCCTTATGAAAAGGAGTTCCAAGAAACCCAAATTCCAACCAAAACTCGACCCATCCAAATGAACCAAGAACTCCTTGAGTTTTTCCAAAACAAAATCCAAGATCTCCTTAATAAAAATCTAATAAGAAAAAGCCGAAGTCCTTGGTCTTATGCTACTTTTTATGTTAATAAGAATACAGAAATAGAATGAGGAACTCCAAGATTAGTTATTTAACTACAAACCTCTTAATCAATCTCTTCAGTGGATTAGGTATCTTATTTCAAATAAGAAAGATCTTCTTAACCGTCTTTATTCAGCCAAATTTTTTTCAAAATTTGACATGAAGTCTGGTTTTTGGCAGTTCATATTTCTGAAAAAGACCAATATAAAACTGCCTTCACTGTCCCTTTTGGTCAATATGAATAGAATGTTATGCCTTTTGAATTAAAAAATGCTCCTTCTGAATTTCAACGAATCATGAATGAAATTTTTACTTGTTACACTAAATTTATCATCGTTTATATTGATGATGTTTTAGTTTTTTCCTAATCTATTTGTCGCACCCGGAAAAATGCGACGGAAGGAAAAAAGAGAACAAATCTGGTTTTCGAGTGAAAACCGACTTGTGAGGAGTCGCCACCAAAATTTTGAGGAAAATCTTGGGAAACCGAATTAAAAAGGAAAGGGGTGGTCTGCTTATCCAGAGTTGGATTCGGGAGTTGATTGTGCGTGGGGAAGGTGTTAGGCACCCCACAACACCCGTTCCTAGGAACGGTTACCTTACATTGATAGTGTAAATTAATATGGCTTAAAAATATAATTTGGTTTTCCTTTTATAAATCACATGCAAGAAAATGGGTAGAGAAAAAAGAAATTAAGAAAGTTTGGAAAACAAAATAAAGAAAATAAATTAAATTAAAATTAAGGATATTTAAGCAAAATAGGAAAAAGGAATTGAGAAAATAAATTGGGAAAACATTTATTAAATTAAGAGAAAAAACATCATAAAACATTTATTTATTTACAAAGGCGGACTTGACCCAGGATCAGAGCCTGGGGCTACGTACCCTGCGATGGGGATCAAAGTCCACGTAGTTCGGGACTATAAATGCGTGTCACTTTGTTGATATTTTTTTTTATTTTTTTTTCTTTTAAGAGCAAGTTAATTGAAAATAATTTAACTTTTTGCAAACGAAACAATTTTCTGAGATTGAGTTGGTGTGTTTTAATTTGCAAAAGACAATTTAATTCCATTTTACTTACTCTTATTTTATTTTACTTTGGAAATATTTCTTTTATTTTGGAAAATACTTTTATTTGATTTTTGACTTTTGAAATAATATATTTTTGTATTTTTGAGAATTTTTCTTTTAAAAGAAAACCAATCTATCTATTGCAGGCTCGCAGCCACACCCCATAGATTGATTCCTTCATTACCTGCAGAAGCTCTAAACCTCGCGGCACAAAGGTTTTATTATATCATTCAAGCAAAAATAGAAAATACTACTATATTTTTTTTGAATGAAAATTTTATTATATATTTTTGGAATAAAATTGGAAAAACTTGTTAAGCTATCATAATTTATTTATTTCTCTTTTTTTTTTAATGTAATCGTTTTCTTAAAAGAGTCATTTAACTGATATATCTACGTGAATTCGTAACCTCACGCGATAACTCAGTGAACCCACATACCTGCGTAGGTTCCGAAAACCTCACGTGGTGTGGTTAATTGAATCAATTATTTCTATTTTTGTAAAATAGCTGAATCTTCGGTTTGAGACATTTTGAAATATTTAAAATATAATATCAATACCTACTCCCTTTGAAATGAGTAGTTTAGAGGAAAGGATTTATTCATCTCTTATATTTCACGACGCCCTACACTATTTTTGTTATCGCTCTCAAAATAGTTTATTTTCAAAATAAGTCTTTTAACCCACTAGTATCTATATGAACTCACCGTTTCACCTGATAAGTAGTGAATCAAAATACCGGCGAAAATTCTAGAACCTTCGGGATACAATGATCGCAAAATATAAAGGTGTGAGAATCTTAAATAATTTGGCTCCTTTCTCATTTTAAAAGGCATTGAAGATTTTATAGATCAAAAATTGTTTATCTCAACAAACAAGTTAAACCTCCATCTACGTGGACTCGCAGTCGCGCGTGATAACTTAGTTAATTCTAATTTAGAAAACTCATATGACCTAGTCATTAAATACTTTTCCGAATATATCATTACTCCAAATATTATCATCTTTTGGCCACATACGTTTTATTCAATAAAAATAGCAATGATAATAGCCTTTGGTGCCCGGTTGAGTATATTGCATGATTTTAACACCAGAAAGCGAATCAATGGATGAAAAAAAAATTCATAGGCCCCAAAAGAAAAAAAACTCATAGGCCCAAACAAGCCAAAAATTCATAGCCCCAAACAAGCAAAAAAAATCATAGGCCCCAAAAAACTCATAGGCCCAAACAAGCAAAGAGTTCATAGGCCCAAATAAACAAAAAAATTCATAGCAACACAAAACAGGCCCACGAAGAGAAGAGCAAAGAACCTCCTATAGCGGGCCTCTACGCTTGAGGCCCAAAGGAAAAACGGACCCAACCTCACGGCGCACATGAGAAGACAGAGCTGAAAACGCAGAATCAAGAAGGCGCAACACCCCTCAAGGCATAATCTTCCAACTGACCAATCCCTACCTAACAGATAACCTCAATTCTATATTTACTGCCTTGCTCCTTACCAACTTTAGACACACCATTTGACACTGGGTTCCTACGACACATGAAGTCACGCTCCCCTAATCCAGTTGGATATGAGGTCCAGGGGCTCAAACACTGATCCATGAACAGAGTCACAAGCAGGGCAAAGGCCTCTCACAAGCAAACTCGAATGACCCAATTCACAATTATGATTTTCCAGGCTAACAAAATCGACAAGATTTATGTAAACCCCTCAGAAGACAGGATGAGTAAACTAAACCCGGGATTCCCCAAGGCTCGTAAATAAATTGGAAGAACTCAGAAAATCAACCATTGTCGAAATAATTGACCTAGTCTAGACAAGAATTACTCAATCCTAAATCTCTGTCAAGAAACCTGCGTCCCGTGTGTGGCAATCAAAAACAGAGTACTAACCGAAAATCCCACAAGAACTTCCGGCACCAGGGCCTTGGTCAATGATACCAGAATTGTCTTAACCAATGATACTCAGTATTTACAGGACAGAACCAGGATTTAGCAAGTTTTCAACAAAATTCGAAATTGAAACAGCAAATTTTACCGAGACCGGATCTCTGCAACTCGGTGGTCAGTGGCTCGAGCTCGGTCCCCAGGCTTCTTCCACCCCAACTTCGGCGGCCCCTTTTCTTTCCTCGGTCTCGCCTCACTTGCTCGGATCTCACCGTGGCTCTGAAATTTCTCCTTTGGTTTTCCTTCCTTCCAATCTCCAGCCCCCCCGAGGTCTTCGTGGTCTCCCGGCTTTTATAAAGCTCCCAAGTGCGTGGTCCCCTGCCATCGCCTTCCCCCTTTTCTCTGCTCCGGCTACTTTCCTCTGCGACACGCGTGCCCCTCCTGCAATTCAAGCCGTGCACGTCTCCCTCCGTTGCAGCTTTCTCTCGTGACCGCCTCCATGGCAGCTTTTCACCCTAGCTATCCCCTCTGCTTCCTTTCTTTTTCTCTTGCTGCTACTCGTGCCTTTTCTCCTTCTGTCTTTTCTTGTTCAGTCCTCGGCTCCTCTGCCCTCTGCTCCTTGTTCAATCCGCGTCTCCAGCTTTTCATCCTCGCGGCCATACCTCCCTGTTTCTGTCTTTCCTCTGCTCTGCCCTGCAGCTTTTCCTCGCGGCCAACTTCACGCAAGTGAGCCCTAGCTAGGGCTCAGTAATGGTGGCTTCGTGGGCTTGAAATGCTCCAGCATTTCAAGCCCAACAGCTTGAGGCCCAAAGAAAACTTGCCCCCTCACCCTTTTTTTTTTTTTGGTGGTCATGTGGGCTTGAAATACTTGGGCTGCGTTTTAAGTCCAGTATTATGAAACCCAGAGTATTCACCCCTCCTCTTTTATTTTATCTTATTTTATTTTATTTTATTTTATTATTATTATTATTATTATTTTTATTATATATATTTTTTTGGTTATGTATTTGTATATTAATTTTATTTATTTAATTCTTGCAACTTTCTTATTATTATTTTATTTTTTTTTGTTATTTTTTCATTTAGATATTATATTATTTATTATTAAACTTATTTTACTTTTTTTTTTTGAAATACCCGGATAAAATGGGGTGTTCACACTATTGACCAACATTTCAAACATATATATATCTTCGTAAATGTAGTCAAAAGAAATGGCCTTGCTGTTTCAAAAGTAAAGGTCAATCTTTTTCAAACAAAAATTTGATTTTTAGGACATCATATGTATCAAGGAATGATTACTCTTATTGATAGAGCTATCAAATTTGCTAATAAATTTCCTAATCCAGTTTTTGACAAAACCCAACTACAACGTTTTTTAAGTTGTCAAAATTACATAAGAGATTTTTCCTCGTAGTTAAATAATCTTATCAAACCCCTTCATGATCGCCTTAAGAAAAATCCACCGGTGTGGACAGACAATCATACCACAATTGTCAGGCAAATCAAATCACAAGCTAAAAAGCTTATGTGCCTTACTTTACCCAGTCCGCATGTTCTTAAAATAGTGGAAACTGATGCCTCTGACATTGGATACGGAGGAATCCTCAAACAGCACCTTGATGGGAAAGAAAGTATTATTGCTCTCACATCAAAGCACTGGAATCCAACTCAACAAAATTATTCAACCATCAAAAAAGAAATCTTAACTATTGTTTTGTGCATCACAAAATTCCAGAGTAATTTATTAAACCAAAAATTTTCAGTCAAAGTTGATTGTAAATCTGCAAAAGAAGTTTTGCAAAAAGATATTAAAACTATTACATCAAAACAGATTTTTGCCCGTTGGCAAACTATACTAAGTGTTTTTCATTTTGACATTGAATATATAAGAAGTAATACAAACTCTCTCCTAGATTATCTCACCAGAAAATTTTTTGCAGGAAATGTAACAATGCCTCCAAAGAAGGACAAAGGCAAAGCAAAAATAGATATAATGCAAATATTAACCCAATTCTCAACCAGGTCTTCTACCCAAAGCCCCGAGTCACAGACTCAAATTAGGTCATCCACCCAGAAACCAACTTCATCAAACCCTGCTAAACCAAAAGCAGAAACCTCACAAACCAGATCTAAAGAAACTAAAGTAGATTATGCCTTCCTAATTGAAAACCCTCCAAGCCTTAGCTATCCGAGGATTAACCCATTTATCAACCAAATCGTGGGCTATATAGCTAAGGAAGAAGAAGACGATGATGATGAGGGAGACCTTCTATCTCTTGTGATCGAGAACCTTAAAAATAAACAAATTACCATTAACTCAAAAGACCAAAGGCCCGTTATTGTTGCCCAACCAACTACTATTACCACTGTCCAACCAACCAAAAACAAAACCACTTATATTCCCAAAATTAAACAAGTCAATGACCATTATTCAAATTGAACCAGAATTCTTTGAAAAGAATCCAAATCATGTTGCCCCGAAAATATTTTCTTCAGGATTCCATTTTAAGCCATCAGTACCAAACAAAACCCAAGGATTCTATGAGTTCATCCTCGTAAACACTGATTCTGTTACCATTAAACAACATCCTGACCCCTCTGACAGAAACACATATACTCATACAACCACCCAAATACTAAAAGTCCTTACCCCTTCAAAATGGGGCCAAGACCTAAATAAACTTAAAAAATTTTCTCAACTTTTTAATCCCATTGGGTGCAACTACTGGGATTACATTGATGCCTGGTATAATAGTTTTTGTTATCAAAACAAAAAATGTAGCCACACCTGGTTCATCTACTTCAATCGAAAAATTACCTACAACTTTTCACAATGATTTATTAAATAGTGGGATTATTTCAGTCATATTGAAGATATATTGCCACAACCAATTAAAGAGGGCTTGTAGCACGTTCAAACAAAGATCAACCTTATTGATAATCTTTTTTCCTGTGTTGCTGCATTTCTTCTCCAAACTATCTATATCTTGGATCTTTGTCTGACATTACAAGTACAACAGTCTAACAACCAGACTCTCAATCCTTCAAAGAATACCATACATCAGGTGGTATGCAGACTTTAAACCAAATAAAACAAACATTAATGTAGTTAAAATATGGTTCAGGAATAACCCATAGTGGTTGATCACCTCAGAAACTAACAAGTTCCTCAACCAAAAGAACCAGATACATGTCTATTTGGCCTCCACCTCTGATAAGTAAACTTTTGTCAACTAATTAAAACAAGCTCTCATTCTTCTCGAAAATGAGCAGAAACTATCATTATCCAACCCATCATCCGGTACTCATTCAGATAATGAAGAAGAATGCTTTACAATTAACCTAGCAGAAGAATTAAAAAAAAAGTCAAAGTTACTATTTATGAGTTGACTATTAACCGATAGTTGACCATTGACCGGAACTATTCACAATTTGACCGGAAGATCTTGACTATTAGATGCTAACCATACTAGTAGATGCTGACCGTCGGATGTTAAAGATTAGATTTTATCCCAACCGTTGGATTAAATTAATTGTAGCCATTAGATGACTAATGACTATATAAGTGACATCAAAAATTCAATCGGAAACGAAGAAAGAAAGTGAAGAATTAGACTCTAAAAACTAAAATTACGTATTTTGTTGAAGTGTAAACTTGATCATTTTGTTTTTAGAATTTTTTCTTTCATGCTTTTTTTTTTCTTTTTTTTTCCTTGTCATTTTCTACTACAATATCTTATATTTTGCTAGTTAAATTTCATTGCTACGAGAGATCTGTCTTGACTTTTGATAAAACTCTAAGACCCAACTCTCATAAACCTTTTTATACAAAAAAAAAAAAAAGAAATCTTGTCATAACAAAGTAAGATTACAAAAAGCCAATGAACTAATATTTCACAAAACAAACTTTTTTATATCCAACATTCTTCCTTTTACTGTTCTCTTGTAACCAAAAAATTAAAAAATAAAAAGAACTATTTTTATATGATAAGTTTTATGTTATTGTAATTAAATATTTAATAATGATAATAACATAATAATTCTTCTGTGCATTAAGTTAAGAATAAACAAGTGCATGAACAAATTTATTCAGAGCAACTGTTGTTATCTGATTTCAGTGCTAAATATCAGTTTTCTTTCAAGAGAGGAGGAGTAAGATTGACAAACAATGTGATCTAATGAACACAGTTTTCTTCTCGTTTTAGTCCCTTCACTTTATTGCAAATTCCACTAAGGCTTCAAAAACAGAAGCTGGAAGCTAAGTTCAACAACCGCAAGTAAGGTAAGGAACTTGTTAGCTGACATAGTTAATCCATTTAGAAAAAAATTGAATCAAGGATCAAACAAGCGTTTGTCTTCCTAGAAAAATTTACAGAGAAAAAGGAGGTACTAGGATTGAAGTTGGGGCAGGTTCAAGGATTGAACATACTTAGTAGATGATTCTAACATGTATGATGAATGCTACTAAAGAGAAAATAATTTCAGTTTTCACTGTCACACAGTCTGAGGAAACTGAGTGTTGTGCATGTGAAAAATTAGAGCAATTCTTCAAGCACTTCATAAGTTAGAGAGACATTTGTGATGATTTTTTAAATCTCCCTTCAACTATGGAGTTCTGGAAAGTAACATTCTTGTAACAGAAAAGGGTAGCATCAGTTACCCAGGCAACTCATATGCATCATTTGAAGCCTTAGAGACCAACTTGGTGCTGCAGATCCATATATATCTCAGTATCAATTGCAAGAAACATTGTTCAGAAATCTGAAGAATTACCTTTAACTATATTGAAAATGGGTTAAAATATTGGCAAGAGATATTATTTATCAAAAGATGATAGTAATTAATATAATTCCAACTTTAAGATTGTACTACTATTATTTACTTTGTATTCCTAAGTGTTGTTTTACTTAATATTCCATCTTTCCTAAAGATTACAAGATAAAGTTGAGTTGTTGTGATGAAGTTGTACCACTATCATCTTCCATGGACACTGATTCTTGTGCTGAAAAGGTTTGCCTTCTTCATAACTGTTATGTGGCGAAATATTATTAATTTCATTAAAAGTTTGATTTGGGTTAAGTGAATATATACAAAGCAGGTAGTGGTGTTTGTCATTTTAGTGTAAATCAGCAACAATTTAAGTGTTCTATTGGTGACACTAGGAAGCTGTTTATCTAAGATTCTCTGATAAAACACTTCAATAATATAAAACTGCCCCATTTTGCTTTGCTCACACAATGAGCTGCAGTTTTCGTTAGAAGCAAACTGGTGAAGAAGTATGCTCCTTTGAGATTGGCATTACCTGATTGAAAGCAAACTCCGGTGTGAAAACACACAAGAGACTGGACTCCATTGTCACATACAAGTTTTATTATGAGGGAATTTTCATGATGTTAACAGGAAGAGATGAAAGAACTTCTGGTAATGACAGAATCTCCACGAAGCTCTCAATCTTTCTAACTACTCTACCTTTATGCAAAATGTAGTTTTTTATGTTTCAAAATCTCAGACAGAATCTCTGTTCATGGTGCCCTAGTGTTTCTCAAACAAGACACAGATGAATAAGAGTTAATGATAATTGTGTGTGTGTGTGTGTGTGTTCTCTACATACTCAGCCACCATGTCATTCATAAGAGTTGATGGTAGGAAAATTATAGTTTATTTTGATGAGCCCCTGAATTATGTTTGAAGAACACTTTATTGATGAACTTTTGTAAGTTCAGGTTGCATGAGAATGCTACATAAGATATTAGTTAAATGAAAACCATCATCAGTATCGTCCCTTCTGGAGCATCTGATAAAATTTGAACGATATAGAGAAAATTAACATGGCTCCTGCTCAAGATGACTCACAAATCGAGAAACAGTCCAAAAAAAAACCATCATCATCATCTGTTTTTGCGTTTGAGAAAAGTAACTATATCTTTGAATTAAAAAAAAGAAAACTAACTATATCTTTTGAAAAATATCCATCATGTTTAGGAGTAAATAGAGATAAATCCCTACCAATGAGAGGCTCAAAATTGGACTTACTAGTTTCTTTTTTCCCCCGAAAATTGGACTTGCTAGTTTCTCGCACTTTAGCTGTCGAAACAGTGTTAGACTGTTAATAGTATCTTAGTATTCATGTGCAATGGGCCAGGGACCAAGCCCATATGATACTATGAAATTGTAATTCTTTTTTATTATAAAAATCTTTTACCCTCATTAAAAATTTAAGATATTTTAAAGTTTTAAATAATTAAAACTTTAAGGTCTTTCAATGTAGATTTTACGAGATTAAGAAACTTTAGGATGTAATTTTCCAAAAATTATATTACTCTTAATTAAACTCATATCTCTATCTGTTGTATTATATGAAATTTGAGATAAACCATATTATTTTTTATTGTTATTATTGATCTACAAGGTTTCTATTGTCTGAACTGAAAGTCAAAAGATCCGAATTTAAATTGAGTTTTAAATTATGCAAGTTTAAGCTCTCAATTAAATTGTATTATGTGTGGCATTGGTGCCACGTAAATCTCTAGAGAACAATATGAATTCCCTCTAGAATACTTCTTCTGATTTAAAAGACGACCTTCATACTGCTTTGAATTCAATATTCTTAATTTCCGCAAGATTATCTCAACGTACTATAGCTTCTTAAAATCAAAATAAATTACTACACATTGTCAAGCTTGAATTGACATCTCTCTTTATTCTTCTTTTATACCAAATCCACATTTCCTAGTGCTAGGTTCTCAGTGGATCTCCTGTTGTCGAACTCATGAAGAGAGCTACTCAGTATACATGTATCACTTATTTTTATGGGTGGTTTAATTTAAAATAAATTAAATAAAATCATAGTAATATAATAAAACATTATATCTTTTTATCAATAAGGTCTTGATATAGTTAATAGATAATTGAGTTCTTTAAACATGTTATTTTGATCATGTGTATGAAAAATGACTTGTTGGATAAGGTAAAACCCACTTTGATAATCTCTATATTTTGAAATAATTAGCATTCAGCTAGTGGTAATAAGTAATTTTTATTTTTGTTTACCAATTAAACTTACAAAACTTGACAAAACTATCTAATCAGGTAGCAATCCAAGTGCCTAGTCTTCTCATGCAAACCAAATATCTCAAATCATATTATTATTTGGACATCAAATTGACATCCTTTATAATTTATATCATATATATATTATATAGATTTCATCGGTTCATCTTGATCGAAAAATTGTTAGATAAAGACAGATAGATAGCTTTTTTTCAACTAAATTGAACAGAATCATACGAACAGCTGGAAATTAATCCAAGAACCTAATAGTTGACTTAATAGGGAATGTTATGGGGATCCAAAGTGATAAAGCAGACCATTACCAGTTGTGAGATACCCATAAATGAATTAATTTAAATAATTAAGATTTGAAATTCTGTTGCCACGGAAATACAAATACAACATATATACGAATATGTTCCCAAACGTAGTAGTGGAATGGAATGTCGTTGATATACAACTTTGAAACCACAAGAATAAATGCCTCCCTTCCCTTTTCTTTCTTTCTGGGCCTCCCCACTATTATCAACTTTTCCCTCAATTTCCAAATTTCTCCTCTCCAATATCGCATTCTACATTAATTATTTATTTATTCCCTATTATTCCATCAAAAAACCGAGAGACTATTCCACCTGGCCTTTGTGCAGTGCCAAAATTCTCCCTTCTGCTTATCCTCTTTCCTTTTTTATTGACCTCCTCTGTCCGTTAAGATTTTTTCACCTTATCCCTATAATCCCTAATTTATCGGGATATTTCATAAATGATCATTATGGAGTATCACGCTCTTTTCACATGATCCCTGATTTTTCATCCTGCGGTTATGATTCCGTAACAGCTATGATCCCATAACTGTTACTCTTAATCTGGTGTTTTTGGGGCAATACAGTTTCCGTGGAAAAACCCGTAGTCGGCTATATGTCCTGGATGTTGTTCAGTCGGATGATCATTTGACCCTTTGATTATTCGGTCCTATCCTTCAATAACCGATGTATTACTCGGCTCGTCGCGCTTAAGCTCGGCCTCCGAATTATAGCTCGGTGTATATGAGCTTGAAAAGTGAGACAAAGGGGAGTCCATCCACCTTGGACTGGTAATCTCGGCATGCTCATTTAGGCCCGCACATCTATAATTTAACTAAATATTTTGACAGAATACCGTTCAAGAGAGAAAAAGGAGAAAAAAAAAAGATCAGCTTATTAATCAAGGTTCCCGAAAATGCCACCCAATTTCAATCTAAACCATAAAAAATTAAAGTGTCTGAATGAAATTTGTATAAAAATAAAAAAATTTATTATAAATATGTTTGGATAAAAATAAAAAAAAATTATGATTAGAAATTATAATTTGATTTATAAAAATATAAATCAAACGGGCTCTAAAAAATCAGCTTATTAATTTGAATTTTTAACACTAAGAAATCAGCTTATCAATTTGAATTTTTAAGACATTATTATTAATATATTAATATAAAATTTATAACAATTTTCGTTATTTACAATACATAAGTATTATCATTTATTCTTCAAATTTTATATATATAATTTACTCATGAATTTTGCCGTTTTCGGAGCCTAACTTCGCCTCCATGCACTATCATTAATTCCATTGGAAACGTAGTTTAAATAGACAGCACGTACTGAAAAACAGAACAGAGCATCATTTTTGTCACTTCCCAAACATTCTCTTCACTTAGTGCGAACTTAGAAACCCCATTATCATCGTCCTCAGAAGAAGAAGAAGAAGAAGAAACAGATACAGATGAGAGGACCCACTCTCTGTTACATCCCATTCCTTTTTTCCGTCCTCTGCTGCAGTTCAACTCTGTCCAGTGCCTACTCTGACCTCAATGCTCTGCTCAAGCTCAAAGCTTCCATGAAAGGACAGAACGCTTCAGCTTCTGCAATGGAGGACTGGACGCCCTCTGCTTCTCCCTCAGCTCACTGTAAGTTCTCTGGAGTCACCTGCGACGACAATTCTCGGGTAGTCTCTTTGAATATTTCGTTCCTTCCCCTGTTTGGCTGTATTCCGCCAGAGATTGGTCTCTTGGACAAGCTCGTCTATCTCACCCTCTCACAGGACAACCTCACCGGCAAACTTCCCAAGGAGCTCGGCAAGCTTAATTCTCTGAAAGTACTCAATATTTCACACAACGTCTTCTCAGGAAACTTCCCTGGTGAAATCACTCTCAACATGATGGAGCTTGAGATTCTAGACGCTTATGATAACAACTTCACCGGCTCCTTACCGGAGGAGGTAGTGAAATTGAAGAAACTGCAGCAGCTATGGCTCGCCGGGAACTACTTCTCCGACGAGATACCGGAGAGTTACTCGGAGTTTGAGAGCCTGGAGATTCTGAAGCTGAACGAAAATAGCCTCCGAGGGAAAATTCCCTCGAGTTTGGCTAAATTGAGGAAGCTCAGGGAATTGCATTTGGGGTATAGTAATGTTTACCAAGGAGGCATCCCGTCGGAGCTAGGCACAATGGGCACGCTTGAAAAACTCGATTTATCTTCCTGTAATTTAACCGGTGAGATTCCGGCGAGCTTGGGCAATTTGAAGAACTTGAATACTCTGTTTCTGCAAATGAACAATCTCACCGGAACCATTCCACCTGAACTCTCCGGTATGATCAGTCTCATGTCACTGGATTTATCCATCAACGAACTCACCGGAGAGATACCCTCCAGCTTTTCCAAACTAAAGAACCTAACTTTGATCAATTTGTATCAGAACAAGCTTCGTGGGGATATTCCGTCATTCATCGGCGACCTTCCCAATTTAGAAGTTCTTCAGGTTTGGGAGAACGATTTTTCGTTCGTCTTGCCTGAAAATCTCGGCAGCAATGGGAAATTTAAGATGCTTGACGTCGCGAAGAATCATTTCACCGGGATGGTTCCTGAGGATTTGTGTAAAGGAGGAAGGTTGGAGATTTTCATCCTCATGGATAACTTCTTCTACGGTCCAATTCCTGAGCAGTTGGGCGAGTGTAAATCTCTGACAAAGATTCGAATTTCTAATAATTTCCTCAACGGGTCAATTCCTTCTGGATTTTTCAAGCTTCCTTTTGTGGCAATCATGGAGCTTGGTAACAACCAGTTCTCCGGGGAGCTACCGTCGGATATGTCAGGTGATCTTCTCGGAATTTTGTCACTTTCGAATAATTTTTTCACCGGGAAAATCCCTCTGGCAATCAGAAACTTTCGGAGCCTGCAGAATCTGTTACTAGACGTGAACCAATTCATCCGCGAGATTCCCGGGGAATTGTTCGACTTGCCGATGCTCACAAAGTTGAACGTGAGCTCCAACAACCTCAGTGGTCCAATTCCACAGTCCATAACTTACTGCGTTTCCTTAACGGCTGTCGATTTTAGTCAGAACATGCTCGTCGGAGAAATCCCAAGAGGAATCAAAAACATGATGGTACTAGGCATTCTGAACCTCTCAATGAACCACCTCACAGGCCCAGTCCCGGACGAAATCCGATACATGTTGAGCCTCACCACACTCGACCTCTCCCACAATAACCTCGCCGGCAGAATCCCCACCGGCGGCCAATTCAGCGTCTTCTCATCCGAGTGCTTCGTCGGAAACCCCAACCTCTGCTCCCCCAACGATCACTCCTGCAAAACCCCCAAGGCCCTTCCCTCCAAATCCACCAAAATCATCGTCATAACAATCTCCCTCTTCACCTCCCTCGTTCTAGTCCTCATCACACTCTACACATTACGAAAGAGAAAGCTCCATAAATCCATGTCCTGGAAGCTAACCGCCTTCCAACGTCTGGACTTCAAAGCAGAAGACGTCCTGGAATGCTTAAAGGACGAGAACATCATCGGAAAAGGAGGAGCAGGGATCGTGTACAGAGGGTCCACCAGAGACGGCACCGACGTGGCGATCAAAAGGCTGGTGGGTCAGGGCCGGAGTGGGCGGAACGATTACGGGTTCAAGGCGGAGATAGAGACGTTAGGGAGGATCAGACACAGATACATAGTGAGGTTGTTAGGGTACGTATCGAATAAAGATACGAACTTGCTGGTGTATGAGTATATGAGCAATGGGAGCTTAGGGGAGTGGCTTCACGGAGCCAAAGGAGGGCACTTGCAGTGGGAGGCGCGGTACCGGATTGCGGTGGAGGCGGCGAAGGGGTTGTGTTATCTGCATCACGATTGCTCGCCTGTGATCATACATAGGGACGTGAAGTCGAATAATATATTGCTTGATGCTGATTTTGAGGCTCACGTTGCAGATTTTGGATTGGCTAAGTTCTTGCTTGACACTGTTGCTTCTCAGTCCATGTCCGCCATTGCAGGCTCTTACGGCTACATCGCTCCAGGTTCTGTTTCTCTCTCCTCTTTCTAACTACCTAGGTTTCCTCTAATTACACGTGCATTGACATTATATTAATCATATTATTAATCATCAGGAGCATAATCCTGTAAAATTTGTCCATATATATACACTTTTACTCTTCATGCAAAGCCTTTTAACAACTATTTATGAACACTCTCCATGCATAGCTCTTTTCACAGCTTCTTCCTCTTCTTCTTCTTGTGGTTACGGAATGGTGTTGCAGAGTACGCATACACACTGAAAGTGGACGAGAAGAGCGACGTGTACAGCTTCGGAGTGGTGTTGCTGGAGCTGATAGTGGGGAGGAAGCCAGTGGGTGAGTTCGGTGACGGCGTGGACATCGTGGGGTGGGTGAAGAAGACGGCATCGGAGTTAGCTACGCCGCCGTCGGACGCTGCAATAGTGCTGGCGGTGGTGGACCCGAGGCTGACGGGGTACCCTCTTACAAGTGTCATTCACATGTTCAAGATAGCAATGGTGTGCGTGGAAGAGAAAGGCACCGCCAGGCCCACCATGAGACAAGTCGTTCATATGCTCACCAATGACCTTCCTCAGTCTCCTCCCAATCTGATTCACCTCTAAGAAAACACACACACATATATGCTGTATAAATAAACCCTAAACTCTTAGGATTCAGATTCAATGCAATTTTTTTCAGCACAATTAATCTTATCGAAAAAAATTTTCAATGTACGTTTTGATTTATTGCTTATCATCATGCCACACATCATATGATTGATCATATTTCAGAATGTTTTTCTTCACTTATAATAGTGAATGCTGATGTGGTACGATGATGATAAATGACAGATCAAAACAAACTGAAAATTTTCTTCGTAAGATTAAATTGAAAATCCAGAAAGTGCATTGAATCCATGCTCAAGCTTTTTATGTTATATGGTTCGTGATTTGCCTTGGTAGTGAATAAGCACAGAAAAAACTGTAATCACATTATGGAAGATATATAGTCTATATGTTTTTTTTTTCTTTTCCAGTTATGGTTGAATTTTGCTGTAATTTTGGAAGTTTGCTCAAGTCGAAATATATATAAAAGTTAAGTGGGTTGATTTTTGCTGTGATTTTTTTCCTAATTTTTTCTCTACTATCATTTATATCTTATTTTCTTGTTAAAACTTAAATGGTTACATTATTGTTGTAAGTACTAGGGTAAAATATAATCAAGGACAACGCCAAGTATGGGTCCCTTCATCTTATGCTATGAAAGTATTTTTTTTTTATTTAATTTTTATTTTACTTTTTAAATCCATGTGAAATAAATTTTTAAGGATATCAACCACTTGTTTATTTGATTATGTATTTAACAATTAATTTATAGTATATTCTAATATTTCAATTTTCAAAAACAACAACAACAAAAATGGTGAGAAGTTCAATAACTCGACACGTTTTGGTTTAATTGTTGTATTGTATGACTGTATCGATCACTCCCTCTTATCGGATTCTACAAAAAAAATGAATAATAAAAAATTCTTACAGTTTCCTTTTTTTTCCTACTTGACTAAACTTTCTTACAATTAATAGTATTATAAGCAGGAATCTAATTGTTTACTTCTTACAATTAAATACACAATATATAAAGAGTCGAAGACTATAAATAAGGTCGCTATTGAAAGTAGCTTTTAAGGAGAATAACACCCTTTTTTTATACCGCCAAGGAGAATAACACTTGAAGACCTCTATATACATACAATTAAGGATCTAATCACTACTTAAGTTTCAATATTTACTGCTCAAAGTTTCACACTTTTACAATTTTTTCACTCAAAAACAAGGATCAATTCAACTTGCATGCAAATCTTCATTTCATTATTATTATATTACTTAATTGAAAATTAATATTTCCAATTTAAAATATAAGTCATATTTTACTGTTCTTAAAACAAAAGTTATTTGTTGGAACGAAAAGAGTACATAAATATCTCAAAAACTTACACACACACATATATATGTCTTGTTCATAGTAAGAAAAAAAAATCTTATTCATGTATTTTTTAATTGAGAAACTAATAATCAATATATATATAAGTGTTTAAATAAACAAATTGCAGCCCCACATACCCGCACTTACAAATGTTGGCATCAATATAAACACGTATTGGTGTATGTATTGGACTTGGAATTAGATATGGTTGACCTCTTTGTTATTGAAATCATTTCTCATGTGCCAATTAAGTGGGTAACTAACATTCACTTGTGTAAGATCATTTATCACCATAATTTATGGAAGACTGACTATGTGTGCGTCTGGTCTACTAATGATAGTGATGATCACCTTGAAGATGTGAATCACGTTCATGATTAATGGATGATCAACATTAATTTAAATCTCATAGATTTCTTTATTATTTATTTATATATACCCTGTCTCCTTGTGGGTGTTTCATCAAATTTTTATATTATAAAACTTTTGTACTTGCCTAAATAGGATTCCCCATTAAGTTAATGGCAATTTTAACATTGCCCCCAATGTTAAAATTGCCTAAATAGGATTTTTATTTTGTCGTTTCTTTCCACCATTGCCCCATTTCACAATAATTAATTAATTAATTAATACAGGTGCTAATTTTACTTGTGGCTCCACATCTCTGTTCATAACAAGTATATAAACTTTGAATTTAATATATGTATGATATTAATCCCACAGTAGTACAAATTAAAATTAACAAATTAAAAAAGGGGTAATTTCGCTTTTTATCCGATAAGAGATCGAGAAGAATATTCGAGAGAGGTTTTCAAATAAAATATATATTAACTTTTTTTTAAATTTTGTAGTGATTTTCAACATTGTAACATTATCTATTTATGAAACCTTTATATTTAACAAGTTTAAGATGTAACTAAAACTCAGAACCATCGTCTCTTATCGATCTGCTGCGAGACTATTATGAATCTCTCCGTCATTGTTAATTTCAAGTGAATTTCTTATATAAGATTGTATATTTATGCTCATTTTGATTCTAAACATTGAGATTTATAAGACGTAACGTCACGTAAGTTATCAAGTTTTATAAAGTTACCCTAAAGATGAAGCTAAAGGGTATCTCTTTGCATTAATACATCCATCCTTATGTGATAATATTTGCTAATTATTCCTTAATTGAATACTCTTTTAAGCTAACAAAAGGATTGATTCAACATTGAAGCATCTTCACCATCACAAAATGATGCCATTTTGATTTCGATATGCTTTTAAAGGAAATCTTTTTGGAGCTCAGAATGACATACAATGGCTTTGGTTGTTTTTACCTTTGAAATTAAGAGTATGTTCAGAGAAAAAATAAGACAAAAATTATTATTAATTTATATATTTCTATTTAAATCATTATTCATGTAACAGAATTGCAACTGAAAAAATAATCAATTCCTTTCACTATTTACACACATACATGTAATTCGACCTGACTTAATTAATTCAAATTAATGACAGAAAAGCTTTTAAAAATCGATCAGTTGGCATTACAAAAAAAAAAAAAGCTCTTCAAAATTCAATTGCGCTTGCCTTCACATACTCTTTTTTAATTAATTTGTTTTTGGTTACATAAGTAGAGTTTGAATCTTGAATTTCTAGGTTTTTTTTATTATTTACTAACAAGTGGCATTACATCAGCAATTTACTACTTTTAAATCACGTATATCATATATATTTATTTATTGATGAGTGTATATATAGTCCAATATTAAGTTAAAAGATTTAGAAAGGTCAGTCTTATAGCTGATTTTGTCTGCCATATATAGAGGAAGAAACAAAAAAGGGCCACTAAGTGAAGAGTATGTGGTCTTTATTGTGGGGACTTCCAATAAAACTTGTATTGCCACAATACATTACCAAATATTTTTAGATAAACTTGATTTACAAATAATTAATATAAAAAAACATATCATAAATTGTACAACCATCTTTAAATTTTGCAAAAATTATATAAATTACTCCTCTGTTTTTACTATGATACAATACCTTTTGAAACAAAATAAAATTATTTACTTTTTAGTCTAATTTAAGGGTCTGTTTGGTATCACTTTTCAAATTCCGTTTCCAACCCAAAACCACTTCTCCCATTTTTTTGTAATGTTTGGGTGTTAAAATGAGTTTTGGTTGCCACCGTGATTTTTGTTGAAAACGGAGTTGAAGGAGAAGCAGTCCGATTGATACTTTTCCATTCTATTTTTTTATTTTTGCTTGTATTTATTTTAAAGTCAGATAAAAATATACCAATAAAAATGATAAAAAATAAAAAAATTAGGAAAATAAAATTTCCATAAAATATTTTCTATTTATTGACTAAAATCTCCCTTCAAAATTTTAATTTTTATAGATCATGACTTGTAAGAAAATATTATATCAGATATATTATGTTCTCAATTAAATAAATGCAGATTAAATTTTAGTCCAAGTAAATTAAATTAATCATGAAATAGAGTTTAAACTCAATTTAGAGAAAAATTATGAGTTTTATTAAAACCAATTTTCAAATAAGTCTTCCAAACATAAACACGTTAGTTTAAAATCAATTTTTATCATAACTACGTTACAAAACCAATTCTACTAAAACTCATTTTTAACTAACTGAAAACCAAATAGCCCTTAAGCTTTTTTTCAATCAAAATGTCTACTACTAACCTAATATAAAGTTTTCCAATAAAAAATTAAAATTAAATAAAATATATTTAAAAAATAAAAGAAACAAATATCACTACTAGAAAAATGCAATTTAGCGAGGGAATTTAGCGAGGGATCACTCATCCCTCGCTAAATGATCAAAAGAATAAGAAATTAGCGACGAATTAAATTTAGCGAGGGAATTAGCGAGGAATATCCTTTCCCTCGCTAATTTAGCGAGGGATTAGCGAGGAATGTTTTATTCCTCGCTAAATTATTATGAATAGCGAGGGATTTGTCCCTCGCTAAATTTATTAAAATTAATTTTAATATATTAAAATTATTTTATTAAAAATTTAATTTTAATGAATTAAAATTTTTTTAATAATTATGTTATAAAATTATTTTTATCAATTGATTATTTTAAATTAATAAAAATAGTGAGATTAATTTTTATAACTTGTTGGCAAAAAATGAAAATGAAAATTCATTTATTACAAAATTCAAAATATAAAATATTTTATGATATTAATAACTAAAATTATAATATATTTTTATTTTTTAACAATATATTAATTTATAAATATATGTGTGTATTAGTGTGTAAATAAATAATATATATTTAATATTTCATATAAAGACTGCAAATACATTACAGTTCAACTGGCAAAAGTCTGAATCTAAAGGCACTAAGAGCAGGAGGTCATGGGTTCGAACCTAAGTATATGCATATTTGAAATCATTATATGACATGGCAGTGACGTGTGGCGTGGTCTTTGTGGTGACATGGCAATTTTGAATTTTTTGTAATTTAGCGAGGAAATAGCGAGGAATGAGTTCCTCGCTAAATTTGGAGAGGGATTAAATCCCTCGCTAATTCCCTCGCTAATTTAGCGAGGGAATCAACTTTTTCGTCGCTAAAATTAGCGACGCCATTTTTAGCGACGAAATTAGCGAGGGGTAAAATCCCTCGCTATTTTCAGTTTAGCGAGGGATAAATGGCATTGGTCCCTCGCTAAATGCCATTTTTCTAGGAGTGTATTTTTAATAAAATTCAATAAAAATCAGTGTAAATGTCTTGAGAATATATACGCTCATTATTGCAGGGTTGAACATTTGACAGGACACCAATTTTTGTACAGTGTATGTTACCATCCATTCAAGATGACCAGTGCCTACCAATTCCCAATACAAAGAAAAAAGCATTGTTGAACAACCATCACCATCTGGACTAGTTTTGTATTCCATAATTTTAAGTCATTTTCATTTTTATTGTATTCAATTAAAATCTCTCAACCATATACCTATTTTATATATTTTGTGGCTATTGGATTTTTAAAGTTGATTTTAATCGAAAGTGAGTTTGGTTGACTGTTGTTTCTGTTTATATTTAAAAAAAAAAAAAGATATGAAAGTTGATTTTTGTTTCGATATGTATTGTCAAAATCACTTTTTGAGCGGCAAAATATAGAGAATGACACTATTAGCAAACCATCAACAGAATTTCCTCACCATAGGAGCAAGACAAAGTTGCTTCTAATTAAACATGATTTTGAAAAATGTAAAACCAAACATCTTTTTTGTGTGTGTGCAAATTCACGTTTTCCGGCGAATCTTCACAAATTTTTGGATCTCTACCTATTATATATTCATAAAATAAATGTATATGGTGTGTTTTTAAAAAAAATTAAAATTTTTGTGTCATCCACTTTCCAAAATGTATAAATACATAAATATTAAAAATTTAACTTTTACTTTTTTTATAGCTTAACATTATAATATTTGAGGAGGCACGTTTTATATATATAGATATAAATGCATATGTACGTATATGTGTATATACGTATTTATATATAGACACACATTATATATTGGTGGCTTGGTGCGTGTTTTCAACTCTCCATTGTCTGCACGAAATTAGAAACGAAAGAAATAATAGTCTATTTTGTTTCTTTTTTTTTTGTTTTTCTTGTGGTTCATGATTGCCCCATCTAGTGTTTATACCAGGTTATTCATAATTAACTTGAATTCGATTGGTTAAAAAAGTACAATTTACCTTTCTGTTTTAGCCTTTTTCTAATAAAAAAATTAAAAAAAAAGTTTACAAATTATTTAATTGTTTGTTTAAGTTTTTAAAAATAATCAGAATATAAAAAAATAAGATTTTTTATTATTTTAATACACTACTCTAGGTAGCTTCTAAAAAAAAGCTGATGTCAGTAAATAAGAGAGAAAATAGGGGTGTTTAACCAACCCAATTAGCCTGGTAGTCCTGGTTCTACCTAGCACACCGGGTTGGTCCCTGCAAATTGAGTCGAGTTGGGCACCGGATTGAAATTGAACATAGTTTTCTCAATCGCAGTATATATATAATTTTGATATATTTTTTAAAAACTTATAAATATTATTTTTATATGATATTTTTCCTAATACATTATATGTAATAAATTAATTATATCATTATTGTAAATATTTTTAAGAATTTAATCTTTTAATTTGATTTAAAATTTTAAATTGATTTCTTAATATTGTGTAAAAATAATGCATGATTATGGAGTATTTATAATTTTAAAAAATGTTATTTTTTATTATAATATCATTTTTTAAGAAAATATATTTTGGATGAATATAATTATAGTTTTGTTAATAAATAAAATTAATTTATTTTTATTTTTAAATACTTATTAAGTCCGATCCAACCCCAATTTTGTATACCGAGTTGACCCGATCCTACTCAGTCTTACAAATATTGGACATCGGTTGACTATCAACCCATCTTACCCAATCTTCCATAAAAGAAAACATGAAAAGGCGGATGCAAAATACTAGTTCTAAAAAATTGCAAAAATAACAAAATTCACCTTCAAGAGAATATTACAATACAAATCTCGTATTTTCTCTTTCATCATCCTTCACACAATTTGATTTCTAAATGATTTGAAAAGAACTTCTTTTTATTTTAACTAAATACAAAATAATTTCTAAATTTTATAAAATCTCTAAATAATTAATCACTTTTTCAAAAAATTTAAACAAACAAGCTCTTAAATCAACCCATTTATTAAATGATTAAATTTGAATAATTTAGATTACCTAAAGAAGAAGTTATATATGTTAAATTTGTTTTATTAAACAAATTGAAATTAAAAGTTAAAACTCTCGGTTTAACTCATAACTTGTAAAGCATGGATACACCTAAAATAGTGTTGTACCTATATCAGACTCATATTTGATAGAGATACACATACTGTACGGCTATATAGGCACCCTTACCATATTTTTTTGGATAAGTGAGGAAACGGACTAGATGTGGCTTGAACCAAATCGGATAAGGCATGGAGCATGAAGAAATATAAATTTACCAAACTTTGTTGTTTTAGCTGAGTTTTTCACTGACCCAAAAACCTATGCACATGATCCTTGTGAGAAATGCTCATACCTTGCTGGTCTGGTGTTTGTGATGTGAATTGAAGAACTCTTTGCCGCCATTTGCCATTCATCATTCTGATTCCTATCGATGTTTGCCATTCTTGTTGTCGTTCATCATGTTGTTCCTGTTTGCAATTCCATTTGTGAGTTTTCTTTCCCGTTTTGTTTTTTGCATTTTGGTTTTATGAATGGTAGTGCTGAAGGGGGTTGGATCTTTTTGTGTTGAAGGGGTTGGGTCTCTATATCATGTTGCCTCTTTTTTCTATATCATGTGGAAGGGATAATTAGACACATTGCAGAAATTTTGGGTTCCAACTGGCATGTCAAGTCAAAGTTGCAATCATTTACATAATGATACAAATGAAAAAAAAAAAAGACTGAACCTTGAATACACACAATTTTAGGTATGAGTCAGTTGGTTTAAATAGCATAAAGACCCCTTTTTATTTTTTTTAGGAAAGCAGGATATAGGCTTCGCTTTTAAACATTGGATACACAAAAACTTTAAGTTATATATATATAAAGACACACAATATTTTAGATATTAGCAGTTGACACACAGATTTCACATGGAATACATTTAGATTTTTATATATTAATGGAAGACTATTGGGAATATATTCTAATGAGTCACGACTTTTTGGCTAGTGTAATTTTTTTTGGCTAATTTGATTAGAGGAATTAATCATATAAAATATAATTTAAAAAAATTAATGTGATTTCTTGATTATTGCAGGAAATTGTTTGGAATTTTTTAATTATAGTTTTTGGATATGGCCTCTGGAAGTAGTTCAAGTAATTCTATTAGTCATCCAAATTCTGTTAGATATTGTTTTACTAATAAGTTTCAAAAGGATGGGATTCCACTATGGGCTTATGTCATTTTAGTAACTAGAAAGAAAGAGGGAGAAGTAGCTCATCTTAGTGGAAATAAATATTGGAAATATAATTATTGTAACCGTGAATTTAATGGGTCAAATTCTTGAGTTAAATGACATTTGTTAAGAGTATCTAGTAAGAGAATTGCTATGTGCCTGAAAGTTGATATTAATTGTTTTGCTAAAATGCAAAAACAGCAAGAGGAGGTTGATAATAAATTAAAACTAAAACAAGTGTTGTTACCAATCCCAACTAAAAGATTGTTTCCTTTAAATCAAAGCAATACAATTTCTGTTGAAAGTGATTATAATCAGGGAAAGACAAGGGCAATGGGAACATTAGAAAGAGCTTTCAACCAAGGACCTAGAAAAAATTTACATGTTGAAATAGCTAGAATATTTTATTCTGGTGGTTTATCTTTTAATTTGACACGTAATCCATACTTTATTAACGCATTTCAATGTGCTGCAAACAATATGATTTCTAGATCTAAACCTCTTGGTTACAGTTTATTAAGGGGCCCTTTATTGCAAAAAGAAAGGACTAATGTTAAAAGGTTAGTCAAACCAATAAAAGCGACTTGAAGTGAGAAGGGGGTAAGTATAGTTACAAATAGCTAGACCGATGTACAACAAAGACCATTAATTAATTTTATGGCTGTATTTGATGGGAGTCCTATTTTTTGAAGGTGATTGATGGATCTAAATAATATAAAGACAAATTTTATATATCCAACTAGATGCGTCAAGTAATTGAAGAAGTAAAACTTCAAAATATGGTCCAAACGATTACTGATAATACACATGTTTGTAAAGTTATAGGTAAACTTATTGAGGTTGAATATCCTCGCATTTTTTGGACACCATGTGTTGTGTACGCACTCAATCTTGCTTTGAAGAATATATGTGCTACTAAAAACATAGAGCCAAATGAAATTGCATATGAAGAATGCCATTGGAGAACTCAAGTTAGGGATGATGTAATTGTTTATTAGGAATTTTATCATGAATCATTCCATGATGCTAGCTATTTTTAATGAATTTGTGCCATTGAAATTACTTGCTATTGCTAAAATTAGATTTGCCTCAACTATTGTGATGCTCAGGAGGCTTAAACGTATCAAAACTTCTCTTTGGACAATGGTCATTAGTGAAGTATGGAATACTTATAAAGAAGATGATGTTGGAAAGGCAGCAAACACAATTAGAGAGTTAATTCTTGATGACTTTTGGTAGGACAAAATTGACTACATCCTCTCTTTCACAAAGCTTATTTATGATATGCTTAAATTTTTTGACACAGATAAGCCTACACTTCATTTGATCTATGAGATGTAGGACTTGATAATAGCAGAAGTGAATGCATCAATTTACAAACATAAGAATAAGTTGCTTTTTAAGTATTCAAGGTTTTATGAAGTTGTTTATGGAATAATTATCAATCGTTGGACAAAGAGTTGCACACCCCTTTATTGTCTACTTATTCATTGAATCCTAGGTATGGTACAATATATGTTATTAATTTTCTTTTCAAATTTAAGTTTATGATCAAGAAGTTTCATTACAATTCTTTTCATGTTATATAGGTAGCATACACATCAATGGATCAATGGTACACCAAATAGAGTTTCTCCACATAAAGATATTGCAATATGATCTGAGATAACAAAGTGCTTAAATATATACCTTAGTGATCCAACAGATAGAAAGTTAGTTCTTCAAGAATTCTCAAAGTTTTGTGGCTATCCAGATGAGTATGCATCATTTGATTCCTTATAAGATAGATAGAATTTTAAACCTAAAGAATGGTGGATAAATTATGGCTCATGCACTCCTATTCTTCAAGGAATTGCATTGAAGCTTCTTTGACAACCGAGCTCACCATCTTCTTGTGAAAGAAATTGAAGCACTTATTTTTTTTATTCACTCAATTAAGAGGAGCAAGATGTATTTGAAAAGAGCTGAAGACTTAGTTTATGTTCATACAAATCCGCCTCAAAAAAGAATGAAAAGTATTCTAGTGGACAAACTAGAATGTGAGATGTCAATGGGGATAATTAGGAGTCATTTGATGGGACTGAAAGTCTTGAAGTTGCAAATTTATCTCTAGATGAATCAGTTTTAGAACAAGAACTCATAGGGAATTCCAATAATGTTGAAGGAGATGAGGATTAAATTGCATTGAAAATTCTAGCATTTGTTTGTTTAATTTTTTTTTAATGATCTTATTTATAAGTTATAGACATTTTATTCATAACAAATATAATGTTTTGTCATTTATAGTATATTTTGATAATATTTAATAATCTTTATTTTATTGATATAATTTATTGACAATGTATATATTGCCGTACCTACATCTTGAAAATTTGAGAAATCATCGTATCCCACATATTGTATCGTATTATATTGTATTCGACATTATCATATTGTATTCAACACTATCGGTGCTTCATAGCTTATAACTCACCAATTTTTGTATAACTACACCAATTGAAATTGTTCGTGAATTTGAAAGAGTATAAATAAGGAAATAAGATTTATTTTTGGCCAGAAAAGAAATAAAATTATATCTCCAAGGGGCACCTCAATTTTTTTCCCACAACAGTAAGTACTTAATCCAAATAATATTAATTTATCGGATGACCCTTGACATTTGAATAAAATTAATATAAAATGTAAAATTTATAATAAATTATATTAATTATTAACAAATTTTGTATAGTGTTCATTTTCAAAATTCATACAATTCACAAAAGACTCACCAATAAAATATAAAAATGTATAATGAATTATGTATTTCACGAGTCATGAAGATTGTGGCTCAATTCTCAAACTTTGTGTGACATATTGAAAGCCACCTAGAGCCTATTTGGATGGCACTTTTTTTATGCTGAGTGGTGTTAAGTGCTTATTTGTAGTTCATAATCACTTATATTTAGGTAATATTAAGCATATCAAGTTGGTTCAATAATTGCTTAAAAGCAGAAAATCACTTGAAGGCATAAGTGGAAATTTTTCACTTATCATTTTGGATAATCAATGAAAGTGAAATGAGGTGTTGGAAACTAATATTATTTAATTAGTTATGCAGTATTATTTAATGAATTTTTTTAAAAAGTATTATTTAAGGATTGAGGGTATTTTTGACATTTCAAGTAATTATCTATACAAAAGTAATTTTGATAAAATCATCCAAATATATTTTATTTTATTAAAATTACTTTTAAAGTAAAAGCATCCAAACATAAATAATCACATTTGACAAAATTAATTATATTTAAAATCAATTCTACAAAATCAATTACCCTCAATTATGTAAATCTAATCCAAACATACACATAATTATACATATAACAAAAGGATGTGAAAAATAACACTGGCAAGGAAGCGCACAGATATATATATATATATATATAAGGGCAATTTACAATTGGAATTATTCGGCCCAAAAAAAACTTACCACAACAACAACATTAATTTTATTCCACTAAATGAAGTTGATATATGATGTCAATGAGCTATATCAAATAACATTTCTTGAGATTATATATATATAGCACTAATCATGCACGTACGCTAATGCTGGGTGAACGAAACGTGATTTACATCTTAGATATTGTTTCTACTATTATAATCATTTTGCAGAAGATGAGCACTTCCTACTAGAAATAGCATGAAATCGTAATGATCCTGCTTAATTATAATTTTATTAATGGGAAATTTTAATTTGATCCAACAGAAGCAACATATTTTCAAATTAGTACCTCAAAGTTCGAAATTTGTATAGATTAGTTGGAAATCCACGTGCATTTGTTGTTTATAACTTCTTCATGGGTGCCATTTTCGAAATACGTTACTTCTGAGGGATCAATTTGAAATTTTCTCTTTATTGTTTCATGGAACATTTCTAATGCATGAAGCTAGGCAGGTACAAATCTAAGTGAGGAATATATTGCTTTTGAGAAATTTGGAGGCAAATAAATTGATTTTCTAATTAAATCAAATATTGAGAAGTAATGGATATAATTTATGCTTGGTATATTTAATGGAATTTATTTTAAGATATAATTAATTTTTTACATATTTTAATTATTATATAAAGAATTATCATCTAATGAAGATTAAAGTAAGATCTTCTGAATTAAACTTTGCTTGGTTCTTCTATGACCAACAAACTTTGCTTGAATTGAAGGGAGAGATGGATAGTGATAGATATTGAATTGAAGGGAGAGATGGATGGTGATAGATAAGGCTCACTTCTATTTTGTGGATTCTGGAAAGATGTGGTTTAATTTTCAAAAAAAAAAAAAAGAAAGATGTGGTTTACTTCTTTTTCGCTCATTATTTTACTTCACATGAATTAACTTCAGGAGATTCACTTCAAATTTGTCCTGTTTGGTGTACTTGGAGAGATATTCTCATTTTATCGCATAAATAATCAAGATATGCAACATTTATTGTATCTATGTTATTACTTCTTCTATTTAAAAACTGATTGCTTTTTAAAATTATTCATATAGATTAAAAAAGCTATTAAATAACTTAGATTGCAGCCAAAAAAGAATAACTTTGATTGTAGCAAAATCTGATAATATTTGACAAAAATATTCTAATATTAAAATTATAAATATATAAAATATTAATGCTTCATTGAATTATTTTCATTAATGAAAGGTAAAATGAAATTCCAATGTATAAAAAAAAGATAAAATGATATTCATGGTAAGGACCCTTCTAAAAGTTTTACATAGTCCTTATTGCAAGACTTTGTATACTTCATTCTTTTTTGTTTCTATAACTAGAGCCATCAAAATGGATCAAGTTCGATGGATTGGCCCGAAAAGCCCGAAAAAATAAATGGGCTCGGGTCTCAGCTTTGGAAGTAAATACATAATCTGGACTTTTTGAGCCTGGTCCATTTAGCCTGGTCTATGGCGGACCGGCCCGAAAAGCCCATTTCTTTTTTCTTCTTCTTTTTCTATTAGTTAAAATATTAAAAAATACATATTATTTTCATTGATTAGTGATATATAAATTATAAAACTTAAATATTATGTTAATTTTTTATGAATTATGATGATAATTAATTATATTAATTCAAATAATTATATGAAAAAATTTTATAAAAAATAGTAAAAAAAAAAAAAGCTCTCGGGCCGGCCTGTAAGCCCGATCTCGTAGGCTCAGGCTTGAAAATTTAAGCCCGTTTGTCAAATCGGGCTTTTCAACCAGACCCGAGATGATTTGGACCGGGCCACCCGATTCGACAGCTCTATCTAAAACTGCCCTTGATTAAATACTCTCAATTAATATATTAAACATTTTATCTCATAAGTATGTTAAGTGTTTATTAAGTGTAAATTGGGAAAGTTATCAAAATTTTTTATAAATTTATTTATTTTAACTAATTTCTTTAGTATCTGTAATTTAATTAAAATGCTCTTATAATAATAAGGATTAGAGGGAGTACTATAAAAGTAATTAATGATTTACTGAAATTCTATAATGACAATAATTGTGAAACAAAATCAAAATTCTAAAGCAACAACCATTTTGAAATGGAAGGAATATTATTTAAAAGTAATTATTTTTAATTTTTTTATATCTAAGAGTACAAAAGACATTTTTCTTCTAATAAATCATATTTTTTTAATTCTAGCTGTTTTCATTTCATTATATTCTTCCTACACATTAAAAAATTGTACTTATCCACGTATTGGCTAATTAATAGTTGACATTCCTTCAAGAATTTCCCTTTTTAGAAGGATTTTAATATAGAAAGGTGATTATTCAAAGTAGAAACAAAGCTTCATGATCACAAAAGAAAGCATAGAGAGAAAAATATGATCAAGACTTTCTAGAAATGAAAATAACACACAAATTAATGTATTGGTTGTAATTGGCCGAGAAGCAGGTAACAGTGTAGTCCAATATCCTTCTAAAGAATCATAAAAGTTTAGGCTTAAGAGAATTAAAACTGTCCGCCATCCAACATATATATAGTAGAAGAATAAACCTTAAAAAGGACCAATCATTGAAGGTTTTAATGATCACTTTAGCGACAATGTAGGTCGTTGCCACTAAGTATATTATTCCATGGTTGAATTTAACGCTCAACAATATGTCGTTTGTGAAGACCTACCATGCATTTCCAATCCAATTTCCCAATACAATGATGCCTCATTTCGTTGCACCTATAGCATTAATTTCTTTGTGGATCTGTCTCTCTTTGGGAATCTTGATTTTATTTCACTTTTTTAAGGCATTAAAATTAAAATAAATTAAAAAAAGTCGTGGTCTTTATGATATGACACAGAGAGAATAATTGTTAAATAAATAGATTTACCATACATGAGTTGGAAGCTGATTCTGGGTGTGGAGGCTAAATCTACACATGGTGTTCATAGATTTTGTGAAAGGAGTAGGTTTTTTTTTTATTTTTTTTAAAAAGGGGGAAAAACAGTATTTTGAGTGTGGCCACACATTCCGTGTGTGGATTCACGCTACGCATGGAAACAGGACCCATATGAGTTTTGTTTTAACATGATCGAAAAGATATGGACTGTTCACCTTGATCCAAAGGCTATCATCTCATTATATTATCTACAGTGTTAAGTGAAACAATGTTGTTTTGAAGCTTTTAGCGAAGAGCATGATGTCAAAATAGATAAATGAGTTTTTTGTCAAAAAAAAAAAAGAATGGAACAAGTCAACAAGATAGTAAGAAGCCCTTTTCTTTTAATTTTTTAATATATATATATATATATATATATTATAAACCTTTGTAAAATTCAAATATGTCTTCCTTAACCCGTAAAAGTGATTGTCTTACATTCTTGTTATATTAAAAAGCTTTATTAAAAAAAATAAAATTTATTTTGATGATCTCTATACCTTAAAAAAATTAATTAGTTTTTAATTATAGGTTGAAAATACTTTTAATGCTTGTTATATTAAAATATATACCTTACATGATAAATATCATATTATCTTATATCATGCAAGCACAAACAAAATATTATTGTTGAAATAACAATATCTAAAAGTATCTTTCTTATTTAGTATTGACAAGTTTAAATGAGATATTTTTCTTAACTTGATTTTTTTTAACAATAGTGTTCAAACACATAACTTTACGTAAAAATTATTGAGTTTTCTTCTAATCAACCAGCCAGGTGGGTAACAATATATCCAAATATCCTATCCAAATTGATTTTCTAAACTTACGCTTCACCCTATTAATCCTTTTTTTTTTTGTTGTGGGAAAAGGAAAAAATCATATTGCCAACGCTACCATAGCCCTGTATGCATCTCCTCATGTTGTTGCAGGAAATAATAGTAATCTTTTTGAGTAAAATCTCATCGTTTAATTATCTAAATGATCCATGGCCAAAAAAATTATATAAATGATCTAAATATATTCGAAATATTTTTTTATTTTTAATGAACAATAAATTTAGACCATATAAATTGATTAGGCACTTAAAAATTAGTTCAAAATGAGTGATTTTTCAACCAAAAAATTAAGAAAATAATTTTCCTAAACATACCTTGAACCATAGAAGAAAATCAAATCACTAACTTTAACAATTTTCTCTCTGCAGAGTTCCCTTTAACATTATTCAAAAGAAATGAAAAGAATTGGCTTTAATCACACAGAGAATATGAATATGTTCTGAAATCTAGTGGGGGATATGATTAAAGACATAAATAGAAAAAGAGAATAAATGCTCTGCCTTTTTTCTGGGAAACAACTTGGATGGTTCTGAGTTTATGCCGCCAGTAATCTACCACTGCACTTTGGACCACTTTTTTTTTTTTGGTTCATTCAGTGGTCAAAGGAAGCTCTCTCAATGGCCCGTTTAATGCTTAATAACCAAACTTTTAGTACCTGTTTGGTTTATCATTTGCCTACTTAAATGTTGGTTTTATAACTTACTCTTTTTGGGCCCATCTATTTTTCAATTTTGTAAAAATAAAATTTAGGTAAGTGTAAGCTTATTGTAATTTGTTATATTTGAATATTTTTTTTGTAAAAATAAATTTAACCAAAAATTTGTTTGAATAATAAGAGTTAAAAGTACTTTTAGATATATAATATAAGTCAGTATTTTTTCTTTTTCCAAAATCATAGTTTAACCTATTTTTCATTTTTCAAAATGTTAGTTTATTAGTTGTCAAACACATCTTGATAAAAATGAAGTTTGAAAACTGTAGTTTAGTTTTCATAAAGGTAAATCAAACATGCACTATAAAACTAGCTAGCTATATCCCTATCTATCATTATTATATTAATTAAATAAATTTCTTGTAATATACTACATAAAATTGGAGAAATGAGTTGTATCATGTATTACTTATAAATAGTACATTACTTTATAAATTTTATATTGAAAGTAAGGCCTTTGTACTAACAAAGTCTTGACACAGCGCAGTTGATAAATAGTTAGATCCCTTAAACATATTATTTTGAGTTTAATTATTGGTCATGTATATTAAAAAAAATCTTGTTATAAGAGACAAAGGCAAGATATCTTTAGAATTCACCAAGAAAATTCGGCACTCAATTATTATATGAAGTCCCAAAAATAAGATGTATCATTCATGAAAATGCTACTTATTATAGATAGTATATTTTTTTTTGTGACAAGATATTATATTTTATACTAATAATATTGACTCTCCATTTCTTGTCTCTTTCTTTGTGTGTCTCAGGATTATTGTGAGAAGATAGGCATGTAACTTTCAAAGGAATTATTCAAAACATGTAATGCATGTTGATCCACCCTCCCTCTCTAATTATTTACCAAGTGTCTCAAGTAATTCCATGAAGAACATTATAACAAAGGGAAGAAAAAGGATTTAAAAAAAGTTTACTTTTGTGTAGGAATTAATTAATTTTAGAAAGCGTTTTTCATGAACAAAAATCATACAACTAAAATATTTACTTATTAAATCATGCACAAAGAGAAGAGCAAATCATAAAATTTTCTGAGTTTCAATTCAATTTTGAATTTGATAAAAAAATTCAGTCTTAAATCTTTTTATAAAAAAAATTCATGTTTTCTTAGTTCAAAGAATATATATATATATATATATATATCGATGAAGGACATTTGTTACCCAAAAAGGAATTGATGAAGGACATTTCAATAAAAAAATTTAAAAAATAAAGTAAAACATAAGAGAACTTTTATTTTATGAAAATTTTGTGTATATTTTAAAACTAAAGTACAAGTTCACATAATTTTAGTAAAGTTTAAATTAAGTTTATATGATTTACTTAAAAATATGTAGGAAAAGCTTGTAAAATTAGTGGGGATAGTTTGTTTACATAGAAAAAATCACTGGGAATAGATTTTCTTGAAATTCTAATGTTAGGGAGGGGGGGGGGGAGAAATGATGAATATGAATTAAATTGAGTGAAAGAAACTTGATACTTTTTAACCATGGTCTTAAATTTGAGTTTTTTGAACAAGAGAATTACATTTAATTGAGTTTTTTTTATTTGAGGCTTAACTTAGTTCAAATATAGGTTAGTCAATAATAATAAATACTAGATGACTCTAAAAAATAAAAAATGAGCAGAAACAAGAACATCATTCTACTTTCCTTTATTCAATTGAACAGTTCAAATATATTATAGGTAGGTCAGTTTACACTTAGGCCTATTTTTTTATATATAGTGATAGAGATGAAGATCGGTGAAATTGGTAAAGAAGCACTTTCTTTTGTTTCATGCTTGGCATGGTAAAACTTTCTCATCACCTTATCACAAACTATTAATTTACATTAAAAATGCATCTAATCATGCCTTTAATTTGACTATCAGATTTTGGTAGAAATTTTATAAAAATTTTTTAAATACTTTTAAATGTATTCACTTTATTAAAAAAAATAAAATATATAATAAAAATTTTGTAAAGTAAGAATATAATTATAATTTTCAAAAAAATATATAAGAGCTAAATTAAAATTAAATAAAATTATGAAATTAAAAAACATAAATGATCTTACAATTAAATTGATCATAGAAAGAAAAATGAAATTATCAGAAGTGGATTTCTTAAAAAATTTTCCCGACATACTTATCCATACATATAAATTTTACCTATCTACATTTTAGTCCATAGGGAACCACATAAGCCAGTCCGAGCCGGGAATTAATGTGGCCCAACCAGACAGACCTGACTACACCGTGTTTAACCAAGTTTACAATGGGTCAGATTCGTTTTTATTGGGCCTCTAGGACCGATGCACAATCTGCCATCCCATGATTTTCTCATGCTTTGTTCAAAATGTTTTTGAGTACTTACAAACAACACTAAATATTTTAAATTCAATTTTTGACTATGTACATGAAAAAAATTTTATTAGGAAAAATTATTATTTAAGATCAGAATAAAGATTTTTATTATAAAATGGGACTAACTGTGCATTTAATTACAAAAAGATATCAAATTTTTAAAATTAAGTATAAAAAATATTAAATTATCAAAATACCCTTAACTTTAATTTATCCTCTAACCATAGTTGGTCAATAGCAGCAGGTTGCCATTGACTGGTTATAGTAGAAGGGTAAATTAAAGTTAAGGGTATTTTGGTAATTTGATTTCTTTATGTTTAATTTTAAAAATTTGGTCTCTTTTTGTAATTAAATGTACAAGTGTCCCATTTTGTAATAAAATTTCCATCATGGTCCTAAATAGTAATTCCCTCATTTTATTAAAAGAGGCAAAACCTACTTTAATAATATCTATACCTCAAAAGAATTAGTCTTTATCTATGAGTTGAAAAATATTATTAATACTCACAAAAAAAAAACAGTATATAATATATAATCTATTAATCAATAATATCTATAATCTATAAATTGTGTGGGAAGCCTATTTGAAATATTTGACTTGCATTGCACTGTGAATTTTATTGTTTTTGCACGATAATGTTTGCATATTTTTTAATTTCGAAATTGGTGGGTTTTACTCAATAATTATATCACAACCATATTTTTTCTTGCACGAGACAGATTTATAGTTTATATATGAATTATGATAGCATTGAACGAATTAACGAAAGACACCATAAATTTATAATTTGTGAAACTGGATGACTTCAATGAGTTTCTAACATATGTTTAAGTGACGACACCAGATACAGAGAAATTAAAATTTTCACAAATTATATGTAATGTTTTAAAAATTAGACTGGACATTGAATTGGAAATGTCATCGGATCATGGTTTTTATAATTCAACTGGTTAAACCGACGGTCAAACCGGTGATGTAATAATTAAATAAAAATAATATTATGTATAATAATATATGTAAAAAAAAAATATTAAATTATTAAGAAAATAAATTTAAGTAGTTCAAATTCATAATAAATTAAGAAACTTACATAGTAGTAATATATGTAAAACATTTCAATATGATAACAATACATGACAGTTAACATTATAAAGTGATTATACTCTCTCCGTTCCCAATTATAAGAAACAAAAAATTACTCCATCAATACCAAAGAAAAAATAGTTTGAGTAATTAAACTCATTAATTATGCTATAATTTCAATTTTTTCCCCAAAATTACCTATATTAAAAGTTTAGAGTGAGACTAATTAATTATTAATAATTATCAATACAACCTTAATTATTCAAGAGTATAAAAGAAAAATGATATTAATTATTTCACAAATTTTATCCATATCTCTTCTATTTTGAGATAATCCTAAAATTCTTTTATAATTGGGAATAGAATGCGTATAATACAATAAATATTTTCATTTTTATAATTAGTAATTTTAAAATAGAAAGGGAAATATTGTTTTTACACTTTAATAATTTTTATAATTAATAATTTTGATAAAAAAAATTAAATTTAAGTTAAATTTTACACCGTTTTAAAAACCATCCAATTTCCGGTTCAATTCCAATTTCCAGTTCAAAAACCAATTCAAAATAGTTCAATCCAATTCAACCCCTAAAATGGTTTAAAGCTTAAAACCAAACCCTTCCTATCTCTAAATGATGGTCCGATCATTCCATTCTCAAAACATTGGTCATATCTGAAGAGTTCTTGACATACCTGATCTTAATCAGCATGTTATCCTAGGTTCAGCTTCAGTATCCTATTACCGCCTAATAATCCTATTCAACCGCAAATGTTAAAGAAAACCATAAGATATTTGCCGTCATCCTAACGTGTATCCCTTAAGCATATGTATAAGTCACTATTAAGCCTCGAGAGCCATTTGATTCTTTTTTTCCCCTTTTTACATCGAGAATTCTAAGATCCCTTCATTCATCTCACCCCCACCCCTTACCCAGGCCACCTTACATTCTCCTAGGTTCAACAGTGCACATCGTTCATTGTTTAAAGCCATGCCTTAGCTTGACGTTATGCAATTCATTCCCCAATTATTTTTGTTCCAAATTCACTTTATTGGGATGTCGTCAAATTACTTTACAGTCTATGGAGTTCCTACAGTGATGCAGATACTTTCTGCCTTTCATTTGCAACTTCGAAATGTAGCTAACTATCAAAGTTTAGCTCTAACTGTTAGTTCTTCAGAATTATTATTGAATAAATTAAAGTCTCAGATACCTTAATAACTCATTCTTAAATATCGAAGACAGCAGTGTGTGAGTACGTGTACAGATATATATATAATGCATATCTGCTCAGTTGTGATGAACATTATTGGTAATGATCATTCACAAGGCAAATTAAGCGATAATCAACCTCTTGAATTTACCGAAGTGCTACTCAAGGTAATGAATTTTATAGCTCCCAAAATTCAAAGGATATTGATCAAATGTCTCTTCATTCCCCCATTGCTTCTTGGGACCCAAATGTAAACCCAGAGATTGCAAGCCAAAAAGAAAAACTGGGTTCTACCTTCAATGATGAGGCGCATGCATATGTCAAGCGCAGTAAGGTATTAGTAAGATTTGTTAGAGCAAGGAAAGCAGATTCAGGAGTATTGCAACTATTTAAAGTATATGACTGGAGCAATGAGGACCTGAAAATACTTTAAATTTGAGAGAGAGAAAATCTTAAAAACAAAAGCAGATATTGGCACAATCAAACTCTAGTTTAGGATGCTGGAGTCTTCTCCTCAGCAGCTGTCTCAAAGGTCTCCCCAGCAACAAGTTCTGGGACCTCGTCGTCGTCGTCATCCTCTTGTGCAGCAGTTGCCCCAGCACCTGCTGCTTCAGGAGCCTGCTTTTGGAATTGCTCTGCTAGCCTCTTCAGATTTTCCAGGTTGTCTGGTCCTGCATTGTTTTTATAGGAATAAACAAAACTCCTCGGCAAGCAGAAAAAAGAAAAGCTATATAATTGACAAGCCATCATGTGGGGTTCATACCTAGTTGGTTAATGATGTTAGGGAGTATATCCTGCAACTCTGCAAGAATGAAATTATATGTCAAATTTTAAATACCACTCTAACTTGAAATTATTTAAAAACCTGAGGGCTCATTAAAGTCTTGATACAATTGAGAATTGTGCAGAGGTCTAGATATTCCAATGTCATATCATAGAAACAATAGAAAGATACTCGTGTCCTTCATTGAATTCAAGCCCAGCATATAAGCTATACCAAATAGCACGAGTTCAATCTAATAATACTATATCTTATTAGCATATTAATGAAGATGCTTACTCTTTGTTTGAGGAGCACCACTAACAACCCAGGTATTAGCAGCAATTGATGCTTGAACTGAAAAAAAATAAATTCACAATATGACTGTCAATACTCAGTTGACTTAAAACACACAAACGAAATACACAGACCAAATTGACTGTACCTTTAGGGTTTAGAAACTGGATAACTACATCATCCTTGAAGATGTTAACTTCTTCAATTGCAGGGATAGCATTCACCCCTATTCTCTTCAAGGTGCTCTGAAGCCTTTTATCATCTGTAGTTGTTGTCTTGTGGACGGCCTTCTTCTTTCTGTAATTGTGAGAATTCAAGTCATTGCCAAAACTGAACAAAACATATTCATTCAATGCAACAGCCAAAAATATATTCCAGAATGCCTTGTTCACAAACACAGGAAAAAAAGAAGTAATAGTTAAAAGGCATAATACTGATTTGGTTGCAAAGATGCTTACCCCTATGATATGTGTGCAACATGCAAAAATGACATAGGAGAGAAACATGCAAGAAAAAAGGCTTCTGATTTGCTTCAGAGAAGTACTAAAACATCATTGACAAATAGCAAATCATTTTGCAGAACAGCGCATCGAAAACATTCAAATTGGTTGCTACTAACCATGACATTAATAGGAAGAAAATAATCAGTTTGATACATGCATATACCTTCTCACAGTACCCTTCCCACCGGTTCGAACTGAACCGGCCATCTTCATCAACTTTTCCCGATTCATCTGTATAACAGTAAAAAGCCAAAAAATAAGTTTCATCCTGGACAACTAAATTTTGATGCACACAGCCAGACATGAATGAAAATACACAAATGAAAACAGAATTTGAACACACAAGAATTCCTATCTTAAGCAATGAAAGGAAACAGTTGAAGCACTTGCATCTGTGATCTTGCTCCATCACACATAGGCCATAAATCCATATTTCGTGAAGGAATAACTGATTGGCCAAGAATAAGTCTCAAAGAATACATTAGACTCAAAAAAGATAGTAGATTTATTCAGCCTTGATTAGAATACTGCATTCAGTTTGCAGCAAAAGAATAAGTCTAATTTCAAGCTCACTATACTACAATAGAACCCTCTAATGGATTTTTAACAAAGCCTCCTCAGTTCAGGTCTCCAATAATTTTCCGCAAGGAGCAACTCAGAAGAACGAAAGTTATTTGTATTCATCCTTGGAGGCAATGTAAACAACCCTGATTGCAAAACTTTTTAAACAAGCATAATAATCGTTAATGAAGTAACTCCGCAACTCATCATGCATAGGCCATAAATCAAGATTCCAGGCATGAACAACAGATTAGCCATGCTCAAATCTCTCACAGAATACATTAGTCTTTAACACCCCTAGCTACAAGTACTTAAATGACATTTACTGGAAAACAGTGATTCCTCCAAAATAATGATAAATTAATTTCACCAAAGAACAAAGCAACTAGAACCAGGAGGACTTACCAGAGCGCAATCAATCATTTCAAAAACCCAAAAATCAATATTAAAATCACATCAGCCCACAAGAATATGATTTATCAATCACTTAAACCCCATAATCACAAACTAACATAATCACATAGAGATTAAACAAAGTGAAACCCCACACCCTACAGAAAATGAAGCTTCCGATGACCACAAGAAAAGACAGAAGATGATTGTAATACGAAGAAAACCAGGTAAGAAAAGAGATTTCTGGAGTGAAATAGATGGCCACAAGATATTACCTTTGTTAGATTTCTTTGACCTTCGCTGTATCAAGAACCTCAGTTCGCAGACCGGGAGTGAAATGGAAAGACCTAACGAAGCGAGAAGATAAGGACTCCCTTTTATATCGACACACGCAAAAACCCTACTTTTTTTTAATTGCCTCAATTAAATTCAGAAAACCTCCATTATTGGGTTGGGTATAGCTTTGAAGTTGGACTACACTGAGGAAGCCCAGTTTGTTCCACGTTAACACAAAAAAAGGCCTTAACAAAGGGCCTCATATTTTCAACAAACCCCCCTTTTTACTCTAATTTTATTGACAAAAAAATTCATTTAGTTAAAATTCAAATGAAAAAAAAAATCATTTACCTTTTATGTTTATATATAAAAAACAAAAAGGATTAAATGAAATTTTTTTTAGGAAAAAAAACTATAAGCATTAGGAATTCGCAAACATTTATGCTATGTTTAGGAGTTTATGATAAAATAGAATGGAATACTCATTAATGAAATATAACAGAATTGAACGGAATGGAGTGGAATGGAATGAAATATTCCATTGTTTGAAAGTTTTATGAAGGGAAGGAGCAGTCTTATTTGATTATTGTTTAGAAGTTATTATAAAAGAGATGGAATGGAATAAATTATAACTTTTTTTCAATATTACCCTTATTAGCAAATTTAAATAAATTTAATTAAAAAACAAGTTCTTTTTTTTCATATAAAAAAATTCATATTGCATTTACTTTTTAATAAAAACATCTTTCAATAATAATAATAATAATAATAATAATAATATTATTATTATTATTATTATTATTATTATTATTATTATGTTGTTGTTGTTGTTGTTGTTGTAAAACAATTTGGTTCTTCCAATAATAATATTAAGAAGGAAGTAAAAATTTTATCAAAAATAAAAATAACTAAAACAATTATGATAAAGCATAAAAAGTAAGAAAGTTATGATAAATCACAAAACTTGTAGAAAAAAGCGTACCTTGAAGTAGTGATTTAATTATATGTGTGAGGTATGATCTGATCGATGTGATGATGAAATACCGGAAAAGGTATAATATGGCGGGATAAATTTGGTGGTATGGAAAAAATAGAAAAAATCATGAAAATAAATATGTTTTTTTTATGGTTAATTGGTGTTTTTGTAATTTAAATAGTTACTTTTGATCATTCAATCTTTGACCCCCAATTTGGAGGGACAAAAAAAATTAAGATGGCTAAAAATGGCTTAGGAGGCCATCAATTAACATTTCATTTCCTCTTAAAAAAATCTCCCAAATAATAGCTTAACTCATATAGCCATTACATTGTATTCCACCCCCTCCTAAAAATACTCTCAAACATGGCACTATGGCCGTCATCCTAGAAGAATTAACGCAAACAAATATGCATTGGTCTTTAATGAAAGCACTATCGTTGTATCAATTCGAGTATGGAACTTATTATAATATAATATAATATATGAGAAGAATTATGTTAAACCAATGGCCTACAATTAGCATGGTCCTTATAAGTTTGTGCATAATAGTAAGTTATGGCTTACTGAATTTAAGAAACCAAGCCCAAATTAAAAAGAAAAAAAAGTAGAATACACCAACCTTCCTTTTATTTTACTTAAATTAAAGAGACATCTCCTTCATCTTAAAAATTTAGATACACCTCCCCTAAAATAAAAAATTATATTACATAGACTTATTTTTAAGAGATCATTTTCATCCATTCAACCATTAAGTTACATTGTTTTGGACAAAAATACCCCTCTCTTTCTTTAATATTATTTAAGAATTATTTAAACACTTATGTTAGTAAAAATTAACTTTAATCACATATATTTTCAAATTTTTTATCATACTATAAAACTGATGAATTTTGATTATATTATAAAGTCAATTAATTTTATAATTTTAAATTTTTAACACTTTTATTTAATTTATGGTAATATTTTAAACATAGACGTTCGCTAAAAGAATCTTTGAAATTTAGTTTATTTTTTGGTCAAGAAATATCTTTAGTTAAATATATATCAGTTAAAAATTACTCAAAATTATAATAAGTTTTAAATATTTTCTCTGGGTTAAAATACTTAAATTTTGTCACAATTTTAAACTCTAAACGAAAAACTATTTGCCAGAAAACTAACTCTTAATTTCATAAAAAAATGTCTAACAAAAATGTGTCGCACAAAATATACATACTAATAAATGTCTTAATTAAAATTAGTAAATAAAATTTTAATTAGGGGTTTAGAATAATTAAGGATAAATTAGTAAATACAATTTATTTTAATATAATTTTAAATTTATTTTAAAATCTTTTAGGAATATTCTAACATAGTTAACGGTTTGGACTAAGGTGTATATTTTCAAAATAAAGGGGATGTTTTTATAATTTAGACAATATAAAAGGGTGATTAGAGTATTTTACTAATAAAAAGAGGATTTGACTTTTATTTTATGCTTTATGTTTTGTTGTTAAAACATGAAACCATATCAAATTAGAATGTCTACAATTACTATGTATTAAAAGATGAAATGATAGACAAATAACACTAAAATTTATTTGACTTATTTGAAGTTAAACTATTGGATCTTTTTTTTTTGGTCAAACAAACTAAAATTATATTAAAATAAGTAAATAGTACAAGTGGAAACTCCAAATAAAGACAAGTTCAAGACCTAAAACCAGCAATACAAAATACCCCAAGTCCAACAATATCCAAAAATCCAAGATAACAAAAGACAACATATAAACATTAATCACAATAAAAAAACAGAAGAAAAAGAAGAAGAAGAAAAAATGACACGAGTCATATTTAGACATCATCATGAAACCAACACCACTAGCCACCACCGTCACCACATTAGAGAATAGCAACACTATCAAAGCACCAACTAGAGGGTTTAACAAATCACTCTATTGATCCCAATTTCTTTATTAATAAGGAAGCCACATAAACCCCGCAAGTGATGAAAGGGGGTTCTGAAAAACCTACAGAACAACTATATGGAAGGAGAAACCAATAAACAATCTGATGCAGGTAACAAAAAGAGATAGACTAGCAAGCGCCTTCTCGCCCACCCTTGATCTAGCATGATTTACAAAGATTTTCCGTCATCTATCACCAAGTGTCTTCATAAACAATAGATTTATCTCCCATTGTCACTGCCACACCAAGATGAAGCAAATGAGAGGAAGGAAATCTAAACACACAAACCAAATAGTATATAGCACAAGCTCGGATGCTCCCTTGTTGGCGAACACCAAGAAAGGAGATGTCAAGAAAGAAAACTCAAATGTAGATGACAAGAAAGGCTCTCACTATGGAGAGCAGGGTCGAACCCAGGTTGAAGGTGGGTGGGGCCCTCACGCCCCTCACTTTCTATACCTTTCCTTAAATATATATACATATATATATATATATATGACATACACTACCACGCACAATATTATGTAATGCATATAAGTTTTGCCCCCCTCCCTTGCATACACTCACGTTATATATATATATATATATAAAATATACTACATACAAAATAAATATAATATATATACATTACATATGTTATTGATATATTTAAAAAACAAATAAAATATATATTATTGGTATATTAAAATATTTTTGCTATTGACTAATATTAACTTTTTTATATAAAAAAAAAAGAATTGATACCTAGTATTTATATTGTACATGGTAATCCATTTTTTATGAAATTATTTGGATTTAGTTATCATAAAAATACATTTTCATAAATATAGATTTGATTTTTTTTATTTAATTTACATATAATATTAATTAAGAGTTGTTTAAGTATGTTAAACATATAATTTTTAAAATATCTATATATATTGATTTATTTTTATAAAATTTGAGGTATCCTAATTTTTTGTTCAAATCATCAATTAATGTACAATGTTATATGTAAATGTATTGAAACAAGCTTTTAACATTTTTTTATAATTTTTTCTTATATTAACATATTAGATATATAGTTTTTGCTTTGTGTGTATATATATTCAATTTTTAAAATATCATATAATTATACATAAGCTATCATTTCATTTTTTTTTATAAGTTACAACATTATTTTGAATACCTAATTATGATAAATATTAAAAAATTAAATTAACAATACAAAATAGACATTATTTTTTTAAAATTTGGCCCCTCCCCAATGTTTAGGCTCCGTCCGCCCCTGCCGGGGAGAGAACTTAAGCTTCCTTAAAATATTGGATTATTGGCCACCATTTTTTTTTGTTGGATATAACTCTTGAGATAGTATGATGGAGAGAAGTATGAGGAATAGTCAAATTTTCTCAATGTAATTTATTTGTTTACTCATTTTTATGAGTAAAGTAGTGTTTTCAAACTCGAACCGAACCGAACGGTTGAACTGATCGAACCATCACCCGGAGACTGCATCGATTCGCTTTAATGGTTTGAGTCATTTCTATGATTAAGTTGGATTAAACCAGATTAAGCTGGCAATTGAGCCGGAAACCGATTTTAAGTTGAAAATCGGAATGGTTCCAAGAGAATTGGACAGTTTTTTATATATGTTTTTTTAATTTATAAATTAATTAAATATTATTATTTTATAATATTAAATATGTAAAAAAACGTTTTTTATTCCTATTAAATATTATTAATATTCATCATTTTTATTATTTCAACATAATTTACATTTTTAGACATTCAAAAAATTTTCTTTTTTATCCATATAAAACATTATTAATACTCCTCATTTTCATTATTTAAAAAAACTTTTTAAATATTAAACTAATGAGGAACAAAAATGACAAATAAAGTCATGTTACCTTGTAATATGAGATAAAAAAATTCTACTAATTACCTTATAATATGGAATTGAGAGAGTATAAACTAATATAATGTATTATGAACTTATAAAGAATTTGACAAATTTAAAGTAATGCATAAGTTTATACATTATGATTCTTTTATATATCAAAATTTTGTATAATTTTAATGTATATAATAGAAGATCTGATTTTATTTGTTATATATCTTTTTTATTATATATAATATAATTTTTTGCATAATTATTACCTCACTGGTTCAACCGCCGGTTCAACTCATCATGACCCAGTGACATTTCTGGTTTGATGTCCAGTTCGATTTTTAAAACATTAGAGGAAAGGCAAATCTATTCTTTTTAATCCTAAATGTAGGACATTTTCTAAAAGTAATATTTGGTTCAAAATGTAGAACATTTTTTGGGATTATCTCGTTTATTAATTATTGTTTTAATTCATACCCTCAGTTTATAATTAATAAATAAGATATAAATATTATAAGAAGTATGTGAGATAATGTAATTAATAGAAATAAATTGTAGAAAACATTGGCATTTCTTAAAAAAAAAATAATGATCAGATTCAGTTTCTTAAGATATATGAGGTAGTTGAAAATATTTTATATTTAAGATTGGAGGGAGTACAATTATTTCTCTCATCTGGTACACTGCATGAAACTCATTTATCATTAATAAATAATATTAAATTTAAGATAAATTGTGCTCCATTTAATTATTTTTATAAGAGTCTTTTAAGTAAAATTATATGGATTAATGAAATAATTAAAATTAGTTAGAAATATTAAATTTATAAAAAATTATTACAATATTCCTGAAATACCCTTAATTTAACCTTTATCTTTTATTAATATTTGAATGATAGAAATCACGCATTAATACTTTATTAAATTTAAAAAAAATTATATTAAGAACTAAAATCTTCTTAAAAAACTCTGAGACATCAGGGAATAGTATTAACAAGTCATCAAGGGGTTCTTCTTCTAGCAAGCCACAACTTTCTCTTTTGTTTTGAGTAAAAAGGAGTGTTTTTATACCTGCAACACAAATCGCAGCTATTAATTGAGTGTGAAGAGTTCAGCTAATTTCTTTTATGTTCTAAATAATATTTTTTTTATTTTAGTTTATAAAACACTTTTAGTTACTGCATATAGCTTATGACTAAAGAGGTAGTTAATAACTAAAAAAATTTTATAATTTTTTAAGTTATTATTATTTAATATAGTTGATCTGTAAATTAAACTTCTCAATCATTATTTAAATTTCATTTTCTCTCATAGATATTTTAGTGAAAATAAATTAAATATATTATGCAATAAAAAATATTTTATATTATAAAATATAGATATATAAAAAAATGTAAATAGTACATGTCACTAAGACCAACATAATTAAAAATAAAAAAAAATGTATAAACGGTATGATATAAACGGTCTGTATGTACACGCTAATCCATAGGCGGGAGGGAGAACCGATCGTTATTGCCTTATCTAACCAGGAAGCAGTAAGCAGTAAGCAGTCGCTAAAGGTAAACTCTTTCTTCAGTTGTTCCATCTCCAAATGGCTTCTTCCCTTTCTCACCTTCCAAACACCCTCTCAAATCCCCATTAGTTCTCTCACCAACCTCAATTATGGCCTCTTTACAGCCTTCATGGTTCTCTTCATTGAACTTCACCTCCCCCACAAAACCCTCTCTTCTATCTTCCTCAAACCTCCCCATGGTGGCTCTTCCCTTGAAGCCTATCAAAGTTTTGTGTGCCCTTAACCCTGACAATGCTGAACCTTCAGAAACCGCGCCCGAATCAGAGCCTGGGCCGATTGACCCTGTGAAGCTCGCGTTCAGCAAAGCCAAGGCGTACAAAGAATCGCTGAAATCGAACTCCAATCCGAAAGTCGAGCAAACCGTTTCATTGAGTTCGGTTGAAAATACAAACGGGAATGACGGGTTGAGTTTGGGTCAGACTGTTGTTGATGTTGGGCAGAAGGAAGTGCCAATGTCTGTGAAGATCGCAATGGAGAAGGCCAAGAAGTGCAAGGATAATAAAGGAGTTGTGGTCAGTGAAACGGGTCAAGGTAATTCTATAGGCATAACTTCAGCGAATCAGAAAGTTCTTGCATTGATAAATTTTATTCAGTATATGGTGAAAACTGAAAATTTATGCGTTCCACAATATGTAGTTTGCGCTAAAATGTGAATTTGAAAATTGAATTGGTGCTTAGGATTGCAGGAAGGGAGTGAAGGGTCTTCAATAAATGATATTGTGGACAATACTGTTGGTAAGAAGGGACAACTGTCAATTTCGAAAATGGATTTTATGGGACTTGAATTTGCCGATAAGAAGATGAAGAGGGGACTGCCACCTGGATTGGCTCCCATTTCTGATCCTTTCTCAAGCAGTGATTTGCCTGAGGTGGAGCTGATTGTTGGGGACACAAGCAAGTTTGATTCTACAACAACAGCTCCCGAGCCTGAACAAACTGAGGAAAATGAATCAGATCTTTACAAGCCAAAAGTTTCTCCTTGGGGTGTCTTTCCTAGACCCAGCAATATTTCAAAAACAGTACACAATATTTGATACTGAGATCAGCTCTTTAGCAATTTTTTTAATCTGCTCACACACAGTACACTTGTTCAGGACTTGTATTTCACAAAATGCACCCCATTTTCTAAAATATCTTTATGTTTGGGTTTGTTTTTTTATTTACTTTGGGGTTTTTCAGTTTGGTGGCGGAAGAGTGATACGTCCTGGAGATGTTTTAGAGTCTGCAGACGAAAAAGCTGCTAAAGAAGCACGAACAAAACAGCTACTTGCGGCCTACAAGAAGAAAATTGGGTTAAATATTGACCCAAAGCTGAAATCTGAGTGTGAGGAGGTAAGTATATGTAATGGCATCTAAAGTATTTCAACTCTTGTCTCCTTCTATTAGGCATCAGTTTCTAAGGTTAGCTGGCATCCCATTGAATTTCTTGGATTTCATATTAACCGTTAATGGTTCTGGCCAAAAAAATATTAACTATTAATGGTTAAAGGGTATATGTTTCTTGGCTTATAAACAGTACGATGTAGACTTCATTTGTTAAATAGTTTGAAGAAATTTGTATCAATATAGTTTCAAACATTGGTGAAGCTCTGTTCTTATGTATTCATGAGAATCAGAATCAGAATCCAATAGGATATATTAGGAGTTATGACATCCAAATTGTGTATAGCAACAAACTATTACCTAGTTTTATCTTATTGTTCTTTTGATTGTTTATTTATTTCTACTTCTTGAGTTGCTTATTAGGACTTAGTAGCATAATTATCCCAAATAACATTATGTTTATAGGCATTGAAGGATGGTGACTCATTAATGAATGAGGGAAAGCTGAAGGAAGCCTTGCCCTACTATGAAACGGTTATGGAGAAATTAACTTTTCAGGTAAATTTTTTATCTATTTTGTTAAGTAGTTAACTTATTCTCTCTTTGTTCTGTGAAAAAGAAAGGAAAAAAAAAAACAAACTAAAAACTCCCTCTTTGTCTGCTATAGTCTTTGACGAAGGTGTACGCAGCAACCAAAGTTATGAATTGACCTTCTCTTGTGCATTCTTAAGCCAAAAAAGCAATTTCAGCTGCATTTTTATTTCCATCGCCATTTTTACTGATCAAAGTAGTTTTGGACTTTTAAATGTACATTATTTTATTCTCCTAAAGAAACTGGAAATAAAACTTCTTATATTGTTTGGAGGAATTTAATGACATTAATTATTCTCTGTAGAGTGAGCTGCATGGATTAGCTGCTTTGCAGTGGTCAATTTGTCAAGACTCCCTCAGCAGGTATATCAAAAAGCTTGACATATATAAACTTCCCATGAATTTACTGGATCAGTTATTCAAATCTCTATGTTGTATGTGTTTATTCCAATATGCTTCTTGTCTTCATTTGAAAATGACAAAAGGTTAAATTAGTTCACTATTATGCCATATGATGTTACCTCCAAAGTTGCTGTCCGAATCAGGCTTTGCTTAGAATTCTTAAGACCTAACGCTCCACGCTTGAGTCAAAAACACCATTCATTAACCAATACTTGTCTTGATATTTATCATTAAATAATACATAACTCTTCTTTTATTCATGTTTCTTTTTGCATTGAAAGTCATCATGCATTCAACAAATTCTTTTGTTCAGCTAATAAATGCTACAGTGTGACTAAGGATATACCTCCAATGCATGCTTATACCCAAAATGGATCCTTTACCATCATATCCAAAATTCGGTTTAGTTGTAGTGCAACGGTTTTAAAGCAAGTCCATGTATATTTCATAATAGAAGAAAGGGGAGCTGTCTTAGTGGAGGAAAAAGTATTTCAATCAAAACGAAAATTGTCTCTACCATACCCCATTACGCCCAGGAAAAAAAAAACTAAAATTGCAATGGGAATACAGAGATCTGACTCCAGAACTCAATCCGAACCAGGCACTGGTACCTCGGGGTTTAGTAAGGTTTCTCAACGCCTTGATGGGTTTAAATCTAGCAATAAAACTTGATGGGTTTCATTCTAGCAATAAAATCTTTCTCATCTAAGAAATATAGTTTGTGCCTCAGTGAGGGTGGAAGTGCCATTTCCCAGGATTTTCTGCTTGATGAGGAGGACAAGATGGTAGAGTTCTTAAAACTAGAAAAGTTCAGAATGAAATAGCAGTTTTGGCACTGAGTCAGATGGGGACTTCAACTAATCTAATTTTCTGAACAGTGGTACAAGTCCAATATATGGCCAAAAACAGCTAGAAATTTTGAATATTAAGAATTACAAAATCACTAGTTGCTATTGCTGTATATCTGAAGTCCATAATATCACATATCATCTATTGTATGAGTTGCTTGTTCTAGTGCCTTTCCCCATCGCATAATAGTCCTAGTAAATTGAACAAGTGTGTGACTGTTAGTCATAACTAGGAATTTATTTTGAGACATCAATGGCCTCCTCATTTGAAAGGATACGTATTCATTATTGTTTGCTTTTCTTTGTGGTCTAAGATATCTGAACTTAGTTTGATAAAATTACAGACCCAATGAGGCTCGACTTATGTATGAGAAACTTCTATCTCACCCAAATCCTAAAGTGAGCAAGAAAGCAAGACAGTTCGTGTTCAGTTTTCAGGTAATTATTGGTCTGCAATGTGTTCTATATGATATAGTTCTCCTAAAATATACCACTGCTAAAGAGAAGAGAGAGAGAGAGAGAGAGAGGATTGAGTCCTGCTACTATTCCACGAAGGTAGGCCTCTCTCTCTCTCTCTCTCTCTCTCTCTCTCTCATTAACACTACATTTCAGGAGATGCTGATTATTGTTCTATAACTATCTTCAAAATCTTTCTAATTGAATTTGGTTTCTCTAGTACTCCAAGGAGAGTTGTAGAGAAACTTCTAAAGATGTTTAGCACCAAAAATAAAAAAATAAAAATAAAATTCTAAAGATATAGATTATATAAATCTAATTTAGATAGTCTAAATTTGAATTATTTTTCTTCATAAATTTAAATTTAAATTATTATTTTTAAGTTGGACGCTGAACATTTATCTACTGCTTTCAAACTAAAAAGAAGATATTATTTTCTAAAATATAAGCTGAATTGCGCTGAATTTCCATTAATTTTTAGTTATGTACAAATAATTCTTTGACATTTAAAACTTGACAATGAACTTCCAAGCTTTAAAATTTGTAACCCACAATTCATTATTTTGTTATTTGATTTTATTAATCGAGCATAATATATCAATGGCAATGAACTCTTGTTCTTTTTTTCAGATATCTTCAAGTTATGAACATCCACCTAAAACTTAGGTCATATGCATATAAATTCCTTGGACATGTCATGTTCTGTTAATTAAATAACGGATTAATTAGTTGTAGAGAGGTTAACTTCGTAGATGTAAAATTTAAGGAAGTTCATTGTCAAATTTTGTTTCAGTTATAGAAATTTTTAGTACATTATCCGAAGTTCAAAAAGATGTGCAATTTAACTCAATAATAATAATAATAATCTGTTCAAATTTTAATCCAAATCAAAGGGAGTACCCTTTAATGTTCCAAAAAGAGCATTAGAGTATCCTCATTCCTTTCAAATCAGATCAAACTGAATGATCAGACCAATAAATGGATTAACCGGCCATAGTCAAAGTCTAAAACAATGGCTGGACCGGCCTTCTCCCTTCTGAAATTTGAAACTACTTCGATTCACTGATTTCATTATGGAATACTTTCGTATATTGAAAATTGATAATAATTAGCTTGTTATGATTATATAAAAGTTGACAAAAAAGAAACATGCCCTAATTTCTCTGCTTAAGCCCCTCACAAAAACAGTTCCTTTTTTTTTCACACTTGCTGTCATGCATGATGGGTTAAAACATAAAACTTTGGCAGGCTATGGAAATGATGAAGGTGACAACAGGATCTCCATTTTCATTCAAGAACACAGGCTACCAGAACTATTTTGATGCTTTTATAGAAAACAAGTCTAACTACCCTTTACAAGAAGACTCTGCAGTGCAAGAAAGTGGAATAAATCAAGTTCTGCCCTATCTTCTCTTACTTATTTCTCCTATCTTCATTGTAATAGTTATTGCCCTGCAGAAGAGAACATAAACCAATTCTTTTTGTGTGTATATATATATATATATATATAGACACCTTCTCAATTGTATATGTGTTCACACACACACACACACACTCCATGTCTTGTTTCTTAGTGTCAGTGCTCTTGTGGAAATGGAGACTCATTATAGTTCATCTTAGTAGTACATAGAAGAATGGACACTTGCTAATGCCACACATATTCTGAAACCTCCCAAATTCTGTAAGGCAAAATTCCTAATTGGTACTTGAAAAATGGTAGCGTTATGATTCATTTGGTACTGGCAAGCCTCTGTTAGGTTCATACTTAAAATCCACAAAAGGTTTTGATATATGAATTTTGGAAAGTATAAGTTTTTCGTAAGATAAAGGGGAAGCCTTCTGTTTGGACTGCAGTACTCAATAGACCTAATACCACCTACTGTAGACTCTTGGGGCCAAGAAGGCCATGTAACTTCTCATTTTCATTTCATAAAAAAAAAAATTCTCATTTTCATAGAGTATACCGAAGGATCCTAAATATTTAGTCATTCTTCAATGCTTTGAAACTTATTATTGTTGACAGGGCTTTTAGTTCAGTTGACAAAATCCAATTCTCTACCGTAGAAAAATAAACAATTATACGGTCAAAGCTGCCGGCCACTATCATGTTCCAAGTATACTTCCACGCGTTTGTTTCTGCATTTTATCTGTGTGTAATAATTTTGATCTATTCATATTAAATTTCGAAGATTTCGTATTTTTAAACTACTATTTTTCTCTTGTCTAAAATATAGGTGTTTGTTTAGTTCATCTTTATGGAAAAGATTTTATGATTTTTAATCATGATTTTCTAAAAAAATATGTTTGATTAAACATAAACTGCTATTTAAAAAAATAAAAAGTGGGTTAAACTGTGATTTTGAAAAATAAGGAAAAAATTATTTTTCCTTCAACAAAAATATGGGTTTTGAAAAAGAAGAAGCAAATTTATTTTATATTATATATCTAAAAGTATTTTTAACTCTTATAATCTAAACAGGTTTTTTTGTCAAACTTACTTTTACAAAAAGAATGTCTAAACATAACAACTTACAACAAATTTACTTTATCTAAACTTCAATTTTACAAATTTTATTTATCTTAATTTAATTTTACAAAATTGAGAATCAAAAGTGCCTAAATCTTATTTCAAAAGTTTATTTTGATCCAAAATTTAAGCCCTATTTAAAAATTTCTAGGATATTAAATGTTTTTTTTATTTTATCTTTATCTATAATTAAATATATGAGATATAACATACTTTAAATATAATATATTAAATAGGATTATTATTAAAAAATAATGTATTTTTTGACATATTTAATTAGTAAAATTACTTTTCTTAGTTCCTGTATAATTAGTTAAATATGACTTATATTTTAGACGGAAGGGAGTATTTATTTAGAAACAATTAAAATGTACACTCTTCTAACTCTTAATAAATTTAAATTTCAAAATTTACCTTTTTGGTTATTTATTATTTAATTTTCATTTTGATGTATTTAAAAAAAAATAAAATATAAAATAAATATGCTCTTTTTAATTTATATTATTTGTGAAAAAATTTTAAAAACTTATTTATGTCTGATGAGTTAAAAAAAAAAAAGCACACAACACAATCAAAAACTCTAAAGTGTCAAAGAAGATAATGAAATGGCTAAATTTGGTAGTTAAAAGTCCAAACCACTATTCCCACTTCACCATTTTTCAGCCATGCCTGCCAAACTTTACCCTCCTTGTAATACATTTCCCATTTCTGCATTTTCAGCTCGTTCTTGTTCATTTTGTGGAATTATTTCCTTCGGTTGACTCCATCTCTGCAGACTCACAACAGCTTCATCCATGGCAGGAGCGTTTTTTGGCGATGCTTTCCTCTCTGTTTCTCTTCAAGTGGCATGTGAGAGGCTGACTTCTTTCGATATTCTGGCCTTCTTCAAGAAGCGAAAATTAAACGAGACATTGCTGAATAAGTTGAACATCATGCTGTTATCCATCAATGTTGTGGTTGATGATGCAGAGCAAAAGCAGATCGATAATCCAAATGTGAAAGCTTGGATTGATATGGTTAAAGATGCGGTGTTCGATGCTGAGGATATCTTGGATGAGATTGATTATGAAGTGTCCAAGCGCAAGATGGAAGCTGAACTTCAGACTCAAACCAGTGCTGCACGCAAGGTACGACATTTCATCAGTTATTCTGTCAATTCATTCGAGAAGAAAATTGAATCTAGGATGAAAGATGTCCTTGAAAATCTTGAATATCTTTCATCTCAAAAGCATATATTAAGATTGAATGAACATGATAATGGTGCTGGATTGAGAAGGGCAATATCAGATAGAATGCCCACATCATCTTTCGTGGATGATGCTAGAACGTACGGAAGAGATGATGACAAGGAAAAGATCATTGAATGGTTGTTATCAGACAATGATCATAGTCAATTATCGTTCATTTCTATAGTGGGTATGGGTGGGTTGGGTAAAACTACTATTGCTCAGCTTGTTTACAATGATAGGAGGGTGATGGATGAATTTGACCTTAAAGCTTGGGTGTGTGTTTCTGATGAGTTTGATGTCTTGAGGGTAACAAGAACAATTTATGAGGCAATCACCATGTCTAAGAATGATACCAATGATTTAAATATGCTTCAAGTTGAATTGAAACGGCAGTTGACTCAAAAGAGATTTCTCCTCATTCTAGATGACGTGTGGAATGAAAATTTTATGCTGTGGGAGGCCTTGCAATCACCTTTCAATCATGGGGCTCCAGGAAGCAAAATTCTTCTAACCACCCGCAGTGAAAAAGTTGTTTCAACTAGTCATTCTGCTCAAATACTTTCATTGAAGCCCTTATCAGAAAGTGATAGTTGGTTGTTATTTAGCAGATACGCATTCCACAATGGAGATATTCTTCATTCAAACTTTCACCTTGAAGAAATTGGTAGAAAAATTAGTAAAAAGTGCAAAGGTTTGCCTTTAGCTTTGAAAGCCATTGGTAGTCTCTTGTACACGGATTTTTCTCATGAGCAATGGAAGAGCATTTTAAAAAGTGACATATGGGAGGAGAAAAGTGATAGCAAAATTCTCCCTGCTTTGAGATTGAGTTATCGTTACCTACCCTCTCATCTCAAGAGATGCTTTGGTTATTGCTCGATATTCCCCAAAGATTATGATTTCGACAAGGAGCACTTAATTCAATTGTGGATGGCAGAAAATTTTCTACCATGTACTCATCAAAGCAAAGATGCAAGAGAAATAGGGGAGCAATTCTTCCAAGATCTATTGTCGAGGTCACTTTTTCAACGTTCAACAGGAGATGAAACACGTTTTGTCATGCATGACCTTATTAATGATTTGGCAAACGTTGAATATGGAAAATTTTGCCATAGGTTGGAAGTAGATGAAGCAAGTAATCTCACAAAAATGACTCGCCATGTTTCATATTTAAGAACTGAGTATGAATCCTCCAAACGGTTTGAGGTCATATACCAAGCCAATAAATTGCGCACATTCTTGCCTTTATCTATGCAAGGTCATAGAAGTACAAACGATGACTCTTTCATTCGTTGGATATCTAGCAAGATTTTGTATGATTTGCTGTCCAAGTTTAGTTGCATCCGAGTCTTATCTCTATCTGACTATTATCACTTTGTCGAGTTGCCCGATTCAATAGGAAATCTCAAACATCTACGGTATTTGGACTTATCAAGAACTGAAATAAGGAAACTGCCTGATTCGATATGCCAGCTTTATCAATTGCAAACACTAAAGCTGTGGCGTTGTCGTAATTTGGAAAAGTTGCCAATGGATTTGCATAAACTCATGAATCTATGTCATCTTGATTTTCGTGAAACTCAGGTGAGAGAGATGCCAAAGCAATTGGGTAAATTGAAAAATCTTCAGGTTCTTTCATCATTTATTGTGGACAAATATGGAGAGACCAACGTCAAACAGTTAAAAGAACTTAATCTTTACGGATCTGTTTCCATCTCAGAGTTGCAGAATGTAGTGTCTCCCACAGATGCTTTATTGGTCAATTTGAAAAGTAAGATACACCTTAAGGAGTTAACATTAGAATGGAGTATGGACAATGAAAAATCACAAAATGATAAGGATGTGTTGGAGAAGCTCCAACCTCATCATAAATTAGAAAGGCTATCAATTAGAAACTATGGTGGTATTGGGTTTCCTGATTGGTTTGAAGATCTTTCATTGTCCAACTTAGTGTCCCTTGAGCTAAGGAATTGCAAATACTGTATGTCCTTGCCATCACTAGGCCTTCTTCCATCTCTCAAATCACTGTCAATTATAGGGTTTGATAGGATCGTAGCTATTGGTCCAGAATTTTATGGAAATAGCTCTGACATTACATCCCTAGAAATCATGAGGTTTGGAGATATGAAGGGTTGGGAGGAATGGAAATGTGAAAATATATCGGGTGTTTTCCCGTATCTTCGAGAGTTGAGTATTGAAAACTGTCCTAATCTGAAAGGACACCTTCCTCAACAACTTCATTCTCTAAGGATACTAGTTATTTACAATTGCAAGAAGCTTATGTCTTCAATTCCATGGGCTCCATCTCTTCACAAATTGGTTCTCAGACATTGTGGAAAGGAGCAGCTGGAATGCCTTCCATCAACTCTAAAAGTTCTTGACATATCTGGACACTTCGTAGAATTATTATCGGTTGAAAAATTTGAGAATACCATTGTCAATTCTTGCCTTGAAGAGTTGAAGTTTTCTGATTGCCCGCACCTAGAATTCCCACGGCACTACTGTCCCAACTTCATTCTTGAAATGGAGATAAGAGGAAGATGTGATTCTCTCAAGTCTTTTCCACTAGATTTATTCCCGAAGCTTCAGTCATTGCGGTTGATTGATTGTAATAATCTTGAAATGATATCTGTTTTAGAGGGACACCATCACTCTCTTACAAGCTTGCACATATGGAAGTGTCCTAAATTTGTATTATTTCCCAAAGGAGGGTTTTTGGCCCCTAAACTAGCACTTTGTTTAATTGAACATTTGGAGAATTTGAAATCATTGCCGGAGCGGATGCACATCCTCTTTTACTCGCTAACACATTTAATAATAAGAAGCTGCCCACAAGTGGAATCATTTTCTAAGGGTGGTTTGCCATCAAATCTCACACATCTTGAAGTCTCTGGGTGCCCGAAACTCATAGCTTCTCGAATGGGATGGGACTTGAATAGTCTTATTTCTCTACAATTCTTGAATATTGGAGGTGTAGATGATGATTCTCTTCCTAATATAGGACTATTGCCACCTTCTCTTGTTTCCCTTATGTTCTTTAATTGTCCAAATCTTAGACTGCTGGAACACAAAGGTCTTTGCCACTTGTCCTCTCTGGAATGCTTGGTTTTTCGTGACTGTCCTAAACTCCAATACTTTCCAAAGAAGGGTCTGCCCAGTTCCCTTACTAAACTACGAATTACAAGCTGTCCGTTGCTCAAAAAGCAGATCCAAAAACAGAAGGGCAAATATTGGGCAATGATTTCTCACATCCCTTTTGTTGAGTTTGATGCTGATATCATAACTCTAAGTGAGTTTCTCAATGACAAGTACATCAGTTTTTGTACTCTCTATTCTCTCATCAGGTATATATCTACTCCTTCTCTTGTGAATTTCAAATCATAAAATCTAGTTGTGGATCGCATGCACTGCACGAAATCTAAAGAATAAGTCACATATTTTATAACTTATAAATAGTATAATTTATTATAAATTTTATATTATACATTGATATTCTGATTCCCATGCGTGTAGATGCCAATAAGAGATGAAACTACACAAAATGTATAGCATTTCTTAACATGAGCAACTTCTTTTTTGTCTATAATACCCAAATCTAATTAGGTATCAATGGGTCCCATACCATGCACTAAAAGAAAATTTTCATTTTAAAATTTGATGAAAAGAAATAATATCCTTTACCTTTTCTTGTATATATATCCTGCTGATTGATAATATGACATTTTTATTTTATGAAAATTGATTAGAAAATACAATTCTAATTCTAGGTTCAATTTATGAATAAATTAATAATTGTAAAAAAGGCATTTATTCATTACATATCATGAATTTTTGTTAGCCAAACTCAATTTTACTCAATAATTGTACTTCTTTTCTTTGAATTTCAAATCATACATTTTTTATCCCTTTTTTTTGGCATTAAGTTGTTTTTTTATATAATTATATTGGGTTAAATTCAAGTATTGTCGGGTCTAAATAGAGGTAGCATTAACTTGTTTATAAATTTACTTATTTGAAATTAGATAGTGGCCCCCGTTCATTGCACAAAGTTAAAAGTGAACCTTGTTGTTCATGGATAATAAATAGGTATCAATTGGTCCTATATCATGCACGAGAGAAGAACTTCATTTTAAAATTTAATGAAAGGAAATGATGTCATTTACTTATTATGTATATTATCTTGCTGAATCAAAACATGACAATTTCTCATTTTACTAAAAGCAAATAAAAATACAATTCTAGTTATACCTTCAATCTAAGAACCATTTAGTATTTGCAGAAGACATTTAGTCATTACACATTATGAATTTTTGTTAACCAAACTCAATTTAACACAACTATTTGATGAAAAGGAATTATTATGATGTGGTTAAACATTTTATATTAACGAATCAAATAATTAGAGTGACAACATTTGACTAATATTAAACATTATCATATGCAATATAGTAAAATATTGTTGACCTTGTGCCTTTTTCAAAAGCCTTAAACTATGATATCAATTCTTCAATCAAGTACCACAATAGCACTGTTATAAGAAACATCTGGCTTTGACCAACACTGAAGTGAACAAACCCAGGATTTCCTAGGAGACGCCTAATGTAAATGAGCTTTGGTTGATGAAATTGGCCCAAAATCACTTGGTTTCCATTACTCTTGAATTTGGCAGTTGAGACAGTTTTCATTGCCGTTGAAGTGGCCCAAGCTGTAGTTCTTCAAGTGACAAACAACTATGGTGCTGCAATAACTCCATTCTCCAGAGCTTGATCTGACTAAACTCTAGAATGTAGAGAATGTTCTCATTCAGGTTACATTGATCTTTCACTTGCCGATTACCATTTTTACTTTAAATATATTATCATTTAAGAAATGTTTAATGCTTGCAAACTTTTTAGATGATCATATGATAAACAGATCATTGTAGGAAAGTGAGCATTTGATGGTTGTACAGCTTCAAAGCTACACATAATGTTAGTATTTCACCCCCTTTTTCAAATCTTTTAGTCATGTATTTCATTGTTTTTAACTATATTCATTTGGCAGATTTCGTATCAAAGTGAAAAATCCAATATATATATATACACGATACTATTAGAGTACTGAGCACAGGCAAGATTTTTTGCATGTATCAGCATCCAAGATCTTTCAGATAATTATATTTATTTTAATGTGCTAGTGAAATATATAACAGCTAAATATGAATGCATAAATTTATATTTTACATTAAAGATTATAATGTTATGATGGTACCATCATCATCATATGTAGGATTATGGCGACCTTAATGCATTTGGTTGCTTGATTGAACTATTACATACAGTTTTGGAAAGACAGAGAATGGTAAGTAATAGTTTACTTTCCAAGACTTTGGATTGGAAGCACTGGAAAGAGTGAGAAATTTTGATATCTTAAATTTCACGCGTTAGTTATAAAAACGAAATAAATATGACTCCATGAAATGAAATTACTGCATTTTAATTATCTTCCCTTCCTTGTATATAATCTCCAAGCAAAAGATGGGTTTCAGTGAAACCTTTAATTTCCTTCTCTTCTCCTCCATTATCCCCCATCCAATCCAAGCATGCCCTAAAAGAGATATTTACTAAATCTTATTTCTCTAGCACAATATTAGGTATCTATTCTTATTTGTCTTCATGTTTTATAATTGGAATGTTTCCTTTCTGTGGCTAGCAGTGTTGGGGAAAGCATGCTGGTGCACTGCAATAGGTTAACGCATCTTAGGAATTTAATGGAATCACTCAACTAAAAGGTGACTTCTATTTTCTTGTCTGATTATCCATGTTTGAATATATCTTCATACATTAGTTTTGATCCTAATTACAACTAAGATGAGGCTTGTGAAACCCGTGATTGCATTTTGTTCATGGAAACTAAACCAAGCTGCGATTAGAAGTTGGTTTTGATGATGCCAATTAAGTTGTTTATTTTCCAAAGCCAACTTACCCTCTGTTGTACTGTATGAAGAATACAGGGGCCAAGTATGAAAAGCAATGTCCCTTTTAAGTGGTCTTTTATTCTAACAAAGTATTCTGTGTATTAGGTCCATATTATTACTTCTTTAAAACACAACCAGAGAAAAGGCAAAATATGAATCGGGCCTAATGTGGTGTGATGGAAACAAAAGCTCTGCTTAAAGTGTGAGAGCTGAGCTGCAGCATGGTGAAGTTGGAAATGGCAGAAGCCAATCTCAACGCCATTAATGCTCCGAAAATATGCACATTGGGACATTGACGAGAAATTTTAATGCTTCCCAACTGCTCATAATTTTATGAACACGACTCCCGTGCAAGCACTGCACACCCAGAAGACAGTGTGCTTTCAAAGATGCTAAAATCTATCTTCTTCACATTCTGAGTTTCTGTTAGTGTCATATTATACACTCTTAAAATTTGAAATTTTGAGATCTTATGAACATAAATTTCCTTTGTTTCATGAGTAAAAATCTAGTTGTTTGAGATTGCCTTTGGATGGGGTTGTAAAGGCCTTAGTGGCGTTGCTACTGTAGAGAGCTTGCTGGTTTCTTTTGTGAAAATAATGAGTGTAATCTTCGTATAAAAGTTTGAGAAGTTTTCCCTATGTTAGGGATACTAAAGACTTGATCATCTTCTTGCTTGTACTGTAATTGCCAAATACAGATAAAAACTATTCTGTTCTTTGCATGTGAAGGGATTGAAATATGAATCCGAACCTTTTAATTTCCTGTGATGATCTACTTGCCCGGTGTTCTTTATTTTCAAGGAATTTGTTTGTCTATAATTTTTTTTTGTCAAAAGAACTTCATTATAGGGAAAATTATTCTCTGTCCCAATAGACTTTTCATCAATTTTTATGTAGGTCCTTATATTGTTTAAAAACTTTCAATACATCCTTATGCTATATCATGGAATGGTTGCATAGTTCATCCCATATTTTCATATGTTAATAAATTAGTCCCTATAATAATGATATGGCACATAACGGAGTTAGAAAATGATGGTTGTTAACTGGTTGTAAAGCATCTATTTAAGCATATAATATGGATTTTGAGACCACACCACACATGACATGGCCCCTGACCACACCACAGGTTTTGGTGTTAGTACCAATACTTTTTCTTAACAAACTAAAGAGATGGGTGGAACAAAGAAAAAGAAAAAAGAAAATTCCGGGCATTTGTCAATACGAATACTGAGTTCTCCGAGAATAAGAATATGGGAGGCAATCATCTTACTCGACTCACTTCAGTCAAATCAAGATATTCTGCTTATTTGTCCATATACAGACCCACACACAATTATATAATCAACAATTCAATCTTAAACGATATCAGCAATTCAATCTCAGTATGTTGTCGTAACCTGTGAGAAGCGAGAGGTAGCTCATTGCTTGTGTCGTTAGTGGGTGGACTCGTAGTCACATAACAAAGGCCTCGAAGAAGACTTTATGACTGGGAATTTGACTTAACAGATGGATTCCATCTCCATCGACAGTGCAGATAATACAGAGGAAAAGCCTCTATTTTTCAAAGGTGGAACAGAGGATGCATGACCAAGATGCTGTCAGGAGTAAGCGATGTGTATGCGGGGAAGAATATAATGCATATTACATAGGCGCTCAATCATTTCGGGCAAGGATTGAGACAGAGGTTGCTTGGAGCAAGATATGTTTTGTTGCGTTTAGAGACTCAGGCCATGCATCTCTGTACAACGAATCCACTAAATCATTCAGAGGTTCCTAAAAAGTTTTTAACCTCATAATCCTGTTCTAAACTAATATTAGCTAAACAATCCACACAATTATTACATTCTCTAAAAGTGTGTTGTATCCGAAAAGGCCAACTTTCATCCACTTCCCTCTGCAGCTACCTGATAAACCAGTTTTGAGCCTCACCATCATCTAGCAATTTCTTAACCAAGGCCACCGCAGCCTTTGAATCACTTTCAAGCACGACCTTTTCCAACCCTTCTCTTTCAAGACCCTCACACCAATAAGAAGTCCCCATAATTCTGCATCTATGGCTGGCATTACAGATACCTAACTTCTTGTTAAATCCAATCAACCACTTAGCATCACCATTCCTCAACAACCCTCCACATCCTGCAGCTCCTGGGCTTCCCTTTGCAGCACCATCAGAATTTAATTTCACCCAATCCTCACTTCAATCAATCAACTTCTTTTTCATCCCATCGCAGCCATACTGCACCCAACTCCTTTCAATTTCCTCAGCATACCTCTTAATTCTAATATATTCCCTCAACACCCCCATCAGCAAACAAGAACTCATTTCTCCACCACCATAACATCCAACATCCCACACCAAATAAGGTACACCATTTAATACCACCTAACCTTCTAGAGTCAGATAGATTCTTCTCAAACCAGATTTTAACATCAGAACTGAAGAAATCAGTCAAATACATACCTCTTATCAAAGCTCTCCAGATGTTTGCCGAATTGTGGCAGTCGCGCAGTACATGAATGATGTCCTCCTCACCATCTCGACAAAACAGGAGAAATGGGAGAATCTCCCATCATTTTACTCTTCCTCACAGCAGTTAGCAATCTTCCATTTGCAGCAATCCAAAGAAATGCTTGAATTCTTCTTGATCCTTCCTATCTCCAAATTTCCTTCCACACATTCTCCTTAACGCCTTGTATATACCAGCCACAGAAAAGCTCTTCATACTAGAACTCATCCACTTCACTTTTTCTTCCCCCTCATCTTCACTTGGAATAGAACAAGCTCTGAACTTCTGGCAAATAGTTTCAGGCAATGGTGAATTCAATCAAAAGTCTTCGGTGTGAATTTTCAGCAAATGGCTTTCTTGCACTTTTTCTCGTAGATTTGTTAAAACATTTTTCTATATTCTTATGTTTATTTAATTATTATGATTTCATGATGATGAATGATAACTCTGATCATCATCATCGTCGTCATTATTTTGTTTAAAGCCACTAGCGGCTCCAATTCTACATACTTTGACTTACACATGCCGGTATGGTATATGCCCGGTTAAGCTCTTACAGGCTAAAAAACCGAAAAAAAAGACAAAAAAAAAAAAGGTTTTTAGCTCTTTTTTAGCGCTCGAGACTTTGTAATAAAATACTACTGAATTATAATTTATAATGCTTGAAGATTATGAACAAGATGCAAAGGAGATGTTAAAAAAGATTATCAACACTTTTTAATATTTTTTTTATTAAACTTTTTAATTAAACTATAATAAATATAGATTTTTTTGGTGCAGTAATAAACATAGAGTCTTTTCTAAATAAATATTTTTTTTACAATTTTTATAATATAAGATAAAATTTTTGTTTATATGAAATATTTCCAATTTTCTGCAGTATATAATCAAAACTGTCGACCTCTCAAATTTATATTTCTAACGTTGACTTAAAAAATGAGCTTTGAAACCACCAGCTAATTGGATTAACTAATAACTTAACCAAAGATTTCGAGTTTAAATAATGAGAATGTAGCCACATTAAATATTTAGTAATAAAATTTATCACCCTAAAGAAATATATAGGGCTTAATCTAAATTAATTTAAGTTTAATAAATTTTTCTGTGGAAATATGGTAGATCCAACTATCCAGAATATCCTGTGCACATAAAAAAATTTAAATTTTTACTTTTAATATATAAGGAATCAATTTCTCTAAATTTTTTATTTGGGAAAAAGACTGTTAGGGACCCCTAAAGATAGATAATGATAAATTAGGAATCTTAATTTATCTAATCATCCCTAAGTCCCTAGGTTCCACACTGGGATAAAAATAAAAGCATACGGACAAAATTAACCCTCAGTTTGGAAATAAAAAACACATGCACGCATAGCTCCCTCTGTGTCAAAATCTCAAAAACTGCATGAAGTCTTCATCGACAAAGCTCCATAAAGGGTCAAATTCTTTCTCTCCCCATACACAAAAAATCATCCTCCCCAAAGTTTGGTGTCATCATCAGTTGGTGTTGGGAAAACACTGTTATTCTTCTTATCTGCCTCTATCATAATTTCTGCCGTGTTGTTCTTCTATTATGACTATCTCTCTTTGCTACATTACTACTTTCATCTTTATCTTCTCTACTGACTCTCTATTATTGCTACATCATGCATTTCAACTTTGCTTATAAAACGTTGGTTGGTTTTCGATAAAACATTGATAAAATACTGTCACTTATTTTGTATAGCTTAATAATATGTGAAAACTACATATGATCACGCTTTAGATGGCCTATGAACTTATCAACAGTATATGATATTTTTTACTGAACTAAAATTTTTTTTTTCTAAGCTAAAGTATGGAGGAAATACTGAAAACTGATATGAGAGGTATGAAATTATGCAAATATCAGTTAGAAATGTTTGTTATCTCCATGAAAATTGTGCAGAAAACTGATCTTTCTTGTAAACTGTATTCTAAACCAACAATTGGCTTAGTAGGTTATTTTATTAATAAATTTTATGATTCACTCTTGCTTAGTCTGTATAGATAAAGATGATAAGAATTTGTAGTTGGGAATTGTGGGTTAATTAATAGTTGTTATAAGAAATGATTTCATCTTGGTAAAGTCATTTGTAACAACTAGATAGTTACTTCTTGCAGGGTTGGTTTATAGATGTCAAGTAGTTTATTGAAAGAAGTATTTTGTTATTTTCACTTTGGGGGACAATTTGTGAAAGATGTGCAAGGTAGGATCCAATATGAGGGAGGGAAAACAAATACTGAGTTGTTAAGAGAATGCATGACATATCACAAGTTGTTCAGAATGATATCATCGATAATGAGTAATGAATGCAATGAAGTTGAGTGAAGTATACAGTGAAGTTCGATTATAATACATTTATAGATCTTTTAAATAATAAAGGAGTTAAAAAATTGATAAGGTTCAACGATGAATTTGCACATGTATACATTGGGGGGAACATAATCAATGAAATTATAGAGACACCGATGGAATATTTAGAAGGGTAAGTTGTCTTAGTTAGATGTTTGGACATACTTAAATTGAGTTTTGGAATAAAATGATAATAATAAATAATATTGAGACTACTGAAAATAGGTAGAACGAATTGGAGATGTCGAATTCCTCACTTGGGAATTATATTAATTCAACTTGGAACATTTTTTTAGGGTTGATTAAATAAGACATTGAATGCTGAAAATTATTATATTGAGTTAGAAATTCTGAATTTCTCTCATGGGAATTTAGTTAAATAAAATTGAAAATATTTTGAAGGTGATTTTTTTTCAATAATTTGTTGTAATATACAGTGATGGTTTGTAAATGCAGGATAGAGGCTATAACATGATTCTCATTGGATAATTTTCCTTCTTGGGAGGAAGGGAATACTTGTGGGGAGGATGTGAATCCTTCTTGGGAGGAAGTCAATGCTTTACCTTGTGGAATACAAAATGTGCCTATGCCCTAGCCAATGTTGAATTCTACTAAATGGAAGAACATATTTCTTAGAGTAAGACAGACATTTCCAAATGCAAAGACATTAAAAAAAGTAATGTATAAATACAATGTTGCTCATAAATTTGGATACAAGTATGTAAAGAATAGTCGAAAAAAGATGATTTCGAAGTGTATGGTTGTTAAGTGTCAATGGAAGATAACAACATATGTTGTTGGAAAAGAAAGTCCCTTCCCGTGTGTATATCATTTTCATAATGAACACACACATAGTGCACAAGACTACCTCCTTGTACCCCATAGGGTCAACTCAACACTGGTAGCATGTATTATTGGTAATGCTTTGATGGGTAGTTCAGACAGAATAGCAACTAAGATAATATGAGACTTATTGAGGGATTATGGCCTAATCCTTATTTACAAGCAAGCATACAGGGCAAGAGAAAAAGCCTTGGAGGAAATTCATGGGTGTCCTAATAATTCATATATGTTAATCCCATAGCTTGGTGATAGATTAATGGAGACGGACCCTAATACAATTGCAAAGTGGGAAGCATTGGGAAACAACACATTTGAGAGACTATTTATTGCTTATAGATGTTGCATAAATGAATTTTTGCTTGGGGCCTGACCAATACTATCTATAGATAGCTCCCATTTGAGTGGTCCATACAAGGGGACCTTGCTGTCAGCCTCATTACATGATGCAAATGACGACTTGTTCCCTCTAGCTTATGCAATTGTAGGTAGGGAGACATATAATAATTGGGCATGGTTTCTTTAGAATGTGAGAGAGATTACTGGCCCCCATTATTAGTGCAATGCAAGATATCTTTGGAAGTGATTGACATGCATACTGCTATCGGCATGTAACGGAAAATTTCAATTCTAAGTTTATGAAAATTACCACAGGCAGTAGAAGAAGAAAGAGAAAGGATGATGCACTCAAGTTGTTGGATGTTGTTGCATATGTAAGGTTGGAGTGTGATTTTGATAAAGTAATGGACAATCTGAGGTGTTTCTCCCCTGAGGTGACACAATGGCTAGAAACAAATGGTCACATTAATTATTGGGTCTTATCGAAGGTGGGATCATATTACAACAAATCTAGCTGAGTCATTCAATGCTTGGTTGGTAAAGGAGCAGAAGCATAATATATATGCTTTGATAAATGAGTATCGATCAAAATTGACAAAGAAATTATATAGTTGCAAGATGGCTATGTCAAAGTGGACAAATGGGGTGAGTCCAAAAGTGGAAGAACAACTACAAGAGAATGTGGTAAGGGCTGAAACAATGGACACTGAATATTATAGCTTAAGTAGTATATCAGTTCACACTGTTTCTGCAGATTTGAGGGTCAATCTCACAACTCGGGAATACACCTGTCAAGTATAGAAAATGGTTAGAATTCCATGTCCACATGCATGTGCAACAATTAGATTAGTTCATGGAAATATTTATGAATATATTGAAGATTGTTACAAGATAAGTGCACAAGACAAAATATACAGTAGCACCATGATTCCAGTGGAAACTAATGACATGCCACAGTTGGATGAACTAACATCTAATGATTATGAATCATAGACTTTTTTGTAGTTTTCTATTACCACACGTGCTCCTGGTAGACTACAGACTAGGCGACGAGAGTCTCACTTTCAAAACAAAAAGGTGTACATGTGTTCATTTTGTCACCAACCTGGGCAAAATCGCTCTAGCTACAAGAATCATAATCCTATGTAGATCTTTTATAAATGTGGAAGATGAAAACCATCAGCATATCAACTAGTTCACCACTGAAATGCAGCTGGTTTTTATCGTCATTTTGTTAATGGTTTTGAACAGCTATAGATACACACCCCATATCGATATTTTTTGCAGAAGTTGGGGTTAGCAGAAGTTAGTATGTAGCCCGTATATGTTTTTTTGGAAATGGGCATTGCATATAGGTAGATGATAGGGTTTATTTTTGGGGAACATGGGTAGTAAACATGTTAGAATGATAACTTGTAAATTGGTCAGAATACCTTTGATGTAGGAATGATGTCTGTGCAAGTAACATATATGTAAGAATGATATATATGACAGTAACATATATGCAAGTTGAACATGTTTATGTTGTTTGTTATAATTCAATGTACATGCATGTGTGGAATGATGTCTACCTAAATTCACAAGTACCTAAAACTAGATTCCCAAGTGACCCAAACTGAATTCCAAAGTCCTTCAAACTAAATTCCTAAGTCACCCAAACTAAATTTCCAAGTCCCTCAAACTAAATTCCTAAGTTCCTCAAACTGAATTCCCAAATGCCTGAAACTAAATTCCCAAGTGATCCAAACTAAATTCTGAAGTCCCCCAAATTGAATTCCTAAGTGTCTCATACCGGAATTCCTAAGTAACCCAAACTGAATTCTCAAGTGCTCCAAATTGAATTCCCAAGTGCTTGTACCTAAAATCTCAAGTGGCCCAACCTGAAATCCTAAGTGACCTTACTTGAATTTCCAAGAGACACAACCCGAATTCCTAAGTCCCTTAAATTAAATTCCTAGGTGCCTAAAACTAAATTCCCAAGTGACCCAACCTGAATTCACAAGTCCCTCAAAGTGAATTTTCAAGTGATCTAACCTAACTTCACAAGTCCCGCAAACTGAATTACCAAGTGACTCAACCTGAATTCCCAAGTTCCTCAAACTGAATTTCCAAGTGTCTCATACTTGAATTCATAAGTGCCTGAAAATAAATTCCCAAGTGACTCAAATTGAATTCCTATGTCTGTTAAACTAAATTTTCAATTCCCTCAAACTGAATTCACAAGCGCCTGAAATGAAATTCCCAAGTGATCCAAACTGAATTCCAAAGTACCTCAAACTAAATTCCCAAGTCACCCAAACTGAATTCTCAGGTCCCTAAAACTAAATTCTCAAGTTACCCAAACTGAATTCTCAAGTCTCTCAAACTAAATTCTCAAGTCCCTCAAATTGAATTCACAAGTGCTAGAAATTAAATTCTCAAGTGATCCAAATTGAATTCCCAAATCCCTCAAACTGAATTCTCAAGTCATCCAAACTGAATTCCCAAGTCTCTCAAACTGAATTCTCAAGTCACCCAAATTGAATTCCTAAGTCCCTTAAATTGAATTCCCAAGTGGCTGATTCTTGAATTCACAAGTGCCTGAAACTAAATTCCCAAATGACCAAACCTGAATTCCCAAGTCCCTCAAACTGAATTCCGAAGTTCTTGATATTAAATTCCTAAGTGACTTAAACTGAATTCCCAAGGGATCACTTGGAAATTTAGTTTCAGGCATTTGGGATTTCAGGTACAAGGACTTGAGAATTCAATTTGAGACACTTGAGAATTTAGTTTCAGGTATTTGGGAATTCTGTTTGGGTCACTTGGGAATTTAGTTTCAGGCACTTGTGAATTCAGGTATGAGATACTTGAGAATTTAGTTTAGGGGACTTGCGAATTTAGGTTGGATCACTTGGGAATTCAGTTTGAGGGACTTTGAAATTCAAGTATGAGACACTTGAGAATTTAGTTTGGGGGACTTGCGAATTCAGGTTGGGTCACTTGGGAATTCAAGTTGAGGCATTTGAGATTTCAGGTACAAGCACTTGAGAATTCAATTTGAGATACTTGGGAATTTAGTTTGAGAGACTTGGGAATTCAGTTTGGATTACTTGAGAATTTAGTTTCAGGCACTTGAGAATTCAGTTTGAAGGACTCAGAAATTTAGGTAAGGTCACTTGGGAATTCAGGTTAGATCACTTGGGATTTCAAGTATAAGCATTTGGGAATTCAATTTGAGGCACTTGGGAATTTAGTTTTGGTCACTTGGAAATTTAATTTTAGGCACTTGGAAATTCAGTTTAAGAGACTTAAGAATTCAAGTTGGGTCACTTGGGATTTCAGGTACCAGCACTTGAGAATTCAATTTGAGGCACTTGGGAATTTAGTTTCAAGCGCTTGTGAATTTAGGTATGAGACACTTGGGAATTCAGTTTGGGGGACTTGGAAATTTAGTTTGAGGGACTTGAGAACCAAAGTTGGGTCACTTAGAAATTTTGTTTGAGGGATTTGAGAACTTAGGTTGAATTACTTGGGAATTTAGTTTGAGGCACTTGTGAATTCATGTATGAGACACTTGGGAATTTAGTTTCAGGCACTTGTGAATTCAGGTATGGGACACTTGAGAATTCAGTATGGGGGATTTGAGAATTCAGTTTGGGTCACTTGAGAATTTAGTTTCAGACACTTGTGAATTCATGTATGAGACACTTGGAAATTCAGTTTAAGGGGCTTGGGAAATCAATTTAAGGCACTTGGGAATTCAATTTCAATTCCTAACTATACATAAAATCTAAACTAGTACATGTATAGTCATAAAAGTAACGAAATTCCAACTGATCATGCCTGAGTTACCATATGGATAAAACTATATTCCCAAGTAGTAGCAACAAAATTCCGGATTGATCCTACCTGAATTCCTAGGTGGAGAATACTATATTCCCAAGTGGGATTTTGAACTTGGCAATTTAGTGCCTTATGTAGCTAGAAAGAGTTGCACAGAAGCATACATCTAGTTTGAGATGAGTTGTAAAAAAATTATATTCCACTTTCGAATTTTGTACACAAGGGTCATCATAATCAAAAGCACAAAACCACTACTACATGTATTTCCATTCATAAATGTAATTCCACTTTGGCGCTTTGTACAAAAAGGTCATCAATCAAATTGAAGTACACAACAATATTGACAACTTATTTTTGCCTTCAGTCTTTGCCTTTTGAGTTCATTGGGCTTTGAAATAGAGGTCACCACTTGTTGGAATAATTGGTTACACGGATGTTTTACCAACCAATTCACTAACTCACGTTGCATATTATCTACTTGCTCCTACACAAGCAAAAATTATAATACCCATGAAACTCCATTATAGGCCAAATGATAATAAACTAGTATAAATAATATGAATCATGACAAAACCATTAACCATTGTTAACTTGGGACTAGTGTAACCACCCCACTCTTTCTTTGGAGTGTTGGTCAAATGTTATAGCCATGATATAACAATCACTCCACAATCATCACTAAAAAAATTACAAGCATTCAATGAAAAACAACACAGATAAGCATAAATGTAATAAGAATAAATGAATTAATCACCGATGCCACCCACTTGGTTGGTTGTGCATACATTTGTAAATATTTCAATTTCAAACTGTGGTTCTTTCGAAGAACACCTGGTTTCACTAATTTCAATATATCTTCAATGTGTTGCGTCTATTGATATTTAAAAAGTCATAAATTATTTAAAACATTAGTAACATGGAAAAAAATGATTTTCATATGTTGTTTCAAGTCATACCACGAAATTGCTCATTAAGTTGATGCCCGTCACTATGGGATCATTTTTTAAAGCCTTTCTCCTCTAAGTCTTGTCCTCACAGAACTTCCTTGAACATAGTAAATTCAAAACATACATATTAATACCTATAAACCTTCATTGAATTTTAACCAGTGTAGTAAAACCAGTGTAGTGAGTGATACACTAGTGCAAAAATAAATTGACAATCTCTTATATTGTACCCTACGTATTCTGGTGTTATGAATTTTAAATCGTTCTCTGTTTTCCATTGCCTTAAAGTTATTCATTGCTATTTTCAAAATAATAAATCATTCAGATAAGTTCATATTAATGCATATTAGATATCATGTAACAACGATATTTAGGAAAATGAAAAATATTCAATGCAAAATATTACCATTAGCTTTGAGGGAAAAATGTGGCGCTGCATAACTCTATTTTCTTCCTTTTGGTCTTGAACCAAGATTCTTACAATGACAGATAATACCTGTAAACCTTTATTGAAGTAAGAAATAACAATAATAACAACTTCTAACTACAATAGAATTCTAGAGAATGTACTCACATGAACTTTTAACCATCTTCTTATACCGAGACACTCACAATAAGCTCTTGTAAGTATCAGCCCATCAATATTCACAATTTCCCCATTACATCAATCAATGACCACATAATTAGGCATTTAGAATTAGTTTTGTAGTTAATAAAATAAATATTGCTTAACTTCTCCTTTCCTATTTGTTGTGTAGTATCTAAACACCTCTTCCATCTCATTGGTGTTTGCAACTATCCTTCTTCTTGTTTGCTTAAATGATTGAGCTTGATACACAAATGAAGAACACTTCATTGCCATCTTTTCCCTTTGAGATATTCTCCGTCCATCTTTTGCAAATGTCAAATCTTTGCTTGCTCCCTCTCCCTCTTCTTCTCCATCCTCTCCTTCTTCATCCTCTTCTTTCTCTTCTTTGACCTTTTCTCTTTTTCCTTCTTCATCCTCTTTCCCTCCTTTGTCATCCTGTTCCTTGTTTTCTCTTACATTCTCCTCCTTCCCTTTATCAGCCACTTCCTTTTCTTCTTTATCCTCTTATTTTTCCCCTTTTTCATGCTTATTTGCATCATCTCTGCTTCCGTGAATCTTCAACATTTGCCTTAGAAGTCTACTTGTACAACTCATGACCTCAACATACATATGTTTTAATTCCTGCAACAATGAAAATGATATGTTATTTTATGGAGGATTATATAAGTGAAGCAATATAATAATTTACTCTTATTAAATCATGGAATGTAGACATGGGTGGCAAGTCTAAGGAGGAGGTTACTTCATTGATGCCAAATGTTTTCAATATTCCATAGAAGCTCTTATTCTCATCCTCAACATACTTTTGAACTCTTTCATGAGTCCAATATTTCAATGCATGTTAAGGTTGTGACACCTCATTTATACCAAGGGGAAAACATGACATAAAAAATAGCTGCAAATGGACTGAAAGTGAGCATATAACTAAAAACAGGGATGTGATGAAAATATTGTATAAGACCTAAAGCATATATTTGTCCAATGAAATCACATACCACTAAAAAGCATAAGCACCCTCCAATAGTTTTTTTTTTCCTTCACTTTTCCCTTTTTGTACTCACTTTTTATATTCTGAAATTTCTTTTACAAGCTCCTTGAATATAAAAGAAGACCAGTTATACTAAGTGTCTCCAAGCCTTAGACTAGACACAATTTTCAACAATCTATGACTAATATTTGAACTTGTACTTTAGTAAAGAAAGTTTCCCAAGCAATACAAAATAAAGAATAACTCAAATCTATCTTTATCTTCACATAAAAATATCTTATTTTCTATCATCTTATAAGCTACTCCCCTAAATTCCCCCTTTAATAAAATGAAGGTGTCACTATCACCTTCTAACATAATTTCTTGCCCAATATAAGGTAACCCCAACAATTGATTGACCACTACGGGGCTCATTTGCCGTTATTTACCTCTAACATAAACACTTGAGATAAGTGGATCAAATGCCTTGATCATCTCCTCACATAACCCTTTATGTAGAACAAAAATTCTATGTCTAATAGGGTGGCAAAACCAATTTTTGCCACTCTTTCCACCAATGTCTGTCTCCCCTTTATATGTTTCAAAACTTTTTGAAATTGCTTTGGTGAACATCTTGTTTCGAAGGGAACCTATTTGTTAAAAAAGAGAATATGTCAGTAACATAACTTCAAATCAAGAAATCCAGTTTACTTGAACTCACAAATAACATACTTCATAATATTCTGATATAATTTCTCTAACCTTTTCCTTTACCATTTTTGACCTATTTAGAAAATTTTGCATCTTTTTATCAAATCAATATACTTCAACTAGATAGAACACAACCACCACTAAATATGTTTTCTTTATCGATTTTCACATTTGACTAATCAGTCATATTGAAATCGAAAATTAATTTTGTCAAATTTTTAAACAGAAATTTCTATAGAGCTATTGCATGGATGATTCCAAACTTGTTCAGATCTGGTCACCATATTTGGCTACACCTTATATGAGAAAAAGATAGAAAATACAGCAACCTAGAAACAGAGTACACAAATTTGGTTGCCCAGTAACATCTTCTCTCTCTTCACAATGAATTTTTTTTAGAGTGTAGAGCCTACTGACCACTTCAAATCATAACGTAGTTTTACTTCACAGACTAATATAGCCTAATTACCAATAAGAAATACCGTGTATTCCCAAAACAAAATGTCATGCATTCACTAGGGTTTGCCAAATCACACAAAGGAATATAACATACCATAATTAATAGAATTGATGGAAGAATAGTCATAGCTTGGGATCACTGTACAGGATGAAGTTTGGTGACGGAGCAGCGAACTCAACCTTGACCAAATTAACTTTGAAACTCCAACACTCGAAGATGATGGACTATAGAATGCTCACAAACTCAGAACCTACGAACCTTCAACCCCAACCAAATGAACGCCAACTGGAGTAGATGGCTCACAAACTCGAAGACTTAGAGATGATGGAGTAGAGCACTCAGAAACTCGGAACCTCTGAACTTACAACCCTAACCAAATGAACGTGAAATCCAGCAACAAAGTCACAAACTCAGAGACTCAAACACCATGGGGCAGATGATTTTCAACGTGAACTGGAGCAGAGAACTAAACGCTGAGACTCAAAAATAATAGATGCAAAAGATTTTGCCTTTTGAGAAAATGACATTAGGGCATATTTGAAACAAAGGTAGTCTACGTGCATGCGTGCATTTTGAGATTTTGACAAAGAGGAGCCTTGTGTGTGTGCTTTCATGCATTTTTGAGATTTTGACATAGAGGGAACCATGCGTGCATGCGTTTTTTATTTTCAAATTGAAAATTAATTTTGTTCATATGCTTTTATTTTTATCCCAATGGGGGATATGGATAATTAGACAAATTAGGATTCCTAATTTATCATTATCTATCTATTAAAATCCCTAATTTATCATTATTTATCTTTGGGAACTTCCCTTTTTATTTTTTTACCTGATACAACACATTCGTCTCTGACACCTCAACTTTTCTTTGATACAATATAATTATTTTAATAGAACCAATAAACTAAGGAGTCAAATCGAAGGTCTTCGTGGTGACTTGTGAATGGAAGTTAGAGATAATTTCAAGGCATCTAGACCATCACCTAACGCGGCATATCATTCCCATCTCTTTGGTTCGCTTGCGGAATCATTTCCATTGGTAGACTCTATCTCTGCAGACGCATAACGACTTCATCCATAGCGGGAGCATTGGTTGGTGGTGCTCTTCTCTCTGCTTTTCTTCAGGTGCCTTTTGACAGGCTATCTTCTCCCAATATTATGGACTTCTTCAAGAAACGTAAATTAAACCAGACATTGCTAAAGAAGTTGAACATCATGTTGTTAACCATCGATGCTGTGGTTAATGATGCAGAGCAAAAGCAGATAGCTAATCCAAAGGTGAAGGAATGGATTGATATAGTCAAAGATGTGGTGTTTGATGCTGAGGATGTCTTAGATGAGATTGATTATGAAGTATGCAAGCGCAATGTGGAAGCCGAACTTCAGAGTCAAACCTTTACTGCTAGCAAGGTACGAAACTTCTTCAGAGCTTCTGTTAGTTCATTTGAGAAAAAAATTGAATTTAGGATAAAAAACATCCTTGAAAATTTCGAATATATTACATCTCAAAAGGATATATTAAGATTGAATGAACATGGTAGTAGTGCCGGATTGAGAAGTACTGTATCAGATAGATTGCCAACTACCTCGTTGGTGGATGAAGCTGGAACATACAGTAGAGATGATGACAAAAAACGGATCATTGAATGTTTGCTATCAGACAAGGATAACAGTCAACTATCAGTCATTTCTATAGTGGGTATGGGTGGGTTGGGTAAAACTACTCTTGCCCAACTTGTTTATAATGATAGAAGGGTGATAGATGAATTTGAACTCAAATATTGGGTGTGTGTTTCCAATGAGTTTGATGTCCTGAGGGTAACAAGAACAATTTATGAGGCCATCACTATGTCTAAGGATGATACCAACGATTTAAATATGCTTCAAATTAAATTGAAGCAGCAATTAACTCAAAAGAGATATCTCCTCATTTTAGACGATGTGTGGAATGAAAATTATATGCTATGGGAGGCCTTGCAAGCACCTTTCAATCATGGAGAACCGGGAAGCAAAATTCTTCTAACCACCCATAGCGAAAAAGTTGCTTCAACAATGCATTCTACTAAAACACATTCATTGAAGCCCTTATCAGAAGGAGATAGTTGGTTGTTATTTAGTACATACGTATTCCGTGGTGAAGACATTCTTCATTCAAACTCTAACCTTGAGGAAATCTGTAGAAAAATCAGTAAAAAATGCAAGGGATTGCCTTTAGCTTTGAAAGCCATTGGTAGTCTCTTGTACACAGAATTATCTAATGAACAATGGAATGTCATTTTGAAAAGTGAGATATGGGAGGAGAAAAGCGATAGCAAAATTCTCCCAGCTTTGAGATTAAGTTATTGTTACCTTCCCTCTCATCTCAAGAGATGCTTTGCTTATTGCTCGATATTCCCTAAAGATTATGATTTCGACAAGGAGCATTTAATTCAATTGTGGATGGCAGAAAATTTTCTACCATGTACTCATCAAAGCAAAGTGCAAGAGAAATAGGGGAGCATTTCTTCCAAGATCTATTGCCAAGGTCACTTTTTCAACGTTCAACAGGAGATGAAACATGTTTTGTCATGCATGACCTTATTAATGATTTGGCAAACGTTGAATATGGAAAATTTTGCCATAGGTTGGAAGTAGATGAAGCAAATAATCTCACAAAAATGACTTGCCATGTTTCATATTTAAGAACTGCATATGAATCTCCTAGACGGTTTGAGGTTATATATCACGCTAATAGATTACGTATGTTCTTGCCTCTTTCTATGCGTGGTCATAGAAGTACAAGCTCTATCACTTTTATTGACATCATGTCTAGCAAGATTATTGATGATCTGCCATCCAAGTTTAGCTACATGGGAGTTTTATCTTTGTCTAACTATTATCACATTGTGGCATTGCCTGATTCAATAGAAAATTTCAAACATCTACGTTATTTGGATGTATCAGGAAACAAAATAAGGAAATTGCCGGATTCAATATGTCAACTTTATCATTTGCAAACATTAAAGTTGTGGCATTGTTGTAATTTGGAAAAGTTGCCAATGGATTTGCATAGACTCATGAATCTCCATCATCTTGATTTTCGTGAAACTCAGGTGAGAGAGATGCCAAAGCAATTGGGTAAATTGAAAAATCTTCGAGTGTTGTCATCATTTATTGTGGGTAAATGTGGAGAGACCAACATCAAGCAGTTGAAAGAACTTAATCTTTGACAGTCAATTTCCATCTTAGAGTTGCAAAATGTAGTTTCTTCAACAGATGCTTTAGCAGTCAATTTGAAAAGCAAGATACACCTTAAGGAGTTAACATTAGAATGGCATATGGACAATGAAAAATCACAAAATGACAAAGATGTGCTAGAGAAACTCCAACCTAATCAAAACTTAAAAAAGCTATCAGTTAGCAACTATGGTGGCATCGGGTTTCCAAATTGGTTTGCAAATCTTGCATTGTCCAACTTAGTGTTCCTAGAGTTGAGGAATTGCAAATACTGTGTGTACTTCCCATCACTAGGCCTCCTTCCATCTCTCAAATCACTGTCAATTATAGGGTTTGATAGTATCGTAGCTATTGGCCCAGAATTTTATGGGAATATCTTTAATACTACATCCCTAGAAATCTTGAGGTTTGGAGATATGAAGGGTTGGGAAGAATGGAAATATGAAAATATCTCAGGTGCTTTCACGCATCTTCAAGAGTTGAGTATAGAAAATTGTCCCAAATTGAAAGGGCATCTTCCTCAAGAACTTCCTTCTTTGAGGTTGCTAATTATTTACAATTGCAAGAAGCTTGTGGCTTCAATCCCGTGGGCTCCATCTCTTCATAAATTGGTTCTAAGACATTGTGGAATGGAACAGTTGGAATGTCTTCCATCAACTCTAAAAATTCTCGACATTTCTGGACGCTTCGCAAAAATATTATCATTTGAAAAAACTGAGAATACCATTGCCAATTCCTGCCTTGAAGAGTTGAAGTTTTATGATTGTCCCTTGTTGGAATTCCCATTGCGCTACTGCCATAACTTCATTCTTGAGATGGAGATAAGAGGGATATGTGACTCTCTTAAGTCTTTTCCACTAGATTCATTCCCAATGCTTCAGTCATTGCGGTTGATTAATTGTAATAATCTTGAAATAATATCTGTTTCAAGGGGACACCATCACTCTCTTACAAGCTTGTACATACGAAAGTGTCCCAAATTTGTATCATTTCCCAGTTTTCAGCCTCCAAACTAGTATTTAGTTTGTTTGAACAATTGGAGAATTTGAAATCTCTGCCTGAGCAGATGCACATCTTCTTTTGCTCGCTCACACAGTTAATAATAAAAGGCTGTCCAAAAGTGGAAGCATTTGCTGGTGGAGGCTTGCCATCAAATCTCACGCATCTTGAAGTCTCCGGATGCCCAAAATTCATAGCCTCTCGAATAGGATGGGATTTAAATATTCTTACTTCTTTACGAGGCTTGGTGATTGGAGATGTAGATGATGAGTCTTTTCCTGATATAGGACTATTGCCATGTAATCTTATTGCCCTTATGTTCTTTAACTTTCCAAATCTTAGATCGTTGGAACACAAGGGTCTTTGCCACTTGTCCTCTTTGGAATTCTTGGTATTTCGTGACTGTCCTAAACTCCAATACTTTCCAAAGGAGGGTTTGCCTAATTCTGCAACAAAGCTACGAATTATGCACTGTTCCTTGCTCGAAAAGTGGATACAAAAACAAAAAGGAAAATGTTGGGCAAATATTTCTCACATCCCTTCTTTAGAGATTGATGACTTTGATATAACAACTTACAGTGAGCTTCTCAATGACGACTGCAACAGTTCTCATACTATCTATTCACTCCTCAGGTATATATCTACTCCTCTTTGAATTTCAAAATCATAAAATTTCTTAGAAGAACAAATCAATATTTTAATAAAAGCATTTAGTCATTACATATCATGAATTTTTGTCAGTCATCTCAACCAATTTCCAATAGTCATAAAAAATTGTCTTCTTTTTTGTGCATTGATTTATTCTAGATTTACTTGTTTACTTGAAATTTTCATTTTTGTTAATTAGATATCAATAACAGAAGCTGCACAAAATGAATATCGTTAATTTCTTAACACGAGCAACTCCTTTTTTTTGTTTGTCATATACACTTGAGAAAAATTCTTATTAGGTATCAGTTGGTCCCATACCATGCACTAGAGAAGAACTTCGTTTTATGATTTAATGAAAAGAAATAATATCATTTACATATATATTATGTATATAATCGTGCTAAGTCAAAACATGACATTTTCTTTTATTTTACTAAAAGCAAATGAAATATACAGTTCTAATTCTAGCTTCAACCTGAGAACAATTTGCTATTTGTAAAAGAAATTTAGTCATTACATATTAATTTTTGTTAACCAAACTCATTTTAACTCAACTATTTAATAAAAAGAGTTAATATGATGCGGTTAAACATTTTATATTAATGAAGCAGATAATTAGTGACAACATTTGACTAATATTAATTAATACATCATATGCAGTAATAGTTCAATATTGTTGACTGTGTGCCTTTTTCAAAAGCCTAAAAACTTTAATATCAATTATCACGGTAGCACTGTTATCAGAAACATCAGGCTTTGATCTAACACTGAAGTGAACAAACCCAGAATTTCATAGGAGATGCTTAATGTTCGTGAGCTTTGATTTAAATTGACCCAATATCACTTGGTTTCTTCCGTTGTTGTTGAATTTGGCAGTTGAGACAGTTTTCATTGCCGTTGAAGTGGCCCAAGCAGTAGTTCTTGAGGTGACAAGCAAGTTTGGTGCTGCAATAACTCTAATCTCCAGAGCCTGATCACACTAAAACCTAGAGTATAGAGTAAGTTCTTATTCAGGTTAGGTTGATATTTCACTTGCTGATTACCAATTGTACTTTACTTTTATCAGTATCATCATCAAGAATGTTTAACACACAAACATTTTAGATGATAATATGATAAACAGATCATTGTAGGAAAGTGACCAGGTGACGTTAATATCAACCACAAATTGTACAGCTTCACAAAGCTACACCGAATGTTAGTTTTTTTCTTTTTTGCTTTTTTTTTCTTTTTCAAAATCTTTTAGTCATGTACTTAATTATTTTTAACTGTATTCTTTTGGCATATTCCAATGTTGGTACTGTATACTTACCTCAAGTAACAGTACAAACAGTACCAACATTGAAAATGGGAGCAAGGGAAGATAACACATACTCTAATTAAAGATTTATCATGATGTTAGTCACAAACTTTAAGGGTATGTTTGAGAGTTGGGAGGACAAGGGCAGGAAAGAGACTAACGGGGGAATGCATGGATAGCGATTCCCTTCCCTTTGTTTGGGAAAAATTTCTCCTCCAAAATTCACCAAATTAAAACCTGATATGAAGTTTGCTTGAAAAATCCTTAATTATCTACCCTTTCTTGCTTACAATCTCCAGACAAAAGAAAGGTTTCAGTGAAACCTTTAATTTCCTTCTCTTTTTCTCCTATATTTATTCCCCATCCAAGCATACCCTAAAAGATTTTGAAATGACATCTTATTTGTCCTAGGAGATATTCACCAAATCTTATTTGTCTAGCAGAATATCAGGTACTTACTCTGCTCTATGACATCTTATTTTATAATTGGAATGTTTCATTTCTTTGGCTAGCGGGGTTGGGAAAAGTATGCTGGTGCACTGCAATAGGTTAACACGTCTTAGGAATCAAATGGAATCACTCAACTTAGAGGTGATTTCTATTTTCTTATCTAAACATCCATGTTGGCATATATATTCATACATTAATTTTTTACAATTTTGATCCTAATTACAACAAAGACAAGGCTTGTGAAACCCGTGATTACATTTTGTTCATGGAAACTAAACCAAGTTTCAATTAGAAGTTGGTTTTGATGATGCCAATAGAGTTGTTTGTTTTCCAAAGCCTACTTACCCTCTGTTCTACTGTATAAAAAATACAGGGGCAAATATGGAAACACAACGTCCTTTTTTAGGGTGTGTTTGGATTAGCTTATCCATAAGTGATTATAAGAATAAGTGATTATGCATAAGTGATTATGAGAATAAGTGATTATGTAAAAAATAATTTGTGTTTGGATAAGTTGAACTTAAAAGTGATTTTCCATAATTGATTGTATTTGGATAAATATGCTTAAAATCACTTTTGGATAGATAATGACTTGAAATGTCTTAAATGCCCCTGGTCCTTAAATAATACTACTTTTTTTATAAATGAATCATTTAGATATAATAATATTATGTAATAGGATAAAATTTTAATAGTTTTGTAAGTAAAATTCTAATTTATAAATAATATGAAAATATTACATAACTAGAATTGTCACTATACATGTTAAATTAAAAATACTAAAGTTTAATATTAAAAAATAATTATACATAACTAATTATCTTGTAAAGATTGGACAATTTGATCTCGAAGTAAATCATGAATATAATCCATTTCTCTTGAGGATGTCATAGTTGAACTTCCGAATGAGGGTTGATACTCATCACCATCATTACCATCTTGCTGAACTACATCTTCAGTTTCAAATCGTAAGAATTCAGAATCTGTTTGAGAATTCTTTCTAATGAAGTTGTGTATAGCCATTGTTATACATATCTGAACTTGTGTTTGAAATTTGTAACTAGGCATGCGATGTAAAATTGGAAATCTGTTCTTCCAAACTCCAAAAGACCTTTCTATGGTGCATCTTAAACTAGAATGGTAATAATTGAATCATTCATTATTGTTCGCATATCCAGAGGAACACCGAAAATCTGGAATGTGGTAGCGTTCACATTTATATAGATCAAGATATCTAGTTGGTGTTGGATAGCCAACATCCACCAAATAATATTTACCTAATAGTCAATGGAAATATTGTCAAACATTTGTAATGGCAACTCAATAATAGATAAAGGTATTAACAAAAAACATACCTTCTGGTGGGTGCGGAAAATTCATGGAAGCCATTGTGATGGCATTATCAAAAACACGAGCATCATGTGCGGTGCCTTCCCATCCAGTTAACACAAAAGTAAAACACATTTCTCAATCACATACAACCATTATATTTTGTGTTGGATATCCTTTTCTTCCAATAAATCTCGGTTGTTCACTAGGAGTAACAACACATGAGATATGAGTACCATCAATAGCTCCTATAGCATTTTTGAAAAACGGCCAATATCGCTTATCACGCCGTATTTTTGATGGTACACCACAAAATCTATTATCTTTCTGCTTGATATATTTTGTTGCTAGTCTAAGGCAAGCCACTAAGACTCGATGGAAATGTCTACTTATAGTTTCTCTTGAGTGTTGAAATCTCTCTTGTAGCATCCTATTTCCAACCCCATGCCCAATCATGTTCAAAAAAATTGCAAGCATTTCTTGCACCCCCAATTCTCCTAGTTCCCTTTAACCCATGTTCTTCGACCAATTCATTGCAAAGTTGATAAAATACATTCTTTTCCAGATGAAACATCTCATATCAACGAATAGAATGACCTTGTAAAATTTCATTTACCCACAAATGACCTGTATATTCATTAGTTCTTCGGGGCACCTTACATAAATGTTTTACTGCATACAACCCAACTAATGCAGTGATGTTTGGAACTTTATTAAAATCATCTTCAGATGAGTCTGAGTCTCCCATTTAACTCTTCAAACCTGGAAGGTGAAATATTAAAGTAAATATTTAGAAAACATCATGTTCTTCATAATTCTTTATAAAAAAAGTTGTAAACTAAAATTATATTTCAATCTAAAGTAGGCAAATATCCAAGTCACATTTATAACAAGGTCACAACAAGCAACCTAATACAACAAAGTTGAACATCTTAAATTAGCAATAAAGTTGAACATCCTAATAGCAACTCTACAAGTCACATTTGAAACTAAAGTTCAATGTCCTAAATTCTAGATGCAGCAAGCTTCAACCAGGTCAACAATCTTTCCTCATCATGTCTTAAATGTACAAATATGTCCCTTTTGATGGGGTCTAAAAAGACTTCACAGCATTTGGAATACCAATCAAGATCATTATAGATAGCTTCTATTGAACTTAATTGAGCCATAACTTCACCCATAGATGTTGCAGCCTTCTATTTTCCTCGCGATTCTTGTGTATCAGCAATCCTACTGATAGCATCAACTATCTGCCCTGTATTAGTGGCTTTTTCTTTTTTCCTTCCTTCTGAAGGTCCCATCCTCTTTCTCTTGTCGATGCTTCTTTCACTGGAGTACTCGTGGGAAGTGTTCAAGTTCATATCCCCAAGCTCAACACTCACTCCAGCACTTTGTCTAGATGTATCATTACTGAGATCTTCCTTACTATCTCCTGATCCTTCCTGTAGGTTTACACATGGATGGTACACATCATCATCCTCTGTAATATCATCAGGTAATGTCCCTAATGATGGTGTCCATGCATGCACCCCATTTGCCACTACACTTCTAAATAATATTGTTAATTCATCCTCAAATTGAAGTCCTCTATGTCTAAATTTCTTATATTATGGATTTTCCTACATATTTACATATAATTAGTATAACATATTACACAAAAGTTCAATAAACTAGGCATATTATAACATCAAATAAAGTAGACTACATACCGATATCTTTTTCTCCCATCATGAATCAGATGCATCAATAGTTTGTTGCCCAGGAAGTTACCATACACCTGACTCTTTCTCAAGTATCTTGCACCATAAAGTCCAATCTTTTCTAAGAACATCTAACCTATTCTTAAGTTATGCCCTAGTGTAATTCCTGCCAGTCTTTTCCTTAAACCCAGCTATTACAGCAACCCATCTAGTTTTATTTAGACTATTGCCCAGCCGTTACACTTTTTGGACTTGTTTCACACATAGTTTGATCAAAATCTCAGTTGCATTCATGTCCCAAGTTGCTTTCACTTTATGAGTACCCATGACTATATAAACAACAAATTCAGCTAAAAGAATTCAACACTTTTATAACACCTAAAAACACAATCCACTGATAATCAATACAAAGAAGAATCTCCAATTGATGCTTTTTATACATCTGTTTACTTTAAATGAAGGACATAACACCTCACAAGCTGAGAGGATGCAGACCACACAAATGCAAAATAAATAAACACACTACACAAAAACAAATCAACCATTGACAATGGATCAATTCGTTCATATCATTTCACCTCACAGAAATAAAACTACAAAGCAAGGACTTGTTAAGGATTTTTGTTATCAAATAATAGATAAATTTAGAACTTGAAAAAGACAGCAGCTTTTCTAAAAGGATGCAGAACAAATAATCATAAGGGAAAAAAGAAAAGAGTTGGGAATCCATGTACTATATGCTCTAACCAAAGAAGGCAAGAATCTAGCATAGCATTGAAACAAAACAAATGCCAGTCAATAAAAGCACATAACGTAGATAATGAAAATAGAAAAGAGTTTAGATGCAAATATTCAAATCCAACTACACTCCACTAACTAGGAATGTATATCAGAAAACAACCACCTTTCCATCTTAGCACACCAAGCAAGCACACCCACCAAGCAAGCCAGTACATTTTGGTTTCTTTTCAGCATATAGCATAATTGAAACAGAGGGAAGGACAGAGTGTACTCACAGAGCAAGCACACCCACGGAGGTAGAAGACACAGGATGAGGCAACACACCCACGGCCGATGACAGAGCTGTAAGTAAATCACAGTGGAGCGTGAGACATCTCAGATCGGTTTCCAAATCAGATGCATATGGAGGAAGAATACACGGATTTCAGTCCAACTCTTACCGATCAAGCAATATTGTTAGTTGAACATACCTTGAGTCCCATATCCAGAGATCGAAGGCACCTACAATGATGAAGCCAGGAAGTGCCTCGGAGGATTCTCCAACGCTGAAGATGATGGGACATGGTGGTGAGAAAGGAACAAGAAGGGAGAGTTCACGACAATGATGAGAAAGAGAGGACGAGGCAGAGTGATTTAGAGCATGAGTTTGGCCGAAAGGATGACTGGATCTGAGACGCAGTGGTGAGATACATACGAGAAGTCAGAGGACGTGGAGGATTTTGCAGGAGGCCGATAGGGTTTCTCTACCATGATAACCAAAGGAGAAGAGAAGACGATGACTGTGGGAGCCTTTGTAGGAGGCCGATGGGGTTCTCCACCGTGAGAACCACCGAAGAAGAGAAGACAACGACTGTGCGGGATTTTGCAGGAGGCTGATTGGATTCTCTGCCGTGATAACCAAAGGAGAAGAGAAGGCGACGACTGTGGGAGCCTTTGCAGGAGGCCGATGGGGGTTCTCCGCTGTGATAACCACTGGAGAAGAGAAGACAACGACTGTGCGGGATTTTGCAGGAGGCTGATTGGATTCTCTGCCGTGATAACCAAAAGAGAAGAGAAGACGACGACTGTGGGAGCCTTTGCAGGAGGCCGATGGGGGTTTTCCGCTGTGATAACCACTGGAGAAGAGAAGACAACGACTGTGCGGGATTTTGCAGGAGGTTGATGGGGTTTTGGCTCCGTGATAACCGAAGGAGAAGAGAAGATGACCTTGTTTGGAGTTTGCAGGAGGCCGCTGACGGTGGTTTCATGCGGTGATAACCCAAGCAGAGCCGAAGGCGATTCTCTGGAGCAGATGGCCGAGGAGTTCAATGTTGAGCAACGAAAGGAGAGCTGCACGGCGGTTTTGGTCAAAAGGTTGGGTAACAATCATTTAATGCTTCTAACGGTCATATAATCTACCAAAAGTGATTATTATAAGCTGCCCGTGCCAGTTTATTGTAATCGAGCTTTTGGACTGGATAAGCTATTATGCAAACGAGGTGGGTGTTTGGGAAATAGATAAATAAGCACTTTTTTTGATCCTATAAGCGCTTATTACTTAAATCCAAACAGGCTATTAGTTGTCTTTTGTCCTAACAAAGTATTCTTTGTGCATTAGGTGGTTGTTTAAAATACAACCAAAGAAGGGGCAAAATATGAATCAGGCCTAATGTACTCTTGAAGCAAACGAAAGACCTGCTTAAAGTGAGAGAGCTGAGCTGCAGCATGGTGAAGATGCAAACCATAGAAGCCAATTCAAATGCCATTAATACTCTGAAAATATGGACATTAGGAGATTGCCGAGAAAATGTAATGCTTTTAAACTGCTCATAATTTGATGAATACGACTCCCATGCAAGCACTGCATACCAAGGAGACTGTGTGCTTTCAAAGCTGCTGAAATGTATCTTCTTCACATTATGAGTTTCTGTTATTCTTATATTACACAGTCTTTTAGATGTTGGACCTTTGAGATCTTGTGAACATTAACTTCCCTTGTTTCGTGAGTAAAAATCTAGTTGTTTGGGGTTGCCTTTGGATAGGGTTGTAATTTGTAAAGGCCTTAGTGGTGTTGCTGCTGTAGAGAGTTTGCTGGGTTCTTGGTTGAGAAAATATCAAGAGTGTAATCTTTGTATAAAAGTTAAGAGAAGCTTTCCTAGACCCTATGTTAGGGATGCTAAAGATTTGATTGTCTTCTTGATTGTACTGTAATTGCCTACTAAAGATAGAAACTATTAAAAACTATTGTGTTCTTTGTTTATGAAGGGAATGTTAAACTTGAAATTTGAATCTGAAACTATCTCTTGGGATGATCTATTTGCCTGTTGTTCTTTAGTTTCAAGAATTTGTCTGTCTAAATTTTTTGTCAAAAGAACTTCATTTTAAAACTGACATTTACATGAGAAATGTTTTTATATCCCAAAATCATAAATAATAAAAAAGATATAGTTATTATAAAATAATGATGACAAGGATATAATAATTATTATATTCATGGAATATCGTTCAGTGGATTACCTTTTTTTGTTTTTATCAGTCTTAAATGGATGAAAACTTTATAACACTATTATTCATATGTAGAAATAATGCCCAAAACTCATAGCCACTAGAATTGAATGGGATTTGAAGAGTCATATTTCTCTACGATACTTGACGATTGGAGATGTAGATGATGAGTCTCTTCTTGATACAGGACTACTACCACCTACTCTTACTCACTTAGGGTTCTTTATGTGTCCAAATCTTACAATGTTGGAATGCAAAGGTCTCTGCCACTTGTCCACTTTGAAAAGCTTGAAACTTTTCGACTGTCCTAAACTTCAATACTTGCCCAAGGAGGGTCTGCCTGATTCCCTTACTGAACTACACGTTATAGGTTGTCCCTTGCTCAAAAAGAGGATCCAAAATCAGAAAGGCAAAGATTGGGCGAGCATTTCTCATATCCCTTGTGTTCGGATTGACATTGATATAGTAACTTGAAGTTTAGGACAATTGCATCAGTTTTCTCACCTCATCAGGTATCTACTCCTCTTTGATTTTTCAAATCATAAAAATGTTTGTTATTTTGTGCATCCATTAATTTATAGATTTACTTGCTTATTTGAAATTTTGACTTTTGTAGATAACAATAATAGCAGAAGCTGGACAAAGTGAACATCTTTTTTTAACACACAAGCAACTTCTTTTGAAAACATTGAGAATACCAATGCCAATTGCAAGAAGATTGAAGGGCATCTTCCTCAACAACTTCCTTCTCTAAGGATGCTAGTAATTTACAATTGCAAGAAGCTTGTGCTTCAGTTCCATGGGCTCCATCTCTTCATAAATTGATTCTAAGACATTGTGGAAAGGAGCAATTGGAATGTCTTCCATCAACTCTAAAAGTTCTCGACATTTCTGGATGCTTCGCAGAAATTTTATCAGTTGAAAACATTGAGAATACCATTGCCAATTCTTGCCTTGAAGAGTTGAAGTTCTATGATTTCCCCTATTGGAATTCCCATTGCACTACCATCATAACTTCATTCTTGAAATCGAGATAAGAGGAAGATGGAACTCTATTAAATCTTTTCCACTTGATTCATTCCCGATGCTTCAGTCAGTGAGGTTAATTGATTGTAATAATCTGGAAATGTTATCCGTTTCAGAGGGACACCATCACTCTCGTACAAACTTATACATACGAAAGTGCCCCAAATTTGTATCATTTCTCCAAGGAGGGTTTTCAGCTTCCAAGTGTTTTGTTTAATTGAACAATTGGAGAATTTGAAATTGCTGCCAGAGCGGATGCACATTCTCTCTTGCTCGCTCACACGGTTAATAATAAGAAGTTGCCCACAAGTGGAATCACTTAGTGAGGGAGGTTTTCCATCAAAGATCATGTATCTTGAAGTCTCTGGATGCCCAAAACCCGTAGCCTCTCGAATGGGATGGGATTTAGTCATGCTTCTCTACGATGCTTGGTGATTGGAGATGCAAATGATGAGTCTCTTCTTGATAGAGGACTACTGCCACCTAATCTTATCTCCCTCATGTTCGTTAACTACCCAAATCTTAGATCGTTTGAACACAAAGGTCTTTGCCACTTGCCCTCCTTGGAATTCTTGGCTTTTCGTGATTGTCCTAAACTCCAATACTTCCCAATGAAGGGTTTGCCCAATTCCCTTATAAAACTACGAATTACACGCTGCCCCTTGCTCGAAAAGTGGATCCAAAAACAGAAAGGCAAATATTGGGCAAAGATTTCTCACATTCCTTCTATTGAGATAGACCATGATTTAGCAACTTACGGTGAGCTTCTCAATGACAAGTGCACCAATTCTTATACTATATTCGCTCCTCAGGTCTCCTTCTCTTTGAATTTCAATTCATAGAAACATTAATCTTCTTTTTTTTATACAATACAAACATTTATCTTTTTATTTATTTATTTATTTATTTACTTACTTATAGATTTGCTTGTTTATTTGACTTTCTAATAATAAAAACTAGATTTAGGCCCACACATTATGAAGTCTAAGAAATAAGCTGCATTGTTAATGAATTATAAGTTGTGTGACTTTATAAAATTTATATTATATATTAACACATTGATTCCCATGTTTGTATAGATATATACCAATAATATTTTAAAGTACATAAAATGAACATCATTTCTCAATATGTGCAACTTCTTTTCTGTCTGTGATACTCATACACAAGTCTAATTAAGCATTAGTTGGTCGATGATAAGAAATAAATATTATTTCCTTATAATAATCTTGGTGAGTCATAATATGACATTTTTTATTTTAATAAATATTGATAACAGAATATAATTCTAATTCTTGGTCCAACAGAAGAACAAATATGTCAAAGGCATTTAGTCATTAAAATATCGTGAATTTTTGTCAGCCAACTCAACGCAACTGAGCTCAACTGTTCAATAGTCACACTTCTTTTCTTTGAATTTCAAATCATAAGAAGTATACAATTCTAATTCTTCTTCTTTTTTTTGGATAAGATTTCTTTTTATAAGAAGTATACAATTCTAATTCTAGCTTTAATCGATGAACAATTTAGCATTTGTGAAAGTAATGTAAGTCATTACATATTATGAATTTTTGTTAGCCAAACTCAATTTAACTCAATTATTTGATAGCAAGGAGTTATTATGATGTGGTTAAACATTTTATATTAATGAATCAAATAATAAGAGTGACGACATTTGACTAATATTAAACATTAATTATCATATGTTGTAATGTAATAGTTAAATATTGTTGATCATGTGCCCTTTTGAGATCCTAATAACTTTGAAATCAATTCTTCAAATATCCAGTAGCACTGTTATCAGTTTTCACACTTGGTTTCCATTGCTGATGAATTTGATAGTTGAGACAGTTATCTATCATTGCCGTTGAAGTGGCCCAAGCAGCAGTTGATCTTAAGGAGACAAGCAAGTTTAATGCTGCAACAACTCCAAACTCCAGAGTCCAGAGGCTGATCAGACTAAACTCTGCAGTGTAGAGCATGTTCTTATTCAGGTCACATTCATTTTTCACTTGCTGAGATTACCAATTGTACTTTACTTTAATCATATTACCATAAGGAATGTTTAACGACTTCAAACTTTTTTAGATGATAATATGATAAACAGATTAATTGTAGGAAGGTGAGCATTTAATGGTAGTATCAACCACAAATTTTACAGCTTCACCAAGCTACATCTAATGTTATTTTTTTTCTTCTTATTTTCTTATTTTGAAAACTTTTAGTCATGTATTTCATTGTTTTTAATTATATTCTTCCGGCAGATTTCATATCAAAGTGATAAGTCCAAAATATACACATCATATTATTAGAGTGCTGAGAATCACTAAGATTTTTCTTGCATGTGTCTGCATCCAAGATCTTTCAAATACTTATATTTATTTTAATGCATGTGCATGTTAAATATTTGTATAACAGCTAAATATGAATGCATGCATTTATCTTTTACTTTAAGGATTATAATATCATTATGGTAAAATAATAGGATTATGACAACCTTGATTTTGATACAATTTTGGCCTTCAACAAATTGCATTCACCTATTGTATTATTTGGGATATAAGCCAATCGTGAGAATCACTAAACTAAACAAGAATATTTTATTTTTTTCCCCTCATTCTACTATGTTTGATAGTTTAAAGATTGCCTTTTACCTTGTGCTGATGCATTTGTTTGATAGATTGAACTGTTGCATACAGTTTTAGAAAGACAGAGAATGGTAATAGATTGCAAAGAGTGAGAAGTTCTCATAACTTAAAGCTCTCTCGTTAGTTATAAAAACGAAATAATTATGATTCCATGAAATGAAATTACTGCATTTTAAATTCTCAGTGAAAAAAGTTTGAATGGCATTATGTAAACATAGATGTATTCACTTTTCTTTCCTTTGACAGGCTCTCATATTGTCCACAATGGACATCTGAGAATCTTCTGATATACACCTCAAAAAGAATGCTGCTGTACTGCAATAGGTTAAGACATCGAAGGGATTAGAGCGAATCACTCAACTTATAGGTGACTTCGGTTTTCTTATCTGGACATCCATGTTTTCAAATATCTTCATACACTAATTCATGACAGTTTTTGATCCAAATTAACAACAAAGATGAGGCTTGTGAAGCCCATGGTTGTACTTTTGTTGAACCAAGCTTGGCTGCTAAACCAAATTGCAATCTAGTTCCCGCTATTTTGGTTAAATGGTTTAATATTTATTCTTGGATTTTGATGAAGCCACTAATTTGTTTGTTTTATTAGAATGTGTCTTCTAAAATTACTTACTCTCTGTTATACTGTATTAAAAGTACAGGAGCAAAATGCAAAAAGACTTTGTCCTTTTTCAGTTGTCTTCTGTTCTAACAGGTATTCTTTTCATATTAGGTTCATATTACTTCTTTAAAACACAACCAGAGAAGGGGTAAAATATGGGTCAGGCCAAATGTACTAGGAAGGAAATGAAAGTTGTGCTTCAATTGAGATGCAAATGGTAGAAGCCAATATCAAACACCATTGATGCTCTGAAAATATGGACATTGGAGGTTTCCAGGCAAATTTAAAGCTCTCCAACTGCTCAAAGTTCATTCATAGATACAACTCCCATGAAATTGATTACCAAGGAGACAGTGTGCTTTCAAAGCTGCGGAAAACCTATCCTCTTCTTGACATTCTTTGTTTCTATTAGTCTTGCATTATGCACTCTTTTGAAAGTTGAACTTTTGAGATGTTATGAGCATTAACTTCCCTCCTTTCTTGATTGAGAATATAGTTGTTTTAGGTTGACTTGCATAAGGTTGTAAAGGCCTTAGCGGCATCGCTGCATCAGAGAGCTGGCTGGATTCTTGGTTGAGAAAATATTAGGGTGTAAGGTCTGTAAAAGTTTTGATAAGCTTTCTCTGGCTTAGGGATATTGTAAATACTTCATTGTTCTGTGATTACCCACTACGGATAAAAATTCTGCTTCTCTTTACTTGATATGTTAAGCTTGAAGCTTGAATCCGAACAATTCTATCTCGGGATATTGATCTACTTACCTCGTGTTATTTTCTTTTTAAGAAGTTTGTTTGTCTAAATTTTTTGTCAACAGAACTTTATTATAAAACTGATATTTATTGATTTCGACCTTGCTAAGGGAACTTTGTTTCAAAGAATATATTTATGGCAGACAATTAAATAAATAGGTCTAACACTTCAACAGAATTCTTTTAAGAGTGGAGTATTGATCAGTAAATATAATTCGTAGTAAAGTAAGCAACTGTTTAAAACGATTGAGCAACTCTTTGTTATTTTTCCATTTTGTTACGAGAAATTTCATTCAAAATTTGCCTAAATCTGATTCACTAGTTAACCAATGGTTGCATATATTTATACTCACATTTATAAATTATAGTTTTCAGCTATGACTATGAGAATGAAAGTTAGATAAGTTTTAACAATGAGTAAGCTGCAGATCAACCTGATATATACTAGTTTCTTTTTTCTTAAAATCTTTTTTTTTTTAACATGATATCTCATTTCCTACAAAATTAAAGTTCCCATACAACAAACCAGCAAATAAATTAATTTCCTCAACTATATTAGCTAATGTCACTTGAACTTGGATTAGAGCAGGCAATCTTCCCTGCAATATTCTTACAAAGCTATTCCTCTGCAAAGACACTGGTAATGGATGACAGTGGATCCACGTATATCATGTTGCCTCTTGATGAATAAAATTGTAGTAGCCATTACACAAAATTCTAGTGTCCCAGTAAATACCTCTTCCTTCCAAGACCATTCTCTGATCCAACTAAATGATCACAAAAGGCACATTCTAAATCTACCTGTAAATGATGATCATTCAATGTATTCTTTAAAGGTATAGCATCCTTCAAAAGCTTCCACAAGAACATCTGAATTCTGTAAGGAACATTAATTTTCCAAATTTAGTTCCCTGACATCTGATGATTTATATCATGGCTCACCTGTATACTGCTCATAGCCCCTCTGTCTCCTTCCACACAAGTTCATCTGATTTCCTAGAAAACCCCATCTTTTAAATGATAATGACTTGACATTCATTTTAAATAAAAAATGCAGTTTGGAGTTCAATTATCTACCAATTTGTCATACCATATGCATGCCAAAAAATTAATTCATGCACAGCTTACATTAAGTAAAAAAAATTATATTTAAATTAGTATTGGGATGATCGATGGTGGTAGAACAAAATCATAAAAATTGTTGCTGTCATGAACTTTCGTGGTTGTTTATCATTTATACACTTTCAATTTCCTTGCTTGCAGATTTCAAAGTTCTTTGGCCTGTGTTTAGTAAGACTTGTGTTAAACTTAAGGCATAAAAGTAGGATTTGTCTCTATAATTGTGCACAGAGAATATATGTGAGTCTCGTCAGCCCAGGGATTAGATCTGATGATTTCACTTGAAAAAGCCATAAAGACTCCTAGTGTTAGTGTCTGTTTGGATAAGGAGAAAAAAAAAATTATGGGATCCATAAGTAATTATGTGTTGAAGTTGACAAACGGAATCAACTTTTTAATAAGCATTTATGTCTCAAATAAGTGCTTATGGAAAAAGCTGATTCTTTCTACTTATAATAATCACTTATTCTCAAATAATTACTTATTTTATTTTTTCTTCTCATTATCTACCTACTAATCATTTAAACCTCAATATCTAAATGTATTTCTTTTCACAAAATCACTTATGGGATAAAAATATTCAAACACAAATCATTTTTAACATAATCACTTATGAATATTTATCCTCATAATCACTTATACATAATATAATCCAAACACATCCTTATATCAGAGTAATTGTTTGAAACAAAAAGGGGGAAAAAGAGAGATATGAAGGATTGAGCTTTATAAAGATCTGATTATTCTTATGTTTATTGTGATTTGATGACAATGACCCAATTATTTTTATTATTTGTGTAAAGCTGCCGTGCCGGCCACTCCAATTCTACCCTTAATTTTCAATGTGAGGCAATCGAAAACCAAATCACAAAACATTTGATTAAATGGCAACTTGCTTTGAGTTTCATTGGGAAGAGTATTCTATATTTAAAAATGTTTAATAAATTAATAATCTCAGTTTAGTTGTTAAATAGAGACAATTGACATTAATTTCTTCTATGCATGTTAGGTGCACCTACGTACATCAGGCGTAACTTGCCCACATATTAAGTGTAGTTTACACATAAAATAAACTTTGCATCAATTGTTAGCTACGTATTTTTTCTAATAACAATAAAAGACTGAAAAAATTACATTTAACTTGACAAAATTGTATTAAAAATGTTAAAAAAACTGTAATTACTTTCAAACAAAACTCATTATCAAGTTAACATAAGATTTTATAAAAAATTTGACTACTTTTTTAAAATGTTACTATCAAAATTACTTAAAACTATAACATTCTTATAATTTTGTAATAACTTTTCTTAAAATCTTATAGTATATTTCTGAAATTCAATAGTAATCTTTTTTCGAAAAATTATAATGAATGAGTTGCTAAAGCGAATTTTATCTCTTACAAAAAGTTTTTTTTATTATTATATTGAACGGTAAGGGGATATTTTCAGCAATTGGGTTTCTTGAGTTTTTTTCTCGTTGATTTATTTAAACTTTTTTCCGTATTCTTATAATGTTTTATGATGATAACCCAATAATTTTTTTATTGTTTTCTTAATTATTTAAAGCTGCCAGCCACTCCAATTAGTATTAGTTAGTAATACCTAATTTTCCGTGTGTAGTTATCAACCACCAAAGTCTAAAACATTGGACAAATTAGGTAGCTCTTAGCTTTCATTTTGATTAGCTAGGAAGAATATTTTCTTTTTAAAATTTGTTAATAAATCAATAATATCCGGTTAGGTGTTAAATAGCGACAATTCACTTGTCTTCTCTGCGTATTCATATGAGGTGTTAGGTGTGCCTGCATCAGGTGCACCTTCCCTACATATAAATTATAGTTTAGATATAAAATAAACTTCTTACGCATGAGGTGTTAGCCATATAAAATTGTTATTACGTTATTATAAGATTTTAAGAAAATTAAATTTTACTGAATTCTAATAAAGTTACTTCAGATTTTAATTTTCTTATAATTTTGTAACAACTTTCTTAAAATCATATAGTATATATATTCTAATATAAAGTTTGATAGCAATCTTTGGTTTTGCAAGAGAACTATATTAATGAATAAGTTGACAAAGAAAAATTTATCTCTAATAATAGACACCAAACATCGCAGAGCACGTCATTTCCATCTCTTTGGTTCGCTTTGCAGAATCATTTCCTTGGGTTGACTCCATATCTGCATATACGCACAACGACTTCATCCATGGCGGGAGCGTTGGTTGGTGGTGCTCTTCTCTCTGCTTTTCTTCAGGTGGCTTTTGACAGGCTGGCTTCTCCCGATATTCTGGACTTCTTCAAGAAACGACATTTGAACCAGACACTGCTAAATAAGTTGAAGATCATGCTATTATCCATCGATGCTGTGGTTGATGATGCAGAGCAAAAGCAGATAGCTAATCCGAAGGTGAAGGAATGGATTGATATGGTCAAAGATGCAGTGTTCGATGCTGAGGATATCTTGGATGAGATTGATTATGAAGTGACCAAGTGCAAGGTGGAAGCTGAACTTCAGACTCAAACCAGTGCTACTGGTAAGGTACGAAGTTTCTTCAATGCTTCCTCAGCTACTTCATTTGAGAAGAAAATTGAATCCAGGATGAAAAACGTCCTTGAAATTCTACAACTTCTTGCATCTCAAAAGGATATATTAAGATTGGACGGACGTGGTAGCGGTGCTGGATTGAGAAGTTCAGTATCAGATAGATTGCCTACAACATCGTTGGTGGATGAAGCTGGAACCTATGGTAGAGACGATGACAAAAAAAGGATCATTGAATGGTTGCTATCAGACAAGGATAACAGTCAACTATCTGTCATTTCTATAGTGGGTATGGGTGGGTTGGGTAAAACCACTCTTGCCCAACTTGTTTACAATGATAGGATGGTGACAGATGAATTCGACCTCAAAGTTTGGCTCTCTGTTTCTGAAGAGTTTGATGTCTTGAGGTTAACAAGAATAGCTTACGAGGCAATCACTATGTCTAAGTATGATACTAATGATCTAAATATGCTTCAAATCAAATTGCAGCAGTCGTTGACTCAGAAGAGATTTCTTCTTGTTTTAGACGATGTGTGGAATGAAGATTATGAGCTATGGGAGGCCTTGCAATCGCCTTTCAATCATGGGGCTCCTGGATGCAAAATTCTTCTAACCACCCGTAGTGAAAAAGTTGTTTCAACCATGCGTTCAACTAAAATGCTTCCATTAAAACTCCTATCAGAAGAATATAGTTGGTTATTATTCAGCAAATATGCATTCCGTGATGGAGATCTTCTTCATTCAAACTATGACATTGAAGATATCGGTAAAAAAATCACTAAAAAGTGCAAAGGGTTGCCTTTAGCTTTGAAAGCCATTGGGAGTCTCTTGTATACGGAATTATCTCCTGAACAATGGAATGGTATTTTGAAGAGTGAGATATGGGAGGAGAAGAGCGATAGCAAAATTCTACCTGCATTGAGATTGAGTTATCGTTACCTTCCCTCGTATCTCAAGAGATGCTTTGTTTATTGCTCGATATTCCCCAAAGATTATAGTTTTGACAAGGAGCATCTAATTCTATTGTGGATGGCTGAAAATTTTATACCATTTGCTCATCAAAGCAGAGATGCAAGGGAAGTAGGAGAACAATTCTTTCATGATCTCTTATCAAGATCTTTTTTTCAACGATCAACTGGAGATGAAACAAGTTTTGTCATGCAGGACCTTATCAATGATTTGGCAAAAGATGAATATGGAAAATTTTGTCATAGGCTGGAGGTAGATGAAGCAAGTAATTTGACAAAAATGACTCGCCATGTTTCATATTTAAGAGCATTCTATGAAACTCCCAAAAGGTTTGAGGTTATATACCAAGCTAATAGATTACGCACGATCTTGCCTCTATCCATGGATCAGATTCAGTGGGCACGCTGGATGTCTAACGAGGTTATACATGATTTGCTATCCAAGTTTAGATGCATTCGAGTTTTATCTCTGTCTGATTATAGTCAGCACACTTTGGTGTTGCCTGATTTAATAGGAAATCTTAAACATCTTTGTTATTTGGATCTATCAAGATCCAGCATAAAGAAATTGCCTGATTCAATATGTCAACTTTATCATTTGCAAACATTAAAGTTGTGTCAATGTCGATATTTGGAAGAGTTGCCCATGGATTTGCATAAACTCATAAATCTCCGTTATCTTGATTTTCGTGAAACACGGGTGAGAGAAATGCCAAAGCAATTGGGTAAATTGAAAAATCTTCGAGTTTTGTCATCATTTATTGTGGGCAAATGTGAAGAGACGAATATCAAACAATTAAAAGAACTTAATCTTTGTGGATCAATTTCCATCTCGGAGTTGCAGAATGTAGTTTCTTCCATGGATGCTTTAGCGGTCAATTTGAAAAGCAAGATATACCTCAAGGAGTTAAGTTTAGAGTGGAGTATGGACAGTGAAAAATCACAAAATGACAAGGATGTGTTGGAGAAGCTCCAACCACATCAAAAGTTAGAAAAGCTATCAATTAGCAACTATGGTGGTATTGAGTTTCCAGATTGGTTTGCAAATCTTTCATTGTCCAACATAGTGTCCTTAGAGCTGTGGAATTGCAGATCTTGTTCCTCCTTGACATCACTAGGCCTCATTCCATCTCTTAAGTCATTGTCAATCATAGGGTTCGATAGTATAGTAGCTATTGGTCCAGAATTTTATGGAAGTAGCTCTAATACTACGTCCCTGGAAATCTTGAGGTTCGTAGATATGAAGGGTTGGGAGGAATGGAAATGTGAAAATATGTCAGAAAATTTCCTGCATCTTCGAGAGTTGAGTATAGAAAATTGTCCCAAACTGAAAGGGAACCTATCTCAACAACTTCCTTCTCTAAGGAAGCTAGTTGTTGACCATTGCGAGAACCTTGTGGCTTCAGTTCTGAGGGCTGGGTCTCTCCATGAATTGGTTCTAAGGCATTGTGAAAAGGTGCAGCTGGAATCTCTTCCATCAACTCTCGAAGTTCTCTGCATTTCCGGAAACTTGCCAGAAATCTTATTGGTTGAAAAAATGGAGAATACCATTACCAATTCTTGCCTTAAAGAGGTGGAGTTTTCCGATTGTCCCCAGCTGGAATTCCCATTGCGCTACCGTCATAACTTCATCGTTAAAATGGAGATCCGAGGAAGAAGCGACTCTCTGAAGTCTTTTCCACTGGATTTATTCCCTCAACTCAAATCATTGAGGTTGTTTGACTGTAATAATCTTGAAATGATATCGGTTTCAGAAGGACACCATCACTGTCTTACCATGTTGGACATACAAAGGTGTCCAAAATTTGTATTATTTCCCACAGGAGGCCAGTTTTCGGCCCCCAAACTTGACTTTTTTGCCATTGAAGAGTTGGAGAGCCTGAAATCACTGCCTGAACGTATGCACATCCTCTTTTGCTTGCTCAGGCGTCTAATAATAGAAAGTTGCCCACAAGTTGAATCATTTCCTGAGGGAGGCTTGCCATCGAAACTCATAGAGATTAGTGTCATAGGATGCCCGAAACTCACGGCCTCCCGAATGCGATGGAATTTGAAAAGTCAGACTTCTTTGCGATACTTGGCGATTGGAGATGCAGATGATGAATCTCTTCCTGATACGGGACTATTGCCACCTACTCTTAGTTCCCTTTCATTCCATAACTGTCCAAATCTTAGGACGCTGGAACACAAAGGTCTTTGCCACTTGTCCTCTCTAGAATGCTTGTATCTTGTTAACTGTCCCAAATTCCAATGCTTGCCAAAGGAGGGTCTACCAAGTTCCCTTATTCGATTAGTAATTCGGGAGTGTCCTTTGCTCAAAAAGCGGATCCAAAAACAAAAAGGCAAATATTGGGCAAAGATTTCTCACATCCCTTTCCTTACGATTGACGGTAATGTAGTAAATTGAAGTGAGCTTCACAATGACATGTACATCTGTCTCCATACTGTCTAGCCACAGATCAGGTATCTACTAGCTAGTTCTCTTTGAATTTAAAATCATAAAAATTTGTGTTTTATATTGATTTATTTATATATTTACTTGTTCATTTGAAATTTTCGTTTTTGTATATATCAATAACAGCAGAAGCTGCACAAAAAGAACATCATTTTTTAACACGATCAACTCCTTTTTCATCTGTCATACACTTAAAATTCTAGTTTGGCAACACTTGTTCCCAAAACATGCACTAGAGAAGAACTTTGATTGAAAATTTACAACAGCAATAACAACAACATCAATAATATTAGTCTTATTCCCATAAAATGAGATTAGCTATATGGATCATACGACGTCAATGGGTTCTATCAAACAATATCTTTTCGATAAACTATTTATTAAAAAGTCCTGTCTTATAACTTTCTTAGTATTCTTCTTGGTCTTTCCCTATACCTTTTAATAGACCTCCAAGTCATTTGATCAACTTTTCTAACTAGTTCCTCATTTCCTCTTCTTTGCATATATTCAAATAACGTTAAATGATTTTTCACAATTTTCTCTTCAATAGATATTATTCCGACTTTCCCACGTATACAATCATTTCGTATCTTATCCATTTTTGTATAACTACACATTTATCTCAATATTCTCATCTCTACTATTTCCATCTTCCGCTTTTATTACCCTTTCAAAGCCCCAACATTCATTGTCAAATAGCAATCTCTAGCTTTACAACAGTTCAATAAAATTTTCCTTTAAACTTAGCAATTATTTTGTGATCACATATAACTCTTAATACTTTTCTTCGTTTTAACCACTCAGTTTGTATTCTATGCATAACATCCCTATCAATTTCATCATTATTTTATAAAATTGACCATAAATATCTCAATTTTGACACTTTTTTAATGGTATATTATCTTTGATAAAAAATTTAATGTAAAGAAATAATATCATTTTGCTTACTTTTGTATATTATCTTCCTGAATCATAATATGACTTTTTTAAATTTTACTAAAAGCAAAAAAAAAAATCTAATTCTAGCTTCAATCTAAGAACAATTTTATATTTGTAAATGACATCTAGTCATTGCATATTGTGCATTTTTGTTGGCCAAACTCAATTTAACTCAACTATTTAATAAAAAGAGCAATTATTATGTGCTTAAACATTCTATATTAATGAATAAAATAATAAGTGACAACATTAACGAATATTAGGCATTAATTATCATATGCAGTAGTAGACTAGTTAAATATTTTTGACCATTTGCCTTTTTCGAGCGCTTAAAACTCTGATATATATCAATTCTTCAAGTATCAAGTAGCACAGTAACAATGTTATTAGAAACACCAGGCTTTGACCTACATTGAAGTGACAAAACCCATAATGTGAAAAATCAAGATTTGATTTATCTCATTCATTGTAAATATTCTTAGTGGTTAGATACTGACTGTATAATATCTTTTCATTTATTGCTACCTCTCTATATTCCTTAGCCCTGTACAGAACTCTTAAATCCATCAATAAAATTCAGATTCAATCCACACATAATTTCATAAGAGATGCTTAATTCTAATTAGCTTTGCTTGATGAAATTGACCCAGTATCACTTGGTTTCCGTTGCTTGAATTTGACAGTTGAGACAGTTATCATTGCCGTTGAATTGGCCCAAGCTTTAGTTCTTGAATAGTCAAGCAAGTTTGGTGCTCCAACAACTCCAAACTCCAGAGCTTGATCAGACTAAACTCTTAAGAGTAGAGTTTGTTCTTACTCAGGTTAGATTGATCTTTCAGCTGTTGATCACCAATTGTACTTCAGACATATTATCGTAAAGAATGCTTAACACTTAACAACATTTTAGATGATCATATGATCAACAGATAATTATGTCGATGCATTTGATTGCTTGATTGAACTGCTACATACAGTTTTAGAAAGACAAATGAAGAATGGTAATAATATTTTCCAAGAACTTGGATTGGAAGCATTACAAAATGTGATAAACTTTGGTAGCTTAAAGGTTGCTTATTTGTTATGAAAACAAAATAATTATGACTCCATAAAATGAAATTACTGAATTTTAATTCCTTGCATTTTGAAATGCCAATGAAAAAGTTTTAATGACATTATTCAAAACAGAGACTTACATTCTTTCCTTCCTTTGACAGGCTCTCATATAGTCAGCAGTGGCGGAGTCACGTTATGGTGAGAGCTCACTTTGACAAAAATTACAGGAGTGGTATGGAAGTTTAATAATTTGCACTCCCCCCTAAGTATTTTGAACCCACCTAAAATTTTTTTTAGATCAAAATCTAGATGAGTATAAAAGTTTTTTATATTTGTGATAATTTACTCAAGTCCAATAATGTTGATTCAAAATTTCAAACACATTAAATCCAAACATTAAAATACTATCATTATTTACTTTTTATTTTTAGAATCAAAATTTTTTTAGTAATAAACTAACCTAATTATTATAATATTATTTTTTTAATTATTAATTTCTAAATTAATTCGCCCCGGTTGGTCCAAGGTCTTGGCTCCGCCACTGATAGTCAGTCCACTGAACACAAGAGACTCTTCTGATATAGACCTCATATAGGAAACATTGAGTTGCACTGCAGTTTCTCATTTGCCATCGAAATCATGAGACTCCAATTGCTAATGAAGGTCTACTCTTTTCCCTTCTTTTACATAAGGGGCCATAGTCCTTTCCTCAAATAAAAGAAGCAAAATTGAGAATGGGAGCAAGGGAAGATATCGGATCCCCTGCTTCAAGATTTATCATGTTATGAGTCACAAACTTTAAGGGTATGTTTGAGAGTTGGGAGGACAAGGGTAGGAAAGATACAGAAAGGGAGCGGATGGTTAAAATACAGTTCTCTTTCCCTTGTTTAGCAAAGCTTTTTTCTTCAAAACCCTCTGAGTTAAAACATCACATCAAGGTTACTTGGAAATCCTTACTTGTCTAGCACAATAATCTGGTACTTACTCTTATTTGACATCCTGTTAATAATTGAAATATTTCCTGTCTATGGCTAGCAGTGTCGGGAAAAGTATGCTGGGGCTCTGCAATAGGTTGACATATCAAAGGAACGAAAGGGAAATCACTCAACTTAGAGGTGACTTATATTTTCTTATCTGAACATCCATGGTTGCATATAAATAACATTTTCATACATTACTTCATGGCAGTTTTGATCCTAATCACCACAAAAGATGAGGCTTGTGAAACCCCTTGATTACGTTTTGTTGAACCAAGCATGGGGACTGAACCAAATTGCAATTAGATGTTGGTTTTGATTATGCCAATTAAGTTGTTTATTTTATTATAATGTGTTTTCCCAAGCTTACTTACCTTCCATCATACTGTATCAAAAGTACAGGAGCCAAATGCAAAAAAGACAATGTCCATGGTCATCTTCTATTCTAGCAAGCACTCGTTTTGCATTCGGTCCATATTACTTCTTTTAAACACGACCAGACATGGGGTGAAGTATGGGTCAGGCCTAATGTGCTCTGAAGTAAACAACAGTTCTGCTTAAAGTGAGGGAACTGAGCCGCCAAACTGTATTGCCTGGGGAGCTCGTATGAGCTGAGTTGCTTATAAACACAACTCCCATATAAAGCACAGAAGCACTGAATACCAAGAAGACAGTGTGCTTTCAAAGCTGCTGGAATCTATCTTCTTCACATTCTCAGATTTTCAGTTAGTCTTATATTGTCACTTTTTTCATGCACTCTTTTAGAAGTTTAATTTTTAGAGGAGATCTTGTGATCATTAACTTCCTAGTTTCATGAGTAAAAATCTAGTTGGTTGGGGTTGCCTTTGGTTGTAAAGGCCTGATGCCATCTCTGCTGAACAGAGCTTGCTGGGTTCTTGGTTGAGAAAATATTAGTGTAAGGTCTGTATAAAGTTTGAGAAGCTTTCCGTATGTTAGGGATGGTAAAGATTTGATTGTAATGTGATTACCTACTCTGAATGAAAATTCTGTTGTTTTTTGCATGAGGAGAATTTTAGATTTGAAAAACCTCATGTGGTATTTATTTTCCAGAGTTTGTCTGTCTAATAACTCTATTTTAAAATTGATATTCATTGATTTCAACTTTGGTACCAGAATTCTATTTCAACTAAGATATTCATAGCAGATAATTGAGCAAATATGATTAAGAGTTTAATAGAATTCTTTTAAGTATGTTCTCCTAATATGAGACATTTTAAATTATTTTACATATATTAAAAAAATAAGTTAAATTATTGAACTTACTAAGAAATCCTAATTTTTTTCGATCCTTTGCCCTTATGAGTTTGATTAATACGTTCATAAATATATGTAGTATTCTTAATGCTTCTCTGTGAATGACAAAATTATAAGAATAAAAAAGCAATTAATGCTATTTTAAAAGGACTAAATTTATATATATATTTTTACATATTTTTCATACTATTTTCTAATTAAAATTTAACATATAAATATTTTAAATTCTTTTAAGTTCAGAAGTTAATACTTTTAATATATAATTAATGACTAAATTTACAATCTATTAAAAATAATTCACATATTAACTTTTAATTGAAAAATAACATAAAAAAATATATAAAGAAAAATATATAAATATTTTCCATTTAAAATTATAGACTAACAAGTGTTTAAAAACAAAATAAAATGTCAAAGTTTCCAAAATCAGATGGAGTATGTTTTAATTATAAATAGTTTAAGAAAATACTTTCATTTATAAGTTTTAAAATTAATTAACTACTTTAAATTTTTTAAAAAAATACTATATCTTTCTCAAACCACATTTATTGAATTTATTTATTCTTTTTTCTTATAAATTGAATAAGAGTATTTTTTTTAGAAATATATAATAAATAATATTGTCTCATATTTTGTAAAGAATTCTATATTTAATATTAAGAGAAAATGCTCTATATTTAAAATTAAAGAAAGTATAATGTAGGATAAAATAATTAAAAAATAATTAATAATTTATTAGAATTTTAAAATGATAATTGTTTCGCAACAAAAATCAAATTCTCAAAGTGAAAATTGATTAAAAACCACTCATCATTTTCAATGCGAAGTCGTCAAACACTTACTCCAGTCACAAGTTGAGGGAAAATGAAAACATATTTAAAATTTATGAGCATGTTCCGTTCATATTTTCATTTTCAGAATAATTTTTTTAAAATAAAAAAATTTGTTTCATAAGCATGTTGTAAAATATTCTAGAAAATAAAAAAATTAAAAAATAAGAAACTCCGGATATTTTTAAAATATTTTATATTTTTTATTCTAAAAATTATAAAAAAAACAAAAATATCTATTTTATTAATAATAAAATTTTAAATTTTAAATAATCTATTCAACACAAATAGTTATAATTTTAGTAATACTTATTTAATTAAATTTTTTATTTTTTTTATAAAAAAATTATTTTTAAAAACAATTTTACAAAACCAACATGATTATTAAAAGAGAAAGCAACGCATTCAAATAGGCCTATGTTTTTTAATCATTCATTAAATCAATACAAGCCATGCCGTCTCTGTAACTCACGAACTTCTATCAACATGATTGAATTATGGTGTGAAAGGTCTTTGTAGTGACTAGCGAATGCTTTATTGATTGGAAGGACTCCGAGATAATTTCAAGCCACACCTACCAACACCTAACACCGCACATCATCTCCATCTCTCTATTTCGTTTTTTGCGGATATCATTCCCTTGCATCCTCCATCTCTGCAGGCGCACAACGAATTCACTAATGGCAGCAGCGTGGGTTGGTGGTGCTTTTCTCTCTGCTTTTCTTCAGGTGGCATTGGACAAGCTGGCTTCTCGCGATGTTCTGGACTTCTTCAAGAAACGAAAATTGAACCAGACATTGCTCAATAAGCTGAACATCGTGCTGTTAACCATCGACGCTGTGGTTGATGATGCAGAGCAAAAGCAGATCGCTAATCCAAAGGTGAAGGATTGGATTGATATGGTCAAAGATGCCGTGTTCGATGCTGAGGATGTCTTGGATGAGATTGATTATGAAGTGTGCAAGCGCAAGGTGGAAGCTGAACTTCAATGTCAAACCAGTGCTGCTGGCAAGGTACGAAAATTCTTCTCCACTTCTGTTAGTTCATTTCAGAAGGAAATTGACTCTAGGATGAAAACCATCCTTGAAAGTCTAGAATATCTTGCATCTCAAAAGGATATATTAAGATTGAATGAACGTGGTAGTGGTGCCGGATTGAGAAGTGCTGTACCAGATAGATTGCCAACTACATCTTTGGTGGATGAAGCTGCAACATACGGTAGAGATGATGACAAAAAACAGATCATTGAATGGTTGTTATCAGACAAGGATAACAGTCAACTATCTGTCATTTCCATAGTGGGTATGGGTGGTTTGGGTAAAACTACTCTTGCCAAGCTTGTCTATAATGATAAGAAGGTGATGGATGAATTTGACATCAAAGCTTGGGTGTGTGTTTCCAATGAGTTTGATGTCTTGAGGGTAACACGAACAATTTATGAGGCAATCACTACATCTAAGGATGACACCAATGATTTAAATATGCTTCAAATTAAATTGAAGCAACGGTTGACTCAGAAGAGATTTCTCCTCATTTTAGATGACGTGTGGAATGAGAATTATATGTTATGGGAGGCCTTGCAATCTCCTTTCAATCACGGGGCTCCAGGAAGCAAAATTCTTCTAACCACCCGTAGTGGAAAAGTTGTTTCAACCATGCGCTCTACTAAAATACTTTCATTGAAGCCCTTATCAGAAGGAGATAGTTGGTCGTTATTCAGTAGATATGCATTCCATGATAGAGATGTTCTTTGTTCAAAATCTAACCTGGAACAAATTGGTAGAAAAATCAGTAAAAAATGCAAAGGGTTGCCTTTAGCTTTGAAAGCCATTGGGAGTCTCTTGTATGTAGAATTATCTCACGAGCAATGGAATGTCATTTTGAAAACTGAGATATGGGAAGAAAAAAATGATACTGAAATTCTCCCTGCTTTGAGATTGAGTTATCTTTATCTCCCCTCTCATCTCAAGAGATGCTTTGCTTATTGCTCGATATTCCCCAAAGGTTATGATTTTGATAAGGAGCATTTGATTCAATTGTGGATGGCAGAAAATTTTCTACCATGTGTTCATCAAAGCAAAGACTCAAGAGAAGTAGGAGAACAATTCTTCCATGATCTATTGTCAAGGTCACTTTTTCAACGATCAACTGGAGATGAAACACGTTTTGTCATGCATGACCTTATTAATGATTTGGCAAAAGTTGAATACGGAAAATTTTGTCATAGGGTGGAGGTAGATATAGCAAACTATATGACAAAAATGATCCGTCATGTTTCATATTTAAGAACTAATTATGATTCTTCCAAAAAGTTTGAGGTTATAGACCAGGCTAATGGGTTGCGCACATTCTTGCCTCTATCTATGCAAGGTCATAGGAGTACAATTTTAACCTCTTCTGTTCACTTCATATCTAGCAAGATTATTCATGATTTGACGTCCAAATTTACTCGCATGCGAGTTTTATCTATGTCCGATTATTATCACATTATGGGGTTGCCTGAATCAATAGGAAATCTCAAACATCTACGTTATTTAGATTTATCAGGAACTAAAATAAGGAAATTGCCTGATTCAATATGTCAACTTTATCATTTGCAAACATTAAAGTTGTGGCGTTGTCGTAATTTGGAAAAGTTGCCCATGGATTTGCATAAACTCATGAATTTGCATCATCTTGATTTTCGTGAAACTCAGGTTTGCATGATGCCAAAGCAATTGGATAAGTTGAAAAATCTTCAGGTGCTGTCATCATTTATTGTGGACAAATGTGGAGAGGCCAATATCAAACAGTTAAGAGAAATTAATCTTTGTGGATCAGTTTCCATCTTAGGGTTGCAGAATGTAGTTAGTCCCACAGATGCTTTAGTGGTCAATTTGAAAAGCAAGATACACCTTAGGGAGTTAACATTTGAATGGAGTGTGGATAATGGAAAATCACAAAATGACAAGGATGTGCTGGAGAAGCTACAACCTCATCAGAACTTAGAAAAGCTATCAATTAGCAACTATGGTGACCTCTGGTTTCCAGATTGGTTTGCATATCACTCATTGTCCAACATAGTGTCACTAGAGCTGAGGAATTGCAGATACTGTATGTCTTTGCCATCACTAGGCCTCCTTCCATCTCTTAAGTCACTGTCAATTATAGGGTTTCATAATATAGTAACTATTGGTCCAGAATTTTATGGAAATAGCTCTAATATTACATCCCTAGAAATCTTGAAGTTCGGAGATATGAAGGGTTGGGAGGAATGGAAATGTGAAGATATCTCAGGTGCTTTCCCGCATCTTCAAGAGTTGAGTATAGAGAACTGTCCCAAACTAGAAGGGTACCTTCCTCAACAACTTCCTTCTCTAAGGATGCTAGTTTTTTACAATTGCGAGATGCTTGTGGTTTCAATCCCTTGTGCTCCATCTCTTCATAAATTGGTTATAAGACATTGTGGAAAGGTGCAGTTGGAATATCTTCCATCAACTATAAAAGTTCTCGACATATCTGGACGCTTCACAGAAATATTATCAATAGAAAAAATTGAGAACACCATTGCCAATTCTTGCCTTGAGGAGTTGAAGTTTTTCGATTGTCCCCACCTAGAATTCCCATTGTGCTACAGTCAAAACTTCATTCTTGAAATGGAGATAAGAGGAAAATGTGACTGTCTTAAGTCTTTTCCACTAGATTTATTCCCCAAGCTTCAGTCATTGCAATTGATTGACTGTAATAATCTTGAAATGATATGTAATTTAGAGGGACACCATCACTTTCTTACAAGGTTGTACATACGAAAGTGTCCTAAATTTAAATTATTTCCCAAGGGAGGGTTTTCTGCCCCCAAACTAGTATTCTGTTTCATTGAAGAATTGGAGAATTTGAAATCACTGCCAGAGCGAATGCACATCCTCTTTCCCTCCCTCATATATCTATTAATAAAATGCTGCCCACAAGTGGAATCATTTCCAGAGGGAGGTTTGCCATCAAGTCTCAAGTATCTTGATGTATTTGAATGCCCAAAACTTGTAGCCTCTCGAATGGGATGGGTTTTTAGTAGTCTTACTTCTCTACAACACTTGGGGATTGGTGATGCAGATGATGTGTCTCTTCCTGATATAGGACTACTACCACCTAGTCTTGTTTCGCTTGGGTTCTATAACTGTCCAAATCTTATATCGCTGGAACAAAAAGGTCTTTTCCACTTGTCCTCTTTGGAATACTTGGGTTTTCGTGATTGTCCTAAACTCCGATACTTTCCAAAGGAGGGTTTGCCCCGTTCCCTTACTGACCTACGAATTGTAGGTTGTCCCTTACTCAAAAAGCAGATCCAAAAACAGAAAGGCAAATATTGGGCAAAGATTCCTCACATCCCTTTTGTTGAGATTGACAATGATATAGTAACTTTAAGTGAGTTTCTCAATGACGAGTGCAGTAATTTTCATACTATCTATTCACTCCTCAGGTATATATCTGCTCCTTCTCTTTGAATTTCAAATCATAAGGGAAAAAAAAATCTCTTTCTTGCTATTTATTTGTAGATTTGCTTGTTTTTGAATTTGAAATCATAAAAACTAAATGTGGGCCCATGCATTACACATGGTCTAAGGAATAAGCCATACTGTTCTTGATCATAAATAATGTAGCCGACTATAGATTTTGTATGATATATTGATGATTCCCTTGTTTGTAGAAACCAATAATAGCCAAAACTACACAAAATGAATATTTTTTAATAACAAATGAACATTTTATCTTTACATGAGCAACTACTTCTTTGTCTGTCATACACAAGTCTAATGTAGACATCAGCTGGTCTCATACCTTGCACTAAGAGAAAAACTTCATTTTAAAATTGATGAAAAAAAAATAATATCATTTTCTTATTTTGTATATAAACTTGTTGATCCATAATATGACATTTTTTGCTTTCCTAAAAATATAATTCTAGTTGGTTCAATTTAAGAACACATTAATATTTGTAAAAGGCATTTAGTCATTACATATCATGAGTTTTTGTCAGCGAGTTCAATTTAACTCAGCTTTTCAATATTCAAACTTCTCTTTGAAGTTTAAATCATAAAAGTTTTTGTCTTGTTTTTAGCCAAACTCAATTTAACTCAACTATTTAATAAAAAGTGATTATGATGTGGTTAAACATTTTATATTGATGAATCAAATAATAAGAGTAACAAAATTTGACTAATATAAAACATTAATCATCATATGCAGTACTAGTTGAATTTTTTTCACCATGTGCCATTCAAAAGTCTAAAAACTTTGATATCAATTCTTCAAATATCAAGTAGTTCAGTACCACTGTTATCAGAAACATCAATCAATAAAATTCAGATTCAATCCACACATAATTTCATATGATATGTTTAATATTAATGAGCTTTGGTTGATAAAATTGGCCCAATATCACTTGGTTTCTGTTGCTGTTGAATTTGACAGTTGAGACAGTTGTCATTGCTGTTGAAGTGGCCCAAGCTGTAGTTCTTCAAAAGTCAAGCAAGTTTGGTGCTCCAACAACTCCAAACTCCAGAGCTTGATCAGACTAAACTCTTGAGAGTAGAGTTTGTTCTTACTCAGGTTAGATTGATCTTTCAGTTGTTGATCACCAATTGTACTTCAAACATATTATCGTAAAGAATGCTTAACACTTACAAACTTTTTAGATGATCATATGATCAACAGATAATTATGTTGATGCATTTGATTGCTTGATTGAACTGCTACGTACAGTTTTACAAGACAAATGAAGAATGGTAATAATATTTTCCAAGAATTTGGATTAGAAGCATTGCAAAATCTGATAAACTTTGGTAGCTTAAAGTTTGCTAATTTGTGATGAAAACAAAATAATTATGACTACATAAAATGAAATTACTGAATTTTAATTCCTTGCATTTTAAAATGCCAATGAAAAAGTTTTAATGACACTATGCAAAACAGAGACTTATTCTTTCCTTCCTTTGACAGGCTCTCATATAGTCAGTCCACTAAACACGAGACTCTTCTGATGTAGACCTCATATTGGAAACATTGAGTTGCACTGCAGTTTCTCATTTGCCATCGAAATCATGAGACTTCAATTGCTAACGAAGGTCTACTCTTTTCCCTTCTACTTTTTTCATAAGGGGCCATAGTCCTTTCCGCAAATAAAAGAAGCAAAATTGAAAATGGGAGCAAGGGAAGATATCAGATCCCCTGCTTCAAGATTTATCATGTTATGAGTCACAAACTTTAATGGTATATTTGAGAGTTGGGAGGACAAGGGTAGGAAAGACACAGAAGCGAAGCGGATGGTTAAATTACAAGTTCTCTTTCCCTTGTTTAGTAAAGCTTTCTTCTCCAAAATCCCGTGAGTTAAAACTTGACATCAAGGGTACTTGGAAATCCTTACTTGTCTAGCACAATAATCAGGTACTTACTGTTATTTGACATCTTGTTTAATAATTTGAATATTCCCCGTCTATGGCTAACAGTGTTGGGAAAAGTATGCTGGGGATCTGGAATAGGTTGATGCATCAAAGGAACGAAAGGGAAATCATTCAACTTAGAGGTGACTTCTATTTTCTTATCTGAACATCCATGTTTGTATATAAATAATATCTTCGTACATTAATTCATGGCAGTTTTGATCCTAATCACTGCAAAAGATGAGGCTTGTGAAACCCTTGATTACATTTTGTTGAATCAAGCATGGAAACTAAACCAAATTGCAATTAGATGTTGGTTTTGATTATGCCAATTAAGTTGTTTATTTTATTAGAATGTGTTTCCCAAAGCTTACTTACCTTTTGTTATACTGTATTAAAAGTACAGGAGCCAAATGCAAAAAGACAATGTCCATTTTAGTCGTCTTCTATTCTAACAAGTATGCTTTTTGCATTAGGTTCATATTACTTCTTTTGAACACGACCAGAGAAGGGGCCAAGTATGAGTCAGGCCTAATGTGCTCTGAAGAAAACGACAGTTCTGCTTGAAGTGAGGGAACTGAGCTGCCAAACTGTATTGCCTAGGGAGCTCATATGAGCCGAGTTGCTTATAAACACAAGTCCCATGCAAGCACCGAATACCAGCAAGACAGTGTCCTTTTAAAGCTGCTGAAATCTATCTTCTTCACATTCTTAGAGTTTCTGTTAGTCTTGTATTGTCACTGGTTTCATATAAAAAAAGTTTAATTTTTAGAGGAGATCTTGTGATCATTAACTTCCTAGTTTCATGAGTAAAAATCTAGTTGGTTGGGGTTGCCTTTGGATATGGTTGCAAAGGCCTTATGGCAGGCATCTCTGCTGAACAGAGCTTGCTGGGTTCTTGGTTGAGAAAATGTATTATCGTACGGTATGTAAAAAGTTTGAGAAGCTTTCCCTATGTTAGGGACAGTAAAGATTTGACTGTACTATGATTACCTACTCTGGATAAAAATTCTTTTGTTTCTTTTTTTTTGCATGAGGAGAATTTTAGATTTGAAATTTGGATCCAAACCTTCATATCTCTGTGATCTAGTTTAAACCTCATTTGCTCTTTATTTTCCAGAGTTTGTCTGTCTAATAACTTTATTTTAAAATTGACATTTATTGATTTCAACTTTGGTGCCAGAACTCTGTTTCAACTAAGATGTTCATAGCAGACACTTCTTAAGCAAACATGCTTGGGATTTGATAGAATTTTTTTAAGACTATATATTGATAAGTGAACTAATTCATTCAATGTATCGTAATTAATTAATTGTTTAAAACGATTAAAAGATAATAATTATACAAAACCTTTCAGTAAAAGCACTGAAATTTGAGGCAACTACTTTTCTATAAAGGAATTGGTGTTGCTGTTAAAGCTTCCCTGATTGTCTGTAAACAAGGTAAGCTTACAATTAAGTAAAACAAATTATCCACAAGCAGCTTCCCAATAACTTACCTTCACATATTTTAATCATTTTCCATATGTCCTTCTTGCTTATTCAGAAGTCTGCCATGAGTTTGATTAATTCGTTCATAAATATATGTAGTATTCTTGAATGTTTTTCTTAACCTACTGTGGATAAAAATTCTGTTTTTTTTTTTTTTTGCATGAGAAGAGAATTTTAGATTTGAAATTTGAATCCGAACGTTCATGTCTCCTAGTGTGATCTAGTTATCCTCATGTGCTCTTTATTTTCAAAAAGTTTATCTGTCTAATTTAATTGTTTTGTCATAAGAACTTCATTTTAAAATTGATATTTATTGATTTTAAACTCTGGTAAAGGAACTCTATTTCAAAGTATATCCTCGTAGAGTACTTTCTTAGTGCCCAAGTTTTGTGTCTGCTCATAAGGACACGATAGAATGAAGATAACCAGGATGATGATGTTTCCGCTGGATCAAGCCGCAGCTCTACGTCCTACGATCAATCGCATATCACGATAATTACCAATGTGTTAACCTATTTGAGTGTAGTGAAACAAACATTCGAGGACAAAATAGAAAAATATGATCTTTTCCTTTCAATTATGAAAGATTTCAAGGCCCAACAAAGGTAAACTCTCCTCACTTCTTTTTTTTTTTTATTTTTTATATTGAGAATAATCAGAATATTTATATAAGATGCATCAATGGTGAAAATAGTTGATAGATGGAGTGGATGAAAAGTGTGATTATATGATCAGGAGATACAGAAGAGTGAGAATGATGATGATGATGAGATATCGATGGAAATAAATAACTTGAAAGAAGATGGTGAGTCTAATTTCAATGCTGAAATTTGTGGACCTGAACCCCAATTGTTTGTTCAGAAGAGTGAATCTCCGTTAGCGTTAGTATTTTTGATTGGTGGATTCAAGGATGTGATGGACACGACAGTATTAGATAGGAACCCTTTTTTTTTAAAAAAGTTTTAAAAAAAGAAGTGAGGAGAGTTTACCTTTGTTGAGCTTTGAAATCTTTCAATAGTGAAAGAAAAAGATCATATTTTTCTATTTTGTCCTCAAATGTTTGTTTTACTACACTCAAATTGGTTAACGCATCAGCAATTATTGTAATATGCAATTGATCGAAGGACGTAGAGCTGTGACTTGATCCAGCAGAGACATCATCATCCCTAGTTCTCTTCATTCTATCATGTCCTTATGAAAAGATACAAAACTTGAGTGCAAAGAAAGTGCTCTACAGGATATACTTCATTTTAAAAACAATTAAAAAATAGGGAAAATTTTTCAGTAAAAGTACTGAAATTTGAGGCAACTACTTACAAAGAAGTAGTTGTTCTTTTTTTTGGTCAACAAGAAGTTGGTGTTGTTACTTGCTGAAGTTTCTGTTAAAAAGGTAAGCTTACAATTAAGTAAAACAAATTATCCACAAGCACCCTCCCATTAACTCACCTTCTTAACATTAACATACTATATTCATTTTGCATATTTCCTTCTTGCGTATTCAAAAGTCTCCAATGCGTTATTAATGAATAGAAGTTTGTTATGGTCTAGTCAACTGACAGCTTCCAAGTCTATGGCATGTCCTTTTCTACTCTCTGCTTTTCCTTGAGGTGGCTTTTGGCACGAGAGCACGTTCGGTGTGATGAGTACTGTGCTCATCATATATCAGAACCGTCAAGATTAAATTTGATCGGTTCTGATTTAATTAAATTTAATTATTATATTTTTAATATATTTTTATTTTATTAAATAAAAGATTTAAAATAAATATAATTTTATTATTATTTTTTTTAAAAAAAATAATATTATTATGTAAAAAAAATTAAAATAATAAACTATAAATCAGGATCATCCAGATCAAATCTGGACGATTCTGAGCCATGATAAGCACGGTGCTCATCACAAACTGATGAGCACAGAATGTGCTCTCTTTTGGCACATTGGCTTCTTGTGAATTTCAGGAGGCAGAAAGACTCGAATACATACTACTTTCATTAAAAAAAATAAATCAATTTAGAATTTTTTTGATAATCATATAAATTATTATAAAATTTAATAATATTTTAGTACAATGCCCATGACTTAAATTTGTTTTCTATGTATCAAAAGAGAATTAAGAATATTGATAAGTGATAAAATAGGGGAAAAAGTTATTTATACTTCATTGCTATTTTAAAGTAATAAATATTATGAAAAATATCAAAAATCCTAAAAAGACAATTTTTGCAAGTCCAAGGGAGTATTGAACAACTTCTATGAAAAATGCTTTTTAAGCTGTGATGAGTGTGATTAATATGTTCCTAAATAGTACATGTTTTTTTAGTACAAATTCATATATAAATTTGTATGAAAATATATTTTATTTTCTCAAAATTGTAAATTACATCCTTATTTTTAAATGGGTATCTAAATTTTATCATATTTTTCTTTCTTAAAACTTAATATTCTTTCTATAAAATTGAAAAAAATGAGATTCACTGGCATATTTGGCTTTAGTGGTGAGCATTGTGGGGTTGTAAGTTGTTGAAGTGCCGGTATGAAAAAAAAGATGTGAAAAATGAGATCCATTAATCTCTCTTGCTGCACTATTTTTCTTAATCACAATTCACAACGTTTTTATATTTGATATTTATTCTAATATAAGAAGTATTAAATGTGCATTTCATTTATGATATAAATAAATATTTTTTCGACAAAATGTTTTGGCTTAAAAAAGTTTACATAGATGTTTATAATAAAAATATAGTTCTTTTTTTTTGCCGGCAATAAAAAACATAATTCAAGCAAATAATGTGTAATAATGAATCTCCATTAACTTGTTAAAAAAAAAGCGCAAAACACAGTCTAAAACACTTTATAATGTGGTGAAATTTAGAAGCCTTTGTTTTGATATATTATATAAGTAGGAGCTAGAAGGTATTTTCTTTGATAAAAGAAAAAGAAAGGAAGAAAGAAGGAAAGATATATAGATATTTGATTGATATTTTTAGAACAGTTTTTTTAAATAAAAAAAAGCTTATTCGATAAGCATGTATTTTATAAAATATTTTGAAAAATAAAAAAATAAAATAACAGAAAGTCTAGAATATATCTTTTAGGTGTTTTGTATTTTTTTTATTATAGAAAACACAAGAAAAATGTGAAAAATATCCCTTCATTAATGATAAAATTATAAATTTTGAATAATAATTGTTAGTTATGATTTTAGTAATAATTATTTAAATAATTTTTTTTATTTTTTTATTTTCAAAACTGATTTTTTTTATTTGCTTATTTTCTAAACTTGTTTTAGAAAATAATTTTACAAACAAAACTGAAAAATGTTGTCAGAATAGAAAACATATTGAATTTTCTGAGCTTTTTTTATTTTATTATTGTCAAAACAATTCTATTGAAGTGTTTTTTAGAACAAATTTTAGGAATAACCAATAAAAAAATTTTGTTTGAATAATTATTATCAAAATCATTACTAATAAGTATTAAATGAGTTATTCAAAATTTATTATTTTATCATTAATGAGGTGGATATTTTTTACATTTTTTTATATTTTCTAAAACAAAAACTACATCACACAATAAAAATATTTTAAATTTTCTATTTTTTGAAATATTTTATAAAAAATAAATTTATTAAACAAATTTTTTTATTTTTAAAAACACAAAAATTATTCCAAAACTAAAATCTAACATCCGTTATATTTTCTAGCATATTGAGTCAGTTGGTCTCCCCGCTGAGCACTTACGCTCCCCGCTACGCTCGCAGTGGAGAAAAACCAAACGCATTTTCTAGCCATGCCTACCATACCTTACACTCCAAGTAATACCCTTTTCCACTTTTTCATTTCCGTTTCGTTCTTGTTGGTTTTGCTGAATCATTTCCTTCAGTTTTCCTCCATATCTGCAGACGCACAACGATTTTATCCATGGCGGGAGCATTGATTGGTGGTGCTTTTCTTTCTGCTTTTCTTCAGGCTGCATTTAACAGTCGGACTTCTAGCGATGTTCTGGACTTATTCAAGAAGCGAAAATTGAACCAGACATTGATCAATAAGTTGAACATCGTGCTCTTATCCATCGACGCTGTGTTTGTTGATGCAGAGCAAAAGCAGATCGCTAATCCAAAGGTGAAGGACTGGATTGATATGGTCAGAGATGCTGTGTTCGATGCTGAGGATGTCTTGGATGAAATTGATTATGAAGTGTGCAAGCGGAAGGTGGAAGCTGAGCTTCAGAGTCAAACCACCGCCACTGCCAAGGTACGACACTTCTTCCGTGCTTCTGTTGGATCATTTGAGAAGTCCTTGAAATACTAGAATATATTGCATCTCAAAAGGATATATTAAGATTGAATGAACGTGGTAGTGGTGCTGGATTGAGAAGTGCTGTATCAGATAGATTGCCAACTACATCGTTGGGGGATGAAGCTGGAACATACGGTAGAGATGATGACAAAAAAACGATCGTTAATTGATTGCTATCAGAGAATGATAACAGTTATTTCTGTACTAGGTATGGGTGGGTTGGGTAAAACTACTCTTGCCAAGCTTGTTTATAATGATAGGAGGGTGATGGATGAATTTGACCTCAAAGCTTGGGTGTGTGTTTATGATGAGTTTGATGTCCTAAGGGTAACAAGAACAAGTTATGAGGCAACTGTGTCTAAGGATGATACCAATGATTTAAATATGCTTCAAATTAAATTGAAGCAGCGTTTGACTTAGAACAGATTTCTCTGTTTTAAGATGATGTGTGGAATGAAAATTACATGTTATGGGAAGCCTTACAATTACCTTTCAGTGATGGATGGGGCTTCGGGGAGTAAAATTCTTATAACCACTCGCTATGAAAAAGTTGCTTCAATCAAGCGTTCTACTAAAATACTTTCATTGAAGCGCTTATCAGAAAGAGATAGCAGATACGCATTCCACGGTGGAGATGTTCTTCATTCAAATTTTGATCTTGAAGAAATTGGCAGAAAAATCAGTAAAGAGTGCAAGGGTTTGCCTTTATCCTTTAACGCCATTGGGAGTCTCTTGTACTCGGAATTATCTCATGTGCAATGGAATGGCATTTTGAAAAGTGAGATATGGGAGGTGAAAAGTGATAGCGAAATTCTCCCAGCTTTGAGATTGAGTTATCGTTACCTCTCCTCTCATCTCAAGAGATGCTTCGCTTATTGCTCAATATTCCCCAAAAATTATTTGACAAGGAGCATGTAATTCAGTTGTGGATGGCAGAAAATTTTTACCACGTGCTCATCAAAGACGCAAGAGAAGTAGGAGAACAATTCTTCCATGATCTGTTGTCGAGGTCACTTTTTCAACAATCAATGGGAGATGAAACACGTTTTGTGATGCATGACCTCATTAATGATTTGGCAAAAGTTGAATATGGAAAATTTTGTCAGAAGTTTGAGATAGATGAAGCAAATGATATGACAAAAATGACCCGCCATGTTTCATAATTAAGATCTGATAATGATTCTACCAAACGGTTTGAGGTTATATACCAGGCTGATAGATTGCGCATCTTCTTGTTTCTATCTATGAAATGTCACAGAAGCACAAGCTCTACCTCTTTAATTCACTTTATATCTTGCAAGATTATTCACGATCTATCATCCAAGTTTAGTCGCATGCGAGTTTTATCTTTGTCCGATTATTATCACATTGTGGGATTGCCCGAATCAATAAGAACTCTCAAACATCGATGTTATTTGGACATATCAGGAACTAAAATAGGAAAATTTCCTGATTCAATATGTCAACTTTATCATTTGCAAACATTAAAGTTGTGGCGCCATCATAATTTGGAGATGTTGCCCATGGATTTGCACAAACTTGTGAATTTGCGTCATCTTGATTTTCATGAAACTCAGGTGAGCGAGATGACAAAGCATTTGAGTAAATTGAAAAGTCTTCAGGTGCTATCATCATTTATTGTAGACAAATATGGAGAGACCAACATCAAACAGTTAAAAGAATTTAATCTTTGTGGATCGGTTTCCATCTTAGGGTTGCAGAATGTAGTTTCTCTCAATGATGTTGCAGCTGTCAATTTGAAAAGCAAGAGACACCTCACGGAGTTAACATTGGAATGGAGAACAAACAATGAAAAATCACAAAATGACAAGCATGTGCTGGAGAAGCTTCAACCTCATCAAAAGTTAGAAAAGCTACCAATTAGAAACCATGGTGGTATCAAGTTTCCGGGTTGGTTTGCAGACCTTTCGTTGTCCAACATAGTGTCCCGAGAGCTGGAGAATTGCAAATACTGCACATCTTTACCATCATTTGGCCGCCTTCCATCTTTTAAGTCTTTGTCAATTATATTCATAGTATAATAACTATTGGTCCTGAATTTTATGGAAATAGCTCTATTACTTTATCCTTAGAAATCTTGAGGTTTGGAGATATGAGGGGTTGGGTGGAATGGAAATTTGAAAATATGTCAGGTGTTTTCCTGCATCTTCAAGAGTTGAGCGAAAATTGTCCTAAACTTAAAGGGCACCTTCCTCAGGAACTTCCTTCTCTAATGATGCTAGTTATTGACAATTGTGAGAAGCTTGTGGCTTTGATTCCGTGGGCTCCATCTCTTCATAAATTAGTTTTAAGACGTTGTGGAAAGCAGCAATTGGAATGTCTTCCATCAACTCTAAAAGTTCTTGACATTTCTGGACACTTTGTTGAAATATTATCAATTGAAAAAATTGAGACTCCCATTGCCAATTCCTGCCTTGAAGAGTTGAAGTTATGCGATTGTCCCCACCTGAATTTCCCACTGCGCTGCTGTCATAACTTAATTCTTGAAATGGAGATAAAAGGAAGATGCGGCTCACTTAAGTCTTTTCCACTAGAGTTTTTCCCGAAGCTTCAGTCATTGCAGTTGATTGACTGTAATAATCTTGAAATGATATCTATTTTAGAAGGACACCATCACTCTCTTACAAACATGTACATACAGAGGTGTCCAAAATTTGTATGATTTCCTGAGGGAGGGTTTTCAGCCCCAAAACTAGTATTTTGTTTCATTGAAGAATGAAATCTTTGCCAGAGCGGATGCGCATCCTCTTTCGCTCACTTGCACTTCTAATAATAAGATGCTGCCCACAGGTGGAGTCATTTACTGAGGGAGGTTTGCCATCAATTCTCATGTATCTTGAAGTTTCTGGATGTCCAAAACTTGTAGCCTCTCGAAGGGGATGGGATTTGAATAGTCTTACTTCTCTACGACTTTTGGGATTGGAGATGTAGGTGATGAGTCTCCTCCTGATACAGGACTACTGCCACCTACTTTTCTTTCACTTGGGTTCTATAGCTGTCCAAATCTTAGATTGTTGGAATACAAAGATTTCTCACATCCCTTTTGTTGAGATTGACAATGACATGGTAACTTTCAGTGACCTTCTCAATGACGAGTGCGTCAAGTTGCATACTATCAATTCACTCCTCAGGTATATATCTACTCCTTCTCTCTGAATTTCAAATCATAAAAGTATTTTTCTTTTATTTTTTTTTATTTACTTATAAATCTACTTGCTTATTTAAATTTTAAATCATAAAATCTAGATGTGAGCTCTATATATTGCACAGAGTCTAAGTAATGAAGCGCACTATTTATGATTTATAAATAATGCATGTTGCTATAAATTTTATATAGATATATTTTTTCCCCATGTTTGTACATATTAATTATAGTTGATACTGTGCAAAATGAATGTCATTGCTTAACATGAGCAACTTCTTTTTTGTAAGTCAAACGCGCTTAGGCATCGTCAGTTGGTCCCATACCTTGTACTAAGAGAAAAACTTCATTTTAAAATTTGATGAAAAGAAATAATAGCATTTACTTATTCTGTATATAATCTTGCTGAGTCATAATATCACTTTTTTTTATTTTTCTAAAAGCTTATAAAACATGCAATTCTAATTCTAGATTCTTCAAATATCAAGTAGCACAGTAGTGCTGTTATCAGAAACAAGCAGCTTTGACCTACAATGTTGTGAACATAACCAGAATTGCATAGGAGATGCTTAATGTTCATGAGCTTTGGTTGATGAAATTGGCTCAAAATCACTTGGTTTCCCTTGTTGTTGAATATGACAGTTGAGAAATTTTCGTTGCTGTTAAAGTGGTCCAAGCAGCAGTTCTTAAGTAGACAAGCAAGTTTGGTGCTGCAACAACTCCAAACTCCTGAGCTTGATCAAACTTAGCTCTAGAATGTAGAGTATGTTCTTATTCAGGTTATCAGGTTAAATTGCTCTTTCAGTCGATGATTACTATTTGTATTTTAAACATATTATCATGAAGAATAGTTAACACTTCGGATCTTTTTAAATGATAATATGATAAGCAGTTCGTTGTAGAAAAATTTTCTTTGATGTTTTGTGGTGGCTGACCTTTTATTCTGTTGCTGCCTTATTAAAAGTTTTAATGGTATTTGTAAACAGAGACTTAGGGCATGATTGGTTTGCCTTTTTGCAACAAAATGTGTTTAACCAAATACAAACTACCTTTTTGAAGAATGAAAAGTGAGTTAAACTATGGTTTTGGAAAAAGAGAGGGATACTAACTTTATATTATACATCTAAAAGTACTTTTAACTCTTATCATCTAAACATGTTTTTTGTCAAACTATGGTTTTGTAAAAAAAATATCCAAACATTACAACTTACAACAAACTTACTTTCATCAAACTTCATTTTTACAAACTTCATTTATTCTAACTTACTTTTATAACCTGAAAATCAAACGGGCCCTATTCACATTTCTTTCCATTGAAAGCCTCTTGTATTGTCCACTGAACATCGGAGAATCTTATTGATATAGACCTCATATTGGAGTGAAGGAAATATATCACATCCCCTGCTTCACAATGCTTCACTTAACATGATTGTCTATTTTTTCTTTTTTAATCAAATATATTTGAGACTTTAAACATTGCCATTTGCATCATGTTGATGCATTTGATTGCTTTTTTGAACCGTTGCATACAGTTTTAGAAAGACAGAGAATGGAAATAATTTTCCAAGACCTTGCATTGGGAAGCATTGCAAAATGAGACAAATTTGATAACTAAAAGTTCACATATTAGTTATAAAAACAAAATATTTATGAATCCATGAAATGAAATTGCTGCATTATAATTCCTTGCATTTTGAAGTCCCAATGAAATCGTTTTAATGGCATTCTGTAAACAGAGACCTATTTGCACTTTGAAATCCCAATGAAAAAGTTTTATTGGCATTCTGTAAACGGAGACTTGTTCACCTGTCATTCCTCTGATAGGCTCTCATGTTGTTCACTGAAAATAGGAGACTCTTCTTATATACACCTCATATTGGACACATGGAGATGCTCTACTCTTTCTCTTTCCCCATTGAAAAAAATCAAGAGACTTCAATTGCTAAGGAAGGGATACTCTTTTTCCCTTCTACTCTTAACATTAGGGACAATAATAAGGAAGATAACACATCCCTTTCTTAAAGATGTATCATGATACGAGTCACTAGTTTTAAGGGTATGTTTGAGAGTATGGAGGACAATTGAAGGAAAGAGACAAAGGGAACGGATGGCTAAATTATAAGTTCCCTTCCCATTGTTTGGGAAAGTTTTCTCCCAAAATCTCCCAAATTAAAAGGTTTCAATGAAACCTTCTATTCCCTTCTCCTCATCCATTATCCCCTATCCAAACATACCCTAGAAGATATATTCACCAAATCTTATTTGCCTAGCACAATATCGGTTACTTACTCTTATTTGACATCTTACTTTGCAATTGGAATATTTCGTTCCTATGGCTAGCAGAGATGGGAGAAGAATGCTGGTGCACTGCAATAGGTTAAAACATCTAAGGAATAAAAGGGAATAACTCTACTTAGAGGTGCTTCTATTTTCTTATCTGAGCATCCATGTTTGCATATATCTTCACACATTATCTCATGACAGTTTCAATCCAAATTACAACAAAGATTAGGCTTGTGTAGCCCATGATTATATTTTTGTTGAACCAACCTTGGCAGCTAAACCAAAATTGCAATCTAGTTCCCCCTATTTTGGTTAAATGGTTTAATATTTATTCTTGGGTTTTGATGATGCCACCTAATTTGTTTATTTTATTAGAATGTGTCTTCCAAAGCTTTCTTACTCTCTGCTATACTGTATTAAAAGCACAGGAGCAAAATGCAAAGGGAAAATGTCCTTTTTTAGTTGTCTTCTATTCTAACAAGTATACTTTTTGGATTAGGTCCATATTACTTCTTTGAAACACAACCTTGGAAGGGGCAAAAGATGAGTCAGGCCTGATGTACTTGAAGGAAATGAAAGTTGTGCTTCGAGTGAGAGATGCAAATGGTAGAAGCCAAATATCAAACACCATTGATGCTCTGAAAATATGGACATAGGGAGGTTGCCTGGAAAATTTAAAGCTCTCCAACTGCTCAAAGTTCATTCATAAATACAATTCCCCTGAAATTGATTACCAAGAAGACACTGCTTACAAAGCTGCTGAAAACCTATCTTCTTCTGTGTGTTTCTATTAGTATTGTATTATATACTCTTTTGAAAGTTGAATTTTTTGGAGATGCTGTGAGCATTAACTTCCCTTCTTTCTTGAGTGAAAATCTAGTGTAAAGGCCTTAGTGGCATAGTTGCATTAGGGAGCTGCCTGGGTTCTTGGTTGAGAAAATATTAGGGTGTAAGGTCTGTGAAAATTTTGTTAAGATTCTAGGTTAGGGATATTGTAAAGACTTGATTGTACTGTGATTACCCACTATGGATAAAAATTCTGTTGCTTTTTACTCTTTCTATCTCTTATTATAAAATAATAGAAAGAGTTTCAAGCATATTAAGAAACATTTATTACATTTTTAAACTTCTATAAAATAAAACTAAAAATTCTAATTTTACTTATATTAATTCTACTCTTTTCATTATATATGACACAAGTTATGATACTAATAATACAATAAATAAGGGTTAAATATGACAAATTACTATATGTTATATTATATTATAGGATAAGAAAAATTTTTCATATTATCTTATAATGTGTGACGGATGAATTATTTGAAAAGAGAACATTAAACATGAAATTTGAATTCTAACATTTCTATCTCTTGGTATATTGATCTAGTTACCTCATGTGTTCTTTATTTTCAAGAAGTTTGTTTGCCTAAATTTATTGTCAAAAGAATTTTATTTTAAAACTGATATTATTGATTTCGACTTTGCTATAGGAACTTTGTTTCAAATAATATATTTATAGCATACCATTAAACAAATAGGCTTAACACTTTAACAGATTTCTTTTATGAGTAGAGTATTGATCTTTGAAATAATTCATTCGAAGTAAAGTAAATTAATTGTTTAGTGCGTTGATTGGCTAGCTAGAAATGCTTTTTTTTTTTCTTGAAAAGAAAAGTTGGTGTGGAGCTGGGAATGCCCTTGGTTTAAGTATTGAGATGGTAGGGTATTCTAATGTACCAAATGGATGCTACAGTATCTACATTGAGGACATTGGGGGGGGGGGGGTACATGTAGTAACATGTAACCCCTCTACTTGTAGCTGGCTGAGAATATGTGATTCTTTTGACCTAAAAAAAAATACTACATGAATATAACACCATATGAATTATTGTTATAAGAAAATTTCTTAACACTTTTTTAAATTTTGCATTAAACTTCTTAATGGAACTATAATAAACACAGTCTTTCCTAAAAATAATATACTAAATATTAAAATGTCATAAATAAATATGTTTTTTTTACATCTTCTATAATATAAGATAAAAAGTTTTGTTTAGGTGAAATATTTTAAAGGGAAAAAGACATTTAAGGACTCCCCAAGATAGATAATGACAAATTAGGGATTATAATTTCTCTAATTCTCCCCAAGTCCCCATGCCCCCCATTGGTATAAAAATAAAATCGTTTGGACAAAATTAATCCTTAGCTCAGAAACAAAAACACACACGCACGCAGGGCTTAATCTCAAAAATGGGCGGACGCACGGACCGCTCCCAAAATCAGAAAGCGAGCGAAGTCATTATCTTCATCGACAGAGCTTCATAAAGGGCAAAATTCTTCCTCTCTCCAGGCTCAAAAAATCTTCCTCCCCAAAGCTTGGTGTCATCTCAGTTGGTATTGGGTAAAGCATTGTTATTCTTCTCATCTACCTCTGTCATAATTTCTGCTGTGTTGTTCTTCTATTGTGGCTATCTCTCCTTACTACATCAGTGCTTTCATCTTCATCTTCTCTGCTGCCTCTCTATCATTGCTACATCATGCATTTCAGCTTTACTTATAAAACATCGGTTGGTTTTCGGTAAAACATTGGTAAAGCACTGTCACTTGTTTTATATAGCTTAATAATATGTTAAAACTACATATATCACACTTTCGATGGCGTATGATCCGATGGCTTATGAACTTATCAGTGGCATATGATGTTTTTTATTGAACTGAAATATTTTTTCTAAATGAGAGTATGGAGGAGTACTGAAAACTGATATAAGAGGTATGGAATTATGCAAATGTCAGTTGGAAATGCTTGTTATCTCCATGAAAATTGTGCAGAAAACTGATCTTTCTTATAAACTGTAGTCTAAACCAACAATTGGCTTATTGGGTTATTTTATTAATAAATATTATGATTCACTCTTATTTAGTTAGTATAGATAAAGATGATAGGAATTTGTAGTTGGGAATTGTGGTTTAATTAATAGTTGTTATGAGAAATGATTTCATCTTGGTAAAATCATTTGTAACAACTAGATAGTTGCTTCTTGCAGGGTTGATTTACAGGTGTCAAGTAATTCATTGAAAGAAGTATTTTGTTATGTTCACTTTGGGGGACAATTTGTGAAAGATGTATAAGGTAGGATCCAATATGAGGGAGGGAAAACAAATGCTGAGTTGTTAAAAGAAGACATAACACAGCACGAGTTGTTGAGAATGATATCATTGATAACGGGTAGTGAATGCAATGGAGTTGAGGTGAAGCATATAGTTTGAGGTACTTGGGAATCGCAAATGGTTGGCATTCTATGTCCACATGCATGTGCAGCAATTAGATTAGTTCATGGAAATGTTTATGCATATGTTGAAGGCTGTTACAAGATTAGTGCAGAAGAAAAAATATACAGTAGCACCATAATTCCAGTGGAAACTAATGGCATGCCACAATTGGATGAACTAACATCTAGTGATTATGAACTGAAAAACTTTTTTACAACCTCCTACTACCACACGTGCTCCTGGTAGATTGCAGACTAGGCGACAGGAGTCTCAATTTAAAACAAGAAGGTGTATATGTGTTCATTTTATCACCAACCTGAGCATAATTGCTCTAGCTGCAAGAATCCTAATCCTATGTAGATCTTTTGTAAATGTAGAAGATGAAAACCACCAGCATATCAACTGGTTCACCACTAAAATGCAGCTAATTTTTATCTTCATTTTGTTAATTGTTTTGAACAGCTTTTTTTTATAGATACGCACCCCAAATTGATATTCTTTTGCAGAAATTGGGGTTGACAGAAGTTGGTATACAACCCATATATGTTTTTTTAGAAAATGGACACTGCATATAGGTGGGTGATAATGTTTATTATTGGGAACATGGGTAGTTATCATGTTAGAATGATAAATTGTAAATTGTTCAGACTACCTTTGATGTACGAATGTAAGAATGATATATATGTCAGTAACATATATGCAAGTTGAACATGTTTATGTCATTTGTTATAATTCAATGTACATGCATGTGTGGAATGATATCTACCTGATTTCACAAGTGCCTCAAACTAAATTCCCAAGTGACCCAAACTAAATTTCCAAGTTCCCCAAACTGAATTCTCAAATGTCTCATACTTGAATTCCTAAGTGTCTCAATGTACATGCATGTGCAGAATGACGTCTACTTGATTTCACAGGTGCCCCAAACTGAATTCCCAAATGACTCAAACTAAATTCCCAAGTTCCAAAAACTGAATTTCCAAGTCCCCAAGCTGAATTTCTAAGTATCCCAAACTGAATTCCCAAATGACTCAAACTAAATTCTCAAGTTCCCAAAACTGAATTTTCAAGTCCCCAAGCTAAATTTCTAAGTGACTCAAACTGAACTCCCAAATCTCCCAAACTGAATTTCCATGTGACCCAAACTGAATTCCCAAGTCCCTTAAACTAAATTCTCAAGTCCCTTAAATTGAATTCGTAAGTCCCTTGATGTATCCATTATATATATATAAAATACCTACATTTAAACTCTAAATTATATTTAAATATATTTACATTGATATATTTTAGCATGATTTGACATATTTTTATGTTTCATGATGTTATAGGCTCATTTGGAAGTATTTGGAGAAAAAGTATTACAAATCATTCATACTGAAAAGTTTTGATATCTCTCGGTATTTTGATTATAACTCTTACATATCAACTCTGATTAAAGTGATTTAAAATATTTTGGAAAGTTAAGACATAGATCTACAACTTTCATGTTTTGAGTTTTCCCAAATTCCAACGTTATCATAGTGAAAATCGAATTCAAAATGTCAATATGAGCTGATAACGTTATGAAGCTAGAGGTGTACTGTCCGTACAACAGTAACCACTCGGCGCCGGGTCAACGCGGATTTTGACGTTTTTCAGCAATTTAGAAGCACTCGGCACCGTATTAATCGATTTTATGGTTACCCAGCGCCAGGTCACATAATATGGGTCCGTAGAAATACGTTTTTGACATGTTTTCATGATATTTTGGGTTTTTATAGGCTTCTAAAATTTTTCTATATAAGGATACACGATAGAAACACAATGAGAGATTCAGAAACGCACTCAGAAATCAGAGAACACTGTTCTAAATGCATCTGGGAGCAACTAGGAGTATCTTATAGAGAAAGAGTAAGGAGATTTGGGGAGTATTAGTAATAGATTCATTCTTCTCTAATATAACTCTATTTTCTTATTATTTTCATTATGATTTGGGATTTTAGTTTTAGTTTTGATGTGACTTTTATTTATATAAGTAGATAAATTTCCCAGTCAGGGATAGAGATGTAGACTGATTGGGATTGATTTATTTATTTCTCTAGTTAAAACTCTTTGATTTGTTCTTTAAGTTATATTTAATTTATCTTTTTATTATATTTATCTCTTTTGTTCATTCATGTGGATTTTATGCTTGATCACCATAGAATCTAATTAATGGGTAAACTTGATGGAGTGAGAGGTAAAGAGTAAACCTAGATTTAGAGAGATAAACATGAATAACTAATCTAGAGATAGAATTAGGAATTCATGGTGATATATGTTGTAGTTTTCAAGGTTTAATTAGAAAATTTAGTTGCGCGAGAGCGAATTGAATCCTAATTAAATAAGGACTAATTGACTGAGAGGTAATTAACATGCTTTAGAAACAACAATCACTATAATTATGCAGAGTCTAACTAAGAAATAAAATCTAATTATCTCATAAGGTGAATCCTAATCCCTTAACGCTTCTAGAACTGAATCGAACTCAAACTTCATTTTGTTTTCTATTTATTTCTTTTTAATTTGAATTATCAATTTGATTATCAATTAATTTTTTGGATTAAAAGTTTGGACTATAAATTTACTACCTCCCTTGGGTTCGACCTCTGGAATATTCTGGAGATATTTTTATTACTACGATCGACCCTGTATACTTGCAAGATCCCGATCACCCCTTAAACTAAATTCCCAAGTCCCTTAAACTGAATTCTCAAATCCTTCAATCTGAATTTCAAGGTCCCTAATACTGATTCTAAAGTGACTCAATTTGAATTCCCAAGTGATCGAAACTGAATTCCCAAGTGTCTCATACCTGAATTGCTAAGTGTCTCAATGCATATCCATGTGCGAAATGATGTCTACCTGATTTCACAAGTGTCCTAAACTAAATTCCCAAATGACCGAAAAAAAATTCCTAACTGACCAAAACTGAATTCTCAAGTCCCCTGAATTCCCAAGTCTCTCAAACTGAATTCCCAAGTCCCCAAACTGAATTCCCAAGCTCGTCAAACTGAATTCCCAAGTCCCTAAACTGAATTCTCAAGTTTGTCAAACTAAATTCTCAAGTACCTCAAACTGAATTCTCAAGTTCCTGAAACTAAATTCCCAAGTGACCCAACCTTAGTTCCCAAGTAACCCAATCTTAGTTCCCAAGTGGCACTTGGGAATTTAAGTTGGGTCACTTGGAAATTAAGTTTCAGCCACTTGGGATTTCAGTTTGATGGACTTAGGAATTCAGGTTGGGTTACTTGAGAATTCAGTTTGAAGTACTTGGAAATTTAGTTTGAGGCACTTGAGAATCAAGGTTGGGTCACTTGGGAATTTAGTTTGAGGGACTTGGGAATTTAGTTTGAGGGACTTAGAAATTAATATTAGGTCACTTGGGAATTTAGTTTCAGCCACCTGGGAAATTAGGTACAAGCACTTGGGAATTCAGTTTGAGGCACTTGGAAATTCAGTTTAACGGGTTTAGGAATTTAGGTTGGTTCATTTGGGAATTCAGTTTGATGGATTTGAGAATTCAAGTTAGGTTATTTGGGAATTCAGTTTGATAGACTTGGGAATTAAGGTTAGGTCACTTGGGAATTCAGTTTGAGACACTTGGTAATTCAGCAAAAGAAATGTTAAAAAAGAAATAAAATATTATTTCATATTAAATTATACAATTTCACCATTCACTAAAATTCTCAACGTCCATATTCGTAAGTCAATATCTTCACATGACAATTGAGTTTCTTGTCACATGCAGGGAAGAGAGTAGGTGCTTTATTAAGATAGGAAGCTGAGAGATGACTTTCACAATTTAATTGTCACAAACAATATCAGCTTTGTCCATTCCCTTTTCGAAAATCAATCAATCAAATCCCACTTTCCATATTCAAAATGCGATCAAAATCCAAACATGTCACCCATTCAGTGTTAAGGAGAAAGGAAATAACACAACATGTTCACCTCTTACCCTATTCTTTCCAAATTCTGAAAGACATACAACAAAACCACTATATAACGGCCAACGACAACTACTTTAATTTCAATTATATTCTTTCCTACGGTGGAATAGACCCAGTTACAAGTAGTTCATATCCACTTATAATGCATACAATACAGACAACTCTATATAAATAACAATTCTATTTAGCCCTTTAATTACAAGCTTTAGAACTAAGAGTTGCAGAAAATACAACAACTTGATATGATATTATCAACAATGCTTCCCTTTTCTATCTCTAGCTTCCTACTTCACTTGTTCCGTAGGTGCACTGCAAAACTTTCCTTTTTAATTTGCCCTAGTTTCTTCACCATCCATTTTGATTGGAGTTCATCTCTTGGCCTTTGAAACAGACAACCAATACCTCTCTAATCCACAGGATAGAATGCAGATGGTGGCATAACAGTGAAGTTAAATCCTGGTCTTCCACTCACTCTTGAGACTACTCTAGAGACCAAATAAGGACCATTGTGACCCCACTTGTTCCCATCAAATGTGAGGGCGAATTCTTCAATGAACTTGGAAAGTAATGGATGGTTTTTGTCAAATATCAACAGAGCATTGTTCAATATGCTCCATTTCCTTATTTTTGCTTTGAAATTCTGTGCTCCAACGGTGTTTCTCAGTTTAGAGAAACTTTTTAACACTATAACATCTACATCCATGTAAATGCCCCTAAACTTGTACAACAGAGCAAGCCCAAGCAAGTTAGAGAGGTTTTGATTTAAAGAGATTTCACCTGGAATAGCTTTAACCTTGTTCTCATCTCCCAACACTATGGTAACTTCCTGGTCTGCTATCTCATCAATTCTACACTTCTGCCTATGTCCATTCCCTTCATCGCCAAAATCTCCATTAGCATTTTGGTCTACATTGCAGTTCAAGATTTTATTCCCCCTTACTTGGGCCTCTTTATTTATTTCAAATTTCATGCTAGTTGAACCATTTTCAGTAACTCCACTCTTGTAATCATACTCCAGCTCATTCATAATACCAAAGTATCATGCTTGCTTGTAAGTAAGGATTAGGCCATAATCCCTCAGTAAGTCTCATACTATGTCAGTTGCTGATTTGTTCGGATTACCCATCAAAGCATCACCAATTATACTTCACCTCAACTCCATTGCATTCATTACCCGTTATCAATAATATCATTCTCAACAACTCGTGCTGTGTCATGCCTTCTTTTAATAACTTAGCATTTGTTTTCCCTCCCTCATATTGGATCCTACCTTACACATCTTTCACAAATTGTCCCCCAAAGTGAACATAACAAAACACTTCTTTCAATGAATTACTTGACACCTGTAAATCAACCCTGCAAGAAGCAACTATCTAGTTGTTACAAATGATTATACCAAGATGAAATCATTTCTCATAACAACTATTAATTAAACCACAATTCCCAACTACAAATTCTTATCATCTTTATCTATACTAACTAAACAAGAGTGAATCATAATATTTATTAATAAAATAACCCAATAAGCCAATTGTTGGTTTAGACTACAGTTTATAAGAAATATCAGTTTTCTGCACAAATTTCATGGAGATAACAAGCATTTCCAACTGACATTTGCATAATTCCATACCTCTTATATCAGTTTTCAGTACTCCTCCATACTCTCATTTAGAAAAAATATTTCAGTTCAATAAAAAACATCATATGCCACTGATAAGTTCATAAGCCATCGGATCATACGCCATCGAAAGTGTGATATATGTAGTTTTAACATATTATTAAGCTATACAAACAAGTGACAGTGCTTTACCAATGTTTTACCGAAAACCAACCGATGTTTTATAAGTAAAGCTGAAATACATGATGTAGCAATGATAGAGAGACAGCAGAGAAGATGAAGATGAAAGCACTGATGTAGCAAGGAGAGATAGCCACAATAGAAGAACAACACAGCAGAAATTATGACAGAGGTAGATGAGAAGAATAACAATGCTTTACCCAATACCAACTGAGATGACACCAAGCTTTGTGGAGGTAGATTTTTTGAGCCTGGAGAGAGGAAAAATTTTGCCCTTTATGAAGCTCTGTCGATGAAGATGATGACTTCGCTCGCTTTCTGATTTTGGAAGCCGTCAGTGCGTCCACCCATTTTTGAGATTGAACCCTGCGTGCGTGTGTGTTTTTGTTTCTGAGCTAAGGGTTAATTTTGTCCAAACAATTTTATTTTTATGCCAATAGGGGACCTGGGGACTTGGGAAGGATTAGAAAAATTATAATTCCTAATTTGTCATTATCTGTCTTGGGAGTCCTTAAATATCTTTTTTCCTATTTTAAATTTTTTGGACTAATAATTAATTTTTTTAATGCAAAGTCGTCATACACCAAATTCTTCAAAATAATTTGACCAAATAGCTGTTGACTCTCACTCCAGTTCAAAAGTGGGAGAAAATGACAATGAGTTTTAAAATTTACACTTCTTAACCAGCGGACGTTGGCTTGAGTGGAAGGGGGCTCAAGTTCGCTTAAGTAAGGTCTTGGGTTCGAGCCTTGTGTATGCAGAGTATGTCACTGGGAGAGGTCCCCGCTTCGGCGCCCGACCATACCTCGAGGGGGATTAGTCCCAGGCGAAGCCTGGGGATACCCTGCAGCGATGCAAAAAAAAATTTACACTTCTTAATCTTTCATAAATTGATGGCCTCAAAGTCAACACAACGCTTCCCGTCGCTGACACTTGCCAACGTTTCTCAACGTGATTGAATTGTTTTAATGATCGTTTAATTTGTATATTTGTAAAAATATTTTAAAAATAATGTAATTTGTAAAAATAAAATTTGAATAAAAATAAAAAAATTTACTAAAAATCTATTTAAATAAAAAAATAATAATAATTAAAAACTATCACTTTATCACTTAATGGAACTAAGTGCTATTAAACTGTGGTTCCACAGGTCTTCGTCTTAATGGAACTAAGTGCTATCAAATTGTGGTTCCACAGGTCTTCGTAGCTCTGGTCAAAAACAAGGTCTTCGAAGTGACTTGTCAATCCTTTATTCATGGGAAGGAGGCGAGAAAATTTCAAGCCACACCTACCGACACCTAACAGCGCAGATCATTTCCCTCTCATTGCTTCGTTCTGTAGAATCATTTCCTTGGACTGCCTCCATCTCTGCAGAAGCACAGCGAATTGATCCATGGCGGGAGCGTTGGTTGGTGGTGCTTTTCTTTCTGCTTTTCTTCAGGTGGCGTTGGACAAGCTGGCTTCTCGGGATGTTCTGGACTTCTTCAGGAAACCAAAATTCAACCAGACGTTGCTGAAGAAGTTGAACATCGTGCTGTTATCACTCGACGCTGTGGTTGATGATGCAGAGCAAAAGCAGATCGCTAATCCGAAGGTGAAGGACTGGATTGATATGGTGAAAGATGCGGTGTTTGATGCTGAGGATGTCTTGGATGAGATTGATTATGAAGTGTGCAAGCGCAAGGTGGAAGCCGAACTTCAGAGTCAAAACAGTGTTGCTGGCAAGGTACGAAACTTCTTCAATGCTTCAGTTAGTTCATTTGAGAAGAAAATTGAATTCAGGGTGAAAAGCGTCCTTGAAAATCTTGAATATCTTTCATCTCAGAAGGATATATTAAGATTGAATGAACGTGGTGGTGGTGCTGCATTGAGAAGTGCTGCCCTATTTAGATTGCCTACTACATCTTTGGTGGATGAAGCTGCAACATATGGTAGAGATGATGACAAAAAAACGATCATTGATTGGTTGCTATCAGAAAAGGACAACAGCCAACTGTCCGTCATTTCTATAGTGGGTATGGGTGGCCTGGGTAAAACTACTCTTGCGCAGCTTGTTTATAATGATAGGAGGGTGATCGATGAATTTCATCTCAAAGCTTGGGTGTGTGTTTCTGATGAGTTTGATGTCTTGAGGGTAACAAAAACAATTTATGAGGCAATCACTATGTCTAAGGATGATATCAACGATTTAAATATGCTTCAGATTAAATTGAAACAGCAATTAACTCATAAGAGATTTCTCCTCATTTTAGACGATGTGTGGAATGAAAATTATATGCTATGGGAGGCCCTCCAATCACCTTTCAATCAGGGGGCTTCGGGAAGCAAAATTCATCTAACCACCCGTAGTACAAAGGTTGTTTCAACCATGCGTTCTACAAAAATACTTTCATTGAAGCCTTTATCGGAAGGAGATAGTTGGTCATTATTCAGCAAATATGCTTTCCATGATAGGGATGTTCCTTATTTTAACTCTGACCTTGAAGAAATTGGTAGAAAAATTAGTAAAAAGTGCAAAGGATTGCCTTTAGCTTTGAAAGCCATTGGGAGTCTTTTGTATACAGAATTATCTCATGAGCAATGGAATGGCATTTTGAAAAGTGAGATATGGGAGGAGAAAAGTGATAGTAAAATTCTCCCTGCTTTGAGATTGAGTTATCTTTACCTCCCCTCTCATCTCAAGAGATGCTTTGCTTACTGCTCAATATTCCCCAAAGACTATGATTTTGACAAGGAGCTTTTAATTCGATTGTGGATGGCAGAAAATTTGCTACCATGTGCTCATCAAAGCAAAGACGCAAGAGAAGTAGGAGAACAAATTTTTCATGATCTATTGTCGAGGTCACTTTTTCAGCAATCAGCAGGAGATGAAACACGTTTTGTCATGCATGACCTTATTAATGATTTGGCGAAAGTTGAATATGGAAAGTTTTGTCATAGGTTGGAGGTTGATGAAGCAAATAATTTGACAAATATGACTCGCCATATTTCATATTTAAGAACTGAATTTGAATCTTCCAAACGGCTTGAGGTTATGTGCCAAGCTCCTAAACTGCGAACATTCTTACCTCTTTCAATGCAAGGACATAGAAATACAAGCCATACCTCTTTTTCTTACTTTATTTCTAGCAAGATTATTCACAATCTATCATCCAAATTTAGTTGCATCCGAGTTTTATCCTTATCTGATTATTTTCATCTTATGATGTTGCCTGAATCAATAGGAAACCTCAAACATCTACGTTATTTGGACTTATCAGGAACTAAAATAAGGACATTGCCTAATTCAATATGTCGACTTTATCATTTGCAAACATTAAAGTTGTGGCGTTGTCATAATTTGGACAAGTTTCCCATGGATTTGCATAAACTCATGAATTTGCGCCATCTTGATTTTCGTGAAACTCAGGTGAGAGAGATGCCAAAGCAATTTGGCAAATTGAAAAATCTCCGTGTGCTGTCATCATTTATTGTGGACAAATGTGGAGAGACCAACATCAAACAGTTAAAAGAACTTAATCTTTGTGGATTTATTTCCATCTCAGGGTTGCAAAATGTTGTTTCTCCTGTGGATGCTTTAGCAGCCAATTTGAAAAGTAAGATACACTTGAAGGAGTTAATGTTAGAATGGAGTATGGACAGTGAAAAGTCACAAAATGTCAAGGATGTGCTAGAGAAGCTCGAGCCTCATCATAATCTAAAAAAGCTATCAATTAGCAACTATGGTGATCTCTGGTTTCCAGATTGGTTTGCATATCACTCATTGTCCAACATAGTGTCCCTAGAGCTGAGGAATTGCAGATACTGTATGTCTTTGCCATCACTAGGCCTCCTTCCATCTCTTAAGTCACTGTCAATTATAGGGTTTCATAATATAGTAACTATTGGTCCTGAATTTTATGGAAATAGCTCTAATATTACATCCCTAGAAATCTTGAAGTTCGGAGATATGAAGGGTTGGGAGGAATGGAAATGTGAAGATATCTCAGGTGCTTTCCCGCATCTTCAAGAGTTGAGTATAGAAAATTGTCCCAAAATAAAAGGGCACCTTCCTCCACAACTGCCTTCTCTAATGATGCTAGTTATTTGCAATTGCGAGAGGCTTGTGGCTTCAATTCCTTGGGCTCCATCTCTTCATAAATTAGTTCTAAGACATTGTGGAAAGGAGCAGTTGGAATGTCTTCCATCAACTCTACAAGTTCTTGACATTTCTGGACACTTCCCAGAAATATTATCAATTGAAAAAATTGAGAATACCATTGCCAATTCCTGTCTTGAAGAGTTGAAGTTTTATGATTGTCCCCTGTTGGAATTCCCATTGCGTTACTGTCATAACATCATTCTTGCAATGGAGATAAGAGGAAGATGTGACTCTCTTAAGTCTTTTCCACTTGATTCATTCCCAAAGCTTCAGTCATTACGGTTGATTGACTGTAATAATCTTGAAATGATATTTGTTTCAGAGGGGCACCATCAGTGTCTTACAAGCTTGTGCATACGAAAGTGTCCTAAATTTGTATTATTTCCCCAAGGAGGGTTTTCAGCTCCCAATCTAGTATTTTGTTCAATTGAACAATTGGAGAATTTGAAATCATTGCCTGAGCGGATGCACATTCTCTTTTGCTCGCTCACACATTTAATATTAAGAAGCTGCCCACAAGTGGAATCATTTACTGAAGGAGGTTTTCCATCAAATCTCAGGGATCTTGCAGTCTTTGGATGCCCAAAACTCTTAGCCTCTCGAATGGGATGGAATTTGAATAATCTTACTTCTCTACGATCCTTGGCGATTGGAGAAGCAGATGATGAGTCTTTTCCTGGAATAGGACTATTTCCATCTACTCTTGGTTTCCTTGGGTTATTTAGCTGTCCAAATCTGAGATTTCTTGAACACAAGGGTCTTTGCAACTTGTCCTCCCTGGAATACATGGTACTCAGTGACTGTCCTAAACTCCAATACTTGCCAAAGGAGGGTCTACCCAATTCCCTTATTGAACTACGAATTGGAGGATGTGCTTTGCTCAAAAAGAGGATCCAAAAACGGAAAGGCAAATATTGGGCAAAGATTTCTCACATCCCTTTTATTGAGATTGACAATGATAAAGCGATTTTTACACCTTTCAATGACTAGTACATCAGTTTTCATAATATCTATTCATTCCTCGGGTATATATCTATTCCTTCTCCGAGTTTCTAATCATAAAATTATTTCTCTCTCTGTCTCTTTTTTTTTGCTATTTACTTATTTATAGAGTTGCTTGTTTATTTGAATTTCAAACTAGATGTGGTCCCATGCACTACATGGTATATAAGGAATGAGACGTCACACCTCATGGCTTATAAATAATATAACTTACTATAAATTTTATATTATATTTTGATATATTGATTCCCATGTTTGAAGATAACAATAATAATTGAATCTACACAAAATGGACATCATTTCTTCACATGAGCAACTTCTTTTTTGTTTGTCATACACAAGTCTAATTAGGCATTAGTTGGCCCCATACCATGTAGTAAGGGAAAACCTCATTTTAAATTTTGATGAAAAGAAAAAATATCATTTACTTAAGGGGCATGAGCTTTGGTTTTGTAGGAGATGCTTAATGTTCATGAGCTTTGGTTGATGAAATTGGCCCAAATATCACCTGGTTTACATTGTTCTTGAATTTGACAGTTGAGACAGTTTTCATTGCCGTTAAAGTGGACCAAGCGGCAGTTCTTCGGGAGACAAGCTAGTTTGGTGCTGCAACAACTGCAAGCTCCAGAGCCTGAACTGATTAAACTATAGAATGTAGACTATGTTCTTATTCAGGTTATCAAGTTAAATTGATCATTCACTTACGGATTATCAATTGTACCTTAAACCCATTATCATAAAGAATGGTTAACACTTCCAAACCTTTTAGATGATAATATGATAAGCAGATCATGAAAAGTTTTCCTTAATGTTTTGTGGTCGTTGGCTTTATATTGTGTTGCTGCCTTATTTAAATTGAGCCTTTGATGGTTGTATCAACCTCAAATTATACAGCTTCACTGAGCTACATATAACTATAGGTTTTTTTGAAAATATTTAAGTCATGAATTTCTTTGTTTTTTAATTATATTCTTTTGGCTGATTTCATATCAAAGTGATCATGCCAAATTATATAATTTACAATTAGAGAGCTGAACATAAGCAAGATTTTTCTTGCATGCATCTGCATCATCTTACAGCTAAATATGAATGCATACATTATCTTTTAAATTGAAGATTAGAATATCATTATTGCACCATAAATAGGTTTTGGAAACCTTATTTTGATATGAAATTACTGCATTTCAATTCCTTGCATTTCGAAATCCCAATGAAAAAGCTTAAATGGCATCAGGCAAACAGAGGCTTATTCAACTTTCTTTCCTTTGACAGGCTCAAGCTGTCAATTGAACATAAGAAACTCTTCTGATATACACCTCATACTGGGGACGTTGAGATGCACAGCTGTTTCTCTTTCCCTATTGAAAGAAATCAGGAGACTCCAATTTCTAAGGAAGGTATACTCATTTCCCTTCTACTTTTCACATAAGGGGCAGTAGTCATTTTCTCGGATACAACAACAACATTAGCTTTATCCCACTATGTGAGGTCGGCTACATGGATCATACGATGCCAACGGACTCTATCAAACACCATCTCCTCAGATAAATTATTTCTCAAAAAATCATTCCTTATAACTTCCCTCAATATTCTTTTTGGTCTTCCTCTATGGCTTTTGATAGGCCTCCAAGTTATTTGATCAACTCTTCTCACTGGTTCCTCTTACCCTCTTCTTTATACATGGCCAAATCACTTTAAATGATTTTTCACCATTTTCCCCTCTATAGGTGCTACTTCAACTTTCCTTCATATACAGTCATTTTGTATCTTATCCAATTTTGTATGACTACACATCCATCTTAACATTCTTAACTCTGCTACTTCAATCTTATGCTCTTGTTATTCTTTCAAAGCTCAACATTCACTACCATATAGCATTGTTGGCCTTATAACTATTCGATAAAATTTTCCTTTAAGTTTAGTAGGTACCTTGCAGTTATAAATAACTTCTGATACTTTTCTCCACTTTAGCCATCCAGCTTGTATCTATGCATAACATCCCCATCAATTTCATTATCATTCTATAAAATCGACTCTAAGTATTTGAACTTTGACACTTCTGGAATGGTTTACTCTCTAATTTTTACCTCTAAATCATTACTAATTGGCCTCTTATTAAATTTGCAATGCATATATTCTGCCTTACTTCTACTCAAGTGGAAACATTTTGATTCCAAAGTATGTTTCCATAACTCAAGTTTAAAATTGACCCATTCTCTCGAGTCCATAATTAAAACTATATCATCTGCGAAAAACATACACTTTAGAATTTCCTACTGTATTATGTTCTGTTAGAACATGCAAAACCAAATCAAACAGGTATGGACTCAATGAAGATCCTTGATGTAAGCCTATCTTTATAGGAAAGTCTTTTGTCTTACCTCCAGGGATTCTCACACTTGTTGTTGCCCTATCATACATATCCTTTATGGCTTGAATATAAGCCACACAAACACATTTTTTCTCTATTACTTTCCATAACACATCTCTTGGTACTCTATTATATGTTTTTTCCAAATCAATGAAAATCATATACCGGTTTCTCTCTTTACTCCAGTATCTTTCAATCAAATCTCTTAATAAATAAATAACCTGTAAACCGTTCTGGCATAAATCCAAATTGATTTTCTGAAAAATGAGACTCTTTTATGAGTCTACGCTCAATCACTGTTTCCCAAAGTTTCATGGTGTGACTCATGGGTTTTATCCCCTGATAATTTGCACAATTCTGAATATCCCCCTTGTTTTTGTATATAGGCACTAGAGTGCTCTTTCTCCATTCCTCTAGCATTTTCTTGGATCTTAAAATCTCGTAAAATAACTTAGTGAGCCACAAAACTCCTTTATCTTCTAAGCACTTCTAAACTTCGATAGGAATACCATCGAGACCAATAGCCTTACTATTATCCATTTTCTTGAGAGCTTCTTTTATCTTTCCAACTCGAATCCTACGATAGAAGTTCAAATTGAGACTATCTTCATGAGTTTTTAATCTTTCGGTATTAATAGTCATACCTAATCCATCATTGAAAAGCTTATAAAAGTAGCTCTCCCATTTTTCTTCAATATCATTATCTATAACCAAAATTTTTCCTTCCTCATTCTTAATGCATCTTACTTAGTTCAAATCTCTTGACTTTCTTTTCTTTCTCTTGGCAATTTTGTTAATCTTACGTTCACCATTCTTCTTCCTAAATCCTGGTAGAATTCCTCAAAAACTTTAAATCTAGCCTCACTCACTGCTTTTTTAGTTTTTTTTTTAACCAACTGATAACATTTCGAATTTTCATCGTTATTATACAAATATAAGGCTTTGAAACACTCTTTCTTATGTTTGATTTTTTCCTGCATACTCATATTCTACCACCAAGATTCTTTATCTTCAGGTTCAAAACCTTTTGATTCCCCTAAGACTGTTTTAGCAGTATCTCTGATCCTTTTAGCTATCTCATCCCACAAGATGTTAGCATTTCCTTGCAAGTCCCAATTACCTTCCTTCCTTGCAAGTCCCCAAAATTGTTTCTCATCTTTTAGTTACCACTACTTAATCCTAAGATTTAAGCCTTTTCGACTTTTCAGTTGACAGTTCTTAACCAGCACATTAAGAACCAAAACCTTATGTTGTGAAGTTAAGCTCTCACCAGGAATTACTTTGCAGTCTTTACAAGCTTTTCTATATGAGTTCCTTACAAAAAAGAAGTCAATTTACAACATTTGGACTCCACTCTTATATGTGATTAAATGCTCTTCCTGTTTCTTGAAACAGATGTTTACAATTATGAGGTTGTGAACCATTGAAAAATCAAGAATGGAATGCCCCTCCTTGTTTATTTCTCCAAAACCATAACCGCCATGAGCTCCTATGTATTGCCTTGTCTCTTTTCCTACATAATTATTAAGATCCCCCCCCAAATGAAGATCTTTTCCTCTTGTGGGATATCTCAAATCAAGCCCTCCAAATCTTCTCAAAACTTTTCCTTAATATGTGCTTTCAACTCTACTTAAGGTATATAAGCACTAATAACATTGAGAGTATCATACCCAATAGTCAATTTTAAGGATAAGATCCATTTTCCTATCCTTTTGACTCCTACCATATTCTTTTTCCAATCTTTGTCCACAATAATACCAACTCCATTCCTTGCTATAACCTTTCCTACGTACCAAAGTTTAAAACCAATAGTGTCTAACTCTTTAGTCTTTTCTCTCATTCATTTAGTTTCTTGAAGACATAAGATGTTAATTCTCCTCTAAATTATAGCATCCACCACCTTTATAGATTTACCTATTAAAGTACCAATATTCCAAGAACCAAATTGAATCTTGCTCTCCTGGACTAACTTCTTTACACACATCCATTCAGAATGATATGAGAACCCTTGCTTATTTAACACTACACTCGGGCGCTGATGTAGCGGCTCTATCTCATTTGACACTGCATTTGAGTCATACATCGCGTTACTTCTGGGCAACAACCTAGTCTTAGCACATATATGTCTCTTATTCATGTTATTAAAATTCGACAAATTTTTACATTGACTATCGAGGGCCTAACACAATCCTCCTCCTTTATTCGAGCTTGGGACCGGCTATGACACTACATAGGCGGAATTAGTCCTTTCCTCGGATAACAGTACCAAAATTGGAAATGAGAAGCTAGGGAAAATATGAATCACAAACTCTACGGGTATGTTTGATAGTTGGGATGACAAGAGCATGAAAGAAACAGAACCGGAAGGGACAGTTAAATTATAAGGACCCTTCCCTTTGTTTATGAAAACATTCTCCTCCAAAATCCTCCAAATTAAAATTTGACATCAAGGTTGCTTGAAAACCCTTCATTATCTTGCCTTTCTTATTTATAATTTCCCCAAGAAAATGGTTTCAATGAAGCCTTCTATTTCTTTCTTTTGTCATCCATTATCCCCTTTCCCAACATACCCTGGAAGAGATATTCACCAAATGTCCAAATCTTATTTGTCTAGCTCAACATCAGGTACTTACTCTTATTTGTCATCTTATTTATGACTGGAATATTACCTTTCAATGACTGGCAGTGCTTGGAAATGTATGCTGGTGCACCGCAATAGGTTAACACATCAAAGGAATAAAAGGGAATCACTCAACGTAGAGGTGACTTCAATTTTCATATCAGAACATCCTTGTTTGCTTATATCTTCATACATTAATTCATGACAGTTTTGATCCTAATTGAAACAAAGATGAGGCTTGTGACCCGTGATTTTATTTTTGTTGAACCCAGCTTGGGACTAAACCAAGTTGCAATCTAGTTCCCCTATATGGGTTAAATGGTGTAATATTTATTCTTGGTTTTTGATGATGCCAACTAATTTGTTTCTTTTATTATGACGTGTCTTCCAAATGCTTATTTAGCCTCTGTTATGCTGTATTAACAGTACAGGAGCCAATGCAAAAGGACAATGTCATTTTTTAGTGGTCTTCTATTCTAACAAGTAATCTTTTTGCATTAGGTTCATATTACTTCTCTAAAACACAACCAGAAAAGGGGCAAAATGTGAGTCTGGCCTAATGTGCTCTGAAGGAAACATAGGATCTGCTTCAAGTGAGAGATGCAAATGGTAGAAGCTAATATCGAATGCCATTAATGCTCTGAACATAAGGACATGGGGAGGTTGCCGAGAAAATTCGAGGCTCTCCGACTTCTCAAAATTCATTCATGAATACAACTCCCATGAAAGCAATGATTACCAAGAAGACGGTGTGCTTTCAAAGCTGCTGATCTGCTTCACATTCTCTGAGTGTCTATTAGCCTTGTATTTTACACTCTTTTAAAAGTTGAATTTTTGGGGAGATGTGAGCATTAGCTTCCCTTCTTTCTTGAATAAAAATCAAATTGTTTGGGGTTGCATATGGATGTTAAGGCCTTAGTGGCATTGCTGCTGTAGAGAGCTTGCTGGTTTCTTGGTTGAGGAAATATTGGTGTAAGGTCTGTACAAAATGTTTGACCCGCTTTCCCTAGGTTAGGGATACTAGAGACTTGACTGCCTTCTTGATTGTACAGTACTGTGATTACTTGCAATGGATAAAAATTTCTTGTTTTATACTTGAGAGCAGAATGTAAAACTTGAGATTTGAGTCCAAATCTTTGTACGTTGCAGTGTCATCTCCTCTTTTATTTTGAAGAAGATCTTTTGTTTAAATTATTTGTCAAATAATCTATTTGAAAAATGATATTTATTGATTTCAATTTTGCTATGGGAACTTTGTTATATGATATTCACAGCACTCAACTAAGTAAATGGATTTGTAATTCTAACGGAATTCTTTAAGGTATTGGTAAATGAACTAATAGAACAATTAATTGTTTAAAATGATTAACCAACTCCCCCTATATATTATTTTTTTCATTTTTGGCTTTAAGAAACTTCATTCAAAATTTTCCTAAAGCCTCATTCACCCAAGTCAACCAATGGGAGTGGGTGCATATATTTATAGTCACATTTATCAGTTCTAGTTTTGAAAGGCCATGAGTGTGAGAATCATATTTTCTTTTGGTATGAATTCCTGTTCATATTAGTAGCAGTCTCAGGCTTTCTTGGCATCATACGAAAATTAGAAAAGGCATACATAACAGTTAATGACTTGGCTGGTCAACCTAATACTGGATATGCAGCCATATTTTGCAGTAATCATCTCTTAAGAGAGATGAGGTTTATGACATAAATGATTACTTGAACATTCATTTTAAATAAAAATGCAGTTTTCTGATTTGTCATATGCTATGCATGCGAAGGAGTTCGTGCACTGCTCATGCAAAAAAAAAATTAAATTTGCATTAATTAGTAATAATTGATAGTGCCGGCTTAAGATAATAAAAGTTGTTCATATTTAAAAAAAAAAAACTAAACCCAACCAACATAAATGATTTTTTTTTTAAAGTTAATTAACTGAATTGAACAGAATAAACCAAATCAAATATATAAAACTTAGTTTGGCTCAGTTTGGTATTCATTTTGGGTTTGGTTTTACTCAACCCTAGATTCAGAAGCTTGCCGGCCATTCCAATTCTACACTTTTTTTTAAAAAGAAAAATTATGAAGTCAACAAATACCAAAGACCATATAGAGAGACGTTGGCCTAGAAAAAAAACAGAAGTCCAGATATAGACAATTCCCATAACTCTGACTTTTGTTGGGAAGTATATTCTCTATTTAAATAATTTTAATAAATTAATCATTTTTGTTGCTGTTAAAATGGGGACAATTCACATCTCTTTTTTGTTCGTTCCATGTACCTACATTAGGCGGACCTTTCCTATATAGTAACTATACTAAATATTACTATAACACCATACATTCTTATTCATAAATTAAAATAGAGACAATTTATCCATCCATTTGGAGTTTTTTTACCTTAGGTGAGCACTAAAAGTATCCCCTAACTGATAATTAAAAGCTAATTTCTTTAAAGCATAAAAATAACTGAAATGAGTTTTGTCTTTACCAACTTTTGTCTAGTTCTGCATTTTGGAGTTTTTTTGTTTTGTTCTCTTGGTGTGTAGTTTGGAATTGTTTTCAATGTTGCTTCACTTGCTTGGATACTGTTGTTTTGATTTTCTAGTTGTTTAATAATAATAATAATATGCTCTTTCCTGGTCAAAAAATCCATAAATTATTAGTCAAATATTTTTCTTTAATAAAAATAAAAGATTGGAAAAATCAATATTAATATATTATAACAAATTAGAATTCATAATTATGGTAGTTTTACTATTTGTATATATGTAGTTTTTTTTTTTTGCCATTACCTTATATAGTCAGATAAGCCTGCCTCAAACAATTTAAACCAAACAATTAAAAAAAAAGTTTTTGTTCATCACATATGTGAAGTCAAACAAATACCAAATTCTTCCAAATAATTTGACCAAATAGCTACCAAAAAGCTATTACCAGTTACTTTGGTTGAAAAGTGTCAAGTGAAAAGACAATTTTCTCTAATAATAAATAAAAATTCTTGCAAAAGCAGCAAAAATTTATATACATACTCTTAATTAAAACATGAGAATTGTGGACATTTTTTACAGGAACGTAATAATTAAAAAATTTTAATAAATAAATAAATAAATTTATAATCAAATGATATATTTTTTAGTAATATTATAATTTTTTCTGGCCCCAATTTTCTATATTATTATTAAAAATGAAATTATTTAAATAAAAATAAAAAAAATTCACTTTACAAAGTCAAAGCACAGTAACTCACTAACACCATAAAAATAATTGTTTTTGGCCAACACAATAAACGTTAAAAGCGGACAGCAATAAAATAATATAATTAAATCAATAAACTTTGGAGTCAAAATGTTTTGTCGTGAAATATGTGAGCGGGAGGACGGATCTTTTCCTTCCAAACTTAACACATCACACCATTTCCATCCCTTTCTGCTTTTACCGAATCATTTGCTTCGGTTAAGCTCCATCTCTGCAGACGCACAACGGCTTCATCAATGGCGGAGCGTTGGTCGGTGGTGCTTCTCTCTCTGCCTTTGTTCAGGTGGCATTTGACAGGCTGGCTCCTCGCGATTTTCTGAACTTCTTCAAGAAACGAAAATTGAACCCGACATTGCTAAATAAGTTGAACATCATGCTGCTATCCATCAACGCTGTGGTTGATGACGCAGAGCAAAAGCACATCGCTAATCCGAAGGTGAAGGAAAGGATTGATATGGTCAAAGATCATGCTGAGGATGTCTTGGATGAGATTGATTATGAAGTGACCAAGCACAAGGTGGAAGCTGAACTTCAGACTCAAACCACTGCTCCTCGCAAGGTACGACATTTCATCAGTTCTTCTGTTAATTCATTCGAGAGGGAAATTGAATCTAGGATGAAAAACGTCGATGAAATTCTTGAATATCTTTCATCCCAAAAGGATATATTAAGATTGAATGAATGTGATAATGGTGCTGGAATGAGAAGTGCAGTATCAGATAGATTGCCCACAGCATCTTTGGTGGATGAAGCTGGAACGTACGGAAGAGATGATGACAGGGAAAAGATCATTGAATGGTTGTTATCAGACAACGATGACAGTCAACTATCAGTCATTTCTATAGTGGTTATGGGTGGGTTGGGTAAAACTACTCTTGCCCAGCTTGTGTACAAGGACAGGGGGTGATGGAAGAATTCGACCTCGAAGCTTGGACATGTGTTTATGATGATTTTAACGATTTATGAGGCAATCTGTTTGTTTAACGATGACATTAATTAATATTATGTTTGAGAATTTTTTTTGTATGGAATGAAAGAGGGTGGAATGACTAAGGGAGTAAATCATTATTTAGATAGATATTTTTTTTATAATGGAATGGAATGGTAAGGGAGAGCCTCTCAAACTATTCTTAACTATTCAAAATCTAATTTTTATTGTTCCCTTAAATTGGAGATCATAGATGAAATGACTTGAATTTTATATTATATTTATAAAATTATCCTAATTTATATTAAAACACATCTATTTCTAATAATATTTATCATTAATCTCTTCTTTATTACTTCTATTTTCTTCACTGTATAGAATTATTCCCTGGTCTTTCAATCACATCAAACTATCCTCCTAATCTTTTCATAGTGTAAGGATTTTTATTTTTTTTATTAGGAACTTTGAATTTAAAAATGGTGAATAATCTTTTTCCTTAACAAATTGCAATTGTAATCTTTATACTTGTAGAGAATAATAAATAAAAAAATCTTATTGCTAAAAGGCTACTTGAGAAAAAATATTTAAAATTTATTAAAAAATATTTTGTATTTTTTTAATTCCAAGTAATTTTATATTTTTATCTAAATTAAATTATAAGGATAATATAGAAAAGAAAATATTATAAACTATTTCGTTCCATTAATTTTATAATAATTTTTAAACAATGGCTAAATGAAACCGCTGCTTTCCGTCTGAAAACTCTCAAACAATGAAACATTATGTTCCCTTCTATTTCATTCTAGTCTATTCCATTCCGTTCCATTAATGACCGCTCTATTCCATTCTGTATTAAACTTCCAAACATACCCTAACACTCTGTTTGGTTTGAAATTTTTTAAGGGGAGTTGAGGGAATTAAATTCCTCCCCTTGTTTGGCTAGAAAATTGGAAGGAATTGGGGAAATTTAATCCCTACCAATCCATTCCTCCATCTCTTTATAAATTTCCTTTAAATTGGGGTGTTCTGGAAGGGAAAAATATTTATTACTTAATTCTCTTTAATCCCTTCTTAAATTAAATAAAATTTTATTAAAATTGTTCCAATCCCTTTCTCTTCAATTACATTAAATAAAAAAATTTTAAAACTCTTCCAATTCCTTCACCTCTAGTCCGCTTCATTAAAACCCACAATATTCTCCCTTCAATCCGTGGAACCAAATAGAACTTTAAAGACCTAAATATCCTTCAAATCAAATTAAAGCGGTTGTTGACTCGAGAGATTTCTTCTCATCTTAGATGATGTGTGGAATGAAGATTATGAGCCTGCAATCACCATTCAATCCTGGGGTCTACGAAGCAAAATTCTTCTAACAACCCGCAGTGAAAAAGTTGTTTCAACAATGCGATCTACTAAAATACTTTCATTGAAGCCCCTATCAAAAGAAAATAGTTGGTCGTTATTCAATAGATACGCATTCCACAGTGTAGATGTTCTTCGTTCAAACTCTAACCTTGAAGAAATTGGTAAAAAATCAGTAAAAAGTGCAAAGGGTTGCCTTCAGCTTTGAAAGCTATTGGGAGTCTCTTGTGTAGGGAATTATCTCATGAGCAATGGAATAGCATTTTGAAAAGTGAGCTATGGGAGGAGAAAAGCAATAACAAAATCCTACCTGCTTTGAGATTGAGTTATCGTTAACTCCCCTCTCATCTCAAGAGATGAATGTTATTAAAATTTTTTCTCTCCTTATTTGGCAATCAGGAGGGGAGGAAAAATGTTATTAAAATTTTTCCTCCCCTCCCCTTATATATTTTCCCCCTAAATTGAGGTAATTTGAGGAAAAAATGTGTTATTGTGTTCAAAATGACTAAAATACTCTTCATTTTTTTGTTACTCGGCCACACAATATACTGGTCAGTCTTATCCTTATATTAACTTAAATAAATTAAGGATATAATAGTCAAATTATAATTATTTTCCCTCCTTTCCCCTCCTAACCCAAACAAGGTAAAATTAAAATTCTTTCACTAAAATCCCTCTTTTTCCTTCCAAACGAGATAAAATTAAAATCCCTTCTTTTCCCTCCCCTTCCTTTCTCTCAATTAAAATCTCTTCCCTCCCTTTCCCTCCTTTGAACCATTCAGACCATAAAGATTATGACTTTGATAAGGAGCTTTTAATTCGATTGTGGATGGCAGAAAATTAGCTACTATGTGCTCATCAAAGCAAAGGTACAAGAGAAATGGAAGAACAATTCTTCCAAGACCTATTGTCGAGGTCACTTTTTCAACGGTCTGCAGGAGACGAAACACGTTTTGTCATACATGACCTTATTAATGATTTGGCAAAAGCTGAGTATTAGGTAGATGAAGCAAATAATATGACAAAAATGATCCACCATGTTTCATATTTAAGAACTAACTATGATTCTTCCAAACGGTTTAAGGTTATGTACCAGGCAAATGGATTGCGCACGTTCTTGCCTCTATCTATGCACGGTCATAGAAGTACAAGCTATACCTCTTTTATTCAATTGTTATCTAGCAAGATTATTCATGATCAGCCATCTAAGTTTGGTTGCCTGCGAGTTTTATAATCATAATGCAGTGTTGCCCGAATCAATAGGAAATCTCAAACATCTACATTATTTGGACTCATTAGGAACTAAAATAAGGAAATTGCCTGATTTAATATGTCAACTTTATCATTTGCAAACATTACAGTTGTGGCAATGTCGTAATTTGGAAAAGTTGCCAATGGATTTGCATAAACTCGTGACTTTGCGTCATCTTGATTTCCGTGAAACTCAAGTGAGAGAATGCCAAAGCAATTGGGTAGATTGACAAATCTTCAAGTGTTATCATCATTTGTTGTGTATAAATGTTAAGAGACCAACATCAAACTGTTAAAAGAACTTAATCTTTATGGATCGGTTTCAATCTCAGAGTTGCAAAATGTAGTTTCTCCCGTGGATGCTTTAGCAGTCAATTTGAAAAGCAAGATACACCTTAAGGATTTAACGTTGGAATGGAGTGCAGATAATGAAAAATCACAATATGACAAGGATGTTTTCGCTCACTCGGACTTCTAATAATAAGATGCTGCCCACAACTGGAATCATTTATTGAGGGAGGATTGGCATCAAATCTTGTGTATCTTGAAGTTTTCGGATGCCGGAAACTCATAACCTCTTGAATGGGATGGGATTTGAATAGTTCTTCTCTACAACTATTGGGGATTGGAGATGCAGATGATGAGTCTCTTCCTGTCATAGGACTACTGCCACCTACTCTTGTTTCCCTTGGATTCTATAATTGTCCAAATCTTAAATCGCTGGAACACAAAGGTTTTTGCCACCTGTCCTCTCTGAAATGCTTGGGTTTCCGTGATTGTCCTAAACTCCATTACTTTCCAAAGCAGGGCATGCCTAGTTCTCTTGTTGAACTACGAATTACGGACTGTCCCTTGCTCAAAAAGAAGATCCTAAAGCAGAAAAGTAAATATTGGGCAAAGATTTCTCACATCCCATTTGTTGAGTTTGACAATGATACAGTAACTTTCGGTGAGCTTCTCAATGACAAGTGCATCAGTTTGCATGCTATTTGCTTACTCCTCATGTATATACCTACTCCTTCTCTTTGAATTTCAAATTATAAAAATATTTTTCTTTTATTGGCTGTGTTGACTTATTTATAGATTTACTTGTTTGTTTGAGTTTCAAATCATAAAAACTAGATATGGGTCCTATGTTCTAGATATGGGCCCTATGTATTGCACGAAATTTGATTGTAAATTGTAAGTCTACTATAGATTTTATATCATATTTTGATATATTGATTCTCATGTTTGTAAATACTAATAATAGTTGAAACTATACAAAATGCACATCATTTCTTAACATGAGCAAGTTCTTTTTCGTCTATCATCCCCAAGTTTAATTAGGCATCAGTAGTTTTCTGGCTTGTCAAAAAAAAAAAATTAGGCATCAGTTGGTCCTGTACCATGCCCCAAGAGGGAAAAAAAATTCATTTTAAAATTTGATGAAAAGAAATATTATCTTTTACTTATTCTGTATATAATCTTGCTGAGTCATAATATCACATCTTTTTTATTTTACAGAAAATCTATAAAAAATGCAATTATGATTCTAGGTTCAATTCTTCAAATATCAAGTAGCACAGTAGCACTCTTATCAGAAACATCAAGCTTTGACCTGTACTGAACTGAACATAACCAGAATTTCGTAGGAGATGCTTAATGTTCATAAGCTTTGGTTGATGAAATTGGCTCAAAATCACTTGGTTTCCATTGTTGTTGAATTTGACAGTTGAGACAGTTTTCATTGCCATTGAAGTGGCCCAAGAAGCAGTTCTTGAGACAAGCTGTCTGGTGCTGCAACAACTCCTAGACTCCAGAGCCTGAACAGACAAAACTCTAGAATGTAGTGTATGTTCTTATTAGCTTCAATCCAGGAATAATTTATTATTTGTAAAAGACATTTAGTCATTACATATATTATGAATTTTTGTCAGGCAAAACTCAATTTAACTCAACTATTTAATAAAGAGTTATTATGATGTTGTTAAACATTTTATATTAATGAATCAAATAGTAAGAGTGACAAAATGTGACTAATATTAATCAATAATTATCATCTGCAAGGTCAGTTAAATATTCTTGATCATTACATTTTTCAAAAGGACTAAACTTATATACTTTTCCTTATATGTTTTTTATACTATTTTCCAATTAAAATTTAACATGTAGAACTTTGAAATTTTTTTATATTTAAGGAGTTAACACTTTTAATATATAATTAATTAAATCTATAATGTATTAAAAATTAATCCACATATTAACTTTTAATTGAAAAATAGTACGAAAAGTACACAAGAAAAAGTATATAAGTATTTTCTTTTTCAAAAGCCTAAAACTTTGATATCAAATCTTCAAATATCAAGTAGCACAGTAGCATTGTTAAAAAAAAAACATCAGGCTTTGACCTGCACTGAAGTAAACATATATACCCAGAATTTCATAGGAGACACTTAATGTCCTTGAGCTTTGGTTGATAAAATTGGCCCAAAATACTTAGCTTGCATTGATGTTGAATTTGACAGTTGAACAGTTTTCATTGCAGTTGACGTGGCCCGAGCAGCAGCTTTTAAGGAGAGAAGCAAGTTTGGTGCTGCAACAACTCCGAACTCTAGAGTGCAGAGTATGATCTTATTCAGGTTACACTGATATTTCACTTACTGATAACGCATTGTAATTCAGACATGTTAAACACTTACAAACTTTTTAGATGATAATATGATAAGCAGATCATTGTAGGAATGTTTTCTTTCATGTTTTGTGATGGTTGGCTTTTTATTGTGTTTCTGCATTATTTAAGGTGAGCACTTGATGGTTGAATCAACCACAAATTATACAGCTTCTGAGCTTCACAAAGCTACATATAACGGTAGTTCCCCCCCCCCCCTCCCCCCTTCTCTTTTTTCAAATCTTTATTCATGCATTTCTTTGTTTTTAATTATATTCTTTATTAGATTTCATATCGAAGTGATAAGTTCGAAATATGTAATGTACAATAAGAGTGCTGAGCATAAGTAAGATATTTTTTCCTGCATGTATGTGCATCCAAGATCTTTGTAATATTTATTTTAATTTTCTAGTGTGACATTTGACTAACAGCTAAAATATGAATGCATAGCTTCATCTTTTACATTAACAACTATGATATCATTATGGCACCATGATAGGGTTGTGGCAACCATAATTTTGAAATAATTTTTGCCTTCAGCAATTTGCATTCACCTTTGGTATTTGGGTTATAAGCCGATGGTGAGAATCACTAAACATGATTGTCTTTTTATAGAAACTTCATTTAATAGTTTATAAAAAAGACTTCATTTAATACTTTATAGATTGCCTTTTTGCATTATGTTGATGCTTTTGACTACTTGACTGTGCTGTTACATATAATTTTAGGAACACACAGAATGGTAGTAGTTTATTTTCCAAGACCTTGAATAAGCATTGCAGCATGTGAGAAATTTTGATAACTTAAAGGTAGAATATTATAAAAACAACAATTATGAATCCATGAAATGAAATTACTGCATTTTAATTCTTTGCATTTTGAAATCCCAATGAAAAAAGCTTAATGGCATTACGCAAACAAAGACTTTTTTGCCTTTCTTTCCTTTGACAGGCTCTCATATTGTCTACTGAACACAGGTGACTTCTGATATAAACCTCATATTGTAAACACTGAGATGCTGTTCTCTCTCTTTCACCATTGAAATCATGAGACTCCAATTGCTAATGAAGGTCTACCCTTTCGCTTAAAGATTTATCTTGATATGAGTCACCAGCTTTAAGGGTATGTTTGAGAGAATGGAGGACAAGGGCAGGCAAGAGACAGAAGGGGAAGGGATGGCTAAGTTCCCTTCCCATTGTTTGGGAATGCTTTCTCCTCCAAAATCCCCTAAATTAAAATTTGACATCAAGGTTACTTGAAAATCCTTCATTATCTTTTTCTTATTTGTAACTTCCAAACAAGAGAAAGGTTTCGATGAAACCTTCAATGTTCTTATCTTCTCATCCATTATCCCATGTCCAAACTTACCTCGGAAGAGAAATTCACCAAATCTTATTTGTCTCAATATCTAGTAATTACTCTTATTCGACATCTTACTTTACAACGCGAATATTTCCTTTTTATGGCTAGCAGTGTTGTGAAAAGCATGCTGGTGCACTGAAACAGGTTGACACATCGAGGGAATAAATGAATCCCTCACCTTAGAGGTGACTTCTATTCTCTTATCTGAACATCCATGTTTGTTCACATATCTTGTTACGTTAATTCACGACAGTTTTGATCCAAATTACAACAAAGAAAAACCTTGTGAAACCTGTGATTACATTTTGTTGAATCAAGCTTGGCAACTAAACCAAATTGCAATTAGATGTTGTCTGTGATGATTCCAATTAAGTTGTTTATTTTATTAGAATGTGCCTACTTACCCTCTATTATACTGTATCCAAAATGCTGGAGCCAAATGCAAAATGGCAGTGTTCTTTTTTTGGTTGTCCTCTATCCTAACAAGTATTCTTTTTGCATTAGGTCCATATTAACCAGAGAAGGAGAAAATTACGAGTCAGGCCTAATGTAATCTATAGGAAACGAAAGCTCTGCTTCAAGTGAGAAAGCCGAGCTGCAGCATGGTGAAGATGCAAATGGCAGAAGCCCATCTCAAAAGCCATTATTGCTCTTGAAATATGGACATTGGGAGATTCCCAAGAAAATTTAATGCTCTCAAACTGCTCATAATTTGATGAATGCAACTCCCATGCAAGCACTGCATACCTAGAAGACAGTGTGCTTTTAAAGCTGCTGAAATCTATCTTCTTCACATTCTAAGTTTCTATTAGTCTTATATTGTACACTCTTTTAAAAGTTGAACTTTTGAGATCTTGTGAACTTTAACTTCCCTTCTTTCATGAGTGAAATTCTAGTTGTTTGGGGTTGCCTTTGGATAAAGTTGTGAAGGCCTTAGTGGCGTTGCTGCTGTAGAGAGCTTGCTGGGTTCTTGGTTGAGAAAAATAATGAGAATGTAAGCTATGTAAAAAGTTTGAGAAGCATTCATTATGTTAGGGATACTAAAGGCTTGATTGTCTTCTTGATTCAAGTAGAATATTCACAGCATTCAATTAAGCTAACGGGGTTTTTTATTTTAACATAATTCTTTTAAGACTAGCATTGATGAATGAACTAATTCATTCAAAATAGAGTAATTAATTGTTTTATACAATTAAGCAACTAATCTTATTTATTTATATTTTTCAATTAATTTTGCCCAAAATCTCATTCACCCAAGCCAACCAATGGGTGCATATTTATACTAATAATTAGCAATTCTAGTTTTAGGTCATGACAACGAACATCATATTTCCTTTTAATATGAATTCCACTTCATCATATTTCTTTATTCAGTTACTTCTAGTTTCCTGCCTTTGCAGATCTCACAGTTTTGTATACCAGTGTTGTATGAAACTTGGAACAGGGGCATGATGGTAAACTTGCCTATACATTTGTGCAGAAGCCTCGATGAGACATAGTTGAACAACTTGAAAACTATGCTGTTAGGGAGAATTGAATAGGAATAGAAGGTAGAAGAGAGATTAACAGAATCCGAAACTCATTAACTGTAAGAACATTTTTCCTCTTCCAGATACATGCTATTGAAGTAGCCTGTGAATGTTTGGGGAAATTGGTGGAAGACAGAATTAGAACTTGATTATAATAGTAATTGATTCTTACCTATGTATACAAATATAATTATGGTCTAAAATTTATAATTAAACATTCTTTTGAGAGATGGTTAGCATGTGTTTAAATTTTCTAAGGTATTTAGAAGGATAAGTAAAGAGAGAGAAAAAAAAAGAAGTTAACTCAATCCATATCATTTTATATATTTCATCATTTCTCTCTCCTCATGTGACGTGGGTCTCACTCAAATCCAAATCTTTTTTAATGATAGGAAGGTCTTGTGAAGAGAGAGAGAGTGTGTGTGGTAAGATTTATATATTAGGTAAATCCTACCATTTTTTCTATCTCTCTTCAATAGATTTCTAGTCAGTTAAACTATTTCTGTTAATATCTCTTTTCTTTAATCTCTTTTGATCTAACTAATTAATTCATTCATTTGCTTACAATCCAGCTTTAAGTTCCTTATAATAGTTATTATTATGCCTATAGGCTACAGCACTCGTCGGAAGAACATCCTTGTACTTTCTTAGTCCTTTTTCTGCACCAGCCTACAATTAAGGATTGATCTTTACGCATACTACGCACTTCATGTATTTCCCATTGCATCTATGTACATGCATTATTATTGTTGTTACATATTTTCTTTAAGAGTATATATATTATATGAAATGAATGTGATATTTGGAGCCGCGCAAGCCAGGTAGCCAATTTAAATTGTAGAAATCTACTTATCAACAATGATGCGCAAGAATTTGTTTTACAAAAACAATATAAACGTACATATTAATATTGACAATTTATTGTCTCTGAGAAATATAAAATAAACTGGTTAAATTTAGTTTAATAATATGTAGCTATAAATGTGGCAGTGATATTCCCTCAAATCAGATATTGAAACCTCAAAGATAGCATTCATTGAGGAAAAAGAAGTGCCAACAGAAGGCATCACAGAGGGCCAAGTGCTTGCTTCTGCAATTTATGATCATTGAAGACCTTCCCTTATGTGAGTTTGTATTATTGAACTAACATAGCTACTAACTACCAACTACTATTCTCCAAACTAAAAGATAAGCAACCCTAACCACTATCTCACTGAATATCTTTTAGGCCTAATATTCATTGACCTGATTATTTTATCATTCAGCTACTACCCAGATTAGTCATCCTTACATCTAATTAACACCATCACTCAGGAATTGTTGGGAAAGGAAAAACAGTTAGAGGACATTTTCTTGAATCAAACGGGCTGCCTTAATAGAGTTGATAGAGACTAGATAGCATAACGTGTTTAGTTTTACATTAAGAAAAATTAATTATTTCTAAACCCTATCTCAATAGTATACTTAGATTCTCTAAGATCAATTCTTTTGAGGTATAGAGATTATTGAAGTAGATTTTGTATCTCCCAACAAAGTCTTTTCTATACACATGATTAAAGATCAAACCCAGAACGACATATTTAATAGACTTAACTATATATCAATTGTATCTAAACTTTGTTAGTATCTTAATATTTAGACCTGTTTTAATACTTATTAATTGATATCAGAAATAATGTTGGCGTGGTGATTCCAGAAAGAATACCAACAAGGTTTCAATAGGTGAGGAAAGTCAAGTGAAGTGCCGCAAAATATAGTTGCCAAGACAGACTCCCCATGAGCACAACCAATGGATGGAGACTATTATAATATAATATGTTTAATCTCACAAATAAACCACTCTATAAAGAGAATCAAATCTCTCATCTCAATGATCATTTTTTGAGGGTTCTCTAAACCAGTTGGGTGCCCATCAGGAGGCTAATCGCCAATAAATCAAATCCATACCAAACCATGTGTCATCAATAGAATGCCACAGCCTGATCTCTTCCAATCCAAATCAAGATGCGGCTCAAAATATCATTTGATTAGGAATGAGTTGGAAAATCAAAATCAGCATAAATTTAATGCTTTTAAATAAAAACAAGTCTTAGAGGATATATTACAAAAAACTAATACATCTATTAAAAAGCCAGCATCAGGATCAGATCTGTAGACTCAGGTAACCAAAGATTAATAATATATCAAACCAGCATATATTTCAATGAAACCTGCATTTAATAAATCTTCACATGTCTGTTTCGTGTTTACGATTAACGTGCTTATTTTTTTTTATGAGCTTAAGTCTATCAAAGAATATTCCTCGATAATATTGAGGACCAGCATCAAACACTTCGCTCAGCCTTGTATAAATTTCATCATCAATAAAGCAAGCAGTTGAAAATAAACAAAATGAGAACCCCCTGCAAGCCAACAAATCATACAGACCGAGAGCAGAATCTTTCTGGTTTCTGGGGTTTCAAGCTTTTCTCCTCTCCATTCCAATGCAATCTTCTATATGAGACAAAGTATAGTTCAAAAATTTTCAATTCTGCCTGGGCTTGAAATCTACAGTAATGGGAAGAAAATAAATTTTTATTCCATCTCTTCACTTGTTCATCTTGTGGGCTTCTTTTAAATATGGTGCAGAGAAAGATTCCCAGCAAGGTTTTTGTCCAATCAGATAATGTTGAATTTGATAAGCACTTGGCACCCTCGCAGATGTCTTCTCAGCATCAAGATGACGAAGGCAGTGGAGCTGATATGAGTAAGTCAAGATCAATTCAGCTTTCTGGCTTAGAGGCTTTCCAATCACCGCCTTCAAAACGAAGCTTTTCAAAACCAAAAAAGCCATCACCTTTTCATCTTCCAACTGCTGCCACATCCCCACAAAAGCAGCAGCCATTGATGAGAACAGGTAGGTCACTCCATTACATGAAGCACACCATCAGTTCAGGCGCAAAGAAGGAGCTTCTCCCAGCGAGTCTTCAGAGTACTCAATCTGATTCTGATAATAAGAATCAACGGCCAAAATTTTCCAGTAATTGGAAAACCAGCCTTGTTCCTGGTAAGCAACCTGCAAAAACTTTGACAAGACCATCAAGCTTGAAGTTGGTGAGCACTTTAACACAGAATCCAAGTTTTAAGTCCTCAAGTGCATGTCCAAGAAAATCCTCCAAAATAGCTCTGTGTGCAGATATGGATGCACAGAGAACTAGTTGTTCAACTCTGAAGAACTCAATATCTCCTGCATACCTCATGCTTAATCCTGGGGTTACCAAGTCAGAGAGAACTTCAGTTGTTAAGGTTTGCCCATATACATTTTGCTCTCTTAATGATCAACGTCATACTCCTTTGCCTCCACTGAAGAGCTTCTTGTTGGAAAGGAGAAGTATTTTCAAGTCCCAGAAGACTAGGAAGCAGGAAGCACTAAGGCTTCAAAGATTGAAGTTGCCCCTCAAAACAAAAGATTCTGATATTGAGCAGACTATTATTGATGGCAAGTCTGCATGTGACGATGCAGAAATAGGTTTCTTCATTGAAATCTATGCTAAAGTAAAGGAACATGAAGCAAAACCAACAGCAGCAGGTGATGGATATGAAATCAGAAAACTAGAATCTTCTGAAGAGCTTCAGGATCAAGAAGTTAATAAGTATATAATTGAGGACAACAGCTTGGCTGCAAGAAAGGATAACATCAAACAGGTTACCACAAGTATGCTTGATGAGTCCCCTTATCTTGAGTCAAATCGCCAGGAAGATTTCCAAAAATACAGTGATGATACAGTAACTGAGGCAGATACCACGCCTAGAATTCATCAAAAACAAAATGCAGAATCTGCAAATGAAAACCATCCACCTAACTATTCTCATGATGATATAAGTATGGAAAGCTGCTGCAGTGAGATTTTGGGAAGAAGTGAAATGGATGTTTGTGATTTTGAAGTTACTGATACAGAGTGGAAGGAGAAAAAATTTTGCACCTCAAAGCTTGAAGAGAAAGTTGTTTCAGCTGTCTTGATAGAGGAGGAAACTGAGTTCAAAGTTGAGTCTTTATCAGAGAGTTCACTTGAGGCGTCTGTAAGGTCAGATGACATCCTTAGCTGTTACAAGGACATTACAGTTACAGAAGCACCCCAAGAAGCCAATGCACAAGAAAATGGCTGTTTTGAAGCACAACCTTATGGCACTGTTGCTACATTTGAAAACAAAGAGACTAAAGAAACTGGTCACAGATTAAATGGCGTCAGTTGTGACCAATATTCTTCTTTAATAGAGGAAGTATTTCAGGATTTGACAAACGCAGAAGACAATGATGGAAAGAATGAAACTTCTCTAGATAATGATGTCAATTGTGCCACAGATGTACTTAATGATGTGCAGGAGCATATATCTCTTAAAGATGGCACAACTATGTCACTAAATGATCAAATCTATGAAGCTTCTAAAGAAGGATGTAAACTAAATCAAGTTGAAAGAGCAAGAGATAAAGGTAGCAGGAGGCTGGAGATGGAAAATACAGAAATATATCAAGATTTTGCCAAACAAGTGGAAAGTAATGGTTATGGAAGTCAAGGTCACAAGATCAGTGAGCCAAACAAGATTGATGAGAACCATGAAGACAGAGAATCAAGTTCAGAGACTGATGATAGAAGCATTAGCCAAGTGAAAGAAATTCAATTGAAAGATGGGCACAGTGAAAATATCTGTGCTGCTCAAGACACGGAAATGTTGGAAGGAATTAAAATTGAAGCTAATAAATTCAAGGGCACCAGTTGCACAGGTAGTGAAAATCAGAAAACAAGCAAAAATTGGAGAGAATTGAAGCAGAAGATACCTATGAAGGATGATGAGCAACTAAGGCAGTTGAATGCACGAAAGCCAAACTTTTTGCCTTTGATTCCAAATCCAGAACGAGAAAAGGTTATGCTCAAACATCAGAAGATGGATGAAAGAAGTGCAGAGCAATGGATGGTTGATCATGCACTTAGACAAGCAGTCACCAAACTTGCTTCAGTGAGGAAAAGTAAGGTGGCACTGCTGGTTGAAGCTTTTGAAACAGTAATGCCAGTAGCCAAAAGGCAAACCCAGAAGAAAGGTTCTGCCTTTGCCCATGAAAGAACTATCCAAGCTTGAAACATAGATGTTCTGAGGTAAAGACACATACATTTCCTCATCCTTCTCTTGCATTTCCTTTATCACCATCAACTGTTTCACTGTCATGAAATTTGATAACCAAAGAAAAGATAATAGGAATTCTTTTTGGATTGGCATACAATCGAAGATAAAAGGTAAGAAAATTCAAGTGCCACCTTTAGGGGCAGAGTATCAAGGCAAGCACAAGATAGCCAATTTCTGAGAGTAATCAGCAATCCTATAGCAACCAGCAAAACATCGAGCAACTCCTTTCTAAAACAAGGAGACAAAACAACTCCAAGCAATAACAGGCTGGTGACTGTTTGAGTGAAAAACGAAGCTCATTGTAAAGCTTCCATGTTATTTGCATCACACATACAATTGTGAACGAAAATAACTGATAAAGAACAGTACTTTCAGTATTCTCTTTTGAAACATTGTCCTTTGTTTCTGCCTTTAACTTGTCATATTTAGAGTTAGGGGCATTAAGAGAGTAAACGAATATAGATATGGATCTAGCATTGAGCTCAGTTATGAAATTCTTGTGTGAAATGAACTAGATAAACTACAGTTCTTTGAAGTAGAAACGTCCTTGACCCCAAATAAAAATGAATAAATAAAGAGACAAAGTATAAATGAACAATAAATTTTACAATTAAGCAATTTTTTCACAAGCACCCCTTAACGTTCTAGCCTAGACTGTTCATTCAGAAAGGTAGACAGCATCTATATAGGTCCGGGCAAACACATATCTATAGATAGAGATTCTATAATCAGATATCTAAGTTGTCCAAGGTAACTTCCCATGTGAGAGCAATCTGACATTAGCTGCAAGTCTGCTTTTTTCTGGATGACCTCTGCATGTTCACTTGGATCTGAAACTTATTTAACCTTGATATCTTCATTAAACAATTTAAAAGCATCAGTTGTTGACAGAGAATGCACAGAATCATACAAACCTTGGAATTCATTTCTTTTATCTCATGTTTCAACTAATTTCTCTTTCAATTCATCTCGAAGGTAAGCAAATGCACTTCACAAGAAGCAAATAGCAAGCAGAAAAAAGAAGGGAATGTTAGTGAGCAAGCAAGACTGTTAAAAGATTAAAGATACTGTATAATTCCTATAAAGTATCCCCTCTCAGAATACACGTAACACCTCTGGCAAGACCCCAGCCATAACCAGAAAGGATTGATTGTTTAAAACCAATATTAAACCCCTCCTGTGCAGAAGCTTCCTTCCCAGCTATGAGACCATCGCAATACCCGGTCTAAAAACAAGTACAACCACAAACAAAAATGAAAAGTGAAATATTTATGGAGGAAAATTTTTTAAAATAAATGACTCTGACTTATTAACTTACTGTATCCAAATCTGATGGTGTATCCAGCACAAAGCAATCGTCACAGCCCAAATCATAGCCATCACAATCTGAAAGCATTATATGCAATTAGTTGCCTCAAAAAAGGGGGGGAAAAGGCTGAAAAAAAAAAAATGCAGTAGCTCAGCTATAAAGTTATACAGAACAGAAGATAGAAACATATTTCAATAGTAGTTGACAAAATTGTGGCACATACAGAGGTTGAACCTCAAATTGAAAGCCAGAGGTTTATTTAGAATGTTTCATAGCTGCCACTTGTTATTAGTTAATTCAATGCAATATATCACAAAATGAGGGCTTTCAGTGGCTAAATACATCCAATTAAGGTTTATTGTCAGCTCTTCTATTGGTTATGAGATAATTTGGGAAAATTGTTCTCTATGTGCATATAAAAGGAAAGAAATTAGCATATGTTACAATTAGGAAAACATGAAGCAGTTACTAATTGCTCATGGTATTTCTATTTTTCTAGAAATTTAAATGATAGAAAAAGTTGTGACTTTCAGTCAATCTTGTCTTTAATTGACTCTGTTATTTTCTCCACTAGTCATGATACAAGAGTTTGGAACTTTACTCTTCTGGTACTTTCTCTGGTACAGCTTATTTTCAGTTCCTCATTCACCTTCCTACCAGGGAAAGGTTCATTATTGATCAGCCAATTTTGAGGGAATCTTCACTTCTGATCTGGAAAGAGATCAGGCAACTCCTCTACACTAATAAGCTTCGTAGGCCTTTAATTTCATAGTTCTATTTTTTTGTTTTCTATCTTCTATTTTGAAGATTTCTTATCCTCAACACTTCGACATTCTCAACACTGGGAAAAATAAATTCATTAGGCTTAGCACTGGTGTACATCATGCGTAGACAAGTAATTCCATCATAATATATTATTACCAACAGTTACAAAGTTATTTCATGTGTGTCCATTAATTTACATGATACATATGATGATATGAAAAATAGGATCATGAAAAGTTCACCACCACATCAACTGTCCTGACCCAAAGACAGAGATTAAGATTTAGATAAGAGGGGGAAACCATGTTGCAGCTACCCTGACTTAGGTGCAGCGAGAGTTCAACTATGTAATAAGAATGATAACAATATTTCTGCAATGCTTTTTTCACAAAGTGCCAATATCTTCTTTCAGATGTCGATTAATTTACATTGTACCCACTGCATAGACATTTAAAAAAATGCATTTAGTAACACAGGTTCAATATAAAACTAAACTTCACATACTCTTACCATTTAAATGATTTCGTTGATCACTAGAACTGAATACAAGTTCAAATTTTGAAAGTTGCAAGCTTTCAGAGTAAAGTTCTTCAGAAAACCTATTTTCCATCTGTACCAGAGTTAACCATACAGAACGAGCAAGCAGTGGATGTTAGTTCCAATTTTGAATATTCCACAAAGTTTCAGAGTAGAATTCTTCAGCAAATCTATTTTCCATTTCTGTATAGTCAACCACAAAAATAAGCAAGCTCAAGAAACTCGCTGGCACCGTGTCTTAACAACAGACAAAAGATGGAGGGAACCAGCTTCAAATATCCATGGCAAAGTTTAGTAATCAATTTAAGGATTACCAAGGCACATATATATGTTCATAACAGCCAACACAGGGATAAGAAACTCACAGCAAATACCATGCCCAAACAGAGGATTTTATAACGAAGATAAGTCCCAATTTTTATCCAAAATTAAAAAAAAAAATAAAGCAGAATAAACATAACCAAAAACCAGGCTCTCACAGACATTACATCACTCATGAAACATTGTGCAAGAGAATTTATTAACCAAACAGTCATAAAGTAACGTATGCGAAGGTTATTCAATTCATACAGAACCAATGACATTGGGATGAGCAAACAAAAAATCACTGTAACAGGGTACCTAAACTAGAAGTTAGAGGGCAATGGTACCTGTTCGGCTATGCCGCTGTGATCTGGGAATGGGATACGTTGCCTCTTTTACCTACTTCCTCACTCGCAGCCTCTCAATTTCTCTTGCTTCGCTTCTTCTTTCTAACTCTCAGGCTGTTCCTTTTTCTCTGTGGCTGGAAAGAAAAAAACAATTTAAGAAAAAGTATTCCCATACAAAAACTTCATTTAAAAATTTAATATTCATATAAAACTAAATTTCCAAATACTATTATTTATCTATAAATATTTTTTTATATAATTCTCAAAATATTTTTCCTCAAAAAAAAATCGACCATTTTCTGCCTCGATATCTTGTCAATCCGATAACCTCTCAGATGTGCCTCAGATACGAAGATTTTTTTTTTAATTTATAACTGTACGGTTCACTTTTTTATTCTAAACATGGACCAAAATTTGTATTTTTAGTTTTGGACAATGTAATTCTTTGCTAGGTTTTTTACCTTTTTACTCAACACATCGATACAACATTTACTAATAGAGACTAAGTTAACAAAAATACATCCACTCGCTGACGAAAAGAGGGGGAAAAATACATTCACTCCTCCATCCCATTTGACAGACAATTTTTCTTATTATTTTTTTTCATATTTCTTTCACATGGAATGTCAAACTTTTTTTTTATTCTGTCATTTAGAATAATAAGTTCGATATCCTTTGTTGTTTTTTTTTTTTGGCTAATTTGACAAGCATAAACAAAAAATGTTAGAATTTCGACTAGAAAAACTGATGTCAACCAAAACTGCAAATTCGGGAAGATTTTAATTAAGTGAAAGGAAATAAACCATTCATTTCTTAAATCAACTTTTTTTGTATTTTAGCAAAATAAATTATAAATTAAGAAAATTAATGAGAAGTATAAATTATTTACATATACAAGTAAGTAGAATTGAAGAAATTATTTGTATTTCTCCTGATTTGGCCTCTAAAAGAATTATGAATTATGAATGTGCTTTTTATTTTGTAAGTTATAAAAAGTAATATTTGTAGGAAATGTAGAAACGAAACAATGTTGACTTTTTTTTTTTTTTATAATAACAACGTTTCAGCTCAAGTAAAGAGATAAGAGAGTTGCTCATTACACATGTCAAGAAACAAGAAGTTGTCGTTCCAACATAAGCATCAAGTCGACTTTCATTTCATGAGCATAATGTGTTAATCAATCAACGCAAGCATAAACATGTGCTCAGAGATCACAAATGAGTTGTGCATGATTAAGCTCCTTTATCTCCTCCGAAATTTTGACCTTTTTGCTTGTGGAAAAGAGTTTCCATTCCAGGAAAAAAAAAAGTACATGCTACTGAAAGCCATACTGGTTATAATTATAAGAAGCCATCAACAATGTGACTCTCAAGAACTTGCTCTCTAGTTGATATTACAAGATGATTATCACATCTACTAACTTTCTTCCATCTTTGATGAATTAGGACTTGCCAGTCATTGCATAACTTCGGATTCAGTCTCGAAAATTATGGGAAGAGGTGAGATCTTCCAGGTGAAGTTTGGAGTCAGTTGCAAGAATAATCTTTCTGGATTCTTAGGACTTGGCAGTTTAAGACCTTCCAATGCTCCCCAGTATTCGGTTTTAAGCACACAAAATAACTCCCCAAATTCTTCGAAAAACCATGGATCCACCTCCCATCCTCATCTCTTCTTTTTCGGGTATTACAAACAGGCACACAAGGCCCCCAAAACACCAGTAGCTTCTTCATGAGTTTATAATAACTCATAAATCACAATATAATCTCAAGGCAATATAGTTATAAAGCTTTAAAGCATGGAAATAACAATGTAATGAATAATAGCAGATACTGACGTACGTATAAGTATGGTTTCCTAACCATGTTTGGTTACACGATGCAAACCTGGACTCAAAACCTGGTTTGATGCTTTTTTTTTGTGTTTAGATGACTTTATTAAATCCATGTAGAAAATCAATTTGAGTTCAAAACCTAGTTTTCCTAGAAGTAATCCCATTGCTACTTTTTCATTTGCTTCTCTGTTGGGTTGAAGTGTTAAACCATATCGAAGCATTAATTACACATCTAAAAAGTGTTTATGATTAAAATCATCCAAACATAATCACTTTTACCAAAACTAATTTTAAAGTAAAGCATTTAAACACAAAGCACGTTAGTCCAAAACTAATTTTCACCATAACTACATTGCAAAACCAATTCTACCAAAACTCCATTTTGACAAACTGAAAACCAAACAGGCATAAATCATCAATGAAAATACAACAAAACTATACACCATCACAATTCTCTGAATAAATTTAAGAAGAAAAAGAGAGAAAAATTGTTCTTTGACGTGGATCATAGGCCATAAAAAGACATTCCGAGCATAAATTATTCCTTTAGAAGAAAATAGCCTAACAATGAAGAAGAGCTACTTACAAGTATCTTTTGTCCAACTAAAGCTTTTAATCATTGTGAGCCCGCAAATTATAATAATCTGCCAAACGTTTGGCAGTTCCATCCACCATAATGCTCTCTATCATCTTGTACTTCTTATAATGCCCTTTAAGTGTGTCTTCCTGGTGCTTTGCAAGCTTCTCCTCTTCTTGTAGTTGTATCTAAGAAAAGGAACAGGCTTTAGAATAAATTAACCCCTCAGAGCATATCAAACCTATTGACAATCTTGAAAAGTATAATCCAGGGAGACAAGATGGTCCTCCAAATGAATAATTCAGTTTTCATTTCACACAGATAATCCATGTAACATGTTCTTTATCTTTGGATAACTTCACTAGTTCTTATGTTCTAAAAACAAATTTTTCAGAACATGCATGCTTTACTCAGTCATATTCCCTCATTGAAAAAAGAAGAAATAACACACTGGTATAATATGCTTTCGTAGAATAGTATCTTTCCTTGAACATGAATTTGACAACTCTCCGACCAACCCAAAGAAAAAAGCAGCTAAAGTAAATAGCAGAGAAAATATAATGATAAAGAAGCATCAAGAAACTATCTGTTTTCTTGTTTTGCTCAGTGGTGATATGATGATTATGCAAGGTTAATACAATATTCAAGGTAACCAGACTAGTAAAGCAGTTCTCCCCACGAGACTTCTCAAAGAACAAGTCCAAATAGTTTGCTGTCACCACTTTGAGGTTGAAATATTCTCTCCATCCCTGAATTTTCACTGTTTCCTACTTTGAAACTGAAACTTCCAATCATATCACTTGTTTATGCTAGCTGCCCCCTAAGAATCACATACTTATTTTATATCATCAAGACTGGCAGCTCTCACCATCAAATGTCATATTCCTTATAATAATCCCTAAATATGCTTTAATGAAAGAAAATTATTGAAACTAATCCAGCACCTTAAGGATATTAATGGAAAAAGGATGAGTTTAGAGATAAAAACAAAACTATGTGCAAGTCAAGGGTAACATATATAATAAGTATGAACTTAGTTAAAACTGCCTTTATCCTGCCAATTGCAGCAACTGGCAGGATTGCAAGAGTAACAAGACCCACCTAAATTCAATTGATTACTAAGATAAATATATAATAAGTGTTGCAAGGGAAACTTACTTGGCGCAAGCATGCAGCTTCAGCAGCATGCTTGCGTGTAAGCTGCTTCAGCTCCTGTGCCACCCCAAAGTCAGGATCACCAGGCTCCAACCAACGGCAGAACAACTTTCTACCAGGCTTTTTTGGGCGATCATCAAACATTTCCATTTTCGCAGGAAATGCCCTTATAGGCCTTGGCATCCCAGATATCATAAAAGGATATTGAACAATCATTGAAATAATTTCCTTAGCCTTCTTAACAGAATCCAGTTCTATTAATGCACACTGTGCCACATTCCTTGGGTCAATGTAGTTGGGAATAAGCTTCACGCTCTTGACAATAGCAAACTGATCAAGAGCAGTTCTCAACACAGATTCTGTCACCTGAGGTGACAGGTTGTCAAGGAAAACTGTTCGTTTGACCTTCTCTTCAAATGCAGCATAGTCTTCTTCTGCTGAAGATCCCATGTATTACCGTGACCAAACCTGACAAATAGACAAGTAAGAGTTATAGTAAATACTGGCTAAACAATTTAGATCAGAACAGAATAAGTTCTGGACCACAACAGCGTGATCTCCCCTTTAGTGGTAAGGGCCCCTCACCCATAAACAAAGCCATTAGGAATTCAGGTCACATACCAGATATTGGACAACTTAAAGATCTTCACAAACAACTGTAGATGAGACATGAAAGTCTGACATATAATCAGCAAGATATAAAATTACAGAATTTCTCTAAAACAGAAAAAAAAAAATACAGGCATTTATTGTTATAGAACAACTCAGCAAAGGATGAAAAGATGAAACACCAATGGTCCACAAATAGCTCTTTCACCCAACACAAGTCAGATAAAGATTCCAGTGTAGAAAAATCACATTTATTTACTGTGCTCCCACAATAACCAAAAAAATCTAAAATAAAAAAATTAAATGATCTTTGCATGTATCTTATTTGTATCATTTGTTCAATTTACAGGTCTACAAAATATATTTTGATGGTACACTAAATGGAGATAGTCAGAGGAACATGATACTTTGATAGAACTACTGCTCTTGATTAATTCCGAATGGGAAAAACAGGGCTTAAAGCTTATAGGGGAGCTTGAAGAAAATCAACAGCAACTAGGCAATAACAAAATAGTGTCCAGAAAGCAGCTAGAAAGGACGATAAGAAGAAAGGAAAGCTGCAAACAAGAAGAAAACATTCTTCCCCTCCTAGAATTTGAGAGCTAGGACCCCTCCCTTGCCAAACACACTTCTTGCTTACCATCCTACGTCCAGCACACCCCTTTTACTCACTCCCACAACTCTGACATGTCAGACAGGTTCGTTATGCTTGCTTATTCCCACTTTGCCCCTCCCCACCTGCCACCTCAGCCCACGTGGCATTCTCCTCCTTTTGTTTCTATACCTGTAAACTTGTCCCCATAGTGGTCTAGCCCATCATATTTCTTAATAAATTTCAACTTTCCCACGACAAGAAAATGAGACTATCATAAACATAGAATAGTGAAGAAGAAGAAAAAGAAAAACCGAGAAAGTTCCAGAACAGATGAGACATGGCTGCCGGCAGCCTCAAGTCTGAAGTCTTTTAAGTTACCACTGACTCATGGAATTCTCAATAACTGGATACATTGGTGATAAGCCCAGTCATCATCAACATAAAAAATGCCCTTTGCCCAACTGAACCTACTTCTCATTTTAGTTCGGTCCAAATTAATTAGAAAAAAAGGGCTTACTTGCTGGTCCATTCATACATTATTTTCCAGACATGAAGATGCACCAATACATTGCTAACTGATTAAATACTTTCCTTTCTAACCTCAATCCTGGGGGCATTCATTTATGCCCATTTAAAAACAAAGTAGCCAACTTCTACCAGAGCGCACAATTTTATATGGAGGAACATTGAAGTTAAAGGGAAGGGCACGGAAGAATTCAAGTTTCTAATAAGAATAAAAGGATAATGAGAAACTGTCAACTGAACTTCCTAAATCCTCCTGAGTCATCGTTTTTTATATTCTTACAATTTTCCAATTGGGGAGATTCTGATTTCTGAAAGCAAGTTTTTTTTAAATAAGAAAAAGGGATTATCATTTACCAGCAATTCCCCTTCCTTCTCTCCGTTTCCGCTTTCTTTTCTTTGGATACCTTCCCTTCCCTTCTCCTTTCAACTTCCAAGCGTACCCTTAAGTAGTCACGATTTTTTGGGGAAAAAGAAAAGATTAAAAACGAAAATAGTCGAAATTTAAGAGCATGTTTATGGAAAATTTCTAAGGGCAAGCACAAAATTCCGTTGAGGAACCTTTGATAGAATACATCATACAAACACGACAAATGCACCTAAAAACACAACTCTGTAAAGAGAATGAACGAGCGATCAAGCAAGAAAAGGCCGAAGAAGATAACAGAAGACGATAGTACAAGTGAAGAACATGTCACCGGAAACTTGCCTGAAGCAGCTTAAGGGCAGAAGACACAGGAAATTTGGGTTCACTCAACACTCTTGCCGCCGTGCTATGGGAAAATCGAACTTCCGATTTGTAAGCTCTGCTACCTGGGGAGGTCAGCGAACCATAAGAAGGGCAATTACTGTGTACAGGAACATAATCACAATCACAATCACAATTTAACTATAAAATGGCGTCCATTATTATTTTAATTATAAAAAAAGAAACAACTTTTTTTAAATTAAATATAAAAAAATATAAAATCATCAAAATAATCTTCACTTTTATTTCTCGCCACCATCACCGGAGGCTGATCACTGACTGTCGACAGTCGCTGAACATTCGCTAGTATTTAGATTCTATAATTTATTTATTTTAAATTTATAATTTATTTTTTAATTTTTTATTTTATAGTTTTTTTTAAAATTTATAATTTTTTTATTATAAATTTATAATTTAATTTTAAATTTTTACTATAAATTATTTTAACATTTTTATAACTTTTTTTTTAATTTTATAATATATTTACTCTAAATTTATAACTTATTTTTCAACTTTTATTATAAATGGTTTCAAAATTTTACACTTTTTTTTATAAAATTTACAACTTACTTACTCTAAATTTGCAACTTACTTTTTAAATTTTTACTATGAGTTATTTCAGTATCATTGCAACTTATTTTACATATTTTAAACTTGCTTACTATAAATTTTTAACTTATTTTTCAAATTTTTACTATCAATTATTTTAATACTTTGTAACTTCTTTTTAAGAATTGACAAATTGTTTACTCAGAATTTCCAACTCATTTTCTAAATTTTTACTATGACTTTTTTTAGCACGTGTCAACTTTTATTCCAAAATTTTTTAACTTGAGACAATTCGTGATAAAATTTTAAAAAATAAGTTGCAAATTCTAGAAAAAAAATTACAAAATATTAAAATAATTTATAGTAAAAATTTAGAAAATGAATTGTAAATTAAGAGTAAGTTACAAAATATGTAAAAAAAATTGTAAAAGCACCAAAAAATAATTATAATAAAAATTTAGAAAATGAGTTGTAAATTTAAAATAAGTAAGTTGTAAAATAAATTACAAAAATATTGAAATAATTCATAATAAAAGTTTAGAAAATGAGTTGCAAAATCAAAGTAAAAAATTGCAAATTTTAAAAATAAAGTTGTAAAATACTAAAATAATTCATAATAAAAGTATGGAAAACAAGTTATAAATTCAGAGTAAATAAATTGTAAATTTTAGAAAGAAAGTTATAAAACACTAAAATCATTTATAATAAAAAGTTGTAAATTCAAAGTATGTAATTTGCAAAACTTGAAAAAGAAGTTACAAAAACAAAAAAACAATTCATAGTAAAAATTTGGAAAATAAGTTGTAAATTTAGAGTGAAAAAATTACAAATTCTAAAAAAGAAATTGTGAAGTAAAAATTTTAAAATTAAGTTATAAATTCAAAATAAGTAAGTTACAAAATCTAGTATAAATTTTTCACAAATGTTGACTCATTATTAGTAGCCATTGACCGATCAACAGTGTTAACAAGTCACTAGCGTTAATTGGTCGCTAGCATTGATCAGTTGCTAGTGACCATTGACCAGCGTTAATTGGTCGCTAGCATTGATCAGTTGCTAGTGACCATTGACCGGTGTTGACTAGTCATCAACAGTTATTGATCAGGAGTCGACGATAGTTGACCGGTAATGATAGGGGAAGAAATAAAAGTTGAAGATATTTGGTAATTTTATATTTTTTATATTTAATTTAAAAAAGTTGATTCATTTTTGTAATTAAATAATTGTAGATTCATTTTGTAATTAAATGTTGTTTCTGGTCCTAAATAATAATTCCCCTAAAAAAAATTGATCAATATGATTTAACCGTAAATTATTTTTAAAAAAATTGGATTTGGATGAACTAAATATCTCTCAAGATTCTGGCCAAAAAAATAATTCCCAAAATTAAAATGTGTTATAATTAAATTATTTTGATTTAACTATTTTAAAAATATAAGTTAATATATTAATTAAATTTTATTTAAAAACTGATAAATATTGTAACTTTTAAGTATAAACTTTATTTCAATTCATTTTCAGAAGTGATGATAATATTTATGTTTATATGTATTATTGTTGATTAACATGTTATAATTATTTTATGAATATGTTTCTGTTTGAAATAATGATTTATTTTCAATTAATAATTTTAAAACTTATTAAATTTAGAAATTGGCTGCTATATATTATTAAAATAAATTTTGCAACTTGTCATTTATATAGTTAATTAATAAATATAAAAAAACATTGATCAAACATCATGATAAGATCAAATTTTTTTGAACGGCTCCCCATTTAAGGTCTTTGGGAAAACATTAATTAATGTAAAAGATATTTTTTGAAAAATTATTTCCGTTTAAGGTTTGACTTAACTTAATTTGAGTTAGTCAAAGTTCAAAAAATTTTAGATATGGTTGGTTGTTATAAGAAAAAGTAAAATAAAAAAAGATGAAAAAATTGTATGAGAAGAGAGGAAGGAAAGAAACAAGAAGCAAAGAAGCAGAGGAAGAAGGATGGATAATCTAAAATCTCAAAATTTACATTCAACCTTCAAATCAACAACATGATGATGGAATGAACAAGGACTCTACACACTCGACCTTAATTCCAAATCAACATCTTAATTTTTTGAGTGTTCTTTTCATGATAATGGAAATTTGAATTCTTAATAGAAAGATACTACTATTGATAGAAGCATAGATTGTGACACATGGAACAATAGTGAAGACAATTACTGTGTTACGATTGCACTATGCACCATTGGTATCTTGGAACAAAATTTAACTCAAATAGTGGAGAACCTCTTGCACCATTGTAGAATCATACTTGATATGTGTTGGGAGCTGCCCTTTTCTTTCTAACATCGCTTTCTTCATATGTGGAATTGAGAACCTTTTGCTTTCATGATTTCTATCATGCACAATTGTAATGTTAAAATTATACAATTTGACTTGATTGATGGAAATTAATGTTTCAAATGATTTCACAATAGCATTAACAAGCTCATCAATAGTTCTAGGTAACCCTGCTATAATGGCATTGAAAATCCAAGATCTAGAACATTCGAATTTGAAGAATTTGCATGTTAACAAATCAAATGGATATCAAATCCATCTTTTGTAGCTCCTTGACGAAATTTATCATCATTCTCATCAATGTGTGTTCAATCATTGTCTCACTTAATAAATATCAAATACCTTAAATCTTCTTTTGGCCATTTTTCCTTGATGGCAAGTAATACTTTATTTATCAAGTGCAAAGTCAAACAAGTAAACGCCGATGTTTTCAAAGATTTCATTTTCTTATGCATCAAACTTTGGGCAAGTAAGAGCAACTAAAAACATGACCTTCCCAATAAAATTTTTGCTTTTGCTAGTACATATTAGATCCTTTTCGTCTTGCAACAAGTAGTAATTCTCACATTTCTTTATCATGTAGAAACACTTCTCATCAATATAAATAATGTTATACATCCCCATAAAAGTTGGATCATGTGGTACGCTAGCAATACTAAGCATTGATATGCAAAACTCTAATGTACAATCTTGCTCGTTCGTTCTCTTCTTTTAAAAAAGGTTTTACAGCATTTGAATGCCTTCGTACAGCGGCTCACTTTAAACACCTAAGTATTGTACTCTTGCTCACATTTAATACATGAGCTAAAGAAAGAAGAGATGTCCATTGATGCAAAAGTACATGAAATTATTTTTTTAAATGAAGAAAAATAAATATGCAATTGGGGAATGTTAAGTAAACATGTAAATGGTATGATGCCACAATGTTGGTGCGGAGAATAAATTGAGTATACTCCAAGCACACTAAAGATATTAACCTTAATTTGAGAAAATTTGACTTCTAATTAGATAATTTGTTAGGCCCTAGAGTCCTTTTCCACGATTTCCCCATATGCAGGTGTCAAAAATAAAGATAAAAATATGTTATTGAAAACTTAAAACTTGCAGAAAATTTAAATGTAACAGGATGCTAATAACTTAAAGAAATAATAATCATTATGTCTAGAATTTGCAAAATGATGATGCTAGAAAAGATATGAACAAGATGAAAGCTAAAAAATAAGAACACATAAACAAAGTAGAACAAAATAGATGCAGAGAGTTTAGAAGTTATGTTTGTGTGATGAAGTTGATGCTGTTCATTCTTGGAAACTTGTTCCGCTATTTATAGATGAATACAATGGCCGTTCTTTAGTCCCAACATGACCGCATCATTCCTGTTCTCACATTCCACTTCCTCTTAAGTGCAACCTCTCAAGCCACCTTCTTGTTTTTTCTTTTTTTTCATAAAAGCCATCTTCTTGTTGCTACTAATTCTTTAAATATTTAATTGGGGATATTACGTACAGAGCTCAGAATTGTTGGAAATGAATTACTTACTTTATTAATTCACTGACACAAGGTTTTATATACATATGAGTTGTGATAGCTCATGCGTGACAGCTCATTTACAATTGGTTTACATGAAAGAAAAAAGTTATTAACAACTAAAATTAGATAAATAACAAATTCAGTTATATATCATAACACCCCCCCTCAAGCTGGAGAATAAAGGTCAACCATGCCCAGCTTGGGACAAAGGTACTGGAAAGAATCAACATCAAGGGGTTTGGTAAAGATGTCAGCAACTTGTTTAAAGGACTAGAAAGGCAAGAGATGAATGACATCGTCCTGTAGTTTGTCCCGTACTATGTGACAATCAATTTCAATGTGCTTTGTCTTTTCGTGGAAGGTGGGATTAGCAGCTATGTGAAGTGCAAATTGGTTGTGACAGTAAATAAGTGTAGGATTTGTGTGAGAGACATAAAGATCTCAAAGTAGATACAAGAGCCATTGAGCTTTAGTGGTGGCAGAGGCAAGGGCTCGATATTCAGCTTCAGAAGAGGATTTGGAAACCTGTAGACTGCTTCTTGGCACGCCAAGAAATAAGAGAATGATCCAGGAAGAAATAAAGGCCAGTAACTGATCATTTAATGTCCACACAGCCTGCCCAGTTTGAATCTGAGTAACCTTTAAGCTTCAAGTTACAGGTAGAAGGAAAAAATAAGCCCTTTGCTAGAGAAGACTTGAGGTAGCGAAGAGTATGATGTACAACCTTAAGATGAACATCAGTAGGAGCCGAGACAAATTGGCTGAGTTTTTGAACAGCAAAGGTAAGGTCAGGCCTTGTCGTAGTAAGATAAAGTAGTCTGCCAACCAATGTGCGATAAAAAGATGAGTCACTTAAGGGAATGCCAGATTCTTGTGAAAGTTTGACATGTCTATCCATAGGAATCTTGACAGGTTTACAATCCAAAAAACCAGCATCTGAGAGAATCTCCAGAGCATACTTGCGCTGGTTAAGGATGATACCTTGCTGAGAATGAGAAATTTCCAAGCCAAGAAAGTATTTAAGAGTCCCAAGGTCCTTGATCTTGAAGGAGTCATCAAGTAAAGACTTGATACGCTGAATTTCTGATAGATCATTCCCTGCCAAAATAATGCCATCTACATATACTAGAATGACAGTGAGGGAATTATTACAACAACAAATGAACAAAGAGTAATATGATTTAGATTGACAATAGCCAAAAGAAATGAGAGCAGAAGAAAGCTTAGAAAACCATTGCCTGTTGGCTTGCTTGAGACCATATAGAGGCTTTTGAAGCTTGCAAACCATTCGAGGATTGGAAGAAGAAAGACCCTCAGGTAAGACCATATAAATTTCTTCCTCCAAATCCCCATGGAGAAATGCATTATTGACATCAAGTTGATGCAAGTGCCAGTCATAAGTAGCAGCCAAAGCAAGAACAAGGCAAACAATAGTTAACTTTGCAATAGGAGAAAAAGTATCTAAGTAATCTACTCCCTCAGTTTGAGTGTAGCCTTTAGCTACAAGATGAGCTTTATGGCGTTCTACAATGCCATTGGCCTTATACTTAGTTTTAAACACCCATTTGCAGCCAATGGGATCCTTACCTGGGGGTAATTCAGTTAAAATCCAAGTTTGGTTCTATGCCAACGCATCAAGTTCAGTTCTCATGGTTTGCTGCCAAACATCATGTTTCATGGCTTGTTTGTAGGTTTTGGGGTCAACAGTAGCAGAAATAGACATACTAAAATGTTTATGAGAGGAAGAAAAATGATGATAAGACAGGACTTTAGAAATAGGATGTGTAGTACTTGAAGGACTGGAAGGTGGTGGAGCTGATGTCAAAAGAGCATAATGGTAGTCTTGTAAGTAAGTTGGAGTTCTTCTAGGCCGAGTGGAATAACGAATGGATGGTTGTGGAGAGGGAGAAGAGACTGTAAAAGATGAATCATAATCATGAGAGGGTTCTAAAGTAGCAAGCGAAGGAGTTGGAGAAGGTACTGAAATGTCATGAATAGAAACAATAGAGGGAGTAGTATTGAGTGGAGAGGAAGAAGTATTTAGGAAAGAAAAATCAAAAAAGTCAAGTGGTGGTTGAGGTTGGGGAAGAGGAATAGTAGATGTAGTGGAAATGGGTTGAGAAGAAAAATAATCAGATGAAAGACTATAAATGGGAAAAATAGACTCATAAAAGCATACATTTCTAGAAATCAAAATCTCACGAGTATGCAAACTTAAGAGGACATAACCTTTTGTACCAGGTTTAAATCCTGAAAAAATACATTGATGGGCCCTAGGATTAAGCTTGGAACGATGCTGAGAACTCGTGGAAACATAACAAAGTGAGCCAAAAACTTTGAGATTTGACAAATCAGCAGGTTGATTAAAAAATAGTTCATGTGGAGTTTTATTGCGCAAAAGAGGAGAAGGGAGAAGATTAATTAAGTGCCATGCAATAAAGCATAAGACCAGTAAGATTTAGGGACTTTGGCTTGGAAGAGTAAAGCACGAGTCACATTCAAAAGATGCTGATGGTTACATTCCACAAGGCTATTTTGTTCAGGGGTTTCAATACATGATGTTTGATGAAAAATACCTTTGGAAGCAAACCAATCAGTCATGGCAAATTCTTTGCCATTATCTGAACTAATTATTTTGACAGAAATGGAAAATTGATTTTCATGTAAGGTAATACAATTTTGTAAAATAGCTGTGGTTTCATATTTCAATTTCATTGGAAAAGTCCATGTATAACGAGAAAAATCGTCTAGTATGGTAAGAAAGTATTTGTGACCGTGGACTGAAATTTGACTAGATGGCCCCCAAATGTCAACATGTAATCAATGAAAAGGGGCAGCAGAATGAGTTGTACTAGAAGTAAAAGGTAATTTCTTTTGTTTAGTAAAATGACAGATATCAGAGTGTTCAATATCAACAAAAGATGTTACAATGGGATATTGTTTCAGTATATGAGACATAGTGTGTTGTGACAAGTGGCCTAACCTAAAGTGCCAAAGATCAAAGAAAGAGGCGTCGGTGTTTCTAGTATATTTGTGAGCAGCTAAGGCAAGGTGAGGTGAAGCTATTTGATTGAGAATATAGAGATCTTCTTTGACATCAGATGAACCAATCATCATTTAGGAGTCCAAGGCTTGTATGGAGCAAAAGGAAGCACAAAAGATAGCACAACAATAAATGGAACGAGTGAATTTAAGAACAGAAATCAAATTAAAATGAAACTCAGGAATATAATGAACATCAATAAGATAAAAGGAAGATGAAAAATGAATAGTGCTAGAGTGTGTGGCTATGACAGAAGTACCATTTGGAAGTTTAACATGAACGGGTGAAATTTCCTAATAAGAAGAAAATAAGGTCAAATTAAAACAGATATGATCAGTTGCTCCAGTGTCTAAAATCCAAGTGTTTTTGGTAATGATAACAGAACTAACAATGTGACTACCTGAAGTAGAAGCTAGATTTGCAGAGTGCGAATCAGGCTTGGAATCAAATTGAACAAGTGCTAAAATCTTCTGGTACTGCTTAAGAGTGAAGCCAAGAGAAGCAGTGTAAGAAGGTGTTGGAAGAACACCTTTGGTGTTGTTTTCAAGAAGCAAATCAGGAGAACTGATTACACTATTTGCAGTTGGTCTTGGATTTCTGAATTTGAACCCAGGCGGGAAGCCATGTTTGCGATAATAGGTGTCAATTGTATGCCCGAATTTCCCACAATGAGTGCACTGCTTCCCATTCCCATTCTTTGGAGGATATTGCAGAGATTTAGGAACAACTTTGGCAACCAAAATCGTAGTCTCAACAACATATCCGAGCTCTCTTTCCTATTGAATGACTAACGAAAAGACTTTATTGATCGTAGGCAAGGGGTCAAGCAACATAATCTGAGACTTAATGCCGGAGAAATGATCACTTAAGCCTTTAAGGAAATAAAATTACATAATCTTGCTACTGATATCGCCAAGCAGAGTCAACATCACCACAAGCACACTTGGTAGAACAAGTGCAAGTGGGTAGAGGACACATATTACTTAATTCATCCCAAATAATCTTCGTTTTGGTATAATATTCACTGACTGTGAGATCACCTTGATGGAGAGAATAAATTTCTTCCTAAAGATCAGAGATCCGAAAAATATCACTATGAGAGAAACGATCCTTGAGGTCGTCCCATACTTCATAGGCTTTGTCCAACCACATCACACTTTGAGCAATAGTAGGTGACATCGATCAATTAAGCCAGCCAATGATGGTTGTGTTGCATCTCTCCCAAGCTGAAAATAAAGGATCCAAAGTGGAAGGTGCAAGAATGGAGCAATCGATAAACTTTTGCTTGTTCTTTGACATGAGAGCCATAGTCATAGCTCATGCCCAAGAATGATAATTGCCACCAGTAAGCACTGGCGAGACAAGCACTAATGCAAGATTTTCATTTGGATGAAGAAAGTAGGGGCTAGATGGATTTTGTGGATCAGTCAGTGATGAAGTAGAAACAGAGATAACTGAAGTAGATGAAGAACCAGAGGAGGCCATAGTTAAAAGAAGAAAGAAATTGATCAAATCGAAGAGAAGATCTGGTGAAGAAGACAGATCTAGAGAGAGCGAAAAAATCAAGAACGACAGGGAAGTCAGTGCAACATGTTTTCTAATACCATATTACGTACAGAGCTCAAAATAGTTGGAAATGAATTACTTACTTTATTAATTCACTGACATAAGGTTTTATATACAAGAGGATAGATAATACATCTAAGGTGTGACAGCTCATTTACAGTTGGTTTACATGAAACAGAAAAATTATTAACAACTAAAATTAGATAAATAACAAATTCAGTTATATATCATAACAAGGGAAAAGCCAAAAAGCCTCATCTTAAGTTCTAGGCCTAATATATACAAACACACACATATTTATATATTTAAGGCTTCATAATTAAATAATTTCAATAAAAGGAAAAATGGCTTTAACAAATTTTATCTAACATATCATGGGCTCTAAAAATGTAATCATATTTAGCCAATTTTATTTTAGGCCAAACAGTTGAAAAGAAAAAAAAAGAAAGTAGGATGCCACTACACTTATTTTATGAGGAAGACATATCCATCCACGTGTTAGCAGTTAGCACTAAAGAAGGAGTCAAGCCAGGTGACCAGCCACCTGTTAGCACTGAAGATACTCTACTCAAGTCTAATGCTAGTGTTCACTCAGAGACAATTAGTTCAAAGCATAGCAACGGAGTGGTGATACTAAGTACTGTTAAAAAAACTAGAAACTGATGTCAGAATATGAGTTTGGTTCGGCAATACTTCAATCCAATTTCCCCGACGCATGCCATCTTCCACAGATACACACCAATATTTTCAAGCAGGTGCATATAGAAGTCATAAAACTTTGAAAAGTTGACACAAAATTGAAGAAAGTATTTCTTAATGAAAAAAAGAGAAAGTTGAACTGAAATCTAAAGGAGAAATAAAATATAAAATATGTGAACCCATTATATATGATTTGTAATTTTTATATTGGACAGGATGTAGATGAAGCCTAAGAATTTCTTGACCAAATAATCTTCAATGTGAACTCATACGATAATTTGTATGCCGAAAGCCGTGAACCACTCTATTCTCTTGGTGCTTTCTGTACTTCTTGCAAAATCCCAGTTGAGTTTTCTTCCACCTCCTGCACTTGTAAAGTAAAAAGCTTAAGATCATGGCAGCCGAAATGGTAGGTGGGGCTTTTCTCACTCCTTTTGTGAAGACTTTTGCTTGACAGGATGGCCTCTCGTGAGATGGTAGACTTCTTCATGGGAGTAAAACTGGACAAGTTGAAGATAACATTACGATCTGTTGATGCTCTCGTCAATCATGCAGAGGAGAACTAGGCAGCAGACTTGCATGTTCGTGAGTGGCTGAACGATCTTAAAGATGCCATGTTGGAAGCTGAGGACATTTTGGATTAAGATCACTACGACAGCTTCAAGTCAGAAAATGGAAGCTGAATTAGGGAGTGAAACCACAAACAGGGTGAGTTGCTGTTCGTCTGCCTCTCTTGGCAGGTGTAGTGATGAGATAAATATGATATTGAAAAGTTGCAAGTTTTGAAACAAAAGTATGTGATGGGTTTGAGGGAAAGTGTCAGTGGTGTTCCTTCAAATAAATTTCACACAACTTTAGTCGGAAAGTCTGGTATTTATGGAAGAGATTCTGATAAAGAATCTACTATCAAAATGTTGCTGTTGGATTCTGGTGCTGATAAGATATGTGTCGTCCCCCTAGTTGGGATGGATTTCCATTTGGTACTCACCGTGTGTCGTTGGGACAGATTTTTTAAATGGTAATATCATTTTTTCAAGTGATAGTTATACAATATTTTTATTTTAGCTTTTACATTTAATAAAATAAAATATATTAAAATATAATAATAAAATTAAATTAAATATAGACTATTCAGTTTTAATATCTATGTAATATTTATAGAATACATGTATTGGATACGATACAATATATTAAAACTAAATAGTTTTAATTAAAAATATATTTTTAATAAAATAAAAATATATCAGATAATAATACAATAAAATTAAATATGAATTGTTCAGTTTTAATATCTATGTAACATTGATACAGGTACATGTATCGGATATGATACGAAATATACATCACTTTTTAAAACTTTAAGATACGGATGGATGCATGGATATTGATACATATATAATATTATTTATGTAATTTTATATGTATAATTAATAAATATACTCATTAAAAGAAAAATGAGTATTGAATATTGTAAAAATTATAATATAAATATTAAAATAAATAATAAAATATTTATAACAACTTAAACTGATTCCATTTTACTATAAAAATTTAAAATGATATAAATGGATACAAAGTAGTATGAATGAATATTTATGTATAAATATGATATGTGTATCATATTATTTTATGTATCAAATATAAATATGTCTATGTTTTTTAAGAATCCGTACTTTTTAATTTAATATGGATAGTCCAAATTTACCATGAGTATGCTCGGATTGCAAATTCTAGTTGGGATGGGGTGGGGTTGGGAATTGGGAAGACCACCTTGCTCTCAAGTTGTGAAGAAGTATTTTGATTTGAAAGTATGCGTTTGTGTTACCCAAGAATTTGATGCCCCTAAATTGAGAAGGACTATTCTGGAGGCAATCCCTTTAAGGTGTGATACATAGGATCTTAATCAACAACAGATTAAACTCAGAGTTTCTAGACAATAAGAAATTCCGCATTATTTTAGATGATGCATGAAACGAGCACTATTTTGATTTAAGTATCATCTTCCATGTTGAAAATTATTTTCATTAAATTTTTTTTTTTAAAATATATATATATATTCAAAATTTGCAAACAATTTACTAGTTAAAATATTAAATTAAATCAAGATATAGTATAATTTTTTACAAGAATATTATATATCTTAAAAAATAAAAAATTCTTTATAATAAATTATTTTACTCTATAATATAATTACATTTATCATACTGATTTAGAGTTTAAAAAATTATTATTCTTATTTAGTTTTGCTTATTAATTTTATTCTCTAACATAAACCAATATTTTTAAGTATGGAAACAAAACTAACATCACTAAACTTCTGGAAAATCAACGATTTGTCAAAATTAATCTTAACATAGTTGGGCAACCTATTATTAATTTTTTAGATAACCTAATTAGATAATATAAGCATATGTTGGTATTGCCAAATTTTCTGATCAAAATAATTTTTTAACAAAGAATAATTGAGTCATTTATTTTTTAACAAACATTTTTTTTTCAATTTTCCATGTTCAAATATTTTTATTTTTTCATTTCATAACACAAATTCATGCATTTGAGGAGGAAAGTCCCTTCCCATCAACTTCCGGATTCACTGTTCACATCCCCTTGTGAGGAGCAAAAGGCTCCTAACTAAATTTCTTTGCTCCTAACTAAATTTCTTTTTTTTCAGGACGATTAATGCGCCTTTGCTTCAAAAGCGGAGCCACATCGACGCGAAACTTCGTATTATAGATTATTCACATTTTCCAGTTAGCGGCAGTTTGTCTCTCTCAATTTGTGGGAAACTAGGAGGTAATTTCTTTCTAGTGGACTTTTAACCACTGAAATGGCCAAATTAACTCCTGCCAGAAATGAAGTCAAAGGACAAGAGAAAAGGCCTATCAGTCGATGTGCTTAAGGTCATTTTGTCATATTCTAGCAACTAAATAATCGTGTAATCTAGGGGCGAACATTATCTAATTTACATAGAATATAAATGGTTTCTGCTTTATTAAATTTTATAGTAGTTTGGCCGGCATGAAAATGACCATGTAATATTCTATGTGAAGTGTGAATTGAACTCAAACGATTTCTTAGTTCAACAATTTACTGGCTGCAAGCTGTGAACCCCTCTATTCTCTTGGTGCTTTCTTTACTGTGAGCAAAATCCCAGTCTTCTTCTATTTCCTGCATTTGCACAGGAAAAAAAAAAAAAGCTGAAGATCATGGCAGCTGAAATGGTGGGTGGGGCTTTTCTCACTGCTTTTGTGCAGACTTTGTTTGGCAGGATGGCCTCTCGTGAGATAGTAGACTTTGTCGTGGGAGTAAAACAGAGCAATGGCCACAATCGAACAAGTTGAAGATAACATAGCGATCTGTTGTTGCCCTGGCCAACCATGCAGAAGAGAGGCAGGCTGCAGATTTGCATATCCAGCAGTGGATCAACGATCTTAAAGATGCCATGTTCAAAGCTGAGGACATTTTGGATAAGATCACTACAACTACAGCAGCTTCAAGTCTGAAGCTGAATTAGGGAGTGGAACCACAAACAGAGTGAGTTGCTTTTCGTCTGCTTCCCTTGGTCTGTTTAGTGATGAGATAAATAAGATCATTGAAAAGTTGGAAAATTTAGTGAAACAAAAGGATGTGCTGGGTTTGAAGGAATGTGTCAGTAGTATTCCTTCAAATAAATCTCATACAACTTCTTTAGCAGGAAAGTCTGGTATTTCTGGAAGAGATTCTGACAAAGAATCTATTATTGAACTGTTGCTATCAGATTCTGGGGCCGATAAGATATGTTTCATTCCCATAGTTGGATTATGTGGAGTTGGGAAGACCACCCTTGCTCAAGTTGTGTACAATGATGACGTGGTGAAGAAGTATTTTGACCTGAAAGTATGGGTTTGTGTTACCCAAGAATTTGATGTATCTAAATTGACAAGGACGATTCTGGAGGCAATCCCTTTAACATGTGATACATTGGATCTTAATCAACAACCGATTAAACTCAAGGGGTTCCAAGACAATAGGAGATTTCTCATTGTTTTAGATGATGCATGGAACGAGAACTATATTGTTTGGGAAATCTTACGACGTCCTTTCGAATACAGGGCCCAAGGAAGTAAGATCATAGTCACAACATGGAGTGAAATTGTTGCATCAACCATGCTCACTGTTTCAACTTACCATTTAAAACCAGTGTCAGATGATGATTGTTGGATTTTGTTTGCAGAACATGCATTTGAAGGGATAGAGTTGGATACATGTGCTAAGTTGAGATATAGGGAGGAATATAGTGAAAAAATGTAGTGGACTACCATTGGAAGCTAAAGCCCTGGGAGGTCTCTTGCGAACTAAAAAAGATGAAAGTGAATGGGAGAAGGTATTGATATGGGATTTGCCAGCTGGTAGGAGCAATGTTCTTCTTGCTCTAATGTTGAGCTATCACTATCTTCCCTCACATCTCAAGCAATGTTTTGCTTATTGTTCCATATTTCCAAAAAATTATGAATTTAAACGAAAAGATCTAGTGCATCTGTGGATGGCAGAGGATCTACTTCTTCAACATTCCAACAAAAATGAAATGATGGAAAAAGTAGGTAAAGAATACTTGAATGACCTGACATCCAGATTGTTCTTTCAGCAATCAAGTAAAAAGTGCTTCATTTTTCACGATCTTATGGGTGACTTGGCTGACTTTGTCTCTGGAGAATTCTCCTTCAGACTAGAGGGTGTAAAGACATGTGCCATGTAAGAAAGAACTCATCATTTGTCATATTCCAATGTGAAATTTGATGATTTAGAGAATATTATGGCCAGATGTGAAAATCTGCGTACCCCCATCACAGGTGTTATCATGGTCTAGATGCTAAATTGATGAGGCTGTAAGTGCCTTGCTTTCAAAATTAACAAGATTGAGGGAACTTTCCCTCTCTAATTGCCGCAATCTGACAGTTATGCCAGATTCACTTGGTAACTTGATACATTTAAGATATTTTAGACTTCTCTTCCACTTCAATCTGCAAGCTGCCGAACTCTACAGGTTCTTTGTACAATTTGCAGACTTTGCTGTTGACAAATTGTTCATGCCTTACTGAATTGCCACTTGACATGGGAAGGCTAACTAATTTGAGATGTTTGGATATCAGTGGAACAAAGTCAGACGCCGCCACATATGGGTAGATTGAGAAATCTGCAGATATTAACAGCATTTGTTCAAGGTATTAGATGTGGATTGAGCATCAAAGAGCTGAAGGAACTTCCAATTCTTCAGAAAAAGCTCTCTATTTCAAATCTGCAATATGTCGCCAATCCTCAAGATGCTATGATGGCTAACTTGATCACTAAAAAGCAGCTTAATGAATTGGTGTTAAAATGGAGTGGGACCGTGAATGATTCAGAAGAAGTTTGAACAGTACTCAAGCACTTGCAACCTCCTAAAGCCTTGACAAAACTTACCATTAAAGGTTATTGGAGCACATCATTCCCAGACTGGTTGGGAGGATGCCAGTTTTTGAATTTAACATCTATGTCTTGCTGACTGTAGAAATTGTTTTCTCTTGCCACCACTTGGGCAATTGCCTTCCCTCAAAGCCCTCTCATTAACAGGGCTTTCGCATGTAGCTTCTAATGGTGATTCTTTTTATTACATTCCTTCTGATCAAGTGGAGCAATCTCACAGAAATGGGGTTAGACCATTTAGGTCTCTTCAAACTTTGCGCTTTGAGAACATGCCACAGTGGCAAGAATGGCTTCCTTTCACAGTAATGGATGAAGATGCAGATGGAGCATTTCCTTGTCGGAGACAACTTTATATAAAAAATTGCCCAAAACTGGGGCAAGGCTTGCGTGAAAGGCTACCTTTTCTAGCCAAACTGGTGATTACAAAGTGTGAGCAATTTGTAGCTACAGTTCCCACGACAATCAATGAATTGCATTTGGAAGATTGTGGAAAGGTATCAATGAAGGAATTGCGACCTCATTTGTTGGATCTGTCAATTGGTGGATATGATGCATTTGAATTTTCATTTGGGGGTGTTGACAACACGAATTGTTGTATTGTAAAGTTAAGCATCACAAGCTGTTATCTCACTTGTTGGCTTCCTGGACTTGGCCTTGCAAACACTTTGAAGTCACCCAATGTTCCAGACTGTGGGTTAATGGAGCTTCCCATGAGCCAATGTTTTGCAATTCTTGAGAGTTTAAGCATAAAATTTAGCTCTCTGAAGTCCTTCATCTTAAGTTTCTTTCCAAATCTGAGCCATCTCAACAAAACTAGAGATCAGTCGTTGTGACGAACTCTTTGCTGAAAGAAAGAACTGGGATTTGCAAAGACTCCCTTCTCTTAGAAGCTTTAGTATCAAAGGTACATGCAAAGATGGGGAATCCTTTCCAGAAGGATGGTTGCTTCCATCTTCTCTTACTTCCCTCTATATAAGTAAACTTCAGAATTTTAAGTGTGTGAATGGAGATGGCATTCAGAAATTGACCTCTCTCGAGACTTTGGGGATAGGAGACTGTCCAGAACTTCAATACATGCCAGAAAAACTACCTGCCTCACTTTCTGCCCTGCACATCTGGAATTGTCCATTGCTTGAACAAAGATGCAATGGGGAAAAATCTGAAGATTGGCCCAAAATTGCTCATATTCTCCGCATACAGATCAACAGCAGATTAATCAGATTTGAATAAACTTCATACTCAAGAAATGTTTCTATCCCTGTTCAGACACTTGCAAGATTCCTCCTTGCTGAGCCACCAAGTGTCAGTGAATGGTTAGTTTTGAAAATTAAAAAAAACTGCTATGCTATTCATTTGGTCTGAAATTGAAATCCATATTTAAGCCCCTTAAATCTATTACTTTGATCTTTTTAATGGTACGTTTGCTTTGATGGACCTTTTTCAAGTTTAATTCACTGATATCCATTTCTGCTTGGAGTTTTGTTCTTATTTATGTTAATAATTCATATTTGAGAAGTTTCATCATAGCTGATCCATTGATGATTTAGTATTAGCTCTATACTTCATGAGAAAGCACTTTTGTATGGACTTAGTCTACTAAAACTTGGTAGATTCAAATAACCATGTATGTATGTTAGAAGTGGAATCCACCAAAGAAGTTAATTTAGCAGGTGCATAGTATTCAGATAAATTTTTTACTCTGTTCTGTGCATTGCAGCTAGGCTGCCATATTCATAGGATCCTCCTGGAATATGCAGTATGTGATTGCTCCCTGACTCGTTGTAGGTCAGAAATTTCCTTCATTAAATCCAACATTAGCGATGGATTTTGAAGTTTAATGACCAATTCTTTCATCACTAAATTCTATTTTTCTTCTTGTTGAAATAAATCGTCATTGTTTTTATTATTATATACTGGTAGCATGAATTTGCAGATTGCCACTATGAGGATGAGAATACTGATTCATTTTGTGTAATTGATGTTCTTCCCACCTGATGATGAACCTGACCATTGAGTCAACTAAGCATCATTTTGTGTAATTGATGCTCCTGCAATTTCCATCAATGCACAGCTCATGTATGGCTGAAATCTGATTATCTTTGAATTGATGTTGGAGATCTTGCATTTAAAGAAACCTATAAATCAACAAATTCACAAAGGACCTAACTTACTTTTAATTTTATTATGTTATTTGTCAAGTTCTGTTAGAAAAAAAATATGATACTTGAATTCTTTTTTTTTTTTTAATATTAATCTTTTTCCTATCGTAACATCCATCTAACTGATAAAAAGATTTCATTTTGCTTTCTGATCTATTATTATTGATGCAATTTTTTTTTTTCATATATGCAACTTGTTCGTGAGCGACTTAGATGTTAAATTTTATTAAATTAGACCAGTTTTCGTGCAGCTACACGAGAAAAAAAATTTTTTTGCATAATCATAAATAACTACTAAATGCATAGTAAATTAACATTACAAAAATGATTTTAAATTAATATATTGATTAGATTACATTTACATTTCACACGTCTCTCCCTTTAGTAGATGGTGCAAAAACTCTCGTTTACCCTGCTTCAACAGATTAGTTCACAATCATGCTGACAATGCACTAGTGTTTAAATTTAACTTTGATATTTTGATGATAAGAGGTATTGCAATAAAGATATTAATTAATAAATACGCATTACTGAAGGAGAAAAAGAAAAGAATTTGCTTTTTCTTATGTCGGGAGGGTTTGAATCTGAATATTATCCACACCCGACCTCATTCTTAGCAGCAGCTCATGAGCTATCCTCTGGTGGCAAAGAAAGAACTCTCTGATTTTGTAAATGAAGTGAGAAAAGCAAAGGAAGTATTTAATTTTCTGTCATCATCATTATCATCAAGGCTTGTGTTTGTGGGAAGCACTGGCAAGCATGCAGGGAAAGGCTTTTTGAGCGTGCTGGCTTCTTCTATCATTTCAATTCTGTGGTGAACGACGCACCGTTTTGAAAATCTTGGACAATTTTCTATTCATGATCTAATCTGATTTATTTTGCTTTGGTGCTCAAGCCAAACATAAAATCTACCAATTTTGAAATGCCACAAATGTTATTTAAGATTTGATTCGTGGGCTGCAAATGTCGACATACTACCAAAATTGACATGAACAATTTCTCAAAACTTATAAAGACACATACACACATACATACATAAAACAAGAACTGGGTTTGTTGCAGAAATTTGAGGTGAGTTGTATTATTTTTGTCTAATAAATAATGTGTGTGCTTATAGATTTTATTAGATATATTGATGTATTAATTTATCAATATAGCTGGTTTTTTTTCAAAGAGTAGACTTTTAAATACACGCATTACATTGACGTAGGAAAGTGCATCCAAAGAAGGAATTTGATTTTAGACAGAAATCAGAAAATACCGTAAACTAAACATAATGTAGAAAAGCGTATGTATTATTAAGTGAATAAAATCTTATATTTTATGCAAAAAGCACAAATGTTTTTGTTCACTCTATAATTCCGGCGGGAAAAAAAAAACTCTATAATTAATAACTTCATCTTCATATTTCTACACCGTCAAGTCACCTCTTAGAAAATAGAAAAACCCTTGATTAAGAAATTTCTTAGTTGTAAAGTTAACTAGATCCAAAGTTTCATAAAATTTTCAACAATAATGGCTCGAATTTCTTGCCACCACAAAAATATTGTTCGAGTCTGTAGCTTATCATAACGATTAGGGTGAACATGAGACATTGTTTGTACATTTTTGGATAAGCATTAAAAACCTTGAAAAGCACTTTTATATGTGACTATAATCAAATTTGCAATATTAATAAGATGTTTGGATAATTATTAGAAAATTATGGTGTACTAGGATTTTATAGTCATATCGTATTTTTACAGAAGCAAAAATTATTTGCTTCTCCATTTAGAAAATCACATTTGCTAATTCAAAGTATTTAATTAAAGCATCTTCTTTTCCAAAGGTGATTTTGTTCTAAATATTTTAAATACAAAAGTCATTTGGATAAATAATAGCCAAACAAATCAATTCTCTCAAAATCATTTTTTAGAAAAAATTTCCAAACAGAAATCACAACCAATCAAAATTACTTTAAATCAAAAACAACTTTCAAAATCTTTATTCAAAATCATTTTTATCCAACTCTAATACAAACTAATACTTTGATATGGAAAAAAAAAAAAAGAAATCTAAGATGAAAAATGGCCCTTGTATCATTGGATTAAAAAAGAAAAAACCAACACTGGTTAATTGGATTGAGTGGACTTCATATCTTTAAATTTTCAAATTCAAGCTTTATGGATAAAAAAAATTATTTTGGGAGAACTTTTATTTGCAGCCTACATAATTTGAATCCAAATTAAGGGCTCGCTTGGTATATTTTTTGGGAAGTAGTTTCGGAAGTCTATTTCTTAGGAAGTAGACTTCTCGGGAGGTTCATGCTTTATATGCTTGTTTAATTTTTTAAATCCTGAAAAGTTTAAATTATTTTTTAAAATAAATATGTAATATTTTAGTATTAAAGACACTAATACCCTTTTAATTAAAGAAATTGATTAAATAATTAAGAATATTTTTAACAAAATATCACAAATTACTAGGGAAGTAGAAGTTTCCAAGGTTTTACTCGGAAAGTAGAACTTTTCAAGTTAAACTCAACTTTCTGGGAAGTTCTATATTTTTTTAAACCAAGCAGTATCTATTAATCTACTTCTCAATAAGTTTTACTTCAATTCCCTACTTACTCCATACCAAGCAACTCCTAATTAAGAATACTGAATACTGGATAATTCTTAAAAAAACATATATATATATATATATAATAAAAAATTATTGTTAAGCGATGACAATGATAAAAAGTTTTTATATATGTTTTGCTATCAACAAATAAAACTTGGATGCGACACGAACACCAAAAAAAAATGGATGCGAGAGTGGGAGCAAAATGGGGGTTAGCTGTCAGAGAAAAAAAGAGGTAAAAGAGGCATTGTTTGAAAGGAAAGCAAGCATGCCTTACAAAAAGCTGACCAATCACCAGATAATGGATCCCGTTATGATTGCCACCATTTTATATTCTTTGGATCCCAGTTCACATAAATTGAAAGTACCGTTTAATTATAAACCCCTATACTAATCATTTTTATATCCTTAAACCAGTTCAAAAAATCTCCTCATTAATTAATGCCAACGAGGCTCAAAGGAATAAATGATCTCAGGTTGCTGCTCTTCTTGATTATTATCATCGTAAGTTATTCTTTGGAGAGAGCATCCTTTTCTAGTTACCATATATTTTTCTCTATTCTGTTTTCCTTAGAATTCTTTTTGCCTCAGTTCATCGATCGAGTGCCATACTCACATTTTATTTGGCAGACGCATATACCTATTTTAAAGAGGTTTACTATCAAATATTTCAATAAAAACAGGTACATATTACATAAATAAGTTTTTTGATATTTAGAATCATATGAACTATTATTATAATTTTTTTTTTCACATATTATATTTTGATCCACAAATTTGAATAGCAAACCTTTCAATATTTCAATAAGAATCCGAAACATTTGGTTACCACTTACATTAGGTAATTTTGACCTTCAATCTTTGATTTTTTTTTAAGCATGAATTTGTATTATGCACTCTCCTAAATTTTGTTATGGAAGTGCTAATTACATATTTGAGCCATACCTTTGGAAAGTGAAACTTCACGAGTCTTACATTGAAAAATTGTGTGCATGTAAGTAGATATTCAAATTATTTGATTATCATGGGCGTTAGGTGATTTCAACTGAGTCTTATTTTAAAAATTCAACTTTTTACTTTTCAATTATCAATCCCCACTTATGCCATCTCCTATATATGTGTGTGTGTGTAAGTCCTTTCACGGTAACCAAATTAATGCAAGAGCAGAGACCTTCTCCTAATTAGAGTTATGACTATCCCTCTCAACTTCCTCATTCTCTTCTCTGTCACCATCTTCTCTATCTACATCTCCACCATCAATGGAACTTTCTCAGAACAATCCCCTATCACCTTAACCACAAAACGCATGGAAAAGACCACTCATCTTCACTTCTACTTCCACGACACCCTTGATGGGAAAAACCCTAGTGCTGTTAGAATCATAAGCCCTTCTAAAAGCCATACTTTTGGAACCACTTTAATGGCGGACGACCCTCTAACCGAAGGACCAGAACCAACCTCAAAGCTCGTGGGAAGAGCTCAGGGAATCTATGCCATAGCGTCTCAACACGACCTCGGATTGCTCATGGTCATGAACTATGCCTTCACAGAGGGGATTTACAGAGGTAGCACGCTGAGTGTTCTAGGAAGGAACCCTGTTATGGAGGAGGTTAGAGAGATGCCTGTTGTTGGAGGAAGTGGGGTGTTTCGATTTGCAAGAGGTTATGCTTTGGCTCATACTGTTTGGTTTGATTCTAAATCAGGAAATGCTGTCGTCGAATACAATGTTTCTGTCATTCATTTCTAAGTATCTTGTTTCTGCTTTGTTTTGTCATATTTTTTTTTTTCGTAGTGATTGATTATCTGTTGATCTGTAACTATTGATTATGAGTGCTGATCTGTCATTTATTTTTTTAGTTTCTTATTTGTCTTTAGTGTTCGTGATTATGAGCGTTGATTTCTCTAGTTTTGTCATCTATATCTATAAAGTCTAAAAATTTATTGCCAAAGACAATAGGTAACAGTGGCATAGAATCGCTTTAATAATATTTTTTATGTCATTCTTTCTCCTTTTGAATGTATAATAAATTTAGAAATGTAATTTCTACGTATGAACTTGTATTATGTAATCGATATCAGATATTAAACTGTACATTCGATTAACAGTTTATGGAATAAAAACAAAATTCCAACGGAGGAGGATGACCACCACCAAATCTCAAAAAAAAAGAAAAAACAGAGAGACTAAGAGAGACAATAACATGTCATATAATATATACAAAATCAACCGAGAATATAGACTCACAGCTGAAAAATATACTACAAATAAATTATTCATGCATGCGTATTCGGTCGATTATTGCAGAAAAACCCTTTAGCCTGAAAAGATGAAAAGGGGTACAAGTATATAAATTTCAATACAAATAAATCACCTTTTTTTTATCTTATTTTTCTGGCATCAACCTTCTCGATATTTTAGTTTATTGATGCTAAATATACACTTCTTAGTATAAGAATTAGAAAAGAATTTTAAATATATCAGGTAGACCCAATCTGTAAAAGACTATGACAGACCAAAAGAATCCTCAAAAGACATGCAAGTACGTCGTCTGTACTGTCTTCTTCAAAGATCAAACAGATCCCTCAAATTGTAGCATAGATATATAGGGATTGGGCTCATCATTCTCTCTCTCTCTCTATATATTTCTTGATCACTTAAGCGACAGTGTACACTTCAGGAGATCTCTGATCATTTCTTAATTAGGTTTGAATTATAAAAGATACACCAAGAGCCAATTATAAAATTGGCATAAGCATGTCAATGGCCACATCATTAAAAAGTATGTTAACATGCTTATGTATTTTTCTATTCTTAATTGGCTTGCCTATCTTTCACAATTTGAAACAATATTCCCCTCAATGGCTACATCGTCAATTGTGGACCAATATCCGGGTCAATTGCTTCATCGTTAATTATGGACCAATATTCCCCTCAATGGCTTCATCGTCAATTGTGGACCAATATTCCTGTTAATGGCTACCTCTCAATTGTGGACCAATGCTCCCCTCAATGGCTACATCTCAATTGTGGACAAATAAGGTATCCTAATTCACAGATGAAAACTAATCCTTTCAAGACATAGAGATTATCGATATAAGTTTTGTCTCTCGTAATAAAACTTTTTCTATACACACAGTCAATGATTGAATTCAAGACAGTATATTTAAGGGACTCGGCTATCTACCAACTATGTTAGGACCTTATGTTGGATCTTCAATCGTCTATTATGAAAAGAGATAGAAATAGTGATAAAAACTATATGTTTTATCATAAACAAATATAAAGAGCAGTAAAACTTCGCAAAACATATAGTTTCTATCACTATATGCTTCCATCTCTTTCCTTAATAGACGATTGAAGATCCAAATCTCTAGAACTTCCATGCTGATATAGAATAAAGTGGTTGATCATTCCAGCAGACAAATAGATTTTGATTATGCTCTATGAGCTTGTATCCTCTTCCATAACTTTGTAAGGGCCTTGTTGCCTGCAACATCCTTGCATAGCACAAAGGCCTTCTTTCAAATCCAGCTAGTTCAAGCCATCGGACCCATGTCTCAGCTTTTTCGTGCCTCTCTTTCCTCTGAACTCCCTCACAAGCAATAATGTTCTTGATTTCTTCTCCCAGAAGCATCCTCTCCATGATGGTTCTCTCTGCTTCTTTTGCTTTAGGAACATTGGCTTCCAAGCAATCAAACAATGCACCATAGAAGATCAGTGCATTCTCGAGTCTTTTCTCAAGGGTAGGCTCGTTGGCGTTTGATTCTTGCTCAGTGATGACCATCAATCTGGGTTTGAGGTTCCATAGTGCAGTTAGAAAATACTCCATCTTAGGGGAAGGACATGGAGATAGAGCTGAATTAGGACTAGGTCTGATCTTAAGTCTCTCAAACAATTCTGCAAAAACCAATTAATCGTCAACATAAAATATATAAAGTATATATAAGAAGTAGTATGTTTACAAACTATGAATAATATGATTTTTCATAGACTTCGTATTAATATAGAGAACCTATTCAAATTTGGTATTCCTACCCACAAAATAAGAGTTAATTTAGACATAATATCCAACCCAATTGATTAAATTGGTTAAGTATAATAACTACATTTTTGTTAATACCCTTGTGGCATAATGACATGAAGGTTCCCACTAGCGAGGAGATCGCAAGTTTGATCCTCTCATTTCATCAAACTATAGCTATCTCTAGTTCTATATTATATCTCAAAAGTTTAATGTTATAAAAATGAAATATCGGCATTACCCAAATAAATCAAAATTAGTATATCAATATAAAATTGCAATTCATATTGGAATCCATCCATTGTAAATCAATTTGAAATGTACGGCCCTACCTGCTGGAGAATTAATCCCACTTTGGACCGTTTGATCATCAGCAGCGACAAGAGAGTGAAGCTGAAGCACAGAAACTATAGCAAGAGGCTCGTCTCGCTTCAAATTCAGCTTGTCAAGCATGAAATTCTCCAATTTGCACACAAATGGATAAAAGAGAAATGGGAAGCCCAGTTTCTCAGCTTCTCTCCTCAACAGAAACGCCGTCTGTTCCAAAACCTCTTTCTTCTCATGAATCCCAGTGATTTTCAGTAACGGCAGAGACAGATTATCCGCTTGATACATTTCCTTCAAGGTAAGAAGAAGATGGACATGCTGTTCATGATCAGAAGCGTTAAGGTCAATAACCTGAATCACCGGTTCACCTCTCATGGCTTCAGCGATGGCGTAATTCGAGATCCAGTATGAGAACATCAAGAAGGGACACAGCTCTCGAAATAGCCTCCTGACAAGAACTTGCTCCTGCGCTGATGTGAGGCTGACTGATTCTGATAGACCGGGTAAGTACTTATTCAGTATGTGGTGAGCGAGGCCCTCGTTGGCGTAAGTGGCAACGCGTTGAAGGGCTTCACCGTCAGGGGCGGCTAGGCTGGCGATTTTCCGGAGGATAGATAGTGCAGTCATGATGTCGCCTGCCTCGATAAGGTTGGCACAGTGGGGAAGAAGACGGGCAATTAATATGCCCTTTGCTTCCCATTCCATGTCTGCGGCCCACTGGTACGTTGAGCTTGAGCCTGAGCCTGAGCCTGAGCTTGAACTTGAACCTAATCAGTAATCAATCAACATATAGATGAATTAGGAAGTCAAGAGTCATGTATACTATTTCTACAAGTTGCTGTTGTTGGAAATGATGTACTCCCTCCGTTACTTAAAAGAGATGACAGTAGAATTTTCGTGTTTCAAAATATAAGGTATATATGAGATTTATTTGATATACTTAGTAATTTTTTTAAAAAATATCTATAATTAAAATGATATATTTTTAATATAATTTATTTATATTAATTGTACAATGGAATAGTTATTAATATTAAATGAGGGTATTTTTGAAAATTACTTTATATTTTAGATAAATTTATTATTTTCCTTAGTCTGTGTGATTTTATCTTTTGTCCATTATATTAAGGAACAGAGAAAGTATGTAGTATTGAGGATTGATTGATCTTGCTTATTAAAATTGATCTAACGTTCATGGATTAAAATATCAACAAAGATAGAGATATTCCAACAAATTAAAATATCCCAATTCGATTTTAGAAACATGGATATATATATATATATATATATATAAAAGCGTGGTACCCTAAAATTTTTCGAAGTGAGAAAAGAAAAATCAATCTAGAGCCTGTTTGATGGAGTTTCTGAAAACAGTTTTTTGGTTTTCAGAAACAGAAAACTCAGAAAACTTATTTGGTAAATCTGTTTTTTAAAAACTGTTTTGGAAAACAGAAAATAAAATAACAGAAAACTCAGAACATCTTTAAGATGTTTTGTAGTTTTTGTTTTGGAAAACATAAGAAAAAGAGAGAAATATCTACCTCATTAATGATAAAGTTATAAATTTTGAACAATTCATCTATCACCCACTAGTTATGATTTTGAAAATAATTATTCAAACAGATTTTTTTGTTTTCTTATTTTCAAAACTAATTCTCAAAAACAGTTTTACAAAACTGTTCTCAAAACAATAAAACATAAAACACTGTCAAACAGACCCCTACTTTGTTTTTCCCCCCAAAGAGTGACGATACTTCTATTAAACAAAAGGAAACAACCAGACAAAAGTTCTAACAACCGAAACACAGAACAAAACAAATCCACAAAAGAGAACAAAAGCAAACGAAAATCAAAGAAACAAGAGTAAAGATAAAACCAAAAGAAAAAAAAAGGAAAAAAACTCTTTAATTTAGGTAAAGTTACTTTAGGGGATTTTTTTTTTACCAATTAAAAGATCCAGTTTAGCGCAAACCAAAGAAACAAGAGTAAAGCCAAAACCCCAAAAAAAAAATCTTTAATTTAGGTAAAGTTACTTTAGAGGGTCCATTTTTTTTTTATCAATTAAAAGATCCAACTTAGCTGAGTTTGCAATCTAGTTTTGTTTATTTATATTTTTTTATTAGCATGAATGGTATTCCTAACCAATTATCTAAGATTAATTCCTTTAAAATAGAGAATACTTAAGTGAGTTTTGTCTTTCTCAACAACATATTTTCTATACACATAAATAGTGGCTGAATCCAAAACAACATGTTTAAGCAATTAAATTATATATCAACTGTGTTAGAATCTTGTTATTTGTCTTTTTATATATTTGTCATTGCACCATCTAATCCAAGTTATTTTGTCTAATGTTATGTTACGAATAAGGTTCTCATTTGTTACAAATTAAATGAGAAAAAGAAGATGAGAAGGAAAGGTAAAAGGGGTTTAGATCCAAATCATGTTTGGTATGATTAAGATAGGAAGATAAAATTTTGTTGCTTGCTAATAAAATGCTTAAAAGACACAAATATCCTCAACCATCAAAACATCCAAGTCTAATTCAAGGATGATTTGGTAAAAAATCATAATTTCCATTGAGAATAGAGAGTCTCCACTCGTTTATTAGAGGAAAGCCCCTCCCCCAAATCATACCAAATAGAAAAAAAAAAAAAAACTCATTTTACCTCACCCTTTTCCTTTTCCCAAGTTTCCTTTCCATCTTACCAAATATGGTATATAGCATCGTTTTAGGCATAAATGGTACTGGCCCGTCTAGTGCATCTAAACAGGCCAATATCAATATTCCCGGAGAGAAGCCCATGGCACATGGGCCCAATATGACCCCATAACAAACTCTTATGAACAGAAGATTTCAGTGATTTCTCCTCATAATAAACTCAAATATACTTTGGCCAAAAACCAAAAACAAAAAAAACTCACATATACGTAGTTTTATTGAAATCCCTAACGCACTAACGTATTAAGTAGTATATGAAATTTAATATTTGGAGAGAAGAAATAGAGAGAGAGTATACCATCCATTATGAAGAATAATAGAGCAGGGAGACTTGAAATTCTTGGAGGCCAGGAGCAAAAATAGGATTGAAGGGGTCGATTTTATATAGTTTGATGAGATGAAGGAATCTTGGATTCATTTGACGACAAAACGCAAGAAGTTTGATCTTTCGGCCATTTATATGGTTGTATGCTTCTTGCCTAGGAATAAAAAAAATTAGGAGAATGAAACAAAGATATTTTCTTTGTTATATATGGTTAATGAGACATAAATCTCTCTCATTTCTCCTGGTGGAAATAGGCAGCTAGAGACAAACAGCTAATTCTTTGCAAACCATAATGTCTGCACAGAAACGTTTCTTCCCAGAGACTTAGGATTTCCCAGGAATAATTTCGTAATTCTATGACATAAAATATTATTTATCATAGGATATTCTTTTCTTACGAAGATATCTTTCTTTGGTTATATCGTATATAATAAAGTTGCCTTTTTCTGAAGAAGATTTATCTTTCTCTGGTTATATAGTACATAATAAAGTTGTCTTTGTAGTGGAGAACAAAACCTATGTTTACTAATATAGTTTATATCTACAAATTCCCTACCTTTGCAAACTCTTTTCTTTTTACTTGTTTTATTTTGTGGGTTCAAAAGTAATTTATGTCCTAATATATGGTAGATAGAAACAAAATTAGCAAATGGGTTTGTACGCCACCACTTAGACAAAGTTAAAATAATTATAATTAATGTTTGCCAGGTTAATCCCAATATATGTTAGCTATGTAGAGAATTATTTCGGTGAAAAAAAAATCATCTTTGCATTTTTTGACCAAAAGTCTTCATTTTTTAATGACAAGAAAAAATAATATATCAGTATATCAATACAATAAAAATTATAATAAGTTATATAATATATTCATAAGTGGTGAATAATATATATGACTCATTTATCAAATTCTATTTATTTAACTAATGCGTAGAGAAAAAGTGTCTAGTTTTCTCATATTTTTGAACTTATTATGAATTTATGCATCACTTAAATATCGCTGTATTAATTGTTTGCGGGAAAAAAAAAAGGCTTAAAACACACATATGTACTTAATTATTTTGTAATGTAATAAAAAAAGTAACAAACCTCTTTGGTCCAGAATAAAAATGTAGATATCAATCAGTTACAATAAGTTTGACAAAATTAATGGGCATCTAGATATCAATTACTCTAAACTACCCAATTACTCAATAAATTTAAGTTCCGGCTTTCTTCTCCGAAGCCCAAAGGAGATATTTCTTGTTATGTTAACCTTAACAAGGTGGTTCTGTTGGTGTCTACTAGGTCCAAGATTTTGTAGCTTTGGGTTCAGACATGCAAATCTTCATAGAATAAAGCTTTAATCAGCTTGCTTAATTAAGAAGAAAAAACCCTTAGTTTTTAACGAATTCTACTGATTCTACTATGCAATTAAGAGGATTGTTTTAAAGGATTTATTTGGAATGAGGAGAAAATAAGGAAAAATATTAAGAAAAAAATTAAAAAAAAAACTAAATAAAAGGGTATCTAGGTTCTTATTGTTCTCTTTTTAAATTTTCCTTTTTCCTTTTTTTCTCTCATCCAAATCCAAATGGAGAGAAAGGATTAAAAACAAAAGCATGTTGCATTAGCCCTTTCCAAAGAGAATTACTCCATGCAAAACGCAAATGAAGCAGTAGTTTCGCACACATTTTATGACGATCATGAGAACATAATTAGTGTGTGGAAAGTGAATTTCTAAGAATATCAAATTCTATTAAACAATTAATATGATGAATTTCTGTGTAGTGCTAGCTTCATTCAGAAATGTCAACAAGCTAGTGAGTAGAGAAGAAGGGCAAATCAAATTTACAGTGATCCAGATCAAGGAGATTCTAGATCCCCTTTAAAACACAAAATAAGGGAATTTTTATTTAATGAAATTACAATACAAAACAGAGTGTCTGCTTGTATAACCTTGAATTGTTGCCACCATGGTAGGAATTTAAAATTTGGTGATCATATTATAAAAATGATATGCTTCAATAATGTAAATTAATTAATTTTATAATTCAAAATTTTAAATACATTTATTTTTTGTTAAAAAAACTACTCAAATTTTCAATTAATTTTTTACACATTTTTTAGGTAAAAATCTGAGTATCACTAGCTAGCCGAGATGGAGTTTATCAAAACCCGTGCTGGCAAATTTTATTCTGTGCGAAATGCTGAATTTTGGCAAGAGATGGAGGAATTACAAAAATTAGAAATTTAATGATAGGGGGTAAACTGGTAAAGAAGAATTATTTTAATATAATTTTTAATTAGTAAATATCATTTAAAAATATTTTAAGAATATTTTAATGGTGTTTGTAATTATTAAACTAAAAGTGTAGGTTTCTAAAACATAAGAATATTTTAATATAATTTTTAATTAGTAAATATCTGAGATCAATATTACGAAGTGACAGGGAAATTGGTGAAAATATCATACATAAAATCTAAGATGAGTAGTTAAATTGAAAAAGAAATTTAGGAACCATTTGTGATCGTAATGTGTTCATCTAGCTTAATGGAAAGTTCTACCAAATGATCATAAACAGCAATATTATATATGATTGTGAATGCTGTGAATTAAAGGGACTATATGAGCGAAAAATGAGGGTAATATAGATAAAATTTTTAAGATAAATATAAAAACATTCGAAAAAAAGATAAGATTCAAAATAATTGCATACAAGAAGATGTTTGCGTGGCACCTATGGTTGAAATGTGATTCTCTTTGAATTAATGTAGGAGGTCTTCCAATGGTTTTGAGAAAAAAATCGTATAAATCAACATGTTTACAAAGGACCCAACTTTTATTTTTTAACATGTTATATATAAGATTCTGCTACAAAAATATGATACTTGAATTCATTTTTAGAAGAAAAATCCTTTTTCCCCCAATCGTAACATCCATCTAATTGATAAAAAAGATTACATTTCACTTCTGATCTATGAGCATCGATGCAATTTCCTTTCATATATATAACTTGAGCACGCATGTAACTTAGAAGTTATTAAATTAGACCTATATATTTTCGTGCGGCTGCATGAGAAAAAAAATCTGCATAATTGATTGGGATCCCGAAGGTCACAGAGTCAATCGTAGTAGTAGAAAATTTTTTAAAATATTTTAAAGATTGAACCCAAAAAAAAAAAAGTAAATTTACTAGTCCAAAATTTTAACTTCAAAAATAAGTAATAATCAAATTGAAAAACTTGAAAAAAAAAAAAGAAATAGAAAACCAAAATAATGTCTGACTTTTGATTCAAGTACTAGAAGTGTCAAGAGATTAAGATTTACCTTATGAGATAACTAGATTATATTCTTTAATTAGATTCTGCACAATTATAGTGACCGTTATTCCTAAAGTCTCCTCATTACCTTTCGGTTAATTAGTCTTTATTTAATTAGCATTCAATTAACTCTCGCACAAATAAAGTTTTTAATTAAACCTTGAAAACTACAATGTATATCACCACGAATTTCTAATTCTATCTCTAAATTAGTTATTCGTGTTTATCTCTCTATATCTATGTTCATTCTTGAACTCTCAGTCCTTCAAGTTTATCCATTAATTGGACTCTATAATGATCGAGCATAAAATCTATATAAATGAACAATAGAGATAAATATAATAAATAAATTAATTAAGTACAACTTGAAGAATAGATTCAAAGAGTCATAACTAAATAGAATAAATCCAATCAATTCTACTTAAGCTACATCCCTACCTCTTACTAGAAAATTTAATCATATATAAAAATAGAAATCAAACCAGAATTAAAATCTCAAATCATAGTAAAAATAATAAGAATGAAGAGTTATAGTAGAAAAAAATAAATCTTTCTCTAATACTCCTCAGATGTCCTTACTATCTCTCTACATATTACTCCAAGTTGCTCCCAGATGTATTTTAAACCATGTTCTCTAGCCTTTGGGTGTTTTTATGAATCTCCTCTTGTGTTTCCCTTATATCCTATTTATAATATAGTAACGATACTTGATTTCTAGCTCAGTTTACGTGTCAAAAACATATTTTTACGAACTTTTGCTGTTTGACCTAGCACTAGGTGGCCATAGGATCATAAAATACAGCACTGGGTGGTTCTGAAAGGCGTAAAAATGTGAAATATGAGTTGACCTAATGCTTGCTGAGTTTGACCCGAGGCCAGGTGAATGCTTGATACGGATCATTGCTTCATTCAACTTCAGGCAAATCACCAGCTCGTGTTGGCATTTTGAACTTGATTTTTACCATGATAATATTGGAATTTGGAAAAACTCAACATGAAAGTTGTAGCGTTATGTCTTAACTTTTCAACACATCTTAATCACCTCAATCAAAATTCATATGTGAGATTTATGGTCAAAATACTGATAGGTATCGGAACTTTTCAGCATGAATGATTTGTAACATTTTTATTTTGAATGTTTCCAAATGAGCATATCACACCATGAAACACAAAAATATGTAAAATCATGTTAAAATATATTAATGTAACCATATTTATATACAATTTGGAGTTTAAATATGTGCATTTTATATGTATAACATAGGCACATCAATAATCATAAATGCATAGTATATTAACATTACAATAATTACATAGTATATTAACATTACAAAGGTGATTTTAAATCAATATATATATATATATATATTAATTATATTACATTTGCATTGCACATGTCTCTCCCTAATTTAGTGGATGGTGAAAACGCTCTCTTTTAACCTGATTCAACAGATTAGGTTACTATCATGCTGACAAATGACAATGCACCTGTGTTTAAACTTTAAATTTAACTTTGATTTTGTTGATAAGAGTTATAGCAAGAATATTGATAAATCAGCATTATTGAAAAGGAAAAAATTAATAAAAAGAGATTGAAATTTACATTTAGTTCCTGCCAATCAATACTTCTTTTGAAGTATCCGTGCAGCAGTAGAGATTAAAATATTAAAATATATTTAAGAAGACATAAGAAGATAAATAAAATGATGAAATATATATATATATATATATGAATCTCACAAAAAATTAATCATTTTTGTCTTGTGACTCTCTCTTAATTTGAATCTTTAAATTTAGAAATCTGACTCTATGTATGACCGATGTAGATATGTGTATGGGATATAAGTTAATAAGATATAGATAATATGACAATTTTTTAAATTTTGGGATACAGATACAGAATACATATATAAAATTTATGGAATTTTTTATATGTATAATAATAATTTAAAAAGAATAAAATAAGTATTAAATATTCTAAAAATTATAATAAAATTGTAAAAAGCAAACCACATACATGAATTAAATGTTTGTAATAACTTATAAATAATTTTTGTTGCTTTTTCTCAACACAGAAACATTTTTACAAAAACAAAAATCATCACATTTTTACAAACATTTGTAAAGCTATTTTTTTCTGTCTAGCTGACCTCAAAAATCCAAAATAATTCTTATTTTATACTAACAAATAGGAGCAAAAATGATATGATGGATATGTATGTATAAGGATGAACATATATATGATACGAATAATATGTCTAGCTTTTTAAAGTATCCACACTTTATAATGAAATATTTTAACTGCAATATTCAAATTCAAATAATTACTCATGTTTTGGAATAAAAAAAATGAAATTCCACCTCATTCAACGGTGGAAGATGTTCCCAAATCTCGGAAGAGAGAATTAAAAGAGAAATACAATAGTACATGTAACACATACTTCACTCAAAATATATATATATAACACAAAAATTCAAGCAAGAATAATCTCGCAGCTGAAGAATATACTACAAATAATATTCATGCGTGTATATTAGGGACATAAAAGTCCACTATTACAAACAATCCTTTGCACTGGAAAAGATGAAAAGGGATACAAGAAGATAAATTTCAATAAATAAAATAAATCACCCATTCACTATCTTGTTTTTCTTTCATCAACCTTTTCATCTCGAACGATATTCCAATTTGTTGATGCTAATTAAATACCTGCAAGTTTGTGGCATGTCTTCTTGAAACAGATCCCTCAAAAAATGTACGTTTCATCGTTCTCTCTCTATCTCCCAATTGCGCAGCAGTACTGTGCACTTCAGGAACTCTGATCAAATCCTTGATTAGGTTTGAATTATAGAAGATATATAGATCAAACCAATTATAAATAAAACATATAAGCATGTCAATGGCAACATCGTTAAAATGTATCAACATGCTTATGTTTTTCTATACTTGACTGATTTACCTATCTTTATAATTTAGACCATTCCTGTCTCAATGGCTACATCGTGGACCAATATTCTCTCTCTTCAATGGCTCCATGGTCATTGTGGACCAATGTTTCCTCAAGGGGTTCCAATAATGGCTTCATCGACAATTGAAGAGACAGATATAGAGAGCAGAAAAACTCCACACAACATATAGTTTCTATCACTGTATATATCTATCTCTCTCCTCAATAGTCGATTGAAGATCCATGTCTCTAGAACTTCCATGCTGATACGGAATAGAGCGGCTGATCATACCAGCAAATAAACATAGATTGATCACGCTCTGTAAGTTTGTATCCGGTTCCATATCTCTGTAATGGCCTCGTTGCTTGCAACATCCTCTCATAGCACAAAGGTCTTCTTCGAAACCCAGAAAGCTGGAGCCATTTGACCCAAGTCTCAGCTTTCTCGTATCTCTCTTTTCTTTCAATTCCCTCATAAGCAATGATGTTCTTGATTTGCTCACCCAGAAGCATCCTCTCCATGATTATTCTCTCTCCTTCTCTTGCTTTGGGAACATTGGCTTCCAGGGACTCAAACAGTGGACCATAGAAGCTTAGTGCATTCTCAAGCCTATTCTTAAGGTTAGGCTCATTAGCGCTGGAATTTTGCTCAGTGATGACCATCAACCTAGGTTTGAGGTTCCAAATTTCTCTTAGAAAATGCTCCATCTTAGGGGAAGCACATGGAGAAAGAGTTGAATTAGGACTAGGTCTGATCCCAAGCTTCTTAAATAAATCTGCAAAAACCCGTTGATCATCAACATAAAATATAAAAGGTATATAAGGAGTTGTATCTATAAGTCATAAATAACTCTTTATAAATTCCATATTAATATATGGAAACTATTCTACTACACACAAATAAAGGTTTAAACGCCTTACTAACCCAATCAATGAAATGGGTTGACTAAAATATCCCCATTTGATTGAGACGAACCAGAAAAAAATAAAGGCAGTTATCTTAAAGGGTTATATATACCAAGATAAAATATAAAAATTATATGAAAGCAAATTGTTCATAACAGTGTGTAGTTCATCTCCAGCTTCATGCATGCATTTTAATTAATAGGATTCAAGTTAATATGATGCGAAATATGGACTATGTAGATGAAATAATAAAAAATAGCCCTACCGGCAGAAGAATTAAACCCACTTGTGACAGTTTGATCATCGTCAGCGAGAAGGGTATGAAGCTGAAGAACAGAAACAATGGCAAGAGGTTCTTCTGGCTTCAAATTCAGCTTGTCAAACTTGAGATTCTCTAATTTGCACGCAAATGGGTAAAAGAGAAAGGGGAAGCCTAATTTCTCAGCTTCTCTCATCAACAGAAACCCCGTCTGATCCAGGACCTCCTTCTCCTCATGAATCGCAGTGATTTTCAGAAGCGGCAGAGGCCGATTATCCGCTTCATACATGTCCTTCAAGGTATGAAGAAGATGGGTATGCTGTTCAGGATCAGAAGCATTGAAGTCAATCAGCTGAATCACTGATTCGCCTCTAATGGCGTCAGCGATGGCAGAATTGGAGATACAGTATGAGAACCACAAGAAGGGACACAAGGCTCGAAACAGCTGCCTGACAAACACTTGCTCCCACGTCGACGGGCGATTCGTCAGACGGAGAGATTCCGAAAGACCGGGAAAGAAATTATTGAGCATCCGGAGAGTGAGGCCCTCATTGGCGTAATTGGCAAAACGTTGAAGGGCTTTGCCGTCGGAGGCGGTGAGATTGGCGATTTTGAGGAGGGCAGATTGTGCGATCATGAAGTCGCTGCTGACTTCGACGAGCGGAGCACACAGGTGAAGAAGACGGGCAAGCAATGTGCCCTTCGCTTCCCATCCCATGTCTGTTGAACTTGAGCTTGAACCTAGTCAGTTATCAATCAACACAAAGATGAATTATGAAATCACGAGTCAAGTAATATTTTTGTTTCTTTAGAAGTTGTGATGTACCAAATGATCTATGTAATTTGGGATTCCGTTTTTGTGTACACTCGGGCCCTTTTGGTGCATGAGAAAGTGAATGGAAAATGGGGAAGTTCTCTTTCCAAGATAATTATTTTACCATTTATCAAATATAATAAAAACTATAAAATATCCCGTATGTTGCACATGGCTATAGTATATCTTCTATGAGATTTTATATTGTATAGCACCAACACATCTAAAGAGAAGTCGAAGCCTATGATCCCAAAAGAATCATTATTTTTCGACAAGAGGTAAAAATATAATAAGCTCTTCTTTTAATTGAACAGAACGATTTCTGTGATTTCTCCTCAACATATAAAAACTCATAGTTGGAGGGAAGAAATAGAGTGTATATACCTGGATGCATTATGGAAAATAATACAGCAAGAGAGACTTGAAATTCTTGGAATCCGGGAGCAAAAACTGGATTAAAGGGCTAGGCTAGTTATAGTTTCATGACATGCATGGGAATCTTGCATATATTCATTGGAAGACAAAACGCTAGTTTGATGTTTTCGCCATTTATATTGTCGTGCACTCGTACACTTCTTGCCGAGGAACTAAAAAAAACAATGGAGAATTATTATTATTGTTTTTTTTTTGTTGGTTATAGAATGAAACATAAAATATCTTTCTCATTTCCTCGTCTATGGAAAGAGATAGCTAGGGACAAACAACTTCCTTCTAAACCGTTATGTCTGCACATGTAGAAAAGTTTCTCCTTAGAGGCTTAGGATTTCCCGGGAATAATTTCAAAATTCTATGTCATAAAATATTAATCCTTTGATTCCATTTATAAGGGAAAAGAAATCAATTTACTGGTATTAAAGAATGAAATTAAAGTTAGTTAAAGATAATTAATTTGTCTCACATTTTAAATTTTTTTCTAAAATTACTTCTATTTAATTAATCTCTCTCAATTCTTTTCAAAAACGCACCTCGTGACTTTCAATAATATTAAATGAATGGGGGGTAATTTTGGTAAAAAAAATTAATACAACATTAATTTTCTTTTTTTCTTCCTTATAAATAAGACCATTAAAAGGAAAAAAATTTACCTTGTAAATAAGACCAGAATATTTATCTTAGGATTCTTTTTTCATGAAGATATTTATCTTTTTTTGGTTATATAATAAAGTTGTCTTAGTAATGGGGAACAAACCTATGTTGACTAATTTAGTTTATATCTACATATTCCCTATCATTAAAATCTTTTCATTTTACTCATTTTATCTTGTGGGTTCAAACTTCATTTATGTACATGTGGATAGACACTAAATTAGCAACTGGGTTTGTACAACTAAGACAGTTAAAATGATTAATTAATGTTTACCATGCTAATCCCAATATTAATTAGTTACGTAGAGAATTATCTCGGTGAAAAGAAAATCATCTTTGCATTTTTTTTCACCAAAAGTTTTCATTTTTTATCACAAGACAGGATACTATATCAATATATCATCTGTATATCAATATAAATTTAAGTTGGCTATCTCTCTGAAGGAGAGATTTGTTATGTTAACCATAACATGTGATTCTGTTGGTGTCTATTACTAGGTCAAAGATTTTGTAGCTTCGAATTTAGACATGCAAATTGATAGTTTAATCAGCTCGCTTAGTTAAGAAAGAAAAAACTATAGTTGTTGCAAAAAAAAATTAGATTACCGATGGAAATTTTTATTGCTAATCCATTACTAAACGTAGAGAAGACTGTTACTAATGATTTAGTGACGAAATTAGCGATAGAATCTTTCTGTCGTTAATATATCCATGGCTAATTTGTTAGTGACGGAATGTAAAATTTGGTTGCTAATTAGCTATGAATGTAGTGATAAAATTGTTGGGTTAATGTTATTTTAACTCTATGACGGATTGGCGATGAAATTTTCTGTCACTAAAAATAACTTAATTGCTTCTTATACTTTAAATTCACATATCACTGGGACATTACCCATCACCCATTCCACATCACCACCAGGCCAACACCACATGACCACCATACATCACTGCCACATCACCATTGAGGCTATGCCATGTCACCACAACCCACACCACGTCATATAACCATTTGAAATGTACTTTCTCCTAAGTTCGAAGGCATAACCTCTTACTCCAAATGTCTTTATATTGACATTTTTGTCAATTGAACTGAAATGTATCTATAATCTTTATATGAGATATTAAATATATATTGTTTATATACATACTAATACACACACATATATATTTATAAATCAATATGTTATTAAAATATATATATATATATATATATTATTTTCAATTATTAATATCATAAAATATTTTATTTATATATATTTGTATTTATATGAATATTGATATTATAATTTTTTATTTTTAAATCTTAAACAATTTTCCTATAAATATATTGTTTTTCTTATGCAAGACAAAAATTGCTTTCCAAGCCAACTTTTAAATTTGATTTTTATTTTTAAATAACAATAATTACGTATATAATGTTTATTATCCATATGTATTAATATTATATTATTTTATGTTATTTTTCGTTATATCATATAATAATAATATATATCATATATTATATTATTTAATAAATTATATTATAGATGTGCTTAATATATATAATATAATTGGAATTTGGTAAAAAATTATTAAAACAAATATTGTAATTTTTATCATAAGATTGAGAAGAAAATACGACAAGCTCAATCTATTATAGTTGAAAGAATAAAGAAGATTAAAAAGAGTGAGAGTGTGAGAGAGAAAATTAGCTGTACTTACCTAAATATTGTCATGACTTATTTTTAAGGAAAATAGATTAATAACCCGTAAGGCTTCTTCTTCAACATGACATTATTGCATGTGAAAATATTCACACTACCAATACCCATAGGAGTTTGGACTGAGAGTCTCAATCCTAGCATTAAATTAATTTATATATTAAATATATTAGCAATTAACTTAGCCTAATAAAAATTTCTCCAAATACAGGGCTAATCGCATTAGATAATTAGGGATTAGTTTGTCTTTCTGATTATTAGTAGTTAACATTATTATAATTTTAAATTTTACTTTATTTTCTACTTATACTTTAATTTTAATATATAACTAATTTGAATTTAAATATGTCAATATTTTATAATAACATCCAGCAAAATTAGTGACAAATTAGTGATAAATATGTTTGCGATGGAAAATTCCTACACTAAATTCGTCACAAAATTGGAATGAGCTATCATCATTTTATCGATGGAATTATTTGTCACTAAAAATTTTTATGACGGATCTGACAGATAGTTGTAGTCACCAATTCCGTCACTAAATTTAGTGATAAAGTTAGTGACGGGTGAGAGACGGAATTTTTTTCCATTGCTAATTTACTATTTTTTCATAGTGTTAATAAATTTTGCTGAATCTATTATGCAATTAAGAGGAAGATTTAAAAATAAAATCATGATGCAGTACCCCTCCTAAGGAGAATTACTCTATGAAATTAGAGAAATTAGAAAAATTAGAATGATAAGGGAAAATCAGTAAAGAAGAATTATTTTAATATAAGTTTTAATTAATAAATAGCATTTTAAAATATGTTATTTAAGAATATTCTTAATGTTATAAAAAAATCGAAATACAATGTAGGATTATAAAATATAGAGGAAGTCCTTGTAATTAAAAAATCACATGAAGGCCAAAATACTTTACTCATAAATTTATCCATGGAAAGAAAGTAGATCATTATGAAGAACCTTTTTATATCACTGAAAAAAGATTAAAAGGAGTACTAGGAGACAAGTTTTAATCAATAACTTACCCTTTCCAGCTTTCCCTATCTCATTTTTCTGGCATCAACCTTTCATCCTACTAATCTAAATATTAATGTTAAATTTAATAATATAATAACCAATAAGCGTTAATCCTAGTGGAAGGAATTAGGGACGCTTAAATATAATATCTTGGATTTGAGACCGTGTAAATGTAAAAAACATCTTTGGGAGAGCTCTCCCCGCATGGACCCGACTATAACTCAATTTGGATTAGTCAGAATTCAAAGTTGTGACTAGATACTAGAGGTTATTATAAAAAAAAAAAGGAAAAATACATAAAGCCCAATATGTAAAAAGAGTAATAGCTAGACCATCAAAAGAATTTTCCCAAGATATGTATTTGTTGCATATGTTTTCTTGAAGAAGATGACCAGTCTGGTATAAAGAAATTTTGACTTTGAAAATGGAAAAGGAAACACTTAGGCTTCATTTAGTAAGGAGGAAATAGGGGTGAGAGAATGGGAATGGGTCAGGGAATAAGTGAAACGGATGCATACCAAACACATGGTTTCAATGAAACCTTGTGTTTGGTATGCATCAATGTTGACTCCCAAGAATGGATGATTGCTTTATATGTGGGAATCCTAAAACCTGTCCTTCTCTTCCCCCCCCCCACCCCCCTCCCCCCGCCCGGAAATGATCTATTCCCATAGGTAACTAAACCCTAGTGACAGTTTTTCACCTCTCAAATCTACATCAATCATCACTAGCGTTTCGTAGAGCTCTATTGCTGACCCATAACTCATCATCTTAGAGCTTCATCTCTAACCTAAAGCTCACAATCGCAGCCTCCACTTGTGCTTGCAATCCTAATCTCCTTCATTCTTGTCTTAATCTCACTGTCTAAATGAAATCAACAGCAACATCTCCATCTCACAATCCCAATCTTTGTTGTTCTTGTCTCAACCCCACTCTCAACATTGATGATGAAGCTTGTAGATGGCAGTCCACCATCAGCAGCATCTCCCTCTTTGTTCTCCTTCACAGTTCAATTGATGATGAAATGGTCGTAGCAGGTCGGTAGCTTCTCCCTCTTCATTCTCCTTTCCTCGCCGAGCCGTAATTTAATGATCCAAATCTAAATAAGGATATCATATTCTTTTTAATTTTCTTTTCAAATTGGCTTGTTGTCTATTGTTAAGAGGTGTAGACGAAGGAAGAAGCGGTGGCCAGTGAAGAAGATGGTGGTAGTGGTGATGGCTGGCCAGTGAGAGAAGAAGAAATGAGGAAGGAAGTGATTTTTTTTTAATATGGGGGCATTTGAGTCATGTCCAAATTTTTTGTGTCTCTCTTTTTTGTTATTCCTATAATTTTTTTTCATATACCAAACATACATTTAAAGCATATTCTTATTCCTAATGTCATTCCCATTCTCTTTTTTGTTCTCATTCTCATTTTATAAAAAATTATTCTATGTACCAAATGAGCCTTAATTCACATGAATATTTTATTTGGAACTTTGACATAATTGTTCTACTACTATGTTTTTACGTTTGATGGATAAAGTCATGAAATGGGGAGATCTAACTAGGATAAATATTGGGTTAAGGCGATACCTTGTGGACATGGTCCATCAAAAAAATTTAGTAAGCTAAGGTTAATATCTCATTGATTTAGTGTGTCTTTGCATTAGCTTATCTATAATTAATAATGAAGATAAGTGATTATTCATAATTAATTATGAAAATAAATGATTATATTAAAAGTGATTTGTATTTAGATATTTTTACCTTATAAGTAATTTTGAGAAAATAAATGTGTTTAGATTTTGAAAGTTTAAGTGATTATTGGGTGAATAATGAAAAGAAGAAAGGAAATCAGTGATTATAAGACGATAAGTGATTATCATAAGTAAAAAAAATTAATTTCTTCTATAATAACTTATTTAAAATATAAGTGCTTATTAAAAAGTTAATATGTTTAACAACTTTACAAAATAAGCAATTATACTCCTCCTAAGTGCTTCTTCTCTTTATCCAAGTAGGCTCTTAATATAGGTATGATGAATGTTATCACATTCTTTAAAAAAAATTCCCAATTAAAATGCATTTGAATGGATCTATTTCTAATAAATTAATATCAAATTTTTCCTTTTGGGCACTCTAATTTGAGGTTGTTTATTATTGATGAACTCAGATAACAATAAATGAGAATGAGCTATTTCAGTAATTTTATTAGTTTAATTGGTAGATAACTGTGTTCTTAAATATGTTGTTTAGAATTTGTCTTTAATTGCCAACTAAAGATGCTCTTGGTGCTCATAAGGAAAAAACATAATTAATCAAACGATAAATAAACAATACTCTAAAATTAATTTAAGCTATATTAGCAAATTAAAGAGTATACATTAGTAAACAAAAATATAAATAAAGTTTAAAAAGCAAAAGAAGAATAAAGTTGAAGAATATTCAAAGAGAGCAAGTAGATCACACAGAGAGAAAAAGGTGGAGATTTGAAAGGATAAAAAAAATATAAATACCAAAAAGTCTTACCAAGAGTATAAGGACACATTTGGTTCAATTCCCTTACCCCTTTGGAATGGGAATGGGTATTCTATTCCCAATAAAAGTTTGTTTGGTTGGTTTTAAGAGTATAATGCCCTCTCCCATCAGTACTCCTCATTCCAGAAAATTTGGAGTTCTGATTCCAGATCCAGACCCCATCCTTTCTCATTCCTAGTGGTGGAAATCCTAAACTGTACAATTATACCCTTCCTTAACCATCATTAATGCCAGACCACCATCCTTCCTTAACTTCGTCGTCACACCTCCGTCACTTGCAGATTGTTGTTATGATTTTGCATAGAATCAGTATGGACCCTTTGGTTGAAGCTCCATCGCCGGTGACTCATTCTCTGGTGTCCAAGATCACCCCTTGCAATGAAGACCAGTCGCTGCAAAGGAACCATGCGAATTCAAAGGACGATCGATTCAACCGCAGTTGCGATTTCCTCCTAAAGCGGTCCTACTTGTTTGGATTCGAAAGGAGCTTGGCATCGGAGAGAATGGTGATGGAGCCGGCAACAACATTGCCGTGGTGGTACCACCGGAGGGGAAGCAGCAGCAGCTTCTGGAGCAAAAGGTCATCGCCGTTTGGATCATTGGGGAAGCCAAGAGTGTTCTCGTTCAGATACTACAAAGGGATGAAGTCGTCGTTCCTCTAGCGACGAGGGTTCTTCCCTTTGTCGGAGTCAAGCATGAGGTCATACAATGGGGGAGGAAGCTCGTCTCGACGAAGCAAGTCAATAGCAAGCCCAATGTTTTTGAGGTCGTCGGCGGCGTTGGCAACAGCGGGAGTGGCAGCTTTCTCATCAAGCCGGTTGAGGTGCGGCAACCCGGAGGGATTGCTATCACCAAAGAGATAAAACAGGAGATAAAAAAGAAAAAGGGGTAAGCAGGAGTGGGAATTACTCAATTTTGTTTCGTTGGGAAAATTGGGCGGAGGGGGGGACACGTGGAAGGGAGTGATTGGTGAGGAGATGGTCGGAGATGGAGATGGAGAAAAGAAGAGAAGGAGGAGAATGGGAAAATAGTAGGGGTATTTCTATATTCTTATTTTTATTTGTATTTAATTAAGCATAAAAAAATAAATTTGATTCCAACCATCTTAATATGATACTAAATATAAACATATTTATGATCATCAATATTTTAATCCATTACATTCCCAACTATTCCAATTAGTTTTTATTTGTATTTAATTTTATTGATGTTAGGCTAAATTTTTACCTAGGGATAATTATGACTTTTTACACATTATTCACACTCTCATTCCATCCTTTTCTTATGAATAACCAAATAAATTCAAGTTGTTAGCTATGTCTTTTCCATAGTGAACCAAACAAAATTTGGTTTACAAGATTCCATTCCATTCCATTCTTAACCATTCCATTCCAATCCATTCTCAATGATTCTATGAACCAAACGGGCCCTAAGTTTTTTTTCGCCAACCAAAACCAAAAGTATCAAGTTTACAGCTTTATTTTTGAAAGATATTATAACATTTAAAAATATTAATGGGATTATATTTATATTTACATTTTATAAAATATAAATCTTTAGTATATTATCTCTGTCTGACATGGCAAGCACATTAATAATTTTTTTTCTGAAACTTACTCTCCTTCCTTCCCCCAACACACACACACACAAAGACTCTGGAAGTGGAAGTGAGAGGGGTTAGTGGAGGGAATTTTTTTTTCCCCATTTACATACCAAAAAAAATTATACAAAGATTCCATTTATTTTGCCAACAAACTAAACATGTTTTTAAAAGTCTAATTCTGTTAATTTTGTTCTCCCATTTTCATTTCCTTTCCTATTTCTATTCTATTAAAATACTTTCACCATACCAAATGTATAAGATTGATAAAGTAAAAAGGCTGGGGAGAGGAAGATGTGAGTTCTAACCTCTATGTGCCAATCACATGGATAAAGATTGGACTCATAATTCTCTCTCTCTCTCTCTCTCTCTGTACTTTAACAACAATACACTTTATAGGGAATCTGATCAAATAGTTAAATAGGTTTGAATTATTATATATATATATTTAGATCAAACCAATTATAAGAAAAAAAGAAAATGTACATGGCAATGGCTGCATCATAGTTTGGACCAATATTTCCTTCGATGGCCAAGTCGTCAATTGAGGAGAGGGACATCAAATAGCAAGACCAGCAGGACATATATAGGTTCCACCACCATCTCTGTCTCTCTCTTCAATAGATCATTGAAGACCAAAGTCTCCAGAACTTCTATGCTAATACAGAATAGGCTGATATAGAATAGAGTGGTCGATCATTCCAGCAAACAAACAGACAATGATCATGCTCTATAAGTTTGTATCCTCTTCCATAACTCTGCAATGGCCTCGTTGCCTGCAACATCCTTGCATAACACAAAGCTCTTCTCTGAAACCCAGCTAGTTCAAGCCTTTTGACCAATGTCTCAGCTTTCTCGTGCCTCTCTTTTCTCTCAACTCCCTCACAGGCAATGATGTTCTTGATTTCTTCTCCCAGAAGCATCCTCTCCATTATGGTTCTCTCTGCTTCTCTTGCTTTCGGAACATTGGCTTCCAAGCAATCAAACAGTGCACCGTAGAAGAGCAGTGCATTCTCGAGCCTCTTCAAGAGGTTAGGGTCATTGGTGTTTGATTCTTGCTCAGTGACTACCATCAACCTGGGTTTTAGGTTCCATATTGCATGTAGAAAATTCTCCATCTTTGGGGAAGCACATGGAGAAAGAGTTGAATCAGGACTAGCTCTGATCTTAAGTTTCTCCAGCAACCCTGCAACAAAAACCTATTGATCATCAATATAAAATATAAAAAGAATAAAGAGTTGTAAGCCTTGAATAATATGACTCAGAATTCGCAGGATTTATATTAATGCATAAAACCTATTCTAGTTTGGCATTCATGCACACAAATAATGGTTTTTAGACACCTAATCTAACTCAGTTGATTAAATGGGTTGGCTAAAATACCCTCGATTGATCGAGATGAACCAAAAAAATTAAGAAAATTATATCAAAGGATCAGATCTAAAAATGGGTTTGAGTTTTCATATTGCATTTAGAAAGTACTACCGCCTTTTTATTTTTTCGATTGAGAAAATTCTCCATCTTAGGAGAAGCACAATGAGATATAGCTGTCAAGACTAGGTCTGATCCTAAGTTTCTCAAGCAATTTTGCAAAACCCTGCCGATTGATCATTTGGTATTCTTAAAAATAATTAAAATTTTTAAGATTAATTTAAACATTAAATTTTTTGAAGATCTAAATTCAAGTAATTTTTTCTTATAAAGAGGGAATTGGATCCAGTATATAATAATGAAAATTTAAATTCTTAAATCAGACAAAATACTTTTCATCATACAAGATTCAAATTTTTGGACCCTATTTCCTAATACCTAGGTTTTGTCCCTCCATTTGATTAAATAAGTGACCATGACCTTGCAAATAAATCTAATATTCCAACCATAGTTTGTATACATTGAACCGTATAATCAGCTTTCTTCACAAAAATTAAAACAAGTCCTGTAATATATCTCAAATATTTTTTTCTAAAAAAAAGTTTATACTATTAAACAGAAAGTAAAGGAATGATTGACAACTATTAGGGGTGAATATGGGCCGGGCCGGGTTTGACCCCCGCCCGATGCCTGCCCCGATGTTCTTCGGGCCAGTACCGGGTCAAGTATCGAGCTGGCTCGATATTATATATATATTTTTTTAAAAATTAAAAAATAAAAAATTATTTAATAATAAAAAAATATACTTATTTATACTTAAAAATAGATTTTATTAAAACATAATCTTAGCCAAAAAATAATTTTTTTTAAAATTTATGAATATTTAACCATTATACATTATTTTTACATAAATATTAAGGTAAAAAACTAATTCAAAATTTAAAAAATATTTGAAACATTAAAATCTTAAAATGTTTTTATAATATTTACATAGTAAATGTATTATATTAGATATATGAAGAATAAAAATCCTACAAAATCAATTAAGATATATAAAATAATTGAAAGAAATTAAAAAAAATTACATATATATATATATAGTTCGGGCCGGGCCGGGGTTAGGGTGTCTGACCCTAACCCCGGCCCGGCCCGAAAGTTGGTCTGGCCCGATTGACCAGAAAGTGGTCAGGCCGGATCGGGCCATTCGGGCTCGAGCCAACATGTTCACCCCTAACAACTACCAATGGGAAAGAAAAAAAAATTTAATGTCAAAATTCATTAATTATTGTTTATGACAAAAAAAGCAAAAAACTTATATGCTTTTTTTATATATTTTTTGTATTATTTTTAATTAAAAATTAATATGTAGACATTTATAACAAGTACAAATTTAGTGCTTAATCATACACTATAATGATTAGATTTATAATGTGTTAAAAAAAAATCTACATGATAACTTTTAATTTAAAAATAATATAAAAAATATATAAGAAAAATTATATAAGTTTTTTTTCAAATAAAATCATATACTATTATATACTTGGGGTAAAATGATGTTTAGATTCCTACAAGATGAGAATCCCATGGATCTGATTATATTTAGACCCCGTTTGGTTTAAACTATTAAAAAGAATTTCTATTTTATTATAGTATGCAAATTGAAATGTGTAAAATTTATTGTATATTTATTATAGTACTTGCCCCTTTTATTATTATTTTTTATTTATTTAGAAGCATAAAAAATAATTTTACATTCACAAAATCACTTTTTTAATTACGTTCTCTTTTGTTCATTCCATCCTACAATATCCTCAATATTCAACAACAGCGCGAACCAAATAAATATGATTCGAAAGATCGATTGTATATTACTAGATGAAATCAACGTGAAACAGCCCTACCTGCAGGAGAATTAATCGCACTTGTGATCGTTTTATCATCAGCAGCGAGAAGAGAATGAAGCTGAAGCACAGAAACGATAGCAAGAGGCTCTCCGTGCTTCAAATTCAATTTATCGATCGTCAGATTCTCCAATTTGCAGGCCAATGGATAAAATCGAAAAGGGAAGCTCAATTTCTCAGCTTCCACCATCAAAAGAAACCCCGTCTGTTCCAGAACCTCCTTCTTCTCGTGAATCCCAGTGATTTTCAGAAACGGCAGAGGCTGATTGCTCGCTTGATACTGCTCCTTCAAGGTATTAAGAAGATGGATCCACTGTTCTGGATCTGAAGCATTTAAGTCAATCACATGAATCACCGATTCGCCTCTCATGGCTTCAGCGATGGCGTAATTCGAGATCCAGTATGAGAACATCAAGAAGGGACACATCTCCCGGAACAGCTTCCTCGCAAGCACTTGCTCCGACGCCGACAAGCGATTCGTCATACGGAGTGATTCCGACAGACCGGGGATGTACTTATTGAGTATCCGGTGAGCGAGGCCCTCGTTGGCGTAAGTGGCGACGCGTTGAAGGGCGTCGCCGTTGGGGGCGGCGAGAGTGGCGATTTTCTGGAGGGTAGATAGTGCGGTCATGATGTCGCCGGCTTCGGCAAGCTTAACACAGTTGGGGAGAAGACGGCTAATCAGTATCCCCTTCGCTTCCCATTCCATGTCTGCGAGCCACTGGTATGTTGAGCTTGAACTTGAACTTGAACCTAATCAGTAATCAAGCAACACACAGATTAATTAGGAAAATAAGAGTTAAATTCTCTTTTGGTTTGTGTAGAGGCTGGATGTCATGTGTGTAATTTGGGATTTGGATTTACTGACTTTTCAGTATAATATTCTCTTGAACAGAACAATTTCTTTAATTTATATACTCATTATAAGCTCACAGATATGTAGTTTTATTAATTAATATCCCTAACACTCAAATGTATAAAGCAATGCATACAAACTAATATCTGGAGGGGAGAAATAGATAGAATATACCTGCATCCATTGTGAATAATAATACAGCAGAGAGACTTGAAATTGTTTAGTCCAGGGAGCAAAAACTGGATTAAAGGGGTTTGTTTTATAGAATTTGAGATGAAGGAATCTTGCTTTCATTTGCTGACAAAACGCAAGTTTGATGTTTTTGCCATTTATATTGTTGCATGCTTCTTGCCAAGGAATAAAAAAATTTAGGAGAGTGAAACAATGGTATATTTTTCTTTGTTATATATGAACAATGAGGCATAAACATCTTTTTTTCTTCTAATCTATGGAAATAGATAGCTACAAACAAAGTGCTTCTTTCCAAACGATTATGTTTACACAGAAACGTTTCTCCCAAGAGTCCTTGGATGTCGCAAGAATAATTTTAGAACCCTATGTCATAAGATATTATTTATCATATGATTCTTTTCTGAGCATAGTGATCTTGCCGTTTAGATAGTATATAGTAAAGTTGTCTTAGTAGTGAGAAACAAACCTGTCTTGTAAGTTGTAACATAGTAGTTTCTATCTACATATTTGTCCATAAATTAGGTTTTCAACCAAAAGTTAAAGATGTAGATGGAAACTCCTATTTTCCTTTCACAGTCTTTATCTTCTGGTTCAAAACTTAATTTATGAGCAAATATGTCGATAGAAACTAAATTAGTAAATGGGTTTGGATTTGGACACACTACTAAGACAAAGTTAAAATAATTAAATGTTTACCATGCTAATCCCCATATTAGTCATGTAGAGAATTATTCTGGTGAAAAACAAAATTATCTTTACATTTTTGGACAAAAAGTCTTCATTTGTTTAATATATTAATCCCCATATTAGTTTTGTTCCCCAATATTTTATTAATTTAATATATACAATAAAATACTAGTATATAGTAAGTTTATTCCTCAAACTCTCTGCAATGCACAAGAAAATGTGTCTAATTTCTTTTCATATTCTTGAAGTTATTATGAATTTAGAAATGACCCAAATATCTCTATGTATGGTAATTATGTATTTGCTAAAAAAAAAAAAAGCTTGAATGCACATGTAGTTAATTATTTTGTGATATAATAAAATAAAAGAAGTAATAAACCTCTTTGGTCTAGAATAAAAATGCAGACATTAATTACTATAAGTTTTACATAATTAGTGTGGATGTAGACATTAATTACTCTAAATTACCAAATTAGTCAATCAATTTAAGTTGGCTTTCGTTTTTGAAAGAGAGATTTCTTGTTATCTTAGCCTTAACAAGGTGATTCTGTTGGTGTTTACTAGGGCCAAATTTTTTTTTTTTTTTTTTACAAACTAGGGCCAAGATTTTTGTAGCTTTGTGTTCAGAGATGTGTACTTTGGTTAAGAAAAAAGAAAGAAAAATCTCAAATTATCTAGTAGCTTAATTAAGAAGAAAAACTAAAATTTTTAATGAATTCTTCCGAATCTATTGTGCAATTAAGAGGAAGGGTTGAAAACAATAGCATGATGCATTGCCCCAACCAAGGAGAATTACTCTATGCAAACAGATGAAGTAGGATTTACACACACACACTCTTGCACACATGCTTGTGCACGCACACACATTGAAGATTGTGATGAAGCAAAGTAATATGTGGAAAGTGGATTTCTAAAAGATATATGGATTTCGGTGAAGTGCTAGTTTAATTCAGAAAAGTAAACAAGATCTAGTGAGAGTAGAAGAAGCACACATCAAATTTACAGCGATTCTCTTTTTTTTTTTTTTTTCTTTGTTCTGAAAATTTACAGTGATTCAGATCAAGGAGATTCTATGTCCGCTCTCCAAACACAGAATAAGGAAAGAATTTTTATGTAATGAAATCACAATAGCTTTGAGTTGTTGCCACCATGGCAGGATATTTTTTTTTTCCCCTTTTCCAAGTCTGATCGTCTGATCCATATTTGGATTTGAGAAGGTCAAGAGAGTATACTTATGAACTACTTTCTGTTTCTTCACTTAGTTGCATTGAATCCTCGATTAATGACATGAATCGCAGTTCCAATACCATAGTCCAAAGCTTAAAACTGAATGAAAGAAATTAGTTGCAATAATGTGGTGAAAATGCTTCTGAATTTATTTTTCTGTTATGCAAGATTACACATACAAGTATAGTGGCTTGAGGTTGTTATGACAGCTCATTCTTCACTGTCAAACTCAAATTATTCTTTTGGTTGTGGATGAAGAGTATCCTTGCCAACAACACTGACTAATCTCCATTGGGATAATGAAGATAAAGGGTAAGCTTCTCCCAATTAGGTTTGTTCCATACACAGGCTAGGAATCGAACTTCTTACCATTTACTTAAGGGACTCAAATTAATTTACATGTATAGATAGTCAACAAACACAAATTAAACAATGCCACTGATATCGAATCATGCTTAACATAAAATATTGTTCTGCATAATGCTCTTGCAAATTTTATCTTATTATATTTTATTGACCAGGTCTACCATGAAATTTTTCCTCAGACCCTCCAGGCTGATGTAGAATAGAGTGGATGATTGTTCCAGCATGTAAACAGACATTGACTGTTGTCTATCAACTTGTATCCACGCCCATAGCTCTGCAATGGCCTCGTTGCCTGCAACATTCTCTCGTAGTCCATAGGCACCTTCATGAAGCCAGCCAATTCAAGGGATGGATGCCATGTCTTAAGAAACTTCCTATGCCTCTCTTTTCTGTCAACTCCATCACAAGCAATAATGTTCTTTATCTCCTCCCCAAGAAGCATTCTCTCCAGCATGATTCTCTCTACTGCTCTTTCTTTTGGAACATTAGCTTCCAAGCAATCAAACTGAGCAGCATAGAAGTTCAGTGCCTTATCAAGCCTGTCAATCAAAGAGAACCCATTATTATCTGATTCTTGTTCTGTAATCACCATCAACATAGGTTGGAGTTTCCAAATGCTACTTAGAAACCGTCTCATCTTAGGTGAAACACATTGTGAAACATTGGGTGGCAAAACTGAATCAGGACTGATTCGATCATCAACTGCCAGAAGAGAATGTAGCTGAAGAACAGAACTTCATTTTCTCAAAGCAAAGGGGTTCTCCTGGCTTCAAAGGCAAATTCTCAAAGCAAAGTTTCTCCAATTGGCTCACAGCGGAGTAGAAGTGGAAGGGGACCTTCATTTTCTCAGCTTCTTGAATTAATTGAACCCCATATGTTCCAAAACCTCTTTATTCTCATGAATCCCAGTGATCTTCAGAAAAGGTATCAGGTTTCCTTGCCGTTGTTCTTTCATACTATGAATAAGAAATATCCATCGAGTAGCATCACAGGCATTGAGATCGATAATATGAAACACTTGTTCTCTTTCCATGGCATCAAGAATGCCTGATTGGTGATCAGATAAGCGAACTTCAAGAACGGGCAAAAGTCAAAGAACAACTTTCTGGCATACTGTTGTTCTAAGGTTGACAAGGATTTGATACATGTAGGGCTTCAGGTGCACCACGAATATGCTTGACCAGCCTGTAAGCAAACCCCTTATTTAAGTGGTTAGCTACCCTCTGCATTGGATCAGCATCAGGGGCGGCAACACTGGCAATCTTCTCGAGTGCAGCACTTGCATTATCAAACTCTCGATTTTCAATATGCCTAGCGCAGATCGCCAGGTGACGAGTTAAATATAAGCCCGTCTTCCCCTTTCATGCTTCTGAGGTATTGCATTGGTGAATCTATTCAAGGAGAGAGATGAATTAAGAAGCACTAACACACATATGAGATACAAGCGAACACGACAAAATTTGAAGTGTTGTTTAATAGTGTTTGGTTGACTGTTATCTTAACCTGAATATCATTTTTTATACCGGTATTCAATGTGTCTGTTATCATTTAAAAATGCAGAGAAAAAAGGTGGTTAATATTATTATTCAATCTGCCTCTTGTCATTCATGATTGAAGGGCCAGGGGCTAGGTTTATTAGGCTTGACCACAAGAAGAAGCAAAATAAGAGTAAGAATTTGGCCAAAATAAGATATTATGATGCAATATAGAGACTGAGTGATCACTACCGATAGAGAAGAATCTTACCGGATTATTTCATGTAAGCAGAACCTTCAAGCATATGAAGCATAAGGTATAGTTTTGGGCGGTACTCATATCTAAAATTTATCTAAATTTAATTTCCATCATCATTACTTTTGCTGACTTTTATAAATTTCAATAATATTCTTTCTTAAAACTTCCATCTTTCATAGTATGCTGATGAATGGCATCCAGATAACAAAGTGCGAGATATTATATTCTTAAAGAATTATTCAGGGAAGGAACCAGAAAATATGGCACGGAGGATGCGTAATTTCAGTGGATAGGCTTAAGCATGTGTTGGAGACTTCTAAAAATTAAATGGAACAAATAAAAAATTTGATGTGTTTGTATTATGTGTACGTGTTTGTGTTTTTTTCTTTTCTTTTACCCCTCTCCCTCTTCTTTTTTTTTTTTTAAGGATGAAATAGATGGCCAGTTGGGGTTAGTTGTAGTTGCCTCCATGTCCCACTAAATAGGTCTGTTCTTGGATTTGTTCACAGATAAGATTTCAAATTTTTATGGGTGTAAAGAAAATAATAGATGGACATGTACCTCATGAACTAATTCTACTCGTTGCAGAGGATTTCACAAACTGAGGTGTTTCACAAGATCAAATATGTATGACCCGTGAAGGACTAAACAGCAGATTTTTTTTTCTTTTTTATTTTAAGTATTGACGCATTTTGATGCAAACAAATAACAAACGACTCTTTTGACACTCCTGATTTTATGTGCTCACAATGACATTTTCACAAAGGGAATTCGTGAAAATAAGGGTATGTTTGATAGTGTTTTAAAAAACAGTTTTCTTGTTTTCAAAAACAGAAAACTCATAAAACTTGTTTGGTAAACCTGTTTTCTAAAAGCTGTTTTAAAAAACAGAAAACAGTTTTGTACAGAAAACTCAGAACACCTTTTAGGTGTTTTGTAGTTTTTGTTCTGGAAAACACAAGGAAAGATGAGAAACATCCACCTCATTAATGATAAAGTTATAAATTTTGAATAACTCATCTATTACTTACTAATTATGATTTTGAGAACAATTATTCAAATAGATTTTTATTTTCTTGTTTTTAAAACAGTTTCTTGAAAACAGTTTTACAAAACTGTTTTTAAGAACAGAAAACAGGAAACACTATCAAACAGGCCCTAAGTATTCAGAAAAAAGATTCAATATCGACGAAAGAAAAATTAAACAAAAGAAAAAAGAAAGAAAGTTCTATACCAACACTTTTTCCTATTTTTTTTATTAGTCACATCCTAAAAATTTGTTATAATTCTAAATATAAGTCACATTTTATAAGTTTTTTGAGCATTAATTATTTTATTTCCAAAATGTTCTTATTAATCATAAGAGAGAATGTGAATTGTTTGAATTTGTAATATTTATTAGAGGGTAAAGATGAAAAATATATTAATTTTAAGACAATTTTAATGATATAACAAAATTTTTTTAATTTTGATGGGATAGTTAAAAGTGACTTACATTATTAAGAAGTAATGTACTTCCTCATAATTTACGGTGGAAACTTGTTGTACTGAGTAGGAAAAGATAAAGGGGGAATTACATCCTGGGACCAGCATCTCAAATTAATCACAAAGGAGGACTTTTAACTAAAAACCAGTGATAAAAATGAAAGATTGAGTTGTAAAATTAAAAGAACAAGTAATAAAAAATTTTACTTTGTAATTAATTTGATATATTAGTCCCAAGATGTAATTCCCCAGAGATAAATATGGTTCACGGAACATCTTTATTCTTTTCTATTTCCTCTTATTCAAGACTCCTACTCCTCTACATATTAGGCGCGCGCGTGCCCACACATACAGATGCACACAGCAATTTGTATTTTTCACAAAATTATATGAACAGTGTGCTTTACTCCCTTAGGCTGTGTGCAATATTACGATACTTGAGATCTTGTTCCATTCTAAAACTTCTCAAAAGAAGCTCAAATCCGAGAGTGTATAACTGCATCCATGATGAAGATTAATGCACCAGAGATTCAAATTGTTGGATCTCCAAAGAAAGAACAAAAGCTGGTGCAAAGGGCTTTTGGGTTGAACGAGACGTGAAGGAGGAGCAGAAATTGTAAATTGATACGCGTATTTCTATTCATGAAAGGCACCTTGTTTTCTTCATTATTTGAGTTTATGTAAAAGGCTCTCTTACCTTTTTCCTTAAAAAAAAAACAGAGAGAGAGAGAGAGAATGACACAGATAATTTTTGTTTTGTGTAAGGAGAATGAGGTAGAAATATGTCTCATCTCCTTGGTTCGTTTGTATGTGGAGGGAGAAGGAATCAAGGTAAATCTCTAAACAAAATTTGGGCAAAAACATCCTAAAAGCTTAGGATGCCTTCGGAGTAATTTGGGAACCCCATGTAGTAAATATCCTTTTATTATAGATGTCCTTAATTTTTTGGCAAACAATGATTATAATATATGGTTATTAATAATTAAGTTATCTTAATTAGTGTACAAACCTATTTACCAATTAAGAACAGTTTTACACCAATTTTGTCAGCAAGCCTTTTCAGCAATGGTTGCTTGGTAATATTCATCATAAAAAAGTGGACAAGAACTGGTGTCTCATCTTTGGTTTCTTGTGCTGAAAATTCTGGTTTGTTCAGAACAAACGGATTTTTGAGAATGAGTCCTTTTCTCCAAAAGGAATTCTTATAGCTGTTCGTAGCTTAGTTGGTCGTACTATTATATGTTTCTAAGGCCGCCGCCCTCTTTTTGATCTGCTGTTTTCTTGCCTTTGTTGCCTAGCCTTGTTTGAGGCTTTTGATTTTATATTCTTTCGTATTTGAATGAATTTCATCTTTTTATTAAAAAAATATTAAGTTTACGCACACGCGTGCATGTGCATGCAAAAATACATGTATGCAATTCTTTCTTTCTTCCTTTTTTTTCCCAGGTGTGACTGCTTAGTATTTGGTGACTTGGTGTATTAGTTTAGATTCAAATATTATCAAGTCTAAATGGAAACAATTCTTCTAATATAATTTTTTTATATCCACAATATTTGAATCTACAATCTTGGTATTTTTCTTTTTTCCATTTATAAAGTTTGAATTTATAACTTTAGTTAACGAATACTGATTACTTTTCATTCAATCCAATCACTCTTGTCATATATTTCCAATATTAGTGAAAAATTGATACTTTTTGTTGTACTTGCTTTTGAGTTCAAAGCCTCATTTACTAACGGGAAGTTTTCAAAATGTAACTTGATATATGATTATTTGTGTGGGTTTGTGTGGTGTATCCAATGAATTTAGATTGACATTCTTCTCTAAAGAAATATATATTTTTATGTTAATAAGGAGATTATGTTTCTGTTTATTAGGTTCAATATTTATGTGGGTTTGTGTTCAATTATGAGACTTGGAAATTTTCATTGATGTTTTTTTTTTGGACATAATTACATGATATCCGATTATATTTGAGTATTGTTGAGTTTAAATAAATAACTTGATTTTTTTTTTCCATTTACAAAGTTCGAACTCGAAATCTTATTTAAGAGATATTAAGTCTCTTATCACTTAATTCAATCATCATTAATTAAAATTTTGCTGACCTGCATTAAGACAAACACTATTGTGTTGTGCTTAAATAATTTTGCCAACTCTATAAAGTACTTAGGGGAAAAATTAAAGCACAAAACACTCCCCAAGGATTACACGGTCTAACACTAAAGAGACTAGTAAGATTCATACACACACATACCCATATGTGCGCACGGGTTAAGTGGGTATTACCAGATTATGAATCACTTGGATAAAATCAATTTTCTTGCATAGGATCCAAAGATGCATAATCCCACCCAAGGAGAATTACACTATGATAGATGAAGCGGGAACCAATGACATTTTTGCATAGGAGCATAGGTATTGAAGAATTGCGAATTGGATAAACCTAGAAAATCGAGTGAGGCCAATGGAATCAGGTCAATAATCCATTTGTAACGAATCATGTTTCAGTGAGTACAATATTTTTAACGAGTTGAGAATCACTTAAATAAAGTCTATTCATACAGAATATAAAATAAAATAAAATGCCTTATATAGTCATAAATATAATTTAAAATTCACTTAATGTTGATAAATGGCATTTTTATATTTTCTTTATATTATGTTGACTAATCTATTGGCATGTTTATACACTAACTAGACCCTAACCCTTAAAGTGTGCGTGTAAGAGATTTTTTAATAAGGAGTTCAATTTAGTGTTTGTTTTAGTATCAAAAGTATCTCTCAACTGACAACTAATCATTTTTAAGCGTAAAGATCACATGCGCTTTGTCTTTCCCAACCATATATTTTTCATACAAACTACTAGTAATTATCGAATTTTGAACATGTTTAAGGGATCCAACTATCCGTTAATTATGACATACTTTGCTAGTTTTTAATTTAGTATTTTTTATTGATAAACCTAGCTGTTGTATATATAGACATATAAGTTGCATCTTTTTAAAGTAAGTAAAATTCTCCACTTCATTGCATTGAATTATCCAACGATTGGATGAAATTACGGATCACAACTCTGATTCGATACTACAAACCTAAACAGATCTGAATGAAATTAACAAATATATGATCAACTTGCACAGTAATATGTCCATAGATTCTAATTAAACTTCATATGTTTTCCTATACAAGCTTGCAAATACAAATATAGTGCCAGCTTGAAGTTGTCGTGACAGACTATCAATGTGGCTTCGGATTCGAACACGCAAATTTTCATAGAATATATATTTAGCTACGTAGAAAACTATAATAATTAATTTATTCTGTCGAATATATCTGTACTACATATGTACATTCCGGTAAAAAAATATATATATACATACAATTAATAGGAAGAGTTAAAACAAAGCATAAAATTTCGATGGACAATATATGTATGAGATTAATGGTCCTCTCTCTTGCTTTCATACTATTAGAATAAGATTATTAAAGAATTGTAAAATTGGAGGAACCGAAAGCTCGAAGATTAAGTGAGACCTGTGGAATATGATCATTATTTGTTTGGTCTGGAATAAATTAATCACGTGGAAACTTTTCGATGATAAAACAAGAAAAAGCAGAAGTTACAGTGATACAAAGTTTACGCATGACTTGTGTTAAATAAATTTCATGAACAAAGGGAAAAATATAGCAATTAAAAGTGCAAATTGTGGTGACACATATACTTGAAAATTGCTGGAAATGTAAGGTTGAGAGCCTTAAGCAAGATTCAACAATAGTTAAATTGAGTAGCAAGGGATTTAGAAATCCTTAAACTAGGTTTTGAGTTCAAACTTAATGGATGGAAAAACCATGTTGAAAGAGCTTCCCACCAATTAGGGTCTGACTTGACTTGAATCTAAATTAGTTTATAGGCATCGAATACTAGATAGTTTGCCCCAAAAAAAAATCACTGCATTTGCTTTATTCTATAGATTAGTTCATAGATTTTAGCTTTTATTGTGGTTTGGTAATGTCTTCATAATTCACTATTAATTCGATAAACTATAAACTAGAAACATTTCCTCATGTATTGTATAGAGTATAACAAAATGAATTATACTATTTATGACTTATAAATAATATGACTTGCTATAGATTAAATATATTGATAGTTAATGCTACCATTTTAGAACTCAATCAATCTAGATTTCAAATACTTAAGAAGTAAACATATGTGGAACTAAAGAGAGAAATTAATTTGGATTTATGAGTGTTATAACATCTTTCTTCACAGAAACAAACTTCAATCTGTACCTATTACTAGATTGATTAAGTTTTGTCATCATTTGCTCCTTTGATCTTGCATTGTTTTGATTGTGAAATTGAAGTGGATTGGGGCTAGTATACATTTCATAGAACCTGTGGTAACATTGCAAGGCCTCATGACCTTAGTCCTAGCACACTTAAGCTGAGGCTTGTAAGACCAGTTTTATCTTTCCCCACTTCTTCCTCTAGCTCTACCAGAAAATTGCTTCTGTTGAAATTGTTGTTGTTACTAGAACCTCCTCTACCAGAATTATTCTGATAATTTTGATGTGACACTTGTTATTTGCTTGTGATTGATTTGAACCAAATCCAACATATGCAACACTAGAAGTTAGAGTAGAGCCATGTCTGAGGCCTCTGTTTTATTTCCAGTATAAGGTTCAGTCTGTTAGCTCAAAAGATCATCAAGGGAGTTAAATTGGGATCTCTACAAATTTTTCTCGCATTATTTGATTTAAAATGGTTTTCACAATAATACAAATAAAATTTGGTTAAATCTCACTGGTCCAGATATCAGGCCCCAAAAGGTAGTGTAATCAGTGAAAAGTGATTTTCCAAAATATGTCAGATTCTGTAAAACACCATGATAAAATTCTGTGAAGTGCTAGTTTAATTCAGAGATGGAAAGTAGATAGAGAGAGTTGAAGAAGCACACACCAAATTTATAGTGATTCTGACAAAAGGGATCCAACATCCACTCTCCAAACTCAAAATAAGAGAAATGTAACGAAATTACAATACCACAGATTTTCAGCTCTTACAGCTAGAGTTTTTGCCACCATGGTAGGAATTTTTTTCTCAAGTTTGATCAATATTGGATTTGAGAAGGTCAAGAGAGTAAACTTCGAACTACTTCTCTCTGTTTCTCTACCTAATTGCAATAAATTCTCAATGGATGATACCAATCACAACTCTAATACCATAGTACAGAGCTTAAACAAACTGAATGAAAGAAATGAGTCACAATAATAATGTACTGAAAATACATCTGACTTTATTGTTCTGTTATACAAGCATACATATACATATAATTCTTCACCATCAGACTCAAATTTACTTGCACGTGGATATAGTTTACAAACTCAAATCAGATCTTGCCACTGATACTTAAGCATGCTTAACATAAAGCTGAGCTTCCTATAATGCTCTTACAAGTTTCATCCTGATTTAGTTTATTGACCAGGTCTACCTTGAAATTTTCCCTTAGAACCTCCAGGCTGATATAGAATAGAGTGGAAGATCATTCCAGCAAGAAAACAAACATTGATGGTTGTCTATCAACTTGTATCCACGCCCATAGCTCTGCAATGGCCTTGTTTCCCGCAACATTTTATTATAATCAAGAGGCACTCTCTTAAACCCAGCCCATTCAAGCCATGGACGCCATGTGTTCAAAAACTTCCCATGCCTCTCTTTTCTATCAACTCCATCACAAGCAATAATGTTCTTTATCTCTTCCCCAAGAAGCATCCTCTCCAGCATGATTCTCTCCACTGCTCTTGCTTTTGGAACATTAGCTTCCAAACAATCAAACAGAGCACCATAGAAGATCAGTGCCCTATCAAGCATACCTGTCAAAGTAGGCCCATTGCTATCGGATTCTTGTTCTGTAATGACCATCAACCTAGGTTGGAGTTTCGAAATGCCACTTAGAAAGCACCCCATCTTAGGTGAAACACATTGTGATGGATTAGTTGGCAAGACTGAATTAGGACTGATACGATCATCAACTGCCAGAAGAGAATGTAGCTGAAGAATAGAACTTATAGCAAGGGGCTCCCCTGGCTCCAAAGGCAAATTCTCAAAGCAAAGTTTCTCCAATTGGCTCTCAATGGGGTAGAAATTGAAGGGAATGTTCATTTTCTCAGCTTCTTGAATCAGTTGAAACCCCATTTGTTCCAAAACCTCTTTATTCTCATGAATCCCAGTGATCTTCAGATAAGGTAGGGGGTTTCCTTGCCGTTGTTTTTTCAAAGTATGAAGAAAACATATCCATTGTTCAGCATCACAGGCATTGAGATCGATAATATGGAACACTTGTTCTCTTTCCATGGCTTCAGCAATGGCCTTATTGGTGATCAGATAAGCGAACTTCAAGAATGGGCAAAACTCAAAGAACAACTTTCTGGCATGTTGTTGTTCTAAGGTTGATAAGGGATTTGTCAAATGTAGGCCTTCAGGCACACCATTAATATTCTTGACCAGCCTGTAAGCAAGTCCGTCATTTAAGTAAGTAGCTAGCCTCTGCATTGGATCACCATCAGGGGAGGCAACACTAGCAATGTTGGTGATTCCAGCGCTTGCTTTCTTGAAGTCACCTTTTTCAGTATACTTCGCACAGGTTGATAGTAGACGAATCAGGTATATGCCCCTATCTTCCCCTTTCATACTACTGAGGTAATGCCTTGGCAAAGAATCTATTCAAGGCAAGAGACTAAGAGACATGAATTAAGAACTAAGAAGAAATAACACAAACAAGAAATACATATTAACACGACAAAATCAATATTATTATATAAAAATTGGAGAGTTACACTATTTACAAGTTGTTAGTTGTTAACAGTGTTCATTTTGGACTCCGTTCAAATGTATAGGCCCACTTTAATTTGAAGTATTTATCAATAATTTGGAAGGTGTTTGGCTACCTTGATATCAAGTGTTGGGACTTAGGAGATATTCAAAGACTGTTTGATATGGTATTCATATGTCTCTTGTCAAGATTGCAAGGAAAATGTTTGAGTTCATTAGGCTTGCCAACTGGCAGAAGCAAAATGAACTTATATGATTGGACTGACAGAGAAATAAAGCAACGGATATCATGAGCGATCACTATCGGTAAAGAAGAATACTCTTAATCACTTGGGGGTAAGCAGAGTCTTCAAGCATTAAAAAGATCAGTTTGAATGTATCGTTTGGGACTCGCATCTTTATTACCTTTGCTAGCTTTTATAAATCTCAATTTTGTTCATTTTTACAGCTTTTAATTTTTATAGTATCAGTGTCGTCTAGATGACAAAACGTGAGATAGTATTCCAAGCAAGCGTCTTCTTGAAGAATTATTTAGGGAAGGAACCAGAAAATATGTGATGGGGAAGTTGAAATTTCTGAGAACAGATTACTGCATGTGTTAGAGACTTCTAAAAATTAAATAGGACAAAAAAAAAAAAATGTTTGTGTGTATGTAGGCTGATTTACTAAGGATGAAATATATGTCCATGTGGATAAGTGGCTGGCCGGCAGTTGCCCCTATGTAGGTCTATTCCTTGATTTGTTCATCGACAAGGTTTTAAATTTTTTGTTCTGAAAGTATTCATGCTTTATACATCAAGAAAAAAGGTCTGTAAAGAAAATCATAGATGGATATGTTTCTCTTGAGCAAATTCCACTTCACATACTCGATATGAAGTGATTTACAAGATCAAATATGTGTGATGCATGATGAAATGGTACTTTTTAACACATTCCTTTTCATTTTAGAAAATGTAGACTTTCGACCCGACTCAATCCCAATTAGACGGGCCCAATATGATTTTCGGAAACTGGATACTATTACCAAGAAAGAAGGAAGTGTAGATTTTGATGCAAACTAAAACAAAACAATTCAGCTGTCTATTACAATCTCTCAAGGGTTAGAACAATACAGGTTCCAAGGCAGATAAGAGGTTCCAAACAGTTTAAAATACAAAGGGAATTCAGAAAGATTCTGCACTGGATAGTCAAAACAAATGAGCTGCATTCATGCATTCATACAATCTTACTGATTTTTCCAAAACCAAAACATGCAAATATGCTCACAAGTGCAATGAATCTCATTTGGACATATATACAACAACTAACTACTTTTGCAGTACCTACTGATTCTATGCGCTCACATTGACATTTTCACAAACGGTTCCTATTCATGGAAATAATATCAATGAAGAATAGTGTACGGTGGAAAAAAGAACGTCACACTCAAAAGGAAAAAATAAATATGCTTTCTTCCATTTGAATATAATATCTTCATTTAAAAAAAAAAATTCTCAGCATCTTCTATAACCATTTCATTCTAAAACTTCAGAGGAAGCTCAAAAATAGTTTTGCTTATATCCCTGACACACAAATTTATTGAGCAATATCTGAAATTTGGAGGGGGCAAGAGAGTGTACACCTGCATCCATTTGAAGAATATACCGGAGATTGAAGTGGTTGGATCTCCAACGAGAGCAAAAGCTGGAGAAAAGGGCTTTTGGGTTCGATTAGAAGGGCGGGAGGAGAAATTGTAATCTGGTATGTGTATTTATTGTCGTGAAGGGCACCTTGTTTTCTTCATTTAATTATTCGGATTTTTTGAAAGGTTCCTTACCTTTTTTTTTTCTTAAAGGAAAAAAAAGAAAAACTAACTCAGATGAATTAGAATGACTCGTGAGTGGTAGGGGCATATGTCGTTTAGAGATTTGATTCTCAACCTTTATATAAGAAATAAATCTTATTAAAAAAGTCTACTATTTACTTTTAATATTTTATAAAAAATTAATTTTTATTATTTGTTAGTTCAGGGAAACTAAAAAATATAATGAGTTTGTGTTGTATTGGTATCCACCAATTGATTGTAGGAGCTCTTTAGATCTCAATAGAAGAAAGGAGAATTGTTCTCCTTCTAATGTTTCCCTTTATACTTAGGGGGTTGTCCCTATTTTTTTTGATAAAAAAAATTCAATTAACGTTCAAAAGGTTTTCAACATATTATTCCCTCCGTCCCATTTTATGTGTTGTTTTAAGATTTTTCTCACAACCTAATAAAAATATTAAATAACTTAAATTATAGTAAACTTTAATGATATTTTATCAAAATGTCCTAGATTTGAATGCTAAGAAATATTTGTACTCTATTTATCACTATTTTTAATTAAGGGTAAAATAATAAAAAAAATAATTAATACTTTATTAATAATATAAAATAATAGATAATTTAAAATATTTAAAAAATTTTAAAATAACAAATAAAATAAAATGGAATGAGCACGTTTGAGACATGATTGTTTGGTGGAAAACTAATATATATAGCCTACAAAAGCTTTTAATTGTTGCTCTGTGTTATTGTATGTGTACCCCACCGAAGACAGTTCATTTAAGTGGTTCGATACCTATTCTTTATAAATAATGTTTGTTTTAAAGAAGAAAAAGGAAATCACAAATAAATGAGATGTATGCTCAAATTTTTTTGTATAAATATATAAATATATATAAACAAAAGCAATATAATTAGGACTTGGAGCAATAGTTAACAACAAAAGCAGGATGGAAGGTCCCGCCCAAGGAGAATTCCACTACGAAGAAGACATTGATGAAGCAGGAACCAAAATTCTCTGTTGTCCAAGAATTGAGTATCGGACACACCTAGAAATCCGGGAGGACCAATGGAATGAGGTCATTAATTACTGATCCTGTTTTGTTTTTTGGTCAATAGGTTTTTTTTTTGGTATACTGGCCAATAGGTCATTTTTTTATCTTGTCCTTTTTATAAAAAAATTTAGGGAGTAGTTTTTTTTTCTATTTATAAGAAGTATAACCCCATTTTATCTTATATTTTTATTAGTTTATTCCATTTCTACTCCTCATTTGCGAGGGATGAGCTAGTGATTATTTTCCATGCAAAAAAAATTCATTAAGCATTTGGATTTAGAATAATTAAAAAGTTGTAGCATTGAATATAGGCATTTTTGGACAAAAATAAATTTATAACATATTAATCACACTTAATTGATTTTAACTACTTTTCTTAATTTTGATAAAATACTTATTTATTTCTTATAAAAAAGATTAGAGATAGTATATTGAATCTTTAGACATTGATTTATTTATCTAGAAAAATTATGTGATGAATAAGTTTTCCTCAAAACTCAATTAAAACATATTCATATTTAATCACAAAAAATGCCTGTAAAATTGCAATTGATTTTAGTTTTTTGATTAAATTTTTGGGACTAGATTGTGCGTAAAAATTTTGATGCCCTTGCAATGAAGATTGTACAGGGACAAACGCAGGTGCGACAAATGGGGGGGGGGGGGGGTAATTTCATTGTAAACTATTATATATAATATAATGTGCCAAAAACATGTATCTAGTCAGCTGGTGGAGTTGGCTTCTCCAACATTTATACCCAACTTCGTGGGTTCAACAGGGGGCAGAACTTCATAATATTTAAACTTTTTCATTCAACATCTAAAAAAATTTTGAAAAAAAATTGTGGGGGCGAGGGCCCCCCAATTAATAATATGCGTCCGCCACTGGGTTGTAAGGTCCTTTTCTTGGTTATTAGCTAATTTATGACCCACATAATATAATTTGGGTATTTTTATTAAAATATGTTTATAGTATTCAAACACAAATATTTATATTATTTGATTAATTATTTAAATTTTATTTAAGATTTAGGATTTTTTTTAATTCTTATAGTTTTTGCCTCAATTTTTAACTTAGCCATTGAATTTTTTTTTTGAAGTCCTTATGCTTTACAAACATTTAAGAGTTAATCCATATACTATCTTATGGAAAGCTTGATGTGGGAATATTTTCAATTCTACGCGGTGTGGATGAATTGTTATTCCACATAAGTGTACCTATTGATTATATTCTTAATTAAAGGTTGTTACCCTTGATAAAATGGCTAGTTTTAATGACTACTAATAAGTAGTTATATTGATTCATGAACGGGTTCATAAATCAATTATAACGCTTGAAATGGTCCATAAATTGTTTGAAAAGACAGTCCATACAAAAATCACAAGGTTCATAAGTCATTGGGTTCATGAAAAGAAGTGTTTATTTGTCTAGATTTAATGTATATACAATGATTCATGAATCATTATAATATAATACAGTCATTCATGAATGTGTTTCTTTTATTGAAGTATCATATTATTTCAAAAGGTATAGTTCTATAAATAATCTCACAATCTTCTATCATTCACTCATTCATTCACATATCAATCATTCACAACAACACAATTTCAACCTTTCTATCAATATTTTTTCAATTTCAATCTCCTTATATAAACTCACTTACCTTTATCTTTCTATGCATAAAGTATATATAAAAGCAAACCATCACTTTGCAAATGCCGTTATTGTCCATCATTATTGTGTAGACTTGAATTTTGAAAATACAATATTTACTCAAGAATCTTTGTTGTATCTTATAAGAAATTTGTCGTTAACCCAAATTGCACCCAAGACTTTGAAATTGGTGGAAACAAATTAAATTTAAAAAAAAATGTTGTCATCACCTTGAAAACTTTGTTCAGAGCTTTGTTTCCATTTTCCTCTTATTCTACATTTCAAAAATACATTCACACACCAACAAATTGCTTTCTTCATTACTCTCAATGGCATCTTGTTGTTACCTAATTCTCAAATATTTATGCTTTTATTTGCATTTTGCCATTTTTCCAGGGTACTTTATTTTGATGGGTTTTGTGATGAATTAACTTAGGAAACAAAGGAAAATGCATTAGTATGCATGGGCGAGTTAGGTGATCACAATGTGAAACATTGTGGTTTTTTTTTTAATCTAATTAACACGAATTTCGTCAGATTAATTTGTGTCTTGACATGATCTATATGTGTATATGTTTGCATGGCAGGGTTCGATGAAAGAGGAAAAAGGCCAAGGAATCAACCTGAAGATTCTAGAAAAGTAATGAAAACAAGCTATGGCATGCAAAAGTCAAGTTCAAGGACGTGAAAAATAAAAGCACAGATTAGGAAATTAATGCGAAGTCGCAGTGCGCCAGTACAAGACATCGTCGAATTAAGGATTTTAGCATAAAAAGCCGCACCATCACAAAGCTGTGGCCTGGTACCCAAAATCGCAGTTGCTTAACTACGGCTTGACATTAAACTCCAGCAACTGTTTTCTTTTTTTAAGACAAATCCCAGCAATTTTGAGGAGTTAACTGCAAATAGCGGTAAAGGTGCTTCATAGAGATAGACTGGAGGAGAGCGAGCACTACTTGAGTACCAGAGATCTGGATTGAGGCTTATAGCGTCTAGAATGAGTTTTCTTCACCATTTTCTCCTTTCCTCTTGTATTTGAATGGCTTTGTGTACGAAAGTCGATATATAGTGCAACATTAAGTCCCTGTTTGGATTACTTTTCTATAAAAGATTTTTTAGGATAATCACAATTTATAAAAATAAAATTTGGATAAAATAGAGAAGTTTATTATAAATCTATTTGGATAAAAAAAGAAAAAATGATAGTTAAAAATTATGAATTAGTTTGCAAAAATATAAAACCAAACAGATGCTGAATATGGTGCACAATATATATATATATCAGATGGATTGATCACATGATTGATGTGAAGTCATGTATTCAAAAGAGATACTGAAGTATTTAATTTTGATTTTCATTAATTTTTAAAAACTATATTATATATATATTATATTATATATTTAATGTTGCACAATATAATGGGAATGCATTAGTGGCCTAGTGAAGCATAGTTTGATTGCTTGTCTCTCTTCCAACCTTCTTCCTTTACATGCCCAGAATGTTTGCAATGAAAACATTGAATGCTGCTCTTGTTTTTCTGCTGATTATTAGTTTGTAGTTTTTATCGTGATCGATCGCCTCAACCTCGACCACCTCAGCCACGGAATCCACCTCTTTTGTTTCCTATTATACCAGCTTCTTTTCTTTGTTAATGACCCCCCATCACTTGAAATTCCCTTCTTTAATGCTTCATTAATTCTCATCTTGCTTGTTCATTCTTTCGATTGCCTCCACTACATAATCAAACTTTGGAGCAAGATTCTAGTAACTACAGTTCAATCAGAAATATCTTCTCCAAAAGAATCATTTCATTTACAATTCCAGAAATTCGTGAAAGAAAATCACACATACAGATTCCCCATTTTTCATATACAAAGTTTCAAAATCACTACAAAGAGACAGAGGTCTTACTATCGTAGAGCCTACAGCTTCTGCAGAAATGTCCAGGCTTCCTTTGCCGTGCATGCTGCTGCAATTTTTGAGAAAATTGTCTCATGTACTGCTTGTTGCATGTTAAGAATAATGCCTTCAAATCCTTTTTTCTTGTTTTCAACTAGGTTCCTCATCTGTCTCAGCATACCCGTTCTCAACTAAGTCTCCCAACTCCTTGATCGGACTCAAACAAAGTCTTTATTTTGATGCTCCAAAATCATAGCATTCTCCCTTGAAGACTGGAACCGACAATTGAGACACATTCACGACACTGCTGTTAGTCACCCCGAGTTGAACGCACAGTTACAAATGAACCAAGCTCAGATATAAGAGCTAGAGAATGAAGGCAGGGAGTTAAAGAGTAATATGAAGAGGACAACAACAACAAAAAAAACTGCAAAGGAAAAGCAGCAGTAAAAAAAAAGAGACAAATGCTAAATATTCAAGCTAGGTGCTTCTCTGCTCATTTATTTCAGAACCAAATGATCGCTTACAAGCAACTAGAAAATCGAAAATGAATCTCTATTTTATTGCCATCAGCAGCTACTAACAGCAAATCAGAACCTTATGGAGTGAAGAAAAAACTTAGACTTCTTAGAACCTCCAAGCAGATATAGAATAGAGTGGAAGATCGTGCCAGCATATAAAAAGGCATTGATTGTTCTCTAGTAAAGTGTATCCTGGTCCATAGCTCTGCAATGGTCTTGTTGCCTGCACCATTCTCTCGTAGCTGATAGGCATCCTCATGAACCCAGTTAATTCCAGTAATGGACTCCATGTCTTCGTAAATTTTCCGTACCTCTCTTTCCTATAAACTCCATCGCAAGCGATAATGTTCTTTATCTGCTCCCCAAAAAGTATCCGCTCCAGCATGATTCTCTCTACTGCTCTTGCTTTTGAAACATTAGCTTCTAAGCAGTCTAGCATTGCATCATAGAAGTTAAGCGCCTTATCAAGCCTGTCTGTTAAAGTAGGCCCATCAGTATCTAACTCTTGTTCGGTAATGATCATCAGCCGAGGTCGGACTTTCCAAATGCTGCTTAGAAACAACCCCATCTTAGGCGAAAAACTTTGCGGAGGATTACGTGGTGAGACTGAGTCAGGAGAGATTTCATCATCCAATGCTTGAAGAGAATGGAGATGAAGAACGCAACTTACAGCAAGGGGCTCTCCTGGCTTCACAGGCAAATTCTCGAAGCAAAGTTTCTCCAATGCACTTTCAACGGGATGGAAGTAGAAGGGAATGTTCATTTTCTCAGCTTCTTGAGTTAATTGGATTCTCACTTGTTCCAAAACCTCTTTGTTCTTATTAATCCCTGTGATCTTCATATAAGACAGTGGATTTCCTTGACGTTTTTCTTTCATAGTACGAAGAAGATGTATCCATTGAGCAGCATCACAGGCATGGAGATCAATAATATGAAACCCTTGTTCGCTTTCCATGGCATCAGCAATAGCCTGATTGGTGATCAGATAAGCGAACTTCAAGAATGGGAGAAATTCAAAGAACAGCTTGTGGGCATGTTGTTGTTCTAAGGGTGACCAGGGATTTGTTGAATGTAGGACTTCATGCACGTTGCTATTATTATTGACCAGCTTGTATCTAAGCGCCTGACTGAAGTGAGTGGCTAGTCTCTGCATTTGATCTCCATCAGGGGAGGCGACACGATTAATGTTCTTGAGTCCAACGCCTGCATTCTTGAAGTCGCCATTTTCAATATATCTAGCACAGGTTGACAGTACACGAGCTAGGAACAAGCCCCTCTCTTCCCCTTTCAGGCCTTTGAGGTATTGCCTTGATGAACCTATTCAATAAGAAACAAAGAGAGATGAATTAGGAGCTAAGAAGCACTAGCAATGACATGAGATACAAACAAACACGATAAAATTTGAAATATTATTCAATAATCCAGGAGGTGTTTGGTTGACCATCATCTTAACCTTAATATTCCATAATTGTTGGGAGATATTCAAAATACTTATGTTTGGCACCGGCCTAAAAAAATTAATACTTATATTTGGTAGTTTTCAATATGTCTCTTGTCATTCAAGATTAAGGAAAAGGGATAAGTTTATAGGACAACCAACAAAAACAATATATATATAGATAAAGAAAATCATTCAGTCTATATAATATATTATTTTCAATTTAGGACCTGTTTGATTTCATGCATAACAGTAAGCACGTTTGGTTGCATTTTTACATATGTTTAGTTGCAGTTTTACATATGTGGTCATCAGCTTTACATTGTAAAGTTTATCACATCAAATCTTGTAATCCTCGTTGCATCCAAAATTAGGATGAAAAATGATTGCATCAATATAATTTCCATCAAAAGACTAAAGTGCCCTTTCTCTTATCTTTCCTTCTCCACCAGTGTTTGTCATTGGCTATACTGGTTGCCATTCACCATCACCTACCATCACTATCTGACACCACATCCATTGAGGAGCATTTCAACCTTTTTAATCTTATTTTTTAATTTAAAAATGAAAATAAATTGGTTTACATGGTCAACCAAACAAAATTAGGTAATAGTCATTACATTATATTAGTTACATTCCTCCTTGCAAGGAACAAAACAGGCCCTTAGTCTTTATAGTTTGAATTTTTCAAATAACTCCCTGTAATTTACAAACATTTTAGGGTTCATATTTATACTTCCATGTGATTAAAATGTGATCCCTGAAGTACATGCGGCCATTCAAGCTTGCTGAAACTTCAGCTATGTTATCACCTAAAAATATTATATATGTGTGAGTGTGTGTGCACCCCAATTTAGATTATCTTGATCCTGTCTCTCCAGTCTTCCAGATGCTATTGAATAAGACAAAGTACTAGTATATATATATATATACACTTTGTGTGTTAAACTTTAGTTTTATATGCTCAAACTTCAAAGGCTGTTTTCACAAAGTACTATTATTTTGTTAACATCTCAAGAGGATTAATAGAAGAGAAAGGTCAGAGGACAATCCAAACGCGTGTATGCTTATGTCTGTAAAGAAAATGATAGATGGATATGTTACTCTTGAACTAATTCTATTCCTAGAAGGATTTAGCAAGATCAAATATACCAACAAACTATATATTGGTTCGAGTGGTAAGTGGTTCGGTTCCTCATAAAAAGGAGAACACAAGTTTAAATTCCGGGAAGCGCACTTGTTGGGAGGGGAGCTAACTCTTTGTGCTCTGTTCTCCCCGAATCTGGATTAGTCGAGTCCAAAGAATTTTGGACACTGGATGGTAAAAACTAAAAATTAAAAAAAAAAAAAAAAGATCAAATATGTATGATGCATGAAGGACTTAACACAAGATTATTTTTTTATTTTATCAAGTATAGAGTGCGTTAAATAACAAACGACGATCTTGACATATCGACATTTGCACAAACAGTTCTGTTCATGGAAATAAGTACTCAGAAAAACTGATATAATATCAACGAAGAAATCGTGATACTGAGTTGGAAAATATAAATATGCTTTCTTAGAACATCTTCATTTTTTTCTTCCTATTTCCTCATCCTCTGCAACCATTTAATTCTAAGACTTCACAAAGGAAGATCAAATACGAGAGTCTATACCGGCATTCATTATGAAGATTGGTACACCAGAGATTCAAATTGTTGGATCTCCAAAGAGAGAGCAAAAAGCTGGTGTAAAGATTACACCAAAAGGGGTAAAAAATTGAACACTGTAAAAGGCTTTTGGGTCCGATGAGAAGTGAGAGAGTAGAAATATCGTACATTGATATGGCCTATTTATAATCCTGGAGGGTCCCTTGATATCCTCATCTGAATGACAAAAGGATATTTTTTATTGATATTTTTATTATTGGCAAATTGGGTCTTCATGTTAAGCCCATAAAGGCCCACCTTGGAGGTCCCGGCCCAAATGCTGTGGTACCAAGGAGCAAGAGAAGCAATCAGAAAAAGTAATTTTTGTTTTGTGTAGGACAATGACGCAGAAATATTCTCTCATTTCTCCTTGATTAGTCCACATGCATAGAGGGAGAAACTAAGAGACGAGGCCTTTGGAGTAATTTTAGAACCCTATGTAATAAATATTGTTTATCATATAGATGTCCTTAATTTATGGTAAACATTTATTATTAATAAAGTTGTCTTGGTGCATGTACAAACCTATTTACCATTTATGTTTCTATCTATTTACATACTTCAAATAATGAAATTAAAAACTGCTGTTTTCATTTTGTACTTGATTCTGAGTTCAAAACCTAATTTATATACTGAAAGTTTTCAAAGTGTAACATGATATATGATTGTTATTTTTTGTGTGTATTCAATCAATTTGGATTGGCTTTCTTCTCTAAAAGAAAGATTTCTTGATATGTTTATGTTAAGGAGATCCTGTTAGTGTGTGAGGGTGACATTTTATAGTTTTGCACTTGTTTATGAGACATGCAAATTTTCGTTGAATAAAATTTTATTTTTCAGTCATTTTCAGGCCCGTGCTCGTCAGAATAGACCCACTAGCATTTGATTCTTTTTCTGTAATGACAATTTGGGGCTCGCTTGTTTAAGCCTCAAAACAAGTAATTTTTATATTGTCTAAAGAAGTAATTTATTATTTAAATATTTTATATAAAATAGAAATTATTTTGTATTTGGTTATGATTATAAAAAGCACTTTTACTTGAAAAGTGATTTTTAGCTTGCTTGAATGCAATAATATAGAAGTGTTTTTTTTTTCTGTTATGAAATTATAACAAAGTACGTGAAAAAGCAATTCCTAAGATAGAATGTTTGGATAAAAAAGATGCTTTTGTTATGAAACTACAGTAATCAGAAATCTATTTTTTAATATTATTTTTAAAAATTTAAACAAGCGTTCTGAATTTTTTAAAAGCGCTTTTTAAAAAAAAAGTATTTTTTTCATTTTAAAAAATTAAAACAAACAGGCTCTAAATCTAGGTTGGAGTATGCCCAAGAGTAGCCATCACTCATTTTAGGTGAAGCACACATTGTGAAGGAATAGTAAAAGATGAGTTACAATTTTTAATTTTATAACTATATTATCAATCGACTAATCTAAGTTTGAGAATTATCAAGCAAGTTAAGACTTTAATATTATCAATCGCTAGAAAATCAATGTTGTTAGGAGGGATCTGTCAAATGCAGGGTTTCAGGCAGCCTGGAACTGAAGGCCAGTGAATTGAGTCCCCTAGAATAAATTTGGATCAAGGAACCAGAAAGGAAGAGAAAAAGGGATGTAACCTACATTTCTGAGACTCAATAGTGCAGAAATAAGGTCTCGGCCTTTTTACTTCTTCCTTTATAATATTCAGATATTCAGATCCTAACCCCTCATATATATATATATATATATTGAGCCAAGAAGTTACACTCTGCAATGGATCACCATCACGAAAGGATAGCTTCAAAATTGGCTACATTATGAAGTCAAGAGACGAGTCAGGTAGATAGATGCACGTCTTGCCTTTTCATGTCTCTGAACATCGACGGATATATATAGAGATGATCTTTTAGGATAGTTTATGAGCTGTTACTTTCTTTCACATAGGACATTTGACAGTCCTAACTTTAATAAATTATATATATATATAGAACATTTAAACTGAACTGGGTTCTTTACATTTTGCTTTGATAATAAATATAAAGTTATTTTCATAATATGAGATAGTATTTATTATATACTTTCAAAAAAATCCCTATTTGATTAATTAATCCCAAAAAGAGAGAAAAAGAAATTAAATAAAAATAATTTTGAAAAAATACCTTGATTTTTGAAAAAATTAAAATAATTAACTAAATTTAACTCTTATCATCAATTTGCGTGTTTCGATTAAAAAGATTTTATATCAAAAACCGTATACTTTTTACAACTTTTGAATAGTATAATTTCCTATATTTTTTATAACTAGATTGTGAATCCATGCTATGTACAAAGTCACATAAGCTACAAGATTCATGATTTATATGAAATATATATAGAACTATATATATATGGATTGATTTTTACAGATATTAACATGTCAACTTTTCTTGTTAATTTTCAATAATTTAATCTTGAATTTCTTTTTTGTACATGTGAAAATTTTAAAAAAAATTGCCCTAAATTTGTTCAATCGAGTCTCTAAGGTGCTCGTGTGTGTGTATAACCTTGTGGGACATAATATTCAATCAAATTAATTTTGTTTTTAATGTTTAGCGGAAAAGAGACTTATTGTCATTAACTTCAAGAATGGATCGATCCTAAGTAACAAGATTTTGTTGTGGGATTTTACAAGGACTTACATTTTGTGGCTTTGTACTCGGACACGCAAATTTTCATAGAATATATCTTTAGCTACGTAGAAAACTATAATAGTTAGTTGATTCTGTCGACTATATCTATACTACGTATAATTATTAGGAAGAGTTAAAGAAAAAAAAACTTATGATATGGATATAGATGAAGCAAGAGTAAAGGATATGAACGTAATGAATCGCGAAATTGGATAAAACCTAAGCTTGAAAATTAACATTTGCTTCAGGCCAAAAAGAAAGTTAAATATTTGCTTGGTCTAGAATGAATGGATCTTATTGAAACTTCTGATGATAGAACCGAAAACATTAAGATAAGTTGCATAGGGTATTAAAATGACAACAAGAAGGATGCCCTGGATGATGAAGAATAGTTATAGAATTATAATAATGTTAGGACCCAAATTGGATTGGACCAGAAATGGGCCAGATATGGATCTAAATAGAAGTGGACCAAGCCTTACATCGGCGTGTCTGTCCTAATTTCTTTGCCTGCAAGGCTAGCGCCGAAACCAACGCGTATTAGTCTTAGTGGAAAAGTTAGAGCTACTTACTCAGATTTGCAAATGAGTAAATAGAGAAAAAACTTTTGGAAGAACTCCCCCAACCCATTTGGGGCCTTTGGGAAACTGGATCATATTCGAGTATTGCTGGATTTAAATATAAATAGCGCTTTTAATGTGATTTTTTTTTCTATTTATAAGACTCGAATTCAAAATCTTACTTAAGAAATGTTAAGTTTATTATTTATTATTATAAAATTGGAAGGAGGATGTAATGGTGGAGCCGCTTCAAGGTTTATGTGTGCAATGGTATTGATCCAAACTTTTTAAATACAACCGTTATAGTGTTACTTTGTTAATTAGCATCAAATCATGATTATAGAAGACAACCCAAGAATTAATGGAAGCATCACAGGTTAGAGGGATAACAGAAGGGAGAACTCGTTTACTTTTGGCTCAAATTATTTGTCATGGCTGTGTAGTTATAATTAGTTTGAAGTGATATATATTTGATCTTGGACAATCACCAACAATGTATTCTGATTTTTTCTTTTCAGAATTTATTTGTGTGAGACATAGTAGGTGATTGAATCGGTAATAACTAAATATATTTAAATTATATATTTTATTTTAGAAATTATATGTATATATAATATTTTGTTTCTTATATTCAATAGAAAGGTTGGCAAAAGTGGCAGAAAGGTCTCTGTTCTTTAAAGAAGTGCAAGGTTTGAATCCGCTGTGTCATTTTGGAAGAAGAATTTTCCACAAATATTTAATATTTAATCTATATATATATATATATTAAATTTTGCCATTACTTGACAAAGAGGCATGGGAAAGCATGGCCACGGGTGCATTCAAGGGATGCATGAGGTTTTTGTGACTAGTCTTCTACGAATTTTATCTATAGTAATATGTGTACTGTGTAGCTAAACATTTACTTTGAATTATTATAACTTGTTTATGAATTAGTGGGTGATGATTTTCATCTTTAATTACATTATTACTTGAAACGGTCCATGCACTTGCAAAGTGATGAGTTAAACATTTGGCCCTATCATTACACCAGGCCAAAACAAAAATTGTACTTGTTACGCTTGAGAAGGAAAATACATAGCAATGCACTTTCTTTCAGTCTTTTCTTTTTCTTTCTTTTTCTCTAGTTTAGATTGAGAATTGTGGCACAGTTATAGGAACTACACAATTAGAGATTATCCTAATTATGAAACATGTGCCCAAACCGATGCAAACTGAATCCGTAAAGATTATTCAACTATATATATCCAAAACCCATGGCCCTATAATAATACAAAGGCCCCTCCACATTCCAGCAATATCAATCACACATTCATCTTCTATAACTCCAAGCTGATACAGAGAAAAGTGGCCTATCACTCCAGCATAAAAGCAAACAATCTTTCTCATCTTTAATCTTGTACTTATATCCATAGCTCTGCAACAACCTCTTTGCCTGCAACATCCCAAAGTAGCTCAATGGTACCCTCCTAAACCCAGCCATTTCCAGCCTTGGAATCCACTTCTCAAGCTTCTCATACCTTTCCTTCCTCTCAAAACCTTCACATGCAATGATCCTCTTGATCTGTTCCCCAAGCATTTCACTCTCCAGCTTCTGTCTTTCCAATGAAGTCCTTGAAACAGTAGAGTCCAAGCAATCAAACAATGGACTGTAGAAGTACAGTGCCTTCTCTATCCTCTCCATTAGGTTAGACCCATTAAGGTTTGATTCTTGCTCTGTGATTACCATCAGTTTGGGTTGGAGTTTCCTTAGGGAGCTCAGAAAAATCCCCATTTTAGGAGAAGCACTGAGAGAAAGTGGTGATAGTGCTGAGTCTGGACTTGAGATATAAGCATTGATCATGTCCTTCTCTAACCATTCTGCAAAAGTTCTCTGGCTCATGTGCTGCTGCACAACTCTCTGCAGATTCATGGGTGTGGCTGGTGAGTTTCTTGCAGCCACTTCATCATCACTTGCAAGAAGAGAATGAAGCTGAAGCACAGAGCTTATGGCAAGAGCTTCTCCTGACTTTACAGGCAAGCTCTCCACATCAAGATCTTCCAACTTGCTCAAAATTGGATTAAACTGTAAAGGGAAGTCCAGTTTCCCTGCTTCAGTGGTCAAATGAAACCCCATTTGATCCAAAACTTCTTTCTTCTCGTGAATCCCTGTGATCTTCAAATGAGGGGGACCTTCAGGACGTTTCTTGAGAGTCATCAGAAGGTCAATCCATTGTGCAGGCTCTGAAGAATGAAGGTCTATGATGTGAACTAGCCTTTCACCTTCCATGGCTTCAACTATGGCCTGGTTTGTGGTCAAGTAAGCGAGTTTCAAGAAAGGACAGAGCTCGAAGAAGTACTTTTGGACTAACATTTGTTCTGAGGGTGGTGAGGTTTTGGAGGAATTGAGGGTTTTATAGACACCTGGGAGGTTTTTGACGATTCTGTAAGCAAGGGCTTCACTGAAATAAGTGACCATTCTCTGAACTGCATCACCATCAGGAGAGGCTAAGTGGGAGATGTATTCTAGGACTAAGTCTGCGTTTTTTATGCTTCCAGATGCTACACATTTTGCACAGTCGAGGAGGAGAGAGATTGGATTTAAGCCTCCATTGTCCCATGTCAGCTCTTTCAGCCACTGGTATGGTGAACCTGTAATCAGTATAGAAGAAACAGTGTTAGTATAGGAACTACAAGGAAAGAAATGAAGCAGGAAATGAACTTCCCACTCAGATCAAGCATGATTTTAGTATGCAATGGCTCCCTAAAAATTTGTTCATATCCTTTTAATACTTGAGTGTATGATTTTGTTCAACTTAAGTGAAATACTGTATAGGTCTAATTGCTTTTCCTTTTCATGATCTGTAGTCTTTCAGATATTGATTCAGATTGAAATATTAGAAATAAGAAATAACTAACAGTTACAGGGGATGGCTTATCAGTATTCTTGAAATTTTCTCTCCCTATGTATGTCATGTGTTGGTCACTCCCTCCCTCCTTCTCTCTCTCTCTCTCTCTATGTGTATATGTGTGTGTGGGCGCGCGTGTGCAGAAAGGGATTGTTAATATGGGTGTGAATTAAATCAATCTTGAACCATGGGATAAAGGAGGAAAAAAGAATAGGATATGAAAAAATTTCAAGAAGTAAACAGAGAAAATATGTAGTGAAAGTATTACCAGAGTCCATAAGTTGCTCTTCCTGAACAAGTAATGATGAAGAACAAGATGATCAACTTGAGAAATTTCCCCAGAAACCTTGGAGAGAAACAAAACGAAATAGGTTCTGAGGGCCCCTGAAAGTAAATGGGAACTAAGGTGTACAGTATTAAAGGGTGAGGGTGTTATATAGAACAAAGGCCGAGCCTGATGAAAATATTGAAGCAATTTCTTTGTCTTGGAAGGCTTGGGAAGATGAAGACAACACAAAGAGGTTGATTTTGTCACCACTAGTTTCTTGTGATCTTGTCTTTTGGGATATTGAGCAGAGAGGAATATAGAATTTTTGAAGAGTCCTTTCTTATCATAATTGTCACACTGCGGAGGAGAGGGAGATCTCTGCTGGCCAAATTGGGTATCATAGTCAAATACAACAGCAACCCAACAAGCTAACGAGGTTTCCTTTCACGAGGCTTTCAAGTAAACTAAACTAGGTGTATAAATAAATATGGAAGTTAAATTAATCATGAATAATATATAATATACAAAGAGATAGAGATGAACTATTCATAAACCTGAACGGCTTCTTTTATATTCTTTATTATTAGATTTTATGTAGCTTAATTATTTTAATTTCTCTTTGCACATTTTAGTAAGATTTAAATATTAAATAACAGTATGACTTTTGAAAATTTGTCAAGTTGTTATCTCTTTTGTGCATTGCAGGAGAAAAAAATACCTAATTATGGCTTGTAACGCCACCCGAAATGTGGTTTCTTGCACAAAACGCAGAAGCTGCTTTCTGCGGTTTGCTAATTGATAACGTGCTCACGACCCCAAACATACCAAATTATGTAGTATAATCACACATCCTCTTAAGTCTCAACTTAGCGAATATGAATAGTGAATGTATACATAGGTTCAAAATTTCAATTTTTATTTGGATGTTTAAATTGAATTTATTATTTTTTTTATTAACATTATATATATTTTTTAATTTATAATTAAAAATTATTGTTATTTTGCGCATTTTTGCTTGCTGTTAAAAAAAAATGCTAGAAAACTTTTATTAAAAAAAAAGAACCTGTTTGGTCGGAATGATCCAAATCAATCCATTTTTTATTTTTAAAACTAATTTATATTTTTTAAAAAAATCACATCTGAAAATTATTTTTATTCTTTTTTTTTAGGAATTTTGATTCTTATTTTGTTCATTTTAGAATAAAAAAAAACTATAAAATGAAAAAAAAAATATTTCGCGTCATATTTGACATGTTTATGTTTCATAAGAATACTAAGAAATCATATACTGCACAATTAATAAGCTCATGGAATTAACAGAAACCCATCAAGGTAAGTGTTCTTGGCACAAACAAGTGCTGTTTAGTAAGAAATTTCGTTTTTGTTGGTGCTATGTGGAAGATGATGAACAAGAAAGGCAAGAAAGTCCTAGGAACTACCTCCAAAACAAGAGTTCGATGTATACAGGCAAGGCCATCCACTTGGTGACTTGTCCTTAAATAAAGGCAAAACAGACAAACGTAGTTGTTTGTAGAGATTCGGAGTCTCACATGCGAACTAGTAGTTTCAAGCAACATCTTCTTCTTTGGCTTTGTGTATATGCAGGAATTAATATTCTGCGCATGCTTAGCATTATCCTAGGCGACACTAACAAAGTTGTTGTAACAATTACCAAGTTGCCTTTGTGTTATTCGTTACCTAGTGGTGCATAACGTTGGTTTATGTCTTTATTTGGATCATATCTTTTAACCTAATTTCATTCTCTCATCTTTTCTGTTTAGGGCTTTGTTAGAGGACGGTGCCGCCAACATCCATGTAATTTATTTGCCCCTTTGGCTAGTTCAAGGAAAAGAGATTCCCTTTTCTTTGTGCACAAATTGAGATATAAATATCTGGAGCATAGTTTCTTTTCTGGGTCCAGGATGGTCTATGTGAAAAGAGAGAGAGAGAGAGGTTTAGCATTTCTCCCTCCACCTAAACAGTCCTCTAGAGAGAATTCTGAAATAAATATCTGATTATTATTTAATAGTAACTGTCATTTTTTTTATTAAAGGTGTATAAACTCAGGTCAGGCGTTATCCTTATTTGAACCTACTCCATGATACAAATAGAACAATAATTTTGGACTTAGTTTGACTCGACCCGATATAATCCAATATGGTTGCTTGCAAGTTAATTTACAATGGTTGAAAGATCATGTTCATGACCTCAACATGACTTAGTGGGGTGTTTGATCTCTTAAAAAGAGAAAGAAAAAGGAAAAATTAGTACATTTTTATTTTTTCAGTTGAGTGTTTAAACATTTGATCACTAAATATCTCACTCCATTCTTTCATCTAAATTAATCTCAAGTAGTACATTTTTCATTTTAACTCAACCTAGCCGAGCCAAAATTGTCTAGGTAAGATTGAGTTTCTTAGGTCAGTCGAGTTAATATTCAGCCATATGTTCTATTACTCTATTTATTCAAATATACAAATAATGGTTTTTTATCATAAAATCACTGATTTTATTTATTTTGTTTCATTCTACATACTAAATATTCCCTCGAGTCTTTAGTACAAGTCTTTACATTAACGTCAGATAGGTTAGTAGTTTTTACTAATGATCTTTTAGGAATGATAATAATTTTTTACAAAATTAAAATTTTTGACCAATTTTAACTAAAAGAAGATTTAAATACTCCAACTTATATACTTAAAGTACTTGTATCAAATCAAATCAAATCAAGTGAATTTTGAATTTAAAAATAAATTAACATTACAAATAACAAAAATTAGTGATAAAATAAATAATACATGAAAATTTTACTTGTTATGATTTAATTAAATTAAAATAGCTTAAGTATATAAATTTAAGTACTTACGTTTTTTCCTTTTTAAGTATTTGTCTTAAATCACATGATTGGTTAAAATTTAAAAGGCGTTATAAAACGAAGCACAGGGAGTTTATTCTCTGCTATTGATGAGAATCAGTCAACTTTCTGTAGGTGTCTATGTGCAGAAAATTACTATTTTAGTCGTAGTACGAGAGAATTCAATATTGTCGGTTCACATATTGTCATTTGGTTAGTTTCACCTAAAACATAAGATCCCAATTCATTCACAATACACTATTAGTAAAGTACAAACAATAACAGTACAAAATGTTGAATGCTTCATGATATATAATTGCCAAAACTGTGGTCTTTCGTTTTGAAAAAAAGCATGTTGTCGTAATCTTTGGGACCGGTCAGACCAATGCAAACGTGGATTTTTGCCTCACTCACGTTCTGTAGCTTTCTGTTGGTCTTTCTCACTATCCAAACAAAACCAAGGACCCACCCTAGTGTGTTTCAGGACAAAATGGCAGATGGCCACACGGGGCGGTTGCAATATTAAACAAGTTCAATATAAATTAAATATGTCAAATTTTTTCCCAAATTAAAAAAGTTAGATGGGTTGAATTCCGATACTTTTTAGAATTAGACAAGTCCACAACTCAAAAAATAATTATAAAGGTGTTTAAATGATTTTCGCATTGATATTAGAATCCAAATTAACATTCTTATGAAATATAAGTCATATTCATACCAACTAAAATAATCTTTCATGGCATATTCGAGTCTTTCTTCCTTGTCAATTTGCTAAACCAAAGCATTAAAGGGGAAAAGATAGGAAAGGCAGTCAAAAACATTGTGATAGCCCAGATAAAGAGTGAGTGGGGTGTTTACAGTAAAAAGATTTCACTATGAGGAACTCTAATTTTTAAGATTAAATTAAAAGCCAAAATAAAAAAACAACAAGAAGGGATATCAAGTTGGGATGCTTTCTTTAGTGTTTGATGCTCATCCCTTTAATTTCTTCGCAAAAAGGAGAAATCAATGAAACTCAAAACCATCTTCCATTGTATTTTTGGAATCTTTCATCACCTTCTAAGTCTTATAAAATACGTTCCTAATCCAATTTTTCCTTTAGTTAAATAAATTACACAGGTATTTTTCAAAATTTTCTTGTTAAGTAATGTAGGTTTCTCTTTTATTTTTATAATGCATAAAAAAATCTAAAAAACAAAAGGATTGCATTATAGTTTACTTTATTTTTAAACTTTTTACTAAAATTCCTCGAGTAACTTAAAAATATTTTTTGAATGAAAGATAATTTAATTAAAAAATAAAAATCAGTATTCTGGGTTTACATGGCAAGTTAATTTACATAACTTCTGTGAATTGAATCAACTTTAACAATCTCCTTTGTAACACTAAAAAGTGAAAGGAGATTTTAATATTAGCCTAAGAAATAGTTAAGCAAACTTCACCTCTAAGCTTAACTGAAGATGACAGTAATCAATAAGCTAGATCTTTTTAATTCAACAAGCAAAAATATATTCAATAATGTACAATTTACATATAACAAAAGAGCATTTTGCTATTCACGCCACAAGCTTATTTATAGATCATAGCTGTGACCAAATTTTTAGCCCACATGTGTAACCAGGAACCAGTTCTCATCAAATTCTCCGGTAAAAATCTTGTGTGCCGGATCAATCAGTGAAGGAAACGGAAGGAAAATTAGGACATTTCCTTAACAAAATATACAGATTGCTGCTTAACAACTTATAATGCTGGCATTACCTTTATATGGGTTCAAGATTCAAAAACCAGAAATGAATGGGTAGAAAATGCAACAGTCAGCTGCCCCAAACTAACTGGAAAATGTTCCTACTGGCAACTGCATTGATCACATTATTACTCTGTCTTCTCAGCATGTCCTCTTGCGCACAAACATCGCCATCCTAATAGAACCGAGCACTTGGGATAAGTCAAAATTAGGAGAGGGAGAGTGGCATGCAAAAGGTCGGCCAAGTTTAACAGCTAGGCATCCCAACCAAGATTTATTAATTGAAGCATAATCAATAGGCTTTGGAGGACTGATACTTTAGAAACATAATCATATCATGTTTGATATAGGTCCGACACTAGTAACAAACATAACACCACACTTCAAATTATGTTGAAACACTATATTTTGTCGAATGAAGACTAAATAACTAGTTAAAACGTCTTGCCCTAATGGAGCCCTGAGCTGCCTCTCAAATCTAGTTCAATACCCTAACGTTCTCAGCAAGCATATTATTCCAAACACATTAACCAACGGAGTAAATATTGGGTTCTTAAAGAAAAGATAGACTCACAAGACAAGAGTAGGCATTGGCAAGTGAGAGAAGTGTGGGGTACAAATCCAGCACAGCCAGGGCAACCTCCTCTGTCACCTGAGGGACCTGCATTTTTAAGAGTCTAAATCAGAGGCATTTAACTGATTTATCAGTTGAAAGGGTGTGGCACCATATTCATTCATCTAATTTGCCAATAACCATTTCTAACTGAAAAGCTTAGACAACTAAATTAAAGTCAATAAGTAGGTTTCTTGTAATCCCTAACGTGTGCGTTCTCACACAAAAATCCTTTGGGCTTGAACTTCGAACACCAGTTTCTGCTTACCCTGCGCTGAAATTTCATTGAATAATGAAGAATAGGAGGCACCAAGAATCAAACTGTGAAGTCATGGAGACTATCTTTTGAATGAATTCATTTTCCACTGTTGGTCCAAAAATAAATAAAAAATAAAAAAGCCATCGAGACTATGATCCCATGTCAACAACCACTGTAACTCAGCTTATAATGTCAAGTGAAGGTCCACTAGTAACATTATTATGACCTCTAACACAAGTTACAAGGGAATGCAGTTCCTGATACAAAAGTTTTGAGAAGACTAAACCATGCAATTAAAACGAAAGTAGAAAGATGAAATGGTGTCCAGCCAGTAAACCTCGAACAAAATTTATGATATTACCTTCTTCCTGCTAATAAGTATATTATTCAATTAGAACCCAGGAGAGTAAACAAAAGTCAAAACTGATAGGCGGCCCATGTTTTCTGAATATTTCATGGATACAACAGGTGTAAGCTATAACTTTCATAGCAGAGCTGCTTATGTGTTGTAAAGAAGAATATTCACGGGTACTGATGTGGTATGAGAAAACCTCCCCAAAAGTTAGCAATTAAGTTGGGAGAATTAACTCAATTAAATATCTCATAAAGCATCTCATACCCACTTAATAGGAACTCAAGTAAAATAGGGAACCTAACCCCAAAAGTTATCTCATAAAATATTCCATACTATTTAACGTGAGATTTAGGTACTCCATACTATCTAAGTCCATCAAATATTCATACTTTACACATCTGAATCAAAGAAATAACCACAAGAAAAACACCAATGCCTCTTAATTTTGTAACAATGGGTACCTGCATAAGTTGGATGGCAAATACATCACTGACTGTCATTTTGTCAAGGTCTTGGCACCTTTTGATAAATTCATCAAAAGGAGGACATGTTCTAGAGCACTTCACATGATCATCCAGAACTATTGTCTTGTAATATTGAGAAATTGCTTGGGTAAGATAACCATACTTCTTTAATGTATCAGCCAAACCACATGTTCTCTGCACATCAAAGCCCTCCAAAATCTCTGTCGTAAAACACCTGCACACAATGATGCTCAACAAGTTTTTCAAAAGCATATAATTTGACAGCAGACCAAAATGTTTAGCTGAACATGTAACTATGTAATCAATAACCATCCAACAAATGCACATAATTAATCATTACTAAACCAGATTGGCAACCCAAACTATTCTTACAGGCACATACAAAAGCCTCATGCAAATTAGATTCAACGAACCATATTGATTTGAAGATAAAACAATTAAACTAATATTCCAACTAAACATAAGAAGTCCTTTTACCAAATAAATGGACATTTTGCAACTCAGAAATTTTCTTAACAAACTGTTATTCATTATCTTACACCAATCAAAAGCATGTCTAGAATCATTTTTTTCCAATTACCAATGATGAAATTACAATAAATGTTCTTAACCAAAAAAATTACGAGAAATGCATAGCACTGAAAATGAAGAATTAAGAGACAGGAATATTGTTAATTTAACTATCAGCATTGCAATTGCTACGCAATTTCAAATAGTGAATGAACACCACTCAATCATAATGTAGCACAATTCAACACAGTTTCATTTATTGTAAATGTGATAAAAGCAGTTTTAATAATGATAATGCAAATAGATCTGATATTTGATCCATCCCCACATTCTGAACTACAGAATATGAATTAACTAATAATTCAACAAAAAGATAGAGTACGGATGCATACGCAGTTTTTATGCTTTCAGCAGCTTCAGAAGAATTTGGGTCACCTTCCACAAGATATATCAGCTTCTTCAGTCCACACCTCTTCCAATATGCAATTCAATGGGGAAAGACATCATTATGATATGCTTATAATTTATATTAAGACGATGAAGACATAGAACTTCTAACAAGATTATAATCTGCATATCTACCTTTTGATCTGTAACAACTATCCATCTAGTTATAAATATGATTCAACAAGCAATAAACGTACAACCATAAAGCTCATGGGTGTTCAGTAACATCAATTAAATCCCTCTCAACATAATGCTAAGAACAAGTAGGGTATCCAGACGAAGATGCTATTCATTTGAACTCTTTCCTGCTAAACATGCATCACCTTGTTTGATATAAAAAGAAAACAGAAGATCCATTACAATAATGATCCTGAACCAATATCTTAACAAGCATATATATGTTAATAACGTTAGTATATTTTCCTAAAACATAAAGCACGTATGGATCCAAATATTACAAGGGATTATGAGATAGTAGCAGAACCTAAATTACAATTTCTAGGGTGAACTAAGGTTGGAAAATATTATGGACAGAAGTATTGCTGTTTGTATTGCTATTTGGCACAAACTGATGGAAGGAACAGTTGAAGATTTGATGGGCAGACTTACTAATTCTTTTGACCAAGAAATCAAGCCTGCGTAGCATAGACTTAACAGAATGATAGCTAAGAAGATACAAATAAACCTAGGGTTTGATTGCATCACACAACCAAGTAGACAGCAATTTGTGCATAAAATTAAACATTGAGTTTAACCGAAAGCACAGAAACTATTTAAAATAGACCTTCGATATAGGTTTAGGGTTTTAACTTGAAAAAAACAAATTGCCTAAACATTGAAGTAAGATTTTAAAACACCTAAATAACATAAAATCAAGCCCAAGAAAAGCCCCATGCCTGGTCAACCAATTAAAAAACAACGCTACAAAATTTAAAATATAAAATTATACAAAGCATCATGATCCTATGAAGGTCCCAAAAGGGTCCATCAATAGGTGTGTGACAAACCAATGCTGGAGAATCATAATTGATTTGAGGACAATTATAAATCATCAAAGGCGGCTGCCAACAACCTCCATCATCAAGAAATATAACCAGTTTACATATAAAATTATCTTCCATAAGGGCAAACAATTTTTCAGAAAAACAAAAAGAAAGAATCAGTTCTGATCTCTAAGAAGGATTATGTACCAAAAGTCTTAATTTTTGATCCTTATAACGGTTATCCCTGATAGAAGAGCGCAAATCATCAACATTCTTCCTCTCAACAATAAAATCCAGCACATACTCAGTGTCAAGAGTTTTATGGTGAGCTATCCATATCCCATCTCCAACAGGCAACCGCCTAACCTGGAAATAAACCAATATGCCAGCCACTGTTACCAAATTCAGGACAGAGATATGTTATATTTTAATTTTAGTTCCATCCAAGTATGATTAACATCACTTCTATGTGTTTTACAATACTGTTAACTGTTAACAAGTTCAAATTTGAAGATTCCATTAAAAAACACAAAATAAAGGTACTGGGTTCAGATTGAAGGGTGGATAAAACTTCCAATACAATTTTCTGGTTATTAGCCAACATCAGGCTTCCAAAACAAATGGTAATTAAGAACTCCAAGAATAAAATAGTACATATAGTACATTTAAAAAAAATAATGGGAATTGCTTTCAAATAGCAGAATCATCAAAACTCACATCTATTTGGATTTTAAATTGATTGCGGATATTCTCAATAATTCTCCTGGATCTTGATCTGAAAGTAACAAAATTAAAAAGTTAATCAAATTCATTAGATCATTAGACAAGGCAAAATATTCTTTCACAGTTAGAAGATGACTTTATGTAAATATCACAAATTCTAAAAGAAGGAATGAAAAATAATATAACATCACTATCCTAATATCCAAAGGGAAAAGAAAAGAAAAATTGATATCTTATCCTCAAATAATTTGAATGAAGACAGCAACAAAAGTAAATAGTAGATTTAGAATCACATTACTCACCCTTGAGTGGCAAACTGCTCCCGATCATCCAGTATTAAAATCACTTCATATGCATCTTCAAATCTCTCCCCAAAGCTCAGTGGTGGCAGACTTAAAATGCTCGCCATTGATTTAGGCCCTTCTCCAATTGATTTTGGCATGGCATGGTCCTAAGATTTTCAACAGGGCAAGCACAACTTTAAAAATAGTTCTAGAAATTATGAACTTCAAGCAAAAGCCATGCATATCCACTTTCTCAATCATATATGTAAGAAGAAATGTCCTACAAGTTATGCATATAATTGCAAGATTCATAAGAAAAGTTACCCCCAAAAAAATGCAGTAATTGAATAATAACTTTCAATGCAATGTTGAACTTGGGAGGCATTTCTACCGCAAAATTTAAACATGAATGATACTAACTAGTGTTTACCTGTTCCAAAAACTCCTCATCGATGCTCAGAGCTTTTCTTAATTAATACACTAAAAGAGAACACTACTCATTAAATCCCCTAAATCCCATCAAATTAAGAATCCCTACTGTATATTTGAAAGAAAGGAACTATATCCATTTAATCAAACAGATCAAACCGTACAGATGATGAGCAAGCCCTCAAGGCAAAAGGAGCTGTATCAGGAGACCCGAAGTTTGGCACATTCCCACAAGATGCACTGGCAGATCTACTCTCATTTTCAGTGAGATCTATTGAACCTGGACATTATAGAGTGGTTTACTGGGATAAAATGATGTTGTTTATTAATCTCATCGACAAACAGAGTGTGAAAGGGGAAATGAAATATCACTTGAGACAGCAACAGTACTTGTCACATGGAAATTATTTCTCATGGTTTGAGATTCTGGCTGTAATCCATAGACTTGCTCCTCTTGAAGATGACATAAAACTGCTGGCCACAATAATGAAACATCCTTATTTGGATGGCTTTGAGAAACATCAGTTAATGCACTAATAACTTGTTCCTTGGAGTAACCCATCCGTGTAAACTACAAAGGGAGATCAATAGATCCATATAAATTATCAGTCTAAATAAAAATGATTTTCTGCAAGTGACATGACAAGAAAATAAATAACATCAACTAATATTCAGATGCACAAAACTCATAGATTATCTGTGGGAAGAAAGGTAGGTGAGAAGACCACAAGGGAGAACCACGAAATGCACTCCATCTTTTACCAGAGGTTTAGACATAGAAATGCAAAGAGGTCAATTAACTAAACCATTAATGAACTAAAAAAGCAATACTGATAGAAGATGAAGCCATGTTTTTTCTGAAACACATATATCACTTTCTAAGGTTGTTTAAACTAACCAACTTTAATAAACCATGGAAAAGAAAAATAAGAAAACAGTTGTTGTCTAGACATTTGATGATATTACTTTGAGACAGAACATCAAATTGAATGATACAAAAGAACAAAAGATGACATGACACTTTTTTTCAGTGCATCATAAATACAGATGACATGACACTTGATGCCATACAGAACAGTGTCAGGAACCATTTCTGCAATTGCCAAGAAAGAAGGGGCAAACATGAGCAGATGCTGTTCATGTAAAATAAACAAAGTAAAGAAGTAAAAAGAATTTGAAATGAGAAGTAAAAATAAAGAAGAAACTCCTATTGATTGATGTGTGTAGATAAAGAGTAGCTATAATTGATATTCAAAACAAATTACCCTCTCTAGGAAATCGAGAGGAACATTCATTAGCTTGTTTTGCTGGGTCAGTGGTGATATCACTTCTGTATCAAAGCCATGATCACTGTGTTCCATATCTAAAGTGTCCTGCTTATCCATATCAGAAACACATTCTCTAGTAATTGAGTTCTCTTGGGAATCTTCCATTCCAGATCTTCTGAGACTTTCACGTGCTGCTTCCTTACCTTCTTCAGTAAGCATGTACCTGAAAAAGAAAAACAAAAATCATCCACATGGATATGAAGAATTGTTAAAAAATCCCGTAAAAGTACTCAGCACCTGAAACCAAGAGAACATATCAAATAACAGCTCAAAACTACTTTAACAGTATCTAGTGTGAAGGTGATATGACAGAATTTAAACTTTGCTTAGTCAGAACCACTTGGCATGCCTGATTGTAAATAATAATAACAAAAAAAGGATGATTTGATTCAAGAAATAATTATTGATTCAATTCACACAAGCACTATTCTCTTCAGCACTACATTTTAACAAATAAAAAATATAGAAAACCTTAGGAGAAATTTTTGAGTACAAAGTTAACTAAAATGTGCATATTGTGAAAGAAGACATGCCAAAGGGAAACCATACTTTGCAGGACAGCTTGATTTTACAACTAAACTCTTTGTTATCAGTGTCTTCATGCAGTTCCATCCACTATACCAATCCCTTGCAGAACTACCGAAATGCCCAGGTTTTCCTCTTCCTTTTTCTGGCCTGAACATTCAGGATCAGTTTGGTCAGAAGTATAGCTTTTAGCATCCTGGTCAACAAAGCAAAACTAGAAGTAGAGAAATTATATGTACATACGCAATTGGCACTCGAGATAACCCACTAGCTTCAGCAGCATCAATAAGTTCCTGTTTACGCATAAACTCATTCCCATTTGAAGTTCCCCTAGAATGAATATATGCTCAATTTAGAAGTTCAAGAAAATTTACCATGGTCAGTTGTGTAACCTACCCTAGAAAGCAAAAACAGACAAGATATATAACCTGGGAATGAACACTGCACGGTTTCACTTCTATATATGAAATGTCTATACTTCAAAAAAGCCTAACAAATATATAACTTATGTACGTATATGCCAAAAAATAAATACCTGTAAAGTGTTATCAATAATGCATATGCCACAGAATTTTTTTGAGGCATATATCGTCTGCTTCCATTAGTTTTCTTTCCTATAAAACAAAAGAAGAATTGAGCAGAACTACTAATCATTTATCAGTAAAGATTGATGGAGAAATAACGTAAGGCCAGTCAGACACAAAAATTAAACAGTATCAGACATACCCTTTTTGGTCAAGTCTTCGGCTTCAGAACCTACTGAACCGGTCCCAAAAAATCCCTGCATGAGCTTTAAAATCCATTTTCCCACGCCCCTTCATTACAATTCCAAAGTGACAAAAGAATCTCATTAAAGGTGTAAGCAATCAAATTTCACTGACATATAAAACCCTTGATCCTCATTGCTTTGCCAACCCAATAGAAAGATATCAAATATCAATCAGCAAAGACCCAACAACTATATTTACAGTTAAGTTTCCGCTCTCAAAATCCAAAAATGTCAATCAATAGCAACACTGAACAAAAAAGGGGAAAAATTCTAAAAACTAGATAACTTCCAATCACTAAATAACAAAATGCTGATAACATGCACACATACTTGACCTCAGAAAGGTCCTTGATGGTTTGAATGGGGGTTATTGAGTTACAGATATTATAGTAGGCTTTAGACAGAGTCTTTTCAATGTTTTCAGAAATCCCTTTGGGTTTCTCTGCCAACTCTTTCCATTTATTTGACAAGTAAGCTGCAAGCTCTTCATTCTCCGAGCATCGAACCCGAGCATGCTTCTCCATTTGGTGCCTGCAAGATCTCTCCGTTCAAATCGACTTAAAATTGGAATCTTTCAGGCAGATTAGTGGGTTTTGTTAGGCTTTGCCGTTTGTAAGAGACCATCCTGAAGTGATCGCAGGATTAACCATACCGCGCCAGCTTTGCTGGGGTTCAAACTGGAGAGGAATTTTTGAAATTGTGACTTAGTGACTCGGAGGCTCGCTGAGTCAAACTCGGTCACACTCTCACTCTCATTACCCCTTCCAGAAGTGGACGATGTGGGCCGGATTGAGAGGCTTGGGAGTTGGGCCCTTTGTTTCCTCAAGTTATAAAATCCGGGCCCCAATTTGGCCCAATTCATTGATGTCTAAATATACTTTTAGGAAATTACATTTTGAAATCAAAATAATAAATTTATTATAAAACATGACATGTTACTACTCATTCTCTCAATTTTACTACTTAATAATCTAAATTTAACACTTTTTATAAGTTAAATCTTTTTTTATAATTAATCCATTCTATTGGTCTCTATAATTCCCCCAAATACTTTTGTTTAAGTCCTGAGAAATCTAAAACTACAAAGTTGAATGTACCCCAAAATAAATATACAGAAGAATTTCTCCCACCATATTTGAAATTTTTATCATACTTGGATGGGAACCATTATATTAGATGAATATGATACCCTAAACAAGCAAAGAAAAGTTAATTGAGAACTACATTTTAGATTAGGGAAAAGTTGATTTATAAAATTTTTAATAATATTGTTTGATGGAATGATTTAATATAGTATAGAAATATATTTACTAATGTTACGAAATATAATCGTTACGATAAGTTTTTAACTGAATATGTCAATCAAATACATAAGGAATTAGAAGTAAACCTTGTGTCTTACACAGAATCTTAGATGAGTCACACTATTTATTATCAATGAATAGCATTAACTTTCTATAAGTATGAATATACATATATTAATATATTAATTTTGAATTAGGAAATCGTCTATAGCTATTTTGAAAAATGTTTGCAAACAAGTATTTCTATTATAAGAATTGTGGAGAGACATTAATTGGCATCTTATGAAATGTTAGAAGAAATTATAATTTTAATTAACAGTGATTAGTTAAATGAAAGAGACTTGATATCTTCAAGGGTTGCATGTAGATTAAATAAACTATAGAAAAGTAACTCCTATTTAGAATTCGACTAACTTTGAATCTAAATTTATCGATCATACTTAATATGAGACTATTACCACCAAAAAGAATTATAATCTCTAACTTTTTACTACTCACTGTAATTTAAAATTGTCTTTTATTGTCACTTTTTATCTTTAGTATAATTTAATTTAATTTCTCATAACTTTGTAATTATTGGCTTGATCAAATTATTCCGAATTAGTACAGAAATATGAACAATAGAAAATGATAGAGCTTTTTAAAAAAATTATCTTTTTTTAAATTATGGGTGAGACTTTCATATATCAAAGCAATTCATTCCGTTGCATAGTGTAAAGACTAGTTATATTTCAGAACCTGTTATACAAAAGTTATATTTTCACACGGTCCTAATGATCAAACCTGTTTGAGGAAGTTCACCCAAAAAAATCCACTTGAGGAAGACTATATTTACATATTCAAAAATAAATTGTTTGCATGTAAATGAACATGGTTGGCCCCAAAAAAAAACCACGGCACAACTTCTGCCTAACTTAATCTAAATTAGTCAAAGTTTAATATGACTATCAAATATTAGGTCATTTGTTACTATAGAATAAATTTGACAAATCTAAACTCTGGGCAAATGATAAGGTACACATGCAAGCAAAGAAATTCATATAAAATCTCAATGTATTAAAATCGAATAGGATCAGTCAATTGAACTAGAAACTAGTGTCATGTCTGGTAAAGAAGAAAAACAGGACTAGAGGGCTTTAGAACCGATGAGAATCGGTTAAAAATCAATGGAACTAGGCTTGAACTGATAGGAATCAGTTGTGAATTAGTCCAGAACTCATTATAATTTTTTTTTAAGTTTTTAAGATAAAATAACATTATTTTTAGTACCAAATATTATTATCTTTTATATAAGTTTTTTCTTTCAATATTATAATATTGTATAAGTATTATTATAATACATAATTATTAATAATAATAACTTTACTTAATAAATAATATGAAAAAATAACATTATTTGATTATTTTAAATTCAAAATATAATTATAGATTAATATTAACTTATTTAGACTTTATTATTATGTTATAAAACTTATTAATAATATTTTTTAATAATATGACATGTAAAACTAAAAAATTATTACTTTTATTACTATTGATTTTATTGTAATTCAACTACGTTTAAACCATTAAACTTTGAATGAGTACCTAATCGATTCAATTTTTTATATCTTAGAAAATGTTCTTGAAACAGTGTTACTCTATCGCCTTGTGCCAAGTGCCAATACTGTAGGTTGAGTTTGAATTCTCAACATTCAAAAAAGTAAATATAAAGAATATGTATTTGGAGAAAAATAAAAGAAAATAAGTATAGATGAATATAATTATGAAAATTGAATTCCACATACATGTATATTTTTTTAAGTGTCACTCTTTTTCTGGATGTGTTAGTCGATGACAATAATAAAATTTGATATTCACATTGCATTATTCTTTCCTAAAAAAAGATAAATCCAGTCAGATAAGGAAAATCTAAAATTTTGAAGATCATATTAAGGGGAGTGACGACAAACCTATGGTTGCATTAAGTTCATTGACATTTGCACGTTATTTCTTACTTATTTTCTTGTATTCGTGCATAACTGTATATGGGCAGGCAGAAAATAAAAACAACTCTGCATTTGTTGTCTTTCTATAAATAAATTGCATATCAAACACATCAATTTAGATAGTTTAATGTGTTTTTTTCTTTACTTACGCATCCAGTACTATCTGTATCTGAAAGCCGCATTGGACCCCGATTAATTAATTTGGATTCAATTTGGGAAATGCTCGTAGAATTTGACTCATACTCAATAGTGAATACTTGGTTTAGAGCTCTTTCACGTGGCGCTGCAGGGAGGAATCAAAATCATGACCCCACCTCAGCATTCGCAGTCTATTTACCAACTATGTCAAGCTATTAGGTTATAGTTTAATGTGTTTCGCTACTACATGAATATGCTAACACTGAATGTATATCATTTTTAGCTCTTACATAAGATAAAATGTCCAAATCATTTGCTCTAATTTTAAATATAAGACCTTTTTACTTAATCCAAATAGGATTCTTTCAAAATGCAATATAGTATTTATTATACTTTAAAAAAATCCATATTTAATTATTCATCCCCAAATGCTTTAGAAAATAGAGCCAATCCACTCTTTTATGCTGCATATCATTATGATGATTGACTTTGAAAAGGAGTAACTTTTAAAAGATATTGTGATTTAAAAAAAAAATTAAGATTATTACTCCCTCTGATTCATAAAAATAGTTATTTTGAAGGTTTTGTGATTTTTTAAAATATTTGTTACTTTAAAATTTAAATGAAGTATTAATTAACTTTTTTACTATTTTATACCTTTCATTAGTATGAAATGGAGCATTTAAGAGAATATTTTAGTAAAATATTATTAAATTTGATAACAATATAGATCATTTAATAGTAAAAATCCTAAAACAACAATTGTTGTGAATCCAAGGGAGTAACTAATTTTAATTTTTAACTGAGGAGTATTCTATATGATTTGGTTAAAAGGATGCATATATTAAGGATTGAAGGAAGTAATAATTTATTTTGAATAATAATCTTGTTTGGACAGTCCAATTGAATGTACATGATATACAAATTTGTAATTATAAGTAAAAATGTACCCTAAATCCATTTTGTCGCATGAAAGCAATAGTTTGAAAGCAAAACTCTTAATTTGTCTTTCTTATCCAAACTTGTGATAGTAGCAATTAACGTTCCGTAAAAGCTAAGAAACACGCTTAATAGTCTTCCTCATTCCGTCGATATTCCATTAAAAGCTCATCCAAAACTTAAATGCACAAAAACCTCATATCATAAAAGCACTCTCATATAACCATGGACCCTCTTTCCTCCTCCATTAATACAAACAACTAAACCGAACTGATCATACATTAGCACCAACTAAAACCACAGATCAACTCAGAGAGATCAAGATTCCAGATCGACCGACCCATGGATCGATCAAACACGAGAATCAACTCGTACGAGAAAGTTCTGTTATGTGTTCTGGGAATGGTAGCAGTTATTGCAAGTGTCGCAGAAGGTGAAGATTGTCAGAGTGATCTGCTAGGGTTAGAAATAGAGTGTCTGTATTACATGCACAAGGGAGTGCCTCCAATGCAGAACCCTAATGGCCGATGTTGCAGAGTGATCCGGTTGGCGAATATACCATGCGTCTGCACCAAACTCTCCCAGAAAATCAGTACGTATAAGTTAAAACTCGAGACTGTTGTTTTCGTGGTTCTGTTTCTTTCTTTTTCTTTCTCTTTTGTTTGGTGCCATGTTTCTTGAAGATGGTTGCTGTATCTTATCCTATTTAAACTCTTTAACCTAAAAGATAACAATGTTTGGTGATTTTTCTGTGTCATGATGGTTATTCCTTAGTTGTTTGATTGCCTGAAAGTGATATTATTCATTTTAGCTAGCCTATGCAAAATAATATATATATATATTATATGTAGTAGTGATTTTTTATATTGAAAACTCTTTTAAAATGAGCAAGAAGGCAATAAAATTTTGGAATTTGTGAAGTGTAAGATTATATGCATTTTAGATAATAAATAGGGATGCACAAAGATAAGGTAAAACCTGGATGATTGTCAACTCGATACCCAGTCTTTATAAGATTAAGTGAGACTGGGCCAACCCGGCATACTAGACTAGGGTTGACCCGATCTTAAAAGGTATTTAAAAATAAAAAAATCAGTTAATTTTATTTACCAATAAAAATATAATTACATTCCTCCAAGATACATTTTTTTTAAAAAATAACATGATAATAAAAAATAACATTTGTTAAAATTATAAATACTTAATAATAATGTAATATTTTTACACAATATTAAAAAATTAATATAAAATTTTAAATAAAAATAAAAGATTAAATTCTTAAAAATTTCTACAATAATAATATAATCAATTTATTTCTTATATTGTATCAAGAAAAATATTATATAAATTTTCTTAAAAACATATAAAATTATATATATATATATATATGGGGTTCGGGCGAGACTTGATTTGTCCTCAACCCGGTATTCAATTTGACCTGGTCTCTAAAACCAACCCAGTATGCCGAGTATGATCAAACCTACCCAGCCAATGGGTTGATTGAACACCTTTCATAATAAGTATAGTTTTTATTATGAACTGATATTTTGGCGGGGAAATTAAGTAAAATACACTCTATTTTAGTTTGATCCCTAAGAATTTGCATACTTTATTTATTATACTCCTTCAAAAATTAATTTGCTTTCAATATTGTCCTCTCGCTTAAGTTTGGCAATGAATTTTGAAAATTAAAATATGAAGTTAAAACTGCACTAAAAAATATATATGAAGTTAAAATATGATTATTAAATGTCACTGTAAAACATCAAAATAGTGCGTATATATATAATATATGCGGCTATTTTGGGTGGTACGATATATATGCTTTGTCATCACATGCTTTCGGAGATAAATAGATATTGAAAAATCATATCAACTTTCACTCCTCTCTAAATTGAAGGTCGCTGTATAAATATCCTTGCAACTACGTTGTTGCCCAATATTAATTATGAATATTATATGCAAAATGAATTATTTAATAAGTATACATTTTTTTAATTGAGCTAGCGAATCTGAGCACACAGAATAATGATATTGGCTAATTTCTTCTTAAAAAAGAAGAAAAGAAAATTTACTTATGAGGACCATTTAAATGATCTGTTGTTTGTTGATAACTCAAATATATTTGTAGTTGACATTTTTTTTCTCCTCTTAATATGAGCTTGAATTTAATTATATATAGAGAGATAAATCCATGTGGATATACTAACTAGGTGGCCCCCTGTATTGTACAAAGACAAAAAAATGAGCTGTATTATTTATGATTATATATGATTTGGTACAGTTATTGATTTTTTAACTTAATTAAAGCCTTTCGAGAAAATTTTTACCATTTATTTTGATTGTTGCTTGTTATTCCATTTAGTGCAATGAATTAATGTAAGTAGCTAAAAGCCAAATCAAAATATACAGTGGAGATTTTCTCAATAGAATTATACTGATTGGACTGTTAAATTAAAAACACTTTTATTTTCTTCCCATCTGTTTTCTCTTTAAACTAGATTGATTATGTAAGTTGTATTATGCATGGCCTGTAAATAATATGATTTGTTCTAGAATATACATATACATATATATATATCATAAAATTTTAATAAAAAATTCTAAAAAAATCTGGACTCTGTACTAACATATATGTATTTGGATGTTGTGGCATTGTGAACAGTAATACCACCAGGTTATACCGTAGAAGATATGCTTGACTGGCAGAAAGTCTTGCGCTGCTTGAACTTCTGTGGCAAACCTCTTCCTCATGGCTTCAAGTGTGGACGTAAGTACTAAGTCCCTCTTTTTTATACACTTAATCATTTAACAAATAAATTACTTCCTTTTATTAATTAAAATTGTCACTTTAGAGATTATGTAATTTTCCAAAATATTTATCATTTTAAAATTTTAATAAAGTAATAATTACTTTTTTTTTACTATTTTATCTTTTATTAATATGAAATGGAACATTTGTCAGAGCATTTAAGTCAAAGACATTTTAGTAAAATACTATTAAAATTTACAACAATTTATATTATTTAATGGCTTTATTACTTAATGTGAAAATCCTAAAATAACACTTTTTATCAACAAGAGAAAATACAACACAAATTTTAAAATTAGTAAAAAGGTTTCATGATTTGAAAAAGTTTTACACCCATTTATTAATTAATTGTGAATATTTTGAATTTTTTTACAAAATATAAGTCAATATGTGTGTACAACTAATTAAATTAATAGCCGAAATTCTAATTATATCTTTCCCCCTTCTGCAGTAGAAGTGTAATTCTAAATATTGGTATTGGTGCTAGGCAAGGAATAGGTTGTTTGTACCGTACTAATGTATTTACTGTTTAATCACTGGCCAAAAAAATATCTGAAATTCAAACATGGTGTATATATTAATAATGAATTTTAATTGCATATTATTCACAAATTATGGATTTTACTTTATGTTTTACAGATTTCACGGTTCCACCTGCAAGACCACCACCCAAGTGAGGAATTGGAAGGTTGGCTGTGATCTTGGTTGAAAATATTTAGTATTACATTTATAATGTATCTGGTAGAAGCAGCTACTTCTTATAAAATCACAAAAATGACACACACATATATTTATATCCACTTTATGATGTAATGTGATCAAATTGTTCAATTTGATAAATCCTTAATATTTATTGGTGCTGAATGGATTGGAGATCAACCAAGATTATAATTTAATTTCCGTAGAATATTATATAGTTGTAAGATGTTTTCCAAAGAAATCAGGATTCTGAATACATCTAACTATGATAGCTGAGAAACCAATTTGCTTCAATGATAAAGGCCCTGTTTGGCAACTCGTTAGAAACCAAGTGTAGAGTCAATTGAGTTTGATGCATTTTGGGATGTGTTTGGTTGTCGATTTGTAGTGCGGTGGAAACTCATTTTCAGCTCAAACCATAATACTTCCATAACCAGCTCTCTTGCTTTTTTGTTTTGCTCCTCTATTGGGAAAAATTTATACATTTGAAAGTGTTTTTTATTAAAATCATACCAAACAAAACTGGCACCACATATTTATCACAATCTAGTCAAGAACAATATATGAAACCGAGAGCACAAGAGCACATTATTTTCCTTTTACTATATGTGTGTATTCAATTAATCTTATTACTCCAAACTCAAATATAAGTCACTTTTAACAATTTCATATATATTAAAAAAAGTTATTAAGCTCGTTAAATTTATTTCAAGTTTCATTTGTTTTCTAGATTTATCTTTAATTAAATGCTATACATTTTCAATCATAACTTGCATTGTTTTTGTTCAAAATACTTAATGAGGAGTATTAGGAAAAATTATATTTAATGATCGAGATATGACTTATATTTTATATCTTGAAAACTCTTTTCTTATCAATTTATATTTGAGATTGGAGGAAGTAATACATAGAGGTAGAAAATGAAAACAATTTTGCATTTATTTTCTACTTATCATTAAATTCCTCTTAAAACACATTTTTTTGGTCATAAAAGGGAAAATAATGAATTAACAAGAAAATGTCAACAACAAACAAGGTAGAAAATAGAAGCACATCCAGTTAAAGTAGCACATATATGATCTTGAGAGTTAACACTCCATGAGCATCATCATCAAGGAGGGGGAACACATTTTTTTTTGGGCCTGAGGAGAAACACATTAATTTGATGGTCCATGTGTTTCCCACTACCCGAATCTCTCAGGATAAGAGAATATATCCTTCGTGTATCAGATAATTAAATTCTTCAAATAATCTTAAAACTTAATTATTTAGAATAATAAGTTAACACTAGCGAATATTACCCAATTAATGCATAGATTTAAATGATGAATCGCTCAATAGTTAATAAAAAACATGGAACCAAAAAAAAAAAGACAATGTATAGAGGTAGAAACGATACATATGTATACAGATATATAACACAAAATAAGAGTAAATAAATAGTACCAATACATTCCAGTAGTAATATTTATCTATGTAAAGAATACTTAAAAAACAATTAAAACTCTCAATTTATCTTTCTTAATAATTTCCTGTAAGGGCCATGACCAACACAAGTAATTTTCCTCATTAATTGTGTGGATATTCCATTAAAACCAAATCCAAAATATATATATATCTCCTATATTATATGCATAAAATCTGATACAATAAAAGCACCCTCATAAAACCATGTGCATCCCCTTCCCTCCTCAACCAATACGAACATTTAAACCCTACCAATTATATAAACACCCACTGAACCACACAGATCAACAGAGAGAGATTATAACTGAAAGGGGCAAAAAGGAGATCAGTGAAGATCGACCCATGGATCGTCTAAACAAGAGGATAAACTTTTTGGTATGCGCAGTGGGAATGATAGGAATATTTGGTGGAGTAGCAGAAGGTGAAGATTGTGAACGTGATCTTCGAGGGTTACAGATAGAGTGTCTGATTTTCATGCACAAGGGAGACCCTCCAATAGAAGACCCTAACGATCGATGTTGCAAAGAAATTAAGGCCGCCAATGTACCATGCGTTTGCTCCAAACTCTCGCGGCACATTAGTACGTATTATAAATTATAAATTCAATAGTATATATATTAATTTTGTGATATTTTTTTTCCTTAAGACTCTCTCCTTGTATGGTTGTACAGAAGAGAAAAAGACCGAAAAAAAAAATGGCAGGCCCCACCTTACAAGTGGCTCTTACGAAACTCATGTGTTTCTCTCTGTCTCTCCTGTTGTTGGAAAGGATCTTAATTTCGTTTGTCTCTTTTTCTTTCTCTTGTTTGTTGCCATGTTTCTTGAAGATGTTGCTGTGTCTTTTCTTATTGAAGCTCTGCAACCTAAAAGAAAAAAGTTCAGCCATTTTTTTGGTGTCATGATGGTTATTTTTTTGTTTGTTTGATTGTATGAAAGTGATATTAATCATCTATTAATTTCAATATATGTAACATCTTGAATATATCAATGATTCATTTCATTCTAAAATGCAATACACACACACACACACACACACACATATAGACACCACATTGCTCCCTCTATTTCATTTATATATCATTTAAGATTTTAGCACATAAATTATTAAGATATGCATGTACTATGTTTGGTTTAGATTCTCGTGTTGAGAAGATTCATGTGAGAGAATAAATCATGTCCTCTTAGTTCAAAATATGAAGATTTCTTCAACCTACATCTCAGCCGTCTACCACATCCAACAATTGTCAAAGGATTCAAAATTGTATTATTAAAAAAAATGCACTGTTTCACATGAAATCAAACGGTGCGTTTAAAAAAATGCACTATTTTCATTTTTTGGTCCCAAAACCTAATTTTTTCAATTTTTTTTAATTTTCTAATTACAAAACATGACCTTTAGACCTTGTTTAAAGAGTCTTATATCCCTTACTATTCAATTTAACTACCATTAATTACTTTAGAAAACATAATTTTACATCAAAATTTCATGCTCGATCGATTGGAAAAAAAAGAACCTTATACTAATATATATACTAATATATATGTATTTGGATGTGGCGGCATTATGAACAGCGATCCCACCAAACGCAACAATAGAAGATTTGCTTGATTGGAAGAAAGTGTTGCACTGCTTCCACTTCTGTGGGAAGCCTCTTACTCCTGGCTTCAAGTGTGGACGTAAGGCTCTCTGTCCTCCCTCTTTTTCAATTTTGGCCCTGATTAACTATTAATTATTATTTTAATTTTCATAATAAATTTGGTGGGCTACAGATTTTGGGCTTTTGCCCCATCTTAAAAAAAAAAAGGCGGACTCACATACAGAACATACAAAAAAAAAGAATGAAGCACGGACTGTTTATGGTTTGAAAATTACACTACTCGTCATAACTTTTATTTTCATATTAATACTAATGTTATTCACAAATGACTTCTGGAATGTTTTGCAGATTTCACCGTTCCACCAGGACCACCAGCACCACCTAAGTAAAGACTAAAGATTTGAGATGGCTACTATTTCGGAAGAAAATATTTAATATTCTGATTCAAGAAAATATATAATATTATATATATACACTTTATCAAATAAATTTTCTGCAGTGATTTCAAAGTTTGCGACATCCAGAAAAAGATTATCTGCAATTATTATTGTTGTGTTGTACTGCCATTGTGTGTTTTAATCCATATAAAATAAAAAAATATAATAAATCTTATATTATTTTGAGTTTTGCGTATTTGCACGGTCTAGTTTTTTTTCTTTTTTTTTTTACCAAAGACTAGTTTAAAAATTAAAATCAACTTTGTGCGTGGTTAGTCACTCTTTCACTTTTTTTTTTTTAATTTGATGTTCATATTGATATGATATCAATTATAATATAAAATATTATGTGTAGTGGGAGGCAGAGCCATCCATCACAGTTTTCGCTTTGGCGGGACCTAACAAATAACGTCTAAGATATCTTATTTGATTATTGCTTTTTTAAACAATTAAAAAAAAGTGAAGTCATGGATTGCACAAAAGAAACTATGTCTTTGTTTGGGAGTATTTTTTATTTTATTATTATTAAAAAAATTTCATAAAATTATTCTCTTGAACAAATTTTGAAAATAAGAAAATAAAAAAATTTATTTGAATAATTATTATAAAAATCATAACTAGTAAGTGTTAAATGAGTTATTCAAAATTTATAACTTTATCATTAATGAGATGAGTATTTTTCACCTTTTTTTATGTTTTTCAAAACAAAAACTACAAAATACTTTAAAGATATTTTAAGTTTTATTGTTTTTTATTTTTTCTATTCTTCAAAACATTTTATAAAAAACAAGTTTATTAAACAAATTTTTTTATTTTTCTGTTTTAAAAAATAAAAAAATGATTTTGGAAACCGCTATCAAATAAGTCCTATTTTAGTGTTATAAACAAAAAAGAAACTATATTATTTATGTCTAATAAATAGTACAACAACTTTGTATATATTATATATACTCACTCCACTTTTTAATATTAGTTACTTTTAACTACCTTATCGAAACTAAGAAAAATTTAGTGTATCATTAAAATTATCTTAAAAATAATGAATTTTTCATCTTTACTTATAATAAATAATATAAATTTAAACAATTCATTTTCTCTTTTATAATTAAATAAAAGTATATTTGAAATACAATAATTAATACTTCAGAAACTTATAAAAGATAACTTATATATAGGACCATAAAAATCTTTTAAAACATAACTAATAAAAAAAATCAGAGAGCACATATATATATATATATTAATCAACAACTAGACATGCGCACGTTCTTGTACCTTGTATAGAGCTCAATATAAAATATTTATTAAAAGAGTATATTTCAAAATATAAGCTCTCTTTTAGAGAAAATAAAACATGATTTATATTTTGGAACGGAGAAGTATATATATTGATATTAACATCATCAATATTAATATAAAATAAAATTATAACAATTATGCTATTCATTAAGTAGTGCAACTATCCACACCTAGTATAGTTTTTATTTTTAAAATATAAAATTAAAAGTATTGGTCTCTAATCAAATGCATAGGCCCACTCTGATTTAAAAAAAAAATTATAAGGAATTATAGTTTGAGAACATTAAAGTAAATTAATTATAAGAAAAAACTTTAACTAATAAAAAGTGTTAAAATCTATAATATTAAGTAATAACATTGAGAAAATAAGTAGTAACATATTTCATTTTGTAATAAATTTTTTATTTTAATCTCAAAATATAACTTTCCCTTAATATTAAGTGAATTAAGTCTGACCAAATATAATTAGATAACTTAATTTAAATGCTATGCTATTAGCTCATCAAATATACATTAGTCGTGGTACATTATCTAATGCCGATATAAAAGTAATAAATTTAAATCTATAATTTCAACTTTTTGTATTTTATTCACAGCCACACATGTACACATTTTAACAATGTAGGAATTAAACCACATCCCCAGTTCCACCACTTGGTTACCACCAATTAATTGTCTATTTGAATTGTGCAAATAAATATTTATGAGAGGTAAAAAGTGTTTATTCTCAAAATTTCTCTAACATATAACACTAAATTTAATAAGTACTTATGTCTTAAATAAGTGTTTATAAAAGAAATTAATTTTTTAAATTTATGATAATCACTTATTTTTTCATAATTACTTATTTTTATTTTTCTTTTCATTATCCGTATGATAATTACTTAAAATCTCAATATCCAAACACTTTTTTTTAAAAAATTATTTATGAGATAAAAATATCAAAATATAAATTACTTATGATATAATCACTTATTTTCATAATCTATTATGAATAACTACTTATTCTCATAATTATTTATATATAATTCAATTCAAATACCCCTAAATGGTTTTCATTAATATTGATTAAATAAGAAAATTAATTAACATGATCACAACATCTAATTTTTTAAATCAAGGTGGGCTGTATCATGAGGTCATGTGGATTAATCATAGCGGACCTATTCTATCCTGTCCTATCCTATCCTGTCTAGTAATAATCATAAAATTTTGATATTGCCAGCGAAAATTTTAACCAGAAAAACATGAGATCCAAAAGAAAAAAAAATACAAAAGATGACTGGATAGATCACAAGAGTTTCATAAAGAATTAATTTCTGACACAAATCGGAGCCACCAGAAAGGCAAAAAAAATGTGTGCCCCACTGCTAAAAGGAGAAAAAAATGACGAACTGTGGATATGTGGCAAAAATCAAAGCATAGAAACATTTGGTATGATGAGAATTCATATGCACATGATCCAATAATTGAGCCGGCTGAAATATGGCCAATGTATAATACACTGTAATTCTCCTTTATATTAATATTAGGATAGGATATGATAGACTATAAATGCAATTTTCATTAGGTACTTATTAGTGTGATAAGCATCCTATGATTATCAATTAAATAAAATTTAGATTATTCAATTTTAATTTGGAGGTTTAGATTTATAATTTTTATTTTATTTTTTTTAATGATAACATTATTTTTTAAAAAAAAATTAATAGTTATAAAATTATTTTTATTTTACATTCTATATTTATTGAAATAGAAATATATTAAAAATATAATATTAAAATAAAATTAAATCTGAACTATCTAATTTTAATCTGAATGGCCCAACTTTATGATGAGCATTCAATGCTTATTAACCTGATGAACACCAAATGTAGATTCCCGTATACTAGGCACCCTTTTTATTTGCTTAAGTGAAAAAATATATACATTTATATTGACTCCGGTCCTTACTTTTAACAACCTCATCATTGTCCCAAAAAAAAAAATTTACCACATCAGGACTAACAAGAATTAGTTGCATCAATAATTTGTTTAAAATTTATTTTATTTTCATGGTTACTCTTAATAAATATCTTAAATTTATGAAACATATACTCTTTAAAACAATTAATTTTTCATAAAGCAATTAATAATATGGGTAATTTTAGAATAAAACAATTAATACTCCACAAACTCTTTTGAGGTGACTTACATTTAACACTATAAAATTTTTTTAAAAGATGATTTATATAAAAGATCAAATGGATTTTTTTTTTGTGAGCATCAATGATATTTTTCTACCGATAGTCAAAGATTAATCCTCTCAAAGCGTAAAAATTACTGATGTAGGTTTTCTCTCTTACAGCAAAGTATTTTCTATACACAAAATCAGATATCAAACCCAAAATAAAATGATCCAGTTACCTATCGACTGTGCAAATACCTTGTTAGTACAAGAGGGAGTATATACATATATGTGTGGTGAGATTCTTTGTGTAATTTAGTTTAATTAGAAATTTGTTAGGTGTGTTTATGGGAAGAGATATTTATTACAAATTCATTTAATCGGATTCCCTAATTTTAAATTACAAAAAAATTCAAATATTATATCATAAAATAACAAAACATGCAACTTCATACAAGTCAAACATTTCAAATTATAGTACTATTCATAAGTCAAGTTAATACATCAGTTCAACTTCCTACGCAATTTATATATTGTATTATATATAAATAAATATATTATATAAATATAAAGATATAGATAGATTTCATGTGTTCTATTTTCCAAATCTAGATCTTCTAAACTCATCCAAGAATAGGTGGGCATATGCAACGCTAGTCGGGGTGGCCCAGTCGTGCAGAGTTACTTTTTGGGTTTGGCATATGCACACTTTTCTTTATTTATTTATTTTTTGAAATATGAGTTGTTTTATAGTAATATTTTGTTGATATTTTTCAAATAATAAATTAATTTTATGATTATCATCTGACTTTTATGATTTCAATTTTTAATTTTACTTGAAATTTTAAATTATTTTTTTAACTTAATACCATGTAAAAATAATGGATAATTGTTAAATATTTATAATTTTAAAAAGTTACTTTTGATCCCAAGATTATTATTTGAAAAATTATTTAAATTAAAATAATTATATATTTTGTTGATAAATATAATTATTTTGTTACATTTTTAATAACTTCAAAAAATTTTCATTAAACTTGTTTCGTACTAATTAAACCCGACTTGACATACAGGGCCTAGGTTCAACCCAATGATTTCACCAAGAGGGGCATCAAGCTAGGGTGAATCCTAGGCTAACTAAGTTTGTAAGTATTCATTATTTCAAGAATAAGTGGGGAGTGCTAATTTCTAAATTTGAACCATTTGTTTATACAATTGGAGGGTTTAGATTTAATTTATTCCATTGTTTAGTGCATGTTTCTTTAAACTTTTTAAAAAAGTGATTTTCAGATTATTTAAAAAAGTGATTAATTACTTATAGATTTTATGAAGAGTAGAAATTATTTTGGGTTTGGTTAGAATAAAAAAAATATTTTTTTAAATTGTTTAGCAATTAAAGAGCAAAGTAAGTATTTATATTATAATATTCCCATGAGGTCAAATATTTTTATTCTTAAAAAATTTTAAAGTTAGTTGAATCAACCTTTACTTTTTTCTCTCTCATATACTGCAATTACTATATTTTAGATGCTACTCTAAGTAGCTTACTGGGTCATGTGCTGAAGAAGGTGTAGCAATGAACCCTAACAAAGTAGAACCAGTGTTAAATTGGGAAGGACCGCAATCAATGACCAAAATTTACAGCTTTCTAGGATTGGCTGATTACTACTGAATGTTCATTAAAGGATTTTCTCAACTTGTTATGACATTGACTAGACTAACTCGCAAAGAATAAACCTTTCATTTGGGATGAGAGGTGTGAGAGAGCATTCCAAGAACTAAAGGTTTGATTCATGTTCAACCCAGTGTTGATTATCCCTAACCTATTCGATCCGTTCATAGTTCATACCGAACTCTCTAAAACGGGTTTAGGGTGCGTGTTAATGCAACAAGGAAGAGTTGTGGCCTACGCATCAAGGCAGTTGAAGTCTTATGAGAAAAACTATCTTACTCATAACCTTGAGCTAGCAGCTGTAGTGTTTACTTTAAAGTTATGGAGGTATCATCTACATAGCGCTCAGTTTGAGGTGTTTAGTAATCACAATAGCTTGAAATATTTTTTTGATCAGAAAGTGTTGAAAGGTGATCAGTAGAATTCTTGAAAGAATACGAATTTGCTTTCAAGTATCATCTTAAACTAAGCCAATATAGTGGCAGATGAGTTGAACAGGAAGTCGATGCATATAGCTACCATGATAATGAGAGAACAACAATTGCTAAAAAGCCTGAGAGATTTGAAGGTATTCATCAATGTGCACCCTAGAGTTCTAATAGTAAGGTCTACTAATGTATCAAGTGACTTGTTGAGGAATATTTGCTTTGCACAGTTGGAGGATAGCTATCTTTTCGGCATTCAGGAACGAATTGAAATGACAGAAACTCAAGACTTTGATATATTAGCAGATGGTATTATTCAGCATTGTGGTCTAATTTGTGTGCCAAATGTTGTTGGGTTGCGAGAAACTATTCTGGAAGAAACTCATAAGAGTTGGTATACTATTTATCCATGTACCGCTAAGATGTACCAAGATCTAAAGCAAGGGTACTAGTAGCCATGAATTAAAAAGGTCATCGCAGAATATGCAGCAAGATGTCTAGTTTGTTAGAGAGTGAAGATTGAATACCAATTGCTAGCAGGTTCACTGCAACCTCTAGAGATTTCAGATTAGAAAAGGAACAGTATCTCTATAGATTTTGTGATGAGATTACCAAGAACCTTTTCAGGGTATAATGCAATATAGGTGATTGTAGATAAATTAAAGAAGTCAGCCTATTTTCTTTCGATCAAGGAGACTATTACCATGGAAAAGTCGGCCCAGTTATATGTGAATGAAATTGTTAGACTGCATGGAGTTCCAATGACTATTATGTCAGATAGAGATCTTAGGTTTACATCTAGGTTTTGGAAGTCCCTTCTGATGTGTCTATTTTATACCTATAAAATACCCATATTTGATATTATTTTGTTTGAAAAATATTAAGTTTTGATATCAAATTTGCATGATTCTATTTAAATTGAGACATATTTGTATTTCAGGAAAATCTGAAGGATAAATAAGGATTTTAGAGTGAAAAAGGAAACAAGAAGGCACCAAGAAAAATTCATCTGGTCCCCATTTGTTTTCCTCACCCGCGGCCGGGTGAGGAGGCGTGAGCTGCTTAGGATTGCGAGTTGACCCAGCGCCGGGTCCACCACAGCATTAATCCACCCAGCGCCGGGTGGATCACAGACAAGCAATTCAACATTGTTCACCCGACGCTGGCTGGACAAAAATAGCATGATACGGCGCCGGGTGAAGAATTTCAAGGAATTTTAAATAATTCTTCGGTGAGGGCCATTCGGGAGATAGATATATAAGTTTGAAAGGAAAGAAAAAAAGAGGACGATCACGATTTTGAGCCCTAGAAGATTTATTCCAAATTCTCTGGAGCTAAGGGAGAGCATTCTGAAGGCAAATCTAAGAGGACTAAAAGCGTAGTGGGGCTGAATCTTTCTATTCTTCCACTACTTTTCTTTCTTTAGATTTTGTTCGGATGATTTAGGAGATTATTATTATTTTGAATTTAAGAACCATGGTTATGTGTAGCTAATCTTCCCAGTTAGGGATAGGGATGTAATCTAACTGGGATTGATTAGAGTTTACTCTGGATTATGACTCTTGTTTTTGATTGAATTCTTCCAATATATGTATGCTTGATTATATCTATTTCTTTTATACTTTATTGTGAATTCTATGATTGGCCACCATGAAATTCATTCTGTAGGTAAGCTTGATAGACTGAAAGGTGAAGAGTAAATCTAAACCTAGAGAGATAGACATAAACAACAATTCTAGAGATAGAATCAGGTGTTTATGGTGATTGTAGTTATAACTTCAAGGTTTAATTAGGAATTTTAGTTGCACGAGCGTGAATTAAAACCTAATTAAATACAAACTAATTGACTGAAAGGTAATTAGGATAATTTAGAAATAACTATTACTATAATTATAGAACGAGTCAAGTTATGAGTAACTTTAGTTACTCCAAGAATATGAAACACAATCCCCTAACACTCTCAGTGATTGAATTAAAATCAAATCATTGCTTTTATTGTTAATTTCTCTTAGTTTAATATTTGATTAATGTTTCACAAATTATTTGTCTTGACTAGAATTATTTAATTGAGTAAATCATAACCTCCCTTGGGTTCGACCTCTGGAATACTTCGGAGATATTTTTATTACTACGATCGACCATGTATACTTGCAGAATTCCTAATCACCTTCAAAAGGCCATGGGGACAAGGTTGAATTTCAGTACAGCTTATCATCCTCAATCCGATAGGCAAATTGAAATAATAATACAAAATCTGGAAAACATGTTGCGAGCTTGTGTTATGAAGAATAAAGGTAATTGGGATTAATATACGCTATTGGTTGAATTTGTCTATAATAACAATTACAATGGCTCCTTATAAAGCATTGTGTGGCTGAAAGTATATATCATTGCTATGTTAGGTTGAACTTCATGAGCGAAGTCTATTGGGCTTGGATTTCGAGGACCAAACCTCTCAACAAATAAATAGCATTCAACAAAAGCTTCTGACCGCTCAGAGTTGGCGAAAGAGCTATGCAGATAGAAGGAGGAGACCATTTAAATTTGACACCAGAGATAATGTATTTTTGAAGGTTACTCTTACTGCTGGTATAGGAAGATCAATTCGAGTGAAGAAGCTTACTCCTCGATATATGGATCCATACAAAATTTTGGAGCAAATTAGGCCAGTAGTAGATCGAGTGGTGCTATCGCCTAATCTCACAGGATTACATGATATATTCCATGTGTCTCAACTTAAGAAATATCATCATGATATGTCTCACATAATCGATTATGAGGAAGTTCAATTGCGAGAGGATTTGACATTTGAGGTTATACCATTGCAAATTATCAATGTAAAGGTGAAACGACTGATGAATAAGACTATCAAATTAGTGAAGGTGCTGTGGAGCGGCTTGATATCTAATGACGTCATGTGTGAGATAGAAAAATCCATGCAAAGGAGGTTTCCTAAGCTTTTTTATTGATGTAAGAATTTGAAATTTTGATGATGAAATTTTTATGATGAGGGGAGAATATAACAACCCTTATTACACTATCTCAAACTTAGTCTCTAGCTAATAGGAAGTACAATTGATGATGTGTGCAGAACCGAATGAATCGAGATAGAGGAAGAACAAAGAGGAGATTGAAGAGCTCCATATCGCTGCAAGAAGCAGAGCCACCGCGGCAAACGAGCTAAAACTAGGATAAATTTTTTCGAACAAAGAAGCTCTACACTGCAGCGCCAGACAGAAAATTGTTTAAATCAGACGAGTTTCATTCCACGAAACAGAAGGAATTGGAGGGAGAAATAAAGGGGCTATGTTAAGGTCTGAGAAGTATGACATTTGGGGGTGATTTCTGACCTTGAGGAGCTTTAATCTTGGTTGATAAGTGATCCCTAACCTCCTTTCCTCTCTTTTCTCTATGAATTTCATTTGGAATGCATGAGAGTGTGTTATATTTTGAATTAGTCACGGTTTCAACTAATTAAAATAATTGTATTGGTGTTATAGAAGTGTTATGTAGTGCTAGGAAGTTTTGGATATAAGTTTTGGTTGAATTGTGATGGGTTTGAGTGGAACCTTAGCTTTGGATTGTGTATGGAAGCTCGAATCCGAAATGTATAGAATTGATTATAATTTGAATGGTTGTATAGGGCTTATTGATCCATGAAAATGTTGTTGGAATATGGGGTTAAGCTTTAATAGTTGAATTATGGATTTTGAATAATTATGCTCTATGTTAATTTAAAATATTATAGCATTGTAAATGTTGTTTGGTTGACCGAAGGTGTTTGGCTTATGTTTAGTATTATGACAATGCGTTTAACCCGTGTGTGTGGTGTCGATGATTTTAGATAACTGGATGTTTGAGTGCTAATTATTGATTTGTATTTATATATATATATATATATATGCATTTTTTCATTCATATCACGATATTATTATGTATGTGTATAGTTTTTCTACATATTGTGGTATGCATACGATTAGATGAGGGAAGAGTCTAGATCTCTGGTATTGATATGTGATGATGATAGGCATTATATTATATGTGATTTCATAACATGCTAGCATGACATTGATATTTGTAATATGATAATAATGATTATTGCATAGTGACATGGCAAGAATATCATTACCACATAAGTACAGTGAGATTTGGTGGATTGGATGATAATAATGAAATGAAAAATAATATGATGATGTGATATGATATGATGATAGGTGAGCATCCTCATCCATTGAAAAACATATATTGGTTTGATTACAATACAAGTAAATCAAACCAAAAGACATAACGAAATGTTATAATGTTAAAAGAAAAAATAGGTATGCAGAGTTGTATTATCTCGACAGTAAAAACGTCTTCCTCAAAGTGTGGAGAGAGTAAAGTGTAATTCTCTGTGAACTCATTCATAACTTATATTTCTCTTTTGCTTGACCCCATCTTTTCTCTCTCTTAAACTTTCCCATAATTATATAATTTTAATGCAAAAGTAAATAATTTTAGTCTTGAGTTAATTTCCCTTGCCATTTTTTAAAATTTTACATTTTAAAAATGTATAATTTATAAATTATAAATACTTTCTTTTTAAAATTTTTAAATCTTCCTCATTATTTAAATTTAGATTTTTTTTTATTTTTAAAATTATAACAGATTCTTAACTTCCCTCTATGTCCAATATTTTAAATTTAATTTTTTTTTTATCTAACTTTCCTATCTTGATTTCTTTCCCATGTGCGAATATTTCCTAATTTTTTAACTTCCCTTCCCTCTATTTTCTTAACATCTCATTTGTCCAATTTTTTTTTTAACCCACGGTGTGTAATGCTTTATTGAGAATCCATTAACAAATCCAGAGAGGCAACATGGAATTTGATTACTAATGCAGAGGTGTTAGAACAAAGTAGGTATTTTTTTCTTTTTTCTTTTTTCTTTTTTTTATAATCTTTCTTTTTTCTATTTTACATCTTTTCTTCAAGTCTCTCTCTACCATCTTATTTCTTTATCTAACCTCTCATTTTTATTTTCTTTTTTAGATGGGAGAATTACTATTCAAGACCAAAATCACAATTTAATTACAAAATAGGATCTATTATTCATTTAATTATAAAAAAGGACTAATTTTTTTAAATTAAATATAAGAATGTAAAATTACCCAAATACCCTCAAATTTTATTCCTCCCCTTACCATTGCCAGTCAACAGCCGACGACCTAGTCAATAGTCACAGCAACAAGTCAACAGTCATCGGTGATTAGTTAATGTCTACGAATAGTCACCATTGACTAGTCAACGGCAGCTTGCAACTAGTCAACGTTTGCTAGGAAAAAATAACTTACAATTTCTTTTTCTAGATTTTGCAATTAGCTAATTTTGAATTTACAAACTTAGTTTTTAAATTTTTACTTTACAATTTCTTTTCCAACATTTGTAACTTTTTAATTTTAAATTTGCAACTTCTTTTCAAATTTTCACTCTGAATTGTTTTAGTGTTTTTACAATATCTTTTTCATATTTTATAGCTTAATTATCCTAAATTTGCAACTTGTTTTCCAGATTTTAATTATAAATTATTGTAGTGTCTTACAACTTTTTTTCTAGAATTTGTAACTTACTAACTCTGAATTAGTAACTTGTTTTCCAAATGTTTACTATGAAATCATTATATGCACATTATTTACAAGGATTATTGTTAATAATAGCAATTACTTGCATATAAATTAATTTATAAATATATGAATTGCTGTCCATTTATACAATGTGGCTGGATTTGGTTGCTTGTAATTTGGATTAGAATTATTGTCCCTGAGCCCATGTTGTGTGCAAAAGATACTTACACCTCTATCAATGATAACATGACTCAATTTAATGTAAAGAAAGAGAAATGCATAAATAGAAATGCATACATAATATAATGCTTATTCTTACTGATTAAACGTCTCCATTGTTTGCAGGCAGTATTTAGGTGGATTACACTTTGAATCCAAATAATATATTATTGGTTGTATCAGGTTGATACAGACCAACATCCAATGATTGCTAAGAAAAATAAACTAATGTTAGTAAAATATAATCAAGCAGTTAACATGAAGTCATAATTCAAAAGTTCAGTGATAAGTGACTCATTTCTGTTGATATGGTGTCAAATATAACATCTCACCACCTGCATCCACCCTCATCGCATTGGCAACATCTCATAACTGTTCAGTAATTTTCACCTAGGGCATCCAGCTGAATATAAAAGCTAAGATGTCTTGGGGTGGATGAACGTAAATCTGTCCGTGAGCTTGACAAGGATTATAAACTTTTCATATAGATAACTAAAAAAAATAAAAAGAGTAATTCATTAATATTGCATAAGGAAATGAAATGTAGTCAAGTGGAAAGCAAATCTGTTGTAATTTTTATACTTGATAAATGCAGTTACATTTTGTACCCTAAGCCATTGATGACCCACAATGTCAGCGAGTGGTGGATGAATGTAAATCTATCCATGAGCTTGGGATGGGTGATCGTTTCAGATATTTCCTTGTTGAAGATCCTCGCATCAAGTGGGAATGTTAGTAATTCCCGTAGCTTTAGCTTCACTATGTTTGCAAGGAATGTTTGATTATCACTTGCCTTTGAAGCTTGAGTTCCCGACAATCCCTTCATTGGTGCAGTGATTGACTCCTTTGATTGCTTAATCATTGGAATACTAGACTTCCTCTTGAACTATGAAACAAAGTTGATTAACTTGCGAATTGACATACATATTTTGTTGGAGTTGATGTAACAAGGTAAGCAGGCCATGCCACATATTCACCAATTGCCTATCCTACCGTGGCCGCCTCATCAATAGGGACAGGCAACTATACATTCTCCTTGATGGATAAGTTAACCGATACTCTCACGTGATATTTTGATAGGCAGATGTTGACCAGCAATGCTAAAGGGAGAAATAAGACTTGAGGATATTTTGATAAATTTACATTGTATATTTAATTTTAAAAAGTTAATATTTTTTTATAATTAAATTAATAATAGGTCTCTTTTTATAATTAAATTGTGATTTTAATTTTGAATAATAATTTTTTTTATTTTTTTTAGTAGACGAGTCATTGTGTAGGAATCATTGTGGCTCCACAATGATTCTTTTTTCTTTTTATTGGTAAAAAAATAGTCATTGCGCTGACACAAATGCAAAATTTAGCAGGCAGCTCACATCAAAATCATAAGTACAGAAGGATGTGGTTCCAAGGTGTACGAGGCTTATCCTGAAGATCTTCAGGGGTTCTCCAGAGGCTTATCCTTAATATCTGCTCTCTCTCTCTCTCTCTCTCTCTCTCTCTCTCTCTCTTCTGTTTTTTATGGCTTTGTGCCCTTAACCAACAAAAATTACTATAGTATTTTACCTTTTTTAATGTATTTATCATTATTGTGTATTAAATTTTAAAGTGCTCAATATTGTTTATAAATTGTTTTTTATCTTTACATTCCCATATTTTATCTAATTTTTTATTTTTTATTTTATTTAAAATTTTCAATTTTTAAAAACTTTGAGAGGAAATTACTATTCAGAATTAAAATCACAATTTAATTATAAAATGTGATCTACTATTTATTTAATTATAAAAAAGGACCAATTTTTTAAATAAAATATTAAAATATAAAATTACCAAAATACCCTTAAATTTTATTTCTTCGCAAACCATCACCGGTCAATAGTCACCAGCAACTGTTCAACACCGACCAATGTCGCCAACGATGGGTCAACACTCATCAGAAAAAAATAACTTATAACTTTTTTTTAAGATTTTATAACTTATTTGTTCTAAATTTGCAATTTAGTTTTCAAATTTTTACTTTATAATTTCTTTCAGAATTTACAACTTCTTCACTCTAAATTTATAACTTATTTTTTAAATTTTTATTATGAATTGTTTCAATATATTTGCAACTTCTTTTTCATATTTTGCAAGTTATTTATTATGAATTTGCAACTTATTGTTTGAATTTTTATTATGAATAGTTTCAGTGTTTTATAACTTCATTTCTAAATTTTTACTATTAATTGTTTCAATATTATTGCAACTTATTTTACATATTTTGTAATTTTTTTACTTTAAATTTATAACTCAGTTTTCAAATTTTTACTATAAATTATTTTAATGCTTTGCAATTTCTTTTCAAGAATTGACAACTTGGTTACTCAGAATTTACAACTTGTTTAGCCACTTGAGACTAGTTCAAGTGGTAAGGGTGTGGTGGGGTCTGGATAGAGGTTAAGGGTTCAAACTCTCATAATGTATAAAAAAAAAAGAATTTATAACTCATTTTTCAAATTTTTACTATAAATTTTTTCATCACTTTTTAACTTTTATTCTAAAATTTTTTAATTTGGAACGTGACAAAGATTTAGAAAACAAATTATAAATTTAAAGTAGACAAATTGCAAATTCTAAAAAAGAAGTTTCAAAATATTAAAGCAATTTATTGTCAAAATTTGAAAAATTAATTGCAAATTAAGAGTAGGTAAGTTGCAAAATACGTAAATGAAGTTACAAAAGTACAAAAAAAATTTATAGTAAAAATTTAGAAAATGAGCTGTAAATTTAAAATAAACAAGTTGTAAAATATGTTGTAAGAGATTAAAATAATTCAAAATAAAAATTTAAAAATGAGTTATAAATTCAAAGTGAGTAAATTGTAAATTCTAGAAAAGAAATTATAAAATACTTAAACAATTCATAATTAAAATCTGAAAAATAATTTATAAATCTAGAGTAATCAAATTATAAAATTTAAAAAAAATTACAAAAATAGTGAAATAATTTATAGTGAAAACTTAGAAAAAAAGTTATAAATTTAGAGTGAAAAAACTGTAAATTCTAAAAAAATTATAAAATAAAAATTTAAAAATTAAATTACAAATTCATAACAAATAAGGTCAAAATCTTAACCATTTTTTTAAGATTTTATGAATGAATTTTTATTTAAGAGATATGCACGTTAAAATACACGGATAATCCACATACCATCATCTAAGCATTTGAATAGGAATCATGAAACAAAACGCACCTGGGTGGATGTGATGAAAATGTCAGTTGGTTTTCCCCAAAATTGTCATTTCTAAACTATTATTAAATTTGTTTTTATTAATTATATTATTTTTCATAATATTTATTTTTTATCTACTAATTATAATTAAAAATATAAAAAATAATTAATATATTAAATAATTTTATAAAATATCTTATAATTTAAAATAAATATTATTTTTAAAATATATTCTATATTTATTTTGGAAGAAGTAATAAATATACTATATATGTACTGTATATATTTATGTATAGTTTAGTGTGGTTTGATAATTCTGATAGAAACACATATTTTTAGCAACAAAATCTTCCAAAATCTTCCGTGCCTGGTGCAATGGTTCACATTTCACACTGACAGTCTGACATACAATGACCGCCCTTATTATTATTAGTTTTGTTTTCTTTCTACTTTTACATAACTTTTATTTTACACGTGCTTGGATAGGAACTGGGGTCTCTCCTCTGAGAACCCCATGCTGTCATGGGCGGGCGCTGTTTCCGTGGCGCAAAGCCACGCACGCCCGATCTACGCGGTCACACATAAATTACTGTAATTATATAGTTTTTTTTCATAATATTTATAAAAAAAAATAAATAATTCTCCTCTCACAATAATTTATGTATTTCGTGCGTGGATCTGATCTCCACTCACATAATCACGTTCCTACTGTCATAGTATTGCCATGGTGCTGCCATGCAGTTTTGATTTTATTTTTATAAATTAATAAATATTATAAATAAAATATATGTATTTTAAAGTCATTATTCATTTTTTTTCTATAAAACTGCATATAGGAGGATAAAAACTGCATAAAATCAGGACTATATGACTTTAAAAAAAATTATTTTTTTATCTCTAAACTTAAATTTTTAAAAAACAAAAATTGAAAAATTAGAAAGAAAGGGTGGCAGATGGCCGCAGGGGGTGTCTCCGTCGGAGCCCACTTGGACAGCTTGCAAATGACCCACATCTCTCAACGAACGGCTCACTTTGATGATCACGTGAACCACTATTACATGCTTTTATTTTTTATTTTTTTCCATTCAATCTATATTTAATATATATCACATAAAAGAAGAATATATAGTTGCGCATATATTGTTACTGCTTTTTTTTTTCCCCAGGAAGTTGGGCATTCAACTCGATAATTTTGTTCGTATGTACAAAATTTTATTCGATTTTACCTCCAATTGTTTATGTTGTGTACAATTTATTATATATTTTATAATTCATACTGACATTAATTATTGATTATATTTTTAATATTGGATTTCAGTATAATTATATTTCTTTTTTATATATTTAACTATCTAGTATCCGATTCTAATGGATCAAATTTAAATATTGTTAAGCTAAAAAAAAAAGTAACTCTACCAATATGGATTTTTCAATTAATAAGATTCAATTCTCAACTTCGCTTAAAGAGTTTCAAAATTTTTTGAAATGATTTAATGTCTCACTTCACACATTATATATATACATATTTTTTTGCCACCCTTTGATTTTTTATATATCACAAATGTGTTACTATATATTAATGATTTGTACAAAAAAATTGTGATAAATCTCCCATATAAAAATAAATTATTAAATATATACTTAAAAAATTATATGTTTCACATACTTAAACTACTCTTAATTAGTATTATATTCAAATTAAATAATAAAAAATAAATATAAATTCATGCAAATGCTCAACTTTTATTATAAATGATTCCAAATAATTTAATTAAAATGGATTAACATGTATAATACAAATATAAGTATAATTCTTTTTTATTAATGAGAAGTTAATACTAATCTATAAGAAAAATATTTTCAATAAATTAATAAAATATTTATTTTATATCTATTTAAATATGTCAATCAAAGAGAGATATATATTGTGTGTGCATATATATATATATATATATACAGACTATATATTACAATTCTGTTTTTTTTTTTTGGCCATCAAGGTGCGGCATTTGAGGAGGGGGCCTGATCCTTGAAAATATATTATAATATAGACTATAGAGGTACGCTTAATTCAGGGCCGCCGTCTAAATAAATTGAGGCCCTCAATTTGAGGGGGACAAATCCTTGAAAAATCAGTCTCACAACCACATAAATATAAATATTGTAATGATCATTTTTATGGCAGGTGCGCATATATGGGAGCCGCGTCGGTGGGTGGAGAGTGATCCACGCACGATGTGCTTGTTGTGACCTAGCCGAATTCCAATAATTCATTTTATTTTATTTTTATCGTTTATGTTATCATATTAAGTGAAACAATGTAATAAATAATCATTATTTTTTTTAGAAAATAGTAATTTTGATGGTAGGGGTGAAATATTTATATTTTTATAACATGAAAAATTTTAACTTGAATATAAAAAAATTTTAATTGAAATATGAAAATATCTAATAAAGACTTAATATCGGTATGATTTATCTTTATCAAAAAGAAAATATGATTTTGAACCACGATTCTCTAACAACATGTATTTAAGTAAACATAAATTGTCTTTTTTAAAAAAGGAAAAGTGAGTTAAACTATGATTTTGAAAAATGAGAAGAAAAATTACTTTTCCTTTAACAAAATATAAGATTTTGGAAAAAAAAAATTACTCTATATTATACATCTAAAAGTATATTTAACCCTTATCATCCAAATATGTTTTTTTTGTCAAACTTATTTTTATAAAAATAATATTCAAATATAACAATTTACATTAAACTTACTTTATCTAAATTTATTTTTATAAATTTTATTTATCTTAACTTAATTTTACAAAATTAAGAACCAAACGGACCCTTAAAAATTTTTATATAAACTCAAAAATTTTCAAACTCAAAATTTCATACACCAAAATTTTATTCACAATGAAATTTTTTGTATCTTTATTAGATATTTTCACGTTTCAATTAGAATTTTTCTTGTCCAAATTCAAAGATACTATGTTATAAAAAAATTAACATAATTTTTATAGAAAAATTAACTCAAATGCAAAATTTTGTCAAGTAAATATTTTGATAAACAAATATTATAGTTCAATAAAAATATATATTAGAATTTGATTACAAAAATTTGCTAAATAAATTTATATGATTAAATTTTTTGAACATGATTGGTTAAGAATGATAACTGTGTAATGTTAAATAAAGTTAATTAGATAAAAAATATATTCAACAAAAAATATGATAAAAATATATTAAAAAGGGAGAAATTGCAATTCCATGAAAGTGGATAATTATTTAAATTTTCATGATTTGAAAAATTTTAATTTGAATCTAAAAAATTTCAACTAAAAGATAAAAATTTCAATAAAAACAAAAAAATTTTATGACTAAAATTTTGGTTTTGAAAATTTTGAGTTTACATAAAATTTTTTGAGTTTTTATTGAACATTTTCATATTTTAGTTGAAATTTTTTATATCCAAATTAAAAATTTTCGTGTCATGAAAATATAAATATTTCACTTCTATTATAAAATTACAATTTTTCTTTGAAAAAAAAGTGATGGAGATTCATTGCATTGAAGTACTTAGTATTTATTTGGATTGCTTTTTTCTAAAAGGTTTGTTATAATAATTATAGTTTATATAAATAAAATTTGAATAAAAATAGAAAAATTTATCACAATTTATTTAAATAAAAAGAAAAAAAATATAATTAAAGACTATGATTTAATTTATAAAAATAAAAATTAAATAAACATTTAGTAAATTAATACAAATGGCAAAAAAAAAATGAATGATTGGAATTCCTCCACGTCACAACACATCCATGATGCGTGGATTTACACGCACTGAAACAGCTCATATATATATATATAATATGTATATACAGATATAGTGTGTATATATAGTCTATTATTTTTGTTTATTTTCTGTCACTTTCATTTTTGAATGAAATAAAATAATATTAAAATTTTTCTATCTCATGCCCTCCAATAAACCAAATTCACGTTATTATTTGGGGCCCTATTCTCCAAGTTCTTTTTTTCAAATTTTGTGTATTTTAAATGAAAAAGTGAAATATTATACAATCTAGACCCCAATTTTGGATCAAATCAAATATGTCACCATCAATAGAACCACTACTTCTAAGTCTAATATGTGTAATAAAAATTCAGAATTAATATAAAAATATTTTTCAAATAATTTGCTCCTACAAACCATTGCCCTTGTACCTACCTTTAAACAAATCTAAATAAAAAGATATTAAAAGTCCCCTCATTCTCTTTCATTTCCTCTCCATTAAACCTAAACAACAAAAAATATTAATTTTTTCTCCACTCCTATCTTACTTATTAAATCAAATGAGAAATATTTTAATTTTTCCACTCATCCCATTTAAATTCCTCTATCCAAACAAAGGAAATATGTCCCTCATACAATAAACATAAAAATTTTAATGATCGTTCACGTGGTACGTTTAATTATTGTATTATTCCTGAAAAGGACAACCCAGCTCTGTATAAATTAAGCAGCTTAGTCTAGTGGTTCAGTGTCCGGGTTCACACTCTTTCTGAAAATATAGATAAGATCTACTTATTCTTCATTGACTTTTTTTCAATATTTCCTCTAATATTATACATGGGAGGTTTTTTTTTTATTGCGCAAACATATATATCACTCCGTCGGTTCCATTTCATTATTATAGTTTTAAAGTTTTGATTTTAATTATTTCAAATCTATTATTACTTTAGACTTTCAATGCATCATCAATTATTTTTTTATTTATACCATCATCTCACTTAAATGAATGCAATGTTAGATTAGTTGACTTCCTAAAAATGGATGAATTGAAAAATTTAAAGTTTTTTTGTAAAATTGAAATACAGTTGTGATAATAAAAATTGATAAAAACAGAGTATAAAATATAAAGAATAATTACAAAGTGAATGAGAAGATAACACAAAGATTTATCCAAATTCAGTCCACTCCACTTGACTTACTTTCAATCGTCAAGGCACCACTTAAGATTTCTCTACTATATCTTACAAGATTCAAATGGATTCTTGTAAAAATCGCAGTACAACTCTAACTCAAACTTTGAGCCTTACAGAAAACTCTTACTCTTCTTACTCACGAGTAAGAACAAATCTCTTAGTATTTTCTCATATTAAGTGTTATCTACAAGCATGTAGAAATATACAAATTAAGATATGAAACTCTCTCTAAGAAGATTGAATATAAAAGTTTAAGTACTATACACGTTTTTATTTTTTATTTTTTCCATTCAATTTATATTTAATATATATCATATAAAAGAAGAATATATAGTTGGGCACATATTGTTACCGCTTTTTTTTTTTTTTTCAGGAAGTTGGGCATTCAACTCGATAATTTTTTTCGTATGTATAAAATTTTATTCGATGTTACCTCCAATTGTTTATGTTGTATACGGTTTATTTTCTATTTTCTATTTTCTATTTTATAATTTATATTGACATTAATTATTGATTATATTTTTAATATTGGATTTCAATATAATTATACTTTCTTTTTTATATATTTAACTATCTAGTATCCCATTCTAATGGATCAAATTTAAACATTGTTGAGCTAAAAAAAAGTTAACTCTACCAACATGGATTTTTCAATTGATAAGATTCAATTGTCAACTTCGCTTAAGGAGTTTCAAAATTTTTGGAAATGATTTAATGTCTCACTTCACACATTATATATATACATATTTTTTTGCCACCCTTTAATTTTTTATATATCATAAATATGTTATCATATATTAATGATTTGTACAAAAAAATTGTGATAAATCCCCAAATTTTATAAAAATAAATTATTAAATATATACTTGAAAAAGTATATGTTTGACATACTCAAACTACTCTTAATTAGTATTATATTCAAATTAAATAATAAAAAATAAATCTAAATTCATGCAAATGCTCAATTTTTATTATAAATGATTCCAAATAATTTAATTAAAAATGAATTCACATGTATAATACAAATATAAGTATAATTTTTTTTATTAATGAGAAGTTAATACTAATCTACAAGAAAAAATATTTTAGATAAATTAATAAAATATTTATTTTATATCTATTTAAATATGCCAATCAAAGATTTGTTTTTGGCCATCGAGATGTGGCATTTGAGGTGGGGGGCTGGATCCTTGAAAATATATTATTCCCTCTCATTCTTAATATAAAATACTTTTAATAGAATAATGATAATTAAGAATTAGAATTAAAATTAATTAATTATTTTAATTTTTTTAAAAATTTTAATATTTTTTTAAAACTATCCTTATTTAACCTTTCTCTCTTTCTTTTTGAATACATTAAATAGAAGTATTTTTTTAAAAATGTATAATAAATATTACATCATATATTATAAAAAATTTTATTTTTATGATCAAAATAAAAAATTATATATATAAAATCAGAGATAGTATAATATAAAGGTACACTTAATTCAAAGCTACTGTCTAAATAAATTGAGGGGGACAAATCCTTGAAAAATCAGTCTCACACACACACATACAAATATAAATATTTTAATGACCATTCTAACGGCAAGCAGTGCGCAAATATGGGATCCGTGTCGGTGGGTGGAGAGTAATCCACGCAAGATGTGCTTGTTGTGACGCAGCGGAATTCCAATCATTTATTTTATTTTTTTTACTTTTATCATAATTTTTTTTCAAAAAACAGAAATAAAATATTTATATTTTTATAATATGAAAAATTTTAATTTAAATCTAAAAAAATATCCGATAAAATTTAAAAAATTTATGTAAACTTAAAATTTTTAAACCTAAAATTTTAGACGTGAGATTTTATTTATAATGAAATTTTTTATATTTTTATTGAACATTTTTAGATCTTAAAATTTTTTAAGTATAAATTTAAGGATATTATATTATAAAAAATTAACTCACCCAATTTTTATGGAAAAATTAACTCAAATACCACGTTTAATTATTATATTATTCCTGAAAAGGACAACCCAGCTCTGTATAAATTAAGCACCTTAGTCTAGTGGTTCAGTGTCCGGGTTCACACACTCTTTCTGCGCTTCACAGTCTCTGAAATGGAGATTCCTCGCGTTGCTGTTTTCTCAGCTTTGTTATTTGTAAGTTTGTTTTCTTTTCCATGATTCCATACTTTTCTTTTATTTAAAATCGCATTGTAGGACCAAAATTAAGATTTTATTATAATTAAAAGCCAAACATTTCTACAATTTTAATGTGTTTCAAGATGCAATTTAATTGTCTTGAATTATTCAAGCAGTTTACAACTTTCTTTTTCAAAATTTACAAGTTGTTTATTTTAAATTTATAACTTGTTTCTAAATTTTACTTGAAAACATTTGATCTTTAAATATAATTAATTTAACCATTGGTCTTGAATTATGATAGAATTTCTATATTATTCTCAAAATGGGATTTCCCCTAAAATTAATGAGGACTTCGGCATGCCTGTTTTGTTTTGGATGTGTATGCAGCTTGCTGTCGTCGGGAGTGATGCAACGTCGTCCCGTTCGGCTGAAGAATACTGGCATTCCATTTGGCCGCACACTGATATGCCTCAGAATTTGCACTATCTTCTAGAAGGTTAGTACTTGGAATTAATATCAAATCCTTGGTCGTATTCCCAACTTTTAAACGTATTATGGCAATTAAAAAAAATACAATCAGTTATCAAAGGGAAAAAATTAAAAGGAAAAAAAAAGCAAATATTGTAGACCCTTCTATTTTGTGTGTTTCTTTTTTTTTAATTTTACACGAATTTTCCAACAAAAATATAAAATAAAATATGTGTAGTCGTCATTAAAAAAACAAAAAGAAGAAAAACCTTCAATTGTAAAGGTTAGAGGGATCTGTATTGAGTATTTTTGACATCTGTGTTAATTTACCAAAAACAACAATATCCATGAAATATAGATTTTTATTTGTTAAAATGACATATTTAAGGCATTAAAAAAAATTATTCTTCAGATATATTGAGCTTTTTACCACTTAATTTAACCTTGTTGGTTTATCTTATATTTATTTGTTCATGATAGAATACAATAACTATAACTAAAAATGCTCAGAGAGAGAGAGAGAGAGAGAGAGTGTCTAAAATAGCAAAAAAAAAAACATCTTTTTGTTTGATTAAAGTGTGATTTGCAGAGAAGTTGAACTGCCCATTAAACACCATGGTGTAGCGTCTAATCCACAGGTTTAAGCCAATCCCTAGTCCGGCCTAGTCCTTAGAAAAAGTACATATGTAGTATTTAACTATTTATTTAAAGAGACAGAGAAAAGGGAGAGTACGTACACATAATGATGAGATATGGAGACTAATATATACCTAGCTACTTTTTCTTTTATCAATATCTCTCTCTAAATATATTAATATTATTATTCACTTTTTCTAAATACAAGAATATGTACGTACCAGAGTAAAAAACATCACAGTAAATTAATATGATTTGGCTTCTCTCCAAACCTCCAGATGTGTCTATCTCTTTATATATATATATATATATATAATAAATAAGAGAGAAAGTGATATTTTTAAATTTAAAGATATACTATGTGTGAGGTTTATAATTTGATTGTAGACTTTTAAATGCTACTCAGCAGAAAAGCTAGTTCCCAACAGACAGATCTTCCCAGTCCACAGTATCCTTTATTCCTCCTTTTACAATATCCTTTGTGACGCGAACCTAACGAAAGAAACATTTAATCATTCATATGCTAATGATCTTGGGGAAAAGAAAGTCATTATCCATCAGTAATTAGTTTATCTTTCAATAAAAGAATAAAAATGTTTTAAATTTTAAATTATAGATATAGCATCACCCTCCAATAAAACACACATATAAAATATTAATTTTAACAAAACGAAACACGATACCAATAATTCCAAATCTTTTCCCACCATTTATAATTAATGCATTAATTGTTTTTAACGTATGTACGATATCTTTAATTAATAAATACCATCTGAGATCGAATCATAGGTGTGAACAATGGAGAAATTGAAGATACACAATATCCCGATACCACCTTCTTCGAAGACGACCTTCATGCAGGCAAACAAATGAACATAAAGTTCAAGAACCATCACTCTACCAATCAAGAGAAGTTAGCCTCCACTCAACCTTATTGGGTCAATGGATAGAAAAGAAACAAAATGGATGAAGACCAAAAGAGTCAACCTTACTGGGTCAATGGATGGAAAAGAAACACAATGGATGAAGACCAAAAGGCTCAACCTTACTGGGTCAATGGATGGAAAAGAAACACAATGGATGAAGACCAAAAGAGTCAACCTTACTGGGTCAATGGATGGAAAAGAAACACAATGGATGAAAACCAGAAGATTCAACCTTACTGGGTCAATGGATGGAAAAGAAGCATAGGGGATGAAGACCAAAAGAGTCAACCTTACTGGGTCAATGGATGGAAAAGAAACACAATCGATGAAAACCAAAAGACTCAACCTTACTGGGTCAATGGATGGAAAAGAAACACAATGGATGAAAACCAAAAAACTCAACCTTACTGGGTCAATGGATGGAAAAGAAACACAATGGATGAAGACCAAAAGATTCAACCTTACTGGGTCAATGGATGGAAAAGAAGCATAGGGGATGAAGACCAAAAGAGTCAACCTTACTGGGTCAATGGATGGAAAAGAAACACAATGGATGAAGACTTGTATATCCCAAAGAAGGTAACCATGGAAGAGATATGCAATGGGAAAAACTTTGTGGGAGAGGATGATAAGTTTTGTGCAGAATCAGTGGAGTCATTAGTTGATTTCGTCATTTCAAAGCTGGGAAAGGACATCGTAGCACTCACAAGCTCCTTCATACCTCACCAAACTCAATACAAGATACTGGAGGGAGTGCAAAGAGTTTCAAGTGAAGGGGTAATGTGTCACACTATGAATTTCGAGAAGCCTGGATTTTACTGTCATCAAGTAAATGCAACGATCACTTATTCAGTTCCCATGGAAGCTGTCGACGGGAGAAGAACAAGCGTCGTGGCTCTTTGTCACCATGACACAAGAGGTTTGGAACCTCATATGTTGTTCCGTGACCTCAAAGTTATGCCAGGGACCGTGCCTGTTTGCCATTTTCTGGGCTCAGGAGCTATTTCCTGGGTTCCAAGAAACAATAAGGCCGCCTCCTAGTTAAGATGCTGGTCTCTTCATCTCTTGGGTGACCACTTCTAAATAAAAGCATCAGTACTCTCTGTTATGATATGTGTTCTAGTGTTGTGTGCTTGATGAAGCTACTTTGGGGATAATATTGTAGCATGTAATGTAAAATTAATGTATGTGTTTGTTATCTTGTTTCTTTTCTTTCACGGTGTCCTCTTCTAGAAGTATGCTCATGAGGATCTGCATTTGGTGTTCGTCGTTTATTTGAAATGAGCATATCTTGTGTTGAATACGTATATTTTATTCTTTTTTAAATTATATAATTTAAATCAAAGTAATTATTTAACTATTTTTTTAAAAAAGTAAATAAATAAGTAGTCTATCAAAAAATAAATAAATAAGCAGCTTAGAACATCATTTGGAAATTAGGTGGGGTACGTAAAGGCTTTTACCCCAAAATAAAAAAAAAATACAAGGTAAGGAAATACTGTTTATGAATTGAAAATATTCTCTATAGATTTTATAATTTATATTAATTACAGTAATATGAGTTTCTTTTTTTAATTTAGAGAATTCTACTATACCATTTTTTTCACGTAATGCAAAGGAATTGTTTCCAATGTGTGTGGAGAATATCCATACACACCCAGCGCTTTTTTGACGAGGGGTCAAACCCATCACACATTTATATTTAAGGTACCTAAAAATCTATTAACAATACCATGACTATGATTTTTTTTTTTGGGTTTTTGGTACAAGACTTTGATATTTACATGTAAATATCTTACAAACATTTGTTGTGTGCAAAACTTATCCTATTGTCGTCCAGTGATTTGAAGAACCCAATACACCTCAATTATTTTTTTAGGAAAAAACAAAAAGGAACAATTTTCACATTGAAGCCTCGCTTAAGTTCCACCTGTGTCTCTGGGTTTAATAAGCATCATGGTTGTCACTTGCTGGCAGAAAATGTAGATACCAAACGGAGTGATTATTACTTATGCATATTGTTTTGCTTTAGATATATTTGCAGCTTGCTCTTGGTGGGAGTGATGCAACGTCACAATCTATTTCTAATTTTCAGAAGATTTAATTATAATTAAAAAATTTTCCAATTGACCTTATATTTTTCCCCAACAAACTATTTTTTCTGGTCTGAACCCAAAGGAACAATTTAGATGTATTTGCAAGCTTGCTGTCGGTAAAATCTATATTTATATATCTAATAAATTTAAATGAAATTATTTATTTGCGGTAAACGGTGCTACTTACTAATACATAGAGGTTATATTTGTCATGGAAAAAAAAGGGCTTTGTATAATTTATAGGCCCCGTCATCTAGTTATATTTTTTTGGGCCGAACACCATGCAAATATATTTAACAAACTTACATCTGTAAAAATTCATTTTAAAAAGATTTAACCCTAATTTTGTAAAGATCCATATGGTATCTAAATGAGTCCATATATATATTAACTTGAATATATTCCAAAAATGATGAAATTCAATCTTAATCATAGATTAATCTTTTTTGGAACATATAGCACATGAGAATATATATATATATATTACAATATTTTAGCTATTCATTAAAGGTCTATTTGGCATGCATATTGTATAAAATCTAATAGTATATACTAAAATAATACATTATGAGTTTATTACCCGTTTGGTGTACACAACATATATTGTATAAGTTTATGCGTTATGACTTCTTATACATTACAATACAACAAGAAGAAGCTCATCCCATTAGGTCCACTTCATATATCAAACATGATTATTAGATCTATCCAAAATCAACTTCCAAAAAAAGAATTAGTAAAATGATAGCGACTTCCACATTAAGAATGCATGGCATGGGTACTTGCTGAGAAAGAAGGCTTGCATGAGGGCCTCCTGTGAGTGTGTCTGCTTAATCATCATCATGGGTGTCACTTGTAGGAAGAAAATATCACCATCATCGTACACATGTACGTACCATGCAAAATGATCTTCTTTCCGAACCTCAGGTGCCGCATGCCAAAGCTGAGATGTCGTCCCTTACTATCTATTAATAAATGAGACTCTGTAGCAATCATGCCAGCACATATTTTTAGTTTTATTAAAACTAGAGACTTTATCCCGCGCAATGGCATGGGCGGGATCTTTTGTATTATCCCATTTCACTACCCTAAAATTGAAATGAAATTATTTTTGTTTTTGTTAATTTGTTCACTTGGGTGAAATAGGATTTTTTCTGTGCCAATATAGCACTGCACACAAATAAAACAAAAGGATCAAATGAAGCCCAAGTCTTGTTTAGGCTTGTTACTTTGTACAGTAAGGTGTGTCATTGTTGATAATATTTAAATGGTTCAATGGGTACACAAATGTTGAAATTATTTGGTGTTACAAAACATAAAAAAAATATTAACATGATGTACTTCAGCAATACTTTTAGCATTCTTAAGTAAATCAATAATGAATTTAGCTTCATAAATAAAAATAATGAATTTAGCTGATTTCACGGGCCAGCATCCTTGTCCATCAGAATATCTGTTCTTTGTCTGGGTTGTCCTTCCAACATCGCCACAGAACCTTTTTGCCTTTGCCATGGGCAATTTCCTCATGGCAAACAACATCTCCCTAGCGTTCTGTAAAGAGATGTTATATATATGGCAAAGACAATTTGGTGAATAGCATATGCTATTTAGTATTACTTGTTTAAGCTCCATCAATCACTAAGTTTACAAATAAAGAAAAAGGTTCACAAAATAACAAATTGAACATAGATATGATGGATGCAAGATATATTATGAAGGGCAGCATAGGTTTTAAAGCGTAAAATTAAGTAAACAAAATAGACATTACTTCCGCAAGTCAATGTTGTTTCAGAGGTCAACTATAAAAAATAAATAGATGAGGAAAGTAATCATTTCACCCTGATTTAGACAGACTCATGTTTCCTTCAATAATTAATATGACGTCCTCAATGTAACATAGAAGGGATTTTGAGGATGAGTGCAACTAAAAGACATGTTACATCATTTACTGAACCTTCAGTGGAAAAAAAAAAGGAGTACAGGATTTTACAATGTTATGGAATTTGGGAAACAAAATTGTATTTACACTTAGTAGGATTGTCAATTTCTATGGAGGACTTCACCTAAGAAAAAGGAAATAAAAAAATTAAAAATCAACGGTGTGTGACGAATGAAGCTATTGCAAACAATGAATTCGAAGATAATGGGAAAGAAGAGATGCAGCTCTGCCATGGCAGTTGCCTTGTGCCACTTCTTTTGCCCTAGCGTGAAGGCTAAATGAGAAATAGGCCACTCATTCAGAATTTATAAAGCGATCATCAGCAGAAGATGATTATTCAGAGGTGTTATTCTTAATATGCAAATGCATTGGAAGAAACATGAGACTGTTAAAGTCATATGCAAGCCTTGTAAACCTGGCCAAGTGCATGAGTATGCATAGGAAATTGCCAGATTGAGTGGTGGTATTCCAATTCACATAGTTGGAGATGACACTATCATGTTTTATCAAGAAGAGAACTATGTGCAGCCTGAGGCGAGCATGAATTAAACACATTTGACCAATAAGCTTTAGTACATATAGATACTAGATTCCATGCATGAATGGGACAATGTTTGATTAATATCACTTAGTTTCTCATGCGCAATCATCCAATAACCACCTATATATATATACAAAAAATCACTTAATCATATTCATGATCTCGATGGTATGTAGTTTCATTGAGATGAATGTAAATTTCATTCTTAAATGTATGATAAATGCATGCTCTCCACCCCCCCCCCTCACAATTCTCAAGGGGAACAATATAAATGTAAGATATCACCAGTTCCAAGCTAAGAGGACAGCAATCTTGTTGAGATAATTGGCAGTGCCGCATCTAGTTCCAAGGTAGGATCTGTAACAGTGAAGACAACGAATAGCTAGTACCTAGACACCCTCTGCTACGTGAATGTATGGATTAAGTATATCACAACCAAGCCCGTGTTTACACAGCACTTTCTTGTGGTGTCTGAAGGTCACAACGAAGAAGGTGAAGGTGTCTAAGCATGTCCCAAAATCTGTCTTGAGCTCCAAGCCTCACCCACACCTAGCTTCCATGAGAAGCCTATAGTATGCCACAAAAGTCAATTGAACATGTGCTAAAATTTCCTCCACACAAAAGGAACTCTTGGCTTCCAGCACAAGCGTCATCCACATGTAGCTTCAACAACAAGCTTCAGGTATGACGTAAAAGTATAATGGAGTTCTAATTGAACCAAAACCTTATTATTCCAATTGCAAACCCCACTAAACTCTAACCATAGGTTACTCACCCAAGCACGAACTCCATCTAATATTAACCAGAAGTTACTAACTGGCATTGAGGACCAATGAAATAGTGCTATGACAGTATATTTTGTATTTTGGTGCATAGTGAATGGCGTGGTTATACTTTCAACTTTTATAGATATAAGATTCGATAGGATAAGATAAGAAAAGAAGATTATTTTAAGTGAAAAATATTCTATGATTTGTTCTCATTTAACCCATTAACATAATTGAGGTCATACCCTGTGCCTCAATTATCACATGTATTAATTGAACTTATATTTTTGGGCAAAATTGTTTAATATCTTATCATCATTTTGAGTTTCAATTAATTTCTATCTGCGTCGTTTTGGGAAAAAACACCTTAATTGCATGCTCCCTCTTGATCATATTATAAGATGTTTTAAAGTTTTTTTAGTTATAATATAATGTGTCAAGTAGTGATTTATTATTTTTTTCTCATTTATTATATTACTAATATTGTAACTTATGTATATTTAATTAAATGAGTGAAAACGAGAGAGGTAAAATTGAAAATTTTAACTTTTTTTAGAAAAATTTAAGAATGTAATAAATGTTTTTTAATATATATGGTAATGGTCCTAACACTTTATAATATGAAGCAGTGGGAGTATACAAAAAAGTATCAAGAACAAAATATAGATAAGATGTACTTATTCTTCATTGACTTTTTTTCAATATTTCCTCTAATATTATACATGGGAGGTTTTTTTTTTATTGCGCAAACATATATATCACTCCGTCGGTTCCATTTCATTATTATAGTTTTAAAGTTTTGATTTTAATTATTTCAAATCTATTATGACTTTAGACTTTCAATACATCATCAATTAGTTTTTTATTTATACCCTCATCTCACTTAGATCAATGCAGTGTTAGATTAGCTGGCTTTCCAAGAAGGGATGAATTGAGAAGTTTAAAGTTTTATGCAAAATTGAAATACAGTTGTGATAATAAAAATTGATGAAAACAGAGTATAGAATATAAAGAACAGTTGCAAAGTAAATGAGAAGATGACACAAAGATTTATCCTGATTTAGTCTACTCCACTTGACTTACTTCTAATCCTCAAGCCATCACTTGAGATTTTTCCACTATATCTTACAAGATTCAAATCGGTTCTTGCAAAAATCATAGTACAACTCTACCTCAAACTTTGAACCTTACAGAAAACTCTTACTCTTCTCACTTACGAATAAGAACAAATCTCTTAGTATTTTCTCATATTAATTGTTATCTACAAGCATATAGAAATATACAAATCAAGATATGAAACTCTCTCTCAAATGAGTGGATATGAAAGTTTAAGAACTATTACACGTTTTTATTTTTTATCTTTTCCATTCAATCTATATTTAATATATATCATATAAAAGAAGAATATATAGTTGGGCACATATTGTCACTGCTTTTTTTTTTTCAGGAAGTTGGGCATTCAACTCGATAATTTTTTTCGTATGTATAAAATTTTATTCGATGTTACCTCCAATTGTTTATGTTGTATACAGTTTATTTTCTATTTTCTATTTTATAATTTATATTGACATTAATTATTGATTATATTTTTAATGTTGGATTTCAGTATAATTATACTTTCTTTTTTATATATTTAACTATCTAATATCCCATTCTAATGGATCAAATTTAAACATTGTTGAGCTAAAAAAAAGTAACTCTACCAACATGGATTTTTCAATTGATAAGATTCAATTGTCAACTTCGCTTAAGGAGTTTCAAAATTTTTGGAAATGATTTAATGTCTCACTTCACACATTATATATATACATATTTTTTTGCCACCCTTTAATTTTTTATATATCATAAATATGTTATCATATATTAATGATTTGTACAAAAAAATTGTGATAAATCCCCAAATTTTATAAAAATAAATTATTAAATATATACTTGAAAAAGTATATGTTTGACATACTCAAACTACTCTTAATTAGTATTATATTCAAATTAAATAATAAAAAATAAATCTAAATTCATGCAAATGCTCAATTTTTATTATAAATGATTCCAAATAATTTAATTAAAAATGAATTAACATGTACAATATAAATATAAGTATAATTCTTTTTTATTGATGAGAAGTTAATACTAATCTACAAGAAAAAATATTTTAAATAAATTAACAAAATATTTATTTTATATCTATTTAAATATGTCAATCAAAGATTTGTTTTTGGTCACCGAGATGCGGCATTTGAGGAGGGGGCCCGGATCCTTGAAAATATATTATAATATAGAGGTACGTTTAATTCAGGGCCACTGTCTAAATAAATTGAGGGGGACAAATCCTTGAAAAATCAGTCTCACACACACACACAAATATAAATATTTTAATGATCATTCTAACGGCAAGCAGCGCGCAAATACGGGATCCGTGTGGGTGGGTGGAGAGTAATCCACGCAAGATGTGCTTGTTGTGACGTAGCGGAATTCCAATCATTTATTTTATTTTATTTTACTTTTATCATAATTTTTTTTCAAAAAACAGAAATAAAATATTTATATTTTTATAATATGAAAAATTTTAATTTAAATCTAAAAAATTTCAATTAAAATATGAAAATGTCCGATAAAATTTAAAAAATTTATGTAAACTTAAAATTTTCAAACCTAAAATTGTAGACGTGAGATTTTATTCATAATGAAATTTTTTATATTTTTATTATATTCCTGAAAAGGACAAGCCAGCTCTGTATAAATTAAGCACCTTAGTCTAGTGGTTCAGTGTCCGGGTTCACACACTCTTTCTGTGCTTCACAGTCTCTGAAATGGAGATTCCTCGCATTGCCGTTTTCTCAGCTTTGTTATTTGTAAGTTCTTTTTCTTTTCCATGATTCCATACTTTTCTTTTATTTAAAATCGCATTGTAGGACCAAAATTAAGATTTTATTATAATTAAAAGCCAAACATTTCTACAATTTTAATGTGTTTCAAGATGCAATTTAATTGTCTTAAATTATTCAAGCAGTTTACAACTTTCTTTTTCAAAATTTACAAGTTGTTTATTTTAAATTTATAACTTGTTTCTAAATTTTACTTGAAAACATTTGATCTTTAAATATAATTAATTTAACCATTGGTCTTGAATTATGATAGAATTTCTATATTATTCTCAAAATGGGATTTCCCCTAAGATTAATGAGGACTTCGGCATGCCTGTTTTGCTTTGGATATGTTTGCAGCTTGCTCTTGTAGGGAGTGATGCGACGTCGTTGCGTTCGGCTGAAGAACACTGGCATTCAATTTGGCCATACACTCCTATGCCTCAGAATTTGTACTATCTTTTGGGGTCTGGTTAGTACTTAAAATTACCATGTGCATATTTTTTTTATTTCCCAATTTTTAATGTATTCATATCAGTTCTTGTAGCATTCTTATGGGAAAAAAAAGTGAAAGAAAAAACGTAATCTATATCTATAGATATATAATTAAAAGTGGAATGGAGCTCAACTTTACATTAGTCATAAATAGTGCTTCTTCATTTATTGGGCTCCATGCCCCTTTTTTTTTTAAGTGAGTCCAATTTTTCTTTATTTATTTTTTCTTTCACAAATGAGATTTATCTTTTCTCATTATTTTAAGTGAGATCCACTTTTTTTTTTCAATCTATATTAATTTTAATTAATGTCATTTGATATCATTTTTTTGGACATGAGGAATTAATGATGAGATTTTTTTTAATTCAATATATTTTAAAACTAAATAAAACATCCTCATGTCCGCACGTCTATCAGCGTCGCCTGTGGGACTGGGGGAGAAAAATCTAATATTATATATGTAGGGACTTGTATTTTGTCTTTTTTTATTTTACAATAAATTATTTTTAAAAAAATTGCTAATCATAACTCTACGTATATGTAGCATCTAATATTTTCTAATTTTTTGGCCTCAGATGATATTTTATAATTATACATGAATATGATCAAAACGCCTATGGATTCTCTCACGTGCATATTCCTTGCGAACAGCCATTTTTTGCTTTTTTTTAATTAAAACAAATGTCACTAGTAATCTTTTTTTTTTCTGACAGATTAAAAAAAAGGAAAAACTGTAGAATTGTATAAAAAATGCACAAGAAAAAAAAATATATATATACAGTTGCATGACTCCAAGAAGTTTATTTTATTATATGTGACATTTGATCTTCGAAATAACCAAATTAGAACAGAGCTCAACATGAGAAAGCACATGGGAGAACCTTAATTGCTCCATCAAACACGTTCTCATTAATTTCACATCTTTTCTCACAGTTTTTTTTTTGGGATAGAATCTTTTCCCACAATTTTTAATACATTGTTTTCATGCATGTACGATATCGTTTTTTAACAAATGCCATCTGGGAAATCTGTCAAAAGGTGTGAACGATGGAGAAATGGAAGATACGCAACTTCCCTATACCTCCTTCTTCGAAGATGACCTTCATGCTGGCAAACAAATGAACATAATGTTTAAGAGCCCTTACTCTCCTCAAACTTTTGGTGTTGATTCAAGGAAAAGAATGGAAAAAGACCCAAAGAAATCAACCTTCACTCAACCTTTTGCTATCCTCTATTCGAAAAGAAACACAAAAGAAAAAGACCCAAAGAAATCAACCTTCACTCAAGCTTTTGCTATCCTTTATCCGAAAAGCAACACAATGGAAAAAGACCCAAAGAAGTTAACCATGGAAGAAATCTGCAATCGGGAAAAGTTTGTGGGTGAAAAAGATAAGGTTTGCACAGAATCAATAGAATCATTACTCGATTTTGTAATTTTGAAGTTGGGAAAGGACATCGAAGCGCTCACAAGCTCCTTCGTGCCTCACCAAACACAATACAAGATATTGGAGGGAGTGCAAAGAGTTTCAAGTGAAGGGGTGATGTGTCATAAACTTAATTTCGAGAAGCCAGCGTTTTACTGCCATCAAGTGAATGCATCGATTGCTTACACCATTCCCATGGAAGCAGCCGATGGCACGAGAACAACCGTACTATCTGTTTGCCACCATGATACAAGAGGTTTTGATCCTGATATGTTGTTCCATGCTCTCAAAGTCATGCCAGGGACTGTCCCTGTTTGCCACTTTATCGGCAATGGAGCTATTGCTTGGGTTCCAAGAGAGAATATGGCAGCCTATTAATTAAGATAGGCTAGTGTTGTGTGACTTTTAACGCTATGTGTTCTTGAGCTGTGTTCTTGATGAAGCTGCTATTATAATGCTGTGTGTTATGTAATATATATATATATATATATATGCTCTATCTTGTTCCTTTTGCAGTCATGGTGATTTGCATTTGGTGTTCATCTCTCAGCACACTTCAAAAAAGTATAACTTGGAACGCTATTAGAAATTCTTAATTTGGAGGATTCAAAACACCGTGTCCTTGAACCTCAACTCCAAAAGAGAACTTGAAAACATAAGTGTAACCAAAAGCATAGATTTTTCAATTATAATTACTGCATCTCCCAACCATGAAGACAACATATAAGGCCACTTTTTGAGCTCACTTACTCTTTCCTCACTTCAGTCTGTAATAATGGAGTTTCACGTACGTCTTGCTCTTATAGCTCTGTTATGTGTAAGTTTTGTTCGTTTCGTTCCATGCATGTTTCGAAACTTTTATCTATGTTTTCTTTTAAATTTAAGAAGTTTAGAAAATATGTTGATAATCTTAACTAAGGCATGTAAAGGTTCTGGCAAAAAAAACTCATAGAGTCTGGATCCCTTGAGGGGCGAGAAAGGAATAGATCTATTAACCAATTCCAAATGTTCATAAAAGCAAAAGTGTGTGTGTGTGTGTATATTTTAATCAGGTAGAGTATAATGATGAAATATGTAAATATTATATGCAACTACATTATCTCTTGCTATTTTTTATTATTATATGCAAAAGTATTCATGCTTAAGCGTAATGATACCATGAAGGAAAAGAAGTGAAAGGAAAAAAAAAGTAAATATTATAGACCGTTTTATTTTGTGTGTGTGTGTGTTTTAATTATACAAGAATTTTCCAACGAAAGTATAAAATAAAATATGGGTAATTAATCTTCGTTAAAAACAAATTCAACTGTAAAGGTTAGCGGGATCTTTATTAGTATGTTATATGTAATTGAAGGAGTTGAATCAATAGGGCTAAAATTAAAAATTTTATATTTTTTTAAAAAAGTTTAAAAAAATAATAAAAGTTTTTTAATATATGTGAAAGTAGTTCTGACACCTTATAATATATATAGACCAACGGGAGTATACAAAGAAGTATCAAGAAAAAAATATAGAAAAGATCCATTTATTCTTCATTGACTTTTTTCAATATTTCCTCTAATATTATACATGGGAGGTTTTTTTTTTTTTTATGCGCACACGTATATATCACTCCCTCGGTTCCATTTCATTATTATAGTTTTAAAGTTTTGATTTTGTTTCAAACATATTGTGGCTTTAGACTTTGAATGCATCATCAATTATTGTTTTTATCTGTACCCTCATCTCATTTAGATCAATGCAAGTCATTTAATCTAATGTAGGTAATTAAATAAGGGCAAGGATTCAAACTGGTGAGTTTAGACGAACTCGTAAAGCTAATGTAAACTCATATTGTAAAAATGTAAGAGTTTACTTTCATTGATAAATAGTTATTGATGATTTCAAAGGGTATTATAGATGATAAAAATTTAATAGATTGCAAATAAAAATTATAGTTTAAACTCTGATGATGTAATAAATTTTTTTTTATAAATAATACAATGTATTCTAAAAGAATAAAATATATATTTTAAAAAATATATTTATATATATTTCAGCTTATACTAATTTTAAAAATTATTGAGATTTTACAACCAATTATATTTAATAAAAATTGTAAATGAAAATAATTTAGACATAAATAATAAAAACAAAAATCTCATGTAAATTTATCTTTACATTTTTATATTATATTAAAGTCTTACCTCAAGATATTTAGTTATAGTCATATAATTTGATTAATAGAAAAGTTTGGTGTTTTAATGGTTGAGGTTTTGCATCAGGAAAAAAAAAGGTTGAAGTTGATTAAAAATCAATCCTATTATATATATATATATATATATTAAACAGTGGCCTTCATTGTTGTATTGTGTTTCTAAGTTCGATGGGGACATTGTTTTTCAGTTATCCATGCTTGAGCATGATCGAATCCAAGCTTTAGTTAGTTTTGCACCGAGTTAGAATACATCTGAGTTTGGCAGTGAGTAGGCTCGTTTCTGAGGTGTAAAAATGTGAATTCGCTGAGTCAATGAAATTGACTCATGAGTTTGACAACATTGAATAAGGGTGTTTTAGTTAAATTCTTAGAAAATTTAATATAATCAATGATTTTTTTATCTGTATAAAACAACTTTAAACAAAGAAATAGAATGGAGAGAGTAACGATCAATTGTGTCCCTTAATTATAGTATTCCTCAAAATGATAATTTAACTCTATATTTCCTGCAATAGTTAATACAAGATTACTTTAACTAAATTATACAAATTAAATATAAAAATTAAAATTAGTTAACTATTTTAATTTTTTTAAAAAATATAATATCTTTTCAAAACTATCATTATTGAATTTCTTTCATTTTTTTCTCTATTATAAATTGAATATGAGTATTTTTTGTAAAGCATAATAAATACTAGTATTACATTATATTTAAAAAAAATCCAATATTTAGCACCAAGTGGAGTATAGATTAAGGGCTTGTTTGTTTCCACTTCCAATAACCCGTTCCGAGACTAAAACTAAGTTTGATATTTTTGTTTATGTTTGGGTGTCAAAAAGGGAGTACGTTGTCACAGTAATTTTGGCTCAAAACAGAGTTGAAGGAGAAGCAGTCTACTTATTGCTTTTCTGTCCTGCTTTTTCATTTTTACTTATATTTATTTTAAAGTCAGATAAAAATATATCAATAAAAATAAAAAAAAATAAAAAAATTGGAAAAATAAAATTTCCATAAAATTTTCCTATCTATTAACCAAAATGCCCCTTCAAAATTTTAATTTTTATAGATCATAATGTAACATCCATGAATCTATGATTGATATGGTTACATTGAATTGTGATTTCAATAAGTTACATTGAATAAAGATATATAATGAATTGTGAATTAAATAAGTTATATTGAATGAAGTATACAATGAATTGTGGTTTAAATAAGTTACATTGAATGAAGTATACAATGAATTGTGGTTTAAATAAGTTACATTGAATAAAGTATATAATGAATTATGGTTTAAATAAGTTACATTGAATGAAGTATACAATGAATTGTGGTTTAAATAAGTTACATTGAATAAAGTATATAATGAATTATGGTTTAAATAAGTTACATTGAATGAAGTATATAATGAATTATGGTTTAAATAAGTTACATTGAATGAAGTATATAATGAATTGTGGTTTAAATAAGTTACATTGAATTATGATGAACATACACTGAATGAAGGTATACAATGAATTATATTAATGAGCATACATTGAATAAAGTTATCCATTGGATTGATGTCACTTGCTGGCCAAGACATCAACACTATAAATACCCCTCCCATTTCTTCATTTTAGCACCCCACCAGTTGTGAGTGAAAGAAAGAGAGAGCCAAGGGAGAGAAAGAGAGTGTGAGTGAAAGAGAAGGAAAAAGAAGGAAGGAAGGCTGTTTAACTCAAAATACTTTTCGGTGGAGGTAGTATATTATTTATTTCATGCATTTTCTGTGAATTAATTATGGATGTTATGTGATACTATTGGATGAGTTGTTTCAATATAAATGTTTTGAAATGCTATGGATGTCTAGTATTAAGAGGAAACTCTGTTGAATTTTTATGCATGAAATATGAGTTATTTGGTAGTTTGCATAACTACTTAATTATGAGTATGATTTGTATGAATGAATATATATACTACTGAGATTTTCCCAAATCTCACACCCAATGACTAACAATGTTAGGAACAAGCACAAGCAAAAGTAAAGACAAGGGGATGGTTAACTAAGAGGAAGCAGACTGGAGAATATTATTTTGCTTTAGAATAAATGTAATTAAATTATGGAGATATGTTTTAGTTATGATTTCTACTCGCTGGCTTCACTTTAGATGTTTTGGAACAATTATTAGATGATTACAGTATGGTTGACTTTATTATTATTAATTAAAGTAAACTTTCAGTTAAGTTGTTGTCTTTTTAGCAACCTAATTTTGAAAAGTTTAAAAGTTTTATTATTCTAGATTTTTATTTCTTTCTGCTAGATATATAATATATGATTAAAAGCCTAGTAAAATAAGATGTTACATTTTTGGTATCAGAGCAAAGATCTAGACATATTCTTGCAATTGGAAAGTTTTGTATATCTTTTTAGTTATAATTTTCCCTTAAGATAATCAGTGCTTATCAGTTGCCTTAGTTGCAGATGGCCAATAACCCGAATGCAGGAAATTTGGATGAGCCTAACCTAGACCCTATGGAGGAGAGTATGGGATCTAATATAACTTTCAGCGATGACAGCAACGCGACAATCACTGACCTAAAAGATTACCCAGAGTTAGGAAATGATCTCACTGCTACTAATCCCTTATGAATAGTTCCTCCAGGACCGGGGATAACATTCATGAACATAGATGAGGAAGTTGATCAACCCATGAACTCTGTAGATTCCAGTAACTCTGACTCGACTGAACTATTTGGAGAAAATGGTGGTCTATCCCAATTAGACCAAAGACTCCAAATCCAACTAATAGTCATGATTGCTTCTAATAACTGTCATGCTCAATATGGAGGATATGTTCCAGTCTTGGAATTCCTGAGCACAGTATTGGAGGTGAAAGAGATCCTTGAAAGGCAACATGGTCATAGACTCCCTGAGGGGCTTTGGGTTGAGCAAGTGCTTGATGCTCTCCCTGACCATTGGTTCTGGAATCACATCAAAGAGAAGTTACAAGGTCGTGTGTTCAATACACTGGAGGACTGTGTTATTGCCTACACGCTTCAGGCAAAATGCTATAGGGAAGAGGAAGAGGCTGAGGCAATGGAAGCCTCAGAGGAAGAAATACCAGAGGAGGACTCAGAGGAAGACCCGGAGGAAGATCCGGAAGAGTACCCTATTCAAGAAGAAAAGGAAGTGGAAGTGATAAATGTCGAGGAGTATTATTGGAAAAAGTGTGGTCCAGACATTGATGAGTTGTGGAAGGAGGCTGGACTAGACGATGATACAAGTGACTATTATATAGATTATGATTCCGATAAATACTCAAAGTACAATCCTATGGAGGATTCTAATGAAGATACTGATGATGATTAGAATTTATGTCTCCCATAGAATCATAATAGTAAGGTGAATGTATTGATTGCAATTTTTGTTAGAAATATTGCAGGCTAGAACGTTCGATTATTTAAGTATTTTTATGGTATTGTTAATTCTAAGTATTTACTAGCATCTAAACTTATAATAAAGTATAATGTTTCTGCTGTTGTTTATATGTGGTACTTTGATAAATTTTATATAAATGCATAATATATGACCTGTTATGTATACGAGGTGAAATAACCCAATAGGCTGTTGCCGAATTGTTAAAATTATTTTAGAATGGTCAATATAAGAGGTGGAAGAGTTCCACATAATAAGGGACCTTCGAGAGGAACTCAGATAGATCCTCTTCAGGTTATACTAAATAGGCTGGATCAACAGCAACATACTATTGAGCAAATACAAGCTGCTTTAACAGCACAAGAGCAAGCTAGAGTACAACAAACTACTAGGACAAATGTGCCGCCAGTACAAAATCAATGAATGGAACCCCCACATGTTCCAGGTGATCAAGAGGCAGAGCTAGCTCAACAACAGAGGCTTATAACACAATTTTGGAAGCATAACCCACCTACCTTTAAAGGGAAATTTGACGTGCAAATTGCAGAAGATTGGATCATGAGACTAGAAAAAATTTTTAGAATTATGAGGGTCAATACAGAACTTAAGGCTTTAATGGCAACATACATGTTAGAGAAGGAAGTGGATAGGTGGTGGCAAAATACAGAGAATATACTGAGGGCTAGGAATGTACGGATAACTTGGGAGATATTTCTGGAGCAATTTCATGAAAAGTATTTTCCTCGCTCAGTGAGGGATGAGAAAGAAGCTGAATTTATTACACTGAAGCAGAAGGAAAATGAATCTGTAGATGAATATGTTGCTAAGTATGTGCAGCTGTCCAGGTATTCCACCTACTTGCAGCAACATGATGATAAAAGATGGAGAACTGAGAAGTTGGAAAGAGGATTAAGACCTGAGATAAGGAAAAGAGTAGCACCAATGCAGATCAGGACTTTCAACAATTTGGTGGAAGTAAGCAGAATTGCTGAAGGAAGTCTAAATCATTCTAAAACCACTACCCAAACTCTTGAAAATCACAACAAGAGGCCAATAGAAGTTGAACCAGAGAATGGAAAGAAAGGTAAAAAGCCTTGGAATAACAAGAGTTATAGGCGATCAAATACTCGAGGTGGATCTAGTAACCGCAGGAATGCGATGGTCTTAGTCTGCGAGCAATGTGGACGCAATCATGGGAATAGACCTTGTCTTGCTGGTTAAAATGTGTTTTAGATGTGGCAAGGCTGGATATTTTGCGAAAGATTGTACAATGGAAGTTGCTAATACTCGATTACAAACCAGCAATAGATCACAGACCCAGGGGAGAGTTTTTGCTCTCACTCAACAAGAGGCTCGTAAGTCACCGGATATGATTGAAGGTACAATTAAGATAAATAAATATCTTGTACATGCATTATTTGACTCAGGTGCTAGTCATTCATTCATATCCTATAACTGTGCTGGAAAGTTGGGCCTAGTTATGACTTTGTTACCTTATGACATGCATGTGTCTACACCTACTGATAACAAAGTGGTTACTTCCTATGTTTGCTTAAATTGCATTATCCAATATGAGCATTGTTGCACTACCCTTGACCTTATTTGCCTACCGTTCCATGATATAGATGTGATTATTGGTATGAATTGGTTATCAGCCAATAATATCCTCCTTGATTGTAAAAATAAAATCTTAATCTTACCCACCCCAGAAATTGCCCCATGTGTTGAGACTAAGCTAAATTTCTTAACGACCACCCAAGCAGAGAGATGCTTAAAGAAGGGATGTCAGGGATACTTAGTTTTCTTCTCTGCAAGAGTTGAGGTAGAAGAGGGAATTGAGAAAATACCAGTAGTGCGAGAATTTCCTGAAGTGTTCGCTAAGGAAATTAGCGGATTACCCCCAGAAAGAGAAGTTAAGTTTGGAATAGAATTAGTACCTGGGGCGGAGCCGATATCAAAAGCACCATATAGAATGGCTCCAAATGAGATGGCTGAATTGAAGCAGCAAATAGAGGAGTTGTTAGAAAAAGGGTTTATTAGACCTAGTGTATCACCATGGGGAGCTCCTGTGCTATTCGTTAAGAAGAAAGATGGAAGTCTCAGACTATGTATAGATTACAGGGAATTAAACAAGGTGACCATAAAGAATAAGTACCCATTACCCAGAATAGATGATCTTTTAGATCAGTTAGCTGGAGCATGTATATTCTCCAAGATTGATTTAAGATCTGGGTATCATCAGTTACGGGTTAAAGCTGAAGATGTCCTGAAAACTGCATTCAGGACAAGATATGGTCATTATGAATTTCTAGTCATGTCATTTGGTCTCACTAATGCACCAGCAGTATTTATGGACTATATGAATAGAATCTTTTGGCCTTATTTAGATCAGTTTGTTGTTGTGTTTATAGATGATATCCTAGTATACTCTAAATCTTCAGTAGAGCATGAGAGACATCTGAGAATTATTTTGGAAATCTTAAAAGAAAAGCAATTGATTGCTAAATTAAGCAAGTGTGAGTTTTGGCTCACAGAAGTACAATTTTTAGGTCATATAATATCTCAAGAAGGGGTCGCAGTAGATCCAAATAAAGTAGATGCAATTCTTAAGTGGGATAGACCTAAATCTGTTACAGAGATAAGAAGTTTTCTTGGCCTAGCAGGCTATTATAGAAGGTTTATCTAGGATTTTTCTCGGATTGTCTCACCGCTGACTAGATTAACAAGAAAAGAAAAACCTTTCGTGTGGGATAATAATTGTGAAAAGAGTTTTCAAGAATTAAAACGTAGGTTAACCTCTTCCCCTGTGTTAATCATACCTAATCCTCAAGAGCCCTATGTGCTATACACTGATGCTAGTAAGAACGGATTAGGTTGTGTATTAATGCAGCAGGGCAGAGTTGTAGCCTATGCTTCTAGACAACTAAAACCTCATGAAGAAAACTATCCCACACATGATTTAGAACTTGCAGCGGTAATTTATGCACTAAAGATATGGAGACACTATCTCTATAGAGCAACAATAGAAATTTTCTCTGATTACAAGAGCCTCAAATATTTATCAGATCAAAAAGAGTTGAATTTGAGATCAAAAAGAGTTGAATTTGAGGCAAAGGAGATGGATGGAATTATTGAAAGATTATGATCATAAGATCAAGTACCATCCAGGCAAGGCCAATATAGTGGCAGATGCTTTGAGTCGAAAAGCTATTCATGTAGCATGGATGATGGTGAAGGAGCAAGAGTTAATTGAGCAATATAGAGACCTAGATCTAGCATACAAGATTCAGCTAGGTAAAGTACATTATGGCGAGACTAAAATAGAGAATGAGTTCAGGACTCAAATTAAAGAAGCACAGCAGACATATGACTTAGTAGGAACAATAAGAGAGAAGATGGAACAAGGGGAAGCCAAAGATTTTGAGATGGCAGCAAATGGTGTGATGAGTTTTAGGAAGAGAATATATGTACCCCCAAAGGCAGAGTTGAGAGAAAAAGTATTGGAAGAAGCGCACCAGAGCAAGTACACAATTCATCCAGGTGTCACAAAGATGTACCATAAGCTGAGAAGGCTATTTTGGTGGCCTGGAATGAAAAGTGATATAACCAAGTATGTAGCAAAGTGTTTAGTGTGTCAAAAAGTTAAGGTAGAGCATCAAAAGCCATCAGGATTGTTACAACCTTTGAATATCCCAAAATGGAAGTGGGATAGTATATTTATGGATTTTATAATGGGATTGCCAAGAACTTCATCTGGACATGATGCTATTTGGGTTATTGTGGATAGGTTATCCAAATCAACCCATTTTCTAGCAATAAGATCCACATATACACTGGATAAGTTGGCATAGTTGTATATCAAGGAAGTAGTAAGATTGCATGGTATGCCAAATAGCATTGTTTCTGACAGAGATCCAAGGTTCACATCGAACTTTTGGAAGTCATTACAAGAAGCATTAGAAACTAAGTTGAGGTTTAGCACAGCATATCATCCTCAGACGGATAGGCAAACAGAGAGGACTATTCAGACATTGGAAGATATGCTGAGAGCTTGTATTTTGGAACTAAAAGGAAACTGGGATGGATATTTGTCATTGGCAGAATTTGCTTATAACAATAGTTATCATTCCAGTATTCAGATGGCACCTTACGAGGCATTATATGGAAGAAGGTGCAGGTCCCCATTGTGCTGGGTTGAACTTGGTGAAAGAAAATTTCTTGGACCGGAGATTGTAGATCTGACCACCCAGCAAATTGAGATGGTGAAGAAAAAGTTGGTAATGGCACAAAGTAGACAGAAGAGTTAAGCGGACAAGAGAAGGAAGCCATTAGAATTTGAAGTTGGTGATCATGTATTTCTCAAAGTATCTCCAACTACTAGGGTTGATCGGTCAATTAAAACTAAAAAGTTTAGTCCCAAATATATCGGGCCATTTCAAATCCTAGCCAAAGTTGGACCTGTAGCTTATAGAATTGCCTTACCCCCAAATTTGAGTCAAATCCATGATGTTTTCCATGTTTTCCAACTCAAAAGGTACCAACCCGACCCATCACATGTTATAGAATATGAAAATATTACTTTACAAGATAATTTATCTTATGAGGTAAGACCAGAGAAAATCATAAACCGACGAGTCAAGCAGTTGAGAAATAAAAGTATTCCTCTGGTTAAAGTGGTTTGGAAGGGTTTAAGGTTAGAAGAAGCAACTTGGGAAATGGAGGACGACATGAGATGAAAATACCTAAAGCTATTTGATTAAGATATGTTTTAAATTTCGAGGACGAAATTTTGTTAAGGGGGATAGAAATGTAACATCCATGAATCTATGATTAATATGGTTACATTAAATTGTGATTTCAATAAGTTACATTGAATGAAGATATACAATGAATTGTGAATTAAATAAGTTACATTGAATGAAGTATACAATGAATTGTGGTTTAAATAAGTTACATTGAATAAAGTATACAATGAATTATAGTTTAAATAAGTTACATTGAATGAAGTATGCAATGAATTGTGATTTAAATAAGTTATATTGAATTATAATGAACATACACTGAATGAAAGTATACAATGAATTATATTAATGAGCATACATTGAATAAAGTTATCCATTGGATTGATGTCATTTGCTGGCCAAGACATCAACATTATAAATACCCCTCCCATTTCTTCATTTTAGCACCCCACCAGTTGTGAGTGAAAGAAAGAGAGAGCCAAGGGTTAAAGAGAGTGTGAGTGAAAGAGAAGGAAAAAGAAGGAAGGCAGGTTGTTTAACTCAAAATACTTTTCGGTGGAGGTAGTATATTATTTATTTCATGCATTTTCTGTGAATTAATTATGGATGTTATGTGATACTATTGGATGAGTTGTTTCAATATAAATGTTTTGAAATGCTATGGATGTCTAGTATTAAGAGGAAACTCTGTTGAATTTTTATGCATGAAATATGAGTTATTTGGTAGTTTGCATAACTACTTAATTATGAGCATGATTTGTATGAATGAATATATATACTACTGAGATTTTCCCAAATTTCACACCCAATGACTAACAATGTTAGGAACAAGCACAAGCAAAAGCAAAGACAAGGGGATGGTTAACTAAGAGGAAGCAGACCGGAGAATATTATTTTGCTTTAGAATAAATGTAATTAAATTATGAAGATATGTTTTAATTATGATTTCTACTCGCTGGCTTCACTTTAGATGTTTTGGAACAATTATTAGATGATTACAGTATGGTTGACTTTATTATTATTAATTAAAGTAAACTTTCAGTTAAGTTGTTGTCTTTTGAGCAATCTAATTTTGAAAAGTTTAAAAGTTTTATTATTCTAAATTTTTATTTCTTTCCGCTAGATATATAATATATGATTAAAAGCCTAGTAAAATAAGATGTTACACATAACCTGCAAGAAAATGTTATATCAGATATATTATGTTCTCAATTAAATAAATATAGATTAAATTTTAGTCCAAGTAAATTAAATTAATAATGGGATAGAGTTTAAACTCAATTTAGAGAAAAATTATGAGTTTTGTAAAAATCAATTTTCAAATAAATCATCCAAACATAAACACGTTAGTCCAAAACCAATTTTTATCATAACTACGTTACAAAACCAATTTTACTAAAACTTATTTTTAATTAACTGAAATTTAAATGACCCTAAGCATCTTAGTTCAGTGTCTCACTTAATACACAGACGGACGGGCCATTTTTTCTTCCCCTTTTGTTTTTCTTTCTACTTTTAGATAACCTTTTATACTTTTGCACATGCCTGGACAGCTTGCGAAGGAACTATGTATGTCTCGTGGGATGGCCAACTTTCATGATACGGTGAGCCACCATTAGTTATGACATGTTTTGGTCAAAGCCTTTGACTGCTTTGCTTATGTGGCATCTACTGTCCAATTTCCTCCTAATTAGTATAAAAAGTGCAGTCTCCATTTTATTTAATAGTTCTATTTTTCTTTCATGTAAATGTTTAAATGTTTGATTTTAAATTATAAGAACTAATAGTTTAAGTTTTCTAAATTTAAGAACATTAAAATAAAAAATGATCTTCATGTGACTGTGTCTTTAATAAGAGAATTTATTTGAAGAGATATATTTGTAATTTATACAGGCTATTTTTATTAAATACTTATTCAATTTTACCTCCAAATTAGAGTACACATGTAATTTCTCCATATATGTTGCAGAAGAAATTTCAAAATGTATGCTATTCACGGATGATATAGTTTTAATTGAGGACTCAAGAGAAGATGTCAACTTTAAACTTGAATTATGGAGACATACTTTGAAATCAAAAGGTTTCCGTTTGAGTAGAAATAAAACGGAATATACATTGCAAATTTAATAAGAGGCCAATTATAATGATTTAGAGGTAAAAATTAGAGAGCAAATCATCCATAAGGTGTCAAAGTTTAAATATTTGGGGTCGATTTTACAAAATAATAGTGAAATTGATGGGGATGTTATGCATAGGATACAAGCTGGGTGGTTAAAGTGGAGGAAAGCAACATGAATTATTTGTGACCGTAAGGTGCCTACTAAGTTTAAAGGAAAATTTTACAGAACAGCTATAAGGCCAGCAATGCTATATGGTAGTGAATGTTGGGCTTTGAAAGGACAACAAGAGCATAAGATGAGAGTAGCAGAGATGAGAATATTGAGATGGATGTGTGGTTATACAAAATTGGATAAGATATGAAATGACTGTATACGAAGGAAAGTTGGGGTAGCACCTATCAAGGAGAAAATTGTGAAAAATCGTTTAAGGTGGTTTGGGCATGTACAAAGAAGAGGGCAAGAGGAGCCAGTGAAGATAGTTGATCAAATGGCCTGGAGTCCGATTAAAAGGCGTAGAAGAAGACCAAAAAGGACATTAAGGGAAGTTATAAGGAATGACCTTTTGAGAAATGATCTATCTGAGGAGATGGTGTTTGATAGAGCTCATTGGTGTTGTTTGATCCATGTAGTCGACTCCATATAGTGGGATAAGGCTATTGTTATTGTTGTTGTATGTTGCAGAGTTTAGGTGAATTGTATTGTTTATATGCATACAAATAGAGTACTGGTTTATCTAATTTTACCTCCAAATTGTTTATGCTGTATACAATTTATGATTTGTTATATATTTTATATTTTATAATTTGTAATGATATTGATTAGATTTTTTATTTTGACGTTGGCTTTTACCCCTTGGTTTCGGTAGAGAGGAAAATATGAGGAAGAAAAAAATAGGGGGATAGCAGAGGAGAAAACATATTTTCCTTTGTTTAAATAGTTGAGAAAAATAGGGAAGAAAGAAAAATAGGGAGCCCACATGTTTTCCTTCCCAAATCTTATCTTTAAAAGTGAAAAAATTTTGGAGAGAAAATATATTTTTCAAAATTATATAGAATACTTTATATATATTTATGTTGCCTGCTATCATAAATAATATTTTTTTGCCATCAGCGTATGCTAACCACCATCCTCCACCATTCACCAACCACCGTTGGTCATTGGCCACCACCACCTCTAGTCACTAGCTGTTGGTCATCGACTATTGCCGTTGCTAGTTGTTGGTCACTGACGTCACCGCTGGTCACCAGTAATCAGCCGACAATCTCTAGTCCGATCACCAATTATATGTCACAAACCATCACAACCAACCACGTATCACCACTTTATTAAATAAAATAAGTTGTTTGAAAATACCATTTATATAATATAAATTAGTTATATTGGTAATAAGGGTATTATAAAATAATTGAGTTCTTGATGTCCCTTTTCCAATGCATCACTGCCACCTTCTACAGCTTTGCTTCCACACCTCTGCTCTGCCTGTATACCGCTAGCGACAATAGAGAGGTTGGATGAGATAAGTCTTCACCGCTCCATATCTCTGTTCGTGCTGCCTTGCGTATTGCCCTTTCTGCGGCTGTGATGCCATCGTATCGTCAAAGAGGAAGGGAGAGTTGAAACCTTTCTTTTTGTGACGAAACAATGACGCTGACGTGAGAGATGATTAGGTACTCTGATCACCTAAGCGTTTTGGCCCCTCATCTATTTTCTTTTCTTTTTTTTTATTTAACTTTTCTCTCCTTTTATTTAATTGCTATCTGTTTTATTTGGAAAAGAGTTTTTTTTTCTTTTTCTTTTCTTTAAAAAGCAAGTTAGAAAATTTTGCTTGAAGTTTAACTAATTTACTCATAAAATGGATTTCCAAATTTAAATTATAATTTGAAAATCCCAAAAGAAAGGAATTAATTGGGATTGGATGGTTTTTTTTCTTGGAATTTTCAATTTTAGAGAATTTACAATCAAATTGAAATTAAAGAGAAATTATAAAAAGGATTTTTTTTTAAATTTTTATTTCAAAAATCCTAAAAGAAATGAAATGGATTTGGAGAATATTTTTTTTAGATTTTTCTTTAATTTTAGAAAATTTGCATTTAAATTGAAATTAAAAGAAAATTTATATTTTTTTTAATTTTTCCAATTTTCTAATTTTAGGTAAAAAATCTAGATAAAATATGGTGTTCACAATACAGCAACCCAATATACCTCCATTTTAAAAAGGGAAAAGGGGGGGAAAAAGCCAACAAGTTTCACATTCAAGTCTCGCTTGTTTTCCACTTTCACCCGTTTCTCTGGGCTTAATCAGCACCACGGGTGTCACTTGCTGGCAGAATAAGTAGGAAGTAAAAGTTGAGAGAGGAATAAAACTAAAATTGGTAGGAAGTAAAAGCGGAAAGAGCAATAAATAATTCGCCTAGCTAACTTGATTTTTATTAGCATGAAAATTGTATAAAAGTAGGTAGATCAGTTGGTTTCAAGTAAGGATGCACTGTTCCTAGTTCTAACGTAAACTTTAGAAATGTGTCAATTAAGCAAACATATTTGTTTTGCATAAAAATTAAAGTACGAATCATAAGAATTTTTATTTTTAAAATAATTAAAAATAAATATTTTTAATAACAAGAATATGAGTACTGGCTTATTTAAGTTTTGTTGTTCTCATCATTTTTATTAAATATTTTCTCGTATGAATACGGGACAATACGTAGATATGGCTTTAGGAGTAAGAATCATTTGTGAGGGAGATATTTATGTAATGTTGGCATGCCAATGCATTGTGCAGGGCTCAGTCTTCAATAAGAAGCATACGACACCATTAGAAATTTGGTGGGTACGTAAATTACATGATACAAGGCTCTTGCCCCAAAAATAAAAAATATTCTCTCTTATTCTTTTTATAATAGATTTTTAATTATTTTATATAGATTAAAAAATTAGTTATCTTCTTAAAATTATAAAAGAAAAATCAAACATTCCTTTTTTACCCATATTTAATATAATAATATATACAAATCACATTAAATATCATTTGACCAATTGAGAATACCTATTTTATCTAAAAAGCCTAATAATAATTTACGAAAAAAAATAAATGATAAAGATAAAATAAAAAAAAATTTACTAAATATTACAAAATTTCTTATAAAAAGGATAAAAAAAAAACTTCTAAAAGATTCTTTATAAAAAAAAAAATCGGAGAGAGTAAATGATAAGGCAATACTGTACTGTCTATGAATTATAAATGTTCTCTATAAATTTCATAATTTCTATTAATTACATTAATATGAGTTCTTTTTTTAAAAAATAATAGCGATTATTAGATCACATGTGATTATTAGATTTATAAAAAATCAACTTCATAAAAATTAGTAAAATAATAGCGACTTCCACATTAATTACAGCATCAATTTCCAATGCATGGCATGGGTACTTGCTGAGAAAGAAGGCTAGCTTGCATGAGCTCCTTCTGTGTATCTCTGCTTAATCATCACCACAGATGTCACTTGCGGGAAGAAAATATCGCCACCATCATACACATGTACGTACGTACGTATATGCCATGCAAAATGATCTTCTTTCCGAAGCCGAAGCTCAGAGGCCGTCCCTTTCCACTCTTTATATAAAGGAACCACCTTGGATCAGTCACACTGTGTCACTTTACTTTACTCTTTCTTCATCACTTCACTATCTATTTATCTGCAACAATGGAGTTTCCACGTCTTGCTGTTTTAGCTCTTCTGCTATGTGTAAGTTTTCTTCTTTTTTTCTCCTTTCTTTCTTCCATATGTTTCGAAACTTTTATATATGGATACTTTCTCTTCAGTTTTAAATGTGCTTCATTGCATAAAAATCGAATGAGAGGGACTTGCATGGTTAAGCATGATTGGCTTTGCATGTATTTCGCAGCTTGCTCTTGGAGGGAGTGATGCGACGTCGTTGCGTTCGGCTGAAGAACACTGGCATTCAATTTGGCCACACTCTTCTATGCCTCAGAATTTGTACTATCTTCTGGGGTCTGGTTAGTACTTAAAATTACCAAATGCATATTTATTTTATTTCCCTATTTTTAACGTATTTATATCAGTTCTTGTAGCATTCGAACAGAGAAAAAAAAGAGAAAGGAAAAAAAAGTAAATATTATATTCTCCTTTAAGTTCTTTTTTTCATTTTACAATAAATTATTTTTTAAAAAAATGCTAATCATAACTCTATGTGGTACCTAATGTTTTTTAATTTTTTGGCCCCAGACAATATTTTATAATTGTACATGAATATCAAAATACGTGAGTTAAATTTAAGTATTATTAAGTATAAATGAGATAGTTTTCCAACATTTTTTTTTTCATTCACAAATCTTGAATTTGAGATCTTACTTTAGGATTGTTAAGTCCCTTGCTACTTAAGTCAATCACCGTTGATGTCTATGCATTCTCTCATGTGGACATTCCTCATGAGCAGCCATTTTTTGCTTTGTTTTTTTTTAATGAAACAGATGCCACAAGTAATAAAATAGACAATTTAGAGAGTCATATGGTCACGTAACTCTGCAGTTTTTTTTTTCTTTTCTTATACCTATTTTCCCTAATAGATTAAAAAGGAAAATCTGTAAAATCTTATAAAAAAATGCACAAGGAAAAAAAAAACTTATACAGTTGCATGACTCCAACAAGTTTATTTGATTATCCGTGACCTGTGATCTTGGAAGGAAATAACAAAAATAAAACATAGCTTAACATGAGAAAGCACACGAGAGAACCCTTAATTGCTCCATCAAACACGTTCTCATTTCCACATCTTTTCCCACAATATTTTTTTTTGGATAAAATCTTTTCCCATAATTTTTAATACATTGTTTTAAGGCATGTACGATATCGTTAATTAACAAATGCATCTGGGAAATCTGTTAAAGGTGTGAACGATGTAGAAACCGAAGAATTACAATTTCCCTATACCAGCTTCTTCGAAGATGACCTCCATGCAGGCAAACAAATGAACATAAAGTTTAAGAGCCCTTACTCTTCTCAACCTTATGGAGCCCTTTCATGGAAAAGAAACACAATGGAAAACGACATGGAGAAGTCACCCTTCACTCAACCTTATGGAGCCCTTTCATGGAAAAGAAACACAATGAAGGAAGACATGGAGAAGTCACCCTTCACTCAACCTTATGGAGCCCTTTCATGGAAAAGAAACGCAATGGAAAAAGACAAGGAGAAGTCACCCTTCACTCAACCTTATGGAGCCCTTTCATGGAAAAGAAACACAATGAAGGAAGACATGGAGAAGTCACCCTTCGCTCAACCATATGGAGCCCTTTCATGGAAAAGAAACACAATGGAAAAAGACATGGAGAAGTCACCCTTCACTCAACCTTATGGTGCCCTTTCATGGAAAAGAAACACAATGGAAAAAGACATGGAGAAGTCACCCTTCACTCAACCTTATGGAGCCCTTTCATGGAAAAGAAACACAATGGAAAAAGACAAGGAGAAGTCACCCTTCACTCAACCTTATGGAGCCCTTTCATGGAAAAGAAACACAATGAAGGAAGACATGGAGAAGTCACCCTTCACTCAACCATATGGAGCCCTTTCATGGAAAAGAAACACAATGGAAAAAGACATGGAGAAGTCACCCTTCACTCAACCTTATGGTGCCCTTTCATGGAAAAGAAACACAATGGAAAAAGACATGGAGAAGTCACCCTTCACTCAACCTTATGGAGCCCTTTCATGGAAAAGAAACGCAATGGAAAAAGACATGGAGAAGTTAACCATGGAAGAAATCTGCGATGGGGAAAAGTTTGTGGGTGAAAAAGATAAGATTTGCGCGGAATCAATAGAATCATTACTCGATTTCGTCATTTCGAAGTTGGGAAAGGACATCGACGCGCTCACAAGCTCCTTCGTGCCTCACCAAACACAATACAAGATATTGGAGGGAGTGCAAAGAGTTTCAGGTGAAGGGGTAATGTGTCATAATCTTAATTTCGAGAAGCCGGTGTTTTACTGTCATCAAGTGAATGCATCGGTTGCTTACACCGTTCCCATGGAAGCCGCCGATGGCGCAAGAACAACCCTAGTAGCTGTTTGCCACCATGATACAAGAGGTTTGGATCCTGATATGTTGTTCCATGAACTCAAAGTCATGCCGGGAACTGTCCCTGTTTGCCACTTTATCGGCAATGGAGCTATTGCTTGGGTTCCAAGAGAGAACAAGAAAGCCTATTAATTAAGATAAGCTAGTGTTGTGTGACTTTTAAATAAAAGCATTACTCTGTAATGCTATGTGTTGTAGTGCTGTGTTCTTGATGAAGCTACTACTATCTGTATAATCCTGTGTGTTATGTAATGTAACATCCATAAATTTCCATATATGATTTTTAATACGGTTTATGTTTAGAATATGAGGAATGAAGATATACACTGAATAAAGATATACAATGAATTATGATTTCAATGAGTTACATTGAATTCTAATGAGTATACACTGAATGAATGTATATAATAAATAGTGGTTTCAATGAGTTACATTGAATTCTGATGAGTATACACTGAATGAAGGTATACAATAAATAGTGGTTTCAATGAGTTACATTGAATTCTTATGAGTATACACCGAATGAAGGTATACAATAAATAATGGTTTCAATGAGTTACATTGAATTCTTATGAGTATACACTGAATGAATGTATACAATAAATAGTGGTTTCAATGAGTTACATTGAATTCTTATAAGTATATATTGAATGAAGATATACAATGAATAGTGGTTTTAATGAGTTACATTAAATTATGATGAATAAACATTGAATGAAAGTACACAATGAATTAATGTCACTTGTTGGTCAAGACATCAACACTATAAATACCCCTCCCATTTCTTCATTTCAACACATCACTAGTTGAGAGTGAGAGTTGGGAGTAAGTCAGAGAAAGAGAAAGCCGAGGGAGAAAAAGAGAGTGTGAGTGAAAGAGAGGGAAAAGAAAGGAAGGTTAGCTTCAAGTAAGGTACTTAAAAAAAAAATTCAAGAAGGAAGACAAGCTGCTTAGCTCAGGATACTTTTTCGGTGGAGGTAGTATATTATTTATTTCATGCATTTTCTGTGAATTAATTCTGGATGTTATGTGATATTATTGGATGAGTTGTTTCAATATAAATGTTTTGAAATGCTATGGATGTCTAGTATTAAGAGGAAACTCTATTGAAGATTTTTATATATGCATAAAATATGAGTTATTTGGTTGTTTGCATAACTACCTGATTATGAGCATGATTTGTATGAATGAATATATATACTACTGAGATTTCCCAAATCTCACACCAAATGACTAACAATGTTAGGGCCAAGCACAAGTAAAAGCAAAGGCAAAGGCAAGGAGGTGATTAAGTAAAGAGGAAGCAGGCTGGAAGATATTATTTTATATTAGAATAAATGTATTGAATTATCCTAATATGTTCTGAAACAATAGTCAGATAATTACAGTATGATTGACTTGATTTTTATTAATTAAAGTAAACTTTTAGTTAAGTTATTGTCTTTTGAGCAACCTAATTTTGAAAAGTTTAAAAGTTTAATTGTTCTAGGTTTTTAATTCTTTCCGCTAGATATATAAAATATGATTAAAAGCCTAGTAAGTTAAGGTGTTACATTTTTGGTATCAGAGACTGGTTTAGGGCAAATCTTTGCAATGAGAGAAGAAAGAAATCCTCTTAATTAAAGTTTTCCCCTTAAATATAAAATATATTTTCTTTGAGAAATCTAGCCTAAGACTGTTTCAGTGGCATATGAGATTAGTCTTAAGGATAACTTATGATAGTTACTAAATTAGTTGAGAATATTTTGCAAAGTGTATTTTCCTTAGGTCTTGAATCTTTTCAGAGTTAAATCGTAGTTAGATCCTATTAGTAAAAAGATGATGTAGGATCACAAAGGATCCTAGTAGGGCTCAGAGATTGCAGCAGATCTCATGGTCGCAGTAGACCAATTGTGTGGTTATAGTGAACCTCTAAAGAGTATAAGATGATGAGAAAGATTGATAAGCCCTATAGTTCTAATAGTTCTCTGAAAGAGGATGACCTAGGATAATTTTAGAAAAATATGAAACCTCATTAATCAGCAGTTAGTATGAATGTTTATCTAAAACTTTTCTCTAATGCCAAGCCATTGGCTAGAATATAGCTTAGAGACATAATGGTAGGCTGCTAATGAGTATAAAAGCAAGTATCCTACCTAGAAAATGAGATCAATGGCAAGATATTTTCAAAAATGAATGTAAGAGGCTAGTAAGAAATAAATGATAGTTATGAAAAGAATTAATGGGGGAAAACTAATGTATAAAAGAAGATAAGTTAGAAAAAAAAGATGAGTATTACCCAAGTGCAGGAATTTGATCTAAGCCTAATCAAGATCCAATAAGGGAAGACATAAGATCCAACAAGATTTTTAGTAATGATAGCCATATAGTAGTCACTAAATGAAAGTGTTGCCTGAATCTAGGAAGCGACCCATAGTACTAGTCCCTTTAAGTATAGTCCTGCTAAGAGTAAGAAATCACACCTCTAGGGAAGAGGTAGGTCAGCTCATGAGTTATAATAAGCAAGTTTGGGCTAACTGTACTATTTGGATTAAGCATGTAGCTTTCTCAAATTAAACCAAGGACTCGAAATCCAAAGGATTGTTAAAGCTCGGGACAATAAATATCATGATGTATTTAGGAAGGTATGTTCAATTCTAGATTTCCTTGGTTTGGTACTAGAAGTCACAAAGATTCTTAGAAGGGTATTATGACTATAAGCTCTCTGCAAGTGAATAGGTTGAGCTAGTGCTTGATGCCATATCGAGTAAAGAGTTTTGAAACCATATCAAGAAGTTTCCCTTAAGGTTGAGTGTTTCACACTCTAAAAGATTATGTCATTATCTAAACGCTCCAAGTAGAATGCTATCATGAAAAAAAGTTGAGATAGTAGAAGTCTCTAATGAGGATCTAGAGGAAGATCCGATAGAGATAACAAATGGTAATGCTAAGTCTAACAATAGTACTTGAGCTTTATAAGCCACTGTCATGACAATAAACATGAATGAAGTATAGTAGTGTATATACTGCAAGATGTTGACTTAAGAATAGTAAAATAAAAAGACCAAGGGTCAAGATATGATGATAAGTTCTTACCAGTGATGGCATAATGAAGTAGTAGTTAATGTAATTACGGAGTCAAGTTGTTATTAATCACAATTATTAATTGCAAAATAAGAGTCATTAAGATACAAAGAGGTGCTCAGCAAAGGCTGACAATACAAGCACATACCTCTAAAATGACTCCGGTGACAGTAAATGAATGTACTCTTAGTCTAAATCCCTTGCAAGTGATCCTTTATCATCTAGATTAACGGTAGAGGATTATTGAGTAACTACAAGAGATAGTTAATGTTCCAAGACAATAAGGGAAAAGCTAGAGTCCTTAAGGTTTCTGCCTATACCACAACAACCTCAAGTAAATTAGTAGGTTCTACAGGATAACCTGGAAGGCAATCAGATGAGTTCACTAACCATCAACATGTGATTGCACAGTTTAGAAAGTATAAGCTTCTATCCGTTAATGTTAAGTTAGATGTGCAAGTTGCCAAAAAGTAGATTGTGAACCCTGAAAAGATTTCCAAGATAATGGGCTGCACATCGAAAATGGAAGCCAAATGCTAAAAGAGGCTGACCAATGGTGGCAGAACACAAAATAAGTTGATCAGATAAAGGGCACTCTATTGACCGGGGAAGTATTATAAAAATAATTTTATGAAAAGTATTTTCCCTAGTCTGTAAGAGAAAGCAGAATTATAAGGATCCGCTAAGATATGAATGAGTCAGTCATTGAAGGTACAATCAATTGGTTTGATACCCAATCTTCCTTCAACAATACATTGATAAGTGACGGAGGATAGAGAAGCTAGAAAAGGGCTTGAAGCTAGCCATAAGAACAGAGTTGTCCCGATGCAGCTTTAGACTTTTAGTTCAGTAATTGAAGTGAACCAAATTACTAAAAAGAGTCTGAGTCATAAGTATGTACTCCAGCACCTCCGGTTAATATGATAAGAAGCCATGGAATAACAGGGAATTCAAGAAGCAAGGCAATAAGTGCAGAGGAGACAATTGAGTAAGTCAGCTCTTGTTTTTAAGAATGCGGACAGGCTCATAGCAAAAGGCTACGCTTAGTAATAAAAAATGTGTGCTTCAAGTGTAAAGAGTTGGGATATTATACCCGTGACAGTACTATAGAGGTGGCCAACTCCAGACCATATATACTGGAAAAGTTTTTGTGCTAATCTTGGTATGAGGCCTGTAAGTCACCTGACCTTAGTAAAGGCATGATTCAGGTGCAAGTCGAATCCTGTAGCTATGAAAAGAAGTTAGGTCTGGAAGTTACTATTATATAAGTTATATGGGCATGTCTTGATGAGAAATAAGACTATAATCTCCATTGTTTGTCTAAATAAGCACTGTAGCAATAAAAAAAAAAGATGTATGCCTTTTCCTAGTAGTAATGTGAGCATTGGCATGAATTAGGTTTTTACAGATAATCTCCTTCCAAATTGTAAGAACAAGATGATGATATTGCCTATCCCTTGAAGATGTTCCATGTGTTGAGATTAAGTTAAATGTTATTTTGGACAGCTCAAGCTGAGAAGTGCTTGAAAGAGGATGTAAAGAATAGACATGAAAGTTTGATAAGGATTAAATGCCTCTATAATAAAAAGTTAGTAATGGATTTGTGATGTTTAAGACATGAGGTATAAATCTAAGGTATAAAGTATTAGCCTAAGGTGAAATAATGGCAAGCAGTTAGAGAACTATGAAACCTTGAGATAGTGAATTGCTGTGCTTAGTTTGAAATCTAGCAAAAAGAAAGTACTCGACCGAAAGATCTCACAATGAATGAAATCTTCCGTTAATTGCCAATGAGATGAAAAAAGGAGGTAGTTCTTGGGAAAAAGCCCAATTGAGCAAAGAGATGAAATCCTCCATATGATAAAAGCAGCCGAGACAAGGCAGATGAGAGGTAGCTCTTGGGGAGAAGCCCAATTGAGTGAAGAGATGAAATCCTCCATCAAATGAGTTACTAAGGCAAAGTAATGGAAAATGGCTCTTGGGATGATGCCCAATTGAGTAAGAATGAGAAATGGTGAGAGGTCGAGACTAGATCCTAACTAGACTAGCAAGAGACTTTCGAAAGGTAGAAAAGTTTTCCTTAAATTGCTTGACTACTGATTGACCTTAGCTGAATAGCTAAGAAAAGTTATGTATGAAAACAGACATAGTAGTAATGTTAAAGATCAAAGAGTGAATAACCACTTCCTTAATATTATTTAGACCCCGACTCACAAAGAACCAAACGATCTTAAAGGTTATGATATGATGGGTAGAGTATAAGGTTCAAGGGTATGTTTATACATAAAAGCAAAGTGGTAAGATGAATTTCTAAGCTAACAAAGGCTAAAGTAAAAAAGAAGTAGTATGAGTATTGGGATTGAATGTCCTAGAGTTAAAAGCAATAAGTTACCCAGATGTCACATAGATGAGTTATGGCTTAAAGGAAGCCCAAATACCACATTCTCTATGTCCAAGAATGGCAAGAGTGCAGCAGTACCCCTCAACACTTTATAGTTAAGCATGGTAAGAGAAATTGTATGATGAGTAACCTATTGGGAACTACTAAAAAGTAAGAAAGATGTGCTGATAGTTAAAAAATTGGCATTATGAATCAGGAAAATACCAATTAGTCATACTAAGGCACCTGTTAGGCTACATGAATAAAAGTATGAGCAATTTATTGTGATTCTTTGGGATGATGTGTTAAAAGTACTCTAAATTTTTAGAGGAGCATGAAAGACAACTGAGAATTTTTATTAGTAAAAGCAAAAGTTTGCTAAACTTAGTAAATAGGAGTTGGGCTCCAGAAAAGTACGGTTAGTAGGTTACAGAATCTCCTATATGGATCGCAGTAGATCCTAATAAAGTAAGTAAAGTAAGAAAATGGGAGAGACCAAACACTGTAATAGAGATGAGAGGTCTCTGAGTTTAGCAAGAAGTTCTGAAAATTTTCTCTCAAGTTGTCTTACCGCTTAGTTAGAAGAGAAAGCTTTTGTGGGAAAGAGATTATGAAATGAGTTTTTATGAGCTAAAGAGGCTAAATCTCATCCCCTGAGATAATTAATCATGATCCAATAATGACCCTAAGGGTCTATGATGATGAAAGTAAGTGTTGGATCAAGGTACGAGTAATGTAACAAGGTTGAGTGGTAGGTAATAGCTAAAGTTTTATATGATAATTTTTATGAAAAGCTTATTTCCACTTATAGCAGCGGTAAGTAATGCTCTTAGGAAGTAGAGTTACTAAAAATTGTTATAGCTAGTATGGGTTACGATATCTATGATATTACCATAGAATTGTCTGAGATCACAATATCATCAAGTAATTATGAGATAAGAGAAAAGTTTAACTTGAGGCACATAACGTAGAATAAAAAGAAAGATGCAATGACTTTGTAAGTGTCATCTAGACAAAGCTGATGAGATGAGTTTATGCCTTAGTAGAAAGATTATTTATGTAGATAGCCTAAAGTTATGAAAAAAGAGAAATGAATGATGTCTGGTGCCAATGAAGAGAGTATAGTATGAACAAGATAAGAGAAAATTATGGAAGTAAGAATGAGGATATTATGAATAGAAATTTCCTAGACCCCTAAAGTAAAGATAGTTTATGATGTCCTCATAATTCCTAGTTTAAAAAGTATGAACCAGACCTTTCAAATGCCATAAATAAGTAAGATACCAGAGTAAAATATTGACTAATAAGTCAGACAAGTAAGAAGTAAAAGTATTTCTCTGGTAAAACAAAAAATGGTATGAAAAATTGGGACATAAGAAGTAGTAAGGTATGTTTTAAATTTCGAGGACGAAATTTTGTTTAAGGGGGATAGAAATGTAACATCCATAAATTTCCATATATGATTTTTAATACGGTTTATGTTTAGAATATGAGGAATGAAGATATACACTGAATAAAGATATACAATGAATTATGATTTCAATGAGTTACATTGAATTCTAATGAGTATACACTGAATGAATGTATATAATAAATAGTGGTTTCAATGAGTTACATTGAATTCTGATGAGTATACACTGAATGAAGGTATACAATAAATAGTGGTTTCAATGAGTTACATTGAATTCTTATGAGTATACACCGAATGAAGGTATACAATAAATAATGGTTTCAATGAGTTACATTGAATTCTTATGAGTATACACTGAATGAATGTATACAATAAATAGTGGTTTCAATGAGTTACATTGAATTCTTATAAGTATATATTGAATGAAGATATACAATGAATAGTGGTTTTAATGAGTTACATTAAATTATGATGAATAAACATTGAATGAAAGTACACAATGAATTAATGTCACTTGTTGGTCAAGACATCAACACTATAAATACCCCTCCCATTTCTTCATTTCAACACATCACTAGTTGAGAGTGAGAGTTGGGAGTAAGTCAGAGAAAGAGAAAGCCGAGGGAGAAAAAGAGAGTGTGAGTGAAAGAGAGGGAAAAGAAAGGAAGGTTAGCTTCAAGTAAGGTACTTAAAAAAAAAATTCAAGAAGGAAGACAAGCTGCTTAGCTCAGGATACTTTTTCGGTGGAGGTAGTATATTATTTATTTCATGCATTTTCTGTGAATTAATTCTGGATGTTATGTGATATTATTGGATGAGTTGTTTCAATATAAATGTTTTGAAATGCTATGGATGTCTAGTATTAAGAGGAAACTCTATTGAAGATTTTTATATATGCATAAAATATGAGTTATTTGGTTGTTTGCATAACTACCTGATTATGAGCATGATTTGTATGAATGAATATATATACTACTGAGATTTCCCAAATCTCACACCAAATGACTAACAATGTTAGGGCCAAGCACAAGTAAAAGCAAAGGCAAAGGCAAGGAGGTGATTAAGTAAAGAGGAAGCAGGCTGGAAGATATTATTTTATATTAGAATAAATGTATTGAATTATCCTAATATGTTCTGAAACAATAGTCAGATAATTACAGTATGATTGACTTGATTTTTATTAATTAAAGTAAACTTTTAGTTAAGTTATTGTCTTTTGAGCAACCTAATTTTGAAAAGTTTAAAAGTTTAATTGTTCTAGGTTTTTAATTCTTTCCGCTAGATATATAAAATATGATTAAAAGCCTAGTAAGTTAAGATGTTACATTTAACATATATATATATATATATATGTTGTATCTTGCTCCTTTTGTTTGATGGAGTTTGTTGTCATGGTGATCTGCATTTTTTGTTCATCTCCCAGCCTACTTTAAAAAAGCAACTTCGAACGTCATTTGAAATTTTTAATATAATATAGGTTTACCCAAAAAAAAGAGAACTTGAAGACTAAGGCCACATCACATAAATATAACCAAAAGCACAGATTTTTCAATTATAAACGCTTCTCCCAACCATGAAGACAACATATTGGGCCACTTTTTGAGCTCACTTACTCTTTCCTCACTTCAATCTGAAATAAAATGGAGTTTATTCCACGTCTTGCTCTTTCAGCTCTGTTATGTGTAAGTTTTGTTCGTTTCTTTCCATGCATGTTTCGGAACTTTTATCTATGTTTTCTTTTAAATTTAAAAAGTTTGGAAAATATATTGCTAATCTTAACTCATGTATGTAAAGGTTCAGGCAAAATAAAAAAACTCTGGATCCCTTGAGGGGCGAGAAAAGTATATTTTTTTTAATCAGAAATAGAAAGTAGATTGAGTATAATATAATGATGAAATGTAAATATTGTATACAACGGTACAACCACATTATCTCTTGCCATTGCTACCCTACCCTTCTCTTTGGATCACTCCTGCCAGGATCTAACGGAAGATTTTCATGTCGCTGAGGCTTATGATATCGGCCTCCATCTTTTAATTGGAAGAATCTTGGAACACCAAATTGCCCGAAAGAATTTTGATGTTTTCTTGGAGAGGCTTATTTGTAATGCGCTCCCTCTCAAATCAAAACTTTTAGAGAATCATCTTTCAGTTATGTCAACTTTGTGGGCTTCAAGCTGAAACGAATACTACTAGAAAAAAGTAATTTAGTAAGGGATAAATTTCTCGCTAAATTTCATTTTTTCCTCGCTAAATTTAAAATAGCGAGGGATTTTATCCCTCGTTAATTTGGTCGTTATAAACTGCGTCACTAAATTTAGCGAGAGATGAGTTGATTCTCTCGCTAAATTAGCGAGGGATTTAATCTCTCTCTAAATTTAGCGAGGAACTCATTCTTCACTATTTCCTCGCTAAATTATAAAAAATTCAACACTGCCACATCATTGCCATGCCACCACCAACACCACGCCACGTTACATCATTGCCATGTCACTGACCACCCATCCCACATCACTGCCACACTACCACTACATAATGATTTCAAATATGCATTTACTTAGGTTCAAACCACTACTAGAAAAATGGCATTTAGCGAGGGACAAATTCCTCGCTAAACTACAAAAAATTCAAAATTGCCATGTCACCACCAAGACCACGCCATGTCACATCATTGTCACACCACTGCCACATCACCGTGATTGCGACACGTCACTGCCATGTAATATAATTGTTTCAAATATGCATTTGCTTAGGTTCGAACCCATGACCTCCTGCTCTTAGTGCCTTTATATTCAGACTTTTGCCAGTTGAACTGTATTGTATTTGCAGTCTTTATATGAAATATTAAATATATATTATTTATTTACACACTAATACACACATATATTTATAAATTAATATATTGTTAAAAAATAAAAATATATTATAATTTTAGTTATTAATATCATAAAATATTTTATATTTTGAATTTTGTTATAAATGAATTTTCATTGTCATTTTTTTGCCAACAAGTTATAAAAATTAATCTAACTATTTTTATTAATTTAAAATAATCAACTGATAAAAATAATTTTATAACATAATTATTAAAAAAATTTTAATTCATTAAAATTAAATTTTTAATAAAATAATTTTAATCTATTAAAATTAATTTTAAAAAATTTAGCGAGGGACAAATCCCTCGCTAGATTCCTCGCTATTCATAATAATTTAGCGAGAAATAAAAAATTCCTCGCTAATTCCTCGCTAGTTTAGCGAGGGAAAGGATATTCCTCGCTAATTCCTTCGCTAAATTTAATTCGTCGCTAATTTCTCACTATTTAGATCATTTAGCGAGTGATCCCTCGCTAAATTGCATTTTTCTAGTAGTGAACCCATGACCTCCTACTCTTAATACCTTTATATTCAGATTTTTGCCAGTTGAACTGAAATGTATTTGCAGTCTTTATATGAAATATGAAATATATATTATTTATCTACACACTAATACACATATATATTTATAAATTAATATATTGTTAAAAAATAAAAATATATTATACTTTCAATTATTAATATCATAAAATAATTTATATTTTGAATTTTGTAATAAATGAATTTTCATTTTCATTTTTTACCAACAAATTATAAAAATTAATCTAACTATTTTTATTAATTTAAAATAATCAACTAATAAAAATAATTTTATAACTTAATTATTAAAAAATTTTTAATTCATTAAAATTAAATTTTTAATAAAATAATTTTAATATATTAAAATTAATTTTAAAAAATTTAGCGAGGGACCAATCCCTCGCTATTCATAATAATTTAGCGAGAAATAAAAAATTTCTTACTAATTTAGCGAGGAAAATGATATTCATCACTAATTCCCTCGCTAAATTTAATAACAGTTACGAACTTACAATTCGTCGCTAATTCCCTCACTATTTAGATTATTTAATAAGGAATGAGTGATCACTCGCTAAATTCCTGTACTAAAACTAATTTTTCTAGTAGTGGAGGGAGCATTTAATTCTTCAATGTAACTTTGCACGGCCGTCTGGTTTGGATCATCATTGGGTTATAGATCTCTTTCAGGTGTAGATGGTTTTTCTTTTCATGGTTAGATCACCACTCTGAGGAATCATAATCAGCAAGACTTCGAATTCTCTGATATTCTTCTCATATCCTATATTATATTTGGAACGAACATAATGAACACGTTCATAAAGGAAAGAAATTAAGCGGATCCTTTTCACGTCATCTCTGCTGTAAGATGCGGATGAAATGCAGTACTATCAACTTGCTTTAAGATGGATTCTAAGTCCTGTTGTTTTTTATATTAGGAATCTCCTCTTTTATGCTTAGTTGTTTCAATTTTCTTCATGCTTCTTGACTTTTCATTGCTGTACCTTCTTTTCTATAATATTAATATATTTATTATCATTTTTTATTGGAAAAAATTATCCCTTGCCATTTATTATTATTATATATATGTGAAAAAGTATCCATGCTTAATGATACCATATATGAAGAAAAAAATTATTAAATAAGCTAGTATAATTATCAAATAAAAACATTAAAAATCAAATATCTTGTTTGTGTATCTAGCGCATCACCTTCGAATATAGCACATAATATTTTACAATTATACGTGAATATGTCCAAACACGGTCTCGTCAATTCTAGATCCTCCTTTTCCCACCATTTACAATGCATTGTTTTTATATGTGTGTGTATATATATATATGTATCATATTCTTAATTAATTAACAAATACCATGTATGGGAAATAATCAAGGGCTTGAATGGATTTAAATTCTCTTTATACTTTCTATTCATATATACCTTTTTTTATACACAATCTCTTCCATTGATTGTGATTGAATGATTAAAAAAATAGTCTATAAATAGATAATATATCTGATTTAATTATTTGTATTATTATTATTATGAGTAAAATTTTCTTAAAAATAATCTATAATGCTTATTTATAATTATTATTAAAATGAATAATATATTTTATTTAAAGTAATAATCAGTGATATCTATTATTCAAATCAAAATCAATGGATGAAATTGTGTATGAAGAGAGACATAGAGAGAAAGTATGGAGAGATCCAAATTCAATGTAAACAATGGAGAAATTGAAGATACACAATATCTCTGTACCAACTTCTTGGAAGACGGCCTTCATGCAGGCAAACAAATGACCATAAAGTTCACCCCTTATTCCCGTCCATCTTTTGGTCTCTCTGTACTTTCATAAAGAAACACAATGGGAAAAGACCCAACGAAGTTAACCATGGAAGAGCAAGACTTGCAATGATGAAAGTTTGTGGGAGAAGACGATAAGTTTTGCGCAAAATCCGTAGAATCATTATTGATTTTGTCATTTTCATTGTTAGGAAAGCACATCAAAACACTCACAAACTCCTTTGTGCCTCACCAAACTCATCAGTAATTACACCAAAAATTGGCTTTCGTTGGAGTATAAATGTTGGTAGTTATACAAACAAAGCTAAGAAAAATGAGATGGAGATGTAGGCAAGGTTTCCTTTGTTGTTATTAAAAAAAATGCAAAGAAAAATTGAGATTTTACTCTAAAGAACTGCAAAGAAAACTTTAATGTTTTATTTTATAAGAAACACACCACATGGATAATTATGCCTAGGCATTAATGAAAAGAAAATCAACGGACATTATTGCTTCTGTACCTTGTTCTTACTTTTCTATTTTTTTCTTTCTCATGTCTTCTTTCTCTCATCTCTCATCATTATCTCCAATGCCTCTCATTTCTTCCTCCTCTCATCTCTCATCTCAAGCAAGAGACTCAGAACAACAATGATGGCATCCTCCTTCAACGAGGACTACAGTGCCGTTCTCTATCCACGATGAGTTTCAAGCCCATACCCCTTCATCATCCCCATTCCCTAGCTACATCGCTTGAAGCTCCATGTTGAGGCCAAATCTGTTAAGCCATCATGAGTTATCAGATTTGGGATACCATCAATCAAAGCTCCATGTCCACGCCACAATGGAGCCAAGATCTAGATGTTAAATTTCATTGAATCTGCATTTGTACTTTTCTATTTGAATTTTTTACTATGTTGATATTAGAGATTTCATTTCATTTTATAGATTTGTGACTCTTTTCACTATAGATTTGAATTGATTTTGTATATTCAAAATTTGCTAATAGATTAAAAATAATAAATAAGATGCTTTCTAGGTTATTTGTTTTCATTTTAAATATTAGTATGGTGGTGAAAGTATGAATCGGACAACACATGAATCCATTATCTTTGTTGTTTTTTCTTTCTTTTTTTAAAAAAAATGAATGACCTTCCTTTGCGATTGTTGTAAATAACCACAAAAAAAATACTATATTAACCGCAATGAAATTTTTTTTGCACTCAAATTTTTTGTGGTTAGGAACCGTCAAGAAAAACCAAATATAACCACTAAAAAAATTATTTTTGGTGCAGGAAATATATGCATGATATTATATTGGAAGAAGCTATACAGTCTGTATAGTACTGCATGTTATGTAATTTATTTTTTATATATGCACAATATTTGCTTTATATTTGTTATTGGGGATTGATGTGACAAATCATCCCTAAAAATTAAACTCTCAGAGATTTAATGACAATAACTTGTATAACCTTTCTATTGAATAGTTCAGAGTATGAGTAAAAATTTAAGAGAAGATAGTGCAAAGTTTTATGTATTCTAATTTCCTATATACCCTTATTTTTATTATAAAGTATATGTGTTTATGAAAATTAAAAATTCTTTTTAAACTTTGAAAACAAACAGCAAATACGCTTAAAATTTAGGAAAAATTAATCTATAACTCCTTATAAACTGCTTCAACTTTTAAATAGATCCCCATAATTCAAAACTTTGCAAGCCCTCCTCGTGGTTATAGGGTTAATCCTCGAGATTTTGAAAGTTTGTATCACAATCTCTGATATGCTGGCGTGGCCTAATAGAACTAACTGAATGGGTGACGTGGCTAATGGAGATGCTTAGTGGCATGCTGATGAGGATCAAAAGCACACATGGCAGCCACGTGTGCAAAATGAATAAATTAAAAAAAGAAGTTTAACTGGGTTTATTTTTCAGTTTTCACAATCTGTTCGATACCTCCTAGACTCCGACCTCGGACCTAAGAATGAGGACTTGCAATAAGGTGGTGTATACCTGTGTAAGCCATAACCAAACCAAAAGAGCAAAGGATGCAACAAAGCAGACGACGAAGGGCAGTGGAATCGATGAAGTCTTACCTAAAGTTGGCGTTGAAGACGAAGGAGTCGACAAGTCTGTGGAGAAGCATAAGAGAACAAAAAGCCCTAGGTAGCAAAAGGAGTTCGGAGATTTAGCATGAATCTGGGTACAAATCTCTTCTAATTCGCAGGGGCAAAAGGAATTACATGTGGGAATATTGCATCTTAAATTACTTAATTGAAAGTTGTTTTTGGTCCAATTTTTTCATGATAAAAACGACAATCAAAGTAGCAAATTGCAATAATATAAGCTGACAGGGATAAAAAAAAAGAAATATTAGTATCTCAAAACAAAACTTTCATTATTTATAAATAATAGGCGGATGATTTCTGGGAAGAAAAAATAACATATACATCACAACCTTTTACAAATGAAACTTAACTACATAAATTCATTTTAAGCTTTTACATGATTTTATATTAACAATGAACAAAAGCACAAGTTCAAACACATCTTCAAGTTCCATAGCAACGATTTAAAGTTTAAACTGCATCCCAAATTAGGTAAGCTTCTGAATTATGTGGCTATGAACTTGTGGACAGCAACAGTGACATGTTCTCACCATGCTCTGTTTTCAAACCGAAAAATCAGAGGTTTCTTTTTGCACTGGAGGCTAGAGGTTAGCTATTAATTGCTATTTCTATGAAAAACATTACTGAAAGATTGGGTAAAATTATTATAATGAAGCTTCTTTAGTTTATTTTATTGTTTATTAGTGTTGGCTCATGTCAAATTCACTCTGAAATGCGACTCACTTAGGAGACCATCCAAATATCATTATACATGTCTATGCAGACAAGAAGAGCTCCAACATGTCTAAATTGTGCCTGTAGAAGCCACCCATGCTTGCATGGATCTTACGTGTCCACCACATACGATTACCCTTTGCCATGTCATAAAAAAATTGACAGAGTTTGCGTATGTCGCACTTGAAGGGATTCCTTTTTAGGTTATGTGTAACTATGAGGACTAACTGAGGTAACGATGCAAACAATAAGGAGTGGGATGAAAATTTTTAAATTATAGGGATTGAATTGAAAATTGGTGCTAACTATAAGAATCAAATGGTTAATTGTCCCTAAAATTTATGAAGAGAGCCTTTGAATTAATTTGTTATATTTAAATCTAAATCATACGTGCTGTGTACGATTAATATTAGTCATGCCAAGGATTTTTTTATTTTTTTTTTCAAAATTACTATTTTATCACTTAATTTGAATTAATTTCTTGTAAAATTAAATGAGTTGGATTCTGACATCAAGAACTGAACACTTATAAAAGTACTTATAAATTAGTTATCAATAAAATTCTTGTATAACTATATTAGTAGTGTGATTTAATCTCATGATCTTATGAAGTTTGTATCATATCCTTATCAATCGAACAAATTTTTATTGACCACGTATTTGGAATTTGCATGGATTTTAAATTATAGGGATTGAATTAAAAGTTGGTTTAAACTATGAGAATCAAATGGTTCATTTTTCCTAAAATTAATGAAGAGAGCCTTTGAATTAATTTGTTATATTCAAATCTAAATCATATCTGCTATGTACGGTTAATAATAGTCACACTAAGCTTTTTTTTTTTCAAAATTACTATTTTATCACTTAATTTGAATTAATTTTTTATAAAATTAAATGAGTTGGATTCTGACAGTTTATCAACAAGAATTGGACATTTATAAATATACTTATAGCTATCAATACAATTCTCATATAACTATATTAGTAGCATGATTTAATTCTATGATCTTATGAAGTATGTATCAGATACTTATCAACCGAAAAAATTTTTATTGGCCATGTAATTTGAATTTGCATGGATTTTGAAGTTTTTCTTTCTTTTTTTATTTTCAAAAAGGAAATATAAGCGAACCAAGAGATTGTTACATGTCTCTCATCATGCAAAACCTTTTCACGGTTCTTCCTGCAAATAATAATAATTATTATTATTTAATACTTATCATATTCTTATTATTCTTATTTATAAATAATTATTTTTATTCAAAGGCATAAAAGATATTTTTATTTACAACCTGAGCTGAACGCCACGAGATGCAAAGCATCCTCTGATTCGTGTCCTAGCTTCTATTCTGCTGTGCTGTGCAATTTGAGTACCTTTAGGAGTTTTGGGTGCATTGCATTTTAACTCTTGTAGGCTGTTGAAAAAAAACCCCAAGTCGACTTCATTTCATCGATGCATGTACATCCAACTTAGCTGACAGAAGTAATGCCACCTTAAGTGATACAGGGATTAAATCTATAAGGTTCTAAGATTATTCTAAGGATTAGTGACTTTCTAATAAAACTACATATACCAATATGAAAATTGAGTGAAACATAAAAGTGAGGAGAGCTCCCAATGACATAGGTTGCCTCAAGCAAAGCAAAGAGCACGTGTTAAAAACTATCTATAATTATTCACTTATAGGTTTTATCCTATCTTATTTTATCAAAAAAAAAAAAAACCAAATAGCAAGTGTCAAAGGGATAATTTAGAAGTTTGGATTTGAAGCCCTCATCCTAAAAAAGTGGGATTGCAACTACCAACGTCTACTTGTGGATATTGTCAACGCAATTCGTAGGTTACAGAAAAACGCCGATTGGCCAGATGGCCCTTAGGGAGACCCCTATTGATTGTCAATACTTTCTAACTCATGATATTTGTCATCAGTAATTAGTCATCATTTTTTGAAGGCTTTGCCATAGTCTCTCTCTTTTAAAAAAAAAAAATAGAGGTAAGGGCAAAATTATTTTTTAAATATTTACAACAATGTCATTGATGCATGAAGTTTGGTGTTTTCCACCATTTCTATTGTTCTCCAAAACACAAGGTTAACACCACGTAAAAATAGTTATCAATTTTTTAAAATACATCCTCTTTTTTTTTTTTACAAAAAAAGAAAGAGCATCTTCTTTTTTGTTTTAAGAACAACTAACCAAAACATGTCGCCAAATGGTTTTTCATTTTTTATTTTTTAAAGAAAAAATAGTTTTCAAAAACTACAATTAGACAAGAGATCCATTATCCCATGTATTAATTAATATTAATATTAATAATATGTACTATATAATACAATTTTCCTCTTTAAAGTCACTCCAGTTACATTCTAATGCATTCTAACTTGGAAGGAATTGAATCAATAGGGTTCATGGATGGCAAAGATTTATTTTTCCATCAACGGTTCAGATTTGTCTCGTTCTTAATCTATAAAATCCAAATGAAAAAACTAATGTGTGGCATTATAGTAGCTGTAAGATCGATCTAAAGGTCAGAATTTTGAAGCAGCGCCTCTGAATCTGAGTTTGGTTACCCTCCTCCACGTGATTTTGTCTCCCTAGCCGACCCGATCTTATCTACATTTTGACCCATTATAAAAAATATCTCCTACAGAGAAAATTCATCCTTACCGTCCGATCTTTCCTTTTGCTCTCCACCGTCCACCATTCTTATCTCTTGTTGTCTCTTCATGCCACGTCTACAACACACACATCGATTTTCTTTCCGAACCTTAGCTTCGGCATTCCGAAGCTGAAGGGTTGTCCTTTTCCCCTTTATCTATTTCTTTCCTTAGCTTCTTTCTCCATCATTCTGCCTTTGGGATCTCGCAACGAAGCTCTCACATCACTGCGAAGTTGAAACTGCAAACTCTACTAGTTTCTCTTAGAACGGTAACTGTAGCTTCATCTTCACTCTGTGTTTGATTAATGGTTTTTCTTCAAAGTGCGTTAATTTTCTATCTGTGATTTGTCGAATTTGAATCTTTGTCAATTGTGATCTCCATGATCTTTTGGAATTTTAATGGTTGGATCGTGGTTTTGAGTTTGTGGCATGAGTATTGGTTTTTCTGTTTTTGGATTTCAGCATGTTTACGAGAATACTGATTCAGAATAAGAATGGAGTAGCCTCTTGTCTCGTTCATGTGATTAATATTTCTTAGATGGTCTATAGTGATCAGTTGGTTGTCCATTTTTCTGGGTGCGAAATTGGAGTTCTCAAAATTGAAAATTGAAGAAAAGAGCAAAAGGAGAAAGACTTTTGCTACTGTTTGCATTGACTTTCGTTGCTTCTCCCGTCATGCTCTGATCTGCATTTGGTTTTGATTCCCCTGCCGGATTGGATGCATAGATGATGATTATGGTTTGATCTTATTTCTTTTGCTTATCTCTGACGGCTTTAAGTATCTACGGTGGCCTGTGTGTTTAATACTATTTACTGGTAGTCTATAACTACTTATTGGACACTGGATCTTTTACTAGTTGTCTGGGTTGTGTTTCACGATCTATTATTTTATTTTGATGTTTAAGTGACTGAAGTTCCGGTATTGAAATTTCAGCTTCTGTGATGGATAATAAAGGAATTGGTCTGAATCAACTGTGTCAATCTCAAGATAGCTGTAGCCTGTTGTGCTTAGCTATGAGACCAAGTTTTTGTTGCCTGTAGTACTATGTTAAAATACTCAACATCATTTTTCCATGTTGCTCTTTTCTACTAATTGCGCAGGGATATTCACTGCAGGCTCTCAACATTTTCTGACCTATGTTTAGTATTTTAGGTGCTTGCTTAGGTTATAATAAAGAAACATATCACATCGATCAAATTAGCACCTAAATATGCACTTTGTCTTTTTTTTGTTTCTCCACGTAGGGAATTTGATCTCCAATGATTTAATATTGGTAACTTTAGATATTGGTTATAAATTATATTTTACCCCACATTCACAAGTAAGCTGATTGTTTAGATAGTATTCTTCAACAATCAGGTAATCGTTGAGTGACAAGTTGGGATGGCTGTAGTATCTGGAAGAAGTTCTGGATTGAACCCAAATGCTCCTCTCTTCATTCCTGCTGCTCTTCATCAGGTGGAGGATTTTTCACCTCGATGGTGGGACCTGGTGAAAACTTCAACATGGTTTCGTGACTACTGGCTGAGCCAGCACAAGGACGAGTATGTTGGAGAAACTGCCAATGACACAACAGTTGACGAGATTGAGAATATGCTATCAGAAATGTTTGATCTGGGTATCGAAGAAGACTTTCTTGATTTAGAAAATGAGTTTGAGCAGTTTGTGCTGTTCTCTGAAGCTAAAGATTCTCCAACTTGGACCAATCCTAATGCTGGAAGAAGGCCTCATAACGGTATGCATTGATGATAGTTTTTGGCCTTGAGGCTGTGATTCTTAAAGTGCCAATTGAAAAAGTGATTTTGTTTCAGTTTTAGCTAGGACTTAGCTATTACAGTATAGAATTTTGTGAGTGAGAAAACTATGATATCTAAGAGGAGATGAAGAAATTTGAATGACTTAGTATTAGATTTATATTTCCCCTTGTGTGCAATGTGGGGAATAAACATTGAGTATAGTTCAGAGCATAATACTCGTCCACAAATCTCATTTTTAGGTGAACAAAATGGTTGCATTCGAGTTATAGGCTTATTACCTCAGATGGATTTGGCTCTTTCCATGATCCTGCATCCATCAATTGACGAATTTTCCTTGAGATGGGGTAAATATATTCATCACATATTCCGTTTTTGTTTCTTACTCAGGTCTGAACGTGGATACTAAAACTCTTCTGAAGAACCTGACGACACCAAAGTCACCAAAGGATCTCAAGTCCCCTGTTGGGCCTGCTAAGCAACTTGATAAGCCATCACAGTATGTGAACTTAAAATGTGCTCCTCAACAACGAATTCACCAGCCTCGTTGAAGAAATTTTCAAGGTCATAGTGGATGCTTGCTAGAATTGCAAGCTGCTGACCAGGGATGAGTTCTCCCTAGAAGTAACTTCTCTAGATATTGCAGTTCAGGGTCGTTGTATTTCTTCTTCTTCTTCTTCTTGTATATTTGAAGTAGTCCTTGTACTTCAGGTAAAACCTCAAGCATGACCTGATGAAATCTTGCATTATCAATGGTTGGTTAATCATATTTTCACCCGTTTTAAAATTGAATCTTGAGTATCATATTTAATATGGCAATCATGCTGAGCTTCTCAAGCCTTGTGATTTGACTTTGGAATGGAAATAGCTTGGTTTGAGCCTTGTGCGTTTAATAACAAGCACATGGCCGAGGTAAAGAAGCTTAGCAATTTGATATACCGAAAATGACATTTATGGATTCCTACGAGCAATTAATTGTGAGTTCTGCTGGCTTTCCAAGAAGAGTGGTGAATTGGGAAGTTTAAATTTTTTCTGTAAAAGTATAATAGAACGGTGAAAGTAAGAGGCAAAAAAATAGTGTAAAATGTAATGAGATAATAAGGTATAAGAAGAAGGACACAAGAATTTATTTCAGTTTGGTCTTTCTTTTCACTTACATCTAATTTTTAAGCTATCAATCTAATTTTTAAGCTACCACTTGAGATTTATTATTATCTTGGAAGAATTCAGTGGGCTCCTTGTAATGCTATAATATAGTTTTATGCTCTGTTTTAAGAGCTTATAATTTTTCTTTTTGTACTCTAACTAAGTGCTTCTCAAATATCTTGAGAAGTTTCTTTACAAGAATTTTTTTTTTGAGATGAAGATGAGATTGTTTATACTGAATGAACTCTTTAATGTAGAGTATATTTAATAGTTGAAGTTTAGTTTTTGAAATAGGAAAGAGTAGAAGTTTTTGATAGAAGATTTTGGTAGAATTTTAGTATATACAATGTAAAAACATTAAATATATTTTCAAATAAAGTTTTATTTATAGATTTATGTCTTAATTATACGTTAAAGACGTTATCCAACAGTTATTCTATAAAACTATCCATTAACTAATTGCATTTAATGCGTCTACTATTCATAGTTCGAACTTTGGAGTGTCAGTAGACAAATTTTGCAGAGACTATAAGTTAAAAATTTTAACGTTGAACTTCGAAGTTCGTTTGTTTTAAAGTAAAATTCAAATTTTCATATTTGGCAAATATTTACATGTTGGAACATATAAACTTTCAAAGTTTAAAGTTCTTCTGATAAGTGTGAACAGTTGTTTCATATTTCTATAGTGCCTTCGAAATTTGAATTTTGGTACCCAAAATTCGTCTGTCAGTGAGTAACTCAATAGGACACAAAAGTTCTTTTTTTCGAAATTCGAATTTGCAAAAATCAAAATTTGTTTGTTAGAGAGTAACTTTTATCAGACTTAGATCAAAGTTCAAATTTTAGAAGATCGAAGTTCGTCTCTTAAAGGGATACCTAAATAGACTTACACATTGTTCTCCTAAAGTTCAAATTTTCAAAATTAAAGTTTATCTGTCACAGAAATAATTTGAAACTCTTTTTGAATTTCACTTTCAAATGGACTTTCATATATCTACAGACAAATTTTCCAATTTTCATAACTTAAGTCTTACTTGAAATTCAAATTTTCATAGTTTGAAATTCGTCTGTCAGAGGTAATAACTTTGTAAATTTGAATTTCAGTTTTTAAAGTTCGAATTTTCAAAGTAACATAAAGTTTAACACTTTAAAATTCATCTGTTAATGAGTATTTTTTAAATACATCATGAGCTAACATAAAAACACATTTTAAAAATATTTGTGTGCAAGATCAAAATTTTTTACTCATGTGAAGTCAATGAGAAATCCTGCAACTAATCTTATACTCATTTTATCTTGGATTTCTTCACATGAGATTTTTTATATACCTTTGATATCTTTCTTCCAAGCTCCAGTTGGTTTGGAATCATCAAAATACTTGATTCCATATTCTTCTCTTTTTTGATGATGACAAAACAACTTGCAAACTGGACTAGTACTTGGGTTAGCTTCTAAGAGCTCTCCTCAACATATGCATTAAAATTCAAAGATAAGTGTAGCATGTACAACAGATCAAAAAGAAAAACAAAGAACTCATTAAATTCATCCAAAGTTTCGGTACAGGTATATGACATTGTAAACACAAAATTCAAAGGCAAGATTGTCATTCATTATAAAAGAGATATAGGAAATATGAACAGCAATATAAGAAAGACCAAGCAATCCTAAGATCTAATCACTTCTTCTTGGGCTTGGATTTCTTGCTGTAGGTCTTGCCAGATGGTCCTACAACAGTTTTTCCAGTTTGCTCAGATGACTTCTCCCCCTTTTTGGCATCATCAGGAACTTGAACATGTATAGCAGGAGGAGGTATCTGGGATACTGGAATAGCTCGAAAAGGCATAGGGACAAAAGGCAGTTCAGGATCAAGCTAAGGAAGAGGTGAGGAAGCTTCAAGGCTTGCTTCTTCATCATTAGAGACCTCAAGAAGCTCTTGCATCTCTTGTCTAGAAAGAGCCAGTTGAATCCTTCTTTCCTTTGAGAGACTATAAGCAGAAAGTGGTGAGGGAGCAGGAGCAGGAGGACAAAACATTTTTTCGAGCCTCAGCCTTTGGGCTTTCAAAATAGCATCATCTGCAATAGCCACCAGATCCACGTATGGTACATTGCTTTTCTCTTTATCCAGAGCAGCTTGAATATTTGGTGGAGTAGTTATGGTTGCTACAAGTTTCTTCATTTGCTCATATTCTTGAGTAGAAAGAATTGAATCATGAGTATCTTTAGTGTCGCACTTGGAAAAATGTGACGGAAGGAAAAAATGAACAAATCTGGTCTTCGTGAGAAAACTGATTCGTGAGGAATGGGACGGAAGGAAAAAAGGAACAAATTGGGTCTTCGTGCGAAAACCGATTCGTGAGGAGTCACCACCAAAATTTTGAGGAAAATTTTGGGAAACCGAATTGGAGAGGAAAAGGATGGTCTGCGTAATCAAAGTTGGATTCGGGAGTCGATTGTGCGTGGAGAAGGTGTTAGGCACCCCACAACACCCATTTCTTGGAATGGTTACCTTATGTTGATTGTGCAAATTAATATGACTTTAAAAGTATTTTGATTTTCCTTTTATCATTCACATGCAAGAACAAGGGTAGAGAAGAAATTAGGAAAATTTGAGAAATTTGGAAAACAAAATAAAGAAAATAAATTACATTAGAAATCGAGGAGATTTAAGAAAAAATGAGGAAAATGAATTGGGAAAATAAATTGGAAAATATTTATTTATTTACAAAGGCGGACTTGACCCAAGATCAGAGCCTGAGGCCTATGTACCCTGCGATGTGGATCAAAGTCCACGTAGTTCAGGACTAGAAATGCGTGTCTGTTGGTGGGTATTTTTTATTATAATTTTTGTAATTAGAGAATACTAATTGAGAATAATTTTTTTTTTGCAAACAAAATAATTTTTTGAGATTGAGTTAGTGTGTTTTAATTTGAAAAAAATAATTTAATTTCACTTTACTTACTCCGATTTTATTTTGTTTAAAAATATTTTTTTATTCTTATTTTTCCTTAATTTAAATTTTTTTAATACTTTTGTTTGACTTAAAAAAAAACCATCATATTTTTTTTATACTCTTGAAAATTCCTTTTTCTTTTTTAAAAACAACTGATCTACTTGTTGCACACTCGCAGTCATGCCCAATAGGTCAATTCCTTAATTACTTGCAGAAGTTCTAAACCTTACGGTACAACGATTTTATTATACTAGTAAAGCAAAAATTTTGAAAATACTATTATTCTTCCATTTTGAGATAAGGATTAAAATTGGAAAAACTTGTTATATCATCGCAATTTATTTGTTATGAAATATAATTATTTTCTTAAGAGAAGATTCAATTGGTATGTTTGCGTAAACATGCGTGGGTTCTGGAAACCTCCCGTGGTGTGGTTACTATATCGATTATCTCTATTATTCATTTTATTATTATTTTATTTTATTTATTTATTTATGAGAAAATAAAATTTTGGAGGAAAAGGTCATTGGGACCTATTATACATATACCTTCGTAATATACTGTGCAGCCCCGTAGGCTCACTCGGTGCGATTGTTTTAGGGGTCTGCGAAAGTTCTCAAAACATTCGTGACCAATTTTCTAAAGCAAATAAAAAATATATATTATGCCTAATATTTACAAAAGTGTATAATTTTGTGATAATGGGTGTAACCGTGCAAACTCAAATAACTTAAATACAATCATAAGATGATGAGATGCAAACTCTAGTGTCTTCCTCATTGTCTTCCTTTGCTTCGTAGTTGATAGCTCCCATCTCCCATGCTTGGTCTGATGATGATGGCCTTGATTCCTCTCAGGCTTGGTTTATGCTCTCATGGTGCTCAAAAAAGATAAAAGAGTATTAGTATTCTCCTTGAGGAACCCTCTCGACTAAAAATTTAGGTACACTCATAATGCCAATTCTTAAGATTCAGGTGTATGAAATTTCAGCCCAAAAACCTAATATGATGGACATAATCCAAGCTTCAAAACACAGGGCTTAAACATTATGACCATTTTTATCTTGATTTGTCCTATTGTCCAAGCACGACAACACACATTTTTGAAAAAGCGAATTTTATGCCTATGATCCCCTATCCATGACCCAAAATATTACGTACAGGTATGACAAACAAATCAATGCTCACGTATAGAAATACAAGGTAATAGAATAACTTGAGGAGCCTAATATCAAATAGATTTGTGCCATTATTGGATGAATCTAACACATGAGACAAAACCAATGAGCTTACAACAGTAAAGACAAGCTTATAATGTCAAGGTAAGGTGTAATGGGCGTGACTTGGGGCTAGAAACAAGAACATTACCGTAACACTTAAAACATGCCTTCCCATGCAAAACCAAAGTTGACTGAGCATTGCATTAAACTTAAGCAAGACAAAGGAACCAGTGATAGAACATCCCTCAAGTTTTGCCCCAACATGACCGAAAGTTTGAGTATGCTCATAGACACTTACCAAATACATTTAAAGGAACACATTTTTCGTTCCGAATACTACCACCCTAATGAAGGATTCAACCCATGGTTGGAAATTCAAGATTTGTCAAATATTTGACAAATAGATTCAAATGAAAGCATCGCACATCATATTTTTCTGACAAGGACGCTGGAATCTCAACCAGAAATCTGAACCAACACCAACATAGACTCAACACTCACACCACAAACCAATGCTGGCATAGAACTCTACACTCACACCACAAACGTGACTGAAGGTTACCAAGCATTTCAACTCATTATGGCCACAGTACATAATTTCCCATTGGAAACAACGAAGCAAATAGGAATAGAAGAATGTTACCTCGGACTTTGTCCGCGTTCCTTCCTTCCTACCACTCTGCCTGTTCTAATTTTCACACTCCCCTGTCTTTCTCTGCATTGCTCTGTTCGTGATTTATCTTTCCTTCGCGTTCTCGGTCTCCATCGTCTCACCTCCAGCCCCTCTCTGTCTCCACTGCTTCTGGTCTCAATTTCACCGCCTTTATTTCCTTTGAACTTTCTCGCGGCCCTGAAAATCTATCTTGGATTTTCAGCCCAAGTTTCTAGAGCTCCCCCCACCACGATTGCTCCTCTTGGTCCTTGATCACTATAGCCCTCTGTTCTTTCTTCTTTGCCTGTGCTAGCATCACTCGGCCTCCTTCCACTTTCGCTCTACTTCTTTGTTCCACCCACGGCCTCATGTCCCTCTTAGGTTTTTCCCCCTTTGCTTTGCTCTCGCGAGTACTCTCCGGTCTCTCTAGTGTTTTCCCCGAGCTCCAGCCCCCTGTTCACTCGCTTCCCATGGATTGTCGCTTTCTCTTGGTTCCCCTCTGCTTTTCTTCACCCACGGCTCCCTTCATTTCTTGCTTTGTCGTGGATCATCCTCAGCTTTCTTCACGCATGCTCCCTCTGCTTTTCTTCACCCGCGGCTCCCTTTATTTCTTACTCTGTCGTGGATCATCTTCAGCTTTCTTCACGCGTGCCCCCTTTTTTGCAACCGTGCACCTCTCCTTCTATTTCTTCTTCGGCCGTGACTGCTTCTTGTCTTCTTTACGGGTGCTCTACTCTCCGTCTTTCTCTCCCTCTATTTCTCTTTCCAGTCCTCGGCTCCCTTTGCTTTTCATGTGCTCCCTCTTCTTTTTCCTTTCCTGCATGCCTTTGGTTCCAGCGGCCCTCCTGTTCTTTCTTTTTCTTTTTAGTCTCCGTTTCTTTTTATGCCCAGACTGCTTTCGGCCCCCTGCTTTCTTTTCTTCGTGACAGATGCTCCCTGCTCTGTCAGGGCTACACCCCTCAGTCCAGGTCCACGAGCCCTCAATTGGGCTCATGGCATCTTGGGCCCAAAGTACCCCATTTTCTTTTTTTTTTTTCACTCTTTTAGTTTTAGATTTTTTTTATTTCATTTTTTGTTTTTTTATTATTTTTTTATTTGTTTTTTTATTTTCTTTTATTTCCTTTCTTCCTTTTTTATTATTATTATTTTTTGTTGTTTTATTTGTTTGTTTGGTTTTTTTTTTGTTTTATAAAATGCCTGGACAAAATGGGGTATTCACATTCAGCAACAGGCTCATGGGAGCTTGGTTCTTGAAGAGCCTCTTCCTCCATGCCATAGTCCAAGGGTGGACCAGGGCTTGCCTCATTGTTGGAGGCATGTGGAGTGTTCAGAGTGTCAGCAGCCTCAGCAACAGCATGTGCATTATCATCTGGTTCAGGAGAAGCTAGCTCAAATAGGCTTGGAGGATCAGGAGTGGGAGATCTAATAGCCTCAGAGGGTCCTGGTTGAGGTGGAGCTGATGTAGATGGAAAAACACTTCTGATGTCTTTATATGCATTAGTAACCACTTTCATATTCTTTGCCAACTGGAAAATCTGATCCTGTAGATGAGCAAACTTAGCATTTTGCTAATCTTTGATACTCAACATGAGTGCTGACAAACTGTCATACAATTTAGTGATCTTGGTTGGCTTGGCCCAGGTGGATGGAGTAGAAGGCACATGAGTCTGAGATGGTGGAGAAATAGGCTGAGAAGGTTGAGGTGTAAGCTGAAAAGGTGGAGCAGTCTTAGAGGTTCCTGCTTGTTAGAATGAGCCCCCTTACTCAGAACAAATCTTCTGACTTCCCAGCTCCTTTACCAATCCATCTTCCATCTTTCTTTTCAACGGTTATTCTCTGCAATTCTTCCTCCTTAAAAACTTCAGTAGGCTTGCCCTTTACTTTTTTCAGGTGTTAAATTATGGCATATTGAAGAATTTTGGAGATGATTGAGGCATAGGGCAGAGTGGATTCTCTCCTCTGATCTCTTGCTTTGATCATGCGTTGAAGAATGATATGTCCCTTGTTTAATAGCTTTCCACGCATGATAGCAGTCATCACATGTGCTTCAGCCCTTGTGATTAGATTGAAACCTCCCCTTTTGTTGAATATAATGCTAGACGCAATGTAGTGTAGAATTCTGACTTGGGCGCTGAGATTAGTGGTTTCAGTAAACTCAGAGGAGGTTTGTTTTCACGCCTTTTGAACAAAGTATTTAGCACAGTACTTTCTTTATAGTTCAAGAAGGCACCACCTTCCTCATCCATGTACTTTGAGGTGGTGACATCAAATTTCAATCCATCTTGCCCAGAGATTTCCAACACCTCATTGAAGGTCTCATCAGTTAACCAGATGGTTTTAGACCTTAAATTGACTTCCCATTTTTCTTTCTTCCCATTGTACCTCAGGGCAGCATACGAAGTCTTAACAACATCATCATATCTTTACATAATTTCTAACAAGTTTTTGTATCTCATCATCCATAGCCTAGCATCAAAATTTTTGGAAATAAGGAATTCTTCCATATTTACACAATGAGGCTTAATTACCTTTTTACTGACAAACTTAGTGGTATACTCTCCCAGAATATAAGCATTGCTCTACACTGGCTGCGTGGTCAACTGGTATTCTCCAGAATCAGTGTTGGAGGAGGAAGAAGAAGCAGGAGGAACAGGAGCAGCAGGCTCAAGTTTCTTTGAGGGAGTAGGAGTAGTTTTCTTTGAATCTGCCTTGGGAGTTATTTTTTGTTTCTTGGAAGAAGTTTCCTTGATAGATTCGCCCTTCCTTTTCTGAGGTTCACCTTCCTTTGAGGCGTATTGAGATTTAACTGCTCTCTTTGGCCTTGACTCCCTTTTCCCAACTTCCGAATTCTTAACTCTTGCCATTCTTGTAGATGAATGATGCAGAAAGATGCAAGGAATGGGTTTATAAGGTGCAAAAAGAAGTTTAATCAGTGGGAAAAGAGAATTCGTGAGTGGAGTTAATGGGAATTTAAGAAAAGATACGAACAGACTTGAGATAGAGATGAATAGGGTTGCACCTGTTCAGAGGAAGACCTTTGGTTTTAACTTCTGTAACTGTTCAACAGACGAATTTTGAGGGGTCAAAATTTGAATTTCTAGCAGTTATGAGTTATCCCACAAGGAGAGACTTACTAATAGACGAATTTTCACCTTGAAGTTCGTCTGATAGAGGCTGAGATTAATGCACAAGAAGCAACAGACGAACTTTGAGTCATCAATGTTCAAATTTCATGAATTCACACAGCAAACAAATATGAACAATATAGGCAACAGATGAATTTTGCCTTTGAAAGTTTGTCTTATAGAGACTTAATCAACAAAGCAAATTTCAACAAACGAATTTTGATTCAAAAATTCGAATTTCAATATTTTGTAAAGATTTTCAAAAATACAAATTTTGAGATATAGAAATTCGTAGAGTAAGCATTTTGAACAGGAACAATATTCACATTGTACTTCTGAAATTCAAATTTCCATTGTTCAACAAATGAATTTCGAAAGTTATAAAAGTATTGTTACAATGTGTAAGCAACTGAAATTCATCTTATGAGCATCTAAGTTTGAATGTTAAGCATGCTAATTCATCCAAAAACACAATTCAACATGGAAATTTGTCTAATAATCATTTAAAGTGCGAATTTCAAGTTTCTGATCTTACAAATATGGTCTGAAAGTTCAAATTTTCAGCTTCCTTCCGCATCTTTTATTTGCGCAAGTCTGATTAGTTCTAGTATACAGATTTTCTATCATCTAACCTCATGTGGAGCACCTACAACACATCTCAAATGCACTCCGATGCTAAAGTTAATATTAATTCAATGTCAGAAACTATAAATGGATGTATATAAGGGCTTACTTACAACTCATTGGGATTTACCATTCCTAATTCTCTTCTAATTTTGCAGTGTCTATCTTCTGCAAGAGGCTTAGTCAGAATATTTGCAATTTGACCTTCAGTAGGGATGTATTCCAATTTGATGTCTCCTTTTAAAACATGATCCCTTATGAAGTGATGCCTTACTTCAATATGTTTTATGCTTGAATGCATGACAGGATTCTATGATGCTGATAGCACTTTCATTATCACACTTTATCGGTATTTTCTTCATCTCAATCTTAAGATCTTCAAGTTGTTGCTTCATCCAAAGGACTTGAGCACAACAGCTGTCAGCTGCAACATATTTAGCTTCTGCTGTGGAGAGAGTCACACTGTTTTGCTTCTTGCTGAATCATGAAACCAAAGATCCTCCTAGAAACTGACATGTTCTACTTGTACTTTTTCTGTCAGTTTTAAATCCAGCAAAGTCAGCATCAGTATATCCCGTGAGCTCTTCTCCATTGCCTTTGGGATATCAGAGTCCCATCTGTGATGTTCCAATTAGATACCTGAAAATTCTTTTCACAGCTATTGTATAGGACTTTTTGGGACATGATTAGAACCTTGTACACATGCAGACACTGAACATAATGTTAGGTCTGCTAGTTGTTAAATACAACAGGGATCCAATCATTCTCATATACTAAATTATGTCAAAGGTCTTTCCTCCTTCATCCATATCAAACTTTGTTGTAGTAGCCATAGGAGTCGTCATCGACTTGGCGTTTTCCATGCCAAACTTTTTCAGCAATTTTTTCAGATATTTTGATTGATTAAGGAAGATGTCATCATCACATTACTTAATTTGCAACCCAAGGAAAAAGTTGAGCTCACCTATCATTGACATTTCGAATTCACTTTATATTAGCTTAGAGAAATTCTTATAAAGAAATTCATTAGTAACACCAAATATAATGTCATTAATATAAATTTGAACAATAAGTAAGTCTTTATTTTCTTTCTTGGTGAATAGAGTTGTATCTACTTTTCCTTTATTAAATTCCTTTTCAGTTAGAAAATTACTTAGCCTTTCATACCATACTCTAGGAGCTTGTTTTAATTCATAAAGAGTTTTCTTTAGTTTATAAACATGGTTTGGTTTTGTTGAGTTCTCAAAACCCGGAGGTTGATCAACATAAACCTCTTCCATGATATATCCATTCAGAAAAATACTTTTTACATCCATTTGATATAATATTTTGTTTTTCATGCATGCATAAGCCAAGAGGATTCTTATAGCTTTTAGTTTAGCAACTGGAGCAAAAGTTTTCTCATAAGCAATACATTCTTCTTGATTATATCATTTGGCAACTAATCTTACTTTATTTGTAATGATTGTTTCTGATTTATCAAGTTTATTTCTAAAAACCCATTTAGTTCCAATAATAGGATGATTTTTAGGTCTAGGCACTAAATGCTAAACTTGATTTCTTTCAAATTGATTTAGTTCATCTTGCATAGCAAGTATCCAATATTCATTAGTTAAGACTTGTTCAGCACACTTAGGTTCAATTTGAGAAATGAGTGCACAGTTGTTTATTTGATCCCTAAGTTGTCTTCTAGTTTTAACTTTCTCTTTGACATCCCCAATCACTTGAGCAACTGGATGATTCCTTTAATATCTTCAAGCTTTAGGAAGTTCTTGAGACATTTCTTCATTGTTTTCAAATTCAAAATCTTTCTCCTAAATATCTCCCTCTATATTAGTAAATTCAGATATTTTTGGAGGTTCAATTTTATCTTCTCCAGAAAAATTCAAGTTCTTAAAGTTGGAAATAAGATCATCTTCATCAATGATATACTTGGAAACAGTTTCATTTTCAATAAACACAACATGCACAGATTCTTCTTTAGTTTTAGTCTTTTTATTGAAAACTTTATATGCTTTGCTTCTACTTAAATAGCCAAGAAATATACTTTCATCTGATTTGGCATCAAACTTACCCAGATTCTCTTTTCCATTACTGTAAATGAAGCATTTGTAGCCGAAAACATGCAGGTGTGAGAGGTTTAACTTCCTTCCTTTATACAGCTCATAAGGTGTGTTCCCCAGAATTAGTCTGATGTAGGCTCAGTTAATGATATAGCTAGCTGTGTTTGCTGCATCAGCCCAAAAAACTTGAGGAAACTCCTTTTCGTTCAGCATTGCTCTTGTTATTTCTCCAATTATTCTGTTCTTCCTTTCCACCACTCCATTTTGCTATGGAGTCCTTGGTGTTGAAAAGTTGTGAACAATTCCATGCTTTTCATAGTACTCCAAAAAGTTTGAGTTTTCAAATTCTCCTCTATAATCAGACCTGATAGACACAATGGAAATACCTTTCTCATTTTGTATTTTCTTAGCCAAGGTTACAAATGTATCAAATGTTTCACTTTTGGAGGAAAGAAATAAAGTCCAAGTAAATCTAGAGTAATAATCTACAATCACAAGTACATACAAGTTTCCACCAATGCTTTTTACTCTAAATGGATCTATCAAATCCATATGCAACAATTGTAGCGGTCTAGATATAGTAATTACATTTTTAGATTTGAATGATGATTTAGTTTGTTTCCCTTTGAGGCATGCATCACATTTTTTATCCTTTTCAAAAGAAAATTTCGGTAATCTAGTGACTAAATCATTCTTAATCAATTTTGTCAATTGGTTCATGTTAACAAATGACAGTCTTCTATGCCACAACCAACTAGTATTATCTTCAGTAATTAAACATACAGAATCTAAGGAGGGAAGCTCATCAAGATCAATGGTATAGTAGTTATCATCCCTTTGAGCTTTGAGGATCACTTTACGATTACTTTTTCGGATAACCAGGTAGAACTTTAAGTCAAACAGTACCTAGTTCCCTTTGTCACATATCTGACTCACACTCAGCAGGTTGTGATTGTGTCCAACTACTAACAGCACATCTTTTATAGATGTTTTAGGATTCTTGTCCATAATACCAATGCCAACTATTCTGCCATATTGATCACCTCCAAATGTCACATTTCCTCCTTTCTTATCTCTAAAGGTGATAAACTTCTCCTTATCACCAGTCATATGACTTGAGCAAGCACTGTCCATATACCATTTGTTGCTTTTTCTTGCTCTAAGATAGACCTGTAAAACAAGGTTCAGTTTTTCTTTTTAGGTACCCAAATCTGCTTGAGTCCTTTTTTGTTAGTGGCATTTTTTCTAGATACAGATGTACCTTTGAGAACCCATTCTACCTTTCTATTAAGTCCATTTTTCTTCAATAAATATGAACTGGACACATGTTCCTTCTTGTTACAAAAGTGACAGGTGGTAAAGGGACTGCTAGATTGTGATATAGGAAGAAAGCAATGCAGATAATACTTTTGTTTCACATATTTTGGTTGACCATAGGATTCAATACGTTTTGAAGAGTGACTTTTCTTTTTATGTCCATGAGCATGCACAAAATGTCTCATATAGAAATTTTGATTTTTCTTTTTATTCTTTTCCTTAACTGCACATGGATCATTGTCAAGTCCAGCTTTTCCTTATACAATTCTTTGACTTCCTAATAAGGCAAACATATCTTTACCCTTAGTGAGTTTAGCCATGGTTTTCAAAAGATGTTCATTGTTTTTCTTTAGTTCAGTACATGATGTGCAGCAAACAAATTTAGTTCCATGTAGAGATGTAGTGTCAGATAATTTGCAATCAGATTTTAACTTGCTAATCCTTTTCTTAGCCAGTTTTAGTTCTTTTGCAATCTTAATAAACTCATCATGCAGATCATAGAATGCATCAAGCAATTCAGAATAGGAAGGTTCATATTCATATACCTCATCTTCATGATCACTGTTGGATGAACTTGCAGTCTCTTCATATGCGAGTGCCATTAGGTAGATGTTGACAATTTCTTCCTCATCTTTATCTTTTTCATCTAAGCTATTGCCCCCAGATTGATGAGATGTATGTCTTTTTCTTTTTGCCCTTGTCAGCAGGTTTCTTTTCTTTTTCTTGCTTTTTCAAAAATTGAGGATAATTTCATTTGATGTGCCCTTGCTTTTTACATTCATAGCAGGTGATAGGGTCTTTGCTTTCTTTCTTGTTGTCTGCAGCTATTCCTTTCTTAAAGAATCTTTTATTTCGTTTCTTGCTGTAGGATCTTCTGAATTTTCTAACCAACATAGTGAGAGTCTCTTTATCTTGGTCTTTTTCATTATCAGACTCTTCTTCTTTTTCTTTAGCAGCTTTCAATGCAAAACCCTTTTTCTTCTTGTCTTGAGCTAATTCCTAAAGAGCCTTCATTTTACCCTCATACTCCTCAAGACTACCAAAGAGTGCTATGACATAAGTCATTGACTCTCCTCTGGTTTCTTTAATCACTGTCACTTTTGGTTGTCATTCTAGAGGAAGAGCTTTGAGGATTTTTCTAACCTCCTCTGGCTATGTATACTCCTTGCCAAGACTCTTCAGTTGATTCACAATAAGAGTGAATCTCTTTTGCATTTCTTTGATACTTTCTCCTTGCACCATTCTGAAGCTCTCATACTCACCGATGTAGGTGTTCAACTTGTTCTCCCTTACTCCAGTGGTTCTTTCGTGAGCAATTTCTAGAGTATCCCACATACCCTTGGCAGTTGTACATTGTGACACTCTATAAAATTTGTCCTGGTTGAGTACACTAACCAGGCAATGTTTTGCTTTAAAATTTAACAGGACTCTTCTCTTATCTTCCTCATTTCACTCATCTTCTGGCTTCTCTTTGTATTTGTCATCATCCTGCAACTTCATTGGGACAAAATCTCCCTTTTGGATAACTGACCAGATGTCTAGATCAATGAACTGAAGATAGATTTGCATTCTCATCTTCCAGTATACATAATATTCTCCACTGAAACTATGAGGTCTGTTTGTATTGTTTCCCTCTGGTAGGATACTCCCTCTAAAGCTAGCCATGGATTTTCCTGGATTGTTAGATCTTTTGCTTGGGAAACTGGACTCTGATACAACTTGTTAGTTCTGCTAGCTTCTCAAGAGGGTGGTGAATTAGGAAGTTTGAATTTTTTCTACAAAAGTATAATAGAGCAGTGAAAGCAAAATATGCAGAAAAACAAAGTGCAAAATGTAATGAGATAATAAGCCAGGTATAAGAAGAAGGACACAAGAATTTATCTTGGTTTGATTTCTTTCTCTTGACCTACGTCTAGTCCTCAAACTACCACTTGAAATTTTTCACTATCTTGGAAGAATTCAGTGAGCTCCTTGCAATGCCATAGTACAGTTTTGTTCTCTGTTCGAAGAGCTTACAATTTCTCTTTCTGCACTCTAGCTAAGTGCTTCCCAAACCCTTTGTGAAGTTCCATCATAAGAAAATTTTTCCTCCAAATGAAGAAAAGATTATTTACAGCAAATGAACTTTCTAATGTAGAGTATATTTGACAGTTGAAGTGCAGTTTTTGAAGTGGGAAAGAGTAGAAGGCTTTGATAAAAGATTTTGATAGAATTTCAGTATATACAATGTAAAAACATTACCCATATCTTCAAATGAAGTTCTATTTATAGATTTATGTCTTAACTATACATTAGAGACAAGATCTAGCCATTAGAGACGTTACCCAACAGTTACTTTGTAAAATTATCTGTTCACCAACTGCATTTAATGCGTCTAACATCCAAAGTTCAAACTTTGGAGTGTCAACAGATGAATTTTGCAGAAATTGTAAGCTAAAGGCTTTTAATGTTGAACTTCGAAGTTCATCTGTTCTAAAGAAAAATTTGAATTTTCATCTTTGACAAGGATTTCCATGTTGGAACATACATATTTTTAAGTTTAAAGTTATTTTGATAAGTGTAAACAGTTGTTCCATATTTCTATAATGCCTTCGAAATTTGAATTTTGATGCCCAAAATTCGTCTATCAATGAGCAACTCAATAGGACACAAAAGTTCTTCTTTTTCAAAATTTGAATTTGCAAAAATCAAGGTTCATCTGACAGAGAGTAACTTTTATCAGACTTATACCAAAGTTCAAATTTCAGAAGACCAAAATTCGTGTGTCAGAGGGACACATAAACAAACTTACATATTATTCTTCTAAAGTTCAAATTTTCAAAACTAAAGTTCATCTGTCAGAGAACTAATTTGAAACACTTTTTGAACTTCACTTTCAGATGAACTGACATATCTACAGACAAATTTTTCAATTTTCATAACTTGTGTTTTAACTAAAATTTCAATTTTCATAGTCTGAAATTCGTCTGTCAGAGGTAATAACTTTGTAAGTTCGAATTTTAGTCTTCAAAGTTTCAATTTTCAAGATAACATATGAAATTTAACACTTCAAAATTCATCTGTTAGTAGGTATTTTTCAAATACATCATGAGTTAACATAAAAACACATTTTAAAAATATGTGTGCAAGATTAAAGACTTTTACTCATGTGAATTCAATGAGAAATCCTACAATTAATTTTATACTCATTTATCTTAAATTTCTTCACTTGAGATCTTTTGTACACCTCTGATATCTTCCTTTCAAGCTCCAATTGGTTTGGAATCGTCAAAACACTTAATTCAACATGAATAAGAGTTTAAATTTTTTGTTAAATATCAGTGACGGAAGTTAATTTCTGAAAATTGTTACTGAGTTTTTTAATTGCTACCCATACTTCTTAAATTTGTAAATTCTAAAAGTGTTTTGAAATATTTAAAATATCATGTTGCAAGGTTAAGAATTAGTGATGATTGTAAAAAAATTTTAATGGTAAATTTAGTTCTTTATAAGAATTTTAATTTTAAAAATATTAAACATCATAAATTTATTTTATAGGTCTTTTAATATTATTCTCTCTTGAATTATATTGTTTTTAGACTTATAATAATAATATAGGCAAGCCAGATGCACATCAATTTTGTTTTGAGTGGCAGTCAAATCAGTAAGCGCTTGTTTGGATTATATTTTTTGTAAAAAGTCTGTTAAAATAATCATAATTTATAAAAACGAAGTTTAGATAAAAGTAGAAAAGTTTACCACAAACCTATTTGGATAAAAAAGAAAAAAATGATAATTAGAAACTATTGTTTGGTTTACAAAAATGTAAACCAAAACAAGCAATTGACCCACCAAACCCTGCTCCAAAAGCACAACACAACGCACTTTTAGATAAGTCATTAGTTCATCTTGTCCTTTTTATTAGTTACATTCTAAAAGTTTTGTATGGTTCTAAATGTAAGTTATTTTCTATGAATTTTTAGAGTGTGAATTATTTTATTTCTAGAATGCTCTTATTTAATTATGAAAGAGGAAATAAATCATTTGAATTTGTAATATTTATTAGAGGGTAAAGATAAACACAAATTTTAAAATAATTTTGATAATATAACAAATTTTTCTTGGTTTCAATAAGGTAGTTAGAAGTAGTTTACATTAATGACTAGTAGATATTTTGTCATCTCACGGTACATAAGACAAAAATATTGCGTCTTTTTTTAATAGTTATGCCCCCCCCCCATACAATTAATGCAGTCACTTGTGGTTAATGTGTGTGAGAAATTCGGGCACATAAGTAGGGGGATGCAATGCATGATGGTAGGAGTGAATATGGGCCGGGCCGGGTTTGACCCCTGCCTGATGCTCGGCTCGATGTTCTTCGGGCCAGTACCGAGCTGGCTCGATATTATATATATATTTTTTAAAAATATAAAAATTATTTAATAATAAAAAATATACTTATTTATACTTAAAAATAGATTTTATTAAAACATAATCTTAGCCAAAAAATAATTTTTTTAAAAATTTATGAATATTTAACCATTATACATTATTTTTACATAAATATTAAGGTAAAAAACTAATTCAAAATTTAGAAAATATTTGAAAAATTAAAATCTTAAAATGTTTTTATAATATTTACATAGTAAATGTATTATATTAGATATATGAAGAATAAAAATCCTACAAAATCAATTAAGATATATAAAATAATTGAAAGAAATTAAAAAATATATATATATATATATATATAGTTCGGGCCGGGCCGGGATTAGGGTGTCTGACCCTAACCCCGGCCCGGCCCGAAAGTTGGCCCAGCCTGATTGACCCAAAAGTGGTCGGGCCGGACCGGGCCATTCGGGCTCGGGCCAACATGTTCACCCCTACATGATGGTTTGACTTTGGATGGATAACAGCCGAGGTTGGGTGACTTGAGATGACTCTATGCCCATTTTGAGCATGGTTGGGCTTGTACTGAAATTAAAAATTATAATTACATTCATTCAAAATATTTTTTTTGTTGAAAATAAATATTTGGATCAAAAAGTATTTTTTTAAATTATAAATAATCAACAATTTTACATTAGTATTACATAATATGAAGTTAAAAAATTAACTTAAAATTTTAAATAAAATTTAAATGATTGAAACAATAAAAAGTCTTTATAATGATTATAAAATCAATTTATTATATGAAATACATTAAAAAAATCTTATAAAATAACCAATAATCATGGAAGATGAAAAAATACATAAATATGTTTGTGCATTTATATTAGGCCGGGTTAGCCAACAACCCAATCTTGTGCTTAGCCTAACATGGTATAACTTTTATTTTGTTTCTTTTTTTCGTTTTGGCCCAACTTATCCGAAGTGCTTAGGCTAGAACAAATCCAATCATGCCACCAAGGCACATGCAGTTGCATATATGTTTAATACAAATGAATAGGAGTGGAAATTAATTAGACCCGTGAGAGGGGCATATAGTCTTATCTATATAAAACTTGGTCTCACATAACTTATTTAACTAAATAGGTCAAACTCAGATCTATGGACAAGTCTATTTAGTTAAATAGATATGACCTATTTAAATAAAGTTTAACTTAAAATCTATTAGACTAGACCTATTTAAATTATTTTTATTGTTATTATTATTATTATTATTTAATATATATAATATAATTAACATAAATTAGTTTTATAAATGTCTTTATTTCTTTGATAGATTAAAATAGGTATAAGAACATGCGTTATATGTGCTAAGACATCATTTCTCATTGTGTTTGTTTTGCCACCTTTTTGTGTATAAGAGTTAGCGTATTAATATATAAGAAGTCCTACATCGACAAAATTACAAGAGAAGAGAAGTGGGTTAAGTTTATAAAAGTAAAAATGTTAGCTATTTTTTCATTATATTACTTAAACATATAAGTCATAAAATAAATATATATAGACCATGCATTTAATGATTAAAAGTTTAAAGTTTGAAATATTTTTTTTAAATTAAAATTGATAGTTTTTTTTTACTTTACTTTTTATAGGTTTTAAGAGAGATGAGGCTTTAAATTTATAATATAGACCTTATCCATTTAGTTAAAATCTAATCTAACCTAACTTGTTGCTAACCCTACAAATGAAAACATTTTTAGGTTCAACATTTGCCTATGAAGTTACTTTCGAAGATATGTAGTTGTTGGCCTTTGATTAGTTTAACATAAACACGAGAAGAAATCATTACTGCTCTTTTTAACTTTTGAACATGCATGATAATATATTAATCTGATAACAATTCTTTACCTGTAACTTTTCCGCCCAATTTCTTGGGAAACAAACAGCTCCTTTGTACAAGCAAAGAATAGAATCCCCTGCAGCCGACCACTTTGAGTCAATTCTTTTTATTAATGTTTGCTAAAATATGAAGGTGTCAAACTGTCAAATACAGGAGCCTGTGGTCCAGTTTATGAAACATTAAAATACATACATCTTTATCCCTACCTCTTTCCAAGAAATTAACTTTATTTTCTGAACAAGAAAACACGAGTCAAGTTTGTTGGGTTGATGTGATTCATTCATGCGAGCTGATCCTAACAAAAACGGTTTAATTGCCACTATGATATTAAATCTTTTTTTTTTCTGGCCGGGTAAGGAAATATATATTTTATAACTAAAAGGAAATATTAAATCATATTAACTCGGTATTATATAACAAAGTAATGAATGCCAAGAAGCCGACCATTTCAGTCTCTTGTTTAATGTTCTTCTTTTGTAGACACACTTCGCAACTTTGTCAACAATAGGAGCTATACTTTTTTTTTTGCCAACTTAATTAGGAATCTATGAAGTCTACTAACAGCATTTTTATTAATTAGGATGTTAGGTTGGTGACGATCAAAAAATAATAATAATTCCCAATGTATAACGAATATTTGAACAGGGAATTAACTCTTATATGAACCAATTTGATAAGGTCAATCAACCTAAATTATTCACCATCTAGATAGAATTTTTAAGATATTAATTTATTATAAGCACAACTAAATTTTATGAGATTTGGCTTGTTATAAACTGGTAACAAGGATTAATCTTTCTCAATAATTGGTAGAACACTCTACAACTAAGTTTGTTCACTTTTCAACTAAATTTGTTCCATATATAAAAGTTGAGAATCGAACTCCTAATCATTTACTTTAAAAGAAGAGGGCATGTACCATCCAGACCAACTTGAGTTATTAAACTCAAATTTTTATTATGATAGGATGCTAAAAATAAGATGGAAGGACTTTTCTTTTTATGAAATAGAAAGCCAAAACAAAGAAGAATAAATACTACATGTAACTAAAAATACATTGATATTTAAAAGTGTGTATATATATACATACACATATTAGATACACTATACATTTATGTACTTGTAGATATGCACCTATTTGATCTACTCTATACCATTTATATTGCTGTAAATTTTGAAAGTAAAATAAGACTCTTTTTTTAAATGAGAAAAATACGTATCTTTTAAGTTTTAAAAGTAAAGCATCTCATGAATTTAATAAGAACATAGACATATTGGATTCTTTATATTCATAGTGACATTAATCCATTTTTCCTCTATCTTCTTTAAATATACTCTCTATATAAGTGTTGTTAGAATTAGATTGGACCAGTTAATTCAACTAGTTAAATTGGGAATAGGTGTCAGGTTTAGTTGGAACAAAGGCAAGAACTTGCCAAAACTGGTCGAAATAGTTATATATACTAATGCGAATAGATTGTGAGCCGGTCAAATTATTTTGAATTTTTTTTATAATTTTTAAGATAAAATAACATTATTTTTAGTATTAAATAATATTATTTTTTATATAATTTTTTTCCTTTTTATATAATATATAACGTATAAAATTAAAAATATACTAATTTTATTACTACCAATTTGATTACAATTTAATTATAATTAAACTATTAAACCTTAAATTAATACTTTAACCAATTTAATTTTGATAATATTGCTCTACATAATTACTTTCACAAAGGAATGTGAAAGATTCGACCACAAGTCAAATAAAAAATTTTAATTATTTTACATTCACCATCTCTTGAAAAATGAATGAGTAACTTATTTTTTCAAAAAAATATTTAAATTAAAAATTTTAAATTGATTTTTTTATATCTCTGAATATTATTGGAATCTAATTAATCAAGTTATAATTAAATAGACTAATTAAAAACAATTTTCCTGCGCTTATTATTATTATTATTATTATTATTATTATCCCAAAAAATTTCTTTTTTTACCTCTAAAAAAAACTATTCTTCGGATCGTAGAATGTTGTTGGCATTTTAATTCTGAACACGTGGCAAACAATAATTGGCGGAACGTTAAAAAGGCGCATCAGAAAATGGTGACAGCTCAAACATCCAACGACACAAAAAGTCATTGGCTAATAATCCTTTTACTTTACATCGCCAATCAATCAATCAGACGGCAAATCCCCTTTGTCAAGGTAGCCGTTAGACCCTCTCCAAAAAGTGGTTCTCCCTTCGTTACTCATTAAAGCTGGCATACAATCCAAATTTAAATATATTTTTTATTATATTTTTATTTTATAAAATATAAAATTTAAAATACATATAATTTTATAATTATTATTTTTTAAAAAAATATTATTATTATATATAAAAATTAAAATAAAAAATTATAAATCTCTGGACATCCAAATTTAATTTGGATTGCTCATAGCAAATGATAAGCACTGATGGCAAATTCCCAAAAAAATACGATGCATGTTACATACCCGAACACACACACATGTATTATTCCTTTGTCACCAAGCAATCCTTCTCCCTCTTCACTCCTCCGCTCCTCCTCTGCTTTAAATTCCTTCGTCCATTCTCTTCTTCACTTTTCCATCTCCCACAACACCTTCTTCTTCTTCGTCTTCTTCCACTATGGTTTCCTCTGTTTCAAAATCCAGTCTTTCTACCCTATTACTTCCTCCTCCTCCTTCATCATCTACAAGCAGTACTAGTAGCAGCATCAGTGATGCCGACGATAGCAGCAGCTCTAGCCCTCTTTCGTCGGATCGATTCGATGCCCTTGACGTGAAAAAGTTTCAACTTTCTTCAATTCCCATTTCTGGGTTTTCCTCGCATCGATCCTTGGCTGTTCTCTCCGGTCACATCGGCTCTGTTTCTTGCTTGGCCTTGTGCGGCGAGTTCATCCTCAGTGCTTCTCAGGGCAAGGACATCATCGTATGGCAACAGCCTGATTTGAGGGTTTTCACGAAGTTCGGACACGGAGATGGATCTGTCAAGGCCCTTGTCTCTGTCGGCGACAAGGTTTTCACCGCGCATCAGGATAGCAGAATCAGAGTCTGGAAGGTTTCCAGAAGCTCGGAGAATGTGTTCAGGCTGGTCGATTCGTTGCCCACAACGAAGGACTATTTGGGGAAATTCATGAAGCAGAGCAACTACGTCCAAACTCGAAGGCACCACAAGAAACTATGGATTGAGCATGCTGACAGCATCTCATGCTTGACAGTTTCTAACGGCTTCATCTATTCTGGCTCGTGGGACAAGACCTTAAAGGTGTGGAGGCTCTCAGATTTGAAGTGCTTGGAATCAATTAAAGCTCATGATGATGCCATCAACAGCTTAGTTTCTTGTAAAGGTGTTGTATATTCAGCTTCAGCAGATGGAAAAATCAAGGCTTGGACACAAGGGAAGGAGAAATCCACACATTCCTTAAAAGGGATTTTAGAGGGTCACAAAGATGTTTCATTCAATTCTGTGGTTGTTTCTGATGATGGAAAGTGGGTTTTCGGAGGAGGATCAGATGGCTATATAATGGGATGGGAGAATAACAATAGTGATAATAACAGTAACATCAGTACCGGGAATTCTTCTGCTAAGAGTTGGAGTTTGGTTTCTGAAACAAAGGCACATGAAATGGCTGTATTGTGTATGTGTTTAATGGGGGAGTTTCTGTGCAGTGGATCAGCAGATAAGAGTATTGTGGTTTGGAGGAGAGAAGCTTTTGGGAAGCTTTGTAAAGTTGGGATCATAAATGGCCATGAAGGACCAGTGAAGTGCTTGCAGGCAAGTTTTGATAGAATTGGAGGTGGGTTTTTGCTGTACAGTGGAAGTCTTGATAAAAGCTTGAGGGTTTGGTGGGTTCCCAACTACAGTGATCAATCACAAGACAACTGAACAACAATACCACCAAGCTCTCTCAACAAATCCATTGTTGGATAAGGTTGTTTGAACTGGTAGAATCAAACCTTTTGTTGACTACGGAGTTTTTGGTTTGATTCTTGTCAGTCATCATTTCTTGGGAAAGTTTGCACCGTTCTGTCATGAAGCAGCAGATTCATATTTTTACTACGTCTGCTGTGTTTTCTTCTTCTTTGATTGGAGTAACACACAAAATACAAGGACAAAGTTTTATTTTTCCCCCTTTTTATTGTCTCCGAATTGCATTTTTGCTTTTCTGTCTCTTTTCGTGTTGTTCAATGTATGATATTTTGTAGGACTAAATCAAGGGGGGTTTTCTTGATTTCTTATTTTAGTACAGAAATTGGGAGGGAACTAAGATAGATAGCAACGAGGTGTGATTATACATTGTTAATTTCTTTATTCCGTATTCTTTTATTGTGATTGTTGTAATTGTAATTATGCATTTGAAGGATTGATTCAATTGATGGAAATTTTTTTCTTTTTCTTTTTAAAAATTGTTTCTCATGGGTGTATGATTGACTATGGTACAACCATTTGTAATTATTATAGCAGAATATGGCGTTTACAAGGAAGAACATGACACTTGGCATTGAAAAGAGTTTATTATGTTTCCTAGGTAGGTATCATTGAAGCTCTTCACCAACCAGAATAAAAATAAAAATAAAACATTGTTTTTAAAACAACAAAGATTCTCCCAACAAACTGATCTGTTGTATTTTAAGCTAAGGAATCTTGTCCCTTTTTAATAACCTCATAAATTCTTTACTTAACATGTTTATCAGTACATATGTGCTGCTACCAACAGCAATTATAACAATCAAATTATATGAGTACTAGGAATTTGATATATTTCTTACACAACATTTTGGCTTCGATATGTGGATAAAAAAAACACGTTGAAAAAGATACCTTTTATTTTGACCCTAATAATGTTTAAATATGAATTAATCAATAATATCAAATATCACACTAATGTCATTGGAAGAAAAAACAAAGTATATATGTGCTGATTGGTGTAGTTTGTTAGGGAAGATGAATTTTACATATCATAAAGACATTAGTGGCTAATAAGGATTAGTTCTTACTTCCAAATGAGGCCAAATGCAAGAAGATAAAAATCATTTGCCACAAAAGCCAATTTCTTTGTCACACAAACAGCAGAAATAAGAAAGATTCATGCAATGTATTTTGGATTGCTAAGAACAAAAACTTTATCTGTTACTAGACATTTGTGTCACCTTAATGCATATCATAATTCATCCTTAAAGAATTTGTTAACTAGTGCTGCTAAAATAATGAAGAGTGAAGTTAGATTTTCTTTCATTATTTACAAAAGTAGTTAAAAAAAGAAACCTTGAGAGTATAAATGTATTTTGTTAATTAAAAAGTGTGGTCATCAAATCAAAAGTGTATGTAGAATATTCTTTTCTTTATGTTGCTCCACCGTCCATTTGGTACAAAGAAACTAAAAGTGTCTATATACATACATACATACATATATATATATAGTTTCATAGGACCGCATTAAAGTCTTGAAACAAGGGGAACTGTTCCTTTAAATTATGTATAAAGCCACCATATAAACTATTCACCTTCCACAACTGGAAAAGAGACAACCTAATTCCGTTGGCTCTCATGAAAACTGTAGAACTTGTGTGTGCTGGAATTGGACCACCAATAACAAATCAATTATATGTTTAATTCATGTAAATGAAGGCAAGCTATTATTATGTGAAGCAACAACCTTTTAAAATTTAAAAAAAGAAAAAAAATATCTTGTTCTTTTCACAAATACAATTCTAGAGTTAGTTCGCAACCTAATTATATTGACTACGTTACTCGTTGACAATGAAATGCTTCTTTTAAATGTATTCTGTGTAAGACCAGACCTGGATTACGTGTTTTATGTGTGTTACTTATATGTATTCCATTATAGATGGATAGACAAAGTCAATTACTAAAAAAAAAAATTATCCACTATAATAAATATCTTCATGATCAGTTAAGTTTATTTATCTTTTTATACATTAGCTCATTCTCACCAATTCTCCTTCTATATTCTTCTGAATGATGTTGATTTTAAGCTTTTGTAAAGATGGTGTATGTTCTCTCATTAGAAAACGTCATATTTTATGATGCACAAGGTATGGGTGTTGGGTACAACATGATACGATACATCGAATATGACAAATTTTAAAATTTTAATGTACAAATATGAGATATATATATAATTTATGTATGTATTTAATAAATTAATGTTTCAAAGATAAAAAAAATATAAAAATATGAGATTTAAACAAGTATTTTAAAAATAATATAAAGATATAAAAAATAAGAAACCAAAAATTAAGTTTTCCTATAGGATCTTAAGTTATTTTAGAACTTTTTAAGAAATAAAAATTAAGAATATGTATATGATATGTATCATGAAGTACGATATAAATATCATATTTAATACGTATCAAATATGGATATATTTTTTTTTTGAAATATCAGTGCTGCAGAGGTCAAATCTTTTCCCCTTTTTCTTTCCTTTTTCTCATGTTCTTCTGCCTGATGCTAATTTCAATTATTTAAATTTAATATTTTAATTAAGAAATTAAAATAAAAAAATAAATAAATCTAAACTGTTTGAACGGTCCAGAAATTAAGCAACAAAGGAGGAAGAGTGGGGGAAAAAGTGAGATTGCTCAAATTTGGACCAACCTTTGCTTTTGAAAGAGAGATGAAGGAAGCAAGATCTCACATATGCATGCAAGAATTGAAGTAATGATTTAAAGCAACAAAAAGAAAACTTCACCTAATGGAAGTCCCAAACTTGAAAGTCACACTCATATTTAAAAATTATTAAGAAGTCAGTGTATCAAAAGTAACACTTTTAGAGAAGGTCAAAGAAAAAAAAGCAAGACTTTTGAATGTTGGGTGGGGATGTTCTTCTTTAAAGAGCTGCACTTTGGGGATTATAATAAGAATTGTGGACTGAATGAGAGAAACATGTACATTAATAACAATTTTCAGCTTCAAAATTTGAATGAAGAAGAGTAGTCAGAAACAAAGACCACTCAAAAAGCAAAGTGGATGTTTACTTAACTTGTATTTTGACATGTTTAATGGCTGTTTAGCCCGGAAATCATATTGACATGTCAACCGAAAAATTAGCAGCTTAAATCAATGTTAGATAATAGAAGTCCCACATCCAAAAATAATAAGAAAAAAAATGAAGTGCGTATTGGCCGTGAGAATCACAACTAAATAGCTTGAGTTATCTTGGGGAAGAAGAAAAGGCCATATGAAAATCCATACAGAAAATTAAAAACCAATAATTGCCTTTTGTTTATTCAGGTGGCAGAATGTTAAGGCCTTCTTTTTAAATTTAAAAGAAAAAAAAAGTGATGAATACATGTAGACAAAACACAAGCTAGATATTGATTTATCAAAAAGACTAAAACTTGAAGCTCGATTTGTTCTAACTTCTAACAAAAGGAACATGAACCATTCTTGAATTACTAGCCTAAATTTTAGCCGTGATGTTCACAAAAATAAATTATAACAAAATAATGCTAGTTCAACTATAGAAATTGGCGCTCTACTAAAGCTTTGACATTAGAAAAAGTAAAGTTTTGACGGATTACACTTTTTTATATGATTTTTTAAGAATGAATCTCATTCTAAAATCTTGACATTTTTCTCAATCAAAATGGTATGGTGTTTCCGCTAGACCAAATTAAATTCAAAGTAAAGATGATCCATAACTTGCTACTTTTTCCAATTATTATCTTCACACTAAATACTGTGAGCCTGTATCTAAAATTTAGGACAGATGCTTACAAGCTCTGATAAAAACTTTCTATATCCTAGAACAAGTCAACTATGGGGCAGTCAGTGCCTAAGAATCATAATAGTGAAAAACATAACAAGAATATCGCACTGTCAAGAAGGGGTTACAAACAAAATATATGTCAGATCAAAAAACTGCAGGAACTCCAATATAGCATCAAATCAATAGATACAAGCAAGGCTGAAGCTTGATAAACATTAAAGTTAGAACCCATCTCTTAAAGACTCCGTATTATATGCAGCATTCCTTAATAACCTATTACAACAGTTGAGTATCATCAGGATACATCCTTCGGCTATTGCTAAAGGACTCCAGAATTTTTCCCCAAGTTAAAGATTATTCCCATTTAAAACAGCCAATCATCATACCCCAACACGAATGAGAGACCCAATACATGGACATGGATCTTGACCAGTTCATAAATAATCATTGAAATCTGCTAAATGTGCTTCAACAGTATCAATCAGATAGCAGCAATCCTCTCTTAGGGGTGTAATACTAGCAATACCGTGATTACGGCTTCACACCTGTTTGTAGAAAAGGACGTATGCCTGATCATGCAACACCTTGTTTTCTCCAATGGCAAAGACCGATGCATCATCAAATCTTAGCCATTGACCATTGGAGCATCGAGCATCAGCCGTGTAGTGCCCCTTTGAAGGCTCCCTTCCATGGTGAGTTATTGTAGCAACAAGCTCATATCTTCGACTCTGCATAAGCATAAAAGTTAGTCAGCCAATTTGCCCTTTCCAATTACCTTAAATACCTACTATAAATAAGACTCTCATGGACAGTGAACTTGCTCTCAAAAGCCACTAATATTAATAGTATTAATAGTAGTTATATAAAAAACTTGATTAAAAAAATCTTGGACTCTGAACTAATTCGATAGAAATTAATTTAAGATGAACAGACTAGAAAATTAGCAACTCATTCATATTTTAGTGTTTGTAATCAGGAAAATTTAGGGTGCACAAGGGGGAAGGGAAGATTATCATAGCAGTCTCCCAGAGAAAATTACTAGAGACAAATGTACAAGAAATCAGATGTCAATTCATATTTTTGGGTTTCTGATTTCTCTTGAGTGCAATGAAGAAAAGCAGTCTCCCACAAAAATGTACATTAGATAAATATGGCTTGAAGCTATCCATCTATGTTTGTGTTTCAAACTAGACTGTTTTGGATTAGAAGAGCGAGGGAATTCGAAGTGGAGTCTCCCATAGGCAATGATTAAATGTGGTAGTGTATTGAGTTTAAAAGGTTGCTAAAGATAGTCTTATTACAATAGAACAAAGAGGAATGTTGAAGTATGAGACAAAATTTACAAGGGGGAAAAAAGAAGGAAATCATGAAACTTGAAAGCCGCAAAGTAGTTGTTTCCTTAAGAATATAAAAAAGCATCACATAGAACAATAAATTGCAAGATGTTATGTGCAAAACAAAAGGAAAGGGATTCAGAGAAATATCACGTTACCTCAGTAGTTGGTGAAACCAGCAAATCACGGCCCAATATCAACTCAAGAGGAAAATGCACTGGCTTATGCAACTTAGCGCTTCCCTGGCTTCCATAACTAAAACGCATTAGATGCAGTATCATTATCTTGGAAAGTGTCTGTATCCGTACAGATTTTCTTGCAGCCACAACGCCAGCCTGAAAGATATATGTAATTATCAAAATATTATCGATAGAAGTAGAAAGCATGTTATATGACCTACCCAACAAAAGGTCACAATGCCATTATTGTTATACAAAGGCTGTCTTAATATAGGAGGGTCAATAAGTTCCAACATGTCCAAGCAATATCAATTATACTTAGGGCTAAGTGTAAGGCAACCAAAAGATACACACTAACATGCTTAAGTGGTAATTTGTCAGCCCAAAGAAAGAGAGTGGATACAAAGGCACAATTCAGAAGCATCAAATCACCCTTCTGGAAAACTGAATATGAAAAAACCCCAATCAACAGGAAGCCGTGAAATGTAAAGTGAAACAGAAAGAGAATAACAATATAGTTCTAGATGTCTCTAAATAATGAACCCAATTCATCTTTCTTTAAACTAAATAAGGACACAAATGATATCAAACATTAATATAGGACGAGACCCTACCTTAACAGACAATTTTTAGAAAAAATAATATAAAAAAAAGATAAAATACGAAATGGTATTGATTTAAAACTGATAACATACCTAGGAAAGACGTCTTGAAAACTTGACTAAACCAAACTGACTATCCTAGAAATGTAAATTGGCACGGAAAGAAAATAATCTGATGGAACTCTGTAATGCTTTAAGCTTGGCCCATGAAAGTGCCAGGCCCATCATAATCAATCTAGTTCTCAAAAGTATTTTCACAATGAACCCAATTCATTTTACTTAGAAATAAAGACATAAATGATATCAAACATTAATATAGGATGAATCACTACCCTAACAGGCAAAATAGAAAAACAGAGCACGAAATTATATGGTTTCCATCTAAAACTGATACCATATCCAGGAAAGCATAAGTCTAGAAAACTTCACTAAACCAAACAGATAAAAGAAAAGGGAATAAATTACTAACAAGATCAATAAGTAGAATAACGAGGAACTATCAATGCAGCAGAAAAAAAAACAGCATACAGTGCTAACTGCTAGGAACATTACATTAATACAAAATGTTTTATACCTTTCCAGTAAGTGAAGTTCGAAAACCTTCAAGAGTTTCAGATGCAGAAAACAAGTGAAGTGCATCCTCAATGGTCTTGACAGCATCAGGGTAAATGTCAAGGTGGAGCAAGAGATAAGGTTGAATGGTGGCAGAAGGTCGGTTTCCTGAACAATAAACTGACAAAAATAAGACAAGACAATACATTTTTTTCTTCAGGGCTATTTGGCTCACAAAATGTCCTTTATATCCTTGAATTGAAAAAAATAATGGAAAACAACAGTTACTATTAAGTAATAATAAAAAGGGCATAATAAGTATAGCATTTCTCGTTTTGTGTGCCATGGAAAAGAATCCTCCGTAGTTATAAAATACCCAATACTTTTTCTCCTTGCTAAGTTTTGACATTAAACAACAGTGAAGAATGTGGATTAAAACTTTGTTTTCCTATTTATAAGTGAGAAATGGTAGCGTAATAGGCCATTGGAAAGAGCAAAAAGGAGAGTTACAGAAAAACTATACAAAATGATGTAACAAGCAAACCAGATGAAGCATGCTTACCTATTTAATTCTCCTATTGAATTAAATTCGATAGAAAACATGTCAACTGTTTAGGACATGCATTTTCTTGCTATATATTAGTAACTACTAATGGTTCATATCAATCCTATTAAGAATTCAACAGTCAGACTTCCAGCTATGTCAAAACTCTATAAAAAGTACAGTTAACAAAAAAAAAAAAGCCTTCACTAATTATATATATATATATATATATCTCCTTTCAAGATATTTCCTACCTCTAGCTCTCACCAAACTTTTTAATTGCCCTCCAAAAATTTCACTTAATTCTGAAGGGAGAAAGCTTTGAGTCCTTGTAACAGCAGACTTGTTCTTTCGTCCCACTGTCTCCCACTCATCATCTTCAACAGAACAAACTAGGGATGAGTTGCCCCCATTAGTACTTGACTGTCCTTCAAGCTTCAGTAATTCATCGTGCATTTGATCCATTACAAAGCTCAGAAATTCCTGAGCATCTTCCTGCCTGAAAGGAGCATCCAAGACCAAAGATTTTAGTACAGCTTTAGAATACAAAAACTGATTATTTCATGCTCAGCCATGTGATTTCCACACTTTTAGATTACTAATGAAATACCTAACTTAAGTCTTAAATATTGGGAAGACAGAAACCAGATAAATTTATAATATGTAACAAAAAAATATAAGGAAATTAAAAATAAGGAGGCAGACGAGAGGGGTAACAACTAAAGCCATGAAAGATTGTATTTCTACATGTATACAATATATATTTCTACTCTCAGTCCATAGATTATTGCGAATGTCCATTTCATAGCCATTTTCATGCTATCAATGCTTGTTAAGGTGATAGTTCTTCATGACATGACCAGGCGAGAAACAATCCTATTTACTAGTATCTTCAGTAATATAACTTAGGTATAGCAGTAAACTAATCAGAGGAATGATGAAGAACAAGGAAATGATTCTAGGAGGGGGAAAAACCACAAAACCCAATTCTCACGAACCTTGGTCTTCCTGATATGCTATTTGACACATCTGGAGTAAAATTTTTCAGAACCCCTTCAAACATGACAGGGCAGAATGGCTTTCCTGTCTCAAGAGTAGCATCTTTCTTCTTCAAATTAGTGCTATCTGGCATGTCAAATTGAGCAATAAACTCAACAAATGCGGTCAATGTTGGATAGCCAGCCTAACAAAGAGTAAAGACAAAAAAGAAGCCATAGTTAGCACTTGATCTAATACAAAGTCAATTAAATGATTCTATTTTTCTTTTTTGTCAACGTAGAGAAGTCAAATAATTAAGCAACAAGTCCAAAATATCAACACCAAATATCATTTTTCCAATCCAGCTTTCAAACCTCTCTTTCTTTAAACCATGCAAAACATAAAACTATTCATGAGTCTCTGCCTAATAACTTAAGCTTTTGAGTTGAAGTGATGCTAACCTTAGGAATCTTGCGAGTTCTTAATTCCTGCAAAAGCTGAACAAAATGCATGCAAGACAAGAGGGCTTGCACAGTTGCATTTAGAAAGCATAAGTTCCCAGAGTTAATTAGACCTCGAGGTAGGAGGTCTTTAGAGAGTGTAACATGCACATTTGATGCCTTCTTAGAGTCTTGGTCAAGACTCCCATTTTCGTCTACATGCTTCAGGCTTCCAGTTTCAGAATCATCCACTTTCAAATTTGCAAACAGATTCAAGGGGCCATCAGCGTCAGAGGGCATAGCATAAAAGACATTATCCTTTTTAACTTCATTTACATCAACTGTATATGAAGGACCAGAGAAGAGAATGGCAGTGCTTCCATTTTCTTTTATAGTTCCTGATACTCCAGGTAAATCATTACCGACTGTATTACCATTATTCATTCCATTGCTTTTATAAGAGTCAGAGGGTGAAATACTCTCTGGTGCTTTTGATGATACTCCAGCAGATAAATTATCACTGACCGTGTTAACTTTGTTCACTTCATCGCACTTGTGAGAATCAGGGGTAATAACACTATCTGATATTTTGGGGTGTTTTGGCAAGTTGCTTGATTCACCAGTAATAGCAACTGAAGATCCTTCAGTTGCAAAATTCAGGGAACCAAATTGCAGCTTTACAGGCTTTTTATTTCCCCCAGAAGTCTGTTTTAGCAGCAATGCCTTGGTTTCATCCTCAGAGAATGATCCAAATAGCAACACCTTCTAAGGAAGAGAAGCCCAAAACCGGGCAAAAAAATAAAAAATGTCAACAATTGTAAGTTTGAAAAATTCAAATTACATATTGAACATATATGACCATATAAGAAGTTAGCACGAAAATCGAAACACAGTTAATGATCAACACTGAAATAGATGAACAGGAAGCTTGACTGCATATTTGATGTTTCCGTAAGCTATGCCAGCTCGTAACCCAATAAATAATTCTTTGTTCATTTATCATAATCATTATAAGATACATAATAATTTACCCCAACAAATGAAAATGGATGTCCAAAAGGTTAAACTACGTGAACATCACATAATCAAAATGGAAACTACAAAAAAAATTTTAAAACCACTATTACGGGATAGAACAAGAAAACAGGTAAATCGGAAACACCATTAACTTCAGAAACCAGGTGCAAATTAATCAACGTTAATGATGTAATGGCAGCGCTATCTCTACAATCAAACTACAAATTCAATTTTCATCCCCTACTCCGCCAAAGATACACCCCTACACCATAAGCGACGAAAGAATGCGAATTTCCCAATCATGCTAGTGAAATATATTTTCAAAAAGGTTAAAAAATAAAAAAGCACACCTTAGGGTCACTCATGCTGCTAACGAGACCGAATTTTGCAAACCCGGAAACCCCAAATTGAATCTTAATTGGCCAGTATAAGGAACAATCAAAGGGTTGCGCATAAAGGAGGGAACAAAATCAGAAAGTAGGGTTTTTTTGGACCCTGAGGTTGCAGAGGGGAGAGAAACGGTAATTGAAGACATGAAAGGGGAAAGAGCAGGGCAGGGGATGAAGAGAGAGAGCATTTAACAGAGGAACCCTCTCGTTTGGGACCTTGGTAGCTGGACGGAGCATTGACAAGAGGAGAGAAAAAGAGAGAGAAGGCGAAGGAGGGATGATAAGTCGGTTTAGCCTAGGGTTACATGAACGATTTTTCAAAGGGCGAGGAAGATCAACAATAGCTCACTGACTCTCACGCATTTAGCTGCAGTTTGGCTCCGGCCGCCTCTCTCATTGGCTAGAAGAAGATAAAAAAAGGTTAAAATTAAAATAACTATAAAATAAGAAAAATTTACTGTATACTAGTATTTGGTATTACAGAAAAACTCATTTAAATACCAAGAAATAAAATTAATTCCAATCTGATGACATAATTTGTCCTATTCCCAATTTGTACCATAATATTAAAATGGAATTATGAAATTGAATAGAAATAATAAATTTGTCCTTCCTTCATTCGTTCATCTTCGTTTCCTTTTCCCCCTCTCTCCTCCTTCCAGTAACTTTTCCAATGAAGATTATCGACATGGCGGACTTTTAAAATGAAGATTACCAACGCCAACTTTTTGGTGGCTATTTTCAGTGCTTGTAACCTTTTCAGTGGAGGTGATCGGCGACAACAAGTTCCTCCTATGGCTTTCTGGAGTAAATTTTCTGGCAACTCCTTACACTTACTTGCAAATAATTTAGAGTGAATTGTAAATACATGATATTTACTTATAAATATATAATTATCATATGTAAATAATATTTTATCAGTTACGCATAATAATTAATGCATTTGCAAATAACTTAGAGTTCCTTGCGAATACATGATTTTAACTTGTGAATATATGGTTATCATATATAAATGGCAAGTATTAATTATATGGTAAATGGACCATGGTTCTGACTTGTAAATAACTCAGTAAAACATGTATAAATATAAATTTCACTTGTAGATATATGATGATCATATGTAAATGACTTGATATTCAATTATGGTAAATTGATCAAACTCATGACTTACAAATAATTCAATAGCACATGCAAAAAAGAAAAAAAAGATTTTCATTTAATCATTGCTTATTTACAATGGATCTTCATTTTAGTTATAACATGTTCATTTGCAATTAATTTTCATACATTAACAACTTATTCTCACTAATTTGCAATTGGTCCTTGTGAATTTACATTAAATATCACTAATTTAGATGTTTATGTGCAATTGATTTCTGCACATTTACTATTGATTTTCCTATATAACTTAGAAATCTGTTAACATTAGCTGAAATTTCACTTGAAGAGGAAAGAGTGGCTATATTTTTTTCGAAGCAATTTTACTAATGATGTTAAAATTGTAATTTCTCTATTATGACTTAGAAATTCACTAGGATGATTTGAAAATTTACCTACATTAGTTGAAAATGACAAGTCTTAATTTAATATATTTAAATAATTTCATTTATAAGTAATCTTAGTAAATTTAGATGTGGTCCTTATGATCATGATGTAGTTGTAAATTTTTTTGAATCACTTAGAAATTCACTAATATCAGTTGGAAATTTATTTTATTTATTAGAAATTACAAATCTTAATTTAACATGTCTAAATAACTCCATTTACAGGTTAAAGTACATTAACATATAATAATCGTGTATTCATAAGTTAAAATCACGTATTTAAAAATGTTATGGGCTATTTACAAGTTATAAATGTTCTCAAACTAATACTATATCATTTACATGTGATAATTATTTATTTATAAATATATATTGTGTGTCTACAAGTGATTGTGCTCTATTTGTCAGTGTTTTTCAAATCTGGTGCTAGTGTCTTAATGGTCGACCATCAGTACATCAATTATCATGTCTAACTAATACATGTCCATTTACATATAATAATCATGTTTTCATAAGTAATTATCACGTAGTTACAAGTGACAATCATTAATTTACATCTTCCTATCGTGTATTTACATGTCATACAAATTGATTCACAAGTGCCACTTGGTCAAGGGAAGCTACCATCGACCATTGACCACCACAACATAGGGAAGCCACTATTGACCACCACCATAAAAAACTACCGCACCACATCAAGCAAATGCCATCATCAACCACCATGGCTCCTTCAACATCAAAACCAAAAGCAAATCACAACTAGTTCCTAAGCGAGAAAGAACGATGGTAGCCAAATCTAGAAATTGCAGAGAGAGAAGGAGAAATGTAAAAACCACAACCAAAAATTGTCGAGGATGGCGGAGATAGATCTTCATCATCCGAGCAAGAAGAGGAAGAAAAGTGATGATAGAGAATGACAAAGATCTAAAGATGTGATGTGATAGGCAAAGAATCAAAACCATTGGCGTCTTTGACAAAAAATCAGAGCCCAGAAAAATTTTGGTCTCTTCAATTGATGGCAAATCTCAAGCACAATTGATATGGCATCATCTATCGTCATTCACCTCTTCGTCGCTCTCACCACTGCTCTTCTTCCTTTACTTGGAGTCATTGGTTTGGACACAACATTCTAGAAGATGCTTGGAGGATGAAGTTGTTGATCTCACCACCGTCATAGACATTGGGTCATTCACTACAGAGATGAGGGAGGGAATATGACAATGATATTGGAGAAGAAAGAGGCGACAACGAAGGTGAACCTAAGGGAAAGAGCGAGTGAGTGTGCGAGAGGAATTCTTTGATTAAAGTAGGGGAAATTTTGACTTTTCAACTTAAATTTTTATTTCCAATTTGTAACCATGGTACCTAATTGGATTTTGACACAATTGTGTAATGTTTTTAGAATTAACTTTGTTCCTTGATATTTAAATAGGATATTCCCTTGATATTATATTTATTAATGCTAAGATTATCACGTCCAAATTAGAGATTGTCTTCTTAACATGATCTTTTTATCCATAACATTCAAATTTAAATTTTTTTTAAAAGATATCAATTTTCTAATATTCAATTCAAATATTGTTGGCAAGAAAATTTCAAATACTATTGATTAAAAAATGATTTTCTCTGCATTGTGGAAGTTCATTTTTTTTAAATCCTTATTCATTTAATTTAATTATGGATGATAGTATTATTTTGATTTAAATATATACAAATAATATCTTAATCATTAACATCAAATATTCTTAAATTATGCATGCGTAAATCATGGATCATGCCTAAGTAATTCGGGGATAGAGATTTTATGCTGAAAAGTCTTAAGAAATCCCTCATCTATTTCATTCCTAAATGTGATTGTCCACAGACATTTAAAGATTTTAGACCCATAAGCCTTTGCAATGTTTCCTACAAGACCATTTTGAAGGTTCTTTCAAGCAGACTTCATGTCATTCTCGATGATTACATTGTGTCTAACTAAAGTGCTTTCATTAGAGGAAGACTCATTTCTAACAACATTCTAATGGCTGCAGAAATCATGCATTATATTCATAATACAAAGAAAGGTAAAAGATGCTAGGGCGCTCTCAAAATTGATTTTTCAAAGGCTTCTGATAAAATCTCTTGGAATTTCATTGAAGCAACTAAAGTTTCAACCCCGTGCAATGCGCTTGAAGACTATTTGTTTATGTGTCACTGTCCAATGAGGTGATTAAGAAATTAAAGAGCGATATCAAAGTAGTACAACAATGAAGATGTCTTATGAACAATGTTGCCAATTGGTCAATTTATTCAGAGTAAAAACAGCACTTAATACTATAATTCATTCAACATTCATAATGTCCACTGAATGAATAGTTAAGTCAAAACAAAAGGCTAGCATTTGAATACCATAATAGTAAATTGGCTTGATATAGAGGAATGTAATTTTAGCATGGACCAATGTCATTACAAAATGCTTTGCAACATAGATTCCATCATTATAACCAATGAGAGTAAATCACTTCGTATTCAAGTATATTGTCATAAGTTACATTGAATTTTGCACCATATCAATTGAATCTAACATGAGTCAAGATTAAGTGCATAAAAGAAACAATATCAATCACTTGTCAAGTTTTGCATGCTAATTTTGCCATACAATGAAACACAAATTCACTAATCTTTGGAACCAATATACTTATACAACAATAAGAGCCAATTATGAAAACCTAGAGGATTAAACGGCACTTTATAGAAAAGGGGAAAAAATTAGACATTAGGAATTAAAAAAAAAATAGAACCTTGTGCAAAGAGAATTTATTCATAGAAATAAAATGAATCCTGATAAAATGAATAGACATTAAAGAGAGCTATTAGCAATAAAATGAACCCCGATAATCAAAGAAAGCTCATAATCTGCATCCTTTAGTCTTGAAAGACTTTTAAAAAAAAAAAAATTACTTGCAGTTCAAGTATGGTTTAAATGTAGGATTTCCGTGTCTGCACAATAAAGTTTGGAAATGAAAAGCTAACTTAAAACCACAATATAAAAATCAAATAGCAAAAGAGAATCATATCCTTGCTTTACTAACGCTCCATTTAATTTTTCATTGCATTGTCTTAGTTAGTTTATTGCATTCATAACAACTATCATCAATAATTTAATGAGTTTTGATCTCATCTTTCACTGTAAATCCCCTGAATATTTCAAACTGCGACAATAGGTAAACTATAAATTATGTGCAAATGAGATGAAGAAATACTTTCCATCATCTCTTACAACCAAGAAATATTTTCCATATTTGAAATAAAAAGAAGTTTCACAAAACTCAACGCACCCAGGAAATGAAGTTTAGAAGTAAGTTTAATAATTGTACATGCCTTTGAATTTGGGAGACAACTGCTGACATTTAGATAGTTCCACTTTCCTATCAATCTCAAAATATCAATTACAGTGAATAGTGATAATACAGCATAAACCATACTGAATTCCCAAAAAAAAAAGTCAGTTAGTTAATGAATAAATATTACTTGCAAAAGAGGACCACGGCACACGATGGTTGGCACATCCGATTAGCTACCACAACCGGTGATGCAGGCTTCTTTAGTACCTTCAATCTTATTGCAAAAAAATTCCACCCAATGAAAAATCAAACTTCACAACAACAACAAAAGTGGAGAAAACAAAAGGAAAAGGGAAACGACACAAATTCAAACAAAATCACATATTAAAAAGGAAAAAAGTTGCTGTTGTGCTCTCATTACTGTGCAGAGTAGATCTAGAGTTATGGGTTAACTGCTACGTTGGAAAAAATCTAGAACAAACCCATGTAAAATAAAGGAGGTGTGGAACAGAACTTCTTCTCGTCGCTTGAACTACAACGCTAGACTTGCCATAAAAGAAAGCAAATCATCACCAGTGAGATTCTTGCCAGGGGCACGACGCCGGAGAAGAAGATCGAGAATGGGTCAAGTTCTAGGCCGTACAAAGGAGGTGTAGGTCGCAGAGAGGGCGGTGGAGGAGGGAATGAAGGTATGGAGGATGAAGATTGGGGAGGGGACAATCGTTCAAATGATTTGAGAAAGAAGAAATAGGAGTGTGAATAGAGAAGTAGATGAGGAGAAAAATGAAGCAGAAGAAGAAGGAAGAGGTGTGGGGAGGAAGCTTGAAGAGGCTTCCGTAGGAAGCTTATGCTCGGAGTACGCAGGAAGCTGCTTAGCAAATTAACAAATTTTTGTATCTATTTCCCAGATATCTCAAAAAATGTGAAATTTATGTTTTAAATTAAAACTTTTATTATACTGAAAAAAGAGGCTATACATGTATCATATATAATCTGACATATTCCGGCAGACAAAATTTTTTTAGCTTCTATAGGATGTCGATCAAGTTGGCTTATTCAGCAAGTCAATGTTCCATACTTTCCTGACAAGCCATAAGAATAAAAAGATATGAGACAATATCATAAATTTAAAGTATAAAATATATATACATATGAACAATCATGGATTATGATTTTTAAATTATTTTAAATATTTTTCTTAAAAAATTGTTTTTAAATATTCTTTTAAAAGACATGTCTATATATATATAATAAGTAACAAAAAAATATAGATAATATCATAATTCTGTAGCATAAAATATCTATATATATAATTATGCTTGTAACAATCATGTAAAGAATTATAGATATATTTTCCAAAAAAAGGAATTTTGACATTTATTGAAAAAAATTGATATATGGAAAAAGGAACCAAGAAGGGCCGAAGTTCTCGGAGAGGGGGATAATCGATGACATCATTGTGGGGTCCACGGCATAGGAAAAGATTGGTTGGCATTTTTGTGTCTATTTTTTTCAACCAAGCTTAGTATTCGTTTGGTTTGCCTTTTTGTAAAAGTACTTTTAAAATAACCACAGTTTACAAAAATGAAGTTTGAAAAAAAGTAGAGAAGTTTACTGAAAAGCTGTTTGGATGAAAAAGGAGAAAATGATGGTTAGAAAGTACAGTTATGTTTGTAAGAAGAAGAACCAAACAGACCCTTAGTCTTCTAGCGTAATTCTTTCTATCAATTTGGTCCTTCTCGATCATTAAATATACAGTACATTTAACAGTGAAATGTGTCTTGATGTATATAATAACATATTTTCCTCTCAAATTATCCTAATTTGAGGGGAAAATATATAAGAGAAGGGGATTAAAAATTTTAATAACATTTTTCCTCCCCTTCTGATTGTCAAACAAGGAGAAATAAAATTTTAATAACATTTTCCTCCATTTCCTTTCCCTTCTTCCCATTTCCCTCCAATCAAACAAACTATAAATATACAGAACATTTAACAGTGAAATGTGTCTTGATGTATGGTGAAAGCGCGTGGATTAGGCTTTATCATATTTATTGATTGATATTGATGGTGATTACTGATTATTGATATTAATTGATGATTTATTGATTGATATTGACTATTAATGATTATTGATTATTGATGATTGGTTGATGATTCTTGTTGAGATGGGATTTCCTTCAATATGGGTTCAGATGATTATGCAATGTGTATTCACTATCTCTCGTTATCTTCTCATCAATGGTAATCTCTCCTTTCCTTTTGTTCCAATAAAAGGCATTAGGAAAGGAGACCCATTGTCTCCCTAGCTCTTTATCTTATGTTCCAATATTCTCTTTTCGCTAATTCTTCAAGAGGAAAAGGGAAATAATTTGAAGGGTATTGAAATTTGTCAGAGAACTGAGCCTGTTTCTTACTTGGCTTATATAAATGATACTATCATTTTTTTTCAAGGAGAATATGATCAGTGTGTCACTGCTAAATCAGTGATTGGTCAGTATTGCTGGCTTTCTGGTCAATAAGTGAATAGAAATAAGTCTAAATTAATTTTTAGTCTTGATCCCAAGGATGCAGACAAAATCTGTTGGGCTAAAATTCTTGACATTAGATTTTCGCCAAGGTTGGGAAAGTATCTTGGAGTTATCATTGATGTTGGAGGTGATAAGAAGTTTATTTTTCAGGATCTTTTCAAGAGGGTTGAAGGAAAACTTAGTGGATGGAAAGATAGGCTACTTTCTCAGGCTACTAGAATGACTTCGATCAAATCTGTCATTAGCATCTCTTATGTATATAAGCTTTCTTGTTTTCTTCTTCCTAAGGGTGTTGCAAAAAGGCTGACTGGATGTGATTTGTGCTAATTTTTTCTCGGGAGCAAATTTCGAGGGACCAGCGGGGTTCATATAATGGCTTGGAAAAAATTATCCAAGAGTAACAAGCAGGAGGTCTTGGTTTTAGATCTTTTCACCTCTTTAATAAATCTTTTCATACAAAATAGATTTAGAGGATTATCTTGTGCAAAAATGATTCTTTGATTGAAATAACTTTAAAAAGGAAGTATCTTAATTGACTTTTTTACCTCAATGCTATAAAAAAAATTGAAATTTCCAATATACTACAAGTTAAAAAATATTTCTCAATATACTACAATTTAAATCATCTCGCTCTCTGAGACACCGAGATATAAATTTCTAATTCTTTTTTTATTGAATGAGGAGTTCCTTTTCCCAAAATCCCCTAACAAAACCCACCCGCTGCTCCCCTCCCCAAAATCCCTTCTTCTTCACTTTTCTCCCTCCCCTCCCCTCTTTCTTTTTTTTTTTTGTTAAATTATACCTATTTTTTGTTTTAAATTTTTATTAATACTTTTATTTTTTTAACCACATCAAAATATAAAAAAAATATATATTAAATAAAATTAATTAATTATACTAGTAAAATATATTATTTAATATTATTGAAATTATATAGGTTTTTTTATATTTTGAAAATATATATTTTAATTAAGCTTTTAATATTATTAAGAAAATATTTTTTATTAATTAAAATTTATATTACTATACAAAATAACCATAAGAGTAGGATATATTAGCCTTCCTTCAATATTACTAAAATAATATAAATCTCCCCATGTTAAAAAATATATATTTTAGTCAAATTTTTAACTCAATTAATGATATAAATAGGAAGAATAAAGGAGAGAGATAAAACAATATATGAAGGAATATTAAAGGAAGGGTAATAAAAAAAAATTATTCAATATTCCTTCATATTTTTTTATCTCTGATTCGCAGACCATTTTTTTTCCTTTTATTTCGGTTTTCCAAAATTTCCCTTAAAATTTTGGTGGCGACTCCTCCGAAATCGGTCCCATCGTGCAGGCCAATTTCTTCTCTTTTTCTTCCATTTTCATGTCATCCGCGTTGCATTTTCGGGTATGACATTGTCTCATCGACAATTAATAGATACTCACTATTTAATAACATTTATTTTTAAAATTCTTTGTAATATTAGTTGAAATTCATTTGTTTTTTTACCTAACTTTGTATTCACATTGATTTATTTAGTAATTATTTATACTTTCTTTTGTTATATATCAATTGAGTGCCTACAAGTATTTAATCATTTTTCTTGAATTGTTAATTCAAATATTATGTTTTTCCAAAATAATTTAATTATCATATCCTATTCAAACTTATACCATTATATACACATTTATACTAGTTGATTAAATATATCTGGAGCTTTCTATGCATTTCATGGGTTTCAAATTTTAGTTATAATACTATTCATTAGTCTTTTTTTTCCCAAATGGCTTCATATATGACATATATTATAATCATAGTGTCTCCAAATAGTATATGATTTACATTACTCTAATCACACAAAATCAAACATATATGATAATGTTAAGGTGTATATATGACTATATAATAAAGAACAAGATTTGTAATGATTTTATACAAAGAAAAGTAGATGTAACACTTATCAAAAAGAAAATGGAAGCAAATCAAATAAAGTGGTTTCGACATATGAAGACATACTCCACTTTTTATTCCATACTCCACTTTTTATTCCTATCATATCGTTGGTTCTAAAATCTAAATAACTTTCTTTCACATCCCAAAAACCAAACATCTTCATATTTCACTACCAAAAGCCAATGATAACAGCTAAAATCGTTTAAGGTTATTATTTCTACTGCAAAAATTTTCAGGTCATTGTTTTAATTTCATGAACCCTTTAGCTAATTTCTTTGAGATATATCAAATTTACCACATTCATTCAGACAAACAATTTAATCATGACGTATAATCACTACCCACCATGGTCAATAAGTACAGAATTGAGTGTTGAGAAACTTACCTCCACTTGAAAGGCTTCGAACACCCTACTTACTACCCACCACGGAAGATGAACTTCTAGCAATTAGACAAGATGAACCTCAAACTCTACTTGCTTCCTATCGTGGAAGATGCCGCCTTCGATGGACCATTGCAAGCGCCATTGTCTCCATCATGACCACCGCAAGGAAATTTTAAGCATGAGATTTCCTTCTTTGTTTTACTTCAAATTTTCCCTCACACGCTTTTGTGTGACCAGCCATTTTTTCCCTTCTTATTAAATTAAGGGCATTTTGATCAAAACATTGCATCTTTTATTCCTTTCATCTATCCAAAAGCCAATTAAGTGTATATGTACTCCGAAAAGCCAAATATATTGTTTTTCCCATGCCAAAAGCCAATTTTTCCTATAAATAATATCTATAAATATTCACGGATGAGGATGAAGAGGAATGTCCCATCACATGTGAAGTTGGTCGGCGCACCTTATCATATGAAAAGTACAATTCACCTATATTTCATTAAATGAAAAATTGGATGGTTAAAAAAATGAAAAAAAAGGATGATAAAAAAATATATGAAAATTTTATCTGGAAAAAAATAAATAAAAATTTATCATGGAAAAAAATTAGAATGAAGTGATGAGATGAAGATCCTGTGATCTTAATACAAAAACTCTCATTTGTGGTAATAAGAAAAAAAAAAAAGAAAAGAAAAAGAACTGTTGACGCTAATATAACAGCCTTTCGGTGGGACAGGAAAGTATGATTGAGTATCAGTGATAACGTTGACTAACAACAAATTGAAATCGCAGTAAGAAATTCAGTTTTTACAATTAGGAAGGTTTTAATATATATATATATTGGCCGGAGAAGGTTTTAATATTCAATTTGCATATTTCAAAAATACGTTGCCATAATAGTCCATGATATATATATATATATATATTATTCGTACTTTTAGTTTTTCCTTTTTAAATTTCTTTTAAATGGCTTAAAAACTTATAAAAAAATTTATTTTTTTATTTCTTATTTTAGATGTTTTATAGTATTTTTAATATGGTTGTTTAAAACCCAAATTTTTAAATACAATTTAATCTTTTCATACATTAATTGATTAAATATATACATAAATTTATATATATTTCTTGTTTTTATATCTAAAAATTTTAAAATTTATCATATTTAATGTATCATATCGTGTCATATCTGATATTTATACATATATATGTGTATCATAAATTTGCATATTCAATTTGATACATTTTTTTTAAATAATATATATACACTTTTATTTTGGATCAAAATACTACCACAAGCAAATAATATTTTAAACCATAAAAGCATTTTTTTATTGCACTTTTATTATATTTTGAAATCATTATTTAACAACACCTATTGTTATTGTTAATTTCATCCATAAATAGATATGACATTTATGTTTAAAAATTATTTTTTTATTCCATTCTCTTTCTAATTTTTATTCCGCATACTTTTTTTAATCATTTCACTACCTCTATTTTATATCTGGATTATTCAATTTAGATTTAATATTTTATAAAATATTATTAGAATATTAATAAATAAATAAATTTAGAAGGTTAATTTTTAATTTGAGTAGTTCAGAATCATAATATAAAAATTAAAAAAAAATATATTTTTGTAAAATATTAAATTTCAATCGTCCAGACAATGGGCACCTTCCGACCAAAACACCAAAACGGAGGCCGAAATTTGAAGTTAAGGGAAGAGAGAGAGGTCGCTCTGTGAGAGAGTCCTCTGCTCCTCTCGGCTTCTTTAGTTGGTTGTGAATGTGAAGTCTTTCTGCAAGACACAGTCCACCTTACATCACCATGCCCATCCACCAACTTCACGCTCCTCTTCGCCCCACACCTTCTTCCTCTTCCTCGCAATCTTTCGCCTCGAAGATCCTCCTCCTCCTCACTCTTCTTCCCGTGTCATTGGCGGCCATAGCTTTCGTCCTTCAATGGCGTGGCGGCATCAACGATCCCGCCACCCTCTTAACCCCTCCCGGCTCCCATCACTTCCCTGGCATGGACCCATCTCCCCTTTCCTCCATTTCCCACTCTTCAACGTCCGATTGTGTCAATCTTGGTCGCAGCTCCGCTCCTTCCTTCCCCTATTACAACAACTGGAAGTTCGATTACGGGACTAATCTGAAGCCTAAGGTTTGTTCTTCGATTTCAATGTGGAGATTGGTATACTTAATGGATCGGTTTTGGGGAATATTTGATTACATTTGATTCCGAAAATTGGGTTCATTGTTATTCTTATTTTTGGATCCATTCATGTTTAGTTGTCTTCTAAGTTCTTAATTTCAATAAATTCAGCTATTGCTGGTGGATAATACCATGTGAAGTGTATTTTCACGTTTGCCTTTTGGAGAAACAGATCGAAGAAAATATACTTATATCTGATCATTTGTTGAGCTTGGCATGGGATTTGAAATTTAGCTAGATGAAGGTCATTATGATGCTAATTTGTTAAAATTATGAATTTTAAGTATTTCATAGTTCTTTCACTCTTGACTCAGATGTTGAAAGTTAGAAGCTAGGTAAATTGTTGCGATTATTTTCCTGGTTGAACTATAGAAATGGTTCATCTTTGATCTAAGCGGTGGAAAACTTTTTAATGATCTGTATTTGATGAATAATTAACTTTTTGTAAATTGAGTTACTTTGGTATTTGAATTGTTACACTTGATGGGAAATATGAAGCATTTTATAAATATCCAATTGGTCTACTATTACTATGTTTCTGCAATCTTATCTTGAAAATATACAGTTGAAGAATCATTATTGATTTTTCTTCTTGATCTGTAGATCTGTATTACAACTAGTACATCGGCAGGACTAGATCAGATTCTGCCTTGGATGTTTTATCACAAAGTTATGGGAGTGTCAAACTTCTTTCTTTTTGTGGAGGGGAAGGCTGCTTCTCCTGAAGTATCAAAGGTCCTGGAATCTATTCCTGTAAGTTGAGAATTTTTTTTTTTTAATCCTATTCATGATTTACTTCTTTTTATCTGTTTTGCTCTCCTCCTCTCTCCCCCAATAATATATCTCTACTTTGCTTTATGTCATATAATTAGGGCGTAAAGGTTATATATAGAACAAGAGAGCTGGAAGAACGACAGGCTAAAAGGTTAATTAATTTTACCATTTCTTATGGACTCTACTTTTTTTAATTTAAATATTACAATGATAATGGTGCTCTGCAGATATCTCAATTTGCATTTCTATATGCAGGGAACTTTTCAGCATTCTAAATTGAGAGATTCAGTGACCAATCTTCAGTCTTCATCTAATTTATTTCATGATTCTTGTTTATATTCTTTTAAAAGCTCAGTGCAATAAAATTATATTATATTTCTTGCCCACTTTTTTTCAACTGTGTATTCTATTGAGGCATACTCATCATCTCTGTCATTGACTCTTCAATATACTTAGAATTGCTACTAATTTTTCATGTTGTTGGTTGTATCAGCCGTATTTGGAATGAGACTTGGCTGGCAGGTTTCTTTTATAAACCATGCAATTATGAACTATTTGTGAAGCAATCCCTCAATATGGAGATGGCTATTGTTATGGCAAGGGTAGGGATTTTTTTTTTTTTTATCTTTTAAATAATGGTTAGGTGTCCTATTTCTTTGACCAATACTTTTTCTTGCATATTAAAACCTTAGGATGCTGGTATGGACTGGATTCTTCATCTTGATACTGATGAGTTAATACACCCGGCTGGTGCACGGGAGTATTCTTTGAGACAGTTGCTGCTTGATGTTCCAGGAAATGTTGATATGGTCATATTTCCAAATTATGTGAGTAGAATCTTCAAATCTTCAATATTTTAGTTTTTATATGTAATTGTTTCATAAGAATTTGGAGAAGAGATGGATCACACATCAGCTTGAACCTTGTAACTAAGCTGATATCTATGTTGTTTAGGAAAGCAGTGTTGAGCGAGATGATATCAAAGAGCCTTTTAGTGAGGTAAGTACCAGAAATTTTTCATTATCCGTTTTTCATATGTTATAGTTTATTCACTTGTGAAGAACCTGGATTATCAATTTGGCAATAATATAATTATTTTAGGCACCTTATAGCTACATAACTAGTTAATAATCTCATTTGTACTCAAAGATAACTGGAGAGCTGGTTTTTGTTGGAGTATCTGAATTAGTAGCATATATATAATTTTATTTACCATTGCATTTGAAGCTGAAGGACTTAAGAAGTTCTTTCATCTATATGGAGCCATTCTCATGATTTAGTTGTGTTACATTGTCATTAGCCCACAGTTAAGGGTTTTGTTGATGTTCCTTTACTGATAGAATATGTTAACCAAAAATGTATTAATTACACGGATAAAAATTAAGAGATGGTTATACATTATCAGTATCAAAGCTTGGGCCAATATTAACGTGGTGTTTAGATTTTAGGAGGTTAACACATCACTTTGACAATGTACTTGAGCCTCCCAATTTTTCTTGTCCAAGTGCATGCTTGGCAACAACATAAGGTTTTCTCTGCCTTCGTCATTTATATAGCTTCAGCAGATATTTTATGTGCTAGAGTCAGAATATCAATGGTCATTATATCATTCTTACCTCACCGAGCCAGAATTTATGGATGGAAATCATATGGGATATTTTCTGTAAGATTTTATTTATGTGCTTTGTCCTTGACTCAACTTTGCAGCTATGGGGCAGGCATATTCTGTCATTGACAGTTTTTAATCTGTGGAAGCAGGTATCAATGTTTAAGAGGAATTACGACCATCTTCCAAAAGATACATACTTTGGCATGTACAAAGAGTCTACTCGTGGTAATCCAAACTACTTCCTGACTTATGGAAATGGAAAATCAGCAGCTCGAATACAAGATCATCTTCGTCCTAATGGTGCACATAGATGGCACAATTATATGAAAACTCCAAAGTATAATTATTTACTGTATAATAATTTACAGTTGACGCATCTTGTTTTATTTTGAATGTCATGATAGTAATCATTTTGAATTACGCTAGTGAAATCAAGCTGGAAGAGGCTGCTGTTTTACATTACACATATGCGAAATTCTCAGACCTAACTTCTAGACGTGATCGCTGTGGCTGCAAACCTACTAAGGAAGATGTCAAAAGATGCTTCATGCTGGACTTTGACAGAGCTGTGAGTTCAGGGTTTCAGTTACACACACACACACACATGCCCATATGTTATTCTCTATCCTTATGTCACAATTAACCACATGGTTTGCACTATAGAAAACTCCATTTCTGCTACCAGCAATGTACTTTGATACTTGGCTATTCTATTCCTTTTTTTTTTTTGGAATTTCTTCTTTCTGGTCTGGGTGAAGGTTTTTTTTTTTTATGGAGGGTGGAGGGTTTCTTTTGTTTGTTTTAGAAAGGCTTTTCTCCTGACCAGTATTCAGTCATGCTAAGCAGACATTATTAATTGCAGGCATTTATCATTGCTTCAACTGCAACTGAAGAGGAAATGCAGAAGTGGTATGCTGAGTTCCATTCCTTGTCTTTATTTGTTGTCCCTGCGTCTGCTATGTTTTTAACTGCCACTTTTCTGATTTCCATTGATTAACGAAAACATTTGGCCTTTCTTATCTTTCAAGGTACCATGAACATGTTGTGTGGGATGATAAAGACGTAAAAATGAAACTGTTAAGGAAGGGCATATTGACTCGTGTATATACTCCCATGGTAAGCATATTTAACTATTCAGAGACTGACGCATATATAGGAAAATGGCTTTCAAAGATGTTAACATTCTGCATGAAGAAAAATTTGTGCAAAAGGAACCCAATTTGGTTGTGGGAAAGAATTTATATAAGTAATTTTTTGCTAAATTACTTTCAGTTCCCTTAAGTACATATCTTGTACATTCACACACCCTTTGGGTTTCAATTTATACGGAAAGCTCCAATTTTGCTAATGTAATTGGTACTAGATTTTATAACTTATTCAGTTTTCTTCTAGAAACCCTCAATAGCCTAATTCAATGCAGGACAAATCGCCAAAAGGCCAATTAAATGCTTATAAAAACCTTAATTATGGGAGGTGAGTGCAATATTTTTTAAAACTTAGACGGGGTTGAGATTATGTTTTATAATCTCAAGAGAGGAGTATATAAACTGAAAACAGAGCCATGTGAATGTAGTTTCTAAAATTTGAGTGAATGTAACTTATCCTTAATTTTAGTATCTTTATGCCTCTTGCCTTTTTGTGGAACCACATGACAAAATAGAGTCACATCAAATGGAGCAATGGCTCGACTTGTTAAATCAATTATACATCTCATAAGGCTTGAGTAAAAAAATTTTTCCTTGGACATCCAGATCTTTTTGACTTTTTACCATTTGATTGTATGTATGTATGTATGTATCCTCTGGTACTTATGATCTTAACTTGAAATTCATTTTCTGATGTGTTCGTCTAAAGGCCATAATACAAGGTTTGAGGGAATCTGGGGTATTCAGTTCTGTCATTGCATCTGCCCCAAAACTTTCCAAAGAGAAGTTCTTGATGTCAATTGATAGTAGTAACTCATCAAGAACTGCTGCCTCGGAATCGCTTCCTTCTAGAAATTCTAGAAGAGGCAAAGAGCACCAAGCAGCTACAAGGAAGATCTTGGACATAGAATCTGCTGCATTTCATGAAGTAGCTGTACCACCATTGTCTCCCCCTGGAATAGAAGACATTGACCTAAGTTCTCTTGCTTGATCAATCCAACAGCATTTATTTTTGGAAAGAACTAGAGTGCAGATTTTAAATTTTTTCTATCATCCAGTAGAAAATGTTTAATTCTGTAATTTTATTAGAGAATCCTTTATTCTTCTATTTCCATGGTGGTTGGTAGGTTGCCCTGTTATACATGCAGTTGAAGATTCATTGTGTAAAGAAAGAGGTTGGTTGGTCTTGTTTTAGCCTTGTGTATAGAAACTCAAATGACAATGTGAGTTCCTTTCAATGATTGCATGTCCCACCTCCTGAAGTGAAATTGATGAAAGTATGATCTCAATAGGTCTATTTACCGTACTTGACTATGTTAGGGATAATGACAGTGATTCTTATTTGAAAAATAATTTTTTAATAATTATAAAAGCAAGTTATTATTTGATTTTTTTTTGAAGTTATCATTTATAGATGGTGACATTACAATCTAATTTTTTAAATATTATAAGGGTTTTTTATTCAAAGTTAATTAACAAATTTAAAATATTCTTGTAGCACTAAAAAGATAAAATAATTTTAGAAACAAAGAACAATAAGTTAAAAAAAAAATTCCCTCTGATTTAAAATTGGAATAAAAAAATTAGTTTTACCCATTAATTTTTTTAGAAAATATTATTTTTTAATATTACTCATATTTAATTCATTGTGTTCAAATTCTATGCAATTTTCATACTATTTACTATTTCTCTTTCTCTCATTAAATTGATACATAGGTTAAATTAAAAAGAAATATTTAATGTTGTATAAATTATTAAATGCGACTTATATTTAAAAAAAATAAAACAAAACATACTCTCTCCAGTTTTTTTTACGAATCATATTCTAGAAACTTTTTATAATCTTAAGTATAAGTTATATTTTATGAGTTTTTGGAGTATTAACTACTTTGTTTCTAAAATACTCTTATTTAATTATGAGAGAGAATGTTGATTATTTAAATTTATAATATTTATTGGAGAGTAAAGATGAAAAAATATTAATAGTCAAAAGTTACTTACATTACATTAAAGGCCAGAAAAAATACATTTTAGATATGAAATGGAGAGAGTATATTTTAGATGGGGGAGTACAAGTGGTAATTTGTATTTGGGAGTCCAAAAATTTAACTTTTGAGGATTATAATTGTTATTAATATGATTATAAATTTATAAGTATAATTTATATTACATATTCTTTTTATTTTAAAAAACATTTAAACTTGTAGTTCAATTCGACATGATTATATTAATTGAAACCTAATGTAACTTCTGATGTCATAATTATTTCAAATAAATTTTTGTTGATTATTCAATTTGAGTGATTCAAAATTTATTTTCATTAAAAACATTATTGTCGCTGTTCTTTTTTTTTCCCATTTCTTATCATGAGAAGGAACCGATGGTGATTTCTATCTCCAAGGCGAATCAGAATATCTCAGACTCACTGGCAGTGAATCACGTCGACGAGCCATGGCGGCCCTTCTCGTATCCAATTCACACTCTCTTCCTTTCACATACGCTGCGCGCGTTTCCTTCAAGCCTCCACCGTTGTCAAACTCTACGGCGATTCGCTTCGCCGGCGACTCTTGCCTCCGCCGGAAACCGAGAGGCTTGACGGTGGTGACTCGTGCGGGTCCCAGCACCAACAGCTACGTCTTCGCTTTTGCACTCCCATTTTCGCTTCTCGCTATCACCATATTCGCTTCGTTGAGAATAGCAGATAGGCTTGACACAGAATTTTTCGAGGAGGTAATGGGAACATTTTTATGTGTGCGGATATGGTTTTTGGTATTCTTCCATTGGCTTTGATTTCTTACAGCTGGGTTGTGTGGTGCTTATTGACAGCTCAACTGTTTATGGATGTTGAATCTGTATATAATTGTTAGTAGAGACAACATATGTGGAAATTTGTGGGTTATGTAGAAGTTATTTGTGTTTGCTTTACTCAACTGTTTATGGGAGGCATGATTTGGCAATGTGGAAATTTGTGCCTTGCCTTTCACTTGTTTGAGGAAAGTCTCTGTCCTAATTTACACTGATTCACAGGAGCAGTGGAATATAGTTGAAGAATTATCCAGTTGGTTATGATATTGAACAATTGAAAACGGAAAGTAACAAGTCAGAAAATTTTGTGGGGGCGAAGCCGATTTTTTCGTGTCACTCAATAAATTCCTGATGCCTCATTAAAAAGCTTTTTTCTGTAGATTACTATAAGTGAGTTTCTATAATCTTGGAATATATTGATTGCCATGTAGGGCCAAACCAGCTCTCAAGCAAAAGATCGTTTGTCGTTCTTCTGCTAGAAAGATAATTTCTTTTTCCCTCTTCTTCTCAATTTCACTTCAACTTGTAGGAGAGCTGTGTTTAAGCTGTCTCAATAGCTATAAAATTTCATTGCACATGAGATTTTCTTACTATGTGCTTAACTCATTTGACCTTAATCTATTTTTGCATTTGATAGCAGAATATCTCATTTTTGGTTTCTCATGTTTCTTATAACCAGGATGAAGGTCTTTCTTCTTGCTTTTGATGATATCAAAATGTTCAATTGTAGCTTATGTTGCATTTTGTAATTAATTTCTTTCCCGACTTGGTGAGGGAACAATATTTTGATTGTACCATTGACAAGAAAATCTTGTGTGGACATCCCAGATGTTATGTCTGCATTGTTTCTGATGACAATATTGCTGATTCTATTTATCATCTAAATTAGTTACACCAAAGCCAATTGAGCCTAGCCATGCAAATTTCAAGTTTCTAACCAGTAGCATATATAGAATGAAGACGCACACACACACACATACTCAATTTGCAGTTTTGGTTTTAGTGGAGGATTTTTTTTTTTTTCTAAACCTGTTTCTCTTGACAAATATCTTATCAACACTAGATGGCAATGAATGAAGCCATCATGGAAGCAAATGATGATGATGATGACGACAACAACAACGATGACATTGAAACTTATAAACAAGCAGAACCTGCCCTTCCTCGTGCTCGCAACAGGCCAAAACGGGAAGCTTAGAGTTGCATTTAATGTGTTTCTGAGTTATTATAATTTTATTCCAGGATGCTCTTGAATAGTATTTAGACCAGCAGAATTAAGATTGTGGAAGGAGGGAAGAAGGTATGTCCTCTAACAGCTTAAAATTTCATCACAGATTCATGCAATATGGGTCTTCTAAAGTCTAGACACCATCCTCTCTACTGCAAAGGAAGCAGTGAACACCTGAAAGGTTCATAGCTGTATGGTGTATTGTGATTTCTTCAGGTGCAGTTAGATACACAATATATTCAGCAGAAAATGTTAATTTCATTGAACTTTGGGAGGCATGGAGTAATTACCCTGAATTCTGTGCATTGGAAAACTTTAGTGTAGGATTATTTGGTTCTTAGAAGAGCCTATTTGGGATTACTGTAAATTTCTGCTTTTGAAACTTCCCCTTTTGAAATTAAGTTTTATAAACAACAGTGTAAGTATGAAGCAATTTGTGATTGAGTAAATCCTTTGATAAGCGATTTATAAGTACTCCGGGCATTTAATTTTGAAAATTAATTTTATACAACTCTTGTTTTTCTTTTCCCCCTGTTTAAAACAAAGCATATATATTATACTTTCCCTATTACTTCTCCTCTTTTATCCTGCAGGAGAGAAGGTTACTAAGGAATTAATAATTACCAGCAGCTTAAGGAACATAACCCCATCAGTGAACACCATATCTGGTAATATAATTGAAAATGTTCTCACATTATCTGCTCTCTGATGGATCAAATAACAGAAGTTAAAAAATAAAGCAAGTTCTTAGTATCTAAATGCTAATTTCGCCTGAAAATGATATTTTAAGGTATCAGCAGAGGGACAGACACTGATTTAATTTTTGCAAAACAGTAATGCTTGGAAGGTCACTATTTTTTTTTCTATTATATATAAAAACAATAAAATTACATATTCAGAATTCTGAATCCCCCTCAAAAAAGAGCAAAAGTCAGCTTAGGTCAGACACTTCCAAGTGAAAGTGACCTGTTGGATATTTTATAGGATCATTCAGAGCAAGCTAGAAGAACCAATGATCTCCGTAGTCTAAAATTCTAATGTTATGTGATATACGACTAACAATAACCTTCAATGAGTCTGAAACTCAGACGTCTTGACAGAGAATTGCTCACCCCAACATACTTTGGATATATCATACATGGTCCAGCTCAAACAATTACTTGAGGAGCAAATAAATCATCTTCACCTTCCATTACTGGTTTCAACTGGGTAGGAACTTACAACCTTTCGATTTTAATTTTGATTCTAGACCAAAGAACTTCAATCCCGACATCACCAACTGTGCTGTCTTTTCCTTCATGTGATCAATTAGCATTTCATCATACACAATTGCATTGGCTTCAGTCAATAATTTGCGGTCCCTCATGTTTGCGAAAACCTTCCTGGCCTCTTCAATCGTTCCATGTTTACACATGCCAGATATGATTGCAGAGTATATGACATCACCGGGAGGGCAACCTTCTTGCATCATCTCATTTAATACTTCAGTCACCCTCTCAGCATCATTTGACTTGCATGCATGAAGAATGGTAAGAGTATACTTAAACTCCATCGGTCCACTAGTAACATTAGCTAAGCAATCACGAACAAGAATCATGGCTGCATCAATCTCCCCAATTTTGCAAAGCCCTTTTGAAAGACAACTGTAAGCAGAAACAGAGGGAATAGAAGACATCTCAATGATCTTATTGTGACATCCACATGCCTCTTGAATTTCCCCAAGATCAACATAACATGCAATTGCTATACTGTATGTAGATGATTCAGGTGTACATGCTGAACCATTCATTTCATCAAAGAGTGATAATGCCTGCTTCGCCTGACCAATCTTTTGGAGTGAATCCATCAGAATGTTGTATATTTTAACACTAAAGTAACCTTTTGCTTTCAGATCCGTAAATGTCTCTAATGCCATTATCGGTCCTTTCTTCTCTACCAGAAAGGCAAAGAATTTGGATAAGTCATCAAGAACTGGAAAACCCAAGTTCTGCATTTGCTTGAGCAACTGGCAAAAATCTTGCATTTGTCCTGCTTCAGCATAAGACATCAATAAGGGTTTTACAGATACAAAGTCAGGTTCAAGATCTTCCTGTATAGTGAGTTGGAAAATCCTGCAAGCTTTCTCAACTTGATTCTCATTACACAAGCCTTCAATAAGGGAATTATATATCCCCAAATCAGTCCTGTATCCTGAAGCAATCAAATCCTTCAACAAATCACAAGCAGAGCCAACCTTCCTCTTTGCCACAAAAGATTTGATTAGTGATCCATATATTGCTCTATCGATCAAATAACCCTTTTTCTTCATCTCCTTGAAAAATTCATAACTCTCTTCAGTTCGGCCCCCTTTAGATAAACCTGTAATTAACGTTGCATAAGCCATGACATCAGGCTCAACCCCATCTCTCTTCATTTCCTCCCAAATCCTCAAACATCCATCTAAATTCCCCTCTGGAACCAGCACCCGAACCATAGCAGTGTATGCAAACACATCTGGCTTACAAAGGTTAGTCCTCATTCGACTCAAAATCTCTGACATTTCATTGATCCTCCCCGCCTTACACAACCCTTTTATCAAAATCATAAAGGTAACCGACTCTTCAACCAATCCATCTTCTCTAAAATCATCATAAACTAATAATGCCAAATCCAAGTGATCTGTCTTGACTAATGCATCCATAATCCTATTATACAGAAAAACCCTCGGTTTAACACCAAATTTCTTCATTTTCTCATAAATATAGTAGACTCTAAGACCCCTATTGGCATCTGAATGCATTCTAATTAAGATCTCAAACTGCTTCTCACTAGGTGGCTTCCCTTGCGAATCCATCAGCTCAGGCAGCTGATCTGCTGCCCGAAACTGATTGTTACGATTCAAGCAATAAGCAAAAGCATTATAGGAGGCAAAATTGTGATTGTAACCCTTCTGCTTCCCTGCCCAGTGAAAGAACTTGGAGGCAAGGGTGGGATTATTTTGGACTTTAAGCACTTCAACAACCAGGTTTGGTGTCACCCTACGGAGCTTGCTAAGCTCTGCCACCACAGAAGGGCCCCACCTGTTCTGGTTCTTGCGGAAGGCATCAATAATGAATCGGGCAATCGGAGATAAACGGAGGGAAATAGCGAATGAGGATTCTGGTGATGGTGCTAGTGCTGAAGATGATGGAGACTGGGAAAGGAAGTGAGGGTCCCATTTCTCAATATCAAAGGGCTGGGATTCAGTATTTTTGGGTTTGTTGGGGTTAATGATCAGGCGATTGGAGAAAAGACCACCACGGACAGTTGGACGGTTTTGGGAAGGCTTGCGATGACCATAGAAGAAATAAAGTTTATTGGCTTTGGATGGTGGAGGTGACTGCGGAGGCATTTGCAGGTTTTTAGATGCCCCTTGATCTTTGTATTATTTGAAGTTAAAAAGAATATTTCTCCAACTCTTTCAGTATGAAATCTTCTTGTTGAAAATCTTGTGGATAAACTCTGTCTGGGCTAGTTACAGGTTACAACACAGAAGATCTTAGTTTACTCACAAAACCAAATTGAACTATCCCTTTCAGTCAAAAGCACACCCAGATGCAGTAGTATCCCCTGTGTGGTCATCACTTGAAAGCTTGTAAAATGCCTGAAGTTCTGCAACCAAAAACAAAAAGGGGAAAGAAAAGCTCTCGGATAGATGATGATGGAAAAACCAATTTATATTAAAGGAACTAAAGGAAATCAACACACTGTTCATAAATGCTCAACAATTTTTTTTTTATTTGTAATTGTAATTCAGAATTCTTATGCACAACTTCATTCATGTTTTTCCAGACATTCTCACCCAAGCAAGTGATGGCAATCGAAATCTATATATATTCTAATTTATCATACAAGTTAAAGCATCATAGTAAATCAGAGTTAAATGGGAAATTTAGCACAGAAAATGGCCCACAAATATAAGGTTAAGGAGAACTAAATCCCAGAATTCAGTGCCGAGCTACCATCAGAGCGATAGGTACTGACAACAATCTAAAACACAAAATTATCAACAAATTAACCTTTAAGCTTGAGTTAAAGCAAATAGCAAAACGCAATATGCATCTATACAAAAGGGACAATCAATCTCAATCAATATCACTTGCAAGATGAATTAGACAAAGCTAAAGGTGACTTCTATTGACAACAGAAATCTTCAACCTCATGAAGACATCAATCCAACATCCTCTCTAATTTTACAATCAAAAGAGAGTGAGAAAAAATTGCAAGATGCAACTCCAGAAATCATCAACACTTCCATACAAAATAAAACCATGACAGTCAAATGAATTTAAATTTCATTCAAAGCTTTTCATCCCGGAAGGACCAAACACAGCCCGGATTTTTTACGTGCAATAACAAATCAAATCAGTGGGGGGATCAAACTGAGAATGCTTCTTTAACAAAATTTTATAATGCAATCAGAATATCAGTGATTTAATCCAAGAGGATTTCGTGCAAAATAACCAAGTGAGCAAAACTTGAACACATCCATGAATTCACCCGAAATCTTGCACAAGATTACGCATTTTCGTAAGCAACTCGAATTTCACAAATGCTCTTCGACCTCTCTCCGTCTTCTCGTTTCTGCCCTCCTCCGCTTACATCCGTCGTCTCTCCCACTTTCTGTTCTCTCTCTCGCTTCTCTCTGCCGTTCTTCTATCTCTCTCAATTCCCTTTTCCCTTCGATGCTCTCTTTTTATACATTTAATTTTATACATAAACTGAGATGGGCCAGAAATAATTAAACTTCCATCAATCTATTGCTCCAAAGAGCAAACATGAAATTAAGCTTGATACGACCTTATCCATTAGTCCTAGCAGAGTTTAACGAAATTCTGAACATGAATATCCTAAATTAAGAATAACCTTCGAAGTCGAAGCTGTAATCGAGTACATTCAACAATTAAAAACAGAGATGCACTCCACATTTTCAATCAGCAAAACGCAAAACCAATTCATAAAGTCAATCAACCACAAAGTGGACAGTGAAGCTAAAGAACACACCTTGGGCCGTAATCAAACTTCCAGTTGCTGTAATAGGGTAATGAAGGCGACGAGCTCCGTCCAAGATTTACCCATTCGGACGCTGTAGTGGGAAATGGAGGAAGGGGTCAATGGGTCCCTGGGAGGAACTCAGGGAAGCAAGGTGGAAAAAACCGGATCCAGCGGTCCGACCGGAACTGGTCCAGGTTCGATCCAATCACGAATCATGATTAATAAATCAGCCAGTTTTTGAACAGTATAAAACTAATTGAGTTGGTCAACCTATACAAAACTGATTTGAAGTAATTTTTTTTAAAATATTTTTTTATTTTTAATATAAAATAATATTATTTTTTATATATTTTCTTATAATATAATAATATATAAATATTATTATGATATATAATTATTATAATAATAAATTTATTTAATAAATAATATAAAAATAAAATATTAATTAATTATTTTAAATTTAAATTATAATTATATATAAATATTAACTTATTTAGATTTTAATATTTGTTTATAAGACTTATAAATAATATTTTTAATTTTTTATATAATATATAAAATAAAAAAATTTAAAATTTTTTTTATTTTATATTAAATATTAATTTTATAATTATAAATAAATATTTTTTATATTTTTTATTTATATTATTTAAAATAATTAATTTATTGACAACCAATCTGATCTCAATCTAATTATTAAACTTTAAATTAGTGTCTCATATGATTAATAGTTAATTTAATTTTTAATAAGAGTGAATAAACGGAGCGTGGGATTACTCGCATAGAGCTCTTACATCATGTCATGTACTCCTCCTCCTATGTCCTTTGTAGTCATTTCAAAATTTTGTATTAATGGATGATTTCTAAAACATGTGTTTGGTAATTTTAACTTTATCTATCCAAATAGTTTTTATTAAGAATATTTTTAAAAGGTTATAATATTTTTTATAAACTTAATACTCCTAACTAGTTTTAACTAATTGTCTTAATTTTTATGATTTTAATTAAAAGACTCTTATAGGAAAAAAGATTGGAGGAGTATTTGACATCTCTAAGCTAAAAAAAATTATATTTTACATCTCTCTTATTATTAATTAATATATTTATTAAAATATCCATATAAAAAAAAGTAATATTAATCAATATATTAATACTTGCCTAGTTGTACTTGCACCTATCAAAACAAGGTTTTCCCCCTTTTGCCGGATTTTAATATATTATGAAAATTAGAAATTTATTTTACTTTGTGGTCACAACTCACAAGTTATTTGGTTGAACAAATCTAAAGAAAATGGGTGGGGTTTAATTCCATAGGATGCAAACCTAATAGTTAAAATAAGAGGAAATTACAGTTAGGAACCAAAATAATAAGTTTATTACAAAAATAAAATCTAATATTATTTATTTTTCTTATTTTATTATTTAGTATTTTAAATTTTAACATTTTCTGTTAATTAAAATCCTTCTTGTAATTAAGCCACTGTACTGATGAGTTGACCTTTTATTTTCAATATCCTAAAAAAAATAATCTCGCCAAAATACTTGCAATCCATTGATATCATTAAGTTAAAAACAAAAGAAATTCTACATAAATTGAGCTTTTTTAGTACAAAATTTTATGGCAAAAAATTTGTCCGGTTGCACCGATCAAAGCAGCCTTTCCCCCCCTCCTTTTGACCCAATTAAATCTGATCTAGCATGATTGGATTGGTTGTAGCCCATTTCACTTGTGTCGTCCTATCTCCATTCCATTATTGATCGATTCTTCCGGATCCTGCTTACATATGTGCACATCATACTTAATTCTACAACAGTTTCTACATCAGGAACTAATGCACTTTGTGGATCTCAATAAGCTAATCAACAATCTTAACTAATCTGAGATCCTTCTCCATGAAGATTGACTGAAAAACGCAAAACTTATGACCAATTTATGATGAAGTGAAAATTTGTTTAGTACCAAAACACTCTATGTTATTGAACCTTACAAAAAATTTCCTTCACATGCCACCTTTTTATTCAGAAACTTGATAGCAAACACTTATTAAACCTTGTTCATCATTGAGGTGTAGTTCCCTTTAACCTAGGAGATATTTGCTTGTAATTAATACCACTTAGCTTCTCCATCCTATCACTCCCAGGAACTTCTCTAGTAATATTAACAGAAGTCACAAGAGGTAGCTTTTTCTTGCATGGTGAAAAGCTATGATCAGAATTAGTCTCCAAACTCCATGTCCTTAATCTTGGGGAGCTCATTGATCTTGCTTTGGCCTTTGCTGATTCTGTTGCTGCCATGTATGTGGGTATCACAGGGGAGCTTGTGAATGAGTGATCTTCTCTTACCACTGAACATCGCCTGCTGTTATAATTCAATGCTTCAATCTGATTTTGTCTCTGAATGTTTCTTAGCTTAAGGGATTTTCCTCCATCTTCTTCCCCACCTTTGTAATGAGAACTGAGAGCTGTGTCTAAATCTTCAAGCTCTTTGCTCTTGGAAAGTTGGGTATCTACCCATTGCTCTAGCCAGTACCTCCATCTTCCATTTACTCTGTTTCTTTCTGCTTCTGCAGACGTCTGAGATACAATAATACTGAGGCTTAGTTATAAATATTAGAATGCAACAAATCATCTCAATAACTTTTGGATTACAATGAAAACATCAAATATCAATTAAAATTAAAGACAAGATGCTTCTTCCTTACTTCAACAATATTCCTGTACAAGCATTGAGTTAGAATTAAAATACTGATATAAGAGTGCCATGTGAGGATAACATAACCTAGTGCAGTCCGACATATAAAAAGATATCTTATTACATTTCAAAATTTATCTACTAATTTAGCAAACGTACAAAAGAGACAAATTAAAATCATCAATAGATCAAGATAAAATATAAAATTTATAGAAAACTTACTATTCACAGGCTATTAATGTCACAATTCATTTCATGCAAATATACTGAAAAATGTAAAATTACCCCAAAATAATACGAACTTGATGGTAAAAGAAAGCTGGGGTACTTACTCGATGGTTAAATGAGTATTGTTTTATTCTCTCTCTTTTAAGAAGAGCTTCTTTCTTGCTCATGCATGACGTCTTTAACTCTTCCTTCAGCAAAAGGCTGTCATCCCACCTTCTTCCACTGTTTGAATCCATCTGAAATAATAAAAACCGTATCACAAATTCAAGTTGTACGTACATAAAGAAGATATAGCGTTAACATTACTCTTGCTTTGTATTGTATATATGCCCACCCTTATTATCTTGTCCCTTGAAGCATGCATGCCGTGGCCTTTATCAGAGTGAGATCTCCTTTCAAGCATTTGAAGTCTCCTTGATGCAGAGACTTGTGATTGGATATTTACAATTGACTGCAAACACTTCAGAGTACTCAAAGTCTGGCGTCTTACTGCTCTGCCTCGAATAAGAGCTTGAAGCTTCACTATTCCCTTCAACGCCCTTAAAGCCTTCCTTGCCTGTAATGTAGTACTAATTAGTGTTCTATCTTTCCGACCTGACTGGTTATAAATTTATGAAGAAAAATAATGGCTAAGTTACTTTGTTAATGCCTAAATCTTTCCACAACCACATGTGGGTTGTTCAAGTACTTTGCATGGAGTTCAAAATAAAGTGTTTGTAAAAGAAGCTGTGTTGTTCATGATTTATGAATAATGTGACTTTTTAGAATTTTTAGTATTGAGATTGATAGATAATTTTTAATTTAGTATTTTGTCTAAGAGATTGTACTTTTCTTATATAGTTTAATGATTTGATTTTGGAACTGAATCTTTGTTAATGTGGCCGACAATCTTGATGGTTCCTCTTCATAGAATGCAGTCAACTCACAGGTATTATGCTATGCAATATAGATTAAGTAACTAACATGAATGATCAATATTTGAAATGTAAAGATCATATATAATTAATTATATTTATAAAATTTAACAGTATTATAATGAAAGTTTAATGAGAATCAGCCCATTAAAATTTCGTAAAACTGAGATGATCAGATTAAAAATTAAGTAAAACAGACTAAATTGATATGACCATCAGTTTGATGACTTGGAATTCTTATTACTGAAATAATCTATCACTACTTCTTTTCTTTAATATTTTCATCTGTAGGTTTAAATTTGATAGTGTAGGTTGTTGGAGAGATCTAATTTCGTTTCTTACACAATCTTATTCATCCTTGGAAAGTCCTTAACCGGTGAAAGTAATCTTCAAATTCTGCAGTCTAACAATTTCTTTATGCTTAATTTAACTTAGAATTTTCAAACTAATCTGATCTTGTCAAAGAGCATTGATGAGAAAAATCAAGAAACATGATGGAACAAGCATTTAAACTGGCACAGATAAAGAAGATTAAGAGCTTGGATAAGTTAAACTCACTAGGTAACCCCTAAACGCAGCTTGGATTTTAATGGCTGCAGAATTCTCTTTCACTGATAAAGCATTCCCCCTCTGTTCTTCCTCTGCTTCACCACTTGGTGGTGTTGTTTCTTTTGATGGACCAGTAATTGGAGTTAATCTCTTCATCTTCAGCCTACCGAATACCCATTTCCTTCTCTTCACCTTCTGGTAAAAAAAAAAAAACAGAACTTTCCATCATAACATAACTATCAGAATCTAAAACTGACAGATTTTTCCCAAAGAAGCAGAAGATTTTACCTTGCATTGTTCAGACTGTGTGTCCCATTTAAAGAGCCTCATAATCAGAGTAAACCAGCTCTTCTTGCCCATTCTAACAACATCACAAGAAGCAACTACTGTCTACTGCAATGGCGATTTCTGCTATCTGAAAATGGTCATATAAATCTCTCAGTTCAGCATTAAATGAGCAGATAGGGGTGAAACGTACAATTGGTTGGTAAATGGGCATTATTAGTTAAAAAGCTGTACAGATCGTCAGACATGTCCATAAAAGAAGGAACAATTTACAGAGCCATGGACATTGACCATAACCTTGATGTTAGAGTAAATTACCCTTTGAAGCTAATTAGTCAAGATAGTGGAAAAAAACAAAAACAAAGGAGAGATCCAAGCTTGCAAGTCTTACCCATGTTCTGGAAATCCGTAAATTCGTTAAAAAGGACAAGCATCACCGTTTCAGAGAGCTCGGTGCTTTGGAACAAGTGAAGAAGTTCTTTCATTAAATTCAGACGAAGGAATAGCCTTGGAATCAGCAAACATCCTTTATAATATCAGATGCCCAAGAACGTGGAACTTCTCATAATCTCATCAATAAACGCACGCTGAAAATTAGTGAAAAATAGTAGTAGTATTTAAGTACTATACACACACTAAATTAATAGAAAATTATTGGAGTGAATTAAGGGATCTCATCACTTATAACTACTTTACGTTACATGTGGTTAAATATTTTCTTATGAAAAAAAGACACTTAAAAAATGAATCATTTTCAATACATGTTCAACATTTACATCAGATGTGATATGCATCGATATCGAGATTTCTTTTTCTTTTTTTGGTCCCATCTTCCAAAAGATGCAATTCCACTCACACGAAAATTTGGTGAAGTGGTATGATTATGATGATTTTTGTGAAGATGCAATGCAATGCGCCTGAAATCTCTTGATTTTTATCTTCCTCATGATGAGATGCCTCTGTTCAAAATGCGGGCCTTCAAGAGAAAGCACTACGCAGAATATCAAAAGCCGATGCCAGTACAAGTCTATTCACCACCCAACAACCTAAGTTTTGGCTAAAGGTTTTGTTACTGTTACTTTTTAAAGCAAAAATATAGATTTTGAAATGATACACTGCTACCCCAAATACACACTATGGTTTTCAATTTCATCAAAGATTGCCTCTCTCAGCTTGAGGGGTCCCCTCTTTTTCTTTTTTTCTTTCTTTCTTTATTTTTTGAATCTCATTTGCCTAACCTAAGAATACATGCTCATGTGTCTCTTTGGTTTAAATTTACAAAATCATCATTAACCAGGAAATAATAAACAAAAGAAACAACATTATTAGTAGCCTTAAATCTTCATCTCTAGTCTGCTGATTCATATGTTGATCAACTTCCCTCAACTGGGTATGCTTTATATATAAAGATTGAAATTAAACGTTCAACTACCTGTTTAAGGGACAAAACCCCTACAGCTCGTCCTTACCTTGACTTGGTTCTTACATAATACTACTATTTTAGTTGTTTGTAACTGGGCTCTTTTGAACACTGGTAAAAACATAACATGTAGCTAGAGCTTTAGAGTCCAAAAGTTGTGGCTAAGCAGTACCTTGCATGGACGTAAGAATCATGAACTTCCTGTAGTCTCCTTCCAGGCCAAAAAGCATAACATGAGAATATAGTTGACAAATCCAACAACGTTGTACTCACCTATATAAAATATTCACTTTGACATGCTTATAATTGAGTCTCTTTGGCATGTACTTGGGCCAGCTCCTGATATCATATGACAATGGCCACACACAGAAGTTTCTGTTCCATAGGCAAAGGCAAACAAATATTGCCACTATTGAGACATTTTTACAAGAAGGGGAAGAGGTAGTACTGTAGGAGACTATAATTGAGGAGAGTGGACACCAGTGACAGGGCCAGAGAATGTGGGGCATGAAAACTAAGTAAGATTTGGATTTTTAAGAGTGAAGAGTGAATTGTGAAGTGAGGACAGCTGTTATCCCCTAAACAGAGGAATCGCTATTAAACATCGTTGTCTTTGTCAAAAGGAGTGAAAAACACAAAAAAGCAGAGTTTGTCGCTTGATTTTACTTTTCCTTTTGTTTTTGGATAAGGATTGTTTTTTGGCCAGTGGATAATGAATACTTTAATCAATGTTCATAGCATTTTTTTTTTGTGAAAATGATGTTCAAATACTTAAAAGTTTTTCATGTGCATTGTCACAAAATTTAAAGAATCAGTGATTTCAAATGTGATAGACTTGTTATAAGTTTTATATTTAATATTATTATCAATTTGACATGTTTTTCCTTATATGTATTAAGAAAGGTGAGCCGTCTAATTCACAATTTGTAAATAATGCAACATTATATATTTTATTATAGATATTGATATATTGAGATCATATTTATAGGATCACACTGTTTATAAGTTGTTAAAATCTTGGATTCCATGCTGATAGATGAAACCCATCTAATTTATAATATTTATGATACACATTTCAAACATTAAAATTATTTACTGGGATGGAATGATATCAAATCTGACTTGTAAAGATAAAAAATCCTCAATTGTAACTTGTAATAGGAGTAACCTTATGACAATTGTAGTCTTGAATGTCTAAATTGTAATTAAGCATAGTGACACCAGAGTTCATAAGTAAGATAGTAAACCTGTAAAAGAGTAGCAAGAATCCTGAAATTCGCTTATAAGTTTTATAACTTTATGATGCCAAGGTGGCTAATGATTGATGTAACTGATGTTATGTAAAACAAATCTTTAAAAGTATTTAGAAAGCGCAAATATAACTAAGTGTTTTTCAAAATTATTGCTTGTTGTTTCAAAAGTTATATGATGGTCTTCCAGAGTTATATAGTTTGTTAATGATTTCATATTTTATATTGACGGATAATAATAATAATAATAATAATAATAATAATAATAATTCAGAGCCTAAGAAAAACAGCTAAACTATAATTTTAACTCAGAACATCTAATTTTATTAGGTTCATTTCCCTGCAAAAAAAAAATTATAAGGTAATATGTTTAGACTTTTGATCATGCCTGGAATAACTCATGACAGGGATACTTCCTTGGCTTGGTCCCATTAAATCGAATTTTGGCAAGTTGGCTTTTTTTTTTTGTCAATAACTATAGGAGTGAGATGAACTTGTAAATGACCAAAAAAAGATGAACTTGTAAGATTTTTTTTTTTAAAAAAAACAATGATCATATTTCATTGATATGATATTTTCTAGGGCCAACATATATAAGTAAGTCCTAAATTAAAATAACATATTATTAAATAATTATTCAAAGACTCTATTCTTTGGAACATTGGTCATGATTCCTTAACTTTTGAGACCAGAGTTAATCTTTTATGAAAATTAGACTTTGATGTTTTAATGGAAAAGATTGGACAGACTATAGACAATGATTAGAAAATGTTTATAGAGATTAAATAAAAAATTAAAATTTAATGATTAATTTTTTATTTTTAATTTAAGTTTAAATTATGCCAAAGCACATCTTCAATGAACTTTGATATTGTTAAGAAAATAAGGAAACCAGATATGTTCAATCAAGTGTGTAAATAAACGAAAAAATAATATAGCATCATGAAATGGAGCTAGATCTAACTTGTATTCTAAATTTTCTTAAACAAAAATCAATATAGAATGTAACCCTCTTTTTTTTATTTTAAAGTTGCGTTTGAAAAGTGAAAGCTCGAATCCTCTCTTTTTGGTAGACGAAAACTTTTTTCTTTGTAGGCCCAAAAATTTTGTCTTCAATTGAAGTAGACTACACCCAAGTTTTTACTTCCCAGCCCAGCCCAAATAAGGTTATTGGGCTTTTATTTAAGTCTTTGAATGCAATTTACAAACAACGAAACGAATAGTTCAGACCCAAAAGATGAAAACTTAAAAACAACGAAACGTCGAAAACGTTTTACGCTTTTTAATTTCCTATTTTTGGGCATTTCCTTCTTTCTCAAGTTAAGACTCATCGTCGCAACCTCGATTTCGAACCATGGTGGCAAGTACACTCTCAGATTACGTACCTGCAATATTTTCCTTTTCCGGTGCTCCTGCTTGTTTCGCTTCTTACATGCTTTTTTTCTGAAATCTGAAACCCTCATCCGATTTTTCTGTCTAAGTACAGTCTGCAAAGATTTCAGATTTGAAGTTTTTTTTATGGGAAATTGGAGGAACCGGAGAATCTTTCGTCAACGAAGATCCCCCAGGCTTCCCACCATATTCTATGACCTTCAAGCTCCTCTCCCTGGTAATTTCTTATCTCTCCTTTTTAGGGGTTTTCTTTTGGTTTGGGTTTTGTTATAAACGTGAATAATTTTTGCCCCTTTAATATTCTGATATCTTCAATCTTCTATTTCGAATTACCATGAGAGTGGTATACTTGAGTTCCACGGGTAAAAATTGGTCGTATTTATTGAAATGATTGCTTAAATAAATGAGAAGAAAAATGTTGTCTTGTTATTTTTGTTATTCATCGTTCGTTATTTCTTGGTGAAAACTTGGGGATTTCATTTTTATATTCCCATGTGGACGTCTTTTACAGCTCAGTACACATGAATGGGTTTTTCAAATTTCTCTCAGGATCTTATTAGAACATTACCTAATGCCGAAGTCTAGTTTTTTTTTTTTTTTTGAAATAGCTATGGGCATTGTAACAATTGTGTATTGGTTAATGATGGGTTTCATAAATGATCAATCTGTAAGAAGTTTTGTTAGGCCCTGCAAAGCGGAAATGCGTTGGGGTTTTTCTTGAAATGATTACAGTTATTAACTGAACTGAAGGGGTGTGTATAGCATATTTGATTGGACAGTTTAGATGTCAGATGTTAGAGGAAGTAGTACCCTCACTCTGTAAGGCTTCTTCTTTATTAATATTAATAAGATCTATATCCAGTATTGTGTTAAAAGGATATTGTCGAAAGTTTGAGATTCTTAAATTAGAGCATTATAACGTGTATTTTGACTTTGCTATACCATGACTATATTCTGCAAGATTCCTTTCTGCAACCATGAAGATTGCTTTGAATTCAGAATGACATGCATAGATGGGCCAGTATGGATAGAGTCATCATGTCTATCCATGCGATGCTATTTCTGACTTTTCTTTGAACATTCAAGTACATATACTGTTATTTAGGTTGCTTGTTATATATTTTTCTATTTATTTTTTATTCTTGCATTCTTAGTTTTTATGAATTGATTTTGAAACTTTTAATCTTCTGTCTGTCACTGTGATACTGGCATGTGCTTCTCTATTCTTTAACATTAAAATTTGGAACTGGCTTGTATGTATTGACCAGATTTCTACAGTCTAGCATTGCCTTCATGCTTAGAAGAGCTACTTAGGCTGTTTCAAATACACCAAAGGCCTTTTTATATTCATATTGCTTTTCAGATATCCTTCTGTTACTACCTTTTGTCTTCAATTCTGTTCAGCTTCTTGCTGGTTTTTCGCAATTCATTGAGACCATTAAATAATTTTTCTAGTATTGTTATTTACTCCATATATCTTGTTTGGTTATTGAAACATGTGATATGAGAACCCAAAACAGTTGGCTGTTTCTTGAACTGCATTACTTTATACTGGATAAGTATTTCTTGTCCTTCTGCTAAAGTGATTGCAATATGATAAATTGATGATGATGATGATTGTATTATTTAATTTTTGTTTCTTGTTAATATAATTTCCATATCTCATTCTTCTCAGCTGACTTTGTTTTCCCCTTTCCAATCTTAATAGAGTTTTGGCAGGATGGCATACCATTATGGGAGAAGAAATTTTGCACTTTGATTGGATTGGTACCTTGGCAGAAGATAGTTGATTCCAAGAAATTTTTAAACTGCCATAACAATGTGCTAAATTGGAATGATTCAGCTGCTGAAGAAGCATTTCAGAACGCCAAAAGACAATATTGGGCAAAGATCAACAACATCTCTTGTGATATTTCTCTTCTTGATTCAGATGCTTACATTGATCAAATAGATTGGAACCCTAATATTGATCATGAACTGATAAAGGACCTGGATCGTGTTTACTTTGCTCCCCCTGATGAGGAAGAAAGGAATACTGCAAATTACGAGAGAACAAAAATTTCAGCAAATGATGAAAATTCACAGGAGTGTGACTGTACAGAGCTCAATAAAGCGTTCGAAAATAAAGTTCAGGGGTGGAATCAGTGTGAATGGGATAATTGCAAAGATAGTCCTAGCAATTTAGAGAATGCCAATAACCCTTGGGAGTATAGTGTGACTCATGAAAGTCGAGGATTAACTGACAATGCATGGGAAGGTGGTGGTGCTAAGATATGGGGTTGGAATCAAGTGAGTGGCCATAACAATCACTTTGGGGGCTGGGGCTGTGGATATAATCCTTGGCAGAATGATTGTCTTGGCATTCCCTCACAACAGGATAATGAAGGATGGGGTAAAGCTTGGGATAGTTCTTGGAACCCAAAGCAATCAAATAATTTGTCTAACATTGAAAGACCTTGGGAATGCAAATCTAATAAGCATAATAGGGCTCCAATGGGCAGAGGGTGGAGAAACTGCGAAGAAAACAGCCCTGGATGGAAACGGCAGAGAAATGCTAACGTTTCAGGTGATTTGCAGTTTAGAAGAAAAAGTGGAGATTGGACTGCCAGGAGCCAAAGCTTCCAGAAGAGGGAAAGCTATCATCAATCTAACGTAGTTTATAGCAGTTATCGATCTCAAAGGGATGATCATCAAACAGATCATTACTGGAGGAGGGAAAACTCAAAGAAGAGGGTCAATTTTACCTGTGAATAGCCATTAGAAAGTGCTGTGCCTTGTTTTTTGTTATGGGCATGACATCTCTATATTTATTGGTCATTATGAATATCCCTGTATCTGGATTTTCTGAAGGTGGTTTCTCATACAAATCAATATAGCTGAAAATTTGTCATTGTAATCTTTCCCCACTATCTGTATTCTAATTCACTATCAGATGGATACCCAGTAAGTTATGCAAGAAATACACCAAGAAATTGGAGGCATATGCTTTATCCTTGAGGATGTAAACCTCATTATGTCACTGGCCTATGTCATCCTTTCCATTTATTATGTTCTTGGGGTTAATCAAGTTCAGGTAGTGGTACTTGTAGTAGCACTAGGATTATATAATCACCCTCATTTTCCAGCCAAGTGAATCAACCCAGGGGCTTTGGTCAATACTAAATGTCATCTGGATCCTTTGCTGTGGTGTGATGATTATATGAGGAGAGAAACGCAAACTGAATATGAAAAGACCCAAAAAAAAAAAAAGGAAGTAAATTGTGTTTGTTAACCTAAAATTTGATCAATGAACAACTGATATATTCTTCGACATTGTGATCGGTTATGCCCGAATGTTATGATTTTATTTTATTTTTCTTGGGACTCATGATTTTGAAATTAATTAAAAAAATTTGAAAGTCTTAAGTTTTTTCCATATAAAGATCCAAGAAGCAAACTTGGATACCATAACATGGGTTCTCCACTGTGGGCTTGAAAATGCATGGTAACCATATTATTGTTGTGTGCTTGAATCCCTTGATTCTCAAAATGCATAATGGTTGCCCACGGTTACAATGAATCACATTATTGTCTCATGTTTTTTTTTTAAAAAAAAAACCAATGCCCAATACTTTGACAATAGATTTAATTATGAGTCGGGATTGTAAACTTGATCATCTAATTTTTTTAATAAATGAGTTAAAAGTTAAACAAATCAATATAAACTATAAAATCTACACTAAACTATTTTATTTACAAGTTTTAAGCAGAGCCAATCATTTTTTAAACTCTTTTTTTTTGGCCAACCATTCTTTAAACTCTATACAATACTCAATGATGTTTAGTTTACATTAATAGATGTTTACTGACCCAAAAAAAAAAAGGAATCTAACAAAAAACTCTTCAATTGAGAAAATTTATCCTTGTCTGCACAATCAAGAATATTTGATAATTATTAAAAAAAACGGAAACTTTTTCCTTTTTGGGGGTCAACAATTGAGAAACTTATTACAACACGAAACATACTAAGAATAGGTAAGGTGTACAAGAAATAACGAAAATGATGCCTAAGTACACAATAAATGGTTGGAAACATGATATGAACTCAATTAATGTTTGACCATTTGTTTGGCAGTTTCTTAAGTTTGACCATCTGGTTTCATTTACCCGTAAAACAAAGGTTCAAACTTGAAATAATTTCTTAGTTGTTTTCACTTTAGTGTAAATAGTTACCAGTTCTAAATTTGCACGATTGCACTAATGTGATACGTGAAAGCTTCAGTGGCTGAATTTTCAACACTGCCTTCAAATTCAACTTTGCTCCTTTATGGACTCACACCTAACCAACCTAGGTCTTTTTAATATGGCTACCACACGATTTTCCAGAAACAAACAAACAAGCACAGCAACCACAACAAAATGTGGATGCATAAATATAGTGTAAACAAAAATATTACTGTTGACCAATCATATTTTGTTCAAGTGATTTCATATTTGTTTTTTAAGTAAAGTCCCAAGTTTATAACCCAATTAAAGTCAAATTAGTTAGACTTTTGAAAACCAATTGGTATTAAAAAATGTTAGTGTCGAATCAAGTAAATAAACTAAATTTTGGGAAGAGCAACAGGAGAGGATTCAGATTTTTCATTATTGTCAAAATATTAGATATATGAATCTCTGATGATACGTATTCATTGTTAGTGAAGAACTCAAATGAAGAAGACAATATTACATCACTGTCATTAGATGAGAGTCATTAGGACATCTTATTTCATGAGAAAAACAAGAAAGAAAAAAACAGATCTGAAACCAACTTTTTAAAGACAAGGGGCACGATACGATAGGGATAAAAAGTAACATGTGAGAAATTTAAAAATTTTTATAGACTAACTTTAATCTTATCAAAGGCATTGATCTCATCTGGACCATGGAGTTTTGATTCAGAATCAATTATTTACCCGACATTTTATCCTTTCAAATTCGTGTCGTGAGTCATATATTGCTAAGGTTTGTGGTCCTATGATGACTATCCAATATCTACTTCTATCTTCACGTGATCTCCCACATCTTTAATATATGTAGGATATCTATCTATCTATTTGTGTGTGTGTGTGTGTATACATATATATATTTGATTTGTTCTTTCTATATTAAATCTAGACCATATATATTTTGTTAATTTTTTTAATAGTTTTTATTCTAAAAGTTTAAATTGAATCTAAATACTTGCACCTTTTGCTCATCAGTATAACATTTAAATGTGAATAATATGACTCAATTCTAAGATTAAGTACAACAAATGAAAAGATGTGTCAAGATTTTGGGAATGTACAAGAGATTCGAGTTCACTTCTATTTTAGACTTTCTTTGGTTAGAGATAAAATTTGTTGCTTTAGAATCAATCCTTCGTACTACATGTTATCCTTTGAGTAAGTGTTGTGGGTCATATATTGATGTTGGTAAGGTTTGTTGTCCTTTATCTCTTTTATTGCCACGTGATGTGTTGCACATCTTTTAAATATGATGTGCAGCATATATGGATTTGATTTGAACTCAAATTGATTCAGATTTTATTAACGTTTATTCTGACAAAAAATGTAAACCATTCAAATTAGGTCTAAATGACCATTCAAATTAGGTCTAAATGGTATACTTCATCTGGTCCTATATATGAGCTACTTTTAATTAACTCACTAAAACCAAGGTAAGTAAGTTGTTTTAAATTTGAAACACTTTTCATTTTTACCACTAATAGCAAACACCACTAACAGTAAAAATCATTTATTAGAATGTGATAAGAGGACAAATTTGATATAAAGCATTAAATACTCCATTGAACCATGCAAAATGACTTACATATAGGACTATAAATTTTTTCTAGAACATGACTAACATATAGGATCGGAAGGAGTATATATATGTGTACATCTTTTACACATTTTTTTTAAAAACAATGTCAAGATTTATTATCTTAGATTGACATTTATGGTAGAAGCTTTCTTCTTTTAAGCTAGTGGTTGGGTTTAATTTCTATTTCTTGTACATGGAGTAAGTCAGCAAACCTAGTAGGGAGAAATCTACTTTTTGTCCTTCATACCTCAAAGGAGATTAGGTTTTACTATTGACAAGAGCTAGATACTCCTAGTCACTAAAAAAGTCTGGAATTTTATGTTCACTTCTATTTTGGATCTTTATTGTGGCCTTGAAAACAATTTACATTCTTTTCAAAATGGTTTTAGATTCAAATTATTCTTTTTAGTACCAACAAATTTTTAGAAGACACATTGAGATTAAGATTAGATTAATTCAAATCAAACTAAGTTAGACAATATAATATAAAACTCTCTTAGTGGTAATTTTCTACGCACACAATATTTGAATTTGAGATCTTATTTAAATGAATCAAGTGTCAAACTACTTGAATTAAATATTGTTGATAGATTATTGTGCTTTTGAGTATGCTAATAAATAAATTATAAATTATTTCCGTACAAAATAAATCAATAAATTATTGATTTTTGGAGACAAACATATTTGGCTAGTTATAGGTAAGAATCATCTTACTTGGAAAGATGGTCATCTTCAATAACTTTAATAATATAAGGTGACTCTTATCTATACCTAGCCATAATCGTCAATGTTAATAAATAAATAAAAGTTAAAGCATGATGCAATCCATAACCGTCAATGTTTTGAGAAAAGGAAAAAAAAACGTGAGTGCTAGTCTCATTCAATGACCTAATTAACATTAATTATATATAGAGCTATTCAAATAAAGGCAAATACTTTGATTTGCTTTTTCTGTATTATGATCCAAGTATTTTTATGATTTTGCTTAAAAAATTTTAGGGGAACATCCTCACCCTTTCTTTTTTTTTGCCATGGGGAACAGTCTCTCTTGATCGATCTCAAATTAGACAAAAGAGACAGATAATATTCTGTCACATTATTCATATATATATATATATATATTCCATTGAAAATTTATTCTTAAAATATTCTTTGAACAAGAAAACTCAAGAATCTTTATTATAAAGATATGATTTTTACACTTTAATATTGCATGAGATAAAGTTAAGAGATTAAAAATATTTTTGTCATGTAATTTATGGAACATTCTCTCACCATTTCATTTTATAAAAGAAAAGGAGAATGTTCTGTCACATTAGTCAAGTATATTTAATTAAAAATTTATTCTTAAAATATTCTTTAAAAAAGTAATCACTTTTAGCATATATACACTCAATTTATTTTTTATACAATGACAAATAAATTGTACATAATAAAAAAAATAAAAAATGGAAAATAAAGATAAAGAAAAGAAACACATCTCATGTACCGTCAAGTCTCAACTTTATATCACTCTTTCTTTGATACATCAACTAATTTTAAAAATTATATCATATCTCGACTTATTCAAATTGTCAAACTATATAAATCTATAACTTTCTTTACAACACTTACTTTTTTTTTCATGAGATTTGAATACCAAATATAATTTAAGAAAAATACTTTCTCACATCCTTATTATAAAGGTTCTTTAACCAAATCACCTAATTAAAGCAAATAATTAGTTAAAAACTTTAATTCTAAAATTTCCTTAATAAAAGTCATAACCATTATTCCTCCCACATTAATACTTGAAGAAAGAGAGTTACACTACTAAAAAAAATAAAATTAGTGATTGACAAATCTGTCACTAAATGATAAAATTTTCCGTTACTAAATCCGTCAGAAATTTGACATCACTAATTTAGTGACAAATATGTATTTGTTACTAATTTTGTGATGGCAAATTCTATCACTTTTATTAATTTTCCATCACTAATTTATTTTATATATATTAGTTGTTTTGTAGGTCCTATCATTTTCCCTCCACATCATTTGTCACATGTACCTCTAGTGTCACGTCACTTGTCACGTGTCCCATTCATGTCATCTGTCATGTCACCACCGTCATGTGCGTCTCACCACATCACTTCCCATGTGTCCCATCCAGGGGAGTGTCGTGCATGTTATCAATACCACATCATCGCCCCACTAGTGTCATATCATCACCACGTGTGCCACCTATGCCACATCACCCCTGTTTATTTTCATTCTAAAAATGTCTTCACCTGGTTCAAACCCGTGACCTATAGCTTCTCTTTTATGTTCTCATTCTTGCCCGTTAAGATGAAAATGTACCTGTAATTTTATTATGCAAAATTTAATATATATTATTTAATGACAAAAATTAGTAATGGACGTAAATCCGTTACTAATCCATCACTAAATATGTAATTTTTGGTAAAATAGTGATGCTTTTTGAAATCCGTCACTAACTTTTGCTTTTAGTGACGAATTTTGAACTGTCACTAAATTTTTGTCACTAACACCTATAATTAGTGGCAGAATGAAAATCCGTCATTAAATATCTGTCACTAATTTTAATTTTTCTAGTAGTATTAAAATTATCAAGAGAATTTATGAAAGTCGTACATTAATACTTCACTAAATTTTGTAAAATTCTTTATATTAGAAATTATGAAAATATTCTAGAAGAGCTCTTATAATAAGATCAAAGGGAGTAGAAGTGCAACAAAAAACATAATTTAGACAAATTATATTTAGCATAGGAAGATTGAAATGTTGTGTGAAAATGTGGGAATGTGTTGGAAACAAGATGGAGTGGGTATTTTGTTTGATTTAATGAAGGGAAGGGCAATGAAAGACAGGCGAGGTGTAAAATGTTGTGGATGATGAGAAACATGGTGAAGACAAGCTACACAAACAAGGGACACATCGATTAGAGCAAATATTAAAAATCAAAAAGTGCGATAATTAAATTAAAGACCCCATCAGAATCATTAATTATTATTATTATTTTTGTAATTTTAAAATCAATTTTGTGCCCTACCAAAGCAACCCTTCTCTGCACAATTCTTTTAGTCCCCTTTGTCATGATGATGAACAGTGCCAAGGATTCTCCTTACGTGGCAATTTGTCCTCCCCAATCTTTTGATGCATACATGGAACTTTGCTTTTGTCTTATTATTAATATATAAAAATCTTTAGCAATGATCATTTTTATTTCTTTAAAAAAAATAAAAATTCTAAAAATATCAATATTTAATTTATAATATAATATATATATAATTACACTATTTATAAATAATGAACAGTAAAACTTATATTAGATTCATTACAATGTATAAAAAATAAGTTTAAATAGAGTAATCTTTCCAATATGATTTTTTTATCTATAAAACTCAAATTCTCAATTTTGGAAATTAAGGGCCTGTTTGACAGTGTTTTCTGTTTTCTTGTTCTCAAAACAATTTTATAAAACTGTTTTCGAGAATAAGTTTTGAAAACAGAAAACAAAAAAATCTGTTTGAATAGTTGTTCTCAAAATCATAACTAGTGAGTGATAGATGAGTTATTCAAAATTTATAACTTTACCATTAGTGAGGTGGATGTTTTTCACCTTTTCTCGTGTTTTTCAGAATAAAAATTACAAAACATCTTAAAGTTGTTCTGCGTTTTCTGTTCTTTTGTTTTTCTGTTTTCCAGAACAGTTTATAAAAAACAGGTTTACCAAACAAGTTTTTTGAATTTTTTGTTTTCAAAAACAGAAAAACTGTTTCGGAAACACGAATCAAAGAGGCCCTAAGTTTTTTCCACCCAACTTAACTACAATTGATGTCTTGCTTTGTTAGAGAACTTAATAATAAAAATATAATCCAACATTTTATATTTTTATTATTAAGTTTTCCAAACAAAATATAAGTGTATAATCATTTATAAATAATGTAAGAAATATATAACTTAATTAAAAATAACACAGTAGTGTAGAAGAAATTATACATATGTCATGTTAATATAAAGAATCACGTATAATTTTTTCATATCAATATATTTAATTACATGTCTATGAATGATTGATTTGATCTATTGATTAATGTCTTGGTAAACCGAATCTATATAAAAACAAAAGATATGTGCAGTAGTATTATTATTATTCAGATGATGTAACAGGACTCTCGTCGTCCCGCCGCCCATTCATAGTTAAATGAGATAATATTGGGTGCTTAAAAGGCAATTGTGCTGTCCACAATGTGAACACAAGAGGGTCCCATAATTAATTAATTAATTGTGAGTGTTAAGGAGTATTCCCACATAATAATCATAATTACTTTCCTGAGCGGCAATCTTCTCCTTCATCTTCATTTCTTTATTATTCTTTGTTCCTCTCCTTCTAGACACCAACTCGCAAATAAAAAGAGATTCCGTTTTACACAACATATGACAACACTAGTACTAACTTTACTTGCTTTCACATTTTCACCACTACTTTTTTTATTATTATTATTTTGGCCAACATTTTATTCACCACTACTATATAACCATGTTATCAAATCAAACTTTAGCCATGTTTGATTATTACAATGTTGAGAAAAGATTATAGTCTCTAGGATAGAGTTACTTTAAAATAAGTGACATAATAAGTCCAAGAAGCTAATTTAATCTAACTCAATATTAAATCAAACTAGATATTAGGCTCTCTGTCTTATACAAAATTTGATAAGTGAGTCTACTATTTATATCTTACAAACAATGGGCTTACTATAGGCTTTGTATTTTATGTACATGTTTCCTCATGTATTACATAAAATTTAAGAAATAAATCACATTATTTATGATGTATAAATAATAAAATTTGTTATATATAATATTGATATATTAATTGAGTTAGACACCGGATCTGGCTATAATGTAAAACGACTCAACTCATAAACACTATGATCTAACCACATCTAAAGATTCAAAGAATTGGGAGAAATTTATGTTGAAATAAAATTTAACCAGTGGGGCCATATAAGTACATATTAAAAATAAGTAGTCAATTTTTCACAAAAAATTTTTAGGTAAGGTAGGTCCTAAGAATTTACTAATGCTAATATCACATAGTTTATTAGAATTGCAACAAGCTTATATATGACCATTATTTAATTAAACCTAAATAAAGTTGTCTAATTTAAAATTAAAGTTTTAAACCTTAAAGATATAATTGTTATGAAATTAATGTGTAGAGATCAGAAGTAAAATTTCTAATTTGATATAGAGATACATTAGAAATCATCACTGATTATATTTATAAATAGGGGTTATATACAGTGCCGAGATTATTATTGACATAACTCATTTATCTCCCTCCCCTAAAAGTTCTGGATCTGGAAGCCTGAAACTTTTCCCAACCATGAATTCAGACATATATTCTCTGGATTTTGATTAGATCACAGTTGATCTATGTGCTTGAAATCAACAATTTAATAATTGTTGGAAGTAATTCATTCTTCAAAACCATAGCATACAACAACTCTTCGTTGTAATGCGTCCTCTAAATGTACCTATTGCACCTTTCTTATTATGACAAATCTTTGTGAAATAATCCTTGTAAGAAGAAAACACGAGGGGTCTAAAAGATTAAATTTTTTTCCCAAACCATCTTAACAAATTCAATTCATTTTGACATATTTAATTGGGAGAAAGACATTTAAGGACCCCCATATGAAGATATTCCCTTCCAAGGACCCAGATTAAAAATTTAGTACTCCTATAAACTGAATTTCTAACTCGAATCATCTGAATTCAGCACATGTACTATTCATTTGTAAATATTTTTGTATGGAGATCCTTAAATGTCTTTCTCCCTATTTAATTTCAAATGAGTCATCCCACGTTGATGATTAAATTATTTCCATGGCAAGTCTTTCATACATTCTATATAGACGTATACACACACACTTTGAATTTGAATAAGCTAAAATAAGAGTCATCACTCTCTTTCTTGACTGTTCTTCCTAGAACCTTCCAAATACCAATGTTGTATTCAGTCTATTTTGTATAGCCTATGAAATGCATATATCATGAGAAAAAGAGAGATTAACATTAACAGATATTCTGATCAGAGTGGATCAGTCCCAGAATCTTTGTATCACTTTCAGAATGATTTTGCTCTGGCAGGTTCAGAATTGAGCATGCATTGGACCCATTTGGGAGGACCCCATTTGTGCTTGTTTGAATAAAAGAGTGTGAATTTGATTGTCCTCTTTATCACACACAAGATTTGAAGTTGGAGGTGCAATTGAGTGGTCTGGTAAAATGAGGACATAAATCACATCGATGGGCTGAGGTAGGATGAAAGAAAATAAAGGAGGAGTGCATTATTTACTCATGTCATTGATTTTGAAAATTGTTTGTTTTCTAGTAGTTGAAACATAAAATAAACTATAAATACCAGTTGGGTTCAGTAAGAAGGAGTTTATATACCTCTTAAATAAGGTCTTAGGTCCAAATTTTGTGAATGAATAAAAGTTAAATTAGGAAACGTACTCCCAATTAATCAGGATTCAAATCACATTGGATTTCAATTGAAGAAAAGCTCTCTTGAAATAATTTTTTTATCCACAAAACTCAAACTTGATATCTTACTTAAAGAATGTTAAGTCATTTTATTACTCAATCCAATTGCCATTGGAGAAATATTAGTGAAATATTTAGTCCAACTAATTTGTGGTTTATTCTAAGTCCTTAATTATCCTATGATAGTTTTACTTATTATCCTGTATAAATAATTACATGAATGTTAAAGGTATATTCTACATACTCCTTAAACCATTGTACAATCTTTTAAGGTTATTAATGGGATTGGAATAACATTCAAAAACTAATATTTTTCACTCAGCACATAATGAAACTGTTAAAAATATAAATAAATTAAACTTTTAATAATAAAATTATTCATTATTTGAACATTTTCTAGATCAGTGTAATCAAAATTTGAACTTAGAAATAAAGAAGAAAGACAAACAGAGTAAGAAAAATCCAAGTGCAAAACCTATCCACTTTGGGTGAGATTTGCACAACTTGCATATTTCTCTAAAACTGTTAGATCTGATTTGAATGATCAAGTTGAAAAATATATTTATTTTGTATTATCTATATTTTTAAAATAAAAAATGAAATATTTTAATCAAATCTAAACGATTCGAGGTCAAGTGTGAGAAATCCATGTCAGTATTGTATGGAATCCAAGAGCAGGGCACATCATATCCTGCACTGACGGTTCAGTTTAATTGAATGGAATATAAAAACAGTGATAATCCAACTTGTTAAGGAGAGAAAAAAGAGGGATCTGCACAACCCATCAATTATTGTGTTCATGTTTTATCGTGAATGTGAAGCCATGAGACAGACGCTTCAACCCACAAGCCGTTTATTTGCCCATTGATGTATGATTCCTGCACACACCAAAGCAGGTTTTCCAGGACCTCATGAAAGTGGAATTATTCTATGAACCTCCCAATACTTCAATTACAGACCATTGATAACGAAAGCTTTTTTTGTTTTCTTCCCAAATGGATTTCATTTTTCCCATTTTATAGGGAAAGGGCATGCTGCTCTTGGAAGCTGCTAAATTTATCATTCCTTATTGCATACAACTTGCAGGGAAATTGAGACTTTCAGATAAACTTGATATATAGAAAAAAATTGATGACCATGAATAGATATATATATATATATATATAAGTGTCTTACTTAAAAGATATACCTGACATATTTGTCTCGTAAGTGTGTATCACCAGGGTAATTTTTCATTGGCTACTACTTGCAACTCGCATCGAAAAGGAAACAGATCAGAAAGATTTCTAATGACATGTCAACATGTTAGAGGTAAATCTCAGTGAAAAACAGAAATTTATGTCTTTTTATAAAGTTTTCAGAAGAAAAAGAACTCGAATTAGTATTACATATCACATGAGAGAATGTTATTATTTAGCATTACATGATTTCCTGAGTTAAAAAAGTTTGTCCGCGAATTATACTATTGTTATTACTAAAAAAAATGTGATAACCATCGTGCAAAAGCACCAAAGTTTTGTCATTTTTCAAAGGGTCAATGGTAATACCAAAGTAAATTATTACCACCCAATAAAATAAGAAAAAGACAAGCGAATCAGTCCAAAGTTGTCCAATAGCAGCGGGGTAATGAGGATTTGAATTGACACATCAGCAGCACTGCAGTGGTGGTAGTGCAGCACAGAAGCAGACGTGTAAGCACCAGTCTTTCCATGTTTTCCCCGAAGCTGCCACTCACGGTTCCATTTCTTCTCATTGTTCTTCTTCCTCTTCCACCCTACCCTACATGAGTGGCCCAAGCAAAGGTCCCTACATGGGTTCAATCATGGCCATACATGAATGAAGACTTCACGTGCCTCATGGTCCAACGCAGACCCCACCAGTTCATTTCTCCCTCACCTCAAAAATGAATCAAGTCCGGCCCTGAGTCCTTCTCATACAATCTCATGGCTGGATTCGCGATGTTCACATTCTGACGACAATGGATTCAATACTACCCTCAACATACGTGGGTGTAAGGTAGACAGGAGGAGTATGGCATACCTGTCCTTAGAGGTTGAGAAATACTGCACCGTGGGGAAAAAAAAGCATGGACTTCTTTCTAAATTGGGAAAAGGCATCCTGAAATTGGTTAATGAGCATAAGTTAGAAACATGTCTGTCCTTGATGGAAAGATGGTGTTGTGGTTGCAACTGTTTGGTAAGTGAGAAGATTTGAGAAATCTTCTTTGTTGTCACTTTCCCTCTTCAACTTGGCTTATGTAAAATAGCTTCGGCTTCTCTTTTAAAACAAACGAACCCAAAAAGGAGAACCAAAAGAAAAACTTATAAAACTCTTTCTACCAAGTAGGCGGTCTTCATACGGATTCTCATAACTGAAGACGTGTTGACTCAGACTCAGCCACCCACAACTTCTATAAATTCTGGCCCAACCCCTTGAACCTCCTTCATTCTCCATCACTTCTTATCCTTCTGTTTCTTCTTCCTTAAACTTCCAACAGGAAAATGAGATTCCCAAAACTTGGCCTTTTCAGAGATCATAACATTTTATTCATCAGAGGCTTCATGATCTTGTTCCTTAGTTGTATAACCATACAGCTTAACTTCTGCATTTCCAGCATCTCTTCTTCATTAAGAACACTTACTCTTGAAGGACATCTCAATTTTGATGATGTCAGCCATGCAGCCCGAGATTTTGGTAGCAGGTATCAACATCATCCGATGGCAGTGCTACATCCAAAATCAGTTTCTGATATTGCAGTCACCATAAAGCATATCTGGCAGATGGTTCCTCCCTCGCAGCTCACAATTGCAGCTAGAGGCCATGGTCACTCCCTCCAGGGCCAGGCACAAGCTCATGGGGGAGTTGTGATCAACATGGAATCTATCAAGGTCCCAGAAATGCAGGTATATACTGGAAATCATCCATATGTGGATGTCTCAGGAGGTGAGTTGTGGATCAACGTCCTGCATGAAAGTCTAAGATATGGGTTAGCACCAAAATCATGGACAGACTACTTACACCTGACTGTTGGAGGCACTCTGTCCAACGCTGGAATCAGTGGGCAAGCATTTCGTCATGGTCCCCAGATAAGCAATGTTCAGGAGCTCGAGATTGTAACAGGTTTGTAACTTGTAACAAAACTAAAACCAAGGTCAGGGGAAAGAGGGGACAAAAATAGTCACGCAGTTACTGTTTTGTCCCTTCTGAATTAATAATTCACTTGAAACTGTAGTAATAGCTTCACAAGATTCCTTGTTATTCATTTGGTAACTCCACCTTGGTGACATAGGAGAGCCTTAGATGATCAGAAATAAAATTTTTCAAAAAACACAACAAGAAAGAACTACTTCATTTTAGATGATTACAAGAGGTGAATGAACAATTGCAGGAAAAGGAGAGGTGATAAACTGTTCTCTGAAGCAGAATGGAGAACTCTTTCACAGTGTACTTGGGGGCCTTGGTCAGTTTGGCATAATAACACGGGCGAGAATTTCCCTGGAACCAGCACCAACAATGGTAATGCATCAGTGACTATACCAGAAACAAAGTCTTCTAATTTAATTTAAAATTTTGAAAGTATCAGTTGTCACCATAGGAAATTTCTATCTTTAACAGGTTAAATGGATCAGAGTTCTATATGCAGATTTCACAGCGTTCACAAGAGACCAAGAGCTATTAATATCTGCAGAAAACGCATTTGATTACATTGAAGGGTTTGTGATAATAAACAGAACTGGTCTGCTAAATAACTGGAGATCATCCTTCAACCCACAAGACCCAGTTCAAGCTAGTAAGTTCAAATCAGATGGAAGAACTCTCTACTGCCTAGAATTGGCCAAATACTTTGACCCAGAAGATAATGATGAAGCAAATCAGGTGAGGAAAGCAACAGCTCAACCAGAAGAATGCTTTCATGCATACAACATAAATGAATAAGTAGATAAATTTTTTGCTTTAAAAAAAATCTAGACACACTGTCCCTCACTATTTATTTTATTATTCTCTTTTTTATGCAGGAAGTTGAGAAGCATTTGTCCCACATGAACTATATCCCATCAACACTTTTTCAAACAGAAGTCACATATCTAGATTTCTTAGACAGAGTTCACGTCTCTGAGGTCAAATTGCGGTCAAAAGGCTTGTGGGATGTTCCACACCCATGGCTCAATCTTTTTATACCTAAAAGCCAAATACACAACTTTGTAGAAGTTGTCTTTGGAAATATTCTAACAGAAACAAGCAACGGCCCCGTCCTGATCTACCCAGTAAATAAATCGAAGTAATGGTTCATAAAACAAGATATCTCTGCCTATCTTTTAGCCCTAATATGGCATTAACATTTGATGTTGCTTACAGGTGGGACAATAGAACTTCCGTTGTTATTCCGGAGGAAGACATTTTCTACTTGGTGGCATTCCTTACCTCTGCAGTCCCCTCTTCTAATGGACCTGATGGCCTAGAACACATTTTAACTCAGAATAAAAGAATTTTAGAATACTGTGAAAGAGCCCTTATTGGGGTAAAGCAATATCTTCCCCACTACACTACACGAGAAGAATGGAGGGGCCACTTTGGTCCCAAGTGGGAGCTTTTCCTGAAGAGAAAATCTGTTTTTGACCCATTGGCAATACTCACTCCTGGCCAACGAATATTTTAGAAAGCAACAACCTTCTCATGACGACAGCCACATTTTATTAAATATGATAAAGAAGAGGCCCGCATATCATATTCGAAATATGTCTTATTTGCTAAGAGCTAGAAGGTCTGGCTGATATTTGGTCAACAAAAGGGATCAAACATTTCAGACATGAATTATTATAGAGTTGCCAAAGGATCCATAAACATTATCATCACTAGACTGAATGTATATATTAAGTTTGTAAACCTATCAACTCTTGTATATTCTTTAACGGAGCAAGAACAAGAAATAGAACCACATATGTATATGAAAATGTATGCATCAATCATAAAAACAAATCTATTTAATAACGCAACAGCAGATAACACAGATAAGAAGATAATGAATGCTCACTAAAAATATTACTCCTCATCAAAATGCTGAAAATGATATCAGTCTATTAATCTACAGCAATTCATAACCACTTATAGTGACAATGCATTAGAGCAATAAAAAAATAATCCACCACCATATCACTGGGGCAAATGTAGCAAAAGTGGATAATACAAAAGCTGGGAAAAATTTAAACGTAGAAGTTGAGGCACATCAACAACTGTAGCAAGGATGAGGCGGTAGACCCTTAATTTACATTACCACGGACTATTCAAATAACAGGGTAATATCAACATATCTTTCTTGTTTTCAACCTTTTTTATTATGTCCATAATATCATTTTTGGTCAAAATAAAAACATTAAAAACAACTTTTACACTAAGGACACAGCTCGGCATCTGCCAGAATTATTCAGTTTTTAGTTTTGCTAATCCTCTGACGTACTTTTTATCTTTTCGTGGAACATCATTTTATCACTGAATTCATATATATAGCTTTCTAAAAGGTAAGAGATGGTTTGGAACAGTTATAAGACCTTCAAAGTTGGGCTATGTGTGTTTATGCTTTATATTTGTCTAATGATTTAAAAAAATAAAAATAAGAGAAACAAATTAACTAGCTCTAATCTATAACTTTCTCATTTTTATGGTGAGAAGAGAAGACTGGAGACCAAAAGCTTCCAAAGCCATATTATTAACATAGATATGTTGACATAACTGGAAAACTGCTTATTGTTTTTCAAGTAAGATGAAGGGTCAAACGTTTCAACTGCTAAAAGCTCATTTACTTTCTCAAACCCAATTCTATGTTAATTGTCAATCTGTCCGTATTCATGCCATAAAAGTCCTGGGAAATATTTTATTTTTTACCGTTTTCTTCTCCCTGCTTTACTTACTTTCAGTGGGGTATATCTTATCTTTTTTTTTCTCGTTATAAATTCATTTCTGTTCAGCATCACCATTCACTATAAAGTATAAGATCAAAAGGAAACTGAACGAAGAGAAATATGCTACTGTTCAAGAGATTCCAGCATCTGCATCAGAAATAGTGGGAAATGGTGTTCAGTAGCTTCTAGACAATTTCCATTAATCAGTGCCATACATATCACCCAATGAAATTTACAACACATGTGACCCCCTTCACTACCTCATAATGCTTTTGTTTTGAAGACTCCTGGATTCTGGTTTTAAAACCTCTCAACAAACACATAGTAAAGCACCAACATTCACAATTATGAGACAAGAATGCATACCTTCAGAGAATTCCTTATGGTTTGAAACCACTCAACAAAAAATTACAGATAGATGGTTGTAGTACTGGAAAACTGCTTATTGTTTTTCAAGTAAGATGAAGGGTCAAACGTTTCAACTGCTAAAAGCTCATTTACTTTCTCAAACCCAATTCTATGTTAATTGTCAATCTGTCCGTATTCATGCCATAAAAGTCCTGGGAAATATTTTATTTTTTACCGTTTTCTTCTCCCTGCTTTACTTACTTTCAGTGGGGTATATCTTATCTTTTTTTTTCTCGTTATAAATTCATTTCTGTTCAGCATCACCATTCACTATAAAGTATAAGATCAAAAGGAAACTGAACGAAGAGAAATATGCTACTGTTCAAGAGATTCCAGCATCTGCATCAGAAATAGTGGGAAATGGTGTTCAGTAGCTTCTAGACAATTTCCATTAATCAGTGCCATACATATCACCCAATGAAATTTACAACACATGTGACCACCTTCACTACCTCATAATGCTTTTGTTTTGAAGACTCCTGGATTCTGGTTTTAAAACCTCTCAACAAACACATAGTAAAGCACCAACATTCACAATTATGAGACAAGAATGCATACCTTCAGAGAATTCCTTATGGTTTGAAACCACTCAACAAAAAATTACAGATAGATGGTTGTAGTACTGAAAAAGGAGACTACATAAGATAAGATATGCATGTGAATTATTTTGAAATTAAATGCAACCCAAATCATTCATGGAAGCTATGAAGTTCTATAATCTCTTACATAGTAGTAAATCTAGCCCAAAGAACTTGTATGAAAACCTGAGTGGTTTTTATCCTTTGAGAGGCATTATTTCATCTACATGAATACTAAATTAGTAGCATGATCTTTTTGTTGCAAATAACCACTATAGACTAAACTTTTAAATGCGACAAAATGCATTTACTTAATATAGCAAATAGTTTCTTGCATAATGATAATGCTAATTATTGTGTTGCTTTGCTGCTGACAATAGCAACCGCTACTGGAGGATCAGGACAGAGAACCATGGGGGTCCATCTCCTGTCAAAGGAAACTATAATTAAATACAAATCAGCGCCAGATTGACTAGCACAGCATTGATAATTATCCATAACAAGAATCTAACACCCAAAAGCACCGTATATTCTAACAACTCTCCTCAGAACGGTCAAGGAGCAAAGATTACCACAATGAAAGACACAAAAAAAATCTTATGATGATTGGAATGTACGCTGAGAGACTTTTGAGCATAAGATACAGAAAAGAAGTTGCCCTAAAAAGAATGTTATACTCCCTCCAGTCACAAACATAAGAAAATTTTGGGAGGGTCATGTTAGTCCAAAATATAGAAAGAAAATGCAGATGTTCAATGCAATAAATGAGATATTCCAATAATAACCCTCATTAAGAAAATAATGTATGATTCACGATGCACCTCTTTTTCCTGCACAAGAGTGAGAGAGTTCCATTAATTGAAAGTAATTTTGGAAAAAAAAGGTGTATGTTTTACTACAAATTAAATAAGGTTAAACTTACTTCAACTGACAATATTAGCATATGTGAAGTAGTTTTTTTTCCCCTTATATCCAAGACTGGAGAGATTACTGTATTTAGATTCCTATGGCGAGTAGATGGGAATTTCATTGTACAAGAGTCAGATGTTAACAAAGTGTGCAGTGAGTGGCTTAGTGGACTTTATGCCATAACAAAACTATTCAAAAGGATGAAAACAAACATAAGCTCACCCTCATGTTTCAACACATAGCAAAACTTAATATGAAAAGAAATATATATTATAAAAAATTTGAAAAGCAGAGACAGTAATGGCAGCATAGACCCAAAAAAATGGCCAGGGTTCAAAACACCATCTACTTCCCCCAGACGCATTCAAGAAGCATTCCTCTTTTGAGGGAAACACCTTATAATAGTTTAATGAACAGCATTGCATCATTTCAAATTGATATTCTTTATAATTGACTTATGACAGGTAATGTCATAGACAACAATAAATGAAGTGCAAGAAAACTCATCAACATCATTGCTGCAATTGACATAAAAATTTTTTATAATGCATTTGTGACTCAAACAATTTTTTATTAATCATTTAACTGTGAATAAAGAATCTTCTCAAATAGTGACTGGAAATCTGTATATTTTAAAGGTATGCAAGGCCTGATGAGGTTTTGCTATTTTTCAAGTTATGTATAGGCACAAATTTCCAGCAAGTGCAAAGAGATATACATACAAATACCATTGTATAAGTAACTGAAATATTTATTTGCATATCGCCAATACACTAACATATACATCAGCTAGGGTTAGACAAACTACAGACATGTGTTAAGAAGTTCAAGCTGGTAAAGTAAACAGAGGAGTGGTAACAACAAACTCAAAGAAATTGCAGCCATATATTGCACAAGAAGGTGGTAAGAGCGTGATAGGCCACACTTCTTACAATTTTTTCAGCAGGGAACATTTAATACACTAATCGAATAACTTTTTTGTCAGAAATGAATACCCTTGCCAACATTCACTGTGAAGTTAATCCTGCAGGAGGAATCCAGCGTGATTTTATTGAATGAAGGCAAAAGAGACATAAGAAAAAAAATATGAGTATTGACTAGTGAAATGTCCAACAAAATCATGCTGATTGAAAGCAAAAGAGAAGCAATGCTAAGATACACATAAATCCTGGACCAGATAAATTTTCTGCCTCTTGATGAACTAACTTTGGTATATGAGAGCATCATGGCAATCCCATCCCCAACCATAAATTACAGTTGTAAAAAAAACTAATAAGAGATTAAAAAAATGGGTGAAATTATAAATGAAAGGACATGAACCACAGAATCATCATAGGACATGCCAAATGATCTTAAACAGCAAACGGTTGACCATTTAAAACCTTATAAAATGTTATTTATGGATTCTTTACCAGGAAACTCGTTATAATGCGCTCACCACAAGTAATAGTTATGTTATTATCACTGTCAAGGACAACATCAACTCAAAAGCTTAAACTTTGTAAGTCAAGGATCATAAATAATTTTATTATAATGTATAAAACACCCCCTTCACACAAACTGTTTTGGATTTAAAGTGTGGACAAAGCACAGACCCACTATATGTTCATTAAAACTTATTTAGGTTTAAGAGAATGGGGGTGGCAAGAATTAAACTCTTAATCACAAGTTCATAGAAAGTTTGATACTATGTAAAGGATCATTTTAACTCAAAACTTAAACTTTTAAGTTAAGGCCCATGAACGGTTTTATTATAATCTCTAACAACTATAATTATTTATTATTTTTTGACACAAGAGACTTAATGCTTATCCCACTAATAAATTCCAGTTAAATGCTCACAGAACTGAGTTTTTAAAGTTTCAAGCTTGTCTAGTCTGCTGTATTTTGGCATTATCAATTTCAAGAAATTATCTGAAAAGGAATAAATTTTCCCTTAGTCATGTTCTTGATGCATCTGAGATTGTATGTTTTGCTATCACTATGCCAATAAATACGCTCTGAACAAGACTGGAGAGCAACTTACAGAGATGCGCAAAATCATATTTTAAAATTGAATTTGACTTATTACATTACAGTAGCATCCAAACCTAAATCCTTAATCTTGAAAACGAAGTGTTTCTACTAAGTTCTGATAAGACTAGTAGAAGTCAACCTAATCGTGGAATGGCCTCATCAAATTTCTCTCAAGCAAAGAAGAATTTGTCAATTGACTGAAATCATTCACTGAAAGGTTAAGCTTATTCATTGATCTAATGATCTCAGGCTTTCTTCATATCAGCAGAATACTTCTCGCCTCCTTAACAAGTATGATCTATCAACCACTTCTACAAATACAGCAAACACTTCCAATCAGAGAAATAAATAAATAAATAAATAAAACACTTTGCTGACTTGCAAATAGAGGCATGAGAGATCTCTCATCTTTTGATTCTCTTATTCGTTTTCGCATCTTCTTTCTCTTCAATTTCATAATGTCAAGTCCATTCTATGGTTCGCCCATTTGTGGCCCCCTCTCTTCTGCTTCTTCCAGGAACTAGGAGGTAAACAAGGTACGAGATGAAACAAGCTCGAGGTTTTTTTTTTTCGTTTTTTTTGGTTCTCCGTCATTGTTGGTCTGTCTGTATACCACGGATGTCAAAGGGCAGGGAAGAGAAGACCAGGCGATAGAAACGTGACACTACTCCAGTTGCGTTTATAAGGTGATATCCATGGTCGTATTTACAAGGTGAGTTGTGTGAATTTTTTTATCAAAATTTTCTCCAAAAATAGTTTTTTTTAATGACTTTATTATTTTATATATTACTTCAGTGTTTAATTAATAGAAACAAAATTAAAAGTTTATACTAATTTTTTATAATTTTAATAATATAATTAATTTTTTTTTAATACACCTACATTGAATAACAATATCATATAAATAGGACAATCTTAACCCTCCCATGTGAGAAGGAAAAATTATTAAAATATCATGTTTTCCATGTAAAATGTGCCATCTGTCTTTTAATTAATCTAAAATGGCAATTTCCGGTCTGTGAGATAATGGAATTAGCAACGATAAGAAGTTCTTTGTTAATAAACAAAAATTCAGTGGGTTGATTTTAAATTGCAAAAAGTTAGGGAGTTATGTACAACTGATATAAAAATTAAGAGAAATATGTATACTTTAGCCAAAATAAATAAATATGAAAGAGAGAAGGATAAACATGATTCAACAATATTATAGATTTGATTGAATATACCATATGATATGTAGATACACATGGGCGTATAAAAAGCTACGAGAGACACCATACAATGGGTGCTAGAAATTTTAAAATTTTATAATATAAGTATTAGATATTTATATATAATTATATATATTTAATAAATTAATGTATCAAAAATAAAAAATATAAAAATTTTGAGTTTTAAACATGTATTTGAAAGCAATATAAAAATATTCAAAACAAGAAGCTAAAATTGATTTTTTTTTCAATGCTTTTGAATTATTTTAATTTTTTTTAAAAAAATAATGATAGTTGTATTGAAATATAATATGTATATCATATATATATATATATATATGTATGTATGTATTAGATACAAATAATGTACCAGTGCGGTGCAATTGAAATCCCTACATCTCTTCTGTCATGTAAAGAGATGAAATAGTATGATGATTACAAGTCACTTTTTTAAGTGGGTTTATTTGGTGTGACAGGAAGAAAAATAAATCTATTTTTATATTTAACTAAATACAAATAAATGGAAATGACTAAAATGCTCGAAACTAAAAAAAAATTCCCCTCCTCCTTTATTCATTCATCTCAATCGGCCACCACCACCATTTTCCAGCCACTGCTTCCTCCGACAACTCCTCTCCTCTCAACAATTAAAGCACAAAAATTTCCAAACAGACAAGCCAAACCTGAAAAAAGATCAAAGGTTGTAGAGTGAGCTGTGATTTCGGTGAAGGGAATGCACAGAAATTTGAGCGAAGGTGGTAGCGATTTCAGCAAACCTAGAAGGTGGGAGAATGAGATTTGTGACCACCCTCAATGATTTCGGCTAAACAAGGTGGGAGAACGAGATCTATGACCGCCCTTGTTTGAGATCTGGAACGATGAAGCTTACACTAAGGATCGGGATCTGAAACGAACGTGGGTGTGGTGGAATACAGTGGTGAAGAGTCGAACTCCGATGTCGGTGACAATCTCTCCCTCCGGTGGCGTCAACACCGGCATGGATGGAAGAAGAAGAACAGGTCCCAGCTCGAAGGACAGAAGGAAGGAAAGATTGATATAATTTTTAATGAAGGGTAATAAAGTCATTTCCTATCCATATACACCAACGTGAATGCTTTTACATGCAAAAATCATTGTGAAGGGAATTAAGATGTTGATCACATGAGATAATCGTCATTATATGATTATGACAACTAAATATGTCAACTGAGCATTCACATTCAAAAATCATTGTGAAGGGAATTAAGATGTTGATCCCATGAGATAATGGTCATTATATGGTTATGACAACTAAATCTGTCAATTGATGTAATCTAAGGATAATCCCCTCACTAACTTTCTCATGTGGTCCAACCAAACATATATTTCTAAAGTATAACCAGCTTTGCATTTAGATTCTTCTAGTAAGAAATAATGATGATGATGACCATGTTCACAATGACAAGGATGACAAGAACAACAATAATAATAATAATCAATATTATTTGGCCAAAAAAAAAAAACCAGTATTATTATTGAACAAGAGACATAAAACTTGCGTCTTTGTACAGTCATATGCGTCAGACCAGTCTATTTTGATACACTTTCATAAATATGATACACGAGCTCCCTATCCTTCCATTGAGATATACAAGGAAGTTATTAATAAACAAATAATGGATACCAAATATAGTAAATAGATGTTATTTGTCTTTTAAATACATTATATAGAATATTCCAAACAGGCATAAACAACTTATAAAGGACAAAAAGGAACAATTTTCTGCACACAGCTAGTATATAACAGTACCAACAACTATTATGGGCATGTTTGGTTAATATTTTTTAAAAAGAAACTATAGTTTTTAATCATGATTTTTTAAGAAGATAGGTTTAATTAAATACAAACTGTCTTTTTAGAAAATAAAAAATAGGTTAAACTATGATTTTGGAAAATGAGGGAGATAATTACTTTTTCTTTTTTGAAATCATGATTTTGGAAAATGAGGTAAATATTGACTTTATATTATACATCTAAAAGTACTTTTAACTCTTATCATCTAAATAATTTTTTTGCCAAACTATGATTTTGCAAAAAGAATATCCAAACAAAACAACTTACAACAAACTTATTTTTACTAAATTTCATTTTTACAAACTTCATTTATTTTAATTTATTTTTACAAAATTAAAAACTAAACGACTCTATTTCATCCCTGAAGAATGATCGTTGGATCCAATGCATCGCATCAACAGATAACCAAGTAAAAGGCACTGGCTAAATTTAGTTCATAAACCCCATAACGTTGTTCCTTATAGTTTAACTCTTTAACTCCATCTTTGATGCAAATGTCTTATCAAATAAGTACTCAATTTGATTTCGTCAATAAAGTGTTTTTACTTGGAAATTAGATTTCAATTAGGAGTTTGAACAGAATCTTTTGAGCTTTGGCTTTGCTCAGCATTTTGCGCTAAGGGTTATTTTAACACATAATCAGAATATACAAGATTAGCATAGTTGTGGTGTTTTAAAGTATTCTTTATTTTAAGTGTTCTTTATTTATTATATGTCTAGGAGTTTATTTTTGGGAAGTGGAAGATCTATATGAATTGGGCCATTTTTTTAGAAGATTTTTTTTAAGAGAGGGTAGAAGATAATAGATGATCTCTTAAGTTATTCTTAAACATCATAAACCCTTGTGTTTTATTTAAATTGGAGGTCAAGAATAGAAAGATTAGAAATAACTTTATCAATTATAAATTGCCCTCAGCCCAATAAAACACATACTCTTATCTGCACACATTTTCTCATAATAGATGTGTTTCCTTCGTACTCCTTCACTTTCTTGCTATTTCTCCATTGAATCCAAGGTTGCAGCTTCGCTCTCTTGTGTTGTCTCTCTATTATTTGTTGGCCTTTGTTTGTTGGCAGTTGCTTCTAAAGATGGAGAGATGTCAGTATTAGACCGTGATTAAACGAACAAACCCTGCTTTCAGTGAAAAGGTGTTTAATCGAATATTATGCTACTCTCACTCTAATTCCCTTAGAAAATCAAATTTATCAACAAATATGGATTTGGCCTTTTTTCTTTTTCCTGGGCTCTTATATATTCTCTTGTTTTCTGAGTTTTGAACCAAATTACTCTTTTCAACATTAACCTCTTGTTTTACAGTAGAAATTATTATTATCATTATTATTATTATTATTATTATAAAGTAAAAGCAATAAGAATTTATTCACTCTTTTTCTTCTAAATTTACTTATAAGGGTAATACTGAAAATAGAAAAATTATAATATAGTTTGTTCCATCTATTTTATAATAACTCTCAAACAATTGTTAAATGAAGTTATTCTATCCCCATAAAACTCTCAAATAATGGAATATTTCGTTAAATTTCATTCGATTCTATTCTATTACTAGAAGTGCAACTCGTGCTGATGCACAGGATATTTTGAGTATAATTTGAATAGAATTAATTTAATTATTTACTTATTTAGGATTTGATTTGGTTGAAATATGCCTTTGTCAAATTTTTTTTTTAAAAAGGAACTTCTGGCAGCCTTTTCTTTAAGGAAGAAAAATGATATTTTTTGCCTTTATGCTTTAACTTAAGCCTCAATGATTTGGTTCAATATTACACTTAAAATAGTCATCTTTCAACCTTACCGAAGTGTAACATTGAATAACGACTATGAGTCTTGGAATGATCAAACTATAGGAATTAAATTAAAATAATTTAATTTAAACTAAATTATATATTTATGAAACCTCATAACAAGCAAACTATAGGAATAAAATACGCCAATAATCATGTTACATGAACTTCTTAGATAGGGTTCAATGGCTTACATTACTCAATTTTTTAACAAAACCAAATTATATTAAATTAAAATAAATGTCAAATTTATAAAATATAAAAAAATATAAAGGTAACAGAATGTGATTGACATGTTAGTGATTTATCTTGGAATTAAAAAGAATGTTTTCCCAACCAAGCTTAACGGTTACAAATTTTTGAGAACTTTTCGTAGTACCACTCCCCTAAATTTTTGTTGTCGTCTCTCTTCCTTTGTAATAGAATAGAGCACAGTTCCTGTGTGTGCACGTATCTTTTTTTTTTTTAGTGGGGGAGCAAGGGTGGAAGGATACATCAAACTTCATAGATATAAAAATCAATAGATAGAAATCTACATAGATAGAAATAATAAACAACTATTGGTGATAAGAGAAAAGTATAAACAAACATTATGCATCAAGTTGAACAAAAAAAAAATCATTTTTACCATAATCTTCTATCATAATCCCTAGTCCTTACTGTGTGGAAGCAAAAATGCAGCTCTATCACGGAGGTCTACCTACAATGGATAAACAAATAAAGTAAGCAATAGTAGTAATATATATATATATACAAGACTTCGCTTAGACAACAAAATGTAAAAAAAAGCAATTGAAATACATGGTGTTCATGCTTAACACCCCCAAACTATTTTATATAAGCCCAAGCACAATTCACTCAAATAAGCCCAATTTTTTTAGTGAAAAAGATTTTTTAATTGCATACTTTAATTATGCATTAAAGTAGTCTGTCTACTCCTCTTCTTCACATAATCTATTCTTCTCCCTCTCTTACTCCTCCTTCAGGGCCACTCTCCTCTATCTGGTATCAGAGCTTGAAGGTGAAGTAGAGATGTATTAATTAAATCTGGATCTGCCTTTATGGCTTCAAAGTTTTTATTAACATATTAGATGGATTTGCGAAGCTAAGCTCGATAGCGAATGGACTTTTGTCCTAATGTATATGATTCTTATGTATTATACATGAGTCCTTGTGGGGATGGTAAGGCTGTAAGTCCCAGGAGAGGCAAGCGATTGGTCCCTACACGTAGTGTATGATATATGAGATATTATGTATTATTCTGGCTAGAGTAAGTTTCAAAACAATCTCAAGTTAATATCTTAATAAAATATTTTGAACTATATAGTCAGGTAAAGTTTTAATTTTCATACCTTTATGGATCCAGACGGTAATGATATTAAGATACGGGAGATTCACATCTATATCTCTTTAGTATTTTTATATTTTGCTCATTATTCTCTGCACATTTATTTGCTTACTATTTTCCTTACTTTCTGCATTATGTCTTTTTTGTTGCGATCTCTTTCCTTTTCTTCTAGACGTTCATCCTCCTCTACTTCTTCTTCTTCAAACACTCAATCAAATGAAGAATCAAAGCCTTCAAACAAAAAGATTTTCAAACAAGAAATTTCATTTTCAAACTTAAAACCAAAATTTTGATAATTAGACTTTACCAACTATCTCTCCAAACATGCTTTATGAAATAAGTGAAAATAAAAAATGGTTTTCTAAATCTGATTATATAATCAGAACAATAGAAGAATCAATTCCAATTAAACCTGAAAATGAGGAATTTTGCCTTCTTTCAAAAACTTCTTTAGAAAAACATAAAAAAGAATACAACTATATTCATATAGGGTGTGTTCAAGTTGCAATCAAACATTTAATTAAAAGGTGTTTAAATGTATCATGTTTAGTATGTCTTCAAGATACTAGACATTATACATATTCAGATTTGTTATTAGCAGCTACAGAAATGGGTCTAAACGACGGACTTGTTTTCTTCAACTGTTTTCCGGATCGGACCCTAAATTTAAACGATGAGCATATTATAGATTGTTTAAAACTAAGAATCCAATTTCATGGCCTAAACATGAAACCAGGATCCATCCCAACTACCCTAATATACCGAATCCAATACAAAGTTTTAAACTCAAATACTACAAATGCTCAAATCCTCCCTGACACAAGTCAAACAACAATTTTTCTAACAGATTACAATAATGTAAATGTTTCCATTCCAAGAACAATCATGTGAAATGATGTAAATTTACCTGATGAGTGGATAATGGAAAAGGCTACTCAGCTAACTCCTAAATTCACACCACAAATCAGTAAACTTACACAAACCCATGATGGAACAGTCAAACTATCTTTCGAAAGACCTAGAAGATCTATGTCTCAAACATATAAACCCTCTATATATGAAGATTGTAGGTCTACAGTCAGTGAATCAGCAAGATTTTCTTGCTCTTCACTACCACAACCTCCTTCAGTCATATATATGCCTGCTCCAAACATTCCTGAGCCTAAAATTCAAAACACTTCTGTTTCAGGTATAAACAATTTTGCAAATATTCCCCATGTAAACTATGAAACACAAGATGATTTGAGATCTATTGAATCTCCTTATTATTCAACATTAGGAGAACTGAAAGATATAAATGTCTTGCAAAAGGAATTTCAAATTGATAAACCAATATTGCAAAAGGATTTCTATTCACAAGAAAACACTTTGCAAAGAAATTGGTTTTTCGAACATTTTCAAGGAACAGAAAGAAAAAATATTCAGAAACAATTTTATTCATTCCTTGAAAGTATTTAAACTAATATTCCATTTTTTGACTGGTTTGAGGCATATGCTGAAAGCGAAAAAATAAATTATGCAAATTTTTCTAAAATTGATGTCATCAAACAAGATTGGATAACTTCTCATCAAACTGTTTCTTTTGAATTTCCACCAAGGACTGTCCAAGTACCAGGGAAGGTTGATAACAAAAACCAACCCATTTGAGCTTTTCCTTATAAATTTAAACATACATCAAAAGAAGTTTGTCCAAACGACATCAAAAATATTGTAGAACAAAATAACTTCACTAATCTTTATCTTCAAAAGATAGGTGAAACTTTGATTCAACAATATGATTTTCAATCAAAAACAGTTCATTTAGAAGCTGAAACTCCTGTTATTCAAACACCTTTGTTCAAACCTTTTGAATATACACCTCAGCAAAAACTTGATTTGCAAATGAAAGCCAAATCCAAAATTATTGATCAAATCAAGGACAAAATGACCCAAATCCAACTTAAGCAAACTATAGTGCCAGAAACACCCTCTTCAGTCAACTCAAAATCAATAAAAACTATTCAGGTCCTTAGAAAAGATTTCCTTCCAGAATCCAACCTAGAGTCAACATCAACCTCTTCTTTACAAATAAATCAACAAAACTGGAGAAAACCATCCAAACTATACTACAGTAGGGTTACCCCTCCAGATATCCTTTTAGAAGAAAAACCCAGTCAAACCATTAAATCTTTCAATTCAGACAACATCTACGAGTGGAATATAGATGGCCAAAACGAAACAGCCATTCTCCAAACTCTTCAACATATGACCATGGTAAGCAATGCTTATCAAACCCAAAATGACTATACATATGAGCAAATAACTGATCTTTTGGTATTTGGTTTTACTGAACAGCTAAAAGGTTGGTGGGATTTTTATCTTTCTTCGGAAGATAAAGACACCATTGACTCTTTTGTAAAAACTCAAGCCGATGGAACACCCATTACTTACAATGGCCAACCCATCCTAGATTCTGCAAACCATCTAATATTTACAATTATTAAACATTTTATTGGTGATCCTTCTTTATGACTAGATAGATCAGCAGAACTCTTGTCAAATCTTAAGTGCAGAATCTTATCTGATTTTAGATGATACAAAGATACTTTCTTAAGTTGAGTTCTTACCAGGGATGATTCAAATCAGCCACTCTGGAAAGAAAAGTTCTTAGCTGGATTACCAACCTCACTTGGTAATAAAGTTAGGGACAAATTAAGAAATACAAAAGATGGTAAAATCCCTTATGAGAGTTTGATATATGGTCAATTAGTATCATGCGTACAAAAGACTGCTCTAAAGATTTGCCAAGATGATAAATTGCAAACCCAATTAGCCAAAGAAAGGGCTTCTGATAAAAAAGAATTAGGAACCTTTTGCAAACAATTTGGCTTTCCCTCTTGCAAACAATCCAAGCCTAACAAAAAACATAAGAAATTAAAACCATTTTTCCACAAAAGCAAAAGGGCCTAATATTATACAAAACCTGAACCCAAACCAAAATTTGAGTCCAAACAAAAGAAGCTTGTTTGCTTTAAATGTGGTCGACCCGGTCATATTTCCAAATATTATAGGGTTACCAGAAAACTTAAAAATATAAAGAATATAGAAGAAGACGTTTTAGAACAAATAAACAACCTTCTTCTTGAAACTTCTTCTTTAGAGTCAAAATCAGATCAAGAGTCTTCAGAAGATCTTAAACCAATTCAAAATGATGATCTTCAAGAAAACTCCTCTTCTGAAATCAATGTAATCACTAAGGAACAAGATCTCCTTATTGATATCATTTGTAAACTTCCAGATTTTGAAAAAGGAGAATACTTATTGAAATTTCAAAATCTCCTTTTAGAAACTCCAAGCTCTTCAAGTTCCAAACCCTTAGTACGAACCAATAGGTATGATCTCACCCAAACCTTGCAAAGTTCAAACAAGAATCTAAACGAGCTACCCTCCCTGACCTTCAATACGAAATACAAGATCTCAAAACTGAAATTCGTCTTATCAAACAACAACAAGAGATTCATAGTGAAGCTATATCCCAAATCCAGGATATACAGCTAGCTCAAAATACCCAAATCATATAGCCTCAAATAGATGAAGGTTATGTTTCCAATGAACAAGACCTTTCAGAACCATTCTTTAACTTGATTTCAAAAGTTTTAACACAAAAATTTCATATCCACGCCAGGATAATCATAAACAATGAATTTATTTTAGAGGAAGATGTCATATTTGATACAGGTGCTGAAGCTAACTGTTTCAGAGAAGGCATTATTCCAACTAAATATTTTGAGAAAACAACTGAATGATTTAGAGGTGTTAAAAGGACTCTTCTTCAAGTTCAATATAAAGTTTCAAACATTTTTATTAAAAATCAAGGTTTTAAAGTTAAAACTCCGTTTATAATGATTAAAGGAATGAGATCTAAGGTTATTCTTGGAGCACATTTTACCCATTTACTTAAACCTTATTTAACGGATGAAAATGGAATTTCAAAACGACATCTGGGAAAAACAATTTTATTTCCTTTTATCCATGCTCCCAGAATAAAGGAACTAAATCTTATTTCAGCTAAACAAAAACAAATTAATTTCCTTAAACAAGAAATCTTTTTTCAACAAATTGAAGACCAACTAAAATCAAAATTAGTTCAGAACCAAATCCACAAATGTCTTCAAGAAATTTTTAAAACCATTTGTTCAAATTTGCCAAATGCTTTTTGGAATAGAAAAAAGCATATAATAAATCTGCCATATGAAAAGGAATTTTCTGAAAAATAAATCCCAACAAAAGTTCGCCCAATTCAAATGAATTCAGAGCACCTTCAAATTTGTCATAAAGAAATCAAAGATTTATTAAAAAAGAATTTGATCAGAAAATCCAGAAGTCCATGGTCTTGTGCTGCATTTTATGTAAACAATAGTGCAGAACAAGAAAGAGGAGTTCCTCGATTGGTTATCAATTACAAACCTTTAAACAAAGTGTTACAATGGATTAGATATCGAATTCCAAATAAATTTGATTTATTGAAAAAACTTTACTCAGCAAAAATATTTTCAAAATTCGATATGAAATCAAGGTTTTGGCAGATACAAATTTCAGAACAAGATAGGTATAAAACTGCTTTTACGGTACCATTTGGATAGTACGAGTGGAATGTTATGCCATTTGGTCTGAAAAACTCCCCCTCTGAATTTCAAAGAATTATGAATGAAATATTTGATGATAATAGTCAATTCATCATTGTTTACATAGATGATATATTCTCATTCAATAAATTAGCATTTTAAACACGTTTACAAATTTATTAGAATTGCCAAATCTAATGGTTTAGCAGTTTCTAAAATAAAAATAAATCTTTTCCAAACAAAAATTAGATTTTTGGGGCACTTGATATCTCAAGGATCTATTGTACCAATTGAACGATCCATTAAGTTTGCAGATAAATTTCTAGATCAAATTATTGAAAGATTTTTAGGTTGTTTAAACTATGTTGCAGATTTTATTCCTCATTTGAGTAATTTCATCAAACCCCTCCATGAACGTCTAAAGAATAGTCCTCCTCCTTGGACTGATGTTCATACAAACATAGTCAAACAAATCAAGTCTCAGGTTAAGCAACTTCCTTGTCTTAGCCTTCCTGATTCTTCTGCTTTTAAAATAGTTGAAACAGATGCCTCTGACATTGGTTATGGTGGTACTCTTAAACAAAGAATTGATGATACTGAAAAGATCATCTCTTTCACCTCTAAACACTGGAATAGTACTCAACAAAATTATTCCACCATAAAAAAAGAAATTTTGGCAATTGTTTTATGCATTTCCAAATTTCAATCAGATTTGTTAAATTAGTGAAAAAAAATTAAAAAAATTGATTCAAAGCCACTTGAGCAGCATAAGTACTGAATGGCTAAAAAATGGCTTAACTACAGGAGAGGTCAACGCCATTCAGCTTAAAAAGTGGTCAAACTTGAGCAAATAGCAAATCAGGTGAAGTTAACAAAGTGGGTATGAAGAGAAAGTTATCAAAACAAAAGTTGGATTTCATTAATCTAATAATTTCCAATTCCTACTTAGCTCTTCCATAGACATCTTGCCAGAGCAAGTAAAATAGTTATCCAACTTCTATGTCAAGCATATAATTTGAACTTTCAAAATATACTTGAGTTCCTTACTCCTTACCCATGCTAAAGCAGGTCTAAAAGCTCCCACGAAAAGTGGAATAACCCTCCTGGAAACATAACAATTCACCAATAAGCATGTGTGCACCACCGCATTCATATAAGGCAAATGCAAAATATCAAAATTCCGCATTCATATAAGGCAAATGCAAGATACCAAAATTTGCAAGTAATAAACATCAAAGAAATCCAAAACTCACTGCCGTCATTTAAGTTTTAAAATGACCTAATAAATGGATCAAATACATCCAAAACTGCAATACATTTGATTAACTTCAGAGAAACTAAAATTTATACACCAAAAACATCAATTGAGTGGTAAGAGTTACAAAAGAAGCTTTCTGTTTGTGATATAACAATCCAAAAGAAATAGTTAGCAGTTGCACCATAATACACTTATATATTGCAATAGGATAGAGCACCATCATCATAAGTATCTTAGTCCTAAGAGAAAAACAAAATTGATCTTAACTATAACAGAAGTTGTGGTATTTGGATACATGCTTCGAATGCAAATGCTTTCAAGATATTTCTTTAACATCATCTTGGACTCCTTCTCCAATTTTCTTAAGACATGGATACATACAACAATTAAAAAATAATCAAAAGAGCCATGATAAGTCATTTTCCTCCAAACCCAACGAATATTTTGTTAATCTACTTCTGGGAACAATAATAAATTGTGCAATGAATTTGTGGGAGACAAATTAGGCTTGGCCACTTAAAAAGTAATGTAAATGTGAAAGAAAAATAAAATGGGGAAAAAGCAATTCTCACCAATCTATCCTCTCTTAGGCTTCCATTAAAGAACTTTAAAGAAGGGTTTTGTCACCAGGTCAGTGTCTGCTAGTCACCCAAAATAGTCAACATACAAAATCAAATGATCCTTATTGATCCTCAATCTAAAAAAAGGATCAAAGCGAAAAAGAAAAAAGAAAAAGAAAACCCAATCACGATGTAGAAATCTCCTCCTGTGGAGAAGTGAATAAAGAGAGCGCATCCTTGGAGAAGAATCAAGAAAGATAAGAGGAGTGTAAAGTAAGCTTGGAGAATAGTGGAGCAGCGGAAGCCACCATCATCATTGAAGGTTGAGACTAAAGCCAGCAAAGTCTACAACCCACACTTACAGTTGACACCATCTATCATTGCTGGGTCATGATTCAGCAAAGTAAGGACTAGTTGAGAAAGCAAGAATGGTCGTGATTCGGCAAAGTGACGAGAGAAAGATAGAGGATAAAAGAGAAGGGAAAATTCTAAAATTTTCAATAGAAAGAAGAGGAAAAGATGTGTTCACCAAGTTAAAATTCCTGGGCGCCCTTCTAGAGCAAGCCAGGGGAAGGTGTGTTGCTGAAGCCGTCAACTTGGCTTTCTATTGAAGCCTTCAAATCAAAGCTTCCCACTCAGAACAATATTCTGGGATCCACCTTTTAAGTATGTATTATAAATTTTGATAGACTATGATTTATTAGAAATCATAACAAACTTATAAAAACTTAAACTATATATGAATCATCAGGGATAGATTACCTGGAATATCAAGGATATGATATGAATTGCCATGATCATGCCTAGACCAACAAAAAATTAACAATAACAAAGAAAAGAAATAAACCGAAGGAAAAAAAACTCACAACCAATCAATCAACACCTACTATTCACTATCCCTTGATTCAATAGATTCCAACAACGAATTCATAGCAATCAACCTTTGGCTCATCCTCCTCGAATGAAAATCATCAAAGGAAACACCATTTGAAAATGCTGATGACAAAAGAGAACACTAAAAACAACATGCAAAAAAGAAAAAAGAAAGATAATCACCTTCGCATAGATCGGTGTTGCTCATATTCACAGACTGCTTAGAGATCTAACCACCAAAAGTCAACCATAGTTGATGAAGAAAATAAGTGAAAAATAAAGCAGAAATTCAATACAAACAATGATGTGCTTAATGGAGGAAGATCCAAGCAAACAACCTAGACAATTGAAGCAAACAGGAACGCAAAGGAAGGAGAAAATGCAAGCATCAAGAGAAAAGGAGAAAAAAGCAAGGACCAAGTTGATAGAGAACAGGCAGGTAGGGGAAAATGAATTGGACACCCAACCCGCACAAGGTCCAACCCAACACTTGTGAATAGTGTTATGAACGGTGAAAAATCCTACTTGCTATTAGGGTATTAGATGTTTTATTTATAATCAACAAGAAAATAGAATTATGAATACCTAGAGGTAAAAGCCAAACTATATAAAGACAAATTAATTACGAAGAAGAAGAGGAAGGAAATACTCACAAATCACATCAAAAGTTAATTTTTATCCTTCAATACGAATGTCTCTTCTACTTCTTAAATTCTGTATTTTTTGAATTTTTCATCAAATTCAAAAAATACAGAATACCACTTTGTAAAGTATAATAAGATTAATTCCTAAAATATACTTAAGTATCACAAAACCTCTGGATACAATGCCAAACAATGTAGTGCATGCTCAATTTTGTAAAGTATGCTCCCATTGACGTATGAATTTATAATCCTTCTTCTCATCTAGTAGCCTTTTTAGGAATACTGAAGACTCAGGAAAGTTCAAATCAAATTCTAGTGCAAGTAATATATTCAACAACATGTCTAGGGAGAGCTAGAACACAATAGGAGGATCTTAAGTTTTTTAATTAGCCCTAAAATTTTTAGCAAAAAGCAAATGATACTCAAGTTGTATAGATATCCTAATGCATCTAATAACTATGCATATACCTTAGTGGGAAGACTAGGTACTCCAACATTTAGTTAAAAATGATTTTGCTAAAAGCTTGTGTTTATCCCTAAATCCTTCCTACTAGGCTCCTTTTCCATAGTCTTGACAACTATCTAAGCTCTTTACCGCTAATGGGTCCAATGCTTCACAAAAATCACAAGGTCTTTTATTATGGTGGCTATGGTTAAGAAAGAAGGGATAATGTAATGAAATGAAAATTGATACACAAAGTAAACAGCAAATTGTTGAACACTCTTATCTACTTTCATTGTCCAGCCATTGTTTGATCCTATTGAGAATAGTAAGATAGATAATAAGTGTGGGGAATCTGTAATTTAAGTTTGCATATAGAATATGATTAACAAAGTATCTTATTACTGAGTTTATGCTCTGACATGTATTGAAATAATTATTTGTTTTGATTTTGCAAAATATAAATTCAATTTGGCTCCTCATTTTTTTTATTTTTATTTTTGCCTAAGGTGTAGTTTAGTTTTTTATCTCTAACTAGCAATACAATTGCATGGGTATATTTAATATAAAAATATTTACAACTACTTTTAACAAATGTATTGAAATTTAAATTAATACATTTGAAGATACTAAAATTTTAGATATGAATTATCTTCCATTTTATTTTATTTATAGAATGAATAACCTTATTACAATATTACAAGTAATGCTCATAGTTTATGACAAATAAAGATCTATATATTAATTACAGTGGCAATACATATGTTCTAAATTTATAATTTTCCAAGTTTGAAACAATAATTTTGTTACAATATTTTTCTAAATATGTAACATGTAACCCTCTAAATTAGTAACAATTGGCAATGCATAAATTCATTTTATTCACCCGAGCACATATCAGTCATGAAAAAATCTAAACAGCTGGATTTAATTTATTTAGATTTTTTATCTAAAAAAATTGTAAATAGCTTTGTTTATATATACATATATATAAAAGATAAATTTCAATAAATGAATGTGGTACATGTGAAATTCAATAAAATATTTTAGTAAATGCTAATGATAAAAAATATTTTTAATATTAAATTATGAATTTATAAGATTATTGCAATAATAAATAAAATATGATAATTAAATGAGATTTATAAAAAACAACAAAAAATGAACTTTACAAATATTTATTTTTTTGCCAATAAAAATATTTATTTGATTGTTAAATATTTATATAGGATATTTTTGATAACTTCATCAAATAATAATTTTTTATTGAATTATTATTTTTCATTAACTTGATCCAATATGAGTCAAAATAAATAGTTTAGATTTTTAAGTATGCACAAAAGCATTAAGGGAATAAGAAAATTTTAAAAACATTGCTATGTTTGGTATCTTAAAAAGATTTTTAAGAGAATTAAAATATCTTTTTAAAGAATTAGAATAGGAAAGGAAATAAAAACAGAATTAGGTTTTAAAAAGTAAGTTTGGTATGAATACAGAATTTTGTATAATTTTTACTCATAATATGTATTTAAAATAGAAAAAAACCAAAATAACATTTTTCATTAAAAAAAAATGTTCCTCAACCCAGCATAATGGACTAGGATTCTCAATGCATTGAGTTTCTACACGTCCCTACACGTCTCTTACTCTGAGCCATTTATTTGATCCAAACATCTACAAAGCACCACACCATTGAGCTATTAAAAATGGATATGAACCATTGGTTTGAACTTAATCCCAACCATCCAATTTTTGAGTCAATAAAACACATATCAAAAGCTCCTATGCTCAAAAGACGTTCGATGCTCTGCACGTTTTGGAAGCTTGCATTGGCGGGAAATGCTTCAAGGGACAAGGTAAGAAAGAACACGATCTTTTTTCAACGAAGATGACATCTTTTTGATGTTTCCATTACTAATCTCAAACAGAATCTCTATCCTAGGTATTTTCGAAACCCAAACTTCTTTCTGTTTCAATGTATAGTGCAAGATGTTTCTTTTGATAAAGCTAAGGAAAGATAACATCTTGCAGTTGTTGGACATTATACAAGTTATGTTAGTAGAACATTATCAATTAGATAAACTCAACTGGTTGCATTTGTTACTCACGGTAGTTTCATTAGCCTCTTTGTGGTTATTTAGGGGTGTGTGTTATGGATGATTGCCCTTGAAACTTCATTTTCTGTTTTATTCATAGCCTCTGTGATCTCTTTCGCTCACTTTATGGATGAATATTCACTTTTGTGTGTGAGTCATGTAAATTTTTTCTTTTTTCTAAAAGAATCTGAAATTTGTGGGACTTATGCTTTCTCATGGATGCTTTCAAAATGTTGCATTTCTTATGGATGCTTTCATTTATGTTTCAAATGTTGCTTATTTCAATTGGTTTATGGGACTTGTTTGCTTGGGCCTGTAGAGTGTATTTTGCTGACCAAAATGTGTGTTTCCTTTAATAAATACACACACATATATATATATATAAATGAACTTTGAGGACCTATATTTAGAGATGCTTGTAGCAATTAAGAACTCCAAAATGTGATAACCACATGTTCTCAGACAAAATTCAATTTGCTTAAACTACTAACAGCATAATTAACAAAATTGCTTCTTCAATTGTTACTTCAGTACTTAATTAACACAAGAATATTATATGTTATGGAGTTCAAGCAAAAGAGGATGAGCATCAATATTTATTCTCTGTGCACAGACACAGATAATTTCTTCATCTCCAAATGGGTTTGGGTCAAAAATTTGAAAGGTCCTCCGCATCCTGTGATATCCTTTTTTGATGAACATGGTAAGGGTGAAAGGGACATCCATACCTATAATTTCATCTCTCCAATGTTAATGATAGTGACTATTCTATGTACAAAATAATAAATTCATGGATAGAGTTGAGAGTTCACCCTATAATATAAATTATAAACAGAGAATTTGACAATGGCAAGGTAATAAAGGAAAACCCACCGCGTGAAAATGATAATAACAGCAATTTGATGGTTAAGGAAGAGTAATGAGAAAATCATGAATTACACTTATCTCCATCTCTTCAGACGAATCCTTCAGTCAACGCAGAGGAAGAAGCCCACATGCTGTGCCTCCATCTTTGCGTTTGGCTCCGAATCTGATTTGGAGCAGATGGTTGTCGATGGAAATAAGGGTATCTATGGATCAGATAAGACCCTATGCTCTGAATGATGTGGCGCTCTATGGATTGTTGGATTGCATGGACAGCTCAGATTAAGAGATGTGCTGGGACGCGTAGAAACTCACTACGCTGAGAATCCGGACCCCGGCATAATCTGATGACCACCAAAGCCACCGACCCACTGACAACAACCATAGTGCTATCGATGATCACTAGAACCAAAGCTCCCTTCTAATTTCACACCCAAGAACCAAAGACAAGCTCAACCATCCATTTCGATTAAAGCAAAAAAAAAAAACAAGGACACCCATTTCACAACCCACCTAGAACCATGCCATAGATTAAGCAAAATCACAAAATCAAAATGAAGAAACACCATATCGAAGAAGAATTAGAAGCTAGTAATGACGGGAACAAAGAAACAGGAGAAAGATCACAAAACCACAAAATAACAAAACCCATTATTTAGAAACAGAAACTATTGGCGATGAGAACGAAGAAGAATCAAACCCAACAATGCACGACATCACCACCAAATCCTAGGCACGGAGGTGGTAAATGCCTGTTCGAGCACACCATAGCAAACCGTGAGATTTGAGAATCAAACAAAGTTCCTTTGACGCCGCTCTAAGCACACCGCAAGATATGAGAAGAAGCATAAAATGAAGCCCCTTTTTATGGTTCATTAGTCAAGTTGTTATCATACAGCTGTTGCTCTCTACCTTGCTCTCGCCATCATAGACAATGGGCAACCCTTCTTTGTCAATTGAGCAGAGTCACCACAGTGGCCAAAAAAAGTGAGGGTGGGAGTGTCTCAAAAGTTTGCTTTCCAGGGAATCACTCTAATTCCATGGTAATAGCTAAGGAAACCAATTCTGCCTTTTTGGTTGGAATTGGATTTTTTAGGAAATTTTATTCAACCGTTCCAAACATGCTTATATATATATGAGGAATCTCTTACCAATTTCTAAATATCAAACGTGATCTATGAGTATCAACCTTTTCAATATAATTGTTTCTTCTATACTTCATACTAAATCGTAATTTTTTTTTGCTTGAATACTGAATAGTAATTTTTAAATTAATTTAAACATATAGAAAATTAATTATGTCTATTATGTAAAATGAAACAATTAAATTTATACCATATAACAATTAATCTAGAATATAGTGGACTAACTACATATAAAGGGGCATTTTTTACGACTGTTATTTTATTGTAAATAGGGGATGTGTGCCTTTTTATGCAAATTTTTTCTTTCCACTTTGCTTTCTTAATTATTTAAAAGAGATAACCCCCATGCCTTTTATGCGATTCTTTTGTTTTGTTTTGTTTTTATTTTTTCTCAAAACATAAACCTAAACTAGCATATTCTACCCAAAATACCATTACAAAATATCGGACCTAAGTATCATTTCAGGGGCTTATTTAGTGATTCTTTGAATTTAAACTGAATCAAAATCAACCTACTCGAAAAAATTTCCAAGACAGGTGGCGCCAAGTAAAAATCTTTATCCACAATGGCTATTTTTAAATTAGATTGTCAACTATTCAAATTTTCAAAGAGAATTGAATTGTTTCTTTTTCCATTTTTTAATAAGTAAAGTACTTTATTCAACTGGTTAAAGGATATGCTAATTTAATTAGAGATTTTGAGTTTAAGTTTTACGAATGCTTTTCGTTATTTGTGGTCATACCCAACTTGATCTAGATTAATTTGAACTCTAATAAATTCTTCATTTAAAACCACAAAAAAATCTCAACACATGAAAATAATTATTAAAAAATATCAAAATCCTAAAAATTATATCCAAGTTCCATTGATGTAAAATCAATGTAAAATTTCAAAAAACAAGTGTAAAAAATTTCATTGTTGAATATAGAATTATACTTCAATATTAAACAATACTCAAATTCCGTTAGTGTAAAATCTTAAAAAATGAATATAAAAAACTGTATTATTGATATAAAATCATAAAATATAAGTACAAAATATTATAATACAATTTTATACTTAAGAATAAAGTTTTTTTATATTTATTTTTCAAGATTTTACACTAATAAAACTATATAGTTTTTTAGGGTTATGAAATTTTTAATAATTATTTTTTTGTTTTGGATTTGTCTATGATTTTCCAAAATTAAAAGCAGAGATGAGTTAAAATCGAAAGCATTATTACCACCAAACATCCCATCTCATTTTTATAATCTAAGCTAGACCAAAGGCTTAAATGATATAAATTCTTTAAATATGATTCTTATATAACTATGCCTTCAAGTATGGTGTCTCGATTTTGATTTTTTTTTTTTTGGCAAAAATACCATTTGAATCCTTTAACTTTGTTATAGGATCCAATTTAATCCTTTTTAACTTTCTTAAGTTCCTTTTTAATCAAATTTTATTCAAAATATAGACAAAATTTATCTTATTTTTAACACCAGTAACTTATTTAATGGAAAATGATGACATGCGATTTTTAAAGTCAGCTCATCATGATTATTATCTACTTATTAATCTTACTTGTAAAATATATATATAAATTATGGCTTAGAAGAAATTAAACTAGTTCTCTAATAAAGCTTAAATTAATTAATCACAAATTAAAAAAAACTGCCATTTGCATTTCTTTTTCAAGTAAATTCCCCTTTCTTTTTTGAGGTTTTAAAAACTATTGTTCATAATGAAGAAAGTGGACTAACTATAATTGTTTGGAGTGACTTTTGCTTGATAGTAACAAAGTGGAATGTAACTCAATTTTTAATTTCCGCTGCTAATTTCATAAAAAAGGTATTTCCTCTGTTGCTTAATTAATTGATACCTTTGTAGCAAGTTTGAAGTGGAGCAAGTTTAAAGTTGAGGGGTTGGAGAAAAAGAGTTTAATAAGAGATTAATGAGTTGGTTCAAGAAAAATAATGAATTGGAGGAGAAAAAAAATGATATGTTGACATATTCTCATAAATAATTTATTGTGTTAAAGTTTAGGAAAAATTCAGTCATATTTTAAAAGTTGAAGAATAAAAAAGAAAACTTATAAAATTAGAAAACTAAATGGGACTCACAAAGTTAAAGAGCGGAAATGATATTTTTATTTTTATTTTTTATTTTTTAAAAGAAAACGTTATTTCATTTATTTGTGCATTCCATCCTCATTAGCACTTTAACAGTGTAATTATACTCCGTTTATTTCTTATCGAGGCAGATTCGAAAAATTTTTTACATATGTAAGGTATAAGTCATATTTTAAGTATTAAATAATATTTTTTTATATTTATTTTTTATTAAAAATTATAATAAAAATATTAAAAAATATAAATAAAATATGTTATAATTAATAAAAATAATATTAAAAAATTATGATAAATTTTATAAAATTTAAAAAATATATAAATCAATTAAAAATAACTTATAATAACTTACAAATATGTGGAACGGCCAGATTATTTATTGTTTTACGATTTTACCCAGCAAATCAGCTGTGGCTCGTGGATAATCACGAAAGTGATGACGTCACCAACTGGACACGGCGCTTGTGCAAGGCGACACGGAGGTACAGAGCAATCACTGCGCGTTGCTCTCCGAGGGTGACGACGGACGGACGAACTCCTTCTTCTTCTACGAAAGGGACTTCAAATTTTGTGTAGCTTTCTCTCTTATATTCACACGCATTTGCCCGCAATATTTTAATCCCGACATTTCCCTCAATCCCAATTGGGAAAAGCCGGTTTCTGTTTGCTGGAAATTTCCCGAGATTGGTTTCATGTATGAGGAATTTTCAATGAATGAGTTCTTACTTGGAAATGCCGGAAACAGAAGGAAGCTTCCCTTGTGGCTGAAAAGTTCAACTTGCCTCGTTGGATGATCCGCTGACATACATTGTTTGTTCCGCCGTTCTTTCTTGTTGACTGGTTTGTTGGGTTTAGATCACCAAACTTGCAGATTTGAGTTTTTGTCTTTTTTTTTTCTTGGGTGTTTATCTCTGCATGTTCATAAACCTTATAGCCATTGAAAAGCCCGATTGGGAATTGTTGAATATTCCTGAAACTGGTTCTTCATATCGTATTCTGTATTTTCTTTGTGATGTGATTGAAAGGGGTTGTTTGTTTTAGTTAGAATTCGGAAGACCTACTAATATGATCAACTTCTTCTGATGTTTTAGAGATTTATGGATGCTTTGGTGTGAAATTGTTCTTAAAAGGCTGCAGCTTGGATGATAATTACCAATAAGATTTCAGGGTATTCCGGATTGTTAGCTAATATCTCTCAGCATTTTTCCTCTAAACGTTGGGCTTTTGAAGTATCATTTGGGACGAGAATCGTTGGAACCACTGGAGGTATGAGCCAAAATGTATATCCAAATGGTTCTCTTAAAAATGGAAATGGAGGTTTGGAAGAGAAGGTGGATGAGCTTCGGCGGCTTATGGGCAAAGTGGAGGGTGATCCCTTAAGAATTGTTGGTGTTGGAGCTGGTGCTTGGGGTAGTGTATTTACTGCTATGTTGCAGGAGGCTTATGGTAGTTTAAGAGAAAAGGTTCTCATAAGGATATGGAGAAGACCTGGGAGAACTGTTGACAGAGCCACAGCTGAGCACTTGTTTGAGGTGATTAATTCGAGGGAGGATGTACTGAGGAGGCTAATTAGGCGGTGTGCATATTTGAAATATGTTGAGGCAAGATTAGGTGATCGAACACTTTATGCAGATGAGATTTTGAAAGATGGGTTTTGCTTGAATATGATTGATACCCCTCTATGTCCTCTGAAGGTTGTGACAAATTTGCAGGAGGCTGTATGGGATGCCGATATTGTGATTAATGGTTTGCCATCAACAGAAACCCGTGAGGTATTTGAAGAAATTAGTAAGTACTGGAAAGAGAGGATCACGGTTCCTGTTATCATTTCCTTGGCAAAAGGTATAGAGGCTGAATTGGGTATTGAGCCACGAATAATAACTCCCACTCTGATGATCAATCGAGCAAGTAAGTTTCATTTACATTTATTTCAGTATGCAGTATTGGTATATGTTCATAGAGTGATCTGCTCTCTAATGTTTCCTGTTTTGCTGTCCGTATTTTCCCTTGAACCTTTGAATGCATCTTTGCTGCTAAGTTGGCCATCTGCCAGTGTCATTTTTTAACATTTTTCTTTTTTAAATTATGGCTTAGCTACATTTCATTCATTTTTTCTTTCTTTCTTTCTTTCTTTTTTTTATTTTTGAATTTTGGTTTCTATATTAGATTACCAAATTCACAAAAGCTTTGTCTATTAATGGAGACTGGACTAACTATTATCAACCCTTAAATGATGATAATCCTCTGTTTATTTCTTATGCATAAAGATACACAGCTAAGACATGTTATTGAAAACAAATAAACAATCATTGAAAAGGTTGTCATTAAGAATTCACCCAATGATAACCTCAGGAGCTGGTATCTATGTAAAGTACCAATTAAGCCCATAACATAATTGATAGTAAATGCTCTGACTATGTTCACAATCAGCCTTGTTTAAGTTCTTCAAAAACTTTCTTTTTCTTTTCCTTTTCTGGTTTCTCTCCATTGCAAGCAATCTGAATTTTCAATTCGTCTATGAAGTAGGAGCCTCCAGACCTGTTGCAGTCTTTACACTCGTTAAATGGTTTTGGTTTTCATTTTTCATTCTTTCTACCCCATTTTAAAACGAATTTTCCCTGGCAAAGTCAAAAAAATTGCTTGACACATCTCATTGAGTGGAAAGCTGGGGTTTACAAGTAGTTAGATTGTATGGAAAGTTGTCCCAATGAGTATGATGTAAAATTGCTGAAAGAAAACCGTAAATTAAATTCTGGTAAATTTTCCTTTTACTGATGGGTGTCAATTTGGAAGGTTTTGAGTTTCCATGATTGCTTGGGGTGAAATCTTTCCATTTGTTTACCAGACACAATTTCTTCTTATGGTTATCCAAAATTGAAGATCTTGATGGCATCTTTTTCAGCGTAGTGCACATGCTCTTTTGAAGCCTGTTTATTTTTGGCGTACATGGGTGCTGTGCCTTAGTTCCTTGAAATGGAATTCTAGTATGTATAGAGACTGAATTAATTGTTCGAATTTCATTTATTTTTCAAAATACAGTATGGGGCTATCTTTGCCGTACTTACATACCATGTTGTTTTGCCTTATAGAATTATACTAGCTCATACCCATTTTAATCTTTTGATGGATTAACTGGCCTATTTTTAAATATGGAGTATCATTGCAATGTGTGAATGTCAAGATAATGATAAAATGGGTAAGAACTTTGTATATGTGAATATCTCAGTTTAATAATCAGAAGCATGCCAAGTGTGTAATGTATGTCATTGGTATTGTATACATTACTTCAGTTCCACATTTGTTTTAACTTGTTTGGCATCCAATACAAGCTCATATTATTGAACCTTATATTAAGAGTTATCTTTTCCTGGAAAAGAAAACATATGCATAAATTAAGTGTTCCCTCTTTAAGTGGGTGAATCCTGATGTACTTTGTTATGTTCTTATGTTCATATGATAATGGCATATGTGTCCTTGTACTATATTTATTAGTTTCCACTCCCTTCACTGTCTGATATCATGCTTGGCAGCTGAAGTTCCCTTGGAGAACATTCTTTATCTTGGAGGACCTAACATAGCTTCAGAGATTTACAACAGGGAATATGCAAATGCTCGGATATGTGGAGCAGAAAAATGGAGGAAACCATTGGCAAAATTTTTGAGGCAGCCCCACTTCATAGTGTGGGATAATGGTGATCTTGTTACTCATGAAGTTATGGGTGGACTGAAGAATGTCTATGCTATTGGAGCAGGTATATTTTAGATTATTTTCTTAGTTACATACAGAAACAACCTGAAAGGAGCCAATCAATGCATATTTGTTGAAGCATGAAATAGATAGTGGCCATTCTGGATCTTTTCCATGGTATTGCTCTTAGTGTTTTGTGTATGAAATTTTCATTGTTGTGTAGAGTTTATATGTATGATGTATCTGGAACATGGCTTTTTTAACACAAGTTCTATTTCTTTATTAGTTATAAACTAATTAAGCTTAACACTTACTGTTAGAAATTGGCTACACTATAGCACTTGTGTAGAAGTGATTAGAATTGAGAAAATGTATCAAAGAATATATTTGATCATTTGAAGATCTCAGCACATATGGGAAAACGGTTTTTTATTTAGAAACATTCTGAAGGTGTTATTCTGTTTCTCTAACTTAAGCAATTGATGACAGAAATCTTTTTTTTTTTGTCAGATAACATTGTTCTGTAAATAAGATTTTAAATATAACATCTGGCACCATATGACATTGACTCATTGTCAGTTGAAAGGTTAATATGCGCTTATCACATTGGAGACTGTTCTGTTCTGTATGTTGTCTTTGGATGGCACAATGCAAAAATGCTTTCTTGTTTTGAAAATAATTTTTTAAATATTGCAATATATATATATATATATATTCATAAATTTCAATTTCAATGAAACAGTTTGACCAAAACACAAATTTAATAAAAACAGGAATGGTAGCTGCTTTAACTAATGAAAGTGCCACCAGCAAATCAGTGTACTTTGCTCACTGTACATCAGAGATGGTTTTTATCACTCACCTGTTGGCAGAAGAACCAGAGAAACTTGCTGGACCTCTGTTGGCTGATACTTATGTAACCTTGTTGAAAGGTCGTAATGCTTGGTATGGACAAAAGCTGGCCAAGGGGGAATTGAGCCTTGAAATGGGTGATAACATCAAGGGCAAGGGGATGATTCAGGTATAGATTTTTTTTTTTTTTGGTTTCTTCTTTTTATTAAAGATACTTTTGGCACGGGAAAGTTGATGCATCTGTAGTCTGATTAGAAAGTTATAGAGAAAATGGAATGGAATTCTTTAGGTGGTGTTTGGTATGTGGAAATTTTAGTTTTCCAAGCACTTGGAAATATTTTATAAGACGTTTGAGCATAGTAAAAAAAGAAAATTTTAAAATATTTTTACATAAATTACATTTTAGCTCCTGTGGATTAGTTCAAAAATCAATTTATCTCCCTTTGGTTTAAAGTGTTGCTTATTGACTTACCACATAACCATCCAAAACTGGAATACTCACATGAAAAACACCATTTTAAGGTTCTACTGTTGGTGCTTGTCAATAATGTTTATTCTGATTTGCATATTGTAGGGAGTATCTGCAGTTAAAGCATTCTACGAATTACTTAGTCAGTCCTGCTTAAATGTTCTAAATCCTGAAGAAAACAAGCTTGTTGCCCCAGTGGAGCTTTGCCCCATCTTGAAGATGTTGCATAAAATACTCATAATAAGGTAATAAACTTTGCCACCATAATGTGCATTTCCCCCCCTCTCTCCCTCCTCCCTCAATTCTGAAGAAAATGATGGGTCATGGGACTTGACCTGCTGTGGCTTGAGAGTAGAGCTGTTTGAGGACTCGGCTGGCTAATGGATATGCTTGGCCCAACATAGTGGACCTGGTTTTGTGGGCCTAACATTTGGGATAATGAGCCTAAATTCAATCTCATCTTATTTGGCTTATGCACTTATGGCCAAGGTCTAGCTTGAACTGACCTAACAAGTTCAATTTTTGTCACTCCCTAAATTTGGCATTATAGTGTGTGTGGGTGTATTTGTAATAACCATTCATTATCGCTTGCCAATTTGGACTCTTAACTAATCCGAATGAAGTTACGGTTTGACCCCATTCGGTGGCATTATTTATTCTTATTCTTTATTTTCTCTTTTATCATATTTAATTTTTGAATTTTAACTTTATTAAGTTCAATTTTTTCTCTAATAAATCAAGCATGGTAAAAATGTGGCTATTGGTAAAATATGTTGAATTAACGTCACCTAAAGTAGGCTTCGGTTTAATGCTTGAGGTGGGCTACTGGGTTCTAGCCGAAGCCTGACCTAGCCCAAGAACAAATATGCTTGAAAGTATATAATCCCTTCATGGATCTTTTGGTATGGAACCAACATTTTTTATGGATTTGTTGACTTTGAATCTTTCAGGGAATCTCCTCCGCAGGCCATTCTTGAAGCACTAAGAGATGAGACCATGAATGATCCCCGTGACCGTATCGAGATTGCTCAAAGCCATGTCTTTTACAGGCCTTCTCTCCTTGGTCAACAGCCTTGAATCTTTGTTCTCTTATATGGGTTTAGTTTGGCGTGTAATTTTGACATTTTTTAGGTGTAAAAATGTTGGAATGTGTGTTCTTGGAATGATTCTGCAATGGAGGTAATCCAAAGTGATGGAGAAATTTCCATTATGGTGGGCCTTAGAACTGATACTTTTTCGAGACAAGCTGTAGAATGTTACAGTGATTTTGATTTGAAATCTCTTGGTCCGTTTTAGTCAAAATTATTGGTAAATATTATGTTCAACTAATTATTTGTAGGGGATTCAAGTTAATCAGAATATAATCGATTGGACTCATGTTTCCTTGACGTGGTAGGCACCCATATCACCATAACAAAATGCAGAGCAAAACAACACCAAACACAATGCCAACAATTCCACCAGCTCTCGAACTATTTCTAACCTTTTTGGGATAAAGCTTTGCTTTCATAATATATCTGGGTGGCTTTAACTTGGATTCTTTTTAATGACTGAAGGGAACAATGATAAAAGAAAGAGACAGTTTACATTGCCATATAAGATTTGGATTACTCAATTGTTCTAAGTGAGAGGAAAAAAAAAGACGGGTAAAAACTCACATGAAACACATTAACAGATAAGTTTCATTTTTATCCATAAGTTTTTGATATAGTTGTTAGATGACTGAATTTTTTAAACATATTATCTAAGGTTCGATATTTAGTTATGTGTATAAAAAATGTTTCACTTGAATGGATAAAACTTAATTAAATAATTCTTATACCTAAATGGATTAATTTTCAACTATCAATTAGCAGATATTATTTGGTGTTCACTCAGAAGAACAACAGGAATCTTTTCTAGGCCACTCACCATTTTTTCCCCATATTTTCAATCTCTCTCTTTCCAACTGCTTTTGCATCACGTGAGGAGCATGTGATGTGATGCGTGTGGTAGCCACGTCAGCTCCATAACATTTCCACGTAGGGTAAGTAAACATTTGACATAAGCTAACCACATTACATAAAGTCATAACCAAACCAAGGAAAACACATGATATTATTAATTAAAAAATTAAACCATGTGCTTAAGATAAATTATAAAATAAAAATTATATTATATTAAGTTATACTTGACATAATTTTAAATTTCACTTTTTTTTTTGTCGTACAAAGAAGGGTCAGAGCCATCCCAGCAGAAAGGAAATGAAGAAAAATCTAAAAGAAGCAAACCTCCATGGTCCCCACTGATCTCTTCACTATATGATAGACTATTGAGTGGATAAAAAGTTCTTGTAATACTCTAGCCTAGCAAAAAAAAAAAAAGTTCTCCTAATATATTTCAAATGTTATGGAATTCAAACTCAAAATTCAAATGTAATTTTAAAGGTTAATTTGACTTCTTTCTCTATAAAATTTTTTTGACTTATTTAAATTTAAGGGAAATTAATTTAACTTAAAAAAAATAAAAATCTTGATGTTGAATGGAGCTTTGCGAGAAGAGTCACCGCCCATATGGATCTTGCACGGTATTTCAAAGGAAATAGACTACGTAATAATAATAATATGTTTTTGATAAAAAGGAAAAAAAGAAAATTCCTAGAAATTTACGTATAAGAATTTGTCAACTACAAGGTGCAGAAAATTCAGAGCCAATTGATGTGCTTGACGATATACTAATACAAAACAAATAACGAAAATGGATATCCAAAATGAAAAGGAAGAAGCGAAGAGAGTATTTTGATATTCTCTCAAACATGCAGTGTGCACTTGATCTATAATCACTCGCGCTATTGAATCACTTTGGATTCCCGCCAATTCCGGCGATGTTTGAACCCTTCTCTCCAAAACTAACACTATTACTTCCTGCCTGTTATTCTCTAACAAATCCATTGCTTTTAGCTTTCTGATCCAGGAAGGAGCGCATTGAGTGGGCCGTACCGATGGAGCAGTACCTCCGAGAAAACTTCGACCTCTCGCCCAAGCGGCCGTCGGAGGCCGCCCTCCGCCGATGGAGATCCGCCGTCTCCGTCGTCAAGAATCCCCGCCGCCGCTTCCGATCTCGCCAAGCGCGCTGAGGCAGAAAAGAAGCGCAAAAAACTCCAGGTTTGAGATTGCTCTGTTTTCTCTTCCTTTGCTGTTGCATAACCGCGTTTGCATCTGGATCCTTTTCTTTCTCTTTGTTTCGTTGAGACTGATTTATTTGTATGCTTCATGACTGATTGAGAAACAACATGACGTTAATTTGTCTTTTTTTCTTTATGTTTTCCTGAATCGAATCGGATTGCTCTGTTCTCAGTGAAATGTGATTTAGTGATTAGTCTGGATATCGTGATCGGTATTTTCACAATCAAAGTGATAAACCTCAAGTGTCTAGTTATGACATCTGGATTTCATCGTTATGAGATGAACCTTCTTGTTCGCGTTTAAAATTTTCTCGTCAAACAAATACAGATGGGAGAATTGCTGGTTCACGATGCGTGCTTATTAATTATTATCGTAAACCACAAGAATTTACTCTAACAGAAGCAAAGAGAAGCGTGCCGCCGACTCAGTCAATGTGTTAACGTGTTTTGTTGGCCATTGCCTTGATAATTCACACTTTTGCACATCATCTGTCAACTTTTTTGGTGATTCTTACTAGCAGTCTTAGACATCATTTTCAGTATCATGACAAAAGAGTGCTCTCCCTCGGGTCGGGTCCTCCTTATACCCTTTTAACCAAATTACAGAAATTAAAAATAAAAGTTTAAGTTAATCAATTATATTAATTTTTTAAAATTTTTTAATATTTTTTAAAAATTATTTTAATTTAATTTTTTTATATATTAAATAGTATTATTTTTTAAAAATATATAATAATTACTATCTTATAATAATTATATATTATAAAGAATTTTATATTTAAAAGTAAACAAAACATCATATTAAGAACAAGATAAAATAATATTATGCATTTGTACTTTTCTATATATGTACTTTTCCAGTGAACTTTCTCATTTGACGCGGAAATAAAGTTCTTGCATCTATAACTATTTATTTCTTCATTTTTTTCTTCCTTTAATAATATTAGATATCCCATGATCTTTTATCTTAATTTTAAATATAAGATTCCTTATAATATACGAGGTAGTATTTATTATATATTTTTAAATAATATTCCTATTTAATATATCCAAAAAAAGAAAAAAAAATTAAATAAGAATAATTTTTAAAAAATATTAAAATTTTTAAAAAAATTAATATAATTAATTAATTTTTAAGTCTAATTTTTAATCAATGTGATTCAATCTTATATTAAAGGTCAGGAGTAATTAACGGACTTAAGAATTTGAACCAATTTTGCTTTAGTCAAACGGCTTGCCGACGTGCCAATAATTTGAGTTTGCGAAAGGTAATAGGGTTGACCATGTTTAATGGTGCAAGTAGAAATATCGGAACCGCACTTGTAACTTAGAATGCTTTCGAATTCCTTAAAATTAAGGTGGCCTAGCTTTTCTATGAAGAGATGCATCCCTTTGCTAAGAATTTTTAAGCTGATGCATGTATATATATGTACGTATATATTCGTGGTTGGTATTTCCTCTACTTCATGTCATTCTCTTCTTTCACTGTTGTCCCCCATCAATTTGAGAGTGTTCTTTATTTAGTAGTGCTTCTTCCGGTTCAGACTTTGGAAATCAACTTCACTAGGACTGAATTATAAAACAAAATAATTCTATCAGGAAAATTATACACTAAGTACTACAGAAAAAAATTTTATAGGTCATCCTTTTTTGTCAGTTAGCATGGCCATCATTTAGTATAGTTGTATGACTAACTATGTGGGCAGAGTGTATTTGTATGGAGTTGTGTTATTCATGAATTATAATTATCGTGTCTCTATGCACTTTTTGTACCATATATATAATGATATATTGATGATATTGATCCACTAACTAAGCCACATTCTGTAATTCGACATTCTGGATAAAATACGACCGACGGACCTAAATACCTAATGCATTGTTTTTTTTTCTTCCCTGCCTGATTTGGCGTCCACAACTTTCCTTTGGGTAAAATTGCATGTTACAACGTGCCATATTGCCACTTGATGTCCCGAATACAATTTATTTTAGTCTTTTTTATTTGATGGTGAAGTTGACCAATATTTTTACGGCCTTGCGATTAGAGTATTTCCAAGTGTATCCCCACTTAGGGGGTGATACCAAACTATCTTTCGGCTTATGCCAAATTTTACTCTGCATCTAGTTAATTGGAGTAAAACTTTTTTATATGTTAAAATTACATTCTTTTTAAGAATGAATATTTTATCTTCCTTACAATAGAAAATAAACAACAATTATATTTATTTTGACTAAAATCCCCTTATATCTATTACTCATATAATATAATTATCAAGTATTACATGTGTGTGTATTTGACAAGTATAAAATAGAAAATTTTATAAATTTTAACAAATTAAGAAATGATTTAATAAAAATACTCAAAATTTAACAAATAAATATTCACAAAATAGTTTTTCAAATGTATAATTTATAATTTATAAATAAGTTTAATTTTAAGAACAATATTTGTATTAAAATATGTCATGAATTTAACTCTATCCAGCCTTTCTTTGTGGCTTTATGCCCCTTTCTCCAAGCTATTTCTGTAGCTCATATTACTCAAGAACTCTGCCGTAAGGCTGTTGGATTCCTTATATCCGCTCGCGAATGCACTGTCTGCATAGTATTTCGACGTGCCAATCTGTTCTATATCACATGCACCTGGCTTATGTTTGGACTATCTTGAACAGGAAAAAGTACGAGTAGCTCTCTATGTGCAAAAGGCAGCATTGCAGTTTATTGACGGTATTTTATATTTAATCTCGAGTAGATTCAGTCACCTTTTTATTTTTTTTTAATTTGACAACTATATTCATTTGTATCAGAATTTTTTTAAACACATGTAAAAAAATTAACTTATTTTCTTTTCTTCTCTTCTCACACAGCTGGGCAGCATGGTGCGCCCATACTCTCCAGAGAGGTCAAAGAATCAGGTTTTGGAATTGAGCCCGATGATTTAGCCTCTATATGCCGATTGCATGATAGCAAAGGCTTAGAACATAATGGAGGAGTAGCAGGATTGGCAATAGCAGTTAATGTGTCATTGAAAGACGGTGTTAGTTCAAGTGATGTTCCTCATAGACAAAATATCTTCGGTTTTAACAGCTTTGCTGAAAAGCCCTCAAGAGGATTTTGGTTGTTCGTTTGGGATGCAATGCAAGACTTGACTCTCATTATCCTTATGTTATGTGCTCTGGTTTCAATAGGGGTTGGAATCCCAACTGAAGGTTGGCCAAAAGGTGTATATGATGGAGTGGGAATCACGCTCTCTATTCTTTTGGTTGTCTTCGTCACTTCAGTTAGTGACTATAAACAATCATTGCAATTTAAAGATTTGGAAAATGAGAAGAAAAATGTTACCATTCAAGTCACTAGAGATGGGAACAGACAAAAGATTTCAATCTATGAGTTAGTGGTAGGAGATATTGTTCATTTGTCAATTGGAGACATAATTCCTGCAGATGGGCTATTCATATCAGGTTATAGCTTATCAGTTGATGAATCAAGCTTATCAGGCGAGAGTGAGGCTGTGAATGTGGACCAAAAAATGCCTTTTCTTCTAGCTGGGACCAAAGTGCAAGATGGATCTGCTAAGATGCTGGTGACTTCTGTTGGCATGAGGACTGAATGGGGAAGATTGATGGATACACTGAACGAAGTGGGAGATGATGAGACGCCGTTGCAGGTCAAATTAAATGGGGTTGCGACCATTATTGGAAAGATTGGCTTGGGTTTTGCGGTGCTGACGTTCTTGGTTCTAACTGGCAGGTTTTTAGTGCGTAAAATAGTTCATCATGAAATCACGCATTGGTCTTTACACGATGCATCTGAGCTTCTCAATTTCTTTGCGACTGCTGTAATTATAATAGTTGTGGCAGTTCCAGAGGGGCTTCCTTTGGCAGTGACTTTAAGCCTTGCATTTGCAATGAAAAAATTAATGAACGACAAGGCCCTTGTCAGGCACCTGTCTGCATGCGAGACGATGGGCTCAGCTGGTTGTATTTGCACAGACAAAACAGGAACTTTGACAACAAATCACATGGTTGTACATAAAATATGGATTTGCGAACAAATTAAGGAAATAAAAAGCAATAACACTGAGAATTTGTTAGAGTCGTCGATTTCCCAACAAATATTTTACCTCTTTTTGCAGTCAATATTTCAGAATACTGGCTCAGAAGTAGTCAAAGGTGAAAATGGAAAAAACAAGGTAATAGGTACTCCGACAGAGAAGGCATTGCTGGAATTTGGGTTGCTTTTTGGAGGTGATTCTGAGGCTTATAATGAGAAGTACAAGATCATAAAGATTGAACCATTCAACTCGAACAGAAAAAGGATGTCGGTGCTTGTGGCACTTCCTGGTGCTGCCAATAGGTCAAGAGCATTCTGTAAAGGAGCATCAGAAATAGTTCTGGAAATGTGCGACAAAGTTGTGAACACAGATGGCAAAATCGTTCGCCTGTTCGAAGAACAAAGAAAGAACATCGTGAAAGTTATCAATGATTTTGCTTCTGAAGCTCTGAGAACTCTCTCTATCGCCTTTAAAGATATCGAAGGAACTTCTGATGGTGATGCTGATGCTGTTCCTGAGGAGAATTTTACTTTGTTAGCTATCATTGGAATCAAGGATCCAGTGAGGCCCGGAGTAAAAGAAGCTGTAAGAACTTGTAAAGCAGCTGGTATTTCAGTGAAGATGGTAACTGGTGATAACATCATTACTGCTAAAGCAATAGCTAGAGAATGCGGTATCTTGACAGATGGGATAGCTGTCGAAGGGCCTGACTTTCGCCAGAAGACTCAGCAGGAAATGGAGGATATATTACCAAAAATACAGGTTTTCCCACTGTTTCATGGATAACCCTATATTGATGTATGTCGATAGGACAGTAATTAATAAATTGGGTTGATTAATGTGAATAGGTAATGGCTCGATCTTTGCCTCTAGACAAGCACACCTTAGTGACCCATTTGAGGAAGGACTTCGGCGAAGTTGTTGCAGTAACTGGTGATGGGACCAACGATGCTCCAGCATTGCGGGAGGCTGATATTGGACTTGCTATGGGCGTAGCAGGAACAGAGGTTTGTGAGACGTAATCTATATTTGCTATTAAACTCAGCCCACTTATCATCAAATATTCATTTATTTTATGTGTCATTATCTGTTTGTTCTCCTTTACTTTATAAACCAGAACCTTACCGTCGTTTAGAGCACTTTGTCCTTGTTGAATAATTGTTTTGGTTTGAAAGCAATGTTCTGCTCCGACGCACCGCTGGTCATCCAGTCTGTTGTATTCGACATTCATATTTCTTATGAAGCATCACAGAAGTAAATTTATTAGGCCTCCTTAGTTGTTTACTTCTGTTATTACACTACCGGTTTTTGCATGAAGCTGAAATTCCCCGCTCGCACTTCCCATATTTTTAAAACAACAAATGCTATGTCATGCATATATAAATGGTAGATGCTTGATACGGCCGACGACAATTTGTATCAATTAATCTGCATGCTTGGATAGGTTGCCTTATCAATTCATTTCACTTTACCCGTTAAATTGTTTGCTAAGCTCCTTTTATCTTCCTGCAGGTTGCAAAAGAAAATGCGGATGTCATCGTGATGGATGATAACTTCGCAACAATACTGAATGTTGCCAGATGGGGCCGTTCTGTCTACATCAATGTTCAGAAGTTTGTTCAGTTCCAATTAACAGTTAATGTTGTGGCTCTTATCCTTAATTTTGTTTCCGCATGCGTGTCAGGTATTACATCAGCTAACTTCTGAAACAATCTTCCACCATGCATCCGTTTAGTCTCACCTATGGCTATCTTTGTTCTATTCGGATGATCAATTAATGCTAGAATTCCATTTTCAGGCACTGCTCCTCTTACTGCTGTTCAAATGCTTTGGGTAAACATGATCATGGACACTCTTGGTGCTTTGGCACTCGCTACAGAACCTCCCCATGATGGGCTGATGAAAAGGCCACCTGTTGGAAAGAATGTCAAACTCATTACCGGGGTCATGTGGAGGAATATAATTGGTCAGAGCCTCTATCAAATAGCTGTCCTTTTGGTTCTCACATTTCGTGGTAAACAGATTTTGAAGCTTAATGGTCCTGATGCCACCTCTGTTCTGAATACTTTCATATTCAACGCCTTTGTATTTTGCCAGGTACCAATTCACTTATTATTTAGATCTTCGTTGTATTTTTTCCGTCGTAGACCACAAATATGCTTTGCGTAAAAACCATTCGTTAGCTTCTACAAATTGGTCTTCTGATTATTCTTATACTGTGTTCCTTGCTGTACATGGCCTTTAAATTCCTATATGGCTTATAAAGAAACCCGTCTAATATACTGTAGATTTGCTCATTCTATTTATTGTTACGGTCGCGATTTTGTGAGAAATAAATGGTATTTTCTAGCAGCAAAACTTCATATGCTTTTTGTTTAAGTGTTTGCCAGTGATTATTGTCAATAGAAGGATATTCTAAAAACCATTGACATTTTATATATTTATTAAAGAACTCATATAACAAACACCAAAGAAAACTTCATCTCAAGAAATTCCCATTAGCATTTAAAAACTATAGTCTTCTGTCATGCAATTTTCTTTTTGAACTGTAAATGATCAGGTATTCAACGAGATCAACAGCCGTGACATGGAGAAGATCAATGTTTTCCGAGGCATTTTCAGCAGCTGGATCTTCCTGGGGGTGATGGCCACGACGATATGTTTCCAAGCTATTCTTGTTGAATTTCTCGGTACTTTTGCTCAAACAGTGCCACTGAGCTGGGAGTCATGGCTAGCCAGCGTCTTGATCGGTGCAGTGAGCTTACCCTTAGCTGCCATTGTCAAATGCATTCCCGTGCCAGTGGCTCATTACGTCGACAGACACAATCATGACGATTACGAACCCATCCCCAGTGGCCCAGAGCTGGCATGAAACAAAGATGCAGCAGTTCACAATTTAGATAAATAACGCCCTTCCTTCCTCCTTACCAGTTCTTAGCTGCTTCCACTTTTATATTGTTCCAAATCTTACTTCCTGTCGCCTGACTATGGATGTGCATGAACATCTGTCAAAGTCAATATTTTTGACCTTCTTTTGCTGCTACTTGTTTCCACAAAATTGCCTCCAGATTTTTCTTCCATCTGCCATTTACTACCATCCCAAATCCCATTTCCTAGGTGCAGAATCATTCTTTTGAGTAGGACAGTACAGGTTTATATGCCTCATTTTTTAATTTGTTTTTTCCTTTTTGGGTTCATAAAAATGTATTGCTTTTGTAGAGATAGAATAGTATGTGAGGGTGAAATTAGATGGCTACGTTTGAACAAGTACCATTAATTTCTTCAATTTTGAAAGATGTCTCTTGGAGATAGTTCAAAAAATCAAATGATATGCTTTTTCTTTGAAAATCAAAGCCCAAAAAACATGGACAAGGCACTAACCCTCTACCTTATGGGGCTCTGAAATTTCGCATGCAGAGAAAAAGAGAAGATAAGAATTAAGAAATAACCAGGCTCAATAAAAGGAAGTGATCAAAAGTCAAAATATTTACGTAAGAACAGTTTAAGAAAAAACAAAAACAAAGAGTTTCAATCGGCCGCTAACTTTTTTTTGGCAGATTCTCATAATCAACTTTAAGGCAAAGTTTTTTTTTTAATACAAAGATGAAGTTTTTTTTATTAACAACTATAGGATAAGATGACCATGCAGTTCTTTGCTCACACAAGCTCCTGAATGAAGCCTTGAAATTTGGCAAAGGAAAAAAAAATAGCCTTGAAATATTCAAGAAGAAACAGAACCAGAATCCTTGGCCGGATTTCTAATTTCTTTCAATTTTCTATCTTCTATCCTATTTCCATCAGCTAAACAAATCAATTTGAGAAATTCAAAACGGGAATCAAAAGAGACAATCGGTATGAAGCTTGATGATTCTTAATGCTTGATTACTGTTGATTATTCTCTAGTTGGATTGGAGATCGCGCAAAAGGGTTTAGAGAGGAATTCAGCTTATCCTTCCCCTTTCTCCTTTCCATCGATTCATTCAAAGTTATTATTTTTAATTAGAAACAACGCCTTTGCAAATAAATGCGACAGGGTTTGAATTTTTTTAGGGTGATCAGAAAAACATATTGGAAACAATGAGGGAATAGGACCAAAAAAAAATCAACAACCCAAGGTGAACAAAATTTACACGGTAGCAGTGGATTTGATTAGAGACCAAAAATTAATCTCTACTGCTGGCAGAGAGATAATTCCATACCAAAGTAAGAGTTGATTGTCATTAATCGCTTCCTTCTTCTCTGTCGGAGAAATTGGTCCACATGGATTGTGTAGCCAAAGCCCAAAGAGCAACTCATTAATTAATATTATTTAAATAAATGAAATTACTTGATTTGGTTATTTCTTTTTATTTGAAATTTAAATTCAACTCAAAGAAGTTAATCAGTTTGTGGGTTCATGGGCATCCATGACCACTATATATAAATGAAGATTGGTCACTTTTTTCAGTGGAATCCAAATGTAAGTGATTCAACTATCACCCTGTGGGTTAGAATCAACTTCTTGAAGACAAGGTTTGCAAATTACTCCCCACTTTACATTCTCCAAACAATATTACTTTCTTTTTTTCAGATATTTAGTTCATTTGTACTTTCTCTCTCTATGTTCTACAGTACAGACACACTTCTTTTTCGTTCTTTACATTTTTTATTTTATTTTTTTTATATGACATACATCTTTTTCTCAAAAAGAAATTCTCGAATACTTAAAAAAAGAGAAAAGACAGAAAATCCAGAGCAAAAAAATTAACCTTATTTTTTCCCTGCATCCTCAGCAAAAGCTAGTGCGCTTTATGCATGGAAGAGAACATCCCATGGAGTTTGAGGATGACAAGGTAAATGAAATAGCAGAAAATAAAACCATGATTGAATTATCTCCACGTAAAATTACATTATTTTCGTAAAAATAGAATATCTCTTGAATTTTTTTTTTAACTCTTTCCAGGAGACCTAATATGCAATTTACAGATATATATATATATATATATCAGGTATATAAGCAGTTAAATTTTCAGATTTATTCGCTGAACGTTCATGCAGGAGTCCTTTGACGACCAAAGGATACTTTGAGTCCTTTAGAGGCTCAAAATTTGAAATGCAAAGTCAATTTCTAGTTCATTCACCTTACCAATTGATCCCTTGTTACATTTCGACGCCAATTAATTGCTTGTTATATATTCTTTTATAAAGAAAATCTAGGTGAGTTGAATAACATTAATTCATCAAGATTAGGACATCTTTTACAGCTTAAAAAGATCTTATAAAAGTACCTTTACATGGTATGACCTAAATTTTTACCAACTACATTAACCTTTTTTGTCCATCAATTTTTTTACTAGAATAAAAATTCTTATTATAAATCACTTATAACTATTTCATATATATTAAATAAACTAGCTAAAAATAGTTTATATTTTTAAATTGTTTAAAAATTACTATTACTTTCCAAGACTGCAATCCATTAAAAGTAATTTATCTTTTTTGATGAATCTACTTTTTAGATTTTAAATTTTGAAATTAAAGTGAACAAATAAACTTTCAATGGTATTTGTGGACAAAATAATGCTCTAGACATCTTGTAATGTGACTTAGATTTAGAATTATGAAAACCTTATAGAGTATAGCCTATATTAAATATCAAGAAATTTTTCATATGAAAAATAAATTTAAATACTCAGGTTAATGAATGATAATGTATCCGTAATAGATAAAGAGAAAAACAAAAATAAATAAAAAAAATCTCATATACAATATTCTAGCTTATGCCATTCTCTCTTTTTCTTATAATCATTTGGTATTTTCATTATTATCAACAAGTTTAAATTTTATCTACAATATTTAAGTCCCAAATCTTGCTGAAATATTACCATGTCCCTTCTATTTGGGCTAGATAAGATGTCGACACCCAAGTCATCTTAAAAAATTTCTTATGCATGCAATACGAAGACTTACAAGCACCAATTTTCTTCATAGTAATCATTTCAATTCATTAGAGAGAAAATAAAAAAAAATAACAATAACAGGAAACAGCGGGATGCATTTGAGTCTAACCCTATAATAGACTTTGAGAAGACAAACGAAAAAATCAGCACTCCATAATAATAAAACCAAATGATTTCTTTGAAATCCTTGTCACAAAGGCAGGAAAAAAGCACTCCCTTTCCTTTTTTTCTGTTAATAATAATATAATTCTCAAGTCTCCCACATTGGACTCTGAAAAGAACTGTCTCTGTTCTCCGATGATACCACCTTCTATGTTTCTAGAATCCTCCTACGCAAAAATACAAACCCACCGTAGAAGAAACGTATGCACACCTATATTTCTTTGTAATTTATTTTAATAAGATTTTTTAATTTTAATATTAACCGATTTTTGTAAGTAACATTGGACCTCAGCTAATATAGGTGGAGATAAATCAAATCACATGGATGTAAAATTCTCATGGTGATAATTTTTTTAATACATAAAATTTGAATTTGAAATCTTACTTAAGGGGAAAAATGTTGAAACACCTCAACTGACAATGGATTAATCCATTTAAAGCGTAAAAATCATTTAAATAAGTTTTGTTTTTCTCAACAAAATTTTTTTCATATACAGAGACAAAAATCAAACTCAAAATAACATACCAATTGCACCAAAATCTTATTGGTAAAACATTGTATTCTTATTGTTGTGTTGACAAATAGTTTAACCAACATATCTTAAATACCTTTACCAAAAAATATACATCTTAAATACCAATAAACAAATGTTTTATTTTAAGTATTAGTATATTACCATTTTTAAAAGAAAATCAAATACACTAAATATTTGTTTACTTATCAATATATTGATACGTGATTATATATAATAAAAATTGTAGTCAATCACACTATTTACAAATTATGAACAATATAACTCTTTTTTTAGATTTTAAAATGTATGAAAACGTATCCAATTTAATATAATATATTATTAATTATTATAATCATAAATATGAAGTGAGAAATAGAAGTTTTCTTAACTAGATGTAGACATATGCACTTTAAATGAAATGAGATATGAACCATAATATTTATAACTTGTTAACAAGATAATTTTCTAACTTTTCCTTCAAAGATTATGGGTCCCATTTTCCACATTAAATTTGGAAATAACATCACTCTATAAATTTTACATTAAATATTAAATAAACATCGATAATTTTAAAGATATTACATGGATATTGATGCTTGGATGATCACCCCTTTTACCCAAAACAAATCTAGTTCGTGAAGTTGTTTATGTTGTACAGTCTTGTTTGGACTCTTGGATTCGTTATTTGTTTGGATATATTCTCCTTTTTATGCAAAGAAAAAAAAAATCTAGTTGGTGAAGATGAAGGAAGCCAAGCGTAGCCCTTCACTGTCACAGAAAATCTCACCATTTTCACCACCAGTCACTGCACTGCCATTGCTGAAACTTGCAGCCTATGGCGTTTCCTTGAGAGGGGAGCCAACGTGGCAATCACCAGCTTCATCATGGCACGTGCTTATCAACAAGATCGCCACAAGCCAGCCTGTTTACCCTTATTATTTACACAAATATTATATATATATATATATATATATGAACCCCATTTGATTTGAGTCTTTCTTCTGCACAGACACCTAGGCGTAGGACAGTTAAAAAACGCACAGTAACTCACACGGGCACTGTCCCATATAATATTTTCATGTTCACATTCACAGTCACAGACCCCCAAAGATTCCCAGAAACACCGTGCACTTTTGTCATACGTGTGGGCATCTCCATCTTCTTTTAGATCTCCATCTCTGCATGTCCTTTCCTTTCATATTTCACAGGGGAGGGAGAAAGACAAGTGAGAATATGGAAAAAAATATATATATACATATATATATTTTAATCGGAATCCCACTTAATAATTTGTAAGTACAATAAATTAATTGTTTCAAGTACCATAAACTAATTTTCAATGTAGACCAAAAATCCTAATTTGAAAATATTTTTTCTACAAGTCCTCAATTATCTTTTTCCCATTTCACAGACTAAAGGACACTGCAGGGATCCATCCATACATCATGTTGATCTTATATTATATCATGTTACTATATATTTGTGTTTGTGTAAGGCAGAGAAAGTAGCATCCCTCACATGGGTGGGTGTTGGCGAGTAGGACCCATGCACAACCTGGCATTATATAAATGTGTAGGACCCACTTGCAGTGTCAGCAGTCCCCCATGTGATGGTGGTGTGCCCAGCCCCTGTGGGGCCCACCCCCTCCAATAATGGCATCAAAATAAAGACAAGGCCCCCACCAATTTACATAGCTTGAAAAGTGAAAAATAATTGAAGGGGAGAACGTAAGAGGCAAAGAGACAAAACCCTCCTTGGAAGGAGGGGGAGGCAAAGAGGAGAGCAATTACGCAGTCTTAAAAAAAAAAACTCACTTTTGCTTTCTGATTTTCCTTTCTAAATCTTTCTCTTTTCTGTCTAAGTAGAGGGGGATGAGGTTGACAATTTGTGTACAACATCAACTAAGCAGAAGTACAAACAAACTTCAACAACAGAAGATGAATAGATGGAAGAAGAAATCTCCACTTTTGAGCTTTGAGCCAAGCTAGAAATCTCTCTTTTTTAGCTATTATACCTTCTTCCCCTCCTACTCCTCATTCACTTTCTTTCAAACTCAAATTAGTGATTACCCATCATGGGATTTGTTGAATCAGCCTTGTAGTGTGTCTCTGCTTTTTACCACTTTTTCCTCCTCTTCTTCGTCTTCATGCTCTTTTTCTCTGGCTTGTGCTTCAGCTGTACAAAGACTCTTAAATTATACCTCTAATAACAATAAGACTAACATAACTACACTAAATCCACCCACCACGGGTTAAGTAAAAGGGGAAGAAATTACAGTGCCAGGAGTTTTTTTTTTCTACTACACTCTGATTCTTTCTGTGTTATTTTTTACCTGTGGTTCAGCTACTACAGAAAATGGAAAGGAAGATTAAAATGGTACAATAACAACAAGCGGAAGGGAGGAATGGCTGGACCCCACTTCCCGTACTGAACTGCCTTTTACGTATGCATTTTGTATGGTAGTAAGTAGTATAGTATTGATGATGATGGTGATGGCCATGGTGGTGGTGATGATGATTTCTCTACATATTTGTTTGATGTGGAGGGTTTGTTTGGTTGGCCAAGCTTGCTTCTCTTCCTGTGGACAAAGCACAAGATAGCCAAATTAAGACCAAACCCACCTTCAATTGTATAAACCAAAATGACAAATGGTGTGCACGTTGAAGACAACAAAGCAGCAAATGAGCTCATGAAAGAAAAAGATCCGCTCAAAAAGCTAATTTACCTGAGCTCAGGAAACTAAACGCCACTACCGGTGCCGGCAGCAAACATTCCGATGGTTCCATGGCCGGAAGAGAACCTGGTTTGAATCCCAGATCAGCAAAAGTTTAAAACTTTATTAACACTGAAACTCATGGGGGTAGGGGTATGGGAAAAAAACTTAGAATTAAATGTGAATGCCAGAATTACAATTATAATAATGGTACCTGGGCAACTGGCAATTGAAAGATTTAAAAGATCCCATCTCCAGAGCAGATGCTGCTGGAAGCAATGAACTTTTTCCAAATTTAGAGTTAGCAGATGAAACTGAGGCATCTGAACCAATGGCCTCATTAGGTCCACAGGAGAAGGCAGCCATGTAGTCTCCAGCAGCTTTTGTGGGAGAAGCAAAAGGGCTATCAGGGAGATTATGGTCCAAACTGCATTAATTCATTATCCCAATTAGATATATGAACTCTAAAAGGGAATCAAATTTAGAAAAATTCAAATTCTGGAATAAATGCACATCACTTTCAGCACGAACTAAAAGAGGAATTTTGCTATTCTGGTAGCCTTTAGATTATTCCAAGTGATAAAAAAGTTGCATACCATTCCTGCAAATCACGGTCTTCATGACCAGGAGAACTCTGCTTGCCATTGCCTCCTTCAGTATTTCCATTTTCTCCATTCACTGTCACTTCTTTGCCAACAGAAACGTTGATTGCTGGCTGCAATGGCTGCTGATCAACAGGAATTGATGCCGTGCTAGCAGGAGCCGAGCTAGTAACACTCTCTGGAATCAAACAAAAAGTACTACTAAGTTCATCTTCAAGTGGAAACCAAACTGCATTTGGAAATAGTGTAGATGTATATACCTTCTGGGGCCTCAGTGCTACTGTGAAATGGAGGAAGAACAAGATTCGGAGTGAACATATTGGGAGAGTGGGTCGGGGAAGGAATTGGACTTCCTGTAGAAAGTGCTCGGTGGTGTTGCTTCTTGATGTCAAGAAGTTGCAGACCCATCAATCTCCTACTTTGGAGCTCCAGAGCTTGCTGGAAATCAGCCTGCTCCTCCAGCTTCCTCCTCCATAGCATGTCTTGAGTATTATAGTACATTCTCCCACCTAAATTCGTACAAAAGATGCTCAGATTATGAAGTAAGAATGCAGAGTCTCTTGAAGAAAGAATATTGAAAGGTCAAAGCATTAACTCACCAAGCTGGAGATCAAATGGGTCTCTCGCATCAAGTCCTGTAGGAGTACCACAAGGTGAGAAATCCCCCCTATCCACCTGTTGCTGCTGCTGTTGCTTCCTGCAAATGACGAAGAAGCATGAAGTAAGCATGTGTACTGATGAAGATGAAAGATGAAGACAAGGAAGAAGAAAGAAGGAGAGAGTGCCTGTACTTGTCTGGAACTTTGCCTTTTTCCTTGTAAGGCTTGACGAGAACTCGAGCATCACAAACGAAATGAGGGTTTCCTTTGGACAGAATGAGCTTCACAGTCTCTGGATAAACGAAGGTCACAAACCCAAACATTCGCTTCTGCTGGTAAGGGATCCTCACGTCTTGAACAGGCCCATAAATGCTTCAACAACATAATGAAATAATAAAGTTTAGCAAACAATGGAATCAAAGAAAAGAAAAAAATCTCAGTTCAAAGTTCACAGCTAATAGAACAAGAACAACCTGAAGTAATTTGAAACATCTTCCTCTCTGAAAGTGCTATCTGCTGGGAAGGTCAAGTAAATCTGCCTAGAAGCTGGGTTCACCATTCCAGGACCTCCATTCAACGAAAACTCACTTCTTTCTAGCCTGGATCGTCCAAACTTGTGCAAATCCTCGGTCATCATGAGTGCAGCTGCAGCTCTGTTTGAAACATCCAACACAACGTTAAAAAATCTGAACATAATAATAACTTCAAACACTCGATTGAAAACTGCAAAATTTACGGTATTGTACCTTTGGCTATCATTTTGTTGCTGCTGTAGCAGAAGATTCATACACTTGGGGGAATATGGGAAAGAAGAAGCCATGAGCTGTGAAGCAGCAGCCAATCTGTGCTGCTGAACGCTCTTAGATCTGAGAAGCTCATGACACTGGTCCATCATCTCCATCTTGCTTGGAGAACTCACCACCATTGCAGCACCATCAGCATCTCCAAGCCCACCATGAAGAAATCTGCAAGTATTCCCATTCTTGCAGTACCCTCTTGCAAAGTAAAGACAAGGCTTCCACCCCAACCCAGAATTCAACTCCTCCGACCCCAAGCAGGCATCGTTCACCGAGCAGCTCCGGCGATGGTGCGCTGACCCTCCCCAACCAAAGCCACCCCCGCCTAAGGCTGCGCCGGTAGGACTAGAAGATAAATCTGACTGAGAAGGGTAAAACAAATCCGGGCTTTTTGGCCCAAGGGTCGGAGAAGTCCCATCATTGAGGAAAGAAAGCTGGTCTTGGAGCTGGAACTCGTCAATCGGGTCGGATCCTCCGTTTCCATAAAAGGGTAACGAGGAAGACGAAGAAATCAAATCACTCGGGGACTGTAGTTCAGAGAGAGTTGGAGTACTAGTAGTAGCACTAGTGCAGTTGAGGAGCTTGGAAGAAGCAGAACTTTGTCTGGGAATAGCGACTGGGTTGGTCGTCGGAAGAAAAGGGGACGGCGAAGAAGGAGTCGAAGGGGTGGACGGAGAGTTCGAGGGTAGTAATCCCAAGTCGTTTCGAGCTTTGACTATCACAGAGTGAACCAAAGCTTCAGGACCAAACGCTAACCGAATCATCTCCTTCTCGCCGTGGTCTTGAATCAGAAGTAAACCCATGATTTTGGAAGCATTCTCGGGGTCCAAGTTTTGGATCCTCGAGAACACTATTCTCGTTGCTTCATACCCATCCATGGCAGCCGAAATTCGAAGAAGAAAAAAACCTTTTTTGAAAAAACAAAAAGAAAAAAAACTAATTTTTTCCACTGAGATCTGTCTCTCTCTGTCTGCTATATTTCTGAGTCCTAAATGGTGTTTCTGTTTCTCATATTCTTCCTGCAAAGGCCAAGAAAAGGAAGTTAAAGAAGAGAAGAGAAATAAGAAAGTGAAGTGGCAAAAGTAGTATTCTCGTGTGGATGATTAAAAGGGGAGGATACTAATGGAGGATGCCTTTGATAAAAGGAAGAAGAGAGAGAAGAGACATGAGAGATAGTGGTTGAATTTCTCCAATATTAAAAACTTAAAAAGAGAAAAAAAAAGGAGAAAGTGAAAGAAACAGCAACAAAATGAAATCTTTATCCCTGCTCACTATGAAAGCAGCTGGTAAATCTGGATGAAATTGAAATCAAGGAGAGAGAGTCGTAGAAGAGAGTAGGAGCATACCCATGAGAAAGACGATAATCTTCTTCTTCTTCGTGTTGTTGAAAGAAGTCGTCAACTTACCAGAAAAGCCAAACCACCGCCTTCTTTATAACAGTGAAAGCAGCAGCAGGAGCAGAGGAGCAGGAGCGGCAGAAGAACCATCAATTGCTTCACTGCTCCTGCTGTGTGTTTTATGGGGTTCTGGGCAACTGAAGTTGAAAGCTTCTCTCTCTCTCGCCTCTCGCTCTCGCCCTATCTCTCTCTACTTCTATCTCCTCTCTCTAAATCCGAAGATTTCTACTCGCACTAGTCACTGCCTACTACTACTAAATATACACTTACCACTTTCTCTGTCCTTTGAAACTTAAAACACAAAGACCGGTACAATGGGCACCAAGAGCAAGAAAGGGCTTGTGTTTTAATGTTAACATATTAGTAGCTGTTTTGTTCCACTTTTTGTAAATTTAAGTATGATTTTTAACTATAATTTTTTAAAATATGTGTTTGGATAAATATAGGTGAAATATAAATTAATTTTTTAAAATTAAACTGTAATTTAAAAAAAAGGAAGTGAAAAGTTACTTTTCTTTTAACAAAATGTGGGTTTTAAAAAAGGATAAATAAATTTACTCTATATTATATATCTAAAAGTACTTTTAACTTCTATTATCTAAATAGATTTTTTGTCAAACTTACTTTTATAAAAAGAATATTCAAACATAACAATTTTCAATAAGCTTACTTTATCTAAACTTCATTTTTATAAACTTCATTTATTTTAATTTAATTTTATAAAACAGAGAACCAAACGGACATTAGTCTTAGAATTCACAAAGTTTATACTTTTTTTTTTATATTTTATGATCGAAATATCCTGAATATATTATACATCTTAAACTAATATGAATCCGATTAGGTAAGACCTATGATACAAAGAGTTTATACTCCCACACAAATACATCAACTTTGATACCAAAAAAAAATTTAAAGAAAAATGTAATGTAGTGTTCATTTGGATTACTTTTTTTTTTAAATCTATTAAAATAATTATAATTTATAAAAATAAAATTTGGATAAAAGTAAAAAGTTTACCATAAATATGTTTAGATAAAAAATAATAATAATTAAAAATTATGATTTAATTTACTTTTTGATAAACCCAACAGGCTTTTAGTCTACACAAGATTAATAGGAAACTTTTTCTTATTAATTTTACACATTTAAGATTAAGATTTTATTTGTTTAGAATGTTTTAAGTATATTCAACATTTTAAAACATTTCAAAAGCATAAAATCTCAATCATATATATAGATATCATGAATCTACATCAAATCATGTTATTTATAACTTATTCATTCGATTTTGTACAATACGTAAAAAAAATTGTAAATATTTAGCATATAGTTTACAGGAATGAATAAAATAATTAATATTATTCTATTTTTACTATAAAAATTATAACTTTATTTTTAGGATTTCAATTAAAATAATAAAATTTGAGCTAATAAAAAATAATTTCATAAATAAACAACATTGAATATAAGTCATTCTCCTCCCATGAAACAACATTAGGTCAGCCTCCCATATATTGCATGTAGTCTAATAATGAATCATATTATTTACAGTCTATAAAGTCTTGATAGGAAAGATTTTCTAGAGTCCAAAAGTACGAATTTGGCTTTGTTATTCCATCAAGAAAAATAGAAGTGGCTTATTCCATCTTACATTTCTATTATTTTTTCATAATCTCATATGATATATTCTTATGTTTTTATTTACTTTCTTCCAATTACATACTTTGCAGGTAAGATTCAGATTTTATATGTTACTCTTTTATTGGCCACTGATTTCATATGTTAATCAAATCAAGTCTTATTATTTTCAAATTGAGAATAGTATGACTCATTCTTCATATTCTATACCTATGCAATGCATTAAATACTATTATAATTTTTTTAATATTTTTTAATATTTCATTTCGTAATTAATATTTGTTAATATTTCATTTCGTAACTTAATTTTTTTAACTACATTCTAAAAATAAAACTATAAGTATATATCAAGTAGATAAAAATAAACATCTTGTTTCATTAACTTGAATTAGACACATTCTTCATGCATTTTTACTTAAAGAATTAATTAATTATATTAGAGAGAAATAAATAAATAACATAGAGAAAAGTGAATTGAAAATTGACAACTTGAATATAGTTGCAAATTTCAGTAAAGGGGAAAAATGATTAGAAAAATTATATTTATATTCATATATCAAAAAGTGAAGTTTGGGTGGGCGTTGAGTGGATCTAGATGTGTGCTTCACTTTCCCCTCAGTCCCCACCCCTCTCTATTTTAATTTTATTTTTTTTGTCTTTCTTTCCCAAGCATTTTGCCTTTTTTTTTCTTTTTCTCTCATATCTATTCATATCCTGGACTTGAATTAATCTGCAACAAGTTAAATAGGATCTTTTTAATTAACAAACTCTATCACAAAATATTTAATAGTGATGCATTCCTAAAATTCAAATACAAAATCTTTAGTTAAGAGAGTATAATTTAATTCAAATACTCTATCATGCTACATTTCATGCAGCTTCTTTTACTTTATAATATGTATATCACTCCCCCTAATACTTTTTATTACACTTTCCAAATGTTTTTTCTTATCTTTGAACTTATAATATATAGTAAAATTCTTTATCATTTATTTTTATCATAAAATGTTATTGAACTTTTTATATAAAAAATATTTTTTAATTAGTCAATTGATAATATTTAACCTTCTTTTAATTGATTGATCTCTCACTTTTCAATTTAATAATAATTAAAAAGTTTATTTAATATAAATTACATTATTATAATAAATAATAATAAGAAAAGAATGTTTAGTTTTTTATTTAGAATTTTGAAAAAATAAGTAATTTTCTTAACCTATCTAAAATACTTACGAGACGGTTACAAAATTGATGAGATGGAGTATATTAGTAGTATTTAGCAGTACAACGCCTGTATTGGAGTTTGAAGCGCACGCTCCAACGGAATCTCTGATGAACATGGTGGGACCCACAAGACACGACATCATGATGATTGGTGATTGGAGAGTGAAGTACACGCTCTGAGGTTTTAAGCTTGATTGGCTCATCATGTGGCCCGGTCAATGCCGCTCTTATCAAACTTCCTCCCATGCTTTAAACCCGTAACTGGCATTTTTTTAACCGTCAACTTTTTAAAATACTTTAAAAAAAAAATTCATCTCACGTAAATATAACTGTACACTACCTCGTAGGTATCTTCAAGAAATTTGTTAGAACCTTTCTTTGGTTCATAATATAAAGTGTTATATAATATTTAGTAATAGTTTATCTTTTTTACCCATATATTAATGACCAGTCTCATAATTTATAATGAAAAATAATGAAAATAACTTTAATTATTGATAATTAATAAGGGTAAAAATGAGATGTTGAGTTTTTTTTTAGAAATTTAAGAGTGTAACTAACTTTTCTTAATATACGTGAAATAGTTGAAAACCCTTTATATTTTGAACCGGAGAGAGTACTTTCTTGTATATTAATTATTTTTTTTTCATATCTACAGTTCATATAATTAATATATGAGAGATAAATATTATATGAAATATGGAAATAATGTAGTAATTAATAAGAGTAAATATTAAAAAATATTATAATTTCTTAATAAATTTAATAATTAAGCTCGTTTTTTTAAAAGTGGCCCAAAAAAATTCTTTTCTAAAAATATGCGAGATAACTAAAAATAACATATATTTAGGATGAGAAAGAATATTTATTGCACAAAAATATTTAGAGCTCATTTGGTTCCTGGAATAATCGAGAATAGAATACTCCTCTGATTCTTAATATAAAACTATTTTAACTGAATCACGCGAATTAAGAATTGTAGTTAAAACTAATTAACTATCTTGATTTTTCTGAAAATCTCAACATTTTTTCAAAACTATCATTATTTAATCTCTCTCTTTCTCTTTGGATACATTAAATAGAAACATTTTTTTAAAAATGTATAATAAATATTACCTCATATATTGTAAAGGGTCTTATATTTAGGATTGGACCGGAGGGTGTAGTATGGAATAGATCAATTGTTAAAATGAAAATAAAACTAAATGTTCTCCAAATTGATTTTGACCATGGTGTCAGTGAAGGAGGAAAGGAGATTGGTTGAAGAGAAAAAGTGGGGAATGATAGAGAGGAAAAAGTGTGAAAATAATAAGGTTAGTGAAGAAAGATAATTTGGTTCAAAAAATGATTTTTGAAAATGGGAATAAGAAAAGATAGGGCCTAAAGTGGTAATCCTTATCCCCCATTTTTTGAATGTCCTCATTCTATATAGAGTCTAAATTCCGGTTTTATTATATAATCAAATAGTCTAACATTTAAAATAAAATCTGAAATCTCATTCACAAACTCTTTAGGATTTGAATGAAACAAATCCTTTTAATTTATTTATTTTTATTTTTATTTAATCAATTTTATTTTTTGAAAAAAAAATTATTTCCCTAATACCATACTAAACAGCCTTATAGTAGTCATCATTCAATTTTCAGTTATTTTATTTCATTTCATTCTTGATTATTCCAGAAATTCTAGAAACCAATAGATGCATGAGTTTCTTGTCAATCACTCAAGTAGTTCAAAAAGCTTCTCATCACCAGTGAGGTGACGAAAGTCAAATCTAAATTAGTTCATATGCAATGCCTAATGGCTTGTTATGAAAAACAAATAAATATATATATATATATATATATATGCGCGCGCGCGTGTAAGTGTATTTATTGAAATTAGAAAACATTTGCATAACGTTCGAAATAAACTATATTGTTCATAACTTATCAATATTATAAAGTTATATGCCTTTTATATTTTATATTTGTATTGAGATATTTATTTTAATGAGAAAAACATGAGTACATAACGTATATAATTTGTTAATTTTTATTGTTTATAAGTGTGTATAATTTGGTAAAAAAATGTCGCAGTTTTAAATACATAAAGGTTCAATATTCCAGAATATCTCTAAATTAATAAAAAAATGAAAGAATTTCCACCAAAAAATTAAAAAATGGGAGAATAAATGAAAAAAAAAAGATGAAACTTACTTTGACTCAAATATATATATATATATATATATATGTTACCTATAATGTAACTTGATATTTTGACCAATTTGAAATTTCGACTCATCAGTTTATCCTTTTCTATTAGTTTTTTCCCTAACTTCTTCACATTTGCTAATTAGTTAACCTTATTTGGTAAAAAAAAAGTAATTGAGAAAATTAAAAAAAGCATCCGTTAAACATTTCACAATAAAAAGATTCGGTTTTAAAAATATTTGATATTGTTAAACATGGTTTCTTTTTGCCACGATATTGTTAAACATGGTTTAATTATGAATAATATTCTCTTTCAATTTTACCAAATCTAATGATTACAGACCAATTATAATATTTATTATTGACCGAAAAAAAGAACTATAATATTTAGTAACAATTATATATGCCAAAAATTATTATTTACCATTTTATGGATCCATTGTTTTTAATTTTCCTGATGACTCAATTACAAGGAGAGATTTCCTCTTCTATGTATATAGTCAATCAAAATGTCCCAAACCAAATTAAATAAGTAGAAACTCAAAAATGATTGGATGATTCATAATATAAACATGTTTTTATAGAAAAGTTCTTAGTAACGTATATGGAATTATATTGAAGATTTTTTATTTTAGTATAATGTTAAAAATTATCAATAACAAATGATATAATTAATATTCATAAAATTAGCAAAATTAAGAATTAAGAATTTATCAGTGCAAGATCCTCGTTCCTTTCTAAAACATGCATATAAAGATGAACCATCACATGCCTCGAATATTATATTCTACGCATTTAACATTAGGTAATTAAAACTCATCTATTTTTTAAAAAAATATTGAAAAACTTCTCTTAAAAACAATTTCATTATAATAAATATTTAAATTCTGATAAATATTTACTAGTTTAGTCACACACATAATTTGCCCTTTGGATCGTATTTTGGTTATGTTGTGCCACGTGGATTGGATTCCCTGTAGTAGGTATACATCTGATTTGGACCCCCTCTATAGTTCTATTCAATTTGAAGGGTTTAAATGTTAGCTTTTTTCTTATATTAATATTTTATTTTTAAAAATTCAGACTCCTAAGAAACATCACACATTTTTTAAATATGTATGGATAATTCAAATTCCTTGTCATTGATGCTCCATCTTTTGTTTTTAAACAAACTATCGGGCATTTGATATTACTAATTAATATATGAATTCTAATTTGGCTTGAGACTTTATTAAAAAAATATTAAGTTCTTTACCACTTAATTTTACCATTCTTGGTACATTCTTTTTATTCTTTTTTGGGTCCTTTTACAAATTTTGCAAATATATGATAATATAATTAATGTGCCTTTCACAAAAAAGTATGGGAATTTGTATAAATACATATATATATTCGGGAGGTATGGTGACTGCAATTTTTTTCTCCTCAATCGTTTTTGGTTGACCCACACATAAATATAAAAAAAATGATAGTTAAAAACCTTAAATTAAAAATACTTAAACTGAAACCATACATTTAGAATTAAAATTATTCTAAAATTTGAAGACAAAAAATTTTAATACATATGACATAAGATGGGATTTGCACAGACATGTAATAGATCAAACTGAATCAATAAATTAATTTGAGGGATCAAAGTACTAATTTAATTTTTCCAATATTATTTTTCATTTTTACGTTGTTATCTTCACTTGTGTACTATAGGTGCTTCTTTTTTATCACGTAAATAAATAAGTGGTGGGTGCAAGGGTGAAAGAGAATAAACAGTTTCCTCATGATGCTTCCCACGTGGGTGTATTTTTTTTTTCAAAGAAAAATTATAATTGAGAATTTTAAATTAAACTCATTTATGTTAAATAGAAAACAACTTCGAAATTTTTTTAATATAAAATTTTTTAACTTGAAATTTTTAACGTAACTTTCTTCCCTTTTGTAAAGGCATTGCCAAACAGGCCACTCAATATAATTATACAACTATTTTTTTTTGGCCCAATATACAGCCAATTTAAACATACACATACTGTGTACATCTCCTTCTCCCGGTCTTTTGTACCTAGGGCAAGCTTTTCTCTAATGGAAAAAATGTACGAACATTACAACTTTATGAATATTTTATGTTAATAATAATAAATACATTCATCTTTCTTTTTTTGCTCAACATAAATACGTACATCTTAATTTAAGAAAATATTTTTTAAGAATATAATTTCTCTCATTTATCTTAATACATATCTAAGATTTTATTTTATAGCAGTCTTTTTTAATTTTTTAAAACTAGATATAACAGAATAATTCGCATTTGAAATGTGCCAGGCTCCGAATGAAATAAACTCCCTCATTTTTTTTTAAAGACTTTAAACGTAAAGTATTGTTCAAGGGACATCAAATTCTTTTCATATGATATAATTGCTACTCATAATTTATAGTACTCTTTTTTTGTGAGAAAAAAATTAGAGCACTGTTTTTTGGCCACTACATTTTATAAATAGCACCCTTTGGATGGACTGAAACAAGCTTAAAAACTTGATCCAAATTCTTTTGGAAAATAACTTTTACAAGTGCATATAAAAAAGATGAAGTATAATTCGAAGTACGATTGAGAAAATCAAACCAAACCGCTAATTGGACAACAAATTAATAAATCGGTCATAGTTTTCATTAGATTCAAGGTGAGGATGTTACGCAAAATATTAATAAAATTAACTAAAGTAGCTCAGATGATAAAAAATGAAATAAAATGTAGGCAGGCAATAAAAATAAACTAAAATGTGAGTAACGAACAGAGTTTAATATACTTAAATAAGGTTAAACAAATTAGTTTAAAATCATCCTTTAAAAAAAACTAATGACACATCTAGCATGTTTAGGATAAACAGTATTCATTTTACAACAACAATTAGTCTAAATCATTCGAATGCTTGTTTCTCTTAAGTAAGATTTAATATTCAAATCTTATGTATGGAAATTATTGCCTCTCAGATTACATCTATGTAGTTTAATCTAACTCTATCATATTACTTAGAGTCCAATATAACTTTAAAAAACAATTGGTATTATAAATAAAAAAAATAATATTCTTTCATATATAATATATATAGACACACATACATATATACACACCTTTTGATATATATATATATATATGTATGCATACTATATGGTATATGTATCTTGAGCCACAGAATTCAAATATGAAAAAAAAAAGGAAAAGAAGAGGGGGGACAACGTTGTTTAAAGAAATAATAATGGGAGAGAAGGAGGCATTTGGACAAAACTAGGGAGGCCATTTGCTTTGGCGTTACTCATAAGTGGCTCTGTACACTTTGAAATTCTAAGCTTTCTTGTCTGCTTTTCCTTTCTCAAAACAGATTATTTCATAAACAAATCCACCCAACACTTCTCTTTATTGTTTACCCATTACCTCTAATCCAATCCATTTATTTTTTTAACATTATTATTATTAAAAGCATTTGAGATTTCTTTTCGCTTTTGCTTTAGGTTGATATTAATTATTAAGTCCCCAGATTAGGGGCTTTGCATTAGGTCATGTGCTTCTATACGTAAGGCTTTAAATTATGATTAAGCTCGTCAAATCATTATTACTAATATATTATAAATTTTATAGCTGTGTCAAGCTAATACTTACAATAATTGTATTGTCATTTTTACAGTTAATATTGAATTATCATCAATTTTTAAATATATGCAAATTATTTATTTTTAATTAATTCATTATTTCAGTAAAAGAATATGATATATGTTTACTAAAAATTAAATTCTTAAGTTTTTATTTACCTAAAAGAATTCTTTACTTCTATTTATTCATGTAAGTAATCTTTTATAATTTGAAATAATCCTTTAATATGCCATGGTTTCTTAATAAAACAAAAAATTAATTAATGATAAATAATTATTTGTATAAATTTAAAAGTTTCTGGAAGATCAAAATATTCTCTCCAAACTAAATTCTCTTCCTGAAAAATCATTTGAAACACTTTCCCATGTTGTTTCACAACTGTATTTTAAGGCTTTTTTTATTTGGCCTCAAGAAAAATTTTTCCTTCTAAACATATTAATAACATCTGAAACAGTTGAATGTAAATTAATAAAAAGAAATACTTTTTTGCCAACAAAAAAGAAATACTATTCATTCTTTTGAAGAGAAGTAATGCATCTATGAGGGACAACTTATTGCAACCATTGGAATCATATGCATGCTCATGATAGGCAGTTTGGCTCAATTACTATAAGATTATAGGATGTAATAGAAAAGAATGTAAAGGGAAGGAATGTAAATAAAATACAGGAACATTTGTTTGATATAATATTGAGGGAAGATGAAATAAATTTATTTTTTATATTTTTCATAAAAGGTATTGTGGTATTTTTACTTCATTTACAAGTATATAATTTGAATTACATACGTTTTTAAAATGTGAAGCTATTTATATGTTAGTCTGTAATTAGTTTAATATATATAATCTGGATTACATATATTTTAGCAAACCAAACATAGAAAATCTTGTGACGTGCTTGCACCTAGCATGTAAACAAACTAAACGGGGTGTAAGATAAAATTTAAAAATTCAAATCCAAATTTAATTTGAATGATACGAATTTTAAAGTTTTTAATTTTTCTTTAAATGAGAAATTTGTTTTTTAGAATAGTGAATAATTAAAAAATATAAAGATAAAACAAATTAAATATGAACTCCTTCAATTTTATATGAAGGATCTCATTAGCTTTTAAAATGTGCGAGGAATCATTTTACTCGAGTCTATTAATTGCATTAATTATTGTTGCAAATTCTTGGGAGCTCTTAAACATGAAAGAAACTGACATTCTAATTAATCTTATAAATTGGATTAATAACACTTTGAGATGATACAAGACGAGACAGTGACACACTCCCACATGCAGTTACAGTTTAAGTAATTAATTTTTATAACTTTAAATCAAATCAAAATGATTCTCTCATAAAATAATAAATAGTATATATAGTCATTAAAATAAATTCATCATGCCTATTTGTGGTCCCTAATGCCCCACAAATTATTAATATTGATAATGATATTAAACAAATATTTAACTGCTGCAGCACAAAACCCCAATGATCCCCAAAAAATTAATTAAATAATAAGAGGAAGATTAGTATTAATTATTAATTAATCAATTAATTAAAGAGTCGTTTTGATAGAGTCGCAGTATATATTAATTTCAGCTCATGTACTTTGCCTACCCAATAACCCAGAAGTTAATTTTTTTTATTACTTTGTTAATAATTAAAGGTGCAGATCCATGGGGGTAAACTAATGCATCTGAAAATAAAAAATTTGGATCCAAATGGGGTAAATAATTTCGGATACTATTTCATTATTAGAATAAATACAATCTTAAAGATACAAAATAATTCCTGTTTCATTTACCTAATTAATATTTTTAATCCTCTTGGCACCTTAATTTATAGCTTCACACAGTATTAATGGAGTCTAAATCTCATTATAATAGCTTAGTAATTATTAATTTAGAGCTTAAATATTATCAAATTATCAATGGTGATATTAGATTTGTATGTTCCTTATAAAATTATCAATTATGATATATTAAAGTCAGGATTGAAAAGCTTGAAATATTGGGGAAGTTTTTCTTTTTTTAATTGGATCTTACGAAAAAAAAATTACATTTATACTGCACTATATTTTAACTCAAAATTTTTATGAGGTTAGATTTATAAATAAGTTCACTTGCATAACTCTCATCTTATTATTTTCTTCTGACAAGAGACCTTAATTTTTGCTTGAATACTTTATAAATCCAATCAAAAATAAAATTTAATCTTTAGAAAATGATTTCAGGAAGCTTAATGTACAATCATGGATAGCCTTTGCTGACTCTAAAACACACTATCATTATGGCTCTATTATTATCCGAACCCTGCAGGTGCTAGCTACTTGCATGTGAATAATCTGGCAATATACATACATATATTTATATATATATATATATATACATCTCTATGTGTGTGCGTCCGCGCAATTTGCTGTTTTTTTTTCTTTTGGGTGCAATTTTCTGTTAAACTTGGTTTCGTACCGCAGATCTTAAACGAAGCAGGTCAAATTTGGAGATTTGGCTTACGTATATAAAATTGTCAAATTTAATATTCGAACCTTATTTTCTCAAACTCACAAGATTTTGAGGTTTAGTATTTAATTTACATGAGGAGTGCATGCATGTTATATCACAGGTAGTTAATTAAGTGATATTTGGTTTTGTTTTATTATTCTAATATAATCAATATAAAAAATAAAATTCATGACAAGTTTTAATATTCATAAATCTTGCATATAAGTATCAATTACACTGATTTTTTTTTTATAGCTGTTGGATTGTAATAAAACTTGACGTGAAAGATATCAACATATATAATTAATAGTGTAATCAACAGTTAAATTAATGAAATTAAAGTCAATTCTCAAAATAAAAGAGGTGTAGTAGTCTCTCAAATCTTAAAGATACTACATATATATATATATTTATATATGCTGAGGGGTAACTAAGAAAACTAATCTTAAAAATAATGATTTCATTGTGGCCAGGTCAATATATTTGTGAAGTACACAACTACTTTAAAAAATTGACAAACAATTTGGTGTTCTGTAATCATATATATAGTTGATGGCGTGCATACACAGACTTCCCAAAACTCAAAAAGATGCACTCTATATATACTGTCTTCAACTAAATCCATACAATACATGGCAACAACAGTCTAGTTAACCACCAAGGTCCGACATAATAAAATAGATAGATGTCCTGAGCTCAATTTTTGTCTACATGTATGAAAAAAGATTTTATTGAAAGAGAAAAAATCTATTCGGGTGATTTCTACATCTTAAATGAATTAATTTTTTATTATTAGTTGAGAAATATTTTTTATGCTCACAAAAATCAGTTCAATTGATAAAAAATTTACCCATATTCCACAATAATGTGGATTTAAATTTCAGTGTCAATGAAAGGATTTCATTAATGGATAACTTGTAAATATCTTTATATATATATATATATTTTAAGCTGTAAGCCTATTTTGATTATGATGAATTTCCAAAACCTGATTTATCTAAACTTTTATATTGAAAAGAGAGAGAGAGAATTAAGATCTGAATGAAAACATCCATAAAATTCAGCCGTGGGTTTCACCATGGATCTGTTGTATTTCTGTTCGTAATTGACCACACAGTGATTAGAAGGAAGACGAGGAATGGTTGAGAGAGAGATTATAATGGGATGCCGTGAGGCGTACATGAATAAGTGAAGATCATGTTGAAGACGAAGACATGCTTTGTCTGGTAGCGACTACAAATAATATCCAAATTCAGACATCCATTTTTAAATCTGACTTTATCTTTATATTTATTTCTCAAACTGTTTACAGATCCAGACATCCACGAGCCTGGCTCCACCAACTCGCATGTTAATTTTTATGTATCCACCACTTCATTACTTACAATATATTATTACACCTTTTAATTACATCACATCCCTTATTTTATTATTTGGCCCTATTCTCTTTTCTTTTTTGTACATTTCCATTCACTCTTTCTAATTGACAATACATTTTTTTAAGGAAAGTAAATATAACAACCGTAACAATGAATTAATTATAAAGATGGATTTTATTTAAAAAAATTGTTAAAATATGAAATATTAAATAGTAAAATTGGGAGAATGAGTAGTAATATGTTCTATTTTATAATGAATTTATTATTTTAGTCTCAAAATATAATTTTTCCTTTTTTTTTATTTTTTGGCTCATTCCATTTAAATGCTATGTTCATACATAAATTTCTTTTTCCTATAAGTTTCAATTATTTTTACAAGATTTTAATGAAAACTTAATATGTTTTTTATATGTATTTCATGAAGTTTAAGAAATAAGTTGCACTATTTACAATTTGTGAATAGTATTATTTATTATAAATTTATATTTTTTCTCTATACAGGCAAAAAAAAATTAAGCTTCTTCTCTATTAAATAAACTCTAGGTCTAGTGCGACAATTTTTTTTTAATAATTTCTAGTATCTAGTAGTGCAACTATTTTTAATTTATAAATAATATGATTTTATATAATTTTTATGTTAAAAGTATTGAATATTGATTTCGGCGCCAACGATTATACATGTTTTAAAATGTTTAACTTTGCTGTAAATTAATTTTTCTTCGTCAATTTCTGATGTGATGTGATAATGATAATGATGTATACATATACACCCGGTAAATAATAAAATATGTATTATTGAACATGACGTTATGTGACCCACACAGGTATAATAAAGGATAAGCATAACAAACACAACTGGGTTTGGATCCAAATGTAAATAATGATACATATGTAGTACTAAATTATACACATACACACACACACATATATATATATACAATATTAATATTAATATATACCATGTCATCATCGAAATTATAAGGGGTCAAATTCCTTGAAATATTAAAAACCTTCAACTATATATAGAGATTTCATCAAAAGTTGTACTTGCAAACTTGGAATATTAAAGGAGATCATATGATGAAATCTTCATAACCTTCAACAGATTCGTAGTATTTTTAAGTTGTTAAAGACACGATTTAGTTAAGCTTAAGTAGATCAAAATTGGGTTATATATTCTTATTATCATCATCATCATCATCAATATATATGTCAAAAACTTGACTGAGATTGAAGTTGCATGAGCTAATTAAGATAGCACAAGAGAGATTAGGTTTTAGTTTTGTTTTTATTAAAATTAGAGTGGCCCTATTTGCATGGAGCCTTGAAATGAGTAGTATTATTTATAGTTTGTAAAAATTGTAATTCCTTATAATTTTTATGTTATATTGATGATTAAATTCAAGTTTGATATCAATTCAGGTTGGTGTGAGTAATATGAGTTTTTATTTTTTATTTTTAAATAAATGTTTGAGATTCGATTCCTAACCGTTGTGCATGATACAAAACTAGTTAAGAGGAGCCCACCTTGTGTCCTTGGTATCTTGAGAAATATTAGTCATAATTTGAATTATTATATACTAAGGCAAAATATTAACTCATTTGTTCCAATAAACTTAGTCTCACCTAGATAATTTGAACCAGCCAAAATAATAAAAATTGACCAAAATTCTAAGCATTGAATCTATGAAGAGGAAAGAAAATTCTAGACCATTGTAGTTGAAGCCAATGATAAAGAACTCAATATTTTTTAAATATGATGTTAAATTTGAGTTTTATAAAGAGAAAAAAAATCATGTTGAGAGAATTTTTTTCTTATTTAGAATCCAATTTAATTTAATTTGAATATAATTAGTTAATAATTCTATATATTGAAAGATTTATTTAAAATATCTCCAAAAAAATAGAAAAGAAAAGAAAATGGAGGTGAGAAAGAAACCAATGACAATGCGGCTTCATGGGATCAACTTTAAACTTTTAAAAGTAAAAAGTAATAATGATGGTGGTTTTTTGAGCAATTTGCTGGCAATGTATAACACTGGTGGCACAGTGCATTTATATATTCAGGACCTAATAATCTCCTAACTTGAGTTTTTTTCGCAGATGAAATGAGATGAAAAAGATACTAGTTAAAATAAAAAATAATTTTCTAATCTAAAATATCATCATAAACTAATTATTATCATATATTTCGTGAATATATTAAGTGGTTGACATAAATGGGAATCTTGTTATATATATATATATATAATTTAAAATTCCAACTACTATTCTTGCCTGGCTGGATGGGCTTGCATGGAATCATTAGTATCGTTCAGAAATGTACGAACAATTGAAGTGGAAGCAGTTGTATTATTTTGGGGCAATTTCAGCATGTGCCCTGACCTAGCATTGATGGGACAAGACTCAACACCCCGGAACACTTGACTTACTAATGTTTATACAAATATATATATATTTTGATATAATTACCTGGTATTCTTCAGTAATTAAATTTGATTGTTTTTAATTAAATAAAAATAACTTTTTTTATATAATTTTTTATAATATTTAAATTCAAAATTTTACTTAAAAAGTGTTTAAGCTTCTATACCTATCCTTGGTGTATATATATATATTCATTGTAATATATGTTAATTGAAATTAATTGCAAGATGGGAACATCTTGTGTAGCCCCATGGCAGGAGATCTCCCCTCTTGCCAACTTGTGTAGCCCTAGGCCATGGGGTGTCTCCCGCGAGACCCCCTCTTGCCACAATACTATCGTGGTAGATTTTTTTTAGTTAAAAATTATAAATAAAAATTAATTTTTTCATGGATCATATAGATATAAATTGTGTAGTTTTAAGTTTTTTAATATTAAAATAATATTATACTACAAAAATTGAATCTCTATCATTTTCAATCTTATATAATTTTTAATAATTAAGAAAAAATATTAAAAAAATAAAAAATATAATATATATATATATATGATTTCTAAAAAATTTACTTTTTATTCATAATTTTTAATTAAAAAAAAAAGGAACGGCCATGACATTACCGTGGTTAAGAGACCCCGACCCCATAGCCCTGTTTTGCTACAGGCTATTTCTGTTCATATCAGTAATAATAATAATGATAATGTCCTTCGTTTCTACGCAACATAACACAATACCTACACAATTGGAGGGTGCTCTCCTGACGTGTATTTTGCTTCTAAACTCACGTAAAAAAAATAGTTACGTCAATGTCATAAAGTAAAAAAGCTGAGTGTAATCTTTATAACAAAAAAAATTATTTTATAAATAGTAAAAAAAGTAATTTTAATTAATTAAAATTATTTAAGTTCTCTCATATTTTAAGTTTTTTTTAAAATTATCTATACTTAATTTAATATTAATTTAAATAACTAATATATTTACTCACTCTCTCACATAATTAATGAAGAGTAATTTTTTAAAAAGAAAAATTTAATATATCATTAACTTCTTTTTTTATTTATTATATTTACAACCACTAAAATTTTTTTATAAATAAAATAATAATTACCTGACACATGTATTTCGCATTTTTAATAAGATAGTAGCTGTAAATTATACAGCTTATAATTAATAAAAGCAAAATTTTTAATAAATTATAATATTGATAGTTTTTTTCAAAATAATTGTTACTTTAAATATTTTTTCTTATCTTATTTTGCAATTTTTGATATAATATTAATTATATTTTGATAAATTTATCCTTTAATAATAGTAAAGAAAAAAGAAGTATTAAAAAATATTATATAATTAATAAGAATATTATAATAAAATATACTTACAGTTTTATTAACTTTTATACTATTTATTAATTTTTTTAATCTATATGCACAACTTCAAAATAGCAATCATTTGAACAGGAGGGAATATAATAATTGTTTTTATTATTATTTTTTTATTTGGCAAAATGGTTATCCCAACTTAATCAAAAGCCACAACTTCGAATATTAGAAATGCAGTCATATTAAATATTTGGTGACTGAGTTTGTTATCGGAAAAAGTCATATCCAACTTAATCTTAAATAGTTTAAATTTTAATAAATTTTCTAATTGAAATAAGATAAATCTAGGATACCAGTTACAAACGTAAAAAAATATTTATTTATTTATTTTTGTGAGGGTGATATATACTCAATATTTCTATCATGTCAATAGACCCATTTGAATTATTGCGTGAACAGGGTTCTCATTTGTATGATTATACAAAGTTTTCGTACTTTTTAGTATGTTGTTTAGGTTCCCAAAATTATACCTGATCAAACTAATATACGAACTAAGTCAAACTACATGGATGGGAAGCTCTTTCAACCAAAGACCTTTGTTAAGGGAATCAAGTACCAAATTAACTACATATATAAACTGGCTACCATTAATTATACAAAATCTTCTCAAACTTTAAATTTGTCTTAATGATATTATAGCTAAAACTTGATAGTAAATTATTAATTTTTTGAATTTGTGTAAATAATCTTCATAAAATTAGTTTGTTTCATTACTTCATTAACAAGGTGTGATAAATGAATGACAATAAACTCCTTTAAGTACCATTTTTCTGTGTGAAAAACTATAATAGGCTATACTTTTGCATGGAATCTAGTATAAGAAACATTATTGATAACTTGTGAATAATGTGACTCTTCCATTTGTATATTTTATATTGATAATTTTCTTAAACTTAAAACTATGTGTATGCATCTTTGACCTTTTTATTTATAATTAGTTAATTATATGACATATAATTACATTTTATTTGTAAACTAGCATCTCTACCATTTCAAAGGATCCAAGGTTTGTTTTTTTATTTATGAAATCAAGGGATCTAATTTTGAACACTGTTAATTGTATTCATAAATATACGATGAAGCAAACATGCACAAACAATTTCTCTTCATCAGCTCTCATTCTTAGACAAGTTGAATTGACAAATCAATACTATAATATATAATATGAAATTTACAATAAGCCATATTGTTTAAAAATAATAAATGGTGTGACAGTGACACCAACTCATCCTACACTTTGGATAATGCAAATAGAAAATGTCTAATTAAGTGGTAAAAATTAATATATCAATATATTATACCAAAATTTATAACAAAACATGCTATTCATAGTTCATGAAAAGTGTTGTTTGTCTAAAATTTTGGATAATTAATTAGTGAATGTGTCTATTAAGAGCTTGTTTAGAAAATTTTTGGGCTTGGTAAAATGTTTGTAAACATACTTTTAACTAATCTTGTATTTGACTTATTTTAAAATATCATAATGTAAATTTATTTTTACATCTAAACGCACTTTTACGTGACAAACTAAAAAAGTTATTTCTCAGTTCATAAACTTTTTTTAATTTATAATTATTTTGTCAAATTTATTTTTACAATAAAAATTATTCAAATATAAATTATGTTACAATAAACTTATTTTTATTCAATTTTTATTTTGATAAATTTTATTTTATTCTAATTTGATTTTGTAAAATAAAAACTAAACACTCTATTAGTTAGTTAAAAAGAAGAAAAAAAGTGGAGGAATGTTAAAAGTGAAAAGTAAGGATGGTGAGAAGGACATGACACAGGTAAAGTTAATAGGAAAACAAAGGGAGCATCTGAAAAAAGCGTACTTAGAAACAAAAATAGGCTGAATACCCATGTGCCTTGCACTTCCCTCAAGTACTCAATCCATTTCAATTTGTGAGGCCAAATTGGCACTATGTTAAATCACATCAATGCCCTTCTTTGTACCTAAAATAAAATAAAAATAGTTTCATTAATTTAAAATGTTTCTATTTTTTAAATAAAAATAATAATTAAAAAGACAGCTAATGTTAAAAAAATAATATTAATAAATATTATATACATAGGAAGAAAAATACTTTTCCATTATCACTATCAAACATCTCATGAAAGTATAGCGTCTTTCTTCGATGTGACTATCCATTCTTCCGTTTGTCCTCCCAACTGTTCATGGTCCTTTTAACCTTACTTTTTCTCTTTAAAAAAAAAAAGCACAAGAACCTTTTTATGAAATAAATATATACTTTATTTTTTGAAATTTATACTCTCATAACATTGTGTCTTTCAATTTATTCCTCCAAGCACACATACGTTAGTTATTTTAGATTTTGTAATCGCATGGTGGTCTAGAATTAGAATCTAGATTATGTGTTTCCTCGGAGGAATATATAATTTGGTCTCTGAAACGTACTTCGGAACATTGTGATCAAGGAGGGTTAAGGTTGAAAAGTTTAGGGTTTAGGTAGAAAAGTTTCTGAAATGAAATTGACCTCTACGAACTTAATAAAATTAGTTTTTACTGTTAATTGGAGGATACACTCGGTGCAAGAAAAGTTTCAATTTGATTATATGGGTATAAAGTTTCTCAATAATAATTTTTTTATACTCATTTCGATTCAAAATATAAGTATTTTTTTACAAATTTTTTTACTATTAAAAAATAATATATTTTTTTTATAAATTTAATAAGTAAAATTATCTTTTTTTTTATTTTTATATAATTAGTTAAATAGAATTTATATTTTGAATGAAAAATAGTATACAATATTAAAGTTTGAGATTCAACTTAAAAAGAGCAATTGTTGAACTACTTAAACACTGTTGACTGTTGTTGGTCCTTTTTCTCAATTATTTTTTTGCTTCATTTGTAAATATCTCTATTCTTTTAGCTAATTTATTTTTTTTGCCAACCATTTAGCTAAATTTTTGCATGCAGACTTTCTAATACCCTCAGGTTTAAGTATCTATAGCTATTATTACCACCCCCACCCCCACCCCCCAACAAAAGAAAGAAAGAAAGAAAGAAAGTATCAATAGCTATTTGATTAAATGATTGAGGCTCCTTTTCATCTTTCACCTCAAATGGCTAAACCTACCAACCCTACATGAAAATATAATTGAAGAGCATATCTGTGTTTCTATCTTTGTGTTTTATCATGTCATCCACTTTACCTCCCTCAATAATATTAGCTATTTTTTGTGAGATATTTTTGTGTTGGCTAAATCCTTACATAAAGACACTAATTGATTAATATTCGTCACATATAATTTGCATGATTTAGGAAAATTTAAAGTTATTACAATGATTATTTTAGCAATTTGGTTCTTCGAAAGATAGATCCTTAAATTGTTTAGTCCTTGTGTTCATAACTTTCCATGAGTAACATAAATATTAACATGTGAGTCAAATGCTTAAATTAAACGACTTATATTGATTATTAGGAAAACTAGATGGTGGACCTGCGCATTATATGGAGCCGGTGTAATATATCGATTATTTAAAATTATAATTTTTAAAAATATAATAATCATTTCCTTAAAATATAGTAATAACTTGAGATTTTTGGAAGCAATTATATTTTAAAGATTCTGCAACTTAAAGTTTACAATGTTAAGTTCTTAGATATAATATAATCAATTTAAATTTTATATTTTTAGGCTGAATTCTCATTTATTTGTTTGTAAATTAATTTATGAATTACATAATAAATATCTATATAAGAAATAATATACATTACTTAGGTGGCACTTAATTTTGATTAAGAAATCAAAGATTCAAAACGGAAGAGCCATGAGAAAATATAATAAAAAGTTAAAGACGAAGTCATTTTTTTAATGGGTAATTAATGCACTTAAGTATTCCTTAATTAAGGGGTCGTTTTCTGCACACACTATAATTATACACGTGTCAACATCACTGTTAAGTCACAGAGATGCCAAATGACTTGGTATAATTGGTAAAACATATTAATATCTGCCCCAATTTCTTTAATTACAAATCATTACAAATGGGACAATGATAGCTCCCTTGTATGGTCTTATGTCTCATCCTACTCACCCACTTCTTTTAATTATTTATTTTTATTTTTTCCTCACACTTTAATTTTGACCACACCCACCAATTAAAGCTTAAAGCTGCTGTGAGTGGCGAAATAATTAAGACTCATCCAATAATATAATTATAATTTTTTTTCAATAAAAATTTATATTTCAGGACCTAAATCTTATACAACTAGATTAAAAATTTTAATTATTTTCAAGAACAAAAATCACCATAAGTTTTTTTTTTCAGATTTATCAACGAATTTTAGAAATTTAATATCAGTTTTTTAAAAAAATATAATATTAAATAATTTAAATAAAATTCTTAAAACTTGATGGTAACTTTTTAAAAAAATCTCTTGTAAAATTTTATAATAATTTTAGCGTGCGAAAGGAATTATAATTTTAATTTTGATTACCCCTGCCAATCATCAATATATATATATATATATATTATATTAAAACATTTAAGACATTTTACTATTTATAAGCAGTAAATAGTACGGTTTTTCTCACAAATTTTCTTTTTTAATTCTATGAAAAGCACATGACACACATTTAGTTAAAGCTTAAAGCTGCTATAAGTGGGCAAATAATTTAGACCCATGAAATTCAAAGGATTAATTATAATTTTTTTTATAAAATATTATATTCAAAGACTCATTCTGATAAAAATGAAGTAATAGTATACTATTCTAAAATTTCTTTAAAAAGTTATTATTAAATTTTAGTAGACTCACTATCAGAATTAAAAAATATAATAATAATAATAATAATAATAGTGGTAGTAAGAACAACAACAACAATGTTTAAGCAAAAAAAAAATTGTAATATTTTTTAAACTTTCTTCAAGACTTTTTAACTTAATTTCTTTAAGATGTAAGTCCTCTAGATGTAACTTTTTTTTTTTCTTTTAAATAATAATAGTATATAAATTAATATTTTTTTATAAATATAAAAAAATCTTAAAAAATATTTTTATCAAATTTTGGAAAACTGAAGGAGAATGTTCATAAAGCATTTTTGTTTTTCGTATTTCTGAATTAATTAGAAGAATAGTAGATAGAGACAACCTTTTTGGTAATGGTTCACTTATAAATTACTAGTTAATATGGATCTTAACATGGGATGCTCAAGTCCATGATTTTTTTTTTTAATATCAAAACTTGTTGCAGAGAGATTTGTGTGATGATATCTAATAATTGAAAAAGTGAGACTGAGATAGGACACATACAGATCATGAGTGTTGGATCTTATCATTTTTGCATCTCCTTTTACATCATATTCCTCATTGCAATAATAGCTTCACTTACATTTCTGACCAAAATTAATTAATTAATAAAAGCCTTGCATCTGCATTAATATTTACAGATTTTTTGTATTAATATGATAAAATTCCATTTTTATTAGAGGAAGCAAACTTTTTTCTTTAATTGCTACAGGTGAACTTCATGTCTATCCATATCAATTAAAACTGAATTAAATTCTTTACGGTTTTAGTTTGCTCTTAACATTCTAAATTTAATGATGATAAAAATAATAAAACAAAAATTAAATTAAAAATTATTAAAATTACAAGGGCTCAGTATAAAATTTGTAAATTATAAGAACTAAATGAAAAATCCAATCAAACTACATAGAGATTAGTATGCTTTTGTCTTATATTTTTAATCTATCGATTTGTGTGGAAACAATAAACTTCACAACAAAATTTTTCATGTTGTGTCAGACTACCAAGCTACATAAAAAAAAAAAATTCAAGAGATTTGTTCAGTTAAAATTCCAAACCTATAACACTATGCATAATTAAACATAACGCATATTAATCATTCTCACTATAAGACTAGCCTTTTCAGATTAGTTTGGACTTAGCAATCAAAAAACACAGCCACAGAGAGAGAGAGAGAGAGAGAGAGAGATTAATGAATAAGGAGGAGACCAAAATATCATGTTTGTAATGTAGAGATAGAAAGGACAAAAAAAGGTGAGGTAGAGAGAAAGAGTTGAGAATATGTGAGACTGGTAGGAAACCCCCATGTGATCTATCTTCACATCAAAATGTCTCACCATGTGCCCCCCCACATGTACATTGAGCAGTCAACCACTCATTATTTATATGGACATCAATGTGAGCCATTGTTTTTAATTCCGTTTGGATTCTCTATATTCACAAAAATAAATAAATGTACATTGTGCATTCATTCAAAAAGACGTAGAGTGAAAAGAGTGGATAAATGGAATTACAAAACTACGGGTAAAATTAGCATAACCTTCAATCAGTTAACTAGCTGAGCAGTTGTTCGTATAATGCTTGCTTTGAAAAATCACATTTTAATTTTATCATATTATGACTCAATTATTACTTGCAAAGACATTTCTTTGGTGGTCAAAATGAATTGATACTGTTTGTTATTAACTCGCACATGAATATAAATGTACACTGTCATTCGAAGATGGAAATAATAACAAAGTAAACGGATAATGAATTAATTATAATGGTAGCTAGGCAATGATGGTGAGACGGTAGACAGTTCTGCAACACAAGACAAGTAATTATAGCTACTTATCTAGTATCCTTTTGGTTTAATCAAGGGCATACTTTTTTCAATATTTTATAATGTCAATTATTTTTTGTAATTATTATTTAACAGTTTTTATCTTTTATCATTATTATTTTTAAAATAATAGCACAAAAGATTTTTCTTTTTTTTTTTTATTTAAATTTTTTGTTCTATTTTGTATGTCGAGATGAACTCTTGAAAGTGATACCAATGGCAAATAGATTTGATCATATATAGGATAGTTGTTGGACTTGGATGATAACTAAATTTGGGTTCCATCATAACAAAGTTCTATTTCCAAAATCTGTTTGGGCCCAAACTTGCAACAGATAATAAACTAACTTCATTTTTTTTTCTTAAGAAAAACTACGCCGAATAAAAATGTTCAAAGCTCCAATATCCATGCCCAAGGTCAGCTCCATTTCAAAAATGGTATTTGGGGCCAAGATGTCCATGTTGGATAAACTAACAGTATTCAACTAATATCAATATCAATCAATACATTAAAAAATTATAAAACTCCATAGGAAGCTATAATAAGCTATGTACTTACCTTGAACTCTATACAACTACAAGAGAATACTCCTCATAGTTCAATATAAGAAAGGTTTTTTTTTTTTTTTACCTTTTCAAGAAAATCCTTGAAATTTCAAGTAAAATTTAGCTCAGTGAATTTCTGGGTCCTGTGGTCCTTTCTCCTCAAAAGCATGGCATGAGCATTTGCAACAAGTTATAGCCGCAAACCAGACTCCACTCATTTCCCAGTTCATGGTTTTGCAATTTCCATCAATTTGGAGAATGTGAGATCACTTACGGTACAACCCATATTCATCATCAGGTTTAATAATTAATCATGTGGTATTGAATTATAAATAATACACATTTGTTATATTTTCATTAAAAAGCTCGACAGCAAGTCCTTGGAATTTTTACCCAACTTTTGTAAATCTACAGATATGCACGTTGTCTAACCAGAATAAAACTGCAATATACCTGATAGGCTAGATTTCATATGTACAATAACAACAATACACCTTATTCTACCAAGTCAAGTCAGCTATATGAATGGCATGACACCCTTAAGCTCTATCTAAAACTAAATCTTAAGATATATCATTCACCATGAGATGTGCGTAAAAGCAAGAAAATCTGCAATCTACAGCCTAACACTTTGACCAGAATTTGCAGATTGTGGGCTATAAGACTAAGACGGAACTTTGTGCTCCACATCTTAACTTGAACCCCAGAAGATAGAGACGGTGTTCTCATCAATTCAATTTCCAGCTTATTGCATTCATACCCATTACAGTTCTGATTAAAGATTTGAAGTTAACGCTAGTTTTAACAGCTGCGGTGGGTCATTTTTTTGGTTACCAAAAAATTTTTAAGAGGCAGGGTGATTGCTTCAGCTCCATGGTTGGACATGCTGCAATAAGCAATAAGTGGATGCATACTACCAACAAAGGATTACCATCAAGAATTGAGCCAAAGACAATCGAATTGAAATTGGCAACACAAGTGATTTTGGATGAGAATGAATCATATCATAGATGGGAGAAATGGTTGAGACAGCAAACTGGCCAAACGGATGAAGGATGCAAATGAAAGTCAGTTTTAACAGGTGGGTAACTGATGTCAAACTGAAAACATTGATAAACATGTCATCAAATCTACTCTTTCTTTTCAAATCAATGTTACTGTATAATAGGTTGCTTCCTCATGCTTATGATTTCTTACATGTCAAAAATGCCAAGTAAATCTTACAGCATGACATGAATATAATATTAGAGATAGATCACTTTCCTGTAAAATGTATGAGTCAATCTAACTTGAGAAATTTCTATGAACAGAGTTAATTTAAGACAAATTTTTACCTCACCAAGTGTGAACGGCTACATAAATCATTTAGTATTATAGGACTCTATAAAAAACCATTTCCTCCAAAACATTATTTATCAAAAAATCCTGTCTTATAACTTCCTTTAGTGTTCTTTTTAGTTTCCCTTTATGTCTTTTTTTAAGAGTAACAAGAAAGTAATTATAAGGTAACAAAATCAACCAATATTTTTATTAGTAGATCTTCACAGACATCTACATATCAGAGAGAGCATAGTAGTATCGAATCCAGAGTTTCTTCAAGTGGCTTTTCACTAAAAAGGAAATTTAGATCCTTGTCATATGCCATGCTGTCATCATAGAGTTGGAATTGAAACATATCATTAAACATTTAACACATAGCAAATCACAGAACCTATCCAGCCACTTACTATATATTGATAATATGTGCAAGACACGAAGAAATATGGATCAAAACACATTTTCAGATGCGCAACTCTTTTACGCTAATCACATTTTAGGGCTAAAATCTCCCAGATATAACTTAGTTATTCCTAGGCTTACTTCCTATCTGATTTGATTGTGGCAAAAAAATGACATATTTTGGAGACGAGGCAAAGGAAAAAGCAACTCCTAGAAGTTAAAGCTAGTAGCAAAGAACGCCATTTAGTTCACTTTATACTACAATATCTATATACTGTACTGATGGTGTACTTTCATGCAATTTGCTTTTAAATCATCTTAATTAGAAACTGAGCTGAGAGGATCTCAGTAATATGCAGAACATGATTTTTGAATAATGACAAACAAGTATTATAACCGTATAGTGTAGGTGAACATAATACCAAGTAATGCTTTAGGACGAGGTTTACAGCATGTTGCAGTTGCAACTGTGCAAGAGTACTAGTTTCTTTGTCAACAGAAACTTGACGCCCTCATGAGGGTCTTTTCCTTTTTCTTTTTTTTTAAAAAAAAACCATTTCCTTTTGTGATGCTGTCAGATATAATATACAAAAATTACAACTACTTTGCTCTCAGATACGAGAATCTATAGACATCAAGCTATTGCTTCATCAAACTATTTTGGGTAATTCCCCTAACATGCTTTTATGATTACACTAATTATTATCTGCTATGCCTCACCCCACCTCAAACCACAGATAAAAAGGTAACGGCAAGAATCTAACAGGAAAGGACTCACAGAAGATGTGCCTGGATAATTACTCAGCTTGAGATGCAGATGACATCAAGTTATCCACCGAGTCAACAACTTGCCCTTCAGTATTTGACATGTTATTTGCGTTAACTTGACAATTTACAACTAGAGATTGACAGTTTCCTTCACATGGAATCATAAAATTTTCATTTCCACAAATATCAACCTGAGATGATGATCCTGCTTGGTGATCAAAACATTGATAATCGGTCTGACACTGAAGACCAGTTCCATGCCCTGTGGGAAGCATATTGGGATGTCCCTCCTTGAAGATTGAAGAAGAGTTATTACACTGCTTTTGATAGGGGAAAACACCCAACTCACTGTCAATTTTCCCCTTGATGTCTCCCAGAATGCTCCTCAACCTCAAAACCTCAGCTTCAAGAACTGCATTCCCTTGTAGTTTCCTAACTAATTGCTGATTCAGCAGACGCAATTTCTTAACTTCCTCCTCCAGGTAAGCTGTCTGAGCCTTCTTCTTCTCCCTATACTTTCGAACGGCATCTCTATTACCCGAAGGCCGTTTTAGTTTTGAGTTAGCATGCACCTTATCACCTGGGTGATCATGGTCTTCAGATGCAATGACTTGGGTGTGTGTGTGGTAGCATGTATGGGTATGCGTTGCATCTGGGCCAGGAGGGTTGCAAGCGTGAGTATGGGTGCATGTTCGGGTGTTCCTCGAGAATTCATTGATTTTATTCACGGATGTTGAAGTCTGAACATTGCTAGATGACTCTGGATTCGACAATAAGAAACTTTCTGAAAGCTCAACATCTCCATCATCCATATTTTCTTTCTTGACTTTGAATGATTCTAAGTACTTACTGGTGGTTTATCAATAGAACATACCTGCAACATCCAATTGTTGCAATTGAATACACAATATGTAAGATAACTTGAAAATGTTTTTGACGTCATATTCAGATATTATACCTAAAAGCAGGAATTAATTATTGCCTTCAGATGACATAATTCAAGAATAATATTTAAAGAAGCACAGACCTTGAACAAAAACTTCACCAAATTCATTGGCCAGTCCTGATCAAAGAATAAATGTAACCAAGCCACTATCTCTAGAAGTAAAGCGAAATACCTTGCCCAATCCAGATGTTCATTAACTAAAATTTCAAAATCAGCTTATTGAACAATTCACAGATTACCCCAGATGGACTCTCTCCACAGTGATACAGAATCGAGTATAAAGGTCAATTTTGATGTTGAAATAATAATTTGGGGGAGAGAATCCAGGCTAAAATTGGGGTGAGAAGACAGACAGATTATAAGAGTCGAAAATTAGAAACATAATAAGAGAAAAGAGCCAGTATAGATACAAACTATTGAATAAGCTGGAAATTTGAAGCAGAACCATAGTCTTGAATCATGAGAACTTCGAAATCCGCTAGTTTTGGCCCAAAGGAGCAAATAAGCACCTCCAGAAATATGAATTCGCCTCTGTTCTTCAGTACTGGATTCTTCTGAACTTGTTTGTCAAAGGAGATAAATGTGCTGACTAAGACTATCCACTTAACTGCCATTGAGCTAATTACAACGCTCCATTAACGATATTTTATTTTAATTTAATAATTCTCGCAGTTATTGGTTAAAGTTTTCTTTTCCAGAAAAAAAGGGTTAATATTTGAGAGTTAGATTCCATAATTAGATCCCTAGATTCCATATCTAAGAGAAGGAATATAAACAAATTTCTATTTGTCGCATCGCATTCATTCAGTTTCTTTTTTTAGTAACTGGGTCTTACACTAGTGTTATTTTTAGGTTTGATGTTAGGTTTAAATATATTAAATTTATTATATTAACTATTTTTTTTAAATTATTGATAATTCATTTTAAGTTTTATCATGTTGATTTTGTTTTGGTTTTTATGGTTTGTGTCTGCATGTTTAACACTTGGATTATTAGGACTTTGGAGCATGATAATATTTCAAATTATGTAATTATTAAAACTTAATATCTAGAAAACCACTCTTGCATTAGAAAAAAATTAACTAATAGAAGTTTGAGAATGATCATCACTGTATTATATATTTACAAATCCCCCGAATTGATGTGAAATAAAATTAGCGATGGAGGCACATTTTTGTGTCTTAAGATCTGCTATTTCATATGAGTCTTCCATGTTTAAGGCATAATTTATGAGATCGAATTCAAATCTTTTATAAATATAATTTGAATGTCTGCAATAAACATGACAAATTAATGGTTCCAATTGCCTCCCTCAGGAAACAACTCCTAAACTAGTATAATTACAATCAAATCCATAGTTTTTAAAAATGGTAAAACATGCCTATAGGAATTGAGTAGAACTTGATAAGTGATATAAATATCATCCTCAAAACAAAGTTCTTTTGACCATCAAAATTAAACAAGCAATCTCTAAAGAGCACAAGGGTAAGAATGCATCACATCACAATATGTGAAGGTTCTGATTTGATTCAATTGAATCTGATATTATCTCCTCAAACACGAAGCAAGAGACTCTCTACAAGCAGTGGGTGATCACTATACAATCAAGAAGGCATTCAAGCAAACTAACCCCACGATACACATTAGGCTTAACAAATTGACTGGCCATTACTTTCCAGTTTCCACAACCCAAGCTGAAGGAAAATTTCTCATAACAAGTATAAAACTTACACTCGACTTTTTCTCAATGAAGATCCCAACATGCATGGCGGCCACTAGTGTCTTTAATTACAACCTTATCTAAAGGCAGACTCAAACAATTGTATTCGTTTACTCAAAAAAGAAGTGATGTTAAGGCTCAAAACAGAACCTCACGAGGTCAACAACTATGAGTGTGTGAAACCAATGCAGTACAGTACATGAAGAACAGAATCTGAGAGATTGTACATGTTAAGAAGAAAATGGATTTTAGCAGCTCTGAATCTGAATGCACTTCCATGAGAGTTGTATTCTTGGATGAATCTGAGTTGTAGGAGAGCTTGAAACTCACTCACCAACCTCCCAACGTTCATATTCAGAGCATTGATGGCTTCTGACCATGGCTTCTACCCTCCGCAATTTTTGCCATGTTGCAACTATCTGCTTCTTGAATTTCTCCACTAGGCAGTACATTTTGGTGCGTAGGCTCCTCCACTTCATCCAGAAATTTATTCTCCTTCAGAGCACAAGAAGTCTGGATTCAAGTTCTGCCCCTTCTGGGGTGCATTTTTAGAAAAGAAATATGGACCTAATGCAAAAAGATTACTTGTTAGAATATGCAACAACTAAGAAAAGCCATATATTGCCTTTTGGCGTTTGGCTCCTATGATCAAGTGCAGTGTAAACGGAAGTTAAGTGGGGTTTGTAAAACACTAAGAATAAAATAATGAACTTAGTTGGCATCTCCTAAGCAAAGATTAGATATTAAAAAGTTTCAAGCAAAACAAGGAGACTAGATTGCAATCTGATTTCATTCTCTATATTTTACTGCAATCTTGTGTGTCGTGAGCCATATCTTCTGTTGACGTTTGGATACAACATATTATGAATCAATGTATGGTGATATATGCAAACATGGACGTTCAGGTGAGAAAATAGAAGTCACCTTTATGCAGAATAACGCCCTGTGTCATCCCTTAACAGGTGAGCAAAGAAGTCACCTTTAAGCAGAGTAATTCCCAACGTTGCCAGACACATAAAGCAAGATTTTCAAACTTACCAAATGAAATTGCCGTTGAAGGATGAAGGATCAAGAACCTACCCCTAAAGGAAAGCTGGAGCAGTCAGGAACGGGGCAAAATTACTTCCTTCATCTTAGTTTTTCCAGAACCTCATTGGGCATAAAGAATTGAACCCCCGATAGGAGCCACAAACACAGATATTGAGCCCGATAATTTCAGGGTGACACTGGTCTAACAAAGGCAACACAAGCATCTTGAAATGCACCTATAGGCATTTTTGTACTGAAAACAAACATGCAAGAGTTGCTCATATGATTGTCAATCTCGATGCCTGTCTTCTGAATTTGGAAATCCAGCTCAAGCAAAGGAATGTAGCTTTGAATGTTTCCAGAATAAAAAAGGGAATGTGTAGATCCTTCTTTACAAGTATTGGAATCTTGAGAACCTTGTCAATTAATTCAGCAAAACACAATATTCAAATTGCAAATTTTTCAAAGAAATTGGATATATGTATATAAGAAGAAGTATAATGCCACGTCCACGTTATGCGTATCATAGATTTATGGATTTAAATATGCATATCAAATAATAGTTTATTAAATCACAAAGCACAATTATTTATTAGAAGTCAACAAGATCGGGGATAAAAAATTTTCCGAAATTTCTTTTTAAAACTAGATAATTTTTTCCCATTGACTTATAAGTTTTTTTTTTTATAAAGAATTTATCTACGTTTTGTAATATTCAAACTGACAAATATATGTGGAGAAAAGTTGAAATTATTAACAAATGTGGATGAAATGATTAATTATTTATGAAATGTGCAATTTCCTATAGATTTTATATTTTATATTGATGATTTGTAGAAGCATCTAACCATTTTTTAACATTCAAACCCTACATATGTTTGTGAAGAAAAGTTTATATAATTTAAAAAATGTTGTATGGAGTTCAATAATATGCATATAGAAAGATTGATAGAATAAAAAAAGTACAGAGAAATTACTTCTAGTTCGTTAATAATAGTGCGGCTCCTTATAAATTTGATATTTTATATTGATTAATTTATTTTCATTTTGAAGTTTTGAATTAACATTACATTTATTATTAGTAGCTAAATGTTGAGAGAGTTAAGGAAGGAAATAAATCAAACTTTATTTGGTTTTAGTGTAACTTTTACCCATACCCTCGCTGTCTCCTAGAGCAACCAATTTTATAATAGAAGTTTAATCTTATAAATGAAAAAATCCACATAAAAGAAAAAAAAAACTTGGAATTCATAGATAGAGAAGGTGGAGATGATACCTGATGAGTGGGGAGACATCATGATGTTCAAGGAGCTTGTCATTCACAAGTAGTTCAGGTTAGTATCTCATCATCAAAACTGACACAGGGGATGTGAGCAATCTTGGACCACTCTTTCCCTTTCTTCTTTTGGCACCTCTTTTTAAGTATCGGACATTTCCTAATTGATAGATAATGAAGGGAAGTGGGCAAACCCTCCTTTGGAAAGCATTGCAGTTTAGGACACTGATTCAGTACCAACTCTGTTAAAGCGGACGAGTGGCAAACACCCCTATAATCCAGGGTTCGAATATTCCAACACGCACCTTACGTAAGATGAGTAAGAGTAGGTGGCAATAAGCCGACATCAGGAAGACACTTCGCATCTGCACCATAAATGACCAACCTTTGCAGGGAAGTATGATTATGTAATTCCCACTCCATTCGCGAGGCCACCACTTTCGGGCACCTCCTGATCTCAAGATACTGCAGATTTGTTGGCAAGCCCCCTTTAGGAAATGATTCCAATTGTGGACATCCCGTTATAGTTAGAGATATCAATGAGGGAAAGAGGTCATCCATATGCTCAGGCAGCAATTTCAAACTCTCCATCATTGAAATAAAACAATATTCCAATTTGGGGGCCGAAAATCCTCCTGTCGGAAATGATACAAATTTAGGGCAGAACGTGATGATCAATTCTGTAAGAGAAGTGACATGATGATCGTGTCCCTCAACAACAGATAAACTTCAAGATTACTACATCCATCTATTTCCAGTAACTGAAGCTTAGGGAATAAATCAAGTGGAAGGGTCCTCAGAGAGTCACAACTCTTTTCTATCCACATTTTTTGAAGTTATGACCATGCAGCAATGGGAATTCCAGAGAAGCAGAGTTAGAAATGTCCAATACTTCAAGGCATGTGTTGGCAATCATATTCTCAAATTTTTCAACCGAAAAGCAGTCTGTGAAGGGTTCACTGATGCGGAGAACTTTTAGACAATATTGTCAGAACCGGACCGGACATGGAACCGGACAAGTCACTGGTTCAAGGTTCAATGGTTCCACCGAGGTCGAATCGGGGTCGGACCGGTAGTGATTAAAATAATATATTTAAAATAAATAATATAAGTTTAAACAAATTTTATAACTTAATTAAAATCTCAAACTAAATAATATTCAATTATCAATATATTATTCACTACAAACAAATTATTAATAATTTTCATAACTCAATATTTTAATTTAAATAAACTAATATTCATTTATAATCATATTTTGAGTTTAAAATAACAAAATTAATAATTTATTATTTATTATTTATTAAGTAAATATATAATTTTTAATAGTTATATATCATAATAATGCTTATATAATATTATAATATAAAAAAAATATATTTTATACTAAAAATGATACTATTTTATCTTAAAAATAAAAAAAAAATTTTAAAAAAATTTGAAAAAAAAATAAATCAGAACCGGTTCAAACCGATTCAGGATCGGTTCAAAACCAGTTCTACCGGTTCAAGGCCGGTTTCACCAGTTTTGGACCGGTTCTCACCGGTTCTGAACAGTACCGGTTGAAACCTATGACCGGACCGGACTAGGGACCGGTTTCCGGTACGACCGGTCGAATCGGCCGGTCCGGTCCGGTTTTTACAGTAATGCTTTTAGATTTGACGGCAGATATTCCAATTGCGCTTTTCCACAATTTCTAAGCACCAATTCATGAATAGATGGAGCCCGCAAAAGTGAAGCCACAAGGTGCTCACACTTGTCAATAACTAGTTTCTTTAACGAAGGAAACTGTGCAGGAATGTGCTCTTTCAACTTGGGACACTCTTCTACATAAAACTCACGCAAACATGGGAAGCACCATTTATATTTTCACATTTCCATTCCTCCCATCCCTTCATTTTCTCAAATCTCAAGATTTCAAGGCATACAAAGGGAGTAGTAGTACTACAAGAACTATTCCCATAAAATTCAGGACCAATAGCCGCTATACAATTAAGCCCTATAATTAAGAGTGACTTGAGAGATGGTAGGAGGCCCAATGGTGGTAAAGACACACAGTATTTACAGTTGTTCAACTCAAGAGACACTACATTGGATAATGTCTGATCAAAAAACCAATACGGAAACTCGGCATTATCATAGTTGCTAATTGATAGATTTTTCAAATTCTCATGAGGATGAAGATTCTCCAGCACCTCCCTTTCATTACCAAATTTGTCATTCTTCATACTCCACCCCAGCATTAACTCCTCAAGGTTTATTTTATTTTTTAAATTGGTAGCTAAGGAATCCATGGGATGCAATACATTCTGCAAATCTAAGATGGATAGTGTTCCTTGAAGATCAAGATCTCCTAGTTGTTTGATGTTGGTCTCATCACAATCCCCCACATAAAATGAAGACAAAACTTGAAGATCTTTTAATTCCCCCAATTTTTTTGGCATCTTTCTCACCTTGGTTTCACGAAAATCAAGATGACGTAGATTTATGAGTTTATGCATATCTTTGGGCAATTCTTCCAAATTCCTGCAAAACTCCAACTTTAGTGTTTGCAAGTAATAAAGTAAACATAATGAATCTGGTAGTCTTTTTATTTTGGTTCTTGAAAGATTCAAATAACGTAGATGTTTAAGATAGCCCATGGAAGTGGGCAATTCAGTAGTATTGCAGTCACCTGACAAAGATAAGACATGTAAACACCTAAACTTGAGCAACAAATTTTGTATCATCTTGTTGGACACCCTCAAAAAAGAACGAGCTGACCAAATACGTGAGAATGTGCGTAGTCTATTAGCCTTGAATACAACTTCAAATTGTTTAGAAGAATCATTAATCTTAGTTAAATATGAAAAGTGGCGGGTAATTTTTGAGACATTCTGTGCTTTGTCTACCTTGAACCTGAAATAAAAGTCTCTAGATATATTCTTTGCCAAGTCATTAATCAGATCATGCATGACGAAGCGTGTTTTATCTGCAGTTGATTGCTGAAAAAATGATCTCAACAATAGATCATGAAACAACTGATTTCCTACATCCTTCAAGTCTTTTCTTTGCTGTGCACTAAAAAAATTCTCAGCCATCCACAATTGAACTAGGTGCTCCTTGCTAAATTCATAATCTTTAGGGAATATGGAACAATAACTAAAGCATCTCTTGAGAAGAGAGGGAAGGTGATAATAGCTCAATCTCAAAGATGCGAGAATATCGCTTTGCTCCTCCCATATCTCACTTTCCAAGACATCATTCCATTCCTTCATAGATAACTTTGTGTACAATAAACTCCCTATTGTTTTTAAGGCTAAAGGCAACCCCTTGCATTTTTCCATAATTTTTCTGCCAATTTTTTCAAAATCAGAATTTGAAAAAGAAGCATCTCCATCATGCAAAGCATATTTTTTGAACAACAACCAACTATATTCTTCTGTTAAACACTCCAATGATATATTTTAGTTGAGCGCAGAGTCTTTTCAGCAACAATAGTACTGCGGGTGGTTACAAGAATTTTACTACCACAAGCCCCATAATTGAAAGGTGTTTGTAAAGTCTCCCATTGAATATCATCTTCATTCCAGATGTCATCCAAGACAAGAAGAAACCTCTTTCCAGTTAACATCTCCTTTAATTTAATTTGAAGCGTATTTAGATCTTCACTATTGTCATTAGAGGGACTTATTGCCTCCATAATTGCTCTAGTTACCCTCTTGACATCAAAGTCATCTGAAACACATATCCAAGCTTTGAGGTCAAATCCATCCTGCACCCTTGCATCATTGTAGACAAGCTTGGCAAGAGTAGTCTTTCCCAACCCACCCATACCAACAATAGAAATGATAGATAGCTGACTACTATTATCATTTATTGATCGCAACCCATCAATGATCGTGTCATTGTCATCATTTCGACCATAAATCCCAACTTCGTCTACCAAAGAAGTTGTTGGCCACTTTCTTACCGATCCCACGCCATTACATCCGACTTCTTTCAATCCCAGTATAGCTTTTCTACTTTCAAGATATTCTAGGACTTCAAGGACTTGTTTCACCCTTGATTCGATTTCCTTGTCAAATGAACTGCCAGAACTAGTGAAGAAGTTTCGTACCTTGCATGGGACAGGACCAAATTCGGATTCAGCTTCCACCTTGAGCTTGATCTCTTCGTATTCAATCTCATCTAGGATATCCTCAGCATCATACAGAGCATCTTTGACCATATCAAGCCAAGCTTTCACATTTGGATTGGTGATCTCCTTTTGCTCTGCATCGTCAATCACAGCATTGATGGATAATAAGCAGATTTTCAACTTTTTCAGCAAGGCCTCGTTCAATCTTCTTTTGTGGAAGAAATCCAGAACATCAGAAGAAGCCAGCTTTTCAAAAGCCACCTGGAGGAAAGAAGAAAGAATAGAACCACCAACCAATTCAAGAGCCATGGATGATGGAGAGTGTTTTGTGCAGGGAAGAAGAAATTTGAGAGTGGCAGTGATAGCAGAAGAAGGAAAAAGCGACTTAGGCCAATGTGTGTAACGGCTTCGTAAATGTGTTTCTTCTTTCAAGTTGATGAAGTTGATGGAAGCCAGCTAGCAAATTCGCAAGAAGACAAAAGACAAAGACTTGGACATGGATTTGTCATCATATGTGTGGTCAAGGTTTCATGGTTGGCTCCTTTATCCGCTTGCTGCGCCAACAGTAATTTTTCTTCCCTTGCTATGGAGGAGATTTCCACTTCATGACTTATTAACGAAAAAAGTTGGATGGGATGGAAAGTGGAATCAAACCCAGTAAAATGATTTTCCTTTTTAAAAAAGGAAAATTATACAATCTTTTTTAATTTTATTAAAATTATTTTAATTTCAATTTTTTAAATTTTATAGATATTTTCTTAAAAAATGACATTCTATTGATATAAATTACGCAAATTTCCCATGTTTAAAATGTATATAAATATTTCATAAGTGCAATCAATAAATTACATGGTTCTTCAAGTTTTGTTAAAATTATATCAACTTTTCTACATTTCTAAAAAAATTATGCATTTTAAAAGTTAAAAATAAAAAAATTGTATAATTTCAACATAACTTAAAATAATTCCATTTGGTTTACCTTTTTGTAAAAATTCTTTTAAAATAATTACAGTTTATAAAAATGAAATTTGGATAAAAGTTGAGAAGCTTACAAGAAACCTATTTGAATGAAAAGGAAAAAAATGATGGTTAGAATTTGATTTCCAAAAATGCGAACCAAACAGGCTCTATTTAGTTTACTTTATTCTTTCTCGACTATTATGATAGTGTAATTTCAAAAGATCTAATTTCATATTGAATTCTACCAAAGAAAATAAAAAGTAATTAAAGACTATCATTATTGTATTATAACATTAGAAAGTATTCTACAATTTTAAAAATGAATTTTGTTGTATGTATTTGTATGAAGTCTACATTGCACGATTAACATCTTATAAACAATGTGATTTTCTATATTTTTTTATATTTTAATATTAATATTGATTGATTATTTTGTTTGTAATTTTATGGATGTCCTCGAAGGGAGACTTTTTTTTTGGGTTGAAATAAATTATTTTGTTTGAATAACAAAATGCAACAATCAACTCTACTTTTCATTGAAGCCGCTAAATGCAGCCCAATAATCCAACTCCCACGTTATTATGAATGTGGTGAAACCTCTACATAAACAAATTAATGGCTTTTACCTTATAGAAAATCCATAGTTTTAAAATGGTAATAAAAAAAAAAAAGAGAATATGTGACTTTTGTGCAGTAATATTCAGCTCTTATTCACATGCTATATATACTAATAACTAGAATATATGAAGGATCATGAGTGCATTTAATTACAAGCAAAAAGGCAAGTGTTACAGATCAGTTCAAGACTCTGATTGCATGCCTATTTTAGCATTGGCAGCCGCATAAAGAGCATATTGAATTAAAGGTTTCAGTTGCCTCACTCAGGAAACAATTTTTAACTCAGTACAATTACAATCATTAAATCCATAGTTTTAAAAATAGTAAAACATATATAGTATAGGAAATGAGTAAAACTTGATAAATGATATAAAAAAAGACTGGCAGCCAATATGAAAAGTTGGAGAAAAAGCAGAATCTACTCTTAATATCTGTCAGAGGACTTAGAGTGTTTTTACTAAAACCCTTTCTGTGAATTTTTTTTTCTTTTTGATATTAGATTATGTTTTATTATTCGCATGGATTAACATTAATATGTAATGAATAAAAATCAACCTCAAAACGAAGTTCTTTTGACCATCAAAATTAAACAAGCAACCTCTAAAGAACACAAAGGTAAGAATATCACATCACAATATAAGGTTCAGATTCAATTGAATCTTACATTATCTCCTCAGACACAAAGCAAAAGACCTTTTACAAGTAATGGGTAATCACAGTACAATCAAGACGGCATTCAAGCAAACTAACCCCACGGTACTCATTTGCACAACAAATTGACTGGCCATTACTTTCCACAACCCAAGCTGAAGGAAAATTTCTCATAACCATACACTCGAGTTTTTCTCGATGAAGATCCCAACATGCATGGAGGCCACTGGCGTCTTTACAACCTTATCAAAAGGAAGACTCAAACAATTGTATTCTTTTACTCAAAAAAGAAGGGATGTTAAGGCTCAAAACAGAACCTCACGAGGTCAACAACTATGAGTGTATGAAACCAATGACAGTACAGTACATGAAGAACAAATCTGAGAGATTGTCAAGAAGGAAATGGATTTTAGCAGCTCTGAATCTGAATGCACTTCCATGAGAGTTGTATTCTTGGATGAATCTGAGTTGTAGGAGAGCTTTAAATTCACTCACCAACCTCCCAACTTTCATATTCAGAGCATTGATGGCTTCTGACCATGGCTTCTACCCTCTGCAATTTTTGCCATGCCTTCTTGAATTTCTTCACTAGGCAGTACATTTTGGTGGGTAGGCTCCTCTACTTCAAGCAGAAATTTATTCTCCTTCAGAGCACAATAAGTCTGCATTCAAGTTCTGTCCCTTCTGGGGGCATTTTGAGAACAGAAATATGAACCTAATGAAAAAAAAAAAACTTGTTAGAATATGCGATAACTAAAAAAAGACATATATTACCTTTTGGCGTTTGGCTCCTATGATATTGTGCAGTATAAACAGAAGTTAAGTGGCTTGTATAACACATAAGAATAGAATAATGAACTTAGTTGGCATCTCCTAAACAAAGATTAGATATTAAAAGGTTTAAGCAAAATAGGGAAACTAGATTGCAATCTGATTTTCTTCTATACATAGCATGGTTTAACAAATATGTATCTTGTGTGTCATGAATCATATCTTTTGCTTAGGTTTGGATACAGCATATAATGAATCAATATATGGTGATATATGCAAACATGGACATTGAGCCGTTGAGGTGAGAAAATAAGAGTCACCTTTAAGCAGAGCAATTCCCAACCTTGCCAGCCACATAAAGAAAATTTCAAATTTATCAAATGAGTTTGCCCTAGAGATAACAAAATGAGCAGTCCATACCTAACAAGCTGAAGAGTCAAAAACCTACCCCTAAAGTAAAAGCTCGAGCAGTCAGGAATGGTGGAACATTACTTCCTAGATCTTAATTTTGCAGAACCTCAGTGGGCATTAAGAATTGAACCCGTGATATATAGGAGCCACAAACACAGATGTTGAGCCCAATAATTTAAGGGAGACATTGGTCTAACATGGCCAACATAGGCATCTAGAAATGAATACAGATATGTTCATATCATCGTCGATCTCCATGCGTGAGATGTTTGCTTTTCCCTATCTTCTGAATTTAGGCTCCTGCTTAGGTAGAGGTATGCAGCTTCAAATGTCCTGTGAGAAAATTTTCAAAATAAAAAGGTGTCTCTTAAAGGATTTATGAATTAAGATAACTCTTGAGATGATTCATGGAAAATCACAAGATTCATGAAATATAAAAAAAAGTGACTTTTCTCTAAATTTATGAATCATTATAATGTATATACATTAATCATATGAAAGGAAATAACTTTTTGTCTAGATTCATGAATCATTACAATGTACATACATTGGTTAATATATGTGTCCTTTTATTGAAAGAGTCATGTTACTTTAAGAGGTGTCTTCTCATTCCCTATAAATAGTCCACAATCTTCTATCATTCTACATGATTCCAATTTTATTCATCCACACTTGTTTCAATATATACAAATTCATTTGCCTTTATTTTTAGTGCAGAAAGGATAAAAAATTAATTACCACTTTGTAGAAACCATTGTTGTCTAGGTTTGAGTTTTAGAAGTACAGCACCTACTCAAAGGTCTTCATTGTATCCTGCAGGAAATTCGTCATTAACCCAAGTTGTATCTAAGATTTAGAAATTGGTGGGGGCAAATTAAGTCTAAAGGAAAGTGTTTCCCACGCCTTGAAAACTTGTACACAACCTTTTTTCTAATCTCATTTTCTTCTACACTTCAAAGTTCCATCCCTTTTAACATGTCCATAATAGAAGGGGGAATGGGTGGATCCTTCTTGACAATAGTGGAATCTTGAGCAATACTGTTAATTCAGCAAGCCATAATATTCAAATTGCAAATCTTTTAAAAAAAATTGGATATGTAAGAAGAAGTATCATGTCACATGTAATTGACTTGTTATCCATATCATACAAAACATTTAGGTGTGGATTTAAAAGTGTATGACAAATAATAAATTTTTAAATCACAAAACACAATTACTCATCAGAAGTCAATAAGGCCTGTGATAAATAATTTTCCTAAATTTCTCTTACAAACCTAGATAATTTTTTTCCGTTGACTCATATGTTGTTTGTTTAAAGAAAATATTTATTTTTTCAACATTCAAACCGACTAATACATTTACAGAAAAGTTGAAATAATAATTAAAAAAAAGTTGTACAGATAGTATGAATTGTGCAATATCTTATAGATTGTATGTTTTATAATGATGATTTCTTGAAGAATCTATCATTTTGACATTCAAACCAGAAAAAAAATATTTGTGGAGAAAAGTTCATATATAATTTAAAAAAAATTACACAAAATTTAAGAGAAATCCGCATAGTTTATGAATAATGTAACTTCTTATACATTTGATATTTTGTATCCATCAGTGTATTTTCACTTTGAAGTACACGATTATTAGAAGATAAATGTTGAGATAATTAAGGAAGGAAATGAATCAAACTTTGTTTAGTTTTAGTATAGCTTTTACCCATTGCTGCCCTTGATATTTACTAAAAAGACCAATTTTATAATAAAAGTGTAATTTTGTAAATGAATAAATGCACATAAAAAATTTGAAATTCATATAGCGTGGATCATACCTGATGAGTGGAGTGATGTTTATGAACTCTGTTCCTTTGCTACGCATCATTGTGCGTAGCGGTGATGCGCAGAGAGAGATAGAGAGAAGGAAGGGGTGGGGTGGTGGGTCCCACCTCATGTGGGCCCCACACGGGTGGGACCCACCCACCGTCCCTTCTCTCTCCATCTCTCTGTGCAGCACACTGCACAGCAGTGAACCGTGCAGCAGAGGACCTTTTGTCATTTCATTCACAACAAGTTCAAGTGAGGACCTTGTTATCAAAAACGACGCTGGGGATGTGAGCAATCTTGGACCACTCTTTCCCTTTTTTCTTTTGGTATCTCTTTTTAAACACCAGAGACTCCTCAATTTGTAGAGTATAAGGGAAGTTGACAAACCCTCCTTTGGGAAGCATTGCAGTTTATCATACTCCGTCCGTTCCAGTTTATAGTTCACTTTTAACTACCACACACAGACGAAGACAATAATTAATAACTAACAAAATTTCTCACATTTTCTCAAATTACCCTCATTAAATGCTTTGAAAATAAAATATTTTAATTATAAATAAATATTTGGGTTTATTAATTAGGGACAATTTTAGAAAGAGAAAAAAATTATACTACATAATTCATAAAGTGTACTATATTATGAAACATTAATTTCTCAAAAAAGTGCACTATATAGCGGATCGGAGGGAGTAGTAATATAATGACAACGATCTCAAAGTAGACAAGTGGCACAGAACCCTATAATCCAGAGTTCTAAGATTCCGACACTTACCTAACTCAAAATGAGTAAGAGTAGGTGGCAATAACCCCACATCAGGAAGACACTCAGCATCTATGTAGAAAATGATCAATGTCGCAAGGAAGTATGATTATGTAAATCCCACTCCATTCGGGAGGCCACCAGTTTTGGGCTCCTCCAGATCCCAAGACACTTTAGGTTTATTGGTAAGCCCCCTTATGGAAATGATTCCACTTGTGGACATCTGATTATTCCTAAAGATATTAATGAGGGAAAGAGGACGTCCATACACTCAGGCAGCAATTTCAAACTCACCATATCTAAAATCCAACTCTCTTCCAGTTTCGGGGCTGAAAATCCTCCTCTCATAAATGATACAAATTTAGGGCAATTCTCGATTTCCAAATTTCTAAGAGAAGTGAGATGATGATTGTGTCCCTCACCAACAGATAAACTTTCAACATTATTGCATCCTTTTAATTCCAGTGATTAAAGCTTAGGGAATAAATCAAATGGAAAAGTCCTTAGAGAATCACAGCTGCTTTCTATTTGCATTTTTTGAAGGACATTGTGACGACAAAGCAGTGGAAATTCCAGAGAAGCAGAGTTAGAAATGTCCAGTTCTTCAAGGCTAGTGTTGGCAATCATATTCTCAAAATTTTCAACCAAAAAGTATTTTGTGAAGGGTACACTGATGTGGAGAACTTTTACATTCGACGGCAGATATTCCAATTGCACTTTCCCATAATTTCTTAAAGCCAATTCATGAATAGTTGTAGCCCACAAAGTGAAGCCACAAGTTAGCTCACACTTTTCAATAACTAGCTTCTTTAAAGAAGGAAGTCATGTAGGAATATGCGCTTTCAACTTGGGACATTCTTCTACATAAAATTCACGCAAACATGGGAAAGCATCATGTACATTTTCACATTTCCATTCCTCCCATTCCTTTATCTTCTCAATTCTCAAGATTTCAAGGCATACAAAAGGAGTAGTACAAAAACTACTCCCAAAAAATTTAGGATCAATAGCCACTATACTATTAAGCCCTACAATTGAGAGTGACTTTAGAGATGACAGGACACCAAATGTAGGCAAGGACAAACGAGATATGCAATTGATCAGCTCTAAGGACACTATATTGGACAATGTACTATCATAAAACGAAATGGAAACTCAGGATCATCATAGTGACTAATTGATATTTTTTTTAAGTTCGGATATGGTTGAAGCACTACTAGGAAAATCAAATTTAGTGAGGAATAAATTCCTCACTAAACACCCTTTTTTCCTTGCTAAAATGAAAATAACGAGGAATAAAATCTCTCACTAATTCGGTCGCTATAAACCGCATTACTAAATTTACCAAGGGATGAATTGATTTCCTTGCTAAATTAGTGAAAAAAATAACAAGGGATCTAATTCCTCTCTAAATTTAGAGAAGATGCATTTCTCGCTAAATTACAAAAAAATTCAACTAAATTTAGCGAGGGATGAATTGATTCTCTCGCTAAATTAGCGAAGAAATTAATAAGGGATTTAATTCCTCTCTAAATTTAGAGAGAATGCATTCCTCGTTAAATTACAAAAAAATTCAACACAGCCTCGTTAAATTACAAAAAAATTCAATACTGCCATGTCATTGTTGGGACCGTGCCACCTCATGCTACATCACCGCCATGTCATATAATGATTTCAAATATGCCTTTACTTAGGTTCGAACTCATGACCTCTCACTCTCAGTGTTTTTATATTCACACTTTTGTCAGTTGAATTATAATGTATTTGCAGTCTTTGTATGAAATATTAAATATATATTATTTATCTACACACTAATACACATAAATATATATTTATAAATTAATATATTGTTAAAACATACAAATATATTATATTTTAAATTATTAATATCATAAAATATTTTATATTTTGAATTTTGTAATAAATGAAGTTTCAATTTCATTTTTTTGCTAACAAGTTATAAAAATTAATTTAACTATTTTTATTAATTTAAAATAATCATATAATAAAAATAATTTTATAACTTAATTATTAAAAAATTTTTAATTCATTAAAATTAAATTTTTAATAAAATAATTTTAATCTATTAAAATTAATTTAAAAAAATTTAGCGAGGGACAAATCTCTCGTTATTGATAATAATTTAGCGAGGAATAAAAAATGTTTCACTAATTTCCTGTTAATATTGTGAGGTAAAGAATATTCTTGATTAATTCCCTGGTTAAATTTAATGATGGCTATATACTTACAATTCCTCGCTAATTCCCTCGCTATTTAGATCATTTAGCAGTAATCCCTTGCTAAATTTTCTCACAAAATTTAATTTTTTTAGTAGGGAAAATTCTCTTGCACCTTCCTTTTATTACTAGGTTCTATATTTTTCATAATGCACCCCAATGTTAACTCCTCAAGGCGTTTTTTATTTTCAAATTGGCAGCTGCCAAGGAATCCAGGGGACGTATTATATTTTGCAAATCATGGATGGATAGTGTTCCTTGAAGATCAAGATCTCCTAGTTGTTTGATGTTGGTCTCATCACAATCCCCCACATAAAATGAAGACAAAACTTGAAGATATTTTAATTCCCCCAATTTCTTTGGCATCTTTCTCACCTTTGTTTCATGAAAGTCAAGATGACATAGATTTATGAGTTTATGCAAATCTTTGAGTAATTCTTCCAAATCGGTACAAAAGTCCAACTTTAATATTTGCAAGTTATAAAGTAACCATAAAGAATCTGGAAGTCTTTTTATTCCAGTTCTTGAAAGATTCAAATAGCTTAGATGTTTAAGATTGCCTACAAACTCAAGCAACTCCTTAATGTTCTGATAGCCTGACAAAGACAGGACACATAAGCACCTAAACTTGAGCAGCAAATCTTGTATCATCTTTGTTGGACATCCTCATGAAATAATCATCCCAAATATGTGAGAATACGCGTAATCTATTAGTTTTGTATATAACTTCAAATTGTCTAGCATAATCAGTAATCTCATCAAAATATGAAATGTGGCAGGTAATTTTTGAGACATTTTGTGCTTTGTCAACCTTCAACCTGAAACAAAAGTCTCTAGATGCATTCTTTGTCAAATCATTAATCTGATCATGCATAACATAGTGTTTTGTCTCAACTTGATTGCTGAAAAAATGATCTCAACAAATGATCAGCAACGTCTCGTCCAGTCTTCTAGCCTCGAAAGAAGTCAAGAACTTCACGTGAAGCCAACCTGTCGAAAGCCACTGGGAGGAACGAAGAGAGAATAGCACCACCAACCAATTCAAGAGCCATGGATGACGGACTGTGTTTTCTGTGGAGAAGAAATTCGAGAGAGGAAGTGATAGCTAAGGAAGACTCCCAAGATCAACGTGTTGTAATGGTTTCATAGATGTGTTTCTTCGCCCAATCTGATGATGGCCCAAGATCAATGTGTTGTAACGACTAGCAAATTCACAAGAAGACAAAGGCGTTGACTTTGCTACTGTCCAAAATGTACCAATTAATGTTTGTTTCATAATTCTTTCCTCCACGTCAGCTGCTCACGCAACATTAAAACTGCTTACATGGCAAACACGTGTCCCTTTTCTCAACACCTCAGCATTTAACTCACATTTTTATACCAAGTGTGCGTACTGAGAACTAGCCGTTAATTAAGGGCAAGAACATATAGGGATAAGCCTTACAAGCTTTTTTTAAACTAACAATGCACGGATCATTTCTGTAGCCACTTCCAAATAAATTAAATTCTACATAAGTGTCAGAAAAAGACATATTATGGTCTATATTAGATAAATTATTGAAAATTAATCTACACGTAACATTGATACTAGTGTTTATTGGCCTCCCTGTGGATATCAAGAATAAAGAGACCATTTTTACTGCTTAATGTGTGATTATACGTTTAAGTAGGATAATATTAGTCTCTTTCAATGAGTAATTAATATAAAATTAATGTTGGCCAAAAAAAAGAAGAAGTTAATGCTAATTTTTTTTTGGTCCACGAAGTTAAGCCAATTTCAATTTATTTTTTTACACTGTACATGTGATAAATACTAGGATTTTGTTTATCTCGCACATCATACAGAGAGAGAAAAGCTTAGTTAAAATTGATAAAAATTAATTTCAATACATTTAAATTGTAAATTAAAACAAATTGCAATGTTTTTGACAATCAAGGACATTGAATTACTAATCAATAATATCAAGTATATGAAATATCTTTTCTTTGCTACACCTTACCAACTTTTAATTGTTCTGTAAAATTATTCAATATATAAAAAATACAATCAATAAATCTCAAATATTTACATATCCAAAATTTCATAATTATTATAAAGATTAAGGTTTAGGTAATACAATATAATCAAATTAAATCTTAAATATGTAATAAATTGTCCTCATAGTTAAAAATTTAGTTATGCAACTAATTTTTTAATTTAATTTTTTCAAAAACTTATTTGTTGTTCACATCAAAATTTAAATTTAAAATTCAGCTAAAGTAATTAAATACGTTTAAAATTATGAAGCTTATTACATTAATTATTATTTATTACTTAGTTTCCCCTTTACTCAAATTTATTCAAAATAATATTGAAAATTAAAGTTTTAGACAAAACTATAAGAAGTTCTACTTAAATTTTGATTTTATTGTTGACATATCTATTAATTATAATTGAAATTCTATTTAATTTTGTTGAAAAAAATGATACTTAATTTTTATTGATTTAATTTGAAAAGTTTGCAATTGATGGGTTTAAATTTATTTTCTTTAATTTGATATAATGAACTATATGTGTAGGTAGCTTAGACACATATATAAATTAACTTTAATTCAAAATTAATTACTAAAATTTGACCTATTTTTTAATTTTCAAAATAATTAGATAAATCTTTGGCTAGGGAAAAATTGATGTTCGGTGAATGTAATTTAGTTGAGTGATAATAATTTTTTAGTTTTCAAGCATTAATAATTTCAAGGAAATAAAATTTATTAAAAATAATAAAACATTTTTATGTTTGAGAGTTACTAATAATGTGCAATCTAGTAAAAAAATGAAAAATAATTTGTGGTATTTTCAGTAAAATAAGATACAAAATTCCCATTACAATAACTAACTCACATTTATGATTTTGGTTACTGCTGGAAATAATACATTGAATTAGCTATTGGGTACTGCAATTATTTAGAAACAATTACCCATTAAAACCATTTTAAAAATGATTTAAATAAGATAACTCATTATATCAAGTTAAAATCATCCACAAAGTTATTATTCAAATTCAATGGACTACCATTAATACATATTAAAGAAAAAAACTGATTGAATCATTTAATACCAAAATAAAAATAAATTGATGGGAAATCCTTGATGAAGTGACGCTATGGAATTGTTTGCTGATGTGGCACTATAAATTTTTCTCAAATCCACCTATCTTTATACATATAATTGATTATAATGATGGATTTGAAAATTTTTAAATTACAAGGATGGATTTAAAAATTTTAATCCATAAAGATTCACCATAAAATTAGTGCAAATTAAGGACTAAATGATTATTTTTTCCTAATTTCTTTTCTTTTCTTAGAGTAGATGATTTTTCATGACTTGAAGAGGAAAAAGGTTTCACAATTGGAATCCAATCTAACAGTATCTTTTAAAAAAGAAAAAAAATATGAATTAATTTATTATTTTATAAAAATTTTCCTAAGTTTTAACTTTCAATTTTATATAATTTTTTAAAAAAGATACAATATTTTAATTATTTAAATTAAATTATGCAGAGTTTTATTTTATTTTTAAAGAATATATAATTTTTTTTATATTGAGAGTGAATTATACACATTTTAAATTTTGATGAAATTATGTAAATTTAGTCTTTCTTTTTAATGAAAGTTCGAGCATATTTCAAGAAATATATATATATATATATATATAACTTCAATGTGTAATATTGTAGATAAAAACAAGTTATAGAGAGTAGTCCACTTAAGCTTAGTCTTATAAAATCTTTACATGAAATCCTTCACAACATTTGTTTAATAAAATTATTGTAACTTCAATAAATGGCTTCAGTTGTCTCCCCTATGGAACAAGTCCTAAATCAATATAATTGCATTCAAATCAACACTTTTTATATAGTAATACGGTAATACCAACAAGTCAATAACAAATAAGTAAAACTTGATTAGTTAGAAAGACTGGCAGCTTATAGGAAAGGATGAAGAACAAGTAGAATCTGCTCATAACAATAAGAGATTTGGGGTTACTCAAAATAGTCCTCACTATGAAATTTTGCTTAATGATAATAGATGATTTTCCATTATCATATGTATTAACATTAATAAATTGTAATCAATAAATATAAATTTCAAAGAAAGTTGTTATCAACGTCAGAATTGAACAAGCAACCTTTTAAAAATTAAAGAGCACAAGAAAGTAAGAATATCACAACGCGATATAAAGCATAGATTTTAGCATCGTTGAATTAATGCACTTTTCCATCTTGATCTTCAATCCTTCTGGGTTGGCTTCCTCACTCAGAACTTTATTTTCCTTCAAATCACATTGATGTCTGCACTCATGTTCTGCCTCTTCTCCTCTGTTTTGCGTTGCTAATAAGAAATATGGGCCTAATGCAAAAATATATTACTTGTAAGAATACATGACAAATAAGAAAGACACATATATATTGCCATTTTACAAATTATCAAATAAGATAACAAATTGAAGCAAGAAGATCCAAAAACCATCTTCAAATGCAGCATGCGCAGCATTTTGAATTGGAAAGTCATATGCTGGAGAAGGTACCTGACATTTTGCTAGGCAAATAGAAATGGTGATTATCACATTGCTGCTTTGTGACTCAGATCGATCATGACCAATCAGTAAGCAGGGAATTTGATTTCTTCCCCTGTATCGTGATCGAAAAAGCAAATGATGATAGCCACAAATGTGAAGAGAACAAGGGGAAATGAGTAGTCCTTCCTGAGCAAAGCGTTGGAGTTTCATGATCTCAATGGTGAACGAGAAACAGTAGTGCATCTCTATGTTTCCAATCTGGATTCTATATCAGAATAGTCTCTTATGTTCATTGCACAACTTATGAGAGCTCGTCAAGGGAAAGAAAGGTGACTATGGTTGTGTACGAAGAGGTTGGATTGTCCCCTGCTCCTGCTCAATGTTTTCAAGTAAAAGTCAGTGAATAAACATTCCACTATATCTTATGTGTTAATTTTTCAAAAAATACAACTTCATATGTGTGAATCAGAGGGAAATTTTGATGGTCTCTTTCAAAAACACATAGTTCCTCAACTCTATAATAATGTTTGTTCAGAAAGTAAAGATATGGAAGCTATAAATCTTTCAATTTCGGTGCCATGATTGGCTCGAATAACATACAAGTTTGAGATTGCTTTTGAGGAAGCAAGTCTCCTAGAAACTTTTAATATATGCCACTTTGTGGTTGTGATAAAGACAAAGAAATGACTAATGAATTGCCAATCACATTCTAAAATATTATAGTCGGTACACCATAATAATATGGATAGAAATATATTTTTACCTCATACCAGTGTAAGAGTGACATTCAATACTGACAAACATTCTTACACTTCTGGACATCATTTTATTTATGGTCAGATGGACATTCTTGCTATCACCAATATGGATAAAAATTGACCACCAATTGATGCTATTCTCATAATCTGGTCGAAATTTAGAGAAGGAAATGTAAGTATATGATAAGTCTCCTGAACTTAAGATTTGGATGAAAAAACTAGGAAGAAACTAAGAAGAGTAAACATGTCAAAAATTCAATATTCAAATAATAAAATATAAGTCACCTTTTAAATTGAGTGCATCGCCTTAATTGAATCCCTTACAAATGTATGATCTGTTTCAGTGCAGCAACATGATTATGCTACTACTGGAAGCCACAGAAATGAAGATTTCCAATTATAAAATGAGATAAAGTATTGAGTAGTTCTGAAAGAATTTTCAAATATCAGAATCCATTAGCGTTGTATTTTTAGATGAATCTTTGAGTTGTTGGAGAGCTTTAAATTCACTCACCATCCTCCCAACATTCATATTCTGAGCATTTTATCTTGGAGGCTAGGCTCCCTCACCTCAAGTAGAAATTTATTTTCCTTCAGAAGACATTAGGTCTGCACTCATGCTCTGCCCCTTTTGGGTTTGAGGTTTTAATAATAAATGTGGACCTAATGCAAAAATGATTACTTGTTAGAACTTATGACAACTCAGAAAAGATATATATTGCCTTTTGGTGTACTGTATAAAGAGAAGCTAACTGGGCTGCTGTAAAACATACAAGAATGGAATAATAAACTGAGTTGGCATCTCCTAAATCAAGACTAGATATTGAAACGTTTTAAGCAAAATAGGGAATCTAAATTGCAAAATGACTTTATTCAACAGCATGATTCAGCAAATAAGTATGTTGTGTGTGATGAACCACATCGTTTGTTGAGGTTTGGATGCAATATATTGTGAATCAATGTATGGTGATATATGCAAACAGGGACGTTCAGGTGAGAAAATATAAATCACCTTTGATGCAGAGAATTTCCTCTCGTCTCTTACAGGTGAGAAAATACTTTAAGCGGAGCATTTCCCAACCTTGGGAGCCACATTTCAAATTTATCAAATGAGATAGACGCCGAGATAACAAATTGAAAACTCCATAACTAATAAGCTAAACGATGAAGAACCTACCCTTAAAGATTTTCAAATTTACAGATGTTGAGCCCAATAATTTCGGGGAGACATTGATCAAAGAAAGCCAACACAAGCAACTTGAAATGCACCACCAAGACATTTTGAATTGGAAACGAACATGCGAGAGTACCTCATGTCATCATCAGTCTCCATGAACGGGATGCGAGCTTTTCCCTGTCTTCTGAATTTGGGACTCTTGCTCAATTAAGCTTAATGGAAGGAAGCTTCTAATGTCCAGAATAAAAGAGGGGAGTGGGTAGATACTTCTTGAAGAGTATTGGAATCTTGAACAATCCTGTCAATTCAGCAAACCATAATATTCAAATTGCAAACCTCTCAAAGAAATTGGGTATGCAAGAATAAGTGACATGTCAAGTGTAACTAGTTTGTTATGCGTATCATATATTTATGAATTTAAACATGTATCATACATTTATGGATTTAAATATGTATGACAAATAATAATTTATTAAATCACAAGGCACAATTATTTATCAGAAGTCAAAAAGATTTGGGATAAAACTTTTCCTGAATTTCATTTACAAACCTAGATAATTTGTTCCTGTTGAGTTATAATATTTTTTAAGAATATATCTATTTTTTTAACATTCAAACCTAGCAATAAATGTGCAGACAAGTTAAAATAATAAATTGAAAAAAGTTGTACCCGAACTATTGAATATTTATGAATTGTGTAATTTTCAATAAATTTTATATTTTATATTGATGTTTTTTTTAAGAAATTGTCCACTTTTTATCATTCAAACCCTAAAAAAAATTATGAAGAAAAGTTAATGTAATTAAAAAATGTTGTACGGAGTTCAATAAAAAAATATAGAAAGATTGAGAGAATGAAAAAAGTTGCAACTCCTTATATACTTGATATTTTATATGCATTAGTTTATTTTTCACTAGGAAGCGTTGAATTAACGCTATACATTCATTATTAGAAGATAAATGTTGAGATAACTAGGGAAGGAAATGAATCAAACTTTGTTTAGTTTTAGTGTAGCTTTTACCCGTTGCTATACCCTTGCTGTACATGTTTACTAAATAGACCAATTTTATAATAAAAGTGTAATTTTCTGAATGAATAAATCCACATAAAGAAAAGAAAGTTGGAATTCATAGATATAGAAGGCGTTGATGGATCATACCTGATCAGTGGGGAGACAACATGATGTTTAAGGACTTTGTCATTCCCAACAAGTTCAAGTTAGTATCTCACCATCAAAACTGACGCAGGGAATGTGCGCAATCTTGGACCACTCTTTCCCTTTTTTCTTTTGGCACCTCTTTTTAAGCATCGGACTTTCACTAATTGATAGTTTATGAAGGGAAGTGGGCAAACCCTCCTTTGGGAAGCATTGCAGTTTAGGACACTGAGCCAATGCCAAGTTTGTCAAAGCGGACAAGTGGCAAAGACCCCTATAATCCAAGGTTCTAAGATTCCAACACTCATATAACTCAAGTTGAGTAAGAGTAGGTGGCAATAAGCCCACATCCGGAAGACACTCCGCATCTGCACCATAAATGACCAACCTTCGTAGGGATGTATGATTATGTAAATTCCACGCCATTCGAGAGGCCACCACTTTTGGGCAACTCCTGATCCTAAGTTCCTTCAGATTTGTTGGCAAGCCCCCTTTAGGAAGTGATTCCAATTGTGGACATCCCTTTATAGTTAGAGATAACAACGAGGGAAAGAGGACGTCCATACGGTCAGGCAATAATTTCAAACTCTCCATCTCTTCAATCCAACACCCTTCCAATTTGGGGGCCGTAAATCCTCCTGTTGGAAATGATACAAATTTGGGGCAGGAAGTGATTTCCAAATATGTAAGTGAAGTGAGATGATGATCGTGTCCCTCAACAATAGATAAACTTTCAAGATTACTACATCCTCTTAAATTCAGTGACTGAAGCTTAGGGAATAAATCAAGTGGAAAAGTCCTTAGAGAGTCACAGCTACTTTTTATGCACATTTTTTGAAGGACATTATGCCCATGGAGCAATGGGAATTCTAGAGAAGCAGAGTTAGAAATGTCCAATTCTTCAAGGCATGTGTCGGCAAACACAGTCTCAAAAATTTCAACCGATAAGCATTCTGTGAAGGGGTCACAAATGCGGAGAACTTTCAGACTTGTCGGAAGATATTTCAATTGCACCTTTCCACAATTTCTAAGAACCAATTCATGAATAGCTGGAGCTTGCAAAAGTGAAGCCACAAGTTGCTCGCACTTGTCAATAACTAGTTTCGTTAAAGAAGGAAGCTGTGCAGGGATGTGGCCTTTCAACTTGGGACATTCTATTAAATAAAACTGACGTAAACATGGGAAAGCACCATGTGTATTTTCACATTTCCATTCCTCCCATCCCTTCATCTTCTCAAATCTCAAGATTTCAAGGCACCCAAAAGGGTTAGTACAAGAACTATTCCCATAAAATTCAGGACCAATACCCACTATACTATCAAGCCCTATAATTGAAAGTGACTTGAGACATGACAGGACACCCAATGGCGGCAAGGATAAATGAGATATGCAGTTCATCAACTCTAAGGACACTATATTGGACAATGTATTATCATAAAACCAAAACGGAAACTCGGGATCACCATAGTTGCTAATTGATAACTTTTTCAAGTTTTGATGAGGTTGAAGATTCTCTAGTACCCCCTTTTCATTATGAGGTTCGTTATGCTTCATACTCCACCCCAACATTAGCTCCTCAAGGTGTATTTTATTTTTCAAATTGACGACCAAGGAATCCATTGGATGCGTTACATTCTGCAAATCGAGAATGGATAGTGTTCCTTCAAGATGAAGATCCCCTAATTGTTTGATGCTAGTCTCATCACATTTGCCCACATAAAATGATGACAAAACCTGGAGATATTTTAATTCCCGCAATTTCTTTGGCATCTTTCTCACCTTGGTTTCACGAAAATCAAGATGACACAGATTCATGAGTTTATGCAAATCTTTGGGTAATTCTTCCAAATCCTCACAAAACTCCAACTTTAATGTTTGCAAGTTATAAAGTAAGCATAATGAATCTGGTAGTCTTTTTATTCCAGTTCTTGAAAGATTCAAATAACGTAGATGCTTAAGATTGCCCACAGACTTAGGCAGCTCAATAATGTTGAAATAGCCTGACAAAGATAAGACATGTAAGCACCTAAACTTGAGCAACAAATCTTCTACCATCTTGTTGGACATCCGCATGCAATGATCATCCCAAATACGTGAGAATGTGCGCAATCTATTAGCTTTGTTTATAACTTCAAATCGTCTAGCATAATCACAAACCTCATCTAAATATGAAAAGTGTCGGGTAATTTTGGAGACATTTTGATCTTTGTCAACCTTCAACCTGAAACAGAAGTCTCCAGATGCATTCTTTGCCAAATCATTAATTAGATCATGCATTACATAGAGTGTTTTGTCTCGACTTGATTTTTGGAAAAATGATCTCAATAGTAGATCATGAAACAACCGATCTCCTACGTCCCTCAAGTTTCTTCTTGGCTGTGCACTGAAAAAATTCTCAGCCATCCATAACTGAACTAGATGATCCTTGCTAAATTCATAATCTTTGGGGAATATGGAACAATAAGCAAAGCATCTCTTGAGAACCGAGGGAAGGTGATAATAGCTCAATCTTAATGGTGCGAGAATATTGCTCTGCTCCTCCCATATCTCACTTTCCAATATGTCATTCCATTCCTCCATAGATAACTTGGTGTACAATAGACTTCCAATTGCTTTTAAGGCTAAAGGCAACTCCTTACATTTTTGGACAATTTTTCTGCCAATTGCTTCAGAATCAGAATTTGAAAAAGGAGCATCTCCATCACGCAAAGCATATTTTTTGAACAACAACCAACTATCTTCTTCTGTTAAATACATCAGTGAATGTATTTTAGTTGATCGCACAGTTGAAGCAACAATATCACTACGAGTGGTTACAAGAATTTTACTTCCGAAGGCCCCATAATTGAAAGGTGTCTGTAATGACTCCCATAGAATATGTTCTTCGTTCCAGAGGTCATCCAAAACTAGAAGGAACCTCTTCCCAGTTAACATCCCCTTCAAATTAATTTGAAGCACATTTAGATCTGTATTGTCAACATTGGACATTGTTATTGCCTCAATAATTGCCTTGGTAACCTTCGTGACATCAAAGTCATCTGAAATACATACCCAAGCTTTGAGGTCAAATCCATCTTGCACCGTTGCATCATTGTACACAAGCTGGTAATTGTTATTTCTTACCACTATCATGGTCCCATTTTTTTGGCCAATTGGACTTACATACATGACCGGCAAAACCATCTAACATGGGTGGCAGTCAAAAACTCCATTCCTCCTAATTTATATACCCATACACTCAAATGACACACAGAATAGAATCTTTTTAAAAAAATAAAATTCCTTTAAATGCCACATTTATACTAGAAAATCATATAGCAAGCACTTAGAGAACTATACCTATGTCTGGTCTCAAATTATACCCCTGATAAAATGTTCAAATACAAATAAATCCTCCCATGGCAGCAATCACACGAGAAACAAGACCAAGATAAAAGGAGAAGATAAAACTGCTCAGCCAAAATGGAACCTCTTGCAATTAAAAGTAAAACAAAAAACAAAAGGTTGAACAGAAAAATATCAAACATCAGAAGCAACTAAACCCTCCTAATTAGGCAATGCACATATGAAATGAAAAACCCCACCAAGATACATGGGTGACACATAAATTTGATGGGAAAAAAAAAACAATCCTCTTTTAGGAAAAAGACAATTTCAAGAGAAAAAGTAAAATGTTTCAAGAAGGAAAATGATAGAGGCCCAGTTCAGAATGGGTTCAATACCTAACCTGATTGGGTTATCCTTCTTTCAATCTTTAACTAAAAGTCGTCATACTGGCTTCTCTGATTTTCTAATTCAAGGAGCTATATTACTCGTAGCGTGTCCCTTCTGGGACATTCAATGAAAATGAAAGGAAAGATTATATACGCCTTATGCAAGGATATTACTCATAGCATAACCTTAAATGAAATTTGAAAGCAACTCCAACTGTAATACCAAATATATAGACATATAATTTATTATACAAAAGAGTTTATTAAATAACTCTGAGCTAATACAAGTTGATACAAGTGGCAAAATGGTCAATTTTATAACTTTCATATGTGGGTTTGATTCCCCTCTCCGTTGCCAAAGTCTTACTTGCCAAGGTCAAAAGGGTTAGTACAAGAACTATTCCCATAAAATTCAGGACCAATACCCACTATACTATCAAGCCCTATAATTGAAAGTAACTTGAGACATGACAGGACACCCAATGGCGGCAAGGATATAAATTTTGTATAAATTATATTCAATTTCTATTTTAAAATTTTATATAAATTTTGTTTAAAAATAAAAATATGTAATAGTTTAATTATTTAAATTACACAAATTTTTTATTTTCAAAACATATACAAATGTTTATTTAAATAAAAGCTAAATGATACTCATTTTTAAAATTGTATAGATCTCCCAAAAAATATTTCAGTGTTCTAAAAATAAAAAAATTAAATTAAAATTAAAATTAAATTTTTTTAATTTTAATAAATAAAAAATATTGATCTAAAAAAGGTATAAAATCAATATAGTTTTAATAAAATTTAAGTTATATTTATGTAATTAATTCCTTTAAGAATATTAATACTCCCTCCGTTCCCTTTTATAAAAAACTGTTAATCAATTTTACATATATTAAAAAATTTAGTTAAAAGGTGATTAATTATATTAAATTTATATGAAATTTCAATTATTTTTTAAAATTATCCCAATTCAATGAAGTTTATTAATAGTTAGAGAATCAAATTTAATATATCACTACCTATTGGTGTAATTATCCACGTTAATATTAATTGCTAACTTCAAGCCAATGATATTTTGGATAAAAAATTTAATGATTTGGACAATTCTAAAAGTATTTTATATTAAGAATTAAAAGAAATTCAAAAAAATTTCTTATAAAAGAAAAAGGATCCGGGGGAGTACCTTAGAATTTGAATCAAAAGTTATACTTAGGAATATTGTGAGAAATGAAAAATGGTAATGCAACAAAATCTCAACAAAAATGAACTTCTATTCTTTAACAAAGATGCTGTGGAACATCCCAACATTTGACAAGTAGTTTTTTTTTTTTAAAATAATAATAAAAGGCAAGTAGTTAAATTAGTGGAATTATCCTGTGCATGCAAGAAATGCATGCACACAAACACGTCTATGGTTCACTGAATAGAAATTGGTTGACGGGCTAATAAGTATATAACCGACTAATATTAATGAAATATGGGTACGATTAGAGTCATTAGTTGCATCTATATATCATGCATTTTTACATGCAATTGTGTCCCCATTGGGAGTTGAGGGCAGGCAGGGATGATTTTTTTTTTTTGCGAAAATAATGTCAATTTTTTTAAAAAATTTTGATATAGTTTTTGTTTAAAAATGAAAAATAGATTATACAATCTTTTATTTATTTGACTCACAAAAAATTTATATTTTCAAATATATAAATATTTTTTAAAATAAAAAACACAATGACACACATTTTTCAAAATTTTTTAAAATTTTATAGATCTTCCCAAATAGTTTGAGTATATTTCAAAAATAAAAATAATATAATTTCAACAAAATTCAGAAAAAGTTATGTAGTTTATTATTTCTTTCAAAGAGATATGAGGTGTTTTATAAAAATAAAAATGTGTAATTAATTTAGTAAATATAAAGGTTTTGATTTTAAAAAAAGGAATAAATTCAATTTAATTTCAGTAAAAATTAAGTCATATTTATGTAATTTATTCTTTTAAGAATACTAATAACTTAGAAATCGAATCAAAAGTTATATTTAAGAATACTAATAACATAGACTCCTATATGGTTGTTTGAATAGAAATTGGTGGTGGGCCAATTAGTATTGTATTTAGCCGAGTAACATTAATGAAAATATAGACGATTAAAGTCATTGGTTTCATCTATTCATCATGCATTTGTACATGCAACTTCATATTTACAGACCTTTAAATTCTCCCATCAACCTCCCAACGTTCGTATTTTCAGAGCATTCATGGCTTTTTGATCTTGGCTCCCTGCCCTTTGCATTCTTGCCATGCTGCAGCTACCTTCTTTTGGAATTTCATCACTAGGTCAGCTGTACAGTTTGGTGGCTCGACTCTCTCACTTTAAGCAGAAATTTGTTTTCCATCATAACACATCAGGTCGGTTCTCATCTTCTGCCCCTGCTCTTCTCTTGGTTTTGCTTTTTTGATAAGAGATATGGACCTAATGCAAAAAGATTACTTGTTAGAATGCATGACAACTAAGAAAACACATTGATTGCCATTTGCATTAATCTCCTGTACTTTTACACTGTATAAACAGAAGTTAAGTGGGCTTTGTAAAACACACAAGAATGAAATAATAAACTCAGTTAGCATCTCCAAAAACAAGACTAAATGTGATGCATTCTGGTTTTGCTCAGTAAGAATGTAAGTCGTCTGTTGTGAGCCTCATCTTTTGTTTAGGTTTCAATTCAATATTATTATGAATCAATGTATGATGATACATCCAAAAACGGACGTTCAGGTGAGAAAATAGATGTCACCTTCAAGCTGAGCAATTCCCTGTAGTTTCCTACAGCTGTCCACATGTTGAAGTCGACCGGCATACTTTTCCAATCTTGCCAGCCACAGAAACCATCTTCAATTATCAAATAAGATAGCAAATTGAAGCATCAAGATTCAAAAACCCATCTTCAAGTGCAGCATGCACAGCATTTTGGATTGGAAATTCATATGCTGGAGAAGGTACCTGACATTTTGCTAGGAAATTAGAGATGGTGATAATCTCATTGAAGGTATGTGACTCAGATCATGGCCAATCAGAAAGCAGGGCATGTGATTTCTTCCTCTCTGATCCCACATCACGATCAATAAGCAAAGGATGATAGCCCCAAACGTGAAGAGAATAAAGGGAAAGGACTAGACCTTCCTTAGCACAGCAACGGAGCCTCATGATCTCAACGGTGAAAGAGAAACAGTAGTGCATTTCCATGTTTCCAGTTTGAAGTCTATATCAGAAGAGTTTCCAATGTTCATTGCACAACTTATGAGAGCACATCATTGGAAAGAAAGGTGACTAAGGTTGTGTCTGAAGAGGTTGGGTTGTCCCATGCTCCTGCTCAATGATTTCAAGTAGTTGTCAATGAATAAACATTCCACTATATCTTATATGTTAAATTTTCAAAATATATAACTTCATAGATGTGTGAATCAGAGGGAAATTTTGATAGTCTTTTTCGAAAACACGTTGTTCCTCAACTATAATATTATATTTTGAGGAACTATGCATATGGAAGTTATATACAATCTTTTAATTTCAGTGCCATGATTAGCTCGAATAACATACATGTTTGAGATTGTCTTTGAGCAAGCAAGTCTGCTGGAAGCTTTTAATATATGCGACTTTGTAATTGTGATGAGACAGAATTAAGTGACTGATGAATTCCCAATACTAAGAAACATTCTTACACTTCTGGACATCATTCTATCTATGGTCAGAAGGACATTCTTGCTATGACCAATACAGAGAAAACTTGACCACCAATTGATGCGATTCTCATTATCTGGTCCAAATTTAGAGATGGAAACTGTTAAGTGTATGATAAGTCTCTTGAAATTAAGATTTGGATGAAAAACTAGGAAGAAACAGTGAAGAGTAAACATGTAAAAAATTAAATATTCAAATAACAAAATATAAGTCAACTCTTAAATTGAGTGTATCAGCTTAATTTAATCCCTTACAAATGTATGATCTGTTTTAGTGAACCAACATAAAATTGCCACTACTGGAAGGCACAGAAATGAAGAATTCTGATTATAAAATGAGATAAAGTATTGAATAGTCCTGAAAGAATTTTCAAATATCAGAATCCATTAGAGTTGTATTTTTGCACGAATCTCTGAGTCGATGGAGAGCTTTAAATTCACTCAACAACCTCCCAAAGTTCATATTCAGAGCATTGATGGCTTCTGACCTTGGCTTCTACCCTCTGCAATTTTTCACAGACTGCAACTATCTGCTTCTTGAATTTCTTCACTGGGCAGTACATTTTGATGGTAGGCTCTGTCACTTCAAGCCGAAATTTATTCTCCTTCAGAGCACAATAAGTTCGCATTCAAGTTCTGCCCCTTCTGGGTTGCATCATTAAAAAATAAATATGGACCTAATGCAAAAAGATTACTTGTTAGAATATGCGACAACTAAGAAAACATATATTGCCTTTTGGCCTTTGACTCCTATGATCTTGTGCAGTATAAACAGTCAAGTGGGGTTGGTATAACACGTAAGAAAAGAATAATAAACTTAGTTGGCTTCTCCTAAACAAAGATTAGATATTAAAAAGTTTTAAGCAAAGTAGGGCAACTAGATTGCAATCTGATTTTATTCTATATATCTTTTGCTGAGGTTTGGATAGAACATATTATGAATCAATATATATACATGTATGGTGATATATGCAAACAAACATGAACCTTCAAGTGAGAAAATAGAAGTCACCTTTAAGCAGAGCAATTCCCAACCTTGCAAGCCACATAAAGGAAGATTTTCAAAATTTATCAACAGGATGAAGGATCAAGAACCTACCCCTGAAGTAAAAGATCGAGCAGCCAGGAACGATGCAACCTTACTTCCTTCATCTTAGTTCTTTCAGAACCTCATTGGGCATAAAGAGTTGCACCCGCGATATATATATATATAGATCAGTTGATCTTTGATTTTGGATTGAAAACAAACATGCGAGAGTAGCTCATATCATCATCAGTCCCCATGCATGGGATGTGAGCTTTTCCCTGTCTTCTGAATTTCGGACTCTTGCTCAAGCTTAAAGGAAGGCAGCTTCGAATATGACCAGAATAAAAGGGGGAATCGGTAGGCCCTTATTGACTCTTGCCCAAACTATTTATTATTTATGAATTGTGTAATTTTCTATAAATTTTATATTTTATATTGATGATATTTTGAAGAATTTGTCAATTTCAAATAATTGCGAAGAAAAGTTGATATAATCTAATCTAAAAAATAATTGTACGGAGTTCCATGAAAAATATTTGAAAGATTGACAGAACGGGAAAAAAAAAATTGCAATTCCTTATATATTAGATACTTTATATTCATTAGTTTATTTTTCACTTGGAAGCGTTGAATTAACACTATATTGATTATTAGAAGCTAATTGTTGAGATAATTAAGAAAGAAAATGAGTCACACTTTGTTTAGTTTTAGTGCAGGTTTTACGCGTTGCTACCATTGTTGTGTACTAAAAAGACCAATTTTGTAATAAAAGTATAATTTTTTTTTTGAGGGACAACAAAAGTGTAATTTTGTGAATGAATAAATATTGCATACATATAAAAAAATTTTGGAATTCACGAGAAGGCGTAGATGGATCTTACCTGATGAGCAGGGAGACAATACATATATATATATGATGTTTAAGGAGCTTGTCGTTCGTAAGAAGTTCAAGTCAGTATGTCGTCATCAAGAATGATGCAGGGGTAGTACAAGCCTCCATGCATGGGATGTTAGCTTTTCCCTAGGTTCTGAATTTGGGCTCTTGCTTAGGCAGAGGTATGTAGCTTCAAATGTCCATAATAAAAATGGAATGGGTAGACCCTTCTTGACAACTATTGGAATCTTGAACAACACTGTTAATTAAGCAAACCATAATATTCAAATTGCAAATATTTTTTTTTTTTAAAAAAAATTGGATATGTAAGAAGAAGTATCATGCATGTGTAATTGACTTGTTAAGCGTATCATACAAAACATTTAGGTATGGATTAAAAAATGTATGACAAATAATGGTTTTTAAATCACAAAGCTAGCACAATTACTCATCAGAAGTGAATAAGGCCCTGTTGACAGTGTTTTCTATTTTATTGTTCTGAAAACAGTTTTGTAAAATTGTTTTCGAGAATAAGTTTTGAAAACAAGAAAAGAAAAAAATCTATTTGAATAATTATTCTCAAAATCATAACTAGTGAGTGATAGATGAGTTATTCAAAATTTATAACTTTACCATTAATGAGGTGGATGTTTCTCACATTTCCTTATGTTTTTTAAAACAAAAACTATAAAACACCTTAAAGGTGTTCTGAGTTTTCTGTTATTTTATTTTTCTATTTTTCAGAATAGTTTATAAGAAATAAGTTTACCAAAAAAGTTTTCTGTTTCAGAAATAAAATCAAACAAGCCCTAAGATTTGGAATAAATAATTTTCCTGAATGACTCTTACACGGACCTAGATAATTTTTTCCTGCTGACTTATATGTTGTTGTTTTTTAAAAGAAAATATCTATTTTTTCAATGTTCAAACCTACTAGTATACGTGAAGAAAAGTTGAAATAATAATTTTTTAAAAAAAATTGCACGTATAGTATGAATTGTGCAATATCTTACAGATTTTATGTTTTATATTGATGATTTCTTGAAGAATCTTTCCATTCTAACATTCAAACAAAAAAAAATATATTTGTGAAGATAAGTTGATATAATTTTTTTTTAAAAAAAAGTTGCACAAAATTTAAGAGAAATCACTCATAGTTTACCAATAGTACAACTCCTCATATATCTAATAATTTGTATCCATTAGTGTATTTTCACTTTGAAGCTTTGAATAATTAAAGCTACTTTCATTATTAGAAGATAAATGTTGAGATAACTAGGGAAGGAAATGAATCAAACTTTGTTTAGTTTTAGTGTAGCTTTTACCCGTTGCTATACCCTTGCTGTACATGTTTACTAAATAGACCAATTTTATAATAAAAGTGTAATTTTCTGAATGAATAAATCCACATAAAGAAAAGAAAGTTGGAATTCATAGATAGAGAAGGCGTTGATGGATCATACCTGATCAGTGGGGAGACAACATGATGTTTAAGGACTTTGTCATTCCCAACAAGTTCAAGTTAGTATCTCACCATCAAAACTGACGCAGGGAATGTGCGCAATCTTGGACCACTCTTTCCCTTTTTTCTTTTGGCACCTCTTTTTAAGCATCGGACTTTCACTAATTGATAGTTTATGAAGGGAAGTGGGCAAACCCTCCTTTGGGAAGCATTGCAGTTTAGGACACTGAGCCAATGCCAAGTTTGTCAAAGCGGACAAGTGGCAAAGACCCCTATAATCCAAGGTTCTAAGATTCCAACACTCATATAACTCAAGTTGAGTAAGAGTAGGTGGCAATAAGCCCACATCCGGAAGACACTCCGCATCTGCACCATAAATGACCAACCTTCGTAGGGATGTATGATTATGTAAATTCCACGCCATTCGAGAGGCCACCACTTTTGGGCAACTCCTGATCCTAAGTTCCTTCAGATTTGTTGGCAAGCCCCCTTTAGGAAGTGATTCCAATTGTGGACATCCCTTTATAGTTAGAGATAACAACGAGGGAAAGAGGACGTCCATACGGTCAGGCAATAATTTCAAACTCTCCATCTCTTCAATCCAACACCCTTCCAATTTGGGGGCCGTAAATCCTCCTGTTGGAAATGATACAAATTTGGGGCAGGAAGTGATTTCCAAATATGTAAGTGAAGTGAGATGATGATCGTGTCCCTCAACAATAGATAAACTTTCAAGATTACTACATCCTCTTAAATTCAGTGACTGAAGCTTAGGGAATAAATCAAGTGGAAAAGTCCTTAGAGAGTCACAGCTACTTTTTATGCACATTATTTGAAGGACATTATGCCCATGGAGCAATGGGAATTCTAGAGAAGCAGAGTTAGAAATGTCCAATTCTTCAAGGCATGTGTCGGCAAACACAGTCTCAAAAATTTCAACCGATAAGCATTCTGTGAAGGGGTCACAAATGCGGAGAACTTTCAGACTTGTCGGAAGATATTTCAATTGCACCTTTCCACAATTTCTAAGAACCAATTCATGAATAGCTGGAGCTTGCAAAAGTGAAGCCACAAGTTGCTCGCACTTGTCAATAACTAGTTTCGTTAAAGAAGGAAGCTGTGCAGGGATGTGGCCTTTCAACTTGGGACATTCTATTAAATAAAACTGACGTAAACATGGGAAAGCACCATGTGTATTTTCACATTTCCATTCCTCCCATCCCTTCATCTTCTCAAATCTCAAGATTTCAAGAAATACAAAAGGAGTGGTACAAGAACTATTGCCATAAAATTCAGGACCAATACCCACTATACTATCAAGCCCTATAATTAAAAGTGACTTGAGACATGTCAGGACACCCAATGGTGGCAAGGATAAATGAGATATGCAGTTCATCAACTCTAAGGACACTATATTGGACAATGTATTATCATAAAACCAAGACGGAAACTGAGAGTCACCATAGTTGCTAATTGATAACTTTTTCAAGTTTCGATGAGGTTGAAGATTCTCTAGTACCCCCTTTTCATTATGAGGTTCGTTATGCTTCATACTCCACCCCAACATTAGCTCCTCAAGGTGTATTTTATTTTTCAAATTGACGACCAAGGAATCCATTGGATGCGTTACATTCTGCAAATCGAGAATGGATAGTGTTCCTTCAAGATGAAGATCCCCTAATTGTTTGATGCTAGTCTCATCACATTTGCCCACATAAAATGATGACAAAACCTGGAGATATTTTAATTCCCGCAATTTCTTTGGCATCTTTCTCACCTTGGTTTCACGAAAATCAAGATGACACAGATTTATGAGTTTATGTAAATCTTTGGGTAATTCTTCCAAATCCTCACAAAACTCCAACTTTAATGTTTGCAAGTTATAAAGTAAGCATAGAGAATCTGGTAGTCTTCTTATTCCAGTTCTTGAAAGATTCAAATAACGTAGATGCTTAAGATTGCCCACAGACTTAGGCAGCTCAATAATGTTGAAAGAGCCTCACAAAGATAAGACATGTAAGCACCTAAACTTGAGCAACAAATTTTCTACCATCTTGTTGGACATCCGCATGCAATGATCATCCCAAATACGTGAGAATGTGCGCAATCTATTAGCTTTGTTTATAACTTCAAATCGTCTAGCATAATCACAAACCTCATGTAAATATGAAAAGTGGCGGGTAATTTTGGAGACATTTTGATCTTTGTCAACCTTCAACCTGAAACAGAAGTCTCCAGATGCATTCTTTGCCAAATCATTAATTAGATCATGCATTACATAGAGTGTTTTGCCTCGACTTGATTTTTGGAAAAATGATCTCAGTAGTAGATCATGAAACAACCTATCTCCTACGTCCTTCAAGTTTCTTCTTGGCTGTGCACTGAAAAAATTCTCAGCCATCCATAACTGAACTAGATGCTCCTTGCTAAATTCATAATCTTTGGGGAATATGGAACAATAAGCAAAGCATCTCTTGAGAACCGAGGGAAGGTGATAATAGCTCAATCTTAATGGTGCGAGAATATTGCTCTGCTCCTCCCATATCTCACTTTCCAATATGTCATTCCATTCCTCCATAGATAACTTGGTGTACAATAGACTTCCAATTGCTTTTAAGGCTAAAGGCAACCCCTTACATTTTTGGACAATTTTTCTGCCAATTGCTTCAGAATCAGAATTTGAAAAAGGAGCATCTCCATCACGCAAAGCATATTTTTTAAACAACAACCAACTATCTTCTTCTGTTAAATACATCAGTGAATGTATTTTAGTTGATCGCACAGTTGAAGCAACAATATCACTACGAGTGGTTACAAGAATTTTACTTCCGAAGGCCCCATAATTGAAAGGTGTCTGTAATGACTCCCAAAGAATATGTTCTTCGTTCCAGAGGTCATCCAAAACTAGAAGGAACCTCTTCCCAGTTAACATCCCCTTCAAATTAATTTGAAGCACATTTAGATCTGTATTGTCAACATTGGACATTGTTATTGCCTCAATAATTGCCTTGGTAACCTTCGTGACATCAAAGTCATCTGAAATACATACCCAAGCTTTGAGGTCAAATCCATCTTGCACCGTTGCATCATTGTACACAAGCTGGGCAAGAGTGGTCTTACCCAACCCGCCCATACCAACGATTGAAATGATAGATGGCCGGCTGCCATTGTTATTTTCTGATAGCAACCACTCAATGATCATGTCTTTGTCATCATTTCTACCATACGTTCCAGTTTCGTCGACCACCAAAGATGTTGTTGGCAACTTTCTCACTGATCCCACACCAACACATCTGTCGTCTTTCAATCCCAGTACATCTTTTTCAATCTTAAGATATTCCAGGTTGTCAAGGACTTGTTTCATCCTTGATTCGATTTCCTTGTCAAATGAACTACCAGAACCAGTGAATAAGTTTCGTACCTTGTCTGTCACAGTGCTAGATCGGGATTCAGCTTCCACCTTGCGCTTGGTGACTTCGTAGTCAATCTCATCTAAGACATCCTCAGCATCATACGCAGCATCTTTGACCTTATCGAGCCAGGCTTTCACATGTGGATCGCTGATCTGCTTTTGCTCTGCGTCATCAATAACCTTGTTGATGGATAAAAGACTGATGTTTAACTTGTTCAGCAACGTCTCATCCAGTTTTTTGCCTCGGAAGAAGTCAAGAACTTCACGAGAAATCAACCTGTCGAAAGCCACCTGGAGGAAAGAAGAGAGAATGGCACCACCAACCAATTCGAGAGCCATGGATGATGGAGTGTGTTTCTTTTCTTTTTTTGCTGAGAAGAAACTTGAGAGAGTGGTGCCAGAATAAGAAAAAGTGCAAATACATCAGTTTAGATTTCACCCAATTTGATGGAGGCCAGCCACTCAATGCGCAACGGGACAAAAGACTCTTGACTCTGCTTCGGTCCACATTGGCGGCAATCGCTTTTGTCCACTTGCTGCGCCTTTAATAATTAATAATTCCTTTTCTAAGATTGCCAAAGAAGAAAAAAGAAGTGATTTTCCCCTCCAAGAATTTTTATAACTTAACGTGAGAAAAGAGAGAAGGCACGAAATTCAAATCAATCCAAATTATACATGTTTCTTTATTTTTTTTAATTTTTACAAAAATCATGTCAATTTTTATTTTTAAATTTTATATAAATTTTGTTTAAAATAAAAAACAGATTATACAGTCAAAATCTAATATCTTTGAGGTATATTCCTTTCCCAAGAAAGCATATTTTGTAACGAACAGAAGTTTGTTTTTGTTGAGATTTTGATAAATAGATTCTTAATTTTAGAGTTGTGAGGTGTTATGTTTAAAAAAATGCATTTTTTTTTTGCAATTTTTGAGGAAGGCAATTGTTTATATGATTTCTTTTTCATGGAATTTTTTCATCCTGGTGAACCCTGGTGGAGAATATTCTCCACTTGCAAAGCATGCACATTGTAAGGTTGGTTGTCTGAATAGAAATTGGTTGATGGACCAATAAGTATTGTATTTAGCCGAGTAACATTAATGAAAATATAGCATCTATTTATCGTGCATTTTTTAAATGCTGCTCTATATTTACAGAGCTTTAAATTCTCTCACCAACCTCCCCACACGTTCATATTTTCAGAGCAATCATGGCTTTCTACCCTTTGCATTCTTGCCATGCTGCAACTACCTTCTTTTGAAAGTTCATCACTAGGCTAGCTGTACAGTTTGGTGGCTCGGCTCCCTCACTTTAAGCAGAAACTTGTTTTCCTTCATAACACATTAGGTCTGCACTCATGTTCTGCCGGTTCTCTTCTCTTGGTTTTGCTTTTTCTATAAGAAATATGGACCTAATGCCAAAAAAAAAAAGATTACTTGTTAGAATACATGACAATCATATAAGAAAACACATTTATTGCCATCTGCATTTGTCTCCTGTACTTTTGTGCTCTGTAAACAGAAGTTAAGTGGGCTTTGTAAAACGCATAAGAATGAAATAATAAACCCGATCAGTTGGCATCTCCAAAACCAATATTAAATGTTATGCAATCTGGTTTTGCTCAACAAGAATGCATGTTGTGTGTTGTGAGCTTCGTCTTTTGTTGAGGGTTGGATTCAATGTTATTATGAATCAATGTATGGTGATATATGCAAAGTTGGACGTTCGGGTGAGAAAATAGACGTAACCTTTAAGCTGAACAATTCCCTCTAGTTTCCTAGAAGCTGTTAATCTCTTACAGTCCACCAGCATACTTTTCCAACCTTGCCAGCCAGGCAGCCACATAAAGGAAGGTTTCCAAATTATCAAATGAGATAGCAAATTGAAGCATCATGATCCAAAAACCATCCTCAAATGCAGCATGCACAGCCATCTTTCTCAATGAAGATCACAAAAAGACTACATGCACATGGAGGACACTAACGTCTTGACAACCTTATCCAAAGGCAAACTCAAACAACTGTATTAGTCAACAACTGAGTGTATGAAACTAATGACAGTACACAAAGAACAAAATCTCAGAGAGATTGTCAAGAAGAAAATGGATTTTAGCAGCTCTGAATCTGAATGCACTTCCATTAGAGGTTTATTTTTGGATGAATCTGTAGTCTTGTTGGAGAGCTGTAAATTTACTCACCAACGTCCCAACGTTCATATGCAGAGGAGTAATGGCTTTTGACCTTGGCTTCTATCCTTTGCATTTTGGCCATGCTGTAACTGTCTGCTTTATAAATTTCTTCACGAGGCAGTACATTTTGGTGGCTTAGCTCCCTCCCTTCAAGAAGAATTTTATTTTCCTTCAGAGCACATCAAGTCTGCACTCATGTTCTGCCCCTTTTGGGTTTGAAGTTTCAATAAGAAATATGGACCTAATGCAAAAAAGATTACTTGTTAGAATATATGACGACTTAGAAAAGACAATATATTGCCTTTCAGTGGTTGGCTCTTGCAATTTTGTACAGTAAAAACAGAAGGTAACTTGGCTTTAGTAAAACATATAAGAATAGAATAATAAACTTAGTTGGCATCTCCAAAACCAAGAATAGACATCGACACGTTTTAACTGTTCAGTTCTGTTGCAGCTTATGCTACTGTTGCTGTTTAAATAAAAGAAGATTTCTAATTAACAATTTGTCATTCAAAAGCTCATTTTAGGATTTCATCATCAATATTTCAGCAAGGCATGTAAGCAATCTTCCTAAATCATGGCATTTTGTTTTTATTGAGATCTGGATGTAAAAATGCTATCATGAAATATGAAGTTATATATGTGAACAAGGATATATGTTGAGAGAATAAACTGGAAGTCACCTTTAAGCCAAGTGATTGCCTTTGAAAGGTTCCACAGCTAGCACCAACAAACTTGAGCCACCATGGCTGTTGACAGATATGATTTCAAATTATTCAACAAGATAACAAATTAAACAATCCATAACCAAAAAGCTGAAAGATCAAGAACCTACCCCTAAAGTAAAAGCTCGAGTAGCTAGAAATGATGCAACATTATTTCCTCAATCGTTGTTTTCCAGGGACCAAGATAACAAATTGAACAATCCATAACCATATGCAGCATGCACAACATCTCGGATTCAAAATTCATTATATAGGCAATTAGAGATGGTGATAATCTCATCCATGGTTTGTGACTCAGATCATGACCAATCATTAAGCAGCGAATGTGATTTCTACCCCTCTGCTCCCACCTCGTGATCAATAAGCAAAGGATGATAGCCCCAAATGTGAAGAGAACAAGGGGAAATGAGGAGACATCCTTAGCAAAGCTTTTTACTGCATTTTCCAATATGAATAGTCATCTATGTTCATTGTCCAGCTTATGGAAGTTCGTCAAGGGAAAGAAAGGTGAGCAAGGTTATTTCCGAAGAGGTTGGGTTGTCCCCTGCTCCTGCTCAATGATTTCAAGTAAGTGAATAAACATTACCAGTATTTTACCAAAAAAAAAATACCAGTATATCTTATATATTACATTTTCAAAATATATAACTTCATATATGTGTGAATCAAAGGGAAATTTTGATAGTCTTTTTCGAAGACACATAGCTCCTCAACTCTCATAATGCTTGTTCAGAAAGTAAATATATGGAAACTAGAAATCTTTTAATTCTAGTGCCTGATAGGCTCCAATTACATACATGTTCGAGATTGTGTTTGAGGAAGCAAGTCTCGTAGAAGTTTCCAACATGCCACTTTCTAATAATGATAAGAGAAACGAGTGACTAATGAATTCCCAATCACATTTTAAAATGTTATCAAGGCTACACAACATATTTTTATACAACAATAACAATAACATTAGTCTTATCCCACTATAATATATTTTTACACATGGACAGAAATATATTTTTACCACATTCTAGTGTATATAAGAGTGACATTCAATACTGACAAACTTTCTCACACTTTATACATTCTATTCATGGTCAGATAGACATTCCTGCTATCACCAATATATATGGAGAAAAACAGATGACCAAATTGATGTGATTCTCATAAACTGGACCAAATTCAGAGATGGAAAATGTATTGATAAGTCACCTATAAGCAGAGCAATCCCAAACTTGCCAACCCCACATCAAGGGAGATTTTCAAATTTATCAAATGAGATTGCCCGTTGAGATAACAAATTGAACAGTCCACAACCGATAAGATGAGGATCAAGAAGTTACCACTAAAGTAAAAGCTCGAGCAATCGGGAATGGAGCAACATTACTTCCTTAATCTTATAAGCAAGAGTAGTTCATATGATCGGATCTCCATGCATGGGATGTGAGCTTTTCCCTGTCTTCTGAATTCGAGACTCCTGCTCAAGCAGTGGAATGTCGCTTCAAATGTCCAGAGTAAAAGGGGGACTGGGTAGTTCCTTCTTGACAAGTATTGGAATCTTGATCATCCCTGTCAATTCAGCAAACCACATAATATTAAAATTGCAAAGAGAGAAATATCAAATCTTTCAAAGAAATTGGATCCACAGGAAGCAGTATTATGTCATGTCACGTGTAACTGACTCATTATGCTTGTCATACATTTATGGATTTAAAAATGTATGAAAAATACTAGTCTATTACATCACAAAGCACAATTATTTATCAAAAGTCAATAAGATCTGGGATAGGAAGATTTCCTAAATTTCTTTCAGATACTTAGATAATTTTTATCCAGTGGACTAAATTTTTTTTTTGGAGAATCTATCTGTTTTTTTCACATTCAAACTCTAGTAATATGTGTGAAGGCAAAATTGAAATAATTAAAAGAAAAATTGTAGGGAACTATTAGTAATTTATGAATAATGTAATTCTTTATAGATTTTATATTTTATATTCATGATTTCCTGAAGAATCTATTCATTCTTTTAACATTTAAACCCTACTAATATAATTGAAGAAGAGTTACAATTTTTTTAAAACATTGTACGGAGTTTAATAAGATACATATAAAAAGACAGATAGAATCTTGGGGGAAAAAAAGAAAAGAAGACTAATAGAATAAAAGAAAAAAAAGTTGCAAGAAATTTAAGAGATACAATACTATTCATAACTTTTGAATAATGCAAATCCTCATAAATTGGATATTTTTTATTAGTTTATTTTTACTATGAAGCTTAGAATTTAACACTACATTGAATATTAGAAAAACACTTTTTTTTAAAGTTTTTGTAATTATTCACAAGATAATACATAAGGAAGGAAATGAATCAAACTTTTATAATAGTTTTGATGTGCGGCTTTTACCAGTTGCTATTTGCTACCCTTGCAATCAACTAAAAAGACCTAATGTTATAATAAAAGTGCAATTTTGTAAATGAATATATAAATGCACATTAAAAAAAATTGGAATTCATAGAGAAGGCTTAGACCATACCTGATAGGGTGGGGAGGCAATATGATGTTTAAGGACATTGTCATTCACAGGAAAAGTTCAAGTCAGTATCTGGCCATCAAACCTGACGCAGGGGATGTGAGCAATCTTGGACCACTCTTTCCCTTTCTTCTTTTGGCACCTCTTTTTAAGCATCGAACAGTAACAAATTTCTAGAGTATGAAGGGAAGTGGGCAAACCCTCCTTTGGGAAGCATTTCAGTTTAGGACTGTGTTGCAGTGCCTATGAGCGCAAAGCAGACAAGTGGCAAAGACCCCTATAATCCAGGCTACTAAAATTTGAACAGTTAGCTAAACAAAGTCGAGTAAGAGTAGGTGGCAATAAGCCTACATCAGGAAGACACTCCACTTCTGCCTCTGAAATGATCAAGCGTTGTAGGGATGTATGATTATGTAAATCCCACTCCATTCCAGAGGCCACCAGTTTCAGACAACTGCGGATATAGAGATCCTCCAGATTTGTTGGCAAGTCCCCTCTAGGAAATGATTCCACTTGTGGACATTGGTTTATATGTAACACTTTCAATGAGGGAAAGAGGACGTCCATATGAGGCGGTGATTTCAAACTCTACATCTCTGAAATCCAACACCTTTCCAATTTTGGGGCCTAAAATCCTCCAGTCGGAAATGATACAAATTTAGGGCAGGAACTGATTTCCAGATCTGTAAGAGAAGTGAGATGATGATCTTGTCCCTCAACTACAGAAAAAGATTCAAGATTACTGCACTCCATTAACTCCAGTGACAGAAGCTTAGGGAATAAATCAAGTGGAAAGGTCCTCAGAGAGTCACAACTACATTGGGATTAAAATTAAGTTAAGATAAAATAATGTTTATAAAAATTAATTTTAGATAAAGTAAGTTTGTTGTAAGTTGTTATATTTGGATATTCTTTTTATAAAAATAAGTTTGACAAAAAAATCTGTTTAGATAATAAGGGTTAAAAGTATTTTTAAATGTATAATATAAAGTAAAGTTGTTTCTCTTTTTTCAAAACTCATGTTTTGTTAAAAGAAAAGAAATTTTTTTTTTCAAAATCACAATTTAACCCACTTTTTATTTTTAAAAAGGGTAATTTATGTTTGACCAAACACGTATTCTTAGAAAACTATGATTTCAACCATGGTTTCTTTCTAAAAAAGATGAACCTTTTAACCATGATTTTTTTTTTAAAAAAAAAGATGAACCTAACATGCATTTATCCGTATTTTTTGAAGGAAGTTATGACCACGAAGCAACGGGAATTCAAGAGAAGCAGAGTAAGAAATCTCCAATTCTTCAAGGCAAGTATTGGCAATCATCTGCTCAATTTTTTCATCGGAAAAACATTTTGTGAAGGATTCACTGATGCGGAGAACTTTTAGATTTGACGAGAGATATTCCAATTGCACTCTCCTACAATTTCTTAGAACCAATTCATGAATAGCTGGAGCCTCCAAAAGTGAAGCCATAAGCCGCTTACAATTGTCAATAACTAGCTTCTTTAAAGAAGAGAGTTGTGTAGGAATGTGCTCTTTCAACTTGGGACATTCTTCTACATAAAACTCGGGCAAACATGGGAAAGCACCACATCCATTTTCAAATTTCCATTCCTTCCATCCTTTCATTTGCTTAAATAGTAAGATCTCAAGGGATACAAACGGGGTAGTACAAGAACTTCCCATAAAATTCAGGACCAATAGCCACCATAGGATTAAGTCCTATAAGTGAGAGTGACTTGAGAGATGATAGGAGGCCCAATGGTGGTAAAGACAAGCAATATTTACAGTTGCTCAACTCAAGGGACACTATATTAGACAATGCATTATCAAAAAACCAATATGGAAACTTAGCATCACCATAGTTGCTAATTGATAGCTTTTTTAAATTCCGATGATGATGAAGATTCTCTAGCACCTCCCTTTCATTACCAAATTCCTCATTCTTCATATTGCACCCCATTGTTAACTCCTCAAGGTTTATTTTATTTTTCAAATTGGCAGCTAAGGAATCCATGGGATGCAATACATTTTGCAAATCTAAAATGGACAGTGTTCTTACAAGATGAAGTTCTCCTAGTTGTTTGATGTTGGTCTCATCACAATCCCACATAAAATGAAGATAAAACTTGAAGATCTTTTAATTCCCCCAATTTTTTTGACATCTTTCTCTCCTTGATTTCATGAAAATCAAGATGACATAGATTTATGAGTTTACACGTATCTTTGGGCAATTCTTCCAAATCCTTACAAAACTCCAACTTTAGTGTTTGCAAGTTATAAAGTAAGCATAATGAATTTGGTAGTCTTTTTATCCTCATTCTTGAAAGATTTAAATATCGTAAATGTTTAAGATTGCTCACTGAATTAGGCAACTCAAATATGCTGTTGCCTGACAAAGATAAAACATGTAAGCATCTAAACTTGAGCAACAAAAATTTTATCATCTTGCGAGACACACCCAAGTACAAATATGATTCATCGTTACATAAATGCAAGAAAGTACGCAATTTGTTAGCTTTGAGTATAGGATCAAATAGTCTAGCATTATCATCATACTCAGTCAAATATGAAAAGTAGCGTGTAATTTTTGACACATTTTGTGATTTATCTACTGTCATCCTGAAACAAAACTCTTGAGATGTATTCTTTGCCAAATCATTAATCAAATCATGCATGACATAACGTGTTTTATCTCCACTCGATTGCTGAAAAAAGGATCTCGACAATTGATCATGGAACAACTGATCTCCTACAACCTTCAAATCCATCCTTTGTCATGCACTGAAAAGATTCTTAGCCATCCATAGTTGAACTAGATGCTCCTTGCTAAATTCATAATCTTTAGGAAATACGGAACAACAAGCAAAGCATCACTTGAGAAGAGAAGGAAGATAATGATAGCTCAATCTTAAAGCTGGGAGGATATTGCTATCCTCTTCCCAAATCTCACTTTCCAAAATGTCATTCCATTCCTCCATAGATGACCTCATATACAATAGACTCCCAATTGCTTTTAAAGCTAAAGGCAACCCCTTACATTTTTTAATAATTTTTTTACCCATTACTTCAAATTCAGCATTTAGACAACGGGCGTCCCCATCATGGAAAGCATATTGTTTGAACCAACTATCTTCTTCTGATAAATACATTAGTGAATATATTTTGGTTGAGCACACAGTTGAAGCAACAACGTCATTGTGGGTGGCTACAATAATTTTACTTCCAAAAGCCCCAAAATTGAAAGGCATTTGAAAGGCCTCCCACTGAATATAAATTTCATTCCAGAGGTCATCCAAAACTAGAAGAAACCTCTTCCCAGTTAACATCCCGTTCAATTTTTTTTGTAGCATATTTAGATCTTTAAAATAATTTTGCTTTGCTAGTTACATATTTGGTCTCTTCATAGGCAATCTCATCTAGGACATCCTCAGCATCATACACAGCATCTTTGACTTGATGGAGCCAAGCTTTCACATTTGGATCAGTGATCTCCTTTTGCTCTGCATCGTCAATAACCTTGTTCATGGATAACAAACAAATGTTCAACTTGTTCAGCAATGTCTCATTCAGTCTTCTCTTCTGGAAGAAATCCCGAACATCACGAGAAGCCAGCTTTTCAATAGCCACCTGGAAGAATGAAGAGAGAATAGCCTCGTCAACCAAGTCAAGAGCTATGGATGATGGGCCGTACGTGTTTTTTTCTTCTGCAGAGAAGAAATTTGAGAGAAAGGAAGTGATAGTAATAGCAGAATCAAAAGCGGACAAGGCCAATGTGTGTTAACGGTTTAATAGATGCATTTGTTCACCACTCACCCAATTTGAGGAAGGCCAGCTAGCACATTCGCAGAAGGACAGACACTCTGCTCCAGTTCTTCGCCTTTTTCCACATGCTGCACCAATAATAATTGCTTTCCTTAGATGGTAAGAAGAACTTTCATAACCTGAAAGTGAGAAAAGGGAGAAAGGCTAGAAAATTGAAATGGAATCCAGCAGGATGATTTTTTACAACAACAATATTAGTCTTGTCTCATTAAATAGAGTCAATTACATGAATTATATAATATCAATGGACTATATTAAACACCATCTCTTTGGATAAATCATTTATCAAAAGGTTACATCTTATAACTTCTTTTAGTGTCCTTCTTGGTCTTCCTATACACCTTTTAATAGAGCTTCACGTCATTTGATCAACTCTTTTTACTAGCTCCATTTTCTCCTTGATTGGTGTTATTATGATTTTCCTCGTATTAGTATGATTTTTTTTTAAATTATACATGAATTTTTATCATAAAAATTATATCTAAAATGTAAAGGAGGTTCAAACAGTAAATTAAGAGGGAGGGGTGAAAAAAAATTGGAGGAGGGAGATTATAATAACACCAATCTGAAGGATGAGGAGGAAAATTTAATGTCTCTTAGTAAACTTTATTTTTATTAAATTATGAGTTTTTATTATCTTGAAATTATGTATATATTTTTTAAGAAAATAAAAAGTAAGTTATAAAATCTTTTATTTATTAGATTATGTGGATGTTTTATTTTTAAAACATATATAAATATTTTCTCAAATTAAAAAGTAAATGATACAAATTTTTTGAAGTTTTGTTAAAATTATTTAGATTTCCTATCTATTTTTAAGAGATGTTTGAGTAAATTTTAAAAATAAAAAATTTATATGATTTCAAAAATTAAACAAATGTAAATTATTTTTAATTTTAAAGAAATATTAGGTATTTTTAAACAACAAAAAATGTATAATTTTAATAAACTTAAAAAATTATGTTGATTTTAGAAATGAAATAAAATGAATAAAATTTCAATAAAACTAAAGTAATATATATAATTTATTTTTTTAAAACACCATTAACTTGGAATTTAAATCATAAGCAAGAATATTGTGAGAACTTTCTAGATATAAATATGTGCTCCTTTTGGTTTTAAATATAAGAAAATTTTAGGAGAGTTGTTTTCGTTTAAAATATAAGAAATAAAAACAAATATTTGGTATAATATATATTTTTACTCTAAGAATACCCCCTTGTTAATTGATCTAGTATAGTATTTGGGGAAATTTGTGATTTTCAATTATTATTAATGAATCTAGTAAAAAAAATCATTAATTGAGGATAATTTAAAAAAAAGTTTTGTCATAAATTAAATGACATTAGTTTCTCCCTTTTTTATGAAAAAGCGAGAAACATGCTCAAACAACTAGAAACAAACTAACAACAAAGCAACCTATCATTTAGAGTCAGGAATATGGTACAATCCACGAGTTAACTAGTTTAACTCGTGAAAAGGTAGAGGTTGGATTGCAAAAAATGCAACCCATTTAAAACAAGCCAAAATCAACTCAAACCAAATAACCTGCGAATTATACAGGTTGGCCTACCCTTACTTTTTAGTGGAAATGGGAGACTCATTTTTCAGCCAGAAAATGATGCCATCTACCATTAAGAACTAGAAAATTGAAATTAGTATCATGCACAATTGCACGCACACACCACATGGTCCACACCACCCCACCACACCAATTCTCCATTTCTCTTTACAAGGGTTTTTGGTTTTCTCAATCACAACTCACAATCAAGAGTCCATTTGGTCAAGGTTGAAGTAGAATAAAGGAGGTGGACTGGTGTCTAGCAGAGTAACTAGCAAAGCAAGGCAACAAGCAACAGTGCGACTGGGTGCAAAGGTTTTCAATTTCTTATTTTTTGTCAATTTCTGATTGGTGACAGCAAGCCCCCACCTCTCAAGCTCTCATGGTCCAAATCGATCAACCCAAGAGTAGCTGTGTTGACTTTCTAATCATCAATTTCTGATCGTGTTTGACTTCAAGAATTAGAGTGTGTGATTGGGAGTTTCGAGATTCCTCTTCCTACAGTCAAGTGTAATTGTGTTTTGCTCCGCCCTCTCTGTAAGTTAGTTATGCTTATGCTTCATCTTGTCTTGTTAGCATTGGATAGAGAATGGAATTTCCCTCCCTTCTGGACATCTCTTATGTGTTGCTCCTTTTGTTGATGACTGTGAATCTGTGAGTTTGCTGTTTGTCTTTTTTTTTTTTTTCTGGTGATGGTTTTGATCATTATACACGTTTTTTTTTTTACACTTGCAATACTAGTATATAACATGTCAAGCATTGAGAAGAACACAAATGTTGATAATATTGCTAATGTCAATGCTATTGCTCCTCCTTCTTTTGGTTCTAGTTTTGCCAAAGAAAGTCAAGATAAAAAAGAAGAAGAAGAAGCAAAAAACTTGTACTTCAATGTATGGAATTATTTTACTAAAACATAGTTGATGGGAAAGAAAAGGCTACCTGTAATGGTTGTAGAAGACCATATATACTGTGTAGTCAAAATGAGACTTCAACTTTTTCTTGTCATATTGAGAAGTGTAAAGATCTCCCTAAGTATCATAGTGATGGTGAGATGTTAGATCAAGCTACAAAACTAAGATCTAAATTGATCAAAAGCATGTACATGAACTCATTTCCATGGCAATAATTGAACATGATCTGTTATATTCTTTTATGGAATATAGATGGATTAGGGATTTACTAAAGTATATGAATTCTGATGTGAAGATTGTCTATAGAAAAATTGTTGTGCTTGATGTTAGGAAGTTTTATGAGGAACAAAAAGAAAATTTAAAGCAAGCCACGTCAAAATGTCCTAGAAGAATTTGCTTAACCTCTGACTGTTGGACTGTTGTTACTTCAAAAAGTTATATATGTTTGATTACTCATTTTGTAGATGACAAGTAGAAACTTGATAACAGTAAGATACTTTCTTTTTGTACACTATTAGAAAAATTAAAATTAGTGATGAATTATTTGTGAGGGACCAACATCCGTCACTAATTTTTTATATTAGTGACGACTTAGTGATGACTTGAAAAAATCGTCACTTTTCTTACAAAACCTCCAACCTTAATGACGGACAAACATCTGTCACAAATAAAAATTTTAATTTGTAACGAATTAGTGACAACCACTAAAAGTTGTCAAATTTTTTCCCCCAAATCACATAATTTCTAGCGGAAACCTTTTTGTCACTAACATTTGTCAATAAAATTTTTAACTAGTGACACATTAGTGACTGAAATGAAATCTTGCATCTTTGATTTCTGGATGGTAGTCCACTACTGTGGACAAATTTTTCGTTATGGCATAAGTGCTTGACTTTGTTCTGTTTGCTGCTGGGATTTGTTTGGAAAATTGAGGGACATGCAACAATTAAAAAAAATATATATATCTAAATACTATAACTTTGAAAGATTTTATCAAAATACTATATTTGAAATCACAATGTTATGATACATTTTGAATTTTTTTAAAATAAAATAGCAGAAATCGTAAAATCCAACCAAACTTTGTACTCAAAATGATACATGATACAAGTCGTGAGCTCCAACCACGACTTGTAGCATGTTTTGTTTTTTAAAATAAAATAATGTAAACCGTGTACTCCCTCTCCGCCACAACGCTTTCTGACTTTTTGTTAATAAGAAAAAATAATTATAGTAATAATTACTAGGTAATAATTAATAATCAAGTAATAGATATGACTATTAAATAATAATTTCAATATAATTAACCCATTTTTATAATTATTTAATAATGATATACTTTCTCTGTCCCATATTATAAAATAAGTAGTGGGGTTTTAATATAGTCTTCTTTGTTAGTTTTACTTCTCATTAATATAATATATAATATTATAAATTATGTTAAAATAATAATAAAAATGAGTATTTAATAGGGGTAAAATATAGATATTTAGATTTTTTTAAAAAAATTTAATGATGTTATTTTTATTTTTTAATATAGGTGAATCCCTAAATATTACTTTACACTAAGGGACCAATGGAGTCAATTGTAAGCTTCCACCACTTTTTTCATTATGTTGGTTTTTTTTTTTAATAAAATGATGGAAATCGCAATGTACAAATACGTTTTGCATTTTTTTTTTAATTACAAATCGGACGAGACACCACGGAAAGCCTATCAGATGTGTTATTTTTTTAATAATGTAAAATTGATCAATCAATTAGTAGGTAATAGATATAATTATAATTATTAGGTAATTATTAGATGATGATTATAATAATTGTTAATGAAAAATAATAATAATAATTATTATTATTAGGTAATAATTAATAATTGAGTAATAAATATAATAATTAAAAATTGTCAAAAAAAAGAAATTAATTTTTAAACATAAAATATTTTAATGAATTAATTAGGAATTATTAAATTTTAATTAATAAAGGCCAATTTTTACAACAATTAAAGATAAAAATTTTTCTTTCATTGGGAAAAATTGTTTACCCTAGGCATAATGATTTCTTATATTACATCTTAATTTCCTTTAAACATATTGTGGTTACCTCTATCTTATAGGCTCTTTATATTGAAATTCAAGTGACTATGTGGCAATTGCAGTTGGTGGGGTGTTTAAATTAAATACAGGAGACTCATTAGAGGAATCGACTGCTGGGGGGTCATAAATGCTTTATTTGATGACCCGCCTACTTCAAATGAGTAATTGTTATACTTGAGTTCAAAAAGTGTTGAATTCTTCAATAAAGTCATGGATAACCCGAATTGATCTAAATTGGACAAGCTAAACTGGAATAAGAATGATGGTGGCATATAATGATATTGAGTAAAAATACCTGAAAAAGAAGTGATTTTTTGATTTTTTTCCTTTACATCTTCCACTACATCTTGATTTTGTTCCTCTTATTCTTCAACAACAATCGATGGTTGAGCTAATAAATAGTCACCACGTCACTTACTTGGTTTACCTTGAGCAATCACTGGACATAGTAGTGTTAATTCAGATGTTTTGATGATTCTAAAACAAATGAGTTTGGAGATCCAATATCAAAGGAACATAAGAGAAATAAAGAACAAAGTTGAAGTTTCCTGAAGATTGAAGAGCTGTTTTGTATGCCTTAAGAAATTATTTGTAAAAGAAGGTAGTTGATCTTTGAATTTCAATTAACCTAATATTAAATGAGATAACTAATTGAATGATTAATTATTAGTTCACGATTTCAAAATGGTTTTCAAGAAAATAGCTATCTTATGAGGATAAAACTTCAATATCAAAATAACTCTAAGTGTTTGATTGGTTTTCATAAACATGTTTTAGTTTATGGGGATAAGGTCTCAATTTCAAAAATGTTTCTAAGTGTTTACCTGTTTTCAAGTAAATATTTTACCTTATATGTATAATCATTGAAGATTATGGGGATAAGGTCTCAATTTCAAAAATGTTTCTAAGTGTTTACCCTATTTTCAAGTAAATATTTTACCTTATATGTATAATCATTGAAGATTATGGGGATAAAGACTCAATTTCAAAGCTTTTTCAAAGTCCATTATTCAATTTCATGAAAAGGGATTAAGGTTATCCGCATAACATAGTTTGAGAATCAAGTTCTCAAGTCTATCCAAGTGGTTATCCTAATAAGATAGGTATCTTATCCGCATAAGGAAGTGAACAATGAAAGCAAGTGATACTATACAACCCGTTATTCGCATAACCTAGGTAGGTTGTCCGCATAACATGTGTTACAGAACACTTGGACTTTTTTTCTGTTAAAAGGTTATCCGCATAACCTAGGTAGGTTGTCCGCATAACATGTGTTACAGAGCACTTGGACTTTTCTCTGTTAAAAGGTTATCCCCGTAACCTAGGGAGGTTATCCACATAACCTATCATTCAGAGTACTTGAACCTTCCTCGAGAAAACAGGTTATCCGCATAACCTAGGGAGATTATCCGTATAACCTATGTTACAGAACTCATAGCTCTTCTTCAGCAAAGCAGGTTATCCGCATAACCTTGAGAGATTATCCTGATAACTTAAGTTTCACAAAGACTCAGTTTAAGAAAAACTTAATGTTATCCTAATAACTGAGTGGGTTTTCATGAAAATGATTTTGAGCTAAAACTTAGTCATTCTGGGTAACACGCTATCCGCATAACCTAGCTAGGTTATCAACTTAAAAAAAGTTTTACGTTGAAAACAAAGGCAAACAGTTACCCATTATTTGTATAACCTAAGGAGGTTATCCATATAACCTCTGTCAGATGTATTTAATATGGTAGGTGAACTGCTATTTTTCTGAGAATAACGGCTAATCTTTGTTTCTAACAGATAGTTCTGCCTCAAAACTATAAATAGAACCTCATTGAAGTTGTTGGACAATGAGAAAAACAATATATACGTCAAAACTCTGTTGATTCGATTTTTGATTCATTCAAAGGTTACATATCCTCTATTTTACTCATTCATTATATATTAACTTTCATATCCTCTCTTTTGAGAGAGTTTTCATTCTATATATATTTACACACTTGTAGAGAGTGCTTAGTGTAAGAATATACTAAAGGAGGTTACTTACTCTTGAGTGAGAAGAGTAAGAGAGTTTGTCTCAGCTCAAAGTTCGAAGCTGGTATTGTACTGCGGTCATTGCAAGAACTTATTCAAATCTTGCAAGGGATAGTGGAGAAATTGTAAGCGGTGGCTTGAGGACTGAATCTAGGTCAAGTGGAATAGACCGAATCAGGATAAACTACTGAGTCTTCTTCCCTTTACTTTTTATTTCTTATACTCTGTTTTCAGTAATCTTTTAGTATCACTATTATATTTCATCTTTGTAGAAAAATTTCAATCTTCCCAATTCACCCTCCTCTTGGAAAGCCAACTGAACTAACAAGTAGATCAATTGCAAGGAGAGCAACCTGAGATACCACGTTGTAATGTTATTCTCTTAATGCCATATTCCCTAGTTGACATTTGCAAAGGGTCTTGAAATTTAAAATAAAATTTAACTAAAATATATATTCTAAAAATATTTGTGTTCATGAAAACTTTATTATCTGACTATCTTATTGATAAATATTTAATTTAAAAAATATTATTCAAATATTTTATTTTATGTGTTTATTATAGTTTCATTATTTGAAATATCATTATATAGTATCTGAATATAGAATTTTCTGAATAATATAAATTAATGAAGTATTACATTAATAATGGTATCATCTTATAATCAACAAAATTTTATAGAATCAGTTCATGGTTAAATATCTTTTATTTGTTTATAAAAAAATAAATATATTTTATTTTTTATAATAAAACCACCCAATATCCCAAAACTACAATATCTTGTTTTCTTCACCTACAGATAGTTTGAACATGAGATAAGGTTAATATTATTTTTTTTTAAACCCTGTAATGTATATAAACATCTTATTTCTCGAAGGCTATCTTTGATGTTAGAAATTTAATTACTTAAATCCTCTCGTTTATAATTTGTCACTCTAAAAAATTATCTTTGATGCCAAAGAATTGTTTTGCGCACATTGCAACACTTACTATACCCCATAATGATATTACAACAAACAAGCACACTTTAAATGTTAAATATAAATTTAAATATAAAAAAAAATTGACTGACACTATGTTAGTCTTTTACTGAAGTCGGCTTCAGAAAATATTAAAAAAAAATTCATAAGGTGTCAAACCAATTTGCATAAAATTGGTCAAACACATTTCAACTTGCTTTAAGAAAATCAAATTTGTAGTATTCAGACAAATGTTTTTGAATATGTAGTATATTGGTATTTTCTTTTTCCATTTATTATGTATGAATCAAAAAGCCGATTTGTCTAGATATGTCACTGTCTTGTTTATATGTTTTTTTTTACCAGTAACTAATTTGCCTATAAAATTGCGAACAGATCACGGTCTGCTTATTGCGCTCACTAGTCCTGCATATAAAAATCTTCACCGAAATTTGAAGCCCATAAAAAACACACACACACACACACACACACACACAATATCTCTGTATTGTGAACACTTTAATAAGTTTGTGCGGTATATTTTTATGAACTTGGTATATTCATATGATCAAACGAGTTATGGCATGTTGATTAATGGTTATTTAATTGCAAATATAAATTGCATCTTGTTTTTGATGCAAATCATGTGTTTAGTCTCTAATATCTTTTCTGGGTAATAAAATTGTCTTCTATTTTTTGCATATTGACTTAGTATAGGTCTACAACTGGGGACACGAATGATTGATTAAGATATATATCAAGGTTCACCAATTTAAGCTTCATTATCTCTATTGATAATCCATCTTGTTATAATTTCAGGCCTCAGATCTCCAGTACTACTATGTGCTTGGAAAATGTTTATACTTGTTATGTACTGACATGGTTGTGGAACATCTGTGTTCATTCCAAATGTATTTTGAAATTCACAGGACAATTTCAACCTTTTTTTTTTTAAGACAACCATGAATTTCAATACGTTCACATGACAAAATATGAGAGAAATTAAGCTGCACCAAGATACTTTGACATCACCTCAGATGGTTAGTTGGAACAGAAAATAATATATAGGCAGAAGTATTGTTGCTAACTGAAGCATTAGTACCTTAAAGATTCAAACACAATTCGTATTTACTTGAGTGATGACTCTTATAGTCGTATGAATTTCCTTTCGAGTCCCTGAGATCGATAATTTGTTATGAGAATTGTGTTTTAGATGACTCTTATGAATTTCCTTTAGAGTCCCTGAATCAACAATTTGTTTTGAGAATTGTGTTTGAATATTTCAAGTATTAGAAAAGTCACCCCTTTTCAACAAGTCTATTGGGGTAATATTTTTATCTTTCCAAAAAGCATCTCCAAAGGTGTTGAAGCCGTCTGTAGAGCATTTCTTTAGGATCAGAAGACAAACAAAAAAATTATGGCACATGTTAATTGGGATAAAATATGCCTTCCTAAAAAATATGGAGGCATAGATATAAAGAAATGTAGTGTATGGAATGAGGCTGCTATTGTTAAACAGATTTGGGACATTACTTCTAAGGCTGACAACCTATGGGTGAAATGGATTGATGAGGTATATTTAAAAGGTGAGAATATCTGGAGTTATGTTTGTCCCATAGATGCTGGATGGTATTGGAAAAAACTCATCAAGGTTAAGGCTAAAATTGCCAATGGTTATGACAATGGGATGTGGATTGGTTCTCATTCAAGGACATACACCACTCGCAGTGGTTATAAGTGGCTTCAAGGAGAGCACAAAAGATACCGGTTTGACAAAATTGTTTGATCTAGATACAATGTCCCCATACACTCTTTTATTTTATGGCTGACCTTGCAAAAAAGACTTATTACTAAGTTTAGATTATATGACCTCCATTTTCTTATGGTAGATTTGAATTGCATTATATGTGGCAATGACTTTGAATCTCTTGAATATTTATTTTTTCAATGTCCTTGGGCTTGCACCTTGCTAGGAGAGCTATGTGAATGATTGGGAATTACTAGGGTACCCACGCAATTCAGTAGATGAAAAGAATGGCATACAATGCGTTTTCAAAGACAATCATGCTTCAGGAATATGTTGTATGCATGATTTGTAATTGTTGTGTACCATATCTGGAGGGAAAGGAATGCTCGCTTGCATAGCAATGAATGCTCCTCTGTCCATTCTGTCTTAAGGACTATTAAATTAGAATTAAGAGCCAAATGTAGTAGTTGTATTGGACAAAAACAAAAAAGGGAAAAGAAGAATTTCTTGATTAAAATTGGTGTTGATGCTAAATAGGTTCTTTATAGGTTTTGCCTTTTGGATGCCAAGGGTTAATTAAGGGAACCTTTCTTAGAAGATGACTTTTAATTATACTTCTTGGTTACACATAGTTCTTTGTAAAGCCTTATATTCAGAGTAATGAAACTTATTGCATTATTACAAAAAAAAAAAAAAGGTCACCCCTTTTCTTGATACTCAAATAGTAGGCAATTTAAAATGACTAAGAAAAGCAAAAAAAAAAATCACTTAGAAAGCTCATTTATATAGTAGTGTTCTTTTTTAATTAAAATTTATTAATTAATCATTTATTTTGTATCATTATTTCAACAATCATGAAATTTGGTTAATCATTACTCAATTACTCCTCTATTTCTAATTACTATAAGTCATATTTACTTATTTCATATAAATTAAGGAGATTAGTTAAAATTAGTTATGAGTTTTATTTTTTGAAAAATTTTCATAACTTATCAAAATTACACTTATTAAATAGGGATAAAAATTAATTTTTCTCTTTCTACTATAATTTTTTTGTCTATTCTTTCTTATAATTGATAACTATCATTAAATAGGATAAAATGAAAAAAATATTAAATAATCCCTATTTGTTACAAAATAACTTATATTTTAAAATATTAATCTTTTAAAAATATGCCATATATTTTAAAACATGGAATATTTATTAATGATTATTTAGATATTGTATCCGTTACTCAATTATTGATCAACACCTAATTAGTAGTATTACTTTAACTCTTCCCTATCATAAAAGTAGGCCATGGGATTCATGAATTTTAATGGAATTCGATTTTGTTAAAACCAGTTTCCATTATTTTATTTAAAAATAAATAAAACATGATTAATTCAAATCGGTTTCTGCCAAACCAAATTGACTTGTACTAGTATTTGGTAATAGCTGGCTTTTGTAGTATTTTAGTATTATGTTTTTGTTTTGAAAGCATCTTGGTCAATTTTATTTGAACCGTTCTCTGGTTCTCCCAAATGGAGACAAAAAATAACAAAGCGGAATCACACGAGAACAAGCTGTTGATGCCCCATATGCAGACCAAAAAATACACATGCTCGGAAAAAGTCTGGGATTTTTAGCGAGCTTTTGAATGCACGTTCATGTGTAAGGTCTGAATGAAAAATGTCTTCTTGTGATAAATAAAATATACTTACTCTATGTCTCAAAGGAATTAGAGGTCACTTATATGGGAAAGTATAAATGCAAAGTTCAACTTCTTAAAAAATAATTAATCATTTTTGTTTAGTTACAATAAAAAATATAAGTTTCCAAAAAGTTAAGCTTTTATAGTAATTTTTCAAATATATCATTATCTTAATAATTTTTAAGAAAAATATTACTTACATTATTAACCTTAAAATATAATATATTTATTTAAAAAAATAACTTAAACTCTTAGGGAAATAAAAAATGAAACAAGTAAGTTAGAAGTAAACTTTCTCATAAATATAGTTTTTGGAGAGCTACTTCCGAGAAAGTATACCAAATAACCTAATTTTCGATTATTGGTTAGAAGATATTCTTAATGTTCACAATAAAACGGTTAACTAGCTAGAATTGCTTATGGTTAGGTTTCTTCAAGGATTTTTGTTGATGATTAAATATTAATAAATAGAATTAACATGCAAATATGCTCTTTAAAAGCATTCCAGAAATTGCTATTGACATCCTAAGTTATTTTTTAGTGCAATATTATACTCTACATTTCAAAATAGTAGCAATCTTAAACTTAGACTAATGGATCCATTAAAATTGACCAGTAATGTGTCAATTGTAATTTTTTTTATCAGCTCATCCTGGTTGATAGTCTACATGGCATCTTAATTGAAAAAAAAAATCCTACATGACAATCTATGCAGCATCTAAGTAAACTAAAATAAAAATGTTAAAAAATAATCTTAATTTCAACCCCGGACAGGAAACTAAAACCCTAATTGCTGAAATCCTAATTAAAAATCTCAAAACTCAATAAAATCAACTAATAAATGCAAAGGAACAAAGAAATTAAAAAAAATCATGTGCAGATTCATGGTAAAAAATAAACTCAAAAATTTCTAAGAAAATGGGAAAATCCTAAAAATTTGCAAAAGAAAAAAGAAAAAGTGGTCTAAATGAAGGAATTTGACCAAAATATACTGTTTATAATAACTAAAGGGAATTTATTTTTTACTTAGAGACCCCAAAAACAATTAACTTTTGCTTCTGGGTGAGGTATCTTTGAGGAGATTTGGATTACTCTTTTAAGAGAAAAGCAAACCTATGAGTTCAAGATTCAAGAGGAGTAATGGATTATATTATGGTTTTATAAGTACTTAGATCAAACTTGTGGAATATAGTAAAAAATCTTAAATATGTAGTTTGAAAACTAGATGTAAACTAAATAGTTGGGTTGAAGTAAGATAAGTCTTGAATTTGCATTTTCTCTACCCTTACTAGTTCTTTTTACTTTCCAAGTAAAGTTAGTTCATGCTTAGTTTTTTGTGTTCATATTCTTGCTTAAAGAATTTCTTATTCTTTGCTCGATACATTCTCATATATGTGCTTTAATGATATGTATTTTTTGAAGAGGTTGAATTGCTGCTTTTACTTGCTTGAAAACAAGTTTGTAAATCAAGTTAATCTTTCCTTTGTGGTGTGCTCTGTTTTTGGTACAAAAACTATGCTCTTCATCTTCTAAAGTAATACTTAAAGCTTTCATTGGTTGTTATAGTTGCTGCATTGCTCATTAATTTTCAAAGTAATTTTTGGTAAATAATATTTTGAGAAAAAGAATTTCCTAAATTACCGAATTTTTTGTAAAAACTCTTACTCCCCCTCTTCAGTGTGATTGCCATACCTAACACCATTTGCAGACCAAAAAGCATATGCTATGATCAGAAGCATATGCTATATGATACATATCCGTGATTCCTAACTAGTCTTTGAATTCAGATTTTCTGTAATTACAAATTAATTGCATTTTTTGGCCAACACAAATTAATAGAAGAAAAAGAAATGAGCACTAAATAAAAAAAGCCAACCTAAAACACAATCTTATTTTTTGCTTCAGTTTTATTTTTCAATAACTAATCTACACAAATGAAGGAAATAAGTTAAAAGTAGTTAGAATTATTAAATTTGTTACAAATGAAATTTTTTTCTATAAATACGCTTATTTAATACTTAAAACTCATATCATGTAATTAATTATTCACTATTACTTCCTCTGTTTCTTTTTAATTGTCCCATTTAAAGAAAAAAATTTATTTCCATTTATTTGTCACATTCAAATTCCAATGTTTCATTAATTACTATTTTTCTATTTATATCATTATCTATTCTTTCAAAAGTCAAAGATAACATTAATGATTTTTTTTATATATTAATTTATTGAGGAGAATATTAATAAATTTAAGAAAAATTCTAACATATTAATTATATTTTTTAATCTGTGTGAAAAAACCTTAAATGTCACTTATAAAAAGTATATTTTCTCATCACATGTATAATTAATAAGGGATAATATATTAAATGCATCAAATAATCCCCATGTTCTCCATTCGGTTATTTTTATATATTTTCAACTATTTTACGTAAATTAAGGAAGTTAGCTACATTCTTAAAAGGTAAAAGCATCCTTTTGATCCTTTATCTTTGAGGGAGATTTTAATTTGATCCCTTAATTATTTTTAGTTTCACTTGAGTCCTTTAATTTTGAACTCTGTTTTAACTTCTTCCTCCAAATTAACACTGTTAAAAAACAAACGGAATTATCTTAACTCCAACATTTCTCTTCCTCCTCTTCACCAGAAAGGCAAAAAAAAAAAATATATTCCTTTTATCTCTTATACTTGTTCTCTCGATGGCCCTCATTGTGAATTTTCCTACCCACTTCAAAGCAGCACTTCTCCTCCATGTTGTCCTTATCGCTAACTTCTCATTCATACATAATCCTCTTTCTCACCTCAAATCTCCCACATGTCCTATCTGTCCAAATTACAGGTACTTGTCCAAGTAGAATATCCTTATCTCATGTCATAATTCGCACTTACTCATCATCCTACCATTCTAATATCTGGTTTTCACCTTTTTGTTACTTCTATACATATAAGTTCAAGTTTCTCCATGGTTGTCTCTTACACCATCATAGCGTTCTTGGAAGCCATCAATATAGTTCAGAATTTCTACGATTTTATTTCAGCAAGTGTAGTATAATGAAAGGAACAGAGATGTTGGGTCAAAACAAAGAAAAATGGGAATGATTTTGCTGTAATAAAAGAATGATAGGAGAGCATAATGTTTTTTAACACTGTTAGTTTAGAGGAACAATTTGAAACAAATTTCAACATTAAAGAACGTATTTGAAACTAAAAATAATTAAGGAATTAAATTGAAACCTCCCATGAAGATATAGGACTAAAATGATGCTTTTGCCTTCTTAAAATTTAAAAAAAAATCTTTTTTTATTTCTATTAATTAAAATAATGTAATCTTCATTAATTTAGGCTATCAATCATTATTATATGAGAAATAGTATAAAACTAATTAAAAAATGCCACATGTTTTTTCTCACAAAAAACTCTACTCCTCTAAACAACAATTTATGAGATTGAGAGGTAAATGACCAGAAGTAAAAATGACATAGTATTACTTAATATTACAAGGTGACTTATTAAAAAAGGACTAGAGAAACCGTATGGAATTTATAAAAAGAATTGGAGAAACTATACCTTATATTTTAGACTAAGAAAAATCCCTTAAATGTCCCTTATTTCAAGGCTGGAGGGAGTATAAAATTTATGAAATAGTTATATTATTAATAAATACTTCCTTCGGTCCTAAATATAGGGCTTTATTATCTTTTGACTTGATTTTAAATATATGATCATTTATCGTATATGAGATAATATTTATTATGCATTTCAAAAAAATATTCTTATTTAATGTATCTTAAAGAGAGAGAAAAAAATTAAATAAAAGTAGTTTTAAAAAATATTATAATTTTAAGAGAAATTGAGATAATTAACAAATTTTAACACCCATTTCCAATCCGTATAATTTGATTAAAAGAGTCTTATAATCATTGGAGGTAATAGTAAACAATACAACTCAATCATTAAATTCTGCAACGTACGTACCATAACCCACCTTATAATGAAAAATTGGTCACTCTTTCCACTTGGAAAGCAGAGACTCCTCCCTGGTTTTCTGAATAGAAATAGAAATTGATTGATGAGCTAATAAGTACATAACCGCGAAGCATTAATGAATAAGGTGACAATTAGAGTCATCAGTTGCATCCATCTGTGATGCATTTTTACATGCAACTTATAAACAAGTCAATTCTGTCCCCATTGGGAGTTGTAGGAAGGGATGAATTTGGAGGTATTGAAGAGCTTTAATCTCTCACCAACCTCCCAACGTTCATATTTTCAGAGCATTCATGGCTTTTGTGCTTGGCTTCCACCCTTTGCGTTCTTGCCATGCAGCAACTAACTTCTTTTGTTATTTCATCTCTAGGCTAGCTGCACAGTCTGGTTTTATTTTCCTTCATAACACATTAGGTCTGCACTCACGTTCTGCCCCTTCTCGTCTCCTCTTGGTTTTGTGGTTTCAACAAGAAATATGGACCTTATGTAAAAAGATTACTTGTTAGAATACGTGACAACTAACAAAACACATTTGTCTACTGTACTTTTGTACTGTATAAACAGAAGTTAAGTGGGCTTTGTAAAACACATAAGAATGAAATAATAATCTCAGTTGGCATCTCCAAAACCAAGATGTTATGCAGTCTGGTTTTGCTCAGCAAGAATGTATGTCGTGTGTTGTGAGCCTCATGATTCGTTGAGGTTTGGATTCAACATTATTCTGGTTTAGTGTATGGTGATATATGCAAAAATGGATGTTCAGGTGAGAAAATAGATGTCACCTTTAAGCTAAGCAATTCCCCGTAGTTTCCTTCAGCTGTTCATCTATTGCAGTCCACCAGCAAACTTTTCCAACCTTGCCAGCCACATAAAGCAAGGTTTCCAAATTATCAAATGAGATAGCAATATACTAAAAGCATGTTCTTCGTCTCTTCCGTCGCGTATCTTCATTCATCTTTTGAAATTGCAAAAATTTCTCTTAAATACCCAAAAACTTATGAAATTGTGCTTTGCATCATTCTTTCCCAACTTCTATCATTTAAGTCCTATTATATGTCTTATTATCTCATTGATTGAATTAATTTTTTTCTTGGGAATTATTGTTTGGTAAAAATTCTTTGGTGGCTTGGCTGAATTAAAAAAAAGGCAAAAAAAAAGAGGCCAAGAACAAGAAAATTTGCATCTTTATTTATCTATATATCATTCTTGACTTGATATTTTTTTTTCTTGGTAGAAAATTTTCTCTAATCTTACTATCTTTTGTCCTCTTAGTCGTCAAGTTAGAGATTTGCTTTAACTTGATTCTTAGTTTTGTCTTAGTTTCTTATAACTTCAAAATTATATATTGATTACCACATGCATAAAATTCTTTTGATTGAGTCTCCTTGATTCTATTAAGAACACTGCAAGATACTAGTGTGAGTGGTAAAAGATAAGAGAGAGTGTGAGTTCATTATTAGAAAAAGCCAAAAAGAGTGTAAACATGAGTGAATTTTATACAAGAACTGAGTGAAACACGTGAGAAGAGGGAGTGAGTTTTCTTTCACAAAATATTTTTCTCTTTTCTTAATTTTACAGGTTGGTAAACATGTCAGAACATGAAGCAGAACATAAGCTAGATTTGAAAGTTACTCTCAAAGCCTTGTGCGATCAATTCCAACATATGAGAGCTAATATGGAAAACATGAGATCTGAAATTAGAGGCAAAAAGTCGAGATCTCACCTCTTTGAAGATGATGAAGTAAATTCAGAATATGGTTCCTCTTTCAGAAATAAATCCTCATCCAAACGAGATAATGATTTAGGTAGCATTAAGCTGAAAATTCCTTCTTTCCAAGGAAGATGTGATCCTGATGCATATCTTGAATGGAAAAAAAAAGTGGAGATGGTATTTGAATGTCATGAATATTCAGAAGAAAAGAAGGTGAAACTTGCAGCCGTTGAATTCACTGAATATGCAAGTATCTGGTGGGATCAATTGCAATGAAATAGAAGAAGATATGGTGAAGAGCCCGTCAACACATGGCGTGAGATGAAAACTCTTATGCGGAAGAGGTATATCCCTAACTATTATTTTCATGATGAACACATTAAATTACAAGCTCTTGAACATGGATCGATGCTTGTTGATGAGTATTACAAAGAGATGGAGCTATTCATGATTCGAGCTTATGTGCAAGAAGATATTGAGCAAACCATGGCTCGTTTTATTCGTGGGTTAAGATCTGAAATCAGAGATAGAATTGAGCTTGAAAACTATGTTACCATGGAAGAATTACTCTACAAGGCAATCCATATTGAGAGGCAATTAAAGAATAGGAAGTCTAGCTCATCCACCTATTAGAGAAATAATCCTATCTACAAAACGAAAGAAGCTAGAACAAAGGAAGAGCCTCTAAAGTTCAAATCTACTATGAAGTCCAGAGATGATTACAAAACCAAATTTGCTCCTTCAAAGAGCAACATTGATACTTCCACACCTTCTAAACCCCGAGACACTCGTTGCTTTAGATGCTAAGGATTTGGACACATTGCTGCCCAATGTCCAAACAAGAGGAAAGTCTTACTACTTGATAGTGGAGATATGAAATATGCAAGCTCCAATGATGAAGAAGAAGAAGAAAATAAGGGTCTTAAAACCCCTCCTCTATCTGATGTCTCAGAAGATGAATATGATCATCCCATTAGCCGAGACATTTGTGTGACAAGGCGAGCTCTTAGTATTCAACCAAAAGAAGAGAATAATGATGAATAAAGGGAACTGCTCTTCCATTCTAGGTGCTTTATCCAAGATAAGGTATGTAGTCTAGTAATTGATGGTGGTAGCTATACTAATGTGATTAGTACCTTACTTATTGAAAAATTGAATTTACCTCTCATTAAGCATCCTAGACCATATAAGTTGCAATGGTTGACTGATTGTGGTGAAATTAAAGTTTGTAAGCAAGTTCTTGTTACTTTCACTATTGGAAAGTATACAGATAAGGTGCTATGTGATGTTGCACCTATGTTTACGGGGCATTTGTTACTTGGTCGTCCATGGCAATATGATAGATATGTCAATCACGATGGGCGCAAGAACTTCTACTACTTCAAGTTCCATGGAAAGCAAGTCACACTTACTCCTCTACCTCCTTTTGAAGTGTATAAAGACCAATTGAAAATTCAAAATGAGTACAAATCAAAAGATCTAAATCAGAGAGAAAAAGAGAAGAGTGAGATGAAAAATTACAGAAAAATGATAAACGAGAGAAAAGTGAAAAAGTGTGGAAAAAGAGAGAAGAAAGTGAGAAAGAGAGTGAGAAAAATAATAAAGTGAGCTTGTTAGCACAAGAAGGAGAGGTAAAAAGAGCATTGTATGCGAGGTAAGAAATCTTTGTACTTTTGTACAAGGATGTTTGTTTATCCACTAACCAATTTGATTCCTCTATGCCGTCTATTGTTTCTTCTCTATTGCAGGAATTTGGAGATCTCTTTTCTGAAGAAATACCCGATGGCCTACCTCCCATAAGAGGTATAGAACATTGTGTTGATTTTATGCCTGGAGTTACCATTCCCAACCGTCCAGCATATAGAGCAAATCCAGAGGAAACAAAAGAAATTCAACGCCAAGTTGAAGAACTCATGAGAAAGGGATTTGTCAGAGAAAGTTTGAGTCCTTGTGCAGTACCGGTGATTCTAGTACCAAAGAAAGATGGTAAGTAGCGAATGTGCGTGGATTGCAGAGCCATCAACAAAATAACTGTAAAATATCACTATCATATTCTTAGGTTAGATGATATGTTAGATGAATTGTATGGTGCATCATTGTTTTCTAAAATTGATCTTAGGAGTGGATATCACCAAATTAGAATGAAAGAAGGTGATGAATGGAAAACTGCTTTTAAAACTAAGTTTAGACTTTATGAATGGTTAGTTATGCCTTTTGGTTTGACTAATGTTCCTAGCACCTTCATGAGTCTCATGAATCATATTTTCCGTTCACTCATTGGAAAATTTGTTGTAGTTTATTTTGATAATATCTTAGTGTATAGCAAGAGTCTAGATGATCATGTCATACATTTGCGTGAAGTTCTCATTGTTCTTAGGAAAAATAAGCTCTTTGCAAATCTAGAAAAATGCTCCTTTTGCTTGGATTTGGTTGTCTTCCTTGGCTTTGTTGTAGGAGCTCAAGGAATCCAAATAGATGAAGACAAGGTGAAGGCAATCCGAGAATGGCCAACCCCGAGGAATGCAAATGAGGTAAGAAGTTTTCATGGCTTAGCTAGCTTTTATCGGAGGTTTGTTAAAGATTTTTCTTCCATAGCAGCACCTCTCAATGATCTAGTTAAGAAGAATGTAACCTTTAGGTGGGGTAAGGTACACGAGAAAGCATTCAACACTTTGAAACAAAAACTCACCAATGCACCACTTCTTGTACTTCCAGATTTTAATAAATTGTTTGAAATTGAATGTGATACATCTGGGGTAGGAATAGGGGCTGTTCTTATTCAAGACAACAAACCCATAGCTTACTTTAGTGAGAAACTTAATGGCCCAACTTTAAACTACTCTACCTATGAGAAAGAACTCTATGTATTAAAAAGAGCCTTAAAGACATGGTAACACTATCTATGGCCAAAGGAGTTCATCATTCACTCAGATCATGAGAGTTTACAGTACTTGAAGTCACAAGGTAAGTTGAATAAGAAACATGCCCAGTGAATGGAATTCATTGATACATTCCCATACATCCTTAAGCATAAGCAAGGTAAAGATAATGTTGTGGCTGATGCACTTTCACGAAAGTATTCTCTTTTAACTTCTTTACATGCTAAATTGCTTGGTTTTGAATTGATTAAGGGATTGTATGCTTTTGATTCAGATTTTGCAGAAATTTGGGAATCATGTGAAAATCATGGGTTCCAAGATTTCTATAGATTTGATGGATTTCTCTTTAAGAAAGACAAATTATGTATTCCTCATTGTTCTTTGCGTGAATTACTTGTTAAAGAAACTCATGGTGGTGGGTTAATGGGACATTTTGGAATTCATAAGATTTTAGAAATTTTGCATGAACATTTTTATTAGCCTTCTATGAAATGAGATGTTGCTTTTGTGTGTGATAGATGTGTTACTTGCAAGCATGCGAAATCTAGAGTTAATGCACATGGATTGTATACCCCTTTACCCATTCCTGAACAACCCTAGACTAATATTTCTATGGATTTCGTGTTGGGATTACCTCGTTCTCCTAGTGGTAAGGATAGTATTTTTGTTGTAGCTGATAGATTCAACAAGATGGCATACTTTATTGCATGTTCAAAAACTTATGATGCCATACATATTGCTGATTTGTTTTTTAAAGAAGTTGTGAGATTGCATGGTATTCCTAGAACAATTGTGAGTGATAGAGATATTAAGTTCTTAAGTCATTTTTGGCGCACTTTATGGAGTAAATTACGAACTAAACTTTTGTTTTTCTACTACTGCACATCCACAAACTGATGGTCAAACTGAAATAGTAAATAGGACACCCACCACATTGTTGCGTACCATAATTCAAAAAAATTTGAAGAATTGGGAATTATGTTTACCTCATATAGAATTTGCATATAATAGGGTTGTGCATTCAACTACATCATATTCTTCTTTTGAGATTGTGTATAGTTTTAACCCTATGACTCCTCTTGATATTCTACCTCTACCTTGTAATGAGAAAGTTAACCTTGATGGTAAGAAGAAAGCTGAGTTTGTGCAGGATCTTCATGCTAAAGTAAAAGCTAACATTGAAAAGAAGAATGCAGACTATGCCAAACAAGCTAACAAGGGTCGTAGAAAAGTTGTATTTGAACCCGGTGAATGGGTTTGGGTGCATCTGAGAAAGGAAAGATTTCCTGAACAAAGAAAATCAAAACTGCAGCAACGTGGAGATGAACCTTTTCAAGTCTTGGCTCGAATCAACGATAATGCTTACAAACTTAATCTGTCAGGCTCTTATGGGAATGTTAGTACTACCTTCAATGTTGCAGATCTATCTTTATATGATGTTGTAGATTCGAGGGCGAATCTTTTTCAGGAGGGAGAGAATGATGAAGATCATCCAAGCTATAATCTACAAGTCCAACAATGGAGATCCAATGTCCCAAAGGATCCATTACAAGCTATTGGAGGTCCAATGACTCGAGGCCGAACTAAAGCTATGGAGGAAGCATTACAAGGCTTGATCCAAAAATTACAGGAGGATAAGCCCATATTTGAGGAGTAAGAAGCATCTAAGCCCATTGTTGAAAAAAGAATAATAATTTTAATTCAAGCTCAAGTTTCAAGTGAGGCCCAATTTCCGAATCAAGGCCCAATTTCCGAATCAAGGCCCAATAATAGAAGAACTTAATTAATGGATATTTCAATTAATTTTAGGATATCTTTTCAAATTTATTTTATTTTGATTTGATTTGATTTAAATTAAGATTATGATAATTTTATGGTTTCCTATTTATATTCAAAGGGACCAATCATAGAGTTAGATTCAATTTAATTTAGTTTAAACTTTATTAGATAAAGTTTATCTTTATCTGATATCTTTTAGAGATTCATTAGAATTTAGTTTTCTTTTCCTATTTATAAACCTTTGTAGTGCTACTTTGAGGGAGATCAATAATATTCAGAGTTTATACAATTAGTGAGTTTCACTAGTTATTTGTGTTCTTCTTAGAATACAAATTTCTACTTATCAAGAGAATTGATCTCTCTCTTGTGGCGTCCCCCTCTGGAGTTCTTAGAATTCCCATATTCTATTGGGTTTTAGAGTTTTGATCATCCTTCCCTTTGGGTTCGTGCTTTCGCTTTACATACAACTCGACTTTCTGGATTCCTAGGGTATTGATCCTAGAGGGTCCACATCAGAAACATTTCCTATATATATGTTACTCATGTAAATGTAACGCAGCTTATGAATGAATGAATTGAAATTACTATGAGTTTTTTCTTCAGTCTCTGCCTTCCCTCTCGTGCCCCCTCTCTCTCTGTTTCTCGGTCTGCTCTCTCTCTCTCGTCTCTATCTCAGTTTCCTCTCTCTTTCCCTTGTCTCTCCCCATACCCAACACCGGTACTGCATCATAGTGCCTGATAGGCTCGAATAACATACTTGTTTGAGATTGCCCTTGAGGAAGCAAGTTTCGTAGAAGTTTTTAACATGCCACTTTGTAAATGTGATAAGACAAAGAAATGACTAATGAATTCCCAATCACATTTTAAAATGTTATTGTGGGTACACAATAATAACATGGATAGAAATATATTTTTACCACATATTGGTGTAAGAGTGACATTCAATAATGACAGACATTCTTACACTTCTGCCTATTCCATTTATGGTTAGATGGACATTCCTGTTATCACCAATATGGAGAAAAATAGAAGACTAGTTGGTGTGATTCTCAAAATCTGAACAAAATTTAGAGATGGATAATGTATGATAAGTCTCCTGATATTAAGATTTGGATGAAAAAACTAGGAAGAAACAATGAAAAGTAAACATGTCAAAAATTAAATATTCAAATAATGATATATAAATCACCCTAAAAATGAGTGAATCACCTTAATTTAATCCCTTACAAATTTATAATCAGTTTCAGTGCACCAACATAATATTGCCATTACTGCAGGCCACAAAAAGGAACATTTCCGGTTATAAAATGAGATAAAGTACTGAATTGATCCTGTAATAATTTTCAAAATATCAGAATCCAAGAGAGTTGTATTTTTGGATGAATCTCAGACCTTGGCTTCTACCATTTGAATTCTTACCATGCTGCAACCATCTACTATTTGAATCTCATCACCAGCCAGTACATTTTGGTTGCTTTGGTCCCACACCTAAAGCAGAAATGTATTTTCCTTCAGGGCATATTAAGTCTGCACTCATGCTCTGCCCCTTTTGAGATGAGGTTTTAATAAGAAATATGGACCTAATGCCAAAAAAAAAAAGACTACTTGTTTGAATATGTGACAACTTAGAAAAGACATATATTGCCTTTTGGCGTTTGTCTCCTGTATATTTGTACAGTATAAAGTAAAGGTAATTGGGCTTTTGTAAAACATAAAAGAATGGAATAATAAACTCAGTTGGCATCTCCTAAACCAAGACTAGATATTGAAACGTTTTAAGTAAAATAGGGAAACTAGATTGCAATCTGATTTTATTCTATTGCGTGGTTCAGCAAATACGTATCTTGTGTGATGAACCACATCTTTTGTTGATGTTTGGATACAATATATTGCGAGTCAATGTCTGGTGATACATGCAAACATGGACGTTCAGGTGAGAAAATACAAGTCACCTAGATGCAGAGCAATTTCCTCTCGTCTCTTACAGGTGAGAAAATAGGAGTCACCTTTGAGCGGAGCATGTCCCGACCCTGGTAGCCACATTTCAAATTTATCAAATGAGATTGCCATTGAGATAACAAATTGAATACTCCATAACCAATAGGCTGAAGGATGAAGAACCCACCGCTAAAGATTTTCAAAATTACAGATGTTGAGTCCAATAATTTCTGGGAGACATTGATCAAAGAAAGCCAACACAAGCAACTTGAAATGCACCACCAAAGACATCTTGGATTGGAAACGAACATGCGAGAGTACCTCATGTCATCATCAGTACTCTCCATGCATATGGGATGTGAGCTTTTCCCTGTCTTCTGAATTTTGGACTCTTGCTCAAGCTTAAAGGAAGGAAGCTTCTAAGGGGGAATACGTAGATCCTTCTTGAAGAGTATGGAATCTCGAGCAATCCTATCAATTCAGCAAACCATAATATTCAAATTGCAGATCTCTAAAAGAAATTGGGTGTGCAAGAAGTGTCATGTCACGTATAACTAGATCGTTATGCGTATCATACATTTATGAATTTAAATATGCATCATACATTTACGGATTTCAATATGACAAATAATAATTTATTAATTCACAAAGCACAATTATTTATCAGAAGTCAATAAGATTTGGGATAAAAGATTTTCCTGAATTTCGTTTATAAACCTAGAAAATTCTTCTCCTGTTGAGTTATAGTATTTTTTTAAGAATATATCTACATTTTGAACATTCAAACCTAGCAATATATGTGGAGACAAGTTAAAATAATAAAGAAAGAAGCCCGAACTATTCATTATTTATGAATTGTATAATTTTCTATAAATTTTATATTTTATATTGATAAGTTTTTTAGAATTTGTCCATTTTGTTATCATTCAAACCCTAAAAAAATTGTGAAGAAAAGCTATTAAAAAAAAGTTGCACGGAGTTCAATAAAAAATATACAAAAAGATTGAGAGAATGAAAAAAGTTGCAACTCCCTATATATTTGATATTTTATATATATGCATTAGTTTATTTTCACTTGGAAGCGTTGGATTAACACTGCATTGAATATTAGAAGCTAATTGTAAGGAAAGAAAATGAGTCACACGTTTGTTTAGTTTTAGTGTAGCTTAATTTTAGGCGTTGCTGCTACCCTTGCTGTGTACTAAAAAACCAATTTTGAAATAAAAGTGTAATTTTGTAAATGAATTAATAAATGCTCATAAAAAAAAATAGGAATTCAAAGAGAAGACGTAGATGGATCATACCAAATGAGTAGCGAGGCAATATGATGTTTAAGGATCGAGCTTGTCATTTCATTCAAACAAGTTCAAGTGAGGACATCGTGACGATCCAAAACGACGCAGGGGATGTGAGCAATGTTGGACCACTGTTTTCCTTTTCTCTTTTGGCACCTCCTTTTAAGCATTGGACATCCATCAATTGCTAGAGTATGAAGGGAAGTGGGCAAACCCTCCCTTGGGAAGCATTGCAGTTTAGGACACTGATCCAGTACCAACTCTGTTAAAGCGGACGCGTGGCAAAGACCCCTATAATCCAGGGTTCTAAGATTCCAACACCAACGTAAATGAAGATGAGTAAGAGTAGCTGGCAATAAGCCCACATCAGGAAGACACTCCGCATCTACATCATAAATGGACAAGTATTGTAGGGAAGTATGATTATGCAAATCTCACTCCATTCGAGAGGCCACCACTTTCGAGCTGCTCCAGATCCTAAGTAACCTTAGATTTGTTGGCAAGCCCCCTTTAGGAAGTGATTCCAATTGAGGACATCCCATTATGTGTAGAAATATCAATGAGGGAAAGAGGACGTCCATACGCTCAGGCAGCGATTTCAAACTCTCCATATCTTCAATCCAACACCGTTCCAATTTGGGGGCCGTAAATCCTCCTGCCGGAAAGGATACAAATTTAGGGCAGGAACTGATTTCCAAATTTGTAAGTGAAGTGAGATGATGATCGTGCCCCTCACCAACAGATAAACTTTCAAGATTATTACATCCTCTTAATTTCAGTGACTGAAGCTTAGGGAATAAATCAAGCGGAAAGGTCCTCAGAGAGCCACAACTCCATACTATCTGCATTTTTTGAAGGAAGTTATGACCATGAAGCAATGGGGATTCAAGAGAAGCAGACTCAGAAATGTCCAATTCTTCAAGGCGAGTATTGGCAATCATACTCTCAAAATTTTCAACCAAAAAGCATTTTGTGAAGGGTTCACTAATGCGGAGAACTTTTAGATCCGAGGGAAGACACTCCAATTGCACCTTTCCACAATTTCTTAGAACTAACTCATGAATAGCTGGAGCCCTCAAAAGTGAAGCCACAAGCTGCTCACACTTGTCAATAACTAGCTTCTTTATCGAAGGAAATTGTGTAGGAATGTGCTCTTTCAACTTGGGACATTCTTCTACGTAAAACTCACGCAAACATGGGAAAGCACCATTTACATTTTCACATTTCCATTCTTCCCATCCCTTCATTTTCTCAAATCTCAAGATTTCAAGGCATACAAAGGGAGTAGTACTACAAGAACTATTCCCATAAAATTCCATACCAATAGCCACTATACGATCAAGCCCTATAATTGAGAGTGACTTGAGAGATGGTAGTAGGCCCAATGGTGTTAAAGACAAACAATATTTACAGTTGCTCAACTCAAGGGACACTACATTGGACAATGCATCATCAAAAAACCAATACGGAAACAGGGCATCATCATAGTTACTAATTGATAGCTTTTTCAAATTCTGATGAGGAAGAAGGTTCTCCAACACCTCCCTTTCATTACCAAATTCCTTATTCGGCATACTCCACCCTAGGGTTAACTCCTCAAGGTTTATTTTATTTTTCAAATTGGCAGCTAAGGAATCCATGGGATGCAATACATTTTGCAAATCTAAAATGGACAGTGTTCTTCCAAGATGAAGATCTCCTAGTTGTTTGATGTTGGTCTCATCACAATCCCCCACATAAAATGAAGACAAAACTTGAAGATCTTTCAATCCCCCCAATTGTTTTGGCATCTTTCTCACCTTAGTTTCACGAAAATCAAGATAACGCAAATTTATGAGTTTATGCATATCTTTGGGCAATTCCTCCAAATCCCTGCAAAACTCCAACTTTAGTGTTTGCAAGTTATAAAGTAAACATAATGAATCTGGTAGTCTTTTTATTCCAGTTCTTGAAAGATTCAAATATCGTAAATGTTTAAAATTGCCCACGGAACTAGGCAGCTCAACAATGTTCCAATAGCCTGACAAAGATAAGACATGTAAGCACCCAAACTTGAGCAACAATTCTTGTACCATCTTGTTGGACATCATGTGATAATCATCCCAAATAAGTGAGAATGTGTGCAATCTATTAGCTTTGTTTATAACTTCAAATCGTCTAGCAGAATCAATAGTGTCAGGTAAATATGAAAAGTGGCGGGTGATTTTTGAGACATTTTGTGTTCTGTCAACCTTCATCCTGAAACAAAAGTCTCCAGATGCATTCTTTGCCAAATCATTAATCAAAGCATGCATAACATAGAGTGTTTTATCTTGACTTGATTGCTGAAAAAATGATCTCAACAACAGATCTTGAAACAACCGATCTCCTACATCCTTCAAGTTTCTTTTTTGCTGTGCACTAAAAAAATTCTCAGCCATCCACAATTGAACTAGATGCTCCTTGCTAAATTCATAATCTTTGGGGAATATGGAACAATAAGCAAAGCATCTCTTGAGAACCGAGGGAAGGTGATAATAGCTCAATCTTAAAGGTGCGAGAATATCGCTCCGCTCTTCCCATATCTCACTTTCCAAGATGTCATTCCATTCCTCCATAGATAACTTGGTGTACAATAGACTTCCAATTGCTTTTAAGGCTAAAGGCAACCCCTTACATTTTTTGACAAATTTTCTGCCAATTGCTTCAAAATCAGAATTTGAAAAAGGCGCATCTCCATCACGCAAAGCATATTTTTTGAACAACAACCAACTATCTTCTTCTGTAAAATACATCAATGAATGTATTTTAGTTGATCGCACAGTTGAAGCAACTTTGTCACTGCGGGTGGTTACAATAATTTTACTTCCAGAAGCCCCATAATTAAAAGGTGTTTGTAAGGCCTCCCATTGAATATAATCTTCATTCCAGAGGTCATCCAAGACAAGAAGAAACCTCTTCCCAGTTAATATCCCTTTCAATTTAATTTGAAGCACATTTAGATCTCTACTATCATCACTAGAGGAATACATTGCCTCAATAATTGCTCTAGTTACCCTCATGACATCAAAGTCATCATAAAGACATACCCAAACTTTGAGGTCAAATCCATCATGTACCCTTGCATCATTGTAAACAACTTGGGCAAGAGCGGTTTTACCCAAACCACCCATACCAACGATAGAAATAATAGATAGCTTACTGGTATTATCATTTTTTGACAGTAACCAGTCAATGATTATGTCTTTGTCATCATTTCTTCCATAAATTCCAGCTTGGTCTACCAAAGATGTTGTTGGCAACTTTCTCATTGATCCCACGCCAACACATCCGACTTCTTTCAATCCTAGTGTATCTTTGCTACTTTCGAGATATTCTAGGATTTCAAGGACTTGTTTCATCCTTGATTCGATTTCCTTGTGAAATGAAGAACCAGAACCAGTGAGGAAGTTTCGTACCTTGCAGGTGACAGGACCACATTCGGGTTCAACTTCCACCTTGAGCTTGGTCTCTTCATAGGCAATCTCATCTAGGACATCCTCAGCATCATAAACAGCATCTTTGACCTGAAGAAGCCAAGCTTTTACATTTGGATCAGTGATCTCCTTTTGCTCTGCATCATCAAGAACCTTGTTGATGGATAACAGGCAGATGTTAAACTTGTTCAGCAACGTCTCATTCAATCTTCTCTTATGGAAGAAATCCTGAACATCACGAGAAGCCAGCTTTTCGAAAGCCACCTGGAGGAAAGAAGAGAGAATAGCACCGCCAACCAATTCAAGAGCCATGGATGATGGACTGTGTTTTTCGCAGAGAAGAAATTTCAGTAAGAAATCGATTGTGAAACGAAAGCACACCAGTTACCAACCAAACTGATGAAAATATTAGCGGCTGTCTTCGATCATTCCCTGCAACGTACACGTGCTTTGGCTAAGCTCAACGCCACGTTGTCTTTATTCCATTATTTTGTTGCTTTTTTCATTCTTTCTTTTTCTTTAAGTTCCATTCTTTAATAATAATAATAATTAGCCTGAGAAGCCCCATACGATTATTATTATTGTCTATTTATTGAGTCTGATGAAGTTTGGTTAGAATAAGGACTCATTCTTCGCTTTGGCAGAAAAATAGAAATAGAGCAAGCATCGTTCTTTAGCATCACTTTGGTGGGTCCGTCCATTGCATTATGCCATTGAATATGGAATCAGGCTGAGGCCTTTGCTCTATATCACTGTACAAGTCTGCATAATTTCTTAAGATGGTCCAAGGCCCGTTTGTTGTGCCAAATCTTTTTGTATGACAATGAAAAATATAATAAAATAACCATTTTAAAGTTGTTTTCTTTTAATGCAAATAACTGACAAATCAGAGATATGCAAATGAAAAGAAAACAAAAAAAATTGACCAACTAAAAGAAAACAAAATTAAACAATTACACTGTGCAGTGTTACAACTCTAAATCTCCTTGCAAATATTATCAATTTTATTTACCAATATTATCAATATATATAATATAAAATTTATAACGAATAATATTCATATAATCATGTTGGTAATTTTTTAATAATGAGACTTCCTATAATATATATGAAAAAATGTGCTTATTTTTGTTTAACATGCATGAAATTTTATTTTACTTATATGAAAAAAAATAAACAAATAGAAAAATCTTCATTGCTGTGACGAGGAATAGCAATTTCAACCCAACCCTAAAAAAGAAAACTACCTCATTTGGGTTGAAAAATTTAATGGTCGCTTGAATATTCGGTTGGTTGGGAGCAATGTTTTAAAACTCAAACGGTAAATGTCATCGAGTTATACTGGTGTAAGTAGTTAACAGAGCATTTGAATCGATAATATAATACTTAAATAAACATAATATTATATATAAAATAATATATGTATAAGAAATAAAATATTATTTACATAGTAATAATATATATTAAATTATTAAAATTAATATACTAACAAGTTAACATAATAATATCATATAACTACAACATTATAAAACATCCACATAATATGATGCTATTTTTCATTCTTATAATTAATAATTTTTAATAGCAAGGGAAACAGGATATTCACTTTCTAATAATTTTTATAATTTATAATTTTGGATAAAAAATATAATTTAGGTTCAATTTTATTTAATATAAAACTAAACCTAACTAGTTTCCTAAAACTCGTTCCCAACTCAATTTTAGTTTTTGACTTAAAAGATGGTTGAAAGTGATTAAATACAATCCAGCCGCTAAAATGAATTTTGTAGATGCAAAACAAGCCATTAGTGTCTTTGAGTGCTAGTTGGTCTGTTTCAAGTTATGAAAATGCTCCTCTTTACCTATTTAATTTGGAAATATATAAGAAAGAGAATATTTTCTTCTATCAGCTCCTCATGTCGAACTAAAACAATAATACCCATTCCAAATTAGATTTTAAACATTCAAGCGGGGGCGAGGTGGGGTGGGGATTAAACACTCAAGCAATTCTTTGAAGCTCAACCAATCAATATTAATAAAATTACTTGAATAGTTCATCTCATTTCCCCCCTATATAGACTAAGTAAGCTGGGATTAAATATTTCCGAAATATACAAATTAAAAAAATTCAATTTCATTCTATTATTATGTTGATCTTTTTAAGATTACAAATATATAGAATCTTGTATTTGGGACAAAAATAATAAATATTGCAACAACAACAATAATATGATTTCGATTTTATTTTATTATTTTTTTTTGGCAAAATATGTCGAGTTCAATACATGGTTTGTAAATATTATAATTTGATGTGTGCTATATTTGAATAAAAAAGACTAATTAAAAAAACACACAGAGAAAAGGGAAAAAAGGCTGCCCCGCCGCGGGGGTGGGGGGAGTTAACGAGCAAAAGGAGAAAGTAATTTTACCCCTGAGAATTGGGAATGTAACCCGTATAAGGTGGTTGATCTCTATGATGAGGGCGTTGTCTATGACATTCCGCTCTGTTAAACGCCCAATCGCTAACCCTAATTTACCCAAACTCTCTTCCCCATCATCATCCCCATCTCTTGTTCCAATTTCACATCCCAAATTGAGCCCCAATTCCAAGTCAGGGTCCTTGTGTGTTTATCTCATCATTGCCACTAACCATCCCATCAAAACCTATGTTGGCGTCACAACCAATTTCAGGCGCCGGTTTGTTCAAATTCAAGTCTCTTAATTCTATGATGTGCTGGTCGATTTGATTACTGCTTGTTATGCTGAATATGGATTTAGCTCGGATTCTCTCGAGATTCAATAAGCATTGTAATATTTACAATTTGTGACTTATAATTAGATTGGGATTCAGCCGTTAAGCTTAGGTCCGAATTTTGTTTGTGTGTGTGTGTTGAATTTTGGATATATCTGTGATGAAACAACTTATGCTTGTATAATTTCTCCACAAATTAAAATAGAAAAAAAAAAAAAAGAAGCTTGTATGAGCACGTTTTGTCTATTTGACAATCAAATTGTTTTGGGGCTTTGAACTGATATCAAGAATTTAGGAATGAACTGCTGAGGTTCAGATCCCATTAAATAACTATTTTTTGTTTGAGTAGGCAAAAAAGAAAATACGATTCCTTATCACTGAAAATTGGAAATTTGCTAGGATATGCTTAGCATGGTTAAAAATTATGTTAGGCTAAAGAAACAGCAGTTTTTGACACCGATGGGAGAACATGCATCAATTGGGTAGATACTCATATCCCTACCATTATTTAAAATATTGTACAATTGGATGTTGCTTATATTTGCTGCTTTTGAATAGTTGGTTCAAATTTTCTTTTCATTAAAAAATTAAGAGACTTTTGTGGTGCCTTTTCTCACTGAAATTTATAGTCCTGATTATTTGTAGTAATTTATGCTAGCTGGTCTACATTTTAGTTATACAAATTCACTCTTTGCTGGCTAGTAGTATAATAATTTCTAAAGCTTTTGCTGAGTTTATAGGAGTTCCTATGTTCTAGGGAGTAGCCACAAACTCTAATGGATTTCCCCATGCTCGTTGATATACTTTATTTCTTGAGGGATTTTTCTTTTTGTTGTAAACTTTCTACGGTGCTAAGCGTGCTGAAGAAAACTGCTTATTTAGAACAATTATCCTTAGAGTTAGTTATAAGGCCAGGATCAAGCTAGGTTCCACAGTTTACTCTAGTAACAATCAGTCTATCACCACATACGTCAGCTATAGGACTGAGAATGACCGAGAGCCTACACCTTTATGGTGAGATCTGGAAGGGGCTTATTTGAGTTGAGCTGTTTAACAATGCAAGAGAACAGAGAATACAGGATTCGCAAATTTAGTTAGCATTGAACAGTGCCAGGCACATGTTCTTATTTGCAACTCTACCTTGTTGCCGGTGGAATTGAGTACCAGGATTAACTTACATCCTTAGTAAGTCTATAAAATTCAAATTGTTAGCATTGTATGTCAGCTGAAGACTGTTTCTTAAGTCATTCATGGAGATTATCTAAATACATAATATAGGAAACAGAAGCAGCTCCAATTTGAAAAGTGGTATGGAGAATAGAAGGCTTGTGTTAATGCTGAAAGGAGCTGAGCAAACTAGAGCAATAATTATAGACTGAAGAAGGACTAGTACCAATAAAGATGCTTTAGATGCGTGATATATAATTAGGATAGCATTTAGCTAATTCTTATGGACTGGAAGACATGATGTTCTCTCATTTTCTCACAGGACCAGAATTGTGAGCTTTAAATTGTTGGATTGACTCTTGCTTCGATGATTAGGATATGGAATTTATTAGGGTATGGAATTGTGAGCTTTAAACTGATGAAGGTATCCTTTTACTCATTGCTTTAGCTGTCAGCAGATCAAGTTAGCTGATGTACAAGTGAATTACCACTTTCCTTGAAGGCTAACAGATTTATGTTTATTTTGTTGTTGCTAATTCTTTTTTTTTTTTTAAGAATTTTGAAATGATGATACTACCATATGCCCTGGAGTTAAAGAAATATATGTTTGATGTACAAACGTTAATTAATGTAGTCTGAAGCAACATAACGGTGAGCTCAAAGGTGGTGCAAAAGCATCCCGTGCAGGAAGGCCATGGATTTGTGCGTGCATCATCAATGGTTTTACCGACAAAAGTGAAGGTATGTTTCTACTTTGCTTTTCCTTTTTATTTGCATCTATAATTTTACATGTTTGTTGCAAGTATTTTTAACCCACAACTTTTCTTGAGAATAGAAAATGTTGCTTTGCTTACATTCTTGTAGCTTATATAAAAACTTTTGATGTTTGTCCATATACATGTTGTAGTCATCAACAACAACCTTATCCTACTATGTAAGGTCGACTACATGGATCATACGACACCAATGGGCTCTATTAAATACCATATCCTCAGATAAATTATTTTTCAAAAAGTCATTCCTTATAACTTTCGTTAATGTCCTTTTTTGTCTTCCTCTGCTCCTTTTAATAAGGTTCCAAGCCATTTAATCAACTCTCCTCACTGGCTCCTATTGTCCTCTTTTTTGTACATACCCAAATTACTTTAAACGATTTTCAACCATTTTCTCCTCGAAAGGTACTACACCAACTTTCCTTCGTATACAGTCATTTTGTATCTTATCCAATTTATATGAGCACACATCAATATCAAATTTCTCATCTCTGCTACTTCTATCTTATACTTTTGTTGTCCTTTTAAAGCCCAACATTCACTACCATATAGTATCGCTAGCTTTATAGCTGTTCGATAAAATTTTCTTTTAAGCTTAGTAGGTAACTTTTGATCACAAATAACTCCTAATGCTTTCCTCCACTTTAACCACCCAACTTATATCATATGCATAACATTCTCATCAATTTCACCATCACTATGTAAAATCGTTCCAAAATATTTAAACTTTGACACTTCTGGAATGGTTTGTTCTCCAATTTTTACCTCTAAATCATTTCTAATTTGTCTCTTATTAAATTTACAATGCATATATTTCGTCTTCCTTCTACTCAAGCGAAAACCTTTTGATTCTAAAGTGTGTCTCCATAATTCAAGTTTAGAGTTGACCTCTTCTTTTGAGTCCTCAATTAAAACTATATCATACGCGAAGAGCATACACTTTGGAATTTCTTCCTGTATATGTACTATTAGAACATTCAAAACTAGAACAAACAGGTATGGACTCAAGGAAGATCTTAGATGTAAGCCGATTCTTATAAGAATATCCTTTGTCACACCTTTAGGAGTTCTCACACCTATTGTTGTCCCTTCATACATATCCTTTATAACTCGAATATAAGCCACATGAATACTTTTTTTCTTCATTACTTTCCACAATACATTTCTTGGTACTTTATCATAGGTTTTCTCCAAATCAATGAAAACCATATGCAGGTCTTTCTCTTTACTCTGTTATTTTTCAATCAAACCTCTTAATAAATAAATAGTCTCTGTTGTAGACCGTTCTAACATAAATCCAAATTGATTTTCCAAAATACAAGACTCTTTGCTGAGTCTATACTCAATCACTCTTTCCCAAAATTTCATAGTGTGACTCATGAGTTTTATCCCCTGATAATTTGCCTAATTCTAAATATCTCCCTCGTTCTTGTATATAGGCACTAAAGTACTCTTTCTCCATTCCTCTGACATTTTCTTGGACCTTAAAATCTCGTTAAATAACTTAATGAGCCACAAAACCCTCTTCTCTCCTAAGCATTTCCAAACTTAGATAGGAATATCATTGGAACCAATAGCTTTACCATTTTCTATTCTTTTAAGAGCTTCTTTTACTTCTCCAACCTGAATCCGACGATGAAAGTTCAAATTGAGATTATCTTCATGAGTTGTTAATCCTTCGGTATCAATAGTCATACCCAATCCATCATTGAAAAGCTTATAAAAGTAGATTTCCCATCTTTCTTTACTATCATCATCTATAACCAAAATTTTTCCTTCCTCAACCTTAATGCATCTTATTTGTTGCAAATCTCTTGATTTTCTTTCCCTTCTCTTGGCAATTTTGTAAATTTTAGGTTCATCATTCTTCGTTCCTAAATCCTGGTAGAATTCCTTAAAAGTTTTAGATCTAGCCTCGCTCACTATTTTCTTAGTTTCCTTTTTAACTAATCGATAACATTTCTAATTTTCATTGTTATTGCATAAATGCAAGGCTTTGAAACACTTTCTTATGTTTGACATTCTCCTGTACACTCTCATTCCACCACCAAGATTTTTTATCTTTAAGTCCAAAACCTTTGGATTCACCCAATATTGCTTTAGCAGTATCCCTGATCCTTTTAATCATCTCATCCCTTAAGATGTTAACACTTCCTTGTGAGTCCCAATTACCTTCCTACATAACTTTTCTCATAAAGATCACTTGTTTCTCACCTTTTAGTTGCCACGACTTAATCCTAGGATTTAAGGCTTTTCGACTTTTCAGTTTACGATTTTTAACCAGCACATCAAGGACTAAGACCCTATGTTGTGAAGTTAAGCTCTCACCAGGGATTATTTTACAGCCTTTACAAGTTCTTCTATCTGAGTTTCTTATCAAAAAGACTTCAATCTGCGATCTTTAGACTCCACTCTTATATATCGTTAAATGCTCCTCCCGCTTATTGAATGAGGTGTTTACAATCATGAGATTGTAAGCCATTGAAAAATCAAGAATGGAATGCCTCTCCTCATTTACTTCTCCAAAACGATAATTACCATGAGGTTTCATATATTGCCTTGTCTCTTTTCCCACATGACTATTGAGGTCCCCCCTAATAAGGATCTTTTCCTCTTGTGGGATATTTCAAACCAAGCCCTCCAAATCTTCTCAAAACTTTTCCTTAATATGTGTTTCTGACCCTACTTAAGATGTATAAGCACTAATAACATTGAGAGTATTGTATCCAATAGTCAATTTTAAGGATAAGATCTCATCTCCAATCCTTCTGACTCATACCACATTCTTTTTACAATCTTTGTCTACAATAATATCAACTCCATTACTTGTTCTAACTTTCCCTACATACCAAAATTTAAAATCAGTAGTGTTTAACTCCTTAGTATTTTCTCCCACCCATTTAGTTTCTTGAATACATAAGATGTTAATTCTCCTTTGAATCATAACATCCATCACCTCGATAGATTTACTTGTTAACGTACCGATATTCCAAGAATTAAATCGAATCTTGCTCTCTTGGGCTAACTTCTTTACCAACATTTGTTCAGAATGATGTGGGAATCTTTGCTCATTTAACACTACATCCGGGCGCTGATGTAGCGGCTCTAGTTCATTTGACACTGCATTCGAGCCATACAACGCATTATTTCTAGACAACAACTTGGCCTTAACACATATACGTCTCTGATCCATGTCATAAAGATTCAAGAAATTTTTACGTTGGCTGTCGAGGGCCTAATACAACCTTTCTCCTTTACCCGAACTTGAGACCGACTATGACACTACATAGGTGGAGTTAAGTCATGTAGTCAACAAGACTGCTAATAGCTATAGTTGTCAATTGTGAACTCTGGACTTTGTTAATATTAATTATGGAGCTGAATGCTATTTAGTTGCTGTTAGATTCATTCCATTGGTTTTTTTCACTGATCAACATGACTCAGTTGTGACATTTGAAAATGGAAGCAAAGAGTAACTTGGTCCTTTTTTTTTATTTCCTGTTCTTATGGTGCTGGTAACAATTGAATGATGCAAAAATTTTTGTGAGTTTCAATAATGTTTCACATTGTTGAAGGGGATATTTCCAACCTTTGAGCAACTATTCAGTTTCATTGTATCTGGCATGCATATTAGCCTACAGTTTCTGGCCTTAATTCTGTTTTTTTTTTCCCTTACATCTTTTGCAAAACCTTGAGACCATAATGCTTCAAACAACAAAAATTTCAATATAGTTATCACTGAAAAAATTTCATTATAGTTCTTAGTTGTTTACTTCTCCAATTAAAGATTTTTTTTTTTGCAGCTCTGCATCACACGCTCGAATGTTTCCGAAAAACTCCTTATGTTTATTGAAAACCAAATAACACCTGAGAGACTTAGTCAGGTCCTTTCTGAAAATTCTTATCCAGCTATTTTGGCATATACAAACGTATAGATATTATTGTCGTATTTTATGTTTAACCTTTGTATTACTAGCAGCATTCAAGGTACTTGTAGCTTTTTTGGTGATTGAATGTTTGCTTGTTTCATCCCCTTTGTAGCTTGTGTGTTTGAATCAAAATGGAAAGCTTTCTCGAGAAGAGTTCCCCGGAAAAAGCAAAATGAGGATGTTGATGATGCATCACTTCCATTGCTGCAACACAGGCAAGAAGCTCTAGATAGAGTGAGAGGTTCACTTGACTGCAATCACTTACAAATCAACTGGCTTTTGAATCCATTGTGATTCACCTTGCAAGATTTCAAGTGATATGACTATGTAATTCTGTAAGTGTAATCTATCCAAATGCATGACATGACCTAAATATTTATGTGCAACCGTACCATAGAAAACAAAGGGTTCTCGTAGTATAATAAAATGAATTTAGATTGTTTGTCATTGCTTGTGATACCTTTTCAAAGAAAACGATGGGACTAAAATTTTGATAGCAAAAACCTTTTTTTATGGTTCAAATTTATTCTTTATTGGTAGTTATCAATCCCTTAATAAGTTGACACATTAATACCAAAAAAAATTAATAATAATGAGATAAATAAAAGAAAACAGAAGAAAGGAAAACGATGGGGACTAACTCCTAACGTCTAATACTTCCTAAGTTCCTATCCTTTGTAAGACTTTTTTGTGGTTATTATTTTTAGAATTGAGTGATTAATAATCAATTAATGATATGTAATTAATGGAAAACATGTCACTTGAAATTGAACCTTCTTTTCTGTAAATTTGAAATTTAACCATTTAATACAATTATTGTGATGCACGTGTTCATTTGATCATATATCTAAAAAATAAATAAATATAAGAAAATATATGACACAAAAATAAAATTAAGTATTAGATTAGATTAAAAAAGTCTTAGAAAACTAAAAATAATTTTAAATAAATTTAAGCCATGATATAAGTTCAAAAGACTTGTAATTTATTAATTTTTGAAAAGAACGTTACAAGTATTGTCACTCTCTCCATGAACATAAAAGAACCTATCAAAATAACTAATTTCTTAAATAAAATCTTAAACACTCATTACAAGTTAATTAGTTTATTGACATAAATCATGATAAATTTATTTCAAGATAATAACTCAAACTTTATTTAGTAGTTGTCTAATATTATTAATAATTCAATTATAATTAATATTTTCAAGTTATGTTTACTTTGCACACGTGACATAACAACATAAAGTTGACCATGTATGAATACAAGTCAAGGCAGGATAAGTATTATCCAATATTACACAACATGCTTTACTAATATTTTTTTGTAAAATCATCCAATATCCGGTTAACATTTTGTGCTCTAATTAATTCAAATGCTTAATCATATATAACTCTCAAAACTCATTTAAAAAAAAATTGTGAAACGATGGGGAAAAAGTCCAATTATTTAAGATATTTACTACTAAGTAAATATTTTTTATATGTATAACTAACATCTATCTTAATATTTAATGTGATTTTTTTGTTTCCTGTACTTTTCTTATTGGGAGAATTACACGCTAGGAACAAAATAAGAAATTCATTATAATTTAAAATTAACTTTTCAATTATTTTAAAATTTTAATATTATTATACATAATTTGTTATTTAATTATCTTTGTCACCTTATATAATTATTTTTTAAAAAAATTATGATAGATCTTAAGGATATAAAATTTGAAATAATAATATTTATATATATATATTTATTAATTTTTTAAGGAAGAAATTTAGCATTGGATAGTTTTTATTTTGGATCCATTCTTATTTTAATCAATAATTTTTTGTTTTTGCCACATCTTGTTACCATAAAGAATGATATAAGCAATGAAATATTTTGTTTATTAACTAAATATAGCAAATAAAATTTATTAATTCAGGCCAAAAAAATAAAATTTATTAATTCAATCATAAGATTATATATAATTATTATATTGATCTTATATATAAAATTTTAGAAAACAATTAGGTGACTCATGTTAGCAAGATTAATAGTTTTGTATATTAAAATGTATATTATATTTAATTTTTTAGTATATATAGTAGGTTAAAATAGATATAACGTTAATTGATTGTAATCTATTATAAAGAAAAAATTTATCCTACAGTATGTAATATAATACTGATATGTGCGTATATATATATTACGAAGTAAAAATCATATTGATATCAAATAGAAAATTTTCTCAATATGCTCATTAAATTTTATTATAGAAATTTAAAATCAATATGATTTCAAATAAATAATTTTTTGCTAAATATATCAAATAAATTTGATTTATAAATAATAATCAAGAGGATCTAACATTATTAAATTATTTTTTTAGTTTTGTTCTCCGCTATATATATATATTATATTTATACTAATATTATATTAAACTTAATATTATTTTATGAATAATATATTAGAGCTCATATTATTTATAGTAGTTTATTTTAATATTAAAATTGTTAAATAGTTGAATTTTAATTGAAAACTATTCAAGAAACTTTTATGGGCTAAATTATTAAATATTTGGATCTCAATTTAAAAAAATAATATTTAAAATTTTAAATAGGTATATATATAATGTAAATATATATTATGGCCAATATGTATATGCATTATCTATATATATATATATATGTATGTTAAAACTAATTAGTTATGCTTAATGGCATATCATAAAATTTAGTCCTTACAATTATAAATTATAAAATTAAATAATAAATGTGAGTTGTGAAATCTACTATTGATAAAAAAATTCTTGATTAATTAAATGACAAATTGTACACTCGATTAATAAATTTAGAAGTGAATTTTATAGTAAAGTGATAAAACTTTTTTTCCCTGTTGATTGAATCATATCTTGATTCTTTTGTCACCCATAACTTTCATCGCAACTTTCATTACCTAATCAATTTCAATTGTTGATTCCATGAGATTAAGCTTATAGTTGTATATATATTTGGCTTCATTTTATGATTCCAAACTCAATCGAACTATTGTTGTAATTAATATTAACAACAATTTCATAGATTTACAAGATAAGCAAAAGTTTCTTCCTCCTTCACAACTTTTTAATCATAACTAAACTTGGTCTAAGATCTTATCAATCTCATTAGATATTTTTTGTCAACTTAATGATAATGCCAAAAAATCATGAAGACATATATAAAAATCTCATTGCTAAGAGTAAATCCTAAATACCCTCTTCGATTATATTTATAAGAGAAAATTTCTTCTTTTTGATAGTCCTAAATATAAGGAAAAATGAGTTAATTGTGCATTACATTTGTTTTTTCCAAAAATTACCCTTCATTAATTATGTAAGAGAGATTAAATACATTAGTGATTCAAATTAGTATTAAATAAAGTATAAGTAATTTTGAAAGAAATTTAAAATATGAGGCAACTTAATTAACTCTAACTAACTAAAATTACTTTTTTTTAATACTTGTGAAGTAATTTTTTTCCTATAAATGGGATATTATATATAGTTAATTCTAAGAATAAAATTTACAATTTAGATTATAGAAGGAAAAAAAAGGAAAGAGCTTCTTTTTTGTATCTTTTACTCGAATTTTTCACATCTAAGATAAGACTGGAAGAAAATAAAGAAATTATAAAAGAATGATAATTAGAAAAGATGAAGATAAAAAAAAATCTATTCATTTACAAAAAAGACTAGAGACAATGGAATATTTTGAAGAAAAAATTGAATTTTTTTTCACAAAGAAAAGATTGAACTAAAATTAAAAAAAATCTAAAACTCCTCAATATATAAATAATAATAAAATAAAAAATATGAATTAGTTACAATTAATAACATGTACTAAGATCAAGTTATTATAATTTTAAATTATAAAATCAAATAATAAGATCTGAATTCAGAAGATTTTTAAGGATTTTTTTTTAATTGAAGTTTATAAACATATAAATAATTGAAAAAGATAAAAAAATATAAATAATTGGTTATAAGTAAAAGAATCTCTTAGTGTTTTAATTTTAAATTATAAAATCAAATACTATCTTCCTGAAAAATATTGTTTGAGAATATTTTTTTAATAAAAAATTAAAACACATAAGAATTAAAAAAGATAAATATTGATTATAATTAAAAGACTCTTATTAGATTTAATGTTTTTAATTTTAAAATATAAAATAAAATAATAGGTCTCATCTTCAAAGTAGAGATTTTGAAATACAAAATTGCAATGCCTAAGTTTTAAAAAGGAAAAAGAAAAATTTTCTTAGTGATATTAATGTGTAATATCATTAAAAATCTATACAATTTTTCTCAATTTAAACAAAATAAATATAATTAATTATATTTTAGGTTTTTAAGGAGATTTTTAAAAAAAATATTAAAACATAAAAATAAATTATATAAAAATTACATATAATTTAAATAAAATAGATGTAATTGGTTAGAAAAAAAATTAAACCACAAATAAATTATGATAAAAAATATGTAAACAAATATTATAATTAAGCGCAATAGATCTAAAAAATATAATTTTAAATTATAAAATATAATAATATGCCTTAAACCAATTGAACTCAGAAAATTTTTAATTTGAAATAAATTAAAATACACAAATAAATTATATAAAAAATTAGATAAATTATAAAAATATAATAATAGTTCTAAAGTTAAATCATTCTCCTTGTCCTTTCACATTTTTATTTTTCTTTTGTACTTATTATGCTAAGAAAACAGAAATTTTTATAGTTTTGATTTTGGGCCAAGAAATATCCTCTGCCTTGTTTTTAAACATTTATTTTGTTTTTGTTATTTATATTCATTAATATTTTTATTTTTAATTATTTTTAAGTTACGAAGCAGTAATAATTTTATAAATTTTTATTTTTCTTTTACTCTTTTTTATATACACACGTGACACAAATTATTTTTTAAATAAAAATATTTCTATAAAAATTATTTTATTAATCTAGTGCATCATTAATATATAATTATATAATCTTTAAGGTCATTTTTCTTCATTTCCAGTATTAAAATCACATAATGCATATCACTGTAACTTTAAATTAAGAAAAAATTAGACTCAACAGGATATAATTTTAGCCATTCCCCCCCTCCTCCCCAAACAAAAAAAAAACCCAAAAAAAAAGTAATATTAGGAAACAAAAAATATAAATAATAATTGATGAAATCAACAAATAACGCATCACTATTAGTTATAACCTTCTCATTATAATTAATAAGATATTTTATCAATTCTATGATTTTTTTTCCTTTTGGCGTTCAATATTTTTTAACTTGCCTTTTATTTGTCACTTAACTCTCTCCAATCCCTTTTCACATATAGATTTGATAAATTGCTCTCTTTAATTATAGTTATCAAATTATGAATTAATTTTATCATATTAAATATAAAATATCATAAAACAGAATGAGACTTATTAAAAAATATGCCCAATCTTATATTATGCATTGGTATTAATAGAGATTAGATACAGCTCTCCTAACATTATTGTCATATCCATATGAAATAGCTCTTCTTTCTGATTTTTTCATACACAAAACCATAATATGAAATTTCACTTAAAAGAATTTATTTTCTTTTATTCAACCCAACAATCGTTCAATTAAAAAGAAAAAAGAAAAGAAACCATCCATAGTATAAAAAGATACTATTTATACATCGTGTTAAGTATTGGTGCAAAAAAACATAAAAAAATACATCGTGTTAAGTATTAATTTACTCACACATACACACACCCCTCACCCACACACACTTATTTGTCTATGAGACACATGTCTTAGAATCACCAGTTTAACCCAGAAAATGAGAACCCCTTCAGCTTCTAAAAGAAGAAATTGTCATGAAGTTTATAAAGCCACCAAAATTTAAACTCCAAAAGACAATTCAGCATTAAGGACGATAAAGAAGATTGGAATATCTGACTGCAAAATACACTGACAGGGCAAACATGAACATGTTATTTGGCATCACTAGCAATTGCAGTTCAATGTCCAAAGCACAAAATAGGCAGGAATCTTTCAACACTAACAGATATAGTCCTGTAATTTTCTGCAGTTTTGATGGTTATGTTGATTTGGTGTAGAAACGAATACCAACCGCCACACCCAAGATCATCAGGGGAACTAGAAACTGAAGGATCCTGATGACGAACTCTGCTGTCTTGTCCTGATTATAGTGAGGCTGTTTTGGAGGTGTGTACTTAAACTTGGTGGGGATGGTTGATGAATCGACGTCTCCAACATGGAACTCATCCAACATTGCTTTTGCGGTGGTACTGTGACCTATATCCTCAAAATCATCAGTTGCATCTTTTCCTGCAGGTAAGAGGCATTTGGATTATCAAAGGGCATTTACAAACACTGCATTGGTGAAATCAAGAAAAACATGTTATCACTATTAGCATAAAACATAAAATTTATAACATGCCCATCATTCACAAGTTATGAATAGTGCAACTTATTTATTAGACTTTGTACAATGCACGAGCACCCATGTGCATTCATAAACAATGCTTGATAGTTGATATCTTTGTACCTGTGGCTGACAACAAGACCTCATCCCCACCTGGATGGTCCTCCAAGAATTTTGTGACATTATAAACCTGTACCAAGGAATTATGTCAAGGTAATGAAAGATATTTTATTAAATATATGCCAACGTTGATACACTACTTAACTAATAGACTGAAGCCCTGCTAGTTACCCCATAAGCACATTACTACTCCCTAGCATAAACTCAGAAGATGCAGCTATGATTAACATGTATGAGACCAAGTTATGCTCAACCTCAGGAATCAATCAATATATATAATAATATTTATAACGAGCTGCACTATTCACAAATCATTAATAGTATGACTCATTTATCAAACTCTGTGCAACATACGGAAAAACATGTCTTGTACATCTTATGACCAAGATGTCAATATTGGATAACTAAAATACATCTATAAAGTACGGTTTACAGCAAGTGTGGCTTGATAGAGGCTTAGTAGGAAGACTTTCGAGTAACTTCAAGTTTTCCTTATTTTCAGAGCTACAAACCAGCAAAGGAGACAAGAAACTCAAGCTGAAGGTTTGAAACTTCCCTCTCAGATATTAAAATCAACTTTCCAACATTTTTAACACCTCAAGCCTTCAAGATAATCAGTTAAATAATATAGTGTGAAAGCATGTTTGACATATTTAATCACTAAACATGAGTCCTTTGTTAAAGATATGAATTTAAAAAAATTGCTTGAGTATGTTAAATGCCTGATATTTTACTCTGGTGAGGTTAAACGAATCATGACTGTCAATGACAGTATATCCGTTAGTTCACTTTGAAACAAATCATGCAAGGAGCTTGTTTCTGAAACGTTTGACACAATTTATTGAATTGCCTTTGGCTATTAACAACTGTGTCGATCAGTAGTTTGGTGGACTTCAACAGCTCAACTTACGTGCTTCTTCATCTGCCTATGGAAAAAACCACTTGGTGCTTTCGAGAAGCACTTTGTATGCTCTCAAAGGGATTCCAAAACTAAAGTTTACGCTAAGCCAAATCCATCCCATTGATAATCAATTCATGACATTCTCTGAATATATTAGGATAATGTAAACAAACATTTAGAAAGAAACAGTCTCAGAAACAAAGAACTTGTAGAAAGACAATTTTCATGTTAATTACTTCTAATAATAAAAAGAAAAAAAGGATATAGATTTCTTTATAACCACAGAAAAGAAGAAAAAGAAAACAGCAGCTATAGTTAAGATGTCTTTTGTGTACTTCCAAACATGTGAGACTACAACAATATTTTCTCTCGAAAGACTTCAAAAACAATATTAAATAAACACACATCAAACATGACATTTTAGACTTATGTACCAAACAAGCAAAAACATTGAATTCTTTTTTTTTTTAAGTCAAAACAAGACTTTTGACAGGACCTGTTTTGACAAGGCAGGACAAAGGAAAAATGGGAAGACCCCAGTTACATAAGGTTTACCGTGCCATTAATAACAAAAGCTCTTACGCACTAAAATTAGAATCATGGACACAATGCAAAAGTGAACAAAAGAACCACCCCAAAGCCACAATATCTTAGAATTCCACAAAGTCACACGTTTCTTCAATGGCTTAACAATATAGGATGGACCGCTTAAATTGGAAAAAAAAAATTTCTAATCTGATCATAACATTATTACACCCTGGCTACAAGGAGATGGACCCTTGCAGTACACTTCTAAGGATGATAGACATATGGAAGAGAAATATAAAATCCCAGCTAGCAAGATTACAAAAATCTGACATCCACTTGACAAAACTTACAAGAATGACACTGCTTAGTTTTGATTCATCCATCAAAGGCAAATCAAATTAAATTTAACTGTGTATCTGCATAACATAGTAATTTTCTTATTAAAAAGATACTGAAAATTCAAGCTAATAACAACATAATCCTTCTAATTATTATCCAAGTGATCTTTTCATGACCATTTATATTAAAAAGATACCGAAAATTCAAGCTAATAACAACACCTAGCTTCTTTCAAGTGATCTTAATTTTATGCAAAATGATCTACTACGCTTGGTGAAAGGGAAAAGTCATCTATCTTAAGGGAATGTTATTCAAAATGAAAGAAAGGGTAGTTGGAGAATAAATGACAAATTGTGTATCTACCAAACAAATCAATCTTTTTTTTTTTTTAAATTTCCAGCCTGGCGTTCAAGGCATGCTCACCTTTACAGTACCACCAACTCCAATTACCAAGAAGATGATAACAAGCAGTAGAAGTAACCAACCAAGCAAACACCCAAAAAGCAAATAATGTAAATTAGGGAGAAACTAAGGATCTCGAAACCATGTACAAGCTTGGAAGCGTCGATATTAAAACAGGAGACCACAACACAGTCAAAATATATAGTGCCGAAATGCAGTGTTATGTCGTCATATGGACATGATACAGTATCAGTGATTCATAGCATCAAAGCATAGCAAATCAACCAAAAGTTCATATTTAAAAATAAAAAATAAATTAAAAAAAAAATACCAAAAAAACAACTGCATTCAAGCCAGATGCAACCGATTCAACATGAGTGTCACAAGATCCAACTGGGTCGTTACATGACTCGATTCCCAGTGAATCTTTCAATCTTATTCCAGATAGACAGATTCTCTAAAACATCAAAGTAAAATTAAAACCCATAGAAACGTAAATCCAATCACACTAGACCGACTTTGCATATACATTGGTCAGATACCTTGCCGCCGATGAGAAGCCAGCAGTCTTGGCGGTGGTTGTGCTTGGAGACCTCAGCCAAAGTGTAGAACTTACGCTCCCCACCCATTATAGCTCAAGAAGAGACCCCTAAGAAGGATGAAGAAGTTGAAATGTTTCAGAAATTGCGGAGCCCTTTTATGGATTTTAAAAGTGATGGAAATGAAGGTTGGTGAGACCAGCAAATTTGGTTGCTGGCGGGGTTGGTGAAGGTGAAATGGTTTTGTCATCACCAACTACCCTCCCACTCCCACCTTTGTTTTGGACTTCTGTCTACGAATGGCATGGTATGGTTTTCCCTTTTTTTTTTTCAACTAAATCAATATCATCCATAAAATAAAATATAATATTTGCCCACCATTATTTTTTGGCCAACCATAATATTTACCCACTCATGCAGTAATGATTGGCTTTTTTTTTTTTTCATACAAAGAGGCATTTGGCATTTGATTTCAACCTTTACATGTGGGGTAAACTTACTTGGAAAAAATTTGCTCTTTGTTAAATTCTTTACTCTAGACACCCCTAAAGGAAATTAGTCCAGCTCATGTGGTAAGGGATGCTCTTAGTCATTGCAATGAAAATATAATATTTATATCATGTTACACAAAGAATATGGCTCATTTTCTTATATAAAAAAAAAAAAGATATGGTTCATTCTATGTGGTTGGGTTTGATGAACCTCCCACTGCACTTGAATTTGAGCGTTATTTAAATTTTTGGATATGTAACTCTTAATTTACTCCAATAAATTTACTTAATTTTTAATGTTATATAATTTAAAATTTTTATAATCAAATTCCTATCTTTCAAAAAAAAACTTATTTGTGTTTCTACTCTTAAACCTTTAGATTACCTTTATGCTATCATAATTCAAGATCATTAAAGAAGATTTTAGGAAGATGATATTTTAGGATCAAAACATTCAATTAATATCATTTTATAATTAAAATATTCTAAAATGAGAGAAAAAGACTATGGTCTTAAACTGATCAAAAGTTTAAATAGATAATAACTTAAATATATTTGTTAAAAAGTTTGACACTTAACTTCTACTATTTATTACTCATATTCTATAATTTAATACTAAACTACCCCAATTTTACACTGAATATATTATGATCACAAAAAAATTTAACTGATTAGTTTCAAAGTTTGACACTCAGCTCCTTCTATTTATTACACAGGTTTCATGGTTTACACTAGACACATAATGATCATCAAAAAATTCAACTAATTAGTCCCTGAGTTTGACACTCTGCTCCTACTATTTACTATTCAGGTTTTATGATTTGACACTGAGTTACCCCAATTTTACATTGGACACATTATGATTACAAAAAAATTCAATTAATCAATCCCAGAGTTTGATACTCAACTCCCGCTATTTACTACTCAAGTTCCACAATTTGACACTGAACTACCCTGATTTTATACTGAACAAATTATATTCACTGAAAAATTCAACTGATCTGTCTCAGTATTTAACACTCTACTTCCTCTATTTGATAATAAGCTTTCTCAATTGAATTTTTTAGTGATGATAATATGTCCAATGTAAAATCAGGATAATTTAGTATCAAATCATGAAATCTCAGTAGTAAAAAGTAAAGCTAAGTATCAAACGTTTTAATAAGAGCATTTAAATTATTTTCTATTTAAATTTTAATTAGTTTAAGATCATGATCTCTTTTTATTATTTTAAAATATTTTGATCCTAAAATGATATTAATTAAATTTTTTTAGTTCTTAAATCTCATTTTCTCAAGATATTATTACTTGAGCGGTTATCTTTTAACTAAAAAAAATGCACTTCTATTTTCTTAATTAAAAAAGCGACTTTTCTGTAAAAATAAACGGGACTCCTTCCGGGCTTTGTCTTTTCTCTTTGCACAAAATTAGTGGACCTTAATATTTGGTCTAACATCATGTTATCATTATATTGATAAGGAATATAGCTATTACAATCGCAAGCTCATAAAGAACATTCTCAGAAGAATAGAACATTTAAAATTTTGATATAAAAAGTAAATTAATTTTAAAATTTATTGTTATGTTATATTATATGAGTAATAACTGGCAAACTTTTTTTTAGCCATCCAAATCACTTGTAAGATTATTAACTTGAATATAGTGTCAGACTACTAGGTAAAATATATGATATAATTCCTATAGTAATAAAAAATAGGCATGCTGAATCCCTGATGGTAGAATATGATGTCAAGACAAATGCAAAAATAAAAAAAAAAAAGGCAATTGATAGTTATACATCTTCTTCATGCAAAAATTATATATTATTACAATTAGTATAAATAGTTATCAAATTTTTACCGAGATATTTTTCAGATATACTTTGATGTTTTTGAAAAAAAGTCAAATTATTCATAATTAATTTGTAATGAATTAAGTTTATTATTTACCCAAAAAATTCTTTTTTTTTTGGCCCACCCAAACAAATTCATTTAATAGTGGCATGCTTTTTTATAAAAAGAAAAAAAGAAAAAATTCTAAATAAATACCAAGAACAAAAAATTATTCCAAAAAGATACACTAATTTACCCTGGTCCCAAAAAGCAACCAGAGTATTTATTTGAAAATAACTTCACAAGTAAAATTTCATCTTTACCTCTCACTATCCTTACTAGAAAAGATCAAATTTCTTTCCCTTTCACTGTATAACTTACACACTTTCTCTCACTTCCTCTAGTCTCCGGCATCCCTCACCCTCTCTCTCTCTCTCTTCCTCTTTGGCATGAACCCACCATAACAGATGAACTCCCTCTTTCCTCTACTCACCACGGTCACTGACAATCGATTGCATTGTAACCCATGTTGTTGCCTTGGGGTTTCATCAATGAAAGTGAATTTTGTCACCCAATCTCTTATCTCCCTTGATCGATTCACCTAAACTATGATTCTTTGTGAATTAAATGTAGTTTTGTGTTATTATCTTCATTCTCATTCTCATCTACTATGATTTTCTTTAGATTGTCATTGTAGTCATTTTCTTCATTTAACACTTGATGAACTTCACTCCTATATAAAGTCCGGCTTCATATCCATCAACTAATCCAGATTCTTAAATCCAAACTAATAGGAAAGTTAGACTTCTCATTTTGAAGACAATAGAGATAAAGAAAAGTCTCAAGAAGAAACATCTACTGTAATTTTATAGTGACATTAAACTAGTTTTGTTGAATTAGTTATTGTATTTTTGTTTTTTAATTGTCTAGGTTTTCCCCATTTTTGAAACTGGTTATTATATTTTTGCTCTTTTTTTTTAACTTTAAAACTAGTTGGTATATTTTATTTTAATAAAATGGACTTACTTTTAGTCAAAAAATTTAGCATTTCTTACTTGTAAATTAGCATGGATCAAATGTAAATGTACACAAATTAATTGTAAATGAACAAAAATAAGTTATTATTAGCTTATTATGAGAATAAAAAAAACAAGTAGCCATCATGAATTCATAAGAAAGAATACTTTCATGATTAGAAAATTACGAAAACAAAAATAAAATAGATACCCACTTAACCACATGAGACTCCAAAATGAGGGGCAACTCATTAGATCCAGATGATATCATTATAAGTAATCCTTACATATTTACAACTGATAATCATATATTTATATGTGATACATAGTGATTTACAAGTTACAGGTGTGGTGCATAGATCAAGATAATATCATATCATTTACAAGTGGTCCCTATGTATTTACAACTGATATTCGTGTATTTATAAGTGACACATGGTGACTATAAGTTATAAGGATGATGTATAGATTCATATGATATTATATCATTTACAAGTGATCCTTATGTATTTGTAACTGATAATTGTATATTTACAACTAATCATCATATGTTTACATGTAATCTATATGGATTTATAATTGACATTTTCACATTTAAATTTCAAATAATACCAAAAGCAAGTCCATTTTATTGAAAAAGAATAAAAAAAATATATCAACTAGTCTCAAAAAAAAAATTCAATAACCATTTCCAATAAAAGGAAAAAAAAGAACTTCTGCTTCTTCTTCAACATCTCCATCATATGCTTGTAATTTGCTTTGATTCCCTCCATTGACTAATTTTCCTTGCAATTTGCTTTTTGGCTGCAGTTACCACTATTATGAGACACATTAATGACAACAACCTTTCCAACGTATCTTAACTTTTTTCGAAGGTAACTCCATATGTTTATATCACCATTTTTAATTTGTGACTATTTTGCTTGGGAAACCACTATTTTCCTGCGTATATTAAGATCAAATATCTCTTAAATTCCTTTACCAAATTTAATATATATATATATATAATAGGTATAGTAAATGAACATAGACTTGCCAATTACATTAAATATTTCTGAAGCGTTCAAAGCTGAAAAGTCTCTAAATTTCCTTTTAAACTTTTCTTTATGTGCCCTCCCAAATTCTTCTTTGGAAATTTTCCTTCTTGAAACCTCGCCCTCTTCTTCTCAATTTCTTTATCTTTTTCTTTCTCCATAGTTTCGACTTCAACATTTCATAATCAACCAAACTCAATCAAAACCCATCACTACAATTCATTACATGATATTTCATCTAATGACAATGATAGTACAATACACATACTCAAGATTTATTCATTTAATCAGGCTAACCAAAATGCTCAAAATTTACTTGCAAATATTCTAATATCAGTTGAAAATACATGATCAATACTTGCAAATCACTTATCCAAGAACTCTATCTATACCTATCCTATACTTGTAAATAGACAACAATTAGTTGCAAATGCCCAAGCGACAATTGCAATTGAATATTATACCCCATTCATCCACAGTCCCATTTAGTTAGGATAACTAAAATGCTCAAAATTCACTTGCAAATATTCAAGTGTTAGTTGCAAATACAAGATCAACACTTGATAACTACTATCCAGAAATTCTATATGTTCATTTTATGATACATTATTATCAGCTAACTCCATTTTCATTTTCACCAACTATACAATATCAACTAAGGTTTCAGAGAATCAATATTTCCACTTACTTAAATGACTACATTAACAAACTGAAGAAAATCATAGTAGATGACGATGAGAATGAACATAATGACACAAACTGCACTTAATTCACAAACAATCACAATTTGGACAAGTCAATCAAGGGAGATAAGAGATTGGGTGATAGAACTCACCTTCATTGATAAAATCTCAAGGCCAAGATGTAGGCTACAACTCAACCAACTGCTGGCTAGCTTGGGTGATCAAAGGCGAGAGGGAGTTTGTGTGTTGTGGTGGATTCCTGCCGAGAGAGAGACAGAGCACAACGATGCTGAAGATGAGAGAGAGAGAGAGAGAGTGTGTGTGTGAGAGAGAGAGAGAGTGTGTGTGTGTGAGAGAGAGAGCATACAAGCGATATAGTGAAAGAGAAAGGAATTTGATCTTCTTTAGTAAGTTTAGTGAGGGGCAAAGATGGCATTTCATCTATCAAGTTATCTCCAAATAAATACTCTAGTTGCTTTTTAGGATTGGGGTAAATTAGAATAACTTTTTAGAATAATCTTCCTTTCTTGATATTTATCTAGAATTTTTTCTAAAAAGAAGCTAGAGAAGTCGACCTAACTCAGGTATTATTGAGTTGGAATATATTAATTGCATCTGAAATGCCACCATTTAAAGGTGATCTAGATTCTAGACACAAATTATCTTTAAATAAAAATATTTTTATAAAAAATTAGCTTTTATTAATCTCGTACATCATTAATATATAATAATATTATCTTGTACACTATGATATATTTTCAAAAAAAAATAATACTGCCTACTATCCAAATTTTATCAAACTGCATCTTCTTTGTGATTGAGCGCCTTATTGATAAGTGATCATAAAGATAATAGGTGAAGTGGGGGAATGAGGTATTGATTATGATGGACAATTACGTCTATAGGTATCAGAATGACATAATGAGACAAATTTTAAAATTTTAATATATGAGTATAAATGATATAAGATATATGCATATAAAATTTTATATATATTCATTTATATATATAACAAATTAATATATAAATATAAAAATTGTTTTAAATAAGCATTTTAAAAAGCAATATAAAGATATATAAAACAAAAAATTGAGGGCTCTTTGATTCGTGTTTCCAAAACAGTTTTTCTATTTTTGGAAATAGAAAAATAAAAAAATTTGTTTGGTAAACCTATTTTTTATAAACTGTTCTGGAAAACAGAAAAATAAAAAAACAGAAAACTCAGAACAACTTTAAGTTGTTTTGTAGTTTTTATTCTGAAAAATAAAAAAAAATGTGAAAAACACCCACCTTATTAATAGTAAAGTTATAAATTTTGAATAACTTATCTATTACTCACTAATTTTGATTTTGAGAATAATCATTCAAACGAATTTTTTTGTTTTCTTATTTTCAAAACTTATTCTCGAAAATAGTTTAACAAAACTGTTTTAAAAATAAAAAAATAAAAAATATTATCAAACAGGCCCTGAGTTTTCCTGAAAGCTCTTAAATCATTTTAAAACGTTTTTACAAAAGGAAAACAAACTATATTGTATCATAAAATATAATAGATATATCAAATCTAATATATATCCTATACTAATACATCTTATTCTTTAAAATATCAGTGTAATATAAGGCGTTGAAAGGACAAAGGAGTGGATAAGCACGTAGTACATGAGGATAGTGGATGGATGGTAGTTAGTTATGGTCGTGGGTAGAATTTAATTTATTTTATTTCCATTAAGTGATTTATTATTATTATCATTATTATTATTATTAGGAATGTACTGTATGAGTAGACCATGAGTTATATTTTATATTGAGTTATATTTTATATTAAACCTGGGGATTCTCCTCCTTTATATTATTACAGTATTATATGCTTAAAATTCTTGCACCTAGTGCTCTAATAATATTTTTGGCTTTATTAGTTTTATCAGTTAAGATTCTCTGGTGTAAGATTCTTGCTCATATTTTATCTAGTAAAAATTATTCCATTATATTCTCTTTACCTATATCCGATTCTATCACTTTGTGAGATATCAGTTCTAATCATCAATGTTCACAATATCAAAGGATTATGTTATAAAGATTTTTTTGTCAACATGTTATAGAAAAAGATTCATTTATAATATTTTAAACTGAAAATGTATTCTAAAAATAATAAAAAAATTAACTAAACCTCCATAGACCCAAAAACAAAACCAAAAAAAAAATACTATTGATCAAAACAAAATGGACCCTCAATTGCCTCAACTCCTTTTTTTTTTTTTTTACTTTTGTCAACCAATTGCGGAGTTGCCTCAACTCAGAGCTGTAATACGTGACTCGCATTCTTCACGAACGCGCCCAAAGCCGCGTACTCTTCAAAGGCCCGAACGTCCACCTTACACCGGATTAACTCCGGCAGGAACAGCCAAAAGCTGGTGACCATAACGAACACAACGGTCAACGGTCCCGACACCATCCTCGGCAGCTGGCAGCTGTCGTTCAGCGCTTTCTTCAGCGCTATCTCCACCATCAAGCTGAATCCATGGAGGACGAAGAACCACGTCATCCTGAACGACGGCTCAACCCGCCCTATGTAATACATGATCAGCTCGTGCATGGCCGCCGACACCACAAACGTCCCCATTACCGCCGGTAGCGGCGCCCACTTCGGGCCGGCGAGACGCCTGACGACGTTGAGCGTGGGTTCGTAGACGGTGGGTCGCAGGATACTGGTTACCATGAGGTTCCATCTCCGACTCCAGAAGTCTTGCAGCGACGAGGAGAGGAATGGGTTGTTGAACTGCGGCTCCAGCTCCATGCCGAGAACGGCTCGAGCCATGGCTGCGGCTACGGCCAGGCTCAGCTCAAGGAGAAAGTATATGTGAAAAGCGTATAGACCTAAGATGAGCTTTGGGTGAATTGAGTCACTATAATCATAGATCTTCACCATAATGGCCACAAGTATACCCTTTATGGAATATTGTAAAAGGGTCAAGTACGATTTTCTGGGCATAATGGAACCTAGGTTTCTTTGAATCTGGGATCTTTTGGGTTCCTGTGGATGTGGGTTTTCGTTTTTTACATTCTGATCGAAACGTTTCGAGGTTAATTTTGATGGGATCTGAGAAAAATTGGATCTTTTAGCTTCTTTTGAAACTGGGTTATGTTGTTGAACCATCTTGATGGGAAGGCAAGCGAGAGCCACGAAACGCCCCAAGGAGATTGATGGGCCGTCGGAGTTGAGAGGGCCTTTGCCAAAAGCGAAGAGCAAGAGCTTGAAATTGGCGAGCCATGAGACGAAGAAGCCAGTGATGCCTGTGAAATGCACAGAGGAAATGCTGAGAGGGAGGAAGAGGAAGAGGAGGACAATGGGAAGCACACAGACAAGCCTTATTATGCCTTTTGGGATAATTTTGCTGATCCAATAGCAATAGCACAAAGATATGCCTATTGTGAGCCATACCTTGCCCAGGTTCATGATCTCATTCCCACCCTCCATAACTGCTCAAAGTAATGAAATCTTTGTCTGATCTTGGCAATGTCTGCGACTTTTTATACTGATACTAATGAAGAGAAGCAGTGATGGGGTTATAGATAGTCCAGTGGAAGGCAGAGGGAATTAAATTCTTTGCCCCACTTGAAGACTCGTAGGTAGATTTGACCTTGTTGATTGGAAAGACCACATTACAAGTTGCAGATTGGCTGGTGGACTTGACCAAAATCCACCCACCTACCCATTCAAACAAAGAAAAGAAGAAATTGCTCTTTGCAAATGCTGAGAAAGTCTAGTCCTGACAAATTTCTAGAATAACTTGACCAGCAAGGAAGGGAATGAAAAAGTATCAAGTATGAATGCACTGAAATGGTCAGTAGGGATGTAGGTGAATGTGAACACTTGGAAATATCCCTCTTCCTTTTTCTTCTTTTTCCAGATTCCGATCTTGATGAAGATGAAGACCAGTGACATAGACGGGATAGAGTTTTACTGTGAATACATCATTCTCCTTCTTCCTTTGGTGCATGATCCAAGAGGTTTGTGATGAAACTGTGGTGGTTGGAATGGAAATTTCTGGTGACCTTTGTGGGAAACATAGTTCCTTCCCTGCGATGATCTCTTTGGATAGTGTTAGCTTTTTTCGGAGGAAGATAACTATCAGTTTCAGAGTTTGCTAATAATAGGAAAGGGGAAAGCAAGCGTCTGAATGAGACTTCTTGGTTTTAGAATAAAAAGTGGAGGAGAATGACTGAACTTTTTTCTTTATTATTGATTAATTATTTTCTAGAATTCTTCATTCGTTCATTTAGGTGTTTTGGTGGTATAGAGCAATCCTTGATTGTTATATTCGTTATTATTTTCTAAAATTGCAAAATCAATAGAACAGTTCATCTTTCTTTCTCCTTTTATCTCTCTTGAATATACCTTCAGCTTCAGGACCTGAAAATTACCACTGATCCTGAAGTTCACTGCTATTATTTTACACAAATGAGATTCATTTGAGGATTATCATTATTATTACCTATTGCAACATGTTTATCTATCCAGATTCTTTACATTCACCAAAATGAATCTATATCGTGTATTTGAAGAGAAATAGAGGAAAAAATAGATAAATCGAGGAGTCAAAATTTATTGCTTCTTTTTTCTGTTTTCTTTTTTTTTCCTTTGGAGATGAATCAAAGGGTAGATCAGATTTAAACGTCTTGATGACACGGTATGTTAACCACTCAATAGAGAATTTTATTTTTTCTGTAACAAATGAGAATGTTGAAATAGAGAGGCTGGTTAGGGGGGGAAAACAGGAGACAGAGACAGAGAGAGATGTGGGTACCTCTATTCGGGCCGAAATAGGAAATAGAGGTACCTCCGTGGCCCAAAAAGAAATAGAGGGAGCTAGTATTGGCCCAAAAAAAAGAATCAGAGTGATGAAGCCCAAACCCTACTTGCTACAAGTAAGGGTTTCAAAAAGACAACACTGTGCTCACCCAAAAAAGAAAAGGACAACACTATTTGACCTCTTTATGACAAGTAAATTCTGCTTATGAAAAAAAAAATTGATAAGTAAATTCTAGTTTTGATAAAGTTTTTTTCTGAATAAATTATATAAACGTTCTCCACTTTTTCTTTTAAATTTTAAGTTTTCTTATTTCTAAAATTAAAGCAAAATTTTTCATGAATTTTGTGAAATCACAAACTTCTAGACCAATTTCTGACAAAGACTAAGTTATGTAAAATTTTCTTTGAATTCCATTGAAATTATATAAATATATTTTTTTCTTTCAAATTATACACAAAGTGCCCTAAAAGTATATGGGATTTGTGTACAATTTAAGCAAAAATTATTTAAAAAAATTGTGTAATTTACTCTTTATTTTAAAAGAGATTTTACAAATAAACCAGTAAGTCTATAATTTGTATAATTTTAATGAAATTCAAACAATATGCGTGTAATTTTAGTGAAATTCACAAAAAAATTGTGTTAACATCAAAAATAAAAAAAGAGATATATTATTTCAACAAAATTCAAGAAAAATCTGCATAATTTATTATTTTATATTGGTTCATTTTTCCAAGTTTTTAAGACAAATGAAGTTTTACCCGGAAAATAGACAACTGAAGATCCGTGAGTGAGAAAAGTATGAATGGTAGAACAGGAGGTTGGTAATATTTAATGGAAGGGCACGTAGTTTAGTTCTTGACATTTTTTTAGCCAATAATTTAGTTCTTGACATAAAAAATGATAAAAACCAAAAATTATTGTGCACACACATTGATATTACAGCAAATAATTTTCCGAACAAAAAAAAGGGGAACATTGATCTCCAAAAAAATATTTCCAGGCTTTTTAAATGAAAACAAGCTGTCCCAATCTTACAACGTGGCAATACAAGAATTGAGATGGACTGGTCATAGTTTCTTACACCCAATAGATTTGTATGCACACAAATGCCACATCCATTCTCATCTTCAGACAAACATGATTGGATGTCAAGAACAAAAATTGCATCTTGCACCAAACATACCAAACTAAAAGGGAAAAAAAATTATGGCAAGAGCATTAATCAAATTTGGAAAAATATAACTCCCACACTCTTTATATGGAGTTAAAGATTTTATAGAAAAATTAGGCATTTGGACAAAATTCAGGCCAATCAATTAAAGATATTGTGTTGTATATGGGTGTTTAATTTGAAATTTTGATTAATTAAAAGAATTCTATTTTTTATTATATAAAAAATCTTGTTATGAGAGGCAAATTAATTTTATTTTCATAATTTTTACATTTTAATGGGATAAAGTTTTTGACTATCACCTAAAAATATCCTTATTCTGCATGAAAAAATTACGGATTCCTTGAAAATATAAAATTGATAAAGAAACCAATCAATATTAATATAAAATATAAAATTTATAATAAGCTGTACTATTTATAAGCAATGAATTTTTTTTAAATATATTGTGATGTGTGTTGTGTGTTGAATTTGAGGCAAATTTTGAGAATATTGTGTTGTGTGTGTTGAATTTATGATTCCAATCAAGCAGAGAGGGGGTAATTTTGTGTCAAATGAAATTTTGTTGCAGACTATTATCAAATACTCAAAACTCAATATTTATGTAGGCTTTCTATATATCATATGAATTCTTGACAATGAGTGACATTATTCTTTACATATAAATAATATAATTTATTATAAATTTTATACTAGTATTATATATTGAACTGAATAGTTATAAATCAAGAATTTTGTTAAGGGAGGACAATCTCATGGGATAGGAATAATAAGTGCTCCTTCATTTCTTGCCTTGGCTATCAATCTTCTATCTTCATTCCTTCACCCTCCACAAATCTTCATGAAGATCTCATCAACACCACCACAATAGATGTTTTTGGCAACATGAACAGAAGTACATTTCAGTAAGAATGGTTTTAGAGTTTATTTATATATTTCAAATTAAAATAAGTGAAATCATTAAACCTATATATTTATATATTAATATAAATCACACTTTTTATAATGAAGAATGAAATCACATGCAAGATAAAGAATATGATTCTTACCCTCAATCTTAAGCTACCTTCCCAAAGAAGAATAGAAGAGAGTGTTTGTTTCGTCTCATTTCTTATAAAATATATCTCAAAATTAATTTTTTTTCTTTTTCAAAAAGTAAGAGAGAAGAAAGAGTAGGCTGGGTAGCCAATAAAAATACATTTTTTTATAAAAAAAACTAATTTTTATAAAAATGTATTTTTTAAGAATTTATATTTATTATTCATAAAATTTTGAAATAATTTATCAAGAAAAATTAGTTAAAATTAGTTAGAATTTCTAAAATTTTTAAAAATTATCAAAATATTTTAATATTACTTATTAAATTGCATTTCCTTCATTCCTCATCTAGTGACATTTTGGAGAATTGCAAAAATTTCAATACAATTAATAGTTTCAAATTTCAAGGGAGAATTATTATTTTTTTCTTATTTTGTTCTTAATAACTCACGAAGGATGATGTGTTAACAATGGAGGATTAAGTTAACCAACCTTACTAATACCAATGGAAGGAATACCCTACTAATAATAAGTGAGGGTGAGCACATAAAAAGTTAGGACTAATAATTAATGGTGGTGGAGTAAAATTATTGGCCATGGCTAAATTTAGGGCACATGAAAGAAGCTTTATGAAAAAAAAAAAATTATAAAATATGTTTGGTGTAATTTTTTTGCTAGCTGTTTGCTACAAATTATTCAAGTTTTGATGAATAAAAAAATAGCCTTTACTTTAAATGAAGGAGAGATTAACTCTATCATAATTATATCTCTCTTAATTTCTCTTTTTATCATAATTATATTTTTCTTTATTTCTCTATCTATCATAAATATTTTAGATAAAATTAAAAAATAAAATTTAATATTTTTTAATTATTATAAGGTTATAAGATGACTTATATTTTGAATAAATTAAAAGTGTAAATAAAAACAAATGGAGCATTTATACCCGAGAAAAATTGAAAAATCAATCTCTTCTGAGTTGTAAGGTTCTCCAAAAGAAAAAGAAATAAAAACTTAAAAAGCAAAAGAAAAGGAGTTGAGAGGAAAAAAGTAATCAAAATTAAGTTAACTTTGACCAGAATTGGAAAGACAATTATCCATACATTACGCAATACAATACAATGCTTGGATTTTTCTTGTATTATCGTCTTCAATCTTCAGCCTCGTGACTTCTTCGTAGACGTGGGCGCAGTCTCTCTTTCTCTCTGTCATCCACCTCCTCCTTCTTCAGACACGCCCACCCCATAAATGCTCTTCACTTTCCATTCATATCCATCTTCATCTGATTCACGTCCTTTCTCTCTGCTCCCACTCCTCTTCCCTCAAACCCAAACCAGTAATCTTTGATGGGGTACTTCTCTTGTAGAGCTGAATCTGCCGTTTCAAACTCCAATTCTGTTTCCCCATCTTCATCCTCTAAACCCTCCTCTGCTCACAAACCTGAGAAACCCATCAAGATCCAACATTTCGACTACAGTGACCTCGAAGCCGCCACTAATGGCTTCTCCGACCGGAAGCTCCTGGGCAAAGGTAGCCATGGCTATGTCTACAAAGCCGTTCTTCGTGGCCGTCCCGTCGCCGTCAAGAGGCCGTCGAGAGCTCAAGGTTCTGTTCTTCGGCGACCCAGTTCGTTGTCTTCTTCGTCGGCGCCGGAAATGACGAACGAGGTGGACAATGAGATCGACATCCTGTCGAAAATTCAGAGCCCCAGATTGGTCAATTTGGTGGGGTTCACGAACGATTCGAAAGATAGACTCCTGGTTGTGGAGTTCATGAGCAATGGAACTCTTTATGATGTTCTTCATTCCTCTGCACGACCACCCAATTGGGGTCGTAGAATTCGATTGGCTTTGCAAACTGCTAAGGCCATTGATACCCTTCACTCCTCAACCCCACCTGTAATTCACCGAGACATCAAATCTGCGAATGTTCTAATAGATCGAAACTACAATGCTCGATTGGGAGATTTTGGGTTAGCCTTGCGAGGTCATGAAGATGATTATCGACTCAGGTCTACTCCACCAGCAGGTACTATGGGGTACCTTGATCCTTGCTATGTGACCCCGGATAACTTGAGTACAAAAACTGATGTTTTTAGTTTTGGGATTTTGCTGTTAGAGATAATTAGTGGTAGAAAAGCCATTGATGTTGCATATTCACCTCCTTCCATTGTCGATTGGGCTATTCCTCTCATAAAGAAAGGGAAGCTATTGGCTGTTTATGATCCTAGGATATCACCTCCTAAGGATCCAGTTGTTAGGAAGCAATTAGCCGTGATTGCTGGAAAATGTGTAAGGTCTTGCAGGGAAAGAAGGCCTTCAATGAAGGATATAGTTGGTTGGCTTACTGGGTTGTGTAAACTGGTGCCTCTTCATTCTTGGAATAGTTTTAACAATCCATGTATGATGATTGAGACTGTGGGACGCCCGGTTGAGGCAAGACAGGCCCATTTAAGTCCGAGACAAGGAGAAGGTTTAGAAGGTGGAAATTTCTATGCTTTAGATGCTAGATTGTCTAAATCTACAGCTAGATATTCAAGGAGAGTGTATTCTGATCTGGGGTTCAGAAGCAACTTGATGGACCTTATGGCTGACTCTGAGGAGCCAGATAAATCTGGCTATAGAGTTTCTAGCTCAAGGTTTGGTAGTGGAAGATATTTCACAAGAGGCATAAATCTTTACAGGGGATGTGGTACAGATAAAGATGCTTTTGGTTTGAGTGAAAGCCAAATTGTTGGTGATGGGAGCTCAAATTTGTGTTCAAAAGAAAAAGGTAATTCTGGTTCAGATTTGAATTCTCAGGCAACTGAAGCTAATTCTAGTTAATTGCAGAAAGATGTGGTTGTTTTGGAGTGTTGCTTAGAGTTGTTAGCTTTCCTTGCTTGCACATGTTAGCCATATGCAGACTTGTTGGTATGGTATCTTCTTGTTTGTGGATTTCAGAAATGACCTCTTCATTGTTCATTTGGTATGTTTTGGGATTGAAGGGCACATTTCTGATGTCCCCTTGAAGCTGTTCTATAAACTTTCTTGGATGTTTTTTTTTTTTGTTTTTCTCCTCGAAAAAAACAAAAAAGGCCTTGTTTGATTCCAGAACAAGTGTTGCAGAACTGTAAAAATTCATCTTCTGCTTGTTTATGGAATCAATTTCTTGGTTGTAGTTCACAATTCAAATAAAACTTTCAATAAAAGGATTTATGTGATCTTAATACTTGTCTCAAGTTGAAGATTTTTGTTTCTCTGATGTTGATTATAAATCCTTGACTCTATTTTCTTCCATCAATGGTTATTGGTTATGACAAGCTTTAGGCTTCTTTTTGTACCGGGAATGTAATATAAACAAAAATTAAAATTTTAAAAAATTAAGATAAGAAATGACATTTGTGATTCCAGATTGAAAAAATTATTAAAAAATAATAGCAAAAAGAAAATTTTCAGCGAAGAAAATAAATTATGCCTAGCGTACATATAACTCAGTCTTGTGACCTAAGCTACGCTTAATTAAATATAATACTACTCTCCCGATTTTAATGTAAGAATATTTTAATCGAATCACAAAGATTAAAGATAATGATTAAGTAACTATCTTGATTTTTTGAAAATCAAAGTTTTTTTTTAAATTACTCTTATTTAATCTCTTTCTCTTTTTTTAGATTGAATTAAAGAGAGATTTTTTTTAAATGTGTAATAAATACTACCTCATATTCTGAAAAGGGTTTTGTATTAAGGACTAAAATAAAAAAACTCTATATTTAGGATTAGAGGAGTAATATTCATAAAAAATATAATACTAATATTAATCATTTGAATTCAACCAATACTAAAGATATTACTCCCTTTATGTTTAATATGAGACCATTTTAATTAAATCAAGTGAATTAAGAATAAAAGTTAGAGTGAATTAACTAATTCGATTTCTCTGAAAATTTCAACATATTTCCAAAACTATTCTTATATAATCTTTTTTTCTTTTTCTCTTTAAATATATTAAATATGAGCATTTTTTAAAATTATATAATAAATACTACCTCGTATACCATAAAGTGTTTTATATTTAAGATTAAGGTAAAAGACCCTATATTTAAAACAAGAGGAAGTAATATTTAGTGTTGGAGTTCGATGTTGGTAAGGAATAATCCAGTAAATCTGTTAGCCTAGTGCAGAATGTCTTAGCTTTGATTGGACTACAGAAAATTTTTTACATGCAAGTTAATGTCAATATTACATGTCTATAATTAAAAAACAAAAAACAAATGTCATGTTAACTGAAATAAGGAACTCTATCTACCATGTGAAGCCTGAATTAATCATTAAGACAATTTGACATATATTATTAGCATGAAAAGGGAAGCCTACAATTTGTGAAGCCTCATGACATATTGATTTGGCTACTTATTAATTAATCAATTTGATGACAAATGGTTTGTTTTAAAAGAAACAATTGCTCACCAGTATCATCAGAAAGTGTAGTGTAGAATAATGTGGCAATTTGGCCATATAATGATAAATAAGAATAAGCCAAAATAGAAAGTGACAAGTGATGAAGAGCTCCATTTCCATATTAATGGAGTCTAGTGGCTCCCATAGAGATGCTAGCAAAGTTTAGAATCGTCATGTTGTGTGGTTAACGATAAAATTTTGCAATATCAGAGGGAGGGTGAGAGAGAGAGAGAATATTATTATAAAGTTGAAGTTTGATGTCTTTATGTCTGTTTTTCTGTTCCCACTTCACGTGCCAATTGCCTCAGAAATGGGAGTTTCCAAACAATGGGGTGGAAACTGGAAAGTGACCTTTCAAAGTTAAATTACATCACTTTTTTTTAAATAAATTATATTAAAAAAATTTCACCAAAAGTTACCATCAAACTTTTTTCTTTATCAGTGTGTGACTGTAGGGCATTTCATCATTTAATGTATCACTTGCGTTAGGTAATTTTTTTTATTGATTTAAAACAAACATTTGCAGGATGTGCAAGTATGGGCATAGATAAATAACATATTACAGCACTTGGAGAACTACCGGCCTTAAGCGGTTTTTTCATTTGATATTAGTGAAAAAAAGAAAAAAAAAACTTTTTAACGATTAACTAGACCCAGTCCCACCTGGTTATCTAACAAGTGTAAAGAGAGATGAGTAATTTTTATAAAAAATTAATATAGTTAAGTCATATTTAAAATGAGATGAAAAGTAATTCAATTTAACTATGATTGGAATAAGAGGAAAGAAATAGCAATCTTTGAAATGTTGGGTTCTTTTGGCACCTGACACCCACGTAATGAGGCCAAGGTCGTTGAAGACAAATGAAATTAAGTCATGTTACTTAATATTTTATTTATTTAATTAATTTTAAAAGCCGTTCATTTGGCCTATGCATTAGCTGGCTAATTAACATGTTCTTCTTAAATTCTAATATGACATAAAGTCAGGTTGGTAACCAATGTTTGTTCCTCGCATTAGACAATCATATCTTTATATATATGTCATATATATATATATATATAATATTTATGGCCTTCTTTTTTTTATTATTTCTTTTATTGTGTTAGTTTTATATTCATCATTGCAATTCTCAAGCCAACCTTTTTATGATGAATCTTAACAGTTACTCAAAATATTACTTCAATTATTTCTATAATTAGCACTTTGATTATTATCTAACATGTAGAAAATCATGTTCAAGATGAAAACATTAATATAAATTAATCAGTTCTTGTACTCATTTTTACTAATTAATTGATTGAATAATAAATTAACTCATGATTCAAAAAGAAGTCATCTACCTGCGTCTATCTTGACATAATTTTTTAAACAATTATTTTATTTGGAAATGAATGGGAAAACATCAGATATTCAAGAGTCATAAAGAAGCAACCTTCTTCCAAAATCATAATCATAATTTAGTTAAAAAAAAAGGGTTTGCTTATCTTATTACTTTAATATTAATTTAAAAAATCAGAATATTCTTTAGAATATAGGACTCTTCTAGTTGGTGAAAAAGGTAACAAAACTTTTTCAAACCAGCATACCTGTCTATTTATTTATTTCCTTTTTAATATTTTCTCACCTCACCAATAGGGATAGTTTTCCATAAAAATTTACAGATGAAACCAATAAAATGGTTTATGTTAGAAAATAGAGAAAATATGTCAGAAATTATCTTTATTTTTTGTTTCTAATTAATGAAAGAAAATGAGGCTAATACTATACTTTAGGTCATGCCTGATATGACAGCACACTGAAAAAGAGAGAGAGCAAACACAATTTTTTTTAAAAAAAATTTCAATATTAAACAATTACTATTTTTTTAATAAAACCACTTTAATCTTCCATTTGCATATAAAATGTAACGTTATTATTATTATTATTTACTTTTCTTGTAGCTAGTGGCATTGAATTGGTCAGGAGGTTCTATACCAACTTGTTGGTGAAATGTTTATTCATTTAGTTTCACCATTTCGAAGAAGGACCAACCATTTCTCATTATGTCTATATGTTTTGTGCTGCGTGATGCATCATCCGCCTCAAGGACTCTCTTCTCTTGCTTTTTAAAATTACAACTGGATAAGATTTTTTTTTATATTGTATGGAATTTTAAAAAATAATATTGTTCATAACTTATAAATAACACAACTTATTATAAATTTTATATTTTATACTAATTAAAATTTTAATTTTAAAATATTTGTATTAAAGATTTAAAAACAATAAATTTCAATTGCGCAAAAAATAATATACTAATATAGTTTAGAATTTAAAGGCAATTTTTAGTCTTTTAAAGTTTTTAAAATAATATGGAAATTAAAAGTTTTTTATTATAATTATTTTTTAGTTGAGGATCTCCACTGCAATTTTTTCATTATTTTTCCTGACAACTTTTTTGAGCTATCTTTTCCTCATCATTGGCGAACCATAGGCTCTTATCCGCCGTTAGAGATGGTTGATGATTAAATATAACATGGAAGATTCCTTCAAACAAGAAATTTTAGGATTCAAACGTTGAAATTAGTTTGTTGTTGCTCAGTCAGTTGAAAATAACATTTTGAGGAAAAGAAAATTCTTCATTGTATTTTTTTCCTAACTAGATAAGGAAATGAAAGCAATTTTTCACACCTTCTTACTCAAACGAGAGGGAGAAGAAAGCAGGGGATGAAAATCACTCACCTCCTCATATTTGTTTTGGAAAAAAATAAGATGAAATTTTTTTTCTTTTTCCAGATCTCTCAAACCAAATAGGAGTAATTAAATTTGATCATTAGTGATTAACTGAAGTGTTTATAAAAAAAATACTTTTTTTGGTTATAGATTAGGAATATTTTGGCTAATAATAAAGATTAATCTCATTTATAATACTGAGGATAAAAGATAAAACCCTTATAATTAGGTTTATTGTATACATAAAAGCTAGAAATCAAATTTCTAATCATTTATTTAAGAGACTATAATCCTATTATTCACACTAACCTAAATTAGTAAAAAAAGGATATTCTATCAATGGCAATATAAAATTCTCTTATACAATAAATATCATGATTTTCTTCTTAAAGTGTGTGTATATATATACATATAAAACAAACGACAGCTATGTTAACAGTGATTTGATTATAATTGAATAGTAAACCATGAGCCACTTGTTAATTGTTAAAGTAAAGAAATGAGCAATTTGATAATTAAAACATTTAACTTATAGGAAGACAGAATAGGATATGCAATATAGTAGTCCATTTTATAATGTTAATTAAATTAATTAATGAACACTGAAAGTAAACGCCATAGCTAAACATGACAGGACAGGACAAGACATGAAAATCCAATGAATGCGCCTAAATATGCTCTTTTGTTAATGACCACAAAGTGGATTATATCTTAATTACAATCCCATCATGCCTTTAGTATTAATAAAGCAAAATCTTATGCAAAACCCAAACATCTTTTGCTTCAATTTAACAATTAGGTTGTTGGCCAAAAAAAAAATTAACAATTAGGTTCAGCTTCAGCTTTATATAAACAAAAATCCTTCCTTCTCTTTCGCTATGGGGTTAGACATTATAAAAAAGTTTAAAGTGGGAGTGATACTGACTATCTACATCCAATAAGATCAGGAAAACTAAACACAGATGTTCTAGAAATGAAAATGCACTTTTTATTGTGTTGACTTTTATATATTAGGGCTTATTTGAAACAAATCAATATTCAATATAAAATATAATATTATTATATAAAAAATATAATTATTTATAAGTCATGAATAATATGATAAGCATTTTTTTTCTTTCTCCACATATTTAATTGGTTCTGTATAATTGTGTTTTTTATTCTTTCAATATTTTTCATATAGTATAATCTTTAATACACAGTTTTAAGCTATTATCTCCTATATATATCATACAGAAAAATATTTAATTCAATGGCAAGAAAGGGAAAGAAAACAAAAATAATAATGATAAGTTGTGAAATGTTTGAATTTTTTTATTTTGTATAAAGAAATGTGTAATATAGTGTAAAGTTTTTGTTTAAATATATTTAAATGAATTAGGGAAAAAAAAGAGTGAAATGTTTGAATTATTGTTATGTGGAAAAATATAATAATAACTACTGATTCTGATCTTAAAATTAAATTTAGTTCCTTTGCTCGTTGTTCATCAATAGTTAATAAAAAATATAAGAGGAAGTTTGGTTTTTTTTTTCCCATATAATTTCTTCACTGTAAACAATTTTCTATGCAATGGTTAAATGAGTCTCCTTTTAGCCATGTAAATAAGTAAATTAAAGCATCTTTACACAACAAATCAATGGTTTTTTTTTTAGTAAAAGACTATAACAAAGCCATACAAAAAGAAAAAATACTCCCTAAAATATAAGTGACTAATTGCATGGGAATCAAGAAATATAGTTTTACCTATTAAATCTATAAAAAAATATATGTAATTTTTCAATAGTATCTCTATTTAATGCATTATATTTAAATTTTATTATTTCTCTTATATTTAATTATAGATAGGGATAAAATAAGAAAAAGAACATTTAATATCTTAAAAGTTACCAAATGAAATTTATATTTTTTATTAAAAAAATTTTAAAAAAAGACTTATATTTTAAACTGGTGAGAATATATAGCAATTAGCAAGAATAAATCTATAGCTAATTGGGGCTTCTGTGGACGCTTTCAGCAGTATTATTATTCAACCATCCAAACATGTTTTGCTCAGGGATGGAAAGGTATTTCTTTTTCTTTTACTTTCTTTCTCATTAATTGACGTAACCTACAGTGTATTGAGAGCAACAATAACATAAATAGCATTCGATTTGGATCTCCTCTTGTTGGAGGTAACCTTCATATTGGGAAAGAAGCTTTTTTTTTTTTTCATAGTCCGAAATTCAAGTTTGAAAAGGACAACACAGAGAATCACCAAGTGCTTGGTGAAGCGAAAGTATGTTTGGTATAGACAAAGTGGGAAGAAGTATGGAGGAGACAAAGACAAAGAAGAAGACGATGCCCAAAGTGGTGTCGTTTATTCCAAACTGCAACAGAAACTCCAATAAAGAAAAAATGTCTTTTACTTTGTAGCAGTAAGTGAGAAATTCGACGTTCCTTTTCCATGGATCACGGCTTTACAGCTTTCTCAGAAACTTCCTTTTCCTTTCCTTACTCTTGTATCTTTTACTCTTGGTTTGAATTTCTGAAGCTTCAAGTGCTCTAGTTCTGGATATATATATATATATATAAAAAGAATTCTCTATTTCAGCCAATAATATCAGCACATTGAAATCTTCAATATCAATGTTAGTTATTAATATTAATATAAAATATGAAATATACAGTTTAAAGATAGCTATACTATTCACAATACATATTGGTGTGATGAATAACTCCCAATTAAGCACAGTATTAGTGCATTAGGAATACTTTGATATATATGTATACACACAAACACTCCTTCTTGTCCTATATATAAGTTATATTTTAAATCTAATTGTTGGTCCTTAATAGTATAAGACTATAAGTAATTTTAGAAAATTAATAAAGTATTAACGATTTATATCCAAATTTGCTTTCATAATCAAGAAAGAAGGAATAATCAAAACAATTATTGTGAATCATTAACAAGCCAAAACAACTAGAAAAAATTTGAAAATTTTATGGTGAAAAGGGGGATTAAGAGAGATACTTCAAGATGTGGTTAGAATTTAATAAGTTTAAGTGTGGGTAATTTAAAAAAAAATATATGATAATTTTTGAAAAATTTAATATCATCAACTAATTCTAACAATTTTTTTATAAATTAGTTAAAAGTTACTGAAATGAAAATTGAGATAGAGTATATTGTGAGGGCCATTCACGGGGATACACTAGTATAAAAACAAAATAAATTTTATACTATTATTGATTTTTTTTTCTTCAAGAAAAACAGTAATAATCAATTTATATTTTGGAGGGAAAAGGGGGAGTGATAGAATGAAAAGATTGAAAGCTATGGCTTTGGGAAGCCAAGAATAAGGTCAAAAGGCACTAATTACATCAAGAGCCACTTCTTTTGTGTCTATACCTTAAATGGCATCTTTTTACTGGAAATTATGGATTGAATCGACTTTCTAAGATCTTCCAATGCAAATGGATAGTATACATCAATCTCGAGATTTGCACCATATGTCTTATTGGTAGGACAAATTTCATGGAAGCTCAAGATAAAATGATTAAATAAAATAAACTAATAAAAATTAAAACTTTTGAATAAGATAGAAGAATGTTGCGCATGGGCATCTTATCCCTGAAAGAAGAATCCGAGGGATATAAATTATGAACATGTTTTTACTAGTTTCTTTTCCCATTTAGAACTGGAAGTCAGTCATATGCTTCTGTGATATGTAAGTTATACAAATCAGGCTGTGCTGCGTGTGTGATTCATAGAATTCATAATAAAATAATAACGAAATTGCAAATTACTACGAAATTGCAAAGGTATGACAAATAATTTGAATTTAAATCTTTGTAAAGATAAATACTTTTAACATAAAAACATATATTTCTAAGACCAACCTACTCTCGGTTTATCCATTTTTCCTTTACAATTGTCTCACTTGCTTTATAAGCTTTTCATTTCAGAAGATTCAAGCAACACTGATGGAGCTTTCTGAACTGCACCTATACAAAAATGTCAATAGCTCATCACAAATGGGTAGATTAGACTTGCAAGAGCTGCTGTTACATTTGTATTTCCAAATCCAAATAACAATTAGAATGTGTATTCAAGACCAAAAGCAGATTTTCCTCATAACCTCTGTCAAACTGCTAACCCAACAAGTAATTTTTCCCCATCAGTCTAGCCTTTTTGCACAGTAAAATGGCAAACAGGTTTTGATTCCCAGCTTCTGTGAACGTTCCACAAGCATGAAAAACTATATGAAGTGGGAAAGAAAACATGGAAGATTAATCTAAACAAAGGTTATATTATTCAATCTTTTGAGGATAAATCAATAATTATATAACTATGGTACTACAAATTTAAAAAGAAAAGCCATCAATCTAAAAGTGTGATATCATCTCGACATAACTTTCAGCAAGCCAGGAATATCACGGGTGGGATGAAAAAACCATCTAGGAGTTTCTGAAAGGGGCCAAAAACAAACAAGACTCTTCTCCATGTTACACAGAATGAATGAAAAACAATCTGCTAAAACTTTTCTGATCATGTACCGACAATACCTTTACCATCTGCTTTTTAATAATAATAGATGTGAAAGAAGCAGGCATTGCAAGAAATTGTAGAAGAGCAAATAGCCAAAACCCTGCAGCTGCAAAATCTAAAGGTAGTCTTGACTCTTGTGTACATCTATGAAATGGTCAGCACTGCAAGAATCCGATCCCATAAAAATTTTCCAAAATCAGAGAGATGTGAAGAGGATCTGCATCTTTTTAACTTAGTCTCACACTCTGCCTTGTTTTGATCATTCGCTTGAGTGAACCTAACCAGGACTGGCATTCATCCCACTCGGTAGTAGTAAGAAGTACCTGCAACGCAAAACAATAACAGCTAGAATGTAAATTTGATTGGTATTATAACACAATTGTATCAAGAGTTCAATCTGCAATTGCATTACCTGAATTTGCAAGGCTACACCAAAATCACCATTGTCTAATGCCTGACAGAGCTGAAGCAGCTTATCAGCAGCATTTTTAGAGATGTCCCCACTGTTCAATTTGGCAAACAACCCACCAAGTTTCTTTGAGTTGTCTTCTATCTCCCGCTTTTTAGCTGGATTTGCGCGTGAACCTCCCAGTGCTTCAGATGTCTCGTTAAAAAGCCTTGTCAATGTTGTGACAATAGGCCTTTGGTGCACTGGCAGAGGCATAAACAAAGCAAGCTAAAGCTAAATGGGAATTGCGACAAAGTTACCATAGGAAGACAAATGACTTTATCAGCATAAAAAATAAAAATGTAAACAACTTACCAGGAACATTTGAAGTATCAGCTGTCTGCACCGTAGGAGGAGGAACTGTTGATGGAGTAGGTGGTTGTACAGGTCCTGCCTGAGGGTTCCTGATGGATTGCATTGATCCCATCCCAGATCTTTGGACAACACCAGAATTGGGAACTGGCATGAATCCCCTTGAATTAGGGGTTGGTGCCACGACATGTGGTAATTTCTGGCCATGAACAGGGCTTGGAGGTTGGTAAGGTGGATTGGCAGGTGTCTGAAACACAGAAAGCCATGTTTAATCTTCCAGTAGCCACCCACAATAACTTGATGATATTGAAAGACTTGAAAAAATAAAAAATTAACTGACAGAATACAACTGAGAACCCAATGTGGGCTGCGTCGGCTGCTGATATTGTGCTGCATTGCTTAGACCAGGAGGAGTTTGAGGATCAAAAGATCTCAAAGGAGGCTGTGTGATGCCAGCAGGAGAGAAGTTTGACTACAAGAAAGAAGACAATTTAGAATAAAAGGCAAAAGAAAAAATATACTCAAAATGAAAACAAAGAACTCTAACTATATTTGATTCCAAGTCTAGAGTGCAATATTGGACTCGCAGTCTGCTTGTCAAAACAATGCTGCTAAATATACCATTTTTTGTGCAATTTAGCACCCACTTGACCAAGAAATAGCTTATGAGGAAAGTCAGAATGTATTTCTGATCAAATGTGATATGTTCACATTCTGTTAGGCAGCATTAACAAACTGGGAAAAAAAAAGGTTGTGGCATTTCAAAGTCAGTTTGGCCAAAGATTAGGTGTTTCAGAAAAAAATTATCCATTTGAAGAAACCATACCACTCCAATCAAAATCTAGTAGTATCTATTATGAATTGTAGATGAATGTATTTTCATATAAATGCCATGGAGGCGCACAATTTTTTTTTCTAAAAAAAAAAGCTACTACAAGTGATTGATTATTACTTTATCTTCACACAAACTGCAGGTTTGATAAATAAATCTAAAAAATTATCCAGTGACTACTGTTCCTTCTAATTATGTGCAACATAATATACCTGAGGAACTTGAGGGGGCTGTGATGGAACAAATAAACTAGGCTGAGGTTGCTGATATGGAGCAGGAACTGCAAACCCTCTTCCATATGAAGGATCAAACTGTTGATAGTTTTCATTATATGCAATTCCAGGAACACTTTGCTGCACTTGTGCAGATGCTGGCTCCTAAGAAACAAAAATTGGAAAAAAGATTTAATTGCATTTGGATAATGTTTTGCCCCAAAAATAAAATGTCAAAGAACAAAGATAAAATACCTGATAATTTCCACCATATACAGAACTATCAGCACCATAAAAAGATCTGATCTGTGATTGAGGATTCTCAAAACCAGTAGTCTTTAAGTCTTTCTCTGCAACCAGTTTGAAAAGTAAATAAGGAACAAGTAGAGGCCTTTATTTTTGTTTTTTCAAATATTTCAACAAACAAGGTGAAATAAGAGCAGGAAAATATAACACAATTACATTACAATTAGTTTAAATAACATAAAAAAAGAGCTTCACAATCCAGAATACTAGAGATCAAAATAACAAGCCTTACTCCACCAATGAAAATTTTTTCCAAGCAATAACAAGGTAAATACTAAATATGATTCCCATAGACTTCATTTTACAGAAGTGTCCTGATATGATTGGGAGTGTAAAACTAACCACTGAAACATCATGTAAAACTTCTCAAACCAGCAACCACATCACATATAGACACATTCTTCCAACACCCACTCATATAAGAGAACTTATTCAACAAACAAGGTGAAGCATATGCAATATTGAACCTTGTCCATGAAAAGGAACACTATCAAGCTCATTATTTCATGTATTGTATTGATACTGCTATATTTGTCCTATAGTCACTAGCTAGACAGCTATAATTCAGAATTACATCGTAATGGAAGTTTCACCATCATCTTTCATCATGAAAGAAAAATTAAAAGTAGACAGAAGAGAGGGACCCTTTCCCCTTACAAAAAAAGTTTATTCCTAAAAATCAGAGAATTTATCAATCTATTATGCAGCCAGTTCAGAGGCAACTTGCATAAAGCTTTCCTAGGGACATCATACTATATCCTGCATTTTTATTATGCAAAAAATTTTAAAATAGGAAGTATATTTCACTCCATAAATGATATGAATGCTATTAATCAAGATACTCATCGAACAATAAAACCAGTTGAAAGGTAACATGCTAATCAACTCGAAAAATATAACAGTCCAAGCAAAATACTTACCAGGTTCTGTATAAAGAGCTATTCTATCCTTTAAGATCGCAAGTTCAGTTGGAAGTTCATCAGATCCCAAAAGTTTCAAATACTCCATTGCAGAAGTTAACAACCCTTGACTTACTAAAATTTCAGCATATTTCTCAACAAGCTTGCACAGAGATGCACTAAACCTCTTATGCCCGGTTGCTAAAGCAAGAATAATAGTCTTTTCCATCAAATCCTATCAAAATATAAGATTTTGTCAATTATCCGCCTTTATCTATAACTATTTTTATATCAGTCATTTTGTTTGGTAAAATTTAAATCAAACTCAGTTATTGATGACTATCAGCATTACCTGTAGAAGCTGAACATAAGATTTTCCTCCGTGCTCACTCTGCAGTCTCCTTGACCAAATTTCAACAGTTTTATCAATATTTCCAGCACATATAAAACAAAGTGTTGCGGCTAATGTATTGCCAGCCACCATGAGTTTTGAAGCAAGTGTGTCACAAAGCATTGTCCATTCATCTCTCTGTGCAAACTGTTAATAGGTCATAACCAAAGAATATGAGTTCATGCAACAAATAAAATAACTCAGGATCAATAGAACTTATATCTTGTATGTAATTCTTATTTAAAATTTTATACTATTATAAAATTCCAGTTTGAGAATTTAAGCTGATGGTAAGCCAAAGGAAGAGAGCAAAGGTCCTCATCCAGCATCAGACAACTAGGTTCCACTGCCACAATATAAACCAATAGTAGCAACAAAGTACAGATAACATAGTCAAATGGTGAAATTTAAAGTAGAACTCAAGCATCTTTCCAGTAGTATATAGGAGATAAACCAGCTAAAACCTAGGGTAAATATAGGAGAACCAATGAGCCTGGGATGCCAGATACAACATGATTAAGTAACTTGATCAATTTAAAATTGATTTATTGAACATTTGTACATTAAAAATATAATGAACACTTACTAAAAATTAAAAACAAGTTCAGACAAGAAGCAAAGAGACCTACACTGCACAGAAGGGCAAGAGTTTCCTTCCAAAACTTCAGAGGCCTAGATTTCACAAGGCTCAAGAGGTCATTGCTCACCATCGCTGATACAATCTGAAAGTGAAAATAACGCATAAATGACAGATATGTGGAAGGTTTAAGAATAGAACTTATATAAGTCAGAAATATAATATATAGAATATGCAATTTTGATTAGCAGCTACCTTTAAGTATGGGGATCGGCTTGACTTCAGGTATTGATCCCGTGTAGTTTCCCACAAGGAAGCACTACCAACATGAGCAATAACTAAAGCATCAGCCCACTTATTTGCAGATATGCATTGCACAGCTGCCCCCTTGTAGTCTCCAAGAACTAGGGCACGTTGAACACTGTCATCAAATGAAGAGTCAGTACTCTCCTCCATGTCCAACTCTTGGATTTTCTCCGAACCATTGGCATCATCCGCAATAAAGTTGCCACCAGAAGTAGATACAGGAGTATCAGTTTTGGGACTAGGAAGATTGTTAAAGAAATCTTCCCCATTATCAGATGGGAAAACAGTGGATTCATTGGTAGCCCCAAGTCCTACTTTATCGACAGATGTGTCCTCAAGTCCAAGACCACTTACTTCTTGGGTAAGACCATCAGGAACTGTGTCTTTTCTGTCACTAGGTACACTGAAACCAAGGTGCGTGAGTAGTTTTGTTCGTGCAGTCCCATCATCTTCAAACATAACCTTTAAGAAGCCCCAGGTTTCCCTTTCCTCCTCAGATCTGTCAAAATGAACAGAAGCAATAGCAGATCAACCCAAGCATAAAACTAAACAATATGAAAGAATGTGGCTCTTAAATGAAAAAACATACTCAGATTCCTGAAATTTTTTATCACACAAACCCCTCAACAAAGTCCTTTCCCCATTTTGTATGGCAGCTTCAAATTCAGAGGTTCTACTCACTAGACTGTCTTCAGCGACCAAGTTATGCACACAAACCTGGAAAATTACAAAAAAGATATATTCAACTGAAAGTTTAACAGCTGAGCAGAACAAATACAAGGACATTGTAGTAATAATATTTCACCTCACAAGCCCCAGCTGAAGCACCTGCAGCAGATGACTTGGAATGAAATGTTACAAGCTTGCCCCCAAAGCCAAATGAGACTCCAACAGGACGTTTATACCATTTTGGGGCTCTCAAAGATACTGCAAAGAAAAGGTGTTATACATAAAGAAGTCCCAATTGGTGTTATACGTAAAGAAGTCCCAATTCCTCAAGTCAAAATCTGAGATAACATAACAAGATGTGGACGAGCTGCATCACCCTCCCCAACCTCAAAAATTCAAAAAAATATATATATATGTTGCATAGAAAAAACGTGAGCATGTCTAATGCAGGTGACTATAAACCAAAAAACAAAACACAGATAACAGTTACTAGTTTAGTCCACAGAAAAGTTTAATCAACATAGTTAGAAAAATAAAAGAATCACCTGCACCAAAATCATTTTCCCCAACACCATATCTACTGCAACCCTGCAAACAATTATATATACACAATTAGTAACATGGCCGATAAAGGGATATCCAGGATGAAAATCTGGAAAATGAGATTACATCTATAATGTAAAAAGAAATTAAAAATATACATCACTGATTTTTTTCTTTAATTTTAGTTATTAATCTGAAACTAAATCATACGTTGGTATTAGAAATGAGCTCATTTAATTGCTTTATATATATGTGTATGCATGAACATGTAATGAATAGATGATAGATCTCTTCTCTTCTCTATACGAGCTGTACAAGGTCCAATAAATATATGATCAAAAAGAAAGATCAAACCATACAAAATGCTATAAATAAGCCTAATTAGGCTATGCTGATATGTGGAAAATAATACTTTCAATGAGCAATAGGCTAGTTAAAATGAAAGTCTACTTTATGGCCAACAATTCGATAATTAGATAATGCTCAGTTGCATAAGGACATTTAAAGTGGTTGAAAGAAAAGATCAAGAAATTGAGGAGCCAAATAACAAATGTATAAAAAATGTCATTTATGACTTTTTGCTCAATTCCATGTTCACAACATTTGTTCAAAGAAAACTCAATCTCATGCTATTTATAAAAGATTTGAAGTCATGAAGAATTAAGATGGAGAACTAAATGACAAAGACACACGAAACAAGTACTATAGTTACTCAATTTTTTATACACAATTTTATTATAGAAAATATGAAAATGATTGTTATAAAATTAGCACTAATAGTGGTATAGAAAAGAAAGAAAAGCATTTCATACATAAGATATTGCTTTAGCACATCATGGCTGCTACAATCTACTGAGTGAACAATGATATTAGAGCATGTAAAATGCATGCGCATCACTAATCTAGTTATTCAATTTCCATGTTACTTCATCCCATCCCAAGATAACTTCAGAGTTCAATCATACTTCTCACTTGCAAAGCAAAACTAATATGAAAAAACCATAACTATTACAAGCAAGTACTATGAACCTCAATATTGTAGATGCCAATTTTTCCATCAAAGGAAGATGCTGATATCACTCCAGGTATCTTCGGATACCAGTGAACGTCAAAATTCCAGTTGGTCCCAGCTGGCAATTCGCAGACAATCTTCACCAAAATAATAATAAAAATAAAAATAAACACTGTCACTATCAAAAATAATCCATAAATAAAATCAGTCAAACCAATCTTGAACAGGGGAAAAGAGGACCAAACACCACCTCTCCAGTAATGGTGTCCCAGCATATAGTGCGACTATCTTTGCCACAAGTAAGCAAATAAGAACTATCATTCGGACACCATGACATTGCAATTACACCTGATTAGAAAATTCAGGCATCATAGACTTGTCAGCTAAACTAAAAGGTGTACCAGGAAGCTACACAGCAAAAGCAAAACAGACTACAAAGAACCATTCACAAAACATACAAAATATCAGATGTACTACCATCTAACATTCTAACTATAACGTTGAACCAGAAGAAAGACGTCATCTCACACTATTATAAACTTGTGTTGAAAATATCAGAAGGAAACAAGGCAGCAGGGTAGAGAGAATCATAGCAAAAATTAAAAAAATAATAAGATCACCACAAAGCTTGAAGACCCTAAAACTAATGGATCCACTCACAGACAACTTGCAACAGCTGGAAATTTTCAGATTTTGTTAAGACACAATCACAGGTTATGTTGAACTTGATTCTTACATTGGAAATATGGGATTCTAATGTGGAATTTTATATTGGAACTTGGGCTCCCCAGTCTGATGAGATAGCTTTTGGGGGGTGGTACTCCTAAACATTCCTGTCAATTGGAAGCAAAGCCTTCCACTGCGTTGGAGAATAGAAGTCCCACATCTAATAGTAATGTAAGGAACCTTGTAACAGTGACTCAACCACATAATAGCTCCTTGAACCAGTTCAGAATCAGACACAGAGAGAGAACAAATCTAGAGGCCAGAACAGACACTTGTGACCGATATCAGCCAAGACCCAATTCCCCTTACACCCTTGGTAGAAGAAATACAAGCAAATAACACAAGTAAAACAACACAGTAACAGCAACAAAATGAACAAAACAAACTGGCATTCGAGAGGCCAGAACTCTCCACAAGCTACTCTTTCTCCAGAAGACTCCCTACACACAAACTGGAGCTGAGAATTCTATAAAAAGGTCACCCAACCGCTCCCTACTACTGTCTATCCTTTTGGCTGTACCTAACCTCACCTATTCTCACCCCACCCCTGCTTCTTCAGTTATAAACTTTGGTATATTCTTCTTGACCAGAAGATACAGCTTTCATTGCTCTTTTACTCCTTTTTGTCGCCTGCCATAGATTTTTGGGAAGAATGTAGGCTCATCTCTATCAAGTAATAAGAAAGTTGAAGAATATATAAGCTCGTGGTAATCCTAACCAAGTAGTTTAAACTATTATGGTGATATAGATAAATCCCAGCACATAGCCCATATACTAAAGTTAACATGATATCAGAGTCTAATAGTCCACTTGAAAATTAAAAAAAAAAAATGATGGACGTGAAACCTCTAAGGTTCAAGAGTACAAGCTCAAGCCAAACAGCAAATGAAAGTTGTGCCTCTGAGACTTAAAGAACACAAGCCTGTACAAACAGAAAAACTTAAAAAAAAAAAAAAGAGTAGGTGGGAGAATATTGGAGAATAGAAGTCCCACATCTAATAGTAATAAGAAAGATGAAGAGTATATAAGCTTGTGTCAATCCTAAACAAGTAGCTTGAGCTACTTTGGTGATATGGACAAATCCAAGCACATAACCCATATACAAAAGTTAACACATTACATACTAGTTGCAATCGTGCAACATAGGTGGTGATACCAATATAGAAATTTTAGCCTAGGGTTAGAATATTAGGACAGAGCAGTTTGCATAGGTGCTAGAATGATGGAATGTTAGAACCCAATGGGAAAGTGGAGGACTTGAGTCCCACATAGGAAGTATGGGACTCTAATATCAGATTTATTTGGACTTTGGCTCTACAACCTCATCAGTAACTTTTTGGGGGTGTTGTATTCTCAAAGGTTCATATCGGACTCAAAGTGCCAAAAGAGTTTATCACTAAGATCAGGTTGTTGAGAAAGCACCAAACAATAAACATGACTTAGTTCTTGGCCAGACTTCCCCACAGTATGCATAGCTGCCCAAGGGGCTGTCACAGTATCTACTTTGACCCCAATAATAATACAGAAAATAAAACAGGGATAAATCAGACTACGTTCTTGTTAGGTTCCTCTCCAGAATGCATTTTGGAAAGTTACCCAAACTTGCAACAAGAAAGGAGTCAATTACAATGATTTCACCCTCCCTCCCCATCTCTGTCTCTGGATCACATGGACATCAATTTGTACAAGGACAAGAGAACACAAGGATCTACAAACAATTAAGAGCAATGAATTTTTGGATACACAAAAAAAAACATTTATGTCCCCAAAGAAACCAAATAAAGGCTTTACTATCTATTCTGTATGCAGTCAAGGTAAACATATCATAGTGGAACTAGCAAAGGTGAAAATTGAAAACACGACTCATTTAAGTAAGATTAGCAAGTCACAAATCAGCTAAGTCAGTCAGCTTACTAAAGTGAAAGTAGTCCAATCCTATCATGCAAGTTTGCAGATAATAATCACATAATTCTAAATTGAGCAGCAGTCAACTTAATCAAATTGAAACGCAATGCTAGAATATATATTTCCTAAACAACAAATAAATAGTGTATGTAGTGCAGCCTAGTGAACACAAAATAGATGCATCTGCCAAAGCACCAAGAAAACAATTTAAAATTATATTAAGAAGCAATGCAATCACGAAAATTCAATTATCTGTCATAACTTAGCAGTTTATAACTCCCTCAGTTGTTTCACTATTGAAGGAGGCAAGAATTAAAAATCATGACCCAGTGCACTGATAAAAATTTCACCATCTATCCAGGCCTATCTAACAGCATAATCACAGGTTTATTCATTTCCTGTCAAGAGGTAAAATCATGTCAAGAGAAGACAATCACAAAAATTTTAACTAGCTATCGTGACCTGTTTTTCAGCTTAGAGCTCTCATCCATTTGTTTCCCTTTTGGTTTTTTCATTGTGTTTGCAAGTGAAGGACAGAGCAAAATGCAACCAAGAGATTGTACCATTGATGGTTTGGTGTACATAAAGTAAGAAGCAAACAAATGATGCCTATGGAATATTCAAAATGAATTATACATAAATTGGCTAAGGGCAGTTGTCAATACCTCTACTGTGTCCCACAAACTCCTTTAGTGGGGTCATTATGTTCCTCATATCCCAAAACTGCATCAATATTTTCACACGGTCAACCCTTATCAATCAACAAAATAGATAGTTACTTCATCTGTGAAGTCTATACCCTCAAAGTAGGAGAAGCATCTTCATCTGATGCAACAACAAGCTGTGTAGCAATGTCAGGATGCCACTGTAAAACTGAGGACCGTCTTCTAACTGAATCTGAAAAGCTGTCAGTTCAAATATGATACACCAGGTTATCAAGAATTTCATTTTCCTGTTAAAAAACAAAAGCAAAAGATGGCCAATCAATTATTAGCCATCAAGTTACCTTATCACTGGCTTTTGCTTCTTTAGGTCCCAGACCACTGAAAAAAAATTTAAAAGGTAAAATAAACATCTAGTATTCTGACCTACACATCGTTAGGAACAACGTAAGGAAAATTCATATACTCCATGCTCACCTGTAGTCCCATTATAAGATGTTGATGCTAAAATGTGCTGGACTTTACTATTCCAAGATAAGAATGAAATCTCCCCCTGGCTAGCAGATCCACTTCCCTGCACAATAATTATATACGCTGAGTTACATATCCTTAAAACTTTACAAGAAAAATAAAGACAGATATTGAAAGATAAAGAACAGATATATCATTTAAAAAGAGGGCATTTCAAAGATATAAACACACTCAGGGGAAGGAAATCTGACCTTGAGTGGCGGAAAATGAGTGGGCTCTGAAGGATTGGCTAAATCCCATATGCAAATTTCACCATCATCAGCCCCAGATGCAAGAAGATTTGGTGCAATAGAATTAAATTCAAGACCTCGAACCTAATATATAAATTCAGAGAAAGAATTTAACAATTAAAAAAATACATATTCTAGATGAGAGAGAACATTTACAAAATTCAGGGCGGCTCCAAAAAAAGGGGAAACTTACAGGTCCTTTATGCCTAGAAAGGGGTCCAAAAGTAGCATTTTCATTCGCCTCCAAACTGAGAAAATCCATCAAGAAAGTAAATTCATCGGAAAGAAAGAAGAAAATTTGTGTACTTTCTCCAAATCAAAAAATGACAAAGCTCAAAATTTAGGTTTACTAATCTTTGAATCAATAATTTAAATCAAATCAAAGAGATTCTTCAAACTAGCAATTCTCCAGAAGTTAGTTTCCAAAATGTCAATAGCGGTCCTATATTTTCAGCCAAACATAAAATCCATTATAATTTGAAAGTAAGTCATTTTTGAGTTAGCATCAATTAATCAATTAATAGAAGTAAAATAGCCAGTATTTAAATCAACTTTCACCTGCATCAACCGACAAAAGACAATCATCCATCTAATTGCCCAGCAAGAAAGGGAAAACAAATGGCATTCAATTCAGAACAAAACAAATTTAGAACGATTTGCAAACAAGGGTACAAGACTTCAAAAATAAATCATTGTTCATAACAATAATCTGCTAACCATCATCTCTTCTTCTTCTATATTTTCTTACCTACTCTTTAAAGATAAAGGATTTTTTTATAACATAAACCATTAAAAAGACACAAAAGCACAAGAAACTAGAAAGAACTACAAAGAGAAAATGCAGGGTATACAACTAGCGCCAATACAATATCAAACAAAATTCCTATTGTAACTGAAAATAACATGACATCAAGTATTCGATTAATTATTAAAAAAACTCAGTGCACTACGCAGAAACATTATAATACATCAAAATTGCCAAAATTTCAAGTTGAATTTAATTAGCATGAAGAGCATATTATGCAATATATCTTTATCCTACTCCATTTCCGGAATTACTTAACTTCTAATAAATCTCCAATTCATGCATCTAGAGGCGTAGTAATAATCAGTTCACAATCCTCGGGAGCCATTCAGCATGCATCCGTTAACACACTGACAGACACAGTTTCAAATCCTCTCGGTTGAACCACATTAATAGCAGGTCCCCTCATTAAAAAAACGAATGGAAAGAAACACCCTGAAGACATTCAATTTCAAAGATCAACACAAAGACAAGGCTCTAAAGCAAAACTCAATTACTGGATCAGAGTAAGAGGATTCCATAAGTGAATGTTCCCATCGACCAGCCCACCAGCAACAAGGCCAAGACCGAAGCCTTCAGACCCAGAACTGTTCTTCCCCCAAGACAGACGATTAAACCGCTCCGAGCTGGGAACCTCGGTCACCAAAGGCAGTTCCTGATCATCCGACTGGAAATCAAGCTTAAATATTTCGAGACTAGCAGAGGAGCTAAATGACAGATCAACTGCCCCCGCCATGGTTCCCGCCGCCATGTAGGGAGAGTCCGGCGCCAGAGCCACACACGCCGATCGATTCACCCCTTTTATGCACGCCATTGGATTGGGCAAAATATAATCTCCCCAAACTAAACACAAATTCAAGTGCTTATAGAGAAAAAGAAAAATTGGATCTCAGAAATGGAAAACCGCGAAACAAGAATTGGGGAAGATTTCGATCTGATCCGTGAAATGTGTAAGTGAGAGTGCAAAAACTCTCTCCCTCTCTCTCTTATGCTTCGCCCTTCTTCTTCTTCTTTGTCTTCGTCTTCTTCTTCTTCTTCTTACCCTCCGCTTTCGTTTATGCGTTTCAATATCGAATTTTGCATTACCGAGGGTAATGGAAGAGGGTTTGAGCTTATTTTCTAAGTTAGTAATTTCTATACTCGTTGTGAGAGATAAGTTGAGGCTTTGTATCGCAAAGGGAAGGGTAACTTTGTCCTCGATGTACAACTGTCACAGGTGGTGTGCAAGAGGTGTACGGTATAGACGCCGCACGAGATCCTGCTTCCACATGGATTGTTAGATGCACCAATTAGAGCTTGACGTGTACGGTATTAATACGTGATTAAGGAAGCAAACGGATGAATTTGCAGAAAGACTGAAAAGAGATAGAATTGTCAACTTCACCGAGTTTTGTTTAACCCGTTTGGTTTTTCTGTTTATAATAGTATTTTTAGAATAATCACAGTTTATTAAAATAAAATTTAGATAAAAATAAAAAAATTTACTGAAAAACTATTTAAATAAAAAAATAATAATAATTAAAAAATACTATTTAATTTTAAAAAAGAATAACCATACAGACACTTAATTACCACATCATTCATTCCCAGGTTTTATGATTAAAATACAGGAAAATGGAAAAGGTAATTTATGATAAAAAAATCAAATTTAAAATATAATTAATTATATAAATTGTACTTTTTATTTTATGTGTAATCAATATATCCATTATAGCCATGTTGGGTGTGAGGATGGAATATAATTTCAAATGTCATCGATTGGTTCATTAACACAAATGCGCCAAAACAAACGTAGTGAGAGGGATCGAGCAAGCACCAAAGATATACGATACACCTATCTTTATGCGCAAGTCCAACTTCTTGGTGAGTTTTTTTTTCTTTAAAATTAAAATACTTAGCTACAATGATTCATCTACTCTCAAAAAATTTAACTTTATTTTTTAAAGAAATTGAACGCCTGTTGGTTTATACTTTGATAAACCAAAATGTAAGAAACAAATACTCTGTCCATTTTCTATTATAAGTTATATTCTAGAAGAATTGAATATATATGTAAAATATAAATTACTTTGTTTGTACTAAATATTCATTTTCATATATCATTAAATAGTTATGATAGAGAGAGATAAAGAAAAATATAATTATGATATGTTATAATTTAATAAAGATAATATTAAAAAATTATAGTAAATTTTATAAAGTTTAAGAATTTTGATTACTTTTAACTATTTTTCTCAATATGTGTAAAATGGAAAGAAGTCACTTATAATAGGGAACAGAAAGAGTAACTAAATACTCGTTTGAATTATTTTTTTATAAAAAGTCTTTTAAAATAACCATAGTTTATAAAAATAAAATTTAGATAAAAGTAGAGAAGTTTACTGTAAATATATTTAAATAAAAAATAAAAAAATAATAATTAGAAACCATGATTTAATTTACAAAATCAGGCACTAAACCATCAAAACTAAGAAAATATTCAAATATTTTAAATATGTTACAAAGAATTTTTTTTCACAAATATTTTCATTTAATATTTTTATTTAACTCTTTTTTAACTCATACCTCGTAATAATAAGTTTATTTTAATTAAGGATAAAATTAAAAAATATATTAATTTATCATATAAAAATTATTTATGTCTTATATTTTTAAAAAATATATTTAAAAATATCCCTTATATTTTAAAATTGAGGGAGTATAATATACGAAGCTGTCTATTTCTAAAGAACTTCCTTCGGAGAAATGAGGCTACGCACTTCTTTTTCTTTTCTTTTTTTTGGCCCAAAAGGTGGCGCACTTAGAAAATCATTAACATGACCAAAACACATGTAGTGCAGGAGATGGAACATGCCAAAAAAAGACACATTACTGTGTTTCGGTGTGATAGCATAAGCCAAAAAGGATAGGGTTTGTTGCCTGTGAACAGGTGAGTTGATTATAAATGGATAATTAGATTTAGATATGTAGGTCTTCATATTTGTTGTTATTAAATTCTCTAACTACAATACGACATCCTATAGTCATCCATATGGCTAGGTAGTTTTCTGAGGATGTAAGCATGCCAGTATGCTGCCCTACAAGTAATTATTGTAGATGAGCTTTATACTACTCTCATTTTTTAATACAAAGGACAAATAACTAAATCAAATAAATTAATATAAGCAGTTAAAATCATTAAATTTGTCAAAAATGTAAAATATTAAAAAATATCTTCATTTAATATTAATAACTTTTAATTCATGTAATCAATAAAAATGAATTAAAATTAAAGATATTTTTAAAAAGATTAAATACACTAAATAACTTTTATTTATCTATTATATTTTACAATAAGATAGTAGATCCCCAACATGTCCCTTATATTAAGGAATAAAAGGAGTATTTTTTTTTTGGGAAAATGAGCTATTGTGTTCTTTTATAAAGTCAAATGGATCTTTATATATAAGCAAGAAATAAATGTCAATTAAGCTTACAAATTGTTTTGGTGAAGTTGTGCTTCACCGTCATATAAATGACAAGGGCATAGTTCAATTCAAATTACTTGAAGTTTAGTATTATTTTTGGATTTGATTAAAATAAAGTTGTGCTTCACCGTTTTATGCCTTATATAGATCCTGTGTGTGTTTTATAAACTTTTAAGGAATGATTAAAAAAAATAAAAGCATACAACTTCAATAACTTCATAATTACTAAATTAGGTTTCAGCCAACAAATATAATTTCTAAATTAGGTGATTTAAAGGAGATTTGACCTGTTTATTTAAAAGTGATATTGTCATTGCAGAATAAGCAGAGTATTATATACAACACTGTAATAGTCTCTTTCTGTTTTCATTTGTGTAAAAAATAAGAAAAATAATAAATAATTTCAAATTATGTACATCTTATTGTATCTTTACTGTCAATTTCGATATCATCAAAATATAAAGATCTATTATTTTTTTAAAAAAATTGTGATGATAAAAATATTTTAAAAAGAAGAAGTGTATTGAAATTTGATCTGAAAGGTATCCGTATTAAACAATACATGTTTTTTGGGGTGAAATGTGGACTTTATTACTGAGAAAACAAATACAAGACAGAGGGGACACCTTAATTACCAAAGAGAGGATACCTTAATTACCAAAGGGAGAAGTGTCCTCAAACAACTAAAAGAGAAAGAACAACCAGGCGCCAAAATCAAACTTGTATTAAAAAAAAAACTGGAAAAAACAAACCATACGTTTTTTAATTTAGAAAAAGACATGCCGTAACTCATGATTATTAAAAAAAAAAAAGGAACAGCATAATCACAATCATAAATTCATAATTCACACAAAAGCTTACCATGAATAATGGCTTTGACTATTTTTTATTTAGTCGTAGACTACAATATTTTTGTTAACATTAAAGATTAATCTCCTTCAAAGTATTATGAATTAAAGCTAAACATCTCTTAACTATAAGTCTGTTTAGTTGAATTACAAGGAAATGAGGGGCACGTAATGCCATAATGAGATATAATGTAAATAAAATGTGGTGAAATTTATTTGGTATGATATTGAGATGCGAAAAATAGATTTTTTTTATATTTAATTAAATATAAATAATTTGGGAAGTCTAAATTATCCTTAAAGTGGTGGAGATTGGTGGTGGTGGAAATGTTGATGGCCGGTGGTGTTCCTCCATTGGTACTAGCAACACCAGCCAATAATTGATAGTGATGATGGCAACCATTGGCTAGTGACTAGTAGCAGTAGTAACTAACGAATAGTAGTGGTGGCTGCTAGCAGCCGATGACTGATGGCGACAATCGACTGTCAATGACTAGTGGCTCTAGTGATTGTTGGAGGTCGATGACTTGTAATTGCAGTGGCAATTGGTGGCTAGTAACCAGTGGCGGTGGTGGTCGAGGGTGGCTGGTGACCAATGGAGATAGCTAGCAAGGGCAGTCAATATATGGCTAGTGAGCAGCAATAGTGGTGGTATGGGAGGAAAATCCTTTTCATGTTTGTAAATGATAATTTGGTAATTTCATCTCAATTACAGGCATATAATCTCCAATAAATGACTTTTGGGGTGTAAAGCCATTTATAGCTATGGATGTAATAAGCTTCATGAGTATAATGAAATTTGTCCAATTAAAAACAGCTACTCATGTAATGTAATGTCATTTATATAAAAAATGGTCTTTTTGCCTATGGCTAAGAGGCCAATAAACACTACTATTAATGTTACGTGTAGATTAATTTTCAATAATTTATCTAACATAAATTATAGTAAGTCTTTTTTTGAAATTTATATAGATTTTAATCAATTTAGAAGCAAGTACATAAATGATCCACGTATCAGTGGTACACGGGTGTTTTACTAATTTGTTTAAAGAATGAAAGTTCCTGCCATTTAGACAAACCTGAGTTGGCACCATTGAAACTAATTTTTATTTATTAAGAAACGGATCAAAACCTAACTATATGCGAAATAAATTCGAAACTGTCGAACTTAACGGACTGCATATTCTACATACCTGGCTTACGCTATTCAAACTTCTTCCCACGAGAAAACTTCTATATTCCAGATACCTGGCTTACGCCATTCAAACTTCATCTTCCCACGAGAAAACTTCTATATTCCATGTACCTGGCTTACGCCATTAATTCAAACTTGATCTTCCCACGAGAAAACTTCTTCAAAATATAGTAATAAATATATGATTTTTCAATGTAAGATGTGTATGTATAGTTACTTAATTAAATTAAATTATCATTTACATGTTTTAACTAAAAATAATAAATTTATTATTATTTTTTAAATTTTGATGTTAAAAATATTTAAAGTGTATTGGAATTTAATCTGAATTTTGAAATCTATTTTCTTAAAACAATAAGTTTTTTAATTTAGAAATTAAAACTGAAAAAGACATGCCGTAACTCATGAGTATTGAAAAGAAAAAAGACAAGGAACATCATAATCACATTCATAATTTACACAAAAACTGATCATGAATATTCGTTGGCACTAAATTTTATTTTGGTTGTGGATTAGGAATAATTCACCAACACTGATCATAAAAACTAATCTCCCTTAAGATATATACTAAGAGTAAAAAATATATAATCTTCCCAACTAGGTTTATGTTATATATAAAAACTAAAATTAAAATTGAACTCCTAATTATTCATTTAGAGAATAAAAATCTTTGTCATTTATGTCTACATGAGTTAATATCGTTGAAACTAATTTTTATTTGTATAAGCAGATCCAAACCTAACTATTTTAATTTGTTTTAAAGCGAAATAATATTTGAACCTGACAAGCTTAACGGGCTGCATATTCTACAAGCCTGGCTTTTGCCATTCAAACTTCATCTTCCCACGAGAAAACGGTGCACAAATATTCCATAATTCAGTACTTTCCTTTTTCTTTTTTCAGTTTCGATACTCTTTTGTGAATGTGACGCAATTTTTTAATTGAAGAAAAATAAAAAGAGGATATAAGAAGCAGTGAAAAACAAATTGTAAATATACTTTTATGTCCTTTTCATATATAAAGCTTACAGAAGAATTTAAATAGATACTTTTTTAATCACATTACGAGGATCCTGATATAACTCATTATTTTTTAACTCTTCTATGAAAATTGCAGCGTAAATACCAAGTGGCACAAATTGTCAAAGATTCGAAAGAGATCTCTTGCCTCACTCATAAATTCTCAAGTGTGAGTTTGAATCTTCCTGACATTCAAAAGTTAGTTGAGTAATTGTGATTGGATAAAAATATTATTTGCAACTTAAACCCTGCCATAATTCTCTAGGTTGGCCTGTATTGGTAAATGTCTCCAATCTCAAATATAGTAATGCCATCTTATCCTAAGCTTGGAAAAGCTTTTCTTATGTACCAATTTTATCACAAAACAAAACAAAAAAAAGAGTTTTTATCCCCTATGCCATCTTATCCCCATAAATATGAATATATTATTATGATAACAATAACAATATAATATGGATTTTGTATTCATATGAGATTGTTGCCGGGGGCATGACGTGAGCTATTTAACCAATTCATGAAATGAGCTTAATTATTTATAACTTATAAATAGTATAATTTTTTAATAATTTTTTAATTAAACCACTTAATATTCAATAGTTATATTCTACTTTGACTAATTTGGATTAAGTCGCCGCTAAGATTGCAAGGATAGTAAAGTTATCCCAACAAATATTTTAACATAGTTGTATATTTAGGACTTGATAGCCCCCGCCCCAACCAGCTTTTATATAATTTTTATAATAATGATATATTGATTCTTGTTTGGTTCACAAAACCTAAATTGAGAAAAAGAAAGGAAAGGAGAAGTATGATTGGAAAAAGGTATTTTTTCTTTTGTAAAATAATTGGGTATTCGGTTGTTATTCTGAATTGTAACTAATTTAAATTGAGTTATGCAATTAAAAAAATGTTTGGTACATTAAGAAAATAAGAGATACTTGATGGGAGAAATATTGTTTGGTTTTGGTAAAAGAAGGAAAAGAAAGGAAAATAAGAACATGAAAATGTCTCTATTTAAAAAAAAAAATCCAATAAAAATAATTTTTTTTATATTTTTAAATAATAAAATATATTAAAATAATAATTATTTTTAAATTACCTATCATTAAAATAAATAAAACATATTTTTATTGTTATTATTATTAATGTCGTAAAGTAATTATTGCAATTATCACTATTATGATTTAGGAATATAGTTTTTATTTTTTTTAATTTAACATAATTGTTAAAAGAAAGAATCATAAATGATTAATAATTAATATCTTAATAATAATTATTCAAATGAAAAAAAAAATTCATCCTTCCCCTGCATCCCCATCGCCGACTTGAGCAACCATAGATCTGAAATCGCATAGACTGAAGAAAATTAATGAAAGTCAGTTTTAAACAAATTATCGCCAGAGAAAAGGGAACTTGACAGAGAAGACTACAATTAATGTCATCCATGGTGGAGTTCGGTGGTGTTGCTGCCGGATTAATTTTCGCGAATAAGCAAAAATGCATAATCAACGAAGATGCAGAAAAAGGAAAGATGCTGGAAGAAGATGCATCGTGTGACGAAGGAAGAAGAAAGAAGATGATGCAGCACTTACAAAGGTAGAAGGAAAGGTCACTAGCGGGCATTTTTGAAATTTTAACAAACTCTACCGCCGTATGTGGGATCGATGAAACATCTCTCCAGTGTTCGCGGGAAAGATGTCTCCCACCTTGAGCTTGCCACTGTTCCTTCCCTCCCTTCCCATGCCAACCAAACGACGTAACCCCTGAAATATGTCTCCTTTCCTTCGGCCTCCCTCAGGATTCTGCCAACCAACCCAACGCGGCGATAGTTAGTGCACTGCGAATCTTTCAGGGGGAGGAGTTCCGTCTGGATGTGAAATGGAAACGGCAAAGTGAGTGTTTGGTTAGGTCACGTGAACCCAATAACTGCAACCCTTGTACCCACACCCTATTATCTTAGTAACGTCACAAAAATGGCTGCCCACTTGTTGAAAGGAATGACCAATTCGTTATACTTTGATGTAAGATGCACCCTCCTTCACGTTCCCCTTCTTTTTCTTGTGCTCTCTCTCTCTTACGTTTCGCTTTTTGTGTGTATATATAAGAGTTGGGTTTGGGAATAGCCATCTCCATCAGCTTCAGTGCTCGATCGCTTCAGATTTATTATTCAAGAACTAGTTGCTCCATCCATCCATCCATCGAGTCCCCAATACCTAGTTAGATCTAAAATGGCCATCACGAACACTCATTTGGCCTTCGTATTCGGCATTCTAGGTATGTGTGTGTGTGTGTTTTATTTTTCTGAATCAACTCATGCAGAATCTGAAAAAGCTAACACATTTCCTTACCAATTGACCTATTCGTTATACTTATTTGTTTGCATAATTCATGAGTAGTTTTTGAAGAAAGCTTCTAGCCCAGTCATATACAGGTTGACGCATTGCTAGCTCTCAGTAAACTCCCAAACCATGTCAACCTCTAATGTGTGTGTATAATTTGAAAGAGATTTATTAGAAGGGTTTCTCTGCTGTTATAAATTAAAGACAATAAACAACACACGGTAATTAATGTTGCTGTTTTGCAGCAAATGTTATAGACTGTTCAAATTTATTTTCTTAAAAAAACTATTCATTTTAAAGAAGGCTGTACACGCTATAAAAATGATTTCTAGAATTGTGAATTTAAAATGAAAATTAAATAAAAGTACTCATAAAACAAAAATTAGATCTTTTCTTGCACATTAATGATGCTGTGTCGGTCTGATGACTTCACTGTGCAAAAATGATAATCGTTTGAACTCTGATTTTGTGCCGTGTCAAACTCTAAATCATCTTTTCTTTTTTATCACTTTTTTTTTACTTAAATCGTGTATATATGCATGACCCCGACCTACCTAGTATTAAATCAACTTGTTTAATATAGCACATTTAGTTTTTCTGTTATAGCACATCAAAGGGAATAAAGAATTTATCATTGATTTATTCTTCTTCTGGATGCGCAGGAAACGTCATTTCCTTCCTGGTATTCTTGGCTCCGTTGTAAGTATAATTCTTTTATTTTTTCTTTTAATTTTCTCGCAAGTAAAGTATTCATTTTGTGTTATATTAAATTGGAAAAATAACAATCGAGCAGGCCAACATTTTACCGAATTTACAAGAAGAAGTCAACGGAAGGATTCCAGTCAATTCCATACCTGGTGGCATTATTCAGCTGCATGCTATGGCTCTACTATGCCTTACTCAAAACCAACGCCATTTTGCTTATCACCATCAACTCATTCGGCTGCGTCATAGAGATCATCTACATCGTCTTGTTCATCCTCTATGCCTCCAGCGACGCCAGGGTAATCAATCAATTAATATATACATGTATTAATTATCCTACTTAATTACTTCAAATAAATGATTTTGGGTTGTGCAGAAGTTGACGATGAAACTATTTGGAGCGATGAACTTGGGATCGTTCGGTTTGATCATGTTGGTGACGCAGTTCGCAGTGCGTGATGCTTCCCTTCGTGTTCATGTGCTGGGATGGATTTGCGTTTCCATTGCTGTCAGTGTGTTTGCTGCTCCTCTCAGCATTCTGGTCAGTAATTAACACACCACGTACACGTATCTATCACACTTATATATATACATATATAATCTCTTTCTCGTCAGTATAGTTCAAATTAATTCATACGTGTAAATACAGTACAGTCTGTTATAAATTCGGTTATTATATATTGAGATATTGATATATATATGGATGACTGGGTGTGCAGGCACAAGTTATCAAAACAAAGAGTGTAGAGTATATGCCATTCATGCTTACGTTCACACTGACATTGAGTGCTGTAATGTGGTTTGCTTATGGTCTCTTCTTGAGGGACATATGCATTGCTGTAAGTATACATATATGTGTGTGTATATATATAATTAATATTTATGTGACTTAGAAATTATTGAATGTGTGTGTGTATAGCAGAGTTTGATTGAAAATATGAATTATGTGTGGTTTGTGTAGGTGCCAAATGTGCTGGGTTTCGCACTGGGGATGATTCAGATACTGGTGTATGCAATATACAGGGATGGGAAGAAGGAGGAAGTGGGGAAAGACGTAGGGATGGAGGCAGTGAAAGAGGTAGTAGTGGGAGTGAGCCAGAAAGGGAATAGTGAGGTGTTTCCAGACCCACTAGTACTGGGACTGGTTCTTGAGAATTTGAATGTGAATGTGAATGGTGATGCTGAGCTTAAGGATTGCCCAGTTTGAGCCGTCCTTTGAACCTTCAATATCGTTCCTGATGAATTCAGAAACAACGTCAGATTATACGAAGAGAAAAAGGAAGGGAAAAAGCTAAGCGGATGGAATCTGTTGGGGTTATATTCTCTCATTTGAGTTTGGAAACTTTTCGTTATATGTGAGAGAATCCCGCCCGAGTCTACGATTGATCCAACTTTATATCAAAATTTTAGTTGTTTTTGTTTTTGCTGTTGTTCGCGCGTACAGTTTTTCTTGTTTATTTATGTGTAATTTAATTTAATGAATGGAGATTTTGAAAGTGCTTTTATTACTGTCCAAATCCATAGTATAAAGGGTGTAAGTCGCTAGCCATCCTGAATTTCACACTGTTTTCCTTGCTTTGAAATAAAAAAAATTCGTTGATTTTGAGCAGCTTTGGGAGCTAGTTTATATATGACTTTATGCTATATATATATATATATATATATTATGTATCTGAGGTAAGCTATATCCAAACAGTTGAGCCACTTGCCTCCTATCCGATCAGGCTAAAGACAGACTGTTTTTGTTTGGTGGAAAATTAATGGGCAGGTGTAGGTCCCCTTTTTAATTTGTAAAAATAACATAATCTCATAATATATATTATTAATAAAATCTGTTTTTTTTGGGTATCAACAAACTCTTATATTTTACTCATAAACCTTCACTTGACATTCGCCAAAGAAAATTTGTATTTACAAATCCAAAACATAATAAAAAAATTAAAAAACATATAGATTAAGATTGCAATAAGATCTGATCAAAACACAAGATTAAACTATTCCTAATAAAACCAAACCTAATTAAGGTTACAACTTACACACATCTGTCACTAAACGGAAATAAAAGAGAAACTATACTATCATATTCTTCCCATTCAAATGCTCATTTTATTTATTTTGATGCTTATTCTTCCTTGCAAAAAACATATTTGCCTCCTGAAAAACTCTTCCTCGCCTTCCTTTGAATGAAAGAGAGATTCTTCTGAATACATAGTATATGGCAATAACAAACAACATTAACAGATACAATAGAACAAAGAAAAAAATATGATTAAAGTGAATGAAGAAAACAAAAAGCGTTACGAGAGACTCATTTGTTATCGCCATGGTTTGTTTGGAGAGGTGGATTGTGGCGATGAGAAGGAAGCCTGACGTTGCGGAGAGAAGCAGGAGAAGCAGGAACAAGCTTGAGATGCTCACAGTTGCAGATTTCGACCATGAATCCATCAGGATCGTTGAAGAATAGCTGATCCATTGTGGCCTCACCTTCCGTCTCCATCGTCTTCTTCATGTACTTCACATTCATCTTCTTCAACCTCTCCTCCATTCCTTCCATGTCCTCACACTGGAAGTGATACACCGGCCCCATGCATATTTCATTCCAAAATAAAAACAAAAAAGATGTCATCAGAAGATGATCACACTTACATATATAATGACCAAGTTTTAATTCTTACCTTCATTCCATGTACACACTGCTAGTTTATACTTTTTGTTTATCTTGAAATATACATAATAAATCTCAGAAATATATTCCATATACACACTACTAGTTTATCTATCAATTGTAATGAGAGACCTCTCAAGTTTGTGTTGCACATTAATTTTGCTATTTGAATAACTAAGCAACCCATTTAGATGAAGGCAAAATTTATAGCTTATAAAACTTTTAATTTAATTTCTCTAATTTGAAAAGGAATATTATTATTTTCTATATTTTCTAAAGTTATCCCTATATATATTTGTACGTAACTATATATATATATATTCTAATTTATACAAAAATTATTAAATTTAACAATTTGATTATTTTTTATATTATTTGTTTATTGAAGATTATTAATTCTTATTCAAATTTAACTTCTAAATTAATGTCTTATTAAATTTTAATTAATTTTGAAAACAAGAAAAGCATTTTATGAAATGTAGAAGACTCCAAAATTATTAATTAATAAGAGTACTAAATTATAATTTTATAAAGTTAAGCATAATATTTTAAAGGAATTAACACTATAGCACACATATCGAAACAAGATATGAAAAATTTTGGATGTCGTGTCGTGTCTATATACATATGTATATATATATATATATAAATACACACTTTCAAACCAGAAAAAATAATTAAATTGGAAAGTTTGTTGAAGCCTTTATGAAGAAGAAAAGGATGTAATAAAAATGACCTGGAATGAGATGTGATTGTCCTGGGGATCCAAGTGCTCAGTATTGGAAGGCAATTTGTCATCATCCTGTGACTGCACCAAGTGAATACTAACCCCATAATTAAACAGCCAAGCACCTTCAAAATCAAGAACCTGAGGCCTCTCAATCAGCACGAAACCCAGCACCTTGGTGTAAAACTCCATTGATTCCTTCACGTTTTTGCAAACCCTCGACACGTGATTCAGAGCCATCAATGGAGGCGCCTTCTCCTCATGATCACCCCCTAATTCTTCTGCTTTCTTCTCATCATCGTCTCTTGCTTCATCGGCGCTTCTTTTCGTTTCTCTCACCTCTTGCGTCTCCATTTTTGTCGGTCGTCTGAGATAGGTTTCTGGGGGGTTTAGATGAAGGCGATGATGATGAACAGTACTGGGGGAATGAAGAGCTTGCATGCGAGTTTGATAGACGCGTCAGCGCGAGGGAAAGTGGTACGTGGATGAGTCTGTAAACGACACGTCGTTTTGTGTGTGTGGTGACTGGTGAGTACTGACGAGATTACACAAAGGCGGTGTGCAGCTGCTCTTGCCGAGATGAATCCACACGTGTGCACCATTTCGCTTTTGTTTATTGTCATTTTACAGATTTAGATTTATTATTATTATTATTTACAGATTTGTATAATTTAAATTTTATATATTTTATTTTTTATATTTAAACATCAATTTATAATTATTGAATTAATTTATTATTATATCTTACTTATTTTAAAATAAAATATCTTAAAATTTTTGAGAAATTGTAATATTTCTAATTTTTTTATATGCATTTAGGGGTGGGGGGAGACTAGGATGGATCGAATTTTTTATTAGCCCGTGGTCTGGTCTTGTGAGGGGGTCGGATTTTGTCTCGTTACCTGTGATCTAATCTGATCTTGTCGGGTAATGGACTAGATCAAGTCAAACTGGTCCAGTTTGAGTTGAATTGGGTTCTAACCCTTTTTTTCAGAAAAAATCATATCAATATTATCATTTTGGAAGACCTTCTATAATCACGACATCTTGTAGCAAAAAATGGTTTGAATTCATAAGAAAATAAAGGCTGAAAAAGCCATAAACTAAAACTAGCAAAAGGAAAGGAGAAAATAAAACCAAAGGACAAACATTACTAGCACGTGACAGTAACAATGACAACAAGAAATTGATATCCTACATATCTGAACTCAATCTAGAAGTTAAAACAATTGATCAATAATCAAGTGTACAAGGTGCTTACATTAACTAGCAGCACAAAAATTAATTATCTAGCAGAAGCACTTATGATAATTAAAGAAGGAAACACTAATATAATACAAACACTGAGAAGGAACACTTCAAGTGCAACTAAATCAATTTCATAAAGTGCTTGCTCTAGTTCAATTTCAATTATAGCAAATAGACAAAAAAAAAAAAAGAATGACATAACAGCTAGCCACCCAACAAGTCACTAAATTCATATAAGTCCAAGTGCTCATTCTATTTCATTTCCAACAAATCACTAACTTTATGTAAGCCGACTATTATACTAATTAATATAAGAGATTTGTAGCTCTAGATTTATTCTAGCATATATAATAAATCAACTAGTAGATTTATATAATCAAATAAGAAATTACAAATCTGTTAGTAGATTTATATCATCAGTATAAGTCAGCAACTACAACTTCATATTAACAATTGGGTATATAATATTGAAGATGGCCATTTACAAAATACAAATAACCCAAAGTTCAAAATTACTTTAGAAGCCAACCATTCAATCTGAAAAAGAAGAAAAAACAAAATCACCATAGTGAATAAACAAACATCAAAACCAATCAAATATAATGAATTAACAAAGTATAACGAAAAGTAAAGTTATAAACCTGAAACTTTGAACTTGAAGTTCCATAATCCATCACACATAAAAAACTTTCCATTCCATCACATATAAAGAACTTTCAACCAAAAGAGGCCATTCAAAAACATCAAAAAGTCCGAATTTCTATAAAATCATAAATGGAAGGGCACAATTGAAAGTCAATCAATGGACATATAATCATCCCCTCCAATCTCAATCACAATTGAAACATATGAAAAATATGTCAAGTTCAACAATCAATTATATCATCATATATATAGTAATCATCATACAATTACAAACATAACAAATAATTAAAAACTTTACTAGATTGAACTACTTTTTTGCAATCTTCAAAGTTATTACACTCAATCAATCTAGAGATGAATTTTGATATTGCTTGCCCAAGAAGAAGCTAATTTTGGGCACAAATTAGAGCTTGAGTTATCTTAGATGTGAGTGAACTCCTGTAGGAATCAATTGCACACCCCATATGCTAAATGCTGACTCAGATGCAACCGTTGACATTGGTATAGCAAACACATCACATGTAATGAGAGAGAGTACTTTATACTTTGCAACATTGTTCTTTCACCATGATAAGATATTAAAATCACTGGGGATGTCATCTAATAAAATACTTATCTAATTCAGATTGTTGATCTGTTGTGACCTTTTGTTTCATAGCTGTCAACCATTCCTTGGCCGGATTAGTATCATAAAAAAAAAGTTTAACTTGTGATGGCTCCACAATAGATGCAGGGGAAGATGTAGAGGTATTGCTTGAGGAACTAGCAATTCCCATAGAATATTCATCAAACAACCAGTAGATCACATATCTAGCTCTTCTTGTCATCATTTCCCCTGACACTCTATCATCAGGAAAAAGGTCACTATAAACATTCTTGACTTATTCAAGCTTATAGCATGGGTCCAAGATCATAGCTACTATTAGCAAAGGATTTATATTTTCAGTGGATCCCCAATATTTATCATATTTCCTTTGTGTATTTACTAAAACATCCATAAGAAGAGGATAAAATTTTTTAGCACACTTATGCAACAATCTCTGAATTTTAACAATTTGATTAAAGTATCCATTAGATGTCATCTTTAGAGAGTTAGAGAATTTCAAAGTTACTTCATAAAAGACTTTCAAGAACTTTACAAATATGCTGACATTAGTCCAATCATATGCATTAGAAGGGCCCTCACATCCCTCCTCTCCCCCAAAATATGCACGGTAGTTCTCATCTTCATCTTGTAATCTATCAAACACCTTTTAAAACTTTAAACTCCAACATCAAGTATGTTAAATTTCGTCTTGTCATAATATCTAAACACACAAAACCTTTTGGTTTCAACTTTTCAGCTGCAGTAAGAGCTTTAAATTTTTGGAACCAAGAAGGAGAAGAATGCACATATATAATAGGATTGTGAATCACTCAAAAGCTGTCTTTTAAGTCTGTCAACCCTTCCTTGACCACTAAATTTAAAACTTGTGCATAACACCTCATGTGCAAATAATCACCCCTACATACTAATCCCTTTCAACTCGTTAGCATTTTTTTTTATATATAATAGTGTTGAATCATTAGCTGTGGCATATCTACAATTATTGTGAAAACTCTATCTATGCCCTAATCCACTAAACATTTCTTGATTGTCTTCCCTAAGGTCTCACTCTTATAATTTTGAACTTGAACAAAATTAAGAATCCTCTTAAGCAAAAACCATTCAGGATCAATAAAGTGAGAAATCTAGTACAAGTAGTAATAATTCTAATTAGAAGTCCAACAATCAGTTGTTAAGCAAACCCGATGAGCAAATTTCTTCAATATCTTAACTACCCCTAAATACAATTTCCAACAACCATCATTAATAGTTCTCCTTGAAGGCATAGAAAAGCATGACTCTAACTCATGTACAAACTTTTGAAAGCCTTTCCTCTCCATAATACTAAAGGGAAGCTCATTGCAAATGATGAACTCAGCAAGTGCTCTCTTACATCGCTTTGAACTATAGATATGAGAAACCAAGTTAGTAGGCACCATATAATTTCAACATAAATTGCTTTTTGTCCATTGTAGCCCTATTAGGGTTATTTTTACACTTTTCCATGTGCCTTTTAAGAGATGTTGTTCCATGCTTAATTGGATACATAAATAAGTTTTCTTACAATATTTGCAAGTAACACGATGTTCACCATTTGTTTGTTCGAAGTCTAATTTGTCAAAATTATCCCAGGCCTTTGATTATTTATTCATTTCTTTTCGCTTTACTCCGTTTTCCTCTTTATCTATAGCTTTTGTATTTTGAGGAGGAGCAAAAGTAGATGGTGCAATATGAAAGGGGGTCAAGGCCATGGTTGGTGTTGCATTCTCACCAATACGAGGTTGATTCACAATTGATTCACTTCCCTGGTAAATGATTGATCTGTCATTTAAAGCATACAACTAGTAATCAAATTAAAGCAAATAATGAGAGTGCATAAATTAATTTGAGTAATGATAACATGTTAAAATACACATATGGAAATTTTAAGTATAAAGCATAGCACAACGGCATTGAATGTACAACAAAAGAAGAAAAAATTAAAGAGTAGTCTCAAAGGTTTGGTTATGCAAGTATATCCAATGTGCAGCCCATAGCCTTAATATACCTCCATCAAATACTAAAATAAGAAACCATACTAGTAAAAATGAACTAAAATATGAATAGCAAATAAACATTGTCACCATTAGATACTATGCTTTAGCTGGGCCTATAGATTGATTGCTTACCATAAAATAGCATAATCTATGTCGCACTTTTATATCATTAAGAAACATGCAAGAGTTACATTTATAAAAGTTGAACATGAGATGTATTATGTCAGACCAATGCATAAAAAAAAATTATACTCATGATAAATCATACCATACATTCATTGAGATACCTATACTCTTTAAACATCACCACCATAGTCATATAATGCACATTTTAGTCACCAAACCTAAATTTCATGCTAATAGACATAAAATGCACAAATCATATAATATAAGAGTAAAAGTAATTAAAGCTAAAATCAATAATATCAAGTTGGCTACTTAAATTATCTACTACAAAAAATAAGCCCATCTACAGCTCAAGATTCTGCATTAAAACCATAAATAAAATACAATCAAGCTTTTATATATATGTTGTCTTTTCCTTCATAAAAGAATATCCTTTTTCAAGAAGTCAAAGTTTTCGGCCTTATTACTTTTTCTACTAGCAAGTTGTGATAACTTTTTGTCCCGCTTTGGACCCCATTTTGAGAATAAGAGTTATTAAGCAAGATGACAATCAAGCTCGGAAAAGAAATCGAGCTTTGAAAATAAGCTTAACTAACTGTTCTTAAAAAAAAAACAATTTGAGCAGGAGAAAATAGAGGGAAATAGACATATGGGCAATAGGATTTGGAGAAGATGGCAATTTTGCTGGTCAAGATGAGAATATGTTTCCAACCAACATGAAGAAAATCACCACAATCGTAAAGATTAACCCTAGCCTCCTCCTCCTCGATGAGAAGCGAGACAAACACGACAAGAATGGAAGTTGTTGCTTGATCGGCAATGTGTGAGAGAGAGAGACGACTAGAATGGAAGTTAAACCTCGCTAAGAGAGAGAGAGAGAGAGGACTAGATTGGAAGTGTGATAGAGATGGCCATTGAGAGAGGAAGAGGATGTGTCTGAAAAGTAAAGGCTGAAGAAAAGAACTTAGGATTTGCACACATATAAGATATTATGAAATGATGTTGCTTTATTATATAAAAAAATTATATACACCCTCGGGTTGGGCAAGACCAGTTTGATGGGGTTGTTTGAAGCTCAGCCTTACCAGGTCAAGTGGCCTGGCTTGAACATCGGGTTTTGGTACTAGGTTGAAAAGACCGGGTTCGGGTCGAGCTTCTTCATATTGGACTAGGTTTGGGTTTTTTCCCTCACCCCTATCATTGAATGATTAGATAATGTTAAGAAACGATATAAAATTATTCTAGATTGATATGTAATGTTTAGGGATATATAAAAGTATAATTAAATAGGTTAAGGGCTTGATAGAACAAAAAAAATAAAAATAAAAAAGAAGCTAAAAAGGGCAAAATAGTTATTTTGCTAAAGGTTAGGGAAAAATGTTAATTTGTGACAAGTAGAGAGAAAAATAATATTATAATACTCCTGTCCAAAATAGAAGTACAATAGATACAGGATATGTGGACTTGGAGAGAAAAAGTACAAGTACCACAGTATACGAGTCTCACGTGAATAATAAATTCTGACCATAACTCTTTTTATACTTAGCCAATTTTCTTGATCTTAGGCTTGTTTGAAAGTTCTATTTGTCTACTTTAAACACATATAAAATTCCTTATAGGTTTAGTAATCCATCTTACAAAAACCATGTGGTCAACCGTTCAAGATACAAAATAAGACATGTTTGAACTTACATTGGAAAATAGCTTAATTACACCATTCAAATGACATAAATTTTGCAAAATAAAATTCATGACATCATTATACATATAATAGAAAGTATCCAAATAGTCACCATAATTTTAGGCTAGTTACACAAATTTTTAACACATAACCAAATTAATGACAAAACAGAACAAAAATAATATCAATCTTCCATAACCTTTGCCTTGCCTTTGAGCACTCCCTTGGAAGTATTTGGCCCTTGCATTGGTACATTAGGAGGTGAAATTAGGAAATCTCATTAGTAACACAACTCAAGCATAATACATTATCACATTAGCAATTCACATTGCAAAAACATTGTAAAAACTTCATGCTCTCTTAACATGTTTTAAGAAGCAATCAAAATACTATGTTGCAGTAAAAATTTTGATAGAGTTCCATTTTAGAAAATGGACATCCCGGGTCAAGCCCTTATCAAAATACTCATCCAAACCAATCACAAAACATAAGAAACATCATAGCAACATAGTTTGAAACACAGCACAATGTCGCAATGTAAAAGCATAGAGCTAAGATTACTACCTGAAAGCATAGACCTAAGATTACTACCTAGCTTGGATAACTTGATTCTCACCTCTTTAGGTCACTTCCTTGACCTCTATTAGAGCCTAAGAACATCATAAAATCATGCTATATCACTTACCATTACAAGCTGGACATATAAAGCATACTTGGTCCTAGGAACATCACTTATTGCAAACTAGTTTTCTACTTGAATCCCTTGATCATTCTTTACTATTTTGGGTATGAGGAACTCATTGGAAGCATTGGTTTCATGAAAAATAACTTCTTTCCTCCTCAAAGCCTTGAGGCCTTGACCTTCTCGTAGAGAACCAAGCAAGAATTTTGTTTCCAATCAATCAAACTCATACCAAGCATGATTCCTAGTCTTTACCATACATTATTCCATCATTAAATCATTGATAAAAGCTTGCCTTCCTTATATGGGTATATAGACCGCAACATAAACCCTCAAGACAATACCTTTTTTCTTGTTTCATCAATAAAATCATACAAACACCAATTGATCTAGCCATTGTATGCCAATAAGACATAAGAGAAAAACACAACTCTTCCTATGGTACTTGTCTTGGACGAAACATCTTAGCCACAAGAGGAGAGGAGAACTTCTTTGTTTTACCAACATAAAACTCTACAAACTTAGAGGATTGAAGAAAGAAGCTTACCTCAAAAACTAGCTTGAATCCTTGCTCCCAGACCTTCCTCTTCTCCTTAAATTTCTCCCTCCATCTTCCTTTCCTTCTCTCTCGGTCTCTCCCTCTCACTTCATGCCTACTCCCTCTCTTCCTTCTCTCTCTTGCTTCAGCTTTGGGGTGGGAAAATGAGAGGGGAGGAGCCTATTTATAGAGGGTTGGAAGGAACATGAGCCATTAGATTAATACTTGATCCTAGGGTCATTATGTGACTTCCTTGAGAAGCTTTGGTAAATGGTTAACTTTCCTGTTTACCAAAGGTAAATTTCACCCCTTAGAGAGAGAGGAGAACATTTAACTGCTTACTATCTATTTGACTTTTACCTTGTCCAATACTTTTTAAGTTGTGTACTCTTTTTTATTGGATTTTTACTGCACCTAGTAAATACTTTTTACTGTGGCAAAAATATATTGTTATTTAATTTTTACTTTATTTTTACTATTCATTCTATTAGGTTAGAATTAACTATTCACGTGAGACCTGCATAATGTGGTACTTATACTTTTTCCTCTCTAAATCCATATATCCTGTATCCATTGTACTTCTATCTTGGATCGAAATATTATAATATTATTTTCTCTCTTTACTTTTCTAAAATTACCTTTTTATCCTTACCTTTAGCAAAATGACTATTTTGCTTTTTTTGGCTAAATTTTTTATCTTTTTATTCTCTATCAAGCCCTTAAATTTTTTAATTATACTTTCATACATCCCTAAACATTACATATCGTTTCAGAATAATTTCATATAATTTCTCAACATTATCTAATTATTCAATGCATATAAAAATTTAGGATATTACAGAAATTATATATAATATTTAAACTGTTCAAACGGACAACACTTCAGCTTTACTACCAAGAGCTAAATGTATTTTATTATATGTTCATAGCCAGATTTTTCAATAAAATTATATTATAATATATTTAGAAAATTGAATCATATATATTACAGCAGAATATTAATTATCAAGTGAAGTATCTACTATCCATGGATAAAAAAAATTCAAATAGAGATAATAAATTTTCTCTTGAAATTAAATTGTCAAAATAAAAATAATCAATTTATAAAAATGTTACAGCAAATATTTCAAACTCATATAAATCTTAACAAACCTGTAAGCCGACTGATGAAGAGAGAAGAAAAAAAAACATTTAGAAGAAGAAAATCTAGTAAAATGAAATAACATACACATTAGAGAAAATACCAAATATCTTTTACCAAAAATATAGAAGAAGAAGATGGAATATGTTAATATTTTGATTAATTGGAATTTATTAAATTGAGAATTTAAATTAAATATTGTGATTTATTATTTTATAGTTTTTAAATGTTAAAACATCCTAGCTATGTGGTCCTTGATTTTAAGAGATGAATTTGCAGTAGTGAATAGGTGAGGAATTAGTAGGCTTAATGAGTTAGAGGCAATGTACGATCTATGTCATTGTAGGAATTTGCGTGATTGATATTATGATATATTAGTTACTGGTAGATAAGCTGGCTTTCCAAGAGGGGGGTGAATTGGGAAGATTAAAAATTTTCTGTAAAATATCAAGAAGGTGAAGAAAGTAAAGTATGATGGTAAAATATAGTATAAATAAATAAACTATAAAAGTGGCAGTAAAGAGAAGAAAACTCAGATATTTATCCTAGTTCTATCTCTCCACTTAACCTACGTCCAGTCCCCAAGTCACCATTTGAGATTTTCCACTATTCTACAAGAATTCAATGGGCTTCTTGCAAATACCTCAGTACAATGATGATACTCTGTTTCTAGAGCTCAATCTTTTACTCTATACACTCTTACTAAGTGCTTCTCCAATCCCTTGTGATATCCCCTCACAAGAAAATTTTTCTTTCAGATGAAGATAAGATTATTTACAATGATTAAACTCTCTTATACAGAGTGAATATGAAGGTTGACGTACAAATATTGAAGTGTGAAAGTAAGAGACTTTGAGTAGATGATTTGGCAGAGTTTCAGTATGTACAAAGTTAAAATCGTTACCCACAACTTCAAATGATGTTATATTTATAGATTTAGGTCTCAACTATACGTTAGAGACAAAATCTATCCGTTGGAGAAGTTATCCAACGGTTACTCTGAAAAACTATCCGTTAACCAACCGTATTTAATGCTTCTGACATTCTGAAATTCGAATTTCAATTGGTCAACAAATGAATTTCGCAGAAACCGAAGGTTAAAGACTTCAATGTTGAATGCCCGAAGTTCGTCTATCATGAAGTGAAGTTCGAATTTTGATATTTGGAAAATGTTTCTATGTTGTAACATATGAATTTTCAAGTAGAAAGTTTTTTTGTTAAGTGAGAACAATATTTTCAATTTGTTACAGTGCCTTCAAAATTTGAATTTTGGAACTTCGAAATTCGTCTTTCCGTAGCTGGCTTATAAGGCACAGTAGTTTTTCTAATTTAAAATTCGAATTTTCAAATGGCAAAGTTCGTTTGTCAGAGAGACCTCTTTTCAAACTTACTTCAAAATTCATATTTATAAATACTGTCATTCGTATGTCAACATATCAATATATCAGACTCACAAGCTTTATTTTTGAAATTCGAAATTTCATGTTCAAAGTTCACCTGTCAGTGAGTAATTTTGAAACTCAATCTTAACTTTGTTTCAGACGAACTTTGACACAAGTTTAGATAAATTTCTTTAGTTTTCATAAGTTTCATTTTGTCTTAAATTTGAATTTTCAAAACCCAAAGTTCGTCTGTTACTGAAAACTTCTTTCAGATACTTATCAAAATTCGAATTTTCGTAAGTCAAAATTTGTCTGTTAGAGAAACTTCTCTTCAGACTTGTTCAGTTTCAATATGAAATTCGAATTTCCAAATCCAAAGTTCGAATTTCCAAAATGACAGATCAGTATAAACCTTTCAAACTTCGTCTGTTGGTGGGTATTTTTCAAATATTCCATGATTTAACATAGAATCAAGATTTTAAAACATCTTTTCACAAAATTAAAGTCTTTTACTCAAATCAAGGCATTACTAAACATCCTACATGAATCTTTGCACTGATTTCTCCATGATTTCTTTACTTGAACCTCTTGTACTCCTTTGATATCTTTATTCCAAACTCTTGAAGGTTGGTTTGAAATCATCAAAACACTTGATTCAACAGTTACCATATTATCTTAGATGGTTTTGTCCAGTTCTGTAAGTTTATTTAATTAAAAAAAATACCTATCATGCATTAACCATCCGTATTGGGTGATTATGTTTAGTTTCATAAATTTATTTAGTAAAAAAAAATATTTATCATGCATTAATGATTTTTGTTCTAGAAAGTCAAGAATAGAGGTTGGAAGTGAATAATAAGAGTCTTCAATCAAAACCAAAATGAGTAAAAAAAAAAAAGTTTATATGTACATGTAGGGAAGAAAAATTTGACAGTATTATAATTTATTTTTTTAATTATATTAGGAATGTCTGAACATTGGTAACTACTCACATGCACTCTATCCTTTTATCACTTGAACATGTGGCAGTAAGATTATAATTTACTGTTCCGTTTTTTCCTAGTTATTTAAAGTCAAACAATTTTTTAATAATTAGTGAGTAAAAAATAAGTCAAATCTTTTAATTGAAATCTATAAATATTAGGATGTTAATTATAATACTGAACTGTAAGAATTATATTATTTATCCAAAAATTAAATATTTATTATATTATTATTAAGAATTGTGTATATTTTAATTAGAGAACATGAGAATAAAAATACAAATAATTTTCTTGTTTTTTCAACCATTTCTAGAGGAATTTCTTCGTGAATAATTTTTGTTTTGTCACATCATAAATGGTTTGAATCATAAACCACTACTTAATATGTTTGGATTTGAACCTTAAATTTGCAGCGCTGAACGTTAAACAGAGCAGTAGTTCTGAAATTGCTTTCACTGAAATGTGGTTTTGTGGAAAAATTCATGTTGTTGAAACTCATATTTGTGGCAACCAAAGACGGGGCAGTTAAAGACCCGCGTTTGAGCTTCAAAACTACTCCCTCCGGTCTTATTTATAAGATTTGTTTTGAAAATTTGCTTGGTCCTATTTATAAAGTGTTGTTATATTTTTTATTTAAATTTTCTTATTTACTCTTCATTTAATAACTTTTTTATCTCGTAAATTATTCCGGTCTTTAATTAGTAGAGGTAAGATTGAAAGTTTATATTATTTTTTTATAAATTTAAGAGTATAATTATATCTTCTTAATACCTGTGCAATGAAAAATAGCATCTTATAAATGGGACTAGAGGGAGTAATTCACATTACATCTACCAAATTGTATCTTTGGATAATGATATCTAAAGTAAATTAATATTTTAGTTTACTAAAGATATATACTTTAACAAACTTAACTGTACTTTTTATTAGGGGTGTGTAGGGCAGGGTTGAGTTGGGATTCACACCTACCCAATGTTTGACCCGTGCACATTTGGATTAAACCGGGCTAGGTATCAGGCTGGGATTAGGTAGTCTCGGTACCAAATAATTTTTTTAAATATTAAAAATAAATTAAAATAAGTTAAAAAACTAACTTTATATATTAATAAAAAAATTTAATTATTAATGTAAAAGTAGATTTCTTTAAAAAATAATGTTATGATAAAAATTAATTTTCTTAAAAATTATAAATATTTATAACTATACATTATTTTCATATGATATTAAATTAAGAAATCAATTTAAAATTTTAAACAAAATTAAAATACCAAAATCTTAAAAGTTTTTTATAATAATCAAATAATAAGTATATTATATAAGATATATAGAAAAAAATCTTATAAAATCAATTAATATATACAAAATAATAGATTTTTTATTAAAAAAAACATATATATAGTATGGGCCTGGCCAGACAAAGCAGAGCTAGCCCGAAGCCCGGCCCAACCCAAACTATGGCCCGGTCGATATGACCGAGTTGAATCAGGCCACGGGTTTATCTGCACACTCATACTTTTTATTTTTCACAAATCCTCCAATATCCCATACAATTTACTAATTCAATTCTTTTCTTTTTTATCCAAAACAACTATAAATACACATTCAATTCAAATTTGAATTGAGTGGAACTCTGTTTCAAAATAAGCTCTCATGACATGTTTTCTCCGAACAACACACTGAGCTTTTAATGGAATATTTTCTCTAACTAAAGAATTTATTTTTTTTTATAAAAATTCATCTCATGCATATTAAGCCTCAGGAGAAAATAGCTAGCAATCGTAGCAATTAAATGCTTGCCTAATTATTAAGCTTGATATTAAATATTGGAATATTTACAAAATGTATTACTAAATTATTTGTTATATATATATATATATGTCGCTTTTTGAGATTAAACGTGAATTTTAAGGGGCATCAATTTCACATCATATATTGCCTTACGCCCTTACGTTACAAATTGTTAGAAGAGATTGGCAAAAAAAGAAAAAGGAAAAAACAAAAGGTAATAATCAATCTCAATATCAATTAAAATCAAAATCAATATTAATGTTAATATTAATATATTAACATTAAGTACAAAATTTATAAATTCATGCTATAACATCATATAAAGTGTAACCAAATTTGTATCCTTTGTACTTGATAACCTTTCCATTCATCTCCATTAAAAAATTTTAGTCATTATATGTAGATTGAGAGTCTAGATTGATCATTAAAAAAATTTGCACATTTGATGTAACATGTTTACTTGTTTAGCATGATTTTTAACACAATTGATAACAAGTATTAATTAAGATTCTATGTTGAACTAGATTCAATGATTGAGGCCGTGAATAATTCCTCATTCTATGTTGTGAATAATGTGATTCATACTTGCAGGGGACCACTTTTCTTGTTGGCAAATCATAAATAATACACATTATTTTTTAAATTACTTATATACCGTATCCGTTTCAAAATGTTTGAATGTTATGGTAACACATACATATTAAAAAAGTTATTAAATTGTTTAAATTATCATGAAATATAATTTTGTTTGATTAAAATACCCCTCACATTAATTCTGTAATTATTATTTTTACATATTCTTGCTTCTCATAAAATTAAAAGTCAATAATGATAAGTTTATAAAAAATTAATTAATAGTACTTTACTGAAATTCTAAAATAACAAGTATTTTAAAATAAAATAAAAAGTGCAATCTTTTTGAAATAGAAGTAGTATTTGATAAAATCTATAGCAAACTTTTCTTAACTAAAATTTTATAATAAGTGACATTATTTATAAAATATAAAATAATATGAATTATTTCTCAAACCCTATGCAATTTATATAAAATTTTGTTTACTGTATTAGTTCATTCGATTCTTTTCATAAGAAATGAATAATTATTTTATCAAGATTAATAAAAATAATTAAATTAATTAAATGTAATTAATACTCCCTCCGTTCCTTAATATAAGAGACAATTAGGGAAATTTTTATGTTTCAAAATACAAGGGATAAGGGGGGTTTGTCTGGTGTATTTAATAACTTTTTTTAAAAACACCCCTAATTAATATAGTATTTTTTCATTTGTTTTAATTGTATGATGTAAAAATTATTAATATTAAATGAGGATATTTTTGGAAAGTATTTTTTATTTCAGATAAATTTATTAGTTTTATTGATCTATATGATTTTATCTTTTATCCCTTATATTAAAGAACGATGAGAGTATGATACAAATTTAAATTTTCTTTTTTAAAAAAGTACTCATATTTAGTGTTGTATCCTCTATGATATTAAAATTTCGGAGAAAATGACCGAGAGCACTCTAGGGGAGAAAGGGGAAGCGCCGCCGCTCACAGCGGACGAGCTTCGGTCAACAAAAAAGGTTCGAATACGAGATTTTGGGATGGAAAGGAACGCGATGATTATTGACTCTGGGAACAAGGTGGAAGGGAAGACAGGCGAAGAAGGCGTCTCGTTTAGAGATAAACTGTTGAACAAAGATCAAGCAGGTATAATGGGGTTGGAGACAGAGCTGAAGATAACGGAGGCTGATTACAAAATCGGGAAAGAGGGGGTCATTCCCACCATTGATTTCTCAGATCGAGTTCGTGAATGGTTTGTCAAGGGGATGGAGAACACGCTAGTTTTGAAGTTACTAGGAAAAGTCATAAGTTATCATAACCTGCTTTCAAACCTCCAGCACTTATGGCACTTGAAGGGCTCGTTCAAACTTGCAGATGTGGAAGGGAATTTTTTTCTGGCAACGTTTGATCTGAGGGAAGATTACATGATGGTCTTAACGGAGGGACCTTGGATGGTATTTGGAGCCTATCTCACTGTGCAACCATGGACTCTCGACTTTGACCCTGCTACGTCGAAAATCAATAAGATTATGGGATGGGTGAGAGTTCCGGGTCTTTCCTATAGCTATTACCATAAGGGTGCTTTTCATGCTATCGGGAAACTCCTAGGGGAGGTTATCAAAATTGACTATGCAACAGAAGCCAAAGGTCGATGTAGGTATGCTCGGCTTGCAATTCTCATAGATCTTACACAACCACTCGTGCCGTTCATCAAGGTTGATGGTAAGGCTTATGGAGTTGAATATGAAGGACTCCCCATGATTTGTTTTGGATGTGGGAAGTATGGCCATACGAAAGAGCAATGCAACAATGGTGAAAGTATAAAGCCTTTGGTTGCAGTTGTGCCTGAGAGGAGGGAAGTTGTGTCGAAAAGAGAAGAGATAGTCACGGCTTTATCAAACAGTAGTGTGAATGGGAATACCTCCACGGTGGTTCCAGCGAATCTTTACGGCGGATGGATGAAACCGTCAGCCAGAGCAAGCTTTCGAAACAGGATCCCAGAAGGGAAGGTAGCAAAATTGGGGAGATTAGAGAATTTTAAGGGATCACGTTATAACGTCCTTTTTGATTATGGAGATCCAAGTGATTCACGCTCAGAGAAAATTTTGCCTGAACTTTCGAAGCAAATAATTACGGAGACCGTTGGAGGGAAGAATTTGGAGAAAGGGAAAAATCAAGTAGGACCCAGGATGACTCAAAGGTATGTGGTCAAAGGAAGCATTAAACATGTGGACATGGAGCAAAAAGAATCACGTGAAGTGCGTAAAGTCATGGCTACCTCAAAGGAAGAGAATTTGAAGATAGAAGCTACGAATCAAAATTCTAATTTGGTGGGGCCTACTTTGACTATTGACCAAAAAGAAATAGGCAAGAGAATTATTGTGGATGAGAGTAATAATACTGCACTTAAGTTTGGGCCAATAATGGAAAAGGATATTGAAAGTCCACATTCAAAAGTCAATAATGGCACGGGGGTAATTAATGAGCCAAGATTACGTGATCATGATTACGATTGTGAAACTTTTCAAGATACTTCTAATGGGCCGATGGAAATAAGCAGTAAAATAGAAAGGGAGAAGTCCATTCGTTCGAATATGAAACAAATAAAGGAGAATAAGGCCTTTAAAGATATTGATAAAAGGTCTAACTCTTCTGGGACTAGACTTCAATCATCAATCATGCGTAATTTGAAGGTGAGGAAAAAATCTACAGGGAAGTTTATCTCAAAGAAAGCCTTAGACGTGGTGCAGAAAGATATGGAGGAAGCCATGAATCATGATGAAGTAACATGCATAGGAACAAGTGGGCTTGAAGAAACAAGTGAAGAAGAAACTCGAAATAGTGAGGGATGTATAATAAAGGAAGAGGTTGATGGTAAGATCTTTACGGTTAGTAATGAAATCATCCAAGTCCCTAACAATACTGTAGATACTATTTTGAACCTTGATTTTTCTTCCATTTCTAGGGGGCCTAAAAGCGACGCACCCCCATCTCTTGTTTCCTCATGAATTGTGTTTTTTGGAATTGTAGAGGAGTTGGAGCTAAATCTTTTCCAGGTCTTATCCGGGAACTTCGTAATAGGTTAAAAATTGATTTCCTTGCTCTCCTTGAAACGAGATCTAGTGGACCAAGAGCTAGGAAAATTGCTAGAATGTTGGGTTTTCGTTATTCTCATATAGTGGATGCCAATGGGTTTAGTGGTGGCCTTTGGGCTCTGTGGGATGATGATAGCTGGAATTTTAATGTGGTTGACTTTTCAGACCAATATATCCATCTGAGTTATGAAGCTAACGGATCGCAGCAGTTTATCACTAGTGTTTATGCGAGCACTAATGCCGTGAAGCGTCGTAATCTTTGGACTAAGCTTATGGAGTTGGGTTCGAATGTTGAGAGTGAATGGTGCTTGGGAGGTGATTTCAACAGTATCCTTTATCAACACGAAAGACGATCTATTGCCTGCTCTTCAATTGGAATTGATCGTGAGTTTCTAGGCTGGTTTGAGAACATGGGGCTTAATGATTTTAAATGCGCTGGTCCCTTCTTCACTTGGAGTAGAGAGGGTTGTCAAAGTAAGCTTGATCGTATCTTAATTAATAATAAATTCCTTGAAAGCTATCCTGATGCAAGTGGTCTCTCTCTTTATAAGTTCAAATCTGATCATAGACCAATCCTTCTTAGGATGAACCAGACTACTCTTCCTCCACGGATTGAACGCCCGTTTCGTTTTCTTGCCCCCTGGGTGATGCATGATGATTTCGAAAGACTTGTTAAGGAGGTTTGGATTAATGAGAAGTCTTGGTTTGATAATGTTGCTGGATTTACTAAGGAGGTCAAGAAATGGAACCATGAAGTTTATGGGCACTTGGGCCGTGAAAAAGGAAGACTTCTTAGAAGATTAGAAGGTATCAATAAAATATTGAAAGAGGATGGCTCTTTCTCCTCTCTCGAGCAACTGCAAAGAACGCTTTGGGTGGATCTGGAAAATATTATTATTCAAGAAGACTTAATGTGGGCCCAGAAAGCTAAATGCAACTGGTTCATGTTAGGAGACAAGAACAGTAAATACTTCCATGCTAGGGCCAACTCAAGAAAGAAGCACAATAGAATTGAAGCAATTCAAAATGACCAAGGAAATTGGATTTATGATGCTGAAGATATCAAGAGGGAGGCTACCACCTTCTATATGTCCTTGTTTGGTGAGGAAGGGGATCCGACTGAGTGCATAAATTGTCATGTGACTTTCCCAAATTTAGAAGAAGATGCTCTCACTCATTTAGATGCCCCCCTAAAGGAGGAGGAAATTGCTGAGGCCATACTTCACATGGGAGCTTTGAAATCACCTGGGCCTGATGGTCTTAATGCCTTATTCTTTCAGAGCCAATGGAAACAGGTCGGTCCTTCTGTTATTGGTTATGTTAAACATGTTTTTTCTAACCCTGTGCAGGTTCAGGATGTAAACCAAACGTTTATTGTGCTGATCCCAAAAAAAGATCATCCTGAGACTATCCGAGATTTCAGACCCATTAGCCTTTGTAACGTGATCTATAAGACCATTACCAAGGTGCTGGTAAATCGTATTAAAACTATCCTCCCAAACATCATTTCTCCAAATCAGTGCAGTTTTGTTCCTGGACGCCTGAGTTCTGACAACATTATTGTGGCACAAGAAGTTGTTCATACCATGAGGAACATGCAGGGAAACAAAGGGTATATGGCAATTAAAATTGATTTGGAAAAGGCTTACGACCGTTTGCAGTGGCCTTTTGTGATTAATTGCTTAAAAGAGCTGAAGTTTCCTGACAAGATGATTAAAGTGATTGAATGCTGCATATCCACTCCTTCAATGCAATTGCTCTGGAACGGGAGTAAAGCTGACAGTTTTCAACCTTCACGTGGCATTAGACAGGGAGACCCTCTTTCTCCTTATCTTTTTGTTATATGTATGGAAAAACTGGCTCATTTAATTCAATATGAGATGGACAGTGGTAGATGGAAACCCATTAGATTGAGTAAATCGGGTCCTCCTATCTCCCACTTATTTTTTGCTGATGATTTAATTATCTTTGCTGAGGCTAATTTGCACCAGGTACAGGTAATAAAGAGATGCTTGGATGTATTCTGTGTTGCCTCTGGACAGCGTGTGAATGCTGCTAAAACCAGAGTCTTCTTCTCAAAGAACGTGAATCACAACATAAGATCTCAGTTGAGCGAAGAATTGGGATTCACTCGTACTGACAATCTAGGGAAGTATCTTGGAGTTCCCCTTCATCATGAGCGTGTCACTAAAGATACCTATCAATATATTGTTGATACAGTTCGTACAAGACTAAGTAATTGGAAAGCTAATAATCTCTCCTTTGCAGGTCGAAATACTCTGATCAAATCCGTGGTTTCTGCTATTCCAAATTATGCTATGCAAACCTCTCTATTGCCTTTGACTTATTGTGAGGAAATTGACAAAAGTGTGAGACAATTTCTTTGGGGGTCCACTTCTAATAAGAGGAGAGCACACCTTATCTCCTGGGATCGTGTATGTAGTGATAAAATGGTTGGTGGACTCGGAATTAGACATTCTAGACTTCAAAACCAAGCCTTCCTTATGAAACTAGGATGGGGCCTTGTCACCAACCGAGAGGCTCTGTGGGTCAAAGTTATGCGAGGAAAGTATAGGTGTGGGGATGACATCCTTCCAATTATTGATCCTAAACGTTCTGGCTCTAAAGTTTGGGGAGGTATTAAAGCAACTTGGGAGCATGTTAAATCTGGTTTGGAAGTCAAACAGATCCAAGGAAATGCAAAGGTGAAATGGAGGCATGAGAGATCTGGGATATTCTCAATTAAATCTGCTTATACAAGATTAAATCCACAAGGTGCTCAACTGGATGCTTTCTGGTCCAGTATTTGGAAATTGAAGATACCACAAAGATGTAAGACTCACATGTGGCTGGTTCGGCATGGACGATTATTGACAAATGAGGCAAAACGTCATCGAGGACTGCATGGGAGTGGACATTGTGATCATTGCTCTGGACCCAAAGAAGACGTTATCCATGTCCTACGTGATTGCATACATGCGAAGGTAGTTTGGGAAGCGCTCGGGGTCCCTGACTCTATTCCTCACTTCTGGTCCTTAGAAGCTAATGGTTGGGTGACCCAAAATTTGAAAAATAAGAAATATAATGGTGACAGCCGATGGTGTGAGATCTTCTGTATCCTTTGTTGGATTCTTTGGAAGAGAAGAAATGAAAGAACCTTCCTTGGTACCACAGAAAGTGTGGGTGCTTGCATAGCAGAGGCCAAAGGAATTCTTAGTTGTTTGATGATAGCTAATCGTAAGTGTGCTGGTACAGAGTTAAATAAGAAACTTCAGTTTCAAGTTGGAGCTAGAGACATATTAGACGCCGATGTGGCCACTGTTCATGTTGATGGTGCTTTCTCTACCTTTTCTAGTGAAGGAGGATGTGGTGGAGTCATTTCGGAACAGTCAGGTCAAATCATCACTGCTTTCTCCTTGAGACTAAAGCATGGACATCATCTTAGTGCTGAGCTTTGGGGTTGCCTTATGGGTCTTCGGCAAGCTTGGGATATAGGTTTCAAAAATATTAAACTCTATTGCGATTCAGCTGAAGCTATTGAACTGATTATGGTAGATATTGGAGAACTTCATGATGACCATGATCTTATCTCTGAGGTGAAACTTATGCTGCAGAGAGAGTGGAATGTGCAAGTCGCTCAAATCAGCCGTGAGGAGAATGAAGCTGCAGACTTTTTTGCTAAACTTGCCATTAACCAAGCCCTAGATCTCATAATGTTTCCTGGAGATGAGGCTACTCGACTTTTACGTGATAATGGCATCACGTGAGTTCTTTCATATTTCCTAGTTGTTGTCTTTACTTTTCCCTTTGTATCAAAAAAAAAAAAGTGTTGTATCCTTGTAACTACTTCAAATCCACATATTTTTTTGATACCAAACTTCAATGCCACATATTTAATGAACTCATTTTACATGAGAACCAATCACTCACCCAATTTCTCATGAATCTAAGGGTATAAATGAAATAAACTAATAAATACTCCTTTCGATTTTAAATATAAAATCTCTTTTAAAAGTATTATTTGATCCCAAATATAATATAATATTGTCTAGTATATAAATTTTTTTTCTTTCATACTCCTGGTTTACAATCAATATATGAAAGATAAATGATATAGGAAATATGAGAAATAATATAATTAATAAGGATAAATAAAAAATATTAAAATTTTTTAATAAATTTAATAATTAAACTTATTTTTTTAATATGTATAAGATATTTTAAAGTGTCTTATATTTATATTTAAAATTAAAGGCAAAAGGATTATATTTGTTATAAATAGGATGATAGGACCACAGAAGAAGTACTCTCCAAATTCTCGTATAAATAGCACCGGAGTATAAATGAATAACTCCCCTTAGTTCTTATTTCCATCTATAATACCAACAAGCAGGACAGTGTCCTCAAGGGATCATAAATTCATGGATTCGGAACCTCAGCAGCAGAGGTTCCACATCCATAAATTCATTCCTTCTGGTTTCACCATACAGGAGCCAGGCAGCCAGCAAAATGTCTTGACCCACCCACGCTCTTATGTTTTCGAGGCAAGAACACCCCCTCGACAACGTCCCAACCCAAGTCCAAACTCTACGCAAAGCGACAAATTGGAAGCAAAATTGAAAGCTTTGCTTCATTCTTTTTGTCAATTTTATTCTACTACTCCTTCTACCACAGACATAAACCACATAACCCAACCCACTTAACAACAGCAACAAACAACTACCCCCTCTTCACCACCCGTCACCACCATAGCCAGTAATAGTGTAGCCCCCACCATCCCGCCTCCCAACCCACTGAGATTTATAGCGAAAACTTTGTCATATCATCGTCTTCTTCCTCTTCTTCAGTGGAAATATGTACAGGGACGTGTCTAGCTGCAACACCTACAACTACGGCGACGCGGTCTATTGGGACGCTCGCTATATGCAAGAGGGAGGCTCATTCGACTGGTACCAGCGTTATACTGCTCTTAGGCCTTTCGTTCGTAAATACATGCCTACCTCTTCTCGGGTCCTCATGGTTGGTTGTGGCAATGCCGGTAATATTTCCTGACTCACTCTTACCCCTTTCTGGGTTTTTCGTTTTCTCGATTAGCTTTTGTTGTATTGTCCTGATATGGGGTTTTAGCTGCTCGGGCAGTCTGTTTGGCTTTGGTGAATTGAGAGAAAAGAAGAGAACTTGGGGTGTTTTTTCCTGGTTTAACTTTTGATATAAATCCTTTTGGTTTCTGGTTTTCTCGATTGGCTTATTTTGTATTGTCTTGAGATGGGGTTTTGGCTGGTCGGTCACTGGTTGGTTGTTGAGAATTGGGGAGAAAAGTAAAGAACCTTTTCTGGTTTTACTTTTGATTTAAAGTTTAGGGTTCTCTTTTTTTCTCTGAAGAATTTACTTTTTCATGAATAAATGCTAATTTAGTTTCTAGTTTGGTCTTGTGAGTATGCAAATTCAAGCTTATTTTCCACTTCCCAGATTCAGGGCTGTTCTGATTTTCTTTTTCCTACACTGTACTTATGCAGTAACTGTGCCTGTGACTCGTGGCCAATATGCGATAGTATATCTAGTACTTTATTAATAAGGGCACTGTTTCATTGTTTGAGGGGGTTAAAAGAATGCAGAGATTATGTTGTCTCAACACAATTCGATTATTCGGAGAATTTGAATCAGTTGACTCTATTTGCTTACATCTCCTTTTAATCTTCATTTCTTTCAAGGAAAAAAGTGGTATTCCAACTGCGCTGGTAGTTTTCTGGTGGGGAAAAAAATAAAAAACTGCACTGGTAGTTGGGAAGAACTACTTTTCCCCTTCTCCTTTTGATTATTCTTTTTGTTCCCAAACTGAAGTTTAAAACTTGGTTTGTTACTTCAGAAGTGCTCCACTATTATGAACTAGATTTATGTTTTCAAACTTTTAATCTGTGTGTTATTATTTATTACTGAGATAAGGAGGAGAGAGAAAGAAGCTGACAATTCATTTATTTAATAAAAAGTTGAAAATAAAGAAGAAAAGTTGAAAACAGTAAGACTAGCCTCTGACCTGCAATTAAAGGGCAGAGGCACCTCAATAAATTTAGTAATTACATTTATCAAGGGTGGATGTTATTAGTAAAACAGTTGGTTTTTTATAAAGCCCAATAGCGTAATGTGAACCATGTAACCAATTTCAGTTAGTGAGATAAGAATTGTTGTTGTTGCATTCTTTTTGGATGTTGTTAGTAAAACATGCAACAGCAAAGAATGCAGCTGGAAGTCATAATACAATTTGAATACATGAGTTAAAAAAAATCTTATTCCAAAATGTCTAAATATGTTAATTTGCTGGAGCTTTGCTGGAATGTGTTCATATAAATGAACTGAATTCTGTAACTCTGTTTAACTGCTCCCAAGTGTGTGTTTGTGCATTTGTACATGTACGTCTGTGTTTATTATTTAATGGAGACCCCAGGAAAAGATATAGACTTCTATATTTCTCCTATTCTGCCTGGAAAGTAGAATGGTTCTATATGAAAAGGCTCTCAATTGAGAAACTGGTGAATGAAAACACTGAACTGAGTGCAACAAACAGCAGAACTAGTAAAGAGAAAGTGCAGTGAAGAAAATACAAGCCATTACCCTTCAAGACTCTCCAGAATTTCCTTGGCTTTTTCTCCCCTTTTTTTCCCCAGAGCAGACTCAAAGGTTTTTTTAGTAGAGGAAAAATGGAGTGAAAGGGAAGGGTTGGGAATATTTCATTTGGAAGCTTGTTGCAAGGAGTGGTAGACTGGAAGATTTTTAACTAATCCTCCCAACTTCTTCAAAGTCCTCCATATTTTATAATTATAAGTTCCCCCAATTTGGGGATTTTGGAGGAGAAAGGTTTTTCAAGCAAGGGAACTTAACGATCCCTTCTTTTGCATTTTATTTTTTCAGTTTTCTTGCTTCCCCTTCCTTCCTAGCTGCCAAACATACTTAACCTGTTTGTATTTGCTTCTTCTGTGTGTTATCCACATATCCCATCCTTTTTTCGTAGAATCAGTTGCATAGCTGCCACCACTGCTGTCTTTTTCCTACCGCCCTGTTTATATTTGTTACTATGCGCCTTAGAAACTTGGCCCTATCACCAAATGTAGTTAGTTCAAATGGTTTGGTGCTTACTTATCTTAAGCAAAGTCTTAAATTCAAGTCTTAGGTACAGTAAAAAATTATCACTGAAAGAGTTTTGCATCCATATGGTTTGACTTGACTCAATGTGGATTAGTTGGGGTTTAATGTAACTTTTGGAAACTAATTGATATTACAAATATATATATACATACACACACACACACACCTGGAAATCACTTGAAGATCCTGTAATTTTACGCACAACAGAATGGAGTAGTAGTTCATTGATTTGAAGCCTCATTGCATTTTGCAAATGAATAGCAGTGTTGTGCCAGCAGTCATTGGTTGATTGTCAGTTTATATTTCAGGAAGAACGTTTCTGCTCCATGAAAGAATGAGGTTTTACGTGACTGAGGAATTTGAAATAATTTAAGTAATTGGAGATAGTTGTGGATCAAACACATCTTAATTTTGTGACTCCAATTTCCCAATCCATTCTCATTCACATAATAATTTCTCAATTTGCCTGCCAAGCTTCTATTTCTATTCATTGTTTAACTTATGTACTTATTCAGTCATACTTCTTACCTTTACTTTTAACACCAAATCTTTGAATTGGTGATACGTTCTGTTATAGACGTGACAATTATGAACAGAATCAGTCCCTGCATTTCCGTGTAAAAATATATTTAATTGACTGTTTTGTAAAATTTGTCTTTCGTCAAACCTGAGTATTTAAGGTCCTGTTTGATGCTGTTTCTGAAAACAGTTTTTCTGTTTTCGGAAACAGAAAACTCAGGAAACTTGCTTGGTAAACCTGTTTTTTATAAACTGTTATGGAAAACAGAAAAACAAAATAATAGAAAACTCAGAACACCTTTTACGTGTTTTGTAGTTTTTGTCCTGGAAAACACAAGGAAATGTGAGAAACATCCACCTCATTAATGGTAAAGTTATAAATTTTGAATAACTCATCTATTTCTCACTAGTTATGATTTTAAGAACAATTATTCAAACAGATTTTTTTGTTTTCTTGTTTTCAAAACTTATTCTTGAAAACAGTTTTACAAAACTATTTTTGAGAACAGAAAATACTGTCAAACAAACCCTAATATGCTTGAAACAAGTTTTGTTGAGAGGAATGCACATTATAATTAGTCATATCTTTCCATCTGCTGTTTTGTATAAATGACAGAATGAGATTTATTTGAGCTGAATTTGTCCCTTCTGAAGAAGCTTACAAGGAGAATACTGTTGTTCTTTGTAGTTATGTCAGAGGATATGGTCAAAGATGGTTATGAGGACATCATGAATATTGATATTTCAGCAGTTGCTATTGACATGATGAGAAGAAAATATGAGTACATTCCTCAGCTGAAATGTATCACATCAATGATATTACATTATTATTTTTATATTCTTCATTTGTTGACACAACACAAGCTAAGTTTCCTTAATGAATCTCAATAGACATGCAGATGGATGTCAGAGATATGAGCTTCTTTGCTGATGATTCATTTGATGGTATAATTGACAAAGGTATTAGTTATTTGCTCCTTTTAGTGCAAACCTTATCAAAGTTTTTTATAATATTTAAAATTAATGACATACTTCATATGCTGATGATACTTTACTCTTGCTGTACAATTGCACTTGTTCTCTGTTGGTGCTTGGTCTAGGAACTCTTGATTCATTGATGGTATGTGCTTTACTGTTGATTCTTGTAAACTGTTTGATACAATATTTGCGTGCTCTAATCCTCGGATTTGCTTTGTCATCTTTAGTGTGGTACTGATGCCCCAATTAGTGCTGCTCAGATGCTTGCAGAAGTGTGTAGGTTGTAGACTATAGTGAGATTAATTTCTTGATATTTGAGCAAAAAATTTATTTAATAGATTTGCTTCATTTTCAATTTCTCACTATAACTGCTTTCTTCTTTGTAGACTTCTAAAACCAGGAGGGACTTACATGTTGGTAATCTCATTTTCATGGATGAAGCTTTTATTTTTATTGCTTTATTATTGCGTATTCTAAAACTTAAGAGAACCCAATTTATGATTTAATTGCCTTTTACAGATTACATATGGTGATCCAACTGTAAGGATGCCTCATCTGAGACGACCGATGTATAATTGGAAAATTGCATTGTATAACATCCGTAAGTTTTTTTATCTTTCTCATTTAACTGGAAAAAATATCTTTGGTAGTCTGAAATTATTAATATGGTTTGCATGAAATTTTCATGGTTGAATTGACAATCTAGATTTTGAGCTGTGGGTAGGACCGAAACCCCAAACGGGTTGAAGTTTCATTATTGCTTAGCATATTTCCATCCTTATAAATTCATGTTTGCTTAAGAATGAAGCAATTGAACTCACCCAGGTCTCACATTGCATAATGTTCACAATAAGAGCATCATCAGATGATTTTTCTTTTCTTATCTTTCTGGATGTATACAATTTATTTGATTTGAGGCAAACTGAAAAATCTAATCATGTAGTGTTGAGTTATACAAAACATCTATTTGTTAGTTTCTTTTTAATAATCTTATAGCAAATACTTAAATTCCTGCAGCTAGACCTGGCTTTCAAAGGCCAGAAAGTTGTGGTTCATCAAGGAAATCATATTTGGAGCCGATTCCTCTTGACGAAAGGGGATTAATTCCTAAAGATTGGGTTTTGGAAGATCCAGATTCTCACTACATATACGTTTGTAGAAAGATGGACGATGTGGAGATAGATGATCAACCGACATACCAACTAACAGCCGATTTTTATAGGGCTGACCTGCATTGAAGCAATGGATGATGGTATGTTCCACCTTGTTCAAACGCTTTGATGTCCACCAGAGACATTTATATGGTGTTTTCTTTTATTGTTCGAAGACTGCAAAAACTAGGTTTCACCATCTCAATGGGATGTTTTGTATCAACCACCAGTTCTCTTGAATTAAACCAACGGTGTTTAGACTGTAGATGATAAAATTATTATGATTACCAAAAGGTTATACAGATTGTTACACCCATTCTTGTGTTATATTGCTTTTATATCAGTTTATATGGATTTTGTAGAATCATAAAAAGGATGTCTGTCATCTTTCAGCTTGAATTTTCCTCTAAACATGCTTCTCTAAGGAATGAAAATGAGGGATGCGTTTGTGTGTGTGTTTTGTCTTAATTACGTTGTAATTTTTTAGTACTTTAAGGTTGTTTTTAGTTCGTTTTGTCTAATAATTCGTTTTTTGGTGAGACGTTTGTGTAATAGTTTTGTTTCGTCAGAAAAAGGGGCTCTAGGAATAGAGTCCTAGAAACGTCAGACATGAAAGAACAAGAAGAGGAGGGTTAGGCAACAAATGCAAACATGTTTGGTTATGCTGGAAAACATGTTTGGTCCTTCAGGAAGCATTATTTGGTTGGATGATGCTTCACCTGCGTGTTGACCTGAGCATCCTCTTAAAATTATATCATCCACGTTATGTGTTTGTGTGTGTGTGTGTGTAAGAAGGCATTTATGTTATCATAATTAACAAAATAAGTCCGTGAATATTTTAAAATATTATTTTTTTTAGAACAAAGTTTGATTTTTATGATTTAATTATATTTTTCTTTTACTAATCCTATGAACGATTTCACTACTGCCTGTTATTTGGGAGGATTGGAGATGAGCGTGGGGTTCTTATTTTTAGATTTGGATCATCCATTGCAAAATCGGATGGTATATATTTTTTATTAGGTTTTATTCTTAAATTTATAAAAATAATTTTTAAAACACTAAATTTAAAAAAAATTGAAATTTTTACTACATTTTAAAATATAATTTAAATATAGACCATTCAAATTAAATTTTATGAACGATTCAAATTATATTTGGATGATTGATATCTCATCTCAAGGATGAATATTGAATTGGGATTCAAATTATATTTGAATAATTGACATCTCATCTCAAGGATGAACACTGAATTGGGATTCATTCATAGGCTATGAATTGAGATCCATCCATAAGTTAAGGTAGGCCATAATCTCATTTGGTTCATACCTCATAGCCATAATACTTATTTATTGCTAATAACATCCAAGTTTCTAAAATAAGAACAGGATTAAATTAAATATATTGAAGCAAATAAGATTCACATTGTTCTAATCAACGCAAGAGATACTACTTTTCTTTTGGCAGTATTTTTTCACTTTGTTTTGTGTGAAATTGTAAGTAATTTAATGTTTTATTTTTGGTAATATGAAAATTAAAAAGTTATTAAAAATATTTAGAATTACATGCTATAATTTATTTATGCAATTTTTACACACAAACACAACATTATAATAATTTACAAGAATATGCGCACAAGAGTATTTCTTACGCTTGAGTATTGGAATAATTAGATTTTAGTGAGGCCTCCATATCTTACATAGAGGGAAAACTCATTGTGTTAATCAATGGACGATTCTGTTCATCATTGAAAAATTGTTATTTAAGTAATGTGTTCAACTTGAATATGTCATACTTTAAATTTATTTTTTCTCCGGATCAATCATGTTTTAAAATTTTTTTTGTAAAAAATATAAGTTTTATTTAATAATTTTTAGGACATTAAATATTCTTTTTCTTATTTTACTCTTATCTACAATTAAAAGTAATGGAAATAACAATGTATTAAATGGGGATATTCTTGAAAAATAATGTTTTTTTATAAATTTAATAAGTAAAATTACTATTTTTTGTTCCTATGAAATTATTCAAAGAGGATTTATATTCTAGATTAGAGGGAATATTTGCTAAGAGAAATTTATATCATTTTTTTAACCAGAAGAATCTTTTTTTTTGTTGGTAAGAATGTTAGTGTAATGGGCCAAGCACAGGATTAGCTCATGGGCCTGAACCGTTGCCCAGACCATGAAATGGGGCATAAGTAAGATGGGCTCAAGTTTGGACCTAAGCCTACATGTAATTTTCTACCCTTGACCTTAACCAAAAGGCCTTCAATACTTAACAATAGCAGAAAAGAAAAAGTAGACAATGATATTTTTGGACAGAACAAAAAACAATGTACATGATGATTTAGCCGGAAAAAATCCTACCCTTACTTTAAGTTATAAAAAAAAAAAGTGGAATTCAAATCCATTACCTATGTGAGCATCTCATTTTAAGTATTTTTGTGAGCACTTTTTGAGTAAGATACTTGCTCTTGCGAGCCTTTAAAATTAAAATCCAAGTTGCTTAATTTTTTTTAACAAAGAAATAAAAAAATTGAAAATCCATGCATAATTTCATTTTTGGTTCCTCCTTCAATTCTTCCTTCCAAGAAGGGACAAACTGCATTGAATATGATTTGGAAAAACCCTAGAATAAACCAAAACCAATACATCCAATGAATTGACGGTTCCACTTTTACCAATTTGAGGAAAAAGAATAGGCAGAGTAAGTACACATAGAATAGAAGTGATGGAGTGGAGAGATAGGGATGGAAGCAGCAAGTGTATATCATCTTCACATAAAAATGGCAAAAACACAATCCCTTAAAGTGAACTGTTCTACTTCTCTTGTTTTGGAAAACTTTCTTTTGAATTTTCAACCTCCCTCTCTATTTACTCTTTTGCCACTCCTCCTATTTACACTTTTTCAATACCTTCCTCTCCTCTCAAGTCTAAGCTCTTCAAATATGGAAGCACTTACTTTTTGAATTTTTTATTCGAATTTACTCAATGTAACTAGAAATATAGATCCTTTCCATTTTTTGAAAAAGTAACAATATCAATTTTTTAAAAAAATAAAATGTAATATATGTAGATATTATTACTCCTGTGGTTTCACACACATTTGAATGAGATTCAATGTTGAAGTAAGGTCAGTTCCCAGTTTCCCACGCTGTTACATCCTTTATATTTGTTAAATAATAAAATTAATATGAAAATCAAAATAAATAATTTAGAATGTCCGAAACTTTTGTTAAGCAACAAAATATTCATATAACTACAAGGGGAACCATACATTATTTCGAAAAACAACTAAGAGGATCTAAATTATCTCATTAGATGCTAGTGAGATTTTATTTCCTCATAATTTACTAATTATCAAATAAAATAAAACTCATTGTGAATAAACAAATCAACTAGTCACCCATCTAACCTTAATTTGAATTTCAGTGGCCAAAACGAAAGTTTTTAATTATTACTATGGGTGGAAATGTGCAAATACATTAATTCAGAGTCTTCAATTGCAGTCTCTCCCTCTCTCACACACAGAGTTAAACCATTGCAATTTTTTTTAAGAAAAAAATTACTCCAAATATGGTAGTGCCTTTTTTTTTTTAAGCTTTAAAAGCATTATCTGATGTTCCTTTTTTATTTCTTATACTTTCCAAAAGACTGAATAATCATAATATTAAGGATGTTTAAAACTGATTAAATCAAACCGAACTGAACCAAATCAAATTTAAATGAGGTCTATTTCAATTTTTTCATTTTTTAAACCAATTCGCTTTGATTTGTTTTAATTTTAGACACTGGAAACCTAAACAAAACCTATTAATACTTTTTTATACAATTATAATATATTTATTTAATAGATTTCACTTTTTTTATTTAATACATTTATATTTATATTATACTCATTAATATATATCTCTTAGGTCATAAACTCATAAACAAGACTATAAGACATCTATTAAATAATGAAAAAGAATATAAATTAGTGTATTCTTGTAAATAATTATGTGAAAAAATATGCACAAAATTGTTGCATAAAAAATTAATATTTTAGTAAATTATTTAGATATAATTTATGTTCATAAAATATCTATATAATACCTATTTAATTTAATTTTTGGAAAAGAATGATTTTTTTTTAAAAAAATTATTTGAGTGTTATCAAAACCAAATCAAATCAAATCGAATTGAATCAAACAAAAATTAAAATCGATCCAAACCAATTAAAAAAAAATCAAATAGGTTTTAATATGTGTCAAATCAATTGATTTAGTTCAGTATGATTTTTACCAACCGAAGCAAATTAAATCTTTGAATGCCTTCGATAATACCACTGCATTTAACCTAAATATGTTAGTGCATTTATCCTAAATATGGTAGTGCCTACGCTATCAAATGTAGTTACCATAAGTGGCAAACGAGACAGAGATAGGAACAAACCAAGAAACAGAAAGACCTAACATATTAATAGAAAATTTCACTCCCAATTAAGATCTAATTGTACAAGAGATTAATACTTAATAATTAATAAATTAATATTCAATGAAAACATCTCTCTAAATTTTGAATTAAAATAAAAAATCAGTATTTTCTTATTGTGATGATAATATTTGATTCATTTTAAAATTATTTTTTATTTTTTTAATTCACATATCAATTTTATAATTAATTATTAGTCAAAAGTTAAAAAAAAACTGTCATACTAGTCTCTAATTTCGATTTAGCCTTAATTTAAAATTTTAATTGTTATGAACTCATAATCCTAACTAAGTAAAGGTCATGATTTGGAGGATTTTATCAATTTAAATTTATATTGGGTGAGTAAAATAGGTAATAATAAAAGAAGAAAAATATAACTTCCCAAGAAAAAGATACATAAAATTAGAAACAACCTCTGAAAAAAGGAAGGAAGTGGGACCCACAAGAGACCCAATGGCACGAAAACACTCTAAATGTGGCAAAAAGGAGTCATGCACTACTCTAAATAGATAGATACAGAGCCATGCAGAGAAAGTTGCCGTTTCCAGTCTCTCGCCATTTGGGGTTAAAACGCTCTCTCTTTCTCTCTCTCTATCTCTCTTCTTGTTCTCTAAATTTAGCCTCTTTCCCTCAAAAACCCCTTCAAAACACCGAAGGGGGCTTTAGAAATCCAGAAAGGAAGCTCCTTTATGGGTTGCTAGAGAGGAAGGAAGAGAGCTCGATCAATTTCTCGAAACAAAGATCTCTGGATTGAACCCCGGGTTGATTTTGGTTCTGCTTCTGGGCTTTGATCAGTTGGGTCTCTGTGATTCTCTTGGAGTAGACGAATGGGTCGAGGGAAGATTGAGATCAAAAGGATCGAGAATGCGAATAGCAGGCAAGTCACATTCTCCAAAAGGCGTAATGGATTGCTCAAGAAGGCTCAGGAACTTGCAATTCTCTGTGACGCGGAGGTTGCTGTGATCATCTTCTCCAATACTGGGAAGCTTTTCGAGTTCTCCAGTTCTGGGTATGCTTTTGAATTTTTCCCAAGTTTCGATTTGATTGCATGTTCTTTTTTATCATACCATCGATTGTTTCTATGAGGTTGGCCGATAGATTTCAGAGTACGAAGGTGAGTTTGATGGACTCGAATTGTGCCAAATGTTTTACTCTTTTATATATTTACATTATTTGCATGCAATTTTTTCTTCATTTTTTACTTTCTAAAAAATTTTACTTTGATCTATTTTGAATATATATTCCTTGTTCAACCCTGAGCGTGGCTTTTACAAGTATGATTTCCTTCTTTTCTAGTGTATCTCAACGCATTTCCCTTCATTTTTCAGTAGTCTTAAATTAGTTCTTTTCACTGTTTAAATATTTTGTATAATAGGTAGTTGACCTCTTCAACCTGATCATCTCATAGTAAGCTTCCTGAAGTAAATTTAGACCATATAAAAACTTGAACTTTTCTTGTTATTTTTTCTGCTTTTAGACATCGTTCATCTGATATTTCTCTCATGTTATGAACATAGATTGTCCATTGAACTTAGGTTCAGCAATAAGACGGCATGCACTGTTTCACTCTAACTGGATGTCTTTAAAATTTCCCATTGCCATGTTAATTTTTCCCACTCCAGATAGTTTATACTGCACATTTACTAATTTTCATTATATTAGCAGTATGAATGATAGTCAAAAACTGGATCTCGTATATACTTCTATACATTCGACCATGGCTAAGTAACTGATAGACTGCATTTCCCATCAACTAAATATGTGTCTTAATACATGCAATTCACTCTTGCAGTATGAAGCGAACACTTTCAAGATACAATAAATGCTTTGATTCTTCAGAGGCTGCTGCGGTGGAATGTAAGACAGAGGTACTCTGTAGCCATTAGCAATTAGCATAGTAAAATTCATAATCTTTTTCCTGGTTTAAGATAGTGCATGGTTCCTTGTCCATCTAGCTCCAAAGAGTGCTTTAGCCCCACCCTGAGTTGGCTGACAATGGCACAAAGCACATTATTTTGTCATGGTAGCTAAATATTGAGGACGTCTCAATTTCAATTCCTTGATTTAAATCATGCACAGTTCACTCATTCTCCTAGCTACAAAACTTTTGCTTTTGGAACTGCAATGTTACTCTAATTTGCATGTTTTAAGTGCCTGTGGACTCTACTAACTACTTACGTATAAGTAATTATTTTATGGACCTTAATAAATAGTCATTATAGTTGCTATGAAGAATGGACTTCATTGAGTATTTCCCTAGCAAGCTTCACATAAGAGGCTAGTCTCCTGGGGGAGGCTTGCAATTGATGTCTATATATGTGTGTGAATATGCATGCGCGCGCAATCTTGGTATTGATACAAAATTGTGGTATATTGTATATGATACTTCATCTTCTGCTTCTAGAGGTGGGAAATGTTGAAATGCGCTGGCATTGTTTTTTGTTTTTTTAAATAGTCAGCGCTAGCACTATTTGAAGTACTCTGGTATTAATATTTTGTACTAAAACTCCATTATTTAAGGATCACAGATGAAATTAGGAAAAATGATCTGAGATTCTTTTTCTGAGAATATTTAATGTAAGCAATTGTGTACCTCAGGTGAGAGTTTATAAAACATAGAAAAAGAAGCAAAATGCTCTTCTTGATTGCAATTGGCAATGTCTAGCAATTACAGATTGTTTGCCCTCTTAAGACAGTGGGGATTCTGCATTAGGTGATTCCTCATTGTCATTTGCCCTTTTATTCATTTATGGGATTGTTATCTAACACTGTTTTATTTCAGAAGGAAGATCCTAAGACTGTGGAAATTCTGAAAGATGAAATTGTGAAGCTAGAAAAGAAGCAACAGTGAGTGTTAATCAATGTGTTTTGTTCTTGAATGATGTATTACTTTCATTTCCATATTTCTTATATATATTTACTTCTTCCAATTCTACAGACGGTTGTTGGCTAAGGACCTGACAGGATTAGGTTTGAAAGACCTGCAACATCTCGAGCAGCAACTTAATGAAGCATTATTGTCTGTCAAGGAGAAGAAGGTCTTTCTCAGTTTTTCATTTCTGCCTTCTCATCTTCTCTCTTCCTTAGTTTTAGATGCGTTTTTAATTCCTCTAATAAAATATGATGTAGCGATTGCTATGAGCCTTAACGTTTATTCTTACAGGAGGAATTGCTTATGGAGCAACTGGAGCAGTCAAGAGTACAGGTATATTGGAATCTGCCCTTAACATGCAAACTTTTCTGAAAATAAGATAAATTAACCTTCAAATTTAGGAGATCTTACTAGTCTTTTGTATGTAAAAAGTTTGGGATTTTTGCCCACAATAGCTTATTGCAAGATTTGAGATCACCCCTGAAGTACTTGATCATGAGTCATTACCGAGCAAGCCTGAAAGAAATCAAGTTCCTTTTAATGAATTGTTTTTTACTTCTGAAAGGGAATATAGCAGTTTCCTTAATTATTCCTATATGCAAGGATTGCCTACAAAGTTCTCTAGCGAAAATGTATAAGGAATTCATCTGGTTACTGGGCTTGCATCCCAATCTGTCACAGTCTCTCAATGGCCACCAGTTTATGGATAAATTTAAATCTGTATCAACTCGTGGATTTTGTATAGCTTCACAGCGCACTTATATCTTCTCGAAAGTTAAAAGAGGTGAAAACATATCTCTTTCTTCTAGTAATGTGTTTAATTTATTCATTCCAGGAACAAAGGGCTATGTTGGAGAATGAAACTTTGCGCAGACAGGCAAACGCTTCCCTACCTAATTCAAAGTTAATTGTACACAAAATGCGTGAATTGGAAAGATGTATAGCTCATGACTCTTTTTCCTGAAATGTGTTACAGGTGGAGGAGCTTCGTTGTTTGTTTCCATTAACTGATCGCGTGGTCCCATCTTTTCTTCAATACCACCATGTGGAAAGAAGGGACGCCCCAGTAAATAATGGTGTCATATGTTCCAACTTGGCCAGTAACTGTGAAAATGAGCATGGGGATTCAGACACTACTTTGCATTTAGGGTATTCCACTTTCCTATCACCAAACTTACAACTAAATTGCCTTAGATCCTGTTGTGCTGCAATGTCTCTGTGAGAAATCATCAATATCTTTTGTTGATTGTTGTTGAGTGTTATGTAAACAATGCCCTATATATGATTTAAGTTTATGGTGGTCTCAGCTGCTTAATGATCAACATTACAATAACTGGTTTGTATAGGATAAAACTTCAAGTGAATTTTCATTAGATATTTAGCTATTGGGTTTTCGATCAAGAACATGACATGTTGATATTCTTTTGCAGCACAACACCATCATGCATGAGTACAAATAGATTATGATGTTTGAATGGTCTTGTCTTTACTTGAAATCTGGCATCTTTACTTACACTGGAGATCCTAAGGTAACCATGGTCTTCGAAAATCAATCAGGCCAATGATAAATAGACATATAATGATGTTCGTAGTTAGTGTACCTGACATGTCTATTCGTGATTGAACTGGTCTACATTAGAATTTTAGTACTTCCATAGGTTCATTATAGTCTCATATTAAGTGGTCAAATTATTAGTCTCATTTATGGTTCCTGCCGTGTAGGTTGCCCACTGATGTTCATCACAAGAGGAAGGCACCTGAGAAAGAAACATTCTCCAATGACTCTGAATCTCAAATGGCTCTACTCTGATCCAATTCTCTAACCACCTTGTTTCAAAAACAGAACATGAGACTAATTTAGTGCAGTTATAGTTGTGCACAGTAAAGAGTTTAGATTGCAGAGGAAAGGTAGGATCCCTAGGTGACCCCTTCAACTCATAAAATTAGATTTTGGCTCTTGTAGAAAATTTGCAGGAAGCAGGAATTCTTTTTTTCCAGTTTTACCAAATTTCGGTGTAATGGGCTGGGAAAAATGAAAATCATGAACCTTGTTTTGAAAGATTTCAGGAAGAAGATGATGCTTAAGGCTTATTTTTATCATCCAATGTTGATTTCAAATATTTTCTCATTTTTTTGGCTTTCTTTGTTTGAAGCCCAACAATTTACTGGAGTAGATTTCCCATACACTGTTTGTCACATTATTAGTTCAATCAGAGTCCAATATGACCTTTTTATGGTTTGATAGAGAAAAAAAGAATTTGCACACACTAATATTGGAAAAATTAATGCACGAGAAAAAGAAAATATGAAAAAAAATGATAAAGTAAAATAAGACATAAGAACATAACCTCTTATCCTATATAGCATCGATAAGGTATGTGTACTAGATATAAAAGATATGACAATTTTTAAAATTTTAGAATACATGTGTCAGAGATATTTATACATATATAATATTATTTATGAAATCATTTATATATATATATATAATTAATAAATCTATCTATTAAAATAAAAAAATGGGTATTAAATATTCTAAAAATTATATTAAAAATGTTAACATAATTAAATAAACTATAAAATATTTATAACAACTTTAAATAGTTTTATTTTAATGTAAAAATTTGAAATTATACATATAGATATAAAGTGATACGGATGGATACATATATATTAGTACAATATACATATTATATCATGTATTAGATACGGGTGTATTTATTTATTTATTTATTTTTAAATATTAGTGTTTTTTAGCTCTTATCTAATTTTATTTTTTTAAAAAAAAAACATGTTATCTACGGTACACAGGCAAAAAAAAGTCAACACTGTTGCGTGTGGAGATGATTTGGCTATAAAAACTTCAATATTCAAATTAGCAGCGTGAATGAGGAAATAATCCAAAAAGAAAAAAGTTATTTTTAGTGATAGGGTGAAAATGTGAGAAATATTTACTCAATTATATCTTAACTAACAATTAATATTTTGTTAGAATTTAATTAAATCATGATTTAAAATTAAATTACATTAATTTTTTTTGTGCTTTATATTTTGTATTAATTAATTTGAACTTCCTCTCAAGAGTGAAGGGAACATTCTTAAATTTTTAAAGAAGTTATTGAACGCTGAAACATTAAAATAGTTTAATATATTAGCGCGTCTCATAAACTTCTTATCCGTAATTAAAGATTAGCGGGCAATTACTAATTTAAATGTATTTATTTCACTCTTCAATCTTTGTTCACCCGAAAAAAAAGAAAAAGTGTATGACCGTTTTATGAAAAGAAAACTAACCCCTCCAAAATATTGTGTATGATAAATTTTTTATTTAAAATATAAATATTAAATATTTTTTTTTATTAAATATAAGATGTTAAATATTTTTTTCTATTTTATTTTATTTTTAATTTTTTTTATTTTTCATTTATAACATTAGAATGAGATATGAGTAAAATGAGAAATTTTAATATTTTATAAATAAATAATTTTCTTAATATACAATATAAAATATAATCTGAAACAAATATTTTGAAGAATTAATTATAACAATTATTTTCTGTCATCAACGGAGTCAATTTCAGACTACAGAAATAAAAAAAAAAAAAGCTTTGGGCGTGCTAATCCAGTAGGGCTACAAGTCTCGGCCATCCAAACTATTCATGATCAGCACCCAACCTAATATGCAGAAATTATTAACATCTTTTGAAAGATCATTTCATTAATCATTAATCAACCAAACTATTCATGAGAACGAAACGCATCTTATAACCAACCATTTATCACTTGGTGAGAGATCCCCACGAAAGAATTAGTCACTGTTACCTCCCAGCAGTGAATATCCTAATTTATCCAAAAAAAAATCATCCCTTTAATTTTTTTTTTCCAAAGATAGGTATAAAATCACGGTGTGAAATAAAATTACTGAATATTTACATATATCACTAAGGATCAAACATCCTAAAACCAAGAAGGAAAAAAAAATAGAAAAAACATAAACATATATTGACAATAATATTCAAATCAAACAACGGATTTCCTGGGCGATCGATCTCTAAATCTGAAGCAGTCAATCAACTCATTTCTTTGGGTCATAACCTTGTTGAACAGATCATCCACTTCCTTGCTCAGATCGTCCAATTCCTTCTGAAACGAATCCACCTTCTTCTGCAACCCCATGGCCGCATCATCTTTCCCGGCGTCATCAGATTCAGAAGCACCAACAAGATCTCCCACAGCGTCGTTGATCTCCTTCACCTCCTTCAACACACGGATTTTCTCACCGATTTTGGAATCAAGTGGGTGAAGAACCGCGCCAGTACCTGGAAACCCGCTAGACTTTTTCCTGATCTCCATATATGAACCAGCATCACCGGATAAAGCTGAGAGAACAACTCCACATACCCAGAATCCGATAGTTCTTAATTCCTGAATAGCTTCTCGGAGAACCCTTTCTTTCCCCTTGAAATCCTTTGATTTCTCACTTCCACTACAAAATTCATCCCCAAAATTGGGGCTAATTTTACCACACAGAACTTCAATTCCTTTCAGATAATTCTTCGCGGAGGAAGCCGACTTCTTGAACTTAATCAAGCCAAAAGACAGAGAAAGCCGAGACTGACCAATACCAGAGAGATTGGAGGAAATTGCGTTGAAAAGCTGAAGCAAACCCAAGCAATAGTTGAGATATCCTTCAATGGAATCGGAGCTCCAGTTGCTGATCGGGTGATCTATATCCACAACCAGATTCGCGAAGGCCTTGTGAGCGACAGGTAACAGCCCAAAGCACTTGTTGATCCAAGACAAGGACAGATTCTGAGAGGTGGAATGTTCCAATCCAAAGCCTAATTGAGCAACCAACTTAGAAATCTGGGATCGAAAATCCTGCAGAGAAGCGGAGAGAGATTGTTCCTCCTGTGATTCATGACGATGAGGCGGGTTTTGCTTGTGGAATTTTGTGAATTTCTGAAGTAACAGTGCCATCACAAAGCGAAGATTAAAGAGAGAGAGAAAGGCGGAGAAAGTTTGAAGGTTTGTTTCGTAAGGATGGAAATGAAGGAGGAAGATTGGGTTATGTATAAAAAGGAAAACGGAAAAGTCAGAAACATGGGGTGCGGTTTGGGTTGTGGGTTGGCAGTCAAATCAAATCAATCGACTCGGTTTAGCGTTAAAATGTACGACACGTTGTTCTTGATGGTATCGTACAAGTGGGTCGGACCCACTTGCAGAACCCTGCTGGTTCCAGGAAGAAGAATGTGAAATGGAACGATCTCTCTGGAGAGAGATGATGTTTGGTCACGTAACAGATTAATAATTTAGAATTTTTCATGTACAGCCGTAAGATTAAAAAATATCTTTAACAATAAACAGGAAAAAGATAACATAACAAGTGAAATTAAAGTACCTCTAGAGAATCGTAGATGTTTCCTATGTAATATAATAATTATTTTATCTAAATTGTATTTGATACACCATGTAAACTTATTTATTTTTAAAATTACGAAAAAGAATTAAAAAGACTAAAATGCTCTCGTCAATGAATAGCGATCAACAATAACAAATGGTTGGCTGTTAGCGAGCAAGGGTATTTTAATCTTCTAATGAAGATTATATTGATGTAACCTCTTTCAAACAAATTTTTGGATGTAAAAAGAATTATAAAATTTGATCTAATCATGTTTTACAATGTAAAATTGATTGCACACAAAAATGTAACCTTGGCCACGTTTAGTTACATTTTTGTGTAAAAACTTTAACATTGTTAGTGTAATTAAATGTAATTTGATTTGATTATTTTGGAGTGATTTGATTTTTGTTTTGTTAAGTGTCGTTTCCTGTTTTGTTTCTGTTAACTTCATATCATTAATTATTTGATTATTATAATTATTATAAATTATTTTGGATTTGGTAGGGTTTTCCAGTCTTGTTATACATAAATCCTCATGTAAACACACCACAAAGAGATGAGAATAAGAGGTAAAGTTGAAAATAAATTGTGTCCTGATTTAATTTAATAGAAAATCCCAAATCACTCCAAATCAATTGTAATCAAATTATATTTAATTGTACTAAAATATTAGTTTTTTTTATAATCGTAGATAAAATATTTCAATTAATTTTTAATTTCAAAGTATTTTAAGCAACATGTATATTTTGCTTTTGTTATAAAATAGTTTATATATGTGTGTGTGAGTGTGTATACTTATAAATAGTTTGAATATAATATAACACTGGTTGAACTTGAAGCATTAAATTCTGATAGAACTAAATGAAATCTCATTTTTAAAATAAAATGGAATAATCACATAGATATTTTTCCAATGTTAATTATGGTATAAAAGAAATGAAAAAACTCCGAGCGGAACATATCGAAGGACACAACGGGTAGCAGATCAGATAAGGACAAAAGTGATGGCATGAGGAAGAGCAGATAAGGAGGAGTAAAATAAGGGGTAAAATAGTAATTAGGGCGGTTGCTTTAGGAGGCCATGTAGAGCCGTCAAAATGGAGCAAGCCCGACGGGCCGGCCCGAAAAAATGAGCGGGCTCGGACCTCAATTTCAGGAGTAAATACATAATCCGGACTTTTTGAGCCCGGCCCGTGGTGGGCCGGCCCGAAAGCCCGAAACTTTTTTCTTTTTCTTTTGTTTTTGGTTTAAAATATTAAAAAATACATATTATTTTATTAATTAGTGATATATAAATTACAAAATTTAAATATTATATTAGTTTTTGATGAATTATGATGGTAATTAGTTGTATTAATTTAAATAATTATATAAAAAAATTATTAAAAAACATAAAAAAAATTAAAAAAAAAGCCCGCGGGCCAGCCCGTAGGACCGATCCCGCGGGCTCGGGCTTGGAAAACCAAGCCCATTTTTCAATCCGGGCTTTTTGGCTCCGCTCGATTTGGGCCTGGCCCGAATTGACAGTTTTAGGCCATGTCAATGGGATCAGCATATTGTGCATGTGAACTATCCAATCAATTAAAACAAAAAAGGATTTCAGATCTAGAACGTTTGTGAAACGTTCCAATTCACAAGTTTTTCTAATTTTAAAATTATTGAATTGACAAAAGGAAAATGCTCTCTTCATAAGTTTTGAACAACGGAGGTTTTGATGGCGTGGTCGCGGTGGAAGAGACGAATTTATCTGCACATAGAAAGAAGAAAGTTTGTAAGGCTGGACAAGAGTTCTCTAAAGATGTTTTGCTACGTCCTCGTGTTGGGGACTAGATGGAGGATGAGTTCGTTGAAGAGACTCCGATGAAAGAGATGAAGTCTTACCGTGATATGCTGGCTAGTGAGAAGAAAATTCTAGACAGTTGGATAGATAAGGAAGATGAGGACATTGTTTTGATGATGTGCTTAATGTTACACAAGGTATCACTTTGGATTTTTTGAATCCAATGTGCCCTAATTTTATTCTTGATGAAGTTGAGATGGATTGTTTGAGAAAGCCATTTCGAAGAACCCTGATTGTGAAGCTGCTGGGAAAGCATATGAGTTACAGTTTTCCAAGTAGAAAATTGTCACAAATGTGGGGGAAGAAGGGACGAGTAAAAGTAGTAGACATTGAGAATGACTTGTTCCTAGTGGGTTTCCAGGACCAGGATGATTTTATGGAGGCTTTAATTGGAGGTCCATGGGTGATTATTGATGCATATCTGACGGTAATGAGATGGAAACCTGATTTTAATCCTTTTTCAGAAGAGATTACTAAGACTACTGTGTAGATGAGACTCCCAAAGTGTTCATTTGAATATTTTGATAAGAGACTGTTGTATAACATTGGGAGTGCTATTGGGAAGGTTATGAAGATTGATTTGCAAACAACGAGAAAATCAAGAGGTAGATTCCTTCATCTATGAGTGGAAGTGGACCTTACTAAGCCTCTCTTAACTCATTATGCTATTGAAGGTGTCACAAAGCCACTTGAGCATGAAAGCTTGGGTCTATTATGCCCTAATTGTGGAAAGTTTGGCCACATTAAGGCTGCCTGCGAGGAAGCTCCTGTGAGAGCTCAAAAGAATGATGTTAACAAGAATAGTAGTATACAGGAAGATGCTATAGATAAGCATCAAGAAGAAGAACAAGATGGTAATAATATCGGTCCTTGGAAAGTGGTTCATCATGCTAGAAGAAGTTGTAGAGTGTGTATGGATGAGGTACCTGTAGTACAATTATGCTTTTAAGTGTTAGATAAGGACATTGTTGACGAACGAGATAAGTCAAGAGTCCCTTCGACTGAGATCTTTAATGTGAAGTCAATGGTTTTACCTTCTGGTGCAAATGGCCATATGAGTAGAGTTCGGAAGAGTAGTGACATATAAGTGCTGAAACAAGGTTATAAGCATTCTGAATCTCCTGAGGCAAATAAGGGTCAAAGAATGTCTATGATAAAATTTGGCAAGATTCCTTCTAAAAAGGAAAATGTACCAAGTGGAGGAATTATTCATTGGGATAATGGGGATCAACACCTCATAGGGCCTTATGTGAAAATTAAAGATAGAGATAAGGTTTTTACTTTAGATGATGGGTCTGGTCTTAGTGAATACAAGGAAGGCTCATAGTTTGCAAATTCAAAAAGGGACGTTGGCATTAATTTTGATGAGAACATGATAGAAGAAAATGAATTGGGTCAGGTGGCCTATGAGGATCTTATGTGCTAGTAAGATCATTTTATGCCAATATTATTGTTTTCATGAAGATTACGATTAGGAATTGGAAGCAGCTAATAAAAAGTTTGATTTTGCTGTTAAACAATTGTTAAGGATTCATAAACCTTTGCTTTGTGCATTCATTGAACCTAGAATTAGTGGACGGAAAGCTATTGACAAACTAAAGAGCTTGGGTTTTAACTTTTTTTGGATGATGGAAGCTATAGGTTATTCTGGTAGAATTTGGCTTTGTTGGAAAGAAGAGGAGTTAAAGATTGATTTCTTGATTAGAAAAGAGCAATTTTTGCATGTTAAATTGCATAATAGTAATAGTGAAGGATGTTCTTGCACGATAGTTTACGCTAATCCTCAAAATATAAGGAAAGCTAATTTATGGCAAGAGTTGAAAGTGATTGTTGATCATATGAGAAATCCCTGGTGATAGTTGGGAATTTTAATGATATTGTCTCTCCGAAAGAACAGAGGGTGGTTGCTAGTCCTAATATGAGTAGATGTGTGGGATTTAGAAATTGGATACATGGGTTAATTGACATGGAGATTGATGGTCCTTTTTTCACTTGGAGGGTACCAAAATGGCATAATAGAGAACGTGTGTATGAGCATCTTGATAGATGTCTATGTAATATAGAATGGTAATGTAGATTTCCAGATGCTAGAGTTCGGGTTCTCCCCAGGGTGGCTTTTGATCATCACCTTATTTTGGTGGATCTGTGCTACAATACCTCTAGCAAACAGGTGAAACCTTTTAGATTTGAAGCTATGTGGCTAATGAATGAACATTTCAATGATTTTTTGAATTTAAACTGGTATAAAGAGGAAGAAGCCCATGTTGCTCTTGAACATTTGAATGGAATAAAGAGGTCTTTGATTTTCTTGATAAGAGAAAGAGAAGAATTTTTGCTCGACTAGCTGGCATTCAAAGGAAAATAGATGATCATGAAAATCAATTTCTTGAAGATTTGAGTAAGCAACTTGAACAAGAGTTATTAGAAGTTTTAAATCAAGAAGAGATACATTGGTTTAAAAAATCTCAAGGCACTTGGATTACTGAGGGTGATCGTAATACCAAGTATTATAATTTAAAAACAGTTACAAGAAGAAGGAGAAACAAAATTACTTAAGAACGAAATAGGAATTTGGGCAGACAATCAACAAGAGTTATTGTAGATGGTTCAATAGTATTTTGTTACATTGTTCAAAGAAGACATCACTTGTAGAATCTAGATTACTACAAAGTGGCAATGCGAAGTTATAATCCTTCTATATTGCAAGGGATAGTTAGGAGGATTTCACATGATGAGATAAGGAAGGCTATTTTTAGTATAGGACCTTATAAAGGCCCGGGAGATGATAGATTTCTTGCTATTTTCTTTCATAAGAATTGGCATATTGTTGGCAAAAGTGTATGTGATCTAATTGTGAAGATGTGGTATGACCTTTCTCGTTTAGAGGAATTAAATGAGACTTTAATTGTTTTAATTCCTAAAATAGAGAATCCGGAGAAGGTGGGACAATTGAGATCCATTTCTTTATGTAATGTTATCTACAAAGGAATTTACAAAATATTGGTGAATAGACTTAAACCTTTAATGTGTTAGATTGTATCACCCTTCCAAACAAGTTTTGTTCCTAGAAGATGCATTCAGGAAAACATTATTGTAGCTAAAGAAATTGTTCATACTATGAATAGAATTAATGGTTGAAAGGGTTTTATGGCCACTAAAATCAATTTGCAAAAAGCATATGACAAAATGTCATGGGGAGTTCTTGAAAAGGTAATGATTGAAATTGGTATTCCAGATCAGCTTGTATTTTTTATGAAACAATGTATCTCTTCTACTTTTATGAGAATTATGTGGAATGGTACAAAATCCTCTAAGTTCAAACCAGAACATGGCTTGAGACAGAGTGATCTTCTTTCACCCTATCTATTTGTATTGGGAATGGAAAAATTGTCTCACCTAATAGCTAATGTAGTTGATAAAAACAAAAGAAAACCTATTCATATGGGCAAGCAAGGAATTCAGATTTCACATATGCTTTTTGTAGATGATTTATTACTTTTTTGTGAAGCTAATTTACAGCAATTGGAGGTTGTTCTTCAATGCTTCAATAATTTCAGCAGCATGTCTGGACAAGTCATTAATCCATAGAAAACTTCTATTATGTTTTCTAGGAATGTTGGCACAAATATAAAGGAGGAAATTTCTTTGAGAAGTGAGTTCATTGTTTCTTGAAAGGTGGGTTGATACTTGGGTTCTTATATTAGGAATGGCGGGGGGTCAAGATCTAAGTTTTAGTCTATTCTTGATAAAATTAAAAAGAGATTAAGTGGTTGGAAAAACAAGTGTCTTTCTTTGGTAGGTAGACTAACGCTTATACAATCTGTTACACAACACATCCGTGTTTACCATATGCTACATGATCATATTCCTAGTGGGTTTTATAAAGGAGTGGAGAAGTTGGAAAGAAATTTTATTTTGGGGATGAGTCAGGAGAAGAGGAAGTATCATGCTATGGGGTGAAAGCGTTTATGTACAAATAAGAGTCAGGAAGGATATGGTTTAAAAGATATGAAATCTATGAATGATGCCCTTTCATGTAAAATTGGTTGGGAAATATTAGCAAAACTTGAAAAACTCTCTTCTCAGGTTTTATTTGGGAAGTATGGCAGAAACTGTAATTTGAGGAATGAATATGTTGTTAGAAATCGTGATTCGATTTTGTGGAAGAAGTTGGGGAGTTTATGACCTGTTATATTGAAAAATATTGTATGGGAGGTAAATAATGGCCTAAAAGTTGATTTCTAGAAAGATAGATGGCTTGATGGAGGTCCTCCTCAGATGTATAGAGCCAAGCAGCAAGATCAAAATTTTGATAAGGTTTGTGTAGTTTATTTTGTGACTGAAATGGGTGATTGGGATTATAATAAACTTGGAGCCTTGTTGTTTGATGGGGAATTACTTAGCAAATGTGCAAGACCTCTTTCTTCTATGATGAAGGGGGATGATAGGATTTCATGGTTTGGAAATTCAAGAAAAGCATTTAATGTTGTTGACATGTATAGAATCTTAAAACAGACAACTACGTATGAGAGCTCCTTTCAATGGGACATAATATGGAGATGGAAGGGTACTAGAAGGATACAAGTTTTCCTATGGTTGGCTATTGGTAGGAACTTGTTAACTTCTAATTGAATTAGTAAGTCTACTAATATTTCCCCTATGTGCAATAGGTGTGGAGTGAATAAGGAGGATGTATTGCATGTATTACATGACTATAGTTAGGCACGTGATGTTTAGCTAGATTTGTTAACTAATCTCCAAGCAGCTAATTTCTTTAGGATGCATGAAAAGGATTAGTGGTACATTAATCTAGGAGATCACTTAATTTATCATCATGGAATTAAGTAGTGTATTGTGTTTGGGTTTATCATGTGGATGCTATGGAATTGGCGTAACAATTTTTTGTTTGAACAACATTTCCTTTTGCCTCCAAAACCAGATAGGATCATTATTAATTATGCAAGAGATATTAAAAAAGCTTTTGAGAATAGTGGGGTAATGTGCTCTAAAATATAAAGAGATGTTTGTTGGATTAAGCCAGATGTAGGATGGTGCAAACTGAATTTAGATAGGACAGTTAGGAGCCTAGATGGTGAGGCTGGTTGTGTGGATTAGTCAGAAATATTGGTGGGGAGTTTTTAGGAGGCTATACGAAAAGAATTGGAAGGTGTTCTATTTACGAAGTTGAATTATGGGGTGTGATTTTTGGATTGCAACTTTTGAAGAAGTTGAGATATGATAGAGTTGTTATTGAAGGTGACTCAAAGGCTTTAATTTCTCTCATTGAGAGAGCATTAAATGGGGATGTCATGGATTCAAGAATCACTAAAATTATCCAAAATGAATTGTAGCGACAATGGTTTTTGAAAGTTTGTCACTGCTATAGGGAGAGTAACAAATGTGCAGACTAGATTGCTTCTAGGGGTTTTTCTTAAAATTTTGTCATACATCAGTTTGATGAGCCTCCTCCAGGTTTATGTGAACTAATGCATAAGGATAAGATAGGCATTTCTTGGTCTAGATTGATTGTTGTATAGTTTTTTGTTTTGTTTTGTTGGGTGTTTAGGCCCCCTTTGTTTACCAAAAAAAAATTGAATTGGTAAACTTATGTTTGGGACGTACCCAAGATAAGCCTCACACTTTTAGATAAACCCCTATTTCATTGTCACCTAACCAAAACAAGATACTCATTATTTAATCAATCAAATAATATATGTAGAAATAGAAAGTAACCACAGAGATTATTTTAGTTCATAAAGATACAATTCATACTTTATAAAGATATGAATTTGAATTTTAATGCTAATGTAAATATTTCATTGCTAAATAATTAATAAGTATCTAAATATAGTGTTCATATTTTGATGGATTTAGAATTTTCTACCAATGCAAAGATCTCATTACTAAATAACTTGTAAGAATATCTCTAAATTTTTTTTTTCAAGTCATTGACTAGGAGCATCTCACATTGGCTGTAGAACTAATTTTCCTTTAGCAATGAGAGCAAAGAATATGCCCCTCCTAACTAAATCTGTCTGATATATAAATATTAAAAATCAAACCTCTAACCATTTGTCTAAGGGACAAGAGATTTTATCACTTACATCAATTTGAGTTGATTTTATAAGTACTATTTAAGTAATAAAAGATGTAGCTCAACTAATGGGTGTTGCTCCTAGTGAAATGGTTTATGGTTGCTTAAATATAATTTCTTGAGTTTAAGATCATATGAATATAAAAAAGGTATTTGGAAGATTTCCTTTTGAATGGAATCCGACTATAACTCAATCAAAACTAGTTATAACCCAAAGTAATGACTGGATAGTGAATGATGATTAAAAAAAAAAAAAAGATGCAGCTCGCCTAAATTTTCCTCGATTAATATATATATATATATGTATGTATGTATGTATGTAGGTAGGTATGTATGTTTGAGACATAATATTGGTGTTAGTGGTTGATTAAAGGGAAGAAGCTACAATGTGCGCTCAAATTGATTTGTATCCAACTTTGGGGATTATCAATTGGGAAGACCTGTCAACATTATCAAAGAGGATTCCAAACTTTCTCCCTACTCTGGAATCCCGCCAGCGACCCATACATTGAGTATAATAACGATTAGAATGAGCTTGAAGAAACAAAAAAGAATAGAGAAGTGAAAAACAATAAAGCATAAAAAAAACTATGATTTTCAAATATAAAAAATCTAATTTATTTGTTGATGAGGCCCAATGGTTGGCTTGTCCCCTGTTCCTACTTTTGTTTCGTCAACCAGGAATTCTTTCAACATACTTTGATTGATTTTTATACGATCAAGTTCTTTATAGGGGCTCCTTTTGAAATCTTGAGCCAAACAAACCTTCATATTAATCGTGGTTCCTTATTCAGAATTTTTTTTTTTTTAACAAAGAGAATTGATACTTTGTTTTTTGTGAGAACAGAATTGATACTTATTATATTCATATACACACATGCTGGTAGAAATTATCCAGCTGGTAAGAAGTGAGGAATAATACGCCTTTCAATGAGTCTGGCCTTCGTGCTGATAGCCTAATGGCCTGGTAGTGGAATTTATGTTGTCGTTGCTCCCAAAAAAAAAGAGTTTGGGCTTCGTTTAATGTATAGAGCGGACATTTATAGTCTATTTGGATTACCTTTTAATAAATTAAAACATGATTTTTATCATTATTTATCTCAAAGTTATCTAAACTGGTTTATGGTAAACTTTTCTATTTTTATCCAAATTTCATTTTTATAAATTATGATTATTCTAAACGATCTTTTACAATAAAACAAACTAAACGGATACTTATTAGTTTATATCTCATTATAAAGCAATAACCATTGCTGTTTTGAGTTTCAGTTTTGTGTATTAAAAAAAATTGTTATTGAGATTCCTTTATACCCACTGAGTTAGATTAGATCTAACTTAGTCGAGTATAATGTAATTTTGGAAACCAATTGGTAATATGAAAAGGAAATAAAATGTTGATAAAAAAAAATATAAGACCGTTCAAAACACCGTCAACAAGGCCGCAGCAGAATTCGTGTTGGTGCCTCCACACCAAGTAAGCAGACAGCAACACGCGTACACATGATTTTTTCATGTATTTTCACTTGTTTCCTTTTTGTGTGCCTTTCTTAAAATGCAAGAAATCCATTTCTCTCGCGCACACGCCCTCTCATTTTCTTAATTCTTATTTACGTCCTTTACTCTAAAACATGAGTCATATTTTTAAAACTTTTTTAATTAAAAAATATAAATTTTATTTAGTAATTTATAAGGTACTAAATGTTTTATTCCCTAATTTTATCCTTATTTATAATTAAATTTAATAAAAATAATAAATAATATGAGAATTGTGCATGCTTTAAATATAATATATTAAATATTAGTAATATTAGAATATAATATACTTTTTAACAAATTTAATGAGTAAAATTATTTTTTTATTTTGTATAGTTAGTCATATTAGACTTATATTTTAAACCGAAAAAAGTACATATAATGAACAAGAATGAAGTTGAACCTTCGAAGTCAAAGGTTGAATGAATTAATTCTTTAAATTAGAGAATAGAAAATGGATAGCTTTAACACTGAGGAGAGGAAACAATACTTTTTGACGTGTTTAGCTACTATTTTAGAGAATATACTTTGAAAATATATTTTAAATTGTTACAAAAATAACAATAATTGAAAAAAAAAAGCATATTTTCAAACAACATCTTGTCCTTTCTAGATTATTGTTGAACATCTTCCCCCCCCCCCCCCCGCCCCTCTTAAATTCCTAAACATCAATTTATTCCATCAAATCAAAACCTTTTTTGTTTAAAAAAATATTGGGCGATAAACCAATGGCTAACACAATGAGTTGAGGCCCATTTATGGAAACTAGAATCCAGGAAAGCCCACGTATGACAGAAGTCGCTTGGTTAGCGAGGTGAGATCAAAATGAAGCCCAACATTTTGATACATTTTACGTGATGGGCACAAAAGGTTTAGATAATGCCTATCTAAATTAATTAGTAATAATTTAGTCAATTGTTTTTGGCCAACAATAATTTTGTCACTTGGAGCTAACTCATTTCACATGGACTAACCAAAATTTGAATCTTTTGATATGACACAAAATAATAATTTTTTAATTACGGACTAACAGATTTTTAGAGTAAAATTAGTTGTGTAATTAAAGATGCACAGGAATTCATGTCAATCGATCGAATATTTGATCTAAACATAAAGAAGTTAATTACTTCCATAAAAAAAAATAAAGAAGTTAATTACTCATAACTTAATATAAAAAGTCGGTATGGTTTATAATTTCAAAACGATATGGAATTTCTTGGGGCATGTTTTTAATATATAAAAATTACTTGGGTGATGTCAAATGTCTGCTTGATCCCATCAATGACTCAAAACGAAAAATAATTTGACAATATTAAAATGATTCATTTTTTAATTTGTCTTTTATTACAGAAGAAAATATAAAGATCTTTTTCTATTAAGGATATTGATCATATCTTACGCAAGCGCTCTGTTACTTGTTGTAGGTGGAACTAAATTGCTCAAAGTAATATGGTGCTTGATTATTTTTTTTATGCCTTTTGATAAATGGATATTGTCCAATATTAATACTAACAGGGTGAATATAAATTGGCAAATCACTTTTGGCCTCATGTGTTGGAAGCTCTGAAATGTTAGAAACCGAAGGCTGTTTACTAGTAAACAAATTCCATGTTAATAATATTGTTTAGAATGTTCATGCTACACATAAAGCCATTGAAATATCTACCTCCCTATCTATATTTATTGTAAACTAGCATTGTACCCGTGCAAAACATAGATTATATAAAATACTATAATAAATCAACTTTGTAAAATATTTCTTCCAATCCTAAATGTATAGTATCTTGCAAAAGAAATGTTTGGTTCAAAATATAAGATATCTTGTAGAGTTATCTAGAATATTTCTTATTTTTTTGTTCATTCACGCACCTAGTATATAATTAATAGAAGAGAAATAAATATTATAAAAAATATGATGAATAATATAATTAATAAAGGAAAATGGAGAAAAATATTAAAAATTTTTGACAAATTTAATGATCGACTCATTTTCTTAATAGCGTTAAATAGTTAAAAATATCTTATATTTAAAAATAGATCAAATATATTTGATGAAAAAAATTTAATGATATTATTGACATGTATAAGAATAAGTTAATTTTTTTTATCTTTAGAAATAATTTAATATGCCTTGAAAAATGTGAAGTAATTAAATTATTTTTAAAAATATGAGCAATCTTGTATGTATTAGGATATGTGAATTAGGTGTTGACACCAAAGAAAGAAATGTTTGATTCTATTTTGTTTTGTGGTTGTTTTGTACGCCCTACTTATCTTTTGACCCTGATGTTTGTGTGTCGAGTTTATCTCTTGGAATATTCTTTTGCATTCTTTATTGAATGATATCCTCTTTTTATTTAAAAAAATAGAGGAGAAAGCAATTATGACAAATAAATTGTTCTTATGGAATATTTATTATGTTTTTTAAGAGAAAGACGGGACAAAAAAGTATAGTTTCATATATTATTGTTATTCTTTTTTATTTTTATCTTAATATTCCGTGCAATTATGCACTAAAATTGACAGCTCTATCATTTTGTATATGCCTGCGTCCTAGGATAGAATACTATCCAATTAGAGTTGATTTTCTCACAATATTTAAACTTATAATCTCATTTATGGGACATCCAATTCTTTCTACTCCACCTATAAATTAAAATGCTAAATTCTAACCTATTCAATAGCTTAATTGTTAAACTTTTCTCCATTCAAATATTATATTCTTCCTAATCTATTGCCCTACGGTTCCTAAAATAATGAGTCAAATTTTTAATTATACTTCTGTGGGATTATATTGTGATTTTAATTAATTTGTGAGACACGTCAGCTTTACAGTGCCGTGAACAAATTTGTCAATAACAGGCGGCTGCTTTCTGCATCATAATTTTATTATTTCCATTGATTCAAAAAGAAGCTGTCTTACTTTGAAAGAATATGCTAATGAATCTCTCAATCATAACATAACAGTTAAAAAAAGTTCACAATAAAAGGATATTTATATTAAAAATCTACATTATGTAAAATTTAAAATTTGATTTGAAATTGTTATAAGATATTTAAAATTTGTTATGTTAATTTTTTTTACTTAAGATTATTAATTACCGGACTAAACAAATATTTAATAGCACTGATTTTTATTACTAGGTAAGAACCTACTTAATTTATATTTTTGTAAATCAAATCATAGTTTCCCAATATCATTTTTCTCTTTTTTATTTAAATAAATTTATGATAAATTTTTTTACTTTTATTAAAATTTTATTTTTATAAATTATAATTATTCTAACATACTTTTTTTTTTAATAATTCAAACGAAGACTAAGAAAGCAAAAAGTTGATAGCAATTTTTAAAGTGGTGGATGGGTTGTTAGTTGTTACACAAAAAAATATTCCGTTCTAACGGACAAATGATATCAAAACAAAAAAGTAATAGTGCTCTCATCTTTTTTTCCCCTCCACTGTATCTTTTAAGACCTAACTAAAAATAAAAAGTGGTACATTTAATATTTTTTGGCCAACTGTGAAACATTCACCTTGTGTTTAGTATAAGGAAAATAAATTTGAGAAAGTTAATCAAAAAAATTGAGAAAAGGAAAAATGCAACCCTTCACTTGGATGAGAAAAGAAAATAAAAGGGAGAAAAAATGGAGAGGAGAAAAGTGGAGGTGGGGAGGAGATTTTTCATCTTTATACTTGGATGAACGGATAAAAGTAAAGATGATGAAAATATAATTAATTTCATCATGACGGTAATACCACTACTTTATTTAGAAAAATATAATAATACTTATTATTTTATTATATTATTTTTATAACTTTCCTAATATGTCATGGAATGAAATTAAATTATAATTATAATTTTTAATTCTAATATATTATTATTTTATTCAATTTTAATTTTTATTTAAAAAATTATTAAATATTTCTAAATTTAAAATATATAGCAAATCAGTATAACTAGCGGAGCTTTGACAAAAAGAGAGTAGTGGCGTAATAGAATTGAGATGAGGAGGGTTAAAAGAAGAAAGAAAGAGAAAGTAATTGCAGGAAATAAAAAAAGAATTGAGTGTAAAAAAATTTGGATAATTTTGGATAGAGATTTTTCTTTCAAAAATTTCTCAACTTTTGAAGAGAAATGTTGGGAAAAAATAAGTAGGACCGCTACAACATTTTCTTTTTTAATTTTCTTACCCTCTCACTTTTCTCTCCCGCTCTCATAGTATACAATACTATTAAAAAATAAAAGAATATGTCTATTATTCATTTGCCCCTTATTTGGTTTAAGAATTTAGGAGGGGAGAAAAATTTTTATATTCTATTTTTCTTAAAACTAAATAAGAGGATGAGAGTATTTACTCTTACCTTCCCTCTCTTATTTAAGGAAGAGAGGAAAAGTTCTTCATGTACTTATTTTCTTTTAAAATAAAAAAGATAAAAAAATTTTCTTTACTCCAAATTTTTTAAACCAAACAAACTTTTAAATTGTAATACCAATTTTGGAAAATGCCAATAGAGATTCTTCCAGAAAGAGAAAAAGGAGCCCAAAGAATTAGAATACTCACCTCTCTCTTTTTTGAATGAAACTTACAAAAATAAGAGTAGGCAGCTCAAAATTCCATAAATTGTGCGAATTGGTTTCATGCTTTGTTATGATGGAAAGCATTATTGTACTTTTCCTTAAACTCAATCTCAACCATTCATTTATTAATTAAGACTAATCTTATTTGTTGCTTCATTTATATGTATATATTCGAAGATAGAAAACAAACTAATAAATAACTTGTATAAAAAAATACAATTAAAAAAGTTTCGGTATGACATTATTCTCCAGTTGACATATAAATAACTTAAATCGGAACCACTTGAAATTAAGTTTAAAAAGAAAAAGAATGGAGTGATTTTTTTTCATGAATCATCAGAAAGCTCTGAATCTTGCACCTTCCTATAAATTTTTTATATTTTATATTGATTGATTGGTCCGTCCCTAAAACACCTTTTGTGAATTGCATTATCCTGTCATTTCAATTGCAAAAGCTACCTAATCCTTCATTAATTTCTCTCACTTTATAGTTCTTCGCTTTGGCCTTTATTTCGGGTCAAAAAGCCTCTTTGTTTTATCCATACAAATAGACAAATCATAACAGTATGAGAAAAATAATCTCATACAACTTTTTTACGTGCAGTTATCTCGTTACTAATTAATTCAGATTTGAACCTCTTTATTTGAGGGCCATTAAATCTCTTCCAATCAATTTAGTCATTGTTATTAAAAGCTAATTCTCTCAAACTACTTTAGTCTTAGATGAGGAATCAAAAGAATTAATAATATTAACATTAAAATTATAAAGTTTTGAGTTGCTGTAATTCAATTTCCATTATTTCATAACTATCTATCTGTTCAATATATATAGATCAATATAAATGAATTTATCTTCAAAAAATATAAATGAATTTATACTATTTAATTTGTCCATAGAAGGTTTTTTTTTATTGCTATCATCATTCATCAATCGTCAAAATCGAACTTATAAAGACTACGCTCGTGATGAAATTGGACTTTGAATTGGGCCCAAATCCCTTGAATTATGCTTTGACTGAAGTATATGGAAATTATGAGCATCACTTTTGATGAATTTTGACTTTTGACTACGTGAGATGCAATTTACCTGTCCACCTGTGAAACAATGATTAACATACACGACACAATATGCAATGGAGGATGTTATACCGTTTAAAATTTTTATGATATACATACGGGATATATATACACTTAAATATAATTATTTTTGTAATTATATATAACAAATAAATCAACTTGTTAACAGCAAAAATGTGTATTAAATTTTCTTAAAATTATAGTACAAATATTAAAATAAATTATATGCATGGAAAAAATGTTTATAACAACTTATGAATAAAATTTCTGTTTTTTTTTCTTTTAAACAATGAAACATCATTTGACAAAAAAAAACAACACATTTTTACAAAGATTTATGGGATTATCTCACCTTAAAATTTCAAAATATTTTTATATTACAATCAAAATTTGAAATATTTTTATATATATAGTTATAAAGTGATATACAAAGATGCATATGTTTACGTATAGAATATATATCATATCATATCAAATATTAAGTATAGGTATATTTACTTTTTTAAAATATTGGTGCTTTATAGCTTTCCACTTATCCTTCATTTCTTGTTACATTATTGTACAATATATCAAATAAAATCTATAATTAATCGCAGTGTTCATGAAATGAACATTAAAACTCAATTCTCAGAGGCCATCTAATATATAGGGCTTATGTATAGTTTTAGGTAAATTGTATTTTAACAAAACAATTATTTCTTAATTAAATTAATTAAAACTGTTTATTTACTTATCATCCAAATAGAATATCTGTTGCAAGCATTTTATTCATTCAAGCATTCTCCAAACATACATTTCCCCCCACTAAATCAAATCAAGAAAGAGAACACAAAATTTGAAATGATCAATATAGTAAATATTTTTATAATAATGTTTTCTTTTTCCTTTTTTCCCCAAACTTTTCATGTGTTTTGTTAATAAATGACCATCCATTCACTCTTTAAAGGCAGCACTCACATGGGCAAAATCCTTATCATATAATAATATATCAACAAAAGAATTTAAATTTATAGTTGTTGTCAGTGTTATAAAAATCAAATCGGATTGGTCACTTTAACCAATAATTTGACAAATCATAATTAATCAAAACAAGACAAATATTGGTTAATAATTGACAAAAATATTAATTTTATTTTTTAAAATATAAAATTAATAAATATTAATTAAATATAATTGATTTGATTATAGTTCAACCATGATGGAACAAATATCTCTATAAGTTCAATAGATTTAATTTTGTAATATCTTTGGCTTTTGCCACTTTTTTTTTTGTTTTTTAAGTAACAAGCACTCCAAATTCGGTATCCGACTAATTTAATTTTGAGTCAGGTTAAGTCTTAACTAAAGGAAAGTTCTCCTAACATTGCTTTTTCTTCCAATTCCACATTTTTCTGCATTAAATATTCTCTTCTCTCCTATCCACATTATAAATTCACACAGTTAGCTATCCCATCCGGCCATCCCATACCGTCCTCCTTCACTTCCTCTCTCTCTTTTCCTTTCTCACTACCTTTCTCTGCTAGATTCTTGAATTCTGATATTTTCCCAAGAAACAAACACGCAATGGGCAGAGAAACCTGGTGGGTGCTTTTCGTTCTCACAGCACAACTCTTTGTGGGAGAAATCCATGGAAGCAGAAACCAAGAACAAGCTCTCAGGAATCTGAACAAGCTCAAGTTCAGGGGAGGTTCGATTGACAGAAGCAGTAAAACGATCTTCGAGGTCGATAAGGTTGTGTTTGGTGGTGAAGATGACGATAAGGCTCGTCGTCGTTACTATTATCCTCAAGAGGGATTGAAAGAGAAAGATAGGATAGAGAGACTTCCAGGGCAGCCTGAAGGTGTGAGCTTCTCTCAGTATGGAGGGTATGTCACTGTGGATAAGATTGCAGGACGAGCTTTTTATTATTATTTTGTTGAGGCTCAACAATCCAATAATAGGCACAAATTGCCTCTTCTTCTTTGGCTCAATGGAGGTATGAATATTATTTTATTATTTAATTAATTCGAATTTTCTGACCATGGATAACTTGATAGAAATATATACTATGGTAGGTCTCATCTGACTGCTCAAACCTATGATTGTGATTATCCCTCCAATTATAATTATACGAACTGTATAGTAGAAGAAAATCTTTATTATATTACTAATTAAGTAATTAAACACTTACTTATTGTGTAGCTCATTATTAATTGTTTAATTTTCCTCACAATGACATTTGTGGCCACCGTAGCCCACACGGAAAAGAGGAATTAATGCATTTTGTAGTGGTGCTTATTGGTTGTCACGTAGTTTTAATTTGGTGCTAGTTTGTCATATCACCAAAGTATGATGCTATTTTTTGTCATATAATTATTAGATGTATTTTCATTTATAAAAAAGATATTTTCTTAAAGATGGTAAAAAATGAGTTTCACTATTTATGATTCATGAATTGTGGAGTCTGTTATAAATTTTTCATATATATATATAGATATATATATATATGATATATCCAAAAATTGATTTATTAATATAAAGAGCAAGTTTTTATGATAATTCTTCCTTTTTATCTTTTTTACTTTTGGTCTCTATAATTTTGTTTAATTTTTAACTTAGTCACTATTTTTAAAATTTGGGAAGTATTAAAAAAATTTTGTTGATATAACCAACTATATGTTGTCTTAATATTCTGAATATGCATAATTCATAATAATGAAAATAATAAATATATAGATAATGAAGTAAAAATAATTCTCAAATATGTGATGATACCTCAATAAAAGTATAATAATGGATGACTAAATTAAAATTATTTAAATTATGAGGAATTAATTTTTTTTTAAAACTATATGAAACCAAATTAAAAATTTAGTGAACCTATGGGGACTAAAATTAGATTTTTTTTTTAAATGCAAGAAACTAGTGTGGTAGAGTAGCGTACCAAATGACTCCAAATTATGTTGGAGAAATTTTATAATGCCATTATATGTTTTCCCCAAAAAATTAGTTATAATAATCCAGTAAGCGGTGAACCTGCATTCTCACGGGTGATATTCTTACTAAAGATCTTAGTAATAAACTATTTGTAAATTCTTTCCTTTTTGTATGGCATTTTTCTTTTGTCCAAGTCTGCGTTGCGTCAAGAGCCCAACGTGTGTCACGGAATGAAACACGTCCAAAAATGGAAAGAGTCCAATTAATTTAAAATATTATTTTAATACAATTAAGTTTAGGTAAGTTGGGTGAGAAAACTCATTAAGCTAGAGCTGAGCAAGCCAGCTTCACAGTTCAAAGAGTATTTATAGACATTTACATATTAATTATCCACTAATAAAGTATTGATCTAGGTGTAATTTTTCTTAATTTCACATTTGAAGTCAAACGTTGATTGACGGAGACTAAAATATTCCATAGAAAACTAGTGACATAATTAAAGAACCTGGCTCTAAAGCGTCTTGAAAATTCATCGTGTAGTGAGGTGTTTTACTCTGGTCCAAGAAAAAGATGGTTTTCTCTTTTGTTTCCACAATTATCTTTTTTGTTTGATATGTTCTGTAGTTATCGATGGAATTGATTTTCTTATACGTAAGCTAATTGATTGAGGAAAATTGTTATCAGGAGGTTTCAATCATGCAATTGATTGATTATGTATATAATTTTAAACCAAAAGATACTCATCTTGATAAAGACAACGGCATTTTTGTTGGAATGTAAATGTTTAGAAATTTAATTATTAATTTTAAAAATTCAAGAGGTTGCTTGGATTTGAGAATTGCTCCAAATGGGGAGGATTTTTTTTTTAATGTTGTTAAGCTTAATAGATGTTTATTTTATTTTCTTATAGTTCTTTGTAAAAATGAAATCCCTCAATATCCTCAACTAGAGTATTTTTTTTTTCATTTGGTGCAAGTATTTAATATGAATGAAGTATTATCAAGTTAGATTTGAGTAATTTTCCCAAAGTAATTTTTTTTATTTTCCATTCATAAGGTTTAAACTCATAATCTTATTTAAAGATTATTGAGTTCATTTCACTCAATTCAATTGTCATTGATCAAGATTTCTCAAAGGTCATGCTATGTTCTGTTTTTCCAAATAATCCATTTATTATGCGAAGATCTGTAATGAACACCAAGTGATGTAATTTTGATAAAATTCCAAAGAGGTACAAGTAAATTTAGACTTTGTCTCAAGAGAGAGTATAATAATTAAGAAAAATTATTTAACTTGATTATATTTATATGAAATTAGCTAGACATGTGCATTTCTAATAGGTTTCTAGATCTAGAAAATCATCATCATCAAACACAAAATCTATAAGCTGCATTATTTCTAAATCGAGAATGATGCAACTTAACTATCTCATACTCCATGTGATCACTCTAAGGCTCATGAATGGTGGTGTGTTTACAGGTCCAGGATGTTCATCACTTGGGTTTGGAGCAATGCAAGAGCTGGGACCCTTCCGAGTAAATAGTGACGGCAAAACTCTTCACACAAACAAATACTCATGGAACCATGGTACCACATATATATCACATTATCATTAATATTATCCTAAATTATTGTATTGTTAATTAATTTATATTATATACATAAATTTGATTTCTCAGTGTGATTGACTGTGACATAATAATATTTCTATTGGGTTGGTGGGTGATGAAGCTGCAAATGTATTGTTTGTGGAATCACCAGCAGGAGTGGGATTTTCATACTCAAACAGGTCATCAGATTATGACAATGGTGGGGACAGAAGAACTGCTTCGGACAACTATGTGTTCTTGAGGAACTGGTTGGAGAGGTTTCCTGAGTACAAGTCCTCTGATTTCTACATTGCCGGCGAGAGCTATGCCGGCCACTATGTTCCTCAGCTTGCTCACACCATCCTCCACCACAAACTCCACCCTAACTCCACCTTCTCCATCAAACTCAAAGGCATCTTGGTATGTCCATGTCCCCTCTTCTCTATTTTTTCCTCGTAAATCATCATTGTTATACCTGTACCCGGTTGAGATTCACATGTCGAAAGTGGGACCACCATCACTGTATCGTTCTCTTGGCTTCACCTAAAGTTAGTTGAAGAGATTTTCTTTTTTACAAAAATTGTGTTGTATCTTTTTATTTGAAATCTATTCGTTGATCCGATCTAACTGATCTGACAACTAACTTACAATTTATTATAGTCATTGAGTCAAATTTCTCTTCAATTGTTAAATTAATCCAATAAACGAACAAGAGAGAAACAGCATAATTCTATTAAGAGAAGATTAATCGCAAATGAATAATGGTATTTCCATGCTCTCCTCTTTTCTCCGCAAATCATCATTGTATTCATAACGTATCCCAAAATACATGTTAGTCTGATCATGCTTTGTGGGTCCAATGAGCTGGTGGTTTGGACCATTGCCCACTACTGCATGACTTGGATTGGTCGCCCACTGTCTAAGTTAGATTGATTCTTATCCAACATCATTCTGTTATATTTTTATCATTTCATTTAATTTTAATTGAAAGTTCAAATAGTAACAGCTGGAACAATATTACATTAGATGACAAATAATTAAGGAGGTATGTGTGTAATTTATCACATATATTAGGAAGATTTGAGTAAGTTTTCAAATAACATTTTTGAGTGATTTTAAAAAACTATGGACGTTTTGTTGCGAAAATGTTGAGAAATTTTGAATTGTGCAGATAGGGAATGCAGTGATAAACGACGAGACAGACAGCATAGGAAGGTGGGATTACTTGGCGAGTCATGCCATAATATCAGACAAAGCAGCACATGATGTCTTCAAATTGTGTGATTTCTCAGAGGCTGCCACAAATCAAAGCAATGAGTGTAGAGCAGCATCGGATGAAATAGAAAGTGACCTTGACTTCATTGATATCTATAATATCTATGCTCCTCAGTGCCACCATTCCAACCTCACTTCCCTTCCTAAGCCACCCTCTGTATGTGTGTATATATATATATATATTCTTCTTTGTATTTCTCTCCTAATTAATGTAATTTACAATGTAACTTGACACATTATTACACGAAATTGAAGAAATGAGTCGCATTACCAATGCTGATTGTAAAATTTATTGCAGGCAGTGACAGACCCATGTATTGATTATTATGTGAGGGCATATCTGAATCGAGCTGAGGTACAGGAGGCACTACATGCCAATGTCACAAAGCTAACATATGAGTGGGAACTTTGTGGTGGGGCCCTTACCAACTGGGTTGATAGCTCTTCCACTGTACTTCCTCTCTTGCATGAGTTCCTCAATCATAGCCTTAGGGTTTGGATTTACAGGTAATTCTCTAACTGGCCCCTCCATCTTCCCCATTTACTATATAACAAGACAAATTTATGCGTGTATTATACTACCCCGGTAGACTTTTATTTTGGATTATTCAAAATATAAGTTGTAGATCGGAAAAAGACGTCAATAAAATGACTCATTCCTTAAATTTTATACAAAACACAAAAGCCCACCTTTAGTTATTTGTAAAATGGAAAATATAAGACAAGACAAGATAATGTTATTATTTTTATTTATTAAATTATGTGTAGCTTATATCACTAAAAAACAAATCAATATACAATATTAATATAAAATATAAATTTAAGCAGTCCCACTGTTTACAAGTCAAGTGGGGTGTTTGAAAGTCTGACCAAATATGTGGAAAATATGCAGTGGTGACGTAGATGGGATGGTACCAGTAACTTCAACCAAGTATTCCATTGAGAAGTTGAATCTCCCCGTTAGCACGGCTTGGCATCCTTGGCTCGTCAATAGAGAGGTAATTTTAAATTATGCCTTCAAAATATTACGCAATTCTAAATTAAAATTAAAAATTATTTTAAACTGAACCCATTTATATTTTAAATTTATTCTAATAATTTTATTTAGTATAATTTAAAATTTTATATACAATACCCTGAAGTGAATATTTTTAAAAACTATAGCATCAGATTATGAAGATATAATGAATTTTATATAAACTTTTTTTCTTTGAAATATATCCTCAGTCATGCTTTTTATATACCACGTATGAAAGAATCCAAATTCATATTCTTGGATTATTTTGTGCATCAATTGAGGTTTAATATTTCCCTGAACCATCTTAAGCATATCATTTCCACATTGACTTAAATAAAAGAACAAATTTTTCTAAACATTAATTCCAATATTTATACCGAAGTACATAAACTGAAAACAATAAAATCTAACCCACAAGATCTATCTTTTTCTTTTTTTTTTTTTAGATTAATGGAAAAAATAGGCAAAAAAATGAAATAGGAATATTATGTGGTTGACAGGTAGGAGGGTACACACAAGTGTACAAGGGAGGCCTTACATTTGCAACACTGAGAGGAGCAGGGCATGAGGTCCCAAGCTACCAGCCTGCAAGAGCCCTTTCTCTGGTCACTCACTTCTTACAAGGCATCCCTCTTCCTCATCCCACAAATCCCTAATTTGATAAGTTGTTTTAGTTGGATAATGGTCAAGTGATGGAAAACTTAATGAGAGCTGCACTGTTCGCTAAGTCTGAAGAGTGCGACTTCTTTCTTCTTATTCTATGTGATGCATGATGTTTGAAGTTCACTTTGTATTAAAGAAAAGTTTCATGTTTTCATATACTTTTTTCATATGTTTAGGAAAAGTAACAAAGATATATCAAAATCTCTTGATCCCTCTTATATGAAGGGCTAAAATTACAAATAGCACCATATCTACATTTATATATGTAGGGGTGTTCACGGGCCAAACATCACGTTGATTTGATATCTGGCTTGGAACACCCCAAGGCCAAAGAAAATTGGCCTGAGGCCTAGCTTGAAATGGCCCGATCCTTTATCGGGCTGATATAGGGCCAATGTTGGGTCGGGTTTGGCCCAATAAAAAAATATAATAATAAATAAATAATAAGTTAATTTAATTTTTAATAGAAAATATAATTAATTTCATTTAAAACATATTTTTATAGAAAATAATATTAGACTAAACAATAATATTTATCAAAATTATAAATACTTAACAATTATGTATTATTTATTTTTATATAATATTAAGTTAAGAAGTGAATATAAAATTTGAAATAAAATTAAAAATTGAAATAATAAAATGTATCTATTATAATTACAAAATTAATTTATTAATGAGGCATATGAAAGAAAAATAGTTTTATAAAATTATTTAATATCTTTAACAAATAAAGAAAAAATGAGAAAAGTGAAACAATAATTCATATCAGGTCGGGACAGTGACTTGCCTAAGGGCTGGCCCGGCTTTCTTTGTGGCTTGATTTTCTTTTATTTCAAGATTTTTTCTTTTGGACTCGGCCTAAGATAGTTGGGTCACAGCAGTCACGAGCCATATTGAACAGCCCTATATATATCTAATAAATCTTAGGGAAGTTGCATGCTATTTATGAATTATAAGTAGTATAGTTTAATTTGCTATTTGTTATATGAAACTCTTATGCAATGCGTGACGAATTCCACCATATAGTAACTAACATACTATTTACAAAAGTAATTGAAAAATCGGAATCTGGTTAGATATTGATCTTTGAGGGTGTATTGGATTTGGCATTATTTGGGTTTTTGCTTTTTTATATTATTGGAAAAAAGGCCCAATGTGAGTTTAATACATTTAAGTGAAGCCCCAATTAAGTCCAACTCAAGGTTTTAAAGTTATCTTGGATCCGTCCATGATTACAAATTAATACAGTCAAGTTAAATCCTATCTTATTTACTAGCTTAATGAAGTTTTAATTTGTTCCATTTGAATATTATACTCTTCCTAATCTATTGTTCTACAACTTCAAGGTACTTTTTAAAGTGGTTGAGTTGTAACACAAAATATTCTATTATAATGATATCACCACCACTATCATAATAACTACAACAATCATATCCCACTAAATGAAGTTAACTACATGACTCATATGTGTTACTAGACTAGCTATAAAAAAATTATCCCTCTAAATAAATTATTTATTAAGAAATTATATTTTATAACTTCCCTCAATGTCATTCTTAGAAACCCATTTAATCAACTATTTTTTCTAACTCATTTAATCCACATGTCAAAACCATCTTAGACAATTTTCTATTATTTTCTTTTCAATAAGTATTATTTTAACTTTTTTTCATAAATATTTATTTTATATTTTATCCATTTTTATGTAATTACACATCCATCTTAACAAACCAAAATAGGGAGAGATAGAAGTAAAAACTACAATAACAAGACTAGGGCTATTTTTTTAATCACTATGATCTAGCTGAAAAACTTAATGGTCAATGTAATATATTTTTTTTGACATAAAATGGTAAAAAATGGAGGCATCTCTAGTCCTACAAGTAGAGCGTATTAGCATGTTAGGGATATCAAACTAGATACAACTAAAAAAAATTAATGTACAGATCTAAATCGCAGATAGTTTTATTTGATTGCGGCTACTTAATTATTCATTCAACGGCGGGGATCATTTAAGAAAAATATGCCCATCAAACTAGACTTTTCGATCACTTCATAGATGGGCGTTCCAATGCACACCGAGTGAAGTGAAAGTTCTTTTTTAATAAATATAATATTTAAAAGAGTAATACAATATTATATCAGAATTAAAATTATCTCCGTAAGGCCGAGTCAGTCCCTTGTTATAAGGTTCCTTTTATTAGAAAACTCATTTCGTGAATTATTTATTGTATTAATATCTATTAATCAATGTTGTGAGCTTGGAATGCTAGCTGTTGCTTGATAAATTATGAAAGATAATAAATATATGATTATTTTAGTAATAAGACAAATATATAATTTGTTAAATAAAGATATACGCATCTTGACATTATTGATTTTTTAAAAAATATTGACACGTTAAGAATGACTCTCAGTTTACACATGTAAATGATAAAGCATAATTCATATATTTTTTTTATCAAAATATATACACTATCTGTTACACAAATTGTTAAGCCAACATTTAATTGAAGATTCTCCTCCCACACAGACTTGTAAAAACAAATCCAACTCAATAGTAATATAAAATCGTAATTTCTAAAGTTTATATATGTGGAAAAATAGAGATGTATAAGATGGGGAAAATGTTTGTAACGCACAACAAAAATCTGGTATGTCTATCAATAATAATCGGGTCAAATAGAAGCAACTCCCCTGAAACAAAGTCACGTGTTCGAATCTAATGGATAGGAAAAAAAAAGCTAAAATGAAAAGTTTCCTCCATTTAGATTTAACAATATTCGTATTTAAATTAATTAAGTAGTACCAAATGAGGGTATTTAAAACAAAATCAAAACAAATCAATTAAAACCAAAGCTTTCTGGTTGTCGCCACTCAAAAATTGACTCAATTAGGTTTAAGTTCGATTTTAGTAGTTCGGAATTGAACCAAATCGATTGTCTTTTAAAAAAATAAATAAATACAAAATAACTATATAATTTAACACATTATTTATTAGACCCAATTAATATCTATTGCCACTATTAAGTCATCTCTAATTTGCTAAGTCCATGATGAGCCCAACTAAGCAGCCCTCAGTGTCAAAAGCCAAAAGAATTATTGTTATTAAAAATTTCAAACTTGATCCAAATTAATCCAAACCATCCAAACTGACAAAAAAAAAAGACTTCTTACAAAAATTGAAAAATATATCAATTTTTAGATCCCAATTATAGTTTAGTTTGGTTTGGTTTTACTTAAAAATTGAATCAAACCAAATATTTAAACATTCTTGGTACCAAATATAAGATAATTATTTAAAAGAAAAAGGAATTTGGTTTGTATATGTTATAATCCTAATTTTGAAAAATGCCAATTGAGAAGCTTAAAAAAGAAGATAAAAGAACGAGTATACCCACCAATCCCTTTCTTGAATAAAAGCCTCACACTAATTGACCCATTCATGAAAAAAAGGTCACATCTTATTGGTGGATTGCATTACCAAATGCCAAATCTCCTTACTGAATATGAAACTCACTAATTGGACCATTTCTGTAAAAGGGTTCACATTTTGTTGGTAGATTGCATTACCTGCCGCTTCAAATTGCTCCCTTCGATGCATATGAGGGTTCTTATAACTTTTATTTGATTTAAAATATAAGGAGTTATGTGATTTTTATTAGAAATTTATCTTTTTTAACTTTATTGATTATCGTCTCGTAAGTTAAAAAAAGGAAAGAAGGATAATTTTTTAAAATAATTTTTATTGGTAATTAATAAGGATAAAAATATGATGTTAGGTTTTGTTTTTTAGAATTTTAAAGTATGCAACCAACTTTTCTTAATAAACGGGAAACAATTAGAAAATTCCAATAATATGGATCGAAGAGAGTAATCCAAAATCTACCTACTTCAATAATTCTTCATTTTTCGTCTTTTTAATTTTTTATTATATTAGGGTCAAAATGCCGTTTTGTTTTACCTTTTGATTTTTTTGCAAGAGGCACTTCAATCAATTAATTTGGTATTTTTTGGTTTTTATACTATTTATTTAGGGTTTTTGTCACTGTTGATTTTGAAGTATACTTGTGATTTGAATTCCCTGCTAAAAAGTTCAAAATTTAAGTAAAGAATTTTATGTGACGATTTGTTAGAATTTAATGTTTTCAAAAGTTAAAACCACTAGCTCTATATTTTGGTAACCCATTGTAGTAGCGGCGCCAGTGAATAGTTATTTTTTTTGGGGGGGTCATGAATAGTTTGATTACTTATATTTTTTATATTTTATATTGATATTAATGATTTCACCTTAAATTTTTTTAAAATATTTGAAAATAGCAGGAATTGAAAATTTTCTTTTATAATAAAAATTATGAAAATATTTATTCTGTGAAAAAAAAAATGAAGAAAGATAAAGAGATAGGGTGAATCCTAAAATGAAAGAAATGTTCTATTATTATTATTATTGTCGTCGTCGTCGTGGAGGGAATATCCAATGAGATTTAGTTCATGTGACTAACAATGATCCAGCTATGAACGAACCTTCCTTCTTTGCGTCCTCCTCTCATCATTATTCTCTTCTTTTTATTTACAAATTACAACAATAATAATTTAATGGAATAATCATAATTATTAGTCATGTTTGATGGCTATAGTATATAGTGAAAGGTCAACGAATGAAAATCATCATCAATTGAAGCTCCCTGTGGGATTCTTGTTGAAGCATATAGGGGGGTGGGTGCAGGACGGACGATTTCAAAACGGACCTGAGCTGCCACTAGCTATCATTAAGAAAAAAAATTCTCTCTTCTCCTTTACCTTTTGATCATTTTTCGTATTACTTTGTGTTTCACTTTATTTTGGATAAACTGCTATCTTTTTATTTGAAAGATCTCAAGTAACACAAGTTTTTTTTTTATTATAAAAAGATGCACCAAACTGAAATATCACAAAAGTGCTTTAAAGAATAATATATATTTTTTATAACCCTTTATATAATAATATTGACTTTTCATTAAAATGTCACTTATGAAAGGTATACTTTTAAATTCTTTTACGCTGAAAATCATAGATTTAATTTATCCAAAATTTAAAAAATTTGTTATTTCTATATTGGTTAAACACACATATTTAATACTTCCTAAGGACTCAAATATAAGAAAAAAAACTAATTTACACATATTAATGAATTAGTTAAGATCATTTAATTTATAGGAAAGCATTTTTTCCAAAATTGTGCTCAATTAATGGTCTTTTCCTTTATACTAAATTAATTAGTACTTATTGAAATTTACAATGATTAAGGGGTATTTTTGTAATACAACATTTATTACTATAAAAATCTACATTTTTTCCTTATATTTTGGATCAAATCTCTCATCCAATATTCTTTTACCAAAACTAGTCACAACACATCAAAACAACACTATAACAATCATATATCATCATAGAAACATAACAAGATAATATAAAGCAATACATGTAAATTTGCAACCTCTTGAATCCTTTTGCTATACCACTTACTTTCACCCTTTTCAATAGCTTTTTTGAGCCTTCCCAAACCCTAATATATTATTAAATATTTACTAAATTATTTAGTTCATAGGGCCAACTTATAAAGAACCATAGAACCCTAAATTTTCATATTTCTTATTTTTGTCTTTCTCTTAAAGAATTGGCTTGTTCTTAACTAATTCATACATGAGAAATATTTGAGAATGGAAAGAGTATTTATTAAATTATAAATAATATACGTAAAGAAAGTAACTATCATGGGATTTTGTAATCTCTAAAAAAAGAATTATCAATATATCACATTATAACCTTAAGCATATTCCGATATAAATTATAAATAGTATGACTTACTTTTAAATTTCGTATACAAGAAAGCATATGTAGCTATCCATTTGATTTTCCTCGTGCCATGAAGTTTTTATGGATAAGCATACGAATCCATTAGATCCTTTCGTGATTTTCATGACCTCAGACAAATAGACAAATCATATAAATCTAACGAATATGAAAGAAAAATCTAAACCGGATGCTTTTGGATAATGAATTTTAGTGAGTCATTATATTAAAATATCAAAACATCAAATGGCTGTAGATTATTTTCTGTTATTTCATAAATTATTTATTTGTTAAAATATTAATCAATATGCAGGAATTTATATTATTTAATTTTTTTTCATAATTGTTTACTGCTATTAATCAGACTAGAAAGAGGGAGAAGTGTGGGGCTAACATATATCTGTGGATCTCCCAATCTTCTCTTTTTCTCTCCCATGGAATAGTGCATGCGTAGTAGAAGACTGAAGGGAAAATGATGGTTAGTGACATTTTTAGCAAGATAATTATAGTAAAAAATTTCAAAATTTAAAAGTTTTAATTAAGGACCAAGATTCTTCGCTGATCCTAAAAATCTTTATGGAACAAAATAGTGAAGAATTGAGACAGAGCACCTTCATGAATTGGCAAGACCGGTTGGTGATGATGAGATCAAACAAGCAGTTTTTAGTATGGGAGCTCTGAAATCTCCTGGACAGGATGGACTTAATGCTTTATTTTTCCAGAATCAATGGTATCATATTGCTCCCACGGTATAGAGGTATGTGAGATCTATTTTTAAAGATCCGTGTAGAGTTGATGATATTAATAGTACGTTGATTGTGCTTATTCCCAAGAAGGACCACCCAGAAACTATTAGGGACTTCCGACCTATTAGTTTATGTAATGTCATCTATAAAATGATTACGAAGATGGTGGCCAATCGTATCAAGAGTATTCTTCCTGATGTCATTGCCCCTAATCAATGTGGTTTTGTTCCAGGAAGGCTGAGTAGTGATAACATTATAATAGCACAAGAAGTTATTCATACTATGAGGAGTATGAAGGGGAAGAAAAGCTTCATGGCTATTAAAATTGATTTGGAGAAAGCTTATGATCGACTTCATTGGGACTTTGTTGTCTCTTGTCTTCAGGAATTAAATTTACTAGGAAATTTGGTCGAGGTTATTAGACATTGTATATCCTCTCCCAAGATGCAAATTTTATGGGAAGGTAGTAAAACGGAGGAATTTCGTCCATCAAGAGGAATCCGTCAGGGGGATCCTATTTCTCCTTATCTATTTGTGATTTGTATGGAGAAGCTTGCACATCTAATTCAAGAGGAAATAACACAAGGAAATTGGAGGCCTATTAAGCTGACAAAAGATGGGCCACCTATCTCCCATTTGTTCTTTGCAGATGATCTAGTTATTTTTGCGGAGGCTGCAGTTGACCAAGTACAGGTTATTAAAGGATGCTTAAGTGATTTTTGTAATACCTCGGGTCAAAAGGTGAGTTTAAGTAAGACTCGAGTATACTTTTCTAAAAATGTAAATCATAATAGAGCTGAACAACTGAGTGAGTTACTTGGAGTCATGCGTACAAGTGACCTGGGTAAGTATCTAGGAGTTCCACTTCAACATGACCGGGTGCACAAAAATACGTCTCAGTTCGTGGTTGATAAAATGAAGCAAAGATTAAGTAACTGGAAGGCCCAATCTATTTCCTTGGCAGGAAGACATACTTTGGCTAAATCAGTCCTATCAACTATCCCACTTTATTCGATGCAAACAGCACCCTTGCCGAGCAATACATGTGATAAACTAGAGAAATGCACTCGTGGGTTTATTTGGGGCTCAAGCAATGAGAAAAGAAGAATACATCTTGTTGCTTGGGATGAGGTGTGCAAAGATAAGAAACGTGGAGGCCTTGGTATGAGACATATTAAATTACAAAATAAGGCTTTTATGATGAAGACAGGTTGGAGCCTGGTTGAGAAGAAAGACACCTTGTGGGTACAGGTGGTGAGAAATAAATACAGATGTGGTAATGATCATATTCCTTTGATTGCTAAAGAGAGAGCGGGTTCACAATTGTGGAGAGGAATTAAGAATAGTTGGGACCTTGTTGAGAAGGGACTTGAACGACTATGTGGTCGAGATGGAGAAGAATTTATAAGATGGAAGCTAGAGAAACATGGTGGTTTCACGATAAGGTCTGCATATGAATTAATGGAGAATAGGGAAGGAGGGATTGAACCTCAGTGGGGATGTCTCTGGAAGCTCAAGATACCACAGAGGTGTAAGACATTTCTTTGGCTTGCTTTACATGATCGGCTCCTCACTAACAACTCAAGGCACATTAGAGGCTTAAATAACAATCCTTGTTGTTATCACTGCACTTCTGAAGTGGAAGACATGCTACATGTGCTCAGAAATTGTCCTGTTGCTACATGTGCTCGGAAAGATTCACAAGTTCTACTCTTTGGGATTAAAGGAATGGTTTAATTGGAATGTACAAGGGAACCATGGAAGGGGCCACGAAAGGTGGGGAGAATTCTTTAGTGTTATTTGTTGGCTTCTTTGGAAAGGAAGAAATGAGAGAATATTTGAGAATAAAGATCCTAAGGCTCAAAGCATCATTGGCCAGGCGAGTGGTATTATTAACTGTATGAGAAGGGCTGCTAACAAGCTTCATTTTGAGAATATGCAAGGACGAGTGGATGTAAATGAGGAAGAAAGAATTCAAACAACTAACTATGAAGTTGAGATCTTGGTAGATGGGGCATGGTCCAGGAGTTCAGGGAAAGTGGCTTGTGGAGGTATTATGCTAGATAATCGGGGGAGACGTATAGAAGGGTTTATGCTTCGGCTTGAGAGTGGCGATTGCTTGATAGTTGAACTTTGGGCATGTTACATGGGTTTAAAGCGGGCATGCGACAGAGGTTGACAACGCATTTTGCTCAGAAGTGATTCTACAGATGCTCTTGAGCTTATCTTGGGGAAAAGTAATATGCTACATGAAGAAAATAATCTGGTTGATGAGATTAAGGCTTACATGCAGAAGGACTGGCATATTCAGCTGTTACATATTAGCAGGGATTGCAATCGTGAAGCAGACTTATTGGCTAAGCGTGCTCTTGATCTTCCTATGGGGCTGCAATTAATTCCTGGAGATATTATTGATAGCCTTTTAGTGGTTGATTTAGCTTCTTAGTATGGTAGGTGTCTTTTGTTTCTTCTCTATAAAAAAAAAAAAAAGAAAGTCCATAACTATCAATCTTTCAAATCTAAATTTATGGCTAAGGTTACAATTATTAACTGATTGAAAGATGGATCTAAATTTTAACAAAAAATTATTCGTATGAAACCACTTGGGATCAATATTAATTCATAAGAAGTCACCCATTTATAGGCCATAAATAGTATAACTTTCACTTCAGTCTCTATGCAATGCAATGCAAGGGAAGCATGTCTAATTTTCTTAATTACTTTTCATCCAAATAAAATATGTGTTAGAGTATTAATTAATTTCAGTCACTCTTCAAACCTGCGTTCTCTTCTTTAAATCAATTCTTGAGATCACAAAGTTTGAAAATGTTCAAACTTCAATCCAGTAAATATGTATATATTTTTAATAATATTTACTCTTTCCCTTTTCTCAAACTTTTCATTTGTTTTGTTGAATGACCTTTCTTTCTATTTCTAAAAGCAACACTCACATGGGCGGAACATCCATGATTGGCATGCCAACACCAAAACTTCTAATGAACGATCATTTTGGTCCACATCCTTATCATACAATAATATATATATATATATATAGTAATATTCACTAATTTTTTAAAGTTATCGTGTCCAATATTAATTTTATAGCCAGTTGTTGTCAATGTTATAAAAATCAATAATTTGGATTGGTCACTTCTATCGGTAAACTGACAAATCAAATTCTAATTTTGTCGGGAACACCTCAAGATTATAAACTTTCTAAAATTTAATCAACTATGATTGAATCAATAAATTTTGAAATAAATATGTCTTTCAGTTTAATAAAGAGTCCAATTTTAAAATATCTGGTTGTTGTGACTCTTTTCTGCAACAAATATTCTCCTTCTCTTCTATTCACATTATAAATTCCCACACAGCTAGTTAGTTTGCTATCTCATCCCACACCATCCTCCCTCACTTCCTACCTCTCTTTTTCTTTCTCATCACCTTTCTCTGGTAGGTTTTTAAATACTGAAAATTTTCCCGAGAAACAAGCACGCAATGGGCAGAGAAACCTGGTGGGTCCTTTTCCTTGTATCAACATTTCTCTTCGTGGGTGAGATCCATGGAAGCAAAAATAAGCAAGAACAAGCTCTCAAGAATCTGAACAAGCTCAAGTACAGAGAAGGGTCCATTGACAGAAGCAGTAAGACGATGTTCGAGGTAGATAAGGTTGTGTTTGGCGGTGAAGATGATGATAAGGCTCCTCGTTACTATTATCCTCAAGAGGGATTGAAAGAGAAAGATAGGATAGAGAGACTTCCAGGGCAGCCTGAAGGTGTGAGCTTCTCCCAGTATGGAGGGTATGTCACTGTGGATAAGATTGCAGGACGAGCTTTTTATTATTATTTTGTTGAAGCTCAACAACCCAACAGGCACAAATTGCCTCTTCTTCTTTGGCTCAATGGAGGTACGTATAATATTACTATTTAATCAATCAGATGTCCTTTAACCCTACCGTTGATGTAAACGTATAACTTGAGATATATATATATATATATATATGGTAGGTCTCATTTATTATGACTTTCTCTCTAATTATATATAAACTGTATGATTGAACAATTTTAATTATATTTCGGATTAAGTAATTAATCACTTGCTTATAATGTAGCCAATTAATGGTTTAATTTTGCTTACAATTGACATTTGTGGCCACCGTATAGCTCACATGGAAAAGAGGAAATAATGGATCTTATAGTAGTGGTGCTTGTTAAACACACTAATAATTATAAGTGAGATTTTTTTTTCCTGGCTGTCACGTAGTTTTTAATTAGGTGTATGGTGTTTGTCATCATGTTTGTTGATTAATTGCTAATGATATGTCATGTCACCAAAATATGATGCTATTTTTGTTGTATAGTAATAATAGCGTTTATTAACCCCATGATTCCATATGAATGGGGAAAAGTTATATTTTTTTCATTCTCATAATTTTATTTAATTTTTAATTTAGTCTGATTTAGAATTTTTAATTGAAGCCTGCAATTCATAAAATATTTATATAGTCTTATTGTTAAAATTTTGATAGTATTTATTGATATTTTTTTGACATATAATATCTTAATACTTTAAATATGTACTATTTACGTTAATAAAAGAATAAACTTATAGATAATAAAATCAAATTAACTCATATCATGTATATGACAAATATTGACAAAAATAAAATAATAATAAATAAATTAAAATTTATTTAAACAAGAAGGACATAATTATAAATTTTTAAACTATAAGCTGTATGTAAATTCTGCCCTTTTTCATAGCTTGTAAATTCTGTCATTTTTTGTATGATATTTTTCTTTTGTTCAGGTCTGCATCAAAAGCATAATGCATGTCGAATCAAAACACATCAAAACAATGAACAGGAGTCCCACAAATATATATTTAATAATTAATAATGGATTTGCGCCAAAAGGACAAAATGTGTCCCGCAAATTAATAATTAATAATTGAAAATGGATTTGTGCTTCTAACTAATGCCGTGTTATATGGTATGGTAGGGTACATGAAAATTAGAAAATATGCATAGTTTACTTTTTCCTTCAATATCGCATTTTAAATAAAAAATTGCTTGATACATACATACATATATACAAGGAACCTAGCTCCAAAAGTTGTTGAATTCATCGTGTAGCGAAATATTTCTCTTTCCTGTTTCCTCAATTTTCCTTTTTTTTTTCCCCTTTTTATCTTTTTGGATTATAAGAGTCAATTATGTATCTCTTTTGTTTGATCTGTTTTGTAGTTATCATTGATTTTGATTTTCTTGTTTTTTTATGGAAATTTCGGTTTTCTTATACGTAATGTGTTGATTGGGGATCGGAAATGTCATCAGGAGGTTCCAATAATGTACTTAATTTCTTAAACCAAAAGATATACTCAATAGATAGAACGACATCTTATTTTATTGGAGTGTATGAGTTTAGAAATTTAATTATTATTTAAGTTCAAAGGAGTTTTCTGTGGCGTCTTATTTAAGAAAATATTGTTACAAAATAAAAAAAAAGCTTATTGTAGAAATGAAATCCCTTAATTTCATCATCTTGAGGATTTCGTGGCGTGCATGCTGTGATCTGCTTTTGCAAATAATCATTTTATTATGTGAAGATCTGAAATGAAGACCAAGTGATCAATTAATAAGTCCTAGCCTAAGCTAATTTACATTATTTATTCATAGCGGCATACTTGACATGATTATGTAAATGCAACTTTATTAATGAGCTCTGCCTCATATCACACTCTATGATATTTAAGGCGCATATGATAATTTGATCTGAATTAATTTAGAACTCAAAATAGCAATTGGATATTAAATAATTACTAAAAAATAGTGATTTTAGTCAAACCATCAAAATATCAATTTATATTTATTTCAAAATTTATAGGAAATCTCATTATTTTGTAATCAGAAAGAGGGAAGTTCATCTTAAATTCTATACAGTAAATAAAACTTCATCTAGTTTTAAAAAAAATGTTAATTATAAAAGTAATTAAATAAAAGATATATACACCTATAATAAAATATCTAGAGACTTTCTATATCCAGTTTATATATTGATTAGAAGCCCCATGTCATCACTCAAAAGATTCATACATGGTGGTCTATTTGCAGGTCCAGGATGTTCATCACTTGGGTACGGAGCAATGCAAGAGCTGGGACCCTTCCGAGTCAACAGTGACGGCAAAACACTTCAGACAAACAAATACGCATGGAACCATGGTACCACACACACACACATATATATATCACATTATCATTAATATTATCCTAAATTATTGTATTATTAATTAATTTATATATATATAATTTCTCAGTGATTAATTAACTCTGATATATATATTATTTCTATGGGGTTGGTGGGTGATGAAGCTGCAAATGTAGTTTTTCTGGAATCACCAGCAGGGGTGGGATTTTCATACTCAAACAGGTCATCAGATTATGACAATGGTGGGGACAGAAGAACTGCTTCAGACAACTATGTGTTCTTGAGGAACTGGTTGGAGAGGTTTCCTGAGTTCAAGTCCTCCGATTTCTACATCGCGGGCGAAAGCTACGCCGGCCACTATGTTCCTCAGCTTGCTCACACCATTCTCCACCGCAACCTCCACCCCAACTCCACCTTCTTCATCAACCTCAAAGGCATCATGGTATGTCCTCTCTTTCTTCACAAGTCATCATTGGCGTTCATAGATCGATTCTCCCAGAATAGAATATTCTTGGCACTTTCATCATGGCTTGTGGGTCCACCAGTCCATAATTTGCTGAATATTGATTTGTCTGTATAACCTCCTACAAAAACTTTGAGATGAGCTCCTCTAAGCTGACTTTAGCTTAAATGAAAAGAGATACAGAAGAAAATAGTGAGATTCATGTGTCAGAAGTGAATTTGAATTCAATGAGAGGCAAATTTATATAATTAATTAGATCAATAACCCAGACGCCCCTTTTACAACATATAAGTCTCAGACGATTAAGATTGATTTTCACCGTTTCCTACTGAATCTGTCTCTTACTGCATTCAGATTTGTCAAAAGTAGGCCACCATCTCTCTCTCTATATATATATATCTCTTTATTTCATCTAAAGTCATTCTAAGAGATGATTTTTCTAAAAATTGTGCTATCTTCTTTTATATTTAAAATGTAGTCCACCGATTTAATCCAATATTTTGGAAAAAAAAGGTTTGATCTGACGGCTAACATGTAATTTGCTGCACGATCTTTGAACCAATCTTCTCTTCATTCATCATTAAATTAGTCCAACAAAGAATAATAGAAAAAGAGAAGACAAAATAACTTTTCACAAGAAAAGATTAATCCAGAGAAAAAAAAATCTTGTTAATTTCATCATGGTTTTGTGGGTCCAATGAGCTGTTTGCTTGATTGTCATGAGTCATGATTAGGTAATCCAATAATGGAATATAAATAATTCTGGTGGGCTGGACCATATGTATGGATAGTTGGGTCTCTCTGCCCACCATGGGTGGTGAGACTTGAGTTCAGTTGGTCCCCGCATTGTTGGGGTGGATTTTGATTCTTATCCAACATTTCATTCTATTATTTTCTATTATATTTCATTTTAATTGAAAAATAAAAATTTTAATATTGATTCATGGAAATTCATACATTAAAGAAAATTTTTTAATATATATAAAAATATTAGATGAATGACCTATATTTTTGAAATACCAAAGATGTTAAGTCATAAGTGTAACTAAACTAAATTTTCAATATCATTAGTAGAATTAAGTAAATTACATGAACTTTTTTAATTTTGTGAAAATCATTTTTATTTTTAAAAGTTACAAAAATTTATTCTTAAAATAGAAAATAAACCTTTTTACAAACAAAGAATAAACTTTACAGAACTCTCATAAGTTTTGTTGAACTTACACATACTTATCTTGTTGGAGAAATTTTGAAAATGAAGAAGAGACCTATATATCTTCAACAAAATTCACAGGGGAAAAAAGATGAGTGAATAGAAGTAGGTTGATGAAGAAGATGAATAAATAAACACAGAACATAAAGTTAGAAAATAATAACTAATGAAGGATTAACATGGATATGATGTGTGTGAGGGGGTAAATGAATTGTGCAGATAGGAAACGCAGTGGTGAACGACGAGACAGACAACAAAGGAATGTGGGATTTCTTGGCGAGCCATGCCATAATATCTGACAAAGCAGCGCATGTTGTCTCCAGATTGTGCGATTTGTCAGAGGTTGTCTCAAATCAAAGTAGTGAGTGTAGAGCAGTATCGGATGAGATAGAGAAGGACATCGACTTCATTAATATCTACAACATCTATGCTCCTGAGTGCCATAATTCCAACCTCACTTCCCTCCCTAAGCCCCCATCTGTATGTATTCTTCATATTGATGTGATTATTTTTAAAGGAAGTAAGTATTAATAGTAAAGATATTGTTAATGTTATTGCAGGTCGTGGCAGACCCATGTATTGATTATTATGTGTATGCTTATCTGAACCGGGGTGATGTGCAAGAGGCACTACATGCTAATGTCACACAACTCACACATGACTGGGAACCCTGTAGTGATGTCATGTCCAAGTGGCTTGATAGCCCTTCCACTGTGCTTCCCCTCCTGCAAGAGTTCCTCAATCACAGCCTAAGGGTTTGGATTTTCAGGTACATCTATATTCACTTTCCCTATGGGGGATGTTTATTATCTCCAGTGGTCTGATTGGCCCGATCATACTTAGTTATTAAACTTGGACCTCATAGAGTTTAAAAAATGAGTCATATATATTATTTACATATGAATCATGTGATTTTGAAATTTTGACGGAATTAAGATTTGGAAAATAAAATAATGCAGTGGTGACATAGATGGGAGAGTGCCGGTAACTTCAACCAAGTATTCCATTGACAAAATGAATCTCCCTGTTAAGACTGTTTGGCATCCTTGGTTCGTTAACGGAGAGGTATTTAATTTTTACTTCCACAATACATACATATTACACAACTTTACACTAAATTTTTTTTTAAATAAATTAAAAATAATATAATATACATATATGTGGTTCACAATCACAGGTAGGAGGGTACGCACAAGTGTATGGGGGGGACCTTACATTTGCAACGGTGAGAGAAGCAGGCCATCAGGTCCCAAGCTACCAGCCTGCAAGAGCGCTCTCTTTGGTCAATCACTTCTTGCAAGGCATTCCTCTTCCTAATACCACTTCAACAACAACACGCTCCTAATTTCTTTTCAAATGTTGTTTCGGTTGCTTCATGTTCAAGAATTGTAAATTCAATTATCATTAGATTGTGCTATCAAGCTCCTTCATTAATCATCAATATATATAATAAAATTTCTAGAATATCTCATTATTTCATAGCAGTGAACAATATTTTCAGATTATATTCTGTGCAATGCATAAGGTCAACTTTTAACTTAATATCATGTTAGAGAAAAGTTTCATCTCTCCGTTTTCTTCACAAAATCAACACTGGCTGCTAGACGGTGAATGAATTCTCTGATACTTTTCTGTTTCTTCCAAACGGCGGATCGAACTGGGTCCTCATAGTTGAGTGCCAAACAAATGTAATAAAAATAGTATACCTAGAAAAGCATTGCCAATGCGACTCCGGTTTGTTATTAAATTTGATTATGGGTTGTTGGCCCAAAAACACGTCCTTATGGGTCGGGTTGGGCATTATCTGGGCTGGACTCTCTCTCTCTCTCTCTCTGGGGTTTTTTTTTCCTGGGAGGGGCCAATATGAGTTTAACCTGAACAGAATTACTCGGGCTCTATTCTAACTCAAGGTTTTTTCTTGGGAGCCTAACAAGGTTTAAGTTTTGACTTTTGCTAATTTAGTAACAGAATAATAAAATTCATTTATTATTTTTATATGCTTTACTTTACATATATTATATGTATTGTTTTTATAAATATAAAGGCTTCGGATAATCAAATAGTTCATAAGTTTTCTGAATTTTCTTTTTTTTTTTAATAATAAGGCAAGGTAATGTATTATTTTTTTTCATGTTCGTAAAAAAAAAAAAAACAATGAAAAGACAATATATATAATAAAATTTATATCCCTTCAGTCACCAAAAAAAAATTATATCCTTTCAAGGGGCTTTTTGATTCAAATACTATAAAGAAAAAATTAAATTACTAAAATACTACAAAATCAAAAATATTTACCGGTATACTATAATTTTGGGGCCATAAATTCTGACATCTATGTTTGGAAAGAAAGGCGGAAGTACTCCGATTTTTGCAAATCGGACTGACAGAGGCCGATTTCTATTTTTTATTTTTTTAAAAAATTGACACTGACATCTGTAGTGTAATAAATGTACAGACGCCACTGCAGTTTTACTTTAAGAATATTTAGACAAAAAAATTTAATAAAGCTATAAGCCACTGCAGTTTTACTTGAAGAATATTTAGACAAAAAAATTTAATAAAGCTATGTGCAGTTTTATCAATGATATGACAAATAAATAATGATAATAGAATATTTAATAAGAATAAAATATAAAAATTTTATATATTTTTCATGAATTTTATATAAAAAAATAATTTTTTTAATATGTGTGTATTTAATATAAAATAACTTATAATATAATTCAAAAGTACCAGATTATTTAACTTTAACTTTATTATATTAAATTGAATTACTTTTCTTATTTTATATTAAAAATTCTTAAATTTTTTTATTAAGTGTGCCCATAATAAATACTCTTTCCATTTCAAAACAATTGTTACTTTGGGTTTTTTTCCGTATTTTAAAACATTTGTGAATTTATAATTTTTAACAAACTTATCCTTCAATAATAAATGAAGGAAGAGAAAAACATTAAAGAGTACTCTCTCTAATCTCATATATATATATATATATATATGAAAAATTTTTTTAAAATAATATAAGGTAATTTTCCTAACATGATTTTTATCATTCATAAAACTTAAATTTGAGATCTTATTTAATGGGTGTTGAGTTTCTTACTACTAAACCCAACCCAACCGCCATTAGTTAATAAATTATTTTTAAATAAATATATTACTTCTTTAATTCTTAATATATGGTATTTTCAATTAAAATACGTAGATTAACAATGCTAGTTAAAATAAATTACTTGTCTTTTTTTCTTTAAAAAATCACAATATTTTTTTTTAAATCATCATTATTTAATCTCTTTCTATTTTTCACCCTCTCAAATTAAATAAGAAATTTTTTTATAATGTATAATAAATATTATCTCATATTTTAAAAATGACACTATATTCAAAACTAGAGGAAATATATTTAGGTCTTACTTCTTAGAAAACTAACTATTCTAATATCAAATGACCCCTAAATATATGATTATAAAAATAACATGTATAAAGTATAAAAATATGTATTTATAATTTATAATTACATACATGATTATTATAATTATAAAATTACATATAAAAAATTATATATTTATATTGCTACACTTCTAAAATTATATACCTATATGCTATAAAAACACAAATCGTGGGGTACCAATCTGCAGTCACCACTCTACAGCCACGTCCTAAAATGATCATTATTTATTATACATTACAAAAAATTTTCTAATTTAATTTGAGGGGGTGAAAAAGAGAAAAAAATTAAATAAGAATAATTTTATGATAAATATTGTGATTTTTGAAAAAAAATATAGTTACTTAATTTTAACTCTCATTGTTAATCTACATATTTTAATTGAAAAAGCCTTATATTAAGAACTGAAGAAGTAATATATTTATTTAAAAAATAATTTAAATAACTAATAGCAGTTGGGTTAGGTAGTAAGAAAGTCAACACCCATTAAATAAAGTCTCAAATTTGAGTCTTGTAAATGATAAAAATCGTGTTGGAAAAGCTACTTTAGGATATTGTTAAAAAAAGTTTCCTTTTATTTATATATATATATATATATATGAGATTAGAGAAATTACTCTTTGATGTTCTTCTCTTCCTTCATTTATTATTGAAGGATAGATTTGTTAAAAAATATTAATATTATTTTAAAAATTATAAATTCACAAACGTTTTAAAATAGGGTAAAAAACCCAAAGTTACATTTGTTTTAAAATGAAAAAAGTATTTATTATGGGCACACTTAATAAAAAAATTTAAAAATGTTTAATATAAAATAAGAAAGTAATTCAATTTAATATAATAAAGTTAAAGCTAAATAACCTAGTCTTTCTGAATTATATTATAAAATATTTTATATTTCATACACACATATTAAAAAAATATTTTTTTATTTAAAATTTATAAAAAAAATATCAAAATTTTATATTTTATTCTTATTAAATACTCTGTTATTATTATTTATTTATCATATCATTAATAAAACTACACGTAGCTTTATTAAATATTTTTTATCTAAATATTCTTAAAGTAAAATTGCAGTAACATTTATACATCGATCACACTGCAGATGTCAGTGTCAATTTTTTTAAAAAATAAAAAATAGAAATTGGCCTTTGTCAATACAATTTGTAGAAATTGGAGTACCACGGTCGACCTTTCTTTTCAAACGTAGATGTCAGAATTTATGGTCCCAAAATTGTAGGCGTACAGTTAAATATTATTAATTTTGTAGTATTTTGATAATTTAATTTTTTCTTTATAGTATTTGAATAAAAAAGCCCTTTCAAGGTGTATAATAAGGTCCACTCTTCGCGTCCTCTTATCCTTTCAAGATCGTCCCGGTGTCTCCTGGATCTGGAATTAATACCTCACACCCTGCCCATCCAATTGGCACGTACTGTGGTTTTCGGGTGAATAAAAAACCAATGGAAAGACATCGTCGGAGTTTCACGGCGGCGGATGGAAAAATGGCTTCCGCTCCGGCCACTGCCGACAGGTTGGACAAGAGAAGAAAAACTTCTGGAGCTCAGACCACGATCCTCTGCCTCGACCCTGATATCCTCTGTATGCTATTCGCTTACCTCGACTCGTTCGACCTCGTTCGCTGCTCTGCTGTTTGCAAGTTTTGGTACTCTTCTCGTCCTCTTATTCTTGAACTTGAATGCTTCGAGGGTTATCAATTACACTTTTGGCTGGGCGCCATCTAATTTCAAAGCCATTGAAATATATATGACGTTCTTGTCATAACTCTTCTTTTTATTGGAAGCTTTGAACTTCTTATATTTGATCAAATGTGCCTGTTTCCCGACTTTCATCAAGGAATTCAATCATCAACGACTCTAGATTGCTTCAAAAATATTATTATAAGAAGCATATTGGTTATACCGTTACTCCCGGTGCGTCTGCATCACGCGAAAAGCCACTGAGAATAATTCTACGGGAACTAGCTATGGAGCAGCATAGATTAGCGTTTCAAGAAGGTGGCATTCATATGGATCAGTGGAGAGGTCATTCAGTAAGGTAATTACTTGTTTTATGACTTTTTGCGTCTACCTATTGAATAGCTTAGCAAAACGTTTGTTGTTTCTTTTATCTTTATGTTGTTTTAATGGTTTTTTTTTTTTTTTTAAATTGGATGGGTGATGCCGATTGGCTACATTATAGAAATTTTAGTGAATGACTTAAAAGTGAACATTTATTTGTACCAGGTTTCAAATATTTGTTATTGAGACAATTACATGGTGTTCAGTACCTTCAGCATTTATTTGGGAATCATTAGGATTATGGATTATCATATATAAAGTATTCTGTATGGCACTTTTTCTTTAAAAGGACTGAATAGGATTTTTTTTTTTGAAATTATTAATTTTTGTTCTCTGTATATATCTTCATATTTGCCAAGGCAGATTCTTTTTCTTAGCCAGAGATGTTTTAGATTTTATCTAGCTATCATTATAGAAGTAAACCTAGGTGCAATATTGTGGATTAGTAGTTTAGTACATAATGAATAGTACATCGTGGAGTTCATTGTTTTGTTAATGTGATAGTGTGGGGAATATCAAATGTTATTGAAGCAAATGATAGTGACAGGGGCATTTGGCATCATTATTCTAACTTTCTCTTCAGAACACAGCCAGCCACCAAGATGGTCATTGTGAAGGCTAGCTTTCTTGCTTTCACTGCTTCAATGCCTGTTTTCATATGGAAAATTCTACCATTACCTGTTTACATTACTGCCCTTAATTCCTTTGCAACCATCATTCCCCTCATAACACACACACATTTAAATTCTGTTAGACCAGTGTAATTTCTAATAGATTGTCATATATATGCTGAAAAGCATGGTTTTCCCCCTATGAATCATGACCAAATTCTGAATGCTGATGCTTTTGATGCATCAAAGAATGGATTTTTTGATTGCATGACTTTTTCTAGTTTCTTTTGTCTGTATGATCTGCACGAGGACATCTATAGGTATGGTTCATATTAATGATTTACCATTGCATTCTAATTTAGGGTTGAACAGTGCCGCATGAAGATGGGCATGATTCTTACTGGTGTTGGAGATAAGGTAAGGCAATATTCTTAGTTTCTTATTGATTCATTACCTACATTTCCAACCTCAAGGCTTCCTTTCCTGAAGAGCTGGTTTGGAGCATAAGCTCGTAGTTCATATGGCACCAGCCTCTGTCTTTTGATGCTGTACGGATTAATCCTACCCATGCTTCTTTTCTTACTGTCTACTCTTAAGCCTTGTATCTCCTTTGAAGAAAAAAAATTAAACAAGAGAATACCTAGTATCGATGATGATTTGAATGATCTTAAAACTAAAAATTTGGTGGTCTGTCATGTAGTCATTTGGAAATAATAGGAGGTATCATATGGCCAGAGAATCTACTATCTAAATTTAGAAAGACTAATCCATTACTATAAAATAAAGTAATACCATTTAGCTTGGATGCTATCTGTCTTATGTGATGCCCTCTTTAAAGTTGGGAGGAAATTAGGGTGAAGTTTTGTGAAGACATTTTGTGCTTTGTGTGGCAGTCTAGACTTGATGTCTTCCTGGCTCTTCATAGCTGTTTGTACATTTGGAAATACTAGGAGATATCATATAGCCATAGAGTCTACTATCTAAATTCAGAAAGACTAATCCATTACTATCAAGTAATGTAATGTTTAGGGAGAAAGAAAATAACTGAAACTCAAACTCAATTCAACTCAATCTTGTCTTCTGCAATTGGAATTACAATGATGGCTATTTATAGGACTCAATGGAATATTTTAGAAGATTGACATAATCTAATAAAATAGAAAATTATTTAATCTAATGACTAAATTTAGGGAGATTACAAGAATCTCATTTATTTTAAAAGTTTTTAAAAGACTAAAACATTCTAACATAAATTTAAAGAAAAAGAAATTATAAAATAGAAAATGAATAAAAGATAATATAGATCCCAATTATCTTAAAAGATATTATGAAATCTAATTAAATATGAAATACAATCTAAAAGATCCTAATAAAATAATTTTATTTAAAATCCTAATTCTCTATAACTATCCATTCTCTATCATTCTCTCCCGCCGGAAAGAACTCTCCTGCGGAGAGTTAAAACTCCATGTGACACATCTAGATTTGGGAAACTTTTTTCAGCAAGCAAGATAGCAAAAGATGAGATCTAAAAAAAGGAAATCACCAAGTGAGAAAATATTCTGCTTTTCTACAATAGGTATCATAACACATGAATGAGATGAAACTGAGAGAATGTTTCAAAGCTTGTTCATTCTTCAAGTTTTCGCCTTCCAAAGGCCTCACTGGTGGAATTAAGTTGAATATGTTAGAAGACTCAGAATCCTCAGATCTTCTGCACTAGTTTTGTTTAAACACCTTTTAAGCTCTAGAAAAAGGGAAGGGAAAATAGAAGAGTTTAGGGAGAGAGAAGATAACTTAAACTTGACTCAATTTAACTCAATTTTGTCTTCTGCAATTGGAATTACAATGATAGTTATTTATAGGATTCAATGGAACATTTTAGAAGATTAACATAATCTAATAAAATAGGAAATTATTTAATCTAATGACTAAATCTTGAAAGATTACAAGAATCTCATTTATTTTAAAAATTTCTAAAAGACTAAAACATTCTAACTTAAATTTAAGGAAAAAGAAATCATAAAATAGGAAATAAATACAAAATAATATAGATCCTAATAATCCTAAAAGATATTATGAAATATAATTAAATCTAAAATATAATCTAAAATATCATAATGAAATAATTTTATTTAAAATCCTAATTCTCTAGAAGTATCCATTCTCCATCAATGCCACTCAGGACTAGATGTTTACTGGCTCTTCATAGCTGTTTGTAAACAAGCTTCTGTTACTAGTTGTAAGGAAATAAATTGCAAGCAGAGGCTTTGGTAATGTGATGTTTCTTAGTTCATTTCACAGTAAAAGGTTCAATCCATAGTTTCGATTTTTTTATTTTTGTATTATATCTTGGAAAGTGGATTAACATGACATAATTCTCTGCATACATGCTTTGTACTTGTAAAAGCTAACTGGAGTATATTAAACTTTATGTGAATTTAGTTTACTTCAATTTCTCTTTGGTCTTTCTCTGTGGAATTTTTTTTACAAGGTTTGAGCCCTTGCTCTACTAATATTTTCATGGCATTATCAAAGGTTATGCGTCTGTGGTCATTGGACAGCTACAAATGCATAGAAGAATACTCAATACCTGATATGGTCTCTCTTGTTGACTTTGATTTCGATGAGAGCAAGGTGAGGTGCTTGAAGAAATGATTAATTATTAGGTTTTCATGTGTGTCAGGCTTGAATGAATTATTGTCGTTGTCTTCATTTTCCTGGCCAATCCTTGTGTATGAATGTGCGATTATATTTGAGTTTCGACCGATGTTGCCCTTGAAACTATAAGAGGAGTAGATTTAGTATTGAGTCCAAGTTAAATGGATATGTGTTTTGAGTATTTTTTTGCTTAATTTAAATCCCATCGCTTATCCAAAATGAAATGCAACCTTGTTTTTGGTGGATTTCACATCCTCACAGCAGCTCCACATTTGCAAAGCAACTACTGTTGAACTTTAGGGAGGTTAGAGGTTCCAAGAGTTGAAATTGTGAAACTCATTTAAGATGAAAGGACGATGATGTAGGATAGGGTAAGGGAAGGAAAGAAGATAGATGAGAAGAGTAGAAAATTTAAAAGGAGAGGAAATTTACTGAATAAATCTCAATAATATTCAATCAATAGGAAAAAAAATATGATCTACAATGAGGGGTCCTAGGGTTTATTTATAGAGTCTTAAATCTTACTCAATTCAAGGATCCTAAAAGGATAAAATAATTTAAATCTAAACAAAAGATAAATAATAAATTAAACTGTATCCTAAAATATAAGAAAAAGGTAATTCTAAACAAAATAATCAAATTTTAAATAATAAAATAAATTCAAAATAAATTAAATCTAAATAACCTAATAATTATTTAATTATCCTTATCAGACTAGCTCACAAGTTCAGGTTTCAAGCAGAACTTTAGCCTCTAATCAATTAGCAGGATACATTCTAGACAGTCATTTGTGTCCCTTGGAAGCTAAAGTTGATCTGTTTCTTCACGATCTTTTCTCTTGTTTTATATTTCAATTTTCTTCTGGTATCATATCTGCTGTCAATCATCTGTTGGTCAGCATTAAGCTAAAATTCTGTATGCTTTTCCATTTCTGATATACTTTCATTATTATTTTTGTTTTTTAGATTGTTGGTCTTGTTGGAACACGTATATGCATTTGGAGGCGGAATGGGAAAACAAGAAGTATATTTCCTTCACAAGAAGGAACTTTTCCAAAAGGTTTATGCATGCGGTAAAAAGCAAATGGTCTATTTTTCTGGCATATATTCAAACTGTGCTACAGCTCGGTAGATCTTGTTCTTATATGCATGGTGTGGAGCCATGATATGAAGTGTGAAATTTAATACATAAGCAGAGTTGTATGTGACACTCTGTTGAATGCAACATTACCCCACTTCTAAAATTGTCTCTAGTCTATCTCAAGAGGGTTAAAATGATCAATTAACATTGCTTTGAGGACTTTTGGAGGAGCCATAAATAAGTTTCCAACTAAATTGTTGGCAAGATTCTGAGTAAGAATTAATAACTTCTGGAATTTAAACCTGGTGAGATCAGGAAGCTCTAAATTCTTGTAGTGTGTGGAGTTTGTGAATTGTTTGATGTTAATTGTGAAGCTGGCTTGAGATTTTATCCTCTGAATTTTGAATGTTTATGGAACTGGGACCTATACAGGATTTAATTGCAGATTGGAGAGAATGTGAGAATGTGATTTTAGGTACAGTGTGAAAGTGGCAGTTTAGGGGATATTATTGGCGTATAGAAATTTTTATTTAGTCATTGCCGATGATATTCAGAAAACGGGGAGTGTGGCAGGTATAGGAAATAGTGAAGGAGAAGACAAATATATGGACTGAGAGACTGTTGAACTCTGTATATATTATTTACCTCCAAAGCTGTATCTTTTTTAATATTATGCCTACAGAATGACAAGTATATCGTATGCTTTGGTACTTGACAATTGTTTATCTTAAAATAATAACACTTTCTCAATTACTTAATACTTTCCTAAATTTACCAACAGTTTTAACTACAATCCTCAAGTGGTAACTGCAAGTCTGTATTGAGGATTACTGCCTTATGAGACATGTACAGTACACTAGAAACAAACATTAGAATTAGAACTAATCAATGTTGGTCCTAGTAAAAGGGGTTAAGTTCTGTTTAAGCATGATATCTCGAGTTTGAGATCGTGTGTATGCAAAAAACGCCTTTGGGAGAGCTATCCTCTATTTGAAGCCCGACACTACTTAATCTGGATTAGTTGGATTCCAATGCGACTCCAGAGACCGGATGGTTTGATACCAAAGAAAAAAGAATTAGAACTAATCTTATAAAAGTATTGCAACCCAAATGAAAGGTTCAACCTCTGAGTGAGATTTAACCTTTCAAAAAGAAGTTTTATGTGATGAAGAATGCAGGGAATTATTGGAAATTATTGTGTGAAGGATCCATATTATTTGTTGCTACTATTTCAGATTTTCAATATATTTCATGGGCACGATCCATATTATTTTTAAGTGAAAAATTATTTGCTATAGTGTTTCTTTTCTAGCTACTTTCCTTCATGCTGAGGTTTTCTACCTAATATTCTATCAATAAGTCATGAATTATAAAACCCCATCCCTGAAAGTTGATATTCTACCTAATATTCTGTGCTTACAGTTACTTTGATCCAGAGGCTGTGGTTGGATGTGAGGATGGGAAAGCTCGTGTTTTTGACATGTACAGTAGGAGATGCTCTCGAATAATAAGGTGTTGTGATTTCTAGAATTCTTCTCTCTCCAAAAATGATCTATTGTGGGTCCAAAAAATTTGGTTTACATGAAAAGAATATGGATTACCTGATGCTAAAAAATAAATTTTGCCTTTCTGTTTGCCATAAATCAATAAAGCTCATTATTTAGTCGTTAATTTGTCTCAGTCATTTGAAGACTAACTTTGAAGAGATGACATTCATGATGTTTACTACTTGCTATTTGCAGGATGCATCCTTCGCCTATAAGTAGTTTATGTCTGAGTGATGATCAACTGATACTGAGTGGTTCCTCATTCGGGAGTATCACAATATCAGATCCTTCCACTCTTAAGCAAGTAACAAAACTTAAATCAATGGATGGAAGAGGTAGCAGTTTATTTCCTTGGATTGGTTTTTTTATGCTGGCTGTTATTTGAAGGAATGTACCGAACCAGTTCTTTTGAGTCAGAACTGTCAAAAATAAATATATTTTTTGGCCCACATAAAGTGGTCATAAGTTAGCCGATACAATGTTATACAGATCTTTTTCTATTGGTTGAGCGTTATTACTTTTATATGGTTTGTCTTCAAATTGTTTGGTCCTGTCTCTTCCAGATGCGCAAAAAGTAGACAGCCTTTTGTATGCATCTGGAGGGGATACGATCTTGGGACCTAGTGACAACCTGAATCCGTTTTGACCAGCATTTTAGCATAATGATGTGATGAAAGTCTTATTTCAACTTTTTGTTGTAGGCATAACGACCTTATGTCTTAATCCCTCTTCTGAGTTTGTGTTTGCTGGATCAACTGCTGGGTATGTGCACTGTTGGGACCTTAGGTAAGCCAACCATAGTTCTTCGTGCATAACTTATTTTGTGACTATTTTTATTATCCATCCACTACAAAGTATCATCGTTTTGAATAATCATATGTGCGATGTTGTTTGTTGATATGATACAGGACAAGGAGACTACTATGGGAGACACGGGTGAGTCCTAACGTCGTGTACTCTTTACAACACCTGCAAGATGACACATCAACGTTAGCTGTTGGGGGAATAGATGGCATCTTACGAATCTTGGATCAGAATAATGGCAACGTTATTTGTCGTTGTATAACAAAGGACAGTCTGATATCAACACATCAAAGTCCTTCTGGAGCCATTCAGAGAATGAAGGGAAGAAGGATTCTTGAAGACGCCATTATTGACAACATCCCAAGGATTTCTCGACCAGCTATCACATGCTTGGCTGTTGGAATGAAGAAGATTGTCACCACACACGCTAGTAGAGATATTAGAATGTGGAAATTCAGTTTAGGCGATTAGCTCATTTAGATGAACAGAGCACTTAGGTGCTTCTTTCTTTGTCTTTTTGTTTGGTGGTGTCATCTCTTCTCATTAAAAAAAAAAATGAGATGGGAGTTGGTTGTAGAAGAGAGGCATTGAGGGGAGAGAGTAAAGGGAAAAAATTTACTCTCTTATGTAATGAATTTATTATTTTTAATTTAATCCCATGGATTTTTTATTTTTTACTTTGGTACCTCAATTTTTTTTTAATTTGATATCTTCTATATTGTATTTTTAAATTAATTTCTTACAGATGAAATCATTATCAATAATGATTTTATGATAATTTATTATTTATGATTAATAGTCAATCTATATATTGGGCAATGATGTCTAATCTATAATTTGTTAAAAAAAAATTTATGTCATTATGTTTATTAATTTTTTTTATATATAATATATTAGTATTAGAATATTATTAATGATTATTTTAGTTTATGAAGATTGAATTGAATATAGAGATATGTATGAAATAACATTGGAAAAAATTACAAATAATTAACTCAAAAAATATTTCACCTAAAAGTCAAATACAAAAAATATAATTTTATAAGAGATTATAATGAGAACTTGAGAATTCGTCCTGGAAGTAAAATGAGGATTTAGCCTTTTCTTATTCTGCTTTTATGTTATTATCTCATATCTAGATGCATAAGTCATATTTTAGAAAAATTTAAATATTTATAATATGTTATTTTATAAAGTATATACTGTATTCATTATTATTAAGATTTAACCTTCTTTATGATATCCTCTTTATGATGGGAAGAAATTAATATAGGTTTATAATTTAATGAGAATAATTTTAAAAAATTTTTATAAATTTTAAAAAATATGAAAATTCCAAGTAATTTTAATAAAAAATGTGTAAAATATTTAAAAGTATATTAGATATTGGGGGAAGTATGCTACTATATTATTGGCTGATACTTCCATTTCGTGAACATTACCAGGAACCAGACTCGGTGCCCAAAAACAAGTCCCCGGCACTGGGAGCCAGATCCCTTTGAAAACCCTAGAGAACCCGGAAGCAGCTCTGAAACGACGAAGCAATCATGGTGTGCATAAGGAAGGCCACAGTCGATGATCTATTGGCTATGCAAGCCTGCAATCTGTTCTGTCTTCCTGAAAATTACCAGATGAAGTACTATCTCTACCACATCCTGTCCTGGCCTCAGCTTCTCTACGTCGCCGAAGATTACAACGGCAAAATCGTCGGTTACGTTCTTGCCAAAATGGAAGAAGAAACCAACGAGTGCCATGGCCACATCACCTCCCTTGCCGTCCTTCGAACCCACCGCAAGCTCGGTTTGGCTACCAAGCTCATGAACGCTGCTCAGAACGCTATGGAGCAAGTGTTTGGGGCTGAGTATGTTTCGCTTCACGTGAGGAAGAGTAATCGGGCAGCCTTTAATTTGTACACCGAGACTTTGGGATATAAGATTCACGATGTGGAGGCTAAGTATTATGCCGATGGGGAGGATGCTTATGATATGAGAAAGCAGCTGAAGGGGAAGCAGCTGCATCATCATGGTGGTGGTGGTCATCATCACCACCATCACCACCACCACCACCACCACGGTGGGGGCTGTTGTTCCGGTGAGGCAAAGGCGGAGAAGACAGAGACGAAGGGGAGTACCAAGGCAGAGTCTAAAGGGAGCACGAAAGCAACCTAATTATGAATGCAAGCATGTTTCTTGACAAGTTAGACATATATTATTTGTGCCTTGGTTGGTATTTTCCCCAGTTTTCTAACGGGCGTTAATCTGTATTCTCTAGCTTTAAATTGCTGCAATGGTTGTGTTCACATTATGTTCTGCTATAAAAGGTGAACAAACATGACTGTGTTTCAGGATGCATGAACGTACACTATTACGTTGATTTACCTTGGTTAAAGATTTGGCCCTGTAATGGTTTTGTGGACTTGATATTACTTAATCCTTTCACTTCCCTTTTGTGATTTACATTATGAGGTTGTTGCCAGAATATTGAATGACGATTTATGGTATCAAATAATTAATTATAGTTGCTCTTCTTAATTAAGATGAATGGTGAGGATCGGTATTTGTATGGATGAAAAACTGGTTAAGTAAATTTGATCAGTTACAACCTCAAATGGCATTTGTTTTTACTGTTGCTAGTATCAATCCACTGGCATATTATGCTCAATTTGTTTGCAGCTTTTATTAGCATGTTCTGGGAAAGAAATTTTAAAGTTTGATGGAATTAGTCAATGCAAGAGTTCAATTTAACGCTGCATGATGACCTTGTTGAATTCTTCATTCCTGAATTTTATTTGCTTTAAATAGATGAGTGTGATATTGGTGATATTAATGCCGATTGGTAAACTTGGAGAGGGTGTGTGAATTGTAGACTCTTTACCTGCATTGTCTCTAGAGAGATTTATCATTCTACCTAAGGAAGTAAAATAATTCTTTAGGTTGATTATTTTCCCATTTGCTGCTTTAGTTGCATCTGTAAATCACTGATACGACAAAAGGGAGGAAATACAAGTGTTACATGCATATAAGACACTGATTCTCATAATGGAGGATATGCAATTCCCTAGTTATATGGCTTGAATATCATTTGTATATGGCTCATGTACTTTTCTTCCTTAATTTTATGAGAAACAGTACAAACAAGAAGATTGAAGTGAGTAGTTGAAAACTGGATGGGCATTAGGCATTTTGACAGTAAATAGTTTGGCAGTCAGATGGTGAGAGAGGAAGACCTAGGGTTCAGGAAAAACAAGAGCTACTCCCCTTCCTGTTGGTTGTCCTCAGCTCTATATAATATATTGAGGATCCATACCTTTTATATTCAAATATGAATATAAAGCTGAGGAATCTAAGAGGGTTCCAATTGATGGAATTGGAATGGGCTATAGCTACCACTGTTCGGGAAAGGATAGGGCAGAAGCTTTTTACTGCTCTGACTGGATTCATTGCTTTCTCTAAGTCATACGAAGTTAGCTCAAGACTTGAGTTCTGTGTGCAATTTGCTATAATATATTTAGAAAAAATATTGTGACTCCAGTTTTTGGCATTAGATGAAAACAAGCATAGTTACTTATTTTATCGTTGAGTCTAAAATTACTTATGCATGGAGGTTCATTACTATCAACCAGGTAACATATTCTGATCTTGTGTTGCCCACTGCAAAATTTAGTAAGCCTTCTGTTATCACCATGATTGCTCCGCCATAGTGAACTCCATTTATGGTTAATACTTATTCCGGATTGGGTTCTGCAATGTTGATGCATCACTTTTCTTACTATAGTAACAACCTGATTCACTAAACCCCTTAATCTGTTATCAACTGTTCTATTTTCTGGCGGAGCCCTGGTGGATGTTAAAGCACTATGTTATCTTTGCCATAAATAAATAGCTGTAACAAGAAGTTATTAGATCTGAACCGGTAACTGAATTGGCCGTTACACCGGTTTTTAGTTTATTGTTCACACTGGATCTATCCGTGGTCGAATAGATTGCTATTAAATTAATATATTTTAATTTTATTGAGCATCATGTATATATAGACTACAAAGAAAGCAAATGGAAATGTATACTATAGGTAAAATAAAATTACCTAAAATGATATTGTTTGAAAAAAATATAGATAAATAATTGGAAGTATGAAAATAAAAGAGGTGTTCACATACGAGGAAAACATGTTCAGGGCATTAGCCAAAAAAATGGACAAAGATCAACCCCAAATAAAAAAAAAAAAGAAGCTATTTATATTGCTCTTGTTGGATATGGTCACCAAGCATTTTTCAGATGCGAATTAAAACTAAATTAAAATGATATTGTTTGAAAAAAAAATATAAATGAAATAGATGTCAACATATAAAGAAAAATATTAAGGGGGATTAACCCAAAAAAAAGACACAGATCAACAGAAAATAAGTAAAAGGAGAATAAGCTACACTATGTGATCAAAGTCCCACGTCGCTGGAAATTTTGAGGGGGTTGGGGAACTTTGCTTATATAAAGAAGTGGTCACGGTGACTTTCGGTTGCATCTGAAAAATAGACTCCTACAACATAGGCTTTGAGGCATGGATGATTCTGAGGTCGAAGTTAGATCTTTAAATCGGATTACTCATAACCCATTCAGTTCAAGTTGGTTCATCTGGTTGCTAACCCGTTCGCCGGTTTTGGCCAAGTTCGGATTGGACTTCTGGTTCGCTTCTGCTGGTTTTTTATACACTGGATAACAAGTTCAGCATGTTTGTCCTTCCTATTGCGTGAATTGGTTTACAAAATTTATTTTGTACTATTTAATTGGAATGATTTCATTATAACTTTTAATTTCACATTCTCAAGACATCACTTACCTTAACAAGAAGGAGTACAGTTTGAACACTTTTACAATGATTATGAAAGTTTCTATGTGCTCTCTAGAAATTATCGGACCCTAATGCCCAACTTGTGTATGTGTATCCCTCTGTCACCTCCATAATCATATCTGGAGGAGGCTTGCGCTTCATGGTGGCTTGTTCATAGGCATATGCTATCTCAATCAGAGTTGGCTCTGTATACTTGAGCCCTCCAAAGCAAATGCCAAATGGCTTATTCTCACTGTTATATCCAGCAGGTACAGTGATTGCAGGGTACCCTCCAACCCCAAGAAAAGGAACATATTTCTGTCCAGTATATATCAAAGCATCAAGCTGGTTCTCTATCATCAACTTCTCAAACCCGTTCTTGGAAAGTCTTTCCATCTTTGCCAATGCAACTTGAACTGTCTCATCGATTCCATTTGTCAGATTGGCTTGAATAAACAAGTCTTGTGGAAATTCATCGACCTTCTCCTGGAAAATGAGGTTCCATAGTTGTCATTGAAAGTGTCAATTTGAAACGTAGGACTAATGGAATTTTGGACACATTATATTTACTTACAAGGTGTGTATATTCTTTGTTGAATGTTATGAGATCTGCCACGGACCTCATTGGAGAAGACTCAAGCTCTGTGAGGTAGGTATTCAAATCTCGTTTCAACTCGGCTAATAGGACTATCATCTCGCTCTGGTGAATTTCCTCATTGTCAATTACCAAATCATCTATCAGTGTTGAACCCATGTCCCTGCAATTTCAAATTTCCGAGCAAGTGTGTCAAGACATAAAATAACCACTTGAACATATTGCTGTATCCCACGTCTCTATTTGTCAGTGAACAAAGAATATGAAACCCAAGAAAATTTACTTACATCCAAGACTATGAAAACCTGTGTTGGCCTTTTCTTCTTTGCAATTTAATATATTTTTGGTTATTCAGAAAAAAATTGTTATATTATTACTGATAATTTGGATAAGATTTTCTTTCATCCAAGACTATATACATTCGATTTCTTTATACATTTAAAAGATAAGTACCACGACTTCGTATCATGTAAATTATTCAAATGCGGGGGAATCATAGTTAACAACTAAAATAGCAACTTAATTATAATTTAAAACCAAAACATTTTAAAATTAGAATACAAGACTAATGTTCATAAAGTCAACAAAATTTAAAAGGTTAAATTACAAAAATAGCCTCATGTGCAATAACTTCCATTAAAAAATAGTGAATTGCAAATTACAAGTAAAGAAATTAAAGATTTAGGAATCAAAGCTGCAAATTTTTGGAATATATGTCAATTGAGAAAGTTAATTCCCGATCTTTCCTAGTAAAAAGTTGAGAGTGAGTTATAAATTATGAGTGAGGAAATTGCAAATCTAGGAATTTAAGTTGCAAATTCCTAGAACTCTTATTAGTTTAAAAAGTTGAATTTGAATCTTCTCTAATAAAAGTGGAAAATGAGTTGCAAATCTATGAATCCAACTTGCAAATTCTTGGAACGCGATCCATTTAAAAAGTTAAATTTGATTCTTTCCTAATAAAAAACTGGAGAGTGTGTAATTATAATAAGTTGTAAATTGAGGAAACCAAGGTAATTTAGTACTTTGTCAATGACATTTTGATTACTCCAAGATCTTCGGCCTCTTACTCTAATTTTAAAACATTTCAATCCTAAATTATAATTAAGGTGCTAATTTGGCCTTTATACTGTGATTCCCCCGTCAAATATTATAATGGGATAAGTAGCTGAGAGGTCCCTACAATGGGAAGCCACCCAGCATGTCCAGCATCTGAGTTGCACCAATAAACAATATATTTTTATAGAAAGTTAGTAAGGGTTGGGAATATATTAATATATTGATAGATTTCATGTCACCTCATTAATTGGAAAAGCTGCTGAAATGTGGTGTTCTCGACAGAATCTGGAGTAAAGTTGAAGGAATCTGGGCTTCTCCATATTCCCAATCTCTTTCCATGAAGCCCACTTGATTTAAGAAATTGGGCATACCCTCCATTTGGAATGTGCGTGGCAGCTTCAATGGTTCCTGGGTCCTTATCATCCCTCCCTACAATTACATCAAGCACATGAACCGCATCTGCCACTGTCCTTGCTATTGGCCTGTTCCATCAACACAATACATCAATATTTTCATCAAGAATCTTTCATCAAAAAGACGATCAAGAATCTGATACTCTATATATAATATATTTAAAAGGAGATTTAAAATGTTATTGGTTGTAAAGATAATACATAAAACACCAACTGCAGTTGAATCGAGTGAAAGTAACGCTACTGTAATGAACAGTAGTAATTTAAGAGAACAGAAATGTAATGATTTTGCTGAGTGAATTGTAAATAAATGAGAACAGGACCCACCCAACAGAGTCTTGTCTTAAGGATATAGGAATGACTCCATCTCTGCTGGTGAGGTTAACAGTGGGTTTGATTCCAACCACAGAGTTATAGCTGGAAGGGCAAACGATGGAGCCATCTGTTTCTGTTCCCAGTGTTGCTGCTGCAAAATTTGCTGCTGCTGATATTGCTGAGCCACTACTTGACCCACACACATCATGACTCAGATTATATGGATTCTGTATTCAATTCATTGAGATAACTTGTTTCAGTCCATTTAGAAATAACACGGAAAAATGAAACAGAGATCAGCAACAGCAACCAAATACCATTTTATTTCTGCATATTTTGTGATGCAAGGTTCTTATTCATGGTATACTGGTATTATACTTGCCAGATCACAGAGCTGAGTAGTTTTGTATGTTCTTCAATTTACAAATAATCATGAATAACAAGAAATCATAGAGTCTGCTCAGCATTCAAAACACAGTAAAAGCACACTGGTATATACTTCTTCTTTCATCCTGATTGGGATGTTTGTTCTGTTAGTGGAATTCTCTGGAAAATCATCTGATTTGGTCAACGTCTTTTCCTATTTCATCTGTTAAAACACTTTCAATAGAGAATCTGAGAACACTTTCATTGACTTCAAACAGAGCAGTTGAACAAAAATTCAATGATTGAAGTAAATCAATGATTTCAAAATTTACCATACCAGACTTTACAGAACTCAGTCATAAGGTCAAGACGTGCTAGACAAGCAAGTTTCAAACTCAAAGTGGTACTTGTAAACCTCAGTAATGCAATTGACAAACAAATAATATTATAATCAAACTGTATTGTTATCCAAAAATAATGTTAAATAGAACTGACCCTAGCTTGGCCACTTCTAGCAGACCAACCGCCAGGCATATTCTGAGACCTCAAACCAGACCACTCTTTCAAGCTAGCTTTTCCCAGAATAACAGCTCCTGCTTCCCTCAACTTCTTCACTACAAAAGCCTCTCTCGGAAACACAGACCCAAGCAGTGCATAAGAACCTGCAGTATTGTTCATCTTGTCCTTCGTTTCTATGTTACCCTTTATCAGAATAGGAATCCCACTAAGCATGGTCCCTCTTTTCCCTTCGATTCTCTCTCTATCAGCTCTTCTCGCTTCACTTTCTGCATCTGGGTTCACTTCTGTGACACCGCCCAGAACTGGGTTCAGTCTTCTGATTCGATCCTTGAACAACCTCACCAGTTCCACCGATGTGATCTCACCTCGCGCGAAAGCTCTTTGGGTAGCTTCAATGGTGGCTTCCTGCAACTCAAATCCACGGTTACTAGCGGTGGTGTGGGAATCATCACGTGATGACGATGATAATTCTATCAGCGTGACATGCAACAGAAGAAGCAGCAGCAAAACCGAAGATTTGGCAGCAGAAATCGCCATGACCGAAGAGTGGAGCAGAGACGAAGTTTGGGTTTTGACAAGTGATGTATCGGCATAATATATAGCTTAAAAGCCGGGTTGAATACTACAACTTAGGGTCCGCAGACTTGATTTATTTTTGACCCAAAAAAAAGATACTTGTTTTATCAAAATTAGATAAATTAAAATCAAGCATAAATAAATATATTTTAAATGGGTGTCATGAATTTATTTATTTTTAAATATAAAATTATATTTATTTACTCTCGTTTCAACTTTTTTTTTTAGCCAAAACAATCATCTTCAACCCACACTCAATGACATTGCTAAATTTTCAAGATCAATATTGTTTTGGTAATTGAATTCTGCTTTATATATCCCACTGGCTGTAGTACATACCCTTCTTGTTCAAATTATAAAAAAAAATTGCATCATTCACAACTTATAAATATAAATAGTGACGCCGTCTAAATTTATATATATTGATTATTGAGGAAGACTGTATTTTGTTTTTTATTTTAAGATTTAGTGCTGGATCTTTCAAAATTATACAACACTTCAGCTAAATCAAATTGAGCTTTGGAGACAAAATTCATTTGGAGGCTTATTTTATGTACTGATGAGATTCAAATACGAAATCTTATTTAAAAAATAATAAATTTGTGTCACCTGAATCAGCAGAAGTTGGTGGAAAAATTGAATTTTATGTACCTCGGCATTTGGTTTAAATTAAAATTCTGCTCACTTTATAGAAGATAGGCTATTGCTTATGTGCCACGTTCGCTCTGGACTGGTGGTGCTCCATTGTCCGTAGTTCATCCGTGAATGAAGTTGAAAGCACCAAGGAAAAATGCACTTTTTAGACTCTTTTGAAGCATCAATTCATCTCTTTATTTGGATTCGATTCCAAAGGAGCATTCTAGTCCATTTCGTTTTTGGCGAAGCTACTGTTAACAAGGACAACAATAACATTATCAGTAACAATAAAGTTGAACTTTTTTGTTTAACATTAACTATAGGTTTGTAAGGATTAATTTCTTTTAAAATATTGAAAATAAAAGGTAAATGTCTCACAATTAAATTTGTTTCATACATTAAAAAATGTAAATTAAATTCTTAACCATTTATTTAAGAATGAGACCCTACCACATGTATTTGGATATGAGTTTATAAAATTAATTATTATTAGAATTTATTTTAGTTAGAATTGAGTTTAGTATAACGTGATTTATTTGGATGCTTTTTATCTTAGAAATGATATTATATTTGAAAATTTTTAATTAAAAGCACATTTCAATATATAATCTTAACAGTAGAAGCACTTTTAAAAAAGTAAAAGTTGAAAAATATTACTTTTCACTAAAAGGACGTTTTTAGCGCTTAATTGATTCTGCATAATTTTTTGTTCGGCTTATTTTAGTCATAATTAATTTTGGAGCAACAAAAGTACTTATAATCTACCAAAAGCTACACGAAAGTGAAATGGTCAACTTTTTTATTTGAGTAAATTTAGTTTCAGAAAGGATAATAGTCAACCTTTTTGAGGATAATAGAGTCAACTTACGTAAAATGAAGTGGAAGGTTTTATCCAGAGAGATGTTGATGACTATAAATAATTAAATAGAAAGCACTCTTCAACCTTGACGGCCATTTGACATTGGAGTTTTTATTTTATTTTAAGCAGAAAACAGAGTGTTAAGTGTTTCGTGAAAGGAAGAACATCCTTATATATCGGCACCATTTCTTTTCACGCAACTGATTTGGACGCGTGTGTGTCTAATGTATTGTATTAGATAAAATGCAAGATTAGAACTTCGGACTTTTCCCGTCCAAAAAAAAAACAGAGAACTTAGGACTTTTCTTTCTTCTTTTGTATAAAAAATTGGTGATTAGAGAAAGGCACTCTCAAAATTATCACGCAGGGTGCCAGTGCTGGGACCGGAGATCCAGGAACTAACAACAGTGGGGGACCAATTTTTTCCATACCAATATATTTATATATGTAATTCTTTATTTTTATTATTAATATTTTTATAATGATTTTATAATATAAGATACAAGCATTTTAGATAACAAATCATGCATAATCATATATACTCCATCCGGTCCATATTATAAGACATTTTGTATGACAGGTTTTTGGTTTAAAATATAGGGCATTGGATATTTTTTTCCTATTTTACCTCTATTTTTAATGAATCATTTCTTCTTATTCATAAGCCTAAAATGATAATATATAGTATTATAAGGTAAGTGCAAAAAACAATTTTTTTAAGGGTTATCGGCCGGTTCGACTGGTCCAACCAGGAACTGGCCCCTGGTTCAGTTCGGGCATAAATATAGACCAGGGGGTTCTAGAACCGGTCAAAAACTGGTACAAAACCAGATTGAACCGATCTGGACCTTTTTTATTTTTTTAAATATCTTTTTAAAAATAAAATAACATATTTTTAGTATTAAGTAGTATTATTTTTAGTATAAATTTTTTTTCTATATTACAATATGTTATCAGTATTATTATGATACACAATTATTAATAATGATAAATTTATTTAGCAAATAATAAGAAAATAAAATACAATTGACTATTTTAAATTCAAAATATAATTATAGATAAATATTAATTCGTTTATATTTTAATATTAGGTTGTAAAAGTTATTAATAATATTTTTTATTTTCTATATATTATTAAATTTACTTTTTATCCTAGAATAAATATTAATTTTATGATCATTGATAAATATCTTTTATATTTTTTATTTATATTATTAAAAATATATTAATTTATTTAAAACCGGTCCGACCTCGGTCGAACCTTGATCTAACTACTAAACCTTGAACTGTAACCTCATCTGGTTTAATAGCTGGTCTAATTTTTAATACAACGACGCAACTGTGAATAATCACCCTTGGTTTGCCACTACCACCCAACATATAGGCCGCCACTCAGGGCTTTAGACACCTATACATCATGTTAGGGCTAATGTGAAGGCTATTCCCAAGACTTATTGACATTGCTTACAGCCTGGAGCCGTCAAAATAGGTCAAATCTAATGGGTTGGCCTGAAAAACCTGATAAAATGAGTGGGCTAGGGTCTCAACTTTGAGAACAAATATATAATCCGAACTTTTTGAGTCCGGTCCATTTAGACCCGACTTGTGGTGGGCCGGCTCGAAAAACCTGTTTCTTTTTTCTATGAGTAATAGGGAATCTTTTTATATGTGTCCACCCATCACCGCAAAACTTTAAGAAAAAAATTTGTGTTTTGGAACTAAAAATTAACATATTTAGATTTTGAAACTAAAGAGAATTTTTTTCCTACGGTGGGAATTGAATTTTTTAAATTTAGTATCAATTTTTCTAAAAAAATTAATTTGGTCTCAAAAACTAAATATTTTTTTTTTGTCTAAAAATTCAAATTTTCCCAAACTTTAATGATTAAGGGGGAGTTACGGGAAAAAAAAGGATTAAAAAGGGACTTACTCACACCCGAAGAGATGTATATCCAAAAATCACTTGTGCCAATGCATTGACATTCACACGACTTGTCAGTTTTTTCTGTCAAACAGAAATGGAAGCCTTTGAATGTTATAACAAAAACATAGAGACAGAGTTATTAGTATTTTGGACCAGCTCACACGTGACACTACCGTTACACCAGACAACCAAGAATCATGTATGTGGACCATTTATACGTTTCATATTTATTACCGCCTTTTAATACCCCAGCTCCAAATTATTTATTTATTTAATTTAAAACCGTATGATTGAATGGGAATATATATATATATTTATATATTCCGTATTTTTCTGCAGTACAATTTGCCATTAATTTTAGACGAAGAAATGATACATTACCCCTTATTGTAACTTTGGATTAATTTAATCATCAGATTCTTGTATTACTTCCCTAACTATTTCGTGCAGGACTGGAATATGTAACTCTTTTTAATTAATTCATTCCATAGTTTGATCCAAGAAAAATGTTGAGTCCTCCTCCTCATGCGGTGACCGCATGTTTTTAATTTTAAATAAAATTAAAAAGAAAATGAAAGATTAGATGGAAGCAGCAAAAAATTATAATTGAAGACCTCGAGTATTAATATTAATTAAATAATATTATTTAAAAACATGGTGGCCTACGCCAACACACGCTAACACACGTCCGCAAACCTGCCTACCAGTTCATGTTTGACTTTACGGGCGAATTACGTATCGGCACCAAAAATGGGTGTTCATTATAAATTAGGATGTATTTTACATTTAATTTTATTAAGAGCTCAAATATTTTAAAACAAAATTAAAAATGGTGAAATTACATATCCGCACCAAATATGTAATTTCCCCCATGTTAACTTATTATTTGCTCATTGTTCTTAAAATTTGTTCTCTAGATTAAAATTAATTATATATATTACTTGTTATAACCTCCACCCTATAATACTTTAGATAATTTATCACCCTATATATACTTATAGGATTGCATAAATCAACGGCTCCAACAAACTTGTTATATACAGTATTGTTTGTTTGAGTCTTAATATAAAATTATTTTAATCAAGAATTAGAATTAAAATTAATTAATTATTTTAATTTCTCTAAAAATCTTAATATTTTTTAAAAACTATCATTATTTAATATATCTCTTTTTCTTTTTAGATATATTATATAGGAACATTTTTTAGAAATGCATAATAAATACTATCTCATACTCCCTCTGTTCCTTAATATAAGAAACAATTGGAAGAGTTTCCGTATTTCAAAATATAAGGGACACATAGAGTTTATTTATCTGGTGTATTTAATGATTTTTTCCAAAAATATCCTAAATTAAGATAATATGTTTTCAATATAATTTATTTATATTAATTATATGATGGAAGAATTATTAATATTAAATGAGAATATTTTAAAAAATTACTTTATATTTTAGATAACTATATTATTATTTTTAATCTGTGTTTTATCTCATATTTCTTATATTAAAAAATAAAAAAAAAATATACTATAAAAAATCTTATATTCATTGCGAGGATAAAATATCTTCATGTAAGACCAACAATGACGTAAGGCTTGCACTTGGATGAGAAAAGTTGGGTACAGTCAATGCCACATTAAGGCCTCCATCATTTCGCTTTCATTTTTCAGAAGCCATCTTGCTCGATTAGTTTGTTGACTTCTGGCTTTATTAATTAAAAAAAAAAGAGAGAGAAAACAATAAAAAGTACGAAACAGTATTGCATGAAATATATATATATATATATATATATATGAAAGTCGTTTTTTCCCTGTCTCTTTGCTTAATAAGTTTTTAGCGCCTTGCTTAATAATAAGTTGATAGAGAGAGTTGGACCAAAAAATGAAAAACGTTGATGTAGAGAAATGTAAATGTCATATGAGAAAAGGAGGAATATTGAACAGAGCAAGAATTAATATGGTCCCAATTAAGGAACAGAGCAAGAATTAAAAGTTGCTGTCACCATTGATCAGGCTAATATGATGCAATGCCTTCAACTTTTTGTGATCTCCTAATATTGATGATGGGTAAAGTGTCATTGAGAACAAAATGGAATCAAAATTAAAGATCGAGAATTATAGAGAGAAAAATTTTACCAAAAAAATGGTAAAAATTGAAAGATTGAGTAATAAAATTTTTAAAAAATAATAAATATTTATTTTATAATAAATTTATTGATCGGAATATCCTGCAAGTATACATGGTCGATTGCAGTAATAAAAATATCTCCGAAGTATTCCATAGGTCGAACCCAAGGAAGGTAGTAAATTTATAGTCCAAACTTTTAATCCCAAAAATTAATTGATAATCAAATTGATAATTCAAATTAAAAAGATAAAAAAAACTAGGAAATAAAACGATGTCTGAGTTTTGATTCAGAAGTGTCAAGGGATCAGGTTTCACCTTATGAGATAATTAAATTTTATTTCTTAGTTAGACTCTATATAATTATAATGATTGTTGTTTATAAAACGCCCTAATTACTTCTCGATCAATTAATCCTAATTTAATTAGGATTCAATTCGCTCTCGTGCAACTAAATTTTCTAATTACACATTGAAAACTATAACATATATTACCATGAATTCCTAATTCTATCTTTAGATTAGTTATTCATGTTTATCTCTCTAAATTTAGGTTCACTATTTACCTCTCAGTCTATCAAGTTTACCCATTAATTAGATTCTATGGTAATCAAGCATAAATTCCACATGAACTAACAAAAGAGATAAATATAATAAAAAGATAAATCAAATATAACTTGAAGAACAAATCAAAGAGTCTTAATTGGAGAAACAAATCCAATCAATCCCAATCAGGCTATATCCCTACCCCTGACTGGGAAATTTAGTTACTCATAAAAATAAAAGTCAAATCAAAACTAAAATTCCAAATCATGATAAGAATAACAAGAAGGAAGAGTTTATAAAGAAAAATATAATCTTGCTTCAATACTCCCCAAATCTCCTTGCTTTCTCTCTATAAGATGCTTCTCGTTGCTCCCAGATGTGTTTTAAACCATGTTCTCTGGCTTTTGGGTGTGTTTCTCCATCCCTGTTGTGTTTCTATTGTATCTCCTTGTATAAAAAATTTTAAAAGCCCATAAAAGCCTAAAATATCATGAAAACACGTCAAAAACATGTTTTTACAGACCCATATTGCATGACCCGGCACCGGGTGACCATAAAATCAATTAATACGGCACCAGGTGCTTCTAAACTGCAGAAAAATGTCAAAATCCGCATTGACCCAGTGCCAGATGGGTTTGACCCGGCACCGGGTGGGTTCTATTATACGGAACATGCACCTCTCAGCTTCATAGCGTCATCAGCTTGTGTTGACAATTTGTGTTCAATTTTTACCATGCTAAAGTTGGAATTTGGGAAAATTAAAAACATGAAAATTGTAAATCTATGTCTTAGCTTTCCAACGCATCTTAAATCATCTCAATCGGAGTTCATATGTGAGAGTTATGATCAAAATACCAAAGTATGTCGAAACTTTTCAGCATGAACGATTTGTAACGTTTTTGTTCTGAATGCTTCCAAATGAGCCTATAACGTCATGAAATACAAAAATATATCAAATCATGCTAAAATATACCAATGTAAACATATTTAGAGTTTAAATGTGAGTATTTTATATGTATAAAATGGACACACCATTTATTATTATTTATAGATTTTTTAAACAATAAAGGAGTTCAAAAGTTGATAAGGTTCAATGATGAATTTACATGTGAACATTGGTGAAAACGTAAATGAAAGTGTAAAGATATTGATGGAACATTCACAAGGGTAAATTGTCTTCATTATATATTTAGTCATATTTAAATTGAGTTTTGGAATAAAATGAAAATAGTGAATAATATTTAGATTACTAAAAATAGGTAAAACAAGTTGAAAATGTTGAATTCCTCACTTAGTAATATAGTTAATTTTACTTGCAACATTTTTTCAAAGCTGATTAAATAAGTCATGGAATGATGAAAATAGTTATATTGAGCTGGAAATTCTCAATTTCTCTCATGGCAATTTAGTTCTATGAACTTGGAACTTTTTCTAAGCTAAATTTTTTCAATAATTTGTTGTAATGTACTGTGATCAATTGTGAATGCAGCATAAAGGCTATGACAGGATTTTCATTGGATGATTCTCCTTCTTGGGAGAAAGGGAATACTTTTGTGGAGGGTAGGAATCCTCCTTGAGAGGAAGTGAATACTTTTCCTTCACGACCAATGTTGAATTCTATCAAGTGGAAGAACCTATTTCTTGGATTATGATGGACATTTCCAAATACAAAGACATTTAGAAAAGCAATGTACAAATACAATGTTGCTCACAAATTTGGATACACCTATGCAAAGAATAGTCAAAAGAAAATGATTACGAAGTGCATAGTTGTTGGGTGTTAATGAAAGATAACGGTATATGCTATTGGACAAAGAACTCCTTTCTTGTATGTACATTATTTCTGCAATGAACACATACATAGTACACAAGACTACCTTCTTATTTCTCGTAGGGTCAGATCAACACTAGTAGCATCTGTAATTGTTGATGCTTTTATGGGTAATTCAAACAAAAAGCCAAATGAGATAATACAAGACTTATTGAGGGATTATGGCCTGATCCTCATTTACAAGCAAGCATAGAGGGTGTAACACCTTAGTTTACTATGCTTTTAATCATATATTATAAAATCTAGCGGAAAGAATTAAAAACCTAGAATAATAAAACTTTTAAACTTTTCAAAATTAAGTTGCTCAAAAGACAATAACTTAACTGAAAGTTTACTTTAATTAATAATAATTAAGACAACCATACTGTAATTATCTAACTATTGTTCTAGAACATCTAAAGTAAAGCCAGCGAGTAGAAATTATAACTAAAGCACATCATCATAATTTAATTACATTTATTCTAATATTAAATAATATCTTCCAGTCTGCTTCCTCTCAGTTAACCTCCTTCTTGCCTTTACCTTTGCTTGACCCTAACATTGTTAGTCATTGGGTATGAGAGTTGGAGAAATCTCAGTAGTATATATATTTATTCATACAAATCATGCTCATAATCAGGTAATTATGTAAACAACCAAATAACTCATATTTCATGCATCTATAAAATTTTCAGCAAAGTTTCATCTTAATACTAGGCATCCATAGCATTTCAAAATATTTATATTGAAACAACTCATTCAACAATATCACATAACATCCATAATTAATTCACAGATAATGCATGAAATAAATAATATACTACCTCCACCGAAAAGTATTCTGAGCTAAACAGCTTGCCTTCCTTCTTGAATTTTTTAAGTACATAATATTCACATAAGTACTAATAGAATTATCTCATGAGCATAAATCTAAAATATTTAAGCTTAATTTCTAACCATTGGTATCTTATTATTCTTATTTCTAATCCCAAATTCTCATTATATATTCCTAATTTAATCAGCAATCTATATAGAAATAAAAATTATACTCTAAAAATAAACTCTAGAAAAATATCTTCATACCTTACTTGAAGCTAACATTTCTTCCTTTTCCTTCTCTTTCACTCACACTCTCTTTCCCTCCCTTGGCTCTTTCTTTCTTTCACTCACAACTAGTGATGTGCTACAATGAAGAAATGAGAGAGGTATTTATAGTGTTGATGTCATGGCCAGCAAGTGACATCAATCCATTGGATAACTCCATTCAGTGTATGTTTATCATAATTCAATGTAATTCATTGTATACCTTCATTCAGTGTATATTCATCATAATTCAATGTAACTTATTTAAATCACAATTCATTGTATACTTTATTCAATGTAACTTATTTAAACCTCAATTCATTGTATACTTTCATTCAATGTAACTTATTGAAATCACAATTCATTATATATCTTCATTCAATGTAACTTATTGAAATCACAATTCATTGTATACCTTCATTCAGTGTATGCTTATCATAATTCAATGTGACTTATTGAAATTATATTAATCATAGATGGAAATTTATGGATGTTACACAGGGCAAGAGAAAAAGTCTTAGAGAAAATTCATAGTCGTCTAGATAATTCATATATGTTAATCCCATGGTTTTGTGATATATTGATAGATACAGATCCCGATACAATTGTAAAATGGGAAGCTTCGGGAAACAACACATTTGAGAGGCTATTTATTGCTTATGGATGTTGCATAAATGGATTTTTGCTTGGGGTCTGACCAGTACTATCTATAAATGGCTTCCATTTGAGTGGCCCATATAAGTGGACCTTGCAAATGATGACTTCATCCCTCTGGCATATGCAATTGTAGGTGAGAAGACATATTACAATTAGGTATGGTTTCTTCAGAATGTGAGAGATGTTACTAGTTCAGTGCAAATAACCATAGTTTCATGTAGGCATAATGCAATTATTAGTGCAATGTGAGATATTCTTTGGAGTGATCGACATGTATACTATTATTACCATGTGAAGCAAAATTTTAGTTCTGAGTTTATGAAAATTACCACAGGCACTAGAAGAAGAAACAGAAAGGATAATGCACTTAAATTGTTGGATGTTGTTACATATGCAAGGTTAGAGTGTGATTTTGATAAATTAATAGACAATTTGAGGGTTTCTCCCTAGAGGTGACACAATAGCTTGAAACGATTGGTGACATTGATCATTGGGCTTTATCACGATTTCGACATCTGAGGTGGGATTATATATCAACAAATCTAGCCAAGTCATTCAATGCTTGGTTGGTAAAAGAGCGGAAGCACAGTATATATGGTTTGATAAATGAGCATTGATCCAAATTGGCAAAGAAATTGTATAGTTGCAAGATGGCTATGTCAAAATGGACAAACGAGATGGGTCAAAAAGTGGAAGAGCAGCTATAAGAGAATATGGCAAGGGCTGAAACTATGGTAGCTGAACATTATAGTTTGAGTAGGATATTAGTCCACATTGCATCCACAGATTTGATGGTCAATCTTACAACTTAGGAATGCACCTATCAAGCATAGCAAATGGTTGGAATACATGTCCACATGCACATGCGGCAATTAGATTAGTTCATGGTAATGTTAAAGATTGTTACAAGATAAGTGCACAAGAAAAAATATACATCTGATGATTGAACATAACCAGTGATTATAAATCACAGACCTTTTTGCAGCCACCTATATTACCACATGTGTTCCTAGTAGACTGCAGACTAGGCGACGAATTCTCAATTTCAAAACAAGAAGGTGTACATGTGTTTTTTTTGTCACTAACCTAGCTATAATCGCTCTATCTGCAACAATCCTAATCCCATGTAGATTTGCTATAGATGTGGAAGATGAAAACTAACCGCATATCAACTGGTTCACCACTGAAATGCAACCGATTTTTATCTTGGTTCTTTTAGTGGTTTGGATAAGCTTTTTTATATAGATACACACCCTATATGAGTATTTTGTACTTAGGGTTGGCAAAAGTAGTTATGCAGTCCATATATGTTTTTTTTTTTAAATGGGCATTGCACATGGATAGGTGATAGGAATATTTTTTTAGGGAAATGAGTACTGAACATGTGGGAATGGTAAGTTGTAAATAGGTAGGAGTACCTTTGATGTAGGAATGATGTTTAGGTAAGTACCATATATGTAAGGATGATATATATGCAAGTAACATTTATGTAAGTTGAACAAGTGTAAGTCATTTGTGATAATTCAATGTGCATGCATATGTTGAATGATGTTTGTATTTGTACAAATTTGCCAAGTAGACTGACAATTATTGACTTATGTCTGTACAAATTTTCAAGTGGATATTACTATATTACCAAGTGGAGAAAACTAAATTTCCTAATGGGTACACCTAAATTTTCAAATACTGACAGTTATTTTCCCAACTCAATATAATTGAATTTTCCAAGTAGTGAAAAATAAATTTTCAAGTGCTTACAATTAAATTCCCAATTGATCAAATCTAAATTTTTAAGTGGTACACCTAAATTTTCAAGTGCTAACAAATATTTTCCCAACTAAATATAGTTGAATTCTAAAGTGTTGAAAACTAAATTTTCAAGTGCTTACAACCAAAACCCAACCGAACATAATTAAATTCTTAAGCAGCGAAAATTTAATTTCCAAGTGGTGAAAACTAAGGGCCTGTTTGGCAGAGTTTTTGAAAACAGTTTTTCTGTTTTTGAAAACAAAAAAATAAAAAGACTTGTTTGGTAAACCTGTTTTATAAACTCTTCTGAAAAATAGAAAAATAAAAAAACAGAAAACTCATTACATTTTTAAGGTGTTTTGTAGTTTTTATTCTGGAAAATATAAGAAACGGTGAAAAACACTCACCTTATTAATAGTATACTTATAAATTTTGAATAACTCATCTATCACTCATTAGTTATGATTTTGAGAATAATTATTTGAACAGATTTTTTTATTTTCTTGTTTTCAAAACTTATTCTCAAACACAGTTTTACAAAACTATTTTGAGAACAATAAAACAGAAAACACTATCAAACAGGCCCTAAATTTCCAAGTTGTGTGAACTAAAATCTCAAGTTGAGTGAACTAAATTTTTAAGTTGATTTAACTAAATTCTCAAGTTGAGTGAACTAAATTTACAAGTTGATCACCTCCTCACACAGGTCTCTATAAAGAACAAAACATTCAATGTCTAATAGGGTAGCAAAATCAATTTTTGCCACCATTTCCACCAATGTCTTTCTGCTCTTTATGTGCTTGAAAACTTTCTGAAGTTGTTTGGTGATCATCTCCCTTCGAAAGAAACATGTTCATTAAAAAAGAAAATACGTTAGCAACATTACTTCAAATAAAGAAATCCACTTTACTTGAAATCACAAATAACATACCTCATAATGTCCTGATGTTATTTCTTTTCCCTTTTCTTTTACCAATTTTTACCTATTTAAAAAATTTTGCATCTTTTTATCAGGCCAATACACTTCAACTTGATAGAACACAACCACCATTACATACAAAAAAGATATAAATAATAAAAAAAATATGTGTTCTTTATTGATTCTCACATTTGACAATTGAGTCATATTAAAACAAAATTTAATTTTGTCAAATTTTTAAAAGAAAAATACGTCTGCAATTTCTAAAGAGCTTATGCATGAATGATTGTAAACTTATTCAGATTTGGTCACTAAATTTGACTGCCCCTTATATGAGAAATAGAGAGAAAATACAATCAACTTATAAATAAGAATGCCTAGCCTACCATTTATGCATAATTAGTATTGTTTTAGCCCCCCATTTAGACTCTCAAAACATAGCAGTAACATGGAGATTTTAAAACAATTTGATATAAAAGTTATAATAAATATACTGAATTTTCCTCATCTTTCAAATTTTAAGTCTTGAATGGTACTTACCTATTCCAAAATAAATCTTCCCCTTTGCCTTTTTCAAACTAGAAATAACAAATACCAGGATTTAAGGCTTAAAATTTCAATTGAGCATTTGCACCGTAATAAAAATGAAGAATAATATTATCATCTAACATAAGGCGAATCATGGAGATTCAAGTATAGTACATGGTTCACCAACCAACCTTATTTCTATTCCTTTAGTAGTGGTAGTTGCAAGGCTATATATAAATCCCTAATCATTGAGTATGCTTAATTAATATTAACATCATGTTCATAATTCCACTTTTGGAACCCTTGTAATCTCCTTATAATTGCTGATGTTTAGTAACATTTTCCCTTTCTTGACAACTAATTTTTTTGAGAATACAAAGGCTACTGACCACTTTAGATCAAAACGTAGTTTTACTTCTCAAACAAATATAGCCTATTTAATGGGTGTAATTACCAATAAGAAATAAAGCGTATTCCCAAAAACAAAACACGATGCCTTCAATAGGGTTTGCTAAATCCCTCAAAGGAATAGAACATAACACAACCAATAGAAGTGGTTGAAGAAGAGTCGTACATGGGGGATCATCATAGAGGATGAAGTTTGGCGACAAAGTTGTGAACTCAACCCCGACCAAATGGACTTGGAAACTTGAAGACTCGAAGATGATGGAGCAAAGAACTTGGAAACTCGGAACCTACAAACTCATAACCCCGACCAAATGAACATGAACTGGAGTAGAGAACTCGTGAACTCAACGACTCGAAGATGATGGAGCAGAGAACTCAAAAACTCGAAACCTGTGAACTCACAACCCTTACCAAATGAACACGAATTGGTGCAAAAAACTCATAAACTTGGAGAATTGAAGATGATGGGGTAGATGATTTTAAATGGGAACTAGAGCAAAGAACTTGTGAAATCGAAGAATCGAAGACAATTGAGTAAATGATTTTGGTTTAAGAGAAAATGACATTAGGACATATTGATTCTAAGAGGTGTGCGTGCATTTTTATTAATTAATTTAGGGGTATTTTTGTCAATTATATATTTTTTAAAAATGATTTGGGAACTTCTGGGTATTTATAAAAACTGAGGATCTTTATTAGTCATTATTTGTTTTGGCAAGTTACAAAATGTCTTTTTCCCTTTATTCTTTGGTAGTTAAAACAATAATTTTTATGGTTTTGGCGTCAGTTTTAAAATTGCCGCTAAATAGGGCGGTTTTATTATAACCACCACACCACTAAACTCCAAAATTTGAAATTTAAATTTCAAAATTTATCATCATTTCAACAATATTTGCCACAAGAAAACTATGGCCTCAAAGCATGTCTTAGCACGGCAGTTTTCCTCTAAAACCATAATTAAAATCCAAACAATTTAGAAATAATACATTTAATATTTACTTTCACTTTTGATTTTTAAATTAATTTTATTTAAATATTTATGAAATTTTAATGAATTAATAAATTAAAAATTTAATATTCAGTTGTTTATGTTTTATATATTAATCAATTAGAAAATAATATTATAAATTAACAAAATGAATATTTATTGAAAATTAATTAATACTGTATATAGAAAATAATTATTAGATATAAATTAAATTGGACAAAATTACAAACATTATTTAATTACATATAGAAAGATAAAATATATATATATATATATATGTCCTTGAAATTTTTCTTGATGATTCTGCGGATTTATGACCACGATGCTACAAAAAAAATAAAAATTTTTCAATATATTACAAGTTGAGAAATAATTCTCAAGATGCTATAAAAATTACATCTTGATACTTAAGACACAAAAATGTCCTTTTTTTAATCTTTTTTTAATTATTTGGTGGGAAGATCTTACTGACTAAGGCACCGAGATCCTTTCCCCCGAATTGTGTAGGGGTCAGATACGCTGACCCCTATCCCTATCACCCCATTTTTTTTATTTTTTTTCAGTTTTCTTTCTTAATTTTTATTTCCCAATTTTTGTTAATATTTTTCCCATTTTCTAAATCATACCAAAATAAATAAATATATATAAATTATATAAATAATATATACTAAATAATATAAATTAATTATTCAACAAAGTATATTCTTTAACATTTCTAAAATCATATAGATCTCTCTATCTCTATATTTTCAAAACATAAATTTTAGTCAAACTTTTAACACATAAAGTACATTTTTATTAATTAAAATTTATATTAATATACTAAATAACTACAATAGTAGAATATATTATTCTTCCTTCAATATTATTAAAATTATATAAATCTCCTTTTTTTTTTTCAAAACTTACATTTTAGTCAAATTTCTAATTCTTAATGATGTAAATAGGAAGAATAAGAGAAAAAGATAAAAAAAATAAGAAGGAAAAAATAAGACTAATCTTTTAAATTTAAATAATAAAAATCATAATTTTTTATTATAAACATGAATATTATAAAACAAATAAAATATAATAAAATGTTTTATTATAAATTAAAAAAAAATTTGGGGCTTCCTTGACCATATTTTCAATTTATTAATAATATAACACTTTGTTATAAATAAAGAATATCTTTCTTAAATTATTTTTCTGATATTTGGTATTTTATTTAAGAGGTATTGAGTTTCTTATCACTTAACATAACTGATATTGATACAAAAAAAATCAATTCTAATGGTTAATATTTATTCCATTACTTTTAATATAAAATTTTCTTATTTTGAGAATTTTTATGTTATTATAATTTTATAATTTTTTATTCTTTCATGAGTATTTAATTTTAATAATTTTTTATATGAAAAAATAATTTGAATAAATTTTATTTTAGATTAATATAATAACTATTTTGGTCCAAATTAAATTTAATAAATATTAAAAAACAATATTTAAAATATTAATATTTATGTTTGATATATATTTCAACCCCTCAATTAAATTTCCTGGTTTCGTCCTTGGATGCCAGTCGTTTGGTTGGCGATCATAAACTTGTCTTGTGGATATTCCTGCCAAAATCAAGATAGATTTTTTGTTGATTATCATAAACATCATTCGTGAATCTCTTACACAAATCAACTGTTTAAGTTTTTGAATGGAAAGTTTCATTGCAATTTGGTTAAATCTTTTAATTTTCTTTTAAACTAGATTTCAAATTGTTAAAGGCATGTTTGGAATCATGCATAAGAGAAAAGCATTTCTATTTTAAACTCGATTCGAGTATTGTCTTTAATTTGAATTCCAAAAAATTCTAAAATCCCATTCAGATAAGGGAAAGAAAGGAATTCCTTTTGTTTCATTTTCTTTATAACATTTTTTTTATGTCATTGTAATTATTACTAATTTTTATTTCATTTTATTAATTTTTAAAGTATAAACATGAAAATTATCTTTTATTTCCAAAACTAGATATGCTTTCCTATTGCATTGCATTATTACATTGAGTCTAAGTGATGTGTCACATTATTCATGATTTATGATATTCTGACTTGTTATAAATTTTATTATTGATATATATATATATATATTGATTTTTTCTTCTTCTTAGTTTTGATTTTGTTCTATTTTAATTTTTGTGACAACTAATATATCCTTTTAAGAGCTTTTTAACTTGTTATAAAAGAGTTGAAGTCTCGCTGTCGTTTTCAGTATATTTCATCGATCCTCTCCTCTGTTAATTGCACCTTTCGGCCAGCCGCAACAATATTAATATATATTCATGATTTTTTAAAAATAGTCATTTTAAAGATGATTTAATATAAATTTAAGCTATATGTTTGTATATAGAATTTTCCCTATATATTATAACAATGAGAAAACAAAAGTATTAAATGGTCCTTCATATATCACCAAAACAAAGATGGTCCTACATATTCTACAAATTATTGCCACATTTTCTCTTCTCTAATATGGTTCACACAAGGTGGGGGCGTGGGGATATGATAAAAGTTGAGGCCTAGGGAGGAATAGTGCCCTCGCTATATATTTTTATAATTTAAAAACCAATACTTTTTATTTTATCGTCAATTAATGTTTATGTTAAGTGATAATGGACTCACTCCTTTATAATGTTTTAAATTCAAATCTTGTGTATAAAAAGAATTATATTGAGAAAGCTACTTAATTTGGGCTTAATAATGCTCAAATTTGATTGATTAGATAATAATTAAAAAACCAATATTTTTATATCCTTTTAATGGTACTTGTATGATATGAAATATCTTTTTTTAAATGTTTGATACAAATTAAATATTATTATCACTCATAGGTCGGAAAAAAAAAGTCCCCTCAATATTTGGAAAGTCATTAACAAAATCATATTTAGGGCCCATTTGATTCAATTACATGAGAGTAATGTAATGTGATGGGATAGTGATTACATGTGAGTTTGTTTGGTGGGATATAAATAATGATGTTATAATATTAATTTTTTATATTAAAAAAATAAGAATAGAAGTGAAATGATCTTATTACTCTTAGCTTTAGAAGTGAATTTGTCAACATTTATTTTTATAAAGGTATTAATGTTTTTTTGTATTCCATTACATATATGTAAAGACCTTCACATGCAAAATATTATGTAATTCGGATCACCTCTATAGGATCATCTAAGTAATTCGGATCACATATAAAATGTTTAACCAAATGCTCAAAACTCAGGTAATATAAACCCTATTATTTTTACATGGGAGGCTATAAAGGACCAAACGAGCCCTCAGTGAAGTGTGCCCACTGATCCTCATTTGGAGGACATGCCCATGAGTTAGTTGTCTTGATTTTGCTTTGTCTGATCTTATTTTGTTTCTTTTCTAGCTTTTAGCTAGCCGTCTGCAAGAAAAAGAAAAAAAAAAGACGTTGTGGCCAAAAGAAAGTCATACTTGGAAATGTATTACAAGTATGAAGAAGAATGCGTCGTATTTTTTATTATTATTCATATATAATTTGTAATTGATATTATGACTTATTATATAAATTTAATATATATAATGAGTAAAAGACAATTTTTGTCATATATTATATGAAATTTGAAAAATGATTCATAGTATTTATAAATTGTAATTATAAATAGTATATTTTATTATAAATTTTATATTTTAATATATATCTTTATTGTGGTACTTGCTTGATAGAAAATATTATTAACATGTTTGAAGTCGCAGAAAAAAAAATGTCACCTCTATTTGGAAGATCAGTAGTTGATAAGTCGTATTACCAAGGGAGATGTTGACAATTAGTTGTTTAAATTATGGAAGATAGATTACGTTAAGAACAAGAACTACATCTGCCGCACTCCTTGCTATATTATGTTCCAATTAGACACGCTAAGAAATTATTAATTAACTTAATTAACCTATATATACTTATGTTTCAATTAAACTATGTTTCAAAATTGATTGGCCCAGAAGATTAGTCAAATTTCAATAATTGAAATAAAACAACAAAAAAATGCCCCTTCATTTCAAAATATACAACTATATGATACCATAGTACGTAGTAATCTATTTTGGTGTGAAGTGTGAAATATAAATTAATCCTCTATCCCTCATATTAAAAAATTGTTTGGCTGAAATGTTTATTGTCAAAATTTTATATGTGGATTGCAAGGTTTGACTAAGATGAATAATACGACTTTACTTTTTATAGATATAAATTGAAATAAAACCACATGAAAAAAATTAAAACTAAAAAAAGCGTCCCTGCATTTTCAACAAATACAATAATGTCACACCATAATTATCATTACTCAAATTTCTATCCACCCAACTACAAACCTCCCTACCATATCCACAAACATATTTTCAACGAATATTTTTTTATGGCCACAAATATTTACAACGAATCGAATCTGTCTGTGCAATCACACACACACACACACACACATATTCATTTTCATCTCGGAATTGAGAGATGAAAATTTCGCCCTAAATTACACAATCTTCACTGGCCATGAAGTAAGATTTTTACCCTACCATGCACGGAAATTAAAGTCGAACAGACAAAACATGGAGTCTAGCTGTACTCTAGGCTAGGATAAACTATATAAGTAAGATTATAATACCGTTTATAAGCCATTTTTCTAAGTTGGATTTTTATAGGATTTATATTATAATAGATTTTATATTTTAAAATTAATACTTTTATATCTTTATTATGGTACTTGTTTGATATATGAAATATTATTATCATGTCAAATGTCGCAGAAAAAAAATGTCACCACAGTATTTGGAAGATGAGTTGTTGATGAATCCTACTATTCTTAAAGGGAGTTGTCTGAGATGAGACATATTTATTTTTGGGAGAATTACGTACAGAAAATTGGTAAAATTAATTAATTATAAAAGAAGATTTTACCTAAAAAAGATGTTAAAATCTAAAATATTAGGTAATAAAATTGGGAGAATAAATAGTAACAGGTCCTATTTTATAATTAATTTATTATCTTGGTCTCAAAATGTAATTCTCTTTTTATTTATTTTTTTATTTATGAAAAGTGCGATTTTATTTTATATAAATATAATTTAAAAATAAAAAAGTAAAACAACAAGAAGCATTCCTTCATTGTCATCAAATATAATAACATCACACACCATATGATACATTTCCTCAATTTTCTATCCACCCAATTAACTCCAAACCTACCATCCACAAACATATTTCCAACAAATATTTTTTTTCTGGCCACAAATAATTACAACGAATCTGTGTGCACAATCACACACACACATGCACACCAACATATTCATTTTCATCTCAGAATTGCGAGATGAAAATTTTGCCCTAGATTACATAATCTTCATTGGCTATAATTAAATATGGTGCCGTTGATCTGTTCAAGAACTTTGAGCTTTGTACCTTTCTGTTTCCACCGGACTGATCAGCAAATCATCAAGAGGAGGAGGTTTTCTTCTCTTGATGGTCTGTTCAAGAGAATAAGCGATCTCTATGAGTTTGGGTTCTGAGTATTTGAGTCCTCCAAAGGCAATACCTAAGGGCATGTTTTCTTGGGTATACCCTACAGGAATAGTAATTGCAGGGTACCCTCCAACACCCAGAAAGGGAACATATTTCTGTCCTATGTATATTACAGCATCGAGGTTCTTCTCCTTCATCGTCTTCTCGAAACCGTCCTTTGAAAAGCTTTCGAGCTTCGCTAGGGCTTCTTGAACTGTCTCGTTGATGCCGTTTGTTTGGTTGGCTATCATGAACATGTCCTGTGGATATTCCTCAATACTCTCCTGCCAAACGGACGATAGGAATTTTAATAAATATTGTTTTGTGAAATTTAAGTTATTGATCATAAACATGTCTGCCGACCTTACATTAATGAGATAATGTTAATGTTATTATTGTTGTTGATTATCAACATGTCTAAAATTGCAAATCATTATGGGACCCTTCAGTTAACTGAAAAAGGTTGAAGAATACTCACAAGTTTTTTGTGGTCTGTGTTGAATAAAATGAGATCAGCCATGGATCTTGCCGGAGAAAACTCAAGCTTTGAGAGGTAAGAGTTCATGTCTCGTTTAATCTCAGCCAACAGGGCTATCATTTCGTTCTCGTATATTTCATCGTTGTGCTCAAGCACCACATCATCCACCACCGTTGCACCCTTGTCCCTACAATTTAAACTTCATCAAGTAAGCTAGATTGGAGTATTATCAAATCCAACTGATAAGATAACTCTTCTAATATATTTAAATTCATGACCGTATTTAAGGAGTATCAAATTTATTCCAATCAGACCAATCACTGTTGATAATAAATTACTTGTCTTTAAATATCACCAAGAATCTCATATATTATATTCATGCAAGTAATTTCCATCATATCTAGTCATGAAGACTCTTTCTATAAAATACTTACTCCCTCCTGTCTTTTTGATAAGTCATTTTAGAAGTTTTTTGTGGTTCTATATGTAAGTCATATTTTATAGAAATTGTTGAAATATTAATTACTTTATTTAAAAAATATCCTTATTTAATTGTAAGAGAGAATGTTGATTATTTAAATTTATAGTATTTTAGAGGGTAAAGATGAAAATTATATTATGTTTAAGATAATTTTAATGATACAATAAATTTTTTTTTTTGTTTTGGTGAGATAGTTGAGAATGATTTATATTAAGAATAGGAGGGGTAAGCTCAAATATAAAATACTTATCTTTATTAAATCATTTGATAGAAGTTTTGGACTCCCTACCTCGACTTACTGATTTACACTTCGGATATTAAGTGTTGTTGTCACTAGCACACTTACTTTTTTGGTGGCTGTCACTACCATGCTTTTAATATTCTTATAATTATAATTATAGATGTAAAAATAAACAATTTTAAAGCTCTATAATTTTAAGAAAATTGTTATTGTTATTATTATTAACTATGACTTTTCTAATTAAAAGCTTAATAGAACATGATAACAATTAATAAATTTTGGTAAAATTTGATAATAAATTAAATCTTTAAAAATAATTATGATTTTAAAATATTATTTAATATAAAATTCTTAAGTGATAGGTATGTAGTTCTGCCCACAAAAAATGGGCGATTGGATTTATACTCTATAGCTATAATTCCCCCAATAAAGTAAGACAAGGACAATGAGAGAGAACAAAAGTATCAAGTGGTTCTTCTTATTTATTTGTTTATTTTTCTATATATTCTCTTCTATAGTATATAATATGGTTCTCACAAAGTGCGGATAAGATTACGTTGGAATAAACCTTCAATGTCAATCTCAAAGTTGAAGAATAGTACTTCAATGCAACGCAAACACTATCATTCTTGACCAAAAAAAAAAAATGAGTCATCCAATTTGAATGTTCAGATTTAGTATTTTATGAAGTCAATTCTCTTCATTTTTCTGTACCACAGTTCTAGATCGTTCACATCAAATTTCAACAGCACAAATTCATTTTGAATTTTTTATAAACATTTTTTATTTTATTTTTCATATTTTAATATTTCAATAATATTTTTTATAAAAAATTAAATTTAATCCATCCAAATTTAATTTGACAACTCATGTCTGAAGTGGAGATAAAGTAGAGGGAAAATAATATATAAAATATACGTATTGCCGTAGTGAAGAGAAACATACTCATTGACTTCTCATCAATCTATATGTTTGTATATATCTTTATATGTATTTAAAAACCAATATTATCCTATGCTTAATGCTTATTATGGTACTTATCTAATCTAATATAAAATATTGTAAGTGAATCATAGACGTCACTGTGGATTTTTGTTTTTTTTGAAAAAAAAATTCACCTCAGTATTTGAAAGAGCTGTTGATAAGTCGTATTCTCAAAGGAGCTTTCAGGGAAGTTGAAGTAATTAGGGAATCTCAAGATTCCAAGTCTCTTCCCCTTTAGTCCTTCAGTGTTGAGGAACTGAGCATAGCCACCTCTTGGGATGTGTCTTGATGCTTCAATGGTTCCTTCATCGTTCTCATCTCTTCCTACAATTACGTCAAGAACATGAACTGCATCTGCCACACTCCTTGCTATGCTTCTGTTTCAATTCAACACGCCCACAGAATTAATTCACTATAGCTTAATTATATATCTTCTTCTTCTTTTTTCTACTTTCTTTTTGTTCTTTACAATATTAATTGATCTGATGGAGTATTTTTATGGAAGAATATGCATGTGATGAGAGTGGAACCTAATTAGCTGGTTGGACCAGGGAAAAAAGAGGAAGAACCGATTTAATTAGTTTTTGTTCAATCTGGATGCATGGCTAAAAAATTTGATTGGCTGGAAAAATTAGGCAAAAATTAATTGAATTGACCAAGATCTAACTAAATCGGTAAAAAAAATTCTATAATCCCATTTTTAAAAAAAATTATGAAATTTTTTGAAGAATAATATTTGCATGACTACTTAACTTTTTTTTTTGTAACAAAAACAAAAAAGTTTAATTGAATTAGGTCCATGAGAGTCCCAAGATCAAGGCAAGCTTTGGAGCTAACAAAAACATTTATAAATTATTTACGAACAATATCTTCACATGGATTATGCCCTTTTGTAGTATCTTTACCAATTGAATTAACTTTCATTAGTAACTACTTGTTATTTTAGACATATAATACTTAGTCAATATGTTTTTAAAATCACCAATAAAGACTGACTTAAATAGTAAGAGCTTGGTTGGGATTTGATAGGTTCCATTTATAACCTTTATCTAAAGGAAAAAAACCTAATGAGGGGAAAAACAATTATAGCAACTCTATATATTTGCATAGATCAAATGAACAATGTGACTACTATTTAGCAAGAAGAAGAATGTGACTTTTTGATACCTTTATGGGCCTTTTGGCTAAGATCAAGTGTAGAATGTGACTTTTTGTATATTTTATATTTAATTATGTTGAGAATTATTTTTTTTTTGGTTGGTATATGATGAAGCATGACGTATGTACCCAACAGAGTCTTGTCTCATGGAAATAGGCACCACTCCATCTCTGCTAGTGAGGTTCACGGTGGGTTTGATTCCCACAACTGAGTTACAAGAAGAAGGGCAAATAATGGATCCGTCTGTTTCAGTCCCAAGTGCTGCCCCTGCAAAATTTGCTGCCACTGATATTGCTGACCCACTGCTTGACCCACATACTTCTTTGCTTAAATTATATGGATTCTGCACACATTTTTTCAATTAGTAGGGTGAATTAATTATAAAAAAACTTTGATTGATAGAAAATATTAAAATTTAGAATATTAAATAATAAAATTAAAAAAATAAATAATAATAGCTCTTATTTTGCAATAAATTTATTATTTTAGTTTCAAAATATAATTATCCCTTTTTATTTCAACTCACTCATATTGTTACATATTAATTTCACACTCAAATAAATACTACTATTTGACAACATATATATGTTAATTATTAATAACTAACTTTTAATTATAATTCACGTATTTACCTTTGCCTGGCCACTTCTTGCGGACCAACCTCCGGGCATACTCGACGACCGGAAGCCAGACCACTCCTTCAAGCTAGCTTTTCCGAGGATGATGGCACCGGCGTCTCTCAGCTTCTTCACCACAAAGGCGTCTTGGGCCACGACGGAGCCGACCAAGGCAAAGGAGCCAGCCGTGGTGTTCATGCGGTCCTTGGTGGCGATATTATCCTTTATCAGCACCGGAACTCCACTCAATCTGGTCCCTCGCTTCCCAGCCAACCGCTCCTTGTCGGCGCTGCGAGCCTGAGCTTCAGCGTCGGGGTTCACCTCTGTCACTCCGCCTAACACTGGGTTGTACCGTCGGATTTGGTGCTTGTAGAAGTTAACGAGCTGCGCGGAGGAGTCATGGCCACTTGCGAGGAAGAGTCGTATGTCGTCGACGAAGGCTTCTCTGACCTGGAATGCGTGAGAGTGTAGAGATGACGACGATAGTATTATAGTCAAGAAAATCAGTTGCAGCGAGAAGAAATGGTTCAGTGAAGAAGAAGAAGAAGATGTGAGGTTTCTCTCTGCCATTGCTTTCGGATAAGCGTACCTGACCGCGTTATCTTCCACTTCAAGCACTTAAATAGATTGATCCTAAAACTAAGCATCTAAATAGAGTAGAAAACTAAACGCTTCTAAATAGTTAGTTTTGCTTTTCAACCATACATATATATTAATTTTTTTTTGGACGGAAACACACACACACACACATATATATATATATTAATTAATATCAGTAATAATTAATAATTAATATTTATATAAAATTTAAAAATTTATATCCAGTCACTATTCACTATCCCTTTCTATGTTAGATTCCGTACTGTGTCTTTATATTTATCGAACAAGATAGTATCATCCATTTTCCCGTGGACTACTTGGTCCTTTTTCGGCTTAAAGAACAAGTGTGAGATGTGATGTGAATAGTAACTAAAGCCCAAATTTTCGTGATGCCAAAATTTTTTTAAAAATACTTTAAGTTATATTTGTATTATTTGGATCTTAATATATTTCTCGTTGGTAAAATACATATTTAGTCCTTTAATTTTGAGTTAATTTTCTATTTAGTTCTTTAATTATAAAAAGTTTCATTATAATCCCTTAATTTTTAAATTATAAAAAAAAATTCTAATTCTTAACACGGTTAAATATTTAATGAAAAATTATGATTTAGCTTATAATGTTTTAACTTATGATTTGACTTATAATATTTTAACTTATAATTAAACTCATGAATATTAAAATAGTGAATTTTTGGTAATTTAAAATAGTGAAATAATTTCAGGATATATTGTTAATTCTTCAATCACATTTACTAATGAGGTAATCACACTTAGTTCAATTGGAAATAATTTTTAAAATTCTTAGCATATATTGTACGATAATTGGAAATTTCATATTTTACCAGCAACTTTGGTCCGATGGAAAGCCTATGATGGCTAAACCTTATGGCTCTGGTTTCTAATACTAAAAGCAATATTCATATTTTGAATAACAAAATGGCTGGAAAATTTTTTTTCTTGGGTAGATTAACAGTTGAAGACCCACCGCTCTCGAACCCATGTGAACCAGTAGTTTGGAAATGAAATATTTAAATGAATAAATACTTAAAAATTGATGTGAAGAAATATAGAGACGGGAGGAAAATGACAAAATGTGTGGTAAAGTGTTTGATAAAAAAGAGAGAGAATAAACATATAAAATAAATTTAGAATCTTGGAAAGAATCAAGCCAAAACTGGGCGCCACCATGTGGAATCCAATGTCCCAAATTGGGGCAATAGTATAAATTCATGATTGAAAATTCTTAGCGATTCCGTGTCCTTTCAGAACACGCAAAGCTGTCAGATAACGACAAGGAGTATCAAGTGCTCAAATAATTAATTAATACCAGCGAAAATTTAAATAAAATACTATCTTTATTCAAAATATAAGTTTTTTTAAAAAAATTATTTAAAATGTAAGTCTTTGCATAAATTTTAAGGTACTAATTATTTTTTTAATCTATCATTATCTATAACTAACTTATGAAAAAATTATCTTAAAAACTATTTTTATTAGTAATAATATTTTAAAATAATATAATTTTTTTATAAATTTAATTAATTTAACTCATTTTTTTTGGTCAGAGTGTAATTATTCAAACAAGATTTATATTTTAGGTCAAAGAAAATAGGGTGTAAGAAGTTTGTCAGAGCATAATTTGTAACTCAAAGAAAACTTAAAAGATTTTTATAAATTTATAAATTATCCACCAAAACAATTTTTTTAAGCTTGCCTTTGTAAGTCTGGAAAATAAGAGTTAAATATAAGTTAAGAAGATAAGAGTTAAATATTTTCTCCAGCTCTTAAATATATGATTTTTTATCTTAGTATTAAATATAAAATTTTTTATAAAACATGAAGTTGTATTTATTATATATTATAAAAAAATTTCCTATTTAATTAAAGGTAGAAGAGAGAGATAAAGATTGAATAAGGATAGTTTTAAAAAATATTATGATTTTTAAAAATTAAAATATTTAACTAATTTTAATTTTTATTCTTAATTTACATAATTAATTTAAAAGAATCCAATATTAAGCATCAAAGAAATTTTTTACTAACAAGGTGAATAATTGTTAGCGTAATTGTTTTGTTATTGGTGGCCTTATCGTCTTATATATACTATCAAATAATTATGGGGAAATGACACTTGATGATCAAAACTTTTAATTAATTCTATTTTAAGATCTAAAAATTTCAAAATACTAAAAAGAGACCATAGTCTCAAATTGATTAAAATTCTAAATAGGAAATGACTTAAATGCCATTGTTAAAACATTTTACACTCAACATCTGCTTTTTACTACTCTTCTTCTAAAATTTAACACTAAACTTCCCTAATTTTACACTAGACACAATAAAGAATTAACTTCTCAGAATTTTATTTTACAGTAATCTTCTATATTTTAATACTCATATTCCACAATTTGACACTAAAGACCCCCAATTTTACACTAAATAAGTCTCAGAATTTTATACTCAATTTCCATTTTTTACTACTCAACATCTGCTTTTTACTCCCTCTTATCCTTAATATAAAACCCTTTTAACCGAATCACGCGGATTAAAAATTGAAATTAAAACTAATTAATTACCATGATTTCTCCAAAAAAACTCAATATTTTTCCAAAACTATCCTTATTTAATCTCTCTCTTTCTCTTTGAATACATTAAATAGGAACATTTTTCTGAAAATGTATAATAAATACCACCTCGTATATTGTAAAGGGTCTTATATTTATGATTAGGACAAAATATCCTATATATAGGACCGGAGGTAGCACTACTCTTTTTATAAATTTGACACTAAACTTTCTCAATTTTACACTCATATTTCACAATGTGTTTAGTATAAAATTAGGGATGTTTAGTGTCAAATTTATGAAAAAGAGCAGTAAAAAATAAATATTGAATATAAAACCTTTTTATAAAAATATTTAAAATATTTCATATTTACATTTTTAATTATATTTAAGATATAGTACTTTTGAGTTTTTTCAGATTTTTTAATTCTAAAATAAAATTAATTAAAAGTCTTGGTTGTCAACTCATTTCCTCAATAATTTAATTAGTAACCGTGATGTCTCCCGTGGATTCGGAGCCCACCTCAATGGCCACTCACATCAAAAGTTCCTGACAGGTAAATGCTTTCTGCTGTCATTGTGGTCCCTCTCTCGAGTCTTGACACTTGACAGTGATTTTCACTTCCCTTTCAATTTTTTCGTACTTTCCACTCATCCTATTTTCTCTACGTCAAATTAATTTATTATATATATATATATATTAAAAAATAAACTCCGTAGTTTACATAAAAATTTAAAAAGTTGTATAAATACCAAACGTGAAAGGAAATTGTTACAATCTTAATAAAATTTATCAGAAAACCCTATTTTTATATTTATTATTTATAATATTTTTAAGAAAAAATAAGCTCTGTACTTCTCATTATTAAGATAAAGAAAGGTTGCGTATTTAAAAATAAAAATAAAAATTTTATATGATTTTAGCAAAATTTAAAATACATTTATATAATTTGATTTAATTTTTAGATTCGCACTTAAATTAAAAATGTCGACTGCATCTCTCCGTACAATTATAGGAATCAAGGCGACAATTATGGGAGTCAGGGGGCTGATCCACATACTCAATAGATTCATTACGCTTCCTGCAGTGTATTAAGAAAAGATTCTCTTTGTAGAAAAAATTAGGTCGTCTTTCCTACAGTAGAAACATTTTTAATAAAATGAAAATAGAAATAAAAATGAGAATAAAAATAATAAAATAATATTTAGTATAGAAAAAAAATAGATGAAATTCTGACATAATTTTCTTTTAATATTGTATTAAATAATATGGAAAAACAATAATACCGCTACTTGGAATAAATAGTATGGTATTAAAAAAAAAAATCCTCTCGATCCATTCCTCATCATCCGGTAAGCAAACCATCACAACACACCAGAAGCCATAGCCGGCGTTCATCAGATTTCATCACCAGATTCAAACCCTCCGACCAGATTCAGCTTTTTTTTTTTGAAATAAAAAAATCAAAACACAGAGATGTGGAGGAAACCAGTGTGAAATGCCAAAACGATGGGTGGTGTCCGTGACCCGGGTAATTTGGTTTGAGCCACATGAAATTTCAGACCAAGACTTGATGAAGTGCCAGAACGATGTGCCGTCCATGATGGAATTAATACTATGACGATGAGATCTGAGGCGACTTGTATGGGTTCGGCGATGGGTCTGGATTCCAATGGATCTGGCAGGTGCCACTGCCGGTGTTTTTGTTATCTTTCGGGTTCGGGTCCTGCGTCCTCGTCATCGAGATTCAAGAGCCACTGCCGACGTTTGCTAGCTTGGAGTTTGGCTTTTGCAACTGGGAGCACAAGATCCATGGGTGGTGTGTGTGAAGATGAAGATAGCCAACCGAAGAGCGTTGATCATCAGGTAAAAAGATAATCCATTTGGGGCATTTTGGACATTTTATTTATGATTCCCAAGTTAATAGTACCTTTCCATCGATACAGCTGGGGAATCAATTTTTGGGCTTGATTCCATTCATGGATTCCGATTATAATTCCATTCTGTTGAACCAAACATAGGAGATACACTATTTTCCTATCATATCTATTATATTCTCTTGAACCAAACTGAACCAAAAATGAAATTACTATGGTCTAAAAGATGTAAAATTTATTAGATTTTTATTTACTACCAATAAAAATTGGACAATTGATAAGAAGTTGGTTGATATCTTTTTTTTGGTTCAGTTGAAGTTGGTTCTTTTGACCAAACTATAAGGACATCGGCTAAATTAAAAAATATATATATGCACATTATATATATATTTGGCAAACTATATATATTATAGAACATATATATGACTATTATCTTGTAATTGTAAATGCAATATGGTGGTGCTACTGTTTCAACAGCAGTGTTTGAACCGCCTAAATTCTATTAGGATGGTCCAAATTTTCTTTTTAGAATTTTTAATTGTTAATTGTTAAATTTTTAAAAGTCAGAATAAAAAAATAATTTTGTGTAATGTCTTTTATAAAATAAAAAAAATAGAATTTTCTAAAAATGTATGCATAAAAGATATGGCCCATCTTGATTTGTGTTGATGTAGCAAAGCAGCAGAGGATCAAAGGATCAGGGTCCAGCTTGAACTAAGCTTTTAATACTTGAGATAGAAACCCAGCTACTGCCTGGCTATGGCCATCACCACCAAATCATGGATTCTCTTAGTGGGATTCAAGTGCTACTAGGTCTCTATTCTCTTATCCCAACTTATTGGACCCTGGCCCCAACCTATAATGCTACTTGTATTCATTGTTCTAAAAATTATTCAATCAAAAAGTATACAAATCTCACCTTATTGGGCCTTATCCAAGGCCAACCTATATTGCTAATTGTATTTAAATATTACATATATTTAGGGCTAATCAAATAACTTGCCAACCAGATCCTGCCCGGTGGATTCGAACCGGGTTAGAACTGGGGAAAATGGCCTGGTCAATACAAGACCAAAGAAGACCAGGTTCTAAAACCATAGGTTAGAACTTAGAAAAATGGCTCAGTGCATTCGGACTGGGTTACGAGCTATGTTGGCAGACTGATGAGTCTGAATCAACCCAGCTATATATATACATACATACATACATATATATACTTTTTATTAAATTCTTATCATTAAACAGTGTCGTATCTTCATCATTGTTCATATCCCCTCACCTGTCTCTGCCCTCAATGACATCGTGATCCCATAACCATATGCATATGTAATATATGATATATTATATATATTTACAAAATGCATTCAGTCAATAATTCGATGTAGAGCAATTTGACAGCTCTGTATGTGCCTTTTTTTCCCATATACTCATGTCCTATATCTATTGTTATATCTTAAATTTTCTATTTTGTTTCAAAAATATTATTGTTTTACAAATCTAATGCATAATTTTTTTTCAATTATAGCCCCATTTATTGATTCCTTTTTTTCTTCTCTCTTATCTACTACTTATTCTTTTTTAATTTGTTCTATTGGAAATCAAATTCCAAGACTTCAGGATATTTTAGTTATTATATAGTGTAATTTATGTTAATTAAAGCTTGCTGAATTTATAGGCCACAACAAAAAACAATACAGCCTCTAGTTCTATATTAAATCATATTATATAAGTAATTGTTGATCCCTAATATAAGTTATTTTAGAGAATTAATGAAGCATTAAATATTTGTTTCCAAATTTGCCCTTATAATCCTGAGAGGGAATAATCACAACAGTTAGGTAGAGAGTAATTAGAAAAGAGAGTAATTAAGATGTGTTAGACTTTAATAAATGTTCAAGTAAGGATAATTTTAAAATGTTATGATAATTTTTTTAAAAAAATTAATTTCATTAAGTAATTTTAACAAAATTTTTTATATAAATAAATTAGTTAAAAATAACTTATATATAAAAAATTAGAGATAACAGTAATAGTGGTAGTAGTAGTAGAACTAGAATGATGAGGGACGGAATCCCAGCCTTTGAACTTGAACCCTCCAAATTCAGTTTTAAAATAATCCAAGAAGGCAAAATATGTTAGTTCGGCTACACTATATGGCACTTGCTTGCTTAGAATCTGAGCCATCCAATTGAGGAACAAGTGATTCGATGATGGTGGTGTGGTGGTTATTATTAATTATGACTATTACTTTCCATTACTACGTATTACTTCCTCAGTTTCAAAACTCTTTCGAAATGAAATGTTACAGTTTTGTTAAATTTTAAGTTTTCAGTTAAAATTGAACTAAAATGTATCGTATTTTTATTTTAAAAATTTGTATATATTTTAAAAGTAAGTTAAAAGTTCGTTCTATTTAAACAAAATTTAGGGAAAATTTTTGTAATCTATTTATTTTTATCAATTTAGACAGTTTAACATATATTGATTAATATGTTATAGGAAAAAACTTAAGTTACTTGAAACTTCTAAGTTAAAAAATTCCAAAAAGGAAACATATATAGATTAAAAAGTGTATATCAAAATTTTCTGGACAATCAATTAACTATGAAATTAAATGTTACTGATTAAAACTACTATAATACAGGTTTAAGTTGTATTCAACAGCGAAATTTAAGCAAATTTTTATCATTTTTCAAAATGATTTCTTCAAATATGGTAAAATAAAAATTTCTTCAAAAGAATTTTATGATATGTGAATCAATATAATATATAAAATTAAAATAATATATATATACTGTTTTTTATTATTCACCTTGAAATGTATAATATTTTAAAGAAAAAAAAAACTCTGCAGGTGTGACACAAAACTATAAAAGATATTCGCTTTTTTTCTTTTTGCAATTATATATGGTTTTCTTTTTTATACATATATTTTCTCATTTTTGAAAAGAGAGACGAAGAAGGTATCGAAAGTCTTCAAATGATGACTCATGAGATGAATCTTATTTAAACATAATTGAAATGATCCTTACGTTGGATATAATGAAAGAAATATTCCAAAATGGAATATTAATTTTCTGGGCCTTTCCCTTCGTTTTCTCGGTAGAAAATTTGAAGAAGGAACGATGAGTGCGCCACTCTTGTTGGTGCCTTTCCTTTTCAGTCTTATCTCTGTCATTTTATGATCCCTTAATAACCAATGGAATATCTAAAACACAACAAATCAAAAGCAAAAATTAAGACTTTTTCAAAAATTAAATAAATGCCATCACATTCGAAGTGAAAACAATGCGTCTTTGTTTGAAGACAACATGGTTTAGGAAAGTGATGTGTGAAAGTTGTCTCACCAGTTAAATACATCCAAAGTGAGTATTATCATATAAAATACTCCACGGCATCCATCCCATCTAATCTATCATTTTAAAACTTTACAAATGTCTCACATTATCTATTATTTTATATTATTAATGAAATATTAATTATCTTATTTATTATTTTATCTTTCATTGAAAATAGTAATAAATAGAATATAAGTCATTTTTAGCATTTAAATTTTTAGTAAAATATCATTAAAATTTACTATAATTTAAGTTATTTAATACTTTTATTGGTATATATGAAAAACTTTAAAACGAGACACAAAATGGGATGGAGGGAGCATGAACAAATTACATTATTAGTCATTTTTTTATGAAAACCCTTTAGTAACTTAATTCAAAAATATTTGGTTTAACAGTGAATGCGGTTTTGTATATGTTAAAGTTATACTTTTTTCACTTATTTCAATTTTAAAATTAGAGATTTTTTTGGGTTAAAAAAGCTTAGATGAGTTGGATTTTAAATGCTTATCAAGGCCTAAACAAAGTTTTATGGTTCAAGGTCAAGAAATATTTACAAAGCCATTTATAAATTATTTATCAATAAAATTCATATTTTGACATCATGTGAATGCAAAAAACCATTGTTGGAAGAACTCTTTCAAATGGGTCCAACTTTGTCTCAATTTGGATTAGTCAGAGTTCAATATGATAACCGAATACTAAAGATTATTCCATACACAAAATTCTCACTTTGGCAGGAACTCCATCTGAAATGAGTGTTTTACACAAAAAAATGTGTGTATGTGTGAGAAGCATTAATCAAGGAATTATATATATATATATGTATTACAAATTACTAAAGCTTCTCAGGTAAAAACAATCAATATTAAGAGATACTTCCAGCCTTCCACTTGTGGTGGAAGATAAAAAGTCATAGTCCTTCAAATGAGATGAGAATTTCTCATTAATGAATTCATGGGGATTATTGCAAAGTTGCATGAATACTTAAACAAAAAGGAGGCTTCCACTGATTTCTGAGAATAAAATAATTATAAGACTTCCCCTATCGAATATCCTAAAAGTATAAACAGAATATACAAAATAATACATGGCCAGCCCCACAAAGGCACTTTGCCTTAGTGGCCTTTTTGATTGAAAGTTTGAAATTTCATTGCTCATCACATTCCTTCCAACTCAAAACTCCAATAATGGCTCAACCCTTTTCCATTTATCAGATCATTCCCACCATAACCACCTCCCAAGCCATCAAGGATTCCTTTGACTCCAAACCAAGTTGGATTAGGTCAAAATCATGCCCCATCTTCAACCCTCCTTCTTGACCCAGATACGTGCGTTAAGTCCTCATGCTCCGGTACGCTACTCGCGGTGTAGGCACGGTGACATCCTTGCCGGTTTCTAACAAGGCAAGACGGTCCTTGATTGTTTTATCAAACAGCCTGTTCTCTGGGTTCTCGGCATAGCAGACATAGTAACAACTCACACAAGCATGAGGCACTGCCATGGCAATCCTTGTCTGCAGCGTCAATATTTTAAATTATGTCAGTTACATAATCTGATTAATTTATTAATCAGAGATTCTGAAGTAGATCTAAGATGTAAAAGATCAGCAAAATCCAGTAAATCATCAAGAGTCATTTGAGCATATCAAAGGTAGGTCCCATGGAAAAGTATACACCTGATATACTTATTTGTCTCTTCATAATTAACTTGGTTTATTAATCTTTTGTAAACCCGGAAAATCTAAAAATTTTTCTGCATTATTAACATATGAGAATCGATCACATGTTAATTACTCATAATGAAGTAAAGAACATACCAAAGTGGGTCATACTAAAATTTAGGTATCTATAATATGCTTATTTTTCCGTTCATAATTGACTCCATCTACCTATCTTTCATAAACTGGACCTACTTCAGAATTTTCTGATTTAACAAATAAAAGTTGATCACATGCAAATTACTCATAACGAAGTAAACTTTATACATACATATATATATATATATATATTCGTCAAACAAGGGGTACTAACCAGAAGGTATCCAATGAAGAAAGTGAGGAGGGAAAGGGTGGCTGTGAAACTTTGGTGAACTTTGGCAGTCCAAGCAGCCACCACAATGACACAAATAGAGCCACTGCAAACTCCTGTGAGGAAGCAGATTGAGCTTGTGATATCAGAGTCCACAAGTTGTTCTATTTTTTCTCTCTGGAAGAGGGCCCACGTATCTTGAGATGCCATCACAAATCCTTTTCCATAGGCTGCTATCTGCCGATATCAATTAACCCAGATCAGAAATCACACAAGTGATTGTTAATTGGGGTTAAAATCTAAATTAGTCACGTTAAATATGTTTATAGGAAAGTGGGGAGGACCACAATAATAATATGTAGCTTTCAGATAGTGATGGCTCTCTAATGCCAACAAATTTTGACAAGTCAAGGGGGACCAGAGAACAAGCCGCCCAAATAAGTATTCAAAAAACTTAAAGAAACAATTTATGCAGATGAGTTCAAACAAAAAACAAGATCATATGCATAACTAAAGGTTTTTAATTGCTAAAACATCTTAACATGTAATTTGTTGGTAAGGCAAGCATATGTTTTTTTATCCTCCAGGGTCAAATTTTTTAAGAAACACTCTAGGAATAAAATATTAAATGCGGCAGGCCAGCGAGGGAGAGTGAGTCGTATGGTTTGCTCAAGGAGGGGATTCAGTTACGTAGTTACCTGCACATAGGCCCAGCCATTACCATTTCTGAAAATGGACTCCATGACTCGGAGACAACAACGAGCACAACAGAACATGAACTCATCTTCTCCCTCAAGCAAATTTAAACCCCGGGCAACGATCCTTAGAGCCTCGATTGTTGGAACGAAGAGAGACCCCAAACAAGCACTTCCAAGATTCCTGGTTACTGCTCTGAGAAGGCAAAACTGAGTGCTTGATTGCATCCCTCTGAGATAATACAAAGCAATGACCCTACTAACAGTGATGTTAACAACATTCCTCATGACCTCTGTAGTCCAAGCCAAGCTCAACACCAATGCAATTATGATCAATGGAGGAAAGTAAAAATTCAAGGCCCCAATCACAGCTACAGTCCACAGAGACATCCAGAGGAATGAAGCACCAAGCACACAATAAGTGGGATGATTCAAATCTGGGAATTTCGATACTGGTTTAAGCGATAGACTCAGGATCTTACAACAAAACTTAATTCTGTGACCTACCCAACAAGCATACAAGCCATTGCCTATTGCAAAAGCAATTAAACAAACTCCAACCCCATCAGTGGAAGGTCTCTGAAAGCAAAGAAGGAGGACTCCAGCAGCAAGAGACACAACAAAAGAGCACCATAGGATGAAATGAACCATAAATGTAGGCCATTTCCTGATTGCTTTCTGCCATATAAATGCAAGAGTGATGCTCATAAGACATGCAGCTTCCACTTGTGGCAGAAAGTACTTTAAAACCCTTTGCTCTTTCCTTTTGATAGAATCTGATGCTTGGATCAGCCCTTGGATTCCCTTGAAAACAAGAAAGCAAACCAGACCAACAGCCACAAACAAGTGGAGGAGGAAGAGAAACAGGGATATTCTGTTGGTATATCTTCTCGAATTCAATGTCACAGGTCTCTGTAATAAAAAATAAAAAAAAAGAAAAAAGAAAACAGAATCCTTGAAAAGGTAAGATTAGCCCTTCAAGAATCTACCGATAAATTAGCATACACGAACGAGGTTTTTGAGAAAGATTCAAGCAAACCAGGTTGTCTGCAACAAAAAATATGTCAATTTCAGAAAAGTAATTCTCTGAAAATGTAAAAGAAAAGCTTACTTGTTGCTGTGGGATTGGTGCAGAGCGAGGCTCGGAAGGCTGAGATTCAGAAGGAGGAGGTGGAGGAGGAGGAGGAGGAGGATGAGGTTGAGGTTGAGGCTGACGAGGAGGAGGCGGCGACGGAGTTGCAACTCTGGTACCGCTATTAATTACAATCCTCAAAGGGTTGGTGGGGTTCAATCTATGGAACATCGAGAGCTGAAATTCTTCGTGGTTATGGCGATTTTCAGCATTATTGTAATTGGTCTGGACGACTCTCTGCTCAAAACCCACTTCACCTTTTTCCAAATCCTCAGTCTCTTCTTCCTTTTCCTCCTTCTTGTTTCCATTTCCTTCTCTCACTTCAGCTTCTGCTTCATTTCCTCCCTCAACCACCTACCACCACACGACGAACAAAAAGAAAAAATAAAAATAAAACTTCACATAAATGGCAAAACCACTGTCAAGCTGAAAAAAGACAGAAAGAACATGCAAAGCAGAATATTTAGCTCACGGGTTCTTCAGCACCCATTCACACGTTGACGTGTCCTTCGGTGGCTGTGACGGTGGTGATGGACTCCGGAGGCAGCGGATACGGCGTCGCTAACGGTGTCTGTCTAGAATGTTTTATTTTTCTTTACGAGGTGAGGATTCTGTGGTAGATCATAGATGACGTTATTTGTTATGCCCGTTATTTTCACTCGGCCTTTTCACACCATACCCCATAGTATCAGACTATGTGAGACCCTTTTTCATTACGAAACTATACCAGACATGAGACAGGGATGAGCAAATTATTTATCTTTCCATGAATTTCAGCTAAATTACATCTTATGCCATTTGTTTTAAAATATGACGTATCTAATTTACAAACTATTATGTGGTCATGCATGGTCCACCGTCCACAAATGGCAATATTTATGATTAATAAATAATTAAGTTGCTATAAATTTTATATTTTATATTGGATATAAATATAAATATTGATATTAGAGATGTGTTATAAAATTACGATAAATCAGTCTATATTTCCATAAAGAAGTACCTAAATTATATGTTGTTTCTTTTATTATAACTATTCAAAGTTAAAATATAAAAATTTCAAGAATAATATGAAATTTATTATTTATAAATTTATTAAATTAATATATTTTAAAATATACTTATTTCAATATCATTTATTTTTTCCATAAATTATTAATAGAAATTGATTATTTTTTAAATTAGTTACATACATATAAAATATGCAATATATATTACATAAATAATTATGAATATGTTTTGGGCCAAAATAAATGTGGTTGTAACCTATCTTTTATTGAGAAGGAATTTAGTGTAATGTATGATTCGTTGTAACATATACTTTGTAACTTTTTATTTGGAATCTCTCAAAGAAAATGAAAATAATTATCTATGTAAAGTTTTTTAATTATAAACATTTTTGGCCAGCAATTATAAACATAAAATTATAATCTCACACCATGTCATGACATGAACTTGATTGCATTTATTATATATAAAATTATAACCTTAAGTAAAACATAAAATTAATTTTATTAATTTAAAATAGATTAGATAAAATTATTTGTAAAACATATAAAGTGAAGTAAATAATATTGGATCTAATTTATCATGGGTTTTCAAAAAATAAATGTAGTTTAATGAAGCGTGTACTCTGGGATTTGGGTGCGTGAGGTTCAGGGTAGAAGGATTGTTCTATCATCCATGTTGGCGAAGAAGGTTATGATGATGAATTCAACGGTTGAGATTGACTAATGGGTATGATGACGAAGAATAATGATTAGATTCCCTATGAAAAAGACAGACGCAAGAACTAAATGGACCCCACATGGCCACCACCTTGCTTATCTGATTTTTTGGTACAAATATATAATACGTATTAATATTATTTTTCTGAAACTATGTTTAACTGAATGGTATGAATTAAATATAGGAATTAAAATTAATTAAATATTTTAATTTTTTAAAAAATATTTTTATTCAATTTTTTCTCATTTTATGATGAATTAAATAGAGTATTTTTTTTAAATACATAATAAATATCATTTCATACCAATAAGTATATTTTTTCAAACATTAAGTATTTTTGGCCTTTTCAAAAAAACTATTTGAGAAATAAAAATTTTAGTTCAATGAATTCTTCACGTGTGTTAAATGGGTCTCTTCTAGGAGAATAGATATCTTTGTAGCCGTTTTCATAGATTTTTCCCCCCTAAACTGATCTTCATTTGATGGCCCTTAAAAACTGATCTTCATTTATTTATGTTTAAGAGAGAGGATGACATATTATGATATAATTATGTACGCGGTTCATATTTTTATCATTATGCTCGTTCACTCTTTTGTCCCCTTCCGAATACATTACGTACATTTATTTTAGTAAATGAAAAATATTTGAATTGGTTTTTCTCTTACTTGTTTTATGTTTCATATTATCCTTAAAAGTAAAATTTAGAAGAAACTATTGATTTAGCTTTTAAAGTAATAATTTTTTTAGTAAACATTTATTTATCTTTGACAAACTAAAATATAATTCCAATACAAACTAAAATAAATGATTATTGTCAAAATAAAACTTTATAATTTATTTTTATTATTTTTTATTTATTTTTAAAAATATATTTAATTTTATTTTTTATTTTTATAATGTATATATGAAACAAAACTTAGCTCACCATGGGTCTGTTTGGTAGAAGAAGATGAGAATGTGAAAACAGGGGTCAGCTATCACCATGACATGCATTGAAGTATTCAGCACTGAACAGGATAGCATTGAGGAGGATTTATTTTTGTCAAAAAATTAAGTAATTGAGCTTATATATTTAAAATGTTTTTTTCAATCAAATTAGGATAAAAGGGTTTTTTTTTTCATAAATTATCATACTATTAAATCTTGTTATCAATACTTCTAGCTTATTGCTAAATTTAAAATGCACTTATTCTAATTTGATTGGAAAAAAGTTTCTTGCCTATATAAGTTTAATAAATATGTTAGTTGTCTTCATTTATGTTTTAATTAATTAGAATATGGGTCTTGTTCTTTGAAAGTGAGTCATACTGTTAATTACTTATGAATAATTTGATGACAAAAAAACTTACATACTTTTTTTTTTTGGAGATAAACAAGCTTACATACTTTTTCTCATATATTTTTGTATTATTTTTAATTAAAAATTAAAATATGGATTTTTAATTATCATATATTTAATTATAAACCCTATAATGAAAGTGTTAACATTTTAAACTTAATAAAATTTAAAAAAGTTTACATATCAAATTTGAATTGAAATACATCACGAAATATATATAAGGAAAATTATATAATTTTTTTAAAGTTATTTTTTATTGGATATAGAAATAAATATAGATTGAGATACAAAAGAGAAAAGACATTTTCAGTTAATAAAAATATTTTTAATTTTTTTTTATTTATAAAGGAACACAATCGGGGTGCACGTTATTAGCTGTGACTGTTCAAGAGGGCTGCATCTCTTATTCCAAATTTGGAAGATTATTATGTTATGGGTGCAGAATGGTAATACAAAATAAATATCATTAAGTATTAAGTAATAATAATAAAGATATGATAAGAAAATATATTTCTTTCTATTGAGCAGCCAAATGCGATTACAAAGTAGTTAATGATAAAGTTTCAATAGTTCAAGCTTTTTAAGACAAGAAGAGAAGATGGACAGCCAAAAAGGATCTTTTATTCGTTGGCCAAAAAAAAAAAACGATTTCTCATTGAAGGTGGAAGAGTACATACCAGAGTGTCCATGTATAAAATCTAATGTTTCTTATTTTCCGCTTTTTTAAAATAAAATCTCTGCACGTGATAAACATTAATTAATTGAATTTACTAATACTTCTTGTAATATCCTCACTTGGGAGCTAGTGGACAATTGAAAATTAATTCATTTAAAATGTAAATATTATTGAAGTGAATTTTATCTTTTCTAATAATAAAATATTATATATTATATATATATGACTAAGAATTAAATTTAAGATAATATGCTTAAAAATTACAGTCAACATTCTTGAAATTCCAACTAATTTATACTTTCTCCGTTTTTTAATATAAGGGGCAATTTGGAGAATTTCTATATTTCAAAATATAAGAGACATATGAGGTTTGTTTGGTGTATGTAATGACTTTTTTCTAAAATATTCCTAGTTAAGATAATATGTTTTCAATATAATTCATGTGTATTAATTGCATGATAAAATAGTTATTAATATTAAATGAGGATATTTTTTAAAACTACTTTATATTTTTAATAAATTTATTATTTTTTTTAATTTATATGATTTTGTCTCTTATTTTTTATATTAAAGAAGGGGAGAAGTAATTTGCTTGAAAAATTAGCAAATAATGTTATGGTGGCAACCCAAATTATTGTACGTGCACTCTCCACGTGGGTCGTACCAAACAAGTCACCATTGTTAGCCGCCATTCTCCAATTCAAAATGTGAACGCAAATCTCACAAAATACATTCAAGGCTTATTTTGAAATGTATCATTAGATTCATGACCCCCGTCTTTATTTATTTTCACCAATATTTATGTGTTCAATACTAATATCAATTAATCTAAACTCTACCGATGAAGTTCTAATTTGGTGAAAGCTCTCATATTGTAATATGTTTAAAAAAAAATAGTGTCCTATATCATTTAATCCAATTATGATATATTTCCACAATTCCAAAATATATTGGGAAATTTTTAATACATGTTTTATTTTGAAATATAAGAATAAATAATTTTTATTTGATAAATTCATGTATTTTTTTAATTTTACTCTTGTTTAAGATAGATTTATTATCATGAGATATGTGTTAAAGAAAAGTTAAGCGTGAACATTAAGTTAGGAGCATTTATAAAAAAAAAAAATTCTTTATGATATGTTTAAGATATTTGATTAGTTGTTTAATTTTAATACTCGATCATATTTATAAAAATTATCTTTTTAAGATTTTTACATAAATTAAGAAAATGATTAAATATTCTATAATATTATAAATTTTAATAATATTTTATCACAATATCCTTAATTTAAATGCTCTTTTAAATGGTAAATTTAATATTAATGAAGGGTAAAATAGTAAAATAAATAATTAATATTTTTTTTAAATTTTAAAATGATAAATATTATAAAAAAAATCTAACAAACCATTGAGAAACAGTTTTTATAAATTGGATGGAGTAATTTAGTTATTTGTTATTTATATCTAAATCACATTTACTTCTTTCTTTATCTATTTTTTTTTTTATTTTCCAAGTGTTAGAGGACACAGATTAAAGTTACTTTCTCTAGAATCGAAGTGCTGTGTTTCCCTTATGGGAAAAGCTCAGTTGAAACTTGAAGTAAGAGACGACAGATAAAAGTCGCATTTGGTGACTTGGATCCTACTCATTCTGTCATTTCCACCATTTCCACCTTCCAACCAACCAATTTTCTCAAGACACAAACATTATTGTCCTTTTTTTTTTTGGTTTGTAGTCTTATATATCAATATAATATATATATATATATATATTTATATAGACAACAGTACGCTGGTGCAGTACTAACTACTACTATATTCACAATTAATGAATAATTCAACCTTTTTAATTTTTTTAACACGCATTTCATTGATATTTAAGCAACTTTTTTTTTTATTTCTTTAATATTTCTCCACATATATATTTTTCATAGAATTCAAATGTTAGAAAGGAGAGTACAATATTAATTTTTTTTAAATCTTTTTACCAACAAAAAACTTTAAGTTATTGCATTGCACATTTAAATAACTTAGCTCATAAGAAATCTACTTTGATTGTTTACTTTAAACATATATAATTCTACTGTAAAAAAATTTATTCACTATTTACTAGTATGTGTGTCATTATCAATTTTAGAACCTAACTAGTCGTAAGCTTTAAAATTTTTAAAAGTGAAAAATGTATTTATTTTTTTTAAGATTAAAAGATTGGATAGTTGAATTATAAATATTTTTTGGGATTGATTTGTGTTCTTTTTAGAATTTAAAATTCAAACTTTTAAAACTTGTAACATTTTGAGTAAAAAAAAAATCACTATTCTAGCTTATTTTTATAAACAATCCCATGGATTAATAATCTTGTATGCAGAGTTAAAGTCTAATAGACGAATATATATATATATATATATTTATGTATTATATGTTTTGTAAAGCTTGTAATAATGAAACCATCAATATGTATGAGTATGACGAACAATTTCTACTATGACCTCAATACGTTTCTTCCCAGAAATTACAATCAATGTTGTCAGAACCGGACCGAATATTGAACCGGACAAGTCACTAGTTCAAGGTTCAATGGTTCGATCGAGATTGAACCGGGGTCGGACCGGTAGTGATTAAAATAATATATTTAAAATAAATAATATAAGTTTAAACAAATTTTATAACTTAATTAAAGTCTCAAACTAAATAATATTGAATTATCAATCTATTATTTATCACAAATAAATTATTATTGAGTTTCATAACTCAATATTTTAATTTAAATAAACTAATATTCATCTATAATTATATTTTGAGTTCAAAATAGTAAGTTAATAATTTATTATTTATTAAGTAAATATATAAGTTTTAATAGTTATATATCATAATAATGCTTATATAATATTATAATATATAAAAAAACATATTTTGTACTAAAAATAATGTTATCTTATCTTAAAAATTAAAAAGAATTTTTTAAAAAAACTTGAAAAAAAAAATACTTCAAAACCGGTTCAAACCGGTTTAGGACTGGTTCAAGGCCGGTTTCACCGGTTCTCACCGGTTCTGAACAGTGCCGGTCTTGGACTACAACCAGACGGGACCAGGTACCAGTTCCCGGTCCGATCGGTCGAACCGCCCGGTCCAGTCCAGTTTTAATAACATGGATTACAATAGAACGTAGTACATAAGGAAAGAGTGGTTCAACTTGAGCCATGAGGAATTTTTACATGTGGGACCCCAGATGTTGAGTTCAAATCAACTTGATATTCAATATGCCTTTTGAAATTTGCTGTGTTAATTTTGAACTCCCACTTAACAATTAATGTTCACCAACTATTTTCTCTAGTTTCCACCAAGTTTTCAAAAACAGCAGCCACACTACTGTTCCAAGGTTTGATGACCCATGAAACCATACCGTGATAAGTTGAAAAACATCAATTTATGGATTGTGGATTAGCATTAATTGATTTTAAGAGAACTTGCTATATTTTAGTCATACTGTGAGTTGTTACATATGCCTAATCTCTTCTTCTCCTTGCTATCTCCTTCTTGTGGTCTCTGGTAATTAAGAGAATGGATTACTCTTTAGTACAAGTTTGGTATGATTTAAACTTGATCTAGATAGATAATATGCATAACAGTCCCCATCCAATTCACCTCAAAGAAAAACTAATTTCATTCCAAATATTTTCAATTTTACAAGTCATAATATACAAGATAAATAACTTCTTTATGTTGAGCATAAAGAGACATCTCTGAGTCTATAAATACATCACGAAGCCATGGTCAATTGTGGAAAAAATCACACTAAGCCTCAAAACTAGCTCCTTTACTTTTATTTGGTTTGAGGTTTTTTAAGGGAAGGAAAGGGGATTAAATTCCTTCCCCTTGTTTAGCTAAAAAATTGAAAGGATCTCCTCCCCCACCCCTTTATAAATTTCCCCTAAATTAGGGTTTTTTGGAGGAGAAAAGTATTTATTACTCAATTCCCTTCAATTCTTTTTTTAATCAAATAAGATTTTATTAAAATTTCTGCAATTTCTTCTTCTCCAATCCCACCAAATAAGAAAATTTTAAAATCTCTCCAATTCCTTTTCCTCCAATCCCTTTCATTAAAATTCCTCTAATTTCCTTAAATGAATCAAACAGAGCTAGTCTTGCCAGTACTTTTAATCATGTCATTCAACAAAAGCGGGTTACAATCAATATATATATGTATGTAGGTATGTTTGTATATATAAATTTATAAGAATATGAACCATAAATAATATGACTTATTTTAGATTTCATGTAGTGCACATGGCAGGCCTCTAGTTATAAAATAAAAAGACAGATACAGAAAAATAGCTCAGCAACACTCAACACCTTCATGTGGACATCCTGTTAGAAGACTAATCTCCAGGTGTATGCAAAGACACAAACCACATTGGTTGTTCATCGATTCAATGCAGTTCAATGCATTTGTTACACCTGGAACAACCTGAAGAAAGGTATAGCTATTGGCCGTGCCGCCAATGTGTATATATATATATATACGCATAAAATGTAAACTTAACACATGAGACGTATGAATGTACAAGTTACAACCTGATCTTATGAAACACTATGAAATCTGTTAAAATATTATTATGGCCTGCAGATAAACACAAAAGAAATATGGATGGAAAATTTACAGCAACCAGTTTATTGATATTTTCAGCTAAGTTCAGTGGGAATATTAGCCAAAACTCTCAATGGAAGCGCTCACAAGGAAATCAGAAAAGAAGAAAACTCTCAGAAGGAGGAATGACTCAGAGGAGAAATCACATAATTTTCCATGCATGCTACAGTACCCTACACGTAGGGGTGTGCATGGGCCGGGTTTTACCCCCGCCCGAAACCCGACCCATGCACACCCAGGTTGGGCCGGGTTAGGTACCGGTCCGGCCCGATACCACATACTTTTTTAAAAATATTAAAAATAAAATAAAAAATAACTTTATATATTAATGAAAAAAATTTAATTTTTAATGTAAAAGGAAATTTTTTTAAAAATATAATGTTAGGATAGAAATTAATTTTCTTAAAAATTATAAATTTTTACAACTATACATTATTTTTATATAATATTAAATTAAGAAATCAATTTAAAATTTTAAATAAAATTAAAATATCAAAATCTTACAAAGTTTTTTATAGTAATCAAATAATAAATATAAGATATATAGAAAAAACCTTATAAAATCAATTAATATATATAAAATAATATATTTTAAAATATATTTATATATATTTATATATAGTTCGGGTTGGGCTGGGTCAAATGGACGAACCCGAAGCCCAGCCCAACCCGAACAAAACCTGGCCCGGTTAGCCCAATAGGACCGGGTTGGACTTGGGCCAACCGGGCCACGGGTTTTTTGCACACCCCTACCTAGACGTGACTTATATATCCTCATTCTCCCTAATTTTCCATGTGCATTTCCTAATTCGGTTACTGCGCCTTGGCTCAATAGTTGCCACCTCAGCAATATTCTTCTCCCTTCCCATATTCTCTGAATCGTTTGACACCTGTCCCTCATGCATTTTGGTGCATATCGTTACATTACCTTCCCCATCAAGGTTGACCTTGTCCCCAAGGTCAAAGTCTGGAAAAGCAGACTGAATATAAGAGAGAGGTTCCCAAATAGTCCTGTTAATACCAGCCCATTGAATTAAAAGCTGTGGTTCCCAAGTGTCATGAGCTCGGACAAGAGGAGTGTCAAGGACAGCTTGTGGCATCAGAAGAACCCGAGAATCATCATTAAGGAATGGAATAGGCACGTACGAATCAGCTGGTTCACCTTTACACTTCTTAAGCAAGGACACATGAAAAACATGGTGGATTTTGGCCGTGTCAGGTAGTAACAGAAGATAAGCAACATCGCCGATACGTTCAAGAATGCGGAAAGGGCCAAAGTAACGAAGTTCCAACTTCTCATTTTTCTTAAGATAGACCGAATGTTGTCTGTAAGGTTGAAGTTTAACATAAACCCAATCATCAATGTCAAAATGAAGCTCAGTACGGATCCTATCAGCAAACTTCTTCATCCGGTCCTGCGCTCATGAAAGATTAGCTTTGAGTTGATCCAAGACAGCATCTCGAAGCAGTAACTGATGATGAATATCAAATGGAACCCCATCAGAATGGTTATGTCGAATAAGGGAAGGAGGATCACGACCATATAGAACTTTGAATGGTGTCATGCCAATTGCCGTGTGAAAAGATGTGTTATACCATAATTCAGCTCATGGTATGTATTGAAGCCACAGACGAGGGGAGTGATGAACAAAGCATCTGAGGTACATCTCGAGGCACTTATTGAGAGCTTCGGATTGACCATTTGATTGAGGGTGGTAAGAGGATGACATCTGTAAAGTAGTGCCCTGCAATCGAAAAAGATGGCACCAAAAGGAACTAGTAAAGACTTTGTCACGGTCTGAGACAATAGAACGAGGAAATCCATGAAGCTTAACAATATTTTGGATAAATGCTTCAGCAACAATGAGACTAGTATAATTGGGTTTGAGAGGAATGAAATGGGCATATTTTGATAAACGGTCAATGACAACCATGATAACAGAGTAACCTTTAGCAACAGGAAGATGGGTAATAAAGTCCATCGACACATCTTCCCAAACTTGGGAAGGAATAGGTAAAGGACTGAGAAGTCCAGCCGGGTGCAGTTGTGATGTCTTTGCTTGTTGACACGTAGTACAATGATCAACAAAATGTTTGATATCACTGCGCATACTTGGCCAATAAAAATTGGCAGCAATGCGATGAAAAGTGTGCAAAAAACCTGCATGACCTCCCACAGGGGATGAATGAAATTCTAGCAAGATGAGATGAATGAGAGCACGAGCTTCAGAAGGAATGACCAAACGTTGATTCCAAAAAAGTAAGTTATCCCGTACTGTATACGAGGGCATAGATGTTGGGTTATCACGAAATTGCTGAAGAAGTCGTTGCAATGTAGGTGAAGCCTGAAGTTGAGGTATCAAGTCATCAAAAAATTTGGTGTGAAGCCCTGAAAAAATCAAGTAACATGAACGAGAAAGGGCATCAGCAGCAATATTAGATTTACCATACTTGTATTCAATAGAGTAATGAAAACCAAGGAGCTTAGGCAAAAACGCCTCTTGCTCAGGTGTTTGAAGAGTCTGGTTAGTAAGATGTTACAGACTACGTTGATCAGTGCGAATAATAAAGAAATGACCCAGTAAATAGTGACGAAATTTAGCAACAGCTTCAGTGATGGCATAAAGCTCACGAGCATAGGTTGATTGCAACTGCATATGAGGGGATAATTTTTTTGAAAAATAAGCCAAAGGATGGCTAGCTTGGCTGAGAACTGCTCCAATGCCTTGGCCTGAAGCATCTGTTTCAAGAATGAAAGGTTTGGAGAAATCGGGCAAGGCTAGAACTGGAGCACGAGTAATAGACTCCTTCAAAGCAGAGAAAGCATGAGAAGCAATTGGGGTCCAATGAAAATTATCTTTCTGTAATAACTGGGTAAGAGGAGCAGCAATAGCAGCATAATTTCGAATAAAACGTCTGTAGTAACCCGTGAGACCCAAAAATCCACGCAATTGTGTAATGTTAATAGGGGGCCAATCCAGGATGGCTGTAATCTTCTGTTTATCCATTGTAACACCAGAAGAAGTCACCACATGACCAAGGTATTCGATCTGTTGCTGACCAAAAGAGCATTTAGAGAACTTGGCGAATAATTGATGCTCTTAAAGCTTAGAAAGAACAGCATCCAAATGTTGAAGGTGGAGTAACCAGGAAGCACTATACACCACTATATCGTTAAAAAATACCAGAACAAACTTCCGAAGATACTCATGAAAAATGGAATTCATCACTGATTGGAAAGTAGCCGGGGCATTTGTAAGCCCAAAAGGCATAACAACCCATTCATAATGGCCATGATGAGTACGGAAGGCTGTCTTGTGACGATCTTCAGGACGGACCAAAATCTGGTGGTATCCAGATCGTAAGTCAAGTTTAGAGAAAAACTTTGAACCATGGAGTTCATCAAGTAACTCATCCACGGTAGGAATGGGAAATGAATCTTTCACTGTAGCTGCATTAAGAGATCGATAATCAACACAAAAATACCAGGATCCATCTTTCTTTTTAATAAGAAGTACTGGGGCTGTAAAGGGACTAGTGCTAGGTTGAATGAGACCCTGCTGCAACATATCATTTACCATAGACTCAATAAGAGTCTTCTGAAAGTGTGGATATCGATAAGAACGGACCTTGATCGGAGCAACCCCATCAATTAGAGGAATAGAATGGTCCTGTGGTCTAGAAGGAGGTAAACCCCGTGGAACATCAAAAACAATCTGATATTGAGAAAGCAGAGTAGCTAGATCTGAGGGCATAGAATTAGGGATACTGAAAGAGTCAGGTGTCGTGGACAGTGTAAAACACTGTAAAGTAAAAAGTGCATCAATACTATGAGTGGCAGTATAACGTTGAAGTTGATGAAAATGAGCCAGGGTTGGCCGCAGTAATGATTAACCACGAAGAGTGACAAACTGACCATTTTGATAATATCGAATGGTATGAGTGCTATAATAAGCAACATGTGGGCCCAAAGTAGCTAGCCAAGCAGAACCTAGAACTACCTCTGCCCCATAAAGAGGTAAAACATAGACATGGCAAAAAATTCGGTGACCATTAATGCATAGTGGAAGATCACGAATAATACCTTCACAGGTTAAGAAGTTGCCATCACCCACGAATACATGTAAACCAGGTGCAGGTTCAATGGGTAAAGCAAGGTGATGTGCAATACGGGGCTGAATGAAATTGTCAGAACTACCTCCATCCAAAAGGACTTCAACAGAAGAACCAAGAATGACCCCTGCAAATCTAATAGTGCCAGAACTAGAACACCCTTGATAAGCACAAAGAGACAAATGCACTAGAGGAGAATCATCAGTGTTGCAATCACCTAGAGGAGAATAATCAGAAAGGTCTTTAGACTCCATTTGCATGATCAAATAGTGACGATTTGGGCACTTATGATCCCAGGAATACTTGGCATCCCAGGTAAAACAGAGACCCTTCTCACGACGAATCTGCATTTCTGCAAGAGACAATAGCTTGATCGGTGGTGACGGTTTGGAGGCCGGAGCAGGTAATAAGGGAGGTAGAGAGGATTTGGAAGTCGTCGCTGTCAATGCAGGGTTAACGGGAAAGAGAGCCGTTGGAGTTGTTGATTTGAAAGTAGTCGGGTTGGAAAAACCATATCGGTTACGAGGAGTTCCAACCATTGTATTTCATTCATCATATAACCGGGCAAGATCGACAGCACGTAATAATGAAGTAGGAGACTGAGTCACAACGTCACGTCGAATATCAGGTTTGAGCCTACTAATGAAACAATCAAGTAAAGCATCATCTGATAACCCTTGGACCCAATTAGCCAACATCATAAACTCGGTGTAATATTGGGTGACCGAAGAAGTCTGAGAAAGCTTGAAGAGTTTGGGCTGAGGACAATCGAATTGTGAAGGCCCAAACTGAGATTCAATAGCAGTAGTTAACGCAGTCCAGGAAGGAATTTAATTATTCTTCTGGAGTAGCTGAAACCACGGAACAACAGTGCCCTCCATATGGACTGCAGCGATTGTTAGACGTTGAGGATCTAGAGTGTCATAATATGAGAAGAATTGCTCAGCCTTGAAAATCCAATTAAGAGGGTCGGTGCCGTCAAAGCGAGGAAAATCAAGTTTGACTTGACGAGTCTGAAGCATAGAAGTAGATATAGATCCTGGGGAAACAACCGGTGAAGGTCCGATGGCTAATTGAATGGTGAGCTATTGAATGTTGCGAGTAAGAGTTTTAAGGGAAGTGGTCACTGAAGCTTCGAGACGATCAATACGAGCCTTGCTAGCATCTTCAACTCAATCAAAATGAATGTTGTAATTGTGGTCACGCTGATCTATCAATTCGGAAAGGCGTTTAAGCTCCGCAACGAGTTCCTTCAAGCGAGTATTGTCAGCCATCGAAGGACAACGAGAGCACCAAATATGTTATGACCTACAGATAAACACAAAAGAAATATGGACAGAAAATTTACAGCAACCAGTTTATTGATATTTTCAGCTAAGTTCAGTGGGAATCTTAGCCAAAACTCTCAGTGGAAGCGCTCACAAGGAAATCAGAAAAGAAGAAAACTCTCAGAAGAAGGAATGACTCAGAGGAGAAATCACATAATTTTCCATGCATGCTACAGTACCCTACACGTAATTTATATATCCTCATTCTCCCTAATTTTCCATGTGCATTTCCTAATTCGGTTACTGCGCCTTGGCTCAATAGTTGCCACCTCAGCAATATTCTTCTCCCTTCCCATATTCTCCGGATCGTTTGACACCTGTCCCTCATGCATTTTGGTGCATATCGTTACAAATATATCCCAGCAGCAAATCTCTATTAATATCTATCGGTGAAGATGAAAAATGAGACAAAATTAAACAAGGAGAATCAAATAAATTGGAAGAGTTAACTAATAAAAGGTTATTATGCTATGGAATACCTTAACATCAGTCCAGATGCTACTGTGCAACAGGCAATTCAATAAGGACTGCAGTCGTATTTATTTGGAAACCTCTTTGCTTGATATGGTAGTGTTCAAGAGAGAGAAAAGTGTGCCTTTGAAGGAGTAGAAGATTTTAATTTAACAATTAGAATATTACATCTTATTTAAACTTTCCTCCTTCTAGTATTACTATATCTATATTTTCCATTTTCAGGTATTAGTTGATAAGACTTCTCAAGGCATTTGGTTGAATACTATACGTTTAAGTACACAATTTAATCAGTTTAAAATTAGTATGTCTCCTGCTGTATGGAAGAGCTGTGGTTCACCTCCCATGAAAATAAGAAGTTTCCCTATATTCATCCAGTAACCATTTTTAGCTTTACATATCGTGAACACAATTATCACCCCCCCAAAAAAAATGTGAACACAATGACGTAGCAATATAGTAATACTTCTTTTTTGGTGAATAGTATTTCTTCTTTTTTCTTTCATTGATAAGTAAAACTGATGGGCCTGCCAGGCCCAATATTAATGTTTATAATAGGTCCAGAATGAGGCAACATGGTGGTCAGATCAGTGGGCTGGACTAGGCCCATGTGTGTGTTATGTGCTGACCCATTAGTGAGTAGTTTTGACTTTTGATAATCAAATTCCTATCAAAAACATATAGAAAAGAAAAATGCATCGAAAAAAATATATATATAGAAAAAGAAAGCAAGATAGAAGGTAATAACAGACAAAGGGCATCAGTACTGGAAAAACTATGGGAAAGGTAAAAACTGTCAGCATAAACTTTTACGCTAGATAACACCACTGTGGCAGTATGGTAAATGTGACATTTCCATTTACTGGACCAAGAGTTCGTTCCAGGGTACCCGAAAGACTTAGGTTAGGTAGACAGTACATCAAAAGTCGAACGACAGTAGAAGCTAAAATAACTTTCATAAAAGACAAGGTGTTGAATTACCAAAAATATACTGGACTCAATTGCTAATACTTCTGCCCCATCTATTCTGCTTATCATACAGAGATTGAGATGCAATTTTAAGAAAATGGCTGTTCCATTTTCTTTAAACAATCAGATGAATGCTTATAGTGTTTACTTCCAATCTCCATTGAAACTGCTTGCAATCATAAACATCAATTTTACCAATAATCTTTGCAAGAACATAGACCTCCATTAAATCTGTGAAACCGTGCTCTATCTCGCACAATAATCTCCCTATTATAAATCTTTGATATAATTTTGATCACGACATGACAGTCCATACATATTCTAAGGGTTTTTATAACTCGAATTGGGGTCCCATCGATTGTACTAATTAAACCAAATGCCACAGCCAACTTCTCACTGTGATAATTCAATGCATTCTCCTTGTCCTCCTCCCCTATATCATGTAATACAAGATTAGTCTCAGCTGCATATCCATAGGCTTTAATCCTGAACTTAATCTCATCCAGCTTTGCATAAATCTCTCGGGAGTTCGGGTAACTCTGATCACCATTTACAAACATGAGTAACTCACCTTCTACTTCCATGTAACTAAATCCAGGCACCTTCTTCACATCCCTACTTTTCATGGCCTGCCTCACCCTCCCTACATCATCCCATCTCTTTTGAGCTGCATAAATGTTTGATAACAACACAAAATCCCCACAACTGATAGATCCCATCTCCACCAGTTTCTTTGACGCCATCTCTGCCATTTCCACATCCCCATAAGTCTTGCTGGCCCCAAGCAAAGTCTGCCAAAGTACTCCATCAGGGAACATAGGCATAGAGTATATAATATCACAAGCTTCTTTGAGCCTTCCTGCTCGACCCAATAAATCAACCACACTTCCATAGTGCTTAATGTCGGGTTTCACCCCTGACCTCATCATTGAATCAAACAAGCTAACACCCTCTTCCACCAAACCAGCATGGTTGCATGCACACAATGCAGCAAGATATGATACAGCATCTGGATGCACTCCATTTACAGCCATTTGACCCAAAAGATCCAATGCCTTATGTCCCTCGCCATTCATTGCCAATGCCATGATCATCGTATTCCATGTTATGATATTTTTCCTACAACTCATGTTATTGAAGACCGAATAAGCTTTATCAAGAAACCCACATTTTGCATACATATCAATAACAGCATTACAAACAATCACATTCATGTCTAGTTTTTCATTCACTATATACCCCTGAATATTTTCACCTTGTTTTAAAGCACCCAATTGTGAACAAGCAGAGAGTGCACCAAGAACAGTGACCTCATTGGGCTTCCAGCCCTCCTCCTTCATTCTGTCAAACAAAGCCATGGCTTCATTGGGTCGATTCCCCTGTGCTAACCCAGAAATCAATGCATTCCACGAAGCAATATCACGCATAATCATTTCATCAAACACCTTCTTTGCACCATCCAGATCACCAGATTTGGCGTACACATCCAGCAAAGTGGTCTGCAACAAAACATCAGCTTCGACCCCAAACCGCACAATCTGAGAATGTATCTGCGAGGCTTCAGAGAGAGCCAAAGCACGCGCGCACGCCTTCAGGACAAACGAACATGTTAGAGCATCCACCCTTTGTGACCTCCGCAACATGGTGCAGTACCATGAGATGGCTTGTGTGGGCTGGGAGCTCTGCGCCAGGCCTCGAACAATGGCATTCCAATCATTGGTGGAAGGTGTTTGGATTTGCCGGAAAAGTTCGGTGGCCAAAGAAAGGTTGCCGGAGGGAGAAACTGCGCAAAGCTCAAGGAGCTTGGTGCGGGACGGGTGGAATTGGAATCGGCCGGTGGTAATAAGATGAGCTTGAAGTTGCTTAATGTGAAACAGAGAAGAGCATTTCTGTAACAGCGAGTCGAAGTGGTAGGCCATTCCATGGATCGACGAAGCGGGAAAGACCAAACCAATTTAACTACATTAGAGTCCGTTTGGTTAGCTGAATCATGAGGAAAAGTGAGGGAAAGGAGACAAGTCTCCAGGGCCTTGCACGTTTGGTTGGCAAATTAGCTTCTGACGAGGAGAGATCTTTCATCTATACGTGGGAGAGATCTTTGCTTCGCATATTGGACGGAGTGCTGAGGGTGGCGAGGGAGAGGGAGTGAGCAAAGTCACAAATACCCTACATCAGTGACTCATTTCTTTTTTGTCAGCAAATGCCAAATGGTAATTTGCGAGACGTGTATGAGGCATGAGGGGACATTGATACGTTACAAAATAATTTAGTTCTTGATAGTTAATAGTGTATATTTTCCTTAGGGCATGTTTGGTTTGCAGAATTATGAGGAATGGATTAGAATGGAATAGTTGGGAATAGAATGAAATAGAATCTTATAAATCAAAATTTTGTTTGGTTTATCATGGGAAAGATATAGGTAATAAATTAAACTTTTTTTGTTTGACATAAGTAAATAATGGAATGAAATGTAAATAATATACAAAAAGTTAGAATTGTACCTAAGTAAAAATTTAGCCCAACATCAATTGTTTTAATACTGTGTTGGTAATGTAACTTTTTGTTTTCTTTTTTTTTAGTTACAAACAGGTGACATCTTTTTTCTTTTCTCAGACAATAGTCTCATATTTTAAGCTTTTAAATATTTTTATTTTTATTAAATAAAAAATATCTAAGCATAAATTGAAATGTAAAAAATAGAAGGGAAACTTATGTATATTTCAATTCTTATTATTTTTTATTTTAAAATTTTTTAATTAAATATTTTTAGAGAAAAAAATCATATAGGAAAAATTACACTAAATAACTTGTAGGAATTATTGAAGAATTTTCAAGAAAAAATGGGGTACATAATTTGTGAAGGGTATTTTAAGAATAATATTTCATAATTAAGGTCATTTCTATTATTTGGTCTCTATTTCCAGTGGTAAGAATAAGTAAAGTCAGGGTTCAAGGTATGAGTTAACTCCTAAATCTCTGATCATCTTCGTTCCCATGGGAGTCCAAATTCCTACTCTCATGTCCTACCAAATAATCCAAGTATGAGAATAGAATCTGGATTCTCACTTCATGGACACCTAAGAAATGAACAAAACAAGTTGTTAGTTTATTTTTTACTTTTTGTTTTTCTTTTTTCTTACCAACTACTTAGTTTCATACTATAGCTGATTCGAAATTTTTAGTTAAGGAAATAAAAATGAATTTTTTAAAAAAATTAAAAACTTATTTCTATTTTTTATAATTGATAATTAAAGCACCTATTTTATTAATAACTTTTCCATATCATTAATTTTTTTTACGAAAACATCATTTGAATAATTTTTAATTAAATTAAAAACATTGAATTTTAAAATAAAAATATTATTTTATTATATTGTTTTCATTAATGAAATGTGAATTTTTTATTGATTGCTAAAATTATTTATTATGATATATTTTATTAATAATGATTATTAAAAATTAATTAATTTCACACATTTTATTTTTAATAATAATTAAAAATTATTATTTCATATATTTTGTTATTAATAATAGTTCATACTAATTGATAACAGTAATTAAAAATAATTATTTTATCATATTTTGTCACTAATAATAATTAGGGACTTTATTTTACATAAATCCATTATTAAAAAGGAGAAGCATTTTGGGAATTTTATATTTTTACTCTCCTTTCCCATCTATTTTTCATACAAACCAGATAATTTTTCTCCCATTAAACATCTCTCTTTTCCTAAGCATATCAAATATTTTTTATAATCGTATCTCTCATTTCCTTTTCGTACCTCTCATCATTTTCTTTCCCCCAGTTTAGTTTCTGCAGATCAAACAGGCCCTTATTTCCTCATGCGGAAGTTGAAATGCTTCTTTTTTAGTCTCACACACCCACACATATTCCATTTTTTTTTGTTAAATATAAATATTTTTAATATTAGATATTGTATTTAAAATATTTGATATGTTTTGAATGTTATATTTTAAATAAAAATTTTAAAATTTATCACCTATTAAATAAATATTTTAAATTTTAAATATGAAACTGATCATTAACTCTTTAACGCAAATTATGAATCTGAGCATATGGGTTATTACTCCATTTGCAGTATAATAATTGTAAAAATTTTTCGTTTATACTATTTGATACGTTTACAACTATTTCTTGTTAATTTCGACTATTTCATGCTAATTTAGTTTACCATAAGTTGAAACTATTCAAGTACCTTATGTCAACAAAAAAATTATCCATTTAAGAAACATATATTAGTGGCATAAAATTACAAACTGTGTGCAGCTCATTCTTTTTTTTTTTTTTAATTGAAGAATAAAAGTTAGCCAAAGAAAATTTGCATACTTCTCAAGTACCACTTAATCCTAATCTCATGCTTTCTAGAAATGATGAAATCCCGTGTTGGTTTACAATATGCATGGTAGGATTTCCTTCAGTAATGTCCTGTTGATATGTAAAACAGCTTTGCACAATTCCAAAGCTTCTCACTTTATTCCATTCTTGCATGAAATGGAGTGGAAAATACAGATAGATCCATACCAAAATACTTCATAGTCTCTATTGTATCGCATATCTACACCTGTGTCCATGCTTCTTAGCAAACGAGTCATGGGAAGAGGAAGGAGGGGAAGCATGAGAGATCAAATGGTCACAAATCTCTTCCCATTCAGTTTCAATACAAGAGACATACACACTAACACAATCGAACATCAATTGAGGGGCATTGCCACAGTTGTCTAGCAAACAAAAATGTAACTAAACTCCACCTAGCAACTTCTGCTAGTTTATGGAGGATTAAAATGTTGTCACTGACCACCAGTAATGGTGGCATCTACAGACTCACGCACTCGTCAATCTTCCTTATTGATTATTGTACATTAAGTTCACCAAGGAAGGAAAAATCAATTCAACAACATGCATGGAACAAATTTAACCTCTGATTATTTGGAATTCCATCAATGAATCAATCACACACAGATTTAGCTGAATTCGTCTCTCATGATGATATCTTGTCACATACTGTACTTCACAGTTGAAAAACCAATATGCTTAATCTCGTATTTTCTGGACTCCAACCCATCGAGCATAATCGACCCACCTATTCACAGAATATATGTAACATTTTTTTAGTAAAAAAAAATGAGGGAATGCAGAAAATCATATGAAGATAATCTGTTTGGTAAAAGAAATCTTACAATAATGAGCCCAAGAAAGTATTGCCAGTTCTAACAGCAAAGCAAATTGCACTTAGTATAAGCTTATGTTGATGCAGCAAAGGTTCCAGAATCCGTTGTTCAATAATTCCTGCAAGTACTTGGTACCTGGCAGGCAACAACAAAGATTAAGCCTCTGTTAAATTATGCATATACACGCAGGAATCAAATATTGCTCACTTCATCTTTGCAAGCATGTGGTATTATAGCTGTCAAATCCCTTTCATCTTCAGTGGAAAGTAGGGCCTTAGTACTTTTGATTTTCTCAAGAGTAACTTAACAGTAAAGCATTGCTGTTTACATTACTGGAGATTGTCTTAGGTCATGATACGTTAGAGAAGAAGGGCTCCTTCATCCAACCTTAGTGAATCATCCTTATAAAGTACTCTTTTTCATAATGACATAATTTTTGTCACCGACACTGAATGCAGAAAACCTTTCTTAGAAAAATATGTATTTGTTGCACATCAATATTAATTCCAAGACATCATTCTTTTTTCCCCTCTTTTTTACGTACAGACGCAAATATAATGATCAGATCATTTTATCATGACAAAATTTCCCACACACTACATTCCCTTTTGTATTCCTGAACATATACTAGATCATATATGCTGATTCAAAGTCTTCGTTGATTCAGGAGTCCTCATTCTGCCAGCATCATTTGTGGTTCCCAAACTAAAACTCTGAACTGATTAAAGCACTAATATTACATTTTTTTTGGGTGAAATACCACTAATAGCCCTAATATAACCATTATAGTGCTTTTTATCATGCTTTATATAAACTGCATACAGAGAAGTCAAATCGCAAAGCATAATAGAGTGCCCTTTTGAAGATGTGTGTTGAATGATTCTTTACGTAGAATTCAGATGCTCACTTGAATAGGTTTCATTGTAATAACTGTGAATTTCAATGTCAGAAATAGAGCATGATTATTCAGGCAGCTGAACTTATACGGAAAAAAATTCCCATTCATCAAAGAGGGGTGAATAGGCAAAAAAAACAGCATGCCATTCAAGCTTATTATATTTTGCATTCTTTCTGCAGTGAAACAATAGCAGAGATAATCTTTTACCCTTGTACACTAGCACCCTAAGAATCATGACAAACCTAGAATGGTATTTGAGCAGGCTAGCATATCCACATCAAATTAGCCAAAATCAACACTATACAATGGGACAGCAAATTCGTCTCCTAGAAAGTCAGAATTACCGCAATATTTCATGTATGATCTCCTTAGCCAAAATTATGGTATGTATTATGTCCTCCATTAACTCTCAAGGTAAGTCATCCATTCACAGCTTGATGTGATTTCCTTGAATAGGATTTAGTTTTTTACCTAAAAATTTAGTTAAAAACTAGAGCAAACAAATTTACAGTACTATGTTTTAAATAATGGCATACCTCAAGTTGCTAGATACTGCCATGTAAACCCCATATGCAACACTGGTTGACACTATTGGTACATCCTCAGCCTCAGCAGCAAAAGATTTATCAACAACCTTTCGTGCATTGATCAATGCATTTGTCACACCTGTACCAACCTGAAACGGTACTGTTACAGTCATGATACCATCACACATACATTACACATTCTTCATGCTCACACTGATTCATATATGCTATAATATATCCCCAGCACAAACAAACAAAATAGACCTACAGCCAACAAAGTGATACATGCCTCAACTTGAAGTTCATCACAAGATATGCCTATAAAATCTTCCTAGCAAAAATCTATGAAACTGTATGAAGAATGTCATACTGTAAAATCAAACAAATAAAATCAGCCAAGCAGGAAAAAGAGTAATAAGATCTGGAATTGTGGATGACATCCAACAGTCAGCAAGGGAGCTGTTCCTTTAGAAAGCAGTATACCTGTATCATTCATATGAATGATATGGTCCAGACTCCAGAGGGGCAAGAGTCCCCAAAAAAGATTTCTCTATGATAAGATCTCATCATTTAATTTATGTTCTCGATTCAATTTGTTGACCTAACTAAACTATTTCTTTTTTCTTCTCATTTTCCAAGGAGAATCTAGCATTCTAGCTTTATACTTTTGATATAAGTACCATGCACACACTAGTATTAACACAATAAACAGCATGAAGTAGAGAGCAGCAGTAAGTTTCAACTTGAAATGACAATGTTCCTGTCTTAATTTTTCATTACCCATTAAAATCTATGCAATGAAATCAAAGAAACGAAAATAGTGCAATAGCTGCCAACTTTTCTTTTATAACGTAACAAAGGAGAAATATGACATCAACTTATGCTTTTACAAGACAAAAAAATGTTAAACATGACTGTTTCTATTGTTTTGAAGATCAGAATAGTAGTGGCCACAAACCAGGAGCAAGTTTTTCAGCGACAGGAAGATTTAATATTATGCTAGGTGGATGAAAACTTGGACAAAACTAAAAAAGGTATTTGCAAGCATGTAAAGTGTTAGATTACCAGAGATGCGCCAGTCCCAACTGCAAATAGCTTTGCTCCATTACGCTGCATAGGAGATGAAGATGATAAAACCCCTCACTTATGACACAGTAATTTTATGACTTTCTTTATATGATCCAAAACATACCACAATAGCACCTATTCTCTGTAAAAGAGAATAAGATGTTCCAGCCAAAGCCACCTGTTGAACAATGTGACATTTTCATATCAAATCAAGTATCTGCACTCAAACTGCTCATCAAAACTACAAAATTGAGAAGAAAAAAAAAGTGGAAAGCTTTGCAAACAGTGCCAACCTGAAAAGCATTTTCAGGACAGCCATAGAAGAATTTAGCAATAGGTCCAGCACTAACTGCAAGAGGTGGTCGGAGAGAAACGGTGGGAGCTGGAAGCCATACAAGCATAAAATCTGCTACAATAGCCATTACCTATTGTAGATTAAATAAACAGATTAGATGGTGGCTAATCTGTTTCATAAAGGGAAAGATCAGACTGAATTCTTTAGAGAACTTGGTGCTAAAGGGTAAAAGAAAGCTGATTAGTACAAAGAGAAACATGATCCTAAGCAGATTCAAATTAAATAATGTAGATTGGCTTCTAATGAAGCGGGCACAAACTGCTCATATTATTCTCTATTACAATATGTTGTTGGGCAAAAAGAAAAGAGCTATTAAGAGGAATAACTAAAACAATACTTTTCTTCCATTTTGTTGCATCTATATTTACATGTTTGTAACCCCAGACTGTTTGTTCACAAATACAACTCAATTCACACACTGATACAGAGTTCCCCACAAACTCTATTTTTATTTTCACACCGTTTACATTTCTAATTGGCCCTTATATACAGTCAAGACACACAGGATAACAGATCCTTACTGCACTTCACTGTACTAACAGCCTACAACTACAAACAACCTAACTAATCCCTTCCTATTATGATTTGTATCATAAACCACAAAGTGAAGATTTGTTGACATGCTACAAGCATTTCATTTTACAATTATAAACAATTCTAGAGAGCACATTGTCTTTCACAGTTTTTTTAATTCTCTTCTGGAAAAGCACCTTGACAAAATCTTCTGATGAAACTAAGGATTAATGGGCAACTCATTCTTAGTTTTCAATTTATCATCCAAAAGAAAAAAACACGTCTGAATACCAACCCTGGGAAGAAGTGGGCTGGGAAATTTCTAAAATTCCATCTTGTTGGGAAATACAGTTGCATTAATCAACTAAACACTGTATAACATAAAGAAAAAATAAACATATATTGTTTAATGGCATACCACATCAGCAAGAACAAAATCCAGCTCTTTGGAAAAATTTTCTTTGCGCCGCTCCAACTCTGCAGCAGTCTGAAAGGCAAGCAAGATTTTCATTTTAGATGGACAATATGTCTGATAAATGCTGCACTCAGAAGCACATAAGCTCCAAGAGAAGACAAGAAACAACTTTGAGCTTCCCACTGTTTTGATGACAATAACAAGAACTGAGAAAATCATATTGATTTGCTAGATAGTAGGAGCAAAACTTCAATTTATTGTATCAGAGGCTTTGGTTCTTGACATTCTTTCACTTTGGCATCCTCTGTCTTCTGTTGAGTGCATCGATAAAATTACTATATATTAATTATTTAATCAGTGGTGCCATGACAAAAAATTGGTTTCTCTCTTAAGTAAATAGGTCTTGTTTTAAATAAATTTTAGAATAAAATAAAATATCAATTTGACAGAAATGGTAGCCTCAAACCTGCAGGGAACACTCAAAAGTGAACACATAACATAGTGAATTGCCTCACTTGAAAATGCGAGTATAATATGACTAAGAAAAATAGTCACCATATATGAAATGTGAAAAATTGTGGTCAGTATGAATACTCTTTCGGTCATTTTTTTGACTTTGACAAGTATGTGTCCCATGGCATGGCTGATTCTTTAATTATTACTTGAGTCACCTAGAAAACTCTTAATCCTTCACACAGACACAGCATTCTTACAGTGGTAATATAAACATGGCAATTGATAATATCTGTCCACAGAATAAATTTAAAAGTAACGTCTAACAGCATAAGAATAAAAATGGAAGATCAAAAGAAGGGAGATTGAGTTCAGCTAAACATAAAAGCTGCCAGTTCTAAGCATGTCAAACATCAAACATAAATGCGCCTAAATAACTGAATTGAATTGATAAAATTCAGAGAAACAAACCTTAGTAAAGATCCCAACACCACACTCCATAGCAACCTTGGCCAAGAACAAATCATCCGCCAACAACCGCTCTTTAAACCCTCCAAAATTCAGCAACCAACGGAACACAGTGGACTTCTCCAAATCGAAGAACCTCCGTACAATCGATCCCGGGACGCGCCTCGCCTTGATCGCCGCCGCTAAATCTGCCGGCAAACTGTCCAGCGATCTACTCACCTGCGCAAGCACCAACATAGCCTCTTCCTTATTGTGTTCTCTGTCCTCCGCTTCACCGTCACCTTCGCCACCGCCCCCGCCACCACCCCTGCCTCCATTTCCAGTCCTTCCGCCTCCGTCCCCGGCTGCAAAAATGGCGGTCGCGGGCGAACGGAGCAACTGGGTGGGCGTGAACATAGGAGTGGAGCATGTGAGATTGGGAGTGAGGAGGTGAGAAGATGGTTTTGCGCGGTGGGTGATGAGGGTGAGGCTTGGAAGAGAAGAGTGGGTGTGGTAGGAGCAATGGGTCTGGGAGGGAAGAGAGAAAGAGAGGGAGAAGAGGTTGGAGAAGGAAGCGACGGCCATTTCAGAGTGAGGAAGAAGCGAAGGTGATAGGAGTCGTAGATTCGGAGGTGCAGAATAATGTATTGAGTATTGAATTGACTGTTAAAAGTGAAGAGAGAGAAATCAGAGTTGGTCAGCTTTTCGTTTTCTGTTTGGTATGGACCCTTGTTTGGTGGTGGAGGCCCTGGACGTAGGTGGCGACCATTCAATTGCGTATGGTAAACGGATGAAAATTAGTGTCCTTCTAACATGTAAGGCAGAGGGTAAAGCTACTTGCCTATTTCCGCTCCTTCAATTTGTGAAAAAAAATTTATATAGTATTAATATTTTAAAAATTTTGTATTTGTTGAATTTTATTTTTTACTATTTTTTCCTTATTTATTTCTCTTTTATTTTTTCTTTAAATTCTTAGCTTTACTCGATTACAGTACTTTAATCTTGAATGCTAAGTTGTTAAGGTAATTGGTAATTTTTGAATTGTAGCTAGATATTGATTGTGTTATAATTATTATAAAAAAGGAATTTTTTGGATGTGGCATAGGAAAACTATTAAGGAGAAAATGGACATCAGATTTGAGGAAAAGAATTTCATTTAGATTTTATAAATATAATTTTCAGAAAGAATAAAATGATAGTATCAATTTAAAATATTTATTAGTTATTAATTATTAATTATTTATTAGCATATTAGCGTAGGGCCCCACCTCTATCATTTTTAAGTTAGTAAAAGTATCTATTAAGTTTAGTGGAAGATTTACTTAAGTTATCAGCAATGGATAAGCCTGAGTAGTATATGCCTCAATTAACTAGGGTTCAATTATAAACATGATATACTGATGCGACTTTAGATCGATGACACTAGAGCAAGATTAATTAATCCTAATTATTTTATCTAAGTGATCTATCTAAACAAAATTATCACTATTGGAGGATTTGTTCTCAAAATTAAACCAAGTGAAAATAAATAATTAATTAAAACAAACTAAACACTAAACATAGGTTAAAAAGAAAGCAAGAGTTTACTTAGAGAAAATATGAATTATTTATGGACTTAACGTGCTATGTTCAGCAGAAATGAGGCATTTTAAGAGAAATAGAAATTGAGAAAGAAAATAAGATAAGGATTTCATGAGAAGAGTATTTTTTATATATAGAAAATTTAAATAATTTGTGCCAAATAAATTTTACAAAAATTTCTAAATCATTCCCCCTTTCATAGTCTATGATCACTTTATATAATTAACAATTAATAATAATGAGATATATCTAATACGAGCGCCTCTTAGTTCTCACTAAGTGATAGAATGATAAGATAAATTAATGGCTAATATGAAGTCGGAGAAAGGTGAGCCATACGTAGGAAAGAGAAAAAAATTGGAATGTAAGTGCAAGACTTTTGTTTTTTTAAGGACCAAGTCCAACACCAAGTACAAAAAATTTGAATTTTTATATCTATTGAAAATACAAAATTTATACTAAATTACAATATTTACAAGTTTCGACTTCAAATTTCGAACAGAACATGAATCCAAGATCTAGTTTTGAAAATAAATAATGACTGAAAAGACAAACAAATTACAACTAAGAGAACAAATATCAATTATGGAAACTCTTCTTGGTTCTTATCTAATTAAAAATATATATATACACATTATGTAAAGTCAACATGACCAAAAAAAGTGTGCACACTCCACCCTCTCATACTACAGTTTAAAAGGGCAATTTCTTTTGGGATCAGGGAAAATGGCATGTTTAAGAAGAGCTGGCTACACAGTTATTAATCCCACACTAAGATTTCTTGTTTCTTTTTTTTTTTTTATTTGGCGTCAAACTAGGATTTTCTTTTTTTTATTTGAAAAAAAAAGGCTACGATCAAAAGGCCATGAGCATGCATAATACAAAAGGAATTAAAGCTCAGTTTAATCTATCCAAATCGAGTAAGCTAATGCAATTCATCAAGAAGTCAATTGGCCCATTTTACAGCCAAAAATATGATTTATAGGGATCATTCATTCTTTTGTCATATCATAAGATCCCGCATTTGTAACCATAGGATTTCAAAATGATAGTGAATGATCGAAGGCACCAACCGCAATTAATAAAAAGACAGAATTGCCCTTGTGATAAACCAATAAACAAATTTGCCATAAGATAAAAAATAATTTACCAACCGGCAAAGTTGACAAATAGTATTTTGTAAACTAAGAATAAAATCTTTAAACTTGTTTACTTTACCCCTTTGGTTTGGCTGCCTTTCTTTAATAGTAGCAATGTGGTTTGAGGATTTATCACTTAGGAATCTAGATAGAACTTCAATACCCAACTATGTGCTCTCTATTAATCAAATGTAAGATTGAGGAGTTGGAAGAAAATATTAGAGTTAAGGCCCCATTTAGTACAAAATGGGAATGAAAAGGAGAGAGTGAGAGGAAAATGTATCGGGAATTTAAATTCAAAACATGTTTGGTATGATCGGGAAAGGAATATGGAATTACGTTATTTACATAAAAAAAAATGCCTAAAGGACACAAATATCCTCACTTACACAACATTATCAAAACATGGACAAAATGAAGAAAATAAAGAAAATACTTAGACAAACAACAACTGCAAGCAAATTTGAACAAGAACAGAAATTACAAATACTAACCAAATTTGAACAAAAAAAGTAAGCAAATAAGAACATAAGCATACACTACAATAATACATAGAGAGCAAATTTGAGAGCAATGCATGCTTAAATCTTGAATCACAAATAAAATGAGGAGGGAATAATATAATGACTTTAAAAGGGTTCATGAGTTTAGCATAAATAAGATAAAAATAAAAATTCAACCTCCATTCACCTAACCACATTTGAAATTTTCCTTTTTTGTTGAGAAAACAGAAAGGATGGAAGCAGCAGCAGCATCGGAATATAGAATTTGGGATGACCAGACGCACTCTAGGCCTAATATTTAGTAAAGTTTGTGTCCATAAAAGAGTGACTGTGATCCCCAGGGTCTGCAAATCGTGGGCCAAAATAGTGAGTTGTTGGTAAGAGGTAGACCTTTTGAAATGGACATCCTTTACCAGCTTGACCAGCTAGACATAATGGTGGAGATTCATCGCCAGAAGGCAGAAGCTGCTTTTCCCTCCTCAGGCTTTGTATTTTATGGTCTGCAATCTGATTCCATTTTCACTTTTATTGCTCAAAAGTATGCATATTTTACACACCCATTTCTTGACATTAATTGCTGTCTAGATTTACATATTTAACTTTGATTCTTACGCTCTTCTCTAAGAGCACATACTAAAGTCAACCCATATATTAAACTTCCTTTTATTTTGTACGGACCTTATCAGTGTTTCTTATATGGTTTTTGTGTTATGTAAGTTCAAGGTGTCTACAGACATTGAGCATGCCGAGGAGCAACATGAGCGATTCTATGGTGGAACAAATTTGAGGAAGGCTCTCATTGCTTTGTTTCTTAGACGTCAACTTTTGTATGAAGATCAATGTGCAAGTGCTGGAGGTAATTGGAAAGAACTGAAACTACTGGAAGGGCTAGCTGTGCAGGAACATGAAGCCATTGGATACTGCAGAGAAGCCTTTACAAGACGATGAAGCAATAGCAATTGCTTCCACGATGACTAACCTCAAGCATCTTGAAATGGCTAACCATGTGATAACCAGAGGGTGTTCGTCAAATATTGAGTGGTTGTCCAAAGCTGGAATTTTTGGATTTGAAGGATTGTTGGGATCCTCGAATTGGAATACATGCTTTGTAATTGATGCTTCTACTCCCAACTTTAATACCCTGTTGATGTGTAGCTATACAAAAAAAATGGTTGATCGGATTAAAAGCCATGGCTTGTTCTCCCAGTATCTTTATGTTTTTCTTCTTGAAAAAAACCTGCTTATATAGTTGGTATTTGGAGTGGCTAGTTCTATTCCCGAATGCGATCATTAGGGCCTGTTTGACAATATTTTCTATTTTATTGTTTTGAGAACAGTTTTACAAGGGCCTGTTTGGTTCTGTTTCTGAAAATAGTTTTTCTGTTTTCAGAAACAGAAAACTCAGAAAACTTATTTGGTAAATTTGTTTTTTATAAACTGTTCTGGAAAACAGAAAAATAAAAGAACTGAAAATTCAGAACACTTTTAAGGTGTTTTGAAGTTTTTATTTTGAAAAACATAAGAAAATGTGAGAAATATCCACCTCATTAATGGTAAAGTTATAAATTTTGAATAACTCATTTATCACTCACTAGTTATGATTTTGAGAACAATTATTCAAACAGATTTTTTTGTTTTCTTGTTTTTAAAACTTATTCTCAAAAACAGTTTTACAAAATTGTTCTTAGAACAATAAAACAGAAAACACTGCCAAACATGCCCTAAGTTTTGAAAACAAGAAAACAGAAATTTCTGTTTGAATAATTGTTCTAAAAAACATAACTAATGAGTGATAGATGAGTTATTCAAAATTTATAATTTTACCATTAATAAGGTGGATGTTTCTCACCTTTCTTTGTGTTTTCCAGAACAAAAACTACAAAACACCTTAAAGGTATTATGAATTTTCTGTTATTTTGTTTTTTTATTTTTCAGAACAATTTATAAAAAACAGATTTAACAAACAAGTTTTCTGAATTTTCTATTAAACAGAACCAAACATACCCTTATTGTTTCATTTTAAATCATACCAGGTATCTTGTTACTTTGGGTTAGAAACAGGATTAGAAGTTTATTAATCAAGTCACTATCGCAGCATTTTAAATTATCGAATCATGGAGTAAGATCTATTTAGTTTCATATATTTTAACATTCATCCGTTTCCTTGGCCGAAAAAAGATAAACAATCATCCATTTCAAAATTTTCATTTCATATATTTCGAAATTCTTAGTTTTTAATTCTTAGTCAAAACTCTCACTGATAAACTTTGGTGAGATAGCACTTATTTTTTAACCCGAGGAATTTTCGCTGATTAAAATTTTAAACTTACTATATTTTGTCTTTCTTTTTATGATTAAATCTTTATGCTCATTTTTACATAAATAAATTAAAGAATAAAAATTAAATTTAAGCAATCCTTGCTGATAAACCCATTAATTTTTCGTCTGCATCACCAATGTCAATTTTTTTAAACTTGGCAATCAAATTAAATTAGGAATTTAAATTTTCTCCATACTTTCTCTTTATATCTCTCTCTATATACAATCTCCTTTGTTAATTGTGATTGAATGATTGAAAAAATAGTTTATAAATAAATAATATATTTGATTTAATAGTTTGCATTACTATTATAAGTAAAATTCTCTTAAAAAAATCTATAATACTTATTTATAGTTATTATTAAAATGAATAATATATTTTATTTACCGTAATAATAAGTGATCTCTACTATTTAAATCAAAAACAATAAATAAGAATATGTTTGAAGAAAAGTATAAAGAGAATTCAAATTCTTAAACTAGATATGTTAAACTTTATGTTAAAATTTTGACTATCCACACCATATTAATTTAAGGGAGTCAATACTCTTAAGCAAAGTCTAATTAGGTTCCGGTAATTTGGTCAAATTTTTTCATTTTGACCATTTTTTTTCTTGTATTTTTGCAAATTTTTCAAGAATATTTCAATTTCTTAAAAATTTTTTAGTTTATTTTTTTCCTATGAATCTATATATCATTTTGTTATTTGCTTGTTGATTTGTGTTTATTAGTTAATTTTATTAGGTTTTGAAACTTTTAATTAAAATTTCAATAATTCGGGTTTTGGTTTCCATCCTGGGCCAAATTAATTAAGTTGAGTTGGTGTATTTTAATTCAGTATATTATATTTTCACTTGGATGGCACATAAATCATCATGTAGGATTTTTATGAAATAATTTTTGGGATTTCTAATTAAAACTTAATATCTATAAGTATTATAACCAATGTATTTTAGTCAAACACCTTCATTTCGACAATCTTTTTTAATTTTCTTGCATTTTTTTCAATTTTTTTCATAATGTTTCTGTTTTTTAGGAATTTTTTAATTTATTTTTTTCCATAAATATACATATGATTTTTGTTATTTGTTTATTCCTTTATATTTATTTTTTTTATTTTTAATTAGGGTTTTGGCTTCCTACTCAGGACTAAAATCAATTGGATTGAGTTGATGTATTGTATTCCTGCTTTGATGCCACATAAACTATCAAGTAAAATTTTTATGAAATGATTTTTAATTGTTTTTAAGGTGTCTAATTAAAACTTAAAGCCCTTTGGAATTAGAACCAATGCATTTGAGTTAAATTCCTTTATTTAGACTACTTTTTTTTATTTTTCTTACATCTCTTTCAAGATTTTTTTCCAATTAAAATACCACGTAACCTATTATATATGATGGATATGGTGCATTTGGCAAACTTAATGGTTAATATTATTGACCAATTAAGATAGAGTAAAATTGCTATAATTTTAAAATATAAAAATTAACATTGTGTCAAAAAAATTAGGATACCAGTAAGAACTTCAAAAATAAATTTGTACTTTAGCCATTCACTATAATGGTGCATTATGTGAATGATAAAACAATTTTGGAATCTTAAGGAGCTTTATCCTGATATTTGAATGAAGAAATTGAAACCGGGCTAACCCACTAGAAAACCTGGGCTAGCCCGGACATCATCCTGTCATTGCCGAATCGGGCCTTGGTTTCGGCCGACCTGCTTTTCAAAATAATGTTGTTTTTTGCCCTTTTTCCCTCTTTATCGCGGCTTTTTTTAATAGATTTTAGTGTTCACAACGTAATAGATTTTAATACGGTTCATTTTAGTTATATTAATTTTACTGTTCATTTTAGTTATATAAATCAGGGGCACGTGGGTATATATCTTATTCGGGGTTGCTTCGCTAGGACGATCGAAGGGTTTTACATTTTTAGGGTTTAAGCGCGCAGCTTCCCATCATTTCAACGCTGTTTCGATTTCTCAACCAGCGGTCTGGTAACATGTGGGCTCTTCGTCGAGCTTCGATTCCTCTTAGGTAAGTCTCCATAGGACCTGTTTCTTCTGGAAATGGAGAAAAAGTTGAATGCTGTATAGCCACGGGTCACCTCTGTGTTCTGTTTAAAATGAAGTCCATATTTTTCATTTCTTTAGGGTTCGTCGAGGAAGCTGGGCGAAATTGAACGCTAATTAAATGCGTGCGGTTCCCCTGTTTCCTCCTATATAGTTGCTGACATACTTCTGTGTTACGTCTTCTTCTTCGGTCACGATAATGATGGATGCATTCTGTCTCTTCCCATAACACTGCCGAGTGGGCTAATAGAGAATACTTACAGTGATTTGGTAATTAATACTACTAAGGGATATAGAATTTTTTTTTTTGCTGTTTTATTTATCATTTGTGGTTTATATCAACTCATTCCCGTCGTAATTAATATTGCACGGCTTTCTCATATCGAGTACTACAATGTTGGTTATCTATAAATATCTCCTCTATGCAATGTTGTAATTTTTGCAGAATCTAGAGAGACTATTATTTACATTTGGCATTTCATATTTGGTTTGCTTATATGTAGCAGTCTCTGGTGGTAATTTATTGCAATATGTTTGCAGAAGCCGAGGACTCAAAGTAGGAACTGCTCGTGCTTGTCTCAAGTTAACACCAACTACTTGTGTGGAAGACGAGGCTGGTGTCCCCGAGTGTTCTCCAATAAGCTATAGTAGATCTCTATCATTGAACACTGTTCAATACCACTCAGGATATGCTTCCCTGAATTTTATTGTGAGTAAACGTGAACTTTCTTCACAAGCTGATGTGAGAAACACGAAAGAGGAAGATGATTTGGAAGATGCATTTTCTGAATTGGAAACACCTAGGGGGGAAAATAATGATGAATTAGTTTCTAAATCAGATCTGTCTGATGATGATGAGGATGTTGACGAACCACAAAATGAGCTGGAGATATCTGATACTGAGAATGAACCAACTGAGGAAAAGTCACAGAAGCAGAGGAAGGCTCGATCAGAACTGCTCAAGGCCATCTTAGATGCCCCAGGTGTGTCTGTCCATTCTACTATGGAAAAGTGGGTTGAAGAAGGGAAAGAAGTAAGTAGGTCAGAGATTTCCTTGGTCACGCTTCTGCTTCGCAAGCGCCGATTGTATGGGAAGGCTTTGCAGGTAAATGGATTAGACTTTTTTTTTGAGTAATTTTTTAAATTAATCAGTTTTGAATCTATTGCTTCACATTGTTGCTGTTTGATGTCATTTTACTAATTTGTGAAGCCATGCATTCGATTGCTTTTGTTCCTTTAATAACATCTTTTCTCTGGAACTGTCACTCTAGAGAAAAATAATGCCATGTCAAATTTTATTATTTGGACTCATTATCATAGTATTGGCATCTGGGGCTGCAATGGGATTAGCGACAGGCATTTGTGGCATAGTGATGAAGTACAAATGCTTAATGAGCGGGAATAGTTATTCCATTGTGGTAAGAGTTATTAATAGAAGAAATCTTAGGCATTCATCTAACATTTAATATTTTGGGATGAAGTGGCCCTTGATATGGTATTGGAACTTCGACCACCAAGTGGCTAGAAGTTAGATCATTGCAACCTCCGTTATTAATAATTAGTTTGAATTTTATTACAGTATGATGGGATTGTGGTTTATCAATGCTTCAAAGCTTTCATGTAAATAGGTGTGTTAGTTATTAAAAAAAACCTGAACTTTAACCTAACAGTCTATGCCTTTTTGGGATGAAGTTGTCCTTGACATGTAAAAGCATGCATACGGTCGAGCATGTGTTCATCATTTACATGATTTAACATGTCTCGAATCTGTTACTGTTCTAGAAAGGCATTGTGTGCATGTTGAAGAGCTATGAATATTCAATTATGTTACTGATTTACAGTAGAAGCATATATTGATCTTGTTTAAGTTCCTGCTTTACAAGTGGATGTTTTGTTAGCATAACTTCGTTTATATTAATTCATTGTTGGTTCTATAGCTCTCAGAGTGGCTTGAGCAGAAAAAGATCTTGGAATTTACTGAGAGAGATTATGCATCTCGACTTGATTTGATTGCCAAATTGCATGGCCTTCCTAAAGCAGAGAGCTACATAGAAAATATTCCAGAATCTTTTAGAGGCGAGGTTATATACCGAACTTTACTGGCTAACTGCGTTAGTCAGACCAATGTGAAAAAAGCAGAACAAATATTCAATAAAATGAAGGATTTAGAGTTCCCTCTTTCAGCATTTGCGTGCAATCAATTGCTTCTCTTGTATCAGAGGATTGACAAGAAGAAAATTGCTGATGTGTTATTGTTAATGGAAAAGGAGAATGTTAAACCTTCTCCTTTCACTTATCAAATCTTGATAACTGCCAAAGGCCAGGCTAGTGATATAGTCGGGATGGATCAAATTGTTGATACAATGAAGGCTGAAGGCATTGAACCAGACACCCAAACAAAGGCAATCTTGGCTAAGCATTATGCCTCAGCTGGGCTTACAGAAAAAGCTGAAGATGTATTGAGAGAGATGGAAGGCGAGGATTTAACAAAAAATAGGTGGGTATGCCGGTTTTTGCTTCCCCTCTATGCAGGCCTGGGAAAGACTGATGAAGTTGGAAGGATTTGGGAAGTCTGTGAGTCAAATCCTCGGGTTGATGAGTGTCTGGCTGCAATTGAAGCTTGGGGAAGGTTGAAGAAAATTGAAGAAGCAGAGAAAGTTTTTGAGATAATGGTGAATAAATGGAAGAAACTTTCTTCCAGGGACTATTCGGTACTCCTGAAGGTTTATGCCAACAACAAGATGCTAATGAAGGGTAAGGATCTGATTAAGCAAATGGCAGATAGTGGGTGCCGAATAGGCCCATTGACCTGGGATGCAATTGTGAAACTTTATGTGCAAGCAGGGGAGGTGGAGAAGGCAGACTCTGTTTTGCAGAAGGCAGTCCAGCAGAACTACATGAAGCCAATGTTTAGTACTTACATGCTTATTTTAAATCAATATGCACGGAGGGGTGACATCCATAATTCAGAAAAGGTTTTCTATAGAATGAGACAATCTGGTTATAACTCTCGCTTGAGCCATTACCAAGCTCTAATCCAGGCCTATATAAATGCCAAGCAACCAGCGTATGGGATGAGGGAGAGGATGAAAGCTGATGAAGTATTCCCAAATAGGAGTCTGGCAGGCATGTTGGCTCAAGTTGATGCGTTTAAGAAGACGGCAGTTTCCGATTTGCTTGATTAAGGAAATAAACTGATCTTTCCAGTAGGATAGCTATTTCTTTTTCCCAACTTTCTTTAGACAAATGGCTGAGCATCTTGGATTTTGAATGTTTTGTCCTACAAATTGCCATGTAATTGTGGAAAAGACTTGCTTTTAAGCATATTTTATGTCGTGTTTTTATCGCATAGCCATTGATACTGTTCTCATCACTTTTCTTAGATTTGTATGGATCATTGGCTACACATATGGGTTTGAAGCTGCCGTTTTCAGACCATCGAATACACTAAACGCAAGCTCCTTGGTTAAAAAAAGAATACACTAAACGCAAGCAATGCATTAAATATAATATGATATTCACACTGATATCAATTTCGACTATATTGAAGCCGTCAAGTGGAGACACCAAGAAGTGTAATTTCTAAATAATGGAAAATGAGAAGACTCACTACAATTACTCTTCGCTCATTTTTTTTTCTGGGTCTGAGTTGATTTAAAAATAAATTACTGGTCATAGTGGATGACCGGTGTGCCAATAAGGGATAGAATATGATTTTTAGGTATAAACATAACGTTCTGCATCATTATCATTCAATCTTCATTATACATTTATACTTAAAACAATATTCGTTTTGGTTTGAAAAGAGAACTGTAATTATATAAAAATTATTTCTTCTATAATACTCCTCCCGTCCCATTTTATTTGTTATTTTAAAAAATTTTAAATATCCTAATTTATTTTATTTATCATTTTATATTATCAATGATGCATTTATTATCCAATTTACCTTTTTACCGTCCATTAAAAATAATGGTAGTTAAAATATGAGTCTTCTTTTAATATTTAATTTAAGAATATTTTGATAAAATATTATTAAATATTACTATAATCTAGGTTATTTAATAATTTTATTGATATGTGTGAAAAACCTTAAAACATTAAATAAAATGGGATGGTATATACTATTTTATTATTTTTTAAATAAATAGATGATTTTTTTTTTAAAATCAATTTCATTTACTTTTTCTTTTCATACTTAATTTTCTTATATTTAACATAGCTTTAAGCTTCAATGGCAGGACAAAAATATGAATGCAAAAGTACAAGCAATATATACTCTCGCAACCACAAACCATTAAAATACATAAGAAATGAAAGGGAAGAGCTTTTCTCCTCCATATAATCTGATTTATGGATTACAGTCAACAGACTTAGCCTAAATTACAAATGCTATCACATTTCTTTTCTAATCATCCCTATCTATCACATATCTACATAAACAACTTATTTGAGACTATTTTCAAAATATAGGTGAAAAAATAAAAGAAAGGTGTAGCATCCCAGCAGTACATTTTAAGAGATAGATTATTTTAAAGGTGGAAACTTGATCAGATCTAACCTTTACAACACCACATCTAAAGCTTCTAGAGGAACTCATTCTGGTGCTCAAGAGTGTATGTTCATGTTGATAATATGATGAGTCTTGAGGAATCAAGTTTTTGAAATACCAGCAAGTGTCTCGGCCAGTGATTGCTACAATGCCTCCAATCCTTGGGACGGAGCATCTTCAGCTTGCTGTGAAGACTGCTGCAAGTTGTAGATGCCCATCATTTGTTGCTTGGTTAAAGGCTTCAATTGACTGACAAGTAGCAGCACCAATGTCAATTCAGTTTGAAGTTAGATAGCACATTATGAAAGGATAGGTACTTGAGAACAATCTCAAAATAAAAAATGTCAACTTTTGATCTCATCAACTAGTGAAACATGTCAATTCAATTTGAGGCAATCTTCAAGTGTGAATGAAATCATGACCAAGAAAAGTTTAATTAGAGTAGTTTCTACCTTCTATAATAATAATAATAATAATACAGGTTAAAAGGATTAACAAAATATCCATAGGAAACTAACTTCCACTTGACCTTACGGCTGCCAAGTGCAAAAGCAAATAAAAGACATGCTCTTTGCTAAGCACATACAATACAATTCAAGTAAAGTGCATTGCACCCAATGGATATGTTTGTCAATCCAATAGTAATCACTCTAGAATCAATCCAAGTGGGGTAGGCTCCATATCCTCTAATCTGAAAACTTTGGTTTGTTTCATGAAAAACCACATCATGGACTACTTTATGGAGCACACTCTCGGGCGGGGGGGCGGGGGGGGGGGTGGGGGGGTGTGGGTTTGGGGGACACCAAAAAGAACATGTAGCAAAATTTAAATTCGTTTAAAATAAGTTTCAGAGGGAGGGAGCTCCAGAGCCTGGTCAGGAGCCTAAATTATAAATAATGAATGATGAATGAACAGCTAGGCTTGTTTAGAAATTCACATCAGAAAATTAATAGTAGCATCAGATCTGCTGGCAGTCAATGTAAACATGTATGGATAAGCTAATTTCAGTGCAGCCAATTCTTAATTTTATGTCAAGCGAAGTGTTAATGACTTTTGTTTTGACAATATTTACAGACTTGAATTTGATATCAATGCACCCAATATCCAAAACATCTCAAAAAACTGTTCCACCTAGAGGGAACATTAATAATAAAGTTCCCAAGTTTAAGGTACATGGTTAATACCATTTGCACTCAATGAATGGGATTGGTCTCCTGTGCTTGAAATGAAAATGCCCTACAAAATGAAAAAATTGAAAACCTAATTAAGATGAATATAATAATAATCAGATTAAGTTAGCCTTAAAAAATGTGGCTTCAAAGAAGAAAAGTGCCAAATTTGAGAAGAGACAGTAAGAAAAGATAACTAAACCTGTTGGCGAGCACGCTGTAGTTCCTGCTCAAGTTGAGTTAGTTTCACCTGCTACTTTCTAATTGTTGTACATATGCCTGAATGGATTGAAAGGAATGAAATGACAAGGAGGGGAAGAAGAATACACAAGTTACTGTCTTCACTAACATTTTGACACTGCTCCATTCAGCAACTAGCTAATTACTTCATTAAATTTGCAACAGAAAGAATAATGTTAATTACTAGAACATTTGCAGTTAAAACAAAAAGAGCCTACCTTTTTCCTTAGTCGGCTTTTTCTGGCAGCCTCACAATTTTGAGCTAGCCATTGCAGCTTCTGCATGATTATTAAATTAGTCCATAGTAATGACAAGCTTAGGTTATGAGAATACAATTAATATATATGACCTTTTGATCTGCTTTATCTTTGGATCTGTCATTGGAATCAGAGAATGCAATAACTGATTGGCCCCTTTCAGGCTGCAAAACAAAATTGAAACACCTTATTTCATAGAAGCATATTTTTGTCAGCTTAATTATGTGGGACCATTAGCCAAAAATGTTTGTTCAAGCATAAAATCATAACTCCAGGTAGCATCACCAAAAGGCATTGAATTGACGCACGAATTAAGTTCCAGATGTAGTATAATGAAAGCAAAAGAATCACCCTTTGATTTTTAGATTGTGTCATCTGTTGAAATATTAGTCCTCGGGCTTGCATCTGCAATGTTGGAACCAGAGGCGGACCTACCTTTAGATGAGTGGGGGCAGATGCCCCCCCTCAAGTTTATGAAGATATCATATAAATTAATATGGGTTCATATAATGCCCCCACTCCTCCTCCTAATTTGAACCCACTAGAAGAAAATGATGAAGCATGAAGAGAGAAAAGAATACATAAGAGATCAATGGTGGTTGTGCATTTAAGTTTTAAAATAGGAGACTAGTTTCAAATTATGTATTTTGAGGAAGAAGAAGAAGAAGAAAAGAGAGACAATTGTGGAGAGCGAAAAGAAAGAAAGAGAGAGGAGAAGAAGAAAGTAGGATGTTTTTTTTTCTTTTAATATTATTTGAGAGATCATGAAAATTGGGATTTGGAATTTGATTAAAGATTGCCTTGACCTAGTCCTAGATTTATTTTTACGAAAGACAATAGTGTGGTTTTGGATAATTAGGATTGTGTGATAGACTGATGGTGGGATTTTATTTTTTTGCTAATTTTATCATATATATATTTGTTATATTTTTATTGGAATCATTCATTTAATTTTTATATTTTTTGTAAAATCATTTAATTTTTACATGTACTTGTTTAAATTATGATTATGAATTTGTGATATTTTAACTATTTATAATTAATTATGTTAAAACAAAATATAAAATATTTAAAAAAATGTAATTTAGGGTAGTAGGATTATAGATTTTCTAAATTTTAAATTGAAAATAAAAATAAAAAAAGACGGGTAATTGATTTATTTACATATGTAATTTATACATATATATATGTGTGTATATTAAAGTAGAATATAACTTTAATATTTATGTATTTAGTTTTATATAATAATAATTATTATTATTTATTATTTTTTAAAAATAATATATATCACTCCTGCCCCCATTGGCTAAAGGTCATCGGTCCGCCACTGGTTGGAACCACCCCCCCCCCCCCACCCAGTTCTCACGATGGGCAGCAGATGTAGAAGCCAGATTTGGTTGTGAGTCTTTCTGTAATGGCAATGTCTGAGATGCCACAATTGCAGCAGAGAGATTCATATCTGAGGTTGATATTGATGGTATCTTTCCATAGGAGAGGAGTGTGAAAAGCAGGATTTCCAATTTCTGATAAATGTTTCACTAAATCATACAAAATATTTTATATTATGGTATAAGAGGAAATTTATAAAATGTTTTGTAATATGAAACGAAGGGAGTATAAGAGAAAAACAAGCAATTATGTACTACTATATAAAAATAGAAAAACAAGTGTGCATAAAAATAGAAAAAAATGAGTAATTAAAATAAATTAAAGATGCAATGTTTTTAATTGTAATCAATTAAAGATGGGATGTTTAATTGTTGGAAGTAATAAAATTAAATATTTTCTTTTAGATTTATGTAAATAGACTATAGATATGTGTATTTTAAGATTATGTGTGACTTTTAGTAAAATGTGCGATTCTTGTATTTTAAAATTTTGAGAGTACACTGAAAGTTGTGTGAATTATAATTATAAATATATATTATTTAACATATGACTTAAACCCCCATATGGGTAAGTAGAAAAAATGAGGAGAGAAAAAATAAGAGGAAGAAAAAATAAAAAAAGAGAGAAAAATAAGGAAGTGATTTTCTCTTCTAAAAATAGAAGTATTAATTATATTATTTTAAAAATATAATATAAGTTTTTATCATCAAAATAATACTATTTTTGTGTCTCTTAGCTTTCTCTTCTCACTTTTCTCCTCATCCGAAAATACTATTTACTCTCATATTTTCCTCCAACCTTTCCCTGTTCCATTCTTTTCTCCCCATAGTAATTGTTTGTGAGTTTAGAATAAATAAGATAAAACATAAACCGCCATCATAGACCTCACCTAACCACAGAGGCACAAACGAATTTTTCCATTTTTGTTGAGAAAACAGAAACGATGGATGCTGCATCTGAATATCGAAGATGGGATGAATTAATACCGGAACCACTATCCTTATTCTATAGCAAAGTCTACGTCCATGAGAGAGTGTGATCCCCGGGGTCTGCATATCGTGGGCCAAAGCAGTGAGTGCACCTAATTGCTGCGAAAAGATAAACCTTCTGAACTGGACCAACCATTGTCAGCCTGATAACCAACTAGACAGAATTGTGGAGGAAATCATCGCCATAAGCTCTAGTTTCCTCCGAAAGCTCTGTGTTTCAAGTCTCCAATCTGATTCCATTTTCAATTTCATTGCTCAAAAGTACGCATATTTTCACTTTTTTTTAAAGAAAAAAAAATTCTCCTTGCGCTGTTCTTGAGATTGATCGCTGTCTAGATTTATATATTTAACTTAGATTGTTATGCTCTTATCAAAAGTCACAGATTAAACTCGACGTACATTCTTTTAATTAAGCTTGTTTTATTGTTTATAAGGGAATGCTAATAGTGTTTCTTACACGGTTTATGTGTTATGCAAGTGCGGGGTGTCTCCAGATGCTGATACTGCCAGAATGTGACGTCAGAGATTCCATAATGGAACAGATTGCAGGAAGGCTTTCGATGATTACTTTCTTAGACCTTGAGTTATTGTATGAAAGTGAGTGCTCGTGGGCTTGAAGTAATTGGGAAGAATTGCAAGCTGCTGGAAGTTCTGTGCAGGAACATGAAGGCACGGGACACTGAACAGAAGCCTTTCCAAGACGATGAAGCAATGGCGATTGCTTCCACGATGCCCAATCTGAAGCGTCTTGAAATGGCTTTCAATTGGATAACCACAGAGGGGGTTCGCCAATTACTGTGGCTGTTCAAAGCTTCAGTTTTTGGATCTGTTGGGGTGTTGAATTTGGAGATGGTGGTGTTAAACTCGGAGACATTGTTGGGAATCAGGAATATGCAGAACTGGTGGTTATGGGGCCGCTAGTTTCGGACTATTATGACGGAGAAGAATATCGTGAAGTGGAATTGGAAAAATTAGAAAGCTCAGGTGTTCTTAATGAAATGGCTTTGGCTGTCATGGTCAGGGACATGAGAGAATATCGTCATTATCCAGATGCTGCTTAGGAGGGCATGTGGGACGTTGAAGATTGTGGAATGTATGTATTGGTCTCCATATCCATAAGCTCTAATGTTTTATTTATTTATTTCCTTTTGGGTAACTTTCCGAGCTCTGATCTGTATAAGACGATTCAGCGCTTCTACTATACTAGATTTTAATGCCCTCATTTTAATTTTGATTTGTATTTAATGAAAGACAAAGCTGGTTGGCTTGTTCTTCCCGAAACACCCCTGCATGTTTTTTTCTTTTTTCCTAAAATGTAATTTGATTTTAAATTTATCAAGTTGCTTATCTGACTTTGAAAAACAATGTAGGGAAAAGTAAATCAAGATTTAGTTGTTTGATTTATTATTTTTAGTAATAACGGTTCAATATCTGATCTTCACTTTAAACTCAAACTAATTTAAATTAAACTATAGTCCAGTCTTATTTAAGGGAAAACTCTCTGAAATTTTCTACATTCACACGGAGGTATTCTTTGCATTCAAATAGTATTTAACTAACTCTAGTTTCTTCCGCTATAATCAACATTCATTGATAGTTTTTTATTTATTTATTACTTTGTACACACGCAAGTCGTGAGTATATTTATATTTTTTGGGTTTGAATTCAGATGGAAGATGAAATTGTGCTGCAAATTGAATTAAGTGCCAATAAAAATTAAGTTGGCAATAAGTTATTATAATTAACCAGGATTCATATGAAAGTTTTTAGTTAACATGATAATGTTAATGTCAAATGAAGAAGGATATTTAAGAACTTTATGTAAGTTGAAATGTAAAATATTTAAAAGACGAGGGTCGATAATGGCAAAAAAAGTTAAATTATAAATTAAAATAAAGATCATCAATTCCTTAACACAAAGCATAGATGGTTGGAAGGATTGAAGGAATCTACATTTTTCTCTTAGAAATACGATGAAATTAGTCCATGCCATAGGTCTCTTTTAGAGAAGTTATGAATAGAATCTCTGACGAATATTATGAAATTTAGTCCACGGTTCATGACCAAAAAGAGTTGATGATTATATTAAAATTAAATGAAGTTTAAAAAACTAAAATAAAATCTTTTAGAAATGGAACATAATAAATGCGTTATTAAGGCTTAAGACTTACTCCCTCCCGCCACAAAGGTCTCAAATAAAAGAAAGAAATATGAGTTTTTAGTCCAAAATATAAGGAACAATTATAAATTGTTTCTGTGTTTATTTATTTATTTTCAATTATATCTCTTATTAAATGTACGTTAATATTTTTTTTGAGTTAACATTTTTTTATGATAGAGAAATTTAATTGTATATACATTAATTTAGAGAGTGATATTTTGGAAATTTTTTTTTTAATTTGAGACATATTTAAGAGAATTAACTATTTCTAGTAATCATTTTTTATCTGTATAAATTAGTTATTCATCCTATGTATTTAAAACTCAAGGTAATATTTTTGGTATATAAGAGAAAAACAAGTAATTATGCATTAATTTCTAAAAAATAAAAACAAGTTTTTTTTATTAAAATATGGGAAGAATTTATGGAAAAGGTTTTGCTGAGAGAAAGATAAAACTCACTTTGATAATCTTTATACCTCAAAATGATTAATTTTTAACCTTTGACTAGGGATACTTTGATACTCACAAGAAAAATATGGGAAGCAGTGGCTATTGCTTCCATGATGCCTAATCTGAAGCATTTTGCAATGGCTTACCATGTGATAACCATTGAGATCTTGTTTGGCACACAGAATAATTTTGAAGGGAATGAAAATTGGAATAAAAATGGGATTGAGGTTGAGAATCTCTCTTAAATGAATATTTGGTATGTTAAGGAAATATAATGGAAATAAAAAAAGAAAGATACACAAAAATAATAAAATGACTCGAATGCCCCTGATTAAAAAAAATCATTCTTTTGGTGTTTATTTGGTCAAAATCAAAGCTGGTTGTATTGTTCTCTTCGTATCATTGTGCTTCTTTACGAAACCCACCCACCTTCATATGGGAGGGCTAGTTATATTTTTCGTCCCTACCAAATTTTGTTAAGAAAATTTAAGTTTTCATTTATTAAATTGGCAGGAAATTAGTTCAGTTTGCTTATCTGACTTTAAAAAAGAACGTAGCAAAAAAAAAGGAATTTAGTGATTATAATGTTTGATTTTAGTTTTTTCATACAATCACCAGCCCAAGTTAGACTGTATCTAGTTACAACTTGCAAGGACAAATTTTTGGGATCAAAATAAGGGAAACTAAAATATGAAGAGCTGGCTACATATTTAACCTCATACAGTCATACAAGCATCTTATTATTTTTTTTATATAATTATTTGGTATCTAATTCTCCCAAATGATTAGATTTGTGTATTATTACATTCAAATGTGAATAATTCTCTCAACATGGGGTGGGACGTTGAAGATTCTGGAATGTAGCTGGTCTTTATCTCGATTAGCTATAATATTTTGTTTTTGGTTTTTTTTCTTTTGTTTAATCACGTCAAAATCTTGGGAGTTGCATTATTTTTAGATCATATCCCGCAACAGAAAATAAAAATTCTGCGATAAACTTCGGTGAGATGGCACTCATTAATATAAGTACAGAGTCATTCTCCAATTCGCATCACCCTACCTAGAATTGATTTAATAATTAGTCATTCATTCCCCCATACTTTCATCTACACTGTTCATCCCAAAAGGAGGCGCAGCAGTTTGCACACGTGGCCCGAGTTGGTGCATCTATAAGTTCCAACTTTAGGGCGTTGGTTAAAACAACCAAAATGAAAAAGAAACATTTAAGGTTTTTTTAGTCCAATTGAATGGGTTAGAGAGATTTTTAATGAAATGAATTAAAGAGAAAATAATTGGAAGGTTTTTAAAATTTCTTTATTTAATGAGATTGAAGGGATTTTAATAAAATATTAGTTGGTTCAATAAGATATTGTAGGAGATTGAGTAATAAATATTTTTTCCCCTAAAATACCCTAATTTGGGAAAATTTAGAAAGTGATGGGGCAGAAGATTAAATTTCTCCTAATCCCTTCTAATTTTTTCATTCAAATAAGGGGAGTCCAATCCCCTCTCATTTCCTTACAAAATCTCCAATAACATCAAACCAGTTAGGGAGGCCACACTTCAATTCACTTTGAGTTCATATTTAGAATTGAAAAAAAAAACATGGGTGTAAAAAAAAAACAGAACTAGCATAAACCTCATCATGACCATTCTTTAAATTTAGGAAGCAAAACCTAAATTTAATGAACTCAAAGTGAAAATACTTTCAATACATTAATTACTCATTCTAATTCTTAATATAGGATCCTTTTAAACCAAATGATGATATGGATTAAGGTAAAGAATTAAAATTAGGTAACAACATTAAGTTTTTAAAAAATCATAGTGTTCTCAATATTATCGTTATTGAATTTTATATGAAAAAAGGGAATTGTATCATTTTATTTAATGCTTAAAGTACAAAAGAGTGACTATCCTCTATTTTTTAAAACACTTTGGGATGAATTATATAAAAAATATTTTTTTACAATGTATAATAAATATTACATCATATTCTCTTCATCACATATTATAAAACACTCTATAAAATTTCTCTTTGTCCCATGATATACGACATTTTATAGATTTAATGAAACATTTATGAGATTTTCCTGAAAACATATTTCATAAATTCATTATAAAAATATCTAAGGCAAAAAAAATTCATTATATAAACATCTTCTTTCTTTTTTAATGTTTTAATTTTTGGAATTACAATAATTTTTTCATAAAAATCAAGACTCTCTACTAGCTTTAACTATCTTTATGTGTGATTTTTATAAAATCTCTTATAATATGGGATGAAGAAAGTTTTTTGAAAAGAATTAGGATTAAGTGAAAATGTTATGTATTTAAGATAGGAATAATTAAAATATTAAATATTAAATAAGATCAGAAAGCAACAACATTAAATGCCAACAAAAATGATTATTACTAGCATGACAAGTAAAATTAAGTTGGCAAGAAGTTCTTGTACTTATCCAGGATTCATATACGTTGGATAAAAAAGAAAAAATGCAGGATACATATACAAGTTTTTAGTTAACGGCCTGCAATGTCAAAAGAAGAAGAATATTTACGAAATTTTTGTAAGTTAAAATATTAAATATTAAATAAAATTAAAAAATTGAAATAAATTTTATCATTATATTGAAATTAAATAAAATCTAAAAATAAAAATAAAAATAATAAAATCTTTTAGAATAGGAAAATAATAAATAAATTTTTTTAAAGTTGTTTCTTACCAATGACATTTTTTAAAGTTTAACTTTATTTTGTATGATAGAAAAACAAGTGCTTTTTTTTTTTGGGGAAAAAAAGAAAACAATTAATTAAACTAACGAGATGCATGCAATTTTAGTTGTTGAAACTAGTTTGTCTTTTAGATTTCTGTCAATATGTACAAATATACGTGTTTTTTAGGATTATGTGTGGCTTTTTTCTTTCACCCGGAGCAAAGTTCTAGAGACCCTTTCATTGGGGCCTCAAAGTTTTTACCTCTTGAAATCAATGGAACCATATGACATTTATTTTGACCCTTCAAACACTCTAAAATGCAGTTTTAGTTGTTCAAAATATTTCTTCTGTTTCAAAATAGTTATCATTTTAAGGGGTTTTTTGTTTCAAAATAATTCTTGTTTTATAATTTTTAATAGAATATTAATTATATTTAGACAAATTTTCCCTTCAAAATAATGAAGGAAAAAATATTAAGAAGCACCACTTAATTAATAAAGGTATTAAAGTAAAATATAATCAAATTTTATTAATTTTTAGACTATTTATTAACTTTCTTAACAAGTGTGCATAACTTGAAAGTAACAATTTATTGTTTTGAAAATGAGGGGGTACTTTGTTTTTTTTGAAAATGACGTTTTAAAGATTTTTAAGTGTTTCATTTTATAAGTCGATTTAGAAAACAAATAAATAATTAATGACTTTTTTTCAATTGTATCCTTGAGCAATTAATAATATATAGCTTTTAGTTATAATTTAATATTCTATATAGAAGTAATAATTAAGAATAATTTAATAAAATTACATTATTCATTATTATATTTATTATTTTTCTTAATTTTTGTGCGGAAACCTTAAATGACAAATATAATGGGATAGAGGGAGTATTAACATAATGTGAATAATCTTTTCAATCTTTATTAGTCACATTATAAATTTTTTTTGCTACATTCTATAAGTTTTTAGAGTATTAATTGTTTCATTTTTAAAATATTCTTATTTATGAGTATAAGAGAGAATGAATTATTTGAATTTAATTATAATATTTATTAAGGATAAAGGTGAAAGTCACATCAATTTGAAGACAATTTTAATGTTATACTCCCTCTATTCCCTATTATAAATTATATTTATTTATCTCACACATACCTAGTAAATTAGTTGAAAGCCTTTATATTTTTAAAAAGTCTCATAACTTTCCAAAATTACCCTCATAAAATTATAAATCATTTTAATTATATCTTTTTTAATCTCTCTCTACCATAACTCTTTTAAATATTCTCAAGAAGGGTAAAAATGAAAATCAAATATTAAATGCTACAAAGATTTCATAAAATGATTTATATTTTGAAATCTTAATTTTCAAAAAATGTACTTTATAATAATAAATAGAAAGAATAATAACTTTTTTTTATTATATTAAATTAGTTGAAAGTGATTCCCTAAGCATGAGAGGGAGTATGTGTCTTTTAAGATTACATGTGGCATTTTTATTTGTTTATTGTTCCAACACGAAACAAATTTTTAGATACTCTCTTCGATCCTTTATATAAGTTGTATTCTAGAAGAATTCTATAATACAAAATATAAGTAATTTTGTAAAAGTTTGGTGAAGTATTAATTATTTTATTAAAAAAATACCCTTATTAAAAATTGTTTTATGAAATATTAACTACTTTAGAAAGTTCAAATATATGGGTATTAATTAGAAATAAGAATGAAAATTAAAATAAATATTAGACAATTTTATTAATGTATCTTACATTTTCTCATTCATGTAGGGTAGTTGAAATTGGAATCTGAGCGAGTACATTTTTAAGGGGCCTTAAAATTTTGCCTCTTGAAATCAATTAAACCATATGACATTTTGACTCTTCAAACACTCTGAAATGCATTCCTAAACCCCCCACTCCACGACCAATCGACGATATACCACATGTACATGACGATTCAATCGATCGCATAGACAAATCCCAAATAATTGTAATGAACGAAAGATTATGTGTGGCTTTTAGTAAAGTCTGTGATCTTTTCGGAATTATGAGTACTATCTAATATAATGACTTCAAGGGCTTCTGACCTCTAATATAAATAGGCTAAAAATTAAACCTTCATCAGAAACTCAACCATACGAAATTTTCTAGCTTGGTTGTTAATACACTAAACAGAAAGTATGGAAGCAGCGTCGGAACATAGAAGTTGTGATGAATTAATACCGGACGTACTAGGGCTAATCTTTAGCAAAGTTTGTGTTCGTGAGAGAGTAAGTGTGATCCCTAGGGTTTGCAAATCGTGGGCGAAAGCAGTGTGTAGACCTAATTGCTGGCAAGAGATGGACCTTCTGAAATGGAGCGATAGTTGCCAGCCTGACCAACTAGACAGGATGGTGGAGAAGCTCATCGCCAGAAGCTCTGGTTCCCTCCGAAAGCTCTGTTTCTGGACTCCAATCTGATTCCATTTTCACTTTCATTGCAGAAAAGTACGCATGTTTTACTTTCCCATTTCTTGAGTTCAATTGCTGTCTAGATTTACATACTTAACCTTGTGTTTCATATGTGGTTTTTTGGTGTTACGCTAAGTGCGGGGGGTCTCCAGACTTTGAAAATACCTCAGAGCAACATCAGTGATTCCATAATGGAACAGATTGCAGGAAGGCTTTCGATGATTTGTTTCTTAGACGTGGGCTATTGTATGAAGATGAGTGCGCGTGGGCTTGAGGTCATCGGAAAGAACTGCAAGCTGCTGGAAGGGCTGTGCAGGAACATGAAGCAATGGGATACCGGAGAGCTGCCTTTACGAGACGATGAAGCAACTGCGATTGCTTCCACGATGCCTAATCTGAAGCATCTTGAAATGGCATACCATGTGATAACCACGGAAGGGGTTCGTCAAGTACTGTGTGGTTGTCCAAAGCTTGAGTTTTTGGATGTGAGGGGGTGTAAGGATGCTGGACTTGGAAACTGGGTTCGGAAGCAGAAATTTCAGAAACTTACGGTTCTGGGACCTCACGGATTTTATGATGATTTTGATTTTTATGAAATTTTGGATTGTTATGAAGATTATGGATATGATGATGTTGACATGGGCGTTGACATGAGGGAAGATTATGATGATTATCTGAGTGATGATTATGAGAACTTGTTTACGTTTTAGTCTTTATCTCCATGAGCTCTATCATATATCGTGCTTTTTTTTTTTTTTGGTTTAAGTTACATTTTCTGTAACTAGCGCATCTACTTCCGACTTTAATGCATCTTTTGATCTGTATTTAATCAAAAACAGATATGATTGGCTTGTTCTCTTGGAAAGGGTATCATTGTGTTCTTCAGGATACACACTTGCAAATTTTTGGAATGGCTAATTATATTAAGAAAATGTGATGATATATAGTGTTTATTTATTTCTTTTTATGTATACATGTATATATTTTGTTATTTTGGGTCAGAAACCGGATTAAAAGTCTATTAACAAGTCGCTGTTGTAGCACGAAAAAAAAGTCACTGTCACAGCATTCTAAAATATCGCACATTGGAATTTAATATAGATAATTTTAATCTCTTTCATTTCATATATTTCCCTTTTTTTCTTTGGTGCCAATTCAACATTCATCTATTTTGAAATTCTTGCATGCGGAGAAAAAAAGGAAGAGTTCTTATTTTTGCATCAAAATTCTGTTAATTTGATCAACTTTGGTGATAACTCTAAAATTTATTTGACCGATCAAAACTTTCTTTGTTTTTTTTTTTTGAACTTCCGTTTTATGATTGAAAATCTATGGTCATTTATACCACAAATAAAATTTAAACAACCCATGCTGAGATGTGAATGGTATCCCACCTATGTATCTGGGATTAATTTAACATAAAAATTAGGCTTAAAAAATAATATTCGTTCATGCTAAGCTTCTTTTTCTTCTTGGTCCATATTTTTTTTATTTTTTTCTCTAAACTATTCCCCCGTTTTAATGTTGATTAATAAATTTTGCGTCATTCTCCTTTCCTTTCATCTACACGGTTCATCTGTAAGTTCCAACTTTAGGCGGGCCTCACTTCAGCCGAACCATTTAATACTTATTATAAAGGTATTAAAAACATAATTGGTTATTAAATTGGTCAAAACAATAATTTAAGATTTAATGATTTAATTAAAATTGAATTGTAATTAAATCAGTAATAATAAAATTAATCAGTTTTTTAATTTTATATGTTATATATTATTAAAAAATATTATTAATAAGTTTGATAACCTAATATTAAAATATAAATAAGATAATATTCATCTATAATCATGTCTTGAATATAAAATAATCAGCTAATATTATATTTTTATATTATTTGTTAAGAAAATTTATTATTATTAATAACTATGTATCATAATAATACTTATATAATATTATAATGTTAAAAGAAAAAATTTACACAAAAATAATGCTATCTAATACTAAAAATAATATTATTTTATTTTTAAAACTAAAAAATGTTTAAAAAAATAAAAAAATTTTGACCAGTTCTAGACTAGTTTATAACCAGTTTTCACTGATTCAAGACTAGTTTAACCATTTCTTAATTGGTTCTTACTAGTTCTATAATTTGCCAGTTCATAACCAGTTTTAATTGGTTTAGTTCAGATAATTTTCTTAAAATTTTAGTTATATTAGTTTCATTTGGTTTAAAAAACTGAACTAACTGAATTTTCTATTTTCTATTTTTATCGATTGATTAAATCATTATAATGCTATAGTTTTGGAGGCTATGTAAGACCAAAATATAGTATTTTTATTTTTTCATAATTTTTATGTCTTTTTCAATGATAGATTTATATTTGAACTTTTTAATGTTAATTTTTAATTTAATGTCATGAATATTATTATGAATAATTTTGTTATTGAGATTAATATTATTCTTTTTTTTTATTTTTTATATATGAATATTTTTCAATGTCATTTCATTCGGATGAAATATTTGAATGTATATAATTCTAAATTTTTTTAAAATGTTTTATAAGCTTTTGTATATATCTTTTTAATGTTTTGAAAGCTTTTGGATTTTTTTCATAATTTGTGTCATTTTACTTTAATCAAAATTTCAAACCGAACTTAACCAAAATATTTCGATTTAGTTCACTTCGATTCCATCAGGGATTTCAGTTCAGTTATTTTTTTAATTATTATTTTGGTTTTCGATTTATTGGGTTCTTAGATAAACTGAACAAAAAAATTGAATGCACATACGTAGGAATTGAAGATTCCGCAATGTATTGGCCCTCCTTTGAATTACTTTGAGCAAAAAAAAAAAGTATGAATCTGATTAATTTAATTATAATTATATGTCAAAGCTGAATTATATTGTTATTTTGGAGAAAACTATTAAAAAATTTAAAAAATAAACGTTAAAGTATTTAATCTCAAACAGATATTTGTGACTTGCTCCTTTTTTTTTTTTTGAAAAAGGAATATTATTAATCAGGAAAATACAAGAGAGCCCCAGCCAGACAAAATGAGCACCTTTCACCCTTTTGAAAAAAAAGACAATCTCTATCATAAAATTTCCATTAGAAATATTGCAAATAAATATAGTGTTTATATTAAAATAAAATTAAATTAATCAACAAAGAAAAGTTTGGACTCAGTATCATTCATTAAACAAGAGAATTAACTTAATTAATTTTGATTATATATATTTTATTACTCTCACTAATTATTTTTTATTGATCTTAATTTGTTTAATGGAATAGATACGCCTAATCACCGAAACAATTTTGGAACTTGGAGGCACTGCGCAACCGTGGCTAGAGTTTGGCCTGCTTTAGCCCTTTTTCAGTTTTTCTAATAAAGATAAGTGTTTTGAAAATCAGACTGGATCATATGATCAGATTAGTTGGATTATTATCTAAAAATAAGGACAACTCATTTTTTAAATTTAGCCTATTTTGGTGGTCAGACCAGACCAGATTAGACTACTTTAAATCAACTTTTGAGCTAGAAATAGAAATGATTTTTAGAGAACTATATAGTTTTTTAAATTATGTAAAATGTTACCTAAATTTGATTTTTTTTGCCAAAATTATTAATTATAAAAATTATTAAAGAATAAAAATACTATTTCCTTTTTTATTTTAAAATTATTAATTATAAAAATAAAAAATTTCATTGCATTATACTTCTTTTGTTCCTAATTTTAAAAGAATTTTGAGATTCTTCATTTGTCCCAAAATATAAGAGACATAGATAAAATTTGTGGAGTAATTAATATTATTTTCCTTTTATATCTTTGAATAATTAAAGTTGTGTTGGCAATTATTAGTAATTAATCAGTCTCATTTTTTACTTTTAATATGGGTAATTCTAAAAAAAATTGAAATTATAGTATAATTAATGAGTTTAATTACCAAAATTATTTTTTCTTTATACTAATAAAATAATTATTTATTTCTTATAATTGTGGACGGAGAGAATATATTCATTTTATAACATTATTGTCATATATTGTTATTATATTAAAATATTTTAATATTATTTTTAATAATTTAATATATATTATTACGAAATTCTTAACTCATTATAAATGTTGACTATTTAAATTTATTTTTTAATTATTTAATATTTTATTTTTACATATATATTATTATATAATATTATTTTTATTTAATTATTATGTAATCAGTTGGTGCTTGATTTCGTAACCCAATAATATTTTCATTTCAATGTTAGGTTGGGTTGTTAAAACAGTCATACAAATTTTTTTGGTTACCATTTTTTTTTTTAATTTCAAAATGTTGGTGATAAAAAAATAAAAAATAAAAATATTTCCTTTTCCTCCATTCTCTCCCTCCACTCGCCTTCTGTTTTTCTTATAAATATTCAAAATCCTTCCCTTTCCCTCTAATCTCCTTCTCCTTTCTTCGTTTATCCCCTACGTAGCTGATTCATCTGTGATTCCTCCACATTTCTGGAAACAGTAAATTTCCGGTAATCCTCTCCTCGTTTTAGAGCACTTCTTTTGGCTTTTCATCCTCTATTTTACTTCCTACCATTTAAATCAGTAAACTAACAATAGAAAACGAAGAAAAGTTATATCATCTGAAATTGTACGTCTTGTGTTGTGTTTCTCTTTGACGATTTCGCTCTACCTATCGCTCTTTTGGTAGGTCTATCTCTGTTTCCTTCTGCCCCTGGATAATCTGTGATAGCCATTCTAATTTCTCCCGACATGATGATTTGTTTTTACCCTCTTGTGCTAAGTTCTTCTCGATATAAGACCTGACCACGCAAAATTTTTCCATTTTTGTTGAGAAAACAGATAGGATGGAAGCGGCATCGCAATATCGACGCTGGGATGAATTAGTGCCGGACGCACTAGGGCTAATCTTTAGCAAGATTTCTGTCCATGACAGAGTGACTGTGATCCCCAGGGTCTGCAAATCGTGGGCCAAAGCAGTGAGTCGACCTATTTGCTGGCAAGAGATAAACCTTCTGAAATGGAGCAATCATTGCCAGCCTGACCAACTACACCGAATGGTGAAGATGCTGGAGATGCTTATCGCCAGAAGTTCTGGTTCCCTCCGCACACTCTGTGTTTCTGGTCTCAAATCTGATTCCATTTTCACTTTCATTGCTGAAAAGTACGCATATTTGTTTTTTAATTTCTTCTTACCCATTTCTCGATATTGATCGTTGTCTAGATTTACATATTTAACTTTGATTCTTATGTAAGATCACAGATTAAACTGCACCGCACAATCTTTAACATTGTTTTACTGTCCCTACCTTTAAGGGAATCAATTGATTCTACTTGTTTATTTTCATACGGATCCACTTTTTGGCGTTTCTAGTGCGGGGTGTCTCCAGAAATTGGTACTGCCAAAGTGCAACATGAGGGATTCCATGTTGGAACAGATTGCAGGAAGGCTTTCAATGATTACTTTCTTAGACGTGAGCTATTGTGTAAAGATGAGTGCTCGTGGGCTTGAAGTGATAGGAAAGAATTGCAAGCTGCTGGAAGTGCTGTGCAGGAACATGAAACCATCTGATATTGCAGACAAGCCTTTCCAGGACGATGAAGCAAAGGCAATAGCTTCCACGATGCCTAATCTCAGGTGCCTTGAAATGGCTTACAATCGGATAACCACTGAAGGGGTTCGCCAAATACTGAGTGGTTGTCCAAAGCTTAAATCTTTGGATCTGTTTGGGTGTTTTGCTGTTGACCTTGGAGACATTTTTCGGAAGCAGAGACATCCAGAACTGATGGTTATGGGTCCGCTTGTAGCGGACTTCTATGACGGAGGCAATGAATGGGAGGAAAAGGAAATCGAGTCCGTAGATTTACTTGAAGAAATGGCATGGCAATTCAGGATCAGTGACATGATAGAAGATCGTGATTATCCAAGTCATGATGGTGGTGAGGGCATCTTGGAGTTTGAAGAGTGTGGAATGTGCTGGTGTCCATCTCCATAAGTGCTACTAATATTATGGTCTTTTGCTTTTATTGGGTTCGTTCTGAGTTACATGCTCTGTATCTGACGCTTCTACTGCTCTGGACCTTCCTGCCTTCCGATGATTTTGATGTGTATTTAATCGAAAACAAAGCTGGTTGGCTCGTTCTCTTCGTATCTCTGGGATTTATTTTCTTTTTGGCGTGAAAGACTAATCTATATCTATATCTTAGCACAGAAATATGTAGAACACATAAAAAACCGAATAGGCTAACAAAGTTCAACCTCTTAAGCAAATTAATTAACAAATTAAAAAAAGAAAAAATACCATTGCACATCAGGGCAATGCCACCACCTCATTTTTTCTTAAAAAAGAAAACACACAAATTCACTAATCCACTGTTGCAAACCAGTACTAATAAAATACTCCCTCCATAATGCTCTATATTACATTTTCTGAAAAATTTATGTTTTATAATATACTTCTTTCAATACATATTATAAGATATTTTATATAATAAGTTTTTTGATTCAAAATATAAGGTATTAGATTTTTTTTTTTCATTTTACCCCTATCTTTTATGCTTTAATATTTCTTATTTATAACGTTACAATAATAATATAATATTATATTTAATAAGGGTAAAATAGAAAATATGAGTATTTTTTGTATTGATTTCATTTAAAAAATAATTTTCTTAATATACGTGTAATTGATATAAAATATTTTATAATGTGAATCAGAGAGAGTAGTATATTTTATGAATTATGTAGTATATTTCTTTTTCTTTTTAAGATTGTTTGGTACTAGTAGGCCCAAATATTCTGAATTACTAAAACACTTCTTTCCCAATGTACTTAATTAGAATAGTTTAAAAAAGAGAAAAAAAATTTTTAGTTGCTAACTATTATTTTGATTGATATGTTATAATTAAAAATGTTTTATAAATAGAAAAAATGCCTAAAAGGGTGAAAAAAAAACTATTGAGTGAGAAATAAAAATATTTACTTGACAAGTTACCAAATAGCCCGCAGATTCGTATACCCGCGTTCATCATTACACTACTCACTAATACCAAAAGCTGACTTGAACATAACTTCACCATCAACAACGCAAATGAAATACTCCATCAATCGACGTTAAATCAACTCATCAAAAGAAGTAATAAAACAAATCAAGAAAAAGAAAAAAGTCGACGGCGAGGAAGAAAAAAGAAAACAAACTCAGACTGCAACACTCTATAGAGATCTATTAAACTACACTCTTCAGTCGCCATTTACCCATACCCCCTACTGTGCAAGCTTTCTTATCATGTTATATATTTTAAAGAGATTGAAAATATTTGCTCAGAATAACAACATACAAAAACGGACACAAACAGACAAATATTGCTTGCAGTCAAAATCATCTGATTCTGACCATCCATCCAAACAACTATTTCCCAATTCAAATAGTTTTTTTTTAGCATTACATATGGCAAGCAGAGCTTGAAATAAAACACTAGTTATTATGGGGGCTAGTCTTCCCAACTAAAGTTAAATCAGCAAGAAACGCTTTCCTGCAGCTTTCTATGACTTCATTCAAAAGATGAAACTGAAAGTTAGTAGCATGAGCTTCTTTGGCCAAGATATCAGCACATATAAGATTTTCTCTATTAGAATGGTGCATTACAATATCCCCCGAACTATATATCAGGTTCCATGTCTCTTCAATCTCCTATCTCAAACTGTGATTTGTACCACTATCCCTCAACAGAATGTTAAGTGCTTCAAGAGAGTCAGAAAAAACTTGTATCTCCTTCAATTTCAAGTGTTGGCAGATCTCCAAGCCCGTCTGAATAGCCTGTATTTCAGCTGCCACAACTGAAGCATGCCCAAGTTTTTTCATAAAGCCCATAATCCAATGACCTCTCGCATCCCGAATGAGCCCTCCACAGGTAGCTTGATTATACGGCCTAACCGATGCATCTACGTCCAATCTATATGCTCCTTCTCTTGGAGGTTTCCATTGATCTTCGTTTGACAGAAATCCTTGGAAGGTTGGTTGTGCTAGCTTTTCCCTCGAACTGCCTTCCATAATGTGAAACCTGCATTGATGGTAGATTTCTTTAGTCGAAGCATTACATCCTTCAAACACTCGCGCGCACCTGTGTTTCCAAATAATCCAGCACACGTATCCAAATATTCTTGTCCATGGCCAACGTGCGAATTGTCCTTTTCCGGGTTGGTGTGTTGTATTCCACCGCAGCCAATCCTGAAAATCACTAGAGAAAAAGTCAGTATATGTGTTAGGTTTAATAAACTCACTCCACACATTTTTAGCAAACTTACAGTCTCTTAAGATGTGTATAATGCTCTCCTCATGATTACAGCCAAATGGACAGTCTCCAGAGTTTGACAATCCTCTTTTAGCTCTCAGAGCATTTGTAGTCAATCTCCCATGAGCAGCTTGCCAAAAAAAGAATTTTATTTTTTTTTGGACCGGCCAGCGCCAAAACTGATGCCAAAAAGGGATAGCCTCCTCTCCAGATGGTTTCGATAAGAACGTATATGCCGCTTTAACAGTGAAGGTGCCATCTTTCGTATTTCTCCAACAAAACTCATCCTCTCTAGAATTCATTGGGGTCTTCACTTTTGTCACAACATCAATAATATGGGGAGGAAGAAACCTAGCCCATTTTTCCATGTCCCAGGTTCCGGAGGGAAGGACGAAATCTCTCACATAATCATCAGGATTGAGAAGCTCCAGGTTCCCACCAACATAGTTGATTAAAGGCTTATCTAATGGCGTCCAAAGGTCCCACCAGACCTTAGTGGATATACCATTATTGACCTTTTTTTCGACTCCCGTGTAGAAAGTCTCCCAAACCTCAATAATAGCCCTTCAAGTCAAGGAATTATTTCTCTTCTTTATAACCCGAGGCATCTTACAATCCCCACACTTGTATCTTGCTCTTAGACATTTAACCCACAAAGCCTCAGGTTTGGTGACAAGACCCCAACACAATTTCATAATGAAGGCTTTGTTTTGAAATTGAAGATTTTTTATGCCTAGGCCGCCTTCTTTCTTGGTCTTCATGACTTTGTCCCACGTTATAAGATGCATTTTCTGAGATTCATTATCCTGAGACCATAAAAAATTCCTACTTGCTTTCTCAATTTCCTTTAAAACCCCCTTTGGTAGTAGGGTAGACTGCATTTGGTATGAAGGTAAAGCCGATATAACTGCTTTTATGAGAATTGTTCTCCCCGCGATCGATAAGTATTTGGCTTTCCAAGCTGAAAGTCTTGAGCAAACTTTCTTGATAATATGTTTAAAAGTCCCTTTACAAACTCTAGAATGAATGACAGGAACTCCCAAATATTTACCAAGATTAGAAGTCAATCCAACCCCTAAAATAAGGCATAGGCTACTTGCTCTATTGAAATGAACATTCTTGGAGAATAAAGCATTTGATTTCTGAATATTAATCTTATGGCCTGACACATGACAGAATTTCAACATCACCTATTTTATGACCTCCATTTGATCAGATGAAGCCTCTGCAAAGAGGAGAAGGTCATCAGCAAAGAAAAGATGAGATATATATGGCCTGTCTTTAGTAAATTTCAAGGGTTTCCATTTTCGCCTTCGACATTCAGCTTTGATTAGGTGACTGAGTCTCTCCATACAAAGAACAAAAAGGTATGGGCTAAGGGGATCTCCTTGGCGTAAACCTCTTGATGGAGCAAATTCCTGTCCCTCCGTACCATTCCACAAAACCTTCATAGTGGCAGTACTCACACATCCTAGGATAAGCTTGATTAGATTATCTCTGAGCCCTATTACCCTTAAGGTATTCTCAAGAAAGCTCCAGTCTAATCTATCATAAGCTTTTTCCATATCCACCTTCACAGTAACATACCCTTTTCTCCCTGGCTTGTGTCTCATTTGGTGAATAGCCTCTTGAGCAATGATAATATTATCACAACTGGATCTTGAGTCAATGAAGCTGCACTACTTCGGACCAACTAGATAGTTCATTATGGGTTTAAATCTGCTTGCCAAAAGCTTTGTGACCACTTTAAAGCTAACATTGCATAGGGATATCGGCCTGAAATCTTTTAGAGAAGTAGGATTGTCCATCTTAGGGATAAGAACAATATTTGTTTGGTTTACTCCTTTAATGGTTGAGGGCTCAGAAAAAGCTAGTTTTACCAAATCACAAATTTTGTTCCCAACCTTCTCCCATTAGGTGTGAAAGAATTGAGCATTTAAACCATCAGGGCCCGGCGCTTTAAAAGCTCCAATAGAAAATGAAGCATTTTTTATTTCCACATTAGTAACCTCTCTATGAAGCATCTCCATTTGGAAATCCTGGAGGCAAGGGAACTCATGATCCCAATCAGGATAGGGATGAAGATTAAGATCTTTTGTATACAAATTCTTATAGAAATTAGTTGCAAGCCTTCTTAACTCATCAGGGTCATTGATCCAAGTCCCTTCACCATCTTGAAGAGCTAAAATATTATGTTTCCGACGCTTAACCACTGTTGAAGCATGGAAATATCTAGTATTTCTATCTCCCCAATGAAGCCATTTACAACGAGATTTTTGGAACCAAATTAGCTCCTCTTGCAACAATAAATTATTATAATCTTCCCAAAGCTTTTTTTCGAGTTTAAACAACCCATTAGAGATCTGGTTCTTTTTGTATTGGGCAATTCCCTCTAATCTGCGAGAGATTAATCTTTTCTTTTTAGAGATATTTCCCACTTGAGTTTCATTCCACCTTGTGGCCTGAATTTGAAAACGATTAACTCCCTGCACCCAATCACCGTCCTCCCAAGCTTTATCAACAATTTCTTGGAATCCCTCTTCTAACCCCCATGCCTCTTGGTAATGGAACCTTTTTTGGAACTGACATCGGGATGAAGGAGAGAGGCATGACACCACCACAACCTTATGATCAGACTTATACTTAAGATCATAACGGACCCGAGTTTGAGGAAAAGAGAACTCCCAAGCCAAATTGCAGAACACCCAATCCAGCTTTTCCAAGATTCCCTCGCGTTCCCAAGTAAACTTATCTTGAGGGTCATTTATTTCAATAAGGCCGGATTCTTCCACACAATCATCAAAATGTTGCATTGAAGCTTGAAGAGGCGGAGCCCCCCCGATTTTATTAGTAGGATTTCTATATGCATTAAAATCTCCAACCAATATCCATTCTTCCTCAATTAGTCTCGCAATTTCAAGAATTGATTGCCATAGTTGAAATCTCTTCCTATAGGTTGTTTCCCCATAAATAAAAGATGCAGAAAAATATTTATTTAACCTTACATTATAGATCCGACAGTGAAGCAATTGGGTATTGGAGGTGATATATTCAATTTTAAAATCACAATCTTTCCATAAAAGCCATATTCCTCCAGCAAACCCAGAAGCCTCAACTCTGATCCAATGAGAAAAACCTAACCTATGTACCATTTTATCAGCTCGAATTCCACTGATTCTTGGTTCCATAAGACATAAAATATCCACTTTATTTTTTTTAACAATATCTTTAATAAGAGAAGGGAAGATACAGCTACCTGCCCCTCTACAATTCCATGACGCAATAATCATAATTAACATTAAATAAAAAGAGAGCTAAAAGCATACTTACCTGTTAGGACCAGTCTCTGGAACGACATCAAAATCATCAAGATTGTCCTCATTTTCCATGTCTTCAACCACAACATCCAAGCTTCCCAGCTCTATCCTTTCGTCATCCATGTGCTTCTCATCCCCTTCGAGGACCGTCATTTTTGGATCTGGTGGCTTTGGAGAATCATTTACGGGTGAGTGACAATTTTGTGGCTTTTTTTCCACCATTTGGTAATTTGATTTCTTTGCTTGGTATTTGCTCCTGGGTAATTTATTTTCTGTGCAAGAATATGCTGGCCCTCATCAACTTGTGGATCTTGGGTCTTACCATAATTCCTTGCCACTTGGCCCATATTTCCATTAACTACATTATGTTTTCTTTGGGAATTTGATATAGGCTTTTCAACATCATCATGAACTTCATACGTTGAACTATGACCCATATTTGTTTCTTTAATAATAATCTCCTTGTTGGGCCCATTTCTTGAAATCCCTTTCAGCCCATTCTTCTCTTTTTCCTTGTTTATTCCCTTTTTCATTTTGTTATTACTTTTCACTTCCCCTTTTCCCTTCGACAAAGACGTCGCCCCCCGTAAAGCTGACATATCTGATTTGCTATTGTACAGACTTGCCTCCCCCTCACCTTTCTTCACTTTTCCATCTTCCTCATCCCCCAATAGCCTTACCTCTAGATCTTCTCCTTCTTCCTTCTCCAAACTTGCTAAGGCTTCAAATCGAGATTGAGACATTAATGTCTCTTTCCTCCTGACACCTCTAGCTTGGTAGCCTCCATTAGAAGTCTCTGCTCTCTGTGCCAGTCCCCTAGAGATCCGAGCCTTGTTTGTCCTAGACACAAACATCCAAGGTCCAAACAGCTCTTTGGTTGCCGATGGCGCTTTCTCCGGCTGCCTCACCAGATTTTTTTGTTGTTCTTCTCCCACCCTGCTTGGTTCTTGCTCGTGAGTTGGGCATTTTTTCCAGGGACAAGATTCTCTTCTATGTCCATAGCGCCCACATTCAAAACAAATTAAATTCAGGCCTTCATATTTTACATTAAAGATTTCTTCTACCGCTATAATTCGAGGAACCAATTGCTTCTAGAGATCAAGCTCGACGCATATTCTTGCGTAACGACCACGCTCTACCTTAGCCATTATGCTTGCTTTGTCTGAAAGTGTATTAAGATCAACCTTAGGAGGTCTTCCAATTCTCTCTCCCAGCCTTGCTATACAATGACTGTTGTAACAATACATGGGAATATGAGGTATCCTGACCCAAGTGATAATCCTTCTAAGCTGATTTTTGAATGGATCAAAATAGGGAGTCCATCTTTGCACTAAGATGCAATGCTGAAAAATCACCCATGGTCCTTTATATAGCACCTTCCTGTAGTGGGCCTTCCAAAGTTCTTTGTTAGTAAAAGTCACCACAAAGTAATTATTCGGCAGATCTATTAGTTCAAATTCTGAGATTCCCCATAGCCTAGAGAGATGCATTTTGAGAAAGTAAAGATTGAACCTCTTCCCAAGCACAATTATGATGAAGGAAAAATTCCATGGCTTGCACCATTCATTATATTCATCCTGGGAAATGGGCACCACTGGGTATATCTTCTTGAGGCGTGAAATCTCCTCTGAAGGCTCAGGTAATTTCCAGCAAATATCATCTTCATCAAAGAACAACTCCTCTGATTCCATGGAACATCCACCATTCGCCATTCCATTATATCCCATCAGTGATTGCTTATATGATGGTGTTTGATTATGCTCCAGCTTCCCATTTTTACTTGAGAGCTCCTCATTCTGAACTGAGTTCTCTTTGTCCCTTGCATTTTCCTCCTGATCCTCCTCATTCATGGCATCATCCATTATAGCCTGTGGCAACTCCTCAACTTTTTTCTTCTTATTCCGACCTTCAACCCCTGATTCCGGTGGCCGGTCCGGTGGATTTTTGCGTTGACCTGTGTCTTCCATTCACGCACAAAGACTTGGCATGAAAACCGAGAACCGTTTAAGTTTATCCCCAATTCAAATAGTTAAACACCTTATAGATGACAATTACTGAAATGTACTGGTCAAATTATAGTGAGCCATACAGTATAATGTGTAATTAATCGAGTTAAAATGAATAACCCAACATTTGTTTGGTTCCACATTCATTTCATTTCAGACTTGCAGCCCTAAAAGAAAAATTCTAATCACCCTAATAAAAACTATTCCCTACGATTTCATATATATATATATATATAGGACATTTTGTAAAATGAATTTTTATTCTATATTATAAGATGTTAAGTATAATTTTTTTGTTTTTATTCCTGTCATTACTTCTTAATCTCTACATTTAATGGGCATGATAATAGATCATTTAATAAGATTAAAAATGAAAATTTTGATTCTTTTTTAAAAAATTTCAAATATTAAAAGATTTTTCTTAATATATATACATTTTATACAAAATACTTGATATATGAGACTCCAGTGAGTAATTAACTTTATATTAAATTTTTCCCCGTATTGAAAAACTCCATTTATGATATCTATCTAATTTTTTTTTTATCAACATACTCCATCTATCTAAGCTAAGGAAAAGAATAGGAAATATTTCAAATAAATAAATACAAAAAAATAAAATATTTTAAAAAAATAACCCAAAATTCACATAATTTCTTAAAAGTAAAAAAAAAATTGTAATTGATAGATGAAAGATGAAAATACTCTTTATGTATATTAAACCCATTTACAAATGACAAAAATTTATTTACAAATAATAATAATATATTTGTAACTGATAGATATTTATTTATAAGTGATATATATTCATTTGTAAGTAATAATAATATCACTTATAAAAGAAGGGCAATTTTATCATTTATATTATAATTTTAATTTTAATTATAAATCTGAATTATTTTAAAAAGTTAGTTAAATTTACGTTACTTTTTGATAATATTTTTTTTGGCATTTATATGAAATTTTTTTAAAAAATAGAGGAAAAAAAAATTAGCTACTCATTTCTCTGCAGACTTTCTTCAAAGACGTGCACTCACAACTATCGATTACTAATAACAACGAAATTAACAATAGACCCGTTGGGGAAAAAAAGAGTAGACCCCATTGAATCAAGACAATCATAAATCTTCCCAATGCTCCTGACAATATTCCCCAAAAACCAACTATCTTCTTCAGTAGCAATTACATCCTCGAGTTTTAAAATATAAAATATTTTTTATAAACAATATTTAACCCCAGGTATAAAATATTTTATAGGATTATTTGATATTTTTTTCATTTATATCTTTGGTATATAATTAATAGTTGGAAGATAAATATTATAAGAATTATAAGAAATAATATAATTAATAAGGATAAATGGTAAAAAATATTAAAATTACTTGACAAATTTAATAAATTAATTTTTTTCTTAAAATATATGAGTTAGTTAAAAATATTTTACTACTTAAGATCGAGAGAGTATTTCTACATCATAACAAACTAATAAAGCACATTCCTATCCTACATTACTACAAATTAACTAGAATCATTGAGTTTTTCTTATTCTAGAGAACTACTTTTATGATTTTAAATATAAGATATTTTTAATTATTTCACGTATCTATTAATTTAACTAAAAAAAAAAATCTTTTAAGTTAAGTTGTGGAGTCTAAATATTAAGTAAGTATGAATCATAGTTCTAATATTTTAGAATCTATTTTATATATTTAGCGCGTCAAATACTAGAATAAACATCTGATGGGATAAAATCATCTCTATCATGATGAGAGACTCACTCTCTATACTAACAATAGGATCAATTATAACAAGTCACACACTCATATTCCGGAAATACAAAAAAAAAGTTCCACGATCGAACTAAACTAATAAACCAAAATAGAATGGGCTAAAATTTTAATACCCAAACGCTTCACTTTGTATTGAAAAATTAGTTAATTGATTCTTGTGAATTTAGGTCAGAGGTATGAATGGAAAAAAATAATTAATATATTAGACAATTTTGTAACGTGTCCTATATTTTGGACTAAATATTACTTTTAAAAAAATATTTTATATTTAGGATTGAAAAAAAGTAAATGCCTCTACTATTTCAAATACAAGAATAAACAAGAAATAAAAAATGAAAACAGAATGACAACCTAGTGCCAAACACTTATTGATTATGATGTATTAATCTACTCCTTTTACTTTAAAACAATTGTCACTTTAGAGTTATACACGCAGATTAAGAAAATTAATAAATAATATAAAAATTAACAAAATTTGATTATATTTTACTATTATACCCATATTAATTATATAATACTTCTTAATATATTTTTTATTATTATTAAAGGGTAAATTTATCCAACTATAATTAATATTCTTTTAAAAATTATAAAATAATGATTGTTTTGAAACAAGGAAAAAAAAATCCTAAAATAATAATTATTTTAAAATGGAGAGAAAACAAGTAATTCCACCGATGACACATCGCACGGAGGTCTCAAATCTAATTTATTGACTAAGATCAACTAACAAACATAATGCGTTCTAAGAGACAAGATAAAACAGAAGACAACTCATAAGAAAACCCACCTACGTATGTTTAGAAGGGATAGTTATATTTTTTGTCCTTGCAATTTGTTTAAATGTAATTTAATTTTTCATTTATTAAATAGACAGGAATTTAGTTAAGTTGTTTATCTGACTCTAGGGGGGAAAAAGAGAAGATGGTAAGAAGTATAACGAAGATAGGGATGCAAAATGAAGGCCTAAAAAAGTAAGGACGACATATACCTGTACCTTTCACCCATTCAAGAAACAATACTAACGCCCCCTTTAGTACAATCCGAAATATTTTTAAGGGAATTAGAATGGGAATGAAAATGAGAATAGGCATGTAAATGATAAAATATTGTTTGATGTGTTAGAAAAATAAATGGAATTCTGGTATGAAGTGATGTTTAATATGATAAAAATAAAAGAAATAATGGAGATAAATAAAATGTAAATGATATAAATATCCTCATAAAAAAAATAAAAGCTCAAAAAGTATGAATTTTTTTTTAATTTTGTCATCCCCATTTCATAGTGAAGAGTACTATTCCATCGTTTTTTTTTGTAAAGGTACTATTCCATCATTTTTTCAATAAAAAGATTAAAGGCTTTGATTTTCTATCTTTCATTGGATTTCCACGCTTTTTCCTTTCTATTATCCTATCAAAGGAAGGTCCAATTTTTCATTATATCAATCAAGGCCTAGATGGTCTCACTGCAATCAACTTTAAAATCAAGATTTAACATAGAAGAAGGCGTTTCCTAGGCATGGACAAGTTTGCTTGCTAGTAGAGATGTCATCAAGAAGGATCTTTGCTAGAGAGTGGGAAACGGGAATGATATTCTTTTCTGGAGAGCTCCATGGGTGCCAAATCTTCTAAATAGGTGCATATCTGGTGCTCTACTAGGCTCTGACCTTCAAAATATATATGGTGGTGGCAGATTGTGTAAGGCATAATCGGTGGAACTTCGAAGAGGTGGAACAATGGCTAACCCCTGAAGAGAAGAAAGAAATACTCAAGATCCCATTAGTCCCCAGTTCCAAGGACGTGCTGATCTGGACAGGCAACAGTAATGGTGTTTTCACAGTGAAAAAGGCTTATCATCTTATCAAATCATGAGCTGCAAGTCAGAGGAGCAATGAGGACCCAGGTACGTCACTGATGGTTCGAAAATATTTGTGAAAAGAGATTTGGAAACTTCAGGTTCCCCCAAAACTTAAACTTTACGTGGTGGGCATGTAAAGACATTCTTGCAACCAAACAAAACTTACGTAAAAAGTGATGTGCTTCTTCTTCCCCAGTTTGTCCAATCTGTTGTAGGTATGATGAATCCATTGAACATTTACTTTTGCACTGTGAATGGACAAAAAGCGTCTGGTTTGGCTGTGACCTTTTATTGCTCATTAATGAAAACAACTGCTCTAGATTTGATTTGTGCCTGGCTGAAATTCTGAATAAGGATAGGTTGCAAGATAGGGATAAGGCTAAGGTAAACATTAGCTTGGTTTGTTTGGAAAGCAAGGAATGGATGGGTTTTTGAACAAAAGGAACCCAACCTGATTTGGGTTATTGAACAAACAAATGCTTTGCTTCAAGAATTTTGGTCTGTACAGAGCCTACCTAGTTCTTCTAGTGGTCACATGAATGGAAATACTACTATATGGACAAAGCCCCAACCAAGATGGTTAAAGATTAATGTAGATGGTAGTTATACTAATGGAGATCGAATGGGTGTCGGGGTGGTATGTAGCGCATTAGCGAATTATTCAGGTTGTGCCACTTCTAGTTTCATGGCTGAGGCATATGCATTGCATAAGGGGGTTCAGCTTGCCTGTCAAAGGGAATGGAGGAACGTCCTGATTGAATCAGATACCTGAGAATTAATTAATGCTCACAATAATGTGCACTTGTCCTGATTGGCAAAATTCAAGTATTGTGGACGACATTCAGAGACTTATTGCCTGTATTCAATTTCTATTGGACATTAAGGTCTCATAGCAAATTGACTTGTTAAGTCTAATTACAGGAGGATGTGCCCTGTTATTTGGGAAATTGATATCCCATCCCCCTTTCTTAATTTGATATTATCTGATTTAGACTTATCATTTTCCCTATTTGGTTTTTAATGGATGAGATAATAATTTAATGCAGTGAATTTCAGTTGCCAAGAAAAAAAAAACATAGAAGAAGGCGTTCAGCCTAGAGAGAGACTGAGACTATAATTGAACAGCTGGTTCCTACATTTATTTGCTTTAAGCTACACGTGGCAATATTAATATCCAAATATTTGATCACACAGATTTTTCAATAATCACTTAATTATAAAATTATATAATTTTAATGTATAAAAATTCCATATTTATCACTATCAGGCTCATATTTCTTATTTTTTTAATTAATATTAATATATTAATATAAAACCTATAATAAATTAAAATATTTATAAACCATAATCAATACCACTTATTCTCAAGCAGTCAACTCACAGAAAATGTATTTAATCCATATATACTCTATGCAAATTTTATGCATATTAGGAAAAATTGTTATACTTATTAATTTATTTTCTACATTTATCATTAACTAAATGTTATATTTTTCTAATAGTAAATTGCATTATTTTTATTCGGCATATTTAATGAGAAATATTTAAGAAAAAATTATTTAATGATCTAGATATAACTTATATTTTAATTATGAAATTTTTTTAATGACGTATATTTAAAAATAAAGGAAGTTTATAAAATAAAACATATAAATATTGGCTAAATTTTTAAATTTCATGGCATGCAGGTAGAAATATATTTATTTTAAATGTAAAATCTATAATAAATAGTATCACTTATGTGCCATATGATTCATTATAAAATGTACTCCTTCTGATTCAAAATATAAGTTCTCTTTGATAAAATGCACACAAATCAAGGAAGAGAGTTAAATTATTTAAATTTGACAAAAACTTATATTATTTTTCAATATTACTCTTAATAAATATAATTTTTAAAATAATTTTATCTCTCATGAGTTAATTAGTGACAAAAATAAATTAAAAAAATTATTAATACTTTTAATTTTACTTAAAGAAAACTTATATTTTAATTCATAAAAATATTTTAAAAGAGAACTTTATGTTTTGATTCAGAGAGAGAGGGGGGGGGGGTAATGCATTGTAGAAAAACCGTTTTTTTATTATTATTGTTTATTTTTTTACAATAGAAACTTTCCTAATTGTAATTTTTTTGTCCTGCACAATCCAAATGGGCTTCGCTAGACGATAAGGCTCCTTATCTTCCCTTTTATTTGGATAGCCTGAAAGTAGAAACAAGCTCAGCTCCCTAAAGCTCCCTATTCGTTCGGCCATGGCTACTTGTACCTCGCCTTCATCTCTCATGCTTACGCATGCTGCCTCCTCCGCGCACCCTCAAGACCTCTATCCCTCGCTTCGTTGCTTCAATCCTAACCCACTCTTTCGGGCTTTCCCTCTCTATCCTTTGGTTCTAAAGTCCACAGCGAGATATCCCGGCAAGTGTGTCGATGCGAATTCGCAGATAGAGGCTAAGTCAAGGGATCATCGTATAGTTGTGGCTGCTTTAGCTGCCCAGGCCGAGGTTGAGGTTGCTGAGACTGCGGGTGAGGAGGGAGTGGATGGTGGTGATGGGTCCCCAGAAAATACTGTTGTCACGCCCAAGCCTAAGAAAGGCAAGGCCGCATTGCCTCTCAAGAGGGACAGGGTAAGTGTAAATCATTCTCTTGATGTAAATATGTATTGAATGAGTGACTTAATTGTTTGATTCTTTTTCAGTGTAAGTTTTAATTAACTCTATAGGATTAGATGGTAAAAAAAAATCCTGTGGGATTTCATTGCCTCTATATAGAAAATTTGTAATTGTAATTGTATAACTCCTGTATTTCCATTTACCCCCACTCATAGTCAACCTTTTATACCGAAGGTTATCAGTGTGCACAGATTGTTTCTTGAAGCCAATAATGGGAAGTTTTAGATGAATAAACGATCTTGTGGATCACTTTCTCTTACATTAGCAAGGCTTGCAGGTCTGTAAAGGAGAATTGAGATTAGATAATAGTATCTCCCTAACAATGACAATGGGGAGTGCTAAACTAAGCTAAGGTTCAAATCCAGTAATATGGTCACTGTGTTTATGCCTTTAATTTGGCTGTTTAAAATTTATGTGCTTAATGATTTTCTTCCTGTAGTGACAATCTAAAATTTATAAGACCTTTTTTTTTTTGAGGTTGAGGTATTTTTTCAGTCATATAATTTTTTCTTACTTGCTTTTATGTTTTTCTTTGCTTTATTTTAAGGTTAATTGTTGTTTTTATACCTCATCAGACGAGATCTAAGAGGTTCTTGGAAATTCAAAAGTTGAGGGAGAATAAAAAAGAGTATGACTTAAAGACAGCAATATCTTTGCTTCAAGCAACAGCAAATACAAAATTTGTTGAAACAGTGGAAGCTCATTTCCGCCTCAACATTGATCCTAAATATAATGATCAACAGTTAAGAGCAACGGTGAGTTTCTATCTTTTTGCCATATACTAGTATGGAAACTGTACTCATGATTTTGTAATACATGCAAAGGTGTATTACCTTTATCTGCTCCTTCCAAACAGGTAAGTCTGCCCAAAGGAACTGGAAAGACTATTAAAGTGGCAGTTCTTACTCAAGGTACTTTTTGTTTCTTAATCATTATTCTCACTTTTAAATTATTCCAAATCGCTACATCAATCAGAATTGTAAGAAAGAAATTGTGAAAAAAAAAGAAAGAAATGTTTCTATGGTGTAAACTCTCAACAAATTTGGGCAAAATATAGGTTCTCTGTCTTGGAATGGTGGATATTGTGTTGTGCAGGAAGTAACCAGAAATTTCTGTGTCATTGTATACCAGGAAAGATCATGATTTATTTATTTATTTTTTCTAGTTGATCAATATTTGATAATTTCCATAGAACATTTGCAGGAAGAACATACACTGAGCAACCTAATTGTTTCTTGCATTAAATGGTTGAGATGTGGAAGTTGAAACTACTTCATGCCTAAATGAACTAAGTTGATATGGTTGTGTACTTGTGTGCAAAGTCAAAAGGTGCTCCTATGTGGGTGATGGGTCATTTGATTTTGATTCTGTACTTGGTACAAAATTTTAGGAGGTTTCTGTATTCTCCATTTTTCTTTTGGAATGAATTAATTTGTGAATGCGTTGTGCCCAAGAAAATAGGTAGCTCCAGGATTGGCCATTCGTAATTTTTTTCATTTGCTTCCTTAATGTAATAAATTGTTTGTCATTTGAGTATTTATGTATTAATTAATAATTACTTTTTTGTCCGTTAAACTCACTGACATGGTATTGTTGGAGACGTCTCCTTTCATCAAACTTCTTAAGATTTATTTACTGTATGTTATAGTAATAATCCAAGGAAAGCAGTATGGTCCACTCTCTGATTTTGCATTTCTAGAAGTTTTTGCGAATTCAACAGCAACAAGTCTTATTCCACTAAAAAGGGCTGATTACATGGATTACATGGCACTAATGGGATTTATCAAAAATTAAGTCTTCAAATATATCATTCACTAGGAGATCCTATGCTTCTATTTACCTGTCAGTGATTTGGGTCTGTTCCTGTTCTGGGGATATCTTGTCCTCCAACAATTTGTGTTCTCTTTCTTCTCTAAATATATAGTACCCTACATATATCATTAAAAAAGAAAAGTCCAATTTGTCGACTTTATAACATGGGCAGGTCTGCCTGGTCTAGATCAACCCTACCATGAGTTACAGATTTACAGCATGTGCATATATCTTCTCTCCATGAAAATTAAATGTTAATGAGTCTTGGTTCCATGCAAGTTACATGAGACACCAAAAATATCTTCTCTCCAACCAGCCTAATTACTACCAGTAGTTTAATCATCAATTATTGTTGCTTTGACTGTTCTAATTCTATCATTTCCATAGGTGAGAAGTTCGATGAAGCAAAAAATGCAGGAGCTGATTTGGTGGGTGGAGAGGACTTGATAGAACAGATAAAAGGAGGATTCATGGACTTTGATAAATTAATTGCTTCTCCAGATATGATGCCTAAGGTGTAGCTCTGATTATCTGGTTCTAATGAGTGTTTAAGTTTTCTCTGTGTGTGTGTGTGTTAAAAGAGCCCATAAACTCACATAATTTTCAACCTCAGTGAGTGATGTAAAGAGTTGGTCACTACAATTATTTTTAAATCAGGTTCTCCAATGTAAATTGAAAATAATCATTTATTTGGTTAGTGAATCTAGTACTTATCAATAAAGTAGAGACTATTTTGTTCATTATTATCTTTATTATGTATGCAGCATTAATGCATGCTGAATGTATGCTTGTACAAACTTTTTTGGGTGTTAAACTCTTGTGGACGTAATCTACACTTTGATGGCATGATACTTGATGCAATCCAAGTGGTTCTTACTTTACACATTGAAGAGCTTTTATTACGGTGCACTTTTCTGCTCCACATTATATTTTAATGCATTTGAGTGTATGTCAATTGTGCCTCTAGATATGAGGTGGTTTTTCTTGCTCTTGGATGTTGCTGTGGCTAATTCTTTACATATTTTGGCTTGATCACTTGTCCATCCATAAGTGTAATTCATTTAAGATTTCATTAGCGCTGGCCACTAAAGATAAAAATTCTCCTAATTGTTGATACTGATGGTATCAGGTTGCAAGCCTAGGGAAAATTTTGGGGCCAAGAGGACTGATGCCAAATCCAAAAGCTGGCACCGTGACAGCTAATATTCCTCAGGTGTATTATCAACTTGTTTCTTTCAAGTTCATGCTATGGGTGGTGTATACTTATTCGTTTTGAATCTGAAATTTAATAAGCATCTTTTTGGTTAATCCTTTTCTTGCAAAATATGTACAATATTGCAGGATTCTGAGATTAAAATATTCGATTTTCTTCTTGTTTTTAACAGCTTTGAAATTGTTACCCTCGTGACAAAACAGCAAGTCCTTTGTTCTACAAATGCTCTTAACTTTACTGAGTGAAACGCTGTAAATTTCCATCTATGCAGGCTATAGCGGAATTCAAGGCGGGCAAGGTGGAATACAGGGCAGATAAAACTGGAATTGTCCACTTACCTTTTGGAAAAGTTGATTTTTCTGAGGAGGACCTTCTCATAAACTTGCTTGCTGCTGTAGTACGTTCTTCTTCCCCAAGTTGACTCTATAAACCCATCTCACTCAGATACTCAGTTACATTTAACTGTGATGCTTTTACAGAAATCAGTAGAGGCAAATAAACCATCAGGTGCTAAAGGTGTGTACTGGAAAAGTGCGCACATATGCTCAGCAATGGGGCCTTCTATCAGATTAAATATCAGGGAGATGCTGGATTATAGGCTTCCCTCAAATCTATGAAGAACATATTACACTGTAAATGTTTGTTTTGATTCATTAATTAGCTTTCGGGGTGCCTCAAAGATGGTAGTGAAGTTACTTACATATAGGGATGAACAGGGAAATGCTCTGGCGGTTTTATCTCTGGTTATAGTCTGCTCCAAAAGTAAGGGACATTACACACTACGTGGTCTTTGACGCTGGCTGAGGATAGACTTCTTGTATTGCTTTTGTAATAAAACGACGCTAATTTAGTGATTTGTATTTGTTTTTCTGTTACATATTTTAGATTTTAATGTCTGATTTGTGGCTTTGATAGTTGAGGTGCTTCTGCTGTCTTGGTTAATATTGTACCTCCAGCATGGTATCAGCAAGTTGCATTGTGGCCTGTGGTGTCTTGACAACTGTAATTACCATATGTATAAATGAACAAAAAAGAAAAATTCTAAAGGCACCAATCATTGCTCATCAACCTATGGTTTTATCTTTTTATTTTTTAGTGAAAATATATTTATAATTGATATCCTTTTTCAATAGTTAAATTTTCAAAAGTCATAGAAATGAATAAAACCTTTGACTGTCTGTGGAAGATTATTGAAATAGTTTTGAATTAAAGAATATTGAATGTTGTAATTAAAATTGAGGATATTATTCTACGTAGCACTATGTTTATATTTTTGGGGCTGAGTAGGTTTTTAATTTTAAATTCTTGTAGTTTCACTTGTTTGGAGAGAAATAGCGAGGGAATGTGGATAGTAGGCAAGAAGTAAAGACATCAAGTTGGCGCCAATTAGCAATAATTTGCAATGTTAGTATATTCTAATTTCTCGAGTTAAATTTATTTGTTACTTAATGACTTGCCAAGAAAATAGTCGATTTATATTATAAACAATAAACCTATGCTAGAATCAACTTGTGACAGGATACACAAGACAACCTTTATTGTATCTTTTTTATTATACCAAAAGATAATGCACCATTGTATCTTAAAATCGTTGTAAAATAAAATTTTAGTCATACAAAATGCCAAAATACCTTCAATCACATCCACACAAAAAGAGTATTCCACCCCACTCTATCCTTGACTATTCTATCTGTGAAACGTATGTATAGTTTTCCAGTTCTCACGTTGTATGTTAAAAAAATATCTTCACACTAACCATCAAAACGGAAACATCTTCATATTTAGCAAAATCTGCAAGAGTTTTTTCCCCGAGTGTTCAATTCTTTTATGGCTATAGCTAGCATATGCTCATCCCCAAACCCCTCCCCAACTCTCCCCACCATTTCTCTACCTTCATTTCCAACCTTCTCCTCATCCAAAGCCCACCATTCTCTCCAACCCACTTTGCCTACTTCCTCATCTTCCTCCAAATTCGGCGGGAATTTGGTTTCTGGTGATTCATCGCATATTGCTGAAGCAGCAGAGGTGATTGCTTTGACCGATGCAGCTGTGGAGGCAGCCAGAGATGCTGGGTCTGTAGCTTCCGGAATTGGTAAGGTTGAGCATTTTGGGGAGGGTGAGAATGGTGGGCTTCGAGATGGGAGTGTAGGGTTGGAAGTGAGGAGGAAGAAGAGGAGGATAAGGAGAAAAGGGTTGGAATTTTATGCTGAAGAAGAGCATAAGAGAAACTGCTCAGAGCAGACGATTTTGGTTGGGTCTGGGAGATCTTGGTGTTTGAGCTCAAGAGAAGAGGCTGAGCTTTGTTTGTGTCTCAAGGTAATAACATTGGTTATATATATATATATATGATTTCTTGGAGAATAAAGATTATTCATAATAACACTTGCTACCTGGAGATATTTGTTTGAATTGCAATTTGCTTTAGAATTATGTCTTCCATCTGTTTGTTCTGAGTTCAAAATACCTTACTAGCGGTTCTATATGCCTATATTATACTTTCTATAATTTTAGCTGAATAATCATGAAACACTTTGCAGTGTACCCACTTTTACAATTTCAGCTAAGAATTTTTCAAATATAATACAGATCCTCTTGCTAAACTGTTTCGATTACTATTATCAGGAGGGAGCAAGGATTGAAGATGCCATGCTAAGAATCACAGAATCTGAAGACAATCCTGCAATCTCAAGAAAGAATGCTCTAAGTGTAGGTGTAAGGGAGAGGAATCTGGATAAGGTATTGTGTAATACAAGAGAGTCGAGAGAAAGAATAGCTCGCGCTTACCAGGGACTAGTTGCCTCCATTGCTGCTAGCTACCAAGGCAAAGGATTAAGCCTTCAAGACCTCATGCAGGTTCCCATGTGTTTTACTCTTTACAGCTCATTCTTATGCCTTGCTTATGCTGTTCTCTATCATTTTTCCAGGAAGGCACCATTGGGCTTCTTCGAGGGGCACAAAAATTTGATCCTGATAGAGGATTTAAACTGTCCACTTATGTTTACTGGTGGATAAGACAAGCTATCGTTAAAGCTGTGGCCAGCAAGTCCAGATTAGTCAGATTACCGGTAAGGCCCTACTTCAATTGAGAGACTTCTAATAAGATCCCATCTATAAAAAATAATTAGACTCCATCAATTATAAAGAGACAAGTGAATATGTCACAACTCAAAATTAGGTTCTACTGAAAAGTGTGATCGTCATGATTGACTTGTCTACTTAAGTGATTTTCCCTTTATTTATTCATGCAATGAATGACTTTTTCCTCAACTAGTATGGTTATTACAGTTTTTAGTTAGCTACTTAGCTTCCCTTGAAACTTACTAAGTTTGAGGCTGCAACTTGCAAGATTTCTTTCCAAGTCACTTTTCAAGAGAATGCTACTATTTTTTCTTTTGCCGTTTGCTTATTGAGAAGCAATTGCAATATTAAACTTATTCAACTTCTGAGGTTGGTAATTGTCAATGCCTGGTTAGTTTGTCATTTATAGGGAAGCAAGTATGAGTTGGTTGCAAAAGTTGCAGAAGCCAACAACATCTTGAGCAATAAACTGAGGAGAATGCCTACCTATGATGAAACTGCTGAGTTGCTCAATGTGAATGCTTCTACTGTCAGGCTTGTTTCTGAAAGTAGCAAAGCCTCCATTTCACTGGACAAAACTGTGACCGATCAAGGACACATGGCACTTCAGGTTCTTTTTGAGCTTCATTTTTATGTTGTATGGACAATGTGATTAATTTGAAGTGTTTCATCCTATCTCAGTTATTCATATGTTACCCCTTAAAGCTCCAATTTTTGGTTCAGGCTTCTAAGTAACATAAATGATCAAGTGAATGATAAAAATGACAAATAATTTCATTATTGGAAGTGTTTTGTTCCACTACTAGCATTTGAAAATTGGGACTCTCCACTTTCACATGACAACTTCCATAGAAAAAATTTATATCAAACCACATGAGAACAAAATGTAATTTGCTCTATATCAGTTCTTTGTCCTTCTCAAAGATAATGCATTGCTCATTTCATGAGGTATTGATAATAGTGTTCTGGAAATAACGCAGGAGATAATAGCTGGGCCAGATGAACTGGTTCCAGAGAAGATGTTGGAGAGGAAGATGATGAAGCAAGGAGTGGAGAAGCTTCTAGAGACACTGACCAAGAGGGAAGCAGAGGTAGTGAGATTGTACTATGGACTCAGTGGAATGACTCCTCTTTCTTTTGAGGAGATAGGAAGGTTGATGAAACTATCAAGGGAGAGAGTCAGACAGATTAATGGCGATGCATTGTCAAAACTGAAACATTCCAGTATTGTCAACAGTCTAAAATACTTTGTTGAATAGTAATAACAGAAATTAAAAAAAAAAAATAGAAGGCTTGTGGATTATAAGTTTTTTTTTAAAATTTATTTTTTTGGGGTCAATGGTGATGATGAGTTAAACAAGGCAGTCATGACTCCATAAAGAACCGAGGCATTGATGATCATATTCCTATAATTGTCCCGAGCGAAAATATTGTAAAAATGATAATAAAGTTTTTCTTTTTCGGGTATAATGCAACGATGAATGAGTACTCCAGATTAAGGGGGAAAAAAAATGATATTTTCACTACTCTAAGTTTCATATCATGTTTACATTTTACTTTTTCCTATTGATTTAGTATGAGTCGATCAATTATAGATACGAAATACGAAGCATGAAAAGATTGGGGGAAAGGGAAAGAAATGGCATTACTTTCTCTCCTTTTTTTAAAAAATTGGTATAATATAAAGGAATGAATGATCCATAATTAAACAAACAGTAAATGTACCCCAAATGTTTGGCCCGAAAGAAACCCAAAATGTTAGTGGTTATCTGTTTGGATAATTTGGCCCTTGCCCTAAACGCACAATGTTATTTGTAAACAGATACAATTCTGCCAACAAAGCGTTTGTAGTCCAACGGTTAGGATAATTGCCTTCCAAGCAATAGACCCGGGTTCGACTCCCGGCAAACGCAAATGGGCATTGTAGTTCACATTAGCGCAATTCTCTTTCTTTTTTAATGGGTACTTCAAAACGTGAAGGTATATGGTTTCTGTATCCTCAATGAATCCCACAGGGCCAAAGAAGCCAAGTACACTGAGTCAACCTTCGTAAAATGAGGTCCAAACGCAATTCATATTGCTGACATTAATACAGTTTACTTCCTTTTTTGTGTACTTCATATATTGCTTCTGTATCCTCAATGAATCCCACAGGGCCATAGAAGTCAAAAAATTGAATCAGCCTTCTTAAAATGAGGCGTCTAGTTTAAACACAGTGCACAACAATAGAGAGAAGCCAGATCCCTCAATCACAGGGATATCATATTAATCCTTGATCATCTTTCTAAATACTTCCAGGAGTGATTTTTCCGGATGACGAGCATAAAATTACAGGTATAAACCAAATGTAATACAAATGTTTACCATATCTGCGTAACATTCTATTCTCCCTTATGCAAGTTATGGAGGATATACAACGAAGCAGATGATAACAAAATACAGACTGAATAACTTAGCAGATCCAATCCTGTGGCTATGTTTACCATCTTGCTCCTCTCAAACATTTTCACCAGAAGGATCATGACAATAACATGCCCCACCTTTGTCTTCAACTCATCAAGTGAGCTTATTTTCATCCATTTAGGTCTCTCCTGAAACGGCAGGAAAAGTTGTCACTTTCTGAGCCGTGCACTGAAGTGCGAACTCAAACATAACATGAAGTCCTGATAAAGGTGAAAGAAAATGGAATGATGCTAGAGAAGGAAGAGTAAGCCAATTCTCATCTTGGTCCCTGACAACATTTGTTTTTTGGGGGTAAACTGATCCCTGACAAATTTTTATTCTTATTTTAGTCCCTTGCATTTTGAAATCCATCCAATATTAACTCTGTTGATGAATCTCTAACTTTGATCGGCACTTAATGATGACATGTCATTGAAAAGAGCACCATGTCACCAAATACTTGCTGCTTCACTAAAGAAGGGATAAAATGTGAGGGACCAAAAATAAAAATGAGAATGAAAATTTATTAGGGACCAACCTGAAATTTATTCCATCTTTGAAGGACCCAAGCGGGATTTTAGTCTATAAAATGTATGCTTGTCATAGATTATAATCAGAAAAGAAATTTGGGAAGCAACATGGCCAGCTCTAAGTTCGTTACTCAAGCAGTCTTGTCCTTCTCTTCCAAATAAGTTTGGTGCGGAGGTTAGACAGATCGTGATTCAAATATCTAGATTTAGATAACTTATCAGAGAACAGTATGAGCAGATGAATAGTAACTGATAGACAGCTAATACACAAAATTCAAAAGCAGAAATAGCAAAGAACTAAGCTCTGCTTCCATGTTTATTAAAGGTTGTTTGGTGATCAAACAGGGAAAATAAAAAAATTGGTTGCTTTGTCTGTGTAGGTTTTGCAGTTTATATACAGTGAACAGGGCAGCATCATTTATATATGTTTGCGAAAGAGAAATAAAGAATATCCCTTTATGAATACATCTGTGGCAATCATATAATTATGCCTTTATTAGCTAACAAGCACCCTGCACTTGCCAGATTGTCATTGCAGTGCAAAAAAGTTCCCAGGACAAATCTGAATAGGTGCAAGTTAACAAAGTTCGTAATCACATCTTATAAGAAAATAATAATTTATTGCAACTAAATACTCATATTTTTTATAATAATCATATATTATATGAAGACAATCTCTTCTATTGAACTAAGTGGAAAAGTTTGATTAACTTGTATGTAACATGAACTTTCCAGTTACCATGTCAAATGCAAAAGATCAAAGTGAGCTATTCTTTCATGTGTCGAATGCTGCAACTTGATACTCATATATTATAAAGAGAGAGAAATACTTGTCATTTAGACCAATGCATTTAAGATTACCTTTAAGGCAAACATTCCAAACAAAGAAGATCCTTTAAGGGCACGATCAGCAGCAGGTGGTGAATCAGGAGGTACGTTGCTTATAAATAATCCATATAAGCCCATACCAAATATCAACATAACAGTTCCAGCAAGATAAACATCTGCAGCAGTGAGATTCATGCATTCTATAAGGAAATAATAGACTAAATAAAAGTAGTAAGTAGACACGAATTTTCAGCACTTGGATCCCAAAATAAAAGTAAAGATTGAGTTCTTATACATGAAAAGATAAATACTAATACGCTACTTGCATAAGGCCTCCTCATTATGTAACATGTATTAAAAATTCGTAGGTTACAGATGATGGAGAAAATGCTTTAGAGAAAAAAAGAATTGAGAACCTTACATAAAGGGACTAAATAAAATTCAAAACTTCCTCACGTGAAAGAACCGTATAATAATTACTTTTTTCACCTCTTAGAACCATTTTAGTTAAATCCCTTCCTAATTTGAGCAGAGTGTAAACAAATATTGACGAAACAAAAGATTTTAGCTGGAGTATGTATGATATATTACCAATTGCTTCAACCAGTTTTAAAACCATTTGTCCAGTGTGAACGCCTTTAACACAGCTTGTCCAATAGACTTTGTATGCTTCCACAATATATATACAGCCCTAAAACGAGTAAGGACAATCAGATTGTATGTAGCCAAATCCATGATATGAACTTAAACTGCATTAACAGGATGCCAACTATTGTCCACATATATTTTACAAAAACATTCATAGGGAATTAGGATTCACAATGAGGAGAATAAATATTATAGACAGGGAATAAAATAAAGAACTTTCACTCTAATTCCATAGGATACTAATAATTCTTCAACAAAATTTAACAAATCGAGGGTGTTTTGAGACTATACATTTAGAAAGCACAATATCGAACCAGCCAAGGAGCCTCCAACAGCAAAGAGTGCCAAGAAACGGAAGTCGAAAATAACCTGCTCAACATGGGAGAAAACAAAAAGCTTTTTATCAGAGAAGAAATTACAACTATAACTATTTAGCTATCTTCACAATGATGTAAGGAGCAAAAGCATACCATTCCTTGAAGTAGGTAGAACACTTAGAGGAATAAAATAGCACAAAAGACTGGGGTGCTTATGAATACTGTGATCATGTAACTTTTAGTAACATTCATCTTGTTTTTCAGTGTCCAATATTTTAGTGATTGTTTCTGAAGATCCCACAGGCCAGGTACTCTTGCTCCAACGGTCAACCTCACAGACAGTTCACAATGTTCTAGAGCCTTACAAATACATTGTTTCTTTTCTATTCACTCTTTGCTATGTCTGCTATGTCTTCTTGTTTTGGTATCAAACCACCACTGCATCCAATAGCTACATACCCTAGGCTCAAACTCGATATTATGTGTTCTTTTAATGTAAAAGAAAGATATATAACTTAAAAATTCAGTCAGTCAAACTCGTCAGTTGCAAGTCAAACCTGGAGACAGAATGCTTAACAAAAATTTCTAGAAAGGCTTCATTGGTCTAACCAGATAGTTCTGATCGTGAAGTTCTAGTTTTTAGGAAACTAACAGTTTAATTGAGCTAATCTTTCATTCTGAAAAGTTAGTGAGAGTATAAGGTTAGCTTTTGATAGTAATAAACTCGTTGAACAATCATTTTATCATGTGACTCAGATGTCGAAAAACAAACCAATGAAATTTGTCACTTTTAACGACTAATTAGTGCTCTTCTTAAAATTTGAAGATTATAAAAACTAACTAGACCAATGATACATCACAATTTTTTTTACCTTTAAAATAAAATATTAACCCACCGGTTAACAAACAAGAAAACATTACTCAGAAGCCAGAAGGGAGCGTGAAGCGTAAATCTTCAGCAACAACTATAACAAAGCAAAAGCCAAAATCCAATCAACTTAACTTTTCAAGGGAAGATTCAGTAGATCCAAGAATCTGAACAACAGGGCTTCCATTGGGATTTGCGATCGCGTAGTTCAAGTTCGGTTCGGTTGAACTGGATTCAACAAAAGGCTTCGACGAAGAAGAAGTAGCCGACCAAACACCAGGGGATGTTGTTCTCGATTCAGGAGATGACGGCGAAGAAGAACTTAGCGAAGCACGTAAAATGGAAATTCGACGCCGAAATTGCAAGGGACTCCGATTGGGTAGTCGGATTGACGGAGGTGAGCTAGAGATTAAGGTATAGGAAGCCATGGAAGAAGAAGAGAACGAAGGAGAATGAGAGTTCAAGCTCTATGTATTAAAATAATAATTAATAATCAAAATATTTTTTTTTATTTTTTAAATTATTCTTATTTAATAATATTTTTTATATTAATAATGATTAGTACTGTGTAGTCGTACTAATCATTGTCTTATTATCGCCATTACATCGTGGGTTGGTAACTACGATTTGCTGGAACAGGCCAATAAACGCGCGTGGGTTCCGCTCGTGGAAGGAGCATGGTGGGGCCAATGGTGTTAAGACGAAGCGATCCAGAGTCCTACACACGTGATAGGTGTGACCACATAATTGTCGCAATATGACACGTGGTGAAATGATTGAGTGTGACGCGCTGGATTAGCTCAAAATATCATAATAATGGCAAGATATTTTACCCCTGACAGTGTATTTCGTGATCCCAATTTCCACACATTTTAATTTTTTTTCATGGCCAAATACACATTTTAAAATTAGTGCAAATTCTAAAATACTAAAATAATTATTATAAAGTTTCAAAACTCTAAAATTATACTCAAATTTTATTAGTGTAAAATACTAAAAATTAGGAGTGTTCAACCAATCTGATAACCCAATAAACCTGATTTTAGGTATACTGGGTTGGTCTTGGAGATTAAGTTAAGTTAGACATTGGGTTGAGAACAAATTTGGTCTTACCTGGTCTCAATATGTATATATATAATTTTATATGTTTCGTAAAAAAATTTATATGATATTTTTCTTGTTACAATATATGAAATAAATTGGTTATATTATTATGTGAATATTTTTAAAAATTTAATTTAAAATTTTAGATTGATTTTTTAATATTGTATAAAAATAATGCATTATTATTAAATATTTGTAATTTTAATAAATTTTATTTTTATTATAATATTATTTTTTGAGGAAATATATTTTGGATGAATGTAATTATTATGTTTTTATTAATAAATAAAATTAATTTATTTTTTATTTTTAAATATTTTTTAAGATTGGATCAACCCTGGTCTCATATGCCGAGTTGGCTCGGTCTCACCCAATCTTGTAAAAGTCAGGTATTAGATTAACTATCAATCCGATCTTACCCAATCTTTGTGCATTTCTACTTAAAAATAACTATAAAAAGCTTCATTATTTAGTATAAAAAATATAATTTTATATTCAACAATGAAATTTTTTATATTCATTTTTAGAATTTGAGACTTACGTGTATTTATTTTAGGATTTTGAGGCTTTATAATAATTATTTTAATATTTTAAAATTTTCCTGTAATTTCCCTGACTTACCATCTTTACAATTTTGCTTATGTTCTTTTGCATATGAGAAATAAAAAAACTAGTCTTTTTTTCGATAGTTAAACTTTTTGGTAGTTTTTTACTTTATTATTTTTAATAGAAATATTTTTATAAAAATAAAAAATTTAAAATTTTAATATTAAATATTATTTTACGATTCTTTTCACCCTTGAGGTGAGAGTGTATTTGCAATTCCACACATTTTTTTAATTAGTATCTTTACCATTTTAGATATATTCTTCTGCACGTGAGAAATTCAAAACTGGTTTTTTTAATTGATAAATATCTAGTAATTTTAAATATTTTTATTTTATTTTTAAGGTAATTACTTGTAAACATAAAGTATCAAATATTAATTTTATAACTAAACTATTTCAAAAAGCATACTTAAAATTTAGTATATAAAATAATTATTTAAGAGACAAAAGTAGAAGTAAAAAAGAAAAAAATCCACATTTAGCAAGCGTCAGTTAGTTATTTAGAGTTACAAAGGATTTTTTGGCAAAAGATAAAAAAAAGAGTTACAAAGGATTTGTAGAAGTCATTATTAATATTACCAAAAGCAAGGTTATTATTAATAGGGTGTTTCTCACTGATTTATTTTTCAAACCAGAAGGCACTTGCATACCCAAGTTACAACTTCAGTGAGTTACCGCCAAGGCTTCTATGAATTACAAGAAATTTTCAACGTTATTAGTATTATTATTATTATTATGTCTTACCATTGCTTCTCAATTACAAAGTCACTTAGAAGTTACAATTTGACCAAGTTACGATCTTTGAATTGCAAGGGATTTGTTATTGCCAAGTTTCAGATATATTTCTTAATTACTATCTACTTTTCTCAATTCTAAGAGCACTCATATACATAAGTTGCAGTTGTAGTAACTTTTTTTAATAATTTCTTTGAATTACAAGGATCTTTAAAAGCTGGTTATTACTGCATGCACACTATAATGCACATGCCATGCATACTAATACAGATATTGTTCTGTTTGACAAGAAAACAAATTAAAGAAACCATGCACTGCATACTAATACAGATACCACACACACACACACACACACACAACACAATATGAGTTCTGTTCTGCTTGGACAAGACAAGAAGATAAAGAAAAACGAAGGAGAATGCTGATTATGGATGTTAAAGTTGTTATTGGGAAGAGAATCTCTGGCATACTAGCTAATACGGATGGCATAGATACACAGATATGACACCACAAATTATCCTGGTCGTCTTGTATATTGTTGGTTTTAGAGCATAAACACATAGAAGGAAAACATATAGCAGATGAAATATTGCTCAAAAGAATAATATTTTATTTATTATACTGCTATTTAAATAGAGCTTGAATGTAACATAAATTCAAATAAACTCCTAAAACCATGGCATAACAACTTCCTAATCAAATATTTGAAATAATCAAATCATAATTTACTAATATCTTTATTTATTTTATTTTTAAAGACTTTGTCCACTTTACAATTTTTAAGCATTATCTCACAGTCTTCCTTGCCTTAATAGCTGCAAAGGCTTCTTGTTCATTTATTCAACTTTAGTTATGGTTACTTGCCACATCGTTGTTCTCACCATTTGATTTGTTCATGGGTCTTAATTCTTCTTCATATGATTCAGATTTCTTCTAATGAGCTTTCTCTTCTAACTAGCTTTCCTTTTAGCCTTCTTGTTTTTGCTTTTCTTCTTTTTCCTTCCACATTTCTTCTCCTCTACATTGCTATGACTAGAAGCCAAATCAAGAACTTTTGATTTATTGCTTGAAGATGTAGCAATTGAATGTGGACAATCATCATAAAAAACCATCTGCTCCTCCTTCTTTAGATTTAGAGCAAAATCATTTGCTTTCATCTTCATATTAAATACCTCTTTGCTATACACCATCTATCTTCAAATATTCTTTTGTGGCCTTTTTTAATAAGCTGTCCAACACTAAGTAAACTTTGATTTATATTAGGAACATACAAAGTGTCAGAAATGTATTTTAAACCTGATAAGCTTTCTATGACCACAAGTAAACTTTGATTAATATCAGGTACATACAAAATGTCAGAAATACATTTTAAACCTCAGAGACTTTCTATGACCACAATTCCTTTTTCTCTAACTGATATATATTCACCGTTTCCAATTCTGACTTTGGAAATTAAAGTTATATCCAGCTTCTTGAAAAGTGTATGATCATATGTCATATGGTGTGTTCATCCACTGTCTACTAGCCATGAATCACTTGAGTTGTTGTTGATGGCAATATTGATTGCAACAAACAATTGCTCTTCTTGATCTTCTTTTGCAGCAACATTCATTTGTTGTTGTGACTTGCATATTCTTTTCACATGTCCCATTTGTCTACATTTTTTGCATTTGATGTTGGGTCTACACCAACACCTTCTTTGTGGATGGTTTGTCTTGTTGTAGTGTTGATAAGGTGGAAAGATCTCATCTTTGTTATCATTCTTCTTGCCTCCTCTTGAGTTTTGTGTTTTTGCATGAAAAGCACCTTCTATAGTTCCTTCCTACCTCAACATTCTCCTTTGCTCATGTGCTTGCAATGCACTCACTAATTCTTCCAATAATATAATTGATTAATCCTTTGATTCTTCCAAGGAAAATATTTTAGATTCATATTTTTCAGGCACAATTGCAAGAATTTTTTGTACAATTCATTCATCAGGAAAATCCTTACCAAGCAATCTCACATTGTTTACTATGCTTAGTAATCTCTTAGAGTAGTCTTTGATGATTTTTGACTCTTTCATCTTTTGCATTTCAAATTCTCTGATCAAATTGAGCACTTGCATGTTCTTGATTCTTTCACTTTCTTGATATTGTGCTTTAAGGAAGTCCCAAATGCTTTCATCTTCTGCATTTCAAACTCTCTGATCAAGTTGAGCACTTGCATATTCTTGGTTCTTTCACTCCCTTGATTATAACACCCTACCAAATTAAAAGCTTTGAACCTTGACTAATTACTTCAAAATATCCAATCAAACCATTCCAACATTAACTCTCAGAACACCAAAACCTCGAACAACAATTAAAAAGCACCAGAATTGGGCTGGGGCCACGGCTTACTACAATGGCGTTACGACCTGAGTGAGGCAGTGGTGCTTGGCATCGCAATCATGCTTTTGGCGCAGCGGTGCCAGAATCAGTTCCATATCAGCAAATTGCTGATTTTTTGGGCCAACTTCCACTGCGCATAACTTCTTGCTCTGACCTCCAATCGACCTGATTCTAATTCTTACAGGTTACTCTTATCATAAACTAATCATAGACACCAATTTCACTCGAATCTAACTTCATTTGAAGATTCTAGACATCCAACACCGTTTTGACCACTTTTTAACTAAAACTTACAACCTATCATCTCTAATTGCCATTAAAGGCAATTCGGTGCTTAGAGACATTTCACACAAGTTCAAAATAACTCAACTAACTTGTTCAAAGAGGTTTCAGGTCAAAGAAACTACTTCTCTGAAATTTGACCCCTTTGAGCCCCAATTCCACATAATAGGTTACGTGCCTAGAACACATAGATTAGGCCCAAAAACACTTTTGGGCTTACCACTCATGGCCATACTAGGATCTACATCATCATCATCACAATCATTCTATCATCACGTAGCATAAAGATAATACTCTTAGGACTCTCATCCAGGTAATTAGACTATAACAACCTATTTGGTACAGTACTACATAAACTAAATTACAACCACTAATTGTACTTGGAATTCCTGAAGAAGGAAAGGCCTGCAACTCTCTGGTCTTCTCTGAACTAGCACCAGAGACTTCACCTGAAAGGTTAGTTATAGAGAGGGATGTGAGACAATATCTCAGTAACCGGGGACAACCACACACATCACACACATATATATAGAATAATCCATACAATAATGCACATGGTGTTATGAATGTAATGAAATAGAATGCATGTCTCCCTCAACATGGCTAGAACCACGAGCTGGTGTCATCATATGACATTTCAATAGGTGATTTCTTTCTAACAGCCGGTGAAGACTGATTCTGGGATATCACCAAACTCACCTCATACTAGTGTACCCGGTCAAAGGTCACACAAGTGATTGGACCGTGGCTCTCCTACCCCTGGATTACAGTGAATTGGTGGTGATTTAGGAAAAGTGCAATCAACTGCCGCCTGGCTCTCTTAGCCATAAGAGAGGATTTAACAATAGGGATATTCCATCCTATCACTAAATCATATTATCATCGTATCATATCATAGTCCACTGCCACCTGGCTCTCCCAAGGAGAGAATTTAGTGGCAGAGATCTTTTATCATATCATCATATCGTGTATCATCATATCTCTTCTCATCACCATCTCCCAATCAACCATATCTCATTATACTTATTGGTGGTGATGTATATGCCATACCAACATGCCTTTAACAGTATATAATCATCATCATAGTCATCGCCATGGTCATGCCGGCATGCAATGGTATGAGAATGCCATAACATTGTACATACGCGTTATACTCATCATCATTATCATCATCATCATATATATACATAGTGTCACATCAACATATGTATATCATCATCATATACTATATTGTCTAACCATGTGTGTACCACAATATATAAAAAACCATACACATATACATAACGATATCATGGTATGAACGGAAACATGCATATATATATTAACATATGACACAAATATACAAATAACCGATTACCTTAAGTTGTCAATATCACACATGGATCCCACAAGCTCCTTGAATTGTCAACCAAATCACGAGCCACACATTTCTAATCAACCGATTATACACTACAATAACATAATACCTTTAATTAGCATAACTCTCATAACACTAAAATCCACAATCTAGCCTTCTATGCTTTACCTGGAGTTCTAACAACATACACACATACCAATAAACCTTAAACAACCATTCAAACATATACTAACACATGCAACTTCAGATTTCCACTTCTCTTTCCCAAATTTCAACCTAGGGTTTAACTCAAACCCATCATAATCCAACCAAAACTCATATACATACCTTCCTAACACTACATAACACTTATACAACGCCAAATCAAGCATTTTAATTGGTGGATTCTTCCCCAACTCGAAAACCCACATTCTCCTACCGATTCTAAACCAAAAACCAAAGAGAAAAGAGAGGAAGGAAGGTTAGTTGTCACTTACCAACTAAGATTGAAGCTTCTAGAGTCTGAAAATGTCTTCACTTGGCCGGATTTACTGAACCCTAGTAGAGCCTCCCATTTCTCCCTTTGATTTTCTTCGCCGAGTCGACTGAAATGGCTTCTAATTTAAATAGGATTTATGACTCTCATTGCATCGCTAGTGTTCTCAGTCCCAATATTTTCCAAGTTTTTATGGATGTCTCGTCACGGTAGCCCTGCATATCACTGCGGTGTGGCCCTTTCTTTATCTCAAATATTGAATTTGTCCTATTTAATCCTTTCTCTGGTCCTGATTCCTCCGGTCTTGCACACATCATCCAAGTTGCTTCATGTTAGCTTGAGACTATGTTCAGGGTATTGCAATGAGGATTGTTACATTGTTATTATAATTTAAGGAAGTCCCAAATGCCTTTTGCATACTCCAAATTCTTGATCTTTGTGAATATTGTACTTGACACAGCAAAAAATAAGAAGACTTTGGCTTCAGACTTCCTTGTCTTCCTTTCTTTGTGGGTTTTCAATTAAGCCATCATAGGATTTTCTGACAATGAAGAAGTTTTAGTCTTCCTCCACAGCCTCTCAGAGATCAAAAGGTTATAGATGAACTTTCATTTTAATGGCCCATGCTGGATAATTAATGCCATAAAAAACTGGAGGTTGGACATGAGAGATGGGTGTTTGTGTTTCCATTAAGGCTGAGGAAGGAGAAAGTCTTTGTGTTTATTGTGTAGCTTAACTTACAGGTCTCTCAAAGACTAATGCTCTGATACCAATTTGTTGGTTTTAGAGCATAAACATGTAGAAGGAAACAATATGACAATGGAAATATTGCTCAGAAGAATAATAATTTATTCATTATGCTGCTATTTAAATAGAGTTTGAATGTAACATAAATTCAAATAAACTCCTAAAATCATGGTATAACAACTTTCTAATCAAATATTTGAAATAATCAAACCATAATCTACTAATATTTTTATTTATTTTATTTTTAAAGACTTGATCCACTTCAAGCTTTTAAGCATTATCTCAACATATATTGATGCTCTACATGTGTGTGTATGTGAGCGTGTGTTGAACATAATACTTGTTTCATATTCAATGACGGGAAAGGAGATACTGAATGAAGGAGCTAATTAAGGATGTTAATTAAGGAGATACGTAAAACAATAGCACTATTGTAAAATTTCCGTTATCCTCGGCGTTTTAGAAGTTTGAACCTTAAGAACGCTAACCGGTGTTTCACACTTTCACTAAATTTCTTCCCCGGCGTTTAGATTTTTGAAAGTTAAAGCTTAAGAAAATTGACCCGTAACAATTGGTTTCACTAAAAATTCTTCGGAAGATCTTTTTTTAAGGAAAAACACTAACATTAAAAGACTACGACTTGGTTGGTAAGCATAAAATAATAGTATTGTAAAAAAATCTGAGTCATTCTTTGCATTATATCAAACTTTCTTGGTCTGTGAAATCCCTCGTCTAATATATATATATGCTGCCGAGCTACATCGCTTGTGCCTTACAACCATAGCTTGAGAGAGAGAGAAAGCGCTACATCGATGGAAAGATTATTGTAATTAATATTGTCGTTACATATATATATATATATATATATTGCATATATTAACCGTAGTTTTGTTTGATGCAGCATTGCCCATTTGACAAATCATGTTTAGCCTCCGTTGGAGAAGCTCACATGGACTACAAAACTGGGCTACGTACAAGATCCAGGAAAATGTGCTATCTTCATGGAGTTAGGACCTTCAGGTATGGATTCTTGAACCTGAGTGGTGAGATAAGACAATCTTTGATGAAGCTCAAGTCACTAATTAGGCTCATCAATTTAGACTTTGAGTTTTAACACATCCAATGGCATACCGATGCCTCCATTCTTTGGATCATTGGAGAATTTGGATGGTGATTAGACTAAATCCTTTAAATGTTTATAGGGTCGATCACAATATCTAGAGTATTTCAAGATAAAGCCCACATGAAAATTTAATAACTATTATAATTAATTTGAGTGAAACAAACAATTAACAAGAGTTATAACTAAGTGATTAACAAATTAAGTTTAATCCAATAATGCTTGAAGATTGGCGTTCATCTGTTATATAAGACTAATTATAACTCTAAGCTTTAATTCTTTAATTATAATGATAATCATTACCAAAATATCTTATTAATCAGTCAACTTAATATATATGTCGAACCTGATTAATTAACTACAATTATTCATCGATAAATTATCATAATATTTAATTAGATCCATTACGCTATTCTATGTCATTACAAACAGTCAGATATCTGTCTAGTTGATGTTATTTGATCATCTCCCTAGTTCTAGAATCAAGTTTTACTTATTGGTCATTCACCTAATTCCTAAGATTATATTATATCGTGGCTAGTGTTAAACTTGGAGATTTAACGATACATGAATGAATGTAACAATAGAGACACAATGGTATAATCCTGCTAGAACATCAAACCAAAGAAAAGAAAAAACAAACTATATGGATCAATATATCGGCTTATCCATTAACCTTCTCCTGGACATGCATCTTCCTCAAGAATGGATTCCCTTCGAAAAGCCCTTGTATCCTTATTTATAGATATTACTCCTAGATCAAGTAGAGTTAAAATCTTACTTTATCCTTTGGTTCCGCAACTAAATATATATAGAAGGGTAAATATGTAAAATCAACCAAAATAGATATATAATTTTGATAAATTATATTAATTTTAACCTCAAAATTATGCTAATTTAGTATAAAATATTCTTATCACATAGTGGGAAGCAAAATTAGAGTGAAATTAAGGAGATATGAGAGGGAGGTAATTTGGAAAAACCATGGTGAAGAGTGTTGTTCTGGGAAGAGGGAACACAACAGAGAGAAAATTTGGAATGCTTTTCTTAGTGGCGTTGCTTGATGTGGAGGATTTGAAGAAGCCAACTTGGTGAATATAGGCCTAATCAACTAGAAAAATTAGTCTCATCTGACCCAATATTATTCTGTGCTGGGTTGAACATGGATTTCGAAGACACATTTTCATGTCCAACCAAAATCAAATCAAAATTTGAGTGGGAGTGCAACTTAGTTCAATTACATATTTATTTTTAAATATAAATGTCTTAAATTTAAACTTGAATTTAAAATTTTTATTATATAATTTTCTTTAGTCATATATGAAATACATAAAATAATAATAATAGCACTATCGTGAAATCCCACTTCACACTTAGCACACCTATTATGGAACTTTGTTGGTCTCGGTGAAATCCCACTTCTAATTTTCTTTAGTCATTCTACGCATTCTCGAAATTTGTTGGTAGGTGAAATCCCACTTCTAACCTTACTCACCTATAATGGAATATGAACTATCGGCGTTTAGTTTTTACTTTAGTTTGATTCATTGTTTTCTCATGTTGTCTTTCCTATGAAAGCTCAGATCTCTGAATCTGAACCATTTTTCGCGAAAGAAGAAGCAAAGCAACTGTGTGACGAGGAAATGGAGGGTATATACTACATGTATATATACAGTATATATATGCTGCTGCTGAGATACATTGCTTGTGCCTGAAATTGGAACCATAGTTTGCGAGAGAGAGAGAGAGCTACATCAATGGAAAGATTACCTGTCACTGAGTTGTTATTACACATTTTTTGCATATTAATCATAGTTTTTGTTTGCAGCAGCAATGCCCATTTGACGAATTGTTTAGCTTCTGATAGAGAAGCTCTCATGAACTTCAAAACTGGGCTTTCAGATCCTCACAGTGTGCTATCTTCATGGAGGGGCAGCAACTGTTGCCAATGGCATGGAATACACTGTGACAACAATACAGGAGCAGTTGTTGCAGTTGATCTCCACAACCCATATCCATATCATGAGTTGAAACCTTCATCTAGCAGGTATGGATTCTGGAACCTGAGTGGTGAGATAAGACCATCTTTGATGAAGCTCAAGTCACTAAGGCATTTAGACTTGAGTTTTAACACTTTCAAAGGCATACCAATACCTCAATTCTTTGGATCATTGGAGAATTTGGAATACCTTAACTTGTCACATGCTGGTTTTAGTGGCCTCATTCCTCCACATTTAGGAAACCTATCTCGTTTGGAAGTTCTTGATCTCAAGACTTTTGAATTAAATGATGGTCAACATTTGGAATTATATGTTGACAATTTTCAATGGACAACTGGTCTTATCTCTTTAAAACATCTTGCTATGGTTGGGGTTAACCTTTCATTGGTAAAAGACTGGATCAGTGCATTAAATCACCTGCCTTCTATAGTTGAATTGAATCTATCTAGTTGTGACTTGTTTGGTTATAATCCATCTCTTGCATCTCTAAATTTTACTTCACTTGCTCTCATAAATCTTAGCTATAATAACTTACATTCAGAAATACCTAATTGGCTTGTAAATGTAAGCAGCCTGCAGTATATTGATATGATTGGAGCTAACCTATATGGAAGAATTCCACTTGATCTAGGTGAGATGCCAAATTTATTGTGGTTGAATTTAGATGGCAATTCCAATCTTACAGCAAGTTGCTCACAACTTTTTAGAAAAAGATGGGAAAAGATACAATTTCTTAATTTAAGAGAAAATAAGGTACACGGAAAATTCCCCTCATCTTTAGGAAACGTGACTTCTCTCATTAGTCTTTATCTGGATTGCAATGCTATTGAGGGAAGTATTCCAAGCTCTATTGGAAAACTTTGCAACTTGAATTATTTTTCTTTATCAGGAAACAAAATGACTGGAAGTCTACCAGAAATTCTTAAAGGAACAGAAAGTTGCCCTTTTAGGAATCCTTTGCCTAATATGATACATTTGGATTTGACCAACAATCAACTGAGTGGTAAAATCCCATTTTGGTTAGGCCAACTAAAAAATCTTGTTAACCTTGACCTTAGCAATAATTTGTTTGAAGGTCTTATTTCTACTTTTTTAGGCTCATTGCAAAATCTCACTACCCTACAACTGGCAAATAATAAATTCAATGGGACTGTGCCAAAGAGTTTAGGACAACTTTCTGCCCTATCATGGTTTGATGTTTCTTCCAATCAATTGACTGGCACAATCTCTGAAATCCATTTCTCAAAGTTGTCCAAGTTGACATTTTTAGACTTGTCCTCCAATTCAATCATTGTGAATATCAGCTCCAATTGGATGCCACCATTCCAAGTCACAGAACTTGTAATGAGATCATGTGTTTTGGGACCTTCATTTCCAGCTTGGCTCCAATCACAAAATGAGGTAAAACTTTTAGACCTCTCAAATGCTAGCATTTCAGATTCTATACCAAATTGGTTTTGGAAGGGCATGCCTCACTTGGCTTTCTTATCTCTTTCTCATAATCAATTTTCTGGAGAAATACCAGAGTTAATAGGAGAGATGTGCAATTCTCTTTCAATGATTGATCTTTCAAGCAACAACTTCACTGGAAGAATCCCCTCGAGCCTTGCGAATTGTTCTATCTTGAATGCAATAGACCTCAGTGGCAACAATTTGTTTGGGGCTATTCCAAATTCCTTAGGTCAGTTGCATGGGCTCCAAGTATTGCACTTGAGCAACAACCAGCTCTCGGGGAACATGCCATCATCTTTGATCAATTTATCCTCTCTGGTGACCATGGATCTCGGACACAATGAAATTTCAGGTAAAATTCCTGCTTGGATTGGAGATAGATTTTGGCATCTTACCATTCTTAACTTAAGGTCCAATGCATTCTCTGGAGAAATACCTTTTCAGCTTTCAAAACTATGTTCATTGCAAGTCTTGGACCTTGGGGAGAATGACTTGAGTGGGAGCATACCAGCCAGCTTTGGTGATTTCAAAGCAATGGCTCAAGAGAAAAGAATGAATATAAATATAATGTATGGGATGTTTCGAGGTCAGTACTATCAGGATAGGTTGGTCGTGAATACAAAAGGCCAATCACTTACGTACACCAAGACCCTTTCCCTTGTCACTAGCATAGACCTTTCTGGAAACAACTTGTCCGGAAGATTTCCCCAAGAAATAACAAAACTATCTGGTTTAGTGGTTTTGAACTTGTCAAGAAACCACTTAACTGGCAACATTCCTGAAAGCATATCAAATATACATCAGCTGTCATCCCTTGATCTCTCAAGCAATCAACTTACTGGTTCCATTCCTCGAAGCTTGTCTTCCTTATCATTCCTGGGCTACTTGAATTTGTCTAAGAACAACCTTTCAGGTGCCATCCCTTACACAGGTCACATGACAACCTTCGAAGCATCTTCATTTGCTGGGAATCCTGGTCTCTATGGTTGTCCCCTTCCTGTGAGGTGCCTACGTGATAATGATGATCTTGGTTATGGTTCTGATAAGGGAGCAAGTAATGATGAAACAAATGATGGTGATGATGATGGATTTATTGACAAGTGGTTTTACTTGAGCCTTGGTGTGGGGTTTGCAGCAGGGCTGTTGGTCCCTTACTTCTTATTAGCAATGAAGAGATCTTGGAGTGATGCTTACTTTGATTTTGTGAATGTAGTTGTTGTTAGATTTCTTGTGTTGATAAGTAGAAGAAGAATCAATCATGGCCGCAGGTTGAAGCCTGGTCACAGACATGAGTTTTGGTATTTGCATTTCTAGTTTTATGCATCTTATGTAATATTTATGCAAGTGGCTTATTCACTTTGTAATTTTCAAAGGGAAATAAATTATCTTTAGAAGATATATGTTTTCTAATACTTGAAACTAGTGAAGGATCAAGGACGAAGCCCCATGGTTATGAAAACAACCTCTAAATAACAAGGATTTCATATCCAACTTTATTTTTTATTGAAAATTAATTAGATTTTAATATAGAGATTAAATATTGTTTTGAGCAATGTAATGGAAAATCTGAATGTACGTGGGATGATGTTGGTAAATAAATACTGTCAATGAATTCTATAGGAACAAAATGAATGTGACAGACTTTTACAATTATTTTACCTTTTTAAATAGGAAATACAAGTAAAGTTATTAGATCTCTGCTATCGTGATTTTCAATAAAGATGTATATATGTGAAGGAAAAACTATTGAACAAAAACTTTCAAAATTTTCTGGCAAAAAAAAAAACACTTATAAAAGTTTAGAAAGGTCCGGTGAAAACAAATTAATGTATTCTATACCAAACTAAATTGTAATTATTTATTTATTTATTTTTAATCTTTATAGTCCTTCATTATATCAAGGCTTGCGGATTTTATGAATTTGATAGTCTGCATTCAAGTTTGGATCGGAACATACTTCATTTCCACCTTAATTACTGTGATTGTTTTCCAAATTCCTTAATTGGGTTCTTAGTCTTTAAAAGAAAACGAAAATATAAGCTTTTTTATCCCAAAAATTAAAAACTGAATTTCTATTTGATGCAACCAATGAAGTAAATATTAATAAATATAGAATCAACTTACACACATTAAAAAAAAACACAGAGGAATCAATCATGATTTTAATTTATGATATTTTTCAATTTTTTTACTAATTAAATAAGACTAGGCAAAACTATCTAATATAAGTGGCAATTTTATTTGATTTATTACCAGCTAAAATAACCCCACGATGATGCGCGGGATTGCAAGTAGTCGGGTTGGTAAAAAGTTTTGTAGGATTTGACTATTGTGTACAACACTTAATATGGTATTAATATTTTACGGGGTTTTTAGGTGGGCTGGAATAGTATGTTTTTTAAATTGGAGCAATTTTAAAAACAAAAAGCAAAATTTGATCGTGTGGATTGTATTTTTTGGGCCATTGGATTATGTAAGTTGGGTTTATCTTGTGAGAAAAGATTTTGAGTTGTAATATGTTTTTCTATGGAATCGGCCGCCAAAAAATTGCTAAGTTTTATATATATATATTTTTTTTTTGGAAAAGTTGTTTAAGTCTTGTTGTATTAATGAAGTAACCCCACACATTGCACGGAAAGCATGTTGTTCAAAATTGTTCTCAATTAATGATTTTGTTTTTAGTAAATCAATCAATGATTATTAAAAAAACACAACTTTTTCTAAATTAATAAGAGGTAATATTAAAATATTTTATTTATTACACTAAACATCCACACTTTTATCTCTTGGTTATTTAAGTGTAATATGGTCATTGAAGAAGAAAGTATTCATTCATTTAATATTTGTCAGAATTGGGGCCATTCCTAAATTTATGTGTGGTTCAAGAAGATTTTTTCTTTTGCAAGCATGGTCCATGAGCATTTCTCTTAATCATTATGAGAGAAATAATGAGTGATAAAATGTCATTCAATTTTAAATAATCTACAGAAAAATTTATATTACTAAATGGATAACTATAGTTGGTGGTAAACTATTCTGAAAATTATATTTATGTATGGGAATACATCACTATGGGTATCATTGCACTCCAATGAAAAATTGCACCATCACTTCTTCCTCTGCATAATATGATTTTATACATGTGTCCATTGAAATGTAACTTAGTGGATGATCTTTGATTGGTTACATTAGCCCATCGTTTTACTTCTACAACAACACTAAATCTAGCAGCAAACTCCTATTAGAGAACAAAAGCAACCAAATTATATAAATTGAATGGAAAATACGAAAAACAAAATAGAGAATAACACATTTAATTGAATATATAATCACAAAAATATGAATAGAAGGGAGAAGACATCAATATATATCAATAAATCAAATGGAAAATTATCGAAATTACCTTCTGTACAGAATGGATAGGTCGAAGCCTTTTCATAAGCCTACTTCTATAGATATTAGATTTTGTTGATACATCGTAAAATGTAGGAATGTTAAACTTAGTGTTGTAGTAACAATATACCTGACATGTTAATCGCACACGTCTGAGTAAAAAAATTGCACTTGAGCATGACAATGATATGAATATTAAAAAATTGTAATTACATGTGATATAATTTATTCATCAAAATCATAAATTAAAACCCTGCTTTAATGATAATTGAACTTCACTAGACTTTTCTCCAGTACATTGCACAGAGTGGACAAAAATATTATGATTATCATATATATTATGTAAAAAAAATAGAGAAACACAATTTTTTGTAATATGCATTTGGTGGATAAAATCTTTCAAATTGAAAAAATATATATATTGAAGTGATTATATGAACATTATTAGACAATAATTATAAAATAAGCATTATTTTTACAATTCTTATGTTAAAATTAATACTAATTTTTTTAAAAAAGTACCCCCAACCCGCACATACCAAAAAGAAAAAAAGAAAAGAAAAGAAAGGACGTTTGTCCCTTACTCCACTCCCACCTACAATAATGGAACACTCCTACATTGCATGAGTTTTTCAATTAAATAGTTCATAAATTTTTATGAATTATTTCCAGCTCTAAAAAAAATTCTCATGCAAAAATCAAACTATATATTTTGGTTTTGATATTTTGCTGATTTATAAATTATAATTTTCTTATTATTACATGACTTTGATTTCATAATACTATAAACAAATATTATATAACTAATTAATTGGACACATTACAAATAATTTTACTATTATTGTTCTTTCTTTTGTTGTTACTTATTAGTGCTATTATCTCCTTTTCAAAGATCTAAAAATAAAATTGTTATGTTAGATACGTCTTTTGATAAGAAAGAAAATTCATTCAGTTTCCTTCTTTCCGATGACATTTGATAAGAGGAGAAAATAAAAAACACATTATTAAGCTTTTAATTAATAAGAAATCAAGCTATACAAAATATAACATTTTTATTTAAAAGTGTATTTTAGTCAAAAACAACACTAAATCCTCTGCTTATAGTTAAATGATTAATATATTTGTCCATCATGGATTTATAGGTAATTCTCCCATGCTACGAGTTAGGGTTAGATGAGATTGATGCTACCATAATCAGGATAACCAATTTCTTGTGCACCTTTGTGCTTATGAGAAAACTTTTATGATGAATAGGGTAACACTTCCATATAGATCCCTTGAAGGCTTTGAGTTGAATCCCATAATCCTAATCTTAGTTCCAAGCTGACAGCAACATTTGCTAACTGTCAACATATCTATTAGCCTGTATTTCAATTTCTCTTTACAGCAAAAAACTACCCTTTTTCTTTTTCAGTTTTGTTTTGCTGTGGTGCTGACTTCATAGTAAGCCCACCTGTGGAGCAAAATCAGGAGACTATACTATAACATTCTCAATAGGCAAAGAGAATACCTAGAGAAATTAAGCAAAAACTTCACTTATTGCTAAATACTCCTTGTGTTCCCTATTATAAGACATATTTTTTTAGAATTAAGGTTTTAAAATATAAGTCATTTTATGAAATTTATAGAGCATTTAATACTTGTTTTTCATTTTTACCCTTCTTGGGAATATACAAAAGAGTTATGGTGGAGAGAAATTAAGAGAGATACAATTAATATAAGTTATAATTTAATGAGAGTAATTTTGGAAAGTTATATTAATTTTTGAAAATATCAAGGCTGTCAACTAATTTTCTCGATATGTGTGAAGTAGGTAAATATGACTTATAATAGGGAACAGAAGGAGTAATAGAAAGGAAAGTTGCTAATATCTTGATATTATGGTTTTAGAGATACATACAATATTACATTTTATTTTTAGCCTAGATCATTTAACTATTTTTCATTATTACTACACCTTTGGTGACCAATAAATGTGTAGTACTTTATGCTACAAGCAAGCCATGATAAATATTAGATGGCTAAATTAAAAGGAGTACAGGCTGTCTATTACTAACAGATTTGAGATAACTCTAAAGTGGGAACAACTGAATAGGGTGTCTTATGAACATGAAAAAATGTATATATTGGTGTATCTCTACAAACAATTTATTGGTCCTATTAAGAATAGATTGGATACCTACTTTTCCTTGCTTTTGCAAAAGAGATATCTTTAGCTCCGAACCTAATTCACACGTGCATACATCACTGATTGCCTTGTACTTGCTAAGCAGATTTAGCATAAATATAATTCTATAATTATATAATTATATAAATATAATTATAAATAGAAAAACATTCAATGTACAAAAACTAATCCTTACTTGGCATCAATTATTTCAAGCAATTTGATCCATTGCTTGTTTCCAAGGACATACATGAAAAGAGGCAAACATTAAATCTATAAAAACTTATCCTTACCTATCTATCTACAATATTTTTAGTGAAGTAAAAAGACTCCCGTACTTGAATAGATGTCTCATGTAATATCACTTGAAACAGTAAAATGCAAAGCCTATGCAATTCCTTAATTGATGCCTCCTTGATTATTTTAATTGGATAATAGCTATCCTAGTTAGATTTCTTCCTACTTGTGCATATAACAATCAAAGAAATAACATGTAAGATTAACGAAGATAAAAGAAGAATCTCATAAGAAGATCATAGAAACAGAAAATTTTTCTTTTAATCAAGTATAGAAACAATAATATGAGTGTGAATGCATTGGCCTAGTTGCAGAGTAATCTAGGAAATAAGGAGCAGAGTGCAAAGTAAAGAGTTCCTTCTAAGCAACCAATCGAGCCCTTAGCTTGGAAACTAATGTCTAAAGCATTGGAAAGTAATGTCTTCAACACCAATCTTATCTTTTTCTTAATGTAGTTTTTTGTGTGCAGATTCAAAACAGATTTAAGATAAACTCAAAAACTAGAAAATAGGAGAAAAATGGAAACAAAAATTCTACACAGCTAAGGATACCCAATTTAATTTGTTTTACAATAAAATGCATGATAACGTTGAAACAAATATCTAGATTTGAGAGGAATTATGAGGGAAGGGATTGCTTGGCTCTGTTGGGTCAAATTCTCACTTTCCAAAAGCCACCATCTAGTCATCATGCAGTGTGTCAAAAACGCCCTGTTCCTTCAATTTCTCCTACCAGTAGAAATAAAGCATCATCATAAATTCTCCACATGTATTCCAATTGACCCAAAGAGTGCATTGCAAGTAATGTAGAGTATCAGCTTCACTTATATCTTGAACATTATTATTGAGCAGACGATTTCAATTTAATCAGATTAATAGCCTTAAAAAGACTATGAAACTATTTTAGACCAAACCATAGAGGAGTTGGACGAGACACTTTGAGCTATATGAGCATGAATAGATTTGGAGCAATTGAGGGAAGAGTAAACTGCAAGAAAATATTTAAAAAAAAAGCTATATAATATGTTACCTTGGTAAGCATTAGGAACCCAGCAATTATCTTTAAAATATCAATATCTCCTTTGAGGAAGAATGTGGGGCTGTTTTCAATTATAAACATGAAGGGAAGCCACTTGAGTCACCCACCAGTGCAATAGTGTTGGGAAGTATTTTACAAGCCACATAGCCCACATCATAAGTTTCCCTCTGTAGTCCTTTATCAGCTCTCAGGGAGTAAAGACCCATGGTAATTGATGACAGGATCTACAAAAGCACACCTACTAACCTACACAAATGGTACATCCATGTTCTAAGATAAACCTACCCTCCCACCATTTTTATCATACCTTCAGCCCAAAACGAAGCTGTTGTGAAAGTGATATTCTGATTGTAACTTGAATGCACAATATCAATGAAATCCCTTTCAAGTAGCAATGAACCAACTCACTGAGTTATGTTGACTCTCTCTTCTGTTTAATGATTGCAAGTCAGCTGAAAGTGAGCTCAAGTAGAACAACTCCAAAGCTAAAATAGTCACCTTTTTCATTAAACTTGTTTGACACATAATACCTGCAAGCCAAAAGACGTTTCATATCAAACTATAACAATCAAAAAGTGATAAAGAAAGATTGATTAAAGATGAGATCCTCAATACCCATGAGGTAGAAAGAGTTGGCCTTTGAATCAAAATCTTACCCTTTTTTCCTTGTTTCCCCATAATAAATCCATGGAACTTTCACACATTAATCAAATCAAAATAACATAGACAATGAAAAATTCTAAATCAATTTTTATTCCAAAAGATATAAATTATAAAAACATAGCAGCAATCTTTAAATCAATATGCACCATTTAGGTCATTTTCACCATTAAGGTCCATGGTCTTAAATCACCCTATTGCTCTACTCTCAATCCTACTTGAATATGTTTAAAGCGATATTGTTTCTATTAAAAAAATTCCTGACAGAGATAAAGTTGGTGATGAATTTGGGTTACAAAATAGATTTCAATAGAAATTGGCTACTGATTATCTTCAACAATTTAAAACTTTTAGCACACAATAATGCATATAGAACTTTCTTGGTAACTCTCTGTTCCAAATTATTCATTCCAATACACAAACTCAAGCACTCTCAAAGCATCTTAAGCATTGGAATCTGACTCAATTCCATTCAAGGCAAAAGCAATATTAAGCACGAGTCAAAAACTTCAATGGTACACTGGCAACAAAACTTATCTCTACCTTTAAAGTCTTTGATTTGGCTCACTAAGGCTTCTATCAGCTCTAGAACTTACAGAACTACTGCTACAGAAGAAAGACAGGGTAAGCTTTAAGACGAAAATAAGGCACAACTAAGACCATCTCGCTAATGCTTCCTCAAGTACTACTATGAATTCAAACTTCTGATGTGGCAGAGGACCCACTGTCTACAGAGTTCTTTCTTTATCAAAGGAAAATATTTTTTCATCAAGTTCATAAGAGTATAATTGGTAAAGCTTATCACTCAATTTCCTCCCAATGCCCTTGCTTTCAGCAATTAGTCTTATCAATAAATTATAGGTGCTTCGATGAAATAATAGAAAGATCTTAATATTGTAATGCGTGAGTCCGATCCTTATCGTCTGTGGGAGATCAAATGCTAATTAAGTCTTGAGTCATGAAACAGGGTCTCTGTTCTATTCCATTATCTAAATTAAGGCATAATGTAACATACAGAACAATTCGTACTGAGATGATAACCACAATGACCTTTAAATAGAGAAAGTTCTCTATGAGAGTCCAATTTGCAAGTAACAATAACTACTACCCCTATATACCAAAAGGAAAAATTATATTTAAACGTATATGAAGTAATAATGATTGATCTTTCAAAATTTTTAATTTTCCTTTTTGTTTTCCTACTACCTAACGGACTTTGATTTTTCTACTACTATTTCTCTGCTTCTTCTGTGTTTGTCTCTCTAATTCGTTGACAACACAGAGAAAGAGAGAAAGTAGGTTCTATCTTTCGAGCAAGTTCATATTCTTTGAGATGAAAAGGGAGAAAGTAGGTTCATAGAAAAATTGGTGGTTTTCTCAGAACAATAAAGAAGGAAAGTTTTCCAAGTTATCTGTTGTGTGTAAAAACAAGGATGAAATGAATCTTAAGAAAGAACATGTCATCTATATACATGATATATCCTATTTCTCTTTAAAATACTAACTGTTCATGGCATGGTTTCCCAGAGAATTCCCTCCACCATCTCTGCCAAAGCTTCACCCGCAGCCTCTGTCAACATTGCTAAAGACCCCCACCCAGCTTCAAATAATTTTCAATAGGAAGAGCCATAAAAAAATCAAAACACAAATCACAAATTGAACAGGAAGGATAAGCAACTTTAAGAGTTTTATCCTTGACAAATTGAGAAGAGCAAGAATAGGCGAGTTCGAGAGATTTACCTTGAGATGTGAAGATGAGAGAAGTCAAAGAGGTAAGAGAAAGAAAGAAAGATGAAGAAATAAATGGGTCTAGAGAAAGAGGAAGCTTACTTGTAAATTTTTTCCAGTTTCTATTATATTATAATTATAAATCAAAATCGTGAGTGTGATTTTGAAATTCAAATTCAAAATGACTAAATCATAATGGTAAGGGCAAAAATCCTGCCAGTTATTTGAACAGTAAATAATTGTCTCAAATAAAAAAATATATTAAAAAGATATAATAATAATAATATAATAATAAAAAGATAAAAGCCATGAACTTTGTAAAATGTCTCAACACAGTACTTTGAATAGTAACAAAATCCATTTGTTTTCAATAGATAAGAATAGATACTTGAAATTGGACAATTTCTAATGTTATTTTCGTAGCTAACATACAATTGATGTTGTTATTTCCTTATAGTGTCAAGGAATATTGCCATTGATAGCAAAGACTTATCTTGTCATATCCCAAAAATCTGGGTGTGACCGATGAAATTAAGGATAATTCTCCATTCCATAAGTCTTAAACACATTCAAAGTTACTTTTCCATATATAAAAAAATTTAATCATTATATGAAAATTTCCACAGAATTTCCTCAAAAGATAAAACCTTCTAAAAGTTCTACATTAATATAACCCAATCAAAATACAATAAATGAAGCTTTCCTCCACAACAAAACATATATCAATACATCCGGCCTATAAGTTTTGTGGAACAAATATAAACTAAATACAAAAAATATAATAATATAAATATCTTACTTTCAAAGTTAATTTGTCCAAATAGTTATTAGAAGCCTCCTAACAACATAAGATGCCTCTCAAGGATCTGAGTCAATTCTATTATTTGAGGCCAAAATATTCACCAGTCAATAACGTCCCAAAGTAAAAATATTAATATTAAAAACAAGGTAAAATAAACAATTGTAAATTCCACAATAAGTATAATTAAATTTGAAATTAAAATAAAACCTTATAAAGCTGTCATTGTTGATTACTTTCAAAGAATTTTACTTAACAATCCGTTTGGTTCAATTACCAGGGAGGTTAGATGATATAATATAAAAGGTGTAAGATAATGTAATGGAATGATAATTACATGGAGATTTGTTTGGTATGATATTTGATATTAGGGGATGATGTTTATATTTTATTAAAAGAAAAATATATATAAATATAAAATGTATCTTTTGTCCCTAAATTAAAAAAAAAGTTCCCCCTCCCTCCTTGCCATTCTCCTTCCCCTGCAGCAAAGTTATCACTGGCCAAATCACAAATCAACACCATCAACAATCGAAGGTCGAGAATGTGAGAAATTAGATCGATGGTGCGATGGCTTCGATGGCTTTGAACCTATATCGCTTTAAGCCCAAAGGAGGCAATGATGGTGTTGTGACCTTTGAAGCATGATAGTGGAGTTGAGGTAAACAATGAGAAGACACAGATCTAAGATGAAATGACAAGACGATAAGGAAGACAATGGAAGATCATATTTGTGAGTTCTAACCCATATCTTCTCTGTAAGTTCAAACATAGATCTGATTTGAGTTCAAACCCAGATCTTCATCACCGTCAAATATGCTCTATCGCCATTGGAAGAACGAGGAAGGTGCCGATGGGGGTTGCTATTGAAAGAACAAGGGAAGTGCTGGTGGGTGGTTGCCATCATTGTTGGAGGAACAAGAAGACGAAGGGAGTGGGAGAAATGATGAAGATGAAAAGAAGGGAACGAGGATAAAGTTGGAAAAAATAGATCAGGTAATGTGAAGTGAAGCTCTTCACATAAGAAAATGAGAATGAAGATCATCATTTGGTAATGAGGCTAACCTTAGGTGAAGATCATCATTTGACTCATGGGCGACCAAATAGGTTATGTACAGGTGATGTAATTAGGGTCATCTCACCTAAACCCTGTAAGCGAACCAAACAGGCTGTAAGTCAAAAGTAAACAAAGTCAAGCTTAATAAATTTAATAAACAATTTTCTATAGAGATAACTTAATCAAGAATAGATGAAGAAGTTAAAATATAGGTATATAAAACATGATATAAGAATTTTATGAGAAATTTAACATAAAGGTTAAAACTTTTCTTGAATTTTATTTTTTGAGAGGACCTAAAATGAATGAAATAACAAGCACGAACACACGGCTCACAAGGGTAAATAACCAATCCGGAGCGGCTAGAAGCCATGAAAATAGGTGTGTGCTCTAAGCTCACAAATAACATGTGTGCGTACAATGCTCACAAAAATCTATCTCTCTGTTCCATGTGTGTTAACTAGCACATAGGGCTTGCACATCTTCTATGTATCCTATTAGTTGAATGTTAACTAACCATGGTGCACCAAGGACCAGTGGGATTGTCGTTAGCAACCAGTGTTCTGTACTTGATTCCTTAAAAGTATTTTCCGACATGCATGGATATTTCAAACATCCATTTATTTCAATCCATTTACAATACATCCGGTATAAGCAATAATTTCAAATAATAACTTATTCCTTCTGTGCATGTATAATCTTTGGCAAAGAAGTAGAAGAGACTTGAATAAAAATCAAATTTTTAGTAAACATATTTATAATTTCATCTTAAATACAAAAGTTTCATAATAATAAAAATGGAGGAAAAACACATAAAAATTTATTAAAATTGGAATTAGTTAATAAAAATCACTTTAAGCTTGTAGTGAAACATTATTTATTTGCCAAATATGCTTTTCATTTACATCAACCACTCTCTAGAAAACTTCGTGGAAACTTATCCATATAGGCACCTCTATATATACCCAAAAGAACAACCATCAATATTTTACTTAATATTAATAATTTAATAAAATTCTCTTTGCTTGCCCAATAATTCCTAAGCTTTTATTATTTTAACAATTTCATCTTTACCCCATTATAATGCCTGTTTCATTTATAATAAATATAAAAATGGTTCTATTTCAACATTGTTTAAATTATCCATTCAATAACCATTGTCTCCTACCATAATCTTATATATATACCTAATCATGAATTTATATAAAGAAAATAATGTTGAATCAAGTGTTTTGATGATTCCAAACCAACCTTCAAGAGCTTGGAATAAAGATATCAAAGGTGCACAAAAGGTTCAAGTGAGGAAATTCTAGAGAAATCAGAGCAAGGATTCATGTAGGATGTTTAGTAATGTTTTAATTTGAGTAAAAGACTTTGATTTGGTGAAAAGATGTTTTAAAACCTTGATTCTATGTTAAAATATGGAATATTTGAAAAACACCCACCAACAGACGAAGTTTGAAAGGTTAATACTGATCTGTCATCTTGGAAATTTGAACTTTGACTTTGAAAATTTGAATTTCGTACTGAAAATGAACAAGTCTGAAAAGAGGTCTCTCTGACAGACGAATTTTGACTTGAGAAAATTCAAATTTTGATAAGTGTCTGAAAGGAGCATTCAGTAACAGACAAACTTTGGGTTTTGAAAATTTAAATTTCAGACAAAATGTAACTTATGAAAACTAAATAAATTTGTCTGAAATTATGTCAAAGTTCATCTGAAACCAAGTTTAGATTGGATTTCAAAATTGCTCATTGACAGACAAACTTTGAACATGAAAATTTGAATTTCAGAAACTAAGCTTGTGAGTCTATTAGAATGATATGGTGACATGCAAATGACAGTATTTGTAAATTCGAATTTTGAAGTAAGTCTGAAAAGAGGTCTCTCTGATAGATGAACTTTGCCCTTTGAAAATTTGAATTTTGAATGAGATGAACTACTGTGCCTTATAAGCCAACTACGGACAGACGAATTTTGGGGTTCCAAAATTTGAATTTTGAAGGCACTGTAGCAAATTGAAAATATTGTTCACACTTAACAGAACGTCTTCAAACATGAAAATTTTTATGTCACAACATAGAAACATTTTCCAAAGATCAAAATTCGAACTTTGCTTCATGATAGATGAACTTCGGATATTCAACGTTGAAGTCTTTAGTCTTCAGGTTCTGCGAAATTCATCTGTTAACCAACTGAAATTTGAATTTCAGAGTGTCAGAAGCATTAAATGCGGTTGGTTAACGGATAGTTTTTCAGAGTAACCGTTAGATAACTTCTCCAACGAATAGATTGTGTCTCTAACATATAGTTGAGACCTAAATCTATAAATATAACATCATTTGAAGTTGTGGGTAACAATTTTAACTTTGTATATACTGAAACTCTGCCAAATCATCTACTTAAAGTCTCTTACTCTCTCACTTCAATATTTGTACTTCAACTTTCATATTCACTCTGTCTAAGAGTTTAATCATTGTAAACAATATTATCTTCATCTGGAAGAAATATTTTCATGTAAGGGGATATTACAAGGGATTGGAAAGCACTTAGTAAGAGTGCATAGAGTGAAAGAGTGAGCTCTAGAAACAGAGCATCATCTTTGTACTGAGGCATTTACAAGAAGCGCATTGAATTCTTGCAGAATAGTGGAAAATCTCAAGTGATGATTTGAGGACTGGACGTAGGTCAAGTGAAGAGACCAAACCAAGATAAATATATGAGTTTTTCTTCTCTTTACTGCTACTTTTACAGTTTATTCAGTTATACTATATTTTACTATCATACTTTGCTTTCTTCACTTTCTTGACATTTTGCAGAGAATTTTAATTTTCCCAATTCACCCCCTCTTAGGAAACCAGCTTATCTAACAAGTGGTATCAGAGCCCGGATTCCCAATCAAAGGATTTCACAGTCCGGGAATTAAAATGGCTAGTTTTGGAGAAAGCATACTACCAGAGGGCAACAACACAAATAGACCACCTGACTTCAGTGGAAAACACTATGGCTACTGGAAGATGAGGATGCAAATCTATCTTCAATTAATTGATCTGGACATCTGATCAGTCATTCAGAAGGGAGATTTTATCCCAATGGCTTTGGAAGATGATATGAAGTACACAGAGAAGCCAGAAGCTAAATGGAATGAGGAAGATAGAAGAAGAGTCTTACTGAACTTCAAGGCAAAATAACGTTTAGTTAGTGCTTTGAATCAAGATGAATTCTACAGGGTCTCACAATGCTCCACTGCCAAAGAAATGTGGGACACCTTGCAAATTGCTCATGAAGGAACAACTGGAGTCAGTGAAAATAAACTGAATACATGCATAGGTGAATACGAAAGCTTTCAAATGGCTGAAGGAGAAAATGTAAAAGAGCTACAGAAGAGATTCACCCTCATTGTGAATCAACTAAAGAGTTTGGAAAAGGAGTACACTCAAACAGAAAAGGTTAGAAAGATCCTCAGAGCTCTCCCTCTGGAATGGCAACCCAAAGTAACAGCAATAGAGAAAGTCAGGGGAGAATCAATGACCTCTATCACTGCTCTTTTTGGTAGTCTTGAGGAGTATGAAGGAAAAATGAAGGCTCTCAAGAAAGCAGGACAAGACAGAAATAAGAAAGGTCTTGCTCTGAAAGCTGCTGAGGAGAAAGAAGAAGAATCTGACGATGGAGATGAGCTAGATGAAGAAACTCTGGCTATGATGGTCACAAAATTTGGAAGATTCTACAGCAAGAAGAGAAACAAGAAAATCTTCAAGAAATGAGCAGCTGGAGATAGCAAGAGAGAAGCAAAAGAACCTGTTACTTGCTATGAGTGTAAAAAGTAGGGACATATCAAATGGGATTGTCCACAATTTCTCAAGAAGCAAGAAAAGGAAAAGAAATCTACAGACAAAGGCAAGAAGAAAAGAGCTTACATCTCATCAATATGGGGCAACAGCTCAGATAAAGAAGAAAATGATAAAAATAAAATTGCCAACATCTGTTTGATGGCTCTTGCCTTTGAAGAAGCTGAAATCCCATGCAGCAGTGATCAAGAAGATGGAGTATATGAATCTGAACCTTCCTATTCTGAATTACTGAATGCATTTTATGAGCTGCATGACGAATTTGTTAAAGTTGCAAAAGAATTGAAGCAAGCTAAGAAAAAGATTAACAAATTAGAATTTCAATGCAACATCTCTGAAATTGCTTCTCTACCTGTTGTTGAATCTGCTTGCTGTAAATCATGCATTGAGCTAAAGCAAACCAATGAATATCTAGTGAAAAGCATGTCTAGGCTTACTAAAGGTAAAGATATATTGTTTGCTTTAATGGGAAGTCAAAGAATATCACAAGGAAAGGCTGGACTTGACTATGATCCTTGTGCTGTAAAAGAAAAGATTAGGAAGAAAAATTAGAATGTGTACATGAGACATTTTGTGCATGCTAATGGCAATAGAGAGAAAGATCATATGTCACATCACATTGAATCATATAATCAACCAAGGCATGCAAAACAAAAATATTATCTGCATTGTTTTCTTCCTACTTCTCAATCCAGCAGCCCATTTACCACCTGTCACTTCTATAACAAGAAAGGGCATATTTCCAGTTCATGTGCTTTAAAGAAAAATGGACTTGACAGGAAGGTTAAATAGATTCCTAAAGGTATATCTGTATCTAGGGAAAAGACTATTGACAGGAAAGGACCCAAGCAAATTTAGGTACCTAAAAAGAAAATATGAACTTTGTTTTGCAGGTCCGTCTCAAAGCTAGAAAGAGCAATAAATGGTATATGGACAGTGCCTGCTCAAGTCACATGATCGGTGACAAGGAGAAGTTCATCACCCTTAGAGACAAGAAAGAAGGAAAGGTGACCTTTGGACGTGATCAATATGGCAAAATAGTTGGCATTAGCATTATGAGCAAGAATCCTGAAACATCCATTGAAGAGGTGTTGTTTGTGATTGTGGCCTCAACCACAATCTGCTAAGTGTGAGCCAGACATGTGACAAAGGAAACTAGGTGCTGTTTGACTCAAAGTTCTGTCTGGTCATCAAAAAAAGTGATCACAAAGTAATTCTAAAAGCTCAAAGGGATGATAATTGTTATACTATTGATCTTGATGAACTTCCTCCCTTAGATTTTGTCTGCTTGATTAGCCAGGATAATGATAGTTGGTTGTGGCATAGAAGATTAGCTCATGTTAACATGAATTAACTATCAAAACTGGTTAAAAATGAGTTAGTCACTAGTCTACCAAAAATTACTTTTGAAAAAAACAAAGAATGTGATGCATGCCTAAGAGGAAAACAAACCAAATCTTCTTTTAAATCTAAAAATGTAGTTGCCACAACTAAACCACTAGAACTGTTGCATATGGATCTAATTGGTCCATTTAGGGTAAAAAATAATAGTGGAAATCTGTATATGCTTGTAATTGTAGATGATTACTCTAGATTTACATGGACATTGTTTCTCTCCTCTAAAAGTGATACCTTTGATGCATTTGTAACCTTAGCCAAGAAAGTGCAAAATGAGAAGGGTATTTCCATTATGTCTATCAGGGCAGATCATGGAGGAGAATTTGAGAACTCATATTTCCTGGAGTATTGTAATAAGCATGGAATTGATTACAACTTCTCAGCTCTAAGAACTCTTCAACAGAATAGAGTAGTAGAGAGGAAGAACAAAACAATTGGAGAGATGGCTAAAGCTATGCTGAATGAAAAAGAACTCTCTCAAGTATTCTAGGCTGATGCAGTAAACACAGCAAGCTACATCATAAATAGAGCCTACATCAGACCAATTCTTGGGAAGACTCCTTATGAGCTATACAAAGGAAGAAAGTCAAATCTCTCACATCTCCATGTGTTCGGCTGCAAGTGCTTCATTCACAACAATGGAAAGGAGAATCTGGGTAAGTTTGATGCCAAATCTGATGAAGGTATATTTCTGGGCTATTATAGTAGAAGTAAGGCATATAGAGTTTTTAATAAAAATCTAAATTAGTAGAAGAACCTGTGCATGTAGTATTTATTGAAAATGAAACTGCTTCCAAACATGTTACTGCTGAGGATGATCTTGTCTCAAACTTTAAAAAGTTAGATATTTCTGATGAAGGTAAAATTGAACCTCTAAAAATATCTGAATCTACTAACATAGAGGAAGATATTCAGGAAAGATATTTTGAGGATGAAAATAATGATGAAATGTCTCAAGAACTCCTTAGAGCTTGGAGATATTAAATGAATCATCCTGTTGATCAAGTGACAGGGAATGTTCAAGAGAGAGTTAAAACCAGAAGACAGTTAAGGGATCAAATGATTAATTGTGCTTTCATCTCACAAATTGAACCTAAATGCACTGAGGAAGCCTTAACTGATGAATACTGAATTTTGGTAATGCAAGAAGAGTTAAACCAGTTTGAAAGAAATCAAGTTTGAGACTTAGTGCCTAAACCCAAAAATCATCCTGTCATTGGCACTAAATGGGTTTTTAGAAATAAACTTGATGAATCAGGGTCAATAATCAGAAATAAAGCTAGATTGGTTGTAAAAGGATATAATCAAGAAGAAGGTATTGATTTTGAAGAAACCTTTGCTCTAGTGGCTAGACTAGAAGCAATTAGAATTCTGTTGGCATATGCATGCATGGAAAATATTTTGTTGTATCAAATGGATGTGAAGAGCGCCTTTCTAAATGGATATATCATGGAAGAGGTCTATGTAGATCAACCTCCAGACTTTGAGAATTCTACAAAACCAAACCATGTTTATAAACTGAAGAAAGCCCTTTACGATTTAAAGCAAGCCCCTAGAGTATGGTATGAAAGATTAAGTAATTTTTTCACCGAAAAGGGGTTCAACAGGAAAAAAGTAGATACAACTTTATTCACCAAGAAAGAAAATAAAGATTTACTTATTGTTCAAATTTATGTTGATGATATTATATTTGGTGCTACTAATGAATCTTTTTGCAAGAATTTTTCTAAGCTAATGCAGGGAGAATTTGAAATGTCCATGATGGGTGAACTCAACTTCTTCCTTGGATTGCAAATCAGGCAGTGTGATAATGATATCTTTCTCAACCAATCCAAGTATCTAAAGGAATTGCTAAAGAAGTTTGGGATGGAGAATGTCAGGCCAATGGGAACACCTATGGCTACAACAACCAAACTGGATATGGATGAAAAAGGGGAAATGTTTGACATAACCCAGTATAGAAGAATGATTGGATCCCTACTATACCTAACTGCCAGCAGACCTGACATCATGTTTAGTGTCTATATGTGTGCAAGATTCCAGTCATGTCCCAAGGAAACCCATGCAACTGCTGTGAAGTGTATCTTCAAATATATTATTGGAACATCACAGATGGGTCTTTGGTATCCAAAGGGCAATGGAGAAGATCTCAGAGGATACACTGATGCTGACTTTGCAGGATCCAAAACTGACAGAAAAAGCACAAGTGGAACCTGTCAGTTTCTTGGAGGATCCTTGGTTTCATGGTTTAGCAAAAAGCAAAACAGTGTGGCCTTATCCACGGCAGAAGCTGAATATGTTGCAGCTGGAAGCTGTTGTACCCCAATTATCTGGATGAGACAGCAGCTTGTGGATCTTGAGGTTGAGATGAAGAAAATACCAATTATGTGTGACAATCAAATTATCATTAACATCACAAAGAATAATGTCATGCATTTAAGGACAAAACATATTGAAGTTAGACACCACTTCATAAGGGATCATGTTCTGAAAGGAGAAATCAGATTAGAATACATCCCAACAGAGGATCAAGTTGCTGACATCTTGACAAAGCATCTATCAAAAGATAGACATTGCAAAATCAAGAGAGAATTGGGTATGGTAAATCCCAATAAATTGTAAGTAAATCCTTGTGCAATTCTGTTTTTAAATTTTCTAACATTAAATTAATTCTAACTTAAGTATCGGAGAAAGTTTAATGTAAGTTGCAGGTGCTCCTCATGAGTTTGAATGACACTAGATCTGAAAAATAGAGCAAATCAAAATGGAACAGTCAAAAGGAGAAAGAGACAGCAAGAAATCTGAGTTCTGGATCCATTCTGTAAGTTTTTAAAGTTAAAATTCGTATCTTAGTTGTGTGTTAGACAAATTTCCTTGATAAACTATGTTTCTGAACAAGTCAGTATGGTCAACATTCGAATTTAGATACCCAACAGACGAACTTTAGCTTGATATACATTGGAACAGTTCTCGGTGGTCCCTCGAAATTCGTCTGTTGGTCCTTGAAAGTTCAAATTTTCAAAAATAAAAATTTCAAAGTTATGTTTGTCCAACATGATGATTATACAAATGATTATTTCTTAACATACGAATGTTGGAAAACCTTTACAAAGTAAAGAAATTCAAATTTCTGATTCAAAATTCGTCTGTTGAAACTTCCTCATAATGTTGAATCTCTGAAAGATGAATGTTCATATGCATAATTCATCTATTGATTGTTGCATTGATTGTTACTTGATGCTTACTCTTCGAAATTCGAACTTTGTTGAATCAAAGTTTGTCTATTCATCCTGTGCTAATTGAACAAAGCCTCTGTCAGACAAACTTTCAGAAGAAAATTCGTCTGTCAGTAAGCTTTGCTGAACAGTTTAACTTTTAACTGCTCGAAGTTCGAATTTTGACCCCTTAAAATTCGTCTGTCAGGTGGTTACTTATGTTAAAACTGACGGTTTTCCTCTGAATAGACGCAACCCTATTCATTCCTTCTCTGAGTCTGCTCAAATTCTCTCTTTAATGCTCTTAAATTCTGACCAAAAATTTTCATTTCCCACCATTTAAACTCCCTTTCGTATCCTATAAACTCATTTCTAGCCTCATTCTGAAACATTCATCCACAAAAATGGCAAGGGTAAAGAATCCTAAATCTGAAAAAGGAGAGCCATGTCCAAAGAGATCGTTCAAATCCCAATATGCCTCAAAGTAGGGTGAAAAATCGAAGAGAAAAGCCGAATCAAGCAAGGCAACTCCCTCCAAATGAAAGAAGACAACCACAAAGGCAGAATCAAAGAAAACTGGGCCCTCTTCTTTGAAGAAAGCAGAGCCTTCGGTCCCTGTTCCTACTGTTGATACAGTTGCTTCCACTTCCTCCTCCAGTACTGAATCTGGAGAATACCAACTCACAACAATGGCATTATGGAGCACTCCTCAGATTCAGGAAGAATACTCAACCAAGTTTGCAAGTAAAAAGGTAATCAAGCCTCACTGTGTGAACTTGGAAGATTTCTTGGTCTTTAACAGTTTTGATGCTTGAATATGGATGCTAAAATATAAGAATCTGTTAGAGATACTGGAGAGGTATGATGATGAAATGGTTAAGACATGGTATGCCTCCTTGAAGTACAACAGCAAAAAGAAGAAGTGGGAGGTCAATCTAAGATCAAGGACCATCTGGCTCACAGATGAGACTCTTAATGAAGTATTGGAAATACCAGGGCAAGATGGCCTTAAGATTGACATCACTGCTTCTGGATATATGGATGAGACAGAGACTGCTAATGAAGAAGGTGGCCCCTCTCTGAACTATAAGGAAAGCACAATCCTGAACACTTTGTTCAGAAGAAAGGAGAATAAGCCAACCATAAACTTGCTAAAGCCCACAGACCTCAATGCTCAAGTGAGGATCCTACACTACATAGTGTCTAGGATCATCTTTAACAAAGGAGGTAGCTTCAGTCTGATCACAAGGATAGAGGCACATGTGATGGCAGCCATCATGCGTGGAAAGCTCATCAACATGGGACATATCATACTACAGCTCATGATCAAGGCAAGGGATCAAAGGAAAGATTCCACACTCCCCTATGCAGCAATCATTTCCAGAATTCTACAATATGCTAGAATTCAGCACCTTGAGAAAGGGAAAGGGAAGCCTATTGAGATTTTCAAAGAAGAGGAACTACAAAGAATAGGGATTGAGAGAAATGAAGGAAGATGGATTGGGAAGGGAGCAGGAAAATCTGAAGATCTCTTCTTTGTTGAAGATACCTCCCTACAGTAAGAAGGTACCTCTGAGGCTCCTGTAAGACCTACACCTCAGCCTTCTCTGCCTGTCTCATCTCCATCTAAGCCTACTCACATTCCATCTACTCCCTCTTCTCGTGCCAAGCCAACCAAGATCACTGAGTTGTATGACAGTTTGTCTACACTCATACTTAGCATCAGGGATGAGCAAAATGCCAAATTTGCTCATCTGCAAGATCAAATTCATAAGTTGGCTAAGAACATGAAAGTGGTTGCTGATGCATATGAAGACATTCGGAGTGTATTTCCTGTCACATCAGCTCTACCTCAGCCAGGGTTCTCTGAGCCTACTAAGTCTCCAACTCCTGAGCCTTTAAGCCCCTTTGAGCTAGCCTCTTCAGAGCATGGTGATGCTGAAGATGATATTGAGGTTGTTGGTACACTAAGCATACCAAGTCCTGGTCCTCCCTTGGACTACTGTATGGAAGAAGAAGGCCCTCAGGATTCAAGCTCTCATGATCCCATTCCAACAGATACTCAAGAGTCAATCCTGTCCCAGCAAGAATATGAGTAAGTAGAGAGATTGGTAGCAGCCATCTTCACTTCACCATTCATGTCAGCTGTCATAAATGAAGAAAGGAGCATTGTGCCTTTTGTTGATCTAGAAGCCATTGCACACAATGCTCTCTTACAAGCTCAGAGAAGAAGGCTTGAAGAAATGTTTCCTCCTTCTGCTCCCTCACCTGTTACATATTATGGTTTCTCGGAGGAAAGAAGGGCACAACTGGCAGTCACACTATGAGAAATTTCTGAACTTCTTGAGATTTCTGATGATGAAGATGAAGACACAAGTTCTGAAGTTTCTGGCTCCTTGCCATTTGTTCCTATGCCTCTTCAAGCTATTCCAGTGTCTCAAATCCCTCATCCTGCAGATTTTGTTCACCTTTTTTATGATGTCAAAAATGGGGAGAAAAGTAAGCAAACTGGAACTAGAAAGTCTGCTACTGAGCCTTCTGGAAAGACTTACAGCAAGAAAATCAAGTCAAAGAAGAAGTGATTAGAACTTAGGCTTGGGTCCTCTTGTAGTGTTATGTTATGTTTCTATGTTTTGTGTTTATGTATTCTGAACTATTTTGCATCAATTGTTTTTTGTAAAAGCAATGATTGTTGAAATGAAAGAATTCCTTGCTTGCAATGATTTGTTCCTGTTAATCTTTGAATCTCTTTACTTGATCTTCTATATATGATATCTTTTGAAATATAATGCATATGTTAAGGGGGAGTTTGTTCAAACAAACCCAAGTATTAATCCAGTTTGTAAGTTATTTTGTCATCATAAAAAAGGGGGAGAATGTTGAATCAAGTGTTTTGATGATCCCAAACTAACCTTCAAGAGCTTGGAATAAAGATATCAAAGGTGCACAAAAGGTTCAAGTGAGGGAATTCTGGAGAAATCAGAGCAAGGATTCATGTAGAATGTTTAGTAATGTTTTAATTTGAGTAAAAGATTTTGATTTGGTGAAAAGATATTTTAAAACCTTGATTCTATGTTAAAACATGGAATATTTGAAAAACACCCACCAACAGACAAAGTTTGAAAGGTTAATACTGATCTGTCATCTTGGAAATTCAAACTTTGACTTTAAAAATTAGAATTTCGTACTGAAAATGAACAAGTCTGAAAAGAGGTCTCTCTGATAGATGAATTTTGACTTGAGAAAATTCAAATTTTGATAAGTGTCTGAAAGTAGCATTCAGTAACAGACGAACTTTGGGTTTGAAAATTCAAATTTCAGACAAAATGTAACTTATGAAAACTAAATAAATTCGTCTGAAATTATGTCAAAGTTCACCTGAAACCAAGTTTAGATTGGATTTCAAAATTGCTCACTGACAGACGAACTGTGAACATGAAAATTCAAATTTCAGAAACTAAACTTGTGAGTCTGTTACAATGATATGGTGACATATGAATGACAGTATTTGTAAATTCAAATTTTGAAGTAAATCTGAAAAGAGGTCTCTCTGACAGACAAACTTTTCCCTTTGAAAATTTGAATTTTAAATTAGATGAACTACTGTACCTTATAAGCCAACTACGGACAGACGAATTTTGGGGTTTCAAAATTTGAATTTTGAAGGCACTGTAGCAAATTTAAAATACTGTTTACACTTAACAGAACATCTTTAAACATGAAAATTCGTATGTCACAACATAGAAACATTTTCCAAAGATCAAAATTTGAACTTTGCTTTATGACAGACAAACTTCGGATATTCAATGTTGAAGTCTTTAGTCTTCAGGTTCTGCGAAATTCGTCTGTTAACCAACTGAAATTTGAATTTCAAAGTATTAGAAGCATTAAATGAGATTGGTTAACGGATAGTTTTTCAGAGTAACCGTTAGATAACTTCTCCAACGGATAAATTGTGTCTCTAATATATAGTTGAGACCTAAATCTATAAATATAACATCATTTGAAGTTGTGGGTAACGATTTTAACTTTGTATATACTGAAACTCTGTCAAATCATCTACTCAAAGTCTCTACTCTCTCACTTCAGTATTTGTACTTCAACTTTCGTATTCACTCTATCTAAGAGAGTTTAATCATTGTAAACAATCTTATTTTCATCTGGAAGAAATATTTTCATGTAAGGGGATATTACAAGGGATTGGAAAGCACTTAGTAAGAGTGTATAAAGTGAAAGAGTTAGCTCTAGAAACAGAGCATCATCTTTGTACTGAGGCATTTACAAGAAGCCCATTGAATTCTTGCAGAATAGTGGAAAATCTCAAGTGATGATTTGAGGACTGGACGTAGGTCAAGTGGAGAGACCGAACCAGGATAAATATATGAGTTTTTCTTCTCTTTACTGCTACTTTTACAGTTTATTCAGTTATACTCTATTTTACTATTATACTTTGCTTTCTTCACCTTCTTGACATTTTGCAGAGAATTTTAATTTTCCCAATTCACCCCCTTCTTGGGAAGCCAGCTTATCTAACAAATAACCAAACATATCTTTGTTTGGTCACTATAGTGAGAATTTAAGAAAATCAATCTTAAACTTAAGTTAAACTAACTATATAGTCATATTGCTTAAATGTTGTGTTACTATTAAAATTTTCTTATTAACCATACATCTTTACAATATTTATTATACTCTTAGACAATCATATTTTCAAAATCCCACAACATGTAAATTTAAAAATGCTATGCTCTTTCAAGTTATAAAGTTTTTAGTTATAAACCTTCCAAGCTTCAAATAATGCCTTTATTTCCAAGTTCTAACATGAAACTTGAATAAATTATGTAGTACAATTTAGTCAATATCATATCAACTTATTTACTTATTCTTTTACTAAATCTCCTTTCTTAAACATTTTATCAAATACCTTATCTGCACCAATATTTAAATTCCTACAACAAGCCATTTAGAGATTAAATCACTACCAAAACATTTTATCAAACATTTTGATATTTGCATTTTGTAGTTTTATGCAATCTTATGTAATATTTATATAAGTGGCTTATCACTTTGAAATCTTAAAGGGAAAGAAATTCTCTTTAGAAGGTTTGAAAATGTTGCATGCATGTTCTGTAATACTTGAAAACTATTGATGCAGAAGCCACATGCATGGTTATGAGAACAACCTCTAGATACCCATTTTTTATTGAATTTTATTTTTTTTCTGAAAATGTTCAAATAATCGAAAAATGTCGCAGGCTTTTGCATATTAAACTTTATTTAAATTAATCATAAATTAATCCAGGGAGTTGAGATGAAATATTTTCTTCATATATATATATATAGTCGTTCCAGATATCAAGTTTTGCTGATTTTATGAAGATGTTAGTTTGGATTGGGCTTGGATTTATCTTCTGAAACATACGTCATCCTTTTTTCCTCCTTTTATTGAACTTCTTTTTGAAATCTCTAAATGTCTTCTGAGTCTTAATATTTTTGGGCCTGAAATCTTGAAAAGTTGAAATATAAGCTTTTTCCCCCGAAATTTAAGAATTAAATTTCTATTTGAGACGGCCAACCAAATAAATATTAACAAATATAAAATCAAACGAGTTCATGAAAAAAAAAGCAAGAATATTATGCTATTTATTTTTTAATTTGTTATTCTCAATAATAAATAATAAAGTAATTCTATTTACACCAGGCAAATAATGCTGGATTAATTCATTTGTTTAATTACTAATACTGGAAATTAAAGTGTATAATTAATGCACATTTTTAATTTTAAAATGAAGTTCAAAAAGAGAATTTTTAACGGCCAAACATATGCTGTATGTACAGTTTTTTTTTTTTAATCAAGCTAGAATAGTAGGAGAACTGGCAAACTTTTGCAGTGAAATTCAAAACGTAGCATTTCGTGAATCCAAACCCTCATTGTGATTATCTGAGTGGCATGACTTCACAGTGCCTGTTGATTAGGCAAACAAGCAGGATTAATGGCTCAAAGCAATGTCGTTTAGAATGTGTGCATGACGTGCCTTTCTTCGTCAACATGCACCTAAGCCGAATTGAAGGAGACGATGTACTTTGTTCCGATTGGTGGATGTAATAAGTATGCGGATGCAGTAAAACTTTACGATTGATTCATTTGTTGTTTAAAGTAAAAGTTAATTTTAGAAGTCTAATGTGGTTGTCCTATAAAAATACTGATTTGTATGCTATAATGTTGAATAAAAGGAAATTTCAATTCCATAAAATGCAAAATTAATGGCCTAAACAAAACAGAAATGCAATGAGAGCTCATCAGAGTGATGAGCACTAAATACTTATCTTTAATTTAGATGGTTCAAATTTAATTTAATTTTATTATTATATTTTTATTTTATTATATATAAAATTTAAAATAAATATAATTGTATAACTGTCATTTTTTTAAAAAAAATAATGTTATTATTTAAAAAAACTAAAAAAATTTAAATTTGGATAGTCCAAACTGAAACTAGACGGTCGATGATGTAAGAAGGGATAGGGGAGAAATAGAAGAATCCGAATAGGGTAGTGAAATAGATAATAAAAGAGAGTTAGTAGGTGGAAACAAGAGTGAGAAAAAATTTAAGGGAAAGAGAAAATTCTAAATGAATTTCAAAAATCTTATTTATTTAAAAAATTCTTAAAAACTAAAATATTTTAAAACATGTTAACCTAAATTTAAATAAAATAAATAAATAAATGATAATATAAATACTAATAATTTTAAAAAATATTATAAAATCTAATTGAATCTAAAATATAATTTAAAATATTCTAGTAAAATAATTTTATTTAAAATTCTAATTATTCATTCTTCATCATCGGTCTATATCTCATCACACACCAAATGAAGATCTATACAAATATTATTTTATATTGTATTAATTTTAAATGTATTATTTAAATAAGTATTTAAATTAAAAATATTTTAGTAAAATGCTATTAAAATTTATAATATTCTAGATTATTTAATAATTCTTTTATCTATAAAAAAACTCTAAAAAATTATTTTTATGAACTAGAAAAAGTAATTTGATTTAAAAAATGTCATACATTTCATTTTGATAAATCATTAATATCAATATGAAAACATAAAATCTATAATAAATTCTACTTTTCATTTCCTATCAATTGTGCGTCTCACTCTTTTAAATTTCTTGAAATATCTAATATGCTTCAATTGGAGACGATGTTATATTAAAAAAATTAGTTAAAAATAGCTAACCTCATTAAATTTATATAAAATTTTAATTTTTTTTTAAATTATCTTCATTTAATGAAATTCATTAATAGTACTCTTTTTTTTTTATTAAGAGAATGAGATTTAATATATCACTATAACTATTGATATAATTATTCATATTAATATCAATTACTAACTTCAATTAAAGAGTATTTTGGGTAAAAAGTTAATGATCTAAATAATTCCAAAAATATCATAGACAAAAAAAAATAGTTAATAAAATATTTTATAAAAAGATGAAAGAAATTTTAACATCTACAGTTTAAATGGTTATAAAAAGATCGGTGTAAAAAGTGTGACGTGTGACAATCTTATAGTCTTTTTAGATCTGGTGAAAAGATACATGATCTAGAAATCCTTTTCTATATATGCTAGAAGTTTGCCCGGTCTAAAATGTTGAGTAATAATTTTTTATTTGCTTAGTGACTCCTGTAGCCATCGAATTTCTATGGATTCTAACCGAAATACCAAAATGCCATAGAAATGAACCATATTATTGAAATGCTATAGCCGTACCAATTTCGGTGTCTCTTAAGCCGAAATTTGTATCATTCAAAATCCTTTCAATTTTTTTTTTTTGAAAAACACAACTAGCTTGCGCCCCTTATCCCCAATCCCATCCCCCTGCCCTTCCCCCTTGCAGCATCTCAGCCCCATCCCAAGATAAATCATTGAACAATTATATATGTAATTTATTATTTTAATATTAGTTAAAATATATAAAAAAAATCATATATCCAAAGACATTTATAAATATAATTTTTAATTAAAAATAAATCATTAAAAATATATAATTATAGCTTAAATGTTTAATTTTATTCATTTTTTTAAAAATATTTATAATGTATTCATACATTTTAATTTAATTAGTATATATGTAATATATTATATATTTTTATAAGAGATACATATTATAATCAAAATATTTTAAATCTTATATACTCCCTCATGTTTCATATATAAAAAATTTTAGAAAGATTATGCTGTTCCAAAATATAAAAAAAAATGTAGATATTTAATTCAATAAATGAGATATTTTAATATTATCCCTATTAATTTTAGAAAAATTTTACTTTTTAATATCATATGGGAAATATTTAAGACTAGAGAGAATATATATATATATATATACACACAATTTTATAAGAGAAATACACACACACATATATATATATATATGAATATAGTATGAATATATTCTAAAATATGAATAAAATTATCTATAAAATATATATTACAAATAAAGAATGAATTAAAATATTTTATCAACTTATATATGATATATGTATATATATTTATATACTTTTTTATATATATTTAATAACTTTAAACTTTTAAAGAAAAGAAATAATAATATATATATTAATTACAAAACAATAAATCATTAACACATACTACTGTGATAAAAAAAAACTCATTATTTTTATATATTTGCATCCAGTATCCTAAACCTATCCCAATTAATTAAAATTGAGCAAGATAAAATCATTTTAGGTGGCAAGCTTTACTACCAAATTTTAACATTATTACATTCTTAGACCTTAAACTTAAGATCTCTAATATATGGCAATATTATGAGTTGGGTGGTAAAACTTGCTGCTTAAAAAGGATCTACCTTGTTTGATTTGAATTAATTGAAAAATGTTCAAGATACCAAATATTCACGTAAAAAAAATAATGAGTTTTTTTTACCGCATTAGCATGCGTTAATAATTTATTGTTTTGTAATTAATATTATATATTATCATTTCATTTCTTTAAAAGTTTAATTTTATTAAATATATATAAAAAAAGTATATAAATATAAGTAAGTATATATATATAAATGCATATATCATATATAAGTTGATAAAGTATTTTAATTCATTCTTTATTTGTAATATATATTTTATAGATAATTTTATTCATGTTTTAGAATATATTAATACTACATTCATATATATGTGTGTACTGCTCTTATAAAATTGTATATAAATATATATTTTCTCTAATTTTAAATATAAGGAAAAAATTAATTCATATATACCATCATTGTTAATTAAAGTTAGCTAACCTGATTTAATTTGTAGCAAGTCCTATTTTTTAAAAAAATTATTCTCAATTAATCATCTTTTTAAAATTATTTAATGATCATTGAAAAGTACAATTTTTCTGAAATTAATGGGAATAATATTATAATATCTCATTTATTGTATTAAATATCTACATTTTCTTTTTATATTTTGGAATAACACAATCTTACTCAAAATTTTTTTATATATGAGACATGAGGGAGTATATAAGAATTAAAATATTTTGATTATAATCTCTATCTCTTACAAAAATATATAATATATTACATATATACTAATTAAATTAAAATATATGAATACATTATAAATATATCAAAAAAAATAAAATTAAACATTTATAGGTATAATTATATTTTTTTAATGATTTATATTTTAATTAAAAATTATATTTATACATGTCTTTGGATATATGATTTTTTATATATTTTAATTAGTATTAAAATAATAAATTACATGGTCAATGATTTTTCTGGAGAAAGGGGCTGAGATGCTACCAGGGGAAAAGACTGGGTGATGGGATTGGGGATTGGGGATGCAGGGTAGTAGCGTGTTTTAAGAAAAACAAAATTGAAAGGATACAAATTTTGGTTTAAGAGACCTCGAGAATGTTACGGCTACAGTTTTTCAGTAATATATTTTATTTTTATAGGATTTTGGGATATAACTTTTTTTATTGCAGTATTTCGGTCAAATCCCGAATCTCTACCCTCTCCTCGCTCTCGCAATCTTCCTCCAGACGCACATCGAACTCCCTTCGATCTTGTACTTGCAGCTTCGACCCACGCTCAAGTCTTGGATCGTGGCAATCTCGAGCTGTCTCCTCGCAATCTTCCTTCTCTCAAGTCTCCTTCTTCCACCAGCGATGACCTACATCTGGCGCCACACCCACGCCTCTAGCTGTCGAGTGCCATCTCATCTGACTCAATGCGTTTCTCAAAGTCTCCACGGACCATAGTCAATGGCGGACAGATCTAGGAATTTCAGTTCTCAGAGACCTGTGTGTTTTTGTTTTGTTTTTCGTACGCTTTTTTATCAAAATTTATGTGAGTTACAGATCTGTGTCTTCACTCCGATTGGCATTCTCTTCCCTTGCAGCAAAATTTTGGATAGTATCATCACTTGTTTTTTTTAGTAGCAGGTACCCATTTTTTTCCCTGTTTCATCATTTCATATTCTTAGGAGGTTAGGGTTCGAGTTTGTAGTCTATTTTTTTTCCTCGTTTGTTCCTTTTCAATTTTGTGTAAATATTCTGCGTTTTGGTTATATTTTTGGTGTTTCCCCTTTGTTGGCTGTTTGATTTCGGTATGTCTTATATTTGTGGTCCCGCAGTGTCAGAGCTTAGCAGTGGAGAATGGTTAGCTCTCTTTTCCCATACTGATGCACTTCTTCCGTTGCTCTTTCCATGTTTTGGTTTTTCTTAAACCTTATATTCCTCTTTTGTGCAGCCTTTCAAAAGATACGTCAATATCGGGAGGGTTGCTTCAATCAACTGCAGCAAAGATTATGGGAGTGGTGATTGTTGATGTCATTGACCAGAAGAACAGTGTGCGTTTTTTCATTTCTTTTTATAAGTTTTTATCTCCAGTTATTTTCATGGATGCCCAGCTGTTTTTGTTGATTTAAAAATCGAAGCAATGAATTTAGAACCATTTCTTGGTTGGTTTCGATTCTTTTCCAAAATGTGTTTTGCTTTCACTGTAATTGGTGTTTGGGATTATTTAAAAAATTCATTTGCCTTGGCTGTGTTAACAATTTTGCTACTGATTCAGCGATTGTCTTCTGGCTGAAATTGGTGATTTCTTTGTTGCTTGCTCAGTTATATTTTGTTCTCTCTCGTGGGTCCAAAGAATTGGGTGATGCTTATCTTTATTATATGTCCTGCACGGGACCTGCTTGCTAATTTGTAAAGTCTTTTACCTAATCAGATTACCATGACACGTAGCATAGTCTTGCAAGATAGGTGTTGGTTAATTATTGGCCTAGTCTTATATTTATTATAGGTGTTTGTTAACTTCTTTTTTTGGCCTGAAGAAAAATCTGATAGTCAGACTCACGCTGATTGGAGCATTTCTATCCTGGGGTTGAATATTACACAAGAGAAGGGGTGGTTAAACTTCCCTCTGTTTCAAGATGATTGTTCATTGACTTGATTCCTAAAGTGACCATCGACCATAACATTAAAAAACTGTGTACCGAATTGTCTGGACGATACAGATTTAGTTTAGTTTAATTATTATATTTTAAATATATTTTTATTTTATTAGATGTAGAATATAAAATGAAGATGATTTTATAATAGTCATTTTTTTTAAAAATAATTTTATTATTAAAAAAATTGAAATAAAAAATTATAAATCTGGACTGCTAAAACCATATCTGGACGGTCTAGATATCATCCTGATGAGCACCGAATTCGAATGCATAAAAAAATTAATACTTCTCGCGCACTCATTAATGGAATTACATGAATTAAGGAATAAAGTTACAATTAATTAATTCCATTAATTTTTTAAAAATCATAATATATTTTAAAAGGATAAAACTTAGGGCCATTTATTTAGGTTTATTAGTACCAATTATCCAATTAGAACCTGCCACATGTATTAATATTACCACCTCATCAATTAAACCCCATTAAACCCTAAAAGGGAAAAAAAATAAAAACCTAATCACCTTGATGCTCTTTGGTGGTGGCATTCTTCATGCATTTGGTACTGAGGAAAACAGAAAAGATGATGGATTTCATCTTTCAAAAATCCGTGTCTTCCTCATAGTAAATTTAACAACCCATCAACCTGAACCTGCATTAGCAACCTCAAGATCAAGTGCAGTTGTGTTATAATTATGAAATTCTGTCCACTCCACTATTGTCAAAACCAGACTGCACCGATTGGTCTGAGCAGTTGAACTAGAAAATGGTGCCTGGTTTGATCCGATTAAGATAAAAGACCGGGAGGGTTTAGAACCCATGGATCCGGCCACGAACTGGTAGAATTAGTCGGGAACTAGTCCTATATTAATTTTTTAAATTTTTTAAAAATATTTTTCTAGTTTTTAAGATAAAATGACATTATTTTTAGTACGAAATATTTTTTCTTTATATATTATAATATTATATATGCATTATCATAATATTTAATTATTAAAAATTGTATATTTACGTAATAAATAATATAATACTACCTCCGGTCCTATATATAGAATCTTTTGTTCTGATTTTAAATATAAGACCCTTTATAATATATGAGGTAATATTTATTATACATTTTTAAAAAAATGTCTCTATTTAATGTATGCAAAGAGAAAGAGAGAGGGATTAAATGAAGGTAGTTTTGGAAAAATATTGGGATTTTCAGAGAAATCGAGGTAATTAATTAGTTTTAATTTCAATTCTTAATCCACGTGATTCGGTTAAAAGGGTTTTATATTAAGGGACAAAGGGAGTAATAAATTTTTAATTTATTATTTTAAATTTAAAATATGATTATGGATGAATATTAACATATTTATATCTAAATATTGAATTATAAAATTTATTAATAATTTATTTGTGATGAATAATATATTAATATTTTAATATTATTTAATTTAAAACTTTAATTAAGTCATAAAATTTATTTAAACTTATATTATTTATTTTAAATATATTATTTTAATCACTAGATTTTAATTAAATTATGGTTAAGCCATTGAATTAGTTCCATGTTCGGTCAGGTTATGATTTTATTGGTTAACTCCCTTGCACTATGAAGAGCAGCTTTATTATAAAAAAGTATCCAATTAGCGGAACGTATAACATGACACCGATCAGGACTTTTTTTCTTCTTATTTGATCCTAACCTTATCCTCTGGTGCCTAATTACTTGTTTTGATTTTGACAAATATACGAAGTATCCGTTTGGTTTGACTTTTTGTAAAAGTACTTTTAGAATAATCACAATTTATAAAAATAAAATTTAAGTAAAAGTAGAGAAATTTACTGAGAAGCTATTTAAATGAAAAAGAAAGAAATGATGATTAGAAAGTAACACCTCTAACTTTGTTTTGGATTTCTTCGTGTTAATTGCAAAAACTGACATCCTTAGGACCTTATCTAATATCTATCCAAGAAACAGAGCCAGTCAAAAGTAAAACACGATGGAATGGAAAGGATGCTAGTGCTAGAGTATTTTGGACTCCCAAATAATAAACGCATCTTTTTTCACTAGTCATTTGCTTCATCTAGGCTAGCGGTCACCGATGAAAGGAATGGGAGAGAGATGATGTACGAAGAATGCCACCGCGCCAAAGAGCATCAACGTGATTATGTTTTAGTTTTTTCCTTTTATTTTTTTCAACACTGAGAGTCATACTGACGGGGTTTAACTGATGAGATGGTAGCATTAATCCATCTGGCAGGTTCTAATGGGATAATTGGTTCTAATGGACCTAAGTAAATGGACGTAAGTTTTGTTCTCTTTAAAATGGTTCTTATTGAATACTCTATTTTTATCTGACTAGTTCTATTTTTAATTAAATAAAAATATTTTTTAGTAATATATAATAAATATTATTTTATATTTTGGAGTTTCTATATTTAGAACTAATAAATTAAGGAATAAAGTTATTAATTACATTAATTTTTTAAAAATTATAGTATTTTTTAAAATTAGTCTTATTGAATAATCTTTTTTCTCTAACTTCTATCTTTAATTAAATAAAGATATTTTTTAATATGTAATAAATACTTTCTTAAATTATGGAGTTTCTATATTTAGAATTAAAGTAAAACGTCTTATATTTAGAATAGAAGAGAGAAATATTTATCCAATCTGAATTATTTTGTAAAAAAAAATCTCTTTTTTTTTTGTTTTATACACAAATCTACTTTTCGCGCTAATAAAAGTAGGCTACATGTAATGGAAGCTAAACTCTAATCCACGAGTTATGACCGGTAGCTACATGGTTGATTTTATACGTTACTGCGTTTTCTCATTTTGTCTCAAGGAAAGTTAGTTCTGGACCATTTAGCACGGAATAAAAAAGCAAGTTTATGGTCTTTCGCGGAAATGAAGGGTATGATGGGCCTCTATAATCTATATATATGTGTGTGTGTGCTGCTGAGATGTATAGTTTTTGTCTACAACCATAGCTTGCGAGAGAGAAGGCTTCGTCAATGGAAAAATTACCAGTAATTGTGTTGTTATTGCACTTTCTCTGCTTAATCTTAGTTTCTGTGGGAAGCAGTAATGGCCACTTAATTAATTGCTCGGCCTCTGATCGAGAAGCTCTTATGGACTTCAAAACTGGGCTTCGAGATCCTGGAAATGTTCTATCTTCGTGGAGGGGCAGCAATTGTTGTGAATGGCACGGGATACAATGTGACAACAATACAGCGGCAGTTGTTGCAGTTGATCTCCACAACCCATATCCAGACTCTAACTTTGAATCTTTATCTGGCAGGTATGTATTCTGGAATCTAAGTGGTGAGATAAGATCATCTTTGAAAAAGCTCAAGTCACTAAGGCATCTAGACTTGAGTTTTAACACATTCAATGGCATACCAATACCTGAATTCTTTGGATCGTTGGAGAATTTGCAATATTTGAACTTGTCACATGCTGGTTTTGGCGGTGTCATTCCTCTAAATTTGGGAAACTTATCTCTCTTGGAAGTTCTTGATCTTGAGTTTTCCGATTTGAGTAGATATCATGAAGATGTGCAGGTATTTGACTTATATGTTGACAATTTTCAATGGCTAACTGGTCTTGTTTCTTTAGAATATCTTGCTATGACTGGGCTTAACCTTTCATTGGTGAAAGACTGGGTTGAGGCATTAAATCAACTCCCTTCTATAGTTGAATTATATCTGTCTAGTTGTAACTTGTTTGGTTATGTTCCATCTCTTGTGTCTCTAAATTTCACTTCACTTGCTGTCATAGATCTTAGCTTTAATAGCTTCCATTCAAGGATACCTGATTGGCTTGTAAATGCAAGCAGCCTACAGTATATTGATATGACTGAAAGTAGCCTATATGGAAGTATACCACCTGGTCTAGGTGAGTTGCCAAATTTACTGTCATTGGATTTACATCGCAATTTCAATCTTACTGCAAATAGCTCCCAACTCTTCAGAAAAAGATGGGAAAAGATACAAGTTCTTCGTTTAAATGACAATAAGGTACATGGTCAACTTCCCTTATCTCTGGGAAACATGACTTCTCTCATTCTTCTTGAACTTGATTCAAATGCTGTGGAAGGTGGTATTCCAAGTTCCATCGGAAAACTTTGCAACTTGAATTCTCTTTCTCTATCAACAAATAACATGAGGGGAAGTTTGCCCGAATTTCTTGAAGGAACAGAAAACTGCCCTTTTAACAATCCTCTGCCTGATATGCAATATTTGGATTTGAGCCACAATCAATTGGTTGGTAAAATCCCATATTGGTTAGGTCAACTAGAAAGTCTTGTTGATCTTGACCTTAGCTATAATTTGTTTGAAGGTCCAATTCCAAGTTCTTTAGGGTCATTGCAAAATCTCACCACCTTACAACTTACAACGAATAAACTCAACGGGACTCTTCCTGAAAGATTGGGACAACTTTCAAACTTGTCAACCTTTGATGTTTCTTCCAATCAACTAACCGGCATAGTCTCCGAAGCCGTCTTTTCAAAGCTAACCAAGTTGGCATTGTTAGACTTGTCTAACAATTCGTTGGTTCTGAATGTCAGCTCCAATTGGATGCGTCCATTCAATCTGTCGAAACTCGGAATGGGTTCATGTGCTTTAGGACCTTCATTTCCGTCTTGGCTCAAATCACAAAATCTCATCTTTTTAGACCTATCAAATGCTAACATTTCAGATTCCATGCCAAATTGGTTTTGGCATGCCATGCCTAGCATTTACTTATCTCTTTCTCATAATCACTTGTCTGGACAAATTCCAGAGTCTATAGGAGAGATTTGTCATGCTCTTTTCGTCATTGATCTTTCAAGCAACAATTTCACTGGAAATATCCCTTCCAACCTTTCAAAATGTTTTTTCTTGCGGACCATAGACCTTAGCTACAATAGTTTGTCTGGTGTTATTCCGTATTCCATAGGTCAATTGCTATCGCTCCAAGTACTACACCTAAACAACAACAAGCTATCAGGGAAATTGCCATCTTCTTTGATCAATTTATCAATTTTGATGACCATGGATCTTGGAAACAATGAACTTTCGGGTGAAATTCCTGCTTGGATTGGAGATGGATTCTCGTATCTTACCATTCTTAACTTAAGGTCTAATGCATTCTTTGGAGAAATACCTTCTCAGCTTTCAAGACTAAGTTCATTACAAGTCCTGGACCTTGGGGAAAATAACTTGAGTGGCAGCATTCCAACCAGCTTCAGTGATCTTCAAGCGATGGCTCAAGAGAAAAGAATGAACACAAACATAATGTATGGGATATTTCCAGGTGAGTACTATCAAGATAGGTTGGTTGTGAATTCAAAAGGTCAATCACTAATGTACACCAAGACCCTTTTTCTCGTCACTAGCATAGACCTTTCTGGAAACAACTTGTCCGGAGTACTTCCCAAAGAAATAACAAGGCTGTCTGGTTTAGTGGTTTTGAACTTGTCAAGAAACCACATAACTGGCAACATTCCTGAAAGCATTTCGAATATACATCAGCTATCATCCCTTGATCTCTCAAAAAATCAACTTACAGGATCCATTCCTGAAAGCTTGTCTTCCTTATCATTTTTGGGCTACTTGAATTTGTCCTACAACAATCTTTCTGGTGCAATCCCTTATACAGGTCACATGACAACCTTCGAAGCATCTTCATTTGCTGGGAACCCTGATCTCTATGGTTGTCCCCTTCCTGTGAGCTGCCGCCTACATAATGGTGATAATCCTAGTTATGGTTCTAACAAGGGAGCAGGTAATGTTGAAACAAATGACGATGATGATGGGTTCATTGATAAGTGGTTTTACTTGAGTCTTGGTGTAGGGTTTGCAGCAGGGCTTTTGGTGCCTTTCTTGATATTGGCAATGAAAAGATCTTGGAGTGATGCTTACTTTGATTTTGTGGAGGCAGTTATTGTTAGATTTCTTGTGTGGATGCGTAAAAGAAGAAGCAATCATGGGCGTTGCAGGATCAAGCCTCGTCTGAGACAGTAGTTTTGATATTTGCATTTCCAGTTTTATGCAATCTTATGTAATATTTATGTATAAGTGGCTTATCACTTTGAAATCTTCAAAGAGAAAGAAATTCTCTTTAGAAGGACTGAAAATGTTGCATGTTTTGTAGTACTTGAAAACTATTGATGCAGTACTAAGCCACATGCGTGGTTAGATACCCATTTTTTATTGAACTTTATTATTATTATTTTTTTGAAAATGTTGAGAAAATCGAAAAATGTTGCATGCTTTTTCATATTCAACTTTATTAAAATTAATCATAAATTAATCTAGAGAGTAGAGATCAAATATTTTCTTGATCATTGTAATGAAATATTTGAATTGTCTCTTTCCAGATATCAAGTTTTGCTGATTAATTTTATGAATCCGTTAGTCTGGATTGGGTTTGCGTTTGTTTTCTGAAACATACTTCATCTTTTTTTCAACTTTAATTTATTTATCTGTTTTTTGAAATCTCTACAATTCTTCTTAGTCTTAATTTTTTTTTTTGGGCCTGAAAGCTTGAAAAATTAAAATATGAGCTTTTTTCTTCCAATATTTAAGAACTAAATCTCTATTTGAAACAACCAAACAATTAAATATTAACAAATCTAAAATCAAACGAGTTCACGAAAGGGAAAGAAAAAAAAAAGAAGAAATATTATGCTATTCATGTTTTGTTATTCTCAATAATAAATAATAAAGTAATTCTTTTTTTTATACTTCATAAAGTAATTCTATTTACACCAGGCAAATAATGCTGGATTAATTCATTTGTTTCGTTACGTACTAATACTGGAAATGGAAAGTGTATAATTAATGCACATTTTTAATTTTAAAATTAATTTCAGAATGAGAATTTTTAACGGCCAAATATGCTCTATATATATATAGAGTTTTTCTGATCAAGCTAGAATAATTGAAGATCAGTCTGCGTCTCCAGTGGCAAACTTTTGTAGTCAAAACGTGGCATTCTGTTAATCCAAACGCTTGTTGTGACTATCTGAGTGGCGTGGCTTCACAATGTCTGTTGACTAAGCAAACAATCAGGATTAATCGCTCAAAACGATGCCGTTTTCAATGTGTGCATGATGTGCCTTTCTTCCTCAACATGCACCGAAGCTGAAGGAGATAATGTACATGATCCGATTGATGGATATATTATACTTTTGGCTTACACTGTATATATAAATATAGCTAGTTTTATTAAATGTGTGACTTTTATTTTATTTTATATATGTTATTGCTTGCGTTAGGCAAATGAACACACTTGACACTTTCTGTTGAACAAGTAAATAATTTTTTCTCGAGGAACTGCAACTCACTCAAACTCATTGACTTGCAATTTTTTTTTATGTCTTCTTTCCGATCCTTTCCTTTAGGTTTCAGCCAACGAAACGGGGCCTGAGAGTAAAATTAGAAAAAGAAATTACAAAAGCAAAAGTTTATTTACTTAAAACAATTAAGAACCATATTACATACTTTGTATTTATATATTTTGATTAAAATAGTTTAAAGGTGATGGCTGATGACACGTATGGGAAGACATAACTCATATCCACGCACTAAGGCATTTAGACTCGAGAGGTAACACTTTGAATGACATTCCACCAATACCTCAATTTTTTGAATGTCATTGGAGAATTTGGAATATTTAAACTTGTAATATGCTAGTTTTGTGTACGTGGAATGATGTGTGAGACAAATTCAATTTTTAATATAAATTTCATATATTAAATTTTTCCACAAAATTATAAGAGCAGCGGAAGACTTTATAAATACCTCTCGCCATGCAAGATGATCTGATGCAGATATATTTGGAGTTACTCAATCTAAATATTAGATCTGAAATCACATATAAAATTAGTTAGAAAGAAATATCAGAAAATAATTTATACAGACAATTCTTCCAACTAGTTATGAGACTCAGTGATGGAGCATGGGATTTAGTCTCAATTAGTAGGGAAACCAGAGCGTATGTTATACTCAACTCAGCCTGCCTCTATTTAAATAACCTTGGCCATCATCGGTTATTAAATTTAAATTTGAATTTGAATTCAAATAAAGATACTGAGTTTATCCCTTATTCCCTAAAATCGCTCAACTGACAATATCTTCTCTTGAAGATAAGGACCATATTAAGTTAAGATATATTTAATTAATTAAACAATATAAATATGTAATTTGAATAAATTCAAATTAAATATTATTAAATTAAATATATCCAACATTCTCCCACTTGGTCCGATCTTGATTAGTTAGCTGATATATTAAGGAATATTTAAGCAATGTTACAAGAATCATGGCGGTAGGTCCTCTAATCATGTGAGTATTACCTTCCATGTATCACAAGTAATATCCTTATTTTATGGAAAATTATCTTTATGAATAAACCTTAAATGTTTATTCGGTTCCTACCTTAATGTTCATCAATCTCACCAGAATTGTACACAATATATATATATTGAGTTGATGAACTACATCACGAATTTCATCACTTAAACACACCTCATCTAGATCACCCCAATATAATCTGTCTCATATGAGATGTATGATCCTTCATATTCTTTAATTGCATGCTTTTAGTTAAAGATCTTCTCTTTATGTGTTATATGACCATTTAACCTTATATGGTCAACACACTTCTTTATGGCCCCAAACGAATTCTCAATTTGAAACCCAAGATGAAATTCAACATTTATGTAAACTTGCCTCAAATTGAAGATCAAATTGAGCATTTATGGTGAAAGTAAGCAATTAGTTATTGCTTAGCAATCTTGCACTCCTCCATAACATAATTTGTTCATCTTGCATTAGGATGTGTCATAATATTGACTTTTTAAAGTCAACTTATCCTACTAAATTGAACAAATGCTGTATTTTCCTAATTATTGATCTTTTATATGTAAGCATGAATTTCTAGTATTCTTTACAGCTTATCATTTATTATCTAAGCATAAATTACTTTGGGATTTTTATAATATTCCTTTCACAAAAGCTATGTCAATTTATGTGCACATTTAGACATACATTATGCCTTTTACTACTAGCATGAAAGAAATATTATTCTCATTTCTTTCCAAATCTTATTAGGGACATATGACAAATATAGATGTCACATATGACAAAATACCTTATTCATGAATGTTCAAGTGCTTATAAATATAGGTTCTTTATGATAATTCCAAAAATTTTGAGAATTATCTCTTTATACATTTCTAAAGACATTTTACCTATATCTTTTACATCATAGCTCTTGAACAAAATTATCATACCTTTTGTGACATCTTTAGTCATTTATCATAAGCAATATGTCATCTATAACTAAAAATTAAACAGATGACTCAACTCTACTAATCCAGTGGTATAAAGAAGGATCTATGATGTTCTCAATATTATCTAAAATGTGATCACATCATGAGACTTTAACTACCACTATCATGGGAAGTCCTGCCTAATTAAATTCTCCTTAGTATTGATTGAACACATCACATTATTTAACATATATATCTCTCTTATAGTCATAATGGGAGTGATAATTTTCATAATATTCTAATTAGCATATAGATTCATGATAATAGTGAAGGAATTATTCATAAAATTGCTGCTCGTATAGTAATTTTACTTGGTCATTGTGCATTTACAAACACATCTATTTTTCATATAACTTTATATAATTAGTCTTATGCTAAGATCACCTTAAGTAAGATTACTCATTTGCATTGGTTGTGTGTGATGTATATATAGTATTTTATTTTTCTAAAATGGGACTTTTCTTTTTGGAGCAAGTTTTATTTTGGAGCAAGTACTATCACAACGCGTCTAAAGCTCTCTCTCTCTCTCTCTCTCTCTCTAAGCGTCTCTTGCCTTTGGTAAAAAAAATCTTATCTTGTTGTAGTGTCATGAAACCCCATATTCTGGAAAGACTCTCTGATGGCACTGTTATATCCACCTGCAATAGGCCAGACCAAAGTCCTCCTTCTTACCGAGGACAAATCTTGACAATCAATCCAGCCTACAGACATAAAGAAAAGATTCTCCTTCATTCTGTTGATGCTAGAGCCAAGCCTTGTTTTGTTAAAAAGGTACATGGTCACTTTGTTTGGGATCATGCCCCGGAGGAATGTGATGCTGGTTGTGGCTGCTATGATTGGGATAACTGGATAGGACCAGAGGAAAATATTTTGTTTCTCAATGGAGATTTACTCCAGAAGCCTTCCTGTCACCACAAAAAACCAAACCAGGACAATGATACTGATCATGGTCCAAAACAAACCATATCCAGAAAAAAGAAATGGATTGCTTTCCATAAACCACCTCCACCCAAGCCTGCTACTTTTCATAAACTATTAAAAGAGTTAGGTTATTCGGATCTAGCCTCTTGTCTTTTCTCTGAACATACCCAAGACACATGTTTTTCTTCCCCTAAACCAATAATCCAATCCATCCCAAACAACCCTTCAAACACCCTACCTTGCATAGCCATGATTCGACCCACTTATGAGGAAGACTTTCCTCCTCTTCAAAGAAGAGTCAATGAATCATCTAGATATTCATCCCGACCTTTTATCCAAATAGAACAAATGACTCCTCAAGGTCCTAAAATTATATCTCAGTCTGAAGAAGTACTGAATTGACAAACTGAAAATTTAGTCAACTAGAACAAGGTCCTACACAGGATCAATACGCGGCTGGAAAAACTTCATGATAAGACAGATGGGTTTTCAAGCAGATTGGATTCTTTTGATGAATGTGTGAAACAACTCTATATCAATTATTCCATAAAAGCTTAGCAGCTTGACAAAGAGCTTCGTGAATATATTGGTACTCGATATTCAGGTCCACAATTTTTCAAAAAGGAACAAGAGTTGAAGTAGATAAAGAAAAAGTTAAAGAGAATTGAGACAAATCTCTCCAAACCATTGTCATCCTATCCTCAAGACCCGTTTTACTAAACACCCATGTATTCACCATCAATTGTAGCTTCTTTATCCTCATACCATCAAACAACTAGAGAACCTTTTCAAATGAATTACCCTATCTTTCAACAACTCAGACAATCCAGAAAACAAAAACCCCATCCAGTACAACCTTCCTGTACCCAAGATATCCAAGTCACTACTCCTTTTACATCCTACACCTCGTAACCATTACCACCACAAAAACTCTTGCAAATTATGACTCCTCTATCCACACCCAAACAGTAAACAACTCTTTTTTCATGTTCAAAAGACAAGTCTATAGCCACAATTCACCAGATGTCTGAACCCTCTACTGACTGTCATAATTCTGATGAGGAATATAATTCAAAATCAGAGTTGTCAGACTCGTTTGCTCAATCCCATGAAATTCCATCCATGTTTATGTTAACACCAAATCCTCCAGAATATAGATCAATAGAACAACAAGAATCTTCAACACCAATTATTGAAGACCCCGTTGATTCAGTACATGGAATGAATATGCATCATCATAAACCAGCAAATGGTCCTTATTTCACATTTGATGATCTCCCTCATCATAGATGGATAGAAAAGATGCATGAATTTGGTGCATGGATAGGTGTTCAAATAAATGAGCCAGAAGCTCAGCTTCAAGATGTTTTAAGCAGCTTCCTCTCACGAATGACTGGTAATCTCAGAGAATGATTTACTAGTTTAAATGAGTATCAAAAACTCCAAATGGCTCAGTATGATATTCCAACATTCTTGGGAGTTCTATATCGAGAATTTATTGAAGATTTTAGTGTTATTGATAAGAGAGCTAGACAAGAATACTTTGAAATGAAGTGATTTTCGTTGGAATGCAGTGATTTACAAAAGCATTTCAAAAGGATGTCAACAAAATATTACATGTTAGGAGGAGTCAATGGTGTTAATCTCAGGCATGTCTTTATTACCTCTTTGCAAGATGAACTTTAACCAGAATTACAAAAGTCTATCAACTCTCTCCAGAGAGAAATGACACAGATCACTTTGGGAGAAATTTATCAACTGGCTTTAGCCTCTTTAGATAGACTTTGTGAGCAACAGAAATTCGTCAAGAATATTCTCAAAAACTCGTGTCCTCCAAAGAAGAAATCTCATTTCTTCAGACTCCCTCAGAAGAAGAAATACACGGGAAGAAAACGAAAACCTTTTCGATTCTTCAAACGTAGGACTTCAATCTCGAAAAAATTTAACAAGTGTTACATTTGTGGGCAAAAGGGACTTTTTGCAAAGAGATGTCCAAATAAATCCAAGAAGGACATTAAGATGCTTTACATGATTCACAAGGCATTATCCTTATCTGAAGATGATGACCTTGAATCAGTTTTAGAAGAACAGGAACTTCAAGATGAAAATATCAGTTTTGTAATTCCACAAGACACAGATTCAGATCTCTCTGATTATGATAGAATTTTCAACATTCTGCCTTTTCCTAAGGAAAATTATCCTTGTCAACAGTTCTGTTCAGATCATCAATTATGCAACATAAATCTGGTCAACAATCCACCACCTTTGGTGCCACTCCCCAATGTTAAGATTAAGGTGCTTGCTGATAAGTGTGATAAACCTAAATAGGCTATTGGTTTTATCGACACAAGATCTTGTTGTAGTGTCATGAAACCTCATGTTCTGCCACCAGAAGAATGGATTCCTCATGAAGAATATTTTACCACTGCTGATAGAAATCCTTTTCTGATCAACCTTATTTCCAAAAGAAAGGTGGGAATTCAATGCTTTCCTAACTGCATAGTTTGGACAAGAATACTTGGGAGTAAACTGCCAAACAAAAATTTGTTGATTGACATGGATATTTATCATCTCGCAGAAGGATTGTAGATTCTTCCCAAGGGGATACAGTTTAAATCCTCTTTTTCTCCATGGGAAACAGTCCGAAATCTTTTTGAGCTCCAACATATACCACCTAGTTATTATTCTATCAGAGACAAACTCCTGCCACTTTTCTCAGAAAATCATGAGCTGTTCACTCATCCTTTTCCTCTTTGGAAGAATAAAGAGTACTTTATTCGACTTCCTTTTAAGAAGAATGAAGATATTAATCCTAGCAAGGCCTCTCATCCAAGAATGTCTCCTGAAGATCTCTCTCTTGCCGAGAAGAATGTACAGGTCTATTAAGACAAGGATTAATTGAATCAACAAAATCAGCCTGCGCATGTCAAGCTTTTTATGTTGAAAAAGATGCAAAAAAAAGACGAGAAAAAAGAGGTTCGTTGTTGATTATAAATCTCTTAATCATTTTGTACAAGATGAGAAGTTTCCTCTTCCAAAGATTAATACTCAGGCTGTTCATCTGAAGAATGCCAAAGACTTTTCAAAGTTTGATCTTAAAGCAAGATTTTGGCAACTTGGGATCCATCCGGAAGACAGGTATAAGACCGCATTATGTATTCCCAATGCCCAATACCAATGGAAGGTAATGTCATTTGGGCTTAAACCGGCCCCATCCTTATTCCAAAAGGCCATGATAAAAATTTTTGAACTCATTCTTCATTCAGCCTTCATTTACATTGATGATATACTTCTGTATTCTAAAACGGAAAAAACCCATCAAAACTTACTGGCCCAATTCCATCAGATTGTTCAAACTTATGGGATTATGTTATCTGCCACTAAAAGTCAAATAGTACTGGCCCAAATTCAATTTTTGGTCATGACCTTTTTTTAAGGACATTTTCAACCAAGTGCACACATTGCACAACAATTACTAGATTTTCCTGATAAATTGAGCACTAAACAGATTCAAAGTTTCTTGGGCATCATTAATTATATCCAAAATTTCATTCCACGTGTCACGCAATACACTAGTCAGCTATCTAAACTTTTGAAAAAGAATCCTCCATTATGGCCTGACAAGCTGACGGAAGCAGTAAAAAAGTTGAAAATAATTGCTCAGCATCCACCGCCTTTAAAGATCCCCGACATGGGAAATCTTATCTTGCAGATAGATGCTAGTGAAGACTTTTGGGAAGTTGTTCTTATCGAAGAAGACAAAGGGAAAATATATTATTGTGCACACGCCAATGGACAATTCAAAGAAACTGAAAAACATTATCATGTTATGTACAAGGAGATTCTCGCTGTCAAAATGAATCGAGAAATTCAGTTTCTATCTCAGTTTCAATCAATTCACTATTGAAATGGATAATACCTCTTTTCCAGTCATTCTAGACTAGAAAAAGAAGATATTACCTGAAAAGCAATTACTTCACTAGAAAGACTGGTTTTCTCGCTATAAATTCACGGTGAAACATATCAAAGGAAAGCACAATGTGCTAACAGACTTACTTTCAAGGCCTCTTTAAAAAAATAGTCAGATAACTACTCTAAAAAAAATCTCTCTTCATTCTCACTATCTCAACCATGCCTAAACACCAATCTAGTCATTACTCTCACTTGAGTCGTCAACTGGTTTTTCCTCCAACTTAGTACCCAACCACTGTCACTGAAATTAATGTTGTTGCCAGGAAAACTCTTTTCTTTTACCTTCACCTTTTGCCTTCAAGCCACAAGGATTTCACCAAAACCAGAGTTTTTTGATCTCCTGCTCCCATACCTGGTTATTTCTTTCATACAAGGTCCCATTACCTTTGAGTTTATATGGTATGTCTGGTCTCTCTCCACTTTGTTTGCTTGTGCTCTAGCACTACCGCCAAAACAACTTATCAGTATTTGACTAATAAGAAAAACACTCATTCCAACTTGGCCACTTTTCTATCTTGGTACATACCACTACTAGTTTGGAGAGGACATCTTTACAGGGAAATAGAAAAACATGATCTGTGGAATATTCTCTCATACCAACAGAAGGTTTACACCTTCTTTGTGATTCATCGTCCATATGAGGCTGATAACCAAGGAAACTGTATACTCCTATTCAGACCTATCTATGGGAAACTGCTTTGCATTGGCCTCTTCGTGAAGAACAAGTTATTAATGAATTAAAAGATTTTCTTTTAAGTCTTAATAATTTTATAGGAAATGCAATGGATCAGATATGCACCTCTTTTGGACCACTCCCAGGAGAATTTTTTGACACAGAGGAAGTAATGACAACAGGACACGCCATTCCCTTTGAATGGCCTGCACTCTCTTTGACACCCTCAGTTGAACACACTTCATCCAGTCAAAACTTGCCAATGACAGACCTATTTGAAGATCAAGACTCACGACAATATCTTGAATCTTAGGACCCTTACAAGATAGATCCACAGTTCCTGCAAAATTTTCTCTCATCAACACCTGGATCATCTACTCCTGTTGAAGAATTTGACACTGATACCGAGCTGGATAAGATACAACTAAAGGCTGCAAAGAAAAAGAAAAAGAAGCTTGATGGGGATATAAAGAATAAAAGGACATTAAGCAGTCGGTGAAATATCTAGTTTGTTGACTTTATGAAAAATTGTACAAAGTTGTAATAATTGTGTGTCTGCCATGAGTGTCTATTAGGTACACCTACTTTTAATTGTTTGTAATAATTGTGTGTCTGCCATGAGTGTCTATTAGGTACACCTACTTTTTTTTGTTTGTAAGAATTGTAAGGAAAGGAAGTAAAGCTCCGAGTCTATAAGAGGAGCATGGTTTGTAATAAGAAGGGAGAGTGGAATCATTTGAAAAACCTTCTTTTGTGATATACAGTGCATATTTTTTAAACTTCTACTTCTCTTTCCCAAAATTCTGAAATAATCATATCTTATTCTTGTCTGACCCAGATTCAAGTATGTTTTATACTTGCCTCATATGAGGAGCCTGTGTATCAAAAAGAATCATAACAGGATCCACCTCAGTAACTTTTTAGTAAGACATGTTTCTGATATCCATGCTTCAGGGCTACTATAGTGTGATGTGATAATCCTAACGTGTCCCTTGAGTCCTTGAAGCCCAAGAGAGGCTGTTTATACTCGGGAGTAAATTGGATCATCATATTTGCTGTATTTGCTCTGATAGATGGAGGCCTATTCCTGTGTTACTAAGAGGGATGACGAGATGGTATCAGAGTGCATTAATTACTCCATGATCAGGGGTTTTCACGGTGTGAGGAAGATAGTGGTGAAGCATTGGCTCTTATCCTGACATGGCCACAAAAAGAAGGTGGTTTCCTTAGTCGAGAGGCTGGGAGTAAAATACATCCTGAGGTACCCGTTGTTGCCACGAAACTAGATTACCGACAGTGACCCATGAATGGTATCAGAGCCTAATTACTCTAGATAGAATATGATATAATTATAGAAGAAAATTAAGGAGAGAACTTTTACAATCATGACTGAAACTTCTGAACACCCAACCTCTACCTCTCTAGAACCTATTCGTTTATCTTTAGTCTTCTCTCTTGAGAATCTTCCCTCATCTGTAAAAAAAACTTTAGCCAACAAGATAGATAACCTTGTAGAAATCACCCATATCCTAGAAAATTTTCGTATTGATAATTATGAGATTTCCCTGTTAAGCCCTTATGTTATTTTCTCTTAGGATCGAGCTTATGCCAGATCCTTTAAATAAAGAATCCGACAGATTCTCCATACCTCTAGACCACATGTTAAAGAATATGTCCAAAGTTCTTGTTTAGAACAGTGCGGACTGAAAGCTACCATAACTGAACAATATGTGACTCTAAAAATTCCTCAATCCTTGATCAACTCATGGAAGTAACAAGGATATACTCACCTACATGTTGGTGCTATCCAATTGATACTTACCCTTCATGGTCGGAAGGGGATACCTACTACTGCCAGAATAGCTGTTCTTGATTCCACATACACTTTTTATGGAAATGCTATGATTGGTGCACTTCTCACCACCTGCAGCAATGGAAGTATTATGATGATAATAGCTCCTGACTTCAACATTAAACTCGATGATGAAACTCTTTCACATAATTTGAAAGTCCAGATTCAGATTCATGGAGTAGAGCAAGATCCAAGAGCAACTATGGCTACTCTTCATCACCAAATGATCTATCAGCTTCAAGATCATGCAATGAATCTTGAGTTTCCCAACTTAACTACTGATGTCTTATACTTGGTATCCAATCAGTCTGACACCTCTATGATCTAAATACCAAGAAGAATTCCTAAAGAAGAATTGGCCCAAATCATGCCTCTGGAATGGATAAACTATGAAAGGGAGTTCCACTCTTCTAGAAAGGATGTTCATACTACAAAAGCTCTTATTCTGGAAAGACTCTCTGATGACACTGTTAAGTCCACTTTCAATAGGCCAGGCCAAGGTTCTCCTTCTTACCAAGGACAAATCTTAGCAATCAATCCAGCCTACAGACATAAAGAAAAGATTCTCCTTCATTCTGTTGATGCTAGAGCCAAGCCTTGTTTTGTTAAAAAGGTACATGGTCACTTTGTTTGGGATCATGCCCCGGAGGAATGTGATCCTGGTTGTGGCTGCTATGATTGGGATAACTGGATAGGACCAGAGGAAAATATTTTGTTTCTCAATGAAGATTTACTCCAGAAGCCTTCCTGTCACCACAAAAAACCAAACCAGGACAATGATACTGATCATGGTCCAAAACAAACCATATCCAAAAAAAAGAAATGGATTGCTTTTCATAAACCTCCTCCACCCAAGCCTGCTACTTTTCATGAACTATTAGAAGAGTTAAGTCATTCGGATCTAGCCTCTTGTCTTTTCTCTGATACCATTCATGGGTCGCTATCGGCAATCCGGTTTCATGGCAACAGTAGGTACCTTAGGGCGCATTTTACTCCCAGCCTCTCGACTAGGGAAACCATCTTCTTTTTGTGGTCATGTCAGGGTAAGAGCTAATACTTCGCCACTATCTTCCTCACATCATGAGAACCCCTGATCATGGAGTAATTAATGCACTCTGATACCATCTCGTCGTCCCCTCTCAGTAACACAGGAATAGACCTCTATCTATCAGAGCAAATACAGTAGATATGATAATCCAATTTACTCCCGAGTATAAACAATCTCTCCTGGGCATCAAGGACTCAAGGGACACCTTAAGATTATCACACCACACTATAGTAGTCCTGAAGTATGGATATCAGAAACATGTCTTACTAAAAAGTTACTGAGGTAGATCTTGTTAAGATTCTTTCTGATACACAGACTCCTCATGTAATGCAAGTGTTGAGCATACTTGAATCTGGGCCAGACAAGAATAAGATATGATTATTTCATAATTTCAGGAAAGAGAAGTAGAAGTTTAGAAAATATGCATTGTATAATTGATTGATTGATGATGATGTATATATATCTGTATGTATATACTATAGTATTATTTTTATACCTGTGCTCCCAATATCATGCCGGCTGCATGGCCATTTCGAAGTCTAGAAGCTTCGTCCTGAGGTCTGGTGAGTTTCGCGTCATTACCTCAACATTCCTGGCACGCTTCAGCCATCGAGTTCGAAGTACAGAAGCTTGGTCCTGAGGTCCGATAGGTCCAAAAGCTTCAGTCATCGTTTGACCTCCTTTTCCCTTCTCGTCGTCTCGTAGGCAAAGTTTGGGGTGTTCGCCTAATGCCAGAGACATCGCGTGAACCCCTTCTCCCTTCTACTACTACGCTGTGGTGAGCCTCATCTGAATTGTGTGACCCGCCCTACGTTGGGGTCTGTTCCAGTTGATGACAACTCCAGCTCGACTTACCGGGCCAAATTCATGATGTCAAAGTCGTATAAGAGTACTTTCGGGCATGGCCCTTTTGAAGTATTGAAAAATAAAAAAAATAAAAAATAAAAAACGCAAAGGCGCAAGCTCTGGTTCAATTAAGAGTTCACATTCAGTTAAAATCGTCTTTTCTCTACTTCTAAACCATTTCTTCTCTCATAATCCTTTGTGATTCTCTAAGCTTCTCTTAACCTTTCTTCTTCATCCTGTGATTCTCTGAGCTTCTCTAAACCATTTACCAGAATGTCTCTCAATCGTGTCGCTGTAAGTGTCAAGGAGCGTATTTTCGCCTTCTACAAAAATGGAGGTTTCAGTTCTCGTTATGGAGTGTTGGTTGATGCAGGGTTCATCCACCGCATGGCTGCTTTGAATGCAAGAATCCATGAGAAACTGAAAGTTTTAAAGGGAAAGATTGAGTGTCCTAAGACCACATCGTCTGTGTCCTTTCTTTTTATTCCTTTGTTTTGATTTGACTATCCTCATTCTATTATGTTTTTTGGTCGTGTAGATGTGTACTGAAGATTTTTGGCTTTGATTTTTTTTTTCTCATTTCATTCTTTTCTTTTCTTTTCTTTTTCGGTTATATAGATGCGCACTTAATATTCTTGGCTTTGATTTAATTCTTTTTCATTCTTTTTTTTCTCCCTGGTTCTGTAGATGTGCACTGAAGTTTCTTGATAAACAGCCTTTTAATACCAAACTTGCACGTGCTCTGGCAAAGAGGGATCTGAAGATACACTAGTAAGTTTTATGATGGAAGATAAAAATCTAATGTGAACAAACAAAAATTTTATCATTATAATTGAACATTTATCATTGATATGCTATTTGATTGTGATTTACTACTAAAATTATATTTACTTCTTGGTGTTTTCTTCATATTAAATCCTTCGGAATTATAACAGGCCTTTGGACTGTTATTATCACTTAGTTTATCTGTAGATAAATAGAGTGATTTGTATAAAACAGGCCTTCAGACAACTTTGTGCTGACAAAATTTATTTTAATTAGATAGGAAGTTAGGAATAGAAGAGTTGGCCTCATAACTTTTTGTCTTTTAGGCTAGTTATGATGATGAACTCCATTGTATAGCCAATTACATAAGCCGTAAGGTTATATGGGATGACCTCTTGAAGTTGAAGCCAAAGCAATAATTTCACGTTAAAGAATGGGGAATAAAAAAATGTTGAGGAGCACATATTGTACTGAGAAAGATAGCAAATGAACACTCTATATATATTACCAAAAATTACTCCCCTGCGTAATTTGTGATTCTAAATTCTTCGCATTTGTGATTTTCAAATAAAGTAGTGCTTCTTAAATTTGTTATCCTGTTGTTACTTTTTTTTTTGGTAACCTTTTTAAATATTTATTCCTTTTACTCATATTTGTTTTCTTTTATATATTCAAATTTAGGTGGATCATATGATAAATTTATTCTTCATTTCAGTTGGGAAATTCAATGACAAACAACATATTTATTACTTTTTTCCCCTTACTCAAACAGCAACATATAATTCATTCTTTTTGCAAAGATTTTTTTTATCATTATTATTTTTTAGTTTGCACTTTTTTTCTAGGAAGTAGGATGAAAATAGATATAGTTTTATTCAATGTCTGAACTCCTTTGATAAAATAGACTGATTATACACACACATGCTCACGCACACACACATAATGAGATAATTAGTCTGGATGGCTTTATAATTTGGAAACTATGAGCTTATTTTCCGACTTAATGGATTGCTATATGTGTGTGTTTGTCCATATGTTGTTATGTTTAAATTTCATCTAAAGTATTTGAATCGTATAAATAATAGTTCTGATGTAGTACATTGCGATTGAAATAATAATAATCGAAGTAATGTTGAAATAAGATATAAGGAATTCAATCTTTTAAATGATCTGTTTCCAGCATTTATTAATTTTCTATTTGGAGCTACTTGAAATGTTTTAGTCAGCATGTTTGGTTTATGGTGCTGATATATATATATATGTGTGTGTGTGTGTGTGTAAGTATTTATGAGTTTTTGGCAATGTGTGTAGGTGCTAGCGGTTTAGGTATAGTGCTGAACTTTTTGCTTAAAAATTTCTATTCTTTAGCTATTTAAAAACCAAAAAGTTTTTGTTGAAGATAGATATTCAGTTGCTCAAATCCTGTCCTAACATTTAGTCAGACTATTTATAAATTTAGGTCTTATAACTCTATAATTTTTTTTTAAGAAATTGCATGCGGTCATTTTCAACCTCTGCTATATAATTCTGATACTATAAATGCCTACTTTTATTATTATTTTTCTCATTCTGGTTACACTATCTTGAGGCCAAAAAGACGAGATAACACTATCTTAATATTAATTTTGTTGGTATATGAATTTATTTAATATGTCTCCTTAAAAATAGCAATATGATTTGGTCATTTCAAGTTGATATATAGATTTATTTAACATGGGTCCTTAAATAAATAGCTTTTGTCTGTTGGTTCCATTTGTCTAGACTGGAACTTCTTTTAGTTTGGTCATTTCTTTTCACTCTTTCTGACAGGACGGTACAAACTACGAAATCACAACTTGTTTTTTATTGGGTGTCATTTCTTTTCACAGCTGCTCATAGGATAATACCAAACCATATAAAATTCACGGCACAATGGTATGGTTTTATCAACATCAACATGATTGATATGACTTCATTTAAAGTTTACATTGTCTTTGTTTTTTTTTTTGGTTTGGTGCACTTGATTCTGCTATTATTGAAAAGGCATTCTGGAATATTTGGGATCCATAATTCATACATATGCTAGCTCCAAACAAGATCTCTCTACCTTTCATGAATTTGTTATTTATTTTAATATGCGAAAGATAATCCAATTGAAAAATATTGATGTTTAAATTGAATTGATTTTAGTTATGCGAACGTTATAGCCTGTCTTGGTATAATAATATTAACATAATAAAGTAGTAATAATAATAATACACATGGTTTGCTCTTGCAAAACGGAAACATTAATAGCAGATTTTATTTTAGTAATGGATGGATTTGATTTGTGCAAATGAATAATTTGGAAATGGAGAATTTTCACTTTCTGAATATTGCAAGTTGTTCAGTCAAGAATTTGGAAAATGGACTTCGTATTTGGTTAGCTGTTTTCCACTTACATTCTCACATTCTCCAGCTTGCTAAGACGTTTTATTTTTGGTTACCTGTTTTCCAATTTCATTCGCAAGCTGTTATTGCCTGCTTTTGTTGCAGCTGTGATTTATTGCATATTAGGATTCTTTTGAGAGAAATTAGAATTGTGGTTTTGTTTGTATTCTTTGACCTTCGTGTCACGGTATCTATTTGCAGTTGTACACATAAAGGCAGACTAGCTGTTGGTCTATGTTTTAAGCGCTACGTCGAGAAGAAGCAGTTGAAATTCTTTTTTCTCGCATCGCAAGATCCAGGTCTTTGGAAACTCTTTGAAGAGGTTTTCCCCCTTCCTTTTAGTTATTTATTTATTTTTTATTAAAATTTGAATTCTAAAGTTAATTAGTTTACCTGCAGGTCCCTAATGTCTCTATTGTATATGATGGGGACGATGGGGAATTGATTTTCAAGCCACCATTTGGGATGCCTGCAGATGTAAGTTTTCATGATTATTTTCTTCTTATTTTTATATGTTTAAAAATATGTTGTAAAGGTTATACTTGCTGTGCAGGAAGTGAATGAAGAGAAAAAAGGATCGACAAGTAAGAAAAGGAAGGAAATAAATGTCAAGTCCAGCAAGAAAAGGAAGGAAAGAGATGTCAAGTCCAGCAACAAGGATAAAAAGAAGCGATCGTGAAAGTTGCATTTGTGACACAGTATATCCAAATCTAGTTACTTGAATTTGGCTGTAAAAGATCCATAGACGGATTTAAAAATTTTTTATAGTATGTCCAAACCTAGTTATGAAATTCCTGATCCCAATGAACAAAGTAAGTAGTATTGATACAAGCATAGAAATTAACATGGTATTTTTCGATTCATGGGGATAAGAAAAAATAGTGTTGTTAGTTTCAAAATAGGTAATACAAATAAAAGTCCATGTTATGTTTTTAATCTGTTTCTCTCTCTAATACATGTTTTTTATATGTTTATTGTTGATTGTTGTTTGGGAAAAGCTTAGACTTTTACTCCACATGTTAGAGCTTAAAACTGTTGAAAATGAGGTATATGCTGTCTCTTAAATTAGTTGATTAAATGCTCTATAAATTGATAAGGTACCATTGGGGCCTTGTGGGCAACAACTCATGTTCACCTACGGCGGAAGGAAGTAATGATTATCAACGTTCAGGGAGAGGTCCCACCTGGTGATTCAAAGTGAGGTTATTAATTAACTACACCTGATAGATAACCATCCAGGGAGTAATTTGCGTCTGTTATACCAATATCGGAAGGAAGTATAAGGGGTGACTTAACTGTCTATCTATATATATATATATATATATATATACTCCCTCCGCACCCATATATATATATATATAATGTTAATTTAAAAATTTATTTAATTATATTTATAGAGTGTTGTGTTATTTTTTTATCTGAATTTTCTTTTTTATTATTTCTTTAATTATTTTTTTATCTTGTAAATTATTTCAATCTTTAATTAATATGGTGAAATTGAAATTTTATATTAATTTTTTATAAATTTAATAATATAATTAGGTCTCCTTAACATTCATGTAATAAATAATAACACCTTAAAAATAGAGAAGATCGGGGAGAATGACATTTGAACTAACAAAACTGCAGAGAGAGCAAAGCACAATGATGAACCTTGGTTCTTTTCCGTGAAAAAGAAGTAACTATTCTTCTAAAATTGCCCCTGGACCGAATTGAATTTTGATATGCCATATGGGTAAGGTGTTAAGGAACCAGCTACCAAAAGGGCTTATACCTTACTATTAACTGGAGTGGCCCTGAGGAAGGGTGGGCGATGTAGATGGGTCTGTCGTACGTGGCAGTGCCGGACTTTGGTGTAGGGGGTTTTGGCATGAACCTTGGTTTGTGTTCGTGTTCGATCACGCTTGCTGAGCTTTGGGGTGTGTCTCTGTTCAGCGGGAATCAGAGTCTCCAGACTCCATGGGTGTTTCAGATGCACAAATTATTGATGCTTAAAAGATATTATAAGACGTGTTTTATTTTTCTTAAAATAATTTTGTATAATTATTTTTTAAAATAAGTTTTGGAAACAAAAAAATATAAAAAAAAATCTGTTTAAATAATTATTATAAAAATTATAACTAGTTAGTATTAAATGGGTTATTAAAATTTATAACTTTATTATTAATAAGGTGAGTATTTTTTTATATTTTTAAATAAAAAATACAGAAAACTTTAAAAATATTATGAATTTTCTGTTTTTTTAGTTTTTTATTGTTCAGAACATTTTATAAAAAATCAATTTATAAAACAAGTTTTAAAAAAAAAATGTTTTGAAAAGATGAATTAACTTATCACGTTTATTGAGTTTTTTGGTTGTTTAATTCTACAGCTCTATAGTGTTTTCTGGATCGTGTTTTGGGCTCTTGATTGAAGCAATTGTAGACCATGTTTCGTAAGGAAAAAAAAAATTGAGTATCGCGCAATCTGCATGTTGAACCTGCGATCTCGAAGAAGAAGGAGAACAGCTGTTCGTTTGGGCAAGAATTTTATTTTAGGTTCTGGCAAAAAAAGAAAAAAAAAGAATTTTATTGAAAGAAAGAAAAAAGAATTTTTTCTTCGAAACTAACCATACGAAGGAAAAAAGTATTAAATATGGTAAGGGCCCAAAATTTTGAAAAATACTCAAAAGGATCTAGGTTTTTATGTGAAAAAAATTCTAATATTCCAAAACGTACATTCCTTCCTTTATACTTCACCAGAAAGGGAAAAAGACACTTTATCCTTAAATAAATATAATAACATTTTAAGATTCCTAATTTATGTAATAACTCATAAGTACTCAAGTTATTTTTGGGGAATATGAAAATAATTAAGTGATAAAAATATCTGAGTTAATTAATTAAAAATAGCTAAATTTTTAAGTGTTTACAACTAAATTTCTAACTAAATATAACTGAATTCCCAGTAGTTCAAACTAATTTTCCAAGTGTATAGATTTAAATTTTCAACTGAGTATAATTGAATTCTCAAGTTAATAAAGCTATATTTTCAAGTGCTTACTATTATATTCTCAACTGAGTATAACTAAATTCTTAAATACTGATAGTTAAATTTTCAAGTACTTATAACTAAATTCTCAACTAAGTATAATTAAATTTCCTAGTGGTTCAAATTAATTTTTCAAGTGCTTAGATCTAAATTCCTAATTAAATATTACTGAATTCTCAAATTGTTAAAACTATATTTCCAAATGCTTACCACTATATTTCTAACTAAGCGTAACTAAATTCCTAAGTGTTTTGATAACCAAATTTTCAAGTATTTGTAACTAAATTCTCAACTGTATATAATTAAATTTTCAAGTAATTGAAATTAATTTTTTAAATATTTAAATCTAAATTTTCAGGATTATTTTTGTCACTTACTTATTTTTATATCCCCTAAAAAAAAAAAGCCTGGAAGTACTTCAAGGCCATTACACAAATTAGGGGAAAAAAGATACTTTAGGACCCCCCAAATATAAATAATAACACTTTAAGACCCTCAATTTGTGTAATGACTCAGAAGTACCCAAATCCTTTTCAGAGATTATAAAAAAACTAAGTGACAAAAATACCCATGAGAATTTAGATTTAAACACTTGGAAAGTTAGTTTTAATCACTTACAAATTTAATTATGTTCAGTTGGGAATTTAGTTATAAATACTTAGAAATTCAGTTGTCAGCACTTAGAAATTTAATTATATTCAATTGGGAATATAATAGTAAATACTTGATAATATAATTTTCACAACTTGGTAATTTAGTTATATTTAGTTGGAAATTTAGATCTAAACACTTGGAAAATTAGTTTCAACAACCTAGAAATTTAGTTATATTAAGTTGGGAATTTAGTTGTAAGCATTTGAAAATTTAGCTGTCAGCACTTGAAAATTTAGTTATACTCAGTTGGGAATATAGTAGTAAGCACTGGGAAATATAGTTTTATTAACTTGAAAATTCAATTATACTCAGTTGAGAATTTAAACCTATGCACTTGGAAAATTAGTTTGAACCACTGGGAATTTAGTTATATTCAGCTAGGAATTTAGCTATAAACACTTGGAAATTTTACTGTTTTTGATTAATTAGATCAGGGGTATTTTTGTCATTTAATTATTTTGATATTCCCTAAAAATAACTTGGGTACTTTTGGGTCATTACATAAATTAGGGATCCTAAAGTATTATTATTTATATTTAAGGATCCTAAAGTGTTTTTTTCCCATCAGAAATGTCATTGTGTTGGCAATCGAACCAGTAATATAATAATTAAATAAAAAATAATATTTTATATATAATAATATATGTATAAAAAATAAAATATTAAATTGTTAAAAAAATAAACTTAAGTAGTTCAGTATTATAATGAATTAACAAGCTCACATAATAATAATAATAATAATAATAATAATAATAATAATAATAATAATAATATAGGTCACATAATTAAAAGTTATACTAATAAGTCAACATAATAATACTACATTACCATAATGTTATAAAATGTCAACATAATGCAATTAAACTTTTTATTCTTATAACTGATAATTTTTAAATAGAGAGGGAAATAGTATTTTTCACTCTCCAATAGTTTTTACAATTAATAATTTTGGCAAAAAATTAAATTTATGTTAAATTTTACTTAATTTAAAAATCGGTTTGTTCTAAAAACTGCTTCAATTCCCAACTATCCCCATTTTAAAATACCACAAATTGGAGTTTTTCGGAGAAAATTGAGTAATTATAACTCAATTTCCATCCAATCCCCTCCTGGACCAAACAAGGTTTTATTAAATCCAATCCCCTTCCCTCAAATCCCATCAAATAAGAGAATTTAAAATCCCTCCAATCTCTTTCCTTCCAATCTCCTTCCTTAAAATTTCTCTAATCCCTTAGTTGAACCAAACAGAGCCTAAGATGGATCGGGGAAGTTTCCCAAGAGCAAGTGTTGAAATAGATTTATGTAAATGTTTGAATCCTCAAGTGGTCATTAGAGGGCATGTTTTTAATGTTGAATTTGAGGGTTAAAATGTCATATGTTTTAAGTGTGGTGAATTTGGCCACAAGTTGGAAGATTGTATTCTGAATGGGCATCAAGCCCATGTCTCAACATCTTCATCATGTCCTTAGCAACCTGAAAACAACAGTAAAACTCCAATAGAGAAGAAAACTAACATCCCTTTAGAAGAAGAATCTGGTCCTTGGATGCTAGCAAAAAGGTACTAAAGACCAACAATACAAAGGATAAAAGGAGAGGAAGGTCAAAATCCCAATCAGAGCAAGGAGAGAAAGTCTAAGCAGAAAGGTACAACAAATCCTTCCTCTTCCAAATTTTCTACTCTAGTAGACCTTGAAGAAGAGCCTACAAAGCATAATGAAGATGTTGACAGCACACAGTCTAAACATGAAGAATGGAAGGATAAGGCTGACGAAAACAGAACTGTGAAAGGAAAGGAAAAAGACATGAGGATAGAGGAAGCTAACAAAGGCATGGATCCATTCACTTTTACCGCCAATTGTATGAAAACCTCTAAAAGTAAGGGATTGGCTCAAGCCCAAATTGGCAAAATAGTAAAGTAGTAGTGGAGAAAAAGCAAACCAACGGGACAAAAAGAGGGTAAGCAACTCTGCCCAAAATCATTTCGCTTATACAGAAAAGAAAATGAGCTTCTCAACCACATCTTGTGATCATGGGCTCAGTGAAGAAAGGCCACTTAAATCTTGTCTTGTTAAATCAAGATAATGGTGACAACTCTGTTCATAATATTATTGAAAATGATAGCCCTTGTAAAGAGGATTTTGACACGATGCAAAAGTATAATCCTTTAATGCATCAAAATAAAATCCCTCATCAACAAAGCCACAGGAGCTAGATGGGACGAATGCAGAGAAGAATTTGGCCATGGATTTGAACAATAGTGATAACCCTATATTAGTTCCCAAAGTGGACCTCACTGATGAAGAATGCTTTGAAGATTGCCAAGAAAAAGATGCCTTTTGATCTAATCTTAAATTTATTTTATGGATGTGATCTCTTGGAATTACTAGGGGGTGGCTACCAAAACGCTCCCTAAATGTATAAAAGATTTGCTTAAGTTATGTAAGGTTGATATGCTTATCCTCTTAGAAAGCAAGGTCAGTTGTGCAAAAGCCAATAGGGTCATTAGTAGATTGGGACTTTCCAATTGGATTAAAGTTGAAGCTACAGGTTATGTTGGGGGGATTTGGTTTCTATGGAATGCCTTTAATCTTGAGATTGAATATGTTCTTTCTTTTACCCAATTACTTCACTGTAGAGTTGTGAATATTACAAATGGGAAAATAATGTGGATTACATGTGTTTTTGGAGAACCAAACCTACAGCTATGAAAATCCTTATGGAGGGATCTTATTACTATCAACAAATCTATGAATGAGCCTTAGCTTGTTGTGGGAGATTTTAATTCTTATCTAGAAGCTAGTGATAAAAGTGGGGGTGTATCACCTAAGCTTGCTTCACTGTAAGGTTTCAGAGACTGCATAGAGAAAGATTACCTTTCAAAATTAGATGTGATGGGGGATAGATTCCTTGGCAGAAAAATCATATTAAAGAAAGGATTCATTGGGCTTTTAGCAATATACAATGGAGCATGGAGTTTCCTCATGTGAAGGTCCACCCCCTAGTTAAATTTGGGTTAGATCATAGACCCTTATTGGTTGTGTATAATAGTAATGGAGATAATCACAAAAAGCACTCTCTTTTTAGATGCCAAGCAGCTTGGGCTCTTGAACTAGATTTTGTGGACATGGTGAGAAAAACTTGGAATGGTAAAGAATGGCTTGAAGGACTTAACTTTTTTGAAAGAGAAGCTAGAGAGTGGAACTCTAATGGAGTAGGCAATATTGTGCAAAACAAGAGAAATTTGGTGTGTAGGTTGGTGGGTGTAGATAGAGCAAGATCTAAAAGGGATAACCAATTCCTTGTTCAACTTGAAAAAGAATTATGGTAAGAGTATGAAAAAGCTCTAACTCAGGAAGAGTCGCTGTGGTACTAGAAGGCTCAATTTAGCTAGCTAAAATGGGGAGACAAAAATAGCAGTCTCTTCCATGCAACATCAATTGTTAGAGGAAAAAATGTAAAATTGAAGCCTTTTGCAACAGTGAAGGTGAATGAGTTCTTGACCAATACTTTACAGAGAATGGCCACTGACTTTTATAAAGAGTTATTCAAGACTAAATGCCACTTGACTCAAGCTATAATCACTAATACGTGCTTCCTAGCTCTATCCGATAATGAGTTAACTTGTCTCCATGTTGAAGTAACAAATGAAGAGATTAAAAAAGTTGTGTTGGAAATTGACCTATAATAGGAGATATGGTTTGTAAAATAGTGAAAGGTATTTTTGAGAACCCATTTTTGGTTAAGAAAGTGAACCAAACTCACCTAGCTCTTATTCCTAAAGTGGACAAGCCAGAGACAATGAAAGGCTTTAGACCAATCTCCCTGTGCAATATGAGTTACAAGATTGTCTCTAAAATCATTGCAAATAGAATGAGAAAGGTGATGAATAAATTGATTGGATACCACCAATGTGGCTTTATACCGGAGAGGCAAAGTAGTGATAACATCATTGTGGTGTAAGAAGTGATCCATTCTATGATAAGTAAAAAGGGCTATAAGGGTATGATGGCTGTCAAAGTTGACCTTAAGAAAGCTTATGACCACTTAGAATGGCAGTCAATTGATGATACACTTAAGTTGGCATATCTTAATGAAAAATTGAGGAAGATTATCATGACATGCATCAGTACCTCTAAAATGCAAGTATTGTGGAATGGGGTACCTTCACAAAGCTTTAAACCAACTAGGGGCATTCGTCAAGGTGACCCTATATCACCTTACATTTTTACCCTGTGTATTGAAAGACTTAGTTACTTTATCAAGGATAAAGTGAAGGATAAGTTGTGGATTCCACTTAGACATGGAAAAAGGGCTTTTGAAATTACTCAACTATTTTTCGCAAACGATCTCATTCTCCTTGCTAAAGTGTCAATGAATCAAGTGGAAGTTATTAATGACTGCTTTGAAGCCTTTTGTAAGTTCTCAAGGCAGAAATTAAATAGAAATAAAACAAATATATGTGTCTTAGCAAATGCCAACTTTTCAAGGGCTCTAGATTTGAGCAACAAATTAGGCATGGTTATCACGGTTGATCTTGGCAAATACTTGGGCATCCCATTAATCCATAAATGAGCTTTCTTTGCCCTATTTGGTCTTATTTTAGAGAAAACAAGAAAAAGATTATCAAGATGGAAGAGCAAATTCTTAAGCTTCGCTGGCAGATCTACTTTAATCAAATATGTGTTAGACGCTTTGCTAGTTAATACATGCAAATAATGATCCTTCCAATAAAACTTTTGAATGAGTTAGAAAAAGCTAGCCACAGTTTTCTATGGGGAACTAGTAGTGAAGAAAGAAAAGTTCATCTCATGAATTGGACACGAGTGATTAGAAGTAAGAAAGAAAGCAGCTTGGGGCTCAAAGACCTGTGAAGACAAAATGAAGCTTACACTATGAAGCTTTGTTGGAATTTAACTACAAAAACCACATCAAAATATTAAGGGCTAAATACAAGCGTAGTGAGGACTCAATACCAAATGTCACTAGAAAAGAAAATTCTTCTCTAACTCAGAGGAGCATCACCAAAGTGTGGAATCATTTCAAGGAAGGGTTAGGAAGGAAGATTGGGAAAGGGGATAGAACCTTGTTTTAGATAGAGAAGTGGTGTGGTTTCAAAGAGCCACTTATTCACATTACAACCTACTAATACCCAAGGATTGATATTAATGAAAAAGTAAGGGATTTTGCAACTGTTGAAGGTGAATGGGACTGTGTTACATTGGGAACCTTATTGCCAATTTCTATTGTGAACCAAATCGCTAGCATTCAAACACTCAATCCTATGAGAGGAGAGGATACTTTTTGTTGGATGCCATCTTCTAATGGCTACTTTCTGTTAAATCTACTTATGATTTTTTACTTGCAGGTAGATTTTCTAATCATAGGACAATATGGAGGAAGATATGGGAGTGGCCAGCTCAAGAAAAAAGTCAAGTCCTTCTTGTGGCTATACATGATAGAATACATACTGCTACACTAAGGGTAAGAAGGCATCTGTCACAATCAGATCTTTGCCCATTTGTATGTGGAGTAACTGAAGACATAATGCACCTATTGCATGATTGCCAAAATGCTATTCAAAGATAGAAGGACCTCATTCAACCAGATTTATGGCAAACCTTCAAGAATCTAAACAGAATTGCATGGCTAAAATGGAATTATAAAATGGATACAAGTCAGGGATTCACAAAGAAGGTACCTTGGAACACACTGTTTGCCTATGTTTGCTGGTATATATGGAATTCAAGATGTGATAGAATTTTTGCTCATGAAGATCAAGTTAGAAATGCTGGTGCTTCTCAAAGTTTAGAAAAGCTCATAATGATTTAAGAATATACAACTCCTCTTGCACCTTAAGGAAATTAAAGGTGTTGTTCTCAAGTAAAGGGTATCTGCCAAGCAAGGACTCATTTAGATTAGATGTCTATGGCTCCACAAAATGGGGAGAAAACTCCCTTATTGTGGGGCTCATCCAGGACTATAAAGCTGAATGGGTAGTGGGATTTACTGAAATTCATGGTGAAATGCCACAACTAATTGCAGATTTTAAAAGCATCATTTCAAGTTTGAATATAGGCTAGGAAAAAGGTTTGAAAAACATTCATGTTTTCACTAAAAATGTTGAGTTGGTGAACCTTCTTACTAGATGGCAAAGCAAGGGTTATATGCAACAATCATTGGTTGATCAAATTAAGTTTTTGTTATTGAGAAATTGGAATGTTTCAATTCATCTCATGTATACATTAACTAGGGTTGACTCTGATAGAAACCTTGATTTTTGCAACATTGATCAACCGCCACCTCATTGTAAGGAGGTGGCAGATGATGAAAGGGTGATGTAAATACTTGCTATATGTATTTTCTTCTTGTCTTTTAATGAAGCATATTTTCATTCAAAAAAATATTATATCCCAATCCAACCCTTAAAATAGTTTTAAAGCTGCAAAATGAGCCGTTAATGTATCAAGGTGATAGTCTAATTAGTCTGGTCTAGTTCCAAAAACATTGGTCACCAGTAGTCAGTTGTAGGTGGTAAGGTTGCTACTAACAAAATTTTTGCAAAGTTACTAGCATGATTAACTATAAATAAAGATCAATTGAGTTGTAAATTGTGTATGTTCGCTTCTAAATGATCATAACAAAATGTATTTTCATATATTTGCCATAAATTAACTAACTAAATTGATTGTGAATTTCTATAGAGTCGGTTATAAATAATGATCAATTGAGTAATAAATTGAGTTCAATCACCTTGTAAATAATAATCATATAATCCATTTCTATATATTTGCCATAAATTAATCAACTAGATTGTTTCAGAATTTTTGTAGGGTTAGTTGTAAATAATGATCAATTGAGTTGTAAATTGTGCACCTTCACTGATAAATGATAATTCTAGATTCCATTTTTATGTATTTCATAAATTATTCGACTAAATTGATTGTGAATTTTGGTCGGTGTTGGTAAATAATGATTAATTGAGTTTGAAATCGTGTACATTCACTTACAAATTATGATAAGTGAATTTTTGCACACTTCATCTCTCTCCTTTCTTCTATTTTTACATCTTTTGCTAAAGATTAATAAATGTTAATGCCCATCGAACAGTGTTGGCAATCTAGGCTAGCCTGCTACTAGGCCAAAAAAAAATGAATGCCAAATAGGCTAGTTCATGGGCTTTTTTTTTCAAATATTTTTTTATGTTTTTAAAATTTTTCAATATAATTATTTAAATTAATACAATTAATCAGTATCATTATTTATTAAAAATAACATAATATTTAAATTTTATTATTTATACATTACTAATTAATAAAATAATATGTATTTTTAATATTTTAAACAAAATAAAAATAAAAACGGGCTAAATGAGCCGAGCCCAAAAAGCATGTTTTCCATTTAGACTTTTATTTTTTAAAACTCAATCTACCTATTTTATTGGACTAAATGGATTGACCCATTGGATTTGACCCATATTATTTGCTCTATTAGGCACTACTCTAGTGGTTAGGATTTCTCCTTGTAGGTAAAGTATCATGAGTTTGAGCCCACTTGATAGCTTGATCTAGTTAATGGAACTTGTTTGAAGGGATAAAGTCAAACTACCAGGTTGAATGACTTAATTATTTGGTATAAGTTATTACGAACTTTGGTTTACATCCCGCTCTGCCCTTATGAGTGGTTGGACTCTGCCAACTGAGATTTTTTTATCATAAAAAAATGATAAAAATCCATCTTTAAAATTTTCTTTTATTATTTTTGAATAAAAGATATTTAATTTGTCAAAAAAATTGATGTCTGTCTCTATCAAATTTTGTCTCAATTAGAGATGGAATCAAACTGTCTTTAAAATCCGTCAATAAATTTTTTTTTTCGTAGTGACTTGTATATCAGCCCGAATCTGTTTGATATGCTGCAGTCACGATGGAGTACATTTTTTTTATGTGCTTGTTTCTGTTACTGATTATAAATGCATGATGGAAATTAAGCTTTCTCGCCTTCAATGAGGGGTATGTTGGGACAAAATTCCGAAGGCTTGTGTTTCATTCTGTTAGAGCCTACACGTCATCCCAAAAATACAGCTCTGCAGTGACATAGGAAATTATTTATATTTTCTAAGTATATTATTTCAGTCCTGATTGTAACCGCCAGCTTTCCCTCTTTCAGACGTGTCCTTTAGATTCACTGAGTGATTTACGGTTTACCAGATGACATTCTTCACCGAAGCTTTGACTCTCAAACAAGAACTCGCTTCGATGATTTTTCAACGTCTAATTTCTCAACAGCTATATATGTATGTATATATTATGGCTGCATCCAACAAAACATGGAAAGAATATTTGAATTAATTGTAGATTTGTAATGCAAAAATCTCGGATTTATTTTATTTCTAATGTCAAAAGGCCACGAAAGGATATTTCCAAGGTTCCAAACCCTATGAGAAAAGAAGGAAACTCTGAATTAGACGACAGACGCTCCGTGATTGTCTTGCAAAAAATTCAACTGGTTGATAGAGAAAGACTTTCAATGAAAGATAAAGAGAAAGAGAAAAATGTATTTATATATATATATATATATAGATATTTCCAAGGTTCCAAACCCTATGAGAAAAGAAGGAAACTCTGAATTAGACGACAGACGCTCCGTGATTGTCTTGCAAAAAATTCAACTGGTTGATAGAGAAAGACTTTCAATGAAAGATAAAGAGAAAGAGAAAAATGTATTTATATATATATATATATATATATATATATAAAGAACAAAAAGAACGAAGAGAGGAAAAAAATAGCCCAACTGTGATATGAAGCAAAACAACCGGAGAGTATAGCAATGATGTGTTATGCATGGTTGCCTGTCATCAATTTCGACCCATTAGCATTGAAAGACTTTCTCATCGTTTTGCAAGAAACATTAACACCGTCAACTTCACAAGCAGTGGATCAGTAAATTATTTCAATCTTTCCCTGTCCATGAACTCTCTCTTGATTACCATCTACCTTCGATCTTCAGAAGCCTCCCCAGATTTCAGACCTTGAAAGTTTTGAAACTAAATATGGTCCACTCCATCCTAATGAAGCTTCCCGAAATGAAACTTGCTTCTCTTGAGATACTCTTTCTATGGAATCTATTGAAACTGATGATTCAGTTGGCGAGTGGGTTTCTCTGAGTTTCCCATCCTTAAAACGTTTATTCCTTACAGAAATCAATTTGGCGAGGAAGTTAAAAACAAAACAATACCTTTCAATACAAAGTTCATGTTCGGAGGAATTATCCATTCATGGTTTTCGCAACTCAAACCTGTGAGGATTATCACAGAGAACCTACGAGCATTGAGTTGCTTCAATATTCATATTTACTTCTTAAAATTTTGAAGCATTCGGCCAAGCTTTGTGTGTGTGTGAATATATATATATTTTTTTTTTGAAATGCAAGAAGGAAGGAGAGGAAATTAGAAAAAAATAAATTTCTTTTTTTGAAAAATTTTATTCGTTATTTTCTTGTTTGGTCTTCTCTGAGAAGGCTCAGGTCTCTGAACCATTCCACGAGAAAGAAAAAGTAGAGTGTACTCTGCAACATGGAAATGAAGGGTAAGCCAAGCTCCATGACTACATATATGCTAATGAGGTACATCCGTAGTACCATCCAAACAATAGCTTGCTGGGGAGAGAGATAGAACCACGTCCATCAATGGAAAGATTACCTATAATTGACTGGTTATTGCACATCTTTATAGCTTGCTTATTAACCCAGTTTTATAGCAGTGGTTTTGCAGCAGCAATGCCCACTTGACGAATTGCTTAGCCTCCGATCGAGAAGCTCTCATGGACTTCAAAATTGGGCTTCAAGATTTTCATAATGTGTTATCTTCATGGAAGGACATAAATTGTTGTCGATGGCTGGGAGTACAGTGTGACAACCACACGGGAGCAGTTGTTGCAGTTGATCTCGGAAATCTACGTTTGAGCGGTAAGATAAGACCATCTTTTATGAAGCTCAAGTCACTAAGTTATTTGGACTTGAGTTTTTTCGGATCGCTGGTGAATCTGCAATATTTGAACTCGTCAAATTCGGGCTTTAACAGCACCATTCCTACACATTTGGGAAACCTATCTCAATTGGAAGTTCTTGATCTTCATACTGTTGAATTAAATTTTGGATTATATGATGACAATTTTCAATGGATTACTAGTCTTATCTCTTTAGAATATCTTTCTATGAATGGTTAACTTTTCATTGGTGAATGATTGTGTTGGTGCATTAAATCAGCTGTCTTCTATAGTTGAATTGCATCTTTCTCAATGTAACTTGTTTGGTTATATTCTATCTCCTGTGTCTTTAAATTTCACTTCACTTTCTGTCATAGACCTTAGCTTAAATTGCTCCATCCCAAGATACCTGATTGGCTTGTAAACATAAGCAGAGTGCAATACGTTGATATGAGTGGAAGTAGCCTACATGGAAGAATACCACTTGGTCTAGGTGAGTTGCCAAATTTATTGTTGTTGAGTTTAGGTGGCAATTATAATCTTACAGCACGTTGCTCTCAGCTATTTAGAAAAAGATGGGAAAAAACACAAGTTCTTGAATTAAGTGACAATCAGTTACATGGTAAACTTCCCTCATCTTTTGGAAATATGATTTCTCTCATTCTTCTTCAACTTGATTCCAATGCCATAGGGGGTGGTATTCCAAGTTCCATTGGAAAACTTTACAGCTTGAATTATTTTGATTTGTCAAGAAATAATGAGAGGAAGCCTACCTGAATTTCTTGAACCAGCAGAAAATTGCACTTTCAGGAATCCTCTGCCTAATCTGCAACAATTGGATTGGAGCGACAATCAACTGGTTGGTAAAATTCCATATTGGTTTGATCAACTAGAAAGTCTTGTTATAATTGACCTTACCTATAGTATGTTTGAAGGTCCAATCCCTAGTTCTTTAGGGTCAATGCGATATCTCACCACTTTGCAACTTGCAATGAATAAACTCAATGGTACACTTCCAGAATGTTTACCACAACTTTCTTCCTTGATAACCTTCGATGTTTCTTTCAATCAATTTACTGGCATCATCTTCGAAGTTGTCTTTTCGAACCTAACCAATTTGAAATGGTTAGACTTGTCTTACAATTTGTTGGTTCTGAATGTCAGCTCCAATTGGATAACTCCATTTCCACTCTCAAAACTTGGAATGGGTTCATGCGCTTTGGGACCTTCATTTCCAAATTGGCTCAGATCACAACACGATCTCATCTTTTTAGACCTCTCAAATGCTAACATTTCAGGTTCTCTGCCAAATTGGTTTTGGAATGCCATGCCTCACCTGAATTACTTATCTCCTTCTAATAATCACTTGTCTGGAAGTATCTCTTTAAACCTGTCAAACTGTTCTTATATCTTCATTGATCTTTCAAGTAACAATTTCACTGGAAGTATCCCTTTCAACCTTTCAAACAGTTATTTCTTCAGGACATTATACCTTAGAAACAACAATTTGTCTGGTCGTATTCCATATTCCTTGGGTCAGTTGCAAGCGCTCAAGTACTGCACCTGAACGACAACCATCTATCAGGGAATTTGCCATCATCTTTGATCAATTTATACTTGTTGAAGATCATGGATCTTGGAAACAATGAACTTTCAGGTGAAATTCCTGCTCAGGTTGGAGATGGATTTCCTGGTCCAATGCATTCATTGGAGAAATACCTTCTCACTTTTCAAACTAAGTTCATTGCAAGTCGTGGAACTTGGGGATAAAGATAGTTTTACCAATTAAATTTATAAATCTTATTTAACTAATTGCATATGAACTAAGAAAGATAATTTTACTCATTAAATTTATAAAAAAATATATTATTTTTCAATAATATCCCTATTTAATGCAGTACAATTAAAGTTTGTTATTTTTCTTATATTTAATTGTAGATAAGGGTAAAATAAAAAAAATATTTAATATTCTAAATATTATCAAACGGGACTTATATTTAAAAAAACTTATGAAAGAAGACTTATATTTTAGATAAGAAAAAATATAAATAAATTTAGAAAGTAAATATTGAATATCTTCCTCTATGTTGTAATGAGAAATAAGAATCGTCTTTTGATTCTCTATAATCGTTCATCAAGTTTTGCTGATTTTATGAATAGGATTGTCTGGATTAGTTGGGTTTGTGTTTTGAATGTATGTTACACACTTCATTTCCACTTTAATTAATTGTTTTATAAATCTTTTAATAATAAAATACTTCTTATAAAATGTAAGCATTTTTTTCAGAAATTAAGAAATGAATTTCTATTCTATCGACCAACCAATCAAGTATTAAGAAATCTAAAATCAATCAAAATTATAAATTGTGCTATTTTCTTGCCATTCTCAATAAGAGATGATAAATAAATTTCATTTGCAAAAGACAAACAATGCTTGATTCCTTCATATTATTGCGAAGTAGACACATTAACTTGTACCTTTCCTTGTATGCATTGTATGCGATTTAAAGAATGAGCGTCATTATTATTAATTTTTATAGTGCAAGTTATTATAAATTTTATTATATATAATGCTATATTGATATACATATATTGATTGATATTTGAAATTATATAATGTACATTTTTAATTCTAAAATAAAATAATAAAGTTCAAAAACACAAATTTTAATTTTTAAGGGCCGAATATGCTCTATGTATGATCTTTTAATTATAATAATCCAAAAACTGATCAATGGATATTGTATATCATCTGAAATTGAAAGCAATATTTCCTAATATATTTTCTTGAGAGTTTGCATGGCCCTACAATTTTATTGGTTTATTTTGTTATTTTATATTCAGTCAAGCCCAGATGTCTTATATATGGTTCGCTTCCAAGACAAAGGACTTATATCATACCCAGAAAGCAGCAAAGGATCAAAGGAGATTGATTAGATTACAATTACAATGGCAATGGCGACAAGCACCATCGCCATAAATACAATAAAGGGTAGCTTTACATTTTAAGCCATTTCTACATGGAATTTGATAAGTGAGCCTTTACAACTCCCATTCATATTGTGATAGATAAGACAATCTTGTTTAACATTTATAAGTCAATTAAACCATTCTCTCTTGGTCTCAAAATGATTATCACTTTGGAGTTTTTTTATTTGGAGTTATGAGTATAGATTGAAAAAACTAATAAATAATTTAAAAATTTAACAAAGTTTGATTATATTTTACTATAATACCCGTATTAATTATGTATTATTTTTTAATACTTATATCTTAATTCATTATTATTGAATGGTAAATTTATAAAAAATCATCAATTTTATCTTGAAAATTGTAAAGTAACAAATATTTTTAAATATGAAAAAGCCCAAAGTGACAATTATTTTAAAACAAAGAGAATAATTTATATGGGAATGTGCTCTATCCTATTCTTTTTATAAGACATTTTCAATTACCTTATACAAATTGAGAAAATTAATTACATTCTTAAAATCTTAAAAAAATAAATATTTCTTTTTTTACTTTTATTAATTAAAATAATGCAATTTTCATTAAATTAGGCTATGAATCATTATTAGATGGGAAATTTTGTAAAACCAATTAAAAAATGTCATGTGTTTTTTTTTTAGTAAAGACTATACATCTTTAAATAACAATTTATGAGATTAAAAAGTAAATAATTAGGGATAAAAATGAAATAATATTACTTAATATTATAAGCTACCTTATAAAAAAAAACCAAAGAAATCTTCTAGTTGATTTCTTATAAAAAGGACAAAACAAAAAGTATGAAGTGAAATCATTTATTGTTCCAATATTACAACATATGAACTTCCTTATTTGAATTCCAAAAGAAAAGATCTGTGGGAGGAACTCTAATCCCCTTATCCCCGAAAATCTATGACTTATCAATAGCATGCCTTTTTACATTTTTTAATATTTATTTATTGATTATTGATACTTGAAATAGAAATTGTATAGTGTAAATTTTTTATTTTAAAATAAAATTTATAAATAGGGCCAAATCCCAAATGAAAAAGATAAATATGGAGATTATTTTATTATCAATATCATATCAAATTATATCTTTGGTTTGAAATATAATTCTTTCACTAATTATATAGGAACTAAAAAATATAGTTTTACTTATTAAATTCGTTAAAAAATACATTATTTTCTAATATTATTACTATTAAAATCTAAGATAGTATTAGTTATAATGCCCATTACCTTTCTTATATTTAATTATAAATAAAAATAAAATAAAAAAATTAATATCGTAAAAATTATTAAATAAAACTTATATTTAAAAAAAATTAAAATAAAACTATATGGAATGGAGTATTTCAACAATGAATTTTGTTTGGCCTGAATTAAACGAATATTTAAAAAAATTTAAAATATAACCTATATATATATTGAAGGGAAAATGAATGTTTTGGTCCTTATGGTTTACACCCTTTTTTAATTGGATCCCTATAGTTAAATTTTTTTCACATCACTCCTTGACATTCCTAATGTTAGCCATGTTAATCCCTATAACTTTACATAATTTAAGAAACAGTCCCTTATTTATCCACATGGGAAAATGGTGTAATCATTGTCCTGAACTGGCTAATGGTGTAATCATTGTCCTGAACTGGCTAACAGTTATATGAAGTGATGGACACATAATAGATTTGGCATACACGTAGGACTGACACTCTAGACACCAAATTATTGTGAGAAAAAATGTAGGGTCTTCGTCTAAGAAGCGACCAAGGGGCAACCAAAGAAGAAAACACAACTAGGGCAACAATCTTCGGGGCAGTGAAGCTTACCATTATCTTCGAGCTACTTTTCAAACAAATCAAGACCGAGGGGACATCATTGGGTACATTCTAAGTGAGATCCAAAGGGTATCATTCCTCTATCCAGTCGTAATCCACAACGACCCTACCGCCTCTTCGCTCTTTTTCACTAGAAGGTCGACCCATAAGATGCTGGTGATCTTCTTCCCCATTTTTGTGATCGAAGTGAAGTTGCAACTTTAGCATTTGCAATAGCGCCACACCTTTGTTTTTTTGGTCAAAGGTGCCACGCCTTGTTTACTTCGTTCTTGCTAATAATGGTTAGAGATACATTTGGCTTCACTAAATATATATTTTATTTTCAGCTGTAAAGATAATAAATGCACCATTCCATGAATAAAAGCTTCAAAGGCCAATACTCTGTTATACTCTGTTTTTTGCACCATTTGCAGAGCTTGACAGGGACATATCATAGAGCCCAGTGAAAAGAGCTAGCTAATGCGGTTATATAATGCGACCAGAAAGGTGCAACAAGGCTAGCCACTGTTAAGCTATTCAGGTGCCTACACCTAGATCAAAGTGTTCGAATTCAAGTGTCTCGATCGGTTGTTTTGATTATTATTATTATTATTATTATTAGAATAATTTTTCCTAGTTTAAGCGTTAATTCTCTAGTGAGCAAGAAATTGAAATTTCAAGATGTGGGAGTCCCTTCCTAGCATGTCAAATGTTTGGCATCAAAGATATGAAAAAATAGAAATTTAGCTTAGTTGATAAAAGATTGTACTGAAAGATTGATTATATTTCTACTTGTCAAGTATATATTTAATATTTATTATAGTTCATAAATAATATATTAAAAATAATATGATTAAAAAAATACAATTTCATTGCACCTTGCCACCTTGTTAGAACTCTCTCTCTCCCCCTCCATTTGCACCACAAGATTAGAATTTGAGGATCCAAGTTCAATCAGCATGTACTCCTTAGGTTGGAATCCTAAGCACATGTTATGTATGATATTTCATATCCATGGAGTTGGAGCATGGACATATATTTTGAGTATGCAGATCCACCATAATGTCATTTCCGATGTTTGATACAGTGCGCTTCACCACAATACCCAAGGCATGATGCCATATTCATAGTAGTGAACCATTTGATCCTTTAACTAAGAATTGAATAGGTCTTCTCTTGGGTTTTGATGATTTTCAATGTATGCTTGGAAATTGGGTCAACACATCTACAATATTCGCTTCTTCCATATGAATGAGAGAATGAGTCTGAGACTCCATCATCGATGAGTTGCAAACAAAAAGCATGTCATAATCCTTAAATATGAAGCTTTACTGCAGAAGCAATCAAATTCAATTATCGTGATATTTAGTTTAAATTGGTTACTTTCATTCAGAATTTTCCTTTTTAACCTAGTTTTGGTAACTTGTAATGAAGATATATGATAAATTCAATTATCATATACATTCATACTGGAAACTTGTGTCAGCAAGCTTCAAATTGAACAGAAAATGCACTTGGATTTTCATCAGCAGTTTATCTCAAACGAAAAACCTAATTGGAGCCTTGTCTGCTTTTCCCCCTACCATGTAAATATATTACATTTCTCTCACAACCCATTTTTTATTTTAAAATTAACTTTTATACCTATTGATCAATACACTTTGAATCTAATCTCACACCTAAATCAATGATCAACAGCGACATCAAGGTAGGTGATTTCCCCTCACATTCGACCCTTCATGCTTTGTAAATCTTCGACTCCACTTTGACTCCACCTTGGCCACTTCCTTCATCTTCAACGACGAGAACATAGGATGACTTCCCGTTCGTGCTGTATTTGCAATGCTCTTTTACATCAAACGACTAAGCAGTAAGCACTGGGTTTTACAACCCTTTAGCTAAAAAGAAAATCCATGTAAGATAAAAACAAATTTCCACATGCAATCTACCATTGCCACTTCAGCATCGTTAGCAATATAGGAAAATTTCTTAACACTGTTAGCTGATCTGGACACTGTAAGGATTGAAATTGAAACTCTGCAAAATGCTAGGGATTAATGGATCAAACATTTGAAAGTTCAAGGAGTAGATTCAAAAATTAAAAACTATAAGGACCAACTTACAAATTGGGGTAAAGTGTAAGGATCAAATGTTTAATTGTCCCTATATTGAAATATATATTGCTATACAAACTTCCATGAGAATATAGTGCCAAATTTTGCTTTCAATTAAACGACATATTTCATTCTTTTTTTTTTTTTATATTCATTCAATCAAGCCCGGATGTGTTTTCTTCACTTCCGGAAGCCAACTTCTTATCATAAGGGGATTAGATTACAATGGCAATGGCGACAAGCTCCATCTCTGCAAATGCTATAAAGGGAAGCGCTACAATGCTCTCGCTTTCTTCCTTATGGAGAAGTAGGGCTCATCGCTCCCTTTCTACCTTCCCAACTCGCTCCTCCCTCTTTTCTCATTCCAAATTCTCCATTTCCTCCATCTCAGTATCTGCACCCTCATCACCATCTCAAGGAGGAGGAAGAATACCGTCTGCCTTCACTTCGTTTTGCACGGCTTCTACAAATGAGGTAGTGACGGAATCCATCGCGACCACTCCCGATGATGCTTCTGGTAGCGGGGAGCTCAATGTTAAGGACTCAGCCGGCTTGCTTGACATAAGGGTTGGGCAAATTCTCAGGGCGTGGAAACACGAGGAGGCTGATTCTCTTTATGTGGAAGAGGTCGATATTGGGGAGCCAGAGCCCAGAATTATATGCAGTGGCCTTGTCAACTACATACCTCTCGAACACCTTCAGGTGATTTACTCGAATTCAGCTTGATTAATTTCGGCATTTTGCTGTGGTATTTGCAGTTCTTTCGAGGGACTTTTTAAGCAATTTCTATATGGGGTTTAATTACTGAGGCTTTACAACTCCCATTCATATTTTGATTAATGAGCAATTCTTGTTTAAAGTTGATACTTCGGCAATAGAAAAAATAATACTTTGATGCATGCTAAATGTATTTGGTGGGTGCCTTTCTAATTTCTCTACACTGGAAAAATGGGATTTGATCTGACATTCCTACAAGTGTAATAAAGGAATTAACAAGACATATGAATGAGAAAATATATATATCAAGATTCATTTATGTTTTTGAAGTTTTAATAATAATGAAAAAACTGTGAGATGCATCATGCATTGTTCTTCCATGTGAATTTGTCTTCTTGGATTTAGTAAGGTCCTACTGAGAAGAACAATTAGTTTCTACCTTAACTTTCATGGCGGGTCACTTGTTTCTTATTGAAATAAGATTTTTTCGGCAAGACACTTTATGTTCTGCAAATAATGTATGTATTGATAAGATTACATAGACAGAATTTTTTTGTGCTGGAGTAACTGTTTTTAAATATAAAATGAGGTTGCAGAAATGGATTTGAGGTTGTGCTTTTAGTATCATGGTTGTATGACTTTGTTCAACATAATAAATAATTCACGTATGCAGGGCAAAAAGGTTATTGTTCTTTCCAATCTGAAGCCAAGGAACATGCGTGGTGTCAAGTCTTCTGGAATGCTTATGGCTGCTTCTGATGCAAAGCATGAGAATGTTGAACTTCTCTTTCCTCCTGAGGAAGCTGCCCCTGGGGAAAGAATATGGTTTGGATCAGAAGATGAAAAGGAAAATCAACCTGCTGCTGCCACTCCTAACCAGGCAATAGCTCTACTTGAATAATTATACGATAGCTTTATCAAATGCAGAGAAGTTCTAGAATTTAGGGCGGTGATTTTTTTTTGTTGCTCAAAACTTGGGGTTAAGTTTACTCTTGTCAGTTATGGACAACTTTTGTTGAGATACCTCACCGTATTTGTGTCCAAGAATAGTTCTCACTTTTTGCGTAATAGAAAAGGAACTAGTAGCACCAAAACTTTAGTAACAGCTAGTGATGAAGAAGGCAATCTTTCTTTTAAACTCATTAAGGTTCTGAAAAATATCTTAATAATGGGTACAAGTATGCTTCTGCTATCTTGAAGACTATTAGATGGGTGATAACTTGGATTTATAAAAGATTAGAATTTTTTTAATTACCAGAAAAAGATTATATTTTTTTTCTTTTTCTGCGGTGACAATAAAGATTAGAATTTTTAAGGTCGATAGGAGCACGTTTGGAATTTAAATTAGGAAGTACGGCCACAGTGAAAGGAAAGGTAGCAAGAAGGAATAGCCTGGATCTTTAATATGCTATAATTTTTCACTGGGATTAAGCAGATTCTTTTTTTTTTTTTTTGTTCTTTCTCTGCAGAAACTCTGGATATTAGCTGTTGACCTTTTGTTATTTTTTTTTCTACAGACACTCATAGAACATTACCTGATACTGAATGCTTTTCACATTTTTTCTTTTGTACTTCCTCATTGTGTTAGATATGATGCTTGCATTCGTATTCTTTGTCATTTTACATATTGGGAGATTTTTTCTATTTAATCACTGAATTTTATTGTTCAATGAACCTCTCTTTCTGGGTTGCAGTGATAAAATGAGATCTGTAACCATTTGGAAGTGGTCTTGATAAGGCCACAAAGAATTCAGTCTTACACTAGAGTTTAGGAATGGAGATATGGAAATCTGAATAACAAGGGAGCGAAGAAAGAAATTAGTAACATCAATTCCATTGAATGAATTTTTGGCATGGACTAACATAGGCATAAAAATTAAGAATTCAAAAGAAAGTGACAGATATAATCTTGGAGTATGTTATGAAGGAAAATGTACCATGTGACCTGAGGGCAGGGTATCTGCTAAGCAAATCTGCTTATGCATTTACTTTGAGACACAATAATTGTTTGATCTTTTTTTATGATTTTTGGTCAGCGTTTTATCTATTGGAGGGCTTCATTAGCATTAAACCGTATTTGGTTCTGAATGAGGCCCCCAATGGTAACCTATCATTGGGCTTGTATCTCTCCTACTCCTGCAAAGTATTCATTTGAAAGAAATTAAAAATTGATCGTTGCTCTGAAAATTTTCAGCATGGTTGATCCTTATTCTAAAACATCTATACGTTTCATCTATATCTATAGATTCAAAAAAAGAAGACCTGGGAATTGGTGCAGCCTCATCTTAAGACAGATGCTTCATGTATAGCAATGCTTGGGGAGCATGTAATGCGGACATCTGCCGGTGCTGTGGCATGCCAGTCATTGCAGAATGCAAATATTTCCTGATTCTGTTGGGAATCTCATATATTAGTTGGTCAAGCACTGCTCATTGATATGCAGTTATTTCTCACTGTGCAATTTTGCTTGATGTGTGAAAGTTCTTTTTGTCTGTACTTTAATATGAATATGTTTCATGGTTAATAAGGAACTTTACCATTTCTTTGGAAAATATGGCAAATGAACTCTATACATGCTCTCAAATTATACAGAGTTTTGGAAATATACTGGATTTCATTCACTTCTGAGTTTTTAACAAGTTTGGGAGCAAGCAGTTTGATTCATCTGAGACTTGCGAATCAAGAGAGTAGCAAGAAGGAAGTATAGATGGCACCACCAGAGAAAGAATAATGTTGCAATGAGGCAAACAAACAGAGATAGGAAATACCCCACATTAGCCAGCTGATTATGCCGTCCCATGATCAACCATACTGTCAGAAATCATTGGCAATATGATTTGGCTAGGATTCGACAGGGATTATGTCTTTTGTTATGTGTCATGTCTTGTCTCTTTGTTTTATGGTTTGTTGCGTTTTATTTTATTTTATTTTTTTTTTTGGGTACAATCTTGCGTTTTATTTTTACTCTGCAGTTTTGTCATGACTTGTATTATATGAGTTTACGATGTATTCTGAAGAAGGTAATCAATATCCTGGGGATTTTAGTAGTTTTCTTGATCTAGCCAGAAGGGGATGACTGTATTTTTTTTTTTAATCCTATTTTTGTATGGCTCTTGCCAGAGCCTTCCAGTTTTTCTTTTAATAAGGTAATCAATAACATGTGGTTTGTTATTGCAGCTAGCAATATGAGTAAACTTTGACAGGTCAGCCTGTATAGTCCATTAAAATAGGAGGTTAGACTTTGAAAATGAGAGACCGAATAGAAAATGAGCTTTTTAGGCTCGGCTCATGACTGGTCAGTCCAAGCGGGGGTGATGGGCGACTTGTTTAGTTTTTTTTTTTGTTTAAAATATTAAAAATATATTTTATTAATTAGTAATATATAAATTATAAAATTTAAATATTATGATATTTTTTATAAATAATGGTAATGATTAGTTGTATTAAACTATTAACATAAATAATTATATGAAAAAATTAAAAAGAATAAAAAAATTTTAAAAAAATAGGGCCTGAGATCTACTTCATATGGGCTTGAGCTTATAAAGTTGAGCCCATTTAGTAAAATGGGCTTTTCATCCCGACTTGTGGTAAACTAGCTCGTTTTGTCAGCTCTATTTGTAATGGAGTTAGCTCTATATGGGCTGAGGGACCTATTTTGCAAGCGCTATTTATTATGGAGTGAGCTTTGTGCACTTGAAAGAAAGATATCCTATGCTGGTTTTTGCAGTGATCATGTTGTAATAGACATTCTTTTTCAAGTTTAAATGAATTGGCTTCATGACTCGTCAGGATTAAAATAGGTTGGATAACTCAGCTTTTAGAGGTACTTGGATAACTCAGCTTTTAGAGGGACTTGCAGACTATTTATCAATCAATAAGCTACACTTACTGGTAACATGATTTGAATATAAGATTTTATAAACAATAAGTCATACTCTTACCAATTAAATCAAGCATCATAGAATTATAACAAACACAATGAAGATACTTGTCTTTTGGGCATTGTTACTGAAGATTTCCAAAAACACAGAAGATTCCTAGGAGTCATTTAATCCGTTGTCATCTTTATAATAATACCTGGACCTTTGTTGACTTAATCATGAATCTACTGCCTGCCTTGAAAATATTAGATTATGTGGCTCACCTTTTTTTTTTGGATCCCAAAAAAAATGAAACCTACTACTGGTCTACAATTATGTGTCTCACTTTATATTGTGACAGGAGAAAAGAGAAAAAAATCATTTACACCAAAAATATAAAGTCATGTTTTAATATTATTCTAATGAGTTAAATACACTGGTTTGTGAGTTGGAAATCTGACAATTTCTTCCACTGGCATCTTCTTTTTTCAAAAGAATTATTAAATTGTTTCACAAATTACTTTAATTGGGAAAGAAGACAAATGAGGATAAAAAAAAAAAACATTCCTCTTACATAACCCCTACTTGAGCATGTCCAAATAGGCTTTCTACCATGCCTAAGTGGGATTCTTTGTGAGAAATTTTTTTTACGGGGCACTTATTTATCTTTTTCCCTTCAATGTGGCACATTGGCATAATAGAATCATGAAAACTACCTGCTATCCAATAACGAGTCATGTCAAAGCTTAAGTAAAGGATAAGCTATGTTAGGATCAAAACAGGCAGAAGGATAAAAAAAAAAAGGATAAGCTATGTCTCTTTTTTTTAGTACATATTTTATTATTAAAATTAAAATGGATAATTTTTTGTTGCCTAAAAGAATTGATGATTTTTTATTGTAAAAAAAGAATTGATATTTTTTTTGTTGTTTAAAAAAGATGCCCATAGAAGAATTTAATCCCAATCCAATAGGCAACTTTTAAAATTCTAATTAATATAAATTTTAGGAGGAATTGTGAAAAAAATCAAAATAAAGAAATATTTAAGAAATGAGATAAAAGTTTATCTTATTTTCAATACAAGTTAGAATTTTTTCAAATGAACTTAGAAAATTTCTAAGTTATGATAAAATATTTTGACACTAAATGAGAATAGAAAAAATTTCTATCATAACTTTAAAAATTTTTTAAATTCATTAGGCCTTGAAATCAAATTATTTATTAATAAAATTTAGGAAAAATGGGGAATAAATACATAAAGAAGAAATAATTGGCATATGATATAAAAGTTTTTCTTATATTCAAGACATGATAAATTTTTAAATTCAATTGAAAAAAATTTATCATGTCTTGAATATAAGAAAAATTTTTATATCATATGCCAATTATTTCTTCTTTATGTATTTATTCCCCATTTTTTCTAAATTTTATTAATAAATAATTTGATTTCAAGGCCTAATTTGACTTTTCAGTCAATCCTAGAATCCAAACAATTTTTTTATGTGAAAAAATTAATTTGTCGTATGTGGAAGGTTTAAAATCAGGCTGCCGTTTTACCTGTCGTACTGTGTTAAGCAGCGAAGGTGACAACAGTGCAGTCCCCGAACGAGTAGCTGTTGGTCACGGTGCGAAAAGGAAATGATTAAATATTAATTAAATTAATTTAATTAATTACTAATAAAATCCAGAAGGATGAGAGAAAAGAAAAGAAGCTCAAACTGGACTGACAGATGATCATGTTCTTGTGTTCGATTATGCAAAATTCGATCCACTGTAGAAATATGCTCAAGCTTGAGTTTCTTTTTCTGATTCTGATCCCAACGCTCCTACCTGTGGCTTTCTCTAAACATGAAGCTATAGAAACTCTGCTCCAGCGGTTGGATTCCAAACGGGTACCTGCATCAGGGCAAGAAGCTGCAGCTAGGGATCTTCTGGGAAGATTGCTTCCTTCCCATTTATCCAGTTTTGAGTTCAAAATAGTCTCTAAGGTGTTTGCTTTTATTCCTCTTTTAACTTGGTGAATCTTTCGAATTTTATTTTTGACTTTATGGGCTGGTCAATTGTGCTATGTTTTGGTCCCTAATAAAGATGGGAAAAAGAGGAACCAGCTTATCTCTTGTTTCTCTGCTTGAAAATTTAAGGGTGGGATGTGGACTTTGAACATGGTTATCGGTATTGAATTTCCTTTTTCTTGGTTTTCTATTTTCTTTTTTGATGTTTTATTTTTAAGTTCTTGACTGTCTTCTCAATGATGCCCTTTCACTATGCTCTCATTGAAAGCTGAGATGGGTTGTTTCATCTGTCCATCTGGTCAACCTTCAGAATTATCTGTTCTTGATGGTTCAATAAATGGTATTATAACTATAATATGTTTAGTTACGTGTGGTAAGATGTCCCCTTTGTTTTGTGGTGTGTGTTTGGTTTTTTTGTTGCTTTTTTTTTTGGGGGGGGGGGTGTTGTTTGGGTTTGGCATGGTGTTAAGAATGAAACCTCATACTTTGGCAGATATTTTATATGATTTTCCATTGCCCTAAGTTGCATAGTCTAATACAGTGATCAATGTGGATTTCCAGTGATAGTCATTGAACATGCTAAATTTGTTAGAAGAAGAATTGACTATTCCTACCAGTACTGATTAACATTATCTGTATTACCAAACTATACTTTGCATGTAGCATTTCTATCAAGAACATAAAATATGCTCTCATGCTCTCTCAAATATTCAGGATGCTTGTGGGGGAGACAGTTGCTTTCTGATAAACAATCACAACCAGTCCAGCCTGAATGGGCCTGAGATTATGTATGTTAGATCTGATTTTCACTCAAGACTATGGTTAATATTTCTTGTTTTTCTTCTCTGCAAATTTTAAAATGGTCCGGCTCATTTTCTTTCTGTTCATGAATTTAGACTTGATCCTTGACAATGTCTATGGGACATCTTAAATTGGTCAACTCCACTAATGAGAAGCAGGAATGGCTGTACAGCTGGATATGATTTTCAAAACTTTAGATCAATATAAAATTTCATTGAATTAAGTTGAATTTTACTTTTATCTCTTTCAGTTCCATGTATGCTTAGCTGTCTTTCCATTTCTAATGATATTTGTAATTTAACGGACCTTCTGACTTCTTATGGATGTGTTATATGCTCAATTTTGTCACTAGATAGAATTCAAACAACACACACTACTGAGTACCCCCTCTTACCTGAAGCATATGATTTTGAAATAAACCAAGATTGCAGCTTAATGAAAATATGCCATGTTGTCACTTTCTTTGAACTTTCATAAACAGCAAGTTTCTCTTGTATTATGCTATATAAACCAAAACTGGAATAAAGAATATTTTAACATACCATAAGGAAAATGAAAGTTTTTTCGCAATTCCCAGGATTAGGGGAACCACTGCAGTTGAAATTGCATCTGGCCTTCATTGGTATCTAAAATATTGGTGTGGTGCGCATGTTTCATGGGACAAGACTGGTGGCATCCAGACAGCCTCAATCCCTAAGCCAGGGTTACTACCCCCTTTGAAAGATGAGGGTCTGATGATTAAACGCCCAGTTCCATGGAACTATTACCAGAATGTTGTGACATCTAGCTGTGAGTACTAAATCTTTGTTTCCTTTTCATGAGAAAATATTGTTCGGTTTTCCTGGTTTTATTCTTTTGGCTATTCCTGATGACCTTTTACATAAAAATATACAGAGAAAAAAGTGAAACTTCATAAGAAGTTAAATTTCAGACGTTGCTGCATCAATAAATGAGATATCTTGGGTTCACAAAGAAATTGGGAAGCTCCTGGAGCTTTGTTTTTCCCCCCAACTTTTTTTCATCGTATGCTAGTTTTAAGAGGATTTCACATCATTCATCTTAGTATTCTTTTCTTTCTCTTGATAGTTTTTTTTCTTTATTAAGAAAAAGGTGATATCCTTATCACTCGCTCGGCAGATGAAGTCAATATGATAGCTATAGGTTATTATTATTGAATTGTTAATACCTTCGATCACTGAAATTTTATGCTATCTATACATGAGCTTTCACAAGTGAACATCTCTATCGCATGTTTCCATCTAGCAACAAAGATTAGGAATTTTAACTGATGTAGACAGTAGTAATTATTTGAAGAAGTTGAATTTTTGACATCTCTAAGTGGGAAAATATGAATTTAGTAGCTCTTGTGCTTGATTTGAAGGGGAAAGTAACTTACCTGATATTCTCATAAAAAATTCCAGCACATTTTTATCTCCACTAATGTCAGATATGAAGCTACAGACTTACCAAATCATGACCCTAGACCTTCTTTTATCCAAATGTTAGCCCATCTCTTACTACTGCTACATGTTATATTATCAAGTGCGGTGATCTGTTGTTCTGAAGTCTGCCTCCCAACTCCATTATGCTCTTGAAGAAATACTGCATTCTGTCACCGAGAGGAAAAAAAAAATACTGCATTCTCAGTAGTGATTGACAACTTGACATGCTTTTCTATTGGTAAAAGTATACGTGGAATTAGATTCAAAAGTCATTAGTTTAATTTTAGTTGGCTCACATATTTGGCATACATTCTGTTCTTTATTCTTGTAAGGTAATATAATATCACAATTTTTAGTTCTTTAGATTCCTATGTTTGGTGGGACTGGGAGAGGTGGGAGAAAGAGATAGACTGGATGGCACTTCAGGGAGTAAACCTACCCTTGGCATTTACTGGGCAGGAGGCAATCTGGCAAAAAACTTTTAAGGTGAAATTGCTGTCTATATGTTTTCTGCTTATATGGATGAAATTTGTTATGAGAAAAAGGAGTTCTTAGTTTAGGACGTCAACTGTGTTGAAATTTGTTCAAATAAACTAGGGATACTACATTTCAGATTGCTAAATCTCAACATCCAAGTCTATTACAATAAAACTGTGCTTAAAGTAACATTTCATCATGTTTACTATTTATTGATAGTTAGATCTTCAAAGCTGTAGTAGTTACACATAATTTTGTTGGCAAATCAGAAAGTCAAGTTCTTATTGACCATATTATCCTATGTACAGTGCATGTTTTAACTAAGGTTGTCTGCCACTCTGTTTTCATGATTTAGAAAGCATTTCTTTCTAGGTACATCTTTGACCGTCTGAAAAACCCATAATCTATGTAGCACCAATATAGGTAAGCATATTGTGTCTGAAATGATACGAGTGCATATGATGGTAATGAGTAATATCAGAATCTTTTCCTGATCAACTATTTATGTATTTGGTAAAAAAAAAAAATCAACTATTTATGTATATTAATTTTTGAGAGAATTATAAGCAAGGGCTAACCTGTGCTTCATTTCACATTTTACAAATAGGACCCAATTAACTACTAGAACCCTTTGATGAACTGATTAATCAAACTAGTTTCCAATGGATCATTTTTTAAATTAATTACTGCAAGTTTGTTCTTTGTTCTGATTCTCCTGAGATTTTATTCTAGTTGATGTCATTTATACCTATAAATTACATATATATATATATATATACAGATATATGTTTTCTCTGCTGGCTGCAATTTGATTTGTATCTTCTAACTGTAGGATTTTAACATTAGTTCTGAAGATTTAAATAATTTTTTTGGTGGACCTGCTTTCCTTGCTTGGGCTCGCATGGGCAATTTACATGGGTAGGTGAAGGTGATATGGAAATTTTGTCTACCTTTCTTTAATTTGTATATACTTTCCAGAACTAGGTCTAGTGAATAGAGTAATCAAGTGTATCTTGCTCACTATTTTTGTATAACAGTGGAAATTATTCATATATAATATGTAATATAATGGCATACAGTATTCAAAAAATTATAATGTTCACTGGAGAAAAGGAAAGGGTTAAAGAGTTACTACAGTTTAAGGTTATATAACTGCTCCAATGTTCTTTGGTCCAGTTACTGTCCCATTCCAATGCTAGCTAGAAATGGCATATTATGCTTTATCTATGAGGATTAGTTGTTCTTTCCTTGTAACCTTTTTTCTTGACTGCAATTTTTATTTTTTTTCTTTCAATTCTTCATTATTTTTATTATTGAGGTCAGGTGAACTAGCAAATGCATCTATCACTCTGCCCGTTATTCAGTATTCTTCCTCTATCCATATTATAAGTTATGTCCTGGATACCAATTCTTTCTGAGTATATAGAATGATTAATGATTGTTATCCATAACATGTGTTTTGATTTTAAATGCACTTATCTTATTATAGGTGGGGTGGGCCTTTATCACAAAATTGGCTAGATCAACAATTGGCCTTACAGAAACAGATAATCTCTCGAATGCTGGATTTGGGCATGACTCCAGGTATACTTGCATTTGCATAAAAATTTGTTTTCATTTTATGTTTTAGCAGTACATGTACCTAGGATACAACTCCTCCACATTGTGCTGAGTAAATGGGTACCCTGATGGGGTGGGGAATCTTTCCTCAGAAGCTAACCATTGAGATGAGAGAATTAATACATATAAGTGGACCCCATACATGGCCTAAAATGCATGTACCTAAGATTTGGCTCATTGCAATGAATAAAATACAAGTGAGTAACTAACAGTTACCCTAGTGGGGTGGGTAATCCTTCAACAAAAACTAGCTATTGGAGTGAGAAAACGAACCCACTTATGCGCCCTATATAGTATTGCCTATGCTACTCAATGTGGGATCCCATACTACTTTGGTCTTTATCAATTGGCTATCCTTGGAGAGCTGGCATCCCAGAGACTATACTTTGCAACACATCAGTCAGCTAACATGCCAATCAAAACCCTCTGCTAGTGGCCTTTTTTTGAGTCCCTGACTACCAACTCTAATAACATTTAATAGGTATCCAAGCAGAGGGGGGAACCCTATTCAGAAGAAAGGACCAACTCACTTAAATATCCTATAGAGTGTTCATGCTATACTCAATGTGAGACTAGGCATCTCATACTATCTTGGTCTCCATTTGTAACTATTGATGGAAAATTGAGGGAATCAATTTTCACACTTTCATTTCTAGTTATCATGTTTGAACCATTGATAAGAAAGCCAACAGTAAGCCACATACACTTTCCTCTTTGAATTTCATCCTCTACTTTAGAGAATCTTTTTCTATATTCCTATTACATATATTTTGTATTTTTTTCTTTGGTGCATCTAAAGTTAAACAGGGGAATAAGATTTACATCCTCAATTTTCTCTACCACATTTTCTAAATTCAATGCTGAGTATTAATATTGAGCTTATCTTTTCTAGTGTTGCCATCATTCTCTGGTAATGTTCCAGCTGCTTTGACGAAGATATTTCCCTCAGCAAAAATAACCAGACTTGGTGACTGGTAATGTTCATTACTTGGAAATGTCACATAGTTTTTGCTACTGTCATACAGCATGCGTTGTGTCACTTTGTCTGAACTAGATACAGAATTCCATATAAGTAGACTATGTCAAATGTATATGAATTTATCATCTGAAGTTTTTCAAATTTTCATTTCTCAAATCTTTTCAGGAACACCGTTGATGGTGACCCTCGTTGGTGTTGTACTTACCTTCTCAATCCCTCTGATCCTCTATTTGTTAAAATTGGGGAGGCTTTTATCAGGCAACAAATCAAAGGTGTGTCTGATGTCATGGTAGTTAAGAATGTTACACCTTGGGCATTCATTTGTCCCTAATCTTTTATGTTATTTTCCTTTCTCTCTCCACTGTCTGTCAGTTTTACATTTCTCTCTCTCTCTTTTTTTTTTAACAGAATATGGGGATGTAACAGACATCTACAACTGGTAGATTCTCTTATCTATATATTGCATTCTGTTTTTTTGGTTTTTCTTTGAGAATTTCATTTGAACCAGGCAATCCATCAAATGTTGATCTAAAAATCATTTTCTTTTTGCAATTAGGGTTTTCTGTTTAATGATGGATGAAATGAAATGGTTAAAAATTAGTTGGCTTATTCACTTGTAGCTGAACTTTATTGGATTGAAGTAGACACTTGTTACAATTTTGAGATCCATGCTTTCTTACAGATGATTGTTGACATATATATTATCATTGGCTGCAGTGATACATTTAATGAGAACTCTCCACCAACCAGTAATGTAACATATATCTCAGATCTTGGAGCTGCTGTATACGAAGCAATGTCCAAAGCTGATAAGGATGCTGTGTGGTTAATGCAAGTATGCATCAAATAACACAGGATCTCTCCTTTTCCTCTATTCTCCCATCTGCCACAGTATATTACCTAAAATTATTTCCTATCATAATAAGCATCTTTTCTGAAGTTAGGCAGAGCAGATGTTTCAATTGCCTAAGACAATATCCTTCTTCACAGTAGTTGGTAAATTTTGCTTGACTTGTGATATAATGATACATTTTTTTGCAATTCTTGATTGATATTGTACATTCCAAGTCCATTTATTATTTAAGAAATTCTGGAAAATAATATAAGAGGTCATATAGAATATGATGGAGTGTTTGTTCCTTTATATTAAAAAAAAAAAAAGAATATGATGGAGTGAACCAGAAAGTTCTTGCTTGTCTTTTCTAGCCAAGTAACTTTTGACCCATGGAGTCAGCCCTTGACTTTTAACTTTTAACCTCTTGCTGTGGATTTATATGTCTAGTCAGATGATTGTATCCGTTATATGTTATGAACGTTTTTATCTTCATCCTTTCTGGTGTTGCTAATTTGCTATCATTTTCTTCGTCTTAGGGCCTGTTTGAAAGCTCAATTCTGTGCTGATATATATATATGTGTGTGTGTGTGTTTTGAAAAGGAAGGCACCAAAAATGATTTAGAAGTGTTTGATTAATGCCTATAATGAAAAGAAAACCAAAATTGCTGAAACATTCACTACATACTGAATATCATCAGAAGCAACTCTTCTTGCTTTAAATTAGTTGTATGAAAATAGTTTCGTTTCGTACTTTCCTTCAATACATATACAGGACTAACAATAATTCTTCTCATAAATTAAAAAAAAAAATTCAGCGCTTGATGTTTCCATCACTGATGATTTAGTACCTAATTATCTGGGCTAACATTTTCAATTTCATCAAACACAACCTACAACTAAGAAGAGTTTTCTTTGTCACAGTTCTTGTTATGGATTAACTGATGAATGGGATCATTATCATTTTTTAATTAATATTTTGGTACCATCTATCATATACCAAGTGATTTATGGCTAAAAAATTTCATTAAATTTTCAGGGTTGGCTCTTCTACTCTGATTCAGCCTTTTGGAAGCCTCCTCAAATGAAAGTACGGAGTTCATAAGCTGCTATTTCTTGAGTATTTATGAATTTTCTGTCAAAAATTAGATTAGCAGCACCAAATGGATCTTGCCCATTTATTGAATAAGATAACTGATGTCAATTCACAAGGCTCTAACCTTGCTTGATAAATTTGACAATTATAGGATATGACGTGTGCAGTATGCAGTTGATAAAAAACAATTGGTTGATATTACTTTCTTAGTGGACAGATGCTTCTATAATGAAAATAATCTCAACGTGTTAATATAATAGTGCCTTCTTTTAGCACTCCGGTTCCAGGAAACAAAAGTCTATTCTTATCCTGGGGTTTTATTTCTGTAAAGGTCTCTGTTGCTGTGTGTCTTCCTTGTATTTTCCCTATATGTTTTATATTATATCCTTGGTCACAATAGTCGGTGAAGACTTGAATTTTTTTTATTTTAAAAAGGTTTTTTCCACAATTGTAACTAATTTCAAATGATAATGTGCCTGAAAATTTGAAGAGCCTTGTACCTGCTCTCTAAAATAACTAGAAAGGCTATGGTTTTGTCATATTATAATAGATGAACAGGAAAACTTTAGATGGGGAAGATTTTCCTGGGGAGCTTGGCAGGACATTTCTTCTTTAGTTTTCTTTCTTTTTTTTTTCTTTTTAATTTCCTTATGTGGAAAAGGGGGCAACAATAAGTATGAGAAATCTTGAAAGTGAGACAAAGAACTTTCTATTAGGATTGCTGGCTTCCAAAAAAGGGAGATGAATTGGGAAGTTCAAAATTTTTATGTAAAAATGTAAGTTTACGGTGAAAGCAAAAGCTTGCAGAAAAATAGAGTGCAGCAAAAATGAATATAAATGCAAGATTACGGAAGTGAGGACTCAGAAATTTATTCTGGTTTGGTTTGATCCACATAACCCACGTCTAGTCATCAGGCCACCACTTGAGATTTTCACTATCAGTAAGAATTTAACCAGCTCCTTATAATGAGTTAGTACAAACTCGTGCTCTATTCTTAAAACACTCAAATTTCACACTCAACACTTTTACAAATATTCCCCAATACCCTTTGCGATTCTCCTTACAAAGAATCTTTCTTCCAGATGAAGAAAAGATTATATACAGATTGAATATTATCTCTTTTAGAGTGTATATGAAAGTTAAGGCACAATAAATGTTGTATGTGAGTGAAAAAGCTTTGATACAGAAATTTAGCAGAGGTATTGTAACAATAAGCTCAAATGAAGTTCTATTTATAGATTTGTGAATTAACTAGTCATTAGACACAAGATCTAGTCGTTAGAAACTTTAACCAACAGTTATTCTGCAGAAATAGCTCTTCACCAACTGCATTTAATGCGTTTGACATGCCAAATTCGAATTTTAGGGTTCAACAAAGGAATTTCGTAGAGACAGAAGGTTAAGGATATCAACGTTAAACTTCAATAGTCATCTGTTCAAATGTGACATTCGAATTTTGAGTTTGTCAAAGATATCCTAGGTTAGAACATTCAAATTTTCATATCAAAAGTGCACCTATTGAGTTTGAACAGTTGTCTTGCGTTTTCATAGTGCATTCAAAATTCAAATTTCAGAAGCTGAAATTCGTCTATCAGAACCATGCTCTAATAAGACTCACAAGTTCTCATTTCGAATTTCATATTTTGAAAGTTCATCTGTTGGAGGAGGTGACTTCGAACTCTTTCTAAACTTTACCAACATTCAAATTTTGACTAAGTTTCATATGAATTTTGCATACATTTACTAACAATGCTTAGCCCGAAATTCAAATTTCATAACTGAAATTCGTCTGTCAGAGATGAAACCTCTGTATATTCAAATTTCACTAAATAAAGTTTGAATTTTGCACAAAATATAAATGAATCAATACAAAATTCGTCTGTTAGTCAGTATTTTTCAAATTTAACATATGCTAACCTAGGATAGCTTTAAAATTACTCGTTTAAATGCTGTGTTAACATGAATAAGTAAGAATTAAAGCATTTTATCTAGTGCACATAGTAAGAAATCCTAACAACTAAATCTTTACATGTTCTTCGTTGGATTTCTGCGCTTTGTCATTTCGTTTTCTTTTCCAAGCGCTAGTTTTTTTAAATCATCAAAACTTCTGATTCAAGACTTTCCTATAAGGATAAATTTACATCAAGGATCTTCCTCGAGTCCATACTCGTTTGATTTGTTTTTAGATGCTCTAACAAAACATATACAACATATACAGGAGGAAATTCCTAAGTGTATGCTTTTCGTGGATGATATAGTCTTAATTGAGAACTCGAGAGAAGATGTCAACTCTAAACTTGAACTATGGAGACATACTTTGGAATCAAAGGGTTTCTGCTTTAGTAGAAATAAAATGGAATATATACACTGCAAATTTAACAAGAGACCAGTTAGAAATGATTTAGAGGTAAAAATTGGAAAATAAGCCATTCTAGAAGTATCAAATTTAAAGTTTTTGGGGTCGATTTTATAGAATGATGGTGAAATTGATGGGGATATTATGCATATGATACAGGCTGAGTGATTTAAGTGGAGAAAAATTTCAGGAGTTATTTGTGATTATAAGCTACCTACTAAGTTTAAAAGGAAATTTTATCAAACTGCTATAAGGCCAATAATGCTATATGATAGTGAGTGTTGGGTTCTGAAAGGGCAACAAGAGTATAAGATGGGAGTAGCATAGATGAGAATGTTGATTGATGGGGATGTTATGCATAGGATACAAGCTGAGTGGTTAAAGTGGATAAAAGTTTCGAGAGTTATTTGTAACCGTAAGGTACCTACTAAACTTAAAAGGAAATTTTATCAAACTGCTATAAGGCCAGCATTGCTATATGGTAGTGAATGTTGGGCTTTGAAAGGGCAACAAGAGTATAAGATGGGAGTAGCAGAGATGAGAATGTTGAAATGGATGTGTGGTCATACAATAATGGATAAGATATGAAATAACTGTATATAAGGGAAAATCGGAGTAGCACATATTGAGAAGAAAATGGTGGAAAATCGTTTAAGGTGGATTGAGTATGTATAAAGAAGAGGACAAGAGAAACTAGTAAGGAGAGCTGATCAAATAGCTTGAAGCTCTATTAAAGGTGTAGAGGAAACCCAAGAAGGATGCTAGGAGAAGTTATAAGGCGTGGCCTCTTGATAAATAATTTATCTAAAGAGATGGTGTTTAATAGAGCCCATTGACGTTGTATGATCCATGTAGCCGACTTCACTTAGTGGAATAAGACTAATGTTGGTATTGTTGTTGTTGAATTTCCTCCTGTGGAAAGATATTTCTTCTATGGTTGCTCTTGCAGTTTTGCAAAATGATCTGTGATAATTTAGCTTTCTAATTTCAGGATATGTGCTGCTGATCTTAAGATCCCAAATTGATAAACTGTTTATGCATTATGAATTTTTGCTTAACATCTTCTGTTTTACCACAATCTGGTTGCTAATGCTTCTTCATTTCATGAATACTTTTGTTGATTGGCATGATGATATTTGCAGGCACTGTTACATTCCGTACCATTTGGGAAGATGATTGTTCTTGATCTATTTGCTGATGTCAAACCAATTTGGAAAACTTCATTTCAGTTTTATGGTACTCCTTATATTTGGTAATTAACTCTCTAGTAGCTAATCCAAGTAAGATGTTTTATACTTTTCACTGAACCTTTATGCATTTCAGTATCAATAATAGTTATGCTTCCTGAATCTTACTCTGTTTCAGGTGTCTGTTACATAATTTTGGTGGTAATATTGAAATGTATGGCATTTTGGATTCAATATCTTCAGGACCTATTGATGCTCGTGTCAGTGAAAACTCAACCATGGTAAAGCCAGCATTCCTAGTATTTTATGTGGGCATATTATTGATTCGGCTTTCAGCAATAGTTTTTCTTTTTTTTTCTTTTTCATTAGAGCCTAAATGACGCAAGTAATGCAGATATGAAATTCTATATCCAATGTTGTTTTATGGACATATCTTGTAGCTTTTGTTCTATCTACTCTTCATTTCATTTAATTAAAAGTAATTAAAAAAAACTAGAAGATATTCAGATTTAGAGTTGAAAAATGTTCAGTAATTATCTCTCTCTATGGTATCTTGTACAGTCTGAGTAGATATTCAGATTTAGAGTTGAAAAATGTTTGGTAATTATCTCTCTCTGGTATCTTGTACATTCTGAGTGGTTTTACTTAAATTACTAATATTTCTGTAGGTAGGAGTTGGTATGTGCATGGAAGGAATAGAGCAAAACCCTGTTGTCTATGAGCTGATGTCAGAGATGGCATTTCGAGATGATAAAGTTCAAGTTCTGGTAATGTTGTTCTTAAGCTCTCTTTACTTGAACTACACAGAATGAGATTAGTATCTACCAGTTTGTTTGATATTCTTCTAATTGTTTATCATAATACCCGGTATATAGATTTTGCTATTTAGATAGGAAAATGACATATTAATGCCAGCATAGGAACTAGCTCCAGGAAAACTTCCTTAATTGTTTTGCAATGTGGTTGGAACTATGTTTCATCTAATGAACTTCAATGTGGACCAAATTTATATGGCTTTAGAAGGTGTGATGGGCACCCAAGTGGAATAGGGAAATCTAAGCTAGGTATTACGTAGGAGAACCAACCCATTTCTGTACCCTATAGAGTAGCTCATATTACTCAATGCAGGACTAGGCATCCCACATTACCTATGCACACTCCATTAGCTTCCTTGCCAGTTAGATTCCTCTACAGATAACCCATTTCAGACCTGTCAACCACAAGGTTTGATACTAATTGATGGGTACCCAAGTATCATGAGGAATCCTCCCTCAGCAATTAGTATTGAGGTGAGAAAATCAACCTACTTAAGTACTCCATGGAGTAGCTCATACTAGTCTATATGAGACTAGCCATCCCATACTACCTTGATCTTCATCAAGGTAAGACTTACTTGGATGAGCTTTCAAATAGATTGTTAGAGACGAAAAGATTTTGGTGTGCATTATAAACATTTATTATAAATTTCTCCACTGGCATGACAATATCTGATATACTGATGACATGATATATTTTACTGAGAATTTCTTACTGGGTCCTATTTATTCTCAGACCTTTAGAATTAGAATAATGAGTTACAGAAAATATTTCTACTTCTGATTTTGAACAGGGAACTAGGGCTTGTTGCCCTTTTGATTTTTGCAATTTGTGCTGCTTTTCCTAGGGCAGAGTTTTAGACACTAAATAATAAAAAAAAATGATTCATTTAATTTGAATGTGAGTTTATTAAGGGGTTTGATTGAAAGATATCAGAGTAAAGAGAGAGACTTACATATGGTTTTCATTGATTTGAAAAAAGTCTATAATAAAATACCAAGAGATGTATTGTAAAAAGCAATACAGAAGAAAGGTGTTCGTGTGGTTTATATTCGAGTAATAAAGGATGTGTATGAGGGCACAACAACAAGTGCGAGAACTCCTGAATGTGAGACAGAGGACTTTTCTGTATGGATAGATTTACATCAAAAATCATCCTTGAGTCTATACTTATTTGATTTGGTTTTGAATATTCTAACAGAACATTTATAGGGGAAAATTCCTAAGTGTATGCTTTTTGCGGATGATATGGTCTAAATTGAGAACTCAAGAGAAAATGTCAACTCTAAACTTGAATTATGGAGATATACTTTGGAATCAAAAGGTTTCCTCTTTAATAGAAGCAAAACGGAATATATGCATTGCAAATTTAATAAGAGACCAATTAGAAATGATTTAGAGGTAAAAATTGGAGAGCAAACCATTCCAGAAATGTCAAAGTTCAAGTATTTGGGGTCGATTTTACAGAATAATGATGAATTGATGGAGATGTTATGCATAGGATACAAGCTGGGTGGTTAAAGTGGAGAAAAGCTTGAGAAGTTATTTATGACTGTAAAGTACCTACTAAAGTTGGAAATTTTATCGAACTACTATAAGGCTAGCGATGTTATATGGTAGTGAATGTTGGGCTTTGAAAGGGCAACAAGAGTATAGGATAGAAGTAGCAGAGATGAGAATATTGAGATGAATGTGTGATCATATAAGAATGGATAAGATATGAAATAATTGTATACGAGAGAAAGTTGGAGTAGCACCTATCGAGAAGAAAATGGTGGAAAATTATTTAAGGTGGTTTAAGCACGTACAAAGAAGAAGACAATAAGAGCTAGTAAGGAGAGTTGATTAAATGGCTTGGAGTCCTATTAAAAGGCGTAGAGGGAGACCAAAAAAGGATACTAAGAGAAGTTATAAGGCGTGACCTCTTGATAAATAATTTATTTAAAGAGATGTTGTTTGATAGAGCCTATTGACGTCGTGTGATCTATATAGCTGACCCCACTTAGTGAGATAAGGCTAATATTGTTGTTGTTGAATGTGTGAGTTTATATGTGTAATCCAATCTATAGATGTTAATGACGTGCTATTCTGAAGGCCATTGCTTGTTGCCCTATGCCATGAACAGTGGGACAACACCAATGCCAATTTCATTTGGTGCAGTTGTGGCATGAACCATCTGTATAATGCACCATTGCCCCTGGCATGGGCAATTGCAGCAATTTGAATTATGGAATTTCTGATTAAAAAAATTGTGAAAGTTTAGTCATTTGTCTCATTCACATAGCCACCCTTAGTTTTATCCCATTCTCTTGTTCATCCTCTTACTTGCTGCACCAAAGTTTGAGGTTAGCCTCTTCTGCCATTCTTCCCCCATTATTCTTCTTTGTGAACTTTCTGATCATTCTGATTATTTATTCTTCTCTTTTTTGGGTTACTGATTCCTTCCTTAAAGTTTCCCTCACTGTCCTGTACCTCTATTCCCTCTCATAGATCTGGTTATTATTTGTTTTCCCTTCATATGTCATTTGAGTCTAGGACACTAGGTGTGGGACAGAATCACAGGTACACTTGATAACTTCATAATACGTGTGCTTGGGGGCTATGGCATTATCTATGTGATATGATTTGATTACTTATTCATTGATTATGTGATATGCATTGATACAAGTTTACAATTTGTTATTCTAGCCCAGATGCAGGCCTTGTATTTTTAAGACGAATTTTTAACTAATTATATCTAGTCCCCAAGAACATGAATTGACACACCTCCATAAAAATACTCCTGGTGTAATGCTAAAATTATGTACACTGAAAATTTTGAATTTGAAGCTCAGCAATAACTTGAATTTAGGTAGTATGGAATGGAAATCGGATTACACTTACTTAGATGATTTGATTTTTATCTTCTAGATAAGGTTAGAAGAATAATTTTAATCCCACAGAATACAAGAGTATGAGTTGGTAATTACTAACTCTGGGATGTCTGTGATCTTATTTCTCCCTTTTGCCTCTTACTATGCATGTTGAGTTGTGTGAATAAGCTAAATAATAGAATTAAGTTTTTATTATGCACCCTTGCAAACATGCTCAAGATGACCATGTGTTCATTTACAGATATAGTTTTCGTTAAAAAGTTTGTGTGTGGGGTTGAAAGTTAATGCTTTTGCAGGATTGGCTCAAGACCTATTCACAGAGACGATATGGTAAAGCAAATAATCAAGTTGAGACAGCTTGGGAGATTCTTTATCGTACAGTTTACAACTGTACTGATGGCATTGCTGTATGTCTTATGTATTGCTCTACTTGGAGATGCATTGTCTATCATACTAGTTGTTAAATTTGCTTTTGCACCCTTTAGATTCTTATCTATCACACTTTACCTGACACATTTTTGTATTTGTTCTTCGGTTTAAAGATACAAACTCAAAACTTTTACATCACAAGTTCAAGTGTGTGAGAGTGCGTTTCTAGGCAGATATGCTAGGTTCTTTTTCTTCAAGAAATGAATTGTGGATGTTTGAAACAGGTTTTGGGCATTGTATAAGTAGTTAGGATAAGCTTTTTGCCAAGATACGCACACACACACTCTCAAACACATCCAAGTTGCATGAACACAAGTTGCATTTTCTTAAGTTGAGATGTGTCATCAAGGCATGACTACTGATTTACACTGCTCTTTAATTTGTCACAGGACCATAACCATGATTTTATTGTAATGCTTCCTGACTGGGACCCTTCAATAGATTCTGAATCCAGCATGTCAAACCTCCATAAGATTAATCTCTTACCCCCCAGAAATAGAAGATTCTTGTCCCAGGAAACAAAGTCTGATATGCCACAGGCTCATTTGTGGTATCCTACTGAAGAGGTAACCAAAGCTTTACAACTATTCCTTGGTACTGGGAAGGATTATGCTGGAAGCCTCACATATAGGTAACCATAGCCTCACGTCTTCCAATAAAAGAAACAAGCATGTAATATGAACCAGTGACATAGAACGGCAAGATTGGTGGATGTCTGAAATATGAAAAACATCTTGAAGCTGTTTATTGAAATCACTCATTTCTTCTTGACAGGTATGACTTGGTTGACTTATCACGGCAAGTATTGTCAAAGTTGGCAAACCAAGCATACATTAAGGCAATTACATCTTTTCAGAAACAGGATATCAATGCTTTGCACTATTATAGCAATAAGTTCCTTGATTTGATAAAGGATATTGATTTACTGCTTGCCTCTGATGATAACTTCCTACTTGGAACTTGGCTTGAGAGTGCCAAGGGACTGGCAGTAAATCCAAATGAGATGAAACAGGTGAGCATAATGTTTTTTTCTTGTTAACCATTAGTTTATAGCGAGACTGATTTTTACAAAGCTTTGGTCTGCTGATTGAGAACATGCGGTAATTTTTGGGCAGCCAAAGGGATGCACATATTTAAAATGGTTCATTCAAATTTTGTTTAACATGTTTGATTCACTACCACTGAAAAGTCATTCCAAGGAATGCCAAAAAGCCTCTGTAAATTTATTGTTGGTGCTCTTCTTTTAGATATTAAACGGCCCCTAAATCTATCTCACTATACATAAATACTAATTTAATGTTAATTATCTCTAAACATTACAAGTAAAAAATTATGACTAAACTAACAATTTAATACTTGGATTGTTAGATTTATTTAGCTTTTGTCACTGAAAATTGCAAGTCCACGTGAAAATGACAAACAGGTTACTCCTTGCGACTCCTTTAGGCCACTTGACAGTAGGACTCGTGACAAGAATTGGTTATTATGAGGGATTACATTTGTTTACATGCTAATTTTTAAGGACTAAAGTTAAGTAGGAATAATTTAGGAGCCAGATTGTTAATTTAGGACTAGTTAGATTGTGATGGACTTCGTAAATAATATATATTTTGAATTTATTTGACCATAACAGACATCTGGATAAGAAGAAACATTAATAAAAGGTGACATCATGCCAATGGCCTAATAACTTAATGGCATCAACCCTTCCTAAATGGAGGAAGGTCATGGGATCAAGTCTCACCGATGACAAGTTGTATCTTAGGTATGTGCATAGGTGGGTGTATGTGTATTTATAGTTATTCCCAATAAAAAAAAAAAAAGAAGGTGACATCATAAGAAAATGAAATATACAAAACTAAGAACTAAGATTCATGCTCTTGTAATTTTGAAGAAGTTTTTGTCTCCCAGCCTTTTGCCTAAATTAAACACCAGTAAATGACACTCATTATTTAGTGATTAGCATCGATTAATGTGTAAACTTAGGCTTCATTTGGTATGATCATTGGAGAAGAATTCCTTTTTCCATTGCATGCAAATCGAGATATGAAATATCTATTATATTTCCATCATTATTACTACAGTAACTGTCTAATCCTTAATATTTTTTTATTTTAAGGGCATTGAAGACATTGCATAAAAAGTCACTTTTTTATTCCATTTCCTCTTGTCATTTTAGTTCATTATGTGTACCAAACGAATTCATAGTTTCCTTTTCTCCTCCAGTATGAATGGAACGCTAGGACGCAAGTTACAATGTGGTTTGACACCAATCAAACTACTCAAAGCAAGCTTCATGACTATGGTAAAATGCATTATAATAATGCTTTATAATGCCTCTCTCATTCTTTAGTTTTGGCTGATTTTCTGTTTTCCTCTTGTTCCATGATCAGCTAACAAATTTTGGAGTGGGCTTCTAGAAGGCTACTATCTGCCTCGAGCTTCAACCTATTTCAGTCATTTGTCAAGAAGCTTGAGGCAGAATGAGAAGTTCAATTTGCAAGAGTGGCGAAGAGAATGGATTTTACAGTCAAACACATGGCAAGAAGGTAATGAGCTTTACCCTGTAAAGGCCAAAGGAGATGCTCTTGCCATCTCCAAGGCATTGTATGAAAAATATTGTGCGTAATAAGTTAGTGGCTGGATCACAGAATTACAGATTATCAATTCAATGAACCATTTGCACTTTCAGATTATTCATATTCAAAATAATACCAAATCTTGTATATTTTCGAGCTGTTTATTGTGTTTCTGTGATTTATGCAATTATTTTGCCTAGGTTTGTTGGATGAAGTTATGGCATTCAATCTCCAACAATTCATTTAACTGAATATTTATATTAATTCAAATATGTCGTATATTCTGCGTATCTATTTGATTTTGATTTAATTTTAAAAAACACTCCTCATTTTCATGCATCTTACATGTTCTTCTTGTGTTATAAAATTTGTAATATATTACTTATCTTTAAATTTTATTCGTTCCTCTTAAAATTGCCCCCTGCATTTTAATTCTTTATAAACAAAATTAAATTAGAAATTGTTATCAACGCTGTTTGTGTTAATCTAATATCTTTTACAAATTACTCACTCCCTCATAAACACCTAGTTATTTATTGTGCAATTGTTATTGTTACTTTAACTTTTTTGTTCTCTTTTGTGAAATATTTTTGGATCAAATGTTTTTGAAGTTTAAACTCCTCTACAATGCACCACTGAATTTTTGTATTTTTTCTTAAATTTAAATATTCTTGTACAATGCATGATAGAATTGTGAGGGTTATGCTAGTTATAAATTATATTTTAGCCCCAAATGTAAGTAGAGTTCATTTCTTTGGATTTGAATGGATATCAATGACTACTGGCAGCATCCCTCCAACCGTTAATTTCCCTAAGAAAATCATAACTTAAAAAAGTGAGCTTCCATAAGCAATGACTAGGTCTAAAGTGAGAATAGACGGGGCACTTTTTCTGGCATGCCATCATGCTCAGCATCACTTATTTCTCGCTCAATCTTTTATTACCAATGGCAACACTGCTTGAATTGGAAAAATTGTTAAACGGACAAAAGATGAATCAAATTAAGCCAACTATAAATAAATATGTAATCTAATCAGACATTTTTTAATGAGGCTTGTCATAGACGTAATTACATATGTATTCGTATTTGACTTAATTTATCTATCTTTTATAATCAAATTTGAACCTTTCAATTGAATTTACTGTCGATCAAGACCTACCATGCCATGATGAGTCTCATTAGTCACCATGTTTCGTCTAAGATCCTCCGGATCATGTTGATTCATCGTCTTCATCGGCTACATGAGACTTTTTTACAGGTCCATGTAGTCATAATATGGCCTCTGGGAACCCAACCTTGCCTCTAAGGTATTGTTGCGTGGGAATATCGCATTTGTGGGTACTAGAAACTGTGTCTGGCTGTGATAAATTAGTTAGTGTCTCAGTACATGCCATAAAGGGTTCTAACAGTTGAGTTTGGCTCTCACTTTTTCTTTCCATAGTCTCCTTCCTCATATCTTCTAGTAATGCTTTGCCGGTGTCGATACCTGTTCGACATTTAAGTTGCAAACATGCCACAAGTGAGATCTTGCAGTCCATACTGCTGCAAGGGTTATTGTGTAATTAGCAATGCAAAACCTGAAATAAAACAACGAAATACGTACCTGCAAGGTAAGCACCATGGACATAACCATTAAATTTTTCACTTGTGTGCTCTCCAGTAAAGCAAATGCGATCCACTGGTGCCTGAACCATATCAATAGACGAATGAACCCAAAATGAAGGACAAATGTGGTTTTCCTAATTCTTGTTGGTCTCAGAATACAACAGATATTTAAATATATACATAGAGAACTGTACCTTTTTCTTAGCTGAAAAGCAGAGCCATATAAAACATATAAAGAACCAGAAAAATTCATAGTGCCTATAGTGGGGATGGTGTTATAGATGTGAAAACCGAAGTTTGAAAATATTTTATGGCTTCTCTAACACACACCATTCCCATTGTACCAAAAGCCTCATCCATACCAAAAGCCTCATTACTCATTCATTGACTCAAACTGGACAAGTAACACATAATGACTATAAGAGAACCGGAGGAAAAAAACCATCATTAGTAAACATCACACACAATGTTCAAACATTAAATAAAAAAATTAAATCATCAGATGGGAAATTAAAGTATGCCATTGCTTTCCTACTTTTGCCTGGTACCTCACCTCTTTATTTTCAATTTTCTTATGGGACGATTTTTCTGGAATGAAACCAACGACACAAATATTTTATTAAATTCACAGTATAATTACACTCATATCTTGTCATATTCCTCATGTCAAGCAACTTGTCACTTGGACCACAAGGAAGACAAACTGAGGGTTTGATTATTTAACCCTATGGCCAGCTGTAATTTCCTGGGGTGGTGGTCATCTCTAGTTTGTCTTTACATGCGCTTTAGAGCAGAATATAAAACAAGTATGACAGCATGCCACGACAGTTTTAGCAGAAATACATCCAGAAGCAACATTACCATGACAAGTAAAATATGTAAGTGAAAATGTAACATAGAAACAAACCTTAATATTATGGAAAAGTTGATTATTATTAGAGACAATGGGATAATTGCTGTAGCTGCAACGCTGGAACCTGTTATTCCACCAGCGGGGAACAAGTATAGCAATGGCATCTGGTATGTCTGGTCCAAACATATCCCTGAGTACTTCCATAGCTTCTTTCAAGGTCTCTTCATCAGATTGGGCTTCCACACGTTTTGATTCCTCATTTGTAAGTGTCACCACCAAGATATTAGAGCCAGGGTATGCGTTCTCCATGTTCTGCTTATCAGAGAAACAAGTCAGCAGACATCTTGAAAGGTTGTGGTGAGTAAACAAAGAGAGTAATAGACAATCAACTGCGCAAAATTAGAGCAAAGTAGTCTGATCCCGCATCCAAATTGTGCATTCATCTGAAGTTCAAAAGTCAATGCATAAATATCGACATTAATCGAAACAGATTAACTATACTGAAATGATATGATGCCTCGAAAGGTCAAAATTTTTGGGTCATCAGACAGATTCAGTTTTCTCCTATTAATATGCAATTTCATAATTTGAAATTTTTTATGACATATTATGTAGTATTCTACAGGAGTAAGAAACCAATGTTAGCTAGGAAACGCTATTAGTTCCCGTTACGAAACTCAAGTAACATGTAACTCAGAGATCAACATTACATTTTAGAGGTATATTGAACCATTTAACGGAAATGAAAATGATATATATCTGTCGTATACGGAAATAATAAGTTTAACTAAAGAGTTACAACCAAAGTATTTACAATTGTCTTCTTATAGAAGGTCAAAGTTACAACTTGAAATTAAAGAAACAGGTACCAAGCTATTTTTCCATACCAGACAAAAGAACTAATAATCAATTATTGCCTTTGGATTTAGTATGTTGAATTACAGGGTAAGAGGAATAAAAAAATATGGTAAAAGAAGCTTCGTGCAAACTTTAAACTCAATATTGCGTAGTTTAGTTTGAAATTACTCAAGGCTAGGAAATTAGAAAGTACGGAAGTTAATGAGATCCAATGAGCAAATTACAATTTATACAAAGTTGAGTTCACAAAATAGAAGGATTATGTACCCCTTGCATTGAGTTCATCATTATAATTACATTTATTTAAAATTGAACTGGACTCTACATATATATATATATATATATACATATCTTCGCACGCACATACTCGCTGGGGGATGGATCGAAAGAACAGCCAGAATTGTGCATATTGAAGGGCAAAAGCCTAAAGTAATATTTAAGCTGTATGGTTAAAATTCAACCTGAACTATTTTTTAATAGTAAATTGGCAAATTTCAGTAGAGTTTGTTCTTTCTTGGTGTTAAGAGAGCAGGCTTTTTGGCTACTTTGACACGAGAAACAAAATTTATATTCAATGGAAGAGATCACGCATATAATATAAAACAGAGAATGAAAATGATAATATAAAACAGAGGATGAAAATGGAGAGTTGGTTGAAAATTTCAAGCGCACCTGCCAAAATGTGTAGTAACCTCTCCGATCATGAGCATAGATGAAGAATTCCTTTTCGGGTCCACTTGGCCAAAACTTATACGGAAACTTGAGAAAGATTTTGGTGTACACCATCAGATCCAATTTCTCTATGGCTTCCGATTTCCACCTCTGCTTCATTATATTACTCATTTCGGTCATATTGAAACAGACAAATAGTGACTAATTAATACTACTTGCCAAAGGGAAAAAAATATATCAACTATTATTCACATGGTAGAATATAATATTTGACGATCAGCTTAGCTTATGGGACAGACAAAAGTATCTCAATGACAACATCCTTTAAATTAAATATAGTTCATACTTGGTTAAGTTTTTAAGTGAAAACTCATCAACCGTTAGACTGATGATAATAAATTTATTGCGTGTGATTCAAGCATAGCAAACTCGGGAGACGTACCACATGCATTTATTTATACAGGTTACGTAAAATCCATCCAACCAACATAAGTTAGCAAGGGTACCCTAATAATGCACTCATAATCCTATTCAGAGAAATTAATCCCGCTAAAATTTTTCTAAATAAATTAAACTTACAAGTTGATCAAATTCAACTCTGATGAATATTTAATAATATTTATTATTTTAATAAAATTTACTTTTACTATATTTGTGTTCATTGTTTTTTAATGATTAACTTAACTTATTTATCTTTAAACGAGTAAAAATTTCTTAAAGTCTCTGCTAATTTTTTTCCACTACGTACTGCACGGTTCTTCCGTCCACCTTATGGAATCTGACGATCATATCTGGAAATACTATTACAGCAAGTTTAGACCGACGAAGTTTCCTATGGTGTCCATTACAGAAACTCCCTATCTGCTACCCTTTAACCTTTTCAAATTTTATTCCAAATGCAGAACCCCACATATTTCATGACAGTAAATATAAATGAGTATATGATGCACCTATCGCTATTACCGACTACAAATGCAAGTTGGAACCCTCCTCCGACCACGTGGTGACCCAATCAATAGGACCACCAATAAATCATCACTGATGAGACTGCAGATGAGCAATACCGTGGATCATGCAACCCCCGGTTTATGCACATGAAGACACCTCAAAAATCTGTCTTCTACTAGCGTCATCAACCAGGGAGCTCAATTTAATTAATATATATAAATATAAGACTTGCTATCCCTATATTTTGACTTTCTCAACCAATGATATTTGAGACTGTGATCCCGCCATAAATATCATACCAAAATAGAATCGGTCAAAACAAAACCCTTGTGAGAAATACCACCTTGTTGGTACGTCTTAAAATGGCTAGATTCTTGACGGGGAGGGGGTTTTGATAGGGAGAGCTTCAAAGCTTTGAAGTCCAGTATATCTTAGCTATTAAATTTAACATTTATTTATATATAATAATACATTATTAAGTTTAACACAAGTTTTAAAACATTGACAATTAAAAATTCAAGCACTCCCTAAAAATGGTATGTGAATTTTATACAATTCTATTTTTGCGTCATTTTTATTGAATACATAATTATATTAATATAGAATATCTAGAAATGAGAAGTTTGGCACCAATAATAAGAATAATTTTGTAGAGATTTCTGTTTTATATGGTTGAATTGGGTAGAGTTTTTCCCCCTTTTGCCAGAGTTGAAATAGGCAGAGTTGTGTTGTGTGTGTAGTACTTCCAAATAAGACATACTAATTTGTAATCGAAGCATTTTTGTATAAGGATTATTTATGTCTACTTGTCCCCAAAAAGACGTGAAAGGGAGAGGCAAGCAAATAAATAAAGAGGAGACATACGGGCAAGGGTGGATGAAACGCAATGAGATCGCTCTGGAGAACGCCGATGCTGACAGAGAGAATCAGGTAATCTGCTTCATAAATGCAACCATCCTCCGTTAACACCGTAACGCCACTTCTCGAATGATGTAATTCCCGAACGACCTGTACGAAACCATGTAAAAATTATCAACACTACAGTACTTCAAAATATTCCCAATAAATTGAATTTAATAATAATAATAATAGACCACCACCACGACGAGATTTCGAAAAGTGAAGTTTAGGAAATGAATTCGGGAAGGATTCATTACAGAGGAATTTGAACAGACTTTTAATATCATGTTTTGGTAAAAAAAGAAAATGGGTTTCAACAAGATTAAAAAAAACAGAGAGAGAGAAAGAAAATTTATGTTAATATACTTAGTTTTTAATTAAAAAATATTATTAATTATCAAAAATATTAAAATTTTATAATTAGTTACTAAATATGTTATGGTAAATGTTTTCTCATTTTCTTTCTTTAAAACCATTTTCCTTCTCCCAAATATCACATAAGATCCATACAACAGTATCTGTCTCTATGTCCATACGTTTCTGATCTTTGAACAAGTGAGGTAAGCATAATAAATGGAGATGCTGACAAGACTGCCTCCCCTCATGTTACCGGATATGAAATGACTTGGGTCACTTGACACCAAGTTATTGCTATTGGGTCAATTCAAACAGTGTTCATGGTAACAAATTTAAACTGGGACTATGGGGCCTACTAATTTATGAAGGTTTTAAAAGATGGTACTAGAGCTCATTTAGTTATTTGCCGAACAAATTAGCCTGGATCATGGGTGTGGGGTCCCCTGAAGGGTTCGGCCTGGGAAGAACATATATAAATGTCTCTCATGAGAAGCAAAGATAAGGCACCCAAAAATGCTAACTTCTCAGTTCTCCCCCTCTCAAAAAGAAAAGGTGAATGTAGTAATAGTAATAATAATATAATAATAAAAATATAAATGAAATGTGTAAATGTTGAGAAGTTGCACTTAAAAAAAAAAAGAAAAATTGATGGCCGAACTCTTGAAAATTCCTATGCGAAATTTTATCTGGATGAAAAGTGAAACTTTCAAATGCGGATAGCCAATTTTACATGTGTATAATAACGTATTGTATTATATTTATTACACATGACTAAACAAGTAAAATATTTCTTATTTCATAATCTATTAATATAGATATTTAGTCTATTTATCTTTATCAAAAGCCTCTTTTTGGGTTTTATTTACCTCTCTATAAAATCTTTTTTTTTTATTTTTTGACTAGAATTCTGTCATATGTTTGATATAGTGATATCTTTCAAACTATTCTATTATTTTTCAAAAAATAATTTTATCAAACAAACTTTTAAACGATTTGTCCCAGTATTGCTTGACAATTGCTTGTTTAATTCTTAATCAAAATATGCGTAATATATACTTGGATTGCTAGAGAAAAGAAATGCAAAATAAAATCTTAGAACTATCCCTTTTTTTCTATAAAAAGCAAAAAGATCTTTTTTCTTTTTTTTTTTTAATGAGCACTAAGGGTATACCGTAAATATCCATCACCTACAAATATATAAAAAATTAACTGTGGCGAATATATCTATTACAGAATATATTTTTCATTTTAGTTACTATTTGGAAGTTAAAAATAGTTTAAAAAAAAACTTGAAAAGTGTGAGTTGAGACCATAGCGAGAGTGTGAGAAACATCGCAAATATAATAACAAAAGTGGATCACCTTTGAAAAGTCATTATCTGTAAACTGTTGAGAGGTGGGGCAATCGAACAGTAACCAAATAACAAAAAGAAATCAGTGCAAACGCATGCAACCAAACTTAAGATCATCATTATATTTCCCCGATGGCGTATTATCAATCTAATTCCGTTTCCCCTACATGAATGTGGATGTGGCAACTATTGAGATTTGAGAATTAACACTATCCTGTGGCTCCGTACTGGACGCGTCGAGTAAGCTGGGAAGCTTGCAGTTCTTTCATAAAGACAATTTTATGGTATCATCTATGGAATGTGCTCCTTTTTATGCACTAAATTTTGTTCATTGAATTAATAATAAAAGATCATTTCAATATTAGTAATTAGTTTAGTACACAAAATTTTGCCACATATACATAATTAATAACACATGCCACAAATAGCACTATTTGCCTTCGTAAAGAAAATTTGAGGAGAGAGAGCTGAGTACAGAACACTACCTTGTTAAGTTGGAGACGATCGTCCAAGATTTTACCCTCCGAAGTATGGAGAAAATCTTCGGCCAATTTGTATAGCAAATACTCAAATCCTCTCTCATCTGCAACTAAAAATTCTCTCTCCCCGAAGTCTACGAATGTAGATATCGGCTCCACCTCTACATTCAAATTTTCATTTTACTCTGTAAGTTTCTAAATCTAGAAGAGAAAAAATGCGAATTGAAACAGGGGAGGGACAAGGAGAGGAAACATGGCTATTTCTAAGAGGCGCGTTTTGCTTTTAAAAGAAATTAAAAAGTAAAGAACAAAATATTCTATATTAAAAATTATTTATTTTATTTAATTAATTATTTACCAAGATAGTAATGTCCAAATATACTCACTTTTTCTAAAAAAATCTGAATTCATTCTCTATAAAATCATTCCAAATATTATTATTTTAAGAAAATCCGCTGAGCTGGATATGACTATGCTTTTCCTTTTTATTTCATGAAAAAAGCAACAGTGATTTTTGGACGAAAAGAAAAGGAACAGTGATGAAAATTCAGTAATAAGTTGTGATGTGAACTTACCTGCCATTTCAAAATCATGGAGGATGAAATCAATGGCTAGCTCTATGGGCGTCTTCGGTATCCTAACAAGGAGCCAGAAAGTGATAGGAAAACATAACAATCAAAAACTTGAAAATGAAAAAATAAATAGCTCCATGATGACATCACACGCCGATTTCACTGATTTTGCGGCTGAAAATAACGAACTTACGAAGAACCGGTGGGAGGTTCATCGCCACCAAGTTCCTGATTCCTCAAACTTTGAATTGCCGAGTCCACCGCCCTTTTGTACGAGTCAGCAGCGATTCCGCTCGGAATGATCTTCCCACTGCAACTCGCTATGGCAAACTCAGATTAAATTCACCAAAAGAATAATTTAGGCCAAAACACCAAATAGCAATAGAAAATATATATTTCAAGTGAATACATAAATTAGTAATTGTTAAATTAATAAATATATAGTTTTCTAGAGAAAAAAATATTTACTCAAATACTATATCTTAACCGAAGCGACGCTGGTGCTCAAATTCGCCACCGAACGTAGCAATCGTTCTCGAAGTAAGCGTGGAGCCACCGAAGCGTATGAGGCGTAACAAACAATCCGACATGACGCTGCCAAATTGCTCCACCGCGCAATGCGTGCTCAATTTGCCTATCGCCACGACGAATGATAGACAAAAACCCGCACGACAGTGGCATATTGTTCCGCCTCCACCACCGATGGAAAACGGTATAAAATCAGAAAATAGAAAGACATGTTTCAGAGACCTGCGATCATAGATGTTGTAGCGCGCATTGCTATAGTCAGAGAAGAAGGTTCGGAGGCCTAATTTGGAGGCGAGTTCCCAAACAGGATTCGACTCCCTGCCTCCGACTCCGGCAATCCAACCGGCCCCAAGCTCAGCCGACAATCCTGCGAAATTTTCCTTTCGGATCCTACCGCCAATACGGTCGGAAGCCTCCAAGATCACCAGGTCCTTTATGCCATTCTCGGCCAAGACCTTCGCCGCAGTGATACCTTAATTTTTACGCAAAATGAAAAAACCAAAAAAAATCAGAATTACGTGATGAGAGCTTCGCAGAAGTACATATTCAGATATGAATAGAATCAAAGAACTATTGGTGTGGCAGTACTCACCGGAGACACCGGCTCCGACGATTATGACGGAGGAGCGAGAGTGACAATCCATAAAGGTAAGGAAGTGAGGCAGAGAGAGAGAGCGAGAGATTTGACAATATCTATATATTAGAGAGGATCTTAGAGAATGCGAATATCTTGGCAGTATAAGCAGAACTAGCGGGAGTAAGTTTATATAGTTTCTTCAGGCCTAGAAAAATGTTCAAACCCGTTTTTTTTCAGTTGAATTAGTCAAGAGGACTTCTTTTTGGGCCAAACTCGTGAAGGGGATTAATCTCACTCATGAGTAATTAAGTGTTGATCAAGTACAAGGTACTCAAATCTCTTTAAAATCATAAGTTTGAATTTTGAGAATAAAAAATCATGTTGGAAGAAGTTAGAAGTCGTGTTCAAAGATAAAATAGGATTGCTATCCCTCTAGTTCTATACGTAATCTTCATTGTATAAAGAAAAAATCATATTGAAAAAATTATTTCTAGTTGAATCCACAGTGCTCAAATTTAACATGATAGTAACAGATAAAGAGATAGTTGTAAAAAGATTGAAATGAAATTTAAGTAAATTATATATAACTAATTTCACCAATAAATGATGTATATAATACTCCCTATGTATTATGAGTCATTCTCCTGATTGATACAAATTAAGAAAATTAGTTAAAAGAAGTTTTTGTTATTAAATTTGTCAAAAGTTACATCCATCTTCTGAAATTACTTTTAATTAAATATAATAACTATTTCTAATTCATCTTAACTAAATGCAAATAAATAAAGGAATTTGTGGAAAAAGTATTAGGGCCTGTTTGATAATGTTTTCTGTTTTATTGTCCTGGAAACAGTTTTATAAAACTATTATTGAGAATAAGTTTTGAAAACAAGAAAACAAAAAAAATTGTTTGAATAATTGTTCTCAAAATCATAAATAATAAGTGATAGATGAGTTATTCAAAATTTATAACTTTACCATTAATGAGGTTAATGTTTCTCATATTTCCTTGTGTTTTCCAGAACAAAAACTACAAAATACCTTTAAGGTGTTTTGAGTTTTCTGTTCTTTTATTTTTCTGTTTTCTAGTTTACCAAATAAGTTTTCTGAGGTTTTTTGTTTTCGAAAACAGAAAAACTATTTTTAGAAATAGAATCAAATAGACTCTTAAATATTCTAACTACTTTACAATGTGACTTATATTTAGAAATATAAAAACTTTCTAAAATGTAACTTATAATAAAAAATAGAGAGATTATATAACCAACGAAAACATTAATTGCCAATCTCATTGTAACGTAAGAATGAAATATTTTGAAGAAAACAATCTTCTTGGTGGCAAAAAACAAGAAGAAAAATCTTATGCATTGAACCAAATAAATCTAGTAGTTATAGATGTTTTGGAACTTGTTTTATTATTTGAATTTGAATTTGAATTTTGAATTTAAAATTTTGATCAAATTAATATATGCTTCCATCAAAAGATGTCTGAGTTATTATTAATCTAATCTAATTTATAAAACAATGCTAAATGCTAAAGATCACCTGTACATCGTGCATGGTTTAAAAAATTATAAAATTACGAAAATAATCAACTTGCAATGAATTAATCGGAATTTCTAAATGTCCCATCCCAAAAAAATTATAAGAATTTTATGAGATTGATACAACCACCAGGAATTATTAAACTCATATGTTTTTTATTTGAAAGAGATTCATTGTGTCTTTTTCAAAACGTTGATTTTGCATGATGTTTGATAAAGGACGCACAAGACAACATCAACGAAATCGTTGTTGTTGCACACAAGATTGCTTACAAAAAAATGTAGCTTGACAAGATATGTCATTGATTCATCTCTATTAAATGTTGGGAATACTTTGGTTAAAAATATATAAACTCCTTCATGTCAAACAACACAAGCTTAGTCATGTAGTTTTATTTTCAACATTTGTAAGGTTCAAATATATTTTAATCAAGTGGTCAGGGTGGAACGGGGGGTTAGTAGATATTCAAGATTAAAATCTTTCTTATGGAAAAAAATATATACATTTTGTTCTCCTTAATGTTATGAATATTTTAATTTGACTTTTTTCATTTAAATTTATTTGACATTGGATCATATTTTCAGGTTGTAACGTAATACACTTTTTAATTAAGTGGGATCTTAAGGAATCAGTCGTATTATTTATAGCTTGCAAATTGTGCATTTTACCATAATTATATATTTTATATTGAAATTCACATTGCTCATAAATTATTAAGAATTTCTTATTTTTAATATATAAATGAAACACATTTGCTAGTTTTGAGTTTGATACCATACATCAATCTATTTTCTTCTCATTTCCTTTTAGTTTTTTTAATTTTGACATATTTTTAATTAATATCAATTTCAATATTAGTATCATGCATTAATATAAAATACAAAGTTTATAACAAACAATATTATTCATAATTTATGGATATTGAAAGCTTTTCTCATATTTCGTGGAATGTACCTAAAAATATATCTAATACTCTAATTTTAACCCCAAAAAAAAAACAATGAGCAAGATGCACAATCTCCAAAGATTTAAGGAATTTCAAATTATTTAAAGAAAATTTTTTAATAGGATGAGATTATATCTAGGTTTCATATCACTCATATGTACAATATTAATTATTTTGGATATGCCTTATCATCTCTCCAGATGACTTTTTATGTGCAAAAGGTTTCATCATCACTATTTTATCAGCTTTATTCATAATGACAAAAATTTGATTTGCGAACGTACGGGAGAACATCAACTTTGATTAACTATTCTGACTAATAACACAAAAGATAAATCAAATAAAATAAAAGTATGTGACTGTTATCAATATGTAAATCATGTGATATAAATCTGGTTATTAATATTTAAATCATATAATTAGCAAGTTTTTTACTATAGTTGATAGTTGATACGGAAGCCTATTTTAATTATATATTTAAATATGGAAGGTAGTCCTAAAGTGTGCCATTATTGTTTAAAACGACTCATCACCAACTGAATAGATGTTATAGACTTTTATTAGCCAATACCAATTTTTTATATCACTAATTGTATGTCTTTTCCCCCCCTATTCATGTATAATTTTGAAATTGTCTAAAAAAATTATATTATGAGATAATTCTGTAGAAAAAAAATTAAGTTACATGATATTTATGAGTGAGTCTTATGAAAATTTATCCTATATATTTCTTTTTCCTTTTAACAAATATTCAATTTCTCGGATAAGAAAAGTTTAACTTTGCATGCATGAATCAATTCGACCAAAATTTACTCTCTGTCCAATCTTCCTTTTAGATCATCCATCTTCACTGATATTGTTTGCACTTAGAATTCTAATCATCAATGTACAGTCAATTTCCATTCAATCTGTTATTAGGAGGTCATGTCAAAGTCTTTTAAATGTTTCCATCCTCTCTACAGTATCATAAATTTAAGTGAAATGACATTATTTAAAAAAAGATTTTTCAATAAGAATTGTTTCTACCTCATAACTTCTCTCTCCTTGTTTGGTTTACCTTTGTAAAACAAAAAACTCTGATTTTTAATTAGGGTTTTCTTAGAAGAAACACTTAATAAAATATAAATTGCTTTTTAAAAAATTGAAAAATGAGTTAAATTATAATTTTGGAAAATGAAGAAAATAGTTACTTTTCTTTTTTCAAAATTATAATTTTGGAAAAAGAGAGGATATTGATTTTATGTTATATATCTAAAAGTACTTTAACTCTTAGTCAAACTATGATTTTATAAAAAAAAATCTAAAAATAACAACTTACAACAAACTTATTTTTATTAAATTTTATTTATTTTAACTTATTTTTATAAAATTGAAAATCAAACGGGCCTCCGTCAACTTAACAATACTTCAATGAACCCATATCTAAAACATTTATAATTTATTTACCAAAAACATTTATAATTTATAATTATTTTAGTTTACTTTTTTATTTTATAATAATAATAACAACAACAACTAATCTTACCAACTCAAGTTAGCATAAGAAATAGGAACTTTCATTATTTAAGCAACTAGTTTATAGTTTAATTTTCAATTTTTGTATATGGAGTAAATCTAATTGAAAAATATCTATCTTTTGTCGTAAGTTAAGATTAGTTATGTAAACACTTCAATATTAGAATATTTAGATTAAAAAAATTTTAAAATTGAAATTATTTTTAAAGATTATTTTTCATTGAGTTTTGAATAAGTTAGGATCTTGTTTAAGAAAAATTATAAATTTTAATAATTTTGTAGTAATTTTTAAAGTATAAATTTTTGAAAAATATGATAATAATTTAGTGCTTCAAAAATAGTTATAATGTTTCAGTTCCTTTAATATCAAAATGTTAGCATCAAATCTTTAGTTGTAATTTTCCCTATCAACAACATGGTCTGGCTCATGTTTCTGAATCTCCTATATTTTAAATGAAATTTTGTGCCTTTGTGTATCCAACAAATTAAAATTATATCAGTGAGTGATTACTGGATCCAAATCCTTGATAAAGCCAAAAGGAAATTATTTATTTATTAAATCAAAGAGAGGACTTGAAATGACATAATTTGAATGAATCTATATAAGCCAATGGGCAATGAAAGATTAGATCTATTGAACAATGAACCATTCATTATTGCCCTTTATTTTGAGGCCACACATTTTCCTGAAATCTCTACCATTATATTTCTATGACTATATATGTGAAAACAAATTAGACATATCAAGCTTAATTATTAATATTAAACTAGATTCTGATATTACCTTATATATTAGGCCCACATCTTTTATCATATATCTTTTTTTTCAATAGAATGATCAATGTCTTGTTCGTGTGCTATCTAATAGAATATGATTAAGATTAAATTTATTACAGTTCAATTTTTAGCTTTATTTTATATAAAAAATGTATTTAAAATTAACAAAATTAAAACTAAACTGGATCATATTCAACTCTGCTAAATATGCAGCAAAAATTTGATTGGTAGAACTAAGATATATAATCTTTTTTTTAGATTAAACACTTGTGGCTAAATAATTAAATGAGTAGATTGTTAGAATTGTAAAAATGTAAACAGAAAAAGCATAACTTAATTTATATTTTTATAATTAATCAAAATAAGCTATAAATTCTAAAGTAAATCGCATGATTTATAAGTTATAAATAATATGACTTATTTTTTACACTCCATGCAATGCATCAAATATCCTAATAGTAGTGTGAAGCATCCTATATGTTGTTAGTCATCAAAGAAATGTTACTAAAAAATTAATCCTTTCAAGAGAGAATCTAAAGCAAAGTTTGGTGAGACTAAATGGAGATGCTCTACTACTAGCTAGAACCATGCTCCAATAAGAGAGATGGACACAGAGATAGGTCCCACTTGACCTCTCTCATTGAAGCATGGTGGTGTGATACTACCTAAAATCAAGAAGCAACTTGTGGTGATGGAAATAAAGCATAATAAACATTATAAAAGTAATAAATTTTCCCATGTAAACCAAACTAAACTAGAATTACGTTTGGTATATGGAAAAAGAATTTAAGAAATGGAAAATGTGTAAGAAATAAAAATTATGTTTGGCACATGGTAATATGATTTTATTGAAGAGAGATTTTCTCATATTTATGGAAAAAAGTTTTCTTATTCTCTTTCCCATTTCTATTTTGAACCAGGAGCTGCCATAAGAGATGTAGTTATTGACATTTGTGGTGTGTGGCTCTATTGCAATTTGTTACAAGTTGCTTGTTATTTGGAATCCAGTTGAAGCATACTTGGGCAAGAAAGGACTATTTAGGATAAGGTATTTATTTCACATGGGAAAGTAAAGAATGCTCATGACAAGTTGAAAGATGCAAAAGTGAAAAGCACACACATTGTGAGGCATATTGTTCTTCACTATTGTGCTTCAAAGACTTGGATGCAAGAGTTACAGCAAATCCATGTGCTTTCCTATAACACTTGCTCACTTTTCTGACCAGTTTGGAATCTTAACCTTATGCAATTAATTCCATGCTGAAACCAAGAGAGGAATCAATTAGACATAAAACTCTATAATTAATTAGGATACTACTAATCAACATACTCCTTCCTTCCGATCTTTAATATAAAACTTTTAATCGAATCACGCGAATTAAGAATATAAGTCAAAATTAATTAACTACCTCGATTTATCCAAAAATTTAATATTTTTCTAAAACTATCCTTATTTAATTTCTTTTTCACTCTCTCTTTGGAATAGATTAAATAGGAACATTTTTTTAATATATAATAAATATTACTTCCTCTGGTCCTCAATATAAGACTCTTTTAAATGAATTACATGAATTAAGAATGAGAGTTAAAGTTAATTAACTATCTCGATTTTTCCAAAAATCTCAATATTTTTCCAAAACTACCATTATTTAATATCTTTCTTTTTCTCTTTGAATACATTAAATAGGGATATTTTTTGTAAATGTATAATAAATACTATCTCATATATTGTAAATGATCTTATATTTAGAATCAAGGTAAAAGACTATATATATATATATATATAGGACTAGAGGGAGTATCCTGTATATTGTGAAAATCCTATATTTAGGATTAGGATAAAAGATCACATATTCAGGATCAAAGGAAGTAGCATTTGAGTGGGATTTACGCTCGGATTTCGCTCATCGAATTAGTATGAATTTGAAGGTTGTAATTATTGTTGGGGTTGGATAGCTTCATGTAAGAATAAGAGAGAGATTTATTAGGTCTTTTCGGGTTTTTTTTTGGTTTGGCCAAGTATTTGGTCTTCTCGGTTAAACGTCGAGGATGTTGTAATTTTGATTTCGTCAATATTATAATTTACAGACGATATTTTAAATATCTAAATGAAAGCTCTTTAACACCAATTAATTTTAAGATACAATTAGATTGAACAGAAGTCGAAGCCTGACCTGATCAGAAGCTGCACAGTTTACAGTTCCTTATAAACTGTCTGTTTCCATTAGTTTTTACATATTTATTATTTAACAAGATAATAGTCAATCTTATCATGCATATATAATATATTCCAAGTGGGTGTGTCTGTTGCATATTATTTATTTTGGCCAGGCATCTATGAAAAGGGGGTGTTGTAACTTGTAGGTCTGATTATCTAAACTTCCGGGGTGCAATTTAAAAGTTCATATTATTTTTAATGTAAAACCTTAAAATATTAAGTGTACGAATCTTAAGTGCGAAAAAAGTGTATGAATCTTTTTTATTTATATAATTTTTTAACAATTCGAAGTTTAGTTAACTAGTCACGTTTTTATTAACTAATCCCAATAGATGAGTATTAATTAATTGTGTGATGAATCTATTGTTAGTACAATTTTTTTTTGGGCACAAAGTCTATTGTTATATAATTAAACTTGTAGAAATTTCATTCTTCTTTTGTGAGTTGCCCGAAATTCCAAATACAAGTTGGGAGAAGTGATGTGTTGCCTTGAAAATAAGGGGGGAAGCTAGAAAAGTGGATTGGTAACGCTTCAGATTTCAAATTGACACAAAAGGGAGAGTGAATGCTTTGTAGAGAATCCGACCATCCTCCCTTTCCATCCATCACAAATCAATCACCACCCAATGCTCTTCCGGCAATTCACTCCCTCCACTTCCTAAAAATTGTCGTTTTAAACCTTTTTTATACAAATCAAAGAAATTATTAAATAATTTAGGACAGTGTAAAATTTAATAATATTTTATCAAAATATTCTTAATTTAAATGTTCTATTAAATGATTTATTTAATATTAATGAAGAAAAAACAATAAAACAATCCATTAATGTTTCATTGAAATTCTAAAATAATAAATAATGTAAAAAATCTCAAAAATTCTAAAGTAACATTTTTTATGAATTGGAAGAAATACAATGTTGCATTAAATTACTCTTAATTTGAATTGAGTTAAGTTAGACCATAAATTTGTAAAACTCTTCCAACGGGATTTAATATATATATTACTCATATACTATATAATATATACACTCATAATTAAGAAGCATTAGCTTTTTTTATTTGGTTACTTGTTAGAAGCACTAACTTGGTGAAACTAAAATGCTTCTCCTGAATATATTGCTTCACGCTATAGCTTTCGTTGTTCCAAAGCTGCCAAGTGAGCTTCCACATATGCAGCATCTGAAAATCTTGAGTCACATTCGTGAAGAAAATTCAAGTTCTTATTCTTGAAGTAAAAGCAATATCATTTTTTATTAGCTAGGCTTAATTTAACTCTGAAAAATACCTAAAATATCTTTTTACCCGACCCAAAAACGACTCTAATATATTAATGACTGAATCAAAGATATACTGTGTGAAAACGAAACAGTATTATTGTTCAAAGCCGTGTTCCTTTCACACAATCTGAGGATTGTGACAAAAAATAATTTGAAGTGCTTAATTATGCTTCAAGTGAAAGCGAAATTAATGATGCTAAACCGTGTTTCTTTCCAACAATTTGGATAGTGATTCGTGAAGAACATGGGAGTGCTTGTTCTACAAGTGAAAGTGATGTAAATTATGCTAAACCGTGTTCGGTTCACACAGTATATCTCATTATTAATTTCCTACAGCCATCATGGCATTTGAAAATAATGAACAAATTATAGTGACTTGGACTTTTTCTAATGGAAAGTTCTAACACTGCCTTGAAGCTTCTGTTGAAAAAATACAAAGAGAACAAGAACATGGGATATTATTGAAACGAGGTACAATTGATTTAACTTTTGTTCTAGCATGATGCCATTATATAGGTTTTAAGGAGCTTTAGTCAATTACCACACCATTTTTGCATTTCACCTGAATTTGATGAACAAATAATAATAATTTGCATAATAAGAAAAGTTACACATGAGGAGCCAATGAAAATTAGTCAAATTAGTAAGGATGTGATTCATATCTTATAAAGATATGAGTTTAAATCTCACTACCAATATAAAGATCTTACTAGCAGGTAATTTTATACAAACCTTAATGAGTCCCTTTCAAAAATAATTTTTTTAAAGATAAAAATAATTTAACATGAATATTTTCTAAAGTCATCATGCTCGTTGAAGTTACCATTAATTTAATCTGATGGTCCAAAAAGAGTTACCATTTGATTTTTTTTAATTTAGATATTTTTTATAGAACTAAGTAATTTAATTATCCAAAAAAATGTGATTTTTTGTGGATAAAAATATTTTTTCAAGAGAAGTGAAAAGTAGGGAAGAATGGGCTTGTTTACATGTTGGGTTAGCCTTATTAGAATTAGTTTATAGTATATTTTTTCAACATTTGTTAGTAATCAAACACTTCAGTTTCAGGTCCCAAAAAAAAAAAAAGAGTTCAGTTTTTCTTTTCTTTTCTTTTCTTATCTTATCTCCTCTTTCTCTTATTTATTATTTTTAGCAATTTAAATTAAATTTTAAGGCTTTAAATTATCTATTTATTTTAAAATTTTAAAATCTTAATTAAAATATTAAACTTAAATTACTAAAATTTAATTTGAACAATACAAAAGAAAAGAAACAGAAAAAAATGGACAGAAAGAGCGGCATGAAAAACAATTTGGTCTTCTATTTGTGTTGGCCATTTCTCTCTATAAAATAGTTCGTCGTGAATAATTTGTATTTTTATTTAAAAATGATTTGAAAATTTATAAATTCACCATGTAAGATAATTGAAATGTAACCCATTAAATATAAAGTATTATCAAAGAAATAAAACTCACTTGTCCTGAAAAATAAAAAATGCATGATAGGCATGACCCATTGTTGGATATGACATTTGGTAATGATTCATGAATTATATTTTCAAGTCCCTTCCTTTGACAGACGCCACAATTAGCACTACCAGCTAATATTATCAAATGCAAATTGATTATCAGCCGCAAAACCCAGAAAAAAATTAAAAAGATAAGGATTCCTGTCAAAATCAGTCTTTTTGTTTTATTAAAAAGTATAACTAATAATTTTAATTGAAAAATATTTATACTCATTTTTAAATTTTAAAATTATTTATTAGAAAGTAAGATTAAAAATTTGAAATAAATTATACAAACTTCTCCTGAATTTTACTAAAACTATGTGTGTATTTTCTCTATTTTCAAAACCAAGACGAACTTCTCTTAAATATTATCAAATTTTATATACATCTCTTTTCTATTTTTAAGCTTTTGAAATAAAGAGAAAATTATACAAAACTCTTGCAAGTTTTGTTGAAATTACACATACTTTTGTCTGTTATTAAAATATACATAATTTTTTAAGAGAATAAAAAGGATTTCTGTGTACTTTTAGCAAAGGTTGGAGAAAATACTTGTAATTTATTATTTATTTAAAAATTTGTGTAGGCTTTGAATAAAGTATGAGATCTATGTAATTTTAAAAAATTTAAAAGAGTTCTATATATATAATTTAATTTGTATCCATTTTTAAAATAAAAGAGAAATTCATGTAATATTAACAAAACTTAAAGGATGTGAGAATAATTTTAGAACCTTAACTTGATATATTAATAGTAACTTTTCTGCAGTTGAAACTTTTGGTTAAAACATTTTTCAAATATTTTTAAATTTAAATCTACTAATGTAAATTCCTAAATTTCAAATTCATAATTTTTCATTTTTTACGTCAAATAATCCAAAGTTTCTAGTCATATCAAGTTTTTCATAGAAGGAAGCTCTCATAATGCTTCCTCTGGTCCTATATATAGAATTTTTTATCCTAGTTCTAAATATAAAACCCTTTACAATATACAAGATAGTATTTATTATACATTTTCAGAAAAATGCCTCTATTTAATGTATCCAAAGAGAAAGAGAGAGAGATTAAATAATGATAGTTTTAAAATAATATTTAAAATTTTCTGAGAAATCGAGCTAGTTAATTAGTTTTAATTTCAATTCTTAATATGCGTAATTCGGTTAAAATTATCTTATATTAAAGATCAGATTAAGTATAATTTTTTTTTCTATTTATAAAACTTGGCTTTGAGATCTTATTTTTAAAAATATTGGGTTGTTCGTCATGAGACCCAACTTTGTGTCAGCTGAGTGGCTTCTTTTCTTGGCTTTCCATTAAAGGATCACCATCCAAAAGTATCGGACTAAGGAGAAGTGGATAATTCAGCAACGCATTTTGGGATAATATGTTGTCACGTGAAAGGCACGAAGCACTATAGACTTTGCCGTTTACTCTCAATGGTAGGTCGGTCGGTCGGTCGGTCTTTCTGTGTGATGAAATGATGATTCCAAAGCTTCTTGGTTAAAGAAGCATACACATAGTACTTCTTTTTGTCACTCTCAATGTTGATTACTCCTTTAGAAGTTTCCTGCACTTACCTAATTAGGTTGGTGGTCAAAGAGGGTCAAGTCTTTCCTATGATTACCTTTTTTTACTGGGGAATGAATATTCTACTTCCTATTTCAAAACAATTAATTGTGACTTTGGGATTATACATGTAAAGTTAATAAATAATCTAATATTAGTAAAATATGAACATATTTTACTCTACTATTCTTATTTGTGAATATTTAAAGCATTCACTAATATTGCATTATTAAGGGTAAATTTATAAAATAATGTCATCTTGAAAATTATAAAATAATAATTATTTTAAAATAAGAAAAAAGACTCAAGATGTCAGTTGTTTTGAAATAGAAAAAGTATTTTGATATTGTACAAATCATTTTAGTATCAATTGATTATTTTCTTTAAAAAATTGTATAATCTTGATCTTAGAACTTCTAATATTTCAACCCCATAAAATATTTGAACCTGTAAATACTAAATTGGGAAAAAAAAAATCAGCCAATTCAAATTACACAATTCCTCGAAACCAAAATGACAATTTTTTTGTTGCATTTATAAATACTGTTAATTATGGTGTACAGAAGTCTAATTAATCTAATGAACCTTGAGTTTTTTTTAACAGAGAAATTTATTAATCAAAAGCAATAGTACAAAAAAAAAAGACCCGAAAAACAAACCCTACCCAAAAAAGACCCAAAACGAGACTCAACAAAATCAACACAGACACCATTGAACAAACCCTAAGCCCTACCAACGACAAAACCACTGCCAAAAACAACTAGAACAAACCAAATTCAACCAAAAGAACAAGAAAAATAGAAAACAAGAATCATAAACAAAGGACAAGCAACCCTCACTATCAATACCACAAAGATTAGCCATCAAAGATCTTCTAGATTCCGCCACCAAACGAACATCTTCCACGAGGATTTTGGGGCTCACAGAGCTATCCTTTCGGTCTCATCCCCAACATTGACAAGACTATGCTAACCATGGTAGTTCACGCAAAATCCATGAAGAAAGGTTTCACCTCAGAATCCTTCAAATCACTTGGCGGTTCAACCATAAAAAAGCGCATGCAACCCTCCTAAACGAACATCACCAACCTGCAACAAACCTTCCACCATGATATGATTGTTCTATTAATACAAATCTAAATCAGAGTCTCTATATTACACGCAATTAGAAGAATCCAACTCAACTCATCCTCATCACACTTTAGGGAAGTCAAATATGCATAAGCCACCATCGAAAACCCCATCATGTCATAGATCTGCATGATGCCATTGCTAACAATCAAAATGGACACAGACTCAAAACACATGCACACGCCATGGACCCTCTCTCACTCTGTGAACGCTGGGGAGAGAGTTGCCGAAAGTCACAGAGCTTGAACACAAGAAGACATCGAGGGTCAAAAACTCTCACTAAACGGAGGGGCTCAAGAAAGAAAGAGATATTATGTTGAGAGTTATAGAAGCCTAGTTACTTTGAGTTGAACCGAGTAACAAATAGAAAAGGATGAAGCAAGGCCAGGCCAATATACTGGAAGCAGGTTGAATGGTCCAGCCACACAAAAGTTTATCTAACTTGGAGGGGCGATAGGCCAACTTAGGCAAAGCCATATTTGCAGGTAAAAAAATTGGCTTGGGAGTATTTCAAGCCAAATATTAGGTAATATCTTCAATCTAACCTATGTATACTCCTAACAATTAAATGTTGTTAGAATTTATGGATTTAATTGTTAGAATTTATGGTGAGTTTAGGGTGCAGTGTGGATAGAGATTGAGTTCAACCCCCAAATGTACCTAATAACATATTGTCAGAACTTAAATTCTTTAATAAAAAAATTTTAATGCATTGTCCTATATCAATTTAGCATATTCAATATTTTTTTTCTTATAATGTGGTCTAGAAGAATCAAATTTCAACTGATGAGAAGAAGAGACATTATCTCACCTACTTAAGGGTTAACTCTCAATTAGCTCATAGTGCTATTAAACTTTTGAGTTTGGACCAGCTCAGGTCATTCACTCAGATTAACTGAACCCAATGATTTGGTGGGACACTGTTACTTTAACGACCCACTTTCTAAGTCCATTCACAGTTTCACGCAAGCTTCTTTCTGCTTTCATTTGATTCCTTTCCCTCCATCAATTCAAATTCTGGCTATTTCCATGCAACTTCTTCACCTAAATTCTTCCATAAATAATAGCAGAAATCTAGAACATTTGGAACTTAGACTCATTTTGACTGGGGGCAAAATAAAATCATTATTTTCAAATCAATTAATATATATTACAAACTCTAACAAGTCACACTCTTCATAAATTATTAACTGTGTGGTTTCTCTCTCTATCATTTTTTAACTTCCAGTAAAACACAGGATCCACATCTAATTCACTCAATCTATTAGGTTAATGTGAAAAAGTTTGAGAAAATAGCTTAGCAAAATCTTAACGGTAGTAACTGAAATAGGTACTCTTAAAACTATCTAGCATGAAAAAGAAATGAAATAAAACAAAAAATTAAATAAAAATCATTTTATAAATGAAATATATTATTTGTATTTCTAAATAAAAAACCATTATTGTTAAGTGGTGATATAGGAGTATAATAAACTGTTTTTCAATTTTTATTAAAAAAAATAATACATTTCCCTTATCATCAAATAGGACATAATTTTGCAATCTTTCGTTAGAAATAAACAAGAATAAAACTCCCTGATTTCATATTCATATTGGTATCACAATAGTCCCTAGTGTGAAGAGAATGAAAGTCCCAAACTAGGGACAAAAGACTTCGCAGAGACAACATTTCTGTTAGAGTTCTTTCAATTACGAAAATACAAAATGTCATGCCACGTGTTAACAAGAAATAACCTTTCCCCTCACAAATAGGAAAAAGACCAAGAATGAAATTATAATGAAACCTCTTAATTATGTTAGCCAACTTTAAAAAAACCACTCCTGTAAGTTAAATGGTCCCCTTCTTTGTGTTACTTTGGACCCTTGAGCATGCATAACCGCATGAATTCCGAAGATTCAGTTTAAGAAGACACGAAGTTCTTAAATCCGCCTTCAAAAGGCTTTTTGTTTTTCTTTGTAGGTGGGAACTTGTATTACATGATGTTCAACTCAAGGCCCAACAGAACCAAAATCAAAATATTCTGACAAACTTTTAACCATAATTGGCTATCATTTTCAAAAGAATTTGGACTACCTTTCCTATCCCCAGTTCTTCTTGTTTTTTTCCCCAAATAACCAAATTGCTACGTGCAATAACTACAGAGATGAATGATTGCCCCCAGAAGAATATAGAGAAAAAATGAGAGTTATTCTTCTGAATCTTCTCTTATTAACAACTTAGGCTCCTGAATTCCATCTGCATTTATAGAAAATAAGCTGCAATTTTCTGTATACTTACGTCTTCTATTGTAGAAGATGGTTTCATCAGCTTTCTGTGATGCCTTGAACATAATATGACGTACTGCTAAAGAGATTTTTAGTCAAAGCTCCTCCTGAACTGAGATCTGATAAAAGTATGAGCAGTAGTTGGAAGAACTTAAATGGTTTCCGTTGAAGTTATACAAGTTTAATATTCCTCCAAAGTTACTTCAGCAAAAAAAATATTCCTCCAAAGTTGTTGTAAGATAGATTCCCTGCAGAAATGATATCAGTCGTTCAATTTCTGACAAATTGAATCGATGGATGAGGCAGATGGCTCTGCCCGGTATAGAGCTCAAAAAATTACATAAATTTAGTCAAATGGCACATTGAAAATGCATATGCATTTTGGTTACAGGAAAATAATTGATCGTGCTAAATGAGGGACGAAGTATTTGGTGGAAGCAAGAAGGATTTACCTTCAGGATATGAAATGTAGTAACCAAGAAGTTCAGTTGACAAAATTGGTGAGCCATTTATCATCGACAAAACTTATAACTTGTTTGATACACCGAATTGAATGAAATGAGATGGAATGCAAGGATGAATTTGAAGATAAGAAATCCCCCTGAACTTTAAAGAAAAAACAAAGAAAGAAAAAGTACAGAAAGAAACAATTACTGTTATATAATGATAACAAGAATATAATAAATATTATGTCTTGATCTTTGTGGAAGTTAAAGAAGATTAAAAGAATACCTTTCTCTAGCACAAATCAAATGGGCTCTTAGGACCCATTTGGTTTTCAGTGAGTGAAGAATAAATTTTGATAAAATTGATTCGTTACGATAAAAATTAATTTTTGACTAACGTATTTATATTTAGATAATTTATTTAAAAATTAGTTTTGATAAAACTCATAATTTTTCTCTAAATTGAGCTTAAACTCTATCTCATGATTAATTTAATTTTCTTAGACTAAAATTTAATTTGCATTTACTCAATTAAGAACATAATATATCTGATATGACATTTTCTTACAGGTCATGATCCATAAAAATTAAAATTTTGAAGAGACATTTTGATCAATAAATAAAAAATATTTTGTGAAAATTTTATTTTCCTAAATTTTTTATTTTTCTCATTTTTATTAGTCTATTTTTATCTGATTTTAAAATTAATACAAATAGAAATAAAAAAGAAAAATGGAAAAGCAACATTCCTCCTGCTTCCCTTCGTTCTACCTCCGTTCTGGCGTAAATAATAATTCTGAAACAGAAACAGAAAAATCCCCCAATCACACCCAAATTTTATCAAACCTTGGTTTTAACCCCAAACCAAGGTTTAATAACTGATGCCAAACACACCCTTAGTCTTCCAGGATCATTTTTGAGGCAACATCATTACAAGGTGCTCAAGCATGAAGGAAACATTTTTGTACATTGGTGACAAAATCTGGCTCCATGAAGTAGAAATTAAGCCGACGGACGAAGCGGCTGGCTCTACCCATGCATTGAGCTCAAAACTATATCTAGTCAAAAGGCACACTGGAAGTGCATAGGCATTTTGTTTATGGGAAAATAAATGATCTTGCTAAAACCAGGGACAGCAGTATTATCTTCAGGAAAAGCAATGATGCAGCCATTTCGCATCAACAAAACTTGTAGTCTTCCAGGTTCTATTTTCAGGCCTTGTACTACAGATATGCACTATAGATCTTGTTGTTGTTGTACTACAGATACGTACTCAAACATGAAGGTATTTACGTACACTAGCAGCAAAATCTGGTGCCATGTGGATACCAAACTCTTGCCCATTTCTGGACAGATTTACCTACTCAAATAACACAGTGGAACAGTCAAGAAATAATATAAAACTGAAACATATGATTTCAGCAGGTAATACCAAGCTAATAGCAAAAAACAGAACAACTAGAAAAATCTAAACAAATTAAGCATCCCACAAAAAGTTGCTTCAGCTGAAGAAAACCCTATTAAATGACCATCACGGTCTTTGTACCCTTAAGGTACTGCTTAATACTTTTCAAATTCAGTTGGTACAGGTTTTCACCTTACATGACTTCTGGGAAAAGTAGAATGCAGGACACTACAGGAAGGAAAAAGAGAGTTCCAAGTTAAGTCCTTTTCACATAGATGGTCATAAAATGCCATTACAATTTCACAAAAGAGTTCACTGATGGAAACTTTTTACTTTTAAAGAAATCATTTAAAATTCTAATTTTTATAAAAACTCATGAAAGGAGTGGATGAATAATGGCTTCAAAATTTAGGGATTTATAATTTATGGTGAACAAATTTATAAGAATTCCCACTGTTTACCATAATGTCCAAAAACAAGAGGCTACATCCTTAATTTTTTTTTTTGGGCTAAAATATATCCTTTTGGTTTCAATCATATTAAAACCAGTCACACTCAAAGTCTGTGCCGAACTCTCAACTAATGTAGTAAAAATGATTAGTATGACAGATTGGAAAGCTTTCCTTCCAAAATAACTGTATAGTTATGAAAACTCTATGTTTACCTGCCAGGAGTCTCAAGTCTTTTCCAGTTTGGGTTGTCATGGAACATGGGTGCGATAGAATTGTAAACTAATTCTTCCATCAAATTGAACATGTTAGCCTCTGATCAGCTTAGTGCCTGATAAACATTTTGCAAAGAGAAATTCAGAATCTGTATTAAATACGAGAGCAATATTAACAAATATTAAGAAAAATATTATTCCATGGTTTTTTATAGAGAATCTCATGATTATTTAAAAGAAAAAATTGGTAGGTATTCATATAAATGAAATTAAAACCTTATTAGATAATCAACAAAACCCTGGAAAGAAGGCCATACTAAGGAACTGCCAACATCTCCTATTGTCTACTGTCTATATAATGGCAAGGGTTGCTTGTACTACAGGACCCCACAAGAAAATTGTTAAAAGGAATAGATACCAACTCTTGTCCTGCACGGAGAGATGAACAAGCTCATGCATGGAAGAGAGAGATTGGATAAATAGATGAGACACATTCTCCCTAAGTGATAGACGAAAGGAAAAATGAAGAAAGAGAACATAATTGAAGCAATGGAAAGTAGCATAAAATGCAACATACCTAAGCTATCTTTGGCAGTAATCATCATGTTTTCTAACTTTTGAGCAGCGTCTGTCATGCCTTGTCTATTATAAGCCTGGATCATGCTAGCAAAAGTGATGCTATCAGGCTCACATTTTCTTTCTTTCATTTCCAAGAACAAATCACCCATTTTATTTAAGTCACCAGCCTGACCATAAGCACTAATTATACAATTGAAGAAGGGAGTGTCCAGTACTACATCAGAATTTTCTGCTTGTCTCATGATTGAGTCAACTTTTTCTATTCGCCCAGCTCTACTGTATGTGTTGACAAGAGAGCAATAAGTTATAGAATTAGGCTTCACTCCTAGATGCTTCATTTTCTTTAAGTATCTATCCATCTTCTCAATTTCTCCAGCTTTTCCAAACACCTCAATTATTGTATTATAGGTTACAATTGTTGGAGAGAAAAACCTCCTTTCCATGAAATCCATGACAGACTTCATCTTATCATGGAGGCCGGCTTTACCATAGGACCTTATCATGATATTGAATGTCTTGATGTCCGGTTTTATTCTCATTAGCTGAAATTCCTCATACCACCTCTCCATCTTCTCAATTTGTCCACTATTTCCATACACTCCTACTAAAGAATTCAATGTAAAAACATCTGGTTGGCAGTTGTCAATTTCAATCATATTTGTAAGAGAATTCTCCATGTGTTCAAACATACCAGCCTTCCCATATCCATCTATAATGGTATTGTATAACACATTATTAGTTTCAATGCCCAGATATGACATTTCAGCAAGAATGTGCTCAATCAAATCAAACCGATGGAGTTTTGTGCAACCACTGAGAAGAATGGAATACGTATAAATATCAGGTTTGCAGTTAGTGACTGATTTCATATCTTCAACTACATCAAATGCCTTGTGAAGGAGGCCACTTTGAGCATAAGCACTTACAAGAGCAGTGTAGACATCAACAGTAGGTTTAAGCCCTTCAGACAACATGACCTCAAAAAGCAGGCTGGCCTCCTCCGGTTTCCTGCACTTGCCAAGCATCATCAATAATTTTGTGTATGTTTGGCATCTTGGTTCATACCAAAATTGCTTACGAAGAAGTGCAAAAATCTGCAAAAGGGAATTCTCTTCATTTCAGACATATCTGAAGGCTTAAGATCATCTCATCCTAGATTTTATGGCCTAGAAGTAATCTTCACATCTGCGCCTCATATGATGGCAGCAATGCTAAATTGCTGACACTTAGTGTAGTGATCCCAAGTTTAAAAAAAAAAAATGGGAATTAGCATGTAGTGAAGCGGTTGTTGTTAGTTAACAAAATACTAAGGAATGTAACATAAAAAATTTCTATTCTTTTTGGATATAAATAGACTACATATTTTCAAAATTAACAATGAACTAATATTATAGCTCATTTGATAGGGGATCAAGGATTAAGTCACCTAATCAATAAAGGTTCTCAACTACATACTAATGGAGGTTAGCAAATGAAGGTATAAAGTTACAGAGAGACAGATTGGTTATAACTTGGAGAGCTCCCACGTGAGTAGTGACAGAAGATTTTCAACTGAGAAGAAATTATTGATAACATAAACCAAGGTGAGTGCAAAGAAGATGCTTAGACAAAAAGTTATGTCTAATCATGTAGTGGATAGTTTTATCCGAAGTGAATCATTTATAAGAAACCAAGCAATTTCAGCATCCTATAACAAACTAAAAAAAAAAAATTCGACAGGGAGCAGGGATCATGATCAAAATAAATATAAAAAATAAACAAAGAAATATGCAATTGAACCATTAAAAATAAGCATGTTTCTTTATTCTTCTTCGTCTTTTTGGTCAAAATTTTCATTCGTATTACTCTGAACAGCCAATCACAAGAAAAAGAATGATGCGATATAGTAGATATAGATCAATTAAAATTCAACATATGCAGTAAATATCACTGTTGGATCAATTATCACATCAAAATTAAAAATGAAATGAAATGAAGAAAAAAAAAAGAGTGGAAAGAAGCACCAGGTGAATCAAGGAGAAGAAAGAAAGAGATCGGATGTGGGCGGACTAAAGCCCATGACATTTAGATAAAGGTCTACTCTTTCTCACAAATTTAAGAATTTTCTAATGTATCAAAAATTCCAAACTGTATCCAATACAAATTTAATTAGATTTTTGCATCAGAACATGAGCAATTGCTCGTAAAGTAAATGATTATAATATGAACACTTTCAATAAATATTTCTCAGAGCTAATGAGTATCAAAGCAAAATACATACAAATGAGGATTTGGAACCATTTATGCTTCTAATATGGCATTTAAAAAAAAATCATTGCCCAAATAAAAGGAACTTTGTACCCAGTCAGAGTTCACTGAACCATTGTGTATCAGAGGTTCCCAAATTCCCAATTACACACTAAACAATATCCGTACTCATGAATCACATTCTGCACCCATTTCTGATAACATAGATTTGATCTGACTGTAACAGAAACAATATAAAAAAACTAACAGATTGTGAAACCAATCCGTGCAACGAACCAATGGTATCACCAAGAAGTTATAATAACAACTGAAACTCAAAGAAGCCCACCAACCTTAAGAGCAGCTTCCCATCGAATTTCTTTGATAGCTTCATCTAAAGCTTCTAGAACGGCCTTGGGCCCTAGCTGTTTGTAATTCCTAGAATTAACCTTGTTCTCAACCCCTCTAATAGCAGCTTCCGTTCTGAGAATCCGAGATAAGTCCTTCTTGGGGTCCTTCTGGAGCCCCGAGGATACGGGATCGGAGCATCGCTTAGATGCCTGAACGTATAAACGACGTAGCTTTGAAGTGTTGTAGGGTCTTTCATCCAGGACATTCGCCGAACGTGTTGCGGTCGTTGAGTGGTAGAAAGATGACCAGCGCAAGTAATTGGGATTCTCGAGGAGAAGAAGCTCCATTGCAGTTGGGGAAGACGATCAGGGGCTGAGCATAGCTGTTTGAGGGCGTGAACACTGGATCACAATGTCTCGGTTTCAGTCTGGGTCACGGGTCACGGAAGGACTGTTTGATATTTTTAATTAGAGCTCCGGCCCATTAAGGGGGAAATATAAAGTGGTTTTATACTTTTCTCTTATTGTCAATAAATAAAAATCATTTGGAAACTAGATCCCTTATTTTTAAAATATAAAAATAATATGAACCCATTGGAGGCGGGGTAACTGGCGGCCTGGGGTAATTACTTTATGATTTAACCTGTATGCAATCAAATGTTTTTAAGAAACAAAGACTCTTGATTTTATTTTTATATATTTTATGTGACTTAGGATCTTTGTATTGGGAATTTTACTGTACACGCAGTGGAAAAACTATAAAAAATTTCCTCTCATGGATTCGTCAACGTTGTTTAGATTAAAATGTAGAAAAAGAATTCATTTCTGGTGCGTCCATTGGCGTTCCGTATCAATCCATACGCCTTCGCTTTTCGTCTAGTTTTCCTTTCTGAGTGTACGGTTACTCTCTCTTTAGCACTCTCTCTTTAGCGTAATTCAAATTCTATTAATTTTGTATCCTAGTATATTTCAATATATAAATAGAATTCGGTATTCATTTAATTTAAATCAATAATTTAAACCAAATCAAATATTAATTAAATAAATTATTTTAAATTTAAATCTATCTAATAGATTAAATTTAAACTAAATATCTAATATATATCCAGAATCAAATCTAAATTTAATTTATCATATAAATCAAATTTAGATTATTAGTTTAAATACAAATTTAGAATCCAATCTAAATCAAATTTAGATTATGACATTAGTTTAAATTTAAATCTATCATATAGAACTAAATTGAAAACTAATTAATTTGAACAATATATATATTTTGAAATATATATATCAAATATATAATATATCAAACATATATATATTTCAAATTTTAATATATATATATATATATCAAATATATATATAATTCTATCACCCTAAATTAAACATGAAATTTATTGAATCTAGACACAGTTTAGATTCAATGAATCTGGACATTCTAGCTTGAGTTGACATGTTCTTGTATGTGACCCTGTAGGCCCATATGATATTGGCAGTGGGCTAATAACACTATTGGACCCACAAGTCATAAGTGACCTCTAGCAAGACATTGTGGCTATCCAAATCATATGAGATTGGTGATCTGATACAACCTATCATATAACCTAATCACATCTCTTTTATCTCATGATATATAGGTCAAGTATGAAGTATAGAAACGTATTTCTCATTTTACTCGACCATCACTTTCTCGATCTGACAGAACAAATGGAAACTCTTCCATTCGAGTACGACCATACATTTTCTTAGTCTCACTCATCAAATGGCTCAGATATATCTCTCCATTAATTAGAGGGACATATTTCATCTTAACTATTCATCTTCCTCCACACGAGTTCTACTATACCCGATCATAACTTTTATGATCTCTCAATTAAAGGTAACTTTTGACTATACCAAAGTATAATGTTCCCCATGTAAGAAATTATGGTGATCTCATGTATGAGGGTTTAGTGACACGATTATATATGAAATATGCTTATGACTTGATCCATGCAGCTATCTCATGATGGGTCAATCCAACGCCTATTCTCTAACAGGAGCTTATGATTTTGATTTGTATTTTCATACATAATTATCAATCAAAATCATACTAGTCTTAATTCATTATTGTTCCCACAAAGATGATTAACTAGGGATATTTAGGATAAAATAATTTATCCAAGAATATTATTATAAAGAAAAATATGCAAACAATATAATAATGTAAGAAAAAAAAAACACCTTCTTTTTTTTATAATGAAACACAATGTTCATAATACAATGATTGATCTAGGGTATAATCTCCAATACTTTGTGTCTATACTATACATGAATTCAAACTAAAACTTTTATAAAATTTTAAAATGAAAGAAGACTCAAATTTTCTACAATATTAAGAAATAATGACTAAAGTTTACTCCCTCTTATCCATATTATTAGAGTTCTTCTAAAACTCTTATTTAGTTCAAAATATAATAAGTTATGTAATTTTTAGTAGGAATTTATCTTTTTAACCCCTATTAACTATCGTCTCATAAATTGGAAGAAAAAAAGACAAAAAGAGGGGATGAATTTTTAAAATAACTTTTTTTGATAATTAATAAAGGTAAAATTGGAATGTTTGATTCTTTTTAAAATTTTAAAGTATGTAACTAACTTTTCTTAATAAGTATAAAATAATTAGAAATTCCTTATAATATGGACCGGAAAAAATAACTTTTATATCTATTGCTCTAACATAAGATATTTTAAGTCTCTCTCAAAGATGAGAGTGTAGAGTGTGATTGCTCTCCCTCTCTTTCATCTTCTATTGCTCTTTTTATTTTTTTTTTCCAAAGTTTATTAATTTTTTATTACATTATGAAGATTTAAATGATGAACTTGGAGTTGGACTACTATCCATATCCCATTACTAAAATTATTTTAAATGATCTAGTCTCTTCCTTACTTGAAAGAATGGCAATCATAAAATATTAATAGTACATAGCATCATTGAAAACAAATTAAGAAAAGTGTGTAATTATGACGGGGAAAAAAAGTGTGTAACTTTTTCTCCTCAATTTTTTGGACTTGGGCCCATTAAAGAAGGAGAACACGGTTTATTTCTTGAGCCATATTCTTCAGTTTGCATAAAATATAAAGGATAAATGGTGCTTGAGTTGACACACCTGGTGGGACTCGAACCCACAATCGTCTGATTAGAAGTCAGACGCCTTATCCATTAGGCCACAGGTGCTTGCCCGTCGAGGTGCTGGGACAATAAATATAATTTAATTTTTCATTAACTCTAAAACCCACAGGACGAGTTTGAAATTTTGTTGGTTTTTGATTTGAATGTTTGAACATGCAGGTTGAATTTCATTTTGGTTCCAATACAAAATCTGCATAGAAATTTCTTCTCCCTTTTTTTCCTCTTGAGTGAAAGGCTATGGAAAATCATATAATAGAAGCAGCATAAAAAGAGAAAACTTAGATACTCTATTAATCCAAATCTGTAAATAAACATAAACTGAACAAAACAATCCTGAGCCATAGCTAACTAGTTAGTATATCTCCCAGAAAACAAGGTTTAAGGTGATATTCCACTCTCTTCCAACTTATTTCCTTTGTCAAGAAACCCATTGATTGCTCTACGATGAAATTTCTTTGCTTACATCTAGAATGAAATCTGTGTTGATGAGTTTTATTGCCTCAACAGAATTCGTAGCCCTTTCTCAAGGAAGAAGAAGAAGAAGAAGAATTAGTAGCCCTTGATACACCTGTGAGTCTTGTACCATGCCACCACATGAAGCCTTCCCTGAGTAATTTACACTATTGAACATTTGAATCTAATATCAATCTCTCTTCAATAGCTGTACCTAGATGTAGCTTGTGTTTCTTTGGGCCTTTTTGTTTTATTTATCACTATACCTTATCTGCTTAACTTATATTCCAATCACAACATTAGTAATTGAAATTCAGAGTTAATAGATAGTAAATAACAGTAGAAGTTAACTTTCAAATCTTTTAAAGTTAACTTAATACTCCATCCACCCCAAAACGTTTTACAAATTTTCTCTTCTTCCATAATACCCTTCATAAATCAATTCTTCAACTAACCCAACTTTTTTATTTTCAGAAAAAATGTCAATGAAATAAATTAAAGACATTTTCAGAAAGATAATGATTTTCTTAACAAAATTAAGACTTTGAATTAATTTTAACCATCTTCTTTAATCTATGTATTTTTTTAAAACATCTAATAATATGGAACGATGGGAGAATTATATATTGCAAGAAAAATTCTTGATGCCAAATTACAGTTTTAAATATATTTTTTAAAGTAAATGATACACCTTTTTTTTTCAAAAATAAATAGTGCAAGTCAACTTTCATGGGCTGAAAATTAAATTTATATTAATCACGTGCTTATTAAACACCGAATATGAGATTTAGCTAGTTATTTCATTTGACTCAAAATAAGCAAGTGTTATACTTTCTTTTATATATTAATATCGTGATTCGGTTAAAACACAAATATAGAACGTACATTTTTTTGGTCGACATAGAACGTACATTTCCTTACAGTTATTGCCGAAAATGGTGAATGAGTGCACCAAAAAAATAGGGGGACAAAAAAAGACATTGTGACTGAACTCACTAAAGTCTGTGTACATACCTCCCACCGTACATTAAATATTAATTTGGTTAAACAAACAAAAAATAATTTGGTCAATATCCTTGAACTTTTATATTTCACCTATACAACATTATAAGGCAAATTATACGCTTATTAGGCAAATATATGGATGGAAACGAGATTGCGAAAGAATATTCATCCATTAGATGGGATAGTAAGCTGTAGCAGATGATGGAGACTACCACCATGCTCAAGCAAATAAGATGTGAGTAAACTCTTAGCACTAGACAGTAGACACACACAAGGCAATTCAAATCTACAGCCAAGCTCAAATTGGCAAAAGGTCATTAATAAGGCAATTGTAAAATACAATTCTACCTCCCCAGAATCAGAAAAACTCTTGACTATAGAAGCAGTGAACACTACTGGCTTAGTGATTGTCTGAATCAGGCTTCCTTGCCAAAAAGAAATACATTGGTGTGAAGATCTCTTTCCTGAAACAGTTATATATAATCAAGTTAAGTTTCTGACAGTCTTGTCACCAGTGCCTGAGCCAAAACAATTTATAAGCCTGTCTATGCTACACTATACGTAATTCATTCCAATTTGTTTGGGGAATTAGTGCCTGTTTGACAATATTTCACATTCTTGCTTATATCATGTGTTCGGCCCATCTTTCAAAAAGGTGCATTCATCTATAAATTATTAGAAAAGATATTTTCAGAAGAAGGATAAGGTTGGATAATACATAATTTTTTATTTTTGAGTAAGAGCATTTTGTTCAAAAGTAAAATTATACTTCCGATTGTATCTAAAAGGAAAAACAGATAGAAGGAAATCTTACTTTCCACCTTCAACTAGTCCCTCTGCAGCCTTTTCTAGAAAATCTTGAACCCTGACACTTCCCTTGGGTGCCAGTCCAATATACTCAAGAGCCTTAACCTACAATTTGGAGCCAGTCAACGAATACTTATATTCTGAGCATTAATAGAGTTCATAATGTTGAAGATTACAATAAAATCATGAATTTGAAGATTACAATAAAATCATTATTCATAAGATTAAGCTTTTGAATTGAAACAATCATTTGACGTAAACCATAGTTTCTACGAAAATTATAATAAAATTATTGTTAAAGATTATAATAAAATTATTCATCATCATCACCTAAAATTTTAAATTTTTGAGATGAAGTCATGAAAAAGTACTTGAAATATGAATAATAGCTATGATATTCAATAACGTTACCATGTTTCTTGTGAAAAGTCGACCAACAGCTGTTAGACGGAAACTACTCAGTGAGAAGTGACTTTTATCCAAAGGCAAATACCAAGAAATAGGAGAGTCCTCTGCCAGATCTTTGTCCCATATGACCTTTGCACATAAAATAAATGAATCTCCCCTTAGCCAATTAGGTTGTTCTTCTCTAAAAGCTCAAAAAAATAAACCAGGGAAAGGTGAACAGAGATTGATGTTAACCTCAAAACCTGCTTGCTTCAGAGCTTCAAGACACTTTGTGGTCAATCTAATGTCAGGGAGCCCATCGCCAAGCTCAATTTCTGCCTGTACCAATGAATTTAATCTATAGAATTACAACTCATCATGGAGCTTCAATAGGAGATATTCATAGATAGATCCGGTATATAAAGATAGAAAGACCAAGCAAATCATAAAGAGACATAAACATGTCAGAAGCGGATTTCATAAAAAAAAATGTATCTGACATGCTTATGTGTCCTACGTGACTAACTTGATCTACCTATCTTTCCTTAAGTGGATCCACCGAATAATTTTTTGCTTTAAGAGAATGAATAAGTAATGTGAATCTAAATTCTTTCAATGCCTCTATATTATACCTTTATCTTTTGATGCTCCTGGTTACTAGGATCAAAGGAACTAGTCATGCACCATTCGTATGCAGCAAAAAATTGACCAGGCTTCAGCACTCTAAAAATCTCTTTATAGCATCCATACTATACAAATCAGAAATAAGTGTTAGACCAATACAAAACCAAAAATAAAAAAAAAAAGATTCTATAATTCATAATGCGCCTCATGCTTTTGAATGACCACGTTAAAAGTTGGTCCCTACAGCATCAGCATCTGTAAAAAGCTTATGCCCAGGAAGCATGGCCATTGACACAAAAAACGTCACATGGCAAAACCTGAAATGTCCAGGAACAATTCAAGGTCTGTGTTGTGTCTGAGTGCTTGACACATGCCAAACACAAGCACACCTCCTTTTTGAAGTGTCAATATTCCATGGGCTAATATGTAGTACTGAGAGATAAGAAGTCTAGACACTCCGTTCCTTCTGAGCCAAAAAACAGTACAATATGATAAAATGTCACATACAGCATCTGGTGCATGGCAGGTAGCTTCAATTGCATATACTGCATCAAAAGAATTGTCTGGGAATGGCATTTTCATAAAGTCAGCCTGCAATGACAATTATTTTTTTTTACGATCGTGTCAGCCATGAGCTTATATTGCACAATTTAATCATTAAAATATGCAATGTAATGTAATTAGATTTAGAGCAATAGAAGAGTTTCATTTGAAATAATGAAAATCCTATCCACAAAAAATGAATAATCAGAGTAAAACAATAGCATACAGAAATGAGCCCGTATATGCTTGAAAACAGACAGAACACTTTAAAAGGCAAAAGGAAAAAATTGATTCAAAAGATAAACCTTCACAAAGTTGCAAGACTTGTTCACGCCAGAAATGCGATTGAGTTCCTGTAAGCCAAAAATGCTTCTATGTGGTCAAACTGCATTTTTTTTAATATATGAATGAGGAAAGGTCAGAACCTAAGACTTACTATAACTATCCACATCCCTCACCCCGAGAGCACACCTGCTTACTTACTTCAATGCTTCATTACAAGTATATACTTATTACTTAATTACCTAATTACACAATTACTTGATGCCAAACCAATCTATTAATGATAAGATAAAACAAGGACACAGTACTAACCACCGTTCACAAGAAAACTAGATTTAATGATCAAATAAAAATGTCAAAGTTATTGTGTCAATGAATCATATCTTCATGTTAGCTAGTGGGAATTAAACACGCACCTTTCCTCTGGTTATTTGATACTCATTGTTGTTCAACCCCGTAATTGATGTCAAGCTGCACAGATAACATTTAATTTCTAGACTTAACCACTTTCGGCTTCGAGAGAAAAGTTTCTAAGATAAATATTCATGCAATACCCAATACCATAATAGTTTCTGTACAAAACCAACACTATAGCATTATCTGCAGAGGAAAATTTAGATCCATGAAGCAGAACAGGATAAATTCCTATACTTCAAGCACTGCACCTTCCCATATAATGTAAACTCTCAATCGCATTAGAAATTCTATGGACGGTATAAAAATTTTAATCTTTTAAATCCAAAGTTATATTCTGTCCCTTTAAGTTTACAACTACATGTAATGTGAGTTTATTGAATATGATTCCCTTGGAACTCAACAAGGGAGCTGAACTGAGGGGAACCACAAAATAAAACTCAGTTCATGAAAATTGTGTATATATATATATGTATGTATGTATTTGTATATGTATGTATATAACATAAATATCAAAGCAAGAGAAAGTGACTGGAATAAAATAATAATTTTTGTTAGCCAATCAAAGGAGAAGAAGACTTAGTCAATGAAAAATTGGTAAAACACACCAACCATCAAGGCATCAACAACTACCTCTAAGATGCTTACACATTCATCAATGACTAATTTGGTTTAACAATTTTTCGTAGAGCAGTCCAGTTAAGAATTTCAAGTTATAAGTCCTATTCACCTGAATCGAGAAATTTCTCTGAGTGGTCCCCCAATTCCACATCCAACATCTAGAACCTAAGATCAAACAAAAAGATCATGAGTTTTTTAATCAAAAAGTGAAACAGCTATTAATTTGCTCCATCAGAGATGAAAAACCTTTTGTCCAGGCTTCAGGCCAAGTTGCAAAGCAAGAAAGTGCTCATGGCGCTTGATGCTCTCTCGAAGTGATTCCCCTTTCCATCTAAATTCAGAGAAAATTGATAGAATGCATGAGTAAAGACTCCATAGCAAATTCTTCTTTTTATAAGTGTAGAAATGAAGCAAATGAACACCTTGGCGCAAAATGGAAAGATTCTCCCCAGCCAAACTCATAAAAGCTAGTGACAAGATCATAGTATTTATTAACCTGAAAATGTAAATGTCACTTTTCTGTTTCTGCATATAATCAATTAGCCTGCAGTTAAATTAAATAATTCAACTTCATAAATTAAAAGTTATCAACTGGCATCAGATGAGTGGTTAAAACCAATAGCAGAAAACACAGACTGCAATAATTCATTAATAAGGGAAAAATTAACCAATATTACAATGAACTTGTTGAGTTATTCATCATAATTTCCATTTCCCAAGATGTAATTGTCTGATAACCAATTCAACCACCTAAATGTCCAAATTTGTAGTTTGGACATACGTCAAGCTCATCCAAATATTATAGACAAATATGTTCCATGTGAGCTATAGGCCATTGGTGGAAAACAGAAACTTTGATTCCTGAATGTGAGAATCTCTCACCATATCAGTGTAGTTAGACTTCCTCTCTTCCTCTTCACCTCCATAACAGACATGATACTTCTCATACCTGAATCATACGATGAAAACAGTTTATCATGCAATGTGAACAACTATAATATCCAACAAACCGGCCCTGATGTATTTTCAGATAGCAACAGTTTTATCATTTTCCTTGACATAGCATTAGTATTATATACATGACACAAAGAAATATAATAATTTGCCCATAGATAGCCAACTAGATTTAGGAGTATATAATCATTTTTCACAGATCACTATTTACTACCAACAAAATAGCAGGGAACTAAGACCGAACAAAACTTAAGTACATCTTTTACAGGTTTGTTATCGTGCCCAATAGAATTATGACATGTAGAGAAGCTATTTTGAATTTGTCAAGGATGTAGTGTTGAATAGGAAAGAATGAACTTGTGCCATGTTATTACTTATTATTCAAGAATCTTAGAGCAAACACCGACCTCGTTGCAACGCATAAAAAAGTCAAAACTCAAACTAGTTTTAAACTGAACAATGATAAATTCAAAGAGAAAGAACAAAATAACAAATCATTTGTTTGATTTCAGTATAAGCACAAATAACTGAAAATTGACATCCGAATGACTTATTACAAGAGTCATTTGTAGCTAAGCACTGATCAGTATGTTACAAATTCAAACAAATAACCATTCGATGTCAAATTCAGAACCAGAGCATCTTCAATTATCATTCAGACTAATAATCAGCATTTCCACTGATTTAACTCCTTTTTTTCTTTAAACATTACAAGATGAAATCATAACATGGAGCTAAAAGCAGAATCCGAGGTAAAGAAAAGAGAGATTTATACTTTTCAACAGCAGACAGAACTTCTGCCTTCTCAATCTTTCCGCCCACACCCAATGCGAGATCTATGGCTCCAGCTTTCGACATCTCTGGCAGAATTTAGCAGAAACTTGCAAAGACAGAACAAAGTGCATCAGAATCATCGATGATTTAAATTGCAAGGAAGTAAATGGTTCAAGAGAATGCAGGATTTATCTTACAACGAAAGAAGAATGTGAATCTGGAGCTGGAAACGTAGAGAGAGAATTAATGAGAGAAGAAACATCTGAGAGAATTGTGTATATATAGAGATAGAGAGAGAGAGAGAGAGGGAGCGTGTAGCGTGTATGAATTAGATTTTGGACAAGTGATTATTTATAAATATTTATGAGAATAATTAATTACATTAAAAATATTTATGTTTAAATATTTTTATTTTATAAATGATTTTAAAAAAATATATATATTTAGATAGTGAGATTTAAATAATTATTGGGTAGATAATAAGAAAATAAAATAAAATAAATAATTATAAAAAGATAAATAATTATTATAAGTTGAAAAAGTTAACTTTTTTTATAAACACTTATTTAAGACATAACTACTTATTAAAAAATTATTTCTATTTAATAACTCTATACTTATAACATCTCATCAGCAATTATAATATAAATCCAAACATGCTGGTATGTGCGTAGAAAAGAAAGCGGCTAAATTGCAAAAGAGGCGGAATGAGAGGGAGGCCGGGGAGCGGATCAGGTGCACTTCCTCAGCCACATGCACTTCTTTTTTAATTAATTTCTTCTTACCTGTACTGTTACGCGTTTCCTTCTTTCTTTCCTTTCTTTTGTTTTTTGTTTTTTTATTTTCTTTTGATAGAATAACTAAATGAAACACTTTTTTTTACGGTAAATATATTTTGTTGCCTCTTATTTAAAATATTACTATCATTTCTTTAGACAATCATTAATTATAAAATAAAAAATTATTGATAAAAAATAAAAAATAAATTATTTTTAAAAATTAGAATTATGTGGTATATAATACTATCGTATTATATTTAGATATTATGAGTTTAATTGGATAGCTTTTCTAACATAATTCAAACTCTTAATCTTATTTAGAGAATTGAGTCCCTTTTCATTTAACCAATTATGTTGGTATAAAATAAAAAATTATTACTAAGTATATCAGCATGTAAAATTTAAATACATTGTGTTTGTTGTTCTCAAAAAATATATTTTTATTTTCCTAAACAAAAGGACCTTATTTTTTTTCCTTATAACAAACTTGGGAGGAATATAAGAACTTGATTTTTTTTAATTATTTCTCAAAATTTGTCATAAAAACTTGATGATTTTTTTTATGTTCCTCAAAAGTTTGTTATAAGAATTTGATTTTTTTTATACTCCTCAAAGTTTGTTATAAAAAAAAAAAGGTAAACTTCCTCTTGCTTTAGAAATTAATAACACATATTTTTAATTTTTGTAAGGGAAGTTCAAAAGTTTAATTATGTTGGGAGAATTATTTCATTTAAACCCAACAATACATAAATGTGACTTGATAATATTAGGTACCACGGAATTGTATAAAAAATAAATTTTATGTTTTACCAACAAATTTTATTTTATAAATAATGACGGTTTAAAGTATTGATAATTTTTTTAGGTAGGAAGCAAAAATATATTTTTTTTAAATATAAAAAATAAATAACTAATTATCAGAATTAAAAAAATAGTTAAATATCTTAAATATGTCATAAAAAATTTTTTTTACAAATGATATTATTTAATATTCTCACTTAACTCTCATTTAACTCATGTTTTATAATAATAAATTTATTTTAATTAAAAATAAAATTAAAAATTATATAAAATTATTTATTTTTTATATATTTTAAAATAAAATATATTTAAAAGTGTCCCCATCTTCAAAGAGTGAGAGTACACAGCTATTGTATCAAAGAGAAAAAAAATAAAAAAAAGAAAAGAAAGGCAAGAAAGAAAGAAACGCACAGTAATGATGAAGAAACTAATAAAAAAAGCAGTGTATGTGGGGTGCACTTCCTTAAAGGAAGTGCACAGGATCCACTCCCGAGAGGGAGTGAGGGTGACTCATGAGGGCTGTCACGACTCACGTGGACCGTTTTGTCCTTGTCATAGTGAGAACTTGAAAAGTCACGAGGGGAGTGTGACCGCTCTATCTGGGATGACCGACTGCATGCATGTTTTTATTTTTATGCTGTAGCAAATATAAGTTTGTTTAATTATTTATTTATTTACTTATTTATATTTCTTTGGTGAAATATACGTTTATTTAGAAGCAACAGCTTGTTACCTTAGCTTGAATTTGTAACTGGTGAACCCATTCTTTGAATGTGTGTACACTAATAAACATCTTTTGGTTGCACAGTTTATGTACGAGTAGCTTCGAATTTCGATGATAATTGATAACTACTAACAAGAGAGTGATTAAAAAAACTAACTTTTTTTTTTTACAAAACTGAAAAAAAGGGGTTGAAATGCTTATAAAAAGGGTTAAAATAAAAGAATTGAGAAAAACACTGTTATGTAAGAAAATATTTATTGTTTAATAAAATAAATAAAAATGCAAATTTAAATTAATATGAGTAGTAAAAACTATCATTACTTAAGCAACTAGTTAGGAATTTGATTTATAATGTTGGTATATCTAGCAAATCTAATTGAGAGGAGTTTATTATTTGTCCTCTATATCTTAAGAAAAAATAATTTCTGCTGGAAGTGAAATTTTTCCTTTCACGACAATAAAAAAAAAACTATCACTTTATAAGAGATAAAAGAAAAATGAAATTCGTAATTTGACAAAATTATCCAATAAATTAAGAGGAAGAACTTTCCAATCAAGGACTGATTATTCTAAATTCTTGGAAGAACTGGAATATTTATTTTTTAATAAAATAGATAAAAAAATGCTAATTTAGATTGCATGACTAGTAAAAGCTATCACCAAGCATGTAAGAGCTTGATTTGTAACCTCTGTGTATTTAGCAAATCTAATTGAGAAAAATTAATTTCTATTATAAGTGAAAATTTGTTCCTTTTACTACAATAAATAAAAACCATCACTTTATAAGAGACAAAAGAAAAAATTAAAAGAAAAATGAAATTCGTAATTTGACAAAATTATTCAATAAATTAAGAGGAACAACATTTCAATCAAGGACTGATTATTCTAAATTATTGGAAGGATTGGAATTAAACCATTTAATTTAAATTGAATAAAAATAATTAAAATGCCAATTTTCAGCAAATAGACGCAAATAAAGCTCAAACTAGCCTGCAATTTTGGCCAGGAGCGACCTAGCAATAGAAAATATACAAGAACAAATGGGATCCATTTTATTTTTTCGTTGAATAAATAGATCAAATAAAAATATATATTAATAAACAAATTCCGACGGCTTATTAAGTTATTATCAATAATAATTATATGTGCAAACAATTGATGTCCAAGTATAAATGGCCAATACTCTTAACTTTAAACGAAGGCTCATTATGGCGTTAGACTAATATTTCTTTTGCCTGTTGGCTTCTTGTCATCGTCTTCTCCTTATAGTGGCTATTTGCCTATATTTAATAAATCAAATAAATATATAGAAAGAGTTACTAATAATTTAAATTAAATAGATGTTTGTATTATAGAATTACTTTTTTAGGGTGTAATATAATTTTTTTTAAACCACTCAAAAGTTACATTGATTATAACTAATTTTGACCCCAATGACTATTTAACATATTTATAAAATCTAATATAGCAATAAACTCATATTTTGTAAGACACACTCCTTCCGTTCTTTAATATAAGGGATAATTAGGGGAGTTTTTATGTTTCAAAATATAAGAAATACATATGGTTTATCTGATATATTTAATGATTTTTTTCAAAAATACCCCTAATTAAAATGATATGTTTTCAATATAATTCATTTTTTATTAATTGTATAATGAAAAAATTATTAACATTAAATGAGTATATTTTTTGAAACTACTTTATATTTCAGAAAAATTTATTATTTTTTCTTATCTGTGTGATTTTATTATTTGTCCCTTATATTAAAAAATTAAGGAGTAGATGTTTACAATGAGGATTTTTCAAATTTGATTCAAGCAAAATAATGAAAAGAAATGAGATTAATACTTTTGAGACTTACAACTCCGAAGTTATGCTATCTCTGTTTTTTTACCTTTTTTTTTATCTCTACTCAATTCAAGTAAATTATTAATTAGAAAATCAATATCCAATTCCACATGTTTAATATAATAAATAAAAATTCGATTCAATGTAACATTCAAAAGGTATAAAGAGTTACATAGTTTATAAGCTATAAACATTGAAGTATAGTTCAAGCTTCATGCAATTGCATAAGTCCCATTGTAATTCTTGTTCCAAATCATATGTTATGCAAATCATCCCAACCATTCATTAATTAAAATCAGCTCTCATTTAAAAAAATTTAAAGAAATAAAATATAAGATGAAAACAATATTTGTAAATCAATAAATGCTGGGAAGTCATCAACTCATCATGAATGATTTTTCGTGGTACCACTGATGAGTAATGACTGAAATAGTATGAATGTTTTCTGACCTTGTCCTTTTGCCCATCTGATGGCATAATTGAAAGGCCCAAATTGGATCCTTGCTGTCTTTAGCGTTCCTTGCAATTATGAATCGAAAATCAATGTGGACGACCTGATCGCTTACCACTGGATAACAAACACGTCATGTGTGTCTAAATTTTGACCCCTAAATATATTTATTTATTTATTTGATATTTGATACAGGCAGATAGGGAAATAAAGGGAACATATTCAGCTAAAAGTGTGAGCAATACTTCATAAGCGTGTAGATTTGAATCCAAATATTTATAAGTTATTTATATGAGTATCTTATTAATAGATAATTTATAATTATATTTATAAATATCTTTTAAATTTTGAGACTTGTATTAATTTGGTAAGTTCAGGATCCATGTCACCTTAACTTTAACTCTATCAAAACAATTAGGGCTATATAAGAAAATGTACTAAAAATTCACTAGCAAAATTATTTTATTTTATTTGAAAAATTAGTTTACTTTACTTAGAAATTTAATTCAATCCACTTAAAAATTTAGTTCAATTTAGTTGGAAAATTAGTTCAATTTACTTGAAAATTTAGTTTAATCCACTTAGAAAATTAGTACAATCCACTTGAAAAATTAATTCAGTTCACTTAAAAAATTAGTTCAATTCACTCAGAAATTTAGTTCATTCTATTTAAAAAAATTATAATAGTAATTTTTTCTACTCATTCTTATTATTTTTCCTAACTTCGCCTATGTAGTGTTATAACAGGTTCCAAACCCGGTAAAGGAGAAGGGTTGTGTTAGGTTTTCGACAGCCGACATAAAATTTTGTGAAATCTTTATGACATGAATTAAGGACGTCTTTTAGTAACGCGCTGTGTGGTTCGCATGCAATGTTAAATAAGCTAGAGCTATTACATCGGCGCCTGGGTGTAGTGTTAAATGAGCAAAGGTTCCCACATCATTTTAGATAGATGTGGGTAAAGAAGTTAGCCCAGGAAAGTAAGATTCATTTTGGCTTGGAATATTTGTACCTTAATAGGTAAATCTATGGAGGTGGTGGACGCTATGATTACAAGGAGAATTAACATTATGTATTTTCAAAATATTAAATGGGTAGAAGAAAAGGTTAAAGAGCGAGACACCACTGGTTTCAAACTTTGCTATACAGGGAAGGTCAAAATAAGGAATGAAATTAGTATTATTGTGGACAAAGTTGGAAAAAGAATGTAGTGAGACTTAGAAGGATTGAATATAGGATCTTATCCTTAAAATTGACTATTGGGTACGATATGTTCAACGTTATTAGTGCTGATGCATCTCAAGTAGGGTAAAAAATACATATTAAGGATAAATTTTGGGAAGATTTGGAGGGCTTGGTTCAAGACATACCACAAAAAGAAAAGAATTTCATTGGTGGAGACCTTAATAGTCATGTGGGGAAAGAGACAAGACAATATGTGGGAGCTCATGGCAATTTTGGTTTTAGAGAATTAAACGAGGAGGGGCATTCCATTTCTCAATAACTTATAACCTCATGATTGTAAGAACTTGTTTTAAGAAATGGAAGAAGCATTTAGTCACATATAAGAGTGGAGTCCAAAAGTTGTAAATTGATTTCTTTTTTGTAAGAAATTCGGATAAAAGAGCATGTAAAGACTGCAAAGTGATCTTTGGTGAGAGCTTAACTTCGCAACATAGAATTTTGGTCCTTGATGTGTTAGTTAAGAGCCATAAACTTAAAAGTCGAAAAGCCTTAAATCTTAAGATCAAGTGATGACTGATCGGGATCCTACAAGTATATATGGTCGATTGCAGTAATAAAAAATTTTCAGAGTATTCTAGAAGTCGAATCCAAGGGAGGTAATAAATTCACCAGTCCAAAGTTTTAGTCCAAAAAGCAAATAATAATTAAATTGAAAAGATGAATAAGAAAACAGCAAGCAAACACAATTAATACGAGTTTAATTCAATCACAAAAAACATCAGAGGATTGAGTTTTATCTTATGAGATAATTATATTTTATTTCTTAGTTAGATTCTACATAATTATAGTGACTGTTATTTCTAAAGCGTCATAATTACCTTTCAGTCAATTAGCCCTTATTTAATTAAAATTTAATTCGCTATCGTGCAACTAAAATTGCTAATTAAACATTGAAAACTATAACGTATATCACCATGAATTTCTAATTCTATCTCTAGATTAGTTATCTGTATTTATCTCTCTAGATCTAGATTCACTCTTCACCTCTCAGTCCATAAAGTTTACCCATTAATTAGATTATATGGTGATCAAGCATAAAATCTACATGAACGAACAAGAGAGACAAATATAATAAAAAGACAAATTAAATATACCTTTGAAGAACAAATCCACAGAGCCATAATTAAAGAAAACAAATTCAATCCATTTCAGTCAGACTACATTTCTACCTCTGACTGGGAAATTTAGCCACATATGGAAATAGAAATTAAATCAAAACTAAAATCCGAAATCATAATCAAAATAATAAGAAGAAAGAGTTATAGTAGAAGATTGATCTATCTCTAATATTTCCTAGATCTCCTTACTTTTTCTCCATAAGATACTCCTAGTTATTCTTAGATGCATTTTGAACCATGTTCTTTGGCCTCTGGGTGCGTTTCTGAACTTTCCCTTGTATTTTTACCATGTCTCCTTATATAGAAAAAGTTTAAAAGCTTATAAAAGTCTAAAATATCATGAAAATGGGTCAAAAACATGTTTTTACAAGCTTCTATAGTTTGACCCGGTATTGGTGGCCATACGATCATCAAAATAGATGCCGGGTGGTTCCAAAAGGCAGAAAAACATGAAAAAAAGCATTGACATTTTGAGCTCGATTTCACCATGATAACGTTGAAATTTGGAAAACTCAAAATATGAAAGTTGTAGCTCAATGTCTTATCTTCCAAATGCATATTAAATCACCTTAATTAGAGTTTATATGTGAGAGTTATAGTCAAATACTAACTGATATCAAAACTTTTCAGTATGAATGATTTGTAACGTTTTTACTCCGAATGCTTCCAAATGAACCTATAACGCTATAAAATACAAAAATATGTAAAATCATGCTAAAATATACCAATATAAATATATTTAGATACAATTTGGGACTTAAATGTGGGTATTTTACATGTATAAAATGGATACATCAGCGGCAACTAAAGGGTGAGCAATAATTAACCTTTATGAGAAAAGTATTTGAGGAAAGAAATTGGGACTCCCAAGAAAGTGCTAACATAATGTGGGATGAGATGACTAAAAGGATCAGAAATATCGCTAAAACAGTCTTGAGTGATTCCAAAGAATTTTGGTGGTGGAATGAGAGTGTACAAGAGAAAGTTAAGCATAAAAAAGAGTGTTTTAAAGTCTTACACTTGTGCAATAATGAGAAAAATTAAAAGAGTTATCACTTAGCTAGAAAGAAGACTAAGAAAGCAGTGAGTGAGACTCAATTTAAAACTTTTGAGAAATTTTATCAAGATTTAGGAATGAAGAATGGTGAACGCAAAATATACAAAATTGCCAAAAATAGGGAAAGAAAGTCAATAGATTTATATCAAGTAAGATGTATTAAGGATGAGGTGGGAAAAGTTTTGATTACTAATGATGATATCAAAGGAAGATGGGAGAACTACTTCTATAAGTTTTTCAATGATAGATTGAGTATAACTAGTGATACAGAAGGTTTAACAACTCATGAAGATGAACTGAATTTGAGTTTCTATTATAGGATCCAAGTTAGAGAGGTAAAAAAAAAACTCTTAAAAGAATGGATAATGGTAAGGCTATTGACCCTGATGGTATATTCCTATCAAAGTTTGGAAGTGTTTAGGAGAGAATGGGGATTTGTGACTCACTAAATTTTTTAATGAGATTTTAAGGTCAAAGAAAATGTTAGAGGAATGGAGAAAGAACACTTTGGTGCCCATATATAAAGACAAGGAGATATTCAGAATTATGCTACTTATCGGGGGATTAAATTCATGAGTCATATCATGAAACTTTGGGAGAGAGTGACTAAGAATAGATTAAGAAAATAGTCTCATATTTTAGAAAATCAATTTGAATTTATGCCAGAACTGTCTATAACAGAAGCTATTTATTTATTAAGGGGTTTGATTGAAAGATACCGGAGTAAAGAGAGAGATTTGCATGTGGTTTTCATTGATTTGGAAAAAATCTATGATATAGTACCAAGAGATATGTTGTGGAAAGCAATAGAGAATAAATGTGTTCGTGTTACTTATATTTGAGCCATAAAAGATATGTATGAGTGGGTAACAACAAGTATGAGAACTGTTGGAGGTGAAACAAATGACTTTCTTATAAGGATAGGTTTATATCAAGAATTTCCCTAGAGTCCATATTTATTTGATTTGATTTTGGATGTTCTAATAGAACAAATATAGGAGAAAATTTCTAAGTGCATGCTTTTTGTAGATGATATAGTCTTAATTGAGGATTAAAGAGAAGATGTCAACTCTAAACTAGAGTTATAGAAACACACTTTGGAATCAAAAGGTTTTTTTTTTAATAGAAGTAAAACGGAATATATGCACTGCAAATTTAATAAGACGCCAATTAGAAATGATTCAGAGGTAAAAATTAGAGAGTAAACCATTCAAAAAGTGTCAAAGTTCAAATATTTGGAATCGATTTTATAAAGTAATGGTGAAATTAATGGGGATGTTATGCATATGATCCAAATTAAGTAGTTAAAGTAGAGAAAAGTTTCAGGGGTTATTTGTGACCGTAAGATATCTACAAAACTTAAAGAGTAATTTCATCAAACTGCTATAAGGCCAGCGATACTATATAGCAGTAAATATTAGGCTTCGAAAGGGTACCAAGAGCATAAGATAAGAGTAGTAGAGATAAAAATATTGAGATAGATGTGTGGTTATAAAAGAATAGATAAGATAAAAAATGATTGTATATAAGAGAAAATCGGAGTAGCACTTATCGAAAAGAAAAATGGTGTAAAATCATTTAAGGTAATTTGAACATATACAAAGAAGGGGACAATAGAAGTGATATGTTTATTTTATACCTATAAAATACTCATATTTGATATTATTTTGCTTGAAAAATGTTAAGTTCTAATATTAAATTTACATGATTCTATTTAAATTGAGACATATTTGCATTTCAAGAAAATTTGAAGAATAAATGAGGATTTTAGAGTAAAAAAGAAGACATGAAGGCACCAAGAAAAAGTCATCCGGTCCCTATTTGTTTTCCTCACCCGCGGCCGGGTGAGGAGGCGTGAGAGGCTCAGAATTACGAGTTGACTTGGCGCCAGGTCAACCTCAGCATTGATCCACCCGGCGCCGGGTGGAACATGGAGGAAGAATGTGAAGTTTTTCACCCGGCGCTGGTTGGATAAAAATTGACATCATACGGCGCCGGGTGAAGGAGTTAAGTGCACTTTGAGTAATTGGTCCGTGAGCGTTTTACGAGATATATATATATAAGTTTGAAGAGGGGGGACGATTACGATGACTATTCTGAGCCCTAGAAGACTTATTCCAAATTCTCTGGAGCTAAGGAAGAGCATTCAGAAGGAAACTCTGAGAGGATTGAAGGCGTAGTGAGGCTGAATCTTTCTATTCTTCCACTACTTTTCTTTCTTTAGATTTTGTTCAGATGATTTGGGGGATTATTCTCATGTTGAATTTAAGAACCATGTTTATGCGTAGCTAATCTTCCCAGTTAGGGATAGGAATGTAGTCTAACTGGGATTAATTAGAGTTTACTCTGGATTTTGACTCTTGTCTATGATTGAATTTTTTCAATATATGTATGTTTAATTATATCTATCTCTTTTGTGCCTTATTGGGGGTTTTGTGATTGGCCACCATAAAATTCATTCTGTGGGTAAACTTGATAGACTAAAAGGTGAAGAGTAAGCCTAAACCTAGAGAGATAGACATAAACAATAATTCTAGAGATAGAATTAGAGGTTTATGGTGACTTTAGTTATAACTTCAAGATTTAATTAGGGATTTTAGTTGCACGAGAGTGAATTAAAACCTGATTAAATACAGACTAATTGACTGAAAGGTAATTAGGATAAATTAGAAATAACTGTCATTATAATTATAAGGAGTCAAATTAAGAGTAACTTTAGTTGTCTCAGGAAGATGAAACCCAATTCCCTAACACTCTCAGTGATTGATTTAAACTCAAACCCTTGCTTTTATTGTTAATTTCTCTTAGTTTAGAATTTGATTAACGTTTCATAATTTGTTTGCTCTGACTGAAATTATTTAATTGAGTAAATCATAACCTCCCTTGGGTTCGACCTCTGGAATACTCCAGAGCTAATTTTATTATTGCGATCGACCCTGTACACTTGCAGGATATCCCGATCAAGTTTTTGGCGCCGTTGCCGGGGAGGCTGACGATTTGCTGAATTATTAATTTTAGTCTTTCTTTTTCTCTCATTAATTTTCTTGAATTTACTTTTCTCTTCCATGTTATTGAGATCCAAAAGTCTCAATAGTACTTCTGATTTGACTCCTATTAATTTTGAAATTGAACGTGCTTGCAGGGCAAATCGAGCTAGAAGAAGAGAGATGGCTCAAAACGATTGTGCGAATCATGATAATCTTGATAACATCAATAACCTGCTTGAAGAGGATCAAATAATCCCGCATAGAAATCCAATTGTTCAAAATCCAAATCGTCTATTTTGGAGGGATGCAGACAAGCCTGCAGTGTATGACAGTCCATCTTGTATCAGGCTATCTGACAACACAAAGAACTATGAGTTTAAGACCACTCACTTAAACTCTTTGCCAAAATTTTCATGGTCGAATGGGTGAAGATGCATTGGGTTTCCTGAAGGACTTTTACAATCGGATTGATCAACTTCCTCCTAATGGTCTGACTTCAGAGGAGCTTAAAATGAGATGCTTCAACTTCTGCATGAAGGATAGTGCTCGAAGATGGATTCTTAATCTGCCAGAAAATTCTTTGACATCATGGAGGGAGATATACGATGCATTCATTGCCAAGTTTTACTCTCCTCAGAGGACTGTAGATCTGAGGGATAAGATATATCTCTTTGCACAACTGGATGGTGAGCCTTTCTATGAAGCGTGGGATCGATTCAAGGATTACTTATATGAGTGTCCCCACCATGGATTTCAAGATATGATGCTTGCTAAACTGTTCTATAATGCTCTGAACCCTACCTCCCAGTCTCTAGTGGATATTGCTGCAAGGGATGGTAATTTAACTGCTGAAGAGATGATGAGTATCTATGATCAAGTGGCAACTCAAACCAGACAAAAAGGAGTGCGAGGTAGGAGAGTACCGGTCAATGAAGTTAACTCTCGCTCTGATGTGTCTGCACAACTAGAAAAGCTAAATCAACTCATAGAGTTTCTTTTCCAACAACAGAGCAATAATCACAATCTTCCTAAAGAGTTATGTTCTGCATGCGGGGGTTCAGGCCATACTGAGGACACATGTGTGCATATGATTGAAGGGAATGCAGAAGTCAATTATATGGGTTCCAATGCAGAACGTCCACAACTAATACAAAGGAAAAATGATCCATATTCAAACACATATAATCCTGGGTGGCGAAATCATCCAAACTTCTCTTGGAAAACTCCATCAGCACCACTAGTATTTCAGCAGCATAAGACTCAGGCACACGTTCAGTTTCCTACATCATCTACAGGGAAGACTCCGCAGTTAGAGGCTATGTTCTCTCAGATCTTAGCTGGTCAAGCATCTACTAACAAAAATCTGGATCAGTTCATGGTTAGTCAAGCAGCGGTAAATAAGAATTTTGATCAATTCATGGCTAGCCAAGTCACTACAAACAATGCCACCCAAGCTGCAATTCGAAATATGGAAGTTCAGATGAATAACCTGGCTAAACTAGTGGCTGAAAGGAATCCAGGGCAGTTTCCCAGTAACATAGAGGTGAACCCAAAAGAAGAAGCTATGGCAATCATGTTGAGAAGTGGAAAGGAGTTAAAGGAAGCTGTGAGAGAAGAACGAAATTCAAAAGAAAAAGATGAGAGTTTGAAAAAGGGCGCACATGAGAAGGACAATGAGGAACTTAATTCTAAAGATGTTGCTCAGGATCATCCTATACCTCCTGAAGTTAAACCATACGTTCCTCCTATTCCTTTTCCACAACGCCTTCAAAAGAAGATGCATGATGTCAAGTTCAAGAAGTTCCTGGACATGTTTAAGAAGCTTCGCATCAACATCACCTTTACTGAAGTACTAGCTAATATGCCATCTTATGTCAAATTTCTTAAGGAGCTAGTTTCTAATAAGCAAAGTCTAGAAGATTGTGCTCTAGTCCCTTTGAATGAAGAATGCAATGCCATCCTGCAAAAGAAGTTGCCCCAAAAGCTAAAGGATCCAAGGAGTTTTTGTATTCCTTGTGTTATAGGCTCTCAACTTGTTAAACATTGTTTATGTGATCTTGGAGCAGGTATAAATTTATTACCTTACTCTTTGTGTAAGAAGCTCGAGGTTACAGAACTAAAGCCCACAGGTATGACTCTACAACTGGCCGACAGATCAGCACGATATCCAATGGGAATCATGGAGGATGTGCTCGTAAAAGTCGGTAATCTTATTATTCCTGCTGATTTCGTAGTATTAGATACTGATGATGATTTAGATGTGTCTTTAATTCTTGGAAGGCCATTCTTGTTAACTGCTGGGGCCTTGATTGATGTGCCCGCTGGAAAATTAATTTTGAGAGTAGGTGATGAGCGGGAAGAATTTCAATTTTCAAGGGCTATGAAATTTCATGAAACTGGAGCATCTTGCTTTAGAGTTGATATAATTGATAAACTAGTTGAAGAACATGCTGTCAAACATTTATATAAAGATCCTTTAGAAGCATACATTGCATTGAACTTTAATGAACAGGTGGAAGAGGTTAATTTTATTGATTCTGTGAAGAAATTAGAAGGTTCAGGTCATATATATACATCACAATTAAAAAAATTTGAGGCATTAGGACAGGGGAAGTCACTTCCACTGCCTTCTGAACAATCACCTCCTCAAGTTGAATTGAACCAACTTCCATCTCATTTGAAATATGCATTTTTGGGCAACTCTAGTAGCTTTCCTATGATTGTCTCTGCTAATTTAAATTCTGAGCAAGAAGAAAAATTATTAAGAATTCTAAGGGAGCATAGAACTGCTATTGGCTGGAGCATCTCTGACATAAAGGGTATTAGCCCTTCACTTTGTGTGCACAGGATTTTAATGGAGGAAAATTTTACACCAAAAGTTCGGCATCAACGGAGATTAAATCCTAATATGAAAGAAGTTGTACGCGCTGAAGTTCTCAAGCTCATTGATGCAGGTATAATTTATCCAATTTCTGACAGTTCTTGGGTGAGTCCTGTGCAGGTTGTTCCAAAGAAGGGTGGAATAACAATAGTCCCAAATGAGAAGAATGAACTCATTCCTACAAGAACAGTTACTGGTTGGCGTGTTTGTATTGACTATAGGAAATTAAATGAGGCGACGCGCAAAGACCACTTTCCTTTGCCATTTGTTGATAATATGCTTGAGAGACTGGCTGGGCATGACTATTATTGTTTCCTTGATGGTTATTCAGGATACTTTCAGATCCCCATTGCCCTTGAAGATCAAGAAAAGACCACATTTACTTGTCCCTATGGCACCTTTGCCTATAGGAGGATGCCTTTTGGTCTTTGCAATGCACCTACTACTTTTTAACGGTGCATGATGGCTATCTTTTCTGATATGGTTGAGGATATAATTGAAGTTTTCATGGATGATTTCTCTGTGTTTGGCCACTCTTATGATATCTGTTTGTCTAATCTTGCAAGAGTTTTGCAGAGATGCAAAGAGAAAAATCTAGTGCTCAATTGGGAAAAATGCCACTTCATGGTGATTGAAGATATAGTTTTGGGGCACAAAATTTCTGAAAAAGGGATTGAGGTAGATCGTGCTAAAGTAAAGGTTATAGAAAACTTACCTCCTCCCACGATGGTAAAAGCTGTAATGAGTTTCCTTAGACATGCAGGTTTTTATAGGCGCTTTATTAAAGATTTTGCTAAAATTACTAAGCCTTTAACTAACCTACTTGTCCAAGATGTTCCTTTTATCTTTGATGACATTTGTTTGAATGCTTTCAATTATTTAAAAAAGGCTTTAATTTCTGCTCCTATTGTTGTGTCTCCTGACTATAGCATTCCTTTTGAGTTAATGTGTGACGCTAGTGATTATGCTATTGGAGCAGTATTAGGACAAAGAAAAGACAAGAAGTTGCATGTAATCTATTATGCAAGTAGGGTCTTAGATGATACACAGCTCAATCATGCTACCACTGAAAAAGAATTTTTGGCTGTGGTGTGTGCTCTAGATAAGTTCAGATCATATCTTGCTCTTTCAAAGGTCATTATTTACACGGATCATGCAGCTATTAGATACTTGATGCAGAAAAAGGAAGCCAAGTCTCGTCTGATCAGATGGATTTTACTTTTGTAAGAATTTGACTGGGAAATTAAAGATAAAAAGGGCTCTGAAAACTTGGTTGCTGACCACTTGTCTAGATTAGAGCATGTGCCTAAATCTGATATTCCTATTAAGGAGAAATTTCCTGATGAAAAATTGTGGGCATTAGATCCGTTATTTTTGCCTTGGTTTGCTGACATTGCTAATTTTCTAGTTGCAGACATTATTCCAGAGGATCTCAATTTTCATCAGAGGAAGAGTTTTTTAGCAGAGGTCAAACACTATCTTTGGGATGATCCATTACTTTTCAGGCGATACGCTGATGGTATTATAAGAAGATGTGTACCAGAGGTGGAGATGACTCCCATCTTAGAACATTGCCATTCCTCTCCATATGGTGGGCATCATGGTCCTGACAAAATAGCTGCAAAGGTGTTGCAAAGTGGATTTTATTGGCCTACCCTTTTCAAGGATGCACGAACCTTTGTGACAAAATGTGACTAGTGCCAGAGGATAGGTTCTATTGGTAAGCATCATGAGATGCCACAAACTGGAATTCTGGAAGTTGAACCTTTTGATGTTTGGGGACTTGACTTTATGGGTCCCTTTCCTCCTTCAAATGGTAATTTGTACATTTTAGTTGGTGTTGATTATGTCACTAAGTGGGTAGAAGTAGTTGCACTGTCTAATAACACTGTTGCTAGTGTGGTTAAGTTTGTGAAACAGTTGTTTGCTAGATTTGGTATCCCTCGAGCCTTTATTTGTGATAATGGGGTCCATTTTCAAAACTATCAATTTAGATCCCTATTAAAGAAATATGGGTGTCATCTTAAAACTAGTACTACTTACCATCGTCAAACTAGTGGGCAGGTTGAAGTTTCTAATAGGGAACTCAAAGGCATTCTAGAGAAGATTGTTAATGCATCTCGGAAAGATTAGTCACAAAAATTAAATGATGCATTATGGGCATATAGGACTGCATTTAAAACACCTCTAGGAATGTCTCCCTATAGATTGGTCTATGGAAAGTCTTGCCATCTCTCTGTAGAGCTAGAGCACCGTGCATATTGGGCTATACGTACTCTTAATTATGACTTGAAAGCTGCAGGTGAGCGAAGGTTACTCCAATTGACTGAGTTGGATGAAATTAGAAGGGAATCTTTTGAGAATGCTCGCATTTATAAGGAGCGAACCAAGGCTTGGCATGACAAAAGGATTCTAAAGAGAGAATTTAAGGTTGGACAAAAAGTGTTATTATTCAATTCACGGCTTAAATTTTTTCCAGGAAAATTGAAATCCAGATGGTCGGGACCATTTGAAGTTACTAATGTGCGTTCTTATGGGGCTGTGGAAGTTCAAGGACCTGATGGAAATCGTTTTGTGGTTAATGGTCAAAGGCTTAAGATCTATTATGAAGGAGAATCAGTTGATACACCACAATCAGTGCCTCTAAATGAAGTTTGACATCCTTGCCACGGCTTAGTCTAGCTATAGACATTAAATTTAGCGCTTATTGGGAGGCAACCCAATCTCTCTTCATATCTTTATTTTTATTTTTTAATTTTTTTATTATCTTTTTCGTATTGAATTTTAGGTTCTAAATCACTAGTGTGGAACTCGTCTCCAAGCCAATACAAGGTTTAGTAATAATTCAGGGAAGTTTCTAACCCCCTTTATTCTTTCATTTTTTATGCTTCATTCTAAGTGTGGGGGAAAGTGTTACTTTAAAAAAAAAATTTAATTTGTTATGCACGAAGAAGGAATTAACCCGGCGCCGGGTCCATTAAATTGGATCCAACCGGCGCCGGATCTTCATAAAAAAAAAGCCTTTTTACACCCGGCGCCGGGTCCATTAAATTGGACCCACCCGGCGCCGAGTGGACTCGTTTAAACAGACGAGTCTTCTTCTTCCTTGTCAATTTCTGCGGCTGTTCCTCTTCCTCTCTCTTGCCGGCATCTTCCTCCACCACATACAATCAATTTTCGGCCATTCCTCTTCAGTTTTCACCCATTTTTCTTCACTTCCACCGTTTAAATCCCATCCCCCTCAAGATCCACCGATTGGTTTTCAGTTTTAAGCTCTTCTACCGTGGTTGTGGCTATCTTATCATCTTGGGTGAATTTTACTCTGTCTTTTCGAGTTTGAGGGAGAAGGTTCTGAGTTTAAGCAATAAATTTTTGAGCTTTTACATCATCTGGGCTTAAGGTATGTTTATTTTCTTTGGTTTCTTTCATTGCTGTCACCATTGCTGAAACGGGATACTAAAGACACTTAAAACCCATGCTCTATATTGAATGATCTTTTCTGGATAATTTGAGAATTGTGATTGAAAAATGCCACTGGTTGCTCTCTGCTTCTAACGTCCCTTGAGAATGATTGTTGTATTTTATTTGTGCATGGCTTTGTTGCAACCTGATAATGCTTGCTGATGTGTAAAGAATTTGTTCTTGGACTTTTCTTATTTGGGGCTGTGTTGACTCTTTACACACACGTATATTTGCTTTGTTTGTCATAGCGTCCTATTTAAGTGTTGAATTGACCGATCTGAAATTTATACTAGGTCCCATTAGTTGCTACTGATATGAGTACTCTCATACGTGTTTGTATGGTCCATCACCCCATTATATTTATTATTCTCTTGAGTGGGACCATTACTACTATTTGTTTTTGGGATTTGGTGATTGAGGTTTGATTGTGCACTTAACTTTCAGATTAGTTTTTATCCTATTTGCATTTAACCTTTTTGTTTTTCAGGCACACATATGGCAAGCGCCAGTTTATCTCATTCAGCAGCTGCTCCGCCTCCACCTTACTCACACAGATTTACAAGTGCCGATAATGAAGCTTGGTACAATGCAAGAAAGGACAACCCATTCATTTATGAGAAGACTATCCATCCAGCAATTAAAGATCAATTTCATCTGAGTCAATTCTATCAACGACTTGGATGGAGCGGTATTCTCATATTATATGGACCTCACTATCCTGACTTGGTTAAACAATTCTATGCCAACATTGAACAGAAGGACTCAAAAACTAAACAGAACATTGTTTCATCAGTCAAGGGAACTCCAGTAATCATCACACCTGAGCGGTTATCTCAGATCTTAGGACTTCCTCAATAGGGTCCTATTTTCAACTCTACTGGAGATTGGATTTCTTCGGATCCCACTTGGAATATTCTCCACGCCATGAACGATCTTCAGATCCAGTGGGCATCCACCAGGGGTACTCAAAGGCAAGCCCTTCTTGCAAAGTCTTTGGCCATTCCTCACCGATTACTTGTATATCTCATGAGCTTCAATATCATACCGCGCGCAAGCAGTCTAAATGAAGTACGATTCACCGACTTGTACTTCCTTCACAAGATGATACACGGTATGGGTAATATCCCAGGGATACCACTGGCCTATATCATCATCCGATCTATCAGGGAAGTCATCCTGGCCAAACGCAAGAAGACGACCTTCTTATTCCCGGTTCTGATTAATGTTTTGATGGAGGCTGCAGGAGTTGATGTGAGTGGGGAGGTAGCCCGAACGCCAACTGATAACGATGTCTTATCTGAGAAGACCCTTGGTTCCCTGGGATATATCAAAGTGGATAGGATTTGGAGAAGAAGAGGTGAAGGACCACCACCACCAGTGCCCGAAGCACAAGATATGGCTGAGGCTGAGGCTGCCCCAGAACAACCAGCTGAGGAACCTGAACCATCACAACCAGCTGTTCCGGTTCAGCAACCACGACTTAAGCGCAGCCTGCTGAAGCGCCTTTTCAAGAAGATCACCCGCATGGAAAAGACTATTGAGGAAATGAGACGAGAACAAGCTGAACGTGATAGGAGGGATGAGGAGCATCGGCAGCGTACTGAGGTGCTGCTGCATCAGCTGATCCAGGCTAGACAGTCTCCACCATCATGATTTCGATCATTTAGTTTTCTTTTTCGTAGAGTTTTTCCCTTTCTTTTTCATTTTTTTAATTAAGTCGATTTTTTTTTCTTTTGATTGTCTTTTGATCTACTTCACCCCTTCCCTCTAAGATTTTGTATAACCAGAATAGTACTTGAGATGCAGTTGCAGAACACTTAGAGAAAATTGAACCACCACCAGCATACGACAGGGAAGTATTAGTTTTCTTTTCACTTATCTTGTCTATCATTTTTTTTAACACTGAGGACAGTGTTCGTGCTAAGTGTGGGGGGAGCATAAATTAGAAAAAAAAAGGTGACTAAGAAATTTTTTTCTAATTTATTCTTTGCATTTATTTCTAATTTTGATTTTACAGTCATCTATTTCCTACTATTTAAGTACATTTGCTATCTTGAAAGTCGTGAGTTTAAGCTTCATTATTAACTAAGTGAGATAGACAGCCAATTATGATAAGAAAGGAGTCATGAAACCCAAAATTGAGCACAATAACCAACTTATGAGAGGTGAAGATAAGCAGTCAAATAAGTAAGATAGTGAATTATATATTTATTTTTGAACTTGCTTAGTTTCAATTAGAATTTATGAGTATTATCATTTGTGAGACATGACTCAGGAAGCTGAAAAAAAAAATTTCCACTCCACTGGTTCGATCTGTGCTGAGTAACCGGGGGTACGCATCACAAATGCGAGACCTTCGCGTCAAAAGGTGCAAAGTGAGCTATGAGTGAGCCAAAGGCATCTTTGTGCCAAAGTGATGTTAGCTTGAGTAACCGGGGGTACGCATCACAAATGTGAGACCTTCGAGTCAAAAGGGCGCATGACGGCCAAAAGAAAAACAATGATCCCCAGATAAAATTGAAGCACAAAATGTGCGGGGAAAAATAATATTAGAAAATGCATTAGAGCATGAAATGAAACCTGAAGATCTCTTGTTCTTAAATTGATACTTGTATGATTTTAAATTGAGATGTTGCAAGTTCCTAAATAAGTATCGTAATTTTCAATCCACTTGTTTGGCTGGTTATTGACACTAATTATAGGTTGGTCAGCACACACACACACCATTGGGTTAGTGAATATGAGTAAGAACTCATTGGCTGGATATTGAGCTTAGTATTTCATTTATACATTGTACTCTTTGACTTGATAGGTAGTAGATTGTTCTTAAAATTTGGAAATAGGTGAATGTGAATTTTATCTTATGCTTAGTGTTTGCTTGAGGACAACCAAAAGTTCAAGTGTGGGGGGATTTGATATGTCTATTTTATACCTATAAAATACTCATATTTGATATTATTTTGCTTGAAAAATGTTAAGTTCTGATATTAAATTTACATGATTCTATTTAAATTGAGACATATTTGTATTTCAGGAAAATTTGAAGAATAAATGAGGATTTTAGAGTGAAAAAGAAGACATGAAGGCACCAAGAAAAAGTCATCCGGTCCCTATTTGTTTTCCTCACCCGCGGCCGGGTGAGGAGGCGTGAGAGGCTCAGAATTACGAGTTGACTTGGCGCCAGGTCAACCTCAGCATTGATCCACCCGGCGCCGGGTGGAACACGGAGGAAGAATGTGAAGTTGTTCACCCGGCGCCGGTTGGATAAAAATTGACATCATACGGCGCCGGGTGAAGGAGTTAAGTGCACTTTGAGTAATTGGTCCGTGAGCGTCTTACGAGATATATATATATAAGTTTGAAGAGGGGGGACGATTACGATGACTATTCTGAGCCCTAGAAGACTTATTCCAAATTCTCTGGAGCTAAGGAAGAGCATTCAGAAGGAAACTCTGAGAGGATTGAAGGCGTAGTGAGGCTGAATCTTTCTATTCTTCCACTACTTTTCTTTCTTTAGATTTTGTTCAGATGATTTGGGGGATTATTCTCATGTTGAATTTAAGAACCATGTTTATGCGTAGCTAATCTTCCCAGTTAGGGATAGGGATGTAGTCTAACTGAGATTAATTAGAGTTTACTTTGGATTTTGACTCTTGTCTATGATTGAATTTTTTCAATATATGTATGTTTAATTATATCTATCTCTTTTGTGCCTTATTGGGGGTTTTGTGATTGGCCACCATAAAATTCATTCTGTGCGTAAACTTGATAGACTAAAAGGTGAAGAGTAAGCCTAAACCTAGAGAGATAGACATAAACAATAATTCTAGAGATAGAATTAGAGGTTTATGGTGACTTTAGTTATAACTTCAAGATTTAATTAGGGATTTTAGTTGCACGAGAGTGAATTAAAACCTGATTAAATACAGACTAATTGACTGAAAGGTAATTAGGATAAATTAGAAATAACTGTCACTATAATTATAAGGAGTCAAATTAAGAGTAACTTTAGTTGTCTCAGGAAGATGAAACCCAATTCCCTAACACTCTCAGTGATTGATTTAAACTCAAACCCTTGCTTTTATTGTTAATTTCTCTTAGTTTAGAATTTGATTAACGTTTCATAATTTGTTTGCTCTGACTGAAATTATTTAATTGAGTAAATCATAACCTCCCTTGGATTCGACCTCTGGAATACTCCAGAGATAATTTTATTACTGCGATCGACCCTGTACACTTGCAGGATATCCCGATAATAGAAGCCAATAAGGAAAATTGATCAAATGGCTTGAAACTCTATCAAAAGGTGTAGAAGAATACCAAGTATGATATTGAGAGAAGTTATAAAGTGTGATATCTTGATTAATTATTTATCCGAAGAGATTTAATTTGATATAGTCTATTAGCATTGTATAATCCATGTAGTCGACCCTACTTAATGGGATAAGACTAATATTGTTATTGTTATTGTTATTCTTATTATTTTTCCTTTTAGAAGCTGTTTCTTTTAGGGTATTTAAAAAATTAAAGGTCCCTTTTATTAATATTTTTCTTTTTAGACCTTAAAATATCTTTTTCCTAGTAAATATTTTTCGTTTTGAACCTAAAATATCTTTTTTCTAGTATATATATAAGATACTAATAGAATATCAATAATAATTGGATTGAGTAATAAAAGATTTAACACAATCTCAAATTCAAGTCCTAGTTATAAATAAAAAATAATAATTTGGATCTCACAATGCAAGTGCTAGACTATAAGTAAATCTCATAAATATACTCCATCAAATTTATATTATAAGATCATTATAAATAAATCTCATAAATATACTCCCTTAAATTTATATTATAAGATCATTATAAATAAATCTCATATATATATACTTCCTCAAATCTATATTATAAAATATTTTATATCACAAATTTTTAGTTCAAAATATAAGAAATTAGATATTTTTCTTTTTATTTTATTTTTCTCTTTAATATTTCTTTTCTTTTTGTTTATAGACATATAACAGTAATAGAATATGATATTTAATAAGGGTAAAATAAAAAATATAAATATTTTTTTCATTAATTTTAATTTAAAAAATAATTTTTTTAATTTATAATATAAAATTGTTATATATATATATATTTATATGTGGAACTATAAAGTACTAATGGAGGGAAAAGAATAGCAATGGGAAGATGCGGTTTAACTGACGCGCCAGCAAGGAGTACCTTGACGCGCCAGAGTCGTACATACTCGTGCCAGCTGAAATGTGAAAATTGAAAAATATAAAGTACTAATGGAGGGAAATGAATAGCACTGGGAAGATGCGGTTTGACTGACGCGCCAGCAAGGAGTACCTTGACGCGCCAGAGCCGTACGTACTCGTGCCAGCTGAAATGTGAAAATTGAAAGATACCATTCCATTGCATCGTGCTATCACGCCGGTGATATTCGTGCTTGCAGCAGCCAAATTTGACGGTGAGTTCCTCTCTCTTTCGCGAATCTTTCTTAATTCGTTGAAAATTTCTTCAAGTATTGATGAAGAGGTGAATTCTTGAATTTGATTGTTTGCTTGGTTGATGGGAAAATTTAGAGAATTTGTGTTTGGGTTCAATCGAAGGAAAATTTTGTTTCTGCAATTTTTAGGGATCAATACGATGGTCTATAGTTTGTCTACTGTCTTCCCTTTTTACTACTAGGTTTTGGCCAGTTATTCTTTATTCTGGGTTGGTTCTGGCCAATTATTGTCTATCTCTTTCGCAAGTCTGAGTCCATTTACTTGACTCTGGAAAAAAATTTAGGTTAAAGCATTATCTTCCTTGATTATGCGCCGCTCAGTGACAATGCTGCTATAATGAATGGCCCCTTTTAGCTAGGAAACTGTTTTCCATCAGCTATGTTTTCAGTGTAATTTGAATCAGGAAGAGTTTCTTCTTATTCTTATATGTTTACTGGCGTGCCAAAACCATCTAGGCACAAAAAATTGTGGCCCTGCATCCTTGGCTTTGAGAATTCTTGAAATATATAGATAAATGTATTTCCGGCAAATTTATAAAGTTATTCTTTCCAGAGTATGATTAACATTTTCATTTTAGTGTACCAAGTTGAATTTTTCATAGAAACTTTTTATCGTTTTTTATGAAGGAAATGCTTGCATAAAAACGTTGTTTTCATTATTGAGAATTCATTGCAGCTGGTGAAGTGGAGTCAGTATCAAAATCTTATCTATAACTGTGGTGTGGGCGTATGATGGATAACGATAACGATTTTACATTCTGTCAGGTAAGATCAATGCTTTTTCTAGACAGTAATATTATATTTCTTTCTTTTCCTTTCGTGTTTTGAAATTTTTTTTTATCCTGATATACAATTTGCAATGCAAATTTGCTTGATTTTATAACCTTGCTTTGTACATTTCCTTCTAATTTTGGTGTCATGATTGTACAGGTCAGTTCTTCCATCAATCAGGATGGTCTTGATACAAACAAGCTTGCTTCAGATATGAGTGATATTTCCATAAAAGAAGAATCCTCCAATGCAAGTACTAGTAGTCATAGTCAGAATAGTGGCATTTTATGGATGAATGGGTTACCAGATAATTCCACCACTAAGAAGCAGGCTTCAGTTGGTTCTTTGTCTTACAGTGTGATTGACACAACACCATCAAATCAGGCACATGAATTGAACACAAAAGCAGTATCAAGTGATGTTGAGAATTCACTTCAGAAGTTATCAGAACAAAAGAAACCTATGAAAAAGTTGACATCTCGGGTCAAAGTTCCTTTTGAAAAGGGCTATAGCCAAATGGACTGGCTAAAGCTTACTCGATCACATCCTGACCTTGCAGGTTCTCATTGAAATTTTTTTAATGCAATTATTCATTTGGTTATTTTGGAAAGTTTCTTAAAATTACTTATTAGTGCCTTGCAAGAAAGTAATTAAAAAGAAAAGTCAATAATTGGTCATTATAGTTGAATTACCCACATAAATACTCTGAATTTTTTCTTATTGTTGTCACTTAGTGTCCTGCCCCTTCTACTACTTAGGCATCAAAATAAGTTGGTAGGTTATGTCAATGGGTTGGAATAAAGCTAAATGCTATAGACATTATAACATTTGGTATCTCCATCACTTGACTCCAATTTTGGGCTTTCAAAGTGTTTGTTTCCTGTATTGTCTTGGTTTCTTGCAATGAGATTGGAGGTTTAAGTGTGGAAGATTGTTAATTATTCCTACATATTGTTTTTTGCATAGGAATTTTTTCATATGCAATTTTTTCTCTAAGTTATTGCCCATTTAAGTGCCTCTGGCTGTAATTCCTTACTGTAAATAGAATATGTCCGTCCAAAGAAAATTGAGTAAGCTATATGTGCACCCTTTTGCTGGAGCAAACAGGATCACCTGGATTCCCAATTACTCATTTTATTTAACTTTTCAATGACGTTATTGACCAACAATTTATATGTATAATAATAATATAATTCACCTCAAAGCTTTTTAGCTACCATCCTACCACTTCATTCTGTTCTGATAAATGAATGCCCTTTACATCGTTTAAGAAGTTATGTATTAATCTTAGCCATCTGATTTCAGGTTTGAAGGGACAGTCAAACAGGAGACTTATTTCTATGGATGAAGTTAGACAACACCAAACAGAAGGGCAAATGTGGACTGTTTTAAAAGGCCGTATTTACAATATATCCCCATATATGAAGTTTCACCCTGGTGGTATGGTTATTAGCTCATTTTGCAAGTTTTGGGTTCAGTTTTTTTTTCTTCTTTCAATTCTTGTTAGTGAACTCATGAAGATGTGCCTGTCTTCTACAGACGAGTATATTTTATTTGCTTAAGAAAAATGTTTATATTAACAAAATTCATTTCTCAGGTGTTGATATGTTGATGAAGGCAGTGGGAAAAGATTGTACCTCTCTGTTCAGTATCCTTTTTGCAGTTTTTCCAATGTGAAGTAATTTAAGGTTGTGAGTTGTATTTCTATGAATCTATTGTTATATCATTTTGGTGGATACATTATTTTGCTGAGTCAAATTTGGAGCTTCCTCTGTGACCATTATCCAACCTCGATAAATGCTTCTTGCTTGCAAGATGTTAAAGCTTTAACTATTGAAGAGAGCATGGAAAATTGCAGTGTTCTTTTGTTTTCTGAATTAAGTCAACATATTACTTGGTATTTTTATGTTTCGAGGAATAGGAGTTTGGGAAGCACAATTGTTTTTTATGATCCAAAATTGCCTGAAGTAGAAGAAAGCACAATTTTCAAGAGGCAGACCTAAGTACTTCAGAAATCTGGCTCCATCTAGTATAATGATTATTCCTTTATATATTTGTTTGGTAACAATTATTTGGTATCTGGTATTACTCACTAATATAAATTTAAGTATTATCAAGCTCAAATGGAGGTAGCTCTTCAAACATAATTTTTTCCATTCAAAATGTTCAAATACTCAACCTTGCCTAAGGAGTATTCGCAAAGTTCAACTTTGATTATTCCTATATTTTTGTTCATGCATATACCATGCATGAGAGCCTATGATTGAAGTCATAGGCACACTAGGCTTGCTCATCTTTTGAGGATTACTTTCTCTTGATACTTCTATGTTGTGCACAGTTTCTGCTGTTTAAAGACTGCTCACAGATTGATCCTTAACTGTTTAATCGAGATAAATACCATGCTTGGGTTAACGCAGATTTCTTGTTGGAGAAGTGCCTTGTAGGTACTTTGGATGATAGTCAGTGAAGAAAGAATAGTGATGTTCTAATAATGAATCATCACATCTCATGAAATAATTTATGTAACCTCGCCTTCGCTCCATTGCACCCCTATGCCTCCACTTCATATACTGGTAAGGGTTCATATTCAATGAGGAATAAAATTTTCCACATACTTGCTCACTTTTATAGAATTCCAATGGGAATCTATTGTACAATTACAGAAGAGTATTGATAAGTTGTAAACTGGAATAGCTATTAGCATTTAACATATGATTGTTGAATCTGTTCAGTTTAATGAACTTATAACATTCTGGTACTGAGGAAGTTATATCACTATTCTGTAAATTGGAAGTTGTTGCTCCGCCTCCGTAATGCCGTTAAGGATTAATTTGAGCTGTGACATATTTGATTATATGTTAGACAAAAGATGGACATGGACTTGTGAATTTTTAGCACAAAGCTAAATGATAATATAAAAAATTGGCAAATGCCTTTTTTTATACCATAAGTTTAGGATATGTTTCAATTTTGCCCCAAATGTTTTTTTTTGTGTCAATTTCGTCATATATATTTGCAAAAATTCTCGTTGTCTTTCAAAATGCTAGTATCATCTTATTGCTTAACGGAATTAGCTGACCTATCAAATACATGGCCTTGCAAATGCACCTACACTGATTAATCCATTTAGGAATGCTATGAAAAAGACAGATGTGGTTAGGAAGCAAGTCTTAATTAGGTTAGGTTAGGGATAGAAAAATTAAAATGACATTCATGGGCTACAGGGCTTGGGTGATACGTTTTGGTCGTGTAATATTAATGGGGGGAAGTGTCATATCCAGGTTTGCATCCTCCAATAACCGCTTGTATATACATCTCATTCTGTTCAGCAATTGCATACTAATAGCTTTCAGGAAGATATTTAAGAGTTTTTAGCAAATATGTAAGGAGGATTTGAAACTGTGTCCAAACTTTGGGACGAAAAAGTAGTTTTGCCTTTAAAATTCTTATGGCTTATAGCTGTCCCAAATTCATGGTGCTTAGGATAACTTTGCATTTACTGTTCGCAAAAAAAAAAAAAACTTTGCATTTACATGAGCATGAGGAATTGCCATATACAAGTGTTCTTGGAGGGTGACTTTTTTCGTTTTTTTTCTTTTATAAAATCATCTAGTATCTAGTTATTATTTTAAACTCCAACTAATTGGATTGAGTCATATCAGACCCCAGATGGGGGAAAATTTTCTCAAAAAAGTTTTCTGTATTTACATAGTTTCAAACATGAAACATTGTTCTTAAGTGACTTTATTTCTTTCTATTAGACCATTGGTTCATTAAAGATAGCTTTGCATGCATTTACATGAGCAAATTGAAGCGATTTGTAGCCCACTTGAAATTTTCTCAAACTTGAGATCTGGTGCTTCTTTTAAATTCTAGTTTTGATAAAGCACTAAAAATTAAAGGAAGCTCAAGTAGACCTACCTAAAAGGATTGATCAGATTTTAGTACCTTGGATGGAATGAAACACAAATTTGAGTACCGTGGCAAAAAAACACATTTGGTTGTCATTTGACGTTGATGCAATGTCACTGAATGCAAAAGTAAAGTAAACACCTTTTTTTAAAAAAATAGAAGAAATAATACAAATAGGACACCATGCTAAACAAAGGAGCGCCTACTGCCAACTAAGTGTCCTTGTTTATCTGAATTATTCAGCTGCCTACATGCTGGCAGTGGATCAACATATAAATAACAGGAATCATTAAGTCTATGTGTTGCACTGACAAGTTCGTTGGCACATTTATTTGCCTTTTACTAAATCCAAAATGATGTTCCAATCTATAAGGAAGTATCTGATATGCTCTATTAAATTTTCAGTCTAAACAATTTAATAACAAAAAAAATTGTATTCGATACAGATTTTGAAACGCGGAAGAACGAACTGAGATTGATCCATAAGTGGATGGCTAAATACGATTGAAGTTTTTCTTTTTTCTTTTTTTAACCAACAAATATGATTGACGTTGAGGGAGGAATTATTCAATTATGCTCCTTTGATATCAATATATAGTTTAAAATATCTGGTTACTGAAACTTTCTGATATGAAAAACTAAACAGATCAAGATTACTCTGGAAGATGTTGAGTGTGCAATTCGTTGTCACGAGTCAAGATGCGTACACTCATTCATGTTGTCTTGTTTCTTTCCAGCCTCAAAACATGCTAGAGCTGCATCCACCTGTGGTTTTCTTGTCCTAAAGATCTGGTCCTGTCTTCAGTTTACAAAAATGGAACCAATCTTACTGCTTCATATCTGAAGACCTCTTTCCATGGATCTACTCCTATCAGTTCACATGGGCAAACCCACTAGTTTTATGATGTTCTGTACCTTTGCTTTTCTCATTCTTGTTAGATTTTCAGGGAGTCCGTTGGGTTGTGAAGTTTAATTATTTATGTATATCTTTATCTTTTGTACTCTTTTTGTATCAATATATCAATATATTTTAAAAATTCTAAAAAGTTATATAAACAATATCACTCCTCTTACAATGGATTACCTACGACGCACAGAACCCACGTCTAGTTGTTAACTAATGTGCTTTCAGTTCTTTTACACTCAGAAATCAACTACTTTATATAAAATCTGATTTTGTAGGAATAGGCATGTAGCACCCGATAAGGTAGGATCAAAATAGAAATTGTTTTAAGTCTTAAAGAATCGGACCTTTTACTGTTTGACCACAAAAACTTTGATATATGTCAAAACTACTTCAACATTTTAATTTAGCTAGGATAGATCCTGTGTATTTATGTCATCCTATATTGGTTCATATCTCCTGGAGTTTGCGTCTTTTAAGTTCTATTAAATTAGTTGCCGTGGCAATTTTTTTTTTGGGAATTAAACCCATCTACATCATTAATTTTATATTGCATACAACTCCTTCGACTTTACAATAAAAACAAATTTAAAAGATCCCCATGCTTCGTATGCTACATGAATGGTTAGAAGTTTGCATTTATGAACTGAGAGGCCTTGTTTTGTAAGCTTCGTAATGCAGGCATGGCCTTGCTTGAGCTTGATGTTGGGAGAGGCATGTGATTGAATTGAAGAAGATAAGGAGGACCACTATTCAACACCCGGCTGGCTCAGCCTATTGTTTGAGCACCTGCATACCCTATTCCACCTTCCAAATTGATATTTAAAGGAATCATGGAGATATAACTCAATTGTAATTAATAAATTAATTAATTAATTACCATAAAAAGTTGTCTTAATAGATTATCTGAGCTTGTTCTTTGAAGCATCTTGGTGACTACAATCTGAATCAAATATGTATGATCTTAATCTGGATTCAATTGAATCAATTATAAAATCAAATCTGATTTTAAAAAAACTATAATATATATACAAAAATATAGGCAGTCCAATTCAAATTTGATATCAAATTTGAATGGCTCAAATAATACGATTAATTCAATTGAAAAGATTAGAATTACCATGATCCGGCTGTGTATTGCAGCTCACATATATCCAATTATATTTAGGAGCTCACAAGTATCTTATGTGGTATAGAGTAAGCCCTACAAATGCTAAGATTATTAAAGTCAATTACTTAGTTTTAAGTGGATATCTCATCATATAAGCACAGGTACAATGCTTTTTAAATAATAATAATAATAATAATAATGTGATTTTCCAAAATTTTTAACATATATACGTATATATTGATTTTATGTAATTAATTACGCGGATCAGTCGTTTGAGGAAAACTGGCTTGATCCCCTTATCATATGAGAAACAAAATGAGAAAAAGACGAAAATCAGACATTTGATAAGTAGTGACTAGTGAGTCTTTCCATAAATAATTATAAGCAGAAGACAATATGTTTCATCATTAAGCAATTATACAAAAGATGGCTTCAAGTAACTGTTGTAAAAATTCCAATCACAAGGTATTACTATAAAATTGATGAACTCAACTTCAAGCAAGAGGGAACACCGCAACTTGATCAAGGACAGGGCCACAGAGAGATCCAAAGTCATCAATTCTGGTATGGTAGTAGGAGCTGTAGAATGTGATTCTGGTTCTGGGAGCAATAGCTTTGAATCTGAAACTTGCAGTCTTGAAGCCTCCCTTCCCTACAGATTTGTAAGGGACTTTGAGGGTATCTTTTGCAGCAAAAGCTTCAACCATCATTGATCCATGGCAGCCATTTCTGGCGTCTCCGACGGCGAACGTGAGGTTGTAGTCTTTGTTAGGAACTGTTCTGAGGATTTGAGCAATAACACTTTCCCTTCCTCCAACAAGCTCCACTGCTCCATGTCCAAATGGGACATTGAAGTGCCATGAGTCAATGAATTTCACAGCTTTGAGTGACTCAATGATCCACCCTGGGAGTGGAGACAAGAAATCTTGTTGTTTGGGAGGGAGAAGTACACCATTTGTGGAGTTGAATATAGGGAATGGACCTTCCTCAAATCCTGAATTTTTCACCAAATTGGCTACAAGACACCGAGCAAGATATCATTAGATAATAGAAGCCCTCAATCGAAGAGTAATAAGAAAGATTAAGGATATATAAGCTTGTGATAATCCTAATCGAGTAGCACAAGCCATATTCTGGTAATATGGACAAGTTCAAGCATATACCCACATACAAAAGTTAACATGGTATAACAGACAATTGTAAACATACTTAAGTATCTAAGCAAAACAGAAATCCCAGAGGAATCTAAAGTTCCAAACACACTTCTAGAGCTACTAAACTTCATCCATGTGGCTGGCTAAGGTAGGGATTAGATTTTCAACCAAGAGACAATTAGGTAGATTCAGGTAGATACATATAAAGACATGTAAGAATGTCAAAGGTGCATCCCACTCAAAAGCGTAATTGGCATGTTTACCTGTCTCTTCATAATTAGCTTGATCGATTCATATTTCATATACTATAACCTCCTAAGAAATTTTCTCCCTAACTACTCCAGATATGTTAATATAGGTAGCAAGGACAAATTTGGAAGTGTCTCCCAATACGTGTACATGTGAATATCATCTTAGAGCTTAGAGTATGGAAATAAATAATCTACAATGCATGACCTGAAAGTTTAATGTGTCAAAAAGATCTATGCAGGCATGTACATCTTATAATAAAAACCAGAAATGAACCAAATTAGTAGCTGAAATCCAAGCAAGTCGTGATACTATAAAGCAAGTTCACAGTTCACAACTCACAAGCATGTAGATAGATTTCATTACCTCTGGTAGGTCTTGGAGGGTAGAATTCTCTGATGGCAATTGCATCCAAGAGTGGTCCACAGGTTGGGTCTTCTTGGACTCCAGGATTGTGGAATGTAACTTTGACAATGTTTGAAGTGGCCTTGAATCCCCAAGCAATAACATCGCCATTGAGGCTATACAGTGTCTGCAAAGGCACATCTCCAGTCTGTGGAGGCACTGAGATTCTCAAAACCTCATCTTGAGCACAAGTCCTTGAGGCTCCCAGAATCAGAGCATACATTTGACCTGGTTTCACCTTAATGGTCTGAGATATTGTAGCATCATTGCCAAGCCTCACGGCATGTACTCCATGAGTCACTGGGAAGAACATGCCTCCAGGTTGTGGTCCCCCAGTGACATATTCTACCAGACCAGTGATCTCCCATTTGGGCAAGGCAAATTTTCCAATGAGCTTTGTTTTCTTCAGGTTTTTGGGGTCTGGCTTCTGTTCAAAGTTTCCATTTTGGAGATAAGCTGCGAAAAGAAGAAAAATTTTCAGATGCAGAGTAACACAAAACTTGTAAGGTCACCCACAGAGAGTAGTGCAGCAGTAAAAAACTCCTAGACACACACTTCATTAATACATCAGCTTGAGTTCAGACACTAGACACGCTCAGGAGTGAGAATGAGAGTAGATATAGAAGAAAAGTGGAACATATTTGAAGCCAAGAAAGTACATATTATAAAACCAAGCAGGGTCTATCTCTATCTCAGTCTCAGTATAATGGACAAGGTTCAAAGGTTTTTCCTTTTTGGCCAAACAGAATCATTCTAAGGTTACCCACAAAGAGAGTAGCACTAGGAAGTCCATAGACACATTTTAACAAGCAAATCAGAGTCCAATGAACTCCATAACTTCATCTTGAGTTTAGACACTGTACACACTCCTAGTGAGAATGAGGGAGGATAAAGTAGAAAAATGAAATAGATTTGAAAGCAGACAAAGCAGCACCAGAATGAAAGCAAATGTAGCTTAAAGTCTTAAACTCCACTAGTAAATTTACAAGTGTTTCACATTTTCTCAATGCATACCTTCTGCAACTCTGGGTTGAACCTGAACGGCAGCAAAAGCTGAAGCAGCAAGAAGCAGAGTCAAGCAGAGCACAAATGTGACTGTGACTCCCATTTTGGCTACCAAAATGTGCAAATCTAGGGCTAAAGGTTCAGAGATGAATAGGGTTTTGGGGTTGGGGAAGAAGGGAGTGAGGCTTTACTGTGTTTTATAGTGGCAAGAGAAAGTGGGATAATGAACAAGACTAAGCAATAATCACGTTAAACAGCCCACATGGACACAGAACTTTCTGAGTTTTCTGACCGGGTTTTTCTCCACAATTCATGGTATCTTTGAAATTATATGTTGTGCTTTACAGTTTTATATTTTATGATAACTTATCAGTTTTTCTATTTTATTTTTTAATGAAAAACACTTTTTTTATATTTCTTTTTGGGGGTGATTTCAATATTGTTTTATTATTTTGTTTTTAAAGTCGGTGCATTACGTGTTACTATGTTTAGGTGTGGACGTAAATGTCATCCACCTAATTACGTGTGACCGTTGTTTGCTTTTTTTCTCGTCTTCTATGTGACTCGTGAGAGGCGAACAAACGTATTCGGATATTTGATACTTGGTTTAATTTTGGAACTACATTATATTAAATGTCTCCTCTTTTTAAAATAATTATTCTAATTTAAAATATTTTGTAAAAGAATCTCTAGAGTTGGACAAAACACCCAATATCTTATGGATATCTATAAAACTACACACGTTTTTGTTCTATATTATACAAAAGTAGAAAGAATGAGCTTCATAGTTTATAGTTTGCAAATAGTATTACTTTAAATGCTTTCTAAGTGGTCCCAAAAAAAAAATAGTATTGTTTGCTATAAATTTTATTATATGTTATATTGATACATTGATTTACTTTAAAGTTAGATATAAATGTTTTATAAGTTTCTTAAAGTTCTATGCCAAACCCATATTATGTGTTATCGAACATAATTTTAATATCTACTAGTTCAATAATTTTATTTTTGAAAAATATATTATATACAAATAAATTTCATTGATAAAAATAAATTGTAAATAAAAGTATTTATGAATGTTAGAAGAATTATCAAACACTATCTTTAAAACAAATCAAACACTTTGTTTGATAGAACTCAAACCAAGGGACATTGAGTTCTTTTTATTAGACTCATTCGCAGTTGGTTCATTTTTAAAGATATTATAATTTGATAATTAATTAAAAATATATCTATATATCGTATTTTTATTTAAAAAATATTACAACAAACATTTTAAAAAATTTTAGGGGAGTCTTTCTCATAATTAAATATTATATTAACAAGCTTTTTGACCATTCAGCCTCCAATCTAGCAATAAAATCCTGCACCTGATATGCATATATAGTTTACATTACCAACAATAAGTCCATGGTCTTGCATTATCCATGTTTCTTTGAAACTAATAAAAATATAGAGGCCTTCTTTTCCGCGTAGTTTACATTTTTCAGGAAAAAAATATATGCTCAAAGAACACTTTTTTTTTATTTGATTAATACACAGAGGAATATGTATATATATATATATATACACAAAAGAAGATGAATGAGGTAAAGTAGACTTAAAATAATGTCTGGCCAAAAAAAAAAACTTAAAATAATGACTTCAATTGCATGCATTGTCCGACAACAATTAGACATGCATGTGATGCCTATATCAATTTTTTATTTCAAAATAAATTTGAAATGAAATTTTTATCGCAGAAAATTCCACCTAAAAATACATATGAAACAATAATTATTTGACAAAACCTTAAAAAGTTAAGAATTTTTTTAAGGATTGAAGTTTATTTTTAAAATTGATCACTACTAATGTATCAAAAAAAAAAATTGATCACTAATATCATTTAAAATTATATTTATAAATGAATAATTTTGAGAATTACAAATAATAATTTTAGAAAGTATTAATGATAACTTAATCATTTTAATTATTATTCATAAATATTTTTAAAAAAGTGTGAGTATAAGGATTGAATTTTTATTCGTTAAATTATTTATTTTATTAATTATTTCATTTTATTGTAAGTATCACTCTGTGTGAAATGTAGACGAGAAAACGAAGATTAAAAAAGCAATTGAATTCAAGGGTAATGGTGGGGTGGCATGGATGGATGATGGATGGAACAAGGGCATGTGCTAGTGGGGCCTGAAAATCAGATATTGATAAAGATGTTTTTTATTTCAAAATGTTGAAATTATTTCTGGCTCAAAACAAAACAAACTGGGACCCAAGAAACATACCAGGATCCACCGCCACTTTCTCCAATCCAAGGTCTTTTTCTTTCCCCCAAAAAATGTACTTTCTCCTATGTTCTACCATTGTCTGTTTCATGTGTGTGAAAGTGAAATGGTGGCCCAACTGGATCTAAATCCTTTAACTAGGTGGCTACCAAAGTAGATCGCACTATTAAATATTATTTAAGCACAAAAAAAAATATTTGCAAATATTACTCTTCGATAACAATTTTTATATTTCATATTAGTATATTGATTCTCCAATGTTTTGCCATTATTTGTCTTGTAAGATGGTCATCCAAATGGATCCTATTTTAAATAGTAATAATTAGGTGGCCTTTGTATGATATATGGAATTGAATTGAATAATAAATTATGTTCACAACTTGTAAATAACAAATCTTGTTATAAATTTTATATTTTGTATTGATATTGATCATGTTTATATTAATTTTTGTGACTTCAAAGTATGATTTAAAAGCCACATATAAGATTCTTTTTGTTGAATTTTATGGATTTTTATGAAGAATTTTATGATTTAATAATTCACTTTTTTCATGCATTATATAGAATTTGAAATGAGTTATAATGTTTATGATTTACAAATAGTGTAGCTATGGATTTTATGAATTATTCATGAAAAAAAACCTATGAAATCATCAATATACTATATGAAAAGTGTACTAAATAATACAGTTTATTTTAAACTGTGTGAAAAAAATACATTATTCCTTTTAGTTCTAGCTAAAATCAATATCCTTAAGGTAAAAAAGAAAATCCATTACATAGTATAAAAAATATAAGGAGTGACACAATTTATATATTTATAAATTGTGGATGTGAAAAGTGTGACTTATGAAAACACACTATTAACTTTTTTTGGTAAAATTATCTGGGAATTGGTCACTACTTTAGGGTCCAATTAAATTGAATCCAGCAATGTATCCTAAGTAGCGAAAAACTGTCCTAGAGATATTTTCCGTATTTATTTAATTTTGAATCTGAAATTTGCCTATGGTAACACACTATTCTTTTTGTTAATATTGTTAAGTGAAATATTAATGTGGTTTCAATCCCCTGAATGTTGATTAATGTTTGATGTTTGGGCTTGGACCCTCATTTTTACCAAAAACTATTATTCGGTTAAAAAACACTTAAAACAGTCACAGACTTTGTTCTCCTGGTGTGGTGTGGATCGAGGACCATAAATGTATCTTTCTCTTTAAACGAGGCAGTGCATGTGCTTTCTTTCCTTTTCTGCTCTTATTTCTCTTTTTTTTTTATTTGGATTAAATTATGTATAAATAATTATGAACATAAATATCTATTTATAATAAATTATAAAAATAAATAAGAATATTAAAAGTGAGTTATATTTGGATATTTTTATCCATAAGTGATTTTGAGAAAAAAAATATGTTTAGATTTTGGTAGTTTAAATGAATAATAAAAAAAAATGAAATAAGTGATTATGAGAAGATAAGTAAATATCATAAGTAGAAAAAATCAATTTTTTCTATAAGTATTTATTTAAGGTATAAGTAATTATTAAAAAGTAGAATGTGTTTAATGATCTCTCTCGATAAATGATTATTTCTTCCCATAATCACTTATAATTGATATCCCAAAAGTAGTCAAACAAGAAATGTCCCTTATGGTAATAAAAAAAAGATATCCCTCATCCAATAAAAAAAAAGAAGGAAAAACAACACAAGTCTCCCAACCAAAAACAAAATTTGAAGAAAGAAATAACCCAAAATGTCCAAAGTAATAGAATGAGAAAATATAGAAAGAATTATGTAAATGAGCAACCCTTTTTATTTTTTTAAAAAAACTCTACTGTGTTGTTCTGAGTCTGACACCAGAATCGTCAAAACAGAACGTTTTATAGGTCCTGCGTATCTCCTCCAGGTTAACCATTCAGGTGATAGTTCTTTGTCCAACTTGAGGCCTTTCTATTCTAGATGACAATTGGATTCAGACCCAAAAAGAAAAAAATAAAAAAATGACAAATGGGCCAGTGTCTACACTTATCCTTTATATTTAATTATTTATTATCTTAAATAAAAAATTATTTATTATCTACATATCCACATGTGTCCATGTGAATTAGGAGTGGATGGATGACACATTGAATTATTTGCCTTACTTTATAATTAATAATAATAACATAGTTTGTGAAAAAAAAAATTTTAATTTCATTTTTTAAGGGTTTAGAACACAAAATGAAAAATTAAATTAAATTAAAAGTCAAGGGCCAAGATGATATGTAAGTTAAGTTAACGTGATAATGTATGTGATATTTAGGATTGCTTATAATCACATCTTAAGTTACATGCAAATTGGTTCAAAGATACCTTTACCATAAAAATAGTATGTTCATTTAATTTTTTTGATAACATGTTAATATGCGTAAGCACACCACGAACAAAATAACAGTCATACTGAATAAATCTTATTTGTATTCTTTACGGAATAATGTTTATTTGTATTCGTTTGATCTTTGCTGCTCAATATTCAATGCCAACTATTTCATTGGTTTCAAAATAATTCTTGATTTAGAGTTTTGATTTATTTTAAAATAGTTGTTGTGAGAAAATTTTTAAAATAAAAATGTGTCTCTTAAAGTATTCATGAATTAATGATGACTTTTGAGATGATTTATGAAAAATCACAAAATTCAAAAAATATGAAAAGAAGTGACCTTTATTCATGAATCATTACAATGTATATACATTAATCATATGAAAGGATGTGATTTTTGCCTAAATTCATGAATCATTATAATGTACATACATTGGTTAATGTATGTGTTATTTTATTGAAAGAGTCATGTTGTTTCAAGAGGTGCCTTCCCATCCCCTATAAATAGTTCACAATATTCTATCATTCGATAGATAATTCCAATTTTCATTCATCCACACTTGTTTTAACATATACAAACTCACTTGCCTTTATCTTTAGTGGACAAAGGATAAAAAATAAATTATCACTTTGTAAAAACCATTGTTGTCTAGACTTGAGTTTTGGAAGTACAACACATACTCAAGAGTCTTCATTGTATCCTGCAGAAAATTCGTCACTAACTCAAGTTGTACCCAAGATTTGGAAATTGGTGGGGGCGAATTAAGTATAAAGGAAAGTGTTGTCTACGGCTTGAAGACTTGTGCACAATATTTTCTCCAATACCATTTTCTTCTATACTTCAAAGTTCCATCCCTCGTGACAATCTTTAGGCTTAATTCTCATTGAATTCAAATGGCTTATTTGAAGGATTTGACTACAAATTTTGTGAAATTGGATAGGTTAGAAGGAGGCAATTTTCTGAGATGGCAGAAGAAGATGAAGTTTCTACTCACTACTTTAAAGGTGACCTATGTTCTCACCATTCCCAAGCCCGAAGAAAGAGAAGGAGAAACTATGACTAATGTTAGAGAAAGACAAAAATGGGAGAATGATGATTATATCTGTACTGGATACATTCTCAATGGACTTGGTGATTCCCTTTTTGATGTTTATCAAGAGTGCTCAACCTCTGCAAAGGAACTATGAGAGAAACTAGAGGTAAGGTACATGCAAAAAAGGAAGTAACAAGTAAGAAATTTCTTGTTACTCATTTCAATAATTATAAAATGATTGATGGAAAATTTGTTATGGAACAATTGCATGAAATTGAACATATTTTGAATAATTTCAAACAATATAACATGTATATGGATAAAAATATTATTGTCTCCTCAATCATAAACAAACTTCCTTCTTCATGGAAAGACTTCAAAAAGAGTCTTAAATATAAAAATGAAGATGTTTCTCTTGAGCAACTGGGGAATCATTTTCGTTTAGAAGAGGAATATCATAAACAAGATGATACTAAAGACACCAATGCTCATGAGAAAGTACATGTGGTAGAGAAAGGGTAGTCAAACAAGACTTCTAAGAAAAGATGGAAGGAAAAGGATGAATTCCATGGACAAAATGACCATAAGAACAAGAAAAAGAAGGGTAAATGTTACTTTTATGGAAAGATTGGTCATTACAAGAAAGAATGTCGTTTCTTCAAAAAGGAGAAAGAAAACAATTCTTCATCAAAAGATAATCTTGTGGCTGTTATTTCTGAGATTAACATGGTTGAAAATAATGAATCATGGTGGGTGGATTTTGGAGTAACTTGTTATGTGTGCAAGAACAAGGATCTCTTCAAAACATTCAAGGAAGAGGATGAAAATGTGCTCTACATAAGATATACATCAAGTGTCCAAGTTAAAGGTAAAGAGACTATGGAAATTGAGCTCACTTCTGGAAAAACTCTTACTTTAACATATGTATACTATATACCAGATGTTAGAAAGAATTTAGTTTCTGTATCCTTACTTAATAAGTTTGGGTTTAAGTCCATTTTTGAGGGAGATAAGTTTATTCTATTTAAGGGAGGAATCTTTGTAGGTAAGGATTATTTATGTGGGAACATATTCAAATGTAATGTTGCTTAAGTTAATAATAATATTTATTATTATATTTATATTATTGACTTTTGTAGTATATAATGATATCATTTATGTCATATTAATTATGTTAAATGAGATGATAAATATTGACTTAATTCTAAAATCTATAAGAAATCAAGAATTATACATTATTTGATTAACTAGACAATATTTTTCTTAGAATAGAAAAATGTCCTAAAGTATTAGAATAATTCTAATGATATGCATGGTTGGCTTGCTAGAAGTTGTAAAAAGCATCTTGTGACTTTTATTAATGATTGTTCTTGATATGATTGTGTTTCTTTAAGATATATCATTGAAAAGGTGACCATTCAAAAGTGAATTTATGAACATGCATAATGAATGTTTAGATGAATATTTGATATGTTTATTCAAATTCATGAATAATTATGTGAATTTAGATAATCTTTTTGCATAACATGTATATAAATTTGAGATTCAATAACAATTTGAAAAGAACAAGTTACTGTAGTTTGACCTATAGTGGTAATTCTTCAATTTTAGAAGGATATACAAATGACACTTGGGTAAGTTATCTAAAGGATCATGCTTCTACAAGTGTATGTGTTTACACTCTTGGTGGGGATACTGTTCTTGGAAATAAACCTATATTATATATTCCACCATGAGTTAATGACACAAATATATATATTTATTGTGATATTCGATCTATTCTTTCAAAGGCTTATAATCAAGTTTATAATGGAAAGTTGCGACACATTGGAATAAGACATAGCTATGTGAAAGATTTGATTGTGAATGGAGTAATCTCTATTAGTTATATAAGGTATGAGTTAAACCTTGCAGATCCTTTGACGAAAGGGCTGACAAGGTATATGATGTTGAAAACATCATTGGGAATGGGATTGAAGCCCATTAAATCATAATCACCAATGATGGAAACCCTACTCACACTTGATTAATGTTAAGTTTTGAGTTCAAAGATGAGAGTACACTATTAGAGTGATTACAAGTACATGAAATATTATCTATTTATCCCAAGGCTGAAAAGTACTTGGTTACCATGGATTTAAAGGAAGGTTGAGTTTTAGCTCTTAATAGATCTGTAAGCATATATTTGCTGAAGTACTTATCATGGTCTTACTTTTGACATAGTCTACCTATATTTGAGTGAAGTAGGGCCGCTTCAGGGAGTCCAAGGGCTTGACTCTCAAACTCTCATGAAAAGGACATAAGACACAAGGCTATATTCAAAAGTGTCTACTAAAATGGCATAAAATAGTCCGAGATCTTATACGTAAGCCATGCACACCTATTTAAATAGATTAATTAATTCAAAGCTTGTCTACCATATTAATTCGGATGGGTGAAAACATGTCTTACTATATAAAAGTTCAAGTCTTTAAGCAGGGGCAGACGCAGCTTAACCATTATGGGGGGGCCAAAATTTTGACAAATAATATATATTTTGTATTATTAATTTAATTTTTTAATATTTATCATAATTAATTTTTTAAAATATTCTTATAACTTAAAAAAATATGAAATGATAAATTATGTGTATATATAAAAAGTGAAATGATAAATTTGTAAATTAATTTTTCAAAATATATATAAAGTGAAACCATATATGTAATATATTAATTTTAAGAAAAATTATAAAAAACATATTAAAAGTTTATATTTTCAATACATTTATATAAAAATTTTATATTTTATTTCTTTTTAAATATATCAATAATAAATATTGTACATATATATGTTTTATTTATTTATTTATTATGTGTAATATATGAGTTTATATATGTGTATATATATTACATTATTATGGTTAACTGTATATTAATGTGTATTTATATATATATATATATATATAAAAGGAGAGGGAGAAGGAGGGGGGGGCCACGGCCCCTCCCAAGCTATACGTGTGTCCGCCACTATCTTTAAGATATCTTTGCCGAAAATATGAGATTTCCGAAATGATAACAGTTTGTTATTTAAAAAAAAATATTATTCATTTTGAAAATGGTGGGGGATTGTGAGAAAATTTTCAAAATAAAAAGGTATCTCTTAAAGGATTCATGAATTAATGATGACTTTTGAGATGATTCATGGAAAATCACAAGATTCATAAAATATGAAAAGAAGTGATCTTTATTCATGAATCATTACAATGTATATACATTAATCATATGAAAAGATGTGACTTTTGTCTAGATTCATAAATCATTACAATGTATATATATTGGTTAATGTATGTGTTTTTTTTATTGAAAGAGCCATGTTGCTTAATGAGGTGCCTTCCTATTCCCTAGTTCACAATATTCCATCATTCGATAGATAATTCCAATTTTCATTCATCCACACTTGTTTCAACATATACAAACTCCCTTGCCTTTATCTTGAGTGCACAAAGGATAAAAAGTAAATTATCACTTTGTAAAAGTCATTGTTGTCTAGACTTGAGTTTTGAAAGTACAACACCTACTCAAGGGTATTCATTGTATTTTGTAAGGAATTTGTCACTAACCCAAGTTGTACCCAAGATTTGAAAATTGGTGGGGGCAGATCAAGCCTAAAGGAAAGTGTTGCCCAAACCTTGAAGACTTGTGCACAACCTTTTCTCTGATATTATTTCCTTCTATACTTCAAAGTTTCATCCCTTATAACAGTTGTCACTTTAGAATTTTAATAAAATATTAATTATTATTATTATTATTATCATATTCATACCGTTTTATCCTTCATAATGAAAATAATGGTAGGTGGTACTCAAGTGCTACAACATTTTAGGGTTTGCTTGGTATGGAGGAAATAGGGAAGAAACGTTAAACTTCTTAGACAGTGGACTAATTGATATTACTTGATTTAAAAAAAATTAGAAATTTTCAAGAAATTGAGTTTAATTCAAAAAGTAAAACTTCTTAAAAAGTGAACTAATTGATGTTGTTTGGTTATTGAATATAATTTTTAATATATGTAGATAACATTGAACGATAATTATTTTGAAATAAAGGAAATAAATTTTATCAAGGAATAAATCTGATTTACAATTCAACATTACATAATTAATTAAATATTTAAAAACATGTCCATAATTAAATTAAAAATATTTCTTTATGATTCAAATAAAAATACCACACTCTCTTATTATATTAAAATATTATTAAATAACACCTAATTTTGTTCAAAAACAACTAGACACATTTTTTGCACATTAAGTATGATAAGTCATATGACTTATACATAATGTGATTTAATATAGGTTTTGCATCCTATACGAAGGTTAATTAGTTATCTTTTTAGAGTTGGAAAGGCACTACTTCGTTGGGCTTAGATCCCATCTGCTGAGACTTTTATTTCGTTTGGAAAGAACACCTTTCACCTTTGTCTAACTTAAAATGTGGGCTAACCCTCGGTGCCACAACCAAAAGCATCTGTAGCTTTTATTCCCATTATTTCTTGGGTCTTGAAAGTTTTTCCCCTTATTGATGGGTCTAGAAAAGCTTAACAGCTACATGATCTTCTTGACATTGACCTCTTTTCTTCTTAAGCAGACCCCTAGGCTTATCTCAGAAAGATAGATTGAGAATGTTTAAGGCCCAATAAACTTCACTTGTGTGGCTCACACGCATTTATCGCCAAAAATTTTCTTGCTAATTTTAAAAGTCATATAAATTTAAAAGGAAGACAAAAGTTAAACTTGCAACTTGGCCCATAAGTAGTTAAACATTATTCCTATTGTATGATTTTTAAGAAATAGGAAAACGTATATAGTTACTTGTATTTTTATTGTGAAAAATTTTCAATTAAAATACGGTAATTGTATGGTTAAGCAGTAATAAGTAATAGCAGACATATGTGTGTTTTTTTCAATTAAAACTTACACATGTTTTTTTCAGAAAACTTACATATGTTTTGATATTTTGATAGGAAGAGTTGATAATAAAAAATTGATAAAAAATACCAATTTCCTTTTGGACAAATTAATTTTTTCATGAAGCAATATTGTAATTTTTTCCTTTTTTAGCTACTAATATTGTAATTGAAATGATCACCATTTTAAAATTCAAAAAGAGATCGTGCTAAAATACTAATGGGCCTTAAAGACCATTCATGTTAGGCCTAAAAGCCCATCCTCAAAAGGTCAAACTCAAAACGGTTTTTAAGAGGCTTCAAAGTTCAAACCTCCAACACAGTCAACGACCTCACATGCTCCCTCATGTCATGCATAATAATAAAACTACCCACCCACACGGGAGCAGCACCGGACGCAAAAACGACGTCGTTACCACCGCTCCCTACCCCTCTCTTCCGCCGTACAATCATGACTGCCACCGGCTCGCCCCCGCCTCGATCGTCCCGCCTTTCCTCGTGACCGCCGTAGCCGCCACCTCATCCTGGCTTCGCAATCGCAGGATTCGTTATCTCTTGCTACTGCTTTGCTCCCCTCTACTGCTCTGCCTCCTCTTCTTCGCCTTCCCTTTCCTCTGCGCCGTAGATCTCTGCTTCCGTCGCTGTCTCTGGCGGAAACTCTTCCGCGATTCCCGCGACGACGAGCGGTTGAGACGATGCGAGGAAGGTTGCAGCGGATGCGGCGCAAATGAGGAGAAGGGCCTCTTGCATAGGTACTTGGAGGATCAGCTTCGTCTGGTTAGATCTATGTATGAGTGTGGGGACGATGAAGATGAAGAAGGACAAGAAGAATTTCGAAGGGTTCAAGACGTTGAGAATCTGCACAGTAGTATGACTCCTCTATTGAGCTGATCAATTCCCTTTACTTTTTCTTTTTTTGGCTGAATAGAAAAGTTTTCGTTTTACGAGTTTTTGTAGATAATTATCTAATTTTATGCTTGGTAACTGTAGATTTTTCAACTGTATTGAAGATTGGACTTTTTATTAGTGGTTGTTACTTGCAACCCACTTTTGGTATGATCTTGCTATCTTGATTTGGTAACATCTCCCCTAAAATTTTAATGATTCTGGAGAAATTGTAGCATTTGGATTATGTAGAAATTTTGTTAGCTAAGCTTTGGTCCATTTGTTCTTCTGCTCTAAGTTGTTTCTTATTATAGTATAGAAAGTATGACATCAAATGAAACTTTGAGAAGTTTCCCAAAAAGATTCTTAGAAGCTTCAATTTAGGAAAGATTGCAGATAGGCTCTTTAAATTGAACACTTTTTGAGAATTTTGCTGTATGCTGTGATAATGTATGTGATTAACACTACAATGGTAGGTACTGTGGAGAACAACGAATTTGGATCCTCTGATACCTAATCGTCTTTGAACTGAGAAAGAATCAAAGTATTCTTGAGATGAGTCAGTGATACAAGTAGGCGAAAATGACTGGCGTACTTTAGAAACATGCTACAAGTTTATAATTTTAGGGGATACAAATCCAGAGAAGAACATATACTTCCTTAATTCTTATCACTTAGTGCACTGAATGTGACAGCTGTGGGAAGTTCCATTTCCCTCAAAATAGTTTGAGTGATCATTCTTCTTTAAAGTTTAAGCTGTTAAATTTGAAATGAGTGTGATAAGATAATTTTATTGCAATTGCTATTAGACATGTCAATCTGTAAAGTTCTGTCAACTATAATCTGGGCTGCTCAGATACATGTGCTGATATTTTCTGATTTATGTTTAACCACTTCTGGAATTGCAAGTTCTGTTTGCTTAAGTCATGCTTAAGGCATTTTCACATTCAATTCCAACAACAAAATGTAGAGAATCCAAATTCACCTAGTACCCTTGATCATATCCCCTGGAAAGTGTGTCAACTAATCTGTAAATTTACTTTTTCTGGCAGTAAGAATGATTGGATATTTGTTAGCCAATTTCTCCTCAATGTCATCTTGAATTGACTTTTGATCGATCCTTTTATATAATTTAGTAGCTTCCTTTAATTTCCAATGATGTTACCAAGAACATTTTTGTTCAAGCCAATCTCATCTTCGATAGATTTATTAACTGGCTCATCTCCTCACATCTTTGTTATTCTGTGCATCTGTGACCACATCAGTGACAATTCCTTCTTACTCTTCTTTAATATGAGGAAAAAAAAAAAAACAGGGAATCAATCCAATAGTCAAAAGGAATCAGCCATTCAGCATATTAAAATTTAGAAAGATGGTAAGTTTTCGCTTTGATATTCTTAAATTGCAATGTCCCTTTTAATTCAAGTTAAAACAATTTACCTCTTGAATTTTTGGCCAATTGCGCTATGCATCATATTATTATTGTTTTTAGTGCTGTTTTAGCACTCATGGATAACACACTCATACACCACTAGCGGCCAAGGCCAGTGATCAGATTACAATTTCTTTCTTTGATAATATGATTAGATTTCAATTTAGTTGAGGGGGGCAAATTGTTTAGCAATGGTTGATGGAAGATGAAAGATAAAATAGTGGATTTTTATTATGATATTCTTTTGGGGGAAAATCTTTGTATAGCTAGTTTTATACATTTACACCTCTTTCCTTCTTTTCCCCTCTCATGCACTGCAACTATCTTTTTTTTTTTTTTAAGAAACTATGTTACCAAGTAATTTTTCAAAATATAATTTTTCAAAATGATCAGAAAATTTTCTATATTGTGATTATTTTTAAATGTTTAAATAAATATTCTAAAAAATTATAAAAGTGTTTTTTATATAAAAACGTGATTTTTTTTCTTAAAAAAAGTTAAAATAAGCAGGCTCTTTTTTCCACTTCTTTTTTTTTCCTACCAAAAACCTATTCTTCAAAATTTACAAATATTTCAATGTGCTTTGTGACTCAAATGTCTTTCTCTCATCAATGACGAGAACCAACGAACCACACCTCTTTCTTGACAAGAACCATTCATACGCGGGAATTGAACCTTGTTAAGGCTTAAAGACACAAAATTCTCTTTCTTCAATAATTCAGAGACGCTTAGAATTTGCTTTCGAGAAGGCTCATGGCAAACTGTTCAAGTCAACACTTTTCTCAGAAGATACTCTTGCTGTAAAACTCATTGCTCTATTGTGCTCTCCCATTGAAAAACAGTTAGGATTAATTTGGAATTTCAAAGATGATTTGGAGAACGCGAAGATCACTATGTCTGCAATCAGAGCTGTACTAGGGGATGCAAAGGGAAAGGCCACAAACCTCCAAGTCAGTGATTGGCTGCAGAATGTCAAAGTCTTGTCTCCTGACGCCGATGATGTGCTTGATGATTTGTCTGCTGAAGCTTTGAGGAGACCACTTATGACTGAAAACAAGACGGCCAAAGAAGTAAAAGTACTCTTCTACAAATCAAACCAAGTTGTGTATCGTCTTAAAATGGGTCATAAACTCAGAAATTCAGAAAAGACTAGATCATGTTGTTAAAGTTAAGAATGATTTGAAATTCATTGAATGCCCTGCGAAAGTTCCTATTCTCTACAGGGAACGAGAAACAAACTCTTTTGTGCCTGAACATGAAGTTACTGGGAGGGAGAAAGAAAATAATTGTATCCTAAGTTACCTATTGGACACTAATGTGAAGGACAATGTCTCAGTAGTTTCCATATTTTGAATTGGATGGTTGGGAAAGACTGCACTTGCTCAACTTGTTTACAATAATCCGGCCATTCAGTATTATTTTGAGCTAAAAATGTGGGTTTCTGTGTCTGATGATATGGGCTTCGATGTAAAACAAATAGCTCAAAAAATTTTGGGGCAGGCAACATGTAATGAGATAGAGAAAGTGCGACAGGATCTTAGAAATAGATTGAGGGGAAGAAGTTTTTACTTGTCTTGGACTATGGATGGAATGAAGATCGTGAATTATGGCTTAAATTGAAGAACATGGTTGTGGGCGGGGAAACAGGAAGCATTATCATTGTAACAACAAGCAGCGAGAAAGTGGGAAGAATTATGGACGCCCATTTGTCCATTTCCTTGGAAGGCCTAAATGAGAGAAAAATCATAGGAATTATTCTCTGTGGTGGTATATCGATCCACTAGTGGAATACAAAAGGTTTCGTGTCTAAGTGGTAAGATTTGATATAGATATCCCTGCCATTAAATCATCATCCTTTGGTTAGGAGATCCAAGTGGCAGTGGATTTAGGGATGTACATTCTCTAAATCACTACCAATTAGGTGGTCCAGGGGAGGAGAACTACAATCCAATAATTAGTGTAGCCTTTGGCTAGGTCATATTAGTGAGTAGAGAGTTTAGTGATATCTCAAAATCAGTTCTTATTGGCTATTGGAAGGGAATCACTTATTGTGTGTAATTTGTTATAGTAACTAGTACATAGCTCTAGCTATGTATGTTGAGGAACATTCATGTCATTACGTTGTATTGCATTCCATTATTCATAAGTGTGTATATATATATATTCTTGCTTATACTTGTGATTGTTGTGTTTTCTCTCGGTTACTAGAACTCTGTCTCACACCCCTATGTGACTAATATTTCAGGTGAAGATTCTAACTTTAGTAAGGAGAAGATTAAGGAATCTTAGTACCCTCTTTTGCACAAGATTATTTTGTTGAATCAAAAAGTTTTGATGATTCCAAACCAACATTGAAGAGCTTGGATTGAAGATATCAAAGGAGCTCAAAAGTGTCTCTAGTTAAGAAAATCTGAGTAATCATTGATAGGATTGTTGTAGGATCTTTTGTCATGGGTAAAAGACTTTGATTTAGTGGAAAAACGTTTTAAAACCTTGATTTTATTGTTAGATTATGAAATATTTGAAAAATACCCACCAACAGACGAAATTTGAAAATATTACATTAAACTGTCATGTTGGAAATTTGAACTTTGGCTTTGGAAATTTGAATTTCGAGTTAAAACTAAATAAGTCTGAAGAGATGTTTCTCTAACAGACGAATTTTGATTTTCCAAAATTCGAATTTTCATATGTGTCTGAAAGAAGCTGTTAAGCAATAGACGAACTTTGGGTTTTGAACATTCAAATTTCAGATAAAATACAACTTATGAAAACTGAAGAAATTCGTCTGAAACAATGTTAAAGTTCATCTGAAATCAGGATTATTCTGAGTTTCAAAATTGCTCACTGACAGACGAACTTTGAACATGGACATTCGAATTTCAGAAGCTAAGGTTGTAAGTCTGTTGCAATGACATGTTGACATACGAATAACAGTGTTTGTAAATTCGAATGTCAAAGTAAGTCTGAAAAGAAGTCTCTCTGACAGACGAATTTCACTCTTTGAAAATTCAAATTTCAATGTAAATGAACTACTGTGCTTTCTGAGCCTGCTGAGAACAGACGAATTTTGGGACTCCAAAATTCGAATTTCGAGGGCACTGTAGCAAATTGAAAACACTGTTCACACTTAACAGAAAAACTTTTCTCTTGAAAATTCGTATGTCACAACATGGAAACATTTTCTATGTTTCAAAATTCGAATTTCACTTCATGAACAGAGGAACTTCAGTATTTCAACGTTAGAAGCTTTAACCTTTGGTTCCTTCGAAATTCGTCTGTTGACCAACCAAAATTCAAATTTTAGTATGTCAGAAGCATTAAATGCGGTTGGTTAACGGATAGTTTTTCAGAGTAACCATTGGATAACTTCTCCAATGGATAGATTTTGTCTCTAACGGATATTTGAGACCTAAATCTATAAATGTAATATCATTTGAAGTTGTGGGTAATGAATTAAACTTTGTATATACTGAAATTCTGCCAAATCTTCTTCTCAAAAAGCTTTACCCTCTCAACTTCAATATCTGTACTTTAATCTTCATATTTACTCTATTCAAGAGAGTTATATCTTTGTAAACAATCTAATCTTCATCTGAAAGATAGATTTACTTGTGAGGGGATATCACAAGGGGATTGGAAAGCACATTGTGGAAGTGCTTAGAGAGATTGAGAAAGCTCTAGAAAACAGAGCACAAGCTGTGTACTGTGGCATTTGCAAGAAGCCCATTGAATTCTTACAGTATAGTGAAAAATCTCAAGAGGTGTCTTAGGGACTGGACGTATGTCAAGTGGATAGACCGAACCAGGATAAATTTCTTAGTGTTCTTCTCCCTATCATTACTTTTTCAGTTTGCTCTGCTTATACGCTGCTTTCATTATACCTTGCTTTCTTCACCTATTTCACTTTATGCAGAAAATTTTTGAATCTTCCCAATTCACCCCCCTCTTGGGAAGTCAGCCTAACTAATAAGTGGTATCAGAGCCCGGTTTCCCAATCAAAGGATCTCACAGTCTGGGAATTAAAATGGCTGGCTTTGGTGAAAGCATACGACCAGAAGGGAACAACACAAATGGACCACCTGGCTTCAGTGGAGAACACTATGGGTACTGGAAGATGAGGATGCAAATCTATCTCCAATCAATTGATCTTGATATCTGGTCAGTCATTGAGAAAGGAGATTTCGTCCCAATGGCCCTAACAGATGATGGAAAATACAAAGAGAAGCCAGAAGCAGAGTGGAATGAAGAATATAGAATGAGAGTCTTGCTAAATTTTAAGGCAAAGCATTGTTTAGTCAGTGCCTTGAACCAAAACGAATTTTACAGAGTCTCACAATGCTCCACTGCTAAAGGAATGTGGGACACTTTGCAGATTGCACATGAAGGAACAACTGGGGTCAAGGAGAACAGACTAAACACATGCATTGGAGAGTATGAAAGCTTCAGAATGATTGAAGGAGAAACTGTAAAAGAGCTGCAAAAGAGATTTACTCTCATTGTGAATCAACTGAAGAGCCTGGGAAAGGAGTACACTCAATCTGAAAAAGTAAGAAAGATACTCAGAGCTCTCCCTCTGGAATGGCAGCCCAAGGTGACAGCAATAGAGGAAGCAAGAGGAGAATCAATGGCCTCTGTCACAGCTCTTTTCGGCAGCCTTGAGGAGTATGAAGGAAAAATGAAAGCTCTCAAGGAAGCTGGACAGGACAGAAAGAAGAAAGGCCTTGCCCTTAAAACTGCTGAAGAAAAGGAAAAAGAATCTGGCGAAGGAGACGAGCTGGATGAAGAAACTCTGGCTATGATGGTCAGAAAATTCAGAAGATTCTACAGCAAGAAGAGAAACAAGAGAATCTTCAAGAAGGGAGCAGCTGGAGAGAGCAAGAAAGAGGCAAAAGAACCTGTGACTTGCTATGAGTGCAAGAAGTAAGGACACATCAAATGGAATTGTCCTCAATTTCTCAAGAAGCAAGAAAAGGACAAGAAAGCTGTAGACAAAGGGAAGAAGAAGAAAGCTTACATCTCATCAATATGGGGCAACACCTCAAATAAGGAAGAAGAGGATGAAGATGAGATTGCCAACATTTGTCTGATGGCGCTTGCTTCTGAGGAAGCTGAACCCTTATGCAGCAATGATCAGGAAGAAGAGGTATATGAATCTGAACCTTCCTATTCTGAATTACTAGATGCATTTCATGAGCTTCATGATGAGTTTATTAAAGTTACTAAAGAACTAAAACTAGCAAAGAAAAAGATTAATAAATTGGAATCTCAAAGTAACATTTCTGAAATTACTTCTTTACCTTCTGCTGAATTTGTTTGCTGTGAATCATGCATTGAATTGAAGCAAACTAATGAATATTTAGTGAAAAGCATGTCTAGGCTTACTTGAGGTAAAGATATGTTGTTTGCTTTGATGGGGAGCCAAATAATATCACAAGGAAAAGCTAGTCTTGGCTATGATCCATGTGCTGTCAAGGAAAAGATTAAGAAGAAAAATCAGAATGCATATATGAGACATTTTGTGCATGCTGAGAATAATAGAAAGAAAAATAATACGTCACCTTACATTGAAACATATAATCAACCAAGGCATGCAAAACAAAAGTACTATCTGCATTGTTTTCTTCCTGCTTCTCAATCCAGCAGTCCCTTTACTATCTGTCATTTCTGTAACAAAAAGGGACATATTTCCAGTTCTTGTGCTATAAAGAAAAATGGACTTGACAGGAAAGCTAAATGGGTTCCTAAGGGTACATTTGTATCTAGGGAAAGGACTACTGACAGAAAAGGATCCAAACAAATTTGGGTACCTAAAAAGAAAATTTGAACCTTGTTTTGCAAGTCCGTCTCAAAGCTAAAAGGAGCAACAAATGGTATATGGACAGTGCCTGCTCAAGTCACATGACTGGTGATAAAGAGAAGTTCATCACCCTTAGAGACAAAAAAGGAGGAAATGTGACCTTTGGGGGTGATCAATATGGCAAAATAGTCGGCATTGGCATTGTGGGCAAAAATCCTGAAACATCCATTGAAGAGGTGCTGTTTGTGATAGGCCTCAACCACAATTTGCTGAGTGTGAGCCAAACATGTGACAAAGAAAATTGGGTGCTGTTTGACTTAAAGTTTTGCCTGGTCATCAGAAAAAGTGATCACAAAGTAATCCTCAAAGCTCAAAGGGATGGTAACTGCTATACTATTGATCTTGATGAACTTCCTCCCTTAGATTCTGTTTGTTTAATTAGTCAGGACAACGATAGTTGGCGATGGCATAGAAGATTAGCTCATGTTAACATGAATCAGCTTTCAAAATTGGTTAAAAACGAGCTAGTCACTGGCTTGCCAAAAATTGCTTTTGAAAAGGATAAAGAATGTGATGCATGCTTAAAAGGAAAACAAACAAAATCTTCTTTAAAATCCAAAAATGTAGTCACCACAACCAGACCACTAGAACTACTGCATATGGATTTAATTGGTCTATCTAGGGTAAAAAACATTGGTGGTAATCTGTATGTGCTTGTAATTGTGGATGATTACTCTAGATTTACATGGACATTATTTCTCTCTTCTAAAAGTGATACCTTTGATGCATTTGTAACCTTAGCTAAGAAAGTGCAAAATGAGAAAGGTATTTTCATTGTGTCTATCAGGTCAGATCATGGAGGAGAATTTGAAAACTCTTACTTTCTGGAGTACTGCAATGAGCATGGAATTGATCACAACTTCTCAGCTCCAAGAACTCCTCAACAGAATAGAGTAGTAGAAAGGAAGAACAGAACCATTGGAGAGATGACTAGAGCTATGCTAAATGAAAAGGAGCTGTCTCAAGTGTTTTGGGCTGATGCAGTAAATACAGCAAGCTACATCATAAACAGAGCCTACATCAGACCAATCCTTGGAAAGACTCCATATGAGCTGTACAAGGGAATAAAGCCAAATCTGTCACATCTCCATGTGTTCGGATGCAAATGCTTCATTCACAACAATGGGAAAGAAAATCTGAGTAAGTTTGATCCCAAATCTGATGAAGTTATATTTCTGGGTTATTCTAGTAGAAGTAAGGCATTTAGAGTTTTTAATAAAAGGTCTAACTCAGTAGAGGAATCTGTGCATGTAATATTTATTGAAAATGAAACTGCTTCTAAACATGTTTCTGATGAAGATGATCTTGTTTCAAACTTTAAAAAGTTAGATATCTCTAATGAAGATACAATTGAGCCTCCAAAAATATCTGAATCTATTGATGTAGAGGAAGATATTCAAGAGAGAGATTTTGAAGAAGAAAATAATGAAGAAACATCTCAAGAACTCCCTAGAGCTTGGAGATATCAAAGGAATCATCCTATTGATCAAGTAATAGGGAATGTTTAAGAGAAAGTTAGAACCAGAAAAATAGTTAAGGGATCAAATGATTAACTGTGCTTTCATATCACAACTTGAACCTAAATGTACTGAGGAAGCCTTAACTGATGAGTACTGGATTCTAGGTATGCAGGATGAATTAAATCAATTTGAAAGAAAGTAAGTCTGGGATTTAGTGCCTAGACCCAAAAATCATCCTGTCATAGGTACCAAATGGGTCTTTAGAAATAAACTTGATGAATCAGGATCAATCATCAGAAATAAAGCTAGACTGGTTGCTAAAGGATACAATCAAGAAGAGGGAATTGATTTTGAAGAAACCTTTGCTCCAGTAGCTAGATTAGAAGCAATTAGAATTCTATTAGCTTATGCATGCATGAAAAATATTTTGCTATATCAAATGGATGTAAAGAGTGCTTTTCTGAATGTACATATCATGGAAGAGGTTTATGTAGATCAACCTCTAGGTTTTGAGGATTCTGCAAAACCAAACCATATGTATAAACTGAAGAAAGCTCTTTACGGTTTAAAACAAGCCCCTAGAGAATGGTATGATAGATTGAGTAGTTTTCTAACTGACAAGGGGTTTAACAGTGGAAAAGTAGATACAACTTTGTTCACTAAGAAAGAAAACAAAGATTTACTGATTGTTCAAATCTATGTTGATGATATTATATTTGGTGCTACTAATGAATCTCTTTGCAAGAATTTTTCTAAGTTAATGCAGGGGGAATTCGAAATGTCTATGATGGGTGAACTCAACTTCTTCCTTGGATTGCAAATCAGACAGTGCAATGATGGTATATTCCTCAATCAATCCAAGTATCTGAAGGAATTGCTGAAGAAGTTTGGAATGAAAAATGCCAAGCCAATGGGACATCTATGGCTACTGCAACCAAACTGGACATGGATGAGAAAGGGAAAGTGTTTGACATTACTCAGTACAGAAGAATGATTGGATCCCTGCTGTACTTAACAGCCAGCAGACCTGACATTATGTTTAGTGTCTGTATGTGTGCAAGGTTCCAATCATGTCCCAAAGAAACCCATGCTACTGCTGTGAAGAGAATCTTCAAATATCTTATTGGAACATCATAGATGGGTCTTTGGTATCCAAAGGGCAATGGAAAAAATCTCAAAGGATACACTGATGCAGACTTTGCAGGATCCAAGACTGACAGAAAAAGCACAAGTGGAACTTGTCAGTTTCTTGGAGGATCCTTGGTTTCATGGTTTAGCAAAAAGCAGAACAGTGTGGCCTTATCCACTGCAGAGGCTGAGTATGTTGTAGTTGGAAGCTGTTGTGCCCAAATCATCTGGATGAAATAGCAACTGGAAGATCTTGAGGTTGAGTTGAAAGAGATACCAATAATGTGTGACAATCAAAGTGCTATCAATATCACAAAGAATCCTGTCATGCACTCAAGGACAAAACATATTGAAGTTAGGCACCACTTCATAAGGGATCACGTTCTGAAAGGAGAAATTAGATTGGAATACATCCCAACTGAAGATCAAGTTGCAGATATCCTGACAAAGCCTCTGTCAGAAGATAGATATTGCAAGATAAGAAAAGAATTGAGTATGGTAAATCCCAATGAACTGTAAGTAATTCTTTGTGCAATTCTATTTTTAAATCTTACAACATTGAATTAATTCTGACTTTAGCATTGGAGAGTGTTTAATTTAAGTTGCAAGTGCTCCTCATGAGATTCAATGCTGATAAATCTGAAAAATGGAGCACACTGGAAAGGAACAATCAAAGATTGAAGTAAAGGGCAAAAATCCTGAATTTCTGGATTCAATCTGTAAGTTTTATAGTTGAAATTCGTATATTGATTATGTGTTAGACGAATTTCTGTGAAAAACTAAGTTTCTGAGGAAGTCAGCATGGTCAACATTTGAACTTTACATATCCAACAGACGAACTTCAGCTTGTTATTAGAAGGAACAGTTCTCGGTGATGCCTCGAAATTCGTCTGTTGATCCTTCAAAATTCAAATTTTCAAGAATAAAATTTCAAAGTTATGAATGTCCAACATAATGATTACACTAACGCTTATCTCTTAACATACGAATGTTGGACAACTTTCACAAAGTTGAGAAATTCGAATTTCTAACTTAAAATTTGTCTGTTGAAACATGCTCCTCAACGTTGAATCTTTGAAAGATGAAGTTTTGTATGCTTAATTCATCTGTTGTTTGGTGGTTTGCTTGCTGCTTGGTGTTTTCTCTTGAAAATTCGAACTTTGTTGAGACAAAGTTCGTCTATTCATCTTGTGTTGCTTGAGCCAAGCCACTGTCAGGCAAACTTTCTGAAGAAAATTCGTCTGTCAGTAAGCTTTGCTGAACGGTTTAACTTGTAACTGCCCGAAGTTTGAATTTTGACCCTTCAAAATTCGTCTGTCAGACAGTTACACACGTTAAAACCGACGGTTTTCATTTAAACAGACGCAACCCTATTCCTATTCTCTCTGAGTCTGTTCCAATCTTGCATTCAATCCTCTTCAATTCTGATCCAAAACCGTCATTTCCTACCGATTAAACTTCCTTTTGCATCCTTTAAACCTGTTCCTTGCCTCATTCTGCAACATTCATCCGTGAAATGGCAAGAGTCAAGAATCCAGAAGCTGGCAAAAGAGAAGCTCGTCCAAAACGTTCTGTAAAATCCCAATATGCCACGAAGGAAGGAGAAAAACCGAAGAGAAAAGCCGAATCTAGCAAGGGAACTCCTTCCAAACGGCAGAAATCTACACCCAAGGGAGAATCAAAGAAGGCTGAACTCTCTTCCTCAAAGGTAGCAGAACCTTCGGTCCCTGTTCCTGTTGCTACTGAACCAGTTGCTTCCACTTTATCCTCAAGCACTGAATCTAGGGAATATGAGCTTACCACTCTGCCATTATGGAGCACTCCACAGATTCAAGAGGAATACTCCACTAAGTTTGCCAACAAGAAGGTAATCAAGCCACATTGTGTAAACTTGGAAGATTTCTTAGTCTCAAATAATTTTGATGCTAGTACATGGATGATGAGATACAAGAATCTGTTGGAAGTATTAAAGAGATATGATGATGAAGTAGTGAAGACTTGGTATGCTTCCCTAAAATACTATAGCAAAAAGAAAAAGTGGGTTGTCAATCTGGGATTTAGGACCATCTGGCTTACTGATAAGACATTTAATGAGGTATTGGAGATCCCAGGGCAGGATGGCCTCAAGATTGACACCACTGCCTCTGGGTACATGGACGAGGCAGATACTGCTGATGAAGAAGGTGGCCCCTTTTTGAACTACAAGGAGAGCACAATTCTGAGGACATTGTTCAGAAGAAGGGAAAATTGGCCATCCATAAACGTGTTGAAGCCCACAGACCTCAGTGTTCAAATGAGGATCCTACACTACATAGTATCCAGGATCATATTCAACAAAGGAGGCAGCTTCAATCTGATAACCAGAGCTGAGGCACATGTCATAGCTGCAATCATGCGTGGAAAACTGATCAACTGGGACATATCATACTCCAATGCATGATCAAGACAAGAGATCAGAGAAAGGACTCCACACTTCCTTATGCTGCTATCATCTCCAGAATTCTGCAGTATGCAAGAATATAACATCTTAAGAAGGGAAAGGGTAAGCCCACAGAGATCTTCAAGGAGGAAGAACTGCAAAGAATGGGTATTGAAAGGGATGAAGGAAGATGGGTTGGAAAGGGAGCAGGAAGAACTGAAGATCTATTCTTTGTTGAAGGTGCCTCCCTACAGCAAGAGGGTACTTCTGAGGCTCCTGCCAGACCTACTCCTCAGCCCTCTGTGCCTGTCCCATCTTTCTCCAAGTCCACTCACATTCCATCCACTCCTTCCTCTCGTGCCAGGCCAACCAAGATCACTGAGTTGTATAACAGCATGTCTACACTCATTCTAAGCATCAGGGATGAGCAAAATGCCAAGTTTGCTCATTTGCAAGATCAGGTTCATCAGTTATCAAAGAATATGAAGGTGGTTGTTGATGCTTATGAAGAAATTCGAAGTGTAATCCCTACCACTTCAGCTCCACCTCAGCCAGGGTTATCTGTGCCTGTCCATTCTCCAACTCCTGAGCCTCCAAGCCCCATCGAGATTGCCTCTTTTGACCATGATGGAGATGAGTCTGCTGGTGCAATGAGGACACCAAGTCCTGGTCCACCCTTGGACTATGGCTTGGAAGAGGAAGGACTTCAAGAGACAAGCCCTCATGAGCCTATGCAAGAAGATGCTCAGGATTCAATTCTTTCCATTCAAGAATCTGAGCAAGTAGAAAGATTGGTGGCAGCCATTTCCATCTCTTCTATGCAGGAGGGTGCAAGCAATAAAGAGAGAAGCATTGTGCCTGTTGTTGATTATGAGGCTATTGCTCATAATGCTCTCCTGCAAGTTCAAAGAAGAAGGCTTGAGGAAATGTTTCGTCCTGATGAACCAGCTCCTCCCTCTCTTGTTGCTTATGGGCTTTTAGAGGAACAAAGAGCTCAGTTAGCTCTTTCCAGGCAGGCAATGCAAGAGCTGCTGGAAATCTCTGACGAGGAACCAAGCACTGAGCCCCCAGTTGAACCAGAAATCCCTTTTGCTCCTGTGCCACTTCAAGCCATTCCAGTTTCTTAGATTCCTCTTCCAGTTGATTTCGTTGGCTTTCCTGATGATGCCAAAAAGGGGGAGAAGAAGAAGCAAACTGGAAAATCTGCTGCTGAGCCATCTGGGAAGACGTACAGCAAGAAGACCAAGCCAAAGAAGAAGTGATTGAAGTTTGTTTAGTGTTTTAGGCTTGAGTGCTCTTGTAGTGCTTTGTGTTTCTGTTGTTTGTTTTAACTGTTTGCATTTTTTATTGTGAAGAACTTTGATTAATTTTGTTTCTGTAAAGCAACAAGTATTGAAATGAATGAGTTCCTTAGTTGCAATGATTTGTACTTATCACTTCCTGAATCTCTTCACTGATGTGCTATATATGATATCTCTTAAAATATAATGCATATGTTGAGGGGGAGCTTGCTAAAGCAAACCCAAGTACTAATCCAGTTTGTAAGTTGTTTTGTCATCATCAAAAAGGGGGAGAATGTTAAATTAAGAAGTTTTGATGATTCCAAACCAACATTGAAGTGCTTGGATTGAAGATATCAAAGGAGCTCAAAAGTGTCTCTAGTGAAGAAAATCTGAGTAATCATTGCTAGGATTGTTGTAGGATCTTTTATCATGGGTAAAAGACTTTGATTTAGTGGAAATACATTTTAAAACCTTGATTTTATGTTAGATTATGAAATATTTGAAAAATACCCACCAACAGACGAAGTTTGAAAATATTGCATTAAACTGTCATGTTGGAAATTCGAACTTTGACTTTGGAAATTCGAATTTCGAGTTAAAATTGAATAAGTCTAAAGAGATGTTTCTCTGACAGACGAATTTTGATTTTCCAAAATTTGAATTTTCATGTGTCTGAAAGAAGTTGTTAAGCAACAGACGAACTTTGGGTTTTGAACATTCGAATTTCAGATAAAATACAACTTATAAAAACTGAAGAAATTCGTCTGAAATAATGTTAAAGTTAATCTAAAATCAAGATTATTCTGAGTTTCAAAATTGCTCACTGATAGACGAACTTTGAATATGGACATTCAAATTTCAGAAGTTAAGGTTGTAAGTCTGTTGCAATGACATGTTGACATACGAATGACAGTGTTTGTAAATTAGAATGTCAAAGTAAGTTTGAAAAGAGGTCTCTCTGACAGACGAATTTCACTCTTTGAAAATTCAAATTTCAATGTAAATGAACTACTGTGCTTTCTGAGCCTGCTGAGAACAGACGAATTTTGGGACTCCAAAATTTGAATTTCGAGGGCACTGTAGTAAATTGAAAACACTGTTCACACTTAACAGAAAAAATCTTCTCTTGAAAATTCGTATGTCATAACATGGAAACATTTTCTAAGTTTCAAAATTCGAATTTCACTTCATGAACAGAGGAACTTCAGTATTTCAACGTTAGAAGCTTTAACCTTCAGTTCCTTCAAAATTCGTCTGTTGACCAACCAAAATTCGAATTTTAGTATGTCAGAAGCATTAAATGCGGTTGGTTAACAGATAGTTTTTCAGAGTAACCGTTGGATAACTTCTCCAACGGATAGATTTTGTCTCTAACGGACATTTGAGACCTAAATCTATAAATGTAACATCGTTTGAAGTTGTGGGTAATGAATTAAACTTTGTATATACTGAAATTCTGCCAAATCTTCTTCTCAAAAAGCTTTACCCTCTCAACTTCAATATCTGTACTTTAACCTTCATATTTACTCTATTCAAGAGAGTTATATCTTTGTAAACAATCTAATCTTCATCTGAAAGATAGATTTACTTGTGAGGGGATATCACAAGGGGATTGGGAAGCACATTGTGGAAGTGCTTAGAGAGATTGAGAAAGCTCTAGAAAACAGAGCACAAGCTGTGTACTGTGGCATTTGCAAGAAGCCCATTGAATTCTTGCAGTATAGTGAAAAATCTCAAGAGGTGTCTTGGGGATTGGACGTAGGTCAAGTGGATAGACCGAAACAGGATAAATTTTTGAGTGTTCTTCTCCCTATCATTACTTTTTCAGTTTGCTCTGCTTATACGCTGCTTTCATTATACCTTGCTTTCTTCACCTATTTCACTTTGTGCAGAAAATTTTTTAACCTTCCCAATTCGCCCCCCTCTTGTGAAGTCAGCCTAACTAACATATTTCAGTTCATAGTTGGTAGTGTGCATTGTGGTTTGGTTATGAACCTTATTGTGCCAAGTAGATTGCTTGTCATATATACCTTGTGTAATGTTGTATACGTAGTACCTAATGTTGTGTGGTACCTCGTATGTTGTGTGTATTGCTTGGGACATATGTAAGCCTTTTTGGTCATGTATGTTATTTGGTGTTATGTTGGTGTGTCATATGTGGGCTATGTACTAGGACCCTAATTTGGGTCGGAATGTACTGGTCCCGTATGTATGTTGATATGATAGGTGGAAATAGGGTATTGATGTTGTATTTGGGGTTATATGTGGTAGATTGGATATGTTACCCATTTGTATAATTGTGCTCTCAAGGGGGTCAAATTTTAGAGTAAAAGTTCTTTTAGGATGTAACCGCTCTAAATGGAAGGTTTAGGTTGTTTGTAACTTGAAAGAAGTGTTGGTATGTGAAACAGAGCCATGAATTATTCATCATTACAAGCATAACCTCCCACTGTTACAAAACTTAATGGCCAAATAATAATCACTTTGTAACTCTCCCTTAATGGCCATGATTAGCATATAGTAACCACCGTAACCCCTCCCTTTTTACTAAATGCTTTGTCTACGATGTTCAGTATAAATAGGCTCCCAGATGTTCAATGAAAGGCAAGCAACAATACAGTAAGTGTTTTCTTTCAAAGAGTGTTTTATGAGTTCTGTGCCATTTTTGGTATAAGAGAAGGTGAGAGAGTGTCCAGGAGCTTCGTAGAGTGAGAGAGCCGTCGAAGAGTAGCCTGAAAGTGAGCAAACGCCGCTGTCGGAATCTAGTTCCGGTCACTTTTCAGGGAAACGGACCTCGTCATCAAGCTTGGAAGGCTAAAAAACCTTGGACTGGAGAGTTTCGCTGCCGTCTGACACCACACGTGCCCTCACGCGCCACCACTGGAGTACCACGCGCCAGCCACGCGCTTCTGGAGGTTAAAGATGATGACGTCATATGCCACGTCATCCTGACCTGTCTAGTCAGCGACAGATCAGCCACCCAGTGTCTGCCACGTGTCACCTTTGCCACGTCACACTGCCCAGTCAGCCAAACTTCTGATATTCACAGTTTGACCCCTAAACTTTTCCATATTTATATTTTTGCCCTTATACTTTTAGTATTTACATTTTTGCCCCCCATCATCTTTTCGAAATTTCATTTTGACCCTATTACTTCCTATAAATTGCAATTATGGCCATAAACTTTTTGATATTGCAATTTTAGCCCCATATTTTCCCAAAATTACAATTCTGTCCTATATTTTTTCCCACCTCTATACCCCAGCAAATTACCTTTTGACCCCTATACTTTTAATTATTTTGCCTAAGTCCTAATCTTCCAGAAAAGGAAAAAAAAATGCCTCCAAGACGTAGGAATGTACAGGATGTTGCAATGGACGAGATGAGAAGTCGAATACAAGAATTGGAAGCTACCGTAGAATTGCAGCGATCTTTGCTAGAAATGCGTTGAGAAAACCCAGAAGGTGATTCAAATAGCAGCAGTTCATCATCCACTGACAACCATCGCCGACCTCAACAACAACTATTCCGCTCTAGTGACATCAAAGTAGACATTCCGGAATTTGAGGGAAGACTCCAGCCAGATGAGTTTGTAGATTGGCTTCAAACTGTAGAGCGAATATTTGAATACAAGGAGATTCTAGACACACAAAAAGTCAAGATAGTTGCTCTTAAACTTAAGAAGCATGCTTTCATATGGTGGGAGAATCTCAAACGGAAGCGAGGATAAGAGGGAAAGCGTAAGATTGAGACTTGGGAGAAAATGAGACAACAGCTCACGTGGAAGTTTCTATTGAAACATTACCACCAGGATAATTTTATCCAATTGCAGAATCTTCGACAGAAGTCCTTGTCTGTAGAAGAATACACAAGAGAGTTTGAAAAACTTATGATGAAGTGTGACATACAGGAGAAGGAGGAGCAAACGATAGCTCGTTATTTTGCAAGGTTAAACGCTGACATCAGTCATCCAGTCCAGCTTCAGCAGTATTGGACTTTGGATGATGTGATTTGCCTAGCCATCCGTGTAGAGAAGCAAACGCCTAAGATGTCTTCTTATCAACCTTCTTCCTCTAGGGGTTATTTTGATGGTCAAAAGGTAGAATTTTAGCAACCTGCTTCATCAGGCAAGCCGCAGCCTAGCACTACACGCAAGTCTCCGCCAAATACTGTCAAGGAATCTGGCTCTAAAGCACCCTGATGCTTTAAATGCCAAGGATTCGGTCACATTACCTCAGACTGTCCTACTCGAAGGGTTATCACCATTAGGGAAAGGCAAGTTTATGAAGCACCTGAGGAAGATGAAGAGGAGACTACATTTTATGAAGTCGAACCAGTATATGATGAGGAGATTACGCCTGCAGATCAGGGAGAGGCTTTGGTTATTAGACAAACTCTGCATGCAGCTGTAGTTAAGGAAGAACCATGGCTACGACGCAATATTTTTCACACCCGTTGCACTGCCCAGGGCAAAGTTTGTAATGTCATTATTGACAGCGAGAGCTGTGAAAATGTAGTGTTTGACTATATGGTACAGAAGTTGAAGATACCAACGCATGACCACCCGCATCCTTACAAGCTTCACTGGCTTAATATTGGAAGTGAGGTAAAAGTCTCTAAGCAATGCCTTGTTACTTTTTCTATTAGGAACATATATTGTGATGATGTTTTGTGTGATGTTGTTCCCATGGATGCATGCCACCTTCTTTTGGGGAGGCCATGGCAATATGATCGATATGCTCTGCATAATGGACGTACAAATACCTACTCTTTCATTAAAGACGGTGTTAAGATTAAGCTAGCGCCTCTATCGCCTAGTGAGTTTAGCAAAGCTTCAACAGAAGCTAAGCCATTGATGACTTTGATGACGAAAGAAGAGTTCAAAGTGATGAAATCTGAAACCCAGACAATGAGTTTCATACTGGTACTCAAGGCAAACAGTGAGTCCACCATCTCACCAGTAGTTATGCATTTATTATCTGAGTTTCCAGACATGATAGCTGATGACATACCACCCAGGTTGCCACCCATGCGCGACATACAGCACGCCATTGATTTTGTTCCAGGAGCAGTCATTCGTAACAAGCCTGCTTATAGGATGAGTCTTCAGGAACATACCGAAGTCTAGCGACAAGTTGAAGAACTGCTGAAGAAAGGGTGTTAGCAAGGCTGACTTCCCAAGAGGGGGGTGAATTGGGAAGATTGAAATTTTTCTGCACAAAGTGAAGTAAGTGAAGATATCACAATATAATGAAAGCAATGCGTAAAACAGAGCAAGATGAAAAGTAAAGATAGGAAGAAGAAAACTCAGTGATTTATCCTGGTTCGGTCTTTCCACTTGACCTACATCCAGTCCCCAAGACACCTCTTGAGATTTATCCACTATACAGCAAGAATTTCAATGGGCTTCTTGCTGGGGCCACAGTACACGAGTATGCTCTGTTTCTGAGCTCTCTCACACTCTCCAAGCACTTTCACTATGTGCTTCCCAATCCCCTTGTGAATACCCCTCACAAGTAAATCTATCTCCAAGATGAAGAGTAGATTGATTACAATGAAATAACTCTCTTGAAAAGAGTAGATATGAAAGTTTGAGTATAAGTATAGAAGTTGAGAGGGTAAAAGCTTTTGAGAAGAAGATTTAGCAGAAATTCAGTATATACAAGTTTGATTCTTCTTTCACAACTTCAAATGATGTTGTATTTATAGATTTAGGTCTCAAATATCCGTTAGAGACTAAATCTATCCGTTGGGAAAGTTATCCAACGGTTACTCTGAAAAACTATCCGTTTACCAACCGCATTTAATGTTTCTAACATACTGAAATTCAAATTTTGGTTGGTCAACAGACGAATTTCGAAGGAACCGAAGATCAAAGCTTCCAACGTTACAGCACGAAGTTCGTCTGTTCATGAATTGAAATTCGAATTTTGAAACTTACAAAACATTTTCACAATGTGACATACGAATTTTCAAGAAGAAAGTTTTTCGGTTAAGTGTGAACAGTGTTTTCAATTTTCTACAGTGCCTTCGAAATTTGAATTTCGGTATCCCAAAATTCGTCTGTCCACTGAATGTTTAAAAGACACAGTAGATTACTTTCTTCGAAATTTGAATTTTGGAAGGGTGAAATTCGTCTGTCAGAGAGACTCTTTCCAGACTAATTTCATCATTCGAATGTTGCAAGTCCTTATCATTCGTATGTCAATGTTTCACTTTAACAGACTCAAGAACTTAGCTTCTGAAATTCGAATTTTAATGTTCAAAGTTCGTCTGTCAGAGAGCAGTTTTGAAACTTAAATCATTCTTGATCTCAGATGAACTTTAACATAGTTTCAGACGAATTTCTTCTATTTTCTCAATTTTTGTTTTGTTTGAAATTCGAATTTTGAAGACTCAAAGTTCGTCTGTTGCAAAGAGGCATCTTTCAGACTTATATGAAAATTCGAATGTTGGAAGTTCAAAATTCGTCTGTCAGAGAGCATTTATCAAACTCAATTTCATTTTGATTTCAGATGCACTTTATCATAATTTCAGACGAATTTCTTTGGTTTTTACAAACTTCATTTTACTTGAAATTCGAATTTTGAAAGTGTGAAGTTCGTCTGTTTATCAAAAGGCCTCTTTCAGACTAGATGAAAATTCGAATTTTGAACAGCCAAAATTCATCTGACAGAGAGCCATCTCTTCAGACTTATTCAGTTTTAGCTCGAAATTCGAATTTCCAAAGGTAAAGTTCGAATTTCCAACTTGACAGTTTAGCTTAACCTTTCAACCTTCGTCTGTTTGTGGGTGTTTTTCAAATATTTAAAGATTTAACATAAAATCAAAGTTTGAAAACATCTTTTCTTCAAATCAAAATCTTTTACCCAGTCATAACAAAAACTAAGGATCCTACTACAGATCTAACAGCAAGAATTCAGAAAATCTTCACTTAAGACAGCTTTGATCTCCTTTGATATCTTCAATCCAGCTCTTGAATGTTGGTTTGGAATCATCAAAACTCTTGATTCAACAAAGGGCTGGTTCGGGAAAGTGTTAGCCCTTGTGCTGTACCTGTTCTGTTAGTACCCAAGAAAGATGGGAGTTAGAGAATGTGCATCGATTGTCTAGCTGTTAACAAAATTACTATTAAGTATCAGTTTCCGATACCCCGGCTTGATGACATGTTAGACCAGCTACATGGTGCCACTATTTTTTCCAAGATTGACCTTCGTAGTGGGTATCACCAAATTTGGATTTGTCCAGGAGATAAATGGAAGACCGCCTTCAAGACAAGAGATGGCTTGTATGAGAGGAATGTGATGCCTTTTGGACTGACCAATGCCCCTAGCACATTCATGCGTCTAATGAATCAGGTATTGCGACCCTTCACTTGCAAATTTGTTGTTGTTTACTTTGACAATATTCTTATTTACAGCCAGAGTCAGGAAGAACATTTTGATCACTTACGACAAGTTTTGCAAGCACTGCGAGACCAAAAGCTTTTTGCCAATCTAAAGAAGTACACCTTCCTCGCCAATGAAGTGGTTTTCTTGGGGTACATCATCATTGCAAAAGGTGTTCGAGTTGATCCGAGTAAAATTGAAGCCATTAATAGCTGACCAGTTCCAAAATCTCTCCAGGAAGTTCGAAGCTTCCATGGATTAGCTTCTTTCTACAGGAGGTTCATTCACAATTTTAGTTCTATTGCTGCACCCCTCACAGATTGCACCAAGGGAGACAAATTTCAGTGGACGGAACGAGCTCAGAGGAGTTTTGAGGAGCTTAAGAAGCGGTTGATTGAAGCTCCCGTCCTAGCGCTTCCAAATTTTGACTAGGTGTTCGAGGTTAGCTGTGATGCCTCCAATACTGGAATTGGCGCTGTTTTAAGCCAAGAAGGCCATCCCATTGCATTTTTCAGTGAGAAACTCAATGATGCAAAACTCAGGTATTCTACTTATGATAAAGAATTCTATGCCATTGTCTAAGCTTTGCAACATTGGAGTCACTATCTCCTGAACAAAGAGTTCATACTTTTTTCGGATCATGAAGCCCTAAAGCATTTGAACTCTCAACAAAAGATCAGTCGTAAACATGCCCGTTGGAGTGAAATCTTGCAGTCTTATCCCTTCCTCATTAAGCATAAGGCCGGGATTTTAAACTATGTAGCTGATGCTCTTAGCCATCGACATGTGTTACTAACAACAATGCAGGCCAAAGTTATTGGTTTTAATCTTGTCAAGGAGCTGTACCAGGATGACCCTGATTTCTATGGAGTATGGGAAGCTACTGCCGATCAATCGTTCCACCAGTATTACCGACATGATGGCTTTTTATTTCAAGGTAAAACTCTATGTATTCCTCCGGGTTCAATGAGGGAGGTGATAATTTGGGAAGCTCATGATGGAGGATTAGCTGGTCATTTTGGCAGAGACAAGACAGTTGATCTGGTCAAAGAGAATTTCTATTGGCCAAGACTTGAACGAGATGTCAACCGGCATATACAATGATGCCGAATATGTCATTTGGCTAAGATGAAAGGGCAAAATACAGGATTATACATGCCACTGCCGGTTCCAGAAGCACCGTGGGAAGATGTGAGCATGGATTTTGTTCTTGGTTTACCCCAAACACAGAGGCAAAAAGATTCCATCATGGTTGTTGTGGATCAATTTTCAAAGATGGCTCATTTTATTCTATGTCAAAAGACCAATGATGTGATGCAAATTGCAGATTTGTACTTCAAAGAGATTGTTCGTCTCCATGGAATTCCAAAAACTATTACTTCTGATTGTGATGTTAAGTTCCTAAGCCACTTTTGGAGGACGTTATGGAAGAAGATGGGAACTAAGCTCCAATTTAGCAGTACTGGCCATCCACAGACGGACGGACAAACTGAAGCTATTAACAGAGTTTTGGGAAATCTTCTTTGAAGTTTCGTGGGAAAGAATTTGAAGCAGTGGGACCTTGTTCTTGCTCAAGTTGAATTTGCCTACAATAATTCTGTTAATCAAGCAACTAGAAAGTGTCCATTTGAAGTTGTTTACGGCACTCGTCCCCTTAGCCCACTAGACTTGACCCCTTTACTTGATAAGCAGTAGTATAGTTCCGATGCCGATCAAAGGGCTAAGGAAATCAAGAAGTTGTATGAACAAGTTCGTGAAAGAATCCAGAAGCAGAACTTCAAACTCAAGACACAGCGAGACAAGCATCGGAAGCAACAGATCTTTAATGTGGGAGACTTGGTTTGGATACATCTAAGAAAAGAGCGTTTTCCTAAACAACCCAATGCCAAGTTGTCTCCTAGAGCTGATGTTCCTTTCAAGATTATACAAAAGATCAATAACAATGCTTATAAAGTGGAATTGCCTGGTGCCTATGGCGTTTCATCTACCTTCAATGTGGCTGATCTTTCTCCATACATTGATGAAGATACTGAGTTTGACTCGAGGGTGAGACCTTCCCAACCCAGGGAGAATGAAACGGAGCCATGAATTATTCATCATTACAAGCATAACCTCCTACTGTTACAAAACTTAATGGCCAAATAATAATCACTTTGTAACTCTCCCTTAATGGCCATGATTAGCATATAGTAACCACCGTAACCCCTCCCTTTTTACTAAATGCTTTGTCTACGATGTTCAGTATAAATAGGCTCCTAGATGTTCAATGAAAGGCAAGCAATAATACAACAAGTGTTTTCTTTCAAAGAGTGTTTTGTGAGTTCTGTGCCAGTATGTTTGAATATGTTGTGATTTGGAATTGGGAGATTTCAATGCCTATTTTTGGCCTATAAAAGACCAATTTGGTCTCGGGCATCTAGAATCTCCATATGAAGGTAGGTGTGTGGTTGGTGTCTATTGTCAGAATAAAAGTAGGGTGACTTGTAGGAGTTGAAATCGTGTCAATTGGAGGCTAGAGTGAGAAGAAATGTGCGATGGAAGTTGGCTCGAAATATCAGCAAGTAGCTGATATTTTATTAGCTTTTGGCACCTTGACGCTATACTACTTCACTTCCTTTCCACTTTTGTCTAGAACTCTCCATGCCACGGTGTCTTTGTCCATGCCGCAATGGCACCCTCTGTTTTTATTCCCTTTGTGTTATAATGTCATGTCCTTATATGAGTAATGTCATGTCATTATAAAAATTTCTTTTATAATCATAACTTTTTAAAACGTTTTCATATGTTCATAAATGAACAAGTAATAAGGATATGATAATGAAGTACTTCCTCTTTGTGAGCTTGCCTTATATTTGAGAGAATCTGTAGAAAGGTCTTGTGTTAAAATCATATTCCCTCTTTATCAGAGAGGTTTTAAATATTTTGTAAGAAACCCCTGAGAGTGAAAAGAAAGTATAAAATCTTAGTGGGTAAAGTGGCAAGGTTGGCTGGTCACTGAGTTTACGAGAACATGGGAAAAACCTACTGGCGAAGAAGATAAAAGTGAGTAGTGGTAAAACCGTTGATTGTTGAGTCTTCCCATTAGGTTGTTTTTGTAACAGGTAACAAAATTGGTTGCTTCGTATCACTTTGATACACACACACACCAATCCCTTGCTTTGTATTGGAGATTGGATGGAGGATAATTTGGAACGAGTTAGGATAAATTGATTGTGTGCTTTCTCTCTATCTATTACTTACCCTTGTTCTTTACTGTTGATCAAGTCTTTTTCAATAGTATATTTAAGAAATATGCAGTGCTCCTAAAAGCAATTATTGCTCTCTCGGGAGGTGAAAATAATTAAAATCTAATCGAATCTTCCTTTTTGAACTACCTGTATACTAACATTTTCAAAGAGTTTCACTTGTAATTAACTTTTTTTTAATATTCAAAAATGGACGAAAAAGCTGTCAATTTTTTTTTGTTGGAACAATGATTTTAAGATAACAGGCTATTAGAGTTTTAGTTTTATTGGGCCGAAAGCCCATGAAATTACAGTTTAATGGTCTGGACCTGTTATGTACCGTTGGCATCACAATGTAAGAAGGATATCAAGAGAAGTCAAGAGCATCACAGTGTGGGTCGAGCCTTACGTGGAAAAGCTCCATTATTTTCGACTTTATTTAGCCTACCAAGTTAGACCGAAGAGGAAAAGAGCAAAAAGCAGAAGATTATTATTGGGAAATTGCCATATTGATTCAAAAGAAGTCAAAAGCATCAGACAGCGTCGTTCCAGTCTCACGCAGAAAAGCTCCATTTTTTTCCACTTTATCTAGCCTGCCAAGTGAGAGAGAAAAAAAGTGGGAAATGCACAAGATTAATTAATTAGGTGTAACCCGTTAAGAGTAATAGTCACGAATCACAATTCACCTTCTTCCTTTACACATTCAATTGCTACGTACAAAAACCATTGATCTGTTGAGGGAAAAATTTAATTAGTTGGATTAATTAAAGGTTTATTGGGTGTTTTGATTTTGAGGTATTTCATGTATATTCAACTATCCTTTTGCAGTTTGATCCAATTATTAAGGGGGTAGATGATGTAATGAGAATGGTGTGAATAAATCAGGTAAGGTGATATGATGATTAACAAAAGTACGTTATGCATTAGTATTATTTTGATTAACTTCTTATTCCTAATTCATAAAGTTCCAACGAGTCTTTTTGCGTCAATATAAATATTAAATTTGTATAAAGTAATTATCAATTCACTATAGTATGATTTATTTTTCAAACTTGATGCAATACTAAAAAAATGTGTATAATTAAAGTTTGAAACTTACCCCAAAAACGTATATAAATTCACATGAAGAGTATTTAATTCTTCCAAAAATTAAACCATATAGAATTCAACAATAAGTATGGTGCGTGGTTATGATATGTGGCTTCTAAATCATAATATTAAAACATTAATTGATTGTGTGCTCATATATAAAAATCTTTGGCTTTATGTTTGGGAACGAGACGTAGCACAATTTGGTTCTAACCTGAATACATTGATTGTGTGCTCCCTCTATTTCTCTTTAGATTCCATATGTACTCTGGTTGTTTGTTAATATTTACTAAATCTTTTTCAAGGCATTCTTAAAGATATACAAATATTCCAAATAAAGTTTACGGAAAGTTTCTTAGATGTATATCATGAGATTTCTCGATAAAAAGCGTATAATTTATGTTATGAGGCACACATATAAATCATCTCATGAAAAATCAATTTATCAAGAATTCTATACCTCCAACCTACCCAAAAAAGAACTGTGATTAGCTTAAAAGCTAACCAATTATATATGCCTTCCAAGAGTAGCTGATCTGAATACAAAGCTATAGCACTTTGAGCTATTGTTTCATGGTATGGAAGAGTCTTCGAACCAATTATATGGCTTCCAAGAGTAGTTGATCTGAATAGAAAGTAAACATCGACATTTTTTAATATCATGATAAATTAACTCGAATGCTAAGACTGAGTGTCATTTTGAAACCTCCAAGGGGTAATTTGTCTGTTTTAAGAATCCTAAATGCCAAAAGCTATATAAAACTTAAGTACAATTTAACTAGCAGGTTATTATTTAAGTTTATGATCGATCTAAAAGCCATATAAAGTCATAAACATGCATGACACTTCTTCTTGCTGAACGTGCGCAGGTCATGGGTTCATCTGCGTTAAGGAAGAAGGTCGTTATTCGTGCCAATCACTGTTCATAATGGGTTACACCTAATTTTGTTTCATTTCGCAACCTTCTTCTTTGGTTCCCACGTACGTGATACGCTACATTCAGGGAAAATAATGAAGCATTTCTGCTATAACCAACGTAAGACTAGACCCACACTGTCAGACGCTCTTGACTTCTTTCGAGTCAATCCCTTTGTTCACTAGTTGTTAATGCGTTACAACTTAATCAATTATACGGTTTTAATTTGACGTTGTATTTTAGCTCCGTGTTAACACAGCATCATATTGCAGTTGAGGTCAGGAGTGCATATCAAAATTTTCTAATAACAATTTCATTCTAGAGGAGTTATCTCTATATAATTCTCGCATTCAAATGGCACGAAAGACAAGAGGGAAAAGAAAAAAGACATATGCACCAAACAACAAATTTTTTTTTGGGGGGTGGGGGGGAGTTATGCATATAAAAATAGCTCTAAATAATCATATAATTAATGGCGATAATCATGACGATGCATGAATGAAAAAGATAAAGCAAAATAAACGAGTTGTGTTTGTTTGATTGGTAAAAAAACATTTGATTAGAGTATTAGACAATTATATGGATTAGAGATCCAGCTATGGATTATTGATAGGTGAAACGAATATTTGTTGTCCAATTTAAAAAAATATCTTCATTTTTTATTAATATTTCGCATAGACAAAAACATAACACTTGTTTCGGATAGTTGATAAGATCTCAATGCCATATATGCGGCCACATGGCCACACTTGTTTCGGATATTGTCCCCATTTCAGAGTTTTCCAATTAAATAAGCTTATAAAAATATATTTTCTATAAATACAAATAAAAATGTATATAAATATTAATAAAATTGATATGCCTCTCAAGTTTACATAGCATACTTTTGTTTGATATAGCAGTTAGGCTTTGTTTGAAAAAGAAAATGATTTGAACACATTCATTCAATTGGATATTGCCAGCACTAGATAGTTTTCTCTTTGGTTGAAAAAACATTCCAATTAATTAATTCAGGTGTGAAAAATTCATAATTTATATTTCAAAAAATCTTGTTAAAAATTATGTTGCAATATATTAAGGAACAATCGTGAACAAAAACGAAAATCTAATTACACATAAATGGCCTCTGAACCAACCCTTTTATTGATGGTAAAAAAAAAAAAACAACCCTTTTATTTAATATATTGGTTTATTTGGTCCCATTGATAAATTGGACATATCTTATCGTTCTTACTTTTGTAGTCATTTTCACTTGCAGTGCCATTTGGTTGGTTCTCCACTGGATAGGCTCCTGTACAAAGGATGAATTAAATTGATACATTTTAAATGTTCTTATAATAAAAATTTTAAATTTTGACTTTAATTTTAAATAATACATATATTAAATTTAAGGTGTGGATAGTAGATCTTTAAAAAGATTTCTATTTTTAAAAATCTTTGGTACCAATTTTATCAATTGGTGATCCAAACTTTCCCAAATTCTTGCTTACTAATTCCATTTGGTTTGAGAGATTTTGGAGGAGAGGGAAGGAGAAGAAAATTTTTTCATCTTATTTTTCTTTCTCAAATCAAACAAAAGGGGAGAACTTTTCTTTCTGTTTTTGGACAGGAAGAAGACAAAAAAAAAACAAGAGTGAAAATACTCATTTTTTTAATTAATTTAAAAAAAAAATAAAAAATTTTGTTTCTCCTTCCCTCCAAAATATCTTGAACCAAAGTTGAAAACTTTTTGTTGGCTCTGAATTATAAGTTTAAAACTACTTCTTGTCCTTTGTGCTGTCAGTACTACCCCGAGATAGAAGAAAACTAGAGGTTTTATTGCATAAATGTTACCACCTTTTTCTCATTTTAAGCTACCCCGAGATAGAAGAAAACTAGAGGCTTTATTGCGTGAATATTACTCCCTTTCTCTCATTTTAAGCTACCCCAAGATAGAAGAAAACTAGAGACTTTATTGCGTGAATGTTACTCTCCCTTCCTGTCATATTTTAAGTTTACAAATGGTATTTCATTTATATTAAGAAAAGTATATAATATTATTAAATCTCTTTAAAAAAACCCAAAAATTCATATTTTAACTATATTAAACATTATTAATTAACACAATTTAAAATACCTATGCACATAAAAATATATAGCTGAGAAAGAAATTAAAATGCATTTGATAATATACCTTGAGAACAATACTGAATTTATGTGACTGAAGCCCAAAGTTTCATTCAGCAAAATAAGTAAAGCATCACTGATACTCAAAGACAAACAGATTGTCATTTAAAATTGCCATAGGGAATTAAAAGAAGGCAAGAGCTTTATGTGTCTATCATCCCTTGCTCTGTCCTCCAAGACTGGATTTAGGATAATGTAGTGTTAGGGATAAATTGCCTTATGCTCGTCTCATAATATCATGATATAAAGACAGAGTGAAAAGCCTATAATTAATGATGAGTTGTAACACGTTATATTAGCACCTACTGGGCAAAGGGGTTGTCACTGAAATTGTAATAATGATTCAAAAGAAGTCAAAAACCTATAAAAATCTATGGTATTGCCCTCATATATATAAAAATCTTTGTTTTGTGTTTAGAAACTGGGTGTATTGGATAATTTGGTCCAAACCAAAACAAATTAATTTTGTGCTCTCTCTATTTCTCTCTATTTCCATACTCTTGCAATATTTTATTATTTACTAAATCTTTTTCAACACACTATTCAAAATATACAATTCCAAATAAAGTTTACGTGAAGCTTCCTAGAAGTTTGCCATCGGGTTTTTCTACATACATGCACGGACCAAAAATAAAGACACTGTGAAAAGCGTACAGTTGACTAGTTGTAACGCATTAGCACCTAATATATAATATGGACAACGGGGTAGCCATTGAAAATGCCGTATTGACTGAGTCAACAGCATCAGACAGGTTGCATCTATCTTACGCTTGTTAATTATCATAGAAAGGCTTCATTATTTTCCTCGATTCTAGCCTGTGAATTGGGATAACGGAAACCCTTGAAATTGTATAATTAAGAAGTAGCTAGATAACATCGTCACATTATCCTACCAGGCAATTATTCAGATTACTCTCTCCTTTTACAAACCTCATTTCTTTTCACTTGCCAAAGAATCAATGGAAGCCATTGCTGACAAAGTGTTAGGTTTATTGGGATCTTTGGCTTCCAAAGAGCTTGATATTCTTTGCAACTTCCAAGATGATTTGAACACCATGAGGAGCATGGTCTCTGCAATCAAAGCCGTGCTCTGTGATGCAGAGGCAAAGGCTCCGAAGAGTCAATTGATCAGTGATTGGCTAGAGAAGCTGAAAGATGTTCTTCTTGACGCAGAAGACGTGTTGGATGCCTACTCTGCCGATGAGCTAGAAAGGGAAGTGATGACCAGAGATAAAATGATGAAGCAGGTGCGAATATTCTTCTCCACATCAAATCGAATTGCTTGTGCTTATAAAATGGATCGTAAAATCAGGGCAATTAAGAAGAAACTAGTTGACATTTGTTTTGAGAAGAACCAGCTGCAGTTGAATGAAAACTCTTTGAATACTTTGATTGAGTCTAATGAATGGAGACAAACCCACTCGTTTGTGAGGGAAGAAGATGTTATTGGGAGAGATGTGGAAAAAAAGAGCCTTGTTAGTATCCTTTTAGACCCTGACGTAAGAAATAACGTTTCTATAGTTCCCATAGTTGGGATTGGAGGATTGGGTAAAACAACACTTGCCCAACAAGTGTATAATGCTATGGCTGTCCAAAATCATTTTGAGCTGAAGATGTGGGTTTGTGTGGCTGATGAATCCAATAAACTTAACACTAAGAGATTAGCTCAAAAGATTATTGAGCGGGACACAGATGGTGCAATGCAACAAGTGGCAATGGAATTAAGACAGAAAATTGAGGGGAAACATTTTTTGCTCGTGTTAGACGATGTATGGAACGAGGATCGTGAGGAATGGCTCAAATTAGAAAACTCGTTGAGGGGAGGAAGAAAGGGAAGCATGATCATTGTGACCACTCGTAGTGAGACAGTGGCACAAATAATGGGCACACATCCACCTCTTCAGTTAGAAGATTTGAATTTTGATGACTCTTGGAAGCTATTTTGTAGTGTGGCTTTCAAGGATGGAAAAGAACCAAATAATCCAGAGTTGATAGGTATTGGAAAGGACATTGTGAAAAAATGTGTTGGAGTTCCACTTGCCATAAGAACTATTGGTAGCCTCCTGTTCACTAGAAAACTGGGAGTGAGTGAATGGTCATATTTTAGGGATTATGATATTGCAGAGATGGATATAAAGGAAAAAAATATTTTATCCATCCTTAAACTTAGTTATGATCATCTTCCTTCCCTTTTGAAAAATTGCTTTGGATTTTGCTCTATCTTTCCAAAAGATTTTAAGATTGAAAGGGAAAAACTTATTCGGTTGTGGGTGGCTGAGGGCTTCATTCAACCATTAGATCGAAATAAATGCATGGAAGATGTTGGCGATGAGTACTTTATGCAGTTATTGTCAAGGTGCTTGTTTCAAGATGTGAGCCTAAATTTTGCTGGTGGCATTTATTCGTGTAAGATGCATGACCTCATACATGATCTAGCACGCTCAATTACTAAAAGTGAGTGTTATATTGTCACAAGTGAAAGAATTAAGGAAGAAGACTGGTGATGGGATTCGTCACATGTCAAGTGAATTTAAATATAAGTGGAAGTTTCCAACTTGTAATGTCAACACAAACAAAGTGAGAACAATTATGTCACTTGAGGGATATTGTGAAGTTATCCCAAGTGATCCTCTTCCATCAAAATTTTATGCTTCAATTTGTGCGTCTGCAACATTGTTTCCTAGGCACTTACGTGTTTTGGATGTTAGCAGGTCACATATTAGTGAAATTCCAGAGAATATAGGGGAATTAAAACATTTGAGATATCTTGATTTATCATGGAATTATATACTTAAGAAGCTCCCACGGGGATTTGCTAAGTTGCATAACTTGCAGTCCCTAAAACTCAATTTTTGTAGAAAGTTAAAAGAATTGCCAAGAGATATCAGGAAAATGGTAAGTCTTAGACATCTCGAATTGTATGATTGTAATTCATTGGTATCTATCCCGTGTGGCTTGGGATGTTTGGTTAATCTTCAAACATTGACAAAATTTGTGGTGGACCAAAGAAGTGGGAGTGGTGGTGCAAGGATAAGTGAGCTGCAAGAACTCAAAAGCCTAAGGCAGACATTTATTTACAAGTTAGAAGGACAACGGAGTAATGCAAAAGAGTTTGAGTCTGCAAAGTTACTAGTTGATATGGCATATCTTGAACACTTGGTATTAGTCTGGCCATCTACAATGAGGCCAAGTGATTATACGGAAGAAGATGGACATAAGGATGAGATAATTTTAGATGCTTTAGAGCAGCCTCACACAATCAAATTACTAGAAATAGTAGGATTTTGTGGCAATAGGTTCCCAGAGTGGATATGGAGCCTCACATCACTGCAATTGCTACGTATCTGCGATTGCCCTGCTTTGGAATAACTTTCAGAGTCTATTGCAAATTTCACATCCTTGCAGACCCTAATGCTCATCAATTGCCCTGCTTTGGAATCACTTCCAGACTCAATAAAGAATCTCACATCTTTGCAATATCTTGAAATGAAAGGTTGCCGTGCTTTAACCCAACGATACGGAAGGAGATTAGAAGGTGCAGATTGGCCAGGAATTGCTCACATCCAACGTGTTTATATTTGTTGAATAAAGAAATCAAGGTATTTAATTAGCCTCAACTTGATTGTTCTCTTGCTCCACTTTTTCTCTTCCTAAACTTTCAATCTAATATATTGATTATTGAACCCTTGGAATGTGGGACTACTTGCCATAAACTTTATTTGGTTGATGCTCAAGGTTCCTAGTGGTAGTAGGAATAATGAAGAGGGAGAACCCAACCTCATTCAAATGTCTTAATTGCTTCTTATCCTCTAAGTACTGGATATTGTAAGTTGAATCACTTTCATTAAATCATTCTCATTTTCTTACTTTGCATTTGCTAGTTTCCTTGTCACTGTTTATGTATGCCCCAAAAAAAATGTGGCTGATTGAACGTTTTGATTTCGAAGTGTTTCAAATATATTCAATTATATATTTTTTGAAAAAGAGCCATAATAATAATGATTTAAGATATTCTTTTTTACATTAATTTTTGTTTATAAGATTCAACCGTGCTTAATATTTGTAATTAATAAAAAATTAATCATATATTGTTGCTTGGACAATTATCTTGCGGAATATGCCACAATTAAGAAATTTTTTCAAAAAGAGAGTTTGTTGAGTCAAAATGTTTGTAAATTAAATAATAAGAAATCTTTTCTTAGATACTTATTGGTATGTTTTTAATTAGTCTTATCTTAGGCATTAATAAAATATCTACTCTGGAAAATTTTCCTCAGATCCTTATTCGATAAATTGATCGTAAATTAGTAATTCAAACCGTTATTAGAAACGAAATTTTATGTAGTTTCGCTAAAGCTTGCTAACTTTGAGAAAGCTATACCAAAAGGAATCAACACGCTGAATATCACTTATAATTAACTTTTTTGTAAGGTTTTCTTTTCTTATGTTTAGAAATGAAAGGACAAATTGTTGAAGTTTTTATTGAGCTATTGTTTTAATATAACTAAGCTTATTTGGTTAAAATTAAGGACTAAAATTTCTCTTTCCATTTAATGATAAACCAATTAATCATGCTTTAATAAAATAATTTTACCTCTAATTGAGCTCAATAATGCTCAAATATGCAATTAATCAAGCTTTAATAAAATAATTTTACCTCTAATTGAGCTCAATAATGCTCAAATCTGATCCAGTTGTACTTGATACAAGATAGTTGCAAAAAAAAAATTACAAAAAGTAAATAATATTATGATTTGTACTTAATTTATCTTCTTGCTTTGTTATTTTGATAAAATCATAAAAAGTGCCTTTTGTCTTTTGTTTGTTAACTTTTTACTCCTTTTGCAAACAATTCTCATTACTCTTTGCATTCTTTGAAATTTGTCCCAAAAAGAACACAGAAGGCGTTATTAAAGAAATATAATTCTCCTATGAAAAAAATAAAACAGAAAGAAAGAAAAGGAACGTTGATGAAGGTTCCAAACATTTCCATTTATTATGCTCTTTCAAGTGTCCTGGTTTTTGTATCCACTGATTACTTAACTGGAAGTTGATTAATAGCTCAAATTCTGAAAATCTTTCATTTCATTCTTACTTTGCTTCGTAATTTCATTCTGTCTTGCAGTCTCTACATCTCTGTGTGGAGTTTCTGTGTCAAGTGTCAAGGGAGGATGTCGTTGCTGCTTCTTTTTGGAGGCTACCTTCTACTTCTATGTGTTTTGCTGATAAAGTCTCATTTTTATTTTTACCATGAAATTATTATTTAATTCAAACTGGTTGTTCCCGTGCATTCTTAATTAGCATGTGTTGCACCAATACTTTGAAAGATTAAGTGTACCTACATATATTGAATGCGTATTTGAACATAATGATTTGAGTTTTTTTTCCCTTTTAAGAACATTTTACTTGCTATTCTAGTAATTAATGCTGTTGCACAAAGCACTGGAGTGGGTGTAGCGCCCGACATAAGGGCAAAGTTTGGCTGCAGGAATTAATGGATTTCCGGTCTGCAGTTCAGAAGGCATGAAAATAAGATAACATTGTGATGATATTTTGATGAAGTTGAGTGAATAGGTCAGTGTTTAGTGAGATGACGTTGGTAACTAGAACCTCTTGTGTTTTGGCCTAAAATCACGTAATCATTTAATCACTTTGTCGAGTTTTTCTAACGAATTATATATAGTAAAGAATTAAGTGAAGGTTATTAGGATGAAAAATATCATTATTGAAATTTCGTTTAACTAACCTTTTTGAAGAATTTCTTAGTATTCAAAGGCTTTGTAGGATTAAACTGATTCAAATTACATGTCATCTTAATTTCAGCAATGGTGATTATGTGGGAGTTAAACAAATCACAGACAGACTGGATGACATATTTTAAACTGCATATAGCAAAACTAAATTTGGGCCAAAGCAAGAGTACCATACGAACACTTAGTTCAACAGTGGATTGTGAAGGCACCTCTGATTGAGAGGAAACATGAAAGTGGACATCATCTGCTGCTTGCCCATGAGGAGGGCTTCACAATGTAAAGCCATTTCCTTATAAGGCTTGTCAAAGGGAGGAGACATTGAAACCCTTCCAACTTGATTTGTGGTCTTCATAACCTACATATATATTATCATTTCACAAATTATATCTTAAGTTTGAGAATAAAATGAATCAGTAAAAACACAAATTATTTATTTAGATTACATATGAAATAACAGGAAGAAATGAATGGGAAAGTGTTCAAGATGCATCCTTTCAATCACTAAAACCTACAAAGCATTTGGCATGCATGTAGGATTGTACTCTTTATTTTTGTTCTTAAAACAAGGAAATTAACCTTGGACTTGGAGGTTTGAGAATAACATTAAGTATTCTCTAATACTGAAAAGAACTTGTGTGTAACAACCCTAATTCAATCCTTTTAGACATGGACATGTTAGAGGACTTATGGAAGCATATTCTTGAAATTGTGCAGGATCAGAGGGAGAATGAAAAAGGAAAATAGAAATCAAAACTTCCATGCTGTGGTGATATCCCTTCTAGTCCTAATGGGAAAATGAAATTTGTACTAGTAGACCTCAAGTCAGAGAGCACTGGCACTGTGGCTCTTGTAATTTCCACACTGGCACCACATCAAGAACTCTATTTTTAAATGGCAAGATTAGTTCAATAAAAGAGAAAGAAAATGGAGGAAATCACAATGGCACTGCTAGGGTTTGACAAGTCCAGTCCAGAGAGCTTGATTCTTGGGTTTGAAAGGTCTTGATCTTGTAGGTATGATGATTCTCAACATCCTCCTCCCTCTTTTTCTGATTTTTATGGTGGATTTTTAGTATTGGTTGATGGGGGTCCATTTGGGGATTATTTTCACCGATTAAATTTTGCCTAAATGCTTCAATGATGTGTTATTGGGTATTTTTAAGCTTTGAGTTATGAATTCACTACTAAAAAAATGAAATTAGTGACGACAAATCCGTCACTAAATAACAAAATCCGTCACTAATTTTGGATTTAGTGGTGGAAAATTCCATCACTAAATCCATAAAAATTTGGTGTCACTAATTTAGTGATGAATATATATCTGTCACTAATTTTGTAATAGCAAATTATATAACTAATTTATTAACCTTCCGTCACTAATTTATTTTATATATATTAGTTATTTTGTGGGTCCTATCATCTTCCCTCCACGTCATCTGCCACATGAACCTCTAGTACCACATCACTTGCCACGTGTCCCATCCAGGTCTCTGCCACATCACCACTGCCACGTGTGTCTCACCACATCACTTGCCATGTGTCCCATCCAGGTCAGTGCCACCAAATCGGTGCCATGTCATCGCCACGCGTGCCACCTATGCCACGTCACCCTTGTTTATTTTCATTTCAGAAATGTCTTCACTCAGTTCAAACCCGCAACCTATAGCTCCCCTTTTATGTTCTCATTTTTGCCAATTGAGCTAAAATGTACCTGCAATTTTATTATGCAAAATTTAATATATATTATTTAATGAAAAAATTAGTGATGGACATAAATTTGTTACTAATCTGTCACTAAATATGTGATTTTCGGCAAAATAGTGACGCTTTTTGAAATCCGTCACTAACTTCTGCTTTTAGTGATGAATTTTGGGCCGTTACTAAATTTTCATCACTAATACCTATAATATCCGTCACTAATTTCAATTTTTCTAGTAGTGATTTTGGATGTTCCTATGGGTGTTTTCCTGAACCTTAGCCTTTTGTTTTGGGGTTTTTAGTGGAGCACAAATTTGTATAGGTTTAAATTGATTGTATGTGTCTATTGGGATGTTTTGTGGCATGGATTGGTATTTGAATCTTGGTATTATTGGATTAATGCTTGGGAGACCAATTTGATCTATATCAAAGGTCATGTTATTGGCTTGATGTCTGTGTTTGGTGATTGTATAGGATGTGTGCTTATTTGGTGGAGATATTTATGCTCCAAGAAGTTGTTTGAATGTGGCAAAATCAATAGTAAGTGATTAGATCATGGTATGGTGAATTTTGGCCTTTTAGGCACTAAGTGGTTTTGGGGAAATTCTAACGGTTCATTTGGAGTTTTGCTAAATATTTGGGCCTAGATTGATGTTGAATGCTAATTAATTGTTGTAAATTGTATTCCCTCTTTTGTGTTGTAGTTGGTGGTTCTCTTGCCTTACCGGGGTGTTGAGAGAGTGTGCGGCAACTTGAGATAACCAGGGAGTAATGTGAACACCGTATTTTGTCAGGGTCTTATACATAAAATTAGAAAAAAATCTATGCAAATTTTCTTTTTAATGTCAATTTGAATATGAATTTTACAAAATAAAGAAAGAATATACATAAAAAATATATTCTCCAAATACAATATTTTTTTTTTCAGGATTTTCAAAAAGAAAAATGTAAAAATTCTCTTTAGAATTTCCCTTTTATTTGAATGAAAAATTGCTGGAGAAATTCCAAAAAGATCACTTTTCAAATCCAATCTCTCTTTTTTTTTAGGAGTTTAAAAAATCCTATCTCTTTCTATTAGTTTTTTAAATCTATCAAATTATTTTCCTTTCTTTTAGAATAAGCAAAAATAAAATCCTATCTTTGTAGTCTAAAAAGAAAAGAAAAATCCTATCCCCTTATTTTTTATTTTAAAAAATCCAATCTTTTTCAAAAGGGTTAATATTCAAAAAGAAAAACAAAACAAACAAATAAAATAAATAATAATAAAATAAAATACAAAAAATTAATTAACAAAAAACAATAATATATAATACAAATAAATAAATAAACTAAAAAAAACAAATTTCAAAAAATGAACATAAAAAATAAATAAATAAAATAATAAATATTATATTTGGACTGAAATGCTGATCAAGCATCTCAGCCCAAATAACCACGAGCCCAATTGAGTGGGGCTCATGGACAAGGCAGAGGGACTCACATCCGAGCAGGCAAAAATGAAAGTAATGAGGAAGCATGGTGAGACTAAGAGGGAGCTGGGGCTCAAGCGTGGAGAGAGGAGTGAGCCAGAGAAGAGAGCAATTGAGTGAAGCTCAAGTCTAGGAAGGCGAGGGGGTGAGAAACAATGGATGAGCCACGATGGCTCTGCACGCAAGTGTGAAATCGAAATAGAGATAGTGAGATCGTGAGTGAGGGAGGAGTTGAGGGACGCAGAAGTAGACAAGAAAAATCCCTCCACTACTTTGTACCTGGTACAACAATGTAGTGGAGGTGAGAAAGCATTTGGAGGTCCATAAAATTAGTCGAGAAAAGGGCAGAGGGACACACAAATTAGATCTAGCATGGTAGAGAATGAAGAGCATGAAATGGGTAATGAGAGATGCAAAATAGAGACCACATGCTTGAGCTTCTCTCCTTCTCCACTTGCTATGACTTTATAAAAGGGCATGGAGAGCAATTGCAAAGGGGGAGGAAAAACCTTAGAAGGGCAGAGGGAAATTGCACTGAAAGAAGAGACAGAGAAAGGCACTGAAAAAAAAAACTAAAGAAAAGCAAAGTTGGAGGTGGTGAAAGAGAAAAGAGAAGAAAGAACGAAGGAGCTACGAATAGCATTCCACTAGAAGCAGTAGAGCCGAGAAAAAGAAAGAAGCTTGGGTTTTAAATTGGTAATTTTTGTTCTAAAAGCTAAGCTTTCTAGCAATGAGTTGAGAAATTTTTTATCAAAATTGACTTAGAACTTTGCTGTAGCCACATATTTTGGTACTCTGCTTTTTTATTCATATGGGGTTTTGTATTGGCAGTGCGGTATTATTGTAATTTTTGCCTCACAAGAATCATGAGTTTGGTTTATGGTGGTATGGGAATCTTATTTTCCTTTGTCGGCCTAAAGTTCATTTTCGTGGTGTTCGGAAATGTGATCAATGTTGATCTTGACAATCGTAAGTAGCTCAGGTGGACGTGGTCCATTCTGTATGAATCATTATTTGTTACTTTTAGATTGAAATCAGACACCTAGTTTGCCTTTTGGGTAATGCATACTCTGCCTGAAGCCCTTTTCTTTGAATCTAGGCATACAATCTCTTTGTAACAGTGAGAATGTTATTCATTTGGTTTCTCCTTTGAACTAAAAAATTGTCATGATTTTTGTCAAAGATGATGACAATTCAAATTTGGGTTCTTTTTTTTTTTTTTTTCAAAAAATGACTATGCTGCTAAAATACATTGGATCTGTCAAAATGAATAGATAGTTTAGGTCTTTCCAGGGGCGGACACAGCAATAAATTAGAGGGGGGCCAAATTTATTTTAAAACTTTTATTTTTAATATTTAATTATTATTATTATTATTTTTTTAATAATTTTATAACCTCAAAAGTTTCTAAGATAAAAAATTATGCATGATGATAAAAAAAATCTAAAAAATGTAGGTAAATTATAAAACTATATATTTAATATATTAATTCTAAAAGAATTTATGAAATGTTCATATATTTAATACATTTTTATACATCATTCCATATTGATAATTTTAAAAATACTATAGATCTTTAAATTTTATATAAACTCTAAAAAAAGTATATATTTGATATAATTAAACTAATTTTAAATATTATTTAAAATTAAGTGTAAGATAAATTATATATTTGTGTTTATCTATATATTTATCGTGTTTAAAAAAATGAATTATGAGTTGAAGGGGAGAATAAAATAATTTAGGTTTCTGTGGAGTGGAGGAGGGGCCAAAGTAATAAATTTCTTTGGCTTCCTTCTTAATTTATATACTATATTCTCTATATATATATATAGGTTAGAGGAGGTATTTGGGAGGGGCCACAGCCCCCTTGGCTATAACGTGTGTCTGCCTCTGGGTCTTTCCCATGTAAAGTGATTTGGACGCAGAATTTATGTGAGTATGGAAATTTCTTGAACCACCATCATGAGTTTTGAAAACTCATGCAATATCGATAGTGCTATAGTATTGCATTTTTAATCCATTATATGAGTTTTGGTAAGTTTGAAAGTAAGCGCTTGTTTGTGTTTTGTATATCCTGCGAAGTTTTATTATTTTCCACTCAAAAATGGAACTACAGGCTATGTCTTTAGATTAAAGTAAATTGGAATGCATATTACTTGCTGTCCCATGGTTATACTTTGTGCTTTTGCTTCTGGTCCTTCCTTATCATAACCCTTGTTCATAAGAGGAGCTTCTCTAAATACTAAAATAGAGCTATTAGAGTCATGGTTTTGGTAAGTATCATAGTTTATATGAATTGATAATGATGTAAAGACCACTTACCTTGTATTCAAGTCCTATAGTCAAAACCAGTGTTTATTGCTCTGAAAAAGGTCCCTGATTTACTTGATAAATGTTGAGATGGGTCGATATTAGGAAAATTGTGGCATGTGTCGTTTTGTCCAAGAATTTGCAAATCATTGTTCTAGGTAGGTTTATGAAACATAAAATTGGTTAATTCGTAATCTGTCTTTATCCCTATATATTTGAATCTAAGCAAGGAAGAGAGGACATAATGTTAGTTTTTATTTCAAAATATTAGGTAGAATATTTGGACATCTGATTTTAAAAGCAAAATAATAAATATACTAATAAAAACAATAATAATAATTTTAAGAGATCAAGCCGATCCAAAATAATCATACCACGTGAAGTTTTTGAATCCACGCAAGTATTCAAGTTAACTGTGTTGACACGTGAGACAGAGAGTTCACGTAGATATCTAAGTTATGTTGAATAACTTATATTTATTAAAATAAATAACTTTCTTGTATAAATCCTTTTAAAAAAAATATATATTTTAAAATATTTTAAATAAATAACAATATTTAGTATTTTTATTTAAAAATAATAATAATATTACTAAACAATAAATTTTCATATTGTGGAAGATAATTAGTTAAATAATTACACCACGTGAGTTTTTAGAATTCACATAGATATTCGAGTTTACCATGTTATCGCGTGAGATAGCGAATCTACGTAGATATATCAGTCATGTTATGCATAACTTATTTAAATGTATAAAGATTGTTTAAAATGTGTTTTTATTTTAAGAAAATAATTATATTTAAAAATAAATAAATTATGATAATATAACAAGTTTTTCAAAGTTTATTTTAAAATATATAATAAAATTATTATCTAAAATTCAAATAATAATAGTATTTTCTAAATTTTTGCTTTTAAAATATGATAAAATCTGTTATGTGGTGGGGGTTTCTTTTAGAACTCCCATAGGTGTTTGAGGGATTGGTATACTGGGCATAACTGTGAGTCTGCTACAAGTGGATTAATTTTACTTTTATAAATAAACAAGAGGAATTTCCAAAAGTATGAATAAAAAAATGAAATGAAATTTTTTAAAAGAAAAAGTCAGAAGTATCTTCAAAATTAAAGAAAATGAGAATAAGTTAAAAACATTTTCAAAAATTAAAATGAGAATAAATAAGCGAAATTAAATTATCTTTTGTAAATTAAAATATATCAACTCAATTTCATAAAATTGTTTTGTTTGTAAATTGATAAATTATCTTTAATTAACTTTTCTCTTATGACAAAATTATAATATACTAACCCACAAACACACATTTTTAGCCCAAACTATGTGAAATTTGATCCATATCACAGTGTATGTAGGTCTCAAACTCTGATTTTCAATTAAGTCCACCCTTGTAAATAAATAAATATTCTCCAATTTATTTTCTTAATTCCTTTTCTTTATTTTTGTTTCCAAATCTCCCTAATTTCTTTCCTTTCTACCCTTATTCTCACATGTGAATAATGAAAGGATAACACCAAAATAAATATTTTCCAATTTTCTTCTTTTCTTTATTTTGTTTTTTAAATTTCCATAATTTCTTTAATTTCTTTCCTTTCTACCCTTATGCTCGCATGTGAATAGTTAAAGGATAACCAAAATACTTTTAAACCCATATTAATTTGTACAATCAGCTTAAGGTAATCATTCTTAGGAATGGATGTCATGGGGTACTTAATATCTTCCCCATGTACAATTGATTCTTGAACCCAACTCCGACTATGCAGATCATCTTTTTTCTTCTTAATTTGGTTTTCCAAAATTTTCCTCAAAATTTTGGTAGAGACCTCACAAGTCAGTTTTCGTTCAAAAATCCAATTTGTCTTTCTTTTTTCCTTTTCCGGGTGCGACAAGTAATATCTATTTTCTATATGTTTGAAAACTTTTTTACATCATGATATGCACCTTATTCTACAGCAAGAAATAGTAAGTTTCCTTGAAACCTCTTTTCCTTTGAAAAGTATGACAAGAAAGTGGGAACGATTGATTTTATATTCATACATATATGCGTGTATATATATGTATGGGAATACCAAGAACTTGACCTACAAATATTGTACCCTCAGTATTAGCATGAGTAACCATAATAACAATGATGATAATGTTAATAATGATAAGAATGGAATTGGCTACATATATATATTTGATCATGACTCATATTAACATACTTTTTGTTATTGTGCATCCCCATATGACATCCTATGTGACGAGATTTTATGCTAGCATGGTGATGATGATGATAATGATTGTGTATGACATTGACATGTTGGCATATCATGAAAGATATTATCACTTGGGTTATGTATATTAAGCATTGGATGGATGGGTGATGATGTTTTAAGATACCACGTGGTATACTAATCTACTAGTGGGACACACGAGGGCTCGTGTTCAAGTGGTGAGGTTGATATATATATATCTCTACCACTAAATTATCGTCCTTTGGTCAGGAATATCTAGTTGATAGTGGACTGGGAATGCATCTTCCTTAAATCACCACTAATTCAAGTGGTTCAAGGAAAGGGGAATCATGGTTTACTTATTAGTAGAATGACCTTTGGTCGGGTTGTGACTAGTGGTAGTAAGTATAATAGCACCTTGAAATCAACCTTCACCGGTTATTGGAAGGGGACCACTTATCAAAGTTACCTTGTGATGGTAACTAGCTCATGATTCCTATCGCAATTGGTGTAGGTTTTGCATATCATATGCATATTATCTTGAATAGTTCATATTGCATGTGTGCAATTGTAGATTGATTCATGGATACCATTTTTCAGGAGAGGTTGTTTAGTTCTGGCAAGAAGGTGATCGAGGTTGGTTTCCTCTTGGTCGGGCACAAGATATTTGAGTACCCATATGCGGTATGTGATATGAGAACACATGTCATATGTATATCTATATATATATATATTATATTGTGCCAAGTGTAGTTTTATGATTGGATGCCATGGGTAATGATACCTTGTATGTCTGTGGGTTATCCTTGAGTTCAAGTTTTTGTTGCTTGTCTCCTATCACCTTGTTTCGAAGTTGTTTGAGTCTTGAATATGTATAGTTAAACAGGTAGTGAACTGGGGAGTTATAACCTTAGTGGTTATCATGTGGTCTCAGGCATATGTCCCATCTATCACTATTAAGAGTCTAGGTATAGGGCATTAGTTGTCCATGTATATCTTGATGAGTTAAAGTAATGTATAAGGTCATTTGTGGAATTTGGTGTATGTGGTGTAAAAGGGGTATGTCACCCGATAGGTCAATTTAAGGTTTAAGGGAGTCGAAATCTATGAGAGTAGTTTTCTTGGGAAGCCTTCTCATTGAACAATGTTCTTGTGCTAATTGTGACCTGTTAAAAAAGGTTTAATAACCAAAAGATCAATTGTTTGAGTTTAGGTGGTATTAGTGTCAAGTTTTAGTCTAAAAGTAACCATTTCGATTACAGATGTTCAAAATCTCCATATGGAGATATTTCAAAATATGGTTGGTGTCTATAATTAGATTGAAAATAGAATAACTTGTAGAAATTAGAATCAAGTTAATCAGAGGTTGAAGTGAGAAATTATACATGTCAAAAGTTGAACTAGAATATCAGCAAAAAGATGATATGGTATCAACAGATGAAGCCACGGTGCCAGTGTTTAGGCCGCAACGCCCTGCTTGTCTGTTTCTTTTCATGTTCATTTTAATTCACCCTCACTGCCTTCCTATATCCCACGCTACGGCGACGCCATGATTCCCTTGTTTTGTGCAATTGGGAAGTTTTGTCTTGTATTGGGTAGTTGATTTCGGTTTTTTTTCATAGGATGTTACATTGTGCATGTCCTTTTATTCTTACTAACGTTATCTTTTGCAAATGTTTTCTTAATCAAAATTCTACAAGACATGGGTAGAATATTAAACAAAACTAAACAAATGTCTCAAATTTTCTCTTTTGGAACCTCTAGTTTTATTAATATATTTCCTTAGGTGTGGTCATTGAAAAATATCATGATCACAAAAACACTAAAAAAAAAACAAAATAAAGCATAATGGGATCAAAATAAACCGAGATCACAATAAAAGTTCAAGACAAGGCTAATGTCACATCTCGAGATTTGGGTGTGATTAGCATCGAATGTGGGATAGCTTCTCACTCCACAAGCCTTAAACGCATATAAACTCACATTCAAATTCATAGATGCAATTATAATACAAGGACCATAAACATGCTTACCTTTACACATACAGATAAGTTTAAACTTTTGTAGAAATTTCAGCAAAGTTTCCTCAGTAATTTGGATCTCCCTAAAGTTCTACAATAATGTAACCAATCAAATACAAAACACGGAGCTCCGCTCCAAAGCAATACATATATCTATGCATGAAAAGGTAAGGATCCTGCCTATATGTTATGTGGAGCACATCTAAACTAAGTAAATAATGTTATGACAATGAGATAAATATTTTACATTTCAAGAAGATTTGCTCAAAAGAATAATTAGGAGTATTGTAGCAACTAAAGATGCCTCTCAAAAATCTACCGGAGGTGCACGGTTAACTCTACTATCTGAGGCCAAAATATTTACCACTAAATAACATCCCAAAATAAAATACTTATATTAAAAACAAGGTAACAATACAATTGTAAATTTAAAAATGAGTATAACTAAAAATAAAATCAAATGATACAAAATTACCATCTTTGATCATATACAAAGAAGTCTTACTTTTTCCAAAATTAAACAAGTCTTAGCAAATTTAATCAACTATCTTTCACAAAAGTAACTTCATCAAGAATCGAAGAAAGAGTTAATGTATGAGTGCATAAGACATGGTATAAGAATATCCTCTTTAAAATTCAATATAAAGATTAAAACTTTTCCTGAATTTCATTTCTTGAGAGAACCTAAACAGAACAAAATAACAAGCGCGGACACATAGTCTAACCAATTCGACGTGGCTAAAAGCCATGAAAATAGGCGTGAGTGCTAAGCTCACAAATAATAGGCGTGAGTATAATGCTCACAAAAATCCATCCCTCCATTCGAAGTGTGTTGGCTGACACACGGGTTTAGCACTTCCTATATATGCACCCTGCTAACTAGGTGTTAACCATGGCATCCCAAGAACTAATAGAACTGTCATTAACAATCAACATTCTGAACATAGTCCCTTAAAAACATTTTCGGCATGCATAGAATTTTCAAATATCCGTTGATTTCAATCCATTTACAGTACATAAGGAATAAGCAATAACTTTGAATAATATCTCATTCATTCCATGCATGAATAATCTTTGGCAAAAGAATTGGAAGAGACATGAATAAAACTCACAATTTTAATAAAACATCCTTATAATCCCATCTAGAATACAAAAGTTTCATAATAGTAGCCGTAGAGATAAAACACATAAAAATGAATTGAAATTGAAATTGGTTAATAAAAATCACTTCAAGTATGTGGTGGGATGTTTTTTACTTCTTTGGTACGTTTCCCACATAAAACAACCACTAACTAGAAGACCTCATGAAAACTTATTCAGATAGGTACCTATGTACCCAAAAGAAAGATTATTAATATCCTATTAATATTAATAACACATTAAAATTCTCTTAATACTTACTTTCATTCATTTATAAGGCTTCTTCCAAATATATGAAATGCAAAAGAAATGGTTCTCATTTGCAATGTTTTAAATCATTTAAAACACCCTTTCCCTATTTACAAATTGTTTTTACATTACACTAAGTATCATTTAGTTATTAACTTTGGCTTGCAAGCATAATTCTATATTCTGTTCAGGCATAATTGAAATAGATTTTAAATTTATTTGCTTTTTTATTACCTCATTCTCTTGAATATTAGATCAAACAATTATTCAGTACACTTTAACAAATATGTTCTTGTGCTAAAATTTATAACACCCAACTTGGTTCTTACCACTATTAACTCTTAGTCCAAACTCTGTCAATTTCCATTTTTTTAAAAATAAAACATCTTTCTTCTCCTAAGCTTTAACATGAAGGTTTTATACAATATAATCAAGTCAATGCTAGCCTAACCATACTTATCTACTCATTATAGTTAAAATCCATATTTCATGCATTTTATCAAACACATAATATGCATCCAAACTCAAATTCATAAAACTAGTTACTAAAGTCTTAGATTTCCAACCAAACAACAATCATATAACAATCAAAGTTTCATAACACCTTCCTATACATCAACCTCTCACGATTAAGTTAAAAACCCCAATTACTTAACATGTTTTGGCTTGGAAAGAAAAGGAAAAGCAGACCCATAGCCTCAATCTTATATAGCAATCAAACGAGAAAATTTTTGAGTAAAATACCTATCACAAAGTGAGCTTTATGGCTTTAAATTTCAGTTAGATTAACACTCCCACTATTCCCCTGTTTCAGTGTCTAAACAGTAACAGATTTGGGGAGGGGAAAATCAGCCTCATGTGCCCAAATACACCACACAAAACAGATAGCAATTGAAGGGGAAATGAATGACACAAGAAGAGGAAGATATGACTAAAGAGAAAACACAGCAAGAGGATGAAAAAGAAAGGAAAAACAATAGCTTGTGCTATGAGTACCACATTGGGGAGCCTCACATAGGAAGTAGAGTTTATAAGGTCAAGGAGTTCTCCCACCTAATGGACTAGTCTTTTGGGATGGACTCTCCCCTTGGATTTATGCTCAAAACAAATGATGCTTTCATTGAGAGACTGACACCACAGAGAGGGTTACCCATGGAGGGTTCTGACCGGTGGAGGGTTTTGATCAACAAGGAGGTTGAGTGAGGTGTCACCGACTGAAGTGTCGTGACGTGGAGCCGCTGGGGATGTCGGCTCTCTAACGGAGGTGCATTGTTATGAGTCCCACATTGGGGAGCCTCACATAGAAAGTGAGGTTTATAACGTTAAGGGATTCTCCATCCTAATGGACTAGTCTTTTGGGATGAGCTCCCCTTGGACTTATGCTCATAATGCTTACCCAATCACGAACAACAGCTGGTTTAAGGAAGGGATAAGCTCAATTGAACCGCAAGCACACACTAGCAACGCCGAACTATAACAAGGAGGAGGAAAGGAGGGAAATGCGCAGAAATGGGGAGAGGAAAGGAGCAACAATGCAACCCTATAGAAAGAATAAAAAGGATATCGTTGATGATGAAGAAGGTGGGGGCACGGGTCTTTCTTTCCATGGCCAAGTGTTGCATAAACAAAGGAGAGGAGGAAGGATATTTTATCCATGAGAAATGACAAAAGGACCATTCCATTGAGTGATTTAGAAAGGAAACAAAATAATAATAGAATCATAAACTATCATGTAGAGGCTTGAACTCTAAAAGTATACATTTCTCAATATTATTAACTATTTACCTGATGCTCATCCATCAAAATTTATTTATCTATTTTAGTTTTAGTTTTTTTAGGTGAAATAAATGAAAAATTAACTTATACATCTACTAAATTTTTTCCGTAAAATTATGAGTTTATTTTCTTATTTTTATTTATTATACTATTTTATAAATTCTTTAATTTAGGGTCATTACAGCTAAGCAATTCCTTATAAAACTATGCGCAATTGCTATAAAACTTGTCAAGTAGTAAAAATCTGTCAGTTGTAAACCGGGTGGCACACATACCTGTGCTGATATTTTCTACTTCATGTTTAGCCACTTCTGGAATTGCAAGTTTTGCTTGCTCAAGGCATTTTCACATTTAATTCCTTTTTCCTTTTTTTGAACTACCCAGAAGGCTTAACATTCTAACAACAAAATATGAAGAATCCAAATTCACCTCATACCCTCCTTAATCATATCTCCTGGAAAGTGTGTCAACTAATCTACAATATCATTTTGAATTGATTGATCCTTTCTATATAATCTAGTAGCTTCCTTTACCTTCCAATAATGTCATCTTGAGCGGGGAATGCTTGTTCGCATGTGGGTAGCTCAAGGGTTCATTCAACCATTAGATCAATGTGGATGTATAGAAGATGTTGGTTATGAGTACTTCATGATATTATTGTCAAGATGCTTCTATCAAGATGTCAAATTAGATGAGTATGGCGAGATTAGGACCTGCAAAATGCACGACCTCATGCATGATCTAGCAAGGCTTGTCACCAAGAATGAGTATTTTGTCATTAGGGAAGGAAAAGAAACCAACTGGGGTGATAAGGTTCGTCATTTGTCAACTAAGCTAAATTATGGTTGGATTAAGTTACCCACTTGTGCTGCCAACAAAGACAAAATAAGAACAATTTTGTCACCTGACACTACTGTCATTGAAATTACGCCGATGCATCTTCCTCCATTGCGAAGGTTGTATGAGTCAGTTGGTTGTTCTGCTGCATCATTCCCTAAACACTTACGAGTGTTGGATTTAAACAACTCATACACTGGGGAGATTCCAAAGAGTATAGGGAAGTTAAAGCACTTGAGATATCTTGATCTATCGAACAACAGATCAACTGAGAAGCTGCCACAAAGTATGACTGAGTTACATAACTTACAAACCCTGAAATGCAACAACTGTTGGAAATTGAAAGAATTGCCAAGAGATATCCACAAAATTGTAAGTCTGCGGCATCTTGAGTTAGTTGGTTGGTTGTGAATCTTTACCCTGTATGCCTAGAGGGCTGAGACGATTAGTTCATCTTCAAACACTGTCAAATTTTGTGTTGGATGATAGAAGAATGAGTGATGGCGCTAATATAATTGAGTTGAATGGACTCAATAGCCTGAGAGGAAAGTTGGTAATTGAAAGTTTGGAATTGCAGTGAAGTAATACAGAAGCGGTTGAATTTTCCAAGTTACTTGACGAGAAGCCATATCTGCGAGATTTGGAACTAGTTTGGTGGAACAACAAAGTGGAAGGACATGAACTCGAGCAAGTTCATGATAAAGATGAGACAACTTTAGAAGCTCCGGAGCCAAATTACATGATCAAAGGACTACACATAGTGCAATTTTGTGGCAAAAGGTTTTCAAAGTGGATAGGGATCGGAATCTAATATCATTGATAAAGCTTCAAATTGATCGTTGCAATTATTTGGAATCACTCCCTGAATCAATAGGGAGTTTCACATCATTGCAAGAGCTTGAACTCAATGGGAGCCTTGCTCTGACATTACTCCCAGAGTCAATAGCAAATCTCTCATCATTAAAGAAGCTTAAATTCGTTAAGTTCTTTGTCTTGACATCACTTCCAAAATTCATTGGGAATCTCATATCACTCCGTGAGCTTCAAATCCATTCTTGCTCTGCTTTGACATCACTACCTGAAGCAATTCGTAACGTTAAATCTTTGCAGACACTACGAATATTTGACAGTACTCTGTTTTAGGAAAGATGCCAATTGGATGGCCATGGATATTGGTCCCAAAATTGCTCACATTCTAAATGTTCATATTGTATAGAGAGTTGATGTCCTTATCGTTTAAGCTCCTTTTCCTCATCCCAATTTTATTTTAATTTTTCCCTTGTAGTCTTTTTCCTTGGTTCTGTTTCTGGGTTTCTCACGGTTGCTGATGGCATGCTACCTTCCATTTCCATTTCAATGTATATATCTTGTTAATAAATCCTAATTATTGTTTCTCCTATCTGATTATTAAGTCAAATTATTTGTGTTTTGTTCCATAGGGAATGTTGTGGATCTTGATCCTTTTGTACGTAGGAGAAATTAATGTCATATTATTTCCTTCTTTCATCTTTCATAGAACCAAACCTTTTGGGTTTCACTTCATTGTATTTTGAGAGAATCACCTGTAAATCAGTCAATTATTTGATAAAACGCGTATTGGGGGATTAAATATTTCTTTTTTGGCCAGCTATGGATTAAATATTGCTGTGGGGGCCAAAACGACATTAATTGTAATGTATATTAATGCTCAAAATATTTTACAATCTGACTTGACCTGTTTTGATGAACTTTATTGTGCTCTTTTCATTTTGATAGGGGTAGGGTGTTTTCTTTAGATCGCAATTTTGAGGTTTTATTTGATTTTCTTGATTCCTTGTAATTAAGTTGATATTTTAATCACTGCATTTGTCTATTAACTATCCTAAGTAAAATTTTGTTGATAAAAAAAAAACAATTTAGAAGTCTTGTCTTTTTTCCTTAAAAAAAAAAGAAATAATTTTGTCAATTTTTTATAAAAATATTTCAAAAGAGAGAGTTTTTTTGGAAAAGTTCAAAATGTTGAAATTAAAATACTCAAAATATTTTAATTTGGTAATAATGAGTGCAGGCCGAAAAATTGTTCTGATAATAAACAAATTAATAGATTCATTATTCAATTAATGCTTTTAATTTTATGCGAAGCATTTTTTTTCATCAGAACTTTTTTAAACTTGCATGAGGCCAACATTCCTATATATCTATCTACCTTCAAGAAATTTCTCCTAAGAATTTCCAAATAACTCGTAAAAAAGTCAAGTAACAATCTACCTTTTCATTACAAGTCTATAAAATTAATCATCTGAGAAATGTATTGATTTTGGCATTTTCTGCCGGACCAAAATTCGAAAAAAAAATTCCACACAGATGTACATCTTGAAAATTCATGAATCTTTTGTTACTTCAATCAAAGAACATGCATGTTCACAAAAATCACACCCACCTACGTACCTTACTTGTATGAAGCTATTTCACTACATGGGCAAGACAAGCATAAGAACTTATGCTGTTTCCATGGACAAGATAAGCATGTCACTTTGGGAAATATAACCATCTCTGTATTCTTTTCTTTCTCCCTAATTTTCCATTGTTGGTTTTATGATATTAGGGGAAAAGTTTTCTTAAATGATAAAAACAAGAATTTATAATAACAGTAACAACTACTGCTACTACTACTCTTGTTGATATAACCATTTTTTTCTTGTGATTAAATTATGTTTTAAAATAGGCAAATAACTATCAACATGCTCTTTTAGAAATGTTATTTTAATTTTGGCATTAAATGTTGGACTAAAATTCAAAAAAACTACAAAACAGATATACATCTTCAAAAGTTCAAAAAAAACTTGGTAACGTAAAGGAGAATATACTTACGTTACTTGAATGATGCTATTTCTCAATTAAAGCATATTTGAGAATCTTTTTATTCTTCTCTATAACTAATCTTTTCGCCAATCATTTATTACAAGCGGAGAAAACAATTTGTCTTTAACTAAGCCAATACATATTCTTTTAAGTTTTGCCTCCATGAAGCATTCAAAACAAGGCTATATATATATATATGATCCATAATGGAAGGGAGATCATCACATACTATCCACCAATTATTCATAAAAGTCCCTCCTCTTACAAACCTCATTTCACTTGCCGACTAAGAACCAATGGAAGTCATTGCTGACAAAGTGTTAGGGTTATTGGGCACTTTGGCTTCGAAAGAGCTTGATATTCTTTGCAACTTCCAAGATGATTTCAACAGCATGAGGAGCATGGTCTCTGCAATCAAAGCCGTACTCAGTGATGCAGAGACAAAGGCCCCTAAAAGTAAATTGATCAATGATTGGCTGGAGAAGCTGAAAGATGTACTGCTTGATGCAGATGACCTGTTGGATGCCTACTCTGCTGATGAGCTAGCAAGGGAAGTGATGACCAGAGATAAAATGGCCAAGGAGGTACGTATATTCTTCTCCAAATCAAACCGAATTGCTTGTGCTCATAAAATGGGTCACAAAATCAGGGCAATCAGGAAGAAACTAGATGGCATTTTTTATGAGAAGAACCAGTTGCAGTTGCTTGAGAACTCTTCGAACACTTCGACTGAGTCTCAAGAATGGAGACAAACCCACTCGTTTGTGAGGGAAGAAGATGTTGTAGGGAGAGATGAGGAAAAAGAGAGTCTTGTTAGTGTCCTTTTAGATTCTGATGTGAAAAATAACATTTCAGTAGTTCCCATAGTTGGGATTGGAGGATCGGGAAAAACTACACTTGCCCAACAAGTGTATAATGATGTGGATGTCCAACATCATTTTGACCTTAGGATGTGGGTTTGTGTGTCTGATGAATCCAATAAACTTAACATTAAGATATTAGCTCAGAAGATTATTGGGCGTGAAAAAGATGGTTATCAGATGGAGCAAGTGGCACAACAACTAAGACTGAAAATTAAAGGGAAACTTTTCTTGCTTGTGTTGGACGATGTTTGGAATGAAGATCGGGAGAAATGGCTTGAATTAGAAAAATTGTTGAGGGGAGGAAGAGGGGGAAGCATGATGATTGTGACCACACGTAGTGAGACAGTGGCACAAATAATGGGCACACATCCATTTCTTCACTTAAAAGATTTGGATTTAGAAAACTCTTGGAAGCTCTTTCGTAGAGTGGCTTTTAGGGAAGGTCAAGAACCAAATAATCCAGAGTTGGTAAATATTGGAAAGGACATTGTGAAAAAATGTGCTGGAGTTCCGCTTGTCATAAGAACTATCGGTAGCCTTTTATTTAGTAGAAAATTAGAAGCGAGTGAATGGTCATATTTTAGGGATACTGAACTTGCAAAGATAGATTTGGAGGATGATAAAATCTTTTCTATCCTTAAACTTAGCTATGATCATCTTCCTTCCCATTTGAAAAACTGCTTTGGGTTTTGCTCTCTATTTCCAAAAGATTATGAGATTGAAAGGAAAAAACTTATTCAATTATGGATAGCTGAGGGGTTCATTGAACTCTTAGATCAAAATAGATACATGGAAGATGTTGGCGATGAGTACTTCATGCAGTTATTGTCAAGGTGCTTGTTTCAAGCCGTGCGAGTAGATGAGTTATATGGTGACATAGTTTCATGTAAGATGCATGACCTCATACATGATCTAGCACGATCAGTCACTAAAAATGAGTGTTATATTGTCACAAGGGAAAGACCTAAGGAAGAAGACTTTGGTGATAGGATTTATCATGTGTCAAGTGATTTTGAATCTAAGTGGGAGTTTCCAATGAGTAATGTCAAGACAAACAAAGTGAGAACAATTATGTCACCTCAAGGATGGTGTGAGGTTTTCCCAAGTCATCCTCCTCCATCAAAATTTTGTGCTTCAATTTGTGTGTCTGCACCATCGTTTCCTAAGCGCTTGCGTGTTTTGGATGTTAGCTGGTCAAATATTTGGGAAATTCCAGAGAGTATAGGGGAATTAAAGCATTTGAGATATTTTGATTTATCAGAGAATGGTGATCTTAAGAAGCTCCCACGGGGAATTACTAAGTTGCATAACTTGCAATCCCTAAAACTGAATTGGTGTCGAAATTTAAAAGAATTGCCAAGGGATATCAAGAAAATGGTAAGTCTCAGACATCTTGAATTAGATGGTTGTGATTCATTGGTATCTATGCCGCGTGGTTTGGGACGTTTGACTAACCTTCAAACACTGACAATATTTGTGGTGGACCAAAGAAGTGGGAGTGGTGGTGCAAGAATAAGTGAGCTGCGTGACCTCAAAAACCTGAGGAGGATACTTATTTACAAGTTAGAACGGCAGCGGAGCAAGACAAAAGAGGTTGAGGCCGCAAAGTTACTAGTTGATATGGCACATCTTCAAGGCTTGCTATTAGTTTGGTTATCTACAATGGGGCCAAGTGAATATATGGAAGAAGATAGAGAGAAGGATGAGATAATTTTAGATGCTTTGGAGCCGCCTCACACAATCAAAACACTACGAATAGAAGGATTTTGTGGCAAAAGGTTCCCAGAGTGGATATGGAGCCTCACATCACTGCAACTGCTAGCCATCTATGATTGCCCTGATTTGGAATCACTTTCAGAGTCCATTGCAAGTTTTACATCGCTGCAAACCCTAGTCCTCATCAATTGCTCTGCTTTGGCATCACTTCCAGACTCAATAAAGAGTCTCACATCATTGCAATATCTTCAAATCGTAGGTTGCTCTGCTTTAACGCAAGGATACGGAAGGAAATTAGAAGGTGCAGATTGGCCAGGAATTACTAACATCCCCTATGTTTTATATTGATTGAACGAAGAAATCAAGATATTTAATTAGCTTTCTTTTTTTCCTTTCTAAACTTTCAATGCAATATATTGATTATTGAACCCTTGGTGTGGGACCACTTGCCATAATTTTCATAAATTTTATGTCGTTGATGCTCTGGACTCACGTTCCAAGTGGTTGTAGGAATAACGGAAGAGGAAGAACCCAAGCTCATTCAAATGTCTTAATTGCTTCTTATCCTCTAATTACTGGATATTGTAAGTTGAATCACTTTCATTTAAACTCTTTCATTAATCATGCACTCTCATTTTCTTATACTTGTACTCCCTCCTGTTTTTAATATCACTTCTAACTATCTCATTAAAACTAAGAAAAATTTGTTATATCATTAAAATTGTCTTAAAATTAATATGTTTCTCATCTTTACCCTCTAATAAATACTACAAATTTAAATAATTCATTTTTTCTCTCATAATTAAATAAAAGTATTTTAGGCATAAAGTAATTAATACTTCAAAAATTCATAGAAGGTGACATATATTTAGATCATAAAAAGTTTTTAGAATGTAACTAATAAAAGGAACTGAAAGAAGTATTTGCTAATTTTCTTGTCATGCACTGTTTATTGGTGCCCCAAAAAAATATGTGCGTGGCTGATTGAACGATTTGATTTCGAAGTGTTTCAAATATATTCAGTTTTATAGTTTTTGACAAAGAGCCAGAATTTTAATGATTTAAGATATTCTTTTTTACGTTAACTTTTAATATAATATTCAACCGTGCTTAATATTTGTAATTAATAAAAAAATTAATCATATATTGTTGCTTGGACAATTATCTTGCGGAATATATCACAATTAAGGAAATTTTTCAAAAAGAGAGTTTGCTGAGTCAAAATGTTTTAAAACTAAATAATAAGAAATGTTTTCTCAGATACTTATTGGTGTGTTTTTAACTAGTCTTATCTTATGCATTAATAAAATATCTACTCAGGAAAAGTTTTGTCAAATCCTTATTCCATAAATTTTCAAATTGATCGTAATGAAATTTTCAAATTTAATTGGATTAATTAAAGGTTTATTGGGCGTTTTGATTTTGAGGTATTTTAGGTGTGTATTTAACTATCCTCTTACAGCTTGCTTGATCCCATTACCAAAGAATTATGTGATACAATAAGAATGGTGTGAAAACATGCAAAATGATATGATAATGATAAACAGAAATACTTTATGTATTAGTATTATCTTAATTAACTTCTTACTCCCAGGGCAAAAAATTCCAACGACTCTCTTTGCATCAATATAAACATTAAATTTTGTACAAGGTAATTATATATCAATTCACTATAGTATGATTTATTTTTTAAACTTGGTGCGACACTAAAAAAATGTGTATAATTAAAGTTTGAAACTTACCCCAAAGACGTATATAAATTCACATGAAGAGTATATAATTCTCCCAAAAATTAAACCATATAGAATTCAACAATAAGTATGGTGCGTGGTTATGATATGTGGCTTCCAAATCATAATATTAAAACATTGATTGTGTGCTCATTTATAAAAATCTTTCGCTCTTTGTTTGGGAACTAGACCTAGCACAATTTGGTTCTAACTAGACCTTCCATATAAACTCTGGTTGTTTGTTAATATTTACTAAATCTTTTTCAAGGCATTCTCAAAGATATACAAATATTCCAAATAAAGTTTACGTAAAGTTTCTTTGATGTATATATACCATCAGATTTCTCGATAAAAAGCGTATAATTTATGTAATGAGGCACACATACACGGAGCTAAAATACAAAGTCAAATTAAAACCGTATAATTGATTAGTTGTAACGCATTAACAACTAATGAACAAAGGGATTGACTCGGAAGAGTCAAGAGCGTCAGACAATTTGTTTTTTGGAGGGGGGGAGGGAGTAAGCTATGCGCATAAAAATAACCCTGAATAATGAGAAAGGAAGTAAATAAAAGATACGCATCCCTGATGGAAGCAAATAATTGAAGTAGAATAATGATTCATTATACAATATGATTGATCAAGGTTGCCAAAAAACACCACCAATCACTGACTCTAACCATAATACCTGGTGTCAATTTGAGCTCAAGTAGAAGAAACCAGTGCAACTATTCGGATTAGCTAACATGAGGATCATCCTCCTATAATGAGCTCAACTATGTGAGTATCACCATATTCATCATAGAAATCAACAACCAGCAGCCCTCAAGAAGTTGTCATATTTCGATGAAATTGAGTGAATAGGTCAGCTCTGCATGAGATGAAGAACCTGCCTCCAAAATATGCAGTTTAAGCTCCCAAAACAAGTATTTTAATGGTAATTAAGTTATTCCCCAGTTTTGGCCTAAAATCTTTCGTTATCCGTTAATCACCTTGAACTTTTCTATCGAATTATGGTAAAGAATCTAGTGAAGGTTGTCAGGATGAACAATATCATTGTTAAAATTTTGTTGTACTATTAATATTGTAGCATTCTGCAAGGGTTAGAGCTATAATCAGCATCACAAAGATAGTAGTTGGAGAACTGGAGTCTCCATTTTCAACATAGAAGCATTTGCTAATATACCTTGAGAACTATACTGAATTTATGTGACTGAAGCCCCAAGTTTCATTCAGCAAAATAAGTAAAGCATCACTGATACACAAAGATGGACAAACAGATTATTATTAAAAACTGCCATAGGGAATTAAAAGAAGGCAAAAGCTTTGTGTGTGTGTCAATCCCTTGCTGTGTCCTCGGAGACTGGATGGAGGATATTGTGGTCTTATTTACTGTTTACTAAATCATTTTCAAGAGTAATGATGAGCACATTCTTAAAAACATATGCAGTACTAAATGGAATTATCACACTCTCAGAAGGAAAAAATAATTACAATCTAATCAAACCTCCCTTTTTGAACTACTTGTATACTAACATTTTCAAAGAGTTTCACTTATAACTAACTTCTTCTTTTTTTCACTTTTTTATATTTAGAAATGAACGGATAAGCTGTCAAAGTTTTTTCTTTTTGGAACTATGGTTTTAAGATAACAGATGATTAGAATATTAGTTCTATTGGGCCCAGACCACATCACATTCCAGATCAATAGTCTCGACAAATTATGGGCCGTTGGCATCACAGTGTAATATGGTTTTGAGAAGGAAAGTACACCCCCCTCGTCTCTGTTTCCTAACACAGACAGATTATTATCATCGAAATTACCCTAATGAATTTCTGAAGAAGGCAAAAGCAAGGGATAGTGAGGGTCTCGTGCCTCATGGTTGTCATAATATCATGATATAAAGAACAAAGTGAAAAGTGTGTGATCATTGAGTTGTAACGCATAATATTAGCACCTAAGCCAAACCCAAAGGGGTTGCCATTATTGAAAGTGCAATGCTGATTCAAAAGGAATCAAAAGCATCAGACAGCGAGGGTCTAGTCTTACGTAGAAAAGCTTTATTATTTTCCACTTTACGTTGCCTTCCAAGTAAGACCCAAGAAGAAAAAGTGAGAAAAGCACAAGATTATTAGTCAGGTGTATTGTAACGAACCCATCAAGAGTGAGACGCACGAATCACAACTCACCTTCTTCCTTTAAATTACATTTATACTAACACTATTACAATTAACTTTTTTTATAAAAAAAAAATGCTTCCTTCTGTTTACAAATGCACAGATAAGTTGTTGGAAGTTTCATTGAACTATGGTATAAAAGATATCTAATCGTATATGATTAATAAAAGGATAAAAATATTTCTTTCCCATTGACGATGATAACCAAATCCCCCTCTAATCAAGTAATTGTGGATTTTTTTGGGGGTAATTAAAGTAATGGTTGATGTTGGGTCCAGTTTGTTTTTTTTTTTTAATTTACCAACTCATGGGTCCAGTTTGAAATTGCTGCCAGTCTTTAACCCATTAGCATTGAAAGGAACGAATCACTGAAAAAACAAATGAATTTGTCATGATATAAACCATTAGTTAAAGAAGTAATTGTTAATGAAGGATATAATAGTTAAATGTGTCGTCCGGATAATGGAAACCCTTGAAATTGTATAATTAAGAAGTAGCTAGATAACATCCATCGTCACATTATTCTACCAAGCAATTATTCAGATTACTCTCTCCTTTTACAAACCTCATTTCTTTTCACTTGCCAAAGAATCAATGGAAGCCATTGCCGACAAAGTGTTAGGTTTATTGAGCTCTTTGGCTTCCAAAGAGCTTGATATTCTTTGCAACTTCCAAGATGATTTGAACACCATGAGGAGCATGGTCTCTGCAATCAAAGCTGTTCTCTGTGATGCAGAGGCAAAAGCCCTAAAGACTCAATTGATCAGTGATTGGCTAGAGAAGCTGAAAGATGTTCTGCTTGACGCAGAAGACTTGTTGGATGCCTACTCTGCCGATGAGCTAGCAAGGGAAGTGATGACCAGAGATAAAATGGTGAAGGAGGTATGGATATTCTTCTCCAAATCAAACCGAATCGCTTGTGCTTATAAAATGGGTCGTAAAATCAGGGCAACTAGGTTGACATTTGTTTTGAGAAGAACCAGTTGCAGTTGAGTGAAAACTCTTTGAATACTTCGATTGAGTCTAGTGAATGGAGACAAACCCACTCGTTTGTGAGGGAAGAAGATGTTATTGGGAGAGATGTGGAAAAAAAGAGCCTTGTTAGTATCCTTTTAGACCCTGACGTGAAAAATAACATTTCAGTAGTTCCCATAGTTGGGATTAGAGGATTGGGTAAAACAACACTTGCCCAACAAGTGAATAATGATGTGGCTGTCCAAAATCATTTTGAGCTAAAGATGTGGGTTTGTGTGGCTGATGAATCTGATAAACTTAACACTAAGAGAGTAGCTCAAAAGATTATTGAGCGGGATACGGATGGTGAGATGCAGCAAGTGGCAATGGAATTAACACGGAAAATTGAGGGGAAACTCTTTTTGCTTGTGTTAGACGATGTATGGAACGAGGAACGTGAGGAATGGCTTAAATTAGAAAACTTGTTGAGGGGAGGAAGACAGGGAAGCATGATCATTGTGACCACACGTAGTGAGACAGTGGCACAAATAATGGGCACACATCCACCTCTTCACTTAGAAGATTTGGATTTTAAAAACTCTTGGAAGCTATTTTGTAGTGTGGCTTTTAAGGATGGGAAAGAACCAAATAATCTAGAGTTGGTAGGTATTGGAAAGGACATTGTGAAAAAATGTGTTGGAGTTCCACCTGCCATAAGAACTATTGGTAGTCTCCTGTTCACTAGAAAACTGGGAGTGAGTGAATGGTCATATTTTAGGGATTATGATCTTGCAGAGATTGATTCAAAGGAGAAAAATATCTTACCTATCCTTAAACTAAGTTATGATCATCTTCCCTCCCATTTGAAAAATTGCTTTGGGTTTTGCTCTGTGTTTCCAAAAGATTATGACATTGATAGGAAAAAACTTATTCAGTTATGGATAGCTGAAGGATTCATTCAACCATTAGATCGAAATAAATACATGGAAGATGTTGGAGATGAGTACTTTATGCAGTTATTATCAAGGCGCTTGTTTCAAGATGTGAATCAAAATCTTGCTGGTGAGATAAATTGGTGTAAGATGCATGACCTCATACATGATCTAGCACGTACAATTACTTAAAGTGAGTGTTATATTATTACAAGTGAAAGAATTAAGGAAGAAGACTTTGGTGATATGATTCGTCATGTGTCAAGTGATTTTGAAGCTAAGTGGAAGTTTCCGACAAGGAATGTCAAAACAAACAAAGTAAGAACAATTATGTCGCCCAAAGGATGGTGTGAAATTATCCCAAGTCATCCTCCTCCATTAAAACTTTGTGCTTCAATTTGTGCGTCTGCAACATTGTTTCCTAGGCACTTACGTGTTTTGGATGTTAGCAGGTCACATATTAGTGAAATTCCAGAGAATATAGGGGAATTAAAGCATTTGAGATATCTTGATCTATCATGGAATTATATACTTAAGGAGCTCCCACGGGGAATTACTAAGTTGTATAACTTGCAGTCCCTAAAACTCAATTATTTGTGTAAAGTTAAAAGAATTGCCAAGAGGTATGAGGAACATGGTAAGTCTCAGACATCTTGAATTGTATGAGTGTAATTCATTGGTATCTATCCCGTGTGGTTTGGGATGTTTGATTAATCTTCAAACATTAACAAAATTTGTGGTGGACCAAAGAAGTGGGAGTGGTGGTGCAAGGATAAGTGAGCTGCATGATCTCAAAAGCCTGAGGAGGATATTTATTTACAAGTTAGAACAGCAGCGGTGTAATCCAAAAGAGGTTGATTCTGCAAAGTTACTGATTGATATGGCATATCTTCAAAAATTGGTATTAGATTGGTCACCTACAATGGAGCCAGGTGAATATACGGAAGAAGATAGACATAAGGATGAGATAATTTTAGATGCTTTAGAGCAGCCTCACACAATCAAATCACTTTCTATAAAAGGATTTTGTGGCAATAGGTTCCCAGAGTGGATATGGAGCCTCACATCACTGCAACTGCTACGCATCTGTGATTGCCCTGCTTTGGAATCACTTTCAGAGTCCATTGCAAGTTTCACATCGCTGCAAACCCTAATGCTCATCAATTGCTCTGCTTTGGCATCACTTCCAAACTCAATAAAGAGTCTTACATCTTTGCAATATCTTGAAATCAAAGGTTGCCGTGCTTTAACGCAAAGATACGGAAGGAAATTAGAAGGTGCAGATTGGCCAGGAATTGCGAACATCCCAGATGTTTATGTTGATTGAATGAAGAAATCAACATATTTAATTAGCCTCAACTTGGTTGTTATCTTGCTCCACTTTTTCCCTTCCTAAACTTTCAATGCAATATATTGATTATTGAACCCTTGGAGTATGGTAGTACTTTGCCATAACTTTATTTCGTTGATGCTCAGGACATACGTTCCAAGTGCTAGTAGGAATAACGGAAGAGGGAGGACCCAACCTCACTTAAATGTCTTAATTGCTTCTTATCCTCTAATTGGATATTGTAAGTTGAATCACTTTCATTAAATCACTCTCATTTTCTTACTTTGCATTTGCTAGTTTCCAGTCATGCAGTGTTTATGTGTGCCTCAAAAAAAATGTGGCTTTTACGTTTTGATTTCGAAGTGTTTCAAATATATTCAATTATGTATATATTTTTTTTGAACAAGAGCCAGAATAATAATGATTTAAGATATTCTCTTTTACATTATTTTTTTATAAGATTCAACTTAATATTTGTAATTAAGAAAAAAAATTAATCATATATTGTTGCTTGGACAATTATCTTGCGGAATATATAACAATTAAGGAAATTTTTCAAAAAGAGTTTGTTGAGTCAAAATGTTTTTAAACTAAATAATAAGAAATGTTTTCCTAGATACTTATTTGGTATGTTTTTAATTAGTCTCATCTTTTGCATTAATAAAATATCTACTCAGGAAAATTTTCCTCAAATCCTTATTCGATAAATTGACCGTAAATTAGTAATTCAAACCGTTATTAGAAACGAAATTTTATGTAGTTCCGCTAAAGTTTGCTAACATTCATAAAGCTATATCAAAAGAAATCAACATGCTGAATATCACTTATAATTAACTTTTTTTTTAACTTTTTCTTTTCTTATGTTTAGAAATGAAACGACAAGTTGTTGAAGTTTTTATTGAGCTATAGTTTTAAGATAACTAAGCTTATTTGGTTAAATTAAGGACTAAAAATTTCTCTTTCCAGTTAATGATACAAACCTATATTAATCATGCTTTAATAAAATAATTTTACCTCTAATTAAGCTCTCAAATCTGATCCTACTGGATACAATATAGTTGTAAAGAAATATTACAAAAGGAAAATAATATTATGATTTGTACTTAATTTATCTTCTTGCTTTGTTATTTTGATAAAATAATAAAAAGTGCTTTTTGTCTTATGTTTCTTAACTTTTTACTCCTTTTGCAAATAATTTCTCATTACTCTTTGCACCCTTTGAAATTTGTCCCAAAAAGGACATAGAAGGAGTTATTGAAGAAATATAATTCTCCCATAAAAAAAAAAAGAACTTCGAAGATTGATGAAGGTTCCAAACATTTCCATTTATTATGCTCATTCAAGTGTCTTGGTTTTGTATCCACTGATTGCTTAACTGGAAGTTGATTAATAGCTCTAATTCTTCAAATCTTTCATCCAATTGATTGCATTCTTACTTTACTTCGTTATTTTCATTCTGGCTTGCAGTCTTTACCTCTCTGTGTGGAGTTTCTGTGGTGAGTGAGAGTCACGGGAGGATGTTGCTGCTTCTTGTTGGAGGCCACCTTCTACTTCTGTGTATTTTGCTGATAAAATCTCATTTTTATTTTTACTATGGAATTATTATTTAAGTCAAACTGTTTGTTCTTGTGCATTAGCACATGTGTTGCACCAATACTTTAAAAGAATAATTAATATTTCCTCACACTAAGAAATGAACTGACAAATAGGCAAAGCCTTTTTGTTGGAATAATATTTTTTAAAATAACTGTGCTTAGTTGGTTAAAGGAACAAAAATGAAAAGTCTCTCTTGTTTTAATGACAGTAACCAAAGGATATTTTAAAGAAAGTAATCTTTAAAAAAACAATCTTACGGTTTGCAATAACTTAAGCTCTTTCGTTGAGTTTTTGTGCCATCCAAGAACATCTGCAAGTTTCAAGGGAGATCATTTTCTCATCAATATACTTATGAGTGGATTTATTTTGACTACACACACACACACACACACATCGTTTACAGCATTTTCAATTTTGTGTAGGTTAGTGCGAGATGAATGGTTTAGCTATGAATGAAGACTAGTACAAGACTCTGCCATACCATGAAACAATAGCTGAGACTGCTATAGCTTTCTATTCAGGTCAAATACTCATGGAAAGCATTTAATTGGTTAGCTTTTAAGCTAGTTACAGTCCCTTTTTGGGTAGGGTTGAGGCGTTGAGCTAAAGAATTCTTGATAAATTGATTCTTAATGAGATGATTAAGCTCAGCATCATATTGCAGCTGTGGTCATGAGTGCATATCAAAATTTTCTAACAACAATTTCATTCTAGAGGAGTTATCTTTACAAAATTCTCACATTCAACTGGCAAGAAAGGCAAGAGGTGGAAAAAAAAAGGACATACACACCCAACAACTTGTGGGGGGTAAGCTATGCACATAGAAATAGCTATGAATAGTCAGCAAGGAAGTCAATAAAAGATACACATCCTTGCTTGAAGCAAATCATTGAAGAATTATGATTCAATAAACAATATGATCAAGGTTGCCCAAAAACACCGCCAATCACCGACTCTAAACATAATGCATGGTGTCAATTTGAGCTCATGGAAAAGAAGCCAGTGCAACTACTCGGATCAGCTAACATGAGGATTATCCAATGATTAGATCAACTGTCTGAGTATCACCATATTCATCATCAGAAATCAACAACCAGCAGCTTTCAAGAAGTTATCATATGGGCTTGATGCCGGTAGTTGAAAGGTCTGATACTGGTATGCTGTTGCACAAAGCATTGGTGCCGGCGTAGTGCCAGACATAGGAGCAAAGTTTGGTTCCAGGAATGGATTTCCGGTCTGCAGTTCAAATGGCATGAAAATAAGATAACATCTGATCATATTTTGATGAAATTGAGTGAATGGGTCAGTGTTTAGTGAGATGAAGTTGGTAGCTAGAACCTCCTGTGTTTTGGCCTAATATCATATGTAATCATTTAAACACCTTGTGGAATTTTCCTATCAAATTTTAAAGAATTAAGTGAAGGTTATTAGGATGACCAATGTCATTAATAAAATTTTGTTTAACTGACTTTTGGAATAGGCTCATAGTATTCAAAGGCTTTCTAGGATTAAACTGACAATTTCAAATTACATGTCATCTTAATTTCAGCATTGGTGAGTTAAAAAAAACACAGGAAGATTGGATGACATATTGGAAACTACATATAGCAAAACTAAATTTGGGCCAAAGCAAGAGTACCATAGGAACACTTTGTTGAACAGTGGATTGTGAAGGCACCTCCTTCCCCTGATTGTGATCTTCAGCAGGAATTACAAATGGATTTCCATGTATTGAGAGAGGAAACATGAAAGTGGACATCATCTGCTGCTTGCCCATGAGGAGGGCTTCACAATGTAGAGCCATTTCCTTATAAGGCTTGTCAATGGGAGGTGAAACTGAAACCCTTCCAACTTGATTTGTAGTCTCCATAACCTATATATATTATCATTTCAAAAATTATATCTTAGGTTTGAGAATAAAAGTAGATCAGTGAAAACACATTATTTATTTAGATTACATAAGAAATATCCAGAAGAAATGAATGGGAAAGAGTTCAAAATGCATTCTTTTATTCACTAAAACCTACAAAGCTTTGGCATGCAGGGTTGTTCTATCTACTCTTGTTCTTGAAACAGATAAATTACCCTTACCCAATCCTTTTTATTTCAGGAATATTGTAATTGTCATTATCTTATGCAAAAGTCATATTCGTCAAAACTCTACAAGACATGGGTACAATAGAAGGATGCTAAGTGTGTGTATTTATTGGAACTGAAAAACTTACTGAACCCAAAATGTCATCGACACTAAGCAGGCTAGGACTCCCTTGAGGATGCTGTACAATAGCACCAGCTGAGCTTTCCAATTCACGGGCTGAGACATCATCGTCAAGTGTAAATAATGGAATATCAACCTGCAGATTTTCAGTGTTCAAACGTGAAGGTTAATATTAGATGAAAATAATCTTTAGAAGGAGAGAGAATATCCATGAAAGTTACCATATCGGATGATTTATCATCTTCCAGTCCAGATCCCAAGATACTTCCTGACTCAGTGGATAACTGAGCTCCCATCGGACAAGCATTATCAGGTGTAAAATTATGAAGCAGTTGTTCCTTTAGGTTGGATGGTTCCTGTGGACCAAAGAAATTACAAGTTACCGCCATATATCAATAAATTAGTGCATGACATAGTAACGAGTCCTTACATTTGGTGAATTTTCCACGTTCTGAACTATCATGGTAGCAAATGATTCTTTAGACTGGCTCTCAGTCAGTTTTATTGCTGAAAGTGACTCTAAAGCATCGGCATCATCCTCTTTTGATCCATAAGGTTTACTTGGATGCCTTATTGTATCCATAACAGCTTGCAATTTGCTATCATCAAAAATTTGTAGAAATGGGTCAACCTGAAACAAGCATGAAAAATTCAAGGAGGTATAAAGTAATAATTTAACCACATATATATAGAATTGTATTCCATTGTGTAAAGAAGATATACAATCACTGCAATAACAACCAAAAATCTATGAGCAAAGTCTGAAAAATTATAATAACACAAATTACTGAAAAAAGTTGCACCAAAGATGTGATTCACATACTGTTTCATCTGAAAGTGCCATTTTAGCAATAGGAATGAGAGAGAGAACATTGTAGGCCTTGGCTATGAAAACAATCATGGATGTTGCTAGTGTAAAGAGAGATCTGCAGCGTGATGGTGGCAGCTGAACTGGAAAAATAAGAAATTGTCACATGTAGTTGAAAACTTCACAGCTTAACAATGCTATGTAACATTAAACCAACTGGTACAAACCTATGTTACAGAATTTCCAGTTCTATTCATTGAGAATATAAAACGAGGTTGCATTAGGTTTATACATCATTGAAAATCAAAATTGTGATTGTTACCATAATATTTTACATCAATTACCATAATAGATTTTTCTATGTCGATTGGCCATTAGTTCCAAATTACAACCAGGAGAAAGAAAAAAAAAAGGAATGGTTTTTCACTCCTCAATGTTCATTATTTGCCGTTCAATCATTTTAAATCAAAGGGGTAATGTTGCATGAGTTTTGACAAAATGTTTCAGGCTTTCAAAATGCCAATCATCTTAGGGCCCTCTTATTCATCAGACTAATACAAAGTCGGAGAATGAAAGTAAGGACGTGACCCTAGACAGTCATCATTAAGGAGAGAATAAGTTTTTCTAGTGGTAAAGTGAACAATAAGAGAGTATTTTTATCATAACTTTGCTCCCATTCCTAACCTAATTTTACCTTCATATATAATTTAAAAAGCATACAGCTCTAATGCAATTTTATTTACTCAGTTTCTTTAGCTTAAGGATTTAGTTTGAAATATAATATAATATTAAAACATCAGCGAGAAACATACTAAGAATTCCTGCTACTGGTTCAGTTAGGAAAAATCAGGGCATTGTCAAGCCGAACATAACTTCATATAAATTACTTAGTGATAAGAGAAAAAAAGGAAAGAAATCATGAAATTCTGGCTTCACGATCATCATATATGATAAACTATACAGAACTTAAAGGTTCTACCCTTTTCTGTGAGAGAAATGCTCCTCAAGGTAAATGCCAACTGGAAACTTTGAATTAGAGCCTCATTAGAGGAGTTCTGCATTTGACAAAATTTGCAAGGGAACAGACCAAATGAAAGTTAAAAATATATTAATAAGAACAAGAGGTTAAGATTGGAAACAGATCCACATCCTAGAAAAATTATGTTGTGACCAAAACTTAATAGTGAACCACTTGTAATGTCATTCAGTTGCTTGAGATCTAGGGTTGCAATTGCAACCACCGTTAGGCGACCTTGTGAGTCACAATATTTTCTTTGGGCATGTAAGTCGAGGTGATCCCTCAAGGTTTTTATGGTTTTCAGTCTGAATAAATTTTTATTATATTTTAATTAGGTTTTTGTTTGTCCCAAGCTATCTGAGTAGTCATCAACTTGAGCTAAGTGTGATAGCTAGGTTAAACCATGTGTACTACTACACTTTGCTCTTAACCTAATTTATAACGATACTTAGACACACAATACTTAGACACCCAAGGTTCTTGGCCGATTTAAGTCCCCTTTAATATTATTCTTTGTTTGTCTACAAAAGAAAGATATTTAAATTTCAAGTAATGCAAATTCTCAAAAATATTGAGAATGGTCTCTTCTATCTATTTTATTAATATATACTGATTTTTTATCCGACCTCATTTAGTGGGATAAAGCTAATGTTATTGTTATTGTTAACAAGAGTAAATAAACTACTTTCATGTTATGAGTGGATGCCAGCACAATGATGCAGGTAGAGAAAATACACATGCAGTTTTTATTCCATAATCATTTACAGTTTCTTATATTAATAATGAAAATAATTATAATTCATTAATCAAACTCTAAAAACTGTAGTTCAGATACATTAAAAGTACAATAAGTGAATTTATGAATATCATGATGATGACCTCTTTTAGAATTAAATTACTAGTATATTTTTATTACTGTGATTTTGATTTAAGAATTTCTTATAATAGTTAAATTTGACGAAAATTTGATCTTGATGTATTTATAGATGGTTAAATGAAAAAATTTCAATACCTTGCCCCGACCAACTAGCAAGACAAGGCTGTAAGTATGGGCAATTGCTTGAAAATTTTCCGGCACATTCAGAGGAGAGAGGGACTGTGCCCAGATTGATGATAGCAAAAGGGTAATCTGGTGACTACTCAGCCTAAGGGGTAAAACCTGTGACATTGTAGTAATAAGAACATTGTGAATATCAAGTGATATTGATTGATAAGATCTATTGCTATTACAGTAGAATGAAAAATTATCACCATTTTTTTATCAGAACTGTTAATAGAATTTCCTTCACCAGTGGCAGATAGTTGGGGCTTCTTTACACTAGCAACCCGACTGTAAGTTGACTTTAATCTGTTCATCATGGAAGGACTAATGATCTTGTCTATAGATTCACTACTCGACATTCTTTTACTTTGAGTCCGACTATAACTTGACTTCAACCTGTTTATAATGGAGTTATCATTGCTCTTTGCACCCTCAGCAACTGTAGTTCTGTTATGACTATCTTCTGCAAAAACTGGTTGCTTCCTATCCATTTTCTGAAATAGTGCAGCTGAAGAAGAAAACACGGACACATTTCTGGATAGTGTCCTTGGAACATGAGCTGCCTTTTTTGAGGAGGGGATTGGAGCAAAAGGTTGAGGACAAACTGATGATGGCACAAGAACAACAGAAAATATGCAGTGCGCACCCACCCTGGTTTCGTGGTCTGGATGGACCATTGCTAGGAGTAGCTGATGAAATAATGCCTCAGGAAATGCCTGGAGAGGTTGGAGTGTCAAGTTTACAGAGGAATAGAAAAGAGGAGTTGAAGAAAAGTGAGAAAGAAGCAAGGATAAATTATTCAATCATAGCCAAAACACAGGAGAAAGCTTAAAGAGATCAATATATTCTTGCCTTGTTCTGATATTGCAGATTTGGTATTGAAGCTGCTATTTGAGCAGTTCTGTAAACTGCAGAAATCAGGGTTCTGGCCATAACTGTAATGTTAGGCATGTTTTCCAACAACACAGCCATCATATCAAGAACAGGGCCTGCATCTCCAATCTGTATAACAGTATAGCTCGTAACCATAAACAGTAGATTATAGAAAACAGACATCCAAAGCTCAATTACATATACAAATATGCACACACATATGTTTCTCTGATTTTACAACTGTTAAAGTCTTTGAAAAGTATAAAACATATTGTGACCTTGAGTGATAACTGTGCCAGGCAGTCATCTACTGCCTTTCGGTATTTTTGATTCCACTGGATAACTTCAGCCCCTAGGTTTGAATCACCAAGAGAGCAATGTAAACTTTTCCGAAGGTGTCTCATCATATCACTCAATGCACCAATTATAGCCACAGATTGTTGAACCTTTGTCTGTTGAGCAAGCTGGGTAATAACATCAACAATGTCCAGCTGCATATTAGGGTCTTTTAAGACATTCTTGTGATCAAGGTGCTTGACTAAAATGGACAATAGAAAGTGTGTATTCTGCCCTGCGAATTACATTGAATTCAATTATAAACTGTTCAAAAAAAATTCCAATGGGCAAAACTGGTCCAGAATCTGCCAAATCTTAGAGCACTAGAGAAAATAAATACCTAAGTTTTCAATTATTAACTGCATTTCTAGCAACACTGGAAGAGCAAGCCCATGTTGAGGAGACCAGAGATTAGCACTATCAAAATAGCGGAACAAGGATTCCAAAACACGCCGTACAGTTGTAGCCTCTCTGGCTAACTTTGCCATATTATGTAGGCAAACCCTTGACCAAAACCCAGGGTTTACAACATCTTCCCTATATATGATAGAATGAAAGAAGTTAAAAACGGCTAAAAGGAATTAGTAAATCAGAAGATAAACCATCATCATGAGAATGACAATTACATAGGCACATTAACTTGTCCTTTCTCATTCACCACCATTCTCCAAGAAGTAATCCTCGTCAATTGCACTTTTTCAGAATCTTTCTCAACTTCACCATAATTTTCCAACACGACTGAAACAACCTGAGTTAAAAAGAAGAATGAAGCTGTAAAATGCAAAAGAGATGCTGTGTATGGAAGGACAAAACAAGAATATTCACTTGAAAATAGGCTTCTTTTACTCCAACATCCACTATGTCAGAAACTGAAGATTCATCTTGAACATGAAGTGTGATATTTGGAAAATCAAAACTGTATAATTTGGCTGATACGGGAAAAACATAGAATTCTTGTTGCATTACTTACTTATGAAAGATTTAGTTCCAATTGAAAGAAAATGCATTAGATTTATTTGAGGAGTATTTAAACAACGTATAATCTATCTAGCAAGATGTACAAATAAGAATAGATAACTTAAAATGTATAACAGATTATACTTACATTGTCAAATTCAGTTGAAATATGAGAGAATTCACCCATGAACCAAACCTGTGTAACAAATAATTACTGATCAACCAGCTAACTCTGATAATCCCTCAGTGATCAAGTAAAATTTGGCTTACAAAAACGGGAGATTAACATCTTAATTTTATTCATTTTGCAACTGATGACTGGTTAGCCATTTCATGAGCAGACAGAAGAGTAGGGGTTTAAGAGTCATTTATTAAAGATATAATGGTGAGGAAGCATTTTGGAACGACATGAATAAACCATGATTCAAAAATCTGAGGACTTCTAAGCATGCATACACTGGCTGACATTATCCAAATCCTTCAAATGGATTCTCCTTAATGCTCCAGGAAGAGTTTCTATGAAGCCATGCACTGGTTGTGAATCTGCATAATTCCCCTATTTATTTAACTAACTCATTTATTTTAATATTTTCTGCTTATACTTGCCTTTTTGATTTTTTATCAAGCATTCAGGCCATAAAAATTACAAACACATTCGCCATACTGTGCTTCTTCTAAGGTCTAACCATCAAGAAGAGACATAACATTACTGTCCTTACAGGAACAAGTTCCTAAAGACTTGCTTTCTATATAAATAATGATTTTCAACATAGCTTTATTTTATTTCATGCTTAAGGTGTATCTAACAGAATTATAACTGACATTATACACACTATGCTACTCCATGTTATTCAACGATATTGAGACCAACACAAACATTAGATAAATGAATTAGATAGAAGTGCCAGATACAACCATGTGCAAAGACTCTAATCATTTTTACCTCAACATTATCCATTTAGTTTCTTAATAACTTCATCTTGTCAAGCATGTCAAAAGATTGCTTAACATTGAAAGAGCATAAAACAGTTGACATATATAACAGTGAAAGCATTCAAATTACCATTGAGGAAAGAGCTTGTATGCCAGAAGCACGCAAATGTTGGACTTTCTCTTCATCACCCATTTCTTGAGCTAGAACGCAAAGTTTGGAAATTAATCCATCTAGATTGAACATATAGGTACCATCTCTCTGCACAATAAGAGATACCAAAAACTCAGCACTTGCACAGAAAAGAACTTACAATGTCACAAACGTTAAAATAAATAACACAAAAATCCAAAATAAAAATAAACCCCACCTGATTGTTCACAAAGTCAAACAGAGTTTGGCACCCTAAAGTTTGCACTTCATTATGCCGTGATTGATCAAGAAGAATTTGTATGATGCCAAGCAAGCTACTTGCAAACAATGGCCTGCCATAATAGTATTGCTTCACATAAATCTTATATATACATGTTTTTATGCATAAAATTCCTGAAAACATCAAAAATCAGCTATGCTTCTTTCCTTCAAAAACATTTTTTTTCAGATGGATGCAATTTCAAGGAAGCTTGAACCTCCAAAACAGTGAAGAGTTTACTGGTCCGAAGTAAGGTATTTCCTAGCTTCCTACAGTAATAGATACCAAACCTTTTATATACAGCATTTGTTATGATATGGGGCCCAAAAATGTGACTTTGTGATGGAAAATTTGGAAAGATTTATATGTTTTATGTAATTTTTTATGACTATTTTATTTCCTTTATTAGGCTTCCTTTCATCATAAGTTGTTTCCTTTATTATACTTTCTTTTACTTTAAATAATTGTGTTATGGGCTCCCTTTAAATAACTCTAGGTTATTCTCTTTTTGTAAGAAATGATTTGAATATTCAGAGTTATTATTAGCCATTTCTCCTTCATTTTTCTTCCCTTTCCCCCTTTTTAACTCTACTTCTCCCTCCTTCTTCTTCCCTTTCTCCTTCTAGCTTTCTAATTCTCCCTCTTTCTCCTCCCCCCTCTCCCTCTTCCGTATCCTACATCAATTCAATATCAAATTAAGGTTCTTGTTTGTTTCACGCTCTCATCATTGGAAACTTAGCAGAATCTCAAAAACCACCTTTTCCATCTGTTACACCACTTGTTGAGGAAATTGATGCAATTATGGAAGATTGGATTTTTCTATCTCCTCATGGTCTCCTCCATCATTATCTTGTTCATTGGAAAGGGTGCTCAAATTTGTACGCCACTTGGATCAATAAGAATGAGTTTCTCTGCTCAAATCATGCCATGTTTGAGTCCTATAAGTAGTCTTCCTCTCCAGAGGAAAGTTCTTTCAAGTGGAGGGAATAATGGGTTTAGTCATTTATTTTGTGACTTTACTTTGTTTCCTTTAGTAGGCTTTCTTTTATATTAAGTAGTTTCATTTATTATGATTTCTCTTACTTTAAGTTATTGTGTTTTGGACTTCCTATAAATACCTCTTGATTATTCTCTTTTGTAAGACTTGATGATTTGAATATTCAGAGTTATTATCTATTTCTCCCTCATTCTTATTCTCGTTCTCCTTTTTTCTATCTACTTCCCTCTCCTTCTTCCCTTTCTAACTTTATCTTTCTATTCCTCCCTCTTTATCCCTCCCCATTCAACTCTTCCTTGTCCCACATTACTTTGGTAAGAAATTTAAATGTGTCATGATTAGTCAAAAAGTAGAACGAAGTTTTTGGTTAAACCTATTCCTTTACTGCCATATGGACAATGATATCATATTAACTATTTCTAGTGCCACAGATATCTAAAATTGTAGAAACATTATCTTTAATTAACTGAGCTGCTTTTATCCTCTACAAAGTGGCTTGATCCCAGCATTGGGTGTTTTAACCCCACTTAACAAAGTAGTTAAATAATGATAATAATTATGCAGTTTTCTCCTTCCATGCTACAATGACTAGTAACCGAAGAATAATCAAAATTTACAGCAACATTATCAAATGATATATGATCAAGCCTTACTATCTTTGTGCATTTGTGATGGGCCCCTATCTAATGGGCCAAGCTTCAGTCAAGTGAAGTGCGTCAGCTCTGTGTGTGTGTGTAGGGTAAGTTGGAGGAGAGAGAGAGTATCTGTTGGGTGGAGAGGTTTATTAAGGGGTTTGGAGTCTGAGAGGAGGTAAGGAAGTATTTGGCTTTGTTTGAGGAGAGTGCCTGGTCTCTCAAATACTGGGCTGAAGTAGGAGCTGTGTCTCTTCTTCATTTTCTTTATTTTCGTTGCTGTCTTTTATGTGTAACACTTGCTGTTTCCTAGTGTGAGTTTAGTGTATCACCTGTAACAGCTTTATTCCCTTTTCCAGAGAGGATATTTATCAGTTAATATCAATTTAAAGGAGTTCCATCAATTTGTGTGTTGCCTTCTGAAGAATACAAACTCCCGTACAACGTTACCATTATACCTTACAAACTATATTAGTTATAGAAATCCCCAAATGAAGAAAATAATCCTACACAAAGAGAACAGATCAGGCTAAGCAATACAGCTCAAACAAAGAGTCTGGCATAAATTCTGACAAATCAGAACTTCCACATTATGGCATAACCACAAGGGGGTTGTGATTAAGGCTTTAACAATAGAATTCTGTTGGTCAAAAGAAAAAACAATAGAATTCTGATCCTGATGCTACTGACATGAACATAAGTACTGGAGGAAAGAAAAAGGCGACTTCATGAACCTTGACCATTGAATACTTTCAATGGATGCATGATGCATAGCCTACTCACAGCAGGCATGTTTAAAATTACAAGCAGACAGACAGACAGAACAAAAAGCTGTGAATTTAAAGATGTTGCCTTGTTTTTGCCCGTTTAGAAACTTTTCCTTTTAGTACAATAGGTAAGTAATTTCATTGAATTTTTTTAGAAAAGCATAACTTTTCCTGAATCAAGAATAGTTTGCCTTTAAGGTTAGGTATCATATGTTTTGGTGGATGAGAGTAAAAAAGAAAAGCTACCAAAAAATTCAGAAGAGAGTGACAATCAAGCAAAAGTTTAACTTTGAAAATAAGTAAGATGGAGGACCATCGAAAGTCTTGTTTCACTGAAGGAATAGACAGAGATTTTATAAACAATTGCCGTAAAATTCAAGTTAGAGATCAACCTAGATCCAAAATAAAATATTAGGAAGATGAAAAAAAGGCGAACACAAATTACTTGTAATTAGTTTGATGTAAGCTATTCTACTAGTAGTTAGTTTTCCCATAGTGTATTTCAATCCCAAAACAAGATGGAATGTTTCAGAGTAACTATAACGGAAAGCCGCAGGTGAGAGGAGTTACTAGTAGTTAATTAATACAAACATTTTGATAGACAAGGTATATGAAGAACATCATACTTGGGACTATCGAAACTTCGTCATAAGCAACTACAGAGCCTATGACCTATTGTCTCACATATATCCTGAATGTGTGAAATAGGGGAAAATACTCAAGCAGAATGGAACAATAATAAAGGTAACTCACATTTGCTCCTTACAAGAAACCAACAACCTCCTGTATATACAAATGACAACTTTTACATAATGGAAGTTCTCATTTCTCAATTCCTTATAACACCTTTGCTCAAGGTAGGTAGTTATCTGCAATAAATTAAGAAATCATATTAGTATTTGTAACTATATCATATACGCTGTAATTTGAGTTATACCTAAGTTCAAAACATTTAAGAGAAAATGTAAAATAAAAATATGCCAGAACCAAGAATTGATCAAACATTTGAGCAAAGCCCAGGTAACCTGGCATGAAGACTCTAGGAAAAAGGTCATTTGAAAGAATTATTCAAGAATCATCCACAATCCTCTCTTCTCATCTGGTTTACTTATACCAGTCTATTTTAAGGGAGAGTCGGTTCAATTCAGTTGCAGACTTAACCACTTTGACTACTAAATCAGCCAAGCCCCAGCCCTTCTTATAAATTCTGGCACAAACCAATTATTGCAACCATGAGAATAGATTTCGTACCAATAAGAACTATGACTATACTCTATTGCCATTCGATTCCCATAATAACTAAGTATGATGTGATGACATTAAGGCCTGGGGTTTAGAATAATTATTTTTCGATTAATGTTAGGGTGACCAGTTTGCCCTTAAACTACGAATCTATGATTTCTGATGCTATAATTTCTATTTTATACAAGAAGAACGGGGAAGAAAATGAACAGTGATGATAGTAGGAAGATGTGAATGCCAGAAAAAGTATCATAGTTCCATAACAGGTGACATAACCCAAGTCCAATTAAAAAAACATGTACCTTCGGAACACGGAGAGGATTTCTCGAGGCATATTCACATAGCTTGCCAATCATACGATCATTTGGTTCCTCTTCCTGCAGATAAGCAACAGTGGTTCTTGAAAATAAAACTGAGCGAGATAATACTTAAAACAATCAGGTTTCTCTCAATGCAATCAAATGACAATTCAAGCCAAAATATAATGATTCGCTATAAGATAACGTAGTAAAGAGTGTATCATTTTCAGCAAAAACAATCAAACAAACAAACAAAATCATTAGAAAGCACCCCAATATTACATTTCCGATTCAGGCAACCTGAAAGAACCAAAACCTTCTATTGCCACAATTCCAATGGGCTTTTATAAAGAACTGTCTCATTCATCAATGAACAGAAAATCTCCAACTATTGTCTTTTCATTTTGCATTAAGGAATCCCCACTAGATAAAACAGGATAAAAAGTGACCATCTGCCTTCTCGACCCTAGGAATTTTACTTCAAGACGAATTGGGGGTATTATCAAACTTGTAAAGGGGACCCACCAAAAATATAAATAAGCCCCTTCAACTTTAAAATTCAGCAATTCGCCCCGCTAAACTTTTACCAGTATTTAAAACCAGCTGTCCATTTTTCGTCACCAGAAATTTCACTTTACATGATTTTCCTTGCTGCATGGCACACCTACATTACTCTAAAAGTAGATAAGTCTAGTTAAAACATTCAGAAAAACCTTGCGTGGAAATAACATGCACATGCCCCAATATCCAGAATTTTTAAATGCCCAAGGATGACAATTTAAAAAGATAAGAACAATAACATTTTTCCAAAGTAAGAACAATAACATTATTTCCCCATGAAACAGACACTTCTGGAAAAGTAAAAGACAATGTGACCTGAGAGCGAGGGAATATATCAGCAAGCAACTTCTTATAACGCTTAATGGGGTGTCTCGATCTCTCGCGCAAAGCAGGGCAGAAGCAGCACAAGCTTCCGCACACAGGCCATATATTCCGAGAGATCACACTCATGTTAACTTGCTATAAAATAATTACGCTCCCGATTTCCAATGCGCGACGCATTCAATAACCCGTAACGGTTTTCCTTGTCCCAGATTCAACTACAGAAAGTAACGAATTGAGGGAGAAGGAGTTGGAATCTGGGAAGAAGGAAAACCCAAATGAGGAAAAAGGAAAAATAAAATGGGATTGCCTCGGATTCGGGATACGCCCTGAGAGAGCAAAAGAAAAAATGTGAGGAGGAATGAAGAATGCTCCGAGAGCACCGGATCTCCGAGGTTCTCCACCGGAGAATATGTGTGAGAATGAGAGGAAACCTTTGCTTTTTTTTTTTATGGGCAATCCCCGATTCCGTGTTTTAAAGTTTCCCTCTCTGCGAAACCTATTTATACTCATCGCTTGTACGGAGGCTTCAGACAGTTCATATTATTTGGAGGATGACAGAATACCGACCTGCGGGTCCCGACGTTTAAACATTTTTTTTGTGAAAAATAAAATTAATAAATCTGTATAAAATATTATTGATATTTACAGGTTTAAAAATTAATTTTTTCTTTAAAAATCAAATTTATAAATTTTATTTTTTAATTATTATTAATGTTGATGATTTTTAAATTAATATTTATAATTTTTAAAACTATAAGTTCAAAATATTTTAATATTTAAAAGATTGAGATGTAATTCAAGAAAAAAATAATATACTATATCAAATCAAAATTACTTATCATTATTCTTTTTATTATTATTTTATTTATTAATGGGACATTATTAAATCATTTACTACTATTTATTTATTACTTTATTGGGATGATATTTTTTCATGTGTGGATCTATTAATCTTGAACTTATTTCATTTCAATTGAAAGATTTTATTAGGATGATAATTTTTTAAATGCATGGACAGACACTATATATAAAATTACCACATTTTTGGGAGAAAAATAAAATTTATACATTTGTATAAAATATAGTTGATAAAAATATAGAAATTAAAATTTTTGTAAAATAAAAATTTCAAATTTGTTACATGTATTTTTAAAATTATTATTAGTACAGTTTAAAAGTACTATTTATACATTTTGAAATTATAAATTTGAAACAATTGTATAATATCTAAAATAATCAAATTGTAAGTTTAAGAAAAATAATACTAGTATATTATATTAAATCAAAGTCTAGTTCAAACACACATATCAAGTTAAGAGTAAAACAACTATCAAACCCTTTAATCAACGATGATTGATAGCAGTCAACGATGAATGGCAATGGTTGCTAGTAGTCAACAATTGTTGAGGATGGTTAGCAATGCTTGGTGACCAATGATAAATGATGGTAGTTGGAGGTTGTTTGATTCAATTAGTAATATGTTGTACTAACTTAATTAGAGATCTCAAATTTAAACTCTAGAAATATAATCATGGGATAACTTCAATGGTTCTGAAGTTTTGGAAGTTCCAACCTTATCAATTTTTGGTTTATTATTTTAGATTTTATATCATTATTGAAATATTTATTTAAAACTCATTTTTTTTTATTTTTTATGCATTAATTTGTTAAATATATATACATAATTTCATAAGTATATCTCTCTTGTGTATATATATATCCTAAAATTTTAAAATTTATTATATTTATATAGAATCATCTCATGTCCAATACTCATACTAATATGTCAAAGCTAATAGGACTCTAATTAAATAACAAATTCCCTACACCAAATAAGGCCCACAAACAAAAACACATAAATACTCCATCAGATAGAGGTGACAATATTCTGCTAGCCAATTCCTGCTCGGATCCCAACAGGCTGCTGCACATGTATGGCATCCATAGACAAAACCCTTGCCTTTCATTATTTTTTTTTTTTTTGAAAAAAAAAGTGCCAGAAGGAGCGGTGGTTCAATAGCCCATTCTAAGGATTCAACAGCTTTATGGCATTAGCTGAGATATAATTCGCAACTATATTCCCTCGGCTAGATCCCAATGAGAAGCAAAACTTTGGCCGGAAAGCTTTCATGACTTTGGCATGAAAGCTTTTATATGCAAATGTCAAAGTCATGAAAGCTTTTATATGCAAATGTCTTCAAACGCTCAACCAATCGCCTCATTATTCCACTTCCTGCTTTTGGGGTGTGCATGAACCAAACAACATTTTATGAGAAAATTCAACATAATAATAAGATTTAGCCCATGAAACATTCTTCAAGTACCATGCAATGGGCTTATGATGGGGTAAGCAGTCACGTTGAAAAGGAGTCCACACATGTAATGGGACTTATAGATGTTGGGCTTTCTACTTAGGAAATCAAAATCATTTATTAATATTCAAGTATGAGTATGTCTGCTACATCTGCTGGTCCTTTCTGTTGCATTCTTTATTCAAAAGAGAAATTATTAAACTAATTTATTGCTTTGTTCTTAATATGTTCCTCCTGCGTTTTCCATCTCCAATCCTTAGGGCCTGTTTGGTTGGGAGAAAAGAAGCCAAGGTAAAGGGAATCCCAGTTCTTTTCCCTCAACGAGATGGTTTGGTTATATATCGTGGGAGATGGAGAAGGCTAGCTGGAAGCATGATTCCTGGCTTCCTGCTTAATCCAAAGTTTAAGACATAATCAACATGAAAAAGGGATCATAATTGACGTAACACATATAGTGGGCTAATTTATAATTATAACGGAATAAATATCTATATGAATTTGGAAGTTCATGAGGGTTCATTTAGACGTCTAAAAATTATGGGATTACTTATACATAACTTAAAATTCAAGAAAATTTACTTGTACAATTTAACCTACATTATATATCATTTTCTACCAATCAATTTAGCATTGGTTTTTTAAAAAATTGATTTCACCATCTACCAGGTAAAAGTATTATTCACAATTTATTAATTTTATTATGGTTTAAACCAATGTAACTTAATTAAGAGGATATAGCGAGAGGGGTTCAAATAAAGTATTTAGCACTCCCACCTCGAACTAGTTTAAATGATAAAAGTGATCAGATAGCGTATTATTGATAGAATTCAAGCTTCAAATCCTCCTAATGAAACTTAAAAAAATTGAATAATATTAATAATAATAATAATAATAATAATAATAATAATAATAATATTATTATTATTATTATTATTATTATTATTATTATTATTATTACGAGTTATAGGATCCAAATCCATATATACATATATATATATATATATATCCATCTTTCACGGTTGGTTTGCCCTCCTCCATTTAGTTTGTAAATTACAACCTTAAGGCTTATTCTCCTCAGAGAACTCCTTCATTGTCTCCTGAAACTGAGCAATTAATCACAACCACTGGATTCCGAAGTATTTGTCAAAAAATGGTATCAATTAATTAAAAAAAAGTTGGTCAAAACGAAAATTTTGAGTATTTTGTTATTGAGAAACTAAACACAACGCAGAAGAAAGAAAGAAAGAAAAACACCAAAGAAGACTAGCTAGAAATCAAATTCCAAGATGTCTGATAGTTCCTCTCATGGTCTTTTCTTCGTCCCATCAATATCGTCAAACCCATGTGCAGAGAGGCTAGGTTTGCTCATGTTTTCAGTAGCTAAAAACTTCATTATATTTTTGGCCATGGTGATTTTGTGCAATGGTGTGCATTATCTTCTCAAGCCTTATTCAATGCCCCGTATCATTTCTGACATCCTTGTAAGTTTCCGTCGATATCTTCTCATGATTAAACCAACATATAATGGTACCTTAATCATGCAATTGATTTAATAAAACATGTTCAATTTTCTTCTATTTCATAAAATATAGATCAGAGAACATCCTCTATGTACAGACACGTACGATGCAATGAACTTTTTCCCTGACGCTGTTGTATATAAAATTTATATACAGGTAGGAGTAATTGTGGGCAACATAGGTTTCCTACGTGACATATACGAAGAATTCAACAAGACCTTCGGATTCATAATCGATTTCGTGATGATATTTTACATGTTTGCTCTGGGAATAGAAATGGATCCTTATGCGATATTCAAACAGCCATCTCGCGATGCTCAAATCGCCTATGCAGGAATCCTCTCCACTTTCATCCTCGCCTGCTTCACCACACAATTCTTTGACTTCTTCTCAGGCAAACACAAACTATACTTCACACTCTGCCTCTCCACTCTCCTCGCCAGCACGGCCTCGCCAGTCTTGACACGTCTAATCACCAGCCTCAAAATCAGCAAGTCCGACATCGGGAAGCTCGTCATCGCCGCCGGCATGCACTCCGATTTCCTCTGCTCCTTGCTTCTCTCCGTCGGCTACATCGCCATGCCGTTGCCGTTGTTCTGCGGGAGTGAGTATCATCGGAAGACTAACAATGAGAAAGCACGCCTTAAGACGTCCATTGTTATGGGATGTGCAGTTCTAGCGCAAATGTTGTTCACAGCCACAGTTTCTCCCATACTCATGAGATGGGTTAATAATGAAAACCCAGAAGGTAAACCCATGAAAGGTGCACACTTGGTGCTCTCTGTGGCGTTCATGGTGTTAATATGTGCATCTTCCACGTTGTTTGATTATAGTCCAATTCTGAGTGCGTTCATGGCTGGGATTTGCTTGCCACGTGAGGGAAGGCTATCGAAATGGGTTATCACGAAGATAAACTATCTGTTAACTTCGATTTTCTTTCCTATTTTTTTCTTGTGGATGGGTTATGGGGCTGATTTTAGGAAGTTTGAAGCTGGGAAGTTGGCCACATGGATAAGGTTGTTGATGCTGACTGCGATAGGAATGGTTAGTAGAGTTGCTGGAACTGTTGTTTCTGGAGCCATGCTGGGTTTTAATTGGCCTGATTCTGTGGCCATTGGGTTGCTTCTCACCACCAAGGGCCATTTTCATATCTATTTGGCCATCAAAGTGGTACGTTTTGAATTTATTATATTATGATATGTTTTTCTTCGGTGTATATATAAGATTGAGATAACCAAAACAACCTGTTAAGGATTAATGGGGAACTAGCTACTTCAAGTAATTATCTCATTACAGTTTGTGCTTCTCTAATTAACCAGATGAAATGTGGAGGGAATACTACCACAGGAATTGAGATGATAATTGCAATCCTTTTCACATTTCTTCATTCCCCATCAGTGGTAGCTCACATCATCAAACGAGCCAGAGAACGGGCTCCTACACATCGCATGGCCCTCCAGTTGCTCGAACCATCTAGTGAACTCAGAATACTCCTCTGCGTTCATGGACCAGAGAACGTACCTGCAAGCATCAACTTCATGGAGATGTCAAGAGGAACGACGGACCCAGGCATGGTCGTTTATGTCACCGACATGGTGGAACTCACCGACGAGCTAGCGGCCGCCGTGGTGAAGGCTAATGGAGAAGATAATAATACTGTAGCTCTAAACGACAGTGTTATTGTGGGCAAGAGAGAGAAGGTGACGAGCTCGTTTCAGGAATATATTGACAAGGATGGTGATGGGATTACTCTTAAGAGATCAATGGTGGTCTCGACGTTCATCAACATGGCTCGTGACATCTGCGCTTTGGCTGAGGAGATGGCCATCGCCCTTATCGTATTGCTGTTTCATAGGGGACAACGTGAGGGTGGAACACTTGACGGAGGCAATCCTGGGTTCAGGCACGTGAATCGAAAGGTTATAATAGCGACAAAAAAAATTTTCTTGACTTTTGAATCAGATAATGCTCAAAATATTTAAGGATGAATAATAACTGATACGAAGTTCTGTTGAACAGATTCTGAAAAGTGCGCCATGTTCGGTAGGGATTCTAGTAGACAGAGGTCTAGGATCCATTGAAAAGATACAACAATCCTGCGTTTCAATCAACGTGGCAGTCATCTTCGTCGGCGGAAAAGACGACAGAGAAGCAATCGCCTACGCCGGCCGCATCGCACGGCATTCCGGCGTCAAACTCACCGTCATAAGGCTGCTGGTAGACACGACATCAGAGGCGTCTAGATTCTCCGGGCCACTGGTGGTCAACCTGTCAGAGCAAGAGCAGGAGATGGCGTTAGACGACGAGTGTTTCGCGCAGTTCTACGAAAGACACATCGTGGGGGGGCGTATAGCGTACATGGAGAAGCACCTAGTGAACTCGGCCGAAACGTTCTCGGTGCTAAAGTCGTTTGAAGGGAAGTACTCGCTGGTGATTGTGGGGAGAGAAGGAGGGGTGAACTCTGTGTTGACGAAAGGTATGAATGATTGGCAACAATGTCCAGAATTGGGACCCATAGGAGATGTTCTTTCGGGTCCAGATTTTTCAATGACGGTTTCAGTTTTGGTCATACAACAACACAAGCTTAAAGGAGAACTTGATGGTTTAGATGATGATTTCACTGTCATGATGTAGATATCATATATATATATATATATATATATACACGTATGTACGTGACTTGCCTTTGTAAGTATCAGTGCTCTAGTGGGCTTTCAAACCCTAACTCATCGAAACTTTTCTTGATCAAAATATATTATGAAAATTTTACACTTCAAAGTATCAAAATTTCAGAAGTTTATATATCAGGCCGTGTATAAAGAAGTAGAGAATATAGGTGTGGAGAGGAAAGAAAGTTGGATTACAGTAGACTGTACGTAGAGTCTAGAATGTGAAAATATTGTAGAGAATTTTTTTTAATTTTTCTTTCACTATATTTTGTTATTTGCATCAATCCAGGAAAAAAATTTGTAGAAAGTGTTTTGTTTGGTAAATGTTTCATACGAAGATGAGACTTGATGAAGAGTGTATATACAGTGAATATTTAAAATCAAATAGAGAAGTCATTCAACTTAAAATCAAATACCATGAAATTGATTAGGCTGTGGATGTGAAAAATATTTCAGTAAAATGTTGTGATGTTTGCATCGCATGTGGAATCTTATTTTAAAATATATAGTTATATGATGTTGAATTATTAAAAATATAGAGTTTGTATATTTTTATTAAATAATTAATGTAAATTAATATAATTGACAAAATTGCTATTGTGAGAGTTTTGCATTTATATGATTCAACTTGACTCAATCTAAATTAATTAAGGTGATCTAATATTTCAAATTCAAATATACATGTAGCAGACATTAATAATTTAACAATAAACACATTCAAAGTTAAACAAGCCTTGAGTTCAGGCCTCAGAAACAAACCTAAGGCAAAATGAGATTTCATATTCTCTGATAAAAAGCTACTCTGATTAAAAAAGAATTAAAAAAAAAGAGGCTTTTATACTTTCTTTTTTTTTTTTAAAGCTCAGCTAATAAATAAGAGAAAAAGTTTTAATTAAGTAGACTTTTTTGTGCAAAAAAAGAGTAAATTCATAAATTACAAAAAGAGATATAGTTGGTCACGTACCCATAATTCTAAACTAAACAATTAGATCATCTATCATACTTAAGACTGAAACAGTGATTTAATTTATTAGTTTTATTTATCATTTCGAAGTAGGTTTTCAAGTGTATGTGTATTCATATAAACTGAATTAACAGAGGATTATTTTTAAAAAAATATTTTTCATTAAAAACTATCAAAAGACTTTTGCGATGCTCAAAAAAGAGAGATGAAGAAAGAAAAGCAAACTCGATCAAAGCAAAACTGAGTTCATAAAGATCACTTCTTGCCTTAGGCTTTTAGCCTCTATATTTTTCCACCAAAAAATAAAATGCTGCAGTACGTATATCAAGTGGTAGCGATAGGATCGAACAAGACCAATTAAAATAAGAAAATAAAATTGAGGAGACAAATATATATATAAGTAAAATTACGTTGTTTATGATTTTATACCAAAGATATAAAAAAGGTGTTGAAATAAATTTGTAAAATTAACATTATTCATTTTCTTCTCATCCCTTTTATTGCAAGATTTTATGAGCCCCTAAAATTGTGTACCTGTAGTGCCTAACCTATATAACAGGGAGAAACTGTGAAGAAAATAGAGGCCAAGCTTGAAGCAAGGAAGCGACAATGGCTGAGCCAGAAAATCCTAAAATTATACAACACTCTCACGTACCATTAATTAAGCTCACTGTCCATTTTGCCCTTCTTTTCATCATCACCACCAATGCCTGCATGAAAATTTTCATATTCATCATCATCATCTCTCAATAACGAAAACAAAATAATACTCGTAATAATAATGTGCACTTCAAAGGGTACTGTCATATAGAGATGGCAACTTCATCAAATCCGAATCAAAAGCCAACACCGTCGGCTTCCGCCGGAAAGGCGCCACCGCAGGGAGTGAAGTACGCGCGGCGAACTTCCAGTGGCCGGGTCATGAGCCTGTCCCGAGACGACGACATTGATGTCACTGGCGACTTCGCCGGCCAGAACGACTACATCAATTACACCGTCATGATGCCGCCCACACCAGACAACCAGCCTGGCACTTCCGATTCCAAGCCTGACGGAGCCGGCACTTCCTACGGAGCAGCGCGGTTAGCGTCTGAATCTCAGCAGAGCCTCGGCGGAGGTGCCGGAGGAAGTGCGGCGAAGTTTGATCGAAGAGTTTCCGTGTTGAATTCGGTGAACAACAAGTCGATGCTGTCGAGGAGTCAGACTCAGGATTTTGATCATAATCGGTGGTTGTTCGAGACGAAAGGGACGTATGGGATTGGGAACGCGTATTGGCAAGACGACGAATATGGTGAAGATACTGGAATGAGCATGTCGGATTTCATGGACAAACCTTGGAAACCTCTAACCAGAAAAGTTAGCGTTCGGGGAGGAGTCCTCAGCCCTTACAGGTATAATTAACTAAAGTACCACTCTTTTTTCTTTGCATCGTTTCTTCTGAAACTTAACTCATCAAGGAACATATAATTTTTGCAAATTGTGTAATTCATTGAAGAATTAGTAAATATACAACTGGATATAGGTCTACATAGCTTATTCGCAATGGCAGAGCTATGAAGAACATCTATTGTGGGAATACTCAATTCTTTGATTCTTCCATTTGTTTGAACATTTAGGGCTATTATTGGCTCTTCATTTCATGCATGGTTACTGTATATTATTTCAGGTTTAATGATCGGATTTCTTCCATTGAAACAGGGTGTTGGTGGTCATCCGTTTGATCCTGTTACTTTTCTTCCTAACATGGCGTTGTCAGAACCCGAACTACGACGCCATGTGGCTTTGGGGTCTTTCAATTGTCTGCGAGATCTGGTTTGCTTTCTCTTGGCTTCTCGATATCCTCCCTAAGCTCAACCCCATACACAGAAGCACCGACCTGGAGGCTCTGGAGGACAAGTTCGAACAACCTTCGCCGTCAAACCCCACCGGCCGGTCAGACTTACCCGGCGTCGATCTTTTTGTTTCCACCGCCGATCCCGAGAAGGAACCACCTCTCGTCACCGCCAACACCATCCTTTCAATTCTCGCCGCAGACTACCCGGTCGAGAAGCTCAGCGCCTATATTTCTGACGATGGTGGTGCTATACTTACGTTTGAAGCCATGGCTGAAGCTGCCAAGTTTGCCGAGGTGAGCTTTTAAAGTTGATTTTATAATCTTAAACGGTAGACGAGTGCCAAACGAATTCTGGACATACATGAACAAGACATGCTTGTAAAATTTCCTACGAGAGAATATGATCTTAATTCTCTTCGGTGTTGGCAGGGCTAGATTTGGATCATTTCAGTGAGACACTGTGTGAGACCAACTTACATTTGGTCCACCATTGTGTTTATTACATTTTGATTACTTCTCTTCAAAATTCGAAAATTCAAATACTCAAATGCAGCAGAGCTAGCTATTTATGATGATAAAAGCGCGGGCATAATAATGAGAACTCTTGAATCAAATCCGGGGAATGTTTAACTCAATTGGAAACTTAATCAGGTGAATTATGACTTACCAACAGATGAATAAATCCCGTCTTTTTTTTTTTCGTTATTTGCTGACAGATTTGGGTACCCTTTTGTCGGAAACACGAAATTGAGCCCAGGAATCCTGACGCTTACTTTAATTTAAGAACTGACCCTACGAAGAACAAGAAAAAGCATGATTTCGTCAAGGATCGTAGATGGATCAAGAGGGAGTATGATGAATTCAAGGTCAGGATTAATGGGCTTCCCGAGGTGATCAGCAAACGGAGCGAATCGTACAACTCTAAAGAGGAGATGAAGGAGAAACAAATAGCTAGGGAGAAAAACGGTGGGAACTTGCCACCAGATCAACCCATCAATGTCACTAAGGCTACATGGATGGCTGATGGCACTCACTGGCCAGGAACTTGGTACAATTCTACAGCTGACCATGCCAAGGGTGACCATGCTGGAATCTTGCAAGTACTCTATATATATTCACAGATATACAACCTTGCTTTTTGACTGTGAATTTAAGAAGAAGACGACAATGAGAATATTCACTTTGTCTATGAAGCATGAACACGTAGAAAGAAGAGTTCTGTTTGTGTCTGACATAAGTCGGATATTCTGGCCAATTAGACATCATTCTACACAAATTATAAATGATCAATACTTCAGATTTTTTTTTATGTTACATGCATCCTAGATTGATGTTTCATGTTTACATTCACTATTCCTAATCCCAAGTCTTCTTCATATTTGGTACTTGTAGATAATGTGTAAGGTCCCAGAATTTGATCCAGTAATGGGCACTGCAGATGAGAAGAAATTGGACTTCACAGGTGTAGACATCAGAATTCCTATGTTCGCATATGTTTCCAGAGAAAAGCGACCAGGGTATGACCATAACAAGAAAGCTGGAGCCATGAACGCCCTGGTTCGGGCCTCGGCTATATTGTCCAATGGGCCCTTTATTCTTAATTTAGATTGTGACCATTACTTTTACAACAGTAAGGCTATTAGGGAGGGAATGTGCTTCATGATGGATCGTGGGGGTGATCGCATATGTTACATACAGTTTCCACAGAGGTTTGAAGGCATCGATCCCTCTGACCGATATGCAAATCATAATACAGTCTTCTTTGATGGTAAAACTCCAATCTTTACTGTCTTACTAGATATCAGTTATTAAACCGTAATCGTTTCAAGCACAGTGGGACAAATTCTAATGATTGTTTGTTTTGCATGATCTATTTTGATTTTATTGTAGTAGTAACTATATATATATATATATATATATGGCCTTCTATCATAATTTTATCCAAATTTTATGCAAAGTGAAATAGTTTTTCAACTAATTAAACGTTATGAAATGGAAAATTTGACCCAAGTAATGGGTGAAAAGTAATTTTCCAGCTAGCATAGTACTAGGCTTTACTTTAGTTTCAGTTGAAGATAGGATGCAAGAGACCAACATTTTTCTAATGATTTGAAGTGTTAATTGTAAGAAATAATTTGTGAATGACCGAAAATGCGTCTATCTAGTTCACCCAAAAATATCTATCTAGTACCAAAATGAGGTTCTTCCCTTTCAAGATTCTGTCAGCAACTAAATCTGACATTGGATAGCAATAGGGAATATGCGGGCATTGGATGGTCTGCAAGGTCCAATGTATGTTGGGACAGGTTGCATGTTTCGGAGGCATGCACTGTACGGATTTGAACCGCCAAGGTTCTATGAGCATACTGGCGTGTTTGGGAGAGTGAAAACCAAGGTAAATCGAGAAGTGCTACAGTCACGATCACGATTGGATGATGACCGGCAGCCTCTGAACTCTGATTCGGATGCAGATCTGGGATTTCCCAAGAAGTTTGGTAATTCAACCATGTTCACAGACACCATACCTGTGGCAGAATTCCAAGGCCGACCACTAGCTGATCACAAATCTGTTAAGAATGGTAGACCACCAGGATCCTTACTCAAGCCTCGTCCACCATTGGATGCAGCCACTGTTGCTGAAGCCATTGCTGTCATCTCTTGCTGGTATTACCATGATAACTAGTCTCTTTCTCCGCATTTCATTTCACTGCATGGATTTTAGCTATATACTTTTGATGCCATAAACATAGGTACGAGGACAAAACCGAATGGGGGGATAGGGTGGGTTGGATTTATGGGTCAGTGACAGAGGATGTGGTGACTGGTTACCGGATGCACAACCGTGGGTGGCGGTCTGTTTACTGCATCACAAAACGCGATGCTTTTCGGGGCACAGCTCCGATCAATCTGACAGATCGACTTCATCAAGCTTTAAGATGGGCTACAGGCTCAGTAGAAATATTCTTCTCTAAAAACAACGCCATTTTCGGAAGCAAGCGCCTCAAGTTCTCGCAAAGAGTAGCATACCTCAACGTTGGCATATACCCCTTCACCTCCATCTTCTTGGTGGTGTACTGCTTCCTCCCTGCACTGTGCCTTTTCACCAACAACTTCATAGTTCCAGGGCTAAACGTAGCTTTCCTTTTGTATCTTCTGGCCATCACTGTCTGCCTTGTTCTAATCTCCCTCCTTGAAGTAAAGTGGTCAGGCATTGCACTTGAGGAATTTTGGCGAAATGAGCAGTTTTGGGTCATTGGTGGATCAAGTGCTCACCTTGCCGCAGTGCTACAAGGTCTGCTAAAAGTCATAGCAGGCATTGACATTTCCTTCACTTTAACATCAAAGTCAGCTGCGGATGACGATAACGATATCTACGCAGATATGTACATCGTGAAATGGACAAGTCTCTTCATCGTGCCTCTAGCCATTATAATTACAAATATTCTAGGTATGGTCATAGGATGCGCTAGGACTATATACAGTGTGATACCACAGTGGAATAGGCTGTTGGGAGGCTTATTCTTTAGCTTATGGGTGTTGGTTCATATGTACCCTTTTGCTAAAGGTTTAATGGGTAAGAGAGGAAGGGTGCCCACTATACTTCTAGTGTGGCTAGGGTTGCTTTCCATTATAATTTCATTGATGTGGGTTGCAGCTACTGCAGCAGGTGGGAATAGTACTGCTGGAGCTGGAGGAGGCAATGTCCAGATAGGATGATGCATGACAAGAGAGAATGATGAATTTAGAAACAAATAATATGTAGAGCATGAAACTTAGGTCCAGGTTTTATGTGTTTATTTATTAAGTTCTTCAATGAACACGAGACTTGTATATGATTGAGGGTTTAATAATTTGTCTTGATCCTTAAAGAATACTGTATATACATGAGTGGGCAGGAAATTCTAATTGTAATTCTAATATATATAAATACAATGACAGCTGATTTTTTTATTTAGTCTAAAATTAAATTTTCAAGGTTTTGTATTTTGTTCAATTTTAAATACAGATAAAGATAGATAATTATGTTATCTAAAACTAACTCAAATCATAAGGATGAGATAGAGTATGGATAATAATCAAGGAATCAAACTCTCCAGCTATACACTAAATATATTTCTTTAAAACTCTAGCTATGAATAATAAAAATATAGATGATCATACCATTAGAAAGGTGAGAAATATACACTAGATATATTCATTTCGTATTTCTTTTAATTAGAACTTGAAAGCGTTGTCTTTCACTAGCTATAAATTACAGTCAATCTAATTTACCATGCACGTTGGTAAAGTTTTTTCTACTACAGCTACCTGAGCTGAGTTTTCTAATAAGAAAAAACTTCGGCCCGATTGTTATAATAATAATAAAGTGGGACACGCTGAATTAAATTATTAAAAAAAATTAAATAACTAGTTGCAGTAAATTATAAGAAATATTTGTGTTTTAATTATTATAAATATTTCATGATAAATAATTTGAAATTATACGTCAATATATAAGCCTTGTCCTTAACTCACCTAGAGAAGAAAGCTTAAACACTCGCATAGAAGCCTTCATAAATGATCGTGTGCCTGATTTAAATCTGAGAATATATATATATATATATATATAAGAATATCAAATGCTGGCCAAAAAAATCAAATATAATACATGCAAAAGCTTAGAATGTATAGTCCATGTTCTCAGATCAGTTTTACTAAAAATTATATTTATACCGATTGATACTATATTAAATTTAAAATTTAGGAATTTTTTAAGAAATTTTAGAATGCGTTTTTGAGGGAATCGTTATTGCTTTGAATTTTGCTTTCTAAGGAGTGACAAAATTACTTATTTTGATCAACGGTGGTCTCCTCATTTAAAATATCAAATGAAGGCCCAAAAAAAAATATCAAATAGAACATGTGCAAGGCCAATTTCTGAATCCATAATTTGTTTATCAAATTTGACAAATGAATCGGAATAATTTAATTATCACTTATAGGCAGCTCAAAACGACACAAAGGGCAAACATTCTTACCCTCAAGCCAATTAACAATACAAATTTTGTGAAATAAATGCGAACAGGGCATACGAGCAGCTTCTGCATTGACCCTAAAATCTTCTAAACAAATCGTACAATTGGTTAACTCTTCATCTGGTTTGACTTTCACTTTCTCTAATCCCTCAATAGATGACTTGCTTGCAGGCACCCATGCATAATTTTGATTTTCCATAGATTCCTGCACAACTTGATCATCATTGTCATCATCATCATCATCATTGTTGGGATACCAGGTTTGAACAACTTCAATAACCACTTTCATGCACATAATCTTCTTGTGTGTATTACTAGCCGCCATGTTTCTAGCTAAATCCATGATCTTCGCTGCCATGGAGTTCTGTTCATGTTGAGGAATATTAAAAGTAGCAAGTAATAAGTATGTATCCTCCTCTATTAAGTCCTCCGAGATGTTGAAAAAATATTGTTGGGTGGCATGTGATTCAATAAGGTTAAAGCTTAGATCTTGCCCAACGTTAAATGCCCGCCACTTCCATTCTTTTTTGATCGCTCTGATAATGAAGTAGGGTTCTCCATTGGGAGGATCAATGGAAAAATTATTGGGATTAGTAGAAATAATTCCGTCCATTGGGTAAACTTCACACCCAAATGTGACATAATGATAGGGTTCCATACACAGCGTTTTGGACGAAAGGAAGATTGGAAAGAGAAGAGGAAAAAAGAGAAATATTTAGAGATCAAGAAAGAATTTAGAGAGGGTAGTACTGAGGATCTGAGAAGTTAAAGAAATTGTGGAGAGTGTTCGATTTATAAAAGGTGAGATCAAGAGAGGAGGAGAATAACTAGGACAAGGAGATCAACAATAATTTAAATTTGCAAGAGATTGACATAAAAATTAGAGATAAGTTTGACTTAAAAAAGGATAAACAAGAGAGAAAATTAGTATATTCATAATAAATTGATAAATAAATAAATCAAACTTGGTATATAATTTAAAAAAAAAATTTAAACCTTGGTATAATAGGATCTTGATTAATATATCCAAATACTTATCTAGCTTATTTTACACGTTCATTGTACTTCCTATGTTAATAGAAAATAGTAATTGTTAATATTTATTAGTGCCGGAGAATGGAATAAGATATAAAAACTTTATTAAGTTATAATATAATTGATTTTGATTTCCCTGATATGCAAATCATTGTGATATTCGCTGCAAGCCTAGCCAATAATATTCCTTCAGCCATGATAAAAAATAAAAATAAAAATAAAAAAGTAAATAGTACTCAGTGTTGAGGTACAATGTAAATTACTTGCATTTATCAAATCAATATAATATGATAAATTAGGATGGAAATCACTATAAAATTGATATCCATTCCAAATCACATGTGACTTTTATTTTTAAAGTATAAATATTTGATATCAAATATCAAAATTATTTTATCGTATCAACATCAAATCTTAAGTAGATCACTGTTTTTAGAAAATTTAAATGTTTATTTTATTTAATAAACATATGTATTTTAGTATAAAATTACGTAGTAATTCATATTCTTTACCCTTTTCTCTATCTTCTTGTTATTATATTTTCAACAATATTATTTTTCCCAGAATCTTCTCAATTGGAATGGTTGTACAAAAACCATTTTTATAATAAATCTAAACTATTTATATATAATTTGCATATTAATTTTTTATTTTACCATGAAAGCATATTTCAGTTTTATGTTACATTATTTATAAGATTTCTCAATGACTTTAGGTTGCTTTACTTTCGAAATAGTAATTGTTTAATAAATAAATAAAATATTATTATTATTTGTAATAGATTTAAAATTACTAATCTGTTTGAAATATCATCATATATTTTTTTTGGGTAAGCATATTCATCTTCTAATTCCTATAAGTTAAACATCAGAAAAATTCAAAGTCATATATATAATTTTACATTTTTATAATTGAAAGTCAAATATATTTAATATTTATCCATTGCAATTATAAATTACTGATATCTTGAGTATTTGATTCATTATTAGTTGTAGCAATCATATGACATTTTTAAAATATTTAAACGATGTTTTTGACAAAGTTTACTTGAAAATCCCCGCACAAGGGCTATGCTAGTTGTATTTGTAGATTAATAAATATACATCAATTAATTATTTAATAAAACCATTATTAGTAGGGAGTAAGAATATATACACCCACATATACATATATTTTGTATGTACGCAAGCAACATGTGGAGCTTTTCGTTTATACTGTCAATTAATTTTTACTTTCCTGATGTTACATTTTACATTTTAAAATTTTTCCCACAAAAATTACTTGATTTTAATATAATAAAATAGTTTTAGAAAACTTAAACTAATTAAAACTTTAAAGCTTTTTAAAATTATTTCTCGCAACTTTTCAGTTCATTATGTAGAAATTTTTCAAAAATCATAATTAAATATATAAAAATCATTTCTTAGTGGTTCAAGTGTATAAAAATCATACACATCTTGAATTTTTATGGAAAAATAAAAAATTAGGAAATGAATGTACAGATTCATACATTTTATTATATACATATTACTATTTATTTCAGCATCCCTGTTTCTGTCTGAAAACTGAACCTTAATTTTGAAAATTTATTTCTCTTAATATATAAAGTTATTTTGTATATACTTAGCATCATTGAAAAATTTTCATATGTCTACTTTCTAAACATATTTTTCTTATGCATTTTACTTCTACTGACTAGTGCACTAATTTAAACCTTCAAGGGTCAGAGATGACTTTCACTGAAGCAGTTTTGGCAAAACATGAATAACTATCATTATATAAATCTAAATACAGTCAAACTAGTGTCATTTTATTCCTAAGACACAGATCTACCCATATATAGACCACTGAATTTTTGGAGGAATGTATAAATTTATACAGCAGCCAGAAATAGATAGTACATAACAGAAACAAAATAGCTTTCCAGCAAGGTTCCATCATTATTGTTCCTCATGCTCTACCTACTTCCCTGTACCATGACTGAACCCTATCATTGGTTAACTATGGGGTGAGATTAGAAAATCTCAATAGTCAACTTGTTCATGTTATCATATCATCACAAAAACATTTGATAACATATAAAACATAATAGACTTTCATTAAATCATCAAAACTTCTATGTTGTCTAACAAAATTTCGGCAGCATAGCAGCTTAGTAAATGGGTATTTTGGGGCTTAGCCCTTAACATAAAACAGCCATTAATCATAGAAAAACATTCATAATAACAACATGGCATCATTTACAAATTATATGAAACATTCATAAACAATAACATTAAGCAAAAACAAGGAACTACCTTAAAACTTTACTAACTTTTCTTTGAACCTTACTTTCACTTAGTTTTACATTACTTACTTAACTTGATTAAAACTTAGAGCATTATTAAACCTTAAGTTAAATGAAAGAAAAAAAATACTAAAAGAGATTTAGGAGAAGAAACTTATCTCTTGAAGACCTTCTCTAACGTCAATTTCCTTCTTCTCTTCCTTCTCCTTTCTCCTCTCTTTCTCTCTCTACATGCCCTTCCTCCTTCTCTCTCTAACACTCTTTTGGTGTTTCACAAATGAGCAAATGGCAAGGGAGGAAAGGGTTCTATTTATAGGAAAAGTGAGTGTGTGTGAGCCATTGGATTGTTTCTTGATCTGAGGGCCCATGTTTTTCCTTCAATATTTTATATTATTTTACCATTTTACCCCAAGATATTTTTGACTTTGTGAGAGGAATGGGTAAGGGCATTTTTGTCCAATGATTTTTGGCCAAAAAATCAAAAAGTGAACTTGTACTTTTCTTACTTTATTAGATCCATTTGGATCTAGTCTGCGTACTTTTTTCTGAGTTTTCCTTTATATATTGTATCTTTATCTTTTTACTTTATCTGTTGGACTTGTTGCCTTTTCCTTTTTACTTTTTCATGTAGGGTTCATTAGTATTGCTTATTTTTTACTATTCATTTCCCCTGGCATTTACTATTCACGTGGGACCTGCATTGTACCGGATTTGTACTTTTTTCTCTCCGGGTCCATATATCCAGTATCACTTATACTTTTAACCTGCGTCAGAATATTATAATATTATTTTCTCTCTCTTCTATTATAAAATGACCATTTTGTCCTTATCTTTAGCAAAATAACTGTTTTACCCTTTTAAATCCCTTTTTGATATTTCCATAATATTTTGGGCCTTAAACCTATTTTATTAAATATTCATACTTTCCCAATCATCATAAATTAATCTAGAACAATTTAATATTATTTATAATATTATCTTATCATAATATACATATATGAAAATTTGGAATGTTACACCTGATATATGAATACTGCTTGTCCATCACTCAATGTTTATTGTGCAATACAAACTTGCATATTTTCAAAATTATTTGTGCTGATATTTTTTGGATAATATGCGCGAGTGTGTATGAAAAGTTGTGCATCTTTACTTTTCCCTTAAGTTGTTTAAGTAAATTTTAGAAGTAATCCTCCTAAAGTTGTTTGTTCATAATAAGGATTAATATTTTCAAAACTAAACCAAACAAGGCAATTTAATAAAAAAAAATTGATAAATTAATCCTTATTCGGATTCAGTTGGATCAAGAAACCAATCAGTCCATGGGTACCCACTTACCATGCTATCCTTAACCTCCGTTAGAGCTCCTATAAGTTTCTGCTTTTCTCTTTGCTTATCAAAAAACAAAGAAAACAATCAATCAAGGAACTGATAAAAAAAGATCAAACAAAAATAATAGAACAGGTCAAAATGAATTTGTAACATATCCTTTATTCTAAACTTTGAAGCCTTAAAGACTTGAATCTAATTTTCAATCCAATTAACTACAAGCTTCATACTATATAATATGGTAATTTCAAATTCTTGTTCCCTCTTCAATTATTTAAAATGTATATTTTCGTAAATTAGTTAATTCATACATTCGGCCCTTCGTCCCTGCTCCACAGCCATGGTAACTCCTATACATTTCTGAAATCTAATACTGTTAAATATATATATATATATATATATTAGAAACGATGAACCTCAACTCAGCTATTGAAGAGGATGCCTCAGCAAAAAATCAGCAGCCATGTGAGCAGCAGGAAACACAAGTTTGGTGACCAGAGACCACACAAATATTCAACTGTCTCTTCAAGGAAGAGGAAGTTTGTATATGAACAAGTAACCAAGAGTGGAAAAAGACAAGCCTTTCATGCTTTTGATCTCTTCCGCTTTTGAAGTACAAATCGGGCCACTTGCTTCATGAGATCCAAGGTCTTCAACTTCCCATCATCTACGGCGACACAACTTTGAAGTGCCTTTAATAATGTCAGTGACTACTCCCTTATGTCTGGTTAACAATGACAAAGTTACATAAGGACTAAATTCAAATTCCATATCGTTTCTTTGCTGGTGCAAACTACATAACCGTCTGGTAGAAAGCAAAAGCAGACAATTTATTAAAATCATGACCATCAAGATGCCTTTTTATTGTTGGAAGGTCATGTGACTCGATCTGGCATTGCAGTTCACAACCCCTCTAAATGTAGTCTGTATTCAAGATTCCAGCAGGGGAAGCGCAGGACATTAAGGAAGTTATGAAAAATTAAATTTGGTGGGATATGTGATTTTAAAAAAAGTCTATTTTATCAATAGAGTGTTCGAGTTTCAAAAAGGACATTAGGGAGGAAAAATGTGGCAATGGAAGAGTATGGCCCGTCATGAATTATATATAATTGATGCACTATTCCCTGCTGCATGCAGTTTTCTATATTTTGTCACCTTGAATTTGCAGAATAAGTGAAAGGCTAAGACACTCACCAAGAATTGTCAGATGTCTGATGAAATTCAACTCTCTTTCCAATAGCAACTTTACCCAGTTTCATTAATATCCAGTTAGCATCCATTATCTCAGTATTGACAGACACTTTATCCATAAATGGAGAAGGTCTCTTCCTTTTTGACCTCTGACCCCTGATCACACTTTTCTCCCAATGAGAAGAATTTTCATTTTCAAAGCTGGGTTTCTTGAATTTAATTCTCAGTGTGTGAAGGATTAATATTGTCACCTGCCTTGTCATATGAACCAGACCTTCCCTCTGAAGGCTTTCCTAAGGAGGTCCTCTCATCTCTCGACATAGCTTCTACATCTCCAGCTTGATCAACTAGTCCTTCAAAACTCCGATTTTCAAACAACATTCGAGGCTCTATAGGAACAGCTTCACTTTCATCAGAAATATTACCTCTGCCATTAGTCTCAGAAACCTCAGGTTTTAGTATTCCCATCTTTATCAGATTTCTTTCTCGTCTAAAAACCTTTGATACTTTCGATTGGCCAGTGTCAACTCTGTTTCCTGCCATTCACATGAGCGTAAGTCAGATGTGTTTCCTAATGCTAATTCCTGGTATAATGGAGTGTAATATCCAATGATTTACAAGTGAAAAAATCTTTAGTGCAATCAATACTACTTATGCTGCCAACATGCCTAGCTGAACAACTAAGTCTATATAAGGTCAACTTCTTTATTTCAGTTAGCTTATATATTCATTGACGAGTATAACATTTCAAATATGAACCCAAGAGCCTCGCAATAAAAACAAAATGAAAAACCTAAATGATCATTCATGAACAACACAGAAAGAAAACACAATGGTTGTTTGTTGCTACTTGCCACAACAAGAAGAGCCATAGCTTTATCCCACTAAGAGAGATTGACTACATGGATCACAAACACCATTGGACTCTCTCAAAAATTAACTCTTTAGACATATAATTTACCAAGTGGTCCCATTTTATAATTTCAATTACACATAAGTAAAATGAGTTAATTACAAGATTATTCCTTAATGTGTCCACAACATTTCACCAGTTTTTTATGAGGGATCTTCAATAAGCGATTAGCCATAACACCCTTATAAAAACATATACCATTACGAGTAAACGAAGAATAAATACATGACAAGACAGAAAAGGAATTATTAATTGAACTTTTTAAAAACATATACCATTAGGAGTAACCATATCTTGATCTTTTTGGCAACTAAAAGCTTCAGATTGTGGAGAACTAGTCACATTAATTTTCCGTGCTCCCAAATTGATAATCAACTTCTTCCCCTTCACATTTGCAGTCTTATCGCCATTTTTCAGTCTCCTTTTCACTATCCACACCATGTTCCTTATTGCTCGTAATTTGAACTCCGGGTTTCTGCTCTTCATTAAATGTCACCTCCTCTACAAATTTGTGCTTCAATTTCCCTGGCTCATTGACAGGACATCCAGCAGCAGGCAATGAATTGACATCATGACCTTCATTTCTCTGAGATTCGATTTCGTCCTCAAAGCTATGCAAATACTTGACATCACTGTTTCCTTCAAAAATTTGGTGTGAACTATTTTTCCCAGACATAAACGACTGATGGTCTTTTTCTTTAGCATATTTTTTACTTTAAGGTCTCTTTACATAATCTTTCATCTTCTTCGGCGAGTTATCACACAAATTCTTTAAGGGCAACTTAAAGGAACGCCCAGATTCATTCTTCACTTTTACAAGTCCACCATCTTCATCATCTGAATATGGTGAAATAGAAATTATTTCTTCTTGAGTTGGTAAACCAGCCTCAGCCCTCAAGCTGGCAATTAAATCTCTGTCAGCAATATCCTTTCTCCTCCAAAGCTCTTCAATGGCATCTTCAATAACCTTGACCTGGAATATACACAGACTTACAGGATGAGAACAGAGAAATAGCACATAAATATCGCCATCACAGGGTATTTTTCAATGGAGGACAAAAAGTCAAAACTCAAGAAGGGATGAGTCTCCAGGGCCCTCCAAATACCTGATAACATTCCCCCCGACATGTAGAACACTTATAGCCTGTTTGGATTGTGAGTATAATCCCTTATGAGGATCCATAAGTGATTATGTGGTAGAGTTGTCACAGGGTATTTTTCAATGGAGGACAAAAAGTCAAAACTCAAGAAGGGACATGATTCTCCAGGGCCCTCCAAATACCTGATAATGTCCACCCCCCCCCCCCCCGGGCCCCCGGACATGTAGGACACTTATAGCCTGTTTGGATTGTGAGTATAATCCCTTATGGGGATTCTTAAGTGATTATGTGGTAGAGTTGTCAAACGGAAATAGCTTTTCAATAAGCACTTATGCCTCAGATAAGTACTTATGAAATAAGCTAATTTTTTTAGTTTATGATAATTACTTATTCTCCCATAATCACTTATTTCATTTTTCCTTCTCATTATTCACCAAATAATCACTTAAACCCTAATATTCAAATATATTTCTTTTTTCAAAATCACTTATGAGGTAAAAATATCCAAACACAAATCACTTATCTTCATAAACACTTATATATAATCTAATTCAAACACACCCTTATACTGCAGATTCCCATCTACTTGAAATTGGTGATACATTTCATCACTGCAAAATAAGTCTTCAAAAATAAAAAATTTAAACTATTCCAATGACTTGGTGGCATGGCGATATAAGCTACGAAGACTGTAAGAGGTCAACAAACACTGGCTATTTGTTTTTTTGCTGTGTGTGTGTTTGCCTTTGTTTTTTTTTTTTTTTTTTTGGGACTAAATGTCTAGCGTTGATTTCACTTTCCTTTATACACAAAACTGTAACCTTGCAAGATAAAAATGCATTTACTATTCAATTTTTTCCTCAAACTATCAGAGTACCAATAATGCTATATGACATAGGGTACCCCTCACCACCAAAACATAAAGCACAATATACTATGAACAAACATGTATGTTCTGGTACTATAGATGGTAGTCCATAAAGTACAGTAAGAGCAACAAATCTTCATCAAAATAAGAGGTAAACAAACCTAATATTATCACAATGGCAATGTACCCAGTGCTGACAAATATCACAGCAAACCATTGGTGTCAATTCTGGATCTCTATAAACCTACAAAATATGCCAATAGCATTCAGTCAACTTTTTTTATTTTCTGCCAGATCCCACACCCATATAACTATCCCAGGATCCAGGAAACACAAACACAATTGGACATAAAAGAAAAGGGAAATTACAAATTGAAAATTATTAAAAATTAAACTATTAATGATAATATACATGTTATCTATCAAATTGGTCTCGGAAAGATTTCAATGGCATTAATTGAGTCATTGAAATTTTATTGCCATTAGTCAGATTAAAATTGTTTCTTTTAAAACATTTGGACTAAATCGGGGTGGAGCTACGTTGTGCTAAGTGTGTGCATATGCCCCTACTCAAATAGGGAAAATTATGAGGGGGTATGTGAGTTTGAGAATTTTGCACTCCCTGCTCTAGATATTTTGAACTCATATGTATTTTTCTAACCCAAATCCAAAAGTTAATATGAGTTAAAAAAATTTTATATCTATATGTAACTATTTTTTAAATTATTACAATATTAATTTTTTAATTAATTTACCCCAACTGGTCTACGGTCCTAACTTCACCACTAGACTAAATTGTTTGGCAAATATAAATAAATAAATTGATGGCAATATCTAACAAATGAACATCATCTCCCACACCCGTTCTATGAAAGAAAATCAGTATGAAAAAAGATTGACACCTTCAAACAAACAGGACAGTAGTTCCCTTTTACAAGCAATCTTCCACATGCATCAGGTGTATCCCAGAAACCACCTATAGATCAAAGAGCAAATGGTAAGTTCATCTCTCAGCTGACTAGTACTGAATCGAAAGAAATTAGATTAACCGCCTATAGATTATTGTTAATTGAATTGATAACTTTGTATCAATTGCCATAATTTTTCAACACTCTGCTTGGATGAGAAGCAAAGTGGAGGAGAGAAAAATAAAGGAGAAAATAGGGGGCAAAATACAATTTTTCTTGCTTGGATACTGGGAGAAAAGTGAGAGAGTGGAAAAATAGGAAAGGAAAATAATATGTAGATCATGCATGTTTTTCTTTCAACTTTTCTTTCAAAAAATGAAGAAATTTTACAAAAAAAAATTCAATTTTCCAAAATTACCCAAATTTTTTTAGGCTCAATTCTTCATTTTTTTTTCCTCGTTATTACTTTCTCTTTTTTTGCTTCTTTTGTTTTCTCTTCTCAGTTCTATTTTGTTACCATTTCATTTTTTTCAAAACTTAGTTGGTTTGAAAGCTCTCTTCTTCCTAAAATAAAAAATTAAAATAGACAAAATAATTATAAATTAAGATTAAGATTAGAATTATATTTTAATTCCATTATGTGATATATTAAGAAAATTATATAAATAATATGCTAGAATAATGAGTTTTGTTATATGCAAATATTTTGCTAATAACAGTAGGGGTTTGATTACCATGGTAAAATTAGTCATTTTTCTCTTTTCTTTGTTTTCTCCCATTTATCCAATTATAAAGAAAAAAAATCTCTCCCTCTCCCTTCACTTTTTTTCTTCTCTTCATTTTCTCTCCTTCTATTCCCCTTCATCCCATTTTCTCTTATCATCCAAGAGGAGGGGTAAGACTTGATTAAGTCTATTGAATAAATATTTAATATCAATTAAGTAAATCCTTAACCTTTAGAAGTATGAGATCAACTTGAACAAATTAAAAGGAATCAGTTTTGAATTTAGATATTGCAAGTGACTATGCATTTAATTCTTTATCCAAAAAGATTATTAATATAATTAACCATTTTCATATTTTTATTCATATTTCCAAAAAAAGATTTTTTATGATAAAAAATATTATTAATTTAATTCACAATTTTCATATTTTTATTCTATTATTTTATTATCAAATAGTTTTTGAGACTTGGGTTAAATAAAAAGATAATTTTTGAGACTATTTATTATTAAAAAAATACAATTTGATAAAACGATTACAATTTATTAATTAAAAATTTTGTAGGAATATATAGTATGTAATGAAGATTAATTACTTTCAATTTAATAATTATGGTGTATTAACTATTAAGCAATTGTGGCAAATGAAAATAGTCTTAAGCAATCAATTCTAACATATTAACTAAGAAATTTGACCAAATAAGTTATTAAATAAATTTGTCATCATTTAAATTATTTTTTTATATAATTATCTATTATCTGGTACTACCGAGTTATACTCAAACGAAGTTAGCTTTCCAAACTTGAGTTTTTTTTATGTATAAGACTCAAACTTAAAACCTTACTTAAGAAGTATTGAGTTAGTTTCTACTTAATCCAACCACCATTAATTGATTAAGTAATTGATTATAATTTTGAATTAATTAAATTCAACAATTAATCCTAATAAATGTGAATAACTATGCAATAAAGTTTATCAGTATTAATTGCATTAATTCTAATAAGGTTTCAAATTTTGAATGAGATAATTTCGTTAATATAAGATAATTGGCATCCAAATTAAGAGAATTGAAAAAGAATAATAATGTTGGTAAACAAAAGAAAAAAGCATAATAACTTTTGTTCAACTGCCAGAAATTGGAAAAAAAAGTACAAAATTGTAAACTTACTACTTCCTTTAATCTCTAATATAACATCATTTTAACCAAATTACGTGAACTAAGAATAAAAGTTAAAATTAATTAACTATCTCAATTTCTATGAAAATTTTAATATTTTTCCAAAACTACTATTATTTAATCTTTTTTCTCCCTCTTTGGATACATTAAATAGGGATTTTTTAAAAAAATTCATAATAAATACTATCACGTATACTGTAAATGATCTTATATTTAAGATCAGAATAAAAGATTCTATATTTAAGACAAAAAAATAGTTCTTTTTTTTTGGTTTGTTAAGAGTTAAAGCTCTAATAAATGGTATCGTCCCATGAAAATGTGGGTCTCTTCAATTACTGACTCCCTCCAGCTAACATATTTAGAGGCAAAATTGTCCCATAATACAATTATGGCTTTTATTTTTTGGTAATTAGGAATTTCGGATGATACTCCCTCCAATTTCTAAAAACTATCACTTTATAAAGTTTGAAATTTCTCATAATATTTATTATTTTAAAATTTTAATTAAGTATTAATTAATTATTTTTTTATTTTATCTTTCATTAATATTAAATGAATCATTTAAGAGAGTATTTAAATTAAAGTTAATTTTAATAAAATACTATTAAATTTTATATAACATTTAAGGATATTTAATGATTTTTTTGACTTGTATAAAAAATCTTAAAACTATAATTTTTAGGACTCAATGAAGAACAATTAAGCTACTTTAGCAATGCCAAGCAAAGATGCGTTGTATACCTTTTAACCCGTCCACTTATATTTGTTAAAGTCATTAAATCTTCGAAGTTGTTGTAACAGACTGTGCTTATATTCTTCGGCATCGGCACTCATATTCTTGGGAACTTGCTTTCATGCGTGGAGACCAAATTCACGCACAGAATGGATGAATTTTTGTGAGAGAGAGAGTTTTTTTTTCTAAATTAAAAAAAAAAAGATGCGGCCATAGTGTTTTGTGAGTGGCTGCACATATTGTGTGTGGGTTTCCACCGCACACGTCCTGCATGGCTTCCCACCACGCACATAAAGAGAGTCCTTATTCTAGTGGGAGTTACCTTAAACAAGCCTTGTGCCTTGCTAGAAGAGCCTGAAACTTTGGCAACATTCTCCTTCTTCACATTCCATGTCTTGAGGGCTTTATGCTACAGTCCTAAAAAACATTAAAAATGTCATGATAGCCCACATTAAATGACAAAACATTAATTAAAGTATAATTAAATATTTAATTTTAATTTGAAACTAAAAATTGAAATTTAATTAAAATTATTAGCATTGTCGTAATGGCTCACATTGTTCAACCAAATCACTCGACTATTATGTAGAAGCACAATATTCTGGTACATTATGCCATTGCTAGTGACTTCTACTTTTATAGAGATAGTAGAGAAATAAAAGATAGAGAGAAAATAGATGGATTTTTTTTGTGACAAAAAAAGATGGATATTTTTCAAAAAGAATATTTAATATTTAATAAGTGCCTGTTTGGTTCTTCTTTTTGAAAAAAAAAATTCATAGTTTTCAATTATAGTTTTTTAAGAAGATGTGTTTAGTCAAACACAAATTACCTTTTTAAAAAGTAAAAAGTGGGTTAAATTATGATTTTAAAAAATGAGGAGAAAAATTATTTTTCCTTTAACAAAATATGAGTTTTGGAAAATGAAAAACAAATTTACTTCATATTATACATCTAAAAATACTTTTAACTATTATCATCCAAACAGATTTTTTGTCAAACTTATTTTTTCAAAAAGAATATCCAAATATGACAACTTACAACAAATTTATTTTATTTAAACTTCATTTTTACAAATTTTATTTATCTTAACTTAATTTTATAAAATTCAGAACCACACCGGCCCTAAGCCTTTCAATTAGGTTTTACAACTCTTTAAACAATTATTCGAGCTCATCATTGCATAATTTAGAATGATAAGGCAAACAAGTTTCTTCATGTAATGTCAAGAGAGGTCTCTGAAGAGTGAACAAAACAATAGAAAGTTAGGGCTTGTTTGATTCATATTTTTAGAATAGTTTTTTTGTTTTTAAAAATTGAAAAACAAAAAAATTTAGGGCCTGTTTGTCAATATTTTCTATTTTCTTGTTCTTAAAAGTTTTGTAAAACTATTTCTGAGAATAAGTTTTGAAAACAAGAAAAGAAAAAAATCTATTTGAATAGTTATTTTCAAAATCATAATCAATGAGTGATAGATAAGTTACTCAAAATTTATAATTTTACCATTAATGAAGTGAGTGTTTTTCACATTTTCTTTTATTTTCTAGAACAAAAAATACAAAACACCTTAAAGATGTTCTGAGTTTTCTATTTTTTTTATTTTTTTGTTGTCCAGAACAGTTTATAAAAAATAGGTTTACTAAACAAGTTTTTTTAGGGTCTGTTTGACAGTGTTTTCTGTTTTATTATTCTGAGAACAGTTTTGTAAAACTGTTTTCGAGAATAAGTTTTGAAAACAAGAAAATAAAAAAATCTGTTTGAATAATTGTTCTCAAAATTATAACTAGTGAGTGATAGATGAGTTATTCAAAATTTATAACTTTACCATTAATGAGGTGGATATTTCTCACATTTCCTTTTATTTTCCAGAAAAAAAACTAGAAAACACCTTAAAGGTGTTCTGAGTTTTCTGTTCTTTTATTTTTCTATTTTTCAGAACAATTTATAAAAAGCAGGTTTACCAAACAAGTTTTCTGAGTTTTCTGTTTCTGAAAATAGTTTTTCTGTTTTCAGAAACAGAACCAAACATGCCCTTATTTTTCTTTTTTTAAAAACAGAAAAACTATTTTTAAAAATTGCACCGAACAGGCCCTTATTTGATAAATCTGTTTTTCATAAACTGATTTGAAAAATAGAAAAATAAAATAACAAAAAACTCAGAACATCTTTAAGGTATTATGTAATTTTTGTTATGAAAAATACAAGAAAAAGTGGAAAATACTTTTTTTATGACAAAGTTACAAATTTTGAATAATTCATTTAACACTTATTAATTATGATTTTGGTAATTCAAACGGATTTTTTTTATTTTCTTGTTTCCACAACTTGTTCTGGAAAATAATTTTTCAAGACTATTTTAAGAACAATAAAATAGAAAACACTATCAAACATATCCTTAGATACTCTTGTATTTACTTATGTTATACTCCTTTTTTTATGTTTAAATTTGTTCGAAATAATTAGCAAAGGCATGTTTTTCTTGGGTGAAAATTGTTGGTTATTTAAAGGCATGAATGCGGTTGCAGAGTTTTTTTTTTTAACCGTATGTCAATTATATTCCTTTTGCATTTGTGCTGTTACTACTGGTTGAAGGTTTGGTTGTCAAATTTATTTTCATGGTTTGAGAACAAGAGCCTATATATTGGGGAACTATTAAGTCCGAAGCATGAAACTGTGAAATGATCTTATGATATCATTACTGATCATCTCATTTTAAATTTTGAAAAAGTTTCGAGTTTTTAAAATTATCCTCATACTAGTCCTTTCTGTACTTTCTTTTACAATTAAGGTGTTTACATTGGGGTTTATAGCTGAAGATTTCTCTCTGGCTCAGCCACCTCTCTTGGAATCTAGTTTAATCCTCACCCCTAATGACAATATTTTATCTATTACTCCCTCCGATCCTATTACAAGGTGTTATTTAAAAAATTTGTCTGGTCCAAAATATAAGATGTTAAGTAATAAATTTAATTTTAGTTTTAATTTTACCATTATTAAATGCTTTCATTACAAGTTTCAATTAATTTCTCTCTCCTCCTATTTAATGTATTTTTATTCTCTCCTTAAGGATAAAATGAGAATGTCAGAAATTTTTTTCATTAATTCTAGACTGCAACCAATTTTTCTTAATCTACATACGGTAGTTAAAAACATCTTATAATAGGGACCGGAGGGAGTACATGGTTCCCCTTTTTCGATAGATATGTTCACGTTCAATGGACTATTAATTAATTATGAGAAATTAGTAGACATGTTTATGCAGTTTACTCTGTTAACTTTAATTTTTGTATTAGCTCTCTCTCTCTCTCTCTATATATATAAATCTGGTCAATTAGGACAATCTTGCTTTTTTCTGTTTGGCTAATGAGGGTGAATTGAGCTATAACATAAATAGACTAATCTGCTAAATATAGTCAACAGATCAATGGAGTCGTTATAGTTTACATGTTCAAGCAAAAATCTAGAGATGGAAAGTAGAAAGAAATATAAGAAATAAGGAACGCAGTTTTTGACCCAAGGAATTTATCTTGATTTGGCCAATAACAAAAGGTCTGCATCCAATCCTTTTTACTGCATGTTATCAACTAGTTTTTATCCATGTACAAGTAATAAATAAACAAAAATTTGTTCGCTAATAATAAACAGCTAACTGTATATACAAATATCCTCTACAATAAAGATGCTATGCAAGATGTAGCATTGGAAGCATCAATAGATAAGAAGTTTTCACTCACTAGGTTTTGTTCCTATATACTTCATTTGTTTCAAAATGTAAAATGTAAAAGATATTTTTAAATATGTTTTATTCTAAAATATAATAAATAAATAATTTTTATTTGATAAATTAATATATATTTTTTAATTTTTCTTTTAATTAATATAGGCTTATTATTATAACACATGAGTTCAAAAAAAGTTAAGTGAAAACATTAAATCATATTTGTAGAATTTTTTTTATTTGTGATATATTTAAAATATCTGATTATTTTCTTAATTCTGATAATTTAATTATTTGTTTCTTATATTTTGGAACTGATAAAGTATGTATATATATATATATGTGGCTTCTTATTGCTTCATGAATTCCTCTTCAATTTATAGTCTTTACAATGGCTTGAGACACCATTGCAGTTAATCCCACAATTGATTCTGAATGGATCTGCATTAATATTGAATCCCTTTTAATTCATGATCTTGTTAAATGTTGTTCTTGGCCACCAATAGCCAATGACTTCCCATTGAGTTGGAGCCTTAATTGGAATTTCCAATTCCTTCCATAATTTGGTCAACATTAATACTTCCTCCGTTCCGCTATATAGTGCACTTTTTTGAGAAATTAATATTTCATAATATAGTGTACTTTACGAATTACGTAGTATAATTTTTTTCTCTTTTCAAGATTACTCCTAATTAATAAACTCAAATATTTATTTATTATTAAAATATTTCATTCTCAAAACATTTAATGAGGGTAATTTGAGAAAAAGTGGAAAATTTTGTTAGTTATTAATTATTATTTTGGTCTGTATATGATAGTTAAAAGTACACTATAAACTGAAATAGAGAGAGTAAAAGATATGCTATGAAAGTAAACCTATTCGGCTACAAAGGCTATTCGATCACAAGCATCATAAATATCCGCAAAAAGAATTTTGGGCTCCATTCTAATGTTGGGTTTGACTTAAGAGATTAGAGGAATTTTTAATAAAGGAGATTGGAGAAAAAAAGATTGAAGGGGTTTGAAATTATCTTATTTGGTGGGATAAGAGAGAAGAAATTGAAAAAATTTTAATAAAATCTTATTTGATTTAGGAGGAGATTAGAAGGGATTGAGTAATAAATACTCCATCTCTTCTAAAAAATCCTAATTTGTGGTGGGAGAGAGAATTCTCCAATCTTTAGAACCAAACAAAATGAGATGATTTAATCCCCTCCCACCTCTTTAAAAAACTTTCCCAAACAAATTCAGCCTAAAACACAAAGAGGATATCATATCTTGTAGATCAAAAACAAATTCAATGAAAGGGATAAATCAATGAAAGGATCAATGCAAATGCATCACAATCTGATGTTACAGCCACAAACTAGAAAAAGAGGAGAATCCAAAAATATAAAGTAAAAATAAAGACCTAGCGTTTCACACAAGTATTAAAAACCCTAAAATAAGGGTCGAAATTAAACAAATTAGAGAAAATGAAAATGTGAAGAGAATTAAGAAAAAACCAAAAGTGATGTAAAATGCAATACAAATCCAAGTAGCGTTCCACACAAGTATCACAATTTATTTCTTTGCGTTAACTTATTATAAAAACGAACTTTTAATATTGTATAAATTTTAATACTCCCACTAGTTTCAAATATACGTGGATGATAGAAGAGTTTTAATTGTTCAAAATATAAGTTATATTTGTATTATTAAATAAATTTTCCTTAAACATACCTCTTCAAGTATGCTGAACAAAAATAATGCAATTTATTATTGGAAATATATAGCATTTAATTAGTGATAAACCTTAAAAATAAATAAAATTTGACACAAATTTAATAAGTTTAATTTTTCTTAACATTTGTGAAATAGTTAAAAATGACTCATATTTAAAAATAGATGAAGTGTTGTATAAATACCTTCTACATTTAACTAGAAAATATGATTAGAAAAAATATTTCATTGTCTAAAATGTTTAATGGAAAAAATATTTGATCTGTACCAAGATAGAAAAAATGAGAATAAAAAGTTTAAGTAATTATTTTCAATATAAATATATTTATTTTTTATTTTTTACAATAAAATATATTAAAACTATTTTTAATTTTTATTAATAATAAATTAATGCAGTATAAAAACACGTAGCAAATATTTTTATTACAAATAATAAAAACAATACTATTTTTTAAAATTTTATATTTATTTTCACCTATTATAAATACCACTTTTTTAATATTCACCAGGTAAAACTTATAGTTTGATATAATAAAGGGGGGTAATTTGATTAAAATAATTTAACAAATCCTTTTAATTATAAATTCAGGCTAATATTTTATTTTCCTTTTTAAATACGAAAACATATTTTTAATACATTAAGATTGTGGAAATAATTTAAAAATTGTAAAAAGAAATTTAAAATAATGAAGAAATTAAAAATTAAAAACTTGAAATAAATTAAAAACTTGAATTTTGTAAAATTTATGAAATAAATGTTAAAATCTGAATTTTTTATATTTCCATTTGGAATGTGATTTAATTAATGCAAAATTTTAAATAAAACCAATTAATTGGTTGATAATAATAAAGGCCTCATAATAAAAGCATTAATTTTTTATTTATGTGATAGTGAATTATTAGAATTTATAATTTAAAAAAATAAATTCAAATGTGAGATTGTAATAAGAATTAAGAATTTCCAAACTAAAAAAAAAGGGGAGACTGAAGGCTCAAAGAGACATTCAAAATAGCTTCAGCAACTGCGTTTGTTTCACTTCAGGAGTTGCTGCTTGGTGCTCGGTACTCAGTATTCTATGTTCAGTGGTGAGAGGTCATTTCTGAAGCTTTGAAACTGAAAGCTAGGGTTTTGGGCAAGAAAGGAGGGCATGGAGGCCGCAGTCGTCGATACTGGCTCAAAGCTTCTCAAAGCGGGATTCGCAATTCCCGATCAGGCTCCAGCTATGGTAATTAATCAATGAAGCAGCTCAATTCTTCCTTTTCTCTATCTTATTGCTGAGAAAATTAGCCCATTAGATCGAAAAAAAGGAAAATTTTTATGAACCTCGCCCATTCTGCTTGTTGCTGTAAACAGAACGATACCCTTTTCTAATATCTGAAGACTCTGTGTGAGTGTGTGTGTGTGTGTGAGAGAGAGAGCGAAGACTTTATTTTGCTTATCTCAGTTAGAGGAAAACTTCCTCAGTGTTTGGTTGCTTAGAGAAATTATTCTTTTATGTCGCTTCGGAAAAGTTGCTAAATGTATTAACCTTTGTAGAGAATTGGGATGAGGATAAATATTCCCGTAGAAGGTTAATGCGTTAGTGACTACTTGACATGATGCTAATGACTTTGTAATTGATGATTTGTGTTGACAGCAAATTTATTCTATTGAAATTATCAGAGAAAGTCGCCGTTAGTGAGATGTGCATCTTTTGAACTTTGCATTGACATGCTTACCTGAACAATTTTTGGGTCATTTCAACTTCTGCCATGTTACTTTGGTGGTGTTATAAAGCTTTTGCAATAATATTATCTCCGTCGTTCATATATTTATGTTTAAGTCAGTTCTTTGACATTGTTAATTTCTAATTATTATTGGCTGTGTAATCTTACTCATGCTCTTTCTTCCTGAGTTCACCACAAAATGCATTTTCATGCATGATAGATTAGATAAGTTGTTTCCCAGTGAATGATTTAGATGATGAACTCTTGTTAGGTCTTCCATATTTTTTTTAACTTATTTTTTCTTATCATCTTAAATTTGTGTCCCCCTAATTGTTGTTCCTTTGCTATGATTCAGATAATTCCTACTCAAATGAAACGCATGCTTGATGATGGATCACTGACTGATAATTCACTAGTCGATGATGTTACCGTTGATCCAATTGTGAGAGGATTTGTCAGAGACTGGGATGCGATGGAGGATTTGTTGCACCATGTTTTGTATACTGGCCTTGGATGGGAAATGGGCAATGAAGGACAAATTCTATTTACAGATCCTCTCTGTACCCCAAAGGTTTGAGAAGTTTATTTTTGTTGTCTTCTCTTTTAGATGAATAATTTATAATTGAAGTTCCCCTTGAAGTTTGTGGGAATGACTGTAAACTGAATTTTCATGCAGAACTTACTTTCCACCCCATTTGGCCTATTAGACTGAGGTTTAGTGGACTAACACCCCATCCAGCTCTGTTAACAAAATATTCTTTGTAACCCATGTTCAAACCATGGAACCGCAAAAGCTGCTCAAATCCTTGACAAATGACTGTTGATATCAACAGTCATCTTTCTTATTAAAAGCTTACTTTATCAACTCTGTTAAAGCATAGTGTCAATGAATGTTGACATAATACCTTAATCAAAGTAGTTTTAGATTGCTTCTTTATGACAATGATTTGGAAATGACCATATAGTTAGTTTTTACTCAAAACTTACTATCCACCCCCTTTGACCTAGTAGACTAAGACCTAGTGTTATCCCATCCAACTTTGTTGACAGAATATTCTTTATAACCCATGTTCAAACCATGTTTTACTACAAAAGCTGCTGACATTGCTAACAAATGACTGTTGATATCAACCTTCTTCTTTCTTAAAACATAACTTCAATGAATGTCAGCACTGTGCCTTTAGGTGATAAAACAACAAAGAGGAGAGAGAAAATGTAGTTTTTCCCCCCAATATGTTTGGAATGGGAGACAATCAACAAAGTTTCCCATAAGTACTTAAGCTTGTTAGTATTTAACACTACGTGAATAGTTGGGTTTACATTAATGGCACCGAGTATTGGTGCCAAAAGATAATGAAAAAGTTATTCAACTTAACAGAGTTGGATGGGGTATTAGCCTACCAAATCAAAAGGTGTGGAATTTAGGTTTTTAAGTTGAAATTGAGTTTACTATCCTTCCACGTACTTGAAGGGGGTGAAATGTAATTTACTATTGTTAAATTTATTAGTCCACTGCATCTCTGGAGTGTCTGTGTGGTCGCATGTGCATTTTTGCAGCTTCTTGTTTATATGCATGTGCTTTCTCCTTTCCCTTATACTTGTTCGCGGATAGATATCATTCTAGACATTTTTGGCCAGAATATCAAACTGTCTAGAATAATATTTGCAAACTATTAAGAATGAAAATATCATTCTAGACAGTTTGCATCTTCTTTTTGTGTATGCATGAGTGATACTAGATTCTAAGTTGTGCCTGATTTTCTCTTCTGGCTTTCTTGGATTAAAATTGCCAGTAATATTTTCATGGTCATGCACCTTTTTTCCTCATTAACAGAAGCATGCATAGTTTTTTTCAGGCTAATAAAGAGCAGTTAGTACAACTAATGTTTGAAACATTCAACATATCAGGCTTTTATGCCTCAGAACAAGCAGTGTTATCACTATATGCTGTGGGACGTATCTCAGGATGCACAGTTGACATTGGTCATGGAAAAATAGGTATGCATAGCCGAAACCATGTGAAATTTATCTACAATATTTTCAGATTACGCGTGGTTGTTTAAGAAGCCTTTCAGATTTGTTTGCATTAATATATTTTTACGTTGAATAGATGGTTTCTTTGATATCCTTGCTGAGAGTAAAACCAACTGACTGTTTTGAGTGTGGAAGTATGCCACCTCTATGGCGTAATCATGTGGTATTTGTGCACATAGGGATCCAAGATAGCTAGACATCTGATATGACAAAGGTAGAATCAAATATCCTTATAGAGCTTATCACTAAGCAATTATGATGGCTTAGATAATTCCTCCGTCAAGTGCTATTGCATATGCATTGTATCTTGCCTATTTTTCATGCCATATTTTTGCAATTTTATCTATCATCCAGGTTGTCTGCAAGAGAATCAGATGTTTAGGCCTGTCTATTAACTAATTTTACTAAGAGTCCTGGTATTTATTCATTGTTAGTCCTCATTTGTATCTTTCTTCTTTCTTATAAAAAAATCTATCAAAAGTAATGCTATGTTTGGTATGAAGGAGTTATTTTGAGGGAAATGGAAAGAGAGAAGGAAAAGGAGAAAAGAGTTCCATAAAAGGACTATTTTATATTTATAGAAAGTTTGCATGATGTGTACCAAATAAATTTTATAGGAATTTCTCTCTCATTCTTCCTTTCATGATACCTCTTTCATATGTATCAAACCTAGCCTAAATTCTTGTAAAACCAAAGCATTATCATTGCATTCCTTTGGGTACGCCATATTTATCAAAGAAATACAAATAAGATAGAGCTACTAATGTGTTGTAAGATGGTAAATACATGTCCAAATTTTGTTTTTATAGATCTTAGTTTGAGATGGCCATTTTCTTCAATTCTATTATGGTATTTGTCCTCGAAGTACATATAGTTGACTGGGTATCACTCTCCATATGTCCATGGGGTCCTATACCTGCTACTTGTTAATCACAACTTCATCAATTTGGCTTTGTTACCAGATATTGCCCCAGTAATTGAGGGTGCTGTTCATCACATTGCCTCAAAAAGATTTGAGTTTGGAGGTGTTGATTTGACAAATTTCCTGGCTCAAGAACTTGGCAAGTCAAATCCACTAGTAAGTATCAGCATGTCTGAGGTTGAGAAAATAAAAGAGCAGTACTCATGTTGTGCTGAAGATGAATTAGCTTATCGGAAGACCCAAGCTTCTTGTGTTGCTGAGAAGCATACCCTTCCTGATGGACAGGTCTGCCTTTTAGGTTCCCTATTTGAGATATGATGCTTGCTCTTTTAAGTTTTAATTGATATTGATTTTAAGGTTAGTAGATTTTGGTATTTTCTTTAGTTAAATTGGTATGACGACTTGGCAACATAGCCTAGGTGGGAATTGATAGAGTTTCCAAGAGTGGAATGGAAGTGAAGATATAAAGGTGGGGTGAAGAATCAATGATAAAATTTGGGAAGGGCTAGTTGGATCCTTGTGCTTAATTAAAACAAACTCATGAGCAGAACGGAGGATGATAACTGTTACTCTGAACTTCTGATCATGCTGAATGTGCTATTTACTTTGATAATTAGATGAACAAGCTCTTTTTAAGGAACCTCTTTGTAAGTACTAATTATGTCAGCAATTTGAACATTTTATCTGACGTTTAGATTTCTCAAAAAAGAAGCATAGTAGTATATGCCCCGCAAAGACTGTTGGAGCTAACTGGATTTAATTGAAGGAGGATCTAGAATGCAGGTTCTAACTTACAGGAATTTATTTAAGCATTCAGAATATTCTATAATGTGATCTAACAGTTGAAATACTTTTTCAGGTGATAACAATTGGGAGGGAAAGGTATACTGTTGGTGAGGCTTTATTCCAGCCAAGTCTATTGGGTTTAGAGACACATGGAATTGTTGAACAGCTGGTACGAACTATTTCAACTGTGTCATCGGATAATCATCGACAACTGCTGGAAAATACTGTGGTTTGTGGTGGCCCTTCTGCTATGAGTGGTAAATTTTTATCTTCATTAGTTCCCATGCACATAGGATGAGCTTGATATGAACTTCTGTTCCGTTATATTTTCTCTTCTTGCCCCATTTCAAGAGTACATAGTGCAGGTCTTTGGTCCATGCATTGGTGTTTTATTATATAGAAATTGTAAAATATATCTACTCGTGAGTGTAAGGGCTCCCAAGTTTCTGGTTTAGAATGGAATACAAAACTGAATGCTGGGCCCTCAAATGGACTATTGTCTAATTAGAAATTTGGATAACAACAAAAGGAGATTATAAATTCAAGTGAATTTTATCATGGAGTTATTGCTAAGGCAGGATAGTTTTTCTTTTTTAGGGACCAACATCAAATGGGAATACGACCTAATTACTCTATGTTTTTTTTTTGGTTGATTGCTATTATTATTTTTATTGCTCTTAATATATATTTCTTCATTCTTAAACTATCTGAGAGGATAGAGTTTAATTGAAATCTGAAACCATTTTCTAATGCTCTGATTGAGGTATGCAAGGATGAAGGGGAATTCCAATTTGAACTTATGCGGTGGTATTTCTTACTAGTGCTATGATAGCCAAACATGTATTTGCCAAGTATGTTTGTATTTCCCATTTTGTGGCTACTATAGTAACACTACCAATAATTTATTATCAACTACTTCTCCACCTTTCTATTAAACTCTCATAGACATTTCTCCTTGAAGAAATATGGAGCAGAAATGTTGAAAAATGAATCTGAAACTTATTCATTTGCAAAGCTAGGTGAGTATACAATTACACATACATAGGTGGGAGAGAGAATCTGATTTCATTGCCTACAAACAAAGAAGCTAATGGCTAAAAATAAACTCCTAATCTCTGCTATAAAAACTGAGAAGCAGGGGGCAACAATAAGGAAACAAATATAAGAAATAAAGAGCTAAAATCGATGGAAACAAAAAAGGAAAACGGCTATTAGATCCACTCTCGTTTATGGGAAAGCTGTTGCTGTACTTCTAACAGGTTTATGCGATTTCTTATTGTAGGTTTTGAAGACAGGTTTCAGAAGGAAGCTAACCTGACGTCATCTGCTGTTCGACCCACCCTTGTTAAGGTAATTTGCTTACCTAGTAATTTTATAAAACAAATCATTGACATCAGGTTCACAATTTGGAGGCGACTGATTCCTTAAGTTCAGTGACTGTGTGGTAGTTAAATATAGGATTCACATATCTACCATTTTCCCAATCCTTGTGCAAATCATAAGTGGTCAAAGTCTCAGACCAGTATAAACATGGTTTTACCATTTTACTCCTGCTCTTTGTTAATATCAACCTCTTGTTAATATCTACCATTTTCATAGGCCGATTGTGAATACCAACGTCCTACCATCTTCCTTAAACTTATTACATGTAAAGTGCTAATAAGAGAACATACTGTTGATACCCCTTGTTGAAATATTTTGAGAATTTCCAGCTGATTACTATCTTAATTTTGCATGTGTACTAATAAATTAGAATATTGCATTATTATAATTATTATGTTATTATTTTATTCTATTTTCCTTGCTTATTGAAATTTCTTTTCACAGAGAATGAATTTGATTCAGTAACGTCAGATTATAACAACCTTTATGTTGCAAACCTATAGATTTTTAGTTTTACTCTAGTAAATTTTAACATCAGATGTTGGTGAGAGAAAGATTTCTGCCTCTTTGTGCATGCATAACAAAAAAAGCTGTTTCTCTTGAGGAATATTCTTCATTCTCAAATTGGATTGTATGATTAATAGAAGCTTGGTTCCATTTTGATTAATAGAAGTCATTCGTCAGCTTAGTTGTTCGATGGTGTGATCAGATTTTTAACTGGAGAAAATAAATAACCATGAAGGCATATATACCACAAACTGAGAGAATAAGAATAGATATTCTATTATAGTTTCATCAATATTTGCACTGTTTTGCATTTTTTTTACCAAATAAGAATCAAGAAACAAAATATAGATTGGTCGGTCTGCTGATAAATTCTTTTTGAATAAATTCTTGTGAGAAGTTAAAAGTTCATCAAGCCAGAATGTCATTTAGGTTAACTGAATACCTAGTTTAGTTTAAACTTTGTATTAACTTCCAACTACTAATAATCACGTATTCCCATGCTTCCTGAACGGATTACGAAAAATTGGCTGGTTATCTTTATAACTCATCTTACAGTGCTATATACTTTAATAAAAAAAAAAATCGCATGAGCTTTAAGTTTTCATGTTCTAATTTTTCCCCATGGCATTTTTGTCTTGTTGCAGCCTCCAGAATACATGCCAGAAAATTTAACCACATATTCAGCATGGGTGGGAGGTGCCATACTCGCCAAAGTAGTTTTCCCACAAAATCAGCATGTAACTAAGGCAGACTACGATGAAACCGGACCTTCCATTGTTCACCGGAAATGTTTCTGACGGCATTCATCAACACGATCTCTTCAAATGTCTAGTTTCTTCACAGCAACTTGTAATGTAACAGGTAGTAGCAGACCTTGGATTGACTCTGAATTCTATTTAAGCTGGAAGCATTGAAGTCTATTTGCTCATGTTATCTTGAAAAGAAGTAAATGTTTGTTAGCTCAAGGCAATCATGTTTCTTTGAACTTAAGTGTCTAGACATGGGTAGATGATTTTAGCAAAACTTGTTCTTGGACAAAGTCACATATTTGATGTGTTGATCGTGAGTAGGAAGGTTATTAGGTGTAAATTTTAAAAAAATATAAAGTCCTAGATTTTAAATTTCCCTTAGTTTAATGGTGATTTGATTTACAAAAAATAACTTAATAAATTTTAAAAAGAAATATAAATATTTCAAATAGATCTTTTTTTTTTATAAATATTACTTTGGAGATAGTAGCATTTTAAGTGTTTGTTTATGGTATTATCTTTTCGTTAGGTTAGTAATAAAGTGAACTTATCATTAGCAGTTTGTTTTTTTTGGTAACATTAGTAGTTTGTTTTTACTATAATATGCTAATATTTTCAACATGGGAACATGTTATTAACGTCTATTCATTGCGTGTGCAAAATATATCATAAAATATATTTATAGCAAAATATATCATAAAATCTATTTAAAACTTGATGTAATTTTATATTTGGATTTATGTACAAATTAGATTGGATTAGGTGCAATTTGTTATATATAAATAGGTAAATAAATTTTAATAGCAGGCTGGGCTCTTTGACTGCGAGGAGGGATAAGTAAACTAGAAATTAATCTCGTGTGTTGGGATTTTTTTTTTCCCCAGCAACCTCATGTATTGTGTTTGAAGAATGTAAGGTGATGTTAATACAGTTTGTTATAAATTTTATATTTAGCTAGGTAAGTTTTTTTTATATATTACAATAAGTCTGAAAAATAGGTTACATTATTTATGTTGTATAAACAATGCTGCCCAATATAAATTTTATTATATACTTATATATTAATATTAAATATTGATGATTAGTGGGACCCTTCTAGTTCTGTTACCAAACCTAATCAGCTCTTCTTCATTTTGAGGCGTAGGCATTGGGTAGAGCAGAGGAGCCAATGACATAGCCACGTGCATTTCTTCTACTTCTACTTCTACTTCTCTAGGTATAGGATGTACATAGCCCCCAGAATAAAAAAAGGTCGGATGTACATTTGATGTTTATCGCACAGAAAAATTTAAATTTTATCAATTGTTTTTTCTTTTTATTTTAAGATAGTTGAACAGTTCAATCTTAATTGCAACTCTCATACAAACTTTATTTTTAGAAATTTTTACACAAACTAAAGCATCTATTAAATAATTTAAAATATTATAAAATTTAATAGTATTTATCATAATAATTTTAACTTAATATTCTGTTAAATAATTTATTTGATATTAATAAAAGAATAAAATATAAAGTAAGTTATTAATATTTTATTAAAATTTTAAAATGATAAATGTTGTGAAAATTTTTAAAAATCCTAAAGTCACAAATTTTATAAGTGAAGGAATTATATTTTAAAAGCATTCAAGTTTCTTGATTTTTTTTTTTCCAATGGATTTAGTTTGAGCACAATATAATCAGAATTTTTTTTAACTTTTTATTATTTTTAAAAGTTTAAATAAACACATTAAAAATTATTAAAAATATTTTAAAAAATCTTTTTTCATTAAAAAAAAAACTTAAACAAGCAAACCTTTAGCTGGGGATCACTTCAATTTTGAGTGGGACTAAGTTACATCAATATTCTATAGTCAAGTCCCAAGTTACAGCAATATTGTATTTTAGTTAACACAATTTATTGCTATTGGACCTTGTTGTTTCTATGACTCGGCATTTTTGTGACGGCGATAGAATAGCATTATGAAGCTACGCAAATCATAGCCAATCCTATCATTATAATATTATTATAAATATAAATATATTTTACATATATAATATACGTGTGTATATGTGTGCTATATATATATATACACGCTAGTAGGAACTAGGGTTCCATTACGTTGCACAAAAGCTTGCACCTAATAATTGATAGTACTTTTCAGACATATTTAATTCATCGACAAACAGTTCAAATGATAGATTCTCGTTTACTTATAAATAAACTTGAAATATTTAAAATACAAAGAATAAACTAATTATGAGTAAAAGTCTAAGAATAAAATAAAAAGATTTTAAGTGAAAACTTACTCATGATATGCTTATACATTTATTTTAGGACATGGATTCTTTCAATTTTGAAATTGGATATAATATTTTTTATATGACAGTGTTACAGTAATTACAGGAGAAAAATGGACTATAATTTTAATAATTATATTTTCTATACTTATTTCATTATTTATATAACCCTCATATTACATAAAAAACAAAGAATAATTTTTATAACTCTCATAAATTGAAATTGTACAAGTTTTTTCTGTTGAAAATATGTATAGCTAAATGCACACTTTTAGTCCCTTAGTTTTATACTAGGTTTTATTTTAGTTCATTAATTTTATTTTTTTTCTTTTAATCCTTTAATTTTTAAAATACAATACAAAATTTTTCTATTACTAACATAATTAACTATATTAATCTGAAATGCTGACAAAGTATTCTCACATGTTGATAAAATATTATTTAATGTTAACACATGCCAATTTTTATTGTCAAATCATTAATATTATCATGTATTCATTAATCTTGAGTTTAAAATGTTTTAAAATTAAATTAAAAAATTAAAAATAAATAATTACAAATAATTAACCAACTTCTAAAATATTAATTTTAAGATTTTTTGTCATAAGTTGGATAAATGTATAAGTATTTAAAAATACTTTATTAACATTTGAGAATATTTTATTAATATTTTTTGTTAACAAAGATAATGGTGTTAGTAGTTTGGAAACTTTTGATTGTTTTTAAAAAATTAAAGAATTAAAAAGAAAAAAAAATAAAGTATTGATAATATTATAAGTACTTTTATTAATATTCATAACGTGCATTAGACAACTAAGCGCCCGTTTGGTTTGTCTTTTTATAAAAGTACTTTTAAAATAATCACAATTTACAAAAATGAAGTTTAAATAAAAGTAGAGTAGTTTACTAAAAGCTGTTTGGATGAAAAAGAAAAAAATAATAATTAAAAAGTACAGTTACGTTTTGAAAATTGGGAACCAAACAAGCACCGAGACTTTCACAATAGACCCCACATTAAATATCTTTGTTTATACCCCTCTTTTTCTAACACCCACTCATATTTTGTGATTTTGTCCATTGATATTCTTCCAGTTGGAATTTAATGCCATGCGCCTATCACTTCCAAAGTCACCACAACATCTTATATTCTTAGGGTGTGTTTGGATTAGATTATGAATAAGTGATTATGAGGATAAGTGATTATTTATAAGTGATTATGAAAATAAGTGATTATGTCAAAAGTGATTTGTGTTTGGATATTTTTACCTCATAAGTGATTTTGAGAAAAGAAATGTATTTGGATATTGGAGTTTAAGTGATTATTGGGTGGATAATGAGAAGAAAAAATGAAATAAGTGATTATGAGATGATAAGTGATTATCATAAGCTGAAATTTTCAGCTTTTTCCATAAGCACTTATTTGAGGCTTAAGTGCTTATTAAAAAACTGTTTTCGTTTGGCAACTCCATCACATAAGCACCTATGGACCCCATAAGTGCTTAAAATTACTATCCAAACAGGCTCTTAGCCACTTGTAGGAAGAAAGGGGAGTAAGAGACAATGTAGGATTTAGAGACAATAATATAAAAGGGGCCGGACCACCACTTTGTGTACCTCACATCTCACTCTCTCACTTTTATTATTTTTTGCCACATCATAAAACCTAAACATTTTTGTTTCCTACAGCTGAAGTCTAATACTGCATGCCATTAAATCGATTTATCGAGGTATTGAAGCAAACAACACTAGTCACAACTTTTATTTTGGTTTTGGATTTGAGGTGTCGGCCATCAAGTGTGTTTGCTCTTTTTTTTTTTTTTTAATTCTTCACTTTGCTGTGTTTAATTTTTTTAATATCTATAGTGATAGAAAATGTCAAATAGAAAATATGAATCTAGCATTTAAAAATTAAATAAAAAAGAAAGGCTAAAAAATTAATTCAATCTCAATGTAGTGCTCTTGATAAATTTGTTACTATTCATAATAAAAAAAGATGAAACAAGAAGTTCACTTAATGAAAAAAATGACAAATACAAGATAGATTAAATGGATTAACTATATTATCTAATATTGGAAGTGAAATGTTATAATTAGTTGATTAAAAAATTTTGATAACTAACTTTGCAGTGCAAAAAACAAGAAAAATGATATGATGATTTGTAAATTACATCATATTAGGTCCCTTCAACTATTTTGCCCTAAGCATCAAAATGGCTTAGCACGATCATAAATATAGATCATTTTTAATTATCTTACACATATTAAGAAATGTTGGCTATATTCTTAAATTTATTAAAAAAATTTCAATACTTCCAACGTTATCATTATTAAATACATTAAATACTACATCTCTTAATTGTATAATAAACAAACAAGGGTATATATGGAAAAAAAACACTAGTTGATTATAAAATATTGATAACTAACTTTGCAAGGCAAAAAACAAGAAAAAATGATATGATGATTTGTAAATTACATCATATTAGGCCCCTTCAATAATTTTACCTAAAGCATCAAAATTGCTTAGTACAGTCATAAATGTAGATCATTTTTAATTACCTTATACATATTAAGAAATGTTGGCTATATTCTTAAATTTATTAAAAAAATTTCAATACTTCCAACGTTATCATTATTAAATACATTAAATACTACATCTCTTAATTGTATAATAAACAAACAAGGGTACATATGGAAAAAAAAAACACTAGTTGATTATAAAATATTGATAACTAACTTTGCAAGGCAAAAAGCAAGAAAAAATGATATGATGATTTGTAAATTACATCATATTAGGCCCCTTCAACAATTTTACCTTAAGCATCAAAATTGCTTAGTACAGCCATAAATATAGATAATTTTTAATTATCTTACACATATTAAGAAATGCTGGCTATATTCTTAAATTTGTTAAAAAAATTTCAATACTTCCAACATTATCATTATTAAATACATTAAATACTACACCTCTTAATTGTATAATAAACAAATAAGGGTACATATGGAAAAAAAAAATTCATGCTTGAAACAACCTTTCAAAGTAACTAATATTTAGAACTATAGATTTCTTTTAGAAGATCACTAATAGTAGGATGGTATTTTGACCATTCTTTCATATATGGACATGAAATGGAAGAAGATTCAACATCCCATTACAGTCAAAATCCCTTTAATATTAATATATAAATATAAAATTTATAATAAATTAAATTATTCATGACTCATACTTTTTTAATTAAATTCTATCCACTATATGAAAAAAAACGTGTTGAATTAAACTGAATCCCTATAGCAAAATCCAAAAAAAAAAAATCCATAATTCCTATAGCAAAAGATGTACATGTAGTCAGGAAAGAGAGGCTAAAAAAAGTGAGGAGTAACCAAAGATATTCTCGCCATTCTTTTTGGTGCGGTCTCTGTGCTGCTTTTAAGGAGTAACATATAATTTAGATTGTTTTGATTTTATTTTTTAAATTTCTAATTACTATTTTTAATTTATTAAATATCTAATTTTATTTTGAATTTTAAATAAAAATAAAAATATTAAAATATAATTTTTTAAATTTTAATATTTTTGTTACTTCTCAACGCCAGCAAATTTTTTCTAAAAAGAAGAAAGCTGAAAATTGGAGTATCTCCTAAAAAAAGTAAAACTAATTTGTTAAAGATAAAAAACTTATTTTTCAATCTTTAATTACTAGTTTTTTTAACATGCTCTACCTTCTTAAATACACGTTCTTTTAAATCATTTGACTTGTAAAAAATAATTTCATTCAAAATATTTGACAAATATAAAAATATTAATGAAAGTTCTTGTCTAATGATTTTAATTTTATCAACTAAATTTTAATTATAATTTTTTTTATGAATTACATTTAAAAATACTTGAAAATAAAAAATTAATGAATATTCCAAGTTATGAATGAGCAATAGAGCAATAGGGGGCCTAAATTAGAGGCTCCAATTTCATTCCCTTTTGTTATAAAAAAATTAGAGGCTCCAATTGCATGCTCACGCATGAGAATCTAATAATCAATTTGGCCCACAATTCAACAAGTACAACTGTACAAGCCACTAAATGAATTTTATTTTAAATAATTTTTATCCTTTAATTATTTTAAATGGTTCAAATTTGCTTAAAACATTTTTATTTTATTAAACATAAATTAATTAAAAATAAGTAATTTAAAAAAAATCAAATCCTTAACCCTTACTCTCCTTACACTGAAATTATAATTAATAAGCACCATTATCTTTCTCTCCTTTTGCCCTCACCTCATCATCATACTTTAATATCACAATTAGTGGAGCCTTTGCTGCGAAATTAAAAAGAAAATAAATATAAAATACATATAATTAAGCTAACAAAAGTTGATTTAGTTAATAATCATGCAACTCATAACTTATAAGGACGTGAGTTCAAATTTTATGTACTAATATTAAAACCTTATTAATAAATAATTTATAAATATGTAAAGACTCATTTAAGCTGTGAGCATTGTCTAGTCTTTTGTGAGACTTTGGATCTAAGATCTAATTCACTTAAATTTTTTATTATAATAAAATACATATAATTAATTAAGCGGGTCACTAACATTACATGGAGTGTAAAAATTGCGTTATTTATAATTTATAAATAATGTGGTTTGATATGGATCGATATCATGTTACATAAATATAATATGTTCTTTAAAAAATAATTCATAATATTTAGAAAGCCGCATTATTTGTTAATATAACTCAGCTTAAACTTTGTGTATCATATGGAACCTACCTTTGGTTTTTCTATAATATATTAATTTGGAATTTTTGAACTCTTAGTTTGTCTATCCAAATTTATTGAAAGAGGAGCGCCGGCCGGTTAATGCATCCAGGTCATGAAAAGGATAAAGGTAAAAATTTCATCTTCTCCACTGTTTTACAGACATTCTCATTCCATTTTACATAATTCCTTTCTGTAAAGTATGCAAGTGAAAATCTACAGGCCCATAAATAGTGTAACAATATGCAAGTGAAAATCTACAGGCCCATAAATAATGTAGCCTGTTACATAGGTCTGAATTTCATATATTTGATGGGACTTACAATCTAATTTTTAAAAAATAGTTTCAATCTAAATTTTGTAAAACACCTTATAATATATATAGGATAGAAAGAGTAATTTCTTTCCATCAAAGTATATAAGTGAGATCTAGAGACTAGCACACTAGAAATTAGAAAAAGTGATATAGCAACCCCAGATGCCATATATTTTTAAAAGTGATTACACAGTACATTTGGAGAGACAGATAAACGCTGACTACAAGAAAAACATATAAATTCCAAACATAGTTATATATTCTTCTTCCCTCAATCCAATCACTGTTGATTATATCACACTCTTCTCGAATTGATCAATATATGAATATATATGAAACATAAGAGGAAGAGATAGAACAGAGAAAGTACATTTTTGGAGTCATCTTCTTTTGAACTAAAGGTCACCAAACCAGCTTATGTGTTTTTATGTGCAGAAGGATAAATGGATTGGTAATGGAAGATTTAAGATCACTGTGGTTCCTCACTTTTCTGTAGCTTCAGCCTCCAATAATTATTTCTCTCCTTTCCGACTTTGTCTGCTTGCAACTTTGTCATTAACTGCGACATATTCCTGCTCAAAATAATAATAACAATAACAATAACATAATTTCATTGTTTCTCTGCTTTAACTGACACTTTGTTTCATCTTCCTCAAATAATTCAGAAACAAGTATGTGTCTTGGATATCATGATAGTTTGCATGTTTTGTCTTAGATTGTTCACACATTCTTGATAATATTTATAAGTTTATTAGTTATTTAGTATTTTTTTCTCATATAATTCATTCAAATATACTTTATTATAATAATTGTTAATTCATCTTAGTGGAGTTTGAAAGTAAAATGATGTGCTAGTTTTATTAATATCTTTGGGAAAAATAGTTAAGGATTCACATTTTATGTTGATGATAGCTGAAGTTTTAAAAATTGATTTTTTATTTAAATAAAAATTATTGCTTTTAATGTATTTCTTAAGAGTTATAACATAATTTTCTCAATATTATAAGGATACTTTGAATTCCTCTGAGTGACCAAAGAAATAGATTACCACTGTATTTCTTAAAGTTCATACTCTTGCACACTAAAATAACAACTAAATCTTCTAAATGGTACAAGAATATTTTAAACTTGTCATCGTTACCTTTAGATGGAAACACCCTCATAATGATATATACAAAATAAGTTAAGATTTTAAGAAAAATGAGTGACAATTCTAGAAAACACTGATAATAACTTATTTCATCATTCTTAAGAAAATTTTTAAGTTGTGAAGTCTGATTAATTACCTCCATTTTCTCTATGAGTTCTGCTGCTGTGTCTGCTATGACCACAATATGCCTTGCGGAGCTCTCTATAAAACCTTCATCAACTCCTTTATCAAATAAGCTCAGCAAGCTGTTGAAATACCCCTCTACATTCAACAATCCAATCTGCACATTCATATTTTCTCCTTTAATATATATATATATATATATTTCATGTCATATTCATTAAAAGAAGTGAAGATTAATCCATTCAAATTGATGTGAGCCATAGGGACCCCATCTTTCAAGCAAATAATTAGTGATTGATTCCTAACTTTTGTGTATAGAATAAATTTAGTTGGGAGAAATTTATCTTTTACCTTCAGTACTTTGAGAGAAATTAGCTCCTATGGTTAGTAAAGGACATTTCTAGTCAATAACAAAAATGAATAAAGATAAAAATTAAAGGAAATTAATCTTACCGGTTTATCATGTATTCCTAATTGAGACCAGGATATCACCGCCAGGAGCTCTTCCAAGGTTCCATAACCTCCTAAACAATGTTAGTAATAACTTCAATCATAAATAATTTATATTTCATGGACTGTTGAAGTGCATGTGCAATATCAATATAATTTATAAGAAACTTGAACGTGTACTATTTATTAGTTATATATAGTGCGACTTACCTTAAACTCCATATAATGCATAGAGCCCGCCTCTAATTCATTAACAAAATGAAAACTTGAAGTTTCAATGGTTGCAAATTTTGAAATGCGTACCAGGAAGTGCTATGAATGCATCAGCATGTTTAGCCATTTCTGACTTCCTCTCATGCATATCTGCCACAGTTTTCTCTTCTCCATAGGTTTCTCCAGATACCTAACAGCGAGGTCTGATCAGTACAAGCCCTTTCCATGATATAAAATTCAGATCAAAAGAAGCGTTTGGTAATTCAGTACCTCGCGAGGCAACAGTGCTTTAGGAATCACTCTAACAAGAAAAAGGTAAGAAACACACAATTAAGTTTATAGATTTAGATATCCAGAAATTAAGCTCACAGTAACTACCTAACGAGATTTTAAGAGAATACATACCCAAGAACATGACAGCCTCCATTGAGCACAGTCTTAGAGATCAAACCCATTAGTCCTAAGCTTCCTCCACCATAGACCAAATCAATCCTCCTTTCGATCTGTCAAACTCCAAGAGCTAATGATTAAACATGCACATGCAGGAGTTTTACAGAGAGTTATAGAAGAAGCCATTGTTATATATATATATATATATTGGAAGGACTAGAGGAAGATATATGTGGTCTCACAAACAATTTAGCAAGCACAAAAGCTGCATCACTAAATGCAGACTTGTTCCCAGAACTGCTGCCGCAGAAGACGCAGATTCGTTTGAAGATTCGTTTTTTCTGCTCATCGTTATTTGGTGCAGATTCAATAATTTCTCGACCTGCTTCTTCTTCCTCCATTGTTTTGCAATAGAAAGGTTTAGAAGAAACAAGTAAAGAGAGGAAAAGTTGGGGAGAAAGACAGGAGAAGAGACAGGTTTGTCAGAGTCTCTAAGAAGCGCCACAACTTTACCCGAAGACTCCCTTTTGTCTACTCCAAAAGAGAACTTGGCGCTGCACCAAAAGCTCATCTCTCCATCTTCTATTATTTTTTATTTGTTATTATTGCTACTATTTTATTAAATTATTCAATATTCACTTTATCTGTTCTTATCAGTCTGAAGGTAGTTAAAAAAATGAAAAAAAAAAGCTCTGAAAAACATGTCGTGATGATGCGTATGGATCACTGAAAAGTGAAATTTAGCTCCGGACAAAATTCAAAAACTTCTCAATAGATCACAAAATTTATATTTTTAAATAAAAATTTAAAATTAAATAAAATAACATCATAAATTAACAAAATAAATTGGATTATATATACACATATATATGTTAAGTTTTATATTTTATTACCAACTAGAAGTCACTCGCTGCAAATGTTGGGGAATTATTACTTTATGCAAGCTTTTGTGAAAATGATAATTATATGTTTAATAATGTAAAAACAATGATTGATTTAGATGATATATATTTGATTTAAAATTAGAAATGAAGGTGAGAAGATTTTAATGATAGGTGTAAATATTGTAAATTGAGAAAAATGCACTGAATTGAATGGCAAATCTGCAGATTTAAAAAGTTTGACCAAAAATCTATAATTTAAAAAAAAATTGTCACATAGATATATGAATAGTAAAACTACAATAATCTAATTCGTTATAATATACTCCCTCCGTTCTTTAATATAAGGGATAAGAGACAAAATCACACAGACTAAGAAAAATAATAAATTTATCAGGAATATAAAGTAGTTTCCAAAAATACCCTAATTTAATGTTAATAACTCTTCCATCATACAATTAATACAAATGAATTATATTGAAAACATATTATCTTAATTAGGAGTATTTTGGGAAAAAATTATTAAATACACCAGATAAACCCCATGTGTCCCATATATTTTGAAATACGAAAACTCTCCCAATTATTTCTTATATTAAGAAACGGAAGGAGTATAGTATTAATATTTTTTTTTTGTCAACTATAATATATTAATACTTTATTATCTCAATCAGAGATGTACGGAGTTACAATTTTCTTGACCTACTTGAAGTTGATAGGAATGACGATCATGAGGCCCAAATTAAAGAATATTTTGATTGCTCAAAATATTTTTGTTTGACACAATTGAGAAAAAAAGCCTTTGAATCCAAAAAGGGGCCTTCTCAAGCTTGTTATGCCTAGATTTTCCAAATATGGGCTCAGTTGGTTGATCCCTTTTTCATTTATCACCCCCCCAAAAAAAAGAAAAAATATCTTTGAAAAGTACGTCATTATTATTCTCAATAGAGCAAGAAAAAAAATAACCGTATGAAATATAACACTAATTTTTGTGACTGAGCTTAAATACGGCTCTTTATATTTTTGTTACTAGGATTTTGAATTAAAACATAAAAGATGCATAATTTTTTTATAATAACATGAGAAGTGTATGATTTAATTAATGAACAATAAATTCATCTAAAAATTATATATTTATTATGTGATTATGAAAGAATTATACATTTTTTTTATTTTAATTATAAAACATGACGACAAAAATAAAATGATCTGCATATAATTTTTTAATTTATACAATGTGAATCATTTAAAACTAAAATTTTCAAGTAATACTTTTTTGTTGTTGTTTCTTTTTGGCGTAATGTTTTGTTGTCCATACAAAATATCAAATTTATAATAAGTGTATAGTTACAATTCATGAATAGTATAACTTATTCTTTAAATTCTGTATGGTACATGAAATCATATATCAACTTATAAAAATCTTAAAACTTTTTTTAAGTAATTAATATCAGTGTGGAGATATTGATATTAATATCATCAATATTCATATCAATATTAATATAAAATAAAATATAAAATTTATAACAGGCGCATTATTCACAAAACTGTGAGTAGGATAACTTATTCATCAAATTCTGTATCATGAATGAAAAACCCACTTAATTTCACATAAGACTTAGATGTTGATTTGAAGACAACAATGACTAAGCTTGGGAGTGATTTGAAGGCTGAAACGGTTGAAGATGATGTGGGGGGTATTTCAAATGTTTGAAACTAATGGCAGTGTTAGTTATGGTAGTTTCATTTGACAATCACTCTCATGTGAGATTACACCTCATTTCATACTTTGTTTTGACTTTCACTATTCTCTCACCCTCTCCTACAAGTTATTAATTCTCTTATTTGTTTGACATGATCTGATCATATTATACCAAGACAAAATTTAGAATCAATCCACAATTTTTATTTTTTAATCTAAGAAATACCAAATCATAAAAATTAGAAGAAAAAGACAGATGAAGTCCAGAGAAAAATAACACAAAAAGTAAAAGTGTGTGTGTGTATATATATATATATATATATAATAAAACATGTTTGTATTAGATAAGAAGTATCTTAAAGTTTCTTATGTTTACAATAAGTTTTGACTAATTTAAATTGAATTGAGTAAAATTATATAGGTGGCAAAGTTACATATATATACACAACCAAATATTCTTGGGATGAGATTATTCGAAGCTTTGAAGTCGGGGAAGAAGTGAGTAAGAAGTTGTATAGGACTTTTTGAACCAAGAGTCTGTTTGGGAAGCTTGTTGATGATATAACTTGCAGTTAAAACTGCTTCCCCTCAATATTGTTTTGGAACATTATTTTGAAATAGCAAGGCTCTTGTGGTGGCTAGGAAATGACCATTTTTCCTTTCAGCAACCCCATTTTGTTGTGGGGTATTAACACAAGAAGACTCATGAATAATTCCCTGAGTATCAAAAAAGACCGACAGAGATTGATTGAAAATTTTTTTTGCATTGTCAGAATGAAATCTCTGTATCCCAATTCCAAATTGAGTTTTGATCATATTGTAAAAAGATGGAAATATAGAGCTTACATCAGATTTTTGTTTCAAAACATAAATCCAAGTTACACGAGTGCAATCATCAATAAAGGACACAAACCATCGAGACCCAAAAATAATAGGAATATTTGAAGGGCTCCAAATATCACTATGAATTAAATTAAAAGGAACAAAAGCTCTTTTATTACTAATAGGAAATGAAGATCGTTTGTGTTTAACAAATTCACAAACATCACAGTGAAAGGACTCAACATCTAGGTTTTTAAACAAAGAAGAAAACATCATTTTAATAACATGAAAATAAGGATGACCAAAACGGCGATAATGAAGACAAATGCGGTCTTTATTCAAAGTGAACTCTTTGGAGTGAAAGGAAGAGGAAGACAAACTTCGAAATCCATCACGTCCACTGCACTCATCAAGGAAATAAAGTCTATCTTTTTCTTTACCAAGTCCAATCTTTTGCCTCGTGCCTAGTTCTTGAATTTAATAATAGGTAGAAAAGAATAAAATACAACAATTAGAATCGCTGGTAAGTCTTTTGACATATATAAAATTGGTACAAAGCTTAGGAATGTGCAAAATATTTTTCAAGATGAGAGATGGACTTAAACGGATATCACCTTGACCAGCAACAGTAAGAACAAAACTATCAACTATTATAACCTTTCTGGTACTAAGACATGGATTATAAGAGATAAATTTTTTTGAAGAATTGGTCATATGGTTATTAGTCGCAGAATCCATGATCCATGAGTCAAGAAAAACTTTATTTGAGGCAGTAAGAGCAGATGACAATTGAGTAATAACGGATGAATGTTCAGTAGAAATACCTGAGAACACCAAAGAACATGTACCTGAAGTATTGGTAGTATTTTTCTCCAGTGATTCCAGCAAACTCCTTAATTTTCCAATCTCATCCTTAAGAATAGGATGACTGAAGCTTTCCTCTCCACTTGAAACTTTCATTGCTACATGAGCTTGCCCTTGACCCTTCTTCATATTCAGAGGTTTACCATGAAGCTTCCAACACCTATCCTCGGTGTGATGAGGCTTGTTGCAATAAGTACACCATAGGAAGTTGTCAGAATGCTTTGGTTGAGGAGCTTTATTAGTACTTTTTAATACCAAAGCAAAACTTTCAATTGTCTTGGACTCTATCATCACATTCCTACGTCCTTCTTCTGCTAAGACAATAGCAATAGTTTCGTTCAGAGTAGATAACTCTTCTCTTCCAAGTATTTGAATTCTTACAGTATCAAAATCTGCATTCAATCCTGCAAGATATTCAAATATCCTTTTTTTCTCCATAAAGCGCTTCTGGATGACAGCATCATCAGTACATTTTATCATAATACATTGATAATGATCCAATTCCTACCACAAACTTTTCATTAGTGTAAAATACTCATTAATAGATTTACCTCCTTATTTAGTAGAAGAGATTTTTGTTTTAATCTCATAGATCTGAGCAACATCCTTCACTTTTGAATAGATTTGATGCATAGAATCCCAAATCGCTTTAGCAGAACTTAGAAACAAACATGATTTACTAACTTCAGGATCCATGAAATGCCACAGCCATGACATAATTAGCGAGTCTTCTTCATCTCAGGCATCAAACTTTGGATCACCTGGCTTAGGACCTGCACCCAATAGATGACTGAGTTTTCCTCGTCCTTTTAGAAATGTGCGAATAAATTGAGACTAACTAAAAAATTTTTTTCCGTTCAATCTATAAGCCATTGGAATAACCTGCAATTCCCTAAAGACACCATTGATACCAGTGTGATTATTGACATTGGAAGACTCAACATTAGGACCGGTAGTAGCTGACTCACTCATGACGGAAACAGGTGCAGAAAAAGATGGAAGAGGTCAATGGGAATGCGCCGGTTGGAGATTAAGCTTAAACAGTGACGCCTCAAATAGTGAACAATGATGTCGTGAACAGTGACGTACACAATGAACAGTGACGCCGCAAATAGTGAACAGTGACATGCGAACAGTGAACAGTTACCACCGTGAACAGTGACGCCAACAGTGACGTGCGAAAAACAGTTAACAGTCTGTCGTGAACAGTACGCAAACAAAATTTAGGGTAGAAGACAAAATATGATAGAAGAAATAGAGCCTGGCTCTGATATCATGACACAAATAGTGGTCGAAAAAAATATTCTTTGATGATTTACAATTAAGGAGTACACAGGTATATATACAGGTTATTCTAGGAGCTAAAAATAAATACTGAATATTTACAATAAATGTAGGAATTATAATCCCTGATTCTATGTTAAAAAAGAATCAACAAATATAACCTGAATAACATCCTAATATCTTCTAACCGCAAAGAGTGTTGGAGCTAACAGGGTTTAATTGAAGGAGGATCTAGATTGTAGGTTCTAACTTACAGGAATTTATTTAAGCATTCAGAATATTCTATAATGTGATCTAACAGTTGAAATACTTTTTCAGGTGATAACAATTGGGAGGGAAAGGTATACTGTTGGTGAGGCTTTATTCCAGCCAAGTCTATTGGGTTTAGAGACACATGGAATTGTTGAACAACTGGTACGAACTATTTCAACCGTGTCATCGGATAATCATCGACAACTGCTGGAAAATACTGTGGTTTGTGGTGGCCCTTCTGCTATGACTGGTAAATTTTTATCTTCATTAGTTCCTATGCATTTAGGATGAGCTTGATATGAACTTCTGTTCCGTTATATTTTCTCTTCTTGCCTCATTTCAAGAGTACATAGTGCAGGTCTTTGGTCCATGCATTAGTGTTTTATTATATAGAAATTGTAAAATTTATGAACTCGTGAGTGTAAGGGTCCCAAGTTTCTGGTTTAGCATGGAATACAAAACTGAATGCTGGGCCCTCAAATGGACTATTGTCTAATTAGAAATTTGGATAACAACAAAAGGAGATTATAAATTCAAGTGAATTTTATCATAGAGTTATTGGTAAGGCAGGATAGTTTTTTTTTTTTGGTTTTTTTAGGGACCAACATCAAATGGGAATACGACCTAATTACTCTATGTCTTTTTTTAGGTTGATTGCTATTATTATTTTTATTGCTCTTGATATATTTCTTCATTCTTAAACTATGTGAGAGGATATAGTTTAATTGAAATCTGAAACAATGTTCTACTGCTCTGATTGAGGTATGCAAGGATGAAGGGGAATTCCAATTTGAACTTATGCAGTGGTATTTCTTACTAGTGCTATGATAGCCAAACATGTATTTGCCAAGTATGTTTGTATTTCCCATTTTGTGGCTACTATAGTAACACAACCAATAATTGATTATCAACAACTTCTCCACCTTTCTATTAAACTCTCATAGACATTTCTCCTTGAAGAAATATGGAGCAGAAATGTTGAAAAATGAATCTGAAACTTGTTCATTTGCAAAGCTAGGTGAGTATACAATTACACATACATAGATGGGAGAGAGAATCTGACTTCATTGCCTACAAACAAAGAAGCTAATGGCTAAAAATAAACTCCTAATCTCTGCTATAAAAACTGAGAAGCAGGGGGCAACAATAAGGAAACAAATATCAGAAATGAAGAGCTAAAATCGACGGAAACAAAAAAGGAAAACGGCTATTAGATCCACTCTCGTTTATGGGAAAGCTGTTGCTGTACTTCTAACAGGTTTATGCGATTTCTTATTGTAGGTTTTGAAGACAGGTTTCAGAAGGAAGCTAACTTGACTTCATCTGCTGTTCGACCGACTCTTGTTAAGGTAATTTGGTTACCTAGTAATTTTATAAAACAAATCATTGACATCAGCTTCACAATTTGGAGGCGACTGATCAGTGACTGTGTGGTAGTTAAATATGGGATTCACATATCTACCATTTTCCCAATCCTTGTGCAAATCATAAGTGGTCAAAGTCTCAGACCAGTATAAACATGGTTTTACCATTTTACTCCTGCTCTTTGTTAATATGAACCTCTTGTTAATATCTACCATTTTCATAGGCCGATTGTCGATACCAACGTCCTACCATCTTCCTTAAACTTATTACATGTAAAGTGCTAATAAGAGAACATACTTGTTGATACCCCTTGTTGAAATATTTTGAAAATTTCCAGCTGATTACTATCTTAATTTTGCATGTGTACTAACAAATTAGAATATTGCATTATTATAATTATTATGCTATTATTTTATTCTATTTTCCGTGCTCATTGAAATTTCTTTTCACAGAGAATGAATTTGATTCAGTAACGTCAGGTTATAACAACCTTTATGTTGCAAACCTATAGATTTTTAGTTTTACTCCAGTAAATTTTAACATCAGATGTTGGTGAAGAGAAAGATTTCTGCCTCTTTGTGCATGCATAACAAAAAAAAACTGTTTCTCTTGAGGAATATTCTTCATTCTCAAATTGGATTGTATGATTAATAGAAGCTTGGTTCCATTTTGAGTAATAGAAGTCATTCTTTAGCTTAGTTGTTCGATGGTGTGATCAGATTTTTAACTGGGAGAAAATAAATAACCATGAAGACATATATACCACAAACTGAGAGAGTAAGAATAGATATTCTATTATAGTTTCATCAATATTTGCACTGTTTTACAATTTTTTACCGCATAATAATGAAGAAACAAAATATAGATTGGTCGGTCTGCTGATAAATTCTTTTTGATTAAATTCTTGTGAGAAGTTAAAAATTTATCAAGCCAGAATTTTATTTAGGTTAACTGAAGCTGAATACCTATTTTAGTTTAAACTTTGTATCAACTTCCAACTACTAATAATCACGTATTCCCTTGCGTCCTGAGCGGATTACGAAAAATTTGCTGGTTATCTTAATAAGTCATCTTGCAGTGCTATATACTTAAAAAAAAAAAAAATCGCATGAGCTTTCAGTTTTCATGTTCTAATTTTCCCCCTTGGCATTTTTGTCTTGTTGCAGCCTCCAGAATACATGCCAGAAAATTTAACCACGTATTCAGCGTTGGTGGGAGGTGCCATACTTGCCAAAGTAGTTTTCCCACAAAATCAGCATGTAACTAAGGCAGACTACGATGAAACCGGACCTTCCATTGTTCACCGGAAATGTTTCTGATGGCATTCATCGGCACGATCTCTTCAAATGTCTAGTTTCTTCACAGCAACTTGTAATGTAACAGGTAGTAGCAGACCTTGGATTGACTCTCAATTCTATTTAATCTAGAAGGATTGGAGTCTATTTGCTCTTGTTATCTTGAAAAGAAATAAATGTTTGTTAGCTCAAGGCAATCATGTTTCTTTGAACTTGAGTGTCTAGGCATGGGTAGATGATTTTAGCCAAACTTGTTCTTGGACAAAGTCACATATTTGATATCTGTTGATCGTGAGTAGGAAGGTTATTAGGTGTAAATTTTAAAAAATATGAAGTCCTAGATTTTAAATTTCCCTTAGTTTAATGGTGATTTGATTTACTAAAAATAACTAAATAAATTTTAAAAAGATATATAAATATTTCAAATAGATCTTTTTTTTCATAAATATTACTTTGGAGATAGTAGCATTTTAAGTGTTTGTTTATGGTATTATCTTTTCGTTAGGTTAGTAATACAGTGAACTTATCATTAGTAGTTTGTTGGTTTTTTTGGTCACATTAGTAGTTTGTTTTTACTATAATATACAAATATTTTCAACATGGGAACATGTTATTAACTTGTATTCATTGCGTCTGCATAATATATCATAAAATCTATTTAAAACTTGATGTAATTTTATATTTGGATTTATGTACAAATTAGATTGGATTATGTGCAATTTGTTACATATATTATAAATAGGTAAATAAATTTTAATAGCAGGCTGGGCTCTTTGACTGTGAGGAGGGATAAGTAAACTAGAAATTAATCTCATGTGTTGAGTTTTTTTTTCCCCAGCAACCTCATGTATTGAGTTTGAAGAATGTACGGTGATGTTAATACAGTTTGTTATAAATTTTATATTTAGCTAGATAAATTGTTTTTTATATATTACAATAAGTCTGAAAAATATGTTACATTATTTATGTTGTATAAACAATGCTGCTCAATATAAATTTTATTATATATTTATATATTAATATTAAATATGATGATTAGTGGGACCCTACTAGCTCTGTTACCAACCCTAATCTGCTCTTCTTCAATTTGAGGGGTAGGCATTGGGTAGAGCAGAGGAGCCAATGACATCGCCACGTGCATTTCTTCTGCTTCTACTTCTCTAGGTATAGGATGTACATAACCCCCAGAATAAAAAAGGTGGGATGTACTTTTGATGTTTATCGCACAGAAAACTTTAAGTTTTATCAACTGTTTTTATTTTAAGACAGTTGAACAGTTCAATCTTAATTGCAACTCCCATAAAAATATTATTTTTAGAAATTTTCACAGGATCTATTAAATAATTTAAAATATTATAAAATTTAATAGTATTTATCATAATGATTTTAACTAAATACTCTGTTAAATGATTTATTTGATATTAATAAAAGAATAAAATAATAAAGTAAGTTATTAATATTTCCTAAAGTGACAAATATTAAAAGTGAAGGAATTATATTTTAAAGCATTCAAGTTTGTTGATTTTTTTTCCCAATAGATTTAGTTTGAGCTCAATATAATCAGAAATATTTTTATAACTTTTGATTATTTTTAAAAGTTTAAATAAATATATTAAAATTTTTAAAAAATCTTTTAAAAAATATTTTTTCATTAAAAAAAAAAACTTAAACAAGCAAACCTTTAGTTGGGGATCACTTCAATTTTGAGTGGAACTAAGTTACATCAATATTCTATAGTCAAGTCCCAAGTTACAGCAATATTGTATTTTAGTTAACACAATTTATTGCTACCGGACGTTGGTGTTTCTATGACTCGGCATTTTTATGACGGCGATAGAATAGCATTATGAATCTACGCAAATCATAGCCAATCCTATCATTATAATATTATAAATATATTTTACATACTAACTTCAATCTTAAATATAAAATTTTTTACAATATATGAGATAATATTTATTATATATTTTTAAAAAAATATTCTTATTTAATGTATCTAAAAAAAAAGAGAGAGATTAAATAAGAAAATTTTTAAAAAAATATTAAAATTTTTAAAAAATTTAAGATAATTAATTAATTTTAATTATAATTCTTAATCTATAAATAATTGGAATATATAATATACATGTGTATGTGTGCTCTATATATATATATATATATATATATATACACACACGCTACTAGGAACTAGGGTTCCATTATGTTGCACAAAAGCTTGCACCTAATAATTGATAGTACTTTTCAGACATACTTAATTCATCGACAAACAATTCAAATGATAGATTCTCGTTTATTTATAAATAAACTTGAAATATTTAAAATACAAAGAATAAACTAATTATGAGTAAAAGTCTAATGCTTTGGTATGGATGAAAAGAAGAAGGAAGAGAAAAGTAGATAGGAAAATTGGGAAGAAAATTATATTTTTTCTTGCTTTGTTAAAGAGAGAAAAGTGAGTGGGAGAAAAAAATAAGAGAAAAATAATATGTGGATCCTACATTATTTTTTCCCAACTTTTTTTCTCAAAATGGAGAGATTTTGGAGTGAAAATTTTCCTTCCAAAATTACCTACCAATTTCTTTTTCACTTTCCTACTATCATTTTGCACTTCTTCATCATCCGACTTCGCTTCTTTTCGTTCCTCCCATCTTTCTCTCACTTTCTTTCAAAGCTCGAAAAAATATTATTTAATTTGTTATAAATTATATTCTAAAAATAATTAATTGGACAAATGGACTTTTTATTATTTAATTTCTAAAAAAATTAATTTAAATTAGTTAAAATATGTCAAATATATATTTTTTAATATATATATATATAAGTTACATGTAAATTAATTTATAGTATATTGTTATAATTTGTATATAATCCATCACCCAACCAAATTAGAAAATTCTTTGTCAAAGAATTTTATCATCATTTTTGTGACACAAATTTTTCTCAAAAGATCGTAAGATATTCTCCTATTTTTTTAATTTATTGTCATCATAGAATAATAAATTGACACTCTCAATATCATATCTTCCCCTAAAAGAAATAGAACTGATGATAAATATAGTGAAGAGCTAAGTTTTTTTGTTTTATCAATCAATAATGAGAGGACAAAGCCTCAAAATAACGTTACATGGTAAACAAATTTTGCTTCCCTTGTCTTTGTTATGTTGTATCACTTCTTAATGTAATGTTATGTTGTTTCTTAAAGAAAAATACCTATGTTGTTTTTAGATCTAAATATTAATATGTTATATATTTTTAATTTTAGCATTATTTTAAAATTTTTGAAATCAATGTATAAAAAATGATTTTAAAAATTTAATAAAATTAAGATTGGATAAAATAATTTTAAATTAAGATTAAAACTAAAAATACATTTGAATTTCATTTATTAATATGATATGAAAATTATGTAAATAATGTTGTAGAATAACAAATTTTATTATATGTAAATATATTCCTAAAAATAATAAAGGTATTATTGTCAATGTAAAATTAATTGCTTTTCTCTCCTCCTTGTTTTCTTCTGTACAGCAAAGCATATGGAGAGAAAATCACTCCCCTTCACTTTTCTCTTCTCTCTATTTTCTCTCCTCCTTGTTTTCTCTCCTTAACCAAATGAAGGGTAAGAATAAAATAAAAAGATTTTAAGTGAACACTTACTCATGATATGCTTATACATTTATTTTAGGACATGGATTCTTTCAATTTTGAAATTGGATATAATATTTTTTATATGACAGTAGCACAGTAATTACAGGAGAAAAATGGACTATAATTTTGATAATTATATTTTCTATACTTATTTCATTATTTATATGACCCTCATATTACATAAAAAACAAAGAATAATTTTTATAACTCTCATAAATTGAAATTGTACAAGTTTTTTCTGTTGAAAATATGTATAACTAAATGCACACTTTCAGTCCCTTATTTTTAGACTAGGTTTCATTTTAGTTCATTAATTTTATTTTTTTTTCCTTTTAATCCTTTAATTTTTAAAATACAATAAAAAATTTTTCTATTACTAGCATAGTTAACTATATTAACCTGAAATGCTAACAAAGTATTCTCACATGTTGATAAAGTATTATTTAATGTTAACATATATCAATTTTCATTGCCAAATCATTAATATTATCATGTATTCATTAATCTTGAGTTTAAAATGTTTTAAAATTAAATTAAAAAATTAAAAATAAATAATTACAAATAATTAACCAACTTCTAAAATATTAATTTTAAGATTTTTTGTCATAAGTTGGATAAATGTATAAGTATTTAAAAATGCTTTATCAGCATTTGAGAATATTTTATTAATATTTTTGTTAACATGGGTAATGGTGTTAGTGATTTGGAAACTTTTGATTGTTTTTAAAAAATTAAAGGATTAAAAAGAAAAAAAAATAAAGTTAAGAACTAAAATGAAACATAATCTAAAATTAAGGGGTCAAAAATATGTTTTTTTCATATGCATATAACATGTTAATTTAAAATTTAAATCTATGCTTCTACCAAAAAAATTTTAAATCTGTGCTTTATGTTAATTTGATTTTAATTTTTTTTATAAAAAAACGTTTGTGTATTTTCTTTTTATGAAAGATGCTGTGGGTAAAAAATTTAAAATAAAACTGAAAAAAATATATATATATATATATATATATATACACTTTTCGAAATTAAAAGAAACTGTTCAAATTTAAAAAAATTGTGTTAAGTTTTGGTGGTTTTACTTTTTTTTTTCTTTTCTTTTTTTGGTGTGAAAGTGGGGCTTTACATCTACTTGTGTATGGGATACTGCTAACAGTTTTGGTGGAACACCACACCAATGCCTAAGGGACACTTGTAGAGTTGTGATCGTGTCTTACACTAAAATAAAGATATAAATACAATTAAGATTTTCAAACTCATGATTGAGATGTTAACTCGAATTGTAGACTCCTATTATAGATTTGTAGGAGTCTATCTCCATTAAACATTAGAATATATAATTAAATATTTAAAATAAAATAAATAACCACAAAATGTTCTCGAAATGTAACATTAATCATCAACTTTGACAATCGAGACAAGGTTTGATAAAAGAAAACATCCAAAATGTGATGCAAAGTCTACTAAGAGAACTAACTATCAAGGAGATGGGAAAAGTGAATCCGGTGGTTAATAAATGATGCCATTCGAAGAATCCCAAGATTCAACCTTTTCCTACCTCAGCTATTGCACCTTGTCATGGAAGAACCCTCACTCTATAGGGCTAAATTATTCTCACCCCATGGACCCAGATCCTGACCCAATGACTCTAATGAGGTTTTTTTTTTGTCATTAATGATTCTAATGAGTTAAATAGCGTTTTTGATGACTCACTCACAATACATTGTCCCTCACAATACATTGTCCCTCCCTTGCTTATTTTAATGGGATGAATAAAAGGTATTCTCACCATTCTTTTTATAGATCTTGGTCAGTAAGAAAATATTATATTAAATATATTATATTTTAATTAAATAAATATAGATTAAATTTTAGTCCAAATAAATTAAATTAATCATTGGATAGAGTTTAACCTCAATTTAGAGAAAAATGATGAGTTTTGTCAAAATCAGTTTTCAAATAAATCATCCAAATATAAAAACGTTAGTCCAAAACTAATTTTTATTATAATTATGTTACAAAACCAATTTTAGCAAAACTTGTTTTTAACTAATTGAAAACCAAACGGACCCTAAGAATAATCACACTTGATCTTTTTAGGTTCAAATTACACTTGATTACTACCCCTAATGAAAAAACATGTAAATTGTAAAATATTACTAACTTGAATATTTATATATCTTTTAAAATTCATTTAGTTATCATTTTTGTAAATCAAATCTCCCTCCCTCTTTTATTTTTATAAAGAGGGGGAGACAGTTATAAAAAGCAGTTATAGTTGAGGCTGCAGACTGAAACAAAACCACTATGCTCAAATGAATTGGCATGCAGTATATGTTGGTCCTCATGAAGGACAGAAGCCCTTTATCTTTTTCTTCCACTGGAAACCTCTTGCCCTGTCGAATGGATTCAGAGCACATTGGCATGCAACTTGGAGCGATTTTCATAGCTAAACAAACTCCCAGACACAATTGGAGAGTCCATGGAACTATTGCGATAGAAAGATTATGGATTCTTACAATCCTTCATGTCCATGTTTATTTGTTGCAACTGAGATTAAGGACGAAACAGAGGTTTCAGTTTGTGTAATTGTAATTATGTTTGAAGAAGTGGTGAGCATGGAATGTAATCTTAAATAAAAATTGTGAGAAGGGAAGCAAGGATCCTAAGAGGTGTTTATTTCTCACACTAAATTTTATATGTTAAAAAATATAAAATAAAAAAAATTTCTAATTTTAGTTCCTTTGTTTATTTTACTGCTATAAAATAATGTATTTTATTTCTCAAGTTGACATGAGAATAAATAATATGATGATTTGTAAATTACATCATATTAGGCCCTTCAACAATTTTGCCTCAAGACTCAAAATTGCTTAGTATGATCATAAATGTAAGTCATTTTTCATTATCTTACACATATTAAGAAATATTGGCTATATTCTTAAATTTGTTAAAAAAATTTCTATATTTCCAACATTATCATTATTAAATACATTAAATACTACACCTCTTAATTGCATAATAAATGAACAAGGGTACATATGGAAAAAAAAATGAATGCTCGGGACAATCTTTCAAGTTTCAAAGTACTCCCTCCATCCCATTTTATGCAACATTTTAAGGTTTTGACATAGGGATTAAGAAAAACAATAAACAATTGGATAAATGAAGTAAGTTTACTGTATTGCTTTTAATAATTACTTTGTTATCAGTTATCCACTTAAATAGTAGTGAATTCAATATAGGAAATAAATATAGGTAAAATTGGAAAAAAAAGAAATAATTGGTTTATTGGTTTCCTAAAATGGCAAATAAACTTGAACGCTGAAAATTCTTTAAAACGACAAATAAAAAAGAATAGAGGAAGTAAGTAATATTTAGGACTATAAATTTCTTTTAGAAGATCACTAATAGTAGGATCACAATGGTATTTTGACCATTCTTTCATATATGGACATGAAATGGAAAAAGATTCAACATCCCGTTATAGTCTAAATCCCTTTAATATTAATATATAAATAAAAAATTTCTAATAAATTATATTATTCATGACTCATATACTTCGTTTATTAAATTCTATCCACTATATGAAAAAAAGTGTTGAATTAAACTGAAAATTGGAGTATCTCCTAAAAGAGAATCCTTAATTCCCATAGTAAAAGATGTGCATGTGGTCAGGAAAGAGAGGCTTAAAAAAGTGAGGAGTAACTAACGATATTCTCGCCATTCTTTTTAGTGCGGTCTCTGTGCTGCTTTGAAGGAGTAGCACATAATTTAGATTGTTTTGATTTTATTTTTTAATTTCTAATTATTATTTTTAATTTATTAAATATATAATTTTATTTTTAATTTTAAATAAAAAATAAAGATTAAATATATAATTTTTTTAAATTTTAATATTTTTGTTACTTCTCAACGCTAGCAATTCTTTTCTAAAAAGAAGAAAGCTGAAAATTGGAGTATCTCCTAAAAGTAAAACTAATTTGTTGAAGATAAAAAAAATATTTTTCAATCTTTAATTACTAATTTTTTTTAACATGCTCTACCTACCTTCTTAAATACACGTTCTTTTAAATTATTTGACTTGTAAAAAATAATTTCATTTGAAATATTTGACAAATATAAAAATATTAATGAAAGTTCTTGTCTAATGATTTTAATTTTATCAACTAAATTTTAATTATAATTTTTTTATAAATTACATTTAAAAATACTTAAAAACAACAAATTAATGAATATTCCAAGTTGTGAATGAGCAATAGAGCAATAGGGGGCCTAAATTAGAGGCTCCAATTTCATTCCCTTATGTTATAAAAAAATTAGAGGCTCCAATTTCATTCCCTTATGTTATAAAAAAATTAGAGGCTCCAATTTCACGCTCACGCATGAGAATCTAATAATCAATTTGGCCCACAATTCAACAAGTACAACTGTACAGGCCACTAAATGAATTATATTTTAAATAATTTTTATCATTTAATTATTTTAAATGGTTCAAATTTGCTTAAAACATTTTTATTTTATAAAACATAAATCAATTTAAAATAAGTAACTTAAAAAAAAAATCAAATCCTTAACCCTTACTCTCCTTACACTGAAATTATAATTAATAAGCACCATTATCTTTCTCTCCTTTTGCCCTCACCTCATCATCATACTTTAATATCACAATTAGTGGAGCCTTTGCTGCGAAATTAAAAAGAAAATAAATATAAAATACATATAATTAAGCTAAGAAAAGTTGATTTAGTCAATAATCATGCAACTCATAACTTATAAGGACATAGGTTCAAATTTTATGTACCAATGTTAAAACCTTATTGATAGATAATCTATAAATATTTATGTAAAGCCTCTTTTAAGCTGAGTTTTGTCCAATTTTTTGTGAGACTTTGGATCTAAGATCTAATTCACTTAAATTTTTTATTATAAAAAATACATATAATTAATTAAGTGGGTTACTAACATTATATGAAGTGTAAAAAATGTGTTATATTATTTATAACTTATAAGTAATGTATTTTGATATGGATCGATATTATGTTATATAAATATAATATATTGTTTAAAAAATAATTCATAATATTTAGAAAGCCGCATTATTTGTTAATATAACTCACCTTAAACTTTGTGTATCATAAGGAACCTACGTTTGCTTTTTCTATAATATTTTAATTTGGAATTTTTGAACTCTTAGTTTTTCTATCCAAATTTATTGAAAGAGTAGGGCCGGCCGGTTAATGCATCCAGGTCATGAAAAGGATAAACGGTAAAAATTTCATCTTCTCCACTGTTTTACAGACATTCTCATTCCATTTTACATAATTCCTTTCTGTAAAGTATGCAAGAGAAAATCTACAGGCCCATAAATAATGTAGCTTGTTATATAGGTCTGAGTTTCATATATTCGATGGGACTTACAATCTAATTTTAAAAAAATAGTTTCAATCTAAATTTTGTAAAACGTCATATAACTAATATATATAGGATAGAAAGATTAATTCCTTTCCATCAAAGTATATAAGTGAGATCTAGAGACTAGTACACTAGAAATTAAAAAAAGTGAGATATATAGCAACCCCAGATGCCATATATTTATAAAAGTGATTACACAGTACATTTGGAGAGACAGATAAACGATGACTACAAGAAAAACATATAAATTCCAAACATAGTTATATATTCTTCTTCACCCGATCCAATCACAGTTGATTATATCACACTCTTCTCGAATTGATCAATATATGAATATATATGAAATATAATAGGAAGAGATAGAACAGAGAAAGTACATTTTGGAGTCATCTTCTTTTGAACTAAAGGTCACCAAACCAGCTTATGTGTTTTTATGTGCAGAAGGATGAATGGATTGGTAATGGAAGATTTAAGATCATTGTAGTTCCTCACTTTTCTGTAGCTTCAGCCTCGAATAATTATTTCTCTACTTTCCGACTTTGTCTGCTTGCAACTTTGTCATGAACTGCGACATATTCCTGCTCAAAACAATAATAACAATAACAATAACACAATTTCATTGTTTCTCTGCTTTAACTGAAACTTTGTTTCCTCCTCCTCAAATAATTCAGAAACAAATATGTGCCTTGGATATCATGATAGTTTGCATGTTTTGTCTTAGATTGTTCACACATTCTTGATAATATTTATAAGTTTATTAGTTATTTAGTATTTTTTTTCTCATATAATTCATTCAAATACTTCATTATAATAATTGTTAATTGATCTTAGTGGAGTTTAAAAGTAAAATGACTTGCTTGTTTTATTTAATATCTTTGGAAAACATAGTTAAGGATTCATATTTTATGTTAATGAAAACTGAAGTTTTTAAAAATTGATTTTTTATCTAAATAAAAATTATTGCTTTTAATGTATTTCTTAAAAGTTATAACATAATTTTCTCAATATTATAAGGATATATTGAATTCCTCTAAGTGACCAAAGAAATAGATTACCACTGTATTTCTTAAAGTTCATACTCTTGCTCACTAAAATAACAACTAAATCTTCTAAATGGTACAAGAATATTTTAAACTTGTCATCGTTATCTTTAGATGGAAACACCCTCATAATGATATATACAAAATAAGTTAAGATTTAAGAAAAATGAGTGACAATTTTAGAAAACACTGATAATAACTTTTTTGATCATTCTTAAGAAAATTTTTAAGTTGTGAAGTCTGATTAATTACCTCCATTTTCTCTATGAGTTCTGCTGCTGTGTCTGCTATGACCACAATATGCCTTGCGGAGTTCTCTATAAAACCTTCACCTACTCCTTTATCAAATAAGCTCAGCAAGCTGTTGAAATACCCCTCTACATTCAACAATCCAATCTGCACATTCAAATTTTCTCCTTTAAAAAAAATATATATATATATATATATATTTCACGTCATATTTATTAAAAGAAGTGAAGATTAAGCAATTCAAATTGATGTGAATGACAGGACCTTCATCCCTCAAATAATGATTAGTGATTGATTCCTAATTTTTTTATAGAGAATAAATTTAATTGGGAGAAGTTTACCTTTTACCTTTAGTATTTCAAGAGAGATTAGTTTCTACTGTTAGGAAAAGATATTTCTAGGTCACAACAAAAATAAATAAAGATAAAAATTAAAGGACATTAATCTTACTGGTTTATCATGTATTCCTAATTGAGACCAGGCTATCACCTCCAGGAGCTCTTCCAAGGTTCCATAACCTCCTAAACAATGTTAGTAATAACTTCAATCATAAATACTTCATATTACATGAACTGTTGAAGTGAATGTGCAGTACTAATATAATTGTTAAGAAGCTTGAAGGCATATTATTTATTAGATATGAGCCGTGCGACTCATCTTAGACTCCATGTAATACACAGAGTCCACCTCTAGTTCGTTAACAAAATCAAAACTTGAAATTTCGTGGCTGCAAATTTTGAAATACGTACCAGGAAGTGCTATGAATGCATCAGCATGTTTAGCCATTTCTGACTTCCTCTCATGCATATCTGCCACAGTTTTCTCTTCTCCATAGGTTTCTCCAGATACCTAACAGCGAGGTTTGATCAGTACAAGCCCTTTCCATGATATAAAATTCAGATCAAAAGAAGTGTTTGGTAATTCAGTACCTCGCGAGGCAACAGTGCTTTAGGAATCACTCTAACAAGAAAAAGATAAGAAACACACAGTTAAGTTTATAGATTTAGATATCCAGAAATTAAGCTCACAGTAACTACCTAACGACATTTTAAGAGGATACATACCCAAGAACATGACAGCCTCCATTGAGCACAGTCTTAGAGATCAAACCCATTAGTCCTAAGCTTCCTCCACCATAGACCAAATCAATCCTCCTTTCGATCTGTCAAACTCCAAGAGCTAATGATTAAACATGCACAGGCAGGAGTTTTACAGAGAGTTATAGAAGAGGCCATTGTTATATATATATATATATATATATATTTATGAATATTGGAAGGTGTTACTAGAGGAAGATATATGTGGTCTCACAAACAATTTAGCAAGCACAAAAGCTGCATCACTAAATGCAGACTTGTTCCCAGAACTGCTGCCGCAGAAGACGCAGATTCTTTTGAAGATTCGTTTTTTCTGCTCATCGTTATTTGGTGCAGATTCAATAATTTCTCGACCTGCTTCTTCTTCTTCCATTGTTTTGCAATAGAAAGGTTTAGAAGAGAGAAGTAAATAGAGGAAAAGTTAGGGAGAAATACAGGAGAAGAGACAGGTTTGTCAGAGTCTCTTAGAAACACCACAACTTTATCCGAAGACTCCCTTTTGTCTGCTCCAAAGAGAACTTGGCGCTGCATCAAAAGCTCATCTCTCCATCTTCTATTATTTTTTATTTGTTATTATTGCTACTATTTTATTCAATTATTCAATATTCACTTTCTCTGTTCTTATCAGTCTGAAGGTAGTTAAAAAAATGAAAAAAAAAAAAAGCTCTGAAAAACATGTCGTGATGATGCGTATGGACCACTGAAAAGTGAAATTTAGCTCCGGACAAAATTCAAAAACTTCTCAAAAGATCACAAAATTTATATTTTTAAATAAAAATTTAAAATTAAATAAAATAACATCATAAATTAACAGAATAAATTGGATTATATATATACATATATATGTTAAGTTTTATATTTTATTACCAACTAGAAGTCACTCGCTGCAAATGTTGGGGAATTATTACTTTATGCAAGCTTTTGTGAAAATGATAATTATATGTTTAATAATGTAAAAACAATTATTGATTCAGATGATATATATTTGATTTAAAATTAGAAATGTAGGTGAGAAGATTTTAATGATAGGTGTAAATATTGTAAATTGAGAAAAATGCACTGAATTGAATGGCAAATCTGCAGATTTAAAAAATTTGACCAAAAATCTATAATTTTAAAAAAATTGTCACATAGATATATGAATAGTAAAACTACAATAATCTAATTCATTATAATATGTAATATTAATACTTTTTTTGGTCTACTATAATATATTAATACTTTATTACAACTTCCTTGGCCTAGTTGAACTTGATAGGAATGACAATCATGAGGCCAAAATTAAAGTATATTTTTGTTTGACATAATTAAGAAAAAACCTTTGAATCCAAAAATGGGCCTTCTCAAGCTTGTCATGCGATTGTCCAAATATGGGCTCATTTGGTTGATGCCATCTTCATTTATCATCTCCCACCCACCCCCCTCACCACAAAAAAAATGCTTGAAAAGTATGTCACTATTATTCTCAACAGACCAAGAAAAAAAAAACCGTATGAAATATAACACTAATATTTTTGACTGAGCTTAAATACAGTTCTTTATATTTTTGTTACTAGGATTTTGAATTAAAACATAAAAGATGCATAATTTTTTTATAATAACATGAGAAGTGTATGATTTAATTAAAGAACAATAAATTCATCTAAAAAATTATATATTTATTATGTGATTAAGAAAGACTTATACATTTTTTATATTTTAATTATAGAACATGACGAAAAAAATAAAATGATCTGCATATAATTTTTTAATTTATATAATGTGAATCATTTAAAAATAAAATTTTCAGGTAATACTGTTTTGTTATTGTTTCTTTTTGACGTAATGTTTTGTTGTCCATATAAGATAGCAACTTTATAATAAGCGCACATTCACAATTCATTAACAGTATAACTTATTCTTTAAACTCTGTATGGTACATGAAATCAAATATCAACTTACAAAAATCTTAAATGTTTTTTAAGTAATTAATATCAATATGGAGATATTGATATTAATATCATCAATATTCATATCAATATTAATATAAAATTTATAGCAAGGCACACGTATTATTCACAAACTATGAGTAGGATAACTTATTCATCAAAATTTGTATCATGCATGAAAAACCCACTTAATTTCACATGAGACTTAGATGTTGATTTGAAGACAACAATGACTAAGCTTGGGAGTGACTTCAAGGCTGAAACGGTTGAAGATGATGATGTGGGGCCGGGTATTTCAAATGTTTGAAACTAATGGCAGTGTTAGTTATGGTAGTTTCATTTAACAATCACTCTCATGTGAGATTACACCTCATTTCATACTTTGTTTTGACTTTCACTATTCTCTCACCCTCTCCTACAAGTTATTAATTCTCTTATTTGTTTGACATCATCTGATCATATTATACCAAGACAAAATTTAGAATCAATCCACAATTTTTGTTTTTTAATCTAAGAGATACCAAATCATAAAAATTAGAAGAAAAAGACAGATGAAGTCCAGAAAAAAATAACACAAAAAGTAAATGTGTGTGTGTGTATATATATATATATAATAAAACATGTTTGTATTACATAAGAAGTATCTTAAAGTTTCTTATGTATGTTTACAATAAGTTTTGACTAATTTAAATTGAATTGAGTAAAATTATATAGGTGGCAAAGTTACATATTTGTATTATCTTACTTTATAAACGATTAACTTAAAATAACTATTTTTTCATGAATTAAGTATATTTAAATTTAAATTAAATTTTGTGAGATTAATTAAACTTAACTTTTTGACAACATCATCGTCCTTGTGGTCGTCACCATTATCATTTGTCCCTTGTGTTGTTTTCCCTCAATCCATTGCTAAACTAACGTTAGAACTCGGAAATAAGAACAAGAAGCAAAAGTCTACTCCAAATTAAAATTAAGAACCACACTGTAATATATTCAAACTATAGGATCAATGGCTTTTTTCCAACTTTTACATGGAAAAAGCGAGCATAACCGCTATCCCTTGGTGCCTAAGAAACATCCAAGTCTTCTCCTCTATTTTCTCTCTCTTTCTCTATCTTATTTCTTATAACTAATTGAAGATATTCACAAGACCCAATAATAATGAAACTATATATTATGGGTATTGCTTTAGTTATGGTTTTTTGTTGAAGGAGAACACTGGGGGAAGAGGTTTCCACTGTTGACAAATCTAACGTTGTCACAGGTAGCAACGGCTTCTCCTTGTCCCAGAGCATGTAAGTTCACATCTTCTACGGTTATGTCTCTGCATGGCACTGTTTCACTGCAATCAAACTTGATGGCCACTTCTGACGCACTTGTCCCTCTGATGTTCTGGTACACCACATCACTCAGTTGCACAGCAGATCCCTGCCATTTTCATTTTTTAAAAAAAAAATCAGATAAAATAATTTTTTTAAAAAAAAGAGGAGGAAGAAGAAGAAGAAAGGTTGTCATCTTGAAGAAGATGGAATATTTAATTATTTACCCGTTCATGGCAAGCTTGTTTCTGATCACAGTAGTTTTGATCAATGATGATAGGGTTGCTCACATTTCTCATTTCTATGTTCATAAACTTTATGTCTCTTGCATACCCTGAGCCTCCCTGTTAATAAAAGAATATTAGAGATCAAAATATGAGTTACATTTCTCATTTATTCTATTCAAACTGGGATTATCTATCTCATGAAAAAAAAAAATAAAACTTAAATTACTTTAAAGAAGAGTCATGCTCTATATGACACAATGCTTCAAATTTGGGCATGTCACATTATTTGTGTTTGATTCATATTCTATATTTGTATCAATACATAATTGAAGAAACTCCTTTGGGTCTGAAACAGACACACATGCATTTTACATGAACTTGTGATTACAAAAAAGAAAAAAACAAATTTAGGGAACAAAATTAATTGGCTAGTCCTAATTAAGCAGGTAAGAGGGACAGATAGGGGAAAGTTGAACTAGACAAATTGTTGTGTCCTTTTGTTTGATTTGATAAAATGTTGTTGTTGACTTGTTGTGAAAAAGGTTGGGGATTGGTGGATTTTGTTGTGAGTACATCAAAAGCTGGTTAGTTAAAGTACTGGAGCTCACCATTGGCCTTTGGATAAGTTGGAAGTATTAACTAATAACTAATTTCATTAAACTTCTCATAGTTAGTGTGATCCATAACTAACAAAGTGGAAATTTGTTGTCACACTAATTTCCCTATATCTCAATTGTTGTCTCACTAGTCAACTTCTCACCCAATTTCATAAAAAAAAAGTGAACAATTTTTTAATTCATATATTTAATACAGAATATTTGATAAATAAATTTGTTAGTATTTAAAAAGAAATTAAAATACCCATGAGTCCTTTGGAAATTTGAAAGGAGCGTTTAACATTGTGCAAAGCCAAAAATTAATTGAAGTGGGTTAAGTACAATTCCTCATAAATTTCTAATTGTAGTTTGACCTTCTTTTAATTTTTATTTTTTGAGGATGTGTCAAATGTTGTGGAGTGCCTAAATGGCTTGAAAGTCAACGTCCAAAGACCAACTATTACCTGCCAAGTCTTAATTCTCACCCCATTCATCGTTCCTATCAATGTTGCTCTGTTCACTTCCACGGTTGACACCTCAGCTTCAGAGTCATCAGCTCCTAAGCTTCCAATACTGCACAAATAACATTATTCACAAACAATTTAACCCACTAATATACATATACATATACATATATATATATATAAAATATTTAAAGATGGTCTAGGTTTGATGAAAAACCTGATTCCATGTCCTGGTCCACAGGTTATGTCTGTCGCTCTAACATTTCTAGAACCACTTACTATTGAAATGCAGTCATCACCTTCAACAAATAAAAACACCAGTTAATTATTAATTGTGGTAAAAAAATAATAATATGTTTATATATATATATTTGTGAGAAAGTTAATCTTGGTTTTTACCTGTGCCAATGATGCTGTTGCTTATGAGCATGTTCTGTGTTGCTGTCACATGAATCCCATCAGTGTTGGGGCTGTTTCCTGGTGCTTTCACTATGAGGCTCAAAACTCTGACATTCGAACATTTCTCGAAGTTCATATGCATTTGCTGTGGATTTCTGAAGATCATGTTCTGCACGATCAAGCCGTTGCATGCGCTGAAAGTTACAGCCTGCAAAATCAAAATTTTCCAGGAAACTTATCTTAGCTTGGAATGGAAAAACAGAGTACTCTGTTCCCTCTTGGAAAATAAGTTCTGTGAAACTTGATTATATGAAGAAGATATACTTACAGTTGGTGCGTCTTTGCATGGCTGTAAAACAATAGAAGAATAGGAAAGAAAGAAAGGTCAGAATTCAAATTTTATTGGGAGAAAGTAGGTATGAAGTTTGAAGTTTGATCCAGAAGAGAAAAGTTTCTAATAACTTACCTGGTTTTGGTTGATTTTGCAGGAATGCTGCCACCATATCTTCCCATTTCCATCGAAAATGCCTTGGCCACGTCCATCAACCCTGACATTTTCGATGCCATCGAATTGAATCCAGAATCTTCGATCTTCTTCAAATGCAGACATGTCAGGCCACGCCATGATTGTTCCATACACCTAACATAATGAAGCAGGAAAACCAGAACATTCATTCACAATGAATGCAATTCACAGAAACTGAAAATACTGGTAACAACAACACAAAACTGCGATGCTGTACGTTAGGTACTCACCATTAAAGCAGTACTTGGCTGGCATGGACCTGAGAATTTCACGGGCTTCAGATAATAGACCTTGTTCTGAGGAACAACAAGAACAGCCCCACTAGAACAAGCCTCATTCCAAGCTTTCTTGAAGGCCTAAACAAGATTGAAAAGTGAGAAATAGACAACAGACCAAGTTTCATATCTCTATGATAGTGTCTCTTATTGTTAGTATTATAATTCTATGTACCGCAGAATCATCTTGTCCCTCACTGGCTTTGGCTCCATAGTCATCAACACTGAGGGTTGCTTGAGACCTTGAAGGAGAAGCCTTACTGGTTCTGTAGGACCTTCTCATGAGGCCGAAGTTCTCATGTTTTGGACCATTGAGAGGGTCATGAATGTGAGAGCCAAAACAGAAGCCTAATGAGAGAGTGATGAGGAGGAGGAGGGAGAGAAGAGGCATTTGTGGAGACATTTTGCTGTTTCACTTTCTGAGAAAAAGGGGACGAAAGAGATGAATGAAGTACAAAAAGTGTCAAGAATGGTTAAGAGATCTGTGGGTGAGTGTCCAAATGGCGAGCTACATATTTATAGGGAAGTTATGGCTTCTTATCTAGAGATAGATAGAGAGCGAGAATGGATTTTGGACCCAGATCACATGGAAGCTGAGAGAATATTTTGAATGAGACTGTGGCCGAATTGAATTTGGATAATTCTAAAACCTGTAAAATAGTTCTAAAAAGTGAGAAAAATAAAAGAGTGTGAAAATGAAGAGAAAATTGTTGGGATGTGCAAATTAAGAGTGGGGGAAGACGTCTCATATTAAATAGAATTGGATTAAATATATAAATGAAAAAAACCAATAAACTTAATGCTATGGAATTTTGAATTTGGGTTCTCTTTCGTCGATGCACAATCCTGCAGGAGAATAAACCTTGTTTTTTTCTTGAGTTCAAGGCCTTAAATTTTGGATTAAAAGCTGGTAGTCAAGCCCATTTATATATTCCTTTTTAAAGTTCAATAAAAAATAAGGATCAATAGATTCATCACATTTTATTCAATGTGTCATGCATTTTTAAAATTTTGAAAAAAATTAATTTAAAAAATCAAAATTTTAGTCAAATTCGATTTTATTTTCATTTAGTTTCAAGATAAATAAAGTCAATGGAAATGAAAAAGCGGATATAGTGGTTTTTGTGGTGCATAGTAAATGTTTACCAACTATACAGCAAGGGTGGGATTGATTTACTTTTTTGGGTTCATGGACGTAAGGCTTGAGTGAATGACCAGAATTTGTGCTCTAACATGTTTGTGTACAATTCAAATCAAATCTCAACCAAACTTGTTCTTGAGAAATCTGGTTTCAAGTTTCATTTTACTTTTCAAATATCAGGTTTCAATTTTATCAAGAAAAAATGAACGAAAATAAATTCAAGAAAATAGGTTAAAATATATTGACTATAATGATCTATTTGCGTATAATTACTGGAAAGTTTGCACGAGAAACTGACAGTTATCCACTGACAGTTACTAAAAAACAACCAACTCTTCTTTTAGTCTTTGTTGTTTTTTTTCATATTCAATTGACTTCTTAGACGTAATAATAATTAAGTTGATTTGGAAGAGACCAATTATATTCTTAATTAATAATAACATTCCCAAATCAATTATGTTACTTTTTTGACTAATTAATCCACAAGCCGTATATATTAATTAATTTCTTGACTAAATTACAGTCTCATATAAAAGGCGCCTTCTTCTTTTGAAAATTTACATCCATCTCCTTTAAAAATTTACAAAATGATTTCATAATAATTTTATTAAATTCAATAAGAACTTTTAAAAAATTAATAATAAAATTCCAAAAAACTGAGTGATAATTTTATTTTTAAAATAATTACAATATTAAAAATTTTTGTGACGAATTCTTATGGTTTAAAAAATGTTTATAAAGGCATTTACAAATTATTTATCAATGGGGTCCTCCCATCGATAGACTCATACTTTTATGAGATATAAATTGCAAAGTTATCAGTTAAACCAATTTGAATTAGCTAAAATTTTGTTTTTTTTATTGACAAAATATTTGTACAGTTAGTAAATAGTTAGATCCTTAAGCATATTATGATGTGTTTGATCATTGGTTGTATGTATGGAAAAAATTTCATTGGGAGAGATAAAATCTATTTTAATGATCACTATATATATCTCGGAGGAAATAGTTTTCAACTATCAATTAATTGGGGGATATTTTTAGTGAAAATTTTTTCTTTTTGTTTATTGTTATTAGGCGTAAATTGTGCACTCGTTTATCTTTGTCAAAGGATAAGACTTTGGGAGATAGAATAAAAGCGAAAACCCTTGTGACGGGGGAGTAATAGTAAGGTATACTATAAACAGTAAAGAATAATCATCGCCTTGACACATGCAAATGAACTAACGTATATGCAAGCACGTATATGCGTTTTCTTGTTATTCTGGAATACCATATTTCATATGTCTTATGTTTTAACAATTTTTCTTTTTGCAGAAATTGCATGATATGTTTGGTTGTGTGAGCTCAGCCATATGACTTAATTTGGGGTTCAATGACTCTGGCAAAGGGATAAGGGCCTGTGTTTGGCAGAATCAGTTAGGGGATTTACCAATCTTTTTATTTACGTTTTAAACATGCATGAAGAAGCAAAACAAGATAGACGAAGATGAAAAAGAAGAAGAAGATTCAAACCTGCGTTTCTATAATCTCAGATTTGCACGTGCTGATCCATCTTTTTGACGCTGACAATTTATATACGCACATACTTACAGTGAAGGATATATTAAAAAGATAAATAAAGTTTTGTGCCAGAAATATGTCTATGTCTATATCACACACTCTTCATCTTTACGGTGATATTTGCCTCAACTACTTTGGCATTAAGTATATGTGAAAAGTGAATCTTAAAAATTATCTTAACCACACAAAGATGCCCACGCAACAACTTTTAAAATCTCAACAAATGAGTGGCTCTAAGCTCAAAATAGAATTTTAGTCCGAGGAAGCTTTTGCACCTTTTTTTATTATATCAATATAAAATATAACATTATTATAACAAGTTGTATTATTTATAAGTCTTTTTTGGCCAAAAAAAAATACAGTGCCACTCATTTTTCAAACTTGGTACAAAAATAAGTGATTCACATTTAATTTTTCTAATATGCCAAACTCTTATCAATATAAAAATATATAATATTTATAACAAGTTACACAATTTATAAAGCATGAACAGTACGGTTCATCGCAGACTTTGTGTGATAGATGGAAAAATGTGTCTAATTAATACTTCATTTGATCCTAAATATAAGGTATTTTATCTTGATCATAAATAGAAAATTATTTATAATATATGAGGTAGTATTTATTATGCATTTTAAAAAAATGTCACAATTTAATGTATCCCAAAAAAATTAAATAAGGGTAGTTTTGTAAAAATATTATGATTTTTTGAGAAATCAAGATAGTAAACTAACTTTAATTACCATATTTAATCTGTGTAATTTAGTTAAAATAGTTTTATATTAAGAATTGGAGGGAGTAATAAAATTTTATATTTATAAAAATTAATTATCCATTTTAAATGAGCAATTACATTCTTTAAAATTCACCTCAAAAAAATTTACACTCTTTAAAGTTCATGAAATGTTCTAAACAAGGATTTTTGAGAATTCATATTGAAAGACAACCATTCGATCTTTATTAATCCAACGCTATTAATTTCAATACCCGTGTGTGTATTAATTAAACCTAAACTCTTGACGTGATGTTGTTTGAGCGATTATTATTAGAAGAAACAAATAAAAGCAGAGGGATGGGGCTTTGGATTTGCTTTCTAGTTTCAGGTTGTTTCACATGAAAGCTTCAACCTCAAAAAAACCACCATTAATTGTTTGTCGTGTTTTAAATTACCATAACTTATCTAATCTTAATTATTTTTCCACAAAATTTCCACACCTGCCCTTCTCATTAGTTCTTAAGTTAGGTTGGTTCGGTTTCAAATTTGGTGTGTTAATTGAGAACCAACCCAATTTCTAACCACTGTGTTTGTTTATACTACATATCACTTTCAAAAGAACCAATGCTTTTAGTAAATATTCTAGATATTTAATTTGATATTGAAAGTGAAACAAGATCAGAGATTGAATATTAAAAAAAAGGTAATACTAGCTAGACCCATTTGCTACACAAAATAGAATTAAATAAAAAAGAGATTTTGCAGATATTTTTTTTTCTATCCTTCAATTAAAAATTATAAAAACAGATAGTTTTTGTTAAATATTGATGACAAAGATTAGAAGATAATAGTAGTATATATTTTGATATTTGTGTGAGAAATTATTTTTCTTTTCAACAATGATACTGACTAAATCAATAGTGAGATCACATCTATAATTGTAAAGGTAAAAGACCTATTTCTCTCTCTTTTTTATTTTTCTCCAACTTTTTTTTTATAATCTTTTCTCCAAATTTATTACTATTTTAGAACTTAGAAGATGGAGGTTTTGAGTCCTATACTCAATAGGACCCATCTCTCCCTTTTTTTCTTAGTTTAGATGGAGTGCATTTTTTAATTTTAAAAAAACAAATTCCAAATAAAAACAAGAACTTAGATGGTAGGAAAGTTCTTCAAGTTTTTTTCCTTATTTTTAATAAAAAGTTCAATAATAAACATATATTAGAAATAAGTGTTACTGGGCAATTTCTAAAATTTATTTCAAATATTTGAGAAATAACATTTTTATGACGACATGATAGAATAAGGAATCGTGTCTGGTGGGTGGTGGCCGTGTAACGAGGCGTCAATTTCAACTTGCAAGAAAATATTGGAAAAATAAGTTGACAAAAAGTTTGACTTAACGATCTTCTTCATCGCATGCTTATTGGTTGGGTGATTCTCACATGTCATAATAAATCCAAAATGTAACTATTTCTAAATTGACTTGGATAGTGTTTTTCTAATAAAATAAATGAAATTGACAATAGTTGAAATATTGAATGACCTTTATTTTTTTTTTCTAATTTTAATTTTAAAAGAAGTTGTGTTAGGACTTGGGAGCAATATAATTGAAGTCTGTTTAAAGTTAACAAACATAAACAATATTTTGAATCATGTGTAATGTTTGTATGGGACTCACATATAGTTTTATTTTATTAATATAATACTTTAAATTGACATAATTTATAGTGACAAAAGTGTTAAAAGTATAAATAATGAAATAAAATTAACACACACATATATATATCACAAAATATTGATAAAAATATAATAATGAGGACTGAATTAAACAATATTTAAATTATAATGATGTAATTATAAATATTTAGACTATAAATAGGAAATTGAAAAATGACCAAGACAAAACGGATCAAAAGCCCAATTTTCACTTTGTTTTAGTAATTCATCATTTATCCATTAATTTGTAACAATATTGTTTCTTAATAGTGTAATGGAGCCAAAAAATAATAATGATACATGTTAGTAATTTAATGAGTGATGGGGGAAAAACACGAGAAGCCTTTGAAATTTGTGGTTCTCAACTTATTCTTGACGGAAAATTTGCTGTAAGGCTCAAGTAAATTTATCTTTAGAAATGATCCCAAACATCCTAAAGAATTAAGCTAAACAAGTAAATAGAATTATCTCTATCTAGAGTAATGCTTGTTAATTTGTGTTTTGTTTCTCTTTGAAATTGTGGAAATATTAAAAGTTAGTTTCAACTATTTTTCCATTAACTAATTTTCTTGAACTCTGTAATTTAGTTAAAAGGCTTTTATTGTTAGAATCAGAGGAAATATAATGAAAGGTATTGGGATTTGAGTTGCATCCTAGATGCCAAACTTCAGAATGGCACATGTGGCTGAAATAAATTAACTAAAATGCTAAATTTTCATACATAAATGAAATTACAGAGCTGACTACAAACTCAATAGACCTTTACATAATATAAATTTTTTCACAAACTGAATTCCAACAAACAACAACCAACACCCCCCCCCCCGGGGGAATGAATTGAATTAACGCATCAAGTATACATAAAAGAGCTGGCAGAGAACAAAATTCTAACACTTCCACACAATACAATAAACATCTAAGTAAACAAAATTAATTCTCAAAAAGAGGTACAAGTAAGCTTCCGTGATCATCTACAACAATTTTTTTCTCAGAACTCATATCCCAGAGCTGCTACAAGACCAGAACAAATAGCCTCTGTCCTTCCTCCATCATAGAGGTAGAAGTGGAAGTGGTATTTACGGAGTAAACTATGAATCTTCGTTGTAGTAGTTTGTTCAGGAAGAAGAACACTGAGGGAAGAGCTTTCCTCTGTTGAAATATCTAACGTTGTCGCATGAAGCAATGGCACTTCCTTCTCCTTCAGCTTCTAAGGTCACATCTTCTACGTATATGTCTCTGCATGGCACTGTCTTGCTGCAATCAAACTTGATGGCCACTTCTGACGCACTTGTTCCTCTTATGTTCTTGTACACCACATTGCTCAGTTCCACTGCTGATTCCTGCCATTCTCATTAATTTCCAAAACCAAAATCAGAAGAAATATTTGACAACAACAAGAAGAAGAAAGGTAGTTCTGTTTGAAGTTGAATATGTTTACCTGTTCATGGCATGCTTTATCTTGATCACAGTAGTTTTGGTCTATGATGATGGGGTTGCTCACATTTTTCATTTCTACATTCATAAACTTTATATCTCTTGCATACCCAGAGCCCCCCTGTTTTCAAATGTAATAAAAAACATGTTAAAAAACAGAATTATATCATTACTTTAATTTGGACCCGGTAGATTGTCCCATTAAAGTGGGGTAGATTCAAAGATATCAAATACTCCAAGTAAAAAAAAAATCATATGTTTATTGATATGTTCATATTTGTGTCATGCTCTTTATTCTCTTAGCATTTAAGTTTATTATTTTCTTTCATAACAGTTCTGTTTCATAATAATGTATTTCGCAGTCTGCCTAAGGAACCACTAAAGACCTTTCTGGTACAACTTAATCATACAATGATAAGTTTTAAGCCACCACATATATATATAAACAATTTAGAAGAAGGTTAGGTATTGGTTAATTGTGTGTAAACTTACAAAAGCTGATTAGTTAAAGCATTGGAAATTTTGCAGTTCACTATTTTCAATTCTTGTCTGGTTTAGTCAACTTCTCACCCAACTTCGTAAATATTTCCCCAAAAGAATAATTAATAAAAATTTGAGTCTAATATGTATATTAAAACAAATTATTTTATGTTTTGTGACGATATTTTAAGTATTTAAAAAAAATTAAATACCCATGGATTAGATACAATAAAATGTGTTAGCATTATAGACAAAAAGTTTGATAACTTCCCCTAGAAATATGGACGGAGCCTCTGAAATTAGGTAAAACCAAGAATTAATTGAAGTAGGTTAAGTACACTTTCTATCTTTCTCATCAACTTCTAATTGTTGTTTTGATTTTCCCCCCCTTCTTTTTTATAATGTTTGGAAATGAGTCAAATGTTGCTGTTGCTGTTGCCCAAAAAAAAAAAAAGGGAAATGAATCAAATGTTGCAGAATGCCTAAAAAGTAAAAAGGCTTTATTAAAAGACAAGTCATACCTGCCAAGTCTTAATTCTCACCCCATTCGTTGTTCCTTTCAATATTGCTCTGTTCACTACCACATTCGACACTTCAGCTTCTGAGTTATCAGCCCCTAAGCTTCCAATACTGCACAAATAACATTATTTACAAACAATTTGACCCCATTAATATATATTTTGAGATAGTTTAGGTTCGATGAAAAACCTGATTCCATGTCCTGGTCCACAGGTTATGTCTGTAGCTCTAATATTTTTAGACCCACTTACTATTGAAATGCAATCATCACCTTCAACCAATAAAAACCAGTTAATAATTAAATATATACAAATATATATATAGGCTTTAATCTTAATGGGTTATAATTTTTTGTTGTGCAAAAGACATTCTTGATTTTTACCTGTGCCAATGGCAGTGTTGGTTATGAAAATATTCTGAGTCTCTGCCACATGAATCCCATCAGTGTTAGGGCTGCTTTCTGGTGCTCTCACTTTCAGACCCGAAACACTAACATTCACACACTTCTCGAAGCTCAAGTGCATTTGCTGTGAATTTTTTAGCCTCACGTTTTGCACTACCAAGTTGTTGCATTCGTTGAAAGTTACAGCCTAGAAAATCAAATTTCCCACGAAAATTGTGTCAGCATGGAATGCAAAACAGAGTACTCTGCATCTTCTCCGAAAATATGTTCTGTGATGCTATATCATATGGAGCAGATGATATGTACTTACAGTTGGTGCGACTCTGCATGGCTGTAAAACAGTAGACGCAGAGGAAAGAAACGAAGATCAGTTTCAGCATTCAAATTTTACAGGAAGTTTGATCCAAAAATGAGAATGATTTCAAATTGCTTACAAGGCGTTGGTTGATTTTGCAAGAATTCAGCCACCATTTCCTTCCATTGCCATTGAAAGTGCCAAGGCCACCACCATCAACCCTGAAATCTGAGATCCCATCAAACTGAATCCAGTGTCTTCGATCTTCCTCATATGCAGACATGCGAGGCCAAGCTTTGATTGTTCCGTATACCTAACATAATGAAATGAAACAGTAAAATCAGAACATTCTCCATCTGGTATTAATGGCCCAAACATGACCTAAATGCAATAATATTGTATGATAAGTACTCACCATGAAAGTAGTATTTGGCTGGCATGGACCTGAAAATTTTATAGGCTTAAGATGATAGATTTTCTTCTCAGGAACAACAAGAACTGCCCCATTAGAACAAGTGACGTTCCAAGCTTTCTTGAAGGCCTAAAGAAGAATGAAAAGTGAGAAATTGAGGACAGACCAAGTGTTTCGATCTATAACAATGCCTCTTACTGTTAGTGTTCTATTCCTACGTATGTATACCTCAGTATCATCTTTTCCGTCATTGGCTATGGCTCCATAGTCATCAACACTGAGTGTTGCTTGAGACTTGGAAGCATCAATGTGAGAGACAAAACATAACCCTAATGAGAGTATGAGGAGAAGAAGGGAGAGAAGAGGTCTCTGAGGAGACATGTTGATGTTTCTTTCACTTTTTGAGAGAAGCAAGAAGTACGTACGAAAGGTTTAAGGAAGGTGAAGAGATTTATGGGTAAGTGATGGAATGAAGAGGAATATATATATATATATATATATATTTATATTTATAATAGAAGAAATGGCCATATTTCTTCTGGAGAAAGAGACAATTAATGGAATGTGACCAGAAGCAAATGGCGGCTTAAAGAATGTTATTCAAAGGAGACTGAAATAAGACCATTACTTGGTTGGTAGCCGAATTCAGTTTCCTTCAGTTGCATAGTGAATATTTACCAAATATAAAAAGAAGTTTAACATTATTATTATTTTTTTCCAATGAATGCATGGCTTAAGCGAAAAGTCGTCTATGATATGTGTGTGTACAACATAAATCAAATCTGAGCCAAACTTGTTAGATTCTGGACTTGGTTTTCTTCAACAGAGATAAGCATTGTCCTCAAAGCTTCATGTAAAACGTCTAGATTAAATTCTTTTTTTTTTGGTGATAAGACTAAATTAGATTTAGGTTATTCAAATATTGTTTTATCTTTTTTTTTTTTAAAAAATAAACATAGGCCTGTGTTTTGTGGGAGTCAAAAACAAAGTTTAATGAGAAAACTGCATTATTTATGAATTGTGAATAATGCGGATTCTTAGAGTTTATTTTCCATCAGAAGGATCAATAGAGTTTCTTTTCTATATATATTGACATAATAATAATGATTTTATTGAATAAAAATTTAAATTGTAAAATCTATGAGCCCTTCATATAAAAGATGAACGAATTAGTAAAAAAATGAATACGGTACTCTTGATGAGCACCTACTACAAGTCCAATCCAACTTATTCTTAAAATTTAGGGGGAATGACAGTTAAGGACCAAAATTTTGAATTAAATACAATAAAAGACTTTGTAATTTTTTTTACTACTGAACATCGCGAATTTACTACTGGCTTATTCTGTATTTACTACTGAAAAACCTGCAAGGTCCTTTACTGTACTAAATTCAAAGTTTTGATCCCCAACTATCATTTTCCCTAAAATTTAGTTCTATGACTGTTATTATCCATTTGGGTCCAAAAGATCTAGGAGGACGAATATATATATATATATATGTCTAGTTCAAATTTAAAAATTTTTGTAAAATTTGTCCAAACTTAGAAAAATGATATTCACTCTATCTTAAATTATAGATATATTTATTTTTATAAGTTTGAAATTCAACAAAAAATTTCTACATATTATAAAATTGTTGAGATTAGATAGTTTTAATCATTCTTATATATATTATACGTTAGATAATATTAATAATTATAGTATTTGATTTAATTTATTGTTCTGATTTTATATAGATGAATTTCATATAAACAATTAATAATTTAAAATGAATTTCTCATTTTATGATATTTTCAACTAAAGTAATTTGAACAGTTAAAATACTGTTTGTTGAAAAAATGGAATTAGGCTCATGTAAACACGAGACATGCATACAAACGTGCTAGCGGCCAATTAAAAGCCTCAAAGAAAAAATAATAAAATAAATATTGTGTAAGATTGAACTTCTAAATCAGATGAAAATTGGATCCTGAGGTCCTTTATTACAATTTTTTTGGATGTGCGAAAGCTAAAACCAATGTAAACTGTGCCTATTTGATTTGTATTTTTGCAAATCAAACCATGGTTTCTAATAATTATTTTTTTTTTATCCAAATATGTTTATAATAAACTTTTCTATTTTTATGCGAACTTCATTTTTATAAATTATAATTATTTTAAAAGTCTTTTTATAAACTGGTAATCCAAATGAGCACTTAAGGCAAAATGGTAGAAACTCAAAGTGAACAAGAGCCATGCATGCCATTTGTAGCTAAACAACAAATCTTAGGGCCCATTTGGTTTATTATTTTGTAAATCAAACTATGGTTTGTAAACATTATTTTTTCTTCTTTTATCGAAATAAGTTTATGGCAAATTTTATTACTTTTATCCAAACTTCATTTTTGGAACATGTAGTTATTTTAACTTATTGTAAAATTGAAAATTAAACGAGCACCTAGTAGTAATAAATTAGAAGCCTGCTAAGGAGATGAGATTGTGACTTGATGGTTTCAAGTAAACAATAAAGACATGTGAATGGTAACATGTTCAAAAGACTAAAAGATGAAAATATGAATCATGAATGGCTTTAAGAATCGATCCATTTGAATACAAGACATTGCCGTAAGTGAAAGTAGAGAACAACCAGAAAGCTAGTCACTATAAGGTCATCTTGGCCATATCCTAGCAATGCGAATTGCTAAAAGTTGAAATTGATTTGATCAAAGGTTGATTTTCGAGATTGCCGATCTGAAAGTCAAAGGAAAGGCCCATTTGAGGAAGATTGAGATGTGCCAACTCTGGGTTGTTGTGAGAGTTGGTTAAGTTTGCCTGATTGATCACAGTTTGTATGTTTGATGTTGTTTGAAGGTTTCTTATACAGCTCTAGGGATAGTTCCATACAAAAAAGCCACGTGGAGTTTTAAGATCTTCAACTACTCTTGATTCTCATGATCCAGTAAACCTTTACTTTGACAATTTATGTTTCATGTTCCAAGTCCCACTTTTCTTACAACTTCTATCTACAAATTTTGCCACTAACTTGGTTCCTAGAGGTGACAAAGTAGGCTAGCTCGCCTTAAATGGGTTGGCCTATCACTAGCATGCTTTTTTGGCAGGGTAGGGCAAGCTGAGGGACCCATAAGGGTAGGCCGAGAAATCTCTAGCCAGTCTCATCATACACGAGCTGGCAAGTCCAATGGGCCAGCCTTTTTTTTTTTTTACTCCATATCTTCGATTTTTCTAAATTTAGTATCACCTACTTTAACATTAGACATATTTTAATCTGCAAATGAGAAAAATAATAAACCATTATGACATAAGTTTTGTTCTAGCTCAAATCAAATCCCCAATAACAAACATATAGATAAAATATAGGAGAAGATTCAACTCTCAATTCAGTGAAATCAACCAAAATTCCAATTTAAATTACTTCCAAGCAAGATTGAAGCTTTACGAAGATGAAACTTAGTAGCTTACGTATCATGGTGTCACCCAAGCATCACAGGAGAGACGAATGAACAATTGAACTAAACAAAAGCCACACCACCACGGCTTACAGCTACGCTATAGCTTACGGGGAAGTGGGAACAAGTGAAAGGAGGAGGGAGTTAATCAATCATGTAGCCACAAATCACAGCACCACACACTCACGCTGTCAAGCAGTCAAACTTAGAGATGGAGTCACAGTGATTCAGTCACATACCACGGTCACAGAGAAGAGAATGACTGAATGAGTGAGAGGGGGGGAATCGTTGCGACTTGCGGGCTACATTGTGAGTTGCACTGATAATGAGGGTGAGTGACAGACTGAGATTAAATCGAATGGGTGAAAGGGAATGAAGGATCTGGGCATCTGACAATTTTGGGATACGGGTGGCAGGCTAGGTAAAAGGGAATGAGGGATTTAGTTGAAGAAGGAGGAAGGACCAAGTCATTGGGGTCATTGAAAGTTGAGACGAGAAGAAGAGTCACTACTGTGGAAGAAATTAAGACAGAGCATAGAGGAAGAAGGAGACGCGAGCTTCTTCTTGTGTTGTGTGGGCAGTGGGCAAACTGGATAAGGACACTTATGGCTAGGTTTTTTTTTTTTAATTTTTAGATGTAATAAATTATAAAGTCATTAAGTCAAATGAAAAATGCTAAAAAAAAAAAAAGCGGGCTGACCAGTGGGTTAGGTGGGCTAGCGGGGCGGGTTCTTTTCTTTTATACCATTATGAAGCATGCTTATATTTCCAGACCGTTTAACCTTTTTTGGCAGGCTAAGCGGATTGGCCCGTGGGCTTAAGCCCATTTTACTGAATCTACTGGTTTCCTTCGAGATCTTGCCCCTTGGTCTTTGTTCCGAATGGGCATGGGCCTAAATATAATAGCCACATGTTATCTTCCTAGAAATGTATGTGATTTATGGAAGAGACCAGGATCGAAGGAACATATGAGAAATGGAGTACAAAAGAAAAGAAGGCAAAAGCATTCCACATCACAGCAGCATCCTTTCGCACCGCGGTGAGAGCATGTAATTCAAGCCAATGGGCTTGAAACAGAAAGCAATGGTGTTATGGCTTAAGTCCTCAAGAAATTTGGATAAATTAGACGCAAATTAGTTTGACGAAATAGGGGAAGTTTGAGAGTTTTGGAGAGAGTTCTACTAGGGTTCAATTCTTGGAAGGGGAGGACAAGATTTTGGCGCCTTGGGAAGCTTGAATTAACAAGGTATGATGGTTTCTTCATATTCTCCTCCTTTTTCACTGATTAATTTTAGGTATTTTGAGATGGTGATTGTTCTATGTTTTGGTGAGTTTCTACCAATTAGATTGCATTTTAATACTTCAATGAAGTGTTGTTAGGTATCTCCAAGATTTGGATTATGGATTTTGGGTGTTTATGTTGTTGATTATCTAAACCCTAGCCATTAAATTTGGGATTTCTCATGATATCCAAATTGTATGGACTCATAGTTAGTTTTGAGTGTTGATTTGAGTATAATGATGAATGGATAAGCAATTAGTATCTTGGTTTTGTTGGGTTTATCCTTGGAATGTTGGTTTGAGCTTTACTAGAAGCTATGTTCCTACTTGATTTGTATGTTTGGTGGATTATGTAGAGTTATGATTGCTTTATTAAGGTATTTATAGTACAAGAAGTGGTTTGGAAGCGGCAAAGTCAATGTTAAGTGGTTAACTTATGGTGTAGTAGAAACTGGTCTTGTAGGCATTGAGTGATATTGAATGGTTTGATGGTTGCATTGAGGTTTTAAGAATGTTTGAGTTTATTTGGCATTGAATACTGTTGGTTTGATTTGGACTTGCATTTCCTCTTGTGTATATATGTAGTCAAAGATTTTATGGCCTATCGTGGTGTCAACATGTGTTTGGGTGACCTAAGGTAACCAAGGAGTAACTTTGTTTATTCAATGAGTTTTGAACTTTTTATATCATGATATGTGTTTTATATCATGACTAGTAAGTTTTTCTCAAGCCCTTTACTTTTTAGAAAGAAATTGTGATAAGAAATGAATATAGCTAGTTGTGTATGTTTATATGAGTATATGTGTAAATATGTGTGTATTTGTATACAGGCCCAAGTAAGTGAGGAAGGGCTTGGCCCATAATTGTTGTATACTCATAGATGTTATGTGTAATGATATAGTGTTGACATGATTTTGGCAATGATAATAATGAAGATATTAATGATAAAGAATTGAACATGAGAGCTTGATAGTATGATGTTGATAAAATGATGGAAATAGATGAGAATGGCCAGTGTGGACAAATGTGTACGTGTATGTATATATATAATGATGAACATAGTGAACATTGATTGTAAGTATTGTGCAACCCCATTTGGTTTTACATGATGATGATGATGATGATAATGATAATGAATGAAACTGGCCAATAGGAACATGTGTAAGCTTATAAGATTGATGGATATTGATAGATATATAAATATATATGTGATTATTGTGCATCCTCATGAGACATATTGTATGATGATGATGATGATAATATGATCACATACATATGGCATGGGATGACATGTTAACATACATTGGGCATTGTCATGAGTCGTACATTGAGAGGACATGATATTGTTAGGTGACAATACCTTAATATCACATGGTATGCCAATATGCTAAATAACACGTGGAGCCTGGTGTTCATGAGGTGCGTCTTATGATATCCATACCATTAAATAGTTTTCATTGGCTAGGAGATTCAGGTGGAAGTAGATTGGGAATACATATTCTTTAAATAGCCACCAATTCGGGTGATTCAGGGAAGGAGAACTGTGATCCAACCATTAGTTGAATGACCTTTGACCAAATCATGACTAGTGGGAGATGAACTTGGTAGTTACCTTGGAATTGTCTCTTGCCAGATGTTGGAAGGGGACTACTTGTTGAGGTTATCTTGTGATAATAATTAGCTTGTAGTTCTTGTCATGATTGATGTGGGATTCCATTTCATATCATGAGCATTTCATCATGAATAGCATAATTTGCATACATAATATCAATGAGTTTGTATCCTTCTCTTGTATTCGTATTGGTGTCATGTTTTGTAAGTAACTAATATATTGTACCTCTTATGTTTAGATCCTTGTTTGTGTTTGTTCGGTTGCTTGTTGGTTACTAGGATTTTTGTCTCACCCCTAATGGAAAAACATTTACAGGAATGAGACCTAGTTCTAGCAAGGAGAAAGCATAGGTGGATGAGTTCCCTCAAGGGCATATGAGATATTTGAGTACCTATATAGTATGTGTTTATTTGAGGATACATGTTATGTTGTAGCATTGTATCAAGTGTAAGATTAGGATTGATGCCATGTGTAATGTGCTTTGTGAATCCTTCAGGTTTGCTCTTGAGTTCTTGCTTTTCATGCATGTCTAGTATGGCTTAGAATCTTGAGACCCCTCGAGTCCCTGATGTGAAGGGATATGTGTGATGTGTCTTGGAAGGATGTGTCTTGCATGGGTGGTGTAAGCCACTGGTTGTCTTTGTGTTGTTCGAGTCATGATTGTGGTGAATATCAAGAAGTGGAATTTGTTTATTGCATGCTTGAGGCTGGGCATGGGATGGCTCATGTGTGTGTTGTCATGTTAGAGCGATTTATGAGTTTGGTTTTTTGATATTTGGTTTGTGTTGGAGAAAATGGGTATATAATTTATTAGTTAAATTAGGGATTTAAAGGGGTCAAATCTTGAGAGAATGGTTATCTTGAGATGTGCCCTCTTTGGAAAGTGTCTTTACGACGATTATAACTTATAGAAACATGTCTAATGGGTAAAAAATTGGTGATAAGTAGTTTGGAAATGGTAGAAGTCAAGTTTTGGCCTAAAATGACCATTTAGGTCTTTAGGGATCTAAAATCTTCATACAAAAATATTTTAAGGTATGGTTAGTGTTAATAGTTAGCTAAGGAGTCAAATGACCTGTATACTTTGAAATCGAGCTAATAAGAGGTTGGAGTGAAAAGTTATGTATATTAAAAGTTGATCCATTGCATCAGTAAATAAATCCATGTTCTTTTGTGCTTTTCTTTCAACACCATGTCTTGAACAATACAAAAATCTCCTTTGGGCCCTTAGCTCGATCAAATGCTTAGTCTTTTCATCCATGGCTGTTAGCCCAATTATAAGTTTTTGGTCAAACAAATGCATATTCATAGGTTGCATTTCTATTAATATGTAATTTTTTTTTTTAAAAAAGAACATCCTTCTGAAAAATATCATGTAAAAATTTGATTGGCCAAAAGAGGAAAGAGTATACATTTATGAAAATAAGCCAAGATAGGTCAAAAATAGGATTTGATGTTACAAGAACTGCTCGCATAGTCTTTATTAAAAAAAAAAAAACTGCTCGCATAGTTACGTGTCACATTTTGCCTCTCCTATAACTTCATTCTTCATTTTCTTAACTAGCTGGGTCCCATATGGTATGAAGAGTTTAAAAAAAAAAGTCATATATAAATGATAATTTGTGAATAAAAATATTATTATAAATTTTATATATTAAATCTATGTTATGGAACTATCAAATAATAGTTTGTATAATATAAAGTAATTAATTTAACTTCAATACTGTCCTCTTTTTGTTTTTTAATTCTATTAACATATGTTTGGGTTTCAATAGAATCTTACTGCTGGCGAAAAAAGAAAAGCATTTTATTGGTTTGACAATTAATACAAAAAAAAGTTTAATATTTGAAAAAGTAAAAATAAATCGTGATATAAGGTCAGAGCGTGTACAGTTTTAATTCACAAGTCAACATATATATTTGCAATATTTCCAATAAAGGGGGCGTTAGGCAAGCTGATATATTTAATTTAATGTTGGCAATTGCCAAATATGGAATTGGCGGTGATGATCCACTTACAGAGTTATAAAAGAATAACCGTCTCTTGGTGCGTATTGTGTGTATATTTTTTATTATTATATTTGATTGCTTACGTAATAATAATAATAATAACAATAATAATAATAATAAAATTACTAAAATTAAATCTATCTAAATAATTAAAGAAAAAAATGCACAAGGTACATATAACTTATCCCTTAAAAAGATGCTTCAAATCCAAATTGCCCTATGTTTCTCGTCTTTGTTCTTCGGGGCTTTGGGTTCTTCAATTGACTTCTAAAATGTAAAATATAATAATTAGTTAGGCTGATTCAGAGAGACCAATGTTATTCACTTATTGTGAATAAATCACCAAACTATATTCAAATTCTTCATAATTATAAATGGAAAATGATTCCCTCCGTTCATCACGTGAAAACACAAATCAAAATTTAGAATAAATAAAAGATAAATAAATTTTGTAGATTACAATTTACAAGAAACAAGGAACTCTTTTAATATATTTTAAATTCAATCTTAATTTGATTAATTAAAGAGGAGAACAACTTTTTTTCCGAGGTCAAAAGATAAGACCATGAAGAGAAGCATTAGTGGGAAAAGCCTTTTGAGACGTGGGTTGGATATAGGAGCATAGAAATATTAGAGAGAATAATCATCGCCTTAACACATGGTAATTAACTAACGTAAATACCTATGTAAGCATGTATATATTTTCTTCTTCATTTGGAATACCACAACGTTTTATGTCATGTTTTCACAAATATATATATATACATATATATGTTCTTTTTAATCCATATTATAAGATATTTTGTATCAATTATACGTATATTAAAAAATTATTTCTGACCTAAAATCAATGTAAAAATATCTAATTTCCTATTTTATTCTAATTAAATATCACATTCTAGTATTATTGTCGGGTTATAAATAAAAAGTATGGAAGTATTAAAAATATGGATAAAATGAGATAAAAAATATTTAATATTCTATATTTTTTATTAAAAATTTATTATATAAAATATTTTATAATACAAATTAAATTGCGTGTGTGCGCGTGTGTGTGTAACAGGGATGACTAGTTACCTGGTGTGAGGTCAGCCACGTGACTTATGTGTAGGGGTTGATCAATTAATGACTTAGCTGTGTTTGTTAGAGTCAGTTAGGGAAGTTAGCATTCATTTAGGTTTTGAATAAGAAGAGGATTGGGTTGTGTTCAATGCTTTTGAGTTTGAGGTTGACTATATATGTTATTTGTGTGCACTTATACCTGAAAACTTGCCGTGATTTAGAGTGATTATTTACTTTTTACAACAAACAAAAGCAGAGGAATGGGATTTTGGGTTTGCTTTTTAATTTCAGTTAGCCTCATGCTCCTTTGAAAGACCAATCCTCAAATTAAAATTGGAGATCCAAATTTAATATTTTTTATAAATTATAATAAAAAGAAATTAATTTGAACAATTAAAATTTAATTTGAATGGCTCATAATTTCAATGAGAAGAAAGATCAAGGAGGAGAAACACAGAAAAAAACCCAGACTTTGGAGGCTTTATCCACAAAAACTTTTGAATTACTACAATAACTTCATCCAATCTTTTTCTTTTTCTTTTTAATTTCTATTCAAATTTATTACATCTTCCTTCACATTTCCTCCACGGTTAGGTTGGTTGGGTTTAACATTTGTTGCTAATTTAAGAAGGAACTCAGTTTTAATCCAGATTTTGAATATTTAGTTTATTGTTTTACATGGTAGTTTCAATTTTAATCAAGAATAGATATAATAAGAAATGATTGTATACAAGAAAAAGTTTAAATAGTAGCTATTGATAAGAAAATTGTGAAAAATCATTTAAGGTAGTTTAGACATATACCAGAGAAGCTCGTAAAAAGAGTTGATCAAATAACTTTTAGCTCTATAAAAATACGTAAAGGGAGATAAAAAAATACAGTAAGGGAGGTTAGAATATGTGATCTCTTAATGAATGATTTATTTAAAAAGATGATTTTTTATATAACTCAGTGGCGTTGTATAGTCCATAAATTACATTTAGTGGGATAAGACTAACATTATTATTGTTGTTGTTGTAAATTGTAGTTGTAATTGGTTTGTTTTTTCCCTTTTAATGCAGAGCATTACTCTTATATAATCATACGTTTATTTTTAGATGTCATAAAAATGTTATTTTTTTACTAGCAACAAAAAAAAAATGCTATTTTTAGATACATAACCATACAATATTTTCTTATTTATTTATTTTTACTTTAAAATAATAGTGATTTCTTTAATTTTTATGCCTGAATATGTTACTGTGAGTTGTGTATGGTGGACATGTAACAAAACTACAACATGATTTGCAAGGAAAAAAATAAGACAAAAAGTTTGACTTGACAATGTTCAATCTTCATCATATTCCTATTGGTTTGTTGCCTCTCACAATGCACTTCACAGGCCCATACTAAAAAGCCCAAGTACCGTAGATTAGATAAGACCTGGCCCAAGAAAACGTAGATTGGCTAAGACATGGACAACCCAATTAATTTTCCAAAATAGTTTTTTCCTAAATAATAAGTTTTCACCCAAAAAAAAAAGTTTTCACATAATACTTTGTTTAACAAAAGTAAAACCATTAAAATTCAAATCCACTAATAAGTCATTTACGTCTGCATTTTTCCTCAAGAGCAGAAAGACTGCAACCTCAGAATGTAATTATGTTTAACAAGTATTCAGACCCAAACGTTGTTTCCTCACTGACTATATTCTTTTCTATGTCATTTTGTATATTATTTGGAAACTTAGGAATATACAAATCATTCACTTTCTCATTGAAAAGAAAGAAATGAACAATTGCAATATGTTGCAGATTTGCAAGAGCACTGTACTTGCCAATTTATTGACAAGACTACTAAATTTAATTTAGTAAATTTTAGTGCAAATGAATTTTCGTCAAACTTCTATTACAGCTCAAGAGGCCATAAGAAATAAACACCGGTTTGTAAACCATTATTTACATTATTAAAGAAGTCAGCACTTGGCTACCAATTTGCAAATAAACAGTAAATACAAAGAAACTATAGTGGAAAAGAGACTAACCCTTGAAAGGGATTCTTCAAAACTATATCAAATTAAATCAAATCAGACTCTCCAAGCACCAATATTATTCTATCAATCCAAAGTAACACGAGAGTAGCTAGTCACGTAAAGGGAAAAGATGATCACTGCTAAATATAATGGATGGGATATGGGCAATTCTTTTCCAATCTTTACCACTTCTATCTTCACAACTGCGCTCCAACAATGGAGATCCGTTTATGATCAATCTTTTTAATGACATGAGATTACTAAGGCCTTCAGGAAGCGATGTCAGATACTTGCAATAATGGCACTCAAGGTAGTGCAGAGATGAGAGATTTCCAATCCAGTCTGGTAACCTTTCCCCACAAAATCCTTTTATAACTAGACTTTTGATGGCATCATGTGGATGTAGCCTTTCCAAAATCAATTCATCTTCAGAAGCAACTTTAAGGGATTTACTATATTCGAATTCATAGTCAGGAACCCAATATTCGGAGATCCAAGTCAGTGTTAACTGTTGAAGATGTGGCTTCTCTTTTAACTTTGCAGACTCAGCCTCTTCAGGGTTAACCCTGAGGTGATGCAAGCCACTGATTTGTAAAGAGCCTCTCAAGTTGTTTAGCCCACCCAATTCACTTATCCTTGCACTATACCTTCCTCCATGTTTCATCTTATCATTTACTGCAAAATAGGTCAAGGTTTGGAGAGAAGTCAATTGCCCTAGCCCACGTGGCATCCCAATCAACATGCAATCTTTAAGCTGAAGGTGCCTCAAGCTTACCAGTTTACTGATGTCCATTGTCATTATGTCAACACCATTGTTGGAGAGGTTTAAGGTCTGCAAGTTGTGTAGTTTGGTAATATTTCTTGGAAGCTGGTTTATCTGATTATGTGAAAGATCAAGAAATCTTAGATGCTTCAATTTTCCAATGCTTTTTGGAATTATGGAAATATTTGAGCTTTGTAGGACCAGAATGCGCAAGCACTTTAATTTTGATGTAACCAAACCAAAGATAGAGTCATCCATCAGACAACCGAAATAACCTCTATTGAGCAAAAGCATTGTTCGTAATTTTTCAGATTTGAGGGAGGAAGTTGGAAAGTTCCAATTTTTTCTTGACACATCATATGACAAATGACGAGTCATCCCTCCAATCCTCTGTTCTTTTCCTTCGCTAATAACGAGATACTCATTCTTTGCTACAAATTGTGCTAAATCATGTATAAGGTCATGCATTTTGCACGTCTCTATGTCATAATGTCTATCTCTTTTTACATCTTGGAAGAAGGACCTTGAAAGTAGATTCATAAAGTATTCATGCCCAACATCTTCCTCACACCTCACTTGATCATTTGAGTGAATAAATCCTTCAGCCACCCACATTTGAATGAGTGTTTGCTTCTTGAATGAAAAATCTTTTGGGAACAACGAACATAAAGCAAAGCAATTTTTCATGAGGGAGGGAAGATGATCATAACTGAGTTTAAGCACCGCAAAGATTCTCTCCTCTACTTGATCTATCTTCCAAAGTTCGTTATTCCTCAAGTATGACAAATCTGTTCCTTCTAAGGTTTTATCATATACAAGCCTTCCAACAATTCTAATAGCAAGTGGAACTCCAGCACATTTTTTGACAACTTCCCTTCCAATACCTACTAGCTGCATATTATTTGATTCCTTTCCATCCTTAAATGCCATTCGACAAAACAATTTCCAAGATCTTTCTTCATCCAAACCTTTAAGGAAAATAGTTTGAGCATCGGTGCCCATTATCTCTGCCACTTTTGCACTACGTGTGGTTACTAGAATCTTGCTTCCATTTGCTCCCTCCATTAACAAGCTTTTCAACTTATGCCACAACTCAACATCTTCATTCCACACATCGTCTAACACAATTAAAAACCTCTTCCCTTGGATTGACTGCCTTAAATCTTGCTGTACTTGCTCCATCTCTTTTGTTTTTTCTTGCCCCAAAATCTTTTGAGCAATTTGTCTCACATCAAATTCATCAGACACACACACCCAGCTTTTCAGCTCAAAATGCTTTCGGACATTTCCATGATTGTACACAAGTTGAGCAAGTGCAGTCTTGCCCAACCCTCCAAATCCAACTATGGGAATAATTGAAACACTATTGGTAGCACTAGGGATTAATAAATGGCGCAAAACAAGATTCTTTTCCACCTCTCTCCCAATAATTTCATCTTCTGGCACAAAAGAGTGTGTTTGCTTTCGCTCCTCATAGACTGGTGGAGGCTTAAGAGGGTGATCAATCAATTGCAATTTTTTCCTCTCATCATCAATGTCATCTAGCCTTTTCCTGATTTCCCTCATTTTATGACCCATGTGAAGATTATAAGCAATTTGGTTTGATTTGGAGAAGAACATTCGTACCTTCTTTGCGACCTTGTTTCGAGTAATGATTTCCCAGGTCAAAGCTTGAGTGGATAAATCATCAAGCAGGTCATCTGCATCATAGAGTACATCCCTCAGTCTCTCCAGCCAAAAGCTGACTTGATGGTCCTGGGCCTTCCTCTCTGCATCCAAAAGTGTGCATCTGATTGCACGGACAGTGTTCATCATCTTTTCTGCATCATCTTTAGCATTCCACAGCAATTTAAACTCCTCCAGAGCCAAAGAGGTCAATCCCTTAAAGACAGTCTCAGCGATGGCGTCCATCTTTTTGGAAAGTGAGAGAAAAGCACGTTTGAAAGACGATCGAAAATATTGCTATGCTCAGTTTATGGGATTTAAGCAGTAGTTTTCGTGATCATAAACTGTTAATCCCTGTCAAGCTTCTGTCGTTGACTTATTAGCCTTCCCCAAACAGCCCCACCCCCCCCCCGGGGAAACCCCCAAATTCTATTTTGTAGCTCATAAATATGACGGACCAAGTCAAAGGGTAGTGCGCGTTTGGAAAAATATGAAGGTTAGAAACACGGCACTGGTTATTGATTAGGAACCACTTTTTGAATATCATTTACTAAAAATTAACTCTTTAAGGCTTACATTTAATCAAATTTGCTCTACAGGTTTTAACAATCAAAATTTCTCTTACAAACTAAAGTTATCATTAATACTTTTTAAAACTAATTTTAGTTTTTGTTAAGATTAAAACTTAATTTTTTAATTATTATAATTTTTTGAATTTGTAATTGAAAAGCATAAATAATAATTCCAAAACAACAGTGATACTGATATGTTTAAAAAATGCAAGTGATAATTTCAAATATTAAAAAAAATCGATTTTCAACTTTTGCGTTTTGTGTTGTGGAAGAAATCGAAGGGAAGGAAGGGATGAAAAAAGGTTGCGAAATCTGGTGGTTGTTCGTATATTATTAATTCATGCCACCAGCAACTTAATTCTCAAATATCCCCTTTTCACCTTAATGTAAATTTTTTTTTTAGAAAGTCTTTGCGGTTTTTTATTTATGGGCACTTGTATAATTTCATGAAGTATTAATATATGATTTTTATAAAGATCTTATATAGTTTTAACTATTTTGCTAAGTATTATATTAATAACTTTTATTAAATAAAAGCATTGAGAGGCATTCGGGAGGAATCTCTTCCATCATTTGAACTTCGCTGTTCCGCTCATGGGCTGACTTTGCAAATGCATAATGGAGGTGGGCCACCAGCACATAATATTTGGGCTTTCTAAAGTTATCTAACTTTGAGCCCATTGCAATTACAAAACAAAATTTACCTTTTGCGTTTTCTTAGGCCGAGAGTGTTACAATCCAGTTTATATTTCTTATATGGAACTTGAGATGCAATAAAAGTTTGAAGTTAATTCATTTGCACCAGATTGCTAAATTAAATTTATATTTTAAGTCGGTGAGCAATGAATCTGACGGGACCCAAAAGTATGTTATGTTTTTTGGTGAAAATAGAAAGTCACAGACTACACGGAACTAAAATAGTGGGAACACACTGCCAGCAACATCATAAGCAACAAGGTCCCTAATTGACTGAGGAACCACATCAAAAAAGGTAAACTCCCACGTTGAGTTAGCTCCAAATTTAGCAAGCTTTTTTTTTTTTGTACAAATGTAGCAAGCTTAGCAGCAGGTTGATTTGCTTCACGTGAGCAGCAACTTAACTTTACAGACCAATTAAATTGGGTCACCATGTCATCTAGTCTTCAATGCTTGGGCTTTTTAGCATGGGCCGAAGAAGGGTCTTATGAGAGTCAACCGACTAATAGGAATATGATGAAAATAAAAGATTGTGAAGTCAAACATTTTGTCTTTTCTTTTTTTCTGGTTTTCCTGTAACTATTGTTGGAGTCTAGTGAGTAGTTTTCCTTGGTTATGATTATGAGCATAAGGATTATCGTTGTTGGGATCCCCTCTCTCATTGTATCCGTATTTCTCGTCATATTATTTTTTGGGAACATATTCCATTTTCATCTTTAACCAATCTTTCCTTTGTTTTTCCTCCTTCACCTTTTATTTTTACAGATACTTCTGTTGATCTCTTTCTCAGTGACTCAGGTATTGCTTCGTCTACTGAGCTCAATTCCATGTCTAACTCTGTGCCCTCTTCAGATGATCCTCCTATCTCTAAACTACCAGCACAAGATACTAAGCCCGAATCATCTGTCAACCCTAGATCCACCCTGTCACACCCGAAAATGCGACGCGAATGATGCGAGAAAAAGAAGAGAGGGAAACCAGCCCACATAACGGAGGCCGATTTCGGAGAGAGTCGCCACCAAAATTTTAAGGGAAATTTTGGAAAACCGGAAAACAAAAACAAAAAGGGACAAGGATTGGTCTGTGAATCAAAGTTGGGTTCGGGAGTACGATTGTGAGTGGGGAAGGTGTTAGGCACCCCCACAACACCCGTTCCTAGGAACAATTACCTTAGGTTGATCATGCAATTTTTATGGCTTTTTACAAATTTATTTTGGTTACCCTTTTACCATTCACATGCAAAAATAAATAAATGTAAAAATAAGAAAAATGTAAAAATGAAAATAAAGAATAAAATGAAAATATGAAAAGTTAGAAAAAATAAATTAAGGAAAATATTATTTATTTACAAAAGTGGACTTGAAAAATTGGTAAATATTTATTAAATGAAGAGAAAAAATATCAAATAAATAAGAAAATATTTATTTATTTACAAAGGTGGATTTGACCCAGAATTAGAGTCTGGGGCCTACGTACCCTGCGATAGGGATCAAAGTCGACGTAGTTCGAACAGAAAGACGTGTCACTGGGTTAATATTTTTTATTTTATATATTCTTTGAAAAGAGAGGTTTATAGAAAATAATTTTGTCTTTCCGCAAAGAAAATAATTTTCAGAATTGATTGGTATGTTTTAATTTGCAAAAGACAGATTAATTTCCATTATTTGCTCTTTTCATTTTTTATTATATATTTTTTGTTTAATCAATTTCTAAAAGAGATAATATGTTTTTACTTAATTTAGAAAATATGATTAAAATTATATGCAATTTTAAATATTTTATTTTGATTTGAAAAGGAAATATTTGGAAACAAATTTATTTTTACATGATAAAATCAATTGGCTTATGTGGCGACTTTATCACTCACAATACACCGATTGATACCTAAATGTCCATGGTGATGTCACTCGAGACAAAAAAGCATAAAAAATCGAAAGAAGACAATTTATTAATTTTTTTGTACAAATTATTTTTTCCTTTTATTATAAAAACCATTTTAACACCTATTTATTTATTAAAAAAATGAAATTAAAAAATGTGATCATTAAGTGTTGAAAAATATTAATCAGCATATGTGGTGACTTTATCACTCACAAATTACTGATTTACGTTTACATGCTCACGGTGTTACCACTCGGAGTAGAAAATACCAGAAGAAAAATTTTAAATGAAAATCAAACAGCATATATGGTGACTTGATCACTCATAATTTACTGATTTATGCGTATATGCTCACGGTGATGTCACTCGTGGTGAAAGGCATAGATAAAATTGAAATAAATGAAATCCTTTTTGCATTAAATTATAAAAATAAATATTATTATGGTTATTTAAAAAAGTGATAAAAAATTTAAAAATATGACTTTTACATGTATATTTATATATTATTTATTTTTATTTGTTTATTTGTTTTATTTATATATTTTTTAAAAAAGAATCAATCAGGATCCGTGGCGACTTTATCACTCACAGCTCACTAATTGACACCTAAATGCCCACGGTGTTACCACTCGGAACATAAAGGTAAAAATAAAAATTTGAAATAAAAGGCTCTTATTGAATCATCTATTTTCGCTTTTAATAAAAAAAAACATTGATACTTATAAATATAAAAAAAAATAAATAAATAAGATTTAGCCAACGTTTAATACCATGGCAACTTCTCGCTTATGGTATAGTTGGCCGACACCCTATAGGCTCACGGAGACTTAGTCCCTCGTGACAAATTCTAAAAGCGAGAAGAAAAAAAAAACAGCAGCTAATAAAATCCAAAATTATAAAAGAAACACTGTCAAAAACAATTTATCAATGTGCGTGCACTTACGTAAGCATACGAGTGCATGAGTCTACCCAGACTTAATATAATCATATCATAGGTTAAATTATATAACAAATTGAAAGAAATAAACTCTTCCCTTGTCTGTGTTCAATGCTAGTTCCATTAGGATTTGAGGCTTGCCTTTTCTGATGTCATTCCCCTCGTTCTTTCTTCAATCACTACGATTTTGACTTCTCCCCAAGCTTGGTTCATGCTCCCAAGGTGCTCATAAAGGATAAGAATGAGAATGAATTAGTATTCACCTTTAAATCAACCCAAAGCATCAAGAATGATATTTTTTATAGAAGATAAAAAGCTCAAGCCTAAATCATTGTTTCCTACGCAGATATTGGCACAGGTTGTACTTTCAAGCCAAAGAGTATCAGCAAGCTTGTGATGCATTTACAGTAAAAGAAAAAGTGAAACTTACAAAAGAGCTTATGAGATAGTCTAAACCTTTGCCCCGAGATCCATTAGAATCCCCAACTGAAGATTCTATAAACTGTTAGGGAGGCACTCAAATAAGACTACACGAGGACCTATGTCAAACCAAATTTCTAATAGCCTCACACAATTTCAATCAAACCACCATAGTTCCAAACCACACAAACAAAACAATCAAACAAAAAAAATTCAAAGGTCCCAGAAACAAATCAATTAATCCAAAAATGGCAAAAGTAGCCCTTATACTTCTGCGAGACGAGACAAATTCATTAAACGTCAGGGATGGGGAAATTGGACATAAACATTCGCACGAATAGAAGCATGGCCTAAACACAAATAATGCCTTAAATCCCTTCACTAGTTTTTCAAAAACAACAAACGCTATACTTGAGAATAAGCCACCATTATTAGGGCGGCCAAATTTTGGATATGGCACCCAAATCCCAACTGAATCGACTGCAGAACACCGCTTTTGAAGGAAACTTAGAGACTACTCACAGTACGTATAAAATGGTAAACCCAGATATCAAATATCACACAAATTACTTCAAGTGCTGACAAGGCAACACCATTTTCACAAAATTTATACCAGACAAAAAGAAGATAAGATGGTCCCAATGGGAGACACAAACATGTTTCCAGCACACATAATGAGCCAATAATACAATCATTCAAGCTACAGGCTAATACTAAGTTTCAGCCCACAGGCAGTAAAACTGAGCGCACAAATTTCTTTGGACAACCAGCAATTCGATTCTCAGATTCAATTTAATCCATTAGACGAAAGCAAGAAATTCGAAACTATGGTTACCTCATTGAAGCCTCTCGATCACCAACGCCACTGCTACACTGTTCTTTCTGATCCCTTGCCTCTCTCGCTTCCTGCCCTCAGACTCTGAGGCTCCGGCCTCCAGAGTTTCTACCGTGCCTTCTCGGTTTCCGCGGCCTCCCTTTGTTTTTGTTTTTTCTTTTTTTTTTGGGCCTCGCTCCCTCCCTTGGTTCAGACTCCCTCGGTCTTCCTGCTCGTGTGCCAGACTCCTTCTGGCTCTGGTCTGAGCTCGTGCCTCTCACTCGCGTCTGAGCCACTGCTTACAGTTCCCTCCTTGCTCGTGCCCGAGCTCCCTCGGTTTCTAGTTTCTTCCTCGTGGTTCTCTCTCTTCTCGGTTCTCCCTCGTAACTCCCTTTGATTTCGTCCTCACGGCTTCCTCTTTCTTTCCTCCAGATCTCGCTCCCACGGCTTCCTCCACGCTCGCGGCTAGCTCCTCCCTCCGAACCCTAGCACACTCAGCCTTTCCTCCGTGCCTCTCTCCCCTCCTCCTTTCTTTCCTCCAGATCTCGCTCCCACGGCCTCCACGGTGGCTCCCTCCTCGCAGCTCTCTCCTCCTCTCACGGTCCCTCCTCTGTTCGTCTTCTTCCCTCTCCCTACCCTGTGTCTCTTTGGAAACGTGTGGCCGAGCCCTATGGCTCCCTCTTCCCTCTGCTCGCGACTCTCTCTGCCTCCGCCCGCCTCTCTCTCTTTCCTTTCTTTTTTCTTTTTTCTGCGGCCTCTCCCCTCTCCTTTTTTCTTTTCCTTTCTCCACCTTCTTTCCTTTCTCAGCTTTTCCTTCCTCCTTCTCGCCGCCCTCGCTCTCTTTTCTCTGCCTCCCACCTGTCCTTTCTACGCGTGATGCCTGAGCCCTCACATGGGCTCAGGTCCACTTTGGGCTGAAATTGTTTCAGCCCAAAGTAAAAAAAAGTTTTTTTTTTCATTTTTTTTATTTTGTTTCTCTTTTTTTTCTTTCTTTCTTTTCCTTTTTTTTATGTTTTCAATTATTTATTTATTCAATTATTATTATTTATTTTTTTTACTATTATTTTTATTATTATCATTATATTTATATATTTTTTTTTAAATTACCCGGACAAAATACGGTGTTCACACACTCGTGTAAGACGTCATCCTCCTTACCTTAGTGGTTCTCATTGTTGTTCCACCATCTTTTAGTTTCAGGAACCCCAATCCTTGATAGAAGCCTCCAGTGATCCCCTTTGGCAGCAAGCTAGGAATGATAAATTACAGGCCTTAGAAAAAATGTACGCTTGGGATCTTGTTGATCTTCCTCCTGAAAAGACTTTGGTTGGATGTAGATGGATCTATAAGAACAAGACTAATTTAGATGGTTCTCTGAAACAACGCAAGGCCCGCTTGGTGGCTGAAGGTTTCACACAGGAGTATGGTATTGATTATGAAGAGACATTTGCTCCCATTGTTCAAATTACCTCTGTTCACAGTCTTCTTGCTATTGCTGCTATTAAGCATTGGTCTCTTTATCAGATGGATGTTAAAAATGCCTTTCTGAATGGAGATTTAGAGGAAGAAGTTTATATGAAGCCTCCTCCTGAGTATCAACATCCAAATGGCAAGGTTTGTCATCTCTGTCGTGCTTTGTATGGTCTTAAACAAGCACCCCGTGCCTAGTTTGCTAAGTTTAGCACAACTATGAGTCAATTGGGCTTTACTTGTAGCTCTCATGATTCTGCCTTATTTGTTCGGAGTTCAACTCAGGGTCTTGTTCTACTTCTCTTGTATGTTGATGACATGATTATCACAGGTAGTAATGTCACGGGTGTTCAGGAACTCAAGACTTACTTGGGAAGGTAGTTTGAAATGAAGGATTTTGGCCGACTAAGTTACTTTCTTGGTCTTGAGGTACATCATGGGCAGGATGACATTTTTCTTTCTTAGGTTAAATATGCAACTGATTTGATATCTCGAGCATATCTCTCTAATAAGGAGGTTGAAAATACTCCTATTGAGCCAAATGTTCACTTTACACCTACTGATGACACTCTATTGGAGAATCCCACTCATTATCGACAACTAGTTGAGGGATTCATCTATCTTATATTGACTCGTCCAAATGTTGCCTATGCAGTTCATATTGTCAATCAGTTTATGTCTGCACCTTAGACTATCCACTATGCAGCTGTTCTTAGGATTCTTCGATATGTCAAAGGCACATTGTATCATGGCCTTCACTTCTCTGCTAGCTCTTCTCTTGCTCTTCAGGCCTACTCTGATGCTGATTGGGCCAGTGATTATGCTGATCGACGGTCTACCATTGATTTCTATATTTTCATTGGTACTTTCCTTATCTCTAGGAGAAGTAAGAAGCAAATATTGGCCTCTCATTCTAGTGCTGAATCAGAATATTGTGCAATAGCTGACACGACCTCTGAGGTTCTCTGGCTTCGTTAATTACTTGATGAGATTGGGACATCACACACATCATCCACAGATATCTATTGTGACAGTCAATCTGCCATTAGGATTGCCTACAATGACGTATTCCATGAGCGAACCAAACATATTAAGATTGACTGTCATTTTACCGACAACATGTTGTTCATGGCACTATTCAGCTTGTTCCTATTCGAACAAAACACCAACCGGCTGACTTGTTCACTAAGTTCTTTAATCCCAATCGCTTTTAGTTTCTAATAAACAAACTCAAATTGCTTCCTATTAAGTCATCTTAAGTTTGAGAGGGGATGTTAATAATATCTCATTTATTGTGCTAGATTTGTATATATCTTTAATTGGTTTATATATCTTTGTATTCTTTAGGAAATATTCTGTATTTATTAGACACATTTATATTTATTAGACGCGGTAATTCTTTTGTCTATATATTGTAAGCTCTTCAGATTAATATATACAGCAAATTCTCAAATCCTTCTCTCTTCTTTCAATGTGAGCTGTAATTTTTTTCTGTCTATTTTGCGTTTTTTATTTGTCTTTAAATAATGATAGTTTTTTTAATTGACAAATTGTTATTTGAAGGCAAACTTTCTACGCTATTAATTAGTGTTAGCCTTTTATTTGTATATTAAAAAAATAGTTAACCTTTTACGCAACCAGTGAAATTCATCATCTCATCATCATGAAAGAGGGCTGAGGGCCAATGAAAACTGAGCAATCATGTGGGGGACAAAAGCCCATTGATATCCTTATAAGGTAATTGATGACTCCACATTCACAGGAGTAGAAGATTTAAGAACAAACAAAATATACTTGCTGATGAAAAAAAAAGAACAATATATACTTTGTTTTGCGTAATTAAATTAAAATTCTTTAAGAAATCATTAAATTTTATATCTACATCTTTTTGCTGACTGTGAATTTGCAAGGACCAGTCATTTGCATTACTGACTGTATTCTTTTTAATGTGATCATGCGTAATATTTGGAATATTAGAATTAGACAAATATATATATATATATAAATGATACAATTTTTTTATTAAATATAGAAAGAAATGAACAAATAAGTTGCAATATTGCAGATTTGGAAGAGTGCATTGCCATGGAGTTGCCATATATTTTACTGACAAGAAACTATAAAATTAATTTTCTGCAAATGAATTTCCTTCAAACTACGATTACAGAAAAAGAAATATACATTATTCTAAAAACCATTACTTGCATTGAAGAAGTCTGCACTTGGCAACTAGGTAGCAAATAAGCCGTGAATACTAACAAACTATAATGGAACTAGACTCACACTTGGAAGGAGACCACAATAACAAATCACACAGTCCTAATACCAATATCTATTATACATATAAAGATAGGTGGATTTGGGGAAAATATGAAGAAGTCACATCAGCAAGGAATTAAGGAGCGCCACATCATCAAGCATTTCCCATCAATTTACTTTTTATAATGGTATTAAATGATTCAATCAATTTTTTCTCTCTTTAATATGTATTAATGGTAATCCCTTGAATTTGAATAATACCTTTGCAGATGATTTTGACTTGATGAAATGAGTTATCCTATTTGAATCATTTTTTAAATGGTTTTAGTGGATAATCATTTTTAAATAATTATATTATCTAACAACTAATTCGATTAGTTGTATACTTTCAACTATATATACCTATACTAATTACTATGCATATACACATTTTTTACATATGATGTTTTCATTTCCATGCTGATTGTAACTCTCTATTTATATTTAGATATAATATATTATTAGTTTATTCTAAACCAATATTCTCATAATTTGTTATATATGATGAATTTGTATTTTTTTTGTATTAGAGATTTAACGTGATAGTGAAGATGCCCACTTCAAATCTAAGCTTCATCCATTTCGACAAGTTCGGTGACATTAATCTAAATGCCCCAAATGAACACAGATTTAAAATTCTGCAATGTGACTATTAATGTATAATCTATATTTCATAAAAAATATATATGTATAATATATATATATATAATAAGTGTTTAGTTTCAAGTATTAAAATCCAATGCTTATTATATATTCTGTTCATTTTTTAAAATATTATTATGACCCATTTTTAATATTTATTCTCCTTTTTTTATGTTGTTAAAGATGAATAATTGTGTGTTTATTGCTATGTGTTAACTATGTATACTTGTGAACTAAGACCTTTTGGTAAATAAGAAGTAAGACATTCAATTCTATTAAAATGCAATTATTTCAGTTTCTTTTTTATAGTTCCATTCATATTTAATGACTTAAATTGTTCTCACTTTTTGATACTAATCTTTCTGAAGATTTTCAATTCATCTCTTACTTTTCTTGCTAACCATAAATTTGTTTGGAATATTGTTTTGGTGGTGTTTCACTCCTGCTTTTCACTAAAATTGTTTCAGAGGAGACGGTGAAAGATGAATGTAAACAATAGTAATAACATATTGGAAGCACCTTTGTTACTTTGAAATTTCTAAATGTAATGTTTGTGGATATTTTTCATACTAAGTGTTTTGTTTTTTATTAAAAAACACATTTTTTTAGTTTAATATATTGATGACTACTAGAATGTGCATTTTGATAATATGGTATGGTATCAAATCAAAATAAGTAAAAATCAAGAAGTGATTCGCATGTAATGCTATTTGATTACAACTAGAATAAAATTTATATTTTATTTTGATTATTTGAATTTTGGTAATGTTGTTTATGTTTCAGTGTATTACTTCCAGCAGTAACACTCCAACCAAAATCATAAATGTGAGTTAGTTAGTGTAATGAGAATATCTTATTTTACCAAAAAATACCATAAATTATTTTTTCCTTTGTTTACTAGATTGCACATTATTAATAACTCTCAAACATAAAAATGTTTTATTATGTTTAATATATTTCATTTTCTTGAAATTATTAATGCTTGAAAAAAAAATTATTATTGCTCAACTAAATTACATTCACCAAACATCAATTTTTCCCTAGCCCAAGATTTATCTAATTATTTTGAAAATTGAAAAATAGGTCAAATTTTAGCAATTAATTTTGAATTAAAATTAATTTATATATGGGTATGAGCTACCTATACATATAATTCATTATATCAAATCAAGGAAAACAAATTTAAACCCATTAGTTGCAAATTTTTCAAATTACATCATCAATAAAAATTAAATAGAATTTTTTAACAAAATTAAATATAATTTCAATTATAATAAATATATACCTCACCAATATAGTCAAAATTAAGTAAAAAATTTTTTATTTTTGTCTAAAACTTTAATTTTCAATTGATGATGTGATTATTTTAATAAATTTGAATAAAGGGGAAACTAGGCAATATAAAATAATTAATGTAATAAGCTTCATAATTTTAAACGTATTTAATTAATTTGACTGAGTTTTAAATTTAAATTTTAATGTGAGTAAGAAATAATTTTTGGAAAAAATTAAATTAAAAAATTAGTTACATAATTAAATTCAGGGGTGTTTATGGGTCGGGTTGATTTTAGCATCATCTTGACCCGATGTCCAGTCTAGAACACCCTTGAGCCATGAAAAATTGTTCATGGCTTGGCTTGATTTGGGATGGCCCGATATAGATATAAATTAAAAAATAAAAAAAAGGTAAATAGATAACAAACTAACTTAATTTCTTAATAAAAAATATAATTACTTTTATCTAAAATATATTTCTATAAGAAATGGTATTAGGAAAAAAAATAATATTTATTATAATTATAAATATTTGACAATTATACATTATTTGCTTTTATATAATAATAAATTAAGAAATAAATTTAACATTTAAAATAAAATTAAATAAAATTAGGGCTTATGCCTTACCAAGGCTCTGCCTAACTCGATACTTGTCCCTTCCTGAAATTTTTGTATGTTTCATCTTTTTCTTTTTTAGTCTAGGCCAACTTGAATTAACCAAGATATACTAAATCACTGGCCAGAATGCATAGCCATAATTAAATTTTTAACTATGCTAACAATTTATTACAAATTTAAGGTTTAATTTGATTATATTGTATTATCTAAACCTTAATTTTTATAATAATTAAGAAATTTTTTATATGTAAATATTTGAGATTTATTGATTGTATTTTTTATATATTAAATAATTTGACAGAATAATTAAAAGTTAGTAAGATTGTGTGGCCAAAAGAAAAGATATTTCATATACTTGATATTATTGATTAGTAATTCAATTTGTTTGATTATAAAAAAAAATTTCAATTTGTTTTACCCTTAATTTACAAATTAAATGTATTGAAATTAATTTTTATTAATTTTAACTAAACTTTTCTCCTAGTGTGATGCACGAGATTAGCAAAATCCTAATGTTTGTCATATATATCATGTAAAAAAATAAATTGAAATTGGCATTAACTTCATTATTTTTTAACCAACATTAACTTTATATTAATTGTTGATTGAAATACACTAATATTATTCTACTTAAATGCATAATCACACGTTAGGCAGCAAAAATGTTCTCTTTATTCTTGATTGCCCATGGGCAGGAGGCCAATAAACACTACTGTCAATATTATGTATAAATTAATTTTCAATAATTTATCTAACATAGATTATAATATATCTTTTTTAACATTTATATAGAATTTAATTTATTTAGAAGTAATTACAAAATTGATCGGTGCATCGCCTAGTTATTCTATAAAGCTAGTTGCCCCACCCCACGCCACCCCACCCTAGGTGGCATCCAATCCAAGTACTCCCAGGTATTATCAAGATGAAGATGTCTCAAGCTTACCAATTTATTGATGTCTTTTGGCAACTCTCTAATTTTGTTATGAGAGAGGTTTAAGGTCTGCAAGTTGAGTAGTCTGGTAATAACCTTGGGAAACTGCTCTATCACATTATGTGAAAGACCAAAACACGTAAAAACTTTAATTTTGATCCAACACAACCAAAAACAGATTGACTCATGAAATAAACGGAACCTCTTTTCAGCAAAACTATTGTTCTTTGATTTTCAGTCTCGAGGAAGGAAGTTGGAAGTATCGGGCTATCTTCTCCTGACACATCAAATGACAAATGATGTGTAATGTCTTTGGTGCTCTGTTCTTCTCCTACCCTATTGACGAGAAAATCATTTTTTGCTACAAATTATGCTAAGTATTCATGCCCAACATCTTCTTCATACCTACTTTGATTAGATGATTGAATGAATCCTTCAGCCAACCACACTTGAATTATCATTTGCTTCTCAGTCATTATGAAGAAAAAGAAATGTTAGGAAGAAGAAAGAAGGCGAAGTCAGAGACGCTCCCAGTCCGTCCAGCATCATTTCATGCATTCGAAATATGCGGAGAAAACGACCCACGACACGGAGTCAAATCTTTATTTTACGGTCATGGATCTTCTGTTAACGTTTTAACATATTTTAATATTTTTCCTTCTGTTAATAAATTGGACAGTGTAAGGAACAGAGTTGTTTGAGAACAATATATATATATATATATATATATAGAGAGAGAGAGGATGTCCATTGAAAAACGACAAAGTCGTACAGCCATCGGTTGAATCTCACAAGATCACTTCTTTGGTATTTTTTTTTTACCAACACTTATTCTCCATAGTTCATACAATGGAAGTACTAAAGCATTGAAGACTTCACAGTTCATACAATGGAAGTACTAAAGCATTGAATATTAGGTATGATTACACTGTTTTAGGACATGTTTTTACAATATTTTTTATTTTATTCTTCTCAAAACACTTTTATCAAATTATTTTTAAGAATAAGTTTTAAGAACAAGAAAATAAAAAAAATTATTTAAATAATTATTTTTAAAATTATAACTAGTGAGTGATAGATGAGTTATTTAAAATTTATAATTTTATCATTAATGAGATAGGTGTTTTTCACCTTTTCTTATATTTTTTAGAATAAAAACTATAAAATACCTTAAATATGTTCTGAGTTTTCTATTATTTTGTTTTTCTATTTTCTAGAACAATTTTTAAAAACATGTTTACTAAACAAGTTTTTTTATTTTTCTACTTTTGAAAACAGAAATACTATTTTTAAAAACGGTTAAACAGTGCCTTATATTTTCCAAATTTTTGTTTGAAATAGTAAGTTTTCACGTGATACTTTTGACATAATCAAAACAATTTAAAAAAAATTATTAAAAACAAAAAAACTGTAACTTCAGAATGTGATAGGGGGACTGGTATAAACTATAGTCCTCCAAGTTTTTAATGTTTACTTTATAATATACATATTTATCAAATTTATATATTATATGAAAATTATGTTTTTTTTGCCACAAAAAATTTATACTTTCCTTTAGAAATAGATAAAAAAATTAAAAAGTGAACACATTTTTTCTTATTTTACTAAATATTAACTTTACTTTTTGTTTCTCTTTTAATTTTTTATTCTTTTTCAGTTTCTCTTTCTCATTTATTTTTTATTCTTTTTCTAGACTTATTCTTCCTTTTTACTTCTTTTTTTTATTTCTTTTACCTTCCTTTATATTTTTTAGGGGTTTCGTCATTGACCAAGAATTAGTAAAAGGATAATTATTATTAAATAATGATATAAAAATATAATTTTAGTAAAAAATAATACTACAAATCTCTTTTTTTTAACGGACTAATAACTACAATATATCTTTTTGTATGTAGTAAGGCTTTTAGACACATATATCCAAATCTCTATAAATACTTAAACAACTTTTAATATTTTGTTAAGTAATTATGCATTATTTAAACAAATCAAAACATATCCCTTCATTAATTTTCTATTTAAGTAGGTTAACTTTTATAAGTTTTTAAATTTTTTTATATTTTTATATTATTATACTATTATATTAATCTTTTTAGTATATTTTAAAATTAATTTTGAAAAACTGACAATAAATATTAAAAATAAAAAAACAAATTATATACATCAACTTAAAAAGAAAAAATCCACCCCCGGGCGTTTCAATCTTAGTCTGGTAAGAGCCCTTGGAAGCCCATATACATCACAACGTGAAACTTCAAAATATCTTAGATGCTTCAACTTTCCAATGCTTTCTGGAATTGTGACAAGTTGTGTTGTTTGTAAGACCAGAACACGTAAGCAATGTAATTTTGATGTAACCAAACAAAATTTAGTAAAATCCATTTCATAACTGAAAAATATTTCTCTCTCGAGCATAAGCATTGTTCTTAATTTTTTAGCCTTGAGGAAGGTTGTCGGAGCTTTACCAAGAAAATCACCTGACGTTTCATATGACAAATAACGTGTTTTGTCTCCTATGCTCTCTTCGTTTCCTTCCCTAATGACAAGAGACTCATTCTTCGCTACAGATCGTGCTAAATCATGCATAAGATCATGCATTTTGTATATTTTTATGTCATCATGCCAATCTCTTTCTACTTCTTGGAAGAAGGACCTTGAAAGCAGCTTTTGAAAGAATTCAAGCCCAACATCTTCTTCACACCTATCGGATGACTGAATGAATCCTTCAGCCACCCACATTTGAATTACTGTTTGCTTCTTAAATGAGAAATCCTTGGGAAACAATAAACAGTAAGCAAAACAAGTTTTCATAGATGAAGGAAGATGATTGTAACTGAGCTTAAGCATTGCAAAGATTCTTTCCTCCTCTCCATCTATCTTCCAAAGTTCACTATTCCTCAAGTATGACAAATCTATTCCTTGCTTGTTTTTATCACGTACAAGGCTTCCAAGTGTTCTAATAGCAAGAGGAATTCCAGCACATTTTTTGACAAGCTCCCTTACAATTTCTACCAACCCTGTATCACTCAATTCTTCCCTATCTCCAAAAGCCATTCGACAAAACAATTCCCATGATCCATCACCATCCAAACTTTTCAGGATTATGGGCTTATGGGTGCCCATAATCTCTCCCACCTTCTCACTACGAGTGGTTACAATTATCATGCTCCCCTTTGATCCCTCATTTAGTAAGCTTTTCAATTTGCGCCATAGCTCAATATCTTCATTCCAAACATCGTCTAACACAATTAAAAATCTCTTATCTCGAATTAATTTTCTCAATTTTTCCTGCACTGCCTCCGTTTCTTCTTTCCTTTTCTGCTAAAATCTTTTGAGCTATTTCTCTAACATTAAATTCATCAGAGACATACACCCACTTTTTGAACTCAAAATATTTTTGGACATCTACATGATTGTACACAAGTTGAGCAAGTGCAGTTTTGCCTAACCCTCCAAATCCAACTATGGGAATAATTGAAACACTACTTTCCACATTAGTGTGTAACAAATAATGTAAAACTAGATTCTTTTCCTCCTCTCTTCCAATAATCTCACCTTCTTGCACAAATGAGTAAGTTTGTTTTCGCTCCTCATTTACAGTTAGAGTCTTGAGAGGGTAGTCAATCAATTGCAATATTTTCTTATAATCATCCATATCAACTAGCCTTTTTCTGATTTCCCTCATTTTATGACCGATTTGATGATTATAAACAAGTTGGTTTGATTTGGAGAAGAAGATTCGTACCTTCTTGGCCACCTTGTTTTGGGTCATGATTTCCCTCCTCAAACCTTCAGTGGATAAATCATCAAGCAAGTCATCTGCATCGTAGAGGACATCTTTGAGTTTGTCGAGCCAAATGCTAACCTGATGGTTATGGTTGGCCTTTGCCTTTGCATCCAAAAGTGTAGCTTTGATTGCAAGGACGGTGTTCATAATCGTTTTGGCATCATCTTTAGCATCACGCAGCAATTTAAACTCTTCAAGAGCCAAAGAAAGGAGCCCCTCAAGAACTTTCTCAGTGATGGCTTCCATCTTTAGCATTCATCAATGTTCTCAGTTTTCTTTATCGCATCTTCTTTATATGATAAATATAACCTCGTTTGGTTCGTGGGAGTGGTTTTGAAGGAAGTGAAAGTGGAAATAAGAGTGGAAAATGAAGTGGAGGTGGGGTTTAAAAGTCTAATTGGTATGATATAATAGAAATATAGTATAATTTTTATTTTTTAAATATAAAAATAAATGAAAAGACTAAAACACCCCTGCACACAAAAAAAAAACTCTCCTATCATCATCTCAGTTGGACCATATCCACCATGAGTGAACCACCAGCGTATGCCAGACCCTTCCACTGTGGCCTACGATTCCCAACAACAAGCTCTGTCGAACCCAGATCAAGAAATCAAAAATCAAACAACAATCAAGAAATTAAAAATCAAATCCATGGCTATCAAAGAAGCAAAATCGAAGTGATGGGGTTGACAATGATTTCATTGGAGATAAGGGTGGCAGACGATGAGAAGAAGTCGAAGAAGAAAAGGGAACCACGATGCTCTCTCTCACCAAGACGATCATCGATGGGATCTACAATCTCTCAATGTTCACCAAATCTTGAGTAGTAGCCATCAATGGTATGATGGAAGCAAGTCTATTGAGCTCATCTAAAGCTTCCATGCACCTTGTTGTCAGTGCATGTTTGAGGAGTGGTGTCATCATCATTGGACAATCAAAGTGCCAGGATGTTGTCATCACCCACGTTGTCGTCAAGGTAGTTGTCACAAATCTGAGTCCATCACCAAGGGTATTATTGTCATAAAATTTTCACTTCCATGGAATTGGTGGACTTCCATTGGTACAAGAGTGGAACCCAATTTAGCCTATTTTGATGGAAGTAGACTTCCATTGGAAGTCTAGTTCCATGATACCAAACAAGCCAATGCAAGAATTCCACTTCCGTTTCCATTTTCACACTCCAAGTTCCAGCCAACCAAACGAGGCATAAGTTATTTGAATGAAAAGGATGAAGGGTGTTAATGATAGGGTCCATTGGGTCTTAAAGCCAAAGACTTCTTATCTTATTTGTAATATTCAAGAGTAATTATGAAACGTTGCATGTGACTATGGCCCAGTTCATACAACTTTACCATTTTGTCCATAGATATTTGTGCACACATCTATCCCCTTCCTAAAGCTGTCAAATCAGGTCGGCCCACCTCAGGCCGGGTTGAAAAGCCCGATTTGACAAACGGGCTTGAATTTTCAAGTCCAAGCCCGCGAGATCAGGTTTACAGGCCAGCCTGCTGGCTTTTTTCTTTTAATATTTTTTATAAAATTTTTTCATATAATTATTTGAATTAATACAATTAATTATTATCATAATTCATAAAAAAACTAACATAATATTTAAATTTTACAATTTATATATTACTAATTAATAAAATAATATGTATTTTTTTAATATTTTAAACAAAAAAAAAAGAAACGGGCTTTTTCAGGCCGGGTCGTGGCCCGTTCGGGCTGGCTGCCACGGGCTGGACTCAAAAAGCTCGGATTATATATTTGTCCTCAAAGTTAAGGCTCAAACCCGTTAATTTTTTCGGACTTTTCATGCCAGTCCATTAGGTTTGGCTCGTTTTGATGGCTCTACCCCCTCCCCCTTCTTTTTTTTTTGTTGGTATACATCTATCTTTTCTCTATTTTTTTTTTCTTCACAGCTCATAAATGATGGACCAAGTCCAAAAGTATTTGCGCGTTTGTGAAAAATATAACGTGCAAATAAGTAAATTTATAAATACATATTTTTTATTATGTCAAAAGAATAAAGCATGTTTATTTTGTGAATTATACCAATTTTTAAAAATTAATTCTACTATTGATGACTCATAAAATATTTGCAACTTGTTATATATTTTATATGATTATTTTTTTTTTGCACCAAAAGTATTCCTCAATATAGCTAAATATTTAAGAAATCAAGTCATCTACTAAATATATCACGACCTTATTGGTATATGACATGTTTATTTTAATTATCAACACTACTCATATCCTACTCCATTTTTACCTGTCACTAATTACATGAATAAAAGTCCCACCATTGTTACAATTTATTTTCGGTTCAGACTATTATAATTATGAATTCACTATTTGGATTATTGCAAGACTAAATAATTTATTAACGCAATCGTTTTTTCGTGTGGAATATATATAGTTATGTATGGTTGTGTGCTTTGCTGCTTGGATCTGAAGTGTTCTTCTCTCACAACCCACCCACACCCCTCCCCCCTCGCCGCGTAAGATTGTCTTTCCAAATTACTTGTTTTTGTTGATTGATTTATCTATTTTTTTTATTATAAATATTTCATCACAAGGAGTTTTTCCTAGTTTCTCGTATTTTTATTATACGTTTTAATAATATAAAGGATTTTTATTAGATTTTGATCACATCAAATTCAGGGACTTGGAAGTGATTTCCAAATTTAAAATTTTAAACTATTTTTTTAAAAAAAACTTATGTCGAGGTGTTAATTTTCTGTGTCTATTTTACATTACCTATATGTCTTTGAATAATGATAATTTTTTAATTGATAAATTGTTATTTTAAGGAAAAATTTCTTCATTATTAATGTTAACCTTTTATGCTGCAAGAAAACCAGAAAAAAAAAAAAAAAGGAATGACAAAATGTTATTGACTTGGCAATCTTCATCAGACACCATTACACCTATTGGTTGGCTGAGACACTTCTTGGGCCCATATTACAGAACTCAAGCAACGTAAGTTAGTTAAATACATGGTGACCGGATGGTGAAAACCAAAAAAAAAAAACATAGTGACCCAAATAGATTTTCCTTTTTTTTATTATAAAAGGACAATATACATTAATCAGATTAAAATTAGATTTTTGTTGATTTTTTCTTAATAAAAAGTTTTCGTATAATGCTTTGTTTTATGTAATCAGATTAAAATTATTCAAGAAATCATTTTATTTTTATACCAGGATCTTTTTGCTGACTATGAATTGCCAAGGACTAAGTCAATTTTATCACTGTTTATTAAGTCAATTTTGTCACCTATTTCTGTGATCACGCATATTATTTGGAATATTAGAATTTGAAATCTGCAAATTATGCAATTTTTTTTATTGAACAGAAGGAAATGAAGAAAAAGTTGCAATATTGCAGATTTACAGGAGAACATTTCCATGGAGTTGCCAATTTATTGACAAAAACTATAAATTGATAAATTTTCTGCAAATGTATAATACCCTTCAAACTTTAATTACAGCTTAAGGGAAGAAGGAAGAAGGAAGGAGGGTTTTTCCTTTTTTTTTTTTTTTAATTTAGGAAAACTTTAGTCTTTTTCTATTTATTTATATTTAATTAAATATAAAAAATAAATTTATTTCCTTCATTCCTAGAATTATACCAAACAAGTTTACCTCCATTACATTTCATTCTCTCATCCCTTTATAATTGAACCAAACATGTCTAAATGCCTAAGGAGACACGAAATGATGTTGGTATTCATAAGCTTTCAATTCCCGTCTACTAAGAAAAACATAATCATGCCTACCTTCTTTTATTGACTTATTGGTCTTTGCATTTATTTTATTTTAGTTATTGTTGGACTGCAACGCAACTTGGAAGCAATAGCAAGGTATTAAAAATTGATTGAATAATTAGAATCAAACTAATAGTAATTAAATTAATATATTTTTAATTATATATTATCTATTTTAAATATAAAAGATAAAAATAATAATTATAAAAATATATAAAAATTGATTTCAAATAAAAATAAAAATAAAATGAGTAAAAAAAGAAGTAAAAATATAGTTTAAATGAGAATAAATATTTTTAATTTAAAAAATAAAAATGAAATAATTGTGAGGTGGAAAATTTCTATAATGTATATGCTTACTTTAAAATTTATATTTATAATACATACATACATATTTCTTCCTCACTCAACTATTAGTCTTCCTTTTTCAATGCTTATTAGATCCATGGGGTCACTGGATATGAGAAAGTAGAGGAGGAAAGTAGATAAATAGATACTATTTAATTTTAAAAAAAAATGAAACTTCCAGAAAATTGGACTTAATTAAGGTAGAACCTTAGAAAGTTCTACTTTCTAAATAGTTTGTTATATTTTATAAAAAAATATCATTAATTTCCTTGGAAATAGACTTTTTAGAAAGTGGTTTTTCAGGAAGTATACCAAGCGATCTCATATATATATATATATATATACATAAATCATAGTTTAAGAACATGATTTAAATTATAAAAAATAAAAAATATTTTTATCAGTTCAAATAAGTTCTTTATTCCAATGGTTTTATTTATTTTGATCGATGTTAGTTCAATGAATTCCCTCTTGATTTTGGATTAGGAACTGATTCACAAATTTTTAGTTGAACCAATTGGTTGGATCCTACTGTTTGTGCTTTACTTGCAAATAGGCAGGGCAGATATCAATCCAATATTTTTGCAGCTCATAAATGATAGACGCGTTTGTAAAAAAAAATTAAAAGGATATTTGTGAAAATGAAAATATAAGGTCCACAATTTTTTATGCACATTTATTGTTAGCCCATCAATTACTCCAATATATATGATATCATATAGAAGAAATGATGCTGTTATTATATTATTCTTTTACAGTTTAATTAATCTTATTATTATTTATTACAATTGATTTATTTTTTTTTTAAATTGCGTATTTTTTTTTACCAATCAAAATTGGTAATTTTGAAAAAAATTTAAATCTTTATATAAATAATGAGGCTACTTTGTTTATAATAAAAACTCTTTTTTTAAAAAAAAATTGACATATATAATATTTATTAGATTTTGTTGTGATGATTTTTCTTATTCAAATTAAATTAGTGGGGTCATTTAGGTTTGATAATTGAAATAGGGGGTTACATTTTGAATCCTCGAGTAATCCTAGTGAGACATGAGATGAAGTGACATGTCGACCATAAGCTTCTAAATTGTAATAATACCGTAACGCAACTTGCGAGCGCAGAAAAAAAGACATGTGTTCTCTTTTGCTGCAGCTCATAAATGATGGGCCAAAGTTAACAGATATTTGCGCTCTTGGTGAAAATATAAAGATACAATATTATATTAACCTCCTCACGTGCCATAGTTTGTAAATAATTGGATGATAAAATATATATATATATATATATATTTTTAATTAAAGATAAAAAAAGTAAAATAAATAATTAATACTCAATTCGATTTACATTATAATATATTTTGTATCAATTATACGCATATTAAGAAAATTATTTTTTTAACTAAAATCAATATAAAAAGTGTCTATTTTTCCTATTTTACCTTCATTAAATACCTCATTCTATTATTGTTATAGAGTTATAAATGAGGAGAGAGAAAGCATTAAAGATATAGATAAAATGAGAAAAAAAATAATTAATATCCTATATTTTGGACAAAAAATTTATAATATAAAATATCTTATAATATATATTGGAGATGATACTTAAATAGTAATATAAAATGATAAATAAATAAAAAATTTTAAAATTTTCTAAACTGATAAATAGGGTAAGAGGAGGGAGTAATACCACACGGGCAACTGCACATACATGATGGGCCAAAGTCAAAAAGATAGTTGCGTGTTTGTGAAAATATAAACATGCAATATTATATTAACCTCCTAACATAGTTAATAAATAATTAAATTTCTAAAATATATTATTTTGAGTTAGGTTCCTACTCATGTGTGGAGAAATAATATTACTGAAAAAGAAAAAATTTATTTTAATGATTTTTATATTTTAAAAGGATTGATTATCGACTACTGGTTGAACCAGTAATATAGGTCAAATTTGACAGGTCTACCCATTTAACTCAATAAAATGAGTTGGTTAAGTTTTAAAAATAAAAATTTAAATAGAAAATGAGTTTTTGGGTTTGAGCTAGTCAAACCTGTAGCCCGGATAGACTAGCTTGAGCATGCCACAACATTTTTTTATTTAAAATATTAAAAAATATATATTATTTTATTAATTAGTAATATAAAAATTATAAAATTTAAATATTATGTTAATTTTTAATAAAATAATGATAATGATTAATTATATTAATTTAAATAATTATAATAAAAAATTTAAAAAACATGAAAAACATATTTTAAAAAAATTATAGGCCTATAAGCCTCTTTCCAACAAGTTGAGGCCTACGAAATAGGACCTATTTTGCAAGTTAGACTTTTTGGCCCAACCTAACCCAGCCGATTTACCACTCTCCAATTATCAGCTGGAAATACATTTACTACTGAAAGAATGCAATATTACACACAATATGAAGCCAAAGATTTAGGAAAAGCGTATTGATAATGATGAATTTGGCTTATAGACTTAATTTGTTTGATTGATTGGTTTGAATTTAAATTTGAGTAAAATATTAATTTGGGTTGATTTGAATTTTAATTTAAACTTGAATTAAATGTGTATATGTTGAGATTTGTAATAAAATTGCTGGTCTCATATTATGAAGAAACAATATCAGACGGGTTTGGATATAATTAAAGAATTATTTTTATTACATTTATAATTTAAATATATATTCTTATAATATTTTTTTCATACGACAATATTATATATTATACTCTCAGATTATATTTAAGTATTGTTAAGCCCAATCAGTAGTAATAGCTCTAGGTTCGAACCCTGGACTTAAGGAGATTAGCTTGACACCATTGGTTAATTTTTATTACTTTTTTGTTGAATAGTTGTCGTTCATTTTATTTTTTGTATTTTATTTATTACTAATACAGATATATATATCAAATAGAATCTTGGTAATATCATTCGATATATACTTGCTCTTATTTTATTTTATTTTTCCAATCAATCAGGTCTAAGATTTGAAATTACATCACAATATGTAATACAAGCTTGGATAAGATTGGAAGTATATAGTATTAAGGTGACTTAAAAACAAGTACGTACTGTCAATATTATCATTATACATATACAAAACGAAATCCTGTAATATAGTACAAAGAGCCAATATTTATATTTTGTTGAGATTAACTCAAATGGTTCGTAGATAAATAAATAATACAAGATGAAAGAAATTATAACCAATTATAATTAACCATGATCAAGATAATAATTGCTTATATGAGCAAATTTTTTACCACTCTTCTTCACTTTTTGTTTCGCCATCTTCCCTCGACAATTGAGATTCGGATATGAGCAATCTTAACATTTAAGGGAGTTTTGTAAAATATTTACTTGCAGAATATATATATATATAAAGTCATTAAAAACATGACATCATTCTGCAACTAAATCTAAAGTAAAATCTAGAAACTACAGAATCTTATGTATAGAAATAAAAACCATAAATATAACGAACTGGTCTCTATCAAATTTACCATAACCATAATAATTAAATTAGGACAGTTCGACGCAATGAGTTTTGTTAAACTATAAGTGACGTATTGGATAAGAATGACCACAAATTTTTTTTGAATTTTTTCTTTTTCTAATAAGTCATGAATTTTTGGCCAGCTCTAACTAGTCTGTATTTCAATGCAACATATGGACTTTTTTCTATGGAACAATAAATGGATATATTTTTTTGGTGAACATATATGGATATAATATGGTTGGTATTAACAATTTACCACTCACGGTGAAAACCAAAGTCCAATGGCCCAATCCACCAAACACGCTATATATATAACTCTAGTTCGAAGACCCAATTTCTAACAAAAGACACTTTTCTTTTTGTTTTTGTTTTTGTTTTTACTATTACCAAATACACAAATTGATTATTGATCAGGTAAAACCGTAAACCTGTAAAAGACATTTTTGGAGGCCTAAGGAGTAAAGATTTGTGCTGATCAACATCATTGAGCAGAAATTCTGGGTTATGAAGAGAGAGAGAGAATGGTGAGAGATGGTGAAAGAGGGTGGAGAAGAAGAAAGATTCTTCATAAAGCCAAATATCAACAATGAGAGGGAGGCATGCAAGGGATTCCATTATCCAATCATTTTTTATTTCCAAAATTCCGCAACTCCCTTCTCCTTTGGTTTCAGAGTTAGGCTGGTTGGGTTAGAAATTTGGTGCTAATTAAGAACCAGCCCAATTTGAATCCAGAAATTTGGTATTTAAACTATTTTCTTATATTCGTTTTAGTTTTTTTTTTTCAGAGTTTGGACATTTATTCTTATATAATAAGCGAAATAAAATAAAAAAAAGGGATGAACATCAATATATATTAGAGTAAGATATTCTAATCTCCCTTATATTTTGTTTTAATTATAGAGATCTTCTCTCTATTTTGGAAAGCACAAATCTCTCTTAAAATAAAAAATTATATTTTACAGATATTCCACACTATTAATGATATATTAACTCACCAAATTTAAATTTTTTTTTACCAAATTATCCCTCTTTATCATAAATATTTATTTAATAATATTTTCAGCACATTTTTTAAATTTTAAAATTCAACTACAATAAAGTCTATGCATTTATACGGAGCTTGAGATGTTATAGTTGACAGCCAAAAACTAATCTATCGAGGCATTTTCAACACACGGTCAGGTCAGGGATGGAATTTAAAATAATACATTTAAAATTTTATCTATTAATTAAGTATGTTAGTACTTTGCTCAGAATGACTCCTGTTATCTTACTATTTAAATTCAGGTCTGAAAAATTTTAACACCACACGCCAACCTGATTAGGTCGCTATCTCAGGTCCTAAATAATTTAAATATTCCAGTACTGCACCTCAAGATCAATATATCATTATAAAATATAAATTTATAATAAAACACACTATTCATAAACAGTGTAATTCATAAATGCCATCAATTTTTTATATGCGTCCATGATTCATTGTTGTTGTAATTGATTTGTCCACAATACACATATGTGGGCATCCTTTTACTCCAAAATTCTCAAAAGCATCTGCCAACAACAATGCTTCAATCCTCAAGAAAGAGACCTAGCAATGGTCAGAGTCCAGATTTATGTTACAATGCATTAAATTATGCTGTGTAAGTTTGCATATTTTGAGTTTGCATTACCATGGTGGCGATCAGTGGGCATTTTTAATGTAATATTGGGTGATATAAGATAAATTACATGAATAAAAGTCTAACCAGTGTCACATTTTTTTTTCTAATTATGGTTCAGACTATTTATTCACTATTTGGATTATTGCAGGACTAAATTCATTAACGCAAGCAATTTTTCGTATGGATTATCTATAGTTATGGTTGTGTGCTTGGATCAAATTAAGGTGTTCTTTCTTTCTTTTTTCTTTTTTCTTTTTTTAATGTTCATGGTGTTGTGTTTGTCTTTCCAAATTAATTGTTTTTGTTGATTGATTTCTTTAGTTTTTCGATTATAAATATTTCAGGACAAGGAGATTTTCTAAGTTGCTCATATTTTTGTTATATGTTTTTAATAATATAAAGGAGTTTTTTATCGCATCAAATTCAGGGACTTGGAAGTGATTATTTCCGAATTTTGTTTTCGCACACTTCTCCCTCTGACCTCAAAACCATCTTTGATTTCATTATCTACCTTACCTCAGCACATATTCTTAGCATTTAAGGGAGTTTTGTATAATATTTACTTACAGCAGGATGTCATTTTCTTAAATAAATTCATTAAAAAACTACAAACTTTATATATCGAAAAAACACACACACACACACACACGTGTAAGGAACTGGTCCCTATCAAACTTCTAATGTCATACGATAACCCTAATAATTATACTGGCACCCGTTTTTGTGTTTTTGGGCCTGAAAACTGGGACGGTTTGAAGCAATGAGTTTTGTTAAACAGTAAGAGACGTAATGGATGTTAGATTTTAATACGCACGGGCTAGATACTTGGATGGTTCATTACAACAAAATAGCTTAAGCTAATTAGTTAAAATTTCAACAAGCTTATATATGTCATTAATCTTTCTTATTACTATATAATGTGAGACTTTCTATTCTTTAATATTCCTCAATTTACTCTTTTTCTTATTTTTATTTTTCTATTTAATTTCTTTTTCTTCTTCTTCTTCTTCTTTTTTAGTGAAGGCTTTGATAATTTGTTAAATTTTAATATGGACTATATGATTGGGATTGCTCATCGCACCAAAATAACTTAAACTAGTTGATTAGAATTACCACAAGCTTATATACTACTCATCTTTTTTTTTTTCCAACTATTCAATATAAGACTTTTTAGATCTGATAATAGATAAGAATGACCACAAATTTTATTTGAATTTTTTTTCCTTTTTCTAACAAGTCATGAATAATTCAATTTTCTCTTATTTGTTGTACAATATATGGATCCAATATTGTTAGTATTTTGTATATAAATATTGTTGGTATTAACAATTCACCGTTTTCACCACTCACAATGAAAACCAAACTCTTACAGCCCGTTTGATTCAAATTCATGGGAGTAATGTAATGTAAATATGATTATATTATATTAGTAGTTGCGTTTGGTTCGTCGAATTACATAATTATAGGATTACACCCGTAAACTCAAATACACCTCTGAATGTAAATGATAAATTTATCCAGAAGCTATGTATTTGAGATTACATGGCTGTAAATGAGAGTAAAAAGACAATATTATCCTTATGGAAATGGGGCAAGGACATTTTAGTATTTTACTATTTATTTATATTTATTTAAATATAAAAAATAATTTATTTTTCATATATCTCAGTATCATACCAAATAAACTCGTATGTATTTTATTTACATCATATCATATTATATTCTTTTCTATTACATCCCTTGACTCCTCTGCAAATAAACCAAACGGGATGTTAATGTCCAATCCACCATAGACGCTATGAAAGTCCAAATCGAGGGCCCAATTCCTTACAAAAAAAACTTCCCTGTTGCCAAATATAGTAGACAAATTGATAAGGAAAAGACATTTTTAGGGCCTTAAAAGATAGAGCGAAATATCATTGACCAGAAATCTGAGTTATGAAAAAAGGAGAAAATGGGCAAAGAAGAGGAAGAGGGTGGAGAAGAAGAAAGACAAATTTGGTTTCACCAATGAGGGAGGCGTGCAGAAGGGATTCCTGATCCTCTTTACTTTTTGAGCACTGCTTTTTACTTGATTAGTTGGATATTTCAGGTTTACAATTAGTGTAATCTGGGGCGATACAAGATTAGTTCCATGAATAAAAGCCTAACTAGTGTTACAAAATAGTAATTTTCTTACGTCTCATTATGGTTCCGACTATTATAATTATGAATCCAATATTTAGATTATTAAGAGACTAAACAACTCGTTAACGCCATCAATTTTTCGTATGGATTATAGTTATGGTTGCGTGCTTGGATCTGAAATGTTATATGTATATATGATGTTGATGCTATTGTATTCATACCAAAAAAATTATTTTTAAATATTTAATTTTAAAAATTCAAATTCTATTTGTTTTTTTTCCTCACGAACAAAGAATATCATTTGCTCCATACAATAAAAAATCCCAAATCAAATTTTCAATCACTTGCTTAAGGAATAAGAGTTTCTACCATTGTGCCAACATAATTTGGTCATTTTATTATAACTTTTAGTTATATTACAAATAGAAATATAAATGTAAATATTTCTTATGCTTTAAGATAAATTATTCAAGAATTCCATGGGCAATATGCTAGGTAAGGAAAAGAATAGGTTTAGATTATTAGACTATTTTTTTTATTGAATTATTTGGTATCTATTAGCCACAATCACTACTAGAAAAATGCAATTTAGCGAGGGATCATTCACCCCTCGCTAAATAATCAAAAGAATGAGAAATTAGCGATGAATTAAATTTAGCGAGGGAATTAGCGAGGAATATCCTTTCCCTCGCTAATTTAGCGGGGGATTAGCAAGGAATTTTTTATTCCTCGCTATATTATTATGAATAGTGAGGAATCTAGCGAGGTATTAGTCCCCGCTAAATTTTTTAAAATTAATTTTAATATATTAAAATTATTTTATTAAAAATTTAATTTTAATGAATTAAATTTTTTTTAATAATTATGTTATAAAATTATTTTTATCAATTGATTATTTTAAATTAATAAAAATAGTGAGATTAATTTTTATAACTTGTTGGCAAAAAATGAAAATGAAAATTCATTTATTACAAAATTCAAAATATAAAATATTTTATGATATTAATAACTAAAATTATAATATATTTTTATTTTTTAACAATATATTAATTTATAAATATATGTGTGTATTAGTGTGTAAATAAATAATATATATTTAATATTTCATATAAAGACTGCAAATACATTACAGTTCAATTGGTAAAAATCTGAATATAAAGGCACTAAGAGCAGGAGATCATAGGTTCGAACCTAAGTATATGCATATTTGAAATCATTATATGACATAGCAGTGGTGATGTGGCATGGGTGGTAGGGTGATATGGCATGGGTGGTAGGGTGATGTGGCGGTAGCATGGCGGTGATGTGGCATGGGTGGCGGGTGACATGGCAATAATGTGACGTGGCGTGGTCTTGGTGGTGACATGGCAATTTTGAATTTTTTGTAATTTAGCGAGGAAATAGCGAGGAATGAGTTTCTCGCTAAATTTAGAGAGGGATTAAATCCCTCGCTAATTTAGCGAGGGAATCAACTCTTTCCTCGCTAAAATTAGCGACGCCATTTATAGCGACGAAATTAGCGAGGGATAAAATCCCTCGCTATTTTTAGTTTAGCGAGGGATAAATGGCATTTAGCGAGGGATTTGTCCCTCGCTAAATGCCATTTTTCTAGTAGTGAATAGACTATGACATATCCAGTTAGAGCTAGACATCTTCGGTTTTTTTTAATGAGATAAATAAAAATATAATAAAAATTTATTGTTAATTAGATCCTACATATAATTTTTAAATATTTTTTTTAATTTTTATGACTAAATATGTTACAGGGAATAATGTATAGTAGACAGATAACTAGACAACCACATGAGTAGCAAGAAAACCTTAGAAAAAAAATGACAAAATGTTTGACTTGACAATCTTCATCCTGCACCTATTGGATGGTTGACTTTCACTTCACTTGACACTTTGGACCCATACTACAGAACTCAATCACTGAAGATTAATTAGATAATACATGGTGATCCAAATAGATTTTCCAAATATATTTTCTAAATAAAAAGTTGTCACTTAATACTTTGTTTTATGTAATCAAATTAAAATTATTTAAGAAATCATTAAATTTTCTATCAACATCTTTTTGCCCACTGTGAATTGGCAAGGGCCAAATGATTTGCATCACTGATGACTGTATTATTTTCTATGTGATCATGCGCATTAATTGGAATATTGGAATTAGAAATATACAAATTATACAATTTTTTTTATTGAAAAGAAAGGAATTGACAAATTAGTTGCAATATTGTAGATTTGCAAGGGAGCATGGCCATGGAGTTGCCAATTCATTGACAAGAACTATAAATTTCTTTTCTGCAAATGAATTTCCTCCAAACTTTCATTACATCTTAAAAGCCATAAAATAAAAAATATATATACAAATTATTCTGTAAACCATTATTTATACATAAGAAGTCTGCACTTGGCTGGCTACCAGCAGGTAGTAAACGATCCATGAATACTAACAAACTAGAATAGCACCAAATTAACTCCTGAAAGAGATTCTCCACACAACAATATCGAATCAAATCACACTCTCCAATGAACAACATGCATGCTTCTATCAACAAAGAGTACGACGGAGAGTGCCCAGTCAGACTCAGAAAAAGAGTCATCAAACATAATCGACGGGATGTGAGCAATTTTTTTGCCAATCCTCACTACTTTCATTTCGGCATCTTCCCTCCATAAATGGACAACTGTGTATGAGCATTCTTTGTAGTGAATTCATATAACAAATGCCTTCAGGAACTGATGTTAAATTCTCACAATATTAATGGAACTCAAGGTTTTGCAGTGACGAGAGGTTTCCAACCTAGTTTGGTAGCCTTTCCCTCGTGGCGTCCAATCTAACTAAAAATCATCAACGAGAAGATGCCTCAAACTTACCAATTTATTGATGTCACTTGGCAATACACTAAGACCCCGTGTCAAAGAGGTTTAAGGTTTGCAGGTTGTGTAGTTTGGTAATAACCCTTGGAGGTTGCCATATCAAATTAATTGAAAGATTAAGAAATCTTAGATGTTTCAACTTTTCGAAGCTTTTAGGAATTTTGCGAATCCGTGAGCATTTTAAGACCAGAACACATAACAACTTTAATTTCGATCTACCCAAATCAAAAACAGAGTGATCCACGGAATAATCGAACTGTTTCTCTAGCAAAAGCATTGTTCATATTTTTTTCATGCTTGATGAGGAAGGAAGCTGAAACTATCGTCTCATCTTCTATTGACCCATCATATGACAAATGACATGTCGTGTCTCTAATGCTCTGTTCTTTTTCTTTGCTAATAGTAATAAACTCATCCTTTGCTACAAATCGTGCACAGGGTCACACATTTGGAATGTCTCTATGTCACCATGCCAATTTCTTTCTACATTGGAAGAAGGACCTTAAAAGTAGATTCATAAAGTATTCATGCCCGACATCTTCCTCACATCTCATCTGATTAGATGGCTGAATGAATCCTTCAGCCACCCACATTTGAATTAATGTTTGCTTATTGAATAAAAATCTTTTGAAAACAACGAACAATAAGCAAAACAATTTTTCATGGGTATGGAAGATGGAGAGTGATGGCCGAAAAAATAGTGTAAAATGCCTTGGGACAACATATTTAATGACTACCTTGGTAGCTTACAACTCACTGACTCACTTTTTTAAATAACATAAACATTAGTAAGTGAAAATCATTATATCATTCAGGAACTGTCTAAAATCTTTAAGGATAGTTCGATTTAATCAGATTTCTTAAACCAGAAAAGACATAATGAATATATAGAGGAGTATTACCGCCAATTTCATTTGAATATTCCCTTCTTTCGACAAGCCTAACGTCGAAGGATAACCCATCAAGTGTATACTAGTATAAACACAGGATAACTTTCAAAATGAATGATGATGATGATGAATAAAAGAGAATGAATTTGTCACATCCTGAACTGAAATCTACGAGTGATCAGCGGCATGAAACATCGGATATTGCCCATCTCCACAAGCTTTAAACTCATATAAACACTCATTGAATTCCAAAGACACGTTCATAATATAAAGAAACCTTCGTTGGCTTATCATCGTCAATATTATTACAAGTACAGAAGAAAAAATTGTGAATCCTATATATGATGGTGTACAAAGAGAAAGGTATTTTGACAAAGAGAAAGGTATTTTATGCACCCAGTGAAATTTATATTATGAGCATCATTGCTTATAAGCATCATATGGAGTTTTTTCTTTCGGTCCAATCAATTGGGTATGAAAACCAAAAACCCAATTGCCTTGAGATATTGTAAGAACAGTGTATCTATCATATACATGATCGAATGGCTCAAAAAACAATGAACAAGAACACCTGTACATGACTTGTGAAGGTTATGATATGACTAGTGAGTAGGTGGATATTGTGATAAACTAGTTTGGTATGTGCGTTCAGGATAGGTGAATCTATTATTGATGGGTAACTTGTATCTGATTGAGATTGAGTAATTTGTTTTAGATGAAAAAAAATATGGAATTGTGCCTCTAGTATGGGTGCATCTAACAGTGTTAACTTTGAATATAGTATAAGTTGGGCTGGGATTTAAATCAAGAAGTTTGGGCCTGTCCCACGCCTGCTCTTTTAGGCTGCATTGACCCAATTCAGCAAGGAACTGTTTTCATGGAGAAAAAATGCGAGCCTTGCAAATTCTCGACCAACGTTCACCTAAAAAAAGTTATGTGAGCTGTAATTTTTTTTCTGTGTCTATGTTGCGTTTTTTATCTGTCTTTAAATAATCATAATGCTTTAATTGACAAATTGTTATTTGAAGGCAAACTTTCTTCGTTATTAGTATTAACCTTTTATTTGTATATTAAAAAAAAAGTTAACCTTTTGTGCACCCAGTGAAATTTATCATCATTATGATCATGAAAGAGGGCTGAGGGCCGATGAAAACTAAGCAATCATGTGGGGGACAAAAAACCACTGATATCCTTATAAGGTAAAGACTCCAGATTCACAGGAGTAGAAGATTTAAGAACAAAATATACTTTGTTTTTCGTAATTAAATTAAAATTCTTTAAGAAATCATTAAATTTTATATCAACATCTTTTTGCTGACTGTGAATTTGCAAGGACCAGTCATCTGCAGTACTAACTGTATTCTTTTTAATGTGATCATTTGTAATATTTGGAATATTAGAAATAGAAATATATATATATATACATAAATTATACAATTTTTTTATTGAATATATAGAAAGAAATGAACATATAAGTTGCAATATTGCAGATTTGGAAGAGAGCATTGCCATGAAGTTGCCATATATTTTACTGACAAAAAACTATAAATTTAGTTTTCTGCATATGAATTTCCTTCAAACTTCGATTACAGAAAAAGAAATATACATTATTCTAAAGGCCATTATTTACATTGGAGAAGTCTGCACTTGGCAACTAGGTAGCAAATGAGCCGTGAACACTAACAAAATAAAATAGAACTAAGACTCACTCACACTTGAAGGAGACCACAATAACAAATCACACTCCAAGCACCAATATTATTCCATAAAGCTAGTTGCCCCACCCCACGTGGCATCCAATCCAATTACTCCCAGGTATTATCAAGATGAAGATGTCTCAAGCTTACCAATTTATTGATGTCTCTTGGCAACTCTCTAACTTTGTCATGAGAGAGGTTTAAGGTCTGCAAGTTGTGTAGTCGGGTAATAACCTTGGGAAACTGCTCTATCACATTATGTGAAAGATCAACAAATCTTAGTGTTTTAACTTTCCAAGGATTTTTGGAATTTTGGAAATTCTTGAGTGTTGTAAGACCAGAACATGTAACAACTTCAATTTTGATCCAACAGAACCAAAAACAGAGTGACCAATGAAATAAACGGAACCTCTGTTCAGCAAAACCATTGTTCTTAGTTTTTCAGTCTTGAGGAAGGAAGTTGGAACTATCGGCCTATCTTCTCTTGACACATAAATTGACAAATGACGTATCGTGTCTTTGATGCTCTGTTCTTCTCCTACCCTATTGACAAGAAAGTCATTTTTTGCTACAAATCATGCATTTTACACTCTGACCCCATAAGCATTTCTTTCCACATCTTGGAAGAAAGATCTTGAAAGAAGATGCATAAAGAATTCATGCCCAACATCTTCCTTACACCGACTCTGATTAGATAGTTGAATGAATCCTTCAGCCAACCACAATTGAATTATCATTTGCTTCTCAAAAGAAAAATCTTTTGGAAACAGTGAACAGTAAGCAAAACAGTTTTTCATAGGTGAGGGAAGATGATCATAACTGAGTTTAAGTATAGCAAAGATTCTTTCCTCCACTTGATCTAACTTCCAAAGTTCACTATTCCTCAGGTATGACAGATTGGCTCCGTCTAAGGTTTGATCATATACAAGCCTTCCAATTGCTCTAATGGCAAGAGGAACTCCTGCACATCTTTTGACAATCTCCCTTCCAATTTCTTCTAACTCCACATTATTTGACTCCTTGCCCTCTCTAAAGGCCATTCGGCTAAACAATTCCCATGATCTTTCTTCATCCAGACCTTTAAGGAAAATAGTCTGACCATCTGTGCCCATGATCCCTGCTACTTTTGCACTTCGGGTGGTGACAATTATCTTGCTCCCCTCTGCTCCCTTCATCAGTAAGCCTTTCAACTTATGCCATAGCTCAACATCATCATTCCACACATCGTCTAACACAATTAAAAATCTTTTTCCCTGCATTAATCTTCTAAAATCTTGTTGCACTTGCTCCATCTCTTTCCTTTGTTCTTGCCCAAAAATCTTTTGAGCTATTTGTCTAACATCAAATTCATCAGACACGCACACCCATTTTTTTAGCTCAAAATATTTTTGGACATCCTCATGATTGTACACAAGTTGGGCAAGTGTAGTTTTGCCTAACCCTCGAAATCCAACAATGGGAATAATTGAAACACTACTTTCCACATTAGTGTGTAACAAATAACGTCAAACAAGATTCTTTTCCTCCTCTCTCCCGATAATCTCATCTTCTTGCACAAATGAGTAAGTGTATTTTCGCTCCTCTTACACAGGTAGAGTGTTACGAGGGTAGTCTATCAATTGCAATTTTTTCTTATCATCGTCAATATCATCTAGCCTCTTTCTAATTTCCCTCATTTTATGATCCATCTGAAGAACTTGATTTCATTTGGAGAAGAAGATTCGTACCTTCTTGGCCACCTTGTTTCGGGTCATGATTTCCCTCCTCAGAGCTTCAGCGGATAAATCATCAAGCAAGTCTTCTACACGTAGAGGACATCTCTAAGTCTCTCCAGCCAAAAGCTGACTTGATGGTTATGGTTGGCCTTTGCCTCTGCATCCAAAAGTGTAGCTCTGATTGCGCGGACGGTGTTCTTCATCCTTCCTGCATCATCTTTAGCATTCTATAGCAATTTGAGCTCTTCAAAAGCCAAAGAGGTGAGGCCCTGAAGAACTTTCTCAGTGATGGTGTCCATCTTAATTTTTGGTGGGTAGGTGAAGCAATAACGTTTGTGAGAAAGTTATGTGTTTGTTTGTGGGGTTTATTTGATGCATATCATGATATTTAAAGACCCATCATGGGTTGGCTTTTATGGTTGGAATAGTATACTTACGTTGCTTTTTTACTCCAAAGGGAAAAGAAGGATATGTTGTTTTCTCATACAAATTCGACATGGATCAGACAAAGCAAGACAGGAAGAAAAGAATAGGGCATCAAGTAGTTTTATGCTTTCCTTTATGGCAATGTTTAATAATATATTGTTATTTTTTAAAAAATCTTGTGCTATACTTAATATTACTTTGAATGGCAAATGACGTTCAAAACTAATTCATAATTAGAGTAGCAAGATGAATAAATAAGATTTCACAAAAATGTCTTGAAGTTGAATTGATAAAGTTATAATTTAGACCAGCATAATGTTAAATTAAAGAGTATTTGATTCAACTGGTAAAAGAGTTATATCCTCTTAACTAGAAGTCTCGAATTTGAGCCTTCATACCCTATGATCTCAATTTAAAAGCAATTATTATTTAAAAAAAAAGCACCAAAATTGTTTTATTTTTTATTTTTTTTCTTTACTTATTAAAGTTTATTGTGAATTTTATGGTTGTCTTTTATTTCATTAGCTTCTAATTTGATACCTTAAATTTACTTTAAATTCTTAAGTCCAGTGTTTAATTTTATTTATTTATGATTTAGTCCTTGGATCTTTTTTATATTTTATTTTCATAACTTAATTTTATTTTAATTTAATTTAATTACTATTTTTAAAAATAATCAATATACTGTGTCAAAACAAAATCACTTAGCACTTTAGTTGCTATTCATCTAGACAGGTATTATTTTTTTGAATGGGCTGCTGCTCCTCCTCTAGAATAACTGCTTCTTATTCAAATTTAAAATTTGAATTTGAATAAGCAAAATGAGAATTTCATAATTTAAATGAAACTACTGGAGATTCTTGTAATTCTATTGAGTATAGAGTTTATTTTCTTTTATTTTCATTTTCTATTTTATGTTTCCAAAGGATTTCTGAATATAGTATGAGAAGCTACATCTAGAAATTTTTATTCAGCTTCTTCTTTATTACTTTTTTTAATGTAAAAAATGACAAAAGGCATATCTCAGTTTGGCTAAACAAACATCTACTAATATATATAATTTTGTAAGACGTCAATAAATTATGTGGCTAGACTTGTAAATATTACTTTTTGAATTGTGTGATTTGGTTATTTTTATTCAATTATTCAGATGATGAATTGAAGTTATTTAAAATAAAATGATACAACATTTATCTGTTTCAAATGTTATTTTTATACAACACAATTTCATTCGAAGGTTGGATTAATACATAGTGCACATTCAATTTATTAGTTTTGGAAATTATAACATAATTGACCTTGTCGTGATAGGCATACTATAAGCATACCTGTTACATTATTTAGGTACTCTTTTTTCTATTATAAGTCATACATATTAAAAAAAAATATTAAAAGTAGTTACAATTCTTGAATTTTATAAAATTTATTAAAACTTTCTAATATTATTTTTATTAAATTATAACTCATTTTAATTATATTTTTCCCTCTTTCATAATCAACCTTAAGAAAATTGGACAAATTATTAGACTGGTCAAGGCACAGATTTAAAGTTTAATGGTTTAGTTGGAGTCGGACTAAGGTTGAATCGGTCGTGATTAAATATAATATATATTTAAAAGATAAAAAATAATCATTCGAAGTAAAAAAAAAAAAGAAAGATTTAATTATGAAGAAAGTAGTATTTCATTAAAAAAATGTCTAAAGAACTGGATCGATCATCAAACTAGTCAAAGCATATTCAAGATTTAATGGTTTAACTATAATTGAATTATTACTAAACCAGGTTAGGATTAAATTAATATATTTTTAATTTTATATTAATGTTTAGATAAAAAAAATAAAGTTTAAATTAATTACTATCAATAAATTAATAGACTTAAGATAAAAAAATTATGAATTTTTTAAAATATATTATTCAAAAGAGAAAGAAATATTGCAAAAAGTTATAATAAAGTAATAATAAAAAGAAAAATATTTATATGTTTTTCCTTATGTATTTTTTGTGTTGTTTTTCAATTAAAAGTTAATATGTGTGGATTATTTTTTAATACATTATAAATTTAGTCATTAATTATATATTAAAAATGTTAACTTTTTAAGCTTAAAAAAATTTAAAAAATTTACATGTGAAATTTCAATTGAAAAATAATATAAAAAATATATTAGAAAAAGTATATAGAAACATTTAGGACAACTTTAAAAATTGGAACGAGTTTTGAGAACCTCTGAAATGGTCTTTCAATTTTTATTACTTACTGAAAAGGGCGAAGACTTCTTATCCTCCCAGGCACATTTCTAAACGTTCACATCCTTCCTTATTTTTTTCTCTCACGCGTAACATTCCTGTCACTCCTCAATTTACCATTTTCTTGGCTAACAAAAACTTACCGTTTTCATTTTCTTTTTGCACCCCCCCCCCTCTCTCTCTCAATTCTCTGTCCTTCTTTCCGTTTTACCATGGTCTCTCTCTCAACTCTCATGCCTTCTTTTTGTCTTACCATCGCAAGTATCTGAAGATTTTTTCTTGGCTAGGCAGTAGAGTACTGATTTGAAAATTGAAGTCCTATTAGGTGGCCATTGAAACTGTGATGGAAGCTGAAGCATTTGACGATCCAGGCTTGATTTGTTTTATCCTTTCTAATCTTTATGCGGTTTTCACTGTTATCTGAAAAGAAAAACACGATACTAGTGCAGGTCCGAAACCTTTACTGCTCTTTCTCTCATTCTCGTCTGCAACCTTTTGCATTTGACTCCAAAAAAGTAGGACTTTCTTCTTCTTCTTCTTCTTTTTATGTTGTTATAAAATTATGGTTTGTTTCAGCATTAGAGGCACATTACGAAAAAGAGCAGCAGAGACATTGCTTCCTTTTGGGGCTGTGATCGTTCTTTTCTTTTTTCTTCTCCTTCTGTTTGTTTTTTTTAAATGTTTGAACCGGCCAACCCCACCAATTTTATTGGTTCTCACCAATTCTTAATCGGTTTTCTATAATCTCAGTTATCCCTTGTTGTTGGATCAGACTAGATATCATTTCCTGATTAAACTGATAAAATCAGCCGATCTAATCCATTTTTTCATAATTCTATTTGTAATGGTTTAGATAGGAGTAAATACGAAAATAAATAACTAATACTTATAAAATGACTTATATTTTAAGTACTTAAATTTGTCTAAAATATGATTTATAATAAAATAAAATGAGTAAATAATATTTTATAAATTCATGTATCAGTACAATTTTAATATAAAATTTATGGGAGTAATATCATAGCATTTCATGAAATTTTTTTAATCTTTTATCTTTCTTTGTATTTTTGTTATGATTTGATTGAGACAAATTCGAGTATTATTAGTTCCAAATGGAGGTAATTCTTCCATTGTTTAATAGTATTTTAAAAACAAGTATGATCTTTAAAAATGTTTTAAATTATTATTCATCTCATAATTTATATAAATCCCAAAAGACTAGTCCATTAGGTGGGAGAACCCCATATCCTTATAAACCCCACTTCCTATGTGAGGCTCCCCAATGTGGGACTCATAACAATGCACCTCCGTTCGAAAGCCGACGTCCCCGGCGGCTCCACACCACGACACTTCACTCGATGACACCTCACTCAACCTCCTTGTTGGTCGGAACCCTCCATCGGTCAGAACCCTCCGTGGGTAGCCCTCTCCGTGGTGTCGGCCTCTCAATGAAAGCACCAATGTTATGAGCACAAGTCCAAAGGGAGACACAAAATTGTATGAGTTTTACATATCATTGTTATACCTATCTCCGTTTTTCCTTTTTTTTTTTTTTTAAATCTCTCCTCCATGCCCCATAAAAGTCGAGGCTTATTATCTCATCAACTGGGAATGAAAAACCAAACTCATTGTCCTATTTCTCTATGGACGCTACGTGTGTCGAAATCGGAGGCCTAAGTTCGAACATAAGATAATTCACTAATCACTATTACCAAAAATACAAAAAACAAAAAACAAACTGAGTAGAGAATCTGAGTTATTAAAGAGAGACGAAAATGGAGGACGAATGGTGAAGAGGTTAAGAAGAAGAAAGATCCCTCAGAAAGCCAAGCATCAAAAAATTGGGAAGCATGAAGAAGGATTTGGTTGGTTCATCAACCTCTCTGCAACAAGAAATAATTGCCAAGCGGGAGCTCCACGATTTTCGCATTGCCTCTTCTTCTGATTACTAAACTTGTCCTCATCGGGATTCCATTATCAACCTCCTCAACAAATACTCTCAGACTTACAGACGCTACTTCAGATGACGACGATGGCTGTCGCTGTCCCTCTCTCTCTCTCTCAGATATGGCTTTTTAGCGGTTTTGATTTATGTACTGTGGACGCTTCGTTTTTGGCTGGGCTGGAATTGGTGGGCCGAGACGGGCCCGAGAAATACTTACGGCTTCTTTTTTTTCAGGCCGACAATGCTTAGTGCTTCTTCATAATGGTGGTTTCCGGGAAAGTTACGTGCAGGACCCAAATTTGTGAATTTTTGATTGTAACTAAATCTTCTCGATCATGGATGACCGCGTTCTTTGACCACGACAGTTATATGTTTCAACAGGCCCAAGTTCCAATTCATTTATACTTCCTTCGGTCATTAATATACGTTACATTCAACTAATTCAAGCGAATCAAGAAAAGTTTATTTAAATATTAAAATTATCTTAAAATTGATATAATTTTTATCATTACCTTTAATAAATATACTACAAATTCAAATAATTCACTCTCTCTCTCCTACTCATAAATCGGAATATTTTAAAAATAAAACAATTAATACTTCAAAAACTTATAGAATATAATATATATTTAGAGTTATAAAAAACTTCTACAATGTAACTAATAAAAAAGACTAGAGAAAGTATCCTTTTCCTTCATATGTATTTCTAGAAATAATAAATGATTCAGAGAATTCTCATTTCATCCCAATAATTTCAAATTTATCAATCCATATGAAAAAACAAATAAACCAACATACTGAAAGTCATATACTTATATACAGACTACAAAATTCTAACTCAATCTAGGATTGTAATTACTTGAAACTAAAACCCCTAACAAACTAGTTTGATTTTGGTACATTATGTTTTATTAATCATAATAACTATTAAATTGTAATTACTTAGAATTACAAGTTTTTTTTTTCTTCTTATTATCGGTTACGTTAGTGCGGATTCCTTTTAGAATTATTTTGTTGAGTTAGTGTTCTATTTTTACAACTTAGCAAATATTAGCGTAGCTGAGGTGCTTTCGGAAGAGATTGTATCCTTTTGGTTGGGTTGTCAAAACATTAGACTATATTTGGTAAGATAGAAAGAAATGTTGAGAAAGGAAAAGAGTGAAATGGAGTAATTTTTCCTATGTTTGGCATAATATTATAATTGAAGAACCTACGTAGTGTCATAGCCAATTTAAAACTCAGATAAAAGAAAAGGATTGTGTTAGGTCCTCTTGATAGTCAATATAAAAATTTGCCAAATCTTTATGACATAAATTAGGGATATATTTGTGCTAAGACTAAGTTATTACTTAGAAGTAATACGCTATATGGCTTGGATACAATGTCAAATGAGTTAGAGCTGCTCATCGGTGCTCGGGTGTAATATTAAATGAGCAACGGTTCCCAAATAATTTTGCACAGATGTGGGTAAAGAAGTTAGCCCAGGAGAGTAAGATTCGATTCGATTCTTGGAGTATTTATACTTTAATAGGTAAATTTATGGAAGTGGTGGATGCTATGATTAAAAAAAAATTAATATTTTATGTCTTCAAGAAACTAAATGGGTGGAGAAAAATGTTAAGAAACTAAACACTATTGGTTTTAAACTTTGGTACATAGGGAAGGTCAAAGCAAGGAATAGAGTTGGTATTATTGTGGATAAAGATTGGAAAAAAAATGTGGTAAGAGTCAGAAGGATTGGAGATATGATCTTATCCTTAAAATTGACTATTGGGTACGATACTTTCAATATTATTAGTGTTTAAGTGCCTCAAGTAGGGTTGGAAGTACATATTAGGAAAAAATTTTGGGAAGATTTGGAGGGTTTGATTTGAGATATCCCACAAGAAGAAAATATCTTTATTGGGAGGGACTTTAATGGTCATGTAGAAAAAGAGGTAAGGTAATATATGAGAGCTTCTGGCAATTATGGTTTTGGAGAAGTAAAGAAGGAGGGGCATTCTATTCTTGATTTTTTAATGACGTATAACCTCACGATTGTAAATACTAGTTTCAGAAAACAGGAGGGGCATTTAATCACACATAAGAGTGGAGCTCAAAGGTCGCAAATTGACTTCTTTTTGGTAAGGTACTCAAATAGAAGAGCTTATAAAAATTGTAAAGTTATCCTTGGTGAGAGCTTAATCTCACAACATTGAGTTTTGATCTTTGATGTACTGGTTAAGAATCGTAAACTGAAAATTCGAAAAGCTTTAAATCCTAGGATCAAATGGTGGCAACTAAAAGGTGAGAAATAATTAACCTTTACGAGAAAAGTTCTAGAGGAAAGTAATTGGGGCTCACAAAGAAGTGCTAACATCTTATGGGATGAGATTGTTAAAAGGATCAGGGATATTGCTAAAGCAGTCTAAATGAATCCAAAAGTTTTGGACATAAAGATAAAGAATCTTGGTGGTGGAATGAAAGTGTGTAGGAGAAGATTAAACATAAGAAAGAGTATTTCAAAGTCTTGCATTTATGCAATAATGATGAAAATTGGAAATATTATTGGTTGGCTAGAAAGTAGACTAAAAAAGCAGTGAGCGAGATTTGATCTAAAACTTTTGAGGAATTCTACCAGGATTTAGGAATGAAGAATAGTGAACGTAAGATTTACAAAATTGCCAAGAGAATGGAAAGAAAATCAAGAGATCTGGACTCAATAAGATGCATTAAGGATGAGAAAGAAAAAATTTTGATTACAAATGATGATATCAAAGAAAAATAGAAGAGTTACTTTTATAAACTTTTCAATGATGGATTGCGTATGACTATTGATACAGAATGATTAACAACTCATGAAGATGATCGAAATTTGAACTTCTATTGTAGGATTCGGGTTGGAGAGATAAAAGAAGCTCTTAAGAAAATGAATAATGGTAAAGCTATTGGTCTCGATAGTATTTCTATCGAAGTTTGAAAGTGCTTAGAAGAGAAGAAGGTTTTGTGACTCACTAAGTTATTTAACGAGATTTTAAGATCTAAGAAAATGTCAGAGGAATGGAAAAAGAGCACTTTGGTGCCTTTATATAAGAATAAGAGGGATATTTAGAATTGTGTAAATTATCAGGGGATAAAACTCATGAGTTATACCATTAAACTTTAGGAAAGAGTGATTGAGTATAGATTAAGAAAAGTGTCCCATATTTTGAAAAATCAATTTGGATTTATGCCAGGATGGTCTACAATAGAGGCTATTTATTTATTAAGGGATTTAATTGAAAGATACCTGAATAAAGAAAGAGAATTGTATATGATTTTCATTGATTTGAAAAAAGCCTATAATAGAGTATCAAGAGATGTGTTGTGGAAAACAATGAGGAAGAAATGTGTTCGTATGACTTATATTCGAACCATAAAGGATATATATGAGGGGACAACAACAAGTGTGAGAACTCCTGGAGGTGAAATAAAAGACTTTCCTATAAATATAGGTTTACATCAAGGATCTTCTTTGAGTCAATACTTGTTTGATTTGGCTTTGGATACTCTAACAGAACATATACAAGAGGAAATTTCAAAGTGTATGCTCTTCGCAGATGATATAATCTTGATTGAGGACTTAAGAGAAGATGTCAACGCTAAACTTGAGTTACAAAGACAGTCTTTAAAATCAAAAGGTTTCCTCTTGAGTAGAAATAAGATGAAATATATGTATTACAAATTTAACAAGAGGCTAGTTAGAAATAATTTAGAGGCAAAAATTGGAGAGTAAACTATTCTAGAAGTATCAAAATTCATATATTTGGGGTTAATTTTACAAAATGATGGTGAAATTGATGGGGATATTATGCATAAGATATAAGCTGAGTGGTTAAAGTGGAGAAAAGTATCAGGAGTTATTTGTGACTGCAAGGTATTTACTAAGCTCTATAAAACTAGTGATGCTATATGGTAATAAATGTTGGGTTTTGAAAGGACAATAAGAGCATAAGATGAGAGTAGTATAGATAAGAATGTTGAGATGGACATGTAGTCATATAGAATTAGATAAGATATAAAATGATTATATACGAAGGAAAGTTGGAGTATCACCTATTGAGGAGAAAATGGTGAAAAATCGTTTAAAGTGGTTTGGGTATGTACAAAGAAGAGAGCAAGAGGAACCAGTGAGAAGAGTTGATCAAATGATTTGGAACCTTATCAAAAGGCGTAGAAAAAGAGCAAAAAAAATACTAAGGGAAGTTATGAAGAATGACCTCTTAGTAAATGATTTATCTGAGGAGATGATATTTGATAGAGCTCATTAGCGTCATATAATTCATGTAACCGATTTCACATTAGTGGGATAAAGCTAATATTGTTATTGTTGTTGGACCAAATTATCCGTATAATCAATGGAGACTCTCTCCTCTATGATGTACTCCGGTTAATGAAGACATTTGCTTGTTTTTATTAATTTCAGTTTTTTTTTTGTCCTTTCCATTATTTTTTCATGCACATATATCAAGCATGATTTGGATCTCCCTCTCCATTTCTCTTTACCTCTACCTCCGTTTACTTTTCCCTTAAAAAAGTCTTTTGCGTACCAAATATGGCACTAATTTTTCATTTCCTTTCACCTTCAATCTTCTTGTCACCAGATTTTTGGCTGTGTATCTCTTTTTTGTTTTTTGTGTTTTTCCTGGCTTATTGGTTTGTTGACTATTCTGGGACTTCTGTAGCTTTTGAATGAAGTTTCTCTCTTTACTCGCCAAAATAATATATATATATATATTCGATAACCATATATCTTCTACTTCTTCTTTTTAATAAAAATAATCATATATGTTTAGTTAATTGACATGAATTTATTTATTAAATTGCCACCAGTCATATTTCAACATTGGTTCCATATATAGAATCCACGTAAACATTTTAGAGTCAAAAATGGATTTTTATTAGTGTAAGAGGCTTTGTTCGCATTGATTAACATATTGCTGTAGTGTTTTTTAATTTGAGAAGGGAAGAAATTTGGGTCAAGAGAGTTCCACGGATTGCATTTTTTTATAGGAACAGGAATGACATATTTCGAGTCAAGTTTGATCAATCAAGTTGAATAGTCAAATTGGAAAAAAAAAACAGGTGAATAGTTAAATTTTTTTCTTCAAAAATAGAAATTTATAACAATTCAAACTAACTGAAGTATCAAATTTTACTCAAAGTGATAATTATCATCAAATTTTACCCAAAGTGATAATTCTTTTACCGCATAATATGAGGGGATCTTACATCTTACCTTGCCACTTACGGCTAGTTCTCAAGAACAAGGGTATTTTGTCCTAAAACATATTAAATCCTTGTTAATTAGCATTAATAATTTTTCTTTCTTTCAGACCCTATCTTTAATTAATTAAGGATTACTCATAGTGAACTATGAAAGCAATCTGATGCTGACTAGTAGTTAAGGAGTAGTTATAGTAAAAGCAATCTTATGCACGCTAGTGACTTAAGAAAACATATATCTCATTTATTTTTCATTTCTTGGTATGATTCATCGGTTTGGTCGATCTTTTCTGAAAAGAAATTAACATTTTCAAACATGGTTTTTCAAGAAAATATGTTTGACCAAAACACAAACTATCATTTTAAAAAATAAAAAGTGGGTTAAACTATGATTTTAGAAAAATGAGGTGGATATTGATTTTATATTATACATATAAAAGTATTTTTAACTCTTATCATCCAAACATATTTTTTATCAAACCATACTTTTGCAAAAGGAATATCCAACTATAACAACTTATAACAAACATACTTTTACTAAACTTCATTTATTTTAATTTACTTTTACGAAATTGAAAACCAAATTGGCCCTAATTGTCAATATCTAATTATCAAATTCAAACATATGATCTGCGTTGCCTTTGATTTATACGTACGTGTGTTTGATAGGATTGTATATACTACGTAATTATAAATTATAAAATTTATAGATCGGTTTATTCTAAATTCTAATGCATTACGTAATACGTTTAAAGGATTCAATATATTGCAACTTAATTCGAACTTATCAATAATATGATGAATGATATATTGAAGTCAATTATATTATAATTAAATATGGCACATTTTTTTCATACTCATAAATTATTATTTTTGTAGACTTTTGTAGATCTGTTTCTTTTAAATTCTAATGCATTACGTAAGAGGTTTAAAGGATTCAATTTATTGCAACTTAATATAAAATTATCAATAATATGATGAATGATATATTGAATTCAATTATATTATAAAGATGGGACATTTTTCATAGAATATATATCAAAGAGCGATGGTTACTTTTATCTATCTTTTGCCCCACTAGCACAAATAAAATGATATTTTTCAATTAAAATAATAGTTTTCAATTTTTAACTCCCTTTATTCAAGGGGACAAGTAACCTAGACTTGAATCCATTCCATTTCTCTCTATTGCATCTCTCATTTTGTTAAAACATCATTTTTCTCATCCAATTTAATACAAATTAATTGGAATCTAATGTAACTTCTTATTATCAGGTAATTAAAAAAATCTGTTTCTTTTAATTTGATTTAATCTGAATCATTTATAAGACCTTAATAATTTCCCCTTTTTAAACCCTATCATTATCCATAATAATTCATTATTAGTAAAAGCAATCTTAAGCTGATTAGCACATGCCAAGGAAAAGATATCCTATTTATTTTTCTTTTCATTGACATTATCTATATAATCCATAAAAGTATCACCAACCCCTCGATTACTATTCTTTATACTATCTCTACCATTGTGCTACTGACACCGTTTTTACTCCATTTCCTCCCACCATTTGCCATGTAACATCTTATCGAAACAAACCTCCATTCTTGACCAATTTCTTTAACTACTAACCGTACGCAGCCCAAATACACTTCCCTAAACATCAGAGCAATGGAAAAAAACCTAAAGGCACTAGAACAGGAAGAAGCCACTGCCTGCTACAGTATTGCTGCGGCCTCAGTCGGGCAATAAGGCTTGACACAGTGGCCAAGTTGCTGGTGCCAATGTAACAACCATTATTAGATTGCCCTGAACTTAGCCCCGAGCTAACATGAAGCATACTTGTGATGTGTGTAGGACTGTAGGAAATAAGACCGGAGAAAGAAGCAAAATGAGAGAAATTCAATATTTGAGGCAAAGAAGGAGCCACACCGCAGCAAGATGCAAGGTTGCCCTGGTGAGACACATGTAACAACTTGGAGAATATCGGGACTGAGAACACCGCCGCAGCAGTGGACTTATCTGATGCAGCGACAAGAATAAAAAATTTTGTTTAAATCAGAAATATTTCAGTTAGACAGACGAAGGAAGAACGGAGGGAGCAATGGAGAAGCTCTGTTAGGGCACGTGAAATCTGACCTGAGGGGATGTTTTCTGGACCCAGAGAGCTTAATTAATGGTTGGTAAGTTGATCTTACTTCCTCTCTTCTCTTTTCTCTTCGATCTTGGGTTGGAAATCGGTGGGAGTATGTGGGTTTTCAAGTTGAGTAAGAATCCACTAATTAAAATGCTTGATTTGGTGTTGTAAAAGTGTTATGTAGTGTTAGAAAGCTTTAGGTATGAGTTTTAGAGGGAGTAAGTGTGATTTAAGCCAAACCCTAGGTTAGAATTGGTTAAGGGTGCGTGAAATCTGAAATATATGTGGACAATCATGGTTAGAATGTGTAATTGAGGCTTATTGAGGGGTGTTAATGCTCTTGGAACAATGGGTTAAGTTTAAATGGTTGGATTGTGAATTATGGTTAATATGTGCATTATACTAATTGGAAGTATTATGATGTTATAGTGGTTAATTGGCTAATCGGAAGTACATAGTTCGTGATGAGTGCTTCGGAGGCTTGCTTAAGCCCCTATGTGCGTGGTGTTGATAACCTAAGGTAACCGGGTGTTTGTATATTTGTGTTATATGTTGATATATATATGCATATCTCCGTTCATATCAAGATATCGTTATGTGTATATGTATGGCTTTCTATATATTGTGGTATGTATACAGCTAGACGAGATAGTATATGATGATGATATGTATGTGTTAATGTGAATATTTGATGATGATGAGCATGATTTTGTATATGTGCATACGTAAATGTGGCACCCTCATATCATTGCATGCTAGCATGACCATGATAATGATTATGATGATGATTAGATATGTTCATTTTGAGGCATGTTAGTATGGCATATACATCACTACCCATGAACATAGTGAGATATAGTTGATTGGAGGTGGTGATGAGATGAGATATGATGATGTGGAAAGATCCCTACCACTAAATCCTCTCCTTGGGAGAGCCAGGTGGCAGTGGACTATGATATGATATGATTTGGTGATAGAATGAGATCCCTGACGCTAAATCCTCTCCTATAGCCATAGGTGAGCCAGGCGACAGTAGATTGCACCTTCCCTAAATCACCACCAATTCGAGGTGATCCAAGGGAAGGAGAGCCATGGTCCAATCACTAGTATACCTTTAGCCGGGTACACTAGTGTGAAGTGAGCTTGGTGATGTCTCAGAATCAGTCTTAACCGATTGTTGCAAGGGAATTACTTATTGAAATGTCTTATAATGACGCCAGCTCGTGGTTCTAGCCGTGTTGAGGGAGACATGCATTGAGACATGCATTGAGGCATGCATTGCACTACATCATTTATATATATGTGTGGTTTTGATGATATTATATATTTGTGTGTTTGTTCCAGTTATTGAGACTCCGTCTCACACCCCTCCTCCATCACTAATCTTTTAGGTGAAGACTCTGGTGCTAGTTTAGAGAAGACCAAGGTGCTGCAGGCCTCTCCGTCTTTGGGAATTCCAAGTGTAATTAGTAGTTGTATTTTAGTTTATGTAATTTTATGCCAAGTAGGTTATTATAGCCTGGTTGCTTGGATGAGTGTCCTGGGAGTATAGAGATATATGTGATGTTAGAATGACTATAAGATGATAGTGAGCCCCGATATGAGTTTTTAATGTAAGAGCAAGTGTCTGTCCGCTAGTATAGCCATTGGTGGGAGCCCAAAGGTTGTTTTGGGTTATGTATGTAAGTTTTGGGCATATAGCCCAATATGTGATTTTGGGTTCCAAGGGGGGTCAATTCTAGAGGAGAGGTTTTTTTTGGGTAAAATCTCCTTGGACAAGTTGGTTAAGCCAAATAGAACCTGAATGAATGGTCCTTGGGTGTCCATTTACCTTTAGTGGCAATTGGAGGTGATAGATTATGAGTTTTGGCTAATAAGTGGACAAAATGGTGTGCAGTAATCCAGAATCTTCAAATGGAGTTGGATTCGAGTGAAGTTGGAGTCCATGGTTAGATAATGATGAGAGTGACCGGTAAGAGTTAGAATCAGGTCAATTGGAGGTCAGAGCAAGAAGTTATGCTTGTCAGAAGTTGGGCCGGAAAATAAGCAATTTGCTGATATGGATTCTAATGTTGGGGCCATGGTGCCAGCAACTTTTGACGTGCATAACTTCTTGCTACCCGGTTAAGGTCATGGTAGTACTATAGCAGGCAGCGGCTTCATCCTGTTTTGGTGCCTTTCGGTGGTTTTCCATTGCTATGATGTTTAGGGAAGTGTTTTTGGGTTGCGTTCGGTTTGTAGTTAAAGAAATTGGTCAAGAATTGAGGTTTATTTTGATAAGGTGTTACATTTTGGTATCAGAACAATGGTTTAGGCCATTGTTTCTGCTTGTGGTAGTACTTGGCATAATATGAATTACATAAACCTATATTCCTAATGTAATACTAGTCGAGATTCATATAATTGAATATGTTATCACAAGTATGTAGGGGGAAAGCTGTGTTGCAGGAGGTAAGCAAAGTGATAATGCTTTTCTGAGAGAGATGCATAAAATGATGGTTGTGTTGAATGACTGATTTATTAATCAAGGAAGAAACGTTGAATTGAATTCAAGAGCCATTGAACTAGTAAAGGTATGAGGATGTGAATAAGGAAATCGGCTAAAGAATGGTATGGTAGTGTGAATAAGGAAGCCAGTTTGTGTGTGAATTTGAATGTTAAAGTAACTAAATCAATAGGGACAAGGTCAAATGAATGAGGAAAATGGAGTGTATGTGGATTTGAATGATAGACAGAGATGCAAATGTGATAGAGCCAGAGAAAGCCCTAAGGGTTGGAAGAAGGGGTATCTTCTTTCAATTGAAATACTTTCGAAAGTTAAATCCACCGGCTTTCGAGAGTAAAATGAATCATGCGGTGACGTATACATCCTTTGAGGACTCGAGTGTGAAGATATATGTTTTGTCACAACGAATGTGGGAGACTGATGAGGATAATAAGAGAAATTTCAATGGTTCGTGCTTTTTCCTATCAGGGATTACCAGGAGGAAATTAGCAAAAGGAAGTGGAGTAATTCTAATAATAAGAGATAAGGTAAGTTGTTAAGTAAGATAAGTGGTGGAAATTGTAAAAAGTAAATATGGAAATGACGATTGAATCCTAAAGGTTGAATGTTGAGGTATTTCGAAGTAGTAGAAGGATAATGAGAGAATCCAATCCATAGGTTTGGATACCAAGTTGGATATAACGATAATGGAGAATGAGTTCACTAGCGAGAGTTTGTATTTGAAATAAAGAACATGCATTCTGGAGTCAAGATAAGTGCTGGATGATGAAGGCCTAGGCAGTGATGGTAATGGTGATCTCAGGGTATCAAGAAAGGCAATAAAGAGGTGGTGACTATCATCTAGAGTATTGTGTTTGCAGATTGTGAAAGAAGTAAGTGGATTATTTTTTTGAATGAAAAAGAAGGTCAAGTAGTGCTGAAAGAATATGAGATGTGATTAAGAGGTCACTAGAGTCCTTTGGATTGAACCCAAATTAGGGAAAAGACTCTTGTCTATTTTCTGGTGGATACAAGTCCAGAAGGAAGCAAAGTTAAATTGTGAAGATAGAAGGTTGTTTAGAATTGGATGTATTGATGAGTTTTGTAAATTGGAGGACGACAAGTATGGGTTTGGACAAGGACTATGGTGATACCCCCATGAGGAGCAGTGTACAGCGATTGAGTTGGAATTTTTAAGTTGTAAGAGATTGAAGGTGAGTTTTACAAGTAAGAACGAATTACAGGAGATGTCTAGGCTATAAGGAGTTTGAAAAGTGAATGTCAAGTAAGGATTTTAAAGTTAATAAAAGATTTTTTGGAACTCTCTTTCTCTAATTTAAAGTAAGGTCAGTAAGGGGAAATATGTTGTCAACTAGATATGGATGAGAAGTTGACCTAATTGATGATGGCAATTGGTGGTAACGACTTAAGCGTTGAAGTGTCATGGGCATGGACTGAAGGAAATTCTTTCTTGGTACATTCCCTTGCATTGAAATGAATTGTGGGATGACATATTACAAATGTAATGTGTCGGTTACCCTCAAGATGCTTAAGGGTAGAAGTTGTTAAGCTACCTATTTCCATATGCTATTGCCTTCGGAATTTCCTAGTAACAACTTTGGAGAATGCGGGAAGTTATTGTTATTGGAAAGTATGAGACAATCATGTATGGTATGGAATCACGAGTCTAGAACTATTGGTTAACTAGTTGAGGCTTAATGCCCGCTGGTTACGCTGTTGACACACTAGTTACTCGAGGTGCGAGGCACTAGTAGACTGAGAGTGAAAGACTTGGTGATAATACCCAACAGGAACCCAATTTTGCTTTAATTCATGGTCTTGGATGTCTATCTCCTGAAAGATTGATTGGGTATAGTTGACCAATCAATCCATACATTATAGCAATTCATGATCATGAGATGAGCGGTTTATCATCTAATGGAAAGAATTCCAAATATTTCAATAATAATAAGAAGAAGAAGAAAGGGGTTAAAGACCCAAAAGTAGAGCTTGAGTAGGAACCCCAAATTATTGTCAACAAAAGATCAATGAGTGGTGATCATGGTGTAACAAGGAGTGGTAGGCAGCGGCTCATAGCCTCTTGCTATAAGCATGAGGACTATGATGTCCACAGTGGAAATGAAACTTGAACAGTAAGATGGCGGCGTACATGGGTGATGCAAGTGTATCATACAACCCTATGTGCAAAAATGAAGAAATCAGAGTACGCAGCAGAAGCAAATGTAAGGAGTACGCAGATAGGATACTAGAAAGGCTATAAGCCCTGCAATTGGAGAGGTCTATCTATAAGCAAGTTTATCGGAGAGACACAGTGTAATGAGAAGCATGTGGAAAAGAGTGGCATAAGACGAAAGGATGAGTAAGAGGGGAATAAGAATATGGTGATGGAAGTGAAAAGAAAACTTAAAGGACCTTTCTAAAGAATATAAGAAGCTAATGATTAGTTGTTAGTATGGAGGTTTTATGAGGTTACAAAATTTTTGGGAAAGTAGCCTTACTATAAGGAAACATGGTTTGGTCATTGAAGAAGTGGTCTTGAGGATAAAGATGCTATAGGAATTTTAGTGGACTTTAAAGATGTAATGGTTTTGCTTATACCTTTGGTAGTGCCATTTGGTTGAGAAGTGTAAGATAGAGAGTTTTTATATGATGTGGACGTATGTACTTTGAAATGGAAATAACCTTCGAAATGTCTGGTGACAATTTTAAATTGGTTAATGTCAAAGGTGTAGCTAATGGATTCCACGAGATGCGATAAACATGGTTAATCCAGCGTATACTACTAAGTTAAGGAAGACTCAGTATCGACATGCAAATTGATGCTGAGGAAAGATAATGATATGGAGATCAGGAACCGACGTTGTAAAATTTGGAATGATAATTTATGTAGTAAGTGAAGCAATGACAGTAAGTCCAATTGATTGAATTGTCAAGCAGATTAGTATACTAATTGACCAATCTTAACTATAATGGTATTGAAAGAGAGAGAGAACTAATAGTTGAAGAGGGATGTGTGAAGGAAGCAATAATCCGTGTCATAGAAGAAATGGTGGTAAGAAGTTCAATTGGTTGGATCGTTGCATATGGTAGTTATGGCTTAAGGAATCTCAAGGTTAATGGTAGAAAAGGAGAAGTTAGTTGACTAAGAAGGAATACGCGGATGAAGCAATAGGAAGGTTTGATAATTAAAGATTACTAAAGAGGATTGGTGCATAAGGAGATTGTATATGGAAAGATTATGTTTTATGATAAGACATGGACTGGTAGTTAGTATTGTGAAGGAGCTCTAAGTAAACATGTTTTCCTCCTAATATGGTAATAAGGAATGAATGATAGGTGTTATAAATTGAGTAAAATAAGCTATGGAAATTGATGATGTTTAATTAATAAAGTTTCGTTAGTGTAAATGTGGTTGTTGATATGATTTGAATCTTGAGAGAAAACGATTAAAAGTGATTGACCATTTGAGAAAATAAGTAATTGTGTGAATAGGTAAAGGAGAAAATTGAAAGTGAAAGAGAATGATGGTATATCCTAGAAGTTGTGATAGAACAATCAGGTGGAAGATTTATTTTAGAGTGAAAGAACTCAGGTCGAGATGATTGTCTGATCCTCCTTACGTCTAGGAATGTATGGAAGATTCGATGCTAAGATTGATTTGTGAATGTAAGTCGCATGGATTAGTGAAGATAGAGGTAGAAAATCAAGAAAGTTTCCAAGAAGTTGAAGGATTAATGTGGAAGGAGTATGTTTGTTCATAGCCGAGACTGGTGTTCTCAAATTTCTAGGACGAAAGTTCTTTTAAGGAAGGGAGAATAAAACAACCATTATTAAATTGCCCTGAACTTAGCCCTGACTTAACACGAAGCATACTTGTGATGTGTGCAGGATTGGAGGAAACAAAATTGGAGAAAGAAGTGGAATGAGAGAAATTCAATATTTGAGGCAAAGAAGGAGCCATGCCGCTGTGAGATGCAAGGCCGCTATGGTGAGACATGTGTAACAACTTGGAGAATATCGGGACTGAGAACACCAGCGCCGTGGGAGCGATAGAAAAGCTCTATTAGGGCATGAGAAATCCGACTTGAAGGGATGTTTTCTGGACCTAAGGAGCTTGATTAATGGTTGGTAAGTTGATCTTGCTTCCTCTCCTCTCTTTTCTCTTTGATTTTGGGTTGGAAATCAGTAGGAGTATGTGGTTTTTCGAGTTGAGTAAGAATCCATTGAAAAAAATGCTTGATTTGGTGTTATAGAAGTGTTATGTAGTGTTAGAAAGCTTTGGGTATGAGTTTTGGAGGGAGTTAGTGTGATTTAAGCTAAACCCTAGGTTAAAAGTGGTTAAGAGTGTGTGAAATTCAATATATATGTGGATAATCATGGTTAGAATATGTAATTAAGGCTTATTGAGAGGTGTTAATGCTCTTGGAACAATGGGTTAAGTTTGGATGGTTGGATTGTGAATTATGGTTAATATGTGCATTATACTAATTGGAAGTATTATGATGTTATCGTGGTTGATTGGCTAATGGGAAGCACATAGTTCATGATGGGTGATTCGGAGGCTTGCCTAAGCCTCTCTGTGTGTGGTGTTGATAACCTGAGGTAACCGGGTGTTTGTATATTTATATTATATGTTGATATATATATGCATGTCTCCATTCATACCACGATATCATTATGTATATGTGTATGGTTTTCTATATATCGTGGTATGTACACGGCTATACGAGATAGTATATGATGATGATATGTATGTGTTAATGTGAATATTTGATGATGATGAGCAAGATTTTGTATATGTGCATGCTTGACTGTGGCACCCTCATATCATTGCATGCTAGCCTGACCATGATGATGATTGTGTTGATGATTAGATATGTGCATTTTGAGGCATGTTAGTATGGCATATACATCACCACCCATGAACATAGTGAGATATGGTTGATTGGAGGTGGTAATGAGAAGAGATATGATGATGTGGAAAGATCCCTACCACTAAATCTTCTCTTTGGGATAGCCAGGTGGCAGTGGACTATGATATGATATGCTTTGGTGATAGGATGGAATTTTTGTCATTAAATCTTCTCCTATGACCATAGGAGATTTAGGCGGCAGTGGATTATACCTTCCCTAAATCACCACCAATTCGAGGTGGTCCAGGGGAAGGAGAGCCGCGGTCCAATCACTAATATGACATTTGGCTAGGTATATTAGTGTGAGATGAGCTTGGTGATGTCCCACAGTCAGTCTTTATAGATTGTTAGAAGGGAATTACCTATTGAAATGTCGTATGATGACGCTAGCTCCTGGTTCTAGCCGTGTTGAGAGAGACATGCATTGAGGCATGTATTGCACGACATCATTTATATATATGTGTGGTTCTGATGATATTATGTATGTGTGTGTTTGTCTCGATTACTAAGGCTCTGTCTCACACCCCTCCCCCATGACTAACCTTTCATGTGAAGACTTTGGTGCTAGTTTGGAGAAGATCAAGGTGCTGCAGGCCTCTTCATCTTTGGGAATTCCAAGTGTAATTAGTGGTTGTAATTTAGTTTATGTAATTCTGTGCCAAGTAAGTTGTTACAGCCTGGTTGCCTGGATGAGTGTCCTGGGAGTATAGAGATGTAGGTGGTGTTAGAATGACTATGAGATAATAGTGAAGCCTAGTATGAGTCTTTAATGTAGTAATAGGTGTCTGTGCGCTAGTATGGCCATTGGTTGGAGCCCAAAGGTTGTTTTGGATCATGTATGTGAGTTTTGGGCATATAGCCTAATATGTGATTTTGGGTTCCAAGGGGGTCAATTCTCGGAGGAAAGGTCTGTTCAGGTTAAAATCTCCTTGGACAAGTTAGTTGAGCTAAATAGAACCTGGGTGAATAGTCCCTGGGTGTCCATTTACCTTTGGTGATAATTGGAGGTGATAGGTTGTGAGTTTTGGTCAAAAAGTGGTCAAAACTGTATGGGGCATCCAGAATCTTGAAATGGAGTGGGATTCGAGTAAAGTTGGTGCCCATGGTTAGATAATGATGAGAGTGACTGGTAGGAGTTGAAATCAGGTCAATCGGAGATCAAAGCAAGAAGTTATGCGCGTTAGAAGTTGGCCTGGAAAATTAGCAATTTATTGATATGGATTCTGATGTTGTGGCCGTGGCACCAGCAACTTGGCCGCGACACCAAGCCTTATTGCCCAACTAAGGCTGTAGCGGTACTATAGCAAGTAGCGACTTCATCCTATTTTGGTGCCTTCCGGCGTTTTGGCGTTGCTTTGATGTTTAGGGAAGTGTATTTGGACTGCGTTTGGTTAGTAGTTTATAAATGATCCTTTTCCGTTTTAGAAAAGAAATTGACTTATTGGGGTGCATTAGAGTTTTGTTTCCCTTTTTTAATACATAATTAGGAATTAACTTTTTTTTTCACTTTACGATTATTTTCAAAAGCTTAAACAAACATCTAAAAAAATTTTTAGAAATGACTTTTTTTTTTCAAAAAAAGTGAACTCCCTCTTTCCCTTTCTTAAAACTTCCAAATTTTCAAAACATGTACTATTAATCTTTTAAATAATTATTTAATACAAAATTTTCAAAGTTATTCCTGCTAACAAATATGCTTTGTTGCACAAAAAAAAAAAATCATTACCCGACCTCCCTAACTTTTGTATCCTCTAATTCAAAATTTCCTTTCGTTTACATATGCAATAAGTCGATTTATTTTTTTTTTGTTAACAAAAAAAAAATACAATATTGCAAAACTACCCCTTCAAAAGTCAAACCTCATTTAATGCCTCTGTGGCTATGAAGAGAATGTGGAAAAAAAATGCAAACTGCATTGAATTCAATGGCAGGGCAACCATTTTCTGCATAGAGACAAAATTTTTGACATATTGTACTCCTGATACTATATATATATATATATATATAGAGGATTTTTTATTCTTGATGCTAATTATATGATCCTTTATAATATATTAGATAATATTTATTATATATTTTTAAAAAAAAATTCCTATTTAATATATTCAAAGAGAAAGAGAGAGAGATTAAATAAGGATAATTTTAAAAAAATATTAAAATTTTTAAAAAAATTAAGATAATTAATCAGTTTTAATTTCAATTTTTCATTGGCGTGATTCAGTTAAAAGGGTGTTATATTAAGAATCAGAGAGAATATATTCTAAATTCAATGCGGCAGGTTTTGCTATGACTAAATATAGCTGATATATGTTCACTTTATACTATTCTAAATTTAAAACTTGACCCCATACACAGGAAATGAGAAAAACATCCAACTAGCAACCAAAACGAAAAATATGATAAATCAACAGGAACATGCTCTGTGATAAAACTGGCATACTCAGAATTCGCTGTTTCCCATCGATTTTCCATTGATTTTCATTAATGTCCATGATGTTACAGTAAAAAAAAAAAGATGACGGTGCAGACCGTCAATGTAAATCCCCAAACAGTTAATCTCGAAACAAGGCAAAAAAAATTATAATTCATGTCTTTATTGTAAAATTGGCTTATCTTAATGACCATACTAATAATAAAACCTACTTTTTTTCCCTCTAAAAAAAATAAAAAAGAAAAAAAAACCCACACATATTCAAGCTTATCAATACTATTCGCCTTATCTCATGAAAAAAAAAAAAAAAACCCTCTTGGCCTAAATCTAGAGTCACCACTAACTAGACCACCATCACCACCAACTTTATTGCCTTCACCACCTTGCAACAAGCTGTAGTGACAACTTAGTCGAGACCCATACTTTGTTTATAGCGGCAATGAGAAGAGAAAAAAAAAAAAAGAGGTAGAACTTATACTCACATGCGTCAGTACTGTAACTTCTTTATTTTTCTCTTCATATTGTCCCTTCATATATATGATACTCTGTCCAAAACTCTCTTAATGATCCACTAATGAATAACGAATAAATGATCACGTGTTATATGCATGTCTTCGTAGTTTCAGTGTTCGGTATCATTCCTGTTTTCTTTCTTTCTTTTTTTTAAATATATATGCATGTGAAAAAAAAATTCAAGTGTAAGTGCTTAATTATATTGTAATTGGAAAGAATTAATAAGCCTCTTGACTTATTGATTTTAGGTCTGCCTAATTAATTAATTAATCTAACTTGCATTCCTTGGATAATGCCGCATATTTTCACTTCTTCTAGAATTTCCGTATTATCCTAATTATTTTCAATTAAATCTTGATTAATTAAAATTTTAAAACATCTGCAACCCTTAAGAAAATTTAGATTAATTAAAATTTTAAAAATCTACTCCACAGAAACACAATTGAAAAAACCTTCAGCTATTAAACTTTGCATATATAGATAAATATTGTTGAATTTTTTTGTCAATTTTAAAATTTTAAACTTTAATCTATCTTTAAAAATATATTTCTTAAAATAAAAAATTGAGCAACATTTTTGTTTCATTTTTATCAAAATTTACATATAAGTCATTACACATGTTTTTGAAATCATTTCAATAAAAAAATTAAAATCCAATTTTAATATATATATACACTAAAATAAAAAATAAAATTCCTAAAAATAAAAAAAATTATTAAATTACTCAAAAAATAATTAATATTCAATATATTAATATCTTTGATAGAAAGATATATATTAAAAACTATGATTGTCATTAATTAGTGCATGCACTATAATTAATGACAATGATAGTAATTCATGATATTAATAAAATTATATTGCACTAATTAATGACTTTTGAGTTTTGATATTAATAAAAGTAATTCATGATATTTGTCAACTATTTGACAGAAACATTTTAATACCAACTCCATTAAAAAATTAGTGTATTGAAAGCAATAGAGGAACGAAATATTTGTTAAATATATTAAAAAATGTAAATATCACTAATGAACCTATATTTCATGCATTTCTGGGCAGGCCCGGCCGCGTGCATAACCAGCTTTCTAGTTCATTTATAAAATGGATTAATTGTCATCTTCAAACTGTCAAGTTAGGGACGACGTAAAATCTGGGTTATTTATTTGCCATTTCCTTTTTTGACCGAAATGCATTATTTGCCATTGAATTATATATATTTGATGGGATCGCATATTCAAAAGTTCAACTTTAATCTTATGACTAATAGTTAAGGATGACTTATAATAAAAGCAATCTTATGCTCGCCAGTGATGACTTGCAGATGCTAGAGTGAAAACATATATATCTCATTTATTTTTCATTTCTCGATATGATTCACTTATAAAAGAAAGTTTAACTTGTCATTATCCAACTATCAAATTTCAAACGTATCATTTGGGTTGCCTTTGACTTATTATAAACGTGTCATGCTTTATCTAGTAGACAATTTCTTTTAATGAATTACGTAAGAGGTTTAAAGGATTCAATTAATCATTTGCAACTTAATTATTAGAACTTATCAATTAAAAATATGATGAATGATATGTTGAACTCAATTATATTATAAATATGGCACATTTTTCATAGAATATTCAGTATTTTTATTAATTGCGGATTGACTTTTGTCGTCATGATTTGGCTATCAATTAGTGGGTAAAAACTCCAAGAAAAATTTTTGCCAAAAAAATCCGAGCAATTAGGATTGTACGTGGTAGAGGAATGCCTTTTTATTTGATTACATTTATGGGGATTCATTCTTTTAAATAACAGAGTTACAATTGAATTGACGGGAAAATATTTTGGTTAAAGTGTAAATTAACTTAATGGCCAATTGTGGTTGTCCTCCTATATAGGTTTATAATCACCCACTATTATTTCACATAAACCCAAAGATTATATGTTGTTCTGACATGCAATCATATATAATAGGCATAAGAAGAATAAATATGATTTAATTCTTTTTTTTTTAGACTAATACTAAATGGAAAACCGCACTCTCTCGTTACTCAAGCGTCATAATGTCCTACTTTTATGCACTTATACACAAACACTTCTCACAAATGTGTCCCCCGGGGCTAATTCAAAAACATGAAACAAATCCAAAGAATTCATTTATAACCATAAATTGACTCATAATTCATGGAAATAAATTTTGGTTATGATTAAGGTGTAAATTGACACAAAAATATGATTATTGATTAAATCGTATAACAAACCAATTTTAACTCAGTAGTATTATGATTCACTTATTATTTTACATTAGTGATTTAATTAATATTATTAAAGATTAATTAAGAGAAATATGGAATTAAATCTAAAAATTAAAAATTTTAAAAATATGTATATACGCTGAATTCTCCCATTAATTTAGTACGATAATAGAGACATCCGTGAAATTATTTTTCATTGGTGAAATGACACATAATATTTTTAATCAACCTTTTGAAAAATGAAATATATTATTCTCCTTAAAATGCAATAAGTCATGTCACGAAACACGTTAGAACCTTTCAAATTTGACAATGTCTTCGAGGGTTGGTTTAGCTATAAAAATATTTTTTAAGGGTAATATGGTCATTTCTCTTGTCATTTACAGCAATGTGAAGGGTTTTACATTGCATTTTGGGAGTGAAGGTCTTCATCTCAATTGAGGTGATCACCTTTATCTCAAATGATGATCTTTACAGCATTGTAAGCTAACCAAATAGATCAAATAGCGTGACATGATCATTAATCCTTCACTTAACCTCCCTATCTGAACCAACCAAACGCCTCCTTAATTTTGTAAGAAAATATGAAACAAACAAGTAATGGTAACCAATAAACTTAAAAGTCATAGATTACATATATACAGACTAGAAAATTCTAATTCAAAATCTATAATTCTAACTAAAACTAGGACCACCTAACAACTAGTTTGACTTTCATACAACATTATGTATTAAAATATATTTAGTTCTTAGGTAGCATTAGCAATGTCTCTTTTTTTCAAACCCTATCCTTACTTAAGGGAGGATTATACTTATAGTAAGGAATCTTATATATGCTCACTAGTGAGATGCGAGTTGTGAAAAAATATAGTATTTATTTTTCATTTTTTGAAATGAAAATTTCAAGTTTGATAGTTAGATAATGGCAATTAAACTATTTTTTCAATGGATAATATCAATAAATGAACAATAAATACTAAATATTTTCACAAGACTGTGGTAGTCACAAGTGAGCACGCGCACACTCACACACACATAAACGTGAAATGAAAGATCAGGGTTGCCTTTTTTACCAACTTTCTGGGTCACTACCTCATCGATCTCTCACAAACATAAGTATAGCATATTAATCAATCAATTCTGTCTCATTGATAATGAATCACTTATATTTTATATTAATGATTTATTATTAATAGATTAATTAAGAGAAACATTTTATTAAATCTGACAAAAAAATGTTAAAACTACACACACATTCTCTAAATTAAATAAATGACAAATTAATTTTAGTTAAATTAATAATTATTTATTTTTATATTTTGACTTCAAGTCATTGTATAATATAATCTTTTGACAACATTGGAGGCCTTTTATTCTATTGATTAAACCCGAATTTCTTTTTTTTTTTGGCCAGAAAAAAATTTTTAGTAGTTGAAAGACAAGAAAGAGGATAGAGACTCTTGAGGAATTTTACATTGCGTGTGTATATATATATATACACTGCTTAGTAGCAGCAACAACAATAATAATAATAATAATAAAGTTATAAAAAAACCTTGTTCAAAACATAAAATGCATTTTCCTCCTTAATCTATAGTAAGTCAATGACATGAATTCACGAAATACGTCACAAAAACAAAAAGTAAATGAGGAATCTAATAAAAATTATTATTAAGTCGATCCTCATTGCATGTAAATTACGATTCACACCTTAGTGTTGAGCATAAAAGGCACAGCATGTCTACCGAAAACCTCACATAGCTTTGATTATCATTCCTTCAATATATGCGAGACATGGAGATTCAGATCCCTTATTCTGTCATCTTCACCTTCTTCTGCTTCTTCTTTGTAATCCACAAGCTATCTTCTTTCAAGAAACCCATCAAAACCCTACCTCCAGGGCCATGGAAATTACCTCTCATCGGAAACCTACATCAACTTGTTGGGTCACTACCTCACCATTCTCTCGCAAATCTTGCAAACAAGTATGGACCCATCATCCACCTTCAACTTGGACAGCTTCCCCACATCGTTGTGTCTTCACCAGAATATGCCAAAGAAATAATGAACACACATGATCGCATATTTGCAAACAGACCCAGAATTCTTGCCACTGATATCATTGCCTACAACAGCACAAACATTGCCTTTTCTCCATATGGAGACTATTGGAGGCAACTTCGAAAGATTGGCACTTTGGAGATGTTCTCTGCAAAAAGGGTTCAATCATTCAGAAAGATAAGAGAAGAGGAGGTATCAGCATTCGTGAGGGACATCTCTGAACATGAAGGTTCTGTCATGAACCTCAGTGCAAAATTCTTCGCACTCACAAATTCCATAGTTGCAAGAGCAGCCTTTGGTAAAAAGACAAAGAACGTGGAGGCTATCCTGCAAGATATGAAGCATGTGTTAAAGATAGGCTCCGGGTTATCGATTTCTGATTTGTTTCCTTCATTAAAATTTATTAATGTCATCACTGGGATGAGAGCTCGAATAGTAAAGCTGCACAAAGACAGTGACAGGGTGCTTGGAGACATCATCAAAGACCACAAAGAGAGGAGAGGCCATAATGTTGGAGAGGTGGAGGAGGATCTAGTTGATGTTCTTCTCAGGATTCAAAAGGACGATGATCTTGGGATCCCCTTATCTCTCAATAACATCAAAGCTGTTATTCATGTTAGCCCGTGTTCACTTTATCGTATAAGTATTGGATTTACAGAACAAAATTATTAAATTTCTTCACACACGCACACACCCCTCTAATCAATCATCTCTTCAATCCCTTTGCAGGAAGTTTTCATTGGTGGAACTGAAACAACAGCAACATCAATAGAGTGGGCAATGTCCGAATTGCTCAAAAACCCGGAGGCGATGAAAGAGGCACAAGTAGAGGTGAATTCACAATTAGTATTTTAAATCTTGTATATTACAATTTTGCAGGCTATGCTTGTGTCGTTGTATCAGCAATGCACGATTCCTAGTCTATCAGTTTAGTTATTTATAGATTTGAAATTATTGAGTTTGACTTATTAGAATTATGTATTGGTTCTACCTTAGGTAAGAAGGGTCTATGGAGGCAAGGGATATGCAGATGAATCAGAAATACATCACTTAAAATATTTAAGTGCTGTCATTAAAGAAACACTAAGGCTACATCCAGTTGTCCCATTATTGATTCCAAGAGAGAATAGTGAGAGTTGTGAAATCAACGGGTATGAGATACCTCATAAGACGAAGGTTATCATTAATGCTTGGGCCATTGCAAGAGACCCTAAAATCTGGAATGAGCCGGAGAGATTTGAACCAAAGCGGTTTCTTAATACATCTATTGATTACAACTTCAAAGGTTCAAACTTTGAGTACATCCCATTTGGTGGTGGAAGAAGGATTTGTCCTGGAATCACATTTGCTACACCTGTTCTAGAATTGTTACTTGCCAATTTGCTTTACCATTTTGACTGGAAACTTTCGGAAGGGATGAAGCCTGAAGAATTGGATATGACTGAGTCTTTTGGTGCCACGGTGAGAAGGAAAAATGCACTAATTGTAGTTCCTATTGGCTATAGCCGTTAAGGTTATATATATTTATGTCTTGTTTGAAATGAATGAAAAATAGGGAGAAAAAATATTAGGAAAAAAATAAGAAGGAACGTAAATAAGATGGTACTTAGATTATCTCCTAATTTTTCTATTCCTCTTATTTTCACCTTATGCAAAAAGAGGGTTATTGTACTTGGATGATTTTTAGGCTAGTGTTGGATATGCTTGGATCTCTATTGTAGAAGCTATAGTAAAAAATAAATAAATAAATAAAGTTCCACATTGAACTCAGATAAACTTCTGTATATGTGTATATATAATAAAGTTATGAGATCCATATATCCGTGCCTCTAAAATCCTCATCACTACCCTATGATTTCATCTTGCATCATATATCCTTGGTAATTAATAATCTTCACTACCTCTATGATCTTCTTCAAATGTAAGACTAACTAACTTGATTATTAAGCAAGTTATTTAAGTTTTGATTATTAAGCAAGTTATTTAAGTTTCTTTCTTGTATAGCTTCTTTTTTAATAATTATTTGACGTTTGATACTATATAATAGTTATATTCAAGTATTATTAAGCCCAAATAGGAGTAACTCTCCTATTGCGATAATGTGGTTATCTCTATTTATAATACTTAAACTTAAGACTCTACTAAAAGGTTAATGAGTATATTGCCACTTTATAATCCAAGTGTCATTGGCTCCTTCTGTGTAGCTTTGTCAGACAATATCCCACATCTAGCCACTGTCTACTTTTCCCGTCTTGGGTAGTGTTAGGCCTGAAATTTAAACAGCCCAAGCTTAAAATGCTCTTCTTCTAAGCCCAAAAGAAAATTTTACCAAGCCCAACAAATTTCTAATACCCATTGTCAATTTAAATGGCCAAGCTTTGAAAACAAAGATATGTTTTTGCCTAACAAATTTAGATGATAAAAAAAAATCATATTTAGAGAATTACCCTATTTGGACTCAATAATACTTAAATATGATCAAGTCAGATAAATATATAAAAAAAAATTAAATGGTAATACTAAAATTAAAAGAGAAGAAACGGAAAGAGTAATATGAAGAAAGAAAAAAACAAACAGAAAAAGTGGAGAGAATTAACTCTTTGATGATTATTTGGTCCTCGTTGTTGATGAGGAAAACATTTGATTCCTACTTGACTATTATGCTATAGATTATACATATAGAAATGGTTTAGTAGTAATATATTCAATTGTTGAATTGGTAACGGTTTTTCCTTTGTATAGCTGAGTATTATGGGTAGGATCTTGCCAAATTTTAGATTGCCAATGGTTAGCATTTTACCTTCTACAGTTTTATGCTTGGGTTGGTATACGGGTGTCCCAGAAAAAAAAGGGATTGAAGAAAACCTAAAGTTCCTTTCAAATTTTTAAACTTCTATAGTCAAGTTGGAATTCTACTAAACTTATTAAATTGTAACTTTTATATATATATATATATATATATTACGAGGTTACTATGGTTTTTTTTTTCACATAGGTTGGAATGCTGGCAGGCCAAAAAAAAATTAGACTGTATCCTTAATTAATTAATTAAGGATTACTCATAGTAAACTGTGAAAGCAATCTTATGCTGACTAGTAGTTAAGGATGAGTTATAGTAAAAGCAATCTTATGCACGCTAGTGACTTCCACATGCTGGTGAAAACATATATCTCATTTATTTTTCATTTGTTGATATGATTCATTGACAAAAAAGTTTAGGGAAAATAATAGTTAAAGGACCAAAACATCCAATTAATGTTAATACCAGGCCAAAAAAATTCTAAAATGACATAAAAGGACCCATGATCCTAAACCGAACATAATTGAATAATCAAATGACTGAAATACCCTTTTTTTTTTAAAGCAAATGGTATAACATTTCTAAAATATTAGATAACTAAAAATGCATAGAGAATTTGTAAAAATAAGTAGACACTGTTTTGCGTGAAATATGATAAAGAGATTATTTTTTTTGATTAGATGAAAAAATGAGAAATTATATTTTTACCTCTAAGAATTATGAAAATGATGATTTTATCCCTAAAGAAAAAAAAGTTAAGGCTGTGGACGCATTGGAGTAAATTTTATGAATTTTGGTGAAAATTACACCTAATAACTTGAAAGTTTTAAAAATTATAAATTTATCTCAAGTCAAGGGTATTTTTATAAATATGAAAAATTATAGTCAAAATGAAACTCTCAATAAGCTAAGACCATTGGAATATGGTATGGAATTTATTAAGATCAAAATAATATTTATTGGGTAATTATCATTTAATATTAACATCTTACCTGATAAAGGTCAGTCTGGACTGCAGGAAGAGGTAATATTCATTCAAGAAAAATATGTGGGTCTTATATTTGGACCAATTGGGATAATTATATTATGGTAATTTTATGATTATAATTAGTATCCCAATAATAGTAAAATATACTGCTAAAGTAGTTTTAATTGTCCAGGCCGGTCCAGGATATATCTGGATAAGTAAATAACTAAAATTTTTGGACCAAAATACCCTCCATTTCGTGCTCCACAAGCTGCACATGTCAAAATAGTCATATTTTATTATTTTCATGAAAAAGCTAGAAAAATCAAGTCATTAGGTGGCAAGTTTTCACTGGTTGATGATTTTTATATATACTCCCTCCTTCCTCATGGTTTGGCCGATCAATTAGCAAGGAAATGAGGAAGAGTAGTTTGCAATTGGAGAAAGGGAAGGCAGCCACGTGAGGGAGGAAGAAAAATAGGAAAAAAAATTGGATGAAAATCCAAGAAAATTGGTAAGTGTTTCTCTTATGACTTACAAGTGTTTTAGCATAGTTTCTAAGCTCTATGAGTTAGTTCCCTTGAAATTTTCTCTCCTTCATCCACTGTTCTAATCTGCCCAAGCATGAGTAATGGAAAGAAAAGTTGTTTTAAAGTCATAAAATCATGATTTGGTATGAGATTTTGCAAGAGGAATCAATTATAGTATGATTTAAGCAAGTTTTGTGAAAAATCAATTTCTTCCTCTTAAGAACAGATTTTGGTCAGACTAATAAGGTGGGAAGGAGCTGGATTTTCATGTATTTGATGAAAAACCTTAAAGACAAGCATTGGCCCAATGATTAGGCTTTAGATAAAGAAATTGAGTCTTTAGGGTTTTAATGAGACTTTATGAAGTAGCTACTTGTTCTAGTTGATTGAGCAAGTGTTTAATGATGTTAAGGGACTTGAGGAAGCCTAAGGAGGCTAGTGGAAGCATTAGATTCCAGAGGAAGAGCCAAAGGAATGCTTCAAGGTAGCTAAGTTTCATATTCTTGCTTTATGTTGTTTCATTGTCTTTCTATGATAAAATTGTGTTGCCATATTACAATTGTGATTTCTTTGATTGATATTGGATGTAAAATGAGGGATTTTATTCCCCGGGATATCTATTTTCTAAGACGTTATACTGCCAAATTTTTATAACCAATGTGGCAATTTATTGTTTAAATATGATTGATGTAACTAGATGTGATCAAATGTGATTTATTTCACATGATTGACATAATTGCATGAAATGTAACTTGCTACTGAGATTGTCCCCAATCTCATCCCCTCAAGTATCTCATATGACAGGCTATGGCAAAGGAGTCCAAAGAAAAGGCAAAGAGAATGAAAGAGAGAATAATGCTTGATGATAATTTCAAGCTATGATTCCATATTTTGAAATAATGTATAAAAATTATGTATATGCATATGGATCTGTATCCTTGTGCTATTATGTTCTTATGAGCATTATGAAATGTTTGGCATGGATTTGAAACATGGAATGATCATGTGGGCTTGTTATGAAGTCCACTTTGCCATGTTATATTGCTAGAAGTTTATTTAGTAGTAATGAAAGTAAAGTCAATACTGATTGACCAAGATAGGGAAAGTAAGTCAAGTATTATATACCATCTGAAACTAGAGAGAACAAGCTTTCCAACGAGATAAAGAACACTCAATTTGGATATGTGTACAATTTATAGTATATTTTTGAAATTAAGGGTCAAAACTGGATAATAAAATAAAAGCTGCGAATTTCACTGTAAGTATCACTTATTTTGAAAGGAAGTATAAAATTGTACAGAGCTCCAAAAATTCAGTGATTTATATTTTTGAAACGATCTGTGTTTTGAGTTCAATATGCCACTAGTTTGAGTTCAATTGGAGCTGTACAATGAGAGATATATAAGTTTTCCCAAGACTGTTTCATAAAAAGTGATGTTCTGATCTCTAGTGCTTCAAATTGATGTTGTGCCCTGTCTAGAATAAATAAATATATAAGAAAAATATAAAGGTAAGTATACATATATATCTTTCCAATGGCATATAGAATACATGATTTGGCTCAGTATAGAGTTAGATATGAATTTTTAAAATTATGGCCAAAATCCTGGAAAAGAGAGAAATTACCATTTGTACAGTATAAGTTTGAGTAATAAACTGTACTAATTGATCAGGTTAAAGGAGGTTTTCATATTTTTATCTTGTATATCATGTTTCTAGCTTCATTTAGAGACTTGAACTATATTGATACGATTTTTCTAGATTAAGTTATTATTTTTCAAAGTTCATCCAGAAAACTTGAGAACCAAATTAATAGTACCACGTTTTTTTTTAATTAAATATCTTGGTTCTACTAATGGTTCAAGCTCTTAATAAGAGCTAATTGCACATTATATATACTATAATATATGAAAAAATATAGATAAAAGTAAGGTGTTACAAATGGTCCATCCACTACTAACACAGTCAAACCAAACATCATGCCCTAACTCCTCTTTGCTCGCCATTGTTCTGCCTCAGTCATTGCTTTATATCAGTCGTCGGTCATCCCTAAAGGTGCAAGCTTGCTCAAAGCCCATGTGTCAGTTGTCCTTGAAGGTTGTCGGTCATCTCTTCCCCTAAGCTAAACTCCGATTTCTGTCATTTGTCCCCAAAGAAAAAGAGGTAAACTCCGTTCTACATCGTTTGTCCCTGAACTCCGATATTTAATGTATGCTTCTTTACTCTATACTCTGCCCCTTGTTTTTCTCGCCTTATACTCTCTCTTCTATCTAGTGGTTGAATTTTAAAAAGAATCTATAATAGAAAAGAAGACGTTTCTGGAATGGCATGGACATTATTGAAATATATTTTTTTTTTTGGGTAAGGATTGAAATCTGATGATTAATTTGTTTGAATAGTGCTTGGACTCATGAGATTATTAAAGAAAGAAGCAATGGTTACAAAAAAATCTAGTGATGCAATCACCAGCTTTTCCAAACGAACTTGTCAAGTTCGACGTAGCTTCCATGGTTAATAATGACACCCAAAACCATAACACAGCACCTTCATCAGATTAAACCTCCTCAATATATTTTCAAACTGTACATTATATATACACACATCTTTTCAACTGAATTAGTGTTTTTTTCCTTCCTTCTTGAGGTTACTCAAAGCATTCATTATTTTCCAGTTTACATTAAAGGAAATAAGTTCATTCTTTAATTCATGTATGGATTTGACTCTTTGATTTGTTTGATCGAGTTTCTATTTTGGTTGCAGGCTATAGACGCCATGTTAATTGCATTTAATTCATTCTTTACCTTGATTAACACTGATGATATTATGATTTCTTTGTTTCCTTGTTGTTCTTTAATTTTGTTTTCAATCTAGCCAATGATGATATTATGATATCTAGCTAGTTTAACAAGGTAATATATATATATATATATATATCTGTAATTATACTTTATATATGTGAATTTAGTTTTCTCATGCATAAAATTCATGAGAAAATTTCCACATAATCTTTGGTAAAATTTTGATTATTTTTTTTGGGCTGGATTGGAAAATTCACTTTATATGTGTGAATTTTTCACTACTATACTAAATACTTTTTAGATTGAGTAAAATGGACTTTTTAGATCATTTCTGGTATAGATGTAGAAGTGATCGATATAGAAAGTTCTACTTTTTAGATCGATTATTTACTTGATCTAGAAAATATTTTCTACATTAGTTTTTAAACACGCAGTTTAGAAAATAAGAAAAAGAATGTCCTAGGCAAGACTTTCTATATCGGTTTAAAGTTCATAACCGATCTAGAAAGTGTAATTTTTTCTTTAAATATATGCACTGAATCTTACATCCATTCTCCTTGTTTACAATCATGCAAAATGTATACTAATTTACATGCAACCAGTTAGCATCAATAACACTTTTGTATTTGAATCATGTGTATTTTCCATTTATAGGTCACAATATAGTCAACAAAATCATTATTACACAAACAAAAAATGCAATAAATAGCCCAATGTCTTCCAAATTTAAAGAGCTATAATGCCTAAAATTAACCTAAAAGTATAACAACATAAAATCATCACTCTAACAAAAACTTATCACAACCAGTATTTAGCTTTCATTTCAACATAGTTGGCTAACAAAAACAGCTTTTATTTCAACATCCACCCTATGGAAAGATCAAGAAGAGATATCCATGTCAGTTAAAGCTTTCATTCCACTTGAACCAACTACTTAACATAGAGATTAATCAGCCACCATCTAGTTAACCTAAAAGTTTAACAACATACATCAAGAGAAGCTTTAGAAAGTAGTTTGAAACTTATTTAGAAAGTTATCACAATCAACTTTGACTTTTAAAGTGAAGTAGTTCCCAGAAAATAGCTTGCCCAATGCCTTTGAATGCCATTAATTTTCTCTTCAGAAAAATGATCCTCATCATCGAATATCTATAAGTTTAAAGCCCATTAAAACATGAACAATTTACAGAGGAGCAAAACTAAGTTATGTACACTATAATCACTTGTTCGAATGATCCAACATTGCCTGAAGTGATGATATTGAACATGCATATTATCACATAATATCCACATACTTTGACCCTTACTTGTTTTTGACACTACAGATGAACAAAGAATGACCAACATCATAAAAGAGTGAAAGATCGTTGCAAAAAGTGTTCCGGTTCAAACTACTTACCTTTGGGTAGAACCATGAAGTCTTCTTCAGCCGATGTGCATGTTGACCTTGTAAGACTTTGCTCGATCCCATAGTGTTAAGTTTAAATACATGCAATGAATTATATTATAAAGTAATAATAATAAATATCAGTAAGAAAATATTTATACAAACATGCTTACATGTCAATCATATCCTTAAAATCATCTTTTGGCAACATCGATGTGGAGCAGAACCAAGTGACAGCATTTTACTCAGGGGAAATAACCATCAGCTACCAATGGTCCCTACAGAATAGGGAATGAATTACATAGCCACAACATCAATTCAATTACAATGTTTTTCTTATCCTTGATGATATGGTGCAAGGAAACATTACTTGTTGCCTTCTTTGAGCCTAGATTTGATGAAAGCTGATATTGCAGATGTCTTGTTACCTTGCCTTTGGATGTGATGTGGGCGCATGAAACTATACTTATCACTTTTTCCTTATAAGTTGCAAAGGTGATGGAGATGCCTACTTGTAAATATGTGAGTTTTAAGAGAAAAATGCTTAGACATCATCTGGAAAGAACAATAAACTTACTTCACAGCCTGAAAATCCTAAAGCTGCCTTCATATTACTTTCTTCAGTCAATAATAAATATAAGATGTTTTCAATAATTTTACATATTTTAAGAAAATTTTATTATACATCCTTAAACTTCTAAAAAAAGTTAAAAATCACATTTTTACCTCTATTTATTCTATATATTTTTATTATTCAACACAAATTACAAGACTAATCATTAAATAAATAAAAAAATTAATATATGAAATCTAATAAAATAAATGTGGGGTAGCTAGGTTGATGATGAGCCTATAGCATCATGAGTGGTTTAGAAATGTGGAGGAGGGCAAGAGTTGGTTGGTCCCAACCCAAGAGAGAGTAGACAGTGAGATAATAGATCAGATAGTGTGTAGTAATGTGGGTGGGTGTATACATATATTCTTATATCTAAAACAAATAAAATCTTAATATATATATATATATACAAGTCAAATTAAATTACATATTTATTATGGGCTCCATGATTTTCATTATATCTTGGATCAATGGGACTTTATATATATATATATATAGTCCAATTGCACAATAAAAATATCTTGATATCTCAAGCATATCTCTACATTATATCTTAAACAAATCAAATCTTAATATATCTGTACAAATCAAATTAAATTAAATATCGACTATGGGCTCCATGATTTTCATTATGTCTTGGATTAATGGAACTTTATATATATATATATATATATAGTCCAATTGCACAATAAGATATCTTGATATCTCTAGCATATCTCTACATTATATCTTAAACAAATCAAATCTTAATATATCTATACAAATCAAATCAAATTAAATATCTATCTCTAGATATCTGAAACAAATAAAATCTCAATATATCTATACAAATCAAATTAAATTAAATATCTACTATGGGCTCCATGATTTTCATTGTATCTTGGATCAATGGGACTTTATATATATTTAGTCCAATTGCACAATAAGATATCTTGATATCTCTAGCATATCTCTACATTATATCTTAAACAAATCAAATCTTAATATATATATATACATACAAATCAAATCAAATTAAATATCTATCTCTACATATCTTCCTATATCTGAAACAAATTAAATCTTAATATATCTATACAAATCAAATTAAATTAAATATCTACTATGGGCTCCATGATTTTCATTATATCTTGGATCAATGGGACTTTCTATATATAGTCCAATTGCACAATATACATACATATATATATATATATCCTTTTTTTTTTGCTAACAATAAAACCATATCATTAATTTTCATCATCACTTGCAAATTGCCTTCTCTTGTTCTCATCTCCATGGTCCTCACCATCTCCCTCGGTTTCTCATGTCCTCTACAGTTCCCTAAATCCAAATTCATCATCATCCACCCCAACACAAACACAACACAATATATACACACACAAAATCACTGACACACACACACATATCAAACTTATTTTTTTCCTTTCCCACCAACTCTTTTCAAGTCATCACTACTATATATGCATGTTTTAGATTGGACTCTCAAAATTCTATCCACCAATTTCTTTTTTTATCAAGATTAAAGTGTTGTCTAATTAACCAAAATTAGCTGGGTATGGTTTGGCCCAAAGAAAAAACAATGGTCTGGGGCTTATGTACAGAGGTTCATGATGTTAGAAATAATTATACATTATGATGTTCAACAATTTAACCTTAAATTATTAGTTACATGATCTAGGTTGATGAGTTCAACACTATAATAACAAACAAGAACAAACTTGCACAAGCTATAATCACAAGTGGATATCTCTTTATAACACAAGCTGTAACCTTGCACAAGCTATAATCACAACAAAAACAATTCCTCTGCCCCTACCATATTCTTGACTCTTATATCTCTTTAATCCTAATTTTATAAAAAAGGTTGTTCTCAAGCTCAATATACACCAACATTGGCCGAACAAAGCTGTAAATAAAAAAAAAAAAAGCAAAACACCATTGGCCGAACAAGAATAATAACAGTAACACCTTGCACATGAACAAGAATTATTCAATTCCAAACATGACCCAAAAATAGAAAACAAAAGCATACAAAAATTTCATTCCCAAACCTGAAATAGGAATCAGAGGCGTGGACTTGGATGAATCAATAGATCCCAAAATCTGATTTGTACAAGAGCAGAGGCGTGCACTTAGACTAAAGATCAAAGAGAAGACAAAATGTAGAGGCGATCCAAGTTGAAGGCCGAAGGTTGAGGAGCTTGGATTGAAGATCAAAGAGAAGACAAGATGCAGAGGCGATCTAACTTGAAAGCCAAAGGTTGAGGAGCTTGGACTGAAGATCAAAGAGAAGACAAGATACAGAGGCAATCCGAGTTGAAGGTTGAAGGTCAAGGAGCTTGGACTGAACAAACAAAAGACAAGATCAAATGAAGGTCATGGAGGCGTGGATTGGATGAACAAATGAAGAAAAATTGAGGATACGGTGCGAAGGGGCAAATGGAGGAAGGGGGTGAGGTGGTGAAGATTAAACATTTGAGGCTGAAGGGGAGGTCTGATAAGGATGCCGAGCTTCAATGGAGCAGCAACAAGGAAAATGGGAAGCTGAGCCGTGAAAAAGGAAATGAGAAGGGGAGCTGTGAGCAAAAAGGAAAATGTGCAAAGGAGATCAAGTTTGGAGCGTGGGTGAAAGGAAATTAGATCAACTTTCTAGATTGGTTCTTTTAAACAACCAGACTAGAAAGTTAAAATTAAAACTATTATTTACGAAATTGCCACCGGTCTTTTTTTTAGATCGGTTCTTTAAAAAATTGATCTAGATTACAGATGTATAAAGCATTTCTTGTACTAGTGTTTGAATGTTGATTTTGGGCAAAATCTAACGTTTAATTTTGAATAATCAACATAGATTTCAAAGCCTATGCTCATAGAGAGGATAACTTGAAACTACATACCCAATTGATAAAGATGGAATTTTGATTTGATAAAAAGTAGTACAAATAGGAGATGAAGTAGTAAAAATTGGATGCTAAGTAGTAATTATGATTGTTACATGTAAAACAAGGTTTCCCTTTCATTCTCAACTTGTGGTGCTATGCTTTGCTTTCTTTGTATGGCTTGTTGACATGAATTTTCTAACCTTATGGTAAGTGTGGTTTTATTCAATACATACTAGTTTTTTTTAACTCGATTTATGTTTCTACCAAATACATACTATGTTAGACTTAAAGCATAAGTGGAAAGTGGATTTTGTGATAAATAAGATAATGCCTGAGGCAATTGGCTACAATATTGCTGATTGCAACTTCATCTTTGCCCTCACATGTTTCCTTAATCATTAATACAGTTGTTAAGCTAAAGTCCAATTACATTGTTCATCATTGACTCCTTGGCCCAGGTGTTTAAGATTGACAAAGAGGAAAAAGGATGGCAAATGTTGTGGTAGGCCTTGTTTCCTATGAGTATGAGAAATTTGATCATGTTCTGGTGGAATGGCATGTTTATGTCTTAAAATTTGGTCTTCATGCGATTAGATGCTTACAAGAGTTGGAACAACATAATAAAGGGTTGTAACATCCTACAATCCAAGATCCTAACTAGATACAAACATGCAGGAAAGATAGCAAAAAGAGGCAAGACAAATGGGCGACGTCGCTGCATTGAGGTATTCTGGATGAAAGGAAGAATACGACAGTGGCACACGGCACCATTGCTTAGTTCTAGCATCGGGGTGTCACATGCTGATAACCTATCAACATTTCTATGACTTTTTGAGCTAACTTTCGATGCACATAATTTCTCACTCCAACCATGCCTTAAAATACCTTTGTATTTGGAAACTCATAGCCAAATGATCACTTTTAGATCAAAACAAGGAACCAACTACTCCAAATTACCACCAACCAGCCTTTAGTAGCCAAGGACCATTCTAATGAGTCATATGAGACTTGAGAACCATGTTCAAAGGGGTTCATTCCCAAAGAAACCACTCCTCTAGATTTTGACCCCCCTAAACCTAATTTCATACTAATGGGTTATATACCCAACTGGTCAAACTCAAACAAATCATACACATCTAAAGGGACATGAAACCACAAGTCCCATGCCCAACATGACAAGGCATAAGGATTTGGGATATCAGAGGCCTTAAATTATACAAACAACCATTCACAAAGTGTAAAAAGAGGTTAAGATAGGTTATATAGTAATCTAGCCACAGTCATACTAGTACACAACATAAAATACTTAGTACGATATAGAACTGCAAATGGCACTTTACTGGGGAACAACAAATACAATAACAACAAAAGGGCACTCAACTCCAATGCTTACAAGTACTCTCAATCCTCTTTTCCTAAACCCTCCTTAATCCTTTCCTTACTAGTGTTAGATTCTTTATTTGGAATTGTTAGCCATGAGGTAAGACATACGTTTCAGTAACCAAGGGTTTACACAGATATATATATATATAAACATGTTTTCAAAACACAATTTAGATACAATGCTTAGCATGAATGCAATGCATATGATATGTCCCCTTCTAATGACCTGTGATAGCTGATTCTAGGGTTACCACCAAGCTTTCCTCCTAATAGTCATGACTTGGTCAAAGGCCACTGTATTAAAGGTTGGATCATTTCCCTTATTCTCCTAAACCACCCAAATTGGTGGCTATTTAGTGAAGGTGGACTCTAATTCATAGCCACCTAAGTCTCCCAGCTACAGGACGTCTATTTAGTGACTAGAATACACAAGCCATACCACTTGAACACAAGGTCTCATGTGCTATTTAACGGATTAGCATACCACGTGGTATTTAGAATATCATCACCCAATAACCATATATCTCAACAACATATAACTAGTGACAATACCTAATGCATGCTAACATATTAACACATGTTATTTTCTATAGTGCTAGCATGCCATATGATCATACATGATAAATTATGGGGTGCGTACTAACCATCACACGTTAACATTCATCATACTTATACATTTTATGTTCACTACCATCAATTGTCATTTCTATCATAATATAAAGTAAGAATAGAGAACTTACTAGCCATGTAACCCTACATATCATAATATAAAAAGAAACAACCATAATCCATGCTAAGAGCATATCATGATATGAAAGGATAAAACATATATTGTAATAAGTGTATATCATGATATGAAAAGGAACAAACATATATAATCAAATAAAACCATAGGAAAGTACATCCTGGTTACCTCAACAATCTGAATCTACTCAACACCTAGGTAGGCCAAAGAGAACAACAACAACTACAACACAACAAAAGGACGTAATATCATATTATCACATTATCCCAAACCAATGCACGCAATCCAATTCATAATAACCCAGCCAATCCAACCAATATACCAATGAACCCATAATCCAAACATTGATATATAAACACTTACCAACCACTTTAATACTTTCCAAAACACTCTAGAGTCAGGAGATTCCAATTGAACAAGTTCACAACCTGCATAACACCAAAATCTTATTGCCAACATAATTTTTGGACTCTTAGTATACATAACTTGTCAACCCAAAGCATAACTGGTTGAAATAAAGCTTCCCCAAACAAATCCATATACTAAAACAACTATAGAACCAAGGTCAAGTCCTTACAACTTTAGATTCCATGTAAAAAAACCAAGAGTTGAGGGTTAGGGTTAGGGGAAATTACCACTTAAACATTATAAATCCAACACCTTAACCTTATAAATGACTAAGAACATATCTATGAGGCATTTAAACACAATCTAATTGGTAGAAATGCAACCAAACTTGAACCTTAAGCCAACACCAAGAAAATACACTGAAAAGCTTGAAGAAAACGGAGAGGATAAGAGAGAAAACCACTTACCCACAAGATTCAAGCTTACCAAGCCTCAAAATCATGTTCTTCAGCATTAAAATCATGAAACCCTAGTAGAGCACCAAAATCTTCACCAAAAAACACTGTTCTATTGAGCGACTTCGTGTCTGATTTAAATTGGTTCTATGACTGGTGTCTTGGCCCAGGTCCAAAAACTGACATATCTCATCGCGATGCTATAACGCCTTGCCACAGTGTAAGTAAGCTTTACCTCTTTCCTTTCAACTTGCTCAATTATGATCATTCCTCCGGTTATGATCTCTCGAGTCCTGTGTCATTCAATAATATTCTTCATGAAATTAATGACCATGGTCATTACAAGGGTCAATGTACCATGGAGGAATACTTTGAGGTAAGCAAATTTTTCACTTCAAAGTAAACATTACTTATATATTGTGTAATCTAATTATCAAGTTTCCAATGTTGTTCAAGAAAAATTTGAGCAGTTTCGGGTTGACTTGTTTTGGTGGCTAGTGAATCATCCCAACAACAAGGTTTGTGATGAAGTCTATGCTTGTATACTAGAAAATGGACAGAAGCAGTTTAGGTATAGTGGATATTTATTTTTTGACTATTAATGCAATGGATACCAATGTAAGATTCTAGTGGAAATATTGATTTTGTGGCAAATAATGTAATGGATAATAATATAAGATTGTAATGGAAATATTGATTTTGTGTAATGTAATGGATGTTGGTAGGGATATGGCTATTTTGGCAATTGTATATCAAGTAAACATTGGAATATCATGTGATCTTGGGCTTATTAATGTATTGTGAAAAGGTAATTATAATACATGAACTTTTTACAATGTTTGACAAATTCAATTGATCAGTTCCAATGTTTGACACTCAACTCCAGATATTTGACACTCACGTGCAACCATTTGACACTAAGGTTCACTAAACAAATTATGATCACCAATGAATTCAACTGATCAATCTTAGTATTTTATATTCAACTCCCCCTATTTGACACATGTTTCACCATTTAACAATGAGATTCCCTTGTTTTACGCTGAATAATAAATTATAATCACTAATAAATTCAATTAATCAGTCTCAATGTTTGACACTCAACTCCTAGCATTTGACACTCATGTTTCACTATTTGACAATGAAGTTTCCTTGTTTTACACTGAATAAATTATTATCATTAAATAATTCAACTGATCAGTCTTAATATTTTACACTCAACTCCTGATATTTGACATTCATGTTCCATCATTTAACACTGATTTTCCCTATTTTACACTGAACAAATTATGATCACTAACGAATTTAATTAATCAGTTCTGGTGTTTGACACTCAACCACCAATATTTGACACTCATGTTCCACCATTTGACTTTGAGGTTCCTTTGTTTTACACTAAACAAATTATGATCACTAGCAAATTTAATTAATCTGTCCTAGTGCTTGACACTCAACTGCTGATATTTGACATTCATGTTCCATTATTTGACACTGAGGTTTCTTTGTTTTACACTAAACAAATTATGATTATTAAATAATTCAACTAATCAGTCCCAATATTTTACACTCACTCTCGTATTTGACGCTTATATTCCACCATTTGACATTGAGGTTCCTTTATTTTACACTAAATAAATTATAATCGCTAATGAATTTAACTAATTAATCTCGGTGTTTAATACTCAACCCCTGATATTTGACACTAAGGTTTCTCTGTTTTATACTAAACAAATTATAATCACTAACGAATTCAACTGATCAGTCCTAGTTTTTGATACTCAATTCTAGCTATTTGGCACTCACGTTCCACTATTTGACATTGAGGTTCGCCTCCTCCTTGATATAGTTGGAAGTGAAACCTTTGACGATCGGGCATGGTTTCTTTAAAACCTCATAGAAATTATAGGTTCTTTGCAAATAACTAATATATCTTACCAACATCTTGCAATCATTGGTGTTGTTCAAGTAATCTTTGGAGTTAAACATGAGTATCAAATCTATAGAGTCGAGTGTCAAACACTGGGACTGATCAGTTGAATTCTATAGTGATCATAATTTGTTCAGCATAAAACCAAGGGATATCAATATCAAATGTTTGAATATAAGTGTCAAATCTATGGAGTCAAGTGTCAAATACTGGGATTGATCAATTGAAAATCATAATTTATTCAATGCAAAATTGGGGAACATCAGTGTCAAATGGTTGAACATGAGTGTCAAATCTATAGAGTCGAGTGTCAAACACTGGAAATGATCAGTTGAATTCTTTGGTGATCATAATTTGTTCAATGCAAAATCGGAGAACATCAATGTCAAATAGTGGAATCTGAGTGTCAAATAGTGAGAGTTGAGTATCAAATATCGAAATAGGAGTGTAAAAAATCAAATACTAATGTAGGATTTTGTAGTGACAAACTTTAGAATCTATCATATGAATATATATATATATATAATATGTATATAATATATATATAAGCATTCAACGCCACTCATGCATATACTTTCTTCGTAATATATTAATTATGCACTATTTTTTTGAAAGATTCTTTTATTAATTTAAATTGCATGCTTCTTAGGATGACATTAATGTAAACCAGGCAAGGGATGAACCTTGGTTAATTTATAATCTCTCTCTCTCCCCCCTCTCATACATACCAATCTTTATCATTGCCTCCTAATAGTATCAAATATAATTTAGTCACACCATAAAAAAATATTATTGTAATTTTATTCTTTATAACAAAGAATATTAATCCCAATATATATACAAATACAAAGGTCCTACATATATGTCATTAACTTTGGAATGAATGATGGATATAGCAGGAGTTGCCGCAAAATAATGTTTCCACTAGAATCCTATATTAGTATCCATTATATTAATAGCCACTACAAAATCAATTTCTCCTAGACAGCTTCCGTTCCCCAATTGCATCTATAGAATCATTTGTCCTCAAATTCATTTATACAGCCTTTTTGTCATATACAGCCTTCTCAAACCTGAATAGCATATTCCATATTGCACGCATGACATCATTTGCATCTATTGCATTCTTCTGTACCCCTTTATTTTTTGAATGATATTCTTGCTTACATGACAAAACAATGAAACATACATTATATATAAAAAGATAACAACATCATTATATAAAAATTGGAGCTCCAATTTTATATGAATTTGTTGAAACCTATCAATTTTCAACTTAGACCGTTTGCCGTTATTGGCTTATTGACTTATGAAAGAAAAATCATGTCAAAAAGCACATAGAAAGTAAAGCATGCTATCACAGGATAAATGTTAACAATTACCACTGCTTAGTATCCAATTTTTAATACTCCTTCTACTACTTTTTACCATTGCTACAAAATTAGGCTTCAAGAATGCACATTCTAAAATGTTTATTTTAAAAACATGCTGAAAAAGGATTTTGTGAATGCATTTTTAAAAAAGGTGCCAGAAGGTTACGCTTCGGGAATGTTTATTTAATAAAATGTTCTCAAAAGTTGTTTATTTACTCCCGATACACCTTCTGGAACAATTAATCAAATAAATGTTCCCTAAGGTTTTATAGTTAGGGGAACGTTGCTTTCAATTAAACGTTCCTCATGCTTTTTTTCTCTTTAAATTTCAAATTAGAGGCCATCAAAATTTAAGTCATAGTGTTCTGTTGACCATTTGAGCCTTCTCCTTCTTCTTCGCATTCTCACCCTTCAACTCTCTCACCTATCACTGTCGAGCCACTTTGCCTACTTTAGCCATGCCTCTCCATCTAGATTTGAACTTTAGGGTCAAATCATTAGCATGATTTTGGCCCATTCCCTTCTTTCCATCTTCTTTTCTCGGTGCCCCTTCACCAAACTTCACCAATGGCACCCTCTTCTTTTCAATTCAACTGACTGGCTTACTATTGATAAAACCACACTAGCCTATGAAACTTGAGGTTGTTCCAATCTTCATAGCCAAACCCTTAATTGCTCGGTATATTGTATATATTTCTACATATTATTGAAATTCAAACAAGCAACTCTATTTTGATTGAATGAAATCATCCATGGCAAAGTTGGAATCGATGGAATTAGATTTGCTCAAACTTTAGAATCAAATTTCAAACCCAAGTCACACCTAAGTCACCTTAAGTTAATTGTGTTGATTCTTTTGGAATTGATACCACCTTAATTTTTCTCTTTTTCTTTTGGTTCTTTTGTATCTCAGTTTGAAGTTCACATACATCAAGTAGTTTTAGAAGTGAGTACAATTTTTGTAATTCCATGCATTGTTTGATTCTCTAGTTTTGGTCTATGCATTTATTTGTTGATTACTTCTTTTGTATTATTTACAATGCATGATATAGCCTTGACTTTTATAACAAGCTTTGTGACCTCAAACACCTCAGCTTGTTTATAGTTTTCGTGATAAGTAATGCATATGCTCAGCTATGCCAAGTTATGTTCTTTCATTTATTTCATTTGATTTCTTTCGTTAAATTTTGTATTGTCTCTTGCTCTTCCAAGTAGGTCTTAATCATGATTTATTGTCCTATTTCCGTCCTAATTGAGTTTGAGCTAATGTGCATACCAATGGGACATTTTCTCACTAATTGTTCAGTTATGGTGTTCATTGTGTAAATCTGGTACTTATATAAGTTATACAGTTTAAGTTTCGTGAGTGTTATCCCTTTCTATTTTGGCCTCCTATAGCCAGTGCTAGAGGTCTTATTATGCTTTACTTAATATTAGCAAGACTACTATCTAAGCAACATTGCACAGGTTCTAAAAATTAAGAAAGAAAAGTTACATATCATTAAATTATGCTATAAAAAAATAAAACACACAAGCTAATAAAATCAAATATGTTAAATCATTACACTCTTCACAAGCTAAATTTGTTAAATCAGCTTTCTACAAAAATTATCCAATAATAGAAGTAGATTTGCATGACTAAATTGTGTAACACATTCTTCCCTATGATGGAATATGGTCGAATGACATTTTACTTTATTTTGGTAAATTCAGCTTAATAATGACTCTACTTAAAGTAGAAATTATTTACTAATACTTCCTTGGCCTCTTGAAAGTTAATGTGTGAATCTATGTCTTGGTTTTGTTTATAAAATCTTCTTCATATAGCCTCAAGCACATCTCTCTGTACCCTTAGCTATGTGAACTGATTTTTCTAGCCAAAATGTGTGACTATTTGTATTCTTAAATTGATAGCCTTTGATTATGAGATTTTGATAAGGATTTCCTACTCCATGTCATGAACAACATTCTTGAATATATTTAGTTCATTGCTATGATGATGGTCTTCAAGCATGCTCTTTTCTAATAATCTAACCTAGTTTTGATCTTTGTCACATTTCATTTGTGTGTTTTACAAGTCTTATTGAGGTTTGTTTTCTTCAATAGTTGGAGATCTCCATGAAGATCTTAGGCAAACTAGATCTACACTTGAGATGGCTAGCGTATTGGGGTCTAGTGGTCAAAACTTGTGGATTGGTGGAGAAATTGCATACTTCATATATCTTTCAAAATGCATAAATTTTTCATTAGAAAAAGTAATTGATACTGTATTTTTAACAAAATTGTTGGAAAGAAGCCAATTTATTGTAATTGTGTTATGAGCCATGAACATATGAAAAGTGAAAACAAAGAAACTTTATTGTCCTTTATTCTTAATGCTTGAGGAAAAAGTAAAAAAAAATTATTCAATGTACTTCTAATGGAAAATTTTCTTTTAGTATATAGTAAATGAGCAATTGTGAAACTTGCGTTTGATGAAAGAATATTCAGGGATCAATTTTTCGAAAATATACAAAGTATAGGGCTCCATTTTTAGGTTGTAAACATAATATGCCTTTGATGCTATCAATAGCCCTCATTGGAGCCACCATTGATGGCAAGGTAGTATGAACTTCATTAAACAATCTTATGTTTGGCCATGTGTTTGGATGATCTGGTTATATCAAATTATACTTCGTTAAAATATGATTGCATTTGGTGGTAAGATATTAGAGATTGTGAAGTTATAGTTGTAACATCCTACCTTTTTAAACCTCTAGAAATAACCAAATACATCAATATCCAACTAAACACAACCCAAATATCTCTAACCAACTCTTCCAATACTCCAAAACAGCGGAAATGAACATAAAAATGCCAAAAACTAGGCTGGGGCCGCGGCCGCTACAGTACCGCAGCAGCTCCGGCCTACTCTATTTTTCCCCCACTTCTGTCAACATTGGCGCCGCGGCCTGGACACTGGAGCCTCGGCGCCCCATGCTGATATGGGATATTAGCAACTTTCACACTCCGGGGCAAACTTCCGACGTGCATAACTTTATACTCCGACCTCTGATTGACTTGATTCCAACTCCTACAAGTCAATCTAGTCCCAATCTATCCATAGACAACCTTCTTTCCTCAAACCAACTCCGTATGGAAATTCTAGACCCTTAACACCGTTTTGGCCACTTATTAACCAAAACTCACCACTAACCACTTCCAATTGTCACCAAAGACAACTGGTTACTCAGAGACCATTCATACAGGTCCAAAACTCCCAAACCAACATGTCCAAAGAGGTTTCACCTCAAAGGAACCACTCCCCTAAGTTTTGACCCCCTTGAACTCCAATATGACTAGATGGGCTACAGGCCCTAAAACACAACAACCAGGCCCAAACCCCTCTGTGCTCACAAATACTACCATACCGACTTCCCAACATCCAACACTCTCAAAACACCACGAAATACACATATCATAAACACAACTAACCATACATCACAATATATGTAATCACAACTGTTTTACCATACCATACACTTAATACAAAATCTTCTATCATACTTGGCACATAATACATTATCCAAAATAAAAATTACATAGACTATTCCCATGTACACAGCTACTCTCAGGGCTTCTCAGGACTAGTGCCAGAACCTTCACCTAAAATGGTTAGTCATGGGAGAGGGTGGGGTGAGACAATGTCTCAGTAACCAGGATCAATAACACATAAACATATATATATATATACATGTATAAATCATGTAACACACGAATGCAATGTAAAATGAATAGTATGCATGTCGTCCTCACAAAGACTCCCATCCTTTTCCTCCCTAACACGCATATACATATAATCCATCATTATCCTCCCTAACATATACAATTCACCCTTATCCTCCCTAACACATATAATCCACCCTATCCTCCCTAACACATATACACACACATATATCTCATCCTTATCCTCCCTAACAAATACATATATCATCATATCATCACCACTCCATCCATCACATAACACAATCTCACAATATCATGTGGTGATACTAATGTATCATTATATAACCATCATCATGTCATATCATCATGTATGCACCATTTCATATCCTATCAATGTCAACATCACATGTATCATCATCACAATCATCATCATCATCTAACCGTACACATACCACGATATATATAAAAACAATACACACAAACCCATCAATATCGTGGTGTGAAGAGACATGCATATATATATATACCACTATACAATACCACATAAACAAACACCCGGTTACCTCAGGTTGTCAATACCGCGCTCACGCAAGTTCCGCATGCTTTCTTGAACACCAACACACTTGAACCCCTCCCGATTAACTAAACAACCTTCATAATAACACAATTCTTTCATTAACACAGTATATCATTAAACCAAACATCACAATTCAACCACTTTTAGGCCTAACCCAAGGTTCTACTACCCTCTTTTATGTATCAACAATCTCTTGGGAAACATTTACACACCAAACAATACCATACAACTCGGATTCCCAAGAGCCTTAACCGGAATCAACCTAGGGTTAAGCTCAAATCACATATAAACCCTTCAAACTCACATCCAATCCACAAGAATACTAAAACACACTTCATTAACCTCTTTTTAACCATTTCAATTGGTGGATCTCATCACAAATCGGAAACCCAACCTCAAAACCAAAAACCCTACATTTCCACCAAAGAAAAATGAAGAGGGAGGAGTAGAAGTAACTTACCAACTTAAATCCAAGCTCCCTCAATCCGAAAATCACTCCTGGATGCCGGAAAATCGAACCCTAGCTGAGCTCTCGTGATCCCCCTCGTTTCCTTTCTTTTCTTTTCCTTCCGAGTATCCGAAATGATCCGAATTTAAACAAAAATCCCGACTCTTGCCACGACCTCACATGTCTCGCCACGGCTCCATCATAAATTTACCGGACGTCGTTACTGGATGGCATCTCGCCGCAGCGGCTCTACTTCTCACTGCGGCGTGAAGCCTTTCCTGGCTTCTCTTGAATCTAACTCCGCCCTGTTTCCTCCGGTCCTGAACACAAATCAATAAAAATATCGTGATGGGCATTACAATAGTTAATCCAACGAAGTAGGACCTTATTTCTAAATTGAAAAAGCGGGAAGAACTTTCTTAGGAATCAAGAGCCATATAAAGCATTCAAGAAGTTTAAGACTACATTTGAGCTTGCCCAAAGCATGAAGAATCCAATGGAGGAGAAAAAAGCTACTACAGGTGTAGGATAGTTTTCTTTCCCCTTTTTTTCTTTGGGTGTTCTATTTTGTTTCTTGTTTTCTTCATTTGCATAAAGTTTCTTAGGTGTTTTGTTGTCAAGTTCTATTGTAACCTAGAGAAAACTAATTTCACTAATGATTAAAAGTAAATGGTCATGTGTGACTACAACCATCTATTGATTGTAACATTACCATTACTATCTAAGATTTTGATTCATAGAGATAAGCTCTTGATTTTAACATTATCTTGTATAGGGTTGTATATTTGTTGCTGTGTTAATTTATGATCATGAATTCTTTAAAGGAATGGATTTAAAGCATGACAATAGTTATGTGACAGCAGAAAAATTTTCCTATAAATAGTTATTTTTATTAAAGAACCTGGTAGTAAGGATCACTGCTACAGGGAAGACTTTCAAGGACGGTTCTCGTGTAAGAATTGAAGTGACAGTGATAAAAAGTATGACTTTGCATGACGCTTCTCTAACCATCCTGGAAAGTACTTTTAAGGACGGTTGTGGGTACAATCGTCCTTAAAAGTGGTATTTTTTTAAAAAAAATAACAAATGTAGTTACCTATAAAATGTCACTACATATACATATATTAAATAGTTCAGCCCTAAAATTGGACTTTTATGGTACAAGTGCAGTGATCAATACTGAGTAACCTGTAGTAAGTATGGTTCTCACATGAACAAACTAAGGCACAACAGTTTCAAAGCATCATATTCTCATACAATAACTACATATACATTTATTCAGTCAAATACATCAAGGTTTATATAGTCATTCTTAACTATAATTCTATAAATAGAGCATCCAACATACATAAGTTTAAAGAACTTTAGGTAGATAACAAATTAAAATTGCATTTAGGTAGAGAATTATTATGAAGAACATTCAGCCATGCGAGTGTCAGTCTAATTAATTTATTCCCCATAACTACTACCTAGCTAGTAAAAATTGATACTTCAAAATTGAGTCACATAGTGACCGACTCTTTTATCAACTCTAGACAACACTTCATATTGCTCCTATAGGCTCTAAGAATCAAGTATATCTTGAAGTCAAAAGCTCCATCAAATTTTGTACTATAGGCTCTTAGTGAGTCCTCATAATGTTGGGAGACCTAAAATTAATTGAGGGTAAGATAAATCAGTAACAGAGAATGGATGGGATTCAAAGAATTTACATAATTCAATGGACAAGAAAAAACATAAAATCCATAGTTGATGTAGCTATGGATTAGTAATAGAAAAATAAGAATAAGAAAGGACCCCCCATTCTAATACTAATCAGATGTGTGGCAGGACATCAACATAACACTAAACCAATATGTAACAGAGCACAACTAAAGATAGGGTAAAGGTAGCACAACCAAAGTCAACAGTTTAGCAATCTCAGAAGGAAGCAATGTTCACTTACCTATGACAACACTTAATGCATATTTCAGAACCCACAATGAGAGAGTTTACTTAAATTGACAATCGACAACTCACAAAATCCTAATAAGAGTAATATATATATAGTCAAAATACTCCAAAGTTTTAAGGCATTTCATTATAAATGCATTATAAATATATTATCACAGTTTAGTTAAAGGCATACATACCTATCAAGTGACCATAATTTGTTCCTCATAGATCCATGTTGATCAAGTGAACACATATTCCCACATCCAAAATAGTGTGAGATACAAAGAAACAAAGAAATTTGGAAGGATAAACTAGCAGAACCCGCAACACAAGTTTATTGGAGAAAATATAATTGTTTATGCTGAATCTCAATTATAATAACATACTTTGTTTATGTTGAATTCCATGTTCATACATACACAACTCTTGTGATAATGCAAGAAGACAAGCAATTGAAGTCTAAGATCATAAAGCATGACAAGGGACAAAAATAACAAGTGATAAATGCCTATTTTGGTTCATTATGAGAGCCTAGTCTGCCATATAACATTTGGAAGAATTAGAACTAACTACCTTTATGATATTCCAATTGTCTTTGGGTACAAAGACAAAAGCTTGCCATGAATTATCTTCCTCTTGCCCAGGTGAGTTTACCCAATTCTCTATGTAAATTTGCATTAAAATTATACAGGTTAAACTACTTGCAAGACCGCCATTGGGAAGGTCAAAGCGGCTTTTGAAAAGCCCTTTCCTTTTCCTATCTCCATAAAAATAGTTCATGGTTAGATGGAAAAAGTGTTCCCTTTTCCTCTCATGTCCCTTTCATGCATTATTATTATTATATAATATTAATACTTCCAAACACAGGTAAAGATGTTGGCTTAAAAATAATTAAAAAAAAATGCTTGCAAACAAACAGTCCAGCTTGGGAAATAAAAAGTGAAAGAAAACACACACATATATATAATTGTACCTCATAAAGAGAATTCACATTATTGTTTCCAAGAGAAGCAATCACTTTCAGCTACCTATGCAATCAGGCTTTTATGTTACAAAAAATAGATAATATTTCCCATTACTCAAAAGCCACGCAGAAGAAAAAGCAAATTGATAAAAGAAAGCCCTCTTTTACTGTCTTATTTTTATATACATATAAATATACAAATAAATGTGCATATTTATATTTGGCCACATGCAAGGAAGTTTGAAGCTTCAAATATAAAGGGCATATAGCTTTGTGAGGAAGAGAGATTTCCAAGAATAGGTCTACTAAAAGGAAGGGCTTAGCTTTGATACTAAACTTTTACTATCTCATTTTTATATACATATAAATATATAACTAAATGCGCATATTAACTATTGCAACCATTCATTAACTAAACAAAAGGCCTATCCCCCAGAAAAATGTCAAAAGTCAATTCAATCTTTCAAAGAAAGATATAAAGAAGATAAATTACACTTGGTCTAAGCTCCAGATTTTTCCATAGCATGCTTTTGACAAGCCCTAGGCTGAAAGAAGAGACATGTATTATTCACAGATACACAAATCAATGATGACAATAGCATAAGAAGGAAAAAAAATATAAATGACACCAGAAACATTAAGAATGAGGAGTCAAGACCAAGAATCTAGGTCTAGAGGTAAACTGAGAGCTAAACAAAATAGGATTACTTACTACTAAACCAGAATAATCACAATGAAATATATCTTGGTAGTGAATGGTAATATTATGAGGATTGAGTACAATTAAAGCTATTGAACAGTCAACAGTCTTTGAATGACATAACTCTTAACAAAGATCACTAATGTAGTGCACTTGAATTTCAAATTCCTCAACAATTTGAAAGCCTATCAATCAGAGGGAGGGGATAAAATCTAATAGTAGGCCTTATAAAGAAATAATACATAGAACGTAAATTTTATTAATAGCATTTGTAGTCACATAAAGCAGGCATTAAAGTTCTGTAAATATAGGCCCTAACACCATTGTAAAATGAGAGAAGCAAGACAATAAAAATTTCCTAGGAACTCAAGATTCTTAAGAAAAAGAGAACTCACAAATCACTAAAATACAAGGTTGCCAGAGGAGCCACAATTAACTTGTTTATTTTGTTAATTAAAGCTTGCATATCCTGTTTAAAAAGAGACAACAAACTATATTAAGATGTAAATTGCTTAAAACAATATACCCTAATTCTAAAGTTCTTCCACAATATAATTTCCAATCCTATTTCAGTATTTTAAAAGAATTTAAATAAGACTATAGTTGTCAAGTATAATGAAGATGATAAAAGCATGAATAAGACTTTTTCCTCCCTCCAATATTTTAATGCTATACTAAAAACCTCAGAAATGTGCAATGATGAAACTAATAGGCCACAACAAAATTTAATGAATGAGAACAAAATATTTTTCAAATATAGAATAGCACAAACATTGCCATGGACATTTAAGATCCAACAAGATATTCAGCATGTCAAACAAATGATTGAATCCCCACCAATATCCCATTCTTCAGATTTAAGCCAAAAAAAGAGAGCTAAAAAACTGTAAATCATAAAAGAATTGCCAATGACTTCCAACTCTAGATAACAACTCACAAAAGCCTTAAAAGCTGGCTTGTGGGTAGACATTTCATATACACAGCAGCCTAGCAAAAGATAAGAATTGCAACCAATATCAAGCACACTTAGAGTATAGTAGAAGAGGGCTGGGGGAAAAGGGGTAGTTAAACCTTTGATGAGTTTGAGTACAGCATAAATATATCTTACCCAATGACCAGATGTTTGACTTAGAACCATAGGGTATATCATCAAGAAGCTCAGGACACATGTAACTTGGAGTCCCAACAATCTTAGTTTAAAGCGAGAACACACAGCTATTAATCAATTGAAAATACAAAAACTATAAATGAATCAATATCTATACCATATCACTCACTGCGGAAACATGATCATCAGATGTCAGTAATTTAGCCAGACCAAAATCACCTACATTCAACATGCATAACATAAGGATAGGATACTAAAAAACAAGGAAAGACTTAAGGATGTCTTAACATATTCATGCAGTCTATGAGCAGTATGTGAAGGGATTAAGGCCCGTCATTACCTAGTTGTATGTCTTGATCTTCAGTCAAGAATATATTAGAACACTGAAAATGTGGAAAACAACAAAACAGGGTTGGTCCTCCATATTCTCAAATGTCCTAGCTACATAACATCCACAATTATTAAACTTATAGAAGACACTTAACTTGACATCATGATAAAGGAATTAGATGAAATCAGTACTTAGAAATCTCTATTTCTTACTAGAGCAGAGCCATTTTGCCTAATCAATCGATTAACAAAATTAACACTCAGATAACGCAAATAATGTAGTCCCTCTAGTTTGAAAAGAAGAAGAAAAAAAAATATGAGTTGTGCTCTAGTTGGTGGAATCTTATTCAATCTCATCTCCAATTTTGTTACCAAATCCACCAATGCATTCATTTTCTTCGTATTACTTAAACCAACATATTTTGGTAAGAGAAAACCAAAAAGAAATTGAATGACAAAATTAAGCAACTTCTAAACTATACGAGTACGACTATTTTTTGCCTATCTTTTACCTTTTTTTGATCCTACTGAAACCTTTTGTCCACTTGATTAAACAGTTTTGATACAATTGAAAGCTTTTACACAAAAATATTTCTTTCTGTATACTGAAAAAAAAAGATCTCTTTTTGTATACATGAGACAAAATCGAAGTACAAAATGAGGCCAATCATAAATAAAACAGAGGATCATTTGAGGATAAGATTCTATGGAATGTTAACTTCATAAAAATTTAATAAACTGCTTGTTCTATTAAAAAGGAAAATCACTTTTGCCAAATGGAAGAAAGACAACCAAAAAAAAAATCCAACCAAATATACAAAATGCGGACTACCTCTTCCATTCCCTTTTCATTCTACTATTACCTGCAAACCACTAAGGACCTTAATCATCAAGAGCACAAGTCATATAACTTTATCTCATATTTAAAAACTAGAGGCAAACATAATTAACCTTTTTGAACAATTACAATCAACACTCGGTTAGCTTGACCAGTATTTATAGAAAATAAATGAAAAGAAGAAAACTCACTTGTAAAGCTGAAGGTTCACGCTTCTGAAGATGAAAATCGAAGAAAAGCAGCATGGGTTTTTGAGTGAGGGAGAAAATGATGATCATAGAAGTAGAGTGGACAATTGAGACTGCATGGAAGGGAGCTTGGATCTAAAGACCAATGACCTCAGTGTTCGTCAGTGACAAGATAAGGGTTTGGTGGCAAGAGTAACAAATCGAAGCACAAATCTGTGAGGGTGGCTTCAATGGAGTGCAACCCTTTAGGGTTCCACAAGAGTACCAAAGCAAAGAAGTCGTGAATATGAGTTGGAAGAGAGCGTGAGGGTAAGAGCAGAAGGAAAAATCATTGGCAATGGGAGGAGGGAGGGAGGGCATGAAGTTGAGAGTGGTGGGTGAAAATATTAAATGAAACCAATAAAGCAACATCATAGAAGAGAAACATAAAAAAAAGGACGGTTCCTTATATAACCATTCTCTAAAACTCTTAAAAGGACATTTATATGAGGAACCGTCCTCTAAAGTTAAAAAATTAATATTTTATTTATAAAAATGTCATAGGTCACATTTTTAGGGACAGTTCCTCATGCGACTATCTACTAATGGAGTCCTAGAATAGATTTTTTGCACTAGTCGATATAAGAAACTGTACCATGGGATTGTTGGAATGGTTGAAATAAAATAACAGCAAAAAAATGAAATTTTATTTTTTTATTTAAAAAAGATATTTGGAAACATTTTTTCCTGAAACATTTATTTCTACCTCAAAACAAAGCATTCTTAAAAGCTACAGGGAACATGCACATATGGAATGTTTCAAAAGCATTCTCGAAGTTTAAAAAAAGTCCTCAAAGCTCATTTTTGTGATAGTGCTTTGGAGTTTGTCTATCTATATCTCACCCTAATTTAGTTATTTAAATCATGTTTCATTGTTTGGATTACATCTTATATGAGGGCATTTGTAGAGACTATGTTATGTCACTTTCTGAATTGAAATATTGTGCAAAGAATGCTTGATGAGACTTCCATCATTGTCTAGAGTCTATATTAATAAGTATCCTAAGACTCTCATTTGTCCACCGCAAATTCTCAAATATAGCTGTAAAGTTCTATCATTGTGTTAAATTTTGATTGGCATTTAAAGTTTGATAAATAATTTTCTACACAAGAAGAGTGTCATTTTCAATTTTAATGCTACTTTGTTTTGTGGAACTAGACTTAATTACATGAATTTATAGATTTTGTTACGTGATAGAAAGTTGCAAGTAGCAAATAACTGCCAGACACTTTATAAATTAGAAAAATACAACATCCTTAAAGGTTACAATGTAAAATAAATTAAAATAATTTTCCTCTTCTAGTTTGTAACAATATTATAATAATGAAAGTTTTACCCCAGAATGAGGTCATGAACAATAAAATACTATGAATATATAAGAACTCAATTACTCCTATGACTCATATTTATGCACGATTAGGACATTGAAATTTAAATCATATAATACTATTACTTAGAATTCAATTTTTACTACTCTTTCTTTTACTTTTTACTATTTTTATATTGGTGGTGACCCCGAAATCAGCCGACACAGGTTATTTGAAGGAGGCCACTGGTTGAGATTACCTTATCATGGTAACTAACTCATGATTCTAGCATTGTATTGATGGGGATTGTGTCTGTATATCATGTACATTGCATCTATTATGAATATTGCATTTGAATGTTGTTTTGGAAACATGTTTATATATATATATATATGTTGTAGAACCCCTAGTTACTAGAATGCATATTTCACCCCGTGGCTAACAATTATAGGTGAAGGATTCAGTACTAGCAAGGATAAAGCTAAGGAGGCTTAGCCCTTAGAGGATTGAAAGCATACTCATGGGTGTTAAGGCTATGCCCCTCTTGTTTGTCTTTATTGTTGTTTTCTTAAGTACAGTTCCATTTGTAATGTTTGTGTAGAACTAAATGTGTCATTGTTTTGAATTCATGTGTTGTATGGGCTAGATTGATTTATAACTCTTCTAAACTTCGTTACACTTCATGGATGGTTCTTTGTGTGGTTTTGCACTCATGACAATATATATGGCTTGTTGTGTGGCAAGTAGGTTCTACTTGAGCATCATGGTGTCGTAAATACTATTGCTTGTTGTTTTGGGTTGGGAACCTGTGGTTCCCTTTCCCTTATGATATGTTTGGTTGGATTGTGAGTTTGGTTAGGCTCATAGGTCCTTGTTGTGCAAACTAGGTATATAACTTATTAGTGTGAAATTGGGTTCAAGGGCGTCAAAACCTAGAGGAATCATTCCCCTATGGTAGTAACCTCTTGAACATGTCCTTTAGGGTAGTTGTGATTTGTTAGGAGTGTTTAAGTAAATGTTTGGTTGATGGTTTGAGGTTTAGAGTGGTTTATGACTTATTTTGGCCCAAAAGCAACCAGTTTGGTTTTGAATGTCCAAAATCTCCATAAGAAGGTATTTCATTGTGTGTTGGTGTCAATAGTTAGCTAAGGAGTAAAGTGATCTATAGGGTTTGGAATCAAGTAAATTGGAGGTGGAGTGAGAAGTTATATGCATCCGAAGTTTGTAAATTGCATAAGCAAACAGCTGATGCTATTACTATTAGTGGCACTGCGATGCCAGAACCATGGCCACAAGGTCGTGCCTCGCTGTTTCCAATCTGGGAATGTCCGAGATTCGTGTCTTGCCATGGCATGATAAGGCCTTACCGCGGCACTATTCTATTGTCTTGTCTTCCCTCTTCGTTTCTTTACAGGTTTGTGTCATGTTTGGGTTGTAGAAGTTTAGGATGTTACATTTAAGCAAGTAACCAAGAAGTTGCATCAAACTGAGTCATATTTATAATAAGTTGCACCCTAGGTAAACCATGAACGTTAATTGTGGGATTCATTTTTCAGATTTGGTAAAATGAATAAGATTCACTGAATTTTATTAAAATATAATATGATTGGAAGAGGGGAGGGTGGATGTGGTGAGTCAAGGATGATGGGCATAGTGATGGTAAGATGATAGAGACATCTGTCAAGTTATTTGACATCAAGAAAATGACACATAATTATTAATCAACCTTTTGAAAAGACGAAATATATTTAGATCCTTTAAAATGTAGCTAGTCAATGGCATGAAACGTATTAGATCCTTTAAAATTCAAGACTGTCGATCATTATCACATATTAATTAATTATATAAAAAGCATAATTAATTATGGATAGACTTTTATTTGTCTTAACTAGAATGGCACCCTTACGATATACAAGATGTTCTTTTTTTATGCATATTAAATAAATATTAATATATAGTATTAAATTTAAAAAATTTAAAAAAATTTATGAGATTGTTAATAATGACTTAAATTCAAATTAGTGATTAACTCAATTATTTATGACTAAATATAAAGATAAAGTATTAATGATGGGTTAAATTTAAATTTAAAATTTAACAAAAATAAAGTAAAATGAAAATCAAGATATATTTACTACTCAAATCAATCAATGGCTTTTTTAATTCATTACACAGGAATTAAAAATATCCAATGTTTGTTTATTATAGTGTCCTTCCTATTATTCTTAATATAAAATATTTTTAACCGAATTACACGGATTGAAAATAGAAATTAAAGTAATTGATTAGCTTATTTTTTAAAAATATCACAAAACTTTTCCAACATGACATTCATTTAATCTATTTCTCTCTCTTTAAAATGAATTAAATAGGGATATTTTTTAAATACATAATAAATGCTACTTTATATTATGGAAAAATGTCTCATATTTAATATCTGATCAAAATACCCCATAATTTAAGAAAAAAAATATAACATTTTTCTTTTTTTTTGGCCGATGATTAACCATTTTTGTCATAAAATTATTATAGAAACTTCTTGTACATATTACATTATAGCTTGAAATATGCATGAATTGGATAACCAAAAATTATTGTCATGTCATAATGTAATTCTTGGAGAACTTTTCACGATAATTGGCTAAACAAAAACTATTGTCACCTCATAATGTAATTCTTGGAGAACTTTTCACAGTCTCACCTTATTTTGACAATTAGATATTATATCATTAATTATATTTATATTGATATACTTATTGTAACGCCCCGCATGATATCTTTATTGGTTTTGTGTTCAGGACTGGAGGAAGCAGGACAGAGATAGGTTCAAGAGGAACCAAAAAAGGCTTCACGCCACGGCGAGAGACCTTCCAGTGGCGATGTTTGAGTTAAATCCGGTGGAGCCGCGGCGAGACATCTGAGGCCGCGGCGAGAGTCAGGATTTTTATTTAAATCCGGATCATTTTAGACGCTCGGAAGGAAAAGAAATGAAAGGAAACGAAAAGAGATCGAGAAGTTCAGCTAGGGTTCGACATTTCCAGCGTCCAGGAGTGATTTTCGGACCGAGGGAGCTTGAATTCAAGTTGGTAAGTGTTCTTTACTCCTCCCTCTCCATTTTCTTCAATTGAAGTTTGGGATTTTCGGTGTTAAGATTGGATTTCCGATTTGGGGTGAAATCCACCGATTGAAATGGATGTTTTGAGGTTAATAGAGTGTGTTTTGGTATTCTTGTTGCTTGCATGTGAGTTTTGAAGGGTGTAGGTATGATTTGAGCTTAACGCTAGGTTGTTTTCGGTTAGGACTCTTGGGAATCCAAAGTGTATGAGGTTGTGTAGTGTTTGAGTGATCCATAAGAGCTTATTGATGCATGAAAGGGGTGTTGGAACTTTGGGTTAGGCCTAAAGTGGTTGAATTGTGATGTTTTGGTTATTGGTATATCGTGTTAATGAAAGAATAGTGTTATTATGAAGGTTGTCTGGTTAGCTGAGAGGGGTTCAAGCGTGTTGGTATTCAAGAAAGCATGTGGAACTTGCGTAAGCGCGGTATTGACAACTTGAGGTAACCGGGTGTTTGTTTTGGTGGTATTGCATAGTGTTATATATATATATATGCATATCTCTTTCATACCACGATATTGATGCATTTGTGTGTGTATTGTTTTATATATATCGTGGTATGTATACAGTTAGATGATGATGATGATTATGATGATGATACATATGATATTGACATTGATAGGATATGAAATGGTGCATACATGATGATATGATATGATATGATGATGGTTATATGATGATACATTTGCATCACCACATGTTATTATGAGATTGTGTTATATGGTGGATGGAGTGGTGATGATATGATGATATATATATATATATGTATGTATGTATTTGTTAGGGAGGATAACGATGGGATATGTGTATATGTATATGTGTTAGGGAGGATAAGGGTGGACTGTATATGTTAGGGAGGATAAGGATGGATTCTATGTATATGCATGTTAGGGAGGACAAGGATGGAAGTCCCTGTGAGGACGACCTGCATACCATTCATTTTACATTGCATTCATATGTTACATGATTTATATGGGTATTTATGTATGTTTATGTGTTGTTGATCCCGGTTACTGAGACATTGTCTCACCCCACCCTCTCTCATGACTAACCATTTCAGGTGAAGGTTCTGGCACTAGTCCTGAGAAGCCCAAAAAGTAGCTACATACGTGAGAATAGTCTATATAGTTTTTAATTTCGGATAATGTATTACGTGCCAAGTAGGATAAAAGGTTTTGTAATAAGTGTATGGTGTGATGATCGGTTGTGATTACACATATATTGTGATGTATGATTGGTTGTGTCTATGAGATATGTGTATCTGGTGGTGTTTTGAGATTGTTGGATGTGGGAAGTTGGTATGGTGGTATTTGTGGGCCCAGAGTGGTTTTGGGCTTAGTTGTTGTGTTTAGGGCCTGTAGACCGTCTTGTCATGTTGAGGTTCAAGGGGGTCAAAACTCAGAGGAGTGGTTCCTTTGAGATAAAACCTCTTTGAACAGGGCAGTTGGGGATTTTAGACCTGTATGCATGGTCTCTGAGTGACCAATTGTCTTTGGTGACAATTGGAAGTGGTTAGTGGTGACTTTTGGTCAATAAGTGGCCAAAATGGAGTTAAAGGTCCAGAATCTCCATACGGAGTTAGTTTGAGGAAAGAAGGGTGTCAACAGATAACTTGGGACTAGATTGATTTGTAGGAGTTGGAATCAAGTCAATTGGAGATCGGAGCATAAAGTTATGCGCGTCGCAAGTTCACCCTGGAGTGTGAAAGTTGCTGATATTCCATATCAGCTTAGGGCACCGCGGCTCCAGTGTCCAGGCCGCGGTGCCAGTGTTGACAGAAGCGGGGGGAAAACAGATCAGGCTGGAGCCGCGGCAATACTGTAGCGGCCGCGGCTCCAGCCCAGTTTTTGGCTTTTTGGGGTTCGTTTCTGCTGTTTTAGAGTATTAGAGTGTTGGTTCGAGATGTTTGGGTTGTATTTAGTTGGATATTAATTTATTTAGTTAATTCTGGAGATATAAAAAGGTAGGATGTTACGCTTATCTTAGCAAGTAAGCATCATTGATTATATTTAGTCAACTATATTGATATTAGGTGTATATATAACAGGAGATGAGATAAAATAGTAATTAATTCTTATTTAACAATTGATTCAAATATTAATAATTTATTTAAAATTTTCAAAAATAAATATTAACAAATATTTATAAGGATATTAATGCATGATTGATATCATATAATTTTTTTAACCAACCTGATAAATGAAAATTAGCAATCATATTTTTATTTTAAATGTAATTTGTTTGGCCAAAATTTTAAATGCAAATTAATGTAATAAATATAGATTCAAAATTATTGATGGACATTCAAAGTTATTTTACTACAAACATCTCCCTCAGAATCCTACATGGCTTTACAGTATTGCTGGGGGGGAGTGCGTCTTCATTTGTTTAGAAAAATGGACATGTGGTGCTCTCTCCATTTAGAATTACTAGGAGTGCTTTTGGCAATTGTATGCATGTGTTTATGTAGATATATATATATATATATATTCAAATAAATCGTATTAATTTAAATATTTACATTCAGCACATAAGGATTAATTATATATATTCTCTTTGACCTAATAATGAGATATTTTTATAATTATACTTTTAGTTTATTTTCTAAAATCATATAATTGGAGGTGATTGATATACTTTACATTTCAAAAAAATCAAACAAACACTGATCCAATTTATACACGAAAATCTGTAAATATATTTAAAATAATGATCAAACCAATAACAATAAATTTATCTAATTTTTTGGGTGGAAAACTTATTTAATTGATGTGTTGAGGTACAGAAAATACCACCCGTTTTTTCCCAGCTCACTTGGGCCTAGTGCCCCACCATGCTTCGTTGCTTTGGCCAACCTGGGCTTGACTTATAGCCATTTTATGCGCCTTTAATTTGGCATTGATGACACTCAACATAGACATAGTGATGATACCTACGGTTTCTTTTGCCACTAAGTAAAAAAAAAAATTCATATGCATTTTTATCTTTATATCATAGAAGTGTCCAAAAATTTTATGACGAAAAAATTATTAAACTACCAAATAATTGATTTTTAGTAATTAATATTGCTTCATCCTTGTTCCCCTTGTTTCTATATGGCAAAGGAAGAAGTGGACAAGAGATCAACAAAAGATGGAGAGCCATGAATTTGTCAAAGAAGAACATGCAAAATACACACTTAGAAGAACATCAAAACATTAGCTAAATGCTTATGTTAAACATAAAAGTAACTATTCACAAACAGAGTTTAAAAGAGCACATATTCAATTTAATTAACCAACATAAATAGTAGCTGCTAGAGCAAAATATCTGAAAACTAAGCTGATCATTGGCAGAAACCTATGTAATTGGTTGGCAAAATGCACAAAAATTTGTTAAAATTTGTTGTGAATGGATCCAAAAACCGCAAGTTTAATGATGGGTTAATATGTCATGATTATAATAAATTAAATTGGTATGAATCACATTAAATATTATTTAAAAATGCATTAAAATGTTTCAAATTAATATAATTATTTTTTTCAAATTGCAACTTGACTCTCCCTTTTTTTTATATGACTATCTAGTCAAATACGAGCATTATCGGTTTCAAATGGGATAACTCTCGTGATTTTCTCCATTCACAAGCCTTGAACTCGAGATCTTACTTAAAGGTGTTAGATCTTTGTTACTTAATCCAACTACCATTGGTTAATTCTCCTTATTACATATATATATATGGCTTGGTATACTTCTTTTCTTTCATCTTTTTTCTTTTGCCAACAACGTCTTGATATGCTTTTTGACTTGGAAGTTTATATACAATTTGTTTATTTCATTTTTAATTTTTAAGAAGTTCAAATTATAATAATGCTAGGAAAATACTATGCCTGAGTTAAACCAAACTTCTTTAAGAACTTTTTTTTAACCAAGTTTAAATTACTGATTAAATTTTGAAATGTCTAAATTTGCTAATCTTTAACCGGTAGGTTAATTTTAAAAAATTTAGAAATTTAAATTACATCACACACACACACACATATATATATAAACAAAATATTGATTGTTTGAATTAGGATCATAAATGGTGGAATAAAAAAATGGAACCGTGAGGATTTTAACTGACTTATTATAATGAGAAAAAATAAATATTAAGCTTTAATTACATTATGAAAACTGAAAACTGATACAATGTCAATAATATATAAATGGCTTCTATGTACAGTGGCTTATAAACCTAAATCTAAGGATCCTATGTGGCTTTATGGAATTTCAGGATGTATGCTTTTGGCAGCTATATATATATATATATATATTTGATTATCAATTCGTTGGGTGAAAACTCCAAGAAATTAGCTAGGATAGTGCGTAGTAGAGGAATGCTTCTTGATTTGATTATATTTACTAGGATTTATTCTTTTAAGTAACATTGAGTCACGGTCTACATGGAGAAAATATGTAAAATATGTGACATCTAACCAAACGAGCATGAAGTTAATACTCATAATTTAATATAGCTCCAAACCCATAGCAACTTGCAGTCACATCTATTTTCATACATTTCAGTCAGCTTATTGATTACATATATTAAAGAATTTGTTATTATTGGAGACTTTCATCCCTAGTTGTGGGGACAAATTATAAATTAATCTCTTGATTCTTCAGACGCTGAGACGCTGACATGTATAATTAGTGATTAATTCTAATAAAAGCAATCTTGTGCTGAACGGCGTACGTGTCCAAGTTAACAAATTTCACATTGCTTGAAATGATCCATTTGTCTATAAAAAAAAAAAGAATATTTGAATTGACATGATCTTCATTATAGCCTTATTATTTTCACTTTTATCAATGAGTAGCGTATATATATTGTTCTCAATAGAGTTGTGTGTGCGTGCGTGTGTAATTAAAGATGCATATATTGTATATTGTGTGAAAATGTGATGTCTGTTTTTTTAATACAAAAATGATCTCTTTAAAGGGCAAGTAGTTTTATAAAGGATTTAACATACCCATAATAGTATAAGATATACATCTAAACTTGAGCCAACTGAATTAAATATAATTGAACTCAATTATTGACTTTGATTATAATTTAATTAATTGATATTTGTGTTGACTAGTCAATGGCGTGTCACAGAGGAATGTTTACTTTTATCTATCTTTTGCCTTACTAACACGAATGAAATGATATTTTACTAATTAAATATTAGTTTCTCATTTTTTAACTCTTAATGTCAACACATCGATCTTTTATTCAACACAGGGGATAAGTAAGTCAGACTTGAATGGATTCCATTTCTCTCTGTTGCATCTCTTATTTTGTTATAATATCATATTTTTTTCACCAAACAATTAGTCAAAAGTCTAATCCAACTTCGGAATATCCGTTAATTTAAAAAAAAAAAAAAGAGAAAAGTAAACTTTTGATCCTCATAGTTTCACCTGATTTTGAAATAGGTTCCTATAGTTTAAATTTTTTTTAAACAGCTCCCTAATGTCACTGTTTAGTCCGTTGAACCTTGTACTTTCGGAAAAACAAATTGCATCCCTGACAGCGTTAAAAACAAGTAGATGTGGCTAGTGGTTTCTTTTTCATGGCGAATGATTATTTGACACATAGGATTAGTGAGACATGGTGCACGAGGTTCACTCATTTAATTAGTTGAACGCTCATGGTTTTGAACTCACTGTTGCATATCCGATAAATGTCGAACTTCGTAAAACCTAAGCTACTGCAGTTAGCTTCATAATGGTACGGGACGACAGAGGATGCTCATAGTCGCACAAAGCTAATCAACGCTGTCGTATTGAGGAAGCATTGAGGTTGATGGAGTCAACCGAAGTTTGGATATCCTTGCCGGTGGAGAGAAGTAGAACTACAATCAGACATAAGGGTTCATCCAACTTGGAGAAGGGTCTAGTTAGATGAGCACAATCAATTAGATAATTAACAAGAAGGTGAGAAAAGGCTAGTAATCGATTGAGCATCTGATCATATGAGGACTCCGACAATGCATGGTCTAGAGGTATAAGGAGTATAAATAATAAACAAAAGATATGCCCATTAATTGTAGAACAAGGTTGTTCGTCACATGATGCTTAGGGACACCATCGGCAATCCTCTCACCGTCACACACCACTACAAAGTGTACTTTACCATCCCGCATCACTACGAAGCAGGTTGTAGTAGCTCAAGTTTTGGAAGCGATGGAAATATTTGGTGGAGCCTAAGGTTTTTCGAAGTCCGACGTTTATGGCATATGCACCAGTGGGTTTGAAATCATGAGCATCCAAGTAAGCAAGTGAGTCAGCTACCACTAATCCTTATGTGTCAAACGATTATTGCCCATGAAAGAAACCGTTAGCCACATCTACTTGTTTTTAACGCCATCAGGGATGCAACTTGTTTTTCTGACAGTACAAGGATCAGTGGACTAAACAGAGCAAACATTAGGGAGTTGTTTAAAAAAATTTAAACCATAAGGACCTATTTCATAATTAGGTGAAACTACGGGAAAAAGCTTAATTTTCTCAAAAAGGTGACTTCATTTAATTTGAATCATTTTATATAAGTGCTTAATAATTTCCCCATTTTTTAAACCCTATCCCTATTCATAATACTTGATTAGTAAAAACAATCTTATGCTGACTAGCACATGGCAATGATGTAACATCCTACCTCCCCTTCATAACCAAAACTCACGAAATGCAACCAAACACAATCCAAACCGCTTAAAACAACATCTCACATCCTCAAACCAGCGGAAACGAACCCCAAATTACCAAACTTTGGGCTGGGGCCGCGGCCGCTACAGGACCACCGCGGCTCTGGCCTGCTTTGTTTCTCCCTCGTTACTACCATCACTGGGGCCATGGCCTGGATACTGGCGCCGCGGCGCCCCCTTGCTGATATCCCATATCAGCACTTCAATGTTTTGGGGCAAACTTCCGACGTGCATAACTTTATGCTCCGATCTCCGATTGACTTGATTCCAACTCCTACAAGTCAATCTAGTCCCAAACTAACCACAGACACCATTTTCACCTCAATCCAACTCCGTATGGAGATTCTGGACCCCTGACGCCGTTTTGACCACTTATTGACCAAAACTCATCACTAACCAATTCCAATTGTCACCCAAGACAACTGGTCACTCAGAGATCATTCATACATGTCCAAAATCCCCGAACTAACATGTCTAAAGAGGTTTCATCTCAAAGGAACCACTCCTCTGAGTTTTGATCCCCTTGAACCTCAACACGACAAGATGGGCTACCGGCCCTACAACACAACCATCAGGCCCAAACCACTCTGGGCTCACAATTGAGACTATACCAGTTTCCAAACACTTAACACTTTCAAAACCCGCATAACACATTCCACATAAACATAACCAAGCATACATTCATCCATAACAATCCTGTCAATCTCATACATTCAATACACAACTGTCTACCCTACTTGGCACATAATACATTATCCAAAAATACAAACATTACATAGACTTCCCACGTACACCACTACTCTCTAGGCTTCACCGGACTAGAGCCAGAACCTTCACCTAAAAGGGTTAGTCGTGGGAGTGGGTGAGGTGAGACAATGTCTCAGTAACCGGGATCAACAACACACACACACACACACACATATATATATATATATACAAATATGAATCATATAACATATGAATGCAATGTAAAATGCATGATATGTATGTCGTCTTCTCTGGGACTCCCATCCTTATCCTCCCTAACACACATATACAAATAACCCATCATTATCCTCCCTAACACACATATACAAATAACCCATCCTTATCCTCCCTAACACACATATACAAATAACTCATTCTTATCCTCCCTAACATACACAATGTCACATACTCCAACCTTATTCTCCCTAACAATTTCATTTATCATCATATATCATACGTCATCACATCATCACCACTTCATCTGTCATACATCTCAGTGTAACAACAACGTGTGGTGATGCTAATGTATCCTCCTAATCATCATGATCATCATATCATATCACATCAATGTCCTCATCACATATCTCATCACAATACTCATAAACATCATCTATGATACACATACCACGATATATAACAATAACACAAAAACATATCACTATCATGGTACAAAAGAGACATGCATATATATATATATATACAGCTATACATACTATCATATAAAACCACATAAACAAACACTCGGTTACCTCAGGTTGTCAATACCACTCTCAGGCAAGTTTCACATGCTTTCTTGAACACCGACACGCTTGAGCCCCACACGGTTAACCAATTAACCTTCATAACACATAATTCTCCCATTAACACAATATATCCATAATCACAATATCATAATTTAACCACTTTAGGCTTAACCCAAGGCTCCAACACCCCAATCATACATCAATAAGCTCCCAGGGATTGTTTAAACACTACTCGAACACATACTCTTCAGATTCCCAAGAGCCCTAACCGGAACCAACCTAGGGTTAAGCTCAAATCGCACATAAACCCTTCCAAACACACATCCAACCAATAAGAATACCAAAACACATTCCATTAACCTCAAATCATCCATTTCAATAAGTGGATTTCACCCCAAATCGGAAATCCAACCTTAACGCCGAAAATCCTAAACTTCAACCGAAGAAAATGGAGAGGGAGGAGTAGAGAACACTTACCAACTTGAATCCAAGCTCTTGAGGTCCGAAAATCACTCCTAGAAGCCGGGAATCCCGAACCCTAGCACTGCTCCTCGCAGTCTCCCTCTATTTCCTCCGTTTCTTTCTTTTTTGTTCTACTGACCTGATCCGGATCTAAACAAATTTCCCGACTCTCACTGCGGCTCCAGCATACCTCGTTGCGGCTCCACCAACTAATCCGGAACAATGCCACTAGAAGGTCTCTCATTGTGGCGGCTCTGCCCCTCGTCGCGGCGCGGAGCCTTTTCTGGTTCCTTTTGAACCATATCCATCCTAGTTCCTCCGATCCTGAACACAAAACCAATAAAGATATCGTGAGGAGCGTTACAAATGAAAACATATCCCATTTATTTTTCTTTTCTTAGATATTATTCATTTATCAAAGCTAAGAAATTAAGGTAGTATAGTTAAAGAAGAATGCTTTTTAATTTGATTATTGGTTTCAAAACGAATTTGTCCTTTTATATAACATTCATCCAAACTAGGGGGGTTGAAGCCTCAAAATTGATGGAAAAAAATTTTGGTTTCAGTTAATTAACTCAACAATACGATCTTGATGATTAATCGAATAACTCTTCAATTCAAACTCACCGCAGGTTAATATTATGATTCACTTATTATTTTATGATAGTGATTTGATTAATATTATTAATAGATTAGTCAAGAGAAATATGGTATTAAATAAGAAAATAACAACTTAAAAAATATGCACATACGCCCAATTCTCCTATTAATTTAATCAGACAATAGAAGCATGCGTGAAATTATTTTACATTGAGAAAATGACACATAATATTATTAGTCAACCTAGTTGAAAAGATGAAATAAATTAGGATTAAAATGTAGCTAGTCAATGGCATGAAACGTACGTTAGATCCTTTAAAATTCAATAACGTGGACCCTTATCACATACTAATTATATAAAAAGCTAGCTAAGTTGGTTATGCAAAACCTCACATCCACACCATTCCTTAAATATATGTGTGACTATGGAGATTCCATATTCTATCATCTTCACCTTCTTCTGCTTCGTCCTAGTAATCCATAAGCTATTTTCTTCCAAGAAACCCAGCAAAACCCTACCCCCAGGGCCATGGAAATTACCTCTCATAGGAAACCTACACCAACTTGCAGGGCCACTACCTCATCGTTCTCTCACAAATCTTGCAAACAAGTATGGACCCTTCATCCACCTCCAACTTGGACAGCTTTCCCACATCATTGTGTCTTCACCAGAATATGCCAAAGAAATAATGAAGACACATGATCAAATCTTTGCAAACAGACCCAGAACTCTTGCCGCTGATATCATTGCCTACAACAGCTCAGACATTGGCTTTTCTCCATATGGAAACTATTGGAGGCAACTTCGAAAGATATGCACCTTGGAGATGCTCTCTGCAAGAAGGGTTCAATCATTCAGAAGGATAAGGGAAGAGGAGGTATCAACACTTGTGAGGGACATCTTTGAACATGAAGGATCTGTCATGAACCTCAGTGCAAAAGTCATTGCACTCACGAATTCCGTAGTTGCAAGAGCAGCCTTTGGTAAAAGGACAAAGAACGTAGAGGATGTCCTACAAAATATGGAGCGTGCGCTAAAGCTATCCTCTGGGCTATCGATCTCTGATTTGTACCCTTCAATGAAATTTTTCAGTGTCATCACTGGGATGAGAGCTCGAATAGTAAAGGTGCACAAAGACAGTGATAGGATTCTTGGAGACATAATCAGAGAGCACAGAGCAAGGAAAGGTCACAATGTTGGAGAGGTGGAGGAGGATATAGTTGATGTTCTTCTCAGGATTCAAAAGGATGGTGATCTTGGGATCCCCTTATCTCTCGATAACATCAAAGCTGTTATTCATGTTAGCCCATGCTCACTTTATTGTATAAATATTAGAGTTACAAAACAAAATTTTTAAATTGCTCCACACGCGCACACACCCCTCTAATCAATCATGTCTTGAATCCCTCGCAGGATGTTTTCATTGGTGGAACTGAAACAACAGCAACAACAATAGAGTGGGCAATGTCTGAATTGCTCAAAAACCCAGAGGCGTTGAAGGAGGCGCAAGAAGAGGTAAATCCACAGTCAGTGTTCTGAATGTTGTGTTACTATTTCCTAGGCTATGTTTGTTTGTGCATGAGAGCACGACTCCTAGTCTATTAGTTTAGTTATTTATAAATTTGAAATTATTGAGTTTGACTTATGAGAATTATTTATTGGTTCTATCTTAGGTAAGAAGAGTCTATGGAGACAAGGGATATGTAGATGAATCAGAACTTCATCACTTAAAATATTTTAAGTGCTGTCATCAAAGAAACCCTAAGGCTACATCCAGTTCTTCCATTGTCGATTCCAAGAGAGAATAGTGAGAGTTGTGAAATCAATGGATATGAAATACCTCCTAAAACGAAGATTATCATTAATATTTGGGCCATTGGAAGAGATTCCAAAATTTGGAATGAACCAGAGAGATTTGAACCAAAGAGGTTCCTTAATACATCAATTGATTACAACTTCAAAGGTTTAAACTTTGAGTACATCCCATTTGGTGCTGGAAGAAGGATTTGTCCTGGGATCACATTTGCTACACCTGTTGTAGAGTTGTTACTTTCCAATTTGCTTTACCATTTTGATTGGAAACTTCCAAGTGGGATGAAGCCTGAAGAATTGGATATGAATGAGTCTTTTGGTGCCACAGTGAGAAGGAAGAATGATATAAGTGTAGTTCCGATTGGCTATTGCCCTTAGGGTTATATGTATTTGTTATTCTCGAATGATGTTTTGGCTAGTGTTGGATATACTTGGGTCTATATTGTAGAAGCTAAAGTCAATAAAAAATAAAGTTCTGAATTGAATATCCATTTAAAAAGAGAAAGATAAAAGAGACTGAAATTGCATGAACTAGCTACTTTTTTTCATCAAGGCTATGAGAACAGAATTGGATAGACTAGTTGAACTAGGAATCAGCTATATGTCTGGTCCAAACAAACAGGTTAATTGGAGATATACTGAACAGCAGGTGGCAACTCAGCCCTAAACCGGTCAAAACTTATAAAACTGAGACGGTTCACGTTTGAAGCGGTTCAAGCTTTTTTTTCTTCCTAAAAAAGATGGAGCATTCCACCATAACCCAAATAAGAAGATGAATAAAATGATTACATAAGTAGGATGCAGATAAGAAGAAAAACACGAATTGGAGCTGCTGTTTTTCATGATGACTAAAAAAAATAAAATGAAGGAGAAAATTTAAGCAGCACTAATGAAATATGAGTTGTAAGAAAAAATATACTTAACGTACAGTACACATATTCTCATTTCTAGCAGTATGTCATTTTTTTAAAATAAAAGTCTAACATAACATTAATTTAAAAAAATTACATTATTTAGTGACCAAGTCAAAGTTCTAGAAACTACATAATTTGATATATAAAAAAATAATAAATAAATAAATAAATAAATAAACTAACGGGTATGTGTCAAACATCTAATTAATTTCATATATTATAATAACCATAATTAAACTAGAAGCATATTCCATCTAGTTCTTAATGCAAATCACTTCTAAGTAACTCATCAAAACTAAAAAAAATTTATTACATCATTAAAATTATCTTAAAATTAATGTGTTTTCCATCTTTACCTTATAATAAATATTACAAATTCAAACAATCCATATTATTTTTCATGATTAAATAAGAATATTTTGAAAACAAAGTAATTAATGCTCCAAAAAGTCATAGAAGATTATTTACATTTAGGATCATAGAAAGCTTTTAGAATGTGACTAATAAAAAGGACCAGAGGGAATACTTTGAAGTAATGAGATTTGTTAAAAATTAAGAGACGTGATGGATAAGAATGACCATGCATTTTACATAAAAAATGCAAAAGTCATTTTGTGTACCAATAATACGTTTTTCTTTTTTATATGCCTTTAATAACTTGAACCTACCACATTTTAACTAAAGAATTTTTCGGAGTTTAAACTAATGTGTATTGAGTCAAATATGATCCTTTTAGATGGCAACCTTTACCATCAAGTATTTAATATGACAGATTCGAGGGCTCTAACTCTAGCCTTCTAGTTAAACTAAATTCATTTTATTAGCTTTAGAAATTAAATGAGAACATAGTTGACACTCTGAGGGCTTGTAATTTAATGGAGCTCAGCCAAGTGAACAAAGATTTTTTTTTTTGGTAAACATAGTGAACAAAGATGTATAGTTGTAGTGAATACTAATCTTTGTATATCGTATATAATAAAATAAAACTTTAATAAATAATATTATTTATAAGTGATTAAAATATGATTTATAGTTGGCCAAAAAAATATGGCTTATAAAGCATAAAGAATTAGAACTGTCAAATCAGGCCGACCCGCCTCGGGCCGGGCCAAAAGGCCTGATTTGATAAACAGGTTTGATTTTCCAAGCCTGAGCCCACGAGATCGGACCTATATGCCGACCTGCGGGCTTTTTTAAATTTTTTAATATTTTTTTAATAAAAATTTTTTATACAATTATTTAAATTAATAGAATTAATTATCATCATAATTCATTAAAAACTAATATAATATTTAAATTTTATAATTTATATATCACTAATTAATAAAATAATATATATTTTTTAATCTTTTAAACAAAAAAAAAAAGTCTCGGGCTTTCAGGCTGACCCGCCACGAGCAGGACCTAAATGGGCCGGGCTCAAAAAGTCCTGATTATGTATTTACTCCCGAAATTGAAACCTAAGTCCACCCATTTTTTCGAGTTTTTTGGACCGATCCATCAGTCTTTACCCATTTTGATGTCTCTATAAAGGATGGTGACCCAATTTCTTTTTTTAGTGTACATGGTGACCCAATTAATCTAGTTGGTAGTGACATTTCATGACTCTCAATGGAAACTAAACTCATATGGCCCAATGTACCATTGAAAAGTCCAAACCGAAGCCCAATTTCAAACAAGATTCATCACAATTAAATGGAAGGCTCAATATTCAAATTATATAGAAAAAATTTTATTGAAAAAAATAAAACTTATTTTAGTAATTCTTATATCTTGAAAGGAAATAATTTTTGGGTATCACATAGAGATACCTTTGATACTCATAAAAAATTAATAATTAATATAAAAATCTTTTCTTTGGGAGAAGGGAGGGGGACGAAATATATGAATGAAATGAAAATTTGAGCAATATGCTGGACAAAAAAAAAATTACCAAAACACTACAATCTAATGCTATAAATTTCAAATCAGAGTATATCACACCGATTTTAACTTTTTCCGAACACACAAATCGGTGTGCCCAACACTGAGTTGTGTGTAAATTGTTCTCTCTCTGTCTTTTTTTTTTTTTCCAGGCAGAGTCGCAGGCGTAGGTGTACGCACCTGCCACCTCTATGTATCCGTTCGCCTCGGTATCCCTCCGCCACTTCCCGTTTCTAGCGTCCCACCCCATCCGCACATAATATATATATATATATATATGTATATATATATATGTATATATTAATATGTGTAATACATGTAATATACTTTATTTGTAACATCTATATCATATATATTATATACGATTTCAGATTTTAATGTTTGTAAAAAATTTAATTAATTGTTTAAACATATTCAATTAAATATTTTAAATTTTTATTTCACTTAAAAAAGATATTTGTAATATATTATGTAATCATTTGGCAAAACTTTTTTTATCAAAAATATATTTTAACTTTAATTTTAATTTTATTTATATTTATTTCCTAATTTTAACTTGTCTAATTTAGGTCAAATCAAGTAGAGTTATGTGTCGGTAAAACTCTTCAAATAAGTATTTAGTTATTATTCTAAATGATTTTTAATTTGGTCATTCATTTGAATACAATATAAATTAAAATTACTCTAAATTTAGTCATCATTTCAATATTTTCATTTGTTTTTAATTTAAATTTTAATTTATTCAATTGAATTTTAGTTTTTATTATATCCATCTTTAAATCATATTTTAAAAAATCATCAACTAATGTTGGTTTATTTTGTATGAATACAACTTATATCGTGGGGTTTCAAATTATGCTACTAATATGAGGGCTGCAATGGTGAGCTTGTCATAACTCAGATGATCCTCAAAATCTAACTCATATAAGCTTTTATTTACTAAAGAAATTTTTTGATCATATTGATAAATTAAGAAAAATAATGTGAAAATAAAAAAATAAAAATATCATATCTTGTCTATGCATATAAAAATTATGAAAATAATTTTTTTTAGCTTCTTTGCTTGTTGGCTTTTGTGGGAGGAATAGTACACTTACGCTGCTTTTTTGCTCCTAGGGAAAAGAAGGATATCTTCTTTTCTCATATAAATTAGGTACGGATCTGACAAAGTAAGAAAGGAAGAAATCATTAGAATATTGTGATTTTTTTTTTGTGCTATACTTAATACTAAAATATGAATGGCAAATGACGTTCAAACTTTTTTTTGGCCCAGAACGTTCAAAACTAATTAGAGTAGTTATATGAATAACTAAGATTACATAAAAATATCATGAAGTTGAATTGATGAAGGTGTAAATTAGACAAGCATAATTTTTTTTGGCCGTCTAGAAAAGCATAATGTTAAATTAAAGATTACCTTGAATTTTTCTTCCCAGAGTTTTATATGCTTTATTGGCACTTGAAGGATTACTATCCTCAATTTAAAAGCAATTATTATTCAACCCAAAATTCACCAAAATTGTTTTACTCTTTAATTTATTTTTTATTTTTTATATTTATTTAATTATTAAATTTTATTTTTAATTTTATGAGTATCTTTTATTTCATTAGCTTCTAATTATACCTTAATTTTATTTTAAATTTTTAAATCCAGTCTTTGATTTTATTTATTTATTATTTAGGCCTTGGATCTTATTTTATAATTAATTTTCATAACTTAATTTTATTTTATTTTAATTTAATTATTATTTATTAAAAATAATCAATATACTGTGTCAAAACAAAATCACTTAGCATTTTAGATTGTTTTTTTTACCAGAACTAAGCATTTTCGATTTACTATTCATCCAGACAGGTATTATTTTTGGAATAGGCTGCTGCTCCTTTAGAATAGGACTAATAAGTACGCCTTTTAAATTTGAATATGCGAAATGAGAGTTTCATAATTTAAATGAAATTAATGGAAAGTCTTGTAATTCTATTTAGTATGGAGTTTACTTTTTCTTATTTTTATTTTTCTGTCTCATGTTGTTAAAAGATTTCTGAATATAGTGCGAGAAAGCTACATCTAGAAGTTTAGATTCAGCTTCTTCTTTATTACTTTTTTTAAATGTAAAAAAAAATGACCGAAGGCACATCTCAATCTGGCATGACAAACATCGATTGATATATATAATTTTGAAAAAGCCAATAAATTATGTGGCCAGACTTGCATATATTACTTTTTGAATCGTGTGATTTGGTTATTTTTATTCAATTATTCAAATAATTGTGTGGTTGAATCGAGGTTATTTAAAATAAAATGATACAATATTTATCTTTTTCAAATACTTTTTTAATATATGCAACGCAAGATCATTTCAAAGATTGGAACAAAACATAGTGCACATTATTTATCGAAAAAAAAAAATAGTGCACATCACTGTCAAATGAACAAATATGCTACTATAAGTATGCCTATTGTATGATCTATTATTCACTCTCTTTGATATTACAAATTATTTTTAATTATTTTATACATATTAAAAAAATTTACTAAAACTTTTTAATATTATCTTTATTAGATTATAACTTATCTTAACTATATTTTTATTAATTCTTCTTCACCATAATTATTTAATGAGAAGTAAATACAGAATGAATATTTAATACTTATAAATTGACTTATATTTTAATTATAAGTACTTGAATCTGTCTAGAACAGGAACTATAATATAAAACAGAAGAAGTAAATGATATTTTATAAATTCATGCATCAATACTATTTTAATATAAAATTTATAAGGAGACCTTAGTGCTACTCTTCCTAGTTCCTAGCTTTCATGCAATTTTTTTTATCTTTTATCTTTCTTTGCATATTTTATTGAATTTTGTTCAATCATTCTTATTTCTTCAAAGTGTCCTATACATTCAATAGGATTTAAACCTTAAAAATTGTGTTCAATCTTTAAACATATTTTAAATTATTATTTATCTCATAAGTTATATAAAGAGAATCAAAATTGTATGAGTTTTGTCTATAAAAAAATTGTCTGAGTTTTTACATATTATTAGTATTATATATATATATATATATTTATCTCTCCTCCGGTTTGCCAAAAAAAACAAAGATCTCCTCCCATGCCCCATAAAAGTCGAGACTAATAATTATCTCTCATCAACAATGAAAGACCAAATCCGAGGCCTAGGTTCAAACAAAAGATAATTCACTAATCACTTTTACCCAAAAAAACGAAAAAACAAAAAACAAATTGATAATCGACCAATGAAAAAAAAAATAAAAAACTTTTTGGTGGGGCTAATATATGTACGAAACATGATTGGGTAAAGAATCTGAGTTTTTGAAAATGGAGAAGGAAGGGGAAGAGTGTGAAGAAGAAGAAAAAAGATACCTCAGAAAGCCAAGCATCTACACTACAAGGTTGGAAGCATGAAGGAGGGTTTGGTTGGTTCCTTGAATTGAAGTGCAAGATAATTGTATACGAAAATTGATATCCACTGGTTAATGCCCTCATGCTCTAGTGACACTCCAGATATTCCACTAATAGCATAATACTGTTTTGAGTGTGTATTATAATTGTTCCTAAAAATTTATATCCACTTTAAAGGGAAAAAAGTGTCATAGCGGATACCCTTTTTTAATTTTGGGCCAGATTCAACACACCAAGAATAGTATAATATATTATCTAAATTGAGCGGATAGAGTTAAAAATAATTGAACTCAATTATTGATTTTGGTTATAATTTAATTAATTGATATTTGGTTTGACGTTGTTAATGGCGTCACAAAGAGTTTTATCTATCTCTAGTCTTACTAATACAAATAAAGTAATATTTTCAAGAGTTTTAACTCTTAATGTAAACTTTGGCCCAAAAAAAAACCTCTTAATGTCAACACAATTACTTTTATTCAACGGGACAAGTAAGCCAGAATTCAGTAATATAATATTTCTCTCTATTGCATCTCTCATTTTTGTCAAAACAATTAGTCCATCCATTGATAAAAATTGTCTTTTTAGGATTTTTTATATAAATTAAAAAAAATTATTAAATAATCTAGAATATTATAAAATTTAATAGTATTTTATCAAAATAATTTTAATTAAATAATTTATTTAATATTAATAAAATTATATGAAATAAGTTATTAATATTTTATTAAAATTTTAAAATAATAAATATTATAAAAAATTTTAAAAATTCTAAAATAGAGTATGTCATTTCATTTAGTTTGATCTAATCCGTTCGTAAAAAACAATGGTCTAATCCAAATCATTTATAAGACAGACGGATGGAGACGTGTCAAACTTTGTTTTTGGCCAAAGATGGAGACGTGTCAAACTAAACAAAATGACTTAGTCATTTCATCAGAACAGATCTGAACCGTTCTTTTTCAAACATGGAATCGTAGTTGTTCGTTTCATGTTGTCTTTCTTCTCCATGCATGAGCTCTCATGATCCCATCCATTCACGTGTTCCACTAACCGTACAAATATATAGAATCGTCTACACTCTATACATATATGTATATATGTACACTTAAATAAGAAAATAATGTCTCTGTCTTTCGATTATTTGATTCTTCCATGTGACTCAATATCCTTAACAAAATTGAGTTAAATTTCGTAAATAGAAAAATTAGGATAAATAACCTTTTATTGAAGACTTTATTATTATTGCTTATTGGAATTTCAGCCTAGCTGTTGTGTCAAATTATGAATAAATTTTTTTCCAAGATGCATACATTGTATACTAAAAAAGTTAAGTCATTTTTCTAGACAAAAATGATCATTTATAAACGATTTATAAAGGAGTCAACTTACTAATAATCTTATAAACGATTTAAAATGGAGGAATTCAATCAAATATAATTTATTTCATCAATTAGTAGTTATGAATTTTTAGTTATTTGATTAGAGCAATTTATAATACTTAATAATTAGTCATATTGGAGATAATCAAATATCCATTCGGCAAGGAAAAATATCCGTTGTCAGGACTAGAATTCTAAACGTTGGGTAATTTCCATTTTGTTGTCAGTACACGTGCGTGTGATTCTTTGTTTATATGTTTAGTTATTTATTAATATTGTTTATTAATTGTAAATTAATTTGAAATTATTTATTTGTTGGTTCTATGATAGATAAAAAGGGTCTATAGAGGTAAAAGGTACATAGATGAATTAGAACTTCATCAACTAGAATATTTAGCCGCTGTCATCAAAGAAACTCTAAGGTTACATCCACCAGCTCCATAATTAATTCAAAGAGAGAATAGTGAAAGATGTGAAATCAATGGATATGAAATACCTCCAAAAACTAAGACAATCATTAATGCTTGGGCCATTGGAAGAGATCCTAAGAATTGGATTGACCCTGAGAGATCTGAACCAAAAAGATTCCTTAATAGTTCCATGGATTATAGCTTCAAAGGTTCAAGCTTTGAGTTCATCCCTTTTGGTGCTGGAAGGAGAATATGCCCTGGAATAGCATTTGCTTCATCTGTTTTACAATTATTACTTTCCAATTTGCTTTACCATTTTGACTGGAAACTTCCGAAAGGGATGAAGCCTGAGGAATTAAATATGGATGAATCTTTTGATCTTACGGTAAGAAGGAAAAACAATCTGAGTTTAGTTCATTTGCTATTGTGCCCTTAGGATTTAATATATTTAATACCTAAATGTTTTGGCAAGTGTTCGATACACTTGATTTGAGGAACCCAAAGTCAATAAAAATAAATAAATTTAGTTCTAAATTTAATATCTATTTAGTCTCAAATATTAAAGTTGGGGTTTTACAATCATATATTTGAAACGAGAATGATGCTAAGAGATTGAAATTGCATAAACTACTTAGTTTCATTTACACTATTTTTAATTTTTTTCTTAAACTATATTATATACATATATATTTCTAAAATAGTCATTTATCCGAAAACAGTCTAGAAAAAACTATATATCCCCCATACATAGTTTGTGCAAAAGGTGACACATAGCTAAGCTTTGATTGCCATCCCCTAAAACAAATAATTTGAGTTTAATTCACAGTCTTTGTGTATAGAGTAAATATAGTTGAAAAAGATCTAGATACTCTAGAGATTAACTCGATAGTGAACCTAATCATAGAATATTTAGTATTTTGAATTTTTATTAATTATGGGGATAGTCTTGTTGTCTTCATCCGACTGTCGAGTAGTAGTTAGGAACTCCAAGAAGTTAGATAGAGTAGCAGGTAATTAGAGAATAATGCTTTTTAATTTGTTTTTGGTTCAAGAGAATTAAAACTAGGGCCTACAATTATGATTTATTCTTTTAAATAACATTAAGCGAAAGTAAGGGTTTGGACCCTCAAAATTGATGGGAAATAATTTTGGTTTTGGCTGAGGTATAAACTGACACATTTGGTATGAGGATACAGACAACTGTGAAATTTTACATTTAGAAAATGGCACAATATTACTAATCAACCTTGTTTTAAAACATGTGATTAATAATTTTTCTCCGTAAAATGTATTAAGTCACCGGCATCAAATTAAACATGTTAGATCCATTAAAATTTAATAACGACGTCGATCCTCATCACATCTTAAAAGCAAAATTTGGTTAATAATGGAAAACCTTACACAGCATTCCTTGGGATTGCAGAAATTCTATCCATACTTAATTAATAAAAGCTATCATATGCTGACTAACACATGCCAATGAAAACACATCCCAATATTTATTATTCTTTTCTGATTCATTTATAAAATGGATTTATTCTCATCCTCTAACTATCAAACTGGTGACGGCAAATCCGGGTTATTGCCTCCAAATTATATATGTTTGATGCGATCGCATATTCAAATATACAACTTAGAATTTGTTATTTGTTTGTCTCTTCTTTTTTCGTTTGTGTTCTTGTTAGTGTTGCTGTGGATCGGACCATTATATTCTGTGACTGTTGTACTATTGTTTTGTTTTCTAATGCCTCATTTAGTATTTCTCAAAAAAAAAAAGAATATACAATTTAGAAGTTAATAAAAATATGATGAATGATTGAATCCAATTATTTGGTAAATCTGGCTTACCTTTCGTAGAATACTATGCAGCCCAATGTAGCTCAACCAAGTGAACAAAGATGTGTAGTTACAGTGACTACTAATCTCTGTATATGGTATATAATAAAATAAAACTTTAATAAATAAAATCAATATATAATTAAAACGAGATAGAGCCGTGCATTAGTCAAATAGTGTAACTCCATCTCTTTATCTCTTTGGGCTCTATGCCCTTATGTTTTTTCTTTTTTTTTAATTTAAGTGAATCTTATTTTTTTCTTATTTATTTTTTTTATAAGTGGGGTCTATTTTTTCCTTTTTTTTAGGTGATCCCACATTCTTTCTTTTTTTAAAATTTATTTATTTAATTCTAAAATCTATATTAATTTTAATTGATATTATTTTATATCAATTTTTTTATAATAAGAAAATTAGTGATAATTTTTTTAAATTTAATATAATTTAAAATTAAATAAAATGTCTCATGTGTCCCCCGCATCTCGCGGGAGAGGAAAATGGGATAAACAAGATAATTTATAGTTGGCAAAAAAGAAAAAAGTGGTTTATGAAGCCTAAAGCATGGGGACCCAATTAATCAAGTTGGTTTTAACATTTCATGACTCTCAATGGAATCTTAAACTCATACGGCCCAATTACATTGAAAAGTCCAAACTGAAAGCCCAATTTCAAACAAAAGATTCTCATCATAATTAATGAAAGGCCCAATATCCTAATTATATATATAGAAAATATCTTATTATAAAAATAAAACCCATTAAAATTATCTCTATATCTTGAATTAGATTAGTTTCTAGATGTTGATTGGAAATACCCTTAACATTTAAAAAAATAAATTGATATAATAAAAAAAATCTTCTTGGGAGGGAGGAGGAGGAGAGGGGAAGACGTAATACATGAATGAAACCAGTAGAGTGGGATATGTGTACCTTCCACGAAAGCACGTTCCCTGGTGCAAAATTTGAGAAAATTGATTAATCAAATTCAATAATTTCTAACAAACATCATTGCTTTAATCAATGCTTTTAGTTAACTATGATTATTGTAGCATGCCATTGATTAGATGTTTGCCAGATACCAGTTCGTTTTATTATTATTTTTTCTATATAGCAAATTCATTACTGACATACAAAGATTCTTACATACTCCCTCCGTTACATACTCCCTCCGTTACGTTATACAATGTACTATTATGAGAAATTCATATTTCAAAATATAGTACATTACGTGGATTACATTATGTTTTTTTTTATTGTATTTTCAGTATTGCCCCTAATAAGTAAGCTTATAATTTTATAGTTATCAATGCATTTAATGAAAATTCTTTAATGGTTTGATCAAATCATAAATGAATGAAGGAAAATTTTTCTAAAAAGCTTCATTCTTCACAATTACCAATGACTAATGGGAACTAAAAAAAAATGAATGAGAAAATGGATATAATTTATTAATGTAGGAAGTATTATTAAATAACAGTAATTTGAGAAATAATGGAAAAAAATTTCAGGTACTAATCATTATCTTAGTACATGTGTGGTAGTTGAAAATGCACTATAAACTGGAATAGAAAAAGTATTATTTACTAATAAAATCTTTACATTCAAACTCCATACTCTTATTAAATATAGGTTATATCCTTATTAATTGAACTTATTTTCATTGACTTATCATTATCAATTTTATACTAGTACATAAGAAAAAGTAGTGTATGGTGTACAAAGAGAAAGGTATCTAGACAATCTTCACATCTTTAATATTGTTGCAATTTCACTTGACATGGAAAATAAAGTCCTGTTTGGTACAAAGAGAAAGGTATCTAGACAATCTTCACTTCTTTAAAATTGATAACTATCAAAGAGTGTATCTTCTATGTTTGGTGTAATGGAATGGAATTATGTTGGAAATCCATTAATGGAATCCAACCCAAAAATTTATTCCCCAGCTGTATTGATGGAAAGGCACTATTAACTTAGGAATCATGAATGAAATATCTGAAATTCCCCAAATAGATTATTGTCTTTTTACCCGATAATTCAACGCTCTTTGGTTGGGAACCAAAGAGATTCTTTAATACCTCCTCGGATTACAGCTTTACAGGTACAAAATTTGAGTTATCCTTTTTGGTGCTGGAAGGAGAATATGTCCTGGAATAGCATTTGCTACATCTTCTTTACAATTATTACTTTCCAATTTGCACTATCATTTTGATTGGAAATTTCCGAAAGGGATAAAGCCTGAGGAATTAGAAATGGAAGAGTCATTTGGTGTCACAGTAAAAAGGAAAAATAATTTGAGGTTAGTTCTTATTCGCTGTAGCCCTAGGGCCAGTTTAATGTATTTATTATCTAAACGATGTTTTGGCAAGTGTTTGATGTATTTGAATTTATATTGGAGAAGCCAAAATCATTAAAAAATATATATATAGTTCTAAATTGAATACCTATTTAGTCTCAAACAATAAAGTTAGTGTTTTATGATCACCACTAGTAGAAAAAATCTTTTTACATCTACATTTTAGATCGGTTAAAAAAAAATCCATCTAAACAAATGACTGGCAAACTTTCTAGATTGGTTGTACGTATTAATAACCGATCTAAAAAATTATACTTTATATATTGGTTAATTCTACATCTAAGTTAGAACCATTCTAATAAGACATTTTCAATCATCTAGAAAGTGCACATTGTTCTAGTGTATATATTCAAAAAGAGAATAATAATAAGAGATCAAAATTACATAAATAACTTAGTTTCACTCTATTTTTTATTTTTTTTTCTTAAACACCATAGAAAAGACTATCTTCCATGAATGAGTTTGTGCCAAACGCGGCACAAAGCTAAGCTAACAAATTCATATATGATTATCATGAATGATAAAAATTCTCATCTCTTAAGCAAGTGATATGGATAAACATGACCCAATCAACCCGGTTAATCCTACCTGACCCAAACCAACCCAGTATTAAAATTATCGGGCCAGTCTGAGTTGCAGGTTGGATGAGTGGGCTCATTTATCCCAGACCGGCCCGCCCCCATATCTTTTTATTAAAAAAAAATTCAATTAATTATCTAACCCACCTATCACATCTCTCCCCTTTCAATATTTCCTCTCACCTTCCTCTTCCTTTCTCATGTAGCATTATCCTTCTATCACAATTTCTCAGTGTCGGTGGTCTCTCTCTCCCTCTCTCACGCATCTATCTCAATTTCTTGATGACCTCTCCACTCTCACGCATCAATCTTAGCCTTTTGGAAGTCTCTCCCTCTCCCACACATCTCAAATTCTCACCACTAGCATGGTTCTTCAACCTTTCACGTCATTGTTTTGTCACCATCACCATTCACATCTCAGATCTCGCGTCGCCACCCTCTCTTCTGCCTCCTCTTTGCTGTCATCATCAAATTTCACCTTCTTCGAATCTGCCTCAAATCTTGTTTGCTAAAAGCTGTGCTTTTTTTTTTTTCTCAAATCTGTTGCATTTGTAGTCTTGTTACCTTGTAGATGTGTTATTGACAGATCTAGCTTTACAATGGAACCTTCTTTTGCTATTATTTTTGTATTTTTATTGTCATTCCAGATCTCTATTTCTTTTTGTTGGCTCTCCATTTTTTCTTTTTTGTTTTTTTTTTTCCCGCTCTAGATCTTCATTTGCATCTCCTTTGTCTCCTTCAACGTGTCATTCTTCTTCAGGTTTACTGATTTCTACAATAAACCCGCTAGACCTGTTAACCCGACCCATGCAAACCTGGTTGTTCCTGTTCTATTCCCGGGCCCTATCCTCGGGTATGGGTAAACCCAAGTCCGAACCCGACTATGCTCGCCCCTAGTAAGTGATTAGATTTCGGTTCCTAGATTTTGTTATAAAGCAAATATACTATGATATCTGTTTGGATACTATAGTGATTAATTGAACCTAATAATAGAACATTTAGTATTTTTAATTTTTTTTATTAATTATGGGGATAGTCTTGATGTCTTCATCCGACTTTCAATTTCGGAACTACAAGAAGTTAGACAGAACAGCAGCTAAAGAAGAAAGCGTTTTTAATCTGAATAGTGGTTCAGAAGAAATAAAACTAGGGTCTACAATTATGAGAATTCATTTTTAAATAAAATTGAGCCAAAGTAGGGGGTTGGACCCTCAATGACTGACACAAAAATATGATTATTTTATAACTAGTCAATACTAACTGGCTGACTAAAAGAAATGCGGTATTAAATCAAGAAAAATAATAAAAAAAAAATATGCATATATGCCGGATTATCATATTAATTTGTAAGAGGATACACACATCTGTGAAATTTACATTGAGAAAATGACATAGTATTATTAATTAACCTTGTTTAAAACAATGAATGTATTTTTCTCCTTAAAGTGTAGTAAGTCAATGGCATGAAAAATGTTAATTTAATAACGACGTCGTTCCTTTTTCACTTTTTGCCACCAACGACGTCGTTCCTCATCACATATCAAAAGCATAACTTGTTTCTCAAAAACAATAACAATAACAATAATAATAATAATAAATAAGGCATAACTTGGCAAAACCTCGCATACAACTTGGTATCGCAGAAATCCTATCCATACTTAATCAGCAAAAGCGATCGTATTTGTAATTAATTAGTAACTTGCACATGCCAATGAAAACATATCCCATTGATTATTCTTTTCTTGATTTTATTCATTTATAAAAATGCATTTATTGTCATCTTCTAAGTTCTAACTATCAAACTGGAGACGTAAAATCTGGGTTAGTCGCATACATCTTGTACATATACTATAAATTAAAACTTACAGAATCTCTCTTATTTAATTGTACACACAGTTAGAGGAGGGAACTTACTAGAAGTATGATGAATGACATGAACTCAATCACACTATTAAGCTGGCCTGTTTTTCATACAATATTTAGAATTTTTTAATTAATTAACCGCCTGGGACATCGCATAAAATTGGAAAGGACGATATCACGCATAAAAATACTAATTAAACCACATGTGACGACAACTATACAATTTTGGAATTATTTGCACCCAACCCCGTGATGACGTTATGACAACGACTCCACGTGCTGCGAACAACTCTTTTTAATAATTTTATTACATAATTAAACATCTAAAATATTTAAAAATTTTATTTTTATTCTTATTTATTTTATTTATTTTCTTCACTTCTATATAAGTTATAAAACTGATCATTAAGATTTTATTTAAAATGAATAAAAAATTGGAGGGAATGAAATAATATAAAAAAAATAAAAATAAATCTAGATAAAAAGTATCTAAATTGTCACCTAATTTCTCTTTAAATTTTCTTTCTATTCTGTTTTCTCCTCATCTAAATAAAAAATAAGAATAATAAATTAATACATATCAAGAAAAAATTTCAAAAGATACGTTATAATATAAATTAAACGGACTGTACAACTTGACTACCCAAAATAAATTACAATTCATTCAACATGTGTCCGTGGAGATTCAGATCACCGTCTTGACTTTCTTATACGCTTTTTCCTCGCGATCCACAAAATATCTTCATCCAAAGAAAGCCCATCAAAACTGTGTAGTCAATTTAATTAAAAAATTTGTATATTAAGTGGATATATATATATATATATATATTGAGAGAGAGATCTGATAAAATTTTACATTTGTAAAAGTGACCTAATATATATATATATATATGAATTTATTAAGAGTATGTTTGATTAATATTTTTTTGTATTTAAAAATAAAAAAAGAATTGTTTAATAAGCTTGTATTTCATAAAATATTTTAAAAAATAAAAAAATAAAATAATAGAAAATTTATAACATCTTTAAGATGTTCTGCATTTTTAATTTGGAAAATATAAGAAAAGATAGAAACTACACATCTCATTAATAACAAAATTATAAATTTTGAGTAACACATTTAACACTTACTAGTTATAATTTTGATAACAATTATTTAAACAAATTTTTTATTTTCTAATTCTCAAAACTTGTTTTGTTACAAAGCTATTTTAAAAATATTAAAATAGAAAACACATTTAAATAAGCCCTAATAAACCTTGTTTAAAAGATGAAATGGATTTTTCTGCTTAACACTGTAGTCAACAACATGAAATATGTTACAACAAAAATAAAGGAGAAATTCATTAAAATGTACAGAGTCGAACCTCATGATCGTATAAATAATACTTCATTTGATCCTAAATATAGAGCATTTTATTTTAATTCTAAATATAGGACCCTTTACAATATATGAGATAATATTTATTATATATTTAAAAAAAATATCCCTATTTAATATATCCCAAGGAGAGTAAGAAAAAAATTAAATAAGGTTAGTTTTGGAAAAATATTATGATTTTTGGAGAAATAGAGGTAGTTAATTAATTTTAACTCACATTCATAATCCTGTGAATCGATTAAAAATGATATTATATTAAGAATCGAAAGAATTTTTTTTTTGGCCAACAATAAAATTTATGTCATATTAACAGAGAATCCAATTAGGTAAAAAAAAAACAACAAACAAAACATCAAAATAGAAGACAAACGAAAAAATCCACACAAATAGTGTTAGATAAGCTGGCTTCTCGAGATGGGAGGTGAATTGGTATGATTAAAAATTTTCTGCAAAACGTCAAGAAAATGAAGAAAGCAAAGGGTGATGGTAAAACAGAGTATAAATGAATAAACAGTAAAAATAATAGTAAGGAAGAGAAGACTCTGATATTTATCCTGGTTCCGTCTCTCAACTTGACCTATGTCCAGTCCCCAAGTTACCACTTGAGATTTTCCACTATTCTGCAAGAATTTCGTGGGCTTCTTGCAAATGCCACAGTACAAAGTTGACGCTCTGTTTCTAGAGCTCACACTGTCACTCTTTGCATTCTCACTAAGTGCTCCTCAATCCTTGTGATATTCCCTCACAAGAAAATCTTTTTTCCAGATGAAGATAAAATTGTGTACAGCTAATAAACTCTCTCAAACAGAGTGAATATGAAAGTTGTAGTATAAATATTGAAGTGTGAGAGTAAAAGACTTTGAGTAGATTATTTGGCAAAATTTCAGTATTTACAAAGTAAAATCGTTACTCACATCTTCAAATGAAGTTCTATTTATAGATTTCTGCCCCAACTATATATTAGAGATAAGATCTAGCCGTTAGAGACGTTACCCAACGATTACTCTGAGAAACTAAATCGTTAATGTGAATTGTAGGATACATTTTTCAGACTTGGTAAAATGAATAAGATTCCTGAATTTTATTAAAATATATAATGATTGGACCACCGGGGGTAGATGTGGTTAGTCAACATAGTGATGGCAAGAGGATAGAGACAGCCGAGAAATCATTTTACATTGAGAAAATGACACATAAACCTTGTTTGAAAAATGAAATATATTATTCTCCTCAAAATGTATTAAGTCAACGGTGTCGCACCCGAAAAAATGCGACGGAAGAAAAAAGAGAACAAATCTGGTTTTCTGGTGAAAACCGACTTGTGAGGAGTCGCCACCAAAATTTTGAGGAAAAATCTTGGGAAACCAAATTAAAGAGGAAAGGATGGTCTGCGTAACCAGAGTTGGATTCGGGAGTCGATTGTGTGTGGGGAAGGTGTTAGGCACCACACGACACCCGTTCCTAGGAACGGTTATCTTACATTGATTGTGTAAATTAATATGGCTTAAAAATATATTTTGGTTTTCCTTTTATAAATCACATGTGAGAAAGTGGGTAGAGAAAAAAGAAATTAAGAAGGTTTGGAAAAAAAAATGAAGAAAATAAATTAAATTAAAATTAAGGCTATTTCAGCAAAATAAGAAAGAAGGAATTGAGAAAATAAATTGGGAAAACATTTATTAAATTTAAGGAAAAACACCAAATAAATCAGAAAATATTTATTTATTTACAAAGGCGGACTTGACCCAGGATCAGAGCCTGGGGCCTACGTACCCTGCGATGGGGATCAAAGTCCACGTAGTTCGGGACTAGAAATGCGTGTCTGTTGGTTGATATTTTTTTTTTTAATTTTTGTAATAAGAGAAAGTTTATGAAAAATACTTTAACTTTTTGCAAACAAAACAATTTTCTGAGATGGAGTTGGTGTGTTTTAATTTGCAAAAGACAATTTAATTCCATTTTACTTCCTCTTATTTTATTTTATGTGAAAATATTTTTTCTTTTTCTTTGGTTTTTTTTTGTTTTAAAATGATATATTTTGTACTTTTGGAAAACCATCACATTTTTTTATTCTTTTGAAAATTTTTCTTTTTCTTCTTTTTTTTTATAACAAATGAAAACCAATTTATCTGGCGCAGACTCGCAGTCATGCCCGATAAACCAATTCCTGAATTACCTGCGAAAATTCTGAAACCTCGCGGCATAAAAGTTTTATTAACTTTTAAAGAAAAACTTTAGAAAATACTACTATATTTTTCCAAATGAAAATTTTATTATATATTTTTTAGAAAAATTAGGAAAAACTTGTTAAAATATTATAATTTATTTTTTTATGAAACATAATTATTTTTTTAAAAAGAGTCATTTAACTAATACATCTACGTGAATTCACAATTTCACGCGATGACTCGGTAAACTTAAATACCTGCGTGGGTTCTAAAAACTCACGTGGTGTAATTATATGAGCCACTCGTTTATTTATTTATTTTATTGTCTTATTTACTTTTTATGAGAAAAAGATATTTTGAAAGGAAAGGTCATTGGGACCAATTATAAATATATTTTATAATGCACTCGCGTAGCCCTGTGGCCTCACACGGTGCGGTTATTTTAGGGGCCTGCGAAAGTTCTAAAAGCCTCTGTGACCAATTTTTAAAGCAAATAAAATACACATTATGCCAAATATTTACAAACATATATGATTCTGGGATGGTGTGTGTTACTGTGCAAACTCAAACAACTTAGACACGAAAATAAGATGATTAGATGCAAACTCTAGTGTCTTCCTCATTGTCTTCCTTTGCTTTGTAGTTGATAGCTCTCATTTCCCATGCTTTGCTTGATGATGATGGCCTTGGTTTCTCTCAGACTTGGTTTATTCTTCAGTAATGCTCGCAAAGAAATAAAAAAAGGATTAGTATTCTCCCTGTGAAACTCTTTTATTTAAAAACTCAGGTATTTTTATAATATCAATCCTTAAGATTCAGATTATAAAATTTTTACCCAAAAACCTAAAAAGATGGACATAATCCAAGCCTCAAAACACGGGGCTCAAACATTATGACCACTCTTATCTTGATTTGCCCTATTGTCTACCATAACATACCAAGAGGCATGACATTTCATTAGCATCAGGTGAACAAATTAAATGCAATGCCATCTTTGGAATAAAAGAAACTCAGGAACTTCTCAGAGGATGCAAAGCATAAGTAAGCAATTACTTTCGAATTCACTAAAACTCATATGGTGGGATTCGTATACAGATCCATGCAGAGTACAAATTATATTCATGTTGAGAAGACAGAGTTCATCAACGCAGCTTGCCAAACACAGCATGATGCAAATCTTAGTCAGAAACAGAGCACCTAAACAGCTAAGGGAAACCTATTGTAGGATCAAACCATGCGAAATTTTTCGCTGAAGGCACAATACCTCATGATCAAATTTTTATAATTGAAACACAAAAAAAGTTTCTTTCGCTCTTAAACCAAGGGTATTCTGCACTAGGAAGTAGGAATATTTTGAAAAATAGTGAATGCCATAAGCAAAGCGACATAGACTACTTCCACTTTCTTCATTCCATCCGTCCCCTTATATATATATATATATATATCTCAAGACATGTTAATCCCAACATCGTTTTTAATGGTATGAAAAGATGACAGTCTTCAACAATCATTTATGAATAAAAAGAAAAGGCAAAATACAATAAGTTCCTTGTAGATGTGAAAAGAAATAGAAAAATTCAAAATAAATTCTAACCTGAGGAATATATTTTATAACTGTCATGAATACTTGGATTGAGTTGAAGATGGAGAGAAGCCAAAGCCAGGAGTGTTTAAGCAAAGCTATGAAGAAACAAAGTGACTTTCTAGCGGAACCGAACTCCATGAAGCCATATCTCCCTCTGTTCTGGCTCCCTCATGCTCGGCTCCACTTCCTTTGTTTTTTGTTTCCAGCCTTTTCTTCTGTCTTTTCCAATTTCGTGCTCGGCCCATTCCCTCTGTTTTTTGTTTCCAGCTCCAGCTCCCTCGGTTTCTTCTGTTTTTCTTCACCCGCGGCTCCTTTCATTCCTTCCTCTGCCGTGGATCATCCTCCCCGTTCTCCCGCGGCTGCTTCCTCTTCGTCTTCAACTGTCCCGTCTCCCCCTGTTTCTGCTTTTTCGTCATACACGTCCGTCCCTCTTTTCTTCCTCTTCAGTTTCGGCTCTCTCACGCGTGCATCTCCCAGATCTTCTCCTGCCCTTTCCTTCCATCGTGCTCGGCCTCTTTTCTTCCTCCCTCCGTTCACTTGCTTCCCGTGGATCGTCCTCAGCTTTCTCTCCCTCTGTTTCGCCCATCCTCTGGTCAGTCTGCCACCGTGCCTGTCTCCCCCAGTGCCGCGGTTGCTCTCCTCTGTTTCTCTCGGCCTCCTTGCTTTTTCCTGACCCGGTCTACTCTTCTCCTCCTCGCGGCTGTTTCTGGTTCTCTCTCGGCCGTGGTTGGTTCTGGTTCTCTCTCGGCCGTGGCTGTCCCCCTCTGTTTCTCTCCTCGTGACCCTCTCCTTCTTTTTTCCTTCTCAGACCCTTTTTTTTTCCTTCGCGTGCTCCCTCCATTTTTATGGTTGCCTCTCTTTTCTTTTCTTTCGGTTCACGCGTGCTTAGCTCTCCCAACCGTGCACGTCTCCTCCTGTTTTCCTCGGCTGCCAGTTCTTGTGTGCACGCCTCCTCTGCAGCTTTTTCTGTCTCCCGTGCTTCTAGTGTCTTCAGTCTCGTCTCCTCAGTCCGCGGCCTGACTCCCTCTGGTTTTTTTTTCACGCGTGCCTGGTCTCTCCTTTGAGTTCATGAGCTTGAGCCCAAATTAAGGCTAAAGTGACATTGGGCCTGAAATGCTAAATCCCAGCATTTCAAGCCCATTTCAGGCTCTTCCTCATTTTAAAATTTATTTTTTTTTTAAATTTTGCTTCTTAATTTATATTTTTTTTTATTCTTTTGTTTTTTTTATTTTTTACTCTCTTTTATTTCCTTTCTTCTTTTTTTTATTATTATTATTTTTTTTTCCCATTTATATATTATTATTTATTATTTATTTTATTTTGGTTTTGTTTTTTTTCATTCGGTTTTAGTTTTTTTTTTCTTCTATTTTATTTTTCTTTTATTTCCCCTTTTTTATTGTTATTATTATTCTTTGTTGTTTTTTTTTTGTGAAATGCCCAGACAAAATGGGGTGTTCACAAACGGCATGAAATTGAAAATTTGACAACGTCGATCCTCATCACATATTAAAAATCGCAACTTGTATGCAAAACCTCACATACATACCATTCCTTCAATGTATGTGTGACCATGGAGATCCCATATCCTATCATCTTCACCTTCTTCTGCTTCATCCTAGTGATCCATAAGCTATTTTTTTCCAAGAAACCCATCAAAACCCTACCTCCAGGGCCATGGAAATTACCTCTCATAGGAAACCTACACCAACTTGCTGGGTCACTCCCTCATCGTTCTCTGACAAATCTTGCAAACAAGTGTGGACCCTTCATCCTCCTCCAACTTGGAGAGCTTCCCCACATCATAGTGTCTTCCCCAGAATATGCCAAAGAAATAATGAAGACACATGATCAAATCTTTGCCAACAGACCCAAAATTATCGCCTCTGATATCTTTGGCTACAATAGGACAGACATTGTCACTTCCCCATATGGAAACTACTGGAGGCAACTTCGAAAGATTTGCACTTTGGAGCTTCTGTCAGCAAAGAGGGTTCAAACGTTCAGAAGGATAAGAGAAGAGGAGATATCAGCACTTGTGAGGGACATCTCTAAACAAGAAGGTTCAATCATGGACCTCAGTGAGAAAATCTACGCACTCACGAATTCCATAGTAGCAAGAGCAGCCTTTGGTAAAAAGACAGAGAACGTGAAAGAGATCCTGCGAATCATGAAGCAAGTGTTGGAGCTAGGCGCTGGGTTGTCAATTTCTGACTTGTATCCTTCGATGAAATTTATTAGCGTCATCACTGGGATGAGAGCTCAGGTTATGAAGGTGCACAAAGTCAGTGATAAGGTACTTGGGGACATCATCAAAGACCACAAAGAAAAGGGTAGTCATGATGTTGGAGAGGCAGAAGAGGATCTAGTTGATGTTCTTCTCAGAATTCAAAAGGAGAACGACCTCGAGATCCCCTTATCTCTCGACAGCATTAAAGGTGTTATTCAGGTTTGTCTGTATTAATCACTCAATCAAATATGAATGGAAGAGTTTCAAAATATAAATGTTACATATATTATGTATTATATATATAGAGAGGGAAAGAGACACACCTACCTCTATCAAATAATGTCATGAATCCCATTTACAGGATGTTTTCATCGCTGGAACTGACACAACAGCAACAACTACAGAGTGGGCAATGTCTGAATTGCTAAGAAATCCAGAGGCAATGAAAGAGGCTCAAGCAGAGGTATTAATTAATGTTTTAGGATGTTTTACATTAGTTTTTTAGGGTATTGCGGTTTTAGATTTTTTTTTTTGGTAGTAGCCTTTTTAGCATACTTAAATCTCTTAAATGTGATTTCAACTATTTAAATTTATTTTTTAATTTTTTATTTTCAATCACCAAGGCCTTGTTTGGTATAAAGCAATGAAATAAAAAGATAATAAAACCAACTTAGGTTGGTGTAAATACTAAGGATTTTTATCTCTTAAAAAAGTGATTAGAGGTTTGATACCCAACTTTTGTCAGGATTAGAATTCTAAATGTTGAATTTCTATTTTGTTGTATGTATGTGTATGTGGGGGTGTGTGATTCTCTGTTTATTTATTAATATTTGATTCATTAAATTAATTTTATATTATTTATTGGTTCTATGATAGGTAAGAAGGGTCTATGGAGGTAAAGGGTGCGTAGATGAATCAGAACTTCATCAACTGGAATATATAGCCGCTGTCATCAAAGAAACTCTAAGATTACATACACCACTGCCATTGTTAATTCCAAGAGAGAACAGTGAAATATGTGAAATCAATGGATATGAAATACCTCCAAAGACTAAGATAATCATTAATGCTTGGGCAATTGGAAGAGATCCCAAGAACTGGATTGATCCTGAGAGATTTGAACCAAAGAGATTCCTCAATACTTCCATGGATCATAGCTTCAAAGGTTCGAGCTTTGAGTTCATCCCTTTTGGTGCTGGAAGGAGAATATGCCCTGGAATAACATTTGCTACATCTGTTTTACAATTATTACTTTCCAATTTGCTTTACCATTTTGATTGGAAACTTCCAAAAGGAATGAAGCCTGAGGAATTAGATATGGATGAGTCTTTTGGTGTCACGGTAAAAAGGAAAAATAATCTGAGTTTAGTTCCCATTCGCTATTGCTCTTAGGGTTTAATGTATTTATTACCTAAATGATGTTTTGGCAAGTGTTCGATATACTTAAATCTATATTGAGGAAGCCAATGTCAATAAAAATTGTAGTTCTGAGTTGAATATCTATTTAGTCTCAGATAAATATAAAGTCGGTGTTTTACAATTTTACAAATCATACACGCACAGACACACACACACACACACATATATATATATATATATATATTTAAAAAGAGACTGCTACTAAGATGTTGAAATTGCACAAACTACTTAATTTCATTTACACTACTTTTTAATTTTTTTTAAACTATATTATATACTTATGTATTCCTAAATGGTATAGTCATTTGTCCAAAAACACCCTGGAAAACACTATCCCCCATGTGTGAGTCTCTGCAAATGATAGGACTCCCATCCTTTAGGCAATTGATTGAGGTTTGATTTCTAATCTTTATATATAGAGTAAATATAGTTAGAATAAGTATGGATACTATAGAGATTAACTCAGTAGTTAACCTAATCATAGAATATTTAGTATTTTTAATTTTTTATTAATTTTGGGGATAGTCTTGGTGTCGTCATCAAGACTAGCCGCCGAAGAAGAATGCTTTTTAATTTGATTATTTCGTTCAAAAGAACTAGAACTAGTGCCTACAATTATGAATATTTATTCTTTTAAATAACATTGAGAGGGGGTGAGGCTGGACCTCAAATTGACGGGAAAAAGTTCAGGTTTTGGCTGAGGTGTAAACTGACACAAAAATATTATATATATATATATATATATATATATAAAACTAATCAATTCTAACTCGCTGATTAAGAGAAATTAAATATGGTATTAAATTTGAAAAAAAAAATTTAAAAAAAATCTGTATATACGCCAGATTATCATATTAATTTGGTAAGAGGATGCAGGCGTCTGTGAAATTATAAATTGAGAAAATGGCAAAATATTATTAATCAACCTTTTAAAACATGAAATTAATATATTTTTCTCAAAATGTTGTAAGTCAATGGCATGAACCTTGTTAATTTAATAACGACGTCGTTCCTCATCACATACCAATAGCATAGCTTGGTTATGCAAAACCTCACATACCATCATAACTTGGGATCGGAAAAATCCTATCCATACTTAATTAGTAAAAGCAATCATATTTTTCTATTTTTTTTTTTTGCCAAATCATATTTTTCTAATTAAGTAAACTCGCACGTGCCAATGAAAACATATCCCATTTATCATTCTTTTCTTTATTTTTTTCATTTATAAAAATGGATATTTATTGTCATCTTCTACGTTCCCTTACTATCAAACTGTAGACGTAAAATCTGGGTTATTAGCATATCTTGTATATATACTATAAAACTCACAGAATCTCTCTTAATTAATTCTCACACATTTAGAGGATTCAAATATGCAAGTTATAGAACTTACTAAAACTATGATGAAAGATTGAACTCAATTATATTATAAAGCTGCCGTGTTTTTCATAGAATATTTAGAATGTTTTAATTAACCAGAGAAATCCTCCTGGGACATCCCGTGAAAAACTAGATATATAGAGCTTTTTGTTATTGAAGACTTTGTCAGTATTGAAAACTTTTATGCCTTATTGTGGGGTCAAATTATAAATAAATTTTACGATTTTCCAAAAGATATATGCCATGTGAGCTTTACATTGCATTTCTTGAAATTAATGATCCATTCATAATAAACTTATTTTCAAGGTTTGATCCGTTCATAATAAAGTTGAAGTCTTCTTATAATTTACGCTTGAGGGTTTTTGATTTACGTACTGTCCATTTTTTTTTGTGGGCGAGTGGGCTGGACCAGGCCTTTTAGTGCTTTAATCCTCCTAACCCATGTATTTAGGCCCAGAATGAATTGGCCGAGAAATACTGCATTGTGAAGATAGTTTTGGGTAAAGTTACATGATGCAGGGGTCCAAATTTTGTGCATTTTAGATTATAACTAAATTTACTCCGCACGTTCCAATTTTCAATTTTAATTTTCAATTTCAGGTTTTCTAGGTATATATCATACAAAACAAAAGGTAACTGCTATCAAATTTAAATCACTGATAATGAAGAAATATAATAAAATTCCGAGAAAGCTTTGAAGCATAAATATCAAATCCAATATGTGATTCCATTTTAGAGATTTGAAAAGGCAATGCATGAGTTGAAACTAACTGGCATGCTTAGAAAGTGAATGTATATTAAAACAAAAGACAAAAAGACAAAACTTATTATATATATTCATTATCCAAACAATTCAAAATTATATCACAAAAAATAAAATTACATAGAATTAAATATTAAAAAAGATAATAAGTTTAAGATGATATATGCACTCAATATACATTACATTTTTTTAAAAAAACATGAATATATATATATATATATTTGAATGATATAATTTGTCTAATTATGAGATGTCTCAAATCCACTAATTTCAAATCTCTCACTGTTTACTCCTGTTCCTTCGTATGTAGTTCAGAGCCAATGAATTAATAATTCAGATAATTCTCATAAGTCAACTCAATAATTTCAACAGACCGAAAAAAAAAAAAAGAACTCAATAATTTCAAATTTATAAAGCAATATGAAACAAACAAGTGAACCAGTCCACTAAAAGGTCATATATATGATCCCATATAAACAGAACAAAATTTTAATACAAAATCTAGAATTCTTTTTTTTTCTTTGCCAACAATACAAAATCTAGAATTCTAGCTAAAACTAAGGCCCCCTAATTAACAAACTAGCTTGATTTTTATACAACATTATGTTTTATATATTAATCAGAGTAACTATTAAATTGTAATTACTTATTATTACTTAGAATAATTTACAATTAGCAAATAGTTAATGAATTCATATTCAAGATAACCATCTAGCTGAGTTATTATAGCGCAAGAACCGTTTTTCATGCTCTTATTAAGCCAGAGAAAATGTTGACCAAGGCCACCGTTAGAGTCCCAGACTGACATGTTCGATTGAGTACGTATTTGCGAGTGATATATATCAAAGATTCGACCATTATCATAGACTTCTCAGAGTGGAGGAATAAGATCAAGGTCTCCACCGGCAAGAGAACTCATCGCCGGAAGTGCGTGGCCTTGCACTTTGTGAATAGTAAATTAAAGTTTATTTGTGTGGAGTTACTTGCTTTGCTGAGGGTAACGTGCATGATCGAGCTGGTGTGGGCTACCATGGTTTTAATTATCTTCCTTGTTTGATTTCTGTCTTTCCCTCTATTCACCATTGAAAGTAAATTTGCGAGTATTAAATATTTATTTTTATATTTATTTTAATAGAAAAAACTAAAAATATATATATAATTAAAATATATTTTAATTTAATAAAGATAATGTTAAAAAATTAGATCACATTTGATACATGCAAAAACAATAAGAAATGGGAAGGGAGTCCAAGTATATTTGGTAAACCCGAAATGCTTCCTCAAAGTATTCTGTAATAATGTTCATGTTGGAAAGATTGGCCACAAATCTTTCCATTAAAGAATGGATGGAAACATAGTATTCACTTGGGAACGGAGCCTTCAGCGTCCGAAAACGCCCCTCTTCTTTTGTTAAAATTGCCTAGAGGAAAATGTAACGATTTTTCCTTAGTTTTGTTGAAATTATAGAGACATCCATATTTTCAACACTTACACTTCAATCTAATTTTTAACATTGTTAAAAATATTTCATCAAAAATTCTAAAATAATTTTTTTAAAATTAAAATTCATAATAAAATAACTTAAAATAACTAATCTAACCTTATATATAGTATAAAATCTCTAGTTTCTATCCAATTAACCCAAAATGAATTTAAGATAATTCTATAAAATAATTCATGCTAACATCTCCTAGTGATTTCACATTAAAAATATAACATATTTTGAAATAATTTTAAATAATTAAGGATAGTAATATTTAAATGAATATGTTAAAATTACTAAATTAGAAATTAATAAAATTCATAATAAAATGTAAAAATGTGCATGAAGCTCCACTACGTTGTGAATAATTCAATTCATTTCCAGCTTTGTACAAATGTGTGATACTCATTCTAATTAAAAGTTAAAAAAATTGTAGAAAATATTATTAAATAAACTTTTATATAAAGGAAAGGTATTTTAGTCTAAAGATAAGATTAAAAATAGCAGGTTAATGGCTCATTAACGATTGGACAGATGAAAATAAAATCTCAAAAATAGATGAGATATCTATGTAACCTAAGTTTTAATTTTAGAGAAGCTATGAAAGTTTTCAAAACAGACGAGATATTTTTATAATTAAGGCAAAACGTAAGGAAAGTCGGAATATTTTATTCAATTATTTATTTTAAATAGGAATATAATTGTCATTTCATATTATTTAATGCATATACCAAATAAAAATTATGTTAGAATTTCATCTATTTTCCTAACATGTAAACCAAATATATTTTATCATTCTCATTCCTATTCTCATTATCATTACTATTCACATTCATATTTCTATTCCTATTTCTTCAAAAAAAATGTTGCCAGTGTATCAAATGGGGTCGGATAAATTTTGCAAAATTAAAAAATGTTAATTACTTTTAACATATTTTATGTGCAAAATTAAATCACTTTTAATAGGAAATGGAAGGAGTATTTATTTTTCACGTCTTTTTTCCTTTGTTTTCTTGTTTCTTGATTCAGTTTTCTTTCGTTTGCATGCGGCTGGACTTGTTCATGTACGTTTTGTTGATTTAGTTAATGAAGTACTCTTCCTATTGCCCAAAAAATAAAATAACAGACCGCATGAAATGCGTGACAGGAGAAATCCATTAAAAATTACAGACTCGATCCTCATCGTACATACAAATAATCATTAAACCACTTGAGATGACAATACACAATTTTTTATTTATTAGAAGGAAAATTTTATGGCTCACCGCCACTGTATCTCACCAATTTACATCTCAAAATTTGATTTTGTATCAATTTGTCTCAATTTTAATTTTTGACTATTAGATCAAAATATTAAATGGTCCAGATTAATCATAACTTCATTAAAGAAAACTAAGGTTTCAATAATATTTTTTAGTTATCGATCTATACGGTTGTTAAATGTCACTCCAACGATTAAAAATTAAATTGAGACAAAATAAAATTAAGAGAATTCAAATTCTGTGTATCTCACACCTCAGTGTTGAGTATAAAATGGACAACTTGGTTACGTGCAAAATCTCACTTTAATTCCAATTCCTTCAAAATATTTGTAACCATGGAGATTCAAATCTCATATTCTATCATATTCACTTTCTTATGGTTCTTCCTTGTGATCCACCAGCTATCTTCTTCCAAGAAACCCATCAAAACCCTACCTCCAGGGCCATCGAAATTACCTCTCATAGGAAACCTACACCAACTTGCTGGATCATTATCTCATCGTTCTCTCACAAATCTGGCAACCAAGTATGGACCCTTCATCCACCTTCAACTTGGACAGCTTTCCCACATCGTTGTGTCTTCACCAGAATATGCCAAAGAAATAATGAAGACACATGATCAAATCTTTGCAAACAGACCCAGAATTCTTGCCACTGATATCATTACCTACAGCAGTACCGACATTGTCTTTTCCCCATATGGAAACTCCTGGAGGCAACTTCGAAAGATTTGCACTTTGGAGCTTTTCTCAGCAAAAAGGGTGCAAACTTTCAGAAAGATAAGGGAAGAGGAGGTATCAGAACTTGTGAGGAACATCTCTGAACATAAAGGTTCTGTCATGAATCTCAGTGCAAAAATCCTCACGCTCACGAATTCCATAGTTGCAAGAGCGGCCTTTGGTAAAAAGACAAAGAATGTAGAGGATGTCCTGCAATATATGGAGTGTTTGATAAAGCTGAGCTCTACGTTATCGATTTCTGATTTGTATCCTTCGATCAAATTTATTAGTGTCATCACTGGGATGAGATCTCGAATTTTGAACGTGCACAAAGACAGTGATAGGGTGCTTGAAGACATCATCAAAGACCACCAAGAAAGGAAAGGCCACAATGTTGGAGAGGTAGACGAGGATCTAGTTGATGTTCTTCTTAGGATTCAAAAGGACGATGACCTTGGGATCCCACTATCGCTCGACAATATTAAAGCTGTTATTAATGTTAGCCCTCGTTCACTTTATTGTATAAATATTAGAGTTTACAAAACAAAATTTTTAATCTTCTCTACACCTCACATGCCTCCCTCTTATCAATCATGTCTAGAGGTATATGCGAAAGCAGATACCTTTTACAGGATGTTTTCGTTGGTGGGACTGAAACAACAGCAGCAACAGCAGTGTGGGCAATGTCTGAATTGCTCAGAAACCCAGAAGCGATGAAAGAGGCACAAGTAGAGGTATATGCGAAATTAGTATTTTGGATGTAGTATTACAATTAATTTTGTAGGCTATGTTTGTGTCTATGCATGAACATGATTCCTAGTTTGTCAGTTTCGTTATTTATTATTTATAAAATTGAAAGTTTTGAGTTGACTTATGAGAGTTATTTCAACATTAGGTAAGAAGAGTCTATGGAGGCAAAGGGTATGCAGATGAATCAGAACTTCATCAGTTAAAATATTTAGGTGCTATAATCAAAGAAACTCTTAGGCTACATCCACCTATCCCATTGTTGGCTCCAAGAGAGAATAGTGAGACTTGTGAAATCAATGGATATGAAATACCTCCTAAAACAAGGATTATCATTAATGCTTGGGCCATTAGAAGAGATCCCAAGAATTGGAAAGAAGCAGAGAGATTTGAACCAAAGAGGTTCCTTACTACATTGGTTAACTACAACTTCAAAGGTTCAAACTTTGAGTACATTCCATTCGGTGCTGGACGAAGGATTTGTCTTGGAATCACATTTGCTACACATGTTTTAGAATTGTTACTTTCCAATTTGCTTTACCATTTTGATTGGAAACTTCCAAACGGGATGAAGCCTGAAGAATTGGACATGAACGAGTCTTTTGGTGCCACAATGAGAAGGAAAAATGATCTTAGTGTAGTTCCTATTGACTATTGGCCCTAGGGTTATATGTATTTATCACTTGAATGATGTTTTGGCCAATGTTGAATGTACTTGGAGTCAGCATCTATGTACTTCTAAATTTAAGAACAAGTCTGTGAAAAAGCTGTTGATGAAGTTGATATCATATAATCTCCCAGCTTATCCTCATTTCTATTTTTGTTGGCATTAATTAAGGCTCTGAATCATCAATTTCTTCAAAATGTCTCTCGATAAGTCAGAATGTGTGTTCAAGTTGGCAATGAGCCATCCTAAAATCAACTCTGACAATGCAAAGATACAAAAAGCAGCTTCTGCCTTTTGGCATAAATCACGTCCAAGAAGTCATACCCGAAGTTTGAGATCCATCCATGGCTCTAAAATCCTTGTCACTACCCTATGATATGATCTTTCTTGAATCATTAAATGGAAGAGAAGACTAACTTGATTATTAAGCAAGTTATTTGAGTTCCTTTTTCATTGCTTCTTTTTTTAATAGAAAAAGATGCACTACTAAACAAAAGGAAACAGAAAATCCAAAGGTTACATCAACTTTTCATCATCTACCACCTTTTTACACCAAGGCGGGGGATGATTAAAAGTACAAAAATCATAATCTATATTCCTAGCTAATCTAATTAAGGTAAACACATACATGTTAGCTTCTCTATACATATAGTTAATAGTTATATTCCAGTGCCTGTTCATCATTAGTTTAACTTCATGAACTATATCAATATAAGGATGATCTATACAATCTTGTCTAGTAAGGAGGTTGACAGCATCAGAACTTGTTGTAAATACTTGTATTGATTGTAATCCCAAATCCCTTCCAAGTCGTATTCCTCTTAATATCCCCATGAGTGCCACAACAGCTGGAGGGTAAGATTCTGTCGTTGCAATGAAGCCAGCTTTCCAATCAGCGTTATGGTCTTTGATTACACCGCCATAAACACCCATCCCATCACTGTTGATTGTGGTAGTAACATCTAATCTGTAATGTCCCATTTCTGAAGGAACCCATTTTCCTTGGAAAGTCTTTGATGGTTTTCTCAAGGTAAATGAGAGTTTGGGGATTAGGCTATGTTTGATTGGGGTTTATTGGGGAGATTTTAAGGGGAGGGGAGAGGATTAGAGGGGATTAAATTCTCTCCCCTTGTTTGGTTCTTAAAATTGAAGGGGATTTAATTCCCCCGAATCCCCTCTCCCATCCCTTTGTTGCTTCCTCTCAATTTAGGGATTTTTTTGGAGGAAATTGAGTTTTGTTACTCAATCCCCTCCAATTCCTTTCTGAACCAAACAAAGTTTCATTAAAATTCCTTCAACCCCCTCCCCTTAAATTCCACCAAATAATGGAATTTTAAAATCTTTTTAATCCCTCCCCTTCAATTCCCTTTATTAAAATCCCTCTAATCCCCTCAATTAAACCAAATACAGCCTAAGAGTGTTCTTGTTCCACCATATTCTTCGCTTGCAAAACATTTGTTGCACCTACAAGTCCATATATCCCAACAAGTATAGGCAAAAAGGTTACTTCAAGGTACCTTTCCCGTGAAGTCCCTTCCAGCCTCATGTTTGAAATTCCATCTTTTCATTGCTTTTCGCCCTCATGCATAGCGTTGGCCAGCAATGTGTCATCCACTTTTCCAGTCTTTGGTTGTAATGGGCCGAGCTCAAGTTGATTTTTTAAGCCCAATAGTAGATTTTACCAAGCCCAATAATTTTCCAAGACCCTTTGTAAATTCTTAGGCCTTAAATAATTAGACCTGACACCTTAACATTTGACCGGGTCAGAAATTGCCTCATAGTGGAGAACATTAGGCACGTCTAATTCACGTGAACAAATATAAAATGATGTACAAGGCATGATTTATGTAGCGATTGTATAATATATTTGCTCATATTTCTTGCTTGCATTGAGAATCAATCCAGTTTTTTTTTAATATATTCTGTTTTTCTTTATTTCATTTTCTTTATTTTTTTTTCCCTCAATTTGGATCTTTCAGGTTAAATCTGAAAGGCTTTTATCTATTAATTTATTTATTAATAATAAAAGACGCAACTTTTTTTAGTTATTTTGTCTCCGTTTAACTAAAATGAAATAAAGAATTTAGCTTTGTTGTCTCTTGGATTTTCGTTTCATACTAAATAATAAAATTCTGAATCAAAAATAAAATAAAACTATATTTTTTGGTGCTTATAAATAATAACATAGCAGAAGCTTTTTTATTAAAAAAATATTGATTTTTAACAAAATTTTAAATAAAAAATTTAAAATCCACATTCAAGTAGTAAGAAAATATAACAAGAGATAAAAATAAAAATAATGCATGATATTTATATATACGTTTATAATTATTTTTTATTGCTTGGATTATTAGATATATAAATCGCATTGTTCATAAATCATCATCAATATAATTCATTTCTTAGATCTCATGCAAGACTGGCCTCTAATTGATGTATGATGGTAGAAAAGAAAATAAGTCATCTCAATATTATTCTTTCATACCTCTCAACATATGCAATTTTCTCCATTAATTATAATAAAATGGTTGAGAAAAGAGCTTACAGATAAACAATATATTTAGGTTAATTATCTGTATTTATTATTATTATTATTATTACTACTAGTGCTACTGTAAAATATTCTTAGAAACAATATCACAATATTTAATTTACGAAGAAAGAACAGAAACAAAGAAGTGAGCAAGAGAAGGAATTGGAAGAAATACTAACCAAATGAACAAAATCTTTTATTCTAAGCTTATGTGTTGGTGACATTTTAAACTACTCTATCAATTTCCTCCCATTATTATTTATTGTTGTCGTGTGAATGAATCTCATCAACAATTCATCAAAATCTCATCAATAATTTATTTTTTCAATAGAAAAGGGATGGGTTAAAACCCATATAGAGATTACACAGCAAATTTATCCCTATCCACTAACTTCCTGCTATCTACAGGGATACTAGTAAATAAAAAATAATCAACATTAAAATCATAAGTAACCTTAGCCAAGTAGTTCACATTATTTGTTAGTCTCTATGAAAAAATGACAAAATTGGACTCTCCAGTTTTTGGATAAAACACTACAAAAAAATTAACTTTCAACGAGGATAAAAGTCATCGCCAAATATTTTTAGTGGCAACATTTTGTCACCGCCAAGTCACAGAATCAAGTCCTGTAGCTAAATGTTTACAGCAAACCACCAAAAGCTCACATTTAGTTGCGATAATAGTCATCACCAAATAATAAAATAGCCATCAACAAAAGTATGTCGTCGCCGAAGATCAACCTTCAACGATGACATTTGGTTGTCGCTAAAGATATGTTTTCAGTAACGACATGAATAGCCACCGCCAAAAGTCCATAAAATCAATGGTAGCAATATTGTCCTTAGTGATTATCTATTTTTAGCGACAACTTGATGTCGTCGCTGAAAGTGTAATACACTATTCAATGGCAACAAAGTCGTTGCTGAAAAGTGAGAATTTTTTTAAAACAACTTCTTACCCAGAAAATTGCTTCTATTTTGTTTATTCCTAAAGTGATTGAGAGAAAAAAAAAAGAAATAATTAATACAATTAAAATTGGAACTTGTAACATATAATGGAAATAATATTTACATAGATAAATTAGCTAAATAATTTAGTATATATGCTCAAAAGTCTAATTTATATCAACAAAATATAAACATTTATGGGAAATATAAATAGCTTATATGGCTAAACTATCTAGGATTGTATATCCCTTGCTTTAGTAGTTGGAGTAGGATTAGGTGCAGTGACAAGATTATGAGATTGTCCCTAAAAAGTTAATAAATTCAAGCATCAGATAGGGTATTACATATTCAATAAAGTATTACCTATGTCAAAACACCACTTAGAGACAAAATAAAGAGCATAAAGATTAAATCAAAATTTAGACTCTTACATATTCAATAAAGCATTACCTATATACAATTTAGACTCTTGGACTACAAACCAACAAATGTTACAATTAATTCAAAACACCTAATTTAGAATTTCCCGAGATCATAGCTTAAAGACAATGACAAAAATAAAAAATAATCATGAAAACCAACAAAGGTTACAATTCAAAAGACCAAATTCAGAATTTCTCAAAGATTATAACTTAGAGACATTGACAGAAATAAATTATAATCATAAACTATGATGACAATGATTATTATCATGACTGACTACCAGGGTTTAAATATAAAAAAATTAAACTCACAACACCTTGATAGACCATATTATCACCAAATATCCTACATCACTAAACACATTCAATTTTTTCTGAATGCAAGTGAGGCATTTTGATTAGATAAAAGTTTATACTGTGAATTATGAAGATTTAAAGCACAAACACTCTAGAGACTTTAAAACCTAATCAATGCACTCAAAGATTAATCATAGAACCAAATTAACAAAATATATATTATATCTTAATATATTCTTATCGGTCATTCTTGTATGCATATGTCTTTACACATATCTACCATCATTTTGTCCAAAATTTTCAACTTCTGCTTATTAAGGGACAAGAATAATAGAAGTTATGCTACAAAAGAATTATCTTGAATTTGAAACAATCATTGACAATTATTCAATTATACAGTCAAATAAAATTCACATCGTCAAAGGTACATATGTCCCTTAATAAATTATTCAATTGAAATTCTCATTTCTTACTAATACCAATAGATTTCAGTCACCTTTATGCTGACATATAAGAAACATACATAAATCGTAGAGAAAATTCTTGAAACATATATAATGAAATCATGAAACAATGTAAAATAAAATATGTGCAAAGTTTATAAATACCTGTTAGTAGGAAACCAAGATAAGTTCCACCTTCTGCTGTATTTGTTCAATCTTATGCTCAAGTTGTACACGTTCTATTTCCAATAATGCAAGTTCATCCGCACGATCTGCTTCTATCCTTGCTTGCTCCTCATCAAATCTTCTCTAGCCTTCTTCTTCTATTTAACGACGCAATGATATCACTATAAAAGGATTGGTCACCTCAGGATGGGCTCTCTTCCTTGTAGGTTGAGCCCCACGACCTTTCCTTCTGATATGCCCAGATCTCTCGGTAAGAATAGTCGCTAATATCTCATCAGATGTCATTTGGGAGTGACTTACTTCTTGTTGCTGTATGACTTCTTGAATGCATCCTTGAAATTAAAGAACACTAATATAATAGAAATTAAATTATACATTAGCTTAGGGTAAAATATAAGAATGAAGCACATACATGAATCTCAGAAGACGTTGGATCTACCCACTCACGCCCCCCATCTGCAATCTTCCTTGTATACTACAAATCCCATAGTTGATCAATTGGTAGTACATCTCCTATAGTGGGGTCTCTCTACAAAACATAATGTACAAGGACAAATAGTAATTTTAAGTTAGAAAAAAAAAGAAAAAGGAAGAAATAAAAAAGAAGAGATATTCAACTCACTTCATTTTCTTCAATCTTAACAAATGACACAGGACCACAGATATGCTTTGTTAATTGTTTTTGTCGATTTATCTTATCTCTTGCACTTTTGTCCTACAGTAAAATTGGTTATTGATCAAGATTCATAGAATGAAGTAAAAATTTTAAGATTTTATATTAATAATAAGGTACCTTAAATGTGAAAGTTTCAAAGTATGTCAAAAGTCACTCCCAACCCTTAGCAGTAACGCTAGAAGGTCGATTCGCCAACCTTTCTTCATTAGTGGCATATGCCTGATAGTGCTTGTGCAATTTAGCCTTCCAATTTGTAAAGCCAGCTTGCATTGAGGCAAAGGCAATTATCTTATCCCTCTCTTCATTTTCTTCTATTTCTAGTTCAAATTTTTCCTAAAGCACAAATAAGTAAGTATACTTGTTATGAAAACATAAAAAAATATGGTCAATAAATATATTTGGTATAAATATTACCTTTACTTTCAACCACAACTCCTCATCATACTTTTGGAAGTTATTGCTCCAATCACCCTCTCGAAAGGATATTGTAGTCCTCAGAACTAAACCACAATGGCTATCAAAAGCCCTAGCTCCTGGTCCCATAACTCTTGACATGGAATCATGAATTTTTACTTTAACTTTTCCCCCAAATCTTGTTTTCAAATCTAATTGTTTTCCCCTATAAATGCCTCGACCCCTCTTACTGGAATTGCAAGATCCTATCATTCATTCAAAAAGAAAAAAACATTTAAATGTGACAAGTTATGTGAACTGGTTATCTATATTATGTTCCGTCTAAAAGATAATCTTTTGTCTCAGAGAGAATATTTCGTCTAAAGACCGAGAATCTATTCCACCTTCTTTTTTTCAGTGTCCCCGGTTTACATTTATCTTTTTTCCTTTTATTCACCATCTCTTGACCGTTAAGATGTAACCGTCTTCTCCCTATAATCCCTAATTTATTGGGATATTTCATAAATTGCCATTATGGAATATCACGCTCTTTTAGTGTGATCCCTGATTTTTCGCCCTGCAGTTATGATTCTGTGACTGTTATGATCTCATAACTGTTATTCCTAGCCGGGTGTTTTTGAGATAAAACAGCTTTCGTAGAGAAACCCGTATATGACCGAGATATTGTTCAGTCGGACGATCATTTGGCCATACAATTACTCGGCCTTATCATTCGATAACCGATGTGTTACTCGGTTCGTAGCGCTTAAGCTCGGCCTCCGAATTATAGCTCGGTGTATATGAGCCCGGAAGGCGAGGCTTCAAAAGAGCGTATATCCACCTCGGACTTGTAACCTCGGCACGTTCATTTCGATACGTACACTAGCCCCCCAAGCCTCGAGTCCAATCTGGATGAGAGGGTTCTGAATTGTGTGGTCGGCTAACAACTGGCTTTTTGAATTTAAATCGCTTCAGTTCCTTAGGGATTCCAGAACCTTCCCATAGGCTCTTTGACGTTTTAATTTTCAAAACGGTTATGCGCTTACACGTACAGCCGCGTGCAGCGTCATTTAATGCTGCGTCTTTTCGTCAGCCAAATCACGTTACCCAATGGTGACGATTGGCTCCCCCAAAATCATGATTATTTTGCTCGTTTTCGAGGAGAAGGATACATATTGGACTTGGGTGCTCATCCTCTTATTTCATCCTACCTCTGCTTTTCATCTTCTTTGAATCTCTTCGTCGTCTTTGACCTCCTTTTCCTTGCCCCTTCCGTCATTTTTCCAGGTACGCCCTCTTCTGTGTTCTCCCCTTTTCTCAAGTACTTCACATTATTCTATACTTTTCCCATTCACCATGAGTTCAAACCGTGGATCCGAGGCATCGGCTGGGTCGTCCTCTCCTCAAATCCTGATAGAGAGAGAAGTTCTGGGCATCGGAGAAGAACTTTCACCATCAAACTCTCCCGTCCCCAGCACAGAATTAAATTTTCATCCGGCCGACTTTCCAACCGAAAGGGAGGCTTCATCTTCGGCTATGGCAGTGCAAATGGCCGTTCAAAACCCCCGAAAGGTTATTCCTAGAGTTCAGAGAGATCCAGTTCCTGACATTCGGCTTCCGGGATATTATTGGGTAAAGGGAGAAGTTGGATCTTATCACTCTAAATTTCGGACTGCTGAATCGATCATAGAAATGAGGAAATCCATCCCTCTGTCTAGCAGACAAATTGAGGAGGCTGTGGTTGCCGAGCCGTGTACAGAAGATGAGCATGTTTTTATGTCGGCACAACGAGGGCAAACACATTTTACTTATATGTATAAAACATTATTTGAGTCACTGGGAGTTGGCCTTCCTTTCTCGGAGTTTGAATGCGCTGTTTTAAGGGCGTTGAACGTAGCTCCGACTCAGCTTCATCCCAACAGCTGGGCGTTTTTAAAGGCTTTCGAAGTCCTGTGCAGAAAACTGAACATGACACCGACTGCTCCCAAATTTCTCTACTTCTACCAGATCCGATTTGGAAATAAGATCGGCTGGATTTCTCTCAGTGGTATGAATAAAAAGGGAATAATCGGTCCATATACCTCATCCTACAAAGACTTCAAAGGAAGTTTCTTTAAGGTGCGCCCAGCCGAGGGATACTCAGACATGTTCTTTGATGAGAGAGGACGACCCAGATTTCCTTTTTATTGGACTTGGACTCCTATTAAGTTCCAGTCCTGGAGTTACGAGGATATGTCGGCATCCGAAAAGGAGGATGTCGGCCAGTTAAATAAATTACCTCGTCCTCTAAACTGTAAAATATTACTTAGGCTCCCCTACTCTTCAACCCCTAATAAAGATTTTACACGTGAGTGCTGATTTTTCTTTTCCTTATGCAACCATACTTACTTCAGCTTCTAATATATGCTTTCTATTTTGCAGTGGTGATGGGGAAATTTAACTGGCGTTCGATAAAACACATGGCCCCATCATCTGGACCAAGTGCCGAGAAGTTGCAGGCTCACCTGGATAAAGAAGAGAGAGGTCGCGCTGAAGTAATAGCAACAGCTGAGGTTGTTGAGATTCCCTCCTCTTCACGAAGCCCCCCAAGCAAACGTGCTCGACTTCTGACCACCGATGAGGAGCCTGTATCTTCAGCTCACCAATCTCCTCTGCCTTCTCCTGTTAGACGCTCGCCTTCAGGCATTGATCCAAACACTGCCAAACTTTTCACGAGTAGCGTCCAGGGAATCGGTGACAAAGAGACCTTGCAGCGATTGGGTCCCAAAGCTATTTTGGAATCCATGTCGGCTATGGCCTCGTTTTGTCGGGAGGAGTTTGAGGAAAGCAATCGCCGTCTAGAGGCTGCTAAGGTCGAGCTTCTGGAAGTAACCAACGCGAAGGACAAGGCTTCCTCGGAGCTTGCCGAAGCTTTAAAGTCTCAAGCAGCTCTTCTTCGGCAGGTAGAAGAATTAAAAGGGTCCCTCGATGCTGCCGAGATGAAAGTGCAAGGGGTTGAAAAGGAGCGAGATGCCCTGACGACTGAGGTTGCTTGGGCAAAGAGCGTTGAAGCCGAATCCTCGGCCCTTGCTGCTAATTTGCAGAAAGATTTGGAACAAGCCAAGAATAAACAGGCCGAGCTTGAGGCTGACGTTCAGGAAGCCGTGCAACAAATAATGAAGGAGCACGTAGAGGGCTTTCATAAAGCGCTTCGTCAGGTGCATCTTTTCATGCCGAAAATTGAGCTCTCGGCATTTGATGTAAATAAAGACGTCAAAGATGGTATGCTTGTGGATGAGGAAGAATTGTAGGATATTCCTACAGCTTCGGACCGCCCATCTCCTTGACTGTCTATTTCTTTCCATACTTGGATGTATTGTTCAAACTTATTTCTAAGCAATGATAACAATCTTTTGCCGATTCCTGATGACCTGTCCGTGTTGAAATTTTTGACAAAGTTTAACATAATCCCGTAGTTCGTTCTCGACTAAAATTTAATTTAGCCTCTCGGTTCACTTTTGGCCGAGTTTACGATAGAAACTTTGATTCATACTTGACCAAATTTCAATTCCCCGATTCACACTTGACCGAGTCTTTAACAAAAATTTGGTTCAATCTTGACCAAATTTACTTCGAGTGCTCGGTTCATACTTGACCGAATTTTTAACAAAATTTTGGTTCAGACTTGACCAAATTTAATTCGAATGCTCGGTTCATACTTGACTGAATTTTCCTCGATTCACACTTGACCGAGTATTGGTTGTAGACCTCGGTTCATACTTGACCGAATTTTCATTTCCTTGATTCACACTTGACCGAGTATTAGTTGTAGACCTCGGTTCATACTTGACCGAATTTTCCTCGATTCACACTTGACCGAGTATTGGTTGTAGACCTCGGTTCATACTTGACCGAATTTTCATTTCCTCGATTCACACTTGACCGAGTATTAGTTGTAGACCTCGGTTCATACTTGACCGAATTTTCCTCGATTCACACTTGACCGAGTATTGGTTGTAGACCTCGGTTCATACTTGACCGAATTTTCCTCGATTCACACTTGACCGAGTATTGGTTGTAGACCTCGGTTCATACTTGACCGAATTTTCATTTCCTCGATTCACACTTGACCGAGTATTAGTTGTAGACCTCGGTTCATACTTGACCGAATTTTCATTTCCTCGATTCACACTTGACCGAGTATAATAAACATAACCATGAAAAAGAATTTCCCTTTATTAAAACAGATAGGCGTGCCTCGTTAAAACCTTCTCGGCCAAAACCCTCTTTTGCATATTTTGGGACAAAAGACCGAGTTAGGAAAAAGAGTACATCACCTTCCTTGTATACATCAACTAACTGAAATAATTTTTGAGGTGAGAAGCATTCCATGTCCTAGGGATTGCTTCTCCTGACAGCTTTTCTAACCTATATGCTCCATTGCCCAACGCTTCAGTAACCCGGTAAGGTCCTTCCCAATTTGCAGCTAGTTTTCCCTCTCCGACGTTCTTCCTTGCTTCACTCTGCTTTCTCCAAACGAGATCTCCACTAACAAAACTCCTTGGTTTAAGCCTAGAATTATAACGCCGAGCTGCTCTTTGATTACAAGCTTCTTCCTGTATACGTGCGTTTTCCCTGACCTCCTCGGATAGATCTAGTTCAACCTCCATGTTTTCCTGGTTCATGTGTTGGTCGGGAAGTATTCGCCTCAAGGACGGCTCTCCTACTTCCACCGGGATCATTGCGTCTGCTCCAAAAGTCAACCTAAAAGGAGTTTCTTTGGTGCTTGACTGAGGCGTGCAACGATAGGCCCAAAGGATACTCGGCAATTCCTCGGCCCAAGCCCCCTTTGCCCTTCCCAATCTCTTCTTGAGTTCTCCGAGGATAACCTTGTTCGCCGCTTCTGCCTGTCCATTAGTTTGGGGATGCTCGACCGAAGACACTCGATGCTTGATACCGAGCTGTTCATAGAATTGTTTCAAATTTCCATCAATAAACTGCCTTCCATTATCAGTAACCACCGAGTGAGGAATCCCATACCGACAGATAATATTTCTCCATACGAATTTCCGTACTTGCTGTGCCGTGATCTTAGCTAACGATTCCGCCTCAATCCATTTAGTGAAGTAGTCTATGCCCACTAGTAAGAACTTGACTTGCCCTTTGCCCATCGGAAAAGGTCCGAGAATATCCATTCCCCAGACCATGAATGGCCACGGAGACGTCATTGTGTGCAATTCTTCTGGCGGTGCGTGGCGCAGATTACCAAACCTTTGGCACTCATTACACTTCTTGCTATACTCGGTACAATCAGCTCGCATAGTGGGCCAATAATAACCGGCCCGGATTACTCTTGCTGCCATAGATCTTCCACCAGTATGCATCCCACACACTCCCTCATGGATTTCGCTCATAACATACTTTGCCTGTTCAGCAGTGAGGCATTTTAAAAGGGGAGTTGAGAATCCTCGCCTGTATAAATCTCCTCCCATTATTACGTAATGGGAAGACTTCATCTTCAACCTTCTTGCTTCATTTTGGTTGCTGGGTAAGGTCCCTTCGGCCAGATAGTTCCAAATATGGGTCATCCAATCCCGATCCAGGCTGTCTCCGATCATAACCTCATCAAGATCGATACTGGGCTGATGTATTGTTTCCCTGATGATTGTCTCATGTTGCCCGAGCTTCTTAACATTAGCCAATCTGGATAACAGGTCAGCTCGCGAGTTCTCTTCTCTTGGAATGTGCTCAATAGCAAATTCTTGAAAATATTCAGTTAATCATTTTACCTTGTTCAAATACCTGGCCAGCTGTGGATCTTTAGCCTGGTAAGCCCCCGAGACTTGTTCAGAAACTAACTGTGAATCACTCCGACACCTAACTTGCCTCGCTCCCACTTCTTTAGCTAGTTTTAACCCGGCAATAAGAGCCTCATATTCGGCCTGGTTGTTGGTGACCGAGAAGTCGATTTTAAGAGACTGTTCCAAAATTAGTCCACCAGGACCTTCCAGAATAATTCCCGCACCGCTCCCTTTAGTATTAGAGGAGCCATCTACATAAAGTGTCCATCGGACCCCATCTTTGGAATCGACAGATGGAGTAAGTTCGGCGACAAAATCAGACAAACATTGCGCCTTAATTGGTCCTCTAGGCTCGTATCTTATACCAAACTCTGACAACTCGACTGACCACGAGATCATTCGTCCGGCTAATTCGGGTTTCCTCAAGACTTGCTTTACAGGGTGGTCGGTTTTCACAATAACCTCATGACTTTGAAAATAAGGTCGTAACCTTCTCGCCGATGTGACCAGAGTCAGGGCTAACTTTTCAATAAACTGATACCTCGTTTCAGCGTCGTGCAGTATTCGGCTGATGAAGTATACCGGTATCTGCTGCCTGCCCATTTCTTGTACCATCACCGAGCTAATTGCATGTTCGGTCACCGACATATACAATAGTAATTCTTTGTTGGGTGTCGGCCGATTAAGTATCGGAGGTGCTGAGAAGAAACCTTTGAAATTCTGAAACGCCTGCTCGCATTCCTCATTCCACTCGTACCGCGCTGCCTTTTTAAGCAACTTGAAGAACGGCCTAGCTTTCTCTGCTAACCTCGGTACAAAGCGTGATAGTGATGCTAGTCGCCCCGTCAGTTTCTGCACTTCTTTTATGTTTTGGGGGCTTCTCATGTCAATAATAGCTCGGCATTTGTCGGGATTGGCTTCAATACCCCGATGTGTTAACATGAATCCTAAGAATTTCCCCCCGTTAACTCCGAATACGCATTTCTCAGGATTTAACCTCATGTTGTACTTCCGTATTCTTCCGAACACCTCTCCAAGGTCGGCAGCATGCTTGGAGGGATCTTCGGACTTCACTACCATGTCGTCAACATATACTTCCAAGTTTCTCCCGATCTGATCCTGAAATATTTTATCCATCAACCGTTGGTAAGTAGCCCCAGCATTCTTCAGTCCGAACGGCATCACCTGATAACAATAATTAGCGTTCTCAGTCATGAACGCGGTTTTCTCCTCGTCAGGGGGGTACATCCTTATCTGATTATACCCCGAGTAGGCATCCAAAAAGCTGAGCAGGCCACATCCTGACGCTCCATCTACAAGCCGATCTATGCTCGGGAGGGGGTATGTATCTTTCGGGCATGATTTGTTTAGGTCGGTGTAATCCGTGCACATTCTCCACCTTCCATTTGCCTTCTTTACGAGCACCACATTAGCCAGCCACGTTGTATACTCAATCTCTCGAATGAACCCAGCATCAATCAATTTTGCAGTTTCTTCCTTCATTGCCTTCCGCCTTTCCTCGCCTACCCGCCTTTTCCTTTGCGCTATTGGCTTAGCTTCAGGGTACACCGCAAGTTTGTGGCATAAAAAATTTGATCAATTCCCGGCATATCCGAAGAAGTCCATGCAAACAAATCAGCATTGTCCTTCAACATCTTTGTTATCTGCTCTTTAATCTCACCTCCGAGTTTACTCCCGAGACTGGTGCACCGGTCTTCACCGGCGAGCTGAAATTTCTGCAATTCTTCAATAGGCATTGGTCTTTGGTCCCGCGCATCAAGTCGAGGATCAAGTTCCACCAAATTTACTGATGCTGTATCCTTTTTCATATGTTCACTGCCGCCAACCATCCTTCTTCTGGTGACTTTTAGACTATCCATATAACATTGTCTTGCCACCTTTTGGTCAGCTTTTATTGCAATTATGTTTCCGGTCGCCGAGGGAAACTTCATTGTGAGATGCAGAGTGGAAACCACGGCGCCGAGCTCGTTTAACGCAGGTCTACCTATCAAGATATTATAAGAAGTTACTGCATCAATTATAAGATACCTGACCATAATGGTTTTTGATCCGAGATCTCCACGGAAGGTGGTCAACAGCTCCACGTATCCTCGGGTGTGAACCTGTTCTCCGGCAAAACCGACCAACGGATCGTGATAAGGCCTGATCGTTTCCTCAGGTATCCCGAGCTTCTGGAAGGTAGAATAATACAATATATCCGCAGAGCTTCCCTGATCTATCAGTGTCTTTCGGACGACATAATTGGCCACCTCCACTGAAATCACCATGGGGTCGTCCTGATTAGGATCAACTCCTTCGAAATCCTCATCCGAAAAGGTGATGGGCGGAGAACTCCGGGGCACCCGGGGCATAGTCGCATTTACCGCCCGAATGTTCCTCAAGTGTCTTTTCCTAGCCGAGCTGGTTGCTCCTCCTCCAGCAAACCCTCCTGCGATAGTGTTGATAACCCCTCTGATTCTGTTCCCTTCCCTACTTCGAGTGTCGTCTGGTTGCACTCTTTCTTTATTCGGTTGCCGAGGTTCCTCTTGACCTCGGGTCTGACTTCTACCACGACCTCTTCCACTATAGGAGGATCGACTTCCGTGACCCCTCTGTATGAAGTTGCCGAGATGACCAGCCTGGATCAATTCCTCAATCTTGTCTCGTAATGTCCAGCACTCCTCGGTAGTGTGACCATAATTGCGATGGTACCTGCAATGCTTTGACTGATCCGCCATCTCCGGGGTATGTCCGGGGACTGGGAGCCGTATCAACTCGGTATTGCAGGCTTCATCCAAAATTCGAGCGCGGTTGGTGTTTAATGGAGTATAGAAGTCATACTTCGGTCCCCGACTAATACCTTCTCTCTTAAACTTCCCCTTTTCTAACGTCGGCCTCAGACTTCCACGACTGCTTGATTCCGTTCGCTTGTCCAGATCAGTCCTGACCCTATTTCTAAATTTTGACACCTCCTCCATTTGTATGTATCCAGCTGCACGATTTCTAAGCTCATCCATGTCGGCAGGTGGTTTTCGACATAGATGGTCGGCGAACGGCCCCGGCTTGAGAGCCATCAACATCGTGTGCATAGCTACCTCAGGATTTAGATCCCGGATCTTTACCGAGACTGACGAGAAACGCTCCATAAAACTTCTTAGGGATTCATCCCTCTCCTGTCGCAAGTTTACCAACGCAGCCGAGGTAAGCTGATGAGGTCGGCTGGTGGCGTACTGTGCTCTGAATTTATTGACCAATGTTTCAAAACAATCAATAGATCGTGATGGGAGCCGGGTATACCAACTCAGAGCCGCTCCTTTCAAGGACGTAGGGAAAACCCTACATAAAACTGCATCCTCATTTGTGAACAGATTCACCTGCGTAACATACGCATCCACATGCTCATCAGGGTCGGTGGTACCGTCATATCTTTCTAAGTTTACACCCTTCCATCCTTTTGGCAATGGCGTCTCCATAATGCCATCAACGAACGGATGTCTCCGGACAGCCTGCTTGTCGCCTCGCAAATTGTCAATGTTGGTTTCTAAATGGTGTGTTTCCTCCCGTCGGCTCCCCTCATGATATGACCGCTGAGCTTCCCTGTTGATATTCCCCCGTTCCCCTCCTCGAGGAAGAGAAGTACTTTCATGATAGCGTTCCTGCTCCAACTGTCTGTTCCTTTCACGCATCTCCTCGTTCTCCTTTCTTAATACCTCCATCTCCTCACGCATTGCCCGGATGACAGGGTGGTCCTCCAAAGAAGGCCTGTCTTCAGAGCGTCGTTCTCCTGCTCCCGCACTGCTCCTGGTTCTAACCATGATCCTTGATGGTGGTGGGATAGTTTTTCTCGGCCCCACGGTGGGCGCCAAAAATGTTCCGTCTAAAAGATAATCTTTTGTCTCAGAGAGAATATTTCGTCTAAAGACCGAGAATCTATTCCACCTTCTTTTTTTCAGTGTCCCCGGTTTACATTTATCTTTTTTCCTTTTATTCACCATCTCTTGACCGTTAAGATGTAACCGTCTTCTCCCTATAATCCCTAATTTATTGGGATATTTCATAAATTGCCATTATGGAGTATCACGCTCTTTTAGTGTGATCCCTGATTTTTCGCCCTGCAGTTATGATTCTGTGACTGTTATGATCTCATAACTGTTATTCCTAGCCGGGTGTTTTTGAGATAAAACAGCTTTCGTAGAGAAACCCGTATATGACCGAGATATTGTTCAGTCGGACGATCATTTGGCCATACAATTACTCGGCCTTATCATTCGATAACCGATGTGTTACTCGGTTTGTAGCGCTTAAGCTCGGCCTCCGAATTATAGCTCGGTGTATATGAGCCCGGAAGGCGAGGCTTCAAAAGAGCGTATATCCACCTCGGACTTGTAACCTCGGCACGTTCATTTCGATACGTACATATTATATAAAGTTAATGGAAATTTACTTGCATTGCTAATGGGGGAAGAGCCTTGATGTGTCCCATGAAGCTATGGTGATAACTGTTGAGGAGAAGTATTAGTTTGAATCTGAGGAAGTGGAGGTTGTGAATGAACATGATGTGCTGTATGCCAGGAAGCCACTTCTTCTGAGGAATTAGGCCCTCCCCGTCCAGAGGTAAGACCTCTCCATAGTAATGACATCTTACATGAAAGTATAATAAAGGAAAATATATATATATATATAATTAAGGTCATTAAAACATATTGTAAGACAAGAAGTACATAACATCCCTAAAATGCATATATCAATTTACAATAAAACTACAATATTTTCATATATTTGAATCTTCTGTGTCACTTTCAGTAGTATCAATATCTTCTAATTCATTCTCATGTACTTGATCCTCTTCTGTATCACTATCATTATCATCTAGCACATCTTCTTCCTCACTATCTTCATACGCTGGTGATGTTATACTAGTGTCATCAATGAATCCAAGCTCCTGAGTACTATAATTATTTCTTCGAGATGATTGACCCTCCTTAAAGCAAGCTTGTGGCTGTATATCATCTCTAAATAAATCAATAACAACGTTTGGTTCTATAGGACTTTCATTGTACATATTCAAGTCAATCACCAACTATTGATAAGCTTCTTCGTCAACCATAACATTGTCTTCATTTACATCATTACCACCATCCTCAAGCGGCATTTTGAAGAGGTCACGTGGATTTGTTTTCACAACAACAAGCCAACCATGCTCAATAATATCATCCACGTAAAAAACTTGATCTACTTGAGATGTTAAGATAAATAGTTCATTGGTGTCTAATAAATATCGAGTATTTACACTTATAAGCCCATACTGGTTAACTTTATATCCCCTACCAATATGACCCACATCCCACCAATGGCACTTAAACAAGTATGATTTTCTATTCCCTATGTAAGACAACTCATAAATATGCTCCAACACACTATGGTTCAGTATTGGTTACACATATGAAAGGTCATTAAAGTAATTAACATAAGGACTTAGGTTTAAACGACAATGACCTACTCGTGCTTGAAACCAATCAGGAAACTCTTTGTAATGTCTTTGCTCAATTATTGAACTTTGAGCTTCGAGCTCCTCCCTATGTTCCCTACAAATTTTTTACACTTGTTAGAAAAATACAAATTATAGCATTATAGACTTGTTCGGATGTATGGTTAACTTACTTTATATATGGCCATACTTCTTCACAATTTTGTAGCACATACATTCTATTTTAATGAAACTCTTCGTCAAAAAGAGGGAATGATTCAGAATGTCCTTTTGCTTGACCAACTTTTGTGAATATAGAAAGGTCATAGTTATCATTAAATGTGCCATCATTCCTATGTGGCATATTTAATTTGGATGAAAAATCTTTGAAGTATTGTGAGCAAAAAGTGAGACTTTCCTCCACCAAATAACCTTCTGCAATAGAGCCTTCGGGTCGAGGCTTATTGCGAACATATGATTTAAGTGTCCGCAAATAGATATAACAAGAAGTAACAATTGTTTGAGTTTATTCCAATGATAAATGATAAATGTAACTATGAATGAAAAGATTTACACAAGCTACCTTTCAATTGGGTACATCCACCGATAATGAACTAGTCCACCAACTTTTGCCTCTCCTGCCGAGTATACTGGCAAGTGAACCATGATGTCAAAGAAGGCAGGTAGGAACACAGTCTCTAACTTGCATAAGGTTAATTCTATTTAACTCTACATTTTGTCAAGTTCTTCATTAGTCAAATATTTTGAACAAAGATTCTTGAAAAATTTTCTCAACTCTATAATTAGTTTGCACACATTCTTGGGCAACAATCCACGTATTGCAATGGGAATTATTTCTTGCAACAACACATGATAGTCATGGCACTTCAAACCAAATAGCTTTCATTCACAAATGTTGACACATCTAGTAATATTTGATGCAAAAGTGTCAGGTATCTTTAAGTTAGCCAACAAGTTGCAAAGGATTTTATTCTCGTTGGGGGACAATGTGTAAGAAGCAGAAGGCTTTCACCATGTATCTTTATCATCTTGATATGCATGCAGTTTACTTCTGATGCCCAAGTCTTTCAAATCTTGTCTACTTTTCAATGTATCCTTTGTCTTCCCAACCACACCCATCATCATGGACAATATATTATCAGAAACATTTCATTCTATATGGATCACATCGAGATTATGTCATATTAGTAAGCTTTTCCAATAAGGCAATTTGAAAAAAAAAAAGCTTTTTTTACCTCTAATTCTATGCATTAGTCAGGGAGTCATGCTTTCACTTTCGCTTTGTCTTTAGATTTTGACCTTTCCCGAATGTCACATTACCTAATCATTGTAATTGTCTAAGTGCATCTTCTCTAGTTAAAGGTACAGGTGTAACCTTATGTTCTTCTCTCCCATCAAATGCTCTCTTATTTCAGTGCCATGGGTGATCAGGTGGAAGAAAGCACTTATGTCCCATGTAACCTAACTTGCTCTTTAATGAAATGCAATGTGTGCCTTTCTGGCAACATGGACATGCAAGTTTGCCTTTGGTTGACCACCCTAAAAGGTTTCCATACGCAAGGAAGTCATTTATTGTCCACACAAAAAAATAATTGACTCACATTTTGGCAACTCTAACAATAAAAAAATAATCCAAAAATAGTATAGAACTTTTAGTATGTAATGACTTGCCATATCACATATATAGCTGCACAATATGAAATATATCACTAAAATAATTTAAAACCAACAAGATGAGTAAGTCATCTTAACATTTAAGTTAAACTACACAAATATAAAATATTTTTGTTTTTTTTCTTGTTTGAATGATATATTTCATCTTCAAAAGATGCAAAACAAATAGAACACATCAATGAATCCCTAGTCTAGTTCTTTAAGTTTAAAAAGGATAAAAGGACATGACTTATTAAGTTCTCGGTCAAAGGTTCAAGAATGAATAGTTTTCTAAACTTTAATTGGCTCATGCTAGAGAAGTTGTCAGCAATGAATAGTATTCTAAAATTTAACTTCCCACTAATTAAGACAAGTATCATGAATGGAATAAAATTAAGCTTTCATATCATTTTTAACAGATCTTTACCTTAAAAGCAATAATTTTTTATTTGTAACAACCACACAACAAAAGAGAAACACCAAGGCAAGCCTTACAAAAAGCACCTTGCATAGCAATTAGAGCTTGTAGGCCATGAAACAAATTCTATTTACTACAAACAGAGTTAAATAAGATAGCAAACAGTTAACCAATGGAACAAATTCCATTTACTACAAACATAGTTAAGAATTGTATTTTCAGGAATAGAAAATGGAAAAGTATAATCCATTGACTTTGGCAAGCCATATACAGAACTATCAAAGGTGGACTCACATTGAGAGATTTCCTATCAGGGGCTATGTCTATGTCATGGAAGCACCACCGATCCACTCCAATTTTAATTTTAAAACTAGCTTTACTATACTCTAATATTGCAACAATTAGCATCCAATTAATTGCTTACCACTCCCTTGCTCTCATAATAATCATCAAGTGCCCATTTGTATTTTGACTCATCCAACCCAAACCATCGTGCCATGATCATCCAAACTTGAGTGCACTGGATAAGGAAAGGTAAATGAATTTACTTACCAAGAATAAACAAGAAACTTAAACAAAAAAACCTATATAGAACATTTATTGGCTTGTATTTTCTTAAATGATGATAAGAAAGCTAATGTAAATTAATAGAATTTATGAGCATCTAAACACCAGAAATAGAGTGTACTCTAACATTACTTTAAAGAAAAACCAGATTGCAACTGTCCCTGATTTTGGCATAAATACTTAGATCTGTTTTTTCCTTTTCCAGCATTAAGAAACATGCAGTGTTTCCAATAATTTTCAAGTCATAGTTTCCATGCCAAATCCTTAATATACCCAATCTAAGTCTGTCATCTGTGTTCATTTTCACTACTTCTACAAAGACGATATGACCCATGATTAAATCCATTACATCATCTTCTCAAAAAATGAAACGACACCTACAAAGTTACTGCATTTCTTACTAAAACTCTCCAAAGCTAGCTATTCAAAGATTTAGAAAAACCAAAGCTACAACTCAACAATTAGCTAATGTATGACTTCTTTCATTGTCAACTACTGTAAGAACATTAGAAATATCCCAGGAAACTAGAACCTCAAAAAAAATAGTTGCCTTCTGACCGAAAGTGCAAACATCAAGAATTTTTCCTTTTCACGGACTAACAAGCCTTTTCATCACATATATCATTATGTTACCACAACCACAGGAAGATACAAAAATTTTCCATCATGGATAATATGAAGACTGAAATTACAAAAAGTATCTCGTTTGAAAATCTACCTAACATACCTGTGAGAGAATAAGATCTTCACATAGTCAAAGAGAGTAAGGGCTCAAAAGAGAGACTACAGTAGGGATTGAGAACACTTGCTGCATGTTCAAAGTCGCAACTATGATGGAGGAATGCGATGGAGGCAACTCGCAGATATGAGAGACGTTGACAGGGGAGAGGGAGGTGGTAGATGGAGGTAGGTCGCAATAGCAGAGTCGTAGTTGGGAGACCAAGGCAGAGGCAACACGGAGGCAAAGGCGATGGATGGAGGTAGGGCAAAGATTCAAAGGCCACACGAATGGAGGTGAGGCAATAAAGGCTACAGAGTTGCTCGCAGTTATGGGCTCAACTCAGAGACAAGGAGAGGCGATGGGTGGAGTGGAGGCAAAGACCTGGGTGGCTAGGGTTCAATGAAGGAAGGAATTGGGAGGGAAAGAAGGAAAAAAAGAGGGGGAAAGAAGAAAAATAGAATAATGTTGTTTCATCTAAATGGGCCAAAATTCAAAACTGGAAAAATAGAAAAGACTATGAATAGAACAACTCATGTTCATGCTAGATACCTAACTAGTTTTTATTTTGAAGACTAAATAATCCAACATACTTGGTGTACTCAATTTTAACTAATTAATACTGATTTCAAATCAATTTTTAAAATTTAAAGTTAGTTTTCTATTTAATTATATATATAAATCTTAGACTATTTTGAAAGTATACTGTAAATACTGTATTTTGTCCAAACTCTATATATAAAATTAGAAAAATAAAATTTTGATTCAAATTTTCCTTTTAATTTCAATTTTATGGCAAATTTTCTAAAATTAAAGAAAATCCAAAAAAAACAAAAGAAAAGAAAATAAAAAAAAAGAATCATTCCCCTACTCTAAGTCCTTTTCTTTAGGATCCAAAAAATATATTTCCTTTCTTTAAGGATTCTCAAAAAATAAAAATCCTACATTTTAGTCTTAAAAAGAAAAATCATATCCTTTTCTTTTAGACTTCTTATCCAAATCCAACATTTTTTCTTGTTGGTCCAAAGAAAAAAAGAAAAGACAAAAAGAAGAATCATTTTCCAAATCTAATCCCTTTTCTTTATGATCCAAAAAATATATTTCCTTTTTTTTAGAATTCTTAAAAAATAAAAATCCTACTTTTTAGTCTTAAAAAAAAATCATATCCCTTTCTTTTAGACTTCTTATCCAAATTCAACTCTTTTTCTGGTAGGAATTAAGAAAAAATGTAAAATTAAAAAAATAAAATTTTGATCCGATTAATTTTAGAAAGAGCCATGGGGATTTTTTTATAATCCTCATAGGCTTGCAGGATAACTACATGTTGTGGGAATCAATAGGTTCCCACATTGTCGGTCACTTTGTGTTAACCGATTTAGATTTCAATGGCCCATTCATATTTTCTTAAAATAAAAATAATTAAATAATTTGGATAATAGTACCACATGAGGTTATTTAACACCTGTGGTTACTTAATTCAACTATACCACCATGGAGAATGATAGATTTCCATGACTATGTTGGTTAGATTGTGCCTCTCAATATTATAAAATTTTTTTATAGATAAAGCATATTTTAAGAAAAACCAATCATTCATCAATATAAATAAATATAATATATATATATATATATTAAAGAAAAGACGTATATCTATGGGAGAATTTGGGATCTTCATGGATATTTAGGAGATCAATTTATTATATGAGACGATGATTCTCTGCAGGTATATCAATTATAAATCAATTTTTCTAAAGTAAAGGAATAAATCATGTAGGAGATTTTTGAATATTTTTGATATTTTAAACAATGCGAATAAATCATTTAACAATATAAATAAATATGTTTTACTTTTGTTCTTTTATTTTTAATTTTTTAAAAAAATCTTTATTTATCTGTAAGAGATTTTGGAATCTTCACAAATATCTAGAGAATCAACCTATTTTATAAGATGATGATTCTCTGCAGATATATCAAGTATAAATAGATTTTAAAAAAACAAAAAAAAATAATTATTATAATGAACATATAAAGTTTTTTAAGCAAAATAATAAATAAAAAAATAGGTGCTTTTAGACTAACAAAATTTATATATATATATATATAAATCTTCCAAAAATATAGATAGCATAATAATATATTTTATTCTAAGAAAACTCATTTATCTATGGGGGATTTTGGGATTTTCACACCATGTGAGATAATAGTTCTCTATGGGTATATCAATTACAAATTGGTTTTCCCAAAATAGGAAAATAAATTCTATGGAAAAAAAAACCTTCGATAAAATAAAAAAATAAAATATTTTAGAGTTAAATAAAATAAGAGTAAGTAAGTTGAATTAAATTATCTTTTGTAAATTAAAATATATTAATCCAAATTTTAGAAAAAAAATTTATTTACAAAATGATAAATTATTTTCAATTAACTGCCTCTTGCCACAAAAAACTAAAATAGATAAATAAATATCAACTTATCGATATGTATTTCTGGTCCGAACTACGTAGACTTTGATCCCTATTGTAGGGTACGTAGATCTTAAACTCTGATTCCGGATCAAGTCTGCTCTTGTAAATAAATAAATTATTTTATTTTATTTTTCTAATTTCTTATATTTTCATTTTATTTTTTTATTTTTATTTATTTTTACTTTATTTTTTATTTTTCTATTTTATCTTATTTTTATATTTATTTTTACATGTGAATAATTAAAAGGCAATCAAAATAACTTTTAAAAGTCATAAAAATTGCATAATCAACTTAAGGTAATCGTCTTTAGGAATGGGTGTTGTAGGGTGTCTAACACTTTACCCACTCACAATCGTACTTCTAAACCTAAATCTGATTCGCAGATCATTCTTATCCTTTTTCAATTGGTTTTCCAAAATCTTTCTTAAAATTTTGATGACTACTTCTCCAAAATCAACTTTCGTCATGAAAGTCAATTTTCTCTCTCTTTCTTCATTTTCATGTCATCCATGTCGCATTTTTTAGTGTGACATATACTCTCATATTTGAATTTTAAATAGACCCATTTATTGTTTATTTAAGCAATACTATTGTTTATTCTTATTATAATAAGGGTATGATTTAAATCATTCATAAATTATGAAGGTTGATATAAAACTATAAAAATCTAATGTTGAGCTTCTCCAACGTTTAGAAAGACATGATAATTATGTGATTTTAAATATATAATTACATCTATGTTCCTATATTTTGTAACAGAAATATCATGATAATGAGTAAATGATTTATAATACTGAAGTTTTATTTTCTATAAAATATTTTTTTGTTAGCACACAAATAAAAAAAAAATCACATATCTTTTATAGGAAACTTTCAGCAATGACTAGATCCATTTGTTTCCGTGGCTATGATTAGGTTGTAATGGTTATTTTATTTATCAAATTAAATACAATTCAACCATCATTATATTGCTTTTATTATTAAAAATTAAACACTTTGAAGTAATAAATTTCAAAAGTCAGAAATAAAGTTAATGATGATTTTTTTATTTGAATTTTTATTAGTTTTATATTCAATCTAATATATAAATTTTAAAATTTCCCCATTTAACTATATACTGATTTTTTATAATTCCAAACGTTGCGAGTACTATTTATTTTAAACAACTTCATTATTCTATTTGAAATTAATAAAAGTTAAACACTTCTAAAATAATCAATTATTAAAATCAAAACAATTATTCCAGTCAAATGCGATTCACCATTTTCATGTCCAAAATTATATTACTCAACATTAATTTAATTTATTCAGTGGTATTATTAGTTTTCCAACTCACACTACAATTTTGTATAATTAGAATTGTTATTGTCGGTCCGAAAAATCTATATGGTGATTTGTATTTATGCATTTTAAAAAGCAATATTAAATTTTTTAAAATAGTCAAATTATGAGATTGTATACAAATATGAAGGATGCCCAACTATTTCTTTTTGTCATCCTTCAAAGCTTCACCTAGAATACCATCAACAAATAATGATGTCTTCCCAAATCATTCTCTTTTGAAACCATTGGGATTCATTATCTAACTTGAAGCTCTAGGTTGAATTTTACATGATGTTAGAATGGTATGCATAATATGGTTATTAATTGTGGGTATGTTCATATTATCATCTCAAGGTTTTATTAAAAATAGTTTTACTAAATAGGTCAAATTTTGACTAATTGACCATACTGCGGTATCCCTTAACTTAATAGTAATGTAAAAGAGTAGAAAAACTTAATCCTAATATTCTAATTAGGAAATGATGCTTAAACAAAAGACAATGTCAAATTTATAAGGAGAAAGATAATTCAATAAGACATGTATTATTTACTTAGTCTCTAATAATCAAAAGTAAATACAATGTCTTGGGCATCAATCTAGTATGTCAAGATCTAAAAAAAGTATGAAGGTAAATCAAAATATATAATACAAATCAAATAGTTATGTTAGCATCTTTAATATTTTACATAAATTTTGCATAGGAGGAACAAACTCGAGCATCTTGATAGTTTATAAGAAAATATGCTTATTTGAGCTTTTGCGCAAAAAAAATGGTTGATAGCCATAAAAAAAAAATGAAGGGGGAATCTCGTTGGCATACTATGCTATCCTTAATGAACAATGCTTATACCTTAAATAGGAAAGATTGATAAAACACTAAAAATTCTTAGAATATACTTAAGACACAGTAGCTAATCGTGTGTAACCAATTCAATTCATCCCCTACATATGTGAACATGTTATTTATTATTTTGGTCTGTATAAATTGCAAAAACAAAAACTCATAATAAGAAAATGATTCACAGTTCAATAACTAACATGATAAACACCCTTTTCTCAATAATATACTGTCAATATTAGTAACAACACAAAAAAGGGCATGTAAAAGGAAAAATGGATAACCATTATGAGTCATCATTTGAAATTGTTTTGGTGATAGATGGAATGTATATAGATGACACAATCAATTAGTACAAAAATCCAAGAAAAAAAAATGACATGCTATGGTTCAACACAAAATGTGCTATCAAAATATTCATTAGATTATTTAAGACAAAAGGAAATGATAAAATACTTTCACTTTCATCAAGAAATTTAAAATAATTTTCAAATTCATATCATATGTTGAATTATTTCAATTTATTTATCATAAAATTATATTAATATAATATATTTATCATTTCAGCATGTTAAATATTGGTTTCTAAAATAAAATGAATAAAAATTAAAAAATAATTACTTTTGGCTACGATAGATAAGAGATGTCACTAAAAGCAAGGTTTCAGTAATAACAAAAAAAAATCGTAACTGAAAATCTTATTTTTGATAACAATTAAAAATGTCATGATTGAAAGTACGACTTTTAGTGACGACGAAAAAGGCCGTCACTCATTGTCCAAATACTTGGTGGCAACATAGATTGCAGTCACTGAATGTATGACTTTTAGCGGCAATACCTCAGTGTCATCGTTGAAAGTAATACTTTCAGCAATGACTTTGAGATGTCGTCACTGAAAGTCACACTATCAACAACGACACTAAGGTGTCGCTACTAAAAGTTATGGTTGAAAGGCTATTTTTTTTTTGTACTGAAAGATGGATGCATTATGAATGGTATTTCTGATCAATGAAGTCAGGCATCAATCCCTAACAATGATATTGTTGACATATATCTCATCGATAATATAGATTGTCAGAACATGATATCATTTAGCCGTTGTATGCAATTAAATCTATGGACTAACACTTTTTTTAATAGAAAGTATTAACACATTTTAAATAGTTACTGAAACGGAACCTTAAATGAAGCAGTTACAGAGGAAACCATGATTAGCCGACATCAGTTACATGAGTTATGAAATAATCCAATACTGGGCAATAATTAAAAGACCAATAAAGCACTGTAACCTGTAACCCCCCATCTAATATTTATGGCCTTCTTTAAAGTTTGTGTCCATTAGAGTAGTATAAATAGGCTCCCACTGTAGACGGAAGGAGATATCGAAGAAATAAGAGAGCTTTTTCTATCCTTTAAGTTTATTTGAGTTTCTGTGCCAGTTACGCGCCACAAAAAAAACACCTCAACCCTCACATTTGCACTATAATAGTATATGCTCTGCTCATTTTAAAATTTAAGTGTCATTTCTTAACATAAGAAATAATTGAAAAAGTTTCTATATTTTAAAATATAAGAAATAAGTAAATTTGTCTAATGTATTTAATAATTTTTTCTAAAAGTACCCCCAATTAAGATGTTATTTTTCAATACAATTTATTTATATTAATTACATGATATAAAAATTATTAATATTAAATTAGGGTATGTTTATAAACTTTTTTATATTCTAAAAAAATTTATTACTTTTCTTAATCTGTATGATTTTATCTTTTGTTACTTATATTAAGAAATGGAGAGTGTAATATTTAAAAAACATTAAATTTGTTTTTCCAATTTTTTCCTCAAACATTTATGATGAAGAGAATGATTAAAAAGAAATAATTATGATCAAATATAATTTAATGAGGTTAATATTAGAAAGTTTTAATTTCAAAAAATTATAACCAACTCTAACTAATTTCTTTGATATATAAAGTAGTTAAAACTGACTTATAAATATTGAATATATATATATATAGGTAAAAATGACAAGATTTAATGAATTTATAATCTTTTTTATTTAGAAAGTTTTATAAAGAAGCTCGATGGTTGTATACATTTTCATAACATATTTATTAAATTTATTTATTTCTTTATAGATAAGAAATCTCCAATTTTAAAATGTGGTTGAGAAAAGAGAGGACAAAAAGAGTGATACTAGCTTAAATGAAAAAGAGTAGATGAAATGTGAATGATGATTAAGATTCAAATTCTCAAGATACAACAATAGTAAATTCAAAAATAGATTAAAAGTTTGCCTAATTTTTCTGTTAAATCAGGACCGTTTTTTTTTTTTCCTTGCCACTGTTATATCATGAGTGTTTAAACTTTTGATCATTATTTATAACTCACCCTATGCTTATAGCACCTGATGCAGTCTCAAATGGCAAGTTTGTCTAACTTTTATGTTGGGGGGAGTCTAGGCAATTTAATCCTTATCTAAACAATATTTTTTTATCAACCTATCCATTAAAACGTCATTCATCACCAATTAAATGGAACAATATAGAATTCTAAGTATTATTATATGCTCGATGGAATCCTTGATGTAACTTATTTCCAACTCCTTCATTGTAACAAAAAAAAATTGTTACATTATTAAAAATATCTTTAAAATAATATGATTTCTATTTTTACTCCTAATAAATATTACAAATTCAAACAATCTACACATTTTCATAATTAAATAATGATATTTTAAAAATAAAGTAATTAATATTAATACTCCAAAAATTTATAAAAAATAACTTATATTTAAAATTATAAAAAAAAAATTTAAAATATACTCCCTTCAGTCCTATATATAGGATTCTTTATCCCGGTCCTAAATATAAGATCATTTACAATATACGAGGTAATATTTATTATACATTTCTAAGAAATGCTCTTATTTAATGTATTCAAAGAGAAAGAGAAAAAGATTAAATAAGGGTAGTTTTAAAAAAATATTGGAATTTTCAGAGAAATCGAGATAGTTAATTAATTTTAATTCTAATTCTTAATCCGTATGATTCGGTTAAAAGAGTCTTATATTAAGGATCAGTAATAAAAGGCACCCGGGAGTAAAACAAAAATATGAAAGGAATAATATACCTTTATTAGATAAAAATATAATATTAATTTCAATAAACCAATATTATGTGCAAAATTATTAAAACTAAAAAGCTTCGGACGAGGACGTATTTGACCAACGCAAACAGGTAATGATGTCATAGAACTTTGTGCAAAAGTATAATTCGCGAGGAGTAAAAATAAATTTACCATCAACTTTTACCTCTTGGAAATTTCAATTCCATGAAAGAATATTTATGTTTTCATTAGATATAAAAAAATTTTAACATAAACATAAAAATATTCAACAAAAACAAAAAAAACTCCATATAAACAAGTTTTTGGGTTTAAAATTCTCAAATCCAAGATAAATATTTATTTACATGAAAATTTTTTGACTTTTATTACATATTTTTATATATTAGTTGAAATTTTATAGATTTAAATTGAAATTTGCTCATATCCTTAAATATCATGAAAATATGGCAATTTTACCTCAATATTATAAAAAAAATCAAAATTCCCAATATGCTATAAGTTACAAAATATTTCCTCATACACAATAATTTAAACGATCTCATTATATCTTAAACATCGAGATATAAATTTTTTATTTTTTTCTTATTGAATAAAAAGACACCGAGATCCGGTGTCAAAAACACCGAGATCCTACTCTTTCCGGTACCCCCCCCCCAAACCCCAACCCCAACCCCAACCCCAACCCCAACCCAAAAAAACCCTCCCTCCTCATTCCCCACCATCTTCCCTCTTTCTTTTTTTTTTTTCTAAATTATACCTATTTTTATTTTAAATCTTTATTATTTTTTTTATTTTTTAACCATACATAAATAAGTAAAATATATAAATTCTAAAAAAAATATATACTAAATAAAATAAATTAATTATATTAATAAAATATATTATCCAATATTATTGAAATTATATAAATTTTCTTATATTTTAAAAACATATATTTTAGTTAAGTTTTTAATATTATTAAGAAAATATTTTATAATTAATTAAAATTTATATTAATATACAAAATAACTATAAGAGTAGGATATATTATCATGCCTTCAATATTATTAAAATAATATAAATTCCCCTCTATTTTTAAAATATGCATTTTAGTCAAATTTTTTACCTAATTAATTATGCAAATAGGAAGAACAAAGGAAGGGGATAAAAAAATAAAAAAAAATATGAGTTAAAAATTCAGGAGGGTCCAACACTACTCCAAAGTCATTTATATTTTAGGAGGGGACTATTTCCTCATTCCTTATAATAACTCATACTTTTTTCATATTTTTTATTCCTCTCCCTTGTTCTTCTTATTTACATCATTAATTAGGTTAAAAATTTGACTAAAATATATATTTTAAAAATAAGGAGAGATTTATATTATTTTAGCAATATTAAATAAAGGATAATATATCCTACGCTGATAATTATTTTGTATATTAATATAAATTTTAATTAATAAAAAAGATATTTTCTTAATAATATTAAAAGTTTAACTAAAATATATGTTTTCTAAATATAAGAAAATCTATATAATTTCAATAATATTGAATAATATATTTTATTTGTATAATTAATTTATTTTATTTAGTATATATTTTTATATAATTTATATACTTTTACTTATCTTTGTGTAGTTAGAAAAATAAAAAAAATTAATAAATATTTAAAAGAGGGAAGATGGGGAGAAAAAGTGAGGAGCGAGGGTTTTTTTTTGGGGGGGGGGGGGAGGGGTGTCAGCGTCAGGGAGGGAGGAGTAGGGTCAGGCATAGCGTGACCTCCCTTATACGGGAAAGAGAAGAGTTGACATCGAGATCCTTCTTATCTGATAAAAAAATAGAAAATTTATATCTTGATGTTTCAGACAACGAGATCATTTAAACTATAGCATATGGGGAAATATTTTGTAACTTATAGCATATTAGGAATTTTAATTTTTTTATAGTAATGAGGCAAAATTGCCTGAAAATATAGATATTTTCTATCTTATTTTCCCTTCATTTTTTTTCTTCCATTTAATATCTATTATTATATTCAGAGTTACATTTCTGGTTTTTTTGTTATAAAAACTCCAAAAATGACTAAAACTATGAAAAATAAAAGGAAAAATTGTGTTTTAGGATAAAAAAAAAACATATATACTTTTTGGGACTAAATTAATTTTTTCTATAAAAAATCCATTCTAGATTCAAAAAATTCAATTCTCACCCCAAAAAAATCATCTTTAGTCTCAAAAATCAAATATGTTCATTTTTTTGCCCCAAAACACAATTTTCCCAAAATAAAACTTACCAAAGAAAGCAGAGAAAAATAAAGAGAATGTTTTGTCGTATCGATCAAATAATCAATTCATTAAGTATAGTATATATGAATTTATATAATGAATAAAATAATAAAAATCTAATGATTCCAAAATTAGAAAAAAACATATAATTAATTATAATAATCACATCACACAATCACAATCACAATAAATACTATAATAGGGGTTGTCAGCGTAACGGAGAGGGGAGTAGGGTCAGGCATAGCCTGACCTCCCTAGTACGGGAAAGAGAAGAATTGACATCAAGATCCTTCTTATCTAATAAAAAAAATAGAAAATTTATATCTCGATGTTTCACACAGTGAGATCATTTAAATTATAGCATATATGAAAATATTTTGTAACTTATAGCATATTAGGAATTTTAATTTTTTTTATAGTATTGAGGTAAAATTGCCTGAAAATATAGATATTTTTTATCTCAATTTTTCCTTCATTTTTTCCTTCCATTTACTATCTATGATTATGTTCAGAGTTACATTTCTGGTTTTTTTGTTATAAAAACTCTAAAAATGACTAAAACTATGAAAAATAAAAGGAAAAATTGTGTTTTAGGATAAAAAAAATATATCTGCTTTCTAGGACTAAATTAATTTTTTCTATAAAAAAATCCATTCTAGATTCAAAAAATTCAATTCTCACCCCAAAAAAAACATCTTTAATCTCAAAAACCAAATATGTTCATTTTTTTGTCCCAAAACACAATTTTCCCAAAATAAAACTTACTGAAGAAAGCACAGAAAAAATAAAGAGAATGTTTTGTCATACCGACCAAACAATCAATTCATTCAGTATAGTATATGTGAATTTATATAATTAATAAAATAATAAAAAATCTAATGATTCCAAAATAGGAAATAAACATATAATTAATTATAATAACCACATCACACAATCACAATCACAATAAATACTATAATAGGATAAATCTAAAAAAATATTTCCTTCAATGCTAAAATATAGGCTCTAGTCATAATTATAAAATTATTTTTAAAATATGAGATAATATTTATTATATATTTTTAAAAAGTTTTCCTATATAATTCATTTTATATAAAGAGAGATAGAGATTAAATAAAAATAATTTTTAAAAAATATCTTAATTTTTTAAAAATTAATGTAGTTAACTCACATTGTATAATTTATTTAAAAAATTTTTGTATGAAAAATTAGAGGAAATATAAAACAATCTTTGAATGAAAAGTCAAAAACTAACTCTTATGAGAAAAATATGAAGCCGTGTCACGTTTGATCACGTGAATGACGTGGCAAAATTGGATTAGCTGATTAAGTGCCACATACGCTGGAAGTGCAACAGCTCACATTTTGTCTTAATTCTCCAAAACCCCAGCTGTTTCGAACTTGTCAGCCCACGCTACTTTTTAGTTCTGTCCTCAGCAAGCCTAAAAATAAATAATTAATTAAATTAAATAAACATAAATACACAAATAAAAAAATCATATTTTAATTTTAAGAGAATAAAAGTTGGGGGAAGAAAATTTTTTTTGAATAAAAAGGCTTTATTAGACAAATCAGCAATTACGTAGGAGATCGGAAATCCTCAAAATTGGTGCAGAAAGGGCAAGAGAACATGTACAGGAGAGTTAACTGTGATCTACCAACTGTAATCTACAGAGCGTATGGTACAGATTTAGTGCATGTTTGGGAAAACTTTTGTAGAAGTGATTTTGAGAAGAATAGATTTTTCAGAAGTGTTTTTAGTTAGAATAGCTATTGTGAAAATTAAGTTATGTTTGGATGTTTTTAACTCAAAAGTGATTTTACAAAACTAAACATGTTTGGATTATTTCAGCCATAAGCACTTTTGAATGTGTAATAATTTTATGTTTACAAAATTAATTGATAATTTTTACTTCAAATTATAAATTACAAATAATATGAAAGAAAGCCTATAAAACATTTTTAATTTTTAAACTAAATAAACTGATATTGTTATAAGGAACTTAATAATATAACATGACTAATTTTCTTCGAAATATTGTACAATTTGATCTCGAATTAAATCATGAGTAATATCCATATCTCTTGAAGAGGCCAAGGTTAGACTTGAGGATGATACCCGATACTCATTAGTCCGATCAGTATCTTCATGCTCAGTTATATTTTCATTTTCATAACGCAAAAACTCAGAATCTGTTTCAGATTTCCTTCTAATGAAGTTATGTATGGCCATGGTTGCACAAACTATCTGAACTTGTGTATCAAATTTGAATCTGGGCATTCGACGTAAAATTGCAAACCTATTCTTCCAAACTCCAAAAGTCCTTTCTATTGTGCTTCTTAAGCTTGAATGGTAATAATTGAATGCTTCATTCGGGTCAGCAAAGCCATGAGTACGTCTGAATTCTGGCAGGTGGTAGCGCTCACATTTATATGGACCAAGATATCCTGTTGGTGTTGGGTAACTAGCATCTACCAAATAATATTTACCTAATAAGCAATGAAAATTTTGTGAATCATTTATGATTTCAAATGAAATAATAAATACTTGTATTTATAAGAAACATACCAGGAGGGGGATGCGGAAAATTCACGGAAGGAGTTGTGAGGGCATTCTCAAAAACACGAGCATCGTGTGCGGTTCCTTCCCATCCGGCTAATACAAAAGTGAAGTACATATCCCAATCACATACAGCCATAACATTTTGCGTTGGATATCCTTTTCTTCCAATAAATCTGGGCTGTTCGGTGGGACTAACAATGCATGAGATATGAGTTCCGTCAATAGCTCCTATAGCATTCATGAAAAATGGCCAATATCGGCAATCATGTTGTATTTTTGGTGATATATCACGAAATCTGCTATCACGTGGCTTGATGTATCTCATTGATAGTCTAAGGCATGCCACTAAAACTTCATGAAAATGTCTACTTATGGTCTCTCCTGAGTGTTGAAATCTTTCTTGTAGCATCCTATTTCCAACCCCATGTCCAACTGTGTTTAAAAATATCGCAACCATTTCTTGCACTCCCATCCCCTTAGTTTGTTTCAATCCATGTTCTACTAATTCAGTGCAAAGTTCATCAAATACCTTCTTCTCCATTCGGAACATCTCATAACAACGAATAGGATGTCCTTGTAAAATTTCATTCACCCATAAATGACCTGTATACTGACTAGTTCTTCGTGGCTCTTTACATAAATATTTAAACGCATACAATGCAACCAGTGCACTCACCTGTGCAGCCTGATCTAAGTCATCATCAGAAGAGTCACTCATTTTATTTTTTGTACCTGTAATTTGGAAAACAAAGTAATTCTTTAAACAGTTGACTTTATAAAAGTTCAATAACATTAGATAAATTTAAAAGCTCCATATAAAATAAAGTTTTTCAAACATAAAAAAAAATAAAGTTCATCCACTAAAGTTTATAACAAATAGGATAGGAAGCAAAGTACTAAATTAAAGCATAAATAATATCCTAAATTCTATAAGCTGCCAACTTCAACCATGCCATCAATCTGTCCTTATGTGGTCTCAACTTAAAAAAGATCTCCCTCTTTGTCGGGTTCGAAAGGAGTTCACAACATCGAGAATACCAGTCTAGATCCATTGTGATCTCCTCTATTGTGCCTAGTTCATCCATCGCTTCACCCATAGATGTTTCAGCCTTTTGTTTTCCTCGTGACTCTTGGGCATCAGCAATTCTACTAATTGCATCAACTAAATGTCTTGCATTGGGGGCACTCTGCCTTTTCTGTCCTTCAGTAGGTACAACCATTTTTCTCTTTCCCATGCTTCTTTCACTAGAGCACCCTTGTGAAGTGTTTAAGTTAATATCTCCAAATTCAGTACTAATTCCAGCACTAACTCCAGGAGTAGGATTTTGAAGCTCTTCCTCACTGTCCCCGGATCCTTCCTCTAAGTCTAAGGTAGGACGATACACATCATCGTCTTCTTCTACCTGATTAGGTAATCTTTGAGATGAGGGTGCCCATGCTTGTTGTCCAGTTGCCACCACACTTTTGAATAGAATTGTTAATTCATCTTTGAACGGGAGTCCTTTATATCTGTATTTTGCATATAGTGGATTTGCCTGCATGTTTACAACCAATCATTGTGATTATTTTCACCCTGAATATAAAGTTTATAATACCAAATTTACAATGACATACCTCTTGCTTCTCAGCCCACCAACTATCAGGTGCATCTATCGTATGTGTGTTAGGATTCCACCCTAAACCTGTCTCTTTCTCAAATAACTTGCACCATGTCATCCACTCTTTTTTAAGGGAGTCCAACTTATTTTTAAGTTGTCCCCTATCATAGCTCCTACCAGTTTGGTCTTTAAATCCAGAAACTATTTCTCTCCATGCAGTTTTTGTATAAGTAGTTCCATTCCGCTGCCCTTTATGGACTTGTTGCAAGCACAGTTTGATTAAAATTTCAGTCGTCTGAATGTCCCAAATTGCCTTTGCCTTATTGTTACTCATGATTCTATAATCAAAACATCCATAATAAAAAAAAGATTGAAACTATCCATATGCATATATAACAAACATGTAAACAAGAGAAGATGGAACTCACAAAGCCACCCATTCACTATCTATTACTAGATTGACTAAACATTAAAACAGAACAAGTTGTACCATTAGAATGCATTTAAGAGAATGCCTATTATAAACTTTATATTAACTATCAGACTGATGCTCTTTTTCTTTAAAGCTTCTTCAATGGCATATTATCATACATCATGTACAAAACACTAACCAGGGAATATTCAACTTAGCCAATATCAACTTAGCCAAAATCAAGACCTGAACTAAATTCAAAGCTAAGAACAGTCCAGTATAAGTTCAATAATATATATAAAACTGAATGAGACTTGAAATAAGATGGTGGTGGAGTGGAGCTTACCGAGCTCGAAGCAATAAAATTGGGCTTACTCGGATTTGCAAATGCTGAAGGTTGATGGGGTTGATGAAGCTCGTCCTCCACCGTGGATCTGCAGACAGAGCAAACAGTGAAGAATGAGAAGAAACGTCTGGCCATGCACAATGATAAGCTCAAGGAAGACGGTTCTGCAACCCCAGCAGCGGCCGTGAAGAGGGGGAAGCTCACCGGCGACGAAGCTGGACACACAGATGATGTGGCCGTGAAGACAGATTTGGACACACAGAGCAGCTCACGGGTGACGGATCTGGAAGCAGAGCTACGTCCGTGCAAAGGGAGAAGTTCACCGGCGACGGATCTACAAGCACAGAACGCCGTGACGAAGGAGGATCTTACACCGGTGATGATTTTGCAAGCACGCCAACGTGGAAGGAGACGCGGATCTGCAAACACCGCCGTGGAAGGAGACGCTGAAGGACGAAACAGAGATGCCTCCACCGGTGAGTTGTAATGCTCGTTGCCGTGAAGCCGTCGCCGGTGAAGGAGGAGCTTGACACCGGCAGAAAAATTCACACCCTCCCACTAGCAGAGCAGCCGTTGGAGGACGAGGTCAGGAGCCACGCACTCGGGAGCCACGCAACTCTGGACTGGTTCCTTGAGAATGGGCGTTGAAGGAGAGCTTGTGAAATTTTAATCCAGTATTAATGCTTCAACGGTCAGAAAACCAATTTCCCCTACCGCAAAAGCTAATACCATCAGCTTCTGAGCAAAATCTATTTTGGGTCAGAATCTATTTTTTTTGAAGTGGCAATGTCAGTATCCAAACATGATTTGAAATGCCCATAATCCCTTTTTAGGCCCAAAACTTAGGTTTTGGCAGTGTCCAAACATGCCCTTAAAGCCTTAATAATAGAATTAGTGGTTGAAATCATATCACAAATTTTTCTATCATTATATTTGCAGTTACCTTTGTATTTTTATTTTTTTGGTCATAAACTGTGAGAATGACTAAAAGTATGAAAAATAAAACTAAAAATGGCACAGAGAAAAAAGAGAAAGTTTTATCGTATCAATCAATAATCAATTTATTCAGTACTGTCGCACCCGAAAAAAAATGCGACGAAAGGAAAAAAGAGAACAAATCTAGTTTTCGAGTGAAAACCGACTTGTGAGCAGTCGCCACCAAAATTTTGAGAAAAATCTTGAGAAACCGCATTAAAGAGGAAAGGATGGTCTGCGTAACCAGAGTTAGATTCGGGAGTCAATTGTGTGTGGGGAAGGTGTTAGGCACCCCACAACACCTGTTCCTAGGAACGGTTACCTTACATTGATTATGTAAATTAATATGGCTTAAAAATATATTTCGGTTTTCCTTTTATAAATCACATGCGAGAAAATGGGTGGAGAAAAAGAAAATTAAGAAAATTTGGAAAACAAAATAAAGAATATAAATTAAATTAAAATTAAGGATATTCAAACAAAATGAGAAAAATGGTTTGAGAAAATAAATTAGGAAATATTTATTAAATTAAGGGAAAAACACCAAATAAATCAGAAAATATTTATTTTGTACAAAGGCGGACTTGACCCAGGATCGAAGCCTGGGGCCTACGTACCCTGCGATGGGGATCAAAGTCCACGTAGTTCGGGACTAGAAATGCGTGTCTGTTGGTTGATTTTTTTTTTTTATTTTGTAATAAGAGAAAATTAATGGAAAATAATTTAACTTTTTGTAAACAAAATAATTTTCTGAGATTGAGTTGGTGTGTTTTAATTTGCAAAAGATAATTTAATTCCATTTTACTTACTCTTATTTTATTTTGTCTTGAAAACATTTCTTTTTGTTTTTTTTTTGGATTTTTGAAAATGCTTTTTGTTTGATTTTTGACCAGGGTATTTTTATTTTTTTATTTTTCTTTTATACTTTTGAAAAACTTTCCAAATGAAGAAAATTAATCTACCTGTTGCAGACTCACAATCATGCCCGATAGATCAATACCTTAATTACCTGCAGAAGTTCTAAACCTCACGGTACAAGGGTTTTATTGCATCTTTAAAACAAAACTTTAGAAAATACTACTATGTTTTTCAAATGAAAATTTTATTATATATTTTCCGATAAAATTGGAAAAAACTTATTAAGATATCCTAATTTACTATTTTTTGGAATATAATCATTTTTTAAAAAAAGGAGTCAATTAACTGATATACCTACGTGGATTCGCAATCTCACGCGATAACTCAGTGAACTGAAATACCTGCTTCTGAAAACTCACATGGTGTAGTTTATATGGGCCTTTTATTCAATACGATTATATATTTCCTCTTGAAACGAGTAATTAGAGAAAATGTTATTGTTCACCTCATGTATTTGGAAACACCAAATATATTTTTTTATTACTTTCAAAATAAATTCTCTTATCGAAAAGTGGAGTTTATTTCAAAATGAGTTACCCACCCAACTAATATCTGCATGGACTCGCAGTCGCGCGCGATCACTTGATTAATTCTAATGCTTGCATGAGTTCAAAAACCACATGTGACATAGTTATTAAAAGCTTTTGTGAGAATATCACTATTCCAACTATTAATTAAAAAAACAAAGGAAAACCCATGTGCCCAAAACTACATCTCCTCAGACTTGCCTAAACTCACGGCCCGAGAATGCACTCCATCTCAGCTGGTTGGATACTAAAGGACTTAGGCCCAGAACACAATCCAGGATCCATTGACCACAACATAAAATCACAGAACAAAAAGGAAAACCTAGGATGCATTGACCGTTCCCGCCTATTAACGAGATCATTGAGTGGACAGGATTATCAAGCACGCAGAACTAAAAAAAAAAAACCCCCAGTTTTGAATTAGGTTCAAAGGCTCAGTGTCATCTGATCAATTCCCCCTAGTAAAGCCACTGGGTATAGGTTTCCCATTGGGACAGCATATGACTCAGAAAACTCTGAATGTAAACCCCTACGATGCTCCACTCACGGTTCAAGCACTCAAAATTCAGACATGCCAAGGTTAATGAATGTAGGGGAGACAGACTATACAGGCACCCGAAAGCTTTGAAATAAAAATGCATGCTATCGTCAGGGGAGGTGAAACTACTCCAATCAATAATTGCAACCAGACGCATAAGGATCTAAAGAAAATCCGATTATCAACTAATACCAGTACTTGATCCTAATTTCTAGCCTACTGATCAAAACACTTAGTCTAAAGCACAAATTACCGGTTGAAGAATCTTGGCCTTTGGCTTCCCTCCATTCTTCGTCTCCGTCTCGCGGCTCCTCTGCTTCTCCCCGATGTCTTTGACAGCTGCAGTGAGAAGGGATAAACTCGAAGCTAAATCCCCAAGGCTCTTCTCTGTCTCTCTTCAGCTTTCCTTGCTGAAAATTCCTCTCAATCTCGCGGTCTCTTGGTCTAGGTCCCTTGCAGCTTTCGGTTTGTTCTTTGCGGAAGCTTCCTCTCGGTTTTTTCTGCCTTGAAAAATCCCCCTCGGTTCACTCGCTTCCCGTGGATCCAGCTTCACCGTCCCTTTTCTGGAGCTCCGGCCTCCTCTGCCCTTTTTTGGTGCACGGCCTCCCTCGGTTTCTTCTGTTTTTCTTTCTCTCTCGGCCTCCGTCCGCTTCTTCGTGACTCTCCCAATTTCTCGGTTCAGCCTCCTCTATTTTTTTTCGGGTGCCAGATTTGGTCTCTCCCTCCTTCTCTTCCCCGCGGCTCTGCCCCCCCTTTTAACTGCATCGCCCTCTGCCCTTCTCGCGTGCTCCCTCTCCATTTTCCTTACATGCACGCTTTCAGTTTCTGCAGCCCTCCTGTGCCTTCTTTTTCTTTTCAGTCTCCGTTTCCTTTTTCTTTCGCCCAGATCACTTTTGGCTCCCTGCTTTCTTTTCTTCGTGACAGCTTCCGTGTTCAGACTGCTCCTCCCTTCCTCACGCGTGCAGCCTCCTCTTTTTCTTTTGCTTGTTCGGTCTCTGCGGTCCCTCTCTGTCTCCTCCCTCTGTCTTTTCTTTTTCCCCTTCACGCGTGCCCCTTTTGCTTTCGGTGTCAGCTGCTGTCCTTTCCCTTCGGTCCGTGGCTCTACCCTAGCTGCCCAGCGGGTGGCCCAAGTCCACGAGCCTTCAATTGGGCTCGTGGTGTCTTGGGCCCAAAACATGTTTTTTTTTTACTTGATTTTAGTTTTAATGTTTTTTTTTTTATTTTTTGTGTTTTAATTTTTCATTTTATTTTATTTTTATTTCCTCTTATTTCCTTTCTTCTTTTATTATTATTATTATTATTTTTGTTTTTTTATTTATATATTATTATTTTATTTATTTTATTTTGTTTTAGTTATTTATTATTTTTTTTTAAATGTCCGGACAAAATGGGGTGTTCACAAGTACAATATGTGAATTTATATAATGAATAAAATAATATTTCCTTGATTCTTTTTTATCTGTTATTTTCAAAAATTTTAAATATTTTAATTAATTTATTATTTTAGATTATCAATGAAGTATGTTTTATTATTTTTATTATTTTATCTTTCATTAAAAATAATAATAGGTAGAATAAAATTTATCTTTTAGTATTTAATAAAAAAATTTGATAAAATATTACTAAATTTTATTATAATCTAAATTATTTAATAATTTTATTAATTTATGTAAAAAAAAATTAAAATAATAAATAAAATATGACATAGGGAGTAGAAAATCTAATGATCCCAAAATAGGAAATAAATCTATAACTAATTAAAATAATCACATCGCAATAAATATAATAGGATCAATCTAAAAGAGGCCGTGTAACGTTAGATCATGTGAATGATGTGATAAATTTTGATTAGCTAATTGAGTGCCACATTCCTCTTCTTAAGAGAAAAGATCGAAACAAACTTAAAGTTGAAATATAGCACAAGTAAAGAGATAAGAGATCGAGTAAAAGAAGAATGTTTGAAAATGAAATATGTAAATAACGGATGAGAAGAGGTAAAAAGAGGAGGATGAAAGAGCGATTGTAAAACATGAGGCTGACGAAGGAGTTGGGAGAAAGAAAGAATTAGGTTAAATTAGATTATTTTATCAAAATTATAAGACTACCGTTAATGAAGTTGGTTCTTTCCCGTGTTTTCTAAATTTTATACAAAACAAAATTTGATAAAAACATCTAAAAACTGTTTTTGTTTTTTCTAGCTTGTCTTGTTCATAATGTTCTCGAGTTTCCTAAAAGACTTAATAAAAAAGATCCCTTAGACAATTTTTTTGTAGAAAAGCTTTTTGTTGTCAAAAACAAAAACAAAATGTTTTGAAGAACATTTAATTGTGTTTAAAATTAATTCAAACTGATTAAATCGAATTAAACCAACACAAATTAGTCAAAACCAAAATAAAATAAGGTCTATTTCAGTTTTTATTGTTCTGAAATCGATTTAGTTTGGTTTGATTCAGTTTTAGGCTTTCAAAACTTGAATTAAGCTGAACAAAACCTACTATACTATTTTTTTTATACTACTCATTAATGCAAATAAAAATTGTACATAAAAATATTCAAATTCTTGTGATATAACAAAAACAAAAAAATTGTACATAAAAAAATAAAAAAAATTAAAAAATAGGTTAAAATTTGCCTATATTTTTTATTAAATCAAGAGAGTTTGAACTCCTTCACTTATATATAAAGATATATCTATCTATTATATATTATAAAATAGAAATCAAAAGCACGACGTATTGTAATTTCATGCCTCTATATCATTATGATGATTATGAAAAATTTGGCCGCACATTTGATTGTCCCAATTATGATTTGATTGTCTAAAATAATATTTATTTCCAAATTATATGTTTTTATTTTTTAAAATTTAATATGATGATTAATATGGATATGAAAATCAAATTTAATTTCTAAAATAATATTTATTTCTTAATTATATATGTTTTGATTTTTTTAAAATTTGATATAATATTAAATATGGACATGAAAATTAAATATATATTTATGAAACAAAACAATATTTGATTGTTTAGATAGTTAGTTTTCATTATTTAGTGAAATCTATATAAATCTATATTATCTAAGTTTTTTTACACCATTGTGATAAAATTTCGTCACACTGTTTTTTATAATTTATTTGTAACAATTTTTATATTTTTCTTATATATTTTATCTTCTCTAGATAAAATTTAGATGTAACCACTTCTTCTCTCATTTTACTATTATCTTTTTCTTTGTCTTCTATATATGTTAATTTCATTCTTTGGTTATGCTTTATTTTTGTTTATTTTTATATTATGTAAATTTGATTGAATCTTTCAAACACTAAACCTTTTTTTTTAGAATTGAAAGTTTGTAATGATAAGTTATTGTTACAATTTGTTTCTATTGTACATCATATATATATATATATATATGTTATACATATTAGCAATTTATTATTCAATTTATTTTTTTATATATGTTATATTTTATCTTTTATATCATATCATTATAAAATGAAAAAAGATATATCATATTAATACTTATTCTATCATATTCATTTATATAATTTATTTAAATTAAAGTTTGACATATATATATATATATATAATTCTATTAGGAATAAACAATGTTCTTAAAACTAATATGTAAATTCATATTTTATCACGTTAGTTAACTATTCCTTACAAACATTATTCTTCTTATATAATTAAATATAAAAAAAATTAATAAATAAGTTGAACCACTAAAATCATAGTATCCACATTATTATATTTTTTAAATATTTAATTGTATATAGTTGCTCATATTTTAAGATGATGTAATAAAATATCTTGAGTTCGAGACTATTTGAATACAAGAAACGTATTTAGAAAAACTTTTTCAACATGGAGTCAAACTATAGCATGATCTGAATTAATTAGAGTTTAAAATGAAGTGCTGACTACATATTAGAAAATTAAATATTATTGATTATCTATATAATCCTTAATAAATTATAACTACAATTATAATTATGAATATTATTAAAATTACAAATAAAATCTATGTAGGATGGCCGGTTTATTATTATCATTTTAAGAGATGTTCTCACCAATTTATTATATAATACCTGGGAAGAGATGGATGTTATTTCACACTCTCTCATCTCTACTGTAGCACATAATGATGATAAACATAAGTTCTAATTTATCCGATTCTATTTATATTATAATAATTTTTAAATAATAGATAAATGAGACCATTCTTTTTCTTCATATACACATATATAAAATTTCCAAACAAACATAAAACATAATTACTTCATTTCATGCTGAACTCTCAAGGACTCAAGCATACTTTGAATACGGGAAATGGATCCATTTTTTTGATTTGAACATTGGAAGAATTATATGATTGCAAAATTAAATCAAATATATTATTCAGTTAGTTATTACTATTAATAAGCATTGTGTTATATTGTTTTTAAGAACACTCCCCCAATGATGATAATGTAGACCATTAAATTATGTTGTCGATTTATAAATTTTTTTCAAACAATTAACAAAAAAAAATTGTGTATGTATGTATGAAAAAAATTGTGTATGGTACATATTTAAAGTCTTAATAATAGAGTCAGTGATTAAAATTATTTCACAAATTTATCTATCATCATATTCGGAGTTACCTTTCTACTTTGTTGAGAATGACTAAAAGCATGAAAAATAAAACTTAAAAAAGGCACGAAGAAAAAAGAGTGGGTTTTGTCCATCAATCAATAGTCAATTCATTCAGCACAGAATGTGAATTTATATAATGAATAAATGTTCTTGCAACCCATTTTCACCTATCATTTAAAAATTTTAAAAAATTTTAAATATCTTAATTTATCTATTATTTTAAATTGTGAATGAAGTATTAATTTTTATTTTTATGATTTTACTCTTTATTAAAAATAATAATAGATAGAATACTCCTTTCAATTAATATTATAAGGCATTTTATATAATAATTTTTTTATTTAAAATATAAATATTAGATATTTTTTTCCTATTTTACCCATATCTTTAATGTTTCCATATTTCTTATTTATAATCCTACAATAATAAAAGAATGAAATATCTAATAAAATTAAAATAAGGAATATGAGTTTTTTTATTAATTTCTGATAAAAAATAATTTTCTTAATATATGTATAATTAATATAAAATTTTTTATAACACAAATTGAAAAAATATAATTTATTTTTGAATATTTAATATAAAAATATTTTTCATAAAATATTATTAAATTTTATTATAATTTAAATTATTTAATATTTTTATTAATGTGTAAAAAATTTTAAAATCACACACAAAACATCACAGAGCGAGTAGAAAATCTAATGAACCAATAGGAAATAAACTAAAACTAATTAAAATAATCCCATCGCAATAAATATAATAAGATCAATCTAGAAGAGGCCGTGTAATGTTAGATCACGTGTATGATGTGACAAATTTTGATTAGCTAATTGAGTGCCACAGATGCTCGAAGTGCAACAGCCCATGTTCGTCGTACTTTTCAAAGCCCGAGCTGTCCCGAACTTGTCAGCACACAGTGCTCGTCATTGACTCTTCATCACTTTTGGTACTTAGTATTTTTAAATTTTTTAAATTTAATTATATTTTTATTTTATTAAATATATAATCTTATTTTCACTATTTAAAAAAATATTATTATTATATAAGAAAATTAAAATAAAAAATTATAAATTTGAACCATCTAGATTAAAATTGAACAATTCAGATTCATCTAGGAGTGATGAAAATTGAATAGTCATCATAGTGATAAACATTCAATACGTATTCAACTAAAAACAGAATACTTTTAGTTATGAGCACTGTATACTTATCATTTCTAGATCATCCAGATTAAATCTGGATAATTTAAATTTAATTATATTTTTATTTTATTAGATATAAAATTTAAAATAAATATAATTTTATAACTGTAACTTTTTTCAAAAAATATTATTATTATGTAAAAAAATTAAAATAAAAAATAATAAATCTGATCATCCAAGTTAAAACTAGACTGTTCATGTTCATTTATGAGTGAGGAGCATATGGTGCCAGGAGGAGGGGAAGTTGGGGTGAATAGTGTATCATTTGATAACACTTGTGATGAGAACTATACAATGTTAGCATTATTTGGGACCAACCTTAAGTATTGAGAATAAAAGGCACTACCTATCATTCCTTCAACATATATGTAACCATGGAGATTCATATCTCATATTCTATCATCTTCACCTTCTTCTGCTTCTTCTTTGTAATCCACAAGCTATCTTCTTCCAAGAAACCCATCAAAACCCTACCTCCAGGGCCATGGAAATTACCTCTCATAGGAAACCTACACCAACTTGCTGGGTCACTGCCTCATCGTTCTCTCACAAACCTGGCAAACAAGTATGGACCTTTCATCCACCTTCAACTTGGAGAGCTTTCCCACATCATAGTGTCTTCACCAGAATATGCCAAAGAAATCATGAAGACACATGATCACATCTTTGCAAATAGACCTAGAATTCTTGCCACTGATATCATTGGCTACAACAGCACAGACATTGTCTTTTCCCCATATGGAAACTATTGGAGGCAACTTCGAAAGATTTGCACTTTGGAGCTTTTCTCAGCAAAAAGGGTTCAATCATTTAGAAAGATAAGGGAAGAGGAAGTATCAGCACTTGTGAGGGACATTTCTGTACATGAAGGTTCTATCATGAATCTCAGTGCAAAAATCTTCACACTCACGAATTTTATAGTTGCAAGAGCGGCCTTCGGTAAAAAGACAAAGAACATAGAGGATATCCTACAAAATATGGAGCGTGTGATAAAGCTATCCTCTGGGTTATCAATTTCTGATTTCTTTCCTTCGATGAAATTTGTTAGTGTGGTCACTGGGATGAGAGCTCGAATAATAAAGGCGCACAAAGACAATGATAGGGTGCTTGAAGACATCATCAAAGACCACAAAGAAAGGGAGGGCCATAATGTTGGAGAGATAGAGGAGGATCTAGTGGATGTTCTTCTCAAGGTTTTAAAGAGCAATGACCTTGGGATCCCCTTATCTCTGGACAACATCAAAGCTGTTATTCATGTTAGCCCGTGCTTACTTTATCATGCGACTGTTATGTTATGTTTGGAATGAAAGAAAAGTAGGGGAAGATAAAACAAGAAAGAACATAGTTGTTTGGATGGCGAAAAAATATGGAGAAAAAAATTGAGGAGAAAAAGAAGTAAGGGTATACATATTTTTTCCCCAAATTTTCTCTTCAAAATTGGAAAAATTTTCAAAAGAAAACATTTTGAAGAGAAAAAGAACCATCGGTCACATATTTTCTTTCCAAAATTTTCTTCTATTAGTTTTCTTTGGTTCATCCAAATAACAATAGAGAAAACATTTTCTCTCCACTTTTTTCTCTCCTCCATTTTCTCTCCTCGTCCCCCAAAATATTAGAATATTTGCATAACAAAATTTTTAATTTGCTCCACACATATACACCTATGAACAATCTTGTTTTGAACCCCTTTATGCAGGATGTTTTCATTGGTGGAACTGAAACATCAGCAACAACAACAGTGTGGGCAATGTCCGAATTGCTCAAAAACCCAGAGGCGATGAAAGAGGCACAAGTAGAGGTAAATTCACAATTAGTGTTTTGAATCTTGTATTACCATTTTGCAGGCTATGTTTGTCTCTTTGTATGAGCACGCTTGATTCCTAGCTAATCTGTCAGTTTAATAAATTTGACATTATTGAGTTGATTCTACATTAGGTAAGAAGAGTCTTTGGAAGCAAAGGATATGTAGATGAATCAGAACTTCATCAATTGAAATATTTAGGTGCTGTCATCAAAGAAACCCTAAGGTTACATCCACCTGTCCCATTATTGGTTCCAAGAGAGAATAGTGAGAGTTGTGAAATCAATGGGTATGAAATACCTCCTAAGACCAAGATCATCATTAATGCTTGGGCCCTTGGAAGAGATCCCAAAATTTGGAATGAACCAGAGAGATTTTAACCAAAGAGGTTTCTTAACACATCGATTGATTACAACTTCAATGGTTTAAACTTTGAGTATATCCCATTCGGTGCTGGAAGAAGGATTTGTCCTGGGATCTCATTTGCTACACCTGTTCTAGAGTTGTTACTTTCCAATTTGCTTTACCATTTTGATTGGAAACTTCCGAAAGGGATGAAGCCTGAAGAATTGGATATGAATGAGTCTTTTGGTGCCACAATGAGAAGAAAAAATGATCTAAGTGTAGTTCCTATTGGCTATTGCCCTTAGGGTTATATGTATTTATTATACTTGAATGATATATTTTGGCCGCCAGTGTTGGATATTAGCTTGGATCTATATTGTGGAAGCTAAAGTCAATTACAAAAAAAGATTTGAATTGAATATTCATTTAATAAGAAAATGATAAAATAGATTGAAATTGCGTGAACTAGCTACTTTTTTTTTTTCATTATGTGCATTTTTTTAATTTTGTTCAAATCATATATATATTCAATGTATAACTATATAGAATTTAGATTCTTGAAATAGTCAATCATCCAAAATATACTTGGAGTTTAACCTTGAGTTAACCTTTGTGTACTTCTAAATTCAAGAATAATAAGCGATTGGTGAGGTTGAGGCTTATCCCCATTTTTGTTTTTGTTGGCATTAATTAATTCTCAAAATCTTCAATTTCTTTAAAATGTCTCTTTGTATGTCGGAGTCCCAGATCCATATATCCATGGCTCTAAAATCCTTATAACTGCCTATGATATGATCTTTTTGCATTATATACAAAATATAAGACTAACTTGATTATTAAGTTATTTAAGTTTCTTTTCATCCTCTTGTATAGTTTTTTTTTATATGTATAATTATTTGGTATCCAATACTATCATATTTGATTTGAGTATTACCAAATTTAAGTGGGGATAACTTTTCTAATATAATAATGTGATTTTTTTTATTTATAAGAGTAGAACTTGATCCACTTAACTCAATTGAAGTTAGTTTTCTTGTATATCTGTGTAACAATATCCCACATAGTCCACTATCCACTTTTCCTGCCTTGGGTTGTGTTCAATCTGAAATTTAAACGGCACAAGCTTAAAATGATTTTATAAGCCCAAAAGAAAATTTCACCAAGCCCAACAATTTTCAGAGACCTATTGTAAATTTGTACTGGCCAAGCTTTGAAAAAAAAATTTTTGCCTAACAAATTTAAATGATCAAATTAAAAAGAGAAGAAACAGAGAGAGTATTATGAGGAAAAAAAAAGAAACAGAGAGTAAAATGGGGAGAACTCAAATTCAAATCCTGATTTAATGTCTTGACTTAAGCTTATGTGTTCGTGACAATTTTAACTCTCAATTTTTGGCCAAAAAAAAACCATCAATTTTTTTCCGATTATTATCAATTGTTGTCAAGTGAATCTCATCTACAATTCATCAAAATCTCATTAATAATTTCGATTTTGGAAATGTGGCATCATTTAACTGCTGTGTGCAATTACAATGTCTTTTTTTTTCTTGGCCAAATGCAATTAGCAGAAAATAAATACGTGGATCTTCATATTTTCATTATACTCACGATATAAGATATATATATATATATCGGTAAAAATAATAAGTTTTAATGAATTTATAATCTTTTTTATCCAGAAATTTTAATAAAAAAAGCTCGATGGTTGTATAAACCATTATCTTACTAACAGTCTTGATGAAATAGTTCTGAATGGAAATGCTCTTGGCTTTCACCATATTCTTCATGGAGAAAGGCTATCGTGCTCAGTGGTTTTTCTTTAATTATTAGTATTATTTTTTTTTTTGAAAAATCCATGCCTTTTGCTGTACAAGAAAGGTTCAGTAAATCAAAGAGCAAGAATGATAAAAAGCAATGTTGTCAGAACCGGACCGGACATTGAACTGGACAAGTCACTAGTTCAAGGTTCAATGGTTCAACCGAGATCGAACCAGGGTCGGACCGGTAGTGATTAAAATAATATATTTAAAATAAATAATATAAGTTTAAACAAATTTTATAACTTAATTAAAATCTCAAACTAAATAATATTCAATTATCAATATATTATTCACTACAAACAAATTATTAATGAGTTTCATAACTCAATATTTTAATTTAAATAAACTAATATTCATCTATAATCATATTTTGAGTTTAAAATAATAAATTAATAATTTATTATTTATTAAGTAAATATATATTTTTTAATAGTTATATATATCATAATAATGCTTATATAATATAATAATATATAAAAAAAATTTATACTAAAAATGATGCTATTTTATCTTAAAAATCAAAAAGAATTTTTTAAAAAAAATTAAAAAAAATAAATAAATCAGAACCGGTTCAAACCGGTTCTACCGGTTCAAGGCCGGTTTCATCGGTTTTGGACCGGTTCTCACCGGTTCTAAACAGTACCGGTTGAAACCTATGACCGGACCGGACTAGGGACCGGTTCCCAGTCCGATCGGTCGAACCGGCCGGTCCGGTCCGGTTTTTACAACACTGATAAAAAGTAACATTGATGAGCATCTGCACCAAATGAATCCCATGCAATTTGATTCGAGGTAGTTGAAGATTGAAACATTTTTGTGGGTAGAAAAAGGGAGGCATAAATTGGGTCGAAAGGAGAAAATTGAGAAGTTTTTGTCTTCTCCTTTGATATTTTACTTGTTTTATTGTGATAAGATTTTTTTTTTTAATTTAATGGGAACCAAGGACAACTGCTCAACTACAAAACTATAGGCTATAGCAATGGACAAGGTGGTGAGTCATGGATGACAAAGGAAACCACAAGAGAGGATAGAAAAGAAGAGGGCAATTTAGTATTTTTAAAATTGAATTTTAGTTTTTGGTCCTTTTAAGTAATTAGAATTTTTAAGATCCTTTACAATAAATATTATCTCTTTTGATTCTTTATTATAATTTTCCTGTTTGAGAAAAGAGAAGAAGGTGAGGGTCTATGTATAAAACCTCATGAGGAGATCAAGTCCTCAACTAATTTATGAAAAATAAGCTAAGTTGAAAATGAGAGATTGAAGATGGAGATCAAAGAAGCACAACAATTTACATATCAAAGCTGAAACTTGAAGCTAAAAAAAGGATTGAAGTAGAAATGTCAATCTAAGAGAAAGATCGAAGCAAAATTAAAGCGGAAATGTAGCATAAGTAAAGAGATAAGAGATAAAAGACCAAGCAAGAGAATGATGTTTGAAAATGAAATGTGCAAATGTCAGGTGAGAAGAGGCATGAGGAGGAGAATGAAAGAGCGACTGTCAAACATGAGCTAACGAAAAAGTTAGGAGAAAGAAAGAACTACTCCCTCCTATTTTATATATAAGATCTTTTATCATAATCCTAAATAGAAGACCATTTACAATATATGAGATAATATTTATTATACATTTTCAAAAAATGTCAATATTTAATATATTTAAAGAGAAAGAAAAAAGATTAAATAAGGGTAGTTTTGGAAAAATGTTGAGATTTTTGGAGAAATTAAGGTAATTAATTAGTTTTATTCCAATTTTTAATTCGTGTAATTCAGTTAAAAGTATCTTAAGAACCAGATGGAGTAAATTAAATTAGATGGTTTTATCAAAATTATAGGACTGCCATTAATGAGGTTGGTTATTTACATGTTTTCTAAATTTTATACAAAACAAAATTTGACAAAAAATCTAAAAGATGTTTTTATTTTTTTTGGCTTGTTTTGTTCATTGTATTTTTTTAGTTTTCTAAAACACTTAATAAAAAAGGTCTAATAAACAGTTTTTTTTTGTAAAAAGCTTTTTGTTGTAAAAAACAAAAACAAGAAGTTTTTAAAAACATCTATACAGGCCCACTAGTTTTCCCTTTCATTTTTTTTTCACCAAAAGAGTGATGCTAGCTTAAATGAAAAGGATTGGATGAAATTTGAATGATGAGTGACTAACATTCAAATTCTTGTGTTTAGTTAAAAAAAAAATCCAATTCTTGTGATATAACAATAACAAAAAATTAGAATATAAAAAATAACAAATTAAAAAACAGGTTAAAATTTTTTCTACATTTTTTATTAAATCAAAAGAGTTTGAACTTTTTCACTTCTATTTAAAGACGTATCTACCTATTATTATTATTATTATTATATATTATAAAATAGAAGTCGAAAATATGATGTGTCGTAATTTCAAACCTTCACATCATTATACTGATTATGAAAATTTGGGCCCCCATATTTAATTGTCTCACTTATAATTTGATTGTCTAAATCAAAATTTAATTGTCTAAAATAATATTTATTTTCAAATTATATATTTTTATTTTTTAAAAATTTAATATGATGATCAATACGGAAATGAAAATCAAATTTGATTGTCTAAAATAATATTTATTTCCTAATTATATATGTTTTTATTTTTTCAAATTTGATATGGTAATAAATATGGACATGAAAATCAAATATGTGTTTATGAAAAAAATAACAATTTAATTTTTTAAATCATCAATCATCATCATTCAATGAGATCTGTATTAATTTTAGAGCTATCAAAATGGGTCAAGTCCGACGGGCCGGCCTGAAAAGCTTGAAAAAATGAGCGGGCTCGAGCCTCAATTTTGGGAATAAATACATAATCTGGACTTTTTGAGTGGGGCCCGTGATGGGTCGGCCCGAAAGCCCGAGATTTTTTTCTTTTTCTTTTATTTTTAGTTTAAAATATTAAAAAATACATATTATTTTATTAATTAGTGATATATAAATTGTAAAATTTAAATATTATATTAGTTTTTGATGAATTATGATGATAATTAGTTGTATTAATTTAAATAATTATATAAAAAATTTTACTAAAAAACATTAAAAAAATATTAAAAAATAAAAAAAAAAAGCCCGCGGGCTGACCCGTAGGCCCGATCCCACCGGCTTGGGCTTGAGAAATCAAACCCATTTTTCAATTCGGGCTTTTTGGCCCGGCCCGAGGTGGGCCATCCCAAATGGACCAGGCCGGCCCGAATTGACAACTCTAATCAATTTATATTATATAAATCTTTTGACACTATTGTGAAATCATTTTTACTTTTAGAGCCACGTTTGAAGATAAAATTTTATTGCATTGTTTTTTGCAACTTACTAGTAACAAATTTTATACTTTTCTCATATATTTTATCTTCTCTAAATAGAATATGGATGTAACCACTTCTCTCATTCTATCATTATATTCTTCTTTATCTTCTGTGGATGTTAATTTTATGCTTTGATTATGCTTTATTTTTGTTTATTTTTATATTGTGTAAATTTGGTTAAATCTTTCAAAATACTAAATCTTCCCTTTTGAATTTGAAAGTTTGTAAAGGTGAATTATTCTTGCAATTTGTTTTTGTTGTACATCATATATATATATATATATGGTATGCATATTGGCAATTTGTTATTCAATTTGTTTTTTATATATGCTATATTTTATCTTTTATATCATATCATTATAAAATGATAAAGATATATCATATTAATACTTATTCTATCATATTCATTTATATAATTTGTTTAAATTAAAGTTTGACATATATATATAGTGCTATTATGAATAAATGATGTACTTAGTGCTGAATTACAAGATCATGTTTTATCACGTACATTAGTTAACCATTTCTTGCAAATATTGTTCTTCTTACACAACTAAATGTAAGAAAAATTAATAAATAGGTGAAACCACTAAAATAATCAATATCCACATTATTATATTTTTTAAATATTTAATTGTATATAGTTGCTTATATTTTAAGATGATATTGCAAAATGAAGATTGAATTTAGTGGTGCATTTCTTTATAATATCCTTGAATTTCTTTTTCTATTCTTGGTTAATTAGTGGCCTATTTAGATATGGTATATATTTTTCAAAGAGTGCAAAATGTTTATAAAGTGATTGAAACAGATAATTAATTCAAAATATATTTTTTCTATTTATATATATTTTTATATTTATATGTTTTGATTTTATAAGTAATATCTACAACTCTCCACACATCACACATATTACAAATTCTAGTTTATCTAATAGCGAGCAAGGAAGGGTGGTTGCCCCTATCATATTTTAAATAGTCTTTAGTAAAAAAATGTATTTCTTTTATTTGTAAAAAAATTATAATAGATTTTAGACCCCTCTATATTTTACTATATAAAACAAACATATGGAAGGAATAATTTATTTTTTATTGGAGAAAAATGCAATATTAATTCAGTTAACATTTTGAATAATATGTGGAACATTATTAAAACTAAAATGCTTCAAACGAGTACTAGAAAAAAAAAAAAAGAGGACTTATGTTGCACGCAAACATGTATTTTTTTTCTCGACCAAAGCAAGAATGTAATGATTTCATAGAACTTTATGCACAAGTATATAATTCACAAAGAGTAAAAATAATTTTTCCATCCACTTTTATCTTTGTCCTCCCATTTACTATCTATTATTATATTCGCAGTTAAATTTCTGTTTTATGTTACAAACTCTGAGAATGACTAGAAATCTAGAATTATGAAAAATAAAACTTACAAAAGAAAGCAAAAAAAAATAAAGAGAAAGTTTTGCTGTATTGATCAAATAATCAATTCATTTAGTATAATATACGTGAATTTATATAATGAATATTCTAGCCAAAAAAATAATGAATAAAATAAAAGAAAATCTAATGAATCCAAAATGTTAAATAAATATATAATTAATGATTATAATCACATCACAAACACAATAAATACTATAATAGGATCAATCTAATTAAAATAGAAAACTATATTTAAATAAAAAAATCCCAAACTAACCATTATAAGAAAAATGTGAAGCCCTGTAACCTTAGATCACGTGAATGACGTGGCAAAATTGGATTAGCTGATTAAGTGCCACATACGCTCGAAGTGCAACAGGTCACATTTTGTCTTTTTTTTTTTTGGCCAATGCATTTTGTCTTAATTCTCAATTTCGATCTTGTCAGCCCACGCTACTTTTTAGTTCCGTCTTCAACAAGCTTAAAAAAAAATAAATCATAAATACACAAGTAAAAAAAAATCATATTTTAATTTTAAGAGAATAAATGTTGGGGGAAGAAGATAAATGGATAGTGTATGTATTGTGTTTCTGGCGCAGCTGTGTCTATTTGTGAAAGCTGTCGGTAGTCTGGTCTGGGATTCTAAGCCGTTTACGTGTTTTGTAAATTTCGCTATATCTATAGACAAAAAGGGGAAGCCATGTCTTTATGATTCCTTTGCGGTCCGTCAATTCGGTCCTGGTCTTGCTCCTCGTAAACGTCGTATCTCAGTTCTTGACGAGTATTGTTGTGAACTGGGATTACTCTACTTTCTACCCTCCTCTCATTCTTTTTGTTGATTTAGCTTCATTGTCGAAAAATCCATCTGGGGTTTCTCAGAATCTGGGTCTTTATTCTGTTTGGCGGGCGATCGGTGATAAAGTTCGCTTTTTTGAGGTGAGTGTCGCCTGTAAAGTGCAGTACTGAAATGTTTGGTCGCTGGGAAAGTTGGGGAATGAAAATCGAGTCTACTTTTAAGTTTTAACGTAGGGCAGAGCTTGAGGCTTGAGTAATAATGACTATTGTTTCTGAAGCAGATTTCCAGTTCTCTACTAATCTTGTGGGAATATCGAGGGAAAAAGAACTTTTGTTTTTATTGGTTGCAAAGTACTTTGTTGTTTCACTCATATATAGCAGCTCTTTCATGGTTTAGAATCTTACCTTTCATTTCATTCGCTTGACATTTCTTTGTAATTGAACTTAACTTCAAAGATCTAAACTTGTTCACTTTCGCAAAATGTCGAAATTGCTTGTTGGAAGCTAGAAAGTTGTTTTTGGGTCTTAATGAGCTTCTGCTTTCATTTTTACAGGAGAGGATGCTTTCAAATTGATCTTCTCTGCAACTATATAACTTATTGAACTTGGACTATCATTTGATCCCTTGGAGAAAAGTCGGAGCTTATGGCGTCAGAAGGGGAAGCTGGGGTGAGTGTATTATATATTTTCCATTTGTTTCTTTCAATACTGTGAAGTTATTCATTGTTTAGCTGTAATTACTGTTGATTGATGCTCAATAACACTTTTAAGTTTCAATATCTGGTTTACTAACTTTATTTTGGTTATGCCTATGTGATCAGGCAAAGCCTATGACGGCATTGGGTGGCCAAGTCTGCCAGATATGTGGTGATAATGTTGGGAAGACTGTGGATGGCGAACCATTCATTGCGTGCGATGTTTGTGCTTTTCCTGTTTGCAGGCCGTGCTATGAGTATGAAAGGAAGGATGGAAATCAGTCTTGCCCCCAGTGCAAAACCCGGTACAAGAGGCACAAAGGTAGAAGACTCTATAAAATGTTGTCTATTGGTTGTTAACTTTGGTGACTCTTCATGCATATAGTGCAAACTGCAAAACTCAATGGCAAAGTAAGATTCTAATACAGTTCAATATTTTGAGTTTTGCTTGGAAGTTTGAACTGAGTTGAGTCTGTTGATCAGCATTTGCTTAAGTTTGTTTTCCCACTCTAGTTCACCTTAGTCAACTATCCTGTTATTTGCATGTTATGTATGCATACTTCTTGATGTCACAAATTTTGTTTTGATATGCAATATCCTGTAAATTTTTAGTAACCACTATTTTGTGACTGTTTTTTTTTTTAATTGATTCCAGGAAGTCCTGCAGTTCTTGGAGATAGGGAGGAGGATGGTGGTGCTGATGATGGTGCTAGTGACCTCAATTATGATTCAGAGAATCAGAACCAAAAGCAGAAAATTTCAGAGCGCATGCTAAGTTGGCACATGACATATGGGCGAGCAGAGGAGATCGGTGCTCCAAATTATGATAAGGAAGTTTCTCACAATCACATTCCTTTGCTAACTAGTGGACAAGAGGTCATTCAATCAGCTTCCTACTCTTACCTAATATTCTCTTCTCACCTGTCCGCTCTCCTGGTCCCAATCTTCTGATGATATTTGAAAGTTGTTTTTGCTTACATGAACGCTCAATTTCAGGTCTCTGGAGAATTATCTGCAGCCTCACCTGAGAGGCTTTCAATGGCATCCCCTGGAGTTGGTGGTGGGAAGCGTGTTCATAACCTTCCATATTCATCTGATGTTAATCAATCACGTAACTTTCATCTGCCCTCTCATTGCAATCATTCTCATTTAGTATCTACATATATTGCTTTATTTCTTCATTTGGCTATCTGATAGTGATTTGAGGTGCATGTTTGTATTGTGTGCAGCAAATATTAGGGCTGTGGATCCAGGATTAGGCAATGTAGCTTGGAAAGAAAGGGTTGATGGTTGGAAGATGAAGCAGGAAAAGAATGTTGTTCCGATGAGCACAGGCCAAGCCGCTTCTGAAAGAGGAGCTGGAGATATTGATGCTAGTACTGATGTGCTTGTGGATGATTCCTTGTTGTGAGTATCCTCTTTTTAGTTTATAAGAACTAGTCTATATATTGGTAGCAAAGTGTATATTTTGAATGTCATGCATGGTTTATCCCATATTTGCTATATAATGACTCTCACCCTTTTTGTAATCAAGTTGTTGCGTAAGTGGTTGATAGTTGTATGCTCATTAAGCAAAGCTATTCAACTTAGTCACTTGTGTACATGATCTGTGTTGCAGAAATGATGAGGCTCGGCAACCTCTTTCCAGGAAAGTTTCAGTTCCATCATCTAGGATAAATCCATACCGTATGATCATTATTCTGCGGCTGATTATCCTGTGTTTTTTCTTGCATTACCGAATAACAAATCCTGTGCACAATGCATATCCATTGTGGTTGGTATCAGTTATATGTGAGATTTGGTTTGCCATGTCTTGGATATTGGATCAATTCCCGAAGTGGTTACCAGTAAACCGTGAAACATATCTTGATAGACTTGCACTGAGGTAAAACATTCTAGACCATCTGGAAACAACCCCCAGATTGATATTCGTTTTCTAGTAACCCCCCCCCCCTCTCTCTTCTCAATTTGATATTCGTTTAATACTATATTCATGTGAACCTGCAGATATGACCAGGAAGGGGAACCATCACAGCTAGCAGCTGTTGACATATTTGTCAGTACTGTTGACCCATTAAAGGAGCCTCCACTTGTGACTGCCAATACTGTACTGTCTATTCTTGCAGTTGATTACCCTGTGGATAAGGTCTCTTGCTATGTCTCTGATGATGGTGCTGCTATGCTGACATTTGAAGCTCTTTCAGAGACATCAGAATTTGCAAGGAAATGGGTTCCTTTCTGCAAAAAATATAACATTGAACCCCGGGCTCCAGAGTGGTACTTTGCACAGAAGATTGACTACTTGAAAGACAAGATTCAAACATCATTTGTCAAAGATCGTAGAGCCATGAAGGTAAGAGTGTGACCTATGAATCAGCCCATGATGCTTTCAGTGTACATGCGCATGCATGAATATAATGTAGGAATTCCGTAAGGGTACCTTTTAATGTTTACTTGCTTCCATGCTTCACAGAGAGAATATGAAGAGTTTAAAGTTCGTATTAATGCACTTGTTGCGAAGGCACAGAAAGTTCCAGAAGAAGGATGGGTAATGCAAGATGGTACTCCATGGCCTGGAAACAACACCAGAGATCATCCTGGAATGATCCAGGTAATTTTCTTCTTTTGCTTGACTGATTTCTCACTGTGAAGATAGATGACTTCGTTTAGCCTGTTATGCTTTGATTATTAGCTTTTGAATCAATTCGTAAGGTTGTTTCTAGATCTTGCTTGTTTTCAATGGTACTTGTGTTATGTTTCTAACTTTGTAGTTAATCATTTATGTGAAAGTCTTACTCTATGTCTCCGCAAATTTAATTGAAATGCTGAGGAACTTGCAGCTTTACATTCTTGCAAGTGTGCCATTAAACCATTTAGCTGCATTCTCCATCCATAGGTTTTCTTGGGCCAAAGTGGAGGGCTTGACACCGAGGGTAACGAACTTCCACGTTTAGTCTATGTTTCTCGTGAAAAGCGTCCAGGATTCCAACATCACAAGAAGGCTGGTGCTATGAATGCCCTTGTGAGTGTTTGCAATAGTGAATATAGTAGCTACTTATCTTGATACATGTATTAATAATTTATCTCACTTATTGTGATTGAATTGATTGTTTCAGGTTCGAGTATCAGCTGTCCTTACAAATGGACCTTTTCTACTGAATCTTGATTGTGATCACTACATAAACAACAGCAAGGCCTTGAGGGAAGCCATGTGCTTTATGATGGATCCCAACCTTGGGAAACATGTTTGCTATGTTCAGTTTCCACAGAGATTTGATGGTATTGATAAAAATGATCGATATGCCAATCGTAATACTGTTTTCTTTGATGTAAGTATCTTATGACAACAGATTTATTTGATCTTTTTTTATTTGGCAATGCATGACTTCAGTTACTGGTGTTAATATATGTTGCATGTCATTTTTTGTTTTGGTATATTCTTTTACTTTTTTGTGATCCTCCATGTCATATATGATGTATTCAAATGAATCAAATCTTAATTCTTAAAAACTTCTCATTTAACGGTCCACTCCCACTCCTCTAGAGAAAAACACAACTGCTGTAGTCTTGTATTTTAAGTTTTGTATATTATTATTTTGCAATCTTAAATAACAAACATTTCTTTATTACTCAAGGGCAACAAAAACAATAGGAAAGGTTTCTATTTATCTCATTAAGAGGGGTTAAGCGTAGAAAGTGGGTGAAGCAAGCTGTGTAAGTCTGAGAGTGTGTTTGAGGGGATGATAATGGAATCCCAGTGAGGATAAGTTTAGTAATCAGAAGGAGGAGCATGGAAAACAATGTGAAAAAGGTGGTGCTCCCTCTTAGCAATGTCAATTGCAGAGGTTGAGGAACCGAATCGTTCTTCATGCCCTCACTTTGTTGATACTTGGCATTCTGAGGGATCTTTCTTCTTCTCCACCTTCTTCCCCCTTCTTTCACCATCTTCTCTCAGATTCTCTTCGTCTCTGAGGTTCTCCTCAATCATGTTAGCCCCGTAAAAGAATATTTTCCAAAGTGTTAATGTATTATCTTTTGTTCCTAGTTCGGCCTTCGGTTTGGAGTTTTATAGTGTCTATGATAGATTGGGCCTTTTAAGTTTGGTTTGTCATTGTGAGTTGTGAACAGGTAATACGATAAGTATACACAATGCAACACATCTTTGTCCACTTGGGGGAGCTTTATTGTGCTGCAAGTCATGTTGATAAACAAAAGTTCTAGAAATAAACTAGTGTGAGAAATAAAATCTTAATAGTACTATGGCCTAAGATTACAATCTACTTTGATATCACTTGTCTAAAGTTCAAGGCTTATATTTATATTTTAATAACAATGTCAACATTAGTCTTATCTCATAAAGTGATGTAACTTATATTTAAATTTGAATATGCAAAGGAATATATATATTTGAATGACACCAACACATACCTCATTACGATTGGGAAACTGATTTTTATAATACTTAACAAATGAACTATAATAAATAGGGATGACAATGATGTATGATAGGTAAATTTTTGGGGTGTTTTTAGTACTCATTTCTGATATATTCTTTTATTTGTTGTCCATACATATATCATAATTTTATTCGATTTTTCCCCCTGTTTTCTATGCGATTTGGTGGTGTGCCATGGTGATGCCAGCATATGTCATGGTTGAAAATATTAGCTTCTGTGCTTTGTAGGTGATACTTATTTCCCATTTTAACTTGTTCTGAATGACAGATAAACTTGAGAGGTTTGGATGGTATTCAAGGCCCTGTTTATGTGGGCACTGGATGTGTCTTCAACAGAACGGCATTATATGGTTATGAACCTCCTCTCAAACCCAAACATAAAAAGCCAGGGTTGCTATCTTCACTATGTGGTGGAAGTCGAAAGAAGAGTGCAAAATCTAGTAAGGGCTCAGACAAGAAAAAATCTAGCAAGCATGCTGACCCAACCATTCCCATCTACAATCTAGAGGATATAGAAGAAGGAATGGAAGGTTAGTCTATTGATTATCTTTAAATTTTTCTTGCCTTTTCTATGTGCAATTAATATATGGTCTCAATTCAAATCATTTTGGTCACAGTCAGTCTTTGTATTTTAATGCAATTGTGACATTTAGTCTTATGGAGATTGCTGTATCTACTTTTGTGATACCATTCTTGTATTCCTTATTCAATGGGACCTTTGACTTCACTATCATTTAGTGACCAAACTTGGGTGCAGTTTTTAGGTGTTTGCAATCATGTTTCCTGATAAAAACATGACAGATCGGTGCTTTTTAACATCTCAGCACCACAATTTGATCTCTAATACTTTTCTTCAGTTGTCATGTGTTTATCAGAGAACTTGATAGTAAACAATTTGAGAATTTTACCCTAAGTCTAGTCCTTTCCTAAAATTCGCCAGTCCATCTGTGAAGTCATATTTACCTTAAATCCTGTATTCTTCTTCCATTTTGAGTACGTCTTTAGTTTATATTTTGCGTAAAGGAGCAAAGTATTTGATTACTTAGCTGCTCTTAAAGACCTTCTCTTGTACAATTTTATATTTAGGTGCTGGATTTGATGATGAGAAGTCATTACTTATGTCCCAAATGAGCCTCGAGAAAAGGTTTGGTCAGTCTGCGGTCTTTGTTGCTTCTACACTTATGGAGAATGGCGGTGTTCCTCAGTCTGCTACTCCAGATACTCTTCTCAAGGAGGCTATTCATGTTATTAGCTGTGGTTATGAGGACAAAACAGATTGGGGAAGTGAGGTGATGTTTCATCTGTTTTCTTTCCATTCCCAATTGTTTTTTGCTGAGTTGTATATGACCAACAAATTAGTGAATTTGGAGACCACAGATCTAGTAAATTGAAAATGGATATAACATAACCACAAAATAGGGGATATAAGATTTGGTATTGTCGCACTTAATAACATTTGATATGATGGAATTGTAATTCTAAGCATCCTAGTTGATCCTTTGTGGTTTGGTTTGAACCAGTTGAATGAGTTGGTCCTGCATGGAATTGAACTTTGTGCTTTGGCGTGAGAATGAGGGCTTATCTTGTGTTCCCTACTCTTCTTTTCGGACAATAATATATAGAAGTTGTTGATGAGTTTTGGGACCTCACCTTCTGTATAATGTGTGATCTTTCTCGTGAGGCTTACAATTTTTTCCCGATTTTTCTTTCTTGTTGATTAATTGGATTGAATAGAGGATGAAGTTTGTGGGCTAAACCTGGATGACTGACAACTTGTTTAATCAATGTTTCTTTAAACTTCTAGCTATGTATCCTATGCATATGTATGTGGCTTCTTATGGTTCCTTTGACATGGATTAAAATTAATAAATACATAACAATGTGATATTATTCCATAAGACTGGTTTATTTGCTTGTCAGTCATTCTTTAATTATTCGCATTTCTTTTAGTGGTATGCAGTTAATCATCTCAAATGGTAATCATGAATTGGATTCTATTTTACAGATAGGATGGATCTATGGTTCTGTTACGGAAGATATTCTTACAGGATTTAAGATGCATGCCCGTGGTTGGCGGTCTATATATTGCATGCCCCAGCGCCCTGCATTTAAAGGTTCTGCTCCTATCAATCTTTCAGATCGTCTGAACCAAGTGCTTCGGTGGGCCCTGGGTTCCGTGGAAATTCTTTTTAGTCGGCACTGTCCCATCTGGTATGGTTACAGTGGAAGGCTGAAGTGGCTTGAGAGGTTTGCATACGTAAACACCACAATCTATCCAGTCACTGCCATTCCCCTTCTCATGTATTGTACCTTGCCAGCTGTCTGTCTTCTAACAAACAAGTTCATCATTCCACAGGTCTGTTATTTCTCTGAAATAATTTCTTGGTTCTGGTCTTTTGTCAGAACAATGTTCTAACTCATTTTTGTTTGCTTGCAGATCAGTAACATTGCAAGTATATGGTTTATCTCTCTCTTTATTTCCATCTTTGCAACCGGTATCCTTGAGATGAGGTGGAGTGGCGTTGGAATTGATGAGTGGTGGAGAAACGAACAATTTTGGGTCATCGGTGGTGTTTCATCTCATCTTTTTGCCGTCTTCCAAGGTTTACTCAAAGTGCTTGCTGGAATTGACACCAACTTCACGGTTACCTCCAAGGCATCTGACGAAGATGGAGACTTCGCCGAACTATACATGTTCAAATGGACAACCCTTCTTATCCCTCCCACAACACTTCTCATCATAAACATAGTGGGGGTTGTTGCTGGGATCTCCTATGCCATCAATAGTGGCTACCAGTCATGGGGTCCACTATTTGGTAAGCTTTTCTTTGCATTCTGGGTGATCATCCATCTCTATCCTTTCCTCAAGGGTCTCATGGGCCGCCAGAACCGAACACCAACCATCGTGGTGGTTTGGTCCATTCTGCTCGCTTCCATCTTCTCACTGTTATGGGTCCGAATTGATCCATTTATAACACGAGTCAGGGGTCCAACCACTGAGCAGTGTGGGATCAACTGCTAGAAATTTTTCTTTGCTTTTTTTTAAAAGAAAAGGAAGGGAAAAGAACCAGCAGGTTGAATCTCTTCCTTAGGTCACTCTCCTAGCTCAAACAAAAGACAAGTCTGGTATGAAATGTTGTGCATGACTTGTATTTTGTTCTGTTGTGTGGGTGTTGCTCAAATGATGTGCAGTTGATAGTGAAGTAGAAATTAAAGTTAGATAAGATTGTGCATGATTCTGTGTAAATGCCTTGAGCATACCTTCTTGTTTGCTGGAGAAACTTACTAAGCAGCTCAAGGATCACATGTTTGTTTAATATATCTATTGTAACCTTAATCAAAATGATAGAATGATAGTTTTATGGTTGTATAGCCGTTGGTCAACTTGACAAGCCAACAGACAATATGTGGTATATAAATATAATTGCCATTGTAATTTGAAGTATTTAGGTTATATTTCTGCATGGGTTATACTTGACTTGTTTAGTACACAATATGATATGATAAAACATTTATCCCATCTCTATATACTATTTAGTGGCTTGCATAATTAATCTCTTGATCAAACTATAAAGAGATACGATCAAAGAGAATCTTCTAAATACAACAAAATCACGATGAGGATGCATTTTCAACATAACACTGGGAAATAATGCAAATCCATGATCAAAACTGATCACAACAGAGAAGAACTTTTCTGCAAAAAATATAACTGCGTAAATAGATCATATAAAAATGACAGAAAGAAATCTTATTTTGATCTTCTAGGACAATGAACGTCCCTTGAGAAAATGCCATGGTCCAGTTCCTGTTCCCATCCTGCACATAAGTTTAGGATTTCACTTAAACCATCGTCATATTATAATTTCTGCTCAATTATTATATAATTTCTTTTATTTTTCTTTCAAAGTTCTTGAATTATAAGTGCTTGAGTTGGCTGCAAAATCTATAAGGATAGTACAGTGCTGGAAAACAGGGTGAAAGTTGAATGATTTATTGTTGTGAACAAATGGAATGATTACCTCCAAACACCAGCAAACATGCGTAGACTCATATAGATGGTCAGAGCAATCCATATCCCAATGAAACCGTTGCTCTTGTAGAGAAGGAATAACGAAATAACACTTGCTATCGACACCATGACCTAAAGTAACAAAAGATATGCATTAATATATGATATTAACATACACATGATAAAATTTGGGGCGTTTTGTTAAGTTTAATACGTGTCTTTGATATGTGTTGAACACAAGAATCAGATAAACATTGATATTGACATTGTGACAATGACAAAAATAGAAGCATTATGCCAACCGGGGCTAACTCATGCTCATATGGTTCATGATGTGATGTGGATAATCAAGAATTCAAACATGTACCAAAATATTTTTTTTGAAGCATTATATTATATTTAATATGAGTGTTAGATATACTTCAGACATTACATTTTTTTTAAAAAAAGAACTTGTTCACGGTATTTTAGAAATTGATAAGGGCATAAGAGCTTGCCAAGGAGTAAGCAGAATAAGCAAAATCAGATGCTCCAAAGTTGACTCCATCAAAGACAAAGGCTAATGAGTTGATTGGTTGTGTAGTAGCAATAAACTGGTACACACAAAGGAAAAACTAGTTAGCATGTTCATACGTAACTAAATTAGTCACCATCACATTCAAAGATGAATATATGTGTGTATATACCGGAAGGCCTAATTTGATAAGGTGCAGAACATTAACATTCTGGGAAAAGACTCCTGCTCCAAAGTACAAACCAACCCCAACTAACAGAGAAAGCCCTAATCCCAGTACAAAACTCATCTGCAACAAGAAAATAAAACAGAACACTCTTAAAGTACTGAGTTTGACAAGTAGATAATGTTACTGTACATGGAATTTGTGATTACCTGTAGCACTCTGGTTGCAGCATCTGTTGCCTTACCATAGTCCTTCTCAGCAAAGGAACAAGCTAGAATTGCCTGTGAGGCATGGAATCTGTTTGATTACTCACTTTTTTGTGTTTTTTGGGCACACAGAAGAGATTGATGAAATGGTTTACCTGAACAGCAACAGCTAAGCCATCAGCAAGAAGGGAAGATGTCAACCAGACTTGAAGGCAGGTTTGAAATGCAGCCATGGGAATTGAACCAAGTCTTGCTGCTAATGATGCTGCCAAAGTCACACAGAATGTTACTGCAACTACTCTTGCTAGCAACAGCCCTCCTGTGATCAACCATACAGAAGTTCAGCATTAGAACTGCAACACTAAAAATCCATGAATACTGAAAGATTCAGAAAGGAGGACATGAAGATTTCAGCCATGGCATAAAATCTTCAATAGGATATGAGCCCCTCACCATTTTTAAGAAACCTGAAAATCTGCAAATCCTTAATACTGGGAGGTAAGATATTCACTTTCTTCATTAATATTAAGAAGAGGACCACTGCCATCATGTACCTATAAAGATCAGTGAAGAGGTTGAGCGACAAAATTAGATATAAATTAAATACTTGAGAACACGTGAATTTTATTAGACACAACAAACTAATAAAAGCTATTAGAAATTCATAGTAACACTTACTGGGAGAGAACATGTGCAATGGCTGCACCTCTGATGCCCAATTTACAGGTAAATATAAGTATTGGATCCAAAATGACATTTGCAGCATATCCCAGAACTGTATCAAAATAAATAAATAAATGAAGCCAGTTAGAGATGATACTGGTTAGTTTACTTTTGTTGAACATTGTCCAACATGTCAGTTTGTGATAAACTAACTCATAAAAAAGTTAAATGAGCTGATCTACGAGTCTAGACTTATTTTGACGATATTACTTTTTCTTTCATCTCTCTTCTAACACATAGCTCAAAACCTTTTTTATTAAGGGGGAAAAAACAGAGAGAGAGAATAAGTTATTTCAACATTATTGATGAGAATAGAAGTGGCATCCCTAGAATAGAAGTGGCATCCGTAGCATAATCTGAGAACTTGACCCACCAATGACATATAAGGGAGTTTTTGTATCCTTGAAGCCTCGGAAGATTCCTTGCATGGCCAAGGAGAGAAGAAGTGCAGGAGCACCTAGGGACCTCAATCTCAAGTACTTCAGTGCTGGGACTAGCATTGGAGAATCCTACAGAAATAAAAATAACTCAGCTATAATAAAACCTTAGACAAATACACTTCTGTGACTTCCATGTTTCAAGAAACACCTAACTCAATTTTGAAGTTACTTACTGGTTTCAATCCCATCACACCTAATAGAGGTTTTGCTGCACAGATAAGAGTGGCAGCTTGAAGCAGACCAAGAATCGTGCCAAAAAGTAAAGCTGTTGATGCTGAAGCAATGTTTCTCCTCTTCTTGCTTCCAATTTTTTCCTTGCTCTTACTATTAATAACAACAGAGGAAGACTTGCATTTGTCTGTGATTGTATCTGTCATGAAGGTCACCCAGTTATAATGCAAAAATTCTAACTGTAACTTATGTGATTTGGCTTAAATTATACCATAAAGAGTAATAATGATGCCAGAGGCGGATAGAAAGAAAGTACCATCTTCACAATCTGTTTCCAAATTCTCCAGTGCAGAATCTTTTTGCAAAGAAAGGTCTTTCATTTCACTGTTTTCAGATGAAGATTTCCCAAGACTCTCAGTGGCGTCTTTGGATGACCCTTTTTCTAAGTCTTGTGGATAATCAACCTCAGGCATGATTGCTTCTCTAGCCTTAGCACTGCTAGCAACCAAGCTCTTTTCTGGTGCTTGAGCTTTTCCAATGGTATCTTCCTCAGCAACAAAGGAAGTGGTGATACTCACCAAAGGGAATATGGCGATCCTTGAAGCTTGGTTGAACAATGCAATAGAAACTCCTGCAGCAGCAAGTTCCACAGGTCCTATACAGGACAAAAAAAGTAAATAGGTCAGCTTCAAGTCAAAGATAGGTTCTTAGTTAGACAACAATGATGATGACAACAAAAGCAACAAAAACAACTTTATCTCACTAAATGAGACCAACTACATAAATCACACAATATCATTGGACTCTATCATTCTTAGACTAGATTTATAAAAGTATAAATACATTAGACACTTCCTAGTTATCATAGCCATGATAGAAATATTTATAGTAATCTAGTTCACAACTCTAAAGGAAAAGGATGTTTTGAAATGAGAAGACATATACCTAAGTGGCCTATGAATGCAGTGTCAATGAGAGAAGCAATGGGATCAGCAGCAACAGCCAGAGCAGCAGGGAATGCAATCCCAAGTATCTCCTTCCCAAGGGAATCCAGCTTGAAAACAAGTCTACATCACCCCATGAATTAATGGAACCAAGTGAGTGTTAGTCCAATGTAAATACATTAACGAGTTCTCTTCTGAGCTTTATGAAGTGAAATGTTCTTAATAACACATATACAGTACGTGACAGAAAAACCAACAAATTGGAAATTAATAACTATGGTGATTTGGGAGAGATCCTTTGACGTCTAATAGACTAGTTGATTAGCTTTCTTTCATAAACATAATCCTTAACTGTAATTATCTGAGGTTATAACTATTTCATTAATGCTGTGGTTGGCTGTAAAGTAGTAACTTATCACTATTATTAGTTTCTTCTTACCAAAAAAAAAGTGGGGAAAGAGGAGGAGGGTGATAATGATCATATTGTACCTGGCGTCTTTGAAGAAAACAGAAAGAGGCATCTTCCACTTGCTCTTGGTTGCATGCATAGTGCTATTCTCAGCCATGTTATTCTATCCAAAGCAATAACAAAAATAAATAAAACGTACAACTTCAATCAAGCAGAAGTATACATAAGAGAAGATCAAGGTTGAATTAAACATAAAATCTGCTAAGTTGTAATCAAAAATTTATTTTCGTACTATGTATTTTTTTGAAATGACATTTTGGAACCAAAATAACTACTTTATTACATTTTTAGGACTTATTACTACCTATGTTCATAATTTTCCTACACAATCTTCCTATTTTTACTACTTCTAATCACTTAAATATCCTTCTTTGTTATTAATTCTATCAACATGAACAGGTGCTTAAATGTGATTCTCCATTTTAACCCATGTTGGCCACCCTCTCTTCTCCATTGATGAAAACCAGAAGAGTCACCCCCACCCCCCCGGGCCGGGGCGGCGGGCCCGATATATAAGAAACTTTTTAAAAGGATTCTATGTCATAAATATAAATCACTGTGTAAGAGTTTTGTGGAACATTAATTATTTTATTTAAAAAATATATTTTTTAAAAATTGTTTTATGAAGTATTAATTGACTTAAAGAGTATATTTTTTTTTTAAATCTATAATATTTATTATAGGTAAATATAAAAATCAAAGCAATTTTTAGATAATTTTATTAATACAATAAACTTTTTTTTTGCTTCAATGAATTAGTTAAAATTAACTTCATTTATAAATTTCAAATCACACAAGGCGTGTTAAAGTTCAACAATACAATGTTGGAAAGTGGAAACAATAAGATTTACAATTAACAAAAGGGAGTAAGATAATTTGGTACCTATATATAAAAATTTTTATAAATAAACAGTACTAGTTAGGAATTTAACTTGTTCGAGTTGAGAATTCAATTTGTCTAAATTAAAAGTTTTTAAAATGAATTTTGATTGGAGAATATTTTCACATGGAATTTCAAAATGTCTTTCTTTCTAAACAAAAACATTCAACTAAGAAGTTTGATGTGACAATACTGCTTACAATTAAATAGAAAAAACCAGATTAGCTGTTTAACTAGTTAAGTCATTGATCTTATGTTGAATTTCTAAATATAAAGTTGCATTAAATATTTATTAGGAGAGTTTTATAAATTTTATAATTCTACTCCCATGATTTGCAATCAACACAAATTAATCAAGACATAATATGACTTCTAAATATTAATATTAGGTGATTTAATTAAAAAAAAAAGTTTCATGTGATATTTTTAGTTGTGGGGCTTTTAATTTTTAAAGAAAAAGAATAATAATACTGGAGAACAAGCGTGTCCGCACCAGAGACAAGACAGGACGCGACAACGTTTCATGCGTATATGCTCAGTGGAACTTGGGACTTGTTGTTCACCGGTCATTACAGTTTTTTTTTTTTAAAGAAAAATATTATTATTTCTTTTAATTTGTGGTTTGAAGTTTTAGTATACAAATCAAACAATATAATTAATATGTTAGAATTGTTTAAAAATTTCTTAATAAATTCTTCAATAAATATATAGATAAAAAATAATTAATATTAATATTATATTAATTCTTAAAATGATAGATAAAAATATAATTGAAAAAAACAATTATTAATGTTATTTTGAAATTTAAAAATGATAAATAAATAAATAAAAATAAATTTTCTTAAAAGTAACAGTTAAAATGAAATGGAGTGTGTGTATTATAACTGAAAACAATACAACACTAAGAAGGAATCTTGAATCCTGCTGTGCAGATCAATACAATAAGCGGAATAAACAACTGGAAAGGGGATAGAGAGGATAGGAAACTAAAAAGCCATTGCAGAGAACGCATCCCATGTTAAAGAAATGATACCTTGTTCAAAGCTTTCAGAAGCCAATAAGCAGAAGAGCTATCAAAATAATGGTAGTATTATTAGTTTTTATTTGTTATTTGTTACTCCTCCATTTCAATCGTAAATCAAATTTACCTAGCTTACACATGTCAAAGAAATGGCTTAAAATTAATTAAAACCTTGAATTTTTCAAAAATTATCAACACTTCTTAAATCATCCTCATTAAATTATAACCCCATCTAAGTTATATCTCTTTTAATCTCTCTCCATCACAACTCTTTTAATTATTTCTAAATAAAGGATAAAAATGAAAAATAATATTAAATATTTCACATATTCTATAAAGTGATTTATATTTTAAATTCTTAATTCTTAAAATTTCAAAATGGAGAAAGTAATTGTTAATTAACGTCTCATATGTCCAACAATAAATTTCCATTTTAAGAATGAGAAAGTAAATATTAATAAAAATCATTATTTATCTATTAATAATTTTAAAGCAAAGTCTTTTTTTTTTAAAAAGGTCTAGAATTATTTTAATTCAGTTTGTCTTAAAATATATATTATTTACAAATTTCATTAATTGTTTTGAATATTCAAGTCAAGCTAACCAAATCTTTTCTCTAAATTTAAAACGATAATTTTATGTTAAGTTCAATTTTCTTTTTAAGAAGGAGACAGACAGGGATATTATTAGCTCCACCAAAGCATAATATGAAACTAGTTAAATACATACAAGATGAGCTATATATGAATATATAATATTGTTGGGTAGAAAAGGACAACTCGGCACTACGCACATAGCCTATGTTTGATGAGAATGAGTTAGTTTTAAGGAAATGAAAAATAAGAAGAAAAGAATAAGATTCTATAAAAAAGACTATTCAGTCCCTAAAAAAATTTGAATAATGTGTATCAAATATGTTATACAAGAATTTTTCTCTCATTCTTTTTTTTATGAAATTCCTTTCATATATCTACCAAACTTAATCATATATATATATATATATATCATACCTGGAATATTTTGTATGTGTGTCGATGTGGGAGGGGGAGAGTGAATGGAAGCTCTCTTGTGCACTTCACAGCTTCATACAAGAAATGAACCATAGGGACCCTTTTTATAAGTATTCTTTGCCTGCTCACCTCTCATCTCTTTATTTTTTTAATGTTTTCCTTTTTTTTAATATATATATATATATATATATATCTCTTAGTGAACATGGTTCATACCTCACTAACCATCGTTACTTATTTTCAATCCCCATATCATCATCTTCTTATATCGTTCAAAGGAAACTTAGATACAATTTTCAAAGTAATTATGATCGTATCTTACATTATAAATCTAACTATAAGTTAACATAAAAAGATATCGGTATTCTATTTGGTATTTTTCTTGAAATGATATTCTATTTTATTGTATAGAAAACGAAATATAAAATATTTATTATATTATTACAGTTATTCTTATTTTTTTATTCAAAAGATGAGTGGTACTTTTTATTTATTGATTTTTTATAAGTTTTTTTAAAATTAATCTCACTTCATTATGTTTGTGAACTTAAAAATAAAAAAAATTTACTTATATTGATAGTTAAATTGAGTGATAAGGGAATTAATACCTTTTAAACATGGTTTTGGATTTAGTGCTTGTTTGATTTGCATTTTTACAAATTAAATCATAGTTTCTAATCATTATTTTTTTCTTTTTTATTCAAATAGGTTTATAGTAAACTTTTCTACTTTTATTCAAATTTCATTTTTGTAAACTATGATTACTTTAAAAGACCTTTTACAAAAAGACAATCCAAACGGGTACTTAAACATTGTGTATCCTCTAATTGGAGCCTTAGTTAACTCAAATTCATATTAGTCCACACACTGAATACCAAATCGTTTGTCACAAAAAAAAAATTATTATTATTATTTTATTCTTAAAAATAGATTTTGTAATTGTTTTGGCGTGTGTAGTGTATGAATAAAATGTATGATATATTCCGAGTGTGAGGGAAGTGGAAATGAACAAGAGGAAAGTTGGAGACACGCGTATACGTTTGAAGTAGTCAGGTTGACACACAGACATACCTATATGTTGTATTATTTATTAGTCAAGTCTCAGATCATGTAATGCACATAGCCTAGTTAATTCTAGTTCTAGTTATTATATATTCTTATAATGATGTTTATTTATATTTTTTATAATAATAAGAAGTTAAATGTGAAGAGAGATTACAAAGAGAGAAATGTACGTTTTAATAATGAAAAGAGAAAATATGTGTGTGTTGAAAAAAAAAAATTATTTACTTTATATTTGAAAAAATCACAGGAAAATTTTAAAATATTAAAATAATTATTATAAAGTCTCACAACTCTAAAAAATTATACTCAAATTTCATTGGTGTAAAATCAATATAAAACAATTTATACTCAATAATAAAATTCTATAATAAAGTTTTTATGATCTTTTTCCATGATTTTTCATTAATGAGACTTGAGTGTAGCTTTTTAGGGTTTTGGAGCTTTATAATAATTATTTTTTTATTTTTGAATTTTTCTGTTATTTTCCCTTTATATTTTTATTGGTCAAAATACAATAGCCTGACAACCACAGAATTTTTTTTTTTAATTAGTGAGGATTCAGGGGGAAATGAAGAGAATTGATAGTGGTGACCACAGAATTATAAGGTGGGGGGTGGATGGAGTATATTATGTTTCCCCAACTTTAGGTTGCAATATATAATAGTGCTTTCATTTCATTCACTACTTAGTGATGTGTTGTTTATTTTTATTCCCATTGTGGCCTAAGTGGGATTTCCAATGTCCCCTAAACTTCTATTTTCAATGTACCATCTCACCGAACTTTCCCAGTTTCAAATATATACTATTTGTCTTCTTATACAATTGTGCTTTGCTCACTATCGAGACTATATATGTTAGTGTCAATGTTGGAGCAACACTTATGATTAACCCAAAAGTTATTACCAGTAATCATGCTTAAGGATTCAACTCTATTGTCGTCTCTTTAATTTCTTAGAGTTACGTGAACTTGTCTTATAATTAATGCACGTCTTAATCAAATTATTATTCTGAATCTATGAAACTGCTCTAAGCCAAGCATTCTTGTAATATCACACAAATATATATTATTCTATTACATAATTATCGGAGCATTTAAAGATATTCACACTCCTATAGAACATCATTAGCTATAAACTTACCAACTAATTAATCTTCATTCACATGAACCCTAATCTCCATTTTTAATTAGGATTAACTTTTTCTTGGAGGAAAATGGAAGCGCCCACTGAAGTAGTGTGGGAACCAAGTGTCCACGTTATTAATTAATAGAGCAATGATTAAAGATAAGTACAATATTAGTACGAGAGGTCCCACATACTTTCATCTCCACTTACATTTTTCTTTTCGTTTATGTCAACAACATGTTGCCATTTTTAAAACCAGGATTCAACTCTATGGATTTCATTTTTATTAATTCTATTTATTATATATTTTTTGAAAGAAAAATTTTTAAGATCTTATAGGCTTATCAAAACTGAATAGTTCTGTTCATTTTTTTAATTACCCCATATCTTGAGCTATCCCACTTTAATAAGAGAAGTTATTGGAATTTAGACTAATCTTGCTTAAGTCAAGCAGAATTTTTTGAGCGACAAGCAACTAAATACTTAATGATTAAACTTACTATTTAAAAGAATCCTACATAAATTATTTTAAATTAGTCTAGATCTTGATAAATTTTTCTATTGAAGTGAAATAAGTCTAATATATCGGGTGAAAAAAAAATTGAATAGATCTCACACAACTTAAAAATTACTTACAAATATTCTAACAACAAGAGTAAGATGCAAGAATTCACGTCCTTTTGAGTTGTGAGACCGGTGATCTTGAATGTCTTTTTCATAGATTTAGGGTTTTGATTGAACCACCTTGCAAGAAGAATGAATCATATTTTCCGCTCAATAAAATAATAAAAACCATTAGCCACTTCCCTTTCAGACGGCTACCACAACAAGCTTCAAAACATGAAGCATTTAATAAATATTAAAGCTATGCTAACGGTCCTTTTTTCTTCTTTAAAAGCAGTGGGATGCAATGAATATATATAATAATTCTGATAAGTGCATACATAAGCACGCACGCATGCATCTTCAATGTTGACATTATGATCTCCTATGATGATTTCGTTATCAATTCAATTAATGCCTTTTTGCATGCCCTCTACTTATATGTAAATCATGCGCTTCTTATAATTTATTTTAGTTTAATTTGTATCCTCTCCATTTCACTTTGAGTAGACTTTTTTTTCATAATTTTATTAATTAAAATCATACAAATTTTTAGTTTATTTTCAAAATCTGTATGTATAATTGTTTGGATTTTATTGACATTACAGTAGTAATCTCTCTTTTATTTTCAAACCTTACATAAATTTTTTTAAGATAACAATTGTATTGCATAGAATAAAATAAAATTGATGAACTGAAGTATAAGTAAAACTTAATTAAAACAATTAAGGGATCATATTGAAATCAAATAAATTTAAAGGGTGAAAATGAAACTTCATGAAAGTTAAAGAATAAATTATAACAAAATGAAGTTAAGGGATGCAAATAAAATTTAAGATAAAATTACTAATAATTAAAATTATAATTTAACCCTTTATTTTCTGTAGACCAAATCTGAAATAATTAGGTAAAGTGATTTTTTCTCACGAATACAATGCATCCAATAGAATCAGGCACAAAATAATTAATCCTATAGAGGGCAATTATCTCGTTTGTATTGGGCAGACATTTTCATAAATTTCGCTTTCTATTACTTTTTTTTTGTTGGCCTGAAAATGCTGAAGCACTAATCTTCCTTTTAATTTGACTAACTAGAGATTATGATAGATAAAAAGGAGCACTTTCAACTTGGGGATTAATTAAGTAGCCTTTTGACAATTTTCTGTGCACAGAAGAAACCAGGCTAATTGGTGTTAAGAGAATTGAGCATTAATATTTTTTTATTATTTTAATTTAAGAGATAAGAGATGTTAGATTCAGTATTCCTAAAACATTAGTAATACTTTTCATTGCTAATGCTATATTAATTAAACCAGTAAGACTCAGTAAAATGGTTTGTTTGCCACATTTTCTCTCTCTTCTGGCTTCATTGATTTTTTCTTTAGTATACGTCAAGAGTAACCCAACCAACAACTAAAAAGTAAAAACTAATTTTTTTAAAGTGTAGTAACAATGCATTTTTCATATATATGATCACAAATTAAACTCTAAACAATATATTTAAAGGATTCAATATTCTACCAATTATGTTGGGCTTTATTGGTTTCTCTTTAAATTTATTTTGTTCTAAACCATTTAGATCAAATTTTAAAGATTTAGATTTAATATATTGATCCAGATGTTAAAATTAAAAAAAGAATTAAATTATCAAAATTTGATGAAAACGATTCAAATAATAATAATAATAATAATAAAGAAAATGAGAGAAGGCCAAATTGATTTTAAGATCACGTTGAATATTATTCAAGTAAATATAGTGCATGGTAAGTGAAATGTGACATTTCTAACCCCAACAATCAAAATGGATCTTCCATGTACTGCAAAAACAATGCACAGTCCCGTCCTCTATACTAGGTGATTAAATGTCAATCGTTGGCTTGTTATGCTTTATATATATATATATATATATATATATAATGAAATGTGCCTTTCAAAAACTTTTTTTTCCCCACAGAGTGCCTTTCAAAAACTTGAACTTCAACGTATATATTAATCTTGACTCTTTTTTTTTTATTATTATAAGAAGTATCTCTATAGGCAATATAGGCTAATCTCCTTTGTAAATAAAAAAGATGGACCCTTTTCAACTAGATGTCCGTACATAAAAGTTGAGAATATTAAGGCCAGTGAACTGAACCATTTGTAAATAAATCATCTTTTGTCCATAATTTTTGTGTTCTTATTGTTAAAAACAAGATTAAAAAAAATAGATACTATTACTATAAGATCGTGATAATAATAAAATAGTAAATAATCTGTCGCCGTCCAGGATTTTTCATTGCGATAGATTTATAGATCATCATAGTCCGCAAGCTAGTCAAACATACATATAAATTTTAAGACATTTTATTCTCATAGCACAACAAGTTATGAGTGTGAAAAGAAATATTACCTATTTTATTTTTTATACAAGAATTATATACATGTGGATCCTGTACTGCTGTACATTACACCCAGCGTAATTGATTTATAAATAGTATAATTTTTATATATTTTTTTTATATATTGATGTCTCTGTTTCTATACTAAATTAACAAACTAAGCCGACATCAAAATGTACTTTTTAAGTTAAATAATAAAGAATTCTTTAACAAAATTTCAGGCCTCGTATATTGCATATATTGGCATGAAGCTTTATAAATAAATACAACTAAAAAACTTATAGGAATAGAAAGCAGGATAATAGATTGCAACTAGTGAACGAGCTAGGTAGAGCCATAGAACAAATAGACAAACGTATATGGGGTGGAGAAAGTAGACACGTTGAAAGGCCCAATATCTTGCTAGCAAATCCAGAATAGGTAGTCCTTCCAAGGATCCTATGCCTAAAGAAACAAGAAACGTACATCCTCAGAAAAGCAGATCAGTGGGGTTCGTGCAAAAACCTCATTATAGTCTCTTGCCCACCACATATATGTGTGTGTGTGTGTGTGTGTGCAAAGTATGTATGTAGGGTAAGATGGTTTCATGCGCGAATGATTATTAAGGTTGCTGTAGGAACTAGTGGCGGACTTCAGCCCCAGATATACATGTGGTGGGGCATCAACCTCTCTTCTTCCAGATATTGGTTTCGATATTTCCACGTGTGCAAACACCCCCAATAGCCTCTTGTCCCATTATTCAGCCATGGAGGGTTCAAGCTATTATTACATTTCAGAAACTATAAATGGACCCGTGGTTTGTATAGTGCAGTTTTCTATAGATTTTATATATTATTTCATGCACATGTGAGCACACTGATGCACATGCAGGCCCTGCACGTGGACGTGCCTAAACACCCACAAGCCCGCACGCACAGGGAGAGGGAGACTCAAGACATCACATCTACATGGATAAATCCAGCTACAAAATAATATCCCCAAGCACTTGAAGCTTCAAATTCACTTAAACTTTATCCTGTGTACCCCATACAATACGTTGTACGTAATTTGAAGCCATATATATATATATATATATATAGCAAATAGTGAGTTATTACTTAGGAAGTGATTACTTTACAAGTACTGTGAAATCGTTGAGTTCGATGTTTCTTATCGTAGGGTTTGTGGAGGAGGAGCAAGCACTGAAGATGGTGATGGAACTTAGGGTTTATGAGGTTTGGGACCATTCTGAATCTTGAGGATACCCTCGCACTCACGAGAATGGGCAATCCTCTTCCGGAATCCAACATGTCCTGCATCTCCCTCCCTGCTCCATACATGGCCTTGTTCTTCACTCCCACTTGTAATTCGTATATCGTCGTCCCTGTCTCTGCGTACATTAACTCAGGTCCCTATGAAGTCATGAAAACGGGGAAAATTAATCAGGAACATTAAAGATTAATATTAGTCAAAATTATGATATAAGAAAATTAAAGAAGATAATTTACGTGAGAAAAAGCGAAGGGTAACATGGCGAAGGACATGTGGATAAGAGGAGGACGAATGTGAAGGACAAAGAACTTGGATTTGTTGAGAATGAGTAAATTGAGGGAGCAATTGCAGGTGAGGATCTTGGTTGAGACGCCAGTTCTGTCCACTCCTTCTCCTAGCTTAAATTCATGCACTCTTTCTATCTGTATTCCAACACCAAATTAATTGTGTTCATTCCAATAATAATATGTCATTCATACCGCTTTTTAGGCCAAATTAATAAAATTCAGATCCTTGTAGATCCTTTTTGCATTGGTTGCATAATCTAGTGAAGAAAGAAAAAGAATGGGGGATCTGTGTATGTGTGTTGTGGTTTTTTTTTTTTGCTGGGGGGTGTTGAGATGTATATATTTTTTGAAAAAAAACGCCCGAAGTAGAAAAAATTGAGGAGGAGGTAGTGAGGTGGGGTGGGGGGCATTTGGTTTGCTGTAAATGGGTTAGTATGAAATGACTTCTCAACTGGAGGAGGCCTTTTCTTCTAACAATGGGCTTGCAGACAAGAGGATGGTCATAAAGCTTTGGTAAAGGCCTGGCTTGGATATTTGTCTTTTAAATATTTAATTATTGCCTGTCATATTTGTTTAATAATTCAACAATATATATATATATATTGAAATAACTCACTAGCAATTTTTTATTAAAAAATAAAGTAGTACATATTTAAAATTGCGATTATTTTTTAATAAAACAATATATATTAATGGACTAGAAATTTGACATATTGGACCGACATACATCACCTATTCTTCATATATATAATGTAAATGAAAAGTTAAAAACACAGCCACTGAAGACGTACAATTCATTGATCCTTTTATTGCTTCTTATCACAATTGATTTCAACTCTTCCATTTCAATTAGAATCACCAATCAGTGTGGTCAATTTCACTTCTTTTCAACTTGTTAAAAAGTGAAAATCACAAGTATCTATGTTATCAAAAAAAAAAAATACAAGTATCTATCTTATTCAGTCGATAAGAAAACACTCTAATAAATGAATTAATTTATAAACATAGAATAATTTGCTTTTTTTTCAAAAAAAAAAAAACAAGGTTGAGGGGTACCTCAAGGGAGAGTTTTGGTGGTGGGGGCTTCGTCGCAATGTAGAAAACAAGCAAGGCCACACTGAAGCTCACTAACAGTCTCCAACTTATCTGAACCCAAATCCAAGCCCACGAGTCCGTGTTCCGGTACGTCAAATATCTCTTCCACCCCTTCTCCTTCCTCCAATCATAATCATACACGTCATCATCCTCATCCTCACCGCTCCCATCCATTATGATCAGACGGTTGATATCCCCGTCGTTCTCGGTGGGTGCCGTGGCGTGGCTTCCGTCGTAGGAGACCTTCTTGAGGTGGTGGAAGCTGTGAACGGAGCCCCGAGAGGAGGAATAGCGGTAGAGGGCGTCGTGGGTCGGGTTGGAAGCGGGTCGGGCTGGGGAGTGGTAGGTGGATGATTCGGCGTCGTTTTGAGTGAGAGTGGTGGCGGAAGGGCTTTGGACGTAGTAAGCAGCACATGGGTAAGCATGGAGGTGGTGGTGGTGGTGGTACATTAGAGCCGCGTGCTCTTCCACAACAACGTTGTTGTTGGACATTGTTGATGTGAGATTTGTTCTCAGAGTTGTGAGTTGTGAGTGTTTGTGAGCCTACGTCTTACAGTAAGAAGAGCCTGTGGGTTTTAAAACGGAATCAAAGGATGTGGATCATATGCATTATGGCGTAGAGCCTTGGGTCTTCATTAAGGGACAACAATGGACGCAAACATAATTACTCCTAATTAATTAAGTGCTCACGGATCCTACTGTTTTTTTTTAACTATTTTATATTAGATTTTTAAAAAATTATATGTATATATATAAATTAGTATAAAAAATAACTTCAACTAATACTAAAAAATTAGTCTTTTTAAGATATAGAAATTATTGAAAGAAATTTTACTTTTCTCAATAAAATCTTTTTCATACTTATAAGTTATTAAACCCAAAATAACATGCTCAATAAATTCAACTACTTGTGGTTTTATTGGTTAAATAATTATATTTTTAGTTAAAATTTAGAATCTAACAAATTGTTTTTTCCAAGACAAACTCATGTCATTTGACTGAATTTGATCCCTTTCCTTTTAGATTTTTTTTCATAACTAGGTTAAATTCCTAGAATGTAAACAAAAATAGTATTTCAAATGTTAATTTTCCTAGTAGATCTCTTATGTGAAGAAAATAAAATAATTAAAAATATAACTCGAATGTAAAATTTTTATTGAGAATTTTGAAAAAGAATTATGCAATATTTTTTAATTAATATAAATTTTATAAGCAGCTATGCTAGCCATAATTAATATGGCTCATTTCTCAAACTTCATATACTAGAATATGATTAATTATTAAACCTATATATTATAGTATGACTTTTATTGAACACCGTGATCAGAAATTACTAGTAATTAAAATAAAATTTAAGAAAAGGTAGAAATGCAAGAATTACGGAAAAAAGTGGGAGTATAGGAAATAGAGTGGGGCATAGCCTTAGCTGAGAAGATTGCGCCTCCAAAAGGGCATTTTAAAAATAATGAAAACAAGCTTTGCACCGAAATGCCTCCTCTGTGGGATTGACAGCAAAGTAAGCACGCTTTACTCATTACACTGTTTTGGTCTCTTTTCGCAAACCTTTCCAAAAATAAATAAATAAATTTAAGATATTAATTTAATAAATTATGTAATACTATTTTGCCAATTGCCATTTAGGTCTTCACACTGGATCTCTATTATTTTTCCCAGCATCTCATTAGCATCCTATCCGCTAGAATTAGGAGTGTCTCCCCTTCTTGCTTTGAGTTTCAAAATATATACATTTACAGCTTCCATTTACTTTATAAATTTATAAACAAGAACATCGCATATATTGCAAGAAATTACTGTTCGCATTTGTGGGAATTGTTATGAGTTTTATTATTTCTATTAATACATGAATTTAAAATTGTTTTTTTATTTAAATAACTTTTTTGATATCAGATACTACAAATATAATGTAGTAATTATAGTATTCATCCATTTCAAATCATCCTTTTTATAAGGATTTTTAATTAAATTTTACAAATTAAAACAAGTAGTTAAAAGTGGTTGGAAGTTTTGATTTTGTCAAAAATTACTATAATATTTTTAAAATATCCTTAATAAATACTAGTGATTCTTGCATTTCCACCTTATATTTAGAGATATTTAGAGAAATAGTTAAAATTATTAAGGGTATTTTATGAAAATCATATATTAATATTTCACTAAATTTTGTAAACCCCCTTATATTAAGGACAACATGGACAACGTTGTATTATTTTTTATTTAAGAGAACATTGTATTATTTTATTGTCAATACTCAATAGTATTAGTAGCATTTCCTCAAGATCCGACTTTTTTTAGTGATAATAGTTAAAAGCGTGAATTGAATAAGTTATGATAGAGGGAAATAAAAATTTGTTAAAATGTTCATCTTATTTAACAATTCATGAATTAATTATTATTATTATTATTATTACTATTCATAAGAGGACAAAAAATAATTTTTTATTAATTTTTGGAATTCTTCTTACATAAGTATATATGTAATAATATATCTAATAAGTAGTACTATTTATAAATTATAAGTAATTAATATGATTGGTTTTAGACTCACTGTAATATAAAATATATATATGTATGTATATATATATCCGAAACAAGAAGGGTGTTGTTTTCATTACTCATCGTTTTCTTTCTCTATTCTTTTTATAGATTGTTTGCATTTTTTTTTCATTCCATTTTTCATGTCAACTTTCGAATCAACTCTATCTTAATTATATTTATATATAATATGTATATATATTTTTAGTCAACTTTATACATTTAAAATTTTATTCTTACAACACTCATGCTATAAACCCAACCCGTATTCCAATATGTTAGGTTTTTTTTTCGGGGGGCTAAAAATCGTATATTATATTTTCAATCAGCTTGATTAACATTCAAAATTTTTAATTAAACTTTCCCATCTTGATGATATTAATTTATTAAACGTGGTTTATCATCAATCCCCATGATGGCCACTTAATAATACTGAAATCAATCTCTAAATTAAAATATTTGAGCTTAAATTTTAATTCAAGTGAAAATTAACCCAGGAACCATGCAAATAATTTAGCACGTTGAAATTTCACGGGATTGTGATAAAATGAAGTTAAAAGTTATTAATTATTTCTATAATTTTTGTTTATGATATATAGAGAAAAATGCAAGTGCCCTTAAAACTTGAAATATTAATTGATAAAATGGGATTAAAATAACAGTAAGTTGTGGAGGCAGGAATAATTAAGAGTGAAGTAGAGATGAAATTTAATTGAAGATTTCTTGGATTTGAAGAGAAAAGATAGATTGTAAAGCAAGGGTGATAGCCATAAATGGTAATCATTGCAAGATAACATATATATATATATATATATATATAACAATACTTTTTGCTTTTGTATCAAGACATTATGAACTCCACCTCTCCCTACCATCATGATTCAAACCAAATGAACATATATAATATAGCGTATTATTTTCTTAATTAAAAGGATATAATTTACATTAAATTATGCTCCCGAGTTCTTTTTTTTTTTTCATTTAATGGTAGGAATTTGGATTGCTTATAATGAGAAATTAGGTATTGGATTCCTCATTAGAGTTTGATAGATGAGTTGCACTGCATATATCTTAGAATAGTGAGGTCTTTTATATATATATATATATATATGTATATATATTATATTCTACATGCTGTCTACTTAAATATTTAAAGGGTATATTTACTTAATATCAATTGATTTTAAAACAAAATTTGATATAAGATCAAAGTTTATGTTATCATACATAAGTTGTTTTAGTCAAATATGTCTACTACACATTGTCAATATGTAAATAAAATGTTATGGGTCTCACACATTGTTTACCTAGGCATTTTCAATATATTTTAAATAAAATTTCATGTATATTTAAAAATTGTGATCTCTTAGTTATTGTTTTCAAATAAAAGATGTAATATATAACGAAATTGTGATCTTCTTTTTCAAAAAGTTAATACATTTTACAGAAAAAGACCTCTCATGTGCCAGACAAAGATGGAGTTAAATAAAGCCATACTGTTGTAGGCTATGTATTTTTTATTTCAAAAGTCATAGCAAAAACGACGCTTTGGCCGAGTGGTTAAGGCGTGTGCCTGCTAAGTACATGGGGTTTCCCCGCGAGAGTTCGAATCTCTCAGGCGTCGTTTCCTTTTTCCTTAACCTAAACATGCACTAACAGATTAAAATAAGATATCGGCTTTCGTTCCTTTTCAAATATCTTCAAAGGCTTTCGCTGTCAGAGATTTTGTGACTACATTTCTTGAACCAAAACACTAACAAATTAAAGTAAGATACAGAAGAGAGAAAGAGGAGAGATCGAATAAAAACTTCCAAGTTACTACATTTTTTTTTCACTGATGTGTTTACATCACCATAATCTTGTACATGTTCTGTTTCATTTCACTAATTCAATAACAACCTCTCCCGTATTGTTTCCTTCTCTTATACACAACACCACTACGTACAATTCAACCACTAACACCTTTTATTTATTCTGCTTTTGACTTCCTAATCATACAACCTTTCTCACTATTCACATTTCTCTTCATTCTTCTTCATAAGATTCTCCATTCAACATTATTAATTGCACCAACCTACCTATTCCCGCAAATTCACACCAAGTGCTACCCAAGCAAATTGTACCATTAAACAAAATGCAGCAGCAACAATATTGCCCATCAACCCTATTCACATACTCCACCTTTCTCTGCACATCAATGGAGTCTGTGTTGGGAATTTGAAAAAGCTGAATGAAACAATGGGTGACAAGGAAAGATATGATGAACAAAATGCATGGTTTGTATTTATTGTACTTGGAGGAACTGAATATGAGAGGAAAAATGGGTTTGTGCACTGAATGTGTTTGTGTGAATATCTGAGAGAGAACAAGAGAGGAAATGAAAATTCCGCAGATGGGTATTACCCATTCAACTTGGAAACCAAAGGAAAAGAGAAGAGGATATACCTTACAGAGGGAAAAAAACTCACATTCTGCAACATTCATTGCAGAAACTACACCTAACACAATGACATTGTTTTTAGAATTTGGGTGTGTACAATTGTGAAAAAGTTGAAAATGGGTGATCAACAAAGGTGGCTGTGTTTATTGCATTTGGAGGAATTGAAGGTTGAAGAAGATGGATTTTTGTGCATTGAATGCGTTTGTGTGATTGCCTGAGAGAGAAACAGGGAGAAAATGAGAATTTTCCAAGGATGGATATTTGCTCATTCAACTTGGAAATCAAGGAAAGGGAAAGACGATATATCTTGCATTAAACCCTCCAAATCCCATTCTCCCATTCTTAAGTTTTCCCCCGATTGGCCATGATTATTTCCAAACCCAAGCAAGTCCTGATGATGATACTGATGATCAGTGTTATTGAAGCAACCATTATTAAAACGGTTGTTGTTGATATGGCTTTTCACATCAATAGCAGCAGTACTACTATTATACTTCTCTTCCATGTGTCTACTCTCTAGAGGAGGAAGACACAGGTCTCTTTCTAAACCCATTATTTTATTATCTCCCTCTAATACTACCATCCCATTATTATAGTCATCACCATAAAACCCATCATCCACCATGCCGCCGCCACCATCCTGGGTTAAGCATACAGGCATGTCATAAGGATTACTGTTATTCAACATGGCAAAGGGATACTCCATTAACTGGTCACCACCAAAAGGCATGGCTTGCATGGATTGTACGGACGACGACGATGATGATATGGATGAGGGTGATGAGTCCATGCACATGGTCATGTTGATGAGGTCTTGTTTATTGAAGGGCATGGAGGTGGTGATCCCATTCAGAAGATGATTTGATGAGGATTCTGTACTGTTGTTTGGTGAAGGAGTAGCAGTGGAAGCAGTAGTACAAGAGGTGTTGTTCTTCATCCTTTTCTTTAAAGTAGAGTTCCAGAAGTTCTTAATCTCATTGTCTGTGCGTCCTGGAAGACGTGCTGCTATCTGAGACCACCTGAGATTTTCACAATGACATAGACAAAATTAAAGGGCAAAAAAAAACAAAGACAGAAAACTAAAAGCATACGCGCGCGCGCACAGGCAAGTTTTCAAAGCCTACAAGCTACAGCACTAAAACTATACAGTTTATATGTGATGCTTATAAAGCACCTATTGTTCAATATATGGAAGCAGTTGTCATATGGGAGAGCCTGGATGTGAAGCCAAGTCATAATCAAAAGTGATATTTTAGTTGGATGCTGTTAAATAGAAAGATTTTTGTTTTAACTAACAGGTATATTACACTTTCGAACTAATTATAAGTGTTTGATCCAATAGAAATTTAGAAAAAAGAAAAAACTTGAGGCATTTTTCGGGTAGATAATTGACGATGACATCATTCATGAACCACACTTATAGATGTCACAGAAGAGTTATAAGGTGGGCTCAATCACATTAAAGTTTTAAACTGCATTGTTAATTCTTACTCATTTAAGAATATGGTTTTTAAATAATGCAGTGGGCATTGTTTAACAGATAAGAACCCTAAAAACTGACTTGCTTTCTGTCAATCTCGTTCTGTGTAACAATATGCATTGAGTTAATTTTTACCCCTACATCAGTTCAATTTAAGAAAAAAAATTAATGAATTGTATTCTGTCTGAAAATATCAGATACAAACTAGAATCTTGTGGGGAAAAGTAAGGGAAGAAAAAAATTCAACAAGTATTAATTAATAGTTAATTAGGCATACCCTTGAACCCCAAAATAGGATATGCGTTTTTTCTTTAAAAAAAAAAATCAAACTGAGAACGTAACTGGAAAGATTTCTGTGGGATGTCCAGGAAAATCTATATATTAGTAATGGTGATGACAGTGCATGATTTCTGACAATAACTTTCCGAACAACAGATCGGAAACAAAAAAAGATATTATAAAAAGATTATTTTGCATCAGTCTATATATATATAGGACTTAATAATAATTCTTATGTAGATTGATGCTAATATCCTATGTATGACTAATTAAATTAATACAAATTAATATATCTCGATTTGTTCGTCACTACAGCATGCATGTGTTTAGACATCCCTTTTAATATGTTTGTCTTCTTTAGAAAAGAAACTCTTCTAATTCATCAACGTATTTAGTTGGTAAAAATTCATGAATAATCTTGTGAATGATCGTTAAAAAAAAAAAACAAAGACCCCGTTAAAGTAAATATCTATAAATGATTTTCTTATAACATCTAACAAATAATATCTAAGTTAATAAAATCACTCCGTCTTGAAGCAAATGAATAATTTGGCATCTAAATTATTGGGACTCGTTTTTTTAGGCTAAAAAAATTTATTGAGTCTGCATTTTAGCCTTTCACTATTTTTCTCAAAAAGGATCAAGTAATACCGAAATGATTAACACACCATGAGTCTACATTTTCTTTAAATAACTCATACATGATAATAGTAATTCAGGACCAAGCTAAATTGTAAGTTGATATGTGATTATATGTATTGAAATAGCTTCAGAATTAATGAAGAGTAATCAATAAATAAGAGTGAAATTAAGTAGGTACGTACCTATTGCCAAGAATGGAATGGAAATGAAGAATGAGGTGTTCTTCTTGGGTAGAGAAGGCACCTCTCTTAAGGTCAGGTCTGAGATAATTAATCCAACGAAGGCGACAACTTTTGCCACACCTTTGAAGACCAGCATTTCTGGCACTGTCGCTCCAGCAACCTTGTCCATTGGTCAACATGTACCTTATCAGCTTCTCGTCTTCCTCCGGCGACCACAACCCCTTCCTTAGCTTCACCACGTTGTTATTGTTATTGTTCTTACTACAACTGTTCTTGTCCCTCCCCATTATCATATATGTATCAATATAAGGGATATATGATCCAAAGTTTGGATTTTGATCAAGTGGGTTTGTGAGAGGGATCTGAGAGACTGCTATATAGCAGAAGGAGGCTTCATGGTGTGGGAATGGTGATGATGATGGTGACGGGCTTGTGGGGTTTGCTTAAAATATGATATATGTGAGAGAGAGAGAGAGAGAGAGAGATTGTGTTTGTTTGTGTTGTTAGTTGATGGGTAGAGTGGAAAACGGATTGGAGGGGGACCTCCATTGATGAACACATAGAAAGAAAGTAAGATAGACAGAGAGAGGGATGGTTGGTCTTCTTGTCTTTGACTCAATTCTTGTCTTTTTCGATATATTTTACTTCACTCACAAGGTAATCATCATCTTCTCCTCTCTCTCTCCCTTCTTCTTTTTGTATGTAACACTAACAATTTTGCTTCCACTTCACATAATACCCCCCCCCTCTCTCTCTCTCTAGGGTTTAAACTTCAAATTCACGTGTGTGATGAGACTTGGACAAACAAGAACCCCAGAAATCATGAGACAAATAATAAATTCCATCAATTTATTAAATATGTATACCAGATTATTTTATGCAACCTGCAGGAGATTTTCATAAAATCACTCACGTTTATAAATCTATTACAATATCCAGCATGATCTATTTATTCATTTTTTACAAATCAATATTTTTTTTAAAGGGATAGAACCTAGAAGGAAAGCCTAGTATGATATTTTCGGAATTTAATTTTACGGGAAAAGTGTTGCACGCTTGACAGTTGTCTGATGATTTCGATGTATATATGTAAAGAATGATTATTTTAAAGGTTGTGTGAAGGTTACATTGTTTGCATGAATATGAGTTTCATTAGGGCTAACAACTTCAAGTGGCATATTTCTGAAGCAAATCATTTACACCTCCAAACAAAGCAATGCCAATTAATTTCTTTCTTTTATTGGCATAATCTTATCATTGCCGCCATACTTTACAGATTAAGTATTTCACTTTAATCCTTTCAACATGAAACATCACCACGAAGATTTCTGTATATAAATGACCAACATGTAGTTATATATATGAAAATAGCTGCAGGTTAAAACTCAAAGTACAAAAACTTTTCACTTTTAATCTATGCAGAATTTTACTGCTCCCAGTGATGACATAATCACAATTAATTAAGTTGTAGTACTTCAGAAGACTTATTGCAGAACACAGAAGCAAGAAAGTACCATAAAAAAGAGTTCTTTTTGCAGTAGGAGGGAATCTCAAGTTGATTCTAATTAAATATATAATATTTTGTCAATCATATAAGAGTTTGAATTTGAATCAAATTCCATAAAATATCATAATTATAATGAATAAACTGAATTAAAGTTTACTAATTTGCAATTAATGTTAGGCTTCAGTGGAACTAAAAGTGGATGATTGTGTGACTTGAGAAGTATTACTTGATTTTGTGGTAAAAATTAGTTGGATATTACTTTGTGTGACAGGTTTGAAAAGGATTTCTACTTCTTGCACGGTAAGAGTCCGTTTGGTTTTTAGTTGATTAAAAATAAGTTTTGATAGAATTAATTTTGTAACGTACTTATGATAAAAATTGGTTTTGGATTAACGTGTTTATATTTAGATAATTTATTTGAAAATTGATTTTGATAAAACTCATAATTTTTCTCCAAATTGAGCTTAAATTCTATCTCATGATTAATTTAATTTACTTGGACTAAAATTTAATCTGCATTTATTTAATTGAGAACGTAATATATTTGATATAACATTTTCTTACAGGTCATGATCTATAAAAATTAAAATTTTAAAGGGATATTTTGGTCATTAGATAGGATAAATTTTATGAAAAGCAAAAAATTACCAAACACACCTAAAACTACATTAAATTTGGTTTTGGCCCCAAGCCAAGGTTTGGATAGTGATACCAAAGAGACCCTGAGACCCTAACACGTGTGCTTCTTATCCGTTGTAACAGCTGGACAATATCTATAGTTTCCTACCCTGCTTTCTCAATTTATTTTGCAATATTCCTCTCATTTCAATTTTTTCATCATTATCCTTGTTAAACCACATGAATCAGAAAAAAGGGTTTTATAACAAAAAATGAAATGAATAAACCCATTAATATCAAGTGGATAAATATTATTATACCTAAGAATTTTTCAAGATTTTCACCTTGCATAGCTTTATCTGATATGAAATTTGAATTGAGATCACCTGCATAATATTTGTTCTTAAATATGGATACAACCATCCTTTTCTTCCTGGCTGTCAAGCTATATATCTTCGCCTAATTCCCTTTCATTACCTAATCATCTCTTGAGATAGCCAAATATTTTTCATACAAGATATTTATTTTCATGAACCAAAAAGAAGGAAAATCCTATTCATCGTCATCTACATCATGAGCAGTACCTCAGTCATTGTCCAAATTATAAAACAGATATACATGGGGATCTGTCCATTCCAAGATGTTTCAAGGGCATTACAGTAACTTGTGCTCTGACAGGGACTCCCACCATTTGCTGAGATAAAAGTGAGTCAGAAACTTGAAACTACTCAGGTGTTTCAAAGGTGGCATCATTCTCTTAATCTACAGCTGTCCCAAAAAGAGAAGAAAGAAAATTGTTGTGACTTGTGAATGCTTATGAGTGTGTCCCAAGCAACATTCTACTTTGTTACAAAGACAAGAAACAACAACTCACCTGGGGATTCTGTGTCACAACTTGTACTACACCGTAATAAGGATATGATATTAAAACATGCAGAAAAGCAGAAGCACTTTGAAACACATGATGAACAATAAAAGTGGAAGTACAGAAGAAATGGAAATCCAAGGTTGCATTTCAACAGTTTTGATCCTGAAAAAAAAAGCCAGGATATAAAATCTAATTGTCTCTTTCCAACTCTTTTATTATCCCTCATAGCTTTTATTTGTGAATTTTTAGTTTCATTTCAATCATTACAGATGGGACATGAAAGAGATAGAATTAAAACCAGAAAGTTTTTCAGCCATTGATCTCCATCCGCAAGCTTCCCAATTTGAAAAAGAAATGTGACAAGACAACAGATACTTTCCACAGACTACCAATGCTGTAATTTATTATCATTGCTCCTCATTGTGAATGCTTTCCCATCAATACTTGTAGCTACTCAGTAATCACAGGAATTTGTCATTTTTCCTCAGTAATTTTCAACAACTAAAGACTACAATTGAATCAATAAATCAAATATGCTAAAATAAGAAAACATAATACTTCCTGGAACAGGACATATGTACCAAGCAGTTGGCCCGTACAATGGAAAAATCTTCACAGAACCCAACAAACTCATCATATCAAGGTATAAAGCAGCATTCATTTGAAAAGATGTTCTTAAGAAGACTCAAAAAATATACATCAAGGTAAGACCCACTCCTGACAAGTCTTGAGTCCATTCATCATCAGTTGATATAAACACCCAAGGCAGAATTTTTCTTAGAATGTTGGTGATGAGGACCTTTTTCTTTCGAAAGAAATAGTACAGCGCAGGGGAACATCATATTATAAAAAGTATACTGTCCTTGAAAACTGAATATGGTACCGAAGTACTTCTTGCAAATTAATACCTTAAAGGTGCCAAATAAGCACATACCCAAACTCATTTACAGGACAAGCATTATAAATAAGTTGGAAAGAGGAAGCCTTTTAATTGGAAAAAACATGGCATTCCATCAAACACAAATCCAGATCTGAGCACATTATTACAAAAAAGTGTAGGATACTTTTATCTTCCTAAAGCAAATGGAAGCTCTTAAGAGAAATTGTTGCCTTTCTAGATGTCAGTAAAGTTTACGGGTTCTCGCAGGAACCTCTCCATCTGGAGTGCCCTAGTCTTAATTGACATGTCAAGGACCTTCTGGTTGAATTCAACCACTAAACCACCCAGTTGACTTGGATCAATCTGAAAAAAATAAAGATATTTTGTCACATAACTTTATCCATGGATTTCTCTTGAATATGTCATGCAAGAAAGAATATTAACAATAAATACCTTCTGTTCAATGTGAACCATTTTCCCGGCTCCTATGATAGCCTGAAGAGTTTCCCTCAGTGCCTTCTCCTCTTGAGGGGGACGAGGCTGGTGTAAACATAAATTGAAGTCATGCAACAAATATCAAGACCATTGTTTGATGAGTTAAAATTGCATGGCATATTCAAGAGAAATCATTTAGCAAAATTGATTGATTACGGCCAAAACTATCCTAAAAAGCAAGTTAAATACAACATAGCCACCAGACTAACTTAAACATACAGATAACATGGTATACAGGAAGAGTTATCCTTTATTGACAAGTCAACTAGAAAAAGGAGATACACTAAGGTGTTTATGGGAGAAAAGAAACAAAAGTTACGTCATGATTTAAATAATTTTAAATATTGAAGTTTCTTTAAAAAAATGATGTGAGATGATGGGAATGACAATAAGCGAAAAAGGGTGAAAGTAAGATATGTGGATTTTGGGAATGATAAAGTGACCAAAACAGTCAGGTCAGATTTTCTTTTTCATTGAAACATAATCCTTTAACTGATTTATCCATATTGACATTAAAATGAAGGAGCCAATCTAATAGATTAATAAACTGGTATATTGGATACTATAGTACAAGTAATTAATAAAATGGAATTTGTATTCCATAAATGTTTGAAAAGCTTAAAATTCAAGGATGCGAGATCTAAATTGGTGGAATGAGAACGTTATACCTCGAGGCATAATGGATACTAATGTACCAAACACAAGCATCTCAGATGGCCCCTAGCACCCTAGGTAGGATGAAATAAGGCCTTCGCCTTGCCTTCATCAATAGAAGATATTAGCAATTAACTATAAATATGGAAAGATGTAGTCTAGTCATATTATGCAACTAATATTAACATATTAATACCAATTTTAGTTACCCTTTTGATAAAAACTACGTAAATGAAGTTAACATTTGAAGTGCTTATGTGCCACATTACTTTCCTAAGACATTAAAGAGCCATAAAAAAACTGTCACTTGCTATGACAGTGGTCGCAGTGGCTTTCACTTCTCCCTTATATGCCATGGTCAACTCCACAAACTTCTTTGCTATGCTTTCTAAGTTTCGTAGCCTCCCATTCTCAGCTACAACAACTTTTAAATAGAAAAATCAATCAGAGCAGCAGAAAAGTAATGTTTCACATGTAGTGGGTAAGTTTAAAACAAAGTAGAAATAACAAGAATTCAGCGATTATCAATAGGCAAGAGACGTATAATTGACGAGCTCAGGTGAGCAGTGTGGCAGCATGAGAATATATAAATGAGATATAAAAAGCAGAATTATATCAGAGGACTAAATGACATAAAATGTTGTTGGAACACACATATCTCAATGAAAATGAAAAGGAATATTCAAGATAAAGAGTTCGAAGGATGAAAGGAAACCCAGTATAACATTAAGTGAAGAAGTTACTAGGAAGTATTGGTAACTCCTTTCAAAATTGGCAGATCAACAGCAGAAGAGAACTCGCAAGTAACAGTGTCATGCTAAATAGTTGTTTAAGAATCCAAGTTTAGGGTTGCATGATATTTTGTTCACATAGGGTAAGCACTTCCTCCTTCAGTATAAGATATTTCGAAACCCCAAAAGTATATATTCAAGCAATAAACTATATAAATAATACTAATATTAGTCTAAAGAGCCATCGAATCAAATGATTTGGAATTCTTAAAAGTTATTCAATAAAGTAACCCTATGATATTGTGAACATATCCAATAAAGTTTAAAATAATAACTAATTTAGGTCTCATTTTGAAGATTTGGTAGCAGTTTCAAATATACATTCTTTGTTAGCATGCCTGTGAAGGTGCCTACAGCAAATGCTACTTCTCATCTCTTCCCTTCTTTATTTTGAGAAGTTTCTAATAGTGATACACTTAAGACCAGTCGTCCACTATTGCACCAAAAAGGAGGAAAGAGATTCCAGAATCAATGACAATAAATTATTTATTCACCAGTACCTCAAAACCTAGATTCAAGATCCCATAAACATTATTGGAGCAATGGCAACATCATATAACTTTTGTCAAAATCACTAAAATACAGGAAGCTTGTCATACCAAGGAAGTTCTTTGTGATATCTGAAAACTTAGCATCACCGCAAATAGCCTATATGGCTTTCACTCTAGAATCTTTGGGTACAGATAAGTCCTTAGTAAATTCTAAAACCTTTGGACTTCTCTTTCTTGCCTCAACAAGGTCAACAATTTCTGACTCAACCTTTTCCAAAACATTAGCTTTTACTGCTGCAATATACAAAGCAGATGCATAGTTTCCTGAACCTCCAAACAGAGCCAGAGGCGACTACAAAATGATTAAGAAGTTGGCAAGGTAGAAATTGATCAATGCTGATCACACAGCCAAACATGAAGGGGAAAACATTCTTAGCACACCTCAATTAGATAGAAATGAATTACAAGAGATGATAGAAAACATATCCAGAAAAAAATCAATTTGACAGACCATAGGAGTTAGCACAGTCTGAGAGTAATATCATAGATACACAATACTGATGTAGGAAGTGTTCCTCTAAGATTGCCCATAGAGGAGACTTAACTCAAAAATAGTTTGAGATAAACATTGCCATCATAACCCATAAAAAAATTAAAAAAAAGAAGAAGAAGAATAAATTATACAAATTGTTTAAAAGTTTTCCTAAAATTACACAAACTTTTTCTCTAATTTGGAAATACACACTGTGATTCAATTTAAAATTTTTTAACTATTGTTTTTTTTTTTCTTTTTTACAAAGAATTAAGGTCATACTGTTAACGCAAATACTCTCAAATTCATAGTTATTCTTCATCAAATTATATCTAAATATACACAAGTAAAAAACCATTATAACAAAAAAAAAAGAATAAATTACACAAACATCCTATGAGTTTTGTTAGGATTATAGAAAATTTTTCTCTATCTTCAAAATATCCACTTTGGTCCAATTCTAATTTTTTTAGCTATTGGGTCTTTTCCAGACAAGAAATGGAGGTCATACTATTAACCTAAGCACCCTCAAATCATCGTTGTTCTTCATCAAATTATATCTAATAAATATGTACAAGTAAAAAAACGTTAATTTTAGTTAAAAATGATGTATTTAGGTTCATATAGGATATTTTAGTCAAAAAAATAAAAATAGAGAAATGATCCATATAATTTAAACAACATTGACGAAAACTAATTTTATAATTTACTCATTAAAATCGTTTCTACAAAGACTCACACATCAAGAAGAATGCACTTCATCGCATATATGATTAACAATTCCATTTATAGCAAGATGAAATTCATATGCTAAGATGTTGAAGAATGATAACCAATATAATCGATTACCTTAACTTTCTGTTCCTCTTGCCCAGTTGAGGTGGCATAATTTCTTGAGGCCTGCAAACATAAGATGGGGAGAAAAACTAAAAACCAAGTTGCTCAAAACATCAAGTTGAGAAACACGATCCGCTGAACTAAGCTTAGTTTGTAGTAAACCTGATTCTCATAACAGACAACACTAGTTATCAACAGGCAGAAGAATGCAGATTCTTGAAAGTAAAAGAAACAATTTTTAAAAGCCATCAAAATCAGAAATAGATGAAAAATGTTCAGCTAGTATTATAGCATAAACTAAATCCTTTACCCGCAATCACATTCATAAAATGGGATAGAAACGAACATTATAAAATCCAGCTCGTTACTTTTGGTATCCATCAACATAAACAAAGGTATATTTTACATATTTAAATAAAATTTATATGCAAGCCAGGGAGTCTTAACTCTTAAGCAACCAAACATTGCGTTACAACATCGATATGCTGTGGAAGCAAAATTGGGTAAGCGAATGTGAAAGCAAAGAAACCATTTTCGAGAGTTTTAACAGAAATACCTGGGAATTTGCCGGGGTTATAAGGAATCGGGAAACCGTGGATCTCTGGAGGGGAAGAGAATCAGAGGCAAGATGCCCGAGCCTATTGAAAAGGGAAATGCCCCGTGTGATTCGGCTAGACAATGCCATCTCAGAGAAGCTTTTAATGATCTGAATATTTGTGAGTTTCTGGAGAACAAAATGATGCTCGGAAGTGAGGAAGATTGTGAGATGACGGCTGGCTCCGAAGGCCACACACAGAATAGGGGTCAGTGGGCCGGTAAGTCCGGCCGGTCCGATTCAATGGATGGACGGATGTCCATAGACCCGGGTGACTCAAGGAATTGAGTTCGGTTCGGTCACTTGAGCCCCACAAAAAATTTTTAAAAAAATGATTAAATTTGGACAAATCGAACTTAACCCGTCTTTTATTAAGCATTCCGGCCAAAAGAAGTGTATTATTAATCATAATAATATAATTTATTTTTATGAATAAAATTTAAGAATAAATTATCAACATAATTTAATAGAAAAATATAACCAGTCTTTTATTAATCATTCCGGCCAAAAACTTGTATTATTAATCATAATAATATAATTTATTTTTTATGAATAAAATTTAAAAATAAATTATCAACATAATTTAATAGAAAAATATAAGGTTTCAATGTTTCATCTTGATAAGAGTTTCATCTTGATAAAATTACAGTTGGAGTAAGTGATATTTTGAGTAAGATGCATTATTAGATTTGAGTTTTGCATATTCTGCCGCTTTTTCTGGCCAAAAAAGAAAAATCTGCTAATTTCATTGCTAAAATATAAACTCTCCTTCAACATACTTCTGAAGTCACCCTTCTATCTTAATATTTTTTTCAAATAGAATTTTGTAATTATGAAACTTCTCTTTTGGCCAACATAATTATAATTATGAAACTGTTGAAAGATAGTAGTCCCTCCATTTGTTAATATAAAGAATATTTGAGTATTTATCTTATTTAAAAATATAAAAATAAATAAATAATATAATTTATTTAATATTTTTGCTGAAAATATCCATAATTATAATTCATTCTCATTATTATTATTATATGATTAAAGTTATTAACATTAAATAAGGATATTTTTTAAATTATTTTATATTTCTAACAAAGTTAATGATTCCAACTGATTTTCTTAATCTAAGTGATTTAATTATTTATTTCTTATAATATTATACAATTTATTTAGGTAGTAATTACTTTATGAGAAACTGTAACTATAACATCATGGGGTTTTTTTTTTTGTTTTTGGGCCAACATGATAGAGTCGTTTACTCCTAGGACAACAACGTATTAAAATTCGTACATAATACGATAGAGTCGTTTACTCGTACAGACAACCATTCATCAATAATTTTGTTCCTCGGACTTCTTAAAGTTTCTAGAATTTGATTTTCTCTCTTCCTATATAAATAAGATTCGTACAGCCCCTTCTTGCCTCTACCCAAACCTCAGAATTCTCAAGAATCCCAGAAACGAACGGAGATCAGATCACCCAAAATCCAAATACCCTATTCTTGTTTTTTTTTTTTTTCCCATTCAGATTCAGATGATTTCAGGTTGGCGCTGTTTCTGCAAGAACTATTCCTCTCTCTGTCTTTCTCCCTCTGGTGGGGGTGTTTGGTTTGTGAGAAAATAATGCCGCAGTTATTGTTGATGGTGGCTGGGACCGCAATTCCATTCACACTCTGCTTTCCGCCAATCAGAAACATGAGCCACTTTGTGGAAACGATGGAACAGATTGTGAGAGACCCACTAGTTCGTTCTATATATGGCTACTTGCTTTACCCTCACGTGCGCATTGTTTGGTCCAACCTCATGAATTGTTTTCTCTGCAACTGAACAAGCACAACCTTGGAGGAAGGAACATCTCAAATCTTCATGTAAATCCTTCTCTCTCTATTATTCAGTAGACAGCAAAGCACACTTGATTTTTTTTTTTTTTATGAAACACACATGAATTATGTGAGGTTTTTTTTTTTGGGTTATTTGATTTAATTATACATCTTATTGATTGATTTGTGCTTTTCTTCATACAACTATTAATTTCAATATAACCAATATAAAATATAAATTTTATAAGAAATCTCACTATGAAGTATGAACTCATTACTAAAATTCCATATCAATATCCCCATACACATATACAGTCTACGCTAAAATTCATAGGATACATTGGTAAAGAACAAACCCCATGAAACGAGATTCACCTTTAGCTGTAAAAGAATGTATCTAATTAAAATTATTTCAAAACACTAAAAATATCGGGAGTATACTTTATAACATTTTAAAAAGGGTTTAATATCAATATTAATCAATATCAGTATTAATATTGAATAAAAATATTAAGTTTATAGCACTATTCATAGCTCATAAATCGTAAAACTTATTTTTTAGAATTTTTATAATGCATAGAGAAATGTCTACTTAAATAGTATTTCATAATACTAAAACATAGTAACTTTACTTTGTTTGTGTGAGAGGGAGAGAGAAGAAAAATTAAAGTAAATTAGCTCTATATCCATAATCCATAAATATGTAAATATGATAACGATGATTCGAAGACATGCATATATGTCCATAAAATATAATGCATCAAAATATCTATTTATAAGCAACTCCATTCATCTGTTAGCAAAAAAAGAAAAAGACTCCATTCATCTATTTTTGGATGAGACAAGTCTACCACGACATTCATCATCAATGCTAAATAAGATAAACTATATTATCGACTTAAAGTTGCGACAATATGGTTGATAGTAAACGGAGCATGTATGAAGACCGCTGAGTTCTTTCTAGTAAACCTACCTACCTACGTGTAACAAATTCAAACTAAAAATACCTGCTAAAAAGAGAGTATCAAAAAAAAATTAATAGAGGAGAGAAAGCTCGGATTTTCTATTAGATTTTTCCCAAGTTCATGCTAATGCCTTGATTCCTCACCAAATACCTCAACGTTGCAAACAGGACATTTCTGGAAAATGAGAAAAGAAAAATAATAATGAGAAAATAAATTGAGCTGATATATAATTCAGAAGAGGGATCTTTAGAAGAACATATATATCAGCTGACCTTGTTAATGCTAAGCCATTTAGTGATGCATTCACCATGGTAGACATGCCTGCACGGTAATTTTGTTTGTTGGTCACCTCTTCTATACGTCATCTGACAAATTACGCACCTGCTTTTTTCATTTATTTGATCGTGAGAACATTTGACATGGTGATAGGTGTATATATTCAACAAGAAAAAGGAAGAGGGCTTTTGTAGATTTTGCTGGTAAGATGAACTGATTTAGGTTCCTAGGCGTTGGAACCCCACTCACCAAAAGATTTATATTCATCTCATATTCATTCCACAACACCGTGTGAAAAGATAAACCAAATAAAGGGTAAGAATCAAGGTGTTGTTACCTCTTCCCGAAAATTTTTCTTTTAAATAAGCTTCCAAATTTGAACTTTGAGGTTGGAAGCAAGTCAATAAGTTCTTGAGGAAGGCCTCGGCTTTGAGTTCCGACTGTCTCACCCAAGTCCAGCAATTCCTGCCACAAATCAGACATGTTTCGTCATTGATCCTCATGGTAATACACATTTTCAAATAAATGACAGAGTTCACATATGGATACATGCTTTCCTTCATTTTTTTAAATAAATCAGCTATCTTCTCAAAGTAACTCTTGCCTCTACGATAATAAGCATTTTTTAAATGCTTAATAACTATAATGTCAAATATGGTGTCATATAAAGCATTGTTAGATACCTGTGTCTGATGATTGATTTATTACTGACCCTTGGAAGATATATAACTTATAATCCCCCATTTTCTATAATCACTGACTATGCCTTAGATACATAACATTTGGATGCGAAGCAATGTCCCAAAATGTGCTGATACTACCAAATTAAAGTGAATAAATTTTGACTGCCCAGCAAATATGTCAATTTTGACGATCCACTAACCTCCGGACATATCAGGGTCCTAAATGCCTGAAACTTCTCATGCATAGTTCTCCTATAATGTTTTATTTCTTCAGTGAACCAAGCTCTAGTAAGAATACTTCTCCCAACTCTTAGTAAAAAATGTTATTTTGTCAAGAAAACTGAACATGACAAACAAGTGTTTGAAAAGAAATTAAAAATTCTAAAAACATTGAAACTGCATCCTTATATGTTCTAAGTAGGATGCAGCAGCATAATATATGTAGATCATTAGGTATAACAAACCTCATAAGTCATATTATCCGGATCAATATTGTCTTGCCACATAACCTGCAGCAATGCAGAGAAATAGTTAGTACATTAGTTCTGAAGAACAAAATGTACATCCTGCTCCCTGTCTATCAGGTCACAAGTTAAAAAATGAAGTAGTATGGATCAACCTTCTATTATAATTAAGTGCTTGAACTGCAAAATTGATTCTATATATTTTTTTTTCTTTTCAGCTTGCTAATTCCAAGTTTCAATGAGCATATTCGAAAGAGAACTCTTTTACTGCTAGGGACGTGAAGTCAATTTATGGAATTCAAGTACCATCTTCAAGAATTATAATCTCTCCCCCATCTCTTCTCAGAAAGAAAAAGTGTGTAACCAAAAGTCAAAGTCTCCCTATTTTCAAGCATATAGGTGCCCCAATGTGCCTAAATGGGAGGCTCTGGCAGATAATTAAACATAAAGCAAGAAATCAATTGCCCAAGGCCTTAAATCAGGCACATGAATGAGAAAGCCGCCTACCTGAGCACTACTGGAATCATGACTATTTGGGCTGGCTGCAAAACAATAAAACTTTTATCATATAATTCTAACACTTTTCCAGATAAAATACAATCTAAAACAGCATTCACATCCCAACTCAAAAAAAAAAATGGCTCTACATGTGCAAAATGAATCACAAAAGACAGATGCTATAGTCCACATACTTTTCTAATTAAATACAAACTAAAACAGAAATTACATCAACTTAAAAATAGAAAAGGGGGGCAGGGGCCCATCACTTTAAAAAGTTTGGATGTTTTCAACTTTACCAAAATTCTATGCATCTAGTCTCTCCCCCACCCCTTTTCTCTCTCTTAACTCTCCAGAAACACTATTTTGCTGCCAGAAAGTCACCAGAACCTTAAAAAAAATTATAGTACTCAGTTCCACAATAAGGAAAACCCACTGAACGACTTACATTAGGCATTTGTTATTAATAAGATATAAATGTGACCATAGGTCAAAGCACATAGGAAAGAGAGAAAGTTTGAGCTTACATTCTTCAGGGATGGTGTGCATGCTAGTCACTCCATCTCTTCTGGATGGGGAATCTGTTGAGGTGGGCTCCTCGGTGGTCATTGTTAAAGGATATTCCCACTCTCCCCTATCAACCTCCATTCTTGGTAAACTATAATTTACTTCATAAGAACCATAATAAGATGCACTCCCAGGACCAGAAAGTCCAAATTTATAAGGGTTCATGTTCATTGACCAGTAGACATTTTCCTGAATACAAGCATATGATAACATACATCATGATCATGTTTAATCGTTCAAATTATCAGAATTATGAGAAAAATAAAGCTAATTACAATAATATGAGGTAAATAAATAGCTAGTTATATTTTAGCAGGGCCATCAAATCAAAACAGATTTAAATTTGTCATAAGTAACAAGATATAATCCAAATTAGATACAAATGAAAAGTTGGGAGATATACCTGTATCCCATAATTACTTGCAATGCAGCATTTGCAATTCAAGTAAAGGAATAGCAATTATTACCTATCTTCTCAATCTTATTGACTTCACACCCACCTTCTCTATATCCTTACGATGTAGACAAATCTCCCTAGAATCTTTTAAAAAACCATACACAATGATCCCATGCACTTTGACGTCCACAAACCTCTCCATTAAAAGGAGTTTTGTGACGTTTTTAAAATTGGTGGGGATCTGTGCAGAATCAGGGGTCTAAATAGCTTAGATATTAATTTCATACACAACCTTGGATTCCCATGAGAACAAATTTAAAAATAAATAAATAAATAAATAACGCGTAAAATCCGTGTAAAACTTTTTGGCCTTGATTCCTGAAATGTTAGATAACAGCAAAATATTAGAGAGAACTTCTGCTTTTACTCCCCAAAATTTCCAGTGAAGTTTTTCCGTAAGACCAGACATAAATATAGAAAAGAGAAATTCAAGAACTGCAGTAGCAGTACTACCCGTCCTTGGATAGAACATAAATCTAGAAAATAGAAATTAAAGAACTACAGTGGTAGTACTACCCGTCCTTGGATGGAATAGATCTACAGTTTACATGCAAAAACAATTAACGTTCAGCACCATATTCTATCATTAGCATTTATGCAATTTCTAAAATAAGAAGATACGACCAGAATTTTAAAATATTAAAAAAAATTATACAACTACAACCTGATGAAGAATTGGTCCAGCGTGAGCATAATCCGCTGGCAGGCCGTCAAAGAACTCCATGAAGTTTTCAGTAGTAGTATATGGAAAACCAGGGTTGATGTAGTGCAGCTCCATTGGTCTACCATCATTCATTTTGAACCAGTACTTCAACGACAACTGCACAGATAGAAAAAAAAAGGGAGCAAAAGAGCAAACTACATATAATATAAATCACCACACGCAAGACTATAAAATTAATAAGGAAAAGAAATCAGTCTTAAAATTTAAAAAAAAAAAAAAAAGAAATAATATTAGTCAATCCGGGTTTCTCATTCTCAACTATCAAATTTCGGTTTCCGGCAATAAATTCGTAAAACCAGAAACGTTATCCGTGAGCGTGACCGTGATTGGAGCTCACAAGTTAAAAATTACACGAGATTCTCGCCTTTTCTTACTCTCTTTTTGTTTGCGTTTATTTTCCCACACATTACTCAGAAAACTGACAGGCAAAACGACAAACTTCATTATGACCATTCTAGACTGCATTTTCCTCAGATTTTTTTTCTCGGTAACCAAAGGGAACCAAAAGGAAAAAGAGATTTACGTCTCATGTACCTTAATCTTCAGTTTGACATTCCAAATAGTCGCGAAAATCCACGAAGGAAGAAAACAGAATCATTCGAGCCACGGGGAAGGGAGAGGAAGGAGGGGCATTGTTAGAGAGAGAGAGAGAGAGTGGGAGAAGCAGTATGTGTGAGGCGAGGCCGAGAGCGAGTAAGAGAGGGAGAACGAAAGAGAGGGTCGTGGATTTTATAGATGTCTCTCCCTCTCTTTTTATCTGTTTCATCTATTGGGGGCATATTAACATTATTAAATTGAAATTAAATCTTAAGGTAATAAATTTGCCCAAAGAAAATCTTAATGTAATAAATTAATAGTATATCACACTCCACGTAGGTATTATTACTATTAGTGTGTTCCTAAGAATTTAAAAAAATGAAAAGCTTTCTATAGATTATATAATTATATTATATATATATATATTAATATCAATACATCAATAAAATCTTAATAAATTATATTATTGTCAAGGAATAAACTATTGGACCGGAGCGGTTGACTCAATCGGTTCAACCGAGAACTAGTAGCAAGTCTGATCTAGTTATGTAAGAAGATTGAGTAATTTCAAAATAGGTATAAAATCAGTTTGATTCGATTTGCCTTTTTTTTAAATATTTTTTAAATTTTTTATTTTTAAGATAAAATAATATTATTTTTAGTACTAAGTAGTATTATTTTTTATATAAATTTGTTCTTTCTATATCACAATATTATATAAGTATTATCATAATACATAATACATAATTATTAATAATGATAAATTTAATTAATAAATAATATGAAATTAGAATAACAATTGACTATTTTAAATTCAAAATATAATTATATCTAGAAAAATATTAATTTGTTTAAATTTTAATTTTGAGTTATAAAACTTATTAATAATATTTTTATTTTTTTACATGATATATAAAATTAAAAAATTATTAAATTTACTTTTCATCTTAGATTAAATATTAATTTTATGATCATTAATAAGTATCTTTTATATTTTTATCTATATTATTTAAAATATATTAATTTATTCATAATCAGTGTAACCTCAATTTGATCATTGAATTTTGAATCAGTGTCTCAACTAATTCAATAGTCGGTCTGATTTTTAATATTTTGATTATTTTTAATTCATAGATCATATATCTTTTCTATCAAGAAAACATAGCTCTTTGTAATTTCATACTTTTATGGTTTATACAATATATAAAAAAACATATATATAATATGACTTATATGTCTCATTCTCTTATACAATCACAAAATAAAAAGTATTTTTTTGGCTTTAGAAAAAAAAGTTGTGATTAATAATGACAAATCTTTAAGAAAAACAAAATCTTTTAAAAATAAAAATGACAAATCTTTTGGAATAATGACATTGATACAACTAAATCTTGCTAAATCTACAAATAGATTTTTAAAGTTATAAGGTCTTCTTGAATAACTTTTGTGTGGATGAATGTAATTTTTTTAATTATTATTTTTATATAATAATAGTTAAAAATTCAATTTATAAAATTAATTGTCAAGTACTTTTTCTTTGCCAAAATTGTCAAATTCTCCGAAAATGAAAAGTTCTCTTTAATATTAGAAAGTAAATTGTCATGTTATGAGTGTTATTTAAAATTACAAGTTATATTTCTTAAAATTATATCATAATATTTTTTAATTATAAAAATATTTTGAAATAATATTAATGAAAATTAAAATTAATGTATTATAATATTATAAAATCATATTAAAATTTAAAAAATATACCTGTAAAATATAATGCTAGCAGATCTGTGCAATTTTTAATTTTTTTCTTGACAATTAATTAACTTTATTGATTTAAAATTTATAGATCTCCCTTTTTTTTTTATTTCAGATTTTCTCTCTCAGTAGACAATAACCAAAGTGGGGACATGATGATGGTGAAGGCCAAATAGTGGCCGCTAACATGTTAAGTGCATGATTTTGTTTGTTTGCTTCCTTTATGTATCTATGTGAACCACATCACGATATTCTAAACAATTCATTCATTCAAATTTTTTTGGACTCAACAACTGTTTCGACCTTATAACAAAATAGGAAATAAAAATTTTCATTTTTTATATTTTGAAGACATTCCTTAATAGCAAGAAGGCTTACCAATAGATGCAATAGTTTCATCCCTCATATTTCTTTCGGTCCAGTTGTGTTTACCTCGCTCTGTTATTTATTTATTTTTTGCAAGAAATCAAACATGTCAGTCATTATATATAGTTGGAAATTGATAGCATCTGGACTAAATCACAAAAAAATCAAGATACTCAACAATTTCTTTATATTCATATATTCTAAAAGAAAATAATACTAAAAAGTAATCACATGTGAAGTCCATATTTTATCATTATCCTTACAATTTCTTTTTCTCTCTCATCTTTGCATTGAGCATCCAATATCATGCACTTACCATATTTCAACTGAACAATTTATCGAGATTCAAATTAATTTAGATCAAGTTGGATAGGACCAGAAAGAGCGGCATTTTCAGCCTTTTTCATGGCTCGAAGACATACCCTCTTTAAACTGGAGAATTTATCGGGATTCAAACTAATCTAAATTGAACTTAGTAGAACCATAAAGGGTAGTAAAGTTCTACCATCAAGTATTTCAAACTCAAACTCTCTGATTAAACTAATATAATCTCATGTCAGTTGAACCAAATGATTAGTAGATCTCTCCCCTCTATTTCTCTTTGAATATATCATATACATATTCATTACTTTAATTAGTAAATGCAAAAGAATTTGGATGGATGGTGATACTATATATTATGAACCATGGGACCAAAGGAGACCTCATGAGCAAGCAAGGAATTGAAGTGACGGAAGGCAATAGTGTAAGCCAGAGAGTCTGAAAAAAAAATGGAAGGAGACACAAGCACACACATCAAGAGTGAAAGAGGGCGCCAGGGATATCCTAAAATGGTAAGACCAAGTCGAAAAGTTGGTCAAAATGTGAAAAAGAAAGCAGATCACTTGCTGCATCATATAGATACACACACACACACACACACACACCGAGAGAGAGAGAGAGACAGGTCTGTGTTGTGCTAAAGCATTTGTGAGGGGTAGCCATTTTTGTTGGGTTGTCTTCAAAGTTTTTAAAGAAGGAATCTCATGAGCTGACTCTTTCCCTTTAAATCCCAGCTTTGGAGTCATAATGTGTCTCATCGAATTACCTTTGAATTGCATATAATAATAATGATAGCTTTGATGAACTTTAAAGTTTAAATTAGTTTCGGATAAAATTTTTAATTTTCAAACTTCAATAATAAAACTCTCTCAACTTATGAAGTTGCCTAGGCAAATATTATGTGTCGGTATTTCCTGGGGCAAAAAACTCATGTCGGCATTTTTGAGATATTGTAATAATATAATATACTAACGTGTTAATGAAATTGATATTGTAATAATATAATATACTAACGTGTTAACGAAATTTTTTGTACATAACTTCAAAAATATTGGTTATAACGTGCTTATAACCAATATATTTGAAAAATCACTTACATAAAAAAAAAATCACTCTTATATTGGTTACATAAAGTGAATGGGGATTACCGGATTATTTATATAAAAATTAAAATTTAAGATAGCTCATTATCCTTAATTACCGCATTATATTTTGTTAGTAAAATAATAAACTAATTAACAACAAAAGATTATTTACACAATTTTAGAGTTTACAGAAAATGATTATAAATTTTAAGAGTTTTTCTCCGTAAATATAAATTTTATTGGGTCAAAAAAATATCTGCACATGATTCAAGTTATGACAATTGTATGATTTAATCAATATATATATATAATGTATTTCTACAAACAAAAAGGAAATAATAATAAATATATTATAAAAAACTATTAAAACTAAAAACTTCAGCATCATGGGATTGAAATTTGACCTAGAATAATGACATCTTATATTTTCATGTGTCTTGGAAGTTAATAAATATATTACGTTGCACATATTTTACAAAGTTCGGTTAAATTACAATGTTCTACTATTTAAAAAATTACACCATATTTTCTTTAATTCATTCATTTTCTACTTAATGAAACTACTTTTCATACATGTATTTCATAAAAAAAAAAAAACTACTACATCTGATCTAATAACACAAGTTATGAAGAATTAAAAAAAGCTGCAAAGGATAAAAAACTACAAAAAATTACCCGTATTTCTATACTCGTCATCAACACACTTCACTATTTTATTTTTTTATGAAGATATGCTTTAGATAAGATGAAGAGTAAAGCAACCTCAAAAGAAAAACAAATAATAAAAATTAAAAAAAGGAAAAAGAAATTTAAAGCTCCAATAGAGAATCTCATTTTCATTTCTAGAATTAAAAGAATAAACTCAAAACTTGTGGGCAAAACCACAAAAAAAAAAGAATAAACTCAAAACGATATATAGAATATTTCTCAAAATCAAACAAAAAGGAGATCAAAGTGACAGTTACTTTGACCGCCACTCAGATAAATAGTGACTATAAGATCAAAATTTTGATCCAAACTAAGACTGAAGTACTGGTTCTGGGGCGTACGTTATCCCATAGAATGAAATTATTAAACAAAATCTGCCGGAGCAATTAGTTAATTCTCTCACAACTTACGATTTTTCATGACCACCTAAACCTAAATATAAATCAGAAATCTGTTAGATTAACTAAGCGCCACCAGATCCGTACTTCTTGCCGAAGACTAATACCTGTAACTTGTCATAACCGGCGAGCACGCCGGCACCGGCGACAGCTCGGAGGATGTTAGCACCAGCACCCTTGAACAAGGACTTAGCGCCTTCATTCTTGACAATTTGATTAAATGCATCCATGGAGCCCTTGTACTTGACTGCTTCACCAGACGTCATCATCATTCTTCTTCTGACTGTGTCAATGGGGTATGATGCTAGACCTGCGCCATTGGTGATGAGCCATCCCAGGGCAAAGCTAGCGAAAAAGCTATCCTGCACTCAATTGAACAAACAGCCAGTATGTTTCAGGGTTTCATCATACAATTTTGGCACTAGTGTCATCAACAAGAAAGAAAAACACAAAAAAGATGACCTTCCTTGACATCATTTACTTATAAATGTCAGGATCAACATATGCAAAGCATCAACTCGAATCTTCTGCGTTCACTTTACAAAAAGTGAATTTACTAGTGTATTTGGAGAGAAAGATAAAAGTAAAAGAGATAACAGTATAAAGATCAGATATATGAAGAGTTGATTTTTTATATAACTCAATGGCAAGAGTGACCAATGTAACCAATGTCACTTAGTTAGATAAGACTATTATTATTACATATGTATACATGCATGCATGCTGATGTGTGTCCATTTTATATATGTAAAATATTCATATTTAAGCTCTAAATTATATCTAAATATGTTTACATTGGTATATTTTACCATGATTTTACATATTTTTATGTTTCATGACGTTATAGGTTCATTTGGAAATATTCGGAGTAAAAACATTATAAATCATTTATGCTGAAAAGTTTTGGCATCGTTTGGTATTTTGACCATAACTCTCACATATGAACTTTGATTGAGGTAATTTATAATGCATTGGAAAGCTAAGATATAGAGCTACAACTTTCATATTTTGAGTTTTTCCAAATTCCAACTTTATCATTGGTGAAAATTAAGCTCAAAATGTTAACACGAGCTAGTAACTTTCTGAAGCTGAACGAAGCAACTGTCTAGACCATGGATCCACCTGACGCCAGATCAAACTCAGTCGGTAGTAGGTCAACGCGTTTTTAACATATTTCTGGCTTTCAGAAGCACCCAACGCCATATTAAATGATTCTATAGTTACCCGACGCCGGATCAAACAATAAAAGTCCGTAAAAACACGTTTTTGACCCGTTTTTGTGATATTTTGAGTTTTTATGGGCTTCTAGACTTTTTCTATATAAAGAAACATAGTAGAAACACAAAGACGAGATTTAGAAACACACTCGGAGGCTAAAGAACACGTTTCAAAACGCATTTGGGAGCAACTGATAGTAATCTATAGAGAAAAAGTAAGGTGATTTTGAGAATATTAGAAATAGATTCATTCTTTTTTAATATAACTCTATTTTCTTATTATTCTTATTATGATTTGGAATTTTAGTTTTGATTTAATTTTTATTTCCATATATGGCTAAATTTCTCAGTTAGGGGTAGAGATGTAACCTGACTGAGATGGATTTGATTTGTTTTCTTTAGTTTTAACTCTGTAAATTTGTTTTTCAAGTTATATTTGATTTGTCTTTTTATTGTATTTATCTTTTTTATTCATTCATGGAGATTTTATACCTGACCACCATAGAATCTAATTAATGGGTAAACTTGATGGACTAAAAGGTGAAGAGTAAGCTTAGATTTAAAGAGATAAACATGAATAAATAATCTAGAAATAGAATTAGGAATTCATGGTAATGTATGTTGTGGCTTTCAAAGTCTGATTAGAAATTATAGTTGTACAATAGTGAATTAAATCCTAATTAAAGAATGACTAATTGACCGAGAGGTAATTAGAATGTTTTAGGAATAACGGTTACTATAATTATGTAGAGTCTAACTAAATAATAGAATTTAGTTATTGAATCCTAATGACGCTTTTAGATCTGAATTAAAATTTAAACATTATTTTATTTTCTATTTCTTTCCTTTTTAATTTGGGTTCTCAATTTGATTATCACTTGTTTTTTAAACTAAAAGTTTGGAGTAATAAATTTACTACCTTCCTTGGGTCGACCTCTGAAATATTTCGGAGACTTTTTATTACTGCGATCGACCCTATTTACTTGCAAAATCCCGATCATGCATGTGCGGCCACAAAAATATATGTATATATTTATATATAATCAACCAAGACAGTAATATAATAGTAGTTTCTTAGCATGATCTCATTGATAAACCAGGAAAAGGATGGAGTAAGAAAACCAACCTGTAATTTTCCAGTCAGGAGCACTGGCTTCAGGGAATCATACATTCCAAAGTAAAGACCACGATACACAATGATACCAACGCATGAGATGTTGAAGCCGCGATAAAGACCAGGAATACCATCAGAGGCCAAAGTCTTCTTGTAGACATCAATGAGACCATTGAATTGCCTTCCTCCTCCACCCTTCTTTGCAGCCTTCGCATCATTGGCCAGGCGGGTTCGAGCGTAGTCAAGTGAGTAAACAAAGAATAGAGATGAAGCACCAGCAGCTCCTCCTGAGGCCAAGTTGCCAGCAAACCATTTCCAGTAACCATCCTTGTCTTTCTTGAAATTGAAAAGCCTCTTGAAGTAGTCCTTGAAAGCGAAGTTCAATGCCTGCAGGTAGAATTTGAATATCTCCTTCAGCATCATCATCACGTTCATCAGAACAAAGGGGTTAGGGTGAAAATCAGAAAAGTGAAAGAAAATGACTGACCTGAGTGGGGAAATAACGGATGACATTGGCAGTGTTACCTCTCCAAAGGGACATAAAACCTTCAGATTGAACTGTTCTGGTAAAGCAATCACCAATACCCTTATAGGGCTCAGAGAGCCTACCAGCTTTTATCATCTCATCTTGGTTCTGAATCAAGAGTTTGACACGTTCAATGGGAGCAGCAGCAGTTTTTGATACAGCAGCTGAAACTCCACCCATAAGAAAGTCCACAACGAAATTTCCTTTCTCGGCTGGAGCAGCAACGAAGATAGGCGAGCCTGTTGTTGCAGCAATGGTAGAAATTTCAGTTTTAGGTCTACATGCTGGCATTAATGGATGCTGCAGTGCAGCATTTGAGTAATTCCCAAAAGAACGTCTTTGATAGAGAGGAGGTCGACGGAAACTGTCATCATAACTTCTAATATCGGGAGAAAGACCGGAATGGAGATGGAGCTGGCAGGCGACCTTTTCCATAATGGTGGGGTGAAGAACCTGATCAACCATGGTGACTGTCAAGAAGAAAGACAGAATCCAATATCAAATTAAGGTTTGATAAATTGAATTGCATTGATTGGGACATGAGCATTCACAACAATCAAAAGAGACAAAATAAAAGCACCAAGCATGCTTTAAAAATTACAGGGGAAATAATGATTCAGACAGAAACAATCTAATACATTGAAAATACATGTTTCTAAAACTTTGTCTCAACACATAAAGAGGAATGGTATCCAAAAAAAACTCACACAATTGAACACACCATATAACTCTGACACTCTTTTACAGCAATATCAAACATGTTTATTGCATGCTCAGGTATTCGCATGGTAATGTTAGGAGTAATTAAGAACTTCTTTTACAGCAAGGGTTGGCTCAAATGGCAGGATCGAATCTGTGAAACAGTCTTCAGTTAGATTCCTGCCAATGATTATTTGTTGGTAGACACGAATTGCAGTGCACCTTGCCCTGGAGCCAGATTAATCTAACTCCTTATTAAAACTTCGATATATACATACATATATATGTATGTATCAGAAGTTATAGTTCCTCTGACGACAAGATGTACAAACTGTGATCATCAGAAAAACATAGATCACATTCGTAATGTCCATGAAGATGTAATAATCAGTTCATACCCGTAATCAAATTTCAGGAAGCGTGCTCCTGATTCTTATCATGTGTGTGTGTATATTTTATTTCTTCAAAAAGGAATGCATGATAACAATTACATGATGCCTTCAACGGAAGACCCGTAGAACAGAGGAAAAATTTAAAAAAAAAACTTTCAGGAAACTATAATCAAGATTAAGTTCGGACCCGAAATATCACATGTTTAACAAAGAAAAGAAAAATCCCAGAAACACAAACGTGCTCACACACAATAACCAGAAGGAAATGTGTGTGAAATCATGCGGATCAAACAGTTAACAATCCTAAATACAACAGTATACAGAATAAAAAAAAAACTCAAACAGGAATGTTGTACCTTAAAACTAGAGGTAACAGTGTCAATGAAAGATGTCAAAGAGTGAATTTGAGAAGAAAAGAATGGGACAAACATATGTGACATGAGAGTGAAAACCAAAAAAGAAAGTGAATGAAATACTTAATTTACCTAAGTAAGAGGGAGGGTGGGTGGCTAAGCGAATTCCTCGGAGATGCTCTTCACTTTTCGCAGGGTTTGGAAATGCGAAAGGGATGGGAATGTGGGAGGAAGAACTCGACCCGAGGGGGGGAGTTACGTGTGGAGGAACGAAGTAAAAGTGCGTTTTTATGGGTACTAATGTTGATGGTGGGGCCCATGGCTGGAGTCTTGCGGCCTGTGATTGGCTGTATAGGAAGGTATGCTCCTCCGCGTCAGCATCAGATCAAAACTTTGGAAAAATACACAAACATACCCAAATTTTTGTAAATTTTATATTTAAAAATCTTCGTATATATAATTATATCTCATAATCTATATCCAATTCCATATCTTATTTATAAATCTATAAAAGGTCACACCATTCATAAACTAAATTATTCTTATGTCATAAACTCACACCATTCATAAACTATATTATTCTTATGTCATAAACTCATGATAGTGAAACTCATCTTAAAGGTTATATATAGGAGACTCACAATCTAATTAATTAAAGTTAAATAGCTAATAGGTTTATAATTTAGATCTCTTAATTAAGGGATCCTTATTTGAATCAATTATAGGTTGACTGTTTAAATTTGATTAATACGGTTGAAATAATTTATTCAATATTTTTTTATTTCAAAGAAACAAATAAAAAATACTTTTCAAAAGTATCTTTAACTAAAATTTATTTGAATGACAAAAATCAAATATAAAGAGCTCAAATTTGATAAATGAGAATCTCTTTAATCAAGGAGATACAGTAACTATCAAATTTTAAATAACTTACTATCAGATTTTTTAAAAAAAAATTATTAAATGTTTTTTTTAAATTATAATTTTACTACTTTTAATAATTTTTAACATGGAATATACTCTCTCTGTTCCAGTTTATAGTGCACTTTTAACTACCACACACATACCAAGATAATGATTAATAACCAAAATTTTTTTCCATTATTTCCCAAATTACCCTTATTTAATAATACTTCCTACATTAATAAACTGCATCTATTCTCTCATTCATTCTTCTTTCCGAGTTCTCATGGGTCATTGGTAATTGTGAAAAGTGAAGTTTCTAGGAGAAATTCTACTTCATTCATTTATGATTTGATTAAACCATTAAAGAATTTTTATTAAATGGATTGGTAACAGTAGAATATATAAGTTTACTTATTAGGGGCAATACTGGAAAGATAATAAAAAAAACACAATGTAATCCGTGTAATGCACTATATTTTGAAATATGAAATTCTCAAAATAGTATATTATATAGCGTAACGGAGGGAGTACTAAGTATGGTTGTTATATGTAATTTTTTTCAAAACATTATACCTTCAATTCAAACGTGGGCCTTGGACACGTCAAATCTCAAATGGATATGTTCGGAAGCTTCAGAAGTCCAAAATGGCTGAAATTGAGCCATGTTTGTTACATTTACCTGTGCTTTGGCTCATATTCACCTCAACGCCATCTCAACTTATATTCATTGTTGTTTATCGGAAAAAAAAAACTTATATTCATTGTTTCGAGCTTTAATTTTATTAAATTTTAAATTAAATGATCCATTCTTTGAAATCCAATTTTGTTTTTGTTACATATATGTCTAAAATTTAGAAATGCCTTAAATGAACACTTCCTTTGGCATATAAATGAACACCTTGTTTTCCAATAAAATAATTAGGTAGAACTTAAAAGGTCTAATATAATTGACTGATAATTAGATTTTTTAAACATGTTATCTAGAATTTGATTTTTGACCCTATATATATAATGCTTTATTGAGAGACACAAAGTCCATGTTGATGATTTTCTAATACATTCAAAGAATTAGTTTTGATTTAACAGTTAAGAATACTATCCTTAATACATACTAAAAAAACTAGATGGACCCTTGTGTATTTTATGTAATTTAAAAGATAAGTGGCAATATTAAAAGTTTGTGAAAAAAATAATGCATTACAAATTTTATATTTTATATTAATAGTTATATTGATTTATGAAAAGGCTATTAGTATGGTGCAACGACTTATATGCCCTCAATATTTTTAATTAAGGGCATGCTTTTCATGACGTAAAATCATACTTTCTAATATTTTTTGGCCAACCAAATCATACTTTCTAATTAGAACTTCCCTCAATATTAGACTATATGTTAACAACCGACAGTTTGATGCATTATATCAGGTTAATAATATAAGTTAATATAAACCACGGGTGTTGGGATCAACGGATGGAAGTTGTTCCGGCTTAATTAGAGGTCTCAAGTTCGAGCCCTCTTGTTGTGTCTGTTAGGTCTCAATCTGAATTAGTCTGGATCCCTTTACCTTTCATATTAAGTGGTTTTGTCCAGTTCCATAAGTTTATTTGATAAAAAAAATACAATTTTTTGGCCACCGTGTAAGTTAATACATTAAATTTACCATATATTAAAACAATGTATAATTTAATGAAGGAAAAGTTAGACTCAATTAAATTTTGATGTAAAATATTTTATTAATATGTACTCATTCCAACTTATCTCGTGATCTTTCATTCTCATCCACCCATGACCCACCGTTTTATCCACCAAAATAGGGAAAATACTTTTCATATTGACGAATGAAATCTTTAATTACAAATATTTTTCTATTACTAGTACAAGAAAGTTGTCAATATACGCACAGTTTTTCCACTTGGTCCTAGGCTGTGCTTTTTCTTTGGTGAACTGCCTCGTTGGACTTTGATCAAATTCTCTTACATCCAAGCCTGATCCAGCTTCTGGCATGGCTGAAAATTTAATGGTCCAGGCCCAATACTCACTTGCTCCTCATTAATTATCTTCTCACTAGACAACGCAACTATGGGAGGGAAGTGGAAACACTGTGTGGGATTAAATCTCAAAATGTATAAAGTTTAATATATAGGTTGACAAGAAACGAATACGAGACAGTAAAACTAGAGTGGTAGAGCCATATATATGAAGTTGTGAGGTAAGGTCTTATTCATATCGCATTCCAAATTTATTATATATATGACAAAATATTACGACATTACAAGATCAACCTGCAAGGCGTAGTGGAACCGATGGCGAAGTTTCGAAGATAATGAGGAGCAAGACGAGTCTGTTGATGGAATGTATCACAACGTGCATATGCTCATGAATATGATGTTGTACCATAATTAATTAATGAAGGTGCCGTCCCAGGTTAATTAAGTTAATTTTCAGAGAATCAATAATCAGAGTTTGGCTATAAATTGTCACAAATACATCCAAAATAATATTGCTCCTAATTAAGCGCATTACTTAGCAGTCTTAATTCAAGCTAGCCCTTGAAGAAGCGTGAAGGCTACTGATAGCCAAACTCTGATTGAGTAATGGACCACCTGTTTGATATCACCGGCTTAAATGTGTCTATGAAATTATTTCCACATTGTCGTTTATGCCTCTTTTTTTCACTAACCATGCTTTGTAATGTGTCCATGAATCTGGTTTTCTTTTAATCCTGTATGACCACTTGGCATCAATTGGTTTTAATCTAACATCAATAGATGGGTTTTTTTTTGTGAGCACTAAGGAATTTTATCTCTCCCAGAGCCTTTTCTATACACATGATCAGTGATCAAATCTTAGACAGTTTGCTTGAAAAATTCAATCATCTACCAAATATATGCCAACATTGCTGGTGGCATCAATGGGGTTTTAATCAGGAGTTGAAAGTGCCATTTTTGAAATCTGGCTTCATGGCTTGGGAGACGCATGATGGATTTAAGGACTCTTGGATCAAAAGCTAAGATTGATGCTTTTGGGTTTCAAGATGTTATATTTTCGACATCTAGTAACCATGGAGTAGGCTGCAGTTGTCGTGGTTGACTGATTTTGGGCTTAGAATTGGAGCTTTTCTTTCAACTTGCGAGGTCTTTGAGTAAGTAAACTGTTCTTCAATAAAAGATGCCATGGCATGAGACAAAAATTTTACTGGTGATAAGGTCTTCAACAATATGACTGAGCCATTCCTTTTAAGGTAATTTTACAAGTTCATCCATACGTAACAACAACTTCATTGATTTTATCTTCTCATCAAGCAGCAAGGATGGATTTGAATTGATTCTTCCAAAGCAACAGAAAAATCTAAATCACGAATGATCCAAATCTTGTGTGCTTTCTTATTGTTCACATCTCACACTTCACCATGATATTACACAATCTTGGAGGAAAGTTTCCTGTATTATAGAATTTCAAATTAAGATGGAATTAATGATCTCTTTGTCTTTGAAAAAATTTCAGTCAAAAACTAAATTGGGTTGTAGAATTTTACAAGCTTCAGGTATGTAAAATATTGAGCGACTTCTAGGTGTTTGAGAAAATGTCTATAAGAATTGGCCAATAAATGAGGCTACTGAAAGTATTCTCTGCTTTCTTATTATAAATCAGAGAGGACGAGGACCCCTACCTACCATTGATTTATTGATTTTATGGGGATGATGAAGAGTGTGGCCCCATTGCCGTAGCACCACCCAATACTAAGTGCTTCTTCTTCATGCTTCATATAAGCCTTAAACAAAAGAGTCCATTTCGCACAGGATTTGCGGGATATGCCCGTAATTTTCTTAGTGTAGAAGATAAAAAGATGTGCAAAACTACATTTTGTTACTGGTGGCATTTTGCTTCCTTGCCTCAGGGTTCTGAATCACTTCTGACACCAAATGGACTGACAATGAAGATGGTCATTTCTGTTTTATCATCATGTTGAACTGAAATTTCTGATGTTGTACAGTATATACCCTGTTCCTCAAAACTAAATTTTGCTGCAGACCTATGAGTTTAAACTTAAGAACTATGAATGACCTCTGGTATGAACACTTGGAAGAGTCATATTCCATAAGCTTTCTAGTTCCAATACCAACTTGTTTTGTGTTAGCTTTCTAGGATTGTTATGACCACAAACTAGCTTTATTCTTTTTCTTTAGCCTAGAAGAACACTAAAAGACAAGAGTGTAATTGAAAGGCAGTGGAGGTTTGTAATATCAATTAATACGAACTTTTGGGAGTCATGCTCCAAAAGTTAGTGGATGAGGTTAGAGAATCTAATTACTATGTAAAACTCACATAAAAATCTCATACTTCTAATGTGATGCTCAAGTTCTGTCTATTAGAATGATAATATAACTCTACTAGTTCAAGTTGATATGAATAGTCGAAGTTCTCATCCCTTAATTAAGTGGTTAAGAGTTCAGTTCTTAATCTTTATATATAGAGTAAGTTTAGTCAGAAGGAATTTATTTATTTGCCTTCAATACCAAGGGAGGCAAGTACTCACCATCAATAAAGAATAGCCGTAGTTCATAACAAAAAAAAACAAGTAGAATGTGATTGTAACACTGACATAATTACTAGTTACCATACTACAAGGCTTCTCTATGATTATGGGTTACTTCCTACTCTGTTCACGGCTCTGTGTGGTGGATCCACCTTGACAAAGAAGTTCTAAAATGACATTGAATCTCATGGAAGATGTCTCTATCCTTCGCTGCACTAGTGCTCTTATTGCAAGGTCCATGTTCTGCCACACTATCTTTCAAATTGCTCAAGAAAGTTACCAGAAGCTTTAGGAGACTCATAGAAGCTGTCCACGTTGCCCCAAGAATGACGTTTTTTGGATTTTCACTCTACAATTACAAGTGAAAAGGATTGTGGTTTGCCTTGTTGTTCTTACATCACAATATCACATGATCACATATTTTGAAAAAGAAATCACCTCAAACAAACTTGTGGTACTTGTCCATGTTTGCTTATATATTGTTCAATTGTTGAGACTTGAGAAATAGTTAGTTTATTTCCTCTGTTAGGGCTAAAGCTTGGATATTAGTGAAATGATGGCCTTGAATTCTTAGCCATTCTGGAGGACATCGAACCAAGGTACTTATTTTCTTTTAAAAGCGTATGTCTCTTTATTATTCAGTGTTCTTTGACTTTGTAACAATGACAAAGTAGAGAATTAATTGTTGATATTTTCGCACCACGTCAATGATCATTTAACTCAAAAAAGTTCTCTCCTTAACCTTTGAGCTAATTAGAGCCTCTCATGTTGCCTAACAGAAGTGTGAGGATGGAGAATCTAAGCAGTCTAATCTTGCTTTAATTGCTGAAGGAAAGTGTCCGAGTGACCCATTTCAAAAGAAAGGAAAAAAAGCCTTGGACTTGACAGTTTGCTAAATGGATAGATAGAACAATATAACTAATCATGTGGGGTCCATTCTTATCTTTATTTTTTTTATTAATTTCCTTCAAGAGAATTTGAATTTTGACAATTTAATATAACCATTTTAAAAAAGTGATACTGCTAATTAGACTGACTTTGATTCTGTGAATATTAAAAAAGCTGCTATTATCAGAGAATTTTGACATCTATCTCAAGACTCAATCAAATACTGACAAAATTTATGCTACCCTTAATTTGAAAGATTAACCTAGTGATAGGAGTTAGCAGGTAAAGTGTGATTAAAGGTATTGTCTTCTCAAGTTGTGAGAGCATTCTTCTTGAATCCTCTAATTAATCTCGTTGTAAATGACCTATTTTTGAGACTAAACTAGAGAAGTGAAGACATATACAAATTCATTCAGACTGTGGAAATGGAAATCCAAAAAATTTTCCAATTCATGCTTCGTAACCTGATTGCATCCAATAAAGTGGCAAGCAGAAAAAGTCATTGATTAGATCATGGCTAGCTTGAAGATGAACCAATTATTAAAGGAAACAGAAAAAGTCTCTTTAGAGTGCTTATGACACAATTTCAGTACAAATAGTCCTTGACAATCAGGTACATAAAGAAAAAAAAATTGAATAGATATCAATGCAGAAATACTAATCTCACATATTTTAGAGATATAGTCTACAGAACATAGAATTAGGATCATGGCTATTTTTTTCACGTCTACCATAAATTTCAAAAGATAGAGAAACAAGCTATCGTTTACTCTGGAAACTCGTACATAGTATTAATTAATTAATTAAACATAACAATATAATTCAATGGGAGCCAGAAATATACCTACTGGCAGAGCTCTTTTAATCAATTTATATAAGAATAAAATTTAAAATTACTTAATTATTTTAATTTTTTTAAAAAATTATAATATTTTTTAAAATTATTTTTATTTATTTTTTTTAAATATATTAAATAGGAGTATTTTTTATAAACATATAAAAAATATTATCTTATATATTATAAAAAGTTATTTTCTTCAATCCATATTATAAGATATTTTGTATCAATTATATACATATTAAAAAAATTATTTTTTAACTAAAATTAATAAAAAAAATATTCATATTTTCTATTTTATCTTCATCAAATGTATCATTCTATTATTATTGTATTATTAGAAATTAAAAATATTAAAAATAAGAATAAAATAGAAAAAAAAAATCTAATACTTTTTAATTTTAATTAAAATTTTATCATATTTTATGATATGCATGTATGTGTAGGATAGAGTAAAAAGACCTATGTATAGCAGCAAGGGAGCACTATATACTGAAGGACAAGCTTTTACCCAATCAATTCCGTGCTTCATTTATTGCATCGTTCAGGCTGCAGTAACTTGTAGTAGGTAGGTTTCAGGTTTTATTATTATAATAAGAATAACTGAATAAGAGTAGTAATAGTAATTTATCTTGCTTTGAACTTATATATACTCCACAGTCTAGAAAAGTACTATTAATTAATGTTTGACACTCTTAGACATTTAAATTTAACACGATGTGACACATTAAATATTTTCTTATCCGGGCACTTCTAGTTTTATTGCGTCTTGCTGGTTTCTTGTGCAATCTATGTCTGTGTTGGGATCCATATTTCTGAGCTTTAAGCTTACAACTCTTAAAAGCACATGTATGTAGTTGAAGGAAATGCATAGAATTTCCTTGAAGCTCTTGTGATGTTGAAACCTTGAGGGTCAAAGCCTATCCTTATTCTCTGACGCCATTGTTATGTGTAATATTATTGCAGTGAGAAACTGCGAAGACAAGGGATATGGAAGGCTTCCTGATGCGTCAACCTCACTCACTAGCCCTTTTTGAATCAAAAAAGCTATAATACTGTGTGTATATATATATCTTATGACACCAACACAAGCTTCGGCTATTTTGTATACAAGGAGGAGTGTTGTGCAGTTTCTGCAACTCCATTGATCATCGCTTTCAATGCGTATTAAGGGGACAGAGAAACTAGGATGGAGACAATATTTTTTCACCTTAATATCCCTATTTTCACGTAAAGATAGGGAAGGTGGTGGGCCAGCAATTTTCCTGAGAAAATGGGAAGATGTATCTATATAGCAGCGGGAATATTGCATCTTGTTGCAGATATATAGAAAGATGGTAACCAACATTTTCGGCTCAAAATATAATTGGTGAGGGAGGGCCTATTAGTTGAGAGTGGCATCTGTTTCAACATCATCCGGTAGTTTCTGGGCTTCCTTTCCAAGCTATTTAACATTTTCTTGTTTTGGAGGTCTGCATAATTGTATATTTATAATAACATGTGGATGTGAAGTATAATCTGGACTTTTTATATTATTGGACTGAACTTTGTAAGGCCACAGCTATATATTTGTATGGCTTTCAAGATAAGTTATATTATTCACAACTTACAATGTTACTGCTTCCTATACCTTATGTTTGATTCAAATAAGTATATATGGAAAAGTTGGTACAATGTGTGACTCCTTGACATCTTGAGTATTACTATATGTTTAAAATGTTTGTATTTTGGTCTTGATATACATATATATATATATATCCAAGATGCCAGATGTGATTCAAGAGCAAGAATGTTATAAAATCACATTATTATAAAAAATATTTTTTCAAACTAAAAAACCATAAAATCTGAGGTGACACATGCATATTTTGACTTGGCTAAGTTTTATATATTGAATATATTACTTGCATATAAAATTCTTGTGACAATTTTCATTATATACTAAATATAAACATCTTAAATATTGTAGCATGTTCAGTAATTAACGGTATTATAGTATTAGATATAAGATTATACATAAGTCCTCCAACTCCAATATAAGTAAATATAATATTATGTGTAATGTAAATTATTACTGGTATATATATATATATATATTGACTAAACATCATTTCAAAAGAGTTCAAGGTGCTTTTATTATCTAGTACTTTTCCCCCAGTAATTAGGTGGATTCCGGTGTACTCCCTCTTGTATAAGTGAAATTTCTTTTCTTTTTTTTTTCTAAGCATAAGGAAAAAAAAAAGAATTAATAGTGTTATAAATTTTTCTATTTTTTTAAAAATTATTCTTCAATAATTATGGGAAAGAGAGATTGAATATATTAATGATTAAAATTACTGATTTTGTTTCATATTATAAGTTATTTTTACTATTTTACACATATTAAGACATGTAGTTAAAAGTAATTCATAGTCTTGAACTTTAATAAATTTATCATAATTTTTTAATATTACTCTCATTAATTATAACGTATTTTATTCATATTTTTTTAATCTCTCTCCACTATAACTTTTAATAAGAGAAAAATAATATTTAATACTCAAAAATATAATTTATATTTAATATGTATGAATTCTTCTAAAAAGTATCTTATAATAAGAAACAAAGGAAGTAATATTAAATTAAGTATGGATAATTTTAAAAGAAACTTAAAATATGAGACAACTTAATTAACTTTAAATAACTAAAACTACTTTTTTTAATATTCATAAAGTAAATTTTTCACCTAAATAGAACTAAAAAGAGTATTACACAAGGCTTGGGTTCGCTATAAGTTTTATATTTATATTGATGATTGTTGATTTCGATATTGATTATTACACCAAATATATCTTCAATTTTTGTCTGATTAAATCTCCTTAGTAAGGGGTACGTTAAGGGCGTATAAATTTCTACAAATTAAATAAAATGACTAATTTTAATTAATCACAAACAATCCCTTTAACAAAATTAAGTTCAACAGCACTAATACTATATTTAGTCATTATATACTCTCTCCAGTTCATATTATAAGGAATATTGTATAACAAGTTTTTGGTCGAAAATATAGGGTATTAGATATTTTTTTTCCATTTTACCCATGTCTTTAATGTTCCATCTCTTTTCATTTATAACTCTCAAATAATAATATAATGGAGTATTTAATAAGGGTAAAATAGAAAATGTAAGTATTTTTTGCATTGATTTGAGTTGAAAAAATAATTTTCTTAATATGCGTATAATTAATATAAAGTACCCTATAATGTGGACTGGAGTGAGTATTTATTAACTTGTTTAAATTTACGAGAGTCATAAATTTATTGATAAAAACCTCATCATATGCCACTCAATTAACCTAGAAAAATATTTTGGTGCAAAAAAAAAACCTACAAAAATAATAAGCTTCCCTAATTAGATTACATATTGCAAAATTCCATTTAATTAATTGTATATGGTGATGGCCAAAAAAAAATTGCATATGGTGACAACAAAATATGTCATTAAGAGTACATACGATCATGGGAACTTGTCTCAATCGTGAAGGAAAAGATATCAGACACACCCTTTAATTGGGTTGGTATAGATGATAGTTTAAAGACTGGTCCTTTTCAAAAACATATTCATAATTAATTGGCATGACAGTATCACACAACAAGTGGTTTGAGATATTCGTTTTCTTCATGCTCCTGTTCCCATGGTAATATATAGGGTTTTAAATTTGTACCTAAAAATAAAATAAATTGAACAAGTCAATCTGATAAATTTTTTTTAAAAAATAACTTGTTATAATTAATTTCATTTCATTTGATTTCATTCAATTTTAAACATAGCCAATGACATAATATGATTATCTCCCATATATATTAACAGTTCAATAAACCTTTCTTGTATGACAAAACTTTGTGAGTTCTCCAACAGAATAAAATTTACTTTACAAATTATCAATTTAAATGACAACATAGTTTTTCTTGAAACTAAATATGTTTTCTCATCATTATGGTATATATATTGATATTCACACACACACACACACACACACATATGCATGTATACATTAATAATTAAACAAAATGATTATATATGTCATAAAATTTAAGGGGGGAAATGAATGATTTGGACACGAAGGGCTTAAAAGTTAAGAGCAATTGGGTGGATTCATATATCTCTTATATCTCTATCACTGTTGATTATTACTCCCTCTAATTTATAAAAATTATCCGTTTAAGTTTGTTAAAATTTTTCATCATATCTGTCACTTTGGAATTTGAATAAAGTATTAATTATTTTTTTATTATTTATTAATATCAAATGTATAATTTAAGAAAATATGGATATTTTGATAAAATATTAGTAAATTTTTTAATATTTTAAATTATTTAATAACTTTTTTATTTATATAAAAAATTATAAAAAAATAATTTTTATGAATAGCAGGACGTACAGTTTGGCACGTTTTATCACGATACTGCATTTTCTTTAAGATACAATGACATTAATTAAGGAAAGAAAGAGAAGTTGACTTAGATTTTGGTTTTTTGTGAGAGTTCCCATACATTGCTTACTTAGAAATCACAAGCAAATCTAGTAATGGATGAAAGAAACTCATGCTTCCTCTTGTCTATATTATAGAACGTGAAATTTATTATCACTCTCATTGATAAAGTTAAAAAATATCTTTAAATATATTAAAAAATTTAAATTTATTCTTATTTATTGAGAAAATATTAAAATAATTAAACTAAATAATTCTTTATGAGTTTTATAAGTGCATGAGAAAGAAAAGTAATCAACTCAAATAATTAAATATAATAAGAGTAAAATTATTAATTTGAGTCTCTACATTTTATATTGTGGATTAAAGAAAAATAGATCTCACACCTCATATTGTGAACCAGATGGAGTATATTACTAACCTACAATAAATTAAAATTAGCCACATAATTGTAATTGTTAATTCTATATGATCAATGATGTTACTAATATCCTTGTAAGAAGTTACTATTTGGATCAATATTGGAATATCATCAATAACTAATAATTAAATATATAGTTTTTCACTACTATCTCCGCTTCATAAAAATTATTTTTTCAAGGTTTTTGAAATTTTTCATAATATCTATCACTTTAAAATTTTAATTAAATATTAATTATTTATTTTACTATTTTATCTTTCATTAATATCAAATGCACCCATTTAAAAGAGCATTTAAATTAAAAATATTTTGATAAAATATTTTTAAAATTTATAATATTCTAAATTATTTAAAAAAATAATTTTTATTAATAGGAGGGAGTATATTGCATAGAATGTACTAGCTAATTAAAGTGAGCCATATTAATGATAAAACAACTTTTTATAAATTTTAATATTTTATATACCAAATTTCCACAATTCATATTCAACCTTATGTCTTTTTTTTTTTTTTTTTTTTTGCCACGCTGAACTTTGTCATAAAGTACATTATACACGCGACAACTTGGTATAAATTTTATATTTTATATCCCATATTTCCACAATTCATGTTCAACCTTCTGTCATAAAGTACATAGATTTAATTTAATGTTAAGTCCTTACAATAATTGCAAAATATGCAGTTAATTAGCTGTACTTTTAATGATGTGATCGGAACGCAGATTTGCGCATGCGGACGCGCGAAGTTGAAGTAGAAATGAAATTGTACAGAACACTTTGTCCTATTCTGAAAATTTGTCTGATTATAAAGTCGAATGATTATATATATATATATTTCCTACTCCAAGGTTAGATTGAGCAAACCTATACAGGTTCTCATGTTACGAAGAGACATAGATGATCTGTATTAAAAGGCCACTTCGTGAGCACTAAACAATGTCTTCAAAATTACTACTCTCACATGAAACAGGGAAGCATGTCTAGTTTTGCTTGCCTTCATAATATACTACCCTTATTTTTTATTATAAGTCAATTTCAATAAGTTCACACGAATTAAAAAAATTAATTAAGAGTCAATTTTATCATTAAATTTATCAAAAGTCACCACTATTTTTTTAAATTATCCTTAGTTAAATGTAGTAATTATTTCTAAACCATATAAATTAAATGCAAACAAGCAATGTGTATTTGGGAGAAAAAAAGTATTAAATGTTCAAGTTATCCTTCAAAATGACTTATATTTAAAAATATAGAAAATTTTTAGAATGTGACCTATAATAAAAAATAAAAAAGTATCTATTTTATGTTTTGTTTATCAACAAAAGAATTACTATTGTATATTTTTTGGATTAAGATATCTTCTATCAATAATAGACATTAATCTCTCGAATATTGATATTCTATCCAGTTCTTAATATAAAATACTTTTAATTGAATCATACGGATTAAGAATAAGAGTTAAAATTAGTTAACTATTTCGATTTATCCAAAAATTATAATATTTTTTCAAAACTACCCTTATTTAATTTTTTTTTCTTTCTCTCCTTATAATATATTAAATAAGGATATATTTGTTATAAATACACAATAAATACTATCTCATATACCATAAAAGATTCTATATTTATGATCATAATAAAAAACTCTATATTTATAACAGAAGAAAGCATATTTTTTTTAATGTATATGTATATATGTGCCTCGATTGAATGTTTGTGGAGGGATGCAGAACGTGGGATGACCTGGGTAATAGCAGATTACGAAAACCTCAAGGTATGTGAATGCATTAATCCTCCATTTAAATCATATTGAAGACAGTAATTACTATTCAAATTTATTCTGATTTCTATACATTTTTGCTTTGTTTATTGCACGAGTGGCTTTGAGAGAAGTGTCCAGAGATTTTCTATAAAACCCATGTTTGGTAGTTAAAGAGACTTTTTTTTACCTTTAATTAAAAAAAGAAAGTTGGACATGAGGGTTATGATTGATGGTTTAGATTTTTGTTTTTGTTTTTAATAAATAATAAATTCAAAGTTGGACATGAGTATACTTCTTAATTCACTGAAAATTCTAGTGATAGGTACTTTATAAGAAATGAGTCTTAAAGTTTGTCTGAGTTTTGGTGAGCTAGCCCTTGCCCACATAAACTTTTGTTGATTAAAGAAAAACCTAGTAGTTAGTAAGATGCGAGAAAATCTAAACGACGGTTCATAGAAAAAGTGAATTTTTATATTACTGAATAGAAATCCGGTTTGAATTTAAAGATTTAAGTCAAGACTCAACGGATCTATGGAGTCTCAATTCTCAAAGCTTCGTTGACCAGGCGCTCAGTACTATGAATTCTCTCCAATATATTTAAAGCTAGAAAGAAAATGCAATTAAATATACTTTATTACTCCCTCCAATACTATTTATAAAAAAAATTACTTTATGTGTATTAAGAAAAATAATTTTAATTATTAAAGTTAATTAAGTTATCCTATCTTTTAAATTTTTTTCAAAAATTACCTTGATTTAATTTAATACTAATTTGGATTACTAATATATTTAATCTTTTTCTCACGTAATTAATGAAAGGTGATTTTTGAAAAAAAAATTTAATGCACTATTAACTCCTTTTTTTTTATATATTTAGCACCACTAAAAGAAAGAAATTTTCTCTTATAAATAGAACTGAATGGAGTATTTACCAAAGTTTTGCCCAAAAAAAGTTAACTAGTATTATTTCATTCATTTAATATTGACCTGTTAAAAAATATAATTATTGTTATAATTATAATTTTCTAACTATAAAAAAGAAAAATAATAATCTATCCGATCTTTAATATAATACTCTCTCGGTTTTAGTTTATAGGACACTTTTAATTATCGTATATAAACCAATAGTGATAATTAATTCTCTCTTTATTTCAGTTTATAAGACACTTTTAACTATAGTACATAAACCAAGGGTTATAATTAATAACTGAAAAATTTTCTACCATTTCTTAAATTATCCTCATTTATCATTATTTAATACTCCCCATATTAATTATTTTTCTCGATAATCAATCTCTAAATACTTTGTCAAGGGACAATTTTGAAAGCAAAAAATTAATTACATTACATAATTCATAAAATATTTTATATGTGAAACATAGATTTCTCATAAAAGTGTCTTATATAGTGTAATGGAGGGACTCACTAAAATTTTTTTTTCCCTTTCCTAAATTACCTTCATTTAATATAGTTGACTCATAAGTTAAACTTTTCAACATTAATCAAATTCCATCCTTTTTCAGAGGCATTTTAGGTAAAAAATGAATTATATTAAGTAATCTGTAAAATACCTTATATTATAAAACATAAATTTCTCCAAAATGTGCCTTATATAACAAAACGGAGGGAGCCTTTTATGTGTCATTTAATATTTTTGTATACAGATTAAAAAATATAATTAATGTGTTAGAATTTTTTTTAAATGGTCTAATATACCCTTCAATAAATGAGTAAGTAAAAAAAGTGATTAATATTATCTTTAATATTTAAAAGAACAAATAAGGGTATAATTTGAAAAAATAGTAATTAATATTGTCTTGAAATTTAAAAGTGACAGATAAAAAGAAATAAAAGTTTTCTTAAAAAGTGAAAACTTAAAAAAAATAGAGGAAATATGGTAATTTCAACTACTTCACTAGTATAAAAGAAAAATTTGCCAAATCATTAAATTTGTTTTAAAATTGATGTAGTTTTCATTTTTACTCCTAATAAATGTCATAAATTCAAACAACCTATACATTGTCTCTTAGAAATGTTGATAATAAATAATGATATTTTTGGAATACAATACTTAATGTTCCAGATATTTACAAAATGCAACTTACATTTAGAATCGAAAAAAGCTTTTAGAATGCAAACTACATCAATCTAAGAACAGAGGGAGTATGTCTAATCCAATCATGTAGATTGTGGTTTAAGCAACATTTGATACGTAAAATTAGACTTTTCGGCCCATTCAGTATGCAGAATATTTTTTATGGAATTAGAATAGTAATGAGAATGGGAATAGGAATAAAAGTGTGAATGTGTTTTAAAAGTACGTTGGATGCCACAAAAAATGCAAATAGAATCTTGATATAAAAAGACAATAATATCCCTATTATCCTCTTTTTCCCAACTCTTCAAAAATCATACAGAAATCACAATAATTCTTCAATAATGGGAAAAAAATCAACAGTAAATTTATATACAATCATCAAAAGAAATCAAATAAAAAATGGCACAAAAAAGTGCCAAAAAATAGATTCAGAAACCTAATATGTTAGTGTTGCACTTCGATGGTAGCTTTAATGGTGGAATCACTTTCTTGTTCTTTTTTTGGCTAGAGCGGAATCACCTTCAATAACAATGCCAATGGCCGAATCCCATTGATTTACAACTTCAATATCCGAATCAAACTAGATCTTCATCGTTGGCATTTGATGATTGAATAAAACCAAAACTCAAACCAGAATTGTCGAGAAGAATCTGTCGATGTCGATATCGCCCTTTGTTGTCCTCCATCAGTGGCATCCCTTATCTCTATTCAAACATTGTTGCCCTCCTCCTTGGTCGAAGCATGGTGATGAAGAAGATCTGAGGTCGGTGGTCGATAGCAATGACTGTCAAAAAGATTTGTGCGTGGTCAACGGCAACGACCGATGTTAGGAAGAGGTAAAGGGCAAAAGTGTGAACAACCCATGGAATCATTCAATCCCAAGTATGTGGTAGGTTTCAGCATTCCCATGTTTATTGGAAACCTCCTCTCCCAACACTACCCATTCCCTCTTAGTAAACTCATGAAATCAACCATCCCCTCGCTCACTCATTCTCATTCCCTCATATCAAATGGGACCCTAGTTTAGTAGCCAGCCCTCTTGCAATTTCATGGGACTTAATCAGCAATATTTTATAATTTGTGAATAGTATGAATTTTATATTTTTTATATTGATTTGACGATACTGCATTTTAATCATTCATTTTATGGGACTAAATATATTTGATGATACTAAATTATAGGAATATGAAAAATGAATCATATTGGTTATGACCTATGAATAAATTAATTATTGTAATAAAACTTAGAATGAACATATTTAATTAATTACTTACAATTAATTCAATAAGTAGAATCAATATATCATCAATATATAATATATAAAATAGAATTATTTTTCACTGTTCAATTTATTATTTATTTCCAATTTATCTTGGGGGCAACTATTTTTTTTTGGAATGATCAATTTTTTTTTAAAATATCCTTGTGTATATATTAACTCAAAATGGCATGAGTGATAAAAACTTTCATCCTTCATTCAAGTTGTTAAATATTAGTCATCTTAATATATATATATATATAGAGAGAGAGAGAGAGAGGTAAGCTTTGTTACTCTTATGAGTTTCAAACTCAATGTAAATTAATTAGAGTCTAATAAGCCTGAATTTGAGTAATTTGAATTAAAAGAAAAAGGTGCAGAAAATATGGAATGTACATGAAAAGTAGCATTAATGTATTATGAAAGACAATGAATGAAAATAGGAAAGGAGGTGAAAGAAGACAAATATGCAGCCACTTTTTTTCTCTGCTTCCCTATCCTTTCTTTATCCGAGTCTTGAATGAACCCCAATCTGCTTTATCTTTAACTCTCCAAAACAGCACGTTCAAAATAATTATTCGGTCTCTCACTCTCTATATATATTTATTCGGTACCATACAACAAGTAAAATTTGTCCAATTCTTATCCTACCCTTTTTTGGAAAATGAATTCAATTTAGTACCTCAGTTTTTAGATTAATTTTGCCAAAAAATTTCAATCAATTATTCATTTTAATTTGTCATTTGATAGTATGTCAGGTTATTCGTTATACTAGGTAGAATGATATTGTTTTAAAATGAAAATGAATGGTAAGAATTTTTCCAACAATATTAATTTAAAAATGTACAAAATGCATTGGATTTGAATCTCTCCCTCTCTTTTCATCTTTATACTTTGAAAATAGATCCAATGCAAGTTACATGACATATAGGGATGCCCTATCGAAATCTCAACCGTTCAATCCTCAATAGCGCCACATCACTGATTCACTCCTTTTTTCAATGGACTGCTCAAATTTCTCTAGAGCCATCTACGCATGCATAGGACATGCACCAACTCAATGTACTACATATATATTAGAGTATAAAATAAAAAAAATGACAACTCCCACAAGTAATTTAAAGTATTTTGGCATAAAGAATACATCATCTACAATAAAAGAAGAAGAAGAAAAGGAAAAAATAAGTAGGGGAATATTATAAAACACATTTTGGGTAAAAGTGATAAACTGTTTTGTTTTTTGGTGGGATACTGAGTACTAGTTATAATTATTAAAAGAAACTGACATCACGTTGAAAACATGCTGGAAATAGCAAAAAGGAGGACTCCATCTCTGACAAAAAGAGAAAAAAGTAGGGGAAAAAGACCGTCGAAGAGCTCTGATAAAAAATATTCATAAATTAATATTTTTAATTTAAAATTTAATGTTACTTAATTAAAAATTCAGTTTATATAATATAGAAACTTTTAAGTGGTCTGATTGAAAAATAATTTTATTTTCGGACCCTCATTTATCTTTTTTCCAAACTAGAGTTGGGCACCAAGGTGTCTCTGCAACTTGCCTGAAATTGCGGACTTACTCCAATTAAATAAATTAAATAAGTACACCATTCTGCAGGCATTAATGTCACACTTTTTATTTAAATTAAAAATCCAAAAATTTAATTTGATTTACAAACTTGACTTATTTTGGTTGATGGTGACGAGATTGTGTAACCTGTGATTTGTATTAGGGATTTCTCATCTAAAAAGTCATTTTCGCAATATATGTGAGAATATTTCTTTTGATCATATCCTTAATTAAAGCTACATTTTATTAAATGAATAGTTTTACTCACTATTGATAAATAGCTATATTGATTCATAAAAAATTATTTTAGAACCTATTGATGAATTATTTGAAAAGACAGTTGAAGTGATTTATGAATGATCACAAAATACATGAATTATAATTAGATAGAAATATGAGAAGAAGCATCTCTTTATTTAAATTCAAGAACTATTTAATTAGGTTATATCTTTTCATTGAAACATTAGATGACAATTCATAAAATATTTATGTTTGTGCATCTTTATTAAAGAGCCATGTTACTTTAAGAAGTATCTCTTCATTATTTATAAAAAGACCCATAATCTTTCATATTCACTCAATTTCAACCAAGCCATCTTTCTCTCAATTTTAACCTACATACATACTTATTTGCTTTTATTTTTCAATTTACAAAAGATAAAAACAAACTATTACTTTATAACCAGAGTTTACAAAAAATAAAAGCAAATTATTATTTTGTGGATACCATTGTTGCCCATGCTTAAATTTTGAGAATGCAACTCATATTCAAGAGTTTTCATTATATGGTAGGAAATTTACTATTAACACAAATTACACCCAAAGTTTGGACTTAGGGTGTGTTTGGATTAGATTATGTATAAGTGATTATGAGGATAAGTGATTATTCATAAGTGATTATGAGAATAAGTGATTATGTCAAAAGTGATTTGTGTTTAGATATTTTTACCTCATAAGTGATTTTGAGAAAAGAAATGTATTTCAATATTGGGGTTTAAGTGATTATTGAGTTGATAGTGAGAAGAAAAAATGAAATAAGTGATTATAGGAGGATAAGTGACTATCATAAGCTGAAAAAATCAGTTTCTTCCATAAGCACTTATTTGAGGCATAAGTGCTTATTGAAAAGCTATTTTTGTTTGTCAACTCCACCACATAAGCACTTATGGAGCCCATAAATGCTTATTTTTTATAATCTAAACAGGCTATTAGTAGGGCTGTAGGGGTGAATTAAATCTAAAGAAAAGCATTACTTCTATCTTAAAAGATATTGTGCACAAATTTCTTTTCAGTCTCTCGTTCTTTTATACACACATACATATAACACACGCTCAAACGTTGCTGGTGGCTTAATTATAAGTTCAAAAATTTATTTGATGATTAATTATTAATTTAATATAAAATTTATATGATATTGATCTGAATATGTGCTTCAAATGTAATTAATTAAAGGAAAAGGCATAAGCTTTTTGGGCATCATCAGAGTGGGTGGTATATGGGTGTGTCATATGTAGTTGTCACGTTCCTTCTCCAAGCCACTTTCTTTGCTGCCTTTCCCTTTCATGGCTCTATCACCCTTCCAATTTGTCCTGCACGCGTCCAAACAGTGTCTTTGCCGACTCTGTCTTGTGGGTCTCCTTGTTCTCTGTTTGATTTCCCCTCCACGTGTCATTTTCTCCTGTTCACCATCACGCAATATTGGATGCATATTCCCCCAACTAATTAATTTGGATTTCTAGTTTGACAAAAAACTCTGCTAAAAGTAAAATTACGTGTAACAAACTCACGTTGGGGTTGGTGGTAAAAATTTCCATTTTTTAAATAAATGGTTGGGATTGGATTCATAATCCTTAAATATATGAAGCAAACCTAGTTATAAGTTATAAGGATCTGCCATTTACCCTCCGTATCTCCAAAAAAAAATTAGTCATTAGTGCTAACAAAAAATATTCCTAGTTATTATCAACCAAAAAAAAAGTTAATCCAATTGTTAAAAGTGTGACTTATACTCTATAAGAGCATGTATTTAATTGTATCCCACTATCAATTATTGGTGGATAATTTATAAATAATTCTAATAAATGCTATTTAAATTGCGAAGCCTAACTTAGCCTAATTTATATGTATTCGCCAGAATAAATGCTCCCAAGAGTCCCACCTCACAATTTCTGTATATTCATTAAGAAAAATGTAAAATCACGTTCATATAACTATATATCTCCATATAATATATTATAAAAGAAGAAAAAATTGTGGATATAAAAATATTTAGGACATATATCACACTGTCACACTATTTTGTATGTCTCTTATTACATAAATAAATACATTAATGTGAAAAAACATATTATTTACACCAAAAATCTTTCTTAGTCCCACTATTTCTACCCAAACGTGCAAAGTTGAGTTATTTATTTTGGCCAAAGGGGAAAAAAGAAGTTGTTGGGCTATTTATATCATAATGAAAGGACAACGTGCTCGCCATTTCCTTGTTTCTACGGTGGTTTGATTGAGTGCACCTCTTTATCAGTAGATTCAAAATGTTTAATGGAAAATGGAAATTATATACATGGGGGCTGTATATATATATATATATATATACCTTTAATATAAATATTTGGCCAGTTGCTTTCAGAACTACGATATTCCTTCTGTATATATATGTATTAAATTTTGGGGAAGCACAGTTATTACTACATGAAAACAGTGCTTTTCTCTTGCGGACGAAATCCATGATACATGAAACCAGTGCTTTTCTCTTTCTCAACTTTCTCACGGATATTTACGCGCAAGAGAAATTCTCACCAATTTTGCACACAAACTAGGTTGCGAATTCAACTGTTCTGCAAGAATTTCTTGAGGAATCTGGGAAAAACTGTATAATTCTCACTGAAAATTTCATGAGAATTCATTCCGAATTTTTCCCAGATTTTTTCTGGGAAAATTCTCGAATTTCTCTAATAGTGAATAATAGAGCACATTTTTCAAATTGAATCTAATGTATGGAGGCCCACCTAATTAGATTGTTATTTAAAGTTCTTTTTTTCTTTGTGATTTGAAACAGGCTCAAAGTTCAAACTTCAAGAAAATGTACATAATTTCAATTTTGTGAGTGAGGGGTTAGTTTTTTAAACAAAATTAAAGTCAAAATGAGCGCGAGCACACACATATATGAGCAGTTGTATGTACAGTTACAACTCCAAAGCATATATTTACATAAAATTTAACTTAGAACTAGATTACGTACATGCTTAGAAAAATGCAATATTAATGACCGTACGTTGTTGTGAGGCGACCCTTGGTTGCACTGGGAAACCGGTTTCCAGAGGCAAGTAGAAGTAGAAAGCTAGTGATTTATAGAAATTACCAAAACATATCAATATATATTGATATGTCGTTGACTGAGATTGAGCCTGATAGAGAAGAATGGTGGAATTAACAATATGTATGCAAATGTAAGGAACACTAAACCCGCTCACCCAGGCAAATGCCGGATATATATATATATATATTTAAACCTTCATCTTTTGGGATAAATATTGTACTATTAAAGTTTATGATGATGTTTAAAACTTATGTAACTTTCTCATCTTTTAGAATAAGTATTTTACTTCGTTTTATGAAAGATATTTACTCATATGGGACAACGGACTAGAGTTTTCTACTTTCAAAAAGGGGCGTCATTTATATACTTTCCCATCATGAAACATACAAAATTTATTTATTTATACTTCATCAAATATTAAAGAAATTATCTTCTTTTAAGTACTACTTGAATTGTGCTCAGAAATTTAGACTGACACCATGAAATTTATAAAACTTTGTGAGATCAACAGTGTGCTTAACATTGAGATAATTATTGACTGGAAAAAGACAACTTAGAATCCAGGAGAAGGAGAATCCAGGAGGAAAAATATTTTTCAATTAGAATTCTAATATAGAAATTTTTAGTTGGTGTGAACTGAATTTCTAAGTAAAATATTGATTTGAAAATATTTTATTTATCAGTTTTTCATTTGTCTTTTTTCCATTATTGGCAACTAAATTCTGGAGGGCCCATGTTTTGTCCATAACCTAAAATACTTTCTTTATCTTATTTTATTTATTATTTTAAAAAATTTTAAATATCTCAATTTATTTATCAGTTTATATTATTAATAAAGTATTAATTATTTGTTACTATTTTATTCTTAATTAAAAATAATAGTAGGTGAGATACAAGGTATTTTTAAATGTTTAATTTAAAGATATTTTAATAAAATATTATTAAATTTTACTATATCTTAATTTATTTAATAATTTTATTAATTTATATAAAAAATATTCAAATAACAAATAAAATAGGATGGAGGAAGTGAACTGCATTACTAATCAATGGTACGTCTTCCTATTATATATTTATATATATGCATATTAGTAATATTAATAATTACTAATTAGTATTATCTTTGTCTTCGTCTATGAAAAAGAAAATAATAATTAGTAATTTAAAATGAGGGTTTCGTGGTGTCAGAGTGAGATGGTGCACCAATATAATTATCTTTTGGGGGAGACAACCTGCTAGTCCAATCTCTGACTCTGCCTTTGGCTTTTACTTTCCCCCTTTCATTTTCTTTTCCCTTCACCGGGTAAATTTCTTCCCTTTCCACACTCTCCACTTGTCCTTTTCTTCTTTCACCTTCAAATTCAATACTTACCCCCTATCTCTCTCTCTCTCACTGACTCTCACACGCTTGCACGCGATATTTATATATAGTTATTATTTGTACAAACACTGAAATAACCATTCATCACAATTGCAATATTCAACATTCTTCTTCATCATCGCCATCACCATGACAGACCCTCCTCACTCCAATTTCTTCTCCAATAAGTGCTTCAACTTCATCCCCCTCCATCCTCACTTCTACTCTTCCAGTTCCTACGGTAGTTTCTCCATTCAATTCCAACCCCCTCCTGCTCCTCCTTCTTCTTCCCCGCCTGTAAGAGAAGCCCTTCCTCTGTTAAACAACCTCAGTCTTCTCACAAACCACAAGCAGATAACTGAACAACCCTCAAGCATACAAGATCATAAGGAAGCATTAATCATGGAGGACAAAGAGGAGGCTCAGGAAACTGAAACTGAAACTGTAACTGTTGCCCTACGCATAGGACTCCCCACCATCACTGGCACTACCACTACTACTAGCTGCAGCAGTGCTAGCAGTAATACTCAGATTTCGAACTCCTGCTCCTCCATCGAAACGACGACGACGACGAAGACGACGGAGAAAGAAGAAGTACTGGGCGGCGGCGGCGTTTCTACTGGATGCTACTCTTTTGATCCATTGAACAAGGGCCAGTACTGGATCCCCACGCCTTCCCAGATTCTCATTGGCCCTACTCAGTTCTCTTGCCCTGTCTGCTCCAAAACCTTCAACAGATACAATAATCTTCAGGTACTACTCCTTCTTCCCCATCCCACTCATCATTGTGCTTCACTATAACATGTGCTTTAACTTGTGAGATTATTTGTTCACTGTAGCCAATACTGTTATTCCGACTATGATTGTACTTTCGGCCGTATTCTTATATATTCACACATCACCTTTACAACTCTGCAGGTATGAAATTACACACACATGAACAAATATATATTACTGTAGTGTAAGTTATAGTCACGATACAGTTCTAGGCCATTATTTTGGTGGGTACCTTTTTGCATGTGTTATTTGGTTTTTCTTCCTCTCTCCTTGTATCATGTAAATCCAAAGGTTGTTACTATATATTATTTTGAGATTAGAGCTTCTTCTCTGTTTAAGGTTACCTTTTAGAACTGTGGTGTACCAGCATATACTGATGAATGATGCAGAGTATAACAAATTTTTAATGATAACACAGTGTGGTTTCAGATGTTGTGTTCATCACTAAACCTGAGTTCATGTCTGTAAAAGGCACTGCTTTATGTCTGATATATATGGATATTCAAAGGCATGTCTGTGAATATGGTAAAGTCATACTTGAGACCTACTCGGACTACTCTAGCTAGATCTAGAACATAAAAAACCTATCAGAGATCTGAATATACTAAATGAACTTTTTTCAAACATCGTACGGATTTCAAGTAATTTTCAGAAAACGAGTCAAGTTTAGAACATATATATATATATCTTCACATTATATGTTATTGAAAAACATGATAATAAATATTAAAGAAATTGCCCCTATATCTTTTCCTCTGCACGAAACATTGTGTAGAGACAGGAAATTAGTTCCTCGATCATTCTGATTCTGTGAAATTAGAAGCTTAAATTTGTTGTCAGTAATCATTCTCTTAATTAGTTGAAGGCAAGCAAACTTTGAAAGCTAACATAGCATACTACCCCAAGACGTAATAAAATTTGCAAAGTTCATATCCAATTAAAGAATTATATTATGTTTAATATGAGCATTTGGCAAATTTAGATTTTCAACATTTAGTTGGTAAATACATAGAATGCATTCAGAGAAAGATAGAGAAAATAAAAAGTGAGTGAAAAGAGATAAAATGAACTCTATCCTCACATTCTTTTACATCATTCTCTCTAGCAAATATATGATACATAATATATTGGTTTAAAGTATTGAAAAAATATAATAAACTGTATTGTTTATAAGTTATAAATAGTGCAGTTTATTTTTTGAACTATAGAAATTTACGGGGCCCACTCTAGTTGTTAACATGCTGTATAGTACATGTCCTTTTGAAATATTCATATATATATGCTCCATGGGTTTCATAATCTTAACACAACATTTTGCAGATGCATATGTGGGGGCATGGATCTCAATACAGGAAGGGACCAGATTCTCTAAGAGGAACACAACCCACAGCAATGCTCAGGCTTCCATGCTTCTGTTGTGCTCCTAACTGCAAGCACAACATCGACCACCCGCGAGCACGGCCTCTCAAGGACTTCAGGACCCTGCAAACTCATTACAAGAGGAAGCATGGCATCAAACCCTACATGTGCAGGAAGTGCAACAAGGCCTTCGCCGTGAAAGGCGATTGGAGGACCCACGAGAAGAACTGCGGCAAAATTTGGTATTGCCTCTGTGGCTCCGACTTCAAACACAAGAGGTCTCTCAAGGACCACATTAGGGCCTTCGGCCATGGCCATGGCGGAGCTTTTGGTGGGGCTGATTGCTTCCAGGAAGAAGATGAAGCCAACTCTGACATTGAACATGATGGTGAGAACTCAATGTGACGATAAAAGTTGAAGTGTTTAATATATTGCTTTATTAAGTGAGAACTTGAGAGAAAATTGTTACTAATAAAGCTTTACACTCGTGCGACTCAACTTCATTTGAATTAAATTAGTTAGGATTTAATATAACTTATAGAAGCAGGAAAAACTGTATAATACTATACTCTTGGATATTAATATTACTAGTGACCTTTTATATATAGTGTTGTGGGAGTGTCTAATTTTTTTTTCTTGTTTAGTTTTGGTTTTACAGTAATCTAGCGATAATTAATTTGTGATGCCTTCTTCAATTCAATTAACGTTTATAATGGAGTCGAGCTGAGTCCAGTGAAATTTAAGTTTCAAAACAACTAGGTTTTTAGTACTTTTTCTTCACGCATGTGATTGAATGTTCCTTATTTTTTAATGTATAGCTACAATGTTTATAATTTACACACTCTTGAGAAAATATATAAGGTAAATTAGTAATTTAGTCGATGAAAAAAAATTCTCTTTTCGATTTAGTCATTCAAAATGAGATATTTGTTAATTTAATCCCTTTGACGTCTTATTTCCTTTGAAAAAACATTTATGAGCTTTTCTAACAAAAAAAAAAAGAGACATTTTGGAGGGCTGTAGGCATTTGGACAATATTATTAAATAGGTAACCACTAACTACAGCATAATATCTTATTTCTCTATCATTTTTCCAAATTTCTCCCTTTGACCTATTTGTAATTTGTAATGTGTTTCACTATGTCTCTCAAAATAATATGATTTTTAGACATTAATATTAACAAATTAACATGTAACATATATTATTTTTGTGATGGTTTAGTATTTAAAGTGTTAATATTAACTAATTAGCATGTAACTTATACTGTAGTTTACAGCTAATATATAGCTTTTTCAATAAGAAAATAGTGTCACGGGACTCCACCAATTACTAGAGTACAAACTTTGATCTTTTTATTAGAAAACTATTAATATATCTTTTGTATTCTGGGTCATACAATGTTTCTGAGAAACTTCACCATGATTAAAATGTTAATTCTTGATCACTAGGGGTTTCTGAGAGTAAGATTTTGAGAGAATTAAACAAGGAATTGTATTAAGAAAAGAATTAAACACGAAAAATAATATTACCCTAATTAGTATTTCCTTTTCAATCTAAAAATATTAGAGTGATTCAATATTATTTTAAAAATAAATTACATGAAGAGTATTTAAAGTATATTTAGATTAAAAATAAACTATTTGATTTAAGTCTAAATAAAAATACCTAAATTAAACATAGTGCATTTCTTTTTTTTTTTTCTGACGCCGGGGGTGGGGGTTACTGAATTTCTTCCCATCTTTTTATTACAAACAGAATTTAGAAAAAAAAAATCCAGAGGAGATAAAATATGTCTTTTCACTTTGAGAACATGCTCTTGACTTCAGTACCTTAAAATAAAATAAAACATATTCAGGGCCATGGCATAATTATAACTGAGAAAGTAATAAAGAAGGAAGAAAATAGTTAGACAGTGGATGGGCTTATATGCTAAGGCCTAATACACTAGATGGGCCGAGAAACACAAATACTGACTTTCTTGGAAAGATGAGGGACTAAAAGGCCCTAAACCTTATGAGCTTTTTTTTAAATAAAAAATGTGTCCAAAAAAGAGGAAACGAGACAAGAATAAGACTTTTCTTTTGCTTTTTTAGCGGATCAATGAGGGAGTTCAATCAACCTGATTGCTCTCTCTCTCTCTCTCTCTCTCTCTCTCTCTCTATATATATATATATATATATATATGTTATGCCTTATTTAGTCATAAAAAGAAAATAACCTTAACAATTTTTATCCACCATAAAATATATATATGAGAAAATAATATATAGTTGCAGAAATCTTATTGGATATTTCATTTTAAGTGTTATAAATAACCTTAACAATTGTGGATATCCAGCTGGATACTTCATTTTGAGTGTCATAAATATATAGTAGCACAAATCTTGGAATTGAATCATTAATTGAAACTAGGCTACCTATCAAGTGGACATTTTAGTCACTCATCCTGTATTATCAATTTTACCTTCCATTGAGGTGAATGAAAACATCATATTATAAATTTTAATGTCGTCATGAAAATGCCTACTACGTGCATAATCACCAAACATCAATGTAGATAGTGTTTTCAAAGGATCAAGTGATATAAGTAGTTTGACTTTTCATTGGCTGCAACATAATCCAAACTTTGAGCTCCATGTTAAGATATGCTTTCTTACCATTTCTTCATACCACACGCTTGCATTGCAATGTTGACATGTGAAAATTGGATCACCGAAATCCCAATATTTTGTAGTATGCATTGAATCTTAGAATGACAATGTTTTAAAAGTTTTAAATAAACAATGTCCTAATATTTTGAATTACACGTTGGAAACCCTTTTATAATAATGAATTTTAATTGTTATAGGATCTTTAACATTGTCAGAATTGAAAGCAACATTTTCTGCATATACATTACATATAGTCATATTGGGATTTCCATATTAGAAAGCTTTTATAAAATTAACTATGTAGTATGAATGGGTGATGTGAAGTTATTATTACCGTCATTATTGAATTGTGTAAGGGATTGATTGATGACATTGTCTTTTTGTACAAAAAGATTAAGAGCATGTAAAATTGAGACATTAAGATAATTATTATATTTTACATTAAAATGTCAAATTTTTAATAACAAAAACTTGAAGTGCTTTAAACAAAATTACATCAAATAGAGGAAATAAAGATTGTATGTAAACATTATCAATTATGCAAGATATTTAATATTGTAAATTGTTGAAAAAATTAGCAATGCTTATACATAATTTAGGCCAAATTTATAGATAATAAGCATTATGTTTTTTTTTATATTACGAAATTTACAAATTGTAATAATTTATTTATTTGAATATCTCTTTTAACATAATTAACTTCATAGCATTGATGTCATTCTTTTATTTATCTCCTATATATATATATATATATATTTTTTTTTAAGAAAGCCGCTATTACTGAATTGCTTACACAAGTACTCCCATGAATTTAGTTCATAAAATATGGTTAACATAATCACTTTGATCTCAATTATTTAATTTGGCCTAAATTATTTCTAATTATATAATAGATTTCTTTGAATTTCTATATATATATATATATTAAATTCCCTTAACATCACTGTTTTATGACTCAGAAAAAAAAAGAATGGGTAATAATTTGAAATTATATTCAAAATCTCAATTTTTATGCTGTTATTGAATATAATTGATACTATTTATATATAAAAATCATAATTAATTATTAAAAATAAGAAAAATTCATAATCAATTTTTAAAAAACAAGTTTTCAATTAGTTATAGAGAATTAAAATTATGAAATGTCATATTTTTGACTTTTATTTTATAATATAGAATACAATAATAGATAGATTTTTTTGTCAAAAACAAATAAATAGTACAAATTAAGTTTTCAAAGTTTGTTAGTTATGTTGTTCATAGATATATATATATATATATATAGAAAAGTATATTCTAAATATCAAATATCAAAATAATTTCATATCAGTCATTCAACTGTTGTGGGAAAAAGGTTACAAATCAACATCAAATTACATTCTTTGTCAACATCAAATTACATTCATTGTGTGAGTACATAAATATCAGCCAACTGTATTTGCCATTTGGATTCCATGTTCATCCATAAACAATGTACGGAAAATTTATCCCATATCAAAAAAATTAAATGATCAAATATAAATATTTCGAAGATCACATAGTAGTTAAAATTTAAAACAAATTTATTTATAAAAACCAAATTTGATCTCATTTCGCCAAAAAGAAAAAATTATCTCTTCATTTATCTCTCTTTTAATTTGAATAAAATTCTAGTAAAATAAAAAAAAACTTTAATTCTAATAAAATAATAAAACAATTTTGTTATTCATTTTCTTGCAATTTTAATTAGGGAAGTACAGTGACTTTGACCCAAAACGAGCGGCGTAGTCTTCCCGCTGAAATCGCAGAGGAGGGGCACTTTCGTAATTCAACCTGACACCGGTATGAAAAAGCTGGGTGGTGCTCGTGTTTGTATCGGATCCTAACCGCCAAAACCCTCGCGCACCATCTTTCAAAATGGATCCTGCTTCATGTCTTGCTTAGGTTAGGTTAGGCCGTTAATCCGCGAAATTATCGGCGCTTCTCATTAAATCCTCCTCAAGCCCTTCCTTTTCTTTTATTTTCAACTTTTGATCTTCCCAGCACTCGCTCGTTCGCTCGCTTCCTTCACCCTCTCAATCTCACTTGATTGCCATGTCTAAGAGGTAAGATGTTCAATTTGTCTTTCTGGTTGTTGTTTGATTGGTTCAAATTTTGTACACAATTGTTCGATTTATCGCATAATCCTTCATTTCTGTTGCTGTTGATGTCTTTTCTTGTGACTGTATGGTCTTCACTCTTTCATTGAGTTCTTGCGGTTTGCTTGCGGGCCATTGTTCCATTTCTAAAACGATTTATTAAGCTGTTTATATCTGCGGAATGAATCTGGATTGGGGATATTGTTGGGGCCATGTTCGCGGAATGCTGTGACGGAGGATGGATCCCTACCGATTGACCTAATCGAAGTCACTCAGTTGTACGCTACGCATGACTGATGTTGGAAGAAGCTTTTCTCACATTGTTTGATCGTTATATTATTATTATTATCATTATTTGCTTTATTTATTTGTATTTTTGTTAAAAAAAATCGAACCCAGGTGAGGGATTATTGTTGTTTAATATATGACGACATTGTTCGGCATAGGTTTGCCATAGAAACTTTACAGCTTATACTATGTCGGAATGTTTGGAAAGTTCGAAACTGTGAGTTTTAATCTGTATGATGTCTTGTCTTTGTATTTCCATTAGTATTTGGAGAATCCTTTTCAATTATTCATTCGTGTAATTTGTATGTTCTAATTTTGGTTTTTTTTCTTCCTCATAGGGTTTGTAAGTTCTATGCCCGTGGAAAATGTTTGAGAGGGGAGCAATGTGATTATTCTCATGATCAACGGGATGCTCCAGTTGATGTACGTTACTGTTTTACTGCTTTCCTTTACTCTAAAAAGCACTGATTATGACACGAATATGAGACATAACAAAATAAAAACATAGTCTTTGTAATTTTGAAGCGTCTAGTTATATTTGATGTGTCAAACATGTACCAGATATGATATGGTTTCATTTTGAACTATTAGTGCTTCATAGTTCACACTATCTGCATCCCATTTTGTTTTTTTGGGCCTGACACTATATGCATCCCATGAAAAAACATTATTTGTATATGTTTCTCACTTTTCTTATTTGCTGAAAACAGATTTGCTCATTCTATCAGAAAGGACACTGCTCGTATGGTAGTCGATGTAGATATAAACATGCCAAAGCTTCTCAGGCACATTCTGCATCATCTTCAGAAAGTGGTGGTCAATCTCTGTCTTCAAATCCTGTTATAGCTCATACTTCCAGAGGAAAATCAACGTGGATTCCAAAGAGTACAAATTCTGCAAGCAATGGTCTTTGTAAGCATCAGGATTCTCCAAAGAATGGCGATGCTGGTGAATCTAGTAATGCTGTACCTTCAAAGACTATCTTTTGTACATTTGCTGCAGCCAACTGTCCCTTAGGAAAAAAATGTTCACAGATTCATGGAGACCAGTGTCTGTACTGTAGAAAGTTTTGCTTGCATCCCACTGAACAAAGGGAGAGAGAGAATCATCTGAATTCTTGTGAGAACAAAGAAAAATACCATCTGGCATTGAAAGATAGTCAGGAAATAGAGTGTAATATTTGCTTGGAGCGTGTTCTTTCAAAGCCTAATGCAGCTGAATGTAAGTTTGGAATGCTTCCTGAATGCGACCATGCTTTCTGTTTATCCTGTATCAGGAATTGGCGTAGTAGTGCCTCAACCTCAGAAATGGACATCTTTAATACTAATAATAATAGGGTGAGGACTTGCCCAGTGTGTCGCAAGCTATCATATTTTGTAATCCCAAGTCCCATATGGTACTCCACGAAGGAAGAAAAGCAGGAAATCATTGATAACTACAAGGCTAATTGCAAGTAATTTCTTATCCATTTATCTTCCTTTTCCTACATCAAATTTTTTATTTATTGACTGCATAGTTTCAATTTCTCTTTACTTGTGAAATTAGTGGTGATTTCTTGGGAAAAAATTTCCCTTCCTCTCTTTGCTGCTTTCTGCCCCTTCCGTCTTCTCTATCCCCCTTGCTCATATGCAGACTTTCTTCTTATCAGCATTAAGTGATATGTGTTTGTATTTACTCAGGGATTTATATATTAGGTTAACTGAGGAACAATCTCATAAACTCAAAAGTTGGAATGTTTTCAATAACTATGATCTTGTCTTGTCTTGTTCAGGTTGATTGATTGCAAGTATTTCAACTTTGGAAATGGTAACTGTCCATTTGGATCTAGGTGTTTCTACAAGGTACTTGAGTTACCACCTCTTGAATTTTTTTTCCCCGTGTTTGATTGTCATGATTGTTAACAAATTTGTGAAGCACCCTTCTTTGAGCAATACTTGTTCCCCTCTCCCCCCAATAAAATGGAAGATAATATTTCAATCTGATTGTTTCTATCAAAAATCTTTTTGTGCGGAATGTCTGTATTGTTTGAAAACATTTTAACACTTACTGATTGCCACTTTGAGTTCAATGATATTTAAATCATGAGTATATTATATGAGTTAGCAATACCCATCTGCATCAACAGCTACTGTTTTTTCTTTTACTGTTTTCAAATTTTTATCAGTCTCAGGAATTTTTGCACCTCACATTCCTGTGTAATAATTTGTTTATATTGTATGATTATCAATAGTAGAATGCCTTTTATTTTTTGGAATAAGATAAACTATATTGGCCGTGTTCACGGTAACTGGCCTTGTGAAATGTTAAAATATTGATCTAGAGAACAAGAATAAACAGTAAAAAGAAATAAAGCCCCATGGTTGTATTTAATAGTTTCAAACTAAATTCTAACGTTCTGAGTATATCGGAAATAAAGAGTTGTATTACTCAAGCTACTTGAGGCTAACTGAGGTTGTAAGGTTGAGGTGAGGTGTAGGTAGAGATTGAAGGTTTTCTTACTAAGGTTTTTATTTTTGTTAAACCTAAAGTAGATGTTAAGGGTTTAAATCCTTCTGATATGACAAAAATAAAGAGAGTTTATTACTCACTTTTATGTTTGCTGAGTTTGTCTTCGTGTGTATGTGATTTTTTAAAAAAGAAAGACTTTGTGGTTCCTCATTAGTTATTATGATGGTTGGTCTTAGCATCATGTGAAGCCGGGCTCAGTGACATGGAGACATGGTAGGCCACCACCTCCTCGCCGCCGCCACAGAGCAAGTAATAAAATGGATATGTATGACATGATAGATATGTTCAGTGAATTTGATTTATCAAGTGGAGAATTCTATTCCATCATGCGGGACTCTGAATTTTTTGAAGATATGGATCCATTTGAGATAATGGCTGTATCAGATATGATGTCTAGTTCAGGACCTAGGTTTTTTGGTGATGAAGATTCTGACGATGAAGGAATGGGGTTTTTTGAGATGGCTGCTCTATCAGCGTCACTGGATGACCCTTTTGAGGATTCCAACAATGACGAATTGAACCCTACGCAAGCAGCATGGTTTTCAATGATAATGCAATCTAATTTGGAGGAAGATAGTGACGTGGAAGATGAGGACTAGTTTTAGCTAGCTTTTATAAAACTTATCATTATCATTATGGTTAGCTAGGTTTTGGAGTTGATCTCTTCCATTAGATGCATGGCATCTATATTTTATTTTGGAGAAATTGCGTTGTAACTGAAGGTCCTTACTCTGTTATTTAGATGTCTCTGGCTTTAGTGGATCCTTTGCTGGTTTGTATATTTTATTACTAGTTTCATGCTTTAAAGATGTGACTTGTCATCGTTTTATTACAGGTTGGGTTTTCAAATGGAAGCTTCTTTAATGGTGTTCTCAAAAGAATATTTTAGCCCATTATTGTGTGTCTGGTATGAGGATTCTTAATTTATCGAGTAGAATTAGTTATTCAAGTAATGTAAACTTGGCTCACATTGATATGATTCTAATAGGATAGAGGCAGAAATGGGGAGCTATACTTCACGCATTGGTCATGGAAAAATGCCATATAGGGACCTGTAAACTCAATATTAGAATCAAGCAATTTTCAATTAACAGGCAAGGACTTGAGATCCTTTCAAGTTTTAACTTTTAGAAGTTATTTAAAAGGACAAAAATATGGTATGAATAACATAATGGAGTGTGAATTGGTTAGGTAGTTGTGAGAACTAACGAAGTATGGGGATAAATAGCACCAGTATCAGTTTATGCATTAGTGAATTGATTCTCGTTCTTCTCATCCCTCCTCTCCTTCCTTTCCCTCTCTTTTTGTAGGCTTCTGGTTTCTTGCTTCTTTTCTGCTTCTTTTTCTTCCCGCCTCCTTTCTTCCTATTCCCATTCTGCTTCCTTTTCTTTAGGCCTTCTACTTGTTCCCTCCTTTTAGACATAAGATTTCGCCAAAATCAATTTTTAATAACAAACCAGAATTCTTCCCTGCGTGTTGCACAAGATAACAATGCTTTTATATTAGAATTATATACATTAATAAAGTAGAAAATAAATAAAGAGGGACAATATGAGTGTAAGATGTCAGATGTTTCTTATTCTTGAGTAATGATTATTTGTTAATTAATTTGAATAGCTATCAATCTCTTGAACAATTTTCTCATTCACAGCATACCTTTCCATAAGTTATTAAAAGATATGCATGTTGCTTAGTTTTTCAAGTAGTTAAGTTTTAACATTGACTTAACATTTGAGTCGGCTTTTCTATACAGTTTCCCAATGGCTTCTTCCCTTAAGCCCCATTTGATTGGCAAAAGTGGCTCGAATCCTAATGCCCGAGGGAGTCCAGATTGATTAAAAATTAGGGCCCATCTATTACAAAATGGATACAAAATATGAATAGGAATGTGAATAAGAAAGCTGCTTTTAGAATTGGCTTCTCCCCACCTTTTTTTTCCATCCGGTTCTTCTCCACTTTCCATATGGATCATTGGATTAAATTTGAACTGTTCATATTCAATATCTTACAGAATATTGTTTTTTTCACATTTCTTGTAATACAATTAAGAATTGTTCAAATAAAATTTTAACAATTTAGATTTATTCTTTTGTTTCTCTATGATTTAATATTTTACTAAGTAGTTTTGTAAAATATTAAATTTGAATCTTTTAAATTTAATCTAATGGTTTAGATGAGAAGTGAATAGGAAGTTGATGAAAATAGAAGTGGAGAGAAGTCAAAGGTAGCTTTCTTCTATAAATATGGGAGGTTTTCTTTTCAATAAAGCCAAATTACTATTTACCAAACACAATTTCTATACACCAAATGTTATAAAGTGTGATAGAAAGAGTGCATTTAAGAGCGAAAAAGGATGGGAAAAACATATATTGAATGCATTCCTTCATCATCATTCAATAAACAAATGTTTATAGAATACATGCCACCATTCTACAATGAGAAATCAACTAACGGGTTATCCTAAAACTTTTTCATTAAAGAATTTGTTAACTCTATGTTATATTCTAAACTTTATTAATAAAATAAATCTAAACCTCTCCCATGCTTTGAGGTTATTTGAGTTGTACCCATTTTCTTTCTCGTAATAAGATCTCTCTTTCATCCAAAAAAAAAAATCTAATAGCAAAAAACATTTTTACAAATTAAAAAATTTGAAATATATTTAGGTCTAAATAATATATACACAGTAAAAGTAATACAAATAATACATATATAATAAAAAAAACTTAACGAAAAAATTTAAAGTAGTATATGTACACATAAATTTAAAAAAAAAATAAAAAAGAGAAAAATGAAAATATAGGACAAAGATTAAAAAAATAAAATAACTGTTCATTTCATCAATCGCTATTCATCATCCTATCTAAATTATACATACCTACATATATATATATTTATAGCTAATGGTATGCACGGGTTCTCACTTTGGCCCATGGCCCGAACCGCCCAGTACTTCCAGTGAGTGTGGGATGAGACAAAACGAAGAGAAAGCAAAACTTCATTGACAGACATACCGAGGTAGGCTGGACATCAAGCAAAGGTATCATATGGCCTTACCCAGGACATAATGTTGTTTTTTTTTTTTAATTTGTTAACATTTTTTATGAGTATTGATTGTTTTTATGGGATTGTTTTTCTTGATAAATTTTATATAATACATTGATTTTATAACTATCAATAAGACTTTTATAATTCAAATCTTTTAATTTTTTTTTTAAATTTCAAATTAATTTCATAATTTACTATTATCTAAAAATAATGTGTTCCTAAATTTAAGGAATGTTACTTTTCATTAATAGTATAAACATTTTTGATAGAGGTAGTTATACATTTGGTTGAGATCTGTGGGCTTGGTTGCCATGTGGAAGTTATGACATTTTTGTTATCAGACACAAGGCAAATATATTGCTCCTAGCGTACGGTAAGAACAAGAAAAAGGAACAATAATGCAATAATGCAGGTATAGAAAAACAAATGGGCAGGAGACAACCAATATCTGACAAACTTGACCTGTTAAGGTGAATGCACGATGATGGAAAGATCCTCAAAACCAAAGCCAGATGTTCTCTTAATTTGCCGGATCCACCATATCCTTAGGATATTCCTTAATTCCCACATAGCTGTGCCTATGATTCGGTTTTTTGGCCACCATGAATATGCATGTAAGTTAGAGGAAATAATCCAGGCATAGAGAAACAAATAGTCTAAAGAATCAAGATACAAAATGACAAATCCACAAGCCACGTTGCTCAAAGACCCGTTACATACGTGTCATATATATATATATATATATATATAACCTCATAATTGGTAATGTTAGAACAGATTTAAGCACTGGCAAGTCCAATAGGACAAGTGTCCTAATACTTCCTCCAGTCCTAATTATAGGATATTTTATTCTAATCCTAAATATAGGATCTTTCAAAGTATACAAGATAATATTTATTATACATTTAAAAAAAATACACTTATTTAATGTATCACAAAGAAATGGAGAAAGAGATTAAATAAGGGCAGTTTTAGAAAAATGTTATGATTTTTTGAAAAATCGAGATAGTTAGTTAATTTTAATTCTCATCCTTAATCCGCGTGATTCGATTAAAATGATCTTATATTAAGAATCAGAGGAAATATAATTTTTTCCTTCTATAAAGATTAAACTCTCAATAAAAAAAATTAAGTCTCTTTTACTCAACCCAACTACCCTCGATACCAATTATATATTTTGTTAATAAATACAATTATTTTTTAAGTATTGGGCCAAATCCGATCCAATTGGGCACCATGTCACCTTGGGTAGAATGGTATATGGATCCCTCAATTGCCAATCCCTCAATTGCCCTTCAATTACCTTATTTTTTAACCTTAGATTAATCTTATGATATTGAGAGAAGAGCTGAATTTTTTTTTCCTTAAAAAGAAAAGAACATACTAGGGATCGAAGGTTTTCTTTCAACTATTGGATGTGTTTGGTTTTAATTTTGTCAAAATAAAATTTGGATAGAATAAACTTTATAACGTAATTGTGATAAAAATTGATTTTAATACAATGAAATTTATATTTGGATGCTTTATTTTGAAATTTGTTTTAATAAAAGTAGTTTATGTTTGAATGATTTTAATTGAAAGTATTTTTTATGTGTAATTATTAAATGGGGTATATTTTTAATTTATGAATAATAAACTACATTAAAATAATTATTTTTAATTATCAATATTAATAAATTTATAATTATTAATGTATTAAAATAATTATTTTAAATCATCATCAATAATAATATTTTATTTTAAAATCCCATTTTATTTCTAAACAATAATTAATTAATGACCATAATTAAAATGCAGAAAATACCACATTAAATGATTTGAATCAAAAGCATTTTTGAAAGTGTAATTTATGAAAAGATGTCTGAGATGCCTTGTTCCTTAAATAGTAATTTTATTTTCTTAAAAAAATTCATTAACAATTTTTTAATTAAAATTCAAATTTATCAACAATATGAAAATAAGTGAAAAAACACTTTTAATTTTTAAACTAAATAAAATGATAATTTTTTATGTTTATTAGAAAGAAATTATTATTTAAGGATTGAGCTCAATCCAAATTATTTTTTAAACTAATTTTAATTATTACTTAAGGATTGAAATCAATCCAACGATTATGATTTTCTAAAGAAAAGAATCCAAACTCCTCTCTGTAAATGTAAAGTTTCTTTATCTATACTTCTGATAGTGTGTTGAGAAGATCTGAGAGCTGTGGTTACTTTTTTTCTCCATACAACTGTGTTTTCTTTTTGTTGTTCTTATGTCTGCTAACTGTACCTATACTTTTGACCCGCCAAAAAGAGTGCAATGCCGTTCAAGATTGAGGCTAGGAGCTCTGATAAGAAGAGGAATATACATAGAAGTAGTAAAGAAGACAAAGCTGAACCAGTTTGCAAAGTAGGAAACTTCTTGAAGATGCCAACTAAAATGTTGGATAAGACTAAAGGTAGTAACAAGAAAAATAAGGAAGGGGATATCGGATTCACATAAATGAAAACATTGGCTGCTAGTGATGAAGAGTGGATACACGAAGACTCTGATGAAAGCGCTAGGGAAGAACCTCATATTATGTTGTATAGAAAAGCTCTAAAACCTAAAGAGACAGAGTTGAAAGAAGCTAAGTTCACTGAATAGTCTCCTCTTGGTAAGAAATAAGGATGAGCTTAACCCACCCAAACCGGCTGGCCCAAACTGGCCCGGAATCAAAATAATCAGGCTAGTTTGAGTTACGGTTAGGTCACTGAGTTTAGTTACCATAGACTAGCCCATTCTTTTCTTTTCTTTTTTAAATGAATATCAATTAATTACTTTTTCCATTAACCCATCAAACTTGTCTCATATTTTCATCTTTTCTCACATTGCCTGTCGTCTCTCACTCCCTTTTCACACCATCTCAGTTTCAAGTTCAAGACCTCTCGCCTCTCTCCTTCTCTCACGCACTTATACCAGTTTCTCAAACTCAGTGGCATCTTCCTCTTTCACACATCAAATTCTTGACTTGGTGCTTTAGCCTTTCAAGTGAAATGTCGCCATCGTTATTGCCACCTCACATCTCAGATCTCGCGTCACCGTTGCCATCTTAGATCTTCTGTCGTTGTTGCCATCTTAGATCTCACGTCACCGCTGCAATCTCAAATCTCACATTGCTGCCTTCCCCTTTGCCTCCTTTTTACTATTATCATTAGATCTCTCCACCCTTAGATCCTTCATCTTAGATATTGTTTGCTAAAAACTGTATTTGTTTGTTGATTTGTTTCAACTTTCAAGTTTTTTATTTTCAGATCTCGTCTCCCACCCTCAATATCTTTGCATTGTTATTCTCAGATCTGTTGTCATTTATGTTATTCTTCACTAGATCTTTATCTATGTCTTCTTCTTTACTGATTTTTGGCATAAACCCGGTAGACCCAGTGACCCAACTCGTGTAAACAAGGATATACCCGGTCTCTTCCCAGGCCAGTTCTCGGGTATGGGCAAACTCGGCCCGGGACCGGCCCATGCACACCTCTAGCGAGAAAGAAGGAGAGGTTATGGATTATCTGATAGGGTAAAAGATTTGTATTAAGGGATCACAGTGAAGATGATTGATAAAGGGCCTGATTTTTAGCTCCCTAAGAAAGAGAAAAATTGTGTAAACTGTAGGACAAACCTTGATCATAAAAGTTATGGGAAAAGTGGTAGGGTTCTCCTACTTACAAAAAAAACTCCAAAATCTAGGGGGCAAGCACAGTACAGTGGAGTTGATAGACATAGGCTGTGGGTTCTATCTTGCAAGATTCATGGATATGAGCGATATGTTAGAGGTACTAACTAGTGGACCATGGATGATTTTAGATCATTATATTGAGGTGCAGTACTGGAAACCAAATTTTAATCCTAAGAAAGAAGAAATCAAGAACATTGCTGCCTGGGTAAGATTTCCTGTGGTGTCAACTGAATATTATGATGTTAAATTCTTTATTAATGTGGCAAGTCAGATTGGTCAAGTTATTAAAATAGACAACACTACTCTTAGAACATCAAGAGCTAGATATTCTAGAGTATGTGTTGAGATTGATCTTAGTAAGTCACTACTACCTACTTATTATATTGAAGGAGTGGAAATGAAAGTGGAGTATGAAGGCATCCACTTGATATCTTTTAATCGTGGAAAGTATGGGCACTCGAGAGATTCATGTCAGGCAGGAAGAATAGGAGGATTGCAGATGTCGGAGGGTAGTCCAAGGGAAAGAAATTGTTCACCAGAGATTGAAAAGCAAACCATGCCGGCAGTAAGGCAATTTGCGGATTGGATGTTAGTTCATGGACCGAAACAAAGCAGGAAAAGCAATACAAGTAGTAGCAATCATGAGACTACAAATGAGGCTGTTCGAAGAATGACTAGAGAAGGGAGAAAAGAGATTTAGAAAAAGGAAAAGATGTTTCAAGGTTTGCCGTACTCAAAGATGATGTGTATTAGGAAAGAGACAAAGCAGGTGACGAGGAGAAAGCTTGTGAAGGTACATATTGGCAGGATAGAACAAAGGAAAAAAGTGAGGACACAAATAAGGTGAAAGGCTCAAGGATGCAAGAAAAGGAAACACACGGAGGAAGAAAGCAACTTAATAAGAGGAAGATTCCTAAGGTTCTGAAAATCCAAATCAAAGGAAAAGATAAGAACAAGGAACAAACAAATGGGCTGAAAGAAGTGAATAAAGTTGGGCTAAAAGACACTAAAATTGAGGTAGATAAGAAACTGGGACAAAATAGCAAGGATGTAAAGGATTTGGAAGAAAGAGCAAGCAGTGGGCCCAATAGTAATATTGAAGAAGCAAAGAATGATGAAAAGGGGCTACAAAGGGAGATGCAAAATGGCAATGAAAAATAGAAAAAATGGTGTGGGGGGATGGAAAAAATGGATTGCCAAATGGAATAGAGTTTAAGCCTAAAAAGGACAATGGAAGGTGGATTGAGCCTTAAACTGATTTCACAATTTATGGAAATAGAAGACACATGTGGGAGATCCACCAGAGCCAGGATCAACTATTGTTCCAGAAACACAATATAAGTGTATGGAAGAAGGAGAAAAAGAGCAGGCTAAAGGCTTTCATGAGGAAGCTCTCTTGAACCATGTGTCATTGTGATTTGTGTTTGCGCCATCTTCTTCTGCTTTTCAATTAATGATTTTAATTTGGAACTGTAAAGGGGTGGCAAGCCATGCATGCTATCACGCTCTTAAAGTACTTATCCAACGATACAAACCGAGAATAGTTATGCTATTAGAAACAAAGGTAAGTGGTGAGAATGGGGCCCGAGTGAGAAGGAGACTAGGTTTCAAATACCATGAGATTGTAGAAGCAAAAGGGTTTAGTGGAGAAATTGTGGTTATCATGGAATGATGACAAGATTAAATTCACTAGCCTCATGAAGCACTAGCAGTTAATACATCGGATTATTGAGCAAGAAGAAGAGGATCCTTGGTTCTTCATAGCAGTATATGCTAATCCTAGAGAAATGATCAGAAGAAATATTTGATAGGAGTTAAAGAGAGTTGAAAGCACAGTAAATGGACCCCTGGCTCCTTGTTGAAAACTTTAATGAAATAAGAAGTAATGAAGAGCAAAAAGGAGGAGCTCATCCGAGCAGTAGAAGGTGTAGAATATTTTCAGAATGGATAGATAAGTGTGGCCTTATCGAAGTAAAGGCAAATGGACCTAAGTTCACTTGGAGAGATCCAAAATTGCCTAGATACCACAGGATTTTTAAAAAACTGGATAGAGCTATTTGCAATAATCTCTTGAGAAATAAATTTGTTGATGCTACTGTTAAAGTTGGGGTTAGACTTCACTCTGACCATCATCCTGTCATTATTTTGCTTGAGGATAAGTGTCTAAATCCTGCTGCTCGGCCCTTCAGATTTGAGGTTGCATGGATGAAACACCATAGTTTTAATTGTGTTATTAAGGAGAAATGGAAAAATGATAAGGGTGTTGAAAAGAATTTGCAAGATCTCACACCTCATCTCCAAGAGTGGAACCGTAAGGTATTTGGGAATATATTCAAGAACAAAAAAAAGCTGTTGGCAAGAATTGAAGGAATTCAACGAAAGATCCAGGTTTGTCATAATCCTTATCTTGAGAAGCTGGATTTTGATTTGAGAATTCAGCTAGAGAAAGTGTTAGAAGAAGAAGAAATGATGGCTTCAAAAATCTAAAGCTGAATGGCTGAACTTTGGTGATAGGAACACGACCTATTATCATACTAAAACCACGATTATAAGGAAAAGAAATAGAATTAATCGGATAAAAATGATGAAGATGAATGGATGGATGAAAAGGATCAAATTATAACTTTAGTGCTTGAGTTTTATGAAAAGCTAATCTTAGAAGAAGATAACAATAGTCCTTAGTATTCAACTACTTGTAAATGACTTGAATTAGAATAATGCAAAAGGGATGAATTAATGAAAGAAATTGGTAGGGTGGAAATAAAACAAACTATTTTTGACATTAGGAATCTTAAAACTCCAGGAAAAGATGGTTATCCAGCCATTTTTTTCAAAAAGAATTGGGATATAGTTGGCAATAATGTGTGTGAATTTGTTGAAACTATTTGGAAGCAACCTGAGAGAATAAAAGAAGTTAACAACACTTTGGTGACCCTTATTCCTAAAATTGAGAAGCCTGAAAAAATCAGTCACTTTCGACCAATATCCTTTTGCAATGTAATCTACAAGTGTGCCACTAGGAAATTGGTTAAAAGAATGAAAAACATTCTTCCTAAACTTGTGTCTCCTTTGCAAGCCAGTTTTGTTCTTGGGCGGAACATTCAAGATAACATCATAATTGTAAAAGAAATGATTCATTCCATGAAAAAGAAGAGGGGAAAGAAAGGATTTATGGCAATAAAAGTTGATTTGGAAAAGACCTATGATAGATTGAGTTGGAATTTTTTAAACAAGGTGTTAGAAGAATTGAAATGGCCCCACCAATTCATGGATCTAATTATGCAATATGTTAAATCTGTTTTGATGAATATAATGTGGAATGGAGAGAAAACTCAAAAATTTTGCCCTTCCAGAGGAATCCGACAAGGAGATCCTTATCTCCATATCTTTTTATGTTGGGTATGGAAAAGCTTACACATTTAATCACTGACATGGTTGAAGAAGGAAAATGGAAAGAAATGAAAGCAGGAAGAAGAGGGTTGGCTATTGCACACTTATGTTTTGCTGATGATCTTGTGCTATTTGTTGAAGCTGAAGAAAACCAAATGGTGGAAATTATGGAATGTCTGAACAAATTCTGTAATATGATAGGACACAAGATTAGTAAACAAAAAACTCACATTTATTTCTCCCTGAATGTTAGCAAGGAAGAGAAAAGGAAAATCTGTGCTACTAGTGGATTTAATGAGGTGAATGAGCTAGGATGCTACTTGGGAGCTTTAATAACAAATAAGAGAAAAGCTACTCATATTTTTGGACATGTGGTGGAGAAAGTGAAAAAAAGACTGAGTAAATGGAAAGCTAAGACCCTATCTTTGGTTGGAAGAATAACATTAGTTAAGTCTATTACCAATAATATGGCTCTTCATCAAATTCAACATGAGAAACTTTCAAAGAAGACTCATAGGGAGATTGAAAAAGCAGAACGGAGGTTTATATGGGGAGAAGAAGAAGGTAGAAGGAAATGGCATGCTGTGGGATGAGAGACTGTGTAAAACAAGAATGAGGGAGGAGCTGGTATTAAATCTTTGGAGGGTATGAATGAAGCTTTTTGTATAAACTTGCTTAGGGATTATGCACTAGAATCGAAGATCCTTGGGTTAAAGTTTTAAAAGGAAAATATGGAGAGGGATTTGATGTCAGGAATGGTGGATTCAGTAGGAAATCTGATTCTAGTCTTTGGAAGGCTATAGTAGAGAAGTGGACAAATTTTACCATAAATATTGGTTAGGAGCTGAATAATGGAATGGATAGCTAATGAAGGTTGTCTTATTAATCAACTAACAAATATTGTTGATATAAATATGAATATGAAGGATTGTGAAATGGTGAACTCAAATGGAAAATGGAATTTTGAAGCAATATAGGAGAATGTTTCTAAGCAATGCTTGCTGAAAATACATGCAATGCAACCTCCAGATGATGAAAGTGATGAAGATAAATTAAAATGGCTTTGTAATAATAGTGGTAATTTCTCTGTCGCTACTGCTTATCAAACTATCATCGGAACAATGAATACTTAGGGAGATTATATTTGGAGAATGATTTGGAAGTTACATGTTCCGGAAAGGGTCAGAACCTTCCTCTGGTTAGCTGCAAATGGAAGGCTTCTTACTCAACATGTTTGAAGACATTGGTAAGAGGAAGAAGGCACTCGTCAAAGATGTGGTATAGGAGAGGAAGATGTAATCCATGCTTTCAGAAACTCTTATGAGGCTTCAAATATCTGGCAAACTTGTAAAATACCCACAAACAGAATTTTGTTTTTTATTAACAATTTGCAGGTGTGGCTAAAGGAGAATTTGCAGGTACAGACAGAGATAGAGCAAGCAGAATCGAACTATCTGCTCTGCGGAAATTTTTTGTCATCTTTATAGTCAGTTTTATCTATATCTATGTCTATATGAAAGCAGAATCGAACTATCTGCTTCTACTTCACACATATTGATAGTAATCATTATTATTTTATTTCACTAATTATTTTAGTTATATAAAATTACAGCCATAGGATCAATCTAACGGTGGAAAATAAGGCAAGTAATTGAAGGACTGGAAATTGAGGGATCCATATCCGATCATTGCTGGACGTTGCAGCGTTTTAATAAGAAGTGAAGGGCCTATCTCTGACCACAGACAACCGCACAGTCTCTTCCCAGCTTAACTTAAGACTATGATTGCTAAAACCAATCTCATGTTCTGTAACTTCTCCGTTTTACCGTCTCTTGCTCTCACGAACCCAAAATCCAAAATTCCACTTCAACTCCACAAACGTCAGCTGACAATTTTTCCACGCATATCAGCATTAGCGTCGCATAGTGTTTCGAAACCTTTTGATGTTAAAACCTTGCTATCTACATGCCAGAGCAAGGGTCGTCTTCTCATATGTCGCAATTCCTTGAACCGTCAGAATTTAGAAGACCCAGAATTGAAGAAAGAAAGTGTGGTTGGTGGGAATGGAAATGGCGGGGAAGGAAAAGATTGGACCTTCTCAATTTTGCTGCTTTTGCTGTGGGGCGCACTCATGTACTACGTTTCCTTTCTCGCTCCAAACCAGACACCGGTAGGTTGAATTGTAACTATGTTTATAATGGAAATTCGTAAATTCATAATTCATAAATAGTAAAGAATAATAATGGGATGCGAAACGTGAATGTCATCTAGCTTGCTTTGCTTCAGAGCAGCTGTTTCGTTTTGTTGTAAAGAAAACGTAATGGTATCATCTCTTTGTTCTTCAAGTTCATCACACTGGTCATTGTTGAGACACAACTATTTCCCAAATATTTTTGAAATAATACACTTCTAGACTAGTTGGATCCTAATTGACCTGCTTGTTTGGAACTAATGGAACATCTTCATGAGTTTTCTATACCTTTTGCATCTCCTATGAGACTATTAAAGTGGCCTTTATGATACTCCTTTCTCCCCTTCCTCTCCTATAATTTTGTTTTTAACAATGAGGTTTTGCCTTTTTTTTCTTCCAGTCACAGGACATATACTTCTTGAAAAAGCTCCTGAATTTGATAGGAGATGATGGTTTCAGAATGAATGAAGTGCTTGTATCACTGTGGTACATCATGGGCTTGTGGCCCTTGGTATATAGCATGATGCTGCTTCCTACAGGAAGAAGGTAGTTCTCTCTCTATTTCTTTCTATCACTGATGTAGTTTCCGTATCTTGGATCTATGTTCTTGTGCTTTGGCGAAAATTATTAGATCAAATGGATGGCTAATGATTCGGGGTTAATGGGACGTATGATTTGTTTGAATCAATGATGGATTTCTCGTCCTCTTACCTTTCTTTTTTAGTTTATTGGCAAAAAGAAAACACTGGCAGCCACCAATGGACTTCAACTCCATGATCTCACATGCCTTCTTGTTTAAAGGGGAAGTTCAATATGATTTTCTTTTGTTATACTCACAATGGGTTTTACATGCTACCAGAAGTAGCAGGGCCACTGCAACAACTCACTATAATATATCAGTTGTATATAAAGAATGATGAATTTGTATTTTCACATCCTTGCCATGCCTATTCTGTTCAACAACAATTTCTGAAGTTCATTTGATCTCTTTGATTTATTGTTTTTGCAGCTCAAAAAACACTATTCCCGTTTGGCCCTTCCTGGTACTCTCATTTTTTGGTGGTGCATATGCTCTTCTTCCCTATTTTGTACTTTGGAAACCACCACCACCTCCAGCTGAAGAAAGTGAACTTAGAACCTGGCCGTTGAATGTGTTGGAATCAAAAGTAACTGCCGGGGTAAGTGCCTATCTTTGCTTGAGCTTGCAATCCAATTTTTCCGGTGTGGCAAGTGGGTATCTTTACAATCTAATTAAATGTGTCCATGACTCTGTATTTCAATTCCGGTTCCTGCCAAAGGCAAAACTTCTCACCAAGTTGTTGTATGCTTAATTTTGAAGATGTGAAATAGTTCTATTCAAAGCACCCTTTACATATATTATACCACAACCTTTATTGTGATCTAAATTCCACATCCTATGTCGACATTGTTAACCTCTACATAACTGGAGAGGATGATGCTAATATTCCCTGGTATATATCTGCCTGCCCAAAAATAATCATAGTTATGAATGCAACAAATTGATTGCCTTTGTTGAACCGAGCCGGCTCGGCATAGTTTAAGCCTAAAAGCCTGCACACATAATCAGCTTACCTTTTGTTAAGCATCAGTAACCTTCTGCTGCACTGGTGATTTCAACTTGCTTATAATTAAAGGAATTCACAAACCATATAGCGTCATCACTTAAAAGTCCTAGTTAATTGTATTGTGCTGTTCTCAAGTATGTGAATTAACTCAACTACACTTCAGATATCACTTGCTGCGGGGCTAGCCCTCATCACATATGCAGGTTTCGCTGGTGGGGAAGTGTGGCAAGAATTTTACCAGTACTTCAGGGGAAGCAAATTTGTAAGTTTATGTCCTATTTCTGTCCTACTCAAGTTAGCTTCCCTACAATCAAATTATGAAATGGATAACTGTGGGTTATTTCCATAAATATAACGTTAAACCCTTTGAATCAATCGTATAAATGAGAAGACCTTCTACCTTAGACTTTCCCATTCTTGGAATGCTTTTATCTTTGATTAATTCTTAAATCGTGCAGTTTGATATGCCAAAGTTAAGGTTAAACTAAATACTGGTCATAATCAGTATGCTTTTAATTTGAAAGTTTTGCTTCATTTACCATTTTCATTTATGCATATTTATTCTCTGTATGAATGGAACTTCACAATATAGATTGCTGGGGCCTAAACCAGAAACGCTGGGATTTCCTGTTGCAGATCCATATTATGTCCATTGATTTTACTCTGCTTTCTTCCTTTGCGCCATTTTGGGTTTACAATGATATGACTGCTCGGAAATGGTATGTTGCTCTGCATATATTCAATTTTACATACCAAAATGGTAATTTTATAGACAGTTTATCAAGCATCAATATATAATATTAAAAATTTTATGAAGTCACACTGTTCACAAGATAAAAATATGTGGCTCCTCTCACAAACTCTGTTTTAAACTTCATGTAAAGCACGGGACCCACATCTAATACATGTTAATGCTTGGTTCAATGTGTAGGGTTAACAAAGGTTCCTGGCTTCTTCCTGTGTTACTGGTACCATTTCTAGGTCCTGCTCTATACCTTTTCCTTCGGCCTTCATTGTCTAAAATGGCTGAGGCAGAGTAAAAATCAACTTGTTAGCAGTCTCTGTGATTACTGCCAATGAATGGGATTACGCATTTTTTATGCTGCAAGAAATGAAGTTGATTGTGATTCAGAAAAACCAGTACCATTCTATGCAGCAGCTTGCACCACCTAATGAGATTCGTCCCCTTGGGCATTAATCCCTCTCTGATCAGGCAGAAACTAGGGGCTTGCCTGGTTTTATTCAGTTTTTTTATTTTGGAAAGACCTATTTATGTATGATTAATATGTGTAATAATTTTTAAAATTACATTTGAAGACCAAAAAGAAATCTATTTGGATAATTGTTGATAAAAACAAGGCATCTCCTGAGCTTATGTTTAGTATGTAATTTCGCACTCTGGAGTGGAGTCAAGAATATGCATTTTTGTATGGTATACTTGTTTTTTGGGCCAACATTTTAGTATGGTTTACGAAACCTAAAAAAATGTTTGAATAGAATTTTTTTTTAAATGTACAGATCTCAAAAAGAGCTGTATTGTTTACGATTTTTTAATATTACACCCCGTAATAAGTTTTATATTTTATAGAGATAAATCAACAAAAGAATTATCTTGAAGGGAAAAAAGGCAACTCGGTTTATGTCAAGAACATAGAGTGGAAGCGTGATAGACTGATAGTAACATGTGGCAGAACTAGTATGTCAAGAACATGCTTAAAGAATTTGGACTGTGCAAATCTCTTTTTATTATTTTATTTTTTACATTTTTAAGCTAAAATATTAATTGTTTTAGAGGTTGATAGTTATATAATTGATACTATTTTGTATTATGCATCATTTAAGATTAAAAAAGTGATTCCAATTTGATTAAAAAAAAAAAGATTTAGATCAGACGGTCCTTAAAAGAAATAAAAAAATGTATCTGTTACACATCCCTCTAGTTATGAAAAAGGATGTACACCAAATCCAATTGCCAATAACAATAGTTGTAAGAATTTCAAGGGTTGAATGGGAAAATACATATAGAATTATTAATACATAAAAATCTGTTTAGGTCTAATCTGACCTGCTTAAGCTTTAAAAAATTATACATTTTTTTATTTTAGAACGGTAGGGTTTGCTCCCGAGACTATTACCCGCACCCCAACCATAACCCCAACCCCACTTTTATCACTTGCGTTACCATGCATAAGAGAGCTGCGATGTTTAGATTTATACAATGTATTGTATACATCAACATATGATAATTATAGTATTAGCTTATATAATCAGAAATTATACTTGGCAAATATAATGTGAAAGGCTATAAAAAAATTATATTATTTTTAAGTTATAAATAATGTGCAAATTGTGTATGTCATGCTTCATACAGGGCTTGCTCATGGGAGGGACGGTCAGACTCGGACGAGTTTACCGAGCTGAAACGTCGCGAGATTGGTTTCTCGTGCTTCAGCCATTTTCTGCAACTTGTAGTCACTGTGGCTGTTTTACATTCACCGTTCATATATCGGGCACAAATCTATCTTCTTTCTAATTTTCTATATCCTTATCCATCGCCTCCTACACCGCCCTCCTTTGGGTGGCCTCTATTTGGGCACTCCCATATTACTTGTACTCTTTTCTTTCGTTCTTCAACGGTTGCGACCCCAACTAGAGATTTCTTTATCTTGGGTTCCCTTCTTTATTTATTTATTTTTTTACAATCCACAATAATTGCTTGGAGGTTTAGGGTTTTGATCCTCCCACCTCTCTCTGGATTAATTTAACAGATTTTCAATTCCCACCATGTCTAAGAGGTGAGAACCTTACATCTATTATATATGTTTGATTGATTGTTTCCTTTTATCTTGGGGTTTCCATTTTTGCGGCCTGCGGTTTCTGCCATTTTTGGAGATTGTGATCGTGCTTTGGTTGTTGTTGATTCTTTATCTTTTTTAGTTTGTATTATTAGTTGTCTTTATTTTGGTGCCTGATGTTTGAAGGAAAGTAAAGGAAAAGAAGAAACACTTCAGTTTTTCTTCTGGGGTGGGTTATCTTTTATATAGTGATAAATCCACTATCATTTTATATTTTATAGTGATAAATCAACAAAAGAAGGATTTTGAATCTTTTGATGAACAAATGAACGTGGAAGAATTGTTCGTGGAAATCAGTTTGTTTGGCTTCTTGGATTGTCAAATGCCAGAACAAGAAAAGATGGAAAATGGATAACAATTCACAAGATTGTGTTAAAATGTTGTCCAGGGAAATTGACAGTCGATTTTGGTTCCATAAATTATTCCGGAAGGCATAACAAATTTTTTTATGGCATAACAATTTTTTTTGTGTGTCTTTGATAGGAAGGCCATTGTTGGATGCAAATAGCGTTAGGTAAAACTAAAATTCTGATCATAATAGCCAATGAATATTGAAACCATTTCTAGGTGTCATGGGAATGTTTAGAACTCTATCTGCAAGTTTGAAATTTGATTCTGCTATTCTTGTTTATGAGTATTGTAGTTGAAGCTTGACATATTTTTGCTTTGAATTAATCTTTTAAATGAAATCTGGTGTCTTTGTGGGTATGAAGCTAAATGTTTCTAATTGTTACCCTGTTTTCTGAAGTTTGGGACAACCGATGTTCTTCTGCAAGACTCTTCTCCTGTGCTGATTTCGTCTGTCTTTCTATTTCTGCTTGCAAGTTATTCTAATCTCTGTATTACTGTTTTCTGAATCCTCTAGGGTTCTTTGCAAATTCTTTGCGCATGGAGCTTGTTTGAAGGGGGAGCATTGTGAATTTTCTCATGACTGGAAAGATCCTCCAAATAACGTATTTGATACAAGTTCCTTGCTGTAGTGCTTACGTACTGATAGTTAGTGATTTACATCGCTCTTAATTGTTGCTTGTATCCTGTTTTGTTTTGACAGATATGTACATTTTATCAGCAAGGAGTCTGTGCCTATGGTAGTCGCTGCAGATATGACCATGTCAAAGCTAGTCATGAACAATCATATAATCCGTCTTCTTCAGCAAGTGTACGACAGCCCCTAAATTCAGATTCTTTTATAGTTGATAGTGCTAGAGTTACATCAAATGGGGTTGCTACAACTCCTGAATTGTCTTCTCTTAGTGGGCATTCCTTTCATCCTATTACACCTGCATGGAATCAAGAATCTGAGTATCATTTTCATGCTTGGAATTCAGAATCTGGGTATCAAGATTTCTTAAAGGAAGGTGATGTTAGTGAATCCGGAATTACTGATCCTTCTGAGCGTCCTATCTGTTCTTTTGCTGCTGCTGGTAATTGTCCCCGGAAGGAAAAGTGCCCTTTTATTCATGGAGATTTGTGTCCCACCTGTGGAAAAAACTGCTTACATCCTTTTCGACCTGAGGAAAGAGACGAACATATGAAGACATGCCAAAAAAAGCAAAATCATCTTGAGGCATTGAGACGAAGTCAAGAAATTGAATGCAGTGTTTGCCTTGAGCGTGTTCTTTCAAAGCCCACAGCAGCTGAACGTAAGTTTGGGCTACTATCTGAATGTGATCATCCCTTCTGCATATCTTGTATCAGGAATTGGCGTAGTAGTAACCCATCCTCGGGAATGGATGTCAATACCACATTGAGGGCCTGTCCAATCTGTCGCAAGCTCTCTTACTTTGTCATTCCAAGTGTGATTTGGTACTCTACAATAGAAGAAAAACAGGAAATCATTGACAGCTACAAGGAAAAGCTCAAGTAATTCCTTTACCACTGATAAAAGCTTCCTTTCTCTCTCTCTGTTTTTTTGGGACTCTGTAATTAATCTATGACTCCGCTAATCAGCTTGGAGAGTTTTTACTTTGATTCGATTTGTATATTTCTTGATCTGTGGGTTATTGGTACTTCTACTTCAGCTCTCATTCTTCTCTTTATTGGTATGCATGTGTAGGAAAGACAAGAATTTTACAAGACAATTCTTTGTCGGAACATGATTGTCCAGAATAAATGTATTTGTAACTAATGAACGCCATTTGTAGGTCTATTGATTGCAAGCATTTTGACTTTGGGAATGGAAGCTGCCCTTTTGGTACTAGCTGTTTCTACAAGGTAATTTATGAATATGATCTGTTCTAGCTTATGTACCCTTTGTTTCAAGGCTTTTTTTCCCCTGAAAAATGTCATTCAACCTCTATCTACTCATATGGAATATTCATTTTCCTTGGTTCTGAAACTTACTAATATTATTAACGTGTTTTGTGAACAGAGGCCAGATTCCATTTATTTTTCCAAGTAATTCTACCTTTTTTTAGATGTAATACAGCAACAGAATAATTAAATACAACATATTTTATTTTCCTGCTAATTCGATTATTAGGTTTAGATGTGCAGTTGCATTTATGATATATGATTTCTTTTTCCCTGATGCGCCATTACGTTAAAATGGTTAGATGTCTTCTTGACTTCAGCTTGTGTTAATGCTGATGCTTAATTAGTGGTTTAAGTAGAGTCTAGAAATTGATGGGGCCCTTCTTCACATCTGTTCTCCTATTTGCAGCATGCTTACCGAGATGGCAGACTTGAGCAGGTGGTTCTGAGACATCTTGGGGCTGCAGATGGCAACACTGTTATTGCTAAAGACATCAGGTTTGCTCTTCCGTTTTGTCAGTTTTTTTTTCCTCTGCTTTGTTCTGTTTGATCTTTCCACTCTTCCTCTTCTCTTTCCTAATTCAACTAACTGATACATTGGGTGAACAGGCTGTCGGATTTCCTTGCTAATATGCATTTAAGATGAAGGGTGGTGCTCATACATTTTAATGTAAGTCTCAAAGCATGTAGTTTCTCTTAGTATAAAAATGACTTATATACGTGGATTTCACACATGATACTTATTTTTTAATTTCTTGCTTCACTGTGGTTCTTGAGGATTTTAATGTTTTTCTGCTGCTCACCTGAGGGGATTGGTGGACAATTTATATTTAGAATGGAGAGTGTTTTGATAAAATTGACAAGCCCCTAGAGTGGGGCTGTTATAGAATTGAGAATTGAACCCACTCCTTAGAAGAAAATTTTAAACTGGATTTTATGCCAAATAACTATTAAAAATGGAAAACACTATAGAACATCAGGAGGAGAAAATGACAAACATTGAAGAAGGAAGGGGAATTCCTTTTGGGCCATTTGATGCAGCTCTCTCAAGTGTCTTTCAGACAAGGGAGAATTTTAGAGGCAAGAAGACTTTTAGGTTCATTTGGAACTTAAAATTACGCTTTCATGTTTAGCTAATAGCTATTGAACAGCAATAGGACCTCCCATACATTATTAATGTCCCGTATTCTATTGATTAAATCCAAGGAATTGCAAAAGGACTTTTGTTATTTTCATATCAGCAAAAGGACTTATGATGAAAGTTTGTGCAATCCAAACAACGAATTTAAGATTCTAAATAATTTCAGCTTTTTATGGAATCAAATTTTTAATTCTGAAGTGCTATTCTGTTTCCTTCTTCCAAACTGCAACTCTAAAAATTTAAGGGATTTAGACTCCGGCTATCAAGAAAGGAATGAACCAATTGCCTTCACTAACAAATGCAAACATCATTAAGTTCCTGCAGGTTTAATTAAGGTCAAGAAATTTTCTTTTAACACAAGTTGTCCTAATTGTTTCATCTGTGTTGTCTCTGCAGGATACTTGTATAAAGTAAAACGGATAGGCTTGAATGTCAAAGTTCTATTTTATTCGAATCGAGCTCTTCTTGTTTTCATGGTCAGTGCTTATGCAGTGAACTATATATTATTAACTACTCCTGAAGTTTTCTGAATTATAATTTCGTGATTATTTATAGATAAATTTAGATTTACGTTATGGCTGAAGTTGATACTGAAACTGAGTGTTAATTCTCTGTTTTCATCTCATTCTATTAAATTTCATGTCCTTACTGTCTTTAATTTTGCTTATTAAAAAAACAAGAAGAAGAAGTTTCACTTGGATGTAAGGCACAGTCACTGTGCAATATACTGTGATCCTTGACCTTTTCTCCATTACTTGATCTAACTGTACCTAATTCCATGATGTGGAAAGAATCATTTCTTCTTTGAACAAGTCTAGTTAAAGCTATTTAGCTGATTCTATGTGGACACCTTTGAACAAGTACCTAATTCACGGATAGAAATATGACACGTGTATACCTTTTACGATTTTGGACTACATTATTGAGTGTTTAATAATCCCTTACCATGGAAAGGAGACATGCTAGTTTTGGCTGTTAAGTTACTTAATTTGTTGACTTTGTAACTGTCAAGTTCCTTAGAGCTGTCCAAACATTTCTACCTTGTATGTTGTGTTGTGACTTTGCAGAAGAAGTATCAGGGAAAGAGCAACACCAGTGCATTGTGAGGGCAATGTGATAAAGTGCACCATATAATATACAGAATTCAAGTGTAATCTCAATAAGCTCTAAAGAAAGCATCATACAGAATTGAAGTGTGTATTTGATGATGGTGTAATAAACTTGATATGTGCAAATTCTTTGTGTAAGCCATCAATGAAGAAAATAAGCACTTTGATGGCTCATATATTGATTGGGTTTGAAAGTGATGAATGAGGTCCTGCAGTTATTAGCAGCATTCAGATACTTGTTTACTGTATAATAATAAAAATAATAATAATAGATTTTCTTGCTGGGTGGCTCTGCAACAATGCATTTTACTTCTGTTGCAGCACCTTTTGCAAGGCCTTTTTAAAAATTATGTGAGGAAGTTCCTTTTGTTTAGTGGTTACACAGGAAATCTCTACATGGATTGAAGAAGATACCGCTTTTCTTTCGCAGAAGTATTTTCTTTCTGGGTAAAATTAGAGGAAGTAATTGAATTGTTGATATAGTTTCAGTAGAAAATTGTCATTTATTGTAAATAAGAAATTTTCAAATTGGTTTTACTTTTGTTCCTAGTTTTGTAAGAAATCTGAGAATAGTCATTACTGTGTCATTACGACTTAAAAAGTTTGAAACAATCTTCACATTTAGAATAGGTCCCTGGCATGTGAATAGAATGACTGTGTTTATTAAAATTTTGTTCCTAATTATTGTCTCGTTGTATTAAAACTGTGTTTATTCAAAACAACTGTCTCTTTATGATTTTTTTCGTAAAAACAATTTTCACTTTACAAATTTTGAGGCAGCATGTGGATAAATGTGCTCTTAATTAAGAAGTACTACAATTAATAAGGGTAATTATATATTTAATAAAGATATAACAATAAAATATAATTAAATTCTATTGATTTTTATGCAATTTAATAGTTTTCTTAATTTACGTGTATAATTCTAAATAAACAATTACCAAAAACAATTGTTTTAAAATAGTATAATTTGTGTAACCTAACTAATTTAGATTTCACCGAAAAAAAAATCACATTTTTAGTATAATACTTTTTTTTTAAATTATCACTTTTGAAAAAAAATTTTATTTCTATTTATTTGTCACTTTCAAATTTTAAAATAACATTAATTATTATTTTTCAATTATACTTTTATTTGTTACTTTAAAAGTGAAAGATACCATTAATTATTTCTATTTATGTATTTATTAAAGGATATATTATTAAATTTAAAAAAAATCTAATATATTAATTATATTTCTTAATTTGTGTACTGTAACTTTAAAATATAAATAAAAATAAATGCGCGTAATAAAAAAAATAAATTACCTATTCTTGGATTAGACATTACATCATTCTTTTTATTTTAAGATAAATTGATAATGCGCGTAATTGTATAAGCAAAGTTGGTTTTTATTTATATTAAATGAATATATGCCTAAAACAAATTACCGTCTTTTTTTTAATTTCTGTAATGATTACTGTCATTTTGCTGTAGTGTTGGACTGATATGCAATATTTTACATAAATTGATTTAAAATTCGTCTAGTCCATCGTTATCAATATACTAAAAATTAGAGTGGGTTAACAATAACTGTTTTAATTTTCAATTGGTTAAAAATGAGTTTTGATAGAATTGGTTTTATAATATAATTATAATAAAAATTAGTTTTGGATTAATATATTTATGTTTAGATGATATTTGAAAATTAATTTTGACAAAACTCATAATTTTTTTTTAAATTGAGTTTAAACTCTATCTCATGATTAATTTAATTTACTTGGACTAAAATTAATTTGCATTTATTTAATTGAGAATATAATATATCTGATATAATATTTTATTCCATATCATAATCTATATAAATTAAAATTTTGAAGAAAAATTTTGGTCAATAAATAAGAGAAATTTTATGAAAATTTTATTTTCTATTTTTTTTTTATTTTTTATTTATTTTTATTGGTCCATTTTTATCTAACTTTAAAATAAATATTAGCAAAAATGAATAAGCAAACGGAAAAATATCAAATGAATTGTTTCTCCCTCAACCCAGTTTTAAGTGAAATTCATGGTGGCAATGTGGTCCCATTTTAACACCTAAATATCAACAAAAAATGGGACAATTGATTTTAGGCTGGAACAGAAACAATCAGAGCCTTAGGCCATTAGTGCCTACCATCCTAAATAAAAAAAAAAGGTGGGTTAACAGTTTGATTGGTTGAATAAGATTTCAAAAACAATAAAAAATTAGTGGAACCCGGTGGAAATTACCTGTGAACCGATTTTTTTTTAGTTTTTAAAATTTTTAAATTAAAATAGCATTGCTTTTATTACTAAATAACATTATTCTCTGTATAAATTTATTCTTTTCTACATTATAATATTGTATAAGTATTATTGTAATACATAACTATTAAAAATAATATATTTACTTAACAAATAATATAAAAAATAATATTATTTGACTATTTTAAATTTAAAATATAATTATAAATTAATATTAACTTATTTAAATTTTAATATTATGTTATGAAACATATTAACAATTTATTTTAATAATATATAACATATAAAATTAAAAAATTATTAATTTTATTATTATTAGTTTAATTATAGATTGTACATTGAATTAATGTCTTGACTAATTCAATAACCAATCCAATTTTTAATATCTTACTTGCTGCAAAAAAGTTACAAAAATAAATTGCACCTATTTACCATTCACAAGTCAGCAATTCAGTTTTTAATTTCTTTATAACTTATGAGAAAGTGTGTCTAATTTTATATAGTATATTAATTTCGATCTCCTTTTAATTGAACGTTTTTTCTGTTTTTTCAAATCATGCAACGCAACGTCATGGGTTGTGTGATTGTGCACTCAAATAGGTCTTTTATTTTTTCTTTATACTCATGGACTATGAGAATCTTTCAAGAGGACTAACTCCCTTCCAAATAAAACCCTTCCAATTAAGCATGTATCCATAAAGATTGGGAATCAAACTTTCAATCATTTATATTAGAGGCAAGAGTCTTTACCACTCACATTAATCTAAGTTGGTCTCAAATAAACATGATTTTGAGAACAAGATCGAATTGAATAGTTCAACCTATCAAACTAAGAACTAGTCATTTATCCTATCTGATACTTATATAAAATTGACCAATGATTGAACCACCTTAAAACTGATGTAACTGGCCTAAACCAGTGAACCAGTTTTGAAAAATTGAAGCAAACAAATTTTTTTAAAAAAATAATACTAAAGCAAATATGGCCCATGATATGTTATCACAGAGAATTTCACCAAGGTCAAAAGTAACTATATTGGAGGCTTAGCCTATTAACATACAAATGCTGGCGCCTCCTTCCCTTCATATGCTAAAAGTTTCCCATCCAATGTTAAACAGTTGCATATGGGACTTGTCCTTTTAGCTTCACTTTTTCTTCTTTGCATTTTCTTCCATCTTTACTCATTATTTTTGTTTACTTTTTGAATCAATTTTCTTTATGTGAGAACATGTTCTTAATCTTTATGATATCTATTATTATTTATATTTTAATTTAGCTTTAATATGACTTTAAAAAGTGTTTGATAACAATAACTTTTTTTCTTTTTTCATCAATCTTTACTCATTTATTTATTTATTTCTTGGATTCTTTTTTCTTTATATGATAGTATCATTTTAATCTTTGTGATATTTATTATTTATCTATATTTTAATTTTAAACTTAATCCTTTTAATTTAACTTTAATGTAACTTTTAAAAATACTTAATAACAAATGATTATACCCTTTTTTATACTTTGGATAGTCAATTTTTTTTTATCTTTTAAGTATGTATTATTTAAAATATATTACTTTAATTACAATTGATTCGACTCTAATTTGACTTTAATTAAACTATTGAATCTTGAACCGGTGTTTTGATCGGCCTTATAACCAATTTAGTTTTCTTAACATTACAAATAAAGTCATTTTTATAAAACTAGACTAGGCGTGGACTTGATAAAAGAATAGACTAGATTAAGAAAAGTAAGTTGCAACTCATGAATAATAGGGCTTGATATAAGTTTTTATATTTTATGTTGATTTTAAAAGTAGGTATATTTTTTTATACATTATATAAAATTTAAAAAATGTTATATTATTTATTTATAACTTATGAATAATATTATGCATATTAACATAAAAACATAACAAAACCTTAGAAAACTATCGTTTCTTACTATTTATAGATAACATAAAATGTATAGTAACTTATATTATTAATAACTAACGACCAATATAACTTATCAATGGTTATATTACATCATAAGTTATTTCTATGTTTCAAGTTGGAATAAAACTACAATTTCAGTATATATATAATAAAAAAAGTACAATCCCAACATTTGAAATTTGATCATAGGGGTTTAAATTATTATAACTAATTATTAGAGCTTAAAATATGAGTTGGCTTGGATACATACACTAGACAGGACAAGAAAACCCACTATAAAGGGGACTAGAATTTTTCTACCCAACCCACCAAGAAGAGGTTGGTCGGTCAAACAGACCAACCCATTTTCCAAAAGATGATTAGTACAAATTTTTCAAGAAAATTAAAATTTTTATATCTACAATCACAAGGCACAATTAAAAAAAAAAGATTGTCAAAATATTAACATTTTAAAAATCATAGTTCACAACATTTAATAATTTATTTTATGAGTATTAATTTTGTAATCATAAATTTTATTAATAGGTTTAGAAAAAAAATAGTATTAATTTATTTAAAAAAAAGTCAAACAGACCAGCCCATTCCACATATGAGGCCGAATGAGTTGGTCCAAAGTTGCATGTTTGAAAATGAGTATTTTTTTTGCTGATTAGCCCAATGTTTTTACTCAAGCTGGACAGGCTAGCCTAACGGACCCGGCCCATATTGTGACGGAAAATGTCACCTCCATTAGTTATTTTTTAATTTGATTAAAATAATTAATCGTTTATTATTAAAAAAAAAAAGAAATTTAGGGAGTGGACAGAAATCACGTGATGAAAGGCAATGATCAGATATGATATTCCGAATAAAGCTGACAAGTTCACGTGTTTTGTAAAGTTTCTGCAAAATTCCTGCCTTTCAGTTCACTCTCTCTTCTCTATTTTATTGCTTAAATGTGTATTATTCATCTTTGGAATATACGGTAATGGAATCTTTTATGCCAAAAAAAAATCACTTTCTTCTTTACTGCTTTTCCAAATTCCTATTTATTGATTTATTTATAATAAAAATTTGGAGTAAAAACCGGGTTCAGAGCTTTAAAAAAGTATTTTTCCTTTCTCGTGTCACTGAAATTTGAAACCGATCTTTTTCAACGGTATCGGGTCCTTGCGTGATTATTTTTTATAACTACTTTTTTAAATACCCCCTCTTTTTTTTTTGTTTTTTTAAGCTATTGTTGGTTGCATGAAAGCTCTATTTTAACCACACCACCAAATGACATACGTATATAAAAAATTGGACCACTTTGTAGAGTATATAATTATTTGAATTTTATTATTAAATTTATAATTAAAATCTAACAATTATGTAGTTTAACATAAAAATTAACCAATTATTTAAAAAATTACATTTTTTTAAATAAAAACTAGTTTTCAAAAGTTATATTTTGGAACTCCACTAATTCATATCTACATTGCACTAATACTTTAAAAATATATATATATCTATATTCGATATGTATTAAATACGATACGCATATCGTACTCCATGATACATATCATATACATATTCTTAATTTTTCTTCTTTAAAAATTCTAAAATGACTAAAGATCTTATAAAAAACTCAATTTTTAATTTTTTATTTTAGATATCTTTATATTATTTTTAAAATCTCTATTCAAAACTCAATTTTTTCATATATTTTTTTATCTTTGGTATATCAATTTCTTAAACATATACATAAATTATATATATATATATATTTTTTTTTCACACTCATATCCTGAAATTTTAAAATTTTTCGCATTAGGCATATTATATCGTGCTACATCCGATACCGTATCAGTATCTATGCATTATATATTCAAATTAAGTGGGATTGGACTACACGATTGTAAAGCTTTCTTAGCAAAAATCTTTTTCACATACGAAACTCAAATTCAAGGCTCTGACTTCGTTTTAAGGAAATAAATGTACTATTTGAAAATTTACATGTTTTATACTACAATAAAAACACAGAGACTATAGATAAACTTCTTTTACATTTGTAATTTTTTTTAAAAAAAATAAACAACAAAATGTGGGTTTTAAATGCAACAGCATGAGTTATCAAATTCAGTCAAATAATAGTTATAAAAATAATGAAATTGATACAAAGTATAAAATTTAACCTCTTGCAATTCTTTTTAAAGATTTTTTTAAAAAAAATCTTTTACAGCAATGACTTGTATAATTAAAAAAAAAAAAACTGGGTACATGGTACTACTTTTTATGTTGCTTTCTCTTCCATAGAACAGAGCAATTATCATTGAACATTATTATCATGAAATCTTCTACAATATAATATTCCACCGTCAATATAAAATGATGTAGAAAAATAAAATTTTGCATATATAAAAGTTATTTTCCTCTTGCAACTCTACCTTCCTCTATACAAGTAAAATGACGCGTGTATTTATATAGAAGTCAAATTAAACTGCATTATTGGTTATTGATGATTTGTTACGACTTTTTCATATTTTTATATTAATTGAGTTAGAATTATTTTAATAAATATGAAAAATTAGATATTTAAAGACCGCACCGCATACATAAAATATACAGTAATTACGTTTTCCAATTTTTTAAAATAAATGGAAAAATGAGTCCACCCCTGAAATTTGTGAACATGGAGACGTGACACATCATCTCTTTCTATAAAAAATGAATGATCATTGATTGGAATCAAAGTTGGCAACTCATACAGACAATCCTCAAATATCAGAGGCATTATTGATTTTTTTTTCGTCAGAGGCATCATTAATTTAATTATTATCACCGAAAGTTATGGTGTAACATCATAGTAGGGGTCCATACTTGTCTTTCTCCTTTCATACATTCCATAATATTTTGCCTCCTCCCCCCAATTTCCGCAATTGATTTGCTTTTGATATAAGAAAAACAAAAAAAATATACCCTCTCTTATTCTTAACAAGAAAAGAATAAGATTAGAGTTAGTTAACTTTTTAATTTTTCTAAAAATTATAATCTTTAAAAACTATTTTTATTTAGGCTTGTTTGTTTAAATTTTTTAAAAATTATTTTCAAATTATTTAAAAAATAATTAATTGTTTAGAGATATTGTGAAAAGTTAAAATTATTTTGTATTTGGTTAAAATAAAAAAACCTTTTAAATTGTTTAGGAATTAAAGTGGATAGTGGAAGATGAAAAAGAAAAATAAGGATTTATATTTTAATGTTCTATTAGGGCTAAATATTATTATTTTTGTAATTCTTAATGCCTCTCACCTTTTTTTTAGAGTAGTTTCTTAAAATAAGTGAAAAACTACATTTTTCATATTCTAATTATTTTTAAAAGTTTAAACATATATCCTAAAAATTTTTAAAAGTACTTTTTTATGTAAAAAATAATTTTTTATAAAAAACAAATTGAAACAAAGGGACTCTTAATCTCTTTCTCTCTTTGGATAAATTAAATTAAATAGAAAAAATTTTAAAAAATGCATAATAAACACTACCTTGTATTCTAGAGAAGTCATATATTTAATTTAGAAGCAAGATAAATAATATATATATATATATGAAGGTTTTCTGGCCAACAAAGAAAAGATAAAAAAAAACAAAAATTGTACTTATGCTATGCCAGCTCCAAGTTTTTTTTTTTTCTTCCTTTCCCTTTTAGGCCACCTTTCCCTTTTAGGCCAAAATGCCATTGGCACCTCCATGTTCTGAACCTATCTGACCTTGAGGAAGTCACAGTTGCTTCCCTCTAATCTCCAACCTTATTTTTCTTCAATCATAAATTTCTAAGTCACGGATTATTTAGTGATAACAATATGACACACACCATTTTTATTGAAAAATACATAATTTCTTAATCTATTGTTATGTTCTCATAAATATTCGTTCTGTATTTTTTATAATTGATAAACTAAATCGGTAACATCATTATTATTATGGTGAACTTTGTTTTCCATTTTTGTTACCAAACGATTTCCAGAATCTTCGTTGGGCAATGGGCAATCACAAGAGTTAGTACGACTAACCATGACCCCTTTTCAACTAGTATCAAAATAAGGAGTTAATATTCAGATTACTTTAGTTAATTTTAAATTATGGTAAAACTAAAAATGTGTCATAATGGGAAAGAAAATATGCAGTACTAACCGAGTAAAAGGCGAACTTAAGAATCTATCAAAATCAATCCATCATAATCATCAAATAGTACATCCTTATATATACATAGCATAGAACAGTGCAGCAGCAGAAGACAAACTCCGCAGCTTATTTCCCCCTAACAGCTCCAATAAATAGAGCATGAATAATAATAATAATAATAATAATAATAATAATAATAACATCAGATCAATATAAATAAATAAAAGACAGTAAAATCTCTCTCTAACTCCCTCCAAGTATACTAGATCTAGTCCCAACAATCACATCACTCAATGAATAACAATCTAATAAATCTCAAGAAAACGAATGGACTACTCCTCCTCCACTCTCAGATCTACATCTACTGCTTCAAGATTGCTACCATTGACATGACGATCGAAGCGCCGATCATGGCCACGGAGGCGGAGACAGATCCCGCTGCACCGGCTGCTGGAGCCGGAGCCGGCGAAAGGCTGGATTCCTGGGCCAAAGCGGCAGTGGAGAAGAGAGCGACGGCGAAGACGACGGCCAAGGCCTTGAATGAAGCTACCGGAGCCATTGCGCTACGCGAGGTAGAGAAAGTTAAGTTATAGAGAGAGAGAGTCTGCGCCTGAGGACTAAGAAAAAGAAACTAGGGAGCAGAAAATTGAGAAGTGAGAGGGGATTGGTGCGAGTGGATGGTATTTATGGAAAGGAGTTCGTGAGGCGCGTGGGGCCCAGGAAAACGTGGACAGCTGGCAGGAGGGTTTCCCCACGTCGTCGTGGCATCAGAAAGACTAATAATAGAGAGAGAAAGCTGACAAAAAAAAAATAATAATAGAGAGAAGAAGGGAGGGTTTAGTGTGTGTTGGTGTAGGATTGGTGTGAGTAGTTTGGATATAAGTGTACGTTTTTATGCTGTGCTTTGCTGTGACACATAGCATACTTTTTACAGTTATTTTTTTTATCTACAGAAATATACCATATAATAAAATATTTAAAATCTATAGTGTCTTTCAGATATTATTAAATGTTAAAAACTATTTTACATAAAAAAATTTAAATTACATTTATAAATTGTTATGTTAATGTATCTATTTTTTTTATGCAAGGGAGAATAATATGAAATATCTTTTTATTTAAGAAAAGGTGAGTATAAATTTTTCACATAAGAAAAATAATTATTCAATTTAACTTTTTCTTTTTGAAAAATATAATGTATTTTCTATATCCACATAGTATTAAATCCAAAACATTATATTTAAATTATCATATTTTTTTCAAGACTCAGAAAAAAGACATCTCTAGTTAAATTAGTTCAATACCTTGGTAATTAAACCAAATGATTGGTGATATCTAATCTTGTTTAAGAACAAAAGTTTGACAGTTCTTAATTTTCCTACTTACTATTATGCAAAATTAGATTAATTTCTTTTGGGTTTCAATGTAATTGTTGGGATTATTTGGAAATATATTTGGGAAATATACATACATACATACATACATACATACATACATACATACATATATATATATATATATATAATATTTGGCAAATGTTCGAGGACTTAACAAGCCTTTACACCTTTACACCTGGAAGCCATGTGGTTAGTGCAAATAACTCTTAAACATTTGTGCTTGCGCTATGATGATAGTTCTATACATTTCTTTGTCGAAGGAATTTACGTGTAATTAAATTGAGATTGTTTAAGACTTAAGATTAAGAATTCTGTAAATATACGTAATTTTGGAGTTTAGTTTGCTTAATACTTTTGGTTGGCGAGTCTCCTTAGCGTCCAAGAAAAGCAAGCTTATGTGTGAATTTGGGCCTTTCTAGATATATTCTATTCTTTTCAATACCTTCTTTTTTTTTTTTTTACCAATTCTTTAAAAGGAAAAAAATGATACCTTTGGTTGGTTAATTATTGTACAATTACGCTTTTATTTGTTAGTTATAGTAGTTTTCCTGTATTTGTTTATATAGTTCAAAATAGGTCTTATTGTTGTTGGCCACAAAAATAAAGTAGGTCTTATTGTTTACAATTTGTGAGTTGTGAACAATAATATTTTTTCTTTTATATTAATATTGATAGATAAAGACAATTCATTAAAAAAAAATGTAGCCTACTTACTCACTTTTAATTGGATCACGATTTCATCAATTTTATTAAACGAATATTCTTTGAAGCATGACGTTTTCCAATAACCATTTGTTTTTTTGGATATAACAAGTGGGTGAATTTTGTTAAGTCATGTGTTTCTATTGTTCTTGTCAAGTCTTTCTTTTTCTTTTTTTTTTTTGCCTTGTCAAGTCATGTTGAATATCTGTTTATCCGTTAGAACTCAGAAGTTAATTTCAAATGAAGCTAAGATTATTTTGGGAAAAAAAGGTAAGGTATGTTTCTATCTTGTGAGTATTCCACATAAGAAAAATGATGCAACTTATAATTATATTTGGTATGACATAAAAGGAAATAAACATTAAAAAATGATTTTTTTAAAAATACCAACAAAAAATTGTGTAAAAAAATACATAAAAAATATTTAGGGTGGTGTTAGTTTTTAACTGCTCCATTCTTCTTTCCTTCGTGTCAAAATGTGTTAATGTGAATGAACTTGCTCGTCGGCTAAAAAGGGCAAGGTGGACCACTACCACGCCATCAAAATGTTCATATGCAGTTGTTCTTTTTCTTTCCTTCCCACCGACCATGTTTCTTTCCTTCACGCAAAATCCTAACCTTTCACACACTACCTACAATTATTCATGAACCATAAAAAATTCTATACCTCATTTCTCAAATATCCTCACGTATTTTAGAGGAAGTTTATTACATTTTTAAACTTCTAAAAAAAGAGATCAATATTTCATTTTTATTCTTATTAATTAAAGTTTATTTTACTGCTTTCTATGTATTCAAGCTGTAATTAAATGACTCCGAGATAAAAAAGGTGAACCATTATATAATATTACATTATGTCTTATATTAATATTTTATAAGATAGCCGAAGGAAATACATGCATATATATATATATATATATATATGAGCCAATGTGAGCTCCATTTGGTGGGATGGATCATGGCTAGCTCATTTAATTGATAAAAAAGATGGGTTCTGTTAATGAAATTCCAACCCATCAAAAAATGGGTTGGTTTGATCCAACTCACTTTAAGACAAACTTGTGGTGAGCTTGGTTAGCTTACTTTCTCATCTCTACATTATTATTGATGCTTGAATTTGAATGACCAATGCATATTTTATGTTTGGATAATGTGAATTTAAACTTTGAAGGATATTTTATGTTCAATGTTTAAGGATTTTAATACATATTATAAGAATTTAAAACTCAAGTTTTGAATTTTATATCATATTAAAAAAATTACAATGGATTACATGGGCCAATCCACATTGCCCACCAAGCCATTTTGAGGGAGTTGAGCTGATAAAATCCCTATGTATTACAAAATATGGGTTGTCTCGACCCGGTTCATTTTCGGACCAACTTTTTTCGGCCTAACATTTTGGGACCAGCTTGAGTTTCCCACCTCTCTGACACTACGTGACATAACCAGCTAGGTTAGTCTTTTTTTTCCCCCCGGCCTGAACCACCTAGTTTAGTTGAAATTAAACAATACTTGGAGGAGGGTGAAATTGGGCGGATCTGGGCTTTATATTTCGTTAGTTTCCACTGTGGGTCCTCAAATTGCAGCCCACCCAAAATAGAAAATAGAAATATACTTCACATTGTGATCCTCAATCAAATTTGGTGGTCAAATTTGATGGTACCTGACCACCTGCTCATAAAATTTGATAGTATTTATATATTTTTTTTGTGAGTATAAGATATCTTGAACCTATCTCACTCGAGTTATGAAGACTTTAATTAGGCTCAGACTAATAATTTTAACTAAGTTTATAACATTTGAAAATCTATACAACGATGTGATTTCTTATAAACATATTTTGACATCGTCAATGTCAAATTCACACTCCATTTGCAGAAATGATTTTAATTTTGCTTCTATCTCTTGAGTTAGAGAAAAAATAGTTTAGGTAAATAAAGAGAGCTGCATTTAATTTGAAATACAGTTTTATTATATTTAAATTAATTTAATTTAAAAATGATAAACTTAGCTACCCAAAAAAAATCTATATATTGTTATTTATATACTTTTTTTCATTTCAAGATAATTATCACTTTCAAGTTTTTTTAGTTTTTTTTTTAATGACTTTTCAAACTCTTTGCTATTTTAAAATGTCAATTAAACACTAAAAAAATTTAATTATTTTACCTTTTATTAGTGTAAAAGAAAATATTTAAGTCAAGAATATTTTAGTAAAATCTTATTAAATTTTAATTATAATATAAATTATTTAATGATTTTTTGTCCATGTAAAAAATCCTAGAGTAACAAGTTTGAGATGGAAGGAGTAATTTTTTTTATCAAGTTTATTATTAAAATATGATAAGTATACCAATTTTTAGTGATAACACAAGTGCATAGGTTTTGTACACAAATGTAAACATTTTTTATTTAAATTATGTACTTGTCATATTTTAATTCAAAATAGTAAATAATGATGATGATGGTGATGAAGTCTAATAGACTAATTTTCTAGTATAATATAATAATAACAATTTTTCAGGGATCAAACGGTGATTTCTTCTATTTAAGTTTGAAATTGAAAGAAGAGAAATTTAAGGGAAAATTTTGTTAGAAAACGAGAGTTAAGAGTAATTTCAAGACTTCGACAAAAATTCTCAAGTCTCAACCACTTTTCGTCAAAGTATAAAGAACTTTTTTTACATCGTTTCATACTTTTTATGAAAACTACTTCATTATTAAAATGAAGTAATTTATTATCAAAATTAAAATAATTGGTTTTGTATAAAAAGTAATTTGTCCGACCAACGTGTAAAAAGTAATTTAAATCATTTATATTAGGTACGTCATTTTTTTACACTGTATTTTATTCATAAATTACGAGTAAAAATTCATTTTTTAAATTTTGGACATATTCATGAAAAATAAACATGCCTAGGTTTTTTTTTTCACTCAAGAAACAACAATATATAAACTCACCCACCTAGAATGACATTTTACCATAAGTGAAACTAGATTCCATGACCTCACCATTCAAAAATTACTGATATCATTAGGGCTATTAGGAGGCTGTTCAAATAAAAGAGGTTGCTTTCTGAACTTCGGGGTCCCATTATGTTCAGTTTACGTCCGAAAAAGGAAGAAAGTAACAACGCACAAAGATATGTCCCCATAATATAAAAGTTCAAATCCCAGCCACTTAATAAGAGAGAGAATAAGTGTATCTCTTTTCTTAGTACCCAAAGGAAGATTAATCCCTATATCGTTGGGAATTTCTGAATACATCTAGTACATGAAAAAAAATAATGGAAAAAAAAAGTTAATGTATAGAAATTATGAAAGTGCGTCCGGACCCTGGCTGAATAGCATGGTAAACGTACCCATTTTGCCGTTTGGCAGAGCTAAGCCTATCTCCATTCCACCGTCGACATCTCTGCTGTTAATCAGTGAAATGGCTCTGCTTTTGTCAATTGAGATCTCCTCTATCTTCCTTGGCCTCCCCCACCCGAAATCTGTCTCATAAAGCTTCAGTTTCGGAGACCATGTCGCAACCACATGGAGCTCCGACCCGTATATCGCCTCCCAATCCAACACCCATTTCTCGGCCCCGACAAGCATTCCTTGATCCAGCTTCTTAATTGTGCTTCCTATGGCTCTCGCTGCAACAACAATCCCATCTTCTCCTAGTAACTCATCCCTCATTGCCGTTGCATGGCCAAACCCCACACAATTTCCAAGATATGTTACCGGGACCGGGAATTGCAGCCGGGTCATTCCTCCGGCGATGAACCCGAAACAAGCTGGATCCGGATAGACATCTTCATTGCTGGTGATTTGTTGAGTTTTAAGTAAACATACCCACAGATATGCACAAGTTAAGACGTAAGGAGATGAGTGGACAGGCTGAGACTGGTTCTTCTCTTTGCATAATGAAATAATGAAGTGCTTGATCTTCTCCATTTGAGCCGGATCCATCAAGAATGTGGCTCGAATCAGGTCGCTTGACGACTTCACCTTGGTGTTATCACTAAAAACAAGTCTTCTCTTCCTCCATTCTTTCAAGAAAATCTCTTCAAGCCCGTTTGAGTCTATGATCACACTTCGGTCGTAAAAGGGTAGAGATTTCAGTGGGAACGATGAAGCTTGGGAGGAGCAGTACGCAGCCCATGTCTTGATGAAGTTGTTGAAGGTTCTTCCATCTGCAACAACATGCTGATAAGAGAGTCCGATGCAGATGCCAGCATTTGGGAAAACAGTGATCTGAATAACCATCAAAGGAAGCTCCTTCCTTCCACATTGGAAGCTTGATTTCAGTTTTGGAACAAGTGGGTGGAAGCAATTGGCGTCCCGCGCATGGTTGCTGCAGAGATGGCTGAAGTCGTCGTCGAATGATTCGGCGACCACCAAGGAGACGGAGTTTCCTTCGGTGTAAAGAAGGTGGGGTTTGGAAGGTTCTGGAGAGGAAACGAAGGTTCCGGCGAAGGGGAAGTAGTGTTGGAGGGTGAGGGAGAGGGAGTGCTTGAGGTTAGGGAGAGTGGAGGTGGTGAAGTGAGAGAGAGGGAAGGGGAGGTCGAAGAAGAAGAGAGGCTGGCTTGGGGAGAAGAAGAGCCATGGAAGGTCAAGAAAAGTGAGAGGGAGTGAGGTTGGTGAGGTTGAGTGAGGTGGAGGAGAGATTTGGCATTGCTCAATGACCTTCACTTTGAGACCTTCACACATGGTTGACACCTGAGAAAGGATGCTAAGGAAGAAGAAGAAGAAGATGATGATAGAATCGAAGACAACAGGGTTTCTTGTATATGTCCAGAACCCAGCGATTTCGGAATTGCGAGAACCATGTGAAAATATTTCCCAAGACTCATTTTAAAATTTTTTAATTCAGACAAATTAAATTTAAATTCTCAGTTGATACTATTTATTTTTATATACAAGTCTCAGATTATCTTTCTTCCTCCCGTCCTTCCATAGACTTATTTTGACAGTCACTTGAATAGATATAATTTATATGGAGTAAATATTTATTATTATTGTTATTATTACAATTGCACATTTTTTGGGCAACACAAGTTCACAGATGGAAGCATGACTTAAAAAAATTGCATAATTGCATGATTTCAATGGCTCCGTTTTATTATTAGTAAAATTTAATTAAAAAAAAGAGTGAAAAATGACTGAAAATAAGGTGCAAATCCGCATTGAGTATCTGAGAGATCCATGGACCCACTTTCACGCTCAGTTGGATAGAGACAATTTACATGGAGTGTATTATTATTATTATTATTATTGCTACTTTAATTAATTTAAATTATTATTTTTACCAGTTGATAATTGAAAGGCTTGGGAGAGTTCAGATTGATTTTTATATTTAGATTAGTTTTTAGTTATTAATACTTTTAATATTCACCAAAAAAACGAATTAAAATAAGAATAATAAAATTTAAATTTATCCTACCTATTTAATTAACCTACAGTAAGCTAAATGGTCTATAAATGCTTAAATAGTACTGATTTGACTTCTGTCAACACGTGCTTTGATCCTTCAAATATATCATATTCCATGCGTGTTTGGATTTGAATTTTAAGTGGACATGAGATCTCATGTAATTATGTGGCAGAATTATTAAATAAAATTAATTTTTTAAAAAGTACTTATATATTAAATAAATAAAGAAATTGATTATGATAATAATTTATTTTCTTATAATTACTTATTTCATTTTTTCTTTTCATTATCCATTCAATAATCATTTAAACTCCAACATCTAAACATATTTTATTTTTCAAAATCATATATGGGATAAAAATATCTAAATATAAATTATTTTTTATATAATCATTTATTTTTATAATCTATCATGAGCAAGCACTTTTTCTTATAATTATTTATACATAAGTTAATCCAAATACTCTCTCTCTCTCTCTTTTGAGTTATGAAGATTAATCATAATTTTTATTTTCAACTTTGAAATTCTATCGTAGAAATAACACTGCCTTTTTGTGTTGGTTATGATAAGTAAATACTAAATGGAGTTATCTTCCAAGCTTATAACATATCCGCTCTTAGTTTAGCTCTTTCTTCAAAAAAGGATTTTTTTTTTCTTTCTAAAATCATAATCTTTGTGCTCGTTTGGTTTGTCTTTTTGTAAAAGTACTTTTAGAATAACTACAGTTTACAAAAATGAAGTTTGGAAAAAAATAGAGTAGTTACTGAAAAGCTGTTTAGATGAAAAAGAAGAAAATGATGGTTAGAAAGTACAGTTACGTTTCCAAAAATGGCAACCAAACAAGCACTTTGTGGCTGAAAATTCTCTTGTGACCCCCCAGCTCACCCAGGCAAAACATCACATTATTCATGAAGATAAAAAATATAGCCTCACACATCTCTATTTAATATAAACTGAGATATATATTACTTTTTTTAAACACAAAATGCTGCCACCCTACCCCCTTCCCCTCTTATCACCCATTCCCCTCTCCCACCACGAACTCCCCGCACCTCTCTCCTCCCCACTCAAATATAATTATAATGATAATATGTTTATTATAATATAAATAAATATTAAAATAAATCCCATTTAATTTTTTAAAATATAATAAAAATTTTAAATTTTAAATGTTTTTTCTAATTCTTAATTTTTCTAAATAGGTAATGAGATTTGAGGATTTGTTTTTAAATATTTTTTTCAATTCTTAATATAACGACATTTTTTTAATAGGTATAATAAATATTACCTTATATTTTAAAAATAAATTCGTATGATTAAGTTAAAAGAGGTTTTACATTAAGTTTTCTTTTAGCCGAATCATATAGATATTTTTAAGATATGAGGTAATATTGATTATAAATTTTAAAAAAATGTAATTATACTAAGAATTAGAAGAAATATTTAGAAAGTTCTCACCATATCTCATCATCTATCTTAATTAATATTGAGGTTTTTATTTTTTTTAATATAGGACCCTTTAGTCCTTAATATAAGACAATTTTAATCGAATTATGTAGATTAAAAATGTGAATTAAAATTAGTTAATCACTTTATTTTTTCAAAAATTAAGGTATTATTTCAAAACTATTTTCGTTTAATTTCTTTTACTTTCTTTGGAATGAATTATATATAAATATTTTTTGAAAATATGCAATAAATACTATCTCATATCCTAAAAATAATTTTATATTTATGATTAAAACAAAATACCTTATATGTAGATTAAATGAGTTAATTAGAATTTTTAATGTCTTTTAAACTAAAGATAATTTCATAAAGATTTTCTAAAATAATTATCTCTTTAATTTAATTAAATAGAATTTTAAAACTTTTATTATATTTTAAAAATTCAAATTGGATTTATTTTAATATATATTTATATTATAATAAATATGTCATAATTATAAATATAAATAATATATATTATCATTATTATTATTTTTTTTTTTAAGGGGAGAGGGAAGTACGTGGTTGGGAGAGGGGAATGGGTGATGGGTAGGGGAGGGGGGCCACCTTATGTTTTTAAAAAAATAATATATATCTCTATTTATATCAAAATGAGATATATGAAAATACATTTTTTATCTGAAAAAAAAATTTATAGCATATTAAAAAATAATATTTAACTTATAATATTTTAATAATTTCATTTTATATTTATAATATTCAAGTCAAAAAGCCATAAGCGCATCTCCCAGTCCTCCAAAAAGTAGCACCGTATTTGCACCTTGTTAGTGAGCAATTCCAAAATTAAGAGTTTGTTGGAAATTTGAGGAATTTGTGAATTTTCATTTAATATTAAAATTAATTGACTTAATATATTCATAATATTACATAGTTATTTTTATATTTTATATTATCTTAGCAGATTATATTCATATGTAATAGATTCTTTATTGGTTGTCACACCCGAAAATGCGACGCGGATGGCACGGGAAAAGGAAAAGAAAAAAGAGAAATCGGCCCGCACAGCGGGAGGCCGATTTCTGAGGGGAGTCGCCACCAAAATTTTAAGGGAAATTTTGGAAAACCGAAACAAAAACAAAAAGGGACAAGGACTGGTCTGCGAATCAGAGTTGGGTTCGGGAGTACGATTGTGAGTGGGGAAGGTATTAGGCACCCTCACAACACCCGTTCCTAAGAATGGTTACCTTAGGTTGATCATGCAATTTTTATGGCTTTTTACAAATTTGTTTTAGTTGCCCTTTTACCCTTTATATGCAAAAATAAATATAAAAATAAGAAAAATGAAGGAGTGAAAAATAATGAATGAAATGAAAATATGAAGGACTTGGAAAAATAAATTGGTAAATATTTATTAAACAAAGAGAAAAAAAACACCAAATGAATAAGAAAATATTTATTTATTTACAAAGGTGGACTTGAAAAATTGGTAAATATTTATTAAATGAAGAGAAAAAAACATCAAATGAATAAGAAAATATTTATTTATTTACAAAGGTGGACTTGACCCAGAATGAGAGTCTGGGGCCTACGTACCCTGTGATAGGGATCAAAGTCGACGTAGTTCGGACTAAAAATGTGTCACTGCATTGGTATTTTTTATTATATATTTTCTTTAAAAAGAGTGATTTATAGAAAATAATTTTGTCCTTCCACAAAGAAAACAATTTTCAGAATTAGTTGGTATGTTTTAATTTGTAAAAGACAGATTAATTTCCATTATTTGCTCTTTTCATTTTTTATTACATATTTTTTGTTTAATCAATTTCTAAAAGAGAAAATATATTTTTCCTCAAATTTAAAAAAATAGGATTAAAATTATTTGTGATTTTGAATATTTTATTTGATTTGAAAAGAAAATATTTGAAAACAATTTTATTTTTATGTAATAAAATCAATTGGCTCATGTGGTGACTTTATCACTCACATTTACCCATTGATACCTAAGTGTCCACGGTAGTATTACTCGAGACAAAAAGGTACAAAAAGTTCAAAAGAAACATTTTTTTCTTTTTATACAAATGATTTTTTGTTATTTTTATTATAAAAATCATTTTAGCACCTATTTATTTAAAAAAAATGAAAAAATGTGATCATTAGTATGTTTTGGAAAATAATAATCAACATATGTGGTGACTTTATCACTCACAAATTGCTGATTAATATTTAAAGTCCCCGGCGTTACCACTCGGAGTGAAAAAATACAAGAAGGAAATTTTAAATGAAAATCAAATAGCATATATGGTGACTTGATCACTCATAATTTGCTAATTTATGCTTATATGCTCACGGTAATGCCACTCGTGGTAAAAAGAAAAAAAAACTCAAAAGATAAAATTGGAAAAATGAAATCATGAAAGTAAATATGATTATGGTTATTTTATAAAAAGAAAAGTGATAAAAAGGAATTTAAGCATATGACTTTATGTATATATATATATATATATATTCATATATTATTTATTTTTATTTCTTTTATTTTATTTTATTTATCTTTTTTTTTTTAGAAAAAAAGTCAAAAACCAAACAGCATATATGGTGATTTGGTCACTCATAATTTACTGATTGGTGTCCAAACACTCACAATACTAACAACATAAAGATAAAGAAAATTTGCAACTGAAATTTTTTTTTATTTAAATTACTTATTATTTATTTTACTTATCTATTGTTATTATTAAAAATAAGGAACTATTGAAACTCAAAACATTTGAAGATTAACCAATGTAAGCGCCATGGCAACTCCTTGCTCATGGCACCATTTGACTGATACCTTACCTACCCATGGAGGCTTAGTCCCTCAGGGTAGACCCTAAGACAATTCATATATTTGGCTCACACCACAAAGTTATAGTACCAAAACCCAGCTCTCATGCAAACCAATCTAAACAATTTCCAGTGTTCATTCCATTCATGTAATTTATCAAGGCTTGAAATAATAAACACAGGCCAAACAAAACGTCATATCTAATGGTAATTCCACCATATCATACAAGCAAGCACCAAGAGGAAACAAAAATGGCACCCAATTATATGAAACTGAGTGATTCCAATCTTGTGGCCTTAACTTTGGAATCAGAAACTCACCACAAGATTTGGGGTTCACATCATAATGGAACAAAGCATTGTAAATCAGTTAGTCCATCAGCCAATATTTGATGGCGTAATTAATCAACCAAGAGAAATAAAAGACAACCAAGGACGAAGGATTCATGACGAGTATGGGAAATCATGGCAACATCCCATTAGGCAAATGAGATCCTCTTATAAGCCAAGGCCTTGACAAAAGCAAACCACGTAGAAGTAAACCTTAGAATACAATTATAAACCAGATTTTAAAACACAAAACAACTTCAAATTGTAGAATCCCATCCATAACAGACAAGTTGCATGAAGTATGACATCAACTCCTGAATCAACAGAACCCAGAAAATTCCCAAAGGCGTACAAAGCATGAACAAGCAAATATATAGTCCTAAAATCAAATCCTAATTCCAGCAAAGCTCACATCAACGCAAACTAACCTATTAGCCAGTTTCAACTAGTCGGTGAGGAAACAAAATCCACTGAACACCTTTAAACGACACATACAGCTCATTCTTGAGTTCATTCGAGCACCCTCGATCCATTAATTAACAACTTTAAATTCAAAACACTGACTACCCATAACACATAATAGGTGAAGAAAACAAAATCATATCACGACACCTTCTGTAACCATGAAAACAGAGCATCTAATTTAATGTCTACAACAAATGATATTCAACCCAGAATCATAAACCCAGTTTTGACAAACACGAAAAACCTCAACTCATAATGTGTAAACTAGGCTTACTAGTTGAAGCCCTTAGGTTCTCTGCAACTTGACCCTCTCTCTAAGTTGCTTCCTTTTGCTCCCAGCTTCCTCTTCTTTCCGTCTCCCCTTGTCTTCACCTTCGTTCAGAGCCTCCTCCTTAGTCTCCCAGGTCTCTGCTTCTTGGCGTACCTCCCTCCTCAAAAATCCTCTCTCTTCGGATTTTTCAATGCCAAATCCCCCCCATTCCTCAAGCCTTCGTGTGGTTTTTATAGGATGCCCGCGAGTGATCCCACCTCCCTATTGCACCCAATCAAGCCGAATTTGAGTGCTTCCGCAACTTCATTGCACCGTTACTCAGCCCCCTCACTACTCTGCACGTACTCGTACTGTCAGAGGTCTCTCTCTCGTTTTGTGCTCACCCGACACATGTATGGGGTTATTGTGGCTGCCCCTTTGCTCATTTCACCATTTGGTTGAGACTCTCAATCTCTGTCTCTCACCCACGATCATCCACCTTTGCCTGTCCGGACCTTAACTCGCCCTTTTCGTATGCACGAGCCCTAGCTCCCTCACGGCTGTCCGTGCCCCCCCCTGCTTAGCACCTGAGCACCTTTCGCGTCTTCCTTGTCTTACCAGCGAACGAGCCCTAGCTTCCCCTCGGCTTTCTCTGTGCAGCTCCCCATCTCACCCGTGGCCTCTCCTCTCGGTCTCCCGCGGCTGAGCCCTCAGGCTCCCCCTGATTCACCTCCATCGAGCGGCTCCCTCGGTTTACCTCTCCCACCGAGCCCTAGGGCTCCCTCGGATTTTCTTCGGCGTTCTTCGTGCGGCTTTCTCTCAGCTCTCCTCTCTCTGTCTCCTTCGTCCCTCTGGGTTCATCCACCGAGCCGTAAGGCTCCTTCTGATTTACCTCCACCGGCAGCTCCCTCGGTGGTTCAGGCTCCCTCCGCGGTTCAGCCCCTACCGAGCTCGCGGTCCTCTCTTTTCCTTCTCTGCGACCGAGCTCCCATCTCCCCTCGTGGTCCCCCTGAACCCTAAAGGCTCACTCTCCTCTCGGGGCAATGCCCCTTCGACCAGGTCACGAGCCCTCAATTGGGCTCGTGACCTTTTGGGCTGAAGTGAAACTTCAGCCAAATACAGCCCCCTCCCCCCATTTTTTTTTTTTACATTTGAAATTTTGGATTGCGGGCCTAATTTTGGTCCGAAGTTTTTTTTTAAAGGCTTTTGTTTTAATTGTTATTTATTTATTTATTATATATATATATAATTTTTTTTTATTTCGGGCCCAATTTGGCCCAATGCTCTTTTTGTATTTTTGGATTTTGGGCTAAATTTTGGCCCAAAGCCCTTTTTTTCTTTTATTATCTTATTATTTATTTTTATTTATTTTTTTATTATCATATATATTTATTTTTTATAATTACCCGGACAAAATTCGGTGTTCACATTGGTGATAGCCTGTGTGGATAAACTATAATTAATACAGTCAAATTAATTATTTATTTTGTTCTTTATTATATATCATGTTTTAAAAAGAATCAAATATATAAAATATAAGTCATTCATTTTCATATTTTTTCTTCATTAAATAATTACAGTGGATAGAGATTAAGAAACATATAATTAGGATGCATTATAATTTAATTAGGGTAATATTTAAAAATTATGATAAAATTTATAAAATTTAAAAATTTTAATTACTTTTAATTATTTTTTTAATATATGTAAAAAATGATTTATAATAGATAATAGAGGGAATACTAAACTACAACTATTGGTATTAAGTAATTATTCATGAAGATACTTCAACTCACCCAAAACATCACATTATTGATGAAAATATTTCAGAAAGCGCATCAACCATTCCTCCAAAAAGTAGCATTATAGAGTTTTACTTTTTCAAATAAAATATTTTTCACATGATTAGAAATTGAACCCAAAACAATATGTTTAAGGAATCCAGTCATCTATCAATTGTAATGACTTATAATAAAGAACAAAAGGAATACTAAACTATAATTATTGGTATTAAGTAATTGTTTTCCAATATCATTTCAGTGGTAAGTACTCTTATTCTTTTAAGTGATTGGAAGTGAGCAATTTTAGTTGGGAGCGCCTCTCGACTCTTGCCAAACTGAATTGATATTAGGAGCAATTTTGTCACTAGCCATATCATAACATCACTTTGTGTACAAGAGAATAAGTTTCACACGCTCATTACCTTCTGTGTACAAGAGATTAGGGGTTTTGTTAATTGCTTTTATGTTACGAGCTTCAACGTGATGTGATATTACTTGCCTTGTAAATTGATATGTCAGAAGAGAGGAAATTTGGGTTCAGGATTTTTAACGGTGTTTAAAGTTTCAAGCTTCATTTTTCTCAAATCATCAAGTCTGAGTTGACTGCTTCCTGCAAAGGAACTATTATTCATAAGTTGATAATACCATTAAACTAGTTAATAATGTCAAATAAACCAAAGGATTTGTTTTCCTTGGAACTATATGATAAAATGTTAGGAATTTAGATCAAATTGAGTCAACATTGAATAAATTTCTTCTAGCCTAAAAATTTGTTGAGAGCTTGAACCTATACACACATGAAGATTTGGATCCTTGTAGTACTCAACTTCCTCAATTACTTAAGTGAAGTGAAAAAGTTAAAATATTTATATTTTTTATGTTATTATCTAATATTTGGAATTACCACGTTATATTTGAATATTGTTATGCTCAAATGTGAAGTAATTTTTCTAATGTAATATTTTCTCATCAACAAGATGCGATATTGAAATCTTATTTGAGAGGTATTAAATTCTTTATCACTCAATTTAACCATTGTTGATTTTTATATTTTATTTTCTGTGTAACATATTTACCTTTCTCCAATACACTAAATCATAATAATCCGTTTGGCTCGCTCATAATGGAGTCAGGTGAAGATGATTTTAATTACATTACCTAAATTAGTGTGTTTAGTTGTTCCTCAGTAAGGTAATATGTTTCACATTAGGTGACTTAAACTACCTAAATTAAGGTGAAACTGAACCTTCCAAAAATTTATATGAAGCCTCTAATGGTGAGGTGAAAAGAGGATAAATGACTTATATACCTTTCACAATTTAAAAAAAGATAACGCATCCTTTGTTTCATCTTTCTTCCTCTTCTTCTTTTGCACTGTCGGTGTCTCCATCATCTTCTATTGTTGCCATTGTTTGTTCTTGTCCTCTATCAATCATCATCCTTCCTTGTCTAAGTTTGAGTTCATGCTTCTCCACCGCATATGGAGTTTCACTATGTTGTTCATCATCATAGGGCCACTAGTGGTTCGTCTCTAAGTTTGTCTCCATTAGATCTAGAGTTTGTCTTCGAGTCATCATCCACCCTTTTGTTGCTTGCTTTCTCTCTCTTTGGATCTCTATGTCAACGTAATATCGTTGGTCTTTATGCTGTGTTTGTGAAAGAAAGAAAGGGTATTGCGGTTGTGGTGGGAGGTGAGGTGCCGCTGGTGGTGAGACTCATCCAACACTGTTGGTAGGTGAGGATGGAATAGAAAGTAGGGATTTTTTTTAATAGGGACTTTTTAATCCATTTACATTTATTTGTGTTTAATTAAATATAAAAAATAAATTTATTTCCTTCATCCCCAATGGCATACCAAATAAATTCACATGTAATTATTCTATCACACTCCCTCACACCTTTCCCCTATGGTTGTTCACAGGCCAAACCAGTTTTGAGCATCACTTTGGCTCGGTATCCAATATTCCTCTCATTTCACCCTTTTTCTTTTTATGGCTTAGCCTGACTTGACCTAAAATAATCAAGATATAATAGGCTAACTGTGCTATGAACCACATTAAATAGTCTACCCTTTTTATTATATCATCTAATTTCCTTGTAACTGAACTAAATAGGGTGTAAGGAAGGGTACAATGGGGTCCTTACACACAATTATTATTTTATATGCATGTGAGAAAGCAGGGTGATCGACACAGATCTAAAACCTATTAAATAATGTAACGTAAACAAACAAAAAATTCATAACAGGACCCAAAACCAGCGAAGCTGTACCACAAACAATTTTAAGCATTTGGCATGCAACACGTGGGGAAAATATAAGGACCTGTTTGGAACCGTCGCAAAACATGGTTAAAGCAGAAGCAACAAGTGTTGTTTTTGCTTGAAGTTAGTTTCAAACATGGACTTATTTTATTTGGACCCACAATTTTAATTATGATGTGATAATATTGGATATTAGATTATTATAAAAAATATTTTAAAATAATGTTTAATAAATATATATTCTGGTGGCCAAAATATACTATAAATTTAAAATTGGAAATAGTCAAATTATATTATGAAAAGTTGGTAAACAATTATATTATGAAAAATGTGCTGAGGAGAACACAAGAAAATTTCGGAGCCATTAAAAAAATCCAAAATACTCGGTCAATAATACCGAAACATTTTCAGTCTTGCCCTAGAGAAAATGCGTCACCTTTTTATTTTCATGCCAAAAATAAAACAATAACCACGTGATTCTCTGATCATTAATTCCATCCCCCAAAATAGCCAAATTTCATCCCATAATTAGATATCCAAACAAACTCATCTCCATTCCTCCCAACTATAAATCCCCCAGGGAGCTTCTGCAGATATATTAAATAAAAATTAATAATAATAATAATAATAATAATAATAATAAATAATTTTTTTCTCTTATTATCATTTTATTCATTCAATCAGCCATAATGGAGATGAAGAAGATTGCTTGCGCCGTCATCTTCGCCGCGGCCTCCCTCAGTGCAGTCATGGCAACGGTGCCTCAGGTCCCAACCATTCCTGCAACTGCCGCAACTCCCGAGGCTTCTCCGGCTGTCACCGTTACCAGCACTCCGGCGGCAGCTCCCGGCCCGTCAAGTGGTGCGGCTGACCTTGTTCCTTTGGTTGGTGCCTCCATTCTCTCTTTCGTTGCCTGCTACATGCATTTCTAAGCCATGAACAGTTGATGGCGGGAAATTGAAGGGGGGAAGAAGGAAAAGCAAAAAGATCGATGTGGATATTTATATATAAACATTATATATATTTGTCAAACAAATTTATTGTTATTTGTTAATTAATTAAATGATTGTAGTGAAGGATCTACAAAAAGAGAGGGTAATGAAAAATCTCTTTTCTCTTTTTCTTCTTGTTTTGGTTTTCTCTCTCTCTCTATCTTTATTTTTCTTTTTTCTTTTCTGGGTATATCATCTATATATGTATGCTTATGTCTCTTCTATTAGTTTCCCCGTAGAAAGTCTACTATAGATTTATTGCCAATGAACAATGTTTTCATTGGACAACATTTTTTGTAGGCTTAATAATTATCTTATCTATCTATTTATTTTTTATTTGATTTGATTTTAATTTAGCATTTAGTTTTTTAAAGTCGTGTTATATTCATTCTTCCATTCATTGAGAATTACACTGAAATACTAAAAAAAAAGAGAAGATTTTGTAATAGACCAGTGAATTGCATACTAACTTTTCTGGTGATGCTAAACATAAACTCATTATCTAATACTATTGAACTGACTTGAATTACAATACTCTGAATTTGAATTGAATATGTTTAGAAGGTGAGACAAATCGTTTAATAGATACTAACATTTGGGATGTTTGGCTTTTTTTCTTTTTTTGGCCACTTCTCACTCCTTTTTCTTCCAGATCTCAGATTTGTACATGAAATTAATTATCACCAGTCTTTGTAAAAGATCTGAGATTACATATTCTGATCATGAGATGCTGCTGCTAATACATTTCCAAGACGATCTCATCTTTATGTCCAACCTGTTCGTATGTTTTACTGTAAACTAACTCCAATTCTGCAAGATATGGTTTCCCAGGTAACTCTGCAAATGTTCAACTTCGTTCATCCTGCTGGGATTGCGAGCCTTCCATTACTAATAACCTTCACAAGTTAGCCACCCAACTCACTTAATCCTGATTCTCACTCCCTTTTTCAGTTGTGACCAAGAGTATCCTTACCCAACAATAGAGACTAATTTTCTTTGAGATATAAAAGGCAAAATATAGACCCTTTCAATTAGGTTTGCTCTATAAATGAAGCTTAGAAATTTAACCTTCACCTATTTATAGGCTTTGTTTGGTATAGGGTTTTTAAAAGGAGGGGAGGGGATTGGGGGGAATTTAATCCCCTTCCCATTTTCATTTTAAAACACCCCAAATTGGGGTTTTTTAAAGGAAATTGAGTAATTATAATTCAATCCCCTCAAATTTTCTCCTGAATCAAATAAGATTTCATTAAAATTCTTCTAATTCCCTTCCTTTCAATCCCACCAAATAAGTGAATTTTAAAATCTCTCCAATCAATCCCTTTCCTTAAAATCCCCCCAATCCTCTCCCCTCCCCTCCAATCCTCTCAGTTGAATCAAACAAAGCCTCAGGAAGGAAGAGCCCTAATACTCATGTTAATCTAAGTGGGTTTACATATAACTCTTTTAATGTGGTCCAATACAAAACATGTTATTTTTTACTAGGTGGTTAATTTTCCTAATTAATCAAGACACCAAAGACATCCCTGCATAGTTTTGTTTTTTCAAATAGAGAAATTCCTAATATGAAGTGCCCGTAGTGATGTGGGAGAATTTCTATTGATTCTGGTGGTGATATCAGAAAATAATGACAAGGACAGATCCGGAGCTTCACAAGTGATGTTAGATTCCCTATCCTCACCCATTTCGAACCCTTGATTTATAATTTTCCTCTTAATCCATTAAGCCTCCCCAATTCACTAATCCTGGCAGTTATATGAATCTTTCTATGGTTCATCAAAGCTCTGTTCTTTTCCTTCACTTCAGAATATATACTCATATATTCTCCATGACTAACTGTGTCAGATCATATGTAAGTTCAAGCATGCATCTTGCACCCCCTTATTAAGAGGAAAAGAAATATACTCATGACCAATATCTTCCACACATGTACCTTGATTCTGGTGACTCAACGAACCATTGAGCTACACACAGTTGAATAAATGTTTGTCTTCTCAATCTCAAAAATCTTTTGGAAGCAACCAAAAATAAGCAAAGCAGTTTTTCAAGCGTGAGCGAAGATGATGATCATAAATCAGTGTAAGAGCAGCACATAATCTCTTCACAAATTGCTGTCTTGTTTGCTGCCATCACTCTTCTTGTCAAAGCTTGAGCATGAGAAGACGAATCATCAAGCAGGTCATCAGCATCAAGAAACAAGTATTTGACTCTCTCCAGTCAATCTCAAACTTGGAAGTTAGCGGCCTTTCCGGCCCTATGCATCATCAAGCACAGACTTGATTGCAGACACAGCTCGTTTCGTGGTTTTCTAAGTCATCTTTGAAATTCCAAATTAATCCCTACTTGTCTACACCCAGAAAGCTGAATGCATCAATGAGTTTTTCAGCAATAGCATCCCACTTGCCGGGAGTGGAGTGAGATTTGAAAGATAAGAAATATGCTGTGGCTACTTTTTGTTTGTAAGCACATCTATTACACACACACATAAAAGTAGATAGCTATATGGATATTTTTAGCAGGATTCTATTACAATTCTGTATTTTGGAGTTAGGTCTGGATATAAGATTTGGAGTTAGATTTGGTTATAAGACTTATATTTTGATTTTAGAATTTATAAAAATCATTCCAAAATTATTTAAGATATGATGATAACCAACTATATTATTATATATGGTTGAAATTAAATATTTTACTTTTTGTATATATTGAGTCATGTATGCTTTTTCTAATTAGTAAAATGTTTAATTAGATGTTACAATATATTCCAAAATTTTTAATTTTTTTAATTAGTTGTTACTTGTGGATCCAAATCTTCCTATAATCGGGTGTTTATTTGAAATTTTGTTAATAATCCCAAATATTCTTATTATCCAACATTTATGTGAAATAATTTTGATAGTAACACCAACCAAAATATATGTTGCCATGATTTCTACGCCTAATTGGTATAAATTTTGCTACATTTACAAATTTTAAAAATATTGTAATAAAACTATTGTTTCAAATTTAACATGTTACAAATTTAGAACATATATATTATCACCTGTAATTAATTTAGAACTTTATTTGTTATAAATTTAGAATATTACTTGTAATATTGTAAGAAGGCTATCCATTCTATAAATAAAATTGAAGATTGTTCATATCTAAAAATATAGTTCTAATTTAAAATTTCAATGTATGTGTAAAAAATATTATAAATATTTTCTTACCTTAAATATATGAGTGCATTATGGGTGTATGTGTAAAATAGTCGGCAAACAAAAAAAAAAGGAAGAAGAAGAAGAGAGAAAAAAAGGGACAGTGTGTCAGTCTCGTACAAATAGGAAAAGGCCCAAAGCCCAAATGTGAGAGTGTATGGGTTCTAAAAATGTTAATATTGTAAAAGCCGTTCTTACATAACAGGCAGAGTTTCGGCCGCCTCCTCTCAGCCACTTCCCGTGCTTCCCCTTAGTCCCTCCAAAACCTCAGCCTCCTTCCATTTCAGCTCTAAAACCCTCCTTGTATCTTTCAATAATTGTTTTGTATGATTCTTCTTTAATCGGGAGTTCAGTCGCCATTGGAGCCTTTCCTCCCTGGTAAATTGCCCTGGCATGTCCAGGTGTCTGTCCTCCTATCGCTTACAAATGATGAAACTTTACTTGCGGTCTATTTTGGATTATTTTTTCACGTGGGTTCTTCTTTTTTCCGAGAATTGACAATTCAAATGCTGTAGAGTGGATTGTTACAGTTACACGAAAATATTGTTCTCCTCTATTCAAAGTGTGCTTGTAGTTGTTCATCTGGAATTGCTGCTAGCCTATCCTTAACGCTGGAATTGATTGCGTTTGTTCATGGACTTATCCAGAGTTTTTTAAACCGCTATCTCTACTGGGACTTTTGACATTTGATTTTTTTAATATATCGACGATTTTTATCTCTCTCTGAGTAGTGGTGGTTTTCCTATATTGCTTCTGGGTAAATACTGATTCTGAGAGAAGGGATATAATCGTTTCCATATTATGACCTGTCTTTGTTCCTTTTCTAGATACACTGACATAATTATTGGATCCAACAGGAGAAATGGCTGGAAAATCGAACAAGGGGAGGGGCAAGAGAGGGTCACACAATGCCTCAAATTCTTCCAATCCTACAGAGGCAGCAGTTCTATCTGATGTTCCCATAAAGGATAATGCAGCGAGTACGTCAGAATCTGCTAAACCTGAGGCAGCGGACGTTTCAGCTGCAGGTGAATCAACCCATGCCGATTCGGTAGCGAAGGAGCATGAAACAGCCCAAAAACAAGGTGAAATTGGCTAGATAAGTACTTTTTTTTTCCACATGAAAGACTGGCAACTTATCTCATGTTGCTGTGGCATATCAGTAGTAATAGATTTTGGGCCTACTCATTCTTATTTTTCAATGCTTTTAAAAATTTCTCTAATAAAGAGTGCAGTCTGTGCTTCAAGAGGTAAGTTAATTTTTTGTGTTTAATGGAGGGTCCAAACTCCTTTCGTGATCCCAAAACAGAATTTGACTGCACTTACTGCTTGTTTGAATGTTCCTTGCTTTCAATAGCCCAGGTTGCTTCAAATAGATTCCAAGAATTAATGATGTAAATGCCCTTTTATTTTTGTGGAAGTTCCCGAACCTGTATGGTTGTCATTCATAATTGAAAACGTCATTTTATTTAAATCATATCTACATCCATCTTTGTATTTCTATGGCAAAATGTCATAATTGCCAACAAAATCTGCGCAAAATAAATTCATTAGCAGTACTTTTACATAATATTTCCATGTATAAAGCTGATTGTTTAAAAATCATTTTCATGAACCAATTCTTGCCAAAGATGGACTTTATAAAATTTTGCAGCAATTTCAAATACAAGCTATCGTTATATTAAATTTGGTTGATCTCTATGTGCAAATCACATGAATGAGGAATTTCTATATCATCTATAATATGAAAAAAAGAAGAAAAAAAGATTAAAAGGGCAACTGTATGCATACGTTTAGGTGGTCTAACCATTCTTGCAATCAAAAAGTACATTACTATAAACATTATATAAACATCTTACCAAAAAGTGAGTCATTGATGGAAACTTGGACTATATTACTGTAACAAAGTGGATTTACACCTCAAATCATGTGTTTACAGGAGTAACACAATCAAAATACAGTGATAATCCCTATTGGACAATGGACATCAACTATCACAGAGCATTGAAATCACAGAAATGGATCACAAGACACACCAACACTCCTGGACTTTCTCCCCAAAACAGACTCCAAACACTCCAATGGTCCGTCAAACATGCTTCCCAGCACCCAAAATCCCACCCTGCTATCCACCATACTCACACCCATACCCATTCTGACAGTTTAATTAGCTTGGTATGTGTCTGATTACTGTTCCTTCACATCATCACCCTCCTGACTCACATTGGTGGACACTCATACACCTCCTCTTAATTATATTTTTATAAAGGAAGGGCAATTTCCTTATTCAAATGCCTCTTGGATTTACACAAATCTGGAGTAACAAAAGCAGGAACTATGTAAACTGGCTAAGCATTAAAGTTATGACCATTGTACCAGCTAACAGTAAGAATATAATTTGTGATAGCCTATTGCCTAATGTGCAGGGACCCGTTAGCAACAATGTTTATAATGTGTTTTGTGTTTTATAAGACAAGAGGGGCATTGTGTACCCATATGGATTCATAGACCATGTACATACACTAGCTCACAAACAGATGGAAATTTTTTATGCTGTGGAGCTCTAGTAGCTTCATTTGTGCTTCCTCCCTTATTTTTTCTAGTGCTGAAATACTCAAGCTGAATCACTTTGATGAATTTAGCTGTCTATTTCGCTGAATAAGATTCCCCTCCCATAAATAATTGGTAATATTTTGATAGTGTGGTAGCACCATGTTCATAAAAATTTATAGTTGCATGGTTTTCAGGTGACTGAGTGACAGCTTTAAGTTCATCCAACAATGCTGTGATGCTGAGTTATTATTATTTTTTTATTGTTTCTGTGAATTTGTTTCTTTATTTAACTTATTTTTCCCCTTTGTATGGCAAGATGTGACAAACATGGCCATATCTATGTGATCAAAGACTTTATTTTCCCAATCATGGGTGATTGTGGGTGTTGGTGACTTTAAATTCCCTGCTGTGCCAACCAAACAGCAGGGGAGCAGGACCCGTTGTCGAGTGCTCTGTAGTGTACATGTACCATTCAGTATTTTTGAAATATTGAGTGTAATTGTGGATATTTGGTGACATTGACATCTATTTGGTTGGTAATTGAGGCGATATGACATGAATTATGCACCATGACTAAAATCTTTTCCCCAACCTTAATTGTGCAGGAGATCTTCAACTTTATCCTGTCCCTGTCAAAACACAAAATGGGGAGAGGCTTGAGCTGCAGGTGAGTTAACACACCATGAATTCATTGCTTGTTATTGTTTCAATGTCAGCAATTGAAGATTCAGGAAGTTCAGTGAACAACTTTTTTTCTGTTCCAGTTCTACTTGTGCATCAAATATGTATTCTGAGTTATTTCTGTTTATTCTTTTATTGATTCACAGTTGAATCCAGGAGACTCTGTCATGGATATAAGACAGTTCCTTCTTGATGCTCCTGAGACATGTTTTATCACATGCTATGACTTATTGCTTCACACAAAGGATGGGTCTACTCATCCTATGGAGGATTATAATGAAATTTCTGAGGTAGCTGACATTACCACCGGTGGTTGCTCCTTGGAAATGGTTCCTGGTATGTTATAAAAGTTTTGCCCTTGCAGTGATAGGATATTTTGACATCAGTGAGTTATGGGTTGTTATATAAAAATGGTATTTGCAGCATTATATGATGATAGATCTATAAGGGCTCACGTTCACCGTACAAGAGAGTTGCTTTCCCTTTCTGCACTTCATACTTCACTATCTACATCACTTGCACTTCAAAATGAGATGGCACAAAGTAAAGCTGCAAGTTCAGGGGGTATGAAATGGTTCTCTTCCCCTCATTTGATTTTTCTATATTTCATTGCTTTTTCTGTATTCTTGTCATGGTAACATAAATATTGGTTTGCTTCTCTATTCTCTCGAAGAACAGAAAATTTGAAAAATGAAATTCCAGAGCTTGATGGGCTTGGTTATATGGAGGATGTCTCTGGATCACTGGGTAATTTGCTATCATCCCCACAGAAGGATACTAAATGTGTCGAGAGCATAGTGTTTTCATCCTTAAATCCTCCTCCAAGCTATAGAAGGTACAGACATTTTTCCTCTGTAGTTAATACCATTTTTATAGAATAGAGACTTATTCATTTCAAAGTCATTTAACCAGAGTTCTGTGGTCTGCAGGCTTGTTGGAGATTTAATTTATTTGGATGTGATAACATTGGAGGGTAATAAATATTGTATTACCGGAAGCACAAAGATGTTTTATGTTAATTTGAGTACAGGGAACACACTTGACCCAAGGCCAAGTAAAGCTAGTTCTGAAGCTACAACTCTTGTTGCTCTCTTGCAGAAGATTAGTCCCAAATTTAAGAAAGGTGATTTAGTGTCATTGAGGTACACATTGTTAAGACTTTAATTTGATTTCTTTAGCAATCTAAACTTACTTCCTTTGTTCATTATTGAAGCTTTACGGGAAATTTTGGAGCGGAGGGCTGCTGCTCATCCTTTTGAAAATGTGATGTCTTTACTGCCACCTAATACGTGGCTTGGATCATATCCAGTGCCGGGTGAGCTCAGTCTTTGAAATTTTGTCTATTAGCATTTTCTTTTCAATTCTTTATGTATCTATACTTGGTTCTTCTGGAGCTGGATGATAATGTTGCTTTTCCTTTAATGTTAGGTGTTATCAGTTCTCTATTTATTGTAGTTGGCCATTTCATTTATTCAGTTCATTTATGGCCAGTTTCATTAATTCCATCACAAACATGTCTTTAAGGCAGTTGTGGTATGTGGTGCTAGTATTATCAAATATCTACTTGATGTCTGATAATCCATAATGTGGTTTATAGTGCCCTGCATTTGAGTTTTAAATGAGCTTCATTGTTTGAACCACAGGATGTTTTGATGTCTTTTGTAAATTGTAATGTTGTTTCCTTTGTTGCCAGATCACAAACGTGACTCGACCAGGGCTGAGGATGCTTTGACTCTTTTATATGGAAGTGAGCCAATTGGAATGCAAAGAGATTGGAATGAGGAGCTGCAATCTTGTCGAGAGTTTCCACATATAACTCCACAGGAGAGGTAGGAATTTTCTCGTCCATGATTTGATGACTGGAAGTTTTGCATGTCTCTTAACTTGTCTATTGGTTGACAACTTTATGATTTTTCCATTATTGCAGAATTTTGCGGGATAGGGCTCTTTATAAGGTGACATCAGATTTTGTTGATGCAGCAATTAATGGTGCTATTGGAGTTATCAGTGGTTGCATTCCTCCAATAAATCCAACTGACCCAGAATGCTTTCACATGTTAGTAGAAGTTTAACCCTTCTAAAGTTCAAGCAATTGGCTAGTGGATACTCTTGTATTTGTTGCAAACTCAAATTTTTAAGTAATTTTGACTCCTTTCTGATTTTTTGTTATTTAAGTGTTGAAAATGTGTTGTAGGTATGCTAGCTACTGCTAATAATTATGCTTTAGTGAATGCATGTTAAATATTGTTGTGGCTGAGGTAGGGGGTTGTCCACAAGTTATTAATCAAATGGAAACTTTTCTCCATTCTTTTTTTGTGGCGTGGGGGTGGGTGGGATGTGGTTGCTTTGTGAAGAACCTGGTAGTCTGTCTATAGTGCATAATGTTTTATCTATTTAAAATCTTGATCAGAATTTATAATTGCATTGTTTAATTTGGCCAATTCTTCCCTTCCTATGTCCTTTACAGTGGTTAGTTGTTGGCTCAGCTGTATAATTTACATCTATGTTTTTTGTATCAGGTATGTGCACAACAACATATTCTTTAGTTTTGCTGTTGATGCGGACCTTGAGCAGCTGTCAAAGACCCCTGCAGATGCTAACTTGAAAACATGGAGCACAGGCACTTTGCATAGTTCTGAAAAATCTTCTGATAGTACACTTCGTGGAGACGGTCAGGTTTCCAATGGGGCAAAAGATGATAGTTCAAGTTCAGAAATCCTGACCAATGGTGTGGATGTCACTCAAGACATTCTTCCTGAAACACAGTTAGCAGAGAATGAGCAGGCAACATATGCTTCTGCAAACAATGATTTAAAAGGCACCAAGGCTTACCAGGAAGCTGATGTCCCTGGACTTTATAATCTTGCTATGGCTATAATTGACTACAGGGGTCACAGGGTGGTAGCACAGGTGTGTAGTGAAGCTGAAATTCACCTATTGATTATATTTCTGTGTTCCAAGAAAGTACAATTAAATATAGGATACAAGTTATAATCCATTTGCTAAGTATCAGATTCTGATTCGCATAAATCAGAAGATTCTATCTGGAATTTTTGTGCTTGAAACTATTCCAAATGTAACAAAATGCATTGTAACTTGTCAAAAGAACCTCCAAGAGGTGAAGAAACTGCCTTGAAATGCACTATATTTCAAAATTTCTTTGAAACATTCCAAAATATCTGAACTCATATTTTTATTAGCTATCAAACTGGACATCCGTGTCAATGCCGTTTCTTTTAATTCCCCCAAATTGTTTAAGAAATTCTGGTATTGCAGTATGGGAATATGGAATTATCCATTATTAAATTACTTGCTCATGCAATTATCATTTGAGAATTAAGGGGTTTGTAATTGGATTTGTTGTATAATTTAGGATTTGAATAGGGATTAATGGAGCATTTGAGCCTAGTTATATATTACCTTATGTATTATAGTAGATTAGGATATTGGCTATTGATGATTGAGTAGCATGAAGATTTCCTGTTTCAGTTGCCTATAACAGGCTTCTCATCAAATCACCTGAATATTGATAAATTGGATTGAGTTTATTTGGGATTTTTTTTAAAAAAATTTTCTTTTATTTCCCTTCCTGTTCTTCATCACTTGGACATATTCTATGTTAAATTCTATCACCTGTGAGTATTATCTGATGAAAATAATACCTCATAATACATATGTTGTATATTAAACTGTAAATCTTATGGAACCTCGTTCACAATTTAATTTTTTGATATTTGATTTGTTTTTGTGCATATTTTGCTGCAGAGTGTCCTGCCAGGAATTCTTCAAGGCGACAAATCAGACTCTCTCCTGTATGGCTCTGTTGACAATGGAAAAAAAATTTGCTGGAATGAAGATTTCCATTCTAAGGTAATTAAGCTTATGTAATTTAGTATTTGTTTGTGAGGCTAACTGGTGGGAGACCAAGCTCCATGATAATGTGGTATGTAAAATAGGAAAGGGGAAAACATAGCTTAGGAATGGATTATAACTCTAAATTGCCTGTGATGATATATGTTTGCTCCTGAAGGAATGATAGTTAGAGACCAAAATGATAAGTTAATTATAGTTTCAGATCAAAACATTTTAAAACTTTAATAATAGACCTAAGGTCCTCAAGTGATCAAAAATGAAATTGAAGTTATTAAAATCTTAGAAGAACAACGTAAAAATTTTCACAAATTAGTGTAAAATTCTACAAGATTGATGTAAAATCGTTGAAGTTCATTTTCGTTGTTCTATGTAAAATCTTGGAAGATCAACGTAAAAATTTTAACAAGTTAGTGTTAAATTTGAGAAGATCAGTGTAAAATCCCTGGAAGTGAGAAATGAATTTGTTTAGTTCATTTCCATTGTTTGTTCCGTATAAAATTCTAGAAAATTAATTTGAGAATTTTAATTGATCTTCTAGGATTGTACACAGAACAATGAAAATAAATTAAAAAATTTCACTTTAAAATTTTTTTACAGTTACCTTCTCAAACTTGACATTGACTTGTGAGAATTTTTCCATTGGTTTTCTAGATTTTAGTAACTTCAATTTCATTTTTTATTACGTAAGGGCTGTAGGTCTATTATTAGAATTTTAAAATATTTTGGTCTAAAATTGTAGTTAAGTTATCATTTTGGTCTCTAACTGTCATTTACCCTTTGCTCTTATCTCAGATTTATTAAAGTACAATAGCAATAGAGAAAAGAAAACCAGGAAAATGTATGCTCTAGCACAGTTTGAGGCTACTAGGTGCCCCACAAAACTTCCTTGCCTGCTGAATTAACCTTCTCTCCCCTACCCTTCTCCTCTCATTGCCTGATAACAAATTAACAATCTCCTAACTAACTTTCTCCTCTGTGGCATTAGCATAGATGAACTGCTGCCTATGGCCCATTTCATTCCTACAGTCTCACATGCTTCCCCATGGTGACTGGTTCCAATACTAGCCAATTGAATTTTCAGCATTTATTAATACCATGTAGTTTATGCGCTGTGAAGTCATGCTTGGGTTGAAATTACTTATGATAAGAAAAAATGTTAGTGGAATATAGGCATGTTCTGCATCATCTGCAAACAGTTATGATACATTGTTTTTCAGGGTTGTTGTTTTCTGTGATCTCTGTCATATAGGTTTCTTTTGTATCTCTTATAAGCTCTTGTTTTAGGTTTTAGAAGCTGCAAAACGCCTTCATTTGAAGGAACACTCTGTCCTTGATGGATCTGGAAATGTTTTCAAATTGGCTGCACCTGTGGAATGCAAGGGCATTGTTGGTGGTGATGACCGGTATTCATGCCGTGTTAATTTTTTGTTTTTATGTGATCCACTTGCTTTGTTATCCTGTTGCTAGTGCTTCTTAAAAAATGTATGATTTCCAGCTACATAAAAGCTTGTGATTTAGACATAGCTGATATAGCTATTCTGGCTTTCTTACTGCTACAGGATATTACTGAACACAGAAAGAAATAGAATTTTGTTAAGCAGATTTTATTTGTTGCTCGTACTTTTTTAAATTATTCTCCGCCATGCTATGTAATGATTTGCTTCTCTTTTGAAACCAAACCAGGCATTATCTTCTGGATTTGTTGAGGGTAACTCCTCGTGATGCAAACTATACTGGACCTGGTTCTCGTTCGTGTATCTTGAGACAAGAATTAATCACTGCATTTTGCCAAGTGAGTATGGTGCTGATGTCAGCATTTTTTGGGCACTTGCCCTGTATATTGAGTTTAAGATAACTTAGTCTTTGTCGGAATAGGCCCATGCTGCAGAGAAGTCAAAATCTAAGGAGACTAGTCCTCAAGGAGCAGACATCACTGCTGATTCTCAAAATGTAACTGATGACAGGCAGGTGAGCATTGAAGCAGTGTAAAATATCATGTAATTGACTAATTTATTTTTCTGAAAACTTGAGACTCTTTTTTTATCCGTTATTGTGCCTTCATCTTCTTGCCATGAAGCATTCATTATTGTGTCTTCATCTTCTTGCTATGAAGCGTAGTAGGTTTTTTATTTTTAACGCCTTCATGTATAATAAGTTTGTGACTTGTACTTTATCATTTTTAACTCTATTGAACCTACCTGTTTTGACTTCATCTGACATAAGAGTTACTTTGTTGCTTCTGCATGTGTGTGCACATTACCATGCACTGGTCATAAACTTCCTTTTTCTAGGCTCAATGGGATTAAAATGATAGAAAGATTACTACCTAGCAAAATGAAGGTTCATTATAGCTGGAATAGAAATGGAAATTGTACTCTTGTTTGCTCCACTTCTTTTCTATCATGTTTCCTTTTAGAACCATGTTAACAGCATCCCTTTCCCCTTCCATTTAAAGGCAGACGTTTGACTTTGTCTGTTCAATTCATAGTTTTATGGCCGAACAACCTAACATTGGTGTTTATGTGCTTTGATTGCCTTCTGCAGAATTTATCAAAGGAAGAGAAGATTGAGGATGTCAAAGAACACACTTCTGCGTCTGCTGAAGATTCAGACTCTCATGAGGAAATAGTTTTTAACCCTAACGTCTTCACTGAATTCAAACTAGCAGGGAGTCCAGAGGTTGTATCTGAATTTATTTTTAACTTTATCTATGCCCATTTATAGATCCTCCGTGTGTGTGGATATCTAAATATTTATTTGCTCATTGATCTCTTTCCCTGACTCACTGTGTATTAGCTTTCTGTGTGAATACATCATGGCACACATTTTGCATTTAGGATATTCAAACATTGCTAAATTTGATCATGTTCACCAGGAAATAGGAGCTGATGAAGACCATGTGAGGAAAGTTAGTCTCTATCTAACTGATGTAGTACTTCCAAAGTTTATACAAGATCTATGCACGCTTGAGGTTTCACCTATGGATGGTCAGACATTAACAGAAGCACTCCATGCTCATGGAATCAATGTTCGCTACATTGGAAAAGTAAGTATACTAAATTTTGGTCAATACGTAATGCTCTTGTAATGGCTCTGTTTGGGGATGGTCTAGTATAATTAATGAAAATTAAGTGCTGATTTATTTCGTGTTTAAATTGACACTTCTTAATTTACATTGCTCCTAACATGTCCTTATTTTTCAAAAGGTGGCTGAAGGGACTAAATGTCTACCTCATCTGTGGGATCTCTGTTGTAATGAGATTGTTGTCAGATCTGCTAAGCACATTATCAAGGTGAACATTTACCATCTTGCCTGTAACTAGAAATTTACCTTTATATTAGATTTCTTTGCGTCTTCAATTATTAAATCAGAAGTAATGTTTGATCTTTGACATTCTGGCTTTAGCACTATCTGAACCTTTGGAATCATTCCAAAGAGAGTCTCTTTGTATCCAGAGGTTTGTTCATCTCTGGGTATTTATCTAACATATAAGTGCTTGAGAGTTTAGTTAGCCAGTCCTTGTTTGAAGCACCACTTCCTTCCCAAAATGAATATATTTTTGGATAGGAGATGCTTTTATCATTCTCACATCGTCAAAGGAGTCCAGTTCTAAGTTGATCATCTTTAGCCATGAGCCAGGGTGCAAATCCCCAGTCACGTATAATTCCTTGGACACTTGAAAGTGATTATGCATGTCTATAAGGATATCTGCACTGTTCTCCTCAACATCTTACATTCCTCCTTTTGGGTGTAATCTGATTAGTGGATGCTCTAATTGCTTCATTGATACAAGATATTAGATTAGCATGAACGACTTGATAATTTTGTTGGTTTTGACTTATTTGCCTCATACTGAGGATACGCTGTCTTGTGAAAATCACTGAATCCTATTGCACTGAGAACGTTGCCTGCCTGTTTTCCCAAAACCCACAATTCTTAGTGTTTTGGCTATGACATTATGTGATTTTCTTTTCCAATCATCTATCATTTGCAGGATGTACTGAGAGACACAGAGGATCATGATCTTGCACCAGCAATATCTCATTTCTTGAACTGCCTGTTTGGAAGTTGTCATGCTCCTGGTGGAAAATTAACTGCCAATAGCACACAGTCCAAAACTCCTAAAAGGGTATGTCCAGTAAGGTTGGATTGTGTTAAGCAGTCTTTCAACTGCTCTCCTGTAACATGCTTTTTCATGCCTCAATTTTCTCAATTCGTTTGTTCACTTTACCTTCCCCAAGGTGTTGTAAATCATTTTTGTCTAACCTTTTATCTTTTCTTGTCAAATTCTTAGGATAAAGTATACTGAATGGTTTGTAATTTGTAATGTAGCATGTCAATGAGGAATTCTTCATCTTTGCATATGGATTTACAGGAACATTCTGGGCATCAGTTATCAGGAAAGCATTGTAGAGGGCAAGCAAGATGGAAAGGCAAGGCATCTTCAAGAAAGTCTCTACCTTTGTATATAAATATGAGCTCTGAAACTCTCTGGTCTGACATTCAAGAATTTGCAATGGTCAAATACAAGGTATCAATTATCACCTTACGTGATTACATATTTTTTTTTTCCTGATCAACGTGATGCTACTGTAAGGTTGTGTATTTTCTGTTTGTCTGAAAAAGCACATGAGAATTTGTTTACCTCAAGTCATTTGAAACTTTTTCTTCTTGTGAACATTTGAAGCACTTTCAACTGAACAAAATATGTGTAGTTTTGGCAGTTATCATATTGTGAAATCTAAATGATATAGCTTAGTATTAGTACTATATGATATAATTTACATTCCTCTATGTCGAATCTAAACATTATGTCTTTTCATACAATGATATTGGACCTCTGTGCACATTCTGTATTTCCTTTATCTCCTCATCTGTAATGTTGTTATAAATTTGAACAATTCACTTTGATGCAGTTTGTGTTGCCCAAGGATGCAAGGTCACAAGTGAAGAAAATTTCTGTTCTTCGTAATCTCTCTCAAAAGGCAAGTATCACATATCACTCACCGTTCACTTGACTCATTTGAATTTGTTAGTGATCCAAATGATTTTTCACAGTCTGTCTTTTTTGATGTTTCAAGGCATGAACCTTTTGAAAAATACTTTTCTGCTCTTTGCTCTAGATATATGTGCACTTGGTATTTGGTGATGTCCACGTCTTGTAAAAAAATTCTTGTGTTTCTTTATACATTTCAAAAAAAGGGAAGAGCTCATTAATTTTGTATTAACAGAAAAAATTATACTTATCATCATTTTAAAAATAATGTTGATCTGTTATCGTAATTTGTTTTAATCCTGGACTTTGTTTATGTATTGTGCAGTGAATGTAATTTGATGATAGGGTAACACTAGTTAGTAGTTACTGAAAAGGTTTTACTTACTCCTTATGTGAATAGTTGCTGAGTAGTGAATCTTACCCATTACTTATTTACATATTAATTATTTTAAGCTTGTCTGACTGGGTTTCATCATACTTAAAAAATGTTGGTTTACAGGTTGGTATAACCATTGCAGCTCATAAGTATGATCTCAATTCCACAACACCCTTCCAAACATCAGATATCTTGGATCTCCGTCCAGTGGTCAAGCATTCAGTCCCTGTGTGTTCAGAAGCTAAGGAACTAGTTGACACTGGAAAACTTCAACTAGCTGAGGTATTTACAGTGTTTATGGATTCCAATACTATTTGTAAATGTGGTTTGTGACCCTTAGCATTTTTTAAATGATAAAGTGATACTGTTTGGTTTGTATGCATTTTGGTTTGATTTTATTTTAGGGTGAATCATTGTTGAAGATTACCAAAATAAAAAAAATTTAAAATGGTTGTGCATTATGTCAGGTTGAACCCCAGCAAATTAAAACAATTATACTGCTTAGGATGGGATTTTCTTAAATATGTTTGTTGATATGCCAAAGTTTATGTAGTGTTGAAATGGATATTCCTCTCTGTGAAGGCATAAATGTTCAAATATGTGCAAGTTTGGTGCTTGATTTGATTTGTTTTCTGACGAAATTTTGTTACTTTGTGTAATATTTTTCTGTTGTAGGGCATGCTCAGTGAAGCTTACACTTTATTTTCGGAGGCATTCTCAATTTTGCAGCAGGCATGAAATTTGATTTTGTATCTCTTGAAATATTTCCTTGTGCTTAAAATAACTGTGTTCTTTATTGATGCAGGTTACTGGTCCAATGCATCGTGAGGTTGCCAATTGTTGCCGGTATGCCAATATTTGTTGTTTCCTTATAAGTATGTTTGTTTCTTTTTTTTTCGGTTGGATCTAAGTATGTTTCTTGTTGAATCTAAACATAGGTTTGTCTCGCTGGTTCAGACTTCAGATTTGTATTGTGTGATAGATGTGAAATGAATTTTCACATTATATGATTTTCATCTACTAAGGCTTATAGATTTGAAGAAGCTATCAAAGATTTGCCTTGCTATGCTATAGCATCCAGCTTCTCAACTTTTAATGTATTTGCTTAGGGTGCATTAATCTGAATTTATCTTTAAGTTTTGCTGTCTTTAATAAAATTTCAGGTACCTTGCAATGGTTTTGTATCATGCTGGGGACTTGGCTGGAGCCATTTTGCAACAACATAAGGAGTTAATTATAAATGAACGTTGCCTTGGTCTAGATCATCCCGACACTGCTCACAGGCATTCCCTACTATATTTATTTATGTTCTTTCCCTTGATATTTTTATTTTTATTTTTATTTTTTAATTCTGTTGCGGCTTTTTGATTGTACATCATTGTATTTGTGCCTAGCCAAAAGGAATCTTAGAATGGGCAAAAAGATAAATATTGAGATACCATGTTACAAAAATCTGAGTTCCTTTCTACGAAGGTGTTTTCTCTTGGAACATTTTGTGATCTGTTATATTGTTGTTTCAGTTATGGCAATATGGCTCTTTTCTACCACGGGCTTAACCAAACAGAACTTGCCCTTCGCCACATGTCCCGTGCTTTACTCCTGTTAAGTCTGTCATCGGGCCCAGATCATCCTGATGTCGCAGCAACTTTTATTAATGTTGCAATGATGTATCAGGATATAGGAAAGATGGATACAGCTCTTCGTTATCTACAAGAAGCATTAAAGAAGAATGAAAGGCTTCTTGGTGACGAGCATATTCAAACTGCTGTGTGTTATCATGCTTTGGCTATAGCATTCAATTGTATGGGTGCTTTCAAGCTCTCACACCAGGTATGTGTAGTGGGATAGCTGAGTTTCTAATTTTTTTTTTGGTATAATTATGGGGTATCCGGTACTACTTGACTAAATTTGAGTAATGTCAGGCTCAAATAGGGGTAGCTCTCCCAACGTGATTTTTTCTATTCACAAGACTCAAACTAAAACGTTATTTAAGGGTTGTTGAATTCCTTGCTACTCAATCCAACTGCCGTTGGTTGAGTTTGTAATTCTGAGTAAGTTGTCAACTGATTCTGGCATTTGGTATGACAGCATGAGAAAAAAACATATGACATACTTGTCAAACAACTTGGTGAAGATGATTCAAGGACACGTGACTCGCAGAACTGGATGGAAACATTTAGGAAGCGTGAGATACAGGTATACTAGTAAACTTTCCATTATTATTAGATATCAAGGTGGTGTTTAGGATTCCGGACTTTCTTTGTATTCAAAGGGCTGTGAAAGTAAGGACTCCTGTGATGCAAGTCGTAAATTGTTCTGTTGTACTGCCTTAAATGGCTATGAAATAAAAAACTTTACATTTAGTCATGTGTGACTCACATTTCTAAATCTTTTTTTGGCAGATGAATGCGCACAAGCAGAAGGGTCAAAGTCTGAATGCTGCCTCTGCTCAAAAGGCTATTGATATCTTGAAGGTTATTCTTTATGTTCCTTCAATTATCTGGCAATGTAATCTTGTGGTATTTGTAGCTGAGAACATCTTTATGACTAACTGTATGGGTTAAATAGGAAGATCTTCAACCGGTTTTACTAGTTTTCAGGCCAACGCTTGTCTTAAATATGCATTTGTTATTCCTTTCATATAATTTGATTAATTTAGTTCGGGCAAGTGATTTGACTTGGTGATTTTTGGTAAAATGTTCAAAATTTTCCCATTTTATCTCACCCTCCTGGAGGCTAATTACAACAGTATGATTTTTATTGCCTTCTTAAACAAAGGGACCTTATATGCTTCTTAGCATGCTAGAGATGATTACACTTTGTTTGCAGATTAATTTTGTGAAGTATTTTTAATTCTATAGTATATACTTCAAACATCTCCTGAAAGTTGGAATTTTTATATCATTACAGGCAAATCCAGATTTGCTACATGCATTCCAAGCTGCTGCAATTGCTGGAGGGTCTGGAAGTTCAGGTGTGGCTTCAAACAGATCCCTCAATGCTGCCATGCTTGGTGAAACTCTTCCCAGAGGAAGGGGAGTTGATGAAAGGGCTGCACGAGCAGCCGCCGAAGTTAGAAAGAAGGCTGCAGCAAGGGGCCTGTTAGTACGTCCACATGGTGTACCGGTACAAGCATTGCCACCCCTTTCCCAGCTTCTTAATATCATAAATTCCAGTAGTATAACTCCAGATGCTGTGGACAACAAGGATGGTGATGGAGCAAAGAAGGAAGCCAATGGCCTTCCTCCAAATGATCCAACTGATGCCCAGAGCGACCAATCGACACGGCCTGTGCAAGAAGAACATGCTCCTGTTGGATTGGGCAAAGGTTTGGCATCCTTGGATTCAAAGAAGCAAAAGTCAAAAATAAAGGCTGGGGCTTGAAATTTTGAGCATCTAACCAAGATTTATTTGAGATGATAGATTCTTTTTCTATGATGGTTGGATTAACCAGGTGCTCTGCTCAGCTTTTCAATAGTGTTGAGTAGTAGTAACAAGTAATTTTGTTTCTTTTCCCATTTCTTAGGCTCCTAGATACAGTTTCTAGATATTCAGAGTGATTGCAGATGATTGTGATACTAGTGCAGCATATGAAAACGCAATTTTTTTTAGGTGGCCAATGACTGATCTTTCAACTGTGTTTGGAAACATTTGGCCTAAAAAAACTACGTATGTGGAAATGTTCTTAAATTGTCTGTGAAAGATAAGGACATAAGGTGGGTAGATGAAGCCAATTATGAATAGACAAATAAGGATGTAGGATTAGAATTCTTATATAACATGCCTACTTGTTTATTTGTAAAGCGTGTCTACCTATCCTGGGTAGATTTATTAAGAATATCGTGTACTTGGGTATGGGAAACAATTGCATTCAGACACGAAATTATGAATTATGAATCATTGTATCTGATAAATTTTAATCCCAGTTGAATTTGGGTATATGGTTCTCAAATTTTGTAAGGTCTTGTTGCATTGCAGTCTATGACTCCATTGTAATTAATAAAAGTTGTAATATTTTCTACAAATTACTGAATGCTCCGTAAGGCTAGCTTGATGCTGAAGTTGTGGTTTGGATAATATGTAGCACCAGCCAGATAAGTTGTTTTGACGAATTCCTGTGTATTTGAATTCTTATCCTGCCTTATCACTGTTTTTTTTTTTTTAAATAAACATATCACATTTATAGATTTTCAAATAAAGAGATATTTAAGTGACATTGTGACAATGATAATCTCCTTCAAATAGGATGTACTTTTTCTTTAAATTTTTTTTGTTGTAATTAGGAATGTTTCCCACTGCTGGACTAATCTCTTAGTGGGTAAAGAGTAGACTTCTTTGAATCAAATTTGCTCCACCGCAGCTACTTGTTGAAGGGGAGAAAGTTCTCGTCACTTAGGCCAATCTAAATTAATATGAAATATACTCTTCAGTTGTGTTGGCTCCTATACTTTGTGATGGTCCGAAACATTCTTATAACAAAATTGAAAGCTAAGTACCGACAGGAGTTTTATTCAACATAGCATTGCAATTACATTATGATCTGTATATTAAGCAAAAGAGTAAGATGAAAGTCGAAGGAAAATTGGGAGAAAAACATTCAAAAGTGGAAGAGAAATCTACTAGAAAACTACAATTCCCTCCTAAAGTATTGATTTTTGCCCGTTGAAGTTTCTTTATGGGATGAAGATCGTGTCACGTGGCTGATCTGTTATGTACATTTTATTTGTTATCTCAGCTACGTGACATGATTTGAACTATCTGACAAATTCAACGATTGAAAATAGTTACTTCAAAAAAAAGAAACCTTTTAACATTTATGCTTTTCATGAAGAGTATTGCTTCTGAATAACTGAGCATCTGCACTTTGCCCTTGTATCTGCCAGTATCTGCAGCAGGAGGAAGAAACTTCAAGTTCAGGGTTTTCAAAACTCATGATGATATGAAAAGATCTTTCTTTCTTTTTCTTATTTTTCCTTGAAGAATTAATCATATAATGTTAAGCTATGTGCCATGATTTTACTAAAGAAGCTGACAGCAAATTTCTAAAAATTACACTTCAATTTTTTTCCTCTTCAGAAAATAGTTACATTTTTTCTTTTGTACCTTGACTTGTTTTTGCAGGTCTTTAATATAATCAACAGCCAAATCCAACATATCTGCTGTGCTTGTTTGCTGCCAACATGGAAACATAGAAGCAATAAGTTATCAATCTGCACATATATATATATATATATATATATAGAGAGAGAGAGAGAGAGACAGCACCTTGTCTGTTTTTGGGAAAAGTTCTTGCAGCTTCTTTATTCTTTCACTAATCCTTGTTCTTCTTATCTGATGCCAAAAGACCAAAAAATGTAACTACCTTTTCAAGTAGACAATACACATTATAAATGCTTATTGTGATTACTGTGATTTGTGGATGAGGTAAATATAATAAGTTTCAATATTTGAACCAAAACAATAAAGTAGAAAATGCGTACAACTTTAAGAAATTACTATGACTGTATATTTAAATTTTTTGTAATAAACTAATTAGATCTAGATCTTTCGTATTTAGTAAGTAAATTCATTTGAAAAGCAATAGATGAAAACGAACAAGTGCAAAAAAAGAAGGAAAATGAACCCTATATACACACTCTTGTTATTTCAAGATACATGATTTTTTATTATACATATCGTTATGCTGTAAGGAATCCGCATTCAAATTATTTTGACAAAATATCTTTATCAATAAAATACTAAATTTCTTACATTGGTTATATATATATATATATATATTAAAGTATATAGATTAAAAACACATTTGTATTTATCTATCAAAGTCAAACAATGTTTTTTTAGATATAAACACAATGTCTCACCAATGAACGGTACCCATAAAGCTTGGATCAATATTGGGCCTTAATTAATGGGCTCAACTAATTTGAAACCTAAACATAACTTATAAGTTGATGGGTATTGAGCCTCTTTTCAGCTTGAATGGTTCAGTGTATAATTGTTATCAATATGTAATAAATATAAAATTTATAGCGTGTTACCATGAATAATGTAACCCATTTTCTATTACTCTGATAATATACAGATCCAACCTAATTTTTTTTAGAAAAAAAAAAGATAAGAGTTTTGAGACTCTTACCCTCTCTGCGATGCTCCTTGGATGAGTAGCAAACCCTCTCTTAGCTCTGATTTTACAGGGAACAGATCCTTGAATATGCAAAATCCTCTCTATGGCATCCATCTTGGTTGAAGAATTAGGCAGACTCATTTGATGAGTCAAACCAACATTCTCATATCCAAATTGGTTTGCATGCTATTAACACACCATCAAAAGGGAAAATTAATTAAGGCCATTTGGGAAGACATATATAATATTGTCATAGAATTCAGATTTAGTTTAATTCTAGGGTTTTCAGTTTAATTATGTAAAAAAAATACTTACTATCCATTTTGATCCATCATCATGTTATATCATTCAATGTCGATTTTAAAATGATGTCATTTTATTTTTATTCAATGTAATAGATGACACGACACGACAATAGATGATAAATCAAAACAAATGTTAAAAATCTACTTGATAAAATTAAATTAAAAACTCATCACCGTTATGATCATGCATTTATAAACCTTGATGCTACACCAACCTGAGATTCCAAAGCATCTGAAAAAGAAAACAACTGATCACTGTCACTGGCTGTTTTGTGAGCAGTGAATGAAGAACTTTCCAACAAGTCATTTGTGAAACTGGGTATGTAATTGCTGAACTTAGTGCTTCCATTGTCATTTCTGAGGCTTCTACTTTGAACACAAGTTCTTGCTTCTACTAGGTCTTCTTGTTCTTGTTCTAGGGTTTCATTTCCATTTTCTGCAATACGTGGCATCCTTGTTGGGCAACATGATGATGGCTCAGATGAGAAGGTAAGGGCACCATTGAACCCACTAGTCGAAGTTGTAGCTTGTTCTCCCAATGCTGCAAAACCTGCCATTAACATATCTATAGCCACTATATATATTCTTTTTTTTTTTCAATTGTTATTATCATTAAAAATATAATTTTATTATTTATTATTCGTATGAAATGGATCGTATCATATTTTTTCTACCTTTGTGCTCTATTGTTAGTGCCAAGAAATTTCACGATTCTTAAAAAGTTGACTCTAGCGAAGGTGGCTTGTAATTACGATATTATAATTGAGTACACAAAGCTTTACCAAATAATATTAAAATTATACGGGGATTCCCTTTGTCTTCAAAATCTACATTAACATTTTCACCAAAAAAAATTACATTGACTTCTTTTTAAAACAGAGTAAATTACACATATATTTCTTAACTAAGTTCTGTTGAAATCAAACCATTTTTATATTAAAATATCCACAGACTTCCTTTTAAAATAAAGAAGAATTTGTTTAAATTAGAAAAAAAAAACTCAGATAAGTTGCCTGTAACTTTTTTTTTTTTAAAACAAACTCTAAACAATTTTTTTTTAAAAAAAAATAGGAATAGATAACATATATAATTTCTATAAAAATGCATAATTCAGTCATAAAAATATGGTCGGTTTAACCTTTAGGTACGTAGATACATATTACATTGAATATTTATTAGGACATCGCTTTTGTAATTCTGTTCAACTTGATTCCTATTAGTCGAAGTGCTACAATCTAACTTTTAGATAAACGATGATTTCATTCCTAAAAAGAAAAAGGTGAAAGCAAGAGAGAAATGAGGCATACCATTTTTGAGTGAGAAATTGGAGAAAAACCCAGAAGGTGAGGTCTTCTGCCTGATGAGAAGATCGGAAGAATTCCCAGAACCCATAGCAGTAGTGTTCATCATCAAACTTGAACATGACCCACTTGCAATGTCTTGGAATCCGTGAGAATGGTAAATTTGCCGATCCCCGGCATCACAGAAAACGGAATCTCCTCTTTCTTCTTCTTCTTCATGCTTCACATTGCTCCATCCACTGTTGGAACACGAACCTAACATGCCTTCCATTTCTGGAACATAACATCTTCTAGAACCTTCTCTTTCATTCCCACATGTATGGCTGCTTTCCACCATGTTTGTCAGCAATGAGCTCGGAGCAGAACGGTACCTTAATAGTCCAGAATTTTGCTGCTGCAGCTGATAACGTTGTTGTTGTTGTATGAGGCTGTTTCTGGAATCCATTTCTGGGAAGTTTCCAGTGTACTTGAGAGCAGCTGGACTATACACAACACTCATGGCGATCGATTTTCCTGAATATACACATACCAGACACAACACATTACGGAAAGATAAGTAATGATATTTAAACACAGAGGAAGAATATTGAAATATATATATATATATAGATATTTTAATGGTTAACCTACAAGTTTAGGTCATTCAATATGAAGATTATTGAGGTGCTTTAACTGTGTGAGTTGAAATTACAGACTACAGAAGCAGAGGAGGCAAGAGGAGGAAGAAGAAGAAGAAGAAGAAGAAGAAGGTGAAAGCTAAGAATATAGTGTTACCCTCGGGGCATACTTATGGATTACCTTGTTATGGAATTACCCTTGTCTTTCCTCACCGTAGCGATCTAGCCTTATATAATCACACTCTCTCTCTCTCACACACACACACACAATAACCTCTTATTCTTTTTCTTTCCTTTGACCAACCAACAAATACTTGAAATGGCCAAACTCTTTAGTCTGTCATTCATAAATCAAAGTATATAATCAAAATAAAAAGAAAAATAGAAAACATAATAAATATAAAAAAAAAGCTCATGTATAATTTTATTTTCTTTTTATATAATAATGCTTATAATGCATAATTCTAAATAAATATATATATATATATGTATATATTTTTTTACCTAATTCTAGTTTTAAGCTAGTCTCTACTTTTAAAAAAATTATAAGTATACCAAAAAAGAAAATGATAAAACAACTAGAACAAAGAGAACAAACTAAAGGATAATATCACATAAAGAATGAGAATACGGTTAAAATTTATTTATTTTTTTAATATTCATATACAAAAATTTATTTGTTGTAAAAGATCTAAAATTGATTGTGTGGGTGCAGAGAATACAAACATGCTTTTAGCTTAAAATTGTTTTAACTGACAAAATGTTTCTTAAAAATTATTTTTTGCAATTAACTTTACATCATATATAAAAATTAAGAATTGAACCTCCAATCACTTGTTTAAAAAGTGAAATTTTCTACTATTCTACTAACCTACGTTGGGGTCAATAATGTTCAGCTACTAGAAAAATCTTCACACCATGGAAGGAAACCACGTTGTTCTATTTTGAATTTGCTTTTTCAAAAGTGTTAAACTATAAGATTTAGATTCATTTTGCATGAAAATTGATTAGAATAATTTAAAAAGTCTGTTTTCAAATTTTTTTTAATTTTTATTGAAATAAAATAGTCTTAAAGTCAATGGAGTGAGAACCGAAAATTCATTAAGGACCATAAGTTTCAGAATATGTATGGGTTGATTGGATAAAAAGACAAATAACACTCGTTGAATTCATAAGCCTCCAGGCTGTATGAATTGACAAATTCACTTTCTTGCATAAAATGTGCGTCAAAACTTTTTTTTTTATTTCCTTTCATATTCATCAAGCAATAATAAAATATATAATTATCAAATAATTTAATAAATTAACAGTTTTAGTTTGTTGAATAGCATTTGAAAGTCATCAAGGCATTGTCTTGTTGGATTTCATATTTTACATGTTACAATATGAGGAGATTATATATATATATATAGTTTTGAGGACATGTTTCATAATAAATGACTAATTATTAGTAATTAAGACATAAAAATTACAAATGTCAACTAATCAATGCAAAATTACAAATTAAGACATAAAAATTTCAAATGTCAACGCAATTCACATATACATGTGTGTTTCAGTTTCTCGTGTTGCTTGTTCGTATGTTTGACATTTTGTATTAAAAGAATGTCAACGCGACACCATAACTGTGGCTTCGTCAAAGTCCTTTGTTGCTTAACAATTACGCTATTGAAAAACCAACATGTTTTAGAAACTATTTCGAATGACTAAAGTCTTTGTGTGGAATGAGAGGAAAATATTGATGGAAAAAATTAGAGAAAACAAAGATAAATATAAATGGAATATAAGATACATGTACCCTGATCTTCGCCGTAGTTTTCTTTTTCCCTATTTTTCTTTCCTTTCAAATAAAACCTAAATCTCATTAATTATTGAGAAAATGTTTCTAAGGGTTGGATTTTTGGGTGCTTCACAATTTGATGGTTGGAAATCGCATCGTATCAATAATTGAAGTGAGGGCTTGTTAATACTGAGACTTAAGAGAACAAATCAATAATTGAATAAGCTATTGAACTATTGTAAATATTAGCATGTATCACATGAAAAAAAAAAAGTCGACATTGATTGACCTTTAAACTAGTTTGACTTTTTGCGGTTCAACTTATATTTTATTAATTTTTTGTGAGGCAACTCTATAGATTAATACTATCCGTTCCTTAATATAATGAATAAATAACTAAATCATATAGATCAAGAAAAATAATTAAAGTTATTAAATTGGTCAAAAATGCAAGTAGTTTCCAAAAATGAATTCATTTAATGTTAATACTCCCTCCATTACATATTATAAGATAACACAGAGATAGACACACCTAATGATTATGGGAGTTTGGTCCTCTAACCTTTATATATATAATATATAAATTAAGAAGGTAGCCAAATAAATTTACCATTTTGGCCCCTTCCCAACCCCATAGAAATCTACTATTATCCTATTCTCCCCTATAACTCACAAAATTCATCCCCTTTAAACATAATAAATAAATAAATATATAATTCATTTTACATATAATTGTATTTAATCTTTTTATAAAAAATATAAATATCCTATCTATATTTTATTATTTTATTGAAATGTTTATTTTATTAATTAGTATCAACTCTTTATTGATAAAAAGAACATTTATATAAAGTTATTATAAATTATTATAAAAGTTGAGCAATTATATAAATATAAATTTATTTTTCATTTAATTTTAAATAATAATTAAGATTAGTTTAATTATATCAAATATATACTTTTTTAGAGTTTATATAAAATTTCAAGATCTATCCTAATTTTAAAATTATTAATATTCAATGATGTATAAAAATGTATTATAAATATGAACATTTCATATATTTTTCATGAATTATTTTATAATTAATATATTAAATATATATTTTTATTACCTATATTTTTTAGATTTTTGTATCATCATGCATTATTTTTTATCATATAAAATTTTTAGGTTATAAAATTATTTTTAAAAATTATTAATAATAATTAAATATTAAAAATAAAAATTTTAAAATAAAACTAGACCCCCTCTAATTTGTTGCTACGTCTGCCTCTGAGGTAGCATTTGGGATTTCATACAAATTAAAAAATTAAAAAAACTTTCTTAAATTCTTAGAAAAAACTCAAACATCTTTATTTTATCCCTATTAAATGTAATTAAATACTCCTCTTTTTATTATTCCAAGACACTTTATAATACTATGTATTACATTAATGAGGGGCAAAAATGTCAAATTTCCAATGTTGCCTTATATTATGACAAAAAAACCCTAAAGATGACATGATGCTGTGAAACGGAGAGAGTAACTATTATCTTGTAATTAATAACAATGAATTATAATTATGGATATTTTTTTAAAAAAACATTAAATATACTATATAACCCTTATTTATCCCTTATATTTTGGAATAAGATAAGTTTTCAAAATATTCTTTATATAAAGAAATGAAGGTAGTATAACATATTCATTGATTAATTCAATCCAAACCTTTTTATAAAAATTCAAGATTTAATTTTTTTAAAGATTTTTACATTATAAAGGTTAAGGTCAAGTTCAAGTGGCATTATAAGAACAAAAGGAAATTAAAACTATTATTTGAACATAAGTTCAACAAGGAAACATTACATAAAAAAAGATTGAAAAAAAAAAAAGAACGGGAAAACACCCACAGAAAACCATGAATGTTCTGAAAGTCCTAATTTGATAGGAAGTTTTCTTGGAGACCCACACAAAATTGAATTAAATATATATAGAAGGAATCATTTTAACAAATATTTTTAAATTGGATTGATTTATAAAGTTAAATAAATATATTAATTGATTATAAATGTACATTTTTGGCCAATAATTATAAATATACATATTACATACAATATTATGATAACTGTATTTCATTAAAAAAAAAACATGTTCATATTGTGAAAGTAAAGAAAATATAATAGAGATAAATAAGAAGAAAGAGTTGGACAAAGAAAACAAAGAGTATTTTATATTCACATAGGACAACAATACTTGTTATATGGCCTATATTTATAAGAAATTAAGAATAAATGATATAATATTATACTTTTGTAAGTTATAAAGTATTAATTACAGAAAATCATCGAAAAGACATTCAATGGAAATGTTATGAAATATAGACCATTAACATTAGGGAGTTATGGAATTCACTGTGATAGAGAATACACAATAATTAGAAGTTATAGATATTCATATAATAAATAAAATATTTACAATAATTCAATTGCTTATTCAATTATTGATTTGTTCGCTTATGTCTTAATACTAACAAGCCCCCATTAATTTATTGGACCTTTGGATCATGGACTACTTTCCAATTCAATCAATCGAATGTAAAAATACTAACAAGGTTTCTCATTTTTTTTAATAAACTGAATTTAATCTATAAACTTACAGAAACTAAAAACAAGAAAAATAAAGCCTCTGGTGACAACATAAGTGAGAATGTAAAAGTGATTAAGTTTGAAATATATTTAAATCATACAATCATTTTTCTATGAAGAATAAAAGCTTACCTTTGAATAGAATATATTAATAATATTTTCAATTTCTTTCACTCAAATATGTTTCTAAACCTTTGTTTCAATTGTTAAAAATAAAAATTTAAATTCTTCTAAATTTAAAATTAAACTATTTTATTGATTAGATGCGTATTTAATATTTTATACGTTATATAAACAATATATATAAAAAGGATTTTGGTAAAAATAATTATAATTATCATTAGAATTTATCTTTTATTATTATAAAGTAAATCAATATGATTAATGTATCTTTTAAAGAAAGAAAGAGTTCAACTAAACACAATTGTATAATTTACTCATGACTTGTTGGTGTTGAAACTTACACTACTAAATGTGGTCCACTAAGTGAGAAAAATGATGGGTTAGTTGAGACCTAACCTCCTTCAATGTTCTCTTCTCTATATTCATTGGTGTAAAAATGGTAGTCAAATTAGGCATTGCCCTAACTTAATTTTATTTTGGGTTTTATGTTAGCAAAGCCCTAATTTAGTAAAGAGCAGGATAAGGTTAACTTTGAACATTCCTAATTGAAACCATTCCCTGTACGGGAAAGAACCTTACTTTCTTGAATTTTTTTTTCCCTGACTTTTGAATTACTTTAGAATGGGATATTAATGCTAAAGTTTGATTAATGACATAAGTTGATCCTATATATTAGGTACAAAATAAAACATTTAGGACAAACCCAAAAAGTTGGCTCTTTTGTTTCTACCCTTTGTCTTTAAAAAAAAAAAATAAACGCCCAATGAGTGGCCATAAATTGGCACTTATCCCTCTCAAGACTCTTGAGTATAAAGATAAAGTTAGGTTGTGCCAATTGGATGTGGCTAGATTGGCTCATAGTCTTAATATGCAGTCTTAGTCCTCTAGAAATCCTCCATTAGTTTGCAGGAGATTGGTTAACTTAAACTAGATTTGATACACATATGAATTGAGTCTCACGAAAGAAAAAATGGATGAAAAATTCTTGTAAAATGTACTTGATACCCATTATTTAAACTTTTTATAAATAAAAAATGACATTTTAGAATTTATCTTCTTCCTTTTACTTCCCCTTTTCCATTTTTCTAAATAAATGGCTTTTTTCTGCTAAACATAACTTTAAATAAGCATATAAGATCTCCCGTTTTTCTACCTTTTTTGTATGATTTGCGCATAAACCTCTCATTAAGAAAATAAAGAAAGGAAGGGAAAAAATAAAAAAAAGATAAGGTTAGGTTGAAAAGGTAGCATTTTGTTGATTGGATCCATAGAATTTTTATCTTTCTCACAAGAGAATCACATAAATCCTTTGTTCTGAAATTCTACAGGTTGGTGGGGAATCTGCCACCTTATCAGACCAAAAAGTAAAAAGAATATTTAAAAAAAAAATGGAATTACAAATTATTCTTTATTCTATTCAGTGAGATAAGCAGCATAAGCACTTTCCCCCACTTCCTTTTTCCTTACTTTATTTAATTTGAAGATGTTATCTTTAACAATATATTCATGTCCAATGAGCATCCCTCCTTGTAGAAGATAGATGTCACTTTGAGAATATTTGATTTGTTCAACAATTGAACGCAAATGAATAAGAAAATATATTGATAACTTTACCAACCCATTAAATTGGCTGCTTGATTAAGGCAAGACTATGATTAGTCCTGCATGGACAGCGATCGATCAAGGTTTTCAATTATGTTTTTTTTCTAATTTGGCTCCGATGGACCCAATCATAGAGCTGAGCTAAAATAATTTTGATATATGATTTGATTTGCTTTGCTTTTTCTTTAATGGAAAGGGTATCATCAAGCAGTCTCGAATCAACTTGATCCATTTAAGATTTTAGTTTTGAAGTGCTCTTTAAGGGGGAAAAACACAAAGCCCAAATTATTAACAAATTAACAATTAACAAATATTATTAATTTAGGTAACTCCTTTCAATATTTCAAAATAAAATAAAATAAATTGTTGCAAGTCATTCTTTCACAAAACTATAAACAATAATGCAACTAATTTTTTTTTCAATATTATACCATGCACGGAATTTATCTAGTTTGATTCTAGATATCATGAATAAGTACTTAAGGCTCATTTGATATGCATAATGGAATAGAATAAAAAAAGGAAACTGAATGAGAAAAGTGACTTTTTAATATGAATTTGATATAATAAAAAGAAATAATTATTATTAAGTTATGATTACAGGGATATAATAGATATTCATAAAAGAAATACTTTTCCTTCATGATAGCTGAAAGGGCCTTAATAGCTAAGAGAGGGAAATTGATTTGAACCACAAATTGGTCCTCTGGCATTTCAGCAAACACGTAGTGTTATAATGGCTCTGTAAATATTGGAAGTTGAGGTGGTGGCGGTGGTGGTGATGTACAAGATCTCATTCCCATTTATGGAATAAGGATTATTTGATTTGAAATATCAAATTAATGGGATTGTTGTGTCACTGCTAAGACATTACTGGGCCTTACTTTTGGATGCAGTTTGTCCCCAGCAGTGGAGTTTGGAATAAGAATTGGACAAGAGATATATATATATATATATATATATAATCCCAAGATTATTTTTTAATTAAAATAAAAGATGAATTGAATCTCAGGGATTTGTTAGATTAAGTTAGTAAAAAACACTTACAAAGATATTTACAGATTATCAACCAATGAATAGACTTCTTACTGATTATTGATTGGACTAATCTTTATTGGCATAATCACTGGAATCTTTACTCAAGCATTCAGAGTAAAAGATGTTTCCACTTCAATTAAGCAACATATATTGTTAAATCTTAAAGACATCACTGAGTTGGGACCATATTAATAATATTTTATACACCCTCATGTTTATATTATTATTCAGGTTATACGAAATATCAATTGCATCCTTTTCGTAAACGTAATATGATTTTAAATATCATGATCTACCAAATCTTAATAGTATATACAGTAATATTTTAATAAAAAAATATATAGATAGTACTAGTGTAATGGGAATAATGCTTTCGTTCTTACAAGTGGGATAGAACCAAAGATTATAAGTTGTATACGATTGGCTATTCGATTTGTTGCCTGCCTATGCATGAACTGATCCTTATTGATGTATTACTGTCTCCCATTACTGAAACTGAAAAGTACTCAGAGCTAATGGAGCTTCTTTTTGTTTTTTTCTTTTCTTTTTCTGGGTAGGAGGATATAATCATATTATGTTATTAAGTTAGGCATATTAGTGCCTGTGATTAAATGTCGCCTTCAGCTACTTGCAGAACTTTTTGATCCTTGTGCTTAGGTTTAGAAAGCAGAAGAATAGAACTACTTGCTGAATTTGATAATGTTATGACAAGTGAGCAGGATATGCCTTATGATGAAGCAGTAATACCTTCTCTTGGTTTCACAAGAAGCTTTTATGTTATGGTGGAACTTGGTCATATATGAAGCCAAGTAATTATGCTTTCTAGATGTTAGCTAAAGAAATCAATACTTCTAACCAGGAAGAGTGTATTCATACCACTTTTTTTCCCCTAAGATCATAATCAATCCACATTCATGAGCTAAATCTGAGTTCTAAGAGTGTCTATATATCGATCAAGTTGTATGACCTGGTTCATTTAAAAAAAAAACAAGTGGTTGTGTGAAATAAACCAGGTCCTTCGTTTCTGAAAAACTTGCAGAACTACTACTCAACGAGATATTACTTCCTCTATCTGCATATAATCATCTTATAATAATTGACATATGCGTATAACTCCTTTCAATTGCTCTAAATTAGCAGCCTCCTTTGTAATCCTTCAAATTTCATACATGGGTGGGTTATTCTCTCAAGATTTTTTGTGACAATTTTTGTCAACTTACATTTGAATATTAAATCAAAAGACAAGGCATGTATTCCACCGTAGCAACAGCAAAATAGCCTTTTGGTTCAATAATGTAAAATACACCAATATTTCATTTTGCTTTTGATAATATATTCGCCTGATACATTTACTTGTTTATTCCCTTGATAAGAAACAGGCTTAATTATCAGCATGAACAGAGCCAAGTCCCAGGTCGATAAATAACATGCACATGTACCTCAAGACAAATGAAAGCTTAAATGAAAAATTCCAACACAGTTCTTGCTTGGCTAAAGTGTGATCATAATAAAAGCAAACATCTTCCCCTATCCGAATAGAAAATTAAGATAAAGAAGTATTGCACGGCCGATGGAAGCACGCCACAGAATGACCAATACACCATTTAACAACTACGTTCTCCCCCCCCCCCCCCCCCCCAAACAAGCCTGACATATTTCATCCCGGAAGTTCAGTAATAAGCCTTACGAGGATTGTTCTGCAAATAGAAACATGACAACCAAATTATAGAGCCTGAAGTCAAGACATTACGAAGATAAGAGCAAGATGGAATAAGCGTATATACCAGAGGGTTAGGTCTGTAACGATAACCAAGCATCATTCGCTTTTTGTACTGCTCATATATGTCATCTTCAGGAGTCACCTCCCCAGGGTTGTTAGCACCAACCCCCAAGTTGTTCATCTTAACATTACCTGCCATGATTGGATCTGAAATACCCTTCCTGGAGCTGCCCAGACCCTCACCTGAAATTTCGATAATTATTAGCAAAAGAAATAATTAAGTATATCAAAATCATAAGACTTTTTCACAGAATGCAAAGACAAAAAATGAACCTCAGAAAACACAACCCAGCAGCAGATTCAGGGAACTCATTTGTTTTACATTCCACAACATTGTCACTTTGCACAAACAAGTATATGGTTGGAAAATACACACACACGCACACACAACAGTCAGAGCTTGAGCCAAAATTTCTTGGGCATGTTTGAATGAAATGCACTAAAAGCGCTTGAAAAGGAAAAAGAACAGGACAAGCAAGAAACACCTTCTTTCCAACCCATTTTTGACAACAGCTTGTGACCCACATTATCAGCTTGAATTTTAGCCTTCTCTGCAGCCTCCAAGGTAGATTTCTGTGCTGCTGCATCATTACAGTTAGCCAAGAACTTCTCTAGTTCTTCTTGGGGAATGTAATCACCCATGTGATGACCTTTTTTTGAAGGAGCTGTACCACCCCCAAAAGGAATCAATCAGAAGAATATTCCATAGAAAGCATAAGAGTGTAATAGGAACCACTCCGAATGGTAAATGCATATAACACCAAGGAACACTCAATAACAATCACAACTCACGAGTAAAACGAACCTTGAAGAGATGCAGGAGGGGGCATCTCATCTTTTGATTGCCTAGGTTGTTTCCTCCTCTCTTCCTGTGCAGCTTTCTTCATGTAGAACTCCATTAGTGCTAAAGAATCGTTTGATGATCCACCAGTTTCATCTAAAACAAATATAAACATGACATACATCAACAAAATTGCGCATTAATTACCTAATAAGAGTTTAAAATACTAAAAGACCCCCAAAAGTGGAGACATCTTTGATTTACACCAAGTACGACACCAACAAATTTAGTAATTTCTGTCCGCTTCATCCTTAAATTTGTCAAATTAACATATAAATGTGGATCAAAGAGGCAAAAATTACAAACAAAACCAACAACAATTAAACTGATGAAGTGCTTACCAGTAGTTCCTACTGATGCTGCCTGACCTGAAGATCCATAAACTCTAGGATCTTCAGAACTTTCATACAAAGCAGATGCAGGAATTTGGTAAGTTGAATGCCGCTGAGATGATCTCTGAGGAACATTTGTTAGTCTGGAAGATGAGGAGCTTGTACCGCCTGCATATTAGAAATGATTGGCATAATCCCCAGTGAGGTAAGAACACAGTTGCCATGAATCAAAGAGAACAAGAGCCATCTGCTTTCACAATAATGTTAACCTTGACAAGACGTCTCACATCTACAAGCTGATTTGTTAATGGAGCAACATTCCCAGGACCATATCACTAATCCATTAACATGCCAAATGTCCAAATAAAATGCAGCATCTAAATACCTTTGCAATTATAACATTATAATTCTAATACCTTTGCAATTCTATTTATGACACATTGGTCACAATTGTAAAATCAAATCCATAACTTCTATAGGCCAAATTGCAAAATTTATCCCCATCATCTACCACTTGATTCCTCTATGTAATTGACAATATGGCAAATCTCATCATGAATCTCATAACGAACTTATAAACCAAAACATCCCTAACTAATAACCAGATTGACATGATGGTTATCTATAATTATCACATTAGTTAAATACCGTATTTTGCAACAGTTGTAGCGTTCTATGCCTTTAATGGTAGTCGCAAACTACTGTATTAGGTAAATCTGGTCATTTCTGACAGTTCTAGTGTTTTATGCCCTTAGTGACACAGAATTACTAGTTTTTGCACACAATCAATTCTTCAAAAATTAACCACCTCCTTCAAAAATTGATTTGGATGAGATTTTATATTCAAATACAAACAAACCATTACGTGATGTCTGTGATTCCCTAGGCTGCACTAGAGCCCTTTCCTCCTCAGCTAGCCGATATTCATAATATTTGTAGTCAGCACATTTCTCATCAAATAAAAATCTACAGGAAAAAAAATCCATTTATTTACATAAAATTAAAATTTGGAGGTCATTAGCAAAAGAACAATGCATTATGGTAAAGGTTCCCCATTCACCATAAACTTACTTGAAAGGTGTATCCCCAGGATTTTTTTGACGTGTAACATCCTCAAATTGCCTTCCATTTTTAGCCACAAAACTTGCTAGTTTCTCAGCAACTTTCTTCACTGTAGGATCACTTGGGGAAGGAGGTGCTGCATATCACTTATAAAACTGATTAATACCAAGAGCATGAACAAGAGAATGCAAATTACCCTTGTAGCAGGCGTGCCAATAGACCATTCTCGATAGGAACTTGGGGAATAAGCTGCATTCATCAGACAAATATTCAAGATATTTTATTTTCTTTGCTGTAAATTTTCAATGAGCAAAGATGGTATACACCGAGATCACCTCTTCAATAGTGAAACTTTGCTTCATGTAGAGGACAACTCTATTTTCAAGAGGAGAAAACAGAAAGGGAAAATAGTGCAATAGCAACTGTATGCCTAAACTGGCTGAGAACAGAGAAGGAAAGACATATCCAGATCTTGCTTTAGCTAAGTATCTCAAAGGCAAGTTCTGATCTGAACATACTTCACAAACATACCCAAGTTCACATCCTTCTTACTCTCACTCTAATTCCTTTGCATAATTATTAGTAAAAATGAAATGTTCCTAATACATGAACTTACCCTTAAATCATCCTTCTTTACTCAAATAGGAAACCGTATTGTGTTTAAGAGATTTCATTAATTAAAAGAACTCACTATGATGTTCACCATATGACAATTTAAAACTTCCATGTTTGAAATGTTTATAAGATATTGGATTTGAAATATCTGAAAAGTATAATAATTCCATGATTGACATCAAATTCATATCCAACACGGAGATATTGGCTTTGTCATATATCTCATTTAAAATTTCAAATTTCTTAATTCTCATTAACAGCTTTCCAATAATGCAGAATATCAGAATGCACTGATCAAATGCCACCTAAGAGACAGAGGACAAGTACATGAAAGACAGTTCCTTAAAGATACATTGAAAACATAAAACTCATTCTCATTCATGAACCAGATCCCAGCAGCAGACAAGAAATGCAGCAATAGGAAAAAAAGGACAGACAGATTTTGAGAACAAATTAAAAACAGGCCGGGAGGAAAAGCGAGAATCTGAAGGCAGATTAGTAATAGCAACTTTGAAATATTAAAGAAATGAAAACTTCATCATTATAACACAGAAATTGTGGGGAAGTCATGAATGAAGAAGATTAATAAATAATGGCAAGCATAGAACCAAGGTTAAAAGAAATGGGAAAAACACCAATACAATTATTTCGATTCCCCAAACCCTACTTTTTAAAAGACTTATTAACTACAAGCCAACTAGACAAGACAAGGAGAGATTATGTAAGAAGTAATTACCACCATCAGATTGTCTTGATGATCGATCAATGCCATCTTCCTGGCCCAACTTTTGTCGTTTTAGAGGTGCATCAATTGAGACATTACTATCATCTGTTTCTTCATCATCATCAGCACTTAACTTAACAGATGGCGGCACTAGCTTTGACTTTTGTTTTAAACTGAATGCAAGCTTCCCACTGGAACCAGAAGTTTTCTGCGTATCATTAGCCTTCAAGTCTGCAGAGATCTTTTTACTAATGGAAAGATTAGGAGTCAAAGACCCTGAAACAATTTTAATTGGTTTGGACTCCTCTAATTTTTCATTCTTCTTCTCCTGCTCTTGTTGAAGTTGCTTGAATCTTTCCATGAATGAACCATCATTAACAAAAAGGCTTGGAGGCACTCTTTCATCCATCAGCAACCAGCCCAATGTGATAATGCAGTTTACAGCAACACACTATTCAACAATCAAGCCCAAAAACTTATCAGATAATAGTACAATTGTTTTATTTTCAAAATGAAATCATTTTATACATGAGCAACTGAATAACGAACAGAAATCATCAACTATGAACACCTTAGATTCCCGATATTAGCAAGATAACAACAATAGTTACATCATAAGTCACTGAGAAAAATAGTGCTAAACAGAAATTGAATTATAGTATAAATAACAACAGATTCTAAAGATTAATATCATGGCATCAATCCTTCTTCAATCAAATCAACTAATAAAATAATTTAAGCACTCTTTGAATTCAAAAAGCGTTAGTACTAAAGTTGTCGAATAGTATACACATTCAGTTGTTCTGCGATCAAAACAGCCAGTATATGACAGAAGCCAATATACGCTTCTATGATGGTATATACAGTGACATTCTACCTGCTTCGGGTTGGTCCCATCAACAAATAGGCACCTTGAACTTTCTCCCATCCCAATTCTAACAAGAAATGCATGCGAAAATCATGTGTTGTTGCACAGAGTGATTTAATGGTTGACAATCTGTTCTAATTCCTCATCTCCTACTCTATGCTTCAATTACATACAGAAATAAATTCAAACATGTAATTCACGAACCAAACAATACAACGATAATCAGGATCCATCAAAGTTAACTAAGAATTTGCATGTAAGAAAATACACTGAACCCCAACCCTCAACAAATATTCATAACAAAAGCGAATCAAACAAAATGCCCAAAAAGAAAATATACCCTAGGGATCCCCTGCTCAACGCCCTCTTAATTTCGTTTGATAAAATTGTAACAACCAAAGAACAATAAAGAGAAGACAGAAAAACTAAAGAGGGCATAATAGAGTACCTAATCGCCTTCTTCGTAGAAGGAGATTAATCGGGAAAAGGCGGATCTTCTTTCTACGACTAATAAATTGAACAAGAATTCCACCGTGATCATCAACGTCGGAGACCGATTAAATATTCGATCGATGGAGCGCATAAGCGGGCAGGAAAAAGAAGGCCTCCCGCACCGAACTAAGCTGAGGCAGCTTTGTGTGCAAGATAAACTTTTCGCACCAATGAAAAATAGTTAAATGTCAAAAGAAAAAATTATATATTGACTTTGGTCCTCTTATTTCTGGATATTTAAAATTAGCCCACTAATTTTTATAATTTCACACTAAATCCCCAATCTTTTTCTTTTTCGGTTATTACAAAGTTGCGAAGCAGAAATCAAAGCTCAAACAACTGCAAAAGCGGAATGCAATGAAGGCTTGACGGATAAAGAGCCAAGAAGCAAGAGTGGAACTCTCCGTCATGGACGCCGCTGGCCTCAAATCCCTGAATATAGCAATCCCTTTTCAATTTTCACCAAGAGCTCCTTCTCTCCTTCTCCCCTTCAACTTAGCTCCATTCAAGCACAATATTCGTCTCTCTTTTCCCTCTTTTCGCCTCTCTTCCCCCCTTTGCTCTCTCAGTAACAACCCATCTCTCTCTACGCACGTTCTCATATTACAAATTTCTGGCTAATTTCTGTGGGTGAGTTGAGTTATGTAATATGAATCATTCTAAAATCGTTGTTACTTACAGATGGTGCAGCTGTTACAAGAAAGCAAGGCACTTTTCCTCAGGGTGTTGGCGAGGCAGTAGGAGAGGCATCCCATTCCAAGGTTCTTCAGGTTGTACTGGTGTCGCCTCAGGTACAATTCAATTGACGTCGAGATTGTTATTTTCTATTAGCTTTTTGTAACTTTTCCTTTCTTTTTTTTTTATTTTTGTTTGATATTGTGTTTGCACACACTTCAAATGATCCACATTCCTGGTTCAATCAGAGGCAAATCATCCATGGCAGGACTATTGGATTCACAAGAAAATTCCTTACGTTCTCTCACTATAGCCTCATGAAATTGGCAATATTGGATTTTGAACCACTGAGAATGTACCTAACCACACACTTGGACACTTGTCCATTTTGTGTGTGTTAATTGCTGTAAAAAGTTTTTATATATCAGCTCACAGTTTCAGGAGAGATGAAACGTGATCTGAGAGAATGTTAGTAAAGAGATTCACTGATTCTCTTCATTGTTCTTGATTTTGTGTCTAGAGCTTCTAGAAACCATTTTGTCATTATCTTCATTCAGGATTAATTACTGAAACAATCATGAGTTTGATGCAGAGTCAACCTGATTGGAAGTTATTGTGCATTTTAAACTTGTTAAACAATATTTATACCGTCAAGAAAACATAGTAGTTTGGCTTCAGTAATCCTTGTTTCTTAGTTTGTTAAAATATATTGATTGTACAGAGCACTATATCTGGTATCATTTAGATTATTAGACATTTATAATGTTTCCATGTTTTGTTTCGGGTTGCAGACAACCTCAATGTCTGAAGGTGGCTCTGAGATTTCTATTGTCCTTGGCAGATACCAGGAAACACCGGGTGCATTGCTAGAACTTGTGCAGCATCAGCTGTTGGACTTCACTTAGTTGGGGTAAGTTTTGCTTTTCTAAACATAATCTCTTGTACAATTGATTCAATGATTATCTTCCATTTTTGTGCTTTATTGCAAAAATTTGCCTTTGATTGTGGCAGTACTTCCCTATCTTTTCAGCCGTTGGGATTTCAGGTGGATGATACAAAGTTAAAGCGTGCTGGATTGGATTACTGGCCGTATCTACGGACATATGTTTACAGTTTTCTGTTTTTTTTCCAAAATATTCTTTCTACCTATATTTCATTTGCATCTCTCTTATTGTAGAAAGTCATTTTAAATACAGAGGGCAGTGTGTAATTTTCTATGACTGCAAATTTTATGTCAAGGCTGACCTACACTTTCTCTGCTTCCACCCCTTTTTCACTGCAAAATCTTGCTTTGACATGATAGGATTCGTTGTTTTTCACATTTTGCACATCAAAGTGTTTCTTATGTAAACATGATGGCATCATGGCTTTGTGAGTTTACAATAAGCACAGAACTTGTTTGTTTTTCAACTTAACGCATATCTGCAGATATGTGGTAGTTAAAGTTCATGATTCTTGGGAAGATTTTCGTGATTATTTTAAGCAACAGGTAATTATCATTCCTAAAGATGAACCCTAGAATCTTTCGTCATGCTCTTTCATTGACTCCACATTTCACCATTTGGAACAGGAGGGTGAGAAGCGATTACTAGCATTTACAAAAAGGGGAACAAAAGTTCATTCTGTGAGTGCCATTAATATTGGATAGCGTACTCCCTACAATGATACCATCTCTCTCTTTGACGTATTTTTGCCTAGCCAATTGATAAGCTTGTCTCTTAAGTCATTAATTCTATCAAGGTTTAGTTTCATCCTGAACACTTCATTTTTTCTTTTAAACCAATATTTATTCAAAAGACCTGTAGCTTTCAGTTTGAACATAGCTATTGAATAAACATGAATGAAACATTACTGCCTGTAGATACCATCAATTTTCAGTTGAAGAAGTTGTAGATCATCTAGTGAGTAAAACATTGGTTGGAAGTTGGAACAAATACGTTGGCAAAAAAACAGTTTATCCTTTTTGTACTATATGTCTAGGCATTTATAGATTAGCTTTCCAACACATTTGATTATGGATGACCCTTTTCAACAATTTCCTGCCTCTCTAGATTGATTGCTAGGAGAGAAAAAAAAGTAGGGGAATAAGCGAAACAATGTTCTTCATAAGACTCTCATGTGGAACTGTTGCAGTCTTAGGTGTGGTTTGTGAGGTCCCCCTCCGCTCTCTTCATTTGTTTGGAGAGCTAGGTGGTGGGAAGCAAGAGCGCAAAGAGGGTTATTTATTCTACTTGAAATGATTATATTTTTAGAGCTTTAAAACAATGTAGATATGGAAATTGATAAGCCAACATAATTTTGGTTTGGCTTCTTTCTTCCCTTGCAGGAGTTTTCCTACAGAAAAGGTGATTACCTTTTATTTGGTTCTGAGACCAGTGGCTTGCCAGCTGAAGCCCTGCTAGACTGCAACACAGAACCATTTGGTGGCGGGACTATCCGGATTCCAATGGTAGAAACTTATGTCAGATGTTTAAATCTTTCTGTAAGTGTTGGCATAGCATTATATGAAGCTTCCAGACAACTAAACTATGAGCACCTTCAGGTGCCTTCTGTAAATTGTGTTGGTACTGAGCAATCATTTCTTACTGAGGACATTTTTGCTTGAATACAAATAACCAATTTGACACAGACAGAACATTCTTTGTACAACTATGCTTTATTAAACATGATTCATGATTGTGCTAAATTTAAGTGTACTTACAGCAATTTGATCTCAATTTAAAAAAAAAATGTACAAGTAACTTCACTCTTTATCCAATAATTTAAGTTAAACCAACTTCAGGAGCCTCAATTAGTTTCCCCAACATATCATTCCTTTCTTACTTCACCCCTCCCATTTTAATGAATAAAAAATTATGATCTTTCTCACAAGACTTCCGAGTTTGAATGATGTCCAAAATGTCATGATGATCCTTACATGTGCTCTTTTGCATGTTTCACTGCGACAAGAGATTCAAACTTTTAAGTTCGGTTTAAAAAAAAATTAGTTAGACTAAACTTACGATGAAGAGAAAATGTAGGTGTAAATCTGAGAGTTCTTGCTAAACTAACCATTTCCCAAATCACTAGATCACACCTATTGGCTTTATATTATAGATTAAAAAACTAAGCTTTAGTTACTTTTTACTTGATAAATAATAAGCTAATTGTTAATCACTTGTATTCTATATGAATAATTTTTTAAAAGGATAATAGATATAGTTGGAACTAACAAATGGTTGAATAACTACCAACCACTTTTTTATAATTATTATGTGTTATAAAATTAAATAATTACCCTACATATGTAGAACAATTTATTTTCATTTTGGTTTTGGTGTTATAGTTGGATCATGTCAATTCGAACTAATCACAAGAATGCCACATTTATTCAGTTACCCTCCTAAACTTGAGTCAGAATTTTAATCAAGTTCAATGAACACCACTTCTACATATAATAAAAATGATTTGGTATCCATCCTTCATTAATAACTTAATTGTTTGTAAGTTTCATTAGCTCAGCATCTGAGTACTCAAGTTTTGCTAAACAGGCTTTTGAAATTAAACTAATTTACTTGATAAACAATCCAAACTATACTTGAGCTTCTAACTCGCCAGAATTAATAATTAATAAATGAAGAAATAACTCAATTAATTAGCAGTAGCACTAATGAATCATGTAAAGCATGTCCTATTCACAGAAAGGTCAAGGGGCCATGCGGATTAAAAGGCTCGGTTTTATCAGCCCTCGATGGGAACACAGCCCCGTGTGATTTTACGAGGGGAGTCATGTATCTTGCTATTTCTTTTTTTGCTGAAAATATATGAATGTATTATTAATTATTAATATCTATATAAAAGATACACACTAATCAGAGTCATCAACAAAATTACAAGAAATAAACGGAGAAGCTAAATGCCTATTATTAGATAAAATAACACTATAAGGATTACAAATTCTATAAGGACTCGCTCATGGCCCTTTTTTATGTGTCTTGCTATTTCTGTTACCACCCTTTCCCGCCAAAATTTGCGCACCAATAAATATTCTAAAATCTCTGCGACAAAAATGTCCCTCCATCTCATGCATCTACTCCTGATGAAAATACAAAAATCCAGTGTGAGAATATCATAAAATGGACTAGAATATAAGAATTTTCTTTTTTCAGACCGACGACTAGAAGATTTGGGGTTAAGGAATATTAATGTAAAAATAAGGCATATCATGGCAACTAGTGTCCAAACTCCAAACTAGGCAACCATGGTAGAGTAGCTGAATTATGGGGAGGTCAATATGTTAAAGGGACAGTTCTTGAACTTCCTGGTTAGTGGTGATTGAAATTGTTTTGGTATTCAGTTTTTAATTTCTTACATGGGGAAATTCCATTCTCCAACTTCACACACAAGCAGCCAGTAAAAATAAAAAGGCTCTGCTACCACAGAAAAATCATTCTAGTCATTGACCAAACACTTTCTAGTTTCTACATAATAACTACTTGTATCAAACACTTGTATTTGGTGAAAAGCATGCACTAATAAAAGAGGAAAGAAAAACAAAATTCATGAAAATATGCAACAATATGTTTTTTAAGTTACAAAAGGCACGCATGGCCAAAAAATCACATAAGTAGACAAAAGATGCATTGAATTTAGAAAAAAGAAAAAAAATCAGGAATATAACCATACCGTAGGTTTTTCTTTACTGGAATTGACTTTCAAAGTGGCTATCATAGTATTATGCAAGTGATCAAGACTTCTTCTATACAAGGAAATCCGTTGGGGCAGGCAAAGCAAAGCTCCTTGCTAAAACCTCACAAGTGGGTAAACCTAATCCAAATATCCAAAACTAATCCAAATTGCTATTCTCCGGTTGACCCTGAAAGTCTGGGGCTAAGGAACATTATCACAAGCCAATCAACATCTTCAGTCTTTCCATGGCACTGTAATTTACAATGGACAACAACATACTTGAGATTTAAAAATTTAACTTGTTTATAGTGAAATGGAATTTTATAAATAAAAAATTATATATATATATATAGTGAAAATTCTTATCAGAAAATCTCAATAAGCTGAGAAATGCAAGTTAGAAATATTATAACAAGAATCAACAGAAGCACAAAACCACATCAATTACAGATAATCCTAGGACAAGGACAGCATAAAGGAATCTATTAGGGGAAAGACCAAAAGTCAAAATTACCTATCTGAAAAGGAAGGAACCAGCTCTTCAATTATTCGAACAATGGCTGAATTTCTTGCATCTTTTTCAGATGATGATGACTGTTCTGCTGCTGCTTTATGAAACAGAACATGAGAAGCAATGTTGACCATTTCAATACAATTATTGCACTAGGATGCATGTTCAGAGTATGAAACTCAATAATAACCACTAAGACGCATGTTAAAAGCACACAATGGTTAAATCTACATTTTAATACATTTTACACCAATGCAATGTAATCATCATCAAACTCAAGATACAACTGATATATATAGATATGGATACACATTGAATAACTTTTTATATCAATCCTATATATATACGAGGATAGACAATGGACACCAATAACAATTAGAATTAATCTCAATAACAATTAGAATTAATCTTACTCCATTAAATAATTTTTTATAGGAAAAGTTTCTTACAAAATCGACCATTGATTAAAAGTTCTAATGGAGACTTAGGTAGTATAGAATGGCCAAATCTCACATTGAATAATATAGGCTACTCAGTGCAGTATTTAAGTGGATTGTTTCTTTCAACTCAATAACAAGTTTTTGAGGGAGGGTTTTCCATCCCACTTGGGTACCCATTAATAGTATAAGAGCTTGGGTGTCGACAGTTCCTGAGAGGGCTACCTACGAAGGGTTTGACTGGTGGAGAGTTCTAACTGACATAGGAGTCGAGTAAAATTGTCATAGTATGCAATGGGCATGACATCAGCTCTTAAGGGGGGCCAATTGATTAAGACGTCAGCTCTTAAGGGGAGCCAATTGATAGGGATTTGAGTAGTATGAGATGTCCAAGTTCCACATTAAGTAATATGGGATGCTCAATGGAGTATTTAAGTGAGTTGGTTCTTCTACCTCAATAACTAACTTTTGAGGGGAGTTTCTCATCCCACTTCGGTACCCATCAAGTTCTAATCATAAAAATATCATATTCAAAATTTTACACTAATTCAAACATGTGTTACGTCATAAGATTGTTGTTGTGGTTGTACAACATACTTTTCAAATACGGAAAGACAATTAAAAACTTAACTACAAACAAATTGTCAACTAATTTTTCAAAAAATTTATTATACAAGATAAAACATAATAATTACTTTTAATCCACAGTTTAATCAATGAAAATTACTCCCTATAATAAAATATTGAGGGGTGTAAAAGATATATATATATATATATATAAAAGGTCACCACATGCAATAACAATTGGAGCATGTGGACTGACAATTACAATTTAATTTTGCAGAAATAAGGAGTTAAATATCCAAAACAATTATGACATAAACCAAATTTCCAAGTATAACGATATGCAATAGCAATATGTCAATATGAGTGAGTAGCAAGTACTGAAGATCAATGATAAAATACTTCTGTTTTTTTTTTAACAGGCAAAATGGTAGAAAATTAGAAATTGAGAATACCTTTCACATCTTTAACTTGATTATCACCTCTCAAGTATGAACTCTGACTCTTATTTAGATCTAGGCCTTCAAATTTAGCAAGCTACCACAACATATGACCTATAAGCTTATGAGTAAGCATACTTGTCTCATCACAAACATCTTGAATGGCAAGGTATTGGTTCTTCCTTATGCTGTTTTTGGTGGGCTCAGGTTCTACTGTGTCACACGAAAAATTAGTTGCTCTGCATCCAGGATCCATCCCGGCATTACATTCGTGCAAATCATGCATTCTAACAAAATTCTCACCTAACACTCTCTCAGGTGAAACATTTGGAGAAATGCAATTTTTCTCGTCAGCCATAGAGGTAGATGGACTAAGATCAAACGGCACAAACTGCCCAATACTTTCTGCTTTGTAATCTGAATCCATTGAACCACAGTTTCCATTCATGAAGTGTCTATCCTCCTCAATTTGACAATCATCATAGTCATCTTGATCACTTTCTTCCAATTGCTCCACATATGCATCAGTAAAATCTTCATCAAACCCATGGTCAGGCAACAAATCCAAAATAATCTGTTTTACCTGAGCACTAACATTTAATATGCAATCAACCTCTTCTTCAATTTTCTCCTTCTGCAATAATCCAAGAGGTCTATCATCCGAACAATTAATAACTTCTAAGATCTTTAATAGATTCTTTGGTATATTATCCATATCCATATCACTACACTCAAAAAGAAATTCAGTCAACAAATTTCTGAAGCCTGATCGTAAGAGCCTAGTTGATACTTTAGCCTTTTGTTCTAAGAGAAGCTCCAGATTTCTCAGCACTGGTATTCCCACTTTTTCAACTAACCATATAGCTTTCATGATGTTATTCTGCAAGGATTTTACTTCAGGTGAGAATTGGTAAAATCCCTCTGAAAATATATTATGACGAGTTGGTGCAAGTTTTAGTGATAAGTCGGCTACTGCCATAGCTTTGGCTAAGGGCTCTTGGAGCTCATCTTGTTCACCAAGTTGAGAAAGCATATTCTTACTAATCTTCTTCACTTTCTTAATTAAATATTTTCGTCCCAATCCCTGTCTATGAGGCAGTAACTGAGGCATGGTTGCTTTCACTCTTTTAAGCTTTCTGCACATTGCAATCAGGGTCTCAGGTGGAAATTTATTTAAGTCATGCAATACCTCTTCCACAGCAGAATGGTTAGATTGAGATCTTGAAGCACATATGGGTTTACAATTATCTTGAAAATATTGTGGATTAGTTAGAAGTTCTGAAAGCTTTTTGAAAATTTCAAGTTGATGGTGGTTATGGTTTTGGCTGCTAGGAGCACTTGAAAGAAAACTCTTAATAATCTTTTTCATTTTCCAACAAGTTTTCTCAAACTTGACTGAACCACCAGTAATTATCACAGCAAGATGATATAGACCTTTAGTGGTCATATTATCCAGGCATGATGATATCCGCCTTTTAATGTTGGGTATGTCAAGCAATAGCGTATCATCCTGAAGAACATTATATCCACTTTCAATATGGCAAGCCCCAAAGACACCTTCAACATAAGTTCTCACTGATTCATAAAATATCTGAAATGATTATTAAAATCTCATGAGAAAATATTTTTAACAAAATACAGCATACATAACTGCATAACATGATCATAAAGAAGTATAACTCTCCATTCAGAAACTCAGCCAGTAAAAGATAGATTATAAGGATAAGGAACCAGAAAAAGGTTTCCAAAATTTATGTCTCTCTTGGAGAGTAATGCGATATTTCAAAATAGTTTTGAAGTTTTGACACCTGCTTCAATTCAAAGTAGTTGCATATGTATACCATAAGAGTATGGGTTTAATAAGGAAGACAGATGTATGCCAAAAAGACAGACTTAATCCAAAACGATAAGCAAAGAAAAACTACCACACCAGTAATTAAAAATACATAAACAAACGAATCCATGCTACCATATTTTTAAGCTTTCTTATATTCAATAACTTCTAAACATTATTTTTGAAATCAACTGAAAACAATAAATGATAAGATATAGGGCTTTCAGGAAAGAAACATTGTATAACCTAATAATAAATTCAAAACTTAAAACAAAGCAAATCTACCAAAGCAGAAGGTAACCTTGACAGCCATTAGGAAATGTTGAACAAATGAAGAAAATAAATAATTGAAGGAAAATATCATCAGTTCAAAGAATTTCAGCACATATCTTAACAAAGGCCAGGAACTTCAGTGATATATGAATGTTACTACATAACAAAGGCCAGGAACTTGAGTGATATATGAATGTTACAACATAACAAAGGCCAGGAACTTGAGTGATATATGAATGTTACCACATAACAGAAGTAATAAATATAGTGTCTGTGCAATTTAAAGCATCACATTATGTCCAATATGACAGTCGGTAATAAACATAGCTCTATTTTTGAAGGGCCCATATAGGAATAGGTAACAGACAAGCTCATAAAGAAGTGAATCCACATGCAACAATTATTGACAGTACTCGTGAGGGACCCAAAGGGCTTCAAAAGGATAGCTGCTGTAATAAGACCAGTGACTTTCCAAAGATGAATTATCCATGGATAAACCATTAAAATTCACGACAGACAGACCATAGAAGCAGCATATATGAGTCAACTAACAAGGTAGAAAAAGTTTTGAAACAAAAATTCAATGCCTTTCTACAAGGTAATAGACAACCAGTATTGTAGATGCCCAGCAAAAGGTAGCTGATCCGAGTGTTGCAGAATCAAGCAAGGTGGTTTGGGCTTTGATTTAAAGTGAGTTGAGGGTTTCAATGTCAAAGAGACACATACCTATATCCTTATGAGAGGGGAGAGAGGCATGAATTAGAAGGGTTTAGTTTTAAAATAGAATAAAAAATACACAAAAATGCATCTGAACTTCAAGAAAGATTTTGAACATGAAGGGCCTAGCCAAGTATATTTTGAAATTTAAACCAGGCAATGACAAAAATATTTCATATGGTTTCACAATTGGCATCCCAATGGCGGGCTGGTGGCCAAATATGGTGAAAAGGATCATATTAAGGCTATAAGCTGTGCAGCTGCAAAATTAAGTAGTGTGGTAAACATAGTGGCTTGGAATTGGAGGACTGCACGGTTATACCATAGTGTTCCCATTCAAATTGATTGTATTCCTTAGTTTATAACTACCTAAAACAAGTTCTCTGTCTTGGACTGATTATCAACTAAAACAAGTTCTCCTGCTTCCCTTTTAAGTAAAAACATGGAATAAAATGATGATCTCGCATTGGGTCTCTACACCTTGAAGCGATAATCTTTAGCTATTGGTTGAAAGATACCCTTGACACTCACCAAAAAAAAAAAAAAAGATGATGATCTCACATTTGATTGTGTAAAGCTTATATAAATATACATATTTACAACTAAGACTTGGAGTTGGATGGGAAAATGTAGTATAAAGGTCCTTCACTCAGCACCATAAGGCATTGATTTATCATATCAAATATAAAAAAGAATAGACTCAATGTTAAGTGAGCCTGTTACTAGTATACAAAAAGAGACACTAACGTAGACAATTTAAGAAGACGAAGATTCATGGTGAGATTTAAAAAAAAAAAAAACAAAATCAATCTTCAGGATATGACTTAGAAAAAAATCATTCAAACATGCTTCTTAGACTGCATTCAAACAAAAGCATGTATTGGCATCAACAATAAAATCTGTTATATAAAAAAACTTCAATCACTTTCACTTCATTACAAAGAATGCATTCAAACTAAAGCATGTATAGGCATCAACATTGAAACTTGATATAATATAGGCATAAACATTGAAACTTGATATATCAAACTTTCTAGAGTTTTAAATAAGGCTGAGAACTTTTGCCAAATATGAGTACATATACTGATATACACATGACATCAATCAACATACCCCCAGGGATTGAGAGGGTAAATTTAACTGGCACTAAAAGTAACTATTTAAAACTTTCTATGACACATCAACATGTCATATTCCCAACATAATAGAAAGCTAAACCACTTGCATATAGCTGAAGGTATTATACTATTCAGTATGATATAAGGGAAGGCTTCAATTGTAGTGTAAGAAAATAAAAAATCCAACCGGATTTAAATGAACAAGCAACTTATCATTTTTTTTATGAAACCAGCAACATATCATAAATACAAATGAAGAACATGAAGTAGTACAAATATTGCATAAATTTTATCATGCAATTAAAATACCTCATCAATTCCAGGCATTATTCTTTAAAGCATACTTTGATAGAGGATATACTTGGCTGGTATAGAAGAGAGAGGGGGGGGGGGGGAGAGAACAAGGAATCATTGAAATATGTAGGCAGCACAGAAGAGACGAAGTACTTACATCATCTTCCCTGAGTAAGGACTCAGGCAAAAACTTGGACTTCTTGAAGCGCTTTCGATCAGATTTTGAGGCAGTAATGCCCAACAACCACCTACACCAAATCAAATTCTCAGTCAGAGTAAGAAGGGAAAAACTAGCATATTTCCACAAAAAAAATGAAAGAAAGAAACACCTTCTCTTAAGTTTAATCTGTTTCTCATTATGCTTGATTTCGGACCAAATTAATCCCGCATCTGCTTGATGAACTTCATTTTTGGACAGAGATGCCTGGAAATCAAATCCATTCACAATGTTAGAAGGAAGTTACCCCATGGTAGGATAACAGTACAGCATCGTTACATCTATTGCTGAGCTCCTTGAAAATATACCCAAAGACAATAAATAAATAAATAAATCTACCAAACAACAATAAACTCAAAAAAAAAATTTGTGCCGTGCCACACCTCAAAATTTGGGCCTATGACTGGCACAGGTATGAGATAAATCTCATATCTTAAGCCTAATGGAATCTCTAGATTTATACTTTATTACACCAATGAACCTAACTACTAGCACAATCATTGGGATAATACAGATCAAATAAAGTGCCAAATCTATACACAGAGTGACCTATTGTTTCTTAACTGAAACATTCATAATGTTCTACATAAATTTTGGCAAGTGTTCCCCAAAAATAGGACATCTAAAATTTCTGCAACACCAACAGCAATAGAATAGGGAGAACTCTACTCTCAATAAACATAGCCTATACTTGGGTGAGAGATCCTGCTTGTGACTCTGGAGCTACAACTAGAAAGCAAAACCATAAAATAAAAAGGTATAATCTTGCCATCTGAAACAATGCAGGCTTACCAATGAAGACACTACGCATTGAATTATTGAAGAAAACTCTAAGCTCATCTCTATGCTTTTGACATAGTAAAGGTACTTCCCATCAGTTTCATTTGGATTGCCAATGAACGGATGTTTCCAAAACTCCCTAAAACTTAATCCAAAAATCTCATCACTTAGCTTCTAAAGTTTAATTCATTTAATTAACTGACAAGCAATCACCAACAAAAAAACGGAAGCCATAGACCATTCTCAAACACAAACATCTTATGTAACAAGACCAAAGACTAATCAATCTGATGCAAGTGGTCCAGGACTACATGCCAAACACTTCACCCTGCTTAATGACCCTATGCTTCATCTTTTCCTATCTCTAGTTATTCATTCTTGCGAAACCTCTCTTCTCAGTCTGATGACGGAACATCTTATCTTTGAAAATCAAGAACTACACATATTACAACCTTAACAGAAACCAACTGATTATAAGAGAAAGATAAAAAATGTAATAAATTATGTTTTTTTATGAAAAATAGAAAATATGCTTATTAAAAGGCTTGAATTGATGGACAAACAACTCATGAAGTACTCCCAAGTTCGATTTGTGAAATTAAACAAACTTAAGTTACCAGAGGAAATAAGCAAATGTTACACAGAAGATACCTTGCCTGTCGCTGCGTCCGCCATCCCGTCACCAGTCACATTTTTATCCTTGCATCGCAGTCACCGTCGTCATCTGACTTGCCGTCGCGATTGGATGGGAGGAATTCAAACAGCTTTCCTAATAAGGATGAGACAAGGAAATATTCTGAGAACAAAGATGCTCTTAGATAAGGGGAGGAGGAGAGAACAGGCAATAACCCGAGGGCAAGACTACTGGCATATCATTCCTTTCAAAACCTTAGCTCCGTCGCAATGTGTCCTATCTATTTCCATCTCAAAAGTTTAAGAAACCCCGTGTTTTTGGTTTACTTGAGATTTTAGCTCTACTAGGGACATAGAAATTGATACTTTTCACAAAACAGCGTATTTTTCAGCTCAAATTGAGGGTTGTCGGGTAACGATAGCAGCAGCTAGAGTAGTTTCAACAAAGAGCGATTGCTAGATCAGATACTGGATCAGTTGCAAGAAGGAGTCGAGCCAGGGAATCCGCTTACCGGAAGATCGGGTCAGAGAGTAATTCCTTTCTTGGGCTTCCTTCGAGCTAAGAAGGAAGATATTATTTCTTCCCCTACTACTCCAGGTCATCCGGGGCGTGGCTATGAAACTTGTAACCCTTAAAAAAAAAAATCCTTATTCCTATATATACATATATATTCCTCTCCCTGTTGAAAACTGACATGTGATTTGAGAATAATTATTAAAATTATTATTTAAAATATTAGATGGAGATAATATTTTTTATACATATTAAATCAATAGATTTTTTTATTAAGAGTCAGTTTGGATAATTTTAAAATATGAAATCATTTTTTATTTTTATTTGAATTTAAAGAATTTAAAACATTGGATGGGGATAAATTACAAAATTTTTGTATTAATTTTTTTTTTAAATTTTAGTGAACATTTTAATATTAGAGTCTCAAAAATTTAAAAAAATAAATTAATACTCCAATTGAAATATTAAACTATTATAAGTTTTTTTTCAAAATTCAAATTATTTAAATTTTATTTGAAATCAACTACAATACAAGATATATATATATATATAAGATTAGTTATATTATATATTAAGAGTGAAATATTAAAATATATTTTATATATATAAAAGTGAGTAAACTGTATGAATATTTTTAAATGATTCCAGTGTGTTGAATAAGGTTTTATGTAATTTTGTGTTTCAAAATTTTTGCTTGGAGATTAGATTTGGACCTCACAACTATTATTTAATTTTATAATTTAATATAGGGAGCACTAAATATACTATTAATCATAACTAATTATTTTGAACATAAATAATCATTCATATATATTATTCATATATTTTATATTTTTTGGCCTATTTATATAATAAGGAGTTTCGAATTTGTTGAGAAAAATCTTATAAATTTTTACATAATTCAAATTTAAATTAATTGTTGATAAATTATTTATCAATGTTATCATCATTTAATAATCACCTTAAATATTTTAATACATCACGTACTATCTAAATCTCGCGCATTCTATTTGAACTTTGAAAATATTATTAGATATTTTTAACTTTTTAATTCTATGTGATTTGAGAGGATTATTGAGATGCACTCCATAAATTCAATCCCCACACCCACTTCATCTCTCCCATTGTACTTCCTCTTTTTTTTTTTCTACACACTATCTCCATTTTCAATCATAATGTTTTCCTCTATTCGTTCTTTTCTTATTATGCCATAATAAAATCTTACGGGACTTCTGCATTTGAAGCTACCTTGAGGTAAATCTTTGACTAATAATGCTTAATTTATTCTACAGTTTTAATATGATTCATTTTCATTTCAATTATTGCATTTGAAGCTATTGGGTCGTAAATCTTTGACATTCCAGTTCTAGCTTATATTTTTCTTCATCTCATCCGTATTTTTAGAAATAAGCAATTTGTGACTGTATACTTATTCTACATTTTTAGTATAGCAATATGATGTAATTTGTTTTCATTACAAATATTATAGATATCCTTTGCTCCTCCCATTTTAGCCAATTTCACAAATATACATCAAATCATAAAGCTGTAAATATTTCTACTACTTTATGGATATCTTCAAAAGGATTTTAGTCCTTCAAATGAGATTTGCCGTAATTCCCTCCTTCCACTTATCTCCTTTTAGGTTAAGTTCAAAGTTAAGACCTATTATTTTAGAATTAAAAATATCAAATATAATGAGATTCTTTTAATTATAGCTAATATTTATCTTTATTATTTACTTTTATCTATTTAATTTTATTAGAAAAATCCCCTTAAAAATCTTCTATTAAGATTTATATAATTTAAAATTATAACACTAAACCGTAACCAATTCTTGCTATTCTTTATATCTATTTCAATTAATCATAAATTTACTTCAAATCTCACACCTTTTGATTTTATAATTTAAAATTATAACACTAAACTGGAACCAGAACCAATAATTGCTATTCTTCATATTTATTTCGGTTAATCATATATTTATTTTGAATCTCACTTATATTATTTGATTTTGTAATTTAAAATTATTAGAACTAAATCCCCTCAAATACTATTAATAATAACTAACTATTTTCAGCATATATATCATTAATATTTATATAAATATATATATTATTCATTTGTTATCATATTTAAAGCTTAAGCAGTCTTAATCACAATAAACTATTCTAAATATATATATGTATAATATTATATTACCTATCAAAATGGCATATATATTGATATATCTCATTGTCACCCAAGTTCCCGCAAGGACAAGGTAAATCTACAATTAAATTAGGGACATGAATTGAATATTTTTGGAACCTATATGCCAATGTTAATTATATTCAGATTGGACAAAGTTTGCTTAGAGAAAGGCTACCCAAATTGTTTAAGCAAGATGTTATCTTGGCAATGGTAATCCCTTACTTATTTGCCATCACCTTGTTTTGTCAAGGGGACGCTATGGCATTGCCCCCTCTTAATGGTTGTGAGTTGCTTGAGAGGGCATTGAAACTCCTGTTGTAATGCCCCTCATGATACTTTTCTTGGCACGGAGTTCAGGATCGAGGAAACAAGACGGAGGAAGGCTCAAGTGGAGTCTGGAGGAGCTCCACGCCGCGGCGAGGAGCAGGGCCGCCGCGGCGAGAAGCTTTCCAGTGGCATTGTTCCAGATTAGTTGCTGGAGCCACGGCGAGGTATGTTGGAGCCGCGGCGAGAGTCGGAAAAATCGTTTAAATCCGGATCAGTCGGACGCGACAGTAAGAAAGAAAACGAAGGGAGCGACGCAGAGAGACGAGGAGCAGTGCTAGGGTTCGGCATTTTCGATGTCCCAGAGTGATTCTCGTCCATTGGGAGCTTGGATTTAAGTTGGTAAGCGTTCCTTACTCCTCCCTCTCCATTTTCTTCGGTTGAAATTTGGGATTTTCGGTTGTAAGGTTGGATTTCCGAGTTGGGGCGAAATCCACCGATTGAAATGGGTGATTTGAGGTTAATGGAACGTGTTTTGGTATTCTTGTTGCTTGAATATGAGTTTTGAAGAGATTATGTATGTTTAGAGCTTAACCCTAGGTTGTTTTCGGTAATGGCTCTCAGGAATCCTAGGTGTCTGAGATTGTATGATGTTTGAGTAATCCCTAAGAGCTTATTGATGCATGAAAAGGATGTTAGAACCTTGGGTTAGGTTAATGTGGTTGAATTGTGATGTTTGATTTGTTGGTATATTGTGCTAATGGAAGAAGTGTGACATGATAAAGGTTGTTGGCTATTCAAGAGGGGTTCACGTATACTGGACAGTTCAAGGAAGCTTGTGGAACTCGTGTGTGTGGTAACGACAATTGAGGTAACCGGGTGTTTGTTTATATTGTATTGACTATGTTATACGATAGTACGTGTATCTGTATATATATGCTTATTCTATTCATACCACGATACTGATGGGTTGTGTGTGCTGTTTATATATATATATACTGTTAGATGATGGTTATGACTATGATGATGATATGTGTGATGATGATATGATATGTTGCATACATGACATTATGATGATGGTATGATGATACATGAGCATCACCACATGACATTGTGAGATTGTGATGTATGGTGGATGTAGTAGTGATGACGTGATGGTGGTATGATGTATGATGATATATATATATGTTAGGGAGGATAAGGTTGGATTAGATACATACATGTTAGGGAGGATAAGGTTGGATTATGTATATATGTTAGGGAGAATAAGGGTGGATGATATAGGTGTTAGGGAGGTTAAGGATGGAGTCCCTATGAGGGTGACATGCATGATATTCATTCCATATTGCATTCATGATTTGTGTGAGATATATGTGTATATATATATATGTGTGTGTGTGGTTGTGGTTCCCGGTTACTGAGACATTGTCTCACCCCCCCTCTCCCATAAACTAACCTTTCAGGTGATGGTTCTGGCACTAGTCCGGAGAAGACGCAGGAGTAGCTGTGTACGTGGGAATAGTCTATATAGCGTGTGTATTCTGTAATGGTATTTTGTGCCAAGTAAGATAGAGACTGGTTTAGATGTATGTATGTTTATGTTTGTGGTATGTATGGTTGAATGTTGTTGAGAAGTTTGTATGGCCATCTTGGTAAGTCCAGAGTGTTGTTGGGCTTTGTTGGTTTGTGTAAGGCCCCAGCCCGGTTTTTCGTGTCTGTGAGTTGTTTCCGCTGTGTTGAGGCATTGGAGTTGTTTTGAGATGTCAGGGTTGTGTTTGGGTCATTTTGAAGTTTTTGGTTAAGTACGGAGGTGTCAGGAGGTAGGATGTTACACCTGTAGCTAAATCACTTAAGTTGCTTGAGAATTTGTTAACTATAAATATTTAATTAATATTGTACATGAAAATTTGAAGATATTGGCCTTATTTAATTAATATTGAATATGAGAATTTGGAAAAAGCTTTATTAGGAGAAGTAATATTCATTTCAGTGTTATCTACGTCTCAAAAGATTAATTTTCGACTATTGGTTAGGAGATACTCTTGGTACTAAAAAAAACAATTTAATTATAATAAGTTGATATAATAAAAATTAGTTACATTAAAAATGTTAATATCATTAATATTTGTAATAAAAAATATGTTAAATTATTTAATTATAAGTATGTAGTAAATAAGTTTTATAACAAACTATAACTAAGCATTTTTCTTTGGCCAGCTATAACTAAGCAAGTTCATACTCTTTTAATTAAGATATTATCAAATCAGTTTGAAACTTTGGATTTAAATTAAAATCAAGTCAATGAAAATAAAATCACAATCAATTATATGAATTTAAAATTTAAAATTTATGCTTAACAATTAATATTATTTCACTCAATTACTTGAAAATATTTAATTTGAAGAAATCTAATCTATTTCTTTTACAAACATACAAGGAAACCAGAAAAAATAAAATAAAAAACAACCCTAATCACTGGTCAAGACAATTGATATGATATCATTTGAAGGACAAAAAAATACAAAACTATGAACATAATAGTATTATATTAGATCAACATGATACTATTGTATTAGATAAATTGTAATTATGAAAAAGGAAGTTGATTATATTCTAATGAAAAAGTTTGTAGATTATATTCTACTTTTTTTAAAGTATACTATTTAAATATATCCTTATAAAATCATATGGATATATTCTTTAAATTTTAATATATATATATATATATACACACACACACATGATCACACGAAAATATGTATGGGTAAAAATAATCTTAAGTAAATGTCATAATTAACTAGCTTTCATTTACACAAAAATATAAAATCATATATATTTAGATTAAAAAAATTAAATAAAAATTATACACAAAAATCATATATATTTAATTACACAAAAAGTATATATATATGATTTGGTAAAATATATATGATTTCATATAATCGTAACAATGTTATAATTTTCAATTCATGATTATAAAAATCATGATATACATAAAAAATTTTGGGAAATCAGTCAAGTATATTAATTATAAAAAATAATTTTAACTAATAAAAAATATTAAAATTTAAAATATTAAATAGTAAAATTGAAAAAATAAATAGTAACAGATCTTATTTTATAATAAATTTATTATTTTAGTCTTAAAATATAATTCTCCTAAAACTTTTTATGATACATAAAAAGGTCATTTGAGGTTAAATTAAATTTTGTTTTTACTAGGGAGTGAAGTTTAATGTATACTCGTCTATATTATTATGAATGAAATTTTTTTTTTTGTAATTATTGATTGTATGATCCAGTCAATGGACTAAGATTTTTTTCCCAATAGAAAAATAACTGCATTACTTCAAATTGACAAATGACATGCAAATATTCAAGTGGAGGTTAATTAATTTTTTATTTAATTTTGTTACAAAAGAAGCACGAAATTTCCGAAGATTGAGGTAAGTATCACATGGAGCACCACGTGAACAGTAAAGTAGTAGAAGCAAAAGGAGAGTGGATGAGTCGGATTGACCAGTCAACAAAAGTGGGAGGTGGAAGTGGAGGAGTGGGGGGTGAAGAGTGTAGAAGTACGCACCCATGTTGCGTCATGTATTTTAGTCCCTCCAATCCATAATTTTAACAATTTTATATTTCATGATATAAAATTATTTACTGATTACTAATATATTTAATTTTGTTTGGTTGAAAATACTCTTAAAAAATGAAATTTAATTAATGTTAATAAGTTTAATTTTTTGATAACTTATATTAAATAATATTAAATAAGGATAATTTAAAAATTAATAAATATTTTTAGTTATTAACTATCATTCTTAATTTATATATAATAGTTAAAATTATCTTATAAGTAGAAATGAAATAGTATTATCATTTTTTATTATTTTTTATTATATTATTTAACACTAATAGGGATTAGTGATACGAAGTTAGGTAACTTACCAATATCATCATTGAATTGTCATCGAAGTTGGAGATTCTCCAGAGTTTGTGAAATCATAAGATTCTTGCTCATTATGATTTCCTCTCTCATGTTTATAAAGAGATTTTGGTGATCAAGATTATTGCTTTAATTATCTTTTATACGTATATTACTGCTCCAATTATCTTTAATAAATTTCTGCACCCTTTCCTCTCTTTTAATTAAAATCGTCTAGGCATGGCCAAAAAAAAAATAATTGGCTTCGTCTAGTTACCATCCAACTGATAATAATATTTTTCATCGAAAAATACTATTCACTTCTTATAAACAATATAATTCTAATTTTTTAATTAAAAAATAACTAAAAATGTTTCATTTAAAAATTAAAATTGTCAACTGTAAACTTGATTAACATCTCTCTTCCCACACCCCATGATTGCCTATGAAGTGGAGTATAATTTTTGCTTCCTATTATTATGACTTCTCTTTCTTAACTTCCCTTTTTGTATATTTTAAAATTTTACATCTATGTGTTTTAATATTTTTAGAAAGCATTATTCTATTTAACATTTTTACTTTCATACTGTTAGATTTATTTTTTATTCAATCATTTCTAAATAATATTTTCATATTTTTAAATTTTAAAATATTTTAACCATTTTTACATTTATGAAAAAAATTAAAAAAAATTAAAAAGCATCCTGATCTTAACTGATGATAATCTTAATTGCATTCCATTATCTTAATTCTTTGAATTAAAAAAATGTAAATCTTCTTCAATTTAAATCGAGTTTTTGGATTTGCTGAACATAATAATAATAATAATAATAATAATAATAATAATAATAATAATTTAATTTCAAATTTTAGTAAATAAAACTCCTTCTATTGAGTATGAAATTGTTAATTTTTTTTCTTAAAAATTGTAAATCCAAATAATATTGAAATTGGATTTTCAAATATTATAGTATAATAATAATTATTATATTTTAAATTTGAATAAATTACAAATTGTTAATTTTTTTCCTAAAAAATATTAACAATTTGCAATTTATTAAACTTGCAATGAAAGAAGAATATTATTGTCAAGTTTCTTATTTAGTAATTGACTTTTATGATCTACAATACTTAATTTCTACCCTTATAGCATGTTTGTTGTCTACCACTATATGCATGGAATTAAATGACAAGTGTTCTTTAAAAATAAGTATTTACATATGTTAAAAGTGAAATTATTATTTCACATTTAACATAAGCCATTTTAATTAAAAATTTGATACCTACTTTATTATATGATTTCTTTTTTAAACACCTATGCAACGCACAGACAACAATTCTAGTTATAATATAACTATTGTCAAAACACAGGTATTGTTTTAATTATATTTTTCAATAGTCAATTGTTCGTTTCTATTTCTTATTTAGCTAACTAGAAGAAAATCCCTTGCGCTAGAGGTACTAAAATTAAACATAAAGTTCAAAAACTTCAGAAAACAAAAGAATATTAGTTTGATATTAATTCCTCTAGATTATCTGTGTGGTAATATGTCTCTATGCAAATTAGAAGAAAGCAAATGTTAGTATATAAACTTAGGGCAAGCTATGTCTCCATGCTACAATTTATGCTATTTGACAGGTTAAGAAGATGTTGATTATTAAACAAGAAATCCCTAATAGCGTTCAAATTTGTCACAGTGTAGTAAATGGATTGACAGTCAAGTGCAAATATTAAATTAGTAGCAAGAAAAAATATAGCAAAATAATAAGCAGAAAATTTAACATCTTGCAGATCAGTACAGTTTTCTTTTACTGTTTGTTCCTTTTGTGTTAGTAACATTTCTTTTATATAGATTGCTTGCCACTATGGAAGCATATTGTTTTTTGAACTTGATATGATCTTTTTCACCTTCCTTCAAAAAAGGAATATTAGTTCTATTTTATCATAATATGATCGTATTTCAATTTATGTTTTTTTTTATTTATTATATTTACACACACTCTCACCCCCTCAGTGCTAGAATAATACACTTACATTTATCTAAATTATTCTCTTATCCCGTTTCAACAATAATTCTTATACATCTTTTAGAACATCTACACAGACACAACAACATTATCCCAGCAAAACATTCAACTCAAATCCCAAAAATATATCAAGTCGGTATTTCCTTCAAACTGCTGTTGTGTTGCTTCTATAGGACTTCAATAGGATGTAAGCAAAATCAATTTGAAAGATCATTTAGTGGGGTCACTCCCCCATACATTGTCCCAAGAAGCAGCTGGAGCAGCCTTAGGTCCCTCACTGTTGTTCAGATTTCCATGGGAATCGTGGGGTCCTGGCAGAGCAAGTCCATTGGGACCCTGTGGTGGTGGGTTAACCTTCCTAGGCTTTCTTTTAATCCCAAGCAGCCGCAACACAAATCTAGCTAGCTCTCCATACAACATGCCAGAGCGATCAAAAAGCTGCCAAAAAGACCAACAAACGGGGCAACATTAGAAACAAATAAATGCATACCACTTTGGAGACACCAAACAATTAACGACAAACCATATCAGAAAATAATGAATGCTTTCTTATGACATGACAAATCCATGAATGGTATGAGATTGGGTATGTTTTCAACACACTCATAATGAATGAAAAGAAGTGGTTTTGGTTACAAACTTAAACTGTTGGAATACTTCTTGCAGATATTGATTATGGTAAAATCAGTTAAGGACTGGATTTTGAATTTGCCAAAAGTAATTCTATTATCAAGCAAGCAAAACTCGAGCTATTAACCCAAGTATTTTTTATAGTCAGGAGATGGCATCACATCTATAATCATTTACAGAATTTGACATTTAAAAGCAACTTTCCCTGAAAATAACCAAACAAAACAACTCAGCAGTTTCAGGAAAACATTCCCAAACATAAAACCGACTTCTACAAAACTTAAGCGAATACCATTTTCTCTATTTTGTAGAAGTCGGTTTTAAGTTATTCTCCTCCCCAAAGCTTTAGTTTCACAGCAACATCAAACAGTAATGCATATATGGTTTTATTATGGAATGCACTTTAGGTAAAGTTCCTTAGGTGTTTGCTATTAGATTCTCTAACAAAGACAGGAAATCGAATCTAGGGGCTGAACTGTCTGAGTTTTTATTGAAAAAATAGGTAGCATACAACACAAAAAGGTATCTCAGCGTTGTCCTTTTATTTAAGGTTAAATTTTACCTCAACAAATTTGAACTGTTGGACTAGTTCTTGTAGATATTGATATGTCATAGCCAGGTAAGGACAGATTTTGATTTTGTCAAAAGTAATTCTGTTATCAAGCAAGCAAAATTTGACCTACTAACGCTAGTATTTTGTTATAGTTAGGACAGTACGTCATATCTATGATCCTCTACATAATTTGACATTTAAAAAGGCCTTTCCCTGAAAATACGCAAACAAAGCAACTCAGCAGTTTCTTGAAAACATTCCCAAACATAAAACTGACTTATACAGAATGAATCCTTCCAAAAACGGTCTTTGCTTCAGCTATTCTCCTCCACAAAACAATAGTTTCACAGTAACCTCAAACACTAACATAATAATAATAATGATGATGCATATATGATTTTAATTAGGACTAAACTTAAGGTAAAGTTCTGTATGTACTTTCTATTAGGTTCTCTAATAAAGACAAGACATATGGAGAATATTCTTGTGAAAAATCTAATCTAGGTGTTGAACTGTAAAAAAGATTCCACCTATCATTTTTTTATTGGAAAAATCAGTGGCATACACCACAAAATTGAATCTCAGTATCGCCCTTTTATTCAAGGTTAAATTTTACCAAAGCAGCAACAAAAGCCAGGTACAAAATTAGCAATTAAACAAAATAACATAAACGGACAGAGAATGATTGAACATCGAACCTGAAGAAGTGCGGTCATGAACATATGGAAAGCCTGCGTGTTCTGGTCTATGAGGATTGATATTCGACCAAAGAAGTTAACCACACCTTGCATCTGCCATTAAACCTAAATAAGTAAAACATACTGCAGAGCAGTTTCAAAGTAATATGATAAAACCATATTTGTATTAAGAAATTCAATATGGAAAAAAAATCATGGAAGAGGGGAGAGAGAGCGGGAACAAATGTAAACAAAATCTCAAGTCCATTTCTTCTGCCTTTTTTTATGATCCTGTACTCCTACTTCCTAATGACAAGATCTTTCACAAAAACAATAACATTATCCCAGTCTGTTGAATTAGTACACAAGACTCAATGACACTCCAGATTAATATCATGAATTCACAACTCAAAGATGAGTTTCAGAATCCTTGTTTCAGCACATCACCATACATAGACAATACGGGTCATAAGCAAAGGTTATTCATAGGAAAGAGAATACACACACATACTGTGCAATAAATTGTCAAATGACAGAATTGTATAACTCTGAAATCTAATCATCCAAAGTGGGAGAAATGTGAGCTCATCTCAGTTGTGCATATCCATATTGGAGGAAATTAAATTTAGCCAAAGCATTATATGACTCACCACACGAAGAACAGAAATCCAAAATCCTGGTGGAGATGGAGGAGCACCATATGGATCATTGGGATCTTGACCTCCAAAAGGACCCCCCATGCCATAACCACCCATTGGGCCACCAAAACTACTGTTGTACAATCCACCTCCATACATCCCACCAGATGATCCATAAAGCCCACCATATCCCCCCCTATACATACTGTTACCATACATTCCTCCACCATACGTCCCTCCTAATCCACCATAAGATCCATACATTCCAGATCCATAGCCAGAATTATAATTCAGTGTAGAACCATAACCTGCAGGATACAAGAAAGGTCGAAAGATTTGTAGAAAAAATGAAAAAGGAAAAGCTTGAAAGGAAATAAGGAAACCCAAACAAACCTCCATAGCTGCTGTTTCCGTAGTTCTGCTCCCAAGGCCTTGTGGGAACTGGCCTCCCAAGAGAATTCGTGTTAACAGTTACGTTCCTGTCAGAACTAGAAACTATTTCCCCAGGTTTTGCAGTCCCTGAAGCCTCAACTACATCACTTGTATTGCCAGCAGATGGGGGTTTAAAAGGTGCTGGGCCAGATGAGGATCCTGCACGCTCCCATGGCTTTGGTGGAGGACAACTAGCTGCAAAACACAAATTTATTCACACTAAGAAATGTTGAGTAATTCTTTAGGAGGTTTTGGTTTTGGGGGAGAGGGAGAGGGGAAGGTTCTAACCAAATTTACCACGGCTGTGGGTGTGGGAGGAAGATAAGCATGGCACTAAGCAGCCACAATAGAATAAAGAATTTTAACACCAAGCAATCAAGGCATATTAATCATAGACTACCCAGCAAGTGAAGTAAGCATTCCTGTTTACTGTAACTAATTACAGTGATGATCAAATAAATTCAAAAGTGTGCATGAGGACTTACTAGACCCTTCTGCTCATTTAAGATAATATGTGTGTGTGTGTGTGTGTGTGTGTGCCACAAATATGGGTAAACATACTTTAATGTACCAAAATAAAAGGATAAAAATCTTACTGTAACAAACATATAAGGCAAAAGAGCAGAAAAACAAAAGAAAAAGTATTGGCAGAAAAGTTCTCTCCAACCACTTTGAAAATCCAGCAGACAATCCCCTTAGAGAAACGAGCTGAAACATAGGAAAGCCCAAAACACTACCAGATTATATAGAAGGCGCAAATGAAAAAATCTCTAGTTATAAACTAAAAATGTTCAATCTTGAGGATATGAATTAAAAGTTCATAACGGATACATGCTTCTAATATTTGAGAATAGCAGGCAACAAAATAATTACTTCTTTGATGATGTTCACAAGAAGTAAATAACCATCATCTCACCAGAAATTACCGTCCAAAAATAATTAATTATGAACAGTATAGAGTGAAAAAAAATTTAAACAAAAAATATCGGCAATGAAACGCACCCTAACAAACAGCGCCAACTTGCAGAATTGCTTGACCAAAACAATCTAACCTATATGAGATGGCTAATTCATCAACAGCCGGCTAAAATCAAACCCCAAGCTAAACGAATTGGAGAAGCAAATAAGGACAAACGGTATCTAAAAAGATGAGAGCGGTTGGGGAATAAAAATTCGAACGTCGCGACAAAATTTGTGGTTTAACGAACCTGATGATTGGGGCTTCGATTCCATTAGAATTGTAGGCAAGCAGCATAAGATTGGGATGGACGAGCGCTATCTCTCTCTCCCTCTCTCCCGCTTTCTCTCTCTAAGTTGTTGAAGACATCGAGGCTTAGTTTATCCTTCCAAGCCGCCCGCCAAGGTGGTGGTATATCTCATGGATCTCATCCATCACGTTTTTTTTTTCCTTGCGCGTACTTTCTCTTCTTGAAAAAAAAAATTATTTTGGTGTAATTATTTATTATCCTGTAGCGATTGGCACCCGACCCAAATGGCTTGCTCTCCTACGAATCACTCGTCATTTAATCAAACCACTATTGGTGGAAAATAAATTTTTAACTATTAAATAATTTTATTTTTCTTAAAAATTTTAAATTCAATAAAATTGTTATTTATCGGATCAATATGTGCTAAAATCAAAATAATATGTGTTCTTAAAGATAAACATAATCATTAATATTTAGTATTTTATTATTTTTAATTTAATTAAAAATTGAATCACAATAAAGATGGTAATTAATAATAATCAAATAAAAGGGAATTAATAAACATCACATTCTAATGCATTCTTTTTTTTTTACCCAAACATTCTAATAAACTCAAAACTTACCGCTTATAAACTTTGCTTCTTGTATCTAACTTAAGCCACTAGTCTAGTCAGTGAAGATGCAAATTCTTTATTTTAAGAAATTAATATTTATCATCCGAAATTAGTATATTGAATAATAGAAAATAAAGTGGCTAAAAAAAAGTAGAGAATAAGAGAAATTTAAAGGGGCGTGACAACTTTCTTTTTAATATATATTGTAGAGTATTTGGATAAAAAATACTACTCCCTCCTTTATATAGATATTTTACTCTAAACCTAAATATAAGACCCTTTACAATATATGAGATAGTATTTATTATATATTTTCAAAAAATGCTCATATTTAATGTATTTAAAAAGAAAGAGAAAAAAAATTAAATAAAAGTAGCCTTAGAAAAATGTTAGGATTTTTGAAAAAATTGAGGTAGTTAATTAATTTTAACTCTTATTCTTAATTCGTGTGATTCAGTTAAAAAAAGTTTATATTAAGGATTAGATGAAATAGACACATTTTTCTTTGGTTAGTATGTGCCTGTTTGGTTCTTCTTTTTTAAAAAGAAATCATGATTTTCTAAGAAAATGTGTTTGATCAAACACAAATTACCTTTTTAAAAAATGAAAAGTGGGTTAAACTGTGATTTTGGAAAATAAGAAGCAAATTTACTCTATATTATATATCTAAAAATACTTTTAATCCTTATTGTGCGGGCCTAAATGAGCATGCCGAGATTACAAGTCCGAGGTGGATGGATGCCCCTTTGTCTCACTTTCCGGGCTCATATACACCGAGTTATAATTCGGATGCCGAGCTTAAGCGCGACGAGCCGAGTAATACATCGGTTATTGAATGATAGGGTCGAATAATCAAAGGGTCAGATGATCGTCCGACTGAATAACATCTCGGACATATAGCCGACTACGGGTTTTTCCACGGAAACTGTATTGCCCCAAAAACACCAGATTAGGAGTAACAGTTATGAGATCATAGTTGTTACGGAATCATAACCGCAGGACGAAAAATCAGGGATCATGCGAAAAGAGCGTGATACTACATAATGATCATTTATGAAATATCCCGATAAATGAGGGATTATAGGGATAAGGTGAAAAAAAACCTTAACGGTCAGGGAAGGTCAATAAAAAAGGAAAGAGGATAAGCAGAAGGGAGGATTGCACTACACAAAAATACAAAGGTTGAATAGTTTTCTCGGTCTGGAAACGGAACATTTTCTTTGACGGAACATTTTTGGCGCCCACCGTGGGGCCGAGGAAAACTATCCCACCATCACCAAGAATTATGGTGCGAACCAGGAGCAGTGCGAGTGCAGGAGGACGGCGTTCCGAAGACAGGCCTTCTTTGGAGGACCACCCTGTCATTCGGGCAATGCGTGAGGAGATGGAGATGCTAAGAAAGGAGAACGAGGAGATGCGTGAAAGGAATAGGCAGCTGGAGCAGGAACGCTATCATGAAGGTACTTCTCTTCTTCGAGGAGGGGAACGGGGGAATACCAACAGAGATACTCAACGATCACATCAGGAGGGAAGTCGACGTGAGGAAACACACCACTCAGAGACACACATTGACAATTTGCGAGGAGATAAGCAAGCTGCCCGGAGACATCCTTTCGTTGATGGCATTATGGAGACGCCATTGCCAAAAGGGTGGAAGGGCCTAAATCTTGAAAGATATGATGGTACTACCGATCCGGATGAGCATGTGGATGCATATGTTACACAGGTAAATTTGTTCACGAATGAGAATGCAGTTTTGTGTAGGGTCTTCCCTACGTCCTTAAAAGGAGCAGCTCTGAGTTGGTATACCCGACTCCCATCACGATCTATTGATTGCTTTGAAACTTTGGTTAATAAATTCAAAGCGCAATACGCGACCAGCCGACCCCACCAGCTCACATCGGCTGCGTTGGTAAACTTACGACAGGAGAAGGATGAGTCCTTAAGGAGTTTTATGGAGCGTTTTTCTTCAGTCTCGGTAAAGATCCGGGATCTAAACCCTGAAGTAGCAATGCATACGATGCTAATGGCTCTCAAGCCGGGACCGTTTGCTGATCACCTATGTCGAAAACCACCTTCCGACATGGATGAGCTTAGAAATTGTGCGGCCGGATATATACAAATGGAGGAGGTCTCAAAGTTTAGAAATAAGGTCAGAACTGATCTGGATAGGCGAACGGACTCAAGCAGTCGTGGAAGTCTGAGGCCGACATTAGAGAAGGGGAAGTTTAAAAGAGAGGGTGTTAGTCGGGGACCGAAGTATGATTTCTACACCCCACTAAACACCAGCCGTGCTCAAATTTTGGATGAAGCTTGTAATACCGAATTGATACGGCTCCCAGCTCCAGGACATACCCCGGAGACGGCAGATCAGTCAAAACATGGCAGGTACCATCGTAATTATGGTCATACCACGGAAGAGTGTTGGACATTGCGGAACAAGATTGAGGAGCTGATCCAGGCCGGGCATCTCGGCAACTTCGTACAAAGGGGTAACGGAAGTCGACCCTCCTATGGGCGAGGCCGAGGGGGAGGTCAAGTCCGGGCTCAAGTGGAACCTCGGCAATCGAATAAAGAAGGAGTGCAGCCAGACGACACTCGAAACAGGGAAAGAAACAGAATCAGAGGGGTTATTAATACTATAGCAGGAGGGTTTGCCGGAGGAGGAGCAACCAGCTCGGCCAGGAGAAGACACTTGAGGAACATTCGGGCGGTAAATGCGACAATGCACCGAGTGCCTCGGAGTTCTCCACCCATCACCTTTTCGGATGAGGATTTCGAGGGAGTTGATCCTAATCAGGATGACCCCATGGTAATTTCAGTGGAGGTGGCCAATTATATCGTCAGGAAAACACTGATAGACCAGGGGAGCTCCGCGGATATATTGTATTATTCTACCTTCCAGAAGCTCGGGATACCTGAGGAAACGATCAAGCTTTATCACGATCCGTTGGTCGGTTTTGCCGGAGAACAGGTTCACACCCGAGGATACGTGGAGCTGTTGACCACCTTCCGTGGAGATCTCGGATCAAAAACCATTATGGTCAGGTACCTTATAATTGATGCAGTAACTTCTTACAATATTTTGATAGGTAGACCTGCGTTAAACGAGCTCGGCGCTGTGGTTTCCACTCTGCATCTCACAATGAAGTTTCCCTCGGCGACCGGAAACATAATTGCAATAAAAGCTGACCAAAAGGTGGCAAGACAATGCTATTTGGATAGCCTAAAAGTTACCAGAGGAAGGGTGGTTGGCAGCAGTGGACATACGAAAAAGGATACAACATCAGTGGGCTTGGTGGAGCTTGATCCTCGACTTGATGTACAGGACCAAAGGCCGAAACCTATTGAAGAATTACAGAAATTTCAGCTCGCCGGTGAAGACCGGTGCACTAGCCTTGGAAGTAAACTTGGAGGTGAGGTCAAGGAGCAGATAACAAAGATGCTGAAGGACAATGCTGATTTGTTCGCATGGACTTCTTCAGACATGCCGGGAATTGATCCCAATTTTCTATGCCACAAACTGGCGGTGTACCCTGAAGCTAAGCCGATAGCGCAAAGGAAAAGGCGGGTAGGCGAGGAAAGGCGGAGGGCAATGAAGGAAGAAACTGTAAAGTTGATTGATGCTGGGTTCATCCGAGAAGTTGAATATACAACATGGTTGGCTAATGTGGTGCTCGTTAAGAAGGCTAATGGAAGGTGGAGAATGTGCACGGATTATACCGACCTAAACAAGTCATGTCCGAAAGATACGTACCCCCTCCCGAGCATAGATCGGCTTGTAGATGGAGCATCAGGATGTGGCCTACTCAGTTTTCTGGATGCCTACTCCGGGTACAATCAGATAAGGATGTACCCCCCTGATGAGGAGAAAACCGCGTTCATGACTGAGGACGCTAATTATTGTTATCAGGTGATGCCGTTCAGACTGAAGAATGCTGGGGCTACTTACCAACGGTTGATGGATAAAATATTTCAGGATCAGATAGGAAGAAACCTGGAAGTATATGTTGACGACATGGTAGTGAAGTCCGAAGATCCCTCCAAGCATGCCGCCGACCTTGGAGAGGTGTTCGGAAGAATACGGAAGTACAACATGAGGTTAAATCCTGAGAAATGAGTATTCGGAGTTAACGGGGGGAAATTCTTAGGATTCATGTTAACACATCGGGGTATTGAAGCCAATCCCGACAAATGCCGAGCTATTATTGACATGAGAAGCCCCCAAAACATAAAAGAAGTGCAGAAACTGACGGGGCGACTAGCATCACTATCACGCTTTATACCGAGGTTAGCGGAGAAAGCTAGGCCGTTCTTCAAATTGCTTAAAAAGGCCGCGCGGTACGAGTGGAATGAGGAATGCGAGCAAGCGTTTCAGAATTTCAAAGGCTTCTTCTCGGCACCTCCGATACTTAATCGGCCGACCCCCAACAAAGAATTACTATTGTATATGTCGGTGACCGAACATGCAATTAGCTCGGTGATGGTACAAGAAATGGGCAGGCAGCAGATACCGGTATACTTCATCAGCCGAATACTGCACGACGCTGAAATGAGGTATCAGACTATTGAAAAGTTAGCCCTGACTCTGGTCACATCGGCGAGAAGGTTACGACCTTATTTTCAAAGTCATGAGGTTATTGTGAAAACCGACCACCCTGTAAAGCAAGTCTTGAGGAAACCCGAATTAGCCGGACGAATGATCTCGTGGTCAGTCGAGTTGTCTGAGTTCGGTATAAGATACGAGCCTAGAGGGCCAATTAAGGCGCAATGTTTGTCTGATTTTGTCGCCGAACTTACTCCATCCGTCGATTCCAAAGACGGGGTCCGATGGACACTTTATGTAGATGGCTCCTCTAACACTAAAGGGAGCGGTGCGGGAATCATTCTGGAAGGTCCTTGTGGACTAATTTTGGAACAGTCTCTTAAAATCGACTTCTCAGTCACCAACAACCAGGCCGAATACGAAGCTCTTATTGCCGGGTTAAAACTAGCTAAAGAAGTGGGAGCGAGGCAAGTTAGGTGTCGAAGTGACTCACAGTTGGTTTCTGAACAAGTCTCGGGGGCTTATCAGGCTAAAGATCCACAGCTGGCAAGGTATTTGTACCAGGTAAAAAGATTGGCTGAATGCTTTCAAGAATTTGCGATTGAGCACATTCCAAGAGAAGAGAATTCTCGAGCTGACCTACTATCCAGATTGGCTAATGTCAAGAAGCTCGGGCAACATGAGTCGATCATCAGGGAAACAATACATCAGCCCAGTGTCGATCTTGATGAGGTTATGGTCGGAGACAGCCCGGATAGGGATTGGATGACCCCTATTTGGAATTATCTGACCGAAGGGACCTTACCCAGCAACCAGAATGAAGCAAGAAGGTTGAAGATGAAGTCTTCCCATTACATAATAATGGGAGGAGATCTATACAAGCGAGGATTCTCAACTCCCCTTTTAAAATGCCTCACTGCTGAACAGGCGAAGTATGTTATGAGCGAAATTCATGAAGGAGTGTGTGGCATGCATACTGGTGGAAGATCTATGGCAGCAAGAGTAATCCGGGCTGGTTATTATTGGCCCACTATGCGAGCTGATTGTACCGAGTATAGTAAGAAGTGTAATGAGTGCCAAAGGTTTGGTAGTCTGCACCATGCACCGCCAGAAGAATTGCACACAATGACGTCTCCATGGCCATTCATGGTCTGGGGAATGGATATTCTCGGACCTTTTCCAATGGGCAAAGGGCAAGTTAAGTTCTTACTAGTGGGTATAGACTACTTCACTAAATGGATTGAGGCGGAATCGTTAGCTAAGATCATGGCACAACAAGTACAGAAATTTGTATGGAGGAATATTATCTGTCGATATGGGATTCCTCACTCGGTGGTTACGGATAATGGAAGGCAGTTTGTTGATAGAAACCTGAAGCAATTCTATGAACAGCTTGGTATTAAGCATCGAGTGTCTTCAGTTGAGCATCCCCAAACCAACGGGCAGGCAGAAGCGGCAAACAAGGTTATCCTCGGAGAACTCAAGAAGAGATTGGGAAGAGCGAAGGGGGCCTGGGCTGAGGAATTGCCGAGCATCCTCTGGGCCTATCGTTGCACTCCTCAGTCAAGCACCAAAGAAACTCCTTTTAGGTTGACTTTTGGAGCAGACGCAATGATACCAGTGGAAGTAGGAGAGCCATCCTTTAGACGAATACTTCCCGACCAACATATGAATCAGGAAAGCATGGAAGTTGAACTAGATCTATCCGAAGAGGTCAGGGAAAACGCACGTATACAGGAGGAAGCTTGCAAGCAAAGAGCAGCACGGCGTTATAATTCTCGGCTTAAGCCAAGGAGTTTTGTTACTGGAGATCTCGTCTGGAGAAAGCAGAGTGAAGCAAGGAAGAACATCGGTGAGGGAAAGCTAGCTGCAAATTGGGAAGGGCCTTACCGAGTTACTGAAGCGTTGGGCAATGGAGCATATAGGTTAGAGAAGCTGTCAGGAGAAGCAATCCCTAGGACATGGAATGCTTCTCACCTCAAAAATTATTTCAGTTAGTTGATGTATACAAGGAAGGTGATGTACTCTTTTTCCTAACTCGGTCTTTTGTCCCAGAGAATATGCAAAAGAGGGTTTTGGCCGAGAAGGTTTTAACGAGGCACGCCTATCTGTTTTAATAAAGGGAAATTCTTTTTCATGGTTATGTTTATTAGCCTCGGTCAAGTGTGAATCGAGGAAATGAAAATTCGGTCAAGTATGAACCGAGGTCTACAACTAATACTCGGTCAAGTATGAACCGAGGTCTACAACCAATACTTGGTCAAGTGTGAATCGAGGAAATGAAAATTCGGTCAAGTATGAACCGAGGTCTACAACTAATACTCGGTCAAGTATGAACCGAGCGCTACAACCAATACTCGATCAAGTGTGAATCGAGGAAATGAATTCGGTCAAGTATGAGCCGAGGTCTACAACCAATACTCGGTCAAGTGTGAATCGAGGAAATAAAAATTCGGTCAAGTATGAACCGAGCATTCGAATTAAATTTGGTCAAGTCTGAACCAAAATTTTGTTTAAAATCGGTCAAATATGAACCGAGCATTCTAATAAAATTTGGTCAAGTTTGAACTAAATTTTTGTTAAAGACTCGGTCAAGTGTGAACCGGCGAATTGAAACTTGGTCAAGTATGAACCAAGGTTTCTATCGTAAACTCGGCCGAAAATGAACTAAGGATAAATTAAATCTTAGTCGAGAACGAACTACAGGATTATGTTAAACTTTTTGAAAGCGGTCAGATCGTCAGGAACCGGCAAAAGATTGTTATCATTGCTTAGAAATAAGTTTGAACAATACATCAAAGTAAAGAAAAGAAATAGACAGTCAACGAGATGGGCAGTCCGAAGCTGTAGGAATATCCTACAATTCTTCCTCGTCCACAAGCATACCATCTTTGACGTCTTTATTTACATCAAATGCCGAGAGCTCAATTTTCGGCAGTAAAAGATGCACCTGACGAAGTGCTTTATGGAAGCCCTCTACGTGCTCCTTCATTATTTGTTGCACGGCTTCCTGAACGTCAGCCTCAAGCTCGGCCTGTTTTTTCTTAGCTTGTTCCAAGTCTTTCTGCAAATTAGCAGCAAGGGCCGAGGATTCGGCTTCAACGCTCTTTGCCCAAGCAACCTCAGTCGTCAGGGCATCCCGCTCTTTTTCAACCACTTGCAGTTTTACCTCGGCAGCAGCGAGGGACCCTTTTAGTTCTTCTACTCGCCGTAGAAGAGCTGCTTGAGACTTTGCAACCTCGGCGAGTTCTGAAGAAGCCTTGTCTTTTGCATTGGTTGTTTCCAGAAGCTCGGCTTTAGCAGCTTTCAGGCGACGGTCACTCTCCTCAAACTCTTCACCACAGAGTGAGGCCATAGTCGCAGCACGCAGGCACATAGCTGACACAAAATCCAAAACAGCCTTGGGACCCAATCGTTGCAAAGCTTCTTTTTCCCCAACTTCCTGGATGCCGCTCCCAAAAAACCTGGCAATGTTCGGATCAATGCTCGAAGGTGAGCGTCTAATGGGAGACGGAAGGAGAGGTGAGCGAATTGAAGAATCCGGCTCCTCGTCGGTGGTCGGAAGCCGAGCGCGTTTGCTTGGGGGGCTTTGTGGAGAGGAGGTGATTTCCACAACTTCCGGTGTTGTCATTATCTCGGCACGCCCTCTCTCCTCTTTATCAGGGCGAGTCTGTAAGTTCTCGGTAGAAGGTCCTGCTGATGGGGCCATGTTCTTTATTGATCGCCAGTTGAACTTCCCCATCACCACTGCAGAGTAGAAAGTATGTATTAAAAACTCAGACAAGTATGGCAGCATAAGAAAAAAGAAACTTAGCACTCACGTGAAAGATCTTTGTTAGGAGTTGAAGAATAAGGGAGCCTAAGTAAGATTTTGCAGTTCAAGGGGCGAGGTAATTTATTTAACTTGTCGACATCCTCTTTCTCGGATGCCGACATATCCTCATAGCACCAAGACTGGAATTTGATCGGAGTCCGAGTCCAGTATAGAGGAAACCTGGGTCGTCCCTCCTCATTGAAAAACATCTCCGAGTAACCTTCGGCCGGGCGCACCTTAAAGAAACTTCCTTTGAAGTCTTTGTAGGATGAGGTATATGGACCGATTATTCCCTTTTTATTCATACCACTGAGAGAAATCCAGCCGATCTTATTTCCAAATCGGATCTGGTAGAAGTAGAGAAATTTTGGAGCAGTCGGTGTCATGTTCAGTTTTCTGCACAGGACTTCGAAAGCCTTTAAAAACGCCCAGCTGTTGGGATGAAGCTGAGTAGGAGCGACGTTCAACGCCCTTAAAACAGCGCACTCAAACTCCGAGAAAGGAAGGCCAACTCCCAGTGACTCAAATAATGTTTTATACATATAAGTAAAATGTGTTTGCCCTCGTTGTGCCGACATAAAAACGTGCTCATCTTCTGTACACGGCTCGGCAACCACGGCCTCCTCAGTTTGTCTGCTAGACAGAGAGATGGATTTCCTCATTTCCATGATCGATTCAGCAGTCCGAAATTTAGAGTGATAAGATCCAACTTCTCCCTTAACCCAATAATATTCCGGAAGTTGAATGTCGGGAACTGGATCTTTTCGCACCCTAGAAGTGATTTTTCGCGGGTTTGGTACGGTTACCTGCGCAGCACTAGCCGAAGATGAAGCTTCCTTTTCAGTCGGGAGGTCGGCCAGACGAAAATTCATCTCCCCGCTTGGAAAGGAGGAGTTTGATGGTGAAGGATCCTCTCCGATGCCCATAACTTCCCTCTCAACCAAGATTCGATGAGGGGACGACCCAGCTGATGTCTCAGATCCTCGGCTTGAACTCATAATGATTGAGAAAAATATGGAATAGAGCGTAGTAATTGAGAAAAAGGGGGAGTATAGAAGATGGCGTACCTGGAAAAATGACGAAAAGGTCGAAAAAAAAGGAGGTTAGAGATGACGGAAAGATTCAGAAAGGGATGAAAAGCAAATGAAGTTTAAAGTGAAAGGATGAACATTCGAGTCCTACACGTATATAGTGAAAACCCCTTCTCGAAAACAAGCAGATTAATCATGAATTTAGGGAGCCAATCGTCACCATTGGGGAACGTGCTTCGACTGATGAAAAGACGCAGCATTAAATAACGCTGCACGTAGCCGTACGTGTAAGCACGTTACCGTTTCGGAAACCGAAACGACAAAGAGCCTCTGGAAAGGTTTTGGAAGCCCTAGGGGATTGGAACGATTCAAATTCCAAAAAAATTAGTCTTTAGTCAGTCACGTGATTCGGAGCCCTCTTGTCCAAATTGGACTCGAGGCTCGGGGGGCTAGTGTGCGGGCCTAAATGAGCATGCCGAGATTACAAGTCCGAGGTGGATGGATGCCCCTTTGTCTCACTTTCCGGGCTCATATACACCGAGTTATAATTCGGATGCCGAGCTTAAGCGCGACGAGCCGAGTAATACATCGGTTATTGAATGATAGGGTCGAATAATCAAAGGGTCAGATGATCGTCCGACTGAATAACATCTCGGACATATAGCCGACTACGGGTTTTTCCACGGAAACTGTATTGCCCCAAAAACACCAGATTAGGAGTAACAGTTATGGGATCATAGTTGTTACGGAATCATAACCGCAGGACGAAAAATCAGGGATCATGCGAAAAGAGCGTGATACTCCATAATGATCATTTATGAAATATCCCGATAAATGAGGGATTATAGGGATAAGGTGAAAAAAAACCTTAACGGTCAGGGAAGGTCAATAAAAAAGGAAAGAGGATAAGCAGAAGGGAGGATTGCACTACACAAAAATACAAAGGTTGAATAGTTTTCTCGGTCTGGAAACGGAACATTTTCTTTGACGGAACACTTATCATTCAAGTAGATTTTTTGTCAAACTTACTTTTATAAAAAGAATATCCAAACATAACAACTTACAACAATCTTACTTTATCTAAACTTTATTTTTACAAACTTTATTTATTTTAACTTAATTTTATAAAAATAGAAACAAAACTGCACTACATCTCTTGATCCAAGAGAATGACAAAAGGAAATAGATGAATACATTTGATGTCTCATGATTGGAATACTCCTCCATTCGATTGGGCCTGAAATTGTTGGTAGTCATGTTGTACACGAGTATGCATGATGCCCATTTTGAACCTACATTTATGCGCTCTTTAATATAATTGATCCGGAGTATAAGGTCAAAAAAATATTATGATAATGAGAATGAAAGTCTTTTTTTTTCTTTTCCATTCTTCTATTCTTAAAATTAAACGGAACCAATTAAGAATTAGTCAAAATCCGTAAAATAGTGTTATAATCAATTCAAAACTTTACCGAATTAGTCAAAAATTAGTCAAATGGTTCAAACTATTCTTAATTTTCTTCTATTGTTAGGACAAAATAGCATCAATTTTTTAAAATTTGTTTGTTTCTATATTCTAATATTATATAAATATTATTATTTTACATAATTATTAATAATTATAAACTTACTTAAGAAATACTATCATGATTAATGGATTATTAATTAGCTGTTTTGGATTTACTATATGATTATGAATTAATATTAATTTATTTATATTTAAATATTATACCATGAAACTTATTAGTAATATTTTTTAATTTTTTATATAATATAAAATTAAAATATATTAATTTTATTACTATTGATTTTATTATAGTTCACTCATAATCTAGCCAATAAACCTTGAATCCATACCTCGCTTGATTTAATGCCAATCCATTTTCAAAACATTGGTCTTTTGCGTATTTGGTGCATTTGAAATTGGTTCTTTAGGGAAGCCACTTTTATCAAGATGGGAAGAATAGGCTTAATTTCACACTCAGGACCAAGGAAGTGGCTGTGGATCACTGTATTTTCCTGACCTTTTTGCTTTCACTTATTTTATTTACCACCCCCCCAAAAAAAACAAAAAACAAAAAACCACCATTTTATGGGGGTAAAACTTCTTTCGATATTTTTTTAATCTCAATTTCTTTTATGAAAAAAGTCTACTTTTTTCATTTTAGTTTGGTAAGGTTATTTTGGTCTTATGATATTATGAATACACATATCAAATAAAAGTTATACAAATATTTCATTTAATTCTTTTGGCATGCCAAACATATTTTAGCTCATTTCTATGCCTTTTTGTTTTATTTTCATTGTCCTTTCTTTTTTCTATTTCACTCCTTTTAAAAACTCTTAACTTAAAACAAATTACCTCTAATCCTTTTTATAAGATACTTTTAACTAATTAATGTAAATTAAAAAAATTAGTTTCATTCTTAAAATTCTAAAAAAAAGATCAAACATTTATTTTTTACCTCTCTTAATTAAAATAATATAACCTTCATTAAATTAGATTATCAATCATTATTACAAGGGAAATGGTGTAAAACCAATTAAAATATAGGTTAAAAATATTACTTATATCAAAATTAATCAATCAAATTCCAGTCTAACAAAAACTCCACTTCTCTAAATAATAATTTATGAGATTAAAAAGTAAATGATTAGGAATAAAAAGAATAGTATTATTTAATATTACGAGGTGCCTTTTATAAAAAAATCAAATAAATCTTCTAAATGGTATTGGTAACTTATAAAAAAACCAAAAGAAATAACAAATATCATTCAATTTGACAATTTTTTTATCCTATGTTTGGTAGAGTACTGAAATAATTTTCAAGTGTACTATTACTTAAATGAATAAAAAATATGAAAAGGTGAACATGCTTCTATGAGATTCAAATACGTAGATATAGGATGTATTACAATCTTATTTTCCAAACAAAAAATCTTTCATCAGTCGCACACCATTAGAAACCTTCACAATTTTTGTTATTATTGAAATCTCTAGCAATGCTTGATCTGCCTACTCATGACAGATGATTGCGAATACATTCATTCATGACTTTAAGTTAATGATAATTAAGGAAATAAATTTTAAAAATCAATTAATTCAGATACCAAAATACTGATGAACATTACTCCTATCTTGTAATATGCTTTATGTTGGATATATAGTGTATATACATGGACGTTATATATGTTATATTATGCAATTAACTCTTCTATGTAATCCTGCTTTTATCAAAGTTTGAGTTGGTCTAATCATGGTGTAGCAAGAAAGTCACTATACTGCGTGAAAAGCGACCTTTAATTATTGGATTTTGGATTTCAAAGGTGAGATCATTATGGGTGATCACCGATTTACCACTCAAAAACACAAATCACGCATCAACTATTTTATGACTGTCACCTTAAAATTTGATATGTGAAATACATTTAAAGTATATAAAAAAAAGACTGGATAAAAAATTAAATTAAATTTAAATATTTCAAATCAATTACCAATATAAATATGAATATCAACATGTTAATCAATATCAAATATTAAATATATAATAAATTACACTAATCACAAATAGCAAATATTGTGATTCATTTTTTTAAACTCCGTATAATCCATAGAAGTCCATTCATTTAAAAAAAAAATCTTATTTCTGTATATTTTACACAACCATTTTGATAACCTGTTTATATTATTCTTTGAAACATATATAATGTCATCATTCGTTTTTCTAAAAAGTTAATTAATTTTTAATCAAGTTCAATTGTTTTAAAAAATATATATATTTTTTTCTGACCTTAATTTGCTTAAAACAAAATTAATAACAGAAAATAAAAAAATAGTACCATTAAAATTTTCCAGATTTTAAGATGATAACTCTAATTAATTTTTTATGGTAAATAAAAAATATTGACTACTGCTTTTTATCAATTCATTGTAATCACCGCTTGACCCCACCGAATGCATGTGGCATGTGCAAGACACCGAAAAAACTCGACTGTAATAATAAGTTACCTCATCAAGGGCATTTTAGTCACTAAACACGTATATAATCTTCCCAAGTTATGAGCTCCCTACATAGCGGAAGCTAACTTACAAGCTCATTTCAGGCATATCGATCCGTCATATCCATCTTCTTCTTCATACAGAGAAGCCTGCACACACACACACTCTCTCTCTCTCTCTCTCTCTTCACTATAGAGAGCAAAAGACATGGCTTTCTTGCCATTGTTAGTGGTTACTGTGATTCTTGCCGTTGCCTCGGCCGTTAACTCCTGCTCGCCGTCAGACCGGGCAGCACTTCTGGCCTTCAGAGCCGTACTGACCGACCCTTACTTGGGCATCTTCAACTCCTGGACGGGCAGCGACTGTTGCCTCAACTGGTACGGCGTCATCTGCGACCCAACCACCCGCAGTATCACTGACATCAACCTCCGTGGAGAGTCTCAGGACCCGATCTTCCAGAAGGCTGGCCGCTCTGGTTACCTCAATGGTTCAATATCGCAGGAGATTTGCCGCCTCCATAGCCTCACGAGCCTAATTCTCGCTGACTGGAAGGGAATCTCCGGGGAGATTCCATCCTGCATCACCTCCCTCTCCTCCCTCCGAATCCTCGACCTCATCGGTAACCGCCTCACCGGTGAGATACCGGCAGACATCGGCAAGTTGCAGGGGCTCACCATTGTGAACCTCGCGTACAATGCCATATCGGGCAAGATTCCGGCGTCTATTGTCAACCTCGCCGGCCTCAAGCACCTGGACCTCAGCAACAACCAGCTCACCGGCGAACTCCCCTCCGATTTCGGCAAACTCGGTATGCTGAGTCGGGCCTTGCTGAGCCGAAACCAACTCACCGGTCTGATTCCGACTTCCATATGCAAAATGAATCGCTTAGCTGACTTGGATTTATCAATGAACCGGATCTCCGGTTCGATTCCAGACAAACTCGGCAAAATGCGGGTTCTCTCCACTCTCACTTTGGACTGCAATTCTCTGTCGGGTCAAATACCCGCAAGCTTGCTAAGCAATCGGGGCATGGGCATCCTAAACCTGAGCCGAAACGGGTTGGAAGGCCCCATACCCAACGTCTTTGGGTCTAAATCATACTTCATGGTATTGGATTTATCCCACAACAACTTGAAGGGTCCGATACCCAGTTCGTTATCGTCATCCAAGTTTGTCGGGCACTTGGATCTCAGTAACAATCACCTTTGCGGGACCATCCCGATCGGGTCTCCATTTGACCACTTTGATGCGCCGTCGTTTAGCAACAACGATTGTTTGTGTGGGAACCCATTGAGCACTTGCTGAAGAGCCAAAGTCGGGTGCCCGAATAAAATGGATCGGGTTCGGTGAGATTTAAGAAGGGGTTACTGATCTATTATTATTGATTAGAGTGAACCGATAAGTGTGATGTATATTTTAAGGTTATTGTGTTTTCTTTTTTCTTGGTTAGAGAGGACGAAGGTGAGAGGAACTGCATATGCATGCACATGCTAAAGAGCATAAGGTACATGCTGAGGAGCACAAGGTCTGAGGGAAGAAAGATGTGTTAGTGATAATGTGAGAGCAAAGGTCAAGCAAGTAATGAATATTATAGTGTGTGGCATGTGAGGTTTACAGGTTGATAATGTAAAATATTTGGATTATAATGGATCCATTAATTGTTGTTCTATCAATCTTGATTAATTTGCCTAATTATTGAATAATAATAGTCGTTAGAATAATAAGTTTAACCTTGATTTTTGTATCAACCAAATAAAAATGATTGAATAATATGATAAATAAGGTTTGGCCCGGGAACATTTGCTTATTTATCAAGTCAATTCATTGTCTAACTCAAATCATTATATGTTTACTGTTTTGATCCTTCAAAGAATACAAGATTGTTAATTTTATACTCACTAGCATATTGTTAGCGGTTCAAGCAAACATTATCGGCATTGTTGGCAATTCAAGCAAGAAATGCCGATTGCAAGCATTGCCAGAAGTAAACAAACACTACCAATACTAACAGTTAAAATTGAAAACTACCAACCTTGTCGACGGTTAATATCAACCGCGAGCAATGCTAGTGTTGATTTTCTCAACTGCTGTCATTGCTGGCGGTCAAGAGAAAAACTATCAGCAATGCTGGTTGTTCGCCTAAACTGTCATTGGAATGCTAGCAATGTTGGTGGTTTAAATTCACATCCTAATTTGGGGCTGTGTCAAAAATTCATGAAAAGCATATATTATTTGCCAACAATTGGAGACATCCAGATTCGGTGTTGTGTCACTTAAATAATAAGAATTTTTTAATAAACTAAATGATAAGGATTTTTATAGCACAAAACAGAAGTGCGCGTGTATACATATAGCGCAGCAATCAGAGATCAAGGGATTCAAGAGTGGTCAAATTTAACTTGACCCATAAAATAACTATAGCTCCGCCATGTTTAGTAAGAACGGGCTTGGATTTATTTTATATCTAAGTTCAAAAGTTGGGCTAGGACTTCAATTTTACAAAAGAGGCAAGCCTTCCCAAGTCCCAACTCTAGTTTTTAACTATTTTTTTTTATAAGGAATTTAGATTCTATCTTGTTCATTTTGGTTTAATCACTTAAATATTAAACCCACATTGTATCACAAAAGAAAAAAAGAAAATTAAACCCATATTTGAGATAAAGTAAATTTATCCCTAAACTCATGTTTGAGCGAAACCACTATTAACTTGCATTTTGTTTTGTGTTGAACCAAACCCATATTTGGCAAACTAGTTTCCAAAGACAACCTGAGGTGTTATGAACCTTTTAGAACTCATACTCTAAATTTCAAAGAAAATCAAATTTAAAAACAAAAGAATGATATGCATAACTTTAATAAATCAATACTCCCATCGGTTCATATTATAAGGGTTATTCTATAACACTTATAAAAACTCTTATTTGATTCAAAATATAAATGGTTATAGAATTTTTTTTTTGTAGAAGTTTACTTTTTTCACCCCTATTATTATGTCTCGTAAGTTGGAAAAGAGATAGAGGGGATGAATTTTCAAAATAACTTTTATTGATAATTAATAGGGGTAAACTAGAATGTGAGGTTTTTTTTAATAATTTTAATACGTGCAACTAATTATTTTAATAAGTGTGAAACAATTAAAAATTCTTATAATATAAATTGGAGGAAGCATATCAATATATTATATAATAACCAATTTCATTGTTGTAAATTACTTTCTCCAATTCGTAAAAACCATCATTTTATGGTTTTCAATATTTTTTTCATAATATTTTTTATTTTAGAATATTAATGAAGTATTAATTACATTTTTTATTGTTTTACCATTTATCAATACTCTAAATGTGTGATACAAATTTAAGTAAAGGACATTTTAGTAAAAGATTATTAAAATTTACAATAATCTATATCATTTAACAACTTTTTTAATCTATGTGAAAAATCCTAAAAATGACTTTTTTTTACCAATAGGATGAAATTAATGCATAACTACTTGACGGAGGCCAAAAGAACCTACATTTTTTGTATGAAGCACATTTAATGTAACTAGATTTGTGGGTTCATTAAATAGTTTGTAAATGTACATATGATCCTAGTGTGGGCATAGGGTTTCCCAATACATGATAAGGTTTCTACTTAGGAGCTGATGCTGTGTAGTTTTGGCAAAACGGTGATGCTCATATATTTTCAATGTGGGCCCAAATAAAATAGGCATTGCACTTGCACATGACATGGCTCAGAGTTGTATTTGTTTTTATTTGTAAGCTTCACATAAAATTACAATGAAGCGAAATTACGGTATGATTTAATTGTGTGTATCATTTTGAGAATGCTTCCAACAATCTTTTTAGACTACGAGCTCACAAGAAAAAATCTTTCTGATTTGGTGTAAAAGAAAATGATCTCCCCTTTAAATTGTTCATCCAGATGATTAGCAATTAACAAAGTGAATGTATGTAATTAAAGAGAATTAGGAAACAAATTATATATTATATAATTATACACTAAAGACAGTGTGCGCGTGCACATGCATGCGTGAGGCTTGTTTTTTAAGAGAATTATGTAATTTTATTAAGAGGACATATGCAGAGCCAGAGCCTCATATATTCTTAAATTTTACTCCTCCTATTTTTAAAAATTGTCACTTTCAAGTTTTGAGATTTTTTACCATATTTGTCATTTTAAAAATTTAATAAAATATTAATTATTTATTTCACTATTTCATCTCTCATTAATGCCAAATGGATTTAAATTAAGATTATTTTGATAAAATACTATTAAATTTTATAATATTTTAGGTTATTTAATAATTCTCTTAATTTATACTCTCTCTCTTCCTTAATATAAGGGATAATTAAGAGAATTTTTATGTTTCAAAATATAAGAAATAAGGAGAGTTTGTCTGGTATATTTAATAATTTTTTCCAAAAATACCCCTAATTAATATAGTATTTTTCTAATTATATTAATTGCATGATGTAAAAGTTGTTAATATGAAATGAAAGTATTTTTAGAAATTATTTTATATTTCAAACAAATTTATTACTTTCCTTCATCCATGTAATTTTATCTTTTATCTTTTATATTAAGAAATAGAGGGAGTATAAAAAAATTATAAATCAAATAAAATATTAATTTGCATTAGCTAATTCCCAAATCTTGGCTTGGCCTTAAAAGAAAAAAAAAAAAATCACCGAATCTTGGCACCGTTAAATGTCCCAGTACATGCCTCTATCCATAGATCTAACATTAATAAGGCCAATTCATTTCCTTAAAAATTTATGAGCATGGCCACACACTTCACTACAATGTAGGCACCTCCCACATAAATGAATAATTTTACACAACTTTTCCCGGATCAATCAATATACTGAGTATTACAAATACCACTATAAAAATAAAACATATTGCATTATTGTTTTACTTTATTTAGGCCTTGAAAACCATAAAGGAAAATTACATACCCGCGCATGTGAAACTTTTCTAGTTTAGACGCATTCCATTTATAAAAATTAATCAATCACATAACGTGTTAAAAGTTGCATGTTGAACCGGTTGAAGCATCTATCTAAGATTTAATAGTTAGATTGGGATTGAATCCTAGTTAGATCAATTATGAATAAATTAATGTATTTTAAATAATATTGATGAAAAATATAAAAATATATTCATCATAATAATAAAATTGATATTTAAATTAAGATAAAAACAATAGTTTGGTATAATAATTAAGCAACATTTAACATAAATAACATATCTTTACAAATGTTATACTTTTTTAAATTAACAAAAATCTAAAAAAAAAAGAGGAAAATCAATTTATATTATCACGTAATGAAAATAAAAATACAAGAAAAAGACATATGATTCACATTTCTTATTGAGATTAGTTATGAATTTATTTTGATAGATATTAGGATGCTTTGGCATAAGGAGAACTCAAGTGCTGTTTCTTATATGCTTTTCATCATGTTTTTAAATAAATAAATGCCACCTGTTTTATTTGTTCAACATATATTTTATCTTACTTTTTTTTGTTTTAATGATGTTAGATCAAAGTTAGCCAAAAAGGTTGTTAAAATTATTTAATAAAAAAAGTCTCGCAAGTTTGGGCCTTTTGGGATCCCTCAAATCTCTCCTCATATAGAGGACAACTCTGCTATTTCCAAAATGTGGCTACGAGCATCATCGAAGTTTTCCACCATCCAGCGTTATTGAACAGTGGCTTCCCAATCCTTGTAGCCCACGTCTTCTTCCGCCATGTTCTCACTAGAGGTCTCATCAGAGAATTTTTTGTTGGCTTTCTCAGTAAGTGAGGATTAAGAACTAAAACTTTGATCCATGATGATGGTTAATGAAAGAGAGACATGGAAATTAAAGTTTATTAGATGGAAGGCCAATGAGAAGGTGTTTAGACTTAAGAGAGAAATCAAAGTTTAGATACGAAGGAAGATTCTAATGGTGATTATGCGAAAAAGTAAAAGTTTGTAACCTATATATTTTTTTCAACATTAACATCGTTAAAAGTAAAAAAAGGACATGAAAAATGAATTTAATAAAAAAATGACACATGACATCAGCTTATTAGATAATAATATAAAAGCATATATATAACAGCACCTAAGTTTTTTCATTATCATAATTTTCATAGTGACTTGTATTATAGTTAATTATAAAAGTTTAATTTAATATATATATATACATTAAATATTAAACATATATAATAATAACAATTTCTAGCTTAGATGGTGGAAGTGATTGTAGGTTCAGGATGTGTATGTATTTTTATATTTATATATATATATATATATATTAAATGTCACCTCTTATGTAGTAAGAGGAACCTTAATTATACCCTTATCTATTTATTGAATTACATATTAAGAAATTTAAAACAAATTCAAGCATATTGATTATATTTCTTGATTTATTTACTTAAACCTTAAAACATCACATGAGAAAAGAAACGGAGGGACTAAAAAAAACATACATGTATAATTTAAGAGCGTTTATGCAAGGTTTTCGTGGCCACAAAATAAGATATATCAGCAACACCACACCTTTTTTTTTTTTTTACCCAACCAATGAAGAATTAAAGATCTGAGGCAAATTTTAACTAAATAACATAATTCTATCCAGATACTCATACGTACATACGCACATATCTCCGAGGCAGAACTTGAAACCCACCCTCCTCAAGCACAAGGGCCACCTGATGTTATCCTGAATTAGAGAAATCCAGCCCCATTTTTGCCACATGCTTATCAGTTTATAGTAAACAATTAACGCACTACCATGAACAATGAATCAGTGCTAACCATCATCAGCCGTGCCCTTTATCTGAGCTTTATAAACTATCTCACATATCAGTTCTGTAACATAAAAGCTCTGCACCTAGTCATGGAAGTCGAAAACAAAACTAAAAAACACAACAGATTAAATCCATACATATCAGATGCCCTCGAACTTACATCCAAAGAAAGCACTATTTGAGTCAAAACTTGTGTTCTTTTAATGTATCTAACATAAGTTTTTCCTTTCTATTTTTACTCTCAAACATTTGCTACTCGTTCTGTTAGTTACATAACTTCCAGCCCCTCAACCTTTTGTGTGTTCATCCAATGTCTTTTTGTTCCCTCGTCACATTATGAAGGGAAGGAATTACTTAAAAATACACAGAAAGTAAAGACTGAAAAGGAAGACAAATGAATCGTTAAATGATAATCTCACTTCTCTTATATGGAGATACTTCATCTTCCCGAACCTTTCAAACCAAAAAATAAAAGCAACAACATTCAAAACTTGAATTTTCCTACTTTTCCTTTCGTCCTAACTAAACAAGAGAGCGATTCCAGTGAAACCTTCTCTTTCCTTTCCTTCTTTGTTATCCTCATCCAAACATATAACATGCAACGGGTGACTGCAAAAAGCAACAAAGGAAACCTCCAAAATATTCAAAAACAGAATAGCAATTTGTATTCATAACCTCCTGTCAACAACTTTGGGCAAAGTAAAAGAACCAGAAAAAGAATAGCCAGCAAGGTTTTCTGACATGAAAATGTGAGACGAATGACAAATCTCTCTCAAATGGTAAGTTTTAACGGACTACCATTTCACAATATTGATTATACCATTTCCAGGATCCAAAATCATCATTACGTGGTGACCATAAAAAAATGGAATGTTGAATACACTGCATGTGTAATTGAAAGAGAACATTCCAAGATGTATCCAAGCCAACCAAATATATACATACATATATATTAAAAATTAAACAGCGCATGCCAAAATTGAGCTAAGTAACAACCATCAATCCTCTTCGTCAATCACCTTTGTGCCCAAAACGTTCCATTCTTCTTGAGGAACATCTGCGACAGTGACTAATGAATAAAATTCCTCCTTAGCATCCTCTTCATTTCTTTCGCGTACTATGCAAACATGTATTCTCCGTGGGACACTTCGAATTCCTTGGCTCCACACAAGTTTGTTAAGCTTGACATCAACTCTCACATCAGTTGTTCCCATTGCCTTTTGGGCAAACTTCCTAATTTCCTTATTAGCCTTTGGAGCCGTCTTTTTGAATGTGCTGCACAAAATTTAGCCATAAAAAATACACTAGATGACACAAAGGTACACAAGATCTACAAGGAAAGTAATCAGACACTATTCTGAAGCATATCAAGCACTGGAGGCTAAAAACTGATAGCAGAGACATGACTGAGCCATTGTGTTTGCTTCTTATGCAACATAGCAAATACAGGGCATATTTTTATTGAATATTTTGATTAAGATTAGAAGGTTGAAGCTTTCTTCAGGAATCTGAATGCATCGAAAATGATTGCAGAATGCAGATAGCAGATTACTGCAACAGTGTTATATCTCAACCACTGTAAAATCTGGAAATGATGTCTACTATGCTTTTTTCCAATTTCCCAGAATTAAGAACATAAATTGATCACTAAAATCAATACAACAATTATTATATTAAAAACAAACAAAGATGAAGGTTGTTAGACGTATGGTAATGGGAACAGTGAATGTGTGGATGATACAATATATGCTCTGAATAAGTCATAATCAAATAACTAAATCCTGTCAATGCTTCACACGAAGGATAAGTTAGCTTATAGTCTCGATTTGAAGTTAGAAAGCAATTTAGATAGTACCTATATCTACGGTTGAATACAACAAAAGCATAGCTTGATATCACCGCAACAGCTAAGTAATCAAGGACCATTCATCAAGTCAAAACGTGACCTAGGCAACATTCTTGTTTGAGTTTCGTTTTAATATTTCAGAGTGGCTAGGAATAGAGTACCTCGTAAGTGAACATATTCAAAATCCTCCCACATTGCCAATCATAAGATCGATCAAATTACCAGACAAACATGTCTATAGGTACTAAAAACACAGAACAGAATAAATAGACTCTATCAGACCAGTATATTGAGTATGTATTGAGTTTTGTTGCTTAAGAATGTTTTGATGCCAAAGCTTGGGAATGTAAGACCAGCAAAGCTATATGCGACGAAGAACAGTTCAAATGGAAAATCTGTTTAGACCCTATTAACAATGCCTTCTTCTGAGCATCAGAATCAAATGAACTAACTCAAACAGTCTACTCGAATAGAATAGAAAGCGAAATAGAAATGGCCAAGTCAACTCATCATCCATGCAAGCGCTTGTGAAGGTTGACCGTATACTCTCTGGTGACCACCTACTCCTTTCTTCCTTTCGTCCTCTTCTCCACCATTTTTTGCAGCTTCACGAATCCCAAGCGTCGACGTCATCTAACGGTACCGAACAAGCCGTATAACTCCATATTTGTATCTAACTTCTAAAGAGCCCTCAGCGTTTCACTGAACTACTAAAATGCCATTCTTCCCATTTGATTTGGATCCGGTCACATCCGGGTTTTTGTTGAGCCCAAACAAATGTCGATCAGGCCTGTTATTAAATTCTTGAGTCCAAGATAGATCAAATGCATACTGAACAAATCACAGGGGAAAAAAAAAAGCATATAATACTCCGAAATGGAGATGTTTAAAACACATTACAATCTAAAAAATATATTGGTGTTGATTTGTTTAACTATAAAATTAAACTTGCAGAGCATTAATTTACATTAATAAGATTATAGAACAGAGTAAAGATTTTGACGAAGGACGTTAATATTAAGGTTTTGCTGGTCACTGGGTATATCATGTAGTTTAAATGAAATATCAACGTCGATTAATTAACATTTAATATAAAATCACAAAATCTGCAACAATTAACAGTGCGTGTAACTCAATCTTCACTGCAACACCATAAAATCATTTATGTCATATGATTGTGTGAGAGAGATATAAAGAGGTTGAAATTCATTTTCTTGTGATTCATTGAATATTTTGATTTATATAAATTTTGAGCTTGATCTGCATAAGTAAATACTACTACCAAAATTAAGAATCAATTTGCTGACGCGTAAGATATACAAAATAAAATCCCATAATCAATATGGCGATCTAATTGGTGGATGATACATAAATATTTTTGCTAGCTAGCTATGAAACCTGTAATAATCCTAATAAGTCAACCTATGTGACATGATTATGCGATAATAACCTAGAGAAAGAACAAAATGATGAAGCTATATATTCGAGTGGAATCCAATAAACAAAATTCACTCTTTATCTCTCTCTCCCACCGCCACTCCTCTATAATATTATAACAGTAATGTAGGGAATGCCGACTTGATATCGTAATAACAAGATGGAAGAAAGAATCTTAAAAGTGGCAAGCTTCATTTGCTAAAAGTGGCAAACTCTATGATTAGGTGTGATTTTAAAGTTATTAATAAAATGTTTATTAGGACGCAGTAATAATGTTAGTGAGTTAGTGACTACACCACTAAAGGTAGCCACTATGTCCATTTGGCATGCCCTTCTCCATCTTTCTTCAAAATGACTAAAAAGAACTAACCGCAAGATAATTAAATTAGTGGCTAAAATAAGGAGTAGGTGAGAGTGAGAGAGGGAGATTCTATTGTTGAGGAAGAGAGAATGGAAGAAGAACTATTGCATGGATCCTCTAGAGTTCTTGATGATAAAATTTTTTCTTTAATATAAGATTTTTGTTTTGAATCACGTGAATTAGTGAATTAATAATGAAAGTTAAATTAGTTAACTATATTGATTTTTCTAAAAATTATAACATTTTTTAAAACTTTCTTTATTTACTTAATTTATTGTTCTTTTTCTCTCTTTAGAATATACTCCCTCCGTTCCTTAATATAAGGGACAATTGTGGGAGTTTCCGTGTTTCAAAATATAAGGGACACATGGGGTTTGTCTGGTGTATTTAATGATTTTTTCCCAAAATACCCCTCATTAAGATAGTATATTTCAATATAATTCATTTGTATTAATTGCATGATGAAAGAGTTATTAACATTAAATGAGGGTATTTTTGGAAACTACTTTATATTCCTGATAAATTTATTATTTTTCTTGATCTGTGTGATTTTGTCCCTTGTCCCTTATATTAAGGAATGGAGGGAGTATTAAATAGGGGTATTCTCTATAAATGCATAAGAAATATTATCTTATATACTATAAATGATCCTATATTAGAATCAAAGTAAAAGATCCTACATTTAGGTTTAGGGGAGCATTTGATAGACGATAAGGTAATTATTTTTTAGAAAAGGAGTTTTTCATACTTAAAAGCTTTTTCATTCCCATTTTAAACTAGATAAGTTGTTAGCATTCAAAGAGAATAACGTAAAGATTTGTGGTATTTGCATAGACATATCCAGAGCTCACTTGTCCTTGTTCTTTTTTTCTCTACTGCTACAACTCCAAGAATTTTATGATAAAGAATTTTAGAGGATCCAAATACCAGAACTAAAAGGAGGACAAAAAATTGAATAACAGAAACGTTGATTCAGCATCTCGTTCTCAGTGAATTACATGAATTTTAATATTGAGTCTAATTAAAAATAAACTTTATTCTGTATTTCAAATAAGAAACCAATGTAATCCATCAAATATGAGTTAAATGAGCAAATTTAATAAATTAAATACGTTTTCCACATATCATATACTTTTCCTATTTTAAAACAATTGTTATTTTGAAGTTATGTATGTTGATTAAGAAAACTAATAAATAGTTTGACTGTATTTTACTATAATATTCTTATTAATTAGTATATAGTGCTCTTTAATGTTTCTCTTTTCTTTCATTATTATTTAAATGTAAACTTGTTAAAAATAATTAATATTATTTTAAAAATTATAAAATAACAGTTATTTTAACTCAGAAAAAAGTCCAAAGTAATAACAATTATTTTGAAATGGAAGTAGTATAATATAAAATATAAAAAATAAATCATATTATTTATGACTTATTAATAATAATATGTTATTATGTGTGTGTATGTATAAACACAGTGATGATACGTTTTATTCTTGGAAGCGAGAGATTCTAATAGTGAGTGGGGTGGGGGAATTAAGATAATCATCAATTGTGACTTAAAAAAGTCCACACAGTGAGCTGCAGCCCGACAAATCTTGTCATTAATTAGCGATGCTTTCATTAACCAAATGTTGTTAAAGCATGCAAACACAACAATTACTTCCCAGCTCTCCCCTAATTATTTCTTTTTTTTTCTCTCTCTCCTTTTAAATGTGAAAAGTAGGAGAATCATAAATCAATTCATCAGCACCTAATTGCTGTGTGTTTGTGTGTGTGTGTGTGTGTGTGTGTTTTTTTTAAATAAAAAAAAATTCTGGAATCCTATGCTGTGGATATTTTAATCTTTTATATTCTTTTTCTGGTTATTGAAATGTCTCTCCTTCTAGATGTAGACCATCCATTGAAATAATTGAATAATCTTTTTTACCATTACCATCATTCAATTCAATTTAATTTTCTTGATTTTTCATTATTTGGCCTTAGGAAGTACTCCATTACAATTTATCACCTGTTCCTTTGGCTCAAAGGTAACCTGCTTTTCTCAATTTATAGTTAGTTGTTTAACTAATTCTAATTGTTTAAGAAGTTTACTTGTTTATCACCAAAATAGATCAAGACCTGAAGTTTGTTTGGATCATATTATAGGTTAACATATTATTAAATTAAAATTGAAAATGAAAGTTGCAAAAATTGAAATTAAAATTTTAAGTGTACCGAAAAATATAAACACATCGCGTGGGATTGACGCATAAGATTGGCATGCTTCGCAGGGAGACTACAAAATCTACTATAACTAGCAGCCTTCTTTATCTCCTCCTTTCCTGCCTTTTTAATGTATTGGAAGGACCAAAATACCCCCCGACCAAAAAAAAATCCTCCCTCCTTTCTTCATCCCATTCCCCACGATTTTTTGCAAGTTTCATTAATTTTATTTTTTCCTATAAAAATTCATATTAATTTTATTCATACAATTATATGGATATATCTATGCACTAATTTCTTTACCTTTCATACCAGCAATTATTAGGATTGGTTAAATTAAACAAATGATCCTAATTTTTTTTTTGTTGGGCTGACTTCCTCCCTAGTGATGAGCAATATTACGATGTGCAGCCTGTAGAAACATCAGCCAACCATAGCCGTTGGATCACCACATCCCTCCAGATTCTTACTGCCGATATAATTTTATTTTATTTAACTTTTTTTTACCAACTTATTTTGTTTAATTACCTTATTCAGTAAAAAAACAAAAGTAAGAACCCAAAGGCCAATCCACGTACGTTTCCTATTTGCAGGAATTTCCACTCAAGTTTTACGTCATTTTCACTGAAGCAGCACACACCTGGCGCAGCATCATTGGCTCACCAAAGCAACAACGAGACGATGCATCGCAGGCGTACTCGCCATATCGTCTCAATATATCGAGATATCAACGTCACATGTCATATCCGTGGGTCCCTCAAACTTTCCATCATCACCATCATCGAAAATTCCATTTTCAAAGTACAACTAAATGACCATTGTGCCCTCAAACTCTCGCCGAATTTACCCGTAGACGCATCTCCCTCCCTTGCCGAATTCCCGAGAAGCACCATCGATAGGGAAAAATATTAAAAAAAAAAAACCAGAACAAAGACAGAATATCGTAAATCACAATAATTTATCATTTCCAAACCAAAAGAAAAAAATATAGAAACATTAAAAAAAAATCGTTTGATCGGAAACAGGATCACAGAGAATTAATTCATCTTGGTTACAATCTCTCCGTCCTACACACGTACAAACTTTTTTTTTTCTTCTAACAACTTTCCTTATCTCTGAGCGAGAGAGATTGGAGGATCAGCACTCGATCGCTCGGAAATGGAAGATGGTCGTGTTGGTTCAATAACCCCTTCGACATAATATTCCTATTCCGGTTTCGCCAGATTCAAACTTTCACAATCTTCGGGGCTTTGACCACCGGATTTTCCCTCGCGATCGCCTCGCGTCCGGCAGCTTTGTAGTCGTAGCTGCAATCGTGGCGATCGGAGTACCTATGCTCGGCGCAGAATAGCTCCCCGCACCGGCACCGGAACCCTGTCAACCCGACCTTCCTCCGGCATCCGGAGCACCGATTCACGACCCGCTTCGCTTCAGACGGCGTCGCCTCGTCTTTCTTCGGTCGATCCGGCGTTTGCGTGTAGTCATCGGTAGGATAGGATCTCTTGGGAGATCGAGACGCAGTAGATCTAGAAGACTTGTCGTCGGCAAAGTTAGACGGCGCTGAATTTCCGGCGGCGGAGGAAGAGGAGGAGGAGATAGAAGAGGTAGCGGCGGATGTGGTGGCGTTGAAGCACTTCTGGCACATGTTGTTGGTGGCCGGATTACCGGTGACGCCGCAGTTGTTGACGCAGGGGATTATGGTGTCAGGAACCTTAAAGTCGGTCTCTTCCTTTTCAGTTTTCTGAGCCATGATAATTCGATGATGAGTTGTGGGATATCGGGAAGAGAATCAAGGTCGTGAGATTAGAGAGAGAAGGAGAGTATATGGGATGGAATGGAGGTGTTTGGGGAGAAGGAAAGCGGAGGATGGGGGAGAGAGAAGGAGGAGGGGGGATATGAAGGGATTGTAAGGTGGGTAATGGCGATGGAATATGAGCCTCATAGAGACGCGTATCTAACAACTTACATCTTTATGGCGGCTGTAATGACCAATTTGTCCAACTGGATTTGTTGATATTGTCAGACCACCACCCTCTTTTCCTTTTCTTTTTCATGTCCCTGTCGCCCACCCTCTCCCTCTCTCTTAAACCTCCCTCCTCCGTTCTTTATTTCTCCAATCATACACCTTTTCCGTTATCATATTAATATAAAATTATTAAATTTTACTGCATTAAACAACGACGTTTTGTTTAGCCCATTCAATTATTATTATATTAATGTAAAATATAAAATATATAACAAATCATATTATTTTGAGGAAATTTCGATTATAGACCAAAAAAAAAATTATTCCATCAGTTACTGCTCATTTTTTAAATTTTACTATTCAACATTTCATATTTTAATATTTTTTATCAATTAAAATATTTTTTGTAATTAATTTAGTGCATTGATCTCTAATTGTAATTTTCCCTATTATTTACACATTTTAAATCAAATGATATGTTTTTTTTATTTAACTAATTTATATGTGGTTGTCATATTATATTCAGGCTAATTTGAGACACACTAAGTAAGGCCTTGACAATAGTAAAATTCTCTCGCAATGATTATTTAACATAACTGTGTTCATGATAATAGAAAAATTCTCTCACAATGATTATTTAACATAATCGTGTTTTCAAAACTTAAACTCAAAACTGCTTATTTAATGAGTAGGGTGAGTCTTGCATGCTTCGAGACTTTTACAAAGAGATAAAGGTTCTTAAGTTTTATATTGATGAAAAATGAGTGTGTGTATGAATATATATATTAGAAAGTGTATTTTGGACTACCACCCGTATGAGGTGATTTTATCTAGCCCCATATGTCCATTTGATAAACAAAAGTTACTGATTAAATTAATATAACTTCTAATAAGTTGAATTATATATGTTAGAAGTTAACTTTTGGATCTCTTGTAATATATTATGAAGGAAAAAAGACAAGTGAGGACCTGGGAATTTTTTTTTTTCCAATCAAGACCTTACTTGAAAATTTCCAAGTATCATTAGCTAATTTTTCAACCAATGTAAACCAAAATTTCAACTGGTCATCATGATTTGAAAATATTTTTTCCATATTATGAAAGAGTTAATTTTTACATTTTCTATTAAGTGTCACAAAACATATTTACCATATATTGATGGTTAAATTGTGAGCAAATGTTTAAAAAAAGTGTTTCTAACCATACTCTAAATTAAATTACTCCCCATAATCCTTATTATAGATTACTCCATACTCTAACCATACTCTTTGAAGAGTAATGGAATCTACACTATGAAATCTGGTTATAGATGGTTAGCTGGTGATAAAGCAACTGCTTAATGGGCAAAAATTGCTTGGGGGCAATGTAATGTTCCCAAACACTCTTTTATTACGTGGCTAGCTTTAAGGAAAAGGCATTTAACTAAAAGTAGAATGCAAAGATTTCATATGTAAGTGGCTAATTACAAATGTGTTTTTTGTGAGATGGAGGAGGAAATGGGGGAACACTTGTATTTTGACTGTTGTTGGTCAAGACATTTACTGAGATTGATTGCAAATTGGATTGATTGTGATGACTTATCTACAGAGTTTAATAGATAGATTAGATTTTTAACCTTTGTTATAGGTACAACAAAATCAAAAGAAATATTCTCTGGTCTACTATTGCTACAACAATTCACCATATTTGGATTGAAAGAAATCACATGATCTTTAGGAATGAGAAGAATGAGAGTACTTGACCAAAAAAAAGAGAAGAATGAGATTAATGCCATATTTCACAAGATTAAAGAGGAGATAGCTATGTCAACAAGACACTATCTTCCAAAAAAGATTAAAGCACAAGAGATGACTTGCTTTAGGAGATTGAATCTTGTTTAGTGATGGCTAGTAGTCTTTTTTCTTATTAAAGGCCTATTTTGGAGTATGTACAAATTGATTATTTTGCTTATATGAAGGTTTTGATATTGAAGGAATAGAATCCTTCATAGAAGGTAGTTATTCATTTAATATCCCTTTAGATGATGTTTGTATTTGTTCTTGGTAAATGGAATTACTTTTTTACCAATATATATATATCACACCATTTTTTTACCAGCAAATATCATACAATTTAAGATGTGTACATAATACTATATCACTTTCTGTCTTTATTGTATGTCTTTTTTTTTACTACTTTTTAGTACATATTAAGAAAAATAAATAAAAGTAATTTATATTATTAAATTTTTAAAAAATTACTACTAATTTTTGAGATTGTCCTTAATTATATTCATTAAATTTAGTATAGGTTACATAATAGAATGTCTCAGGGGTAATCTAACTTATAAGAATGTTAAATGCAATAGCTCTCCTCTGTATAAAAGCACCTTGGTTTTGATCAATCAATATAGGTAGAATAGGCTTTAACCTTTCACAAATAATTTTTTAGATACACTTGTAAAGTATATTATAGTAAACTATAGGTCTAAATCACTTAGAGAGTTAGGTGCATCCACCTTTGGTATTAGTGAGATTAAGGTACAATTTAGCTGTTTGGGAAATCATCCAATTTGAAAAAATTCAATTACAACATCACTTATTTCCTCACCCACCACATCCTATGCATATTTAAAAAACCCACTATTGTAACCATCAGGATCGGGAGATTTATTCACATCTATATAGAACATAGCATGTTTGAATCCCTCTCCCTTGTGACGAGTTCAATTAGGCGGAGTTGTTGATCAATGCTCAATGTAAGGGCATGCTCAATTGCTGAAACACTCAGAGGTTTTGTACTAGAGGAGCATCCCAACATATTCTTAAAGAATTTCATGAAAGTGTCAACAATTTCTTCGTGATCCTGTACCCAAGAGCCTTCTTCATTTTGGATGGAATATTTCTTTTATTATACTATGGAAGTATTTAGCATTTGAGTCTCCCATTTTGATCCAATTATCTTTTGCTTTCTGCTTTAAATAGCTCTCAAGGCATATAGTTAATTGAGTAAACTTTCTATTGGCTTCCTTTTCTCTTTGTTGCAATTCCAAATTTTGGGGATTATCTTGGATGGCTGATTGCAAATGCAATAAATCATCTCTAGCTGCTGCAATTCTTTGTTCAATATTAGAAAATTAAGTGTTATTTAGAGTTGAGAGACAAGCTTTCAAATTTTTCAATTTATTGATAACTTTGTGCATCTTGCTTCCACTTAAGTCTTCTTTCTAGTTCTATTGAACTATAACAATGAAATCATTAGACAATCTCCACATATTAAAAAATTTAAATTGTTTTTTCTTCGGATGAGGGGAGTTACTCAAATTTACAACAATAGGGGAATGATATGAAATACCCTCAAGTAAGAAAAAAGCCTCAGAATCCATGAATTTACTCATCTAATCTTCATTTATCATTGCTCTGTCTACTTTTGAAAATATTCTTCCATCTTTAGTGTGTTTATTGTTCTATGTATATCTGCAGCCTCTTCCTTTCATATCTTTCAATTGGCATTCACCCACAACATCTAAGAAGTCATTGATTTCATAGAGTGTAATCGGTTCACCCCCAATTCTATATCTTTTTCTGTTTCCACAGTCCAATTTAATTTTTTCCCCTCATTAAACCATTGATCTATTTTTGCCTTAACCCTAGTCTTCTGTTGAATCGTATTTAATCCAAGAATGTCCCCAATGAGCTCCACGAGGTCATTCAGTTTAGCATCTACATTTTCACTTAAGAAAGTAAAGCTTTTAAATTGGATCAGACTGTTACCAGGTTGGGATTGTTCTTCGATCGACATCAGCTAAGTTGTCTAAAATCCCTTTTGATTTTGTTTTGGTTAGCTTCAATATGAGATTCCACCATTGAAATTACACTTCCAAACTAAATCCTTGGATCAGTTCGCACATTAAGGGTTGACTTTTTCCTCCTAGCCATGGCCGACGGTGCAAATTAAGAAGAAAGCTTCACGTGCGCTGGGAGAGAAAAAGGGAGACTTGTGCGACTTCATGGACATCACATTATGATATATTTTTCTTTTGACCAGTTAAAATGGTATGATTTAAACTTTAAATTTTATGCGATACATAAATTAATTTTACCATATATTGATAGTCCAAATTGTGAATTTCTTACCATGCTATAGCGTGTGAGCACTCAAAATATATAATAATAAAATAGAATCTATTACGACTTTATAATTATTGTAAAATTACTCTTCACTTGTTATGTAAATCTCTTTTGTATTCCTCTTTTAAAATATACATCCAAATTCAAGTTTCGTGGATTGTACAAATAATGAGCTACTTTTCTATATTTGTTTAGCATTTGTTGACAATTTGGTGCAAATTGCAACAGAGTAAACATGCTAAATATAATAATCAGGAGTATAATAATATTTTTAGAACAATAAAATTAAGGTTATTTAATTGTTAATTGCTAAATAAAATAATAACTGATCATTGAAAGAATATTCTTCTCTTAATTTAATGTCGCATATTATAAAGATCACGCATATTTCAATTTAATCTTTGTTTGGTGTCAAAGGATGCACAGGATTTTCACTTTAATTTTCAAACATTCTCCCTCAATTAAGATGGTTCATATAGACAATAGAATAATCTTTTAAGGATTGGATCATTAAAATTGTATCAATATTTTCTTTATCCACAATATATTTCTAGTTGAAATTTTACTACTCTCTTTAAGAAAAAAAAAACTTTTTACAAAATATGCACAGGATTTTTAAGATTAACATTAACATCAAGTATCAGCATTTTTAGACATTGCTGTGCATGTACATTTATGTGTAATTTGAAAAATGAGTTATATTGTTAGCAAAAAAGAAAGAGTTATATTATTTATGCTTTATTAATAAAGCATGCTTTATCAACAAAGCGCTTTGTGATAAATTTTACATTAATTAATAGACATAGAAGTACATTTTTATGGAATTTGAGAAATGAATTACTTTATTCATATTTTATAAATAATGTAATTTATTATAGATTTTATATTATAATATATTTTTTAATTAGTTCAAATCATAGATTTTCAGCCACACCTCACATTATCTTTATTATCTTAACAGTGGCTTTGCAATATATTATAATATTGGAATCCAATGTAAGTACTCAGTAATTCAATAAAAAAAAATATTGATATGTTGATACTAATATTACTTAAATTTAAAGATAAAAAACACTTTAATAATGTTCTAAATTATTAAAATTGAATAATAATACGCAAACAACTTAACTAATCTCCAACTATCAATTAATACTCCAATCACAAAACTTGACAAGAGGCTGAGGGAGGGAGACACGGAGAGCCATGCTCCCTCTCAACTTTTCTAATTTTACTTGATATTATATATATTTTGCACTGCTTGGTTTCAAATTATTTTTAAAGCAGATAAAAAATTTAAAAAGTTAACACCCCCACTCTCTATTTTTAGAATATTCAGTATCTTGGTTCTATGTAGGATTTATACTTTTTTTTTTTACTTTAATGAATATTAATTTTTCTATTTGGTTTAATTTTTTTTTTGTTTTCAATTTGTGTTGATTATGCTTTTATTTTTTCCAGCATACGTCCTTTTTTTTTTAAATATGAAGATACATATTCATTTTGATTATATATTTGAAAAAAATTATGGATATGTTGAAATATTTATAGTATATTAGTTATATATATTATAATTTATTTCATGTTTTAGGTGTTAAATTTTTCATTGATTAATATATATTTTTTCTGATCCATATTAAAAGGGGTTTTCAACTAATTTATTTTTATTAAGAAAATTTAGTTGCAAACATTAAATTTTTAAAAAAATCCCAATATCATACTTTTATCCTTATTAATTACTAAATTTTATTTATATATTTTTTTCAAGTTATGAGATAAGTAATAAATTAATAGGGATAAAAAAAAATTATTACTAAAATTTAATACAACAACTTATATTTTAATTTAACTAAAGATTATAAAAGATAGGAATAAGTATGCTTTAAATCACAACCGTGGTAACCAAATCCTAATTTCGTCCTTGAACTTGAACAAAGTTAACTTGACATAACCTAACCATACTACTCCGTAACACCCCAAAACACTACAAATTACAAGCACACAGAACCAGCACTAACATAAACATCAGTCACATAAAAATGTTATAATCACTCGCGTTAGGAGGCCTTCTTTATTTTTTTAATTCACAAAGAATCTATTTTTTTTATTTTTACAAAACATATTTTATTTTCAACTTCTTTTTTTCTTTTAGATTGTGGACTAAATGTACATTTGATAGTTTAATATAGAATGAAATGGAATAGTCATCAATGAAATATGGTTAAGTGGAACAGAACAAAGCAGAGTAGAATATAATATTTTATTGTTTGAGAGTTTTATGATAGAAAAAATAGTCTCATTTAACCAATGTTTAAAAATTATTATAAAATAGATATAATGGAATATATTATAACTGTTTCTTTCTAATATTATCCTTATAAATTAATTTAGGTGAAAAATATGAAATTACTTCAAATTAAAAAGATGCATAATGTTCTTCAAAAACTTTAAATAATTTTTCCTCAAAAAGTAGCCTTTCTACAATGTAAAAATAATGGAACTAAACATATATTACATAATTTTAAAATTATATAAAAAGTCTTAGTTGAATATATAATGATTTAATAATAATTCACAATATATGTATATATATATTTATATAATTTCATAGTTTACATAATTTAATAACCAAGACTCAATAGTTTGCGCTTTGTATGCAATATAAAGATATTTATTATAAGAATAAGATAAAACATGAATATCCTAGTAATTGGATCTAACGTGATGGATAGACTATAGATAATTTTATATAGCGAAGGGACTGGGACGAGAACTTATGTAATATGAAAGAAAGAAATTGATAATAAATATTATTAGAGAGATAAAGATGTGTTTTAATAGGATTATGAATAATTTTATAAATGATATTTACTCCAAACCATTATATTCCTAACCTCTAATTTGGAGGATAGAAAAAGTTGGGTTTTAGATGATTAAAAAGAGTTTGGGAGGCCCTCATTTGCTATCTCATTCCCCAATAAAAAAATTTCTCCAAATCATAATCTAATTTCTTTTAAGGGACATAGTATCTTTTCAATAGTATGGACTCATCTTCTCAAGATATTAAAAATAAATAATGGTTCCTCTTGATTTATTATCAACTTCTTTTATTAAGCATAGTCTATATTATCAGATTTTAGATTTAGAATAATAAAATATATTTTATAAGAAATTAAAAATTAATTAAAAGTATAGTGTAACTTTTTTATTTTAATAAATATTCATAATATTTATTAAAAAATAGCTTATATGATTTAAATAAATTTTAAAAATCTGTGTGATTCAATCAAATAATAGTTTTTTAAATTAATTAAGGGGAATGATCTGAACACGTAGGGGGTGGGAAGTGGAGGCAAGTTGACGGGTTTGGAATGGATTTGCTTGATTTGCAAATTGGGAGCAAATGGGTGCAGTGTGCGCCTTTTTACTTTGGACTTTGAAGTAACCGTCCTTTCGATGAAGACGCTGTATAGGGGTAAAATTGGAAAACAACAAAAGTGACAGCGGGGATCGAGCCGCCCCATCTGACCTCCTCCCACACGCCCACACTTGTGGCCCTCACGCGCCTACGACTCTTTCTTCTCCTCCTTTCTTCCCTTCGTTGAACAAAAAGCAACATTTGTTCCACATGTGTTTTTCTTTTCTTTTTCCTTTTTTTTTATAAAATACATCATATTAATCCCCTAATATTTATTTCTTATCTCTTATATGTACCCATTATATGTTACATAGAGTATTACTGATTGAATAATATTTAGTAAGTATGTCCTATTGTGAGCTTGATTAATCAATTAATTAAAAAGCCTATGTCCCTCACATTGTGTACAAGTGATTATGATATTTTTTTATAATTTTTTTAGTTACAATTATTATATAATTTAATATCACATTAACATTTATTTGATGCTTTCATATATTGTATTTTTAGTGGTAAAAAATATATATTGTATTTTTAAAAAATATATATCATCCGGACTTGAACAATTATACAAATTATGGTTGTTGGGCTCGGATGAAGACTACACAATTCTCGCAACATAAAGCCCAACCTGTCGTTTGGCCTAGAAAAAACTAAATAACGAATACATGTTTCACACCGGTGTGCTTCTTTTCCCTAAAAAAAAAAAAATCTAAAAGGTGTGCTTCTTTTGTCCGGAATGTGGCGTGCCATTGACTATTACGACTCAAGTTGTGGCCATTCAAAGGAGATGGCTTGTCCGACTGTCATTACTTCATCTGGATCATAAAATTCTCCTGGAAAGGGTCCGAGAGAAGTACAAACTTGATCTTCCTTGTCACCTGCAAAATTATTCAAATCTAACAAAAAGTCACGTAATTCGTTAATAACTTGCTTCTGGCGTAAAGGCCAGTGTAGGGCAGTGCCCCAAAGGTGAGACTGGACAGGGGTGTAAATAAGGCCTTGGTGGTCTGTTTGGTAGGGTTTATGAACAATGAAAAAGGAATAGGCCTTGGTTCTGGAAGAGGGAATATTCCAGAGGTTATTCTCATTGATGGTATTGTACAGTTTTCCTCTCCATATTGCAAGTGGTGCAAACCAGGATAAGAAAATAGATAGGTTGGACCTTTCATTTTTCTTGTCCGTAAGATAATGGTAAGTTTGTTTGGGAGGAAGGGCAATGGCACAGGCAAACAGGGTTGACATTGACCATACGTACCACATAAACTCTGGAGTTATTGGACCTTTAACAAAGGGAATAACCAGATAGGGTAATTGGGGATCAAAGTACTCCAGTTTAGGAGTAATACCCGTATCATTCAGGAAGAGATGGAAGTAGAAAAATAAGGTTTTTCTGGCTAAACTGTTGATCTGGGAAATGGTAGTAGGATGGTGAGATGGAGGGAATACAAGATCATAACTCAGATGAGTCAAAGGAGGAGGATGATTTTTAGGCATTTCTGAGATGGTTAATATGAACTAGGGGTTTTTCCTGAGATGGTTTATTTGATTCTTTGGAAGCGGTCTTGAGAGTAAATCAGCTAGGAGATTGTGTTTCCCTTGGATGTGCTTTACGGAGAATTTATAGCGGGAAAACCAATCTTTCCACCTGAGCAATTGTTTTTTTGAGAGAATCTTCTTTTTCTGGTTCAGTATGGCTGGAAATGATGTATTGTCCATTTCCACTGTGAAAGGTGTAAAGCTGAGATAAAAACTTAGCTTTTCAATGCCACGTTTTACTGCCAGAATCTCCTTGTAGATGGTATGATAATGTTTCTCTGTAGATTTGAATTCTCCACTGGCGTGAGCACAGTAGTGTCTTTTGTCTCCATCTTGTTCAATCAATACTGCTCCCCAGTGATTTTCACTGGCATCAGTCTGTAAAACCAATTCACCTTTATCAGGAATTTTTAATGGTGGAGGATTTTGAGCAATCTGCTTCAACTTCTTTACTGCCGCAGTTTGCTGATCTGTCCATGGGGGTGCATTCTTTTTTAACATCTTAGACAGCTGGCTTGTATATTTGCTGACGTGTGGAATGAAATCTCGGATATAATTGACTACTCCGAGAAAGCTTTGTATCTGCTTGTTTGTTAGCTTATCAGGAAAATTCAATAGCTTTGTTGCTATATGTGGGCTAGGCTGATATTGTCCAGCTGAGAAAGTCATGCCCAAAAATTCTATTTGGGCTAAGCCCATTTGGCTCTTTGAGGCTGAGAGCATAATCTCATACTTCTGAACTATATTATAAAATTGGTCCATTAGGGTTTTATGGGCATCCACAGTTTCTGAGTATAAAAGGATATCATCCAGGTATATTAAAGCAGAGTGTATAATGGGCTCAAAGATTCTGATCATGGCTTTTTGAAATAGTGATGGGGCCGGTTTAAGCTCAAATGGCATAACCATCCATTGATATTGAGCATTGGGTATACAGAAAGCTGTTTTATACCTGTCTTCTGGATGGACTCCCAATTGCCAGTAACCCGCTTTGAGGTCAAATTTTGAGAATATTTGGGCTTTTCTCAAATGTATTGTTTGGGTATTGATTTTGGGCAAAGGGAACTTGTCATCTTGAAGGAAGTGGTTTAATGGAGTATAATCCACTACGAACCTTTTCTTCTTCCTTTTCTTCTCTGCATCCTTTTCTACATAGAAAGCATAACAAGCCTATTGTGAAGTTGTAGGCTCAATTAAACCTTGTGCCAACAGTTCCGCACACTCTGTTCTGGCTAACTTTAGATCTTCTGGAGACATGCTAGGATGAGATGCTTTAATAGGATTAATATCCTCATTTCTTTTAAATGGAAGTTTCACAAAGAACTCTTCATTTTTCCATAATGGGTGAGGATGCTTAAAACTCTGATGGTTTTCTGGACATAAGGGTAGCAGCTTATCTCTGAGAGGGATATAATCTGAAGGGACTTGTAGAAGTTCAAATAAGTTATTAATGGGCTCCCATGGAATAAATTGAGCTTTATAATGGACTCCTTTTGGGAGTATTTGTAACTTCTTTGCTTTGTGATACACATCCATTCCGATCAGTAAATCTTTTGTTGGTAGATTACTGCCTAGTATTCTTGTCCATACCACACAGTTAGGAAAGAACTGAACTCCAATCTTTCTTCTGGAGATAAGATTAATGGAGAAATATTTTCCGTCTCCTGAAAAGAAATACTCTTCATGTGGCAACCATTCTTCTTCTGGTAGGATGTTGGGATTTATAACACTTCTGCATGAACCTGTGTCCATGAACCCAATAACTGAAATTGGCCTGGCATACTTTTCTATCAAAACTTGAACTTTGATGTTTGGAGAAGGGATTTCTTTAATAATAGGCTTTACTAGATTAATATTGCAAATTTGATGATTGCAAGAATAATCTACCTCTTCTTCTTCTTCAAAACTAGACTCATCTGACTGAGGAACAACTATAACCGTTTGCTCATTCTTCTCGTCTTGCTCTTCATAAATTTCTTCAAAATTCTTCTGGAAATAATAGATACATCTCCTGGAGTTTTGTCAACAACTTCATTCCTTTCTTAGTCTTATTTGGACATTGTTTTGCATAATGTCCTTTTTGACCACAGAGATAACACCTATTCGAGAATTTGCTGGTTGAAGATGTTCTCTTTCTGAAAAACCTGAAAGGTTTTCTTCTCCTTCTTGAGTAGAACTTCTTTTTCTTCGGATACTGAAAGAAGTGTGATTTCTTCTTTGATGAACATGAGCAAGCTTCTTTATCCTTGCATTTGATTTTCAAATCTGGCCTCCTGCAGACTTTGTAAAGATGAGTCTTCTCCTTAAGCACATTCTTAACAAATTTTTGCTGTTCGCATAATCTGTCTAGTGCTCCTAGAGCCATTTGATAAATTTCTCCAATAGATATATGTTTCATATCTCTTTGCAAGGCATTGATGGATTTTTGTATTTCTGGCAACAGTTCTTCTGGTAGAGAAGCTATGAAGACATGCCTCAAATTTACGTCATTAGCTCCTCCTAGCATATAATACTTTTCTGCCATTCTTTTATAATGCTTCTGCAAGTCATGTCTCTCCAATGAGCAACATTTCATTTCAAAATACTCTTGACGAGCCCTCCTGTCAATGATTCCGAAATCTCCAATGAATTCTTTGTGCAAGATTCCCAAGAAAGTAGGTATGTCATGTTGAGCCATCTGGAGTCTTTGATACTCACTAAGACTGGTAAACCACTCTCTTAGATTTCCAGTTAATCTAGATAAGAAGTTAGTTAACACTTCTTGTTTGTTGGCTCCAGGGTCATTCATCTGCACATCTAGCCATGCACCAAATTGATGAAGTTTCTCTCTCCACCGATGATGGGGAAGATCATCAAATGTAAAATATGGACCATTTGAAGGTTTGTGAAAACCTTCTTGCCCACTATGAACTGATTCAGGTGTTTCTTGGACTATAGGTTCAGGTTCTTCCACAGCTGAAGCTGGTGTTTCCTCAAATGGAGGAGGATTTATATCCACCATGAAGATAGGAGGTTGTTTTAACGGTAAGGATGATGAAGAGGAATTGGTGGTTGTAACAGACTCTGATTCTGAGAAAGACAAATCTCCTTCAAAATCAGTGAAAGGTTCTAACATGGGTTTGATGGTGGCAATGGTCTTATTTTTTGAGAAGTCTTTAGGAGGCGGCTGTCTTTCTGGTGATGATGATGGGGTATGAATCTTCAAGGGTTTTTGTGGAGGTATGTATTCTGGTGTGTATGAGGTTGATGGAAGAAACACTTGGGCCTGGGAGTGTGTTTGAGGAGCTGGGGGAACTGATTGGTGTTTTTGGGTTTGCTGTTTTCTTTCCTTTCTAAGCTGTTGAAAAATTGGATAATTCATCTTGAAAGGTTCTTAAGCTGAAGATGGGTAATATGGGGTGGAGGACACAGAGTGGTGTATATAACGGGGTATGGAATAATGGTTCTTGATGGATGGCTGATTGTTTGGCAAAGTCTGCCTCAATCCTTTTTAGTTCCTCTTTCACATGCTTCAATTCCTGTTCTTTCTGGAAAAACAATGGTCCTGTGTACCTAGCGTCAACATATCCCCTGAGCTCTTGATCTAGCTTCTGAGCTCTGTGAGAGTAGTTCTCATAAAGATTTTTGACCGTTTGATCCAGAATATCCAATTTGCTGGAGAACACATTCGTCTTATCATGAAGTTGTTCTAATCGAGTATTTATCCTATGTAGGACTTTGTTTTGGCTAACTGAGTTTTCAGTATGCCAATTTAGAACTTCTTCAGATTGGGTTGCAGTTCTTGCTCCTTGAGGAGTCATTTGATCCTGCTGGACAAATGGTCGGGAAGTGTATCTGGATGATTCATTAGTCCTGCGTTCTAAAGGAGGAAAATCCTCTTCATATGTAGGACGAATCATTGCTATGCAAGGGAGATCTTGGATAGGCTTTGATGGAATTGTGGGGATGACAGGTTCTGGTAAATAAGTTGAAAAGGTGAAGTCTTCCTTGGAAAAGACTGATGAAGCTAAGTCCGAATGACCTAACTCTTTAAGCATTTGATGGAAGGTAGTTGGTTTAGGTGTTTCTTTGGGGATCTCTACCCATTCTTTCTTTCTTCGGATATTTTGTTTTGGACCATGATCAAAATCATGATCCTGGCTGGCTTTGAACGATTTGCAGGATGGTTTCTGTTTAAGGTATGGAGTGGGTTTGGGCTGAGAGGTTTGGTCTAGGTTTTGTTCAGGTCCTTGCCAATTATCCCAATCATAGCAACCACAGTCTAGGTCGCATTCTTCTAGAGCTGCATCCCATACAAAATGACCATGTATTTTTGACACAAAACATGGCTTAGCCTCAGCATCTACTGAATGAATAGGAACTTTCTCCTTGTGCTTGTAGGCTGGATTAATCGTTAGAATTTGTCCTGAATAGGATGCTGGCGGTTGTCCTGGCCTCTTAAAAGTGGATTTTACCATTCCATTCTCTAGGCGTTCTAGGACTGAAGCATCAATAGTATGTACATCCCTACAAGAAGAGTGAAACTCTTTCTTATAGTTGTTGATCCATTCCAGGGGCATAATCTGTGCCAATTCTGTCTTTGGAATTCTCCTGGGTATCTGGATTACAGAGGTATCCAATTGATTGGACACCATGTAGAGTGCATCAGGGGTAGAGTTTGGGAACTCTAAGTTCACTGCATGATCCTGCAGTCTATAGATCATCTGGTGATGGAGAGTAGCCATGATGGCTTTCTCATTCTGTTCTGCTCCATGGATTTGGATTTGTACCTTCAGTCGGTACGGTAAAGTAGCATCATCCAACTTGATGTTGAAGTCAGGAGCAATTGTCATAACCACGCTTCCATTGCTGCAAGTGGTAAGGAGTGCACTAATCATAGCGTTGGAGTATGATTTATAAGTGGAGTCAAGAATTGCAACTCTGGCAGTAGCCGGAATGCCTTTTCTTCCATGAAGAGTGAGTACCAATCTAATGGCACCAATATGGATGTGGGTGTATCCCTGCTGTCTCCAGGTGTTGATCAGGAGTTGAGGGATCTCCAGTGTAACATACTGTTCTGCTGTTGTGGCTTTGAGTCCACACTGTTCTAGTTTGGAACTTTGGACATATTCTTTCACCTGCGGCCTGGGAGCATGAACAATCCTTGCTATTCTCTGGCGAAGAGATCTAGCATAGGTTTTATCCTGAGAGAAGATTGCATAGGGACTGAGTAAGGGTAACTCAGTGTTATCAATACGAACTTCTTCTGGGATATGGGTGATCTCAACAAGATTATCTATCTTGTTGGAAAGGATTCTTTTAACTGAAGAAGGGAGTTTATCTAGGGAGAAGGCTGAAGAAAGTCTAACCGGAGTAGTAGAAGTGGAAGTAGATTCTGATAACTCAGTCATGGTATTCTAGAGTTCTCTCTCTATCATTCTTTCATAAATATATCTTACTTCCTGTCTGGCCTGATTAGGCTCTGATACCAATTGGTGTCCCTATCCAGTAATGTATCCAGTAATGGAGACACTAGAGATAATAAATGATGACTTTTCTTAGTAGAAGAATGATAATCCAGCTTTATCCATTAAAACGGCCTCTCCTGGGCACTCTGGACGGATCACCTTAGGATTATCAATCTCTGTCCTAAAATAGTCATCATGTATGAACCCTAGAATATCATTCAAAAAGCCATGATCAGAATCTTTGAGCCCATTATACACTCTGCTTTAATATACCTGGATGATATCCTTTTATACTCAGAAACTGTGGATGCCCATAAAACCCTACTGGACCAATTTTATAATATAGTTCAGAAGTATGGGATTATGCTCTCAGCCTCAAAGAGCCAAATGGGCTTAGCCCAAATAGAATTTTTGGGCATGACTTTCTCAGCTGGATAATATCAGCCTAGCCCACATATAGTAACAAAGCTATTGGATTTTCCTGAGAAGCTGACAAACAAGCAGATACAAAGCTTTATCGGAGTGGTCAATTATATCCGAGATTTCATTCCACACGTCAGCAAATATACAAGCCAGCTGTTCAAGATGTTAAAAAAGAATGCACCCCCATGAACAGATCAGCAAACTGCGGCAGTAAAGAAGTTGAAGCAGATTGCTCAAAATCCTCCACCATTAAAAATTCCTGATAAAGGTGAATTGGTTTTACAGACTGATGCCAGTGAAAATCACTGGGGAGCAGTATTGATTGAACAAGATGGAGACAAAAGACACTACTGTGCTCACACCAGTGGAGAATTCAAATCTGCAGAGAAACATTATCATACCATCTACAAGGAGATTCTGGCAGTAAAACGTGGCATTGAAAAGCTAAGTTTTTATCTCAGCTTTACACCTTTCACAGTGGAAATGGACAATACATCATTTCCAGCCATACTGAACCAGAAAAAGAAGATTCTCTCAGAAAAACAATTGCTCAGGTGGAAATATTGGTTTTCCCGCTATAAATTCTCCGTAAAGCACATCCAAGGGAAACACAATCTCCTAGCTGATTTACTCTCAAGACCGCTTCCAAAGAATCAAATAAACCATCTCAGGAAAAACCCCTTGTTCATATTAACCATCTCAGAAATGCCTAAAAATCATCCTCCTCCTTTGACTCATCTGAGTTATGATCTTGTATTCCCTCCATCTCACCATCCTACTACCATTTCCCAGATCAACAGTTTAGCCAGAAAAACCTTATTTTTCTACTTCCATCTCTTCCTGAATGACACGGGTATTACTCCTAAACTGGAGTACTTTGATCCCCAATTACCCTATCTGGTTATTCCCTTTGTTAAAGGTCCAATAACTCCAGAGTTTATGTGGTACGTATGGTCAATGTCAACCCTGTTTGCCTGTGCCATTGCCCTTCATCCCAAACAAACTTACCATTATCTTACGGACAAGAAAAATGAAAGGTCCAACCTATCTATTTTCTTATCCTGGTTTGCACCACTTGCAATATGGAGAGGAAAACTGTACAATACTATCAATGAGAATAACCTCTGGAATATTCCCTCTTCCAGAACCAAGGCCTATTCCTTTTTCGTTGTTCATAAACCCTACCAAACAGACCACCAAGGCCTTATTTACACCCCTGTCCAGTCTCACCTTTGGGGCACTGCCCTACACTGGCCTTTACGCCAGAAGCAAGTTATTAACGAATTACGTGACTTTTTGTTAGATTTGAATAATTTTGCAGGTGACAAGGAAGATCAAGTTTGTACTTCTCTCGGACCCTTTCCAGGAGAATTTTATGATCCAGATGAAGTAATGACAGTCGGACAAGCCATCTCCTTTGAATGGCCACAACTCAGTCTCGCTCCAGCAGAAGACCCAGGAGAAGCCTCTAACAGTAAAAATCCATATGCTTCTCAGGATCCATCATTCTTTATGGATTCCCAGGATCCATATGAGATAGATCCACATTTTCTTCAGCAGTTTCTTGAGACAACCCCAGAATGGACTCCACAACCTTCAAAGAAAACTATTGAAGAAGAATTGGAAATAATCAAAGCACAACAAGAGATGCTAATCAGACAAGGAAAATACCGTGCTGAAAGTGACATGGATACAGAAGAAGACGACAGTGAATAGGATACTTCACAAGAAAGAAGATTAGGTTACTGAAGGCCTACAGTTTGGTGTGCAGTCACGTCATAGTTTGTCGCCTTGAACAGCTGTTGTATTTTGTTTGTTATGCCGACAGTCACATGTTAAATATGTATGGTGACTCAGCTACTTTACTTTATTAAAAGCATGTAAAAGTTTGTCTGTTGGTCGGCCACCTTGTCAGCCATGGTTGTACTAAAAGTAAAATAGTAAGTGATGAGTCATAAGAGTGTTTTGTAAGTTTGTAGTCCCTCACTCTATATAAGGGACGCAGTTTGTAAGCTTGGGATAAGCTGAAACTCATTCAGAAACTCCCTTTGTAATATACAATGCTTGAATTCTAAATTCTCTTATCTCTCTCTAAAATTCTGAAGTAGATATATCTCTAACCTGTCTATCCTAGTTCTCGAGTATGCTCTACTCTCGCCTCTAAGGAGGATCTTGAGTATCAAAAAGAAAACGGAACCAGATCCATTCTTCCGGTAACTTTCTTGTAATGATATTCTAGGGTTCATACATGATGACTATTTTAGGACAGAGATTGATAATCCTAAGATGATCCATCCAGAGTGCCAAGGAGAGGCCATTTTAACGGATAAAGCTGGATTATCATTCTTCTACTAAGAAAAGTCATCATTTATTATCTCTAGTGTCTCCATTACTGGATACATTACTGGATAGGGACAATCAATTTTTAAAAATATATTTAAAAAATATGTATGTCTATAAAAATATAAGAAAAAAAGGTAAATAATATAAATATTTTTTATAAAAAAAAAAGAAACTGATTGAAGACAATGAGAACAAACTTTTTTTCTTTTCCACCTTTTGATGTCCGGGTCATTATTTTATTTTATTTTTTAAAAAAGTAGAACTAATTGTTACTTTTATATTAAGTTATTTCAAATAAATTACGCTGTAAATAGAATGTGCAAAATAGAACAAAATGAAAGCATATTATCTGTTTCTCAACTACTAATTACATTGTTGCTTTCAATTACAATGACTAGATGTAAATTTCACGTAACAATGTTTATAGATTCAATTTTGAATAAAAACCAAACTAATCCATTTAGCTTTTTGTGGAATCTTTTGATTTCACATGTAATTAGTTTGATTTAGTTCAAAAATTAGTTTGGTTTGATTTGATCATGTTAAATTAAATTTTTTAAATAAAGAATTGCACCTTTCTTAAAAAATTAATTGAATTAAATATGTTTTACATAGATACTTTATTAACATAACTTATATCTAAATAATTTACTAACTAATATATTTTATGAACACTTATTTACATTCTTTCTCCAAAATCAACAAATATTTTGTAAATTATAATTTACTAAAATACTCATGGAGTAAGTATAAAAAAAACGATAGAGACTAAGTATCATTGTTTTGCAAAACAAAATGTTAGTTTTGGCTTATTTGTTTTAGTTTTGAAGTTATTTGGCTCCCTTTAATGAATAAATTTATTTACAAATATGATTTACTCTTTTTTTTTTCCTCAACTCTTATGAGAGTTATTTTATTATGAAAGTGGCTAAGTATATTATGGGGCGCAAATACAAATAAGAAGATTTAATGGGTATTAATAAAAAATTGGTATTATAATTTATAAATAGAAAATATATTAAATATGTATAGAAGGTGTGAGTAGATTTGGTTCAGATTTCAATTCAAGGCTCTAAAACCGAATTCAAATTAAACCGACTCAATTCCAATAATGTAAAAATAAACTAGATCTCATTTTAATTTGATTTGGATTAGTTTTATTTGGTTTGATTTAGTGTTATAAGTTTGGATCAATTTTAAACACCTTTAATTTTACGTATTGTATGGAGTCTACAATATAAGCCACATTTTGAATTCAGGCTGAGATAAGTGATAAAAACTCCTATCTATTAAACAATTTTCAATTTTTGTATATGTAGTAAATCTAGTCAAGAGAGGTTTACTATTTATTCTATGTACTCAAGAAAGATTAGCTAAACACAACTCAAATAAGACTCAATGTAATATATAGAGAAATGTATCTAGTGTATTGAAAAATATAACAATATGTTTGTCTATTTAAACATATCACCTCATTAAATAAGTGGTAAATGATTTGATTTTACATTAATATCATGTTAATAAAATAAATAAATAATCATGAATAATTTTGCTTTTATATATTATATTGATATTGGTATTGATGATTAATTGAATTTTCAAAGTCTTTCCTAGTTAGTAAATGTTCATTTATTTTTGGGTACATAATTTGTTTTAATGTGCATGAAATATGGATATGAATAAATTGTCTCAACATTTTCAGATATAAAAAATATTTTAAATAAAACTAAAAATTAAAAAAAATATATATATTTATTATAATCATTCAAGTTGACAAGATAGGTAAACTTTTGGGAAAATCAAGCTTTTTGTCTCCATAATTTAAGCAAGTTTTGAAGTAGATCATTACACCTTAAAACTTGTTAAACCATTTCCTATTATTTGCACAATTAGATCCATTAGTCCCTATACTTTGTAAATAAATGATTAATCCCCGATGGTGTTATAAATTGCACATGTGGCTAACAAACTCTAACATGGCATATGATAAGGAAGACGCATTGGATTAATATGGCAACATGAGCACCAAGTAGACGCTTAGTAGGAAGCAGATTAGACTTTGAATATTCTCACCACTTATCCTTTGTTGTTAAGTGTGATTATTAGGTTAGGGATCAGAGGCCTCTTTGTTGCTTAATTATCTGTTGCCTTGCCTCACACATAAGGTTGTCTCCCATTGCCAGTGGTCACCTTTGTGTCCGAGGAACCAAATCTACATCTACGTTCATCAAACCTAGGCTTCCGCGGACTCTTCACTTCAGTTAGCAACCTTTCAAATCTAGATACAAGGAGAGGGTGGGAGAGAGAGATAAGCAGCATATTAGTGGCAGAGAAAGGGAAGCTTAGTGTTGATTGATCGATGACTTTGAGGCTCAACCGCAGAAGCTACGTGATGATGGAGCCACTAATGTTGAAATCCCTAATCCACAAGTAACACATGCCTGTATATACTTCACTGAGCATTCTTTCTAGGTTCAACTTGAAGAATTGTAAGTTGCTTCTCTTCAATCTTCATGCTCCGGTCGAGCTTTCGATCTACTACCAAAGATGGAAGCTTTGCTGACTTTATTTGTTCACTTAAGTCACATGTCAAGTTCATTGCCTTGGCCTACAACAAGAAAATTGGCAACAAGGAATTGAAGGACATCGACTAAAAGAGAAATAATGCCGTTCAAATGCCTAGAATTTCATATAAAATGCTCATTGAATCATCTATAGATGACATTAATATTGTGAAGTTTGATGATATGTAAAAGAGTTGTGTGTTAATTTGTTCCTTTTGTTTTCTCATAAAGGTTTTAAGTGAATGAATACATTAAAATGATGAATTGTTTCCTCTCCATATTTGTTTTGTAATTAAGGCTCTGAAGAATGTTTGATTTCGCATTGCAATAAAAAGATTGGCAAATTTGTGCTGTCTAAAACTCTGAAAACTTGTATACTTGAAATTATAAAATTCTATTATTAATTCTTCTCAAAATTCATTTGAATCAATTTTTTATTCCCTTGGTTTAGGGTGTCTAAGACTATGAAAGCTAACTCACTTTTTTTATTCAGCTTGTAGAGGTTGTACTCTTTATAGTTCATTTGCCTTCTATTTGGAGGGGTTCTAGTTGCAGTTCTTGTCCTGGTATTTCCAGTACGAATACTAGATTGAATACTATGAAGAGCTAATAAAAGAAGCATAAATCGTATATACTTAATAGGAAGATGCTGTCTCCCACCCGGATGAACCCTATAAGTCTTCTTACGATCCAAAAGGCATGAAGTTAAGATGCAATTCCATCAGAAAATTTGGGGATATTGGCTATGGAAGATGTGCGGGCCAAAATGAGCGGGCCGAGATTACAAGTCCGAGGTGTGTGGACGCCCCTTTTGAAGCCTCACTTTCCGGGCTCATATACACCGAGCTATAATTCAGAGCCCGAGCTTAAGCGTGGCAAGCCGAATGATACGTCGGTTACTGAACGATAAGACCGAGTAGTCGTATGGCCAAATGATCGTCTGACTGAACAACATCTCGGCCATATGGCCGACTACGGGTTTTTCCACGAAAAACCGTATTGTCCCAAAAACACCTGGCTAGGAGTAACAGTTACAGGATCATAGCAGTTATGAAATCATAACCGCAAGACGAAAAATAAGGGGTCATGCGGATAGAGCGTGATATTCCATAATGAGCATTTATGAAATATCCCGATAAATTAGGGATGATGGGGATAAGTTAAGAAAAAAACCTTAACGGTCAGGGAGAGGTCAATAAAAAAGGAAGGAGGATAAGCAGAAGGGGGAGATTGCACTGCACACAGGCCAAGTGGAATAGTCTCTCGGTCTTTTGATGGAACATTTTTGGCGCCCACCGTGGGGCCGAGGAAAACTATCCCATCACCACCAAGAATCATGGTGCGAACCAGGAGCAGTGCGGGTGCAGGAGGACGGCGCTCTGAAGACAGGCCTTCTTTGGAGGATCACCCTGTCATTCGGGCAATGCGTGAGGAGATGGAGATGCTAAGAAAGGAGAACGAGGAGATACGTGAAAGGAATAGGCAACTGGAGCAGGAACGCTATCATGAAGGTACTTCTCTTCCTGGAGGAGGGGAACGGGGGAATACCAACAGAGATACTCAGCGTTCACATCAGGAGGGAAGTCGACGTGAGGAAACACACCACTCAGAGACACACATTGACAATTTGCGAGGAGATAAGCAGGCTGCCCGGAGACATCCTTTCGTTGATGGCATTATGGAGACGCCATTGCCAAAAGGGTGGAAGGGCCTAAATCTTGAAAGATATGATGGTACTACCGATCCGGATGAGCATGTGGATGCATATGTTACACAGGTAAATTTGTTCACGAATGAGGATGCAGTTTTGTGTAGGGTCTTCCCTACGTCCTTAAAAGGAGCAGCTCTCAGTTGGTATACCCGGCTTCCATCACGATCTATCGATTGCTTTGAAACTTTATTTAATAAATTCAAAGCGCAATACGCAACCAGCCGACCCCACCAGCTCACATCGGCTGCGTTGGTAAACTTACGACAGGAGAAGGATGAGTCCTTAAGGAGTTTCATGGAGCGTTTTTCTTCAGTCTCGGTAAAGATCCGGGATCTAAACCCTGAAGTAGCAATGCATACGATGCTGATGGCTCTCAAGCCGGGACCGTTTGCTGACCACCTATGTCGAAAACCGCCTTCCAACATGGATGAGCTTAGAAATCGTGCGGCTGGATGTATACAAATGGAGGAGGTCTCAAAGTTTAGAAATAAGGCCAGGACTGACCTGGATAGGCGAACGGACTCAAGCAGCCGTGGAAGTCTGAGGCTGACATTAGAAAAGGGGAAGTTTAAAAGAGAGGGTGTTAGTCGGGGACCGAAGTATGATTTCTACACCCCACTAAACACCAGCCGTGCTCGAATTTTGGATGAAGCTTGTAATACCGAATTGATACGGCTCCCAGCTCCAGGACACACACCGGAGACGGCAGATCAGTCAAAACATTGCAGGTACCATCGCAATTATGGTCATACCACGGAAGAGTGTTGGACATTACGGAACAAGATTGAGGAGCTGATCCAGGCCGGTCATCTCGGCAACTTCGTACATAGGGGCCACGGAAGTCGACCCTCCTATGGGCGAGGCCGAGGGGGAGGTCAAGTCCGGGCTCAAGTGGAACCTCGGCAACCGAACAAAGAAGGAGTGCAGCCAGATGACACTCGAAACAGGGAAGGAGACAGAATAAGAGGGATTATCAACACAATATCAGGAGGGTTTGCCGGAGAAGGAGCAACCAGCTCGGCCAGGAGAAGACACTTGAGGGCTATTCGAACAGTAAATGCAACGATGCACCGAGCGCCCCGGAGTTCTCGTCCCATCACCTTTTCGGACGAGGATTTCGAAGGAGTCGATCCTAATCAAGATGATCCCATGGTGATTTCGGTGGAGGTGGCCAATTACGTCGTTAGAAAGACACTAATAGACCAAGGGAGCTCGGCGGATATTTTGTATTATTCCACCTTCCAGAAGCTCGGGATACCTGAGGAAACAATCAAGCCTTATCGTGATCCGTTGGTCGGCTTTGCAGGAGAACAGGTTCATACCCGAGGTTATGTGGAGCTGTTGACCACCTTCCGTGGAGATATCGGATCAAAAACCATCATGGTCAGGTACCTTATAATTGATGCAGTAACTTCTTACAATATCTTGATAGGTAGACCTGCGTTAAACGAGTTCGGCGCCGTGGTTTCCACTCTGCATCTCACAATGAAGTTTCCCTCGGCGACCGGGAACATAATTGCCATAAAAGCTGATCAAAAGGTGGCAAGACAATGCTATTTGGATAGCCTAAAAGTTACCAGAGGAAGGGTGGTTGGCAGCAATGGACATACGAAAAAGGATACAACATCAGTAGGCTTGGTGGAGCTTGATCCTCTACTTGATTTACAGGACCAAAGGCCGAAGCCTATTGAAGAATTACATAAATTTCAGCTTGCCGGTGAAGACCGGTGCACTAGCCTTGGAAGTAAACTGGGAGGTGAGGTCAAGGAGCAGATAACAAAGATGCTGAAGGACAATGTTGATTTGTTCGCATGGACTTCTTCAGACATGCCGGGAATTGATCCCAATTTTCTATGCCACAAACTGGCGGTGTACCCTGAAGCTAAGCCGATAGCGCAAAGGAAAAGGCGGGTAGGCGAGGAAAGGCGGAGGGCAATGAAGGAAGAAACTGTAAAGTTGATTGATGCTGGGTTCATCCGAGAAGTTGAATATACAACATGGTTGGCCAATGTGGTGCTCGTTAAGAAGGCTAATGGAAGGTGGAGAATGTGCACGGATTATACCGACCTCAACAAGTCATGCCCGAAAGATACATACCCCCTCCCGAGCATAGATCGGCTTGTAGATGGAGCATCAGGATGTGGCCTACTCAGTTTTCTGGATGCCTACTCTGGGTACAATCAGATAAGAATGTACCCCCCTGACGAGGAGAAAACCGCGTTCATGATTGAGGACGCTAATTATTGTTATCAGGTGATGCCGTTCGGACTGAAGAATGCTGGGGCTACTTACCAACGGTTGATGGATAAAATATTTCAGGAACAGATTGGAAGAAACCTTGAAGTATATGTTGACGACATGGTAGTTAAGTCCGAAGATCCCTCCAAGCATGCAGCCGACCTTGGAGAGGTGTTCGGAAGAATACGGAAGTACAACATGAGGTTAAATCCTGAGAAATGCGTATTCGGAGTCAACGGGGGGAAATTCTTAGGATTTATGTTAACACATCGGGGTATTGAAGCCAATCCCGACAAATGCCGAGCTATTATTGACATGAGAAGCCCCCAAAACATAAAAGAAGTGCAGAAACTGACAGGGCGACTAGCATCACTATCACGCTTTATACCGAGGTTAGCGGAGAAAGCTAGGCCGTTCTTCAAGTTGCTTAAAAAGGCCGCGCGGTACGAGTGGAATGAGGAATGCGAGCAGGCATTTCAGAATTTCAAAGGCTTCTTCTCGGCACCTCCGATACTTAATCGGCCGACTCCCAACAAAGAATTACTATTGTATATGTCGGTGACCGAACATGCAATTAGCTCGGTGATGGTACAAGAAATGGGCAGGCAGCAGATACCGGTATACTTCATCAGCCGAATACTGCACGATGCTGAAACGAGGTATCAGACTATTGAAAAGTTAGCTCTGGCTCTGGTCACATCGGCGAGAAGATTACGACCTTATTTTCAAAGTCACGAGGTTATTGTGAAAACCGATCACCCCGTAAAGCAAGTCCTGAGGAAACCCGAATTAGCCGGACGAATGATCTCGTGGTCAGTCGAGTTGTCAGAGTTCGGTATGAGATACGAGCCTAGAGGGCCAATTAAGGCGCAATGTTTGTCTGATTTTGTCGCCGAACTTACTCCATCCGTCGATTCCAAAGGCGGGGTCCGATGGACACTTTACGTAGATGGCTCCTTTAACACTAAAGGGAGCGGTGCGGGAATCATTCTGAAAGGTCCTGGTGGACTAATTTTGGAACAGTCTCTTAAAATCGACTTCTCAGTCACCAACAACCAGGCCGAATACGAAGCTCTTATTGCCGGGTTAAAACTAGCTAAAGAAGTGGGAGCGAGGCAAGTTAGGTGTCGGAGTGACTCACAGTTGGTTTCTGAACAAGTCTCGGGGACTTATCAGGCTAAAGATCCACAGCTGGCAAAGTACTTGGATAAGGTAAAACGATTGGCAGAATGCTTTGAAGAATTTGCGATTGAGCACATTCCAAGAGAGGAGAACTCTCGAGCTGACCTGTTGTCCCGATTGGCTAATGTCAAAAAGCTCGGACAACATGAGACGATCATCAGGGAAACAATACATCAGCCCAGTATCGATCTTGATGAAGTTATGATCGGAGACAGCGTGGATCGGGACTGGATGACCCCTATTTGGAACTATCTAGCGGAAGGGACCTTACCCAGCAACCAAAATGAAGCAAGGAGATTGAAGATGAAATCTTCCCATTACATAATAATGGGAGGATACTTATACAGGCGAGGATTCTCAACTCCCCTCTTAAAATGCCTCTCTCCCGAACAGGCGAACTATGTTATGAGTGAAATCCATGAAGGAGTGTGTGGGATGCATACTGGTGGAAGATCTATGGCAGCAAGAGTAATCCGGGCCGGTTATTATTGGCCTACTATGCGAGCTGATTGTACCGAGTATAGTAAGAAGTGTAATGAGTGCCAAAGGTTTGGTAGTCTGCGCCATGCACCGCCGGAAGAATTGCACACAATGATGTCTCCGTGGCCATTCATGGTCTAGGGAATGGATATTCTTGGACCTTTCCCGATGGGTAAAGGGCAGGTCAAGTTCTTACTAGTGGGCATAGACTATTTCACTAAATGGATTGAGGCGGAATCGTTAGCTAAGATCACGGCACAGCAAGTACAGAAATTTGTATGGAGGAATATTATCTGTCGGTATGGGATTCCTCACTCGGTGGTTACGGATAATGGAAGGCAGTTTGTTGATAGAAACCTGAAGCAATTCTATGAACAGCTCGGTATTAAGCATCGAGTGTCTTCGGTCGAGCATCCACAAACAAATGGACAAGCAGAAGCAGCGAACAAGGTTATCCTCGGAGAACTCAAGAAGAGATTGGGAAGAGCGAAGGGGGCCTGGGCTGAGGAATTGCCGAGCATCCTATGGGCCTATCGTTGCACACCTCAGTCAAGCACCAAAGAAACCCCTTTTAGGTTGACTTTTGGAGCTGACGCAATGATCCCGGTTGAAGTGGGAGAGCCGTCTTTTAGGCGAATATTCCCCGACCAACACGCGAACCAGGAAAACATGGGAGTTGAACTAGATTTATCCGAAGAGGTCAGGGAAAACGCACGTATACAGGAAGAAGCTTGTAAGCAAAGAGTGGCTCGGCGTTATAATTCTCGGCTTAAGCCAAGAAGTTTTGTTGGTGGAGATCTTGTTTGGAGAAAGCAGAGCGAAGCAAGGAAGAACATCGGCGAGGGAAAGCTAGCTGCAAATTGGGAAGGACCTTACAGGGTTACTGAAGCGTTGGGCAACGGAGCATATAGATTAGAAAAGCTGTCAGGAGAAGCAATCCCTAGGACATGGAATGCCTCTCACCTCAAAAATTATTTCAGTTAAGTGATGTATACAAGGAAGGTGATGTACCCTTTTTCCTAACTCGGTCTTTTTTCCCAAAGAATATGCAAAGAGGGTTTTGGCCGAGAAGGTTTTAACAAGGCACGCCTATATACTTTAATAAAAGAAATTTTTAATCATGATTATGTTCATTAACCTCGGTCAAGTATGAACCGAGAGAAGTGAAGTTACACCTCGGTCAAGTGTGAATCGAGGAAATAAAAATTCGGTCAAGTATGAACCGAGGTCCACAACTAATACTCGGTCAAGTGTGAATCGAGGAAATGAAAATTCGGTCAAGTATGAACCGAGGTCTACAACTAATACTCGGTCAAGTGTGAATCGAGGAAATGAAAATTCGGTCAAGTATGAACCGAGGTCCACAACTAATACTCGGTCAAGTGTGAATCGAGGAAATGAAAACTTGGTCAAGTTTGAACCAAGAATTTGTTAAAAACTCGGTCAAGTATGAATCGAGGAATTGGAATTCGGTCAAGTATGAACCGAGGTCTGCAACTAAAACTCGGTCGAGTACGAATCAAGAGGAGGAATTAAATCTAAGTCGAGATTAAACTTAGTCAAAAATTGAAGGCAGCCAGGTCGAGAAGTAATATTGTTATCATTAACAAATCTGAACAAAGACATCAAAGTAAAGCAAAGAAATAGACAATCAAGGAGGTGAGCAGCTCGCAACAGTAGGAACATCTCTCTTTCTAGTATCCTACAATTCATCTTCATCCACAAGCTCACCATCTTTGACATCTTTATGCACATCAAATGCCGAGAGCTCAATTTTCGGCAGGAAAAAATGCACCTGACGAAGTGCTTTATGGAAGCCCTCTACGTGCTCTTTCATTATTTGCTGTACGGCTTCCTTAACGTCAGCCTCAAGCTCGTCCTTCCTCTTTTTCACTTGTTCCAAATCCTCTCGTAATTTAGCGGCAAGGGCCGAGGATTCGGCTTCAGCGCTCTTTGCCCAAGTAATCTCGGTCGTCAGGGCATCCCGCTCTTTCTCGACTGCTTGCATTTTCATCTCGGCACCAGCAAGGGATTTTTTCAGTTCCTCCACTTGCAGAAGGAGAGCTGCTTGAAACTTTGCAGCCTCGGCGAGTTCTGAAGAAGCCTTGTCTTTTGCATTAGTTGTTTCCAGAAGCTCGGCTTTTGCAGCTTTCAGGCGACGGTCACTCTCCTCAAACTCCTCCCCACAGAGCGAGGCCATAGTCGCAGCACGCAGGCACATAGCCGACATAGAGTCCAAAACGGCCTTGGGACCCAATCGTTGCAAAGCTTCTTTGTCCCCAACTTCCTGGATGCCGCTCCCAAAAAACCTGGCAATGTTCGGATCAATGCTCGAAGGTGAGCGTCTAATGGGAGATGGCAGGAGAGGTGAGCGAATTGAAGAAACAGGCTCCTCGTCAGTGGTCGGAAGTCGAGCGCGTTTGCTTGGGGGGCTGTGTGGAGAGGAGGTGATTTCCACAACTTCCGGTGTTGTCATTATCTCGGCACGCCCTCTCTCCTCTTTATCAGGGCGAGACTGCAAGTTCTCGGTAGAAGGTCCTGCTGATGGGGCCATGTTCTTTATTGATCGCCAGTTGAACTTCCCCATCATCACTGCAGAGTAGAAAGTATGTATTAAAAACTCAGACAAGTATGGCAGCAGAAGAAAAAAGAAACTTAGCACTCACGTGAAAGATCTTTGTTAGGAGTTGAAGAATAAGGGAGCCTAAGTAAGATTTTGCAGTTCAAGGGGCGAGGTAATTTATTTAACTTGTCGACATCCTCTTTCTCGGATGCCGACATATCCTCATAGCACCAAGACTGGAATTCTATCGGAGTCCGAGTCCAATATAGAGGAAACCTGGGTCGTCCCTCCTCATTGAAAAACATCTCCGAATAACCCTCGGCGGGGCGCACCTTAAAGAAACTTCCTTTGAAGTCTTTGTAGGATGAGGTATATGGACCGATTATTCCCTTTTTATTCATACCGCTGAGAGAAATCCAGCCGATCTTAGTTCCAAATCGGATCTGGTAGAAGTAGAGAAATTTTGGAGCGGTCGGTGTCATGTTCAGTTTTCTGCACAGGTTTTCAAAAGCCTTTAAAAACGCCCAGCTGTTGGGATGAAGCTGAGTCGGAGCGACGTTCAATACCCTTAAAACAGCGCACTCAAACTCCGAAAAAGGAAGGCCAACTCCCAGTGACTCAAATAATGTTTTATACATATAAGTAAAATGTGTTTGCCCTCGTTGTGCCGACATAAAAACGTGCTCATCTTCTGTACACGGCTCGGCAACCACGGCCTCCTCAGTTTGTATACTAGACAGAGAGATGGACTTCCTCATTTCCATGATCGATTCAGCAGTCCGAAATTTAGAGTGATAAGATCCAACTTCTCCCTTAACCCAATAATATCCCGGAAGTTGAATGTCGGGAACTGGATCTTTTCGAACCCTTGAAATGATTTTTCGTGGGTTTGGTACGGTTACTTGCGCAGCCGTAGCCGAAGATGAAGCTTCCCTTTCAGTCGGGATGTCGGCCAGACGAAAATTTAGCTCCTCACTTGGAAAGGAAGAGTTTGATGGTGAAGGATTCTCTCCGATGCCCGTAACTTCCCTCTCAACCAGGATTCGATGAGGGGACGACCCAGCTAATGTCTCAGATCCTCGGTTGGAACTCATAATGATTGAGAAAAATATGGAATAGAGCGTAGTAATGGAGAAAAAGGGGAAGGATAGAAGAGGGCGTACCTGAAAAAATGACGAAAGGGCGAGAAAAAGGAGGTTAGAGACGACGGAAAGATTCAGAAAGGAATGAAAAGCAAATGAAGTTTAAAGTGAAAGGATGAACATTCAAGTCCTACACGTATATAGTGAAAACCCCTTCTCGAAAACAAGCAAATTAATCATGACTTTGGGGAGTCAATCGTCACCATTGGGGAACGTGCTTCGGCTAACGAAAAGACGCAGCATTAAATAACGCTGCACGCGGCTGTACGTGTACGGGCATTACCGTTTCAGAAACCGAAATGTCAAGAGTCTCTGGAAAGGTTCTGGAATCCCTAGGGGATTGGAACGATTCAAATTTCAAAAGAGCTAATCTTTAGTAGGTCACGTGATTCAGAGCCCTCTCGTCCAAATTGGACTCAAGGCTCGGGGGGCTAGTGTGCGGGCCAAAATGAGCGGGCCGAGATTACAAGTCCGAGGTGTGTGGACGCCCCTTTTGAAGCCTCACTTTCCGGGCTCATATACACCGAGCTATAATTCAGAGGCCGAGCTTAAGCGTGGCAAGCCGAATGATACGTCGGTTACTGAATGATAGGACCGAGTAGTCGTATGGCCAAATGATCGTCTGACTGAACAACATCTCGGCCATATGGCCGACTACGGGTTTTTCCACGAAAAACCGTATTGTCCCAAAAACACCTGGCTAGGAGTAACAGTTACAGGATCATAGCAGTTATGAAATCATAACCGCAGGACGAAAAATAAGGGGTCATGCGGATAGAGCGTGATATTCCATAATGAGCATTTATGAAATATCCCGATAAATTAGGGATGATGGGGATAAGTTAAGAAAAAAACCTTAACGGTCAGGGAGAGGTCAATAAAAAAGGAAGGAGGATAAGCAGAAGGGGGAGATTGCACTGCACACAGGCCAAGTGGAATAGTCTCTCAGTCTTTTGACGGAACAGAAGATTAAGGTTTTGATTGCAATGATTTGACGATTGGATGAAAGAAAATGTTAGGTGCAATCCCAAAGAAGATATGATTAGAAGAGTTACAAAATTGTTGATGATAATATTCATGTGGTGGCTCTTGTTTTTAATTTTACATCCGCAGTCCAACCAGAAGCCACTAATCCCATTCGTCTGCCTCTTCATCAACCAAGTAAGACGTACCATTTTTAACACTGTCTAGGACTAATCACCTATTTAACAAAGTATAAAGAATAACAAATCTAATTGTGCAAATAATAGATAATACTTTAAAATTTTGAAGTATAAAGACCTATTTTCCAGTAAAAAAAAACCTATTTAATTTCTAATTGGCAAAATAAGGAAGAACCTGTTTTTATGCTCTTTGAAACTATAAGACCAAATGCTAAATTTTTTTTTTCTAAACGTTTTCATTAGAAAGATTTTTTTTTACTACGGTTAGGTTGATTGAAACGGACAACATTCTTTAAATAAAGGTGTGAGTTTAAAGTTTGTGATGAAATAGTTTATATTGGGAGAACTTGGAAAATAATAGGCTATCACCTTACCAATAGTTTTTTTTCTCATGCCTTTATTTCATATTTCATACTATATTTTTTGATTGAGAGATTAGGAAAGTGGTTAAAAAAAATTAGGAAACACCCTAATTTTCCATATCTATAACCTTGTTTGCCCAGACGGGCTAATCAAATGTGCTAATAGTATATGTAAACATATTAATTCAGTCCAGGAAAATCTTCGTCGCGACCACCATCTTGATGGTATTGACTATTGATAGGGTACAGAAACAGGCTATTACTTTCAAAATTCCTCTTTTGTTGCCGATTCTCTTCACTCCTCTCCCCGGCTTCACGGAAATCTCTGAGAGGGGTTCTCTTCCATGAATGCCCACCGTCTTACTCACTCCGCTGCAAATTCTTCTCACCCCATTAATAATCTTATCTGTGGAGTGTTCGAAAATTTTAATCTTTTCTTGGAAGATTTTGATCAACCTTTGTGGGCTACTTAGGGTTTGAAGAGCATCGCGATTTTGGCCGAGTTTTCCGTTTTTGTTTTCTTCGGGTTTCTTATTATTGTAGATATAGAGGCTGGTTAGGGTTTTGTTAGTTGGAGATGGGGAGCGTGGATCGGTTCGATGATCGGACATTCAAGGTTAACTTCACGGTGGATGGAGTTTTGAAGCTAAGGGAAAAAGTGAACGAGAAGCTGAAGGAGTTCATGGGGGATTACACTGATGACGCTCTTGTGGTACGAGCCTTTGTCACGCTTGTCAATTTTGTGCACTTGTTCGCTTTATCAGTCTGGGAGCAAAACTAGGTTGTTTACTTGGGTAGGCTTATTGTTCATCTATAATGTATTATATGTAGTGTGGTTAAAAAAGCTTGGCTCTGTTATGCCTCCTGTGCCATGAGGGGAATGTCACTCTTTGTCCAAGTATGGACCTCTTAAAGGTCTCAAATCATGAACACAACTTCTTGTTGCCCTTTTATACCCGTAATGTAATTTGGCGAAATTGAACATGGAGAACATTATTGCCTGACTATCCCTACAAGCATTTTTTAATTCAAGTAGAATCAAAGGTTCTTGTGAATTGTTATTGCTGATATGTATACTGCACGAGCAGAAGAATTGCATCAGATGAACAAGTAGTCATTTTCCTCTTAACAAATAAAGAGATACGGTTTCTGAATATTCTTTATGATATAAGCTTACCTAGGAAGTGAATGATGTGAGAAGGAAATGTGTGGAAAAATCCCTGCGAGCGTAACTGGAATGTGTAGGAGTTCTACAGCTTAAAGAATCTTGAAAGGTTTAAATAAATATGAAGTGGAGATTTGTTGGCTGTTGTAAAAGTGAAACTGAGATTCAACTAACTCAGATTTTTGTTCATAAGTAGCTTCTTTACAGTGACTTATGTCTCTGATGACTCTTACTTGTCACTTTTCCATCTAAGCTGCAGACAATAAGGCCACTTATCACATAAATAGTGAAGACAATAATGTGTACTGTACTAAAAAAAAATTCTGATATGCAAAATTCTTTTTGATATGTGCTAAAATCATTTTATCCTCTACGCCCTTCTAGTTTATATTCAGGTTAGATGGGAACTTGTTGATGATATTGTATGGCACATGTAGAGCGAGCTCCTTGCAAGCATGCTGTAAATTATGTATGTGACATGAAACACACTTTCACATTGCTCCTTTTGAAACTTGTAGGTAACTTCTGTATGAATGCTTTGTTTCAGATATAGGCTAATGTGAAAATACAGATTGATGAGTAATATAATCTATTCTACATCATATATTTATGAGGAACATGAGATTTGATGCACATAACAAGACTGCACTTCTGAGCAACTTAATAATAAAATTTCGGTAGATGGTTCAAATTAGTGAGACACAGTTAAAAGCACTAGTTGTTTGTGCTTTCAGAAGATATTAATATTGTTTTCAGAAAAGGAGAGGCTTGGGCCTTTACTCATTGCAGCACAGTGCTGATACTTCTCTTTCTCTCTCTCTCTCTAAAAATTTGGTTTAGTATTTTTAGGCAACAGCAGCAAAATGATGCTCAATTGTAGTCCAGCTTGGGAATTCTGATGGTTATGCTTGGGGTGAACAAGTGGGATGTTTTGGACCATGATTTGGATTTGAGTACATGTTTTTGGATTTGCAGTATCACTGCATCTCATGGGGTTTGGTATTAAGCTATGTATGGTTATGATTGAATAAACTAATTGGAGGACACTTATTAGGTGTCTTGATGGTTAGAAATTACTAGTATTTTGGAATTTGGATTCCAGATTCAAGGATTGGGCATGCATGCCTTTTATTGGGACCTCAAGTAGTATGGATTGATATTGGACTCTAGGATGGCTACTAAGGTTATGAGCAAATGGCTTAAATACCTCCAAGTTATTTTGTCTTTTAGTTGTAAAGTACATGTGATTAAGTTGTATATCTGAAGGAGGATATCTGCCTTTTTCCAATTATGTCATATTGAAATTGTTTTTCAACTACATATGTTAATGTTATAACATTGGCTTCATATGGTGGATTTGGCTTTTGGAGGTTTTAAATTTTCCACTACAAATTTAAATTGAAATTCACTCTATGCTATGTCAGGATTATGTTATTGTGTTACTGAGGAATGGCAGGCGCAAAGAACAAGCAAGGAGTGAGTTGAATGTTTTCTTGGGGGATGATAGTGATTCTTTTGTATCCTGGTAATTTTTGTGTAATTTCTTCTTGACAAATTAAATTTCATTTCAGTGTCATTGCAATCAATAGATAGACCCATAATTATATGTACTAATTTATATGCGTATACTGTTAACAGGCTGTGGGATCATCTGACTGTGAATATAGATTTGTATGTACAACCTAAAGAATTGCAGGATGGGGCTCCTACAAGTATTATATCAGAGCTTCAAGCTGGCAGTGATGATACTGAGCATTTAAATTCAGAGTTTGAAGGAGGGAAGTCTCATAAGTTATCTAGAAGACGGCATAACAGAGATTGGAAAGGATTAGTAAGGGGGGAAGCTGAGCCACCTACCTTACGGAGCTCTGTGGTTGACAATTCTCATTTGGATGAAAAAACCCAAACCAAAGTAGATTATCGTCCAAGATCACCATCTTCACCTGCAGTTCGGAGGAAGAGAGGCCATCCAGATGAACAGAAGACAAAGGTTTGAATTATTCAAATATTCATTCATTAATGATTATTGATATTGATGATTCTGCGATGTTTATGACAAAATTTCTGTAATTGAATTTTGTTTAGCAACATGTCAACACTAATAAGTAGATTATTGCCTAGGGGAATATGAATGTCTCTGGTCATACAATAGAGAGAAGGGATAATAGTTGCTTTAATTATTTTGTATTTAGTTGATCAGTTGATGGCAACCGTCTAGTCTTGCATTTTCTCCAGCTCCTTTTATTTGTATATATTCATGAAATTTGTAGATGCCCTTCTGTGTCTCTTTCCTTGTTGGTCTTTTTTCCTGTTCATTTTGCATCTAATTTTATAGAGCAAGGTAGTGCCTTTGTTTTTTCTGCCCCTTTCATTGAAACTTCTAACCTTCAAGGGATTTTGACAGAGGGAAGTGATTTCACAAGCAACTATAGATGCTCCTCGGCGGCTACTTCAGTTTGCTGTACGAGATGCAGTGGCCACTTCAAGGCCATCTATTTTGGGCCCACCTGTGGAGCCCTCCTTGAAGCGTCTTCGTTCTGTAGTTTCTACATCCTCTGGTGATTCATCTTTGGTTGAACGTCCTCGGAGAATACAGCCTGTTTCTAGGGCGTCAAATCGCATGGCTTCAGTGATTAAAGCTGTGGCAGAAGCTGCTGAAGATGTGATGAAATTCAAATCCTCAGGCAGTGTATTTGATCGACTTGGTCGTGGTATCAATCCATCAGATGGTAGCAGCCAACTTGAGGTTCATTATCAAAATCAGGAGCAAAACCAATCAATGTATCTTCAAAGCACTGATTATGGTGGTCAGTATGCCTCAAGTAATACCATGTTGGAAAATGAAGCAGATTTTGCTTCTGATTATACTTCAGATAATGAAGGGTATAATGATGTGAATGTCATGAGTAGTGGAGGGATTGATGCTTTGCAGATTGCCTCCTCTGGTGGAAACAGGGGTGATAATTCACCAATGCTGCAGTACAGTGCAACTAAAAATGCTGATAATAGTATGCATCTTAAACAGAATGGAGATCATGAGCAACCTACTGCACCTAACACTTCGCATAAGATAGTGAATATTTCCGTAAATGTAAATACTTGGAAGCCACCACATTATCAGGAACCAAGAGAGGTTGCACAAATAGATAGTCTTAAAGCTAGAGATTCTGAGGCAGAGGCTTCCAGATCTGGCCTTCAACTGATGAAGGACAATGCCGACACTCCAAAAGTTAGTAATGGGAATGTGAGTTATTCATAATATGCAAATATTCTGATGAAACTCTGACTTCTATTTAAAATTAAAGAAAATAATGTGCTTGAGCTTTTAGTTATTTTACATTTTCATTGATACGAACCTATGACATTTAACAGGCCAACCCTGCTTTTAATGTTCAAAAAGGGTCTCAGAAGACACAAGTAACCACTTCTGGTTAGTACTAGTATTATTCAAGCAAATTCTTCATGCTTCCAAGAAAACATGTGAAAGTTATATTTCCGGTTTACTGGTTGTTGCATGAGTTACATTTTTTGCTGTGTATTCTTTCCTTTTTAGTTTCTGTTTAAGACTTTGTTGACAGCACATCTATTTGAAGATTTGTATTTTACGATTTTTACTTTTTGGGTTCTCAGGGTCAGGTGCTGCCAGTCGTCCTTTGGAGGATGCTGATTCCAGAACCATATTTGTTAGCAATGTAATGACTCTAGCTCTTTTGTTTTTGGTGGGGGAGTCTAGGCTCCTTGGGTAGGCTGAATCTGCTCATTTTCTAAAGTTTCCAAGTATTAATTTTCTCAGGTTCATTTTGCTGCTACCAAAGATAGCTTGTCTCGCCATTTTAATAAATTTGGGGATGTGCTAAAAGTGGTCATAGTTATTGATGCAGCGACAGGGCAACCCAAAGGGTAAGATTTTCATATGCTGTTTGCTCATTTGTCCAGTACATTTTATTTGCAACTCTATATTGATCCACATTGCTTGAGCAGGTCAGCTTATGTGGAGTTCATGCGAAAAGAATCAGCAGATAATGCATTATCCCTGGATGGCACATCTTTCATGTCACGGATTCTTAAGGTACAAGCATATATTTAGAGGATTTTCAGGGGTTGCATAATGTGTGAAGAGCTGGGATTTTGTTAAAACTTGAGCAGTGTTCATCATTCTAAAATTCACCTTTGCCCATTACCATACTCTTGATTTTTCTAATGCAGGTTGTGAAGAAAAGTGCTGCGCAGCAAGAATCCGCCCCAACAACAGCATGGCCACGTGGAGTTCGGGGTTCTCCATTTCCTGCTGCTAGGTTTTCCAGAGTTCCCTTTTCAAGAGGTATACCTGGTGCAGTTTGGCTTCGGCCTCCTCCGATTAAAATTGGAGCTAGGAGCATGCAATGGAAGCGGGATGCTCAGGGCACTCCACCTGACAATGGTGCTTCTTTAAATACCAGCAGTATTAGTGTGCCTGCTGCTCGTGGTCTCACCTATGTCAGAACGAAGTCAAAGCCGGAAAGCAGCTTGGGTACCATGTAAGTTCAATCCTTAGAGTGACAGCGGATTGACGTTGCATCAGAGAATGGCTGTTGGCCATAAAAATTGAGAAAATGCAAGAAAAAAAAAAAAGGAAAGGAGTTATCAACGTAAGGAGACTTCTAGTTCTGGTTTAAATTTTGGAACATTCTTCTTCACGTCATGGTCATTGTCGGGGGTGAATGAACTTTAATGATGCCTATAAATATATCTGGTTGGTAAAATTATTCATTGCAGTGGCGTGAATTTTTGATGGAATTAGGATGAGAAGAATGTAATGAAGTAGTTGGGATCTTGAGATCAATTTTTCCTCCTGATATTGTCCATAAAGTTGAATTAAAAATTGTCGATAGGCTGGCTTGACATGGTCTCTATTTATTGAGGTGATGTGTTTTTGGATTTGTTTATCTTACTGTTGAATGGTAAATAAAAAGTTAGAAAAGAGGGAAAAAAAGGAAAAAAGATGAATTTGTATGGACTGTCTCGTGCTCGGATCTATCTTTCCTGCCATTTTTCGGCGCTGCCTTTATACTTTCCTGTGAGGTTTCTCTTACTGCTTATGAAATGGTGTTTGTAAGAGATGTAATATGGTAAGATCATGAAAGATTTCTCTTGTAGCTTGAGAACTTAGATATTGGAGTTTTAGATGATTGCAATTGGAGTTGTTGCAGTGAAGGACATTTGTGCTTATGCCAATCACGAATTTTTTTTTTTGGGTACTGTGAAGAGATGGCATGAAGAGGCTAAATCAATTATCAATATAATCCTTGATGTAAATTATATATAGTCTGTGAGCAATGCAGTTTATTCTACGAGTTCAGTGCAATATACAGGATTTATCTGGCAATATTTTTGTTCTGTAAAATTATTTTCTTTTTTGCTATTATGGGTGCGTGTATGATGCGATTCAAAAGGGCAAAGATTAACTATGTTATAGGTATTAAATGAGTTTGATCTAATTTTATAGATGAAAATGCTTTTTGAATGATTAGCACAATTATAGATAAACAACTATTTTGGCCCTAAAAAAAACTGATTTGATTTTTTGTGCATTACACGGTGTCTGAAGTTGAATGATTTTGGCCTCAAGGAAAAAAATAATGATTTAATTTTTCATGTATTATACAGTATTTGAAGTTCATTTATTGGTAATATAAATCAAATTTCATTCCAATTAATAACACTATAAAGAAAGAAAGTTTAGTTATAGAAGGTTAATTTTCCCTTAATTTTATCGAAGTTTTTGTTCATAATCATTCATATCAACAATCATAATTAATTACAAAGATGAGAGGAGAGACTTGATGGGAATATCTTTTTCTTTTTTATAAAAACAATTAACCAATTAAGAGATGAAAGTAAAATATGAATAAAATCAAAGAATACAATTAAAAATGTAAAATCGAAATATTTTTTTTAAAACCGAGGGTTATTCAACCAAACATCACAGGATAGACTTCTACTCGCACCAATTTTATTGTTTTTTCCTCTTTATTTTTTAATTAACACAGGTGCTTAAAAAAGAAAGAACTTTTTTTTCCCCAGTGCAAAATGGGTACATCATGTGATTTGAATCCTATAACTGAAGTGATCAAGCACCAATTGCATTGAAGGTCATAATCAGGACTCATACCAAAAGTAAAAATGGTTTAATCAGCATGACCCTCAGTTAGAGCTAAAACAGGTATGAGTTCCATCTCATCCTCTATAAACTCAAAGCCTCTCTCACTCTGATAATTCTCAATAATAATAATAGCAAGAAATTAGAGGTTCAAGGATGAAGCATTTTGGATCAAAGGCATTTTCAGTATTGTTGGTGTTGTTGATGGTGAGAGGTTTAGTGGCACAAGGCCAAAGCACTCCATGCACAAGCACCTTCTTCTCTGCTCTGGTGCAGCTCATTCCTTGCAGGCTATCAGTTGCTCCCTTCAGTCCCATTCCTCCAAGTGAAGCCTGCTGCAATGCCCTTAAGTCTCTAGGGCAGCCTTGCTTGTGTGTCCTTGTCAATGGCCCTCCCATCTCCGGAGTTGACCGGAACATGGCCATGCAACTCCCAGAGAAATGCACCGCAAACTTTGAGCCATGTATACAATGATCTCTCTTGCTCATCTTCGTGTTTTGCTTCTTAATTAACAAGCAAATTCATATTATCATATTCAAATTATTTTCTGTTTATCGGCTTCCACAGTAATTGAGGTAGAGAATATATATATACATGTGTGTGTGCGCGCAAGTGAATGGAATATTATTTTCCTTTTTTGTTTGCAGGTGAAATAATGAAGTGAAGAGCAGGATGCTGGAAAGCTATTATTATTATGTTTTATGTTTGTTGGGGTACTTTATGTAGGAATTCTTACAATAAAGAGACAGATGTTGAATGGGATCAAAATACTGAATCAGTGAACTTGAGTTCAAATCTATGTTGTACTTTATGATTTCTATAATTTATGTTATTGCTAAATTATAATTATGAATATATATATATATATATAGAAATGGGACAAAATTGTGCTGCTTTCTTTCTTTGAAAGATATTAAATGCAAGTTACTTAGAAATTGTTTTTCTTACAACAAAACAAGATGATTATTAATTAATTTATTCATTTAGTTTTGGTTTAAAAAATTGGCTGATAAAGACAAATATTGATGACTGAGCTAAAATCCCCCCAATCCACAAAGCTACAGAATAATAAGAATGAAAGAGTGCATTATGTGATTTTACTTAAATTAGAACCATTTATTGAAACCACCGTTTTAATTTCGAGTTTACAGCCATTAACATCCTGTTAGATAGTAGGAAGGAATGGAAAGGTGAGGTAAGAACATGCAAAAGTTAATACATAATTTTTATTATTATAAAACATAAAATATATAATATAGCAAGCTATACTATTCAATTTCTCTCAAAGCACATGATCAATATCTATGATTATTAAATGTTTCAAATAAAAATATACGTATATGGTGAAAAAAATATGTATAGAATACAAATTAAAAATTACATAATTTTACAATAGAAATACATTATTTGTTTTTATCCTGTCAATTATATGATTGCAATACTAAATTAACACTGGATGTTCTGAACTACTGATATTTGCTCAGCTGGCATAAATCAGTGCTATTATTTTTTCAAACGTATAGGACATTTTTTTTTCCTTCCCCATTTCATGCTGAATATATAATTTTAAATCATAATATTACATTACTCTCTGGTTCTTAGCCTATGTAGCAAAGCAAGGGCAGCTTACACGGATAAAAACGATTGCAGGTGAAAACTAGAACCCTTCCCTCTGCTTCCAATACATACGATTATGACCAAACGGAAAATATGTACATGTCATGTCACCGACTAAAACTACTACCGGGGGTGCATTAGGGAATTGCCTTAATCTTATCAATTCAAATGATTAGTCCTCACTTATGGTAAATACACTCTAAGGACGAGATAAAATTACCAATCCTACAAAATTTCTACTGCAGGTGACTCCTGCCTAGAGATTGATTTAAGTGTAACCCTTTTTTCTTCTTTCGCTGATCACAGTATAAATAATAAATGAACCGTTCAAACTCTTGCAGAGTTCTCATCTTCATCCAGAACCTGAAGCAGCTCTCTGTTTAACATCTTCCCCTTGCTCTTCCTTGGCAAACTCCTCGATTAGTTCACGCTGTCTCTGTGTCAGGTTTCTGCAACACAGCAAATGCCCAACCATTAAGTTATATTCAAAGCCTCCATCATCATAGGGAAGTTTCTTTCCAGATGAAAAAAGAAAAATCCAAGCATAAAGTATCGTAATATTGTGTGTGAGATTGTTGGTAGTTCATTAACCAAGCTGAACAAGATCTCTGCGAAACTTACGTTGGGATGCTGACATTAAAATGAACATATTGATCTCCGAATGTATATGAATTTTTGGCTTTGATCCCTGTTGGAAAAGCAAAGATAATAATGACAAAAGAGATTAGCTCAAACTGCCGCCTCACAATCACAAATCCACGAACCACATTAATCACAATCCGCGTAAAACAAGTTACAGAAATAAAATTTCAATTTTTTGGAAGATGCTATCAATTTGCTCACCTTTCTTTTTCAAAACCACCTTTTGACCAGGTTGGGTGCCGGATCGTACCTGCCAAACAGGGCCTGTCATTCATACTTCAACAGTCACAAAATTTTCAGGATTAAAACATGTTGCCTTACAAACCTTGAGAACAACATCTCCTGTAAGAGTTGGGACCTGAATGGTTCCCCCCAAAATTGCCTGAAAAAGAAAATCGAATACTTTCATTATTTAGATTCAATCTTAATTGTTACTCCATATAGGCCTTGATAGCCTAGATTATGAATAGCATCGAATCATAATTTCAAAGTACATAAGTATACCCAATTAAAAAAAAAATAGTCATAAATTTTTCTCTTCGATTTATGCATCCATCCAATGTGCTTTTCCTCAAAATTGTACTATGATGTTTTATCATCAAAAGGGAGAATTAAGGGGATTGAATTTGAAAAAGCTCCTATTCCTAAATAACATAATAACACATTGCTCAGATACTTCACCCTTCAGGAAAACTACCTGAGTGATGCTCAAGACACTATCCACATGAATATCAGATCCTTCTCTTCGGAAAACAGGGTCTTCTCTAACCTGCCAAAAAAAAAAACAGATGTTGGAAACGAAAAAGATTCAACTTATGAGATGCAAAAGGAAAAGGAAGATGATCCCTTAGCTATGAAAGGGTTAAAAAAGCTATACCCTGACAGTCACGTAAAGATCACCTGGGTGATCTCCATCAGGGTCTGCTCCACCACTTCTATAAACCTTTAGGGTTTCATTGTTGTCTATCCCTGGAAATATGAAAGACCATAAACCAGTTAACATTTTCCACAACTGGAAAGAGAAAAAAACAGCTAAAAGATGTGCATTGTAAACAGTGAATATTCACAAATTCCTGCCCCTACATATCAATAGATTGAACATAGCTTCTATGATATCAAAAAAATAACTTTTTGGGCCAAAATCCTAAGATATCAACATGAATAGGTTAAAATTATTTAAAAGTTGAGGTTTCACTCCAATTAGCAGCATTCTTGATTTCTTCCTACCTTTTTTGTGTCTTGTTATAACTACTAGGTCTAGTAGATAGTAAAGTAGTGGATCAATAAAGCTAACAGGAACATCCATGAGGAAACAGCTCATTAAAATACACTTCTATATATGCAACCTAAATAAGGTTTGTGTAATGCATCCCACAATATCAAAAATGGTTACCAGGCATGAAATCCAACTTCACCGACTTTGTTCCTTTGATAACCTTTGCACCCCTGCAAGACTTGCAGAAACTCTGATACCAACCAAAAGAAAATTATAAGAATTTTCTCCATAAGAGGTCATTTGCAATTGTTAGGGAGAAAAAAAAAACTAGAATAGCTAGAACCAGGCATCATGATTTTTTTCATCATGTGATTTTAATAGAAATGACAGGGGAAAGATGCACAAACAACCTAACATTGGTAATAAATAAAAAATTGAGTAGGGTCAAAAGAATCTTGAGTTCAGACTCAACCTTTTAACAAAGAGAAAAATTGATTGTTTTCAAAAGCACATATTCACATAGACGTCAAATACACCACAATCCTCATAGACAAGAATATTTTATAATTATTAATGAGAATTAAATCATAGATGATTATTAGATTAGATGACAAAATACATGTAAATTGCAGAGTTGTTAACATATGCCTTTGAGGTGGAAAAATATCTCTATGGTACTGGCTTTCAGGATAAGACATGAGAAAAATATGAGAAAGCTCATTCTATCAAGTGGCAACATATTCTGTGACACCACAAAATAGTTAATGTAAAAGATAAATCATTGTTTAACTAGAAGAAAATAAGATCAATAATAAACAATTCCATGAATAACATTATCACAACTAGGCTAAGTCAATCATATCAGAACTTGACTAATACAACAACATTAGCCTTATCCCACTATGTGAGGTCGGCTACATTAATCATACGACGCCAATGAGTTTTATCAAACATCATCTCCTTCGAACCTGACTAATATTGTACTTAAATTGATAGATTATATCTGACAAAGATAAGGCTTTGCACCATACCGATACAATTTTCCCAGTTCCCTTGCAAGTGGTGCAGGTACTCTCCATCCTGAATATGCCAGTTTGTATAAACGTCTGAAAAATGATCAAAGATAATCAATTTAACAACAAAAACAAAAACCTGTAACAAGTTTAAAAAACATTAGCTTTCATTTCAAGAAATTACCGACCATGCCAGACCCTTTACAGCGTTTGCAAGTTTCAGGTCTTGTTCCAGGAGGAACGCCACTCCCACCTACAATAGCTCAGCAGGATAAATAATTTGAGACTGGAAAGTGCACTTCTAAATGCCATGACTTTACTAACTAAACAAACTGGATAAAAGTTGGCAAATGGTAGTATAAGTGGACCAGATATGTATAAATGTTAGTAACATGATGAACATACCACAAGCATTACAAAGTACATCAGTTTGAAATGACACAGTTTTGGTGCATCCTTGGACAGCTTCCATAAATGATAGTTCAACGAAGGCCTGTACAAAATATAATATATTATGAGATGTATTACATTAAACAACTTGTTAGAAAACTTAAAGATGTCCAAATATGAAGAAAGACGGAACCTTGACATCCTCTCCACCAACATTTTGATGAAAAAAGTCCTTGAAAATATTCTGATCGCCATTGAGGGCAAAGCCAAAGCATGAAAGACAACTGCATTAGACTTCATATGTGGAAAGCATATAGAAAAATAAAAGATTCAAAAATGAATTTATTAATTACCACACATTATTTTAAGTATACATAATTCTTTTAGATTTTCTCAAACAATACAGATTGACCTACACAACAAAACATAGAAGCCTACAGACAGACAAGACAGTAAAAGAGATGGAAGAAACTAAGTCATTACATGATCACGGAATATCTGCTCAAATGGATTAAAGCCAGCATCGCCTCCAAAGCCAGTGCTTTGTTGGTTTACATAGGCATCATGGCCAACCTATGGATTCATGTTAAGAAATAAAATAGATCAGACAGAATTGACTCGACAAATTAAACAAAGCAATTCAAATTAACAACCAAGACACATGACTATGAGTTGTACACACAAGTGCATGCCTGCACATATATACTCTACAAGCTTACTCTAACATCAAGTGAAATGGTGTTACGGAAAATTATAATATCTAGTAACAAGTAAAGTATCTACTTTCCTAGTCTGCCCATTATCAGTTTTCTTTACTCCACTTTTTAGAAAGGGAAAAGCCAAAACAAAATGTCAAATAATTCAGGGTTCAATAATGAAAAACAAGGAAAATTTTCAAGGTGGTGACATTTCACCAGCAACCAGATACAAATAATAATTTGTACTTGTAGTAACTATATCCCCTAAAAAACTCTTTTCCATTTTAGCATGGCATTTGCATTACCGCATACTGCAATACATGAAACTCATCACATTTTGTCTTCTCAGTAATAACATCAGTTTAACTTGATTGACAAAATAACAGTGATAAAAAATAAATAAATACTCTCATTTTATTGTCATGCAAGGAAATGTTTCACATTCTCGAGGGCTTTTTCCTTTCCTTTCTCCCACCTCATTCTATAAATACCATCTTCTTCATAGAATAAAAGTTTCATAAGGGCTATTGCACATAAATCATTTCTAGTCATTTGCTTTTCAATAAATTATAACTCACTATCAACCTCACTCCCATTTCATGTCCAAATTTACAACTCATCTAAGCATCTTGACAGACTAACAGCCATAAAATGCTAGATAAGGGAACCAAGAAATATCTAGAGAGTTGTGAAACCTGATCATATTGCTGACGCTTTTCCTCATCCTTCAAAACCTACAATCAGGTTGACCAATGAAAAATGAAAAAAGAATCAAATAACGTGTCATGGAAGATATAAACTACCAAATCAAGAGGTAATAACAAGTACCACAATAAAATTCTACCTCATATGCCATTGAGACTTCTTGAAACTTCTTTTCAGCCTCAGGATCATCTTTATTTGTGTCTGGATGGAGCTTCTTTGCAAGCTGTAGAATCAAGACAATAATTGAGACAGAGTAGCAAAAGTAAAACAAAGAATCATTTCAGGCAGATAGTTCATATAATAGTCACCCATGCCTGAAGAATTGATGTCAAAGGAGAAAGAAAGATAAGGGGAGGCACCTAATATATTTGACAATAGCAAAGCCAAAGAAACATGTATAGTGGGGACATTAATATAGTTTGAGGATAAATTCTGCCATAGATTTACTCATATGGCAACAAGTACAAAACTAAGACACAAAAAATATGGTACAAATACAGCAGCATTCCACAATAAACCAAGAGTGAGACTAACAAGATAAAAGATGAACTTGTCCTCATGGCATCCAAGCTAATACTTTTTAACCGGTTATTTGGGGAACGGACCAAGTTCCCTCATATGAAATAAAAACTTTTAATGATCCACTGTCACTTTGAGGAGGCAGAATGGGAAAAAATGAAAACATGATTCCCTATGTTCAGGAAATGTATAAGACATTGCAGGGTTTGACCACGAAACAGTTGGGAAAAACTTACCCCATAATATGCTTTCTTTATTTCAGATGCACTTGCATTCTTACTCACACCAAGAACGTCATAATAATCTCTTGCCAATGAAGCTGTGAAGGAATTTTGGGGCAGGAAAAGTCATTAATGTGCCAGGGCCAATAAACAAGTATGCATAGAAAGGGGTGGTATTACGTTAGGGACACAATTGAATGAAAAGTTTAACGTCGAATTAACAAAACCTCTAGGGTCAGAAGACATAAAGGATCCGCTAAGTGGAAGGTAACAGTACTATCCTTAGTCCTAACCAAAAAGATAAACTGGTAGACAAAAATGCAAGACATGAAGAACAGAGCCATTTTTCAAAAGCTTTTCACTGAAAGTATGGTTCCGGGAAGAACATAAACGAAGCGTGTACAATTGCAAACAGATAATACATACCCGTGCCATGAATGGATCTAGTTGTGCCCCAATATGTATTTATTGCTCCCAATAGTAAGCCGTTCTTCAAAGTAACAGCATCTCCAACTGCAAGTATGTAGGGTGCAATAAGGTCAACAATCAGCAACCATCGAAGAATGCAAATCAACTTCCCAAAGGAAACATATGTAGCCAGACATTGGTCTAGGCGAAGAAAAAAAAGGAACTTCGGTCCTGTAGCCAAGAAGAAAAGCATCGACCCGTCTAACAAATTCTCATTTGTCTAAGAAGTAATAACTACAAGTAAATTACAAGAACCCAAATTCAAAACCAGAAAAAAAAAAAAAGAATTTTTCCTAAATCCTTAGTCACTCGGCAGCTATACAATGAGCTTGCAAATGATAGAAATTAACAAATACCATTTGAAGGGTAACTTCCAATAATTCTCGATGGCTTGCAGACCCCTGAATTCAATGTCCTATAACCCCTTTGAAACACAGCCTCGTGTATCTGCAATTCGCCACAAAAAGAAAACTTTCCACCTTATCAGATCACGGTCGATACAAAAATGCCGATAACAAACAATAAAAAAACCAAAGGGCGCGAGAGAAGGCCGTGTACGTCGCTCGTGGCGTCACGGAGGTAGTTTGAGGGAAGAGATCGACGAGCAACCCATCGGATGAGCCTGACGCCATTGGAGCGAACCATCTTGGAGCTGTACGGATTCTGAATGCACGTGTTAATGACAAAAGGTGGAGCGTAGGAAAGATGAAGGAGATGGGTGGTGGTAATTGAGAGCGTAAAACCCCGGAAAAACCCTAATCAGAAGTCGAAGGTTCTAGTAGGGGCTGAAGCGAAGGGACAGGGGAAGAGAGAGAGAGAAGTGTTGAATTCTTTATTTTTTGTGTGAGACAGTTTGCTGGCCCAATCTTGTGGGAGACGACGCAAACGGCGTAAAGGGTGTTTAGTTTAGTATGTCACTGTGTGGTTGTTAGCATTCTTCCATATGCTTCTATGTGACCCGGCTGCGTTTCGGCGAGGCTCCGGTTCGTTCTCAAACCGGAGGTGTCCCGTTCGGTATTAGGGTAAGGCACAATTTACATTTGGTTTGAATGGTTTGAAACATATTTTTCTATAAATAAATTTTAAGTTCATTTTATGTATGAAAAATTACTACTTTGGAGAATTTTACACTCATACCGTGCGATCCAATTTGATTTAGATTATTAATCACGAACCAATATCATTGGTATTTCAAAAATAATTACGATAACAAGGCTGAATTTAGATTTTTTATCCATCTCCTTTCACATTTTTAAGTGTTCATAAGAACATATATGTATTTCATCTAAATTTTTAAATTAAATTAAGATGATTTTTTTTTGGACCAGTTAAATTAAGATGATTTAATTTAATTTATATTAGATTACATTGTTTTTATTTTCATGTTACTTTTAATTAAAATAATTATTTTTAAAAATATTCGTTGAAAAATCATATTTATTTTATAGGATATTTTGTAAAATTAAAAATAAAAATAAAAAATAATAAAATTTAGACCTTATACTTACAAAACATTTAAACTAAATCTAGTAATAATATAATATGTTGACCCAAAAAGAAAAATGTCTAGTAGTCAAAATAGTGATTGAGTATTTAAATAATTAACAGATTAGTAGACTTGTTGATAAAATGTTTCCTTCACATAATGATATGAGAATTTCCCACTAAATGAGAATTAATCCAAATTAATTAGAATTTATATTCCACATAACCAAACTAAGCTTATTATTATATTTAATATGATATTTATGTATGTTTTGGTGAATATTTATGCATTTTTTAATTATTATTCAATTTCATTCCTAACTATGTAAATATATGCATCGGAAATGATATAGTGCAAAATGGAAGATATAACAATTTTTAAATTTTTATGATACAAATGTGTGGGATATTTATACATATAATATTATTTATATATATAATTAATGAATCTACTAATTAAAAGAAAAAATGAGTATTGAATATTTTTAGAATTATGATATAAATATCGAAATAAATCATAAAATATTTATAACAACTTAAAATGCAGTTATTTACTATAAAATTTGAAGTAATATAGATGGGTATAAAATAATAAAAAATATGCATGCATAAGTATAGTACATATATTATATTGTCTTATATATTAGATATGAGTGCGTTTTTTTTTTAAGTATAGAGTGATTTATGAATATCAAATCTTTAATTAATTTAATAGCCAAATATGATCACTATGACCTTGAGACCATAACAGAGATCATCAATGATGAATATGGTTAAAAATATAATCTATGCAAAATTCAAATAAACTAACATACAAAATTAGAAAAAAGATAAATTTATTAAAAATGTGTTTTAAGAATAAGAATATTAATTTTTATTATAAAAAGAACTATAAATTTAAATCTAACTTATTAAAAATTACAACATATTTTTTCACCAAAAAAATACTCATTTTAACATGATTCAAATTAATCCAAATCGAATCGACTCAAAACTTTAAACACTCATACCAACCTTAGTATGATAGAATGCTATCTTTTTTTTTGGGGGGGGGGGAACAATGATAGAGAAATACTTTTGGAAGATAAAAATTTCAAAAACATACCACCAACCTACATAATTCCAATTAGGTACCAAAGCAGCTAATTGAAAATATTTTTTGAAATTAAATTCCCTTATCAGTTATAAATATACGTGAATAATTGCAAATCCATGAAAAACGGTTGCAAATAAGCTTGCATTAGATGAAATATAGTTAAATAGCCCATTTGAAAATGATTTTTATAGATTTGCAACTGATTTTTGAATATTTGCAATGGACACTCATATATTTATAGGTGATACCTTAGTAAATTTAATCAAAGTCAAAACGGAAATTTCATTCCAAAAAAATTTTAAAAAAATTTCCAATGAGGTACCCCTGAGTGGTACCTAATTGGAATTATACAAGTTTACAGTATATTTTTAGAATTTTTATCTTCTGAAGATATTTATTTGTTATTTTTCCTTTTTTTTAATAACAGACAGAATACCGATTTTAATTTTTACTGGAAAAATAAGCAATTTAATGAGTAGAACACTTAAGAAATAGGATTTAATATTGTACGTGGATGAGAAAAAAAATAAAATAATGGATCAAAAATTATCTACAGTGTTCACTTATATGAATGCAAGAGTCTTTTTTAAATATATTGATGAACACACAGACGAATACATAACCATGTGAGTGTTAGAGCAAGCGAATCTCTTAATTGATCAGCCGCATGTTACTTTGTTGGAACCATACTAATTTACACAAATAGAAGGTTTAACCTTCATGAACCTTAACGCATAAATTTAAAGACTTATTCATATACAATTAAAGAAAAGACGTAGCACTGGAGTATAACAAGTATCCCAGAGCAGGACCCAAATATTTGTGCTTGGATAAAATTTCTTGAACAAACTAATTATTTCAAGTTGTTTGGATATAACAAATGTTAGAAAGATATATAATATTTATGTGCTTTACTTTCATATATCTTAGGGATTATAAATTATATATATATATATATATTTCGAGCTGAAGAAGAAGAATGAAGCACAAGGAAAGCATCGTTGGTCCAGTTCACAAAACCCTTTGCTTTATTTCTTGCAGCTTCTATTGTGCCTTTCAAACTCTGTTCACTCACTTTTTTCTTCACTTTTGCATTGCTGCACATAGAAGAAAGAACTGATCCCCATGCACATACCTACAAAACCCATTCTTTTTTCCATGATTCAGCTAACCCCTTGAGGTCTTCATTAGGAAACTCCAACATTATCAACAGAAACCTAGAATGTCTCATTCATATCCTATTTAAATCCGAAGGCATTACACGCCAAAAGAATGGGTCAGCTTTGCGTTAGATCAATGTGAAGCTTTCCTCAAGCGGCTTCTCCATCAAATTATTCTTTGCTTAACCAAAGTGGTAGTAGTATAGTGCCCAGTGTGTGTACTTGTGTGTAAGAATGTGGAGAAACTATAATTGTTCTTTCTGTCATCTTTTGCCGTCTGAAGCTGAAGTTCCTTGCTTCTTTCAAATCAAATTTTGAGTTGCTGTGGAGAGCCACTTAGCTTTCGCTTCTTCTCGTGGCTACAAGGGTAACAAGAAAAGGACATGAAGCTGGTGGTGGAGGTAATTGATGCTCATGATCTTATGCCTAAGGATGGTGAAGGATCGGCTAGTCCCTTTGTGGAAGTAGAGTTTGAGAACCAGTTAAGCAGAACCAGAGCGGTCCCAAAGAATCTCAACCCCACTTGGAATCACAAGCTGATCTTTCATGTAGATGCAACCAAACCTTACCCTCGTCAAATTATTGAAGTTTCGGTCTACAACGAGAGAAGGCCTATTAGTGGGGGGAACTTCCTTGGAAGGGTGAGAATTCCTTGCTCCAATATTGTGAAGGAAGGGGAGGAAGTTTATCAAGTTTTCCCATTAGAAAAGAAGTGGATTTTCTCACCCGTGAAGGGTGAGATTGGCTTGAAACTCTACTTTGCATCAGAATCCAAACCCAAGAAAGCTCCTCTTCCATCACGTACTTCAGAACTAGAAGAAGTCTCACCTTCTCCACCACAAGTTCCAGATTCCACTGCTAATTCTACAACTTCTGCTAATCTTCCAGAAACTACTTGCTTTACTGACAAAGAATTAGCAGAAGCTCCTGAAGTTGAAGCTCCAAAAGTTACCACAGAGGAAGTAAACACCGATGCTGCTATGAATTCTCAAGCAGAAGCAGTAGCTAAGTCTGGAGGGATTGAAGATACGGTTGAAGTGCCAAATGAAGAAAGCAGAGAACCTGTGCAAGAGACAGCTCAACAACTACACAAACACCAAGTTATGCAGCAGCCAATGATTTCCATAAAGAAACGACCACGAGTTACTTCTTCATTGACAAATATTCATCCAGTGAGTTCTCAAATCCATTCTAATTCTAGTCAAAATGATGAGGACTACAAAGTGAAGGACACCAATCCACAGCTTGGAGAGTGGTGGCCGAATGGTGGAACTAGAAGAGGGAGGATGAATGGTGGTGCAAATGGTGAAAAGTTCACAAGCACTTGTGACCTAGTTGAGCAGATGTTCCATCTATATGTTAAGGTAGTGAAAGCAAAAGATCTTACTCCTAACTTCATCACGGGAAGCTGTGATCCTTACGTGGAAGTGAAGCTGGGAAACTACAAAGGAAGAACAAAGCACATTGAGAAGAAATTGAAACCTGAGTGGAACCAGGTATTTGCTTTCTCAAAAGACCGGATTCAGTCCTCAATGCTAGAAGTTTTCGTGAAGGATAAGGAAATGGTTGGGAGAGATGATTATCTTGGGAGGGTGGTTTTTGACCTCAACGAGGTACCAACTAGAGTTCCACCAGATAGCCCATTGGCTCCCCAGTGGTACAGACTTGAGGACCGGCGAGGAGAAGGGAAGGTAAAGGGTGACATTATGCTTGCAGTGTGGATGGGAACTCAAGCAGATGAAGCTTTTTCAGACGCTTGGCATTCTGATGCAGCCACAGTTTATGGAGAGGGTATTTTTAATATTAGATCAAAGGTTTATATCTCACCAAAATTATGGTATCTCAGGGTCAACGTCATTGAAGCTCAAGACGTGATTGCCCGTGACAGAAACCGCCTACCAGAGGTTTTCGTGAAAGCTCAGGTTGGAAACCAAGTACTAAGGACCAAGATATGCCCACATCCAACAACTACTCCACTTTGGAATGAAGATTTGGTTTTTGTTGTTGCTGAACCTTTTGAGGAGCACTTGGTTATCACCGCGGAGGATTGTGTGCACCCTACGAAAGATGAGGTTCTAGGGAAGATAAACTTACCATTGATTCATTTTGACAAACGGCTAGACCATAGGCCAGTTCATTCTCGTTGGTTCACTCTTGAGAAATATGGTTTTGGATTCATGGAAGGTGATAGGAGGAATGAGCACAAGTTTACTAGCAGAATTCACCTAAGAGTTTGTCTTGAAGGTGGATACCATGTGCTAGATGAATCGGCTATGCACATAAGCGATCAAAGACCAACATCAAGACAACTATGGAAGCCATCCATTGGGATACTCGAAGTGGGTATATTGGGAGCACAAGGGCTTCTTCCCATGAAGATTAAGGATGGTCGTGGCAGCACAGATGCATATTGTGTTGCTAAGTATGGCCAAAAATGGGTTCGAACCAGAACAATTCTTGACAGTTTCAATCCCAAATGGAATGAGCAGTACACATGGGAGGTTTCTGATCCTTGCACCGTGATAACATTGGGAGTTTTCGACAATTGCCACCTGAAAGATGGAAATTCAGCCCGTGATTCTCAAATAGGGAAGGTAAGGCTTCGACTTTCTACACTAGAAGGTAATAGAATCTACATCCACCCTTACCCACTTCTTGTTTTGCATCCACATGGCGTGAAGAAGATGGGTGAACTTAAACTAGCAGTTAGGTTCACTACCTTCTCACTAGTCAATATGCTTCACATTTATGGCCATCCCTTGCTTCCCAAGATGCATTATTTACACCCATTCACAGTGAACCAATTAGACAATTTAAGACATGAAGCTATGAATATAGTCGCTAGTAGGCTTGGCCGAGCTGAAGCCCCTTTGAGAAAGGAAGTGGTGGAGTACATGTTAGATGTGGATTCTCACATGTGGAGCATAAGAAGAAGCAAAGCAAACTTCTTTCGCATCATGTCACTCTTCTCTGGTTTGATCACAGTACAAAGATGGTTCAATGATGTTTGCCAGTGGAAGAACCCCATCACATCCATTCTAGTTCACATTCTATTCCTGATACTAATTTTCTTCCCAGAGTTGATGCTTCCAACTATGTTTCTATACATATTCTTGGTTGGAATTTGGAACTATAGGTTTCGTCCTAGACACCCTCCTTTTATGGATCCCCAACTATCTTATGCAGAGACTGTACAGCCCGATGAACTTGATGAAGAGTTTGATACATTCCCAACTTCAAGATCCAATGATGTAGTGAGAATGAGGTATGACAGGCTTAGAAGTGTTGCGGGGAGGATTCAAACTATAGTTGGGGATATGGCTGCACAGGGTGAGAGGATTCAGTCTCTCCTGAGTTGGAGAGAGCCCAGAGCAACCACACTCTTCATTTGGTTCAGCTTTTCTGCGGCAGTGATATTCTATGCAACCCCATTGAAATTGGTGGCTCTGGCAACTGGTTTGTATTGCTTGCGCCATCCAAGGTTCCGAAGTAGGCTGCCTTCAGTGCCCAACAATTTCTTCAAAAGGCTGCCTTCCAAGACAGATAGTTTGCTGTAACATGTATTTTTCAGCACGTAATTTGTCCTTTTATAGTTTGCTGTAACAAATATTTTTCAGAGTGCAATTTGTTCTTTTCCTGCGTTATGTGAATTAATTAATTCTATATAATTAGATTGATATAGATTATTCCCTTCAAATTCCATCGCTATGGAACGTGAATTGCGTATAATTTAAGACGCAAGTGAAGATTCAGCATGGACGAATTTCTCAGTAATTCGTTCTGTCACAACAATAACAATGCTAAAGAGATCATTGTTTGGTGGTTCTGCAAGCTTATAAGACGACAACACATTCAAAGGTCCCCGTTTTGCAGCATCTCGCTTTGTCACCTCAAAAGGATTATAAGTGAAAGGAAAAGTCATATAATGATTAAAGACACTTAGCCGCACAAAGAAACAACCATTTCGCAAACTCATCGAGGCTCAAAATATATAACAAATTTGTAGATGTAGATTTAATTAGTTGTTCACAAGAACAAAATTGAAGAAAGGAAAAATCCTTGCACAGCGCATTGCCTAAAATGACAATCATATCTCTTCGAAGTCTATAACCAAGAAAGACAGTGAGTACAACTACTAGGGCAAACTTCAAGGTAAAATAGGAAAAACATAGCTAACATTCTTGTATTCTCTTAAAAGACTAGTTCATGAGGCTTCATGCCAGCCTTGAGAGAAAACCTTGCACCCAAATAAGCCTTCAAGTCTGGAACGCTCTCGATGGCTTTTAACAAACCAGAATCCACAGTTTTCTGGTCATCTTTTTTCTCTTGGGGGATCTCGTTTTTTTCCTGCGTTTGGAAGGAATAAAAAACAAAACACAATAAACAAAGAGTCACGTGGAATAAGGGAACCAAGATCAGAAGACCATAACAGTTGGAGATGACAAAGAACAAGAACAAACACTATAAATTGACAAACCCACCTCTTTCTCTGCATCAAAAAACTCCCCTTCTCCCTTCTTCTTCTTCTTTTCAGCTTTCTTCGCGAAGTACTTGTCATCAAATTTATCAACATTAACTCCAGAAATATCAACCTTTGTGGAGGTGCCAATGACATAAGCCTGGCTCACACGTCTCAAAGGAACTCCATTAATTTTAAATGGGCCTGAAAAGGCAAGGAATAAAGATTAAAAGAAAGGCTAAAGCTTGCTGGTAGTACAGAGAACACAAAAGCAAGAGTCCCAAACCCAGAGAATGAAAGAGTAAGGACTAGCAAGAAGAAACTACCATTGACTCACGTAAAAAGGAGCTAGACTGAACAAGTGCGAACACATTCATAATACACACTGAAATGACCATCACCATGTGGACACCAAATGAACAGCAATATAAAAGAGGCAGTGATCAGAGTTTAACAACAGTATGACTTAAACAAAATGTGACAAGGCAGCATTTCCAAAACCAAAAGAAATTTCACATGAACAACGTAAAAGGCACAAATCAAGCTCACTCAATGATCATATCAAATGAAGCAATGCCTGATACAAATGCTTATCATTCAACTACTCTCATCACAGAACGAATCAGATCATTTACCAGTAACAAGGAGCAACCCAGAAGGAAGCTGCTTCAGAAAAACAACTCTCTTTCCCTTGAATCTCCCAGCAAGAAGGATCAGCACAGTCCCGGGAGTAATGCTAGCTCTAAAGAGTAAAGACACAATTAGACCAAATATAAAGAATAAATCCATGTGCCGAAAAAAACCATATGAATCGGAAACATGAAATAGCTAAATTCTTTGGCGTGACAATAGTTAATTAAGAGATTAAAGTACATGAGATTGTTTGTCCCACTAAAGGAGTAAAAGATTTTCATTTCATCATTTATCAGCCACATTTTTTGACCTGCCTCGACCAAATCGAGATTATGAGAACTCCCACATTCAACATCCCCACCTGTAACTTCAGTGGAGGTGAAATTATTTCTTAAACGATAAATTGATAGACAAGAGTTCATCTCGGCATCTATCATCCCAACTGACACGTCTAATCTCGATCAAAACCTTATAAGATACCCCAAATCGAGAGACAACCAATACTGAAAACCCCCTAACTATCAAGCTGTCACATAAATTTAGTAACATTAAAACAATATTTAAAAAAAACACCCACCATTAGTAATACATCGAATCAAAATATCATAAAGAGTCCCACAATTAAACACGGGCAAATACAACATCCCAACACAACAGAAAACATAGAGAACGGAAAGAGAGAAAAGCACCTGAGTTTAGTGGGTTTTGGTTTGTGCTTATTGACCAGCGGCTTCTTGACATCATCAGCGGGGTAAAACTTGGGGGGCTTCTCCGCAGGAGCTTCAGGCTTCGGCTTGGGGTCGTGACGAGGGAAGACGCCGCCATTTTTGGCCTTGATAGCCCAGAGACCTCTCTTGTGGTACATCTTGGACCTTGAGTACTTCCCAATCCCTCTGATCAATTCAGGGTTCCTGCTCACCTTTGGCGTTCTCTGCTTGGGAGCCATTGCTGCTGCTTGTGCTGCTAGTTCCGCAGTACCCTCCAATCTCTGCGCAAATGAGAGACGCTTCAGCGGTTATGTGTTGGTATATATATCGCTTCCCCTTCGCTGCCAAACTAGGGTTTTGTGCGACCGGTATCGTCCGGGTTAGGCTTTCTTAGACAGACCCGACCCATTTTTGTCAGCTCGTATATTGTTCACCACGCTCATGTTTTATTGTTTATATTCAATCTGAGCCCAGCCCAACTTATTCTAACTCTCGAGTGTTTATACTGTACTGATTTTTTTTTTTGGGCTGACTATATTAAATAAATTTAGCATTTAAATGATTACCGGGAAAAACATTAGTTTTGGAGATTTTTAAGTGAGCTTTTGTTAATACCTACTTATTGATTTCCTCGCTGAGAAATTAACACTTATATCAAGAAATATGTTTAATCATCCTATCAATTTTCAAATTTCTGTACTATAATTATGTTACTCTCTTAAATTGAGGAGATTTGATAATCAAGAAAAAATTTATATTCAATTGTTTTCAATTTAAAAGTAACTATCAATTTAAAAGAAATATAAAAAAAAAGATAAATAACAGAAAACAGAGAGCATGGCCATAGATTTATCAATTCTTATTGAATGTAGTATAGTGTATGTGATTAGATCTTCTCTGTGTTTTCTTAATACTTTTCTCTATAAACGATAATATTGATTCAGTTTAACGCTTAATAAAAGAAAACGATATCTCATTGAAAAAGCTTTTGAGTTTTCTTTATCATGAATATGATACTCCATAAACTTTAATCCAATCTTTCTTAAAGTTTCATAATAAGTTTTTGGTTCCAATCAAATATCTTGATGAATCACTTAAATACACATAAAACTAGGTCTCATGAATAGAAAATGAGTTTAATAGCACTATTAGAAATTTTTTTCTTTTATTTTATTAAGTAGGGGATAATCTCTCTTCTACTTAAATTAAATTGATGATTTATACCACATATAAAGAAAATGATTGAGAGAAAATATAAAGAAAATCCAGTTACTCATTAAAAAACTTCTTTATCTAGATATTTCCATCGTAATTATTTTCAATATTAAAATTACTTTCAAGTTACAGCTTAATTTTAAGAAATTAAAATACTAGCAATTGTTTTTAAAAAAAATTACTCAAGACTATAATTTTTAAAGTTAAGAAAAATGGTTTCAAAACATTACAATAAATCTTTCAAAAATTCAAAATGTTATTAATCATGATCAAAGTTGTAATTTTGTAATAATTTTAATTAACATTTTGAAGATGAGTGGTTAGAAGTAATTTTTTAAAAAGGAAAAAAATAGATACCAGTTTCACTTGGAGGATGGATAGGAGGGTTCCACCCGGAGGAAGGGCCAGAAAGAGAGTGGTTGGATTGAGCACTATGATTTGTAGGCTAGAGACGTTGGGACCGAAACTAAAAGCAAAGTAATATTTAATCATTTAACTAGAAACAATATGCTTTTAATTTTTCTTTTTTATGCAAGTATGGTTGGTTTAGAATTTGAACCTCTTCGGTATTAATATTTAATCTTTTAATGTATGTGAATTAGGTTGAGGTTGAAATTAAAATCTCATGTTTAAAAAAAAATCTCATGAATATATGATATTTTATTTTCATGGATGAGATAATATATTTGAAAAAATCTAAGTAAAAATCTAAGTAACTTGTGAATTCTCATTAGAGACATCAAAGTGATTTTTCTAAAGAAAATAAGAATCAATAAATGAATGCAAAATGCATTCTTATAAGGAAGTTATGCAGTATTATTGGAATGTTAATTTTTTTTTCTAAGGTTTGAATGTCAAATTAAAATCTTAGAGGTCTTAATAACTAAGTCACTAGAACCAAGATCATAATCATGCAATGAAATATTCAAATTAGAATATTACCAAGAAAATAAAAAAATCACAAATAAAACAAAAATGAGTTAATGTAATACATTTTAGACTGTAAAGTGTTTTACAAGGCATTGAGTAAAGCTGAGTAAAATGATGTAACAGGGATTTCTCCTTTTTTTTTTTTTATAAAAAATCACTATTATTTGGTTTAATGTTACAAGTACTAGTACATGTTTTTATTTATAAACTTCCAACTACTAGAGTTACCACAAAATAAATCTTCATAATTATACAAAATATAACTTTTAAATATTATAATTATAAGTATTGATAAACTCCTAAGAAATAACCTATTTTGAATGTTATAGAGGTTTAACTGTAAAATTCTAGAACAAATTTCTTAGAGGTTATGAAAATCGCTAAATAAATATTGTAATATTTAAAATATTTTGTATAAAACGGATTTTTTTTTTTTGCCACTAATTGAAAGCCTGGATTCGAATAAAAGTAACCATGGGCTTAATAGATGTACATGGATAAGGTATCACAAGTACGAATCAGTTTCAATCTTTTTTTAAAAGCAAATTATAAGTTTTTTTTTTCAACAAAGTAAATTAAAAGTTAAAACCATCAGTTTAAGAGAAAGGAAAAAATATAAATGAGAGGAGAGAGAGCATAGCCATAGATTTATACATTCTTTCTCTTACAAGTTAAAAACCATCAGTAGAGTAACAAGTTGGATCATTTCATATTTTTGCTTTTTTTTTTAATGAATTTTCTTCATCATAAATTTCACATACAATATACTTCAATCCAATTTCTCTTGAATGTTGATTATACGAAATTACTGCCTTCAATGAAATATCTTGAGAAATTATTTGAATTAACATAAAATGGGGTTTCTTGAATATAAAATGAGTTAGCACTACTTGAAAATGGGATTTCCATATCGTATCTGAAAAGAAGAATTAAAAGAGATTAGGGAGAGAATCTAATTTTATTTCAGAGAAGAGTTCCTAGGGTGAGATTTCCATCATAATTATTTTTAATATTAAAATTACTTTCAATTTATGTGTATATACAAATTACATTCAATTTATAACTTAACTTTTAAAAAAATCAAAATTATAATTTTTTATAAGTTAATAAGAATTGTTTTAAAACATTATAATAAACCTTGTAAATTTTGATATCTGCTTTAATCATGAATAAGTTATAATTTTCATGGTCATTTTAATTAACATTTTGAAGATAAGTGGTTAGAAGTAATTTTCAAAAACTAAAAAAAAATTAGCACCTGTTTAGTTCATTCACTATTGGGGTATATGAAAGTCATCCTCATTATATGACCTGAGCACATGCATTTGGTTGAAAAAAGATAAGGTGGAGATTACAATTATAATGTAGATCATTTAAATTGAGGTGAAGGAGCTCACTCTCATTTTGCCAAGAAGAGGATTCCCTGCAATATAAGGAGATGTTAAATTACCTTGCTACCCTTAACAAATGACACAATTATATTTCATCTTTCTCATCTCATTCAATCTAGAACCCTGGCACGCCCAAGATTTGGGTTCACAAATTGCCACCTGTATGGGTTCATCAATATGGTAGTGTTGAGGGTGGTCACAAATTTGGATTTGCTTAAGGATCCGTTTGGTTTTGAGTTAGTTAAAAATGAGTTTTGATAGAATTGGTTTTGTAATGTAGTTATGATAAAAATTGATTTTGGGTTAACATGTTTATATTTGAATGATTTATTTGAAAATTGGTTTTGACAAGACTTATAATTTTTATCTAAATTAAGCTTAAATTCTATTTCTTGATTAATTTAATTTTTTAAACTAAAATTTAATCTGCATGTATTTAATTGGAAACATAGCATATCTGATATAATATTTTTTTTACAAGTCATGATTTATGAAAATTAAAATTTTGAGGGGATATTTTAGTTAATAGATAGGAAAAATTTTATGGGAATTTTATTTTCCTAAATTTACTATTTTTTTTCATTTTTATTGATATATTTTTATCTTACTTGAAAATAAATGTAAATAAAAATAAACAAGTAAAACGGAAATATGCTTCCTCCGAAGACTCGTTTTGCCCCTAAAATCATTTTCAAATTGAAAAGTGAAAATGAAAGAAACACACTCATAATTATATCAAACTCATTTTTTTGGCTCCTAAGAACTTTTCCAACTGGTTCGCAAATACACCCTAAATCGTTACCTACTATGGCTCGTCCACCTTCATTGTTCTTTTCTGTTCGATTTGGCACTACAAGGGGAGGAGGTGACAACTACCTATTCGATCATGTTCTCCATTTTGCAATTTTTTGTTTTAGAATCTTATTGGTTGTGCTCTAATGTTGGTGAGAGGAGAAAGATTGAGTTGGTGGATGGAGGAAGGACTGGCCGCTAACCGTAAGTAACACAGTGGTGATGGCCGGGATATTAAGTAAATTTACTGTAATATTAGATAAAGTTATTTAAAGCTCACATGTAATTAAAATTATTTCATATCTATTCATACTATTCTCATTACATTATCTAATTTCTTAGTAATTAAACCAAAATTGCGATTAAAGGATCATAGTTCCACTTGGAGGATGGATACCTTCCACTTCCAGGAATCACTGTGAGGGAAAAAAAAGGCTTTATATACAATAAGGGCATATAGGCCAAAGATACGGTAAACAAAAGCAAAATAATCTATTATCATTTATCAATAATCAAAACTATAATTATTTATTTTTTTAATGTTTGAAAATATTGTAGATATCGTGTTTGAGTTGGTTGAAATTAAAATGGCGTGCATGCCCTTATAACGGAACATATCCTCTTCGTTATCATTTGTATCTACCTATATGAAAAAATTCAGCTTTGAAAAATCGGAGCTTAAGAGTGACTATATGACCCTATTATAATGATAAAGAAAAGCTACATAATTCAAGAAGCCAAATTTTTCATAAAAGATGTAAGTTATTCATCTACTTCAATATAAGAAAACAGAAAAGGAGAAAACACCAAATAGGACTCCAAAAGACGATAAGAATCGATGGGTGAAAGCCAAATCAGTCTTAAAGCAAGCCATCCGATTTCGCAGGCATCCTTCTGAGGAAATTTTGTGGCACCGCTGGAATGTCAAATCGAAACCTTGGAGGTCTCAACAAGTAAGTCACTATAACGAAGATCACAGCTCTAAAGGGAAAGACCCAACTCAAAATACCACCAATAAAACAAAAAGTCACAAATAAAGCTGTTGCTCTTGGGTCTCTCCAGCTCAACAGAGATTGAATCCTCTCTCCTTGAGTTGCCAAATCACCCATCAAAGCAAGCAACCTCCCTGCAATTCCTCTCAACCGATCATACCTCTTTCTCAGATTTTCACCATTGAATTTTGATGGGAATGGATCAAATTCCTCTTCTAGCTCTTCCATTGTTGCAGTGTCAGCATGAGATAACTTAAAATCCATATGTATTGGAAGTCTTGGCCTCCATGGGTATCGCCAAATTCCTATTCCAAGAAGGAGGAAAAATGTCATGGTAAGGATTTTTCCAGGGATGAATATCAACAAGAGGAGGACGAAGAAAGCGATGAATGTTTTTACTGAGCTTTTCCAGTTACGAATTTCATTTAATTGACTGCAGATATAAACAAGTCCACTCAGAAGGCTAAGGATTCTCTGTAATTGAGCTCTTCCTCTTCTCATACTCCACACGTTTGCTCTCACATCTAGCATATACTCTACAACCTCTCTCTTCAATGGTGGCTCAGCCCTATTTAGTCTCAATGATGTAATAAAAGCAGCTTGATTTCTTAAACTGTCTAGTTGAAATATAGATAATGGGCTAATGTAGTGCATTTTAGGAAGCAAAGGTTGTGTATATGTTTGCAAGACATTGAGCAAGGATGGGCAAGAGAATCTCACAGCCAGTTGGATTTCTCCCATTTTTATGGCTCCTTGAGGTTGTAAGTTTATGAGGGGATAAAAGTGGGTGTATATTCTATCAGTTTCAAGTGTTGAAAGCCTGATTCTTACCTTTCCAATTCTCTTATCTATGGGTGCTTCAGCATTTTTTCCCGTTTGTATATGGCCATTGTCAAACACCACTATTGTAATGACTGTGCAAGGATCATAAACTTCCCAAGTGTATTGCTCATTCCACTTGGGAGAGAGGCTATCAACTATAGTTCTTGTTCTGACCCATTTGGGACCATACTTGGCAACACAATATGCATCAGTTCTATTCTCCTTCTTCATCGGTGATAGTCCCATAGCATTCAAAATGCCCAATTCCAAAACCCCAATTCCCGGTTTGCACAATTTCTTAGACGCTGGCCTGAGATCACTACTATACTGTGTGGCCTCATCAAGAACATGGTACCCACCATCCAAGGAGATCCTCATGTTAAGCTTAGTTGAAAACTGTTCTTTTTCTTCTTCTTCACTGGCCTTGTTAGTTTTCTCACATCCCTCGTGAGCCTTCTTAGGCTGCCCAAGGCTATACCATTTGCTAGCTGGTGGTGCTGCATCTATTCTCTTCTCCACGTTCCTCAATGGAACCACACAAATTCCCAACTTTTCAAGCATATTTGAACTTGGATTTCCATGCTCTAAGCTCACAACCAAAGATTCGTCGAAAGGTTCAGCTGCAACAAACATCAGATCCTCATTCCAAATGGGGTTTGGGCTAATCTTCATGGGACGGCTTCTGAGAGCTAGACTCCCAAGAACAGCTTGAATGTAGATTTCAGAGTTCTCGTTCTTTTTCTTAATCAGTAGATCCTGAGCTTGAATCACATTCACTCTGAGATACCAAAGCCTAGGAGAAACATATACTTTGGAACGAGTATAAGCAATATTATCACCAGTAGCAGCTATTGCTGTATCTGAATGAAAAGCATCAGGAAAAGCTTCATCTGCCTGGGTACCCATCCAAATTGATAACATCAACTCTTCTTTAAGCTTCATCCCATTTTGATTTTCGAGTCTATACCATTGTGGGGCCAATGGACTATCTGGTGGGACTCTCATAGGAATATCAGATACACTGAACAAAACTCGACCCATGATTTCATTATTACCATTTACCTTGTTCTTCACCAGAATTTCCAAAACTGGTTCCTGAATCCGATCTTTTGCAAAAGCAAAGACTTGGTTCCATTCTGAGTTTGGAATTTTGTCGAGGCATTGAGTTGTTCCTATGAAACTCCCAAGCTTCACTTCAACATGGGGACTGCGTGCATTACAGCTAGTGGTTCCTACCAAGTTTCTGGCTCTGACCACTCTAACAAAGAGAAAGTGCATTTGCTCTACAAGGTCAAAGGCGGTCGGAAGCCTGTCTCCACTTATGACTCTTCCTGCAGCAATGTTTGGAGTTGTCTCCTTAAGAGAGAAATCTTCCTGTGGTTTCTTTTGATTTTGAGTAGCCATAATTTAGTCTGCAAAAATCGGCTTAAAATATATTAGGTATACTCTAAAATCTGTTCCAAAAAGCATTGAACTCTATATGAATATTTCAACACTAAAAAACCTGACGTTGAAGTGTTATTTTAAATGTCGTGTCTTCTCTGATCTGTGTTAGACATGTAAACTACTCCGTTCTTGAAACACTACTTTCATCAGATCAAATCACAGGTATGGAAATTAGCCATTTTAATAATCAAATGCAGACATTCTCTTCAGCATTAAATAGCAACCAAATAAGAAAAGATCAGAATTTGAATACAATCAGAAAAAAGAATATATCTATCCCGCAGATACATGTAACATAAATAACCTTGTGTGATAACTAGAAATCCAACAATATCACCTGAGTTTACCATCTTTATTATTTCTTTGGTAAAATATGATTTCGTTATCTTTGTAGGGAAACAAAAACCAAGCAAAATCCTTTATAATTACCGTAACTATGAAAGCAAATGCATGAAAATTTTCAGCACGTTACAATGTATGTAAATTTCTGTAGATTATCATACTCAAATGATCTCTAAGGAACCAAAAAAACAGCAACCACAGTCACTACCTGAATGATTTGTGAAACAAGGTTTCAATTTGAGAGACAGTACACGTCGAAACAGGGGAAACAGAGCACCTGTAAGAGAAATTTGAGGATGAGAATTTCTCTTGAGACCTATTTCAATGGCAAATAAATATTGGGTCCGCTCAGAATCTTGAATTAAAATTCATTTCATCCGGCAATCAATGTGGAAACTTGAGGTGGTTTCTTCTGTGTGTATCAGCGAGACGAAGATACGAGGAGCAGAGGAACCAATAAGGAAAGAGGAATTTTGAAAAACATAATCAGCAGAAGTTAATTGTGGCCACGTCTCGTTTACAGTTTGCCTTCGAAATTTCTCAGAGGTAACTGTAGGGCTAACGCGCGTGACAGGAAAACTTCATTTTGGTTAGCCACATTTTGTTTCGTTGGTACAATCGGTCAAAAAATTTGACTTGAAAATTAATGATATGTTTGGATTGATAGAAAATAAATGTGGGAGAGGAGTGAATTTTAAATTTTTAATAACCGATATAATAATAAACTTTTATGAGGGATTGATTATTCTGCTCTCGAGATATGTAACTGATTAGCAAGCACTGTTATTGCATTATGTCTGGATTGAGGGAATATTAATATGCTAATCATGCTCCTGGTTCGGCTAAAAACAGATTATACACATCATTTGACACCGAAGTCATTAACTAGGTCTCTTTCTTGCCGCATAAGTCTCATCCTTCTCAGGTCTTAATGTTCTAAAAGAATCTTCATCTTTCTTGCAGCATAGCAGTTGGAGAGTAAAGAAGAAGGTGTAAAAGAAAAAATCTCCTTAACTTTTAAAACCTACGAGTTATCAATATCCATTTTGTCCCAAATGTCTACTTTGTGTTAATGTCATCCAAAAGACTAGTTGTATCAAATAAATTAATCAAAAATTAATGACATGTCACATTAGTTGAATCAGTATTTGTGATTGTTTTCGTTAACAGTCCCCCCCTTTTCTGTTCATGGAGTAATTTTTTTTTCCCTACATTTTATGATACATGTTATTTTGTATCATAAATTGGCTGTCTAAACTCATTTAATTGTACTTGTATGGAGTCTGAATTGCTAATATTGTTCATGCTCCATGAAAAGTTGGTGAGGTCTGAAACATTTACAGAAGTATCTCTTTTTTCTCCGCTGGAAGAGAACAATTGGTGTTTGTAAGTGTTTTTCTTGAAGCCTGGTTTTTCTCCTAACTCTTCTCTCGAGTAGAATCAGGAGAGAAACCAAAGTCTTTTTCTTGGATGGAAATTAGTGTAGATATCAGTGTGAATGATGATTTCATTTTTTTAATGATGTTCAAGAGATGCTGTTTTTCATGATGTATATAATTCCAAGTTTGGATTTAAATCTGTACTATGCTCTGAATTTTCGATCTGATATTTGGTTGGTGGTAGAGACTCCGAAGATGTCTAAACCCAAATTGTCACTCTGAAGATTTAATGTTGTCATACTCATATCTGAACTTTTTCGTTTAATATTCTTCATAGCTTTTTTGGCTATATGCTAATGCAATGGCTTCTATTTGTCGTGCTTTAATTAAATTATTATATGCATTCGCCGGTGGAGGAATCCAGATAAAGAAAGTGACAACTTTCGAAGAAGTGTAAAAGAGAACAAGAAGTCCTCTGGAGAGGTTGCCTTCTGTTAAAGTTTTATCTATTAACTAAATTTATTATAGACTTTATTCTATATATTGATATATTTAAATGCATGCTAGTTATCTAAAGTTTGAAGCTTTTCCTTGAGAAATTATTATATTATTATATGCATTCAACAAAAATTTCAACTATTATTTTTTATTTTTTTTACCTTTACTCCATACATTATATCAATGATTAAAGAATATTATTGAAATAAGAAAATAAATTATGAATAGAACTTAAATTACATAAACTTTTTTTTTTATTTTATTAGAGTTATATAAACTTCTTTATGTTTGAAATATGTACCTTAGTTAAATTTTAAATTAATAATCTTAAAATTAAACTAACATGTAATATAATTTTTATTTGAAAGATATATGTATACTTTGAAAATTAAAAAAATTATATACTTTACTCAATTTTTTTTTTTAAATTATATCATGTCCAACATCGATTAAACACCATACTAACATTTCAAAGAGCTTCTGAACATACCGTAGTGTCATATCTTGCACTGTCTTAATAAATGTGCTTCTTAGTTAGATGATGCTACAAGGATGTTGGGAGTCCAGTCACTGGTACTCAACATTTTATTACATGATTCACTAGCAAAGCTCTTGACACGGTATGATAGGATGAATGAATTGCTGGGAAGATTATACTATAACTAGTTCTTACATAACACCATAGTGATGCACCAGATATTATTTCAGGCAACAAGAGCTTCAATCTTGTTTTCAATGTGAGCTTCATTGTCCTCCAAGCGACCTTTGATCGTGCCATTCTCCCAACGGATCAACGTCGGCACTCCCGTGAGCTTGAACCTTGAGTCCACCCTCCATGGATGCTGTGGGTTCCTCCATGTTGGTCTGTCTCCAACATAAACCCTCAATAGTGCAATATCATCTGATGCAGCTTCCAGCTTTTTGTAGATCACTGGTTCAGCTCTAACACAATCTAGGAACACAGGCAAAGAGAAACTTGTCATTTTTGGATTTTCCTGCATGAATTCTAACTGATTTAGGACTTGTTTGAGAGGATGGAGAAAAAAACTCAAACCATTGTTGATGATTACATATAACAAGTAATGGGGTGGGTGAGATAAGATGGATTCTAGAAGCACTCCTCTACATCTCATACTCCAATTTCCAAACTTCAATTGTAATTACTATATTTTTCCTTCCATGATTCACTTTCCTTTCCTTCAATGAGGAAAAATTTATACTTCACAGTTCACACCCCCTCTCCACTTTTATGACACTGCAAGGTTTGAACAGTGACCATCTTTTGTAATAAAAATTCAAAACAGTAAACTCTCTTTTCACTCCACTCATTAGAACTCCTTAGTAACCCAGCTCAGCTTATTCATCTTTAATATGATATTTTCATTGGTCATCTATTCACTAGCTTACAAAGAGAATTATGAATCAGCCAAGTATGCCGTCCAAAAGTCAGAAACAAAGTATTATCACAGCAAGTCTTGCTACCCTTTCCTTCAACATCAATGGAGAAAAAAAGATTCAGACCTCAATTCTGCAACGAGCTCTTCTCTTCCCTCCCCTACTAAGAAAAAAAAATCTCTTTCCCATTTTTTAGTTGTCTGGTGGTGAAAGGGGGGTAAATTAATGAAGAGTTTCACCTCTCAAAGTGGAACTTTCTCAGTATGATATATTTCACAATTCTCACTTCAGTTCTTTTTAGTAATAGGAAAATCTCAAAGAGCTTATAAAATTATACCTAAAAAGGTTTTCGGCCATGTTACCCAAAATTTTTCATTAATTATCCTGAATGCTCCAGACTAACAGGTAAATAAGCGATAGAATCCAGCAGGATTCCAGATCTCCCCCGGAAATTCACCATACCTGAGAATTCCTGGGAAGCTTGTACGTGGGAAAAACCGAAAAATGGGAAACAACAACATAGAGAAACAAGTATGATCTATGGAGATTGTGAAAGCAAATTCAAGAAACAGAGGACTACCAGGGCACCAGCTGAGAGAGGTAGCAGGGTCCTTGTCGGCCAAGAAGAGGATGAGATTGGCCTTGCTCTTAGGTGCCTCCGATCGAAACTTCTCGAAGACTCCATCGAAGCTTGAAACCGTGGCATCAAAGAGCTTCAACGGCATTTTTTCCAAAATTCTCTGCGTGAAAGGATAGGGTAACTTTCTTGCAGGGGACGAGATAATTCGAATTCCACGTGATTCAAGGCTTCCCTTTGGATGGAAACGGGTCGGGCCCATGAGTCCACACCGATTATTATTATTATTATTTCTTTTCTTCTTAAATACTCGTAATAAATAAATAAAATCCAAATTTTTATTGTAAAAGCCATACAACTCTAGAATTTAATCGCGAATCATGCGATGCATCTGTATTTATCCTGTGATAGTTTATATAGACACAAATGACCCTGTCTCTGTCTGGTACCTATTAAAGCACGGTAATTTCATTTCATCTAGCCATATAATATTAATCATCATCATTATTTAATGATACTTTGTTTAACGAAACACATACATATACCAAACTCATTTGAATAAGCATACACTCAAAAAAAAAGTCGCATTTACTTATCTACAAACCCCCCAATTTAGTATCCTTCCCTGCCCCAACAAATACACATACATGCACCACACACATTTTCTCCCCTCTCCATCTCCATCCAATTAATTAAAAGTTTTAATTATTTATTTATCAATAGTATATAATGTTATAAGTTTATATGATTATATGTCATAATTATGTAAAATATTTGAATAGATAATAAAATTATATATTTTATAATTTTATAATTATAATATTTATTCCTAAAATATATAATGACAACAAAATATATATATTCACGCACAATTTTTATATATATAAAATGAAAAATAATTGGTATCGGAAGTTATTCATATATATACAATATTTATTCCTAAATTAAATTATTTTTTATTATATATATATTGTCTATATATTTTGTTGCCATTATATATTTTAGGAATAAATATTATAATCACAAAATTATAAAATATATAATTTTATTATCTCTTGAAATATTTTACATAATTATGAAATACAATCATATAAATTTTTAATTAACTGGATGGCGATGGGGAAGAGGGAAAACGTGTGTGGTGTGTGTATGTGTACGTGTTCGAGTGGGGCAGGGCATTGAATTGGGGGTAAGGGGTAAGAGGGGGTAGGCTACACCTGCCCCCAAAAATATTTTGTAAAGGAAAGTCGACCAAGCAGAAGTCTGCTTTATAAGTTTAAAAAAAACAAAGAAAAGGTTAAAAGTTGATGGGTGTAAATTAGCTTTTTCTATTGATGCAAGTTGCATTTCATATATTCAATTTTGTTTATTATGTACTGATAAATACTTTTTTATATAATATATTTTGATAAATTTTTTTTATTATATTATGCTAAGAAAAACCTCTTATTGATCCGTCGTGAACATTGTTTTCCTCCAGAGGAAATGAGAATAGTTCATGGCAAAGACACTGGCACACTATCAAGTATGACTGTATAACGTAAATTAAGGGAGCGACCACAGAATGACGACGAAACTCAAATAAAGTAATTCCACCCTTATGTGATACGGGACCCACTTCTTAACGTGCGCAACACCTTCTCTTGAATTGTATTATTTCATTTTCATAATATAGAAAATAGGGGAATAGCTTGACCAAGGTGATTGGTATACACATTGATATATATATATATATATATATATAAGTTTAACGTCTCTTTGTTTGAAGATTTTCATTCTACCACGCGATGATACCAAACAAATGTTTATTTAATATTTATATCACAATAAGAAGAACATGTTTATACGTTTCTTTTTTCTTTTTCACTGATAGACACGGGAATATTACAAATGAAAGAGAGGATACTGGATAGAAAGGAATGGATGAGTGAGTATATATATAATATAGTAATAATAATATATCTACGTACGGCAAGAATAGTTAGGGCCTGTTTGGATTCACTACTCCAGTCTTGGTTTGAGTCCAAAACCAAGGTTAATGAAGAATTGGGTATATTTAGCATATTTTGACTTTTGTGTTTGAGAATGGGTTTGGGTGCAAAACGGAGGTTTTGAAGAAGTAGTATGATAGCAGCTTTTCCGTTATGATTCTTTATTTTTATTTGTATTTATTTTAAAGTTAAATAAAAATGGATCAATAAAAATAAAAAAAATAGAAAAATTGGGAAAATAAAATTTTCATAAAATTTATCCTATCTATTGACTAAAATGTTCCTTTAAAATTTTAATTTTTATAAATAATGACCTGAAAGAAAATATTATATCAGATATATTATGTTCTCAATTAAATAAATATAGATTAAATTTTAGTTCAAGTAAATTAAATTAATTATAGGATAAAATTTAAACTTAATTAGAGAAAAATTATGAGTTTTATCAAAATAAATTTTTAAATAAATTATCTAAACATAAACACATTAATTCAAAACTAATTTTTATTATAACTACATTACAAAATTAATTCTACTAAAACTCATTTTTAACCAACTGAAAATTAAACGAAAGTTAGTTTGAAAGTTGCTTTATAGAGATGAAGTCAAAGTCAAGAAGCACGATCTATATATACAATTACTTGAGACTTGGTGAGCAAGAAAACACAATAAAAGATATGTTAAAGTACCAAATATGTCCTTGGTCTTCTTCCCTACAAATAGACGTATCTTTCCTCTTTCAGTTTCACTCATAACCTAATTAATACAACTTTACCAAAATAAAGTTGCAGGAGTCTCTCCTCTCAGGATCAGCCATGTTCTGCTGCTTCACGCCGACCAAATCATCGTCCTCTTCATCATCAAAGGCCAGAAAGGAAGATGAAAGCAAGTGGCACGCAGTGGAAGCAGGTTCTGTAACACAAAAACCAAAGGAGAATATTAAAAAATCTGAAGCTCCCATTGTTGTCTCTTACTTTCCTGTTAATTCTCAGCCTTCTCGCTTATAGCCACTTTCCCATCTTGCCTTCTTCTTCACCCTTTTCTCTCTTTCTCGTAGTTATGGAAGATAGTGATGATTACTCATTCTGAATCTATCCCTTCTTTCTTATGATCTCTATGGGAGAAAGTTTTATCTTCCTTTTTTTCTTGTTTTATTTTTTTTTTTTATTTTAGTGAATTAAAGTGATCGAGCTAGCACTTCTTTTGTTTCTATGATTTTGGTTTGGTTCTATAGTAAAGAATTATTCAATTTTATTTTTCTTTGCCGACACAGATATGACAGCTTTTATATATATATATATATATATATGGGAGATTATGGACTTGTAAAATTTCAATTTTCAATTCAAAAAACTAGAATAATGATCTTACATATATATGAATTTAATTAATTCTTCGTATGATGTATATATACAACATAAAGTTAAGTTGTATATAATGTATTTAAAGTTTGAATAATATATCTGTTGTTATCAGAAATTGATAATGGTCTTTATAAGGTCTCAAACTTTTGCACACAAATAAAGCAAAAAGGAACAAATGAAGCCCAAATCTTGTTTGGACTTGTTTTTACGTCCAATAAGGTGAGCCATTTATTGATAATAGGTCCTTTTATTGATTAATAGATAGTTGAAGTTTATTTATTCCTTTGAAATATATTGTAAATTATTGATTACTTTATGTTTATCACTTCTATTGACTAATATACAATTTCACATTCTATTTATTTTTTAATCTGAAATATATTGTAAGTTATGGTATATAAAGATATTACCTAAACAATGCGCTGGTAAATTTTTCCCGCATGTCTTTTTTTTTGGTTTTTTTTTTTTTGTGTGTTATACCAATTTTGATATGAGATTCTCCAGTTAATGATAATAATTGTGATTTTTTTTAAATAATGGCATTCATGTAGCAATTGGTGTAACTTATTATGTAACTAAAAATGTTGATATATGAATTATTATAAATAAATATTTTTATTTTAGAAAATGACACGTAGAAATGAAATTAAAAAATATGTTTAATATTTAAAATAAAATTAAGAAATTCAGTATATACAAGATTGAAACTTAAAATTTATGTTAAGAGACCTATTTTCCCCCAAATGGAATAAAATCATTAGTATGGTGAGACAAAATATAAAATTTATAATAATTTGAATAAAATATTATGAATAATGTCACTTATTTTATATTATTAAAATGCAAAAACAATCTCTGCTTGCATTTTCATAGAAGCTTCTCATCCCATCTTGACTCTCAAAAACCTATTTTTTTAAAAAAAATTTAACCATTAGTATAGTAATTTTGACTAAAATGAAGGGTTAGGTTCATTTGCGAAGGACATTTGCAAGGAGGTGGTAGAGCCAAGGGAAGTATCAAATCTTAATCTTAGGAATAATTTACTATTTATTTTTAGTGGTTTGGATTTAAATTAAATGTATTTGAAAGTAAATTTGAGTCAAATTCAAAAAAATACCAAAAGTTATTATTTATTTGGTAACTATAATAATTTAATTAAACTTTGAAAAATCATAACTAATTCTAGAAAAATCATTTAAGGGTGATTCAAATTGCTAAATTCATCTCTTAAAATACTCAATGAGGAAAAAATATTAATTTGAAATTGTATTGGACAAATTGTTACAGTAAATTTCGTGAATTTACTTGTAATTTTTACCCTAATTTTTTTTCAAATTTCATTCCATAAAATTCCAGAATGCCTTTCTTTCAATAGAAGTCATATAACACATGTAGAATTGATCCAAAACAGACTTTTATTCATTATTTAGGAGTTATACGTAATTTACATAATTGAAACATAAAATATCATTGAATTTTGATATCACATAAACATTCAAAATATCCTTCTTATTTCAAAATATTTCTTCATGAATCCTCCTTTATCTCTTTGCCTTTCACATGATTTGAACCTAATCATGGTTAGGTATTTAGTGGGGTGAGATTTAAGAAAATCCCAATAACATCATAATCCCATTTTTAGCATAATATTTAAAAATAATTGCAAGAAACATGATTTCATTTTGGCATGATAACATTTAAGATTAAAAGGCATCTTTTAGTATGTACATCATGTTCTTTATATATTCATGCTTGTTCATGTAAAATTTATAGTATGTTTATCATTCTTTCACCGTTTTGATCCAATATCATCATCATATTCATAACATAAACATATTTTTTACCTACTAATTATAGAAATACAAGATCTAAACAATCATTTGGAAATAAAATGCAAGAAAAGGGAAAAGATGTTACCTTAAATTTGCAAACTTTCCTCTCCTCTTCTCCTTCTTCTCTCTATAACTCACTCTCTTACTAATATATGATGAAATTTTTGAATTTAGTGTAAAGAATGGAGAGGAGGAAGAGCCTATTTATAGGCAACAAAAAACAACTCAATCTATTAGATTTAATTTTAATTGAAAGGCTAAAAATTCTACTACATCACCTATTTTCTCTTTCATACACCAAATTTATTCACATAATTGGTATCTAATTAATTTTTTCTCTCTGGTCATTAATTTGGATGCCACTTTTATCTCTAAATAAGACAAATATTATATCATTATGCTTACATGAGTTTTACTTCATCCAAACTTCTAATTTTGACACCTAATTTTTTACATAGTATCATGCATGGTGATTTATTCTTCTCCACTCCTTTTTCTTTTTATTTGCATGCCACTTTGAGGCCAAAACCAGCCTAAGATGATGTCTTTAGTTATTTGGGTTTAAACTATTTAATTCTTGGCCCAATTTCAACATATACCAGGTTTTCGGACTCCAATTATGTACATTTTATCCAGTAAAATTTTTCATGTATAAATATATTTAAAATATGAATTTTAAACTCATTATAACCTTCCTTAATCATTTCTAAGCTCATATAAGTTATTTTAAAAAATATTTTACTTTATTGGACTCTAACTAAAAACACTGAGAAAATTAGTCTTAGTTAATTTTTCTTATAACTTCTCTGCATAGATAATTATTATAAATCTTCTAAAATTATTTTGGACTTATTCTTGACTATTTCATAATTTACTAAGTCACCTATAATTTAATCAGTCGGGAAATCAATTGAATTGGGCTTGTTGGGCCCTTTATCCTTTCTTAAACTGATTTGAACTATTTGTATCAATAATATTTTTAGGCCTCTAAAAATTATCCCTAGTCTATTAGGGTTTCTACAGCTTTGTTGGGCCTCCATGAATAATACTCTTGGCCCATTATAAAACCGGTGCAGTCTTACTAGGCTCGGACTTCGATTTTAGTCTATTAAACTAATTCTATGGTTATTTAAATCTTATAGAAAAATTCAGTATCTCTTTTTATGCCGTAATATATTTGAGTTTTTTGATCCAGACTTATTTTTTAATTCTTATTAACTTACAGATTATAGAAGTTTGAACCAATTTTCTGCCTAATATATCTATTTTCTGGTTTTGGCTTATTGGAGTATAATTTTTTATGATAATTTTTCTAAATCATCTTTTATAATCAGTCTTAGGAAATATTGAAAAAATGATATCTATATCTTCTTTTTTGTATTTTTACTAATAATTAATATTTATAATTATGCCATCTAACTTTTTTTACAATTTGATCCTTGATCATCCTTTACAATTTAGCTTCTAGTTTAATTTATATAAGATATTTAAATTCTTTTAATTCTAATTATATAGTTAATCTCTAAATCAGAATTCAAACAAACCATTAAAAAAATTTAGATGTTCGACGGAGATTATAAAACAATCAAAAAGGGTTGGCTTCCAATGGAAGCCTAGTTGTTGGCAAATTCATGCAAGCAGAAGGCACTTTTAGCTTCCAGGACAAGCATCACCCATACCTAACTTCAATAAGAAGCCTCCGTTATGTCACAAAAGTAGTGCTTAATCTCATCCACACAAAAGGAACTTTTAGCTTCCATCACAAGCCTCTAGTGTGACAAAAGTCTATTTCAGTTCTATTTGAACCAAAAGTTTATTGTTCCAATGACAAACTCAACCAAATTTTAAAATATCATAAAGATCTTTATTATTGAAAGCCACATGAAGGATACAAAAATAATTAATTATCTTTACCTAAGCTGTTTATTTAATTTGCATGGAGCCAACAAATAAAAATCATGTGCGTTTGAACAATTTTTTTTTGTTACCAATATAATTCTCACCCAATTATATTGAATATATAGCATCACATGTACCGTACGTATATCAGAGTATATATGCAAATGAGATTTATAGATTTATATTTGGATTGGATAAGTGATGAAGTGGCTACTGATGAAATAATTAAATTAGATCACACTTTTGCCTCCACATTTTTTTTAAGAAAACATAAAATTAGCATATTAGTCATATCATACACGACGTGCTAAAAAAAAAGCATACACGAGGTTTTCCGAACAGTTGAATAAGAAAAAAATAAATAAATATATGATAAAACGATACATGAACAGATGAATAACGAAAAATAATAAAATATTGATATTAATACATTATATTTTTATATATTACATTATTTTTCACATGTAAATTAAAAAAATGATTGTATGAATGAAGGTTTTAAAAAATAAATCTAAACTTTTCAAATCATATCTATACAAGTAAAAAATTAACACGATATAAATATATATATATATATATATATGTGTGTGCGCGCGCGCGCCCATGTATACTATATTCATGTTTAAATAAAATTCCCTTCCTTTCCTACTGACTCAAAATTAAATAGGATATCTTTTTGTTCCTTTCAATTTCTTAGAAACCATCACTACTCAAAATTAAACTACAATACTTATTTTGAATTTTTCATTTTTAAAGGCTCCTTGAGGAATATGTTATATCAAGATATTATTTTTAATGCACAGAATATATAATGACTTAAAATTTAAAAAAATTACTTCTTTTTCAACGTCTAAACTTTGTGGGAGTAAAGAAAAACTTATAGGTGTGGCTGTGTGGGTTAAGGTTAACAAAGTTTGTTCACTTGGTAAGTATATTTAGCTATTCGTATTAGAATTTTATTGATGAATAATATGTAAATATTTTCCCTATTTTAAAATGTAAGATATAAGTAATTAAATTATCAAAATCAAAAAAATAGTCAAACATTCTTAAATACGTCACAGATATTTTTTTCCTATAAATAATCTTATTTAATTTTTTCATTTAATTCTACTTTAACTCATATAATAATAAATCTACTTTAATTAGAGATGAAATTGAAAAAACGTATTAATTTATCAAACAAAAGTTATTTATCTCTTATATTTTTAAATAAAACAAATTTAAACATATTTCTTACATTTTGATTTTGAATTGGAGGAGGGAGTAACATTATTTAAATTGCAATATTTTGCTATAATTCTTATGAGCATGTGAAATCTAATTCAACTAAACTAAACCTTTTGTATTTGAAAAAGAAATATATAACAACAATTAAAAAATAAAAAACTATAGAGTTAAATGAAATATATGGAGAAAAATAAAAGAAAAAATTAACAGCCAGAGTAAAGTTGCACTATTTTATAATATTCAATATTCATGATTAATGAATAATTCAATTTCTTATAAGGTTTATTATATACTATTGGCATATTAATATATTGATTATTCAATAGTTTTATATTTTTTCTTTATCCTAAAACTTTTTTCGTCAAAAATATATTTTTATCTGTTTTATTTTTAAGATTAAAATATAATTACTTATTTTAAAATTTTTAAAGTTGGTTATTGTAATCTTATATTTTCATTTCATATAGTGATATATCAAATCAAACGGAACAAAAGTCTGATGCAGCCGCCGCATTTAGTTTGTTTGTGTTGTTTTCTTGTTCTCCACAGCCACAGGTTACTCCAAATTCTGCCACCTCCCACATACGAGGGTAAAGTCGTAAACTTACTTGACAAGCGGCAAATAACAATTGCTCATTATTATAAGCAAAGCTAGGTCCCACCCCCAACACCCGACCCGACTAGCCAAAAAGAAAGAACGCATGTCCCTACCAAAACCCAAGAGCAACTTTGGCTTCTCCATCTCCCCAAATTCCACCTCCAGTCTCCTATTCCAGCCTCGCTTCTACTTCTACCTCTCTTTTTTAAGCTCCTTTTCTGAGCATTCAATTACCAAGCTCCTTCCTACTCTCTTTTACAATTCTACATTATGGCTCTTGTTCACAAGCTTGCTTTTTTCTCTTCTCTCTACAATTCACCTCATACCAGAAATCCCCATTCTTCGAACCCAACACCCATTTGTTCACTGAACTGCAATCTCTCTACTTCGCCCTTCACAGAGAAGCATTCCATCGAGAGGTACCAGAGGGACCAATGGGTTTACGAGAACCAATTGGGGCAAACTCTGTCCTGCCCTCTCTCATCCTCTCCGGGATCCATTAGGGAAGACGACATCGCCCTGCAGCTCCCGGAGCTGAAGAAGCTGCTTCGGGTGCTCAGAGAGAAGAGGGAAAGTGAAGGGAAGTTCGGCGGCGGAGGGGAAGGTTTGCGCCTGGGGAATGTGTTCTTGGTGGGAACCGGACCTGGGGATCCCGAGCTTTTGACGTTGAAGGCTGTGAGGGTTATAGAGAGTGCTGATTTGTTGTTGTATGATCGATTGGTGTCGAATGATGTGTTGGATTTGGTTCGTCCTGATGCTAAGCTTCTCTATGTGGGTAAAACTGCTGGGTACCACAGCAGAACCCAGGTAAAATATATATATATATATATTTGAAATTTGTTAGTGGAACTTGGGTGTTCTGGCATTTCCTTCATTGCTATGCCATTTAATGCCTTGGTGTTAATGAAAGTTAATTTGTTTTCTTCTGGTCAACTTTTGGCAGGAGGAAATACATGAGCTTCTTCTGAGTTTTGCAGAAGCTGGAGCTACTGTTGTGAGACTTAAAGGAGGTGATCCATTGGTGAGTATTCACTCGGGAGGGTCTTGAGTGACATTTTTTTCTTAACTAATTTGATTAATTAGGCTTTTATGATTTCTGTTGTGAACTGTGAAGTTGTTTAAATGCTTACTCTATTGGGCATTATTAGGTGTTTGGAAGAGGTGGAGAAGAAATGGATTTTCTGCAACAGCATGGTATTCACGTGAAAGTTATTCCAGGTATGCAACTGATATCACTGAGAAGCTGAAACCCCGTAAGTAACTGTTTTTAAAACAGTTTTTTTTTTTAAACAGACAAATAAAAAAACTTATATAATAAACCTATTTTTTATAAAATATTTTGGAAAATAAAAAACCCAGAATATTTTTTAGGTGTTTTATGATTTTTATTCTGAAAAATACAAAAAAAGTGAAAAATATACACCTTATTAATGGTAAAGTTATAAATTTTAAATAATTCATCTAATACTTACTATTTATGATTTTGAGAATAATTATTTAAATAAATTTTTTTATTTTTTTATTTTCAAAACTTGTTTTTGAAAACAGTTTTATTAAATTGTTGTGAGAACAATAAAACAGAAAGCATTGTCTGACAAGGGCCTTAGGGGGCCTTGATTCTCAATTTCTTTTAAACTGTTGGTTGGCTCTTCCATTGTTGCCTGTAAGGTACTATACGCAAGGCATGATATAGAGACATTGTAGAAAATGATAGTAATTGCGACTTGAAACCTGTATATTCCCATCAATCACGGGCATTGATTAGATTATGCTTTAAGTGACTATCTACTTTTGCATATTTTCAGTTTGTATTTTCATCTGAGTCTTTTTGTATCCAGTCTATGACTAAATTATGTTTTACATTTTTCCTTAGTAAAAATGGATTGTTGACATTATAAATAGAGGATGATATTTGTAAAATCTAAAATGATATGTGGAAAGAGGATTGCTCCCATGGTTTTATATATGTGCTACAATGCACTTCATTACTTTTAAAAAGTGAACATAAAATGGTAACTTTTTTGCCATTATATACAATTTATGAATGTCTTAAAGTGAATTAGGACATTTATTTGAAAAAAGAAAAAATGCATTGTATGCTTCTGTTATTGGAAGAAAACTACATAAGAGCATGAAATATGACTTCTATTATGCTCATTTATGTTGTAAAAGATTTGTGTGATTCTATTAGTTCTGTGATTGCTTTCAAAAAGATAAGACGTGGTGATCTGGCAATAATCAATGTTCTCTTTGCTTCAGGTATAACTGCAGCCTCTGGAATTGCGGCAGAGCTGGGAATACCATTAACTCACCGTGGTATTGCAATTAGTGTGAGATTTCTCACAGGACATTCAAGGAAAGGTGGAACAGATCCTCTCTTTGTGGCAGAAAATGCAGCTGATCCTGATTCTACCTTGGTTGTTTATATGGGCTTGTCAACCCTGCCTTCACTAGCCAAGAGGTTAATGGATAATGGTCTATCCCCTCAGACTCCAGCTGTAGCCATTGAGCGAGGGACCACACCTCAACAACGCACAGTGAGTACAATCAATATTATTGTTTTATTCATTATTAATAGTTGCTATCTTCTAGTTTGACTGTATGATCACTTATTGATTCAATTATGTAATCGTGGGTTTAACTAACCTAAGATGATCAATTTGTTGCTAGACCTAATATATGTGTAATGGATGCTTTAAGGTTCAGCTTTTCTGGTAATCAGTTCTAACAACTGATTGCACTTTGCAATATTGCAGGTTTTTTCAGAACTGAGGGACCTTGCTGATAAAATTTTGTCTGCTCAATTAGTGTCACCGACACTGATCATAATTGGAAAAGTTGTGGCACTGTCACCATTTTGGCCAATTTCTTCAAAAGAAGAATCATACTTGGTGGAAGCATGATGGGCTTTATTGATATAATCCAAGCAACTTGTGAGAAGGACTCCTCATTGTGGAGATGTTGTTATATTCATGGGAGGTGGAAATGCAAGCAGGCAAGTACTCTGATGCTTTTTGGAAATATGGAACTTCTTTCCAGGAGAAACTTCAGTGAATGATATTTATTGGAGTAATTGCTGCTTCTGATTGAACGAAGTGATCTGAAAAGCAAAATCTGATTTTACATGCTGGAGATTGGGATGGATATTTGTTTTTTGAATCTCAAGCTTGGAGGAGAAAATTTTGATCTCATTTCTCATTCGTATTACAACAGAAGAATTGAACAGGTTCTGCTGCCGCTAAATTGTATCATAGCCCCATTATTGTATGATTAATATCGAAACGTGATTTGATTTATTCAACTTTTCATTGTTGCTATGCAGTGTCATTTGGTCTGTAATCATGCCTGTGTTCTTGCTGATTAATCATTTCATAGCTTGGGTCGGCAATTTTTTATTTATTTTACAAATGCATGGTATCTAACTTTGGCAAAATCGAGTGATCCAGCAATTGTTCGAGAAGTTGGAACAGTTTTGGTATTCAATAAATTTTTTTTCCTGATTCATGAATGTTTCAACTTGTACTAACAATTATTGGCCATGGCTGGTGGTATGTATATGAGATTTACTTTTCCGCTGCTCAATTTTAGATTTACAGACTTGAAACTAGACTTGTTAATTCTGTAATTTAGTCTGTACATAGTTTGACTAGAGTTGAATACATGATTGTTTTAAGTGAGACATTTAGTTTGTCTTGTTTTCTATGCACCCCTTACAACCTCTTAATATAAAGAATTAAATAATGATAATTTAGCATGCGTAAGGAATAATGTGAGTGCAGTGAGATTTGCCCTAAAAATCACCTAAGTTACTTTCCAAAAGTCATGAGACCTGACACTCCCTTGTCGGGAGCATTTGCAATTGGGTAATCATTCTGGAGGGTAGGGCTATAAGTTACAAGTAAGAAGGAGCATGTGAGTCTCTGCACATGCACTCAGGGACAGGATATTTGGTGACATCCCTCTGAGCTTTGCTTGTTCTGAGTTCAGGCTGCCCTAATGAGTCTTGGTGCAATTTCTTGATGATCTTGTTAAACTCTGCTTCTGGAAGGGAAGAATTCATAAAGTATGGGAGCATTTGTCTTTTGTTTGGGGTTATGTATTTCTTATGCCCTGCGTAAGCTCGGTGACCCTGCAAAGCCATCACAAGAAGTTAATGCAGAATCTCTTAGATATGGTGCATGAACCAGATGAACCAAAAATTTAGCAAGTCTTAAACAATGGCGCACTTTCTCTTTACTAGGGTGATAACTCTAGAAGGCTCTTGGTAGTACTCTATAAGGCTAGAGTTTGACTTAGTATTACTCAGTGTCATCACAAGCCATGATATGTGATCTGTCATTATTACACCAGATTCACCGGAACATTCTTTTAAACTATTCGTTTATGATATATTCAAGAAAGTTTCAATGCTTGCTCATTTGATATCCATCTTCGTATGCTTCTCAAACTCGCAAGTTATTGTTCCAGTTGGATGATGAACACACACACACACAGATGATAGGACGGAAGAGTCACTGTCAAGCATACCTGAATTGCATGGCCCATATTTCCTCCATGAGATGGCATGAAAACATCACTCTTATCAGAAACTATGTAATCAATGGCAGCCATTAGAGAAGCTTTGTTTCTGAAAGGCTCTAGTTCTCCTGGCAAGGCAATATCTTCTTTATTGTAGAAGTGTGGAAACTCATGGATTATAGGAAGCAATGCTTCTTTTCCACCTAATGGTTGCCCTCCAGCCCAGTAAATTCTTGCACTTTTCCAAGCTCCGAGAGCTTTAAGTAGCCTGTAAGTAAAGCCAGTTGTTATAAAAATTACAGTAAATTATATGGATTTCTTTCTAATTTCAACATAAATCCTCAAACACTAACACATACACCCACCCACCTGGTAACCTCCATGGCATTCAAGGGGCAGAGGCCAGCCAGTTTCCTTTGATGATAAGTCATTTTTAATCTTGCTTTCAAGAGTTCTGGGCGTTGTATTCTCTCATTGTAGACAATCTCATCGTACTCTCGCCTTAGACCTGGTAGGCATCCTGTTCTCACCCAAACATCTTTTTCCATTCTTAGATGCAGAGCTATGTATGGTCCTTTCCTCCTCATTCTCTCTGCAATCTTGTTCCCAACTTCCTCTACCGGTTTCGCAAACCTTAGTGCATGAAAAGCAACCTGACCGGAAAATAGAAGTTTCATGAACAAAAGATTAGCATGATTATGTTTAACTGTTAATGACTTTGTGAGGGATCAGATAGCGTATGAATTCAATACAATTTGTCAATTTTTAGTTCGATTATGTTAGAAAGATTTTCACTATTTGTTTTGCGTCATTCATTATATTGAGTGAAACGATACTGTCTTGAAGTCTGATATGGCGTAATGTAGATATAATAGATCAATTCGAATGGCGGAAATTGGACTAAAACTACGCAAACTGTATTGAATTCAAATCCTCTAAAATAGGGGGAAGAAATTTATGATACTGCTTTGAACTAGAAGGGACAAATAGATGGATTTAAACAAAGCAAATTTGGACGAGAGAGAGTGCAGTACCTTGCATCGAAGTTTCTGGAGATCGGCAGGAAGATCCTTGGACAGCCTTGAATCCAAGCCACGTAAGAGCAAAACACCTTCTCTGTTGAGCTGTAGAGAGAGGACAACAGAATCATATCATTACAACACTCATGAACCACTCTTTTCCAGGAGAAACCGAAGCTTTCCTTAGTTAACACATATTGTCTAAACATTACATCTCTGACTGTTATTATTTATGTCATCAACCAGTATCGTTAAAAAAATAGTAATTAGGTGTATTCTATTTCTTACTACCAGAATTTTACTTAATTTTAAGTAGGGTACTCAAACACACACTTTTCAAATAAAAACTACATTAAAAAAATGTATAAGTCTAAAACGAAACAAAACAGTTAAACCTATTATTTGCAGCACAGGGCACAGCAGTTCCGTTTACAGAAGAAAAGAAGTAAATATTTTCATACCCTTTTGAGATAACGAGAACGGATCCAAGCAGGAGTGACATGAAGAGGAGGACTTCGTTCCACTGGCCTTGTCATGAGGTGCGTTGAAGGCAATGCTGACACCACTCTTACTACGTCCCCAAGGACTCTCTTGAAGTGCTCCAAGTCAAATATTTCCCCAAATTCACTGCCAGCAAATCAATATTAACTACAAAAGATTTTTTTCTTTCTGGGTAATCGCTGAAAGAAAAGGTTTTTCTTTGACATTTACCAAGTTTTTGAAACATTACCAGCTTCCATATCACTCCAAAAGAAGTTGAGCTTAAAGAAAGCCAATGGATTGAAAGTTTAATTACTGTTTAACCATATTTTGATACTTATCTTCATTTCTCTTCCAACTTGTTTTCCCTGTCAAGCTCTGATACTGGTATTATGGTATTAATTTGTATTGCTCTGTTACTTCCCAAACAATACTTAAGTTCTAGTATTATGGTATTAATTAATCTGATATTTCTTGAGGAAATTATTCAAAGTTTTTTTTTTTTCCATCGGGAAATTATTCAAAGTTTAAATTTGTGTGTCTGTCATATTTACCTTTCGTCGCCCCAAATGACGTTGACCTGCAGAATGGGGACAACCAAAGCAGCCCCAAGAATCCTAGCAATCACAACGGCATCCACAATCTGATTCCTCTGCTGATTCAAGCCTCCAGAAACCACAATCATCAAATACTTTCTCCTTTCCTTGACAATCCTTTCAGTTTCTCTTCTGAACTCATTGCTGAAATCCAAACACGGTCTGTACCCCAATCCATCTGGTTGCTTCCAAAACTCCAAATCCCCATTTTCATCATCATCTTCTTCTTCTCTTCCAGTCTCCAAGGCAAAAGCCTCAAGCCCAGATTTTGAAGCATACCCATTTAAGGAAATGACGCCAAGTTTGGATTTTGAATGATGCCCATTGGAGGATGAAACATTGGGTAGAGTTGTAGTACATGGGTAGGGAGAAAAGAGGGGTTTTAGGCTGAAGCGGAACTTGAGAATGCCGAGGAAGGCAAGGAAAAGGAGAGTGAAAAAACAGAGTCTCGAGTGTGTGGAGGGGAAGCCATTAATGAAGAGCTTGTGGTTCCTTGAAGATTTCTTGGGGGAATCAAGTAGAGATTGGAGAGAAGAAGAGGAAATGGAGTTGATGATCTGAGAGGGGACAGAGATATAGGATAGCTTCCAGGGGTTGTTCTTCTTCCACTTGGCCATTATTACTGTAAGAATTGTGGAATGAGTATGAGAGTATGAGAGACAGGAATGGTTGGTTTTTCCCAAGAATTCATGGGGATTGTTGCATTTGGTTTGTCTCTTATAGAAGCTGTTTTAGGAAAGAAAGAGAGAGGCAAGGCGGGAACGCAAAGCAAGAAGATGACATGTCTGCTAGTAGTGGAAAACAGAGCTGGAATTTGGACATATTTTGTGAGCTTAATACAGAGTTGAGGTATTCTATTAAATTCAGCTCACAAAATTCTAGTCTTATCTTTATTTAAAATTGAGAGACTTTTCAATTATGCCTTGCATCTCCAATTTTCTTTCAGCCTAAAATGGATGGATAAAAATATGGTTGCTACGTAATGACCCTTTTAACCCTTCTTACTTATAATTGTCAATAGAATATCATATTTATGATATAATCATCATTGTTTCATGTTACATCTTTAGGTATAATTTTATATAAAAGAATATTAAAATAATATTTTAAAAATTTGTATTGAATTCTGTATGAAAATTTAATTGATTTAATTCACTCCATATCAAGTTATAAATAGTGAGGGTACAATGGTAAATGACCAACACCGTGCTTGCTACGGTTAAGGTGTAGGGTTGTAAACTAATATCTCGAGAGGAAGCCCTGTCGTTTTGTGGTAAAAGCCAACTGTTCACAACAATATACGACAGGTAAGGGGCATATCCTCCCCTTGCAGTGCACATAATTCAGAAGGAGGGTGAGAATAATTTACCTTTTTGGATGTAACCAAGAGTATCTATGAGTAATAGAGACTAATCTCCTCAAGAAATAAAAAGTAAATAATAAATCTCTTTTAACCATATATGCTCTATATGAATCTCCCTAGTCATGAGTTATCAATATTTGAATATAATTAAGAGTTATAAGATATGATATTCTTATAGATACATAACTTGCATCCAAATCAGATACTCCCGAGCTATGCACACACACACACATATTGTATATATTTTTCCAGCTTTTACGTTAGTCGTGCTATTCATCTCATGATTATTTGAAAATTTGAAATTATATTATCGAAACGAAACACCCGTGATCTATTTTAAAAATGAAATTTCAATTTTTATAGCCGAAGAGAATATCACGTACGCAGAAAACGGGGGTCTCTTATCTCTCTTTGCATGTTTACGTTTGTGGGGTCCCACATGGGAGTTGGAAGCCTCTCTAAACCACGCTGGCACTTCCCTGCCACGTGTCTAACAGTGACGCGTCAGTAGCTGCCACATGAGACGTCTATTTTAAGCTATGGGCTTGTGGGTTCCGCCTACCTTCCTTTCATTTTTTAACACTAAAACTGCAAAACGACACAACCAAGATAATTTTTTTTTTTCTAAAATAGTCAATAATCAAAGACTAATATACTCAAGACGTAAAAATTATTGAAATAAATTTTATTCCCCTTAACATATAGTTTGAGCCTGAATTCATGATACCATACTTAAAGAATTCAATTATGTTAATTAATAAAATTATGATATAGTTAGTAAATAGTTATATTTTTTAAATATGTTGTCCTGAATTCAATTATTGACCATATGTAAAGAAAAGACTTTATTAATGGAGATAAAATCCACTTATATAATTTTTACGGCTCAAAGGATCAGTTTTCAGTTTTCAATTTTCCTTTGATATTTAAAAAAAAAAAAGGGAACTTAACTGTGTTAGGACCCGTGCTAATTGGGTTATTTTTAACTAAATTTTATTGGACAAGAATTTTTGCTTTTCGCCAACATTAAACAAGAATTCAAAATCTCTTTTTAAGTGAAATTGGACTTTAAAGTAATGTATAGGGGTTTATAATAAGCCGCAGAGAATTACGCGGGTATTGTACCAACTCATGAACTGTTTAGAAAAGAAAATAAATTTAAAGAGGGAAAAAAAAAGTCATGAACCCAAAAAGGAGCTGAATATTGTTAATGTCATCATTATGGGTGCGATAAAAGAAAGAATAGAAGGATGGAGTAAAAATATAAAAAAGGAAGGAGATAAAGATAGACAAAGAAATTAAAGAAAGGACACGCATGTATATATTTCTTAAGAGCTAAGAGATGATGAAGTAGAAAATGATTTAAGTTAATCTAATCAAATGGCTTGGAGTCCTATTAAAAGGTGTAGAAAAAGATTAAAAAGAACATTAAAAGAAGTTATAAGTCGTGATCTCTTGTTACATGATTTATCTGAAAATATAGTGTTTGATAAAATTTATTGATATTGTATAATTTATGTAACTAACCCTACTTAATATGATAAAACTAATATTATTGTTATTAAATATTTGAATTTTATAATTTGATCTGGGTGTTTAGACGAATAATTAAAAGAAATATCACGTTAGACACTTTCTGTAATAAAATGAGTCTGAGAAAAATAATTATATCAAATGCTTTTCAAAACTATATTACATCAAATTGTTCAGATTAAAATAAAATATGAGTGAAGCTTTAAATATAAAATGTTGTTGTGTTCTAGGATTATAGGTTTTTTTTAATACATCAAAAATATTTTCCAATTGACAATCTTTTGAGGTTTAAAGATTAGTGAAATAAATTTTGTCTCCCCTCATAAATTGAATCCTTGATAATGTGCTAAAGGGACATGTTTGGCTCATTCAAATTATTTACCTAAATAACATCGCCATGTCAGGCAAGTTCGAGAGTTGTCTTTGAGGATATTCCATCCGGAGTATTTGAAATTAGTTGTAGAATTATTTATAACCATATATTTTACAAACTTTGGAAAAATATATAGCAGAAGATTTAAAAGAGGTTACTGTGATTGCTTATTACATTGATTGGGTTTAGAAAAGAAAAATCATATCAGTTTTTTCATTAGAATCATGCATACAGTTATTTTAGCTTTTAATTCATGATGAATATAGTGTTGTTACTTATATTAACCATATGGTATCTAAAATTATTGACTAATTTAAATCCGAACATTATTTAGCTCAAATGACCGTAGTTTCACAGTGATTTTTTTTATCCACAATATTTAAATTTAATACTTTATATTAAAAGAGATTGAGTCTTTTTCACTCAATTTGGTCACCGCTAATATTTTAGAGTTGTTCTATAAATATATATACCTTTTTTTTCTAACAGCTTAACCTTGCCAACTTCTTCTGCAAAACTAATTTTAACTTTCAAAAATTAGAAGCTATACAATTCAGTCCTTAAAAATAACAAAAATATATATAGAAATAATTTACAATGAATTTAATTTTTTTAATTAAACTGTGCATTAACTAATAAGTTTTTAAATCTAGAATCATAAAGTAATCTTCAAATGATTAGTTTAGTTTATAATATCCCCATTTTAGGCAAGGCTTTACATATGGCTAGAGTAGGATAGGAGTGATCATGATAACTTTTCGAGATTAACATGAACTCAACTTGTAAAATTTTTTGCTTGAAAATCCATTAAAAAAAAGTGATATGTTCATCAATAATAGCAATAACGTCAAATAAAAGGAAAGTGTAATATCTATTTTAAATAATTTTAGTACATATTTGCTTAGTTTCGAAGTGTTGAGGCCAATTAAAGACGGCCAATTGAACTAACCCCATTAACAACTAATAATAGTGAATATTCCCATTAAAAACATATAATTGAGCTCTGAATGAAAATAGCACAAGCAAGTTACCAATAACATTGTTCTATAATGGCAACGCCACTATATATGGATTTTTAGTGAAGAAATTAATGTGTGGTTGTATCACTTTTTCCCTAAGATAACATAATAGTTGATTTTGAATGAAGGCACATAAACACTAGCCAGCTAGTTTTATAATTAATAGATATATTTTTCACTTTGAGTATGATTCAAGAAAATTATAATGTGACCACATCCATAGATGTCCTGCAGAGATAAACAAAACACACAACCCTCCACATGAATAAGTTAAAATATTATAACAGACTTTCTTGTAATCTTTGAGATTTACCAAGAGGTTAGAATTTACAAAAAAACAAAAAATTTACAATCAAATGAATCAATAATATATCGTGAACTTTGTTTGTTTCAAGTACCTTGAATTATTGGCCAAAAAAATACAGTACCTTGAATTATAGACCTAACTCAAATTCTTTCACTTGCAATATTAATTATCTCTTAGAAATTTTTGCTGATGATTGAATCATGAAAATCCAATATGACTGAGCCTTTATATTTTTTTAAAATATAATGGATGGTCTTATTGCTAAATGAGACTGTGTTGCAAACATTGGTTATTAGTCTGAAGGACAAGTATTTAATTTCCTTTTCCCTGTTCTTGCGTCATGTAATTATTAGTGTGATAGCAAATATTTAGGATAGATATATAAATACATGCATATATGGTCAGAAATAAAAAATCTACAATCCGCTCCTTAAATAATAAAAAAAGGGAGAAAAAATTATTAGATAAAAAATAGAGGAAGTGAGTCTCATATATATTGAGATTCAAATTCATTGAAATTTGTTGATTTTCAATACATATTATTGAAAAGATCTTTATTATCTATTTTGATCTGTTGTTCACCATTACGTAGCATCATCTATGTAAGGCGTTGAAATGGTATCGATTTTCTCAATTCAGTAAATAATATAACATGATGACAAATGATGATAAATCAAAACAAATGATGAAGAACTTAGCTAGTGACACTGTTAAAATTGAAAACTGATCAGCATAAATTATTTATTATTTTCTAAAATTGAAACAGAAATCTTTATATGTAGTTGTGGGAGGACTGCATAATATGCTACTGAAACCATATAAACCGAAGGGGTAATTATTGGAAGAACAAAAAGAAGAGAGAGCGAGTGAGAGTGGGGTTGTTGTTGTTGTTCTGCAAAAGGGAAAGCAAGTGGATAAGGAGAAAAGAGAAGACGATTGGCCGCTTCCTGAGAAACCAAAACCAAAATGAGATTGCTTTTAACGTAGGAAACACCGCGCCATGTTTCTGTCACGTGACCACTGTCCCTCCTCCATGTGCTTCCTTTTCATTCACTATTCCTTCAATCAAAGCTTAGTTTCATTTGGAATAAGAAAAAAAAATAGAAAAAAAGAAATACTGAAATGGAAAATACGGAGAAATATATATAATGGGTGTCTAGATTTTTCCTTGTTTTCTCCTCTAATTTTTCTCCTCCTCATGTTTTTCATCATCCAAGCGGAGGGTTAAGTTTGCATCCTTTCTTGTTTTTTTTTCTCCAGCTTTGTTGATCATGCATTTCTTGCATTATTGCCCCCCTCCCCCAACACACACATATGTAATTTCTCCATGAGAGGTTTCACTTCTATGTAAGGAACTTCTACGGATGTTTGAATCCTAAATTCATTTATACCTCATTTGATTCGTAGAAATAATCTTGAAAGAAGTGAAAATGGAAATAGAAATGGAGATGGAAGTAAAATTTAAAAGTGCCTTTGGTATAACAATGAAAATATAGTATAATTTTTATTAAATATTTATTTTTTAATATGAAAAGACTCAAATACCCTTAACAAAAAAAAAAGGAACTCTATTTTGAGACCGTCTGCCACCAACAAAGCCACCACTACACTAGAACCACCGTCCGGCACTATCAAAACCACTGCTTGAGCATTCAACAAAACCATTCATTTAATTAACAATCAAGAGCAATTGAAGAAATTAAAGGTTGTATATCACATGAACCAAATCTCATTAATAAAAAAAGGGAAAATCAAAGACCCAAAATCAACGACGTCCTCTATTTGAAACAACCTATGGACAAATGCAATCAAAGAAATCGAAGCTTTTCACCTTGTCGTTGATGTCCTCCTTGCCTCGTCACAGTTGAAGATGAAGAACTTAGTTTGAGTTGTGGAAGGGACAAAGACAACCCGAGGACGATATTGACGGAGGCTATTGGTGTGGATGGCGGCAAAAGGAATGACGATGAAGCACTGCAACAACCTAGACTCTTAAATCTATGTTGAAAGCTTGAAGATTGAAGAAGCTCAAAGATTGCTGCAGCATCCTATCATCACCATCCTCACCGTTTTCGTCTCCACTGTCATTGCCATCAATGGAAGTGAGAAGGTGCTAGAGAGATGCTCGAAGGTGAGGGAAGGAAGGTCTTTGACATGGCCAGATTAAGGTTGCGGGAGGGGCAAAAAGGTTCAAAGGTTTGGTTTCCATGAAAGTCCGAACATTTCCATGGGTATGGAGAAGGAAGTACACTTCTGCCTTTTTGATGGAAGTGACCCTAGAAAAGAAGTGGAGTTCAAATGTATCAAACATGCTTCCAACTGGCTTCCATTTCAATTTTTGGTTCCTGAGCAAGACTTCCATCAAATCAAATGTAGCATTACTGTGAACTGAATGCCATTCCCAATACTTCTTCTATATATTTTATATATTTTTTTTTATCTCTGCACTTAGTATATTGAACTTACGTCACTTTAACTGGAGGATCTATCAAGGTTTAGACAAATTCAGATCAAGTTAGATACGACCCTTTCAGGTGGCAAGCTCTATCACCAAAATAACATGACTGTATTTTCAAGATTTGAACTTGAGACTTTTAGTTAAATTGATATAACTTCCTCATTAATTGAACAAAGTGCTTGGTGGTATTATACATTTTATATTTTTTTTGCATCGCTGCAGGGTATCCCCAGGCTTCGCCCAGGACTAATCCCCCTCGAGGTACTGTCGGGCGCCGAAGCGGGGACCTCTCCCAGTGACGTACGCTGCATACACAAGGCTCGAACCCGAGACCTTGCTTAAGCGAACTTGAGCCCCCTTCCACTCAAGCCAACGTCCGCTGGTATTATACATTTTATATTGATAGTTGATGAAAGTCACTCTTTATTTTACCATTTTAGGTTTAATTTTGATTTGAAGCAGTAACTTGTTTTTTTTTTTTTGCCAAGGGATTTTAAGCAGTAACTAGGAGTGAAGGAATTTCTGTTTTGGTTTTACAAGTACTTTTTGGAGTAACAAGCAAGTCTATCACATATAGGACACATCCATGAAATGCTTTTAATCATTTTAACTTAATTTCTTTGTATGAAACTACTTTTTGTGGTAATTTTTTTTAAATAAAAAATTAAGAGCCTACTTCAAACAATATAACGAATGTCGAGGCCAAAAAACTATATATTGAATATTAATATTTAAAAATTTAATTTAAATAACATATGGTAATGTCCATATGATTCAATGATCAAGGAGTTGCTGTAATTGAGAATTTGGGTCCTCTTAATTTTTTTAACAAAATTGATAATGTTAATTTTGGAAAAGAGATAAAATGTTGAATTAATGATTGAGTTGTGTGATAAGGGATTTAATATCATTCAAGCAAAGTCCTGAATTCAAACTTTATAGATTAAAAATTATATTAACAGAGTTACCCCATTTAAACATAATAATACTCAAATTTCATTTGATGAAATCGGATATTAGATAATTATAAGAAAATAGAGAGATAAAATGTTGAATGTGTTTAACATATTTGAATGATGAATTTTATTTTAAATGCATGAGATTCACTTGAATAATAATTTTACATATTTTTCATCTATTTTGTCTTAAAATTGATATTGGTAATTTGAGAAGAAATTAAAACTAAAAGATTCATTTCCTGGCAGGTTAGAGAGATTTCACATATATTTGTCCTGGATTCTGGGCCTTTATTATAGTAACTTTTTTTTTCTAGCAAATCAAAAACAGGGTCATTGAATATCATTTGCACCAATACCAAGCCCATATCATTGGCCCAAAACATGAGCAATCTATAGCAACCATTTTATTGTTTTGGGCTTCAACAAATTGTCCCCATAAAATGTGCCAATGACTGACAAGTGACAACACACTTGCCAGAGATTAGGAGGCATTGGGATTAATATGAATCTTTTAAATTTGATCTGAATGATTCGAAATTATAGAAGAGGCAATGGGATTTCATTTATTTTTGAAATTTGGAATTGGAAGTACATATATAATAATTATTATAAGCAAGTAGTCAAGGAAGTCACGGGAAAGAAGATAAGAAATCTCATAGGAAGAATCCAAAGCGTGCAGTAGTAGTTAAAGGGATTGGGTGAGTTATTATTAATGGAGGAGGAACATCTTGAGCCAATAAGCAGAATTTTTCAGATATCTCTGGAGATTGTTTTTGAAGTCCACGTATATGATTCCAAATCCAACGGTGTAACCAACGTCCCATTCAAAGTCATCCAAAAATGACCATGCGTAGTATCCCTTCACCTTCACCCCATCCCTGCATTCACATCACATTCTCCTTTTACCTTTTTTTTTTAAAAAAAAAATCTTCCTGATTTTGATAAAATTCAGATAAAGGTTGTATAATTTACTATACTGTTCATCTTAAAAATATCTACATAATTTTTTAAAAGAAAAAACTTATCTTAAAAAGAAATTTATTTGCGCAATAGAATTTACTCGAGAGTAGAAACAAATGATGTATTTTTTTTAAAAAAATGATTAATTAATTTCTTTCTTAATGCAGTATGAGACTCACTTGATAGCTTGCAGAAGATATCTGAGATGGCCATCATAAAATCTGATCCTGATTACCATCCTTGATGGCTTCTTTGATTGGTTTAGAAGCATTGTTTGCGTTAGCAACTCCTGGAAATTTTTACAGGAATGCATATATTAACATTTAAAATTTATAACAAGTCACATTATATTATTTGTAAGTTTTATCAATAATTTTGGTTACCATTTTCAGTGACGTAAATAAGTGGGTTCTTGTATTTGTGCTTCATGTATAACAAAAGCTGATAGAGCCCCTTGGGATAGACATAAAGCCAACTCCATTCTGTCTGCAAAACCATCCAAATTAACAAATCAACCATCACACTTTTAAATGTTAAATTAGCTAATTATTATTATATATACATCTAAAGGGTTGAGGTTTAAATGATTCAAATTCAAACAAAAGTTGTCTCAAATATAGATTGAGAAATTCAACAGTTAAATGGTTTAGCATTTTAAAAAGTTAGTGCTTGTTTGATTCTATTTTCTATTTTCTATTTATATGTCTAACCAATAAGATCTTGACACAATTGATAAATAGTTGGATTCCTAAACTTGCTGTCTTCAAACGAAATAATAAAACACACATCCAAATAGTTTGTTTCTTAAAAACAAAAAAGTAGTTATTGGAAACAAATATAAAACCAGCCCTTAATCTCTCTGTAATAATTTTCTTTTTTTTTAAAAAAAATTTGGATGAAAAGATTCAAGATTAGAACCATCCAATGCGAATAGTAGCTAAATAGTTGGAATGAGTAGTAGTTATATTTATTTATATGTAGTGTGTGTAAATCTTTTATGTGAGACTTGAAATCCTACTCTCATAAGAAAGTGGAGACAAATCACAAACATCTCTCTTTTTGGCATTGCAAGTAACTAATTTATGTTTTAAGAGAAGAAGAATATACCGGAGTACCAATGGGGACACCATTTCTCACACCTAAAATCAAAGGTAAACAAAGTGAATTTTGAGTTACACAGTGTATATAATATATATAGAGTCTAAGTTTTTTATTTCTAGTAAATAACTAATGAGGTTAATTACCCGAAAGAGTGACTTGAATATCAGAAGTATAACTCCTATTAACAGTACTGGTTAATGGAGCATTTTCTACGTAATTAGAGGTATAATAATTGAGACCAAGAAAATCATAAGATCCTTTCAGAATTTCTGATTCAGCTTTCGTAAATTTTGGCAATCTATCTCCCACTATAGATCTCATGATCTGGGGATAATCTCCATAAGTAATGGGATGAGCATACCTATACACAAAAAAAATGAATTATATATATTGCTAATTCAAAACTTGGACTTTTCATTGTTGTAATTAATTAATAATAATTAGGGAGTTTTGATAAAAAAAAAAAAACTCCTATGGTGTTAAATATAAATTGCTGAGTGAAGAGTTTAAAGTCATATATGAGAGAGATTACATAAAAGATTAAATTTATTATTAGAAAGATATAGGATTTAAATAGGAATAAATTTGGAAAATAAACTAAATTTGAGAGACAGATTCAAATGTTTAACAACTTTTTTTAATATTAATAAGAGAATAAAAAGTGACTTATACATGCAAGTTTTACATTAGTACATACCATCCGAACCAAAAGTCGAGAGCTCGACTTGTAGCCTCAAGATTGGCAGGAGTGTCTGTCATTGGCTCTGTCCAGTTAGTAATCAATGTGATTCCAATTTCTCCTTTTTGATATCTCTGTTTACAGTATAAATATAAAACACATACATGAACGTCAATTGAGTATCCTATATATTTATTGCTGCTTTTCTTAATGCTGGCATTTTAATTTTCTTTTAAAGTATAATCATCAAGCATTTCAGAATGTTGGTGCAAATTAACATATAAAAAATGAAGTTAATTTGGCTGTTAGTGAGAGAAGGAACCTGATATTTGGCCTTGTACAACCTAACGGCAGCACCATGAGCAAGAAGCAAGTGGTGGCCAATGAGGTAGGGTTCGGTGGCTGAGTTGCCGGCGGTGCAGTTTCCAATGTAGTTAGAACATCTTCCCGGTGCAAAGGTGCCCCTATTGTAGCCATTGTTGCTATAAGAAAAGGGTTCATTCAAAGTAACCCAATGTTTTACCCGATCCCCAAAAGTTTTGAAGCAAAAATTAGCATATTCATGAAAGTCCTCCCTACATCGATCATATATCAATTAAATTAGAAAATATATAAAGAAATGCATAATTGGGACATTAATTAACTGGTAGTTTAATTAATCAGTGTGACTTACACTATTTTAGGGCTAAGAAATCCACCGTACTCATCTTCCAGTGCTTGTGGTAGATCCCAATGAAAGAGAGTCACAAAGGGTGTTATGCCTATACACAAATTGTGTTCATAATTATTTGATTTCAAATTTTCAAAATTGATGGATAAGAGTTTCCTATGTGTACTATTTTAATTTTTAAGTTGTTACAATTTTTTATTAAACATTTAAAGTCATGACATACATTGACAAACCAATATCTATATCGCCTAAGCCCTATATAAAAATTCTTTTTATAAAAATTGTTTTTTTGTATACTTTTATAACTTTATTAAACAAGGCCCACAAAGACAGATTAAAAACAATGTTAATGTTTTGAAAGTTCTTGTAACAATTTTTTTATAAAAAAAAACTTGGAGTAAAATTATATAAATGCATTATTTTAATGTAACTTGAAAGAATTAATGTGATTAAAATCATCAATATATAATATAAAGTAGAATGAAATCACACTGTTCATAAGGCAAATAGTGCTGCTCTATTTTGAGCTCCGTACCCTTTTTTTTCTATTTTAGTGGGTCTCTCTTTTTTTTTTTTTTTACAGTGGGGAATTAGTGATAACATTTTTTTTAATAATTCAATATCTTTTAGAATTAAATTCGTCTCCCATGTGTTTCTGTGCATGTGTATAGGGAGAAAAATCTAGTCTAGATAAAACTTAACTTCGATGAAGTTTGAAAATACCTATATTATAACATGAATTAAAGAACTCAAATGGAAAAAAATAATAATAATTGATGTATCATCAACATAAAATCAATAAAAAACTGCAATGTTGAATAAACCATAACTAAGAGATATAGAGAAATTGACCATTTGATAGGAGCTCATTCACGAGATTGTTGTAGAACTTAACTCCCAAGTAATTCACGGATCCTTTTCCCTCTGCAGAAAAACAAATAGTTAATATTTATCAAAATCACTTTCAAGTTTCAACATAATTATCAATTCTATAATGTAGGATGAAAGAAATTGCTATAATTATTTAAAGCCTGAATTCGAAGATATATACAGTACTTACTGGGGAATATTCTAGACCATGAGATGGAAAATCTAAAGGAGTCTAACCCAATCTTTTTCATCAATTTTATGTCACTCTGCAACAAACATGCAATTCACAATTTTGTTCACAAAAAACATGATGACATCAATTATTTTTGTGTGTGTGTGTGTGTGTGTGTGTGTGTGTGTAATTTGTAAGCACCTTGTATCGATGATAAAGATCATCTGCAACAGCTCCACTGCTATGATCCGAGATTTTTTCTGTACATCAAAATTTATATTCTCATGTTAGGATCTCTTTCCCACGGGGCATACTCACATGATTCTATATTCATTTATAATATAAATTAGTCAATATTAAGGCCATGTTTGGCATATGGATGAAAGAAATTTCAAGAAAGGGAGACTGAACTAAGTGATAGAATAATCTTTATCTTACAGATTTGGTACACATTGTACAAATTTATAAAGAATTGGCACTTCCTTCAAATGAAGGAATATGCTTCCCGGCCCAAAACTTAGGTTGAGGAAAGTAGTTTTCTACTGATGATTCCAACTTTGGTTCCTTCCTTTTCATTTTTCCTATTACTTTGTACCAAACTTAATTTGAACGCCAAAGAAAAAAAGATTTATTCCAACTTAGCAAACACAACTTTGGCCCAAAATTTGCCTTTCTATGAAAATTTCTCTCCCTCTCCTCCTAGCTTTCTGTTTTTCTAAAAGATGACTTCATTCTACTAAACATGATCTAACCATATAATTTGTTTCCATTTATTAATTAAAACTATAATCCCAATCACCTCTTTTTTTTTTTTTTTGCTTTTTTATCATTATTTCAATCTTAATTATTCTAAGATGTTTAAATGTTGTTCCTCGTGTCGATGAAGTCTACTAAAAAAAAAAAATCCTCAATTCCGATCTCAAGAATTGAATAGAGAAAAGAGTGATGAAGTGATTAAAAGAGATAGATAGTGAACCTACCCGGGTGGTTCTTAGTGAAGGTGTCCCATATGCTTGGTCCTCTTCCATCTATATTTGCTGCTCCTTCAAACTGAATAATTCCAATTTTCAACATCCAATGACAAATAGCAAATACTCAAGAAATTTTAACTAAATAATTTATTAAGAAACTGCTATCAACAAAATAGGTTTTAATTTTAACCAATTCTACTCATATTAGTCGAAGCTAAACATGACTACTTCGGATCGAAAAGCTGAAGTTCAAAAAGAAAGAAAAAATGGAGACCTTGGCCAGTAAATTCCTACAGCTTCATTCAGCAAAAGAAATAAAGAAAGAAGATTTAATAAAGATATATGTGATTATGTGATGATTATTAGAAGGCCGTAATTAATCAATTACCTGATAAGCAGAAGAACCAGCTCCAAATACAAAGGAAGAAGGGAAAAGGGTTCTATTGAAAGGCACTGAATAATGGCTTGGCTTTGTACTCTCAGAACCATTCATCATCATCAAGAAGAAGAAGAAGGAGAAGAAGAAAACAGCTTCAACTCTCGTGGTTGACATTGCTGCTAGCTATTTGCCATTCAACAGGTTCAAGAAGCACTTTTATTTATATACATCACCAAAAAGGTGAAATAATGTTATCTTTTCCATTTTCCTTTTCATTTATAATAACTTCTCTGCCCTAATTTTTTTTAAAATTATTAGTGCATGTCTACCCTCTCTTCCATTTTTTTTTTGGTAATTTTAGAGTTTTAATTTTGTTTCAAATTTATTGCTTTTTTAGACTTTCAATACATTATTAATTGTTTTTTAAGCTATACCTCCTCTTATTTAATTCAATGTAAGTTATTAAATGAGGATATTTTAATCAAATTCTCAAAAATATTTAACATAATCAATGGTTTCTTCGTTTGTGTAAAATAATTTTAAATAACAAAAGAAATAGAACCGAGGGTTATCAATTTCTATTGATCATTTTCTTGTTTGTTTTTCAACTCTTGCTTCTGTTTGAACACATTGTCGGCCTCACACCTCAGATCTCGAGAAATATATCCCTAACTACACATTAAATATTACTAGTGGCAAGAAATTTAAATTATTGACAAGTCCGCTTATATATATATATATATATATTATAAGATTGGAATCAGATCTGAAGGAGAATATAGTTTCATTTGTTATACATATATAATTTTATAGGTCTGATTAGGCATATGAGAGTTTTAATTTTTATTTTCATAAGAAAACAAATTTTAGTGACGAGTCTGACTTTGCAATAAAAGAAATTTTGGGTGACAATAATCCATAATTCGTAATCTAAATCCCTCCCATTAAATTTCTTATCCCCTTTAATAATAATAAGCTATGCAATTAGAAAGAAATAAGCCAGTGTTGAATCTTCTTACCAGGTAGATCCACCTATATCTATATTTCTATTGACTGATATAAATAACATGATTAGAGAAGATCTAAATTATGCCTCCAATATGTAAACAGTTTTTTTTTTTGTTATATCAGAAAAGTTTTGAACAATCTCTAACCATTCGTCACTCCATCCTTACTATTAAAACTTCTTTTTAAATGCCTAAGTTTTCACCGGATCCGAGGTAGCAAAAACTTGTGTATATATAATACTAAACTGAGACTTGATTTATGTAAACTGAAAAAAGTATATATATGATCAATTATTTTGGAACATGAAAATAAGCGACCACGTGCTGACTAATGCACGAGGGATCTAACATGGAAATAAGCGACAAAATGCTAACTAATATATATCACTCAGTTCCTTAATATAAGGGACAAAAGATAAAATCACACAGATAAAAAAAATAATAAATTTGTCTGAAATATAAAATAGTTTTCAAAAACGCCCTCATTTAATACTAATAACTTTTACATTATGCAATTAATGCAAATGAAAAAATACTATATTAATTAGGGGTATTTTTAGAAAAAAGTTATTAAATACACTAGATAAACCCCCTTATCCCTTATATTTTGAAACATAGAAATTCTCCCACTTGTCCCTTATATTAAGGAACGGAGGGAGTATATGTACTACAACTATTTCTTTTTAAGTGCCAGACTTTATCACATAAATTAAGAAATATAATTAATATATTAAAATTTCTTTCAAATTTACTAATATGCTCTTATAGAAATAAATAGATAAAAAAGAGCAATTAATATTATCATTGACTTGTAAGATGATAGATAGGGGTATAAATGGAAAAAAATAATTAATATTATCTTAGAATTTTAAAATGACAGATAAAGAGAAATAAAAATTTTCTTAAAATGTGATAAATAAAAAAAAAGAAGTGAATTCATACCCGAAGAAGGTTGATAGTAAAGTTAAAACGGATTAAAATACATAAAGCTAAACAGATAATTATAAACATGCATGATGAAAAGAAGTCATCAAAGTGTTTAGTATACATGCGGGTTCCAGTTTCAGTGAGGTAAATGTAAATGGGTTGGTCAAAGAAATTGTTCTCCTCATTAATACTATTGATTTATACTTGCATAGAACAAACGGTAGAAAATAACAGAGAAATTATATGTGTATATATATAGAAAAGATTCTAAATTCAAAATTCAAAGAATAAGAAAGTGGCAAATTTTCCCCAAGTTATTACAAGAATCTAGAAACGTCCAAATTAAATAGCAGCTTCTGAAGTCCACGATTTTCTTATGTCATTTTTTAATCTAGCAACAAATTATTTATGATAAAATGTAAATTGGGCTTTTGTAGTATAAATAAGCTCATACATATTTATTTGTGCTTGTTAATTAGAATTTGTTTGCAGCGGTTAAAAGTTTAAAATAAATAAAAACCCACCGTAGATATATTAACCATGAGATCTTTTTCAATCTAAAGCACACGCTCCAATTGGTGCGTGTTCTCACTTATAAAGCCCTTAAGGCCTTTACTCTCCTATCTTGAGTAAAACTTGGATGTCTCTATACATCACCCTTAATTATCCATATATGCTACTCTAGTAATTAAATCTATCTCTTTCAAATATGGAAACCAGATAAACCTAAATCCCTAATCATGTGTCCAATGTATTAAAATTATTTCTTAAAATTTTTTTAATGAAACTTAGCTCCAAAACAGTATTTTTTTTATATAAAAATCCTGCTAGAAAATATAAGAAGAAAAACCTATCCCTTTGCTTTCTTCCCTCATGTCACTACCCTCAGCTATATCTCTCTCCACAAATGGCCTGAGATGTGACAATTCCCTTTTTTTTTCAATAATAAAGACTAATCTTTCTTGAGATATTTAAAATAAAGGGCAACATTTTTCTAATTAGATTTACTTTGTACATAAAGGTTGGAAATGGAAGCTTAATCACTTATTTAAACTTGAGAACCCTACTTCCACCTGTGCCAAGTCCGCTAAATCTGAATTGACTTCTTTCTCATTTTTATTTTGCCTTTAATAGGCCAATCTCCCCCCAAAATAAGCCGATGATTTAGGCCCAAGCCCCTTGCTATCAATCTTAAAATAATGCTTTTTCTGATCCAATTTAACAAAAGCTAATACAGTAGGATCAAGCTGACGTCTGGCTCATATTAATACTTGACTATTTGAAATTTCATGAAAATATTAGTTACTTTATTTTTAATTATACTCTTATCTATTATTTCAAAAGTTAAAAATAATATGGATTGTTCTTTTCTATTTATATATTTGTTAAGGATATATTAGAACATTTAAAATGAACCCTAATATTAATGTTATTTTTTAATGTATATGTTAAAATCTTAAATAATAAATAAAAACATGTGGAGGAGTAGCTCATATCAATAACTAAACTGAGACTTCATTTATTGAAAATTCAGAAATTAAAAGGACATAGTGCCTGTGTAGATTGAATTAAAAAGCACGTAGGAAAAGTGATTATGCTGCCAGTTTCTAAACACAACCCAGATCAAAATAATCACTTATGGTCATTTAAATGATTATTTCCATAAGTTTTTTTTTCAACTTATGATAATCACTTATCCTCCCATAATCACTTATTTCACTTTTCATTCTCATTATCCATCTAATAATTACTTAAATCTTAATATCCAAATAAATTTTTTTTTATAAAATCACTTATGAGGTAAAAATATCCAAACAAAAATAACTTTTAATATAATCATTTATTCTCATAATCTATTATGAATAATTATTTATCCTTATAATCACTTATACATAATCTAATCCAAACATAACTATAGTGGTTTATGTCGGAACATTGAAATAAGCAACCACGTGCTGACAATACAGAAGTGTAATTAAGGGTTGGATTACAACTAAGTGGACTAATGGAGGAGGAACATCTTGAGCCAGTAAGCAGAATATTTGAGATATCTTTTGAGATTATTCTTGTAATCCACATACGTTATTCCAAATCGAACTGTGTAACCGTTTTCCCATTCAAAATCGTCCAGAAATGCCCATGCATGATAGCCTTTCACCTTCACCCCACCCCTGCAGCAACAAATATATATACTCCATAATCAAACCAAATTAATTAAATTGCCATATTTACTCAATATCTATTCTATACACACAGATATATATATATATATATATTCAGTGTATGAACAAGAATTTATTATATAGTAATACATGCATATCACTCACTTAATGGCTTGAAGAACATTTCTGAGATGGTTATCATGGTATCTAATCCTAATACTGTCCTTGATTGCTTCTCGAATTGGTTTTGACGCATTATTTGCTTCACCAACTCCTAAAATTTTCCACAAACAATTTAATATACGTATATGCAATTTTACATAATCAAAATTAGACAAAAAATCATTTTCTTTTTAACTAAATATTCCAAGAAGCTTGATAATAAACTTAAAACTGGTTACAATATAGAAAGCTTAACAACTAATTTTAAACTACATTATATTTTGGCCTATGATGTGCTTCTTGTATGTTGCTCTACGTACCATTTTCATTGATGTAAATGAGTGGGTTCTTGTATTTGTTTTTTACATACACCAGAAGCTGATAGAGTCCCTTGGGATAGATATAGAGCCAGCTCACATCAGTCTACAAAAGCAGCAATTCTCCATTCTTTAGCATCATTGAAAGAAAAAGGTAAGTATATATATCATATATATATGTCTCGATTAGGACCTTTCTTCGACTGTCTAATTAGAGAAAAATAGACATAATGATGACAACTACCTATTAGATGGGACTTACTACTATATTTAATTATCTCTCTCTAATTGAACGAACTATATGATTGGAGAGGATCTAATAATTTATATATGTGTGTATCGAGAAAAAGAACATACCGGGGTACCAATGGAGAGACCATTTCTAGAAGCTGAGATTGAAAGAAAAATGAAGTGATTTAAGGTGTTAGTACATTAGGTTTTGATGATATAAGGGCCATTTTTTCTTACTATTATTATGACTGAGATGATTCTTGAGTTAGAACATATTCTAATATACTTACTTGAGAAAGTGACTTGCATATCAGAAGAGTAACTCCTATTAACAGTGGTTGTAGCAGGAGAATGTTGTGCATAATGAGTGGTGTAATAATTGATGCCAAGAAAATCATAAGATCCTTTCAGCATTTCTGATTCAGCTTTCGTGAATTTTGGCAGTCTATCTCCTGCTATAGACCTCATGCTCTGGGGGTAATCTCCATACGTAATGGGGTCGGCACTCCTGCACAAAACCATTTACTTCAACATCAATTTTGCCTCTCAATTTTCTACATCAATTAAGCACTTTGGATCGATGGTACGTAGAAAATAGAGCAGATTAATTAATTATGTCCATTTTAAAACTAATGTAATTGGAATTGTCTATCATGTGTTTAAACTACAATTGGAAGCAGGTTTAGACGCACAAAATATCAAACTGATTCTTAGTTAAAATATAAAAAAATTAATATAGACTATTAAAATTTGATTTGAACGGACCAGTACTTCAACAAAGAAGAAAAAAATGAGGTGATTTAATATGTTTTTCCCACTTACCATCCCAAGAAAAAATCTAGAGCTCGATTTGCAGCCTCGCGATCAGCTGCAGATTTGGACTTTGGCTCAAACCAATGCGTCACTAATGTGATTCCGATTTTTCCTTTTTGAGTAGCCTGTAATTATAATAAGCAATTGATTGTATAATTATAGTATTTGGAAGAAAGCATGAGAAATTACATGTTTTGTTCGATAAAAAATTTGAATTGATTTGAAAGGGCCGGGGAACCTGATATTTGGTTCTGTAGAGTCTAACAGCAGCAGCATGAGAAAGAAGGAGGTAGTGGGACACCAAGTAGGGCTCTGTGGAGGAGTCGCCGGTGGTGCAATTTCCGACGTAGTTAGAACACCTGCCCGGTGCGAAGGTGCCACCATTGTAGCCATTTACAACGAATACGTAGGGTTCATTCACAGTAGCCCAATTCTTCACTCTATCTCCAAATGTTTTGAAGCAGAAATCTGCATACTCTCGAAAATCGTCCCTGAAATCAGCGATGATGATGAAGATCTTTAATTTCAGTGATCATTTTCGGGAAAATTTTTTTTCTATTTATCTGCTATTTTAAAATAATATTAATTATTATTTTTCTGAATGGATTATTTATCTATTTTTTAAGGGAACATTAGAAAATTTAAAAGAAATTTTAGCAGATTAATTATATTTCTTAATTATATATTAAAATTTTAAACGAATGCATAATCTAATATCAGTAGCGTTTCACCAAGTCACCAACTTCTGCTATTTTTTTCATTAATGAATTTTAAAAGTAATTAATGTTTTGTTGAAAATCTAAATTGAAATTTATTTTAAATTGAAATTAAAGCTATTACCTGCCTCTGATCGATAAGTTACAACCTTTTAAATTATAATTTTAACTTCACACAAATTAATAAAAGTCTGTAAAAGTAATTTATATTTTTAATTTTTTAAAAAATTATCACTACTTTTTAAAATTATCCTTAATAAAATTTCTTAAAAGGAGTTTATCTTTCTAGATGAATCCACTTTAAAATTTAAAATTTTTAAGTTAAGGTTAACTAATTGACTTCCAATACAAGGACATTTGTGAAAAAAAAAATTCTAATATGCTAACAAGGATTAGAGGGAATATAAGGTAATTAACAATTTTTTAATGGAAGGAATATTTCAAAAATATGTATGATGTAAACTTAGTGGGCTCATCAGTGTAATGTTCAATAAAAAAAGTTATCTGTGTATCACACAAAACAAAAAAAAAATTATATGCAAATAACTCAAAATGTAAGGAGATTATTTGTGCAAGAAGCCTTGGAGACGTTATTCACCTCATGAGATTGAATTGACAACGTACTACTTACACGACTTTAGGACTACGAAATCCACCATACTCATCTTCAAGAGCTTGAGGAAGATCCCAATGAAAGAGAGTGACAAATGGTAATAAACCTATATATAGTCAACAAATATGAAAAAGCTAGTCCCATTCATCTCCCAAATTTAGGTGATTAAAGAAATTAATTTATAAATTTGGAAATAATTAATTAAGTGAACGAATAATCTCAGAGAGAGATCGAGGGGCTGACCATTTGCTAGGAGCTCATTTATGAGATTATTGTAGAATTTGACCCCCATGTAATTCACTTTTCCCCTGCCCTCTGCACACCCAAATAACAGTTTTAATCACTTAATTACATCATTATGCATCATGAACGTAATATTATACATACATACATACATACATACATACATACATATAAATCTTTCACATCATTATAACGTGGTTTAATTAAAAGCAAAAAAAAGAGTTACCAGGGAATATTCTAGGCCATGAGATTGAAAATCTAAAGGAGTTCAGCCCAACTTTTTTCATCAGTTGTATATCACTCTGCAATATGGAAAATAGGCAATTTATCAAGTTTATGGTGACACACCAAAAACAAAAACCAAAAAGAAAAAGAGTTTGGGAATATTGATAAAATTGATGGATAAGGGTCCGTTTGATTTCTAAAGTAGATAGGAATGAAATAGAATGGAATGGCAAGAAATAGAATAAAATAGACTGTTGATCATTGTAAGTTTACTTGGTATGATACTACAAATATTGAAATAAAATTTATTTTTTATGTATTATTAATTAAAAATAAAGTTGAAAAGGCCAAATTACCAATGAAAATTAAAATTGTCCACCCCTCCTCGATTATTGTCAACCCTTCTTCCTTAGACAAGATTCAACCCAAATTCAACAAAATCCCACAACACACCAACAAATCTGAGTATATTAATTACAAATTAATAAACCCTAATAAATCTTGAATCTACAATTTGTTTTTTACCAACAACAGATGACTAAATTGAACCCTAATTCTTTTTCACCAACAACAGATGACTAAATCAAACCCTAAATTGTAGAGGATGCAAAGAGGGACCTTGGTGTGTGATGATGTTCAAGTTCTATAGAGGGAAGATGAGTTCGACAAAGGCACTAGTGGAGGTGGTGGAGGACGAAGAAGGTGGAGATGTAGTCATGGTTAAAGAAATTAACAGATCTGGAAATGGAAACTCATCCCTCTCAACCATGGCCAAAATAGCAGATTTGGAACACACTGGAGAAGAGGATGCTAGCAAATAAGGCGGTCAAAGGTGGAGGTAGAGATGACAGTGACAGCACCACAGTTGATGGTAGTGGAGGAGGTAACCAACGATGAGAAGCCAGGGACAATAAGATGGAGGAGGAAGGGTAGCAATATTCTTATGTGGATTCCCACACGTTGGAGTGGGGATTGATCAAGTTTTTTTAGGGGGTTCCCATTCCCTAAAAATTGGTAATAAGCCTTTCCTAGGAATCAAGATTTAAACCTGAAATGACCAATCAAATGAACCAACTATGGGAATGGAATATTGATTGTCAGGAATGAGAACTCAAGGAATTGAACCAAACAGACACTAAGATTGATGAGTACCTTGTAGTGATGATAGAAATCGTCAGCAACGGCACCATTGCTATGATCCACAATCTTTTCTGTTCATTACATAGCAAAAATAAGGGTTTGTTTGAATAAATTCTTTATTTTAATATTCTTAAAACAATTTTACAAAATTATTTCTTAGAACAAGTTCTAGAAACAAGAGAATAAAAAAATTTATTTAAATAATTATTAGTAAAGGCATAACTAATAAGTGCCAAATATGTTATTCAAAATTTGTAACTTAACCATTAATGAGGTGGGTATTTTTCACTTTTTCTTATATTTTTCAGAATAAAAATGTAGAACATCTTAAAAATATTCTAAATTTTTTACTCTTTTATTTTTCTATTTTTCAGAATATTTTATAAAAAAACAGGCTTATCAAACAAGTTTTTTTATTTTTCTGTTTTCAAAAATAAAAAAAAATTGTTCTGAATACATGAATAAAAAATGCCCTTAACTTCTATATTTTTTAAGATATGATCTTCCTCACTAATTCTATACCTGATTTAGGTTATAACTGGATTTTTTTTTTCTCATCTCATGCATGGGATATACATTAATTGAAGGGAATGTATTTTTTTATAAAAAGAAAATTAAGAAATTAAAAAATTTTGGAGAAAATAAAAGATAACATTAAAAAAGTGTAGTCAATATATTGTGTGAAAAAGGAATAAAGAGAATTATTTAAAAAAACACACACACAAAAGACAAATGACAAAAGCACAGAGATAAGTCAAATTGGAACCATTCACAAACCATTTAGCTAATTGGCTTCTGTAAGTGTATTAGATATACAAAATATGAATATTGAATATAAATTACATTATATTATATTATCTCTATTTGTTTAAAGTAGATGGGTCACTTTGGTTTAAAAAAAAAGGCCATTCATGACATACATTATATATGGCATTTGAAAAATGAAACCCACTCTTCACTTTTTGTACTTAGCACAAGTGACTATAAATTTTATATTTAATAATTAATATTGAATATTGATATTAACTTTAAAAACTATAAATTATATATAATGAATTAAAAATAAAATACTAATATAAAATATAAAATTTATAACGTTATCAAATCACACTTTATAAATCATTTATAAATCATGCTAATTGTGACTTGCTTCAAATTTTATAAGTGAAAAATATCAAATCTATTATATATTATAAAGTAGGGATCGAAAACATGACGTATTGTGATTTCAGATCTCCATATTATTATGTTGACTATGAAAAAATATGACCTACATATTATAAATGATATTTATTTCCTAATTATTTATGTTTTCATTTTTTTAATTTGATATGATAATAAATATGGAAATGAAAAATCAACTATATATATATATATTAATTACTTTCTAAAGCATAATTTAATTGTCTAAAATAATATTTATTCCCTAATTATACAATCAACTATATATATTAATTACTTTCTAAATCATAATTTAATTATCTAAAATAATATTTATTTTCTAATTATATATGCATTCATTTAAAAAAAAATGATATGAGGATAAATATGAAAATGAAAATCAAATACATATTTGTGAAAAAAATCACGATATGGTTATTTAGGTCTACATCAGTCATTATCTAATGAAATCTATATAAATTTATATTATACAAGTTTTTTTTACACCATTATGAAATCAATTTTAGTTTTGGAGGCACCTTCAAAGATAAAACACTAAAAAAACTTGGCCTTTTCCACTTCTTCATATGTTGCTTTTATTCTATTTATTGTGGTTAGTAAAGATGAGTTATTCTTATTGTAACTTATTCCTACTTTTCAAATAATTTGTTAGTTTGAAAGAAAGCACTTGATTTTTTTCCTTCCTATTGATTATTAATAAAGTTTTTTTTTATGATTTTATTTCTTTGTATATGAGATATTATAATTTAAAGCTATGGTAGAGAGTTGATGTTCAATTTGTGAATACATTTCAGATTTTAATTCTGTTTTGGATTCAAAATTAATTGAATTTTGTTTAGATAAAAGTAATAATAATATCATTTTAATTTATTTGTTTAGTTTTAAATTTGACACATCTTTGTAAAGATAACTTTTTAATAAGTTAGTGTAATAATGTTTCTATTATATTATATATATGTATTATACATATTAGCAATTTGTTATTTTTATATATCATGTTTAGGGAAATTAGTTTTAGAGTGCTAATAGTTTCTTTCAATATGATAATCATATAATTATAAAATGTCAAAAACATATTATATTTATACACATTCTATCATATTTATTTATATAATTTGGAGAGCTCTGGGGACAGGCTTAGAATTCTAGTTTTGCATAATTTAGCCTCCAAACAGAAAGGTAGGCAAACATGGTTGCATTACCAATTTGAATGACCATAATTGTCTTCCTATTTACTAATTTATTTAAATTGTTGCTTTAATTGAGATTATTATTATTATTTTGTTCACTCAAGACCCAACATATATACGCGGGACATCTGATATTGCAAACAGAGATATTGATGATCCATTCATAGTCTTTTTCCCATGAGGGAGAGAGAGAGAGAGAGAGAGAGAGAGGAGGGACCTGGGTGGTTCTTAGTGAAGGTGTCCCATATGCTTGGTCCTCTTCCATCTATATTTGCCGCTCCTTCTGACTGTAAAGTAAAACTCAATTATTAGTGCATGATTTTAAAGTGATGATTAATTAATTATTATGTATATATAAATTTGTAGAAATTAATGGAAGAATGAATGAATATATACATATACCTGATAAGAAGATGAACCAGCACCAAAGAGAAAGTCAGAAGGGAAGAGGGTTCTATTGAATTCAAATGTTATATGTCTCCGCTTTGCTGTGTCATCAGCCACCGTAAGAGTGGCAGTGACCACCATTAACAGACATAGGAGGAAACCAACACCACCTCCTCTCATGGCTGCTTTTTCGCTATTTCTTCTTACTTTTTGGTCAGCAACTTCTCGAACCCCATCTATATATCTATAATGATTATATAATCACTGTTTTGTTTTTTTTATCACACTATTTATATTCTATTAATAATATGGCCAGTTATAAATTTTATATTTTATATTAATGATGTTGATGAGGGTAGTGTGGAGATGAAGCGGCCCCCCCACGCCACCCCACCCCAAGACTAATCCATTGAAAAAGGTTTTCTTTTGGTGCACACTAGTGTTGTCTTTCGTACGTGAACAATTAATTAAAGGAAAGGAAAACAAAAAAAAAAGTATAAAAACTATATTTGATATATAACAAAATTATATAAAAGACCTAATTTTTTGTCAATTGTGTCAAGTCCTATTGGTTTATTAAAGTTTTTTATATAACAAAATACATAAGTGAGTTGGGTTTAAGGGGTGCCAATTTTTTACCAATTAGACTGATTTTTATTTGTTGAGTAAAATTTTTATATCATATATAGATTAGAATTTTTTTATTTTTTAACATTAGTTAGCTATATGACTTTCTCTAAATTATATTTCATATTAGACGTAGAATGGATTTTGTAAATTTATAGGGAATTATATATGCAGGCGAGCGGTATTAATCAATTGATGTGATTAATTTGACCAGAGTCGTCCGATTTAGAAGAGTGGAGCCGGCTGGGGACCCGTTTTTATTAGAATCCGATTGATTTCAAAGAAAATAAAGAAATGGAGCGATGTGAATCACGTTGGTTCCTGATGTGACACCTGTTGTCAAATCTTACGTGGAAACCACTACACCCCATGTCAATATAAAATGATTACTTAATTTTTTTACCAGAAAAATGATTACTTAATTTTTTTATCAGAAAAATGATTACTTAATTAGTTCACCAAAAAAGTGATTACTTATTTTTAAAATGTCATATATTATTTAATTTTAATATAAAATTATTAAAATTAAATTAAATTCAATAAATTGACATAGGATCCGAGTAAATATAATATGAGGCGTGGAATAATTTTTCTTGGGAATATTAAAGAAGATGATTTTCATTGATCATTGCCTTTTCTCTTTTTTTTTTCTTTTCTTTTTTGGTAATAAAGGCTTCATCGTTGCTTTATTCAGAATCAGACTTTCATCATATTCATCGCTTTAATCATCTGACATCTTTTTGTTTTTTATTCTTTTTTTCCCTATTTTGCTGCTTCTTTTCAATGATCTTTTTCCTTCGTTTATACACTCTCTCACTTAACAATTTCAATTTATTCCTCCTAATTAGTTTAGAGCTTTTACCTTTTTTATTAATCAAATGGGATATCGTATATGAATTTTAAAAGAAAAGAAACCATTCTGGTAATTGTGAGGGAAGAAGATGATCCAACAATATAATTAGGGTGAGAATACATTGGTATTAAATATTTGGTTAGAAGGTTTATAGTTAAAAAGATTATATCGAACTTGATTTAAATTAATTTAAATTTTAATAAATTTTTTAATTGAAATAGGATATGTCCAGAATATTGAATATACATAAAAAAAAATGTCCATTTTTTATACTTGAAATAATTTTGATCTCAAATTTAAACTTTAGATATGAGTTACACTAAATTTTTGTTGCGAAAATTTTGCCTTAATTGGGAAATCAATGTAACTTTGATAGAAAAATAATTAAATGGATATTTAGATTTTTTTTTTGTTATGGGATGCCTTTCTCTCTGTTTCTATTTTGAAGATTGGCTTGGTTTAATGGAAAATATCATCATATTCAACTGGCCTAACTTCGCGGGAGCAGTGAATAAGATTCTTCAGGAGTGTGTAAAAGGTTACTTTTTAAAAAAAAAATATTTCCTCTAATCTATAATAAAGTGGATTTCATAATCTCATACATTTTAAAAGAATTGTTACGTCATTAAATTAAAAAAAAATAAAAATTTTATTTTTATTTCTATTTACTCTATTCATTTTCATTAGTCTACATATATTATAAGACTAACAATTAAAAAATTAAAAAATAAAAATCAATCTGATTCTTAATATAAAATTTTTTTAATCAAATTAAGAGAATTAAAAATTAAAATTAAAATTAATTAACTACCTTAATTTTTTTAAAAATTTTAATATTTTTTTATAATTATTCTTATTTAATTTTTCTCTTTTAATACTAAGAATATTTTTTTAAAAATATATAATAAATAATAACTTATATATTATAAAAAGACTTATATATTTAGATTAAAATTAAAAATTTTATATATAACACTGTAGGTGCAAAACATTTTATAAATCAAGAAAAAGCTGCAATTTAACACTTTATACTATGACATGAAGTATTAAAGTCAAGATCCATCATAAACGTGGTCAAAAAAAGACAAAAGATGGATCATAGAAAAGCGTGTAATACTACAGTTGTCCCCGTTTTATTATGGATCCTTTATCCCGCCGACACAGACACGTGATTTGATGTTGTTTTTCTTTTTTAGTAATATAGGGAAAATTGGGATTTAATGCCAACCAAAATACTTAATTGTGATTTGTGACCTGAGTTTTATTTTATGCCAATGACCAACTTTTGTCAGTGAAGAACCAAAATCTTTTTTGAAAATTAATATGACTAAATTGTCTTGTACATTTAGAGACATTGGGTTGAAAATTGCTGAGTAGGGGATGGAAACATAATAAAATGGCTTGATAATTTGATAGCTCTAAAGTTTAATTCCGAGTTTTAAAATTGTGTAGAATGAGTTTAAAATTGTCATGAATTGGTTGGAAATTTAAAAGGAGTGGTTGGAAAAATTATAAAATAACTTGATTGTTTGATAATACTAAAATTTAACTTGAAATTTAGAAATTGTTAAGGTTAAGTTGGAAATTCTTGAGAACTAGTTAGAAATGACTAAGAAGTGGTTGGAAACATCATATGATAACTTGGTAATTTGAAGGCATCTAAGTTTATCATTAAGTGATTTTCATGTCATCTTTCATAATTTCCAAAAGTAAGGTTAAACTTATTAGAGTTTTCAATCAATTTACAAGAATTTCAAGCAAATTCTTAATAATTTCCAAATACAGATTAAATTTAAGGACCCTCAAATGATCAAATCATCGATCGTATGGTATTTCCAATTAATCTTTAGAAATTCTCAATCAATTCTCAAGAATTGTTAACACATCCTCAATAACTTTTAAACTCAAACTTAAGAGCCATCAAATTACCAAGTCACTTTGTATAATATCTCCAATAATTCCTTAGAAATTTTCAACTTGCCTACAAAAATTTTCAACCCAATCTACACAATTTCCAAACTCATGGGTGGAGTCATCAAATTACCAAATCATCTTACTCTCAATAATTTCCAACCAATTCTCAAAAATTTCCAAGACTATCTCAACAATTTCCAAATATATATAGAAAAGCATTTTGCCACATTAATTTTCATAAAAGATCCTGTTCCTTCGCTGACAACCTGGGTCTTTTGCGGGCACAAGTTAATCGTTTGCTTACATAAATTGAGTCTAAGGTTACAAATTATAAATATGTGCTGTGGTTGGTCCCAATTCACAATTTTCCTTTTATAATAATCGATCTCCGTTGTTCATTATTGCAATAGGGTCCAGCACATTTGTTACTTTATATTATTTGATATTCATAAATATATATATATATATATATCATTTATTATATATCTAAAAGTAGGGCTCAAAGCTGAAACCACAGCGCGCCACCTCATCATGGTTGACAAAATAGGAATATCTATTGTGTCATTCTATGTAAACACTGATTTGTCTTCTTTCATGATTAAACCAAATTATTATTTGAATTCAATTTATATTAAGGTGATTAATACTTATAAACTCTATTTACCTTAAATGGCAGATCCATATTAAATATTGTTTTTAATTATAGGTGAAGCATTTGAATTCAAATTTATAAGTAATTTACTTAAATAATTAATCAGGAAAAATAAGTAATAAATAGATTTTGAATTAAAATTTGAATTACTAAAAACAATATGTATTAACAAATACATAATTGAACGATAATCTATTTAATTGAAATAAGTAATAAATAGATTTTGAATTAAAATTTGAATATTTATTCATATCTAAATAAATTATTGTTCAATTATGTATTGATTCCAAAATAAATAGTCTAAATTAAATGATTTACTTTGTGAAGTAAAGGTAGATTTATTATAATTTAAAATTTGTAATAAATTATAACCAATCAAGTTCAAACAATTGAATTAGGAAACCGTCAAATTAGAAAGGATATTTCAACTTAAGTTCAATCCCATTAAATATTTTTAATGACGTAAAAAAAAGTTAAGCAAATTGATTAAATAAAATTCAATGTAATATAATTGATATGATATCTAAGAAAATATTCTCATTCCTAAATTTAAATGTATTTTATCTATCTCAATTATTTTATATGATTTCAGAAATTCAGGTAAAAAATATGATTCTAAAAATGAGATGCTCTTTTTTTTTATAAAATCTATATCATAATTAAAAAAATGAGATGCTCTTAAGCATAAAAAATAATACTAGGTCAAGCGTAATATATATTTTTTTATTTCAGATCAAATATTAAATACGAATCTAAAAACTACATTTTAAAAGCATAACAAATATTTGTCTTGCAAATTTGAAATATGGAATTCAAATTTGTAATGGTTAACTTTTTATTATTAATTCCTCAATTAGTGTTTCTTATGATATAAATGCTTTAGCATGCAATTAGTGGGATGATTTGATTTTTTTTACCAATTATATTAATGGCATTGATCCATATCACATCAAATATTATATATTTTATTATTTAATTTTTATGTGCATTGATCTTTTTTCCCTATAAATAGCCTATTGTCATTAACATCCATCTTCTCAAATTCATACATCCACATCGTTGCTTGTCGTAACCAATTTAGAGCATCTAACGTTTGTTTATTCATTTTATATGCTACCATATATCTCTTATATCAGTAATGCTTTTTCTTTTTGTATTTACTAATGTAGGATTAATATTTGCAAGATGGAGTTGTTTGAAAATGGTAGGGGTTTGCCTGAAAATGTGATGGTGCAGATTCTTTCATGCTTAACTCCTCTTGAGTTAAAGGCGAATCGTTTAGTGTGCAAAAATTGGTCTGTCAGTGTACTTGATCCATTTTTCATGAAGTATTTATTTATTAATTTAAACCAATTGTTTGAGGCTCCTCAGGTATGTAATTCTTTTCTTATAACTAATTTCACTTATTATTTTTTTGTGAGATTTGGGTCAATCATTTACCATTTTACAGGGTATGTATACAACGATAGCCACAGTAGAAGGGATTGATGTGCAGCATAGGTGGTTTTGTAAGTCATGCCATAGGTTTTTAATGCAGGTTTTTCCTGACGGAAATGGTTTCTACTGTCCGAATTGTGACAAATTCGTTAAATCAACCATTCCTAGGTATATAGTTTATGTTTTGTAACTAATGATGTTGGATATAGAAATAAATAATGTAATTAAATATCATAATTCAATTTATTTATTCCTATGATTGGACTAATTTATTTAATTGTCCCTAAGGTATAATATTAATCTCCGAGTAACTGATGAGTTTGGATCAGCTAATTTCATTGCCTTTCATCGTGAGATTTCACGTTACATGAATTACACATCATCTGAGCTCATGAATCTTTTGTACAACGTAAGTTTGATTTTTTTATTAAAAAATAATATATAAAAGTACGTTGATATGTTGTTATACCAAAATAAATTACTCAATAAATACACCTAAACTACATGGTTACTATTCAATTATTAACTCCCAATGTTTGTTATTTTAATTATATTATTTTTCTATTTTTATTAATTCAGGATAACGGTGATGTAAATGATGTTACACAACTGATTGGAAAGAGACTCATCTTCAAGGTTCATACTAGGAATATCAACGTATTCAACAAGACCAGAATCGTGCATGTGGTGGTTCAAATGATGGAATTCAACAAGATATTTAAAGTTCATGATCAGAATATTAATGTTTAGGAGCATGTTTTTTGTCAGCATGTTTAATGCTTTTTATATCTTTTAAAAATAAGTCATATTGTAATGACATATTTCTTTTCCAACATATATGTCGTCCTTTTTATTGTTGATTGATTTTGTTATATTGCTAATTTTATTTTTTGAATATATTGCTTTAATAGGAGAAATTTTACATAAACCTCAATGTGCTACCTAAGCGTAATTGATGATATAGGAAAATCCGTTGTGATATCTTATTTGGTGTTGCTTTTGGTAATATATATATATATATTGATGTATTAAATATAAATATTTCAATATACAAAATCTTAACCAAACGATTTTCCCAATATTTGACAATTTGATTCGTATTATTCTTTGTATTATTGAATTTTCTTTCCATTTATCACATTAAAGTTAAATAGAGGTTTATAGTATTTTTTAAAGAATATGATTTGTTGCTTACATTTATATACTATTTTTAAAAAGGGGATTGTTGTAATAAATATTTATTTTTCATTGATTGTAATAAAATAGTCAATATGTGTGAGCATATTGTATAATCATCCCTTTTATTTAATAGAATAATGGTTTGAAAAATTATTTTTCTATGGTTTGAACTTTATTTAAGATGTGTAATTTAGTTTTGTTTTAAGTTTCTTATTGTATAATCATCCCTTTTATTTAATAGAATAATGGTTTGGTTCATATACAAAATTTGCATAATACTTGTGTATGATGTGCATCAGTTATTTTCCAAATTTTAAAATTTCCAAAGATATTGATGAAGTATCAACATATTACATTTATAACTATCAAATATATAAAATGAGATCTTATTATTCATTATCATGAATAATTATAAAAATAAGCCAACTGATTTTTTTCGGATGGATATACATTCCATATATATATGATTTACTAAATTAATTGTAAATATATTATATTTAATCAATTTTTGGTTCCAAATATAATTGATTGATATTTTATTCAGAATTTTCTTTATTCAAACTTGCATATCTCATTTATATATGCAATGAATCATGCAAGATAGAAGGCACGAAATTGGGGATCTCAACAATGTTAATAAATGAGATCATTATTTAGTTATTATATCATTATTTTGAGGGGTGAGGTTTGCATTAATTCTTTGTCAATCAAGATTTGTATTATATCAATCTTTATTTGAAATTTAATTTATCCCATCAATTGGTAGATGTGTTCCCGTGTATAAATTTGGTATTGTTGTTGTTTGGTGTTTAAATTCAGATTTTTTTCTCTCACAGAAAAATTTGTTAAAGTTGTATTAATACTCCCTCAATTAGTGTTTGTGTGAATATCTTACTTGATTATATGGTCAAACGGCGGTAAGATATATGGTATGAGTAAAAAATAAAATACTCAATACATTTATTACTAGCTTAACAATGTGGATCTGCTTTAAGTTTGACCAATATCATAGTTATCCGATTTATATGTTTAAAACATACAAACACAATAAATGCTTCATCTGATTTGGTAATCTTTCTATATTTGTTTTTAAAATCGGGCATTTACTGCTTTAAGTTTGCATTTTATTAATTATAATTTCCTTTTACCAATCACGCCTACATCAACGTTAAGTAATGTATGTAATTTTCAAATTGATTAAAGTTAATAATAAATGTGTGGTTATTTGAAATTTAATTCATCATATTAATTGTTAGAGGTATTCTTGCCTATAAATTTAGTATTGTTGTTGGCACCCATTGCATTAGTTCCTCCCTATTTGCATATCATATTGGAAACTGTATTCTTTAGGTTGTTATTCATGTCGAAAAAAGTTGTTGAATTCCGGTATGATGCTCTCAGGGCTATCAATCCCTTGAGGCATGATTGGCAAATAAAAGTTAGGGTAGTTCGTCTATGGTTTATGCCAGATCTACATTTACCAAATGTTCACAATTCAATGGAAGTAGTTTTGCAGGATGATGATGTAAGTATCTATTTCATATAACTATTTGGCCACCATTTTCTTAGTTATGCTGTTCGCATGTGTTATTAAAATCATACAATTTTTGTTTGTTAATGTAGGGAGATCGGATACATGGCCAGGTTAAAAAAGCTTTCGTAGGAAAGTTCAAGCCAAAATTAACCGAGGGGAAGGTTTACACAATTCAGACGTTTGGTGTCGGGCAAAACTCAGGATCATACCGTACAACTAATCATGCATTCAAGATTAATTTTTAGTTCTCAACAAAGGTTGAGCCACATGTTGATAATGGAGATATACATACATATGGTTTTCTTTTTACTCCTTTTAGTGATATCTTAATGAGGACTGCAGATGATTGCTTCTTAGTTGGTATGTCTATATGTGTAATTATATAATTATTATATACATTACATAAACTACATTTGACTTTTGTTTTATATAATATATTTTGTGTCAAAATAATTTTTTATGGCAGATGTGATTGGTAAGTTAAGTGGCGTTGGAGAGATGGAGCAGCCATTAAAGGACGGGAAGCATTTGAAAAGGGTGGATGTAGTGATCGAAGATCATGAGTATGTTAAATACATAAAAATTATTTATTATGATTTATTTAATATTCAGTAATTTGAAATTTCCTTTTATGGTTATTTTTCCGAATTATTTGGCTAAAATATTATTTGTCTCATTAGTTGGTTATGGCTTTCCACCTCAAGTTTTTCAAATATTGACTTAATGACTAATGCTATTATTCTCATTTTTTGTTAAATTTTAGGAGTAATCAGATCAGTTGCACTTTATGGGGGGATTTTGCTAATGACATCATAAAGTATATGTCAAGCACTTACGTTCCTCCTATTGTAGTGATAATGCAATGGTTTAAAATCAAAGTGTTTAATGCTATGTACATTTTTTTTTAACAATATCATTATTTTATCATTCATTTACATTTGTAGTAGTCTTTATTTTGTATTTTTATCTTTGTAATGATGATTTAGGTGTTCGGATATTATCAAACTCTATGTATTGTTCTCATATGTTTATTCATCCATCTATTCTGGAAGTCACCAAATTGTAATAATTCTATAAGTTCAATTACCGAAAATGTACAACAAACGGTTTCAAACATACCAGGTTTGATCTTATAATTAAATCGATCATATTTATTATATTGTACTTTATTAATAATACAACAATTGTAATAAATGTATTTTTTTTAAATAAGTTATGAAAATTTTATGTTTATTTATTTTGATATGTATTTTCCAATATTATGAAGCTAAGATGCAAATAAATTGATTTTTTAGGTACACACGTCAATTTGGATGAGCACATGTTGAATGATGTAAACATGTTTCAAGATGATACAGATGATGAAAGTATGGCATAGAATTATTATATATACAATAATATTATTTAAATGATCAAGCATGTAGTAATACTAATTTTTATATATCCATTGGAAATATTAACACAGATAACTATCCTGCATATATATCATCTACTGAACTAGGTATGTCAATCAATATTTGTTAATACATATTGTTATATAATATCACACCTTTATTTATGGAACACATACGTTAACAAACTACTTTATTCTACTATGCAGAGTATTGTGATCTTGGTGATCAAGTATATATGTGTCAATTTTGCAAGGCAAAGTTTTGGTTTGATGAGAGGTTGAAGAAAGATGTGACAAGAAGAAATCCATTATTCAGTATGTACTGTCTCAAGGGGAAGATTCAACTTCCTGCATCATAACCTCCACCATGTCAAATTGATCAACTTTTCAATGGGAATGATGCTAGAAGTAAACATTTTCATGATAACATTAGGGCATACAATATGATGTTTTCATTTACATCAATGGGAGGAAAAATTGACAAGGATATCAATAATGGTCGTGGTCCATATGTATATAGGATAAGCGGTCAAAATGTTCATCGTATTGGAAGTATTCTTCCTATGGATGGTAAAGGCCCCAGATTTGCACAGCTCTATATATATGATACAAGTAATGAGGTGTCTAACAGGATGCATTCATTTGGGTAATAATCATCTCATTAGTTTTAATCCTTAATTTAAATTGATTTTAATTATTTATTGTATAATAATTTTTTATACTTATTGTGTTTATGTAGTGGCAATGATCAAGAGCATCCATTTCACGTTGATATTGTGCAATTGCTTAAAGATATGCTGGATGAACATAATGTGCTTGTGCAAACGTTCCGCATGGCTAGAGATATGTTAGGCATGAATCAAGCTGAGATTGTAAAGATTAGATTGATTCATAAACGTGGTAAGGATGGTAGAAGATACAATTTACCAACTGCTACAAATGAAATTGCAGCATTAATAGTTGGTGATATTGGAACTACAGAATCAGATAGAGATATTATTTTCCAATACAAATCAGGGTTGCTCGAGCGCATATATGAAACTCATCCGTTGTACTTGCCAATGCAATACCCATTGTTATATGTGTATGGTGAGGATAGTTATCGAGATGACATTCTGCACAATGATGCCATGTTAACTGCACATGGTAGAAATAATAGATTGACACTAAGAGAATATTTTGCATACAAGATTCAAGATCGTGATAGTGTTTCCTCATTAATTCTTCGGTTAGATAAATTGTTTCAACAATTTTTAGTTGACGGGTATGCAATGATTGAATCACAGAGGTTTTCGTTTATAAGGAATAATCAGAAAAAGTTGAGAGTTGAACTATACAAAGGGCTTACAGATGCTGTCTTGAGAGGTGAGAATATGCCATCATCATTAGGTAAAAGAATAATTCTACCATCATCATTTACTGGTGGTGTTCGGTACACTATGCAAAACTACCAAGATGCAATGGCAATATGCAAGTGGGCAGGATATCCTGACTTATTCATCACTTTCACATGCAACCCTAAATGGCCTGAAATTACTAGAGATTTGGAGAAGAAAAATCTACGACTCGAGGATCGTCCGGATATAATTACTAAGATTTTTAAGTTAAAGCTGGACATGATGATAAAAGACATACGAAAGAATAAGATATTTGGAAAGGTGAAAGCAGGTATTAATTACATGAATTATATATATTTATATATCATTATTTTATTTTTTTCCTGAGTTTACAAGTCTTATTTTACTAATAACAATGTATTATTATTGCAGTTCTATACACAATAGAATCTCAGAAACGTGGTTTGCCTCATGCTCATATTTTGGTGTTTCTATGCAACAATGATAAAATTCCTTCGCCAAGTGAGATAGACAAAATAATATCGGCTGAAATTCCTGACAAGGATAAGAATCCTATATTATATGAAGTTGTTAGTACATTTATGATGCATGGACCATGTGGCTCAATGAATTCAAATTCTCCATGTATGGTTGATGGTGAGTGCTCAAAACATTATCCAAAGCCTTTCAATGGTAGTACAATTATTGATGAAGATGGTTACCCCAAGTACATGAGGCCAGAAAATGGTAGAATCTTATTAAAGAATGGAGTTGAATTGGACAATCGGTTTGTTATACCATATAATCCATATTTGTTGCTGAAGTACAATGCTCACATAAATGTCGAGTGTTGTAATCATGCCCAATCAATTAAGTATTTATTCAAGTATGTAAACAAAGGTCATGATAGGGTCACCATGGCATTTTACTCATATTCAAATGACCAAACTCATGGTAGGGTACATGATGAGATTAAGTTATACTATGATTGTAGATATCTATCTCCTTGTGAGGCCGTGTGGAGGATATTTTCTTTTGATATCAATTTCAGGGATCCTTCTGTTGAAAGGTTGTCATTTCATTTACCAGATCAACAGGCAATTGTGTTTGATGATGATGAGCCATTGGATTCAGCTCTTGATAGAAGTTCCAACAAAAACACCATGTTTTTGGCATGGTTTGAAGCAAACGTTAGATATAGAGATGATGCAAAGAACTTGTGCTACAATGACTTCCCAACAAAGTTTGTATACAATAAGAAAAACCATGAGTGGAGACCTAGAAAGAAAGGATTCTCAATTGGTAGACTATACTTTACTCCACCTAGCAGTGGTGAATTGTACTACTTAAGAACTTTGTTAACTATAGTTAAAGGTTGTACATCTTATGAGAGCATTAGAACAGTCAATGGTATTCTATATCCAACTTTCAGAGATGCCAGTTATGCACTTGGCTTGCTGGATGATGATAAGGAATACATAGATGGTATTATAGAAGCAAGTCATTGGGCTGCTCCAGAGTTCCTCAGAAGACTATTTTGTATTTCTCTATTGGCTAACTCAATCTCTAGACCAGAATTTGTTTGGGAGAAAACATGGCAATTCCTTTCTGATGATATACTCTATAAACAAAGAGCAATAAGCAGACATCAAGGTATATTTTTCCTTCTTTTGTCACCTACAATATTTATTGTGGTATGTTTACAAACAAATACAATAACTGTAAAACATATAATATCATTGTAATTAGTCAATTTTACATTTATTATATTTTTTCTTTGCAGTAACATGTATTTTACTAATTACAGGATTACGGCTAACAGATGAAGAAATACAAAACTTTGCTCTAATAGAGATTGAGAATATATTACAATCAAATGGTAAGAGTCTTGGTGAATTTGAGCCTATGCCTCTCCCTAACAAGAGAAGTATAGATGTTAGCATAAACAAATTTATTCGAGCTGAATTAAGCTATGATAGGGTCACTCTTGCAAGTAAGTTACCTTCATTGATTGCATCATTAACTGATGAACAATTGAGAGTTTATGATGACATTATGTTAGCTGTTAAATTTGGAAAGGGGGGAGTATTTTTTATTTATGGATATGGGGGTACTGGTAAAACATATGTATGGAATACTCTCTCAACTTCATTAAGGTCAAAAGGAAAAATTGTTCTTAATGTAGCTTCAAGTGGTATAGCTTCTTTATTACTTCCTGGAGGTAGGACTGCACACTCACAATTTTGCATTCCACTTTCGGTTAATGAGGATACTGTGTGCAATATCAAGCAAGGCAGTCATCTTGCTGAATTATTAGTTCATACTTCATTAATTATATGTGATGAAGCTCCTATGGCAAACAAGTTTTGCTTTGAAGCTCTTGATCGAAGTCTAAAGGATATCCTAAAGCTCTCCAATCCATCAGCTGTTAATTTCCCTTTTGGAAGTAAGGTAGTTGTATTTGGTGGAGATTTTAGGCAAATTTTACCTGTAATACCAAGAGGAACTCGAGAAGATATAGTATTAGCTACTATTAATTCATCTTATATATGGAATCACTGTAAGCTGAGAACTCTAACAAGAAATATGAGACTACTCCATAACAATTCATCAGATGTTAATACTGAATTGCAAGAGTTTGCAAATTGGATTCTTTCAATAGGTGATGGGACAATCACTGAGACCAATGATGGCAATGTTGATGTTAAGATTCTTAATGATATATTATTGGATGATCCAGATGATCCGATAAAGTCAATAGTAGAATCCACATATCCTAGCTTACTTGACAATTTAAATCTCTCATCTTATTTTAGAGATAGAGCTATATTAGCACCTACTTTATCTGTTGTTCAAAATGTTAATGAATACATGTTGTCTCTACTACCAGGTGAAGAAGTAGTGTACTATAGTTCTGATAGTGTGTTGAAAGAATATGACAATGTGGATGCTATTCATGATATTCATTCCACTGAATTCTTGAATTCAATATCTATGTCAGGTCTTCCTAATCATGAGATAAAGTTGAAAGTTGGAGCACCCATAATTCTCATGAGGAACATTGATAAGTCGTTGGGTTTAATGAATGGAACACGTCTTATTGTTACACAAACTGGGAAGCATGTTATTCAAGCTAAAGTGATGTCTGGTACAAATGAAGGGCTGAAAGTATGTATTCCTAGGATATCTATGACTCCATCTTATTCCAGTCTACCATTTACTATGAAGAGACGACAATTTCCTGTTATGTTAGCTTTTGCTATGACCATAAATAAGAGTCAAGGACAAAGCCTATGCAATGTAGGATTGTATTTACCAAGACCTGTATTCATGTATGGCCAACTATATGTTGCATTGTCACGTGTACGATCTAGAAGTGGCTTGAAGATTTTAATTTTAGATCAAGATGGGAAACCAAGTGATACTACTTCAAATGTTGTTTATACTGAAGTGTTTAATAATGTTATTTGATTATTTTTTATATTATCATTTCATGCTTGTATAATGATTATTTGTGAACAATTCAATTTGCAATATTAGTTTATTCACCATTTAATTTTACATTTATGAAGCATGATTTTATTTTTAAACATGTTTTTAAAAAATTCTATATTATTATTGACCCCGTGCATCGCACGGGTGCATGTCTAGTTATATAAAAAAAATCAGACTGGATCAGTCAGTTCAACCGGTTCGACCGGGAACCGATCCCTGGTCCGGTCCGGTAGCAATTAGAAACTGGAGGGATCAAAATCGGTGGGAACCAGTCAAACAGGTCAAAAACCGATTTGAACCGGTTTGGCCCCCCTTTTTTTAATTTTTAATTTTTTTAAATATTTTTTAAAAATAAAATAACATTATTTTTAGTACTAAGTAACATTATTTTTAATATAAATTTTTTCTTTCTATATTACAATATATTATAAGTATTATTATAATACATAATTATTAATAATAATAAATTTTCGTAACAAATAAGATAAAAATAGAATGTTAATTGACTATTTTGAATTCAAAATATAATTATAGATGAATATTAACTTGTTTATATTTTAATATTAGATTGTAAAACTTATTAATAATATTTTTAATTTTCTATATATTATTATATTTATTTTTTATCATAGAATAAATGTTAATTTTATAATCATGGATAAATATCTTTTATATTTTTTATCTATATTATTAAACATATATTAATTTATTCACAACCTGTCCGACCATTGAACCTTGAACCGTTGTCTCATCCGGTTTAATGGCCGGTCCAATTTTTAATACTTTGATATATATCTATATATATATCTCTCTCTTGTGATTTGTCGCTATTTATCCGAAGAAAGATATTTGTTTCTCTGTTCTATTTCCGAAGAAGACAGGCAGGGAGAGGAGGAGGAGGAGGAAAGAAGAGAGAGAAGTTTTTGGCCCTTTGTGTGTGTTTTGGTATTTTTGGGAGGGGGGTGGGAGGGTGTTTTGAAGGCCAAGGGAAATTTTAGATTAATAAAAATCAACCGTTTTAAGATTAATTAATATTTTGATGTTTCCATATTTTCAAAAAATAATTGTTATTCAAGAATTTTAATAGCTAGGGGTAGGATTTAGTCTACATAAGTGAAAAATATGTATGTATGAATATAGATAAGTAGAATATTCTACCATTTAGGTATTACCTTCTTTGAGTGGTTTTTCCATTTATTGTTAGATAAAAAAATATCAATTATTTTTTATATTTTTTCCTTTATTGATAACAATAAAAAAGTGAAAATATTTAAAATGGAAGAAAAATAATATAATAATTAAAATATGACATTTATAAGGGTATTTTAAACAAATGCATCATATTTTACTAAATTTTAGACTATTTAATATATTTCTTAATAAGTTGCACATAACCTTAATCAATAATAGATATTTTGAAGTGGAGGTAGTAATAGTAATTGATCAAAAACACATCTAATCATGCTTAACTACCAACTCACAAGTAATGTAATATAATCATGCTTAACTACCAACTCGCAAGTAATGTAATATAATACTCCATCCGTTCCAGTTTATAATATACTTTTAACTATCACACACATACTAAGACAATGATTAGTAACCGAAATTTTTTTTTATTATTTTCCAAATTACCCTTATTTAATAATACTTCATACATTAATGAATTACAGTCATTCTTTCATTCATTCTTTTTTTCGAATTCCCATGAGTCATTGATAATTGTGAAAAGTGAAAGTTTTAAGAAAAATTATCCTTCATTCATTTATGGTTTGGTCAAACCATTAAAGAATTTTTATTAAATGCATTGGTAACCGTAAAATACATAAACTTACTTATTATGGACAATACTAGAAAAACAATTAAAAAAAACATAATGTAATCCATGTAATGCACTATATTTTGAAACATGAATTTCTCATAATAGTGTATTATATAGCGTAACAGAGGAAGTACTATCTTAAAATAGAATGACAGTTCATTTATGTTTGAAATTTAGAGCTACATAAATATTAAGAAGCGACAAAGCCATGGGAAAGAAGGGAGAAAGAGTACAATAATTGTAGTTAAGAAGGTGAATCAGTATTAATGGAGGAGGAACATCTTGATCCAATAAGCAGAATATTTGAGGTATCTCTTAAGATGGTTCTTGAAATCCACATATGTGATTCCAAATCGAACGGTGTAACCAGCATCCCATTCAAAGTCATCAAAAAATGACCATGCATAAAATCCCTTCACCTTCACCCCATCCCTGCATCCAAATCACAGATTAATTACTTTACTATGTATATAGATCACCTAATTAATTGTGGTTAGGCTTTAAAATAAATTCCACAAATTTTTCATACTTTTTGCAAAAACTATTAAACTAGTATACTGCATAAACATTCTCTTCAATTATTTTTACTGTTAAGAAATGGTAAGATCTTAATTCTATTTTAACAACTTATACGTGACCTACCCCAAAATAAAAAAGTTGATTATACAAACTTTGATTGACTTTTGATGAACTTACACATGCTTCTACTCTACTTTTAGGAAAAATTTGTGAATATTTTGAAAATAAAAATGATATGTCTTTTTTATGTCAACGAAGTTCAGAGGGGATTTGTCTAATTTATTCTTCATTCCAAGAAAAATTTTGTGTTTTGAAAACGAAGGAAAAGTTTGTGTAATTTTAACCATTAAAAAGAATTTGTACTCATTTTAAAAAAGATTAATGGAAATGTGTGTAATTTCAACAAGATTTCATGAAACTTTATTTAATATCTATATATGAAATATATTCTTGATATATGGACATCTATTAATTAATTGTAATACCTTTTAAAAAAACACTTATATATTTCTCAAAATAATTAGTTAATTTCTTTGCTATTGTAATATGTCACTCACTTGATAGCTTGCAGAAGATATCTGAGATGACCATCATAATATCTAATTCTGATACCATCCTTAATGGCTTCTTTCACTGGCTTAGACGCATTGTTCAACTCAGCAACTCCTGCAAAATTAAAAAATATATATTATATAAAAAAATAAATAATTAGAACCAAGAAATAGGTGAAAGAAAGATTTTCAAGTTATTATAAATAGAGAAACATAGATATAATTCATTATATTGGAAAAAAAATCGTGACCCATTTCCGTTGAGTAGAAAAAACTCAATTTTCTTTAAATAAAGTTTAAACCTTATAAAAAAAAATTCATATTTGGGCGAATTATCTAAAATTAAGTTCAATCATGCTCAAATCAAATTCGATAGTACTGATAACTATATACATGTATTAAAAAATAGTATAGAATTAATAATTTTGTTTAATTACCATTTTCAGTGATGTAAATGAGTGGGTCCTTGTATGTGTTCTTTACATACAACAACAGCTGGTGGAGTCCCTTGGGATGTATGAAAAGCCAACTTAATGCTGTCTGCAAAACCATCCAAAAACTTTGGTCTTTATTTATCCATATGTTTAATCACCTACTACCACATGCATTTATTTTTAATCAAGCACCAAACTTTTAAGTGTTTGTTTAATTAAAGTTCAAACGAAAGAGATTTTTTTCTGATTGAAAGCTTAAAATCACCTAATGTAGGTAATAAGTAGCTAAATGGTCTGAAGATCTACTTTTATATACACACACGCGCACACAAACTCTTCAATGTGAGACTTGTAATATCAGGAATAGCTTATCTGTCATGTAAAGAAATAGTAAAGAGAAGAAGAATATGTACCGGAGTACCAACAGGGACACCATTTCTTACAGCTGAAATCAAAAGAAAACGATGTGACTTTTGTGTTATATATAGTCCTTATAAATATATATATATAATCTCTGGGAAAAATAATTACTCGAGAGAGTGGTTTGCATATCAGAAGTGTAACTCCTATTAACAGTACTGGTTAATGGAGCATTTTCTGCATACTGGGTTGTATAATAATTGATACTCAGAAAATCATAAGATCCTTTCAGAATTTCTGATTCTGCTTTTGTGAATTTTGGCAGTCTGTCTCTCACTATAGATCTCATGCTCTGCGGATAATCTCCATATGTGAGAGGATGAGCATACCTGCACCAACAAAATTAATGAATTATGTATTAATTACTTTCAAACTTGAGCTTTTTATTGTTGTAACATAATTGTAATCAATAATTAGGTAGTGTGATATAATTAAGGATAATATATAAACTTGTTTTTTATGCTCAAAAGTGAGAGTAAGAAAAAGATAAGAGAAAATTCATCATTTAGTCCTTGAACTATATATTAATTTGTAATTTGCTCCTTGAACATCAAATTATTTTAAGTTACCCCCAAACTTTTATTAAGTTAGTACATAATTCCTGAACTTTCAAACTTTTTTTTCTTATAGATCCACCGTTGCCTTTCTTTTGCAACTCATTTAATTAATCTAGTGCCAAATCATTTTCCACATGTTCCCTCGGTGAGCCATGTTAGCTATTGTTGGATGTTGTCATGCCTGTGCTCATGATAGAGACTAAATCACCAATAAACTAAAAGTTCAGGGAGTGATTTAAAAAAAATTGAAGTTCAAGGATTAAATTATAAATTGATATATAGCACTTAGGTACTAAATAATTAACTTTTGGACTGCATTTTTTTTAACATACATACCATCCGACCCAAAAGTCCAGAGCTCGATTTGCAGCCTCACGATTGGCAGGACTGTTTGTTTTTGGCTCCATCCAATGTGTCACTAATGTGATTCCAATTTCTCCTTTTTGATATCTCTGTTTATTGTATATATAAAACACACACAAGTGGTACGTCAATTAATTATCCTATATTTTTTAGTACGTTTCTTAATTAATCAATATAACATATATATATTAATTACTTAAATCACTGGAGAAAATGGAGTTCCGTTGTAGTGAAAAAGGTAACCTGATATTTGGCCTTGTACAATCTAACGGAAGCACCATGAGCAAGAAGTAAGTGGTGGGTGACACGGTAGGGCTCGGTGGCTGAGTTGCCGGAGGTGCAGTTTCCGACGTAGTTAGAACATCTTCCCGGTGGGAAGGTGCCAGTATTGTAGCCATTGTTGCTATACCCATATGGTTCATTTAAAGTAGCCCAATGCTTTACTCGATCACCGAAGGTTTTGAAGCAAAAATCAGTATAATCACGAAAGTCCTCCCTAGATTATACAAAAATTAAATTAGAAAAAAATAAAAAAAAAAGCATAATTGGGACATTAATTAACTGGTAATTCAATTTTTATATCTTACACTATTTTAGGACTAAGAAATCCACCGTATTCATCTTCTAGGGCTTGCGGTAGATCAAAGTGGAACAGAGTGACAAAGGGTGTTAAGCCTGTACACAATAATTAAGAGTTTAGAATTATTCAATCGATTTCAAAATATTAAAACTGTCCACTGAGGATTTTGTAAGTATTATATTTCAATTTTTAGGTTCTTGCAAATTTATTTATCATAATTAAAGAACTCATCAAAATTCAAAATAAAAAAGAACGCGTTAGAGAGAGAGAAGGAGAGTTGACCATTGGCGAGGAGCTCATTGATGACATTGTTGTAGAACTTCACTCCTAAATAATTGACCTTTCCCTTGCCCTCTGTAGAAAATCAAGTTTCATTTGTTCAAATCACTTTCAAATTTCAACATTAATTAAGTAAGATCAAAGAAAAATATTGCTATCGTTATTTAAAACTACAGGATATGTGTGTGTGTGTGTGTGTGTGTGTGTGTGTGTGTGTGTGTGTGCATATATATAGTTCTTACTGGGGAATATTCTAGGCCATGAGATGGAGAATCTGAAGGAGTCCAACCCTATCTTTTTCATTAATCTAATGTCACTCTGCAACATGCCATTCACAAATTTGTTCACAAAAACATTAATAACAATAATTATTTGCATCCATGGAAGTTGGGGGAAAAGACATTAATTAATTATTCGTATCCATGGTTGTTGGGGAAAAAAATTAATTATTTATAACTCTTTTTTTATCAGATTAATTATTTATAACTCTATATACAAAGATGTGGGGTGTGTGTGTTGTGTAAATCAGAAATAAAATTTGTTCAGGAGCACCTTGTATTGATGATAAAAATCATCTGCAACAGCACCATTGCTATGATCCGAGATCTTTTCTGTACATCAAGATTTATTTTGTGGTAATTAGGATGGATCTCTTTTCCACATGGCATACTTACTATACTCTTTTACATCAGTCAAATACTAACCAATGTAAAAAAAGAAGTTACTGGTGATAATTTTTTAAATAAAGCTTTTTGGGGGCTTGTTTGGAACCACTTTGGGAAACCCCAAAACGGGGTTTATATCCCCTATAGTGTCTATCTTTCTCAATTGCTCAAGTAAAGGGAGACAAATTTATTATATATAAAATAAAAATATAAAAATAACATAAATATATTAATTTTTAAGCTATACTTGGGCAATTGAAAAAAGTAGGCATTGCAAGCATATCCAAATCCCCAAAATGTGGTTCCATTAGAAAGCATCACTCCCAACGTGATTCCAAATAGACCCATAATAGTATCTCTGTTGTAGTGGAAATCATGTTTTCTGCTCCTATTGTTTATTATTATACAACCGACGTAGAAAGCTCTTTCTATGCTGGTTAGGACAACAGACGTAACTGTGTAAATACTATGTTTATGGTAAATATAATTTTAACCAACGTAAAAATGGTTTTACTGTAGGAGTGATCTATACATAGATATGAAGTGAATGGAAGAGAAAGATATAGGCATATAGTGAACCTGGGTGCTGCTTAGTGAAGGTGTCCCATATACTTGGTCCTTTTCCATCTATATTTGCTGCTCCTTCTGACTGAAATATCATCAAATTTTCATCACCAGAAGGAAAAAAAGAGAATATTACATAAAGTTATTTGTAAAGAGTTACATATTCCTACTACTTTATTGAGCACAATTGAAATCAAGAAAGAAGACAATGAAGCCATTTTCAATTTCAATATTATTTGATGAGATAATTAGAATGCAGATACCTGATAAGCAGCAGAACCAGCACCAAACACAAAGGAAGAAGGAAAAAGGGTTCTGTTGAATGGCACTGAATAATGATTTGGCTTAGCACTCTCTGTGCCATCGATCGCCGCCAACAAGAAGAAGAAGAAGAAGATGAGTGAAACAGCTTCAACTCTCATCGCTGACGGTGCTGTGGTCCTTTGCATTTCAGCAGCTTGAAGAAGCACTTGTATTTAAAATATCAAAGGTTGAGGTAATTAATTATTTATTTATTATTTGTTGAGTCAGCAGTGGTCCCTTTTATGAATGATGCTTTGAAAGGTTTTTTATGATTCTATATATAACTAATATTTTATAGATTTTTAAAGTATTAATTATTTTATTTTAAAAATATTTTTATTTATTTATAAGAGAGAAAGTAAATTATTTAAATTTGTGATATTTATTAAAAGATAAACATAAAAACTATTAAAATAATTTTAATAGTATAACTAACTTTTCTTAATTTTAATAAAAATTTTTGAGAATTACTTATATTAAGCATAGTGGTTTTCTTCATAATAAAAATTATTTCGTTCCTTTTCAAGATTCCTCATTAATTATTATGATAATATATTGGAAAAATTACAGAAAAATATCCAAATACAAAGATAATTATTAAAAAGTCTTAAACCCCTAAAATATTACATCTAAGTCGCATTGGTATAAAATCTTGAATAATAAATATAAAAAATTTCATTGTTGAATATAAAATCATGAAAATATGAATATATAATATTAAAATATAATTTTATATTTAACAATAAAATGTTTTATATTTATTTTCTAAAATTTTACACTAGTAGTACTTGAATGTAGTTTAATATTGAGCACAATTTTATATTTATTTTCTAACATTTTACTCTGATTTTACATTAATGGAATTTAGGTGTAGGATTTTTATGTGACGTTCCCAAATATATTTCGTGATTACAGAGAATTTCAAGTGATTTCCACCTTTTCCATTCTCTCTTTCGGATATATGCTGACTATTTCCCTAGAATGATTAGTGAACCAATTTCTCAGTATTTTCTCTTTTCATCATTTTCTTCTTTGTTTTTGAACTGTTGCTATAGGGTCTTATCCCATTCTATCTTACATTGAAGGTTACCTTAATTTCTACGTTCAGTATCCCCCATTTTTTTAAGCAAAAAGTTTCAACATTCCATTTATCATTTGAATTTAAATAATATAACTAAGTAAAATGAATAACAATCTTTCTATAAATTGATTCTTGATGGCCTCATCTTGATCGATCTTCTCCAGCTAATTTATCCGATTATTCTTATCTGTTCTGTTTATTCAAAACCCAGCAAGTTGTCCAATATGGTGTTTTTCAACATGGTTGGTTAATTAAAATATATATACGTGTGGTGTTTTTCAATCGTCTGAATTTTCTACCATCTACAAATGATTATATATAATGTAATAAAATTAAAAAATTAAAAAAAGAAAGGGAAGGTATATTTAATTCATTTTCGTACTTTGGGTTACTAATTTACTATCTTCTTAATTAAATACACAAACTGAAAAAAAATAATAATTTGGCAGTAACTTGGTTAAGTGGTGGTTGGTGTGTGTGTATGAAAATGATTTTAATAATTATTTTTTGTGAGATCGATGATGTAAATTTTGAAAAAGATAGACCGAAAAAAAAAACAAATGGAGTTTTTGCCCAAATTATTTTTGTTAAAATATTAGGGTCTGTCAATTTTAGATAGTAAATTTGTTGACATTAATATGAATATATGTTCATACTATAAAATATAAATTCTTCGAAACCAAATATAAAACGTTAATTGTGGACAAAATTAATACTACAAGTCTATAACGACGTTGGGAACGTGGAAGCACACCCACCTGTTCATCTCTTTCTGCCTTTGTTGTTCATGCTACTCTCACAAAAATCTATATCAAATCACACTCTTAAACAATTCTTTTAAGACTTTATGTGACTGCACGAGAAAACATACTTCATATTGTAAAATATAAAATTTGTAACTCATTGTACTATAATTTAATAGACCCTGCTATTTATCTTAAACTCCATATAATACCAAAAGAAAAAACGAGAAGAAATTGACACTTCATAGTACTACGTGGTGGAACGGTATCCATCCCTACTCATTTTCTCTTCTCTCTCTACGATTATTGTGTGCAGCCGCAACGAGCAGCAGGGAAATAGAGTCGGTAGGTGGTCTGGTCAGGCATTGGCTTCATGGCTTGGGCCCTGACACTTATATCTTTCCCATCCTTTTTTCTTTTTTTTTTTTCGGTAAACCCACATTCAAATAAGATGTTTGGATTAGACATTTATAATTATATTATCTACCACCTTAAATGTATAATTATCCTATTTTATAATATCTATATATAAGCCTAAAAAATATGATAGCATAGAAAGGTCAATGATTGTTGTGTTAAGTAGTCAAAGACTCAACACATAAAATGGGGATATCTTCTCTTTGAAATTCAAGTTAATGTTTTTTTAACTTTTTTATCTGAAATGCATAAAACTAGTAAATATATATATATATATATTAAAGGGGAGATATTGTGAATTTTTTTTAAACCAAATAACATGCTTGGATTATTTACAAGCTGGTGCCGACAATGAAGCAAGGAACAGAATCAAACCAAGTTAATTCACAATTATTTTCCTGATTGAATGAACACGTTGAATAAATTCTCTATCTACTCAATTGACTGTGGTGTCCCAACCCCAATTAAATCCCTAATTTTATCAATCACCCATTTGTATGCATCATGTTGTGAAGTCTTTTATAATAATTATTTTTAATCATTGAAATCAATATATCAATGTTTTTTAACTTACACAATTAATATTTGTGAATACATTTTGAGTCATAAAGTTTGCTATGATAGTTTAGAGATTAAACTTACATAAACATTTTGAAAGAAAAATAATAATAAAGATTTGTAGGTTTAAGAAAAAATTAAAAGTTGTTATGAAGCGATTGAGTGAGATCATATTTAAAGGGTTAAAAGAAATGAAATAGAGTTTGAGTTTTGAAAATTCAGTGTTAAATACCTAGTAATAAAATTTTGCTATCTTTAGAGGTTATGTTTGATAAATTTTCTTATTAAAGTAGGGTAGGTTTATAATACCGAATAATCAAGGAAATAAAAAAAGAAAAAAATAAAATACAAATGACGATGATTTTTAAATCATAAGATAATCCTATAAATTTAAAATATTTAAAGATAAAAACTCATAAAAGCCCAAAAATATGAAAATAAATATTAAAAAAAATCTCAAAATCTTAAAAAAATAAACTCAAGTCTCAGTGATGTAAAATTAGTGTAAAATACTGAAAAAAAATTTTTTATTATTAAATATAAAATTATACTCTAATATTAAATTATATTTAAATCCTATTAGTGTAAAATCTTAAAAAATAAGTATAAAAAATATTATTATTAAATATAAAATTATATTATAATATTTTATACTACTTTATAATTTTATAATCAATACTAAAAATTTTTGTAGTTATATTTCATAATTTTATCTTAATAGGACTTAGATGTGATGTATTAGGATTATGAAACTTTTTAATAATGTTTTGGGATTTTTTTATAATTTTTTCAGGATATTTCTTTTGCTATAATAATAATCGATCTCCACAATTAAAACCACGTGCCTCCTATTTAAAGACATTACGGCCATGGGTCCCATTATACTTCCGATTTTTTTCGGTACGTTGTATTTGTATGGTTGATAAATTCGCTACTCCTGTATGATATGCAAATCTTTGTGATGTGTCGTTATTTGCCAGGAAAAAAATTGTTCCTTAAATTAATAATTATTTTTCTCGACTGTGTAGTAAACTTTTTCGAGCTATTTATCCATGAAGCTAAATTTTTATTCTCTGTCCAAAGAATAGACTTTCTTTTTAAAAAAAACATAAAATATATTATCTAATCCAGAATGAAGTCCGTTAGATCCATGTAAAGATGTCTCAATATATATATATATATATTTAGTATCTATTTAGTTTATCTTTTTATAAAAGTATTTTTAAAATAATCACAGTTTACAAAAATAAAGTTTGAATGAAAATAGAAAAATTTACTGAAAATATATTTAAATAAAAAAAAATAATAATAAAAATCATGATTTAATTTATAAAAATACAAACTAACATGGAGCTGAAAATTGAAATTTGGCTCAAGGATGTCAAGTCATCTGCCTCAATGCAACCACGGTAAATTACTTTTATATAGTTTGAAAAAAATTATTTTGCAAAATGTCTGTTCAATTAAGTTTTTTTTTTTTGCTGAATGTTCAATTAAGTTTTAAATGTAAATATAAAAATGAGAAAAAATGATTGAGGACTAAAAATTTAAATTAAATATAGTTAAAAAATTTTATAATTTTTTAAGTAATAAATACATAATAAAATATTAATAAATTTTTAATATTTGATAAAAAAAATTATAAAATTTTTTATTATATTTAATTCAAATTTTTTATTTTCAAACCAATTTACCTCTTAAATTGTAGCTGATATTTAATTATCACACCCTATTAAGAAAGGACACAAGTTGTATCAATAAAAAAAAAAAGGACACAACTGGTACTAAATGACCCACTCTCGAGCTGTATTCACAGAGTCGTCACTGTCTGTTGACTGTTGCTATTGCTGTAAAACAGCGACACAGCCGTAGATTTGCATTGTCAGTACTGCGGGGTTCAAATTAATTAATTACATATATAATTCATAATTAATTTTTTAAAGAAATTCAGAAACATTCAAACTTAACTTAATCGGTCTAAATTTACTGTTGACGCAACGGCATCTAAACTGAATAAATTCATAAACCAAGACAGTAGAAGTCAGAAAATTAATGACTTCCCAATGGATTTCTATCCGATTATTAATTGGATTGTGGACCTTCATTGGGTTCCATTGATAGTCATGACAGTCATCACTTTTGACAAGACGTGGACCATCTAACTTTAGTTAGGACAATCCAAATTTAAAGTTTTTTTTATTTTAGTTTTTTTAAATAATAATATTTTTTAAAGTGACATAAATTCATATTTATTTTGACTCTATATTTAATAATATAAAAATATATTAAAATAAATTAATTAAAAAATGAGTTGAATAAATATTTAAATGTGTTTTGATAGCATTTAAAAATATTTTATTATCTTTTTTATTAACATAATTAACAGAGTTAGTGATAGAAAAAAATTTTATTATCTTTTAAAAGTTAAGAAATTAAAAAAACACAAAATAAAATTAAAAAATTAAAATAATATCTAATATAAAATTAAGAGATTAAAAATCTAGCATATATTTGATTAGAAAAGAAGTATATATATGCTATATTAAAAATTCTTTTATCCAAGTATAGAAAATAAATATATAATCAAGTTATTTATATTTGAGTTTAATAATGTTCAAATTTCATCTATAGTTTCATTTAATGTATCATACAATCATATATTAAAAACAAAAAAGAGAGAGGTAGATATATAAGTGCATGTTTGGATAGCTCTTATAAGCATTCATGAAAACAAATAAATAATTATGTAGAGAAGTTGTCAAAGATAAATTATTTTTCAATAAGCACTTATACTTTAAATAAGTACTTATGGAAGAAACTAATTTTTCTACTTATAATAATTATTTATCCTCTCATAGTCACTTGTTTCTTTTTTTTTATTACCCACCAAATAATCACTTAAACTCCTAATATCCAAATATATTTATTTTCTCAAAATCACTTATAAGATAAATAAATCCAAATACAAATAATTTTTTACATAACTATCTATTCTCATAATATATGAATAAACACTTATTCTTATAATTGCTTATCCATAAATCAATTCAAATACACCATAAGTGTATATTCAATTATTATTATGACCATCACCATCATCACCAAATCATCTTCATCATTATTATAGTACTATTTCACTCACAATCAAATCCTCTTTAATTTTAATTTATATTAAAAATTGTGTAAATTATAAATCTAAGATTGAATTGATATCTCTTTGGAAAATCGAAAATGGCAAATTTATTCACTCAATCAATAAATGAAATTTGTCTTTTCTATTTATTTTTCTAGATTGGATTAAAAAAAATCTTGAATGAGTTTTCGACTTCAAAGATGAATCACTGATTTACATCATTGAATGGACGATCCACCCACGCTCGGAAAATTTACAATCTTCACCTTAAAAAAAATAAAAAAACTCACTTGGCCAATATTATTAACTAATGCCAATGTAATATTTACTCAAAGATAATAAAGACCGAATCAACACATTTTTTTTTATATATACTCCTCCATTCATCAATATTAATATAAAATATAAAAGTATAGAAAATCACACTTTTTACCATTTCTTGTCTACTATACTATAATTTGAGTTTCGTATAAATATGCGGAACCCACTCTAATTATCATAATAATCTAGACATTTTTTTTTTCTGGGTAAATTAAACATGGACTAATTTGAGCTCTCTGGCGCCCTTACTAATTCATAATTTGTCAATGAAAACTTCATTCAGCAATCAGCTTTGAATTTATTCAAATTAACTTTTGGCTTAATGAATTAGGGATGTGCATATGGGAATCGGGTCTCGCCTGCATTGGCAGGTTTTCATTTTTTTAAATTAAAATTTATAAATAGAAATATACTTTCTAAGAATCATTTTTTATAGTTTTAAATTTTTATTTATTAACAAATACTATACAATAAAAAACTGGATCTCTACAATTATATATTTTTATTTAATTATTTAATAATAAAAAATAAATAAAAAATTTAAAAATAGACAAAATACGTGTAGCTAAAAAATTTTTATTTATAAATTTTAATTTAAAAACTTGAAAATACAAAAACCTCTTAGCACTGTGGTTGGAGTGGTTTCGCACGACACGAGAGACCCCTGGTCTGTGCGTTTGGGGTCGGGTCTCTCCCGTGGAGATCACTGCCACGATAATATTTTTGTCTTAAAATTAAAAATTATAGATAAAAATAATTTTTTTAAAAATAAATATATATTTTATGTAGTTTTAAATTTTTTTAATTTTTTTAATTATTAAAAAACTATATAAAACTGTAAACTGTAAAATCTAATTTTTACAGTATAATATTATTTTAATATAAAAAAATTAAAATTACATAAAATACATATTTACGATTTCTAAAAAAAATTTAATTTTTATCTACAATTTTTAATTAAAAAAAAAAACCTGCCACGGGTGGCAGGAGGGGGACCCCACTGTCTGTGCATATGACATTGCAGCCACGTTGGCTGTGGACCTATGACAAGACTGGTCCATAGAACGGAGTCAGAAGAAATGGAGTGGGGGCCACTTTTTTTGAAAAAATTAATATTTTATATATAATTATTTTAAATGCTTTTTATTAAAAATTATGATTTTATATGTACTAAAAATTATGAATAATAAATATGAAAAAAAATAATATGTATATAACATTCCAATAAAATTGTCAAACTCATCAAATTTGTAATAAAAACGTAAACTAGTAACGGAAGTTATTTTAATGTATTTCAAATTATATTAACTTAAAAACTATCTATATTTAATAATTTATAATATTCAATATAAAAATAGTGCGTGATATTTATATGTAAATAACAAATACTATTTATTAATATGTATTTGATATAATTTTTTAAAGTATTGTTTTTCATGAAATTTCGCAATCCATATGTATGGCTTTTTGAAGAAGAATGGTCGTGAACGTTTTTTTTTTTTTTTTCAATTTTTCTTTTAATTGCTTTGCTGTGCTAAACTCTCACCTTGATCGCAAGTTCAATTCCCTTGGGTACCTGGGGGGCACCGTTTCGGTGCGTGGAGAAAATCCACCCGCCGCGTGCGTGTGGCAGGTGGCACAATATGGGCCACATTTTTTTTTATTTGTATTATCATATGAATGTAATGAATTATATTTTTTTTATAATTTTATTCTCAAAATTACTCTTATTAATCAATTTAAATAAATTAAATAAAAAATAAATTTCTCTTTTTTCATATAAAAAAATTTATATTACTTTTATTTTTTAATAAAAATGCTTTCCAATAATAATAATAATAAGTTGTAAAACAACTTGGTTATTTCAATAATAATATTGAGAAAGAAGTAAAAATTTTATTAAAAAATAAAAATAACTAAATCAACTATGATAAAGTATAAAAAGTAAAAAAGTTATAATAAATTACAAGACTTGTAGAAGAAAGCATACCTTAAAGCAATAATTTAATTGTACGTGTAAGGTATGATATGATCGGAGTAATGTAATTGATGTAATGATGAAACATCAAGAAAAGATATAATATGGCGAGATAGCTTTGGCGAAAAGAGTAAAAAAAAATCATAAGAATGATATTTTTTTTTGTTATGGTTAATTGATGTTTTTATAATTTAAATAATTACTTTTGTCCATCTCATTATTGACCCTCCAATTTAGGGGGATAAAAATTAGATTTAAGATAGCTAAAGATGGCTTATGAGGCCATCTATTATCATTTTATTCCCTCCTAAAAAAATTTCTCAAATAATGGTTCGATCCATATAGTCATTCTATTTCATTTCACTCCTCTTTAAAAAAAAATTCCAAACATAGCATTAAGTTGTATCTAAAAAAATTTTAACTAAAACTGAAAAATGTCTAATAAAGATTCCAAAAATTTCATTTCTATATTCAAAATTTTAGATTTAAAAATTTTGAGTTTATATGAAATTTTTTAAATTTTTATTAGATATTTTTATGTCTCAATTATAACTTTTTGAGTTAGAATTTTTGAGACCACGAAGGTATAAATATATCACACCTATCACACCTGAAATTACAATTAAAAAAAAAACGTGTAATTCATTACATTCCTATGATAATACAAATGAAGAAAAAGAAAAAGATGTGGCCCATATTATGCCACCTGACACACGCACGCAGCGGGTGGATTTTCTCCACGCACCGAAACGGTGCCCGGGAGCTGGGTTTGTTATCTTCTTTTTAGTTTTGACTGATATTTTTAAAGACATTTTTTAGGGGAAAAAAAAGTTGGGGCCTTCCCCTAAGGAATAACCATCTGCCACTAAACTGGCGAAAATGAATGAAAGATAACAAGAGATAAATTGATTGATTATTTTTCATTTTTATGAATATTGATTGATTTATTATAGGATTTTCTTTGTCATATATCACATATAATAAATTGATTTTATGGTTATCATAAAGATTTTTATAGTTTCAATTTTTAATTTTATTTAAAAAATTTTATTGATTTGTTAACTAAATATTAAGTAAAATTACATGAGACAAATGCAATTATATTATTTGATAATAAGTAAAAATTTTTTTTTTTTTTTTATCTAGCCAAACCTTGCCCATTACAAGCTTGGCCTAGCTCGATTAGGCACCAGGCCTAGCTGGGGGTGTAGGCTACATTTTGCAACCCGAGGTGTTTACAAGGCCAGGGTCAAACTTGGCAATAACTCAGCCCATATACACACGTAGCTTAATTCTTCTAATGAATAGAAAGATACCCCTTAATTTTTTTTTATCTTTCCATCAAGTTTAGCGATATGGCATAGCAGTCCCATAGTATACCTTATCTTACTTTTTGAGGTATGTAAGTATGATAAACAATATATCAGTATTTTTTTTTGTCATTTTTGCCAAGTTTTTTTTTTTAATTAAAAGGCAAGACAAGCTTGAAAAGGATGAAAGCATTCCGAGGAAACTTCCGAAAGCAAGATGATTTGTGTCTGTCAAGAGGGCTGCTTTTGCAAGAGCATCAGCACATGCCAGTGCTTTCAAGGGGAGTAGACCACTATAAAATCCCCATATTCATAGAGTAGCTCTCTAATTTGATAGATTTCCTCATGGAGTAGGTGGGAAGAATAGCATATTATTTGACCATTTGAGATATTATTTATATTATAAGATATTTTATATCAGTTTTTAAACATATATTAAGAAAATTATTTTTTCACCTCAAATTAATGTAAAATATGCTAATTTTTTTTTTATTCTTATTAAATATTACATTCTATTATTATTGTAAGATTATAAATAAAGAAAAAAAAATTAAAAATTAAGAATAAAATAAAAATATATATTTAATACCTTATATTTTGAATAAAAAAAAAATTACTATATAAAATATTCTATAATATAAGTACACTGGGATTTCATTTATTTAAAATGCAGAAATGAAAGGACATGGTTGTTTGTCTTGGAACATGGAAATTAGCAACCAGGCGATACTGAAAGTAAACCCTCTGACATTAAATACATATTCCTCTCCAAAGAGTTGAATTATAAATTACTTCATAATAAGCCGACTAACGGAGGAGGAATATCTTGATCCAACAAAATACTTGAGGTATCTTTTGAGATTATTCTTGTAATCCACATACATTATTCCAAATCGAACTGTGTAACCAGAATCCCATTCAAAATCATCCAAAAATGACCATGCATAATACCCCTTCACCTTCACCGCGTCCCTGTAATATATAAAATACACATAATCAAATCAAATTAAATTTCCATATATAGTTACTCAATATATATTCCTTATATGAACCAGAATTTATTATATAGCAATATATATATATATATATATATCACTCACTTGATAGCTTGAAGAAGCTTTCTGATATGGTTATCATGGAATCTAATCCTGATACTGTCCATGATCGCTTCTTGAACTGGTTTTGACGCATTATTTGCGTCTGCAACTCCTGAAATTTTCCATTATAACAAATTAATAATGTTCCTATACATATATAAATAAGATTATACAAAAATCATTTGCTTTTTAATTAAATATGTATATATACCAAGAAGCTTGGAAATGAACATAAAAGCGGTTACAATATACAGAAAGCTAGCTGAAGCTGAACAAATAATTATACACTCTAACGTGCTTCTTATATTGCTTCATGTTAATTAATGTAGTTAAATGAAATTTGATTAGGATAGACTTCAGGTTTATTTAGTGCAGTTTCCTATATTATATTTAGATTGATCATATCACAATTAATGCATTTATTGTAACTGCAAATGCATAAATTGATCTGTCTTCATTAGGGTTTTCTACTCCTTTTGTATAGAAAGACACATATATAAATATATCTTGATTGAATAGACACGGCAAATTTTATTCTCAATATTAATAGCTCTTGATTTTCTTTTTGCCTTTTCTCTCGAAATTTCTCTTTCCAAACTTTAGCCGTGAAAAAAAGTCATGAAATAGTTTAATATGTACGTACCATTTTCAGTGATGTAAATAGGTGGATTCTGATATTTGTCCTTTATATACACCACAAGCCGATAGAGTCCCCTAGGATAGATATAGAGCCAGCTCAAAGCAGTCTACAAATTAAGGCATACAATTATTAATATTTGAATAAAAAAAGATAGACACAATGATGGGTCTATATTATATTGTCAAATGAGAGTTATCATTGTGTCTATCGCCAAAAAAACATGGATATAAATCAAAAAGCAAAAGCAAGATACCGGAGTACCAACAAGGTCACCACTTCTTGAGGTTGACATTGAAAGTGAACAAAATGAAGTAATTATTATTTGTTCGTACTTAGTGGTGGCACTGTGAATTTTGAAAATAGAAGGGCTTGATGGCAAAACAGAAAAGAAAGAAGGGCTATTTTTAATTACTTACTTGAGAAAGCGACTTGAACATCAGAAGTTGCACTTCTGTTAACAGTGTTGGAAGAGGGAGAATTTTGTGCATAATTGGTGGCATAATAATTAACACCAAGAAAATCATAAGATCCTTTTAGAATTCTTGATTCTGTTTTTGTGAATTTTGGCAGCCTATCTCCCAAATAGGATCTCATGCTCTGGGAATAGTCTCCATATGTGATGGGGTGAGCGTACCTGCACCAAACCATTTCCCTCAACAACAATTTTTCTTTTTCTCTCAATTTTCTACATTTAAAAACGAAATCAAATTTGAATGATATAGGGAAAAAGGAATATGATTATATCTGCTTTAAAGCTAATTTAATTGGAGTTGCCTTTAATTTCATATGTTTAAACTATTATTTGGATAGTCTCCATATATATGTACTATTAATGACCCACGAATGATATAAATTATTGTAGAGTTTATTATTTATATTGATGAAATTGACTATGTTATAATATACTTTATCGAAAAAGATGATTGATTTTAAGTATAATTATCTGTTAAACATTTCAACGATGTTGGATAAATTCAAATAGTCAACTAGAGACTATATAATAAAACAAAATGAAAATTCTATATATGAAAAGCGATTGGCTTCTCTCAATTATAGTGGAGGTCTGCCATAAATCTAAATTGTCAAATTAAATTTGGATTATTCAAATTTATTATTTTTAAAAAATATTATTATTAAATAAAAGATAAATTAATCTAGAACCATTAAAATTAATTAAAAACAGTCCAGAACTACATTAAAAAAAGAGAGTGGAGAGAATCCTTACTCATTTATTTCACCTACCACCCAAAGAAAAAGTCCAGAGCACGATTTGCAGCCTCACGATCGGCTGAACTTTCAGACTCTGGCTCCAGCCATGGTGAAATTAATGTTATTCCAATTTTGCCTTTCTGAATAACCTATAATTACAATAAACATTTGAGTATATAATATATATATATATATATATATAATATCTCTTCTAACCATGTTTCCAACATGAAAACAAATCGGCCAGGAATATAGGATTTGAAAGAAAACCTGATATTTGGTTTTGTAGAGTCTGACGGCAGCAACATAAGAAAGAAGGAGGTGGTGAGACACTAGGTAGGGCTCGGTGGAGGAGTCGCCGGCAGTGCAATTTCCGACGTAGTTAGAACACCTACCTGGTGCAAATGTGCCACTATTGTAGCCATACACACTGAATACGAAGGGTTCATTTAACGTAACAGTCCTTCACCCTATCCCCAAACAATTTGAAGCAAAAATTAGCATACTCTCGAAAATCATCCCTAAAATTGTCATTATCAATAAGTTAGAAATATGATAATCATCAATATTAACAAAAAACGTAAAATCTATGGTAAGCCCCACAGTTCATAAGTAATGATTACCTCAAACAAACGTATTTACTAAAGATAAAATTGCTACATAATTCCATGATCTTCGATACTTGTAACAATTTTACTTAAATTTTTAATTTTGTAGTTTTCAAAATTTGAGTTATGTGCAGATAATTTCATATCTTTAAAATTTGACTTAATTATTAAACGCAATCTCATCATTAATTAATTCATTATTTTATGAATGCGTGTGACATATTAACAGAGAAGTTAATTATATGCACAATTACACGTGATGTAAAGTAGGAGTAAATTATATATATATATAACTCAAAATTGACAATAGTGTAGTAAGTTATCAAGGGATTTAATGGATTATTAATACTGTAGCACTTACAGTACTTTAGGACTACGAAGTCCACCATATTCATCTTCAGGAGCTTGAGGAAGATCCCAGTGAAAGAGAGTGACAAATGGTTTCAATCCTATTGATATATGGTTTAAAAACACAAGGGAGGTCACTCACAATATTTTTCTCAAAATAATAATAATTTGGAGATACTTACAGGGAAAAGAGAGTGACCATTTGCAAGGAGCTCATTTATGAGATTGTTGTAGAATTTGACCCCCAAGTAATTCACTTTTCCCCTGCCCTCTGCATTAAAAAAAAAAAACAATTGCTTCATAACATTTCTGTTAAATCCATTTAAACATCATGCATCATGGAAAGGAATATATATTGCCACCTTAAGTTTTCATGTTATAATTTTTTTATTAATTATCTCAATTACCAAATTTTAAAAAGAAAAATCTTACCAGGGAATATTCTAGACCATGAGATGGAGAATCTAAAGGAGTCCAGCCCAATTTTTTTCATCAATTGTATGTCACTCTGCATCATGAAAAATTAATATTGGCAATTGGACACTGGCATTTTATAAAATATAGTTCATTTTACACACTCAAGGGTAATATATATATATATATGTGTGTGTGTGTGTGTGTGTGTGTGTGTGTGTGTGTGTGTGTGTGTGTGTGTGTGTGTGGATTTGACATTAATTGATGAAATTGATGAGCACCTTGTAGCGATGATAGAAATCGTCGGCCACCGCACCATTGCTATTATCCGCAATCTTTTCTGCTCATTAATTACACACTTAAAAAAATTAATCTTTGTATTTTTTTTTTGCCAAAAAAATTAATCTTTGTATACTTTCTTTAAATTGTTGCTTTTATTATGATTATGATTATTATTATTTGTTTCACTGAACACCCAACATACCCATGACGTTTAATATTGGCATAATTAGATATATTGTTGTTTGATTCATAGATTTACATTATGCATATAAATAACTTTCCTAGAAGGAAAAGAGAGAGTGACAAAGACAAAGCTAACTAAGCTAGAATGAACATGGTTGAGGTCAGGCTTGAAAAAACTTGCATCCCTACCGAAAATATATATGGACTAGGCTTTCAACCTTGGTCTGATGGCCCAGCCTGTGGGAATCCGGACTAGTGGGTTTTGGGTTGGGCCGGGGTAACCAAGAGATTATGCCATGTTCACACAACTACAGAGAGAGGGGGGATGGACGGGAGAGTGGGGCGGGCGGGGAAGGAGGAAGCGAGAGGGGACCTGGATGTTTCTTAATGAAGGTATCCCATATGCTTGGTCCTCTTCCATCTATATTTGCCGCTCCTTCTGACTGTAAAATAAAACTGAATTATTAGTGCATGATTTTAAAGTGATAATTAATTATTATGTATATATAAATTTGTAGAAATTAATGGAAGCATCAATGAATATATATATATGCCTGATAAGAAGATGAACCAGCACCAAAGGGAAAGTCAGAAGGGAAGAGGGTTCTATTGAATTCAAATGTTATATGTCTTCGCTTTGCTGTGCCACCGGCCGCCATAAGAGTGGCAGTGACCACCATGAACAGACATATAGCAGGAAACCACCACCACATCCCCTCGTGGCTGCTTTTTCGCTATTTCTTCTTACTTTTTGGTCAGCAACTTCTTGAACCTAATCTATTCATAATGATTATATAGTCACTGTTCTTTTTTTTTAGATGTATTGCACATGGAGTTTAAAATAAACATACTATTTATATCGTATGAATAATATGAACTGATATAAATTTTATATTTTATATTAATGATGTTGATGAGGGTAGAGATGAAGTCCCTTGAATAATCCATTAAAAAATGTTTTCTTTTGTTGTGCACCAGTGTAGCATTTGGTACATGAAAAATTAATTTGAGGAAAGGAAAAAACTAAAAATTGTAGTTTTTGATAGATAGCAAAATATATAAAAGACTTGATTTTTTGCCAACTGTGTCCAATCTTATTGAATGATTAAAGTTTTTTCATAACAAAATGTATAAGTGAGTTGGGCTTCAATTGAACCAATATTTATTTGTTGAATAAATTTTTTATATAATATATAGATTAGAGCTTTTTTTCTTTTTTAACATTAGTCAGCTATATGACTTTCTCTAAATTATATTTTATATTAGACGTAGAATGGATTTTGTACATTTGTAGAGAATTATATATGCAGGTGAGTAGCATTAATCAATTGATGTGATTTAGAAGAGTGAAGCCGGGTGGGGACCCGTTTTTTATTAGAACCCGATTGATTTGGAAGAAAATTAAGAAATGGAGCGATTTGAATCACGTTGGGTCCTGATGTGACACCTGTTGTCTAATCTTACGTGGAAACCACTAAACCCATATCAATATAAAATGATTACTTAATTAGTTCACCAAAAAAGTGATCACTTATTTTTAAAATGTCATATATTATTTAATTTTAATATTAAATTAAATTAAATTAATTGACATAGGATAGGAGTTTGAAAGAAAATATTTGGAACTTTGATCTTTTGGCTCTGTAATGACGTCATTCAATGACTTCCAATCTTCTGGATTCTTGGTTGTTTGGATAAGGGGTGGTGGTGGTGTTTGACAGTGACACCATTCTTCAGAGACGGCGATGGGCTAGCGGCGATAAGATCTAGCAATAGATGACGGCCGTTCAACCTAGATTTCGCCCTCACACGATGACGTATCTAGCTTTGCATCAAGATTTAGATTTTCGTTTTTTCTGGTCACGGCCACAACGTTTTACAACAAGGAAGCTATAATAACTCTAAGAAAATTATTTATTTAAAATATAAATTATATATAACTTTGGATATTAAAATTTTGGAATAAGATAACTTATTCGACAAATAAGATTTAAAATAAAGATAATACAATAAGTATTTATTTATTAGAAATTAAGAATTTAAGACAAACATTAATTATTAAATTTTTAAAAAAAGTTAAGATTTTATTAATCATTGAATAGAATTACTTAGCATCAATTACTTCAAATCTCAACTTTTATTTTAATTAATAAGGATAATAAAAGATCAAATCAATATTATTTTGATTTGTTTTATTTAAGATGTCATTAGAATTTTAATAGATTATTGTATGTTTTATAGTTATTTTATATTTAAACGTGTTAGGGCCCACATATATAAATATAACCTAAGTTTAGGTTTGTAGTTTTCTCAAGGAGCCATGGCCCAGTGTTTTTTGGTTTATTATTCTTAAAATTATTTTATAAAATTATTTGTAAGAGTAAATTTTGAAAATAAAAAAAATAAAAAATTTATTTAGATAATTATTTTTAAAATCATAACTAATGAATAATAGATGAGTTATTCAAAATTTATAACTTTATTATTAATGAGGTAAGTATTTTTCATCAATTCTTATACTTTTTAGAATAAAAACTATAAAACACTTTAAAAATATTATGAGTTTTCTATTCTTTTATTTTTCTGTTTTCTAAAATAGTTTATAAAAAATAAGTTTACTAAATATTTTTTTATTTTTAAAAAAACTGTTTTAAAAAATTCTGTGAAACAAACCTCACACCTTTTTCCTAGCCGGCGCACTTCCTTTTCTCTCTCTCATGCCACGACAGCGTCAGTATGTGTCTGAGTATATTATTTCTATTAGCCATATTTTTATATTGCTATCAGTTTTTCTGTCAAGGTATATCCATTTTCTTTCGTTTCTTCATTATGATGTTTCACAATTTCCTTCTTCATCCTCATGTCTAGATTAATTATCATTGTAAAATTTTCTTCAAGAATATTAACCAAACAAAAGCCTCCAAGATCAAATTTTTGGTTTGGAAATCTCAAAGTGACCATCCTATTGGTGAGATTTATTCAATTGGAGTTAAATCTTAAGCTGTAGAAAGGAAGACGTCTCTAGTGAGTGTATAAATAGCAAAGTAACAAGATATCTTTTCACCTTTGCTATATCTCTTAACCTCAAATAACTTTCTAATTCTTTTTTGTTCTTTTTCTTCCCTATGTTACCTTGGGAAGCAAATCCAAATTTTTTTCTCTTTTTATTTGGAACACTTTGATATATTAGGGATGAATTGGTTTAAGAATTTGGCAAGCATAAATTTTTCCTAGCCAAGTTATTATGAGTTCTTGATTTTAATGTTGCTATGAGAAAGATTATTGTAGTTTTTTTTCTTTCTATTCTCCATGATTTTCCCAATATTATTATTGTTTTCACATCAACATTATATGTCACTTTGTTTTTTTTTTTCATTTAAAACTAATTTTAGTGTCATGTACTTATCACTTTATTATTGATTTTTTTCCAATAAATATTTTTGAACTATGCTGGCAATTTGTATACATTATTCTTGGTACAATTCAATATTTATAAACTTAAGTAATCTATTATTTTATTCAATGACATGGGCATGTTAATATTATGTGGTACATATAATAGATCAAGTTTGGTTCCCATATATTATGGTATGTAAGGGGTTGAGTATGGTCCATATATATTATGTTTTGCAATAGGTTAAACATACTCTCTGTATATTCTAATGTGTAAAAGGTTAAGTTTAGTTTCTACATTTTATGTTATGTAATTGGTTGAGTTTGGTCTTCATATATTCTGATCTATAATAGGTTGAGTTTGGTTTCCATATATAACAGATCAAGTTTGGTTTCCATATATTATGGTATGTAAGGGGTTGAGTTTGGTCCATATATATTATGTTTTGCAATAGGTTAAACATACTCTCTGTATATTCTAATGTGTAAAAGGTTAAGTTTAGTTTCTACATTTTATGTTATGTAATTGGTTGAGTTTGGTCCTCATATATTCTGATCTGTAATAGGTTGAGTTTGGTTTCCATATATAATAGATCAAGTTTGGTTTCCATATATTATGGTATGTAAGGGGTTGAGTTTGGTCCATATATATTATGTTTTGCAATAGGTTGAACATACTCTCTGTATATTCTAATGTGTAAAAGGTTGAGTTTAGTTTCTACATTTTATGTTATGTAATTGGTTGAGTTTGGTCCCCATATATTCTGATATGTAATAGGTTGAGTTTGGTTTCCATATATTATGTTTTACAATGGGTTGGTCTTGGTCCCCGTATATTTTGATGTGTGGAGGGTTGAATTTGGTCCTGATATATTATATTGTATAGCGGGTTAAGCTTGATCTCGCATATTATGATTGATGTCTTGCAGATTGAGTTTGGTCCTCATGAGTTATGATACATGAGACAATTGAGTGTGACTCCCAAATTTCAGTATATTGCGGCTCAAGTTTGTTACTCGTAAATTTTGATGAGTGCTTATTTACTAGTAATAAAGCATGCAATTTAATTTATTTACGTGCTTGCTTATTTATTTAGTTCTTTATGTCTCACTTGATTATTAACACTTATTTGAAAGTGATAGGGTATCTGTAAATTAGATAGAAGTTAATTGGTTATAAGAAAGTAAGTTAGAAGATGTAGTGAGTTACGATAAAAAATACTTACTCCACGGTGGCCAAAGATGTGTGATAATACACTGAGTTGAGATTTGAGATATCCATTATGTGGCAGCACTTAGTGGCATGATAATGTAACTAATTGAAATGCCGTAATATAGTTGAGTAATATATTAGAAAATGTACAAAAGTACAAGAGTGAAATAGATAAAGCATGGAATATAGTGAGATTAATATGACATGGTTTACCTTATGATATTTATTGTGTGTTACAACTAATCCTTGTCTTGTATTTTGTTTCTTATTTTAAAAACTTGTTTACTTATATAATATGATTACCTGAATAACTTTACAACTTATTTTTAAATGTTTTCTGTTCATCTAGTTTGTAAAATCTCTTGCATGTGGCTTGCTTTCTATTTTTACACTTTGTTATTTGCTTATTCACTGAGTCAGTGATAGACTTACTTCACCCCTTATATGTTTTTCAGGTCATTCATTACTAGATCGGGAGACTTTAAAACTTGCTACTTGTAATAGGTACATCTGTTCATTGACAATAGTATATGTTTTTGACATTAGAGACATAGGTACTAGTTTGAGACAATATATAGGGGTGTTTTGTTTGTTAGGCCCTGTGTGGCCATTATTAATATTTGTTGTGGATAAGTTGGGGAAATTTTCCATTTTGCTAGGCTAAGAGGATTGAATGGGTCTAGCTTAAATGCTGGCTACGACTTAGAAAATTGGGTCTTGACAAAAGTCAGGGATGGTTTAAATCTTTGCCATGGAGATATAATATCTGCTCTTTTTTTTGTTTTTGTAATAATTTTTGTAATCTTTGTTGTGGTCTCCGGTGGATTTATGTCGCTAATGAACATTGTGGTCACTCATGTGTTTCAGTTTGATGTGGATGAAGAGATTTTTTTCCCCTAAATTTTAAAGAGGATTCTTTAGTTTTTTTATATTATAATATATATATTAAAATTAAAAATTCTATCAAAATTTCATGTACCAAACACATTTTTGTAAATTTAATTGTATTATCATTCCTATTTGAATTCGAATTCTCATTCTCATCTCAATTCCATCAAATGAATTCTATCATATCAAAGATAGCGCCTAAGTCAAGATCAATCATAAAAAGTGGTCCAAGAAAAAAAAAAAAGACAAAAGAACCATCATCGAAAAGCATGTATATATAGTACACTTGTCCCCTTTTTATTTTGTATCATTCTCCGGCCGAGACAGACACGTGATTTGATGTTGTTTTTCTTTTTATAATACAGGGAGAATTGGGATTTACTGCCAACCAAAACACTTAATTGTGGCTTGTGACCTTAAGTTTAATTTATGCCCATAAAGGACCAACTTTTGCCATTGAGAAACCAAAATCTTTTATGAAAATTAATATGACAAAATTGTCCTGTATATTTAGAGATGATAGGTTGAAAATTCCTAAGTACTGGTTGTCGCATATAGAAAAATATGATGGAAGGAAAAAAGAGAACAAATTGAGTTTTTGAGTGAAAACCGACTTGTGAGGAGTCGCAACTAAAATTTTAAGGAAAAATCTTGGGAAACCGAATTAAAGAGGAAGGGATGATTTGCGTAATCAAAGTTAGATTTGGGAGTCGATTGTGTGTGGGGAAGGTGTTAGGCACCCCACAACACCCGTTCTTAAGAACGGTTACCTTACGTTGATTGTGTAAATTGATATGGCTTTAAAAATATATTTGTTTTCCTTTTATTATTCACATGCAAGAATAAGGGTAGAGAAGAATTTAAGAAGATTTGCACAATTTGGATAATAGAATAAGAAAAATAATTTAGCTTAGAAATTAAGGGGGTTTAGAGAAAAAAATGAGAAAAAAGAAATTTAAGAAAATAAATTGAAAAATAAAATAAAGAAAATAAATTAAATTAGGATTGATGATATTTAAGCAAAATGAGAAAAATGAATTAAGAGAATAAATTGAGAAATATTTATTAAATTAAGGGAAAAACACCAAATAAATCAGAAAATATTTATTTATTTACAAAGGCGGACTTGACCTAGGATCAGAGCTTGGAGCCTACATACCCTGCAGTGAGGATCAAAGTTCACATAGTTCGAGATTGAAAATGCGTGTCAGTTGGTTGATATTTTTTTAATTTAAAAAATTTTGTGTAATTTTGTGATAAGAGAAAGTTGATTGAAAATAATTTACCTTATTGTAATCAAAACGATTTTTTGAGATTGAGTTGGGGTGTTTTAATTTGCAAAGGATAATTTAATTCCGTTTACTTACTCTTATCCTATTTTGTTTTGAAAATATTCCTTTTATTTTACAAAATTCTTTTATTTGATTTTTGACTTTTGAAATAATATATTTTCATACTTTTGGGAATTTTCCTTTTAAAAGAAAATGAAAGCCGAACTACCTGTTGCAAACTCGCAGTCGTACCTAATAGATCGATTCCTTAATTACCTGCAGAAGTTTTAAATCCCGCAGTACAAAGGTTTTGTTATAAAATGTCATATAATAATCTTGTTAGATATTTTAAAATAAGATTTGAAGAACTTCACATTATTTTTATCATTATTATTATTTTTAGAAATGTAGTTATTTTCTTAAGAGATAATTATTTAACCGATATATCTACGTGGATTCGCAATCTCACGCGATAACTCAGCAAACCAGAACACTTACGTGGGTTCCAAAAGCCTCACGTGGTATGGTTATTAAGTCAATTATTTCTATTATTCATTTATTATTATTTTTAAAACAAGTTACCCAACCAATTGGTATATCTGTATGAACTCTCAGTTTCACGTGACAACACTTAACTAAAATACATGTGAAAGTTCTAAAACCTTCGGGGTGCGGTGATTCGGGTAATTATTTAAAAAAATATATAATGGATTTAAAAAAAGTACGATCATTATATTTATTGAGAATTTGTGAGGTCAAAAGTTATTTATTTGACAACATAAGTCAATCCACTTATCTACACGGACTCGCAGTATCATGTGACAATATGGCTAATTCGGTTACCTACGTGGGTACTCGAACCACATATGGCGTAATAGCTAACTCATTGATTATCGGTCATTATAATCATTATATATGTATATATATACACATTCTTCTATTGAAGGGCCAAACAACTAAATTGTGAGGTGTTTCAGGCATCTTACTTAAGCACTAAGCCAATGGTGTAGACATGTGCTTACCACGGGGTACACTTGGGCATAATTTCGCTCACTCGAAAATATTTGATGCAAATATCGCCCATGCTCAAACAACACAACAGATAAGCAATATAGCATGAATTAAAACAAAGATTATAAATCTGAGCTAAGCATCCAAATCAAATTATCTACCTCTTATAACACTTGGTGAGAATGAATCTAGAGATCACACCCTTGAAATTGCAAAGGACTAGATACTATACCAGCCTGTAGGACTTATTTTTCCTCACACTTTCTGAACACCAAACATCAACCTAAGTGGTGTTCAGCTGAGCCCCCTATATGATCAATAGGATAGTAGCAAGAAATAGGAGTATGGGGTAACTAGTGTCACAACTCTGGGACTGGTTTCCTAAGCCAACAAAATACTCACCTATCATTTGGACCAACCTCTAAGCATCAGCAAATCTCAGTGAACATAGACAGCAGCAACAATGTTTTACTCGACAGTAACTTAACAATAGACCACAAACACTCCCTTCCTTGTATGTATTTTAAAAACAAGTATTCTTGCCAATGTCTTAATGATGCAGTCCTTTCAAGAAACCAGGTCAGTGCCAAGAAATACTACTTTGCAAAACACTATCGTTCCAGCTCATCAAAGACAGTCTAAACTTATCACTGGAACGCTTTTTTTGTTTATGCAAATATGCTATAATCATATCAAACAACCAGGCGGGATAGAAACTACATGACTAATCAGCCGAGTCAAATTAGAGGATGCAATCAGAAGCCTAGCATCCTTGTCGAAACAGGGCAATCAGACAGCGTAATATCAAGACAAAATTTCCAAGGCAAAATACCCGATTGTCAAAACAAAAATTCTCAACGATGAAGCATTGATCAATGAGAGTTCGGACAGGACTTTCAGGTAATAACATTAACAGATGGGGATGAATGCATGACTCAGACTAAAGCATACGTTATCTGGAATACTAAATCAAACTACAGGTTGAATCCAGGAATACAGAATACCCGAGCATAGGGCCACAGAGCAACATACGAAACTAAGACTAGAAAGCCGAACTGAAGCCAAGAAAATAAAACTGACCCCAAGCAACGCCGATGAAAAATACTTGTTCTCGATGTTCTATGCTACCTTCGTTGCTCAGTCTGTGTCCTCCTCTCTTCTATCTCTGCGATTTTAGCCGAGTCTCTCTTCTGTTGCTCTCCTCGCTAGCGTCCAAGCCCTTACGGTTCTCGGTGATCCCCAAATTCTCCTCTGTTTCTCTTGAGTTTTCTGCAATTGCTCACTGTCCCCCTTCTACCTTTCGCTTTCTGGGTTCTTCGGCCTCCCACTTTCAGTCCCCGTGCTCGGTCTCTTTCCTCTCTCGCTTTGTTTCTCTGTTCTTCGCCTCGTGGGGGTCGTGGCTCCCCAAGTTCCAGCCCCCTCTGCTCATTCCTTCGGTCGTCTGTGCTTCCTCATCCGGTCTCTCACCTCTCTCTGTCTCCCGTTTGCTTCTCCGCGGCCCCCCTCTGTTTTTGGTTCAGAATGAAGTTCCCTCTCGCTCTCTACCTTTATTTTTCCCGGCCTCCTCCTCCGGTTGCTCGCCTCTCTCTCGGCTTTTTCTCTCCATTTCCTTTTCGTGCATGCCTCTTCTATTTCTGTGGCTTGCGTGCTCCAGTTCGGCTCCCTCTGTTCCTTGCCTTTTCTTCAGTCTCTGCTCGTGCTCCCTCTGGATCTGCGGCTCCATCCATTCTTTTCTGTTTTTTCAGTCTGCTCCTCCCTGTTCTTTTCGTTCTTCAGCCTCCCTGTGTTCAGACTGCTTCTGGCTCCCCTCTGTCTCATGCGTGCCCGTCGGTTTCTCTTCTTTTGGTGTCTACTGCCCTAATTGTTTAGGGCAGCCCCTTTGGTCCAAGCCCACGAGTCCAATTGTGGGCTCGTGGTATTTGGGCCTGAAATTACCCCTTCCCCTTTTTTTTTTTTAATTTTTTTTAATTAGTTTTTTTTAATTGTTAGTATTATTTTTGTTTGTTTGTTTTGTTTTATGTTTTTTTTACGTATTTATATATTAATTTTATTTATTTAATTCTTGCAACTTTCTTCTTATTTTTTGTTTTTTTTTCTTTATTTATATATTATTATTTATTATTAACTTTATTTTATTTTATTTTATTTTATTTTTTGTTTTTATTTTTTTTTTTTATAAAATGTCCGGACAAAATGGGGTGTTCACACTGGTTATTCAGTAGTGGTTGGAAAGATAATAAAATGGTTTGGTAACTTGATAGCTCTAAAGTTTAATCTCAAGTTTTAAAATTGTGTAGAATGGGTTCAAAATTATTATAAATTTATTAGAAATTTACGATGATTTGATTGTTTGATGACTCTTAAGTTTAATTCTAAATTTAGAAATTGTTAAGATTAAGTTGGAAATTATTGAGAACTGGTTATAGAAATTACTAAGGTAAGGAATGGTTAAAAACATTACAGGATAACCAATAATATGAAGGCTCCTAAATTTAACATTAAATAATTTTCAACTCATCTTCTGTAATTTCCAAATGTAGGGTTAAACATATAAGAGTTTTCAACTAGTCTTTAACAATTTTCAAGATTTTCAGGCACATCTTCAACAATTTCCAAACAAAGATTAAATTTAAGGCCTTCAGGTGATCAAATCATTGATCTTATGATATTTTCAATCAATCTTCGGAAATCCGTAACCAATTCTCAAGAATTTTTAACATATCATCAGCAACTTTTAAACTCAAAATTAAACTTAAGAGCCATCAAATTATCAAATCATTTTATAATATTTCCAACCATTCCTAAAAAAATTTCAACTCGTCTACAAAATTTTTCAACCCATCTTACACAACTTCCAAACTCATGGTTAGAGCTATCAAATTGCCAAATCATCTTATCATGTTTCTATCTACTTCTCAATAATTTCCAACCAACTCCCAAGAATTTTCAAGACAATCTCAACAATTTCCAAATACAGAAAAGCATTTTGTCCCATTAATTTTCATAAAAGATATCCCTTGTTCCTTCGCTGACAACCTGGGTCTTTTGTGGGCATAAGTTGATCCTTTGCTTAAGGTTACAAATCATAAATATGTGCTTTAGTTGGTAACAATTCACAATTTTCCTTTTATAATAATCGATGCCGTAATCCATATTTTAATTTAAAGGCATGTAAAAGCATAATTTTAGTCCCCTATTTTTAGATTAAATTTTATTTGAGTCTTTTAATTTAATTTGATTTTCTTTTAACCCTTTCACTTTTAAAATATAATTAAAAGTTTCTTTATTACTAATTCTATTAATTATGTTAATAGAAAATGTTGATAAAGTATTTCTAAATGCTAATAAAGTATTTTTAAATATTCACATATTTATCTAACTTATTTTTTATACTAAAAAATCTTAAAATTAATGTTTTGTTAGAAGTTAGTTATTTGTAAATATTTATTTTTAATTTTTTTAATTTAATTTAAAAATATTTTAAATCTAAGATTAATGAATAAATAATAATATTAAATACTTGATAATGAAAATTAACATGTATCAATATTAAATAACATTTTGTGTTGATTTGGAGTTAGCAGTGTTAGTAATGGAAAAAATTTTGATTATATTTTAAAAATTAAAAATAAAAAATATTAAGAGACTAAAATAAAACGAGTAAAAATATAATCTTGCCTTAAAGCTATTATGGGAATGGGCTCCAGCCACATTTGTTGCTTTATATTATTTGATTTGATTTCCATATACGTATAGGTCAACAACTCCCAAGAATTTTCAAGACAATCTCAACAATTTCCAAATACAGAAAAGCATTTTGTCCCATTAATTTTCATAAAAGATATCCCTTGTTCCTTCGCTGACAACCTGGGTCTTTTGTGGGCATAAGTTGATCCTTTGCTTAAGGTTACAAATCATAAATGTGTGCTTTAGTTGGTAACAATTCACAATTTTCCTTTTATAATAATCGATCCCGTAGTCCATACTTTAATTTAAAGTTAGGTAAAAGCACAATTTTAGTTCCTTAATTTTAAATTAAATTTTATTTTAGTTTCTTAATTTTATTTTATTTTCTTTTAATCCTTTTACTGTCAAAATACAATTAAAAGTTTCTTCATTACTAATTCTATTAATTATGTTAATAGAAAATGTTGATAAAGTATTTCTAAATGCTAATAAAGTATTTTTAAATATTCACATATTTATCTAACTTATTTTTTATACTAAAAAATCTTAAAATTAATGTTTTGTTAGAAGTTAGTTATTTGTAAATATTTATTTTTAATTTTTTTAATTTAATTTAAAAATATTTTAAATCTAAGATTAATGAATAAATAATAATATTAAATACTTGATAATGAAAATTAACATGTATCAATATTAAATAACATTTTGTGTTGATTTGGAGTTAGCAGTGTTAGTAATGGAAAAAATTTTGATTATATTTTAAAAATTAAAAATAAAAAATATTAAGAGACTAAAATAAAACGAGTAAAAATATAATCTTGCCTTAAAGCTATTATGGGAATGGGCTCCAGCCACATTTGTTGCTTTATATTATTTGATTTGATTTCCATATACGTATAGGTCAACAACTCCCAAGAATTTTCAAGACAATCTCAACAATTTCCAAATACAGAAAAGCATTTTGTCCCATTAATTTTCATAAAAGATATCCCTTGTTCCTTCGCTGACAACCTGGGTCTTTTGTGGGCATAAGTTGATCCTTTGCTTAAGGTTACAAATCATAAATGTGTGCTTTAGTTGGTAACAATTCACAATTTTCCTTTTATAATAATCGATCCCGTAGTCCATACTTTAATTTAAAGTTAGGTAAAAGCACAATTTTAGTTCCTTAATTTTAAATTAAATTTTATTTTAGTTTCTTAATTTTATTTTATTTTCTTTTAATCCTTTTACTGTCAAAATACAATTAAAAGTTTCTTCATTACTAATTCTATTAATTATGTTAATAGAAAATGTTGATAAAGTATTTCTAAATGCTAATAAAGTATTTTTAAATATTCACATATTTATCTAACTTATTTTTTATACTAAAAAATCTTAAAATTAATGTTTTGTTAGAAGTTAGTTATTTGTAAATATTTATTTTTAATTTTTTTAATTTAATTTAAAAATATTTTAAATCTAAGATTAATGAATAAATAATAATATTAAATACTTGATAATGAAAATTAACATGTATCAATATTAAATAACATTTTGTGTTGATTTGGAGTTAGCAGTGTTAGTAATGGAAAAAATTTTGATTATATTTTAAAAATTAAAAATAAAAAATATTAAGAGACTAAAATAAAACGAGTAAAAATATAATCTTGCCTTAAAGCTATTATGGGAATGGGCTCCAGCCGCATTTGTTGCTTTATATTATTTGATTTGATTTCCATATACGTATAGGTCAACAACTCCCAAGAATTTTCAAGACAATCTCAACAATTTCCAAATACAGAAAAGCATTTTGTCCCATTAATTTTCATAAAAGATATCCCTTGTTCCTTCGCTGACAACCTGGGTCTTTTGTGGGCATAAGTTGATCCTTTGCTTAAGGTTACAAATCATAAATGTGTGCTTTAGTTGGTAACAATTCACAATTTTCCTTTTATAATAATCGATCCCGTAGTCCATACTTTAATTTAAAGTTAGGTAAAAGCACAATTTTAGTTCCTTAATTTTAAATTAAATTTTATTTTAGTTTCTTAATTTTATTTTATTTTCTTTTAATCCTTTTACTGTCAAAATACAATTAAAAGTTTCTTCATTACTAATTCTATTAATTATGTTAATAGAAAATGTTGATAAAGTATTTCTAAATGCTAATAAAGTATTTTTAAATATTCACATATTTATCTAACTTATTTTTTATACTAAAAAATCTTAAAATTAATGTTTTGTTAGAAGTTAGTTATTTGTAAATATTTATTTTTAATTTTTTTAATTTAATTTAAAAATATTTTAAATCTAAGATTAATGAATAAATAATAATATTAAATACTTGATAATGAAAATTAACATGTATCAATATTAAATAACATTTTGTGTTGATTTGGAGTTAGCAGTGTTAGTAATGGAAAAAATTTTGATTATATTTTAAAAATTAAAAATAAAAAATATTAAGAGACTAAAATAAAACGAGTAAAAATATAATCTTGCCTTAAAGCTATTATGGGAATGGGCTCCAGCCGCATTTGTTGCTTTATATTATTTGATTTGATTTCCATATACGTATAGGTCAACAACTCCCAAGAATTTTCAAGACAATCTCAACAATTTCCAAATACAGAAAAGCATTTTGTCCCATTAATTTTCATAAAAGATATCCCTTGTTCCTTCGCTGACAACCTGGGTCTTTTGTGGGCATAAGTTGATCCTTTGCTTAAGGTTACAAATCATAAATGTGTGCTTTAGTTGGTAACAATTCACAATTTTCCTTTTATAATAATCGATCCCGTAGTCCATACTTTAATTTAAAGTTAGGTAAAAGCACAATTTTAGTTCCTTAATTTTAAATTAAATTTTATTTTAGTTTCTTAATTTTATTTTATTTTCTTTTAATCCTTTTACTGTCAAAATACAATAAAAAGTTTCTTCATTACTAATTCTATTAATTATGTTAATAGAAAATATTGATAAAGAATTTCCAAATGCTAATAAAGTATTTTCAAATATTCACATATTTATCTAACTTATTTTTTGTAATAAAAAATATTAAAATTAATGTTTGGTTAGAAGTTGGTTATTTGTAATTATTTATTTTTAATTTTTTTAATTTAATTTAAAAATATTTTAAATCTAAGATTAATGAATAAATAATGATATTAAATACTTGACAATGAAAATTAACCTGTGTCAATATTAAATAACATTTTGTGTTGATTTTGGGTTAGCAGTGTTAGTAATGGAGAAACTTTTAATTATATTTTGAAAATTAAAAATAAAAAAAGTTAAGGAATTAAAATAAAATTTAATATAAAATTAAATGAGCAAAAATATAATTTTGTCTTAAAGCTATTATGGGAATGGGGTCCAGCCACATTTGTTGCTTTACATTATTTGATTTGATTTCCATATAGATATATATATATATGTATATGTATATATAACTCTCTTGTGATTTGTCATTATTTATCCTAAAAAAAGATATTTGTTTGTTTTGTCTGGCAAAACAAACAATATCTTAAAAAGAATTTTTATTTTAAAATTTTTACATGGATACAGTCTGGTCCCCACATTAGTGAAAAATATGCATATGTGAATCTATCATTTAGATATTACTTTCTTTGAGTGGTTTTTCCATTTACTGTTAGTCTAAAAAAATTAATTAGGTTTATACATTTTTTCCTTTATTGAAATAGAAGAAAAATAATATAATAAAGTTTGAAATTTATAAGGGTAGTTTAAACAAATGCATTATGTTTTACTAAATTTAGACTATTTAATATTTTTCTTAATAAGTTGCACATAACCTTAAACAATAATAGATATTTTGAAATGGAGGTAGTAATAATTGATAAAAAAACACATCTAATCATACATAACTACCAACTAGCAAGTACATAATACTATATTAAAATAGCATGAGAGTTAATTTATTTTTTAAATTTAGAACTACATAAGTATCAAGAAGCAAGAAAACCGTGGGAAAGAAGGAAGAAAGAGCACAACAGTTGTAGGTAAGGAAGGTATATCAGGATTAATGGAGAAGGAACATCTTGAGCCAGTAGGCAGAATACTTGAGATATCTTTTAAGATTGTTCTTGAAATCCACATATGTGATTCCAAATCGAACGGTGTAACCAGCATCCCATTCAAAGTCATCAAAAAATGACCATGCATAAAATCCCTTCACCTTTACCCCATCCCTGCATCCAAATCACAGATTAGTTACTTTAATTACTATTAATATAGATCTCCTAATTAATTGTGGTTAGGCTTTAAAATAAATTCCACAAAATTTTCATACTTATTCTTCAAAAAACTATTAAACTATTGTACTTCATAAACATTCTCTTCAATTATTTTTATTGTTAAGAAATGATAAGATCTTACTTCTATTTTAAGAACTTATACATGACCTCCCCCAAAATAAAAAAGTTGATTATACAAACTTTCATTGAGTTTTGATAAGATAACACATGCTTCTACTCTATTTTTAGGAAAAATTTGTGAATATTTTGAAAATAAAAAGGATATGTCTTTTTTACGTCAACGAAATTCGGGGGTCGTTTGTGTGATTTATTCTTTATTCTAAGAAAAATTTGTATTTTAAACATGTAGGAAAAGTTTGTGTAATTTTAACCATAAAAAAGAATTTGTGCTCATTTAAAAAAAGATTAATGGAAATGTGTGTAATTTCAACAAGATTTCATGAAATTTTATTTAATTTCTATATATGAAATATATTCTTGATATATAGACATCTATTAATTAATTGTAATACCTTTTAGGAAACACTTAAATATTTCTCAAAATAATTAGTTAATTTCTTTGCTATTATAATATGTCACTCACTTGATAGCTTGCAGAAGATATCTGAGATGACCATCATAATATCTAATTCTGATACCATCCTTGATGGCTTCTTTCACAGGTTTAGAGGCATTGTTTGCCTCAGCAACTCCTGCAAAATTTAAAATATATATTATGTCAAAAAATAAATCACTAGAACTAAGAAATAGGTGAAAGAAAGATTTTCAATTTATTACAAATAGAGAAACATAGATATAATTTATTATATTGGAAAAGAAAACCATGAACCATTTGGGTTAAATAGAAAAAATTCAATTTCTCTTAAATAGAGCTGAGGGTTTAAACCTTGTAAATAAAAAAAAATCACATTGGAGAAACTATCTCTAATTTGGTCTAATAATGCTCAAGTCATGTTCAATAGTACTAAATACTAGATACTTGTCTTAAAAAATACTCTCTTCAGTCTTATATAAAGAATCTTTTGTTCTGATCCTAAATATAAAATCTTTTACAATATACGATGTACTATTTATTATATATTTCTAAAAAATGTTTCTATTTAATGTATCCAAAGAGAGAGAAAAATAAATTAAATAAGGGTAGTTTTGGAAAAATATTGAGATTTTTGGAGAAAGGAAAAATATTGAGATTTTTGGAGAAATCTAGATAGTTAATTAGTTTTAATTCTAATTCTTAATTCACATGATTCGGTTAAAAGGGTCTTATACTAAGGATTAGAGGTAGTAGTATAGAATTAATAATTTTTCTTAATTACCATTTTCAGTGATGTAAATGAGTGGGTCCTTGTAGTTGTCCTTGACATACAACAACAGCTGGTGGAGTCCCTTGGGATGTATGAAAAGCCAACTTAATGCTGTCTGCAAAACCATCCAAAAACTTCGGTCTTTATTTATCCATACGTTTACTCACCAACTACCACATGCATTTATTTTTAATCAAGCACCAAACTTTTAAGTGTTTGTTTAATTAAAGTTCAAAGAAAAGAGATTTTTTTCTGATCGAAAGCTTAAAATCACCTAATGTAGGTAACAAGTAGCTAAATAGTCTGAATATCTACTTTTTTATACACACACAACGCACACATAAACTCTTCAATGTGAGACTTGTAATATTAGGACTAGAAATAGTAAAGAGAAGAAGAATATGTACCGGAGTACCAACAGGGACACCATTTCTCACAGCTGAAATCAAAAGAAAACGATGTGACTTTTGTGTTATATATAGTCCATATAATTATTTATACTCTTTGGGAAAAATAATTACCAGAGAGAGTGGTTTGCATATCAGAAGTGTAACTCCTATTAACAGTACTGGTTAATGGAGCATTTTCTGCATAATTGGTTGTATAATAATTGATACCAAGAAAATCATAAGATCCTTTCAGAATTTCTGATTCTGCTTTTGTGAATTTTGGCAGTCTGTCTCTCACTATAGATCTCATGCTCTGGGGATAATCTCCATATGTGATGGGATGAGCATACCTATACCAACAAAATTAATGAATTATATATATATATATATATATATTAATTGCTTCCAAGCTTGTGCTTTTTATTGTTGTAACTTAATTGTAATCAATAATTAGGTAGTGTGATAATATATAAACATGTTTTTAATGCTCAAAAGTGAGAGTAACAAAAAGATAAGAGAAAATTCATTATGTAGTCTTTGAACTATACATTAATTTGTAATTTGCTCCTTGAACATCAAATTATTTTAAGTTACCCCCAAACTTTTATTAAGTTAGTACATAATTCCTGAACTTTTGAACTTTTTTTTCTTATAGATCCACCGTTGCCTTTCTTTTGCAACTCATTTAATCGTGTGCCAAATCATTTTCCACATGTTCCCTCGGTGAGTCATGCATGTTAGCTATTGTCGGATGTTGTCATGCCTGTTTAATGATAGAGACTAAATCACCAATAAACTAAAAGTTCAGGGAGTGATTTTAAAAAAATTGAAGTTCATGGACCAAATTATAAATCGATATATAGCACTTAGGTACTAAATGATTAACTTTTCCAAAAGGTAAAATATAAGCTCTTTTTTTTTCACACACATACCATCCGAACCAAAAGTCCAGAGCTCGATTTGCAGCCTCACGATTGGCAAGAGTGTTTGATTTTGGCTCCATCCAATGAGTCACTAATGTGATTCCAATTTCTCCTTTTTGATATCTCTGTTTATAGTATATATAAAACACGCACAAGTGGTACGTCAATTGATCATCCTACATTTCCTAGTACGTTTCTTAATTAATCAATATAACATGTATATTAATTACTTAAATCATTGTATAAAATGGAGTTTCGTTGTAGTGAAAAAGGTAACCTGATATTTGGCCTTGTACAATCTAACGGCAGCACCATGAGCAAGAAGTAAGTGGTGGCCAACAAGGTAGGGCTCAGTGGCTGAGTTGCCGGAGGTGCAGTTTCCGATGTGGTTAGAACATCTTCCCGGTGGGAAGATGCCGGTATTGTAGCCATTGTTACTGTACCCATATGGTTCATTTAAAGTAACCCAATGCTTTACTCGATCACCAAAAGTTTTGAAGCAAAAATCAGCATAATCTCGAAAGTCCTCCCTAGATTAATTATACAAAAATTAAATTAGAAAAAAATTAAAAAAACGCATATATAATTGGGACAATAATTAACTGGTAATTCAATTTGTGTATCTTACACTATTTTAGGACTAAGAAATCCACCGTATTCATCTTCTAGGGCTTGTGGTAGATCAAAGTGGAAGAGAGTAATAAAGGGTGTTAAGCCTGTATACAATAATTAAGAGTTTAGAATTATTCGATTTCACAATTTTGAATTATCCATTGAGGCTTTTGTAAGTATTATATTTCAATTTTTTAGTTCTTACAAATTTATTTATCACACTTAAAGAACTCATAAAAAAAGAAAAGAACATGTTAGAGAGAGAGAGAGTTGACCATTGGCAATGAGCTCATTGATGACGTTGTTGTAGAACTTCACTCCTAAATAATTGACCTTTCCCTTCCCCTCTGTAGGAAATTAAGTTTCATTTGTTCAAATCACTTTTAAATTTCAACATTAATTAAGTAAGATCAAAGAAAAATATTGCTATCATTATTTAAAACTACAGGATATATGTGTGTGTGTATAAAGTTCTTACTGGGGAATATTCTAGGCCATGAGATGGAGAATCTGAAGGAATCCAACCCTATGTTTTTCATTAATCTTATGTCACTCTGCAACATGCCATTCACAAATTTGTTCACAAAAATATTAATAGCATTAATTATTCGTATCCATGGTTGTTGGGCAAAGAAATTAATTATTCGTAACTCTACATACATAGAAGTGGGGTGTGTGTGTGTGTAAATCAGAAACAAAATTTGTTCAGGAGCACCTTGTATTGATGATAAAAATCATCTGCAACAGCACCACTGCTGTGATCCAAGATCTTTTCTGTACATCAAGATTCATTTTGTGGTAATTAGGATCGATCTCAATTTCCACTTGGCATACTTATATAGATAATTATACATTAATACAAAAATCAATTTCTACTATACTCTTTTACATCAATAAAAATGCTAGCTAATGTAAGAAAAAAAGTGACTGGTGACAATTTTATAAGTAAAGCTTTTTATGGGGTTATTTAGAACCACGTTGGGAAACCCCAAAATGTGGTTCCAGCGGAAAGCATCACTCCCAATGTGGTTCCAAAGAAGCCCAAAATTGTATGTCTATTTTCTACATCGATTGTTAATTACTATACAACCGATGTAGAAACCTCTTTCTCCGCTGGTTAGGATAACGGTAATTGCGTTAATTGTATGTTTGTGGCAAATATAATTTTAACCAACTTAAACATGGTTTTATTGTAGGAGTGATGTATACATATATGGAGTGAGTGGAAGAGAAAGTTATAGACATATAGTGAACCTGGGTGCTGCTTAGTGAAGGTGTCCCATATGCTTGGTCCTCTGCCATCTATATTTGCTCCTCCTTCTGACTGAAATATCATCAAATTTTCATCACCAGAAGGAAAAAAAGAGAATATTACATAAAGTTATATGTAAAGAGTTACATATTCCTACTACTTTATTGAGCACAATAGAAATCAAGAAAGAAGACAATGAAGCCATTTTCAATCTTAATATTATCTGATGAGATAATTAGAATGCAGATACCTGATAAGCAGCAGAACCAGCACCAAACACAAAGGAAGAAGGAAAAAGGGTTCTATTGAATGGCACTGAATAATGACTTGGCTTAGCACTCTCAGTGCCATCGATCGCCACCAAGAAGAAGAAGAAGAAGAAGATGGGCGAAACAGCTTCAAGTCTCATCGCTGACAGTGCTGTGGTCCTTTGCAATTCAGCAGCTTGAAGAAGCACTTGTATTTAAAATACCAAAGGTTGAGGTACTTAATTAATTATTTATTATTAGTTGAGTCAGCAATAATATACAGTCGTCTTCATAATAAAAATTACTTCGTTCCTTTTCAAGCTTCCTTATTAATTATGATAATGTATTTCGAGATTACAGAGAATTTCACGTGATTTTCATCTTTTCCATTCTCTTTCTTTCGGATATATGCTGACTATTTCTCTAGAATGATTAGTGAACCAATTTCTTGGTATTTTCTCTTTTCATCATTTTCTTCTTTGTTTTTGAACTGTTTCTAGAGGGCCTTATCGCATTCTATCTTACGATAAAGGTTGCCTTAATTTCTACGTTCGGTACCCCCATTTTAAAAAAAAAAAAGTTTCAACATTCGATTTATCATTTGAATTTAAAAAATTTAACTAAGTAAAATAAATAACAATCTTTTTATAAATTAATTCTTGGTGGCCTCATCTTGATCGATCTTCTCCAGCTAATATATCCGATTATTCTTATCTGTTCTGTTTATTCAAAACCCAGCAAGTTGTCCAATATGGTGTTTTTTAACATGGTTGGTTAATTAAAATATATATATGGTGTTTTTCAATCGGCTGAACTTTCTACCATCTACAAATGATTATATAGAATGTAATAAAGATTAAAAATTTAAAAAGGAAAGGGAAGGTATATTTAATTCATTTTCGTACTTTGGGTTACTAATTTATTAGCCTCTCCAATCTTAAATATAAGATATTTTTTAAAATATGATATAATATTTACTATATATTTTCAAAAAAATATCTATATTTAATTCTTTTCTAAGTGACAAAAAGATAAGAGTAGTTTTAGAAAAATGTCTTAATTTTAAAAAAAAATCAAGATAATTAATTTATTTTAATTAACTCTTATATTTAATCCGTATAATTTCATTAAAAGGTTCTTATTTTAAAAATTGAAGGGATGGATTATCTTCTTAATTAGATACACAAACTGAAAAAGAGAATTTTTTTTTTAATTTGGCAGTAACTTGGTTAAGTGGTGGTTGATGTGTGTAAGAAAATGGTTTTAATAATTATTTTTTGTGAGATCAATGATGTAAATTTTGAAACAGATAGACAGAAAAAAAAAACAAAAAGAATTTTTGCCCAAATTATTTTCGTTAAAATATTAGGGTCTGACACTTTCTCTTGATTATTTTCTTACATGTTTTTTATAGAAGTCTTGCTTTCTATGTTTGATTACATTGCCGGCATCACACTTCAGAGTTCAGATCTGAGGAAATCTTTCCCGAACAACGACTGCATATAAAATATTACGAGTCCCAAGAAACAGATCCAATGAAATGAATGATAACCCCACTGCCCTAAATAATAAAAATACTGAAATCAAATCTGATAGAGACCATAATCTTACTTTATATATATATGGTTGACCAAAAAAAAAATACTTATATATATATATGTGTGTGTGTGTGTGTGTTCTAGTTCTTAAATGTAACATGCATTTTACAAATTTATAGAACATTAACTGTTGTATTTTGAAAATAAAAATAAAAATTACATCAATTTTAATTATTACAAATTTAATGACAAACTTTCACGTAAAACAGTTGAAAATTATTTATATTTTGAATAATAAAAAACCTTTTAGAATGTTCTCTAAAAATAACAACAAACAGAATATATACATATATATGTTTAAGGGTAAATTAGGTATATGAAAATTCTAAGTATTAAACACTTAAAAACTTATTCGCAAAATTCTGGCCAAAAAAATACTTAGTCAGAGAATATTTAAGTATATAAAATATGAAAATTTAAAATAGATTTATTCTAAATATAATAAAAAAAAGTTTCGAAATGCAAATAGCATAGAAATGTTCCGTTTTCGTTGGGAGGCCCGTACTTCACCTACATTATATATATATATATATATATATCTCTCTCTCTCTCTCTCTATATGACTTCTTATTAATTATAATATATATAAACAATTATAATGTCTTCATTCAAAAGCCACATGAAATTAAGGTTAGGTGTCTTTTATTGAACGGCACATCATTTATGATTTTAGTATTGGCAATCCATTTGAACGATGTAATTCTAATTATATATTTGCCATATGTGTTGAATGTGAATGGATTTAATACAATTTGTAGATTTTCAATTTAATATAATCGATTTTTTAAAAACTATAATATAATACAATGCATAGTGTACTGGAAATTATAAATTGAGAGTTGATTGTAATTTTAAAAAAATAGAATTGATCCTAATTTTTTTTGCATAGAAGGTTATCGTCGGAATAAAAAAATAAATTTGATAGTTCTTATGAAAATAATATATATAGCAATGTTTATTTTTGAAAAAAAAAGCAATATTTCTTTATTTTCGAGAGATACGCTGCAAGTCAAAGATATGGGCACTTGGGCCTCCGACGCTTTGGCAACTTGCAATTCAGAAACTACATTTAGTTTTTAAAAAATATGGTCTAGATCTAAAATTAATTTTTATTAAAAATAAAAATAAAGAAGTTCAAAGCTGGAAAGTTTATATTATATATTAATATTGATTCGAAAAATTGCATATCACCTAAAAAAATGTATAGTGGCACCCACTGGCTTCAATGACATATTGACAACCGTGGGTATGGGATGCAATCATGCTTCTCCCTCTCTCTCTCTGTTTTTTTTTTTTGGTTTTGGGCAACACTAAATAAGGGCATATTTCGTTAGAGGATTTTGGATCAACGGAGAGGGAATTTCACTTTCCTTCCTTAGCTACGTCCAAACAAATATTTGGTACAACACTACAACCAAGCGAATGCGCAGGGCGGAAAAAAAGCAGCATGGCTGTTCCAGCAAACGGAGTAAATGCAAAACGCTCGAGGGTGGAAAGAAAGCTTATTCCGTAAAACGGGGAGGAAGAGAAAAGTACCAAAATGCCCAGAACTTTGTTGAACAAGTACTTTGCCAATAAAAATGATTGTCACACCTGAAAATGCGATGTGGATGGCGCGGGAAATAGAAATAAAAGAAAAAGGAAAAAAATCGGCCCGCACGACGAAGGCGGATTTCTGAGGGAGTTGCCACCAAAATTTTAAGGGAAATTTTGGAAAACTGAAATAATAAAACAAAAAGGACAAGGATGATCTGTGAATCAAAGTTGAGTTCGGGAGTACGATTGTGAGTGAGGAAGGTATTAGGTACTCCCACAACACCCGTTCTTAGGAACGGTTACCTTAAGTTGATCATGCAATTTTTATGGCTTTTTACAAATTTGTTTTAGTTGCCCTTTTACCATTCACATGCAAAAATAAGTATATATATAAAAAAATAAGAGAAATGTAAGAAAAATAAAATGAAAATATGAAAAGTAGGAAAAACAAAAATAAGAGAAAAATATTATTTATTTACAAAAGTGAACTTGACCCAGAATGAGAGTCTGGGGCCTACGTACCCTGCGATAGGGATCAAAGTCGACGTAGTTCGGACTAAAAATATGTGTCACTGGGTTGATATTTTTTATTATATATTTTCTTTGAAAAGAAGGGCTAATAGAAAATAATTTTGTCTTTCCACAAAGAAAACTGTCGCACCCGGAAAAATGCGACGAAAGGAAAAAGAGAACAAATCTGGATTTCGAGTGAAAACCGACTTGTGAGGAGTCGCCACCAAAATTTTGAGGAAAATCTTGGGAAACCGAATTAAAAAGGAAAGGATAGTCTGCGTAACCAGAGCTGGATTCGGGAGTCGATTGTGCGTGGGGAAGGTGTTAGGCACCCCACGACACCCGTTCCTAGGAACGGTTACCTTACGTTGATTGCGTAAATTAATATGGCTTTAAAATATATTTTGGTTTTCCTTTTATAATTCACATGCCAGAAAGTAGGTAGAGAAAAAAGAAATTAAGAAAATTTGGATAATAGAATAAGGACAATAAATTACTTTAGAAATTAAGGAGATTTAAAAAATGAGAAAAAAGGGATTTAAGAAAATAAATTGGGAAATATTTATTAAATTAAGGGGAAAACACCAAATAAACCAGAAAATATTTATTTATTTACAAAGGCGGACTTGACCCAGGATCAGAGCCTGGGGCCTACGTACCCTGCGATGGGGATCAAAGTCCACGTAGTTCGGGACTAAAAATGCGTGTCAGTTTGTTGATATTATTTTTTTTTTGCAATAAGAGAAAGTTAATGGAAAATAATTTACCTTTTTGCAAACAAAATAATTTTCTGAGATTGAGTTGATGTGTTTTAATTTGTAAAAGATAATTTAATCTCGCTTACTTATTCTTATTTTATTTTGTTTTGAAAACATTTCTTTTCTTTTTTTTGAAAATGCACTTATTTGACTTTTAACTTTGAAAAATCATTGTATTTTATTTTCTATTCTTTTGAAGACTTTTCTTTTTTCTTATTTTTTTTTATTTTTAATATAAAAATGAAAACCAATTTATCTGGTGTAGACTCACAGTCATGCCCGATAAAACGATTCCTGAATTACCTGCGAAGGCTCCGAAACCTCGTGGTATAAAGGTTTTATTAATCTTTAAAGCAACACTTGAGAAAATACTACAATATATTTTTTAAATGAAAATTTTATTATATGTTTTTAGATAAAATTGGAGAAAAACTTGATATCGTAATTTATTTTTTATGAAATATAATTATTTCCTTAAAAAGAGTCATTTAACTGTTATATCTATGTAAATTCGCAATCTCACGCAATAACTCAGTAAACTTACATACCTGCATGAGTTCTAAAAACTCACGTGGCGTAGTTATGTGTGTCAATCATTTATTTACTTATTTTATTGTTTTATTGTCTTATTTACTTTTTATAAGAAAAAGATATTTTAAAAGGAAAGGTCATTGGGACCAATTATAAATATATTTTTTATAATACACTCGCGTAGCCCCGTAGACTCACGCGGTGTGATCATTTTAGGGGTCTGCGAAAGCTCTAGAAACCTTCGTGAACAATTCTAGATATTCCCACTTGTAAGTATTTCTTTTATTATTTCATTTACTTTTTAGAAAACAATAACATACGAAAAATTATAACCCAGAGGACCACAAGATAAGACTACTTAAATTTGCTCTACGAAAAATAAAGCGTGTAGTAGACAGTGAAGTTGTGAATTTAACCACGAATCAACCAAGACGGAACAACCCACACACATAATTCATGTTTGGGCCAACAAATTTCGTAACGTTAGGCTCATAAGAAAACAGCCCCAAATACTCCTAACAACTTCCCAAGCCCAAATTTATAAGAAAACAGACAAGAGTATTGAAACAATTTTTCCAACCCAGATTCATTAGAAAACAGACCAAAGTACTGAAACCATTTCCCAAACCCAAGCCCATAAGAAAACAGGTTAAAATATTAAAGCAAATTCGCAGGCCCAGAGGTCCTAAAAAATGAGTCAAAGATATTAGAGCCACTTCCTAACAAGTCCAAACATTAAGACAATTTCCCAAAACTCAGGCCCTTTTCTAACAGCATAAAATTCACAATCAAAAACAAACAGGGGTCTTTCAAAGCTTAAACTTCCATCCCCGCATAATGCTCTAGCAGTAAATCATCCAATAATCACAGATTCATTGAGTTAGGGATGGCAAAGCATTCATGGGATTTCCACAATGAATAACCCCGGCGGCATTTTCTAAACCAGTTTAGTATGTAGCTGGAGAACCCAACCAATTGGTGATTAATGGAGACTCAAGCAAGGCTAACAGAACAAATGCTCCCCAGTACAGAAGCTCGAACCAAATCAACAAAAGCATGAACAATATAAATTCAAGATCTCGCAACTCAGAATCATGTTGGAGAAACTACGGAACAGTGAGTGTTAATCGAAAAGGAAGACACAATTAGAACAAAATTACCCAGTCCAGAAGCTCTACTACTCGGTTTCAGACCCTCGGTCTCTCCCCTGCACTACTCTGCTCTCAGAATCCCTGCCTCGGATTTTTTTTTTGTCCCAAAATCTCTAGGGCTCCTTCCTCATCCTCCTTCTCGGCCCCTCGTGCTTGGTATCCCTCTGTTTTCTTCTTCGGGCTCGGCATCCCTCTATTCTCGGTTCAGCCTCTAGTTCCCTCTCCCTCCATTTGCGGCTCAGTCCCCTCAATCTTGCGGTCTCCTCCCTTCGGTTCAGATTGGAGTTCCTCCTCGCCCTCGGTCACCACGGATCTGCCTCCCTTCAGTTCAGATTGGAGTTCCTCCTCGCCCTCGGTCACCACGGATCTGCCTCCCTTCGGTTCAGATTGGAGTTCCTCCTCTGCTCTGCCCTTTCAAGTTTGCTGCTTCTCCTCTCAATCTCGGTTCAGAATGAAGTCCTCGTTCCCTGGCTCAGACTCCCTCTCCCCCTTACTTCTTTCCGGTTGCTCCCTTTTTATTTTCCGTTCTCCTTGGCCAGCTATCCTCGTGCTCCTGTCTTTGCTTTTCAACTCGTCTTCGTGCCGTCTATGCCTCCGGTTCTGGTCTCCCTGCAGCTTTCCTTTTCTTTTCAGTCTTCAGTCTCCCGTTGCTCGGTGTCTGCTGCAGCTTTTGCCTTCGGTCCTGCTGCCTCGCGTGTCTCTCCCTCTTCGGATTTTTTCGTGTCCTCTCCCTCTGGCTTTTCATCTTTTTCTGATTGCCTCTGCTTTTCTTCAGTTCTCGCATGGGTCACTCCTCTGCCTCCCGTTGCCTGCTCCTGTCTTTTCTTTCGGGCCCTGTTGCCTCTGTTTTTTGTTGTTGTTGGAGTTCCTTTGTTGGCCCAGGTCCACGAGCCCTTAATTGGGCTCATGGCACCCTGGGCCAAAATTAACCCCTTTTTTCTTTTCTCTTTAATTAATTAATTTTTTTAATAATTTTTATTATATTTTTTTTGTCGTTGTTGTTATTTTTTTTGTTTATTTTTTTATTTATATTATTTATTATTAACTTTATTTTTTTATTTTCATTTTTTTTATTTTTGTTTGTTTTTTCATTTGGTTTTAATTTTTTCCTTTTATTTTATTTTATTTTTATTTTCCCATTTTTTATTGTTATTATTATTCTTTGTTGTTTTTTTTTTATAACATGCCCGGACAAAATGGGGTGTTCACAAAAATAATTTTCAGAATTGGTTGGTATGTCTTAATTTATAAAAGACAGATTACTTTCCATTATTTGCTTTTTTCATTATATATTTTTGTTTAATCAATTTCCAAAAGAGGAAATATATTTTCCCCAATTTAAAAAATAGGATTAAAGTATCTGTGATTTTGAATATTTTATTTGATTTGAAAAGGAAATATTTGAAAATAAATTTATTTTTTTAAAAACAAAACCAATTGGCTCATGTGATGACTTTATCACTCACACTTACCCATTGATACCTAAGTGTCCACGGTAGATGTCACTCGAGACAAAAAGGCACAAAAAGTTCAAAAGAAAATAAATAAATTTTTTTATTATTTTATTTATTTTTTATTATAAAAATTCTTTTAACACCCATTCATTTATGTAAAAAAGAAGGGTTTAAAAAATGTGATCGTTACATATGTTTTGAAAGATAATAATCAGCATATGTGGTGACTTGATCACTCACAAGTTACTGATTTACGCTTGCGTGCTCACGGTGATGCCACTCGTGGCAAAAGGAAAAAAGCTTAGATAAAATTGAAATGAATAAAGTCAACTTTATATTAGATCATAAAAACAAATATGATTATAATTGTTTTATAGAAAGAAAAGTGGTAAAAGAAATTAAAAAAAATATGACTTTCATGTATATATTCATAGATTATTTATTTTTATTTGTTTTGTTTTATTTTATTTTATTTATTATTATTATTATTTTTTTTTTTTAAGGAAAAGAGTCAATTAGGATCTGTGGTGACTTTATCACTCACAGCTCGCTAATTAACACCTAAATGCCCACGGTGTTACCACTCGGAACATAAAGACCAAAATAAAATTTTGAAATAAAGAGCTCTCATTGAATTATTTATTTTTACTTTTAATAAATAAAAAAATATTGGTGCTCATAAATAAAAATGAAATAAAATAAAATAAAATAAGATTTAGCCAATGTTTATACCATGGCAACTTCTCACTCATGATATAATTGACTGATACTCTATATGCACACGGAGAATTGGTCCCTCGCAGCAAACTCTAAAATAAAGAAGAAAAACCAATGATCAACTAAACATCAGAACTATAAATAAAAATAAAATCAAATACAATTTGTCAATGCGTGTGTGTGCATGTGTAAATTCAAGTAATAGTTCTATTCCACTACAATGAAAACTACATGAAGATAAGAAAGAAGACCAAACTCTTTCGCTTTCTTCCCATTTCTTGCTTTAATGTTCCTCTTCTGCCTTGATGAAGAAAATTGACTCCTTCCAAACTTGATCTCACCTTCCCATAGTGCTCAAAAGAAAATACAAAGGCATTAGTATTTATCTTAAAAATAATTTTCGTGGTCATGAACAATAACAAATTTCTCAAGCACATAAATGGTCAAATAGGCATACCATTGGCTTTAAATTAGTACCAATGCACTTGCCACAGTAGCAACAGGTTTCCCATCAATATTCATGGATTATATCAAAGTTCAAAGAACATCCCTTTGAATATATATAGTTCACACTAACAAAGCCAACCACATCCTAAATGCTTCACATCAGTAGGTTGAGAATGAAACATTGAATGAAAGGGTTCAATCTAGATCTTGATGGGATATAGGATAGGAAATCTGCTTTAGTCCTTTATAACATGAGAATGTCTTGAATATTTAAAGAGCACCTTCAATTAAATGTTATCCACCTTCTGAAATCCCAGCAGGAATGATAAAGGCTTGAAAGGCAAACTAAATACTTGGTAAATACCATCTCTTAATCCAATAAACTCTCACAAGCATTTTAGCATACACTTAGAAGGCACACTTTAAAAGGACCACAGAACTGGATTCACCATTCTATCATGAGCATCAAATGTGAGAGCGAGTACTTGAAGGCAACACTCAACATCATACATCAAGTTTTATGCATATTTGTAGATTAGAAAATATACAAAGCAAGCGCAAACAATTACTTTCAAATTCACTAAAACTCATGGTGGGTTAAGAGGACAAAATAATCACAATAATACAGCACTGCCATATGCTAAACTTTGACCAACTAGTAATGAAAGAAAACAGAGCACATTTGAAGCATAACTATAGACTAGATCTTTAAGGTAGATAATATTCACTTCAGTTTAATCCAATCTGTGACCAACGCATTTTATCAACACCAAATTAGTACATTCCTACGGCACAGAACACAACGACCTTTCTAAATGGAAAGAAGCTCAAAAAATTCATAAAATACAAAGCACAAACAAGCAATTGCTTGCAGATTTCACCAAACACAGGTTAAGAGAACAAAAATCAAAACAACACATTACTATCCTGGTACAAAATTTCGACCCACTAGAAAACAGAGTACCTAATCAAACAATAATAGCAATCAGCATTTACCCAAACAAACCGCAATAGAAATCAATTTCGCACGTGGCTGCCTTCCTCCTTCCAATTTCGCACGCTCCCTCTGTGTCTCACGCGGCCCACGGTGGCTCCCTCTGTTCAGATCTCCCTCGGTCAAGCCCTCTCGCGGCCCCCCTCTCGATAGCGTGGCCGAGCTTGGCCACCACACTGGCGCTTCTCCGAGGCTCCTTTGGTTCTTCCCTCTCCAGCCCTTTCTCTTTCGCAGCCACGACTCCTCCCTTGGTCTCACACTCACGACCACCTTCCATTTCGCAGCCGTGACTCCTCCCTCGGTCTCACACTCGCGGCCGCTTTCCCCTGCCCTCTCTCGGCTCTCACGCTCACGGCCACTCTCCTAGCTCCCTCTATCCCGCTGTTCAGCCTCCATCGAGGCTCCCTCCATTTCTCGGTCTCCTCTCTGCTTTTCCTTCTCCTTCTTTCAGCTCCCCTCGATCTCTCTTTTCTCCTTTTTTCTTCGGCACCCATGCTCCAGATCCCTCCCCTCTCCTTTCTATGCGTCCCCCACTGCGTCCTTTTCTTTCGGTCTCTCGTGCCCTCTGTTTTTCTTCTTTACTCGCGGCCCCTCTGTCCCAAGTTCCCTCTCTCTCCTATCCTCTTCTTCTTTTATTCTCAATCGCCCCCCATCCCTTGCTCCCCCGCGGCCAGTCCCTGTTTTCTTTTTTTCTCTCGCGGTCCCCACTCCCTTTCTTTATTTTCTTCTTCGCGGTTCTCCGCTTCCCCGTGCCTCGCGTCCTCAGCCCTAACTCCCTCTGTTTCAGCCTCACACCCGTGGCTAGCTCTCCTCTGTTTCAGCCTCACGCCCGCGGTTCTCCTCTCAACTCGCGGTCAGCTCCCTCTCTGTGCTTTTTCCTCATTTCACAGTCTCAGCCGCGGCCTCCTTCCTTTTCACAGCTTCCCTCTTTTCCTCGGACACCGCAGCTCTCCACGCCTCACGCTCGCGGCTTCCTTTTTTTTTTCTCGCGGCCTCTCTTCCCTCTTTTCTCTGCCTCCCACCTCCTTTCTACGCGTGATACCTGAGCCCTAAAGGGCTCAGGTAATTTTTGGGCCTAAGCCCTCACATGGGCTCAGGTCCACTTTTCAGCCCAAAGTAAAACAAAAAATCTTTTTTTGTTTTGTTTTTCTTTTTTTTTTCTTTTAATTTTTTTTTCTTTTTTTTTTCTTCTTCTTTTTTTTTTTATGTTTCCAATTATTTATTTATTCATTTATTATCATATTTTTTTACTTTTATTTATTATTATTATCATTATATATATATATATATATATATATTTTTTTTTAAATTACCCGGACAAGATACGGTGTTCACAATGATAATTCTTATTTTTTTTTTACTTAATTAAACATATTTCTTGTGATGAGTCTGACATGTTTTTTAATCATAATCTAACATGCTTATAATCAATTTGGATCTTTATAATTCATGCAATTAAGAGACATAAACATAAACATAGTAGTGAATTCATTTTAATAAAGCTCACCATAAGAGAAGTCAAACAAAAAATAAAAAAATTTCTCTTTATTGTAGGAGCCTCCCTTCTTGTCTATGTGCAAGTTTCTTTCTTGGCATCTACCTCCCCGGTGTCTACCGACGGGGGGAGAGTCCAAGCTTGTGCTGGATGTTTGACTTTCCTTCCTTTCCTATACTTTGTCTTGGTGTGGTGGCGACAAGTGGTGGGAGATTTGTGGTTTGTGAAGGTACTTGGGGTCTAATAGCTGAAGATTTTTGCAGATTGTTGGATCAAGGGCGGACAGGAAAGTAATTGCTGGTTTATCTTTTTCTGCTATCTTCATCAGACCAGTTTCTTCTTTTGTGCGGCTTTTGTTCGGTAGATTTTTTAAAATCCCCTTCATCTCTTGGGGTTTATGTGGCTCCCTTGCTAATAAATTAAAGCGTATGGGATCGTTAGGATGGTTCGTTAACCCCTACCCCTATTGATGGCGTTGATAGTTATGTTACTCTCTACTGTGGTGATGGTGGTGGCTGGCGATACTGGTTCCTGGTGGTGTCGACTTGTGTAATTTTTTTCTCTTTTTTTTTTGTCATGGTAGCTAGCGTTTGTATGTCTTCCTCTGCAATTTAAGGTTTTTTATGTTGTTGGACTTAGGAATTTTGTGCTGTTGATTTTAGGTTTTGGACTTATCTTTGTTTAGGTTTTACTTTTGAACTGTTTATTTTTTAAATATAATTTCATCTTGTTTGGAGAAAAAAAAAAGGCTCACCATTATGTTATATCTATTTTTTTTCCAGTTATTATCCGGTTAAAGAGGATCATATTTAATTTATGCCTCCAATGTTTCAACATGAATTTTTTTTAAATGTTAATCTTTTTGTGGGATCCAATGTATCAAAAACTAATCCTAGTGTCAAGTCCACGTTTGGATCATTTTTTGTATATATGACCATTTGAGATAATTGAATAGCTCATATATAATTATAATAGTACTAAACTGGGACTTGATTTATTTAAAACTGAAAAAAGTACATGACCATTAATACTCCCTTATTTGATTTCGGTGATTCGGATTATATTCATCAGATCATAGTATACACTAATGGAGGAGGAACATCATGAGCCAATAAGCAGAATATTTGAGGTATCTTTTAAGATTGTTCTTGTAATCCACATAAGTAAGCCCAAATCGGACTGTGTAGCCAGCATCCCATTCAAAATCGTCAAAAAATGACCATGCATAATACCCCTTCACCTTCACCCCATCCCTGTAACAAATATAACCAAAACAAATTTTCATAATTTTATTCAATATATATACATCTATTCAGTATATGAACAAGAATTTATTATACAATAATAAATAAATATATCTTACTTGATAGCTTGAAGAAGATTTCTGAGATGGTTATCATAGTATCTAATCCTCACACTGTCCTTGATCGCTTCTTGAACTGATTTTGACGCATTATTTAATTCAGCAATCCCTGAAATTTTCCACAAACAAATTAAATAAAACAATATATCTATAATTAAAATTAGACAAAGCCATTTATACTTTTTAACTAAACTATAATGTAGCATTCTTATGTTGCTTATATATGAAAGCAGGTCATGAGAGTGTTTAACATGTACTTACCATTTTCAGTGACGTAAATGGGTGGGTTCTGGTATTTGTCCTTTATGTACAACATAAGTTGATGGAGTCCCTTGGGACTGATATAAAGCCAACTCAAAGCAGTCTACAAATTACGGCAAGTAGTTAGAATTCGTCAATTAGGGTTTTCTCTAATCATGCGATTTGTGTTATATATATGTAAAAAGATAGATGCAGTGATAAATGAGACTTACTATTATGTCTATCTTTTTTCAGTTCTATACATGAGTTGTATGATTGTAAAGAATGTGGATATATGTTGAGAAAAAGAACATACCGGGGTACCGACGAGTAGACCATTTCTGGAGGCTGAGATCGAAAGAAAAAATGAAGTGAGTTTAGGTATTAATTAGTTCATTAAGTTTTGAAACATAAGGTCTTTTTTTTAATTTAATTTAATTACTTACTTGAGAAAGTTACTTGCATATCAGAAGTGTAACTCTTATTAACAATGCTGGTTAAGAGGGAATTTTCTACATAATAAGTGGTATAATAATTAACACCAAGAAAATCATAAGATCCTTTCAGAATTCGTGATTCTGTTTTTGTGAATTTTGGTAATCTATCTCCCACATACGACCTCATGCTCTGGGGATAATCTCCATACGTAACGGGGTGAGCATACCTGCACAAAACGATCAATTTGCTTCAACCACAAATTTAATATGTAATAATAATATTACTAAAATATAATTAAACAAATAAATTAATCTGAATCGTTCAACTTTGATCTGAACGGTTCAGAACAACAATGAAGAAGAAAGAAGGCATGATGAAGAGAAACTAGGCTCGTGTTTTATCTCACTTACCATCCTAAGAAAAAATCCAAAGCTCGATTTGCTGCCTCATGATTGGATGCAGTTTCGGACTTTGGCTCGAACCAATGTGTTACTAGTGTGATTCCAATCTTTCCTTTTTGAGTGGCCTACAATTACATTAAACAATTGAGTATACTATATATATATATATATAATATTTGGAAGAGTTTAATGAAGAATTACAAAAGTTAGATCAACATGCAGAGCGGGAAGAATATGATTTTAAAGGGAACCTGATATTTGGATTTGTAGAGTCTAACAGCAGCAGCATGAGAAAGAAGGAGGTGGTGGGCCACTAGATTGGGCTCCCTGGAGGAGTCGCCGACGGTGCAATTTCCGACGTAGTTTGAACACCTACCTGGTGCAAATGTGCCCCCATTGTAGCCATTCACACTGAATGAGTATGGTTCATTCAAAGTAGCCCAGTTCTTCACCCTATCTCCAAATGTTTTGAAGCAGAAGTCCGTGTACTCTCGAAAATCATCCCTGAAATTATAATCAATAAGTTAGAAATACACTTATGCTAAAAGTATAGCTTATCAATGAGTCCATGATCTTCAATTAATACTTGTAACAATGAATTTAAAGTTTTATATTTTGTGTAATTCCTCAAAATTTGAATCATGTGCGAATTATTTTATACCCTTTAAAATTTGACAATAAATTACTAAACTTAACCTAGGCCGTTAATTAATTCATTATATTATATATGTGTGTGACATATTGGAAAAGTAATATCAATATGTACATGACGAAAGTACAGGTGAATTATCAGTAAATATCTTGAAATTACGAAGATTATTTGTACAAAAAAAAAAAGATTTTCAAGATGATACAGATCTTGAGATTGAATGGACAATGGTGCGCTACTTACACTACTATAGGACTTCGAAATCCACTGTATTCATCTTCAAGAGCTTGAGGAAGATCCCAGTGAAAGAGAGTGACAAATGGTTTTAATCCTATAGATATCCAGAATAATAAGTCAACAAATATGAAAAAGATTCCCATTCATTTTAAAAGTTTAGGTTATTACATAATAATAATAATAATAATAATAATAATAATAATAATAATAATAATAATAATAATAATAATAATAATAATAATAATAATAATAATAATAATAATAAGAGTTTGCAGAAAATTAATTAAGTGAACTGATAATCACAAAGAGAGACCATTTGCTAGGAGTTCATTGATGACATTGTTGTAGAATTTGACACCCAAGTAATTCACTTTTCCCCTGCCCTCTGCACAAAAACAAATAATTAACTATTTTTTTTAAAAATGCCTTTAAACATTATGAATATATATCATGAAAGAAATATATATTGCCACCTTAGTTAAAATTTCATAACATAATTTTTAATTAAATTATCTTAATTGGCAGCGTTTAAAAAGAAAAATATATCCTACCAGGGAATATTCTAGACCATGAGATGGAGAACCTAAAGGAGTCCAACCCAATATTTTTCATCAGTTGTATGTCACTCTGCAACATAAATGAATAAAATATATCAATATCAATGCCCATCCAATATGTAATGTAAAATTTATTATATCAAATCACAATAAATGTGAAAAATAATGAGCACCTTGTAGCGATGATAGAAATCGTCAGCCACAGCACCAGTGCTCTGATCGGCGATCTTTTCTGCTCATATTACACAACGAAAATTAATTCTGTATATTTTAAGATCTGATCTTGCACATTAAATCTACATAGCTAATTGAGCCTTTCATGATATACAATGATATTCAAGATCACATCTAACATTAATAATATGATTGACGAAAATAAAAAAAGACCTTAATAACATGAAATACAATATGAGGTAGTCCAAATAAATTTTTTTGAACCAAATTTCAGGTCATACACAAAAATTCTCATGACATGATATTTTTTATGGACAAAATAACACATTAACAACAAAGTAATTAATTTGTACTAATTTAAAGGATTATAAACATAAATTACTCCCTCTAATCACATATATAAGGTATTTTGGATAACAATTTTTTTGTTTACATTATAAAGTGTTTTATATGTACAATTTTTTTATTTTTACCCTTATAATTACTTCTCGTAAAATGTCCATTACAACTCCCTAGACCTAATGGATATGATGATGGAGCATTTTAAAATAGAAGTTTTGGTTTTTTCCTCATAAATTTAAGATGTTTTTCAGACTTGCATATATATATATATATATATACAAAACACCATATATATGGGATCAGAAGGACTATATACTAATTGAGATCATTTGGCACAAAATCAAATAAGATAAAACTGATGTGGATCCCATATATTGCATAAAATTCAAGAAATGAATCCAACTATTTATGACTTATAAATAGTATAATTTGTTAAAGTTAATTTTTATACAATGAACAAATAAATTTATAGCAAGCACGTCTATAAATCATAAATAGGATGACTCATTTCAAATTCTATCTAATGCATAAAAGAACATATTTAATAAATATATCAAATTTTTAATAAATCATAACATTCATAAATTATAAATATTATTCACAAAGTGTGAATAATTTTGCTTAAATTGTTGCTCATACCCATCAATACCATGATGTTTGATACAGAAATTAGATATATCAATTAATGTTCCATTCATAGATCAACGTTCGTGCATTAAATTTCTTTCCCACAAGGGTGTCCGTAGACACAACTAAGTTCAGTTTTAGGTAAAATGACCAAACTAATTGGTTTGACATATTTTGGAACCTTTTCAATTTTACTTTCAATTGATTTAGTTCAATTCCAAATTCACTTTGATTAAGTTTGAATTGGTTAGGATCACACTAAAATAAATATTTTTATTAAAAAAAAGTAGCATAGTTTCCATATATAGATACTTTACAAATATAAATTATATTTAAATAATTTACTAAAATATGGATCTTTCATATAAAAATTTTGTAAATTTTTTTACACTAATATTATTTATAACAACACACTTATTTACATTAATTATTTTTTAATAAACAATAAATATCTTGTAATCTTATTTATGGGTTGCCTTACTCATTATGTGTCAAAAAACTTAAATTAATCAGTTAATGGTTAGTATAAATAAAAAATGCGTTAAATAAAAAAAGATGTATTAAATAAGTATAGTAGTTATATTTAAAAAAATAGATTTGATCCGATTTGGTTTAAATTTCAAAGTTCTAAAACTAAAACAAATCGGTTCCAAAACAACAACAACCAAAGTAGACTTATTTCAATTCGATTTTAATTCGTTTGTTTTAATTTAATTTGGTTTAATTAGTTTGGATCACCTTTTTTTTTTTTATATACACAGTTTGGATCACTTTTAAATTCATAGAGAGAAAGAGAGACCAGGGTGTTGGTGAGTGAAGGTGTCCCATATGCTTGGTCCTCTTCCATCAATATTTGCCGCTCCTTCTGACTGTAACAAACAACATTGTTAACATAAAAAAGCTATTGTCAAATACCCAGAAACTTCATCACATAGGCAGATCTTGTAAGAAAATAAAGAGTATACTGATACTGATTGGAATAATTTTGTAGTGCCGCTTATGCATCAATTAGTAGAAATGAATGAATATATATACATATAATACCTGGTAAGCCGCAGAACCAGCACCAAAGACGAAGTCAGAAGGGAAAAGGGTTCTATTGAAGGGAAACGAGAAATGGCTTGGCTTTGCACTGCCACCAGCCACCGTAAGGGAGGCAGTGGCCACCATTAACAGACGGAGGAGCAACCCAACTTCAACTCTCATACCTGCTTTGCTGCTGTTGCTAGTTGCTACTTATCATCAGCAACTTCATGAAGCTCATCTATTTATACTGATTAACTAGACACGATTTATTTTTAACAAAAAATAGTTAAGTTAGGTGACCAAGGTTAGCGATGACCGCAGTGCTAAAGGAATGGTTGGAGATGTATTTACAGATTATTCAGTAGTAACGAGGTACTCACGTTAGAAGTAGAATTTGAGTCAATGTCGACATTGAAAAAAACATTAGATTTAAGTTATAGTTAAAAAAAGTTATAAATTTTATTTTTTATTATATTAGATAGTCCCTTAGTCCTTAAATAGTTAGAACATTTTTAATCAAATTACATGAATTAAATATAAGAATTAAAATTAATTAACTATTTTAATTTTTATAAAAAATAATATTTTTTAAAAATTACTCTTATTTAATCTCTTTTTCTTAATGTATTAAATAAGAACTCTTTTTAGAAATATATAACAAACATCATTTTACATATTAATCTTATATTTAGGATAAGGTAGAAGGATTGATATTTAGTAACCAAGCAAATATGATTTTTCATACAATCACATAAATGTCCTAAAAGAATTGTTCCATAAGTTAAAGAGTGTGATTTGATATAGATTTTTGTGAGGGTAGCGTGAAGAACAAAGGCAAAAAGAGACGAAAGTTGGGTTTGCTTCCACGTTCCCGACGTGGGTTATAGACTTACAGCATTAATTGTCCACAACTAATTTATTACTCTTGTATACAAGATTATTTTAATTGAATTATATGAATTAAGAAAAGAAGTTAAAATTAATTATTTCTTTCTCTGAAAATTTTAATATTTTTTTAAAATTACTTTTATTTAATCTCTCTCTTTTTCTCTTTGAATACATTAAATAGGGACTTTTTTTTGAAAATGTATAATAAATATACCTCATATATTATAAAGAATCTTATATTTAGGATCAAGATAAAATGTCCTATATATAGGACCGGAGGTAGTATATTTGGTTTGGAAGCATTTATGTTCTATAATATGAACAATGTATTCATATTAATGTCAACAAATGTACTATCTAAAATTTTTCATAAGGATACATTTTTATATTTAATCAATATTCATGGAATATATAATAAAGATATATATTCTAAAATACTCCTCTGATCCTTAATATAAGATTCTTTTAATTGAATTATGTGAATTAAGAAGTAAAATTAAAACTAATTAATTATTTCAATTTCTCTTAAAATCTCTTTTTTTTTTAATTATTCTTATTTAATATTTTTTACTTTCTGTTTGAATACATTAAATATATATATATATATATTTTTTAAAAATATATAATAAATATTATCTCATATATTATAAATAATTTTATATTTATAATTAAAATAAAAAATAATATATATAAAATAGTTGGAAGTAACGATATATATTCATTTAATTGATGATAATATAATTTTTTGTTGTGTTTTGTGGGGCGGCGCCGGGGGGCTTCCCCACAATAATAAATGTACGTGGTCTGGTCAGGCGTAGGCCTGGTCCCTGAGACTCTAAATCTTCCCCATCCTTTTCTTTCTTTTATTTTTTTTTCTATAACCCCACATTCAAGTAAGAAGTTTGGATTAAACATTTATAATTATATTATCTACAACCTTAAATGTATAATTATACCATATTTTATAATATCTCTATATAAACATAAAAAATATGATAGCATTGAAAGATCAGTGATAGCTGTGTGATTCAACAAGTGAAATTGGCTATCTCCTCTTTGAAATTCAATTTAATGTTTTTTAACTTTTTTATCTGAATTGCATAAAACTATTAAAATATAGATTTTTTTCAAAGTGGAGATGCATTTTTTTTTGGGAAGCCAAATAACATGCTTGGATTAATTACAAGCTGTTTGACGAGAATGAAGCGAGGAACAGAATCAAACCAAGTTACTCCCTCCGGTCCATATTATAAGGCAATATCACTAATTTCACGCATATTAAGAAAATCTTATTACATCATTAAACTTCTCAAAAAAATCTAAAAATTCCCTTCTTACCCCTATTAAACATCATTAAAGTAAAGGTGTTGTAAATCATTGAAAATTGAACAAAAGAAGAAAAGTAAATGACTGATGACATGTGTGTAAAGGTTGGATAAAAAATTAATGAAACTAATTACAGTACTATCGTATTGCATGAGCTGTGAATCCTGATGATGCCTCACCTCACCAATGAATGATTCCAGAATTTTAATAAAACCCAAATATACCAATGAAAATGCTAGCTATTCTACATGAGAGGATTCACCGACTAATCAGAATGAAGCGTCCAAATCATTTTCCATGTTTAAAAAGTCATTGTCATCAACAAGACAGGAAGAACGCCCGAAAATACTAGTGGTGTGAGTGCTTTGGAGAATATAATAGGTCACTGCCAGTAACGAAGGTAGGAAGAATACCGAAAAACATAAGTGGGGTGAGTGCTCTTATGTGCACTGGTCATTGGCAATAACAAAGGCAGCAAGAACGCCAGAAAATCTTCACATCATCATCTGCCATTAACAGAGGTTGAAGGTCCCTGTTTTCACAGTGAATTTTGATAGAAGATTAATGATGTCGTTTAGCATCCACCATTGACAATCATCCTCATGTTTGACTTAAACGTAGACCCATACTTCGTAGATGATGATGGAGAGGCTTCAAATGGTCCAACAACTGAATTAGAGAAACTGGATGCGTTGATGCTCTGTTCCGATGACGGGAGAGCTTTCATAGGGCACACGTCAACTCCACACTTTGTCCTTGACTTAAATGTTATCCCATTGCCTGAAAATTCTGATGGCATTCAACTGGATGAAATGGTTATGGAAGCAAACTGTGAAGGAGAAATGGTTCGGGGATCAAATGGGAATGGGAACGCTGTACTTGATAGTGACAATGGCAAGGAGATGCAATTACCAAACATTGACTCCCAAATGGATGAGGATCTTCAGATGGATGATCACGTCGACATCCATGACACAGAGATTGAGGATGTTAATATTGGTATGTCATTTTTTGAATTTTTCTATTGGGACAATGCTAACGAGTACTCTGCTCTTCAACCTCCAAATTATTTGTATGTGCTCTGCTCTTCAACGTTCCTTTATTCGTGCTCAGAATTCGGCTCACAATTGAAAAAATATATTCATAATATTATTTTTTTCAGAGTAGTACTTCTTCTTTTCATCATCTTATTGGTAGTGATTTTATAGTACTAGTATTACATCTGTAATACAGTCATTTTAATTTATATTTTTTTTGTAACAAATTTAGAATTCTTTTTTCAATTTTTCTATTAGAATAAAATTTTGCTATTAAATTTTTTAAAAGTAAGTTTGTTTTATATTTTTCATATTAAATTTGGAGGTTTTTTTGTTGAATTTTTTTCATTATTTTTATTTTCTTTTTTATATTCTTATTTATCCTATTTTTTGTGATGCAGATCAATTTGTAATAGAGGAAAGAATTAGGAAACGTAATTTTTTAACAAATGAACAACGAGAATCAATTTGTTTAATTTTAAAGCACTCAACTGAAGAAGGGAAGCTCAAGCCGGGAATTAGAAAGAAGCTTGTATCAATGTTCAATACTTCTTATCGTGTTATTGATCGCATTTGGCGTCAACTGAAGGATACCGGCGACTCAAGTCATAAGAAGACGAAAAATTGTGGTCGAAAGAGAATTGAATTAGACCTACAACAAATCCGTCAAGTTCCTTTATCACAACGGACCACTCTCCGATCACTAGCGTGTGCACTGAATACTAACAAAAGTTCCCTTATTAGACGACAAAGAGAAGGTGCTATTCGTCGACACTCTAATGCAATTAAGCCGTTAATGAAGGATGATAACATGATTGCTCGTATGAAATTTTGTTTGTCTATGCTTCATGAGTCTACCATTCCTCATGATCCTACTTTCAAATCCATGCATAATATCGTACACGTGGATGAAAAATGGTTTTATATGACGAAGAAGTCGGTTAACTATTACCTTCTACCGGATGAGGAGGAGCCTCACCGGACATGCAAGAGTAAGAACTTCATTACCAAAGTTATGTTTCTGGTCGCTGTGGCTAGACCAAGATTTGATAGTGAAGGGAAAGAAACTTTTTCTGGTAAGATTGGTGTGTTTCCACTCGTCACTCAAGAGCCTGCTAAAAGAAGTAGTGCTAACAGACTTGCAAGTACATTAGTCACCAAACCTATAACTTCGGTTACTAAGGAGATTAGTAGGTTTTTCCTAATTCAGAAGGTTCTACCAGCTATTAAAGAAAAATGGCCAAGAGAGCATTTAGGAGAAACAATATTCATCCAGCAGGATAATGCTCCATGTCACATCAACATAAATGATGATGAGTTTTGTAGAGTTGCCCATGAAGGTGGCTTTGATATACGTTTAATTTGTCAACCTGCAAATTCTCCGGATTTGAATGTCTTGGACTTGGGCTTTTTCAATGCCATACAATCGTTACAACACAAGGAAGCACCGAAAACTATTGATGACCTCATTGGTGCTGTGGTCAAAGCATTTGAAAATTTTTCATCCAATGATTCAAACAAGATCTTCCTAACACTACAAAGTTGCATGACGGAGATCATGGAGCATAAAGGTTCAATCAACTATAAGATTCCACACAAGAAGAAACAAATGATGGAGAGGGAAGGTTCACTCCCAGCACAGATGAAGTGTCCTTCAGCAGTAGTACAGGGAGCATTGGATTACTTAAGGGAAGTTGATGCTTTATGACATTGAAAGGTACTAAAAAAACTAGTTCTACTATCTTTATGATTGGTGCATGTCTCTTTGTGTCATGACTTGCTTGATTATTTACATTATTGGTTTATATCCACTTCCCTTGTTTCTTGACTTAAGGCCTGTTTTGGCATCAACACAGGAGAAACATAGGAGAGTTATCTTAAGGCACTGCTTTCAAATTCTCATCTTTCGGGTTTCAAGCGTACTTGAAGATGGTACCGTACATCTACTAATAAGAAAAATATTGTTGGAGGAGGATTTGTTGTGTACAGATTCAAAGAAGTAGTAGTAGTATTTGTCTTCAGCTACTACAACTTGCCATGAGACATCTTGATTTTATAGAATGTTATAATCAGGAATGGATGTGTTGACATGAGACACCTAGATGAATTAATGACAAACATGAAACCATATGGTTTTTTTGAAGAAAACAAACATCGTTCTTTCTAGCATACAATTACCAAGAATTTAAGTAGCATAATCTTATTGTGGGAAACAATTAAGTGCTAATTTTATGAATATTCAATAAAGCTTATGCCATTCAGGTAATCAAATAGCACATCATAAAAAGCATTCCCTGGCAACAATCTACTAACGGTTTCCAGGATGCCACTAGGAATTTGTTTTTGCTATCATCTATTAGTATTAATAGTTGGATATCAAATTCAAATTCTAGGAAATTAAAAACGTCCTTGAACTCTAAAACAAGCCACCAAATTTTATCATGTTAGTATATATGGACATCTACCAAGAGTGAGATAGTGGTATGGAGGGGACTATTATATGCACTCTTAGTAGGAGAAACTCATACAAGGTCCACCCAAAGATTATTTACAAAGGCAAAAGTTTGGTTATTTCTAGTCAACTAAAAAAAGAAAACAGAGCATCTACAACATGGCAGCATGTAACGTTGTTATTTACAGAGACAAAAGTTTAGTTATTCCTAGACAACTAAAAAAAGAAAATAGAGCATGTTGCGTAAAAGATAGTACTACCAAAAGATAGTTCCATAGATTATAGAGCAACCAAATTTTAGAGCACCAAACAAAATCAACTAGGCGTTCCTTCAGGCTTACAAGAACTGCACACAAACTTAACTACAATTCTTCAATAAAACTAATAAAAATCTGGTAAAAATATTTTTAGCATACTCCGTATAAACTTTTTCCTTTCTTTTTCTTCCACAGTGTCGTCGTCCATCTCATCCTCAGGATACTTGTTTAGATCAAAGTTCTTCAATGTTGGACTTCGCCGGTCATCTACTTTTGCAAGCTGGTCGGAGGTCACCTCTTCTTCGTCTGGTTTCATGTTCAAATCAAACTTCTTCACAGGTGGACTTTGTACCTCATCAACCTCCGTCTTCGTCTGTTCCCCTTCATCATATTTTGCATCCTTGAACACAACCTCACCGTCGAAAGAGTCCACAACCACCGTGAAGGCATCATCATTGACGGAGTCTGCAACCACCGCGAACTCATTACCATCGAAGGAGTCTGCAACCACTTCGAACTCATCACCATCAATGGAGTCTGCAACCACGGCAAACGCGTCACCATCGACGGAGTCTGAAACCACCGTGAACGCATCACCATCAAGGGAATCTTCAACCACAGCTACCGTCTTACTGTTGATGGAGTCTTCAGCCACTAGGATTATGGAGTCAGAGGAAGACGATAGCAATGAATCTCCCATCACTCACAAATGTCGTGATTATGCAATAAGCACTCAGGGGAACATGAAGGGCTTCATTTGTACAATAAGGGGAGAGATTATGCAATCAAAGGAAGATGAAGGGGCGTCATTGGGAGAATAAGAAGATTATGCCACGTGCATTTTTTTTAATTGAATGAAAACACTTTTAATTCTCATTACTCTAAGACAATTACAATCTCATTACTCCAACACAATTTACAATATCAGATATGAAATAAATGAGGGATACAAATGGAAAATAAATTCATATTACCTTATGTTATGGACCAAAAAAAATTCTTTCAGTTGCCTTATAATATGAACCGGAGGGAGTAATTCACAATTATTTTTCCAATTAAATGAATTCTCTATCTACCCAATTGACTGTGATATCCCAACCCCAATCTCTACCGATGAAATCCATAATTTTACCAATCACCCAATTGTATGCATCGTGTTGTGAAGTCTTTTAAAATAATTATTTTTAGTGAAATCAATAATCAATATTTTTAACTTACACTATTAAAATACTCCCTTCGATCCAAAATATAAGTTCTCTTTGATAAAGTGTACACAAATCAATGAAGATAATTAAACTACTTAAATTTGTTAAAAATTTATATTATTTTTCAATATTACCCTTAATAAATACAATTTTTAAAATAACTTTCCCTTTCATGAGTTAATTAATGACAAGGAAAAATTAGAAAAAAAATCATTAATACCTTTAATTTTATCTAAAGAGAACTTATATTTTGATTCAAAATATTATCCTTAAAGAGAACTTATATTTTGAATAAGTAATTATTGTGAGTGGTAAGGTTTTCTTTGATAGTTTAGAGATTAAACTAACCTAAACATTTTGTAAGAAAAAAAATAATCGTAATAATTAAGGATTTGTAGGTTTAATAAAAAATTATATAAATTGTTATGAAGCCACTGAATAATATCATATTTGATAATAAAACTTTGCTAATCTTTGTGATTCTATCAAATTTGATCCAAATTATAAATACTGATAAATTTTTTAGCTAAAATATGGTAATTTCATGATACTGGATGCTAAACAAAAGGAAAAGAAAGAAATGAAATATAAACCGAAGATAATTTTTAAATCATAAGATAATACTATAAATTTAAAATACTTAAAAGGGGCATTTTTTATCTATAATAATCGATCTCCATGTTCCAAACTCCATGCCTTATTCAAAGATGTTATGGGCATGGGGTCCCACTATATTTCCGAATTTTTTTGGTACATTGTATAATTGATTAATTTGTTATTCACATATGATATGCAAATATTTGTTATGTGTCGTTATTTGCCAGGGAAAAAATTGTCTGTTTTCATAAAAAAAAAATTATTTGTTCAATTAATAATTATTTTTCTCGATTGTGTAGTAAACTTTTTCCAGCTATTTATCCATGAAGCTAATTTTTTATTCTCAATCCAAAGAATAGAGTTTCTTTTTTATGGACATGTTTGGATTCGATATTTCATAATTATTATGAGAACAAATAATTTTGTAGAATTAATTTTATTAAAAGTGATTTATGTTTAAATATTTTATCCCAGACATGATTTTAAGAAAATGAAATATATTTGAATTGTTTTATCAAAATCACTTTTGAATGGATAATCTATTGAAATGTTTAAAATTTCCTTCATCATTAAATAATATTAGTTTTTTTAAACAAATCAGTAATAACTATGGGGTTTTTTTTAAATAAATCCTTAAATAATAGTAAAATGGTTGGTAAAAAATTTTAAGATCCCTCATTTCATGCATAATTGATTATTAAGTGGGAGAGAAGTGATTATGAGAAACAAAACTTTTCTTCTAACATAATTGATTATTTCATGTATAATTAATTATTAAAAGTGTATGTGTGTTTGATAAACTTTAATAATAAGCAATTATGGGATCATATAAATAATTATAAAAAATATCCAAACAGGCTCCAAATACTTCAAATTAGAAACAAGTTAGGTCCATATAAAGTTGTCTCAATATATATACTCAACCATATATAAAGCTCAAAATTGAAATTTTGCTTAAGGATATCAAGTAATCTCCCTCGATGCAACCACGGTAAATTACTTTAATATAGTTTGAAAAATAATTAATTTGCAAAATATTTGTTCAATTAAGTTTTAAATGTAAATATAAAAGTTTACTTTTTGAATTGTAATTGATATTTAATTATCACACCCTATTAACAGAGGACACAAGTGGTGCCAAATGACCCACTCTTGAGCTGTGTTCTCAAGGCTGTCACTGTCTGTTATTATTGCTGTAAGACAGCGACACGGCAATAGATCTGCATTGTCGGTATCTGCGGGGTTCAAATTAATTAATTACATATATAATTCATAATTAATTTTTTTAAATGAAAGTTTTTTTTTAAATTAAAAGAAATTCAGAAGCAATCAAATTTAACTTGAACGGTTTAAATTTACTGTTAACACAACGGCAGCTAAACTGAATAAATTCATAAATCAAGACAGCAAAAATCAGAAAATGACTTCCCAATGGATTTTTATCCGATTATCAATTGGATTGTGGACCTTCATTGGGTTTCATTGGCATTCATCACAGTCATCACTTTCACGAAATGTGGACCAACTAATTTTTGTAACGGCAATCCAAATTTAAAGTTTTTTTATTTTAATTTTTAAATAATATTATTATTTGTTTTAAAAGTAATAATTATAAAATTATCTTTATTTTAAATTTTACATCTAATAAAAATAAAAATATATTAAAAATATAATAATTAAATTAAATTAAATTTAGATAGTCCAGATTTAAATTAATTATTTAAATCATACAATTATTTTGTGCCAAAAAAATCTTTTTCTCGGGTGTAGACTTGAAATTTTACTAAGTGAAAGTATAAGGAAAAACATACAATTTTAAGACCAAATTTAAATTATATGCCGACAAGATCAAGCCGAAAAATTAAAAGTCCATATCAATTTTGACTTGTAAAGCAACAATCAATTAGCTAACTCATAGTGTTATAACAAAAGCACTCAGTGAAGAGTTTTTTGGAAATCACATAAAAAGTATGGGCATATATTAGAAAAAATTTAATTTTAGTCCCTTAATTTTATATTAGGTCTCATTTTACTCCTTAACTTTATTTTTTTAATTTTTTAATTTTTAAAATATAATTAATTTTTTTTTATTACTAACACTATCACTCCTAATGTTGGTAAAGTATTATTTAATATTAACATATAATATTTACTATCAAGTCATTAATATCATTATATATTCATCGATATTGTGTTTAAAATATTTTTAAATTAAATTAAAAAATTAAAAATAAATAATTACAATAACTACTTTCCAAACAAAACCTTAATTATAGGATATTTTGTCATAAAAAAATTGGATAAATGCGTGAATATTTAAAATTGTTTTAACAGCATTTAAAAATATTTTATCAACATTTTGATTGTATTTTGAAAGTTAAAAGATTAAAAAGAAATAAAATAAAATTAAGAGATTAAAATAAAATCTATTATAAAATTAAAGGATTAAAAGTGAGCTTTTTTCTCATATATTTGATAAGAAAAGAAGTATATACACTATATTAAAAATTCCTTTATCCAAGTACAGAAAATAGATATATGATCACATTAAGAGAATTCCTTATATTTAAGCTTGATAATGTTCAAATTTCATCTATAGTCTCATTTAATGTATCATATAATCATATATATATATATATAAAAAGAGGTAGATACATAAGTTAATCCTCAATCATCACCACGACCATCATCATTATTATTATAATACTATTTCACTTACAATCAAATCCTCTTTAATTTTAATTTATATTAAAAATTGTGTAAATTATAAATCTAAGATTGAATTGATATCTCTTTGGAAGATCGAAAATGGAAAATTTATTCACCCAATCAATAAATGGAATTTGTCTTTTCTATTGACTTTTCTAGATTGGGTTAAAAAAAATCTTGAATGAGTTTTTAACTTCAACGATGAATCACTGATTTACATCATTGAACGGATGATCCACCCATATTCAGAAAATTCACAATCTTCACCTTAGAAAAAAAAAACTCACTTAGCCAATATTATTAACTAATGCCAATTCAATAATTACTCAAAGGTAATATAGACCTTCCATTAAAAAAAAGGTAATATAGACCGAATCAACACATTTTTTTATGTATACTCCCCCATTTATCAATATCAATGTAAAATATAAAAGTATAAAAAAAATCACACTATTTACCATTTCTTGTCTAGTAGACTATATTTTGAGTTTCGAATAAATATGCGGAATCCACTCTAATTATTATAATAATCTTTATATTGTCAATTAGATTTTATGGATATGCCTTCAATGCAACATAGATCACTAGAAGGATTTCAATGACCTTCGCAAAAGAGAAAAAAAAAAGATTTCAAAGAGCAAACAAAGCACGAATAATATGCTCTTTCAAAAATTGATTTCTATTCATAGAGTTTTACATAACAAATATATGGATAACTCCTAGGGGTAAACAAGGTGCCCAAAAACTCAAATGCCCGGCCCGGCCCGAATATAAATCAACCCAACCCGAAGACTAATCAAGCTGCCCGAATAGGTTCGGGCTAACCGGCCTGGAGAAAATTGTACAGGTAAGGTCGGACTTTGGGCATCATGAGTGGACCGACCCGACCCGACCTGAATATATATATATATATTTATTTATTTATTTAAGTATTTTTTTGGTATTGTTATATGACACACACGACGTGGTTAAGATGAAGGAGTTGAGAAAACCAATCCACAGCCAAGTTGAACTGAAACCCTACCTTAGCGGTGGCCCTCCCTTTCATTTTTGCACCTCAGTTGAGCCTTCTCTGTTTTGTCTTCAGCAGCATATCGTTTGGTGAGGTACGAGCTTCATCAGTCGCGGCCGAGATTTGAGTATTGTCTCTCCTCGGTCTGTCAGCAAAGCTCTTCGTCTGCGAAGTGAAAGCTTTGGAGATCTTGACTGGAGAGGGTACTATTGCTCGATGGTTCTGGGCTTAGTGCTCGACTGAAAGGAGAGGGACTTTAGTTCCTTTGTGCTTGCTATTCAGTAACAGTTGCTCGCGCTCGGGTTTGCCTTCTACTACAGCCGATCAGGTGCCTGCTCTTCATTTTGTGCCATAGCTTCCTCCAGAGTTAAATTTTTCAGTATTTTTTAGACCACAAACCTTGCTCACAGGTCCTTCCTTCTCATCGCTATGAATCTTAGCCTGCGGCCTCAGCGCTCTCCTCGCACAAGACGTCTCTTTCCCTAGTGCTGCGTTCTTAATCGGTGGACTCCTTCTTTGATTGGGATTCGGGAGGTCATATTCTTCAAGCTTTACAAATCCCTGTTTCTCTCTCCCAACCCCTTGCTCAAGTTAAGCTGCAGATAATAGGCACGTAACAGTACATATTCTTCAAGCTTTTGGCCTCTCTAAATTATAAATTCAGCAAATTATCATTATTTTAGTATTTCCACCAAAATGATTTTCTTTAGCTTTTGGTTATAGCTTTCCTTTTTCTTCCATTCACACATGCTACGCGTAAAAACACTGCTACGCGTAAGGGATATGATTTCTTTTGTTCAGTGTGTTTTAACTTAGTTATTTTTGTGACTTCAGTACTTGAAACCTGGTTTATTAATTGACAATTTCATTACTAGTTAGCTTTCTAAGATTTGAGAGTTACACACTTACACTATTGTAGCTGGACTTTTGGCATATTTCAGCCACTATCTTTTGCTCTTTAATTTTTAAAGGCAGTATGCATTTTATTTTTTACTTCTGGCACATGAATCATTTCTATGGACTAAGTAATTCAAGAGATGTCCAGGGGCTATAGATTAAATGATTGTGTCAAAATTTTAGTTTACAGGAAAGTGGATGTATCAGTTAGAGTCCCCGACCCGAAATGCTCGTGGTGGCCCGACCTTACTTGCCCAACCCTATCCAAATCGGGCTAAATGTCGGGCAGGGTCGAGCATCGGGCAGCCTAACCCTGCCCATTCATGTTCTAGGATCGGGTCCGACCCAGTCCATGTGCAGCCCTAATAACTCCAATTCAGGGTATTCCTTTGGAGTTATCTAAAAAAACTTAATGTAATAATATTGAATTATTGCTTAATAGAAATACCAAGGAATAAATATGGGTTTTTTTTTCTATTTACGGAGCCGCCTGGTATTTGATAATCACATTAGACTTCAACTAATTCAAGTTGAGTTGGATATGATCACAAATACATTAAATCTTTTTTAACAAGTATTTAACGTAGCTGCATGTCAAGACTTTTTTTTAATAAAATAAATATGGACAAGTTTGAGCTCTCCGGTGCCTTTACTAATTCATATAATTTATCAATGAAAACTTTATTCAGCAATCAGCATTGAATCTATAAAAATTAACTTTTGACCTCATAAATTAGGGGTGTGTATATGGCACTGTAGCCCCGTTGGCTGTGGTCCTATGGCAAGACTGAGCCTTAGGACGGAGTCAAAAGAAATGGCGTGGGGGCTAATTTTTTTAAATAATATTTTATAAATATTTTAAATGTTTTTATTAACTAATATGATTTTATATGTACTAAGAATTATGAATAATAAATATTAGAAATAAAAATAATATGTATATATCATTCCAATAAAATTGTCAAACTCATCAATTTAATCGAATTTGTAACAAAAAAGTAAAATAGTAACGTAAATTATTTAAATGTATTTCAAATTATATTAACTTAAAAACAATCTATATTTAATAATTTATAATAATAAAAAAAATTTATGTGATATTTATATGTAAATAACCAATACCATTCAATATGTATTTGATATAAGTTTTTAAAGTAATTTTCATGAAATTTCGCAATCAATATATATAACTTTTTGAAGAGAAATGATTATGAATTTCTTTTTTCCTTTTAATTGCTCTGCTGTGCTAAACTCTCACCTTAATCACAAGTTCAATTCCCTTGTGGTTATCTATTTTTAGTTTTGACTGATATTTTTAAAGACATTTTTTTAGGAAAAAAAAAATCTGGGGGGCCTCCCCCTAACAAGTAACCATCTGCCAGTAAACCTGGTGAAAATGAATGAAGATAAAAAGAAATCACATTGGTCAAGAATCGGGTTCGATCAGCAATTTTCAGATGAACCGAGTCAAAAATGAATTAGTTCGCGGAAAAATGAAGCAGCTCATACGTGTGACCAATCTTGATCCGACGACCTGGGACCATTCGTAGCAAAGGTTGACCACCAAGCTACAAGATGCTGTTACTATGTATGGTCAATATTTAAGGTAGAAGTATATATTTGATTCCTTAATTTTAAAATAAATTTTATTTTAATCATTTAATTTTTAAAAATTTTATTATAATCATTTAATTTTAAGGATGCGGTAAAAAATTTCTTGAATTTAAAACTGTTAAACAAGTTAACAGAAAATTTACTTAAATTCATCTAATCATTATTATTATACATTAATTAATATAATAATTATAATTATCATTTTTTATGTTCAAAATAAATAATTAGAAAAATAAAAAAATTAAAAATATGTTAATTTAAGGCATTGAAAATTATAACCTTAGAATAAATTATTTTTAAAATATTGTGGTAAATGTTTAAAATTATTATATTAAAATGAATAATTTTTATTTATTTTGGACAAGTTGAAAATTTTAACTTGAAAATGTAAAGTATGAAAAATAAATGTTTATTTTTTATAATAAAAATATTTTAATATCTTAAAATAAATATTTAAAACCTAAAAATAAATTTTTTTATTTTAAGGATGTAATCTTTAACTTCTTTCATTAACATATTTTTAAAATAGTAAATATTTAAGTCTTAAAATTATTTTTGTTTTAATTTTTATATTAATTAATACATAACAATATTAATGATGTGACTTTTAAATAGGTAAATTATCATTTTTTATTAGTTTATTTAATGGTGTTAAAAATTAGAAAGTTTTTAATTACATGTTAATAGTTAAAGGATTAATATAAAATATAATAAAATTTAAAGGATTAAAATAAAACTTACTTCAAAATTAAAGAATAAAAAATATATTTTAACACAAATTTTAATATATATATATATATATTAAATTAAACTCTTAAAAATATTCCTCCAACATACACCTGGAGAGCTCGAGCTTGAAACTCGTCGGCAAATGTTGCGCTGCAACACCATCTAAGCTACAAGTAATTGTTGTGATGTGGATACAATATTTAATATATATAAACATATATAAAACTAAACCTTTTTCTAATTAACATAATCACAAAAACCTTTATAGTTTATACTTATAATACTCATTTTCATAGAAATTAATCAACAAATAATGTGATTTATATATCTTATCTTTTTTTTATTTATATTTTCATTACATGATAATATAAATTTTTACTTTCTTTTTCCAGGTTTTTGTTAATTTAAAAAAATATAAAATTTGGAGACCTATGATATTTAATTATTTGTGGCAAAATGTTGATTAATTATTATTTCAAACTATTATTTTTATCTTAGTTTGAATATTAATTTTATTATTATTGATGAATATCTTTTATATTTTTCATTCATATTATTTTAGATATATTAATTTATTCATAACCAGTCTGATCCCGACTCAACTCCGATTTAATTATTGAACCTTAAACCGTTATCTCAACCAGTTTAATTGCCGGTCTAATTTTTAATACTTTGACAGCAATATTGTATGGAAGGAGAGTGTGGTCAAGAAAATGATTTTTTAATGAAGATTACTGTTAGGATCTTCGTTCAACCGCCGTAGACCAATCACATGACGACTTTTTATATGTAGAACAGTAGAAGACATGAGACCTCATCACATGGGTTGTGGGTTAAAAAAGAGAGGGTTACGGGTACCCAAAAAAAATAAAGAAAGGGTTATGCATAGTATTCATGGGCTGAGGGTTGCGGATGCGTGTGGAGTTAGTAAAGAATCAATTTATGAGATAGAATACAATTATGAAGTGTAAATAGGAAACTCAGTAAAAAAAAAAATATCAAACACCTTCTAAATAAAATCAAGCTAGTTTTATGAATGGAATAGGAGGAAGTAGCTAATATATATATATATACACATATAAGTAAACTGGAACTTCATTTATTTAAAATGCAGAAATTAAAGGACATGATTGTTTATCTTGGAACATGGAAATTAGCAACCACGTGCTGGCGATACTGAAAGTAAACCCTGACATTAAATATATATTCCTCTCTTCAAAGGGTTGAATTATAAATAACTTCATAATAAGCTGACTAATGGAGGAGGAACATCTTAAGCCAATAAGCAGAATACTTGAGGTATCTTTTGAGATTGTTCTTGTAATCCACATACGTTAATCCAAATCGAAATGTGTAACCAGAACTCCATTCAAAATCATCAAAAAATGACCATGCATAATACCCCTTCACCTTCACCCCATCCCTGTAACAACATAATCAAACCAAATTAAATTTCCATATATAGTTACTCAATGTATATTCCTTATATGAACCAGAATTTATTATATAGCTATATATATATATATCACTCACTTGACAGCTTGAAGAAGGTTTCTGAGATGGTTATCATGGTATCTAATCCTGATACTGTCCTTGATCGCTTCTTGCACTGGTTTTAACGCATTATTTGCTTCTGCAACTCCTGAAATTTTCCATTATAACAAATTAATAATGTACCTATATATATAAATAAGATTATACAAAAATCATTTGCTTTTTAACTAAATATGCATACCAAGAAGCTTGGTAATGAACTTAAAAGGGTTTAAAATTATATAGAAAGCTAGCTGAACAAATAATTATACACTCTAACGTGCTTCTTATATTGCTTAATATTAATTCACGCAGTTAAATGAAATTTGATTAGGATAGACTTGAGGTTTATTTAGTGTGCAGTTTCATATATTATATTTAGATTGACCATATCACAATTAATGCGTTTATTGTAATTGCAAATGTATAAATTGATCTATCTTCATTGGGGCCGGTAGGGTTTTCTACTCCTTTTGCATAGAAAGACACATATATAAATATATCTTTATTGAATGGACACGGCAAAGTTTATTCTCAATATTAATGACACTTGATTTTCTTTATGCCTTTTCTCTCGAAATTTCTCTTTCCAAACTCTAGCCATGATAGTTTAATATGTACGTACCATTTTCAGTGATATAAATAGGTGGATTCTGGTATTTGTCCTTTATATACACCAGAAGCTGATAGAGTCCCTTAGGACAGATATAGAGCCAGCTCAAAGCAGTCTACAAATTAAGGCGTGCAATTAATATTTGAATAAAAAAGATAGACACAATGATGGGTCTATATATCGAAGAGGAAAAGGAACATACCGGGGTACCAACAAGGCGACCGTTTCTCGAGGCTGACATTTTAGGGAAAAAAAAAATGAAGTGATTATTATTTGTTCGTACTTAGTAGTGGATGCTGTGAATTTTGAAAATAGAAGGGCTTGATGGCAAAACAGAAAAGAAAGAAGGGTTATTTTTAATTACTTACTTGAGAAAGCGACTTGAACATCAGAAGTTGCACTCCTATTAACAGTGTTGGAAGAGGGAGAATTTTGTGCATAATTGGTGGTATAATAATTAACACCAAGAAAATCATAAGATCCTTTTAGAATTTGTGATTCTGCTCTTGTGAATTTTGGCAGCCTATCTCCCACATAAGATCTCATGCTCTGCGGATAGTCTCCATATGTAATGGGGTGAGCATACCTGCACCAAACCATTTTCTTCGAGAACGAGATCAAATCTGGATGATATGGAGAAAAAGGAGTATGATTATATATATTTTAAAGCTAATTGAATTGGAGTTGCCTTTAATTTCATATGTTTAAACTATTATTTGGATAGTCTCCCCATATGATATATATATTTACTATTTATGACTAGTGAATGATATGAATTATTATAGAGTTTATTATTTATATTGATGAAATTGACTGTGTTAATATATTTTATCTAAAAATAATAATTGATTTTAAGTCAAATTATCTTTTAAACATTTCAACAATGTTGGATAAATTCAAATTGTCAACTAGAGACTATGTAATAAAACAAAATGAAAATTCTATATATGAAAAGCGATTGGCTTCTCTCAATTATAGTGGGGGTCTACTATGAATCTAAATTGTCAAATTAAATTTGGATGATTCAAATTTAATATTTTTTTAAAAAATTATTAAATAAAAAATAAATTAATCTAGAACCATTAAAATTTAATTAAAAAAACAACAGTCCAGAACTACAGTAAAAAAAACAGAGAGAGTGGAGAGAATCCTTGCTCATTTATTTCACTTACCATCCAAAGAAAAAGTCTAGAGCACGATTTACAGCCTCACGATCGGCTACACTTTCGGACTTTGGCTCCAACCATGGTGAGATTAATGTTATTCCGATTTTTCCTTTCTGAATAACCTGTAATTACAATAAACAATTGAGTACAATATATATATATATGTAATATCTCCTCAAAACAAACAGACCAAAATATAGGATTTGAAAGAGAACCTGATATTTGGCTTTGTAGAGTCTAACGGCAGCCGCATGAGAAAGAAGGAGGTGGTGGGTCACTAGGTAGGGTTCGGTGGAGGAGTCACCGGCGGTACAATTTCCAACGTAGTTAGAACACCTGCCTGGTGCAAATGTGCCACTATTGTAGCCATACACACTGAATACGTAAGGTTCATTTAAAGTAACCCAGTCCTTCACCCTATTCCCAAACATTTTGAAGCAGAAATTTGCGTACTCTCGGAAATCATCCCTAAAATTATCATTATCAATAAATTAGAAATATGATAATCATCAATATTAATGGAAAATGTAAAATCTATAGCAAATCGCACAGTCCATAAGCAATTATTATCTCAAGCAAACGTATCTACTAATGATAAAATTGCTACATAATTTACATGATCTTCAATATTACTGAAGTATATGATTTTGTTATGGCCAAAAAAAGCGGAAAAAAAATAGAAGTTTGTGATTTTATTTTGCTGTTACAACCAGAAGGTGTTCTTAGTCTTGCTTAGGCTAAAGTTTCTTTTTGGGCAAATATTGATCGTACCTGCGCAGATTGGTCTGCTCTGGACTTTACTTTGAAGTGTTGTCCACACAAGTTGATAATAAAAGATGGCTGCAAACTTAGTAGGTTAAAACGTTAAAGTAGATTTTGTCCTGCTTTGTCCAGATGTTAGACCTCTTATTTAGGTGATCTTAAAAACATGCTATGGGATATTGATCTGATACACTTAAGATTTTGTTCTCAAAATACTCTGGTGAGCTTGAAGTGACAGGAGAAATGTGCCTTTTCCCTTTGACTGTCTTAGCAAATCTCTTTGTCAAACAAGATAATATATTAGTTAGCAATAAGCAGGTGATTCCATATTCTCTTTTGCAGTTTTAGTAACAATTTTACTTAAATTGTTAAGCTTTATTTTTCAAAATTTGACTTAGATGCAGATAATTTCATATCTTTAAATTTTGTCAATAAATTACCAAATGTAACCCCATCATTAATTACTTCATTATTTTATGAATGCGCGTGATCACATAACAGAGAAGTTATATGCATAATTGCACGCGCGCGATATTAGTACAAGTAAATTATGTATAAATAACTGAAATTTGATAATAGTGTAGTAAGTTATCATGAGATTTAAGGGATAATTAATAGTGTAGCACTTACACTACTTTAGGACTACGAAATCCACCATATTCATCCTCAAGAGCTTGAGGTAGATCCCAGTGAAAGAGAGTGACAAATGGTTTTAATCCTATAAATATCCAGAATAATTAATGGGTCAACAAATAAGAAAAAGATTCTATTCATTTCAAAAGATTAAGCTGTCAAAAAAATAATAGAGTAAAATAAATTAATCTCCTTTTAGTTTTGTTGAAATTACATGCACCTCCATTTTAATTTTAAGACTAATACTTCAATCCATTTTTTAACTCCGTTGAAGATTCTAAGATACTTTTTTATAAATTAAAATTTATATTAGAATAACTTAAAATTATTAATCAACCCACGTAAATTATAATCTAAAATCTCGAATTTCTATCATAGTGAAATCTAAATATATATAAAATATTTATATAAAATATTCATTATAGTGATAATATCTAAACATATGTGTTCAAAAAATTAAATTCAAAATTAATAATTATAATAAAATAAAAATATATTAAATCAATCAATATAAAATATAAAAAGTGTTCGAAGAGGAATTATTGATAACCTATGATCAATGTGACCTATTTCATACTTACTTTAGTTAGAAGTTAAAAAATTAAAAAATCTCTTGAAAATACTGCTAAATAAATATTTATGTTAAGAGGGGGTATTTCAGTCCAAAAAGGAGTTAAATTTGATGAGTTAACGACTCATTAATGGTGAAATAAATAGAAATGAAATCTTGAAAATAAATAGAATATCTATGTAACATAACTTTTAATTTTAAAGAAAATCTATATAAGTTTTTAAAATAGAGGGTAAGTTATTATAATTGAGGCAAAACACAGGCAAATCACAATATTTTACTCAAAGTAGTAATTATTTGGAGATAATTAATAAGTGAAGGGATAGAGAGAGAGAGGGAGGGAGAGATAGAAAGACCATTTGCAAGGAGCTCATTTATGAGATTATTGTAGAATTTGACCCCCAAGTAATTCACTTTTCCCCTGCCCTCTGCATTGGGAAAAAAAAACAATTACTTCATAACATTTCCGTTAAATTCATTTAAACATCACGCGTCATGAACAGGAATATGTATTGCCACCTTAAGTTTTCATGTTATAATTTTTTTTATTAATTATCTCAATTACCAAATTTTAAAAAGAAAAATCTTACCAGGGAATATTCTTGACCATGAGATGGAGAATCTAAAGGAGTCCAGCCCAATTTTTTTCATCAATTGTATGTCACTCTGCATAATGAAAAATTAGTATTAGCAATTCGGCATTAGCATTTTATATAACATAGTTCATTTTACACACTCGAGGGTAATATATATATATATATATATATATGAATTTGAGATTAATTGATAAAATTGATGGGCACCTTGTAACGATGGTAGAAATCGTCGGCCACGGCACCATTGCTGTTATCGTCAATCTTTTCTGCTCATTAATTACACAATAAACAAATTAATCTCTGTATACTTTCTTTAAATTGTTGCTTTTATTATGATTATTATTATTTATTTCACTCAACACCCGACATACCCGTGACGTCTAATATTGCCTTAATTATATATATTGGTGTTTGATTCATAGATTTACATTATGCATATAAATCTATTTTCTCAAAGGGAAAAGAGAAAGTGACAAAGACAGAACTAACTAAACTAGGAATGAGCATGGGCCAAGTCAAGCTTCATAAAACTTGCACACTGACTTGATATATATGGTGCTGGGCTTTCAACCCTGGTCTGATGGCCCAGCCCATAGGAATCTGGACTAGTGGGTTTCGGGCTTGTTGGGGCTGGGCCGGGGTAATCAACAGATTATGCTCTGTTCACACAGCTAGAGAGAGAGACCGTTGATCGAAAAAGAGAGAGAGACCTGGGTGGTTCATAGTGAAAGTGTCCCATATGCTTGGTCCTCTTCCATCAGTATTTGCCGCTCCTCTGACTGTGAACAACATCATTTTTAACAAAAGGAAACTACGTACCCAGAAACTTGAACACTTATGCAGATCTTGAAAGAAAATTAAGAAGACAATAATACTGAATAATATGCATCATTTCAAAGTGGTGATTATTTTGTATAAATTAGTAGAAATGAAAGAAGGGACATATATATATATATATATATGAATATACCTGATAAGAAGATGAACCAGCACCAAAAAGAAAGTCAGAAGGGAAGAGGGTTCTATTGAATTCAAATGTTATATGTCTCCGCTTTGCAGTGCCGCCAGCCGCCGTAAGAGTGGCAGCGGCAACCAATAACAGACAGAGGAGAAACCCACCTTCAACTGATCTCATACCTGCTGCTATTGCTATTTACTTGCGATCGACAACTTCGTGAAGCTTACCTATTTATGTAGTGATCAATGATTGTCGCATGAAGATGAAATGAAAAGAAAGAGACAAGATGATCCGGCAGCATGATCGACTTTTTTTTTTTTAACTATATAATTGTATGACTACAAAAATTCATTTTCTACTTTATTGTATTAAGAGGATAAAAACTGAATAAAATCATGACCACATAACTTTGAAAAATATATGTTTTATTTACAATGTTTAATTAAAAAAAGAAAAAAAAGAAATCCCGCTGCCAAGATCCTGTAGCAGAATAGACCCCGACCTCGATAAAGCCACACCTCGGACTAATCGGTGCAAAACAAGTGTGTCCTAAATACCATATGGACAATCCAAATCACATGTGCACTAAATCCAATTCAACGGTGATAAATTGTAGATATGAGACACCCGTTGCACCCTCGCAATCAACCTTACGTGGAAAGCAATATGGAGCCATGCCAGTCGAAAATTTACTATTTATCCCTATGGTGTCGTATTATTTTAATTTTCATAAAAAAATTAAATTAAATAATTAAATAGCAAAAAAATTTTGAAACAAAATTCTTATTTAATTATTTAAACACTAGAATTAAAAATTATTTTTAAATGTAATTTATATTCATCTTATTAAAAATGAATAATATGAATTATAATAATATTTCATGGAAATGTTTAAAAGATATATTTTTTATAGACAAAAGTTTAGAAGTGTTGGGTTTCAAAATTCACCAAGGTTGGCTTAGGGCTTTACAACTCAAAAGATATTTATAAAAATATTTATAAATTACTTACCAACGATATCTTTACATTGTAAGTGCCATTTAAATTCATATTTTTATAAAATATGATTTAAAAAATATTTTGTTTTTGGATGTGATCAAGAATAATTTTCCTCAAGATACTAAGGATAAAAAATAGATATCTACCAACTACATTTGATCCATACATGATAGCTAAAAATTAAACTCCAATTATTTGCTTAAAGGATATGGATCTTTATTGCCCATATTAACTTGAGGTGTTTTGAGAGAATTTTTCTTTTCTGAGGAAAATCACGCCAATTTGCAAAACCCTCACTAGAGAGATGGCAAAGGGTTATGGAGAGAATAAGGACAAGAACCTCCGGGTATGCATACGAAGACTAAAAATAGACTTTTTAAGAATAAAACAAATTTTTTTGTTTATATTTTCTTCCATTAAAATTTGACATTTAAATTTTTTAAAACATGTTACGAATCTAGTTACTAATCATACACTTAATGGTGTCAACTTATTAATAAGTTTAATAAAAAAATTAAAAAATCCTAATTCTAATTCCTTGCCATCTCTCGTGCTTTGCACAGCAACAATCCAAAACAAAAATAGCCGTCTCTCATTTCTTTTCTTTTGCGACACAACACCAAAAGGATGTGAGAGATCATTGACGGAAAATGACAAAGAAGAATCCAAGGGAACCAAACTTCAAACATGGGCCCCAACTAAAATCAGAAACCAATCACAAACCTTTAAAAAGTAACAAGCAATATAAAAAAATCACAAATTATACAGAAAATTCAATATCTCTGGTGCTCGCTTGCTCACCAAAATCATAAGTGAAATAAACTTAGAGTAAATGTATGATATACGGTAGGGAATTATGATTTTTTTTTAAGTTATGTTAAGTTTATTAGTAAGTTAAAATTGTTAAATGTATATATACTTACCGGATCTATAACGTGTTAAAAAATCTCAAGTGTCAAATTTTAATTAAAAAAACACAAATAATATATAAAAAAATATATACGTTTTGTCCTGTTTTTGAATTATATTTACTTCATATATGAAATTCGAATTTTAACCATTTGCTTGTGAAAAAAAAAACCTTAATTACTCAGGTTAATTTGAGGTTATTCAAGAGATATTTTTGTTTTATCGAGGAAAATGGCGCCAACTAGCAGCAAAGCGGTCAATGGACCCCTTGCCTTGAAAATACAAAACACTGCACCCTTCAATTTCAGAATTGCTGTACTCATCATTTGTCATTGCAAGCTCTCTGACTTGTCCAATCGACGACACAGCCATCCCCACTTTTGGTGATTAATCTTCAATTCTATTTGAGGGGAAAAAATAAATGGGAAAATTGAATCTCATATATGCCAAATATGGTGGAATAAACTTAGTATAATTATACATAAGGCCTTCTTGAATGTCATGAAGTTGCTGGTCAAAACAAAGAATGTCATCAAGTCAGCTTGAGCAAAGCAAACTTCTGTATTAGGTACCGTTGGCCACCTCTCATTTATAAAGAAGGGAAGAGGGTTCTATTGAATTCAAATGTAATATGTCTCGGCTTTGCAGTGCCTCAGCCACCAATAACCGACGGAGGAGGAACCGACCGTCAACTAATCTCATACCTGCGATTGCTTTTTACTTGTGATCGACAACTTCATGAAGCTCGCCTATTTATATAGTGATCAATGATTGTAGCATAAAGATGAAAGCAAGAGATAGATGAAGCCAAATTTGGGGTCTCTCTATCCCCCGTGGCAGGTTTATTTTCATTTTATATTTTTTAAAATCAAATATTATGGATGAAAAAATATATCAGTCAAAGTCTTGCAATCATGTATCTATATAGTTTTTATTCCATATATTTGTCTAATTTTTGTTATGGGAAAAAGACAGGTTAGTACCCCACCCATAAATAATGATAAATTAGGCCATCTAATTTAACTAATAATCAAGAATTATCTAGGTCTTAAATTGGGATAAAAATAAAATATCAAGACTTAGAAATTTAGGTTTTATCACTTGAGAATTCAGTTATATCCAATTGAAAATTTATTTTGGAAGCACCTAAAAATTTATTTTTTACCACTTGAGAATAGAGATATAGCAACTTGGAAATATAGTTAGAAGTATTTGCAAATTTAAGTTTCATCACTTGATAATTTAATTACGTCCAGTTGAAAATATAGTTGGAAACACTTGAGAATTTGGGTATCACCACTTAGAAAGATATTTTATTTTTATTCAAATCTAAAACTAAGGTACTTCTTGTTGATTAGTTAAATTGGAGTCTAATTTGCCATTATTTATTGTTGGGGTATTGAATTGTCTTTTTCCCTTTTGTTCTCTTATAATATTTTTTTGTTTTGTACTCTGATTGTATGACTGCAAAGATCCACGTTCTACTTTGTTGCATTAAGAGCATAAAAATTGTATAAAAACAAAATTGCATGACTGTGAAAAGTATATTTTTTATTTACCATATCTAATTAAAAAAGAAAACGAAATGTCGTTGCCATGGTCCTCTAAGCAGAATAACAATTTTGTGCACAATAAATTTATTTATTTTGATCTATTTGAAAAAAAGGGAAAATGACAGCTGAATACTTTTAAAGACAAAAAATTTCAAAAATAGACTTTGAATTTGCTAAATTACTATGAGATATCAAGATACTTATTTAAAAAAAATTTTTGCCTATGAAATGACCATTTTACTATCCCTCCCTTTATTCCAAAATTACTAATTAATAAAATATATTCATTTCAACTAATATCCGATAATTTGCAATGAACGTTGATTAATTTGCAATTAAGGCAATGGTTGACCACAAGAGGGGAGTCCCTCTAATGGTTAAACATATTAGCAAGTTAATAAGAGCTTTTATTGTTAGTGTGTTTAATCTAGTCGACTATCAAAAGGATCCCTTCTGATGGATGATCATCACCTATTTACAATTGACAATTTATAGCTGACAATCGACAATTTGCAGCTAATAAATCTACATATATTTTCTAAATTAAGTTAACAAAGTAAACACAAATACATTTACAATTGATATATATAAATTTGCAACTAATCCACCTATATTTACAACTTATCTACGTATATTTTCTAAATCAAGTTAATAAAGTAAGCACAAATACATTTGGAATTGATTTACATGTATTTGTAATTGATTTGAGTATATTTTCAAGTTAAACTAAAAAAATATATTTACAATTAATTCACTTGAATTTACCTCTGGTCTATATATATTTTTATTTTGTGAAAGTTTCAAATCATTAGATCTACAATATTTCAAGCTAGCACACTAAAATAAAAAAGAAGAAGATGCAGCAGCCACAAAAAAAAAATGAAAAGAAAATCACAGATGAAGATGGGAAGCAGCGATCACCAAAAAGAAAAAAGAAAATTGCATATGAAGATTTGTGCTTTGAAGGTAGGATGATCTTAGATTTGGGTTCACCTTGGTTGCCAGTAAGAAGATCGGTGAATCGAGCACTACATGGATCTGAGTCAAGTGAGAGAGGGACGAAGCACGACGGTAGTGGTGGAGGATGTGGGTTAGTTGAGCATGGCTCGACGAAACACCAATCTGCTTTATTCTTTGCCGTTCATTTTGATTGTTGAACTTGTGGCTTCTTTACTGTTCATTCGATCAAAGGAAGAAGAGAAAGGAGGAGGTAGACAGGAGGAAAGGAAGGAGGGGAGAGAAAAAGGGAAAAAGAGGAAAGGTAAAACTATTTTTTTTACGGTCAAAATATTTATAAAAAAATAATTTAGTATGCTTTAATAATTAGGCAATTTCATAATATGTTTTAGGAATTTTTTGTTTTAAAAAATATTTAATTCTTATTTTTTCTTGAAAGAATTCATACCTTCATAAATATTTTTTTCACTTTTTTAATTTATGAATTGAGGTGAATGAGATTAAATCACTAACAATGTTTTCGGTTTTTTGTCTCAATTATATGATCAAGTTTAATCTAGTCAACTATCAAAAGGGTCCCTTAATCTAGTTGACTATCAAAAGGGTCCCTTCTTATGGATGATTATCACCTATTTACAATTAGCAATTTATAGCTGACAATTGACAATTTGCAGCTAATAAATCTACATATATTTTCTAAATCAAGTTAACAAAGTAAACTCATATACATTTATAATTGATATACATAAATTTGCAATTGATTTACCTATATTTGTAATTTATCATATATATTTTCTAAATCAAGTTAATAAAGTAAACACAAATACATTTGAAACTGATTTACATGTATTTGTAATTGATCTGAGTACATTTTCAAATTAAACTAAAAAAATATATTTACAATTAATTCACGTAAATTTACCTCTGATCTATATATATTTTTATTTTGTGGAAGTTTCAAATCATTAGATCTATGATATTTCAAGCTAGCACACTAAAATAAAAACGAAGAAGAAGCAGCAGCCACAAAATAAATGAAAAGAAAATCATAGATGAAGATGGGAAGCAACGATCACCAAAAAGAAAAAATAAAATTGCATATGAAGAGATGGGCTTTAAAGGTAGGACGATTTTAGATTTGGGTTCACCTTGGTTGCCAGTGGGAAGATCAATGAGTCAAGCACTACACGGATTTGAGTCAGGTGAGAAAGGGAGGAAGCACGACAGTAGTGGTGGAGGATGTGGATTAGTTGAGCATGGCACGACAAAACTCCAATCCGCTTTGTTCTTTGCCGTTCATTTTGATTGTCGAACTTGTGGCTTCTTTACCGTTCATTCGATCAAAGGAGAAAGAGAAAGGAGGAGGTAGACAGGAGAAAAGGAAAGAGGAGAGAGGGAGAGAAAAAAAAAGAAGGATGAGAGAGAAAAAGAGAAAAAGAGAAATGGCAAAACTATTTTTTTTTCAGTCAAAATATTTATAAAAAGATATCTTAGTATGTTTCAATAATTAGGCAATTTCATAATATGTTTTGGAAATTTTTTGTTTCAAAAAATATTTAATTCTCATTTTTTCTTGAAAGAATTCATACTTTATAAATATTTTTTCACTTTTTTTTTAATTTATGAATTAAGGTGAATGAGATTAAGTCACTAACAATGTTTTTGGTTTTTCGTCTCAATTATATGATGAAGTTTGAATTTCAATGAACAATGTATCAACAAATATTATTCATATTTATATCAACAAATTTATTATCTGAATTTGCATAAGAGTTAATACTTTTAGGCAATGAATGCTTTTGGAATTGGTGATAAAAGATATTGTAATAATACCCCATCATTTAACTACAGGGTGATGTGAATCACGTGGTCGTCATGGGACCTGGATTTGGTGCATGCATCTCCCATCTCGACCATGCAGCTGGCAATTTGAGGTTATTCAATAGATTGATTGACTTTTTTTTTTTTCTCCGTCGAGGAAAATGGCGCCAATTAGCAAAGCTGTAAATGGGCCCCTTCTCCTAAAAGTTATCCAATCGACACAGCATGTACAGTTACCATTCATGTGGCAGCTTTATTTTTCTCTTTTGTCATTCCCACTTTTGGTGATTAATCTTCAATTCTATTTTGAGAGGAAAAGTTAAAAAACCTTGAACCTCATATATGCCAAAGATGGTGGAATAAACTTATAACTATATATAAGGCCTTCTTGAATGTCATGAAGTTGCTGGTCAAAACAAAGAATGTCATCAAGTGAGCTAGCTTGCAGCAGAGCAAACTTCTATATTAAGTATTGGCCACCTCTCATTTATAATGAGGATTGTCTGGTTAAATGCAATTTAATCCTCATGCTCATATTTAGCGCTTAGTGCTTTTTCAATATTCACATAAACTTTTTATTAATGCTATTTTATCACGTGATGTATACTTATATTTATAGAGGCATTAAAATCTTTTTTCTTTTCAAGTGTGAGGCTCGAATATGTCATGAAGGCATGTCTAATTTTGCGTTTGGTATATGAATAATTACTTTTGCTTTGCCTGAATCAATTATGTGTCCAAAAAGCCAAACAAAAATGTTCAGTTGTAGAATTAATTATGACCTCAAAATTGCTTAAGGTCAAAAGTAATATACTTTATCCGCTTCAAAATATAAATTATATTTTAAAAAAAATTTTAATCTAAAATATGCGTCTCATTTGATAATGTTCAAGGTAATAAATATTCTTTTTTCTATTTTATCCTTATCTGTAATTAAATGTAAGAGAGATAATAGACTTTAAATGCTATATATTAAATAGAAGTACAATTAAAAAAGAGTGGACAATAATTGAAGAACATATTTTTATTCAATTTTTATGAATTAATTAAGGTGTAGTCCAATTCATGGGGATTTTGTAATTAATTCATTTTGAGAAGAGAAAATTCAAATAATTGAGAATTTTTTAAAGGTGTTGTTACTAATTCACAATTTGGTTATGAAAACTTCATACTCCAGGAATCGCATATCCTAATTTTTGGCCTAATTTTTCTTCTACCAAATTCCATCTCTAATAAAAATTGATACTCCTTAATTATATTCTCTCCAGCAAGTTTAGCAATATGCATAACAGCCCTATAGTATACCTTACTTTGAGTTATCATAAACCGATCAGACTTTTGGTTATTTCTGCTATATCATAATGGACTATTATGAGTTTCTTAGGAAAAATGCGCAAGAATCTGGAAAAAGGTTAAGTTTCCATACAAATTAAATACTACAAGTAGCCACATGAATAATGTTAAAAGAGTCTCCGTTGATTTGTCAAGTTTTACCAGAAGCTCAACTCAGGGTTCGTCATATTTTGGGATGCTAATAGACAACAAAGTACAGAAACAGATCAAGGAAAGGCATGAACCTCAGATCACAATGAAGCCTTAATCTTAGGGCCAATTATCATGTATCAATTTTATTTAATGACCCTGCTTACAATGGCCTAATCATAACACTTCAACGATGGAGGAAAAGTTTGAACCATAAAGCTGACCTTTTACGGTACCTTCTTAGTCCCTTCTTGAAGTCTACGTACACCATTCCAAAGCGAACTGTGTACCCGGCATTCCACTCGAAATTGTCCAAGAATGACCATGAAAAGTAGCCCTTCACCTTCACACCGTTCCTGCCAAATTCAAAGTTTCAGTTTTGCACATGTTCAATCCATAAACAGATGCATAAGCTTCGCAACCTATGAAAACTGGAGTCATGCCTAGGTTTAGTTTGTGTTTGACACTTGTATCAGATTAGACATGATACTTCAAATTGCATCTAATTCTGAACACAAGAAATTCTTAAGAGCTATATAGTGCACAGTTAACTGGTGGAAAGGGTCAATATACAGAAACTCACAAAAGATAGGTGTGCCAATGGATTCCACCACCTAAAATATACATTTTGATGAGTATTTGTTGGTTCATTTATATTTGTGCCTTAATTGTCCCTCTGAACACTTAATATATTGTTGTGTCTATTCAGTGTCCATGTTTCTTAGCTTGCAACTGAACTTTTTCACTTTTGCAAAAGAAAGCTTACCTTATGGCCCTTTGAACATACAGAAGATGGTGACTGATATAATCACTCCTCATTTTGTCGTCGAGAGTCCTTTTACCATCATTAGCCTCATCAATTCCTGTGAATACAAGAAGAAATCTGATGAAAGGGAGAATAAAACACTAGGGCTGTGACTTGGTAAAGATTCAATGGTAGCCTTTAGGGTTAGAGGATGCATAGCGGCTAATCTTACCATTTTCTGTTATGTAAATGACAGGATTGTTAAAGTTCTCCTTTGTGTATAGAAGTAGCTCTTGAATTCCTCGTGGATAGACGTAGAGCCAGTCTGAGGCAGCCTGCAAAAATTACTTCGCTTCTCAATTTCTTTCTGAAATTGAACTTGTTCTGGACAAATAATGAAAAATGAATTTTATCTTCAAGGAGCAACTATGTTAAGGGAGTCAACTCTTTAAGCCAGAAAACCATTTAACCAATCCATCTTCTACAGGATTAGTAGTTAGGCTTTTACTACGGAAAAATGGTAAATAAATAAATTTAGATGGCATTTGGTATATAAAAATTTGGAAACCAATTCATAAAAATTTGAGCACAAGATATATTACAACTTCAATGCTTATAATACGTACATATACATGTGTGTGTGTGTGTGTGTGTGTGTAATATCGACTTTACCCATATATCATTTAAATAAGTTTCAAGAACTTCGAAAATTAAAATGCCTACATACCAAACACCACCTTAGAGATGACTTTCATTGTCATCCAACCTTTAAGCCAGGAAACAATTAAACCAAGCTACGTGATTTAGTCACTCAGGTTTTGGCTAAGAAAAATTATTAGAGATGACTTTCAGTTTCATGCAAAAGTGTCTCCAAACCAGGTAAAAGTTATCTCTAGATGAATTACCTTTGGACCAATGAGAACTCCATTTCTTAAAGCTGAAGCAGCAAGGGGGATCATAAGTAAGCAAATGTAATTGCAAAGTATATGGAAACATATATAAGGTTCATCTTTGTAGCTTACTGGTAGATCTAACGCAAGAGTCTGTGAATAAGGTTTGCTTTTCATGTTGGCAAGGAGTATCGGCTGCATAATTTGCAGTGTAATAGTTCAAACCTATGAAATCGAAGGACCCTTTAACCATCAAGGATTCACTTCTGGAGAACTTGGGCAATCGTGCACCAACTTTGTCAACCATTACAGCAGGGTATGTACCAGAATGCAGGGGTTCCATGAACCTTGAAAAGCAAGAAATAATGAGTGCTAGTCATTATAATAGAGAGAGAGAGAGAGAAAAAACAGGAAAGGAACTTGCAACAAGAAGATTATGTTCAAGTAAGACTGAGATGTACCAGTCATATGAGAAAGCAAGACTCCGAGCTGCTGCCTCTTTGTCAGCATTTGAAGGGGACAGTGGCATAACCCAACCAGTATTTAAGGTTATCCCTATTTGACCCTTCTGGGAAATCTATTAAAAGGATCATTGTGTTAACCAAACTACATGGATCATTCATGAAAATGAAATCTAATTTGATTTCTGTTGGATTTTAAAACCATGAAAATGCAGTAACCTGGTACTTCTCCCTATAGACTTTGACAGCTGCAGCATGAGCAAGAAGCTGGTGGTGGGAAACCAGGTAGGGCTCAGTACCAGAATCACCAACATTGCAGTTCGGGCCTACCCACTTAGAGCATCTTGCAGGTGGAGATCCACCATTTGCATAACCACCAACAGTAAAGGAAAGTGGTTCATTAAGAGTAATCCAGTGCTTTACCCTGTCACCAAACTCTTTAAAGCATATTTCTGCATAGTATGCAAAATCCTGCCTGTTTACAAAATCAAAGGGTGAATATTCCCATCAGTTGGAAAGGAATGGGAAGGGGGCTCCATGCATTCTAGAGAACAATGTGATTATAACTACTGCTTACACAATTTTGGGGCTCAGAAAACCACCATATTCATCTTCAAGAGCTTGAGGGAGGTCCCAGTGAAATAATGTTATAAAGGGCTGCATTCCTGTTGGTGTAAGCAACAAGAAGTGCAATTCAACTTGGATTTGATTTGGGATATAAATATAATGAATGAGATACACACACACACATCACCTTTTGATAAGAGTTCATTTATAAGATTGTTGTAATACGCAATGCCTTCTCGGTTCACTCCTCCTTTAAGGTTTCCACCTAAAACATAATTTAATCATGAGATTAATTAAATCATATAAACCACTAATACAAATTAACTTCTTATGACACCCCAAAAGGGAAAAATCAGTTAACTCCAGGGAAAAAAAAGGATCAAAAGTGGGAAACTTGAAGTTTTTCTCAGTTCTCACCAGGTAGTATTCTGGACCAAGAGATGGAAAATCTGTAGGCATTAAATCCAATATCCCTCATCATAGCCACGTCTTCCTAACAATTTTTTTCATGCAAGAAAAATATAATCAGTCCAGATGAAAATGAAGTCCAACAATTTAAAATATTAAGAGGTTGAAAGTACCTTGTAGCGATGATATGAATCAGTAGCAACATCCCCATTACTGTGGTCTGCTATCCTTTCTGAAGAACCAAGAAAAACCAAGAAAATGTCTCAACTCCCAAGCCTTTGAATAAAAGAGAAGACTGAATCAGTAGCAACATTCTTCGGCCCAAAAAAAAAAATAGTAGCAACATCCCCATTGCTGTGGTCAAGGAGAAGAAGAAGAAGCCTTTGTGCAGAAGAGAAGAATGAATCAGTAGCAACATCCCCAAGAATGAATCAACAGCAACATCCCCACTACTGTGGTCAAGAATAAGTCCTGAAGGAGGAGGAGGAGGAAGAAGTCCTAGAGGAAGAAGAAGAAGTCGAAGAAGAAGAAGTCCTGGATATCATTTCTAATCCAGCTTCAAACATATAGACAGGGTTGAATCTTTACATAAACCAATCTTTAAAAATTATTCCGGTGAAAACAAAGGACATTAATATGCTATTTGGGGATTTCAAAAACCCGTGCCAGATTGCTACTTTGTTCAGAAGAAGAAATCAAGCTCCTTGCTATCACTTTTAATGTTGTTTTGAACATAAAGAACGGAGTCTCATCTAAGCACAAACCTTCATAAAATATTCCAGCAAAAACAGAGGATGTTACTCTGCTATTTGGGGATAAAAAAGACCATGCCAAATTGCTGCTACATTAACAGGAAGACATGAAGTTTTTTATATCATTTTCTAATCCTTTTTTTTTCAAACAAAGCCATATAAAGGATTGAAACTCATATACGCGCGAATCTTCAACAAACATTCCAGTTAAAACAGATGATACCACTCTGCCATCTAGGGATTAAAAAAACAAACCATGCGAAGTTGCTGCTTCGCTAAGAAGAAGAATAAAAGATTCATACCAGGGTATCTATGAGTGAACGTGTCCCAAATGCTGGGGCCTCTACCTCCTTCATTTGCTGCACCTTCATACTTCATTTGCAAAAGAAACCTAATAAGACCCAGCCCCTTCTCATATCTAAATGCAAATAACTAAACAACGTTGAGCATCAAGTAAGCCACAGACACCTTTGTACTTCATTCACTACCGAATCCTTGGCATCGCTAGATGCAAATAAATAAATACACAATGTAAGAGAGCGAAAGAAGCCGGATGCAAATAATAAAACCTGGTAAGCCGAAGATGCAGTTCCGAACAAGAAATCCGCCGGAAAACTGCTACGATTCAGAGAAGCTACTGAATCGAAAAGGTTAACAGAGAGCACTAGGAGAAGAAAACCCCTGCCCCACCACATTGCTCCTTCGCGTTTGAATTTGATTAGATTCTCAAACTTTAATTCTCCCTTTCGTAACAAAACGCATGTAGTATTATTCTATTGTCCTGAGGAGGGGAGAGAACCAGAGTAGCGCAAGGAAGCGTTTTTCTTTGCTTACTGAAAAGGAAACGGAAAAAGTAACACCTTTTTCTTACTAAGACCTTTGGAAGGATGCTATTTTTCTTGAGATGGCTGAGCTGAAAAGATTCCATGCTTAAACATATAAAAATCCATGCTTTTTTAAGGCTGCACAATGTATATCTGAAAAGAACTTTCATGATACCTCATTTTCAAATATTGGCATTCCGCTATTTGCTCTAAATTGAGTATCAGAGTAAGATGGTCCTTCTTTCTTTTTTAGTTTGCCCGTGTAACATGGTTCAAACTTCAAAGAGAAAGGCGTGCCATTTGATTTGGTTTAGTTCTGGAATGATATTACACTGAAGTGTATATTTTAAAAATGAATAAGATATTTGTATAATTTAAAAAAATAAGAAAATATCTGTGTAATTTATTTATTTAAATTTTTATGTATAAAGCATTCTATTAGTATATAAAATTTTGTAATTTATATACATTGCCAATATATTTAAAAAAAATCTTTTATTATTGCCAAACCATAAAGTGCAACTTTTTTTAATCTCGGGTGGCATGCAATTAGATTTTTTTTATTTTAAAAATATTTTCAATCATTTAATTTGTTGGTAAGAATTATATGCATATACAATAAACTCAGATATCATCATCATCATCATCATTATATATCCAATATGCATATTTATGCAAAAATCATCTAGTCGGATCTACAAAACAAATTGGTAAAAAAAAATTATAGAACAGCAAAACATACAGCCTAATATAATTTAAATATCTTAAATTATAACATTATTTACAAGCCAAATATATTAAAATGGCTTTCTGCATAATTTGTAGATTATATAGATATATAAATATGTAAATAACGCTAGATCTTACACAAATAAATTTTTTATTAGGAAAACGAAAGGCAAAGCTCAAGGCCTTTTCCTATGTCCTTTTTGGTAGCTCTTCCATGATGTGCACACAATTAAAAAAGGGATAAATATTTATATGTTGATCTTAAAAAGGCAAGGAAAAGAGCACTTTTCAGGTTATGTAAAAAACACAAAAGCATAATGTCATTGACAAAATAATAATAGCATTTGATTATTCATTGGTTGCCATAAATGCTCTTTTTGTGGGAGACCATAATGGAGAGCACAGTACAGTGTGCTCCTCATCTGGACTATTCATATATGATTTAAACGGTTCAGATTTAATTATACTTATATATTTTTATTTTATTAAATATAAAATATAAAATAAAAATAATTTTATAATTGTTATTTTTTTAAAAAAAATTATTATTATGTAAAAAAATTAAATTAAGAAATTATAAATTTGGATAGTTCATATTCTCTTTGACTGATAAACATCCAATGTAAATTCACTATAATGTGATAGGTTCCAATCATAAGAGATTGCTAATTAGCCATAGCTCAAGGCCAAGCATAGCAAAAACACCTTTTTTCTAAATTTTGCTGCCTACACTATATTCATTCATTAATTTTATTACCAACCACAACCCTCAATGAAAGGATTTGGATTCTTGCGGTTGCAGTATATGCATTCCTCAATTGATAATTGTAGTGACCAATAAAGATTCATTTAATTACTAATTGTTAAGGAATTATTAACTCATATCTTATAAAAATATGATTTTAAATCATGTGTTGATGTAAGAGTTTTATTGATGAGTAAATTATAAGTATCTCTTTAAATGTTTTTTAAGTTGTAAAGCAACTTTGGCGAACCCTCAAAATTCAACTTATTTAAGTTTTTTATTAAAAGAAAAGTGTTTAGTGTAGTGTATTGTAAAGGACTTAATTTGTTATAAATATATAAAAAAAAAAAAAAGAATATTATAATTGTTATAACTCTTACACGATACTTGAACACTTGAGGAATGGCATAAGTAATGCATGAAATTGAAATCCTTAATGCAGATATAAAGAATAGGGTCCAATTCAATGCGCACATAAAGAATAGAACATGAAGTAACAGCTCTCTTAGTGCATAAAATAAAATAAGATGACAAGACTGAATGAAAAACACTTTTGTAAATAAAATACTTTATTCATGCTCTTTGGATAAAATATATAATTATTATCAAACAATATTAATGAGTTTAATAAATATTATATATCTTGTTTTTTTTCTAATGAAAAAATATTTTTTTAAATAACCAAAGTACTTGCAAATCATAAGGACCTGATTCCCTTCAACAATAGAGAGAGATACTTATAAAATTTGGGGCCCTGGGCCTGCATTGTTTTCTAAAAAAAAGACTTGCGTCAATTGAATTATCAATTAAGTAATTAAAAATTTTCCAATTAATTTTAGGTGCATGACAGCTCCCAGTAATTAGGGTAATCATATTGAAGCTTTAAATTTTAGGGAAAATTGATTTTTGGTACCAAAAAATAAAGATATTTTATTTTTGGCACCACAATTCTTTTTTTTTTAGACTCTAATTTCTACTAATGAGACTTTAAAATGTATAAATGAAACTTAAAAATTTTCAAGTGAGACTTGAATTTTTTTAACAAGTGGGACTTGAATTTCTTCACTTGAGAATTGATTTTGTGCTTGTTTAGATTAGTATTGGACAAAAGTAATTTTAAATACAAGTGGTTTTAAGAAATGATTTTGATTAAAAGTAAGTTTGGTTTGGCATGATTTTTGTTTGGAAACTTGTTTTTAAGTGATTTTTTAGAGAATTGGTTATATTTGGATATTATTTATAAAATAAATTTTGGATTTAAAATATATGAAATTAAATTAATTTTGAAGAGAAATTTTTTCATTAAATATTCAAAACTAGCAAAAATGATTCTCTCAAATAGAAAAGCAAAAAAAGTTCACTTCTGCAAAATTATTGTGTAACTGTAAAATTTTGAAATATCGTGATTTTTAAACTTTTATCCAAATAACCCCTTATGACTGTAAAAATAATTTATAGTAGCACAAAAACACTTTTCAAAGGCTTTACCACTTATTCAAATAGGTATTTTTCTTAAAAAATTAACTATGATACCAAAAACCAAGTATTTTAATTTTTTGATACCAAAGACCAACTTGTCTCAAAATTTTATTAGGAGAGATGACATTAACAACTATCATTATGTGGACATCATTGCATATACACATAAAGTTTTTCTTTGGAATTGAAATGTTAATAGTGAGCTAGACAACCTAATAAATGTGCTAATATATCTTACTTGTAAGATGTCTTTTATTTTTCTCTTCCAGAAAACTCTTCCCAAATTTTATTTAGAGATTTGGGAAAAATAAAGTTGTCTTAATTGCATTTTGTGAACTTTGTTTTAGAAAAATTTATAGTTATGGGTCAATAAAATGAATTAATTATAAAGAATGATTTTAATTTATAAAAAATATTAAAATATGAAATATTGAATAATAAAATTAAAAAAATAATAATAACAAATTTATTATTTTTGTTTTTAAATGTAATTCCCTCCTTTTTGACTTAAAACAAAATTTGTAGCAAACCATTAACGTGCCAGCACGTTGATCAGATCATGGGGGAAATTTCGGTTTTTTTTTTTTTTTAAGGAAAGTTTCTTGTGTTTTTTTATAGGAAAAGGAAAGTTTCTCGGAGGTTGTAAGTTGTAAATTCAGATGCCCCTAATAGCGGGAAAGTCCCGTTCACGTCCTCGGTACTCCAAGTCCCACAGAAACAATGTGGGTCCTCACTTTCTGAATCAATCACCGCAACCCCTTCCGCCGATCTTTAACCGTCCGATTTATGACATCACATACTCTGTGCAGTCCTGATTCTCGTTCTCTCGGGCTTTTAACTCCTCGCCCCTTGATATGTCCCCTCTATTTTGATCTTTCTCCACCTTTCAGTGCAATTCACCTACCTATATATACCCTTCCGCTTTTTCTCTTCACTTTGCCGCACCCACCATTGTGTGAAATCTGAAGACGAAGCTACAGTTTATAGGCTCGGCATTGCTTTTCTGGATCGGCTGAGATTGCCCTTCGATCTCAATTTGATGCGTTAATGGTGGATTTTGAGATTTAGTTGGTTTCCGCGACAAACTTCTGCGGTGCTCAATTTGCCTCAAACAGGTGGAACAAGGGGCTCTCTAGTGATTATTGAATAAAATTGTTACTTTTTTCATGAAAAAAATTCTGGGATTTGTTTTAGATTTATATTGTGAGGGACGATTTCGCATTTCTTTTCTTTTTTTCTTTCGATTGGAGCATTGCGATCTTTGGGATGATGTGTTGTTTGATGTTGAAGCAGATCAAAGACGATTGGTTGACGTTCTATCAAGTGTCAGGCGTGTTTCTTTTATTTGAGCAGCTTTGTTTTGTTGTTGGTGATCTGAATTTTGGGTTCAAGACTCTCTGGGAAATAATCGTTGAAATTGAGGTAAGATAGGTACCGTTTCCTTATATGTGATTCGCTTTCTCTTAACTACCGACTCCCATTATCTTATTGAATCTTAAAGAAATGTAGTCATGATTCAAAGTCTAATGGTAAAGTCAGAGTCATGCCGGATTTTCTGGAATAGCTACTTATGCGATGAAGGACGCGTAATAGCTATGAAGCCACATTGTTTTGCCATATAAAAGGCTGTTTGGTATTCAAATATTGCCGTGTACATTAAAAGGTTTCTGCACAAAATTTACCTTTTTGTGATTGTTTTTGAGAATTTCATAATCTTATTGCACATGTGAACTTAATTAATCATGAGGAGGATGAAGTTAGATAGTATAGCCAGCAACTGGCAATCTGAAACCCTTTCATTTGCTTAACGCCAATGATTTGATCTATGTACAATATTAATATTATTATGTAATAACAGAACTAATGTGTCCTTTATTCTGTGGATAGTATTGCTCATAGTCTTATTTATTTGCATATGTAGCATTCTACACTTTACATAAAAGATGTGGAGATTTAAGCCATTCACTCATAAAGAGCCTGCTGGGCTTGAAGGACGCAATATAGATGTTGGCAATCTTAAAGTCCATGTTCAGAAGGCCATTGCTGAAGGGGGATTCTCTAGTGTCTACTTGGCTCGTGATGCTGTACACATGTCAAAACAATTTGCTTTGAAGTACATTATATGCAATGATGAAGAATCCCTTGGATTGATAAACAAGGAAATCTCAGTGATGAAGTCATTGAAAGGGCATCCCAATGTTGTCACACTTTATGCCCATGCAATCTTTGATACGGGCAGGACAAAAGAGGCATTCCTTGTGATGGAATTCTGTGAAAATTCTCTGGTGCAGGTGCTGGAGAGCCGAGGAGCTGGGTATTTTGATGAGCAACAGGTTTTATTGATTTTCAGGGATGTGTGTAATGCAGTTTTTGCCATGCACTGCCAATCCCCACCTATTGCTCACCGGTAAAAAAGACAGTCACTTGGATATGATGTCTCGTGTCTTGTCAAAATTAACAGATTCTCTCTTCATTTATAGTTTTTAAGGTTTCTTATGAATTTTTTCCAGAGTTTTCAAGTATGCTCTCTTATCTTTATGTTCATTTTTTGTTTTTTAGTGTTCCAATTTGAAATTTCATGTTGTCTATCTGTCTTCATGTAATAATGATTATAGCTTTGTATCATCAATGCTAATTTGTTTTTCTTCTGGGATTGTTAGATATCTAACATATATTTACATTAATAGCCACTTATATGTCTCCATGACCTTATACTTTATATATAGTTGCCAACTTGCCATGATTCTTCAGATATTCAGATATAGTTGTTCTGTCATGTTATGCTTTTTAAGCCATAAGAAGGTATTCTCTTTTGATAGATGTGTTTTTCAGCTGTACCATTTTTTATGAGTAAATTTATATTTGGGTGTGACCGTATCACGGAAGAGTTTAAGGAGCTTGTAGAGTGTGTATTCAGATAATACTTTCTGGAGTGTTATTAATGATTTCTTCTCCTCTCCATTTTCCAGAGATTTAAAAGCTGAAAATATTTTGTTAGCTTCCGATGGATTATGGAAATTGTGTGACTTTGGAAGCACATCCACCAATCACAAGCGTTTTGAAAAACCAGAAGAAATGGGGATTGAGGAAGATAATATCAGAAAGTACACAACTCCTGCCTACAGGGCCCCTGAGGTAAGTTGAGATTTGTATTCTCAAATACAAGTGCTCTTGTGTGACGAAACCAGTTGCTAAGCACATTCCATTAATGCATTTTAGATGTGGGATCTATTTCTGAGAGAAGTCATTAATGAAAAAGTGGACATATGGGTAAGTCAGGCAGACCCCACTCATCTCTTGGATGATAAAGCTTTTACAAAGTATTTTAAGACTAACTGCAACTCAACCCTCTTAAAAATGTTAGGCTCTTGGGTGTCTTCTCTTTCGCATATGCTACTTCAAAAGTGCCTTCGATGGAGAATCAAAGCTTCAAGTCCTTAATGGAAACTATCGCATTCCTGATTTACCTAAATACAGTTCATCCATTGTGGACCTAATCAGAGACATGCTTCAAGCTAGACCAGATGACAGACCAGATATCACGCAGGCAAGCGCTTTGCATGATTGGCCATTCATCTCCATGAATTTAGGTTGGTCTTAGATCATCCATGTCAATGGCATTCTTAGGTGATGCAGGTGTTGCGACAATAGTATTGCTAATGTTGGATAATTTACCATGGTGGCAGGTCTGGTTTCGTGTTAATCAGCAGTTACCTGTTAATCTGCAGAAGTCATTACCTGACACACCACCTGAATTGCCTTCTTCCAACAATCATGAAGGTGAGGTGTCTATTGATTGAGAAATTAGAATTTAAGGTTTTCTTGTTTCCGAAGATTAAAATGTGATCTAACACGTGTTAGAGGCCAGAAGCTTTGATAGAAAAATTGAAAATTGCTGTTTTAGATGAAATTGTAAGCGTGATACTGAAAATGAAGTTAATTCATGGCTACATTTTAACAGGTGCTTCAAGGCCTGCAAACAGATCACCTCCACTGCCTCGTAGGAGTCCTCCCCTGCCATCTGGAGAACCTAAAACTTCATCACAGACATCCCTTTCTTCTAGGGGAGGTGGGGGCGGGGGTGGGGGCCAGCTTGGTGCTTTCTGGTCCACTCAGCATGCACAAAATTCACTTACCACAGAGGGAAAGGGCAAACCCATATTTGATGGAGAACCAGCTAGCCACCATATTTCATCAAAACTTGATAGTATTCATCCAGTAAACAATCAATTACTCTATAATGTTAGCCCTAACAAAGTGGTCAATGCTCAATCCCAAACTTTGAAAAGCAGTTCACATGGAAAATTAAACAAGCCAGACACTGGGTCTTCCAAGGACTTCGAAATAAAATTTTTCCAGGGTCAAGATCATAGTAGTGAGAAGCGAATGTCATTAAGTATAGAGAACACAACTACTTTTAAAGACCAGGCTTTTAATGCTTTTGTTGCTGAATTTGATACAAGTAAATTCAACTCTGGATCCAGTTATAAATCTGATAGGGAAGGAGCATTAGAGGCCGAGGTGGAGAAACTCAAGGAGCAGCTGAAGGAAGTTAACTTGGAAAAAGCTGAAATAACTTCCAAGTATGAAAAGCTCACTGCCATTTGCCGTTCTCAAAGACAAGAGCTCCAGGATCTCAAGCAGGCACTTGCAGCAAAAACGCCATCACCAAATAGGGAGGGCTTGAGAACACCTTCAACAGTTGTGACATCCGCTACTATGGTAATATTGCTTTGTAATGTTCTTCCACATTCATGTAACTAGCAGATTTTTATAGCTTTTGTTTTTAAACGCATGACCATATATGTTGCATTATTATGGCAGAGACAGAACATAGGTGGGATAGTTCAGGAGCTCGCACAAAATAGAACTGAATGGAAAACTCCTAGCTCAGAACCCAAGTCATGGCAAGCTTTTCCAGAGGAACCCCAACCACAGAAGTTTGTTTCGGCAGACAACACCTCCAAGTTGTCTTCCGGGAATAGGAGTGGTCAACAGAACAAGCAACCTGCCCAACTAGCTACTGATTTTAATTCTTGGGCTTTTAAAACAGATAGCTTTTCTAGTGTGCATGCTGGAAGCCCACAAATGCCAAGGCATACTACTGATGGGAGTAATTATCAGGCTAAATCTACCTATGAAAGCAAGTCAACTTCTCAACCTGCTGGATGGGCTGGTTTTTAACTCTATGAAAAGCTATGACTATGAACTTTATGATGAATGCATGGGCAAAGTTGGCCCCACATGGTTGGAGAAGTTAAATAAAGTTGAATTTTTTAAAAACATCCGGCTTTGTTTGATTTGAGTGTCTCCTGTTTCTCGTTGTAGATTATGCTATTCTATGACTAAAGCAGACGTTGAAGTGTATGCTCTCACATTACATCAAGGATTGGGTGAGAGCATGGTTCATTCACATTTTGGATGATTCTTGTGTTACTTTCCTACTGAATATATGCGTTCTTGGGTTTTTAAGGTCTGAGATTACACAAACGCCCCCACTGTGCTTTCACATTGTGGATATCCACAGTTCATACCTTTTTATTTTTCTTTAAATGCAAAAATGAGGGAAGGGGGATGCTTACAACTGACAAAGTTAATATAACTTATTTAAATTCAGGTCACTTCATGCCTCTCATGACCATTATTTTATTACGAAATATTACTTTAATAATGATGAAGAAGTAGGTGTGATAAAAAAAAAAAAAGAAGGTAGATAAGCTTTTTAATTTTTTTTTTCTTCAGTAGAGGATGAGGAAAATTCAAAGAACAAAAAACCAGACTAGACTAGTCAGTTCGACCGGTTCAATCGGGAATTGGCCTTTGGTGCGGTCCGATAACAGATACAAAGCGGGGGGTTTCAAAACAGTGGGAACAAGTCAAGAACCGGTTAAACCGGTCAAAAATCGGTATAAAACCAATTTGAACTGACTTGCCCTTTTTTTTATTTTTTAAAAAAATTTTTAAAAAATAAAATAACATTACTTTTAGTACTAAGTAACATTATTTTTAGTATAAATTTTTTTCTTTCTATATTATAATATGTTATAAGTATTATTATGATGCATAATTATTAACAATGATAAATTTACTTAACAAATAAGATAAAAATAGAATATCAATTGACTATTTTGAATTCAAAATATAATTATAAATGAATATTAACTTGTTTAGATTTTAATATTAAGTTATAAAACTTATTAATAATATTTTTAATTTTCTATATATTATTAAATTTACTTTTTATCCTAGAATAATTGTTAATTTTATGATCATAAATAAATATCTTTTATATTTTTTATCTATATTATTAAAAATATATTAATTAATTCACAATCGGTCTGATCACTAAACCTTGAACCGTTGTTTCATCTGGTTCAAGGAACGGTCAGATTTTTAATAGCTTGGAAAAATTAGAAAAGAAATCCAATGTGGAAGCATGCTTGTTCTCAACGTGAGTTGAGAATCAATATTTATTTATTTTTATATTATTTTGTGACACTAACCATTTCGACATCATCATCAATTCATCTTTTATTTCTATGATTTAGGTTAGATTTGATACACATGAAAGATATTTTATGAAAGGTAGAATGAAAGAGAAATTTCTATGAAATTTGTTTGGCACACATCATTTAAACTTCTTATAAGTATAAAATAGTCATTTTATGGAACTCTTCTCTCCTTTTCCTTCTTCCTTTCCATTTCCCTCAAAATAACTTCTTCCTACCAAACATAACATTAGCCTCTTTCTTACCAAAAACTTTGGTAACTTCCAACCCGTTAACTTGAATGAACTTTCGTAAGTGTTGAATTTGTTGGTATTTAATTTCAACATTCTATTTGAGAAAAGTTAAAAGGAAACGTAACTTATAGCAGCCATTCTTAAAAATAATATTTCCCGAGATACCACGCAATTGACCGAAATGTTTTCCTCCAATAAATTTCAAATGTCAAATTGTAATTTTCACTTTATCCTTTCCACACCATTCTGTCTCTAATATGGTTAAAAAGAATCGAGAAATTTTAGCACCATTCAGTCCAAATTCATCAGAGTTTGAACTTGGATATTCTTTGGGTCAAAATTCCAAGGGTGTATTGTGTCAGCACTCACATAGTAATTATTATTTTACGAAGCTCTACCTTGTTGACATAAAATTTTATCTTTATTCAAAAGCTTATATCTTATCAAATAAAATAAGGAAAATTTTAAAGCAAAAATGAAAATTCAACAACAAAATAAGACATCCAAAATTAGAATTTAAATTTAATTTTATTCCCCTGACTTCAGAGAATTTTAGGAGCTTTTAGACGTTATTATTACTGTAGTGTCAAAAATTAGTGACTTTGATATTCAGCAATAAATTTATTATTATTATTTTTTTGTACACAGACGTCAAAGCCAACCTCACTGACAAACGAAGCAAATGTCTACGGCGTTGGACCATTTGGGAAAATGGTAGCCATAGAAAAGACTAGGGGGGCACTTATAATTTGCCACATCATCGCATAATCAATTAGGACCTGAGACATTTTCATAACCACCGCCTAAACCTATCAAGGGAGAGTGCAAAACCGCAACTATTAACTTGGCTATAAATAGGACTCTTTTCTCAAACAAGCTAGCCAAATCTTTATCCTGCAAGGCTTTTGATATTCTATTACCATGAATTCCCTTCCCCAGCTTGGCCTCCTACTGCTTATGCTATCATCTATGGTGGTAGTATCCCAAACTGCAAATATAACCTTTGGATCATCTCTGTTAGCCTCTAAGGACTCTTCCTCTTCCTGGCTATCTCCATCTGGGAAATTTGCTTTTGGTTTTCGTGCCATCAACAATGATCAAAATCTCTTCTTGCTTGCCATCTGGCATGACAAAATCCCAGATAAAACCATAGTTTGGTGGGCAAATGGAGATAATCCAGCACCAGAAGGATCAAAAATTGAACTCTACCACGAATGGTCAGTTTGTACTCACTGTCCCAAAAGGCAAGCCCATGCCTATTGTTGATGATGAGGTTTCATATGCTGCTATGCTTGATACAGGCAATTTTGTCCTTGTAAAAAGTTATAGTTATGTGTGGGAGAGCTTCAAGAACCCCACAGATACCTTGCTTCCAACCCAGGTTCTGGAAATTGGTGGAAAGCTATCTTCGAGGCAAATGGACAGAAACAGTTCAAAGGGAAGGTTTCAACTTCACTTGCAAGATGATGGAAATGTTGTTCTTCTGCCAATTGCCCCATCTACAGATTTTGCCTACCAGTCTTATTTCGGCAGCAACACACCCAATGATTCTAATCCTATGGATTCTGGATACCCCCTGGTTCTTAATGCAGGTTATGTAAATGTTGCCAAAAGGAACGGCGACACTGTCAACATTGCAAACAAAACAGAAGTTCCTGCAGGGATTTCTATTACAGGACAACACTTGATTTTGATGGGATCTTCACTCAGTATGCTCATCCCAAGAATAACACAAGTAGGAATTGGGGTTCTTGGATCAATGTTTGGTCTGTCCCTGATGACATTTGCTTAGATATGAAGGGTGACATGGGAGGAGGACCTTGTAGTTACAACAGTTTCTGCAGACTTGATGCTAATAGAAGGCCAATTTGTGATTGTGTTCCCAGCTTTTCCCCCTTAGATCCCAATAACAAGTTCAATGGCTGAAAGCCAGACAAACAAGTAAATTGTGAATCAGACAAGTCAAAACCAGAGGATATATATAAGATGCAAGAGCTATCCAATACCTATTGGCCTACTTCTGCAAACTTTGAACAATTGCAAGGAATGAATGAAAATGACTGCAGCCAATCTTGCCTCCATGATTGCAACTGCATTGTTGCTGTTGCAAAGGAAGGCACATGTTGGAAGAAGAAATTGCCTCTGTCTGGTGGGAGACAAGACTGGGATGTTACTGGGAAAGCTCTGATAAAATTGCCAAAATCTGATGTTTCTGTGGACGAATCCCTTTCAGAGGATAGAAACACAAGGAGGAAGGACCAAGCAACCTTGATTTTGGCAGGAGCACTTCTGTTAGGTAGCTCTGTGTTTCTCAACTTACTTTTTGTTGCAGCAATTTTATTCATTTTCCTTACCTTATACCAGAAAACGTACAAAAGTACAAACAGATCAAGTCTTTTGGATACAAATCTTCAAATTTTCACCTACAATGACCTACAAGAAGCAACAGGTGGATTCAAAGAGGAATTAGGAAGGGGTGCTTTTGGCACTGTGTATAAAGGGGTCATATTCTCATCAAGTTCAAGAACCTATGTTGCTGTGAAGAAGCTAGAAAAGCTGCACCAAGAGGGAGAAAAGGAGTTCAAAACAGAAGTAAGCACAATAGCAAAAGCCCATCACAAGAACCTAGTTAGACTTCTGGGGTTCTGTGATGAAGGGCCAAACAAGCTCTTGGTGTATGAGTTCATGAGCAATGGAACACTAGCTAGCTTCCTCTTTGGGATCTCAAGGCCTGATTGGAACAAAAGAATCCAAATAGCATCTGGGATTGCTAGAGGGATCATGTACTTACATGAAGAATGTGACACACAAATCATCCACTGTGACATCGAGCCCCAAAACATCCTCTTGGATGATTCATTCACTGCAAGAATATCTGATTTCGGATTAGCAAAGCTTCTTCTAAATGATCAAACTCGAACCCATACAATGATTAGAGGGACACGTGGATATGTGGCACCGGAATGGTTCAGGAACACTCCTGTTACTGCAAAAATTGATGTTTATAGTTATGGGGTGATGTTGCTTGAGATTTTATTTTGCAGGAAAAGCCTTGACATGGGAAAAGTGAATGAAGAGGAAGTGATACTGATTGACTGGGTTTATGACTGCTATAAAGAAAGAAGATTAAACAAGCTTGTAGAGGAATATGAAGAGGCTAGTAGTGACATGAAGAGGTTAGAAAGGCTAGTGATGGTGGCTCTTTGGTGCATACAAGAGGACCCATCTTTAAGACCCTCCATGAAGAAGGTAACACGGATGCTTGAAGGTGTTGTTGATGTGTCTGTACCACCATGTCCTTCTCCTTTTAGTTCTTTCTGTTAATTCAACAAACATGTTGTAGGCTCAATCAATGATGAATCTTCCTTTCTCCCCTCACTTAAGGAAATTAAACCCCATAATTCCTTTAAAGGCCTCATTTTCTCAGTTTCCAAACAGAGGGCCATGTTATCAAGATTCAAGAAAACCATGTAGCCGATTCTACGATCAAACAATCAGACAATTTCAATTTCTTTAACAGCCGTGAGTTTGTTGAATGAAGGTTCGTTTATGTTCCTTTGGTAATTTAAATAACATGATTGAGTTACATGCAAATTAGTTTGGACAACGCCTCAATCAACACCAAAACAAAAGCAATTAAATTCATTAATGTGTCAATGCTCCTTTGCTTACCAGAAAAATGTCAAGTTTCTTGAATCATACTCAACGCCATGTCAATGGATTTCTGGGCCTAAGGCAAAATTATTAAAGGAGCCTAGTAGTATAATTTATCAATTTTCACATCATTTTTCTAGCTTTTTGAGCTGCAAAATCATTTATCAACGTTTATAATAAACTAATTTTAACATTTCACTCAGAATAGATAATATTGCTAAGTCATTCATGTTGAATCAAGAGTTTTGATGATTCCAAACCAACTTTCAAGAGCTTGGAATAAAGATATCAAAGGTGCTCAAAAGGTTTCAAGTGAAGAAATTCTGGATAAATCTGTGCAAAGATAGATGTAGGATGATTAGTAGTGTTGTATTTGAGTAAAAGACTTTGATTTGGTGAAAAGATGTTTTAAAACCTTGATTCTATGTTAAATCATGGAATATTTGAAAAACACCCACCAACAGACGAAGTTTGAAATGTTAATACTGATCTGTCATCTTAGAAATTCAAACTTTGGCTTTGGAAATTCGAATTTCGTACTGAAACAGAACAAGTCTGAAGAGAAGTTTCTCTGACAGACGAATTTTGACTTGAGAAAATTCGAATTTTGATAAGTGTCTGAAAGAAGCTTTCAGTAACAGACGAATTTTGGGTTTTGAAAATTTGAATTTCAGACAAAATGTAACTTATGAAAACTAAAGAAATTCATCTGAAATTATGTCAAAGTCCATCTGAAACCAAGTTTGGATTGGATTTCAAAATTGCTCACTGACAGACGAACTTTGAACATGAAAATTCGAATTTCAGAAACTAAGCTTGTGAGTCTGTTGAAATGATATGTTGATATACGAATGACAGTATTTATAAATTCGGACTTTGAAGTAAGTCTGAAAAGAGGTCTCTCTGACAGACGAACTTTGCCCTTTGAAAATTTGAATTTTGAATTATATGAACTACTGTGCCTTATAAACCAGTTACGGACAGATGAATTTTGGGTTTCAAAATTCAAATTTTGAAGGTATTGTAACAAATTGAAAATACTGTTCACACTTAGAAAAAAACTTTTTACTTGAAAATTCATATGTCACAACATAGAAGTATTTTCAAAATATCAAAATTCGAATTTCACTTCATGACAGACGAACTTTGGGCATTCAACGTTGAAGATGTTAACCTCCGGTTTCTGCAAAATTCGTCTGTTGACCAATTGAAATTCGAATTTCAGAGTGTTAGAAGTATTAAATGCGGTTGGTTAACGGATAGTTTTTCAGAGTAACTGTTAGATAACTTATCCAATGGGTAGATTTTGTCTCTAATGGACATTTGAGACCTAAATCTATAAATATAACATCATTTGAAGTTGTGGGTAACGATTTTAACATTATACATACTGAAACTCTGTCAAATCATCTACTCAAAGTCTCTTACTCTTTCACTTCAATATTTGTACTCCAACTTTCATATTTACTCTGTTTAAGAGAGTTTAATCCTTGTAATCAATCTTATCTTTATCTGGAAGAAGGATTTTCTTGTGAGGGGATATCACAAGGGATTGAGAAACACTTTGAAAGAGTGCATAAAGTGAATGAGTGAGCTCTAGAAACAGAGCATCATCTTTGTATTGAGGCATTGGCAAGAAGCCCACTGAATTCTTGCAGAATAGTGGAAAATCTCAAGTGGTGACTTGGGGACTGGACGTAGGTCAAGTGGAGAGACCGAACCAGGATAAATATCTAAGTTTTCTTCTCTTTACTGCAACTTTTACAATTCATTCACTTATACTCTATTTTACCGTCTATATTTTGCTTTCTTCACTTTCTTGACATTTTACAGAAAATTTTCAAGCTTCCTAATTCACCCCTCCTCTTGGAAAGCCAACTTAACTAACAATTCAATCTATCTTGCAACATAGTTGACCTTAAATAAGATTTAAGTAATTATAATTTTGAAAAAGTTTTTTCAGCAGTACCAACTGTTATAAGTATTGTTAATAATATTCTATAAGCAATGCATGCATTTGGAAAAGAGTCTAATCTTTTGATATAATTTAATATTTCAATTGGAGTATTAATTTCTTCTGTTAAGATTTCTTTTAATACATTAATTTCTGAAAATAGATCAAGACCATCGATATCAGAATATTCATTAAAACTTAGAAGTTTTTGAAGATTGATACAATTTTTTTTCAATTCATCCTCATCCAAAGTTTTAAATTTTTTAGATTCAAACAAAAAACCAAAAATGGTTTCATATTCTAAAAATTGTTCAAACTGACTCTTGATAAAAGAAATAGATTTATCTAATATGTATAGAAAATATCATTATGAAAAAAAATTTCAGATGAATGTGTGATCTCATCACTAATATTTTCATCGAAATATCTTTTTCTATGAATTATATGTTTTTCTTGAAAGTTAGGTTCTTTATCCATTTCAATAGCAATTTTTTCTATAAAATCAAAAGCAGATGCAAAACCATTTTCCCTATAACTTTTTAAATATGTAATAAGGCCTTTTAAGTGACTTATAGCAACATTTACATGCATATCTTTAGATTGTAGAATCTTACTAACGGAATTAATAGCAAATAATATATCATACCAAATATTCATTCTTAATAAAACTCAAAATTCCCAATCTCATAAGTTGCAAAACACATGGCTTCACCTTTTATTTTAGGATCCTCACTACATGTTGATAATTGAATCAAAACATTTCTTATCTTTGGTTCTTGAAACTTAATTACTTTGACACTTTCAATTCTACTTTCCCATCGTGTTTGTGATTGTGATTTAACAGAAAACTTACATACATTATCTTGCAAAATTTTTCATCTCTTGGTTGAAGAAGTAAACAAAGAATAAATGCATTGTAGAACTCCAAAAAATGAAATAGCTCTAGGACATGAATTGGCCATATCATATAAAACTAAATTCAAATTATGGCATCCACATGGTGTATAAAATGCTCTAGGATTTATGTCCAATAATCTTTTTTGCACACCTTGATTTTTACCTTTCATATTTGATCCATTGTCATAACCCTGTCCTCTTATATCATTAATATCAAGCTTATACTTTTTCAATACATTAATTAGTTCATTAAAAATACCTTTTCGTGTCATATCATCAACTTTTAAAAATTTTATAAAGTATTCCTCTATTTTTATTGAAGAATTCAAAATATCAACACATCTCAAAATTAGAATTATTTGTTCTTGATTGCTTGCGTCAGAGGTACAATCAAGAATAACAAAAAAGTATTTTGCATCTTTCACTTTTTTAATTATTATATTTTTTATTTTGCGAGCTAACAATTCTATAAGTTTATTTTGTATAGTATCACTCAAGTAATGAGCATGAAGTTCACCATTATTTATGCGTTTAACATGTTCTTGCATAATTGAATCAAATTCTGCAAGCATCTCAATCAAACTCAAAAAGTTCTCATTGTTTTTTTCATATGCCTTCTCATTTGTTCCACGAAAAGTGAGATTATTTTTGGAAAGATATTTGACAATAGCTATAATCCTAAGTAAAACCTTTTCCCAATATTCTTTTTCTTTACTAATTAGTTCTTGTATGTCTTTATCAATTGTATTTTTTTTCCTCAATCATGTTTCTAGTTCAATCCATTTGGTCATCCTAGTGATATGTTCATGACTTGTTTCATGACTTTTAAGCTTGGAACTAAGATTTTTCCAATCTCAAGTCCCTTCATTAACTACTTGATTAATAGTATTTTTTAAACAAAATAACTTACAACAAAAACAATACACTCTATTTAAATCTTTTGAATAAACTAACCATTTTCCATCATATTTTTCTCCATTTGGCAATATTCATTGGTAAAAAGATGAAGAAAAGTGTCTATTATTTTTATCTTTTAGAAATTCTAAATTGTTATATCTTATTGGACCATTTCCTACAATCAAATCTCTAAACTTTTCATCAATATTTTTCCATACTCCTGGATCATAGATATTTTTAGAAATTTCATTTGATGTGCTATTATAATCTACATTTTCTTTTGATAAATTATCTTCATTTAAATTTGTTCCATCTTCTTGTTCTTGGCTAGAATTATAACCATTAATATTTTCAACATCATCTATAGGTGATTGTTCTATGATCTTTTCATCAATTGAACTTGCTACATCCTTTTTATTATGAGCAGTAATAAATTTATCAAGAACACCATATCGAGATTGAATCAATTTTTCAAAGCCAGATTCATACTTTCTATTTGACATATTTTATTATGAAAATATTAAAAAAAATTAAACACTTATAGATTCAGACAAAATAAAAAATAAATGGTAAAAAATGGAATAAACACACCTGCAAGTCGATATGTTATGTACTTCAATGCTTGAACGTGAGTTCCACAGCAAGTCATTGGTTCGACTTCAACCGATATGATTACACACACACAGTGTGTGTGTGTGTAGAAAAGTGGGATGGGAAAAGATTAAAAGTGACAAAAGTGAGCCACTGGTGAGATTGAGATAAAAGCCGAACAACTTTGTTGTGGAAAAACAGAGAAACAGATGAGAGAGAGAGAGAAGGGGACGAAACATGAGAGAAGGAGAAGCTTTCTGAATGTTGCAGTAGAAAACGAAAGGTAAAGAAGAAGATAGAGATGTGATAAAAAAATGATAAAAAAATAGTCCATATGTCATATTTCTCTCATTGTTCTTTTTTGTACAATGCTCTGTCACCAAATCTTCAAAATGATAAAAGCTCATTGATATCCAACGGACAAAAGAAAGTAAGGCCCTATTTACTCTAATGGCAATTAATATTTAGTGGATAACTCCATGAAAAATATATATTTACATATATATATAATAGGGATATAAGTAGAATTTTTGAGGAGCCAAAGGTAAGGGCCTCGTTTGCCTAACCCCTTTAATGGCCCTCATACTTTGAGGCTATGAATGAATGATTCCTCCAGCTTCCTGTTGAAAAAGCTACGGAAATATTCTGCATTTGTCAAGGTCTTATATACAGGTGGATTTCCTTCACCAATAAGCTGTTCAAATGGCCCAATATCTACAGAAGGACTAGGATAACAGAATGTCAGAACTGATAACCTCTCCTTCAACTTATTGACAACTGCTCTGTGAACTGGTGCTTTGTATATGCCATTGCTCATAACCTGCACATGTTATTCAGCAATTCATTACACAATCTTATTGACTCATAACATCATCAAATAGAAAACCATACTTAATCCTTTTTGTTTTAAAGTGTTCTACGTGCAAAAATTATGTATATCACGCATATAGAATAGAATGATATAAAAAGGAAAATAGAATAAAAAAATGATTTTATAAATGTGAAATGTCTCTCGTGACTCTAAGTGAAATACAATTAAAAATAACACTTGGTGTTGAGTAATGATACCAAGCAAGAGTATACTAAATATTGTGCATATAATTTTTTTTACAACAAAAATGGAATGTTTTTCCCTGTGATATTTCTGAGTTTCTAATATATCTTAGATTGTCAAATATAGAAAGAAAAAGACGAAACAAGTGAAAGTCATCGCTTAATTAATGAACTGCATTTGTGATTTCAGACAAGTGCAAATGATTGTGTGGTTAGTTCTACAGATTAATGAGTAACAGACCTCAAAGATTTGGCCAATGTTGACAACAATGGCTCCTTCCATAGGTTGAAAAAAGGCCCATTTTCCTTCTTTGAGGAACTGTAATCCAGGCAAGTGTCCACATTCAAGCAGGAGAGTGATAGCAGAATTGTCAGCATGAGGCACAATCCCGAGAACCCCTTCAGGCTCTGGACAAGGAGGGAAGCAATTCATCCTTATGTCATATTGCCCTTCTTCAAAGCTCTCTAATAGCTTTGGAGCCTCAAACCCCAAAGTCATACTAATGAACTTCACTATGGAACTTGCTGTCTCTCTCATGTCTTCAGAATATCTATGTAATGTTTCCCTAAAACACAATTTTAAATGACACCCTTCAAAGCATCAGAAAAGGCTGTGACAAAGAAACTCACAGAGGAAAACTTCTTACATTGAAAAGGAACAATCCAATATTATATATCGTGAGAGTTGTTACATGAATGAAGTGAGTTATATTAATTTACCTGAACTGCGGAGGGTTTTGTGGCCACAAATCTAAATTTCTGTTTTGAATGGGGAGAGTTTTGAGAAAAATCATGTCATTCCAATCCAGCTTTTGGTTCTCTGAGGTTACAAATGCTTGTCCATAGCCTTCAAGACTTCCTGGTCTCTGTGCACATCTCATCTTCTCTTCAAATGGCAGCTCAAAAAATTTTTCAACTTGATCCTTCATTTTCTCAAGAGATTCATATGAAACCCCATGGTTTACCACCTACAAAAGAATGAACCAGATGAACAAGAAGATCCCTTTAGAAAGTGGAGAATAGATATTGAAGCACTGAAAGACACCCGAGTGTGTGCAAGCAAGGTGAAGCTTTTGAAGTTCTTGATCTTTTGTCTCTGCGTTGACCAGCTTGGCCATGTCGATGATAGGTACACGAAGAGATGAATCAGAAGGGAAGGTGGCGATTTCATCATCATCTCTGATGTACCTAGGTGGCACCTGATCTGGCCGTTGAAAAGCTAGCTCTTGAACACTCGGAACTGCGAGTGACGATTCGAGGCTTACAGTTTCACCCATGGAAGCCATTGCCAATAGCTTCTCTTTGGTTCAGCGAACATGGACTGCAAAACAGAACATACCCATTTACACACACACATATAAGGTTGTCGCATCAACGAAGAGAACAAAAATGAGTTGGTGATGAATCATGTGGGGAGTACAATTGTCTGGCTTTGAAATTCCATCTTCTTAACAACGGTCTGACATGAGGATTGAGAGGGGAAAGAGAATAAAAATGAAAATGAATAAAGGATTGTATATTTTTAATAGTAATAAAAATATAATAAATACTCCCTCCTCCGCACCCATTTATAAAATATTATTTTTTATTACACGAGTATTAAGAAGACATAATTATGCTCTTAAATTTATAAAAAAATAGTATAAACTTTTAAACTTATCCCTACTAATTAAAGACTGAAACAATTTACGAGATAAAAAAAGTTATTAAATGAAGGGTAAAGAAGAAAATTCAAATAAAAAAATAAAACAACACCTTATAAATAGGACCAAATAAATTTTCAAAACAACATCTTATAAATGAAACGGAGGGAGTACTAAATAAATATTTATACTTTATTTTTATAAATTGAATTATTTTCTAATTTTTATGGTATCCAGTATCCATCCTACTTTTTGAATTTGAAGTTGATCTCTGTTTTGTTCTTATACCTTTTTTATTTATATTAAAACTGATTTTTTTCATACTCAGGAAACTAAAGAAACAACAAGAAAAAAACAACCTAGCTACCCTATCCTAAGTTCCTAACTCGCCTCCCATTAAAGTCGACCTGGAATCTATATCTATACTAACACTAGAAAATGTAAAATGAGGCATAGAGTGAAAGAAGACAACATCAGAGTTAATCCCAAACTCATATTTTGCCAGCATGGCAGCTATAGTACCTAATTTTTGAAAATGTTTTTGTTAAAGTTTTTTAAAGGTGATGGTATAAGTTTGTTTGTTAAAGAAATGCATATAAATAAAAAGTATTCACCCAGAAAAACTTTGCAGATAAAAAATGAATTATAATACAATTGAATTAAATTTCTAAAATAAGAGAAACAATATATTATACAGAAGTAGAATGAGTTCAGCTAACAAAAAAAAAATAGAATGAGTGATTAGTAGCAGAGGTGAGAATATATTCATAAATTATTTACCAATAAAATTTTTAAATTAGCCATTCTATTCAAATTTATATTCTTATGATGTAGACTAATCTACATTAACAATAATACTTATAAATTAGTACCTATCAATAAAATTATTATTACTCTGTTGATTATTTATACATGTGTTGAATTAGTATGTTTTCACAGTTGATTTGCCCTTTTAAATTCCTCTTTTTTATGTTTTTTTTCACCTTTTTTCTTATCGTTTGCAATATTTGGGACCTATTTGACAATTATTTTGAAAATAGTTTTTTATTTTTAAAAATAAAAAAATAAAAAAAATATTTAATAAACTTATTTTTTATAAAATATTTTAAAAAATAAAAAATTAAAACTTAAAAAGATTTTTAAGATGTTTTATAATTTCTATTTTAAAAAATAAAAGAAAAAGTGAAAAATATCACATGGTAAATTTATAAATTTTGAATATCTCTTTTAATATTTATTAATTATGATTTTAATAACAATTATTTAAATCAGTTTTTTATTTTTTTATTTTTAAAAATTATCCTTAAAAATAATTTTACAAAAACTATTTTTGTTTTAATGACAATAAATCAGAAATCCCTGTCATGCAAGGCTTGTTTTCCCCGGTTCTCCATTTCCTTTTTTCTTCATGTGGGCGTCTTTCGTCCTCTACGTCTTCTTTTCCCCTTTCTCGATTGTTTTCCAGTTGTTCCATTTTATGTGTGAATCGAGTGTGTATTTTTCTGGATTCTTTTCTTGTGGTGGGCCTTTTCCATTCGTTCTTCTTTGTGGTTGGTGGGTCTGAAGCACTGGAAAAGGACGCTTTCATGCGGAGGTTGGCGGAAGCGGGTCAGGCATCCAGCTTCTGGGTTGTGTTTTTTTCCCGTGCTTCTCGATTCTTCTTTTCTCTTTATGCTTTCTTTTTCTGCTTTTTTCTGTATCGTTTGCGATATTTGTTTTCTCCAGTTCTCCATTTCCCTTTTCCATTTGTTCTTCTTTGAGGTTGGTGGGTCTGAAGCACTGGAAAAGGACGCTTGCATGTAGAGGTTGGTGGAAGTTAAAGTGATTGTTCAGAAATGGAGATTTGGGCACTGGTCCAATGGGATTCATTGTACGATGAGTTCTGTTTTCTATAGATTTTGTTCTTTTTTTTTATTCGCCTTCTATTTTGTTCTTCTTCTTTTTTTTTCTTCTTCCGTTGTTCATCTTTTTTGTTCTTCTCAGGGTATTTAATTTTTCCTTAGTGCAAAAAGCATCTGCACTTGGGAATGCTGATGGAGGCATCTTTGCATGGAAGAACAGATACAACGAAATTTGAGAAGGATCAATCTCTAATTTTTACTATGCTTCGTACTAATTGTTACTGAATATTCTAATTTCTGTTTGTTAATTACTATCATTGACTTTTAAATCTAATGAGTGACTTGATTCACCAGGTGGATGTTAAATTGCATAGTAGATGAACGATGAAATTCCTAATAAGAGCAAAAGGCTTCATAAACTTGGATCTAGTATTCTGGTATTAATTAATTTGAATCTATGAATGAGCGATTCTTTATTCATTTTGGAGAATGGTTTTAGAATTTCAGTGTCTTATCACTCTATTTTGTTTATTAGATATTCGTGCCAAATAGGAGTATTTAGTTGACAATCAAAAGGATTTTACTATTTAAACAGAATATTTTGCCATATAGATATAGAAGAAAAGAAGAAACTCGGAAGGTAAACATTTAGATTGACATCCACCGTAATATCACAAACATTTACATTGAATTGTATATAACTTTACTAATAGCAAATGAAGATCACAAGAATCAAGCCATGGAAGAATAGCAAGGAAGAAGAAAAGGAGAACGACACACCAACATACTGGTCATATTACTGAAATGCTTTTTACTGTCAGTCATCCTGAATAAATGCAAGGTATAACCTGTAAAAGTGATAATTTCAAATATTTCTGAGTCATATTTAAATTGAGAATTTGGTACTAATGAGTGGATTTCAATAGCGTTTTTGATAATGCTCTATGTGCAGTGTTGTCAAAGAGAATTTAATTTTGATTAATGTGCATTTGGATTATTAGTTTGACTTATGAATTTGGAAGAAAAAAATAAGGATTTCTATGCTTTGTATAGAAAGTACAGGAAATTCTTTAACTTTATTAATCAATATTATGAAGTATTCAATTTGCTTTAAAATTTTGTTGCTCAATAGAAATACATATGCCTAAAATTGTGGAAAGGATTGGATATTCTGGGACCTTTTTTTTTCTCACGTTTTCATGCAATATGGTTGATTATTTCGAATTGGTATAATTTTGAGAGGAAGCAACGAATATATTGAAGGATGAAGTTTATTGTGGCAATTGGTCTACCAAAGTGATCAGTATTGGTTTTTCTATCCTATAGTTCTCTTTGTTGTTTTTCCATGCTGTTGCTTATGCCAGACTTCTGTATTGGGATCAAGACTTATTGAGATTTGCTATGGATTAATGAACATATTAAAGTATTTGTTATTTCTTATACTTAATTAAAGTTCAATAAGTATTTTGGAAAAGTGTTGTAATTTTAATTTATTTTGCAGGGTAGAAGGAAGAAACTTCTTACACTGTTAGCAGGGCATGCGACATTGATGGGACCCGATTTGTAGTTGCTTAGGGGTTTATTGTTATAATCTGATTGATCGATGCTGGTAGTGAGACAATACAGAAGGTATTGCCAAACATTCTAGAAATTTTTCTATTCTTACTATAGTAAATTGAGCTCATTTGAATGATAACATTGATAGTGTTGAATCAAAAGTTTTGATTATTCCAAACAACTAGAACTTGGAAAGAGAATATCAGAGAATCATGAAAGCATAAAGTAAAGAAATTCAGTGAAGAACTAGTTTTTAGCATTTCTCACTATGTACACCACGTAAAAAGCTTTAAATCTTACTTATTTATGTTATCACAGTATTTAAACGAGTTATTTTGAAAGTTATCTGATATCAGCATGTGTTACAATTGAAGAATACTGGCTAATGGATTAATTTTGCTGTTTGATTCATATTTATTTTGTGCAAAATTCGCACTTTAATTAGTGAAGTTCGACGGTACAGAGTTTTCATCTCTAATAGATAAATTTGGTTGTAAAATTCAAATTTTAAGCTAAGTATAATTAGTAAAAATATGTAAAATTCATATGAAACTTAGTTAAAATTCGACTGTTAGTGAAATTCAAAGTCACATATTTTGACAAATGAACTTTAAGCTTTAAAGCATGAACTTCAAAATGAGAACTTGTATGTCTTGATAGAACATCCCTCTAACAGACAAATTTTACAGTTCAAAATTTGAACTTTGTAATTTTGAAATTCTATGTGAAAACTTGAGGAAACTATTTAATCTCTTCAAAAATATTTTCAATATAAAAATTCACATGAACTAACCTTGGATATCTTTTGCAAACTCGCAATTCGAATGTCACTAAGTAACATACGAATTTTGAAGTTCAACATTAAAGTCTTTAATTTTTTGTCTCTGCAAAATTCGTTTGTTGTGCTCTAAAATTCGAACTTTGGTGTGTTAGACGCATTAAATGCTGCTATTTTTGCAGAGCAACCATTGGTTAATATCTCTAAGGGTTAGATTTTGTGTCTAACGATTAGTTAAGTCACAAATCTATAAATATAATTTTATTTGAAGTTGTAAGTAACGAAGTTAAGTCTACTATTACAAAAACTTTGCTAAAATTTTGTGTTAAAAACTTTTTTACCTATACACTACATTTATTGTTCTTCAACTTTCATATCTACTTTATTTAAAAGAGTTTCCATTTTTGTAATAAATTTTTTAGAAGAAAGATTCTTTGTGAGGAGATTCACAAAGGAATAAAGGGAATCACTGGTGAGAATGATTGAGAAACTTTGCGTGTTCTTAGAACAAAATATAAGGACTGTACTGTGGCATTGCAAGGAGCCCACTGAATTCTTGCTGATAGTGAAAAATCTCAAGTAATGACTTGAAGACTGGACATAGAAGTTAAGTGGATTGGATCAAATCAGAATAAATCATTGAGTTTTTTTCTTCCCTTATGTTTTGATACTTAATTTTCATTATATGCTATTTTTTTGCAAACTTTTGCTTTCACTGCAATATTTGTAATTTTGCAGAAAAAATATTATACTTCTCAATTTACCATCCTCTTGTGAAACCAGCATTTTTAACATATAGTTTTTCAATTTAAATTAATTTAGAGGAATTTCAGCAAGCTGAATGTGTTGAAAAGATTTTTTTCGCCATTAATGATTGTTGAGAATATTTTATATTTTTATTTGTCCCTGACATCATAGTGTTATCCTTGCAAGGTTTGTAGGCCATGGGGACTCCATAAATGAAATCATATTATGAAACCGGCAAGCTGCATTTGGTTGCTATCTTTCTTCTGTGGTTTAGATTATTGAATTTGATTTAGCTGGTGTGTTTTCTATTGTTTCTTTTAGTGATCCATATGTATTTTCTTCTTTTTTCATGTTATGGGTTTTGCTGAGGTGGGAATCTTGGTTCGTATGAATTGATAGTGTTGATATCTCAATTTTTTAAAAGTCAAGGTTCTCGGGTCAGGAATTTTTCCAACTATTATGTATCAGTTTTCAGGTCACTTTGTTAGGAAAGTTCTTTAAATTTTTTCACACGAACTTACATATTAGCTGTTATTGATTATGCTCTCTCCTCCAGTATAATTTTCAGCGGACTACAGATTCGTACAAACTAATGCTTGAAATTATGAATATTATAGTTTCTGAGTTGTCAGGTGTTGTTTTCTGGGTATTTGCAAAGAGGTTTGAAGCTATCCAAAACCAGAGGAGCAAAAAGAAGGAATTTTCTGCTCAACATGCTGCATTGTTGATCTACATAAGCGTTAGGACTTATTTGATCCGAAGGTTAAAGGAGCGCCAGGGGTTCTCTAAGAAAATCATTGAGGTGATGGCATTAAGGATAAAGAGCTCCCACTAATATGCTGTGAGTTTAAGATGAAATAACTTTTGTTGAGGTACTGTTATTAAAATGATCCCTAAATCACATTATTAAAACCCTGGGAGCTTGAATCTATCAAAGTGAGATAAATCATAGGATCTTTCTAGCAAATTGGACCTGGAATAAAGAGCAGGAAGGACTTCGAAGTACGTATAAAGCCATAAAAGCTTCTGGAAGTTCATAAAGTTGAGGATTATTGAGGATGAAGTTCATAAAGTTGGTCATTGCTTGTACCAATAATGACTTCCTTCGTGGAAACTGATTTGCAAAGTTGGACGGAACACCAAACACAAATAAATAGAGGCAGCTAACAGAAGGTACCAAGAAGAGTATATCCAGAGCACTTTGCATATTAGAAGCACTTATGAACAACTTGAGCGGGCAAAGTCAGAGTCTTACCAGAGGGAGGCTGAACTATGTGAGGAGTTGAAGAGAGGAAAAGCTGATATTGAACAGCTGAGGGCAAGCCTGATGAACAAAGAATCTCGGTTGCAGAGTACATGAAAAGAGAATGAACGTCTTACCATAAGGATCAAGGAAAACCACACCATTGAAAAAGAATCTCAACTTCAGATGGAACTAAAAAATTTGGATGCTGATACAGTAGAGTTGGAAGGCAAGTTTGTTGGACAGACACACACAATTGCAAAATATAACTGATGAAAATGACAAACTGAAGATGGAAATTAAGAAAGGGGAATTGGAGAAGAGCAAAATTACTGAGGAGGCTGTTGCTTCAGCTGAAGCAGCAAGGGCTGGAGAGTGAAAAGCTTTGATGAAACTAGGACACCTAACAGGAGAAGCTGATAGAAGCAATCGGAGAGTAGCATTGGTGACTGAGCAGCTCGATGCTGCACAGGCTGCAAATTTGGAATTGGAGGCTGAGTTAAGGAGATTGAAAGTGCAATCAGACCAGTGGAGAAAAGCAGCGGAAGCAGCTGCTGCTATGTTTTCTACAGGAAATAATGGGAAATATGTGGACAGAACAAGTTGACTTGGCAGTAGCCATAACTCAGTTACTGGCAAGATGAACCGTATTCAGAAGACACCGATGATAACTCCCCCAAGAAGAAATATACAAACATGTTGAAGAAGATTGGAGTATTGTGGAAGAAGAATCATTAGTAGACACATGTCTCAGGTACATAGGTGTTTCATGACCATTGGAGGAGTCCCATGGGGAAAGCTTTGTCAAAAAAGCTTGTTAAATTATTGTGTTGGTACTTGGAATTTAGTTGTTTTGTGAAATTTACTCCGTGCAAAAGTAAGTTGTTTGTTTGCCGGCTTATGGGCTACAGTCTGCAATCACTTATGTCACGGTGCATCACTGTTTATGGTGTTAGTTCTCACTTACAACTCAGTTATTTTTGTGTGTTTATGCTACTTTTGTTATCGTCCACCACATTCCTACTTTAATGTTTGGAAATCATGTTACTTCAACTTTCCTGATTATGGTAGCCAAACTTTTGTATTATTCACTCTTAATTTGTGCTTCTTCCTACAATTTATATTAATTTTCTGATAGTTCCATTTCAGTTACTCTAACTTATTTTTACAGCTAAAAATGATCGCTAACGAAAAAGCCACATTTAAATTATTTTTGTCAATTTACATTAGCAATTATTAGGAGACTAGGAAATCAAAAACGAACATTTAAAAATCCATGAGTAGTAAAATTCACATATAGAATCATCAAGGAATTTTACGCTAAATTGCTTCTTACACGATATAAACTACAGGGAGAACATATTTATCCCGTACATAAATTGACTGAAAAAAACAATCTGCATGAAAAACAACGAAAAATATGGGAAAAAACATTACAGTCACCCGTGCAAAATATTAGGAAAAAAACAAAAAAAATTATAATGTAAAATAATCAGCAAAGGCTGACATTTGTTGATGCTTGGGGGAGGCGCACCCCCACCCCCAACCCCATCTAATATCTTCCATTTGATTTTTGCATATAATTGTTCTCAAGTATATATATATTTGTTGGTTTGACCCCTCCTAGTATTTTTGTGTTTGTGTATTATATAGACACAAAAACATATATTTATATATAATACACACTTATTATACTAAATGAAGTATAAAATTTAAAGATCTATCGTAATATTTTTTTTTACAATTGTCAATATATAATTTTATATATAAAAAATGTATTAAAAATCTAATTTTTTTATATATTTTAATTTTTAAACAATATTCACTATCTCTAACAAGATGATTTGGCCCCCCAAAATTCACATTCTGCATCAGCCCTAATAATCAGTAAATTCCATGATAAAAATTTATGCATTGTTGCAACCCATTTTTAATTGAAAATAAAAATGGAGTCGCCACTAAAATTTTAAAAAAAATTTTAAAAAACCTAAAGATATAGAAAATGATGGTCTACTAATAACAAAGTTAGTTTTGGGAGTCTGTTGTATGTGGAAAATGTGTTAGACACCACACGCCATCTAGTTGAGAGAACGGTTACCTTTAATTCATTATGCTATAATAAAAAAGCCTTAAAAATATATTATCCTTGTAAATTACATTTTATTGTTAAACCCAAAGAAAATATAATATTTTTATTTAGAACAGACTTCACTTAAGATGAAAGTTTATGACCTATATACCTTTAAGAGGGATCAAAATCTACATAGTTTGAATAAAAAGTTGGTTAGTATTTTCTTTAAAAAGTTTAGTTTTTTATTATTGTTTTATTTCTATTTCTTTGTCCAAAAGTAAATCACATGATATATTCTTTTTTAGAAAAAGAACTATTATTATTTTCCCAAAGATTGAGAAAAATATCTACTATCTAATTTTGATTTATTCTAAAAAAAATCCTTTGATTAATATCTATGATAAAAACTGATATAACTCATAACCTTTAGTTATATTTTAAAAAATATATAGGCTACGATAAAAAAATTAGTATCATTCATAATTTATTAAATAACACTCAAATGCATACAAAGATAACTAGTGTTCCTCGTGTCAAACAATCAAATTAATGATAAAAAAAGGAATTTAAAAAAAAACAGAAAAAAATTTATATTAATTTCAGATTTTTGAAATTATATTTTCAAGAATATAAGTAATTATGGTGAAAATGAGTATAGCTAAACTATGAGTGTTCATGAAGACAATTCAGTGTCCCTCATGATCTAAAGAAAACAAGGACAAGAACATGAGAGTTTTAATTATTTATGGCGGGTCATCCATCACCAAGTAATGGAGTTCATTCAATCGCAAAAAACATTTATCTTGCCTCCAAATTGCCTCTCGAGGAATGGCTAGTTACTTTCGGTATACTTTGCTGGAAGCTCTGGCATGTTAGGAATAAGAGAACCTTCTCTAATGTTACGCATACCATAAAGGGAATTATCCATTCTGTATATACCTATGTTAACCACTCTGAGAGCCAAAGGGATCCTTGATGTTTTTGATGTTGGTCCCCTTGCTTAATTGGCTCTTCTTTTGCTCCTATTGTTTTTTGATTCTTTAATGGAATTACCTCTTCACTTAAAAGAGACATTTATCTAAAAGACAAAGAAAAGAGCCCCACTATTAAAATACCCATGCCCATGATACGTGTGTTTCAGGGACACATGTATTGAATTGAAAAATTCTATACTTAATACCATGCATGTATATGTGCGGGAGAAAGATTGGCAATTAAGCAAATACAATTAAGTGCTAATTTACCTATGTACTCCGTGGATATATCATATGTGAGCTTTCTCCTAATTTTTCTTCTTTTTTTTCTCCTTTTTTGAGACTTAATTTTGCTCCACTTTTTGCCTCACTCTCTATTCTAGAAGTCTCTAGAACTCTTTTACCCATTTTTTTAGGGTCTTTAAAGAATAATTATTATTATTATTATTTTTCCATTCACCCACTTTTAAATGATTTAATTTTTTTTACTTTATTTTTTTTCCTTTTTAAATCTTGTGGATAGAGAAGTTAGGAGTATTTTAAAAGATAATCCCCAATTTTTTTTTATTTTTTTTATATAATGTAATTTAATCAAAAAATAATCTTCAAATTTTACCCTAAAATCGTTTAAGATAACCTAAAAATAATTTATATTTATCCTTTTTCACCTCTTAAGAAATATTTTAAAATAATCCAAGAATATTTTATATTTAACTTCTTTCATCTCTTAAAGGATAATCTTCTAAAATATTATAAATTTATTTTATTATTTTTCCTATGAATCCCAATTTTATTTATTTATTTATTATTTTTACTAAATGAGTTGGATAAAAAAGGATCACACATTCTTTCTTTGCTTTATAAGAAAAATTTGCACTTTTTCCCCCTAATAATGATTATATTATAATGTTTTCCTCTTCTTAAAACTTATAATTATCAAAAAAATGCTAAATATAAAATCCACAAATTAACAAAATAAAAACCTGCACAATGCATAAGAAATTATGAGAGTAAAATTTAAAATAGACCGTAAAAATGAATATCAACAAAATGATTAAGCTAAAGAGAGTACACCCAAAAAAGTTCAGAAATGCAGAGCCAATTAAGCGATGGCGTCACAAAGATGAAACGGCCTCTCGAGCACAACACAAGTAATGGACTCAATCTTTCGTTAATACTGGCCGTTTCATCCCTGTATTCCAAAATGGGTGTAAAACTTTTACATGGTGTTGCTGGGTGAGAAGGTATGTGAACACTTTTTGGTTTCTAGCGCATATGCATCTGATGAACTTTTGTCCAAAACTGATATAGAAAATATGCCAACCTACTAGAAAATGAAATAATAAACATATCATTCCATTCGACACAAGTTGACAGTATATTAAGTGCTCTACTATAACAGTCATAAGTAGTGTACAAACGAGATACAAAAACAACAGTTTATTGCAACGACTACAAAGCGAGTTGTAAACAGTGTACATCAGTATCCCTACCATCCATTATAGAGATCGGTTTTCATCCAACAAGCTACCACAATAGAAATTCATGGAGACAGAAGTGGGCATGAGATCCATGAAATGAATAACAACAGACGACTTAATGCCCTCTTTCAAATCCAATGCGAGTCCTACCAGAACCTCCTTCATAACCATCTCGCATTGAAGAACCACCACTTGCTCTCATAGTTCCTCCACTACCAACTTTTTCCATGGCTTTCTTACCCTTCTTCACTTCTGTCAAGAACTGATCCAGACCAAATGGATCAGCTTCCTCATTTTCAAATTCAACTGGCCTATCCCTTGGACCAGTCCTTTCAGACGTTCCAGCAAATCCTTTGTCTGGTTTAAAGCGATCAGTCTTCATAATCTTTTCCAATTGCTCATCTGCACCTCCGTAAGCTTCAGAATCCATATCCTTCTTAGGCCTGTACAAGGTTGAGAGTGTTGGCTGTGCAGTAAACAAGCCCGAGTCATACACATTATATTGATCCTCAGTGGCAAACCCAGAAGATATTCCTTTATCCTGGTTGAATAGCCTTTCATCATACATAACTTCTGTCCCTGACTTCGTAGAAGCCATGCCAAGAGCAACCTTCTCACTAATATCACGATCCCTATCTCTAGTAATCTTGCTTTTCTTTCCCATTGCTGCATCTTTAGCCTCTAATCTTCTCTCTCTCTCCCTCTCTCTTCGTCGTTCCTCACGAATTTTCTCCCGTTGCAGTCGTTCCTCCCTTTCCTCTCTTGTCTCCTTAGGGAAATTCTTCTCCCTTTCCCGTGAATGCTCATAGTCAACTCTCATATCAACATCTTCCATGCTGCTCTTTTCAGAAGGCACAGAAACAGCCGCTGGGGGTGCCACACCAGTTCTCTCTGAGCGTGCTTTCTGAGCCAAAGCCCTCAGCTCCTGCTCTTTCCTCTCCTTCTCCTTCAAAAGCATCTCCTTCTGAACCTTGGACCTCATTGCAACTGCTTCTCTAGCCTTCTGTTCTGCAACATACAATGCCTCTGAAAGCTTTGCAAAATTATCATTAATCTGAACTTCTTGGAGGCCTCTCCCATCGGCTGCAAGACGTTTGTCAAGTGGGATTGTGTAACCTTTAGGATTCTTCCAATTTGAAATACAAGGGGGTATCTTCCAATCTTGCTGATCTTTCACAGTAACAGGCCTTGGAGGGGAATGCATCACTGGTACAGGAGGAGAACCAGAAGCCTTTGGGACACGTTTATGCTTAAACTTTGGAGGCTCAAGCGGATCCACAGGCATCTCAACCATCCTAATAATTCTCTCTTTTGCCCCAGAATTGAAAGCTCCAGATTGTTGTGAAGGCTTATACTTAATAAAGTTTGCATCAGACGACTGCTTAGGCACATTCTTTGGCTGTGCTGCACTCAATCTCACATTTACTATCTTCTCAAGCGCAGCTTTTGTTTCATCTGTTGTTTCTTCAATCTCTTTTTGCCTCTCCTCATCATCCATGCTATCTTCTTCATCAGTCTTCAAATATTTTGGTATCAGATCTTTCTGTTGTGAATAAACAATTTTTTTAGCATTTTCATTCTGCTTCACTATTGCATCATATGCTACATTCCCCTGGGCATCAACTGTCATGGGAAGAATCTTTGACCCTGGTTTCGATGATTTCTCCCTTCCCATGTCAAGGGGGTACTGAGCAACGTGGATCTCAGGAAATGCTCCACCATCCCCAAAATCCTCTACCTTTCGAGGAACAAAGCCTGCACGCTTTAAATAAGGAGGCACAGGCTTATACTGAATCACAGTAGATTTTTCAGCATCAGATGTGCTGAATCTCTGCTTGAACCATGGATCACTACTGTGGTCATAATATGTGGTTGATGTTGATTTCGCAGGGGGAAGAAGGTCTTTCAAGGCCGCCATTGTTATAAATATTACTGCAGCCCTATGAAGAAATCAGGACCTGAATTGAACCAAATTACACTATAATGAATAGCTGCAAACACCAAATTAAGTAAATATCAGAAAATAACAGACTATCAGAGCACAAGAACCTCACTCAGGCGGTGAGCGAAACAATGAAAACATAAATACAAGAGAAAGATGGCTCCAATAATTTCAGTTTCTTTAAAAAAAATCACGAATAAAAGGGGCGCTTGCTTTCTAACAAAAATAAATGACAGAAAACCTTCCTTGAGGACAAGGGTGAAAACAGGCCAGACCAGGCTAGGCTGTGGCTAAATAGGTCTTCAAATAGGATTAGGTCTAGGCCTTATAGGATAAATATTAACAAATCATCAGGAAAAAAATCTCAAAGCTAGATATTTATTCAGTTTAACTTAAAAGGAATAGTAATATTCATGATAGAAGCATAATTTCGACTTATTTCCAATGATGTTCTTCCATTTCCTAATTGCAAAATAGATGAAGATCAACATGAGGAGAGTGATAAAGGCACTAATAAACACAACCACGATAATGATAGCCCTTGATCTGTTGCTAGTACACTCAGAGCTCATCGATTGACAATTCCTTGCCTAGATAAAATCAATCACAAAAGCAAAATTGCAGAAAAAAGCTATTAGTGTCATGAAGTTGACTTGAACTAGTTGGAACATGCTCTTTAGTTTGCTCTTGAGTAGTAAATTCAATCATGTTGTTGTTACTTCCCATTAGATAGCGTTGGCCTGCACATATAATGCAATTAAGTAACACAACCTTCCTATGTTTGGAAGAAGGAAAATTTGTTAAAAAGCAATGGGAGAAATTTTAGAAGTCATACCATATGTTGTTATAATGATATGGGAACAGGGGATGGCGAATAATAATAAAGGGACAATTAAAATTTAGGAATCACAAGTAACAATATTTTTAGATTAGGAACAATTAACAATTAAGTCAATACTCATTAACTTGTTAATGTTTTAAATTCAGGGAATTTTTTCCGCAGTTTAAAACCTCTTGGATGATGTGGTTTGGAATATAAACCATAAATCTTGTTCAAACGACAAAAAAAGGAAATCGCACTTTATCAAGGTGACTCAACTACGACGCAAATTTGATAGAACAACAGCATATGAACCCAACGTACCTACGATGATAATGATGAAATAGAGGGATGAGAGAGACGAGAAACGAGACCGAGGGTCGGAGACGCTGTCCGATCTAAAAGGGAGAAAGGGTCACTAACTCACCGCCGATCGGGGAGATAGGAGAGACCGATGAAGCCAGGAGGTCATCACTCAGAGTTGAGAGCGAATAAGCAGTGGAGGTGCAGTAGAGTTCTTAGGGTTTGAGACTCGTGAGATTGAAAGTAAAGGCAGCACCGCAGCAGCTGATCGATCGGGGATTTAGGACATGGTGAAAAGCTAAAAATAAAAATAGGATATTATATTACATCTATTACCTAATTATTCCCTCAAATCTATATTTTATATAAGTCACCAATACATTAGAAAAATTATTTTTTTAACTAAAATTAATATAAAAAGTATTTATATTTTTTATTTTATTCTTATTAAATATATTATTCTATTATTATTATAGGATTATAAACTAAAATCAATGTAAAAAATATTCACATTTTTTATTTTATCTTTGTTAAATATCTCATTTTATTATTATTATAAGATTATAATTAAGAAAAAAAATTAAAATAAGAATAAAATAAAAAAAAATATTTAATATCATATATTTTGGACTAAAAACTTATCATATAAAATATTTTATAATATAAATTAGAGAAAATATATAGGAAGTTTTATAATATTGGAAATATATGTAGTGTATCTAATCATATCTATAAAAGGATATGTACTGTTAGCAGGATTATTTGAATAATTTATTTGATTTATTATAATTCCAATACTATATATTAAATTGGTCCAAAGAAATGCTATTGCCTTGGTAGCAAAAATATTGTTATTTTGGAAATTTTATTTTGTTCCAAAACTACTATTATTTTAGAAATTTGATGCATAATTAATTTTTTTCAATTATATCTTCATTTAGTAATTTTATTTTTTTCTCTTATCTATTACTTATTCATTCCAATTCATATTATAAAATATTTTATATGATAAATTTTTTATTCAAAATATAAGTTATTAGATATTTTTCTTCTCAATTTATCTCTATCTTTAATGTTTTCACACTCATCATTTATAATTCTATAATGATGATAGAATAATGTATTTAATAGGGTTAAAATAAAAAAATGTTGATATTTTTTGTATTGATTTCAAGTGAAAAAATGATTTTCTTAATATACATGTAATTGATACAAAATGTCTTACAATATGAACTGGAAAGATTACTCATTTTAAATTTACTTCATTTCCAACACTTTTAAATGAGGGACTTTTAGTTTTATATGGTATCTTTTTTATATCATTAAAGCTTTCTTAAACTATATTTTTTTTATCCAAAATATAAGTCTTGTTTTATAAGTTTTTTTTAATCTAAAATTTAAGTCCTATTTAAAAGCATTAAATATTATTTTTCATATTATACCCTTATTTGTAATTAAATATAAGAGAAGTAATAGACTTTAAATATAATATATTAAATATAATACATTAAATAGGGGTGCTATTAAAAAATAATATATTTTTTTATAAATTTAATAAATAAAGCTACGCTTATTAGTTCTTGTATAATTAGTTAAATATAACTTATGTTTTAAATAAAAAAAAAGTATGATTTACATTAAACTAATATAGTTTTGGGACGGGTGGAGTATATATAAGATTAGCTAAGGAATTTGAATTTGAAATAAAATAAAAAGAAGATAACCTTATAGATATTTGAATTTGGGACAGAAAGTATGTCATTCATTTCAGCAATTAATTTAATTTATTGCTATTGACTAATTTATTTAATTTAACCACAAATTTATCATTGATTACTAATATAAATTTTACTTGAAGCCCTGTGGCCAAAAAAAATTTACTTGAAGCCCTATTAATTATATTTAATGCAATTACTATTTTGCAAAACTATTAAATACCATTTCAAAAAAATATGTGATTGGTAAACAAGTAATTATTATGAATAACTAGTATAATACCTGTATAATATCCAAAATGTACAGGAACTACAATATATATATATATATATAATAAAAAGCTAAAGATTGATTAATAGAGATACACCAAGAGGATTGATTAGAGTCTACTTAGGACCCGTTTGATTTTCAGTTTTATAAAATTAAATTAAAATAAATGAAGTTTGTAAAAATAAAGGTTAAATAAAGTAAGTTTGTTATAAATTGTTATGTTTGGATATTTTTTTTGTAAAAGTAAGTTTGATAAAAAATCTGTTTGGATGATGAGAGTTAAAAACACTCTTAGATGTATAATATAGAGTAAATTTACTTTTCTTTTTCCAAAACTCACGTTTTATTTAGAAAAAATAATTTTCCCCTCCTTTTTCAAAATCATAATTTATTCCACTTTTTATTTTTTAAAAAAATAATTTATGATTAGTGAAACACATATTTTTAGAAAATCATGATTAAAAATGATGATTTCTTTTTCATTGAACCAAGGCACTTAGTCGTTGGCTTGGATGAACTTGCAACCGATACATTTGCTCACGTGGTATCGTGCATTATGAAATTTTAGTCATTAAAATGCCATTACAAATAATTACTTCTCTTAATATAACAAAATAGAGTATTGCAAAGATGAAGATTGAATGAAGAATATAATAAAAAGCATAAAAAGGGTCTCTCTTAATAATTTGATATTACTAAAATTTTGATATATAACATACAACACAAACAATGCTGCCTCTATCTATTATATCTAGTATATATACTAAAGTATACTAGAACGATATGAAATTCTATGTGCCACATTAGTTTGGTAAGATGGAAAAAAGTGAGCCCTATATTGCCACCTAATTTATTACATGGCACTCATCTAATAATGTGTATAAATTAAATATTAATACACCATTTATGATTTTAACTTTTACTATTTATTTACAATTGAAATTTGAATGTGGAAAATTCATTTTAATATACATTTAATTCCCCTTCAGTTATGCCTTTTTGGTGCCAATTTCAATTAATTTAATGATTACGTATTTAATGCATTTAATTCATATTTATTTTTTAAACTATTGGGTATGTTTGAAAGCTCCCTATGTATAGCTCTGGTATATATTTTGTTTTTGGCCACAAAACTTTTATCAACGTTGCTATTTATTTATTTATTTCTTTCAATCCTCCTTCGTCAATGTTGAGGCTGAAGATATGTATGTATCTTGGCGCCTGTTTTATAATTTATTTTGCTAAAAAATCTCCATGAAAGCAAATGCAAATTGAACTTCTCTTCCATTTATAGAAGATCTCAAGAAAGAGTGAAGAAGAAAGACAAAATCTTGCACCAAGAAAACAAGGTAAAAAAGAGGTAGAAGATGCATCGAATTCTAATATTACCAATGATCAAAGCAATAGCATTATCAACGATGTTATTTTCTTTCAATATATGTTATTTTTGTAGAAATGCTATTTAATACCTGGTCCGATTTTATTCTAATATATATCATTTTACACATTGATCAAAACAATTTTGTGTGTAGGCATCATGATTACCACTGATTCGAAGTTCATATTAAATAGCAATTTCCAGAAAAAAAAATGCAATTCCTGTTACTCCTACTGTCCTACACGTTTTATACGCCACGGTTTATGTATTTCTTTTAATCTTATAAAATATATAACTTGCATTTTGCAATCTTATAGAGGTCAAGAAGCTATGAAGTACCAATACTTCAAAAAACTAAGCGCACTTGTATTCGATATAGGATACGATACAATACGTATACTATATTTATACATATATGTTTATTCATACCATTTTATATTTATATATATCACTTTAAATTTTTACAAATTTTTACAGTAAAATATGACTATTTGAAGTTATTATAATATTTTATGGTCTATTTTACCATTTATATTATAGTTTTTGGAATATTTAATACTCATTTTTTTTAATAAATAAATATATTAATTATATATAAATGATTACTAAATAATATTATATATGTATAAATAACCACCACATTCGTATTTTAAAATTTTAAAAATTGACATATTTTTTATATTATATTATATCATATCGGATTTATGTACCCATGTGAATGTTAAATAGTCAAAGAGTGTTTTGTGATGGTCTCTAAAGTTGATACATCGAACCTATGGACGGTGGTGAAACTTGTGAAATATCTTCAGAGTCTACAAAGTACACAAATATGAATTGATGAATTTGTCTTTTTCTTTGGGTTTAACTGGCAATACAGTTATGTATACGTAGAGAGCATTTATTTTGAATACGAAGGATGGGTTATTTGATTTCTTTTTCTTCTTTTGATATGGATTCGAGTTAAATCATCCGTATTTTGAAGTTGATTTATTGCAATTTAGTTATATATTCAATTTTTCATCCAAAATTATTTATTAGAATTTGACCTAAGCTTTATTTATTGGATCAATTAGACAATCATCATTCTTTAAAATATAACTAGAAACATATTGATTAAAATTTGACCCTTTATTGCCAGAAACAAAATATAAATACATAAAATTTGACCTAACTTATAATTTCTATTCCAATTTGGCAATCCTTAATAAAAAAAATTGACATTGAAAATCCTTAATCATTATGTTTTTTTCATGATCATATGTGCTTCACTTTTAATCATATTTAATAGATTTTTTCTCTTTTCTATTAATCTTCAGGGGCTGGGTAAATCAACTCTTTTTTTTATTTTTAAAATAAATAAAATATGAAATTTAAATTATTTATCAAAAAAATAAACTTAATCTGTAATTAAGTGGAGTCAATTAGGCAGATTTTTCGATAAAAAAATCTGGAACAATTAGTGGTAATTGATTATGTATTTAATTCAATTATAAAATTATGATTTATAACTGGAACTAATTCATATATTCATCTACATTCTTTTGTTTGACTGATTGAAAAAACTTAATATTAAATAGGAGATTGATTTTTATACACAAATTCGTTTTGGAATAAGAAAGTACATGGAAAATTAACTAAAAGAAATTAAATTTAGATATTAAATTTGATTCATTCGTATGTATATGATTATTTAAAAATAATCATATTTTTAACGAATAATGAGACAAATAAAATGAAAATTAAGGAAAATAGATATTGGATGACAATGATACCATAAATTTATACTCAGAAATTGAATCAAATACTTGACATTTATCAAAATAAATTTAACAATTAAAAAAAAGGAAAACTTTATGTGAATGATTACAAATTTGACAAATCATCACCATAACAGCAATAAAGGAAACGAAATCATTTAAATAACTAACTGACAATTAGCACATTGATTTAAAACTTAAATTAAAATGAAAAACATTCATGGAAATTGATCAGAATTTTGACTAATAATCAACAAACATTAACTAATTACTGATCGCGAGATAACTGATAAATTCAGATAGTGGTGCATTTAAAAATTTTTCAATTTTAAAATTTCAAATTTTAAAATATATTAGAAAAGTATTAATAGAAAATATGGGGAGATGGAAGTTAATATAAAGCAAATTCAAAAGTTAAATGGAATGAATAAAATTATAGAAATAAAAAATTAATCAGGAAAGAGGGAGTCAGCATAAATAACCAACAAAGAGATAGGCTAAGATGATGTAGAGTAGGTCGATTTGAAAACATTTTTAACTTCATATTTTGAATTTCAAATCGGAGTAATATATTAAAAAATTAAACTCCTACATTTTAAAGCTAAATAATAGAAAACTAAAATTAAGTATTTCAAATTTATTAATATTATTACATTCTCTAATTTAGTTTGATTATATATATTTCCAATTATTTAAATATGTGTAAGATAGTCTAATAGATTTCTGAGTTAATTAACTGTTTTGAATTAATTAAATAGTTGGAAATATATGTTGCCTAAGTTTTTGGTTGATTCACTGTGTAGAAAATGGATTTTCTGAACTAATTCTTTTGAAGAAACTTCTTGCCTAAAAGCAAATTGTCTTTATAACAACACTGAATAACAATTAATAACCCCTCATTACCCCACAAGTGATATATTTGGGAAACTACCACATTGGAATATTATTTCCTCACCCTACCACCATGCAAGCGTCTAGAAGATATTAGCAGCTCAAAGATTATTAAAAACTTTGCTCTATCCATCTCATTTCATCTTAACTTTCCCTTTCCTACAATTAAAATTCAAAAGAGGACGGGAAGAATCATGCTCTATATCCTTTTGAAAATTTTTACCATATAGATGATTCATAATCTAGACATATAGTAGTTAAAGATAACAGATTATTCTTCCTCCTCTCACAGTATGGCAATAGCTTAGGGTCATACAGGTTTCTGCTATAATTGTTGGAACCAGGTTAACCTGCTGATAATGAACCATTTAAAATACATTGATCACATGAAAAGTCAATAATTCCATTAGTGAAAGGGAATAGAACAAGTCCATAAATTGCTATAGCAAAAACTCTACTGAAAACTACCTAATCTCCCTGCTCACCTAATGCCTTTAAGCGGATTTCAACAAATGCTCTAGAAATCCCCATTACACTTTCCGTATCTTCCCATTGTACTTCATTCACACTAATTTCAACAAGCATTGCAATAGCCTTTTTTTTATATCTGGTAATTGCCCCAGATACCTATATACCTGTGCTCCTTCCTTTGAAGGAAGTCTTAGGAATTCCCCATATTCGACTATGGTTGGTGCAATTTGGAAATCTGGAACGTAAAACATGTCAAAGTATCATCCCAATATGGTCCTAGTATTGTTAATACAAATCCTTGATGATCTTAATAGATCCAATATCTCCCCATATCTTTTCTTGAAATCTACATATATGTCTCCTCTGATGTATTGAGAAAGTTCCTTTAGTGTGTCCAAAGATTCCACACTTGCCTTTAACTTGATTATCTTTTTGGTATAGGGTATGCCAATGAATTCATGTCTCCTCTTGTGGCTTAAAATTTTTATGTAACTCTATTTGCAAATTACTGGTTTTCCTTTAGAAAAAAAAATTGGGTAGAAATTATTAGTAAATGATGATAGAGGATAGAGTTTTTTTTTTAAATTTTTTTAATTTTTGTTTCTTGGATAGTCTAATATTTAGTATTCCCATTATTAACTATATTATTATTAGAGAAAGAAGAAAAGAAAGAGAAAAATTTGTTATTATATAAATGGTTCATGTGTCCTAAGTTAGAAAAAGGTATAAATTTATCTATAAGAATTGGCCAAAGACTTCTCTAAACGTGCATAATTTCATGGTAGTTTTAATATTTTATCGGGCTTCCAGATTATTTCATCACCAGGATGAAAAATCCTATTTATCAAATCCGCTCTTATGATAGGATTGCTCTTCGTAAGATTAAACTTAATAAATAGATAACAATCTAAGTAAAGTCTTATAATGAACCCTTGGGTACATTAGCCTCCTCAAGAGTATCATGACAAACTTTCACTCACATAAACTGCCTACAAACATGAGTATAGGGTCTAATAAATGTGTGAAGTTATGTGTAAGGGGCACAATATGTGAGAGGAGCATTCAACAAACTAATTCGATTTCCCACATTATAACAAAGCAAAATAAATAAAAACAATGTAAAATAAATAAATGAATGAATGAATAGATAAATATGTGAGCAAATAAAGGGTAAAGCACAATGACATGTTCACTAAAAAAAATGAAGGCCTAATTATTAACTAAGTACAATAAATTTAAATGAGCTTGAATCTTGAGGTATCCCCTAGTGGAGTTGCCAAATTGTCATACCATTTTTTTATCCAAAAATAAAAATAAATAAAAATGGAAACCGGAGATGCCACTAAAATTTTAAAAGAAAATTTTGGAAAACCTTAAGATTGATCTGCGAAATCAAAATTAGGTTCGGAAGTCGGTTATGTGTAAGAAAAGTGTTAGACATTTTACGCCACCTGTTCGAAAAACCTGTTACTCTAAATTTATTGTGTTATATTAATTAAGCCTAAAAATAAATTATCCTTGTCATTTACATTTTATTGCTAAATCTAAAGAAAAATGAGATGAAAAAAATATAATATTTTTTTATAGAATGGACTTAATCTAAGATGAAATCCTAAGGCCTTCATACTCTTAAGAGGGTTTAAACTTTATGTAATTCAAGTTATGAATTCATGATACTTTATTTATTAAATAAAAATCATTCTTTATTATTTTATTTCTATTCTTTGTTGAAGAAGAGATTATTATTATTATTATTTTTAAATAGAAAAAATATCTAAAAATGTTAGATCATGTGGTGTCATTGTTACTTACTCAAGGAAAAGTTATTGTTGTGGTAAGACTGTCACTCGCAAACCTTTTTAGAAAAGGAGAAATTACTAGAGTCTTTGGTAAAACTGTTACTTATAGACCTGTTAAAATTAGAGAAATTAATTGAATCTCTGCTAAAACTATCATTTATAGATGTATAAACTCTTAGAAGCACTAAGATATAAGTAGATTTTAATAAATGAATAACTATGAGAGTAAAAGAGCCATTGACTACGCGCACATTTATAATAAGAGAAAAAGTAGGGTGTATGACTTTACAAATAAGAGAAAATTGAACACCCATAGCATCGTACGAAGATTGTGTCATCGAATATTCTTATCAATATAACAAGTAGTAGAAGACAATGCAAGTACCGTGGCTTTCATTTTTTATCACGAGAAGACAAATAAGATCCACCACAATTGATGTCCCCATATAAGTGGATGTAAACAATAGAGTAGAGGTTTTATCAACTAGCAAGGCATGTGATGGTGAGAGCATATGCACAATAAAAGATATGAGTTTGCCTATATCGTTGCAATAAATAAACTCTTTTTTTACACAATAATACTCTAGAATCTCAATTTGGGTATTCAAGCTGTTAGTTTTTTTTTTTTGTCTAAAGCATTCTTTGATTATTGATATTTCCTATAGCTCTCAAGCCCTCTATTTATAGAGAAGTTTGCTAGTTAATTTAAAATATTTTAAAATTTGAAAATAAGAATCATAGATTAATAATATTTTAATCTCTTAATTTTTAAAAAAATTATTATTTTTTGGATAAATCATAGGTATCCTCGGGCAATCCATCATCTTCGAGGCACGGTCGGACACTAAATGGGGATTCAAACCTTGGTTCATCTAAATGGGGATTCAAATCTTGATTTGTCACCTTGTGAGAGATTAGCCCCTTCCGCTAAACCCAACCCCATTGGTAATTCTTTTTCCTTTTAACTTTAATTTATTCTTTGTTTCTTTTTAAATCTTGTGGATAGACAATATTTTAAAAGATAATCCCTAGATTTTTTTTCTTTTATTTTTGTTTCTTTATATTATGTATTTTAATCAAAGGATAATCTTCAAATTTTATTCTAGAATCTTTTAAAATAACCCCAGTTATATTTAACCACTTTCATCTCTTAAAGAATATTTTAAGATAATAAAAAAATATTTTATATTTAACCTCCTTCATCTCTTAAGGATAATCTTCTAAAATATTATTTATTTATTTTATTATTTTTCTATGAACCCATAAGAGACATTTTTTATTTTTATGTATTTATTATTTTTTCTAAATGGGTCCGATAAAATACAATATTTACATTAGACCAGACCAAGAATTCATGATATAGACCCAACCACCCTCCTAGACCGGGTTGCTATGAAACCTGATCTATCCCCACCCTTAAAAACACAATCAAGGAGATTTTTTAAAATCTACCCTTGAATTATTTTGAAATACATGGATATTAAATATATGGGTGTTTATGGGCAGGGTTAGGTCGGGTTTGACCCCAATTTGATGCCCAGCCTATTGAATACTCGGGCCAGTATCGGGTCATATAATGGGCCGGCCCGATACTAAGTATTTTTTTAATTAAAAAAATGTAAAAACTTAATAAAAATTATATTTATTTATATCTAAAAATATATTTTCTTAAAAAATAATGTTAAAAAAATAACATTTTAAAAAATTTATGAATTTTATAACCATTAGACATTATTTTTCTATAATATTAAGTTAAAAAATAATTCAAAATTTTTAAAAAATTGAAACATTAAAATCTTAAAATTTTTTCAACATAGAAAATGTATTATATTAGATACACAAAGAATAAAAATCTTACAAAATTAATCAATATATATAAAATAATTGAAAAGAAATAAAAATATAAAAAGAAATATATAGGTCCAGTTGGACAGGGTCAGCAAAACTTGGCTCAAACTCTGGCCCTACCCAAAAATTGATCCAGCCTTAGCTCAATATAGCCAGGTTAAATCAGACCAACTAACTGGATCTCATGTATTGTTATTCGGCCCTAATTAAATATTATAAACGAAGTACCTCATTTTGCCATGTCTTGTTTTGAAGTTTTCGGACCTATAAAAAAGCTACATTTAGTTTTTGAGCCTTCTAAATATATAAGGAAGCTATTTTTTCCACTACTTTTCGACTCTTCTGAATATAAATTATGAAGATGCATAAATTAGAAGTACCATGTTTTTAGTGGATTTTGTCAAAAATATGTAAATATATATTTTTAATTTTCTAACATGTCTTGTCAAGATTTTTTAATTTCCATATGTTATAATTAATTAAATATATTTATTATTTTACTCTAATATATATTGGATTCTCTATCAATTATTAATGGCTATAAATTGTATTTACTATTGTGTAAAACTATTTGTTGATTACATGTAGATGACCAATTTTTTTTATTAATTTCATTCACATTAAATATTAAGTTTAGGCATCTCTATAAATTGCATTCTCCAGTGACCAATTCAAAATCATTATCCTTTTTCCAAAAGATTGACTATATCCATATTCGTGTACATCCTAACCAAGCCAATGACAGCCATGGTTAGCTCCAAGGTTTCACAAAATATTTTGATAATAACAAAATTTTTAATTTTTAAATAACAAAATAATAAGATTAATTTATAAATTACACTTTGAAAATTTGTTGGCACATGAAAGTTTAAGAAATGAATATTTAATTAGAATAAAATTACATATCAACTAAATTTTATTATATATATTTTGCCCACACAAGAGTATTGAATATTATAAAGGGTTTGTTGAAAAGTCAAATGCTTTATATTTGAATACTTCGTCAATAGGGTATGCGAATGGAAACAAATTTGCATTATATTCTTGGGTCTATAAAAGAAATCTTTATGACTAGTATATATATAGAGCCGTCAAAATGGGTCAAGCTCTACGAGCCGGCTCGAAAAGCCTGAAAAAATGAGCAGGCTCGGGTCTCAATTTTGGGAGTAAATACATAATCCGGACTTTTTGAGCCCGGCCCGTTTAGACCCAACCCGTGGTGGGCCGGCCCAAAACTTTTTTCTTTTTCTTTTATTTTTGGTTTAAAATATTAAAAAATACATATTATTTTATTAATTAATGATATATAAATTGTAAAATTTAAATATTAAGTTAGTTTTTGATGAATTATGATAATAATTAGTTGTATTAATTTAAATTATGATGATAATTAGTTGTATTAATTTAAATTATGATGATAATTAGTTGTATTAATTTAAATTATTGTATAAAAAATTTATTAGAAAAACATAAAAAAAATTAAAAAAAGCCCGCGGGCCGGCCCGTAGGTCCGATCCTGCGGGCTCGGGCTTGGAAAATCAAGCCCATTTTTCAATTCGGGCTTTTTGGCCCGGCCCGAGGCGGGCCGGCCCGAATTGACAGTTATATATATATATATAATAATGGAAATCAGTTTTTTGGCACATCGGTAGAAGAAAAGAAATAAAGCTTTATGACAGATTTTTTATCTCTCATCTCTTTGGCTCTCGTGTCGGCAAGCTAGTGAAGAATAGAAAGGAAAGAAATTTTTTATTATTCTCATATTAGAAGAAAGAAGAGTATCAAAAGAGAACCGAAATATTAGTAAGATTTTTTTCTCTTGTCACACCAAGAAATGCGACGCGGAAGGCGCGGGAAAAGAAAAAATGGGAGAAATTGGCCAGCACGACGAAGGCCGATTTCGGAGGAGTAGCCACCAAAATTTTAAGGGAAATTTTGGAAAACCGAAATAAAAACAAAAAGGATAAGGATGGTCTGCGAATCAGGGTTGGGCTCGAGAGTACGATTATGAGTGGGGAAGGTGTTAGGCACCCCCACAACACCCGTTCCTAAGAACGGTTACCTTAAATTGATCATGCAATTTTTATGGCTTTTTACAAATTTGTTTTAGTTGCCCTTTTACCATTCACATGCAAAAATAAATATAAAAATAAGAAAAATATAAAAATGAAAATATGAGAAGTTGGGAGAAATAAAATAAGAAAAATATTATTTATTTACAAAAGTGGAATTGGAAAAATAAATTGGTAAATATTTATTAAATTAAGAGAAAAAATACCAAATAAATCAGAAAAATATTTATTTATTTACAAAGGTAGACTTGACCCAGAATGAGAGTCTGGGGCCTACGTACCCTGCAATAGGGATCAAAGTCGACGTAGTTCGGACTAGAAATGCGTGTCACTGGGTTAATATTTTTTATTTTATATATTCTTTGAAAAGAGAAGTTTATAGAAAATAATTTATCTTTCCACAAAGAAAACAATTCTTAGAATTGGTTGGTGTGTTTTAATTTGCGAAAGACAGATTAATCTCCATTATTTGCTCTTTTCATTTAAGAATATATTTTTTTTTGTTTAATCAATTTCTAAAAGAGAGTATATTTTTCCCTCAATTTAAAAAAAATAGGATTAAAATTATGTGTGATTTTAAATATTTTATTTTAATTTGAAAAGAAAATATTTGAAAACAATTTTATTTTTACAAAATAAAACCAATTGGCTCATGTGGTGACTTTATCACTCACAATATACTCATTGATACCTAAATATCCACGGTAGTGTTACTTGAAACAAAAAGGCATAAAAAGTTCGAAAGAAAGCAAAAAAATTATTTGGGTACAAATTTATCATATTTTCTTTAAAACAAATAAGATCACACATATTTATTTATAAAAAAAAGAATTCAAGAAAAACGTGATCATTACATATATTTTGAAAAAAAAACATAATCGACATATGTGGTAACTTCATCACTCACGAGTTACTGATCTGTATTTAAAATACCCTCGGTGTCATCACTCGAGGTAAATAAATAAAAGGATAAAAGCTTGAAGGAAATCATTGTTTCAATCATTTTATTTATTATTTTTTCTTTTTAAATTAAGAGGCAATTGAAAAACATAAATAAGAAAAATGGATAAAATTGAAGGAAAATTAATAATTTTAGCCTGAATTATTTTTATAAAAATGGAAATTGCTAAAATTCTCTAACTCATATTTGTGAAAAAAAAGCGTTAAGAACAATTCAAGATGTCATTATTACGTATATTTCTAAAAGGAAATAATGAACATATGCAACGACTTTATCACTCACAAATTGTTGATTAATATTTAAATACACATGGTATTACCACTCAGAGTAAAAAAGTAACTAACTTAAGGGATAAAATTGGAAAAATAAAATTTACATAAATCATTCTTATTTCCTTACATTGAATTATAAAAAATAACCGCGACCAAGATAACGCATTTTTATAAGAAAAAAATGATAAAAAGAATTTAAAAATATGACTTATATATATATATGTATATTATTTATTTTTTCATTTTTATTTATTTATTTATTTTCTTTTTAGAAAATAAAAAAAAAGAACCAATCAAGATCTATGGTGACTTTATCACTCATAGCTCGCTAATTAACACCTAAATACTCACGGTGTTACCACTTGAAGTATAAAGGCAAAAACAAAGATTTGAAATAGAGGGCTTTCATTTTTTTTTTACTTATAATAAAAAAAACACCGGTGCTAAGAAACGTTAAAAATTAGGATTTAGCCAACATTTATATCATGGCAACTCCTCACTCATGGTACAATTGATTGACACTTTATAGGCACACGGAGACTTGGTCCCTCGTGGCAAACTCTAAAGGTGAAAAGAAAAATCCATGATCAAATAAAAATCAAAACCATAAATAAAAACAAAATCAAATACAAGTTATCATGTGTGTGGTGGTGGGAGTACTAGTTGTATATGAGTCCACTATCTTTACGGAGGGGAGTTTCAATTCCTACAAAGAAGAATAATGTGTGCTTAAGGGTTCATATAATTAGTTGGATTCCTTGATTACTAATAGTGCTAAATGATTTTAGTTTTGAACCACAGTAAACCTAGGTCTAATTTTTACTTGATTTGCATTTGCTAATAAACATAACCAACAACAAATAGCTCGTGATAACTTTAAATCAATATTGAAATCTAGTCTAATAATCATCAACAGAATGAAAAGACAGCCGTACAATAAAACCTTGTAGAAGTTTTCAGAACCTCCAATGGCAACCAAACAATAGGCATTGTTTAGAGAGCACTCAAACTTCAAAAGAATTCTCAAATATAAGTTCAATAGCCATGTTTGAGAGGATACAAATCTTTTGACACAGGTAACAAACTTGAAGACACTCTGCTGAAATTCTGCTTAACAGAACAGAAAAGCAAAACGTTGCCCAAAAAATTATAACATAAGCGATAACAAGCCATCCATACTCACTCTAAAAGGAACTATAATTTCCGGGTTAGTGTTTTAATTTTATTGGAATAATATGAGAATTTCAGTTCGGCCAAAGACGTTTCTAACTTCAATGCTCATTTTAATTAGGGAAGTGAACAATCAACCTGCATATACGAATAAAACAATACCAAGATAAAACGTTAAGGAGAGAGCACGGAGGAACAGCGAGCGGCGGCGGTGGCTGCGAGGTAGAGTTCACCCAAGCTATGGAGCAGGGAAGGGAAACGTCGACCTAGCCCCAGGTGAAGGAGGCTAGGGTTTGAACCCTTGTTCCTTTCTTCCCCTGTCTCATTCTCCTTCCCAAGCGTTCTTCTTCTTTGCCTTCGCCCTCAATTCTCCTTCCCAAGCATTCTTCTTCTTCGCCTTCGCCCTCTTTTCTTCCTTCTGCTCTCAATCTCACTCCTTCTCCCTCTCTCCTTTTCTCACCGCCCTTCTTTTCTCATGGCTCTCCCTCGGTTTCTTTTCCAGTCCATCACGGCCAGCCCTCTCTTCTCGGTTCTCCCTCATTTCAGATCTCCCCCCCTCTGTTTCTGATCTCAGCCTGAGTCTCGTCCGCGGCTTCTTTTTCCTTGAGGCCCAGACCCTAGCTCCCACCGGCGGCCAGCTCAGATCTCCCTCACCCGAGCTCCCCCTGTCTTCCTCGCGCTCTCTGGTTCAGATTGAAGTCCTCTCTCGGTCTTGGTTTCCATCGCCCCCTCTCCTTTTCTCACTGCCCTCCTTTTCTCACGGCTCTCCCTCCATTTTTCTCTCCATTTTCGTTTCGTACACGCCTCCTCTGCAGCTTTCTCTGTCTCCACGCCCCCTTCCTTTCCTTTCAGTCTGCTTATGGTCCCCTTCTGTCTCACGCGTGCAGCTCCCTTTCTCTTTCTTTCCTCGCGTGCTCTGCTCTCTATTTCTTTTTCAGTCTTCGGCCATCCCTCAGCTTCTTTTTCTGTTCCCTTTTCAGTCTGCTGCCTTATGCTTGCGGCCCCCTGTCTCTCGGACCCCTTCCCTCTGGTCTCTAGGGCTAAAGCCCTTTACCCCTCCACGAGCCCTCACATGGGCTCGTGGCACGTTTGGGCTGAAGCATTTCAACCCAAATATGTTTTTGGGCTGAAGTGCTGCAGGCCAAATGCATATGTGTGTGTGTATATATATATATATATATTTGAGCTTTTCTCCTCTTTTTTTTTTTTTTACTTCCCTTTTTTTTATCTTTTCTTTCTTTCCTTTCCCTTTTTTTTGGCATTTTTTATTATTTTATTTATTATTATATTTTACTAATATTATTTTTTATTATTATCATTATATTTATATATTTTTAAAATTACCCGGACAAAATACGGTGTTCATATCTCTTATTGGATTCATTCTATCATTCTCTCTCAAAATCGCAAATAACTCAGAGAATAAAGAAAGGCAGCATGTCAGATGCGTTAATCTCTCTTAACGAGAAAATTCTTCATTGCTTTTCTAATATATTGGTTGATGATTCAAATTTGTAAAAAGTACTTGATATAGAAAATAGCTGTAGAGAAGAATCATGAAGATATGGTGGCAACGATTATTTGATTAAATGGATCCTCAACGGTCAAAAGAATGGAATATAAAAAGGGAATTCATAGATGGAGTCGCTACAGTCAGTGTGAGCAAAATATAAAATTGTGTAAAATTTCTTTTCCTTCTTGCACTTTGATTCTGGTTTTATTTGTTTATGAGAGTATCTATTGAGCTTTATCTGTAATCCTTATTAGGATACTGTTTATATATATTCTGAGTGAGCTGAGTTAAAATCTTTCTGGGTGAGAAAGTCAGTTTGAGGGTGAACTGGAAAACTCAATGGGTTTCTAAATGGCTAGTTTGAATATAAGTTAGTGGTGAGTTTGGAAACATGTAATTTGTTGTTTTGATAGTAAAGAAAATCTCTTGTGATACAAGAGGACTAAACGTAGGTCAAGGAGAACCAAACCAGGATAATTTTATTTGGTGTGATTTTTTTTATCTCTTCTCTTTTGGTTTAATTCCTTTTATCTTGTTATAATTTGGTTAATTTTTTTTAATTTAACATTGTTAAAATAGATAATTTAGTAATTAATTTTTAAAGGTGCTTTGGAATCTAAATTAGCTATATTTAAGTATAAATTCACCCCCCTCTAGATGTATTTTTTCAGCCATAACCTAGCAAAAAGATTGAGCCCCTAACTTTTCAACTTCCGTCCTTCCTTCTTTCTTCTGTTTATTTCCCCAAATGAGCACAAAATATTGCGAGTGATTAATACAAGTCAAAAATGAAAAGATAATTGAAAATATGAAGTATTTGAAGGATTTAGTAACAAAATCACAAAAAAAGTGGATAGGTCTGATGAGATCATCAACTGTAGTAATTCAATCCCCAAAACGTTCATGGACACCAACTATTTCTCTGTACACTTTACCCTTTTTTTTGTATGTTCTTATGTAAATAAACAATAATCTTCTTTTCTTGTTGCATGGTATAGTAAAAAGTGAGAGAAGGAGAAAAGTGTGAATGAAACACACTCATTCTTTTTGTCCCTCCACTATGCAATAATTATAAACAAAAAGCCAATTCCTCTGCTATAATTATGACGATGGATGATTTTCTCTATATACTCATTATTGTGTGTTATTGAACAATAACCACTTAATTTCATCCATAATTTATTAAATTTTTTAAAAATCTTGTGATTAGAAACTCTTTTTTGATCTTGATAAAACAAAGAATACTTGATAAAAAAAAACTCTTTTTTGATAGACTATAATTTATTTTAGTCTAACATATAGTACGTATTCACTATTAATTGTGGACAATATTAAATTTATTAAATTAATTAATTTTTTTAATTAGCATCTAAGTCAATATCCATGTCTTTAAATATATCTCTTTGGATTTGAAAGAATATTCTTTAAATATATGAGGACAATAAATACATAGAAATGCCAAAGTTGATATAAATTTTATATTTTATATTAATATTACTTAAATCATATTAAATTAATTACATTCTAAATTCAAATTTATGTTGGATTGATTAAAATCAAATAAAATTGAAATTTAAAGATAAAAATAAAAAATAATATCAATTGTTATTATTTTAGAGTGTCACTTATCACAAATGAAAATCAACACTTGTAATTTTTAAGTAAGATTATTGTTATTATAAATATAATGGAATATATTGCATATTGATAAGTTAAGAACCTTTTTAATAAACTAATTTAGATATAAAATAGATAAAATTTAACCTTACAAAGCAGACCTATTTATTTATTTAAATAAATTAGATCAAACCTCATAATATCAGGTCATAGAACATATTTCCACCCCTATTTGAGAATCTTTTTTCCCTCTTAAAAATTAAGATGTCACTGAACTCAACTAATCATCGACTCCAGTGTGGATCTGTATATGCTAATTTATTGCTATCATAATATCTAAATATCAGAAATTATAACTTATGCATAAAAAGTTTTGTGATCAGAGCGGAGCACGATAGGTTGTATTCCAGAAACAACACCAACCTGCCATAGATAACTATTCTGAAAAATTGATCAACCAACAAAATGGCCATAGAGATACAAAAGTTTGACAAATAAAAAATAACAAAGTAAAAAGGTGAAACCCTGCCTTGGGTAGAAAGAACTTGGAATATAAAAAAGTAAACCCTAATCTAAATCGAATGAAAAATTAGCGGAGATAATCGAAGGATGAAGATGAACTTGGAAAGGCAACAAAACCTCGGCTGGATTATGGATGAGGGTGCGTTCTACTCAACAACGTCAAACTATTTTAAAATGAAGATTATTTGCAGATGGCAACCAAACTATATAATCAATATTTCATCAGCATAAATAGCGTGTTTTTCTTTTCAACTAGAGCTTGTTCACAGGCTGGATTTACCCCAATCCGACATGATTTAGGTCGAATAGGACTAGATATTGAGTTAGTCAGATAACAAATAAATTTTTTAGAACATTAAAAAATAAAAAATAATTTTACTTTTTTAACAAAAAACTATACTTATTTATATTTAAAGTAGTATTCTTTGAAAAATTAATGTTAAAATAAAAAATAAAGCATTTAAAAATTATGAATACTTACCAATTATATATTATTTTTACATAATACCTTTTTTATTGAGAAATTTTTGTTGTTTTAGACTTTTAGTTTTATTCTAAAATTTTTGTTGTTTTAGAATTTCAATATTTGATCAGTTTTATATAAATTCTTATTCCATTAAAATATGTAAAATATTTGTGTTTGGACAATTAAATGAACAGAATATTCATCAAATGATACAAAAATTAAATAATAATTTAAAATTACTCAAAACAACATAATCCAAAAATCAACAAAACAACATAGTTCAAATAACACTTTTTTGGCCAAAATTCCCAATTTTTTGAGTCAAATATAATAAATAAAAAAATAATTTATGAGCATGTTTGAATTAACTTTTCATAATTAATTATAAAAATCAGTAATTTTTTATAATTAATTAATTATAAAAATAAATAATTATTTCAAAAGTGATTTATTATAGTTAAAAGAAGTATTCATTTTGCTATGTGAATTACGATAGTTTTGTTTAATTTATTTCATTTTGCTATTATATTTTTATTGCCTTGTACTTTTTATTTGTGTAATGATTGAATAATACTCATTGTCATTATTTTTATGGGTTTTTATACTATGAATTACGGTTGCTTTATTTTTGCATTCAATTATATTTATGTAATATTCAGTTAATTTATATTAAATTATAACTACGTAATTTGTTACTGGTAAAATGATAAAATCAGGATAGAACCATGCATCGCCCATCGCGAGTACGAGTCTCATGTAATTTTGAAAAGATATAAATTTAAATTCTTGTTCTTGAGTTATTTATATATGGCATCCTTCCAAGTTTTTTTTCTTTGGATATACTCCCTCCATTCCTTAATATATGTGATGATGAGGGGAGTTTTTATATTTCAAAATATAAGTGATGCATGTAGTTTATCTGATGTATTTAATGATTTTTTTTTAAAAATATCTTTAATTAAGATGATATATTTTCAATATAATTTATTTATATTAATTGCATGATGAAAGAGTTATTAATATTAAATAAAAAAATTTTAAAAATTATTTTATATTTCAACATATTTATATTATTTTTCTTTATTTATATGATTTGTTTCATTTCTTTTATGTTAAAAAACATTCAGAGTTTATGATATGATTATAGCTTTGTAATGAATGAACCCAAGGAATTGTTGACAAAAGAACCAAGGAACAAAAAATCCAATATCACCGAAAAGGAGCGCGGAACTCAAACTCATTTAATTTTAATTTCCCCGTAAAATGTTTTCAAGTCCGCTCTGATTTTCTATCCAGGGGAATTATTTTAATATATTTATTTAATCCACAAATAAAATTAAAATAATAAATTTATTATTTTAATTTTATTATTTAATATTTTACGACTTATTAGCAGAAAAAGATAATAAACAGTATGGCGCTCGAGCCCATAACCCAGTGTCGGGTCTAACCTTAGCTCCGCTCCATCATCTAACCCGCCGTGATCGCTTCGACAACGACCCTTCGCCACCGTGTGGGTCCTCTTCTTCAGAGCTCACTTCATCCGCATTCGAATCCTTTGACGCCACCATTTGGTTGGTGTTGCATCATCGCTCTCAGCTGATTCGGGCGCTGTTCTGAGTTCTCGTTCGACATTCGCTTTCAACTTTGGGGTTTTCTCATTTTTCTGGATCTCGGTAGTTCGTTTCCGGTGCAAACTGGCTATGGACTACGAGCCATACGATAGTAGTGGTGAGCTTGCTAGAAAGTTGCTTTCTTTATCTCGTATTTCATCAAGATTTGGAATTCTTTTCGGTTTGTACTTTAGGGTTAGGGTTCTTACAGTTTTATTATTAGTGTTCTCTTGCTTGAGCATTTTTGTGCTTTAAAGTTTGATTTTTTAGCGTTTGTGAACGGGAATGAACTTTAGATGACACCAATTATCTTGGGTTGATTTGTGTAGTTGCTGAATCTTAGTTGTGTTATTTCTTGTAGTCTCTATCGGGGGTAACAGGGATTAGTTTTGACTTTATTTGATCGAAGAGTCATAGAAGTTGCGTATTCTCTGGCATTCACCAGTCTTTCTTCTGAAATTACATCAAGGAACTGAAGAAGTGGTATTTGGTCGACAGTATAATTCAATCTTTGGTTCTAAAGGATTAGAACTGTTCTTTTGAAAGGATGGAGGTGCTATATTTGTCCCAACTATCTATCTTCTCATCCGATTCAGAGAATTTAGCTAGTTTAACAAATAAATTTAAAGCTACACTTTATCTTTCTAAGACATTGGATAGCTGACAAGTCATAGGACGTATACATTTTGTAAAAAGTTTTGGCTGTGTATTTTTAAATACTAGCGTTATACGGATCAGGAAGTAGTTTCATACTTTTCAAGCCTTAAAATGATAATGGAAACCCACAAAGAAGTTGGAACAAGTAACTGGATTTAATTTATTCTCCTTTTAGCTAGGAACTGGGATCCCTTATCAAGAAAGCATGAGGAAGAATGAGTAGAAGAAACAAAGACAAGGGAAAGAGATGTGGAGAAGGATTGATTTGAGATAAAGAAGAATATTGCAGCTTATATGCTAGGAGCACTTTTTCTATATTATTATTTATAAATTATAAATTCTCCTTTTAATGAAGTATTTTGACTCTGAAGATCCTCAAGCATGTTTGTTCTCTGCTTCACTTTTTGTTCAATATTGTTAGTTCATATGTTATGGATAGTAATTCTGATTTAGACTCAAATTCAGAAAGGTGGACTCTCTTTTAAATGTTTTCTGTTTGACAGTAGGCATACATGGTGAAAAATTGGTGGTTTGAATTATAAATTTCCCTCTGGTGTGGATTTCATGGATAGTTTTGGAGATCATTTTGTGTTCCCACATTGCTACTTGCAACTCTTAATGCACAAAAATATCCATTACAATGCATTTCTTGTGTGTGAGATAGCTTTTTCCCAGCGCCGAGAAAAATATGATAGATGTATATGTTGTGACTTAATGGTCCAATCTCATGATTGCAGGAACTGATGATGATCTTCCACCAACACACCAAAATAGGATTCCAAGAGGGGGACGTCTTGCAGCGAACGGAAGATCTGCTGTTGGGTCAGTTCCATATCCTAGGATGTATGGTGAAACTGATATGGAAGCTCAAATTCACCAACTTGAGCAGGAAGCATACAGTTCAGTTCTACGAGCATTCAAAGCCCAAGCTGATGCCATTACTTGGGTACATCCTGTCATTTTGTTTCCTGAATTCTATTCTAATATTTTGTAAATTTGTTTGATCAGGTTTAAATGATTGCTACATGACATGTATTTTCTTCAGGAGAAGGAAAGTTTGATTACAGAACTTAGAAAAGAGCTGAGGTTATCAAATGAAGAACATAGGGAACTTCTAGGTCGGGTTAATGCAGATGATGTCATACGAAGGATAAGGTTTGATAAAATTGAGAAACAAGTTTTCTTGTTGGCACAAGCTTAATAAGTTAGGTTTTCATTGAATTTTCAACTCATGCACTCTTTTATTCTGTTAATTGACAATACTTTATTGGTTTTCACATTAGGGAGTGGAGACAGGCTGGCAGCCATCAACCTGGCTTGCTGAGTACTGGTCAATCTATTCATGATTCGATTCCCAGTCCTACAGTATCTGCATCCCGTAAGAAGCAGAAGATGACACAGCCCATACCATCACAATCTTATGGTGGGCCATCTCAACCTTTCCACCCACAAACAGTGGCTGCACCCCACCAGCCATCTTCATCTGCAGCAAAACGAGGATCTGTTTCTGGATCCAAGGGAAAGAAGAACAAATCTGTGAGTAAATATAACAATTTAGCATACTAGAGCCATATTTGCATCCTTTTAGTGTGTTTGGTTTGACCAACTAGCAGCTTCTTATTGGAGCTTTAGCTGCTTGTTAATAAATTATTAGAAAACAGAGTAATACATCAATAGAATATTTTCTTACTTCATTATCATTATGGTGTTACTTTTGTTCACATATTTTTCAGGGTCAGCTATTACCTGGCGTCTCTTCAATGAAGCAATACCCCTCCTCAGGACCAGGAGGAAGGAATCAAATCACCAATAGAGTTTCTTCTGGTGCCGTCATGGGTGAGCCTGCTGAGGGTGCTACATTTGATCAATTGATTGGTAGGAGAGTACGGACTAGGTGGCCTGATGACAATAATTTTTATGAAGCTGTTATCACTGACTACAATCAAGCTGAGGTACTTACAGCCCCCATCGCATCAGAGTTAGAATTTCCTTTAATATCAAGATGACGTCTTTCTTATGCTCCTAACTCTTCAGGGTCGACATGCTCTGGTCTATGACATGGGGACTGCCAATGAAACATGGGAATGGGTTAATCTAGCAGAGGTATATCTGATGCTTTTAACCTGATTACTAAATGATGTTTGGAATTTGTTTGCGAAACTTGAACACACCCCCTGCCCCCAAAAAAAAAAATTACCACACACACACACACACGCAACAAAAGAACCATTTCTCCCCCCTGATATTGTCTTTTTTATTTTGTTTAGAGCTGCACTTTCCTTGCAAACATCAAGAGTGTTTTTGCATTTTATTGGAAGCATTATTTTTTCCCTCTAATTTCATAGTCATTACAATGAACATATCACTAGATTGAATGGGAAATTTGTATTCAATGGAACATAGAATTCAAGTATAGAAAAATCAAGACGGTCAATTTTGAAGTAACAGTTAGAAGTTCTAATTAAATGCATGTGTATGGGAATGATTATTTTTAATTTTGTACCACTAGATCTATTAGAGAAAACTTTTAATTTTTTAGTTTTGACTTAACTTGCAAATTCGATTTAATGCTCTTGGATATGTATTAGTATATTAGAAAAGTTAAAAAGGATTCTTACAATTATTTTTAGTTAAAAATGATCTCTTTATTTGGAAACTTAGGGGCTATTGTTAAAAACAATAAAACTGAAGAGTCTATCAACTTCCATTACGAAATTTTTTTGGTAGGACTTTCCTTGCTTTTATCATTGAATCAATTAATAAACTGTACTCTTTTTGTTATTTGTTTATCATATTTTGATTTGCTTTAACTGTAACACTTCCTGAATTTTTGGTGGCTTTTTGTTTGCAAGTAAGGCGAGAAATTTGCAAAATTGGAGATCTGTTTATGTATCTTATTTGTTAAATAATATCTGAGAAAAGTTTCTAGGAATGCAGTTTTGATATGTTTGATGCTTGTTAGTACTTCATTGTTTTTACTTATGTAGATACAGTATTCTAACTGCAGATCTCTCCTCAAGATATTCAATGGGTTGGTGAGGATCCAGGAATCAATCATCGGGGGGGCTATGGTGGTTCTGGTCATGGGATGAATAGGTCTGTGGGCCGTGATAGTGTTCCAGGAACTGGAAGAGGTAGAGGAGGTACTAAGGGGCAATCCAGGAAAGATATTTTGCCTTCACAGAATGGCATTGGGAAGAAGGGTCCCGATGATATACAAATACTTCATACAGATACACTTATCAAGGAGGTAACTGCAAACACTTTTAATTGGACATTCTTTGATTGAAATTGGTTGATTGCTTTTGAATATATAGTAATAATTTTCTGGTGAACTTGGACAGGTTGAGGGGGTTTTTAGTGCAAATCATCCTGATCCCGCAGAAATTGAGAAAGCCAAGAAAGTATTGAAGGTATGAGACATAAAAACCTCCCTCATACACGCACACACAGGCGTAAATCCACTTGCTGACTTTTTTTTATTTTCTTGCAACGGATTTATGTTAATAGTCGATCAACAACTCATTCAATGCAGGAGCATGAGCAAGCTCTTATAGATGCAATTGCTAGAATTGCAGATCTTTCTGATGGAGAAAGCGGTACTTTTCTTTTTATCATATTTCATGGCATATTTTGTGAGCATTGTCATTCCACAAGTAGTCCTCTACTAGGGTTTCAAATGTGTCTATTCTTTCTATAGTCCTAAGTACTCATCATAATAAATTGAAATTTTCGTTGACACGACAATATTTCTGCTCATGCAATATGGAGTGGGTTCCAATAAAAATGAAAGGTTCATGATTAATTCAAGTCACTTGGGTTATTTGGGGGAATAGTTATTCAATTATAATGCTGATTGTCACTGTTGAAGTAGTGTGATCAAGACATGAAAACGCTTTTTATCCCCTGGGAAATCGACTGGATACTGACACATATGTAGACGAGAACAGGACTTAAGTTGAAGTATTTCAGGTTTTGTTATCGCATTCCTTAATAAAAACAAAGCATGGGGATGTTTTTTACAGTCCAATATATCACTAATAGAGTAATTCATTTAGAGAATCAAACAATTAAAGGACTTTACTTAAGCTAGTTTCTAGATAGCAGAACTGTTGATTCTGAACTGAACTATTTATACCTGCACTCTTAATGTTATAAATGTTTGCTTAGATGAGGGTGGCCGCCATTTCTCACATGCTCAATCGATGGATCGAGAATGACAAAAGGATTTTATAACCCCTTTGTAGAATGGGCAGAGATATTTACATTATTTTGGTGGCAAGCATACTCATTGGGGAAAGTGGACTTCTCTTGGTGTAGAGAGAGTGGGCGACTTCTCTTGTTGTACAATGCCGTACAATATGTTTCCCTAACACATGATAGATAGCTCTCTAGGCTTGGGTTTTGTGGATTAGGGTGACAATTATTTTAGCTTGATAATAATAATTATTTTGTTAAGTTAACAAATTGACATAGGACCGACCAGCTGATGCTTTGTATAATACTTTCTTATCAGTGATCACATGTGATATGATAGTGTATAAATCTGATCCTCTTGTTCCCTTCCTGTTTTCTTCATGACGTTTTTTCTCCTTGGTCCCGGACGTTTTCTTTTTCTTTTTTCTTTTGTTTGGGACATATTTCTAGTGAGAAAAGTAAGGCTTAGTTTTTTTGTCTCATCTTGAGGATTTGCATTTATTTCATTTTTTAGATATTGTGCTTTCTTTCCATTTTCGTCACCAAGGTGTCCGAAAAAGGCAACTTTTATTGAGTGAACTGCAACAGAAACAAAAACCAAAAAGGTGTTGAGGAGAAAAGGAGAAAATGAAAGGAAAAGGCTGCCGTTAATGTATTGGAAAACTTACTAATTCAGAAAGCTTCCACGTCAACCATTTATGTGGCTTGCTTCTGTGCATTGTGAGTGAAGATCTGGGAGAGATACCAACCACTAGGATCACATTTAGTGCGAACCACCAGATTGGAGGAAGCGGGACCCTCAAAAAGCCTTTAATTGGGTGAGTAATCATTGATTTGATAATTTGACTTAGAATGGCATAGACTAATACTGTTATGGAGAAAATCGTCATGATAAGAGGGCATTCTGAGGGGTTGGTGCCACAGTTTATATACTTCATTCCCATCAAAGTCACCAGCAACCCAGTGAGATAAGCATAATATGTGGGCCATTGCCATGCAGGGATGATGAGAGATACACATAGTAAAGGAAATGTCAGAATCGATATTGAAAAGCACCCAAAAAGAATTATAGAAAATGCAGAAAACAAATAAAGAGGTTGTAGTGAGCAGAGCAGTAATTTATAAACTCGGCGATGGGGTAGAGTACTAGGAGGTTGTGTGGTACTGTTGGTTAAGATGGAAGAAGCTTGAGAAGAAAGAAAATGGATCTGCGAGAGAACCTAAGATGTAAACCAAGGGGTGTTGATCTGTGAAGTTGATGGAAGGCGAGAGACTAACGTAATTTCTCAGCAGTTCGTATAAAGTAGTCACTAATATGCAATCCACTCTTTTGTCTCTATTTGTGGAACAAGGATTATAAATAAAAATTCTTAATTTGGGCGAAGTCAAGAAAACGCCAACAAAAATCCAGAGATTATGGATGACGGATTGTGCCTGGATTCGTAATAATAAATCACTACCACGTCATGTAATGTCACCGAATCAGAAACTTGGGCACATGCTCACATCATCAATATATAAATATAATAGTTAGTTGGTTACTAGTATTATTCACGAGTCAGGAATGAATCATTTCTTTCGGACTCCTCCATACAGTTCTTTTTATTTTTCAATCTTTTTCTATACATTTTATTAATATCGGGTAGTAAGAAATTCTGAACAGAAAAATTCAAAGCTGACAGACTAATAATATATCATGGAATGTGGATTATTAAATTGGGAATTTATTTGTTGGGATCTCATTCTTAGTTTAATTACAGAAGATCACTAACTGGTTGATTTGGAATTGGATTCAATAAAAAGCAAACTCAGCAAAAGGCTTTAAGAGCCTATTCAACGTAGTCTTTTTGTAGCTCATAGAAATGAATCACACTATTTTCATCTCATTCGCCCATTTGTCTGCGTTGCATGTTTGCGATAAACTTTTACTGCCTCTTACTAAATTATTCTCTTATTAAGTCCAAATTAAATCTAGGTCAATATAGTCATAGATAGGGTACTATAATTAAGCAAGAAGCAGCCGATCAAACATTTTCTGACGAGTTGAATATCTATCTTGATCAATTGGCAAGGTAGACGACAAATTTCATGTTCAAAGTGGACTTACACAATTGGCAAGATGAGTAAGTGAATGAATATGATACGGACCATAATTTCAATCCAAAGATATCTCTGGGATTTCTTTTGATCAAGCATTAATTGCTGTATTATGGATTGAAATCTCTTATTAGTACACTCCTCTTTGTCTATGCAATATAACAGACTAGTTACATGTAAGGAAAAGAAGGAAGCATTTAATCAGCTGAATATCCTATTTAATTCAACACATATATACACTCAAAATGAATGAAGTGCTAGACAAATAATGCCAAGGGTGAAAAACAAAAAGCATGGCAGGCGTGGAGGAAATTCTGGAAAAGAAACGGAAATATTTTTGACTTTTAAGATTTTTTAAATTATGAAAGGAAAAATTGAAAAAAAATATTTTTTAAAATTTTATTTTCTCTTCACTCAAATTTAATTTACCGTCCTCGAATTCAGATGATACAGATCTAATTACTTCTTTTAGCTATCTTCACTAAGTTTTAAGCTCCTGTAACAAAACAGCAGAAATGTGTCCATGAACCCTTTTATTGTTGATGTAATCATTTGAATCTGATGGGCTTCTCATAATTTAATGAGATTTAAAGTTAAAATAATATCAAAATATAATTTATGCTCGTGGGGGCCAAATAAAGCTATCAAGAAAATAAAAAATACATACATGTATATATATAAAAGAAATAATATGCAAGCAATCAAAGGCAACAAGTACTAGCTAATTTCGCCTCCGTATGAAAATATCACTACAAAGCTTCCCAAAGGCCATGTTTACATTGCACAGATTTAACCAAGTAACAATGAAGAAAATGAAGACTTTTCTAGGTAAAGGTCGATCCATCTACAACATGTAAATAAATATAACTGGGGTATAACAAGAGAGAGAAAGAAATACTACCTTTGACTTGTGACAGTAATATACAAAACCAACCATCAAGAAACCGCATATTACTTCCTAGATCGCTTCTTGGGCCTTCTATCCTTTCCACTGCTTTCCCTCCCTCGCTTTGCAGAAACTGCATTACTAGGTTCTGCCACCTTCTTCGGAGGCCGCCCTACGCTCCTCCTAGATTGACTACTATTCTCATTCTCATCCTTTTTATCGCCGGAGCTGCTATTTCCTCCGCCGTGCTTGGACGCTTTTTCTTTCCCTTTATCCCCTTTTCCACTACTCATCATCTTCTTCTGATCTTTCCCACTAGCCCCACCTTTGCTACTATTACCACCACCACTTCTCAATGCCTCAGCCGGAGCACTTCGCTTTATCCTTTTCAAGAAATCCGCCGCCGCACTCCTCTTTTTATCTGTTGCCGCGGAACCCTCTGCTTTGCTCTTATCTGATTTTGGAGTCTCTGGAGGCCTGCTGGCCGTGCCTCCCTTCTTGTTGGAGCTGCCACTGATGTTTTTGTTGCTTCTTCTCAGGCTTCTTACTCCAGTGACTGACTTTTCCTTCTTCTTGGGAGGTTCATCGTCTGCATCAGAAGAAGATGGCTTCAGTGGGGGTTTTGGATCTGAAGCTGGCTTCTTGTTTTCGTGGCTTGTGAGGTCAACTTTTTGGCCAAAGGTAGTGGAGGACGTAGAAGGTTTAGCTGAAAATGAACTGCGTTTCCGGCAGACCAATATAGGAGCAGCAGCTTTGTGTTTTGACAGCAGAGAATCAGGGTTTGGTTTTGATGACGATGATGGGTTTGGTGGGACTGAATCTTGGTTTCTGGGAGGTGGCTCAGGTTGGGTCATCAGAATGCGGTGCTTGATCTCGGCGGATACAAGGTGGCCCAACTGCTGTGCAGTGCGTGATTCGGCAGAGTCTTTGGGGAAGACGGCGGTAGCGTTGGTGAACAGGAGGAGGAGATCACGGAAGAAGGCTTGAGCGCAGCGGGAATAAGTTCCGATTCGGAGCCGCCGTTGTATGGTTTGAAAATCTATTTGCTGTCGTACTATGTTCTTGTAATTTTCTGACTCCTGCATTATTTTAAGACACTACGAATGACTAAATTGCAATGGCATAAATCTAAATGATGAAAATTTGAAAAGCACGAAAAAATATTGAATTAACGTTTTGATCTTCTAAATTTTTTCCTTCCATCAATATTTTAACTTCCTCATTTTCTTCAAAGCTGTTTCTACCGCTAACTTGAAGCTAACAACAATAACAGGTATAAACAAAATTACCAAGTTAATAAATAAAAAAAACTTATTGTTCTTATTAATGACGACAAAATGATACACGAACTTAAAAATAATATTAGGCATGGCTGTCATTCTAATTTTTTAACTTATTTTTTATTCCTTTCTTTATTTTTTAAATTTAGTTCCTTAATGTTCTCTGTCCAAAAAATAAAAGAGTTCCATAATGTTCAAAATATATTACATTTGTCCTTTATTTTCTTAAGTTTTAGTACTTCAAAGTAATGTTTAGCTTTTTTAAGTAACATATATAATTATTTATAAAATGAATAGAACTAACTATAGAAAAATTTAATCAGATACAGAAATAAGATTATTAAAGAGGAATATTATATTATTTTAGAGAGAGAGGGAGAAGGAGAATACAGTAGAATTATTGAAAAAATTCAAGCTTATGCTGAATCCAATTTATAGGCTGGGGAAGCCTTATTGGAGAAAGTCAAGCCCACCTCGAATCCGATTACAGGATTAAGTGGAGTTTTCTTTATTTCTTTTCTTTTTAACACGTGGCATGGATGTCCTACTAAAAAGAATCCAAGGGCTAACTGCCAAATCAAAGTTAGGTACCCTTCATAAATATTTATAAAACCCAACAAAAATAAATAAATAAATAAATATTTATATTTTTATAATTATCATTTATGAATATTTATTCAGCTTTAAAATAAAAAAATAATAGTAATTTTTATGTTAAATATTTATTCAGCTTTAAAATAAAAAAAAATTTATAGTAAACCATACTATTTGTGTTATAAATAATACAACTTCATCTAATGTAAAGGCAAATATATTATGTGTCTAATTATAACTAATTTTATAACAATTTAATAACAACAAATTTAATTATAATAGCATTGCTTAAAATATATATTTAACTTTATTCTATTAATTAATTGTTAGAAAACTTCATGTGCCATTAAAAAGTAGTCCATAGTCCTTGTTTAATTTTTCAGAAGTGTTGAACATAAGTTATTCTTTAGTGACTAAAATAAATTAATATTTTATTTAGATGAATTATATTTGAGATTTTCTTTATTTTAAATTTACATCCAATTATGTATTTTAAAAGAAAGGACAATTTTGCATTGTCTCATGATCTATCCTCCACGCCCCCCCAATCCAATATAACCTTAGGAAGGACTAATATGATTATTATTATTATTATTAGTAAACTAGTAGAAGGTACAATGTTCCACTTCCAACCAGCTCAAAATCTATGCATTGCATGAACCCAAAATCTAGTTTATAATAAGTTGCACTTAGGTTCTATACAATGAAAAAAACCCATCTAATTATAAATTAAAATTGTTAAATATAAACTTTCAAAATAATAAATTAAATGCACGCAAAGATATCAACAAGTATCAAATCAGAGTTATCTAAATGAAAAATCTTTTAATCATTTGTCATCAAACTAAATTTTTGAATCTGTTGTACTATGCAAGAGGATAGAGCCTTGAAAGCCACGCTGTTAATAAATCCTTATGAACAATAAAGCTTCAACTGGCTGACTTATGTGCGTATGTATATATATATATTGATGATTGATGACAATTTTTTTTCAATTTACATTGATGACAATTTTTTTTGCAAATATTTTTCCTCATGGCTTGAATTATTTATATATATTATATATATAAAAAAAAAGAAATCGCAGAACTTCTTTGAAATTTGTACAGCCGTACTCGGATCAGATGAAGTTTTCGGTTCGCAAAACAAATTGGAGGATTTTTTTTTTGTCCAAACAATGAGAAGAATTTAAGGTTTGAAATTTTTAAAAGTTTTTTTATTTCAAGAAACATATTTGAAATACCCACTTTATCCATGCAAACAAGATTTAGATCAGGTACCTGGCTATCGAGACGGCGCTCGAACAATGAACTGTGATCGTGACCTTTGATTAAATCCAACACACTGATCAACGGCTGAGATTTCGCAGCAATCTGATCGTTCTCCGGTGCCTCCTCGTCTTCCTTCCTCCGCCTCGGCTTTCTTCTCCTCGTCAAACTCGCCGAGCTTTGCACCTCACTGCTCTCCCTCGTCCCTCCCTCGCCACCACCATCCCTCGAGTGCGTCACCGAGTCTCCCAACTCTGACGAGTCTTCCACCTTCCTCTCCTCACTCGGTGGAAGGGAATCACACGGTGGTACTTTTGCCGCCGCATCGTAGCTTCCGTTATTAGATTCTTCTCCGAACGGATTGGTCTTCCTCTCGACCGCATCCGGTTCATTCGGGCCGGTCTGAACCGGGTCGGGTTCTAGCTTCACTTCTCCCTCCCCGGTTTTCCCAACGGAAACCGTCGAGTTAGACTCATTAACGGACTGGTTTTCCCGGTCGGATTCGTCACTTGTTGGTTGCTTAATATTATGATCCTCATCGAGACGCGTCGCCGGTTCGGAACTCGCCGGTTCAGGAACTTTTTCTAGTCCGCCTTTTTTGTCGTTTTGCGGTCTCGGTCCGCCGGAGTCAGCCAGATCCGGTTTGCCCTCTTCTTCTCCGATGTTCTCCTTCAAGCTCTTCCCTCTCTCTTCCTCCAATCTCTTCACCTTCAGCTGCAACGACCTTTTCGGGGAAAAATTAGCAAAAGGAAATTTGAAAACAAATTAGATCCAAAACCCAAAAAATCGAGCAAAACATTCAGAATCGCCCAGCGGAGAGAGATTTACAGAATGGAGACGTCGGAGCAATGGACAGCTTGCTGGAGTTCAGCGACGCGTAGTTTCCTCAATTCGTCAAGCCAGGGGATGTGATCGACGTCGTCACCGGCGGCGAGGGTTTCGGGAACGCCGTCGTCGCGGTGGGCGGCGAATCGGCGTTTGAGATCGAGGAATTTCTGGCGGCAGTGGTGGGCGGTAACGAGGAGGTGAGGGAGGGTGGTCCGGGTCTGAACCTCCACAGCGACGGCGTCCCAATCCTTAAAGCCATGACGCTGGACGGCGCAGGCAAGTAAGAGCTCCTCCAACGTTCCCCACTTTTGGTGCGGATGATTCTCGGGGCTAGGGTGGTTTTCCATGTGAGATGGTCTGAGCCAATTCAAATCTTATATTTCATTACCGTGTTATTTTTCTTTTTCTTTTATTTTTAGAAAAAATGATAAATTTAAACGAAAAAGAATGACTAGGGTTCTGGTTCTGGCTTTGATTCTGATTATGGGTCATACAAAAGTGATGTGTTGTTAAGGGTAAAAGCGGAGGCTGAATTCCTACTGTGGAGTTGAATGGTCCAATAGATTGGAAATGATTGGAAGGGAAATAATCAGAAAGCAAGTCTGTAGGTACAGATATCTCTCACTAGTGGAAATGGTTGGTGTGCGGGAGTATCGTTACCGTCTATAGAAGGGAGCCCCGGGACACACATTTGGCACGTAAACGTGTGAAGAATTGTAACAATATATATTTTGGCGAAAAAAAAATTGTAACAGTATATATATACACACATATTGATTTTGATTCCCAACTATTAACGACAGATGTTTTGTTTTTATTTAAAAGTATATATAGTTTGAATTAGAGTGTATATATATATATATAAGAATTGTAACAATATATATTTTGGCGAAAAAAAAATTGTAACAGTATATATATACACACATATTGATTTTGATTCCCAACTATTAACGACAGATGTTTTGTTTTTATTTAAAAGTATATATAGTTTGAATTAGAGTGTGTATATATATATATATATATGATGTACCGATAGTTTAATATTTTTTCAATATCGATTGCGTTGATATTTTTTATATATGTATTTATGAAGTATTTAATTTATTATTTTTTAAAAATAAAAAAAAATAATTTTTAACACGTATCAGATACATATTGGATCCAAGTCAATACATTTTGATATTTTTTTAGATACTTTAAAACAGTTATTTAGAAATTAAAATAAATATTATATATACTTATCAATTAAAGAAATTAGGAATAGAGTTCTTTTATCATGAAAATTACTTCTAAACTATTATATTATATTTTATTACAAAAAATATATTTATTTTATCTAAAATCTAAATATATTTTTTATTTACTTATAATTTACATAATCTAAATAGATTTCTTTTATTTCATTTGTGGGGATATGTGGGATAACTTTGATGATTCTAAAATTTTGAAAGTGGCAATCTTATGTCTTGATGAATTAGACATAAAAATTGTCATATTTATGAATGATGGTTGTAGAGGAAATGAGAATTGATATTATTCATACTAGTGGAACTAAGCAATAAGCCAATATACAATAATTTAATGTGATTTGCTTGGAATTCAATAATATTATAGGATTTCGTGTTTTATGAAATTTTTTTTATTTTATGTATACAATTTAAAAATGTCATATCATATATTTTTAAATTTGATCGTATTAATATATCAGATATATATCATATTCATGATACCCTTATCATGTCCTACATAGGAGTATGTATTAAATTTCTTATAGTGACAAATTAGATATAAATATATCCATTTTGACTAAAATATTTTAATATGTTTGACTGATATGGTATCATAAATATTAAATATCCATTTGACCGAATAAAAAAGTTGCTCATTTAAATTTAATAAGTACATTCTTGGAAAATTTATTTGAAAATGTATGTATTTACAATATAATTTTAATAATTTTATAGTCAAATACCTAAGTAATTTTAGGGCTATGCATGTAAATCCATAATCTGGTCCAATCCGATTCTATGGAGTCAACTGGGCCAGACCAGGTTTCGGTTAATTTTGGTTTGTCTGGCACAACCCTTAATATATATATGCTTTTTTTAAAAAAAATCTATTATTTTATATATATTAATTGATTTTATAAGTTTTTTTTCTATACATAGTATATAATACATTTATTATTTAATTATTATGAAAAACTTTTTAAGGTTTTGATATTTTAATTTTATTTAAAATTTTAAATTAATTTATTAATTTAATATTATATGAAAATAACATATAGTTGTAAATATTCATAATTTAAAAAAATTAATTTCTATCTTAACATTATTTTTTAATGAAATATATTTTTATATTAATAATTATTTTTTTTGTTAATACATAAATTTATTTTTTTATTTTATTTTTAATATTTTAAAAAATATTTTGTATTGGGTTAACCCGATACCTAACCTGATTTATCCTGAGCGTGCATAAGCCAGGTAGTGGCCGAAACTGAAGCCCAATCCATCTTGACTTGTGCATACCCCCTAAGTAATTTATCAAACACATAACTTGCATGAACAATATGGCAAATAACAAGTATGAAATGAACAATGAGTCCATATATAGCTAAAACTTACAGCGTCATATAATTAATCACCTATAATGTCAATTTAAACAATCTAGATCAAAATTGAGGTAAGGAATTATAAGATGCAAGTGGCAAAAAATTTAACAAATTAGCAACTATATAAAGTTCCCAATTCAGAATCTCAAGTAGTCACAATGCAAACCGTATATTTCATCAACAATTGACCAATTCATATATCAATTTCAAGCTAAAATATTCAATAATTTATCATAAATTAGCCTAAGACAAATATAAAAAGATAAGAAAAATAATTATCCAAATCAACATGTATGATTGTAGTCCATAGCCCAAAATCTTTTCACAATCTTATCAAAAGCAAATTATGAAATTTAAAAAAAAAAGAATAGGAAAGAAAATAAACAAATTACAAATTGTGGTCTTAATTAATGTTTTTAGAGTTGGACTGGACTGGACTGGATGGTCGGACCGCCACTCAGAGACTTCCTCGACTGGTTTTGATGGTTTGAGTTGTTTCTGTGGTTGAGCCGGATTGAACTGAATTGAGTCATTAATTGAGCTAGAAATCAGAACAGGTTCAAAATAACCGTCCAGTACTGTGTGTGTTTTTATTTATAAATTAATTAAATGTTATTATTTTATAAGATAAAAAAATATTAAAAAAAACACCCAAAATCTGAAAATCCTTAATTTTCAATTCAATTTGCAGTCACACTCCTCAGTCTCACACTTACAGATGACAATCATCACACTTACACACTTGCAGCTGCTCAGCCTCGCACTCACACCATCACAGATCCGCCGCCCTCTTTGCCTTCCTCCGTGACCATAGCTCTATGACTGAGTCTCCATCTTTTCTTCCCTCCGTGATTGCGACTTTGTGAGTTCGTGTTGTGACTCGTGACTGTCTTCCCTCCCCTCCACAAGCTCGGTTCCCTCTTCTTCAGAAAATTAAAGTTCTACCCTCCCCTTCTTCTTCTTCCTCCACGGCAATCACTTCTTCTTGTGCAAGCTCCGTAACTCCCTAGCCCCGAAGGCCCCAACTTCATGTCTCAAGCTCTTAGCTCACACTAGCAGCTGGTGAGTTTTATTGAATAATTTTAGACATTATTATTTTAAACAAAAGCTCCATAAATTTATTAGGATCCACCTGCACTTGGGTTCATGATTCTTCAATCCTCTATTCTGTTGGCTTCTTGGTTTGATTGGCTTGTTTTAAGTTGTTGTGGATTGTGTATATATAGAGTTGATATTTAGTAAGCTACCTATTTTACAATGGGGAACTGTAATTAGTTGATCGCATGCCTTTGTACTAATTTCTGTGGGGAGTTTATCCTTAAGGAATTTGATATATTTAATGTCTTAAATTTAAAATCAGTGTCTTGTTCAAAGTTTCTTAACCTACAAATTGAAATATTTTGCTGTTCAACTCAAGTAGGATTGAAATCTTGAGCATTGCAATCATAGATTATAGAAATAGAGGACGGGTAACAAAAGGACTGAAAGGAGGATGTGGGTTTGAGAAAGAATAACAAAATCACGAAACTGACTTTTCAGATCATCATTGTATTTAATATATGTTATCATATAAATGCTATTAGTTCGTTTTCTTAAAATGAATTGTCTTGGCTGATCTTAGGTCCCTCACTTTTAGTTCATATTTGGGGAATGTATTTTAATCATTGGTTCCAAAGATTTACATGGCATGCAATTTTCCCATCTCTCTTTCTTGACCAGATAAAGCTGTGGGCAAGATATTCTGAAACGAATTAGTGAATATCATATATATGATCCCAATGCTCATAAGATTGTTTATGCAAAGTCCTGTTTCTATGAGATTTCATTTGTTCTAAGTACTTGAGTCTACAACCAAGTTATGAAATGCATAAGCTTAATAGGAAATACTTATTATAGGAGTGAACTTGCATTTTACACTATCAATTGATTATTCTAAACTAAGTATGAGGGTGACTAATCATACCATTCCAGACAAAAAATTCAAAATTGCTTGTGAATTACATAGACATTTATAAGTGTGTGATCATATGATGATATTACTTAACAATGTTTGCTGTTGGTGCTATTATGTTGACATTTTATTTTAGAAGATGTGGTTTTATTTCTTATATATTTTATGATATATATATATATATAATATTATTTTTTATATAATTATTACATTACCGGTTTGATTGCCTATCCAACCAATTGAATTATAAAAACCGTGATTCGATAACATTTCCAGTTTGACGTCTAGTTTAATTTTAAAACACTTGTCTTAATCTGAAATTCTACCTCTACTACAACCTCTATATGATCATCTACAATCTATATAATCTGTCTAACAAACAAACACATGCATAACATATTGATTTCTACATATTCAATATACATTTGATCAATTAAAATAGTTGCTCTTTTAAATTTAATAAGTTATAAGTCATTTGTTGGAAAATTTGTTAAAAATATATGTATTTATAAAATAATTTTAATATACATTATTTATAGATTATAATTTAATTTAAATACAATGACATTTCTATTAATGGATTATAAGGAAAAAAAAACAGTTTCAATGAATTAAATATTGATTTTAACATAAACTAGTGATTCACCGGTGTCATGCAAAGATTTTACTATGAGAAATATTTGCAACTATGTTTAATACATATTGAAATTCTAAATAAATTTACAAGCCATAAATTCTTATATATAAACCATCTTCCATTTTATTTTTAGAATGAATACTCATATTACAATGTTACGAGTAATATTCTAAGGTTGTAACAAATAATATTTTAAGTTTATAACAGATAAAGCTTAAAATTAATACAAGTGGCAATTTATAAGTTTTCAATTTGTAACGCTCTAAATTTGAAACAATAATTTTGTTAAAATATTTTCTAAATTTGTAAAATAAACTCTCTAAAAGCAATAAAAATATACTTTAAAAAATATTTTTTTGATTGTTAAATATTTATATAGGATATTTTCTATAACTTCATCAAATAATAAATTTTTATTAAATCATTATTTTCATTGACTTGATCAATCATAATAAATATAAATTTTTTAAGCATGGGCAAGAATATTAAGCGAATATAAAAACATTTAAAAGTATAAGTCTCAACCACTTTAGTTTAATTGGTTCTTGTATAATTCATACTATAGAGAGTAATTTGTTTTAGTTTTAAACATATTTAAAATTAATTATGTTTATCATGTAAAACACAACAACTAAATTTATACCATTTAATTAATATAATATAGTATATGGTGGACAAGCTACATAATACAAAAGTAGCAAAATTTTTTGGATACCTAGTTAGTGGACAACAATTCTACTCTGCATGCTAATTTTTGAAAATTAGGGTTTAAACCAATTAATTATGAGTTTGTTTTAAATTTGTATATACCATTTTAGTAGTTAGTATATTTGTCACAATTTAATTTTAAAATAATCAATCTCGCTTAATTTTACAACTATAATGTTAGTATTAAGAGTGTTCAACCAACTACTGGATTGATTCGAAGACTAGGTTGGTTTGGATATCAAGTTGGGGTCAAACCAAGTCATACCCGACCTGAGTATATATTTAACTATATATATTCTAAAATGTTTCCATAAAAATTAATTTTATTTTTTTATTCAGCTTATGTAATAAATTGATTTCATTATTATATATTCTAAAATTTTTCCATAAACTTTCAATCTTTTAATTTAATTTTAAATTTTAAATTAATTTCTTAATATTATATAAAAAGAATGTATGATTATTAAGTATCTTTGGAAATGTTATTTTTTATCCTAATATTATTTTTGAAAGGAAATATATTTTGAATGAATTTAATTATATTTTGTTAAAAATTAAATTTCTTTATTTATTATTTTTAAATAATTTTTATGACCGAGCCAAACCCAATCTCATATATTGAGCTGACCCAACCTAACCCTATCTCCTAAAAACTGGGTACCAAGTTAATTGTCAATTTAGTCTTATTTGGTGTTTGTGAATCTCTAATTTATATAAAACATGGATTATATGAGTAAAACTCTGGCCATCAGACTAAAATAAATTTTGTATATCAATTGCAACAAAATTTCATAAATTTATTATATATATAAAAGTCAAATCCAAAATTGAATTCCTGTTTTGCCACTTCAGCATCTTTCAAAAAAAGGAAAAGTTGGTGTGAGACATTGATGTGGCTACTAATGTGTTCAACTCTACCTCCCATCTATTAATTTGCTAAATTTAATTCATAATTGGGTGATTAATGCGTTTAATAGTGATAGATTTGACACTTTAATGTATGATTTTCCCTGTGCATAGTTTTTTTTTTCATTGTCTTTCTAATTTAAGAATAAAACTTAATGAAATCTTTCACTTTTTTTTTACAAATATTATAAATGACTATAATGATGGCGGCTGTCTAATTTATTATGATTGCCTTTTGTACAAGTTTTAGAATGTTCAAAATAAAATTATATATATATATATATATATATAACAGAACAACGAAATACTATATCTAATACATTAGTTTTGTAGGAAAAAAATATAAGAAAGGGTCATATTTCTTTAAGTCTAATTATTGTATTATTATATTTATTGAAATATAATTATTCTACAATAATTTATAAAGGTTTATAATAAGTTCTATTGTGCTAAATTTTATAATTTTGTCATATCAATTTTTAGTATATAATATAATATAGTATATAATGTAATATAATTTAATGTATAATTGGGTGAATTACACATTTAGTGGTATTATTATATATTAATATAATACTATACAATGCAATATGCTTTTATATTAGCTATTAGAAATTGGTCATTTATTATTTTTTAATGACGATAGAGTTAAATTTGCATTAAGTCTCACAACCATCATCATTTAAGCAATCATGTGTTTTACCAATTTTAAAAAAGTTACTCCCTTTATTTCTTTTTATTTATCATTTTTTAAGAAAGTTTTTATTTTTATTTATATCACTTTTAAATTCCAAGATAATATTAATTAATGTTTTTTCATTTATACCCTTATCCATCATTTTAAAAGTTAAAGATAACATTAATTGTTCTTTCTTATCTTTTTATTTATTCAAGGGCATATTAGAAAATTTAAAATAAATTCTAATATCCTAATTATATTTCTTAATTTGTGTGTAAAAATATTAAACAACATATAAAAAGAAATGGAGGTAATACTATATATGATTTAAATTAATATTTAATTGCATTGATTAATTGGTGGATTCTTGGCTATAAATACTTCGTGGTATTTGTCCTCCATTACATCACTTTCAACTGAGTTTAGTTTCATATTGTGACAGTTTTTGTTTTCTTTTTTTTTTTCATATGATGAAGAAGGTTCTTGCTTTAATTTTTATAGCATGTCTATAAGCCAAGTCAATGTGAATATCTGAACTAATGATCATGTTTAACATTGATTTTCTGTGTGTATCTCCATGTCATGTATTTTTCTTCAATGCTTTATAGACATCTCTTGACAAATGTGATTTTCATTTATTTTTATATCTACTCCAATTTATAATCATGATTCAATATGTTGTCTGATTTTTTTTCTCTTTTGTGAGAGAGGTTACAAAAAAATTGTTTGATAGATGTATAATTTAATTAAAAATTATAATATATATATATATATATATATCAGGATGCAAAGGCACACATGTTGAAATTATGAATTATCACATAGAATACTCAGATTCAATGCATCCATGAATTATGGGTTAGTGTTGTTTATCTAGCTTTACTATAGCAAGAAAAACATACTAAGACTAGACTCGCACAAATTGGATGTATTGTGAGTTTGGTAGTAAGTTGAATTACTATGTACAATCACCTTAACACAACTAGCAATTAGGATAATGTTATATTGAGATCAATATATTTTGTTTAATTCAGACAAATAATTGAATTTTCAGTTTGAGGTGACCTATAAAATATCTTTTTTATTTTATTTTTGTTCAATTTTGAATTGTATTTGAGTCATCATCAATAATAAAATAAACAATTTAAATATTTTATTCAATATGAAATATTAAAAATTGTTTATAGCTTATTAAGGGATTAATAATAGAGTTTTTGCAATAGGTTAAATGAGTCAATCTATAGTTGATAAAAAAATAGTCAATCTATTATGAATTATGTGTTGAACGGATCAACTTATTATAAATTACGAGTTAAGTGAGTTAAACAAATAAATCCCCTTTAGGTTGCAAATTATTCAGTCAATCTATTATCAATAAAAATAACATTTTCTTAATTCTACATATATATATATAGCAGCAAATAAATATTTAGTATATCATATAAGATAAGATAATCTTCTACCTAAGTTGTTAATTCAAGCATAATTTATTATATGAGATAAGATTACTATTGAAAACAATTTTTTGTCTTGAATCCCGTAATTGAAGATTAAGAGATATTCTGAAATTACATAAATTAGTATATATTACATAAACAAATATATCATTAATTGTTTTTATATTAAATATATTTACTAGGCTATTTTACCAGAGTAACTCTTGGATCGCACGGGTATATTGCTAATTATTGTTTAAAAGTTGTACATTGTTAGTTATTGTTTAAAAGTTGTAAACCTGAAAATGTAGGATATGATACGTGTCAAATAAATTAAAATAAATTGATCAAATAGTAATTTTAGAAATTTGAATAATTAGTAATTAATTCATTCTAATTTATTAGATTTATTAGATCTTTGATTGACTTCTTTGTGAAATTAACAAACACTTTTTTAAAATAATTTTACCATACACATTTAATTATGTTTCTAACCATTTAAAAATTTAATAAATAATTTGTAGGGTATAATATCAAATCGTACTTTTCAATGTGCATTTAATTGCTACGATTTCTGCTGCAAGATATATTGTTTCGTCTAAAATTTTGGTAACATACGTATTTGTCTACTTTTCATTTTATTTCTCAAATAACAACCAAGGTAATTAACTAATTTTTTATGGAGTTGCATTGGTATTTTATATCCTTGTACATTTTTGTTATAAATTTTGACTACTTTTCATTTCATTTTTATCAATATTTTCTAATTCAATCAAATCCTAAGAAATTATTTAATTATAACCGTAAACTTTTTTTTTTATAACTTTCATTCAGAGGATTACATATGGAGTGAACCTTGTATATTACACAAAATTTAAAGTAATGAACTAAATATTGATGCTCGTTAAAATTGGTATTAGTACAATTGAGAAAATAGACATATAAATTTATCAATCTATAAATATTTTTATATAAAGTATAAAAAATAGTTGTTCAAATTTAAATATTATAAAAAAATCTCCTTTATGTCTATTGCTTTAATTTAAAATGACACGGTAAATTAAATTTGGTATTTACCAAAATATATTTTTCATTAATATTTAATATTGTTAAATTAATGAAACATCACACTAAATAGCACAGGAACAGTAAATAAATACTAATTCTTATTTTATATTGATGATTTTTTCTCAAGTCTTATCCTAAAGCAGTACGCCAGTACGAAGTACGGATTGTAAAAAAATATTTATTATATTTATATACTTAAATATTCGCAAGCTTTTCTGGGTTGAAATTGTGCATGGACACCAGGCATATTTGAATGAATCTAGTGTTTTTCTTTTTTGCGCCCATCAATCCATCATGGCCCAATACCGTATTGAAGCGGCTCGATTGCCTTTCAATTTTCAATTCTTTTTGAAAAAATGTTAAATTTAGTCCCCAGAATTTACTGGAATTTTTATTTTTTAATGTAATGCCTGCTAATTTAGTTTCTAATAGATTTTTTTTTTGGCCAACAGTTTCGAAGAGATAAAGAGATCACTTCTTCCACTCTGTTATTGTTTTCGATTCAATTACTAACATTATGATTTGAAAAAATGACATAAAAATTTCTAAGTTGGTACTTACATTCCAAAAAATTATTATCTATATAGAAATTTAAAACACCATTACAATATAAAAAATATATATAACATAAAAACTTAATGACAATTTTAGAGAGCAATAATAGTAACTTTAATTTTTCAAAATAAATTTAATTTTTTTAATGCCTCTCATTTTATTAGATCTCAATCATCATTATTTATGTTGGCAAACAAAATATCATTATTTCTAATTTTCATACAAGATTTGTCATAACACTATGAGCTGGATGTTTACTTAACTAATAGAATATGTACATAGGCCATTTGAAACTAATTAATGTGATAAAATTAAGATGAGATAATAGTGTCTAAGATTTAAAACTTCTTGATATTAAAAAAAATGTTACGCATATATATATGATTAGAATGAAGTTGAATTGGACAATTAATAATAATGATAGACTTAACACAATGGGACATAGTCTATAAGTTACATAATAAAGTCTACAAGTGATGGGACATAGTCTATATTAAAGCTCTATTAGATAAAATCAAAGTAAACATTATAAAATATGGAAGATCATAATTATAATCACTAAAAATGACATATTTGACCAAAGTCATGTATTTGTATTAAATACTATAATATATATTATAAAGCATTGCATCCTTTGGTGTATTTGGTGATTATGTATGTAAAAAGTCTTCTACTTAATTACTCAAATTATGAGTTTTGCACAAGTTATGAGGTTGAAGTTATGGAGATTATAAATTAGAAGCATCCCTCAACTTTCATTTGGAAGAAATTAAAACTTAAAAGGCTTTTCATGGCCACAAACAGGGGATTTACGACTGTTCCGTATGATGAGGTTCATTTTTTTTGGTAAATACCATATGATGAGGATCATAATTAACATATGGGCCAGCAATAGGGCCGCTTGGTAAGCTCATTTTAAAAAATAATTAAATAAAAATAAAGAATTGAAAAGGGCAAAAAAAAAAAGTGAATTGACCCAAATGTCGTGAATTTTTTTATCCTTAAAACAAATAATATTTGGTATATGAAGTCAAGTAAAGGGGATACTATAATAAAATTTGTAAACGCACTCTTAAAATTAAAAATTATTGAAAATTGAAGTTCCATTGCTCTTGGCAGAATTATAGAAGCCTGTTACTCTCTTCTAATTAAGCTTTTTTTTTTTATACATCTAATTACCCTTCTATTGATAATAGATAACAGGCTTCAAACATATCTATTATAATATAAATTCTATAAGAAGTGCGTTTCGAAAAATAACTTATAAATAGTATTTAGTTTTATATTTTGTTTTATCTAATTTCTCTTAATTTCAATGATACAGTTAAAAATTACTTGTATCAAGAGTATGTTTGGAAGTTTCGTATGAAATAGAATGGAACAGCCATTAATGAAATGGAATGAAATGGAGTAGAATGAAACATAATATTTCATTATTTGAGAGTTTTAAAAAGAAAATGAACAGTCTCATTTAGTTATTATTTAGAAGTTATTATAAAATTAAAAGAATAAGATACTTTATAACATTCCCTTTCCCATATTATCCATATAATTTAATTTAGATGAAAAATATGAAATTACTTCAAATTAAAAAGTATGAAATATTTTTTAATAAACTTCAAATATTTTTTCTAAAGTTGCCTTTTTATAATGAGATTTTTTATTTGTTATTCTTTATAAATATATAAGATTACAACTACAATATGTGAAGGAAAAAATATTTACCATTTATTCAAAATACTCCTATAAAATAAAATAAAAATCCTTACGCTATAAAAAGATTGAGATGATAGCTCATTTTAGTTGAGTGACTCAGGGATGACTCTAGTAAAGAAAATAAAAGTGATGGGAAAAAGTTTAATAATAAATATTATTAAAAATAAATATATTTTAATAAAATTTTGGATAATTTTATAAATATAATATAAATATTAAATCATTCTATTTATAACTTCCAATTTGAGAAAATTTGAGTTTTGAGAAAATTTGAGTTTTGAATAGTTAAGAAGAAAAGACCTCCCTTGTTATTTCATTCCTTTATAAAAAAAGGAAAAATTAATCTTTTAGTCCCTAAACTTTGCATCAATTTTGAAATTAGTTCTTGAACTAATTTTTTTTAGATAATGCTTCCTAAACTATTTAACCGTGGCATATTTAGTCTCTCAACTTTGCATCGATTTTGAAATCAGTCCCTGAACTAATTTTTTTTAGATAATGCTCCATAAATTATTTAACTGTGGCATAGTTAGTCCCTCAACTATCGTATTATTTGTAAATTTTCTATGAGTGTCACGTGACAAGATTGATATGAAACGGTACTGAAGTAATAAATGGAGTTGCTGATGTGGCAGACACGTAGATAAGAGGTGTTGACTAGGATTAAAGAGTAGCTGATTTTAGTCCTTATATTTTACCATAATTTATAATTTAATCCTTAAACATTATTATTTTTCTTATATTCATTCTCAAACTTTATGTCTATTTAAATAGTCATCATTCAACTATTTAGGGACCATTTAATCCTAGTCAACATTCCTTATAATTAAAACATATTTCAATTTGTCAAACTTACTTTTATCCAAACTTTATTTTTACAAATTTCACTTGTAAAAGTAAGTTAGAATAAATGAAATTTGTAAAAATAAAGTTTGGATAAAAGTAAGTTTGTTGGAAGATGATGTGTTTGGATATTTTTTTGTAAAAGTAAGTTTGACAAATTGAAATATGTTTTAATTATAAGGAATGTTGACTAGGATTAAATGGTCCCTAAATAGTTAAATGATGACTATTTAAATAGACATAAAGTTTGAGGATGAATATAAGAAAAATAATTAAGTTTAAGGATTAAATTATAAATTATGGTAAAATATAAGGACTAAAATCAGCTATTCTTTAATCCTAGTCAGCACCTCTTATCTACGTGTCTGCCACATCAGCAACTCCATCTGCCACATCAGCAACTCCATTTATTACTTCAGCACCGTTTCATATCAATCTTGTCACGTGACACTCATAAGGACTAATTTACAAATAATACGATAGTTGAGAGACTAACTATGCCACAGTTAAATAATTTAGGGAGCATTATCTAAAAAAAATTAGTTCAGGGACTGATTTCAAAATCGATGCAAAGTTGAGGGACTAAATATGCCACGGTTAAATAGTTTAGGGAGCATTATCTAAAAAAAAATTAGTTCAGGGACTAATTTCAAAATTGATGCAAAATTCAGGGATAAAAGGTTAATTTTCCCTAAAAAAAATTATTCAAATAATAAAAATTATCCAAATAATAGTGTACTTCTTTTATCCGGTGCACATCATTTTATTGCAGGGAGAAAAAACAAAGCTTCCAAACGTAATGAAAGTACTGGAGAGGGCAATTAGGATTGCCAGCACACTAGCCCTGTTTTGTATGAAGAAAACATTAGCGGAACAATATTTTAAGCAAGTATTACTCCCCATGTTACTTAATAAAAGCTCCGTATAATTATTAAATTTGTTAAAAATATAAAATAATTTAAAAAATATTTTTATTTAATATTAATAATTTTTATGATATAATTAATGAGAATAAATTATAATTAGAGATACTTTTTAAAAAAAATATTAAATGTAGTAAATAACCTTTATGTATTCTTTACTTCTTTTATCCCATTTTATTTATTATTTTAAATTTTTTTACATAAATTAATAAAATTATTAAATAATTTAGATTATAATAAAATTTAATAATATTTTATTAAATATTTTTAAATTAAATATTAAAAAATAACTTATATTTTATCTATTATTATTTTTAATGAGTAAAATATTAAAAATAATAATTAATATTTTATTAGTAATATAAAATAATAAATAAATTAAAATATTTAAAATTATATAAATAACAGATAAAATAGAATTGAGAGAATATATTTTAAAATAAAATAGGAATCAAAATTTTCCTATTAAATAACATTAAGTAACAGAGCTAGAGATTAATACGAAACTATTGATTACTACTTACTAGTAAAGACTACTATTAAGCTGGTCCTAGAGGATCTTGTCAACGTCCATCCTGATTCGTGCAGAAGTGCCGAACGCTCAGCTCCATTCTTCTGTCATCTGGAGATTATTCAGAGGGTTATTGCCCAAATCATGATAGTGGTCGATGGGGTTCCCTTCTCCGCACCTTCATCTTCACCATCTCAGGTACCCTTACGACCCTTTCTCTCAATTTCTCTTTCTTCTCCCCCCAAACAAACCCCCACCCAAAAGAAAAAAAAAAGCTTTTTCTGAATTCAAGGGAAACATTGAGGAAGTGAAAACCTAGAATCTTGGTGAGCTCACGTTGTTCAAGAATCTGCTTTAAATAGATCATCAAATCATTCTGGCCACTATGACTAAAAGGTGTGATAGGTGTGATTTACAAACCTGAATTTCAAGCAACACTGATTCAAAATAATGTCTGATTCAGACAGTACATAGTGAAAACGCAGTCTTAGATGAAAGAGATGACGTCGTTGCCATAAAGGCATTAGTGCATTGTTTGCATTACTCAAGATTTTTCCCCCGAAAGTAGTTTTGACTTGTTATTGGAGTCAAAGCTATGGAGTGTGGTGTTCCTACATTACACCTTGCTTTAGTTATAGTCTAGAAAAACTGGCTCTTTCGAGGGAGGTGGTTATAGAAAGAGAACATAGCAGAGCTAAGTGGATGGTGTATTTTATACCAACTTACATCTACAAGAAAAGGAATTAAGGGAGGCCTCGTGCCTTATTTCATGCTCACTGTAAATAGAGAACTCAATAAAAAAGCATGATCTTTATCTTAGTGTAGAATTCTGCATTATAAACTTGTGAAACATCTGGCATTTGTGCTTGTGTACAGGGAATAGACACTCTACATGCTTTGTTGGAGAATCCTTTTCTGGTATCTGCCTCAGATTCTTTCAAGGCTACCCCAGAGAGGAAGTTTACAGTTTCTGAAGAGTCTAATTCTGATGGATCAAAATGGGTATACATATTTCAGAGAGAATATGCGACTGTTGACCCTCCATTTGTTAATGTATTTACTTTCTCCCTCTGTTCAGTTTCATAAAGCGAATAGCTATTACTTGAATAAAAGCTTTTCCCTTTTTCTTTTTGAGAAGAAAGAGATAGTACATGGTAAATTGTTACTGTACTTTGTTACTTATTTTTTAAATCAGTTTATTTGAGCCTACGACTTATAATCTTTTGCATGCTCATCCAATCTTTATTGGACTGCAAATGACATCATAGGTGGAATTTCTTTCATCTGTCTTGAACTTTACCATGGATTCCTACGCCTTTTTTCAGGCTCCTGTTAGCCTCCTTTCTGTTCCTTCTTCTTCTTTTGGGAGAAACTGATCAGAGAATGTGACATTTTAGTTAACTCCCAACAAATAAATACCATTCAACAACTTCATGCACTTATCATTTTAATTATCTGACACCAATTATCAGAAACTGAATAGTATGATGCCGATTTGCATTTCCATTGCCTGTACTGAATTTCACTCTCCTTTCTTTTAACTTTGTATTTATGTGCTTTCTTCTCCTCTCTCCACATTGCTAGTTTGTTGGCACTGATGAAGCAACAACGTGTGTGGGCCTTGCCATTCGAAATCGAAGCAATGGGATGTAAGAACTATGGATTAAGTTATTTGACATAGGATGGTGTCTTGACAAATTTTAATTTCATTGTTTTTTCCTTTTATTTGGGTTTCCTATGCCTGTTTTATTATTTTAACTCTATATTGCAGGACGTCACTTGCCCATATGGATTCACCTAAAATTGTAGATATAGGCCTCTCTCAAATGCTATCAAAACTTGTTGATGATAATATGGAGACTGAGTTGGAGGCATTTTTCTTTTTCTTTATTTTCCCAATGATTAATTTTGCCACCTGTACTTCTAGTGTTGATGCTTCAAAAACTATGTTTGAACTGAAACTTTGCTTTATCTCAATACAAATGTAGGTACATCTAATTGGGGGTTTTCAAGATGTTTCACTGAAGGTCTGACCAGGGTCTTCTACTTCATTAATAATTTTGCTTAAATGTAGTTTCTTCTCAGACAGAATAGTTGCTCAGTCTGTTGGACTTCTGTGCAGCTTGCTAATGGTAGGACAGTGTCAAAAAGCCTTTCAGATTTGCACGGTTATTCCTTTCCTTTGGTTACAAAAATTGTTCAAGCTTTATGCACAAGAGATGAGACCTTTCATCTTCAAACTATCTGTGTTCTTGGGCATAACACCCGAAGGGATTCTTACGGGAATGCATTCCCCATCTTCAATGGATTTGTGGTCAGCTCCTGCATGATTTACTCCTGAATCTTGCTACTATTCACTTTCAGTTCATTTGCAATATGAAACATGTTACTTTTTTGTCAAAAGTATAGGGGGCTGGTTGCTCTGCAAACTCTTCCTACATATTTGTTAACCATTAATGGAAAACGTTCATACATATTTTTTATAATAACAGAGTCATAATATGTCCTGACCATTAACAAAAGACAACAAATTAAAAAATTTGCTTATACACGCATATGGTTATAAATGTCACCTTGTTTAGCTATAATCAGATATAATTTGATTATTAGTACCTGACGATCCAACATGTTTCTAATAAAGTTTCAGCTGATACTGGTTATGGTAACAAGATTGTAGTACTAAAATCTATGAGCAAGCTTTAAAGATCATCACAAATAATTGTATCTGAAGAAATCAATTCCTATAACAGACAGTATTATCTAAATTTAAATTACTATATTGCAAGGGGAAACTACGTGTGATTGCATGACACACTTTGGTTATTAATGATTTGTGAAAAATTGTTGCAGTTCTTTCCTTTTAATTTTGCCATTTTTTCTCAAACTCTGAATGGGGTTTCAACTTCTTACATTTTATTCACTGTTTCAGGTCGAAACTTTGACTGGAAGAGTCATCCCAGCAAGTTTTGATAGAACTTCTAGGTGCCCAGATGAAATTGTTAGGAGAATACGAGTAACTGCTTCCTTTGAAGATCCCAGTGGTAATGGGAAGTTACTGGAGACATATGACACTAGAACTGACCGGTTCATAATTGCTCCTTGTTGCTGGTAAATTTTGAAGATTATAACTTCATCTTTAACGTCAGAATGTATAAGTTGTTTGCAGTCCAAAGCTGAAAGCAAACAATTACTTAATTATGTTAGCTGGTGAAAACTATTTTCTCGCACTCTTTTTTGTTTATCTTGTTTATGGGGGAATATTTTCAGGCGGTCTGTTGTAGCTTTTTGATTAAGTAATACTGAAACTTCTGGCCCCTTCTGATTTAGGACTCTTCGCCAATATCGTATTGCTTCCACACTAATTCATCGTTCAGATTCAGAAATTCTTTCAAAGTGTTCTACCTCACCCGATGCTGAAGGCCCAGATTTTGTATATAGCTTGAGAAGGTAAAAACACTTTGATTCTATGTTTCAAATCTAATTATCTTATTTAATGTGAATAACATCTGTGGCTGTTGAGAGAGAATATGAAAGGAATGGTACAGAATAATAGATTGAGAGGTAAGAAGTCAGGGGATAAAGAGAGGCAAATAGGGTAAATTGATTGGTCCTACAGTATCACTTGATCATTGAGTTTTTAGGCTAGAGTATAATGGAGCTTGTTATGTGGGTAGTTCAAAGCTATCCTGATTTAACTGGAAATACAAGACACCTAAACCTTACGGGAACAGGAAATTATGTAATTCCCCTAATATAGAATCTAAATAAAGTCATACGTCACAAGAATGTCAATATCCCACTATCCCAGCACAAAAAATCAAATAGGCTTGCCAAAAAAAAGAATCTAAATAAACAAACAGATGATTGAAACTTAATTATAATTCACCCTCACTTGAACCATGAGACAATCCACTGTCTATGCTTGTCATCCTTAATCGTCTTATGCCAATTATTATTCTCCTAATGGTAGATGGATTTTCATACAAATTTTTGCAGTTATTCTACAGTTTTATGAATGAATTCCATGTACATAACTACTTCGAGGGTTGAATGTTGTCCTGACATGTTTAACTCCCTGATTGAACTGTGTCAGTTTAAGGCAAGAAGCAGCGGGTAGTGGACTGGATTTCCCCTGTATATTCAAATTTCAACTGTAAAGAATCAAACCCATTATTTATTTACCTTGATGCTTGGAAATTGTCCTTTTCACATAAAGGACATGAAACTTGTTTATTTCATAATTCTCTTCAAATTTTAATTATCGTTGCTCAACTTTATTTTTCTACAATTGACATATTCTCTGAGCTGGAAATCAATCAGGATATATGGTTCTGCTTCAAACCTTCAACCATGTTATGAATAATTACCAACAACCAAGTGATTAGGAAATTAAAAATTTTCACTTATTGAACACCGCTCTCAAATTTGTAAGACTTGTTTTCTCATGGGATAACATAGTGGATCCTATTTTCCATCTTCAGGCAGTGGAATTATTTGATTGAGCATCCAGACTGGACAGAAACCTACCCTATGAAGCAGCCTCGAATTTTTGAGAGGACAGCCGATGGAGGCTGGAAAAGATGTTGATGGCATTCTAAGGTTGCAAATCTTCTCGATAATTATGCGTATGTCATTGGTTTTGGGGTTGGACATGGATTGATTGGATTGTTTATCTGATAATTGAGATGTTTTAGTCTCATAGGACATTTCATTTATGGCCAACTGCTTCTGACTGTAGTTTTATTTAAAATGATAATGAATTAGCATTCTCCTAAATATTGCATGATTGTTTCCTCAGAATTTTACTTTCATTTGCTATGTGAGAAAGTTCTTATCTAGAAGTCAACCAAGTTAATCATTAATAAACATTAAGCATGTCAGCAATGGATTTCACTAAGATGTGTGTTGAACGTCTCATAGGTTTATTCATGATGGCTTCGGTCTGTTAATTTCTATCAGATCAGAGTTTATTTAAGAATTATTTTGTAGCTGTTGGAAATTAGGGAAGGAATGAAAGGGAAAATAATATGATTATCTAGTGCTCCATTTGGATCTAGAAACGCAAGGAAGGTCAGGAATTTGCTTAAAGCATAGGAAACATATTAAGCAAGAATAAGTTTAGGGGAGAAAAGAATGTCAGCAATTACTTATGTAATTATTCTACTTTTAGTTATACAACATTTTTTTCCCGCAATCATAATGAATCCTTAGTAGTGCATAATTACTGCTTGGAGGTTAAATGCTATATATACATAGTGAAAGTTTTTTGAAATTTTTTTCCCCTAAATATGTTCTAATTTCAATTATTAGAATTCAAACTCATCAACTTATTTAATTTAACTGGAGTGAGCATCATGTATTCACACAAAATTCAAAATGAATCACATTATTCACCAATTATGACGAGTGCAACTTCCTATATACTATTTTTTATGTTTAATTATATGAATATTAATGATTGAAATAGTCCTTCAATTTCACATGGACCACATGAAATTCCTGAAGTCTCTTCATTGATTATATCGATCTGAACCTAGAATACCTGAAAATTAGCTCTGTCATCTGCATTGTGTGTCTCAGGCTTTTTTAGTATTTTTCCCCATTAATGCAATGAGAACAAATCTGTCTGGTTCGGAATAGCTTATTATAAGATGTATGAAATTAACAAACAATATGTTGCCATCTACAAGGGAATCAATTCTCTGCCCATTTTTATTTGAAGATCATGAATGGCTATTTCTTCAGTGGATCTTTTCGGACCATGCATGGTTCTTTTTATTCTCCAGCAATTGCTGGAAGGACGACTTGTTTTCAGATATGCAAATTGACTACGAGAAATGCTGATTCAAAGGGCGATCCATCATGGGAAAAAAGATTATTCCCATCATCTATAATTTGAATCCCATTTTGGTACAAAATTGAGAGGTTGCTTGGTATATTTTTCGGTAAGGAGTTTATGTATAATTTCTTGTTTTATTTTTTGAAAAGTTCAAGTTAATTTTTTAATGAATATAGTATGTCTTAATGTGAAAGATATAAATATACTGTTACAAAAAAAAGATATAAATATACTTTTATCAAGGAAAGAGATTCAAAGGTTAAGGATCTTTTGGAAAAAATATTACAAATCACTCTAGGAGTATAAATTCTCTAAGTTTTGCTTGGGAAGTATATCATTCAAAGTTAAACCCAATTAACTCTATGGGAAATGTTTTTTTTTTTTGGAAACAAATGGTAATTGTTGTATATTTTTGTAAGTTAAATTTCTCCTCTTTACTTTCCTCAATTAAGCAACCACTCACTGAACTCATCTCAACTGTTAAAATTTTGAAGTGATAACTACACTGGGTGCAACTAAAGATCTCAACATCCTATAATATTAAGTAAGTTGTTTCCCGTTGCATGCAGGCTGGCCATAGTTTATCAATTTAAGTTAATGAGTCATTAGTGTTCTCACACACACATTTGTGATAATTTGATTTTTTTTCCCCTTTAGTCGTTTAAGAGCCTGTTTAGTTCTCAGTTTTGTAAAATTAAGTTAACATAAATGAAATTTGTAAAAATGAAGTTTAGATAAAGTAAGTTTATTATAAGTTGTTATGTTTGATATTCTTTTTGTAAAAGTAAGTTGGACAAAAAATCTGGTTGAATAATAAGGGTTAAAAATACTTTTAAATATATAATATAGAGTAAATTTGTTTTGCTTTTTCCAAAACCTATGTTTTGTTAGAGGAAAAGTTACTTTTTCTCTCATTTTTCAAAATCATAATTTAACTCATTTTTAAGGAAGATAGTTTGTGTTTGATCAAACACATTTTTCTAAAAAATCATAATTAAAAACTATAGTATCTTTTTCATAAAGATTAACCAAACAGGGACTTAGTTTGCAACACTGTCAAATGTGGTGCACAGGGAATCCCCTTTGGATGGAAAATGAAATTAATTCTGTGCTTTCACTGAAAAAAGAAAAAAAAAAATTCTGCGCCCATTTGCAGATTGTGAAATAGTAACTTCGAGTTTCTGCAGAGAGCCAGGGAGGAATTCATCTTTTTGGAGCATGCACGACCCTTCTTATTCATGAAAAAATGGCTCAAAGAAGGATATATTTAATATTTTATGATGCATATTGATTATTATGAGAAAAGCAGATTCAGACGGTGGTCCAGCATAGGAGAAAAATTATAATCCCACCAATTATAAGGGATAGAAAAGAGAAAATAATTGAAGAAGCACCATTACGCTTATGTCGATCGACCTCTATATATATTTGAGGTCTCACACAACAGCTAAACACCAAGCAACCACCACTTGAGTATTATAATATAACCCTTTGTGATCTTATCAGCAGTAAGCTAGTCAGTAGCCATGGCCTCAATGCAATGCCACAGAAGTTGCAGTGAGACCTGCGAGACCAAATGCCATAAAGACTCTTCATTCGCCCACAAGGGCAACCATCAAGGTCACCAAAACAAACAGTTTCTCTGCCATGACCAAACCCAAGTTCACCAAAACAATCAGTTTCCTCAACCATGGCCAAACCCAAGCTCACCACCACCACCACCCCACGAGCCACCTTGTGACCCACAGCAACACCCATGGCCATGGAAAACACGGCAGCCACAACGCTTGTTCTGAGCATGGAATGGCTTGCCAGGGAAAGACTTGTGAGGTGAGGATGAAGAGCAAGTGTGGTGGTGGTGGTGAGCACTGGAAGAAGGACAGGTCTCACTGCCACACCAACAAGCGCCGTGTCCGTGACGGCAACAGGAGCTGCAGCGACAGCGACTGCGACTGAATCGTCCACTTTCTAAAAGGTCACTGTTCTATATTTCTTATTCCGCACACAGATTGATTCTTAGAATATGGCTTATAAAATTCCATGAAAAAGATTGCTTCTTTGGCCGATTTTTCTGCACTTGGCGGCGGATAGGATAGAACCGACGCAAAAACATTTACCAGTGAATTATATCACTACAATAGATGCACGCGTCACAAGCTATACTAACACATGTTGCTTTTATATACGCATGCATATCCAAGTATTTTTATAATCCTTGTTATTATATAATGCACTGATCAAATTTTCTTTTGTTTTTTTGTTTTTTTTTCCTTTTACCAGAATGAAGAGAAGTGAGGCACCGGGGGTGATGAGGATCCGCTATCATACATATGAAAGTGCCCGAGAATCAGTGTGTACTACTAAATAAAAGTAAGTTGTTGCAAAGCCACGTTTGTTGGCTCTGGTTGTGTACGTGTTATGTGTATGGAAAATAAATTTAATAAAGGAGTTTCCTTTGGTGAAAAAAGAAAATGACAAAAAATTGATCAATTAAAGAATCAAGCGCCATTGATATATATATATATATATATATATAAAAGAAAAGAATTAAGCACCACAATCAGTACCATATGAATATCAACTATCTTTTGCACAATATGCATCCCATGATGGGAAATGACCTTCTAATTTTCAGTGAAATCATATAAACCTCAACGTTTTCATATCTGTATATCATTTCATATAGTAAATATAGTCTTAGCAGGTTCCAAAATCCTAACTAATCTGGGAAACACTCCTTTGTTATGCCAATGAACTAGTAAATTAGGATATGATATGAGTATGGATCTTCTTAATGATGTAAGAATTTTACTGTTTAGTAATCTGTAAACTTCTTCATGAATACTTTTGAATGTCATAACTGTTCTAGTCCTCACGAATTCCAAAATACAACTAATCTATTTTAACAAATATTTTTTTTAATATTATGAATAAAAAATCACGTCGAAAAAACTTTTCTTCATTAATTAAAGCATGACTGAACCCCATGTGTCAAGTATGGCCTGCCATCATGCCTGTTGGTTCAAATTGCGCCACCACCAACACTGCCACAGTCGTAGCAATTCACAGTGCCCTCATCTGGGTTCCGCCGTTAATGATGATCCGGTTCCTCCACATTCGGTTGTAGTTACTGTTGCTTCTTGCTGGTTACAATTTTGAATTATAAGAACTGATAAATAAATGCATATCCTTATTATATGGTTAACTCAAGTATAAGGGTAATACGCTGTTCATTTGCCATCAATATTACAAGCTTCATTCAATCTGAATTAATTATGACGCTACATTTTAAGGCTTTTCGTTCCCTCTTTGTTTTAGGCTGCTCCTCGAACTACAATTTCCGATAGCAATGACTATAAAGATACATGGTGATTTTGTGGTAAGTCATGTATACAGATTCCCATTCTGTCATTTTTCTGAGTTAAGCAGTCGAATTGATAGCTTTCTGATGTGTTTCTTAGGAAGAATAAGAGATGATTATTTTATCATCATCAAAGATAGAAATGTGAGCACACACGTATCATGCATTGCAATTGTCCTAAAGATTTTTTGGTCAAACAGTTAAATGTTAAATGTTATCCATACATAATAAAAGTGTTTTCCCCTAAAGAAGTTCTAATTTCAATTGTTGACAAAAAAACTCATCTATTTATTCAATTTAATTAGAGTGAGTCTCGTGTATTTACACGAAATTTACAATAATTAAGTCATATTATTTGCAACTTGTGAGTAGTACAACTTTTCATATTTTTTATATTTTATTATATTGATATTAATGATTGGAAATTGCACTTCAATTTCAAATGGAAGTCATGAATTGCTGGAGTCTGTTCAAGGATTATATTGATCTATAACCTAGAAGACATGGAAATTAGCCATGTCATCTGCGTGGTGTCTCAGACTTCCTTTTTTGTTTTTCTTAGCAGTGCGCAGAGAATAAATCTGTTTGGCTCGGAATTTCTGCCGTGGATCTTTTAGGACTATGCGGGGTCCTTTTTATTCGTAAGGAATTGCTGAAAGGACAAGTAAATATTTTCTGATGCAAATTGACTATGAGAAAAGCGGATTCAAAAGGGAGATCCATCATATCATGTCCCATAATCTGTAGTTCGAATCCCTCATTTTGGTGCATATGTATATCTTTCAGAATGGACATTTGGTGCACTTCGATCTTATCTCAACTGTTATAATTGAAGTGGTAATTACATTGGCAACCAAAAATCTCAACGTCCTATATATGATACTATGTGAGTTGTTTTCCGATTGACTGAAATGAAATAAATACTATGACTTAGCAACCAATGGAATTTTCCTCATATGTGAGAGCGTGTTAAGTTTTTCCATGTTTGGTCGTCTGAGTTTCCAACACCATCAAATGTGGTTTTGAGGATATACAAAGTAGTGCACAGCGAATCAGTTTGGGTGGGAAATGAAATAATTCTGTACGTGCTTTCGTTAAAAGAAAAAAAAATCGTCTGCCCATTTGCAGATTATGAAATAGCAACTTCGTGCTTCTGCAGAGAGGAATTCACCTTTTTGGAGCATGCACAACCCTCCTTATTCATAAAAAAATAGCTCAAAGAAGGACAATGCAGATAGATTATTATAAGAAAAAGCAGATTCAAATTAATTATAGGGCGCCCTTTCAATGCGTAGCGCACGCACCTGTGCATGGCGCCCTGTGCTCTTTGTCTCTCTTCTCTTCTTTTTTTGGCTTAAAGAAAAAACCTCCCAATCAGGCCGCGCACGCTATTACGCCACGCACCGAATCCAAATCTCAAATTATAAGGGATAAAAAGGAGAAAATAATAGAATTGAAGTACTACTTCAAGTACATTTTGACCTCTATATATATTGGAGGTCTCACACATCTCATCACCAAGCAAAGCAACCACACCACTTGAGTAAGCTAGCCAATAGCCATGGCCTCAACGCAATGCTACAGAAGTTGCAGTAAGACCTGCGAGACCAAATGCCATGAAAACTCTTCATTTGTCCACAAGGGCAACCATCAAGCTCACCCCAATAACCAGTTTCTCTGCCATGGTCAAACCCAAGCTCACCCCAACAACCAGTTGCTCTGCCATGGCCAAACCCAAGCTCACCACCACTCCATGAGCCAGGGTCAGTGCGTTAGCCAAACACGGGCCTGCATTGTGACCCCCGGCAACGCCTACGGCCACCATGGAAACACAGCCAGAGCGCCTGTTCTGAACATGGAATGGGTTGCCAGGGAAGGATTTGTGAGATGACGATGAAGACAAGTGTGGTGGTGGCGAGCACAAGAAGAAGAAGGACAGGTCTCACTGCCACACCAACAAGCACCGTGATGGCCACAGGAGCGGCGGTGACTGCAGCAGCGACAGTGACAGCAATAGCGACTGTGATTGAATCATCAACTAGCTAAAAGGTCACCATTGTTATCGTTTTTATGCACTTAGTGGCGGATAGAACCGCCATTAGAACATTAAGTGGCGAATTAAATCACCGTTATAAATGCATGCGTCACAATTATAAAAGATATATCCACGTCTTTTGAATTTTTTTTTTGCCAGAGATATATCCACATGTCAATCATATGGAATGTTGAAAAATGCATTTAATATATAATTAAATTTGCTTTTAGAATTAGATTGATCTATCCATAGATTGAATTTTTGTTACAATCAATTAACCTAAGTATTTTTGTATAATATTATTAATTTCAAGTAAACTTTGATTTACGAATTTTTATTGCACACACGGATACATAGTGGAAAAGTATTGCATACAAACTTGTTATTATATGGACTAATTATATTTTCTTTTGTTTGCTTTTTTTTTTCCTTTTTACCAGAATGAAGGGAAATGAGGCACTGGGTCATTATCCAATCATATTAAAGTGCCCTGGAATCAGTCTGAATAAAAATAAGCTGTTGCAAATAATTAAGCCATGTTTGTTGGCTTTGGCTGTGTGTTATGTGTATGGCTAATATCGGCCAAAAAAAGACGTGTACGGTAATAAATTTAATAAAAGAGTTTCGTTTGGGGAATAAAGCGACAGAAAAAGAAAAGTATTGAGCACTTAAAAAATCAAGCATCACAATTAGCACTATAATATCAACTATCTTCGATCTATCCAGCACTTAATTTAACTAATAAAAGAATTGTACTAATTTAATTATCTATTGAGCACTTAAAAGGTCTTGAACTACCTTACACATCTCAAGAAAAAAATTAAATTATTAAATTTTTTAAAAAATTTAAATTTTTTTATTATTTATCTCTATTAATTATATTATTTCTCATACTGTCTATAATATTTATCTCTATCTATTAATTATATATTTGGGACATGATTAAAAAAATAATAAATCAAATAACTCCGCAAAATATCTTATATTTTAAATTGAATATTGTTTCTAGAAGGCGTCAAGTAAAAGGTGCATAGTATAATAGTATAATATAGCTTTTTTTTGTTGTTTTTGCCTGCATAATGATATAGCCTTAGTCCACCTGAAACTACTACTAGCCTAGTTCCAAGATCCAAACTAATATTGGAAAGACTCATTTGTTTATGTTTCATTACAAACACAAGAACCAAGCCCTAAAAACAAGAGGCCCAACACAAACCTCACCAAGTCCAAGAAAAAGAGCCGAACCACAACAACGCAGTAATAGAAGACCAAAACAACAAGAACACAAAGGACCAACATGGCACAAAATCTAAACCAGACACAAAGCACACCACCACACAAACTAACTCACCACCATGGTCAACTGATGTTGCCTCAACAGAAACCTTCACCAACAACACCGTCTTCAATGGGGGATGGGGGTTCGAAAAATCATCCTTTTATTCCCATCCCCTCCTCCATTGACAAACCTGCCATTCATTATGCAATTTCAGACATTACGTACGCAAGCAAATTGGCAACCATAGGAGAGTCTTACCATTCCCTTCCAATGAACAACTCTGATCTCCCAAACACTACAAATAAAATCTTAACAAATCTCCATGGAGCCTTTCTCAACTTCTCCTCCCACGCGCAAATTGAGCTTTTCAAATCAAATCTCACCACATAGGAGGCCATCCATTATTAGAAATCATACCCATCAAACTTAGATCCACTTGTAGTCCTTACCATTCCATCACACCTCGTCGCTGGAACTACACCACCTTCTAGAACGTCCCAGTGCACTAATATAAACAACCGAACTCACCACACAGACACAACCCGCAGACATCCTCTCACCTAGCAGGAGCCAGGAAAATAAACTGGTAAAGATGTGATTTATATCCTACATTGTTTTGAATCCTTTTCTTTGAAAGAAGAAAATAGAGACCATGATTGAACAGTATTATAAGGATTTTATTGGTTGATAATTTACAAATATCTTTACACATGCTTTTTGAGACTTGCTTTAATCTTAATAAATTTCATTATGCAACTTACTATGCTGGAAAACAAAAAAAAAATATACTTGTTGACCATTGTCGATAAAATTATCATATCCTGAGAACTTTTCTTTAATTGGAGTTTGACATAATTCAACTATATATTAACTATCTTTTAGTGTCTATTTGATTTGTATTTTGTAAATTAAATTATACTTTTTAATTATTTTTTTTTATTTTATCTAAATAAGTTTATAATAAATTTCTTCATATTTATCTAAATTTTATTTTTATAATCTGTAAATATTCTAAATAACTTTTTATAAAAAAAATAACTCAAACGGCACTTAATTGGTGAGTAAATAATAGCATCACTAGCTAGGGTCCGTTTGGTTCTCTGTTTTGTAAAATTAAGTTAAGATAAATGAAGTTTGTAAAAATGAAATTTAGATAAAGTAAGTTTGTTGAAAGTTGTTATGTTTGGATATTCTTTTTATAAAAGTAAATTTGACAAAAAAATTATTTAGATTATAGGGGTTAAAAATACTTTTAGATGTATAATATAGAATAAATTTGTTTCTCCCTTTCCAAAACCTATATTTTATTAAAGGAAAAATAACTTTTATAAATAAAGAACCAAACATGCACTTAGTAAGGGTCTGTTTGGTTCAAAGGAGGGAAAGGAAGGGAAGGGATTTTAATGGAGAGAAAGGAAGGGGAGGGAAAAGAAGAGATTTTAATTTTATCTCGTTTGAAAGGAAAAAGAGGGATTTTAGTGGAAGGATTTTAATTTTATCTCATTTGGGTTAGGAGGGGAAATGAGGGAAAATAATTATAATTTGACTATTATACCCTTAATTTATTTAAATTAATATAAGAACAAGACTGACCAGTATATTTTGTGGGCAAGTAATGAAAAAATGAAAGGTATTTTGATCATTTTGGACACAATAACACATTTTCCCCCCAAATTATCCCAATTTGGAAGGAAAATATATAAGGGAAGAGGAGTGAAAATTGTAATAATATTTTTCCTCCCCTCCTGATTGCCAAACAAAAGGAGGAAAAATTTTAATAAGATTTTCCCTCCCCTCTTTTCCCTTCCCCCTGTTTCCCTCCAACGAAACAAACACTAACTGAAAAATTAAAAACGCCTTATTACGGCCAAACCCCAAACCCAAGAAATACTGATAGCTCCTTTTTTTGCTTTTTCAAATGTCATAGCGGGTTTCAAATATACCCCGCCATCATGCCCGTCGATCCAAATTGCGCCATCACCTCCACTGCCACCGCCGTTGCAACTGCTGTCTCAGCTGGCACTACATCTGTTACCGCCGTTACACCGACAGCGGACACAGCCACCGCAAAGGTCGCCCCTTCTCCTCCTTTGACGAGTTCAAAACCATCATCATCGAGACCAATATCTCCAGTCCCTCAACCTTCTCCTCATCCACGCGAACCCCACAAGGCCCTCCATTTTCCATCGCAATCCCTCTACACAGCTCAAGCGCTTCCCATTCGGACCTCAAACCCTTATCCCAATTCTCAATTGACGATACCCCATGATCAACGAGGTCACGGCGTGCTCTACCCCGACGCCTCTTCTGGCCGTGGATTTAACCCGAAAGGTATCCACCCCTTATCGACGGATCAGACGGTCACGGTGGCGAGCCCCGATGGCGGAGGCTACCCGCCTCCCTCTCCTGTGTTTCCACACGGTGTTCGGGCCACGGGTTCGCCTCATTTAGATCATTTGAACCATCCGTTAAAGACTGGGCTACCCATTTCGCAGTATCCTCATCTGGGTGTCGTCGTTAATGGTGTCCCAGTTTTTTCACATCTGAAGGTTCGACTGTAGTTACTGTTGCTTCTTGCTGGTTACAATTTTGAATTCTGAGAACGGACAAATAAATGCGTATCTCTATTATATGGTTAACTCAACTGCAAGGACAATAAGTTCTTCCTTTACAATCAATATCACAGGCTTCATTCAAACTAAATTATTGCGCTATATTTTAAAGCTTTCTGTGCCCTCTTTGTTTTAGGGTGCTCCTCGAACTGCAATTTCTGAAAGCATTGGCAATAAAGATACAAGGTGATTTTTGCAAATGATATGTCATGTATACAGATTCCCATTCTGTCATTTTTGTGTGAGTTAAGGCAATCGAATTGATGGCTCTGAGATGTGTTTCTTAGGGACAGAAGCAGAGGTGACAATTTTGTCATCATCAAAGATAGAAATGTGAGCACACATTCCTTGAGAGCTTATTGTACATGTTATGCGTTTTAAATGTTCTACAGAATAAGGATTGCAACAAGATCTTGATAAATTCATTTAGTTCTATTTCTGGATATAAGAAATTCTTTTATTTTTGGTGAAACCGATACCTTGAATTAGCATCTTATCTTTCTGTCATTTTTTTAATTAATTTTTTTATTATTGTGTTTAAATGTTGATTGTATTCTATTTCATACTTTTAGGTCAGAATAACAGAGGATGCTTCTCTGTATGCACTTTGTAGATCATGGTTGAGGAATATTCCATATGAAAAATGGCAGGTTTGAATTATTTTTTGAAGCTTCTTATTTTAGTATTTGGCTTCCGCTTCTGAGTTAATGCACGTAATGCTTACTGAGTCTTCCATTGTAACTTTGTATCGATTATAATTTGTTCAAATTTGAGGAAAAGATATTATTGCCTATAGTTACTGCATTATACATTCTTTTGGCATCTTACAGAAACAACATCAACTATGGTCAAATTGTTGGCTATGATTGAACTCCCATTTATTTGTAGATAATCATGTCGAGAGACTTATTCAAGTGGAATTCTTAATGGATTTGGAGTTTATATTTATCTAAAGTTTTAAGTTTATGATTATATAGAGTTTATTGTTATTTAGGAGTTATAGTTTTTCTTTATCATTACTTTAGAATTTTATATTGTGGTTGATTTCTATCTTCATACAGTTATAAATAAAGGGGGGCTGCCACAGTGTGTGAGAGGCTTATGTGTGCGTGGAAAGCTTCTCATTCACCAAATTTCTGTTCTTATTTTAAATTTTACACTGTATTGGAGCCTTTTTTTGGAGAAAAATGTAGTCTCAATATATTATAGTTTTCAGGACCTGAGCTCAGCTACTTCATCAAGAGAGCTCCGTTCCTCCAATATCTCCAGCACGGCTCTGGTTCTTGTTTCTTGTATGATATTTTATTATCAGAAAATATAACCCTTTCAGTTACGGGGAAAATTTTTGACAAGTTCCTTTTGGACCAGAGAAAGTTTGATCAACCTCAGAACCCTTAGATTGTACCATCCTTGGCTGTGGGACTTTGTTGATTATACTGATGTGCCCAGAAAAGGACAACTGGCCTTCCTAACATCTTTTCCTTCGTTGGTTTTGTGTGGATTGTGATATTTGAAGGAGTTTTGGGTTTTCCTGGGAAAAAAAAAGAAGCTCAGGTTAAAGTTTTGGTGTTTTCATTTGTTGTAATGTATGCAATATTAATAAGGTTGCTGTAATTTGTGGTCATGTTTATGTCTGATTGAAGTTTTTGGTTCCTCCAAGAGCTTGTTGTTCAGTGAGAGTAAGTTCTTATTGCACAAGTTAAGTCTTTGTTAGACTATGAATTAAAGTTAATCAAAGACTTCAGTGCTAGTGTGTTAGGGTGCCATGGTGAGCAACCCAAGTAGTGAGGACTTGTTGGGAGAAGGACGCGGGGACTACTCAGGAGAAGTAGACGGAAGACTAGTCGTTCTAAAAGTTGGTTGCATATGTTTAGCTCTTAATTTATTCCTTGTGATTTACCATGGTTCAGTGATAGTGCTTGTCATGGCCAATGGCATTCTTTTGGAGATTAGTTGATGATTTTTTTTTTAATCTTTTTTTATGATATTTTCATTGATATTTAATATCTCATATATCACTATACTTTGCAGGTACAGCAGAAAGATATTATGAAGGCACATCCAAAACCCTTGCCTGGATCAGTGGTGGCTAGTTTTATGTCAAACAAGAAAGATGAAGAAGAGCAAGAGGTTAATTTTTCTCAATAACTGTTTCATTTAAGCAATCAAATTTTTTTGTGAAAGGAAAAGCTTTATTTACATTAAAAATGGGGGGAAAACATTTCTTTGACACAACTCGCCATGTTGATGAAGTTTGATTGGACAATGCAGTTGTGCAGTTTTTAGTGACACTTTCATTGAAAATAAAATTATTTTACTTATCTTTTTTTTTTGGGGGCCATGATTTTACTTACCAATCTTTATCTGAGAATTGATATATGCTCAATTCTTCTTTCAGGATGAGAAATCTGTTGAAAACTTAACACCACGAGATATATTGCAGAGGCATATCAAACGTTCTAAAAAGGTCAGAGCAAGGTAAGGTTTTTACTTTTCTTTTGGGGTGTTCACCTTATGGTTTATTTAGTCATTATGTATTTTATGAACATCATTTCATGACTGAGTTGACTTAATACTCTTAACATGCATTTTCTACACGAATAGGTAGATGATAATACATACTGGATACATGTATCTAGGATTTGGTTGTGAGCTAAAGATCTCAGAAGGTCTATTCTAAGTGCCCACCAAGTTGCTTTTACTATAACTACAGCTGATAGTATTATTCTTCTCAATGAAACTGGAAACCTTGAAAGAATTATTTAAATAGGATGCACTGTACCCCCATAAACCAACATTATAAAATATCTGCATTTTGGTTTTTTCTGTTAATACATTATATGTTAGTATTTCAATACCATCATGTTAGGGATTTCATATAAACAGGTATATATTTGTGTACATGTGCGTTTACTCTTACATTTACCTTATAATTTTGATTCCAAAGATTTCATTCCGCTAGCATTTAAATCACACTGTTCCCCTGTAGGCCTGTAGCAAGTAGATGTTATATATTGTGACATGCGTGCTGTCTTTGTTGCATGTAGCTTAAGGGAACAACGATTACAGCGAATCTCAAGGTACAGAAGTAGGCTTAGCCTTCTGCTTCCTCCACCTGCTGAACAGCTCAGAAATGACAAAGCTGCTGGGAACTGAGCTTGCTGACACTGCAAACTTGAGGGTGATCAAATTACCCATTCTGGTTGCTGTTAATTTAGTATTATGTGTTTGTGGGTTCTTCAAGAGTGAAGAGCATTAAAATAGTGGTGGAGCTGGTGAATCTGATGCAAGCTGGCGATGTATTTATCTTGTCAAGATAAAATTTTTCTTCTGTACATTACTCCAATAAAGACATATGCACCAAACATCAAATGATCAAATACAAAAGCCTGTAGATGAATGGAGAGTTCAGATAGGTGCTCCTTGACCAGTAATAATCGTTGATGCGGCCTATGATTTTGAATGAGGAGCAGTTACTCGCTAATGGTTGTCTTCCCAAAGTAATAACTCTGCTCTTAAACTCAGATCAGATAGGTTGACCAAGTCGTTAAGGATTTATACTGATGGTGCTTGGCTTGCAAACCTTTGTAAATCATTTAATTACTGTTTTATTTGTCTTCTTTTTTTTTTTTAAAAATCATTTCTATTTATACATATTTTTGAAAATATTCCCTTCAGTATGGACATCTATCTTGCTGTGCTGGTGAAACTTGAAAGAGTGAAACCCTAAAAGCTGCCAGCTAGCTTGATGAAAGAACTGTAAAATTTGCAAGTATTGAAGCATTCCCATAATTATTCAGGTTACGAATTTGAAGATTGGCTGTAACCCATGTCAATATGGTGTCGTATTAGTCTACGCAGTTGTACTTCAACATATTAAAAAGGTTATATATCAAATGACAAAGTAAAACTTTTAATAATGATTGTTAAAATTTATAATTTGACTTAGTAAACTGGTGTGTATAAATAACTCCATTTTTAATTAATGTAACACTTTCTAATTGTGAATAAGGTTGGTCCAATTGTCAATATTTCACAAGAATGTAGGTTTAAAATCAGTGTCAATATAAGGACATTATCGATAGATAATTTTTAAATACTTCTAGAAGTACCATTTGAGTCGCAAACTTATCCTAACCTTGTAAGTTTTCAAAATTCAATTCTTTTAAACTTTTGTTGGTAAAAAAAACAAACAAATAAATAAATTATATGAATCACATGGATAGACCACTAACAGTTCCCTGGTATACTAGTTCAAACACCATTGACATCAGATGCATGGGATTAATTCCAAACCACATTTATGGGGTTGGACTTGATCTCATTGTGTGCTCCATAAGTTCTATGGTGTGTGTTTCTTTTTCATATTTTCTCTAGTTGTACGTAATTGACCCAACCTTGTATTGTTGGACACTCTTCTTCCCCTTGACCATATCTTTTTTTTTTCTACCCTCTAATGAGAAAATAAAAAGCATGGACTTCTGACTTGTGGACTACGAAGAAACTGACTTATTTGTGTACCAAAAAAAACAAAGAAATTGACTTATTTTGGCACTTGAATTAGTAACAAGTGGTTTGATCTTCACCAAACAAAGATGGTGGATTGGTGGCTAAAATAGTTCAAAATTTGAATGAAATTTTTAATTTCTTGTGAATTTTAAAGACATATAAACACATTGTATATACCGTGACTAACACGTATTGGTTCTCATAGAAAAGGTTAGGGTCGCTTAAACAAGATATTTTAGATTTGAGAACATGTGAATAAAAAAAAGGTCTTTGGGAGAGCTTCCCTAAATGGACTCGACCGTGGTTTGATCTAAATTAGTTGGAGATCGGATACCAAAGATTATGACAAAAACAAAAAATATATATATGGTGACAATCATGGAAACCCATCGTTTAAGTATGTCTTTGTATATATATTTTGCTGTTTAAAATTCACAAGAAATTAAGAAAAACAAATATGGATGATTTTTTTTTTCGGAGATAGATTATCCAAACTTATACACGGGAAAAATTTCTAAACCTAGTCTATTTGAGAAAAGATAAAAAGATTTTAAATATTTTTATGAGATTTAAACTATGTATATAAAAAAATTCAAACATGTTTAGAAAAAGTCGGCAGAGCCCACGTGTTTTTAGAACAATATCTATAAAAAAAAATGGGGGAAAAATCGTATAAAATACTAAAATTGTCTTTTATGCATTGAGGTGTATTTCACATTTATGAAATGAATTTATCATCAATTTTTTATTTGATTCTATTGTTATAAACCTAGTCTAGCGTGGGCATAGCCATAGGTCAATGAACTCCTTTATTTGATGACATTGAAAGAAAATGGAAATGGAAAGCCCTTCTTCTTTTTCCCAAACGCAGAAGAATATTCTGAATTGGGTTCCTCTTTTTGCTGCCATATGATTTGCATTCCTTGAGATTTGGCTTTTTCAAATAGCATTTTAAAAAGTCTGTGGAGATTGACGTAGCTGATGGTAATTCAATTCTCATGTAGATTTTGATAATAATGAGGCAGAAGAAATGTTATCCACGTATGAAATCTGACTTAATTTCACAAATGACTCAGCTAATTTGTTTGGATTTGACAATTCTAGCAATAATCCTAAAAGCAATTGCGCCAATTCTAAGTTGAGAAAATAGCATTTTTCTCAGTTATTATTGGTTTGACTATTTTAAAAAGTAAGTCTCAATTTAGATTTTGTAAATTAAATATGAAAGAATATATCATTAACATTGTTTAGGATCATTATATTTATTTATTTTATTTGACAACTATTTAATATTTGATACTATCAGTTATTTTTTAGCATTATCAAACTTACATAGAGGTAGCCTAAATTTCAGTCGAATCTTTTGCACTCAATCTAACTATCATTGACTAAGAAGATCCTTATATTTTGTTTGAGATTGTTATAAACTTCTTCTTATTTTATTTTTTAAATGAAATTTTATGATAAGCATGGTAAGATAGAAGTAATTAATTAGTATTTGTTAAAATTATTTGATAAAATTTTTTATTGATATTGCTATGTTTGACAAATCTTTAAGAAATTACTTTTTACAATAAAATTACTGAAAATGACATGCACTTAAAATTTATAAGTAAAAAGCATTAGAGATAATTCTAATAATTGACGTTCAGTTTCTTTTCAGATATATATAAAAGGAATAATTCAAAAAGAGTCCTTATATTATACTACTCATTTAAAACCATTTTCAGAAAATGATGCCAACCATTTTATTTAACCAAAATACATAATTATTTAAAGTTAAAAAATTCCAAAAATTTGGCCCAACAGATTAGACTATCTCGAAATTAAAAAATTTCTTTGACCATAATACCAAAAAGTAGGAAAAAAAGAAAGAAAGAAAGTTTAACGAGGCAAAGGACATAAAATAGAGGCCCACCATGTATGAAACAAATAATAATAATAATAATAATATTCTTGGGATGGTTTTGATGATGATATTGATAGATATAATAATTACACTAATCATAAAAACCACACAAAACAATGACAACACCCAACCACTGCCATTAATTTTGAAATTTCAATGATCATGTTTGTTTGCTCCATCCCAAATTCCACTCAGAATCATTCTTCCTTCTCTTTTTTATTTTTATTTTTTTTTTCCTTCTCAAACATTCAATTAACAGATAAGCACGAGATTTGAAAGGTGTCTCTCAGTCAAAAAGCATGCCCATTATATATAATATGATCTCAATTCTCAACGCTTGCCTCTATTCTCTCTCTTTCTCCTTATGTCATAATTGTTTAGATATATATATATACACACTATATGTTCTATTTAAACAGAAATCAATATATTAATAAAATTAATTTTATTAAAAAGTTATGTAATATATATAGTTATGATTAACTGAGTAGTATAATTCTCAAAGTAATATATTTGACCAACTAGTTTGATCCAAAAATTAGTAAATACTGGATTCTTAAATCTTAATCTAATTTGATTGACTCTAAAAATCAACCCGAAGAAATAGTAAAAAACTGATTTAACTGGTCAAAACTGATTTGTATAAGGTTTTTTAATGTAATATTAATATTTCATATCTTTGCAACTAATTGATAATTTGGGACATATATATAAGTAAAGTAACCATTCGTATTTTGATATCTCTGTCCAGATCTGCACAATAAAAGTAAATGACACAGGTATAGAGAAGATAAATGCCAGTAGAAAAGATGAAACTTCAAAAAGCGACAACTTGTAATAAAAATGAAAACTAAAGCCAAATTTAATGAATCAATATTTGAGCTTGACTTAATTTATTCTAATAGTAGAAGATTGAATCCTGGGTTTTCAAAGTGCATATCATTGGCATTGCTAATTGCGTGTTGAAGATGGCAGCTGAACCACGACATGGCGTTTGGTGCCATGAACACACCATTGATCACATCATCTTTTTAGGTTTTCATTTACGTTGTGCTGTTTTTATGATATCATTGTTTTATTATTTTACTTATTTAAAATTTAAAATGGTTGGATTCCAATTAATTCCAACTAAGTCCAATGCTTATCAAATCAACCATAATTGGATAGCCCTACACTAATCTTTAAATTAAAATATTAAACAAAACTTTTTTTTAATAAATCAATCTATATCTATTATTATTATTGACTAATTCAAATATGAGTAGGGTTAAAGCCATAGTTTGGAGAAGCTCTTCTAATATGATTTTTCCCTTTATAAGACTCAAATTCTAAATTTACTCAAAGGATGTTGAGTTATTTATCACTAAATAAGTCAATTATCATTGATATATTGAGCAGCATACTATGTGCATGGATATCTTTTGATTCACTATTATACACTCTTAATTATTTAAAATAAAAAAAAAGTATTTGTTACTTCTTTTTATCCTTAATATAAGATTTTTTTTAATCGAATCACATGGATTAGGGATGAGAGTTAAAATTAGTTAACTATCTTAATTTTTTAAAAAACCATAATATCTTTCCGAAACTACTTTTATTGAATTTCTTTTTCTTTCTCTCTCATAGGAAAAAAATCAATCTATATCTATTATTATTATTGACTAATTCAAATATGAGTAGGGTTAAAGCCATAGTTTGGAGAAGCTCTTCTAATATGATTTTTCCCTTTATAAGACTCAAATTCTAAATTTACTTAAAGGATGTTGGGTTATTTATCATTGACTAAGTCAATTATCATTGATATATTGAGCAGCATTATGTGCATAGATATCTTTTGATTCACTATTATATACTCTTAATTATTTAAAATAAAAAAATTTATTTGTTACCTCCTCTTATCCTTAATATAAGATTTTTTTTCACATGAATTAGAGATGGGGGTTAAAATTAGTTAACTATATTAATTTTTTCAAAAATCACAATACCTTTCTGAAACTACTTTTATTGAGTTTCTTTTTCTTTCTCTCTTATATGAATTAAATAGAGATTTTTTTATAATATATAATAAATATTACCTTATATTTTGAAAATAGTCATATATTTAGGATTAATGAAAAATGTCATATATTTAGAATGAGAAGAAATATAATTTTATGAAAAGAATATAAATAATAAACCTGATCCTTTTAAAACTCGAGATAAATCCTTAATTAAGAAGCTATAGGTACCACTAATAGTAAAGTAGGTGAAGTAGTGTGTGGAGGCCATTCCTTGAATTTGGTTAATACTTGTATTTATATATAGTTCACCACATTTGTCTTTCTTGTTGTCTTTCATGCCGCCCCCTTCTCCCCACCACCAACGTACCAATGAACCGACCTTATCTTTTTATCCATTATATTCATTTCGTCCATATATATTACACACACAATGTGTCCATATATATATATATATATATATTCAAAATTCAGAGCATTTTCCAATAATGGTCCAATTAATAAGGATGTGGTCATATCCTATAAAAATATGAATTCAAATTATACATGTTACCTATATGAAGATTCTGTTTGTGGATAATTTGTAAGTATATCTATAATTTTTTTTTAATAATGAAGTTTGCCCTAATCTTGATGAGCCTGGTCTAGCACCCAACCAAAATTAAGTTTTTCTATTAAAAAAACCTTGAAAGCATTATCTTCCATATATATATATATAAGAAAAGAAAAAAGAAAGTTGACTTGGAGATTAATACTCTAAGAAAGAATATAAAAGTAGTGGGGATGATGAGTAGCCATGCACCACTACTCAGATATGAGGTAGATTAGTTTTGATGGAAACCTTAAATCTTATCCAAAATCAACAAGTCTGTAAATGCATATCACAAATCCCATTTACTTTGTATGGACAATTCGACAAGAGTGGGACTAAACATAAAAGGAAAACTTTGGAAGCAGATAAAGCACAATCCTTAAAGGTGCGTGTGTGTGTGTGTGTGCACATATACCCAGAATATATCTTTAGGTATATCTGCATATATATGTACGTGTATGCTTCTTTCCCTAATTAAAACACCTCTTGACTTAACCTAAACTTGTCATTTTCCAGTCCTTTGATGAATTGACCCCAAAAAGATCTTGAAAATCCATATTTCTAACTCTCTTTGATTCTTAGCTACTAAGAATTACACGTTCTCATTATTCAAGACGTGTCTCTCTGGAATATATTTCACTGTTTTTTTTTTCTTCTGAAATATGCTTTAATTATAGGATCGAAAAATCATGCTTCTGATTTAATATATATATATATATATATAATTTAGTTCTTTTATTTTATATATTGTCGGTGTTTTGTTAAATCTTTCTAACATGCATAGCCCTATATATGTATTATGCATAGTTTCTTTAAATATGTATTTCTCAAATCAATATGTGAGTTAATTACTTTTCCTTTATCATGTATTTTCACCTCTCACATCATACAGATTCAAAATATCAAAATAACACACACACACACACACACACACACAGAAATTGTCAATTTACCTAAAAACTTTGAAATTGTCGTCAGAAGCTAGCCCCACTGGACCCTTAACTTAAACCTGTTTCCCACATGTAATATTAAAGGGAGGTCAGAGATCTTGGTTTTGATTTTTTTTGCCTTCGAACTTCAATTCTCATTCCTCTAATGCCCCTTTTGGTACGATGAAATTGGAGCTAGCTCAGGAAGTGGAAATGGAACAGAACTCTAAAATAATGATTTTTAGCTGCTCTCTTAATTAGTGTTGGAGTTGGAAACAGAGGCCCCACTTTGTTTTTTTTTTTAATTATATATATATATATTTGTGAATGGAAGAGAAAAAAACACAGATAATAAGAAAAGTGTAGAATTTTTCTTTTTTCTTTCACAAGTGACCACCACGTACCAATCAATATCTGCAAATCATAATCTTTGAAATGGTTAGGGTTTTCAGGTGCTTGTGGGGTCTTATGGCCCCCCTTCCCACTTAACTATACAAGAGGTGATTACCTCGGAATTGAACTCTTCCATCCAATATATATATATATATATCATTCGCTTCACCACTAATTATGCCAATCACAAAATGATTACACTTAGATAATCACATTATACTCACCTAGCTCATACATATCTCTATCATAATCTTTGAAAATTTATTATTACAAAAGTCCGTATCACCAAAAGTATACATAATCACTACTCCTGTATTGTATTTTAATTACTATTTGACAAACTGCATAGGAGATATATATATATATATATATCTCTACCTCTCACTTGGTCATATCATACAAAAATATGAAACTATATCCCATTATATAAAAAATAAATTATTCATCATACCACGAAATACTTAGTCCAACTAGCAGAGGAACTGAATCCTATCAACTAATTCGTATTACATGTGTATTAGAAAATAGGGCTCATGAAATAAGCAGATTTAACCTCTATGTGAAAGTTTTTCAACAGGAATTTAAATTATACATAAATAAAATTAAGATAAAAAACAGTACAAATTAATTAAACTATATAAAATTTTGACCCCGCATTATTTTTCCACAATACAAGATCACAAATTTAAATTTAAACAAATTAAAATCAATCTATCAATAACATGAGTTAAACATCACACTATTTCTAAGTCATTGACTTTTTACAACTTTTTCACTATGAATAGATTTATAAGAATTTTATAGAGAGAGAAATGCGAAAGGACGAGTGAGAAAAGACCCAAAAAAAAATGTTGAAAAAAATTTATGGGGGTATGTCATGTGACATGCAATAATGGGATGAGTTGAAGTTTGTAAAGAGCTGATGTCATAGCTTTTGGCTTTGGAGTTCCAACGACGATCCTTGTGGGAAATGGGGTCCCCATGTTTGTTGTTACAATTTTATTTTTATTTATTAATCATTTTCCAAACTCTTATTAATATTCATACTATTACTGATAATAATTTAATGTAATAAAAATAATTTTTCAAATATATGTGTGCCTTTTCATCATGCCATGTGTTGAGTTGTTGTGTCTTCGTTGTGAGTGTGACAACTCGCATGCCATATGGGCAATTGTGAGAAAAAGAGCCAATGCACGCTCTCTAGCTTGCATGCGCTTATATATATATATATATATATATATATTTCATGTCTTGTGTGTTGTTTTCATCATACAAAATTATGTAACTTTATCTTTTCCCTTTCTTTATTCAAGAGATTTATCTAGATCAAGAATAAAAATGAAATCTTATTTTGTTAATTAAATTTGAGTTTCTTTTCTAATATTTTAATATATATATTGAAAATAAAATATAAATATGTCAACTCAAAACTTACGAGCTTAGTACCATCGTGTGTATGTATATATGCACGTATGTTATGTCGTTTTTACATTTTTTGTCTATTTTTTTTCATGATCTTTTCTTTTCATGATGCAATTGATATCGAGAACTAAACCCAATGATTTTGGAGACAAATTATTGAAAAAATTTAAAAGAAAGTAATTAAGAAGAAGAAGAAAAAAAGAAAGTGAGGAAGGGAAATTGAAAAGTCAACTTGATTTGATGGATAATTATTCACTAGAAAAAATTGCATCAAGCATGGCCGTAATTATTTATCTCGCATGATTGGAGTAAATATATATGCCTTTCAATCAAGAGTAAATAATTTCATAAACTAAAAAAATATGAATTTTAAATTATCACTCCTTAAGGCTGAAGTATTAATGCAATTATCCTCGTTCAAATTTCAACTATGTCTTGCATCAAGAAATATAAATGACACGAAGAAATTGGAGATTAAAATAAAATGATCAATAATTAATTATTTGTTCTTATGACGCTTAATTGTTACTCACACACACACATATTTGTATTGTTAATAGTCTCAACTCTCAACAACCACTAGACAATGGTACGGATACTGAAATTATTTAAATAATTTAATTGGATACATCTCATCACTAATTATTAAATTTAATCTTGCAAACATGCATGATGCATACTCAAACACTGGGGCCACTAATGGATTATAGGAGTATAATTTTATAATTTATATTATTTAATATGTATTCTATTTTTTTTCAATAATTTCTCAGTGTGAAAAGAATAGAGACGCCTTTGGGGGTTTTATTGAGGATCTTGTAACCCAAAAAGAAAAAAAAAATCAGCTGATTATTTTAAATTTTAGCATGCGGTGATAAAAACATTTTAAATTGATTAAAGTGGCATTGATCAGAACAACATGAATAAGGCTCCCCCAAAAGATCGACATTGGAGAATATATAATACAACCAATTATCTTCTTGATTAATCAAATTTCAAACTTGCTTTTTGTGATTAGAAAAATACAATTTTATTTAAATTTGGTAAAAAAAAACTCACAAAACATATTGATGTTTTGCACACCCGCAATCATGATACATGGATCGTTATTTTCTTTTAGTGTTTTTCTCTGAAAATCAAACACTACTTTTTTCTTGGCAAGGACGCCATGTTTTAATGGTGACCGAAACGTTTGGCTTCTTATTGATATAACCAAAAATAATATCAAATATAAAATTTATAAGAAACACATTATTATCAAATTAACTTGATCCATATATGAACAAAGGTGCCAAGTTATAAACAATAAAATCGATTTCTAATTTTTCCTCTTTATACATATATATGTATATGCATATATTATTTTATTTTTTACGCAAATTAAAATAAAATATTTTTTATATTACAAGTTGTTATAAAATTATTAATTATGTGATTAGAGCCAAGAGGATATGTTTATAAATAAAAACAAAAAGACTAATGGCAGCTGAATTGAATAGTCAACAATTTTACTTTTTAGGTGAAATTCCAAGGTTGAATTCTCGAATGAAAAAATGTGCAAAGAGGTCTTTTTCCAATTAAAGTTTCGTTTAATTTGAATCAGAATTACTTAATTGATAATACTGCTACTAAATATCAATTTTTTAATAAAAAAAGGGCAAAGGGGTAGGCACTGTGATTGATTAAGTGTGAGTAATAATAGGAAGTGTACTTCATTGCTCCATCCTCTAATTATTGGGGTTGTAAAAGGGGCAGCCTTCTTTATGAGACAGGTTTATGACTATGCTCCCCCTCATGTCCCACTCTTACCCATAACCCATGCAACTCCCCATTACTACTTTCTTTGTTTTTCTTGTTAGTATAAATTCCTTTCAATTGTTTTATGCATATACAATCTTAAAAGTAGTTAAAATTTTTAAACTTAATTTAATTTCATGTTGTTTTATCATCCTATCATCAAGAACCAACAATGCTAATTAAAAATATATATGAAAAAAATATTTAAGGACTTGCAATTTTTTCCCAAAAAAATAGAATCTCATTTTTTTTAAGTTACAAATTTATTCCCTCAATATTATGCATCATTGTCATCTAATAAAGGATAATAATAAATACAAAAAACCCATGTAATTGCAATTGTAATTGTAAATTTTGTGAAATGCTAGTATTATAAAATGTGGGTTCGTAGGTGTGATATTGACTATATATATATATAATATACTCCTTCCTTAATATAAAGTAATATAAAAAATAACTGACTAAAATATGAGGGACATATATAATTTACCTAGTTTATTTAATAATTTTTTTAAAAATATCTTAATTAAGATAATTTATTTTTAATATAATTTATTTATATTAATTATAGGATGAAAAAGTTATTAATATTAAATAAGAATATTTTTAAAAATTATTTTATATTTTAAATAATTTTTTTTTAATCAGTATGATTTTATTTTTTATCTTTATATTAAAAAATAGAGAGAGAAAGTATACGGAGAGTAGTATGTCTCAAACATTTTGCGGGTCGGTTCCATTAATGAAAGAAATGAGAGAGTGTGGTCATGGGGGAATCATTGCGTCCGGGATGTGGTGTTGTCTTTAAGAATGAAATGAATCATTAAAAAGCAGAGCAGCCAATTGCTACATGAAATTAATTAAAGTCGTCCTCTTTCTTTCTGAAAAGCAGCCTTGAACCACGGCCTCACCTCACCCTTATGACCTTCTCTTAGACCCCCCACCTACCTTCCTCTCTAATTAATCACTTAATTCCATTACCTTCAATTCAATCCTGATTTTGCCGCGGACAACGGAAATATCATCAACGTACAAATTAAAGCTCGTATTCATATCATCTCTCTCTGTATGTCTATCATTTTCTGTCTTCACTGTCTACAGTTCTCTTCTCCTTTCCTTCTTATGAAAACTCAGAAACAAGGGGTAATCAAAGAGACAACAACTAAAATAAAAGACAAAACAAAACCCAATCATCAAACCTCTAGAACCAACCAAAAAAAACTATCAGTCTCTCTCATTATCATTATCATCAAAACACCCCTATGTACAGAATAAATCTTGTGGCTTCATCAACTGCACCATTCAGTATACTGGACAAATCTAATCAATCTGATGATGGTGATTCCGCCACAAGTTTTACTTCTCAAGAGGTCAAGATCCTATCTGCGCCATGAAAAACTCGACCACTTTTCAGATGTAGAGTTCTCAGCAAAACTGAGTTCAAGATGGTCTGGAGGGATGGGAGTGGTGGAATTTGGTGTGAGCAAAAGGATAGAACCTGGGTTTGCTTAGAGGGAATCCAATGGCTTTGGATGAGGTAGATTCAATGGTGGCTCCTGTATTAGTGATTTTCGTGGTGGAAGGAGCTGCAGTGGAAGTAGTAGCGGTGGCCGTGGCCGTGACCGTGGCGGTGGTGGTGGTGATGGTGGAGGTGGAGGAATTGTTGGTGGCGACTCGCTCGCAAGAGGGACACATGGTCAAGGTAGTGGCTGGCAATTGCATGAAGAATGGGTTTGAGTTAGTCTTCAAAGCTCTCAGTTCTTGAAGCTCTTTGTGAAGCCTTCTATTCTCTTCAGTTAGCGTCTCGCAACACCTCTTCAAGTACTCACAGTCTACCTCTGTCTGCTTCAACTTCGTCCTGCATGTCCAAACCCGGAAACCCAGTTTAGTATATCAGAAAAGAAGAATTTTTTTTCTAAACCAATATGCTAGAAAGACTTAAAAAAGAAAACAAAAGCTTGAACAAGGATTAAATTAATAATTTGATTGATATGTGTACGTCTAGATATACCTTGCTCTTCTGTTTTGAAACCAGACTTCTACTTGGCGAGGGCGAAGATTGAGCTGTTTAGCAAGAGCAATTTTCTGTTTCTGCACCATAAAATTTTGTAAAAATTTCAGAGGAAATTTAAGAAACACATCATCCGCAGGAAACTGAGCTTCTTGAGCAACTTACTGGGTTAAGAGTGCTGTGTTCTTTGAAGCTCTCTTCGAGAAAAGCAGATTGCTCCTTTGACAACCTTAGCTTCTTCCTCGTACTACCAACGTTTTCGTCTTCATCGCTTGCTCTTGAAGAAGCAGCCCTTTGATCATAATAAACCTCTCCATCAGAGTCCCTCTTGCAACCACTAATACCACTACCTCCTTTGTTGTACATACAGAGATCCATCTGAAACGACGACGCAGCGCTGTTCGGAGAGGAGGACATCGCCGCCTCATCCTCCTCCGCCGCTGTCGCCGGCGGCAATCTATTCACGTCCACGCCTCTTGAAGAACTTCCTGCATGTCAAAAACAGAGCTATCAATATCAAAAACAGGTCAAGCCATTCAAGACAGAATTTTGGGAAGATTTAAGAAGTGGGTGCTGACCATTTTCAGAGGGAGGCCATGGAAATGAGATTTGGGGAGGTGGGTTGGCGCGAGAAACAACGACTGGTGTGTGAGGGAGAAGATCAAGCTGCACATATTCAGTTTTATCTTCGTGGTCTTCAATACTCTGTTTTCCCTTTTGCTCTTTTGCTTCTGCTGCTTCTTCCTTTTCTTCTGGTTCTTCTTCTTCTTCTTGTTGATTTAATGGTTCGGTACCAATGGGGCCGATTGATAAAGTGGTGTTAAAAGCTAATCCCAGAAGGTTGGAAGGTTCAGAAGGCTTTGAAGCATGATCCCCCAAGCTCAAACCAAGCTCCATCTCAGAGTCTGCATAGGCAATAACACACAGAGAGAAGAGAGATATAAAGACAGAGAAGAAAGAAGGAGAAGGAAGAAAAGAGGTATGGAGTGAGAAGGCGTCCTTGAAAAGGGTCTTTATAATTATTGATGAGGTCTAAGATGATCAATGGAAGACCCAGATGGTCACTTTTGATTTTTTCAGAATAATATATTTTTTTGCTTTTTAATATACCAGGATTAATTGGCGGTTTGTTTTAAATATTAGTGATTAATATTAATATAATGAGAAATATAAAAATTGTTGTGTGGCGAGTGTGTACAAGAAGGAGGGGTTTGACCAAGGAAGCATACCAAGGTTGACAAAAACGCACGTGAAACCCTATTTTACGGGTGGGGAGGTGAGAGAAATAATGAGAGAAAGAGTGGTAGATAGTTATCACTTTCTTCCTTGATCTATACTGGAGAATTTATATCAGCATTTGGATATTGTAAAATAAATATACTTGAACAGAGACAATGGTAAAAATTATTATTATTATAAAAAATTATATTCAATCTTAATTAATTTAGATTGCGTCCAGTTTCATCATATGCATGATGTAAAAAATTTCTCTCTTATTATTATATATTTTTTAAAATTGTAGGATACATTATATATATAACCACATGAATTTTAGGTCATGTTATTTTAGTAATAATGATGTGTGGAGTAAAACTGAAAAGTGCACTAAAAACTTTGTCATTATTATTTATCTCTTTTTTTAGAAAAAGGGGAGAAATGCCATTATTCATCTCTCTGCTTTTTGTTTAATTATTTAATTCAATTCGCTTGAGTACTTGAGAAATATAACAAAAATAAAAGTTATTAGATCTAAAAAAAACTAGTCAGTCAAACTCGGATGACCAGATATCTATAAAAGAAGGACAATACGTGCACCATTCTCCATATAATTAGGGGTAACTATAGGTTAGGCCTCACAAGCGAAGGGAGGCAACAGCAACAGTAGCGCCCACAACCGCCACCTAAAGGGGTGGGAGAGGGCCCACTACCCCAAACATAAAAGGAACTGAAGGGAACAACAATATCATTCTCTCTTGGGAAACCAAAGTTCCATGACCCTTCTTTAACTATATTTCCTTTCTTAACCCAACACGGAGAATGACATCCTAACATACTTTCCCCACAAAAAAATGACAATTACATTATCATCCTCCTTCGTTTAAAATATAAAATATTTTCTATAATTTTTTTTATTCAAAATATAAGATGTTATATAATATTTAGTAGTAGTTTATCTTTTTTACCCCTATTTATTGATGACCAGTCTTGTAATTTGTAATAAAAAAGAGTTGAAATAACTTTAATTATTGGTAATTAATAAAAGTAAAAATAGAATGTTAAGTTTTTTTTTTAGAAATTTAAAAATGTAACAATATTTTCTTAAGATACGTGAAATAGTTAGAAATTTCTTATACTTTGAATATAATGAAGTATATATGTATCACTCCTTCCTTTGAATTTAATATATTTTCATATTTAAAAGTCTTTTATCATTTACTTCCGATTAACAAATTATTCACTTGTAACTAATTGATTTAAGTTGGCATGAATGGTAGTTATTTTGATTTCTTAAGTAAGTGGTTAAGGATTTGATTCCCAATTTTTATATATAGAGTAAACATAGTTAGAAAAGGTTTATCTATCAGTTTCTTTAAGAGATACTGATTTCTACTACCGACAGAGAATACTTTTAATCTATGACCAAAAATAAAAATTAACTTGTGTATAAAATAATAATTAAATTGATATTAAATTTTGAATGTGATAATTATGAATTTTAATTTTAATTTTAATAAAAAAGTAAAATCAGTTAAGTAATTTCTGTTTTTTTTGGGAAAAAATGGAATGAGCATTATTCCGAAAGCAATAGATATTTTTATAATATATAATATTGAATGAGTTAAACGATAATGTCTATAAATGATGATTCGAAATAGTATGTGAATTGACGAATATGTTATGGTTGCTAAAAAAAAAATTGTATTCACTATCTTTTTTGGGAATGGAAGGGATCTGTATTAACAAAAAAAAAATGGTTACATGGACTTATCTATTCACTATCTTTAATCATTATGTACCTTGCATGTTAAGCTATCTTATATAAAAAAGTTTTTTTTTCATTTTTTAATATTTTTTATTTATTTTTGTTATGCATTTAGATAAGCCGCGTATTAGATACTTCCAAACAATTAATCCATCTATCTACTTGATTGGAGTATGAGGAACTATAAAATCGATTAATGAACGATAAAATCTGTGTCCTATGCATCCAATGTATAATATTTTGGGATTTTTAAGTTTTTCCTTATAATCATGATCTGAATTGATTAAAGATATGTTAGATACGTAGGTTTAGCTAGAAGCATCAAAATTAGGAACGGAATTAAGGTGATTTAACAATTACATATATGACAAACATGCTTTGTGTCTCCAAACCTAACCTTAATCCCATTTTTTAATAAAAATCCATTAATCAATAAACTAACTTACAATTGAAATAACTTGAAGAGAGATGGACATATTGGTGGGTCCTATTTGGAGATTATATGCATGGTTGGAGATTATTCTAATTACATTTATCCATATGGTAATTAATTTCAATCATCTTTGAAAAATAATATATATATATATATATATATATAAAAACTGGCGAAATAGAAAAAAGAAAAACAAGTTCTAAAAGTTTAAGCTATATTAGAAGAAACATCATGATCGATCGTATCATTATAATTAACCAAACTATTCTAATACTCTAATAATAGAGAGGATCTAAAGCAAATGTCTTAAAAAAAAAGATTATTTCGAAATGAAATATTCTGAGCATGCGTTTCGCTGAGCAATTGATTAATTTGAGTGATGGGAAACAAATGGAATAATCGATGTTACATTTTTTCTTTTGTGTAATAATATTTATTAAGAATCACTCGATCCACTTGTGTTGCCACACATTTAAATGGAAACATGCATGATGAGTTACGTCAAACGAATTAAAACTGCTTACCAACATCTAGTTCATTACCAACAAAAAAATCCTTTTTTAATTCGTAAAACTATTATTCTGTTTTATTTTATTTTATTTTTTACTCTCTATATTCCAATTTAGAAGATCTTTTAAAAAATCACACACGTTAAGGAAGCTAGTTAAAATTAGTTGAAAAAAAATCATAGCTTTTACAAAAAAATTGCTACTTTCTCTAATTCTAAATATAGAGTTTTTTGCACTGATCTTAAATATATAACATTTCACAATATATGAGGTAGTATTTATTATGTATTTTAAAAAAAATCCTATCTAATATATCCTATAGACAGAGATTAAATAATGGTAGTTATGAAAAATTATTGTGATTTTTGAAAATTTTGGGATAATTAACTAATTTTAACTTTTATTTTTAATACTCATAATTCGGTTAAAAAGATTTTATATTAATGATTGGGGGGAGGGAGTATCATTAAAAAAATACATTTCATTTATTTCATTGACTTTTCTTATAAGTATGAGAACGTCTTATTTGTAAAATGAGTTCATAAAGAGTATTTTTGTATAAAAATGTTTTATATCGAGGGATTGGAAAATTTTTTGGAAATGATATTCTCTAAAAGGGGACGAAGGGATTATTATAAACCGAGAGACTTACTTAATAATTACTTCCGCAACTCTCGGGGAATGTTTGGTTGGGGGGAAATAGGGGGAAGGGAAAGGAAAGGGAGGAATTTGCTCCTCTCCCCTTGTATAATTGGAGGAGGGGAGGAAAAATGTTATTAAAATTTTTCCTCCCCTCCCCTTATATATTTTCCCTCTAAATTGGGATAATTTGGGGGGAAAATATATTATTATATTATGTCTAATATGATCAAAATATCTTTTACTTTTTTATAACTCAACCACATAATATATTAGTCAGTTTTGTCGCATCTTTTCTTGATCTTACTCTTAAAATATTAAATATCTTAGTGACATACATGCATGAAGTCACGAACACACACAGACACATTCGTATATTAACATATATAATCATAATTAAAGTTGAGGAAAAAAAGAAAATATATACAATCATAGTTGAGGTTGAGAAAAAAAAAGTATTTTCTTCTAATTAAGAATTTTGTCTAATATTCAAACAAAAAAACTCTTTTTTTAATATAGAAATAAAATATTAACTTAAATCAATTAAGGGTATAATAGTCAAATTATAATTTTTTCCCTCCCTTCCCCTCCTAACCGAAACAAGGTAACATTAAAACCCCTTAATTAAAATCCCTTCCCTTTCTTCCCCTCCTCTATACCAAACATGCCCTCAAGAATTTGTTTCCCTAGGAAAAACTACTCAACGGCCTTTTAGTTAGCAATCTGCATAATGAGAATAACCACATATACTAGTTTGATAGATAGAATAAAAAATATAAAAGACTTTATATCTATAAAATAAAATAAAAATATAATTTTCAAGATTACAAATGACTTTTTTATCTATATTTTAAAAAACATAACAAATTTGTATCCCTCACTTATGTATCCTTTGTTTTGGTTGTCTTTATATTTGTATGATGCTAGGTATTATCCTCTTCCCCGTGTTTAACCTTTGTACGTTAACTTACTATATAATATAATATAATATAACATTATATGATAGGATATGATATAATTATTTTTATCTGAAAATATTAAAAAAATAAAAGTTGTTAAATTATAATTACAAATATACATACATACGTACGAAAGTACATATATAAAAGACAAAATAACAATGCGGTTGTCCAATAGAATTAAAACATTGTGAATTTAGTATTAAAAGCTTGGCATCCCTATTTAAAGCTTTTAAATAGCATTTAGCATGTAAGTATCTTAATATTTTGAATTCTTTGAATTTTGTCTGAAAAATCATAATATACCCATATATATATCTATATAATTTATTCTCAAATTTCATTTCTTAAAATGTATTGCAAGATTTTAATTCATATTTAAAATAGAAAATCGATAATAAGTAACATTATTTATAAGTCATTTGTGAAGAATGTAATTAATTCCCTAGGTTAATTTTGTACTATGCATGAGAACCACACCTAATTAGTTTACTAACTCTAATCTCAAATATAAGAAAAAAATAATTACATTACACTTACTAATATTGTTAATTAAAGTTAGTTAACTTTATTTAATTTGTAAGAAAACATATTTCTTTCCAAAATTGTCTATAATTAATTTTTTCTACACTTAATTAATTATCATTGAAAAGCACAACTTTGCTCAAATTAATAAGAAGTATTACTGGGATATGTCATTTATGGCATCAAACATTTACATTGTTTTTATATCTTAGACTAATATAATCTTCTCAAAATTCTTTTATATTTGAAATCAGTAGGAGTATTAATTATGTGAAATTAAAAAAGTATTTATCTTTAAATGAAATGAGCTTAAACAATCAAAGGGTTCATTTTATTTTTTTAATCAAACAATTAGTAAATAATGATTATATATAATGTATGTGTAATTAGACTTTTGTTGCAAAATCACAAAAATATTATTAATTCGTTTTCAAAGATAAAATACTGGACCTTTTCTAATTAGGCGATTCTAATTTCAATGCCATCAAAGAAATGTGTCCGTAAGAGTCTACTGTCAAACACGTTTTCCCACAAAGAATGGATCCTAAAAGGCTCTAAATTTCCAACATAGTGAAAAAGAGGGGCTCCATAGATTGACAATAAAGCTTTAATCATTGCTTGACTTGAAGTTAATTAAGAAAAGTGAAACACGATTAAGTTACTTTTAACTTTCTTTCATTTAATTTATGGTAAATTATTGGTCAGCAAATAATAATAATAATCTATTGCATAAAATTCAAGTTAATTAGAAGCTACATTGTTTTTTTTTTCTTTTGTCAATTGAATTTATGAGATTGGACAAAATCACTTAATATGAGTAGTTGTCCAAATTTCAAGCCTCGTAGCTCATATATCAACATACACTCATTTCTTCTCATAGATGTGGGCCTTACATGTCTTTAGCTCTTAGTGAGAGCCTCTAAGCATGCAGAGACTGCTCCCATTCTGGTTTTTTTACTCGTACACATGTTTCTTTCTTTCCTTTTAACAATTAGGCTTATGGGACTGAACAAAACCACCTAATGCAAGAGGCAATAAAAAACCCCTACCTCCTAATTTATATACACATACACACTCGCTTTTCATTGATGTAAAGCTTAAGAGCCTCATTCTCTTGGTGAGAGTCTTGAAAGCTGGATTGTTCATCTCCTTATAAATAATGAGGCTTCCACTAATTTATATTCATTGTTGACAAAACCGAACTAGATCAAACCGACTATTTGACCGGTCGAATTAGGAACCGATACCTGATCCAGTCCGGTTAAGAAACATAAACGTCACTGTTCAAAACCTGTAAGAACTAATCAAAAACCGATGAAACAGGTTTTGGACTTATAGAACCGATTCTAAATCGGTTTGAACAGGTCCTATATTTTTTTTTTCAAATTTTTTTAAAATAATTTTTTTTGTTTTTAAGATAAAATAATATCATTTTTATTACAAAATATTTTTCTTTGCATATTATAATATTATATAAGCATTATTATGATATATAACTATTAAAAATTATATATTTACTTAATAAATAATATAATAATAGATTATTAATTTATTATTTTGAACTCAAAATATGATTATAGATGAATATTAACTTATTTAGATTTAAATATTAAGTTATAAAACTTATTAATAATTTGTTTGTGATGAATAATAGATTGATAATTTAATATTATTTAGTTTGAGATTTTAATTAAGTTATAAAATATTTAAATTTGTATTTTTTGTTTTAAATATATTATTTTAATTATTATCAATCCGATTTTAGTTAAACCATTTAACCTTGAATCAATACTTTGTCTGATTTAGTTCTGACAACATTGTTTATATTGTTCATTTCCTTATAAATAATGATGCTTCCACTAATTTATACATAATATTTTAACTTTATATTGATATTGATTAGTTTATTTTTTCTTTTTTATTTTATGAAAGATTATATATGAGAAATTAAATTAAATTTTATAATTTGAAGTTGAAAAATCTTAAAATAATTTAGGGTCCATTTGGTTTTCAGTTAGTGAAGAATAAGTTTTGATAGAATTGGTTTTGTAACGTAATTATGATAAAAATTGGTTTTTGACCAACGTGTTTATGTTTAGATGATTTATTTAAAAATTGATTTTGACAAAACTTATAATTTTCCTCCAAATTGAGTTTAAATTCTATCTCATGATTAATTTAATTTTATTAGACTAAAATTTAATTTGCATTTATTTAATTGAGAATATAATATATTTGATATAACATTTTCTTACAAGTTATGATCTATAAAGATTAAAATTTTGAGGGGGTGTCTTGGTTATTAGATAGAAAAAATTTTATGGGAATTTTATTTTTCCAGATTCACTATTTTTTCCCATTTTTATTGATCCATTTTTATCTGGCTTCTTTTCAAACCTTATTGGAGCCAACGAAAAAGTAACATTAGAGTCACTTTTGCCTCAACTCCATTTAGCTTCCAAACCACTTCTCCAACATGATATGGTGACACACTCAAACACCCACACAAAAAATAAAAACTTAGTTTTGAGGCTAAACCACTTATTTAAAGTGAAACCAAACACACCCCTACGTTCCCTATCTCCGAATGTGGGCCCTAGAGTTTGGTGATGCATACGTTAAATGCACAAGACTCTTCCTTTTTAGCCGCCTAGCGTCGCTCCTGCCGGCCATTTTCGTTTCGGGCAATCATTTCTTAACACTTTTACCATTCACGTTCAAACCATGACAGTATAACTTGATAATTTTTTTCCCAAATTTCCATTTCAATAAAAATTCATATACTTTCAAAATAAATAAAAAATCCAACATTAAAAAAATGAGAAAGAGAAAAAATAATTTACCGAAATTTTTAAGAGGAAATGAAATTCTCATGAATATTATATATATATATATACATATATATATATTTTGCCAACCATGAATATTATACAAACACATTTTGTTTTGTAGATACTTTTAACAGGGGCAGATCAGGACTCATTGATGAACCTTGTGAGTCGTGAGCAGTGTTCAAAAAAGGTCCATCCCGACCAAAATTTGATGTCAGGTCTGATTCGGTTATAAATTTCAACCGACTATTTTTAAAATTAGTAGAAAATCATTTAAATTGGTTATGAGCCAATATTGAATTGGTATAAATCCAATTGAATTAGTCTAATTTTTAAGATAAAATAATATTATTTTTAGTACTAAATAATATTATTTTTTTGTAAATTTTTTTCTATATTATAATATTATATAAGTATTATTATAATATATAATTATTAATAATGATAAATTTACTTAACAAATAATATGAAATAAATATTAATTAACTATTTGAAATTAAAATATGATTATAAATAAATATTAATTTATTTATATTTTAATATTAGATTGTAAAATTTATTAACAATATTTTCAATTTTCTATATAACATATAAATTTAAAAATTATTAAATTTATTTCCATTGGTTCAATTTCAGTTAAACCATAATTGAACTATTGAACTTTGAATCAAAGTTATAATTGATTCAATGATTGGTCCGATTTTTTGAACATTAATTGTGAAACATAATCTTGAGCTTTTGACTTTGAATGTTGATATGGTATTAAGATGAAACTAAGGGTCCATTTGGTATAAAATGGAAAAAAGTATTTTTTAATAAAATCATTTTACTATTTACTAATTATAACTTTTATAATTTTCTTACATTTTTAATGTTCATTTTTCAAGTACGAACACAGAATGAAAATAATCCTAGTTTTTTTGGCCGGAGAAAATAATCCTAATTGATCAATGAATTATATGATTTTATTGTGATTTCCTTATGAATTGAATTGGCATGCGGTATAAGTATTGGCGGGAAAAAAAAGTAAATACTAGAAAAGTCAAATATCTAAGCTACTTTGATTGAAAATTTACCTTTCACAGTATAAATTAATTTTGAGCATTCATGATAAAAATATGGAAACGACTTGTTATTCCACAGTTTTTTCACTGTTCTTTTGGACAATTTTTTCTTTTACTCGTTCTGAACCAATATATTGGTACTTTTATTTTATAGATATTATCATCATCTATTAAATATTCATTACATATGAAATAATTAAATAAATCTAAATTTAAGATTTGTTATATATATATATATATATTCTTATAAATTATAAAGACCTTTCACTAATGTTTAATAACTGTTATTTTACATCTAAATTTCCAAATCAATATCAATATATAAAAGCTACTATGGCATATTTTCCTAATTCTCTTATTTACAGTAACATAAAACAAAGTCACGCTGATGTGTTAATTTTTGTCTTATGCAATGTACATAAAAATATATATAATTAAACATAGTATTAATACACATAAGAATTAGAATTTGGGTTCCAAAATTCCATTATTATTGTTATTATAATTATTATTATGATAGAGCTTTTGAACAAAAAAGAAGTAATCATCAATGTTGTTAAAACTGAACTGGATATTGAACCGAGTAAAGAACTAGTTCAAGATTTAATGATTCAATCATTCAATTGTTATCTAATCAGGGTTGGATTAATAGTAATTAAAATAATATATCTTAAGCAAATAATACAAGTTTAAATAAATTTTATGATTTAATTAAAATCTCAAACTAAATAATACTGAATAATCAATATATTTTTTTTACCACAAACAAATTACAAATAGATTTCATAATTCAATATTTAAATCTAAATAAATTAATATTAATCCATAATCACATTTTGAGTTTAAAAATAGTCAACTAATAATTCATTATTATATTATTTATTAAGTAAATTTATAATTTTTAATAATTATATATTATAATAATACTTATATAATATTATAATATAAAAAATATTTTGTATTAAAAATGTTATTTTATTGTCTTAAAAACTAAAAAATGTTTAAAAAATTAAAATTAGGACTAGTTCATAACTGGTTTGGTCAATTCTATCGGTTTACACTAATTTCGAACCAAACCTAACATTGGTTCATGATTATACTAGCTGGATTCTAGTGACACAGGTAATAATGATAATGTGAATAAAATACCAATTGAATATATAGTGAATTACACTATTTATAAGTCTTAAATAATATAATTTATTTAAAATACATATAGTAGGTTGCACATAAAATATATATATAATAAGACATAATATTAATACATCATAAGTATTAGAATTTGGGTTCTAAACTTTTCCTGAAGATGAGCATCACTGAGTATGGAAACTTATTCAATGTAAACTGTTCAAATTAAAATTAAATAATTTTAAATTTATTTTATTTTAGTTTATGTAGAATGTAAAATAAAATAATTAATTTTTCAACCCTCAAGGAAGACTGAAACAGGCACAGGTGGCGGAGCCGAAAGCAAACGGTGGCTGCGTCTCTAGGAGGCAATGTCCCATCTCCCCTATAATCAATAATCATTCTCTTTTTTATGTTTCTGTTATCTACATCATAATAATAATTTGGGTCAAAAAATCATAATAACAATAATGAGATCAAATTAATCATGCGCCCACTAGAATTATTTTTCTCATATCTTATATCATTCACTTTAAAATATTTTTTCTTTATTAAGTGGACTTATGGAATTGAATATTATATATCAAGTTAGTTCATAATCCAAATGAGTGTTTTATTACATTTCAAAATTAATTTATTAAACTAATAATTAAATTTGAAAAATGACAATGTAATATTTTTAAAATATTTTAAATTATACTTTTTTTATAATGCAAAGTTTAAAATAAACAACTATATTTATGATTTATGAATAATATTAATACATAATACTCCCTCTATTTTCTTTTAATTGTCATTTTTTTTAAAAAAATTTATATTTATCTGTCACTTTAAAATTTTAAAATAATATTAATTTCTAGTTTTGTAATTATTTTCTCATTTATTTTTTAAAAATTTCAAAATATCATTAATGACCCCTTTTTACTTACTTATTTATTAAAAAGTATATTAAAATTTTTTTAGAAAAATTTAATATATTAATTATATTTTTTAATTTAAGTTCTAAAAATTCGAAAAAAAACGGAGTTAGTACAATCCATGGTTTACCATAGATAATCGTGAAGGCCTGCATCCGTATATCAGTCAAGCCCCATCATTATGTCACTGATCAATGTCCTACCCTTTTGTAAATCATGCTAACGCAATCTCACCGCATCCTAGTATAAGTTAGAATGATATTCTTTAAAAAAAAATCATAATGTGAATTTTATTTTAAAAAGTATAATATAATAGCTTTCACTTTCAGTTAGATTTTTTTTTTAAGTAGTATTAATTAATTTTTATATGTAATTTTATTGTTCTAAACTGACAATTCTATGCTTGCTTGCCATATGAATAATAATAGTTGTGGGACTTGATGATGACGAATTCATCAGTCACGCATGAAAAACCAGATGCAATTATTATTATAATTATTATTATTATGAAATCTGTGTGTGAACTACAAGTTTGGTGATGATGATGCAATAACTTTATAAATACACGCACATATATAATAATGGAGGTTTGTTCTGTAATTGTGACTGATAGCAAATAGCATAAATGATGGTGTTGCTCACTCCTGCTTCTCCACACCCTCGTGTGAATGAACATCCTTCATAATTATCATCATTGCCCATACGTTGCTTCTTTTTAATCTATTTTTTTAACCTTTATATTAAATGACTTTAATTATTCTTTATAATTATAATATAAAATTTATAGCAGACTGTGTTATTCTTAAGTTATAAACTTAAGTCATTCTTCAATAAAACTCTGCCGGGGACAGGTTGGGTTGAAAATGATCATGTGGGAAAATTTCACTAAATTCAAATTACAGTTTTATCTTTCATTATGGTAATTTGTATTGCATGTATGTAATAAATCTGAAAAGTTTGTCGGAATTAGTTAGATGATTGGGAGGTGGAATTTTCTATGGTAATGACAAGGAATTAAGAGCATGTTCTTCCTTCTGGCCAAAAAAAAAAAGAGCATATTCTTCCTTGTCCATTTATTTTAAAATTAATAAGTATATATTCCCTCCTACCATGATGTAAGTAATATTTTAGAAATTAATAAATATTTCCACTAGTTTTAAATATAAGACATTTTTAATCACTTTACACATTTTAAAAAAGAAGTTGGATTACTAAATTTATCAAGAAATTTTAATATTATTTATTTATTTATTTATTCTTATTAATTACATTATTTTTCATAGTATTTATTTCTTACATATTAATTATATACTAGAAATATGAATAAAAAATAATTAACATATTAGATAAACCTATAAAATGCCTTATATTTTTTTTTCTCCAGTTCATATTATAAGAATTTTACAATAACCCTTATTTGATCCGAAATATAAGAGTGATGTATTTTTTAGTAGGAGTTTATTTTTTTTACTCTTATTAGTTATTGTCTTATAAATTAAAAAAAATAGAGAGAAGATGAATTTTTAAAATAACTTTTATTAGTAATTAATAAAAAAAATTAATATATTGAATTTTTTTAAAAATTTTTATGTATATAATCAAATTTTCTTAATAAATGTGAAAAAGTTAAAAATTTCCTATAGTACCTACATGAGAAAGTAGATCAAATATTATTTCCAAAGATGTCTTGTATATATATATATATATATATATATGTAATATGGAGGGAGGATAGGACCAAAGAGAGACACAATCAGGTGCGTATGAGCCTTCTCTCTTTCTATCACGACAAATGAATTATCAATCAATCACGCCTTTTCATTACTTCTAATTCTAATTATTATTCCATTCATATCGCTGACAAACCTAATTATTCTACAGTTTCATATAAGCTTCTAATCATTAATTACATTAATTTTTTCAAAAGAAAAAAATCAACGAAAAGGCTCAATGGGTGGCAAATAGAATTTTTTTTTGGGGCTGGGATGGCATATAGAAATTATTTCCCATATAATGTTAAAAAAAAGAGAAAATGGCGAATTTAGGGACCTCCATCTCTCTATTCATTAACACTTTTATTTCTTTTTTTTTAATATACCTAACACTTTTAATTCTTACATGCATTTCGTACAGCCAGTTCTAAATTTTATCAAAATTAAAAAAAAAATTGAAACAATGGATAATTAAAGTGAAAAATTTTAAGATGTAACTCATTTAACAAAAAAGAACGCACAAAAGTATTGATTAATCTAAAGAAAAACAACGGCAGCCTTATTCCACAGAGATAGATCAATCATTCTAATTGCACTAAAAATTGAAAGGTAATCAATTCTTGTCTTCGCGTAATGTGAACGGGTGTTGTCAATACATGAACAAGAGTGAACCAAAGCTTGTATCATTTTTTTTAATACATCCAAACGTCTGTTATAATTATTGTGGCTGAAAAAAAAAATTCACATGATAATTAGCCTCCACAATGGTAAAAGGAAAAAAAAATATTTATATCATACTGCATAAAATAACCATATCAAGTTCTTTAAATAATCAATGCTTAGTTATATTACTATTCTCAACTCTTTAACACTCGTAAAACCTAGCTCAACCTGTTGCAAACTTGCGGATTGATGCACAAAGCAACTATCTCAACTATTCATGCATAGCAGCAAATAATTCCCATTTCACAAGAAATTAAAAATCACTCTATAAAAGATAAAATCTATCATTAACATATTCATTCATTTCTAGCTTAAACTATCTGAAGTTATCTCAATGGTGGAGTGCAGTTATAATGTTATATCAGCACTCAAAGGAACCAGTTCAGGGATCATAAGGATGTCTTGTGCCGAATCATTTTCCCAAAAGGTCTGCATCCTTACATCAAGTTTTTTCTCTCCGAGAAATGTTTGTATAAGCTTAATTTATACATTTTTAGAAGATTATGATAATGAAAATTTATCACATGCATGGATCAAAATAAACTTCCACCTACAAGGATGCTTAATAGGTAAATGCCAGCGGGGGTGATTACTCTCCTACCATTCTATATTTCCCCGGTTATTCTCGGAAATGGATCCTCTCCTATCAGCGTGTCTCCTGTCCATGTGATTTCATGTTGTTCAGCCCTAAGATTAATCTGAGGGTTTGATACGATCGAGACATTTCCATAGCCTCGAAACTTACATTAAAATCAGTTTCTCTGCGTGCATGGTGCAGTGCCGACCAAACTCTCACTCCCCACCCCCACCCCTAGCCACAGCCCTAATTCTTTATTGTCAGTTGCAAGGTGAAGTCATGCGCACCTTCACCATGAAAGAGGTGACCATAAAAGCTGAAATTGGCCAAGGCAGTGCTTCAGCCAAAACTGATAGGAGTACGGGGGTTGATTCTGCAGGCACACATGGTGTGGCAATGAAAGTTGTGAAAGCCATAGAGGATTATGGTGGATACCAAGTGACGCAAGACAAGCCTTCAAAGTTCAAAGTCTGGGATGGTATGGTTTTCGTTTTGCAATTCAGTGGGTAGCTTTATGATTGTTGAACCTTCTTAAGATTAATTACTGAAAGTAGGCAAATCTTTCCATCAATTTGATTTAACACCTGAGAAGCATAACAGTGTGTGGACAGGAGAGGACAATAGAGAATCTATTTCCATTTTCTCACTACTTGTTACAACTAAGTCTTGATTCTGGAATGGCTAATGCAGCATGCATCAAACTCTAATGGCATTTACACAGAAATTCAACTCTAGAGACTCAGTCCAACTACTCCAAAGCAATAGTGGTCTATAGTGTAAATATTTAAAACAAAATATCTTAAGTTCAAACTTATACTTTCCCACAATTGGAATGATAACATTGACAACAAAGGTCAGTCCAATTGATAGGAATTTGGCTCATATTCCACGAGGCCATGGGTTCAAAACTCGCTACCAATGTGAGGATCTTATTAGTGGATAATTTGTAAGTATCTGTGTAAATGTTAAAGTAGTAAGGTCCACCCTGACCCTAGTGAACCTTAGAAATCCAACTCACCTAAACTTAGTCCATATTAAAAAAAAAACATAGAGATAACACCAAAATAGTTGTGAAAAATAACTCATCTTCAAGTTTACACAATAGACAGTTCACTTTCTATCAAAGAGTTAAAAACAAGCAATCCTATCTGTACTAGTTAGGATGTCACAGGCCCTTTCCTAGCTCATAAAGTTAATCCAAAATTTTCTTCTAATGAGGACAGTCTAGAGGCTAGAATATATATATATTATAGTTCTATTCATACGAAAAAGATCAACCCACAGTGTAGGCATACTGATCAAAGGGGTGGGTCCTTAATCAAGAATGAATTAATAACACATGCAGGTAAAATGTAGAAACAAAAGAAAAATCTTTGACAGAAGCATCTCAAGGAAAGACAGAGATCCTCCATCTATTACAAATATTGGACAGGGAGAAGATATTGATACTTGGATATTGTTATTAAAGATTCTAATGAAACTATTCATGACCCTTCAAACCTAGGACCATAGCTTCCATGGCCAAATGATAAGGAATCCAATTTTGCGAGCATGTTAGGTCAAGTGGTCCTCGAAACTGGTAAGAAAACCTCTTATATATGTAAACCAGATAGTGGCTATAACCTAGAAGTTGATCAAAGTGATTGTTTGCAATAAACAAATTAGAAAATGTATTTGCTTTAAACAAAAAAACTGGAAAAAAGCATCATAAACACATTGAGGTATATAAACTAGGAACCTTCAATGCATGAGGTGGATATATGTCCGCCTAGAAAAGATCATCTTCTTAACCTCCTCCTTCTGCGCCCATTTGAAACTCTATTGTAAAGGTCTGGAATTCTTATCACAACGGTTCTGCTAGAAGATGAAGAAGGCTCGGTCGAATTAATTGGTACACTGCTATCTGCTGTCTGGATTCCTGAATCTGTGACAACAGTTGCGTCATCATTTGTACCTAAAGGAGAAACAGAAGCTGTAACTGCAGAATCGCTTGCAGTAACATCTGGAATATGTCTACCTGATTGGTTTGTAGCAGTAATGCTAGAAGGTGAATCTCTATTATGAGGAAGAGGATCTAGCAGATCTCTAGAGCTTCCAATGGGTTGAGGATGTTGAGGACCAATATATGCTTCAAGGTCTCCAACCAATCTTTCAGCAGAATCCATTGCAGAATTTAGTGCTGATGAAAGGGATGAAAATGAAGCAGCTCCTTCCACCAACAGCCTTGAAAGTAGACGGGAACGATTGTGTTGACTGATTTCAGTCTCCATGCCATGTAATGCTTGGGCCTGGGAGTGGTGAGGTTGATTGACTGAAAATCGAGTTCTATCAGTTGTAGCTGCACGTAAAAACCGCCTAATTTCCTGGATTGTAGAAGATGATGCTCCCCTGCTTATGAGCTGCTGTCTAAGACTCTCAATTCTGCGTGCTTGGGGACGAGGAGGGATAGTGAAACCACTTTCTTTCAATTCTGACTGACAGTTGCTAGAGTCATCTTTATTTCCATATATTGGAATAATGCCCATTTCACTGACCTCTCCTTTACAAACAGGACATTCCCTTACATTTTGATAAGGATACGACACCTGATAGAAGCATGGCCAACAGAATAGGTGACCACAGCAGGTCAAAATAGGATCCTTTGCCATCTCCAGGCAGATATTACAATCAAAAAAATTCCCAGTGTTGTTCGTTGCCTCTTCTATATATGGATCCATCCCCAATGCTTTTGCTACTAAATGGGAACTGTTCCTTTTGCCCGTTTTCCTATTGTTGACTGTTCTATCTTGGACACCACCAACCTCTTCCCTGGGCATTCTACCTTCATTTTGAGCATTAGTTGTTGTCAATTCCGCTAAGACAACTGTTCTTTCCTGGACTGCAATCCCAACATCTTCTTGGGGCATCCTGTGTTCATTATGAGCAGTAGGTGCCATCATCATATTCATATCTGCTATGATGTTATTTATTTGAACTGAATCATGACCCCGTCGCCACCTCTGACGCTGCCTAGCTCTTGAGGTTACTGCTTCAAGTTGCCTAATACGCTCTTCTATATGTTCGTGCGTAGATTCTAGCTCTTCCAATATAGAATCGAATCCAATCACTGAAGTAGGGGTATGGTCCAAGGGCTCCTCGTTCAAATCAAGATCCATTCTATCTTCAGTTCTTTAACCAGGTCTATCTCACCAGGGACTATACCTCAACTGTATCAAGGAACTAATATAAATTAATAAAAGGCAAATCATGATGCCCAGGTTTGCAAAACAAACCTTCCGGCAAATAAACTAAAATCTTTATGTGTGTATGTAAGCATCTTTTACCCACAATTCATATTACATTTATTCTTCAGGAACTTCTCTTGAAACGACGGTTACAGTGAAACATACCCAAAATTTCTTCAGCCAAAAAAAAAAAACTAGCTATGCATTTCGATGGGTAATCAAAGCAGGTGGTGCAAAGAAGATCTAATTGAATTGAAACCCAGCAAAGTGAATGTATAAAAAGTCACGGGTTCAGATGAAAACTTCAATTGATCGGAGGGAAGGAAGATTTACCATTCGCATCTGCCTTTTCAGCGTGATGATCCATTGGGTGCTTCTTCTACCCCTAAAGCTGAGAGATACAAATTGGCAGGAGCGTATAAAGAAAATCCTTGCAGAAAGCAATTGGGTTCAAGTTCTATGAATCCGAAGCCATAAGAAAAAGTTATGGAGGAAATACTTGGGGATTTTCAGCATTCCCAATTACGGACACACATTGAATATGAAACATAAATTGAAAGAAAAATTACTGTCTTAAATCTTAAATTGATACATTGCACGAAATAAATGGCACGTTTATAAATAGTATTTATAAATGATATCACTCATTATATATTTTATATTAATTAATTTAGTTATTTAATTTTAAATTTAAATTATACAAAAAATTAATTTTTAAATATTTTATATTTAAGTTATTAATATTAACATTCTTTTTTAAAAAAAAATTTACAAGCAGCATCTACTAACCAGCATGTTATGTCATGGATTGACGGAGAGAATTGGCCTAATACTTTTTTTTTTATACAAAGGAAAGAAAACACAGCAGGAAGGTGAAAAAACAAAAAGGCTAAGTCACGTGACCAGCCCTAAAAAAAGGTGTTAACAAGGTGACCAGGCACATCTATAGCCCAACAGGATGGTAAAGAGCATGCTTTGCTGGCAAATCTGCTTCTTCATTCCTATCTCGTCCAATCAACTGGGCTGTAACTTGCCATTCTCTTGCGATCATTTGGCGACGCAACTCTCTAATGAGGCCCTCTTCACTGTGAAGCTCAATATTGTTGCTACTTATCATGGAAATGATCTTTGCACAATCACTTTGCAGCTGGACCTGTTTAAATCCACGATCCCATGCTCGTTTCAAACCAAGAATGCATCCCCAGAATTCTGCTGTTAAACTGTCACCCCTATCTGGTCTGAACATAAATGTCTCGAGTATTCTCCCATCTCTGTTTCTGAGGATTCCACCTCTCCCCACTGCTCCCGTCCAATGCGAGAATGCACCATCTACCCAGACAACACCATCAATGTGTTCATCTCCCTCTTCTCTATCAATCCCGGAGTTGATGCAAGCATTCGAAGTCCGAAGCAGTTGTTGCGCTCATCCCATGCTTCGAAGAATACTCGTAACCTGAGTGATCGCCCTCTCCTTATGCATTTCATTATTCTCAAAAATTTGTTCGTTGCGCCTTTTCCAGATTGCCCAGCATATAATACTAAATAACTCAACCCATGGGTTCTCATGTTGCCTATGCTTACCTTTGAGATTCCAAATGCACCACTCCCGCAACTCAAGAGCATAAAATTTAAGCCTCTTTTGTGGGTCAACTAACTGGTCCTATATGAATTGAGCGTCATTACAGTCATGCAAGACATGCAGCATGTCTTCCTCCTTCTTGGAGCACCATTGGCATAACGGAGAGCCTCCAAGGTGTCTACTATGTCTCGCTTGATTAGTTAGGAGCCGATCATGCAGGACTAACCACATAAAAGTTTTGCATCTTTGTGGGATCTTAAGCTTCCACATAAGAGACCAAATCGGATGCTCTTTGCCACCATGCTCATTTAGAAGCCTATATACAAACTTTATGGTGAATTGTCCGTGCTTCTCCAAATTCCATCTCATTACATCTTCCCCACTACGAAGGGTAACTTTTTCTATGCCTTTCTCTACCTGTGGCCAACTATTCTTCAGTCCTTTCCAAAACTGAGAGCCTTGTCGAGATTTGTCAATTGTAGAAAGAAGATCATTCCCACATTTATATTTACTTCTCACTACCTGGGCCCATAGAGAGTCTTTTCTTACAATAAGACCCCTTCCTGCCTTCATCATGAAGGCTCTATTCTGCATGGCCACGTGACGTATACCCAGACCTCCATATCTCTTCTCCCTACACATATCATCCCAAGCCACCAGGTGTATCCGCTGCTTCTCAGTAGTTGAACCCCAAAGGAATCCCCTCATATTTTTTTCCAACTCTGTATAGCAGTTTGCATAGAGTTTAGAGGAATAATGGAGACTACTGCTATTTTCAAAGTATTTCTGCCTGCAAAAGAGAGAGATTGTGTTTTCCAGTGACTGAGCCTTTGCTTTAGCTTATCAATCACGAATTGATAAGTTTGATTTGTCACCCTGTTATGGTGAAGGGGTACCCCCAAATATTTGCCCAAATCACTCGTTCTAGTAACTCCCAACAATTCACTTAACTGTTGTGCCCTTGTATGATAGACATTCCTAAAAAAACTCACTCTCGTCTTGTTTAAACTTACTTTCTACCTTGACACTAGACAGAAATTGCTCAAGCATCTCTTGATAATCTGAACCTAATCCATGGAAGCCTCCATAAAAATAACCAGATCATCCACGAAAAATATGTGAGATATAGGAGGTCCATTTTTAGTAAGCCGTATAGGTCTCCAGTGACCATGTAAAATTTCTTCCTGAATAAAGTGAGCTAATTTTTCAATATATAACACAAATCAACAGGGTGAAATCGAGTCACCTTGTCTAATCCCCCTTGATAGGGTAAATTCTTTCCTCTTGCTTCCTTCCCAAAGGACTTGCATGGTCGGGGTGCATATGCAATGACGAATAAGCTCAATGATATGTTGTGGGATATTAATTTCCTGGAGACAAGCAAGGATAAAATCCCATCAGAGCTGGTCATACACCTTTTCTAAGTCAATTTTTATAGTCATATATCCTTTTTTACCCTTTATAGTCTTCATGGAATGGATCACTTCTTGTGCTACTATAATATTATCTGAGCTTAACCGCCGGGGTACAAAATCACACTAATTTGGGGCAATAACATCAGGAAGAACTCATTTGATTCGATTAGCTACTACCTTGGTAATTGCTTTGTAGATCACATTACACAAACTAATAGGTCTAAAATCCCGAATTGTCTTCGGCTGATCTTTTTTCAGAATCAAAACAAGTAAAGTACCATTCACCTCCCGAATAATCGAGGGATTAATAAATGCCTCAGAAATAAATCTCAGGACAGTAGGGGCAATATTATCCCATTGATTCTGGAAAAACAACGCATTTAAGCCATCTAGCCCCAGAGATTTTAAAGCCCCCATGCTAAATATAGCATTTTTAATTTTATCATTACTGACCTGACCTCCTATCTCTTGCAATCTATTCCTTGCAATAGACGGATATGAGTAAGTATAATTTGTGGTACCCCTACCGCCACCCTCTTCTTTAAAGAGATTCTGGTAGAAGGTTACTGTTATTGATTTGATCTCCTGACTATCATAGACCCACTCATTTTCTTCATTTTTAATTGCTTCAATTTTATTTCACCTCCTCCCTCCATTAGCACAAGCATGAAAATACTTGGAATTACAATCTCCCAATGTGAACCACTGACTTTTAGCTTTCTGAGCTTGAAGTAATTCCTCTTGAAGAAAAGTGGCTTCTAACTCTTGCCAAATATGTTTCTGCAAGGTCACCAAAGCATCAGAATTATAACAATTATGAACGAAAGCAGTGAAACTTTCTAGTCTATTTAATAGGTGGCGCTTTTTCCTTCCAATGTGACCGAAGACATCATAGCACCACTTAGACACTGCAGATGTAAAATTAGTGACATTTATTCCCCAGTCCATATTTCATCCTCATATTTCTCTAACCAAGCGAGAGAAATCTTCGTGTAAAACCCAAGCTGCGTTAAACCAGAAAGGTCTATCCTGGTTATTCCTCTAAAGTGTCGCACTTGTTAGCCTTAAAAGCAACGGCTGATGATCCGACTTGAAGAATGACAGGTGTGTTACCATGGCATGGGAAAACTTCTCAAGGAAATGATTATCACTAAATACCCTATCAATCCTATTCTTACTTCCTTCACGTCTCCATGTGAAATATGAACCCAAACATCCAAGGTTAGCTAATTCCATGTCATCAACCCATCGTCCGAATTCACGATCAATACTTACCCCATTACGATACATGGATTTTCTATCATGAAGAAAAAGAGTGCTATTAAAATCCCCTTCTATGCACCAAGCACTGTCTACATTGCCCCATAGGCGTTATAGGTCTTCCCACAATTCTCTTCTTTTTATAACGTTCAGACTTGCATACACTGTAGTAACGTAGAGCTTAACCTGTCCATTTTCTTCCAGACCCATATGAATAAACTGCTTATGCCTCTGTACTACTGAAAGCTGCTACCAACAATTATTCCATAGAACCCAGAGCCCTCCATTAAAACCTCTAGCCTTCACCGTCTCTACATTACTGAACCCATCGCATTTGCTCTATTCTTTCCTCTACTGCCACTAGCATGAGTTTCTAAGATAGCTATAACATCAATTGAGTGTTTTTTAGTTATTTCACATACTAAACTAGGGAATGCTTTAGCACCAGTTCCTCTACTATTCCAGAACAAAAAATTCATGGGTCACCAGAAACTGGGGTTGCATGGCTTTTAGGCCCCCGTGTGATTGAAGTAATGTTATTACTCTCGACAACATTGCCCTTCTCACTGTACATTACATCATTCTCAGTCTCCATGCATGTTTGATCATGCAGGCCTTCGCTATGATCCGCTGTTAAGAAAGCATCAATTCCTCTTGACCCTTCTTGCTCAATCTGGCCGTGCATGATTCCCATTTCCTCTTTTTGTGATAGACCCACTAAAGCCTCAAACGGGTTGGGAGCATTAAGGAAATTGGGTTTAGCATGTCCAAAAAAGCTAGGCTCACTGTTTGGTCGAGTTCTTATTTTAATAATAGTACGTTTTCCTTTTCTTTCCTAGTTCTCTCCTTTTCTTTATTGTTTTGACTGACTAGCACCCACTTCTATTGGTTAGTTAAGTCTCCTCCAAAATATCTGGTTACTTCCTTTCTGTTGCTAGATGTAACATTCGGTCACTTCTTTAGGATTGATGACTGTCCCCACAAATCAACACAAGTTTTTTTGGTGGGCTTTGTCCTCACTTACACAACTTCTTCCCAGGAGGTCACCCATCCCAGATTTGCTCCAGGTCAAGTACGCTTAACTGAGGAGTTCTTAAGGGATAGGCTACCGAAAAGATACGTGCACTTTGATGATATAGGTAGTACCTATCAATTCCTTTAAGCTATCATTTAATCATATAGTTTCATACCTATACAGTCTCTGGATCCCTCTCATTCCAGTATGTATTCGATTCATTTATATGCCCTTCCCACTTAGAAGCCTACCAAGAGTCGTTCCTTGTCCGTGCCTCATCACTTTATCTCACCTTCTTTTCTTGCATCGGTGATCACTCCCCACTCTCATCAGCGCCCGGATGTCACAATAGACGCGTGTATCTTCCTTCTCTCATCATGAGATTCTGCATTATTCCCTTCCCCCCAATCTCGGTGCATACGACCGTTACTCCTATTTCCCTTCCTATTTTCCTGCACCTTGTCTTTCTCTCCCAATTTGGAGGGATTACCATATCTTGAATAATATCTTCGAACCAAATTTCTCGCACCCAATCTGTCTCTCTCTACTGTGTCAATGTCACCCGCAACCACGGTCAACCTTTTATCTCTCACTCTTTTTAGTTTCTCAGTTGAGTCTTGTGAGCATTCTGCCTTCCCTATGCTTAAACCAGTCTCATTGTTAGTTGCATCCTTGATGACCTTATTACTCTGTTGCGGTGCATGCCTCTCTGACTCACATCCTTGGCCCTCTTCACCCCTTGACTGAACTTTCTCTAGCATCTCACCCCATTTGTGCTTACCTCCGTCTGGACACTTATCTTTATGATGGCCATACCTACTGCATTTGAAGCAAACAAGATGTAGGCCTTCATATTCAATGAATCATTTCTTCTTGAAGATTTTCAAAGTAGACTTCAATCACTTCTATAAATTGAGCTCAATACAAATTCGGGCAAATCTGCCCTTGTCACTTTGATGGGTAATTGAGTCGATCTTGAGCGTTCTACCCAACCCAAAGCCTATCTTACACAGAGCAGCAGTGTTAAAAAATTCCAGTGGCAATAAAGGAATCCTAATCCAAACCGTGATATTCTTCTGCACTCTGCATTCTAGGGATCAAAATTTGGCCACTACCTCTGAACTGTCAGGTAATGATCGATGATAATCCATGGCCCCTCTTGATATACATAGTTTAAGTCTTTCTCATCTTCGAATAAAACCACAAAAAACCCATTGTCCAAATCTCTCGTTTTAAATGGTTTAGATGTCTTCCAAATGCTTCAAGACTATGTTTCATTACCCAATAGGGTATGGTTTTCCCTAATAGCTTAATGATGAGAGATTTCCTCCATGGTGCACACCAAAGCTCATATTCCTCCCGTGTAACATGTATCGTCACACAGTCTTCATCATTCGAATCATCAGGATCAGCAGGGCTTCCTATATTATCTTTCCCATTTCCTTTACTGAAGAAACCTTTCAGCCCTTCAATATAATCCTGCCAAGCTTCATCAAATACATTACCCCTCCTATCCATCATCATAGCCTCCTTCCCCACTCTAACTCCTAATAACTTCTCCTCAAAGGTCTGGTCCTTCTCCTTCAGCCCAACCTCTGCCATTAGATCATCCTCGTCTTCCCCCGCTCGTACCTTCTTCCCACTCCTCGCGATTGCATCAGCCTCTTCCATCGATGTCATCGGAAATCGCTATTCGTGCCTGAGAGCACCATTTAAAAACCTTAGAATTGGCCTGCTACTTCATCAATAGGTGTTGCTCTAATTCGTGTTATTTTTATTATTATTACTTTCTTAATTAAAATAACTATAAATACACACTAAAAAGTGACAACTTATTATTGGTGGGACTTGATCTTCTAATCTCCCTTCTCACAAAGAGTGTTGGTGTCATAAGCCGATTAAGCCATTAGATAATTAACATTCCAACTCAGGTTGTTGGTGTGATATTTCAAACAAAACGGGCTAGTGCCAATGCTTATTTAAGAAAAATTTACCTTTTTATTAAGTATTACTTTTTTTGAAGTTAAGAGTTAATAAAATTTAGATAATTTATATAAAATGTAAACTATGGTGGAACATTGGAACGTGTGGGGTTTCAGAAGCTGAATTCTGGGTGTCCTGGAACTAACTTGAAATGTTGGGGTCAAGAAAGTGTTGTTGAGGTCTAGTTTTTTATATTGATCGAGCGACCGTGCTTTTTTTGGGCCTAAACCATTAAATCCCTTAACTATGATTCAAAACGGATCTTGTTGTATTGTTAAGGGATCTCTCTGGGAACAATACGAACCAGTGTTTGAAGAAGGGGAATGAGTCTTCAGCCCTTAGACAGATAGAAGGATTTATTCAATCACATAGTTTGGATTCATAGAACATGGCGCGCCTGAATGTTATATTTGATTGTATTGAAGGCCCAATGAATTGGGATTTTCCTATTGGGCTACGACATTACACTTTAGTGTTTTTTTTTATTGTTGTGCTTTCAACTTTAGAGACTCCTCTCGCTTATGGGTAAGCTAATTATATATATATATATATATATCAACTTTGATATTATCCTTTGGATAAAGATTGACTATTTAATCATTAGCCTAGATAATTATAATAAAATATTTTATTTTGATTCTAAATACAACAACAATAACAATAGCATTATCCCACTATGTGAGGTCATCTACATTGATCAAACGACACCAATGAGCTCTATCAAACACCATCTCTTCAGATAAATCATTTCTCGAAAGGTCATTCCTTATAACTTCCCTTAATGTCCTTTTTGGTCTTCCTTTACGCCTTTTGATCGGGCTCCACGCCATTTGATCAACTCTCTTCACTGGCTCCTCTTGCCCTCTTCTTTGTACATGCCCAAACCACCTTAAACGATTTTCTACCATTTTCTCCTCGATAGGTGCTACCCCAACTTTCCTTCGTATACAGTCATTTCGTATCTTATCCAATTTTGTATGACCACACATCCATCTCAACATTCTCATCTCTGCTACTCCCATCTTATACTCTTGTTGTTCTTTCAAAGCCCAACATTCACTACCATATAGCATTGCTGGCCTTATAGCTGTTCTGTAAAATTTTCCTTTAAGCTTAATAGGCACCTTACGGTCACAAATAACTCCTGTTGCTTTCCTCCACTTTAACCACCCAACTTGTATCCTATGCATAGCATCCCTATCAATTTCACCATTATTCTGTAAAATTGACCCCAAATATTTAAACTTTGATACCTCAGGGATGATTTGCTCTCCAATTTTTACCTCTGAATTATTTTTAATTGACCTCTTATTAACTTTGCAATGCATATATTCCATCTTACTTCTACTCAAACGGAAACCTTTTAATTCCAAAGTATGTCTCCATAATTTAAGTTTAGAATTGACCTCTTCTCTTGAGTCCTCAATTAAAACTATATCATCCATGAAGAGCATACACTTTGGAATTTCTTCTTGAATATGTTCTGTAAGAACATCCAAAACTAGATCAAACAAGTATGGACTCAAAGAAGATCCTTGATGTAAGCCTATTGTTATAAAGAAGTCCTTTGTCACACCTCTAGGGGTTCTCACACTTGTTGTTGCCCCCTCATACATATCCTTTATGGCTCGAATATAAGCCACACGGGCACCTTTCTTCTCCATTGCTTTCCACAATACATCTCTTGGCACTCTATCATACGCTTTTTCCAAATCAATGAAAACTATATGCAAGTTCCTCTCTTTACTCCGGTATCTTTTCATCAAATCCTTTAATAAATAAATAGCCTCTGTTGTAGACCGTCCTAGCATAAATCCAAATTAGTTTTCTGAAATATGAGACTCTTTTCTGAGTCTATACTCAATCACTCTTTCCCAAAGTTTCATGGTGTGACTCATGAGTTTTATTTCTCAATAATTAGCACAATTTTTAATATCCCCTTTGTTCTTGTATATGGGCATCAGAGTGCTCTTTCTCCATTCCTCTGGCATTTTCTTGAACCTTAAAATCTCATTAAATAACTTAATAAGCCACCAAACCCCCTTCTCTCCTAAGCACTTCCAAACTTTGATAGGAATACCATCGGGACCAATGACTTTACCATTATCTATTCTCTTAAGAGCTTCTTTCACCTCTCAACCCGGATCCTACGATAGAAATTCAAATTGAGATCATCTTCATGAGTTGTTAATCCTTCAGTATCAATAGTCATATCCAATCAATTATTGAAAAGCTTATAAAAGTAGCTCTCCCACCTTTTTTTGATATCATCATCTGCAACTAAAATTTTTCCTTCTTCATCCTTAATGCATCTTACTTGGTCCAAATCTCTTGACTTTCTTTCCCTTCTCTTGGCAATTTTGTAAATCTTATGTTCACCATTCTTTGTTCCTAAATCCTGGTAGAATTCCTAAAAAGCTTTAGATCTAGTCTCGCTCACTGCTTTCTTAGTCTCCTTTTTAGTCAATCGATAACGTTTCCAATTTTCATCGTTATTGCATAGATGCAAGACTTTGAAACATTCTTTCTTATATTTGACATTTTGATTCTAAATATATGACATTTTATAATATATAAAATAGTATTTATTATATATTTTTATAAAATATTCCTATTTAATATATCCAAATAGAGAAAAAGAAAAAGATTAAATAAGAGTAGTTTTAAAAAAATATTTAGATTTTTAGAGAAATCAAGATAATTAATTAATTTTAACTCTTATTGTTAATACACATAATTTAGTTAAAAATGTCTTATATTAAAAATGAGAGAGAGTAATTAAATTTAATGATATTTTATTAAAATATTTCTGACTTAAATATTAAAAATAATTAGTACTTTATTTATACTATTATTTTTAATAAAAAATAAAATTGTAGAAAAAATAATCAATATTTTATTAATATTTTAAAATAATAGATAAATTAAGGCATTCAAAATTTTTTTAAAGTAAAACTCTAAAACATTTAAAATTCTTCGTGATGAGAGATAAAATGAGATGATGGAGGTATCTCTCTTAGTTGCTCCATGTATCTTCTCCACAATGACGCTCAACTCAACAATGATAAATATTTACACGAGGACAAAAAAACAATTTTTAATTTGAAATGCCTCCTACCATATTTTCAAAACGCACAAACTGTACCTAAACCTGAACAAGGGCCCCAGCCATTTCTCCTCTTTGGAGCTCAACCTTCTGATACAGATAAAAATTACCAGTAAAGGTTAAAGAAGATAAATGTGAGCCTCTGCAAATTCTCTCATTGCCAGTGTTTCCAAGTCCTTCTCTCCTGACCCTAAAGAAAAGATTGATTACTACAAAAAGAACAAACCAAACCAACATTACATATCATCATCCCAAACTCACTAAACTGTCGCTACATCTGCCATCCTACAAATATGTACAGATATTTACAGATGCTAATAAATATCACAACAGCTTCATTTTCCCAGAAACATCCTATCTTGTTAGGATTAAAACGACTGACTTTCGAAGGAGAAATGGAGCATTTCTGTAATTGTATAGAGTATTCTGAGAGAGAGAGAGAGAGAGAGAAAGAAATTATTCACACATCTATCATTAATGAGTATTCAGGAATATATATACAGAGGGAGTTAGTAACTAATCTGTAAAACTAACTAAACATTCTAACTTAATTAGTTACAACTAGTCTAACTACTCTCTAACATTCCCTTTCAATTCCAAGGGTCTGTCTACTCCTAAACTTTTCTTAAAATCAGCAAATACAGAACTTGATACAGCCTTAGTTAACCCATCAGCAACTTGACTTGATGAAGGAATATGAATTACTGCTATTTCCTTCTTGATTGCTTTCTCTCGAACAAAATGTAGATCAAGTTCAATATGTTTTGTCCTAGCATGTAGGATAGGATTTGCTGTCATTAAAACAGCACCCTGATTATCACAAAGTATTTGAGGAACTGACTGTAATTGAACCTTTAACTCATATAGTAAAGATTTTATCCACATTATTTCTGCCACAGTTGAAGCCATGCTTCTGTACTCTGCTTCGGTACTAGATCTTGCTATAGTGGTTTGCTTCTTTGAGGACCACGATATCAAGTTGTTGCCAAAGTAGATACAATATCCTGTAGTGCTTTTTCTGTCATTACAATCTGCTGCCCAGTCTGCATCACAGTAGGCAAGTAGTTTTCTCTCCTTACATGGTCTTATCATCAAACCATGAGAGATAGACCCAGCTAGATACCTGAGAATTCTCTTTACTGCCTTCCAGTGTTCTTGGAGTGGTGTCTGCATAAATTGGCAAACTTTATTTACTGCAAAGCTTATCTCTGGCCTAGTGATCGTAGCATATTGCAATGCTCCCACTATAGATCTATACAACTGTGGATCATCTGCATAATTATTTCCTTCTTTAAAAAGTTTCAATCCTGTTCTCATTGGGGTGACTTCACCTTTCGCATTTATCATGCCAGCTTTCTTTAGTATATCTTGAATATACTTGGCTTGAGATAGATTTAATACTCCATCTTTTTGCCACTTAACTTCAATGCCTAGGAAATAGTTAAGCTTTCCTAGATCCTTGAGTGAGAATTCTTTATTAAGATCTACCTTCAACTTAGAAATCTTGAGAGAAGAGGTTCCTGTGATAATAATGTCATCAACATAGACCAACACATAAGTTGTTTCTTCTTCAGTGACCTTGATGAACAAAGACTGATCACACTTGCTGCTATAAAATCCCAGTTTCTGTAATGCTGAAGCAAGTCTCTCAAACCATGCTCGAGGAGCTTGCTTTAGACCATAGAGTGCTTTGTCAAGTTTACAAACCAGATTCTTGTTTGAGTGTTCAAAACCTTCTGGTTGCTGCATATAGACTTCTTCATGTAAATACCCATTAAGAAAAGCATTGTTGACATCTATTTGGTGAATATCCCAATGCTGAGATATAGCAACTGATAGAACAAGCCTTATGGTCACAGGTTTGATCACAGGACTGAAGGTTTCATTGAAGTCAAAACCTTCTCTTTGATGGAAACCCTTTGCCACCAATCTAGCCTTGTACCTAGCCACACTACCATCAGCATTTCTTTTCACCTTGAACACCCATTTACACCCTATAGCCTTTCTATTAGAAGGCAATTCGACAAGATGACAGGTTTTATTTTTCATCAAAGCTGAGTATTCTTCATTCATAGCTTGAGTCCACTTAGTAGTTGCTAAAGCTTCTTCAGTTGTTGAAGGTTCAATCTCAGTTTCAACTAGTAACACTTTTGGCTTGAAAATACCATTCATTGATCTTGTAACTATACTTCTCTGAGGAGGCTGAGACTGTAGAGCTATAGGCGCAGTACAACTATGAAGCTGTTGTTCTACATTTTGCTGTATAGAACTAGGAGTAGTAGAAGCATCTGTATCATTTGAAGAAGAGGTTGTTAAGAGCTGTTCAACTGCTGTTGCTGTATCTGCTATTGCTTTATTTCTGCAAGAAGTAGAACTTGCAAAGTGACTTATATTAGTAGCATTACACTGGACAGTAACTGGTTTAGGTGGAATTTTGGGAGGTATAGCTAGAGGTAAAGAATTTTCAAAAGTAGTACGAAGAGTGGTAGGAGTTGTAGTTTTGATTAAGGTTTGGTATGGAAAACTGTACTCATTAAATGTTACATCTCTGGAAAAATACATTCTTCCTTTCGGATCCCAGCACTTGTAGCCTTTGTGAACTGTATTATACCCAAGAAAAATACATTCTGTAGATCTATACTCCATTTTATGAGTATTGTATGGCCTAATGTGAGGAAAACAAGAACAGCCAAACACCTTTAGTTGTTGATAATTAGGACTCTTGCTATATAACTTTTCATAAGGTGATATACCACCTAAAACCTTTGAAGGCAATCAATTAATAATAAACACAGCAGTTTGAAATGCATCAGTCCACAAAGATAATGGAAGAGAAGCATTAGCTAGAAGTGTAAGACCAACTTCTGTTATCTGTCTATGCCTCCTTTCAGCAAGTCCATTTTGTTCATGAGTGTATGGACAACTTTGTCTATGAATAATCCCATTTCCAGTTAAAAATTGAGAAATCTTTTTATACTCAGACCCACAATCTGACTGAAACATCTTAATTTTAGCATTTAATTGCAGCTCTACCATTGACTTAAAATGCAAAAATGCTTCATATGCATCAGATTTTGCTTTTAAAGGATAAAACCAAGTATATCTAGTACAAGCATCAGTAAAATGAATATAGTATAGACATCCATCTAACGATTTCTTTGGTGAAGGACCCCATAGATCTGAATGTATGAGTTGTAATGGTTGAGAATAAACTGTCTGAGATGATATAAATGGCTGCTTATGTGATTTACCCAGACAACAAGCATTGCAAAAGTCAAAAAATGATTGTTTATTATTTGAAATATTACACTTCTTCATGATTTCAGATACAATCAGAGAAGAGGGATGTCCTAGTCTATTATGCCACACCCTAAAAACAGAATGTTTTTCCTTTATATTTGAATTACTAGTAGCTGTAACAAGAGCTGAAGAAAAATCTGAACTAATCTTGTCTGAAGGCTTAGCAGAATGCTTGGTGATCTGAACCTTGACTGAAGGCTTTGAAATTCTTACAGGATATAGACCTTTTCGAACTCGTGCTCTCATCAACACCTTATTAGTCTGACGGTCCTTAATCAAACAAATATTAGAGTACAGTTCAATCAATATATTGTTATCACAACAAAGTCTAGACATGCTAAGTAAGTTCTTTTTTATGGCAGGAACATGAAGAACACGGGAAAGTTTGAGTAAAAAATTTTTACATGTTATAAAAGATTGTCCAGTGCAATGTACTGATAAACCAGAACCATCACCAATATAGACTTTTTCAGAATTAAAACAACCTGTTTTGTTCACCAAATTCCCTTCATCATGAGTTATATGTGCACCTGCTCCTGAGTCAAGATACCAATCAGGATCTGCAACTGATTCTGATGTTGCAATCAAAGCTGAACTATAATCTTTCCCTCCTTGCTGCTTCGAATCATTCTTTTCATTTAGACATAAGGCTTGAAAATTTTCATCAAACCTATACCAGCAATTACCAGCAGAATGTCCACCTTTGTTGCAAATCTGACAAACAATTCCTGCATTTCTTTGACTAGTTGATTTTCCTACTCTTTCTCTTCTTGCACCTCTATTTCTTCCACCACCACGACTGTTTACCCTTCCACCATTTGAAGGTTGAACAAGATTTGCTGCAACGATAGTGGCTCTTGTGTTCCTCTCAATTCTTGCCTCTTGAGCGAGAAGTAGTGACTCTATATCGTCAATTGTATAAGGTTCAGCTCTTGTTGTTATAGCAGTAATAAAAGGGTCATATTCCTCTGGAAGCCCATCAAAAATATGCTCAATGTGATCTGCTTCAGAAACAGGATTTCCTACTGCTGCTAAGGCATCTATTGTGCCTTTGATTTTGAGAAGATATTCATTCGCTGAAAGATTTCCTTTCTTGATACCCTTCAATTGAGTTTTCAGTTGTTTCACTTTTGCTTTTGTCTGTGAGGCAAAGTGAGCTTGAATCTTTTCCCACACTTGAAGCGAAGTCTCACAACCAACAGTTCTTGTAAGAATTCCCTCTGACATCGAGCATAGCATCCAAGACATGAGCAATTGATCTTGTTTCTGCCAATCCAGAAAATCTGGATTTGTCGTGAAACCATCTTCATCTTCTTCGCTTGTAACAAATCTCGGCGGTGGCTTCACTGACTTGTCAATGAATATTTGAAGGTCGTGCCCTCGAATTGCAGAATTAATCTGCTGTTTCCATAGCAGATAGTTGGTTTCTTCAAGCTTGACTGAGATTAGATGAGTAAATGTGACGATGTCCTTTCTCTGAGCAGTGCTTGCTTGTCTGACGGAGCAAGTTTGAGTAGAGTTTTCCATGATCGGTGATCGCTGCTCTGATACCATGTAATTGTATAGAGTATTCACAGAGAGAGAGAGAGAAAGAAATTATTCACACATCTATCATTAATGAATATTCAGGAATATATATACAGAGGGAGTTAGTAACTAATCTGTAAAACTAACTAAACATTCTAACTTAATTAGTTACAACTAGTCTAACTACTCTCTAACAATTTCACTGTAACATCATCATCCTCGTATTACATGTCGTCTGGTCCACTCATCTCTCTCATTTTTTTCACAAGTTTTACGGGATCCTAACCCCTTATCTTCGTCATCACCATTGCCGTTTCCTACGCTTCTCTCTGATCCTTCGTTTTCGGCGAGGCCGTCGATGTTCTCGGCAGTATGGTCAGGCGGAACCTCACCATCAGTCTCCAAGCACTCAACCCTCCTTCTCAATTCACCTAACTCCCTCTCCATCAGAAATAGCCTCTCTTTCAGGGTCAAGTTCTCCTCTTCCAGCTGAGAAATATGGGTGTCCTGTTCATCAACTCTGTTCTCCAGTACACTAGTCTGATCGTCGCCACCGGTGGAACTTGGATATATCATTTCGAATCTTCTTACATCATGGTCCAATCTCCTCTCCACTTCCACGAGCTCTTCTTCCACGTCGCTGTCACTTGACGCGCCGCCGCTGTGGTTATCGGACCTGACATCCTCCTCGTCGCCTTTAGGTGACCCAGACCGAAGTCGAATTAAACCCTTCATTGAGCCGTACCCATCGACTCCCCACTCTTCCTTTGCCATGTCAACCAAAACCTCCCTTGCCGGCGAGAACATCGGCGTTGTGAGAATCGCCGGCGTGACGGGACACGGCGAGACCAACGAAGCAATACCGCCGAATTTCTTGGCACGAATCAGGAACGAAGTGGTATTCCGCGGAGCAAAGGGAGCGAATCTTGAATTGAACTTCCTCTTGGGGTGAAATCGACGACCTTTCAATCGATTCTGAAATTGCAAATCGCTCTGGCTCGCGGGTTTGTATCCGTGACCCACTGGAGCCCCGAGTGGGTCGACTCGGCGAAATTCCTTCAGCTTATCGGGTTTGCTCGGCTCCCGGTTGGCCCAACCCGGAGGCTTGGTCTTCTCGGACGGGGCGTTGAATATTACCGGCCGGTGAGATAACACGGCGGTGCTGTCCGGCGGGAACCGTGGCGGAAGCCGTGGAGGCCAAACGACGTAGTTTTGGTGGTTCTGCAAGATCTGAGAATGAGCCATGTGTTGGGAGTGGTCGTTCATGGCAACCCAGAGAGCAAATGGATCTCTGGAGTTTAAAAATCGTTGGAAAGTTCAGAACTTAAACACAAAACGTCACCGTTAGAGAATAAGAGAGAAGTATTTCGGAAATATGAAACCCTCATTCCCATTAATTGATTCTTTTTAATGCATGAACTATGAATGAATTCGGTGGGCACAACAAAAAGATGTCTAAGATTCTGGTAGCGGGAGGAAGAGGAAGATAACGAAGAAAGATAGACAGAGGGGTTGATGGTTGAGATGAACAGTCGGATTTGAGTTTAATGTTTTGAACGGAGGGAGATGGGATGACTTCTGTATTTGATCAATGGACGGCAAAGTAGAATCGCAGTATTTGGTGAGGTTGATAGGGGTGGTGTCCCATCACTATCGAATAACTTATTTTATATCCTGCTGGATTCAACTTTAAGCCCAATGTGTTACTGTAGAAGCATTTTTAAAAGAATGGATGAATTGGAATGAGAATGAGAGTGAGAATGAGGACGATAAAATATGACTGATGCATTGGAATGAATGAAAATGAGAATGAGAGTGAGAATAAGGACGATTTATATGATTTGTTAGAAAAAAATATATGAAATTCTAATAAAATAATATTTGGCATAATAAAAATATAAAAAAAAACTCAAAATTGAAAAACATCCCGTCTTTCCTTCCCTCAATTTCATAATAAATTGTACCATTTCAATTTTCACCATTTTAACTATGGAAAGATTAGATTGGAGCATTTGTCTCTCTTAGGGCCGAGGCCCGAGGCCCAGATATTTTAGGTCGGGCTGGGTCAATAGAGGATTGGATTGGATTGGATCTCGAGTAAGTCACAGGCCCTTATTAACCCGATCTGGTATGAATGATTTTTTCAATTTTTTTTATTTGTTAAAAATATTAAAATAATTTTATATAATTTTTTTCTTCATTTTTCTCACGTAATAAATGAATTTTATAATTATAGTAGATACATTTTATTATTCCAATCTTTAATCTTATTTCCAAAATTTAAATTTATTTCTTAACTTAATATTATATAAAAATAAATAATATATAATTGTTGAGTATTTATAATTTTGATAAATGTTACTACTTAACCCAATATTATTTCCTATAAAAATATATTTTAAATGAAACTAATTATATTTTTTATTAAAAAATTAAATTAACTTATTTTTTATTTTCTTTTTATTTTATATTTTTATACCGGACGAAACTCAGCCCTATATTGGCCTAGTCTCGGCCCGATGAAGCACCGGACCATCCCGAGCCAAGCTGAGCCATGGGCTAGTTTTTCTAGCCTGGGGGTGTTCCAAGCCGGACATTAGGCCAATGTGATGCTCGGCCTTACCCGTTTCGACCCGTGAGCACTCCTAGTCTCTCATGTTATTCCCACGTTGATTTTTACACTCTCTTGTTAACGATCGGACCAAATCAATCCAGGTAATCACTAGTTTTTCCCATTTTTTCTCTCCTTTCTGTTATACCAAAGGGAACCTAAATAAAGTATTATTAAAAATATTTTAAGTGGTATTTTTTTTATAAATCAAAATATATCAATGATATAAATTATAAAAAAATTGGACAAAAAAATGTGTGACTCATTTTAGATTCCATCTAAACATATCAAGCCTACTATATTATTGAGCCTAAATGACAACAACTATCATTGAGTATTTTTTATTTACAAAATTCAAATACATGACTTTATTTAAAAGGAATCAAGTCTCATTCACTGGACTTAATCTTGTTAGTAAAGTTAGTTTCTTATATAACAATGGTTGGATCCTATTGGAGGGATTTGAAAACTCTTAATTAAGGTCAAACTAATAAATTAAAAAAATTATGTTATGTGAATCGAATACCATGCAATTATTAAAAAAATATAAATGATACATATACTTATTTAGAAATATTTATGTTCATTATTCATATAATATAGCAAATATTAAATGTACTTTGGAAAATATAAAATAATTTTGAGTTTTAAAACAAATTAATTTTATTATTTTTACTTCAAAATAAATAATATTAAATAAAATTTTTTTAAAAAATTGATAAGGTGTTTCTTAAAGAAATAAATATTATTTTCAAAAGGTTTTTAATTATTTAATTTACGAGTGCATGTATGTTTTGACCCTCCGTATATTTATAAAATTTCATGCAATACAAGACCCTCACCCAATCATCTAATTATTATTATTATTATTATTATTATTATTATTATTTAATAACATGGCAAGTTCGGTTTGTGCTAACTTGAGAGCAAAAGAACACCCTTCAACTAACTCCAAAAACTTGTTGAGGTAGTACGTATTCCTCATAGCAACCCTACCAAATTTGTAATTTCGCAATTCCCCACAAACAAAATTATTAGGCAGATTCGGTTTGGAAAATATAAAAATAATAAAGCAGCTTATTAGCATATGCTAAAACTAAATCAAACGGAATTTCTAGGTAAATTTATTTAGTTTAAAATACAAGTTAATAGTAAAATAAAGCATGTTAAAAGTGAGACTTTGATTGACAAGCTTATATAATCTATTTGTAATTAACTCGATCATCAGTCATTTATCAATTGAACTTGTCTAAATTTTTCTTGCCTTGCAACTACAGCCATAAAGGGTGCCTTGTAAGCAAATGTCAACCCACAGAGCATGCTCCAAATTTCAGGATGATCCAGCTTTGGCACACAATTCCTCAACTCAAGTTTCTCTAGTGACATCGAGTCTCTTGTTAACTTAATACAATACCAAGAAAATAAAATTAGCTATTAAGGTGGGAAAATAATTTCTAACTAGTTTGGGAGCAACGTTAAACCATGGATTTTCTACCAATATTAGCAACAAATTTAATGGATATTCAAGTAAGATTGATCATCTTCCCCTAAAAGTTAGTTATTAAAATAGGAAAACTGCTCTATTTAAATATCCCACTAAATATTCCATACTATTCAATATGAAATTTGAGTATTTTATACCATCAAAATCTCTATCAAAATTCAACCCCTTTCAGGAACATATTATAAATGATATAACCAACTACACGTGAGTAAAGCCATTATATTATTAATAGTCCCTAGCTAGCTACTCAACAAAGACCTTCTCTCACAAGGTGAAATAAAAGTTGAAGCTGTTAGCCCTCTTTCTTGTACTCTTTAATGTCCAATGCCTGCTTTAATATTACCCTTGGAAACTAGTGTGTGTTAGTAATCTGAGCCTAAACATCTATATATCATTAGCATTTGGTAGTACATGCATGCTATAATGACAAGGTGGGGAGTTAGTAATCTGAGCCTAAACATCTATATATCATTAGCATTTGGTAGTACATGCATGCTATAATGACAAGGTGGGGAGGATATTATACCTTTCATATAAATACTTCTAGGGGTGAACAAGCTGGCCCGGTGTCCGATTGGCCCAATTTGACCTGACCACGTCAGACCAATCGGGTCGGGTCAACTTTTGGGCTAGGCCTGGCCCAACCAATATATATATATCTATATATTTTTTTTAATTATTTTATATATTTTAATTAATTTTATAAAATTTTTATTCTTCATGTATCTAATATAATATATTTACTATGTAAATATTATAAAAATATTTTAAAATTTTAATGTTTCAAATTTTTTTTAAATTTTGACTTAGTTTTTTACCTTAATATTTATGTAAAAATAATGTATAATGGTTAAATATTCATAAATTTTAAAAAATTTTATTTTTTTTCTAATATTATATTTTAAGAAAATCTATTTTTAAGTATAAATAAGTATATTTTTTATTATTAAATAATTTTTTTATTTTTTAACTTTTTTTAAAAAATATATATAGTATCGAGCCAACCCAGGACTGGCACGAAGAACATTGGGTAAGGGTCAAACCCGACCCGACCCATGTTCATCCCTAAATATTTCACAAATAATTGAAAATTAAGACAAAAATTACCCTTGCCTAGCTCAGTAAGAATGGGAGCCACGACCGCTTTCACTTTGGCTCCTGCAATAGTCATAACGATACATCAGATTATGAAGAAACTTCATAAATAGAAAGCTGTTACCTACACATGTAAAGTGGGCAAAAGAATTAAAGGAGCAAATGAAAACCTCGACCAGTGGAAAATTGGATGATAAAGCTGAAAATAACAAGAAAAATCTTAATCAAAATCAAACAGAAAGCTTCAAATTCTTCGCTCTTCACCACAACATTTTTACAAACTTACCTTGCCGCTATTAACGTACACAACATAAGCGACTGTATTGTTTATTAGTCGTACTATTATTAAAAAGAATCTATAGGCAGCTATACTAATTATTAGTCATAAAGAATGTAACTTATCTTTAATCTCTTACTGGATTCAAAATTTGTTTTTAATTTAATATGATATGATCAAAAGATTAGTAATAGAAATAATATTAAAAAGTGGTAAAATGATATTAAAAATAATTTAAGTTTAAACTTTAAATATTCAGCTGAAAATTTTAAAAATAGAAAATTGTATAAAAATTTAATTAAATTATAAAAATAAAAAGTAATCAATATGTCAATATTAATATCTATATATTTCATTTATAATATAAAATTTATAACAAATCACGTTATTTATAGAAACGTTTATTTTTTCTTAGATTTTTTGTACAAGAACACATACCTAGTTTAACATAATTAGATCCTTCATAATTGGAGATATAGTCTATTAGAATTTTTTTCAAAGAAAATTTTTTGTATAATTTCTGACCATATATTTCAGTATATTTAGTTCACCTCATGAGTGAAATTATTAACAAATTAATAATTTTATTTTAAAAAATACTTTTTTTGGTGAGCAAAAATAATTTTTTATTTGGCTTTTTTATGTCTTGCTAAATCGTAACAGATTAATATAGTAACAATTTGCTCCAGCTCTGCAAGGACTTGAAATTATGAGAATCTTCTCGTAGACTAGAGATTTACAGCACGAAACGTCGCCGGTGAGAGGAAAGAAAACGGGATTAAGGAGAAAAGCGTATCATTTGCTTAAAATTACAACTGGGCGGCAATCTCACAGCTCTGAGTTTCCCTGCATAGCAGCCCCTTTTATCTTCAAATTATCCGTATGCACCGAATCCAACTCTATATATAAATAAATATATGTATATTCTCGCTTTGGACTTTTGCTTTTGGACACATGTTCAAGGGTCCCAAAAACCCGAGGTTCTTACGATTCTCACTTCCCCATGTCTCCCGTCGCCCGTCTCTCTGTTCTCGATAAGGAAAATTGAGTCTTTATCTTATCTTCAGGTGATTGATCTTTTATCTTTAAAAGGAAAAAAAAACTGTGCTTTTTATTTTATCTTTTCGTTTTCCTCATATTTTTGTATCTGCGTCTTCCATTATCACAGAAACCAGGATGAGGCGCTGCTTATCTAAATTAAATGAATGGCGTTTTGGGTTCAAACAATCAAATTTGTTCCTGGTACGAGCTTTTTCTAATTTTTGTTTTTTATGTTTTGCTAGCTATTTTTTTTAAATCTTATTTAATGTTTATTTATTTACTCTGTTATGGAGATGGTCAAACTATATTATTTAATGGATTTACTGGATGAAAACTCTTGGATCATATGAACAATAAACTTGTACGAAGTGTCCAAACCAAATTCTGGTAAGTTGCAGTCAAGATAAGTAGTCCCCTGAGTCTATCAAGAACATGCAATCCACTTATCCAGTGCAGTTCAGTGACTCAACTTCTATGTTTTTTGTTGCTTCTAATTATTTTCACTTGATAACACCCTACACACTTCCAATTTTTATGTTTTGTATTACTTGTATGTTACATGCACTATCTTGTACACTAATGCTTTTAAGAATATCTGACAGGTCTCTCATCAAGCATGCTCACCTCCTCAAATAAATTATTGATGTGTTGTATGATAAGCCCACCCCCCCCCCCTTCTCTCTCCTCCCCCTCCTTTTACCAACTGTTTTAATTTATGATATTTGGCCAACATTCATATGGAACCCCATTCTTTGGCTGAGCAGAATTCTTGTAGTTTAATGGAATTTGATGTATCATTATCATATTTTTTTTTTATCCAATTTTAAGTTGATGGAAGAGCTTCTTCTTCTTTTTTTTTGTGTGCGCGCGACTTTCCTGAAACCTTATAAGGTAAACCTTCCATTATAAAACTAGGATTATGACATTACCAAATGGGGTCTAATTTCAGTGTGGATCACTTCCTGGATGGGGAAATTGCGGAGATTAAAAAGCAGGGCTGCTGGTTCACTCTGTATTAATTACTTGTTTTAATGAATACATGAATTGGGTCTCTTTTAGTGCCCCCACTTGAATGCTTGATGATACACATTAGCATTCAATTAAGAACTGATCTAGTATCCTAGATTGTTTTCTTGTGTGTTAATCTGGGTTGTGGGCAATGCTAAATTTTGTAATGGAAATAAATCTAGCTGACACTACTAATAATACAGTTATAACAGGTAAACTCTGAGATAGGATCTTTTTGTGCCTCCAGAAATAGTAATGGACAAGCTTTATTCAGTGGAATTGTGAAGGAATATGCAGCAAGAATGTATGCCACGTCTTGTGCTACATATTTTGAAGATCAGCCAAAACATAATTCTAACTCTGATATGCTAGTAGATTCGTTTGGAAGGTTGCACACCTACTTAAGGATATCCCTGACAGAGCGTTGCAATTTACGGTGTCAGTACTGTATGCCAGAAGAGGGCGTAGAGCTCACTGCTAGCCCTAAGCTTCTAACAAAGACTGAGATAATGCGATTAGCAAATCTTTTTGTAAGCTCTGGAGTGAACAAAATCCGTTTGACTGGTGGGGAACCAACTGTCAGAAAGGATATTGAAGCCATATGTTGGGAGTTGTCAAACTTGAAGGGACTAAAGACATTGGCCATGACTACTAATGGTATAACCCTTGCAAGAAAACTTCCTAAGCTGAAAGCATATGGACTTACTTCTGTGAACATCAGTTTAGACACTTTGGTACCAGCAAAGTTTGAGTTTATGACAAGACGCAAAGGACATGAAAAAGTAATGGGTTCAATTGATGCTGCCATAGACCTTGGATATAATCCAGTTAAGGTAACTTTTGGTCTTATTTATTTATATTTCCCAAGACATTCACTTTGATCACCTTCCGTCAAGTAGTTACCCTTTTGCCAAATTATTGAATCATTCAAGTACATTGTATAGCCTTCTATATGGGATTCTTCTTGTTTAAGGGCTCATAACTTCTTAAAGTTTTATGTCACTGAGGAATGGATTTTAAGCTGTTTGGTATGCTTACATTATCTTACAGGTCAACTGTGTTGTAATGCGTGGATTCAATGATGATGAAATTTGTGACTTTGTTGAGTTGACACGTGGAAAGCCAATTAATGTTAGATTTATTGAGTTCATGCCTTTTGATGGAAATGTGTGGAATGTCAAGAAACTTGTACCCTACTCAGAAATGTTGGATACAGTGGTAAGGTAGAACTCTGACTGGTGATCTCATTAGATTTTTGAAGTTGACCCCATATTTTTGTGATCATTGTTATCAAACAGGTGAAACGATTTACAGGCTTAAAGAGACTTCAGGATCACCCAACAGACACAGCCAAGAATTTTGCAATAGATGGGCATCAGGGTACAGTTTCATTCATCACATCAATGACTGAGCATTTTTGTGCTGGTTGCAATAGATTGCGATTATTAGCTGATGGAAACTTCAAAGTTTGTTTATTTGGTCCTTCAGAGGTATGCCCTATTCTAGCTGTTAAGATTACACATGCACACTGCATGTCACTTGAATTTTGTCTTGTCATGTGATGATGTTAACTTGACTAGAATTTGTGATTTTGGATGGATTTAGAATCATTAATGTGATCTAGCAAATCAGGGAGGGTGCAGTTGATGGTGGCAGAAAAAACTTGTGGACTTTCTAGGTCTATCTTGGGTTTTGAACAGTATAATTAAGAAAAGCAGTCCAGCATTTACGGAGTTGGTATTAAAGGCCTATGAATTTTGGCTAATGTTATTGCTAATTGAAGAAATTAGATGGAGAAATTTAGGGAGAGTTCACCGGTCTCTCATCCTCCTTCTATTATTAATACTAGTTAGGGCTACATCTAGGTAAAGATCCACCCCAAGATATTAGGGATCTCTGCTTTATTCAAAAAATTAAAAAAGATACTTTATCCTAACTAATATAGATAATAACAGACTGTTAACAATAATAATAAAGAATAAATAATAACTAGCGACACTAATCTTTAGCATTGTAGGGCTTTGAAGCACATATTAGATTCAGTACTGTTAGCTGCTTTAAGTGGAGTAGAGTTCTAGCAGTTTGTCTTATTATCAAACAGATAATAGACAGTTTTAAATCAGAGCTTTGAACTACTGGATTCTATTGTTGGTCCTGAATTCTTAGATATGATGAGTTCTTGATTTTGGAATAAAAAGAAAACTATAAAAAAAACTCATATTGACCAATGTAAATATTAAAATATTGTTTGCAAATTATTTAGTCTTAACTGTACCCTGCAAAATGTGGAGTGGATTTGTCAGAATTGGAAAATTCATTCCTCTGGTACTTTTAGGGTTGACTGCTCAATTTCTTGTCCCATTTTCTTTTCTGATTTATTATAGTGCATATGATGGAATCTTCTATTCATATTTTCTGGATACATGTGCAATCCATTCAACAAGTAAGTTTGCACAACCACTTGATTGGTTCATTCATATCTTGTTGGCTGCAGACAATACTCCTATCTTTTCCTGGCTAAAATTCCTAGGCATTTCCTGTAATATTTTCGTTTAGAAGATGATGGTCTTTTAGATTTAATCATCCAAAATCTACTTAAGTTCACACATTTCTGCTCATTTATATTTTCCTCTTCGTTTATGCTTATCTGAGATTCAACTTGCACGCATCTCTTATGGATTTTTCTTTCTTGGAGGTTGATAAGGATTCACTTTTCACTTGATGCTAATGAGTTTTATAGCTATTCCATTATTAATTCAGGGTAAATTTTGCTTGGCTTTCTGTATAAAGGCAATTGACAAAAACAATGAAAATCTTCTTCATTAAAATTTGACCAAGTTGTGTCCTGTCTGATTTCGGCTAAGAAATTCTGTTTGGGAGCAATTGCTAGATATTCTTATATGCTCTGATTCTCTTGCAGGTTAGCTTAAGAGATCCCTTGCGAAATGGTGCTGAGGATCATGAGCTTAGAGAGATAATAGGGGCAGCGGTATGCACTTCTAATTATTATTGCTAAGATTTATAAATATTCTATTAGCCTTACCAAAGCTTCATGTTCCCATTTGCACTAGGTCCAAGTATAGTTTGTTAATATGATGCTTATGCAACATGGTTTCATACTTTCATCATACATACAGTCTTCAAATCAGATATTACTTTCTATATGGCTTTGTAACTAAAAATGTTGGTCATATACTACTTAAAATTCTGGCCAAAAATATATGCTACTTAAAGTTATATAGGACAAAATTCCAGTGTGGTTTTCAAGTGTTTGTTATCAAATTTTCTTAGAAAAATATGGCAAATAGATATTTTTTACAGTTTAACATCACATTTTTAGGTCTTTCAAAAAATTTCCCCCACTTTGTCATGTTTGTAATGAAGGACCTTAAACAAACGAGAAGGAACTGTCCCTAAATTTTGTCCACTTACATAACAAACTTAGGTGGTTGAACTATTATAGGCATCTTGTACTATCATGTTTCTAAGTAAGTAGTTCATGTTTTTTCATATATGTAGGTGAAGAGGAAGAAAGCTTCACATGCTGGAATGTTGGACATAGCAAAGACAGCAAATAGGCCTATGATCCATATTGGTGGATAAGGTCTGGTCATCTAGGCTGTATATTTTTATGATCAATGTCATGCATTCAATCTATAAGTTACTCGGATATAGTTTATTTGCTTCTGATTTTGGGTATTTTATAACCAAAGATCATCATATATGAGGCAATGAAATAAGGCAGAGCAGCCCTGGGAGAAGCAGCCGCAGTTGGAATCTTGGCTAAGCTTTCATTAATGGTCTTTCTCACTGTATATAGGGGGAAGTCATTAATTTGTTCCTTTTCCCCCCCCTCTTTTGGGGTCAGGGATGCCTTGCCCAAACTTAATGGCTACCCCAAGAGATTTTATGGGCAGCACTATCTAGGTTTTGTTTGGAAGCTGGTTTGATTTTGCACTAAAATGTTATGGCTTCCAATTATGTCGTATAATTCACTTGTTTGTGGTCTCTGATGCCATTTGTATCAATCCTCTGTGATCTATCTGAGTTTTATCAATGAATAAGGATATGATTTGAAGCAAAAAGAACCTATATGTTATAGCAAGAACAATCAGTACTGAGCTATAGCTGTTGACCGAACTTCCTGTCTTTAAATCTACACTTCTACCTTTAACACCTATTCAGTTAACTAGTTATGATTCTTATATGTAAGAAATACCAAAAGATCAAAGTTGATTGACTGGCATGTCCGAATCTTTGACCTTTGGTAGTTTACAAGCTGAGCTTAAAACACAAGTTTGGTTATTGTCTCTGTCTCATTCATGGAAGCTGCAGCAAAAATGAATTTGTACATGATAGGTTATGTGGATTCAGGGGAAGAAAATGTTGCACCTTTTCATCTAGGGTGTCTAGCTTTTTGGCCAGAACTGGAATATCTGATAGTGTAATAAATGAACTGTTTGTGGATGATTTATTTTGTTCATAGTTGCTTCATTTTGGAGATAAAAAGATTCTAATAAAGATTTGGTTTACAAAAGTTAATACAATGTACGTTATGTCAATTATAAAGAGACATAAATAAATTAAATATTTTGTTTGAAATTGAGCTTGACATATTTTTTATATTGATCTTATTTCTTAGATGGATGCGAATGGACACAACGGTAGCATCAAATATAAATCTGTCCAGTAATGCTAAATAGTAATGCTAAGCATAAGTAAAAGATCCTGCCTCAGTCACATTAAATCCACCACTCACTCTTCATTAACAACAATAAATCAATTATTCACCAGAACATAAAACTCATCCAAAAAGAAAATGGACATAGTCGGGATAAACTGAAAAAGTTAAGAGTAAATAACGTGTTAAATGCCGAGCGATTTTTTTATTTAAATAAGAGTAGAATTTTTAAAATATCATGTTTTTTTTTATTTTAAATACTAAGTGAGTTTTACAGTTGTCAAGTTGCCTATTTCTGTAGCTTTTTACAGTTGGAAAGTTTTCTATATAGCCCTAAACAACTGTGTATCAGGTCGAACCTAATAAAGTTTGCTACATGGACACTGATAATTGCTTAAATGTTGCAAAAGCTTGGATTGGTGGTTTCTGGGTAGGTTAAGTCTCAAAGAACAAAGTAATAAAGCAAGGTTCGTGTGTGTGTGTGTCTGTGCGTGTGTGTGCACTCACTGTTATATTTGTGCATCAAAAAGGAGCCAATGGGAGTTAATAAATACAGAAGCACTACATCAGAAGTCAGAAGAAAGGTCATATAATCATCTCTTAGGTTAATCTTGGCTATATATACTCACAGACACAAATAAGGAGACAGACAAAATTAACGAGACAGCAGAAGAAATTAATTAAATTACACTACAGGCATAGTACTTAGCTCTTCCATGAAACAATCAAATTCTGAGAAACCTTCAAGGAAACCACCACTGTACTTTTCATTTGACCTTGATGACCTTCCCCACACCTCACCATCACCATCGTCATTGTCATGTTCTCCTTCTTTCTTGATCCTCAAACCATTATGCAGACCCAGAAACTCTTGTTGTTCTCCTTCTTCCATAATCATCCTCTGCTTGGTTTGAAAACCCATCATTGGATCTAATCTGGTGGGAGGGGTCTTTGTTTTTCTCCTACCACCGCCTTCTTCTTCATCTTCAGGTTTTCCAGTGAGCCGCTGAACAAGCTCTCTGAAATTTGCAGCATCAGTTTTGATAATCTCAGGAGCATACACGTGGATTATCCTGATCTTTGGCTTGAACTTAGAGATCATGTGTGAACTTGTTCCAACTCCCAGCCTAGACGATGGAGGTGGTCGTGGTGGCGGTGGCGCTGAACTTAGATAACTTGTGCTTGACTTTGTCATCTCTTCTGATTTTGCAACTCACAGAGAAACGTGCAGGCTAGCTAGTAGGTGGTTGAGATTCTATATGTTGAAAGAAGAGTAATTTGAAACTAAAATAAAATGAAAACAAAAAACTGGAGCTCTTTTGTTTTCTAAAAGAACTAGTTTCATACCTTTAAGCTCCCATGAGGCTGGCTTTTGGAAACTAAGATTGTGTGTGTCTATACACACACACACATATCACCAGTTTGATCCTCAATGAAGGGATATAACAAGAGAATAAAATTTGGTACTACCTACTCACCAACAACATGTGGATTGAGTCCTTGGTAATATTGCACCCCACATAAATAAAAGGTTTAGTTTTTAAGAGTCACATAACACATAATCAAATAACACAAAGAATCTACGGACCAGAGCGGTTGGTTAAAGTGGTTTGACGCTTATTTCTCTTAAGTAAGCTATCAAGTTCGAATCCTATATATGAAAAAAAATTACTAAAAGAACATTATACTCAAAATGATCTAATCAACTAGATTCAGATTAATTAAGTTTACTATTACTTTCGAAAACCAATTGATATAACAGAAATTTAAAATATTGACATGTATTAATGAAGTTTGCCTTGTGAAATACTAATTTTTTGGGTTAATTTTTTATTAACTCATGATATAGTCAGGTCGTATATTAAATTAGATATATTAATTAAGTATTTACCTAATTGCAAAAAAGAAAGAGACATGACGAATCTTATTTGGACCATACCTTACATAATACAATACTGTCAAGGATTAATATTGAATGCACTAATATATTTTGCAAATTGCATTATTTATCGGATAATGCATCAAATAAAAAAGAGACATGAGTCATATATGTTCATGTTCATTAAGCTCAACTCTTTTCACACTCAGTTTGATCTCGTTTTGCCAAATGTCAACCTAATGATGAAAATTGAATTCATTTTGTTTGTTTCTTTGTTCAAAATGATTGTTTACATTTTGTGATTTTGGTGGCCATACAGCATTGAATTGAATAATAATATAAGTACAAGTTGCGTTTATAATTCACAATTAATGTCCATGTGATATAATATTCCTATTAATTAGTCAGTTAATTAGTTAATTAATTTAATTTGGTTGGGTGTTCATTGACCAAGACTAGAGGCTCAGCAGATGAGGTCAGAAATGGCCTTTTCCTTTGGAAAACACTAACCCGGAACACATATTCTCACTTATTAAACCTTTTTATAAATCAGAAACTATCTTTTAAATTCTAAGAGTTGATCTGGCAAGTAGAGAGGAATATAATTATGAATTGGATGTACTGTAAGAGATTCAATTTTAATATCTTCATTTTAGTATGAGTAACCTATCTTTGATTAAATTAATTAAAAAATGTGTATGAGATTAACATTTTTAAAATTAAATTGATTCTGAAATTGATAGAAATATTGGTTTACTGTTTGTTAATCTAACCGTTATTGATGGTGAAAAAAAATCTAACGGTTATTGAATCATTAATAATTGTATATATTTTAAATTTTATATATTAAAAATCTCCTGTAATATAAAAAAGTTATGGAATAATATGAAAAATGTTTAAGGGACATGTTATAATTTAAAAAAAAATTTCAAACATAATGATAGTCAACTATTAGACGTTGGCTAAGTATTATTTATATATCTAAATAAAAATTATGTATATTTAAAGTTTTAAAAACGGAAAACTAAAAAATAAACATAAACTAATATGCATCTAAATTGACTTAGAAAATCAAATGTGAAAAAAAAAACTCCTCGTAGGATTAAAAATTATCAATTTAAGCATTAATGTGAGAGCTTTCATAAAATTACAAATATTTCAATTCAAAGAATAATTTTTTTTTGGCCAGAATTCAAAGAATAATCAATCTTTGTTCTTTTAGGTTGAGTAGGAAATCAGATTGATGCTTAATGAGACTTTAACCCAGATGCTGATTGATGAATATTCTTAAAATCTTTATCTTAGATGATTATATGTGGTTAATGGTTATCACGAGTACATCATCACGAAAAATTTATATCATTATAATCTCACATCAAGAATTAATTTAATCAGCCCAACAAACAAACGAGGTCAAGGAATTATATGAAAAGTTAAGCAATTATATTCAATCATTTTCACAGCAAAAGTCTTAAGTTATCCTCAAAACTTAACATTATCGCCAATTTAATTTAATTTAATATATTAGATTATTTTAATTGATCAATTCACCATCAGGAAGCATGATTTAGAAAAGGGAAAGAATTATATGTGATATGAAACTAGATCCGATGGCAAAGGTAGAGTGTGGATAATGGTTGAAAGTTTAAACTCCTGATAACAAGAAAAAAAAATTTACTCTGGGCAAGAACATGATCCTAATCAGATCATATATGGAAGTATATTTTTGTGTTTGTACCGGTCGGGAAATGAGGGAAAAATTTAAAAAAGACATAAATGAAATAGATTTTTTGTATACATTTTAGATATGCAGAATATGTAGTTTATGTGAATTATTTATTCGGACAAACTCTAGAAAATTTAAATATTTTTTTTGTTCTAAAATATTTGAACAGATTAAATTTAATTAAGATTGTTTAAATGAAATATATATATATATATATTTTTTTTCTTTGTATATTTTTTAAAAAATGTAAAAAAAAAAAAACGAATTGGAATTTGGAACACACGAGTGAGTTATGGTGTGTGTGGGGGTGTACTTGGGCATAAAATATTATGACAGAAGGAGAATCGTCTGGCAAGGCTAAACCATGTGGGACGTGGGGGGGACAGTGGTCCACAACTGGGTGCACGTGAGTCCTGATCCAACACCTTGTCAGTCACGGTTATTAGGTACTCAATGTTATTAAGACATATCCCTAGTTTTCATCTTTTAAATTATAGAGTATCGAGGAGTTTAACTGGTCTATTCAATAATGTTTTTAAAATATTTTTAATTAAAATGATATTTTTTTAAAAAATAATAATATAATTTATTTATATTAATTATATAATATCAAAATTATTAACATTCAATAAAAATATTTTTAAAAACTATTTTATATTTTAGATAAATTTATTACTCTACATAGTTTTGTATAATTTTATCATTTATCCCTCATATAAAGAAATGGAAAAAGTAGAGATCATACCATACATTAAGGCCCTTGCATATTCAAAAGGTGACATCCTGCTTCTACTGCACTTTTTTTTTTAAATAAAATAAAATTACCCGTGTTGATCCTAGTAAAAGTGATTAGGATCATTTAAGGAATAAGTCTTGGGCTCAAAAGTGTATGAATGTAAAATATGCTTTTGAGAGAGCTTTCCCATTTGAGGACTGGCATGGCTCAAATTAAATTAATTGAAATTTCAAATGGTTACGGGATATCTTTGGATTGCACCCAAAAAAATTATTTTAATTATATTGGAAACTTTTTAATCTACCTGTTTATTTAAAATTTTAATAATAATATAATAAAAATTTAAATTTGAATCCTTCAAAATTTGAACCATCTAAATTTAATAAAAAAAAGAAGTGAAGAGAATAAATTAGATAAAGTTTAAATTAGACATAAACCCAATGCTTTAAAACTTGGATGAGAGTGAATCAACCTAGATTGGTATGAGTAGTAGGGGCTCTTAAAGTGTTTGAAAATACCATTCACAGGTCTAACATTATAATTTTAAGATATGTATACCAAATGAAATTGTTTTAATAAATTTATTCTCTTTTTTCTTTCTTCTCCTTTTATCAAATGGGATGACACAATCCTTGGGATTAAGATTTAATTATTCACTATTTTATTTAAATTTGGGGAGAAAATAGGGGAGAAAGAAAAATTATGAAAAAAAAAATAAAGAAGAATCTAGACAACCCTCACATCTAAGTTTCCTTTTATTTTATCTCATAATTTTTCTTTTTATCTATTTTCCTCCTCATTTAAACATAGAACTAATTTTGAAGGTCTAAGATATGAGTCTTAATAATCTTACAATACAAGCCATAATTAGATTAAATATAATAACAATAATCTCTCCCATCTTCAGGATCAAAGCCTTCCCTTTTCAAGTTGTCTCCACAACCTCATATCCTCAGCGACTGACAACAGCTTGATTTTGACGACCTTTAAACAAATTTTGAGCCTTACGGAATGGCTTGACTTTCCCCACTAAAATGCATGGAATATTCCATATCATTTTTAAATTTAGATCAAGTTCGGCTCTTCAAGCTTCATTTGGGTCCATTTCCTTGTTTCCAATGTTTATTCCAACTATAACAACTTTATGTTTTTTTTTTGTTTTCTTCCTGGCCCAGAATCAGAACTGCCCCCCCAGGCAGTGTCATGGACAATAATTTTTTTTAATACTAAGGATATTTACTAACTAACACCGAAAATATAGATAATAATATATTAAAATATCAACAAAATTGATATTGGAAAATACGTATTTGGACTATTTTTTAGTTTCAATTAAAGAAATTCCCCTCAAGTTTATTTATTAATGTAATTTGTATAATTGTTAAATTAATTTGGTTCGAATGATTTTGATAAAGTTTGTAAGTATTTATTATTAAATTATCTAATTTTGTATTATTACGTAAAACATTTTGAGAGTCAAGGGTTCTTAGCCTCAGCATCTTCAATAATAAAGCTGATCACTTTATATAATATTTTTTTTTAATTTTGTTTAAAAAAATTTGCATATTGTTATGCCAATCTCTCTCTCTCTCTCTTCCTCATCTCCTTTTCATTCTCATTATTTTGTTGGCAAGAAATAGTGGGGGATTCAACTTATAAGATGACTTAGAGAGAAAGACTTCGTACACATATCATATATCAAAGAATAGATAGATTATGACTTTTAAAATTTTAATTGATTCAACTTGGAATAGATGAAGAGCACTCACTATTAATATTATACTGATGGACAGAGCACACTCCTGTATATGAAATTCATTTATGGTACCATTCTGATCCAAAATAATTGAATAATTCTTAAATTGATTTCAGCTGTCCACCCAGCTACCTAATGATGTTTCATTGGTGCTTTGGCATTGTTTATTTGGTGATTTAATTGGATTTGTTCATATTAGGATATGTTCCTTAAGAAGGGGGCTGTTTGATTCGGCTCCCTATTTCTCGTTTAATAAGTACTCAAACAAACTCATTGAAATTATTTTGCTTTATTTTGATTTAAATCCGTGTTCTTAAAAATTGTAAATTAATTCCTCAAATTCAAATGTAAGTAACATTACTTTACTTTCATTTCCAGATTTAATTTGGGAAATTAAATTAAAATTTGGGTAAGTTAATAACATATTTAGAAAATAATGAGTGAATTAACATATTGTTGAATGTTAAATTTTATGTCGTGGAAGAACAAGATTAGATTGTTGTTTTCTGTTTAAAACGACAGTAACATTATCTTTTTTTTTTTTAAAACTAACGGGATTCAAATTAAAACTGTTATATTTTGGTAGAGAAACTGTTATGTGATTAAAAGGACCAAAAGCATGTCTGAGGCCAGGCTTTGATTAAGAGTTTTGGTGATCCATAAATTTATCAGAATTCATTTAATCGCCATATTAAGAAATTGTAACGTGAGACTGGCCCAAAAGATTGTACTTTCAAGATATAGAGTGGGATAGGATACAAATATTTGGTTACACCACCATCTTAGTTATAACAGCTCATGAAGAAGGATATTGCAGGTCATGAGATATCATATAGAGTGGCTCCTATTGTTTTTTTCATTTTACTTTGTTTCTTTGTAATTTTCTAGGTAGTTTCTATTTGTACTTTGTTTTTGTCCTCTGACCCCAAATGTTTTAAAAAAAAAACATATAATGTGTGATTAAATATATTGTAAAACGCTTAAGTACACTTTCTTATTAAATGCATTTCTCTTCCTTACTATATCAACTTAATTATTCGTATCTCAAATATAGAGCTTTAAAAAGAATTAACCCAAGAGGTTAATTAGTTCGGGGTGCAAAAGCCAAAATTTATATATGTACTATCAACTGAATCATGAATAGACAATTCTTTTATGAATTCCCCAATTCATAATCCCTTCGACTTCACTAGTTAAAGAACAATATTTGTTTTACTAAATTGAGAAATTGAATTGACTAAAATACCATAATAATAAAAAAAATATAGTGATTAGAGGGAGGGGCTATATATATAATAATCTGTATTATTCATTAATCATAAATAATGTGGCTCCTCAAAGCTCAAGATAGACTTTATGCAATGTTGGACCCACTTCTAAGTTTGATGAAGAAGAACTTCAACTTCTAATGGCACTTGAGAGTTTAGAGAAGGACATCTTCAAAGGAGGAATTGAAGCTTCCTCACCGGCAACCTCGTACCATGCATGGATTTTCCTCTGCCTCACAAACACATATATATATACGACTACGTACAGTCATCACTTGAGTTTGATATTTTAGTGAAATTGTGCGTGGATCGATTAGGATACAAGAAAATACATTGAGAAAAAAGTTTACTCTTTAGGAAGCTATATGTCACGAATTCTCCCACAGGTTTAATTAGAAGCCTCTAAAACATTTTAGAGCTATTTTGAATTATTTATTTAATTTTTTAAACACTAAAAATATAATTTATTCAATAAAATATTTATTTATGACGTATTGATATATTTTAAGAATTAAAATAGTAAATTGAGAAATCTTAAAAGATTGAATTGTACATTTTTTTTATTTTTATTCAATTTTAAATCATTTTTTAAACATTTAAAATAAATTATATAGAAAAACTGTTGAAATAATAATAATATAATTCTGATATTCACAAAAATCCTGAAAGACCTGGTTTTTCACCTGAAAAATACAACATTTGATTTTGATAGTGGAGACCAATTCAACAAAACGCCGTCCCATTGAGCAAAATCCCATATTTGGTTGTCAGTTAAACAAAACGCTGTCGGATCGCGGAAATGAGTGAGGGAGGAGAAGATGGGAACTGGGAAGTAATGGGTCCTTACCCCCCGATCTGAAGATCTTGTTATATTTAAAAAAATAAAAAAAGAAAGAAAGGCGATCCGAGTGCCATTTTCCCTCCATTTACTTTTTTTTCTTGTTCGGTCCATTTGCTTCGTTTTGTTGGTCATTCGAGTGCACGCCATAGCTGGTGTCTCTGTTTCAGTGTTTCTCCCTCCCTCTCTCTCCCTCTTTCTCCCATTCTCCAGGCCACCGTCGGAAGAGAGAAGGTTGCCATCGGTAAGCTTCTATTGTGCATTACGAGGAATCTATTGTGCGTTTTGTGCATTACCAGAATTCCATTCTTATTTTGTATTACTTGATTTCTTCACTATCGTGGTTGCTTGATTTATACTTGCAGAACTCTATTTGTTGGTTTAGTTTATCCTATGTTTCTTTTTCTCCTTCTCGTTTTGGTTCGCATCTGTCCAGAATTCTGTTATGTTAGTTACATGATGTTAGGTTATATAATATATAATAGACACACACACATTATATTAGGTTTACACATATATACACACACTCACTCAGGATATAATATACATTATTCTTCTCTGGAATCGACGATGCTGGAGAGTGGGGAAGATGTGATGTAGAACAGAGAAATAAACGCTGCATTTTTAAATTTCCATATAGGCATAGATGTCATTTTGCCCGGAAAACATGCTTGCTTTTTCCATTTTCATTTTCTTTTCCTTTTCCATTCTCATTCTTGTTTTGTACCAAGCCTCAAGGGTGCTGTGTTCCCCCTGTTTTGGCCTTTTTGCTATTCATATAGTGTCGATCGTGTAATGTCTCTCAATTTGAAACCGTTTCAAAAATCTTTCAGGTAGTGACTAATGGCTGCTGTTTTTGGGTTCCACTCTATTTGTTTCCTAACAAATTTCACGAAATGAAAGAGGGCTGTTGTTTCCAACTTTTTATGCGCTTATCTCTATCTGTGAACTTTGAAACTTACTGATGATTCGAATGTGATAATCTCCAGAAACTTAAATACATTTTAAAGCGTTCTTGATTTCCATGCATTTTGCTTTCATAGTTATTGTAATTGTAAAGGATTATGTACCTCTAATTAGTTGGTTTTGTTACATTACAAATATAATGAAAAACCATAATTTCCCCCCCCCCCCCCCCCAAAAAAAAAAACCCTAGTTATGTGATTTTTAAGGATTTCTAGTTATCACATAGGATTATTTATGTTATTTCTGCGGGATTGATCTGTTTTTCTTTAACTGATTCAACTCGAAGTCTTTCTTTATTTGCTAGTTGATGGGGATGAAGAGAATGTCTGTAGTTGATTTCTTAAAAAGGCTTATTTTAGTATCCGTAATTTCATCTGGTGAAAGTATTGTTTCATTGACAGAATAGTTTACGTGTCTAACATTAGGGAGGACTTGACATGTAAATGTATACTTCAACATTAGGAGTTTTTAATGGTGAAACATCTATGTAGAGTTGAATCCCATATTCATGTATTTGATATATCAGAATGCTTTTGGAACAGCTTTTAAGTTCACCGAATTTTCAGACTATTTTTGCAGACTAAATAATGGCTAATCAGCATCAAATGAAGCCACATAAAGATTTCTCTCTTAAGGAAACAACTCCAAACATTGTTGCCGGAGGAGTCATAAGCGGAGACAGGCGTCCCACTGCCTTTGACCTCGTAGAGCAAATGCACTTTCTCTTTGTAAGGGTGGTCAGAGCCAGAAATTTTCCACGAACCACTAGCTCTACTACTTGCAATCCCTACGTTGAAGTGAAGCTTGGAAGTTCCATAGGGACAACTCGGTGCTTCAACGAAATTCCAAGTCCAGAATGGAACCAAGTCTTTGCTTTTGCAAAAGATCGGATTCAGAAACCAGTTTTGAAAATTCTGGTGAAGAACAAGGTAAATGGTACTGATGAAATCAGGGGTCGAGTTCTGTTCAGTGTATCTGATACTCCTATGAGAGTTCCACCAGATAGTCCATTGGCCCCACAATGGTATAGACTTGAAGATCGAAAAGGTGTGAAGCTTGAAGAAGAGTTGATGTTATCTGTTTGGATGGGAACCCAAGCAGATGAAGCTTTTCCTGATGCATTTCACTCAGATGCAGCAACAGCTACTACTGATGATAATATTGCTTATACTCGTTCCAAAGTGTATATTTCTCCTAGGCTTTGGTATCTAAGAGTGAATGTGATTCAAGCCCAGGTCTTGCTGATCAAGGAAAAGAACAAGAACTCTGAAATCTTTATTAAAGCTGATCTTGGGGATATGACTAGCAGAAGCCGACCCATAAAGATTAGACAAAACCCCCTTTGGAATGAGGATCTGATGTTTGTTGCAGCAGAACCCTTTGATAAGCCTTTGTTTCTGAGCTCAGTGCATAGTTCAAATTCAAGTAAGTATGAGTTGGGAAGTTGCGAGGTTCCATTGAAGAATGTGGAGAAGAGAATAGATACTGCACCACCAGCTAGCAAATGGTACAACCTTGAGCTCCCTAAGAAGGTTAATGAGGGACGTGAGAAAACTAACAAGTTAAATGAAGGTGAAGAAGAAAAAAAGTTGTTTTCAGCTAAGCTTCATATGAGGATCTCCTTGGATGGCGGGTACCATGTTCTTGATGAGGCCTCACCGTATAGCAGCGATCTCAGGCCAGCAGATAAGAAACTGAGCAAACCGGCAATTGGGGTTTTGGAACTGGGCATTCTTAATGCTATTCTATCACCAATGAAAGAGGACAACAGAACTGATGCTTATTGTGTAGCCAAGTATGGCCCCAAGTGGGTCAGAACAAGAACTATAGTTGATAGCCTCTTTCCTCAGTGGAATGAGCAATACACTTGGGAAGTCTATGATCCTTGTACAGTCATATCAATAGCGGTATTTGATAATGGGCATTTACAAACAGGAGAAGCACCAGTGGACAAGAGCATAGGAAGGATAAGAATTAGGCTTTCAACCCTTGAAATTGATAAGATATACACCCATTTTTACCCACTTATAAGCTTAAAATTTCAAGGAGTCAGAAAAGTGGGAGAAATTCATTTGGCTGTTAGATTCTCTTGTCTATCTTTGCTCAGTGTCTTGCAAAGATATACACAACCTCTGCATCCTGAACTGCATTATATTAGCCCACTAGGTCTATTTCAACAGGATATTTTAAGAGATCACGCAGCTTCTATTATTTCATTGAGATTTAAGAGGGCTGATCCACCATTGACAAGAGAGGTTGTGGAATATATGCTTGATATGAGAGCAAATGTATGGGGTATGAGAAAAGGAAGAGCTCAATACCAGAGAATTGTTAGTATTCTGAGTGGTCTAGTTTATGTCTGCAAGCGGTTTGACGAAATCCGTAATTGTAAAAGCTCTGTAAAAACCATGATTGCTTACTTGCTCTACCTCTGTGTGTTATTTGTACCAGTGAAAATCCTTCCCATGATGTTTTTCCTCCTTATTATAATGGGAATCTGGCGGTACCCATCAAGGCTGAGACTTCCAACACATATGGATCTCAAGTTGTCTCAAGCTTATACAGCTAAGATCGAAGAACTGGAGGAGGAATTTGATACATTTCCATCAAAATGCAATGGTGAAATTTTGAGAAAGAGATATGATGAGTTGAGAAGGCTTGGTGGGAGGTTGCTCATTGTGATGGATGAGTTGGCGACTAAAGGAGAGAGAGTTCAGTCTCTGTTGAGTTGGAGAGACCAGAGAGCGACAGCTTGCTTTTTGATTTTCTGTTTGGTTGGTATGATTCTGAGTTGGTTATTTTCTTTTAGGGTTTTGATCTTGGTTGTGGTGACTAGCTTATTAAGACCTCGAAGGTTAAGGTTTAACATATCGGCGGCACCACAGAACTTCCTCATGAGGATGCCTACCAGATCCGGTGACTTGCTTTAGGATTGATCATTGATTCCTATATTTCTTTTCTTTTTAAGTCACGGTGCTTCTATTGCTCTAATTTCTTTCCCGGGTATTAGCGGGGGATTACAGAAAACGGTGGATTCAAATGGATAAATAATGCTTGGTAAAAAAAAAAAAAAAGGATAAATAATGAAAAGTAATCTGCTTTGACTGTTAAAGGACTGTCATCATCTTTTGATGCAGAATTTTAAGTTTTGGTAAACATTTTTATGCAGAAATTTGATACAGTGTTTGATGCAAAAAACAAAAAGATACAGTATTAAAAGCAGTTTTTTTCTTTTTTTAACTATCATGTCGTAAACACAACGTAAAATTTAGTCTAAATTCAACTTCGATTAAATTACATTCTATTTTTTTTGTTGCAAAATTAAATTACACTTTTTTATGTTTATTTTAAAAAATATCATCAATGATATTTGATATAAATTCTAAATTTATTTTTATTATTCATCAACAAAATTAATTTATGTACAAAATAATAAATATATTAACATAGAAGTAAATTCACTTACTTTCTCACATCAAAAGTAAGGGTATTTAAAATCAATTCAAATTGATAAAATTAAACTAAACCGATCAAAACCAAACTGGAATAAAGTATATTTTGATTTTTATTGTTTTATAATCGATTTGATTTAGTTTAATTTAATTTTAGGTCTTTAAAATATGAACCAAACTGAACCAAATCTACTATATATTTTTTATTTTTTTAAATATAAATATTATATTTATTTAATGCATTTTTTTATACTATCCATTAATACAAGTTTTTTAAGTAAAAAAACTCATAAACAATATTACAAAGTATTTATTGGTTTGGAAGTAAGAATATAAATAATTATATTATTATAATTAATTACTTGAATCTATCAAAAAATAAATAAAAAATATATATATAAAAAGCACAAAAACTTTACATAAAATATTTATATTTTAGTAAAATAATTAGATAATTGGCGTACATAAAGTATCTATATGAAATTTATTTAATTTAATTTTTGAAGAAGATAATATTTTTTTTTAAAAAAATCAATTTAATATGATTCAAATCAAATTAAACCAAAGTTGGAATCGAACTAAAATGATTAAAAGCAAAAACAAAAAAAATCCTAAAAAGTCTTAAACCAATTGGCTTGGTTCAATTTAGTTTTTACCCAAAATTGAATCAAATCGATTCTATGAACACCCTTAATAAATAGTAGGGTTGAATAATAATTCTGGTGGTCTGATTGGTTCAGTCCAACTTGGTCACATTGAGTTAACCGAGCCTTTTCAGGTCGAGCCGGGGTTAGAGCCAAGTGTTCCTAACTTTACCTAGCCCAATCTATATATATTTCTTTTTATTTTTTATTTTTTTTAATTATTTTATATATATTGATTGATTTTGTAAGATTTTTATTTTTTATATATCTAATATAATACATTTGCTATATAAATATTATAAAATTTTTTATAATTTTAATGTTTCAATTTTTTTTAAATTTTGAATTAATTTTTTAACGTAATATTATGTAAAAATAATATATAATAGTTAAGTATTTATAACTTTTTAAAAATGTTATTTTTTTCTAACATTATTTTTTAAGAAAATATATTTTTAAATATAAATAAGTATATTTTTTTATTATTAAATAAAATTATTTTTTATTTTTTATTGAAAAAAACTTAGTATTGGGCCGAGCTCAATATTAGCTCAAGTGTTCATCATGCCATACAATAAACAGGGGATAAGCCTGACTAGACCCTACCTATAAACACCCCTAATAAATAGTATCCTTACCCTCTCTTTAGATAAGAAGAAAATTAGGGAGGGAAAAATAAGGGAAACTTAAACATTTTTTTATCTAGATTCTGTTTTATTTTTCCTTCTAATATTCCTCCCCTCCTAATTTTTTCTTATTCCAAATGAAATTTTAACCTCTAAAACCAATATTTGCCGGAAAAAAGATCTTCAAGATCAACATTTTCTCATCAAAGCAATTGGAATGACCATAGTCCTCCTTGCGAAAAAGCACTTGGAGAAAATAGTAAAACCATTTTTTAATGCAAATTACAAAGTATAACCTATTTTGAGAATAAAATGAAAATTAATTTAAAAAATAAATAAAACATCATATCATCATCATCCGCATGCCGAATAACTTTTGTTTGAATTGAATATTTTAACCTTTTTTTTGCCACAATATTTTATCTTTAACACTTTCGAACTTTTGATATATATATATATATATATTGTATGTGTGTAGTATATACATACATCATATATGTATCTATTTATTTAAAAAATAAAGAAGCAAGTTTGGAAGATTTTGCGTGTTGAGTTGCTACATATCTTCCCTTTTTTTCTTCTTTTTAACATTAGGAGGGTTTGAAGTTTGAATCCTTAGTCTGGCAACCAAAAAAAAGTTTAAACCTTTAATAATCTTTACCAACATCTCACTCCACCCTCTCCATTTGAGCTAATATCAAGTGACTTATATCTATTTTATTTGGCATTTCTCATTATCAGATATTAAATTATTATTTTATGTACATCCATAAAATTTTACACATATATCTTTGTTACAAACCATATTTTAATAAATAAAATTCAACGTCTGAATTCTAACATGCATGGTAGGCGCGTTTAAAAATTGCAGGACTTTAAGCAAAATTATCGAAGGAGTTTAGTGTAATATAAATCTTTTTTTGGTCCATGGTGTTAAATAACTTATTAGTTCTTTTATTATTTTTTTTATAACATTAGTTATAGTATTATTTTCTAACTTTAACTCTAAAATCATTTATCAAAGTTTTATAATTAAGCAATTCTAATATTTTAAACTCAATAGATGATATACTCAGTCCATTTAGAATTTTGAGAAATTTTAGTCTTAGAAAAATTTCTCTTGGCAATAGCAACTATTACAAGTATTTTCAATAGTATTTTATAAGCAATGTATTTAAAAAAATAATATAATATTCTAATATAATTTAATGCTTCTATTTGAGAATTAATTTTTTCTATTAATATTTCTCTCAATATCTTTAATTTTGAAAAATAAATCAAGATCATTAATATCACAATATTCATTAAAACTTAAAAACATCTCAAGAGTAATACAATGTGTTTTCAATTCATACTCATATAAAGTTTTAATTTTTTTTAGATTCTAACAAAAATTAAAAAAAGTTATATTTTAAAAATTGCTCAAACCAAATTTCAATAAAATAAACATGTTGATCTAACATGCATTGGAATAATCATGCATAGATAACAATGAAAAAATAATCGAGATGTCACATAGGTAATACACATAACAAACTTTTCTTACATCTCTATTGTTATGGTATATATCCACGGTAGGGGTGTTCAAACAGTCTGGTGGGCCGGTAGACCTGGTCCTTACCGGCATACTGGATTGGTCCTAGAGACTGGATTGGGTTGAGTACCGGATTGATGTTGAACTCGGTCTCCCCAGTCTCGGTATATATATATTTTTTATATTTTTTTAAAATTTATAAATATTGTTTTATATAATATTTTTCTTAAAACTTTAAATGTAATAAATTGGTTATATTATTATTATGAATATTTTTACGGATTTAATCTTTTAATTTTATTTAAAATTTTAAATAGATTTCTTAATATTAGGTAAAAATAATACATGATTATTCATTTATATTTTTAACAAATGTTATTTTTTATTATAATATTATTTTTTAAAAAAATATATTTTGAATTAATATAATTATATTTTCGTTAATAAATAAAATTAATTTTATTTTATTTTTTAATACTTTTCAAGACCAAGCCAATAAATCGAGTTGGCCCGGTTCTACTCAACCTTATAAAGACTGGATATCTGGTTAATTATCAACCCAATCTTACCCAATTTTTATACACTCCTAATCCACAGCTTTAACTTTTTCAGGGGAATAAATATAAGGGTGATATTTCTGTTGTGTCTTTATATATCTTCTTTTTTAATTTGGGACAACTATAATATACATATATTCACACACCCAAGATGATATTACGTGATGATTAGAATTTGATTCATGACCTTCTTCTACTTAGAGTATCTAATGCCACTAGGCTATTAGGGTCATATATGTATATATATACTCCCTCCTATTCATATTAGTACAACACATTTTGTATAATAAGTTTTTGATTCAAAATATAAGATATTAGATTTTTTTTTATTTTCTCTTTGTTCTTAATAATGCTTCCTCTTTTCTCATTTATAACTCTACAATAATAATATAATGATGTATTTAATAAAGATAAAATAGAAAATGTGGATACTTTTTCATTAATTTTAATTAAAAAATAATTTTTTAATATACATATTTTTAATATAAAATATCTTATAATATAGGTAGGAAGAAATATATAATTGTGTGTAAGAACTAATTTTTTTCGTGAGGCCCAAGACAATTGTCTCAATTGCCATTAGCCTTTACATGAATGGAAAACCATCAATCAAATATGTTGGCAGTTGAAAAAATATATTTATATTTTAAAATTGATATTATCGATTAAAAGGTGAAATTAAGTTAATTCGTTTTCATATATTATCAGTTAGTTTTGTATGTTTGACCTGAATACTGAAATAAATCTTTGGTAAAAAATAACAATAAAAGAATATGAATATATGTAAAAAAATTTTATTCATTCTTTTCTTTCTTATCTCTTTCATAATAAATTATATATAATTATCTCTTTCTTATTAAATTGCATATAATCATTTATAAACTGAAATTCAAACAACAGAAAACCAACACATCTAACAAGTTATAGACGGTAGCGTGTTTTATTATAAGAAGTAGATCAATTAAATAATGTATATTTGGTTACACAAGTAGGAGAAGATAAAGATGAGGTCAAAATGTATAAATTATAGGAAAGATATTCTGATAGTTTCTTTTTACATCCATAAAATTTTTTATTTTTAGATGATAAATGTCAATTTGTGTTTATATGTAGCTTAAAACTACTGAAAAATGGCACTCTCAATTGGACACGTATTGCACTATAAAGTTGATCAAATCGGTGGCCACAGCCGAAGTAAGAAATAATTGTTTAATCCTTTAAGAAAATTTATAGAAATGTAGGTACGACATGTATGAAACATTTTTATGCTATTTTTTGGTACTTACTTTTATTCTACTTAGAAAAATATTTTTACTTTTTATATTTTATCTCTCCGATATATTTTTTTTAAATTCACTCTCAATAGAATTTGACTCCAACTAAATACTTTTTCATGTATTATATAAAATTTGAGAAATAAATAATATTATTCATGACTTATGAAGAGTATGACTTATTATAAATTAATTTAATACATTTTTATAGTATTTAAATAATAAATATAGTTTAGAAATGGAGCCTTTTGTTATTTAATATTATTTTTGAAGGTAGGTATTAGAATACAAATTTATGTAATTTATACACAATATTTAAAGAAAAATAAAATGAAGTTTTTTTTTTCTGTTTAGTTAAGAGTTTGTTTTAGGGAAGGAAAGGGATTGAAGAGGACTTGGTCTCCTCCCTTTGTTTGGACCAAAATTTTGGAGGGGAAGTGAGAGGATTTTAACTTTCCCCTCTCCCTTCATGAGCTCATTTTATTTCCCCACAAATTGGGGATTTTTGGAGAGAAGGTATAATGTAAAGTATGTTGACCAATTTGTCCTTACTTTTATTTTAATATTACAAAAATGCTTGTACACAAATAAGAAACCTCACTATGGACCTCTAATTCGTTTGCGTCATCCATCCCTCTTCGATCTCGCGCTATCATCTGCTCGTCAGCCCTTGTTGTTGCCGTAGCCTGAATCGACAATCCTTATGGTCCTCGCCTGAATCGCTAAAATTTTATTCTCCCTCTCCTACTCCATACCTCAACCATAGCAATGGCAAAGCCATCTTCATCTTCTCATGCTTCTTACTCTACCTCTTCTCTCTCCTCTCCATCCTCTCTCTCTTCTTCTACCACTTCAATCCCTACCTTTGGATCTTCCCAAGACCTCACCCATGACCACCACAGCTTTTGATTTCTGGGATGAAGATGAATTCGAAGGCCTACCCCACTGAGCAACCTGCCTCAGACACTCCTAATACTAAGGGAAATGTCAAATTTGTTGGCAATGGTTCGAAATCCACTGTCTCTCCGATCTCATGGTTCTGATGGAATTGGAAACATATTCCTCCCTTAACCAAAAGCTTTAGGTTTTGTTTGGTATGATGGATGTGGGGGATCGGGATCTTGCAAGTATACAGGGTCGATTGCAGTAATAAAAAAAATCTCCGGAGTATTCTAGAAGTCGAACCCAAGAAGATAGTAGATTTATCAGTCTAAACTTTTAATCACAAAAGCAAGTGATAATCAAAGTGATAATTCAAATTTAAAATGAAAGAAATAGAAAATAAAATGAAGCCTGAGTTTGATTCATTCTAAAAGCATCAAGGGATTAGAATTCAACTTGTGAGATAATTAGATTTTATTTCTTAGTTAGACTCTGTATAATTATAGTGATTGTTGTTTCTAAAGTGTTCTAATTACCTCTCGGTCAATTAGTCCTTATTTAATTAGGATTTAATTTGCTCTCGCGCAACTAAATTTTTTAATTAAACTTTGAAAGTTACAACATATATCACCATGAATTCCTAATTTTATTTCTAGATTAGTTATTCATGTTTATTTATCTAAATCTAGGTTCACTCTTCACCTCTAAGTCCATCAAGTTTACCCATTAATTAGATTTTATGGTGATCAAGTATAAAATTTACATGAACGAACAAAAGAGATAAATATAATAAAAAGATAGATTAAATATAACTTGAAGAATAAATCAACAGAGTCTTAACTAGAGAAACAAATCTAATACATCCCAGTCACTGGGAAATTTAGCTATTCATAGAAATAAAAGTCAAATCAAAACTAAAATCTCAAATCATAATAAGAATAATAAGAAAACAGAGTTATAGTAGAAGAGAATGAATCTATCTCTAATACTTTATAGATCTTCTTACTCTTTTCCTATAAGAGGCTCCTAGTTACTCCCAGATGCATTTAGAACTGTGTTCTCTGACTTCTGAGTGTGTTTCTAAATCTTCCCTTATATTTCTATCATGTCTCCTTATATAGGAAAAATTTAGAAGTTCATAAGAGTCTAAAATATCACCAAAACGTGTCAAAAACAAGTTTTTATAGGCTTTTATTGCTTGACCCATCACCGGGTGGCCATATATTCATCCCATACGGTGTCGAGTGGTTCCAGAAGGCAGAAAAAATGAAAATTCACGTTGACCCGGTGCCAGGTGCTTCTGTATGTACGGACAATACTTCTTTTAGCTTCATAAAGTTATCAGCTCGTATTGACACTTTGAGTTTAATTTTCACCATGATAAAGTTGAAATTTTTGAAAACTCAAAACATGAAAGTTCATATGTGAGAGTTATGATCAAAATACCAAAAGATGTTAAAACATTTCAGCATGAACGATTTTATAACATTTTTGCTCTGAATGCTTCCAAATGAGCCTATAACGCCATGAAACACAAAAAAATGTCAAATTATGCTAAAATATACCAATGTAAACATATTTAGATACAATTTAGAGTTTAAATATGAGTATTTTATATATATATAATGGACACATCAAATCCCCCCATACTTAAACCTTTGTTTGTCTTCAAGTAAGACTAAAATTATGCTGCTCTCAAAATTAATTCATAGATTCATCAAACTCACTCCTTATTTACTAATGATAGTCCATCACCAATATAAATAAAAGGAATACTCAATAAATCAAATATTAGACTCAATAGTAACTCACTTATCATTCTCATTAGTCTATAAGACTTTAGTGTGTGTGTGTGTATACCTAGCATGTGACAAATGTAGACAGCTAACTAAGCAAGAAGAAGAAAAATTACAACACTTATTTAAAAACTTAAAATACCTCAATCAGTTGTGCATAAACCTCAACTCAACTCATGTGCATGAAGATTAACAAGGATTTATTTATTTAATTTCCTTGTACTTTGTGCTTTAATTTTATCTGGGAATTTATTTGTTTTTCTTGGGCCATTATGCTCTCTTTTGATACGAAGATCTCACATTTATGATGCGTACCCCCGGTTACTCAAGCTACATAACCCGCTGCACCAAGATACTTTTGGCACACTCATAACTCATACCGCACTGTTTTACGTGAAGGACAACGTTTTTTGGTGAAGCCTCCCGGTTATTAAGCACATCTTAAGCCAGTGGAGTGGATTTATATATTACTTTTTTTTCACTTTTTTTTCATTTAAACCTCTGTCACACTCGGAGATGCTACGCGGATGGCGCAGGAAATGATAAGAAAAGAGAAGAAACCGCCCCGCACGACGGAAGGTCGATTTCGGAGAAGTCGCCACCAAAATTTTAAGGGAAATTTTGGAAAACCAAATAAAAAGAAAAAAGGATAAGGATGGTCTGCGAATCAGAGTTGGATTCAGGAGTATGATTGTGAGTGGGGAAGGTGTTAGGCACCCCCACAACACCCGTTCCTAAGAACGGTTACCTTAGGTTGATCATGCAATTTTTATGGCTTTAAAAATATTTTGGTTTTCCTTTCATCATTCACATGCGAGAAAAAGGATAGAGAAGAAGGAAATTAAGAAAATTTGAAAAATAAAATAAAGAAAATTAATTAAATTAGAATTGAGGATATTTAAGCAAAATGAGGAAAAGGAATTGAGAAAATAAATTAAGAAATATTTATTAAATTAAGGAAAAAAACATCAAATAAATCAGAACATATTTATTTATTTACAAAGGCGGACTTGGAAAAATAAATTGATAAATATTTATTAAATTAAGAGAAAAAACACTAAATAAATCAGAAAAATATTTATTTATTTACAAAGGCGGACTTGGAGAAATAAATTGGTAAATATTTATTAAATTAAGAGAAAAAACACCAAATAAATCAGAAAAATATTTATTTATTTACAAATGCGAGCTTGACCCAGGATCAGAGCCTGGGGCCTACGTACCTTGTGATGGGGATCAAAGTCCACGTAGTTCGGACTAGAAATGCGTGTCACTGAGTTGATATATATATATATATTATATATATTCTTTGAAAAGAGAGATTTATAGAAAATAATTTATCTTTCCACAAAGAAAACAATTTTTAGAATTGGTTGGTATGTTTTAGTTTGTAAAAAACAGATTAATTTTCATTATTTACTCTTTTAATTTATTTATATATTTTTTTGTTTAATCAATTTCTAAAAGAGAATATATGTTTTTTCTCAATTTTGAAAATATGATTAAAATTATATGTGATTTGAACATTTCATTTTGGTTTGGAAAAGAAATATTTGAAAACAATTTTATTTTTATAAAACCAATTGGTATAATATGGTGACTTTATCACTCACAATACACCTATTGATGCCTAAATATCTACGGTGGTATTACTCGAGACAAAAAGACACAAAAAGTTCAAAAGAAAATGAATAAATTTTTTTGTACAAATGATTTTTTTTTATTATAAAAATAAAATTGCATAAGATCATTTTAACGCATATTTATTTATTTAAAATGAAAACAATAAGAATAATTCCAAATATGATCATTACATAAATTTTTGAAGAAAAATAATCAGCATATGTGGTAACTTTATCACTCATAAGTTACTGATCTGTATTCAAAGTACCCACGGTGCTACCACTCGAAGCAAAAGTTATAAAGGCAACTTAAGGGAAAGTGAATAAATTTTTATCACATAAATCCTTTTCTAAAGGCACATTTTAAAACATAAATTCAACTTTTGCTAATACTAACACTATTTACGTGGACAACAAAAAGATTCAACTTTAGATTAAAAAATGGGTGTATGGACAACTTCAAAAGCACCTTTTAGAGCTAACACTCCTTCCTTTCCCAAATCTATTCCATAAGCTTCTCACACCCCAGATCATTCTATACTCAAGATTAAAACATCCTCCCTTCATATGTAAAGATTCTGGCTTACCCATTAACCCACACAACAGTCATACCCATTAACCCACACAACAATCATGGAACTATGATTAATGACTAATACTGCAAATGAAGTTTTTTCCAAAGATGCAGAACAAACCAAAGGATTTAGTCACAGGCATATCCTCGTTAGTTTGTGTACAGCCTCAAATGCATGAATTTGTAGACAAGCTTATCAAATTTCCTTTGTGATTAAAGGCTTTGACAGAGAGGATCCATAGAAACAAAAACAAGGGGGGAATGGATCAGATTTTAAGACAGATGATATTCATTCTTTAGTTGAGTCACCCTATCAACTCTAAGGCCAAAGCTTTTTACCAACACCGGTGGAGCAAATCCTCTTTTTTTTTTTTTGAAACAGCAAGCATCATTAAAAATTCCATGTACAGGACCTAAAATCCTTATACGGTAAGTACACAGCTGGATGCTACTCTAATAACCATAAATCAATGAAATCTGAACCACAGACTCCTTTAAAACATGACATGACCCAAAACAGAGGATATGCCAATCCATAAACCAGGAAATGCTAATCAACCCCCATGCAGTAAAATAGATCCATAAAATTCATCTTCTACTTGAGGACTCTAAATAAAACCAGACACAAAAGGCAAAAGGCGAAGGTTAAAATTCTCGAATCAGACGACAACACTCTAAAATTAGCCAGAACACAAGTGTCCATCAACATAGGGTAGTTTTGCAATCCCTGACCTCATGACAAGATTAAGAATCCTCGGACAGAAATAATACAATTCGAAAACAGAACATCAAAAGATAGACCCAAGGACCGGCCGTTAACAAAATTCGAAACTGAAATAGAAAATTTTACCAAATCGAATTCTTTGTTACTTAGTCTCAGACTCCTCCTACATTCCCGGTGGTCAATGACTTAAACCTCGCCCTCAGTTTTCGTTCTCCCTTGCTCTGGACTTTGAAATTCCAGCCTGCCTCTGCCTCGTGGAATTTCTCTTCACAGCTTCCTCTCACGGTCTCTCTTAGGACTTCTCAATGCCTAAAAAAATCCTCCCTGCAATTGCTCCTCTCAGCCCCTTTTATAGGGTTCCCGCGACTGGAAAGAGAAGGAATCCCGAGCGTGTGCTCATCTCCTGCCATTGCCTCCCTCTCCTCTTCTTTTTCGTGCATGTCTCCCTCTGTTCCTGTCTATTTTCGTGGTTGCTTTCTGTGTTTTCTTTTTCCAGTTTTCCTGCAGCTCCTTCGGTTTGCTTTTCTTCGTCCTGCAGCTACTCCCTTCTTAGTTCCCTTCGGTCCCCATCAAAACTCAGAAGCTCCATGCCTGTGGTCAGAAAAGTTCTGGTCTTTGGTCCCCTTGTACGCGGTTCCCTCTGCTCTGACTGCTTTTCTCTCTGGCTCACTCTGCTCAGCTTCCCTCACGGCCATCCCTCTCTTTCTTTTTCTCTCAGCCAGCCCCTGCCTCTGGTGAGCCCTAGCACCCTCCTAGCCCTTTCTTTTCACGGCCCCATTTTTCTTTTTCCTCGTGGCCCTCTCTCTTTTTCTCTGCCCGTGCTCTCTGATTCCCTCTGTTACTCGCCAGTGTCTCCCTTAGCTCCCTCTGGTTCCTCGCGGCACCCCACTCTCTTCTTTTGATCCCTACGCCTTGAGCCCTAACTAAGGCTCAAGATGATGATGGGGCTTGAGGTGTTGGGCTTCAACACCTCAAGCCCAAGACTGCAAACCAACCCTCAACCCTCTTTTTTTTTGGGTTACCTTTTAAAATTTTTTTTTTATTATTGATTTTTCCTTATTAAAACTTTTTATATATATATGTTTTAAAGCTATAGAGATGGGGCTTTTTTCATTTTTGTTTTTGTTTTTTATTATTATTATTTTATTTTATTATTATTATTATTATTTTATTTTTTTTGCTTATCATAAAAGATAGAAAAATAATTTGATTGATTTAAAAGATTGAAGAAAGGGCATGATTTTTGACAACCTTAAGAAAGGTTGGATTTTTGACATTATTGATTTTTCTGTAATTTTATGTATGAAGCCCGGACAAAAAACGGTGTTCACAACTTCGAATCATCTTTCCAACTAAATAATAAATTCATACATAATGATTATAAATACCTGAGTTCAAAAATAAATGTATAATTCATCTTCTTACAAACTCAGTCACTTTTCCACACCTATCACATGCTAAGTTATAGTGTTCAATTTCATAGTCTCAAAACTCATATTCATAACTTGTAAATTAACTATTTTACCCCATTAAGCACAATAATTGAATATCCTATGATGACAGACATAACCACTAATTCAGAAAAATAAGCAAAATAAATCTAAATAAAATCAATTAAGCACATAAATTTGTAAAAAAAATTTCTAGTTTCAGCACATTAGCACAATTCTTAGGACAAATCAACTAAGAACATCTAATAAACTCCCCCCACACTTAGATCCAACATTGTCCTTAATGTTGCAGGAATAAAATAAAAGATAAAGGAACTGAAACTCCCCTGATTTATAAATGATACTTGAAATGTTCTTTGGAGTTTCTTATGTTTGTTCCAAGTTTGTTTTCACCATAATCAATTTAGTCCTGCAAAAAGTCTTAAGGGAGAGAGTTTGGGGTAATAAGAGCAAGAAAACAAAAATGGAAAACAAAAACAAAAAATAAAAGAAGAAAAAATAATGTTGGGTTGCCTCCCAATAAGTGCTAAATTTAATGTCGATAGCAAGACGAATTAGAAGATCACTGGATGGCATCCTCCAGAGGCTTTGATCTAAGCCCTTCAGATTTCAGGAATCGGCTTTTTCCTTCACTTTAATTTCATCCTTCCCTTAGAGAGGCTCTTTATGATAAAAGTGGGTACCAGCCAGTCCATTCGGATTACACAAGTGCTCTTTTTCTTTTAGGGATTAGGAGGTGTCACTTTTTGCCTAACCTTTACTTCCTCTTTAACAATCTTTTGAATTAAACCTTTATTAACATATAAAGATCTGGGAGGAGATGCCAATTCTTACTTTTGATAATTCTGCCGTATAGCTATACTGCAACAAGTTTTCTTAAAAGTGGGATTGTTAGAGGTGACAAGATGAAATTCAGTTTTTTCATCCCCAACTCTAAATGTCAATTTCCCGTTTGGCACATCAATTAAGACACCCGCAGTAGATAGGAATGGTCTTCCTAGGATTAGAGAAACGTCTAGTTCATCATCAGTATCCAACACCACAAAATTAGTATCAATAATCAGTTTACCCACTTTTACGAGTACATCTTCCATAATTCTCATTAGGTACCTTACTGACATGTCAGCTAGCAGTAGAGTCATACTCATAGGTGTTAGATCTGTGACCTCAAGTTTCTTGCACAAAGAGTACGGCATCAAATTAATACCAACTCCCAAATCACATAAATAATTATTAATCAGTTGAGACCCAATAACATAAGGAACAGAAAAACTCCCTGGATCATTTAGCTTTTGAGGCAACTTTCTTTGCAAGATGGCACTACACTCTTCAGTCAAACGTACTTGAGTGCATTCTTCTAACTTCTTCTTGTTTGATAGCAGCTTCTTGAGGCATTTGACATATGAAAGCATGTTCGCAAGTGCCTCAGTAAAAACGACATTAATACGGAGCTTCTTAAATATATCCAGGAACATTTGAAAATTAGCATCTTGCCTTTTCTTTTGCAGTCTCTAAGGGAAAGAAATATGGGGCACATATGGCTTTACATCAGTGGAAGGAGACTGCCCTTCAGTGTTACCATTAGCTTTTGGGATCTCCTTATTCTCCTCATCCTTACCTTTCTTACCACCCTCAATTTCTTTCTTCACCTCTTCTTTCAATTCTTTGCCACTTCTAAGAGTAATTGTCATAGCTCCTTCTTTTTGATTAACTTCAGTGTTACTAGAGTATTGACCTTGTACCTTTTTAGTCACAATATTTGCTAAGCAACCCATCTGTATCTCTAAGTTTCGAATAACCGCTTGTGTAGCATTATTAGTAGTGATCTGGCTAGTCATAAATTGATCAAAATTTTTATTGATGGTTGCCTGACTGACCATAAATTGCTCCAAATTTTTGTTGGTAGATGCTTGACTAGCCATGATTTGAGCAAGTATCTCCTCCATCTGAGCAATAATTCTAATCCTTCTAAAGAACTATGCTCTGCATGCGGTGGTTCGGGTCATTCTGCAGACACATGTGTTCACATGATTGAAGGGAATGCAGAAGTTAATTATATGGGATCAAATGCTGAAGATCCACAATTTCTACAGAGAAATAATGATCCCTTCTCAAACAGATATAATCCTGGGTGGCGAAATCATCCAAACTTCTCTTGGAAAAATTCACCAGCACCACCTAATAGGTACTCTCCTACTTCGTACTCCTTTTTGTCTGATTTGAGTTGCCACTTGATCATAAATATTCATCATCTCTTTGGCAGTTAAATTACCATCCCTTGCAACAATGTCCACTAGAGACTGGGAGGTAAAGCACGAAGCATTATAGAACAGTTTAGCAAGTATCATATCTTGAAATCCATGGTATGGACACTCATATAAGTAATCCTTGAATCGATCCCAAGCTTCATAGAATGGCTCGCCCTCCAGTTGTGCAAAAAGATATATTTATCCCTCAGGTCTACAATTCTCTGAGGAGAGTAAAACTTGGCAATGAACGCATGTAGATCTCCCTCCATGATGTCAATGAGTTTTCAGGCAGATTTAAAATCCATCGTCGAGCACTATCCTTTAAGCAAAAATTGAAACATCTCATTTGAAGCTCCTCCTGAGTCAAACCATTTGAGGGAAGTTGGTCAATCCGGACATAGAAATCCTTCAGAAAGCCCAATGCATCTTCGCCTATTCACCCATGAAATTGTGGCAACGAGTTTAAGTGTATGTTCATAAACTCATAATCTTTAGCATTGTCAGATAATTGGATACATGATGGACTATTATAGATTGTACGCTTATCTGCGTCTCTCCAAAGTGGATTAGCTTCAGCCACAGCGTGCACTATTTCATTAGCCATTTCATGCCTTCTTCTTGCTCTGTTTTCTCTGCAAGCATGTTCAATTTCAGAATTAATAGCAATCAATTCAGAAATACTATTAAGACTTTTAGATCTTAGCAACATGCAATAAGGAAAAAAAATTCAGAGACAAATAATTTTTTTTTTAAAAAAAGACTAAAAGCAATGAACTAATAAATCCGTTAGCCTCCCGGGCAACGGCGCCAAAAACTTGATTGGAATTTTGCAAGTATACAGGGTCGATTGCAGTAATAAAAAAAATCTCCAGAGTATTCCAGAGGTTGAATCTAAGGGAGGTAGTTGATTTATTAGTCCAAACTTTTAATCCCGAAAGCAAATGATAATCAAATTAATAATTCAAATTTAAAAGGAAAGAAATAGAAAACAAAATGAAGTCTGAGTTTGATTCATTCTAGAAGCGTCAAGGGATTAGGATTCACCTTATGAAATAATTAGATTTTATTTTGTAGTTTGACTTTGCATAATTATAGTGATTGTTGTTTCTAAAGCGTTCTAATTATCTCTCAGTCAATTAGTTCTTATTTAATTAGGATTTAATTCGCTCTCGCGCAACTAAATTTTCTAATTAAACCTTGAAAACTACAACATATATCACCATGAATTCTTAATTTTATTTCTAGATTAGTTATTCATGTTTATTTATCTAAATCTAGGTTCACTCTTCATCTCTAAGTCCATCAAGTTTCTCATTAATTAGATTCTATGGTGATCAAGTATAAAATCCACATGAACGAATAAAAGAGATAAATATAATAAAAAGATAAATTAAATATAACTTAAAGAATAAATCAATAGAGTCTTAATTAGAGAAACAAATCCAATACATTCCAGTCACTGGGAAATTTAGCTATTCATAGAAATAAAAGTCAAATCAAAACTAAAATCCCAAATCATAATAAGAATAATAAAAAAACAGAGTTATAGTAGAAGAGAATGAATCTATCTCTAATACTTTATAGATCTTCTTACTCTTTTCCTATAAGAGGCTCCTTGTTACTCCCAGATGCATTTAGAACTGTGTTCTCTGACTTCTGAGTGTGTTTCTAAATCTTCCCTTATGTTTCTATCATGTCTCCTTATATAAGAAAAATTTAGAAGTTCATAAGAGCTCAAAATATTACCAAAACGCGTCAAAAACAAGTTTTTATAGGCTTTTATTGCTTGACCCATTGCCAGGTGGCCATATATTCATCCCATACGGTGTCGGGTGGTTCCAGAAGGCAGAAAAACTGAAAATTCACGTTGACTCGGTGCCGGGTTCTTCTGTATATACAGACAATGCTTCTTTCAGCTTCATAAAGTTATCAGCTCGTGTTGACACTTTGAGTTTAATTTTCACCATGATAAAGTTGGAATATTTTGAAAACTCAAAACATAAAAGTTGTAGATATATATCTTAGATTTCCAAAATATCTTAAATCACTTCAATCGGAGTTCATATGAGAGAGTTATGATCAAAATACCGAAGGATGTCAAAACATTTCAGCATGAATGATTTGTAACGTTTTTACTCCGAATGCTTCCAAATGAGCCTATGAAGCCATGAAACACAAAAATATGTCAAATCATGTTAAAATATACCAATGTAAATATATTTAGATACAATTTAGAGTTTAAATGTGGATATTTTATATGTATAAAATAGACACATCAGAAGGAATGGGAGAAATTTTAGTGGAGGGGAAGGAAAGGATGGGGATTGAGGTGAGGGGATGAGAGAAATTTTAATAATTTATTATTTGGTTTAGGAGGGGAGCAGAGAGAAGTTAATAATAATTTGACCATTTTACCCTTGAAATTACAGAAATTTTTTATCATTTTTATTTTAGTAATTATTTTCTTTTTATAAAAATATTAAAACCTTTTTTTTTCAATTAAAAAAATTTTACATTATATTTTTAAGGGAAAATTATTATTAAATCCCAAAATACTAAAATATTTATTAAAAAGTTTCAATACTACAAAATATTACACCTATGTTCCATGGTCAAAATCAATATAAAATTTTGGAAAACAAGTATAAAATCATGGAAGATGAGTATAAAAAATTTCAATGTTGAGTATAAAATTATGCCTTGATATTTTATACTTATACTTCACAATTTAATACTTAATGCTAAAGTTTTTTATACTCATTTTTAGAACATAAGATTTGGGTATAATATTTTTTTATATTGGAACCTTCAAATAAATATTTTCATGTTTTAGAATTTTTTAGTAATTTTTCCTATTTTTAAAAATATTTTTTATTAAATAAAAAAAAAGAGGCCATCAGAAAAACAAATTACTGCTCCTTTGCCTCCTAATTTCAGAGGGGACAGTTTGAGGGGGAGGGAAGGGGATCAAATCCCCTCCCCCTCTCTAAAGCAATGTTTTAAAAACCGGACCGGACATTGAACCGGAAATGTCACCGGGTCACGGTTTTTACGGTTCAACCGGTTGGACCGGCGGTCGAACCGGTGACGTAATAATTATGTGAAAAATCATATTATATGTAATAAAAAAGATATATAATAAATAAAATCATATCTTCAATTATATAACAACGTCAATTGATTAAAATTATATAAAAGTTTGATATATAAAGGACTCATAATGTATAAACTTATATATTAAATTAAATTTGTCAAACGTTTCATAAGTTTATAATATATTATATTAATTTATACTCTTTCAATTCCATACTATAAAGTAATTAGTAGAATCTTTTTATTTCACATTATAAGGTAATATGAACTTATTTGTCATTTTTCATTTTTATTAATTTAATGTCTAAAAAGAATTTTTTTAAATAATGAAAATGAGGAATATTAATAATGTTTAATAGGGATAAATTTTTTTTAATATCTAAAAATGTAGATTATGTTTAAATAATAAAAATAAGGAGTATTAATATATTTAATAGGAATAAAAATGGTTTTTTTAAAAAAATATTTTTAATATTGTAAAATAATAATATTTAATTAATTTATAAAATAAAAAAATCATAATTAAAAAACCGGCCGGTTCTTATGGAACCGTTCCGGTTTCCGGCTCAAAGTCGGTTTCCGGCTCAATTGCCGGTTTGATCCGGTTCAATCCGGTTCAATCACGAAAACGGTCCAAACCTTCAAACCGAGCCGATGTAGTCTCCGGGTAGCGGTCCGACCGGTCCGACCGTCCGGTCCGGTCCGGGTTTCAAAACACTGCTCTAAAGGTGTGTTTGGTAGGAGGGATGAGAGGGGAAAGGAGGGGAGGAATTTTAATGGAGGGAAGGTGAGAGGAGGAGAGATGAGATATGGAGAGAAGGGGAGGGAAAGGAAGGGAAGGAGAGGAATTTTAATAATTTATTATTTGATTCAGGAGAGGAGGGAAATTAATAATAATTTGATCATTTTACCCTTAAAATTAAAGAAGTTTTCTATCATTGAAATTTGTATAAAAATTTCAGTATTAAGTATAAAATTATACTTTAATATTTTATACTCATACTCTATAATTTTATATTCAATATTAAAATTTTTTATACTTACTTTTTAAGATATAAGATTTAAGTGTGATATTTTTTAGTATTAGAACATTCAATAAAATATTTTTATATTTTTTAGCTATTTTTTATATTTTTTTAAAATATCTTTCATTAAAAAAAAAAGGAGTCACTTAAAAAAAAATGGCTCCTCAGCGTACCTCCAATTTAGTGGTCATTTTGATGGGGAGGGGAGGGGCCCTCCCTCCCCCTCAAATTGTCATCCCAAACAGAGGTGGAGGAGAAACTCCCCTTCTCCTATTTGGAATGGGTCTATTTTTTGGAGGGGAGGGGAGCAACTTTCCTCCCCTCCCCCTTCCTCCCCCTGTATCAAATAGGGGCTAAAATTATCTATCCAAAAAGGGGGAGGTTGTTTGAAATTTACAAGTTTTATGAAGGGGAGGAGCTTCTCCCCTCTCAAATCTCCTATCAAACATGCGGTTAATTATATTGTATTGGTCATATTATGATGTATTATAATTATGTTATATTAAAATATTAAAATTAATTTATATTGTATTAATTATAATAACTATTTCTAACTATATGATTATATTATATTAATTATATTTAAGTTAGAGTGAAAACATAAATTAGGATATTTGGATTAAGATGTAAATTTAATTTATCCCAGAAAAGTTTAAAAAAGTAAACCATATTAAATATAAGAATTTAATGGTAAATTTGTTATTAAATTCTCTTTCTTCTAATTTTAAATCAAATAAGAAACCATTAAAATCTCTTAATTTTATTCATTATAATATCATCAAATAAAAAAGTTTTAAAACTCTTTCAATCATTTCCCTTTTAATCCTCTTCACTAAAATCCCCTAATACCACGTCTGGTATAAAATAATAATAAAAATAAGAATGGAAATATAAATGAGTATGTGATGAGGTTTTTCTAAAAAGTAACTTTACTATCCACATATATGTTTGGTACATTAATAGAAAAATAAAAATATTTAAAAATAAAAAATAAAAAAACAACTAAATGATATAAATACCCTTTTAAAAAATATTTAAAAAATAAATTCTTCTTAAATTTCAATTTCAAGAAATTAACCATTTTTTCATTTTTTTTAAAAAATAATTCCCATAAAATAGAAAAAATAAGAATCTCTTTCTCCCCGTACCAAACTCGTTTAAATTAAAAGAAATTTTCCCATTCCAAGTAGCTTTCCATTTCAGGCTTTTTTATCAAGATACATTAAAAGAAATCCCAGAATACTATAAGTATCAAATTATTTACCTAAATACTACAACTTACTGCATCTTAATTACTACTGTACCAAGATTCATTCATTTTGGAATTTGATTTCATTAATCTTGGTTTTACATGGCCCCAGATATCCATATCTCGGTTTTACACTCACCAAAATTATCTTTTTATTTTTTAAAAACTCAGTGATGCAACAAGTTCACTTGGTAGAAATATTTTATATTGCATTGCATTGATTGACTCTGGTCAAAATTGTTGTTTTTACCCATCAGACGTGTTATAAATCCTACATCTCGGCTTCATTCAAACCAATTTACAACATTTTCTGATAGAAAAAATGTTTTTAATATATGACTCCTGACCTTCTATTTTTGCTTTCTAAATTTTTGTCAACATATAGTCTGCCACCATGTCCCCTTGTAAACCCTCATCCTTACCTTACCCCACTATATATTACCCCTCCCTCCAATGGCATGATAATTGATATATATAATAAATGGATATTAATTATATTTATACTAGTAATACATCTGTTTTTATTAAAATACATAGTAAATGTCAAAGTAAATTATATATTATATATCCATCAAAATATATATTTAAATAAATTAAATATATTTTTAAATTATAAAATATATAAATCTTATTGATAATATATATAATCTATAATATTCTTACATTTTATATCTTTGTATATTATAGATTTTAATCAAATTATATGTTTTATAAATTTGCGAAAAATTATATATGACAAATAGATTCATACTCATATTATAAACACACACATATATACCAACTTTAAACGAGTCAAGATCAATTTGACTAATTTAATAATTTCATATAAATTTAAAATCATATTTATTGTTAGGGCCTTTTCAAAAAAATATGATAAACTACCGAGGAAGTATAGATCAATTTGACTAATTTAATAATTTTATATAAATTTAAAATCATATTTATTATTAGGACTTTTTTGAAAAAATATGATAAACCACTTAGGAAGTATAACTTCCTAAAGTTTTACTTAGAGAGTTTAATTTTTTGAATTAAACCCAACTTTCTAAAAATTTCTATATATATATATATATATGATTACATATGCTATTTGAAAAGTCTTTCGTTTACCATATATAATTATATATATATATAAAGATAAAATGTGCACATAAAATGCTGTAAATATATTTAATTCTAATTATATAATTTATATATAATATAAATATAATTTATTTTATTATAAAAAGTTATGTTGAAAATATTACTAAATAAATATTTATGTAAAGTAGGGATATTTTGGTCTTAAAAAATTAAATTTGGTGAATTAACATCTTACTAATGTTTGAGTGAATTAAAATATAATTTAAAAAATATATGGTCTCTACTGCTTGTAATTGTTTGAATTATGCAAAAAATCATTTTTTAAAAAATATTACATTGTAAAATTAATAAAAGTTAAAATATAAAATTTTATCATTTTTAAAATGTAATAAGAAGTTAACAAATTTATATGTGAGTTTTATAATATATATAAATGCTATAATTTATAAATAATGTCATTATAATATAATTTTTATGTTAAGCTATATACAATTATTTTATTAGAAATTATATATATATATATATTTTATGGGGGGTTTGAATTTGTTAAAGAAATGAAAGAGAATGGAACAATGTGTGGGGGTGGGGGTTTTTTTTTTTTGGGGGGGGGGTATTGTTTAGGTAAAAAATAATAAAGAGGAATGGGGATGATACTATGTTTGACACTTAAAATTTATAAAAAGAATCTTGTTGTTGTCTATACCGAGTTGTTATTGTGTATAATAACATAAATAAATAGAATCTGATAATTGAAACCCAGTGTAATGGAAATCGATTTGGTATATAGAATTTTGAAAAATATTTCTAATGTTACAGTATTTTGGTAATTTTGTTTTTTTTTATAGTATAAAGCTAAATTTTCCGGCTTTCCACGTACAAAACGTTGGCATTGTTGATCCAATCACACCCTTACTGTAAAAATTTTAGTAGCTTCATCTCAGCTTCTCCTCCTCATGCAACGACATCGTTTTGGAGAAGAGGAGTGATGGCGCAGTGGAGTGATGCCGATCCGGAGGGAGGGAGTTTACTTCGTCTTCCAGTTCTGTTTAGACCGTACAATTCCATTCTTCTATCTCCGTCTCCTCCCATTCTTCTCTCTCAAAACACCTTCTCAGTCTCGCGTTTTGTTCGTAATCTTGGTGTGCGCACCACCGATGTCAACGACGCTGGCTCTATGGACCTGCTCTTATGCAGTCCATGCAAAAGAAGGTGTTTCTTTTCTTTCGGAATTTCTTATATATATATATATATATATATTAGATGCTTACTGATAAAATTTCTGGTAAAATTTCTTAATTTCCGTTTATAAATGGTACTAATACTAATATTTTATCGCGTGATGGATGGGAAGTTAAACTGGGTAACATTTCTGCTACCGTGTTAGATTGTCATTTTGCATTTGACCCATTGTGGTAGGAATATGAAATAGTGTTCCATGACCGTGAAATAGGAAGGGAAGTAGAAAGTGACTTTGCCGGCGCATGGTTCCCAAATTAGTTGAGAATGTGATTACAAACGGGGGGCTATGTCACTAGAGTCCACCATTGGTTGCTATTAGTCATTAGCTTTTCGGTTGAATGGTTTTGTTTGCACTCTTCTTTGTAAGGACAATCAGCTATTTTGAGTGTACCTGTATGATAGTGTATTAGTATGTCTGGGAGTTTCTTCCTAACTCAAACGGGAAGGCGGTCTTCATAGTCATTGATCGTTACCTTTACATTTCCTTTATAATTTTCTCTTGTTATTTCTCTGGAGGCTTTGACATCGGAATTTTCAAAGGAGACAAAGATTTAAAGAACTCTATAAAAGAAATCCCTGCAAAGAGAACAAGTTTGTATTGTTTGACACAAACATGCAATTTGGGGTATTTATTGGATGCTCAGATTCTTTAACTGTTAAAAAATTGTGTTTTACATTCATCTAATTAAGCCCAAAATTCCCAAATTGATTTTTTTTTTGGATGAAAAATGTTGGAAGAAATTAACTCTAGGTACAAAATTGAAAAGTTTGTGCCAAATTTAGAGGCTTAAAGTGTATATTACCATACAGAGAAGTATGAAACTTTCTATGATATGCTGATGAGAGACCATTGCTTGCATATGTGGGGAGAAGGACACATAGGCACCTAGGTGGAAGTTCAGGCAGTCAAATAGTGGTTGAAGTGATACAGAAGACGTGGACTGTGACAATGAGTCAGAGTGGGGAAGAAGCAACAGATGCAATTACCAAAATAGCACTAGTGATAAGTGATAACACGTGCTACAAATGCCACAAACTTCACTCACGCCACTTTGTCCTATATATTAGGCTTATGGATGATTTATTTATTTAATATTTATTAGTCATTTTTAGTATCATAAATAGCTGTTGTAGTTTAGTTGAGGGGATTGATTGAGTATTTTGATTCCTTGTATTTTGGAGTTTGTCCTTGGGCTAGTGAGAGGGTGTGAGCGGGATTCTTGCTCATTTCTTCCTAATAGATTATTATTTTCTATAAAATTCCTTAGTGTTGTGTACCTATGAGATGCATGTGTGGGTATAATATTAAAGCAATTGTCAAGTAACTTAGATGAGATGCCATGTTTTGTAATATCATTTGCAATTGGCTTTTGGCTGTGTGTAGCTTGGATAGGATTTTAACAGCTCTAGTTCTTCATTGCCCTCTGCTCCAGCTTATAGGTTTTAAAATTATCCACTTCTTGCCCAGAATTTACAGTCACTAGTAAATGCTTTTTTAATTGCATTGTATATCTTTAAAACCCCAACAACAAGTCTTATCCCACTTAGTGAAATCGGCTATATGAATGACAAGCCATTGGGCTTCATAAAAAACCCACTCTCTAGATATATTATTCACCAAGAAATCTTGATTTATAACTTCTTTAAGTGTTTTTATTGGTCTCTTTCTACATCCTTTCATAGGATTGTCATCTGACCAACTGTTCTTACTAGCTCATCTAGTGATTTTCGTTGTACATATCCAAACTATTTTAAACAATTTTTTATCATTTTCTCTTCAATAGGTGCTATGCCAACTTTTTCTCATATACACTTTTTTTGAATCCTATCTTCACTACATAGACTAACTTCACTGTCAAAAACTCTGTCAAGATTCATGTAATTATTGTCAAAATTCCCAATTGAAATGTTTTTAGTTTCACTTTTTTTTTTTTGGGTTGTAAAATGGGGAAGAAAGCTCTAGGTACAAATTATCCAAATTTGTCCCAAATTTAGAGGCTTAAATTGTATTTGCTCCAGACAAGTATGGAACTTTCTGTGGGATGCTTGCATTTGGCATAATATCAAATCAAAGCAATTGTGAAGTCATTTAGATAAGATGGCATGTTTTGTAATATCTGTTGCAATTGGCACTTGGCCATTTATAGCTTGCATGGGACAAGTTTCTAAGATCTGCATAGTTGTCTAGATCTCGATCTTGATTGTTGTACCCGAAGAAATTTTGTGCTGTTTGCAAGTTACTGTTTGTGTTGTAAACGATTGATAAGATTTTGATATGTGCTCATTTATGAACTTTATTTAACCACTTTTTTTCTGTTAGAAGTGGCAGGATCATACGATCCTTAATCTGATCCAACGATTCAGTGCTTTCAAACCGTAATTAAAATTGCTGTTGTTACTATCTATTATTATTATTACTATTACTAGTACTAATATTTTTTTTCTTATTATTAAAGCTTGAATTGACAGAAAAGGATAACATATTGAAATGAAAATCAGTTAGAGGCCTACAAACAAGAAGAATACCCAAAGAGTCTGTCGCCAAGCAATTACAAATAGATCTTGTCAAGTTATCTAGTTCTAAATAAACATATAAACTTCGAGCAATCTAACATCATTGATGAAATTTTATAGGTTAAGCATCTGGCTAAAAGACTAAGACATATATTTATAGGTTTCGATTGAGTGTACTATCCAGATACCTTCTACTAGGAGTCATAAATTCCAATACGTAAACTGTAATAGTAGAAGCCAAATGAAAACACAATAATCAATGACTATGAAAGTTCATCATCATCATGGAAATCATCAAAATCATCATCGAAATCTGAAGCTCCTGAACCCTCTGTGAAATTAAACAACAGGATATTAGAAAGTAGAAATCAAGAGACTGATACGCATTATGGTCAATTTACTTTGAAGTATCAAGCTTATAGGTGCAATAATACCTATGACAAGTTCATCATCATCATAATCATCATCATCATCATTGTCAATGAAATCTGAAGCTCCTGAATCCTCTGTAAAATTAAATAATAGAATATTAGAAAGTAGAAATCAAAAGACTGATACGCATTATGGTCAATTTATTTTGTAAGTATCAAGCTTATAGATGCAATAAAACCTTCAGACTCCCCGTTTTGGTCAGAGTCACTATCACTCAGTTTGACCTCTTGAGGAGTTAGCCAATTTCTGGCACACATAAGTGCTTCATTTGATGGACATGAACTCCTGTATTCTTCAAGCACACGCTCACCAGATCTGAGAGCATATTCAGAGATAGCAGATGCTGGCATGGCCAATACATCTCTTGCAATTAGAGAAAGTACTTTATACTGTGCAGCATTTATTTTCCACCAAATCAAGATATCAAAAGAAGGATCATCAACAACTAAATCAGCTGCAAGGTACTTCTCCAACTCCGATTTTTGATCCAATGTAACTCTCATTTCCTTTGAGACTTTTTCCTTCACATTTGTATAAACAAAAGATGGAATCGTTAATCCCCTTGAATCCATTCTACTCTATTTACCATTATCTTTAGGGGTTTCAGGAGGTTCATTAGCAGCCAACACAGAATATTCTTCATACAAACGATGCAAGGTGTCTTTGATCTTTTTCTTCATGGCTGAACACCCTTCAGTATCAGTATATAGGTTTTCAAAAATCAAGTTCACATACTCGAGTTTATATCTTGGATCCAATACCACCCCTATGACCAACAATGGGTTCAATTTGTCTGGTTTTCCCCAATACTTGTCGTACTTTTGTTTGATATTCTTAGCCATATCCATACAAAGAGGTTGTCCATGCGTAATACCCTGCTGCAACATGTCTTGAACCAGAGTCATGTCATGAAAGAATTCATTTGATGTCACTTGCAATGATTGAGAGAGTCTCATTGAAATATCATAGAAGACCTTTAAAAACTGAACACATGCTGAAACCTTACTCCAATCAGAAGTCGTAGGAGGACCAATTTTATCCATATCTTTCTTAAAGTATGCATTGTACCCCTCGTCTTCATTTTCCATTCTCTCAAACACCTTTCGAAACCTTATGGCACATTCCAACATCTTGTACGTAGAATGCCACCTAGACACAGCATCCAGGCTCACAAGATTCCCCGACTCAATTTCTTCTTCTTTGGCAAGACTTTTGAATGTTTGAAGCTGTACGGAAGATAACCTGACATATCGAATAGCATTGCGAATAGCAGAAACAGAGTCACGCAAATCCCTCAACCCAGCCTTTACCACCAAGTTTATAACATGAGCATAACACCTCACTTGTAGATAATCCTCATCGTACATTAACCCATTCCAATGTTTCAAATATTTCTTCAAATATGTCATTACATCGGAGTTTGCATCATTCACTGTTAATGTGAACATTCTTTTAATCCCCCATTTCAACAAGCACTTCTTAATTATCCTTCCAATGGTAGCACCTTTATGATCTTCAATCTTACAGAAGTTAAGCGTCCGCTTTTGAAGCCTCCAGTGTTCATCAATGAAATGAGCTGTGAGACACATGTATTTGGAATATTTAGAATTGCGAACTGATGTCCAAGTTTCTGCACTGAGGCAAACCCCCAAACATGATTTCTTGAAAAATTCCTTGAGCTTCTTGGATTCTTCAAGGAAAACATCATAATTGCAAGTAGTCATCTGTCCTGATGAAAATTCCCATAACCCTTGTAGTAGCAATCCAAGCCCTTCCATAGCTGTAAATGGCATATACTCACATATCATATATTCAGCTAAATAATTATAGATTTACTTAAATGAATATTATGATGATGAATTATTAATTAATTATTTTGAATTCAATATATGATTATTGGTGAATATTATCTTTTTTGGATTTGAATATTTAAGTTTTGAAAGTAATTAGTTTTTTTTCATTTTTTATATAATTTTCTAATGTATGAAAGTAAAATATTATTAGTTTAGTTACTACTTGTTCGACCATCATTTAACTAATGAATCTTAAACCGCAGCCAACTAGAATGAAAGAGATAATTAAAGATGCAGTGAAGTTGTCTAATCCCTCTGTTGATCTAAAAAAGATAGTACTACCTTAAACAAGTCTTGAGCCTAGCTACTCAGAAAATCTCAAAAAACATAATCTTCTTGAGAATATGTCTACTACAGACAATGAAACAGCCCTTAAAATACTAGCATTATTTCTTCCTAAGCCAAATATTTTTATTCTGATTGTCTAACACAAACCCACAATAATAACTAAAGAAAACCAAGATAGACAAAAGAAGCAGCTGTCTTATAGAGGCATTTAAAATGGAAATCAGAAAAGCAAACCCATCAGATATATATATATATATATATATACACACACACACCTTCCAGTGAGTCCATGGGAAACGTCATCCACAACCAAATACCAACAAAAAATAAAAAAACAACTCTTACGTGAAATAGAATGGAGGAAGCTGCCTCTTGCTCCAAAATATGCAAATGGAGCTTCTCACTCTTCTCCGTTCTCGTCTCTCCTCGTCAGGACGGCGTTGTTCGCTGCCTCAATACTTGAGCTTCAAAGTTTAAGCTACTGGCAAGGGAAGCATACGAATGGAACGTGAGATTTGGCTCTATATATATATATATACACACACATACATATAGGATTCAAAGCAGCACGTAGAATGCACAAATTAGGAAATGTTTTTAGTAAATATATTCTTGTCAGTATCTTTCTTATTTTTTAATGCAGTTGATTCATGATCTCTCTCCTTAGAATCCAAGGCACCAATAACGTTAAAAGCCTCGTTAAAAATTTAAGAATTATATTCATAACAAGTAAGTGGATGAATAAATTAATTTGAAACTTTGAATACATCATTAGTTCAACCAATCAATTTTAAATCCTTCATATCAAGAAATTCCCTAATTAATTCATAAATTAGAATTTTGGTCAAATTTCCATAAATATTTTTGAATCTCTAATAGATTGCAAGCAATCCCGAAATTGCCTAAGACTTAGATATTACCTAATATAAATGACTCAGCCACCAATACATCAAACCCCAGAATCATTGCATGTTGCTAGCTGAATATGCAATCAAACTTTGGGCATAAAAATTTTGCTTACGAATTAATTAAATTTTTTTCTTATTAACAAGTGTAATACGTTGATTGATTTCTATAGTTATGTGTAATCATATCTATTAAGATATATTAATAATAACTCATCAATTAATATATGTATTCAATCTTTTTTTATTGAATAACTCCCCCTGGCAGCATAGATGAGATTTTTTTTAGGGTTTATAAATGGGATATTTTCTATTTCACATAATTATAGTTTTTTATTCATTCAATATTTCGCACTATTCAGAAATCCAAAAATAGCTTCGTATAACCTTTTTTTCTTTAATTCTTTCAATTTTTCCACTTATTTTAGTAAGAGTTTAAATATTAAAAAGATTAGTGCGAACTTTAAATCTTTTGTAACTTATCATATATGCTTATTAAAATAAAATGCATTTATTACATGTTAATTTATAAAAGCTCTGTAAATCCATAACTCCGACAAATCCTAGCTCTGCATCCATATGTGTATGTGTGTGTGTCAAATTTAGATACTCTCAAGTGTATAGTTTCTCTATTACTTATTATAAGTCACATTTAAAAAAATTTATGTATTCTTAAATATAAGTCACTTTGTAAAGTAGTTAGAACATTTAATGCATTTTTCTACAAATGTCCTTTAATTGTTTGCATTCAATTAAAATGGATTAGAAATAGTTACTGTATTTAATTAAGGGTAATTTAGAAAAATAGAGGTAATTTTTGACAAATTTAATAACAAAATCTATTTTTAACTAATTTTCTTAATTCACATTAAGTAGTTGAAAGTGATTTATAATAAAGAATAAAAAAAATATTATCCTACAAAGAAGAATAAAACTTTCTGAGATATGCTCATAAGAGAGCATTGCTTACATATGCGAGGAGAAGGACATGTAAGAACAACAGATGCAACTACCTAGATAGTCATCAGTGCATGCTTTTTTAATTGCATTCTGTATCTTTGAAACCCCATTTTGAGGAATTTTAGGGATGTTTCTGTACTCCTATTCGTGCATAGACCAACTTCACTGTCAAAAAGTTGTGTCAAGATTCATCTAATTACTGTCAAAATTCCTAATTGATTTGTTTTTTTCTTTTAATTTCACTATTTTTTCTTGAAATAAAATGGTTGAAAAAACTCTGGGGTACAATTTTAGAAAATTTGTCCCCACTTTCGTGGTTTAAAGGGTATTTGCGCCAGACAAGTATGGAGCTCTCTGAGCTGCATGCATTTGGGATGATATCATATCAGACGAATTGTGAAGTCATCTAAATAAGACGCCGTGTTTTGTAATATCAGTTGCAATTGGCACTTGGCTATGTATAGCTTTGGGATCTACATAATTGTCCAAATCTCGATCTTGATTGTCGTACCTATAGAAATTTTGTGCCTTTTGCAAGTTACTGTTTGTGTTATAAATGGTTGATAAGCTTTTGATATATGCTTGTTTATGAACTTTATTTAACTACATATTTTCTTTATTAATGTTTTTTTTAAGAAGTGGCTGGATCATACGATCCTCAATCTGATCTTACTTTCAAACTGCAATTATTATTACTGTTCCTACAACTACTACTACTATTATTTTTATTACTATTATTAAAGCTTGCCCTGACAGAAAAGGATAACATACTGAAATGAAAGTCATATAGAGGCCTAGCCGACCAACAAGAAGAATAGTCAAAGAGTCTGTTGCCAAGCAATTACAAATAGATCTTGTCAAGTTATCCACTTCTAGATAAACAGAAAAACCGTAAGCAATCTAACGTCATTGTTGACGTTTTACAGGTTAAATGTCTGGCTAGAAGATTGGGACATATATTTTATAGGTTCTGATTGTGTGTACAATCCAGATAGCTTCTGCTAGAAGTCATAAATTCCAATACGTAAACCGCAATTGTAGAAGCTAAATAAAAGCACATTAATCAAAGTCCTTGAAAATTTCTTCATCATCATGATCCGAAGCTCCTGAACTCCCTGTAAAATTAAACAACAACAGAATATTAGAAAGTAGGAATCAAAGACTAATAGGCATTATGGTCAATTTACTTTTGAAGTAGGAAGCTTGTAGATGCAATAATACCTTCAGAGTCCTCGCTTTGGTCAGAGTCACTATCACTCAGTTTGACCTCTTTAGGTGGTAGCCAATTTCTGGTGCACATGAGTTCTCCAGTTATCCGTGCTGTTAGTGAACTCGCGTGTTCTTCAAGACACGCTCACCCGGTCTAAAAGCATATTCAGAGGAAGCAGATGCTGTTATGGCCAGAACATCTGGTGCAATTAGAGAAAGTACTCTACACTTTGCGGCATTATTTTTCCACCAAATCCAGATATCAAAAGAAGGATCATCATCAACTAAATCAGCTGCAAGTACTTCTCCAACTCTGTTTTTTTAGCCCTATTAAGTGTCCGTTTGGATTACTATTTTATAAAAGGTATGTTAGAATAACCATAGTTCATAAAAATAAAATTTGAATAAAAATAAAAAAATTTATCACAACCCTTTTTTAATAACATTGAAAAATATAATAGTTAGAAATCACGATTTGATTTACCTTTTAATAAACCAAACAGACAGTAACTCCCATTTCCTTTTAACAGTTACTCCTTCATATTTATGTAAACAAGAGATGGAATTGTTAATCCCCTGCATCCATTCTACTCAATTCACCATTATCTTTTAGGGATTTTATGAGGTTTATTAACAACCAACATAGAATATTCTTCAAACAAACGATGCCAGGCGTCTTTGACCCTTTTCCTCATGGCTGCACACACTTCAGTATCCAGATATATATGTTGAAAAATCAAGTTCACATAGTCAAATTTATATCTATGATCCAACATCACCCCTATGACCAACAATGGGTTCAAGTTGTCTGGTTTCCCCCAATACTCGTCATGACATTTCTTGAACTAGAGTCATGTCATGAAAGAATTCATTTGCTGTCACATGCAATGACTGAGAGTCTCAATGTAATATCGTACAAGACCTCTAAAAACTGCACAAATGCAGAAACTTTACTCCAATCAGAAGTCGTAGGAGGGCCAATTTTATCCATATCTTTCTTAAAGTATGCCTTGTACCCCGCGCCTTCATTTTCCATTCTCTCAAACACCTTCTTAAACCTTATGGCACATTCCAACATCTTATACGTAGAATCCCACCTGGATACAGTGTCCAAGCCCACAAGACTCTTGCACCCAATTTCTTCCTTTTCAACGGAACTTTTGAATGTTTGAAGCCATTTCGAAGAGAACCTGACATATTTAATAGCATTGCGTATAGCAGAAACAGAGTCATGCATATCCCTCAACCCATCATTCACCACCAAGTTTAAAATATGAGAGCGTAACACCTCACATGTAGATAATCCTCATCACACATTGACCCATTCCAATGTTTCAAATCTTTATCCAAATATGTCGGGACATCGGAATTTGCATCATCTACAGTTAATGTGAACACTTTTTAATTCCCCATTTCGGCAAACACTTCTTAATTGTCCTTCCTTTGGGGTGTCACCTTTATGATCTTCAATCTTACAACAGTTGAGCATCCGCTTTTGAAGTTTCCAATCTTTATCAATGAAGTGAGCTGTGAGAGACGGATATTTAGAATCGTGAACTGGTGTCCAAGTTTCTGCAGTGAGGCACACGCCCAAACATGATGTTTTGAAAAATTGCTTGAGCTTCTTGGATTCTTCGAGGAAGACATCAGAACAATCTCTAGCAATCATCGTTCCTGATTGAAATTGGAATCCGGGTTGGAGAGAATCCCATAACTCTTGTAGTAGTAATCCAAGCCCTTCCATAACACTAAAAGGCATATCCTCACATATCATATATTCAGCTAGATAATTATAGATTTACTTATGATGTATTATTAATTGGCTGTTTTGATTTCAATATATAATTATAGATGGATATTCTTTTTTGAAATATATCTTATTTAGATTTGAATATTAAGTCTGGAGCCTTAAAATACAAGCATTATTTCTTCTTAAGCTAAATATTTTCGTTGTGTTTGTCTAAAACCATCCCACAATAATAACTTAAGAAAACCAAGATAAACAAAAGAAGCAGGCGGTTCCGTCCTATAGAGGCATTAAAAATGGAAATCACAGAAAGGAAAACCCATCGTGTGTGTATATATATATATATATATATATATCATTCCAGTGAAACAGAATGGGGGAAGCAACCAATTGCTTCAAACTATGCAAATGAAGCTTTTCACTCTTCTCCGCTCTCGTCTGTCCCCCGTCACGACGGCGTCGTTTGCTGCCTGCTGCCTCACTACTTCGTTGAGCTTTAAGCTTCTAGAAAGGGAGGTATGCCAATGGAACGTGGGATTTGGCTGTACATCTATCTATACATCTATATATGTGTGTGTATATTAGAAGGGTTCAAAGCAGCACGTAAAGTGCACAAATTAGGAAATGTTTTTAGTAAATATATTCATGTCAGTATCTTTTTTTTTTTTTTCTAAAGTTCATTGATTCAAGATCTCTCTCCTTAGAAGGCACCAATAACGTTAAAAGCCTTGTTAAAAATTTAAGAAATTATATTCATAACAAGTAAGTAGATAAATGAATTAATTTGAAACTTTGAATACATAATTAATTCAACCAATTTTTTTTAATGATAGTTCAACCAATCAGGTTTAAATCCTTTATATCAAGAAATTGCCTAATTAATTCCTAAATTAGAGTTTTGGTCAAATTTGAATAAATAATTTGAATCTCCAATACATTGCAAGCAATCAAGAAATTGCCCAACACTATGATATTACCGAATATAAATCAATAAGCCACCAATATATTAACCCACCAGATCATTGCATGGCGCTAGGTGAATATTTAATCAAACTTAAATTTACAAATTTAAAGAACCTCTAGGTAATAGGTTCTGGTTTTTACAAATTCTTCTTTTATTATTGTTTTTCAAATTTCTTAGATCCAAATCAAATAAAATCATCACATAAAAACTTCATATACTTAAAATTTTATTTATGATTAAAATATTTCAAAATTATTAATAAGTTGAGGTAAAACTATAATTGATAAATTTTATTCCTACTAGATATATAAATTATTATTACTAGATGAGGTTTTTCTTCCTTTTTTGGCAGCATAGATGAGATTTTTTTAGGTTTTATAAATGGGATATTTTCTATTTCACATAATTGTAGTTTTGACTTCAGCCAATATCTCGCACTATTCAAAAAAGTTAAAAACCAAAAATAGTGTACTTGAGCTTAGTATATCTTTTTTTCCTTTTAATTCTTTCAATTTTTCCTCTTATTTTAATAAGAGTTTAAATATTTAAAAGATTAGTGCAATCTTTAAATTTTTTGTAATTTATTATATATATACTTATTAAAATAAATTCAATTTATTACATGTTAATTTATAAAAACTTTTGTAAATCCATAAATCCGAACAAATCCTAGTCCAGCATCCATCCATGTGTGTGTGTCTTGCAAAAGCACACCATGCTGCAATTGTGTGAAGCTCTAAAGTAATGGAGTTGTCAAATGAAGAATTGTAAATGAAAAGAACCTCAACTCTTAACAGTCAGAAAAGAAGAACTTACATGAAGAGCATGAAGACACTCTTGATCTTCATGAACAGAGAAGAGTATACACAGACAAACGAATCTCAAACCTTTATATATTCTGTAATCAGATGTTACATTAATATACACGAGAAAAGAACTAGAGAGTAACAACCCTTAAAACAACAAAAGAATCCCCTAAACCTAGAGCAATAATAATTCAACGTATCGATCTCAAATATTAATTTTGAAAATCCACGACCAAACTGAGGCAAAAAAAACTTGTCGCCCGAGGGAGAGTGAAGAGATTATTCAGACTTGGAATTTTGAACAGCCGGGGGCTGAGGGCCCTTAGAAGAAGGAGAGGACTCTGTGTCATCTGACGGCTGATCGGAGAGGGCAGCAAGAATCCGGCGAATACTGGCGGAGCGGGCGGGCTTGAAGCTGTTTGATCGGCGAACGGTCTTGGAGAAGACGTTGGAAGAATTAGAGAGAATGAGAAAAACCAAAGCCTGAACCAGGAAGAACATGCCAACCTTCACCAACATGTCACCTAAGCTAAAGCTTACGATCTCCATCTTTGATTAACTCTGATTCGAATCTGAAAGTGAATACAACACACAGAAGGACAAATATGAATATGAATATGAATGGATTAGAAATATGCGGGCGTTCTCTTATATATTATAGAGTTGATGATCATTGCGCGTGGAATATACTAAATGTTATATTGGACCAGAAGTTGAAAAAGTCATATAAGAAACATGCAGATGCCCATATTTTGACCTATTATTGGTTTCGATATTCAAATAGAAAGCATAGGAAATTGAGGTGGAAATTTCGTTGTTATCCATAAGGGTACCACAATTATTAAAAAGAAGGGTACACGTGGTGACGAGTGTGTAGTGGAGCATTTCAGGTTTATTTATTGGGAAAATGACATTTGAGGACCAAAATTTGTAATTAATTCCATTTTAGGACAAAAAAATTCAAAAATATCAGAAAAGGACCCGATCTTAAATTAATTAAAAATATAAATATGAAATAACCTAAATACCCTTGTAAAAATTTTTTACGTTCAACATCTATTTTTTACTACTCTTTTTTATAAATTTGACACTAAATTTTCTCAATTTTATACTCATATTTCACAATGTGTTTAGTGTAAAATTGGGGATGTTCAGTGTTAAATTTATGAAAAAAAATAGTAAAAAGCAGATATTGAGTAGTAAAAAATGGAAGTTAAATATAAAATTCTAAGATTTATCCAGTGTAAAATTAGAGGTCTTCAGTGTCAAATCGTGGAACATGAGTAGTAAAACGTAGAAGGTAAGTGTAAAATTCTAGGAGTTGAATTCTTCATTATGTTCAGTGTAAAATCGGAAAAGTTCAGTGTCAAATTTCTAAAAAAGAGTAGTAAAAAACAGATATTAAGTGTAAAACATTTTAACAAGAGTATTTAGATCATTTCATATTTATATTTTTAATTAATTTAAAATTAGGTCTTTTTATGATATTTTCAAATTTTTTGATCCTAAAATGGGATTAATTACAAATTTTGGTCCTCAAATATCATTTCCCCTTATTTATTTCACGTGCCTATCAAATGTAAGGGATGACCCATGTAGCTTGACCTGTTGGGAAAGTTAGTCGGGGGTTTCTTTAAGAAAGTGGAGGAGGCGGTTTGGTCAATTTGGGTTGGATTCCTCCTCAGCATCATCTCAAATTTGCCTAATTCCTTACGTAATTCGTTATTGTTTCTCAATTGGTTTACGCACGGCTCACACACGTCATTTGCCTCAAGTTTCTGGTATTTAATAGGAAATTAAATTTAGGCTTGGATTGGTTCAAGAAATTTTGGAAGGAAAGTGGGGAAAAATTTTTTATCATATATTTTTTTAAACTAAATAAAAAAAAGAAATAATTTTTCTCCTGTTCTTAGATAAAATAGAAAGGAAGGAATAGAAATAAAAATACTTATTTTTTTATTTAATTTAAAAAAAAGATAAATTTTTTTTTCCTATCTTCTCTAAAATCTTTCAAACGAAACCTTAGTAAAATGTTATAAAACAAATCAGAAATTTTGCCTAAAATAAAAATTACATATGTAGCAACACGTAAATATAAAAATTTAGGAAACATATTACCCTCTCATCTCCTTAATATAAAATCTTTAATAAGGTCACATGGATTAATAATGTAGCTACATTAATTTTTAAAAAAATCATAGTATTTTTGTAAATTACCCTTATTCAGGATCCTTACCCTTCTACCCTTAATTGAATAAGGACAATTTTTTAGTAAATCAATAAAAATAATAAATATTATTTTATACTCTTAAAATATTATATATTTAAAACTGAAGGAAGTATAACATAAACCTCACCACTGATTTAGTTATGTAACTGTGATGAATGGAGCTTGAATGAAACGAACACATTGATGAAAATCTCTGAATTTGCTGAGCCGTGGAGGGATGAAGATAATGGCAATAGGCTGTCCAAGTAGAATTGACAACGCGTTTGAAATTATATCAGCGTCGAACGTTTCAGAACCGCAAAAACGTTTCATTTATTTATTTGATAAACTGGAACCGTAAAAAACGTTGTACGTGTCATACGATGATGCATTCTATGGAACAATAGGAATAGATAAATGCACCGTACCTAAATTACTGGATTTTGTAGCCGACAAATATCAGTCCTATTTTGTAGTCTCAGTCCTACTCCTAGATCCTAGTCCACAATCAAATTATATGATTTTCCTCTCCCATTTACTATCAACCAATTTATCAAAATATGTATGTATAATAAAATTCATCATAATGTTTTTACATATTTTTCTACCAAGGCCATATTTTTAAACATTATTGGACATAATTGAAGACAGCTCCTCTAACGCGTGGTTAAATTACCTCTCATACAAATATTTAATTTTTGTAAATAAAAAGATCCATTAACTGATCATCCTCTGAAGTTTGAAGAAAAAGGATTACACTAACATTTATTTGAATAATTACTGAACCACATAAATCTATCATATACACACAACAATTATAACATACTTGTCCATTGATAACAAGTTCGATCTGTCTGTGTGTCCCACAAACATGATTCTTCATATGATAAACTGAGGCCATCTATATTTTGTAAAAAGAGTCACTTGCACCACAATCAACCATAGTAATGATGGTACAAAACATAATCAGCAAAAGTGAAATCAAAGGCTGATTCATTCCAAATGATTGAGTGAACAAAATCAGTTCAGATACATTACAGATGAAAGATGATCCTCAAAAATTTTATTCCAGAAAACTAGAGAGTGATTAGATTGGAGAATCTACTTCCGCGGACAACACCAAGAGGATTGCACAGAACGCATGCCTTCCATTAGTTTATTGTACGTCTTACTCTACAACTGCAACTAGCGAGCTAGTAAGATTATTAAGCTTCATAGATAGACCCGGTTTCCATAAGTAGACCAAACAAATCATAAACATACACTTCATGAGATGCCTCTTGCGTGTATTTTTATGATTGGTTTGATCTACTTATATTTTCAAAACTGAGCCTACCTAAAATTTTTCAAAATTACCGAAAAAAATAAGAAAAAGATTAGCACAGCCGTCGCTGCAGATTTACATTTGATTAGTAGCCGATCTATGGATTCAGAGACACAACTGAAGATTTCTTGGACATATAAAAACCCTATACCTGCAATAACAAATCAGATTACCCAACATTAGCTCATTAAAAAAATATAGGACAAAAATGGAAGCAGAGTAGCTTTAGAGTTCCATAAGGCAGCAGCACTTCTTCGGCCCCAAAAAACTCTAAGCAATCTTAACCTAACTTAGACAAAATGCATAGATATGAGCACCTGCAATGATTCAGAGGAGTGAGGGGAGGGGGTGTTGCTATCACATGATGCATATAGACCAATGCAAGTTGTCGTTGAATCAAAACTAAATGTATGATTTGGTCCTTAAAAAGCATACCGCCTTAAACTTTAGTCCATAGATTTATTGCTCTACTCAAATTAGTCCTTCAGAGTTCTGTAGCTTGTTACACTTGTTATGCGTGTCAATTTGAGTTAGTCCCTCAAAGTCGAGTAAATATCCAATTTAGTCCAATGAAGAGACTAAAATGTACCAAAATAGATCCAAAGCCAAAAGCATTAGAAAATATAAAAAAAGTATATCTTGCAAGGATTAAATTGTGTATTTACTCAAGAATTAAATTTTCAAAGAACACATTCTTTCTTCAATTCTCAAGGTTTAAAAGAAAAGCCTATTGCATAGTGCATGGACAAGACAAACTATTAAGAATCTACAAGAGTTCATAACAGAACAAGTGGAAACAAAAAAACCAGCTAGTTCTCTATGCTACAATAGTACCATCATTGGGTTTCAAAGAGAAGCTTCAATTTAATTTCTCTTCACTTTCAGTAAGAAAACAAAAACTAAAACGCTTCGAATCATCACATGTCCAGTCATAAAGCTTACCCGCCTAAATACTAGCAAAAGCAATCTGGAATATCTTTGCACAAAAACAATGACAGCAACACCATTGTGATTAATAAAGATGGCAATAATCAATTCAATATAAAATACAATTTCTCCAAACAGTCGCACTATTTACTTATGAATAGTGTGTGCTCTTTTTAGGCTCCATCCAACTCTTTTTTTTTTTTTTAACTCTTTCAACTTTTTCTACACTTTTTTTAATTCTTTTAACTTGTTCCACACATTTCATTGGGCTTAGAGCAACTTTGTTTTTAATCTTTTAATATTTCTTTGCATATTTGAATAAGATTTATAAATGTTAAAAAGGAAGTAAGTACAATTTTCGAAAAACTGATACGATATTATCTCTCCCATGGACTGCACAAAAAAAGATATCCAGTTTCTTCTAAAATTTATTGTAAAGCCAACCGCACAAACAGATTTGAAGCCTTCGTTCAACCCAAATTACTATTGATGCAAGAAATTAATTATCACTGGGTACCAAGTTCATTATTGGAAGATGCGGAAACTTATCCAGAGAGACAATATACTAGTCTGAACCAGTCCATACAAATCAAAATTCTGATAGAGTTCATGTTGAAAATTGATGTTCAAGACCCTTCCATAGGCACATGATCACCTCACTGGCTAGATCTGCAGATAAACAGGTACTCGCGAGTATCGATGGAATTTAACACTGGCACGATATCCCAGATTTTGATCAATATGTAACCAAAATCTCTAAGGAAATAAATCTCCATCAACATACGTGGAAGAGAATTCTCTAAAGAAGAGAAAATAAATAAAATACAAGCAAAAGAAAGTTATGCAGAGAAGCATGGCAATATCCAGGATTTTGAGCTCACACAAAATTAAAATCTTCAAACAAATAAATCTCCATCAACATACTATGAAAAGAAGGGGAAAAAGCTCAATAACGGGTTGAAAGCAATGTAAACATACCTAATATCATGTTGAATTTGCAGAAATGACCACTCAGCTCGAAAGAGCCTCCAAATTACCATGTCCGCCAGAAGATGCAGAATCAGCTTCCGTGATTCGAGGGGAAATCAGGGGATTAGAAGGGTTCTCATCATTCCTACGGCCCGCAATAGCAGAAGAAATAATGCGGCGTCTACTAGCAATGTGACTCAGAGTAGTCCTCAACCCATAGAAATCATCCTCCTCTTCCATCAATTCAGACAACCTCATCATGGTTGTTCTCAGCTGCCTCCTAATCCTCCTCGCCTGAGAAACCCCCTCCTCCTCTCTTTCAGCGACCAGCTGAAACCGACAAAGCGGGCACGAATTGTGGTGCTCCAGCCAAGGCGTAATGCAATCGGAGTGGTACAAATGCTTACACGGGAGCTGCTTAGCCTCAGCATCAACCCCAATTGGGTCCTTGCAAACCGCACACAGAACACCTCCTGGGTCAAGCTGCGATAGCAAGGAAGAGGTAACTACTATAGTGGGTATAGAATCAGAGCAAGATTTGGAGGTGGTATTTGGAAGGGTGGAGAGCATAGATAGCGGGTCCTCGAAAACGTCGTCGTATTCATGTTCGCCGTTGTCGTCGTCGTCGTCGGAGGGAATGAGGTGGTGCTGGATGAGGTGGTGGAGGTAGGGGTTGTCGAAGAGGGAAAGCGAAGAGGGAAATGGGTGGATGTCGGATTGAGGGAAGAGGGGAGAGTCCATGAGTTCGAGGAAATGGGTGTGGCAATGGGGGCAGAGGAGAGTCGACGACGAAGCTGAAGACGAAGAAGAAGACAGAGCAACACTCATGTCGCATTCGTGACACCAGTACGTCTTCAATTCCAGTTCCACCGTCTGCGATACGACGGTGGTGTCGGTAGCGGTGACAATGGCGGAGGACATTTCTCTCCCTCCTTCAGGTTCTTCCCTTCCCTCCCTGCTTCTTCCTCCCCACCTCTCTCTCTCTCGCTCTCAACACGTGACGTCGGGAGTCGGTAAGGTGTTGTCGTAAATGGTAATGGAGTAAGGCGAGTGGGGCCCACCACCCAACTTTAAATGGTTTGTCTATCGCTTTTTCGATCGTCGGGTAGGGGTAGGGGCAGTGCTTACATAGTCGTCCATCACGTTTTTGTTTACTTATTCTACTGTGTTAAGCACTGCAGCAACTGGCGTCGCTTTGGCCGAGTGGTTAAGGCGTGTGCCTGCTAAGTACATGGGCTCTGCCCGCGAGAGTTCGAATCTCTCAGGCGACGTTTTGTTTTTCCTAGTCAAAATTCTGTCTTTCTAAATAAAAAAGAATACTTTCTTTTCAGTATATTAATAATTATTAATTGACTTTGACCCAAATTTGAGTGGAGTTGAATCTCAAATGGGAATGAAAGTGAAAAAAAGATTTTGAGCGTGAATACCGAGTTGCACAAAATTGATGAAATAAAAATTGAAAAATGCAATGATCAATTGGATACTGATATATACACTGATCAATTTCAGCATAATAGTACTCGGAGTACCTCCAACGTCATCAAAGTTAAATGGAAAACATATACCTAGGGTGTTCGGGCCGGGCATCACCTCAGCTCGGTGTCCGGCCCGGAACATTCCCGTGCTGACAAAATCGACCCATGACTCGGTCCGGTTCTTTACCAGGCCGGATTTTGACTCGATCTAAAAAAAATGAAAAATAAATTAATTAATTAATTTAATTTTTTAATAAAAATATAACTAGTTTCATTTAAAATATATTCTTATAGAAAATAATATTAGATTAAAAAATAACATTTATCAAAATTATAAATATTCAAGAATTATACATTATTTATTTTATATAATATTAAGCTATGAAATAAATTTAAAATGTGAAATAAAATTAAAAATTGAAATAATAAAATGTATCTATTATAATTATAAAATTAATTTATTACATAAGATATATGAAGGAAAAATAATTATATAAAATTATTTAATATTTTTAACAAATAAAAAAATATGAAAAAATTGGAAAATATATATATATATATACCGGGCCGGACTGGGCCAGGACGGGCGTGTCGCTTGCCCGTGGCCCTTGGTGACCCGGTCCTCCTTCAATTTGTAATTTTCTTTTTTTAACCCGGCCCGAAATGACCGAGCCACTCCGGGCCGACGAGCCTATTGCACAGCCCTACATATACCCACTCTTATTCTTAATATAAATTTTTTTAATCAAATTAGATGGATTAATAATAGAAGTTAATGTTAATTAATTATTTTATTTTTTTTTTAAATCTCAATATATAAAACTATCTTTATTTAATAGATTTTTATTTCTTTTTAGATACATTAAATAAAAACATGATTTAGATTTGTATAATAAATATTATCTCGCATACGATAAATAATCTTATATTTAAGATTATAAGAAAATATCAGATATTTAAGATCCAAGGAAGTATCATTTTTTTACCAAGGGTCTATATTGGTAGTTCTGTTAACAAAGTTACCCTGGTAACAAGAAAATTAGTATAATTATGATTCACATAATCCGACATTGCATATATTTTAAGTAAAGCAATTACTTTGTGATTAAGTATTCTAATTATTTTTGAAGTATAGCCAAAAAATTATTTTTAAAGTGATCTGATTAAATTTTTGGATAAAGTACAAATCAAATTACAATATAAAAAATATATAAATTTTAAAATGAACAATATAAATTATAAAAAAATTATGCTTTCTTAACATGTATTTATTTTTATGAATGTCAGGAGTTTATTTTATTTTAAATTAAAATTTTACTGCTTTATACTAATTAAATACATGTTTAATATTTACTATAAGGAATAAATATAATGATAATACTTTGATTGAAATATACGTCATTATGATTGTTTTCTTTTACTGTAATAAAGTTTTATTTCAATTGGAGGCAACTAAAATGATTTGAAAACAGGTAAGGGAGCCTTACATGATGAGAAACATATTTAAAAAAGAATAGATAACCTCAAATCCAATCCTCATGAAATTGACTATGACATGACTTTAAAAAAATGAGTTGCCAACATCTCACAAAAAAACAACCAGTGGGATAAAACCGGCATCAAGTAATATTCCAAGAGATCACAGATCCAACTACTTTCCTCTCAAAACTCTCCCACTTTCACTCTATGAAGTTAATTGCTTCTCTACTTCCTCCCACTACCTTGCAAATGCAACCACTCTTTCCATATCCTTCCCCACCCTCCATGGTTGGTACTCAATGATAGCCCCCCACAAGCTTCCAATTTCTTCTTCATTTTCAACCCTCTCTCTCTATTACTTCTTTGTCGTTTTCAAGTCTCCATCATAAGATACTTAATTGCTTGCTCAAATTCTTCAAGACATGGCGGTTGCATATTCAAGCTCAGGATATATATACGTAGAGCTACATGCGTTAAATATTTATTATTAGTTAGAATTTTGCTTTGCTTATGATCCAGCTTCACTTGACGTGAATTAATTGAGGCAGCTCGCTTTTGGAAACTGAATAGCTTGATTTTAAAAAGAGAAAAATCTTCCAGACATGGCATTTTATTTATTTCTAGTTTCAAATTATATAATTAATTAAAATTGAACTAAATAAAGGATATGATAATTACACAAAACACACGCACGCACAATGTACACACATACATACATGTGTGATGTGCGTGTGTATAACGATATTGATACTAGTAGTTACATGTGGTCTCACTGAAAGCAATATACTAGCAGAAAGTAGCTGTAAAAGTAAATTAGGAAACGCAGGGAGGAAAGGTTCGAGATAATGAAGCTCAAGCTTGATTGAGCTTGGAAGCTTCCAGATCTGCAGCTTTCTGAAGGAAGCTCTGATTATCGTCTTCGAGAATCATCTGAATCGGAGAAGATCCCAGCCCATCGGCGATGGCCAGCAGGATTTTCTTCATCTCCGACTTGAACTCGTCCTTGTCGACGGTGCCGCTTCCGTCGACGTCGAACTTCTCGAAGATCGAATTGTAGAGTTCGGTTAGCTGATTGGAGGGAGTCGCGACGTCGATGCCGAAATGCGTCTCGATGAGCCTCATGGACTCGAACGCCTTCCTCAACTCCCCTCGGGACAAAACGCCGTCGTTGTTGAGATCCAGCTTCGCGAACCACTCCTCCACGCTCTTGTTGAACTGCTCCTCGTTGCTCACGAAATCCCTCACCGTCGTGCCGTCGATTATCACCACCCCCATCTTTCTCTTTCTAACTGTGTGACTCTGCGAGAGAGACTGAACAGAGATTGGGATAAAGAGGAGGAGGATGAATTGGGAATTACGGAAATGCCAGGTGATATTTTCGTAAATCAATGGATCTAACCCATGGTTTGTGTGAATGACCCTTCAACTTGCATAATTGATTGTACTGAATATTTTTAAATATTAAATCAAATTATCTATATTTAGAAAAAGAGAATGATAAACAAAGATAATTTTACATGATGCCCTCTTCACAGTTTCTTCCAAATAAGAAGTTAAGCTATGATGTTGGTGGGGGAAACCAAGAAGCTGAATCTCGCTGAAAGCGGTTCAGAGCAAAATTGAGTTGGAGCTGCAGATGAAAAGAGATGAATCTGCGTTCGGGATCGATAAGCAGGGAATCCTCCTCATACATTTGGGTTGTAGATTAAAATTGGAGGACTCTGATTTAATTTTATTTTAATATTATATTTTTAATATATTTTTATCTTCTAAGATAAAATATAAAATAAAAATAATTTTATAACTTTAAATTTAAACTAGACAATTCAGATTTTGTCTGGATGATGACCGTGATACCCAATACAAATTTGAAAAGAGATAGGCAAAAGCTCTAATTATATTCTTCGGTTTGAAATATGATTAAGATATAACGACGTAAAAGGTTTTTTTTTTTTGTAAACTTAACTAGATTTTTCTCCATGGACATAAATGCATGTGCGGACGCAAAAATGTTATATTTAATTTTAAAATATATTAAATTTAAAAAAAATCTCAACATTAACTCCCCTATAAAATATAATTAAAAAAAAAAAAGAATGTGAGGGCCCATCTAATATAATAAAAATAAATAAATTACACCTAAAAGAAAAAATGAATAAACAAAGAAAAATAAGATCACTAAAAAAAAGAAAAAGAGACACGGAGCCCAATGAATAAAATCAAATTGTACACTGTACAGTGCAACTCCATTCTATTTTTAATTATATATAGATACACAATTAATAAACTCAAAAGAAAAAGCTATTTTAGTTTATTAATGAATAGGAAAGTTCAAACTTTCTCAGATAAAGTTAAAAATAATAACTTGGAATGATATCGTTTGTGAGTATTCTTTAAGCCCATCTATATGAATTAAAACCATTGTAACCTATATAAATCATCATTGATGAGCATTTAAAGTTTTTAAGCATAATTTTCTTTTTGGCCACCAAGTTTTTTAGTATAATAAATCATTAAGATTTTTATAACAATTATTTTTAGTGCAAAAAAGATTTAAACTTCTGTGAATAAATTTAAATTTATGCAATTAGTTTTTTCATCTCTACGCAATTGTAGCAAATCATAATCACTAAACAGTCATTGATGAATCTCAAGTGAGCAAATCAAACCATCTTAAATTAGCCCAATCATGGATTGAGTAGGAGAAATTTACAGAAAGGGTTTTTACCCGGGGGAAAAAAAACAGAGCTTAGAACTTGTGAAGCACCAAAACAACTAACAGATGCCAAACCTTAAAATTACAACTTGGTAGATGGTACCAGCTAAGGGTGTTTGTGGGTGTGATTTGATTCGATTTGGGACAAAAACCAAATTAAACCAAATCAATCGGTTGATCTATTTTTGAAACCTTATCAATTTAAATTTTAATCGGTTTGATTTAGATCGGTTTGATTTAGACTTGATTCATGCTTTTTGATTTTTTTTTAAATAGCATCCTTCTTCAAAAATTAAATTAGATAGGTTATATACAGATACTTTTTTAACACAAATTATATATAAATAATTTATTAACCAATATGTTTTATAAATATTAGAAAAGTGAAATAAAATAGGTGTGATTATGAGTAATTGAGTAAATTTATATGTTATAATTTATTATAATATAGTTATCAAATGCGATTCGGTTTGGTTCAAGTTTTATTGCATTAAAACCAAATCAAGTCAGTTCCAAAAGAGAAAAAACTGAATATACCTCATTTCAATTCAACTTGGATCAATTTTTGTCGATTTGATTTGATTTAGTTTAGTCAGGACAGTTTTGTTTGGTTTTGAATATTCTTAGTAGCAAGTCCAGATTCACAGATGAGGCCAGGTACTAAGTGACCATGCATTGTCCGTCTCCATTTCAAATATTAAAAAAATAATATAAAGGAAAATATATATTTAGAGCTTATGTCTTTTATTTTTATTTATTCTTTTTTATCTCTTTTAAAAATGATGTTTATATTGAAACGGTTTTTTCTTTTGGCCACAATTTCAAAATAATTATTATTAAATCCAAATTCCATGACAAACAAGACTGTAGCCCGTAAAAAAAAATGACAAAAGAGGATAGTATCATAACAATAACAATTTTCACTATTGTATAGTTTCTTCAGCTTCATCTCATAGCAGATTGATTGTAGAGTATTAACCTCTTTCATACAAAAACTAATCTCATTACTGGCTCTTTTTGTGTGTTTCGTTCATTTATTTAGGCATTGGAGAAGGCACGGGAGAATCTTCATTATCTGTAAGTCTCTTTCTCATTGATACTTTCTTCATTAAGATGTTTTTTATGAATTACATGCATATTAAAAAAATAATTTTTTATTTAAAATTAATATAAAAAATATTTATATTTTCTATTTTATCCTTATAAATATTTTATTCTATTATTATTATAGAGTTATAAATAAGGAGTATAAAAGTATTAAATATAGGAATAAAATAAAATAAAAATTCAATACCTATATTTTAAACAAAAATCTTATCATATGAATTAGAAGGAGTGTCATTTATGATGATAACTCCCAACAAGCTTCCAATTTTCTTTACAATTTTCAACCTTCTCCTTTTTCTTCCTTTTATTACTTCCTTGTCTCTTCGTCCTTTTTTTCGTTTTCAAGTCTCCATCATAGCACACTTAATAGTTTCCCAAATTCTTCAAGATATGGTATTTTATCCATTATTTCTGTTTTCAAATTTTATAATTAAATAATTATAGTTTCCGCAATATACACACTGACACATGTAATGTGTGTGTATAACTATATTCATTCATGCTGATCCTTACATGTGGTCTTGCTGATTATGTTTCGTTTGGATGAGCAGGGAAAAGGAAAGTAGTGGAGGGGGAAAAAAGTTTTCTCTGACTGTATTTAGATGAATGGAAGAAAATTAAGAGAAAGGAAATTTGTAAAGAAAACATGTAAGTATCATGCTTGTTCTTATTTGAAAAATATTTAGGAAAATTATAGTTAAAAACCAATACAGTAAATTAGTTATAAAAAAGAATTTTAATTGATAAAAAATATTGTTTTAATAAGCCAGAAGAGAAAAAAGCAAACTAAAGAACAGACAAAAACTAAAAGAAAACAAACAAGGCAGAGAAACTAGGTAATGCTCCCTCGACGCGTGAAATACTCCATCTCCAGATGGTTAAGAAGGTGGAGACCAGGTAATGAGAATTTAACAATAAAACCCATACAAGAAAGGAAACTCAATGAATACAAGTTGCCGCATCCCACTCGTGGTTCAGGGAAAAACATACAGTCAAACTCCATAGCAAGGGCTTAAGAGCTAGCCAATCGGCTAAATCCATGGATCTAACCCATTGTTTTTATAACAATTTGTGAATGGCGCTTCCAGTTGCATATATTAAATATTAAATCAAATTATCTATATTTAGGACAGTGTGGTAAGGGAAGTTTTCTTTCACTGGAAATTTCTGTCTAGTGTGAACTTTGATTACATCTTTGGCAATATAGAATACCAAACGTATGTTTCTAATTCTGGTCATTATAGCAGCCGGAATATTCCGATTGAAACCAAATTGCAATGTCATAAAGTTTAAGTCTCTTCCTTATCCAAATAAGAAGTTGAAATATGATTATTAAGAATGACATAAGAGGGTTTTTCTTTTCTGTTTCTTTTTTTGAAAAAACTTAATACTAAGTTAATCATACAACAAGAAGAAGAAGAAGAAGCTATTTTAGTTTGTAAATAACCAGGAAAGTTCAAACTTTCTTAGTTGGCAAAAGAAAAATAAATAAATAAAGGAAAAAAAAAAGATAATTTGAAATGAGTTAAAGTTTGTGAGTATTCTTTTGGCCCATGTGATTCTGTGTTAAAGCCATTGTCACCGATAAATCGTTGATAAATTTTAAGAATAATAGTAAATCATTAAATTTTTGTATAACTTAATTATTTACTACTAGTAATGCAAAAAAAAAATTGAACTTCAGTGAATAAATTTAAATTCATGCAATTAGTTCTTTTATCTCTATGCAAATTTTAGCAATTCATTGTCACTTGTCATTGATGAATCTCAAGTGAGCAAATCAAACCATCTTAAATTAGCCCAATCATGGATTGAGTAGAAGAAAATACAAAAAAACTTTGGCCCAAAAAAAGAAAATAAAAAAGGGTTTTTACCAAAAAAAAAAAGGTTAAAACTTGTGAATCAAACCCTGAAAATTGAAAATTACAACTTCTCGATTTTCTGGTATCAAACGCACCTTCGCCCAGATTCTGACTTGGTCAACGACTTCAACCTCACCAAAAACTTCAGTTTCTTATCGCAATTGGACCCATTATCCTTTCTCTTCTTCCCGCTTAACGAGTCCCAATTCTCCGGTGACCCCATCATCAGGACGCTTTCCGGTGACCTAGCCCCTACCGTCTCTTCATTATCTGTCTGCTCCCAATGTCCACCTCCGCCGCCGGCGGCTGCCACTGTGAGCATCCTCGTCTGCATCGCCGACACCACCTCCCTCATGGCCACGTCGGCATCACCTCTATTCCTCAATAGCATTTCGCCAATCTGAGCCGGCGTAAGGGACCCGCCGGACCTTATGCAACTCTCCACCGCGTCGAACAGCGCGTGCGATCCCAACCCCAGGTAGTTCCTCACCAGGTCCCTGAACGCATTCATCCCGCACGCGCCGAGGTTGACGTGCACGTCCATTCGCCCGCACCGGACTAGAGCTGGGTCCACATTGTCTCTGTGGTTCGTGGTGAAGACGATGATCCTCTCTTCTCCGCAACAGGACCACAACCCATCCGTGAAATTCAGGAGCCCCGATAGAGTAACCCGTCCGCTTTCATCCCTGGAGCATTCAGACGACGTTGGTTTTGCTCTCATCATTTTGGACTTCGTCATCGTCGTCTTCTTCGTCATCCTGTCCGCCGTCAAGTCGACGGAGCAATCAATGTCTTCAATCACGATGATGGAACGGTTCGTCGTTTGTATCAATAACGACCTCAGCTCGGAATTATCTGACACCTTGGTGAGCTCCAAATCGTAGACGTCGTAGCAGAGGAAGTTCGCCATGGCTGCGATCAAACTCGATTTGCCCGACCCGGGTGGACCGTATAGTAAATACCCACGCTTCCATGCCCGACCCACTCTGTGATAGAACTCCCTGCCTCTGGCAAACGCTGTGAGGTCGTCTTTGATCTGCTTCTTCAGCTCAGGCTCCAATGCTAATGTATCAAACGTGGAAGGATGCCGGAACGGAACGGAGACCCAACCCGATTCGAACGATCCGTTGCCATTGTTGGTGAATAGCCTCCTCTCTCTTGAGACACGCTCAAAATCCTCCGCACGCGAGGTCACGTGACTGAGGTAGGCCGAGAGGAGGGTCTGTCGCTGGCGCTTCGGCAGCCGGAGGGTGAAGCTCCGCTTCTCCTCCAGCGAGTCCTGTACCGTCTCGACGTGGTGAGTCCACGAGAGGCGGTGACCGTCAAATGTGTCGTGAACGGTCTGGTTGGGGGCGACGGTATAGGAAATGCGATTGGAGGACTTAGACCGAGAAAGGGTGAGGCGGCGGCAACCGGAGGCGGCGGAGGGTTTGACGGAATTGAGGTAGAGGTGAACATGGCGGTACAAATCGTTCAGGTCGACGCCGCAGTAGCCATTGAATTCGGGGATTTCGAAGTAAGAGTAAGGGGATAGAAAATCCTGAAGAGTCTCGTAGGATGAATGGAAAAGAGACAGAAGCTGCGACGGCAAGACATTTTGGAGTACGGTGAGTAAGCCTAACAACGACCACATTTGTGACAATATCTCCATTTTTGCTCTGTTTTCTTCTCTGTCTCTGTCTTTCTGTGTTTGTCTTCTTGGCTGGAACGAGATTTTGTCTCTGACCCCGGAACTTAATACTAAGAATCACCATGTCACTTTTCTTCTTATCTACAGCATAAAGCAGAAACAGATGCTGATAAAGTCACTGTTTTGAGGGGGAAAAGAGCAGAGTAGGCAAAAGATAAAGCTAAAGATGAAGCCGACCCCTCTGCTTTTGCTTTTGCTTTGTCTGTAGATGATGTGCTTACTCGCCTCCTCGTCTTTCAAAGCTTGGGCTACACATAGCAAATCAAAGAAAATGCTACGTGTTTTTCAATAGGGTCAAACTTTCATTTTGTTGATTATTTCTGCTTCAGGACCTCTTCACTCAAATGGTGCATAGCATTAAGCTAGGAATACCAATTTACAGAAAATGTAACTTTTCGCCACAGGCTCACTCACTCTTTCTGTTGATTTCTGCCAAATAATCACTTGTATGGCATATTTAGTTCTGTAGACTACACAAACTACATCACAGAAACTAAATTTTTGCTTCTTACTTGAACAATATTGATTGTTTCTGCTTAAAAATCACTTGAATGCTGTATTTACATTTTTCCTGTAGGTATCCCACTGTTACTATAAAGTTTAGGCTTATTCGTCAACACTCAAATACTTCTCATAACTCAAAAGTTCTAACTATAGTTCATACATGCACGCTCGGTAGCTAGTTTCAGTAAAGTTCTAAAGGAGGTAATAGGTATGTATCTCAGCGGCGTGCATGCAGAACAAACGGGGTATTTGTGCTGTAGAATCTGCTTTTGTTTCTATCTTGACAAATCACGGTATCACTCATTCACACTACTTTATCTTTTCTCTTCTTTGTTCTTGCAACTTGAGCTTCAGGTGTCAGAGAATGTTCTTAAGAGAAATTAGACCTCATCACTCACTCATGATGAGTACCAAGTAGAGGATGATGATTTTGTCCTGCTGATAATCTTCTTGTTTTACTGCACCATGTGAATGCAAATAAAAAACATTCTTAGATTCACTCATTGCACTCGCTAGCTGTACGGTAGTGGCAATAAAAACTCACCAAAATGGGTATGTTAATGAAGCCCACTTCTTAAAACACTCTTCGATGACTTTTTAACAATCAATTATTGTATCAGAGTATGTATGAGAAAACTTTGGTTCAAATACCTCTCCTTATATTTCTTTCAACTTTCTCTTTCGAGGACCCTAATTCATTGCGACTGAGGTCAGTTTAAAATGCAAAACATTTGAATGATAAAATAACCATTTAGAGGGCTGATCTCATGTACTTTGCTACATCAAATTATCTGCATAATTTTATATGGACATCTATGTGTATGACTTTTCATTGTATTCTTTTAGGCTTTTACCAGTGGGTATATGAAATTTAGTTGAATAGAAAAAGATAAGCGGATGGTGGCATTCTTTCTTGTGCCATTACATTTCTTTTTCCATCTTTAGAGGTTTTTGCTTTCGAAACAAAGTTTCATTTATGCTTCTTTTTGCAGAAATTTGTCTAAAATCACTTTACGAAAAGGATTCAATTTGCACCTTCAGATTTAAATCCATTGGTGTTTGGCTGTTGTTCTTATCTGCATCCCATTTGCTCTTTCAGTGGTTTTTTAAGCCTTTAGTTATCTGATTATAAAATGGTTGTGATTTTAATAAAGGGTAGGGAAAGAGAAGATGAAAGGAAGAGAAAAAAAAGAAAAAGAGGCATGTGTATGACATAAAAAGCTTCACAACCCATGAACATGGAGGATAGGCACAAGAATGAAGAGGTGAGGCCTAGTTGAGAGAAAAGCAGAAAGCTATACGTAAATTGGGGCTATCAAGAATAAAGCCTAAAAGAGGGTTCCCTTAGAACGTCAATGACCAGATGGATCTGATTCCGTCTTTGTTAGCAGAACATTTACATACCCAATTCAACCATTAATGGCATAAGGACTGAGAGGATAGACTCTGGTTATGGTTCATTTCTTTACATTTGATCTGATCGTGTCATAGTCTTTCCTCTTTCCCTTCTATTAGCCATTGATCTTAAGAAGTTCATATGCTCTGAAATGTTTTATCAGTTGCTTTTCCTCTTTCCTCTTAAGAAGTTTTATAACCCTTCCAAGTGAACAATTTTTTAGGGGCTTCATTGGAAAAGTCTAACCTGCCAAAACCAACCCACATTCTTGGGTTGGTTTCTTATGAACTATCATCAATTTAGAATTTTTGTGGTCATGAAAAATGATTTTATACAGTAAAGTTAGAGTGACACTGAGAGAAAAAAGAAAATTAGCGTGGAAGAGAAAGTGATTCTCTTACATAGTTTTGCTCTTTTGTACACTCCCTTTCTGACTACATAATTATAAATTACAAATGATATAATATAATATAATTGGAAATTTCTATTGGCCATTCAGGGATCCAACCAGAACCAATATGCCTCTTCCTGTTTTTATTTTTAAAATATTTCCTCATGCCATTTTTTGTGCCGTCGTTAAGAAAGAAAAACGATTTCAGTGTGATAGCTGATAAATAAAATATTGTAATGAAATCAATATAGAAAACACCAAGAAAAGGTGTTAGTGAATTATGTAGTGTTTTAGAATGATATAATTGTAAAATAGAAGAGATGTTCAATTAAATTAGCAATCAAAAGGGTGAGTGTAATTTTGTCTGTCATGTGATTCTGTGCGTGGTATGAGGGTGGAAGTGAAGAATACTTATGGGAGCAGAAAAGCAATGGAACTGATTCTTCTGCTTTTGCTTAACTTTAAAGACAAAAGTGAAAAGGCTGCTTAACAAGATTTGTATGAGCATTATGTCTCAGATGATCTGTTGTGCACACTGTGAGGAAGTCCTAATGGTGAAGAAACTTTATTATTTTTGATTAGGAATCATCTAGTTCTGATTTAGGGCGATAAATTTTGAATTAAATTTAATCGCCTTTATAATTGTGTATAAAGAGAAACAAAACAAGTTATACATATGTTTAGTATCTAAGTACAAATTTAGCTTAACTGTTCGGCTTAGGCTAAAGCTCAGTCGGCATTATTAAAGGTTAATGAAGGATATCATTCCATTTCCATATTACTAGTTAATGGTACAAGACAGTAAATAAAGTTTGGGTCTGACTTACTATTTTTACCACAAACACATACATCAATAGCATTTCTATCTTAAAAATGATTTTTTAATAACCAATTTTGAAACTATTAGAGACAAGCTTCGGATGGAGAGAATGTGAAACTTCTGTTGTGCTTAATTTATTTAAAAATTAAATTTATAGACTAAAATATTAAAAATGATTATGAAGTATGATGACAATAAATGGTGTGTATATATATATATATATATTGGTTAACATAAATGAAGTATATAGAATTATAAAAGTAAAAGTTTTTTTTTTCTTTGTGGAAGAAACTGAAAGTAAATTAATTACTAGCTTGCGCCACAGAACAATTATGGATCAAGTCCAAGCCAAGCCCACTGAACATTGAATGTGAATCCATTAAATGGTGCCAAGCCCAGCCCAGCCCATAAAAATTTTGATCAAGCGATGTCCGATTACTTAGCAACGCTTAATCCTGTTATGAGATTTTGCTTCCGTTTTACTTAATTAACCTCATAAAGAAACCTACCATGAAACTTCCAGTTTCATTTCTTTGACCCAAAGAATGTAATTTTCTAACCAATTTTGTACGGGATTGTTCTAGGGAAATTCTTCATCCTCCGGAAAACTTTAGACATTTTGTTTTGAACAATCTTAAGAATATAACTCACTTCAAATTATTAGATTAAAATTTCATTTTTTTAAAACTTCTTTTAATTAAAAATAATACAAAATACTTTTTTAATTGAGTCATCCACCAAGAACCTCTTAAACTTTAAAATTACATGTTAAAATATGCAGTCTTCTACGTTTTAAGAAATTTGGTTAGTGATTGAAGGGAATTTTTTTTTCAGTTTGGATAGATATGGTATCATAAGAAACAAATATATGCTATACTAACTATTCAAATTTTTTTAATTAAGTTATTATAACGATAATCAATAAAATTATTAGTAAAAATAAATAATAACAAAACTCCTTTTTTAAGTTTGAAAATTAGAAAACTTATCGTTTTCATCTTAAAAGTTCAAATAATAGTTTAAATGACCCTTTTTTTGTGTTGAATTGAACTAGAATTTTCACTGGACACCTTCTTTTAGTAAACAAAAAGTTTAAATGAATTGAATTCAAAGCAAGGCTCATAGCTAAAAAAAAAAACTTACAAATATACTTACTTACATAATACCAATCAATAAAATTCTTATATTATTGGAACACTTTTTTTTTTGTATGATATGAATCATATTTTTATTAACTAAATCAATATACGTTGGCATACTATGCCGGATAGTCATTGAACCAGGTTGTAATCAATTCAGTCATTTTAAGAATTACATTGACAATTGGCCCAACAAAATTACATTGACGAGGACAAATTAAAGACTAGCAAGCAACAACATCAAATCCATTACACATTTACTTGCACACAAGGTCTATACTACTGAAGAAAAATCCAACATGTATTTTCTCATGCTCTCAGATTCACCTCGAAAGTACGGGGAACCATCGTTCTTGGAAAGAAGATCGATGAGAGACCATGAACAAGACGACAACGAGAAGCAGCCCAACTCCCCAAGGTGTCCCTCCTGCCCTGTTAAACGACTCTTTCTCCGGCAAAGGAATCAAAGACGAAAATGCCCCTCTTCCCCATCCTCCATAGTTGGACATCACGTGAACTATTAGCAGCAGAACCAGAGGAGACACCATTACCACCATCTTCACTTGGTCCATGAAGCTCTCTACCAACGGCTCGTAGTTCGAGTACCATGAGAAACCCAGGAAGATTGACAGAGTAAGAACGAAGAAACAGAGGTGAAAGGGGATACAAGACTCAGAACTTGAAGAATAAGAAGGAGAAGAGGGATAGGCCATTTTTGGGATGAAGGTGAATCTGAAGAGAAGAGAAGGTTTTATAGAGAGGTTGCTGGAGAATCAGGAAATTGAGAATTGAGAAGAATGCTTAAAAGGGGTGAATGGGATGGCTTTGTTTATTAGTAAAGGTTTGCGCTTTTTCGTCACCCAGAAACTGAAAACTGAGAACGATTACGAAGACACAAGGGTCGGTGACGGAGGTACACTAGGCTATGTAGACGGCTTGGGATCGTACCAAGCTGACAAATCAAAAGCTGACACGTACCACCGACCGGGGACCAGATTCACTCTTGAAATTTTTAAATATATGGAGATTCTCACCACCTCTCGTTTCACCAGGGGTGATTTGCCTTGTTTATCAAAAAAAGGTTTGCATATTGACAAGATAGTACGTCTTTTTTTTTTGGGTGAAAATAGTGTGTCTAATTTTGTTAATTTTATAAAATATTATTGGCATTTTCATATTAATTTTTAACAAGACATGTTTTCACATGTATTGCTACATGGAATCTAAAAAATAAATTGCATTTATGAATGATGCTAAATATTATGATATCTAAAATATTGTAAAATATGAGATAATAATATGTTATAAATTTTTAACATTTATTTAGGCTTAAGTGATATGACAAGGTAGTTATTTTTCCTTATAAAACACTTTCTTAAAAAATTATTAGCACCCAAAAGTAAATCACCTATAGTAAGGACTAATCTCTTTTAGGGTAGAAAAGGAAAATGGTAGATTCCTCTCAATTAGGTTTAGTCTATGTATAAAAACTTAAAAACACTTTTTTTAAAAAAAAATTATCTTTGCATTTATTTAGTTTACTATGGGTATCAATAAGTTTAGACTTTTTATAGTATGACTTCCATCCATTAATCAGAGAAATGCAATCCATCTAATAATGAGATAGATAATCATCTGTCTTTTGGGGAGAATTAATGGTGAGAGGTTTTGAGTGAAGATGATGATGGGTATATATAGTTTGAACTTTCAAGTTCAGATTTGTATAAAAATGGTGCCAATAAAAGAATATTAATGACGAAGAGGTGCAATTTAAAGCAAATGAGGGAGGCTTATTGAAGTTGTACTTCTTCATGCATAAAAGAAAAAGAACAACTTTATTGCGTAGACATAACGCTTTTTAGTTGGAATCATACATGTACCTTTTTCTCTGATTCCATTCATTTCTCAACTCAAAATAGGAATTAATGCGCATACCTTTCATGCACAATAATCTTATGGCTTAAGTAACTCGCACACTTGCCATCCCAATGTTGGTTGCTCCCGAGACTTCACTTTTCTTTTGTCATTAAGACTATAGACATTGTTTTGTTTCTTCATCATTTATTCTCACTTGTTGATTATTTATAATCAGAGTTTGAATGTAGTATATGGTAGATTGAGTCTATATATGCATATAAATAATATCTTAAAAGGAAAAGAAATTAACATCATATGAACGTTTAGGCAACAAGGATTTTATATACTATTTAAGAAAAAAAAATCGTGAGAGGATAAATTCAATTAAAGACCACCATTAGTATTTAATAATTTAGTGATCTTTCATCTTTGTGAGTTGGCCCACTAATAGAGACTAGAAGCATCCTCTCTGAGTAAGCAAATGGAAAGATAGCTTTTTAAGTTAAATTAAATATAGTAATGATCATATCTAGAATCTTCTGAACATTCTCGGTTCCTCTAAGTTTTTTTTTTTTGGTTTTTTGACATTTTCTGGTTCTTTAATCTTTTATTATACTTTTAATATTTATAATTTGTTTTAACTTTTATTTTGCTTCTATAATTTAAGAATTTATAATTTCCTTCTCATTATAATTTAAAAGAATTTTTTATGTAATCTTTGCATTATACTTTTATTTGTATCTTATCAAATTTATTCTCATAAGCGGTTATGCATAACTTGTCACTTTGAATATGCATGATACAAATCAATTCTTTCATGGCACTTGAGTACTTAACATAGGCCATATATGTGATTCAAGTATTATATAAAATAAATTAAAAATTGACGAAGTTTATTCAAATGTCCGCTATAAAGTTTTTGATAATTGATTTAAGGCCCAAACAAATAGGTAGAAAGTTCAATTTCAAAAGTTGAGAGACTATTATTACTAAAAACACAAAAGTTGAGAGACCCTTTTTTTTTTAAATCAATTTGAAAGAATTATTCACAAGTGCTTTTTTTTTTTTCGAAGTTCGAAGTTAAAACCCAAAGCACCCAAAAAGGTAATTTCCTGCATATTTCCCCTATGAATTGGTAGTCGTTGAAGAGAGGACTTGGGGGTCCAATATCACCGCTCTCTGTCGGGAAATAGTCCATGGAGACACGACGTGTTTTTCAGACGGTTAGATCGGCCCAAAGCAAATACCAAAAACACACAAATAAGTCTTTTGACCCATAAAAAAAAAAGGAATTCCTTTGTTCTCTCTCAGTTTTCTTTTTCTTTGCCCAGCAACAGAAGTTCTTATTGAAAAAAAAAAAGTGAAAAGTCATCCTCAAACATGACTATACCAAGAAAACAAAATATTAACATATGGAATTATTCTCTCTTTGAAATGACTTCAAATATATGAGAAATTTGCAATTTTGTTCAATATAACTTATATTCAGTAATACCAAATCATATCTCAATTGAGTTAACCCTCTCAACAAATTTTTTTTTTCATCTGAACATGTGACCTTGTTATGTTTCACTTGATCCAATACTTGTAAGTAAAAAATTTACAATTTATATAATTAGGAGGGGAGAAATTTTTACAGGAGGGTTGCAAGGAGGTCATCAAACAACTGAAGTGACATCATGATTTCCATGCCACGTGTCATTCATACATCCCTCACAACCCACAGTGGCCCGACCCACATCACTGCACAAGGCCACGGCCTCTTATTCTGCCAATATCGTCGCCTTTAGTGGGTTGGTGAAGTGACCCACTATGTCCCTCCGTTTTCACTAGTTTTCCCCGTGTCCACACTTCAACACGTATTCAATCTAAATCTCTATCCCACTTGCTTCTTCCAATCATACAATGCCATTTAACCCAAAAACCAAAATAGAAAAAAGTCCAATGGGTTCTCAATCCCCATTGATTACTCTTCATTCTTCTCACACTCGAACCAGAAAACCAGAAAATCCTCCCTATATAAACACATATATACATTATATCACCCACCTTGCTTGTTCCGTCACTATTATTGAAGCAACCCATTCACAGAGATTCTCTTCATTCTTTTTTCTGTTATATATATATATATATATATATATCCAAACATGGTCTTCCCCTACACATCACATCTCCTAGCGTCGGCGGTGGTCTGTGTTTTGGTGATCAGCGGCGCCATGGGAGACTCGTCGAAGGAGAAAGAGGAGTGCACAGAGCAGCTGGCAAGTCTAGCAACGTGTCTTCCATACGTGGGAGGGCAAGCAAAGGCTCCCACACCAGATTGTTGCAGTGGGCTGAAACAATTGCTCAAGAACAACAAGAAGTGTCTGTGTGTGATCATCAAGGATCGCAACGACCCTGACATTGGAAGCCTGCAGATCAATCTCACTCGCGCTTTGAGCCTCCCTTCTGTCTGTAACGCACCTGCTAATGTCTCCAAGTGCCCTGGTACGTTACTCTTCAAATTAAGCTTCTATGTATTCAAGTTTCATACATCCACCATTGCATATCCAAACTCAGGCTTGAGCTAACACAACCATCAACTTGTCTGTTCCGCTTTCCTAAGCTCACATTTGGGCCAATGCAATCATCAACTTGCTTTTTTCCATTATTTATTTGATGAAAAGCAGAGCTGCTGCACATGGATCCAAAGTCACCGGAAGCTCAAGTTTTCTATCAGTTGGATAAAGGATCAATGAGCCCAAGTCCTAGTCCAGTGCCCACTCTTACTGGTACTGGAATGGCTTTATTAATTATGACCCTCAACTTTTGTTTAGTTCTTTATTTATTTTGAAGCGCAGATACAAAATGCAATGTAAATATCTAATATTATAATTGTGTGTGTGTGTGTCAGTGCAGTTGGAGCAAGTGGTGACAGTGGAAAGGGCGGAAGCAGCCAGGAAACAAGTAGCACACAGAAGAATGAGGCCTTCCTGAACAGGAAGAGGTTATTTGGGTTAGATGTTTTGGTAATTGGGCTTCAAGTTTGGGCTTTCGTGGGCTTCTCGTGGGCTCTCATGTAAATATGGACCACACGTTCCCTTCGTTCTGTTTTTCTTTTTCGTGGGCTGGCACGTTTCTTGCTTTTGACTTTGAAAAAGGAATCTGTCTACGTGTTATATTATTATTGTAAGAACGGTGAGGAAAAGAACTAGAAATGAAAGGTGGTGGTGTTGGTTTGCTTCAATACTGCCATTGTCGTCACGCAGGGAATAAAAATGGACGAGAATCATGATCAGAACCTATCCCTTTTTTGTGGTGGGAGCTCGAATCCAGGTCTCTTCTCTCACACTTTGTTTCTAAAACAAACAAATAAATAAATAAAATTGTGTATTGCAAAATATTAGTTCACGCGAATTCTCAATATCATAATATTTCTCTGGGCTCTCTCGTATCAGGACTTAGAAATTTAGCTTAAATATAATTAGTGTTATGTTCGCTGCTCATGCATCACAAACAGAGGATTAACGAAAATGCAAGAAAAAAAAAAATATATATATATATATATACACACACACATATATTAAGGTATTCAACTCAAACTAACTTTCAGCTTTGAATGGTAGCACCATCTGATTTTGCAACTTCAGTCTAATGGGTATGTACTATGAAGTACATTTTGGGGCCACAAAATCTAGCTACCTCAACTCATAAATATTCACAATTCATATGTTCTATAGTTGTTTTTGAATTTGACTTGGAAGGAAATAAATAAATAAATCAGAATATTTGAGGCTATACAAAGTTAAAATTTAGCTGACAAATTTTATTACCAAAAGTTTTGAAATCATTATTAAACTCACCAGTCACCGCTTACAGGATTATTAAAAATACATCTTGAAATACTCGTGGTTCTTACAATTTTTTTTTAAAATATTTTTCTTTTAATTAATTTTACATTTTTTTATATGAAAATGTTTTGAATCATGATATCACATTTATGCAAGTCACTTTCATTTCAACTAGTCGGAACTTTGTGTATTGCATATAATTTAATGAATTCGTTGCACTGATTACGACTTATGAATGATATATGATTTAATAATTTATAAGAAGGTTTTTAGTATTTGCGTACGTAAAATTTGAAAAAATAAGTTACACAGTTGTTAATTTGCAAACAATATCTATTCACGTAGAATTTTGTATATGAATTATATTGATATTAGCTCTTCCTCTTTCTTTTAATCAACTCCATCGTTAATTTGATCAAATTCTATTGAGATTACTCAAACAAAATTTGTGACGTGGTTGGTAGTTATATGTGTGTGTATGCATGTGTGTGTGTATATATATATATTATGTATGTACGTACTTATGTATATAGTAATAATAAGTAAATTGTGGCTGTCGTTTATCAAAAAAGAAAAAATTGTGGCCGTCTATATGAAAATGGCAAACATCATTTCTTCTGGGAAGGGATATTTGGGAGAGGTTGGAAAAAAAATAAGATATTGAGGATGAAAATGATTTCTTTTTTAAGGAAGGGACAAGAAAATGACTTTTTTATTTTTGGCCAACAGATGAAAATGACATTAAACATAAGGCATGAGTATATCTGACAATCTTTAGTGATTCTCCATGCCGAACGCATGCTGTCGCTTGATTATAAAATTTGACGGGAATCAGCATTAATTATTATTTATTAATGCTTTTAATTAGCTTGTATGTTCTGTTTTTTTTTTTTTATACATAAGGATGGTTTTAACGCTTCACCTCTATTCATATTCTTACCACCTAAACTAACATATGTTGTGTCCTAAACATAACCCAATAATATTTTATTTTATCCATTTCAAAATAGTTATTGTTATTTAGGTTTTTCATAGTTAAAGCGAATTGAAATATCTGAAATTGGGAAAAAAATTGAAGCCAATCTAATAACTAAAATGAAATGGAACAAACGTAATTTGGTTTGATGTGCTATTTGATATTTTATTATGATTCGCTTTTGCACACACCAAATACTGAGAGATAAAAGTTATGGAAATATAAAACAATTATAATTAATAAGAATAAATGATGAAAAATAATTATATTTTTTATAAATTTAATGATATAACCAATTTTTAACTCATTTTTTTAATATTTTTTTCATTCATAAAAACTGTCATTTTAGATTTTTCACATATATAAAGTAAATCATTAAATGATCTAAAATATTGTAAAATTTAATAATATTTTACTATAATAACTTTAATTTTAATACTCTCTTAAATATTTTATTTGATATTATAATGAAGGGTAAATAGTAAATCAAGTAATTAATGTTTCAATAAAATTTTAAAATAACAAATATTGTAAAAAAATTCAAAAATCTTAAAGTGACAATTTTTATGAATCAGGAGAGTATATATAAGATAGTTAAAAATGACTTCCTATATTTTAAATTCGAGGGAGTAATTAATTGTACAATTATTTTTAAATTATACTTATCTTGTCCTATTTATAAGGTAAACTTTTAAAGTAAAATTTAGTTTTTCATATAAGATATTTTATATGTTTAATGAAATAATAATGATTTTTTTCTAAATTTATACTTTTCATAAATATTTTTTGTTGACTTTTAGAAGTTTAATAGATCAGAATAAATTTGAAAAGTTAAACTACTTTTTCCGTCTTATCTTATTTGTCATTTTAGGCATTGTTTGGTTCAATGGAAGAGATATTTGACAGTATTTTCTATTTTATTATTTTTAAAATGGTTTTGTAAAACTGTTTTCTAAAACAAGTTTTAAAAAAAAGAAAATAAAAAAAATCTATTTAAGTAATTGTTACCAAAATCATGATTAGTAAATATTAAATGAGTTATTCAAAATTTATAATTTTACTATTAATGAGTTAGGTATTTTTTACATTTTCTTTTATTTTCCAAAATAAAAACTACAAAACGCCTTAAAGATATTTTAAGTTTTTTGTTATTTTATTTTTCTATTTTCTAGAACATTTTATAAAAAATAGATTAATCAAACAAGTTTTTTTATTTTTTTATTTTAAAAAATAAAAAAACTATTTTCAAAACAATTGCTAAGCAGGCCCTTTAATTTTTCCTTGTTTGGTTTGGATTTATTGGAAGGAAGAGAAAATGAGTGATTTACTCATTTTCCTTTTAAATTTTTCACTTTTGGAGGGGAGAGATAGGAACTACAAATTTTCCTCCCCTCTTACTTTTTAAATTAAATGATGAAAAATTTTAATTTTCTCTTCTCTTCCATCCCTTCAACCAAATAGATGGTTAATGTTTTTCGTACAGCTTAATAAAATTATTAAATAACTTAAATTATAGTCAAATTTAATAGTATTTTACCCAAATATTATTGAATTAAATGTTAAAAAATGAATTGTATTTTATCTACCATTGTTTTTAAATTTTAATGAAAGAAAAAAAATAATTAATACTCCATTAGTCAAATATAATGACATTTGAAGTGTAACATCTAAATTTTTTAAAATAATAAATAAAATGAAATGGAATGAATAATTTTTAAGAAAATTAATGGTTTCAACAAATTTTAACTATTTTGCTTAATTCATATAAACTTAATTAAAATCACCTTATAAATATAATTAGAATAAGATAGAGTAGTGAAGTTACTAATTTATTCCCTTTTCAATAAACTAGTATTGTACTCATCCAATCCTTTATAAGAATCTGTTCAGAACACTTTTTAAAATCCTTAATAAAAGGATTTTGTAAAATTGTTTAAATCATTAATTTTTTTATCCAAAATGTCCTTTATCCAGTGGTCAACAATTACTCCCATTGTTTCTCATTAAAATTCATATTGTAGAGTAATTGAAATATACTCCCTCCGGTCCTATATATAGGATCTTTTATCTGGCTCTGAATATAAGACCCTTTACAATATATGAGGTGGTATTTATTATACATTTCGAAAAAATACCCCTATTTAATGTATCCAAAGAGAAAAAGAAAGAAATTAAATAAGGGTAATTTTGAAAAAATATTGAAATTTTTGGAGAAATCGAGGTAGTTAATTAGTTTTAACTTCCCTTCTTAATTCACATGATTCGATTAAAATGATCTTATATTAAGGATCAGAGGGAGTATAAAATATAAATAATTTTGTGAACATTAAATATTTATTTTTATATTTACCTTTCATTAAATATTTATGGTTGAGAGAAATTAAGAAAAATATAATTAATATGTGTTATCATTTAATAAAAGTAATAGTAGAAAATTATGATAAATCTGATACAATTTAAAAATTTTAGTTGCATTTAACTATTTTTTTTTATATGTGTAAATCCATTAAAAGTAAATAGATAATATATTGAATACTATTAATATGGATAGTAACTTTTTTTTTTTATAGCTAAGGGAAAATAACACTAAGTCCTACGCACACCAGGATTAGGCAACAAATTACGCAAGTCTCGCCCTAACACATGCATAATAACTCTTGGAACCGACGTGAACCGTATCAAATCTTGAAGCCATCCTTTATCCCACGAAATATGGATAGTGACTAATTTTTTTTTGTCCTTAATGTTATGCTTATTGAGTTCAACTTCATTCATTTAAGTCAAATAATTTGAAGGTTTTGAAAAATAATTTAAATTTTATACTCCCTCTATTCTAACATATAAAAAATAAATAACTAAATAATCATAACTAAGAAAATAGTTAAACATCTTAAATATATCATAAAAATTTTTTTTTGACAAATGTATTCATTTAATATTCTTAGTTAACTCTCTTTTAACTTATAACTCATAATAATAAATCTACTTTAATAAATGGTAAAATTGAAAAAAAATATATTAATTTATGAGGTAAAAGTCACTTGTTTATTATATTTTGAAATAAAATATATTTAAAAATGTCTCCTACATTTTCAAAATGGAGTTAATATAAATTTGATGAAATTAATTACTTTTAATTAAACTTTTTAATATGTCTTAAAAAAAACTATGAGAGAAGGGAGTACTCCTCGATTCCTTAATATAAGGGATAATTGAAAAAGTTTCTATACTTCAACATAAAAGAGACACATAGAATTTATTTGATGTATTTAATAATTTTTTTAAAAAATACCTTTAATTAAGATGACATTTTTTCAATACAATTTATTTGTATTAATTGTATAATGTAAAAGTTATTACTAATGGTATTTTTAAAAACTATTTTATTATTTAAGCAAATTTATTGCTTTCAGTGATTATGTAATTTTGTCTTTCTTATCTCTTATATTAAGGAACAAAGTATTATATACTCTTTTCGATCTGTATTATAGGGTATTTTATATGATAAGTGTTTGATTCAAAATATAGGGTACTAGATGTTTTTTTTTCTATTTTATTTTTATCTTTAATTTTTCCTTACTCCCTATTTATAATTTTATAATAATAATAAAATGAGATATTTAATAGGGAAATCTCATTTCAAGACCCTTCAATAAGAATATTTTCAAATTAGAAACTATAAAATTTAAAATCCTTCAAAATGATCTAAGTCTGTATAGGTAATAAAAAAATTTTTTTAACCAAAATGCCCCTTCCCCTTTCCTCCCTATCTCGTCGGCGATATCGCCGAAGTTCCGATTACCGGTGACAATGCCAAAACAGTAAAATATTCTCACTTAGAAAAATAGTTATTACCACTTAGAAATTTAGTTATTTTTACTTAAAAAATTAGTTATCGCCTGTTGGAAATTTAATTATTTCCACTTAAAAATTTGTTATTTACACTTGAAAATTTTATTATCTCCACTTAGAAATTTAATTATCTCCACTTGAGAATTTAGTTATTTCCATCTGAGAATTCAGTTATCTCCACATGAGAAATTAGTTATCCCCACTTGAAATTTCCAAGTGTGGATAATTAATTTTTCAAGTGGAGATAACTAATTTCTTAAGTAGGGATAACTGAATTTCCATGTGGAAATAACTAAATTTCTCAAGTGAGAATAACTAAATTTTCAATTGGCGATAATTAATATTCTAAATGGAGATAACTAAATTTTTAAGTGACAATAACTATTTTTCCAGGTGAGAATATTTTACTATTTCGGCATTGTTGCTAGTAACCGGAGCTCTCGCGATCGAACCTCCTGTGACATCACTTGTGATCGGATCTCTGACGATGTTGGGAGGAAAGGGGGGAAAAAAGAAGGATATTTTGATTAAAGACTTTTTTTATTACCTATAAGGACCTATGCTCATTTTAAGAATTTTAAATTTTATAGTTTTTAATTTAAAAATATCTTTAATGGAATTTTTTCTATTTAATAAAAATAAAATAAAAAATGTTGATATTTTTTATTGATTTTGGTTGAAGAAAAGATTTTTTTTAATATTTATGTAACTGATGCAAGTAGAATTGTCAATTCGGGCTAGCCCGGCCAAAGCCCGGATTGAAAAATGTGCTTGGCTTTCCAAGTCCGAGCCCGCGATATTGGTCCTACGGGTCGGCCCGCGGGTTTTTTTTTAATTTTTTAATTTTTTTTAATAAATTTTTTTATATAATTATTTAAATTAATACAACTAATTATCATCATAATTTAAATTAATATAACTAATTATCATCATAATTCATCAAAAACTAATATAATATTTAAATTTTATAATTTATATATCACTAATTAATAAAATAATATGTATTTTTTAATATTTTAAATCAAAAACAAAAGAAAAAAAAGTTTTGGGCTTTCGAGTCGGCCCATAGCTCGCTCGGGTCGGGCCTAATCGGGTCGGGCTAAAAAATTCGAATTATATATTTACTTCTGAAATTAAGATCTGAGTCTGCTCATTTTTTCGGACTTTTTAGACTGATCTGTCGAGTTTGACCAATTTTGACGGTTTTAATTGCAAGATTTTTTATAAAGTTAAGCGGAGCGAGGATGTCGTAAGCTGTGAGGAAATAAATGGTAGGAGACATTTCTGAGGTTCGTTGGCAGATAACGGATTATGAAGAACGCCAAGTGTCCGTCACTTCACAACGTGGCCTCTTCTTTCAATGACGCAACTGTGTGGGACCCTTTCTTCCTTTCGGATGCATGCGAGATTTCCATCCATCATCTCCGGAAGGAAGGTGGGATCAACACGCTAACCCTACGGCCACGGCACCACAGCACAGAGCCGCAGAGCAAAGGCCCAAATTTTAAGGTTTTACTTTTATTTATAATATTTTTTCTGGACTTAAATTAAAAATAGAAATTTAAATTAATTAATTAATTTAATTTTTTTTAAAATTTAATATATTCTAAAATTATTTTTATTTAATTTTCTTAAAATATATTAAATAAAAATATTTTTTAAAAATTTATAATAAATATTATCTCATAAATAATTTTATATTTAGAATTAAGATAGAACGTAAGGCGTATTAATTAATTAATGATTAGTAGCTGAGGACCCGTAACATGGACACGTAACAAGGTAAGTAACAACTAAAATTGACTCAAAAAGAATTTTGTGAAAAAAGAAAAAAGAAAAAAACTCAAGATTTGAAAAACATGCTCACGTAACCTGAAAGAAACTCTCTTTTCGAAGAAGACAACAAATGCAGCTGCTTGGCTTTGATTCAGCTATGATATAATATATATGCTTTTCCTGTCATGTGGATGGGTTCCGGAGACAGGTTTGTTTATCCTGTAGGAAATTGCGTCCATGGAGCTTACAAGGCGATGTATCAGTTTTGTCTCTTCTGTCAACTTGGCTTGGTTTCTTAGTTGTATTTCAACTATGGGGAGGTCTATCTCTGATTGACCTTGATGGGCTGCTTTTGGTAGCTTCACTCTATATTTTTGCAAGTATCATTCTACATTCTATACCCGTTTCCTGAATTCGTCCCTTTTGAAACATTTTTGCCTCCACCAATTTCGTGTTTCTTTATTCTGGGTATCCTTAAAAGGAGGAATTTGGGAAGTTGTGGACCTGCAATAAAGAAGGTGAATTTTCTAGCGAATCTACACGATTTCGATGACTCTACGGTGATAGAATAGTAATTATAATTTTTGGTTGTAGTTCTTATCCGTTGTGTTTGTATGTTTTAAGGAAATCATTGTTGGGGTCATAAAAGCTTTTGTTCTGTAGCTTTTCTTTTCTTATATGCAAACTGCTCTGGCGTCTCTTGCTCTACCTTGACGGTTAGTTGGATATGACAAAGTAACATATTTTATTGGTGGAATGAATTTTGGAAAATCTGGTTGACAAAAGCTCTATGTTTTTACCTGCTTTCTGTTTAGTTTATTGATATGGCTTCATGTGTTCTGGATTTTGCTGAAAATATTGAACCAAAAAGAGAAGGAACAGATATCAGGGACTGCAAAAGCATGGTTCTTGTTTTGGGCACCTTTCAGCTACCTTTGTCTTCTTGGATGTTTATTATGCTACCAAAAGAGGGCTTGGTTTTTAGGATTTTAGATAATATTTGGAAAAGAAAATGGAGCTTGTTCTGAATAGGCTTTACAATGAATGATTATACTTCACAATCATTTACAAGAGGCTTTCTATATCTAATAAGTTTACAATATGAGAATAAATGGACTGTTATGATTTCTTTTTCTTTTCTCTGTTCCATTGAGTTGTCAGTTGAGTAGGGCAAATTCCTTTCTACACAGTTTGAACAGGGCTGTCACCATTCGATTATATGTATCTCGGAGGAAATGTTCTGTAATGTTTGATATTGTAGTGATTCTGCTTGGCGTGGCCAAAGAAACGCTCAGTAAAAGTAAACAGGGGAAGAATCAAAATAAAAAATTTTCCAAGAGACTTCATTTGTTTTTTTTCAAAGACTCAGTTCCTTCCATCTTCAAGAAATCCAGAAATATAACTGTCAGGAAAAAAAAAGAAGAAAAAAAACCCAGATTAAATGAGACTGTTCCTTCTTCAAGAAGGACTGCCATTTCAGCTTTCTTGCTAAAGTGTCAGTTTACACCTTGCAGGTGTTCGCTCATCAAAGGGGCTATGATGGGTAGTGTCGTTGAAGAAGATGATTTATACACTAAGCCCCTTGGAAGATGGCCAGTTTTCTATTATGGCATGGGACACATGCTTAATGACATAACTGCTGCTTGTTGGTTTACCTATCTACTACTGTTCTTGACGGATATTGGATTTTCCCCAAGGTGCAACTTACTACAAAGAATGCTTTCATTTACTATATCAGTTTTTTTTTCTTTTGTTATTGTACTTTTCAAATACTGTAACTGATTTGTTGCAACTGCTTGTTGATAGAGGTAAGTGAAAGCTTAACCGGGTTGGTTTGCAACTTGGCATTAGAAAATTGGTACAAATTTATTTGATAGATTGAGGGAAAGTTTCCTGAGATTCTTTGATCTTGCACAAAACACCATGCTCCTTGACATGAATTTTAAATTTGATTTGCGAGTAGAAGATTGGTTAATAAGGTATTAAATGTTAACTGATGGGTGCACATCTTTACGTTGCAAAATGCAAATGTTCTTTGATGGAACTGAATGATGACACTAAGATGCAGTTAGCCAGCCTCAGTAGACATTTTGTTGGCTGAGTAGGGTGGTTTTGAGAATATGCTTGCTGTGTCATTTTCCCCATCTTAGGAAGTTGCATTAAATAGTTTTATACAGGGTAAGAAAACCTGCAATGGGCAATATTCTGTGTAAAATATATAATGATATGATATATGATTTCCAGAATACATTCAATTTTTGTAACAAAACAACAACAACAAGCTTTATCTCAACAACTGAAGTTAGCAACATAGATCATAGATGTCGTTGTGCTCATAGGGTTAAAACCATATGATCAACTCTTCTTAATGGTCTTCAATTAGTTGTTGTGCTATTTTGGTTGGATTCCTTCACATTTTTTTTCTCCTTTATTTGACATTTTCCCTACTTTTAATAGGAGTGCAGCTATCGTGATGCTTTCTGGTCAAGTAGCTGATGGATTTTCTACCATATTTGCTGGTGAACTGGTATTAAAGCACTTCCCCCTTTCTTCTATTTCTATCTGTGTATTACTCTAGACCGTGTAATGGTTAAAATCAATATAACTTCTGAGTTTTTGAGTTAAGCTGAGTTCCAATCCTGCCTACCTGAGTTTATCTTATAGACCTTCAATATCAGTTAACTTTAAGTTCATTTGAATCCTTTGACTATTAGATCAAATTACCTTCTTATTTCTATTTCCTTACAATGCCAATTCAAATTCTTGACTTTAATTGCCATGAATTTGCATATTTTGTTTGGAACTGATATGAAGTGAGAATGATGGCTTTAATATCATGCCATTCTAATTATACTTGTATGGGTAACTATATTTAAACATAATTAACGCTTTCCCTTTATTCTGCCTTTCTGACCTTATCTTGTGAGAAAGACTTATTTCTTTTGCCTTGTTTGATAGATAGACAGATTTGGACATTTCAAGATATGGCATGGTGCAGGATCTTTATTGGTGGCTGTTTCATTTTCTTCTGTTTTTGGAGGTTGTCTGCCTTGCAAAATCTTTGGTACCAGCTCATCATTATTTCAAACTGTGAATTACAGTTTGTTTGCTGCAATCTTCAATGTGGGCTGGGCTGCTACTCAGGTGTCGCACATGTAATAATTTCCTCAAATTTATCTTTTCAATTTGACGTTGTGATTTATAGTATAAAATCTTAAGAAACGAAAGTTGATGGTTTCTAGTGCAGGTTGTCATTGAAGTGTTCCTTACCCCTCCGCCCCCCTTTTTTTGTCATTTTAAGCTAGGAAGTTCAATATCTTCATATCGTTGACATCTTGACATTTTGACGAAGTTTTCTTTCCAGACATTGGAATGGGAAAAAAATATTTGAAAACAACAAATCACATAGGATTTTTTTTAATGGGAATTTTGTTAAACTTCCAAATGTCAAGCTGATCATGATCATGGATTTCTGATGCTGGTTATCTCTTCGTTTCATGTAACTTGTGATTAGGAACTAAATATCTCAGAATTATATGAGTTATGCATAACTATTAATACGTGGGTTTCCAAAAAAATTTCTTAAAACTCTTTCTCTATATCCTGTGCAGATGAAAAAAATATGAGCAAAAAGCAAATATACTCTTGAAATTAGAAATATAGAATTATTGATGCTTTTTCCCCCTTTGATAAGGTCCATGGTTAGCTGCATCACTCTAAACTCTACAAGCAGAGTGGTATTGGCTAGCTGTCGCAATGCATTTACCATGGTAAGTTTCAGTTGATTTTGTTTTCTAATATAAAGCTCCCCATTTCTTCCTCTATCCCACTGCAGACTAAAAAAAAAAAAAAAGACTATGTATCCAATCCTATAAAATATAATTTAATTATTAAATATCTTGATATGAATTACTAAGTACTAATATATTTAAAATATCTTTTGAAGGTTGCCAATCTCAGCCTCTATGTAATTGCATTCATAGTATTCAATGCCAACATTGTAAGAACATATGTTGATGTTGAGAAAGAGGTATGCATGTCTGTAATTTTTCAACCTATCTTTGGGAGTTGTTTTCAAGCTTAACCATTATATTGCCATTGTAAATGAGCAGTATCGATGGATTGCATATTTGTCAATTTTTATTGGATGCTGCTTTGTTACCATATTTCACATTGCAACCAAAGAGCCCAGGTATGGTTGTAGACTTGCTGTTTTTTCACTTTTTTTATTTAGGGCTTTTCAGAATGGTAAATTATTATTGTTTTCTTTTTAGGTTGAAGGTTGGGGTACAAGGAAAGGTTCATGCAAGGATTTCATGGGTTTACTGGTTTAAGAGAATTTTGTATTATCAGGTTGCTCTTGTTTATGTTCTCACAAGATTAATTCTCAATGTGTCTCAGGTTAGTACTTTTCCTTTCTTGCTTAATATTGCTTGTTATCTTGAAATAAGAGGACAGGATTTTTTTTGGGTTCAGAGGAAGAATACATGACCACCACTTGGGAGAGGGAAAGTGCTTCACTGAAAATAAGAAGTTTTTTTGTGTGATGTCACTTCCCATCCATTTTTCATTCGCTTTCCCTCTATACCTTATATTTTGTGTACTAAATATAGCCTTGGGCTTTGCAGCATCTTGGGGTTTGATAATGTATGGGAATATTAATAAAAAGAGGAACTTGATGCCTGAATTTGGATTTTCCAACAAAAATAACAGCAAGACATGGATGGATGGTGTATTTAAACACCAAGATAGTTATGTTTCCACAGGCATACCTCGCATTCTTGATTCCTATAACATCAACCAAAGAGAATTTGATACGTGAATTTAGGTTTTCATAGAAAACTAACGGTAAGTCGGTAACACATGGATGAATGGTGTATTTAAACACCAAAATGGTTTCTTTTCCACAGGCATACCTTGCATTCTTCGTTATCAATGATCTACAAATGGCACAATCAGCCAAAGCTATGGTACATGACAAAGTTCATCTACTTCAAAGTCACTTAAATTTGCAGAGAATTTGTGCTCTGAATTATGTCACTAAAGGTTGCTTATGTTATCTGATGTGGAATTAGGTTCCTGCTATCATCTACATCAGCAGCTTCGTTGTTTCTATCCTTTTACAGGTCCCCATATAAAATAAGCACTCTTAATAGAACCTTTTGTTTATTGCAACAAACTTGTTTTTGTTAATTTCTGTTGTTAAATTAGATCCCTCTTTTCAGGAGATTGCATGGACTGGCCGACGTCTTAAGGCCTATTATTCTGCAGGAGGCATCCTTTGGATATTTTGTGGTGTGGTGATCCTTCTTTTACCCAGGCAAATGAGTTTTGCTATGTACATAGCATCAGTATTTATTGGTATAGCAAATGCATTGATGATGGTATGACTTTATCTTTACATCTTTTATTTACCAACAGAAAAATACAGAACACAAAGATCTTTGGTTTTTTTGCTTCATTTTTTGGAGTTTCAAAGTTTATTCTCTGATTATATTTGAAGACAGAAATACCAGTTTTTGTTCTTTTTTATTTTACTAGTCGGCTGGACTTGAGAACATTATCAAAGAGGGTAACTTTGATATTTATTGGCTTTTACAATAGGTGACCGGCGTAAGCATGCAAAATTTTCTCATTGGAGAGGATCTTAATGGCTGTGCATTTGTTTGTGGGTCACTGAGCTTCTTGGACAAAATTTCATGTGGGATTGCTTTATATATTCTTCAGTCTTATCAAAGTAAGTTGGTTGAACAATCTCTGCCTTAATTCTAGTTCTGAATGCTTAGAGGCATAATCTATGTCTATCATCAGTGAGTCTGTAATTTGGGATTGAAGCTTCTCTAGCATTTACTACCATTTGCATTTTATCTCTCGATGTGGAGCAAAGACGTGATTGTTATTTGATTTGCGGTTTGTATTCATAAACCTTACCAAACCTAGATTGATATTTGTGAGAAATATCAGTCTCTAGGGCTTTACATAAAAGCTTGAGCTTTAGAGTTCAATTCTTTGCCACCTCTCATTGTCTTTATCTATATTTAGTTTCAGCACAAGGTATGGTTGATTCATGCCAAGTCCATATTTCAAGCCTAATGGACTTCTGTGTAATGGGGATGTGTTTGGAAATATAATAAAACGGTCTATGTTCCTTCATTCAAAAGTTTGAATTGTACTGATCTTTGAGAGTATTCATGAGAAATACATTCCAAAGATTTTTTTTTTTATAGTAACTTCAGCAGAAGTAGTATTGATTTTTTTTTTCGGCCACCAGTTGTTTCGAGTATTTTGAGTTCATGGTCTTTCTAATCATCAATGCAGATACGTCTCCTCAGCTCAATGGAATGCAATTTTCCACGTCAGTCACAAGATTTGGTTTGGGACTTGTTCCAGCAATTTGTTCACTAGTTGGGGTTATAGTCACTTGCACTATGGATCTTCACTCTCCTTCCAAGCCTTTGTTGGAGCCATTATTAGTTTAGTCCTCCCATGTCCAGGAAGATTGAAGAATCATTCTGCTTCGTTTCACTAATACATTGAAGCCCTCAAGAAGTTTTTCAAGTGTTTTTTAGCGAGATATCTAAATTTATTGGATTTCCATTAATTTGTCTGGAACAAAATATGAATGTAAATATGTAAAGTCTCCAGATTTCATTGAAAGAAAAAGTACTTTCACAGTTTCATGTAGACAGATAGAACTTTGAAAGTCTGAAATAGAAAATAGCCACAGGAAGAGGAAGTTTGTAATATTTTGTCATTCTGCACCAGATTGAAGTCTTAGTGAAGTCTTAAGGAAGGGAGAAAGATGATTTCTCTGCATTTTCTGGGTCACTTTTAAAAACCTTAGCAGGATGTTATAATTAGAATTCTAGTAAAGACAATCTTACAGGTTAAGCTGTATGATATAGAATTTTTTGTTTGTGTTGTGTGCGTGTGAAGTGAAGAACAAGGTAAATTAATGGGTACTGATGTTTTCTTCATGAGAGTTACTTGTCAGATCCGTAATATGAGTCTTGCAGATACAATGATGATAATTTACGCATTCTATGTGTTTGAATATAAAAGTCTTCACCTTTTTCTTTTGACATGTCCTCTATTGTCAAACTCTGCACAAACTCTCCTGTTAAAAAAATTACCACTTTATAGAAATAGGTGAAGTAGATCTTAGGTACAGAACGAATAGATTGCTATATAGTGTAGTACTTCCTACTCCTATTTTTTTTATTATTTAAGATTTTAGCATATAAATTAAGAAATATAATTAATATATTAAAATTTATTTTAAAATTTTTAATATATCTCTTAATAAATAGAAAATTAAAAAAAATAATTAATGTTATTTTTTACTTTTAAAAGGATATATAAAAATAAAGATGAAAAAATAATAATTACTGTTGTTTTGGAATTTGAAAATGACAGATAAATAAAAATAAAATTTTTTTTAAAAAGTGATAGATAAAAAGAAATAGATTAAGTATTGTATTTTCCATATGGTTGAAAAGCAATAGGGAAAATGCCACTACCGTGACAGAGAAAAATATTGATAAGGACTATGAATTTTTGAAATCTCTAAGAAGTGCTCAGCTCCTTGGAAGAAAAAAATTTAGATGGACAAAAAATGCCCCTCTCTCCCTCCTCACCCTCTTGCCGGTGCCAGGGCCGGCAATTGAATATGTTTACCATAGCATATTGTGTTTAAAGAAAATCTTTTCAAAAGTGTAATCTTTCAATTAGGACATGTTATCATTGAAAAGAGTTGAGAGAAAATTATGCAAATCCATTGTCTCAAGTAATCAAAGCTTGTTTCCAGGAGGAAAAAAAAAGAAGTTATTACCATATAACAAAAAATTATTAACTTGATGATTTGTTATGAATGAGCTTTGATTCAGTGGTATTAGAATTGTTTCCGAGGGAAAAACAAAAACAAAAATCAATGGGAATCATAATCAAACCAAAATGAATGGCGATCTTACCAGGCAAGAAGAAATTGAATTGGTTTTAACATAAATGGGACATTAATATCATCTTGAAATAAGCTACTGGACCACCTTGTTCTGGTTTTACTTTCTTTAATAAATTGATGATTTCTCCTAGATTCCATGAGAAAAATAAACACAGAGCAAGAGGACTATATTAATATTAATTTGAACATAGTTACTACTATAAACTAAAATATTAATCCAGATCTCAGGCAAATTAGTAAATTGCCTTGCTTAGGAATTACCAATCCTGTCATCTTGTCGCTCAATAATAATCTTGCAAGTATTCAGATTGGAGAAAATCAATGACTAGTTCATACATTAGTTTGATTCTTTAATTATTTTTTTACATTATTTGAATACACAAATTGTCATTTTCACAGCAAACATCAAGAATTTTATCATTCTGTTGAATTAGATTTAACATTTATCTTTTATGTACTCGTTTGTTCACCAACACAAGTACACATTCGATAAAACATCAAGTCTAACCAAACAGAATGACAAAAATACCAATTTGAAGTCAGCAAAAACGACAATTGTCATATTCAGATGATATAAAAAATGACTGAAGAACCAAACTGATGTACAAGTCATGCTTGAAGAACCAGAAAGAAGAAGAAGAAAAAGAAGATGGAGAATGATTATCATGATGAAACAAAATTTTTCTACTTGGGTAACTTGAAAACAGGTTTCTTCCCAGATTCACCTATATGAGGATCTCTCTTGGCCTTTATGATGTGGCCTAAAACCTTTGCATAACGACGCACCAGTTTCTTGAACTTCAAGCCTTCTTGCACACTCTCATTCTGGTTCTTCCTCACCATCTGCAGATTCTTCTCTTCCTCATTGAAGTGCTGTCCAAGAGAGTTCCTTCCTTTGCTCTCACTCTCTCCTTTGATCAGCTGCTTCAAGCTCTTATGGTCATTAATCTCCTCACCATCTTTCATCTGCAGTAGATTCTCCAGAGACAACACAATGCCGTTGTCTCTATTCTTGGAGTCAGTAGTAGTAGTCGTACCTTCTGATCTGGGTTTCTCAGATGGTGTTTGCTTTCTGGTTCTTCTGGACATGGTGATGTCATATCTGTGTTTGGTTGCTGGGGATTGAGAGTTCATTTCTGGGGAGAAACACGAGCTTGTGATTTCTTCGCTTGGCTTATGGATTCTCTTCTGCAACTATGAACTTATCAGATATCATCACTCTATAAGAAAAGAGAAGTGTGTATTGTTGAGTTTCTTAAAGAGCAAACCAGAGGGGTTGGTTAGTTTAGAGGCCTATCAAAGAGGTGAAATGTCTGCTTTCTGATTGCCCATTCGTGAAAGATGAAAGATTAACCCTTTTCCTTAATGAACATGGAGATCTGATTAATAACAACAGGGAAATGACACCAAACTTTTTGGGAAATTCCAGTGTGTCTAATGGGCCATGGACAAGTTGGACTGGACCATCATCATGTTCCCCTGGCCCAACTCCAATGAAAATTACATGCTGTAAATCTTCCAATAATCAAATATACATATTTAGATAAAAAAAAAACAATAAGACTCTCATACATTTAATTCTAGTAATATTGTTTTAAAGAGAATGATATTTCTCTGGTACCCAAGGACCAGTTGATTAATTGTCATTGGATAAAGTTATTTGCGGTTTATGTCTGTGCAGATATTCTCCGGGTTAGATCTTTGTTAGTATTCTTAGTATGTCAATGACCTCAATCAGTAACTCTTCCCACACACACACAGTCAACTAATGATCAAAATTGCAATCAATAATTTTAATTTTTCATAAAGGATTATAAAATCAAAACAAAAATACTCCATAACTATAAAAAAAAATAATGATTGTAAACTATCAAAGTAAAATAATAGAAGATATTGTAAATTCTAACAATTACCGTTTCATTTTCCATTTGCCAAAGTGCATGGAGGCATGAAGAAGGCAGGATGGAGAGGAAGAATCCAAAATTTGAATAAAGCTAAAGGCAATAGACATGGGGTAGATAAACTTTGCCTTACAATGAATGTCTTTTCTTCTTATTCTTCTTCTCTTGCTGGCTTAAGATAAGAAAGATATCAAGTTGTACGTGTCCTTTTTAACTTTTGGTGAATATCTCACTTACCCAAAATTGAAGTTGTGTGTTTGGTTATTTCAAATTTTGTTTCTCCTAATTCAGTTGTGCTTCCTCACTACATCTCAACATTTTTCAAAGTCCTTGTTTTCTACTCTTTCAGGAATTGTTTGTTCTGTTCCCATCAAAATGAAAATTTTGATTCTTTCTTTCTTTCTTTTTTCTCTCTCTTCTCGGTTAGGTTATGTTTGAATGTGGGAGGGAAAGTAAAAAAGAAAAAAGAAAGAACTAATGTGTTTTAAAATGAACTTTGTATCTTTAAATATGATAATAAAAACATAATAAGTATTATTATTCTTTAAACAAGATCTTGTAGTCAGGCTTCATGGATGGAAAATAAAAATCACATTGGAAAAAGCTATATTAATTTGAACTCAATAATACTTGAATCTGACTCAATAATATCGGATGTACTAAATAATTACACAAAGAAAAAAATCATTTGTTATATTTTATTTGTTTGAGATTTTTTTTAAATCTTTTTTATTATACTACCAAACAGAGCTAAGTTGGTAAAGTGTTTTATCTTCTTGAAATGAAATTCAATCTAATCTTCTGTTCTTAGAGGGTATGTATTTGGAAGAGGATACTAGTAAGGAGAGAAAGTAATAATGTTGTTGTTAGGGAAAAAAGAAAGAAAGTAATAATATTAAAAAAATTCCATTATAAAATTTTTAAAAATGTTGAAAATTAAAAAGAGAATAAAAGATTTCAAATAAAGTTTTGATGTTATCCTTTTATAATTTTCATCTGAATGAAAGATCAACTATTAAGGTCTATTTGGTTTGATGAGAGGATTGGAGGAGAGGATATTTGAGAGAATTTTAATGAAGGGGATTGGAGGAGAGGGATTTGAGAGATTTTAAAATTTTCTTATTTGGTGGGATTGAAGGAGAAATGATTGGAGGGATTTTAATGAAATCTTATTTAGTTCAAGATAAGATTGAAGAGGATTGAGTTATAATTATTCAATTTCCTAAAAAAAAAACCCACAATTTGGGGAAAATTTATAAAGGGGTGGGGGAGAGGATTAAATTCCCCCAAATTCTCTCCAATTTTTTAGCCAAATAAGAGGAGAAAATTTAATTCTCTCTAATTTCCTCTCCTTTCCTTAAAAAGCTTCCAACCAAACATAATCCTTAAGCACAAGGAATGTTTTCGTTGAGCATGTGAAAAGAAAGAAAAATGAAATGTTTCATTGAAGCCTATATAGTTTTGTTTGAAATATGAAGAGTGGATGGTCACAAGCAATATGACTCATCCATTTATATATATATACATACACACAAAGTTAACGAAAGTATAAGATTTAGTAACAAAGTGAAAATATAAGGAGATGTGAATATTGTAAATTTTAGATACTGTGGTTCAATAACAAGGGGTTAGAGGATATAATGAGAATAAATGTAATGGAAAGGAATGTAAATAAAATACATGTGTGTCTATTTGATATAATATAAAAGGATGATGAAATGTATTTATTTTTTATAAAAGAACAAAAATAAATGTGAAATGTCCCTTTTACCCCCAATCCATAAAATAAATCCCCTTCCCTCCCTCCATTCCCCTTCCTAGGCGGTGGCTAGCAATGTCATTGTTGGTGACACCACATCACCATCAAACATCCTCCAAAAATATATACAACTTGAGATCTGAATCCACATTCATCATCAAAGAAGCAGTAATGAAAAAAAAAAAGTATGCAGCTTGAATCTTCGAGATAGTGACGGCAAATCATCAAAGTTGCAAGTCATGACCCCCAACAAGTTCTGAATCGATTGCGTATGGTGAAAAAAAAGGACTTCCAGAACCTGTAATGACATAGAGGGAGGGCCAAAGGTTTGGGGTTTTGAAATTGGATGGTGGACAAAGATGAATGTGGAAGGTGATTTGGGGCTCTTAGAGATCTGAATGGAGGTTGTCAATGGCGGATGAGGGAGGGGCAAAGGTGGGGTTGGACAATGTGAGATTTGCAACACCAATATGCAACGATGGAGGTGTTACCGAAAGGGATGAAGGTGGATTGGAGAGAAGATAGAGGATGATGAAGGAAGGAGATCGTTGCCTGAGGCTGCCAAAGGTTGTCAAAGGTCTGGACATGGAGGTCACTATAGGAGATTGTGGATATGGAGGTCTGGAGTGGGGGAGAGCATCGAACAAGAGGATGGGTTGATTGCAATTTTGTTTTTCCATAAGAGTATTATAGTCTTATTTATTTTATTCACATGCATATAATCTAGATTATATGAGTTTTTTGATATAAAGATATTTACATGTTAGTTAGTATGTAATCAATTTCATGTAGTTCAAATTTAATTGGGTTTTGGCTAACCAAATGCACCTACTCTTATTATGTAAACCCATGTATATCCCTTCACATGATATGTCAACAAACCAAACAAACCAAACATGGTAATGCACGAATATAAAATATTTTTTTTGGTAGTTTAAAATCTAATTTTTCAAAATTTCATAAAATGCAAAAAAAAAAAAAAGAGGAAAAAAAAAGGAAGAAGAAAAAGGGGAAAAAAACAAAAGCGTGGATGCAACAAGGGAATGAGGAATAGTGTAAATGTTACTCAAAGATAAGAAAGGTTCCGAGTGATTGGGGGGAAGCATGCAATTTCGATAATGCATCATAGCCTCATAGGTGGGACCGTGGGTCATACTACTCAATGGCATGTCTTCCTCCTCATTTTCATTTATCTTCAATTATTTTTTATACTAAGTTCTTCACCCCCACACCCCCCCCCCCGCCCCCCCCCCCCCCCACTCCCCGCGCACCAAAAACCACGAAAAATAAAAAACAAAAAAATATTATGATAACAAAGCCGCTAGTTGGTCGTTAATCAGTGATCATTTAATAAGGAGCCATTTTTTTTGGAAAAAAGATTTAATCACAAAAGTAGTGTGATAATCAATACTCTTGAATGAAGGAAAACTTTTTCAATTAATTCAAAATAATAACAGATATAATATATATATAGTATTATGCAATCAAAATATTACTATATTTGAACATATAAGAAATGAAAATTTCGTCAAATTATCAGTCTTTAAGATATAAACTTTATGAATTGAATCGAAGAGTTTTTTTTTTGCCAAGAATTGAAGAGTTATTTTACTCTTCTTTTTAGGTGAAAATATTTTTTTCCAATCTTTTAAATGTAATTATACTATGAACTAAATTAATAGTTGATACTTCTTATATTAATAATTAATAATTTTGACAAAAATTAGTTAAATAATATTAACAACCTTTTTAATGCCTTTATCCATTTGCATTAGTTGTAGAGGGGTTGCTTTATATAGGGGATAATAAGGAGGGGAAGTTAAACTTTTTGGAAGTATATTAATAAACTACTATTTGTTTAAAAATTATAGAAATTCTCATTAAGTTAACCTTAACGTGAAAATGTGAAAAGTTCCACTTCTTTAATGATTTATAATATTGTTTAAAAAATGTTCACAATTTCTTAATATTTTTTTCTAATAAAAAACATATTTATATTTTTGACATTAAAATATGATATATTTATTTAAATAATAATTTAAATTTTTTGAGAAATAAAAAAATGAAACAACCATATTCTATATGAAATTTTTTGCAAATTAACTTTCAAAAATATACTTTTAAAAAAATATATTTATCAAAAAGTATAGCAAATATCCTGAATCAATGTGACATTATTTCTTCTTCATTCACCTACTGTCATCTTTTGACACAGAAAAGCTTTATTTGATATTTGAAAAAGATGAGAAGTCTCTATCAACAGATAAAATATTGGAAAACAAAATCAAACCGATAAAATAACATAGAAAGATTATTATCAAATATTGGATTAGTTTTTCTATAATTAATTATGAGATATGTGATTTTTTATAATTAATTATAAAAATAAGTGATTATGTTAAAAGTGATATATGTTTAAATATTTTTAGTTGAGAAATGATTTCAAGAAAATAAATATATTTAAATTTTAGAATTTAAGTGATTATTAGATAGATAATGAGAAAAAAAATAAAATAAATAATTATGGAAGAATAAATAATTATGATAAGTAGAAGAAATAAACTTATTTTATAATTACTTATTTAAGCATAATTATTTATTGAAGTCCTTAATATATTTAACTACTTTCTAAAATAAGTAATTATTTCCTCCATACTCATGGGGCAATCCATAGAGCGCCTAAGAAAATTGACAATTGAATAAAATATGGAACTGTATATTCTAAAGATATTAAACAAGGGACGAATATTTAAAAATTTCCGAAACTGAGACCAGCATCTGCATCATTAGATGCATTAGGCGTTGGCCATTGCTACTAACGAGCGCACAATATATATTTCTGCTCATCAAACAATTATAGTATAATATTTTTATCCTAAGTATAAGATTTTTATTCTAATCCTAAATATAGGATTATTTATAATATATAAAATAATATTTATTATATATTTTTTTAAAAAATATTTTTGTCCAAAAAAATTAATAAGGATAGTTTAAAAAATATTTAAATTTTTGAAAAAAATTAAAAAAATTAATAAAATTTAACTCACATTTTTTATTTTTAATTTACGTTGGTGATTTGATTAAAAAATATTTTATGTTAAAAACAATGGGAGTAGTAGTAAATATTCTACAACTGCCTTTTGCTTATGTACTTATGTTCAGTATATTATTATTTGTTTTCATGGGGAGTACATTATTTATTGATTTGTTTATTTTACACCAATCTCGCCGCCTCAAACCATTTCATAATTTCAAACTATCATTTGATCACACTGATTTCCCCTTGTGACTCGCTGACCCACAACCCAAAACATGAGTGGTGTGTGCGGGGATCACAATTTTTTTTTTCTCTTCACAAAAAAACTTCGAATATTTATTTATAAAATTATACTATAACATCACTTTACCTTAAACTGTTGAAACTATCATACAAATCTACTAATCTAATTCTAAATAAAAAAAAATTGATAATAGATCTGCTAAAGTTGGATTCCAGGAATAAAAAAGTATTCCTTCATTTTATAAAATTTATTAATTTAGAATTTTTAAAAATTTAAATAATATTTATTTCTTTAAAATTTTAATAAAATATTAATTATTTATTTTACTATTTTATTTTTATTAATATTAAATATATTATTTAAAAGAGTATTTAAATTAAAAATATTTATTAAATATTATTAAAATTTATAATATTTATGTAAAAAATTCTAAAGAAAAGAAATATTAATTAAACTATTATGGGGGACATACTGTAAGATTAAAAAAATTCTATTCTTTACATAAAAAAAATTTTTGTTGCCAATAAAATATATTAATTAAATATTACTAATACTGTTCTTGTAGCATTTTAATACTAGTGTGAGAGACTGATAGATTTTGTCCTTACTAGCTTTGTGGGGATAAACCTAGGAACCTGAGCTCTCCCTCTCTCTGTCTCTCTCCTCTTCAACTTCAAATCTCCGAGTTACATCAAAAGCGACTTCTTCCCTTTGACAGGTGTCGTCTTCCTCTGCCAAAGCTGCGACTTCTCCCATGTCACATTGAGATTCGACAGCGACTCTCTTACCTTTTTCTCCTTGCACCCAATGCTGGGGTTGTTTTGTTATTCCAAAGACAGGGTCTTCGAGGTCGAACAAGGGCAAAAAGAAGGGCTTCAACGAGCTTTTCCATGGCGTCTCTGACTCCTGGAGTACTGTCCAAGCTTCTGGAGAACGCCGGAAACAAGAATGTTAGGGTCACCGGCGAGCACCGTTCCGCTCTGCTTCAGGTGATCGAGATTGTGCCCTCTTTCGCTGGGGGAGACGATCCGTGGCAGAGTATGGGGTACTTCCTTAAAGTCTCCGATTCGAAGCACTCCGCGTACGTTTCCATTTCCGACAAGGATGTCGATTTGATCTACAGCGACAAGATCCAACTGGGTCAGTTCGTTTATGTCACTCGCCTCGACCTTGACTCAGTTTCCCCTGTTCCTGTTCTTGACGGTTTGAAACCTGTACCGAACAGAAGGCCCTGTGTTGGAAATCCTGTAGATTTGAACTCGAGCGAATCTCTACGTGTTGGTTCAAATCTCGATTTTAGAAAACCCAAGAAAGGAAGCAAGAATGGGGTGAAGAAAATGGTGGGTGTTGATGAGAAGGTGAAATCGAAAAAAGCTTCGCCATTGAAGAACAATGGTTCGGAGATGAGAAGGTTGAGTTTGGATTCGGCTAGAAGGGCTTGGGATCAGAGTTCTGGGACTCCCACTTCGCGTTTCAAGTCGAAATCTACTTCGACTTCATCCAATGTGCGTTGTCTCGTCTTCCTTCTTTCTCTGCTTCATCTTTTTATCTGAAAGCTGAAAGCTTTTTCTTTTACCCTTTTGCTTTCTATGTTGGCATCGCTGTTACTTTGTTTCTCTTTGTTTGAAGTAAAAGGATTTGTTGTAACTTCGAGATTCACTTTCTCTATTGTGGTTAACCTCAAGGGTTACACTTGTTATAAAACTGTTTCGGATACTTCTCTTGGTGTTGATTGGGGGCCCTCACCCTTCTCTTGCTTTTAAAAACTTTTATGTCTATGGAGCCTTTTATACAGATTATCACTAGCTTTTAACGATTGCTCAATTTTTTTCTTTTTTGGCCAGCGATTGCTCTATTCATTCGTCACAGGAGATATATTATACAAAAAGGAAAAAAAAAGACTAAACACATTATGAAGAAGCATCCCAGACACAGTGATCCGTAGATCACACTCTATCATGTTTGTGTATCTCTTTATAATTAACTTGGTTCACCTATTAGTGGGTCTACCTAAAAATCTGAGGACAGCATCATTGCATCAAGTGAATTCACATCATGATGAATTTCATCGATGTCAGCTCGATATCTCTTTGATGTCACTTTGTAGGCCCTTAGGTTTTGTGTAATAATAGTTCTTGTTTTTGGTAAAAGATTATGTTAAGATTTTAGATGTTTGCTATGAAGTTCTGTAAACTTTTGACATGTCGGCAAACTATTTTTGTGGTTTCAATTATGAGGGTTGAATCGCACAAAATGTACACATGCTGTATTGTTTTCTGAAGCTCTTGTTAACTAAGATCTAAAAGCTTACCTGAGTCTTGACCTTGTTTTTATCTCTGCTGTTTATTTGTAACTTGTATGAAGTTTATTAATAGATATTGTTGTAGGTGATTGACAAGAAGGCTTCTCTTAAAAATGATTCTCCACTCAAGTCGTCCACCCCTACTATCTCACCTTTAAAGAACAAAAATGAGAACCTTTCTCCCAAATTGACAAGCACGCCTCAACAAAAAAGTATTAAGTTAACGCCATTCGTGAGTAATGTTCCCAGCAATCTTGTTAAGGTGCCTCTCAATCTTAAGACTCAGTATGAGCCATCTACAAGTTGGGATGGTCTCCCACCTATTCTTTGTAATATCGGAAAGGTATAGAATTCAACTTCTTGAGAACTTCCACATTTCAACACCTTACAGTTCATTGTGATTAATTTTATTTTCTTCACTTTCCAGAAAGTTGTGAGTCATAGAAACATTGCCTTTCTGGCTGCTGTACGCTCTCTTGAAGAAGCCTCGGCTGCAGATAGTGTAATCCTATGCATGTGGTATGTTTTTGTATGATTCTTTACGTCCTTTCTGTGCTTTCTGCTTGTTATTAAGGAAACTGTATCTTTCTTGTCCTTTTACATGCATATTAATTATCTTTGTATTTTAGCATTATAGTGAATGTGTTATATACTACATTGTTTTATACTTGGGAAAGAAATTTAAACAACCTACTTACAATACAAGATCTTTTTATATCTGGCTTTGTTCACTTATTTCATGAGTGTATTCTTTGAAAATTTATTTGCATGGTTGTTAAAATCATCTGTTTAAGTTGATCTGTGTGGAAGGGAGTTCATCTGTTTGGCTTACCAACATGATTTGTTTCTTCTTTGTTTCATCGTGTTCTTTCCTTGGTTTATAGTTGCATCCAATACACTAACTAAATTTTCTTTATCAGTGTGTTCACGGAACTATGTCAGTCTTCTCAGATGCTTACTGCTGGCTCACTTGTGGAGCAGTTTCTGGACCTTCATCTGAATTTGCAGAGAGCAACAACGGTGCTTGATTCCTTACTAATCCCCACTTCTGAAAAAAAGCCAAGTGAAGATGTGTGTGAAGTTCCCACTAACAAGAATGCTATGACTTGGGTACAAGCTGCCTTAGAAACTAATCTTTCCAAGTTCAATCTGTTCAGGACACAAGCAAAAATGGAGTCTTTAAAGGGAGAGAAATGTCATTATGTTGTCATTGAGAATCCTCGCGATAAAATGAATACTGAGAATGCTTCTTCTCAAAGCAAGCAGAAGCTTAATACAACTGTTAAAAGAGTTCCTTCTTCCAAGAGGCATCTACAAGTAGCCAAGAACAAGGAAACTGAAAAGGTGGATCAAGGGAGAGAAAGCAGATTGAAAGAGGCAGTAAGTTTGGCTGAGAAACTGCTTGTGGCTTCCCGGGAATGGTTTTTGACGCACTTGGAGGACTCTTTGGATAGTGGATTTGGGTTAAGAAGTGAGGAAGGAAGGAGTGAAATAGCATGCCTTCTTGGACAGCTCAAGAAGGTGAATCACTGGTTAGATGCTTTGGTTGGTGGAGGAGAAGAAGTTGATTGTAGGGTAGAAAAGTTAAGGAAAAGGTTGTATGGGTTTTTGTTAGAGCATGTTAATTCTGCCATTGCCCCAAGCAACTAATAAGCTAATGTCAAAGAAGCAGATATACTGACATAGATACATAAGATGGCATGAAACAGCTTCTGCAACATGACCAATTGTGTAGTGTATCAGTTATGATACAATTTCTTGCTCAAAGAATTGGTTCTTCATAGGTAAAACATAGTACCAAGAGAACTGACAGATATGACAGATTGGAAATAGTGGTTGATCTGACACATTGCTTCTGAGTTCTGACAGCTGATATTAGTTTTTGTCCGAGGATGCAGATGTATTTCTGTCCTTGCTTATATGTCTACCCTAATCTAACTTCATTCGGCAACAAATGTTTATGCTCAAGAAAGAAAAAAAAAGAACATTTTTGAGCTCCATTCTGATCATGTCTATAACCTTGTTGTTAGTCTACTTTGGCTGTAGGTTTGGCTGTTATGCGAATGATTCCCTCTATTTGCATTAAATTGTTGTCTTGATTTTTCCTTGCTTCCTAGCAAGGTGTGTCCCGTGGATGTCAACTCCATGCCAGTTATTGAAGGTTGGGTTATTTAAACAAAATTCATCGGAAAATCTCTTGATTTCATTAAGCATATATTCCTGCCAAGTTTAGAATAAGAAGCTACATGGAACATAGAAATCAAGCATTTCATATATTAGTTAAAGAGAAGGAAGGTTGTGGAATCTGTGCTGGAGGAAGTTGATGGTCTTTGAGGCGCTGTCTTCTCAGCAGATTTTGTAAAGGATTTCACTCCTCTGCAAGACTTCATGTGCCTGTGCATTCTCTCTGGCCTGAATTTCTTGCCACATTGCCTGCATCATCAGATCAACTTCCAATCATGCTTCTGTCTGAAACATTTAATTGCTGAATTATTACATTAATGATTCAAACATTTGATCTTTAATATATTTTTGTATAAAAAGTCAGCCTGCTTGCTTTTAACATTATAACTTTGACTTTGCAAAACTTATGCCACTTGTCAGATTCTTGAGTGTTCCAATTTGACTTTGTGTATTCTATTTGTCATATATTGTACTATCTTATATAACCCTCCACTAGTGAGTGGTATATCCTATTAGCTGCCACTAAAATGACCGTACTTTTCAGTATAATTTTTCGATGACTGATTTGAACACGCCACGCCCACCCCCCCCCCCCCCAACCAAAAAAAAAATAATCTTTACATTTTGACTCTTTCGTTCCATCTTCCTGAGTGTGTTCCATCCTCCATAACATTCTCATCTTAGGAAAAATGACAATGAGACATAGCCAATGGTTGACAAAGCTTAAGTTCTGATTGACAGCCAATTTATTAGAGATAAAATTTGCTTTTTGGAAGTTTGAATTAAAAATATAAAAATTTGAATGGCTGAATTTAGAAAATACCTATCTTTGAAGAACTAGAGTGGGCTCCCAAAAATAATTGTCAGGAAAATTCAAAATAGGCAATACAAGTAATTCAATAAGAAAGAAGCAATATTAATGGCTTATAAATAGTGTGATTATCTCATGCTAAAACTAAAATGGTTAAAAAAGTTATGGAGATGGTTAAGAATGTTTAGTCACTTACGAGCATGTTGGTCCACCAAATGGCTTGGGATGATTTTGAGTCATGAACTCGCCGAGTTTCTTCTTGTTCCTGTTTGTTTCATCCCCATCATAGCTTCTTCTGCTAAAACCCAAGTTCAATGCATCAAATCACACAGTACCTCTTATTACTAAGAGATGTTTACGTAATTTACAAGATCCTGAACTTATCTCGAAACAGATTAAACTTGTGTAAATTTTCATAAAAGTTTGTTATTTTGTTATCTAACAAACAAAATATGTCGAGCAAAAAACTCATCATGTTTCTATTTTTTTAAAAAAAGAAAAAAGAAAAAAAAACTGAGCTTAATTTTTATCACTTGTAAGTTTCTCACCTGGCTTCGTATTGTTGCTGTTGCCGATGATTCCAGGAATTTGGAAAGCCCCTGGCCGATCCTCCAAATTTATCTGCTTTACAAATCTCAGCACTAGGTTCACTATTACACATGTTTGATCCTTTTTTGTTCAACATGACTAGAACTGCATCGTTTACATCGGCATTCCCACAAGTGATCAGGTTGCGAAACATACCAGAACCTCTAGTTGAATAGCTTCTGCACTTATCAAAAGAGCATTTTGATGAACAACAAGATGATGATGATGATGCAGAGAAGGATGAATCCGGTGTATCAGTTTTTTTATTGTTCATCATCCCATCTTTTGTCCTCTGTTTCCTGATCTTCTTGTTCAAAAGATTTCGATACAAAGAAGAAGGCAAAGTGCAATTCTCAATTAACCTCTCACAGCTCTGTTCATCTGGGTTCTGTTTATTAACCTTTTCCCTCTCAAACTTAGAACAGTCATATTCATCTGTTAAGGTTGACCTATCAGATTCTTGGCTGATTTCTGATGATACCTTCCTGGAAGTATCTGTTGCTGAATCTGGGTATGTTTGAATTTGTGATTCTTCTGTTGTACATTGCTGCTGCTTTGGTATGGAAGCTTTCTTCTCACCAAGTGAATCATTTTCTGCATAATCCAATTCATTTTTATTTTGGGAAAAGACTATGGTTAGAAAATGCCTTTCGAGGAAAAAATTTCTGGGATCGTAAACATTATGGGTGGCCATACTTATGTACAAATAGATGATAAATGAAAGTGAGGAAAGAGTAATTATAATTCCAGAGAAGGACATACCCAGTGGGGTAGGGTTGATTTGTGATCCTTTGAGGACGTATTCATTGTCAGAGATGGGGGTGATGAGGTCGTCATCTAACAAATCTTGCCACACATAACTGGCCTTGTACCTCCTACAATTCAATAATGGTCAGTTACAATTGATTGCAGAAATAGACAGTTGAATTGGTAGGCAAGAAAAAGAAAACACATAAGAACCCCCATTTTGATCCTCCAAACATGGGTCCAATATCAATTAGTTAGGTACTCAAAATATAAAACGGTACCAGTTCATTCTCCTGAGGTACTAAAATAATAATCATTTGAAGATGACAAATTTTAGACTAATACTATGATTTGGCCTTCAAGAAATGATCCTAATATCAATTTTATAGCAGTAAAAATGATCCTGAATCATCTTTAGAAGGCCAAAATGGAGTTCTAGTGTAAAAAAGAGAAAAATGGACGCGGGTTGAGATGGTGTATGATTGAACCTCTTGTAGGACCAAGCAAAAGCTTCTGGCAAGTCCTTTCCTCTCAATTCCCTAAGCCACCTCTTAATATCTGTTTAGAACAAAGAAAATAAGTGTGAGAGACTCATTCTTTCCCCAGATTATTCATAGTTCATAACCCAGTAAGAACAAGATTATAAGAAGCTGAAAGAAACAAAAAAAAACTAAGGCTATTTTCAGAAGCAGAGGAAGGTGAAATTAAGAGAAGATAATATCTGTTTATGAGAAAAATAAGTGTCAGAAACTTAGTCTCATTACAGGCAATGATAGGTGAAATAAGGCTATTTTCAGAAACACAGAAGGCTTGAATGGAGAGAGAAAAACACAGAAAAACAACAACCGAAACAAAAAGCTACCTCGGAGATAGACTCCATTACGAGCAAGATGATGAACACGAATGAGATGAGGATGCTCTATACGACCACCCAATCGACTGAGGAAGTAGATGATATGAAGTCTTCGAATTTCTCCTCCAGTAACTTTGGCAGCTTCCATGCCTGCCTCTCTTTCTTTGCGGTTGCTGCAATATCACAAACACTCTCTAAACACAAATTAAAATTTCTCTTCTTTTAAGGCGCACACAGTTAGCTGATTAAGAATTAACCCCTTTTGTTAATCCATCATTTTACATTCAAAATATAATATAAAAAACATAGAAAGCTGCTAATGACAATATAGAACAACACCCACAAGAGATCTTTGTCTCTGTGCCGGCCTGCTCTACAAAAAGGAGGCGATGATATCAGAACATACCCTTCTTGTCTGATAAAAATATTCATTGCTCTATAATGTGAATATAATGCAGGCCTGCTGGCTACACAAAAATGTGTGTAAATATGTATATGGGGAGAGAGAGAGAGAGAGAGAGAGGCACTTGTCTGTATTTTAAGGAGAAAACAAGAACTTTTCTCTAAAACATAAACGAAAAATGGGAATCATCGAGACAACAGTTTAGTTACCAAGTGATTGGGTTATGTACTGTGGAATGCAGTTACCTTTTTTCTCCTTCTTTCTAGCAGATAGAGATGGAGGGAGTGAAAATTGACCAAGTTTTTGGAACTATAGAAGAGGAGGATGAGAGGGGGAGGAGGTGCGAGGATTATTATCTGATTTCTCGAGATTGAACAATAAATGTGTTAAATATATAATTTTTTTATATATAAATTTATAATAACGTAATGTAGAATATGGCCAGCTTTTGACCAAACCTATCATTATTCCCTAAAAAGGTCATTTCTGTGTGTTTTTTAACTTTGCGTTTATTGGGTTAAGAAATCAGTTACTTCAAACGATTTTAGTGTGCCCTTTTTTTTCAAAAAAAAAATTTGGCCAAGGATTATATATAGGGACATTTTAATTTTGGTTTAATCGATATAAATTTTTTACCATATACTAAAATTTTAATTAAATATCTTGAATTATATCTTAATTTTTAAATTTAATAAAAATATAACTTATGATTTTTAAAAAATGATAATGACTTGCAATTTTTTTAAATAATTTATCTTGTTTTTAGTAAAAATGGTACATTAATTCTTTTCTTATATTAAAAAACTCATTTATAAAGTGAAGAAAAGTAATCTTTGAGTTAAAAAAATTGATAAAATATAGTTCAAAAATAATTTTAAAATATCAAGTTTAAAATTGTAAGAAATTATAGTTTAGCAGGGTAAAATTATGACAACATGGATTAATTACCAACAGATCAAAGCTGAACCTGGGTCATATAAAATTTTTCTTTTAGTATTTTACCGAAAGCCTAATTTGGTATTTTACCGAAAGCCTAATGTGATAATTATTTTTTGAATTATTTTTAATTATTTTATGATACTATGAACTTGCATTTTAGTTGGGTTATCACATTTGGACATGGATTAATATAAAATTATGACAATATGGAAAAGATCAAAACTGAATATTTGCCATTCGATTTCTTTATTCGTGCAGCTTATTCAAATGTACGTGAAAGTTGGTGATGAGCAAATTTATGCGTAACTGATTAATTATATTAAATTATCAACATTATTGATTTTATATTCTGCTCGTGATTTTAGCAACATTTTATGCATCTTCCCCCTGACCCAAAAAGTCAAATGGCAACATGTGTTAAAAAGATCAAATTAAATTTGGTATGAATAGATCCAAGTATTAATTAATATGATATCATATGGATTTTGTTGATAAACAAATATATTGGATCACAAAGAAAACTCAGTTTAGAATACTTTTTTTAATAAGAATATTATAAAGTTCAACTTTTAAAAGGTATACATGAATGCATCACCAACGTTTAATCCTTTACATAAAATTAATTTAGCTTGTTTGTTGAAAACTTATGGAGACAAATAAATCACATTAACATAGTATTTAAGTAAGTACATAATAAAAATAGTAAAGTTTTCAATAATTAGTTTGGAGAGCAAATTCTCATTTAAGAATAACCATTTAAATACAAGAACTAAAAAATATTCACATAAGAAAAAATTATAAAAGAAAAAAAAAAGTCCAAGAATATTCTTTAGATTGGCGCTTCATGATGAGATCGAAGGTCTCATTTCGTAATAGGGAGGGTCATTTTCTTGGGAAAATTGTATTAAGCTGAGAATTTAATGAATCCATGACAACAGTTTTGTCTTGTTCCTTGGTCCTCTACTAAAAGTCTAAAGGCATTGGGTTCATGGATCTTTAATTTTTCACAAATCTATCTTTTCTTCAATTAATCAACTCTATCTAACCAACATGCATTAATTCTAATAGAAATGATTAGAGTTATTTAAGCATGTTGTTTTGTATCTAAGACAATGTGAATGCAAAAGATACTTTTGGGCGAGTTTCCCCCATTTAAGACCCGATATGACTCAATCAAAATTAGTTGGAGCCCAAAATGATAACTAAATATTAGATAATTTTACAAAAAAAAATTCTGTCTAATGTGGGGTTTCTTATCACATTAACTCCCTTGAAGTCTAAAATCTCCGCACTCTAGTGTTAGTGTTTGAAACTTTGAATTCTAAATTAATCGCTAAAATGTGGGCTTGAGAGAATGTCAAACCCTAGGGAGATTTAATGGGCATTACTTTATTCAATGTAAACCGTTTTCTCATATTAATTACTCACACTTGACTCTCAACATTTTTCACCTTCACCTTAAGAAATTCTTATATCCTATTAACCATATCATGTTGATTAATTACTCAAAAATATATGGTAATTATTATTAAAAATGTAATAAATTTTGAAAGAAAAATTATTATTATTTTGTCGACTTAAATTTTTTGAGATAAAAAACTAAAGGTTAAAACTACTTTATGCGTATAGTAATCAAATAGTCTGAATGCCTTGCTTGTATATACTTATATATGTAACTAGTGATCCCATGGCGAATTCAACCATTAATTAGTTGCAATAATGATGATGATTTGATGGAATGAGGTGGGCAGCTTTATTAAACTAAGGCCTGCGGTTTAAAAAGTAAGATTAAAAGCAAATAGGATAGTTACTATACTCAAATATGGAAGATTAGTGTAAAGCTAGAATATCATAGATGGGATAGCAGCTCATAAACATAAAGAAAAGAAAAATAAAGAAAAAAGAAATTAGCTGCCACAATAAATATAAACAAATACTGCTATTAGTTGTAAGGAAAATATAATTAAGAGATTACTAGTGGATCCATGAATATTTATTGTGGCAGCTAGCTGATGGTATGACCAAGACTAGGTCAACCAAAAATGGAGAACTTTAATTTGCTCCCTCAATATATATATATATATATATATAATCCTGAGGTGGACAATTCACCAAGCTACTCAATTTATAACATTAGTCAACTAAGAGGTCAATAAAATTATTTACAGCCGAAAAAACAAGTGTTAGTATTTGATTTTATCCTTATGTCCTTGATTCCCAAAATTTCATATATATTAAGGATTTTTTTTTTTAAAAAAAACAGGTTTAGTGATTATATAGAAACAGATACACAAGTATACAAACAAGAAGATTAGTGTGTTTGAGAACGCATTTAGGAGATGATACATAAAATTTAAAGTCATGTTATGTGAGAAGCAATAAATTGTTACTTCTGGACAAACATCTATTTAGGGCAACAGCCACTGATAAAGACGATCCGAAAGTCTCACACACAGACTGTCTAATTTAATCTCTACGTACGTAGCTTTCTTCCTTTTTCTTCGACGAGGCCTTAGGTTTTCTTTATACCCAAAAGGGAAAGAAATGAACTTCAACTTTTTATGATAGACCCTATTGGAAAATTTCTTGTATAGGTTTAGTGCATCAAATTTGGATAAGTGTAAGTGGATGAAAAGTAGATATAGATCATAGGTGTACGTATGTCAAGTATTTTTCCTGCTGGACAACTCACTCAATGTCATAGTCTATAAAATAAAAATAAAAAATAATATTAGAATATATGCAAGAATTTGGTAACTGCAATATTATTGTTACGTGCCTTAATTAATCTGATTCTTAATTAATTGTGGATTAAGATGATTGCTGTTGTCTCTTCCTACCAAACTACATCTGCTTTGAGCTTCGCATCGAAAAATGGAATATACACATGATCTTATTTTAATTATATATATATAATTATATATATACGTTTTACTCGGAGTGGAAGATACGTATGGTCTCATTTGCTCATGTGTGTGTGTGTGTGTGTGATTATTTGATTTATCAATTGTCATATATATATATATATGTATGTATGTATATGTATAGATGAGTGGGATCGACTGATGGTGAATGATGCTTTGTATATTTAATAAGTTGCCGTTCTATTGATTAATAATGCTATGCCTCAGAGTGGCTGCTAGCATTTGGAGGATAAATCATCCATATATTCATATAATACATAAAATAGAATAATTTTTTTTTACCAACAAAAATAGAATGGATTGGTACTATTACTTTATTATTAATTTATTTACTTGTATATACATGTGACTTCATTTGTTTAATCTTTGTATATTTCCTTGCTATTGCCTACGTTTTGATATATAAATTATTTTAACTATTTTAGACATAGCAGTTAAGTTTGTTAAAATTAGTTAGAATTCTTGAATTTTTCAAACATTATAAAAATTTTCTCTTATTAAATTATAATATCGTCCTTTATTTCTCTCTCCACCATAAGAGAGGTGTCATAAAAAGGGATAAATCTAGAAAAATATTACATATGTATATATTTCATAAAATGACTTATATAATGAATATTTAAAATTTTTTAAAATGTGACTTATAATACATTGAAACAGAGGAAGTATTATGTAGTTCAATTCAATGAATTCTATGTATGCATGGCACGGATAATATGTTGATTTATATGTAAATGTGTACATTTGACCATTTTTTACTAATTTACTTCTTTTCATCTATTTTATAAATCATTTTTAATTAATTCACACATACTAATAAAGTTTGTTAAAATTAGTTGATAATTTTAAATTTTTCAATAGTTATCTTAATTTTTCAGAATTACCCTTATTGATTTATTGACAAGAGGGAATAGTATTTAATATTTATGATTATCTATGTTAATTATCAGTCATTTAAGAACTTGTAAAGGTCTGGCAGGCTTAATTTAATTATCAGTTGATACTTTTGTTGTTTTTTTTCCTTGTTAATTGGGATGATTACTTTAAAAAAAAAGTTATGCAAGAGTTTGTTTGGTGGTCTCCTATGATAAACTCAGGATTCAGCATTGCTTGATTATTGCATAGTGATTTTCCATTAATACATGAGAGCAGTCAAGCAACTTCCTGCTTTCATTTAATTTAATAAGAACAGAAAGAGATTGAGCTATCATCAAATTATGCAGATTCTCTTTGTTTGGTACATTTCTCATTCCAGTCCTTTTTCATGACCATATTTTCAATTCAATAGAAATATTGAGTTAACTTTGCCGTATAATTAAAATTAGATTTATTTGCACACATATGCTCAAGAAGTAATAAGAGTGGAATGGGATGTGTATAGTAACCAAGGTTCAAACATTTGTGTTGTATACGAAAAAAAAAAACTCACTTTTTAAATATGTAATCTAATTTGCAAAAATAAAATAAAAAACGTAAGGAATTTGCATTCTTTCAATACTAAATAGATAAGTAAGTAGTGACAAAAAAAAAAAAGATGAGGAAGTAGATATTAAAAATTCATATTAGGTGGCAAAGATGGGGTAGAATGTGAATAGTGGTCAAAAGTTCAAACTCTCCTAATGCAATAAAAATAGTATATTATTAATTAATATTCATGCAATATTTGAATACACTGTTGTGGGTTATGAATGGTTCGCTGTTATATACGTATTCAAATTCGAAATTTATGTATTTGTGTTCTAATTTTTTATGGTGGAAAGCATATAATATGACTTCTATTCTGATCACATATTATAATGTTAGAAGTGTTATTTATTTCCATGCTTATGGAAGGTATAAATTAAATTTGGATATGGAAGATGCTTCAGCTAGAACCAAAATTCGGATAGCAACTCAAAAATAAATAAAGGAATTAAGACCACGCTTAGGTCAACTAAGAACAGAAAATAAAAATCAAGAGGTAGGCAATTGAACAACCAAAAAAATCTTTAGACGAAGAGTTAGTACTTGATCATATTTATGTATGCCATTTAAAATATTTATAATAAAAATCATTCAAAGGGAAAAAATATTGTACCAGGTGGAAATTAATTTCATGTGCAAAAACTATAGATGGTGTCTGTCAAGTGATTAAAGACCTACGTACTTATGCTATCAAAAAAAAAAAAAAAGACCTACGTACTTAACAAGTTAAGTGTGAGTAATTATGTTATAATATATGCTTTAACCCAAAATCTATACACATTCGCATACACACACACTCACATTAGCGTTTTTTTTTTAATGAAAAATTAATAATGAATGAGAAGAAGAGAGACGTTTTAGTAAGAAAATTGGCAAAACCACTTGAGGCTGGAAGGAGACGTTTTAAGGAACCAATTTACTGAGAATGGACCTTCAAGGGCCCAAACAATGGCTTCAAGAAGAATGTGGGCTTTTCAGCCCACATTGAGGTGATAACACAAGGGCCTTGAGAAGTCACAATTGGGAGGCAGGGCTGGCTTGAATTTGTTAGGATTTTTTTTTTGGCCGAACATACAGATTAGGATTTGATGTAACAATAAATTGTTAATACGGTAATTATTGATAAGCCAGAGGAACAATGTATTAAGCTAAACAAAAATCAAGTTATATATAATATCTATTATATCTTGATAATCATATCATTTAACAACTATCTTGTTCTTTAATAATTGTTATGTAATTAAATATACGACATACATTTCACATTGAAAATATAATATTTTATGCTATTCCGTTAACAAAAAGAGAAGTTAGATTTCCATTTTTGTCATTTTCTTAAATTCATATATATTAAATTAAAAAATTTAGAAAACCACATTATTAACAGTGCAACTCGTGTCAGAACTACTTTATTTGTCATACGTCAAAGTTAAAGAAAAAGGGAAAGACTTCTTTTTCTAGCCAATTGGACCAAAGACTGAACAAAATTATTTAACACGGGTGAGATGTCTGGTTGACATGATAATAGCGTGGGTGGTGTTATGAGATTGGTCAAAATTTGTGTACTTTCTGAATCTTTGATATTTGGATTTTATATATTAAATAAAAATATGCCAAATATTGTATATTATATATATTTAAATATATGATATAAAAATATATGATATTTTAATTAAATCATATGCTTCCTTAACAAATACTATAGCTCATTATAATTTTCTGAAAAAGTCATTATAAAATTTAAAATTATTTTAAAAAATCACATTAGAATGCAACATCGATCTCTAACTCAAACACAGCATATTTGATAGAAAGTCATTCTTCACCCACTCTCATAATATATGGGGTTGACCGTTTTACTTTTAACTTTTAATTCAATATTTGATTTGTTTTTCACATGTTAAACAAAAAGAAACCCGATAAACTGAGCATAGTATATGGTAATAATCCTGAAATAAATTTGTTTTAAAAAAGGAAATTAAACCTGGCAAGACTAAATTATGAAAATTTACTTAATTGTTTTCCAAAGGTTGGATGCGAATTGCGAAGCCATGAAAGTTCAAGTTCAAAGATCAAACTTCATCCCCACTCCAGCTTCTCTTCAGCTTGGGTCCAGTGGGACCTTCCTCTCCGAACAACTCATTCGGCAAAGCATCCTCAAACTTGCGAAACGCAGATCTCAGATTTTCCGGCAACACCTTCTCCACCCCATCCAGCTCCTCCTGTATGTCATAGCTTATATTCGGACCCCAATGTCTCATGTAATTCAACCATGCCGGCTCCGTTATCGCCGACCCCAAATACTCCCCTGCAACTACAACAAATCCTACCCCCAAATCCACTACCTTTTCGCTCTTCGCCGTGTCGTTCCGTATCCCAATTGTGCTTGTTCCTTGAAGAACAAGCCCAGGTTTTGAGTACAACGCATGGCCGTTTAGGGAAGAATACGCCACGGGTTTGTTCTTCCCGGGTTGGAATTCCAGCTGGGGCGCCTCCACCCACTGGCCTCCACTGTGTTGGGAGAAGTAAACGCTCTTCAATCCGCCATTGAAGTTGCTTATTCTCAGCGTCACGTGCTCCCAGTCCCCAACGTGTTCGCCGATTTTCCCCAGTGGGATGTTGATGAGGCCCACTTTGGCTCTTGATGGGCCGTTGAATGGATAGAAAACCCAGATGGACATGTCTGTGAATGTTGCTCCAAACATTGGTTTTATGTGGATGTATGCTTGTGAGCTCTGTATTTCTCCTTTCTTGACCCTCTCTTTGTTGGTTTTGTCTTCAGGAAGGTCTAACCAGTATGCTCCATCGTTTTCTCCTCCTTGAGGAAGGTTAGAGCCAGATTGGTCTATGGGAACAGGTTTTGACTCTTCACCTTTGGTATAGAGTAATGTCCCATTTGTGAAATACCACTTGACAGAAGAAGGGAGATATTTTTCATCAGGATGAAGGTACATCAATGGAGCATAAGTTTCCATTAATGCATCAGCTTGAGGTAGGTTAGGCATGGAGGAGAAGTCAAGTTTGGTGTTTTTCAAGCAGGGTATAGGAAGATTGCTAGTACCATTAGTTCCTCCATTTTGAGCAAGGAAAGTACCTACAGGAACACCTGGAGCTTGAATCCCTCTGTTTGTTGGCCTTACATCAAAGACATTGATCCCATTTGAGTCACTGTTGGTCTTGCCTGGTCCCCAGATCCATGAGTGTGTCTCAGTTTGATCGGTGAGGTCTGACCGTACACACCGGATCCTGTCGAGGGAAGGCTTCTCCGGCGAGGTGGTGATGACATGGCCGACAGCTTTGTAGCCATCAGGGGGTGTTGGTAACCAGACATAGCCTATGTTATCTTGCTCAATATCCAGAGACTTGCTGGTCCATACCAGACTGTAATCAACTGGTTGTCTTAGAGCCCCATTTTCAGCAGAAGAATTTTCTTTGGCCACAAGAACCCATCCAAAAAGAGGCTTGTTGTTAGGTTGGCAATAGCAACCTAACATGGAGAATCCTTCAGGGATTGATGCTGGTTCAAAGAAAGCAGCCCCAGCATTGCCTGGTCCTCCTTCAAAAGTGGTCCAAATCTTGTTGAAGGTTGAAACTTGAGACACTTGCAGCTCACCCAGATCAATGATTCCCCTGGCAAATCCATCACCTGCATAAAAGTTAATTAGAATGATAAACCCACTATGAATCATATCAGCAGACACAAACCATCAGAACTGTACAAGAATACGAGGAGAGAAGGAGACTGTGCACCTTGGGGCCAAACTGGGATATCAGCAGGAAGCTTGAAAGCGGATTCAATAGGAAGAGTCTTTCTTTTATTTGAAGAAGACTGGTTCCCCATTTTTGAGTTTATTTAAGAGTAGATATTGATGAATGTGTAAGTATGGTGAACAAGGCTAATTGGGATTTTATAGTGGAGCATATTCTTCTGAGACAGTTGTGAGAGAGGGGTACAAAAGTCAACACGATGATTAAGTACTGTATAACAAATGAGCGGATGAAAATGATTGAAAACGTGGGAGGTTGCTCGTGCTCCTTTTGGTAGATGACTGTTTCCATCACGAAACATCATTTTGTCCTTCCAAGTACTGCATTATCAAGGAAACTTCATCGCTTATAGTATTATGGTTGTATAATAAAACTTGTGTATGATAGAGATCTCATCTTGATCTTTGATTAAGCACCATGAAGTAATCGTATTTTCACCAATGGAAGTGTCATTAAGTTAAACATGTCAAATATTAGAGGATTATATATATTTATATATATATATAATATACCAATGTATATCAATGTTACTTTAGGTGCATTTCATTTCCATAAGGTATTGGAACTACTTTTACACATTAATATGACATTCTTAAACTTTAAAATAAAAATTTTCAATTTTATCTCTATTAATTTTACTCCTTTATTAAATAGAACACAAATTTACAATACTAGTAATATAATAAATAAGAGAGCAAAAATAACAGATCATTATATTATATGACCCCTTATATTATAAATTAAGAAAAAACTCTTAAGACTTCTTATAATATGAATTGGAGAAATATGTATTATAAATTTAAAAAAAGAAAAACTGATGGAGAATTAAATATTGTTTAGTTTTGTCATTCTTGTTGGTGGATATACTCATACATATTAATTTGGATTCCAACCTTGTCCCCTTCCTTTATTTAATGGCAAATTGGCAATGTATAGAGGAGGAAATTCGATTTCCACGTTGTCTTGAACAAATGGTGTGTTTGATAAAAAGAAAGGAAAAGATATATGTGGAGGACACGAGAATTTAATTCAATGGAACCACATGGTTGATCTATGAGCTCCATATCTTAATTAATTTCTCAATTACTATAAAAAGTTTGGCACACCCATGCAAATGCAAGGGGGTTAATTATTCTAATTATTTTTTTATTAAAAAAAAAGCATGTGCAGCATTTGAATAAAATAATATCACCATGTTAGGTACTAGTAAAAACAAAGATTATATTATTAAAAATAGTAATCCATTGGTCGGCAAATTGAAAAAAAAAATCAACTGAATTAAGAATAAATAATTTACTTAATTTATGTAAATTATTGTTGCTATTAATATTTATTTTAACACTATTTTTTAAGTTGAAAGAAAAGAGTTATTTCTATACTTTTTTAAAATGATTTTTAATTACATAAACATACAAATGAAATGATATTTTTATATTTTATTTCTATCCTTATATTATTTTTATATTTTACAAAATAATGCTATATATACTACACGGAGAATAAGAGTAACAAAGCAACAACAACTTTTGATAGATATCAATGACATGCATCAAATATTCTCAAATACTACCTACATAATTCTTGTCAAGGAATTTTTTAATATTTTTTTTGTTTAGATAATTTTGTTTATTTATTTATTTTATTAGCTTCTATATTGTATTTTCTTGGGATTAAAGTCATTAATTATTAGTTAAATTTAAATTAGAATAAATAAAATCTATTAGATATCTTTAAAAGATTTTTCTAGATTTAAATTAAAGAGATTATCTAATAATATTAAAATTAAAATATCAATTTTATTATTTTTCTTTGAATTTTTATTTTTATTTTTAGGATTTTTTATAATTAGCTATATCTTTTAGATTTTCCATATCTATTAAGATTATTTGAATTCCAAATATTTCTAATTGTTTTAGAATTATATTTTTTTATTTTACCTATATAAAGACCCATATGTAATATATATTTTTTTAGAGAATAATGGAATAATATTATTTTATATTTTTCAGTAAGAATTTACTGAGTTATTCTTTTTCTTTTTATTATTTTCTATCTATCCCTCTCTCCCTTTCTTTGTTTTTCGAGAAGTGATCAACATAATGAGCATAGTTATAATTAGGTTGTTTCTCGAGGAGTGATTAACCTTGTGAGCATTATTATAATTAGAAATCTCGTATTCCTTTAGGATTCTAGCTAATTATCTTATGAATCTCTTAAGTTAAATTCTTTAACAATTTTTATATTTTCTGGATTATTTAAAGTAGATCTCTATCTATTCTATATCAGTCTTTAGTGACATTAGGAATTTAGGATAAAAAGTCAAATGATATATATCTCATCTCATTAATGTCTCTCTGAAGTTTGTTAAAAAAAAGGTGTAGAGTTGAATAAAGTAAGATTGAAGAGGACTCTGAAAATTATATGAAATTGAATAAATAGATAATTATATTAGGATTGCATGGAGTAAGTAGAGGAGAAAAATAGAACTTTTCTAAAAATAGATCAATAAAAAAAATAAAACTTTCTATGAAATTGAGTTTAATTCAGGAAATTCTATTTCTCAAAAAAAATCTTAGAAAATTCCATTTCCCAAACACTAAAACATAATATATTTATTTTTAAAAATAATTTAAATTTTTTAAAAATTAAAAAACTAAACAAGTATGTGAAATATGAATTTTCCTGATAGATTTTTGAAAAGAAGACTTATTGGGAAACAACCTTTTCCGGAAAGTATACCAATCAATAACTTTTACAGTTTTTTGTTATACGAGGCAAAACAACGGTATTTGGACCTAGCTTAGGGTATGTTGGTATCTTGTTCAAAATCATGTTTGAGGGCCAAAATGAGTTTAGAGCATTTTTAGGTATGTTTGGGCAAGTTTTCACTTTTTCATCTGAAAATCATTTCTCCTCCTAAAATAGTTTTGGGAAGAACTTTTCCGTTTACTTCTTTATTTTTATTTGTAATTATTTTAAAGTTAAATAAAAATAGACCAATAAAAATAATAAAAAATAAAAAAATTAGGAAAATAAAATTTTTATAAAAGATTTTCTGTTTATTGACTAAAATGTTTCTTCAAAATTTTAACTTTTATAGATCATGACCTATAAGAAAATATTATATCAGATATATTATGTTCTCAATTAAATAAATGCAGATTAAAGTTTAGTCCAAGTAAATTAAATTATTTATTAAATAGAGTTTAAATTCAATTTAGAGGAAAATTATGAGTTTTGTCAAAACCAATTTTCAAATAAAGCATCCAAACATAAACACATTAGTCCAAAACTAATTTTTATCATAACTATGTTATAAAACTAATTCTATCAAAACTTATTTTTAATCAACTGAAAATAAAACGGGGGCTTAATCTTCAACCAACACATGTTGCAATCATCATGTTTATTATTTATTAGAAAAAGTAGCTAAGGATAAGCAGAAACAAATATAAACAATATAAAATAAGACCTTTTATTGGTAATAAACAAATAATATATGTCACGTTTTCCTGAGTAGCAGTTTTCTGGCTAGCCTAATAAACTAACTAATAAAAATGATAAAACTAGTCAACTAATTGTGATCAAGCTGAAAGAAAAATTCGTTGAAAAAAAAAAAACAAAAACAGCTCAGAGGAAGATTCATTGTGGTATTATATATGATACAAAATTTGGTTTCCCATACTAATTTTCTTCATGGTTGGCCAACAAAAGACTTATTTTTTCGCCCACAAAATGCAAGTGACGAGCGTTATATGGTTGGTTAACTCTTCATTTAGATCCTTACAGAAAACTGATATTTTAAGATACATTGAATGCTTCAAATCAAACTTTGAGGTTTGAGCTGTGAAAATTCAATAGTGCGTAGAATCCTTTTTTTTTTTTTTGTGACAATAAAGCTTAAATAGTTTTTTTCCCCGTCATCTTGATCAGCGGCACGCTCCAGAGCGTGGGGGCAAAGAAAGCTATGAAATTAGCTGCAAGCAAAGGAAGTAATGTGACTTGTGGTGTTATTCAAGTAAAGCAGTCATCAATAAAAAAATAAAATTCATAATAAATTATGTTATTCATAAGTTATCAGATTTTTTTTTTCCGATACATGAATTGAAGCCGATATTTAAATTGGAAATATTCAAGTTAGAGGCCTCGAAATAACTATTCTTGTATTTTAAAAAAAAATTATGTTAAGAGAGAAAATAATAAATAAATTTGCATTTTAGGTAAGTCTCTATCAATTTCACTTGTGGTGTATGTTTTTTTTCAAAGGAGAGTCAAGAGAATGTAAACTAAAATATTAACGGATTGGTTAGGTAATTAGCATCTTTTAACTTGAAGACTTGGTGGATAAAGACATGATAGAGCCTTCTCAAGAGCTAGTTCAGTTCATCAAGATAGCAATAGCCTCCTCTGGAGTTCAGTTCAGTTAATGGCCAAAAGATCGTTGTTATCAACGTCCACCATGTGGATCCCCAGAAATACCAGCTCCATCTTTTTTTTTTTTTCCGTATATACCTGATATGATGGACCTACCAGCTTCAATGGAAAGATTTATCCAATCGAACTCCATCTTCTATTCATCACAAACTTCATGTCCCTTGGATAGCTATCAAGGAGGAGGGACCCACTGTAAACGCAATCAACCATCATCTTTATTGGCTAATCCACCTCTTTAGACCTTTCAGTCTCAACTTGATGGGTCCAGACAAATCCAAGGAAGCTGGATCAAATTGCTGTCACAACACTAATCCTATACTTACTATGATTTTGTTGCCTTTGAGACATACTCGGGGCTGTTTGGCAAAGTTTTTAAAAATAATTTTTTATTTTTGAAAAAAAAAAAAATAAAAAAACTTGTTTGATAAATCTATTTTCTAAATAGTATTCTAAAGGATAGAAAAATAAAAGGATAAAAAACTTAAAAAATCTTTAAGATGTTTTGTGATTTTTGTTCTTGAAAATATAAGAAAAGGTGAAAAATACTCATCTTATCAATTGTAAAATTATAAATTTTGAATAACTCATGTATCACTTATTAATTATAATTTTAAAAATAATTATTTAAACAGATTTTTTTATTTTCTTATTTTTAAAATCTATTTTTAAAAATAATTTTACAAAACTATTTTGAAAATAATAAAACAAAAAATGCTGTAAGGCCCTAAACCACTTACAATTTTTTACAGTATCAAGCTTACACAATTAAACACTTGTACACGACCACAATCATAAATACAACCCTTTGGTAATTATTCTAAATATTTTTTCCTTTAAAAAGAATAATACTCCCTTTATTACGTTATATAGTGTACTATTTTAAAAAATTTATGTTTCAAAATATAGTGCATTGCACAAATTACATTGTGTTTTTTTATTGTTTTTCTAGTATTACCCATAATAAATAAACTTATATATTATACGGTTATTAATACATTTAATAAAAAATCTTTAATAGTTTGGTCAAATCATAAATGAATGAAAGAGAATTTCTCAAAAAACTTCACTTTTCATAATTATCAATGATTCATGAGAATTCGGAAAAAAGAATGAAACAGAGAATAGATATAATTTATTAATGTATGAAATATTATTAAATAAGGATAATTTGGGAAATAATGGAAAAAAATTTCAGTTACTAATTATTGTCTTGATACGTGTGTAATTGTTAAAAGTGCACTATAAACTGGAACAGAGGGAGTATCATAAATTAACTGGTTTTAAACTTTACCCACAAAAAAAAAAAACTAGAGCAGTAAAGCCCTGAAACTGCAGGCGTAAGCTATAAAATATGTTCAAGCTTCATCACCATTCCAGTTTTTCTTCACCTTGGGACCAGTGGGTCCTTCCTCTCCCAATACTTCATTCGGCAATCCCCTTACTATCTTCTCGAACGCAGATTTCAGCCTTCCGGGCAACATCTTCTCTGCTTTCTTTATCTCCTCCGCCACGTTATAACTGACCTTCGGACCCCATTGCCTGAAGTAGTTCAGCCATGGCGGCTCTGCAACTACTCCCGACCCCAAATACTCTGCAGAAACCACCTCATATCCTAACCCCAAATCCACCACGGTATTGCTCTTATCAGTGTCGTTCCTGATTCCGATCCCACTGCTCCCTTGCATCACAAGCCCAGCTTTTGCGTACATGGCGTGCCCGTGCAACGAAGAATACGCCACCGGCTTGTTGCCGTTTTGGAATTCCAGCTGGGAGGCATCGACCCAGGTACCCCCACTGTGTTCTGAGAAGTAGATTTGATATAGTTCGCCATTGAAATTGCTTACCCTCAATGTCACGTGCTCCCAGTCCCCCACGTGTTCGCCGATTTTCCCCAATGAGATATTGATGAGTTCGACTTTTGCTCTTGCTGGTCCATTGAAAGGGTAGAATATCCACATGGCTATGTCTGTGAATGTTCTTCCAAACATGGGTTTTACGTGTATATAAGTATGGAAGCTCTCTACATTTCCTTTTTTCACTCTTTCCTTGTTGGTTTGATCTGCAGGTAGGTCCAACCAATAGGCACCGTCATTGTTGGCATCTTGAGGCAGGTTAGTGCCGTTTGGTTGTACAGGGACAGGTTTTGACTCTTCTCCTTTTTTGTATAACAGTGCCCCGTTGGAGAAAAACCAGTTCACAGAGGAAGGTAGATATTGTTCATCAGAATGTAAGTACATTACTGGAGAGTAAGCTTGGACTATTGCCTCTATTTGAGGTAGATTAGGCATAGAGATGGAGTTGCCATTGGTGTTTTTCAAGCAGGCAATAGACAGAGGGGTGGTGGTTCCTCCATTTTGAACAATGAAGGTTCCCACACGGACACTCTGAGCTTGAGGTCCCCTATTGCTTGGTCTTGCATCATAGACATTTAGTCCATTGGGGTCATAGTTCTTGCCTGGTCCCCAAATCCATGAGTATGTCTCAGGTTGGTCAGTGAGCTCTGATCGGACACACCGGATTCTGTCGAGGGAAGGCTTTTCTGGCGAGGTTGTGACTACATGGCCCACTGCTTTGTAGCCCTCAGGGGCTATTGGTAGCCAAACATAGCCAGGGCCATCTTGCTTGAGGCTCTGGGAATTGCTGCTCCATATCAGTGTATAATCAACGGGAGCTTTAAGAGATGCATTGCTGGTTCGAGAGTCATCCTTTGCCACAAGAACCCATCCAAAAAGAGGCTTGTTGTTGGGCTGGCTAAAGCAACCTAACATGGAGAATCCTTCACGTATTCCTGTTGGCTCAAAGAAAGTTGCCCCAGCATTATCTGGTCCACCTTCAAAGGTGGTCCAAATTTTGTTAAATGTTGAAACTTGAGACACTTGCAATCCACCCAGATCAATGATTCCAGATGCAAATCCATTACCTGCATGAAACCATTCAAAACATAAAGCCATAGCTGGCAGGAAAGAGTGATAAGCAAAAATCCCATTTATACCCCTAAAGATGACCTCATGTCAATTGGCTCCCTTTAAAAATTTTTGTATCAATTCAGTATGAGAAAGTCTGATTTTGTTCTAGCTTTCATCCTCACAGGCGTGGTAAAATAATATTACACAAATTTTCAAAGAACAAATATTAAAGGGAGCCAATTAACATTGGATCGTATTAGGTGGATTAATGAGGTTTTATTCAAAGAATCTTAATAAGGGCTTATCAGAATATCCACATTGCAGAAAGAAGTGAGAAAGAAGACAAGACGAGAAAGCACACCCGGTGGCCAAACTGGTGAGGCAGCAGGAAGCTTGAATGTGGTCTGAATGGCCGGAGGCGGAGGTCGTTTTTTCTTGAACAGACCACGCACTGCCAAAAAAGAAGATATTGTGAGGGAATTTCCCATGGATTAGTACAGAGGAGATTGAATGTTAGATTATGTGAATATGAATGGATGTATGATAAAAGCAGCGGATTTTGCAAGAAGCAGCCTGTGAATTTGATGAATAACGTGACGGCATAAAAATGATTCAGAAAACATCCATATATACAAAGGAACAGTTCAAGGACTTTGGCTAAAAAGATATGCTTCTACCTTTAATCCCTGTTTAAGTTCACTTCCACAAGAAGTCATTATCCCCATTTAATAGTTGCTTTCTTTGTTGAGTAGTCCTTGACATGTCAGCGGAAGGAATATTTTCCAGGTAGACCATGTTTATAAATGATAGTACCAAGCTAACATGTTATATATCAAGCTAACATGTTATATATTTTTGAAGAAAAAATACGTATCACCCTCATGAATTGTTACTTATTTACAAAATTAGCATATACATTTGAAACATTTCAAAATATCCCAAAGTATTCATTGAGTCAAGCCCATCTCATAAAGATGATACTATTGAGCACGGATGACGTGACTGTGTTGGGGAAAGTATCAGGTCCTCCCATCCCCTTTTTTAGTTAACGAAATATCTGGGAGAAGTTATCAAAGTGATGAAGAGCATGGAAAAAGATTTGGAGAAACATCGAAATATATCCAAAATAGTGACGGTTTATTCCTTTGGCTTCGGAAAAGCATAGACAGATGCCACTAAAGTTAGATCCTTGCCTTGAAGAGCTGACCTTGCTCTTGGTAACCAACTAGTCGTACGTTTCACGTTAGCTACGTCATTAAATATCTTCAAGAAAGAACGTACTCACCAGACCATGTTAAAAGTAAAAACGCAAAGAACTTCAAGTAGGATAAGATAATTAAAGGTATCTATTTTTTTAGTCTATATCTAGAGTATGACCTTTAAGATGAGTATGGCGGTCATGCTAGCGGTCAGTTCAAAAAAACTGAAAAATATTATAATGGTATTTATAAAGAGATTCTCACCGTAAAAAGGGAATCGAGAAATTCAGTTTTTATCTCAACTTTAATCAATTCACTGTTGAAATAGATAACCTTCCTTCCCAACCATTCTGGACCAGAAAAAGAAAATACTTCCAGAAAAATAATTACTTTGCTAGAAAAATTGATTTTCCCATTATAAATTCACAGTGAAGCACATTAAAGAAAAGCACAATGTGTTAGCAGATTTACTCTCTAGACCTGTTCCAAAAAATACTCAGATAACCACTCTAAAAAAATCCTCACCCCTCTTTATCGTTACCATTTTAGCCATGCTAAGTATCATCCAAGTAACTATTCCCAACATCCCAGTCACTACTCTCATATGAGTCATCAACTTGTTTTTCCTCCAACTCAGTTTCCACCCACTATCCCATAAACTAATGTTGTTGCCAGAAAGACTTTTTTACTATCTCCATCTCTTCCAACAAACCACACGAATTTCACCCAGGCCTGAATTCTTTGACCTTCTTATGCCATACCATGTCATACCCTTTGTCAGAGGACCTATCACTTCTAAATTCATGTGGTATATGTGGTCCCTTTCTACCTTATTCTCTCTTGATATGCTCCATTATCAATTTAGAGAGGACGTCTTTACAAAGAAATAGAAAAAAAAATCTATGGAATGTTCCATTGCAGAAACAAAAGGCCCACACTTTCTTTATGGTTCATCATCCTTATGAAGCTGATCATCAAGGAAACCTATTCACTCCTATTCAGACCTATTTATGGGGTACAACATTGCATTGGCCACTTCGTGAACATCAAGTTATTAATGAGTTAAAAGATTATCTTTTAGATCTTAATAATTTCACAAGTAATGTAACTGATTAAACATGCACATCCTTTGGAGAATTCTTCATCTCAGAAGAAATGTTCACCACAAGACAAGCCATTCCCTTTGAATGGCCTGAACTTTCTCTAGCACCATTGGCTGATTAAGATTAAACTGCCTCTAGCCAAGATCTACCTATAACAGACCTCTCAGAATATCAGGATCCTCTTCAATATCTTGAATCACAAGACCCTAATGAAATAGATCCTCAGTTCATGTAAGACTTCCTCTCACAGACATCTGTACAACCTACTCTTTCTGATGACTTTGATATTAACGTAGAACTGGACAAGTTACAGAGAAAGACTGCCAAGGAAAAGAAAAGAAACTTGATGGAGACATAAAGAATAAGTCAAGTAGTCATGAGCCCATATGCAAAAACTTTTGAGTTTTGTTTCTTATGCCGACAGTTTAAAGTTGGTTGTCGTTATGTAAAAAGATAGGTTGCCGACACTCCTTTAAGTCATGTGCTGTAAAAAGATAGGTTGCCCCCCATTTACGTTTGTTGACTGTTTGTAATAATTGTGATGAGTATGAGTGATGCTCTGAATATATAAGGAGCTTAGTTTGTAAGAAGAAGGCAGGATCGAAATTCATTAGCCTCCTTTTGTGAAATATAAAGGCCAGTTTTTAAAACTCTCTCTTCTCTCTTAAGATTCTAACATAGTTATATCTTATTCCTCTCTGTCAATTATTCAAGTATGCTCTACACTTGTCTCATAAGAAGAACTTGTGTATCAGAAAGAATCTGAATAAGATCTACCTCAGTAACTTCCCAGTAATTTAGGGTTCAAAGATCCTTGTGTTAGATCATTCATAGTTAGGTGTGATAATACTAAGGTGTTCCTTGTGTCTGTGATGCCGGCTGTTTGTACTTGGGAGTAAGCTGGATTATCATATCTATTATGATTCGTTTTGACATCTTGGATTTCTGTTCCTGTGTTACTGAGAAGGGGCCCCGAATTGGTATCAGAGCCTCATATCTATAGATAGAAATCTGATATAACTATTGATGAATATTACGAGAGAATTTTACCAATTATGAGTGACACCTCTGATCAAATGACGACTTTAGAACCTGTTCGCCTATCCTCAATTTTTTCCTTTGAAAATCTTTCTCTTTTTGCAAAAAGAACATTAGCCAACAAAATAGATAACCTTGTAGAAATTATTCATATATCAGAAATTTTCCGTATTTATAATACTGAAATTCCCTTACTAAGCCCCTACACCATTTTGTCTCAAGATCTAGCTTATGCTAGATCTTTCAAACAGCGTATCCGACAAATTTTCCAGACCTCTAAACCACCTGTAAAAGAATATGTCCACAATTCTTATTTAGAACAGTATGGATTGAAAGCTACTACAGCTGAACAGAACGTGACTCTAGAAATTTCTCAACATTTGATTAATTTTTGGAAGCAGCAAGAATACACCCATCTCCATGTTGGTGCTATCCGATTAGTACTTACCTTGCATGGCGAAAGGGCATACCTGCCACTGCTAGAACTACGGTTCTTGACTCCATATACACTTCCTACAGAAACGCTATGATTGATGCACTTTTACAACTTGCAACAATGGAAGTATTGTGATGACCATAACTCTTAATTTCAACATTAAACTTGATGATGAAACTATTTTCCATTGTTTGAAGGTACAAATTCAAATCCATGGAGTAGAACAAGACCCACGATCAAAAATTTTTTTTGATATAATGATAAAAAAAAAAAGAAGAAACGAAATGTTCAGTTATTTTCATTGACCAAAATATAACACAAGAAACACATATTTAAATTTTTATATTTTTGAAAAAAATGTGTATTAATTGTAGAAAAAAACCAGATTGATTTAAAGTTTATATCTGATTAAGAAATAAATTAATCTCGCTTATTAATGGATGAGCTATACAAAATGTATCATTCTCCTTGAAATCTACGTTATAATTATAAATTATTATAAAAACTAAATAAAATAACAATCCATAAAAAGAAAAAAAAACATATAACATAGCCTCACAACATTTTGAATTGAATGTCTAGATGTGATGTTCCACCACGTGGATCCTATAATTAACATAATTAAACCCAACTACAAAATGTCTTCAATAGCTTTCTCCTAATTTTCTATGTTTCTTTCCCTGTCAGCTCACGGTGCTGTAATTATTTCCTAGAAGTTGGGCATGCAAATGTCACAGTATTTGAAGCTAATCGCATACACCATTTCTATGATTGAAAAACGTTTTCAAAACATTTATCATTTTGAATGCGATATGCTGACCATTTTCACTCATTTCCCCGACTCAATCATCTGTAAAAGTCATTGAGGACGACCTAATGACGTTAACGGGGAACTAGATAAGTTTAAAATTTAAAATAAAAAATTTACAAAACGTTATAGAAACAACTTTACACATTTTCTCATGCATTGTATAAGTGAGACATACAATTTATGATTTACGATGTAATTTTTCATAAATTTTATTATATTTATTAATCATATATATTAATAGATGGATAACACAAAGAGTAAGATTTTTTCCCCTTATTTCACACACATTGTTTTCATTTTTTATTTCAAAACTATTTTATAAACTTCACATTTTAAAGGATTTATATTTTAAAAATAACAACTATTTTATTTATTTATATTAGGGTTATCTTAATCATACCCATACCTCTCACCATCCTATTCAAATGGGTTAGGCCTGGGTGGTATTTTATCAATATATAAACCAATAAATGTAGTTAACATGTCCTTCTTATAAATATCATTTCTAAACTGTCCTCGTCAATAAGCAATAGTCCTTAATTCAGGTGGTTAAGTGTTGATTTAGATTTTTATTTTTTGATGTGAATAAGTTTTTTTGTTTAAAATAAATTGAATCCAAATTTAAGTTGTATAACCATAGACAATTTTATAAACATGCTATATATTTTATGTATATATGAAATTGATATATATTGAAATTTTTATGTTACATAAACTATTACATTTATCTATGGTTTTTCATAAAACCATACTTCAATTAAAAAAATACAAAAATGGTAATATGGTACAAATAATCGAGTGATGAGCAAATTCAATAAACTATTTTTTAAAGAAAAAAAAATACTAGATTTGGACTCACTCCAACCCTCCTTCCTGAATAGACTCATATTGGAGTCCCTATTAAAACCAAAATAAGAAACCTAAAATTTCAAACTCACCTAGTTAAGCTAAAATGACTTCAATGATTATACATAGTGCCTTTAACAAATGAATCAAACTGAATTTGAGGTTTTAACGAGTCAATCTGTATTTATATATTCAACAACCTGCTTTAATTACAGCCCAAATAAATGGGTTAGGCGAAAATTCCCAATTCTGGAAGCATAAAAAAGAAGTGCTCCAGACTAATCTCTGGTGTTTCACATTAAGTAAATCTTAATTAATTAGTCTTAAAACTTTTAAAGCTAACGTGTTAGATGCAACCCCTGCCTTTTTGCTCTGCAGATCTCTTTTCCAGAACAAACTTGAAAAGTTGTAGTTCAATTCCAGGATTTAAGACTATTATATTATAAAGATGCACAAACTGACAAAAGGAAGAAAATCATTCAAAAGTTTTGCAGCACCAATGCAACTGTGTTAGAGGAAACTACAAGAAATCAACAATTTATTTCTCCCTTTATTCCCTTAATTGATTTTTATACTCATCTTCAGAAATCTGAATCAATCATCACAGAACAACAAAGAGGGAGAACATTGCGAATGAAAGAAAAAAGCAAACAAAATAAGAGAAAGAGAAAAAAAAAATAAAAGAAGAAAATGGCGAAGAAAACTCACGTGAAAACCGCTCGACTGGAGCAGCTTCGAGAAGCGCCATTTCCGCAGATGCCAACAGAAGCGCAACGAAAACGAACTCCGCCACACGAATCATTTCCGGAGAGTTCTTCCGCTGCAGATCTCGGAAATCTGACACTCCGGCGAATGGCCGAAGGTGGCGAGGGGAAGTGAGAAGCGGAGAAGTCGAAGTCAAATAGAGACGGAGGGAAGCATTGTTCGGTAGAGGCGTGCGATGTTTAGGTCTGCTTTTTGGTTTATCGCTGCTTGACCAACCATATGCTCTGCCTCTCCGTTGTGTTTATCGCTCTAAAAGCTAACTGGAATTGTTTGGTGTTTCTTTCTTTCTTTCTTTTTCTTTTTTAAAGGTGCAGCTCATAAAGAAACAGTAACCCAGAAGGAATCAAAAAGGGATTCTATTCCTCTTTTCAAGGATGAATAAAGGAATATTCATTTTGATCAGTATTAGAGCGATCCTCAAGCATTTATATACGAAGTTGATCAGTATTAGAGCGATACTCAAGCATTTATATACGAAGTCCAAAATGTTTATAGATGTGAATAATACTGCTTCTTTTGTTTTTTTTTTTAAGCACCAACCTTGTATATGGAAAATTAATTCTTTTTTAGAGTTAGAAATTACTAAAATAGATTTTATCTTTTAATAAGATTTTTTTCATACACACAATAAAGAATTAAATCCAACTTTAATTAAGGTTTGTTGTTAATTGAATAATATAGTTCCAATATTTTTTTTATATTTATTGATATTGATGATTATTTTTTAAACGAAATTTTAAAAAAGTTGGCCAACAAAGTGAAATTTAAAGTAAAAAAATTGAATAAAAAATTGCAATAATGACAAGAGTTTTACTTGACTTTTTATTTGGGTATATTTCTAGGATATAAATTGGCTAGGTCATGGGACAGTTAAAATTAGCAGTAAAGAATAATTCAACAGTTCCTTTTTTGTTTTTTTGACCTGAATAATTCAACTGGTAGATAACATTGAAAGGTAATAAACTTAAATCTAGTTTTAAAAAACTTAAATATAGGTTTTTTTATACTTTTTTATTATCAATGTTTTAATTAAAATATGATAATTTGATGTACGATATTTATTTGTAGCAATACAGATTATTTGGAAGTCATTCAAATCAAAGATTTATGACTGCCAGGTTGCCTACTGAAATTTCTAGTTAAGATGATAAATGAAAAGTGAAAACTGTGGAAATAATGAACCAGCCCATTTTTATTAATATTTTAATAATTCATTGAAATTGAGTTTTAATTTTAAGAATATTTTCAAATGATATTTGATATGGATTCGGCGATAGGGAAGTGGACGATGAGTAACTGCCAAACTGGATTCCACCAAAAGAGGATAAGTGCGAAGGCAGTGAACTTTCCGAAATGAAACAAACCTAATTTTCGGCACACTGCAGCATTAAAAGATTAACAATGGAAGAAGAAATGAAAATATAATGGAACAAACCAAGCAACCATAGTTAGTGCAAATAGTTCAGTTTTTTTTTTTAAGTAAAGTTTCAAGTTTGTGTTTTATATAAAAAAAAAAATTACCGTTAGAAAGTTTTTCATCTATGCAATTGGAACTTAATACAATTTAGTTGATGCCCAATGTGTTTTCCAATGGGAACGAGTACTATTTTCATTTTAATTTTATTTTCATTTTAATTTTAAGTTATAAGATATTTTTAATTATCACATATAAATTAAAATTAGTAGTTAATAATTAAATTCTTTTATCATTTTTTAAATTATTCTTACTTAATTTATTTAATTAATAAATTATATTTCTTAAAATTAATTAAATTTTTAGAGATATTTTAAATAAAAATAAATTATATAATTTATAAAATATTTAACATCTAATATTATAAAATATAAATTTCTAAAAATTGTGTCTTAGTTGAAATACAGGGAGCTGTGAGATTATCGAAAAAGTGGGGTCCTTTTAGATATAAAGAAGATGATGTCGTCCGACCACGCATCGTCATTCGTCCTTTCAATGAAAAGGCAAAAATTTATTTATGTTGAAAAGACCTTATCTTCAATTCTTCATTCACACCACACATCCCTCCACCACTAACTTTTTTTTTTTTTTACCAGACTCCCACCGTTAATTGATTCATGCTTTATGCTGCCCAAGGAGCCCAAAAAAAATTCCCATTTGGATTTAGGAGTAAACATGGGTCGAATTTGATATTGCGTCGATATAAAAATGTTCAGCAAAAAAGAAGTTTAGCCAAAAATAATGTGTTTGAATTATTTTAATTATAAATAGTTGAAGTGTTATAAATAGATAATTTTTTTATGATTCAATTTACTTTTTTAGACACATAAATTTCACGCCCAAAATTATGCTTTTTAGATTCGTTCAACATTGAAGGCCATTGTTTGGCCCAAAAAAAAATGGCCATTGTAGCAGATGACGACAACTTCTTAGCTTCCAGGAAAAGAGATATACAATTACGAAAGGACAGTTATAGTTAAAGACCAACAGAATGTATATTAATTAAAATATTTAACTGATAAAAAATATTAAAATTTAGTAAAATATCTTATTTTATAATAAATTTTTTATTTTGATTTCAAAATTTAATTTTTTCTTAGAAAAATTAAATTAAATATTTATTCATGTTTGATATTAGAATTCATTTTCTCCGTAGAACTATTACATGTGAACAAAAAATTTATTAAAATGAAAATATTATGATGTATTGATGTTGGTATTTAAATAATACTAACACAAAGTTGGTTTAATTAGTAAAAAATTGGTTTATATTTCATAAGAATATAAATTCAAATCTCCATATAATAATCTTAATGGTAAATAATTTATAAGTACCTATATATAAGTGCTAGCATTATTTTAGTTGGGAGACATTTCCTACCTTTGGTAAGGCCTCCAAACCTAACTTACCTAATATTTTTCATACAAAATAAATAGGAAAATTGACCCAGATACAATAAATATAAAATAAAATTATCAAAATGCTATAAGTCAAACATTATTTCTTAACATACTATAAATTTTGCTTCTTAATGCTAATAACACCAAGATAAAAATTACATTTTTACATATCTCAGTTTACATCATACCGAGATGTGTATTATATTTTTTTTTTAACCTATAAGGTGGCAGGCCTGTTCCCCACTCATCACCCATTCCCCTCTCCCACCAGGTACTCCCCCACCCCCCAAATATAATTATAATAATAATATATATTATTTATAATTATAATTATAATATATTTATTACAATATAAATACATATTAAAATAAATTTTATTTGGATTTTTAAAATATAATAAAAATTTTAAAATTTTATTTAATTGAATTAAAGGGATAATTATTTTAAAAGACCTCTATAAAATTATTTTTAGTTTGAAAGATATTAAAAATTCTAATTAATCTCATTTAACCTACGTATAAGATATTTTGTTTTGATTATAAATATAAAATTATTTTTAGGACATGAAATGATATTTATTACATATTTTCAAAAAATGTCCATATGTAATTGATTTCAAAGAGAGAAAAAGAAATTAAATAAGAACAGTTTTGGAATAATGACTTGATTTTTGAAAAAATTAATGTAGTTAACTAAGTTTAACTCGCATTCTTAACCGAATGGTCCTATATTAAGAAAATGGAAACCTTGATACCAATTGAGATAGATGATGAGATGTGGGGAGAACTTTCTAAAAATTTCATTATATTAAGAATCTGATCATCTATCTCACTTAGTATCGAGGTTTTCAATTTCTTAATATAGGACCCTTTGATACTTAATATAAGACCATTTTAACCAAATTATGTGGATTAAGAATGTGAGTTAAAATTAGTTAACTACATTAATTTTTTTAAAAATTAAGTCATTATTCCAAAACTATTCTTATTTAATTTCTTTTTCTCTCTTTGTAATAAATTACATATAGATATTTTTTTAAAATATGTACTAAATACCATTTCATATCCTAAAAATAATCTTATATTTATAATTAAAGTAAAATATCTTATACGTAAGTTAAATGAGATTAATTAGAATTTTTAATATCTTTTAAACTAAAAATAATTTTATGGAGGTCTTTTAAAATATATCCCTTTAATTGAATTAAATAAAATTTTAAAATTTTTATTATATTCTAAAAATCCAAATAAAATTTATTTTAATATGTATTTATATTGTAATAAATATATTATAATTATAAATATAAATAATATATATTATAATTATAATTATATAATTATTTTTGGGGGGCGGGAGCACGTGGTGTGAGAGGGGAATGGAGGAATGGGTGATAGGTGGGGGAGGGGATGGGATGGGATGGCAGGCCTAAAGGTTAAAAAAAAGTATAATACACATTTCGGTTTGATACAAATCGAGATATGTAAAAGTATAATTTTTATCTCAGTGTCATTAATATCGAGAAGCAAAATTGATAGTATCTCGGGAAATAATGTTTAACTTATAGCATTTTAGTAATTTCGTTTTGTATTTGTTGCATCCAGGTCAAAAAGTCAAATAAATAATTAATTTATTATTTTTAGGAAAAAATAAAGTATTTTAACTCTATAAAATTATAATGAAAGGCTTTGAAAATTGGAAAAATCATAGAAAATTTCTAAAACACTAAAATAATTATCATAAAATCTCAAAACCCTACAAAATTACATCAAAGTTCCATTGATGTAAAACTAGTGTAAAATCTTATAAAAGGAGTATAAAAAACTTTATTGTTGAGTATAAAATCATGATCCAATATTTTATACTCATACTTCATAATTTTATACTCCATAATAAAAATTTTTATACTTATTTTTCTGAATTTTAAAACAATAGAACTTGGGTGTAATTTTTTAGAAATTTTTTTACTTTATAATAATTATTTTTGTATTTTGGGATTTTTCCGTGGTTTTTCCTTAAAAATTTATTACTTCTTCTATTTCAAAATATAAGTTATATTTAACTAGCTCATTCCCATCAAAAGAGTACTTAGGCTTTGCTTGGCACGGGTGAAAAGAAGGGGGAGAGAAAAATATGAATGAAAATTGAAGAGAAAACTATGTTTTCTCTTGCTTGGCTGAGGAGAGAAAAATGAAGGGGAGATAAAGATGAGGAGAAAATAATATGTGAATCCCACATAATTTTCTCCCTCAAAATGGAGAAATTTTGGAGAGAAAACTCTCATTCTAAAATTATCCACTAATTTTTTTTTTCACTTTCCCGCTATCATTTCGCGCTTCTTCTTCCTCTAGCTTCACTTCTTCTCGTTCCTCCCATCTTCCTCCCACTCTCTTTCAAAACTCGAAATTCCGGTAACAAACAATCTTTGTGTGCTGCACTTTTCTACAAATCAAATTAGATTAATGCTTTAAATTTTGAGTCTAGTTATCACTTTAGTACTCTAATTAGATCATGTTTAATTATATTTGTTGTGTCAAAATTTGTTTTCCTTGTTTTTATTATTATGTTGTATTATTTCTTAATGTAATGTTATACTATTTCGAAAATAAAAATACCTATGTTGTTTTTAGATATAAATATCGATATGTTATAAACTTTTAATTTTAGCATTATTTTAAAATTTTTGAAATCAATGTATAAAAAATTATTTTAAAAATTTAATAAAATTAAGATTAGATAAAATAATTTTAAATTAAGATTAAAATTAAAATTACATTTTAATGTTATTTATTAATATAATATGGAAATTATGTAAATAATATAATAGAATAACAAGTTTTATTATATGTAAATATATTTCTAAAAATAATAAGGATATTATTGTTAAAGTAAAATTAGTTACTTTTTTCTTCTTTCTGTTTTCTTCTGTTCAGCCAAGCATGTGGAGAGAAGATCACTCCCCTTCACTTTTCTCTTCTCTTCATTCTCTCTCATCTCTATTTTCTCTCCTCAGCCAAGCAGGGGGTTAAAGTTAATTGTATACCTTGATTTTTTAAAAAATTATCATAACTTCTTAAAATTACCTTCATAAAATTTCCTCATCTTAATTACTACTCCATCCGATCCTTAATATAAAACCCTTTTAAACAAATTACGCGGACTAAGAATTGAAATTAAAACTAATTAACTACTTCGATTTCTCCAAAAATCCCAACACTTTTCCAAAACTACCCTTATTTAATCACTCTCTCTTTCTCTTTGGATATATTAAATAGGGGTATTTTTTGAAAATGTACAATAAATACTACATCGTATATTGTAAAGATCTTATATTTAGAATCAGGATAAAAGATCTCATATATAAGACCGGAGGTAATATTATCTTTTTTAATATCCACCTACTATAAGAAAAAGTCAAGTATTCACTTTAATTGAGGTATGCTCCCTCTATTTCAAAATATAAAGTTACATCCACCTACTTTACATCCATCAAGAAAACATTAATTCTTTTAAAAATTTTCATAACTTTCTAAAATCACCTTTATTAAATAGAGGGAAAAATAAATTATTCTCACTCCATAACTTTTTTTACTTTTCTTTCTCATAATTGAATACTATTATAAATAGATAAGGACGAAATAAAAAAAAAAGCAATAAATAGTCTTTAACTTTCACATGATAATTTATTTTTTGAAACCTTAGATCCTGTTTGGTTTGCTTCTTGCGTGTTGGGTTTGCTTGTTGGGTGTTGGAAAGGGTAAGAATGGGGTCTCTATTCTCACATAATGTATGTTTGGTTTTTATTTTCAGTAGAAATGCTCATTCCCGTTGATATTATAATGCCATTGACCAAGGAATCTCCACACCCAGCGTCAACCCTGTCTTTCACGATTTTAGGAGGTAGAAATAACCTTTTGGACATCACTAACCCTCCCATCTTCTTTGACATTCATCTCCACTTGGACCCTCTCTACCTCTATCCTTGCGGAAGCCATCGTCTATGGCATCCTCGCTACCTGAACCCTCACTCATTCTCTCCTCCCTGCTTGAACCCTTTCTCTCTCTCTCCTTTCTGCCTAAACCTCGGCTCACACCGTCGCTGATTGTAGTGCCTTCCTCTCCAGTAGACAATCATGATGAGGTAGAACCCATTGCTGCTATGTTGCTGATTGCAGGTGTCCTTCCTCTCCTTCGATCATCGTCTTCACACCTCTTCCTCTCTAGATCTAATTTGAAGCTTGCTTCTCCCTGACTAATGGTTCATGCAACTCCCTCCGAAATTGCTATGTTTCGAAGCTCCTCCTAGATTCAAAGCATATCCAATGCAGATCACTCTACCTTTTTTTAAAAAAAAAAATTGACTGGATACTGTTTGTATATTGATTTCATGCTTGCTGTGTTTTGATCTGTGCTGCCGGTAAAGATAATGATCAGTGTCAGTTGTACAGATGGAAAGACCTCGGGAGGGTGGGAAACTTTTCTACACCAGGGACAAAATAATCATTTCATCTTTATTTTAATTTTTCATTTCATAAAAAATAATTATTATTCCATATTTTCCTATATCATACCAACGAAAATTATGGTGATGATCATTCTATTCTATTACTTATTAATTCATTCTATTCCATTCTATTATCAACTTTTATAGTAACCAAATGGGTCCCTTAACCTTTACTAAATCCACCCTATATTTTAAAATAGAGGAAGCATCATAAATAAAAAAAATATTAGATGGTCACTAACTTTTATAAAATAATATATATTTTGAAATTTTATTTCTCTAAAAATCTGTCCTGTATTTTGAAACCAAGAGAATATTTTTAAGGTTTTATTTTAAAACATTAAATAAAACTATATCAGTATTTGGGGCTAATAACAATGTTAGTAATAGAAAAAATTTTAATTATATTTTGAAAATAAAAAAATAAAAAAAATAAAGTTAAGGACTAAAATAAAATCTAGAATAAAATTAAGGGAGTAAAAATATAGTTTTATCTCAAAATTACTTTCTCCCAAAGAAATATCATTTCAATTCTTAATTTTCTTTAGAGATGCAGATAATTTTTAGGATTATAAATTTAGATTTTTAACTTCTTCCTATTTTATTTCATAACCATGATAAAATCTTGTATGTAAAACACCTTTCCTCTTGCTTTTTATTTATATTTTCAATGACAAACTCCTAAGGTACCTAGATCTCATAGGGAAAATGACAATTCGGGATTAAGAAGTAAAAATATTTTTCAACCAGGATCTAATTTAAAAATTTTCAAGTCATATAAATTAAATTTCCAATTGAAATAATTCATTTGGAAATATTTTTTTATTACAAGTTCTGAACTATCTTTTTTCCAAATTTATTAGGTAAGGTATTTCACAATCAACTTTGAAACATTTCTAGACTGGGCCAAGTTATACTTCACCTAGTTATATTTGCATTAAAAAAAGTTATATTTTAGAATTGAACCATTCAAATTCCAATTTCAATTTAAGTCAAGATTAATCAAAAAGAGAGTTTGGGTTTTTATGTATTCTATAAACTATATTGTTAATAAATATGTTGTTAATCTATTCTATATTATAAAGTAGAAATTGAAAATATGACGTGTGATGATTTTAGACCTCTACATTATTATACTAATTATAAAAAAAATTTGATCCCATATATTCTAAATAATAATTATTTCCTTATATATACTTTTATTTTTTAAAATTTGATATGATGATAAATATGAAAATGAAAAATAGATATATAATTGTGAAAAAATCACGATTCTATTTGAAAATCATATGTATATTTATGAAAATAATCATGATTTGATTGTTTAAGTCTATAATAAGATATATAAAAGACAAATATGAAAATGAAAATCATATTTATATTTATGAAAAAAATTACAATTTAATTATTTAAATTTATAATAAGATCTATATAAATTTATATTATGTAAGTCAAATAATAATAATATTTATTCCTTTTATATTTATTTGAAATGAATTTTAAATTAAATATATAATGTTCGAAATCAGTTGATGATCAGGTGCCAGATTTATTTCCTTTATATTCATATTTCTATATAGTAGTTTTACTAACCCGTGATATTGCCAGGTGTCTATTGCATTTCATTGATCCCAGGTCATTTCATTGATCCAAGGTAATTCCCATAAAGAACGTTTCATCTTCTTTCTCTCCAGTGGTTTTTTCTCCTAATCTTGAACACTTCACATGTGGCAACTCAACACTCACTTTCTTTGCTCTCTCTCATTATGTTTTTTTTTTTTGGCTTCTTTCTAAGTTTCTCCTTAGCATGTCTCTCTCATCTTTCTTTCTCAATCTAGAAGGAAGAAATTATTCTAATTAATTGGGTTCACTATCTCCTTCATTTTATAGGCTACTTTCTTTGTTTATTCAGATGGTTGGATGCAAATTGTTGCTGTGAGGGAACCAATGCCGTTGGTAGTTTAAAGGTGAAGTTTTAGAAGACCATTGAGAAACTCATGCAAGGAAAATTTGGCTAGCACTTCTAATGGTAGGAATTTGCACCTTTATAATTCATGGGAAGCCCAGATATCACTTATGAAATCAAAATATATAGAAGTAAAAATATATAAAAATATGAATATCAAATGTATTTTATAAATTTATATATTTTGCATTATTAAATATAATAGTGCAGAGATTGGTTGTCCACCTATTTATTAATTTTCCTTACATCAAGTATGTAATAAGAACAATAGTTGTAAATAAGAAATACATAAAAGTAATGATTAACTAATATGATAGAACATAAGTTTACACATATATATATGTATATTAATTATATCGTATATTTTAGATATCACTATATATACTAAACTTTCCCAAAGTCTTAAATAAGTTTTTAAAACAACTTACCCTACATCCTGATATAGTAGTATATTCTAATATATAAAAATGTAAGGATCTTTTATAATTCTTAATTATAAAGTTATTTTAGAATTTGGAGGAATAGTGATATAAAGATAAAGAATAAAAAGTTATTAGAGAAAATACATTAAGATAGGAAAAATGGGGTAAAAAGTAGTTACCTCTATATTTAAACTATCTTTAAAATTTTGTTATGAAGTTACAATCTCAATAATACCATCATATAGAGAAGATAAAATATATCCAAAAAAGTGAAAATTGCTACCAAAAAATTGCAAATAATACTGCAATGAAATCTTATATGTCCCTTTACAATAAAATCTTAACAGGTCTCAAGATCCCAAGTCACATTAAACATGCATGAGTGGCAAGAATCTCAGGGACAATCCCAAAGGATTCACAATGTAATATTACACATAGCATCAAATCATGATTCTACACTTGGCACTATATTGTACAAGCATAAAACATGTGTTCTTAAGAAACTTATACCAACTGAGGGTACTCGAATATCCTGTACATCACTCAGGGAGAACTAATCCTCCTAGGTATCTTTCTTTCTAGAACTAGAATCCTCACTTGAAAGGGATATCAACGGGGGTGAAACAAAAGTGCCAGTAACCAGGGAGTAACCAAAAAAACAAAAATAAATGTTTTAACATAAGAGATTCAATACGATAGTTCAATCATAAAAACACAATACAAGTTCAGATACAAGAGATCGATACAAGCTTATATATATTATATGCAATATATGTCATGTATGATGCAATACTCATTATATGCAATGGCACTTCACATTAATTATGGTAAGAACTATGAGCTAGTTGCTATCACAAGATAATCTTAACAAGTGGCCCTCTTCCAATGACATGAAGGAGAATTCCAAGGCAACCATTAAGCTCATCTCTGACTAGTCATGACTCGGCCAAATGTCATTCCATTAATAATTGGACCATGATTCTCCTAACCCTAAATCACTTGAATTGGTGACTATTTAGAGAAAGTGTATCTCCAATTCATATTTGTGTGATATGAAAATATCTTACTTAAGTAAATTTGTCTTGAATATTTGATAATTAAAAAGGTGCACTCAAGCTCATCTAACCTTGAACCATTAATGCATCCCCAATCCATGTTCTCAAATATTTAATAATTAAAAAGGCGCACCATAAATGAGTTTCCTAAGGGATATAAAAAGTCATTATTCGCTACCAGGCTATACCCACTAGTACAAATATGACTTTTTAGATCGGTTGGAATGGGCTTTTTAGATCGGTTTTCATGCTGATGTAGAAGTGGTCGATATAAAAAGTATAGTTTTTTATATCAGACTTTAAACCGATCTAGAAACATATTTCTAGATCGGTTGTATTAGTACCCGATCTAGAAAGTTGAATTTCTAGACCGGTGTTGCTGAAAACACCGATCCAGAATTCTAATATTCTAGATTGGTTAATAATACAACCGATTTAGAAAGTATACTTTCTACATCTCTTTTAAATACAACCGATCTAGAATGTTGATTTTTTTTTTAATAAAATTTGACATGAAATTTACATACATCGTACCTGTTAAAGAAAAAGGAGACACTACACATACATTTTCCAGCACCAAAAATGGCAACCAATTTAATATATAAAACTTGTATTATAACATTTAGACAATCATCAACTACTAATACCTCTACTGCAATCATGAGATTGAAGAAGCCATAATGAAAAGACAAAAGAAAAAGATGAAAACTCAAAGTGCTTCACTACTACTAGTAAAAATCAATCTTAATTTCATCCTTGCCATCAAATTGCAATATTAGCTATAATTAGAACTACTCCAACCATGGAAAACGAACATGGCATCAAAATTTAATCAAGCCCAAATTGTAGAGGATTAAATGACTTGTCTCATAGAACTCCCAGAACCAACTTTTAAAGAAGATATGATCATATCTACAACATCATCAATAACACTTTTTTTATAAGCAACTGAAGAAAACCAAAACAAACAGGGCTACCTAACCCCTACAAGCTTCTCTTCTAATGTACAAGTGATCCATAGCAAAAAACTCAAAGCACCATGGTTGTAAATTTCTGAGAAAGAATCCACTGTTAATGTAAACAATTCAACAACATATGAACATAAATGAAGATAAATTCTGAGACAATAAGAGTGATGGAAACTTAGCATCATACTACTCTAACTAGAGGGATTTACACCTCAAAACTTTATAGCAGTAACAACAACAAAATACAGTCATAATCCCTAAAGTACAGAGACTAACACAGAACAACAAATTACAAGAAGCAAATAGGTTACAAAACAAATCACACTTCTGAACATCTGAGAGGCTAGGGTACTCTCCCACAACAGAAACCAAACTCTCCAATGTCCAGTCTTCGCATTTTTCCGTAGGCCACTTGAAAAGTCAAAAAAATAATCCAATTCCAAATTAATTATACTTCCCAATCTTAGAATTCATCATTATCAAGCCACATTAAAAAATAAACCATTATAAGGATAAACCAATGAAAACAGAGAAAAGCAACCTCATGCAAACCCACCAATTAATTATACATATTTTTTTTAATAATAGCTATTCAATATTTGATATTATTAAATAATTTGAATTCAAACACTGTCAAATTTTAAGTGAAAAATAATTCTTTTAGTATGGGTTTTTTTTAATCACAAAGTTTAAAACTAAACCACCAATATAAAATGATGAAACCACCAATATACATACTCTATTAACTACCTGTTGATGTTGATGCTTGATGCAGTGTTTTAATTTTTTTTCGAAGTCCAAACTGTACCCATAATTGTGGTCAAAGAAAAGAATATATATACATAAAACACACACACACGCACAATAACTAAAGCTGAAATTGGGTTAAACTTCATATTCTTGCCTGCGAGTTGAACTTTAAGTATTAAAGTGAACAACTTCTTCCCTTTCTTAATCCTAACATATCTAACAAACTATCACATGCAAATAATGTTTTTTTTTCCTTTTCCACCTATAGTCCCAAAACACAGCTACATAGGTAGATCCACAAATAGAATCACACCTGGTGGTATATGTTGGTAGTGGCCTCTGCACTTTTATTGGACAGACCTTGAGACTCCCATTTTTTGTGCTAAAGAGCAATCCAATTCAATAAGTAACATCATTACAAGCCATCAAATAAAAGCTTCATCAATTTCCTTTTTGTTTCATATTACCAAAATTCTTAAACTGTTTCTTCCTTTTGCTGAGAACATGATTTCTGTGCATCAGCATTTGATATAATATTTTGCAACAACAATCTGTTCGAAGATGCAAGTTTTTGAACATTATAATGATCATCTAAAAAAAATAATAATATACTTATGCTTTTTCCCCTTGTGGTAACCGTAGAAGCTCTAAATTCTCCTGGAATAGAAAGTGTAAAAAAATACAAGGAAAGCCCATCAATTATATGATTAGATTTTGTTTTACTGCCTCTCCTCTACATAGACCTTTGTTTTGAATTTTTCTAATGCCTTTTGAATATGCGTGCTCATGTGTCAGTTTATGTTGAGCATCACATCAATCTAATGCTTCGGTCAAAACACCTACAAGTTGAATTTTTCAACCCTTGACCCAACTTTGCCAAGAATGACCGAGTGCTAGATAGAACTAAATATTGCCAACACCCAATTCAATGCTCGGCCTAACCCAATTAGAGGAAGGATTTTACAAAGAGGTAAATCAATGTCAATAGAAGTTGATGATATTCTAACAAAATTATATATCTACTTTCACAAACTATATCAGTAGCACATCCCAAACCAGCAGCGACAATGAAGGAAAAACAAATTAACAAATGGCAGTCAATTACAGGGGGAAAAGGGAAGGAAAACAAAGAGATGCTAACCTGAATCGCAAGCTCCAAACTTCTGTGGACCCTGACTCTAAGACGCCTTCACAGTGACGAGGAAGAAGAGCAACTTTTTTTTCACGTGTGGTCACGACTAACAGCAAATTGAAACAAAATATACCCACCAAGACCCACGATGTCCTACTATGATGTCACGTCATTTTCAACCCACCAAGACGTAACCCACGGCGGGGAAGAAAATGACGGCCAATGAAGTTAGATCAGTGATTGGTTGCAAAAGACTGTGTAAGAGCAAGAGAAAGAAGACAACCCAGTAAGAGAGAGATCGATGATGGCTGTTAGAACCACTCCAACCATTCAAAGTGAAGCAGAAAATGAATGTGTTTTTGAATCACCTTTGAGACTTCATGAGCCTTCAAAATAAATAGGACATTACAAAAGTTTTGTTTTCAGACTTCAGAGAATGGAACTATTCTAACTGAATGGCAGCTTAGGAAATGATTGTTAAGGTTTTTATATGAGCACTGGTTTTCTCATAGTTCTTCAAGAAACTTTTGTCTTCATTATTTTTTTCAAGGGTTAAAGAATTCAAACAACTAATTCTTCCAAAAGCCTAAGCTATTATAAGAAGGCCTAAAAATGGTTTTTATTGATTCTTGTAACATAGCCACTCACACTTGGATTGAGCATAGACTCAAACCATGTAACATGATTTTAGTTTAATCAGAAATCATACTCTTATGCAATTCAAACTACATTCATCCAGATAGTTATCACAAGTAAAACTAAAATTCAATTGTATACATCAAAAACTGAGGAAAAGAGAAGGGAATGAATGGTTTGATTTAGATCTAACTTGTGTAAATAGAACTAATACAAAGATAAGCATAAAAGCAATATTACTTTTACCGTCTCAAAACATCATCATGCAGAAAAAACATAGGCATCAAACGCAGGTAATCACCTCCAAAAAAAAGTATAAAATGATTATAAAACAATAGTAAAGATGACTTGATTCTCATGAATTCCTTTGTTCAAATCAAGAAAGTTACGTTTCAAAATCCACTTGTAATATCTATACAAATGCAAAGGTAGCAGAACATAAAAAGTGAACTCCCAAGATAGACATAAATTACCCAAAAGAAAAAGTCTTGAACTAGACAATCAAAGAAGAGGTAGAATGAATAAACAAAGGGTAATAAAAGTAAAATGAACCTCATTCTCATCGAACAAACTCAGATTCTTATAGTTTTGAACAAAATCATCGTTGCTCTTGAACTTATCTGGAATATAGATGTCTATCTTATCTATTTGAATGTTATTTAATTTGCAGCATCAATGCTCTATAGTATGTGTGCTAGCTAATTAAGCAATCACATCAGGTATTTAATTAGATACATATTCAATTAAACTTCAACAAAGATCAAAGGAAAATCATATTACAATATGTCCTTAGCATTATTACTATGTATCCAAAAAAAAATAATAATAATCTAGCTATTGCACAAAATGAGTTTGTTTTCTTTCAACAAGTCCATGATAAAGTAAAATGCTATTAAAATACTACAACTCTTCAACACTGTTCTGTAGTGGGGTGCCAATGATAAGTAATTTGTTCTTGGTGCTAAATTCCTAGGAGAACAAACAGATAAAAACAAATAAATATTCCCAAAAAAAAATAGTGAGCATCAAGAAATATCAAATAAGCATGGAAGACCAAAGCAAACAGTAAAATTCATTATATCTTGTTCATGCCACAAATAAATCATTAAAAGATAATCGAAACAAGGATTGGATTGACGTCTTAAAAAACATGGCTACATAAAAACTTGTCCCATGACATACAATTAAACATAGCAAGCAGTAGTTCCAAACCTTTGAGAGTCAAGGAATTCAATTGAAAGATAGAAGCTAAGGCTTAGGGAAACAAAAATTGTTCAAGAAGAAAATCATATTACTCTTTCAATGAACTAGTACATGGCTTTTAATATAAGTAAGATAAAGCACACAACCATGGCGAACAAGGTTAACTTTAATACACAAGACATCAATTAACCTCAAACATATCCCAAGAAAATGTGCTTGATGATATAAAAAAAATGAGTAGCACACAGGGAAAGAGCATTTAAATGACATGTGAATTTGATCTACGGCTCTGCAGTGGAAACTGATTGAGAATTAAGACTATGATCTTTGTACTTTCTCAGGGTTATGAATAAACCAATAAGAAATTGAGAATGAAAAGTAATAGGCTGTCTGATCTTGAGAATTAAGACTATGATCTTTGTCTGAAAATTGGCACTGTTTTCCATTCTGTGTTATTTGTTGTGGTTAGTTTTCAATAAGAGATAATTGGATGAAATGAAATTTGTCCAGAAGAATAATGGACATGCAGGACTTATTAGGGATCATATCAAAGATGCATAGAAATAGTCTTGCAAAGATGCCCTAAAGTTTCTGACCATTGAATAAAATAAAAGTACTTAAAAAAAAACTCATAGCCTCGTGAGATGCACCTTAATATTAGTCTTATAGTTTTGAACAAAATCATTGTTGCTCTTGAACTTATCAGGAATATAAATGTCTATCTTATCTATTTGAATGTTATCTGCAGCATCAATGCTTTATAGTATATGTGCTAGCTAATTAAGCAATCACATCAGGTATTTAATTAGATACATATTCAATTAAACTGCAACAAAAATCAAAGGAAAATCATATTACATTATGTCCTTAGCATTATTCCCATGTATCCAAATAATAATAATAATAATAATAATAATAATAATAATAATAAGCATGAGTTATTGCACAAAATGAGTTAGTTTTCTTTCAACAAGTCCATGATAAGGAAAATGCTATTAAAATACCATAACTCTTCAACATTGTTCTGTAGTGGGGTGCCAATGATAAGTAATTTGTTCTTGGTGCTAAATTCCTAGGAGAACAAACAGATAAAAACAAATAAATATTCCCAAAAAAAATAGTGAGCATCAAGAAATATCAAATAAGCATGGAAGACCAAAGTAAACAGCAAAATTCATTATATCTTGTTCATGCCACAAATAAATCATTAAAAGATAATTGAAACAAGGATTGGATTGACGTCTTAAAAAACATGGCTGCATAAAAACTTGTCCCACAACATACAATTAAACATATGAAGCAGTAGTTCCAAACCTTTGAGAGTCAAGGAATTCAATTGAAAAATAGAAGCTAAGGGAAGCAAAATTAAGGGACAACTACAAGAAAAGAACCATGGATTTGCTGGGCATTCTGTATTAGAAAAAGGATATAATTATCTTCAAAGTAGTAAAATATGAGTAATGCAAATGGAAAATTTATACTATACTAGAAGAAAACCAAGCATAGATATTGACTGAATTCATTAGATAAAATAACATTTGTGTCATTTCTGCAACTGTTATACAATAGGAAAAAATTAGAGCATCTGACACTCAAAAGCATACCTTATTCAGACAAACATACATACCTGTTAACAAGAAAATTCAAACCCTTAAGTTGATAATCACAAAGCTTCCCACCTTTCAACCATTCAGGCTGTTCATCAAGCTTCCTCAAACTTGCTAAATATCAGAAAAGCACATATAATTATATTTTTTATGTGTGAAAATATCAAATATTCAAAATATGGAACTAGAAAATTTTCTATTGTGTCTTCACATATCAAAGGAAGCTTAACAAAGAAGAAAGCAGAATCAAAAACAAAAGGAAGACACTAGAGCAAAATGCTCATTATGAAAAAGATTTCATTTATCCACTTACAAATACTTGAGCAGTTGAGCCAAATAAGTTTATCAATGATTTTAAAACATAAATGTAGACTGAAAATACTAATTATATAATTTTAACTTTTGAACTAATCATTTGATTTGTTATCAACAACTAGGATGATTAAATTTTGTCCAAAGAACACTAAACAAATAATCATTTGCAATAGATTCATTCAATTAATACTAGACCCAGAAATCACTTTATGTATAAACAAAGGGTACTGCAAATCTACTACACAAAAGATTTTCAGGCCTAATCTTCAAAACCATGCAAGGATAAGAGAAGGCAACCCTAATATATAGAACTATTATAAAAGTTATATATTAAAAGAACGTAAACAATTGTTAACTGATTAGCCAAGAACATAAAGGAAAAATGACAATAACCTAAATAACGCTGCACCAAAAGCCACATCAAGGATACTGCACAACCATGGCACAATCACAAATGTTAATAGTTTTATAGAGAGAGAGCATAGAAACATGCAATTCATATCAATCTCAAAAATTGCTTCGTAGCATATATACAAGATTTCCTAGCTAATACCAAATAGATACAAACCTTTGCTCTTATTTCTATTAATAAAGAACTAGTAATATCAACAAATGAACAGACCCTCATTGATTAAGGATGTTCCCCATAGGAGACAATTATCATCAAGGATTGGAGCTAGATTTACTCTATAAGGACAACTAATTAAAATAAAACAATATTGACAAGGCACTTTTAATTTCCCAGTTGCAGCTTAAAATACAACATTCAAATTAGATGATAAGTGTAGTTCCCTCAATGGCAATATTTGCATCCATGATAATGGATTTCCAGTTGAGTCTATAATAGAAAAAGCTAAATGCTTACAGTAAGTTTTCTCACTTTGTTCCCTGTTTCCTATTGAATAATTTGACAAGCTCTATGCTAATTCCACCCCCTAATCCTCAACCAAATAAAGATAAATAGAAAATACTATGTATAGGACACACACCAGTTGAGGCTTTTACACTTGAGGCCACACAAAGTGTGGAGTTCAAAGTTGGAACTACATAACGAATTTGGTTAAGAGTGTTCTGTTTATAATTCTCCAAAAGGTTATTCTTATAATGAAAAATAGATTACAAAAACAAAATTATAAGATATCAAAAACTATAAATCTATACAACTAAAGGCCAAATTGAAAACAAATTTCCAGGTCTGGCATTTTATACCATGTTCTGGAATTTTTTGCATCTCAATAGCTGATAAAGTAATTGCAAGTTAACTTCTATTTCCTTTGGCTTTAATTACATCATCACCTTCAGTCATCTTGCTCATCCAAATCCACCATGTGATTCATAGACCAAACAATCAAGCACTTGCATCAATGTGTATAAAAACGGCCCAGAAAAATTGTTTGAGTAGCAATATTAACCAAAAGAAAATAGAAAAAGAAGTTGCAATAATAAAGCATTGCATAACCTCACTCTAAATAAGAACTTGTTGGAGGATTTTCTATTTCATTTACTTTTATCAATGTAGATGAAACTTACAGTATGTATAGCAATCAAACTTGAGCATCGATTATAATTTTTGGAGGAAAATTAATTTTAGCCTAAATGCAACTAGCTACTTATATAGTAGATAAAGAAGCAACACTATCTTTCCATCAAACCTTTGTTGCGTGAGTGAGGAAGATCTTGAATATATTTTTCAAAAGCTTCTAATTTAACCTTTAGTTAACCAATTGAATCAAGGATTTTAACTTTTCTCCCTACGAATATTAACACAAAGACAGGGGCATGGACAATCATGACAGGGGCCAAGAAAAAAATTGAACAGATAATGAAAAATAGCAATTAAAATGTTCATTGCTAAAACTTTGGGCAAGATCTAAGCAAAAAAAAATCCATAATCTGAAGAAAAATAAACAAATAATGAGAAATAGTGAAAAAAAAAAAGAAGATGAAAAAATCAATGAAGAAAATGAAGGAGTAGGAAGAAATAATGAAAAAGAATGGAGATCCACTATGTGATTCCAAGAACGACGTACATGAAATTAGTTAAATAGAATTATAGAACCCTTTATGGAATAAGAAAATGAAGCATCGAGTAGTGGTAAACAAAGGAGACATGCTCGTACAGATTTCCAAAAAGAAAGCAGAGCAGACATGGTAGGACAAACCTGCGAGCTGTGTATCATGATATTTTCAACCCACCAAGACATAACCCACTGTGAGTAAGAAAATGATGACCAACGAAGTTAAATCAATGGTGGGTTGCATGCGGCTGTGCAAGAGGAAGAGGAAGAAGACGACCCAGTAAGGTAGAGAATGACGACGACCACAGAAGGAGCAGACTGTATTTTGACGGCAAGAGATTTTCCCGAACGCGGGAAAGCAAGGGTTTTGTCGAAAATGAGGGAGAATGGCGGGGAAGAAATAAGTGATTTTACTCAATAAGGGACATTTTTAGATCAGTATGTTTTCATTAGATATAAAAAAGTGAAAAAAATATTTTTTATTACATTACTTTATATTTTAGATCGGTGTCTTATTTAAGTAAATTTAAAAATTATTTTATAAATTGGTTATTTTTATAACTGATCTAAAAAGTCCTACACTTCACAAGTTATTTACAAAAATGCCACCGATCTCATTTTTAAAATCAGTTATGTTTTACCCGATCTAAAATGTAGATGTCATAACTCCTTTTTGTACTAGTGACCACAAGCATACAAGCCGAGATAATAGCAAAGTGATGAGCAATGTATCATCCTTTAAGGACTTGGATTAAAAGGGGTCAAGCATTAAACATCACATATTCAATTAATTTGAGTAAACAACAAATTGATCACTATTTAAAGCGATTATCATCACTAAGGAAAACTACTTAATTAGGGGTTTGATTAGGGACCACTAAAATGCACTTAAGACCTAAGGTTATTTCTCTCACTTGTATTTCTTAAATACTCTCTTAACTCCTTTTATATATGTTCTCAATGATTAACCATACTAGCCAAGGATTCCATTATACCTAAAAATGCTTTCTCAAGACTCCAATTAAGTATATAGCTTAATTAACCAATTAATCTCTTAATTAGTCAATTGAACCCTTAATTACAATGCAAATCCTAGTGTAACTATGTGAGATTGGTAAGTATATCTCTACCTTATCAACACAACTCTTCACTCAACAAAGTAAGTTACAAATCCTCACATGGTTTAACTCGAGTTCTACACTTAATCTAACTTCCTCAAACATCAATTAAGTTAATCCAACAATCTCATTGGTGGCCAAACAATAAGAAGCATTAAGTATAGAGTTAAACCAGCATAATCATTTCATTAATTACAAATATAAAGGAAAAATATAGTATCTAATTCATACAAGAGATTGAAACAACCTTAGGCACACTTGTTTAGTTATTTATGTCTACCACAAAGTCATAAATATGCAAAATATTTAGACTCATAGTAGATTACACAGAAAGAAATGAAAGAGAAGAGGATGAAACCAATGGAGAAGCTCAATCACTTGAAAACCTCTCAACCAAAGCTTGAATCTTCAACCCCAAAGCAAACCCTAGCAGAACCAACCTTCCCAAAGTGCTCCCTGGTTGTCCAGCCTAGTGCCCTAGCTGCAGGAGCTCAAATATATCCCAAAACCCTTGAGTTTCTCTATTCAAATGAAACTTTGTGTTTTGCTAATGAAGAGGTGGCGCTGCAGCGAATTGATCTATGCTGAGGCCTCATGCATTTCCATGTGAATTGAGCCATGGCCTCAACTGCTCACGCCATGGCTTCATCAGTCTCTGTCTGGCTCAGGTTGTAGCTTCACATGCTCAAGCCACAACTTGAGCTGCTTCTAAAACTTACTTCATTCCTTGCTTCCTTCTTCTCAGATTTTTCTCAAGGTACAATGTCTTCTTCTTTTCCTGGTCTCTCAACTCTAGAAAAGGGGCTTGAGTAGCTCCATTATTCTCCTCATGAGGTCTACAACAAGGATGGAAATTTGTAATCTACCATAGGATCCAATTAAGAGCAAAATAATGCATAATAGGGCAAAAATATACTACCATATATTATTAGGGTTAGATTGTACATTTTCCTATATTGAGTATCTAATATGTACAAATATGTATCATTGTATGCATAACTCAAAGAAGATGCGCTGAAAAGATGTAATTTGGTATGGTTAACAACCATCGTTATGACACTCAAATTTGAAGTTTGAGATCATTTTAAGTTCTTGAGGTACACTCAAAAGTAAGATTTCATTGCATTACATTGTTATTTGCAATTTTTTGGTTGCAATTTTCACATTTTTTGATATATTTTATCTTTTCCATATAATGCACTCGTTGAAATAGTTATTTTATAACAAATTTTCAGGAATGGTTTAAATATGGAGGTAACAACTTTTTATTACATTTTTCCTATCTTGAATCTAGTTCCTCTCTTCACATTTTATTCTTTATCTTTATACTACCCTTTCTCCAAACTCTAAAAGAATTTTATAATTAAGAATTCTAAAAGATTTTTTCACTTGTGTAAGTTAGGATATACTACCATATTAAAATGTAGGACAAACTATTCTAAAAAGTTATTCAAAAATTCCAGAAAGTTTGGAATATATAGTGATATAAAAAATAAAGCATGTAATTAATATAGATCTGCAAACTTATATTCTGTTATAGTAGTGAACTATTACTTTTATATGTTACTTGATTGCAGTTATTGATCTTTTTATATAATTAAATGTAAGAAAAATTAATAAATAGGTGAACCACCAAGATCATTAGTCTCCACATTATTACATTGAATGATGTAATATATATATATATATATTCGTAAAATATATTTGATATTCATATTTTCTATATATTTTTATACCTATATATTTTGATTTCATAAATAATTTCTGAGCTTCTCATGCATTGCACAAACACGAATTCTAATTTTGTAAAAAAATTTACAAAAATTTGAAGGGTATGGTTTATACAAGCTTAGCTTTTGTTTGGAATGAGTGAAAAATAAAGGAAAAAGAATGCTAAGAGAACAATTAAGAGGAAGCCTAGATATATATGGTAATTTATTTAAATTTTGTGTTTAGATCTGAAAGGATTTCGAAGTTCATATATTTAGAAAAATAAATCTTAACGAATCATCTATTCTATAGAGTTTTAGACCCAAATTAAGGGTGAACATGGGTTAGGCCGGGTCGGGTTTGACCCCTACCCGATGCCTGGCTTGATGTTCTTTGGGGTAGTATCAGCCAGTACCGGACCAAGTACCGGGTTGGTCCGATATTATATATATATTTTTAAAAAAATTATTTAATAATAAAAAATATACTTATTTATACTTAAAAATAGATTTTCTTAAAACATAATCTTAGAAAAAAATAAAAATTTTCAAAATTTATGAATATTTAACCATTATATATTATTTTTACATAAATATTAAGATAAAAAATTAATTTAAAATTTAAAAAAATTTGAAACATTAAAATCTTAAAATATTTTTATAATATTTACATAGTAAATATATTATATTAGATACATGAAGAATAAAAATTTTACAAAATCAATTAAGATATATAAAATAATTAAAAAAAATTAAAATATATATAGGTCGGACCGGGTTGAGATTAGGGTGTCTGTCCCTAACCTTGACTCAGTCCGATTGGTCCGATGTGGTCAGACTGGACCGAGCCAACTAGGCACTGGACCAACTTGTTCACCCCTAACTCAAATTATAAGGTATGAGACAAATCCCAATCATCTTTTCATAATAAAAAAAGCGTCATTGTAAGTTTTTTTTTTTGTGATAAAGGAGGGCCAAAGCCCAAAGTATTACGACGCCGTAATAAATTTTGTTGTAACATTACCAAACAAAGTAAAATTCGGTAGGCAAGAAAAATTGGAAAGTAGAGTGTGAAAGAAAATGGAACGGACATATGTATAAAAAATTAATGTTTGGCATGCATAAAAAAATATTTTCCAAATAATACTTGGTAAAATATAAATATAAGAAGAATGAAAATAGGTGAAGGAATAAAAAGACTAAAAAGACCCTGAGACATACGATGTTCACAGTTCAGAGAGCAGACATGGTTTTTTGTTCTTTCCCTTATTTCAAAACTCATTCCACGGAATACGGTGCCGTTCCATCCAAAATTTGAGGGAATGGTTTGGGGAATCCGTATTGCCAAACAAATAGTATATGGAATGGAATTCTATAATGCCAAACAAATTCTCCATGGTTTCCTTTCCCAACTTCATCTCCTTCCGGCCTCATCTAAAACTGGCCATATGGGTCGAATCCGACAAGTCAATCTGTTTAGCTCGTTTCTTTTTTAACTTTTAATATTAAAAATATATATTATTTTATTATTTAGTAATGTATTAATGATAAAATTTAAATATTATATAAATATTTGGTAAATTATGATGATGTTAATTATATTAATTTAAATAAAAATATAGAACTTTTTTTAAAAAAATACATTTAAAAAATAAAAAAAGTCTGTGGGCCAGCCCGCAAGCTCAATTCCACCCGCAATATCAATCAAACCCAATGAATCAATTTGTTTAGCTTTTTTTTTATTTTTAATGTTAAAAATATATATTATTTTATTAATTAGTGATGTATGAATGATAACATTTAAATATTATATTAATTTTTTATAAATAATGATAATAATTAATTATATTAATTTAAAGAAAAATATAGAAAAATTTTTAAAAATTTTGAAAAATAAAAAAAGTCTGCGGGCTAACCAGTAGACTCAATTCCACAAGTTTGGACTTGAAAAATCAACCCATATGACAATCTGGACTTTTCAACTTGACCAAGGTGGGTTGGCTCGAATTGCTAGCTCTACCCTCACCACTCATTCATGCATACTAAATGAATTTGGATCATCTGATATTAATCTTTAATCTAATCCATTCAAAGTAAAAAATGAATGGTTTAGTTTTATATTGGCAATAGTTTATGGGTCTCTTTGACAGCGATTTTTAAAACAGTTTTTTTTTATTTTAAAAATAAAAAAATAAAAAAATTTGTTTGATAAACCTATTTTTTTAAAATGTTCTAAAAAATAGAAAAATAAAATAATAAAAAACTCAGAAAATCTTTAAGATATTTTGCAATTTTTGTTCTGGTGGGTCTCTTTGACAGCAGTTTTTAAAACAGTTTTTTTGTTTTTAAAAATAAAAAAATAAAAAAACTTGTTTGATAAACATGTTTTTTATAAAATGTTCTAAAAAATAAAAAAAATAAAATAACAGAAAACTCAAAAAATTTTTAAGGTGTTTTGCAATTTTTGTTTTGAAAAATACAAAAAAAGATGACAAATACCCACTTCATTAATAATAAAGTTATAAATTTTAAATAACTCATTTAACACTTACTAGTTATGATTTTAGTAATAATTATTTAAACATATTTTTTTATTTTCTTATTTCTAAAATTTGACCTAAAAAATAGTTTTATAAAATTATTTTGAAAACAATCAAACAGAGAACGCTTTCAAATAATATCTTTTGACTAAAGTGTAGTCTAAAACTATTGTCAAATTTTACAGCTCAAAACCGTAGCCTATTGTCTAGCTTATGAGAATAGTTTTCAAAACCGTGCCTAATAAGTGTAAATGTAGAGAAAATAGTGGCTGCATAGATTACAGTTAGAAACCATTCCCTAATGTTATAGGTAACAGATTTTGGCTCTTTGACAACCCTTTTTTTTATTTTAATCTTTTCTCAGAAGACAAAAATGGCACAAAATTACTGCAAATTATGCATGTCCATCCAACAGTGATATTGAAATTAAATTTGTGATTCTCTAAAAAGCAATAATTTATATCTGCATTTGAGTTGAACCAAAAAAATCAAAACTTTAACATGTCACAAGTTTTGAGGGATTCAATCAAAGCCGAATAATGCAAAATGCTGAACAGCCAGGATACATCTCTCAAAAAGCAAAAGCCACCAATTGCAACATCATTGGACCAGTTCATTTGTTGTAATGAGTACTCTAACATGTGTAGTTGAGATATCCGTTTTCCTGGCCCTATTGTGACGATCCACTCATTAATTTATATTCAGAGCCTTCTCTTTAATTTTTGCTAACTTTCCCATACTTTTGTTTTGTTCGCCTGTAGGAGACTAGGCTGGTTTTCTTCCATTTCAATCCATAGCTTTCTTCTCATTAGGTTAAGTTTAAAAAATGGAAAACTAATACGTTCAGGTTTGGAAGATATGAGTTGGGGGTTCGGTTAGGTGACATCACAAGGTTTAAGGACATTGGTGAAACTCAAAACGTATAACTTATTACTTAATTAGTCACTTAAACTCATATACTTACGGCTATGTTTGGTAGGATGAAAAGGAAGATTGGAAAAGGGAAAGGGTGAGATTAGATTTTCTGTGTTTGGCATGATTGAAAAACCCTTCCTAGTAAAGCCACTCTCCCATGTTTAGAGGAGAGGGACTTTTCTCTCGTAAATAAGTAGAAACTCTCTCTCCTGCGTTAAAAAATTGAGTTTTTACCAAATTTTCCCTATAAAATTAGGCAGAAACTCTCTCTTCCACGAAAAGGTTGAGCATGAAGATGTATCGGGGTTGACTGTGAAATTTGCTTATTTTTTCAATGTCAGTTTTGTTTTTCATTTGTCCTTTCCATTTTCTTTTCCTACATGTATCAAACATGATTTTGGTCTTGCTCTTCCTTTCTCTTTACCTGTACCTCTCCCTTTCTTTTTTCCTTAAAACCTTTTATGTACCAAACATGCATGGCTTTAGAGTATTATCCGATCAAGAAAAGTGAATTTTGAATTTAAAAGTAAGTTAACATAGTAGTGACAGATATGATATGAACATCATTACATGACGAAATATATAATATGAAATATGTAATTTAAAATATCTTTTTCGTATCCAATACGAGTGTCACACATATATCACACATACTGCATGTATGACTATATTTGAGATATGAATATGACACACCCTGTTTCACTGTCTTCGTCTGATCTTAGATTGGACAAAATGTTAAACAAAAGAAATTAAATCAAGACGGATCATTTCTTGTTTCTTGCACTCATTCTCAAACTAGAAACACACCATTTGCATTTACATTACTTGCATCTCCTTGCTTAACTCCTTCCCTTTCCAACCTCTATAAATTAAGAAGCAGAATCATGAAAAACTCACACACAGCAACAACATCTGATCATTTAGCTTGAAGCAACCACCATGGGATGTTCTTCTTCAGCTTCAGTGAGTGCTCTTGTTCTTCTGCTTCTGCTGGTGAGTGGGTGGAGCTCAGAGGCAGCAGTATCATGCAGTGACGTGGTGAAGGACCTGAGGCCATGTGTGAGCTACTTGTCCAGTGGAAGCGGGAAGCCGCCGGCTGCGTGCTGTTCCGGAGCACAGGCGCTAGCCTCTGCCGCATCGACCACACAAGACAGGAAGACTGCTTGTAACTGCATCAAGTCTGCTGCTAAGAGTCTCACCATTAAAGCTCAGCTTGCTCAGGCTCTTCCTGCCAACTGTGGCATAAGTCTTTCCTTCAGTCTCTCCCCTAACACTGACTGCTCCAAGTAAATCCCTCACCTCCTTCTTACTCAAAATTCTATACCTACATGTATATTTAATACCTCTAGTACTATTCACAAACTGTGAATAATATATCTTGCCTTGATATTTAAGATCTAGTACAATTTTATTTTTTGAGTGAATTCCAATAGTTTAAATGTGTTAATAAATAATTTTTCATTTTCAATAAGAGTGGAAATTTAGACTATCTTCATATCTTGATCAATTAGACCGTAAAAATTTGTTCAAAGTAAATTATTTTCTCATATTAAATGAAGAGAATTTAGATTCCATTGCTTTTGTTTGCCTACCGTGACTCTCAAGAACTTATAGTTTTAAGTAAATTATAAATAAATTTGGAAGCAAATATATTATATAGAATTCAGTATCACTTAACAATATGTGATTTAGTGACTTGATTTAACAGATTTGATCTACTTAAAAAAAAAAATCCTTTGGATATAATCTTAATCTTATTTCGCTTATATTTCTGCCCATCTTTTTCTTTGACCCCTTATTTTTTCCACACAGTTTGTATAAAATAGTTGAATATTTAGTGTTGTTGGTTAATTATTTGGGTAAAAATTTTGCAGGATTAGTTAAAACTTGGAAGAGGAGGGTGTTGCAGAATATCAGTATGGAGGACAATTTTCTACAACTACTATTATTATGATTATGTATGAGAATGAAATGCTTGTAATAAACAGAAGTCTGCTTCATGTGGATTTCTTGACTGTTTGGATTTTATCATGATCCTTATGCTGCTTATATTGTTACTATTATATTGTATGCCACCACCTTTTAAATTTTAGAAATATTTCCCTCTTTCCTCCTATATATTAACCAAAAATAAATGTTTCAATTTTAGCAAATTAGTCTGATAATTAAAAATAACCTGTGCTGTGTGAATTACTATATTATTATGATATATGCTTGAGTTTTATTTAGAGATCGACTTTGAAAAAAAAATCATAAATGAACTTCCAAAAACAATGAATAGTTTTTGGTTTCGCGGTGACTGTGTGTTGTGTAGAATTTGAAGCAGCTTCTCGTCTTATCTGATATTGATTACTTAAAAAATTATTATATTGATTATGGAGAACTCCCAAATAAATCAACATAGTCAAAAAGAAAATGGATGAATATTTTTCCAAACATGAAAGTTAAAACTTAAAACTCTACTTCAGTTTATTAATTTAAAAGATTGGATGTGCCTTTCCATGCATTGCAAAGGAATGTAAAATGTGAGTTGTTTTATTTATGGCTTATAAATAATACTATTTCCTCTAAATTTTATATGATATACTATTTCCTCTAAATTTTATATGATATACTATTTCCTCTAAATTTTATATGATATATTGATATTAATTACTTGCAAGTGACTGAAAATTTATATATATTTTTAGCATTTTTTAATAATAATAATAATAATAATAATAATAATAATAAATTAATTTGAAAATATAAATTATAAAATAAACATGAAAGAAATATATATATATATACACACACGCAATATAATGTCAATAAAAGTGAAAATAATATATATATATATATATATAAGCAAGTGTGAAACGTATAACATAATTTTTATAAAGCTTCTTGTTGCATATGGATCAATATCAATTAATACTAACATAAAATATAAAAGGGAAAATTGGGTTTCGGGACCAAAAAATAAAATATTTGGTTCTTTATACCAAATTAATTTTTTTCTGAAAAAAATCGAATTTATGTTAAAAAAATTTGATTCTCACAAAAAAAAATCACCTTTGGTCTCAAAAACTAAATATCTTTATTTTTTTTATCCTAAAAACCAATTATCCCAATATAAAAAGAGTATGATGTGTATTGTTGACAGGCCATAAATGGTGTGGTTCATTTTGTATACTATGTAAATGACCGAAATCTATAATAGTAAAATATAAAATTTATATGAAGTCATACAATAACAAATAATGGACAATACAGCTTCTCTCGATCTCCATGTAACATTTTTTTTATTTTTTTTTAAATGTTCTCCACATATTTCATTGAATCTCATGCAATATCGTTTTTATTTCCTCAATATCAACATATATTAAAAACTTTAGAAAACTACACTATTTGCAAACTATATACAATACAATTTTTCTCACATACTTTGTTTTAAATTTTGTGCAAAACAGAAACCCATATCTACTTTCTTTATATATATATATATATAGAGTTTAAATGTTATATTGATTGCTTAAAAAATTGTTATATTGATTATGGAGATCTCCCAAACAAATCAACGTAGTCAAAAAGAAAATGGATGAATATTTTTCCAAACATGAAAGTTAAAACTTAACTCTACTTCAGTTTATTAATTTAAAAGACTGGATGTGGCTTTCCATGCATTGTAAGGGAATGTAAAATGTCAGTTGTCTTTTATTCATGATTTATAAATAATGCCATTTCTTCTAAATTTTATATGATATATTGATATTAATTACTTGCAAGTGACTTAAAATTTATATATTTTTTGCATTTTCTAATAATAATAATAATAATAAATCAATTTGAAAATATAAAATAAGCATGAAAGAAATACATATATACACATGTAATATAATATCAATAAAAGTGAAAATTATATCTAGAAAGTGTGGAATGTATAACATAATTTTATAAAGCTTATTGTTACATACGGATCAATATCAATCAATATTAATATAAAATATAAAAAAAGTGTGATGTGTATTGTTGACAAGCCATAAATGGTATGGTTCATTTTGTACACCATGTAAATGATCAAAATCTATAATAGTAAAATATAAAATTTATATGAAGTCGTACAGTAACAAATAATGGACAATACAGTTTTTCTTACAAATACTTCATTTTAAATTATGTGCAAAGCACAAAACCCATATCCACTTTCTTCATATATATATATATATATATTAATGGAGTTTAAACGTTAAGAAAATAGGTATAATTTCAAAACTAAAATTAAAAAGCTATTTCTGGTATGCATTGTACATGGAAAAGATGCCCAGTTAATTCCGATTATTTAATTGGTATATGGATGCCAACTATATACAGAGCGGAGTGTAGTGGTACGAGTTAGGCAGGGCAAATGGGAATAGTGATGGTGGTATGGTATTATTATTATTTTAAAGTTTGACTAACAGGAGACGAAAGTGTGGGAAAGTTGGAAAGCTTTGAAAAACTTGTGAAATAGGACAACACATAATCATTCACTTTTACACATATTATTAATAGACAGCTATTTAACACCCCATGAAACTCCCATGTGCCATGAAAACCCCCCTTGACTTTGAAACCTCCCCTTTCATTAGAAACAATTTATCCCTCTGGTTTGAAGTCTCACAATTCGAACCTAAAAATTGCCCCCGTGTTAAAATTTGATGGTAGATCTTGTTGCTCTTTAGGTCCTGTCTGGCTTAATTTAAATTTATCTAAAACCTGATAAATCCTCCAATTAAAATAGGATAGGTTTAGAATTTCAACTACATAAGTAAAAAAAAATCCCCTCTGGTTTTTGCCCTAGCCCTCTCTTCATGAACCTCCTTCACTCTCATTATGACAAATGGACTCCTCCTCAACATAGTAATCACCTCATACCAACCATTAAAAGCCTTTTTTTGGCCAACTACCATTAAAAGCCATTTAATTGGTACCAACAAAAAAAGCCATTTAATTACCTCCATTTCTGCTGAAAAGTTTGATGGTACTATCATTTTTCTGAAGATGCTGATTCTAATTCTATTACAAGAATTATTATCATTCTTTATGTATAGATCTACTAGTATATGTGTGTATTAGAATTAATTATACAAACTTCTCCTCTTAAGTTTTATGAAGATTACATAGACTTTCCTTATAGCCTTATAACCTCACCAGGCATCCTATGAGAACAATAAATAAATTACAAAAACTTTTCATAAATTTTGTTAAAGTTGTACATATTTCTTTTACGGTTTCAAAATCTACACAAATCACAAAAGAGTAAATTATATAAGGCCTTTCTTGAGTTTTGTCAAATTTACACAAAAAAAAATGTGTTCATATTTTTAAGATTGAAATTGAATGAAAGTCTATGTAATTTTAATCAATCTTAAGAGAGATACATGTAATTTTCTCCCTATTTTGAATAAAGCCTATATAAATTCAAAAAATAAAGGATATATATATATATGAATTCAATGAATTTGAAGAAGAAAAAAAAGGTTTCTATTGATCTTAAAAGCTTTAAAAAAATAGTATATACCTTTATATCAAAACTTTAAGAAAGTAAGCATAGTTTATTTTATAATTTAGGACAATGTCGTCTGTCAAAACAAATCACGTAAAAGAATGAAATGATGTAAATAATTTCTTTGAGAATAAAAGAGATTTAGTGGTTGCTTGTCTTTCAGAAAGCAGTTCGTCCTTTAATTTTTTTGATGTGTTTTATGCTTTTTTATGAGCCAAAAGCCGTAAAAGAAGAAACGTGAATGGATGAATAAATAAGAGGAAATGATAAAGGAGAGGTGAGGAAGTAACCAACCAAAATAGAGACTTTTATGGCTACAGAGCCATATTCAAAAGAAAATGCTACACTAACAAACCACTAAATCCCACATGGGTCCACCATGTCTTAGCCTCATTTTCTCCTCTTTCTTTTCCTTTGAAAATTATTCAATGGCCTGATATGATCCCATCCTGTTTTTCCCTTCAGATCAGCCAATATTTGACCAATAAAAGAATTTCCCAGGAAAATTTTTCTGCTGTCACATAAGTATCGCTGTGCTTTAATACTGAAAATCTTGTACAAAGATATGAAGTGATTCAATTATGTAGGCTCTGTCCAGTGTCCAGCTACATGTGGAGGCATATGGTTGTTGTTTCCTCCACTAGTTTCTTCCATTTAAAAAAGCCACCCCACTAATGTCCCAAGCAAGAACCAAACTAAATAAATGTTTTTTATTATTAAGACAGCTTTTCACAAATCCAACATCACGCTAGATAATAAATACATATTCACCTGTCCAATACTAGAATATTCTCCTCTTCACATTCACATTCCAGCAATCAAACAGCTCCAGAGAGAGGAACAAACAAAAACACTATAATATATATCAACAGCATACACCAGTGAAGAAATTGTGAAGAAAATTTAAGGAACCCACCACCTTTTCTCTCCAACGAATTATTTGGAGACCCTATTGGGGAATCAAATACTATCATACAACAAAACTCAAAAACAGACCCACCTATGCAGCACAGATCCAAACACAGATCCAAGATATGTGTTATATTTTGAAGCATCAGAACTTGATTGGGGGCTTAACACAAAACACTAGCTATAAAGAGACTAAAAAACATCTACCTTTTTTCTTCTTTCGCAGCCCGAGCTTGAATGAGAACGATCAAGGGCAATTAGGGTTTCTTCCAGGACCACCATAGTAGAAGTAGCTTCCCCAATCTCCAGCATTGCCACTTTTGACATTGTAGCAGTTGGGTTGCTCAGTGTAAATGCCAAGATCTTTAGGAGCCCTGAGTTTGTTATTACCATCAACAATCTGAATGTTCTTGAAGTAACTTGCCTTGCCAAACCCTTCCTCAGGGAAATGCCCACTTCCCATTTGTGTTGAGGTGTGTTGCCCATCAGATTCTGAGTTCACTACTTCTCCTCCCCACTCAATCATCGAAGCACTGTCGGAGAGGTATGAGAATAGTGGGGCCGGCCAGTATCCCAGAACATGTTCATTCCCAAATTGCATCCACCAGTTTCCTTCTTTTGGGTCCTGCTCATTAGTTTTACAATATCAGCAAAAAAATCAGATTGCATTGCTTTGAGAAATTTTTTTTAAATAAACAGTAAAACAAGTCAATTATAGAAAGACCATTAACATGTGTGTGTTAGATATAAGTTCACTGAAATGTATACTGACATACTGGCATGTTTCTTCATAATTTGGCCTACTTAAATATTCTAAAATGAATAAATGTAAGAATCTCTATGTTATTTTAAAATAAATTCATGTGGACAATGCCGTGGACAGAAAAATACCATCAAGATATAATGACAATGTGTCAGAGATTCTCTGGTTTTATAATTATTTAATGTCTCTACTATTATATTTATAATATGGATGTATTTGCCCAGGGTAGGGCTCTTCTTTTTTTGCCAGAATGTCCATCGAAAAATATAATAGTATTAAAAAGAAAAGGAGAAAATTTAAAAAGCACCTTCCAGACAAGGATGCTTATATCATATTGGGAAGACCCATAGTTTGAAAGTGGGTAGATGCTGGCCCCCAGGGCTATTTCATTGTTAATTTGAATAAAACCAGAGCAAAGAAGATTATAGCAACCAGTAGCTTGATATGCATCACTCTGTCACAAAACCCAAAAAAAGTACGAAATTAATAAAACAAAATCAGTGAATGATTAGTGGAAAGAAGAAAATGAAGCACTACGAAATAAGAAATTCAACTCACTGTCCAATATGTGAAGAGTCTGGTGTTGTTATCTCCATATAGATCAGGGCTGACCTAAATTGTCATAACAAAACGAAGAGAAACGGAAGGTAAGAAGGATTGAAAGAAATTAATAAAAATTTTCAAGAAGATGACAAAGGTAACAAGTCAAAGAATACCTGCCAGCCAGCTTCAATGCTGTTTAGATCTTGACCAAAAGATCCACTCAGAATCCACATTTGAGAGAGACTAAACTCATTGGGTTGTTGGATTTTGGGATCCCAAACGTTTATGGTTGCCTTGGCTCCATAAAACTTATCTCCCTCCACATAAACTATGGCATGCTAATCGCTCCAAAGTCCAAAACGATCATAGAAAAAGAAAGAAAAGCACAATATAAAAAGCTCTCATTTGCATACACAGTGTTTCTTTTCACCTTTTGGTTTTAGTACCTAGTACTAATACTAAATTGATGCTTTTGCATTATGAGTATGGGGGTTCTGGTAGTGACAGTAGTAGTACCTGGTGGCCACTCTGACTGATGAGGTCAGGCTGAGGTTCAGCAGATCTTGGCTGAGGAAAGCTCTTGTGCTTCTTCTTCCCAAATTGTTGAATAGAGTTGGCCCTTAATATGTCATCTTTTCTGGTTCTTCTGATGGGAATGGTTCCTTCTGGGCACCTTCCATTCTGGTGCCAAAGCTGAGTAATAGGTTTGGATTTTGAAGAGACTTTGCTTTCTCCAAAATTACGCCCTTCTGGGTCGAAATCTAGTCTTGTCTGCAACACAAACGCATAACTCAAATGCAAACCAAAATCAAAATCAATTTACCCACAAAAAAGAAGATAATTATTTTGAATTACCGAAGTAGGCAATAATTCACCTGAATTTTGTGATTTTTGAGGTCAGGGTGATCAAAAGCTGGCTGGTGTGAAACATGGACGCAGTCTATTATATCTCCATCAGGGCTCTGTTTAAAAAGTAAACCCAAACGATTAGAATTTGAAAATACAATGAACTAATAACAAACTCAAACAAAAAAAACCCAGAAAAATTACTGCCAAAGAGGTACTCAATTCTGAATATAATTTAAAAGCATGAACTGGCAGGGCTTCTTCACATGTATACAAACAAGTGAAACAAGAGAAGCTTTCAAGCGAGAGAAGAGAATCTAAAGATTTTAAAGCCCCTTTTGAAAACCAAAAGTTAATTTTCATTCCTTCCCCAATGTTGCAATTATCAATGAGGAAAAGTTAAAAAGTGCAGGGAGAGAGAGAGAAAGAAAGAAAGAAATCTACCTTAATAGACTTAACAGCAGGTTTGTTCAAATTCTTCAAGTGCATCTGAACATCAAGCTTCTGACTCGAGCTGCCGGTGCCGGTGCCGGTGCCGGTGCCGACGACAGAGGCCCTCGCAGCCACCGCTATCATGGGTGCCGAAAACAAGACGAAACAGAACACCATCTTCAACACCCACATCTTCCCACTTCCTAATTGCGCCGCCATTACAACCTCTGAATCAAAGGGATGCAACTTTTCTGAGAATTCTCAGCTGGGTATTGAAGGTACAGACGAGGAATTTCTAAAAGGAAAAGAAACTGCTAGTGCGTGTTTGAAAACATGCTAGATTTATAACCCCCGAAAAAGATTAACCGGTGGGTTTGTTCAAAAACAACTATGCTAGACAGGTTAAGGGAAGATGAAGAAGAAGAGGGGTCCCCTTAATTTTCTGCTCTTCAAGCTTATTTGGAGTTTTCTTTTCCCTTCTCAGAACACTACAAAATATACTGCCGACGCTTTTCAAATCCCACTTGGAGAGCAAAAGGGGCATTATGGGAATGTAAAAAGATTAATGTGGAAATGCATGGTGTAGTTATCTGGTCGGCTTCTACCAGAATGCCACCACTACTCACAGTAGGCAGAGAGAGAGAAACTGTGCGTGTGATTGTTTGTTCCCGCTATTCTGGGATGAAACCAATATAGGGTGTGGAATTACTTTTTTACCCTTGGAGTCACGGGAACACATTCTCGTTTCTCTCTCTACTCCTAAGCTAAATAGGAAGATAGAGATGGGAACTGAGAATCACTGGACTTTGTCTCTTTCCATGACAAAACGTTTTGATATAAAGAAAAGATCTTTTCGAGTGTGTGCCTTTTTTTAGTCTCACCCACCAGAGATAAATCCAGATTATTAATGGGGTCATTACATTATTCTATTTTTTTTAATTTTAAATTTGAAAAATTATGAGGAGGAACTTTACAAAGAAAAATTTATTGTTCCATTCATTCTAGGTTTTTTTTATTTTATCAGCAAACAGGTTAACAGAAATTCACTTTGGTGACCGGGGGAATCAAAACTCCCATAATTGGGAGTGCCTTTTTATCATGATCTTGATGGAATGATAACTAATTTTATTTTCAGAAAACTATTTTTCTAAGAAAGTTAAAAGATGGGAAAATTCTATTTAAATACCGAAAAAAGATATTTTAAAAAAAATATTTCAACTTACGTAATTTCAAAAAAGAACTCATTTGTAAGTCAAAATAATATATTTATAAATAAATAGAAAAATTTATAGAAATTTATAAATCATTTACAAATAAACTAATTTCACTTACAAATATAATATTTTACAAAGGAGGTCCTTTTTTGAAATTATGTGACTTGGGATATAATTTTAGAAATATTTTTTTTGGTATTTAAGTGAAATTTTCCCTTAAAAGATTACATTTTCTAATCCTAGTCTACTTTTCCAATAGTTTGAGAAATTATTATGTGATATTTTTAGAAATATTTTTTTTTGGTCTTTAAGTGTAATTTTCCCTTAAAATATTACATTTTCTCATCTAGTCTACTTTTTCCAATAGTTTGAGGAATGATCAGGTGAAATTCAAAATTTTTAATGGTTGAAATTTTTTTCTTATAATTTATGCTAATTAAAATTATTATTTTCAATGGTTTAAAAAAAGGAGGGAATAATTACTTTTGTGTTAGTAAAACTATAGTTTTAGAAAATAAGTGGATACTAATTTATATTATATATTTAAAAATATTTTTAATTTTTACCATTTAAATAAGTTTTTTTATCAACCTTATTTTTATAAAAAAATATTTAAACATGAAAACTTATAAAAAATTTATTTTTATCTAAATTTTATTTTTTTAAATTTTATTTATTCTAACTTGTTTTTGTAAAACTAAAAACCAATCAGGTTAATAGATATATAATTAAGGAATTGCTAATAATCATTCAAGAAAAAGTAATATTTTTACTGTTTTCCTCCTCTTCTCTCTACGTCTCTAATAATTGAAAAAATAGTGAAAGGTGAAAAGTGTAATCTTATGAAAATTCACTATACCAAATTTATAACCAGAGCTTAAATGTTTATATTTGCTTTTTATCGAATAGATATATAATTAATAACCGAAAATGCCTAAATACCAACCATTAAATACCAGCATTCATATGCCATCAAAGTGGATAAGGAGTTTCATAGCTTTGGTCAAACCATAATGTAGTTTCTTAACCCAAAATAATAATAATAATGAGTCCAAATAAAATTTTGTAAGACTTGATTATTTAATCCTACAGACAAGAAGATTTATATATATGCTACTAAACAACATTAATAAAAATTGTAAGGTCTTATTATTGGAAAGGCAAAAATTATTTTAGTAATTTTTACATCTCAAAAAAATTAATCTTTAATTATCAGAAATATTTTTAATGCACAAAAAAAAGTGTAGGCAAGAGGAAAAACAATAAAAATTCATAGCCCACTCCACAAATACCTTTAATTTCATCAAATTTTCTTTCTATTTCTTTATGAAAAAAATGCTAGCTTTTCCTATATACTTAATTATTTTATTTCAATTTGTCCTCTCAATATTTTTAAATTTCAATTTCAGTTCAATTTGGCGTTTTTTTTTTGGTGCCATACCTGACCTTTATCTTTACAATATCGAAGTCCATTTTAAAATAATAAAAAGTGTCAAAAGGATCACTTTAAAATGTTCAATGAGATTAAAGAATCATTTTGAAATATCATATAAAATTAAGGAACAAATATGGATTTAAAATTTTAATTAAAAAATAATAGCTAGGCCGCTTATAATAAACTTACTGAGAGCACCCAAATCTGATCACAACTCGGCAAGGGCGAGCAACTATGTTTCGTTAATTTTCATATGCAAGGCTCCAAACCATGTGCTTTATACCCATCAATTTGTTTTAGAGTAAATTATTTTTTTCTCTTGAAATATATTTAAATTATATAATCTTCTCATCTATTCAAATAATATCTACAGAAAAATATTAGCTTTAATTAAAAAAAAAATATTACCCGCTCGCAGATTTGGTTAAGTCTGCGAAGGCTTAACTTAAAAGTCTTGAGTTCAAATGCTAATACTTGTAGAAAGGGAAAAAAATTGCCATCATAACTTACTTTTCTGGATCCATTACATGACATGCATATATATATATATATATAAATTAACATAAATGAGTTTGTATTGTAGTTTGTACTCCAAGAAGGCGTGTGTGAGGGTTCAAATTATTTACTAAAAATAAGGATTAATATTTGAAGTTAGTTGAGTAAGAAAGGGTTTAGAAAAGTGAAATGAAAGAAGAAAGAAAGACGGATATATGTGTGAAAGTACGTGGCTGTCGTATTCAAAGGCTGGGGTTGTGATGTGTTGTGAGTGGTTGTTATACATTCAGTTCACACCACATAAACAGACACATATCTGCATTTACTGGAACTTGTCTTTGAGCTTTTATATACAAACACCCACATATACCGTGACCGATTCCTCACTTCACTATCACTTTCTTTAAATTCTAATTTCCGTAATAATATATATTATATGTATTGTGGGATACATATAACTAGCCATTTTCATATGTGTGTGTGTTTGTGTGTGTGGGGTTGTCTTCCTTACATAGGCTCAAGTTTTCCAGATTCCTGTTTATCGTTGTTCATTGCCATTTCTACGTCATAATGTCCTAGATTCTACACACATATCCTAGCCCTCTTTGTTTATAGATTTTGTTAAATATTAGACTCCAATATAAGAAAAATACAACAAATTAAATATTTTAAACAATTTCTCGGTGTTCATATTAATGTCACAGTAAATATTTTAAAAAATATTTTCTCCAATAATTATATTTTGGTATTAATTAGTATAGTAATTGATGGTTGACCCAAATGATAGAAAAGGCCGTAGAGAGAAAGAATGGGAGAGGGGAGATCGATTGAGGCTGAGGAAAAAATGTTAATATATATTATATTAGTCTTATAATTAATTTTTTTCATTTATTAGAGGTGAATTGTATTATTTATAACTTGCATTATACAAAGTAGAAAAAATATATCATTTTATCTTATGAATTAAAAGTGGGTTCTATGCACTATGCAAAGTTAGAGGTAAATTGCATTATTTATAACTATAATAAATAATGTAGTTTTCTATAGATTTTATAGTTGTGTAAATTGATATACTGATTTTATTATATATACCGATAATGATCATGGCGTAAATGAAGGAATTTAAGGCAGTATAGCTTTTCTAGTGGGTTAGTCTATAGCATGTAAAAGAAGTAGAAAATAATATATATTATCTTTGTAATGCAGCCACCAAGTCCATAACTCTACGGAAAAAAATTTCCATTTTGTTCACTTGTAATTTATGTCATTCTTGTCTTATACTTCTACTAGCTACTTCCCCATATCCCAAGCCATCTCATGTAAAGTCTTGAGACTAGAACGATTGTGACAAACTAATTAATAAAAGAGGTGAACAAACTAATTTATGTGTTTACAAACGAACTAATTAAAGGGAAAGCTACCAAATATTAACGATATATAAAATGATCGTAGTAAGCTTCACTTTTCACAATGTAGAACCCCAAAGAAATGAGGCACATCTCGATCTTCATTTCTATATTAATTGCTTTTACTTCACTTAAAGTGCCACTTCAAGATATCCCACCATATTCCCTCATCATCTTATGTTAACTTTGAATATTTGTATTTGTTTTTTAATGAATTTAGTTTCGATACTCAATTAACAATTAACTTATTTGACTTTAACTAGTTTGGGACAAGTTCGAATTTAATGTTACTTTGGTCAAAATTATTGACTTTCATATTAGGCGCTAGAATATCATACTATATATATATATATATATATATAAACAATCATGGCACAAAATCAACATGTGACTCGTCTTATGAATTAACTATTTATTATCAGACCTAGGATATGTCGAATGACATTGAAATTGAAACATATTAAAAAACATTAAAATAAATGTTGAAATTTAAAAGAACAAAACTATCAAATAAAGTGTATCTTAATTCTAAAATCTAAAATATCACTTTTTACGAAAATAAATAAACTCAGTTTATTAAAAATTTAATATAAATAGGCATGTAAACACCCCATATTTTAGTTCATTAAAAAATTCTACTTAATATACCTACATGCGTATAATATCAATAAAAGCTTCATTGTCCCCGAAAATAAGTAAATAAATAAAAGTTTCAATTAATAAAAAAAAATAAAGAAAGTGTGATCCAAATATTCCATCTCGTGAAGGAGCCCACCATCAATATGGTTTACATTAGTTGAATGACTTGACTTTGGGGTAGCAGAGGCTGTCTTAATCAAAAAATAATAATTATTATTATGTGAATAAAATAATAACAGGAATATAAGTATTATTATTATTATTATTGATAAGATTCTCTTTGAATAATTGGTAGCACACTATTCTACTGTATTCTATTTATTTTAAATGTTCGAATTGCTTGAAAAAATCATAAGAGGCCGAAAACAGCATCAAAGAGTTTTGTGTTAGTGCATGAACACAATGACATGAGATAGAATAGGATAAGAATAGGTGTGAATCTACTTCATTCATCATCTTTCACATGATCACTGTGCCCCTGTTCCAATTCAATCCCCATCGTTTTCTTATTATTATTATTATTATTATTATTATTGTCATCTTCTTTCTGTTGAATCACAGAGGCAACAGCTAAGGTTGAGTTAATTATTCTTTTGAGCTATGGTTCGTTGAAAGGGATGAAAAGTATGGGGCATATATATAATGATAGAAGATGAAATTAATTTTTTGTATAATATTTATTCTACCTTTATTATTATTGTTGAATAATTTTTATTTTTTATTAGTCGTTTAATATAAGTGGAAGATATTTGTTTTATTATATTTCTATTATATAATTATCTGATATCTAGTATTAGATTTAGGTATTTTGAGTCCAATAAAAGTAGTTCTCCTAACATAATATTTTCTATCCATAAAACTTAAACTCGATATCTTAAAATATGTTAAGTGACTTGTCACTTAAGTTAACTGTCATTAGTATTTATTTTATGTTATGAGGATTTGAATAGAGGACATTATTTCTATTTTATTCATCTCTATTTTTTATTCAAAGTTTGATCCTATCAAACACAAATTAAGAATTCCTTAAGTGTTTTAAAACATATATATATAATTATAATTTCATTAAAAAAATCAATTTTAAGATAAAATAAATCATGTTTAAATTTAATACTTTGTAAAGGAAATTAAGAATTAAGTCAAGACAAGACTAAAACACAGACTAAAGAATATGTACATTTTTAAATGATTTATTATTAAATTTTTTATTATGAAGTATTATTAAAATTTTTAATAAAACTATAACATGAAATAATTTCTATTAAGAAGGAAAAATTTTCAAAAGATGTTCGTGATAATTAACAATTATGGTAGCTTGAACATGTTCTAAGCTTTTAACTTTTGCCATGTCATATATATACCCATCAAATTTCACTCGAACAAATAATAAAATTTAAAAATTAAATAACCAAAATTTAAACAAATTTGCCTTAAAATTTACCTATGCATCTGAATTTAGGCCAACATCAAAATTGAACCAATTTAGTTGTAGTCATTAATAGAATGTATGATAATTAAGAGCAAAATAAGTTGCAAAGTACTAGTGCCAAACTTATATAAGTTAATCTACTTAATAAGAATACGACTCATGCTTCATATGGGCATGAGTTTGAATTTTACTATTTATGTGAGGATATTATTGATAGATAATTTATTAGTTGTAAAACATGTTCCAATTAATTAATTTTGGTGGGTTATTAAGGCCCAGTTTACCTATTTTTTTTTTAGAAAAAATTATATATGAATCTCAATGAATTCAAACTTATTGAAAGGGGCATCCTTCAATTTAATGTTTTGTTATATATATATATATATATATATATATAGAGGGTCAAAGTTTGAGCAGGACAGAGCACAAGGAAGGCAGTCTTGAGTCTTGACTTTAGGAAGTCCCGCCAATTTTCCACCCCAGATTGCGGGTTACGACCTACTTAGGTTTTAGGGATTGAAAACAAGAAACTAATAATTAATACAAAAGCACGTCAATTTTAAAATGTTCTTTATTTGTATTTAAAATTATAAATTTAATTTATCATAACTTTTTAAAAAATAGAGAACTATTTTTATTCCTATCAAATATGCATGTGAAATTAATTAAAGTGAGGATTTTTTGTGAAGTTTATTGATGTAACTATTTTTAGAAATTTGATTTATTATAATAGAATGGTTCGGACATATTATTGGCCTAAGTAAGAAAAAAACAGTATACTGGATGCATGACATATCAAACACGTAAACCTTACGTACTTACTTCACAATATATATATATATATATATTCAATATAAATAATATATTTCGTAAGGCTTGTTCTAGTCATCTGAATCACCTAAACTTTTTTTGTTTACCAAAAAATATATATATAAACAATATGTGTGTGTGTGAATACATAAGCATAAGCATGGATATTATACATACATATACATATTTACAAACACAGAGAGAAGGGAATGTCAACTCTCAAAACTAATAAGTATGTATAATTTAAAAATGTCTATAAAGATAATGTACGTAATTCATGCAATTTTTTTTTTTAACTTTGGGTTCCAACTAATCCTAATATTCAAGCCAATTTGGAATATTGCATGCAATTCATGCAAAATTTTTAATAACATAGATTGTATTTTCCAATGCAAACCTAAATTATTTAAGAGAAATACTATCTCTTATCACTAACTAAACTATTTTTTTTATTGAATTAATATTGATATACTTTAAACACAGTAGTCAACAAAAATAAATTAAATAAAAATGAATTCAGTAAGAAGTTAAATCATTGTTCGTGTAAATAGTTCCATTGCTTTATAAATAATATATTTTATTTTGACTAAAATGTTTCCACGTGAATGAACACAGCCAGAAGGTGCTAAAATTTCCAAATCCACACCATTTAAAGTTCATGCGTGACTATGTTTGTCAAAAAATCATATAATCTGCTATGATTTGATGTAAGTTATAATTTTTCATTTATTTTATCAACAAATACCGTGATTTTATTAATTACATCAATAGATTTGTTTTTGGATTTAACAAAAAAAAAGGTTTGAACTCTAATATTCCCTTAAACCTTATCCTGCCCTTTTCTTACCCTTTAAGTTATTTCTAGATGGCCATAATAAGTTCAAACATCAGTTAATGGAAATTTAAAAAAAAAAATCAATGATGTCCAGTAACATTTAAGAGTATGCAACTAGTCTAAATGAAAACAATGTTTCCAAAAAGGACTGCTACCAAGATCAATTAATTATTTTGCTATGAAATGATTTATCATTTAGCTGTCTGTAGACCATCCTGATAACGACATTTAATTACATAATCTCCCTTTTCCCCCCTTAATTTTGGGGTTAATAAATTACACTGTAGGTGATCATTTGTCTAATTATGCAATTGGAGACTAAAAAAAAGAAGTGTAACACCAATGAACAAAAATATAGTGTATTCTTTTTCTTTATGTATGTGTGTGATTTTTATTATTATATATAATTCATTTATCTTATCCTACATGCACTTTTTTTTTTGGTAAATTTAAGTTTAGATGAGTTTAATTTCTAGGTTCATTAAAAGGTTTATTGATAAGGAGTTTCTCACGTTAAGAGTGAAATTCAAACAAATACCTTAATACAATATGAGTTGCATCCTCATTAACTAAACCGATCTTTATTGGATACACTTGAACTTTTTTTATTTATTATACACCGACAAAGTTATCAAATAACTGTGAGTTTTGTTTAGCAGAAAATTACTTTAATTGGAAGATATTCAAGTGAATTTTAAAAAAAATTAAAAAGATAATTTTTCAAAACTAATCATTATTTATCTAAAAGAAGTGCAATTTTTCACCTTACTTTGACAACCATACTTATGGTATGGGTGTTTGAGTAAATGTGAAATTAAAAACTTCAAATCCTCCAGGCTCCAATCTTTCCAGCTAGTTTTGACCCCAGGAAAAAAAATCTTTTAGCCATTTTTTCCGAACTAATTTAAAAAGATATAGTTATATTATAATTTACCCTTTGTCCTCTGTACCTGATAGGATACTTTTGGTCACGTTAAAAAAATTATTTTGATTTAGACTAAACCTAATTCATGGCGTACAAGCAATAATAGAATCAGCTAGGAAAGTTTCTATACCAACAATTTCCTTCATTACAATTTTTTTTATTAATGTTTTGAAACATTTATTTATTTAAATAAGCCTACAAATTCCCTACTCCGATAGAGTTAGTCTGGCGCAATTGTTTTGAAAATAAATGTTAGTAAAATACATTTACAATTCATTTGAATTATTATCTAATTTACACTTAAACATTAAATTTTAAAACACAATATATCATCTCCTAAATCATTATCAAAAAGCAATATGTTATATCTGAGTTAAAGCCAATGTCTGAAAAGTCTTACAATCATCTTGTCCAATTTCTCCATGTACATTACAATCATTTTTTTTTAACTTTTTTAGATATTAATTTTACTATATATATAAGATTTTTTTAAATGATTTTAAAATTTAAATACCACATTTGAAAATTAATGTATCAAAATCATAAGTAACTTATGGTTCAAAGAAATTATGCTTAATTTCTCCCAAATTTCATAAGTCTACCCCAACTGAAATAAAAATATGACTAATAAAAATATAATTGAAAAATTACATAAATAAACTAAATCAGTTATTTGTGTGTAGTTTAGAATCTAACTTTATATGACTCTATTTATTTGAGAACTAGAAATGGATGTCATGTGTTGCAGAGTTTGGGGTGGGCGCATTGTTCATGATTAGTAAATAACGTAGCTTGATTTTATTTTATATATATATATATATATAGTGATGATTGGTGTATATATTAATTGATAAACCACATGGCCATCATATCCGAATGAACATAATACTTGTTTGGGCCCATTATATCATAGAGATAATTCTCTACGAAAGTCCGAAAGCCAAGCCCGCTGTAGAAAAGAGATCCTTTATGGTGGCCTTATTGGGCCAAAGAAAATTGCCCGTTTCAATTGAATATGATGTACAATTGTTTTCTTTTTTGTGGGCCTGAGAATGTGATGTGAAATTAATCAGGTTTTTTTTGGTAGCGTGACTTTATTCTAGACCCGAAGGGGCCTTTCTTGCTTTCTTAAGAGCTTTTTGTTGGCCCAAAACCCCGGGGGGGGGGTTTGTATTTTTTTTTAAATTAAAAAAGAGACATGAATTAGAAGTAATTCATCACACAAAAAGAATTAGGAGTTATGAGTTTTGGATTTAGATCCAGACATCAAGTATACATTTTATAAGGGGTTGATAAAACTTTATTTTGAAAAAATATATATAATGATAAATTTCTTATTCACTATATAAATTCGGACCACTTCACTGGATTCAAATCTAATCTATAGTAGATATTCTTAAGGAAGCACCCCTGATCCAGCGACCCAATCGGGTGGTCCCATCATATTATGAGAAAAGGGATTGAGCTTAGGCGAACCATACCATGAGATATAGTTTCATTTGTACCACCATTGAGGTTTTTTTTATTAATAAAATAATAATTCTGCAATAAAGAAACAAACGGAAAATTTTTCACTTTTTTTGTTATGAAAAGAAGGTAGGGATGGATTGGATAGTGAGGAAAATATAGGGTGGACCAGGGCCCTGAGGGTAAGAAAGGGATCAGTGAGATTGCTAAGAAGAAGAAAGGACCACCATCACCATGGAAATATATATCAACCTGCAGCTACAATCACTGCTGGGCTTTTCCCATGAATATATCTGCAATTGTCAGATCCTTTCAAGAGTCAGAGGGAATGAAGTGTTATAGCTGTGAAACTGATGGTCCTTTGGATTTGGTTTTACTCTCAAATGTACACAGAACATGCGCAAGGATTAAGGAACCTAGAAAATGAAGAAGAAAGAAAGTGTAAAAATTAATTGGGGTCAAAAGACAGATGTTCTAAAAGTGGGGATTTGAAGCACAGCAAAAGCAAAAGGTCAGGGAGGAACATGCACGGGCCCAAACACCGACTAGAGAAGCATCTTCCTATGATAGATACTACTGCTACTGCGTACTACTCCACAGCCAGACATATTATTATTATATATATAATATAAAAGAAAGAATGCCAGAATGGGGGATGAAGCGAGCGAGGGGGTAATGATGATGGACGATGATACGAAACCAATACATATATATATATATATAGGGGAAGAAAAATAAAAAAGAGAAAGAAAATGGGGGAAGACAAGAGAATGATGAAGACAGCTTTGGTTGTAAAAGCCACGCTGTGTTGTTTGTTTAGGTCCCACATCCCTCCCAATGCTCTCTCTCCCCCAAATTCATGGCTACTGCCTCATTTCCTCTTTTTTCCTTTCTTAATCAACCAAAAGTGGGTCCCATATGTTGCATGTGTTCAATGCCAATAAATAATACAACTTTTAATAAATTTGTTTATATATTGATATTCATGATCGTTGATTAGATTAGATCCAATGCATTGCATAAAGTTCCAAAAAATAAGTTATGATTGTGAATAATAGAACTTGTTATTATAAATTTAATATTAATATATAAATTTAAAATACTCTAGAATTTAAAACATATAAAGTATCTCAAAGCTATCTCACATATTTTATTTTTGAATATACTTGTTTATATTGAATCCTCACAAAATTTTTAATTTTAAGAAGAATTTTGAACAGAATCTGTGATTGTTTCTTCGTATGTCAAACGGTTTACTTTGTGCGTGTCTCTCTCTCTGTGAGCTGTACTTTTTAAGAATTCGATAATATAATTATGTATTTGTGGCAGAGAATTTCAAAACTCAATTTTATTATCATGGAGTTATACAAATTTTTGCACGTTGAATTTCTTTTATGGTGCATATGTTTTATCAATAAAATTACTCAATTAAGATAACAAATGTGAATACAACAATAATAGCATTAACTTTTTCCACTAAGGGACATTTACTACATGATTTTTATGATGTAATTAAATTTTATAAAAAACTATCTCTTTAAATAAATTATTTATGAAAGAAATCCTACCTTATAATCTCTTTTAGTGTCCCTTCTTAATATTCTTTTATACCTTTTTATATGATTAAAAATTATCTGATTAATTCTCTTTAATGACTCTTATAATAATCTTATATATATATATATATGTTTAAACTATTTTAATCAATTTTTAATTATTTTTTCTTTGAAAGGTGCTAACTACTCCAATTTTTCTTCTTTTATAATTATTTTGTATCTCACCTTTTCTTAAATGACCATATATATATATATATCTTAATATTCTCATATCTACTATTCATATTATGCTTTTTTAACCTCTTCAAAACTCAACATTTATTACCATAAACTATTACTGGTATAAGAAATGTGAATGTTACCAAAAAGCGAAAAAAAGATAACAAATGTGAATGTAGGCGTGACTAGATAGGTATTGTGCTTTGAAAGATAAAGATAATATAAGAGTAACGTATTTGTGTTATCATTTTCCTTAAAATAAAGAATGCCAAACATGTCTGAATTGACCAATATGTATGGAGGGGGTGGGGGTGTGGGGTTAGGCCGTGCCTGACCGACTCCACCGCCATTTTATCTGAGGAAAAGAAATTCAATTCAATTAAGATGAGAGTTGAAAGCTTAAAAAGATTGAAAGAGGAAAGCAACCCACAAGGTTTGGTGGATGGATGGGGAAGACTTGCACAAAGTTTTCATTCAGACACATCTCCTTTTTCCCTTTTCAAATTCCACGTGGAAGCCCCTCTCTGGCTCATCTTTCTCTTTCCCTCTCTCCTCTTCTTTTCGTCTATGTATCTTTTTCTAATAATAAATAAATAAATAATATAAAAGTCATTTATAATATAATATAATGCCATTCTGTAAGTTAAGTGTATATACATACATATGTTGGTATGTTCATGCCTATGTACCAATGCTCAACCCATCGTTCCCAATTCACTAGCTTGCTTTTTGGGTCGATTTGACATCAATATGCTTGATAATACTAATCAAACTTGGATCTTGAGCTTAGTCACAGCAAGAAAACTGTAATTTTATCTCATGAAAACAAATGTAAAATCTTTAGCATGAAATAAAAGCCAAGTTAGGGTACTATGATCTATAACAGCTATGCATGTTTGTGAATCAAATAATACCATCTGACCTCACCAAATCACACCCTTTTAAGAATCTAAATTATCACCTGGACGGTGATCCATTCTTCGTCTCCCTTAAGCAATGGCCCCACCTCCATTCATCATGTCTCTCAACACCACACCCATTCTCAACTATATATATATATAGTTGCCATGTCAGCGTCTACGGTGGAATGAGCAAAAAAGAGAAGTCTGCACCTTTAGCTTTTATGTATGTTACCACCCTGGCATTTCCTCTTCTTTAGTACTCCCTTTTGTTCCTTCCTTTTCTCTCTGCTTTCTTTCTTCCTTTCTTTCTGAGCTCTGTCATTGATGCAACACCACCTTTCGTTTCCTTAACCAACTCTCTCAGAGTTGAATCATCGTCAGTTCATCAAGTTGAGTTCTTCGAGTCATCACTCTCAGATATCTTTCATGATCAACAGAACTTAGCAGCATCATGGTATAAAGCTTCTGTTCTGATGTTGAGCTTTCACTTTTTGGCCTGGGATCCTTACTGACGCTTTTTCTTGCTTTCTTGTCACGATGGAATGCTCAGGGAACTCCGGTGAACATAATCGTTGGATCACATGTCTGGGTCGAGGATCCTGAGAATGCTTGGACTGATGGACAAGTCACAGAAATTAATGGCAGCGATGCCACCATCGTTACTACAGATGGGAAAACCGTAAGCTTCTTTCATCTGTTACACGAAACACCATAACACTTCATTACTTTCATTCTGTGCCTTCTAGATGTCAATATCTCAGGCATTTCAGAGCCAAGTGTGGTAGAACGTTGCTCATTGTCCAGAATTAGCAACTTAGCATGACAACTTTGGATCTGAAATCTTGATAATATTTTTCCCTCCAGAGTTATAATCAGAATAAGCTAGTTTGGTTGAATAATGGATTTATAGTAAAGGCATTTCAAGTTGTCATCGTACAAAACAGAATTAATCCTGAGAGAAACTGTGCAGTATTTCTCATAGTATAAGAACAGAATCAAGTTTGTTAGTGTCACTATCATCAATGTCAGATAGAAAACAAGTTGTTTCATCCCACGAAATTGAACTTACATTTCCAAACACACTTCCAAATTCAAGTAGCCTACACTCCAATTAAAAAAAGAAAGAAAAAGTCAGCCTAATCTGTCAAACAAAATTCCTCCAATATGATGGGCATTTGTGGTACAATATCACAGGTTTGAATCCTAACTCTGCCAATTTCTTGGAGCCAAACCACAAGGAATTTCCTTGTGAATCTCCTGGTCCTCATGATATGTTTGATAGGACTAAGAAGGTGGATTATTTAAATGCAGTTAAGCTAACTTGAACACCACTTTTTGACAATAATAATGCATTTCTTTTTCAAAGAAAGTTGATGCTAGAATGATAAGCATAAGGAAGCAGACAAACTGACAGTTAGCGTATACCTCAAATTTCAGATTGTTGCAAGCGTTTCTAGTGTATATCCTAAAGATACAGAGGCACCACCAGCAGGGGTTGATGACATGACCAAGTTAGCATACCTTCATGAACCAGGAGTCCTGCATAACCTCTCCATCCGTTTTTCTCTCAATGAGATATATGTGAGTCTCAACAACCTAATCAATTACATTTTACATTCCTTAGATTAATGGCATAAGGGAGAGGAGCAAAATCTGAGTACTAACAATGGTATAAGCAGACATATACAGGGAATATCTTAATAGCAGTGAATCCTTTCCGGAGACTGCCACACTTATATGACATCCACATGATGGAGCAGTATAAAGGAGCAGCATTTGGAGAGCTAAGCCCTCACCTTTTTGCTGTTGCAGACACTTGTTACAGGTAAAGAGCAATCAAAACACAGTTTAGGATCAAGCTGCATCAATCAAAGAGTCATTAATTTGGTTCTTGCTGATAATTTACCAATAAAAAGATAGCATTTGTGATGTTAGCTTAGCTTAATATACCAGGGCAATGATTAATGAGCATGGAAGCCAATCCATTTTGGTAAGTGGAGAGAGTGGAGCTGGTAAAACAGAGACAACAAAAATGTTAATGAGATATTTAGCTTTCATGGGGGGAAGATCTAATACAGAAGGAAGAACTGTAGAACAACAGGTTTTGGAGGTGAGTTTAAATTTATAGTGCTTACATTTTATTTGTCACTTTTAACTCCATTAAATCATAGATGTAGTGATCTTTTCTCCTTTTCAGTCCAATCCAGTGTTGGAAGCATTTGGGAATGCCAAAACTGTCAAAAATAATAATTCAAGGTAAACTATATAGACAAGTTCCACTGTCATTTTATTTCCAGTCATAAACTCCTTTTCAGTTGTTCTCACAAACTTATTTGAGACTATGGCAGTCGTTTTGGTAAATTTGTTGAAATACAATTTGACAAGAATGGAAAGATTTCTGGAGCTGCTATCCGTACATATCTCCTTGAAAGGTCACGAGTTTGCCAAGTTTCTGACCCAGAGAGGAACTATCACTGCTTTTACATGCTTTGTGCGGCACCACCAGAGGTGACTTCTCAAAAAATTTGGTGAAAAAATTGTAACGTCCTCTGTATTTATATCTTCCCGAAAGAAGAAAAGTTGGCAATACAACTTTACAAGATTTAACTGTTAGAACTTTCACCATAGGATGTCAAAAAGTACAAGGTGGGGGATCCTAGGACATTTCACTATCTTAATCAATCAAACTACTATGAAGTAGCAAATGTGGATGATGCAAAAGAATATCTAGAGACCAGAAATGCAATGGATATAGTAGGCATCAACCAGGATGAGCAGGTTTTGGTCCAAAGCATCAGTTTCTTCACATATCCATGAATGAGTGATTCCCTTTATCCCTTCTGATATTTGATCAAGGAATGTTCTTCTTCTACAGGATGCCATTTTCCGTGTGGTGGCTGCAATCCTCCATCTTGGAAACATCGACTTTGCCAAAGGGAATGAAGTTGATTCTTCCAAATTAAAAGATGAGAAATCAATCTCCCACCTTCGTACCACTGCAGAGCTACTTATGTAAAAACTTTGATCCATCTGTCAAACTCTTGTAATTTGTATCGTTGTATGATTAATCTCTGGTGCCTTTAAACATGTTCATATTCAGGTGTGATGAGAAAGCATTGGAAGACTCACTTTGCAAGCGTGTCATAGTTACTCCTGATGGTAACATCACAAAACCACTAGACCCTGACTCGGCTGCTCTGAGTCGAGATGCTTTGGCAAAGACTGTGTACTCTAGGCTGTTTGATTGGTAAGAAAATGAGAAGCACAAACTTGCATTTTCAGACAACGATTGAGATGATTTAAAATCATTCTTGAACTATGGCAGGATTGTGGACAAGATAAACAGTTCAATTGGTCAAGATCCCAATGCAGCAAGCTTAATAGGAGTCCTTGACATTTATGGATTTGAGAGCTTCAAAATCAACAGGTAAATAAAGAATTTATCAAATTCAGATCAAATATTTTTACATATTCATATTAAAATCTCATTCTCTGCTTCATTTACCAGTTTTGAGCAACTATGTATCAACCTAACAAATGAGAAGCTGCAACAACATTTTAACCAGGCAAGGCTACAACTTCTATATACAGTTTAAACATTATTATACTGTAAGAGTGCGAATAACGTTATAAAACAAAATGCATCATTCTGAACAGCACGTATTTAAGATGGAGCAAGAAGAATACACAAAGGAGGAAATCAACTGGAGCTATGTAGAATTTGTGGATAATCAAGATGTTCTGGATCTTATCGAAAAGGTAATCAGTGACTCACATTGCTTATCCAAGACCTTTTCTACCAGATAACATATTTACATGTCCTGCATGCAGAAACCGGGGGGAATCATTGCGCTTCTTGATGAAGCTTGGTATGCCATTTTCTTTCTTTAAATACTGTGTATTGGTTTTAGTGAAAAATAGATTCAAAATATCCTTGTGAAAGAATTTCTTAATAGAGAAATTCTCACATTTCATATTTCCTGCAGCATGTTCCCCAAGTCAACCCACGAGACATTCGCACAGAAGTTGTATCAGACATATAAAGGACACAAGCGCTTCAGCAAGCCTAAACTTGCTCGAACAGATTTCACAATTAACCATTATGCTGGAGATGTAAGATAAAAACTAGCATCATTACTTGGCCATCCAGTCACAAATGTAAAACTGTTAATTTTTTGGTTGCACAACCGTTTGATACACAGGTCACGTACCAAGCAGATCAGTTTCTTGATAAAAATAAAGATTATGTTGTAGCAGAGCATCAGGCTCTTTTAAATGCCTCCAAGTGCTTATTTGTGGCAAATCTTTTCCCTCCATTACCTGAAGAGACATCAAAGCAGTCAAAATTCTCTTCCATTGGCACACGGTTCAAGGTAAAAAAAAATTATTGAAGGCAAATTCCATCTGTTTCTGGATTTTCTTCTCGGCCCATGACTTGCTTCTGAATCTGTTCTTGTCATCCAGCAACAACTACAATCTCTAATGGATACATTGAACACAACAGAACCACATTACATCAGATGTGTGAAACCAAACACAGTTTTGCAGCCTGGAATATTTGAGAACTTCAACGTTTTAAACCAGTTGAGATGTGGGGTGTGTTATCTTTTCCCCTCTCATTCTTGTAATATAACACTATCTGTTATGTTTCAGAAATTTCTTCAACCAATGACACTTACCTCACCGGCAACCCTGCAGGGCGTACTTGAGGCAATTCGGATAAGTTGTGCTGGATATCCAACGAAACGAACATTTGATGAGTTCCTTGATCGTTTTGGAATGCTAGCCCCTGATGTCCTAGATGGGTATGCAACATTCCTTTCTTCTACACGAGATGAAAAGAAACCTTTTACAGGAACTATGAATCAAGTGAAGAATACAAACATTGCTGTGTCAAATTACTTGAAGCATCACCTGAAGATACTGATACATTGAGCTTCCTATCAGACCCCTAAGATAACTGTTTGTTTCTTTTGTGCAGATCTGATGAGAAAACAGCATGTGTTGCCATATGTGATAAGATGGGATTACAGGGCTATCAAGTAAGTTTAAAGGCATCAATATCCTCATATTTTTCCATGCTTTGAGCCTTAATAAATACCCCCCCCCCCAACTGTTTCATATAGATGGGGAAGGCAAAGGTATTTCTCAGAGCTGGTCAGATGGCTGAGTTAGATGCACGAAGAGCAGAAGTCTTAGCTAAAGCTGCTAGATGCATACAGAGACAAATCCGAACACATTTGACAAGAAAAGAGTTCCTCACTCTGAGAAAGGCCACAATTCATATCCAAAAATTATGGAGAGGTTACCTTTCTTCACAAAATGAGTTGTAAACACATGTACTTAAACCGTAATCAGGGTATAACTTTGATTTCGACTATTTTTTGTTTTCTTCATTATTTCAGCAAAACTTGCCCGTAAACTTTATGAGCATATGCGGAGGGAAGCAGCTTCTATCCGCATGCAGAAGCATGCACGTGCACATGCAGCAAGAATGCATTATACATCATTGCAAGCATCAGCAATAGTTATTCAGTCAGGCTTAAGAGCAATGGCAGCACGAAATGCATACAGGCACAGACGAAGAACAAAGGCTGCAATCAAAGTTCAGGTAAAGACAGAATCCTTATTTCTGGGGATAAGGCCCCACATGGATATTTAACAGCAACATAGGTCATTACATGCATAATGAAATTGAGAACTTCTTCGTTTCCTTTCCCAGACACAGTGGAGAAGAGTCGACGCTTTTTCTGCTTACAAAAAGCTGAAGAAGGCAACTATCGCACTTCAGTGTCTCTGGAGAGCCAAAGTAGCTAGGAAAGAGCTCAGAAAGCTACGGATGGTGAGTGCTATTTCTTCTCATATATATGTATATATATTCTTTTTTCTGGAACTTGTCAACCAATTATTTTTTAATTATTCTGTATGACATATTTCAAAACTAGAGGCATGCTAATAAGAAACTACTGTGCAGGCTGCAAGGGAAACAGGGGCACTTAAGGAGGCAAAGGACAAGTTGGAGAAGCGGGTTGAAGAGCTTACATGGCGACTAGATTTTGAAAAGCACTTGAGGGTATGGGCATTAATCAACTGGTTCTACATGATAACATTAAATGGCTTAATGTTACTTGATGAATAACAGTCAAATCACATTGCTTGTTCTTCGTTCAATGGAAATAGGAGATTTAAGTTACACAATGTAGGATACAGGTCAAATGAAATAATCTTGATGAAAATCTTGCAGATTGATCTTGAAGAAGCTAAAGGGCAAGAAATTGCTAAGTTACATAATGCTTTACAAGAAATGCAAAGTCAGCTTGATGAAGCCCATGCGAGAATTATACACGAGAAAGAAGCAGCAAAACTAGCAATTGAATCAGCACCGCCAGTTATCAAAGAGGTACCTGTTGTGGACAACACCAAGCTTGAGCTACTGACAAATAAAAATGTGGCGCTAGAGGTAATTCCAAAGCCTTGTCTGTTGTCTCCTTGATATTGAGGATTATTTACATTCAGCATTAAGAAGGTGGAATGGCAAAATTATTAGTGTGATGCACTGTCAAAACCACATTCACATTAAAGCATGAAGTGTGTATAAAATTTCCTGGAAACTCAATATGGCGACAATAATTTTTTAGCTCTGAAAATGCAGAGTGAAGTAGAAGAGCTGAAGAAGAAGATTGAAGAATTTGACGCAAGGTGTTCAGACACGGAAAAAGAGTCTCAAGCAAGGCTGAAAGAGGCAGAAGAAGCACATATGAAAGCAACACAACTTCAGGAGACTATTGAAAGGTATTCAAATAATAACTGATCACAAAAAACATTGCCACCATTATTGGCTGACTTTGATTGTGTTTTCTTTTTGACCATAGATTAGAGTCGAATTTAGCAAACCTTGAGTCTGAGAATCAAGTTCTACGCCAGCAGGCTTTGGTTGAATCAAAAAATGAGGAACTCTCCGAGGAGCTTAAAACGTGAGATGTGACCATATATTTTTTTATTTTTTGCACTATCTAATATTATTATTCTGCTTGAGAAATATTAAGAATCCAAAGACAACCATCAGAATATGGTATAACTTGAATGTAGCTACTTCAAAAAGTTTTAGACATCAATAAGATCCCTTCCAGGGCTTCATACTTTGCTGGACATCTGTTACTTTGCATTTGGTACCCGTCAATCCATAGATATTCGGAATTATTAAATGTGTTCAGACTTTAAGTTAAGATTTGAAGATCTCCTATGACATAATATGTGTATAAAAGATCTTTGTAATTCCATAACAAAGGTGATGATATTCTTTATCACAGCAACGCGTTAGATTTGGAAAGGAACATTGACACAGCACACATAAAGCTGAAACAATTATATATACACCCATGAAATTCTGAGATCTTTCTTCTATCTCCAGTCTCAAGGAGCAGATAGCAAATCTAGAATCAGAAAATGAAGTTCTCCAGCAAAAGGCAGCAGCTGCTGTGGAGCAGAAGGTTCATCCGGAAAAAATAGAAAAAGATGATCAGGAAGCTGTTATTCCGCAGAAAATTCAACAGAATGATACCTCAGATACAATAATTTCGCAAGTCAAGGTACACCGCTTTAACTTTTCTCATAGAAGTATTTCATTATGTGACACTGTCTATTATGGTGCTGCAGAATTTGGATAATGGAAACCAAATGGCTGAAGAACACCAAACAAGAAAAGTATTACAAATTCACATCATTTGTTCTTTTAAGAATTTCTAGATAACCACTTGATAATGGTATGCTAATTTTAACGTATAAATTGTTTTCAGGATCCAAGACAACCAGCTTCCTTCCTTATAAAGCAAAGATCACTTACAGACAGGCAGCAGGTATGTCCTCAAAAAATAAAGCAAGCAGTTGCACAAAGATAAATGGAATATTACAATTTTCATCTCTTTGTTAACAGGAGAGTCATGATGCACTGCTCAAGTGTCTTGCAGAGGAAAAGAGATTTGAGAAAAACAGGCCAGTTGCTGCTTGTATTATCTATAAAGCACTTCTTCAGTGGAGATCCTTTGAAGCAGATAAGACACCTATATTTGATAAAATTATTCACAAAATCCGATCATCTATAGAGGTAGTATACCCTAATGCATAAAGAAACATCAAGAAATTTGAAAACCAACCATATCCATTCCTACCTAACTGTAATTCCATTTTGTGTTCTAGCGGAGTCAAGAAGGAATCAATGACCTAGCATACTGGCTCTCAACAACTTCAACATTACTGTTTTTCCTACAAAGCACACTCAAGGCCAGCAATACAACTAAGGCAGCATCTCGTAATCGAAACTCGCCTGCTACTTTATTTGGCAGAATGGCACAAGTAGGCTTCCAAAACCGCAAATTTTCAGTGCATTAAATCAATTATTTAATGTAATGGTTCTTGTTATACAATTTAGGGCTTGCTTTCATCCTCTATGGGCATGGGGGTTTCAAGTGGCTACAGTGGAATGGTGGGCAAGCCAAATGAGCAATCTAAAGTAGAAGCCAAGTATCCAGCTATTCTATTCAAGCAACATTTAACAGCATATGTTGAGAAGATATATGGAATGATCCGTGACAGTTTAAAGAAAGAGATCAGTCCATTCCTAAATTTGTGCATTCAGGTTGGCATCACATTATAGAAATCATCTAAAATTAAAGCAGAAGATTATATCTTGCTCGATTAAATTTTTCCTGTATCACCATTGACAGGCACCAAGATCTATAAGAACCAGATCGGTACGAGGATCATCAAGAAACATCCACTCAAATATAGTTGCAAAACAACAGGCATCAAATATGCACTGGAAAAGCATTGTCAATAAGTTAGACCACACCTTGGGTATATTGTCTGACAACCATGTAAGTATGAAATACTCACCTGCTTTTCATGGTTTTTCCTTATTAAAGAAGAGGTTTTACAATTTCCTATACATCTTGTGACTTCAGGTTCCTTCCATGATTACAAGGAAGATTTTTAGTCAGGTGTTCTCTTTCATGAATGTTCAGCTTTTCAATAGGTGAGAAGATATTCAATTCAACTACACCAGGAAACTTAAAAGTAGTAAATTCAAATTCTAGTTTATAGCAAATCACATAAACTGACAAAAACTATGAACTGGCAGTTTGTTGCTTCGTCGTGAGTGCTGTTCCTTTAGCAATGGAGAGTATTTAAAGGCAGGCTTGCATGAGCTGGAACAATGGTGCATCAAAGCAACTGATCAGGTAATCTTACATTTTTGCAATAACAAATGCCTAGACTAGAAAGAAAAGAACAGAAAAGCATTCATTTTGTACTTCAACTCTTTCCATCTTGCAGTTTGCTGGATCTTCTTGGGATGAACTCAAACACATACGCCAAGCTGTGTGCTTTTTGGTATAGTTTCTTGGACCAAGATTACGCACTCCACCATCCTTTTCCCCCTTTCCTCAAGGTTTTATTTTAAAAATGCTTCTTTATGCAGGTTTTGCATCAAAAGACACAAAAATCTTTGGATGAGATAACAAGTGAACTCTGTCCGGTAATTCAACTGACTCTTTTATCAAAAAATGCCATAGCTTGCTCTCAATAAAATGATCATCGATTGAGAAAAGGGACCTCACTAATTCTTTTATAAAAAATACCATAGTTTGCTCTCAATAAAGTGATCATCAATTGAGAAAAAGGGCCTCTAAACATATATAATTTTCTCATTGGCCAAAAAAACAAATATAATTTTCTCCTTGATTCTATTTGAATAAGAATTAATTGTAGCTTTTTATTTAAAATTAATTGTTTCATCTAAGATGGCTATAAATCTTATTACTGCAATGATGTGATCTATCATTTCTTGCTTCATTGGTTATTGTTTTGGTTCTTGTATCAGGTGTTAAGTATTCCACAAATATATCGCATTGGAACTATGTTCTGGGATGACAAATATGGAGCACAAGGGTTATCTACAGAAGTAAGACCTTGACTTTTTGTTCAGATTTAGTACTGCACGTTTTTGCAAATATACTTCATTCTCAGATTGATTCTAAGAAATGAGTTACTGAAATAGGAAACCTTTTCTCAACAACTGGCACACCAAAATTTTGTCCGTTAATTGATGGAAGCAAGATCCCCAAAACACCCAAGGTTTTTAAACAGGTTACTAAACTCAAATTCAAACGACACCGTAAATGAAGCACAAGTTTACTGATTTGCATCATAACTAATTATCATCATACAGAAAAAGAAATGGTAACGAGGGAACGATATAGAAAATTTTACAAGTAATCCAGTCTTAGAGCTCAAGAGTACCAATCCAACTAAAAAGAAAATTTCTTGATGCCCAAGCAAGTAAATCTAGATTTTTTAGATTCTAAATTAATCAAGAATCAACACAATTAACATACGCATCATCACTACATCCTGCATGAGATACCCTTTATACAAAATCATAACTTAGCGTGTTTCTTAACTTCTCTTTTTCCAGGTAATTAGCAGAATGAGAGTGCTTATGGCAGAAGACTCCATAAACATACCCAATAACTCCTTCCTTCTCGAGGTGGATTCCAGGTAATTCGTTGTTAATAAACATTTCAAGTCTTTTCCAATTTCTCCTTTTAAACTTCGTTCATCACTGAAAAGTACGAACATGGAATCCCATGTAAAAATATAAAATTCTAATGTGGGATTTACACGCATCTAGCATTATCCAATCTTATAAACAAGCTTAATTATGTAAGAAACTTGAGTTCCACGTTAAAGTTGTGAGATTCTAATGCGAGACACATATGAACCATAAGTTATTTAAACTGATAAGCTAGATTTTAGTTCCTTTTTTTAAAAAAAAAAATCAAATTAACCCAGAAAACCCTTCTTTTTTCTTTATTAATCGTTAGCATTGGTTTATTGTACAAATTTCAGCATACCTTTCTCAATGGAGGAGATGTTCCGTTCCATGAGCGACATCCGCCTATCAGATATCGATGTGGATCCACCAACAATCCTTCGACAACGGTCTGACTTCCAATTCTTATTGCAGCAGATGGATGGCGAGTCTCAATGAGATGCTGAAAGTTTTGGTTTTGATGTATAGCTATAGTTTTTCTCTTAGAAAAAAAAATGTGTGAACTGGGTTCATGTGTTCACTCAAAGGTAAGGTTTGTTCTATACTTGTAGGACTCAATGTATAGAGCAGACAGTGAGTATGCATGCACCTGCACATCAAAGTTTTTTTTTCCCATTAATTTTTGGGTTTGGTGTGGAGAGAGTAAATTGAGTGGTGAGGAATTGTAATTATTTATTTTTGAACATTTCAATTTTTTATTTTCAATTATTTTTTGGGCAAGTTGTATTCTTTAATCTTTTTGTTCATGTAAGGCTTCCCATGATACAAGACCTCAGTGAAATTTATCATGCATAATCTGCAAATACGTATGAAATGGAGAAAATCTTGGTTTTTATTCTCCTCAAGCTATATCATTTTTTATGTCAAATGCATCAAGCCGTACGGGGGTGATGAGAATGCTTTTCTTTTTCCTGTTCAATTCCACTTAATACTCGGTGATTATGACTTGTCTCACATCAGTAACAGATTCATATGGCCCATTTCTGCTCTCTCCTCGTAGAATTCATATTACTTGTATATTTATTGATAGTTAAATTAAATATACATTTTACTCTAGTAGCATGTGTCATTGAAATAAAAATAGTGCATATTGAATCAAAATTATATTTATATTTATATTTATATATAAAGCGTTGTGGATATGGATATACATGGTCAAATGCCGAAACGACAGTGACGAACTTACCATCTTTCTCTCGCGCTCAATTCAACAATGAGTGGATACGCTTTGCCGTTACCCAAATTGGCACTTCCCCGCATTACCCACAGTAGCTTCTCCTTCACTTTTCCTATTTCTGTAATTCAATTTCGTTGCTCCATTAGCCTTCGCGCTGGAAATCCCTCCACCTTGTTATGTAGTCACCAAGCTAAGGCCAATGCTGAGTCCTCTTCCACTTCCGTTTCCGCCCAAGACGGGGAGCAAGAGGAAGAAGAAAGCTTTCAAGTGTTGACGGCTCTGAAAAGCGATTACAATGACATAATGATTGTCGACACCCCCAAGTCTAGAGTGCTACTCCTTGATTCCTCTCGTATCTCTCTCTCTCTCTCTCTCTCTCTGAGAGTCTTATGAGTTCTTCAAACTGTATGGACGCTCTCCATTTGAGAGCAATCCAAATGGGGTTCCTAAATCTGTTGCAATTATAACTTGGAAAGCATGTGAACAAACCATGGAAATTAAAACATCTCTCTTTTATATTATTTTGAATTGTACTTAATGTGTTAAGGATGAATAATCTGTACGAATTTCTCTTCTTTGTCGCAGATAACGTTCATAGCATTCTTTATAAGGAGCAAAAATGGACAAAATCCTATTGGGTATGTTAGTTTTCCTTCTTTATTTTAGTATTTAGTATTTAATTGTGCATATGATGTTCATTGATCAAAACATAGACTTTACGCATTGTTAGCTATATAAGTCTCATCGTTTCTGAAATCTATAACTTACGTAATGTAAATGAGTTTGTGTCTAATGATGTATTTTTATATTTTTGCTCATTTTGGTAATGATGTGTTTTTTTCCATTAAACAGGATGAGTTTGCTAGCTTGCCAGCTATAGTTCCAAAAGGTCCCATCGCTATCTTAGGTTTGGTAATTCATTTGTTTTTATGATGACATAGATATTTCACAAAATTTATAGTTAATGATATTTACAAAATAGGTGTCCCTTTACGTAATATCATATTGCTTCTAAATCTTTCAGGGTGGTGGAACTGCTGCTCATTTGATGCTTGACTTGTGGCCTTCGCTGCAGCTTGAAGGGTGGGAGATTGATCAAATTGTAATGAATTTTACTTTTCTGTAATGTACTTTTTTTAAAAAGAAAAAAATTTGGATGCAATTTTCATGACTCAACCCTTTGTTTATTTGTGGGTTCAGCTCCTCTCTTTAAAGCAATGAGAAGATTCACTCTATTACATAGTTGAATGGTTTAGGGTATTGATATCATTGCCTTAGAGGCTACTCAACATGAAAGTAATCTGTTTGCCTCACCAAATGACAACATTCTCTTTGAGGATTTTCTTTCTCTGTGATGGGCTTGTTTTAGATAAACTGCTTGGATAAAAAAGATAGAGCAATCTGTTGTATGTTGTCTAGCAATATAGCATGCCATCATCATAAAGCAGCTAAATCTAATTACTAGTTTTACACCTTTATGAACTAAAGCTAATTATAATATATGGATTTGAAGGTAAGTATCTTCTATTTGAAATTTGATATAGAGTACTGTTTCTCCAAGCAACTTGGGACATTTACTTAGTATACAGCAACTCTGGCTTAGTCTTAATGATCTGTTCATCAATTTCACTACTCTTAATAGACCTCTAAAAAGGAACTCTAGTTGATAAGTTCTCCTCTGCAGACTTGATGATGGTAATATCTTTTCTGTACCTTATTGGTCTCGGTTGATGATACACTAATTTTCCTTTCTGTTTAATCAATATGATTGCATAATAAGTAAATTTCATTGATCCCTGATGCATGTATCCTGACCAAACTTTTATTTTCCCTGAAAAACAAAATGATTTAGTTGATTGATAAAGCAAGAGATTATTTTGGTCTTTCTGATCTGGAGAAAACAACAGAAGATGGTGGCATACTGAATGTTCATATTGGTGATGTCTTCATTCCATCAGAGAATTTGCGAGGAAGATATGCTGGTGAGTCATTCATGTCATTTTGTCAAGTTTATCTAGTTCATTGCCGGTTTTTTATATTTTTATCTATCAAATTAAACCTTTTGCTCCTACCTTTGCGTAATTGTGTAATCAATTGTCTATTTTATGCTTCTGAGTAAACAATCTTTCTATCTGCTTGGTATTCTGCTCTTCCTGTCTACTTATGCCTTGGAACTAAAAGAAAATAACAGTGAAGTTAAATGGTATTCACAATATAGATGTAATGAAGAACATTTGGACTATGATGTGAGTGCATCTTAATTCATGCCATACATTTTTGAGACTGCTTTTCTCTACTCCTTGTTTATTATTTTTTGGAAGTAAATCTGTTACTGTTGACCACCCACCAACATATGTTTGACCATTTCTCAGGCATTGTTGTTGACTTGTTCTCTGATGGAAAAGTTTTGCCTCAGCTGCATGAGGTATGCAGTTATTTTCAGCACACTGATTGGCATGGTTTAAGTGATTATGAAGTTCTTCTTGGCCAACCAGCATTATCAGATGCTTAGGATGATAAAAAACAAGAATTTTATCCTGCAGAAAAAGGAATTCTTTCTGTCTCTAGTTTTGTTTCAACCTCTTTCTCTCTTAAAATATGAAAATATGAGATGAAAAGTTTTTTCGACTGCTGATCATGGAATCTCAAAGTGGATATTAAGCCTTAAATGTTCTAGAACCTATTAATATTAAGATTTTCTGAAGTGTAAATGGACAAATAGAGGCTTTATTTTCTTGTTTGATTACGCTCTTTTTTCTTAGTTTTCTTGCAAAAAGGCATTGAAAAACAACATTACACAGTAATCTTGTACCTTTTCGTAGCATGCTAGCATTATATTTCACATTTATTTGTCTTTCACAGGATAGTACTTGGTTGGAATTACATGATAGATTGATACCTGGTGGTCGATTTATGGTGAATTGTGGTGGCATTGATGGAGGAGCAGATGCATCGGATGCAAGTGCTGACTCAGTAACTTTATCAACTGATAGAATATGGTCTCAAAATCCAGCATTGAAAGCATTATCCAAAGCATTTCCTGGACAAGTATGGTTTCTGTTGTTTGTCTTTATATATGTACTGTGTTTTGCATTATCTTACGATAAGTTAATAGTACATATATGATAAGGTATACTTTTGCGCAAAATGTGCCTGAGAATAGAACAGTGACATAGTACAGGGGAGGAAATAAAAGAGAAAGGATAATTTTCTCAAAATATTTGATATTGATTCAATCTATAATGCGGGGATAACTAATTTTTTTATCGAAGCCCTGTTTATAAGCAAATAAAATAAAAATCCTAATCCTTCTAAAATACCAACGCCTTTGCTGATAATTCTAAAATTATCCCAATTAAATAAGTACAAAATCATAAATCTTGAATAATGATTAAACAAAATTAAAAAGTAAACAATAATTTTTCTCTCATCCTGCATCAGTTAGCTATTATCTTTGACATGGTATCATATCCTCTATGACAAGTGGTCAGAAGTTCAAACCTTGCATCCCCTCCCCTCAATTTCTTTATTTTTTTCTTTTTCTTTTTTTTGTTATTGGTCCAAGGTGATACTTGGTTGTTGAAGACACAGCACTAAGAGCTTAAGATGGAGGGTAGAACTTGCAACAAATCAGAGTCTAGGCCTGCTCTTAAAGAAAGCAAATGCAAGAACTAGAAACGAAGGCAACACACTCTTAAAGCACTTTCCTAGGTCCTACAAAATTTACATCCCAAACTCAACAAGGAACAACTACAAAAATACAAGAATAATAGACTTACATGGAGCGGCAACACACCTCTCAACCCTCTCAGAGGATTAAGTCTTCCAAGCTCTTCTTCCTTCAATATTTGACCCCAATTTCTTTAATTAAAATTTTCAGCACAAGATATGATAAACTTGTGTTTTGCCCACACTTCAAGCCCAAAAAGCTTTCATGTGACAGGGCTTGTTAGATATTAATTAATTAAATCAATCTTGAGCCTTTAAACTTAGTTGACTCACTATGTTATTTGTAATTCCTTAATTTATTTTTCTCAAGAATGCTTACAATTTGTGTTTGACTTGATCAGTTGAGTTGGAAGAGATTACCGAAGGAAAATGGTGAAAATTTTATGGCACTTACAGGACCCTTTCCTGATTTGCAATCATGGTTTGCCAGTCTCCCATCTCCTCTGAACACAAATGTGAAGCATTGGAGACCCTGTGAGCCTGTTTCTAAAGTTTGAACTTAAAAGCTCATAGTGAATTAAAAATAAGTTCTGTGGGGTGAGGTGTAATACTACATTGAAAACTTAAATTCCAAGTTTGACTTGGTTGTAAAATTGCCACATGCCTTGTTTATGAAATAGTGCAGTTGATCTTCTGATTTTCTGTGAAGGATCCTGAATTCCTGATTTAGCAGGTAGATGTAGATCAAGTGCGAGACCGATTATATTCAATATGTAGGATAGTGAGAGATTTTTATTGAGTCATTATTTGAAATTTTAGGTATTTTTCAGTTATATTTTTGCTTGAAATGAAAATAAAATGGAGTAGAAAAGTGGTTTCCAGTCTTCCAGGATTCGGTAAACACTAAACAACCTCTATATGCAAAGGCATGACACAACTAGACTTTGACTCAAGAGGAAGTAGTTCTGGTTTGATTTTCAGAAGATGGAAAGGCATGGAAAACTAGCCATCATAAATCATCAATATATCATATCAAATCAAAATCGTTTCACACTGTTATTTTACTATTTATTTTCAATTTGACTGTTCTTTTAAATTTATCGATATATCATATTCTTTTCAACTTGCAATCCAGGATGGCTGTTGTTGTTTTCTGTTGTCATCTAGTTGTAAGGTATGAAATAAAAGTTACAAATTGGACGATATGAGATTTATATGGCTTTAGAGTTTCCAATTTAATGGGCTAGCTTTTTGACTCGGGTTCTGTCAAAGATTATGCAAAAGAAGGATTGCCCTCAGATAGTTCTCATCATATAGTAGGGGTGCTCATGGGTCGGGTCAGGTTTGATCCCTACCCCTTGTCCGGCTCAATAATGCCCGGGCTAGTACCGGGTCAAGTATCAGGCTGGCTCGATACTATATTTTTTTTTTAAATTAACAAATAAAAAAAACTTTATTTAATAATAAAAAATATACATATTTATACTTAAAAATATATTTTTTAAAAAAATAATATTAAAAAAATAAAATTTTTAAAAATTTATGAATATTGAACCATTATACATTATTTTTACATAAATATTAAGTTAAAAAATTAATTCAAAATAAAAAAAATTGAAACATTAAAATCTTAAAAAACTTTCATAATATTTACATAGTAAATGTATTATATTATATACATAAAGAATAAAAATTTCACAAAATTAATTAATATATATGAAATAATTAAAAAAAATAAAAATAAAATAAACATATATAGGTCAGGTCGGATAGGACCAACAATGCTCGGTCCTAACCCCAGCCCGACCCAAAATTTGGCAAGACTCGGTTGGCTTGATGTGTTCTAGCTGGACTGGGCCAACTGGGCCACAAGCGAGGTTGTGTAGCTCTAATACATACTATGTCAATTCACCTCTACACTATCTCCTTTGGAATTCTTGTTAAATTTACATGTGCAGGTTGATTTCTGGTGGGCAAGAAAGTCGGGGGGAAAATATGCCTGGAAAATTGAATGTGAAAGAAAATGGCAGAAAACGGCATTCAATTTGAATGTGTCTCCAAAAGTGAAGTCAAGAAGCGGCGCTCTGTACTTTTTTTTGAGATTTAGGGGGTTATTTAGTATGAAGATTGCGCAAAAACAGGTTCATGAAGTACACAAGTTCAGCCAGTTGAAACTTGTGTGATCTCATTCACACACACACACACACACACACACATATATATATATATCAAGTTGGAAAATGCGGCTATATTATTATGATTATTATATGTTACTTTGTTTGGCTTTGTTGCAGCCAGAGCTAACCACTGATAAGGTAGAGAAATCAACTTGTATCCAAGGTGGTTTCTTGAAAGCGAATTATCTGCAAATGGGTTTATCTTATTATCATTATGACCAAAATGGCAAGCCACTCTTGGATGTAGTGTCTACCACGTTAATCATGGATCATATTTAATGAATTTGTCTTCAAAATGCCAATGAACGTTTGTCCAATAAAGATGAGGATTTTTATTTGATGTAAATACTTAGTTGGTGAGTAATATATAAATAAATACTTTGCTTTTTTAAGTCTTATGACCTATGCATGTTCTAATAAGTTTTCTTAGCGCAACTCATCTAAATTTTTATTAATGAAAAGAAGTCTTCAAAAATTTAAAGAAGTTACATTATACTCCTGGTTCTATTTATAAGAAAAAGTTTTTTTCTATTGGTAATGCTAAATATAATGGGAAAAAAAAGAGTTAATAATACATTAAATTTTTCTTTTTCAAAAATTACCCTTCATTAATAATGTGAGAGAGATTAAATATATTAGTGATTCAAATTAATATTAAATTAAATAGAGGTAATTTTGAAGATAACTTAAAATATGAGGTAACTTAATTAATTTTAACAAACAAAAATTATTTTTTTAATACATGTGAAATAGTTTTTTTTCGGAGTATTGAATAATGTGTTATTGTTAGTTCTCACCTACTTGTGAGTGTAATTTATTGATGACATAATATTACTAGTTACTTAAAAATTTAGAAAAAATTGCTCATAAAAAATAGAATAAATTATATAGACTTCTTATTAGTTTTGCTAAAATTATACACCTGTCTAACTATTTTTAAAATAAATATAAATCTCCCTGGAGTTTTGTTAAAACTATACTGACCTTTCATTTACTTTTAAAACATCTAGAAATCTCATTGAAAATATAATGGAGATTTTTGTAATTTTAAAAAAATTAATGAAGTTAATATAATTTTTTTATTTTTAAGAGAGATTCGATTATGTTTTAAACATTTTAAAAAAGTATGAAATCGATATTCAATCTATTATATAAAAGTAGAATAAGAAATACAATTACTTTACTCAATAAAATATTGATGCGACAGCTAATATGTTTTATTTTACACTTGGTCGGAAAGAAAAATCTCCATACAATTGTACGGAGTTTATGCTAGTTTTAACAAAATTTTTTAAAAAGTGTATTTAATTTATTTTTTTTATTTTGTTAAAAATAGACATAAGCTTTAGAAACAAAAGATAAGTTTATAGGCCACTTTCACTGTGTCATTTTAACATTAGCCCTAATAACGATTAGAAAGCCGCTAACATATGTTAATTCAATCAATATTTCACCACTTGTTGGCCCAAAAAGAAATTAATTTCACCCCTAATCAAGCTAAACTTGGCTTTTCTCAATTCAACTCAGTAAAACCTACTCCCTCCATTCTTTTTTGTTAGTTACTTTCTATATGTCCTTTTTTTTTTTAAATATAGATCAATTTTCATAAGTTTTTAAAATATTACTTATATTATTTTTAAAATATTCTTATTTATAAGAAAAAGAGAGTGAATTATTTATATTTATGATATTTATTAGAAATAAAGATAAGAATTATATTAATTTTAAAATAATTTTAATATTATAATAAATTTTTCTTGATTTTAATAGGTTTATCAATAGTGATTTATATTAATATTTTTAATGTTATTTTTTTGGGGGGTGACCTAGCTAGCTAGGCTTGTGTTCACATATATATATATATATATATATAGTGCTTGAGGTGGTGCCGTTAGCTTTACGAACACTGCATGACATTAATGTTTGGAGGCTTCATTATAGACATGAGAATCCTATGCCTACCCTGTTACGTTCTATACATATATTACAACAATATCATTTACTCACTCTGAAATATATATATATATATAATTAACATTAAAAATTGTCACCATTAATTAATTAATTAATATTGGTTTAACATACTCTATATTGGATCCGTACTGAATGGGCTGATTAACATTGATAATTATAGGCAGCCCATGATTAGGATTTTCCATTCATTTCGCATCAACGTGTTTGACCAGCCAACTTCTAATTAACACAAACCCACAGTCATGAGGCATTCATATATATATATATATATATATATATATGTTTGAAGAGAGAGGTTGCGTGAGAATCCCTTTGGCGTGAGAGTGAGTGAATGAATGAGGGAAACAAATAAAAGCCATCCACATCCATCCATCGATCCATTAATTTGGCTCATTTTCTTAATTGGGAATTTTTTTTACGTAATTACCGAGACCTTGATTTGTGATCGGCACGTGCTTCACCCACGACTTTCAGGGGTTTTGCATATTCTCATTTTTACCCTCACATATTTTTCGTTGTTGGACTTGTACGTGGGGGTAACATACATAACAAATCCATCATTAGGAGACACTTTCTTCGCAATTAAATTAAACCTTGAAAAATGGAAACATAATAATCACTTGATATTCCATAAGCATTGAATTGTTCCATCTTCTTTCTTATCATTATTAAATAAACTTCGATTCAAATCTCTTTTATACCCATGATTCGATTTATTTAACTATTCAACACAAAGGTTACATTAACACACAGTATTTAGTATTTCAGGCACCTATGTTGCTGGCAAATATATATACTATATATATAATAATAACTTAATTTGTTAGCTTTCACCACATTTCTCTGCATATATAACAACGGATGTAATTGATAGTTCTATATTTATTTATTTATTTGAAGACAAATTCACAAAAAGGTGGTCAAGGATATGCTGATATATATGATCCACGTATCATGCCCTAGCAAACAAACATGGTCTAAACATCAGAGAAACAAACAAAGGTTGCCTTCCTTTTTTATGGGACACACATATGCATGGCAAGCAAACATGCATCTATATAAATACCAACATAAACATAATCAACAAGCGAATACTATAGTTCAAACTTTGTATAATATATATATATATATATATAATCGGGACAAAATTACAATATAGACATTCTCAACATAAACTTGTAGGGGTTATATGGTCATTTTCTTCGGCTTCTTTAGCTCAATCCATTTTCCTTGATTTCTAATATTACCTAGGATCCGGAATCATGAATATGGCTGCATCCCAATAACCCAAACAATTCATTTAAGCTCGTGATTACTTAAATTACTCCTATTTCATTTGTTCTTGGTGAATAATGACTATAGACAGAACCCCTAGGTTTGACTCCTTACACTGAATTTGATGCAAATTCTCCTCTTTTATGAACACGATTCAAGGCTAGCCACTGGATTTTGTTGACTGCAGATTTGCAAACCCTCAAAGTGAAACTACATATTAAAAAAAATAATTAAGATCAAGCAAATTATTAATATATATTGATATATAACTAACTCTTAAGGATAACGATCGACAGGTCAAAAGAACTGTTAAGCATATATATATATATATATATATATTATAATCCTAATTAAGCACACGCACACTTGTGTACAGATTCAAACTGAGGTATAATTATAGAGTAATTAAATAATAATAATTACAATAATAAGAATGAGCTAGGTATATTGAGAATTTTGGGATGAGCTGAAATTGTATCTACATCATTTTATTCTTTGACTTGACCAGGTGTCTGTGAGTGAGGGAGTAATTTGAGGACAGCTTATAAATTTATTATATTTAACGAAGGAGAAACCAAAACCCAAGTATTTTATATTACAATAAAATAAGAAAAAAACCAAAAAGAAATTGCTAGAGTACGTAAATGTGTATATGGATTAGTAATTGACAGTTAAGCAGAATTTCTTCATTGTTATAAGGCGATTCTTAGGGGAGTAAGGTCTCCCATTCAACCAACATTTACCAGAGCCTACTTTATTATTCCACATTGCATTGATGTATACATACAACAATACAACTAAACAAAAACATAACCCTCTTGAAGAGCATATATGGTACAACTGGTCAATAGGCTACTGCTAGCTATGGAGATAATACTCTATATATAGCTCCATATATATATATATATATTATAAATTCTATTTATCAAGCATAGAGATATATTGATCACTTAGTTTTTTAATAGATTCAAGTTTTTGAAATTATCATGTTCTTCAGCTTATAAAAGAAAGTAATGTTCTTTTTTAATCATCCTATTTCATTTTTTTTAAAGGATTTAGAAGTAATTAAAATCTTAAATGTATATATATTTATGTCATAAAAGGCTTGCCTTTAAGGATCCAGATAAAAACGAGTCAGATAAAACCCAAAAACACCTCATACTCGATCATACCATGTATAAACCCACTGATATATATTATAAAACTGATAACCCTTGATTAATTACTTGTTCCTTTGGTTAATGTAATATTTATATATTTCTGTGCCCATTCTTGGTTGTCAGTCCTTGTTAGTGAAGCTAGGTTTGCACTGATCCAAATACATCTCTCTCTCTTAAAAGCCATGTCCGTGCCCTTGAAGCGAAGGAACTGAGCGGTAACGTAAGCTTCGCATCGCTGTCTGCTTTTCCTCTTCCACTTTGTCTGCTTTCCCTTGTCCTTGACAGATTCATCTCTTTCTTAACACAGTTCACAAAAGGTTTGTATTTTGCGTTCTACTCTTTTCATGACACTTTAAACCTTTCATCAATTCTGTTTCCTTTCTTCTTTTTCGGTGTCTTTTCATTTTATGAGAACCGCTGCTTTTGAGTCTTGTAGTGGTTAAGTATGACTCGGAATTTTGTGCTTCCCGAATGACTGAATCTGACTGGTCTTTTAGCTCTCGAGTCTTGAATTCAATCAGCTTCGACACATAAATATATATATTTGAGTTAAAAGCAACGAGGGTTTGCTTGTGCTCCTTTTAATTTCTCATGTAATTTCATGCAGTTTTTTTTTTTCTCCTTTAAGGGGGTGGGGTGAGGAGGGGAGGACCTAAAGTCACATAAAAATCAAACCATGATGACTCTGCATCTCTCCTTTCTCTTCCCTTTCCATGGATCCATTTCATCCATGCACGTAGCGAAAAAAAAAAGAGAGGAAGAGATCATTTTCAGGTTGTGCATGAACACACAGAGGGAGGAACGAGGTAGTTAATGGAACGAAGGGTTGTGTTCTGATGTAAACATCGTCCAAAGAGTTTCCGCTATACGATCTTCTAACAGACACCTTTAAACCAAGATGTCAGTTTTCATTCTCTGCCAAAGAGTTTTTGGGATCGATCACTGACTACTTTATCAGTTTTGGTACATCCAAATATGGTATTTTACATAGAGCAGTTCTGGTGGGGATATATCTCTCTCTTTTTATATATATATATATATATATTCTCTTTCATCCACCTTGCTTTGAGCGATATGTATTCATGAAAGTATCGCTCATTATTTATATATGAAACCCTATTTCCTTTCTTTCTCAGGAGATAATCATCAAGGATCAAAGAGGAAGAGAATGATGCAAGGAAGTGGACAAATAACAGTGCCTCCGGGGTTCAGGTTCCACCCTACAGATGAGGAGCTTCTTTACTATTATCTCAGGAAGAAAGTCTCTTTTGAAGCCATTGACCTTGATGTCATCCGTGAAGTTGATCTCAACAAACTCGAGCCTTGGGATCTCAAAGGTGTGCATAGTGCATACAAATACAGATATATATATATATATGCATCTATATCACATGTCCATTCCTTCACCAGAATAGTAAAATCACCTTCTAATCATTCTTAGGCTTTTCAATTCTCACATGATCTGCATATCATAATGGAGGTAGTATAGCTAAAAGCATGCCCTTGTGTTTGTTTGTGCTCAGCATATGTATCCATTTATGCATCCACGTATTTCATTACTTTTAATGAGGTTCTCAGTTTGCTAGATCTAGGGTTTTATTAAGCATCATATATAATTTTGTTTTTGCCCGACCCTAAGTCTTCCAGTGCAACATCTATAGGTTCACTTTTACTGCTTCAGCATGAAGAAGTAGCTAGGTAATGCTTGGAACTGGCTGTGTGTGTGCAGAAAAATGTAGGATTGGATCAGGACCTCAGAACGAGTGGTACTTCTTCAGCCACAAGGACAAGAAGTACCCCACCGGAACACGAACGAATCGGGCAACAACAGCCGGATTTTGGAAAGCAACAGGGAGGGACAAGGCTATATACCTAAGCAATTCCAAGAGGATAGGGATGAGGAAAACCCTAGTGTTCTACACCGGCCGTGCTCCTCACGGCCAAAAAACTGATTGGATCATGCATGAGTACCGCCTAGACCAAGACGATGCTGAGCTTCAGGTAACACACACATCATATATCTTCTTTGGTGTTTCTGAATATTGCCATCAGATTTTGCGAGAGACCATAAGTATATATACAAGTGATATGTTCTTATTTTTGTGAAGCAGGAAGATGGGTGGGTGGTGTGTAGGGTATTCAAGAAGAAGAACTTTAATAGAGGATTCCAACCAGAAATGGAAGAAGATGAGCAGATAATGAGCCACATGACGTCAACTAGTACTGCTTCTAACAATTGCATGAAGGTACTTGACCCATTAAAACACCACCACCTTCATCATCATAACGTTCATCAAGGACTTCTACCTTATGATGACCACTATAATAATCACAGTAATAACAATAATAATTATAATAGCTGCTTTAATGCCTCCATGCACCTACCACAGTTGTTCAGCCCAGAATCTGCAGTACCACCCCTTCCAACCTCTTCATCATCGTCTTCATCTATGAACCCCATGGACGTTCTTCACTGCTCTCACAACTTACTCAGGCTAGCATCAACCTCTCCTGGAGGACTCATTAGTAATCTCATGCAGCAACAGCATGGTGATCAGAGACTGAATGGAGACTGGTCATTCTTGGACAAGCTCTTAGCATCGCAACAACAACACCCAGTGGTGCCTATGGGTCCTTCTTCTTCTTCAGCCCACAAATTTCCATTTCATTACCTTGCTTGTGATCAGAGTAACATCATGAAGTAATCTATCAAGTCTCCTTTTGTCTTGAATTTATGGATTAATTGGCCCCGCCAGTTGTATTGAAGTCCTGTCAGATACTTGTTGAAATTCTGCTATTGATTATCCGGTTGTTGATTTTGAGTAATGAGTACTATATCAACAGTGTGTATGTGTGTGTGTCTATTTGTGAGAGAGAGAGAGCTTTAAAGTGTCATCGCCATCGATACCACAAAAATGTGAGAGACTACCAAACGAGATACCCCAATCATGATGATCCTTAAGAATTTAGTCCGACTTTTGTCTTGCGGTCATGCAGTGTCCAAATAATTTATATGTTCGCACCTTAAGTAATGCAACCTTTTATAATTCGGTTAGTAATAATTGATCCTTGCATGCCAAACAAAAAAACGTTTGTTTAATGAAAGCTAGGCAGGGGTTTTTGTTTTGTTCCTTAAGTAAGTAGTTTGAAAAATTTAATTCTTAAGCATTTGTCATATAAAATAAATCTAGTTAGAAGGGATCTATTCTTTATCCTCAGTATCTCGAGAAAGATCAATTCTCAATGCCGCTAAATGATATTTCTAGTATAAGAATTTGCTTTTATTTATTTATTTATCCATATTTACAGTAGGTGTTAATTATAAACAGTCCTGACACTTCCGACTTAATTAGTACCAATATTTTTGAAAATATCATGAGTGTATCATCACTTATTTGGTTCATATATATATATATATATTACAATGTATTGTATATAAGCTTACATGTAAAAGTTCACTTATATATTATCATGATATATAAACTAATCAAACCTTGGGAGTTTATCAAAATTAATTTCTCATTCTAACCTTTACTTGGGCTGATAGGTTTATTAAAAAAATTGATAAACAGTATAAAATGAAACCTACGACAATATAAACGGTCCGAGCCATTAATTTTTTCTTTTTTTTCAAATTCGACCCACTAATTTGATCCCATGTTGACGACCCTAAGCTAAAGATGAGAAATGGGTAGAATCTGCTTTAGCGTTGGATGGTTTAAACGTTCACATATATACTTAGTACATAGAAAAAGTAAGAAGAATAAATTCATCGCCATTTCCCTTTTGCTACTCATTGTTCTTGTGGTGGCATCGGGTTCCTCAAACTAAATATATATATATATATATAAATATATATATATATATTAGTTGAAGAAAGGTATATGCTGATATATGCCGAATAATAAGGACATGTACATAACTCTAGATCCCAACGATCAAATATATTTGATGCATTTCTAAAAGAAAATATTGTTTAGACTATGGTTAGGTCGAATAAAAGAGAATCAAAATCTCTTGAGCAATTAATGTTTCAAATGCAAATCTTGCGAATAAAAAAAATACACTATGAAAAACTTCTCCCAACTCAGAGCCCAATACATCTTGAATTCAGATTAATTAGTGATATCGAATATTGAATGGTTCTCATAAAAAAATATATTATTTTTACTCATCTTTTAAATTTTTAATTGTTAATTATTCAATTGAGCTTCTGGTTTATTTATTCTAATATCTAAAAGGGGGAGTCAAACTTTTATGAAAATGACATGCAAATCAAAAAATAATTATATAACAATATTATGATGATATATATATATATATATTAATCATATATAATAGTATAATATGCGAACAATGCATGAGTTTTAAAGTTTTTTGGCCAAAAACATGATTTTTAAAGTTGAATGCACAAAAATGGCAAAAAAAAAAAGTTCAGTGCACAAAATTTTGATAAAAAAAATAATGAGACAAATATATATATATATATATATAGCACAAAAAAAATTGGTGCAATAGAATATCTCAAACCTCAAGCATCATCAATCAATTAGTCCACACCGCAAACAACTAAAAAAAGTCATATTAATTAAATGTTGAGGAAAAGTTTTTTACAAATAAATAAATGTTGAGCAAAAGGTGTTCGTTCATTCCCTGGTCGATCCTGACATTCCTCGACAAGTTAACTGTTAACTGATAGCTGCTTTTATAATTACTGTCTCCGTTTCGAAAGATATTTTACAAACTTAGCACTTTAAAGAATCTAAATTATGATGAAAATGACATTCAACTTTTGAAGTAACGAATTATGTGAGACTTCTTAAATCTTTTTTGTTTCTTGTATGATTATGGATGCCACACCTTCACCGTGCAGATCCTTTACAGACTTGTGTGTGTATCTTTATCTTTTATATAGAGAGAATGTGCAGGTTAATTTTTGGAGATTAATTTTTGTACGTAGAAAAGCTAAATATGTCATTTTCCCTAGTTAGCAAGTAGCAAGTTTATTTTCAATACGTGCTCAATGTAGACTTAGAAGCTATTGAATTGGTAGCCTAGTGGGGATGATCTAAGCCTTATTAAAGAAGAATATAGGATCTCCCACGTGGTGTGAAATCAAATTTCTTTACTTTAGTCCTAAAACTATCTTCACACTCTATCTATCGTAAGTTGATAAATTAATTAATATCAATAATTAGGTAATTAATTTAGAACTATATATTCATATAATACCAACAAATAAAATAAAATGTAATCTCAACATTATTTAAACTTGTGGGTCCTGATGTTTCAAATTGGATCCTAGTTTCTTTTTTGTTTTTTATGAACAAAAAAATTTTAGATAAATTGAGTGCTAAAAAATCATGAGGGATATGATAAGCCTCAAATTGAATCTACTTATTTGCATGAACTGCATAGTGTGGGAATGCGATTAAAGAAATGGCCATGGCCCATCATTACAAAGGGCCAATGTTATATTGAGGGCTCTACATGTAGTACATCTTAACTTTTCTTTTCCTTTCTCCTTTTTTTTGGGGGAAAAATTGAGTAAGCTATATTCCATGAACTTAATAGAAATGAACCTTTGTGATAATTGTTCTAAAAGCAGATTATTTAATTTTTTTAAGTATTTTTTGTACTTTGGTTTTAAAAAATTAATGTAAAATATTTTTTTGGATTAATATAAAATGAATATATCAAGTTATACTATTTATAATATAAGTCACAAGCAATAAAACTCATCTTAGAGTCTATACAATACATGAGAAACATATCTAGTTATATCTAAAGACCTAAATGCTAGAATATTTATATTAGAAAAATCTTAAAAATCAGAATCATTTTTAAGAACCAAAAGTACTGATATAGGACTGGCTATTAAACTTAAAAAAAAAGTTATTATTAAATTGTATGAAAGTTACAATCTTAATTAAGTACACTATTTTTTAAAAAAATTTAATAATGAACTTTGTTGAAACACTAATTTTTTGGACCCAATCCTCTATTAACTTAAAATATATAAATTTGTATTATATTTTAAAATGCACAGATAAATAAATTTTATTTTTGTTAGATTCAACAAAAAATGTCTTACTCCCAAAATTTAAAGGACATATATGCATATTTTTTAAAATAAAAATACATTCACATAGTTTTAATGAAACAAAAAAAGAAACTATATATGTTTATTTGTTTTTGGTTACAAAAAGAGGGTTTGAATCCTATTCCTCTTGTCCCCCACTCCATCCCTAAATTAGCTTCTTTGTAAAGCTCGCAAATCATCTACAAATCATTGTGTATGTCTATATGTTTATATATATATATATATATATGCACATATATAAAGAGAGAAAGTGATAGTTTAGTTTTAAATTTACAACAAAAAATAAAATTTTTAGTTTGATATGCAAATAATATGTTAGAAAGTGATATATATGCAGATTCCTCGTCCCACTTTTAAAACCTAACCTAGAGACATAAAAGATGTCTATTTTTGAATGAAAATCGATACCTCTGCACCGCATGAAACAGAGTTCGGCAGATGTCCAACGTATGATAACGATTTTGTGTGAAACTACACAAGAATTAATAATGTCCAATGATATGAATGGCCAATATTTATTCCACAGTAGTGTTCCTTATGGCTGCCTAACCAATTGGTGTCCCCATTTGCGCACTTGCTTGTGCTTCCTTCATGCAAGGAAGGGTCATATATGCAGAATCCTATACTTGCCATGCATGCTGAGTTTTCGTTTAACGTTTTCTTTTTCTTTTTTTTTAATCTATACAACTATAGCATATTTGATACCATCAGGTTATATGTAAGCATTGTCCCACTATATTGAGGTAGCTTTCCTAAAGTTTTTTTTTAAGCACTTGATATTCTAAACCTACTCCACTTCAATTGGAGGATTTATTAGGATCTAAATTAATTCAGGGCTTGAATTTAAAATCTCTGATTAAATTGATACAACTCCTTTATCAGTTAAACTAAGTGCTTGATAATCTCAATATAATTTTTTTGGGGCCTGATAAAGTAAATTAGTGATTATGGAAATTCATAATTGCTTATTTTCAAAAGTTGCCAAGTACACAAATTTTTCAATAAGTACTTATGTCTTAAATAATTAATTGTGGAAAAAATTAATTTTTTCTACTTATGATAATTACTTATCCTCCTATAATTACATTTTCTTCTCATTATTCATTGAATAATCACTTAAACTCTCAAAATCCAGACACATTTATTTTCTCAAAATCACTTATGAGGTAAAAATATCTGAACATAAATTACTTTTGACATAATCACTTATCCTCATAATTAATTATATATAATCACTCATCCTCATAATCAATTATGAATAAACTAATTCAAACACACACAAATCATCCACAAGATTCAAACCCTCCAAGGAAATAAGTTTCTCCCACTTGACCCAATTAATGTTGATAACATAATTTGCTTTTAAATTTATGGGAGATACTCCAAAATATCTCTTAATTTTTAGTTTTCTTATAAATAATTTTTTAAATTGAAAATTAAGTTCCTCAAGTTTTAATTTTCAAAATATAAAGTATTTCATGTATTTCTTATTAATATTAAATCTAGACATTCGACCGAGCTAACTGGTGTCCAATATAGAATACACATTAGACTACAATTTCAAATACTTGGCCTGTTCTAGAAATTGACCAGACAGGACAGTCGAGCCCAATACACCAATACAACTCAGAACTAACCTAGTTTAAAATTAGAGTGGGAAAATTCTTTTTTATTTAATTTTGTCTTTAATGTCGATTGAAAATGCATAATAACCTTTTTTTAAGAAATAATTAATGTAGTCATGTTTATTTAAAAATTATTTAACAGTGATCAATATTTTTTCTGTTCTTTCCAAAACCATATATATATGCATATCATTGACGCAAGATATTTAGAATACTGAATACATTTTTTCTTTTAATGAGCAAAGAAATTCTAATAAAGGGACATTAATTACAATCTCTATATAAAGTACTAGTACCAGCATAAACTTTTAGCTTTATTCACTCAATTAATATGATTATATAATAGAGATTATAGGTTCCGGCTAATTAATAGGATAGGACATAAAAATGGGGGCTTTGAAGACGCAAGTTATTGCTAACATTTATGGTTCATTGTTATTTTAGTATTAGGACTAGTTTATTTTTATATTATTATTCTTTTTTTTATATAAAACTTTTATGTTATTATTCTGCTTATTTGGACCGCATTGTAGTATATTCTTATATATTTTCTAAGTTTAACTAAGAATAATGAATAAATATTAAAACTCACACGAAACTTTTCTCAAAATGTGATTAAAAAAAATTCAATGGAAACAAATTTTCTCACAAAAATACTCTATGAAAAACTATTTAATTGCCACAAAATTATTTTATAGTGTGTGTGAGTTGAATAATTTTATATATAATGTTGTAAATTATTGGTTTCAGTTTTATTTTAAAGGTAACAACTATTACAATTTACATCAACCCCCGTAACATATGAAATATAAAGTAAATCATATTATTCATAAATTATAAACTATATGATTTATGCTCAAGACTTCTGTAATGTGTAGGACCCACCATCTATTTGTAATTGAAATGAGGAGATCCAAATGTAAACATTCCCCCTTATTAATCCGTAGTTTTTGAAATAATCGGAGTCAAATTCTTTCCAATATATATTCACACGCCTTCTCAAATGTTCAGTTAAAAGTTAGGGTGAGATTTTTAGACATGTGATTGAAAATAATTTAAAAGTGAAATTAGAATTGACGGGTTTGTAGACAAAATTAATTAAGACGTCATTGCGGTTGGTGACCGAAAAATAAAAAAAAAATAATAATAACGAGACTGTCGGCATCAGAATTCTCCACGGTTGAACTTTCTAAAAATTTCTAATGCGTTCTTACTGTATATCACGATCTGCTGCAATACAAGTGTAGCATTTTTTTTTCCTTTTTAGGTTAAATGACCGTAAGAGTAAAAGAAAAATGATATTATGTCCCGCCTGGCATGGAAAATTGGGGGAGTAAAGTTAAATTTCTTAGAAAATGAATTATTTAATATTGCTTAGTTTAAAAAAATATTTAAAAATTTTAGAAAGTTATAACTTAAGAAGTAGACTTTTTGACTATTTTATGATTTTTCTAAAAAGATATTTAAGTTCTTAATTAACTTTTTAATTAAAAAAGTGCTTATGTCTTTAAAATTAAAATATTATATATTTATTTAAAAAATTATTGAAAATTTATCTAAAATAAAAAATAAAATAAGTAAATTATATATAAATTTTTTGAGAAGTTAAATTTTTAAAAAATACACTTGTTTGAGAAGTAACTTTCTGAAAATTATACTAAGCGAGTCCTTAAATATAATTAAATTAGAAAAAGACTGTATGGATAGAAAATTAAGAAAAGATATCAAACTTACGTTTTATATATATTTAAAAAATCTAACCGAAAGAGTACTTAATTAATAGATTTCTTTTTTTTTTTGTACATTTAAGACTTTATCTGATTCCAATACTAACATCAAAACTGATGATTCGACACGAATAAAGATAAAAATAATGATGGAATATGCGTGTTGGGTCAATATAAGATTGGATCTTTGAAGCGATTTACCTTTCAAAGAAAAAGAAAGAAAGAGTATATTCTAAAGTAATCTTGTGATGGAAATTGCACGTAGAGAAATATTAGTAAGATTAAATATGATGAGTAAAGTAAGAGCGAGAGAAAAAAATAAAAAATTCTAACAAATTTTGTCTGATGTATAAAATCTGTTCGGACTATTAAATTCTTGTGCGCTCACAAAAGAAGAAAAATGAATAAAAAGGACAAAAAATAAGTGGATAAGATTGAAAAATTGGGAGGAATGTCAAAAGAGAAGAGCTTCTTTTGAAGATTTTGGAGACGGTGCATCCCCCATTCTGTTTGTGTGTCAAATTCAAAACGACGACCCAGTCAGACTCTTTTATCAGTTTCCCTCTGTCACGTCACCCCTTCACAAAACTTGGTAATGACATTTTTAATTTTTTCTTTGATTTCATCCAAGGAATCAAGAACTGAATCCATGTGTTGAACGAAAAATAATTTAATCTATCAAAACTTAACTCAAGTTTAATAAACTTCAATCCAAAATTTTAAATCCAATATATCAAAATAATAATATTTCGTTTATTAAAAAAACCGACTACCTAATTATTTTTTAATAATTAAAATACTATTTTTAAATATTATTTTTTAAATTAATTTGCCCTCCTAACACAGGCTCTTGACTCTGCCGCTGCACTCATCTATATTCTCATAAAATACATACTCACTCTAGAATTATATAAAAGTTGTATATAATTTAATTATTCAATTAATCTAGTCAATTCAAATATTGATTGGTCATAGCAATAATACAATGATAAACTACATGAATTATACAATATTTTTTTTTATATAAATGAATTATACAATACTATTAGACTCTATTAAAATACGTCTCTTAAGATATATTATTATTTATCAAAAAATTACATTTTATAACCTTCTTTTAATTAAGTATCATTCTTAGTTTGTCTCTGCTGTTTTTTATAGGGTTAAAAACAATGAATCACTCTTCTTACTCTAACTCCTTTAGCAATATTTTTTGTTAGACAACTAAAATTGATTCAAAATGAATTATTTATATCAACTTAGGTTTGCATAGGTGTAGGGATTTTTGTCTGTTAGACAAGGTTTTTAACATGTGTATATAGAGCAAAACTTATTAAAGAGGGTTTATCTTTTGCATCACTACAAAAAAAAAAGTAAATAAATTATTTATAAAAATTTGAGAGAATTCGAATATTTATGAATCCGGCTTAATATTTTGTAGTAGACATTAAAAACAAAGCTTACTAATACTAAAATGTACAATAAAATAAATATTTCTAATATATATTATTGCTTGGTATATTTTTCAAAAGTAGATTCTTGAAAAATATAACATGCTTATTTAATTTTTTATTTCTCATGAAATTTTAATTTTTTTAATAAATATATTATATTTTAATATTAATAATATAAATGCCTTTTTCATTTCATAATTTTTTTAAAAAATAAAGATTTTGCAAAAATTTATTACAAAACATTTGGAAATTAAAAATTTTCAATTCTAAAAAATTTTATATTTTTTTATTAACTAAGCAAAAATTATATTCTGTTTTACATAAAGTTTAATTTCTCATCTTTGGTTACCTTGTAAATTGTAATAAAGAAAGAGTCCTAAGATCACTTCACTAACAGTAGCCTCATCCATTTCAATTCCGAAAAAAAAAAACTAACAGTAGGGACCACCATGACGCACCAACTACCGAGGGAAGAAAATTGGCCACCAACAACCATCGCTTCAATAATTAATCCAACAGAAAACTATATTTTTAATCCATGTTTAAACAAAGGGGAAATCACACTTGAGGACCAACATTGTCAATTAATTTTATTTTAGGATAAAAAATTTAAAAATATCAGAGAAGGATCATAGTCTCAAATTAATTAAAAATGTAAATATGAAATGATCTAAATACCCTTGTAAAAACGTTTTACATTCAACATATGTTTTTTACTACTTTTTTTCATAAATTTGATATTGAACATCCCAAATTTTACACTGAACACATTATGAAATATGATTGTAAAATTGAGAAAATTTAGTATTAAATTTATAAAAAAAAAGTAGTAAAAAGCAGATGTTGAGTAGTAAAAAATAAAAGTTGAGTATAAAATTCTGAGACTTATCCAGTGTAAAATTGGGGGTCTTTAGTGTCAAATCATGGAATATAAGTAGTAAAACACAGAGGATGAGTGTAAAATTCTGAGAGTTGAATTCTTTATTATGTCCAGTGTAAAATCGGGAAAGTTCAGTATTAAATTTCAAAAGAAGAGTAATAAAAAGCAGATGTTGAGTGTAAAACGTTTTAATAACGGTATTTAGGTCATTTCTTATTTAAAATTTTGATCAATTTGAGATCATGGTCCTTTTCTGATATTTTCAAATTTTTTGGTCCTAAAATGAGATTAATTAAAAGTTTTAGTTCTCAAATGTCATTTCCCCTTAAACAAAAAATTAAGTGCACATTTGGATTTTTTTTAAATAATCACAATTTATAAAAATGAAGTTTGAGTAAAAGTAGAGAAGTTTACTATAAATTTATATAGATAAAAAGAAAAAATAATGGTAAAAAATCATGATTTGATTTATAAAAGTGTAAACCAAACAAGTCTTTAAGAAAACTTATCTATAATTAACAAAATTCATGTATATATAATATTTTAAAAAATAAAATTAATTGTGATTGGATTAAGTGTAAGTGACTCAACAAAACTAGATCTCAAGTTTAATTTTATGGATCAAAAAGACATATTAAAAGAACTTATCTATAATTAATCTTCAACTCAATTTTTTTTTGACCAAATGTTCAACTCAATTCGAGCTTTAAAAATTTGCCGATTATAATTGGTTTAATTTAATTTTATACCTACAAAAGGTTCAATTTCATTGTCAAGAAGTTTAATTCTTTTTTATTTTAAAAATCAATTAAAATTTAATATTTTTTATTTAAGCATGAGGCATGAATTTTTTAATTTAATGCACTGTTACATAACATGATGTAAATTCATTGGTCAAAAGGACAAAATTGGTGAGACATTGAAGAGTCACGAGTCGGTTATATTAATAATGTTTCAGAATTTTGTGATGGCCACTTTCAATTCCTCTGATCGATTTTCTTGGGACATGACTCACTCCCACGTCTGATTTGTGTGGAGAGAAGAAAACAAATTGGTATTATTATTTTTTAATGACAAAAATATTGTAATCTTTTTGACTTAAAAAGTCGAAGTCCTTAACTAAACCACATAGTTTTGGCCAAAAAAAAAAACTAAACCATATGGTAATTTTTTTATTGACCTAGCTAAACCATATAACTTTCTTTCTTTATTTTATATATTTTTTATAAGAATTTTACACATTTTTTAATCTGACCTTCACGGAATTTTTTTTCATAAAATATATACCTTTAAACCATATAATGACTTGAATAATTTTATATGTAATAATATGTAATTAGATATCTGGCTATAGATTTGGTTTGTTTTTGGTAGTTTATAGATTTTTTTTTTAATTCGAACTCTTGTGGGGCTGTAACAATTAGAGGATTAAACAAAAATTATTTTGCAAATTATCTAAACCTTTCATTGATATACTCACCTCGTATTGTTTTTATGGTTAATAACATAACCATTTGTTTAGTCTTATTATACGCAATGCAATACTCAAGGTTAGGATAACCCAATTTATGAAAAAACTATTATATATATCACCACCTATTTTGTTTTCATTTTCCTTTTAAATTTTAATTAATAGCATTCCATGTAACTTCTTACATTAATTGAAATTCATGTAAAACACAATATCGCTTCTATCTTCTATAGTTCCATATATTTCCGAATTATCTTTATGTTAAAAACTTAATTTTATTCGGATGAGTAATATTATTAGGGAATGTTTGGTTGTTGTCAGGGAAAGTCATTTCCTTTCACCTGTGCAAAAATTATGATATGTATACATATATGTAATATTTATTGTATTTCTGTTATTATAGTGTAACAATATATATTTTCATTACTTTTTAAATTAAGGGATGGCAAAGACATTTTTATCTACAAATTCAATTTTTTTCATTTTATTCTATATGCCAAACCGTTCAATAATTAATATATATATATATATATATCAATTCAGGTTGGTATGAGTAGTATAACGATTTTTGTCCTCTAAACAATTAGAAATTAGATATTCGATTCTCAACTTGTGTGTATAAAGCAAATTAACCTAATTAGAAATGATTTGCCTATGTCCTGAGGAAGATTAGTTTATGCAGAAATAAAAAGAGGAAAGTGCAGACTTAATTGAAACTAGAAGACTTAAAAAAAGAGAAGAAAATTAAAGATGGATAGATAAGGGAGGACATCTCTAGAATCAGAGAGCCACAGAGAAACTTGTTTTGTTTTAGAATGAAAGAGACAGGATGCAGTAGTGGCAATATTATTCCTCCGGTATAATTAAATTAATGTTGGCTAAAAATTTCACAAATTAATGAGTCGTCATAACTATATGTTAATCCAAAGTCAATAGGTCGGCATACTTAGAGACCAAGACGGCATCAATTAGGCTTAGGATGTTTGGTTCGCCACTTGTCTAGACAATTTGGATAAAATGATGTACGTGAACATTTGTTCTTATATGTAATACTCGATCCTCTGAGTAGCTTAATTTTAATTAAATTAATTAATATATATTATTTATTATTATATTTATTTGCATTTGAATTTGAATTTAAATTAAAATGAAAAAAATGATTGTTTTTATTTTTTTGTGGCCAAAATTGTTACAAAAAGAATGCACCTCCAATTATTATGCCAAAAAAAGAAATAGTTAATGTTTAGTTTTTATTTTTCTTGGTATTTTAGAAATGCTAACTATTCCCATGCCAATAAAAGACGTTTATAAAAGCAACTAAAGTCCACTTTAGTCAGTGTTAGATTAAGCATTAATTTGATTTTAAGTTTATAAACTTAAATTAAAATAAAATAAAATTTATTAAAATAAAGTTTGGATAAAAGTAAGTTATTGTAAAGTGATTTATATTTTGATATTTTTTATTACGCAAGTAAGTTTGATAAAATAATTATGGGATAAAAGATATTTATAAATTAAAAAATAACTTTTTCAATTTGTTGAATAAAAATATGTTTAGAGGATAAATTTCAGTTTGTGAAATAACATTTTAAAAAGTGTCAAACACAAGATTTGCAAAACTCATGTTTGTTAACCAATATTTGCCATTGCAAAAGATTTTCCAAATAGGCTCTTCAGCTTTATTTAAAATAGAGATAAAATAGGGAAAGAGGAATATTAGAAGAAAAAATAAAAAAAAACTTGAACAAAAAAATATCTAAATTTTTTTTTATTTTCTTCTCAAATTTTTCCCTCCCTCTAATTTTTTACTCGTTTAAAAGAAGGGTTAGACTTAGTATACATATAAACACCGAGAAATTCCCTGTCTTATTCGCGCCGCACTGTAGTTGTCGTTTTGCTGAGAAAACGCTAACTATTGGACACCAATTATAATTGGCGCAGTGAATCCTATCCTTCATAATAAAATGCGACAAACATTTTGAAAATTTTAGCAGAAACTCAACCTCAAAAGATTAGTACAAAGGCCTGAACCGCTAGAAATTTTAGCCAATTGAAACTATTTACGTATCCAGCTAGCTATATTCAAGGAGCTAGAGAATCTGGCTGAGAGCAATGCCCGTCATCATCATCAAACACGACTTTTTCCCCCGTGAATTGGCACTTCTAATGTATGACTTCACAAAGATTAATTCAAACACCTATATTTGTGGAGGAGAGTGATCAAGTCCAGCTTTTCATTCCAATGGCAAAGTTTCATTTTCTCCTCCCATCTCCTTGAATTGGTACATAGAACTTGAAATTCCTCCAGGGATTTCAATTGAATCACGTTGATTGAAGATTGATGATTTTTTTACCCGAAGTATAAATATTTAATTCATTTTCTACATAAAATTATGACTCTTATTATTAATTAAGACAGATAAGAAAAGGTGATATATATTGGAAATTGGAAATATATATATATATATGTATATTACCCCATTTATTTTTATGTGTCGTTTAAGGTTTTCATACATATTACAAAATATAATTAATGTTTTAAAATTTATTTTAAAATTTTTAATATGTTATTCAATAAATATAAAGATAAAAAAGAGTAATTAATATTATTTTTTATTTTTAAAAAATAATTAAAGATATAAATAAAAAATTAATAATTAATATTATCTTAAAATTTAAAAATGATAGATAAATAAAAATAATTTTAAAAAAAATAACACATAAAAGAAAATAGAGGGAGCATCTAGATGATGAGAAGGTGGGAGCACATGGGTGTCCCAAGTCTTCCCAGCAGGACCACGCTTCCATTTTGAATTAAAGGAATTCAATTAATTAATGCATGCAGCCCCAATCCCTGACAACCAACGAAATTATGAATTATCCATGTTAAGAAAAATGAAATTATTGGGAATAATATACATATTTTGGCACATTTATTGGTGGAATTATTATTGTTATTTTGGGGGTCAAATTCCATCCATCACCCTCCTGACACTGACTGTGTCATTTTTCAAACACGCCCATGAAAGTTTGGCATGTGCATTTGGATGCATCGTCACACTTTGCCCCCACACATTATTTTCCCGAGAAAATTTAACAATCTAATCAGCTCCACCTCAATTCTTGTCATCCCTATTTTTTCTCTTCGTCCTTTGAAAAATTCAGTTTAATTGATTCATTCCTTTGCCAGGACTCTGTACTATATATTAATGATCTTGCACGATTCGTCCAAAAAATACAAAATAAACTAAACTGAATACCGACGTTCATCATGTGAAGCACGCCGACTAATTTAATAAAATTATATACACATAACCTTGCATTAATTTAAACAAGTTGCATAATTCTTTTTTAATCAAGTGGGTTTGAATCTAATCACTAACCAAACCTTTTTTTTTTCTTTGTATCTAATTACCATATTAGATTCCAATTAACACAATAGCATACTTAGGGTTTGAACTTTAAACCATTGGTATGAACTTGAAATTGCTAGCTAAATTAGCATAGTCTTTACCATTTGAGTTACAAGTTACCTGGTAAAACCTCATTTTACTCTTACCACTTAGTTAGTCGAGTAATTAGTATTAGCCACCTAAATTAGTCAACTAAAAGTAGGCGCTTCATGCATTACATGAATTTGAAGTAAATCACATTATTCTTAACTAATAAATAGTATAATTTCTTATAAATTTTAATATATATACATATATATTGATGATTTATTGTAAATAGCATTGTACATAAGTCATGTGACTTGTTTTAAATTTCATGTAATGCACAATAAAAGGTGTTGAGTTTTCTTTTTAACTTTGGTAAAATAACCATATATATTCTATTTATTTTAAATTCTACATAATTTTTAAATAAAAATAAATGACAAATGTTTTTCTTTTATTTTAATAATTTTAAATTTTTTTTAAAACAATATATATATTCTTATTTTAAATACTTAATAATAAAATTTAATATTACATGTAAGTTTGGGTTAATTTGAATTCGAACAAACCAAGCATATTGTATAATTGTATACCTTGAATTTTGTAAGGTTTAATATAATATAAGTTTTGATGATGATAAATATAGAGAAATAAGGAACAAAAGTATCATATGTGTCTAACACATATAATATTTCTTATAGAAGTAAAATGTGCATTAGTATGTATTTAATTATGGTTATAATGCATATATCATATTATGTACTAATATATCCACTGTGCTCTTGTATTGTATAATACAAGATAGATATATAAATTGAACTAACTACTTGGTTTGTAAGTGTAATACATTAAGTGTAGGATTGTCTAAGAAAGAAAAGTAAGCATTGGAATAAAGAAAAAAAAATCAACATCACGACTTACTCAAAGAAGAAGGAAAAGAATACTCCAAGTTGTGAAGAATTCAAGTGTCAAAGAATTGAAAATCAGAAGAGAACATCTCAAGAAGGAAATAACCAAGTGGAAATTGAACTCATCATTTGAAGACCTAGTCACTAGGTATATTTTATTTTCTCTTGGGTCTTGAGGTGTGATTAATCTTTGAAATTTACTTAATCTTATTACTATATATTTTAAATGAGTTAGATTAAGTAAATATAATATTAGCATATGTTAGAATTAAGAAATAATGGCTAATAAATGAATTTAGTGTTTGGCTCATGTTTTCAAAATGATTTTCATGAAAAGTTTTGCCTTATGCATATAACTTATGAAGGTTATGAGGATAAAGTCTCAATTTCAAAGTTTTTCGAAGTGTTCCCTCTTCGATTTCATGAAAAGGATTGAGGTTATCTGCATAACGTAAGTATCCACCATGTCCTCAGCTCTGTCCAGCAAGTTATCCTGATAAGGTGGCTACCTTATTCACATAAGAGAGTGAACAGTAAAGGCCAAGTGTACTGTGCAGCCTGTTATTCACATAACTTAGGGAGGTTATCCACATAACACATATTATAGAACTCTTGGACCTCCTTCTGTTAAATTCGTTATCAGCATAATCTAAGGAGGTTATTCTAATAACCGATGTTTTTTAGGAACTTAGTTTATGCTGACAATCTATGTTAAATTCGATTTCAACATAACCTTGTTATCTTGATAACCTTGAGAGGTTATCTTGATAGCCTATATTTTTTAGAAACTTAGTTTGTGTTGACAATCTATGTTAAATTCGATTTCAGCATAATCTGAGGAGGTTATTCTGATAACCTATGTTTTTCATAAACTTTGTTTGTGCTGATAACCTATGTTAAATTCGTTATCAGCATAACCTTGGGAGGTTATCCTGATAACCTATATTTTTCAAAAACTTAGTTTGTGTTGATTAATTTTCAGAAGTTTAGGACCTGTTTGATTCTGTTTTAAAAACAATTTTTCTGTTTTTGAAAATAGAAAAATAAAAAAACTTGTTTGGTAAACCTATTTTTTATAAACTGTTTTGAGAAACAAAAAAAATAAAAGAACAGAAAACTCAGAACAACTTTAAGGTGTTTTATAGTTTTTGTTTCGGAAAACACAAGAAAATGTGAAAAACACTCACCTCATTAATGGTAAAGCTATAAATTTTGAATAACTTATCTATCACTCACTGATTATGATTTTGAGAACAATTATTCAAACAGATTTTTTTATTTTCTTGTTTTCAAAACTTATTCTCAAAAACAGTTTTAAAAAACTGTTTTAAAACTGTTTTGAGAATAATAAAACAGAAAACACTGTCAAACAGACCCTTAGTTTGTGTTGATTAAATGTTATCTGAATAAGGAATAACATCCTAAAAGGTTATTCTAATAATCCTCAAATGTATCCAAGTTTGTGAGACGATTATTTGAACGACTAAGTAAGTTTTCATGAAAATGTTCTTGAACTAAAACTTAGGGCCTATTTGGCAGATGTTCTGAAAACAGTTTTTCTGTTTTCGAAAATAGAAAAATAAAAAAACTTGTTTGGTAAACCTATTTTTTATAAACTGTTCTGGAAAACAAAAAAAATAAAAAAAACAGAAAACTTAGAACATCTTTTAGGTGTTTTGTAGTTTTTGTTTTGGAAAACACAAGAACAGGTGAAAAATACCCACCTCATTAATGGTAAAACTATGCATTTTGAATAACTCATCTATCATTCACTAGTTATGATTTTGAGAACAATTATTTAAACAGATTTTTTTATTTTCTTGTTTTCAAAACTTATTCTTGAAAGCAGTTTTACAAAACTGTCTTGAGAATAATAAAATAGAAAACACTATCAAACAGGCATTTAGTCATTTTGGAATGAATGTTATCCGTATAACCTAATTAGATTATCCGCATAACAAAAGTCTAATATTGAAACTAAGAGCCAACGGTCACCCGTTATCTGCATAACTTAAGGAGGTTATCCGCATAACCTAAGGAGGTTATCCACATAACCTCTATCAGACGCATTTTGAAAGGCTCTTTTTGTAAAGTAATGGCTATAACTTATCTCTTAGAGATAGATCTTGTGACTAACGTTTAGTTACACCACAAATCTATAAATATATTATCATTTAAACTTATGGGTAACAATCTTAAAAGAGTTTATGTGAAAATGCTGTCTATATATATAAAATCTTTCTATATCATCATTCTTTGAAAAACCCACCTTAATAGAGTAAGCTTTTAATATATCATTTACTCTAAGAGAGAGTTTTCATTCTGTATTCATTCTTTTCTACAATTTCTGGGTATATACTTAGTGTGGCGTATCACTAGGGGAGATTACATATCTTGTAAGGGTGTGGGGAGAGTGGCTTCATAAGTGCCTACTGAAACTTATGGGATGTACTGAGGCGTCACATGTACCCGGATTAAATCTGTGGGATATAGTAGAAATCTCAAGTAGTGGCTTGGGGATTGAACGTAACCCAAGTGGTTGAGTTGAACCAGGATAAATACTTGTGCATTGCTCTTCATCTTCTCTATTCAATTGCTGTATTTTTTTCTCTCTGTTCATCCATGTTTTGCTGCACATCTGGTGAATTTGGGGTATGATCCAAAAAGGACGAAAATCTTACATAACCTAATTCACCCCCTCTTGGGTGATAAGCCAACCTAACAGAATTTAATAATGCTTTAACGAAATCCTTCTCTAGATTCAACCAAGTAATCATGAATAATATTCATTCAATATAGAATATAGGAGTATACTTTTTACAAGTTATGAAAATATGCCCTTTTAGAATGTCTTCATTTAGAGATGCTTTATGGGTGCGCTTCCTTCGAGAGAAGTATAAATGTGGGGATGATATTGTTGCACAGGTTGATACATCGAGATCTGGTTCTAAAGCTTGACAAGGGATTAAAAACCAGTGGGAGAATACCACTCGTGGGATTGCATGGAATGTACGAAACGGTAGCAACATGAAATTTTGGAAAGACCATTGGACCTCACGTCATGAACCGTTGACCCAGTATACGACATGTGAGGTCCCAATAGGAGAGTTGGAGTTGCATGTTGACGATTTTATATCCGCTTCCAGAGGTTGGCAGTGGAAGAAGTTTGCAAACATGCTTCATGAGTTAGTGCTTCGAGAGATTGCCCAGCTCGAAGGGAATATTAATTGGAACAGTGAAGACCTACCCATTTGGCGTTAATCGAATACGGGGGAATTCTCCACCAACTCAGCTTACACTAATCTTTGTTTGAGTTATAGAGGAAGGCGGCAAGAGGTTTGGAAGAAGATTTGGAAGCTCAAGGTGCCCCAAAGGCATAAAGTCTTTATGTGGTTGTGCACTAGGGATCATTTGTTGACTAACAAAGCAAGGGTACATAAAGGCCTTGCTACATCTAGGTCTTGCTCTATGTGTAATGGCATTCCGTAAAGTATTTTACATGTGTTGAGGGAGTGTGGGATTGCAAGGGGAGTTAGACAACTACCCTTACCTGCCCATATTGCTGCAAAATTCTTCTCCATGAACGATCACACCCGATGGGTATAGTGGAACCTATTGAGATGAGAGACGGTGGAGAGAGTCAAGTGGAATGTTTAGGGCCTATTTGACATTGTTTTTTATTTTGTTGTTCTTAAAACAATTTTGTAAAACTATTTTTTAGAACAAGTTTTAGAAACAAGAAAATAAACAAATCTGTTTGAATAGTTGTTTTCAAAATCATAATTAATAAGTATTAGATGAGTTATTCAAAATTTATAACTTTACCATTAATGAGTTGAATATTTTCATATTTTCTTGTGTTTCCTAAAACAAAAACTACAAAGTACCTTAAAGATGTTTTGAATTTTCTGTTATTTTATTTTTCTGTTTTTCAGAATATTTTATAAAAAACAGGTTTACCAAATAAGTTTTTTTATTTTTGAAAACAAAAAAACTGTTTTGGAAATAGCTGCCAAACATGCCCTTAGTTTACTATTCTCTATAGGCAGTTATGAATTACTAGGAACAGCCATATATCTGACAATGTTACGTCAAGTCCAGCTGCTGTTTAAGTAAAGGCCAAGGTGTGTGTTCACTGGTCGAGTGTCTCACTGGTTTAGAGCTTGAAGGATCACCTGCAGATGCTTGGTCGCCCCCTCCGGTTGGTGTTGTGAAAGTCAATTAATGTGGATGGAGCTTATGAGGGTTGTAACTCCAAGACGGCGTGTGGTGGGATTGCAAGGAATCATATGGGTGATGTATTAGGTGGATTTCTTTTCAATATTGACCGAAGTAGTAGTTTTCCAGCGGAGATGTGGGGGGTTGTTTGGGGCTTGAAGCTTGGATGGGATTTGAATGTGAGGGTTGTTATTATTGCCACAGATTGTATGGAACGCTTGGAAGTAGTGGAGAATGATACATTGGAGGCACATTCTGATATGGGTTTGATCCTGGAGCTTCGCAACCTATTAGCTTGTGATTGGGATGCAAGTTTGATTTGGAATGATCGTGAGACAAATGCCGTGACTGATCTCATCTAAAGAGGCTCTCAATTATCCCTTGGGAGTCATGCGTTTTTTAAATCCTCATTGTTTTGCTTTGAATGCTCTTAGGAATGATTTAGATATTTGTGATGAGGTGACCCATTGATTGTGTTGTGCTTTTTTCAATAAAAGAAAAAAAGAAAGTCTTCCTTTTGGGGGAAAAAGTTTCTTTATACTTCATATAATTTTTTATTTTTTTATTAATTTTACTCCACACATTTCATTAGTTTCATGGAATTTTATTTTATTTCTTCAATATTTTTCTACATATTTAAATAAAGTTTAAATATTAAAAAGATGAGTTTCATTGATGAAAACTTTTAAACTATTATTGTTTCGTGGATCAATAGAACAAATAATATCTAATTTTGGTAAATTAGGAGTACATTACGTCAATGAACAACTATGGGCACATGCTAATTAATTATTTAAAGAATCTACCGATTGTATATTTTAGCAGGCTTTTAGTCAATAAATGAGGTAGTTTATGGACCAGATTAAATCGAATAAAGCCGTTCTTTTTAAATGTTTGCTATACGATTTTTACATAAAAGAAATTAAATTATGATTTTGTTTGTATAGGGCCTTTAATTTTTAATTTGGCCCCTCTAATATGAAATTTCATAATTAGATCCATACCTTTACTCTTCATTCTGTTAAATTTCACTGATCATAGATGTGATGTGTTATTTTAACAAGCATTTTAAATATGTATGACTTATATTAATGAAATGAGTGAAAATAAATAAAAATTAAATCATATACACCCCATATGATTTTAAATCAGCCCACTGTATCCAACTCACTTTCTTTTTTTTTTTTTAACTCTTTTGACATATATCCTTCTTTTTATTCATAAATTTCGAACATGAATCATTACTAGAAAAAAATATCCTCTCAAGCATTTTTTTAATAAAAGAATTTAGGTGAATTACATTTTGAAGGATCTGTACAAGTCTTGTAACTCAGAACGCGGACAAAAATACTAATAACGTATTATTCATCAACATCAATAAGATTCTCACATCCAAAGCAAACTAACACAGATATTCAAATACTTACATTGAAGACCTTTTTTCTTAAAATCGTGAAGCCTCTTTTCGGCGCACCCCCCCTATGATAGTTTGAATATTGAAAGAGGTAAATGGTGAAGTATGACTAATATGAATCCACACTCACATGCAGAACGCGAGAAAATGCAGCACTTGCATGTGCATTGTCTCTCTTCCTATGTTATATTTATTATTATAGCCAAGGAATATCATCACACCCCTGCTCCAATACGACAAAACGACAAATTGATCCTATATATTGAGATTTACAGATTTACCATCTCTTCTATATATACATATATATTTGATATTTCAGGTTTTAAATTTTAATCTTCCTTCCTGCTGGGACCATTTTGATGACTTTTATGGCTGATAACCTCTCCACTCAAATCTATCTTCACAATAGCACGATATGATATTCCTCAAAAGAAAGGTTCAAAAGATGTAATGTAATCTAAGTTGAGGATAATGTAAAATATTTACACCAAATAATTAACGTAATCTGAGCATGTAGGCCATATAAGGCCAACGGCAACCCAAGGTAATCTCCGTCTAAACAAATTGGAAAAATCAATCCTATTTTGATTCAAAGAATTAAATTCCATTAATAATAACTAGAATAATTTATTACAACTTATGAATAGTGCGGTTTATTGTTTTTTAATAAATATCCCGGTAGCAAAGTACTTCCTCCTGTCCCTATTATAAGATATTTTTAACTACCGTACGTAGATTAAGAAAAATTGGTTACAGTCTAAAATTAATGAAAAAAAATTCTGACATTCCCATTTTGCCCTTAAGGAGAGAATAAAAATACATTAAATTAATAATGATAGTAGGATGAGAGAGAAGTTAATTGAGACTTGTAATGAAAGCATTCAATAGGGACAAAATTGAGACTAAAATTAAATTTATTATTTAACATCTTATATTTTGGACTAGACAAATTTTCTAAATAACACCCAATAACAGGGACCAGAGGGAGTATGTAACTTGCTTAAGCAGTAATTAATCTCTTTAATTGCGAACTATAAATAATAAATGTACTTAAAATTTTTGCTACATGAGACCGCAGACTTGTATATTTTCGGCACGGTTGAGGGGAAAAAAAAGAAGGCAAGGTGGTGACCATTTCTATTTTCTAGCAGCGACATGGAATGAACGGGAGGGGGCTTAGCTTAGGGAAGGAAGGAGAGTGGTTAAACCGTGTCTTATCTGTGGCTAATTAGGCTGCCAAGTGTTGCATGGCTCACTTTATGAAAATTCTCGTTTGTCTGGTGTGAATGAATGACTCTTTTAAGCACAAACGTCACTTTATTTATTTAAGCTTTTCTTTTACTTTTCTTTTTTTGATCCTTCTTTGTTGAAAAACTTTTATGGGAGTAACCAATTGAAGCAAAAAGATTCTTCCCTCCATCAGAAAAGAGCGTGAGAATCTGATACAAAACTCATAAAGGGGTTGAACGGCTGATTATTATTCATATTATATTATCAAAAGATAAATTATTTAATTATTTGTAAAATCTGCTTGGACCGGGACCCTATGAGACGGGGATTATGGGGGTTATCGCACTCAATCTTAAGTGCTTAGGGAACTGTTTATGGGTTATTATCAAAAAAGAAAAAGGAAAAAAAAAGATTTTTGTTGTGGGTTTTGCTCAAGTTGAAAGGTGAAAGTAGCTTCCTAGCTCCCCGCCGCCTGGAACAAGAACAAGGAGGGAAAGGGTGGCATTTGGAAAGAAGGCATCTTCTTTATCAAAATTTCTGTTTTCCTCTTATATCTATCGCCTAATTCCTAAATATTATCTTACTTGTTGGTTCATTTAGCCATTCTAAGGTCAACAAGGGCAGTTTTTTTCACCTTGTTGGGGGGGGGGGCCTATAAAAGAGCAACCTTCCCAGACAGAGAGAAAGAGTCATAGAGAGACTTAGAGAGATATAAAGGGGTTGCAGAAAGCAGTAAGAGAAGAACCTTGTAAAGCCCGTCATTGTGAGCAAGGTTTCTCATTATTCTCTCCGTTCAGCTCCAAATTCCCATTTTTTCTCGTTTTGTAATTTATGTTTTTTTTTTTGCCATGATATCTATGTAGCTGCTATCTATTCCTCCTATCCACATCTTCGCTTACGCTTCATACCAGAAACCATCACTCTACATTGTCTGTATTGTTGTGGCAATCATTCTTAGTTTTGTCAGAGCAAAGGGAAGTGGGTCTTAGTATAAATAACCCCAGTGGTAGTGGTGCTACATATCTTTGTCTGTCTAGGATGCGTTATTGTCTTTGTTATTTCTTAGTACTAAACTACTATCTGTGTTTCTACTTGTTCTCTGCATTTTGACAAGGACAAGTACTGAAGGACCAGCTTTGCGTGGGGACTATCGTAAAAACTAAGAAGGAAGAATGAAGTACGTCTTGGTGACAGGTGGTGTTGTCAGTGGACTCGGGAAAGGGGTCACGGCTAGTAGTATTGGGCTCCTCCTCAAGGCTAGTGGTCTTCGAGTTACTTCAATCAAGATTGGTATTTTTCTTGTTCTCATTCTTCTTTAAATTGAAGTCTCGCATTCTTTTTAAAGAAAAAAATGGTGGTTGGAAAATACAGGAGGAATTCAGAAGGCCATTGAAACATCGGGGGGAGAATATTTTTATAAAATTTTCCTTCGATTTAACTTTATATATAAAATTTACCATCTGTTTGATTGACTGAATGGGTAACCAACGTGACCGTTTCCTTGATTGCTTGGGGTTTCATATGAAAGAACTCTTGTTTGTTGAAAAAATAAAAGGGGCTTCCTTGTCTGATATGCAGAGGTGCTGTTTGCTTTGTCTAAGCTGATGTATCTCCTTATTTGTTTTTATCGCTTTGATATTTTCTTGTTTGCTTATGGAGACACTGAGCTTCATGCCTTCTGTTCATTTTCTCATAGAAATGCTCTTTTGCATCAAAGAAGGCAGCACAAAATTTTAGCTGAGCCATCCTATATGCAATTAATAACCCTTCTTTCTCTGAAAATTATTGTTAGGTAGTGTATGATAATGCAGTTTATTCTAAATTGTGCTTATTGTGTTTAAACTCACCTGTCACATGCAGACCCCTACCTGAATACTGATGCTGGGACAATGTCTCCTTTTGAGCATGGGGAGGTTTATGTCTTAGACGATGGTGGTGAGGTAAATGGAATTAGCTTGCTGTTATTTGCATATGACAGAGTGCAAATTGTTACTTCCTTTGTATGTATAAAATGCACTCTTGAGACTGTATCTATATCTTCAATCCCTTTTTGGTGTTGAAGGTTGACCTTGATCTGGGAAATTATGAGCGTTTCTTGGATATCAAATTAACCCGTGACAACAATATCACTACTGGAAAAATATATCAGGTAACTGAACTCCCTATCCCTTTATTTCTAAAAATATATTTTATTTCATTTCTAACTTGCTATGGCTATATTTTCTTTTTATTATCATTTTTAAATTTTTTTTTTAATGCATACCAGTCTGTTATTGAAAAGGAGAGAAGAGGGGATTATCTGGGAAAGACTGTCCAGGTGTGTTTAATATCACAGATTGTCCCCTTAAAGTTACCTGCAGTGTTACTTGTTCTTTGGTTTCATATTCACCCTTTCGTTTTTTGTAGGTTGTTCCACACATAACAGATGCCATCCAAGATTGGATACAGCGGGTAGCAAAGATACCAGTCGATGGAAAAGAAGGACCTGCTGATGTTTGTGTTATTGAATTGGGTGGAACAATAGGTAAAATTGGTATTGTCAGAACAAACTTGAATTAATACTTAAGCAGTATCTTTTTTAGGGGTGGACTATTATAACTCCACTCAAATTATGCCATGTATTATTTTTTAAAACTGTGGGTGAGGTGTGAGCAGAAATTTATTTATTTTTCTACACAGCAAATTATGTTATGGAAGAGTTTCGATTTTAGCAGTACTGTGAAAATTTAGTAGAACCTCTTTATTGTGATTGCTAAATTTAAGAATACTTTTTTTATTATGTAGGTGATATTGAGTCGATGCCTTTTATTGAGGCACTAGGCCAATTTTCGTACCGCGTAGGTAATGTTTGCTGTGTTCGAACCTTGTAGTTTACTGATTCTTGTGCTTTTATATTTTCTTCTCTAAAGCCATTTTGCTTCTTTTACTCCTTCTTATTATAGGCCCTGGCAACTTCTGTTTGGTTCATGTCAGCCTGGTCCCTGTTCTTAATGTTGTTGGTGAACAGGTATACTGAATGATACATGTAATTGTCATCCATTTGATGCTTATATATGCTAATCAAAATTAAGTAAGAAGTGAAAATAATTTAGTTTAATCAGTCAAGTATAAGATTGAGAAATTTGGTTTATGTTAATTGTTTTGGATCTATGATTTAACATAGCCAAGGGCATCTTGTCTGATGGTATAAGCAATTTAATATTTTCTTTACGTACTTATTGAAAGTTTTAATGTGCAGAAAACAAAACCAACTCAGCACAGTGTCCGTCAACTTAGAGGACTTGGTTTGACCCCTGATATTCTAGCTTGTCGCAGCTCAAAGGTGTTTGCCCTTGTTTTTTCCTTTCATTCTGTTAATTCCATGGAATAGTGGTCTAAAAAATATAAATTTTCTTGTCTTTGCCAGGAGCTTGAGGAGAATGTTAAGGAAAAATTGTCTCAGTTTTGCCATGTGCCGGTAATATGACATATGCTGACATTTTTCTCCTTGCTTTTCTCCTGAATCTAATACATCTTCTCTAAGCAAGCTTTTTTGTTTGCAGTTATCGAACATAGTTGATCTTCATGATGTTCCAAACATTTGGCACATTCCTTTGTTATTAAGAGTAAGTAATTTTATAGTTCTTTTGGAACTGTTTTCTGTGGTTGTCTTCTTGTACTAGTGGAACCTCTTTTAAATTCTCTCTTTTATTTAATGATTTAATTAATGTAATAGAATAATAGATATCTTACTACTTTCTTGTATAGTTGTTTTGAGTTATTTTTTCCCCATTCGAATTCATCAACTGATTAATTTTTACAAGATCCCGAACTTTTTATTCTGATTATATTTTCTGTAATAAATAGGATCAGAAGGCACATGAGGCGATCTTCAAAGCATTAAACCTGACAAGGTATGTTTGACAAACTCATTTTGTATATGGTGGATAGCCTCTTCCCTTTAAAAATTCCTAGTGGCGGTGGTTTGATGTTCTGGGAAGCTTTATTTTATTTTTCTGTAGCTGTTTGGTTATGTTTTCTGTCGTGCCGTTAATGTCCCTTTTATTTGCAGTGTTGCTGCTGAGCCTAACTTGGAGGAGTGGACCGCTAGAACAAAAGTTTATAACACATTGAAAGAACCTGTGCGTCTCAATAAATTATATAAAATATGAGATAAATGAATTGATATTCGTTTCTCTATACTGCCAAATATTTAGCTTACAACTATCTTATACTGCCCAGGTTAGAATTGCAATGGTAGGAAAATACACCAGCCTTTCAGATGCTTATCTTTCTGTTTTAAAGGTATATTTTTCAATATTGATTTGCCATGTCTAATTGTAACGCTTATAAATTTCTGTTTACTCTTGCATTCTTTGCGACTTGTGATTTTAATACTTCATTTCACTAGGAATCATGAGTTTCTCCTCTAAAGTATTATTATCAGCCTGTACTCAACCTTTATTTCCTGCAATTTTTATATGTTTTAATAAGCAGCTCATCTTCTGTGTTCTCATTTTATTATCTACCATAGATAGACGTTGCATGGCTTATCGGTCAGTTACATCTATGGATCCATAGCAACCCATTAGTATCTGATGCAGGGAAGCTTGAAATTAAACACTATTCAGGGAGAGTTGCTGGAGGATTTATATTTAAGCATCAAGGATCAAAGAAGATTAGGATTTCTATACTGTGGGAAACAACACGACTACAATTGGATATTTAAGAAATTATGCTGCTATAGAGTTTTGGTCTTGAAGACATTTGTGACTATCTAAAGGTCATTAAATTTCATTAGTGTTGGTAGTCACAAATTAAGACAAAATTATGCTACAAAAAAGATGATGAGCTGCGGTTCAGCTGCTCTCTCATTATTGTTGTATTCTTGCAACTCCACGCATAATGTCAGAAGCAAAGCATTTGAGTGCATAGTTATAGAGATTTCTATTTCTAATAAAAGCCACTGAGGAAATGTATTTCATGATATATTCTCTGACATCTTCATGGAATATGGCCTATCCCTATGTGACTAAGTTCTATCTCAATTATGACCTTATTTGCTTCCTTGTCTGCATTTATCTTTTCTCATGTCATCATTTGATGTTCGCTGCATAGACAGAAACTACTTTAAGATGCATATAATAATCAATCAATAAGGTGCATGGCTTTGTGCATGTATTGGCAGTGAATTTGCTGTGAACTCTGCTATATCATAATGTATATATAAAACTTGCCTTTTTTGTGCAGGCACTTTTGCATGCTTCTGTTGCTTGTAACCGTAAACTTATTGTGGACTGGATTTCGGCTGGGGATCTTGAAGATGCTACATATAAGGAGGTGATTTTTTGTCTTTCTACTGTACTGCATATGTTGGTTAACAGTTTGCCACATCTCAGAGGATTAATTTACTTCTTGCAGGATCCTAATGCACATAGAACAGCTTGGGGTCTTTTGAAGGTTATCCTACTGCTTCCACATTCTGATTTTTTCAGTTTTCTTTTTTTCTTTTTTGGATAGTTTTCTTTCTCTAATGTTACTGTAAGTTGTACAACATATATTTTAATGTTACTGGATTTCCATTGCAGGGCGCTAACGGAGTTCTGGTTCCTGGGGGTTTTGGTGATAGAGGGGTGCAAGGGAAAATCCTTGCTGCTAAGTATGCTCGAGAAAATAATGTTCCATATCTGGGTATTTGCCTGGGGATGCAAATTGCTGTCATTGAGTTTGCACGATCTGTTCTAGGTCTGCATGATGCCAATAGCACAGAATTTGATTCTGAAACGAAGACCCCTTGCGTCATATTTATGCCAGAGGTATATTTTATTATTATCTAAATCTTCCTTTTGGAATCTAGTTAACCTGGATTATATTCTATTGATAGTGCTCAAAGACTCATATGGGAGGGACCATGCGTCTTGGTTCAAGGAGGACTTACTTCCAGGTTGCGGACTGCAAATCTGCTAAGCTGTAAGAACTAAGAACCAGCTCAAGTTTACATACTTGCATATACACGAAATAATACATACATATGATTCCATCTCCTAAGAGGATGGCATGATCTATTGCTTGATATTGGTTTATGTGACCATCATAATAGATTGTTTAAAACTGGCATTTTAGGGACCCTCACCACCTAATGATTAGGCATATACGTATAATACTACTATTTGGAATTGTACACAGGTATAATAATGCAAGTTTTATTGATGAGCGACATCGGCATAGATATGAGGTAAATTAATGGTTTCATGCTGAGACCTTCTTTTTGGATCAAGATGCAACGACAGTCACTTGAAACAATTTGTAATGCCATACAGGTTAATCCTGATATGATATCACAGCTGGAGAATGCAGGCATGTCTTTTGTTGGCAAAGATGAAAGTGGGAGGCGCATGGAGGTTTGTATTTTCATGAATCCCTAGTGGTGTTGATCTCAGTATTATCCCACAAATTAATAATTTTAATCTTGGTAAATATATGCTTTGATAAAAGTGCAGATAGTTGAACTTCCTGGTCATCCTTTCTTTATTGGCGTTCAGTTTCACCCCGAGTTCACATCCAGGCCAGGGAAACCTTCCCCACCCTTCTTAGGTACTTGTCCAGAGAGTTACTTAGCGTCTTTTGACAATAAAATTTATTTATTGATATTGTTTATTCAAGCATGCGATACACTCGTTAATATGGTTATTCTTGATGAACACTTTCTGAGGATTTACCTTTTACTTACAAGTGTCCAAATTTGTAATTGGAGTTGTCTTTTGGCTTTTGCAATCATGCTAGTCTTCTGCCATATCAGATGGCTATTCTTTTCATGCCTTTCATTAGGGCTGATCCATACATGTAACACAGTTGGATGCATTTTCTCAGTTATAAACCTGTGTATAATGGATATTTCGAGCTTGGTCAAAGGTTTTAGTTTTTCTATTTATTTTTGCTGACTAAGTCTTTCTGCTAATCCTATGCAAATTTTTGCAAGATAAGTTTTCTTGTTTGTCAATGGTACATTATGGAATCATTTCATGAATTCATAAAATGGTGCTGTAACAGCTTGAAGGGATTCTTAGACTGTTATTCCTATAAATCTTAGTCTGAGATGATTGTGTTAACATATTGTCTTGGGTAGACTTGGTGCCATAAAAAGCATGTTTGCCATGGCTATTCATAATCGGTTTGGTCTACCAATCTTTAATAAACAAAGTCTACTCAGAATTTTCTTACTGTGATATTATGTTCTATCAACCATATTGATCTCTTATAGATGTACACAAAAAAAGGTGAGCAAACAAGTGTTCTGGAAAGAAAAATGACAACTACCCTCTTTTGGTCCTAAAAATGGTGTAATGTCGCTAGTTTCTTTAGTGACAAAAAGTATGATTTTGTTTCAATTTCATCCTTCTAGAGGTACCCAAATGATAATATTCAATCTTTTTGAGGATCGATTATTCTATGGGGTTGAACAAAATCCCATTCCCAAGTAAAAAAATGATACAAAAAATCCATGAAGTATTAAATTGATAATGACATAATCTTTTGAGGACCAAAATAGGGGATGTGTTGAAAGAAGAGTAAAAACTTAGGGCCTGTTTGATAATGTTTTCTGTTTTATTGTTCTGAGAATAGTTTTGTAAAACTGTTTTCGAGAATAAGTTTTGAAAATAAAAAAATAAAAAAATCTGTTTAAATAATTATTCTCAAAATCATAACTAGTGAGTGATAGATGAGTTATTCAAATTTTATAACTTTACCATTAATGAGGTGGATATTTCTCACATTTCCTTGTGTTTTCTAGAATAAAAACTATAAAACAACTTAAAGGTGTTCTAAGTTTTCTGTTTTTTTGTTTTTCTATTTTCCAGAACAGTTTATAAAAAACAGATTTACCAAACAAGTTTTCTGAGTTTTCTGTTTCCGAAAACAAAAAAACTGTTTTCAGAAAAAGAACCTTCTTAGTTTTTCCTCAGACCAATAGTGGCTTTCTGTAAACTAAACGTCTTACTATGTGAAGCAGGGTTAATAACAGCAGCATGTGAACCAAGGACTGTTCTACCAACAAGCAATGGCTACACCAGTAAGTTGAGTAACGGGAAACATAGCAACGGATATAGCAATGGGCATTCGCCAATTTTGAAAGCTCACCACAATGGAAATGGGTTCAAACCTTCCAATGGTTCCTTAAATGGTGTGTATGCCAATGGCGGCAATGGACGATACGTGGATGGAAGCTGGTAATCATGATCTGGATCTGCTTCTTCTTCTTACCTATAATAATCTTTGCTATAAATTTCTCGAAGGGCTTTCTTTTGGCGTGTCCTCGGTTACTCTGTACAGTTAATGAGCGGGTAGAGAGATCTTTTAGCTCTAAAGGGAGGGACTTGGGACTTGTCTCCAGCGTGAAGAAAATTTTGAGTCTAACAGCATTTATGTTTTCCAAAAGTATAGGGGCTAAAGGTGTAAAATTACCCTTGCAACCAAAAGCGTCTTGTTTTACTGAGTGGCCATTGGGTTGAAGGAGAGAATGTACACTGTTCTCCAGTAGATGTTATGAACAATGGACTCGGATTCTGTTTGGTTTAATGATATTTGTTGACAATGAAATCATATCTTTCGTGTTATTAATGGTCCATTCATGCTGTGGCAAGAACTATACATAATGTTTTAGCTGGTATACTTGTTTTTGTGAGCTTTTATCTGCTATATGCACCAGTTAACTGCACAGAGATTATGTAGATTTCTGAACTAGAGGGGAAAAAAGGCCTCCAGCTATTTGCCGTGAATTAGGAGTATTTTCCCTAACAGAAGGAACTAATTTGTTTTAAGGTATTGAGAGATTTAATTAGATTTATTTCATACACGAAAGACTGAAAATCAAATTTTCAACAAGATAAAAATTCTAGCTATTTTCAGTGACGTTAGAGTAGTAATAATATTTCATTCACAGAGGCAAGCAAAACAACAAACGAGAAGCTGAAGTTGAAGAAAGCACATGCTGTAATAAATTATTTGACTCAGCAGTGAAAAATTCAATAAAGCCATTTGTTTCTTTCCTCGTTTTTTATTCTCGTAATCGACACCTAAAATTTACGGACATCTGGTCCGAGTCCTAAGCAAAATTGTCTCTGCCATTGCCGGCAAATAGTATATTAAACTTGTTTCATAAGATTCTGACAGATTACACAGCATGTGTCTTTTATTTCAACGAATTCTAATATGGATTTTTTCTTGACAGAATTTCTGGCCACTCCATTTTCAGGCGCATATATGTGCGTGTGTGTAGCCGCACTATATGTAAACTTCTATAAATAATACAGCCCACCTCAAAGTATTAACCCCTCAATTTATGCTTCTAGAATGTAATGAAAAATTGAATTAATAATATTGAGATTAAAGATGAATTTATTGATAGAGTGATTATTAGTCACTGTTCATACAAAGATGTCTTATTTTACACACAAAATCATAACTATGCCATGTGGAGTCCTAGTAGCATTCTTTTGACCATGTAAAAATGTAGGACAAATATTTTACTTTCTTAAAATTATTATAATTATTATTATTAGTTTGCATTCCTTTTTTTTTTTTAATTTTGTATAGCAAATAGACCTCACTTGTGATACATTTTCATGTTAAAAGTCCAATGATTGACAAGATTGTCAAGAAATTACAAGCTTCTCTTCCTATTGGCTTTTCACATTTTCAAGAGGGAAATTTATAGAATAAATCTTGAATTTCCAACTCAAAAAATGATTTACACATTAAAATTTAATTTAGAATATTTCAAACGCCTCAACCCCATCAAGCTTGACCATTTCAGTTCAATTCCTTTCCTTCCTGGGAAGATGCACCAAAAGACCCAAACCTCACCACAGAATGAGCTCATGATAATCATTAATCAGTCAGACTTTAGTGTTGAGAGACTTCAGAAAATCTCTCAAGAACCAAGCAGGAAAAAAAAAAACAATAAAAACATCCTTCAAATGTTTATGAAATTTAAAACCGTTAGTCTTCTTGCATTGGGGGAAAAAACCGTTAGCCTTCCAACTAAGAACATGTCATTAATGCAATAGAAATCCCACAACTCTCAATCAACCTGGATATGGAAAGCTTGAATGTAATAGCAGCTACTTGAAGGCAAGAAGACATCAAAAAACTGGCACAAATATTCATATCATTCAATGAATTTGAAGCATAAAGGCAAAGCAGCCAAACAAGGCAATCAGTTTTGAACCAAGAGCTCTGAAAAATCATGAGGATAGACATCTAATGGATTCAATGCACCAATTTAGCTCTTTACTGTTAAAATTCACCGTGGATATGCGTAAGATCCTGTTGTGGTAGTCGCATAAGGTTTGTCTGTGCCCAATGCTGATGTATGTTATACCTGCTGCTCTAATCTTCTGGTACAAATGAAACTGTAAAGCCAAAACACAAACAAAATGAACTTCTTTAATGAAGATTGTCTTTTAGCTCCATGCAGTGAGTTAAGCTAGTTCTGAAATTTAAATTATGAGACAAGAAAAACCAAGTAATTTTTTGGGGTTGAATAAAAAAATACTTAACAAAAGTATAACAAGCCTGAAAAGGCATTCTCATGATAGGTCAGCATTACCTAAACCTAACACCTTAAGTTTTTAAAATGAAGCAGTCCTAGACATCTCCATTTGTTCTTAACAGGTCCTTAGCCTCAGTTTTCACCAAAAAATTTGAGGAGGTGAGGGCATATGAGTACAATAAATGCCAGCACGAAGCATTGTAATTTGTCCATCCAATTGGATAACAAAAACTTCTGATGATAACTTGAAGATATGTCAAATAAAAATTGAAATTTATCAATACCTCATTGCGTTCATCAAGGGCACTTGTGGATTCATCCAATAAAACCAACTGAGGTTTTGAAAGCAAGATGCGGGCAAAAGCAAGTCGTTGCTGCTCTCCTAGAGAGAGAACACTTGACCATTCATGTATTGAATCCAAGCTGAAACGTGCCAACAAATAGCCAAGGTTAACATCCTCTAAGACCGTTATCAACTCATCAGTCATTGGACACCTAGGTTCTTCATTCTTGTTTTCAGAGTTTGGTGATTTCATGAAGAAAGGAAGCACGCCTGAAGAAGAAGTCAAAACAACCTCAATCAGTGAGCATCCCAGCCAATCTTTTCCAGTCTTCTAATTATATAATATTAATCTATCAGCTTAAAAAATTATTCAGTTAATGCAGTTCCCATACGATATTCTCGTTTAATCACAACATTGAATAGCATTTACATAACAGTTCTGTGATTAATTAAGCTGTTCACTACAACCTAAAAGGTAATATTCAGAGTTGATCAATCTCACAGCAGTTGTCTTAGTCATAAAGTTTGGACACTCATTAAGGATGAAACACGTGCACGAGAACATAAATTAATTGTAGTTCACCTTTCAGTTATGGGTTGATTATCTATGACAAAAAAATAAATAAATCGTGGCATCATAATAAAAAAAATTAGGCGGTTAAGGAAAATTAACATGATATGACATACTTTTTGATTTAGCTCTATCAGATATAGGGATTGCATTGTCAGCCCATGTTGGATAGAGTAATTGTTGACGAAGAGTCCCCAAAACCATATATGGCCTTTGAGGAAGAAAAAATTTTTTGGAATTCTTGTTGTCTTCAGATTTTCTATGTATTTCACATGCATCAGGTGCAGTATATACTGTCGGAGTATTCACATCTGAACAAATGGGTTGCTGAGAAGTTTGGTCATTTTTCTCATAATATGTGATTTTTCCGGTTCCAGTACTCCATAGACCAGCCATAGCTCTTAACAAAGAAGTCTTGCCAGTACCACTTGGTCCAATTATCTGTAAAATTGGTTATATTAAAAATGCAATTTTACAGCCATAAAATGTTACCAACTTAACCAAGCAAAATACCAAAATAAATTGCTGACCAGTAAATGATCCTTCTCCTTGATTGTTAATGACAAATCTCTAATAAGTATGACTCCACTTGGGGTCTTCAAAGTCAAATTTTTTATCTCCAATAATGTTTCAATTTTTTCTGGGGGGTTCAATCCATTGGATTCCAATACAGATGAACTTTTCGAACATTTGTAAGCAACAAATATCTCTTCCAAGGTATCAGAGTGTACTTTAGAGCTGCTGCTACCGTCCAAAACATCATCAAATTCACCTGCATATGCAATACGCAGACGGCCTTCATCAGTGTTTACTTCCTATGTTCAAATCAACAGACCTAACTGGTAAAGCATCTCATTTCCCATGTTCTGTATATAGCATGAGTGCATGATGACTAATATCCTGCAAACAATATGAGAGTAACTAAACAAATTCACAATAAGTAGACGGATAAAAAAGAAAACAGTTAACAAACCATACATAAGACTATTGATAGAATAAATGGATATCATGAGGACTGAAGAATATAACTACTTTACTACAACAGAAAATGCAGTATAAAGAAGAGTACAATGATTAAAAAAAATGCAAGATTTATCTGCAGAGTAAAAGTGCATTCACTTATTTATGTTTACATCTTTCACAAAATCCACATACATATAGTGATGGGAAAGATAAGGAATTAAAAAAAACCATACCAAGCCGATTAATAACAGCAGAAAATGCACTTATAGCTTGAAACTTGTACACAATAAGGGAAAAGTCCTCAAGGATGTGATTAAAAGCAGAAATTGACTGATTGATCACACCAATTTCAATTTTTCCTGAAAAATACATGGGTGCAACAACGGCAGCAGGAAGAATTTGAATAAGATGGCGGTAGCCTTTGGTGAAGAACTGCAGATTTCTAGAAGAGATCAGCAATTGCTGCAAAGTAAGAAATATAGAAGTTCCGTCATTCATCAGCACATCATCGTACGCTAAAGGATGAAACTGCATCATATAAATTACAACTAGAATTTCAATACTAAAAAGGAAAAGAAGGGATGGAGAAAAGGGGTTGCATTGGTATTCCACTGAGTTGACCAATTCCCAAATTTCAGCCAGTCCACATTATTGATGGCTGAGGTTGACTAATCCAAATTCAAGGGCTTTAACCGCAATGGTTCCCAGTTAATCAGCTCAAGCCAGTTGGTCTCTAGGAAGCATGGACACAAACATTGCAATGCAAAAAAAATCTTAAGTGTCTAAATGTAGTTTCAAATGTAGAGTCATCTAATAAGAGGGTCCAACATATGTCAGATATGGACACAACTCCTTTTTAAAAGTGTTTGTTGTTTCATAGGTTAGTCTAATCCAGTTTTCAGACAGTACATGCTATTGTTGTTAGACATAGATTTATAATTATGAGACAGGAATCCAACTTCTTGGTGGGGCAGGTCTCATTGAGTTGACACTCATTAGCCATTAGAGATGAAACTGTCGCGTTATCTTACTTCACTTTCCAAGATTTCCTGTAGTTGTCTAGTTTCTAGGTTCCTCACTACTTCTGAATCCACTGATTTAAAGATCATTAGAGTTTTGACGTAAAACGACAAGTGTCTACATAAAAAGCATGGTTTCATGGTATCTTCTTTTTATTGCTACATTTGTGAACCTGCAAAGAAACCTAATTTCCAGAATCTTGTGCAAGGGGATTTTAACGCACTCATCTTTCTGCAGATTTTATGTCTAAGACTGCAATACTTTATTTGGCAGTTTTGCAGTTCTCGGTTCCTGGAACAGCATCTATCCAATTTTCTTCAGTATTATTGAAGCTACAAATCATGGCCACTAAGTATCGCTCTGAGACTTCCCATGACAATTGTCATATCATCTAAAAAGTCCTCCTACTAGAGTTCTTGAATTGAACCCCCTTGTTTTTGAACCACTACTATACCACATTTCCTTCTTTGGGGATGAAAATAGGTACCCAAAAATATGGAGCTTTGCAGGTACTGATATGAACGAATAACTATGAATAGCTTTAAAAAGCAATCATCACCCAAACACCCATAATAAAGTTAACATATTCAATGTTGATTCACTTTTTCCATCTTTGAAAAGAAAACAAGAGGATCAGCATACCTTCAACTACATTAAATGCTGCAATAGTAGGTTATGCAATAACTAGAAGTCTAAATTGCAGTGATACAGATTTTTTTTTCTAAATGTGAAAACATTAACGAAAAAAATATCTTACAGTTAGATTTTCAAAGGCACTTCTGAAGCTGTGTAGAAGAATTTGCATTTCACTTTCTTCACCACCATAGAAAGCAACTGATTCAGCATTTTCTCGAACCCTTACAAGCCCATATTGAAAATCTGCTTCTTTTTTCTCTTGCAATAAATTTAAAGTCATCAGTCCCTGTTATAAACAAAATTTCAATTAATAAAACTGGCACTATTTTAAAGCTCCTCATATATTTTATGGCATTTGCCTTACATCCTGAATTATCAATCAAAAAATAGACTCATTACCCTTCCAAGTAAAACACTGATAACTGTCCCACCGATGGAGTATATAAGAAGAACAACAAAGAGAGGAGGATAGATGTAATACAAGATGTTACTGAATGAAATCAAGTCTATGGCAGCATTAAAGAGAGTTAGAGAGAATGAGAGAGCTGTTGCAGTGAAAGAATTCAGATCATCAACAATTCGCTGGTCTGGGTTATCAATGAATGACCGTGACTGAATCTTATAGAAAGTCCGATTCTTAAAGTAGCGTTCCATGTAATAGCTTGTCATCCAAGACCTCCATCTGAAAGAAAGTGTGTCTATTGCATAATCTCTCAATACAAAAAACTGCAACACAGTGATGGAGAAAGTTAGAAACATGAGCACAGTATTGGAATAAAGTACAACAAACCAGAAAATAAAAACAAAAAAGCATCCAAACAACAGAGTTCCAAAGAGAAAGGGCAAATTGATCACCTTTGTTATACTCTAGTTCAAGAGCTGCTTATGAAACAACTAAGCAGTCAACAAAGACACCTTCTGAAATTGCTATCAAGCAATGCCCGTATGGTTTTGTTACATTTTTGGGGGGATAACATCTTCATATATACGGTACTAAAGTCAAGAATTATTTTATTCCAAAATGAATTACAGATTTAGAAGAAAAATATTCGATGCAGTTAAGGAATGTTATTACTTATTATTGCCCAAAACAAAGGGGGGTAATCATAATTTTTGAGCCCTCAAAGGAGAGACACAGGCCGAAAAACATGACAGGCTGTGATTATTAGTTCTCTTTCATCTATTGCATGTTTCCCATTTCCAGGTCCTTCTACGTTGCTCAAGATAAAATGATCAATATCGGAAGAACTGAAGCAAAGTCTAGCAGATCTATACCTAAGATAGGCCAGCAATGTGCTCACCGGGATTCCTCCAACAAAGCCACCCAAGTAGTAAAGTAGCTGCTTCGTGAATTGCTCTTGGTCCTTGTCTTGCATTAACAAATTTAAACCAGTTCAGTTGCTTGTTGCTAACGCATAAAAGATTAAAGCGAAATATGGAATAAAAGCGGAATTTAAATGCCCAAATAGGTAACAAATGAAAGATAAGACGAAGCAGTTATGAGAACTTTTATATACATGAACCTACTGGCAAGTGCATTATAGAAGTCTCGCCCAAGGAAACTGAAGCCCACACTGATTCCAGTGGTAGCCAAAGTGAGAGCAAAAACAACAGCAAGTCGTAATCTTGCTTGAACTTTGTCGTCTGACGACCAATAGGGAGTCGCCACTTTCCAGAACCTTTTGATAAGTGTTTGCAGATCAGGACCCTTCTCCTGCGCAGCAAGATGATGGGTTAGCTCCTCCTCTCGCTGCTGCTGTTGTTTCTGCAATTCACCACATTTTGCAAATTTCAACTCTACCTATCAAACATCTGGTCAAAAGATGTCAGAGAAGCAAGAAGACAACCAAACCTTGTGTGGGCTCGTTGGAAATGGAGTGGGTGTTGTTGCAGAGGAAGAGAGACTACTGATGGAGTCTCTCTGATTCTTCCTCCTGCGAGGTCCGCTTGAATAAGTTGGCATGATGGGCACTTGACCTGAATTCAAAATTCAAAACAAAATAGGGGCATTGCAAATAATGGATCATCACAGGGAGACGATGAAGAACATGGGGTGCCTACTCGGTACTGTAACAGCTCTGCAAGAAAAAGAAAAGTAGAGTAAGGGCTTAGTGGGACTGACTTGTGAGACTCCCACCAATCTGCTCCTCTACTGTAGAGATTGTCATTCTGTTTCGATGGATGGACATATACTGAATTGCTGACGAGACGGAATGGTTGGGTTTTTCACCGGAAGGAGACGGTCAGATGGGAACGTGTGCGTGCTAGAATAATGGGCAAGTCCTTTGAAGAAAAATTTTGTAATTTACTAATGCTTACATCAGTGTTTATTAGACGTAAGCCTATCAAACAAAAGCGCGAATTTATTTGTTGATTTTTCAAATTTTAAAGCAATTTAATCAGTTTTCCTTACATGTTCGTATTAACAACCATGCATTATTGGATTAAAAAAATTGAAAAAGGTGTCCCAAGTTTTTATTGCATTGCGTGTAGTACATATTTATAAAAGTTAAAAATCAACTCTCCTCATGACATCCATTATAATAGAGGCTTAAAAAATAACGCAAATTCATACAGCAAATTCATTTAGAAAAGATCTGCAAATAGTAATACAACCGACGGAGGAAACTTAAAAAGATAACTATAACAGCACATCTATATATATATATATATAGGTAGTGGTAGTTTGATCCACAGTACACAGAGGACTCCTCAAACAAATGGAGTCTTGACTGTTGAACGGAGGGTTCAGTTTCAGTGATGCAAGTAGGGGGGCTAGCTAGCCAGTGCCAGTAACACCAAGGTCGGGCTTCTTGTCATCTTGACCAGCGCCGAAGACAGGTCCACCTTTACCGGCAGCATCATCAACCTTGTCCTGCAATTTGTCCACCTGAATGCTGCCTTGGTCTTCCTTCGAACGCAGATCCGTCCTCGTTCTGTTCTCTCTTCCCTCTACCGACTCATATATCGTCGCCGTTTTCGACTCCTTTGGCTGTGCTCCTTGTGCCCCTGACATTCTCTGTCTCTCTCGTATAGTATAAGAAGATTATATATGTACATGCGTCGTAAATATCGCATCGCAGCCCTATATAGGGTTGGCCATAGCAAAGGGGTGATGAATGGGTTCTACGTCCTTACCAACATGGGTCCACGTGGCAGTCCATCATGTTATTGGACTACACGTGTCCCGGCGTTTGCCACGTGGCATGCATTTGCTCTTTCTTCCTGCCCCGCTTTGTCTCTGCCCTCATTACTTCCTCTTTCAACACTTGAATATACTCAAGATATAATAAAATCCCAAATTTAACTACGGCTAGCCTGGATATCACTCTAATCTGATGCAGAGTAAATGATAAGAATGCAGTTAATATATATATATATATATAAAATAAAAGAGTACAATAATGTTTTCAGTGAATAATAAAATATTGGAAAAAGACAAAATTGGCACAAACAGGAGACATCCGATAAGTGTTGATTCATAAGTTGATGACGAGCTATAATTTTATTATTAAATATATATATCGAAATTTTATTTTAGTTTAATTAATTTTAATTTTGCATCTTACATGTAATAAATTTTAATTTTTTTAAATTCTTTTTCCTTCAAATAAAATTTGTTGTCAATATATCTTTCACTGATAAAAAAAACAATTAATTATAATCTATCAAAGAAAATATATTATCTATCCTTGACTTGTTTACGCTACTCGAGATTAAAAAAAATAGATTTTTGATAGGGATTTTATTTATAACGGTCTACATAAAAAGAATATCCATCGATAAAAGAAGCTTACATATCCTTCCACAAGCCACTACTCATTTACGTTACCAACAAAAATCACAGCCCAATAAACACCAGAATTTGACCAAAGAAACTCAGCTCTGTTACTCTTAACGTTGCCATGCGTATTGCCACCTTTGGCAATGAATAGGAAAGATAATATATTTCTGGGTCTGGCAACATCGAATTTGAACCTAACATATTTTTCTCTGAATGCATGCTATAATATGCTATCAATATATCACTCAACAACACCATCCTTCCTCTAATTTTTTTCAATTTACTACCACTGATACAAAATATTAAGAGAAATTACAAATGCAGCAAAAGAAACTGGTATCATCGCAGGACACGATGCACAACCAGCCCAACTATGAGGCCAAGTAAAGCTCCACCAAGCACTTCAAACGATGTATGGCCAACAGATTCTTTAAACGGGACTAGACCATCATCACCAACCAGCCTGCAAAGTTCTGCTGCATCTGCTGCTGATAAGCCAAATGATGACAATGATGATAAAGGCTCCCCATCAACTTGCGTTATTGTTTTGCTTGATTTACCTGATAGGCAAACATTCCCTAGTGTTTGATCCAAGGAAGAGGCTTCTTGGCCTTGTGACAAGAGGGAATCCTCGCTCAAAGCCGTTGAGGCTCCTGGTTGAGACGTGATCAAATTACCATCTCTATTTTTGGAACGTGTTAAAGAGTTCACTTGCATCTGGAGCAGTAGTTTGTTCAGTAACTTGGCATGAATTCCTACTTCTTTTCTTACACCCTGCAAATGGTCACAATACTCACTCTTTAGGATACTACTACCTCATCAGTCTGCATTGTTCAGGGAAACTCGAAAAAAACTGAGATAACATAAAGAAAGAATTTTGCAGATTAAACTATCCTCAAGATTTTCGGGTACAGTCACTTTTCTCTGTATAGGTAAACTAAGTCTAATCATAACCAGATTCGTACACATCTTAGGTATCTTTACAGAAGGATTCACCTCTAATTTACATGTTTATTTTTCCCTACCTCGAGTCTATCTGATGGCTTCTCAAAACATCCACAGGAACTTGGTCAAATGCTAGTTTAAAAGTTCAAATCTCTAACAACATAACCAATAGTGCATGTTGAAGTTGTGAATATGAAGAACGAATCTTATTTCATCATCCTGAGATTCTACAAGAACACTTGATCATTATAGAGGCTATGGACCGGACTGAAGACTAATGGCTCATGGTCCATAGAACACATTGGGCTATCTAAGCTAACAAAAGATTTTTGTAGATTAACTAATTCAAGAGATTCCTTTGGTAAACTCAATTTATCTGAATATGTAGAATCGGTCAAAAAGAATCAATCTTGCGAGCATATCAATTAACTTCTATAGACAATTTCACCTCTTATGATATTTTTACACGTTCAATTTTCCTTAACGTCTGTGTCTATCTTTAATGAACCAAGTTTATGTATGAATTTATGAAACTCCTCCACACGTCTGCTTCAAAGTTTTTGACTTTTGGCCCATCATAGCAATTAGCTACATAGAAGCATCCCTCCCGACAGGCCTAAGCAAATATTGACTTTAACCAAGTTTTTATCTTTAGTGAGAGTAATGGCTTTAGAGAATTTTAATATTGAGTCAGACAAGAAGTTTCAAAGATGGAAGTAAAATATAGGGAATGCAATGCACAATGCAAGGTGCGTCACTAGCTGGTTGGGGTCCCATGGACTTTAGTTTAATCACACGTAAATATGCCACGTATCCTCACGCGGGTATACAAGATATGGCTAGAATATTATCAAGGCCCTGAAGCATAGCTCCACGACAATAGAATAACTGTCAATTTATGAAAACTCACTTATTAACAAATTTGTACTTTTCCTACTGGAAGAAGCTTTTTCTTTAGCATGGTCAAACAATCACATAACAAATCCCAACCACATGATGCAAATGGATATCTAAAAGAACCATGCTTGTATATATATTCATGAAGGGGGAAAAGATTATAAGAGAATACCATACCTGAGCATCATACATGATAAGGCCAGCATACACAAAAGTGAGACCAAAAATGGGGTCGGAGAAACCTCTGCATTTGGAAATTATACAATTATGAATAGCACATGCCGATAAGAGACTCGTCCATAGTATAATTTCATGCTTAATTCTTCAAATTTCAGAGGATTACATAAAACAAATAAATATTGCCTTGAATTATATACCCTATTGACATATAGTCAGGACCTTTTACAGTAAATGCAGCTGAAATGAAGACAACGAAAAAGAGGGACAAGAACATAAATGGAGCCCCACTCTCTCTCTCTCTCTCCCCCCTCACCTCAGCTGAATTACTACTTTAGAGGATGTGAGTTGTACAGACATAATATTCTCACCTCTCAAGGCCCACCAATGTTGCAGAAGCCACTGTCGCCTATGAACAGGAAAATGCAAATAACTGTGAGATTACACTGAAAACCAAACCCCTTAACTGGGTCATAATCAATCACTCAGGTGACACAGATAAAATCAGAATTAGGGAACGTCGAGACCGTACAGAAGAATGAGTGGAAGGGAATCCTCCAGTATCAATCACCGATTTGATGTCAAACTTTTTTCCATAAAGAATCACTGAAGTTAAGGGCTTAACAATCTGCCCAATGAACGCAGAAGCAACAGCTGCAATCAGAACCTTAATGCAAGAAGAGTATAATTTCAGTAAGATAAATAAGACATAAAAAAAGCTTTAATACGCTTTGGTTCATTTACATTTACAATTATGAAAGTTTCAATCTGGTCCTCACTTTCTGATTAAGGTGATGCCGTGATGTTATTTTTCAACTTCGAAAAATAAGGCAACTAAGCCTTTTCATTTTAATTTTGTTCTCATGATAACAAAACAAAAATAAAAAATGATGTTTGAGTAAACTCGCTTACGTAATCGAGTGAGATCATTCTTTGTCACATGATTTCCTTCCCAACCCCAAGTCAGACAAATTTTAGAATCATTTCACTCGATTACTTATCATCCAGTAAATTCATGTAATCCAAATAACATTCATATATCTATGAGTTAACAAGAAGTTCATATTTTTTGTTATCACAAAAACAAATTGACAGACTTGGGTAATTTCTAAGCATTGAGGAATAACTTCAGCTCAATTAAAACCGGATGATCACATTGAAGCTTTACCATAGAATATTGGAAACCACAAAATGGGACTAATAAAAACATAAGACAAGAGAAACCCAGCAATCATAGAAAGATTTGAAGGATTACACTAGGAGATCACCAAATAGGTACCTTGTTAGAAGCTATTTGAGCGATGCCATCGAACAGTCCTGGTCCAAACGAAGTGATTTTGAAGGAGGAGGATCTGCTGTCCCTGAGCCGAGGCAGGGGCAATTGATGGTGAAGAATTAGGTTTGTCTGCTTCGGCCATTGGCTGAAAGGAGAGCATATCTGAGACGGAGAAGAAACCCCAGAGAAACTGGAGTGTTGAAATATCATGGTCTCTCTTTCAATCGGTGAGTCAATTCCCGTCCGACCAATCTGATCACTGAAAAGTGAAAGTCTGAACGTTTCAAATCGACGGCACTCCCCATTGCTGGGTATTGACAACTGATTTCTAATTTCAGAGCTTAGAAGTCAACCATGGCAATCTCGTGCCTACTTTCAAATTTGTTTTCACTAGTTTTCAATGAAGACATCGGGTCAATTGTTTGGCGATTAAATTTTTCTAAATGACGTTTGAAAATTTGAATCCAATTATATTAATATCATTACTGTTTTAGTTGGCTATGAAAATCGTCCCAGGAATTAGGAAGTTATCTGGTTGTTCATTTGATTCACAATCACGTGGTTAAGATCGGTGGGCTCACATTTCTTTTTTTCAGGTTACATTATTGAATAATCGTTTACTGTTGGTTATTAATTATTGGAAAAAAAAATTTGACAGGTATATTAATGAATTAATTAGTATAGCAAGCACGGATTATATTCAAGTTATTATAGCAAAAAAATAAACTATATATATGTAATTTTAATATAAAAAATTTTAATAACATTAGTTATTCTAAAATAGTCTAACTTGTGTTTTGTTAAATCGATAAAATAAAATTATATTACCAGGCAAATATATTTGCACAAACAATATATTGAAAAAAATTAACTTAAAATATCAATATCCATAAAAAAAATATTATCAACAATATTAAGGTTTGTCCAACTAAATTGTTAAAGATCTATAAACAATATTAGTAGTTGTATAAGATATTTTACCATTAAAATGAAGGATTAGAATTTTTAATTCATTCTTGGGAAAATATGCACACAAGTCACAACAATATAGAGTTAATCATGAGTGTAAACTAATTTGAAAAAAAAATAGTTTAATGTTATAGAGAATTTGACAATGATGCTTGCTGATTGTTATAGCAAATAAAAGCATTATACCAATGCACTCGTGTGATACATAGGTCATTTATTGTAATTGCCACCAATTAAGTTGAATTCCAAGTAAATGTTGGGAAAAACATATTATGATATGTAGAGTTAATCATGAGTGAAAACTAGTTTGGAAAAATATAGTTCAATGTTACAAAGAGTTTGACAATGACACTTATTAATTATCATAGCAAATGAAAGCATTATAGCAATGCACTTGTATGATACATAGGTCATTTTTGCAATTGACACCAATTAAGTTGAATTCTAAGTAAATGTTGGGAAAAACATATTATGGTTATTGATTAAATTGGATATAACTATATGAGCAAATAAAGTAATAGAAAGGATGATGAAACTAAATTATTGATAATGCAGTTTAATTAAATTATTTTGTTTGCAAAAAAATATTATTGAAAATTTGTCGATACATAGTACTAAGAGCAGTGTTTGCTCTTATAAGATATTTAGAGTATTAAGAGTACTATTTGCTCTTATAAGATATTTAGAGTACTTTTGTTGGACATACAAGATACAAAAACATACAATTAACCATGGTAAACACAGTAGGCATAACTCGACATTGTATAAGCATTGATCAAAACTCTTATTTATAGTTATTGTAAATGATAATATATCATTCGGAATGATAATATATCATAGGGAATAATCTTCTATGCATATCGAAAGGTAGGCGAGAACAATTATAGCATAGATTATAGGATAAAACTTTTATCCCAGTATTAGTACCTAACATTATCATGTGAATATAGGTTTAGTAATGCACCCATGTATAAAATTATTTATTTTTTGTATATCTTATATATGAAGTAATTGATCATAAAAAATAAAAGATTTTAATTCATTTGACATGTTCAATTTACAATAAAAACATAAGAAATTATATACAATTTTAAAAGAAAAATTTTGAAGGAAGATTCAAAGCAATTTTCCTATTGGGGATGAATCCCTTTTGTTTTTCCAATATCATTAAAATTGAGCCAAATTTTGCTTAATACTATATACACACAATTTAAATATTGGTAAACTTAAATGTAATTCCAAAATATTAATGTTGGTAAACTTTTTTATACTTTCTTTTGAGATTAATTTTCAACATAGGGATGGGATCTAATTTTTAATAAATAATTTTGAATACTATTTGAATATGTAATTAAATTATAACAAATTAATTTTACACATTTTCAATAAGAGATTGCCTATAATTTTGGGCAAAATATGGTCTTGGTCAACTTTTAATAATTAATTTTGGTATTATTTATAACATTTACTGTTTTTAAATTTATCAATTAGAAATTGATGATAAAATTTAAATAATTACATTAATATGAATTAATTGAAGATTAATACTTTATTTGCGTTGACCAAAATCAAGTATCTCTTATGATTTTTCTTGATTTTGAAATAATTTATCGTAATACAAACATTACTTTTTACATTTTTTTATTAATTATGCAAAAACTTCAATGCAAATTTATATACTTGTATGATTGAATTCCAAATTAAGCTATAAAAGTAATGTATGTATGCTCTTTAAATAAATATATGGCTGATGGTTTCCAGACATAATATTCTCTTAAAAGAGGAATAGTGTCCTGTTCAAGAGTGTGTGTCTGTGAGAGAGATAGAGAGAGAGAAGAGTGTGAGAGAAGAGTAATTAATTCTTGTGAGTTGTGACAAGTAGATCAGGGCATAGAAGAGCAAAAAATGAAAAATTGATATGATAGAATTTGCAATTTAAATTTTAAAGGAAAATACTTACATATATATATATATATTGTACTTTTCATATTATTTTTTAATTAAAAATTAACATGTTAATTATTTTTAATATATTAAAATTATTAACTTCTTAAATTTAAAAAAATTTAAAAGGTCTATATGTTAAATTTTAATTGAAGAATAATATAAAAAATATATAAGAAAAATATATATAAATTTAATTTAAATTTAAAATATGGGATAGATACAGTTGCTGCTATTTAGTATTTAGCAGATGTAACTTCAAAAATTGCTACAATATGGCAACCGGTGTGGTAAGTAGTAACAATGCCAAACTATTGCCACAGTTAAATTAACTTTAATTAATATGTTATTATCTGCATGACATTGCTAACTAGTAAAAGAGATATATCGAAAGAATGGACAAAGAGCAGATATCCGGAAGCCATGGTGAAGAGAGAAAAACGATAAAGGAAAAGTGTTCCGTTCAAGAGAGAGAGAAGAGTGTGAGAGAAGAAAGATAGTGCGAGAGAAAAGTAATTAATTTTTCTAACAAGTAGATGAGGATGGATGAGAGGAAAAAAGAGAAAGGTTGTTATGATAGTATTTGAAATTTAAATTTTAAAAGCTCAATATTTAAAGCCAAATAAATCAAATCATGAAGAAAAATATGAACAACTCTAAAATAATGCATAAAGCTCAAGAAAAACCCAAATTATCCAAGAGGATACTGTCATTAGTCCGGCTCCTAAGACTAGCTTGTTGGGTTTTTTTTTTCCCCTTAAATATAATAGTTGATGATAGTTGATAGCTGATGAGATAGATACAATTACTGTTATTTAGCAGCTGTAACATCAAAAATCGCTTCAGGCCAAAAATGAAAAATCGCTGCAAAATAGCAACAGTTGTAGTAACAATGTTAAACTATCCCTATAAGTTAAATTAGCCTTAATTAATGTGCCATTATCTGCATGACGTTGCTAGCTAGTGCAAAGCCAGCCCTTTAACATGATACCCAGCTTTGGATACAAGGAAAAAAGAAACAGTGTTACCAACCAATTCAATGAATTGATCTCATTTTGCTTCAGCTGATACGGAGAACTCCATTTTCCAAGAACTTATCTCACATACCACAATCTACATGGTGCCAACTCTCATAGCCTAAACTCAACCTGTAACTATCAACATACACTGAAAGCTCAAAGTGAAAGATGCTCCAAAGGATGGAACTTACATGTTTGTGATTTCACGCTGGTTGGTTCTACACAGTTGCTTCTTTCCAACGACTCCAAATAGGATTCTTGCAGCTAAAAATACTCAAAATCTATGTAAGAGTCACCTTTGCTTTGTTCTTTTGCAATATTTATCATCCTCTTTTCTTTTGGGACTGGTGCTTCTTTGGAGGCATACTGGGTAAAATCTACAGGGTCTGGTGTGTGTGGAGGCAAGGCACTTCTTACTAGAGCCCAGTTCACTCCTTCAAAAAAAGGGTGTTGTTTGATCTCTGTTGCTCCTCTTATACATGCAATTCTCCTGTTAGGTTCTTTCACCAACAACCCTTTTATCAGATCTCTTGCAGCAGAACTGACATGGGGAGCGTCGGGAAACCTCAATGGCTGACCTATGACATTGAAAAGTGTGGCACGATTTCCTGCACCCTTGAATGGAGTTGTCCCGTGCAAGAGCTCATACAAGAAGATCCCAAGTGTCCACCAATCTACTGCACTGCCATGTCCCTCTCCTCGGATAATCTCAGGAGCAAGATATTCATGTGTCCCTACAAATGACATTGACCTCACATTTGTTGGCTCTGCCATCAGTTCAGGAAGGGCACCCCCAACCGTGGGACCAAAGTCTGATTTTGATTTGCGAGTCTTCTTTGAAGGTAAAATGCGCGGGAAGAAAGTTGGTTGCTGAATGCAACCCTGCACTGCATGGTCGTCTTCCAAAATGCCCCCAGAACCATTGTTGCTTTCATGAGCAGATGAAGATTTGACTAGCGTTGGCCTAACTGAGCAACGAAGTGATAAATCGAAGTCTGACAGCATGATATGGCCTTCATCTCTAACTAGGACATTCTCTGGCTTCAAGTCTCTGTACACAATGCCTAGCATGTGTAGGTACTCCAGAGCTAACAGAACCTCTGAAGCATAAAACCTAACCAAAGAAATAAACAGTGGTACAAGTTGAGGTCCGAGAATAGAATGAAATTCAAACTATTACCATACATGTTGAAGTAGAAAAAGAATAAAATTCACCATTGCTAGTGGAAAGATGCTTTGAAGTTTGAACATGTTTCCTTGTATGAAAATTATCAGAGATTATTAAGTTCCATTCAGTCTGGCAAATGTGAGTGAAAACATAAAATCAACTTATATGTTCATTCTCTGCATGCATTTACAGCCAAATACCTTTTGTAATCTCGTTGCTCAAACTTACTGAATGCTCATATTACTATAAAAACTATTTTATCCCATGGAATCTATTTATCCCTGTACCCTTTTTGTAATGATTTGATGGTAGAAAATAATCAATTAAAAGTCAGTAAACCATATATATATATATATATATTTATGTTTGTCCTATAAATATTATATTCTGTATTATAAATGCAAGTCAAGCTGTTCAATCTATAAGTACAAAGGAATTCAAGAAATTAGTCACTTACCGTGCAGCTTCTTCAGTAAAACACTTGTTAGGTTGCTTCTGTCGAAGAGAATGAAGATCGCCTCCACTGCAGAACTCCATGACCAAACAGTAGAACTTCTCAGTTTCAAAGTAGGAGTATAAAGTGGGTAAGAACGGGTGGTCAAGAAGTCCAAGAATCTCCCTTTCTGTTTGTGCTCTCAATAACTTATTTCTGCTAGCTAAAGATTCTTTGTCCATTACCTTCATGGCAAAGTAGGTTCTAGTCCTTTTAAGTTCCACAACATATACACTTCCAATGTCTCCATACCCAATGCGCTTAAGAAACCGAAAATGGCTAAGATTAAGTGCGGTGCCCCTAGAGACTGTTTGAATTGCATCCCATCGCACATCACCACCAGTATGTGGCTTAATGGGTGGACTGGTGCCATCTAAACTATTGCTACGAGAGCTATTGGCACTCCCTTGGCCATAACTGTTTGCCTTAGCATTTGTAGGCAATCCCCTTGCATTTCCTGGTGAGGTGGAAGGATCAGAAGCAAACTTGCCTTCTAGTTTCTGAGGTTTAGATATACTATTCGTTGAATATTCACTTGACTTGGTATGTTTTCCAGCTTTATTTACCAATTCAGGATGACTTAGAGAAGTGTTTGTCGAATTGGCATTACTATGAGCAACATGATGTTTCTCCACAGGTTCCTCTGACAAATTGTGGTTCATCTGTGCCAATGAGCAAAATGATTCTTTGATCAGAATAAAGCATCCATCTCAAAATTCTGAAAAATTTGGACACAGCTACAACCATTTCATGGCAGATTCTCATCAGAAAGAGTGAATGTATTAAAAATGAACAAATACGGAGCAATTACGTCAGATAACTCTGGCCTCTTGACAGGCTTTGACGCCATAAATGAACAAGGCAATAACACCCCTCAAGAGGAATATCTACAAAAGTAAATCAACATATTTTAGCTCTGATGATATACAAATGCACCAAACACATATAAAAACGAAAATAACTAGAAATTAGTGTCTAATTATATCAAACAACTGCAGGTCAAAAAAGCAAACATTTTACATGATGCTTCCAATATAAATCCAGACAACCATAAAAGGAACAGTGTACCTAAATTTCTCATCATGATCAATTATGTATAGATTCTTATTGTTGATGACACATTTCCCCATACATAAACGTCAGATTTAATTTGAAGTTTTCTATATCAGATTATACAATCAAAGCACTATAATCTAATGTAGACAATCATTAAAAGGAAGAGTAAAAATGATGTAAACAAGAAACATCTTAAAACACAAATTTCAGGGAATTTAGGATATACCTGAAAACGACTGATCCTGATAACTCCTCAGGTTGTGAGTTACCAAGAGCTGAGATGTTTTCCCCTGCTTGGCCTTTGAATAGAACAGTTTTCTTTGAACTTGCAAAATAGAGAAGAAAAAAGAGAAATGAAGAAAGAAAACTGTAAATTAGGAAGGAGAAAACATGTGGGTTATGAAAATGAGCAGGTTCTTGATTGGAGCACCACCCATTATCAGAAACACTGGGAATTCTTGAGGGGAAATTGTGGGGGAAAAGGGGGAGGTTGGCAAGAGACCCGCAATTAGGAAAACCCATTTTTATACAAAAAATGAGAAAACCAAAACGGTAGATCAACTCAATGGGTTTGTTTAGTAGCAGACAGTGCAGAACAGGGAAGAAAAATGAGAGGAGAGAGAGAATGGAACTGGTCGTTGCAGAGAAGACGGATAAATCGGCGCCTTATTCTCTGTGAAACGCTCGACACCCACACAACACATTATCCTTCCCTCGCAGTTATCTTAATTTCTTTTCCATTTTTTATTCCTCCCAATGTTTTTACAGTTAGAACCAAGTATGCCATTGCCTTCCCCCGTCCATATCTGCACCTTGATGACAGCTTTATTATTCAAGACGTTGGTATAAATTCCTCGTCCAAATCGAAGAGTTTGCTATATTTATGTATTCAATGCCTTATGTAACATTTAATTATGTATTCATTGCTATAAATCGAAGATTTCTTATCTAAATATTTGATGAGAAATGAAAGTTGGTCCAATTTATTAGGATATAATTTCTATCCAATAAAGATGTTAATAGCTAAATATGTGAAAATTTTGTGAGTGAAAAATAAAAACTTTTTGAGTCCAAAAATCTATTCTAATCCTAATGAATTCCAAAACTCAATTCAGCTGAAATTTTAATTAAAAAAAATTGAAGTATGAAGTTTTGGTAAGTTTCTTTTAATTACATATGGCATTTCATATCTAAAAAGTCTTTTATTTTTTCATTTCATTCTATGTATACCAAATGAGTAGTCAATGATGGGATAAGGTGAGGTGACAATGAATATATTAATATGTAGTGTGAGCTGCATTAAGACAGACTCACTTTTTTTACACTTCTATAACGTACAAAAAAAATATTTAGTAGCCGTTTAAATTATTTTTTTTAAATATTTATTAAAATAATCACAATTTATAAAATAAAATTTAGATAAAAATATAGAAATTTATCACAAATCTATTTAAATAAATAATAATAATTATTAAAAATTATGATTTAGTTTATCATAAGGTAAATCAAATATGCTTTTTTTTATCAGTATACAATACACACATCAAAATTGATCTAATAAATACATGCATAAAAATGTGTGTCTAAATCCCATTTCATGAGAAGGCATATCAACAAAACCGTTTGCGTTACTGGACTTAATTTGTAAAGGGAAATTTCATTCCCAAGAATGCACTGATTTGTGTTGTTATAGAATGAGCCTTATTTGTCGAAAATGCGGAGATCTCGAGAATGAAATTTCACTATTTAAAAAAGTACTTCACACATTTCTTAATTTTTTCTTGTTTTTCCATTTCAAGAGTCAATTGAAATGAACAAAAACCGAGCCGTTATAGCGTGTTTGTTTCGGTTAGATAATAAAAACTACATCATTACTCAAATCAAGTAATCTCCTCCACCCTCAATAACCTGTGTGATTACATAACTGTAATTGATTATAAAAACACCAAAGTACCCTTCACAACACTAAAAATACCAGTGCCCTCACTGATTATTACTACCATTGCCGGTCACCAATTGTCAACCTCCACCACCATAGTTGGTCACTAGTCATGGGTTGCCTCCACTGTGGACTGCTGGTCTCCACTACTGCCCCTAGTCATAGCTTCTAAAACCACTGTCAGTTATTAGCTACCACCACTGCCATTGGCATTTACCACTGCCACCACCAATTGCCAACCTCCACCAACACTGTCTTTGCTAGTTGTCACAGGTCGAGTACCACTACCACCATTGGTGTCTCCATCACCACTTTCAGGGTGATTTAAACTTTTTTTAATTATTAATGTTTAATTAAATATAAAAAATTAATTTATCTCATATCCTAATATTAAATCAAACAAACTTATATATAATTATCATGATATTATATTGTTTTATATTATACTACTTACTCTCTTATGGTTAAACCTTAAATCAAATAGATACTTAGTACTTATCGTGAGAGGTGTTTGATTTCGTTTCACTCACTCCTTCAATTTTCTTGCTATTTCTTGTGCAACTGGAATTCAATTTCATTAACATTTTTTTTTGCGATTAATATTAACTTTGTTTTAGAAGTATGGATTGACAAAAGATCGTTCTCTAAAGTACGAACTTGAAGAAAGATAGAAAGAGAAAAGCGAGTCAATACTCCTATCAGACTTACAGATATAGGGATAGAATTTTTTAAAATCTTTTTCTAACTTTATTCTTTTGAAATAGTTTAAAGGATTGGCCCAAAAAAAAGAAGAAGAAATAGTTTAAAGGACTTTGTGAATTGACATTTGACATACATGTGAGGTTACATATAGACCTTTTTAGACCCTAAGGCCTCAGGAGAGGACTTACAAGGGAAAGATAAAACGACAGAGTAAAGTGAAGTGAAGTGAAGTGAAGGCGGATTATTAAACAAATTTTCTTGGAAGAGGATTCAAATTATAGATCCTATCAGATAAAATGTGTTGAATGGACTGACGGACCACACATCAAATTTACTCATCCCATGTGAAGTGCAGAAATACCAATAACATAATTTTTGTTTCTTGATAGAGCTATAGGGTTTGTCAGCTCTATTTAGTATTCACCAATTTTTCATTTTTGGATAACATTTCATATTTTCAACATTTTTATGCTTGAATGTGAGGAATAATTAAATTAATATGGTTTCTTTTATCGCTGCCATTGATCCTGATTTTTGAGCCAAATTTTTTTTTAATAATTTATTTCTTCCATTCTTGGATTCATCAAAATTTTCTGTTGATTGATGGTAATTAACTAGCATAACTGATTATAATGCCCTCAGGTTTTGCTATTTCGGTACAGGGGGTGTGTCACCCCCACAGTTTGTCTCTCTTCTCCCCTTTTTTGTAAATTAAAAAAAAAAAAGCCACCAGTCAGACCATGCACAATGTGCGTGGATTCCCTCCTCACACTGAATCCAATTCCATGGTTGAGTGAGGAGAGAAAAACACACAGGGATCAGTTTGGACACAGAGTGTTGCTTCATCATATTATTATTTGCATTTTTAAGCAAGTGATGCTGCTCTAATAAGGATCTCCCAACCACACACCAATTCTTTCTTACTTTTACATGTTGTTCTCCTTTTTATTTATAACACAACATGATTCACTTGGTCTGGTAACAATGAAATAAAGGGAAAACTAGAGCAAAAAGGTGAGATAAAAAATGTAAACGTTGTTTGATAGCAATGAATAGTTTATTTTTCTACTATGTCAAACTTTGAAATTAAAATTTTACGCTGTATTAACACACACACACACAAAACTATACTATATCAAGTGTGATTTAAAATGGAAAGTTTAAAAAATCGAATCGAGATTGAACCAGTTAAGATACTAGTTTAAAGTTTAATGATTCAATCATGATTTAATCAAAATTAAACTGGTAATAATAAATTTAATAATTTTTTAATTTTATATATTACATAGAAAATTAAAAATATCATTACTAAGTTTTACAACTTAATATTAAAATCTAAACAAGTTAAAATTTACCTATAATTATATTTTGAATTCCAAACAATGAATTAATATTTTATTTTCATATTATTTATTAAGTAAATTTATTATTATTAATAATTATGCATCATAATAATACTTATAAAATATTATAATATAGGAAAAAATTTATATAAAAATAATGCTACTTAATATTAAAAATAATATTATTTTATCTTAAAAATTAAAAAAATAGAGCTAACCAGTTCAACCAATTTTACAACGGTATGACCAGTTTTTTTACCAATTCTCACTAATTCTGTGCAGAGACAGTCAAGATTTATGATTGGATTAGAGCTGATCTGAACGGTCAAACTAACCTATTGTTCATTGTTAAAATGAGAAAATTTTATTTCATTCTTACTTTTATTTCTACATTTTTTAAAAAATTTATAATTCTGCCAGCAATAACAATGAAATGCATACATAACAGTATTTAAAATTTCCACTGAACTCAAGGGAAATTACAAATCTTGAGCCCAGCGGGCAATTATCTTACGAACTAGAAAGCAATCATCTTTTAAAATGCATGACAATTGTCTCATGACGACTTATATATTAATCTCATTACGCCTCTACGTGAAAAACAATCGCAGTTGTCTCTTTGAATAATAAATTAAAATTTTCAAAAGGCTTAGTGCACTTAGGTAATTGTTTGTTAATACTTGTTCATTTCATTTTTTTTAACAAATAACATAAAGAACAAGTGGTGACAAACACTGAAGACTAAAACTGGCATGCTCGTACGATGGAAGTGAGAACCATTTAACCGATTACCACATCTCAGCAATGAAGCACTAGCTTGCATGTCTGATATAACCCCATTTCATATTAATACCAAGCGGTGACCACACAGGATCAAATCATACAATCCTCTTTGTCGCTATAGGCTCCATCAATCTAAGGTGAAAACCGGAAGCAACAACGGAAAAAAAAACGCTATTTAATGAAGAAAAAAACTACTAAATAGCTATTAGTATAATTTAAGCAACAAAATTAATTTCTACTCTTGACCACTTTCAACAGGTTCAACTAAAGTAATTCAGCATGCTTGGTGTGGTGCAATCGTTTTAGGCAGCAATCATAAACCCATATCAAACATTAAAAAAAAAAAACTGACCAAAAAAGGATAAATTCTCGCAAATATACCACGTCAGGAACAAGATATACTAAAGACACAATATCAAAACTAAAAGAGAAACAAGACATGTCTCAGTCCTAAACAACAAAAAGAAAAAAAGATCCCATTTTTACTCTTGAAGGGAGAGGGTGTAAATTACGGATGCAACATCACAGTATCAAAAACTCCTCAAAATTAATCCCAGCCGGTGGCAGGCACATTCTCGATTCCGGGGGTAGGAAGTTGTTGGAGAGGAACTTGTGGAGCTGGAGCTGGAGCAGGCTCACCCCATTCTCCTGCAAGGACTTCCATTAATCAAGATGCCAATACATAATCTTCAACAAAAACTTTAAAATACAGATAGGACAAGCACAAGTGACCCTCATTTCATAACTGCATAACATGCAATCGTTTTGCTGAACCAGGGAGGAGTTGGTTGCAAAAAGCAATGAAGGGAATCCAATATCATATTTCAACAATTGGATCCTCATACACGCAGAAACTTTGAAGACAAGTTGCAGAAAGAAGAAAAGGAGACACAAACTCCATTATGCCAAAAGCAATCAGTGATCAATTAAATTGCAGAAGAAGAAAAAAGGATCAATATAGCTAAACTTCGTCTAGATTCTAGAATTATCAAAGTAACTGCCAATAAACCTTAGACTAGCATTGTCAAAGAACCATAGTTAAGTCAACAACTTTACCAGCAGCATCTGTGGCCCAATTGACAGCAGGAGCTGCAGGAATAGGCTGTGGAATTGCATCAGTCCATGGCTGATCAATAGCAGCAGGCCACTGGTCATCAGTAGAGATGCCAGCAGCATTAAAGTCTGTAATAGCATACTCTGGAGCAACAGGTGCCTCATCTTCTTCTTGTTGCTTGGCCTCCTCAGGTTCTCTGTAGAAGAACAAATCCACCTACACAAGAAAAGGTTGAGATAATGCATCTAAAAACCCAAAGGAAAACTCCAGATAAGACTAGTTTCTTCAACAAATTGGTTAACACTTGAGACTTGTTGTCATGGATTTCATTGTCAATGATTATAGTCCAACAGAATAGCTGTATGCATTCACAATACAGAATTATAACAATAAATTGCATCTACTTTAGCTATAAAACAACAAACCTATCACAAGATCAAAGAAGCGTCAAATAATTACCATCACATCCCACTTAAGCCCTGGGCGAATAGTACCCCGCATCTGCAGAACCATCCTTGCTAATAGCCAAAAGAGACAACCTATGCTGTGCTTTCCCTTATTGTTGGCAGGAATGCCAATGTCAACATACCGCATAGGAGAATCAGTGTCGCAAAAGGCAATGGTTGGTATATTTCCAAGTGCAGCTTCCTTAATGGGCTGCATAAAAATCAATAGAATAATAAAAATGACAGCCAGACAAACAAATATATAAAACGAAATTAATAACAGTATGAGTTTTTAACCTAAAACCCAACAAAAAATATGAAAAAAAAAAAAACTTTTTACCCCATTCCGATGACACTACTCTCAGTCTAAGTGTTCATACCTGATGATCTGTTCTGGGATCAGTTAGAATTAGAAGGCGTGGCTCACTATAGGATGTCTGGAGCTGGTTAGTGAATGTTCCTGGTGTGTGCCTTCCAGCAAGTGCATGAGCACCTGTGTATTGGGCAAACTTAAGAACTGCTCTCTGACCATATGGCCTGGCAGACTGAACTATAATATCCTGAGGGTTCTCTATGGCAACAATAACCCTGGCAGCAAGCTGAAGCTTCTCCCATGTCTTCCCAAGGTTGATTATGTAAATACCTGGTCACCAAGAAGTACTAAAATCAACAAAACTTTAAGGCGCTCCATCACTTGTAGAAAAACATAACTTGCTAGCAATAAACTAAAGCAAAAACCATACGCACCACATACAACAAAAAATATAAAGTTCGAAGAGAAAATAAACTGAGGCGCATGAAATACATAGATCACATATCAAGTAAAACTGTCACACCCTGAGTCAATGACCAATATCAAGACCACGGGTTATACCAAAGCTACTAAAAAATACTATTAAAATCTTCCTACAGAAGTGTATGATGAAATGAAGGTTAAAGATCGGGAAATATCTGTAAGGTTATCAAAAAGCACAGATCGTAGGCCATCTATTAGTTTTCCTAGATTTAGAGTACTAAGCGCATAAAAATTTCACTGACAATACTGGGAATACTTAAAATTTACAATTTACAATTCCGAGATAAATGATTATCCATCCACTTTTTTCCGTCTACATTGGCAGAAAATATATCCTGACAATAATTCAAAATAAAAGGGATATTCACGCAAGTAAACAAGGAACATATCGGCAGTGTACTATAATGCAAAATTTCGCTGCTTAAAACGAGTGATTCATCAATGAGTTAAGGAGATCTTGGAATGCAATACTTACCATCGTTGCGGCGCTTGAAGACATATCGCTCCATTTGAAAGTTACAGTTTTTGGTCCCGAGGTGAACCTCTGCGGCTAACATCATTTGGATGTCAGCCTCCTTCTGTGATAGTTGGCGCGGAGGCCCATTGGTTGTTGTAGTTGTGGTTGCCATGATTCCGAGAAGTTTGCCGCTGCCAACTCTATAGCCTGAGGCTTTCAACTGAATCACAGAACGAAGTTTGCAATGGGAAGGACAAGCCGCGCAGACTAGGTTTTTAGGGCTTTTATGTGTTTTAAAGACACGGAGACGATAGGAAACCCTAATTTACTCAATGACATAAATGCCCTTTAATTTGGGCCTGGAGGCCCAATACTTTCTTCACGGTGTGTTATTTTATCCCACTCCCATCCCAGTTTTGGTAATGTAAATATTTATAGAGTTGTACCAAAACAATATTAATTAATAGGCTATATTTTATAAATTATACTATAATTTAAGCTAACTTATATTTGACTCTCTTTTTATGTTAAATATATCAAAATGATTTGACTCTGACATTGAGTATGAATTTTTATTTAATTTGTTTTTATTAATAAAACTAATTATTTATAATCTTATCAACATAAATTCAATCTATGGCATCCACCAATTTGACCTGCTTTTAAATTATATTGTTAACACCAATAATAATTGGGTCAAATAAAAAAACTTAGATATCCTTCGAGTAAAATTTTGAAGAAGATATTCTTAGTCACATAAAAAAAATTGAATTTCAGCTTAGTAAATGAAAAAAAATGATAGAAAAATTTATTCTAATAATTTGAAAATCTAGGCGACTTAAGGTTTTTTTTGTGTGGCCAAAATGCGATTTGAGTTTGAGTTATTTGAAAATAACTAAATGATTCTTATGAAAAAAAATAATTATTCAAAAAACCTATTATTAAAAGAGGTTAGGTTTAAATTTTATTCATATTTATTAATCCCCAATTTATAAAGCACCGATACTTTAAAATAGTAGATACACTCATATACAAGATAAGATATGACATACATATCATACTTGTGTATACATATTTATTTATGTCACTTTGGATTCATTTACACCGCTTTAAATTTTTACAGTAAAATATGATTATTTGATGTTATTATAAATATTTTATAGTTTATTTTAATATTCATATTATAATTTTTAAAATATTTAATGCTTATTTTTCTTTTAGTGAGTAAATTTATTAATTATGTATATAAATAATATTATAAATATATAAATTTCTTACACTTATATTCTAAAATTTTAAAAATTATCGTATCTTTCTTATACTCCTATCATGTATAGACACCAGTGCTACATAGTCCAGGTATGCTGCAAGTGGGTGGTACTCGTTGCACTTCATATCAAGCTTACTCGTTGTGTTTCATTTTTTTATTTTTGGTGTGCAAAAGGGGTCAAAAAAGGACCCAAGAAACATACAGAAAACAAGATGGAAGCCTGAAAGACTATTCAATCAAATTGGAAGTTTTCATAAAGAGACACAACACCACCAGCCTGAGTAATTAAATTGAATTTCATGTATTGGATTTAATCCCTATCCCTTCCCCTTTTCATACTCTCACTATACAAGGCATAGACCTTCCACAGAGAAGCATACACTCAGATCTGTGCAATATAATTGACTCATGGGGCTGCAGTATCTTCAAGTAACGTTCTTTACTACATTTCCTCCATATCTGAAGCCTTCCTTTCCTGGAAGTGTGGAACAATATCTGGAAAGCAAGATAGAAAGTGGTTTCATCCATTTGTGTGCAAGTCACCATGGAATGAGTCTCAAGATCAGATAGATAACAATTGTAACAGGCAAGAACAAAGCTGTAGTAATGATGATCCTGTGAAAATGAACAAATCAAGATCAGTGATTATGCTCTTTTCTCCTCTTTGCTACAAGCATTTATTGGAAATCTCAAGAGATTAATCGGAGTGTGTAGAACTTACGTTGTGCTGAATATCTCGGGGTGGACATTGTATTGTTTTGCAAATACAAAGCAAACAATTGATAAGGGAAGAGCAGCCTGTATAACAATGAAGATCATCCAGCCAAATTGAACAGTGTATGTTTTAATTCTTGCTCTTGTAGTAACATTTATTAGATTATGAATCAACTATTAAACAAACATTTTAGTAATCTATGCTAATATAAAAAAAATAAGTCTTTAAAAGTAGTATCATCCTATAGCAGAGAAAAAGACATGAGTTTGGTAGATTCCATTGTCAGATAGGGCCCACCAATTTCTTGTGTCTTTCTCTCTCTTGCAGGACCAGCCACTAAAGAATCTTAGTGAAAAATAGAGGTCTTCTTTATATTGTTACCTGGACAGTTGCTGTCTGAAATACAATTCCATGAAGGCCAACTGCAACAGAGGTTGCAGCCATCACTAGTGGGCCCAGTAATAACCTAACAGCCGTGCACTTCACCAACATGGATACTTTGCAGGATATGATCTTGGGTTGGACAGCAATGAACAAACCTAATTACATAGGAAACAATAATTAATCAACTTATTTTCAAGTGATCATAATAGAGAGTTGTTTCTCAGTTATGAAGTTGATGACTCAGAGATTGATACCTAAACTGAACATTGCCATTCCTATTCCTGTTTTAGATATGATTGTTATGGACCCTTTAATAATCGATGGCATTTCAATATTGAACCTGTAAACAGAAGGCATGTTCAAGTATAAAGAACAAGAGAGTCAACTGCACGGATTTTTAGGAATGAGAAAGGAAAAAATGAACACTCGTGAACAGTGCAGCTTCTTTTCAAGTCCATACTGTGAAAAGTAATGTGATTGTAATATAAAAATCGGCGAAGTACCTGAAGGCTATGATGGACCAAATAAGGCCTACAACACTTGCATAGGTGTTAGGGTTTCTTATTAGTTTCCTCCAAACTGTGATTATGATGAGCTTTGCTACAACACCTGCTGGAGGATTTTCCTCCTTTCCTTCATCCGGGTTCATAGCAGAACTGTAAGGAAAAGAGTTCAGACAGGTAAGATACCTATGGCAGAAGAACTTATCCTTGGAAATCAATGAAGTTGAATATTCACTCACCTATTTGATGTTGTTCCCATTGGCAAAGAAGGCACAGAATCTTCACTTATAACCTCAATATCAAAGGACGAATCTGCTACTCTGCCGGTATTAGATCTTTGTTTATGATAATACCTTTCTAGATTACCAAGAAATTTACCACTTCCTGATCTCCTTGAAGACTGTCTGGGAACTGAACCTGTAGCCCATAAGTTGAGTTCATCCGTAGATTCCACTGAATAGATGCTCCCCATAGAAATCCCTGATGATACGGAGGAAGATCTCACCACCACATGGAGCTTCCCATCAGCACCTATCTCAGCATCAGTCTCTAATTGTTCAAGGTCACTGAAGGAAGCAACATCTGGGTCAACTCTCACTGAGCCAATGGACCCAGCTGTGGTGGGGAATTTCTCTGCTATGAGAATCCTAGCTGCTCTATATTCATACAAGGCCAGAAGCACATTCATCCATATCAGAGATTGAATCACCACAAGCTGAACCAGTAAAGTAAATGAGCTACCCCCATACATGGATTGAACAAGAGGGAGTCCAACGATAAGCGTGTTTGAAAGTGTAGACAGACCAAAAAGGGTAATTACCCAGTCGAAGCTACCATTCTTGCTCAGATTCTTCCATATAATCAGTGGAACAAAAATGACTACCTTCTGAAGAACATCAGCAGCAATGGCCTTGAAGTTCATGGTATATGGGTTATTTGCAGAGAGCAGGTCCAGAACAAGGAAAGGAACAGCGATACTACTCACAAAAGTGTTGATTCCTGAGCATTGGTCTGGGTTTAAGATCTTCCACCATCGAACGGAGATGAAGCCTAGGCCAATGGCAACATACAAGGGCACAACGGCTCCTAAAACTGCAAGCAAATCTATAATCATCCTGCAGTTATTCAAGCAAATAGAAGAAGATTCTGTAGAGAGTGATGGACACAGAAAAGATGAAATTCTCCAGTTTTTTCTGTAAGTAAAGCTTCCCTCTATTCATGTTGGAGGATCTGTGGATGCATAAATACAAGCAAAAGCAGCCATGGTTGAGGTGAGTAGGTGCTTCAGCTGATTCTGTATCCTTCTGTGTTTGGAAAGAAATTTGAACAACTTCAGGATTAAATGGTAACTGAATCAACGTGGATCTTCTATGCATCTCAGAGATAAAAGAAACCATGTTCCTAAATCTTAACACTGAAAAAACGATGAATGTATGTTTAAAAGAACAATATAAATTGGAAAAATAATGAACCTAGAGATAATTTGTCTTTTACATATAGTCATATTTCATCATTTGTCTAGATATATAAATGTAGATAATTTAAATTGATATACTGAATCTCTAGTCTCAAGTTCTAAAAAGGAAAAAAAAAAGTCAAATAAGGTTAATTATGGTTGCAGATAAAATGTATCGGATAATTCTAGAATACTGTTATACTAGATTTCTTTTTGTGGTTAACTTTATACTAGATATTTATACCCACTTGATAGGCTCAATCTCAAGAACATAAGAAATGCGAGTACCTAAATTATCATAATTCTTAAAATTCTTAAATTTTAAAACATACGACTAATGTGTCTCTGTGCGTGTAAGATTATATGTATATCGAATAAATTAATAATACTAAGTAAACAAAAAAAGAAGTAAGACATCAAAAATTAAATTTTAAACAAACATTTTTTGGGCCTTATAAGAGAAACTAATCTCCCTTGGATACTAACCTTGCACTTGGATGGGAGAAATCAGGAAAGAAAATTGTATTTTCCTCAATGTGGAGAAAAAAGTGGGAAAAAAAGAAAATTAGAGAAAAAATATCATATGAATCTCATATATTTTTTCTCTCAGTTTTTCTTTTAAAAAATGGAGAGATTTTAGAGAGAAAACTCTTATTTCAAAATTGCCCATTATTTTATAATTTTTAAATACATTTTATAATTTTATAAATATATTTTAATTTCATTCAGTAATATATTATAAATTAATTCTATTCAAGAGGGAAAATATGTTTTATAATTTTTAAATAAAAAATAAAATTGGACAAAATAATTATAAATTAAGATTAAAATTAAAATTACATTTTAATCCCATTGCGTAATATTTTATGCAAATTATATAAATAATATCATGAAATAATAAATTTTATTATATATAAATATTTTCCTAAAAATAATGAGAATATTATTGTTATTATGAAATTAATCAATTTTCTTTTCTCTTTAATTTTCCCATTCATTCAAGTATGGAGAGAGAAAATCTCTTTTCGACACTTTTTTTTTTCTCTCCATTTTTTTTCTTTCTCATTTTTTCATCGTATCCAAACGTATGTTCCATACACATAGAGTTATAAATTGTAAATGATCTCTCAATTGGGTATGTTCAAAAGCTACAAATTTTAAACAAACATTTTAAACGTAAAATAAAAATGTTTATAATAAATTCACCCAAAAAACATGTTTATAATATATTATGAATAAAATTATATAACAATTTAAAAATAGAGCTTTTAATTCATATTAAAAACCAAATTTGTTTTCATTTATATGGTTATGACCAAAATAAGAAGAATACGTCAGCGAAATTGTCATGATACATTTTTTGGCTTTGGAAATTTTTTTCTGTTTTAAGTATATATTACTTAAAATACACCAATTTAATTGGATTGATATGACAATTGAACCTTCACCCGATGCCTAGACTGGTTCGGTGGCTGGTTTAGCCTTCTTAATATTGCCATGCATGAATTTTACTACCTCTCCCTCTCCATTCAATTTCCATTAAAGTGGTAGCAAATCATTCCATTGTAGTATAGAAGGAATGACATTATGGATGAATGGAATGAACTGTGTAAGGTCAAAATTGGCCGTGCATATAAAAAGTATTATTGAGCCCTAGCCGTTTGCTTTTTATAATTAATATTTTATCATTATGAGTAATTTGATCAATTGCTCTTGTATCTTTTCCATTCTTATCTCATTTGTATTCTACTAAGCCATTTGCAATTTATAACTAATATCTATCATTAGGTTAATTTAGTCAATTGTTATTATATCTTTTCAATTCCTATCATATTTTTATTCTACCAAACAAATATAGTAGTGCAAGAAATTCCTATCTTATCTATTACATATCAAACGGTCAAGAGAGCTCTACACCCATGTAATTTAATTAAGCTCAATCCATATTTGTTTTGATCCAATGTGACTTCTAATTGGTATGTATATATATATATAAAAAAAACAAATGATATGTTAAGTAATATTATCTCATTTGTTTCTTTCTTTCTTCTTCTTCTTTTTTTGGCCATTCTAACATACCAAACCTAGTAAAATATTTAAACCTACCAACAAACCAAAATTCCATGATGAAATCAAAATTAAAAATCAGAAAATATCATTATGGTTATCAAAAAGCACTAATCTATGGCCATTACGTAGTTTTCAGAGTTGGAGTACGTTATTAATTCTTAGTCCGCATTAATTAAACAAAGAGGATCCGCACGAAAATTTTGCTAATCGTACCGGGGTTACTTGTTATTTAAGCGCATGTTAATCAATTCATTACATGAAGTGACTAGAATAAATAGTTACTCCCTAAAATGTATGCATATTAAAAAAAGTCTTTTAACATTTGAAAATTTTGAAAAATGAACCAAAACTTTCATTTTTAATTTTAGTAAATACTTTATCATTATGCCCATTAGATGTAAGACTAGAAAATAATGATGGGGTAAAATGAAAAAATTGTACCGAACACATTATAATGTAGACCACAAATTTATTTTATAAAACACTTTATATATGAAACCAGAGAAAGTAATTCTTAATGATGACAAAGAGATTGATACATATAAGTCATATGAAAATATATGAGATTAGCTCAAGTGATAAAAGTGGCATGTAGTGTAAATGAATGTTAAAATTTAAACCCTACTAATGTAACCAAGAAAAAAAGGGGGAAATAGAGAGATAGAGAGGGAGATTGATACCTATGCTAAACATTGCTTAATATTGCCAAGGCTACTCCAGTGTTAGATATGAGTGGTGTGGACGATTTAATAAACAACTTAAAAGCTTGTTTGGAAAATCTTTGGAGCCAGAAAAAGTATCTTTGTAAACATACTTTTAGCTAACTTTGTGTTTATCTTATTTTAAAAGTTTTTTTTATAAGCTTATTTTTACCTCTGAACGTACTTTTAATTCATAGACTGAAGAAATTGTTTTTCAATTTACAAACATACTTCTGTCTCACAATCATTTTGTCAAACTTATTTTTATAATAAAAAATATCTAAATATAAATTATATTACAACAAACTTACTTTTATCAAAATTTTATTTTTATAAACTTTATTTTATTTCAATTTAAGTTTGCAAAATGAAAACCAAATTAGTTAAGGCAGCTTGATATTGTATATGTAACAAAAAAAAAAGAACACAGAATTATTGAAGTTTTGACATTACATAGTGAAAAATATCATGTCATTGTAATGTAAAATCCAATGAAGTCCAAGTGAGAGACCATGCAAGACCTACCACACTTGCATAGGTGTTTAGGTTTCTAAGAATTTGTTTGATTGATTATTGGAGCTAGTCAAACATATTTTTAACTAATTTTATATTTATTTAATTTTAAAAGGTCTTTCTCTAAACCTACTTTTATTTTTATACGTACTTTTAACCAATAAATTAAAGAAATTACTTTTCAATTTATAAACATACTTTTATCTTATAATCATTTTACTAAACTTACTTTTACAATAAAAAATATCTAAACATAAATTATATTACAACAAATTTATTTTTATCAAAAGCTTCATTTTCATAAACTTTATTAAATTCCTATTTAAGTTTGTAAACTAAAAACTTCACGAGCTCTTAATAGTTTCCTCCAGACGTACTCTCACTAGGATGAGCTTTGCTACAACACCTGCAAGGGGATTTTCCTTCATTTCTTCATCTCCTTCACGCAACGGTTGAGTGAAACTAATTAATGGCAAATAAAAGTTCATATATATCACACCTAAGATGGTTCCTTTCAGAAGTGCCACAAGATTTACTACTTCCTTCTCTTTTTCCACATTCTTCTATTTTTAAGACTCTCACTAGAAATCCTTGATGATGATGCAGATGCACAGGACGTTGTCACAATCACTTGAAGCTTCCCATTGGCACCAATCTCAGCATCAGTAGTTTCTAAGTGTTCACTATTGGGGGAAACAACATGGGTCTCAACTCTGGAAGGGGCTATGATCTAGTAGTGTCTAAGATGGAGATCCTTGCTGCTCGAAATTCATACATGGCTTGCAACATTTTCAACCATATAATGGATTTGTGTAGCCTTAAAAAGTATCTTGATTAATCTTATCACTAATTAACATACAAAAATAAAATAAAAGGAAGAAAAATTAATAAAATAACATAAGGACAAAAAATTATTTATTTATAAGAGTGAACTTACCAATGGATGAGAGCTTAATGCCTAAGTATCAATACAAAGTACAAACCATCATATGAGGTAAAAATACAAAGAAAAAGACATTTAGGGACCCTCAAAGACAGATTATAACAAATAAGGATATCTAATTTGTATAATCATTCCCAAGTCCCCAAGTCCTCAACTGAAATAAAAATAAAAGCTCCTGGACAAAATTAACCCTCAATTTAGAAACCCAAAACGCATGCATCCACGGCTACCTCTATGTCAAAATCAGAAAGCTCGCGAAGTCTTCATCGGCAGAGCTCCATAAAGGGCAAAATTCTTTCTCTCCCCAAGCGCAAAAAATCTTCCTCCCCAAAGTTTGGTGTCATTGTCAGTTGATGTTGGGTAAAGCACTGTTATTCTTCTCATCTGCCTCTGTCATAATTTCTGTCATGTTGTTCTTCTGTTGTGACTGTCTCTCCTTGTTACATCATTGCCTTCATCTTCATCTTCATCTTCTCTACTGCCTTTATGTCATCGCTACATCATGCATTTCAACTTTGCTTATAAAACGTTAGTTGGTTTTTGGTAAAGCATTAGTAAAGCACTGTCACTTGTTTTGTATAGCTTAATAATATGTTAAAACTACATATGATCACACTTTAGATGGATTATAAACTTATCAACGGCATACGATGTTTTTCACTGAATTGAAATTTTTTTTTAAACTAAAGTACGGAGGAGTACTGAAAACTGATATGAGAGGTATGGAATTATACAAATGACAGTTGGAAATGTTTGTTATCTCCATGAAAATTGTGCAGAAAAATGATATTTCTTGTAAACTGTAGAATAAACCATCAATTGGCTTATTATGTTATTTTATTAATAAATATTATGATTCACTCTTACTTAATTAGTATAGATAAAGATGATAGGAATTTGTAGTTAGGAATTGTGGGTTAATTAATAGTTGTTATGATAAATGATTTCATCTTGGTAAAATCATTTGTAACAACTATATAGTTGCTTTTTGCAGGATTGACTTACAGATGTCAAGTAGTTCATTGAAAGAAATATTTTGTTAGGTTCACTTTGGGCGACAATTTGTGAGAGATGTGGAAGGTAGGATCCAATATGAGGGAGGGAAAACAAATGTTGAGTTATTAAAAAAAAAACATGACACAGCACGAGTTGTTGAGAATGATATCATCGATAACGGGTAATGAATGCAACAGATTTGAGATGAAGTATACAGTGAAATTCAATCATAGTACATTTATAGATCTTTTAAATGATGAAGAAGTTCAAAAATTGATAAGGTTCAATGATGAATTTGCACATGTATACATTGGGGGGAACATGATCAATGAAATTGTAAAGACACCGATGGAACATTCAGAAGGGTAACCTGTCTTGGTTAGATGTTTGGATATACTTAAATTGAGTTTTGGAATAAAATGACAATAATGAATAATATTGAGACTGCTGAAAATAGATAGAACAAGTTGGAAATGTTGAATTTCTCACTTGGAAATTATGTTAATTCAACTTGGAATATTTTTTTAGGGTTGATTAAATAAGATATTGAATGCTGAAAATTACTATACTGAGTTAAAAATTCTGAATCTCTCTCATGGGAATTTAGTTAAATGAAATTGGACATATTTTGAAGCTGATTTTTTTCAATAATTTGTTGTAATGTACTGTGATGGTTTGTGAATGTAGGATAGAGGCCATAACAAGATTCTCATTGGATGATTCTCCTTCTTGGGAGGAAGTCAATGCTTTATTTTGTGGAACACAAAGTGTGTCTATACCCCGACCAATGTTAAATTCTACTAAATGGAAGAACATATTTCTTGGAATAGGATAGACATTTCCAAATGCAAAGATATTTTGAAAAGTAATGTACAAATATAGTGTTGCTTATTAATTTAGATACAAGTATGTAAAGAATAGTTGAAAAAAGATGATTGCGAAATGCATGGTTGTTGGGTGTCAATGGAAGATAATATCATATGTTATTGGAAGAGAAAGCCCCTTCCTGTGTGTACATCATTTTCATAATGAACACATACATAGTGCACAAGACTACCTTCTTGTGCCTTGTAAGGTGAACTCAACACTGGTAGCATGTATAATTGGTGATGCTTTGATGGGTAATTTGGACAAAACAGCAACTGAGATAGTACGAGACTTACTGAGGGATTATGGCCTAATCCTTACTTACAAGCAAGCACAATACTTTAGTGTTATGAATGAGCTGGAGCATGATTACAAGAGTGGAGTTACTGAAAGTGGCTCAACTAGCATGAAATTTGAAATAAATAAAGAGGTTCAAGTGAGGGGGAATAAAATCTTGAACTGCAATGTAGACCAAAGTGCTAATGGAGATTTTGGCGATAAAGGGAATGGACATAGGCAGAAGTGTAGAATTTATGAGATAGCAGACTAGGAAGTTACCATAGTTGTTAGAGATGAGAACAAGGTCAAAGCTATTCCAGATGAAATCTCTTTAAATCAAAACCTCTCTAACTTGCTTAGGCTTGCTCTATTGTACAAGTTTGGGGGCATTTACATGGATGTAGATGTTATAGTGTTAAAATGTTTCTCTAAACTGAGAAACACCATTGGAGCACAGAACTTCAATGCAAAAACAAGGAAATGGAGCAAATTGAACAATGCTCTGCTGATATTTGACAAAAAACATCCATTACTTTCCAAGTTCATTGAAGAATTCACCCTCACATTTGATGGGAACAAGTGGGGCCACAATGGTCCTTATTTGGTCTCTAGAGTAGTCTCAAGGGTGAATGGAATACCAGGATTTAACTTCACCGTTATGCCACCATCTACATTCTATCCTGTGGATTGAAGAGGTATTGGTCATCTGTTTCAAAGGCCAAGAGATGAACTCTAATCAAAATGGATGGTGAAGAAACTAGGACAAATTAAAAAGGAAAGTTTTGCAGTGCACCTATGGAACAAGCAAAATAGGAAGCTAGAGATAGAAAAGGGAAGCATTGTTGATAATATCATATCAAGTTGTTGTATTTTCTACAACTCTTAGTTCTGAAGCTTGTAATTAAAAGGCTGAATAGAATTGTTATTCCTATAAAGTTGTCTGTATTATATGCATTATAAGTGGATATGAATTAATTGTAATTGGGTCTATTCCACCGTAGGAAAGAATATAGTTGAAACTAAAGTGGTTGTCGTTGGCCGTTATATAGTGGTTTCGTTGTAGGTCTTTCAGAATCTAGAAAGAATAGGGTAAGAGGTGAACATGTTGTGTTATTTCCTTTCTCCTTAACACTAAATGGACGACATGTTTAGATTTTGATCACATTTTGAATCTGGAAAGTGGGAATTGATTGATTGATTTTCAAAAAGTGAATGGACAAAGCTGATCTTGTTTGTGACAATTAAATTGTGAAAGTGATCTCTCAGCTTCCTATCTTAATAGAGTACCTACTCTCTTCCCTACATGTGACAAGAAACTCAATTGTCTTGTGAAGATATTGCCTTACGAATCCGGACGTTGAGGATTTTAGTGAATGGTGAAATTGTATTTTTAAAATGAAATAATATTTTATTTCTTTTTTAAAATTTTTTTTACTAAATTCCCAAGTGACTTAACCTTAATTCCCAAATCCGTCAAACTGAATTCCCAAGTGCCTTAAATTGAATTCCCAAGTGACCCAACCTGAATTCCCAAATCTGTCAAATTGAATTTCCAAGTGCCTTAAACTGAATTCTCAAGTGACCTAACCTAAATTCCCAAATCTGTCAAACTAAATTCTCAAGTTCCTCAAATTGAATTCCCAAGTTCCTCAAACAGAATTCCCAAGTGCTTGTACCTGATTTCCTAGGTGGCTGAAACTGAATTCCCAAGTGACCTAACCTTAATTCCCAAATGCCTCAAACTAAATTCTCAAGTGCTTCAAACTAAATTCCCAAGTGACCCAACATGAATTCTCAAGTCCATCAAATTGAAATCCCAAGTGGCTGAAACTCAATTCCCAAGTGACCCAACCTGAATTCCCAAGTACCTCAAACTAAATTTCTAAGTAGCTGAAACTAAATTCCCAAGTAACCTAACCTTAGTTCCCAAATCTTTCAAACTAAATTCTCAATTGACCCAACTTTAGTTCCCAAGTGCCTCAAACTAAATTCCCAAGTGACCCAACCGGAATTCTGGTTGGGAATTAAGGTTAGATCACTTGGGAATTTAGTTTCAACCACTTGGGAAATCAAGTACAAGTATTTGGGAATTCAGTTTAAGACAATTGGGAATTCAGTTTGACGGACTTGGGGATTCAGTTTGGGTCACTTGAGAATTCAGTTGGAGGGACTTGGGAATTAATGTTGGGTCACTTGGTTATTCAGTTTGAGGGACTTGGGAATTAAGGTTGGGTCACTTGGGAATTCAGCTTGGGGACTTGGGAATTCAGTTTTGGTCACTCGGGAATTCAGTTTGGGTCATTTGGAAATTCAGTTTGAGACACTTATGAAATCAGGTAGACATCATTCCGCACATGCATGTACATTGAGACACTTAGGAATTCAGGTATGAGACACTTGGGAATTCAGTTTTTGGGACTTGGGAATTTAGTTTGACGGACTTGGGAATTCAGTTTGGAGACTTGGGAATTCAGTTTGCGGGATTTGGAAATTCAGTTGATGAACTTGGGAATTCAGTTTTGGGGACTTATGAAATCAAGTAAGCATCATTCCGCACATGCATGTACATTGAGACACTTAGGAATTCAGGTATGAGACACTTGGAAATTCAGTTTTTGGGACTTGGGAATTTAGTTTCAGGAACTTGGAAATTTAGTTTGATAGACCTGGAAATTCAGTTTGGGGGACTTGGGAATTTAATTTGGGGAACTTGGAAAATCAATTTGGGGACTTGGGAATTCAGTTTGATGGACTTAGGAATTCAGTTTCACGGACTTGGGAATTCAGTTTGAGAGACTTAGGAATTCAGTTAACGGACTTAGCAATTTAGATTTGGGGACTTGTAAAATCAGGTAGACATCATTCTGCACTTGCATGTACATTAAGACACTTAGGAATTTAGGTATGAGACACTTGGGAATTCAGTTTTGGGGACTTGGGAATTTAGTTTCAGGAGCTTGGGAATTCAGTCTAAGGACTTGGGAATTTAGTTTGGGAGACTTAGGAATTTAGTTTGAGGACTTGGAAATTCAATTTGGGGGACTTGTGAATTCAGTTTGACAAACTTGAGAATTAAGGTAGGGTCACTTTGGAATTAAGGTTGGGTCACTTGGGAATTTAGCTTAAGGGACTTGAGAATTCAGTTTAGTGGACTTGGGAATTTAGTTTCAGGTACTTAGGAATTTTGGTATGAGACACTTAGGAATTCAGGTATGAGGCACTTGGGAATTCATTTTTGGGGACTTGGGAATTTAGTTTTGGTCACTTGAGAATTTAGTATTAGGGACTTGGGAATTTAGTTTGAGGGGCTTAGGAATTCAGTTTGAGGGACTTGGAAATTCAGTTTGGGTCACATGAAAATTCAGTTTGGGGGACTTTGTAATTTAGTTTGGTTGACTTGAGAATTTAGTTTCAAGTACTTGGGAATTCGGGTATGCAACATTTAAGAATTCAGGGATGAGATACTTGAGAATTCAGTTTGGGGGACTTGAGAATTCAGTTTGGATCACTTGGGAATTTAGTTTGAGGCACTTGTGAAATTAAGTAGACATTACTCCACACATATATGTAAATTACATTATAACAAAGGACATAAACATGTTCAACTTGCATATATGTTACTAGCATATATATCATTCTTACATTCGTACATCAAAGGTAGTTTGAGCAATTTACAATTTATCATTCTAACATGTTAACTACCCATGTTCCTAATAATAAACACTATCACCTACCTATATGCAGTGCCCATTTAAAAAAAAAAACACATATGGGTCATATACCAACTTTTGCCAACCCCAACTTCTGCAAAAAAAATATCGATTTGGGGTGTATATCTATACAAAAAAGCTGTTCGAAACCATTAACAGAATGAAGATAAAAAGCAGCTACATTTTAATGGTGAACCAGTTGATATGCTCGTGGTTTTCATCTTGCACATTTACAGAAGATCTACATAGGATTAGGATTCTTGCAGCTAGAGCGATTATGCCAAGGTTGGTGACAAAATGAACACATGTACACTTCTTGTTTTGAAACTAAGACTCCCGTCACCTAGTCCGCAGTCTACCAGGAGCACATGTGGTAATAGGAGGCTGTAAAAAAGTATGTGATTCATAATCACTAGATGTTAGTTCATCCAACTGTGGCATGTCATTAGTTTCCACTGGAATCATGGTGCTACTGTATATTTTCTCTTGTGCACTAATCTTGTAACAGTATTCAACATATGCATAAACATTTCCGTGAACTAATCTAATTGCTACACATGCATATAGACATGGAATGCCAACCATTTGCCATGCTTGATAGGTGCAATCCCAAGTTGTGAGATTGACCCTCAAATCTGCAGAAACAGTGCGAACTGATATCCTACTTAAGCTATAATGTTCAGCAACTATTGTTTCAACCCTTGCCACATTCTCTTGTAGTTGTTCTTCCACTTTTAGACTTACCTCGTTTGTTCACTTTGACATAGCCATCTTGCAACTATACAATTTCTTTGCCAATTTTGATCGATGCTCATTTATCAAAGCATATATATTATGCTTTCACTCCTTTACCAACCAAGCATTAAATGACTCAGCCAGATTTGTTATAATATGATCCCACCTTCGATGCCGAAATCGAGATAAGGCCCAACAATCAATGTCACCATTTGTTTCTATCCATTGTGTCACCTTAGGGGAGAAACACCTCAAATTGTCTATTGCTTTATTAAAATCAAACTCCAACCTTGCATATGCAACAACATCCAACAACTTAAGTGCATCATCCTTTCTCTTTCTCCTTCTACTGCCTGTGGTAATTTTCATAAACTCAAAACTGAAATTTTCCTTTACATGCCGATAGCAGTATGCATGTTGATCACTTCCAAAAATATCTCCCACTGCACTAATAATCAATATTGTCAGAACCGGACCGGACATTGAACCGGACAAGGCACTGGTTCAAGGTTCAATAGTTCCACCGAGGTCGAACTGAGGTCAGACCGGTAGTGATTAAAATAATATATTTAAAACAAATAATATAAGTTTAAATAAATTTTATAACTTAATTAAAGTCTCAAACTAAATAATATTGAATTATTAATCTATCATTCACCATAAATAAATTATTAATAAGTTTTATAACTTAATATTTTAATTTAAATAAGTTAATATTCATCTATAATCATATTTTGAGTTCAAAATAATAAATTAATAATCTATTATTTATTATTTATTAAGTAAATATATAACTTTTAATAGTTATATATCATAATAATGTTTATATAATATTATAATATATAAAAAAACACATTTTGTACTGAAAATAATGTTATTTTATCTTAAAAACCAAAAAAAATATTTTAAAAAAATTTGAAAAAAAATAATAATACAGAACCGGTTCAAACCGGTTCAGGGCCTGTTCAAGACCGGTTATATCAGTTCAAGGCCGATTCCACCGGCTCTTGACCGATTTTGAACAGTACCGGTTCTGCAGTATGCTCGGACCAGACCAGGCACCGGTTCCCGGTCCAACCGGTCGAACCGGCCGGTTCGGTCCAGTTATGATAACCATGCTAATAATTGCATTATGCCTATCTGATAGTATGGTCATTTGCACAGAACCTGTAATCTCTCTCAAATTCTAAAGAAACCATGCCCAATTATCATATGTCTCCCTACCTACAATTACATAAGCTAGAGGGAACAAGTCATCATTTGCATCATATGATGAGGCTGACAGCAAGGTCCCCTTATATGGACCACTCAAATGGGAGCCATCTATAGATAGTATTGGTCGGGCCCCAAGCAAAAATCCATTTATGCAGCATCCATATGCAATAAATAGCCTCTGAAACATGTTGTTTCCCAATGGTTCCCATTTTGCAATTGTATAAGGGTCCGTTTCCATCAGTCTATCATAAAGCCATGGGATTAACATATATGAATTATCAGGACACCCATGAATTTCCTCTAACGCTTTTTCTCTTGCATTATATGCTTGCTTGTAAGTAAGGATTAAATCATAATCCCTCAGTAAGTCTCGTACTATCTCAGTTGATGTTTTGTCTGGACTACCCATTAAAGCATCACCAATTATATATGCTACCAGTGTTGAGTTCACCCTACGAGGCACAAGAAGGTAGTCTTGTGTACTATGTGTGTGTTCATTATGAAAATGATGTACACACATGAAGGGGGTTTCTCTTCCAACAACATATGCTGTTATCTTCCATTAACACCCAACAACCATGCATTTCGCAATCATCTTTTTTCGACTATTCTTTACATACTTGTATCCAAATTAATGAGTAACACTATATTTGTACATTACTTTTCAGAAATGTCTTTCCAAGTTGAATTAACATAATTCCCAAGTGAGAAATTCAACATTTCCAACTCGTTCTACCTATTTTTAGTAGTCTCAATATTATTCATTATTGTCATTTTATTCCAAAACTCAATTTAAGTATGTCCAAACATCTAACCAAGAGAGCTTACCCTTCTGAATGTTCCATCGATGTCTTTACAATTTTATTGATCATGTTCCCCCTAATGTATACATGTGCAAATTCATCGTTGAACCTTATCAATTTTTGAACTCCTTCATCATTTAAAAGATCTATAAATGTACTATGATTGAATTTCACTGTATACTTCATCTCAAGTCTGTTGCATTCATTACCCGTTATCGATGATATCATTCTCAACAACTCGTGCTGTGTCATGTTTTTTTTTTAATAACTCAACATTTGTTTTCCCTCCCTCATATTGGATCCTACCTTCCACATCTCTCACAAATTGTCACCCAAAGTGAACCTAACAAAATATTTCTTTCAATGAACTACTTGACATCTGTAAGTCAATCCTGCAAGAAGCAACTATATAGTTGTTACAAATGATTTTACCAAGATGAAATCATTTATCATAACAACTATTAATTAACCCACAATTCCTAACTACAAATTCCTATCATCTTTATCTATACTAACTAAGTAAGAGTGAATCATAATATTTATTAATAAAATAACACAATAAGCCAATTGATGGTTTATTCTACAGTTTACAAGAAATATTATTTTCCTGCACAATTTTCATGGAGATAACAAACATTTCCATCTGTCATTTGTATAATTCCATACCTCCCATATTAGTTTTCAGTACTCCTCCATACTTTAGTTTTAAAAAAAGTTTCAATTCATTGAAAAACATCATATGCCGTTGATAAGTTTATAATCCATCTAAAGTGTGATCATATGTAGTTTTAACATATTATTAAGCTATACAAAACAAGTGACAGTGCTTTACCAATGCTTTACCAAAAACCAACCAACGTTTTATAAGCAAAGTTGAAATGCATGATGTAGCGATGACATAAAGGCAGCAGAGAAGATGAAGATGAAGATGAAGATGAAGGCAATGATGTAGCAAGGAGAGACAGCCACAATAGAAGAACAACATGACAGAAATTATGACAGAGGCAGATGAGAAGAATAACAATGCTTTACCCAACACCAACTGACAATAACACCAAACTTTGGGGAGGAAGATTTTTTGCTCTTGGGGAGAGAAAGAATTTTGCCCTTTATGGAGCTCTGCCGATGAAGACTTCGTGAGCTTTCTGATTTTGACATAAAGGCAGCCGTGGGTGGATGCATTTTGAGTTTCTGAATTGAGGGTTAATTTTGTCCAGGAGCTTTTATTTTTATTTCAGTTGAAGACCTGGGGACTTGGGAATGATTATACAAATTAGAGATCCTTATTTGTCATAATTTATCTTTGGGGGTCCCTAAATGTCTTTTTCCCAAAAATAAGTGTCACTTATGTCATGTTTGGTAGAAAGAAAGTTAATTTTAATAAAGGAAAAAGGAAAGAGAAAATCCATCTTAATGTATTTGATTTCTAATGGAAGAGCAATTATTGACCATGAAAAATATTGAGATTTTTAATGGAACAATTATAATTAGTTAACAAATATATTAAAGATGGATTTTCTTTATCATTTTTTCTTTTTTGAAACCAACTTTCTTTCTACTAAATATAGTCTTAGATTTTTTTAATTGAACATTTTGTGAAAAGAGAAAATTAATAATAGAGTAACTTAGATTTTTGCAAACAAAACACGTTCAAAATTAGTTGATGTGTTTTAATTAAAGACATTTTTTAATTTTGATTTTAAAAAGTGGTATTTAAAACACATTTCACAAAGTAAATTTTCAAAAGAATTAATTCTAAGAAATAATTTTTTTTTACCAAATCAACTCAAAACCAATAGGTCGAGTTTCTAAGTGTCTGTGATAATTTAGAATCACTTATTATAAATTATAATCTTCTGTTTGGTTGGAGAGATTTGGAGAGAAAGAAGAGATAGAAAAAATTAAAATTCTCTCATTTAATTCAATAAGTACGGGAACAAAGGGGGAAAAATCTCAATTTTCTCTCATTTGATTTAATAAGGATGAGGGAGAAAGAAGGGATCTCTCCCTCTTGCCCCTCCCCTCCCTTAATATATTCAAATAAGAAAAAATTTAAATATCTCTAATTCTCTTCTCTCCCCTTCCTCCTCTCCATTGAATTAAACAGTACCTAAAAATGATTAAAAAGAAAAAAGAAATTTACTTTTAATATCAAAATGAGCAAAAAAAATATTTTTAATTGACAATGGAATTAGTATCATTAAGAGTCACCCATGAGTTAACCTAAAGGAAAACATAGGAAAAATAAGAGGGATGATAGAGTTTAGTGCTACGTTTGATAGAAAGAAAAAAATTCAAAAAAAAAAGAAAAAAAAAAGAAAATCTATTTAATATGTATGATTTCCAATTAAAGAGTTATTATTGGTTTCTAATAAAAAATCTACCAAATATATTAAGATTTCTAATGAAAGAACTATAATTAACTATTAAATATATTTAGATAAATTTTTTCTCTTATTTTATTTTTCTTAGAGCTCTTTTTCTTTCTACCAAACATGACATAGGTTTTCTATAATTTTTTCCTAATTTTTTACTTCCCTTATTTTTTTTTCTCTTGTCCAAACAAAGGGTTAAATAATTTAACATCACTCCCAACGAATTCCAAATTAATACAGTGGTGTATCATTTGAGATGGTTTGTGTTTGTTGTGATATTTTTAATCAAGTTCTTTATTCTATTATTAATCTTCCCTTGGCATCAAACTCTCGGAGACCAAACTATGAGATGATCGATATTACTAAGCATCAAAATATAATGTAAAGTAGGCTACCAAATTATGACGATGGATAGATATTATTAAGTATCAATCAAAATATAATATAAAGTATAATAGAGGCGCACTATTTATAAGGTAAACAATGCAGCTTTATTTTGGGCTTCATACCTTTCTTTTCTTTTCTATTTTTTTTCTCTTTTTTATTTGGATAGATTTCATTTTTTGTATAGGGAGAATTAGTGATGAGATTGTTTTTAAATTCAATATCTTTTAAAATTAAATAAAACATTTGCATGTCCTCCTACACAAATCCGCACAGGGAAAAATCTAGTTATATTATAATATTACACTACTGCCACGAGTCCAGCTGGGCCATGCAATTCACCTCTATTTCCCAACTAGCTTCAAACTACCAAAAGACACAGAATATGTCATACTTAATTTATATATCTAATAATTAAACTTTAAAGACTTTTTATTAAGCTAGACCTCAAAAATAAATTGTAAGTGCATATCCTATAAAATAATAGTTATACAGTAAATTATGCACAAATATGTCAATTATATAATCTTATGAATAATAAAAAAATGTCCTTAAAATTTTATCTATTTATAATAAAACATATATAAACACATTTAGTGTAACATATAAAAAATATACAACATATATTATGTACAATAGAAACATAGTTACATTAAATTATTGAAATTTTTTCTGTATAATACATTTGGAGTTGTGTTTATTGGTTTTACTTGCAGATCAACAATTATTTTCTCTATTTCAAATTAATTATTATTTTAGAATTTTAATGAATCATTAATTATTTTTACTATTTTATTTTTTATTAATAAAAGTACTGGTGGATGAACCCCAAGTACTTGCTTAGAAATAAGTATCAAAATATAAAAATATTAATACTATTAGATTTTTCCCCAGTATAAATTATTTAATAGTTTTCTTAAATGGGTTGTTTAATACTTTTCTTGGTTAATACCATGATTATTTGAAAATGGATGAACGTGAAATATTTTCATTTGTGACCTGGTTTTAGGGAGCTGTGGGTGCGTGGACGTGGTGAAGGAGCACAAAAACGCCGCCGTTTTTGGCGTCTAGCATGCCACGCACGGAATCGAAGCCCCTGAATCCTCATCCCATTTTCTTCGCCTTGCCCTCGTGTCTGCTCTCTCCACCCGTCTACACCTCCAGGGTAGAGCGGCAGCCGTTGCACCTCCTTCTCCAGCCGGCGTTCCTCCTCCACTGTCGAAGCTGGTCGTCCATTGTCCGCTGTATCAAGCTCCGTTTGCCGAACTCCGTCGTCGAACAGGAAGCGCGAAGAGGTAAGCATCGACTATATATACTCCACTCTCACAAAATCCCTAAATCCCCTTAAGCTTTGTCTTATTATTTTACTCCCTGATGTTCAGACTGTATATGAAATCTTCTACTCCTCTGTTGTTGGCTTGAAATCTTATTTTATTGTGATCTGCAATATTCCCATCTTGTGTAGAACTGTTGATGATATCTGCATTTGCATCTTGCAAATTTGTTCTCACTGTGTTTTGATTTTTAAATTGAAGAGGATGTTTATTGCAAATTTTTTTCTGGATTTGCATCTTACTGTGATCTCATCTTGCGCTTATTGCTTAAGACATATAATCTTTTGCTTGTATCCATTTGAATTGGTGATTTTAATGTTGAATCTGAAGTTCTGTATGCAATTCTGGAATGTTTAACTTGATGTTACATTTTTGGTTGCTCCATTTCTGTTCAGGTACATATTTTTTTCAAAAAGAAGGAAAAAAAAAACCCAGTAGGTTGGCCCGGCCCATGCTCACCCCTTACAACATCTGTTTTCTTTGGGATGAGGGTTGTATCTTGGTCTGTAATTGGATAATCTTACTAATTATTGTTGGTTTATATATAAACAATTTTTGGTCCCTGATTTTATGCATATATTTTTTATCTTGTTTGAAATTTGAGTTATATAATGGATGATAATCCATAGATTACTCAAATCTCTCTTAACTCATCCACTTCGTTATGTTTTGATCCTGAAACCTCTAATGAAAGCATGATCCATTATTGATTATACATTATTGATTGCCTATAAGGCGTGTACTAGACTGGATCAAATTTGTGCACATTTTGGATCACTGTCTTACTGAATGACATGGCTCACTGACTCATTACACAATGGCTTTTCTATCATATGAAGTGTGAAATGTAAGAGTATAGTTTCTATAATATATGTGTGTTTTGAGAAATTCCATCTTCCAAGTGGACTTGAGTAGATTTTATGGTTTCTCCATGTATTTCCTCTTTCTAACAAAGTGGTATCAATTGCAGGTGTTAATTTGGCAAAGCACCATAGCTGAAAGCTTCTGCCATTGACAGTGATGATGATGCTGAGATGTTGCTCCAGGCTTCGTTCCTTGGCCTTTCACTCTCGCCAAGCTCTTCCTTCAACCTCTTCCCGTCGTCTCCTTCACTGTAACCCACATCCTCTCCCCTTTTCTTCCTCTAATTGGCTTCCTTCTCCTCTCTTCAACGTCTCTTCATCATGCCCTTCTACATTATCTCTTCATGCCTTTCGTTCTCCTTTCCTTCCCTCTGTAAGTCATTGATTTCAGACTTCTGTTTTTCTTTTGGGTTTGTTTGGTTGCTGCAAAAATGCATCAGTAAATACTGACTTTGATTTAGGAATTTTAAAGTGACATATATTGTACTTGTGAGTTGTTAATCTCTCAGTTGAGTAGTCATTGAAGCGTGAAATGTTCAGTTATAGTACAGAAATACATAGAGCAAAAAAATGTACAGAAATGTTCAATAAAATCTTAATTTTTTAGTTGGTATATTTATCTTGTAGAATAGATGGTAAATTTATAGTTTAGTTGCTCACAATTGATGCTATAATTTGAGCCAGTTTTGTGGTGTGGCACTGACGATTATTGTGACAACATTTTAGTTACTTCTATGAAACTGTAGTTGCTTCAAGTGCGGCACGTTTCGTCAAGAGAACGGAAGAAGAGAAGAAAGCCAATGACTCCAGTCACTTCCAAGATTAAGAAAATCAAGATGAAATTTTATTCGTGCGTTTCACCATGATACTTACATCTCTTTGTTGTTTCTTTTTAATAGTATATTGTTTTCAACAGCGTTGCAATTTATGGAACAGGTCCTACAAGTCCAGGTTTAGGACATTGAATGATGGGACAATCAGGCGTTGGAAGGAGGGAAAACGGCATAATGCTCATTTGAAGGTCTGCTTGTTCTTATCCTTTCAAAGATTAAGCCCTTAAAATATGTGATAGTTTATTTGGTATTAAAAGTGAGTTACTGGGGTGACTCTAGAATCCTCATCATCATGTTGATGGCTTGATGGACCAAATAAATTGGATTTTTGGAGGGAAGCGAAATCGAAATAAATCACATTACACCAATTTTCAAAATTCCCTCAACATAATCATATGAGGTGCAAATAAATTTACAAAACTTTCCTTGACTAAATCCTAAACTCTTAACAAATGTTAGGCCTTGCAAAATATGATGTCTCAAGAATTTCTGTGCATGAAAGTAGAATGTATTAAATGTTTCTTTCAAATGTCATCATAAAATCCATTGGTCCTTTCAATAGATAAATAATTGTAGCTTTCTCCTCGGTATATGATCTTGTTAGACTTAAAGTCAAAGTCTACAATCCTTGCCTGAATTAAAGCTCCCTTGATTCACTTACCACTGTATGGCAAAAACAGAGAGGATACCCAATGACCTTTGGTTCTATTGGCTCCTCCTATGGTTTTAAATATTGAAAGACTAAGTTGATACCGGTGGTTTAATTCTAAACCCCTCTTCCCTCTCTGAAAAAATGTGTACACACATATTAACCTTCCTAAGTATCAAGTGCTGCTGTTGCACTTCTTTGTGAAAAAAAAAATAGAAGAGAGGAAAAATGATGGGAGGGATGAAAATTGATAGTGTATTAATGCATAAATTATGCCTAGATGCATTAATTAGTTTCATCCTTCTTAATTTCTTTCCTTCTATATTTTGTCTCCCTAATATAGGCTTGGGGATTGTTGTACATGACATTATTCAATTCCTTGAAATAAAAAACTCAAACCATGTACAAAAGATAATGACTAAAAGCTATTTTCTGATTTACTATAATTTGGCTTCCACAATCAATGGGATATAGATCATTTTCAAACTCCTTAGGATGCTCCTCTGTGAAATTTGGCCGAGTATTTTGAGTATTATTCATGTTTTGGTTGTATCAATGTGTATAGGCCATTGATGAAAATTAAAATGCAAACGTGCGTCATTATGGCCAAATTAGAGTCACTATAATATGGTTGTATTTTAATGTATTGCTAAGCAGATGGATAATCTAAAATGCAAATTAGTTGTATTTGTTGTGGAACTGTTTTGAAATGGATGTTATAGGCTGCTATGCATAGCACATGGCTATGATTGATGTTTCCAGTTATTTCATGCAAGCAAAGTAGTTGCATTGACCGTAACTGCATCATGAGACCTTGCTTAGGATAGCTGGCATTATGTATGCACATGGTTGTGGATCATGGAAATACTTGTACGGTCTAGTGTATGTTTAGGCCCTCTAATAACGTCTGTGCAGAAGTAGTACAAACTATGATGTTTTGCATGTCAATTTACTGTCTGGGATAATTAAATATGGCCAATTGCTTTGTTGATTCTGGGGACCTTTGCCTGCTCTGTATTTGCTTTATAGGACTGACCAACTTTAAGTTTTATTTCCTTCACTGTTGGACTTGGGCAAATTTTAGTTATTTTGTTTATGTGAGTTAAGGATGGTCCACTGTCCTTGAAACTAAAATTTTCTGGTATTGACTGCAGTCAAAGAAGTCAAAACGTAGACTGAGAAAACCTGCTATTGTTCCCCTGGCATATGCCAAAGTGATGAAGAAGCTCAGTTTTTGTGGTTAGAACGTTTTAAGTTTCTGCTACTTACTGCATGAAAGAGAAAATGTTTACAGATCATCCTTTTCTTTGTTGTCTCTGTTGTCCATTTTCTCATTTTATAGACCCAAGAATGAGCAATGTGTTCCCTAGGTACTTGGTCTACAGCAAATACATTAGATAATATGTTGAGGTTCGTCATAGTGGCAATCTTTAGTAAACAATGTTGAAATAGTGGCTGATTCATGTTTTTTTGTTGGGATATTTCCGAATTATTAGTCGGTAATAAGATTTATTTGAGGAATCTTGAGACTGGAGAAGTGCCACTGAAAATATGAAAGCTGCATTAATTTTGAACGATATTTGCTGTTTGTCAAATATCACTGTTAACTCAAAATTTGTAAATGCAGGTTGCTTCACCATAAGTAAATGGGTGCTTTCATTTTTAGTCACAGAAATGACTTCTTAAAATAGTGGGTCTATTGGCTGGAGATTCCTTCCATGCATAAAAGACCTATCTAAATAGATCTCAGAAATTGTTGATTGGAGCATGATATCCTTAATAGTGTAGGATCCATTAACTCTAAACCACCTCCTTTTTGCTAAAAATCCCAAGCCCGCAATAGTGATTTTAATCTTTAAGAAAAGCGAAGCAAATACACCTTATGCATGTTTGTGGTAGTTCAGTAAGAGGAAACCAATGCAAATTTTAGAAGCATGTTTAAGAAAAATTGTTAAGAAAAATAGATCATTGAAACTCATATATCCCACTAGACTGAGGTATTTGATATTTCAGCGGTGTCAAAGCTGTAGTTTCACTCCACACATGGATAATGACTCCAAAACTGAATATCTGTGAAAGCTTTTATCCCAGTAGACTCGCATTTGTCCATATCTTCGTTTGTCTTTTCAGTCACTAGAGATGATTTTTGTCTTACGATGTAACTGTACTAGGTTATAGAAAACGTAAAGAAAATTGAAGGTCTTTTTTTTTTTGGGGGGGGGGGGGTGGTTGGGTTTAGAAACTTTTGAACGGTATTTATTTATTTATTTTCAATTTAATTCGCAAAATTCTCTTCATGGGTTTCGTGGACAAAGCAAAAGAATTGACAATAATATTAAGTAAAATTCACATGCATTTCAAATATGTTGACATTTCATGTGTTATCTTTTTGTTGTTTTCTTGTGAAGCTAATGAGTAAACAAATTTATCAAAACGCTTCATTACACTTTTTTTTTCCCTCACATTCAAACCTAATATAACTTTAAATTTTGTTTGGAATTAGGGAAAATAAGGGAGGAGAATATTAGAAGGAAAAATGAAGGGTAAATTGAAAAAAGAATAAGTTATAAAAAAATATATAAATAAGTGAGCTTTAATAATAAAATAGAAAAGGATAACAAATATGCGTGTGATACTTAATATGACTAGGTGTATAGTCTTTTTTATTTTGAGCCTTTTATTTTGCTGAGTAAGTTAAGTTCAATAACCTATGGTTAAAGTTATCATATTCTTTATAGCAGCTTTTTTTTTTTAAGTAATATAAACTCAATAACCCATGGTTAAAGTCATGACATTTTCTTTAGTGCAGTGTAGCACTCGAAGGGACAAAGGTTTGGTAAATATTTGCCCACCGATGTGCTTAAAAAAAGGGTTTGGTAAATATTAAAAGGGTCCCAATCTAATAACATAAGAACAAGAGGTTAATGAGGGAATAACCAACTGATAGAACATGATAGTCCAAGTATGATCCAGCGAGTAAAACGGCCTCTCCTGGGCACTGACTCAGGATCCTTTTAGGATTATCCATATCTTTCTCAATTAGTACAAACCCTAATTTTCCTCTTGAAACAGAGTTATAAAATTGTTACTAGATCAAGGATCATAATCCGATTCTTTCTGATACACAGGTTCCTCATACAAGGCAAGTGTAGAGCATACTTGAATCTCTGAGAGTTAGACTATTATCATAGAGAGATTGGATCTAGAGAGAGAGAGAGAGTTTAGAATGAAGACATTGGAAAATGTTTATTCAAACTTCGCTTACCAATATGTTACAAGGTGATCCCTTATATAGGAAGAGGGACTCACTAAATTACAAACCAACAACCATTAGTGGGTTGTGACTCATCACTCACTACTTAATTATTTTACAGACATCCCGTAGTGGGAATGGCACATCAAACTTTATTACAGAAAAAGGACATGACTCACTAAAGCACTCAGAAAGTAAAAGTGCGCTGTTGGCACAAACGACAAGATAAAAGTATTCATAAAGTAAAAGTGCGCTGTCGGCACAAACGACAAAATACTTTATGGATAGATAGGCTCATGATGGACACCTTTATTCATTATGTCAGGCTCGAATCTCCTTTCCTCTTTTTCCTTTTTCTTGGCTTTTTTGATTGCGGCTTCCAGCTGTATACGGTCTAGTTCTGCATCAAAGTTGTCTTTTGTGATGATTGGTGTTTCCTGAGTGGGAGACAGGAAATCTTGGAGAAATTGAGAGTCCAACTCATTTGGATCTTGTGATTCAATCAGCTTAGCTGGATTTGAGCACCATTCCGGGTCATCGTCTCCCGAGAGATCAACAGTATCCAGGTTTGATGATGATGGAGAGTCTGTTGACACTTCTGGTGGTGCTAGAGTTAGCCGTGGCCATTCAAAAGCTATGGCCCTTCCTGTAGTCATTGTTTCATTGGGGTCATAGAATTCTCCAGGCAGAGGTCCAAGGGAAGTGCATGAAAGGCTGCTTGAGTCTCCTTTGAAGTTATTGAGGTTTAACAGAAAGTTTCTCAAGTCTGTGATAACTTCAGTTTGCCTCAGTGGCCAGTGTGTAGCTGTTCCCCATAAGTGTGCTTGAACCGGTGTGTAGAGACATCCTAGGTGATCTGCAGCATAAGGCCTGTGCAAAACAAAAAACGAATAAACCTGTTGCTTTCGCACAGGAATATTCCATAGGTTATTCTCATCAATAACATTAAACAGTTTTCCTCTCCAAACAGAAAGGGAGGAATACCAGGACAGGAAGGTTGCTAATGGTGATTTGGCATTTTTCTTATCAGTCAAATACTGATAAGTTGTTCTAGGTGGCAAAGCAATAGCACATGCATATAAAGAGGTTAACGACCACATGTACCACATAAACTCAGAGCTTATGGGACCTTTAACATAGGGAATGACTAGGTAGGGGAATAAAGGATCAAAATACTCAGGCTTGGCTTGAATGCCAGTCGACTCTAGAAACAGATGAAGATAATGAAACAGACACTGTCGGGCAATAACATTGACTTGTTGAACTGTTGTGGGTTTATATCCAGGAGGGAAGACCATTTTACGACTAATATGAGACACGGGTGTAGAGGATGACATTTTGGATATGGTAAGTATGAACAATGGGATTTTTGAAATGGAATTGAGCTGAGAGGATTTTGATGGTCTTGAGAGAAGGTCGGCCAGGAAATTGTGTTTTCCTTTTATGTGCCGGACTGTGAATTTATACCGAGAGAACCACTCCTTCCACCGGAGTAACTGTTTATCCGGGAGCATCTTTTTCTTCTGATCAAGAATGACAGGAAATGACGTATTATCCATCTCCACAGAGAAATGGGTAAAACTCAGATAAAAACTGAATTTCTCTATCCCTCTTTTTACAGCAAGAATCTCTTTGTAGATTGAGTGATAGTTTTTCTCTGCGTCCTTGAACTGCCCACTAGCATGTGAACAGTAGCTCCTTTTGTCTCCTTCCTCCTCGATGAGGACAGCACCCCAATAATTCTCACTTGCGTCAGTTTGAAGGATAAGATTTCCCTTGTCGGGAATCTTGAGAGGTGGCGGATGCTGAGCAATTTCCTTTAACTTTTTCACTGCTCTGGTTTGTACCTCTGACCATACAGGTGGCTTCTTTCTAAGCATCTTGGATAAGGGACTGGTGTATTGGGTGACACGTGGAATGAAATCCCTTATGTAGTTTACTATGCCTAAAAATTGCTGGATCTGTTTGTTGGTCAGTTTGTCAGGATATTCCAATAGTTTAACAGCTATATGTGGGCTGGGCTGAAACTGTCCTTTGGAAAAGATGTTTCCAAGGAATTGGATTTGGGCTTGACCTATTTGGCTTTTTGTGGCTGAAAGCATTATCCCATATTTTTTGACAATTTGGGTAAATTGGGCCAAGAGTTGTTTATGGGCTTCTTCCGTTTCAGAAAACAGAAGTATATCATCAATATAGATTAAGGCTGAATGGAGTATAGGCTGGCAGATTCTTACCATAGCCTTTTGAAATAGTGAAGGGGCTGGTTTAAGCCCAAAAGGCATCACCCTCCATTGATATTGGGCATTAGGAATGCAAAACGCTGTTTTGTAGCGATCATCCGGATGGACACCCAACTGCCAAAAGCCCGCTTTTAAATCAAACTTTGAAAAGATGGAAACCCTCTTAAGATGAACTGTTTGAGTACTTATTTTTGGTAGAGGGAACTTGTCATCTTGTAAGAAGAGATTTAATGGCTTGTAGTCCACAACAAATCGTTTCTTTTTTCTCTTCTTTTCATTATCATTCTCCGTGTAGAAGGCTTGACAGGCCCACTGAGACTTAGTGGGCTCAATAAGGCCTTGTTTCAGCAATTGATCACACTCCTCTCTAGCCAGCGCTAGATCTTCAGGGGACATTCCCAAATGTGTGGCCTTGGTAGGATTTACATCTTCATTCTTCTTGAATGGAAGACGGATGAAGAACTCCTTGTTTTTCCATAAAGGAAATGGATGAACAAATTGACTGTGAGATTCAGGACAGAATGGTACTAACTGATCCTTGAGTTCTTCAAAACCAGGTGGCACTTGTTGAATAGCAAAAAGGTTTCTGGCCGTTTCCCATTGAGCAAAGGAGGACTTAAATTTGATTCCTTTTGGAAGAATTTGCAGTCCTTTGGCTAGATGATATATATCCATACCGATTAAGATATCTTTGTTGGGCAATTGACTTCCCAACACTCTTGTCCATACTGTACAGTTAGGGAAGAACTGTATTCCAATTTTTCTTTTGGAAATAAGGTTTATGGAAAAGGGATTACCATCAGCGGCTGTGAAATATTCTTCATGTGGTTTCCACTCATCTGGTGGCAGAATATGTGGTTTCATAACACTGCAGCAGGAACCAGTGTCAAGGAATCCAATGGCCGATGTTGGTTTATCATATTTGTCCTTTAGCACCTTGATCTTAACATTTGGCAAAGGGACATTGGACGTTTGCGGATTGACTAGATTGATTCTGCACACTTGTCTGTTATGCTGGACATGCTGACAGGGTCGTTGAATAGAGAGTATTTTGTCTTCTTCTTCTGAATCAGAATAGTCATCCCATGGAACAGCAAAAGCTGTTAGATTATCACGATCATCTTGTTCTTCGAGGATTGATTCAATATCTTCTTCGGATGATAAGGATAGAACCTTAGTCATTTGATCAAGCATCCTGATATCTCTCTTTGTTCTATTAGGACATTGTTTAGCAAAATGTCCTGTCTTTCCACAAATGTAACATTTGTTAGACTTCTTTGAAAAGGAAGTTTTCCTCTTAAAGAATCTAAAAGGTTTCTTCTTCTTCTTCGGATAATAACTCTTCTTGGATGAAAACTTGAAGAAATGAGACTTTTTCTTGTGGGAAGAACACGAACAATCCTTCTTTTCTTTGCACTTAATCTGCAGTTCAGGCCTCTTGCAAACTTTCTGAAGTTGAACTTTATTCTTCAGAACATTCTTCACAAATTTCTGTTGTTCACAGAGACGATCAAGAGCAGCAAGAGATAACTGATAAATTTCTCCAAGAGATATGTTGCTCATATCTCTTTGTAATGAATTAATAGCCTTCTGCAGCTCCGGCTGTAATTCTTCTGGAAGAGAAGCTATAAAAACATGGCGAAGATTAACATCATTCGCACCACCCAACATATAATACTTTTCGGCCATTCTTGTGAAATGTTTCTGCAAATCACTCCTCTTTAATGAACAGCATTTCATCTCAAAATAATCTTGTCTGGCTCTTTTATCAATGATACTAAAATCACCGATGAACTCCTTGTGCAAAATTCCCAGAAACTGAGGAATAGTATACTGCGCCATTTGTAACTTCTGGTATTCACTTAAACTTGTGAACCATTCTCGAAGACTACCAGTAAGTCTTGACAGGAAATTGGACAGCACATCATGTGAATTAGCTTCAGGAACATTCATTTGAACATCGATCCAAGCTCCAAATTCATGTAATTTCTCTCTCCATCTGTGTGGAGGAAGATCATCAAAAGTAAAGTATGGTCCATTCATGGGTTTAGGAGTAAAACCCGAGTGAGCAGTTTGTTCATTCATGGGTTCTAAGGGATCTTCATCAAGTTGGGTAGAGGTTGATTCTTGAGGGGTTGGTTCGTTCATCATGTATAAGGGTGGTAGACTAGTTTCTGAATCAGAAGGATCAGAAGATAATTCAGAGGAGTTATCTTCAGAGATTTCAAAATCAGTTGAAGGTTCAGAAATTTGTCTAATGGTAGCAATAGATTTATCTTTGGATAAGGATGGCTTCTCAATTGGCTTGGATGGGGTTTCTGTAGGTTCTTGAATTTTCAATGGTTTATAGTACGGGGTTTCATATGAAAATTCATGGACTTGGCTAACTGGCTGTACTTGCTCAGGTTGAGATTGAACGGGTTGAGACTGGGTCTTTTGGGTAGATTGTTTTCTGCTTTTTCTCAGTTGTTGGAAAATAGGGTAATTCATTTGGAAAGGTTCTCTGGTTGTTGAAGGAATGGATGGGGTGTATATTGGTGTATAGGTGAAAGGATCAGGTGGATAGGCTGGTATTTTTGTGGCTAGATCCCTTTCAATTCTCTGTAACTCACTCTTGATGTATTTCAATTCTTGTTCCTTCTGCTGGAATTGTGAACCATGGTAACGAGCTTGAATAAGCTCTCGGAGCTCTTGGTCTAGTTGCTGAGCTCGAGAATTATACCTCAGATACAATTCCTTCACTTGTGAACCGAGACAATCAAGTCTACTGGTGAAATCATCAGTCTTATCATGAAGTTGCTCCAACCTTGTATTGATCCTGTGAAGGACCTTGTTTTGGCTTACTGAGTTTTCAGTTTGCCAATTCAGCACTTCTTCAGTTTGAGATAAGGGCTTCTGTCCCTGGGCCGTCATTTGGTCAGGATGAACAAAGGGTCTAGATGAATATCTAGAAGATTCATTTATCCTTCTTTCCAAAGGTGGAAAGTCTTCTTCATACTTGGGCCGAATCATGGCAATACAGGGAAGATCCTGAATAGGTTGTACAGGAATGGGTTGTATAATGGGCTCAGGTTTATAGGATGAGAATGTAAAATCCTGATCTTGGAATATGGAAGCAGCTAAGTCCGAATGACCTAGTTCTTTCAACAGTTGATGGAAAGTGGTTGGTTTTGGTGGAGGTTCTTTTTGAAAGGCTACCCATTTCTTTTTCTTGGGCTTGGTTTGTTTAGGACCATGATCAAAATCATAATCCTTAATGGGCTTGGGCTTTTTGCAGGAAGGTTTCTGTTTAAGGAAGGGTATGGGCTCAGAACATAAGTTTTGTTCAGGCCCAATCCAGTTATCCCAATCGCCGCATCCACAATCCGGATCACACTCTTCAGGGGCTGCGTCCCACACAAAGTGCCCATGTACCTTAGACACAAAGCAAGGCTTTGCTTCTGCATCTACAGAAAACATTGGTACCTTCTCCTTATGTTTGTAAACAGGTTGGATGGACAAGATCTGTCCCTGGGAAGACATAAGACGTTGATTTGGTCTCTTGAATGTTGACTTTACTGTGCCATCTGCAAGTCTCTCCAGAATAGGAGAATCAGTTGTATGAACATCTCTACGACTGGAATGGAATTCCTTTTCGTAGTTGTTGATCCACTCTAGTGGCATGATCTGTGCAAGTTCTTCATTGGGAATCCTCCGTGGAATTTGAATGATTGAAGTATCCGATTGATTTGATACCATATACAATGCATCGGTGGTTGAATTGGGAAATCCCAAATTGATAGCATGATCTTGCAAACGGTAGATCATTTGATGATGAAGTGTAGCCATAGTGGCTCGAGAATCCTGGTCAGCTCCATGGATTTGAATTTGTACTTTCAATCTATGAGGTAAAGTTTCATCATCAAGTTTCATGTTGAAATCAGGGGCGATGGTCATCACCACGCTTCCGTTGCTGCAAGTAGTGAGCAAAGCTCCAATCATGGCGTTGCCATAAGATGTGTAGGTAGAATCTAGGATAGCAATCCTAGCTGTTGTCGCAAGGCCTTTTCTACCATGAAGGGTTAAAACCAATCAAATGGCTCCAAGATGTAAATGCGTGTAACCTTGTAATTTCCAAGAATTAATCAAAGCTTGAGGAATCTCCAGTGTAACATATTGCTCTGCAGTAGTGGCTTTGAGACCACACTGTTCAAGTTTGGAACTTTGAACATACTCTTTGACCTGAGGTCTAGGAGTTTGTACGATTCTGGAAATTCTTTGACGAAAGGTTCTCGCATAAGCACGATCTTGAGAGAAAATGGCGTAAGGACTAAGAAGGGGAAGTTCTGTATTATCTATTTTGACATTTTCTGGAATATGGGTAATCTCAACAAGATTATCAATCTTGTTGGTGAGGGTTTTCTTAACTGAAGGAGGAAGATTTTCTAAGGAAAATGAAGACGAAAGACGAACTGGGTCTAAGCTTGTTGAAGTAGAAGTTTCAGACATGGTGGATGTTCCTCTCTAATATCCGCACTAACTATAATAATAGTCTAATTTGAGCATTAGGCTCTGATACCAAGTCGGGGTCCCAATCTAATAACATAAGAACAAGAGGTTAATGAGGAAATAACCAACTGATAGAACATGATAGTCCAAGTATGATCCAGCGAGTAAAACGGCCTCTCCTGGGCACTGACTCAGGATCCTTTTAGGATTATTATATGGGTGGCATAATGGCGAGACATTGATCTATACGGTAAATATGGATGAATTGAACTAGCCCACGGAAAAAAAAAATACTAATTAGTCAAATTCATATGTTTTTAGTTTGTTGATATTCTATAAAAAAATATCTTAGCCTCATGTCTTTATTATTTTCAAGGAACAAAAAATTGGATCTGATTGATTGGTCAAACTGGTAATTGGTACCAGGTCTGGTCAAGTCATAAATCATGATTAACTATCTCATAACTGATGAGAATTGATAAAAAAATCAATCAAATTGGTATAAAACTAATTGAATCAGTCAACTATTTTTATTTTTATTTTTAAGATAAAATATAATTATTTTTAGTATTAAGTAGCATTATTTTGATATAATTTTTTTATATTATAATATTATATAAGTATTATTGTCATGCATAATTATTAATAATTATAAATTTACTTAACAAATAATATGAAAATAAAATATTAATTGATTATTTTGAATTTAAAATATGATTAAAGATAAATATTAATTTGTTTAGATTTTAATATTATATTGTGAAACTTATTAATAATATTTTTAATTTTTTATATAATATATAAAATTAAAAAATTATTAAATTTATTATCACCGGTTTAATTTTGATTGAACTATTGAACCTTGAACCTTGAACCAGTGTTTTGAGTGGTTTAATATCTGATCTGATTTTTTGAACCTTAATTATTCTACTAACCCACTCCTCTATTAAATAAGTAATGGAGAGTTTGATTCTCAATTTTTATATATAAAACAAACCTTTGTGATCACATAAAGAAAAAGTACTAATTATTCTTTCACATACATTCATATAATATCATATTATTTATGTCCTCTAATAAAATAGACTAAACTGGAAGAAAAGAAGTGTGAGAAACAAAAGTATTTTTAATACAAGGGCACAAGAGAGGTCCTCCAAAATGAAACATGACGTGTGTCGTGGACTTGGAGCCTGGACAAATTTTGCTGTGTTTGGAATGGTTGTGAACTCGGCGAGTAAACTCAGTAAACTCGCTGAGTTCACATTTAATAGAGGAGTGGGTTAGTTCACATTTTCGTGCTCCAACTCGTTGGGCGACTGAGACTGAATTAACACTTGCATAAAAGCATTCTCGCGTGGAACTGAACCACTGACTTGGGGTTTAGTGATGGTACTCTACCATTTCTTCTGTTAAAGCATCATATAAGTGATGTTTTATTTATATATAGAGTATAAAAAAAGATAACATTTCCAAAACTTTTAGTCAATACCATGCAAATTGCGAGAGACAATTTTATTTTATATAAATCTTGTTGCATTGCTCCCACCCCTGGAGAAGGTTCTCTAGAGTCTGGCAAGAAACTATCCACGGAACAACCAGAGAAGAGGATACTGAAGGAGACAACATTGACTATCGGGAACACATAAGTAATGGTGAGTTTTCAGTGGCTTCGGCATATAAACATCATCAGATGGATAGCTGGAATGAGGAAAACTCCGAATGGGAGTCACTATGGAAATGGCCAGGGACGCAGAGAATTCGAGCGTTCTTTTTCTAGTCACTACAAAAACTCCATATTTGTAGTCCCAAATATGGAAATGGTGAGTTTTCAGTGGCTTCGGCATATAAACACCAAGGGTTTCTTCGTTGTCGTTTGATGTAAGAAGAAATCAGCGACGACAATGAGCTCAAAATTTTGTAGTCCCGTTTCCCGCGTCAAAAGGGAGCTAGCATCGAAAAACGCGGGACGCTTCTGCTCCTTCCTTCCATATCCATCCATACACACACACACGTGTATGCACGCACTGCACCTAATTGTAGCTCTTTCTCCTTTAGTCTCCTGTACGGCTGTACCTTCTTCCTGGTTCCTTTCCCAATTCATTTATTCACATTGCACCACCTCAATTCCTTCATTTCCCAATTCAGTTATTCACATCGCCTCAGCTTAATTCGTTAATCCCATCTAAAAAAACAAAAAGGTAAAAACCAAAGTCGCCCAATATGAGATCCACACTTTTACACTGGAATCCGCTCCTTTTCTCATTCCTCCTCACAACCTTCATTCTCCTTTCGGCCTTCGCTGCCGTAGAGGAGGACGATTCGTCGGAGGATCATCATTCTGAGCCGGAGGTGGTCAGCCTCGAATTGGTGCACCGGCACGATCCGCGTATTCCGGGAAACGAAAACCTCAAACTCGGCAGACACGAAGCCATTAGGGACCGAGTTCTGATGGACATGACTCGGAAGGGTTTGACGAGTATGATTCAGATGCCGATGCGCCCAGGGTGGGACTACGAAATGCCTGAATACTTCGTGCATGTGACGGTGGGAACGCCGCCGCAGAATTTCTGGCTCATGGCGGATACGGGAAGCGATTTGATGTGGATCAAATGCAACGACGAGATCGACAACATAGTCGATATCGTAGGGCCCACCCGGATTAGTGGCACCCGGGGGTTTTGCCGACGGGTCTCCAGTACGTATAATCCGATTTTATGCTCAGATCCGAAATGTAAGACCGACTTCGAATTCTTTAATGGTGGCGAAGCATGTGGCAGCCGACCAGATAATTGTTGCACCTATAGTGTCCTGTAAGCTGCGCCGCTTTATCATCTTCTTTCTAAAATTATGCTTCAATAATAATAATAATAACTTGTAATTTGATTTTGATTGATATTGTGGTGACACTAGTTTTTTTTTTCAGAATTTGACTAAAATACATTTTAGTATTCTTTTGTTATAAAAATTTTGTCGTAATATTTCCATATTTATTTCAAAATTTCTTTATACTGTAATCTTTCTTTTTTGGTTATATTAGGATAGGAGGTTTGAACCTTGATCAGTCTCCAACTGATTTTTACACCTATTAGTGCCTATAAATTGCATTGCATTATTAAGCTCTAATAAGAATAATACTCCCTCCCTCTCATATCTATTATTGTTTTGAGATTTTTAATTTATCCTAAAAATATTATTATTTTAGAAATGTAATGTATAATTAATTTTTGTTTTCCATCTATTATTAATCCCATTTTTTTTTCGCGCTTATATTACTATTTAATTTTTTTAAATCCACTCCATTAATTTAAGAATAAAATTAGAAAAAAAATACATTAATTTATTAGAAAAAAAGTTATCTATCTCTCATATTTTGAGTTGAAAATATCTTTTATATTCTCTTACCTTATGGGAGGGAGTATTAATTTCTTTTGGGCCAAATAATCTTTAGTTATTATAAACATACATTAATTGTGGGTAAATTAATGTAAATTTCTTACAAAGCTACTTGACAAAACAGATATGCACACGGAACAACTGTGTACGGCGACTTAGGCACAGACGTGGTGACACTAGGTACCAAGAGGGAAAAGAAGGGAACAATAGAAAACATGGTAGTTGGCTGTAATCAAGGAATAGATTTCGGTTTCGATAACGAAAGTTCCCTATTTCATCGTATGGATGGTTTCTTAGGGTTAGCTTATACCCCAATCTCCTTCATGTACAGAGCGACGAAGCAGTATGGCAACAAGTTCTCGTATTGTCTGATGGACAGTCAACTCCCCAAGAACAGAAGCAACTTTCTGACTTTTGGATCGTACGAAACAAAAGAAAGTGAGAAGGCGACGTTGACAGGGCCAATGAGTCGGACCAAGCTGTTTGTTACAGAAGAAGGAGAATACTCTGTCCAAATGGAAGGCATCTCCCTGGGAGGCCAAATGCTGCAGATCCCATCGGAGGTGTGGGATTTCAAGAATGGTGGGCGCATCATAATAGACTCAGGCTCCACGTTGACGACGGTGGGGAAGGCGGCCTTTAAAATGGTTGGCCAAACGTTGATGAAGGCCATGGCACCAAAATATAAGGAGGTGTTGGGGAATAAGACAGTATTGAGGTACTGCTTCGTGGCTGGGGAGAAGGATGGGTTTGAGAAAGATGTGCCACAATTGGCCTTTCATTTTGCTGGTGGGGCTGTGTTTAAGCCTCCTGTGCGTAACTACATTGTTGACCTTGAACCTAACTTGCAGTGCCTTGCTCTCGACAAAGCGGGTTACAGGGGCATTCCCAGCCATGGAATATTGGGCAATTTCATGCAACAGTTCCATCTCTGGGAATTTGACTTGGCCGCCATGACCGTTGGCTTTGCTCCCTCTCAATGCATCTTATCCTAGTGCTTCATTTCCTCCCTTTCTCTTTCTACCTCATACTTTTTATCCAGGCACATACATACATTAATTAATTATTCATCTCATGGTATTATTGTATCGGTAGGTTAAATACATTAATTATCAATAATTTAACTTGTAAGTAAGTTTAAGAAATACCCCTAATATATTAATATGTCTGTTTAAATATATTAGGTTAAATTACACTTTTTTTAAAAAAATTTTGGATGTAACTTTTTCTTTCTTTACGGTCAAAATTAGAGAATAAATTCTTTTCCACCTTAAAATTTGTATGTGTAATTAATTTTCTTGCAGTTTCAGTTCGCTAGCAATGACATATTTTTCTTTCTGCCAATCTATCATAATATATATTAAATGATTATATGTATATAAATTAGTGTTTAAAGAGGTTATTTACATATAATTTAAAATTATAAAAAAATTATTTTGTACAAACTAAAAATAATTAAATTTATATAAATTTATTATTAGTTATATACCAGATTCTATTAATAAAATAGTATGCTAATTAATAATAATAATAATAATGTTAGATGGGCTCCTTAGAACAGCACGCTGGCTTTGCCCCATGATCCATCAAATAGTATTTGGCCCAAAAAATGCCCAAATGATAGCATGCAGTGACAGATAGCTACAAGAGGAAGAATGGAATGGGCTTTGCCCTTTTCCTTTCATTAAAAAAAAATATATAAAGCGGAAGAATGGAAGATTAGCCAATGGTGGCTTACCCCAAAAAAAAAAATGAGGGTGGTGGAGTGGAATGAAAAAAACTTTACAACCTTTAAATAAAATCTTGCGTCTGCATTTTTTGGATTAAAAAATTAGATGAGGAGAGGTTGTTCTCATTGGAACTTTATAATTAATTTGGTTTAAAAGATCTGGAAAGGGAAGAAGGGAAGGGATGAGAAATTTTTCATTCTATTTTTTTTAAACCAAATAAAAAAAAAAATTAGTATATTTCCTACCCACCTAAGACAGGAGGACAAGAAGGAAGAAAAAGTAAAATTCTCACCTCCCTCTATTAATGAGCCAAAGGTGCCATTACTGATCACTCATCTCTCTCTCTCTCTCACCAGCACGTTCTCAAATTACAAATTTGTGGGGTCATTTTTGTGGGTGAGTTGAGTTATGTAATATGAATCATTGTAATTGATGTCGACGTTACGTTCCAAGGTTCTTTCAGCTTTTGCTGCTGTCTGCTCAGATACAATTCAATTAACTCGGAAAGCCATAGACAAAACACTGTTCGTTCATTGCATTTTTCATTGTTGATGGCCAAATATAAATATAAATATATAACAGATTACAGATATCTATAAATATTAATCATTTACTTAGCAAATTGTTTAATTAATTGGAACTAAAAGAATGTAAAGCTCAAATTATTAAATTTTTAATAATTTAATGTTTTTTAATTATCAAATTGTTTAATATGAAAAATGAAAATGTTCTTAAGATTTTGGTAATGGAAAATTTTGAAATTTTGAAATTATTTTTAATATTTTACAACCAATAAATAATTTGATAATTAAAAAAATCATCGCAATGCTAGGGTAAAAAAATTCATTGTAATGCAGTTTTCTTTATTTTGTTGGTTACATTTGTAGGGTTTTAGCCTTGACCTTAATTTTGTCAGCTCAATATTGTCACGTCTATGTATAAGAATGAAATAATGTTAAATCTATAGTCATCTTTGTCTAACCACAATTAATCGGTGATTAAATTACAAAACATTTAAAATGAATGATAAGGAATCAAATGCTAATTAAAGCATTTATTTTTTATTTTAAACCAATCTTCGAATTTCAGAAGTTAATTAAAGAAAATTCTTTAGAGGAAAACCATGCAGATGTGGCCTGAGGGGCCAATCTATTAATCCATGTCACATGCACATGTGGCGTTCCGCATAGGTAACATTAAAGAAGAGTTAAATCAATATCAATGCCTTTCACTTCTCTTTCTATTTATGTATATATATATATTCTCTCCTATTGTTTTTATGAGGAACTTTTCACAGGGTTTTTCTCACACCGTTTATAAGATGCTTTATAATATTTAATAATGTTATTTTTCTTTTGCTCAAAATTATTTTTTTTATCTCATAAATTGTCATTAAAATTTTTGTATGATTGATCAATAATAATATTTTTAATCTTATTTTAATTATTTTCATACTTCCTCACTTAATAATGATTAAAAGTCTTATTTAATAAGAATTAAATTATTATAATAAATAAGGGTAAAAAATTTTGGTTTATTTTTTTGGATTTTAAGAATATAGTAATTAACTTTTTTAATTTACGTGAAATAGTTAGAAGTATTTTATAAAAAAGACTGAAGAAAATATATTTTCTCTGATTTAAAATAATTATCACTTTGAAATTATGCACGTAGATTAAGAAAACTAATAAATAACTTAAAAAATAAAATTTGATTGTATTTTACTATAATATAATTATTAATTATGTAGCACTCCTTAATATTTTTCACTTCTTGCATTATTATTGGAGGAAAAATTTGTTCAACTACAATTATTTTGGAAGGAAGGGAGTTTTATCAACTGACCATTGGATTAATAAATTGACATGAACAAATATATTACATTGAATGACTGATTATTATATATAAAGATTAATTAAAGAAGTTTCTTTTTGCAAGTATTTTAATTGTTTGTTTAGAAAAAACAACGTATTCTAATATACATAAACCCTTCCATCCCAAACAAGCATGAATATAATATATACATATATATGGACGATATACAAAATAATTTAAAACTCTGTTTAAAAAAAAAGAAATAAAATCGAAAGTCATTGCATGAACCAAGTTAAATGCGTTAACGACAGAGGAGTGGCTGATGATTTTGATAATATTCATCAATTGGCATTTAAATTGAAGTAAAATACTCCCTCCGCCCTGAATATAGGACTTTAACAATATATCAGATAGTATTTATTATATATTTTAAAAAATATTTCTATTTAATATATTTTAAAAAGAAAGAAAGAAGTTAAATAAAGATAATTTAAAAAAAAATATTATGATTTTTAAAAAAATTGATATAGATAATTACTCCCTCAATTCCATTTTATTTTTCATTTTAAAGAATTTTAAATGTTACAATTCATCTGTAATTTTATATTATTAATAAAATATTAATTATCATTTTTACTATTTTACTCTTCATTAAAAATAACGGTAGATGAAATATAAGTTTTCTTAACATTTAATTCAAGAATATTTTGATAAATTATTATTAAATTTTATTATAATTTAAATTATTTAATAATTTTATTTGTATGTGTCAAAAAACTTTAAAACCACGTATAAAATGAAATAGAAGGAATAACTTTAAGTCATATTGTTAACTTACCTAATTTGATTATAAGGGTCTTAAGGAGGTGAGGTGTAAAAAAAAACAATGAAAGGGGCAACAAAAAATGGAAGGAACAAGAAGAAAAAGGGCATTTAATGCTGAGAAAATGCACCGCATATTTAATTATCCAAAACAGTGGATTTTCATTGTCAAAAAAGCTGTCCACGTGGTTTGCCCATGAAACCAATACGTGGCAGATCATGGCTTATGTATATTACTACCAATAACAAGCAAAATAATGAAATATATGTATTATATTGACACACACATATACAATCCTGAATTTAATAAATGGGTGATATTATTTATAATTTATAAATAATTTAATTTATTATTAATTCTATATGAAACTAGCTTGAGCTTCATGTATTTTAGAGAGCATAAAAAAATAAATACTAATTATAAATAGCTTAATTTGTTCAAGATTTTATACATATACGCACACATATATATTTATTTAATATATACTCACATTAATTTATATATTCTCTTCCTGGAAGAATTTTAAAGTAATTTTTTTCTTAAAATACTTTTTAAAAGTTTCAATAGAGTAATAATCTTGGTGTAAATTTAAAAGTTAAGTTAGTTTTTGAAAAATATACTTCCTCTAGTTTTAAATATTAAATATTTTTATCTTAATTCTAAATATAAGATATCTTTTAAAATATGAAGTAGCATTTATTACATATTTTTAAATATATTCATATTTAATTCATTCTAAAAAAAGAGAGATTAAATAAAAGGTAATTTAAAAAAAATATTTTAATTTAAAAAAAAATAAAATAGTTGATTAATTTTAATTTCTAGTTTTAATTCATATAATTCGATTAAAATTATTTTATATCAAGGATATAAAAAAGTAATAGTATTAACATAAGTTAATTTTAACTAATTTTTTTAATCAGTATGAAGTTGATTAAAATATGTATACATGTGTGTGTAGCGAGCATGTATATTGTGGGAGGATGGCCACACGAATTGGCCACGGAAAGCGGGCCCATAATACTTAGCGCTTAAGCCATTGGTGAGTTTGACATTACCCAAAAAAAAAGAAAAAGAAAAAGAAAGAAAGCTAAGAGACGCTTCCTCTGCCTTCTGGCATCTTCTCTCTCTGACATTCCACGTCACGCCTCCCTCTGAATATTCATTCATTTCACGACAAATCAAGTGTGTTATTATTATTATTAATCAATTAATTAATAAACATATATGATATTCAACCTGCTTGCTTGTTTTGATTTATAACATAATAGTCCTTCCAAAATAGAATTCATACGTCCCATTTTCATTTATAGGTATATATATTATAAGTTTATCGATACTTTTTTAACGTTTAAAATTTAACAATGAGGCTATTACTAATTAATATTGTATTTGATGAATGTTGGTCACATTTCTTTACTTCATACTACAATGTAGTTATAAATTATTAAAGCAATCATTCATTTCATTTAGTATCAGTGTAAACATTTAATTTAAAGTGGTCACTCAGTATATATTTTTACATATATAGCTATATATTGATTTTGATGATATTATTAATTTTGCCTCTAAGCTATTTGTTTTCTCCACTCTGGTATTTTCCTTTACTTCCCCGTGTTTTCTTTGAATTGTTCAACACAAATACTTTTATTTCTGATAACAATCACGAAATTTGACCTCTGACCAAACAGATAAAATAAATTCAGAATTTAATATATAATCGTTTAAAATCAAAGTGCCATTTTCTTCCTCCATGATTGGCATCCAAAATTTCTATGGTCTCGGTTTCAGAGCACAAATAAATCCATCCGTTAATACTGTACATAAAAAAGATTGATCAAAAAGCTTTTGTTAGAAAAGGCAAAATTTACTTTAATAATTTTTAATATGTCTTAAAGAGATTAGTCTTTAGTTATTAGTTGGGAGATAATTATAGTGCTAAAAAAATGAAAGAGAATAAATTTTTCAATAATAAATTTTACATTTCATATGGATATTCCACATCATATTGCTCTCGAGAATTTTCATTTTTGTTAAAGAGAACTAAAATGTCCATGAGGATCAATTCTTTCACGTAATTTTATTATATAAGTATTCACATTCCTTAACAATAATTGAATGTTTCTATACCTCTTTAAACAATTCCTTCTCTTGATGCTCCTTCTCATAACCAAGAAATAATTAAATATTAAATACTAAATATATTTTTTTGACCTGCAATATATATATATTGAGCATCTAGAAAGTGAGAGGGAACAATATGGTTGTCTCTACCAAACACTGATAGGAATGCATATGACAGTTGGGAGAGTTGAATAAAGGCAGCTTAATAGCATAGTCTTTCCCTGAATTTTCTTTCATTAAAATATATATATATATGAAACAATATCTAAAATTAATTAAATAAAAAAGAGGAAACTTCCATGGTGGAGATCTCAAGCTTTTTAGGTCAGGTCATGGAGCCGAGTGATCTTTGATATTTCAGAAAGTATGGGTTACTTGTCCTCCTTGAGTCCTCATGTTAAAATAAAAAAGTAAATGATAAATACATGAACAAGATAAGGTTGCCCCAGATTAGGTTAAGATTCCTTTCACACTTAACTTTTTAATGAAAAGGAAAAAAAATAAATATTGAATAAATGGTGTATTCTTTGTTTAATTGGTGTTTGCCTCCACTAGTTGTCTGTTATGATTTGGAACCCTTTGAAAAACAAATAAACAAATAAATGATCATCTCTCTCTCTCTCTCGCTCTACACACAGAGTATGTTAGCATAGAGAAATTCAATTAAAGAAACTGCCTTAAGACAATGATTAAAAAAAATGAAAGAATGTCATATATTAAAAAAAGAAAAAAATTCTTAGCAATCGTGAATGAGTTTTAGAGTTGGTGCAGCAAATTCTAAATCTTGAGTTGCTCAGATGAAAAAATCAATATATAATATATAATAAATTATATTATTTATGAGTTATCAGTAATATAGTAACTTATTTTAGACTTCATATAATGCAAAAAATATATATCAAATTTTATAGCTTGAGCGTCTCTAACAACCCAATGTCCATCACCAAAAACTACAATTCAGCGCCGAATTCCGATTTTATTTTTTTAATAGCCACTATATATATATATATATATATATGACATTAAAACTTTGATGCTAGACATAAATAATGCTACTTAACATTAGCGGCAAATTGTTTTGAATGGAAAAAATTTGATACCCTTTACATTAGGTTTTGTATTTGAATTTTATAAATGAAAAAAAAAAAGCTCGGAGAGTTCACTATATTTGACCTATTTAAAACTTTTTAATGCATTTTTATTAATAATGTTACTTTTATAATAAAATTTAATTTTTAAAATAAAATTATTTGTGTATCTTAATGTTACATTTTTATTTTAGAGTTTAATATCAACTTACTTAATTTTTAGTCACATACGATATAAAAAATCAATCATATATATATATATATATTCTACAAAGACAGTTAACTTAATTGATAAAAAATAATTTAAAAAATTTATAGTATATATTAAATATGATGATAATGAGCGTGAATGGTATTTCTCTCTTATAATCAAAAGCAATAAAATCGATCTACTATATTTAATTGTCATCCAAACAAATAGATCTGACTTTAAAGTAACTGAATGCCTATTATTTAATTATGTCAATTTGCCCATTAACAAATTGATACAACTTTTACCCGTAGATCCTTCCAAAAATTCAATGGAATCTCTCCACTTGAAATTGTAAAAGAAATTCGTAGTAGTATATTGACGATATAAATTAGAATTTTGAGTAATCTATCCTGCTAATCCATTGTTATACATCTTAATTTATTGTAGATCGAACTTGATTATTCTATTATTTTTTTAGAAGTAATGTTGATGTTGATTTTTCTAAATGAGTATGTCTATTAGCCAAGAAGATATTGAAAAAAAAAAGGTTTGCTTACTCCATTTCCATAAGTTAGAAATCGAATTTCCAACCAATGAGGGCTTCTGATATTTGCGCAATCATGAGCTAGTATTTTTATTCATATCTTTTTTCTTTTTATATCTAATATAAAAGAAAATGCTCCATATCGACTGGAGCATCACCTGCCTGAGAGTCAGTTGTAAATGGAGTTAGGAGACAAAAATGAGTTTGACGAGATTTTGTGGTGTTTGGCTCAATTTTTAAGAATTCTTTCCCAACTCATTTTTGATTTGAAAATGAGTTATAAAAGAAGTAAGTGGCACTATGCTTACGGTATTGCTTCTTCATTTTTATTTATATTTATTTTAAAGTTAAATAGAGAAAAAATTAAAAAAATAAAATTTTCACAAAATTTCTTTTATCTGATAACTAAAATATGCCTTCAAAATTTTATTCTTCATAGATTATAATTTGTAAGAAAATATTATATCAGATATATTATATTCTCAATCAAATAAATGCAGATTAAATTTTAATTCAAGTAAATTAAACTAATCATGTGATATAATTTAAACTCAATTTAAAGAAAAATTATGAGTTTTGTCAAGATAAATTTTTAAATAAATTATCCAAATATAAACACGTTAGTTCAAAACTAACTTTTATCATAATTATATTGTAAAACCAATTCTACCAAAACTTATTTTCAACTTACTAAAAATCAAATGTACGCCTTACACATGCAAGCAACGTATCCTACTAAACTATAAAAGTTTGAAATGTTAATACATACATACATACATATATGTATGTATGTATATATGTATGTATGTATGCATTATGCGGTCATATATACATATATTGCTTGATGTACAAATCATCTATACCCTTGAAAACTTTTTTAATGTTTATGTATCTTTTATATATTTTTTAATGTTTATGTATTGTAATGATATAACTTATATCTTATAAAAATTTGGGTTTAAATTCCGTCATCGGGTTGAAGATTTTATTGGTGACTAACTATAAGTATTTTTCTAAACACTTTTTAAGCTTTAAAATTTATTATAGTCTCAGTGAGTTTTGAGATCCAATTTACCAGCTTTTTGTATTAAAAAGGAAAAGAAGGTATATATTCATTCTGTTCCTTAATATAAAGTTATTTTAACTAAATCACGTAAATTAAGAATTGAAATTAAAACTAATTAACTATCTCAATTTCTCTAAAAATTTTAATATTTTTCTAAAATTACTCTTATTTAATATTTTTTCTTTCTTTTTGGATATATTAAATAGAGGTATTTTTTAAAAAATATATAATAAATACTACATAAAAGGTCTTATATTCAAAATCAGGACAAAATGCCCTATATATAGAATCGGAGGAAATATATATATATATATATAAGAAAATTATATTTTAAGACAAAAATAATAAATTTGTTAGAAAATAAGACCTATTATTAATCTAATTTTCCCTATATATATTTATAAGAAATATGGAGTTCATTCACCCGGCCGATTCGAATTCATCCCACCGACCAAGTATGGGGGAGGTCCGTAATTTTGATTGATATAAAACGATTAATTAATCATAATGAGTGTCTTAATTACAATTGCGAGTTCAGTACAAAACAAATTACTTTTGCAGGTTAAGACATAATTAAACTAAATAAGCCAAAAATGGAAAGCCGTTTCTGTTTTTGGTTCTCGTTTTCATCGGTCGGATAGGAATGAAATTAGGACACTTAAAATATATATATATATATATATATATATTTTAAAAGTTTTAATCTGCCTTTTAATTTAAATTAATTAATAATGACGTGGAGCGTTCTGCACCGTCCCTTTTTCCTATTTTATGAGATGCCATTTTCTCCTCTTCCTTCTTTCTTTGCCTGTGCGTGTATGTCTGTTTCTCTCACTCTTGTCTTTGGTTCTCTCTCCTTCTCTCCCTCTTCGTTGTTTGCTGTTTGAGGCTCCTTTATATAGCCTCTCTTTTCGATACCATATCTTTCGAGCAAACAATTCATAATCTTTTGAAGGATATTAGACGAAGGCTCAGCGAGTGGTTCTGGACGTTTTCGCATCTCCTATTCCGGCGGCAATTGGATATTTTCTTCTTGTTTCTCTCGCGGCCCTGAAATCTAGAGAGCAAAAGTCGAAAATAGAAGGAAAGGGGGGAAAATATCTGGACCTCGGATTTGTTGGTCTGAAATTTTTGTGTACTTTTTTTTTCCCTCTTGTTTTTCTTTGTCAAGAGCAAGAAAATTTCGAGCTGCTTTCTTTATGCATTGGGGATCTGATTGGAGCGGAATTTTGCTGTGTCAAGTAAAGTAGATTAAGATATTTGAGGATTTTTGTTGGAATTGTGTAGCTGAGGTTCTGTTGAGTATCTATCCAATGGCTGCTCAAGTGCAAAAAAGTATTCCCTCTTGTCCTCTGCTAAGTTCGTTGCTTTATGGGTGTTACGGTTTGACATGATTAAATATGTTATGTTTTCTTCTTTATGTTTATCAAGGATCATGTTTGCATTTGTGAATCCATTTCTTGTGGTTGGTTGAATAAATGTATACTTGTGCAATTATGCTCTGCAAATTGGAAAGAAAAATGAGGAAACGAAGTGAAGATTTTAATTGGTTGATTTTTCTGCTTTTGACAGCTGGAGATGAAATGAAGCGGAAGAAACTTCACGTTGATCCCTCGACTGCGGGAATCGCCAGTTCCAATTTGGTAACTCCCATTTTCCTCCTTATCCGCTTCTTTCTTGTTCATGTGATTGTTCTTTTCCATTTCTCTCACGCGATGTACAAGAGGAACGGGTAAAAAACGAATCGACTTTGGATTTCAGAATTTCCTCTTTTATACATGTCCTATTTTCTTTCTTTTTCTCTTTTCATCATCATAATCATTATAATTATCATGTTCTTCTTTTCATCATTGTAAACCGATTGACATGCTTATCTGGATCTGTATTTTCAGGTTCCATCCAAGGGTGCAAGCTCCCCATCTGATGCAACTTCATGTATATCATCTGTGGGGGAGGCCCCAGCAAGTGTTAAAGGAGATGTGGATCAAGAGCACGTCGTTCTAGATCCAGGTGTTCAATATCCTGCCAGCGGCTTTTATGGATACTACTATCCAGGTTAGTTGCAGCTGATTGAAGATGCTGTGCTAGCTCCCTGCTTTATTATTATTATTTTTTTAATTGTATATTTATGTTTTCACATCTTACGTTAGAATAATCACAGGTTATGGTGGTTCCTATGGAGATTTAGACAACCAAGGATACTATGTTGGTGCTGATGCAGGGAAACTTCAATATCCTGTGAGTTTCTTAAGCTGATTCAAGCATGGTTGACTCTATTTTTTTGCGTGGTTGACCATTTCCTTCCTTGGTCAAATTGGGCCATCTGGGTTGCAAATTTAAATTGTTTGTCTGGTATTGTCGAGATAGAATAAAACTTTGTATGATGATATTATACTCATTTATCAGCATTTGCACTATGTTAGATCGTTGAGAAGTGAACACTAAAGAGTGGTATTTGTGAGTCATTTTATGAGATATAGTTCAAATGCATATGTATGTAGTATGTAAAATTTTTAAAAAATGAATCACTTGTAAGAAATGTCTCTATACAAATTTACCTTTTTGTTGCTTTATTTAGGTCATGCAAGCAGATAATGGATCTTATGTGTATCTCATGCCAGGGTATCAGACTGGCTACTCTTCGTACTTTCCTGTGAGTACAGTTGGTTTAGATCAGCAGTACGTTGGTCATGTGTATCCCCATGGCTCCATCTTTGAACAACCAATTGCTTCACCTGGGTATTATTCAGCTCCTCTGTCGTATGGGGATTTAATGCCATTGCCTTACCCATTGGATTCATATCCAACTACACAAGATGGATCACATGGAAATGTTTTTGGTGAATTGGCTGGAAAACCAAGTGGGATATCTAACCTGTCCTCCCAAAGTCATTCTGGTGATCTAGTGTCAAAGTCTTTGTCTCATCCTAACTTGAGCAACCCATTAGAAGTAAAGAGTTCTGCACCAATAAAAGATGTCTCTTCAGGTCATGTGAAGCGTAGCCAGCTAAAACCATTAACCAAGGTTCATATCTTTCTTTTCTGTTCTTGACTTTTTTGGGTTAAAAAACGAGGTTATGATCTAGTGCTGTGTGTTTAATATCTCCTTAAAGACTATTCTGATGATTTTGTGATGGTTTTCAGGCACCCGTTGGTGGAACAATCCTTCATTCAGATGTAATGGCAAAGGGCTGCTTGCCTATTACCAAGTTCCCCTCATACAATCAAGGAAAGAGTGGGTTCCTCTATTCAAACAACTTGCTTAATGTGAAATCTAACACCAAGGGTTGGGTTGGCACAGAAAAGTATAAATGGAGAAGCAAGGTCGGTGGTTCATATAATGAGCAGAATCATGGTCCTCGAACGGTTAATGCTAAAAGCACATTGGTGTCTGGTGGTAATTTTGTTGGAACCTTGGCCACAAATGGGAGTGGAAATGGCGAGAAAAGCTCTCTAGTCAGGATGGATCAATATAATCTTCCTGATTTCCCAACAAAATATGATCATGCATATTTCTTTGTCATTAAATCATACAGTGAAGACGATATTCATAAGAGCATTAAGTACAATGTGTGGGCTAGTACTCCTAATGGGAATAAGAGGCTGGATGCCGCATACCAGGAAGCACAAAAGCTGATGGCAGAGAAAGGAAGCAAGTGCCCGGTGTTTCTTTTCTTTTCGGTATGATTTGGAGTTCATTTTGATTCTATTGCAAAAACTTAGGACATTATGTTTTATAACTTATTTTTAGATCAATAATTTTCATGTTTTATTTATTTCTTTATTTTTTGCTGATACTTGTTTTGACTTCAGGTCAATGCTAGTGGACAATTTTGTGGAGTAGCTGAGATGACTGGACGAGTTGATTTCAATAAAAGTATGGATTTCTGGCAACAAGATAAATGGAGTGGATATTTCCCTGTGAAGTGGCATATTATAAAGGATGTTCCAAATCCTCAATTACGACATATAATACTCGAGAATAATGACAGCAAGCCTGTGACAAATAGTAGAGACACGCAAGAGGTTTGTCAATGTATCAGTGACCATATTGTTTACTGAAAAGTTCTTAGTTGTGTATTCTTTGCTTCCTTCCCTATGCTTATTATTATCATGTGTTTTCAGGTGTATTATCCCCAAGGTATTGAAATTCTTAGCATATTTAAGAACTTCGTGGCTAGGACTTCTATATTGGATGACTTTGAATTTTATGAAAGCCGTCAGAAGGTCATGCAAGAGAAGAAAGTAAGACAGCATATACCTATTCCCAACGCACAGGTTTGCTTCCTTCGGTTCTATTTTCTTTCAGACTTCTTAGCAATTATACAAGGCAATGATTCCCACCTTGCCTTCTTGATGTTGGCATCTTTGGATGAGTGCATGTGAATGTGAAAATGGGACCACTCTGGCATAATTGCGCTTGAAGGAGCTGGATTCTTTTGCAGTATCTGTTCTATTGCTAGTTGATAAAAGATTCTGCTTTATTTTTTTTGCTTAAATTAATTCTCTAAAGAATTATTGGGAATAAAGAAATTGATAATAAAATAGCTCTTTGGACTTGAGAGCATGTTTATGCGATTCTTTGCTTTATTCTTGACCTCACTATATCCCATTTCATATCATAGTATTCTAAGTTAATTTCTCCTCCGCTGCCATCATGTTGATTAGAGAGACACTTTGGTCTCTTACTGCTTTTATGTATAATTTTGTTGGCAGCAGATAGATGAATTAACGACTGCTTTAGGGTCAGTGGACATATCCGCCGTGAAGAACACCGAGGATCCCAAGTTGGTTGAGCAAGTGAAAGACTGAAGAAAAGTTAGCCTGATTCCTCTCCTGGGAAATGTCGGGCGGTGCTGAATGCCAGCAAAGATTGCTACAGTAGCTAGCACTGCCGCATGGAAGAGAAGAGCTCAAGGATTCTGATTTCAGCCAAGTCTACGAAAATCTTGCCGTTGGTTTTTGGGGGGGGGGGGGGGGGGAAATAATTCACCCGGGGAATTGGTGGCCAAATTCCTCGATGTACTGAGGAAGGGGATTGGACGACCTGATCGCAGTTAAGAGGGGTTAACATGATCAATTGTCGTTTACCTGATTTCAAAATTTTTTTTCTGTTTTACGATTTCCCTTCTAGTTTGGGAATTTATTAGTTCAATGAAATGATTAGTTGAAAGTACCCAGTAATCTGTTCTGGAGGAGTGGCTAAAATATTTGAAACTACTGCGCGTAGAGTTACTATCATATCAAGAGGGCTATCGTCGTAACTAGCAATAGCACGATCAAAAAATCATAAGAAAAAATAAAAGGGCAACGGCAGACACTCTGCTTGAAGTTCATGTCATTCCCATATTCCTTGCTAAATTTTTCTCAATGATTTTGCTCGACATACACAGACGTATGACGAGTAACCATCAATTTTCCTTCAGCCAAGTAAGCATCAATCACAGGACATGGCTGTCATAAATTTGATGGCTATAAAACAGCTCACGCGGTAATATGATTTGTTGCAGAAATATACGCACAATTGGCAACGAAAATGTATTTACATGAGAAATATAGTGCCATAGTCAATCTAGCTTAAAAGACTAACGTCTAAGTTATACAAAATCTTTAGGCATCTAATTCCAGACCTGGCTCAATTATTAAGCATCACCAGGTGGTTGCCTGCGCCCGCCAACACGTCCACCTCGGGCAGCTCGACCTCGGGGAGATCCTCTTCCACGACCTCTTACTATGGAAGTTGCTGCCCCCGCCCTATTAGCCTGTCTCATCTGCGACCTCTCCCTTGCTCGCTCAAGTAAATTTATGGTTGTTGAAGTACCACTCACAGGTGAAGCCTGTTTTATCTCTTCAGTTTGTGAGGCAACGCTAGTAGTGCCTTGCTTTGGAACTGGTGTGATTCTGGAGGAGCCAGTTTCTGCAGCATTGCTATTTGAAGTGCTCTCAGTTGTTATAGGTGCAGGTGTTGAAGTGCTCTCAGTTGTAACAGGTGCAGGTGTTGAAGTGCTCTCAGTTGTAACAGGCGCAGGCGCAGGCTCAGCCACCTGATCAGTCTGAACTGCAGTCTGATCATTAGCATCATTTGACTTATCAGAACCATCAGCAGCCTCCTCAACCCCGTCACCTTCCTCATTCTTATCATCAGTCGAAATCTCGGGAGAATTGATCTCACCTGCCTCTACTGCTTCATCATCAACCATGGTCTGGGAAGGTTCAGGGGTTGCAGCAGGTTCGGACTGACCTTCCCCAATTTCTTGGTTTTCCACAAGGTTAGATGTATCATTACCGCCATCAAGATCTGCAGCCTCTGGTAACAATTCTCCCTCTTCTTTCTCACTCTCAAATTCCATCGTTGACTGCTGATTGTCTGGCTCCACCTGATCTTTCTGTATATCATCAGAAATCACCTTTGTCTCAACTGGTCGATCCAAATTCTCTTCCAAAATGCCGCTTTTGTCCCCTCGTGATTCCTCTTGAATCGCAATATCTAAATTTTGATGATCTTTGGACTCAACTTTCTCAACAATAGTTTCGCCTTCTTCATTCTGAACTTCCACGACTTCCTCGTTTTGACCTTGAATTAACTCACCACCATCAAATGAGTCTTCAGTGATTGGTTGACTGCCAGTAACTTCTGGAGTTGCAACAGGTTGTCCTTCAGCACTTTCCTGTGGGGAATCTGAACCTTTTGATTTCTTCACAGAGAGTGTACCTACATCTGAGTTATTGTCACCAGGGGCAACTGATTCATCACGTAAATCAGAAGTTGAGGTAGGAGCAATGCGTTTACGAGCCATTGATTGGGATAATAGAGCAAGATTGCTTTGAGTTTCAGTGTCACCAGAAAACCCAGGCTTGCTTGCAATTTGAGGTCCTTCGGCCTCTGACATTTCTCTATCACCTTGTGGCTCCTCAGGTTTTCCAAGACGAGGCCTGACCAATCTCCTTCCTGTTTTACGGGGTTCAACACTAACTTTGGGTAAAAGAGGCCTTTTCTTACTTTCTTCAGTTGCTTTAGGTAGTAAACTGCTTGCTCCAGGGGCGTTTGAGATAATGCCAGGGGGTTGAATGGGGACCAGAGGACCTGCATTAAGTTGAATCACAAACGGATAAAAATTACAATATCATATTGAAGTCGGTTATGAGTAATAAGAGACAAAAATACCTGAAGCACTGGCAGAAGTATCAGGAATTGAAGTTGTATCACCAGGATTAACACGACCTCCAAGCTCAGAGAATACTGACTGAGCTTCCCTTTCAAAATTTTCAACAGCTGATATGTAAGTAGAAGCAACGTCGTCTGTGTTGGATCCAGAAATAAGTTGAGCCACATTGGTTCCCTAAGAAAGTATGCAAAATTTTAAATCTCCAGAACAGAATAAAAAATGCTATAAAACAAATAAATAATACAGCAAAAACTAGAGTCAAGGGCACACAACAGCACATAAAAAATAATCATTGCATGTTAAATCAAGTTCATCCCTTTAACATCAATAAGTTTTCACAATAAAAGGAATACCAGTTTATGCCCTTACCTCGGGAAGATTGCCTACAGTAAGCCTAAGCTTCTCTATTTCATCTGATAACCGTTTCACCACATCTTTATGCCTCTCAAATTCATTTATAAACTTCATTTTCTCCTGAAAGTAATATTAAAGAATAAGAGAAGACAAATAAATATATCATATATGGCATTGGCACGCTAGGTAAGAAGTCAAACAACTGGAGAGGAATCCACAATAAACAATATAGCATTTTAAGCAGTCCAGAAACCAAAAGGCATGTTTTCAATTATGTCCCAATATTGAGTACCGACGAAGTGCCGTAGAAGTAACTGAAACAGGAATAGCAGTGTATATAAATTAGACATAGGATTCGTATCTCTCACAGACTAAAGAACACGTACACACACATTGACACCCAACTGAATCTTAATAAACAAGGGAAAGATATATGTCATAAATTATTTCATATGCATGAGCAGTCCTACAAACGATCCTCCAAACAAACTTATCTGACATTCTCCATTCATTAGGCTGGAGGTAAAAATCTATTTGCAATCTTTTCAAAAGAGAGGGAGAAAAAAAGAGAAACTACTGCAAATATGTTCACTCTGCCCCAACTGCATAAAACCACACTCCAATCTACTCAGTGATCCACGGCTAAAATAAAAATCCCTATCCGTGGACAGTCACAAATTTCTTATTAACTCACCCACATTTCTCCTCCTAACTCCAGCTATACCATATTCATTAAGCATTCTTCCACAAGTCTAATCAACTGTACAACGGCGTGGATATTTAAGTCTTCAAAGATAATAGTGATATAGTACAAGTATCTAAAAAAAATACGGAATTATAAGAAACAAAAATCAACTAACAAAAACAGGAAATTGAAAAAAGCGGGAGGGGGGGAGGATACCTGTTCAACATTGCTGTAAGAGTCCTTTATAGCCTTTTCAGTCTTCAGTCGTCTAGTTTTCTCCATTCGATTGTCTTCCTTCTCCTTCTTTAATTCATCTCTCAGTCTCTCCAGATGTTTTTCCAAAATCTAGGCAAATAGGAAATAAGAAAGTCAAAAATCAAGATAGAGCAGATTCTGCTTTCTAAAAGAAGGAAAATACTTCTCAAGCACAGTATTAGTTCAAACGAACCTGTATTCTGGTGTCCTTTTCCTCCTTCATGGCCTGCTCACCGGTTGAATCACTGATTGACCTCTTCCCTGATATGCAACGTCAAGTTTTTAATGATATTTCAGCAACAAATAAAGTAAAACTTGTTACAACTGGCAAAAAAGAGGAGAGGGAAACTTCAGAGAGCCCCCCATGGTGTTTTTTTCTTTTACCTTGCTTGATTTCTTCTAACTGCTTAGCAAGTTGTTGATTTTCTTTCACCAGATCCTCCTTTTCCCTGGACAAACTATCCATCCTCTTCTGTAAGGATGGAAAAGGCAAGCACAGTGAGACTCAGACACTCAAATAAACAGCAACGGCAGACAATTTATAAAATTTATCGATTACTGAGGGCGTTCTAATTATACAGCCTAGAAGGAAACCAATAACAAAAAAGGAAAACATGGAATATACAGTGGATAAGGAATACTATTTAATTTCTAAATGAGAATAAACCTTAAATTGAGCCAGCATTTTCTTATGTCTTTCCACATCCAGCTTTAGGGTAGCCTGTTATACAAAACCCCATCAAATTAAATGTTCTTAAACAAAAGAAAGTAAGAAACTGAATTTCCCAGCTTTTTTAGTCAAGAGAATATGCCACACCTCCAATTGCAAAACATCATTTATCCTCTTTTCTCTCTCTTCCAGCTCCGACCTGCGCTTAGAAAGATCTTGCTCCAGGTGTGAAATTAAATCCTGCTTTTCCAAAAGATTTTTCCCCATTTCCTCTGCTTTTGCATCCCTCTCTTTTAGTTTATCCTGATGAGATCAAAGCAAAAATAAAATTAATCCAAAGAAATAATAATCTCCCTTCAAATATGAATCAATCAGATGAATTCAAGGCACAACCATGCAGACATAATAACACCAGATACAAATACCATTAAGAAGATATAAATGGAAAACCTCTAATGACCAAAATATGTATGCTACATTTTAGATCATAAAACACTAAAACAGCCTTAACAAAACACTTTGATGAAGCAGGGAAGAGCTATACTAGGAGGGGAAATTTTATATTTAATAATTATGTTTATCTTTAAAAGTTAGGTATTTAATTGATTTTGAATTAGGATTTAGTTTATTTTGAATTAAGATTTATCCTTTATCTTATCTAGGTCAAAAATAATTTTAATTAGGTATGATTTATCTTTATTTTCATATTTTAATATTAGAACACTTTAGATTATCTTGGACTAGAGCTCTACAAATAGCCCTAGAGCTTCCTCAATTGTTAGACCTTGCTGATGAATTGAATAAAGTTCGAGTATTTTTTCAGTCTCTCCCTCAATTTCTCTCTATTTTTTCCCTCTTTCTGTCTCCCTCCCCTCTTCCCTCACTTGTCCTACATCAGACTTTATCTTGATTTTCTCTACCACTATTTTCTTTTGTAATTCCAAAAAAATTATTAAAGCATATTGCAACTATGCAGTAATATATATATATATATATAATATAGATAGAGTAACTAGACACAACCATTCAGCAGCCAAATCAAACATATCTTTAAAAGCTTGCAAAATCCAAGGCTAGTGTGATGCAGAATGGCCTCCTAAAAGTTACACAAGTATCAAATTTCTGAAGAAATGGACATGAAGGTATTACTTAAAATCTTCCCTGTGCTTCAACAAATGGGTGCTCACTACAAACTTCTAAATATTTGGACAGTAACCACATACTACTGCAACTTGATTTTCACACAATTATTTTTATAGCATAACCATTTTCCAGTGAGTAAGGCACATCAAGGACTAAGAGAAAGAGGAATAACAAGTAACACAATAAATATCAAGAGCAACACAGATCCAGATAGAAGGCTAAGAGAATTCTAATTACCAATATAACCTAATATTAATTACTGATAAAAATACTATAAATGAAATACAAACAGTAGTTTATCAACAGGCTGTCCACTATAAATGATAACATCTTTAACTAACCCGCATATCTTTAACGAGATTCTTCATTCGATCATACTCTTCCACATCTATATTTTTACACCTTTCAAGCAGCTGAACAATAAAATATATATATATATATATATATTAAACATGAGCAAAATTAACACATGGTAATGAACTTCATTATCACCATTACAAAATGCAATACCTCAGAAACCTTGTAATCCAGATTGTCCTTTTCCATCCTGATTGTTTCAATTTGATGCTTACATCCTTCTAGCTCAATCTCTTTCTCCCTCAGTAGATTCTCTACATTCTCAGTTTCAGATCTTGCTTTTTGTGCTATTTCACGCAATTTCTAATATAATTTCAACACTATGGATTAGTAATACCATGTTATAAATTATATATTTGTACAAAAAGGCAACAGATAATTGACAAATGCATAAAAAGAAGACGATCTAAAATACTTCATTGCAAATTATTGCGTTACCTGGCACTCCTCAAAATTGTGCTTATTTTCTTCCCTAAGCTGCATGTTGCTCTCACGAAGCAAGTTCATTTCTCTAACCTGAATAATTTTTGGAAAGTAGCTCAAGATTTCAATCAACTTATATAACTTTATTATGCAGCATCAAACAGAGCAGTGTATAATATCATCACGAAGTATGTGAAATGTTAAATAGAAAGGTCATTGTTAAACCACAGACAATGAGGAAAAATATAACCAGACAGAAAAATTCATAACCTGAAGCTGCAATGATTTGAACTCTTCTTCAGTGAACAGCAATGATTTTGATCTTGCACGCTCAGCTTCTAGTGATGCATGTGCAGAGTCTGCTGCCTTGAGAGCACTCTCAAGCTAGACAAACAATAGAAACAAAAGATGCAGAAACAATATACAATTAAATACAGAAATCACTAGCTAAGAAGAATAAATCATAATCAAACATGCAAACAAAGTTACATGGAGAGCCTCAGGAAGCTTGCTAAGGAAAAGCACTTCAATTTCTTCAAATCCAGAGGGAAGAAACTATTAAAGGGAGCAGTTAAAGCCAACAAATGGGAACAAAAGCGAAAAGAAAACTTCCCTCTAACCTCAAATTTTCACAACCAAACACAATTATCGCCCACTTTTAAGCAAAGTTGATAATGAAGAATGATCCACCAGTCTCTGGTGAGCTAAAGTGTTTATTCATAAAAATTCAGCACAATGTTAATATAATAGGATAAGTAGGATTTCATAGGATTGAAGATCCTATCAGTCCTAAGAATTCAATAGCTATCCCATTTACTTATAAGTGCACTCAATCATTAAGAAACATATGGTCATTGGATTGTACTAGTCTATGGGCTACAAATCAGAATGTTATTAACCAGCAATGAGAGTGAGGGAACCAACTTCCAAAGAACTCAATAATTGGGATGTGAGACATAGATAGTTCTGACAGTCCAGTTAGTTACATAAAGATTCGGAAAAATAAAAAAGAATTACTTATGTCAAACTTTACCTGGGAATGTAATCGCAGCTTTTCCTGTTTCAACAAGGAGATTTCGGTTTCTGCCTGTTAAAGTGTGAATCAATATTATATAACCAAAAAACTAACAGGCAAATGCAAGAAACAAAAAATATATATATTAGCATTAAGAAAAGACATTTACAATTTCTTTTGAACGTCGAAGATAATTAATCACATTCTGAAGACCAGCATCATCAATTGTATCCACACTACCACTTGTGGAGGAAACACCAGCAATGTTACGCTCTTTCTCAGCCCAATGGATATGCAAAGCTTCCAGCCGGCTATGCAGTATTTTATTCTGAATAAAGTTCATGATTTCACTCAGCTAAATAATTAAATATCGGAATAGAAACGAATAAAAATGTATATAAGTTATTGCCATCTAAGATATGTTGTCATGAGGAATTCTATATGTCTGAAAGCCTCAATGCATGAATCAGCAAGCAGCCTTACATAATGCTTCAAGGACAATACCAAAAGATATAACAGAAAATTACAAACTTGAGAAGTAGAATAAGATTTCCTAAACATGTAGCAAACCCTGATAATTCCAAACTTGTTGAGTGGCATTGAGAATATAATAAACATGTTCAGAATAATACCAATTGAATTAACTAGCTTGCCAGACCATATACATTTGAAAAAAAAAAAAACATAAAAGGGGAATTTCAAACAATAATACAACAATTACAATGTTATTCTGATAGGCCTTGTGGGCCTAATAGCAAGACCATAGAAGAGACAAACTCCTATTGCATCCACCTAGGAGTATGAGGCTAGAGGATGCGAATGCAGACAAGGAAATAGGCCCATGTCCTATGGGCCCGACTACTTTGTGGTATTTACTCGAGGGTATTGGGTATTAGAGAGGTAAGCAAGGAGATTGATCTTTGATACTGGGGGAGAGCTTGACATCTCGGAAGTCAAGCCTAGGATTCTTTCTTTCTCCTTTAGCCTTGCATCTTGTCACTGACAACTACTGTAGCTAGGGATTGGTTCATTTTCCATCGTCTTTCCACTGTTTACAAGAGACTGTAACTAGTTCCCAACATATTCTATAAAACCCCACCCCCGAAAGTGACTTCAATTACAAAGAAAGAAATTATGCCATATACTATCAAATATAACATTTAGAATGTACTATATCTTTTTTCTTTTTTTGGTGACAACGCATTGTATCTTTTGATAAAACAAAGTCTGCACATTAAGCTTATAATCAAGTGTCTAGTGCAATCATACAGTTTTATGCACAAGTTGTTCTCTTCTGCACTGAAGCTTGTTAGGAACAATTTAGTGCACATAAAAGAACAACCGCGTAGCAAGGATTTGTTCCTCCAAACCAGCTCTTTCAACATGGACACTCCATTTCATAATCATTAAGCAAAGCAAGAAAACAATCTAAACACCATTGATTATAAAGCACATTTCAGAAAATACAATAACCTGTTCATTGATTTCATCGTATTTCCTCTCAGCATCATTCTTAGACTTCTCTAGCACTGCCTTCTCCTCTTCCCACTTGACCTTTAGTTCATTCTGTCGAATGCAAAAGGTGGTTCATGAATTGTAAGTTTTGAATTTCACAAACTTTAATCAAAGTTTACTACAAAAACAGCAACCAGTGATAACCATGCGTCATTATAAAACCAATTGAATGAATATTAATGAATAATATAAGATGAAAAAAACTGCACATGCACATTAGCACATATTCTACATCTGGTTTTAATTGCTTGCGTCCAAAACAAAGAAAAAATAGAAACTTCATTGAAGAACTATAACTGTAGGGAAAGGATAACAGGTCCCCCCCCCCCAAAAAAAAAAACTCTATTGAAACAAAAGTAAAGCAATAAACACAAACATATTGCTTCAAATGTGAGATGGGTGGAGGTGCGAGCATTCCTCTGTAACCAGATTTACTAACCACATGGTGTCATGGGCCAGTGCTTTGTCCACACTCATAGTCAGAAAGCGTGTTATGCAGAGATATTGATTAGATAATTCATGGGCCTTCACTTAACAGCTATAGGTTTTGAGTTAAAATGGTCATTTAACACCTTTCATGTATATCATGCAAATTGTTTGAATGTAAAGACAAACCCAGCGTACACCAAGACCTCCAAACAAAATTATTTATTCCCCAACATTCTAATTAAACCCAACTAAGACAACCAAGTTGTAATGCCAAATTTTTTTTTTGGCCTGATAAGTTGCAATGCGAATTGAAAATAAATAAATGTAGAACACCATTAGACAGCAATGAAAATCTCAATTTCACAATAAAAAAGAAGTTAGTAGACAGAAGAGAGAGTAGGACTAGAAGCAGCAAGCATACACATTAGAGATAAACAAAAATGAAAACCAGAATCCACAACAGCGAAAGCATAATGATGCCTCTTTTAACAGCAAGGCTACTGACAGCTAAAAAGATTACAAGTGTATTTTTTCTTTTTCTGGCCATATATGAATAACAACGTCTAAATCCAGAAGCAGCGACTACTCAAAAAGTTAATAGATGAATCAATCACAACAATTTAAGCTTTTCATTCTTCTAAACTACAACAGCGCTTAGAAGCATGGCAGTAGATGATACCGTAAATTGATCAAATGAGACATGCATCACAAGTCTAATCAAGCAAATGGCAACTTAAATAGCAGCAGAGGCAAAATAACTGGATCCAACAGATAACTCAGAATTTTAAAACAGTCTAGATCTTTTGAAAAGCTAAACATATTTATAAAAAAAAAAAGTAAAAGCAATAACTTCACTCAAATACTTGTCTGTCAAGAAACACAAACTAAAGATGTATAGGAAATTTTACATTTTCAATTTTGAGGGCATCGGCCAATTTATGTAATTCTGCTGCCTCCTGTTGCAGCACTGCTAGTGCTTGTGATGTTTTCGTCAACTCTTGAATTGTCTCAGATTGAAGGATAACCTGAAATAACAAGAAAAGAAATTATAAACACATATAATTAACAAACAGCAGCATCAATAATAATAATAAATTTATATCCTTATGTCACTTACGCATACATACAACCTAAAAGAAAATCACCTACTCGAAATTTCATGTATTTAAACAATGGAAACAGAGCATCAATATTATAAGTGTTAAATAGACTTCAAACCAGTTGAAGATTCCCCCGATATTTGAAAACAATGTGTGAATTTGCAGATAAAAATTTCAGTTATATTACATAATTGACACTGCAACAGCAAAAATTTACCACTGAAAAGCACATGATTGCAAAACAAGAGATGAACTTTTCTCTGTGACAGTAATGACAAAGGATTAAAAAAAAATTGAAGAATCAGAAACCGACTAGGATAGCTTTCTAAGACATCATCTGCACAAAAACATATGGCGATGCTAAAAGGGCTATCTAGTCCCGTGCTAAATGTGATGGCAAAACAGAAACTTGAACCTTGTTCATGTACTGCTCCAGATACATGGCCCATGAAGATACAGTATTCACAGACATCCATTGGCTCATGCAAAAATTTAATTCAACAAACAAATTTTACTGCACCAGCAACCATAATTAACCTGTCTTTCATAATTAGTTTGAGCAGCACGCCATCTCTGATGTTCCTTGTCTCGGTCTTCTTTTAAACCAGATATCTGAATTTCCATTGCTGAAATTTCCGAACTACAGGCATAGACAATGTAAGAGACATGCAGAGAAATAGTAAATTCAGTAATAAGAAAAAACTCACGATTTAGCTAAAATTTCTTGCTTTAGATTTGTGATTTCAGCCATTGCAGATGTTAAAGCCTCTTCCTTTCCCGCAGCAGCCGATGCCACTTCTTCAGATTTTAAACTGGATTCATTTTCAAGCTCTGAAACCTTCTCTCTAAGTGAAACAAGTTCAGCTTCTAAGGCTTTTTTTGCATTGTCAGCCTACATAAGTTTTAAGGAGGAAAACAACGCTTCATACAATAACATACAGCTTAAAATGTGGCTTTTGAGATTTCATTTATTCTGAATACCTCAATCTTGAAGTTTTCATGCACAACTTCTATCTGTTTCAGAGCATCCTCATTTACGTCAGCAATGCTCTTATACTGCAATCCATAATGTAAACAATCAGTTAGTTCAAAGTACAAATTGAACATCAATAATTCGTAAGAACTATATGATAACCTGGAGCATGTGAGATTTATTAGCTTGTGCTTCCTCTTTCCATTTTTCAATCTCTTGTTTTGCAGCATGCAATTCAGCAACAACCTGGTGCAACTTACATAATACAATGTCAGCCCCACATGTCAAAGAACACAAGTGATGAGTGAATACAATTACAAACTCTATGTGTCAAGCTATATATGAAATATGACGGAGCTTAGTATATTCTACATGCTATAGAAAAGGTTGTGTAACTAGCATGGACAGCTAGGCATGAGACACTGGATAATAGAAGGGTAGCAAGGGAATCTAGTTAGAGGCTTTTGGGGCATACATGGGGGGATTCAATAGTGGAATAGGTATGGGAAAATTATGGAGCGGTTTTGAAGGAGACAGCTAGCATCCCAAAGGCCTAGAACCATCTTTTTTCAGCCTATTTTACTGGTTTCTGGTTTGCTATTTTATGGGTTTTGCTATTGTGTTTTGTTTTCTGTAAGAGCTATTCTATTAGAGTTGCTCCATTGTAGATATTTTATCAATTATCACACTAAAATAACATATTTTTAAGAGTATTTCTGGCTGGGTTCCATCAGCTACTCATGTCTTTCATTTATTTTTTAGAAAACTAGGCAGAAGCTCATCCCCAGCAGTATATGTCATGTTAAGCAATATAATGTCTATCTAAATTCTTGCTCTGTGTATTTACTGAATGTCATATACTCAGGTTATAAAACATAATTCATGTCTTTCTTTTATTTTAATAAAATAAGGCGAAAGCACATATCTAGCTCTACAGTTCATGCCAAATTAAGTCACAAAAGCGTAAGCCTACCTCATCATTAGACAAGGTGGCAGATCCACTCACTTCGTCCATTTTGGCATGCTACATTCAATGATACCAGAAAGTCAATTACAGAAATGCAAGGATACAAATATGACCAAGAAACATTCACTCAGAAGTCAGACAAATTAACACACTAAGGGATCAACACATACATCCCCCCGAGATTTTGAATTATTAATACTGCCCCACCCCGACCCCAAAAAAAGGGATTAAACTACAGGCTATCATTTTGGTCTAACTTTAATTGGTATCACATTTTATGACCATGCATCCAATAATAGTTAAGTCATAGCTGAGGGTGATGCTATCTCTATCTTAAAAGTTACGTAGCATAGAATACATTTCAGCAGTGGCAAAAAATTCCACAAGTTTCAGGTTTCTAGATTTTTCCCAAGCAAAATACTAAGATTTTACTGTTCATTTACATTGAAGTAACACTGCATGAACAATAAGAAATTCAGAGTGAGAAAATTATTAAATGCTTCAAAATTCAGAAATTCTTCAAGAAAAGAAAATTCAAGGTGATTGTAGCATATAATAGGTACCTTTGTTGAGTTGATGTGGTCCTTGACAATACCTAAGATACCATCCAAACTAACTGATCCCTTATTGTAAATAACAAAAAAGACTCGTGGATAGTTTCTTAGTTCCCAAGGGTCTGTTTGGTTCAAAAGAGGGAAAGGGAGGGAAGAGATTTTAATGGAGAGAAAGGAAGGGGAGGGAAAAGAAGGGATTTTAATTTTACCTCGTTTGGAAGGAAAAGGAGGGATTTTAGTGGAAGGATTTTAATTTTACCTCGTTTGGATTATGAGGGAAAAGGAGGGAAAATAATTATAATTTGACTATTATACCCTTAATTTATTTAAATTAATATAAGAACAAGACCGACCAGTATATTGTGTGGCCAAGTAATGAAAAAATGAAGGGTATTTTGGTCATTTTGGACACAATAATACATTTTCCCCCCAAAATTATCCCAATTTGGGGGGAAAATATATAAGGGGAGGGGAGGGGAAATTTTAATAACATTTTCCCTCCCCTTCCTTTCCCTTCCCCACATTTCCCTCCAACCAAACAAACTAAGAGGTATGAAACTAGGTATTTCATCCTTCTGTCAAGTATTTTAACTTCATATAAATGAATTTTTTCTATGAAGTTTTAAAATAGAGACTGTTTGTACATCCTTCTTGGAGATTATATTTGTAATTCCAGGAAAACTCCAAAGGAGACATGCATAATTCATTCTGAAGTTAAACAGTAAGCCTTTACAAGTGCAATTTCTAACAAATTTTAAAAAAGGAAAACATCAATAGAAATTTAATAAAAAACCTTGTCATCAATGGAACTCATTTTTCTTTGAAGACTGGAGAGCTTTGCCTGTTAATAAGAATCAAAAGTCAATATTTACAACAGATGTAAAAAAAGAAGCACAGTTGAGAGCAATCCAGAACATGTACCTCTGCAACAGCAGCCCCAGACTCAGCAGATGCAACTGCACGCAATGCATTAGCTAACTCCTTGCCCATCTCTTCAACCTGTCTCATAGTATTTTTTATGGTCTGGTCACGGTCTAGTGTGAGTGTCCGCACACTTTCCCGCTCTTCTTGTAACTCTTTCTTGGCTTCAGCCCATTCCCTCTGAAAATTGAACCATTTATAATAGATACCAATGAGTCACTAAAAAGAAAATCATAATGAAAAATTTATATGCCGAGCATGTGCTAGTTTAGGAAACTAGAAAGCACATACACACACAGCCAAAATGACAGCTATGCAAATGTCAGATGTGTATTCAACAGTTGGGATACAGTTACAAACACATGCATACTGTGTCCTGCAAAATTTTCTAGTTTTTTTTTTTTTTTTTAATTTGGCATCAGATATGGCTGGAACATGGCTTGGCTTACTGCAGCTAGGAGACTGCTGGGTAACAAAATTTATATGGTTCACTGCAACTTAGACACTGCTGTGCAACAGAATCATCGAGGTTTGCTGCAGCTTGAACAAACATTCAGCTCTCTGCTATTTCAATTGTGAGAAGAAGGTAGAATTTTTTTTTTGATGCAATGTGCAGTTTTTGCAGTTATTTTGGCAAGAGGAAACCTCAAACATCCAAAGATGTTTCCCTCATCACTCAGCTGTCATGGGATAGCACAGCTTTTACATCTTCACGTTGGAGTTCAGCTCACGGCCTCTGCAAAAGGGTATCTCTGTTGGATCTACCAAGGGGCTAGACTGCTCTACCACATGCTTGGAACTTTTTTAAAACTTTTCAAAGCTTTTCTGTTGTGTTTCTATTTAGGAGGATGTTTTATGCTCTGACATTGTACATTATCTTTCACCTCGACAAAATTTCCTTTTTCTATGAAAAATGAGTGGATGCAAGTCCTGGGTGGAAATGTGGAAAAGCAAAGGACGATCAAAATCAGAGATAAGAAACCCAGAGGAGCAAGGGGAAAGAGACTGAGCAGAGAGATAAGGGGATCCGGAACTGCAGTGAGTAAAAAATCAGCTGAAGTAACTAAAATAAAAAACTTCAAATAAAATTGTCTGAAACCTTCAATTTTCTAGTCAGTGAGCATCAGCTCATCTATAGTTTAAAACTTTATTTAATTTGGACAAAAAAATAAATTATGCAAATAAAATATAATAGAGAATGATCAACATCAACTATTTTATAGTATGATCCAAATCCTAAAAAGAAAAATATCATAATATAATCTGGCTTGTAACTAACGTGTATTATGGTTTTCATATTTGATGCTCTTAATCGATTTTTTTTCTGAAGCTTTGTCCCAACTACTAACTGATCCCAACCACATATTCTCAAGAATTTGCTCCAATCCCGTAACTGTCATATCATATTCATATTGCACTTTGTATCCATGCTTCACAATCCAGAAATAAAGAAACCAGGATTCATCAATCAACAGGAAGATTACTTAAGGGAACAGAAAATACACCTCCAATTTTTGTATATATTCTTCTTGTTTTCTCCTCTCTGCAGCTCTTGCTTCCTGTAGTTTTCGAAAGGGATAACATTCAAATTCAATTAGTTATTATAAAGCAATATGAAATGATAATGTCATAATAATATCGTACCTCTCGGATTTCCTCAGCACTCTGTATGGTACCCAAACTAGCCTGCAAAAAATAGTGTAAAAAAGTGCAAAACTCTCAGAAAGTCAGATATAAATACAAAAAACAAAAACAAAAGATAAATATGAAAATAAAAAGCAGTTGATTCCTAACCTGTAGGCGCTGCACCCTCTCAGATAAACTGCGCACCTCATCAGATGCTCTTTTTTCAGCATTTAATATAACTTCCTTTTCATTCTTCAAAACAGACAACTGACAAAGAAAGGTAAGCAATGAGATCATAAAAGCAACAGGTACATTGCAGTATACATGTTAATAAAATTTTAAAACTAATTTGATTCATAAAAAATTTTTAACCTCCATAGAGAGCTTCCGAGACAGCTCCTCAGCAGCATTTAATGACTCAGAACTTCCCCGCAGTTTTCGTTGGTAGTCTACAATTAGTTGAGAAAACTCTACATTTCTTGCTAATATGCCATTGGTTTCAGCTTTCTAGTATGCCACCAATCGCATCAGATCAAATAATAAATAAGAAATGCATAAATCAGTGCAATCCAAACATCATAGAAGGACCATTAACTATTGGAGACATGTAATCACCTGTTGTTCAAATTCTTTCAAGAAGCTATCAAGCCTCTCCCTGGCAAAATTTGCTTCAAGTGCCAGCTTGTCACGGTCAGATCGTAATACAATATTATCACTCCTGAAGAAATATAAAAAGTTCAGAGTGAACCAATTATTGTATTCAGACAGCATACAGATATCACTGTAAAAATTACATAATTACAATTTAGCAATACAAAGACTGTTAATGAACTATTTCAGACTCAAGATGCACTAATCCTGACATAGATATGGACACTAAACAATCCTAACCCTGTGACACAGCACAATATACAAGGTTTGTCATATTGTACCTGGGGTTTTGGGAATATTATATCTGGCTACTTGTACATTGTACTAGATGTTTGCATATAACTCTTATGTTTCAATATATGGATGTGGATGAATGTTAAACTGTGTAAAAAGTTGAGCCATATCTGTGGGCCTATCTCAAGTCAAAGTCAAACAGTATTGAATATTCTCTCCGATTCTTAATATAAGTTTCTTTCAACTACTTCATACAAATTAAAAAAAGTAGTTAAAGTCATTAAATTTGTCAAAAATCATTCCATTACTTTACAAAATTACCCCTAATTAAATTGAGTTACTTGAAACCTCATATTAAATGTAGAGTGAATAAATTAATTAATTAAATGCTCCAACCACTTTGCATTGTGACTTATATTTAGGATCATGAAAATCTTCTAGAATGTGACTTATAATAAGAACAAAAAGGAGTATATAGTTGAGTAACTTTGCGATATTTAGTTGATTTGCATATCTATGCTTGCTTTATATATTTAACATTGGGCAATGATTTGGCTTACTTTTAGTTAATGATTTACCAGTGACAAATATTTATTAACATTTATTAACATGATACAACTGCTTTTGAAACATCGTCAACATACAGTCAATTCTTATCCATACTGCTCACACCTAAAAATAGCCTTACAACCAATACTAAACTGAAATTTATGGTCCTCCCTTGTAATCCTCTATGTTCATATCATAGTTTCCTGATTTAAATCAGAACAAACAAAGCCACCAAGACCCACATCTTGCTTTGACAACGATAGTTTAACCATTATTTTAGTATGAGCAACTCTCAATCTACACTTCATTGCCATTAAACATTTTTCAAACCATGAAATAATAATAGCAATTGGCAAGGAAAACATAAATATCCATAAAAATTAAGACTGACGCATAAGCAAGGAGAATTACGTGAAGAAACTTTACCTAGACTTTGCTAGATCATCCTCAAGGCACCTTACACGCTCCATAGCCTTTTCGAGGGACTTTTTAGTAGCTTCCTATAATATTTCAAATAATGATACATATTTAAAAGAATGAAACGACAAGTGATTGTTTCTTAGAGTTCCACTTTCACCTGAGAGTTTTCAATCAAAGTTTTGAGGTTGTTTCTTCCTCCATCTGTGGCAGCTAAAAATATTTGAAAAAAAGAAATTGTAAGGTGCCCCAAGTAACAGGCAGATTCTTATCTGACAGTAATTAGGCAAACAGCAGTGCAGTTCATGCACAAACGCTTATAGATCTTACGATTATCATTAACGTTTTCCTTAATGTTTACATTTTTTAAAATATACCAAACTCCAAACTAAACAAGAAAAAAAAATTAAATGAATTAACTTTCATTGAATATGAGAGTACTTTAAAGAACAACAGGCGATAATAACATGCAAACTCTTTTCCAGTGTAAACACAAAATATACGCAATCGTCTCCCATTTGGAACAGGCATTGGCCTATGTCATTTAACCACAGAAACGTAAATTGATTACTAGAATTTTGCTACAATTAATGAGATCTTCGATGTTTAGGGATCATAAAAGTCATGAGTTTAGTTTCACAGATGATGGCTAGAAGGTGCAAAAAGCATTGCAATTAGTGCTATTTATGTCCTTGCAGCAGCACAAAGCATATGGTTGGACTGCCCATCAGCCAATAACCATGTGACTCTCCAAGAATCAACCCATTGCCAAGTTTTTTGCATTCTTTACTTTCTTAAATTTCTTTTTCATCCATCAACCATGCGATCTGAACTTTCAACTTTCAAGATCAGCAAACAGACAAGGTACCAAAAATCCTAACTTTTTCCTAGGCTTTTCCACCCCACTCTTATATTTTCCTTCAAATTTGGGATGCCAATAGCTTCTTCTATTTGATTATTTCAACTCTATAAATATCTTGATGGATGGCCTAAGTTAATGTGTGCTTTCTATTGCAAGAAGCAACCACCCTTTCCACCTACAAATCAAATTCCTTAGTCCTGAGATATTAGTAGCTAAAAGAATCTTCAGGAAATCATACTGACCATTATAACTGGTCACAAATTATGTACAAAGATAGGGGTGGCATTTACTAAGAGGAAAAAAAAAAACATATAAATAGTTCAGGAACCTGTAGGAGCTTCAGAAGGATTTGAATGAGATAAATGAAGACTGTGTTCCTCTTCATACAACCTCTTGTACATAGCAACCTACAATGGAGAAGAAACTGAAGGTCAAAATTACAGACGTTTGAATAACAACAACACCATAAGTAACAGTCTCGAATATATTAACAAACGCAATAAATTAGATACTTTGAATCTTCAATAACTACAGGTTCTATTGTCCTATGTCTCAAATGTCATAGACCTACAATAATCCAAGAAAATGCAGACTATAACAACTGCTTACAGATGTATGAAGTGATTCAATCATGCGCCCTTGCTCTTCTGCTCTCTGCAGGACAGCTGTTACTTTACTAGCAGCTTCTTCAGTATGTTTTTTGAGCTCCATATCAAGCTTCTCCTGGAGTTTAACAGAACAAAAACAATTAAATCAAATGCTCTACAAGTTCCAGAAGCATAAATGTTTTAAACTATATATATATATATATACTATATATATATATATATTTGCCAACAAACCTTGAACTCCAACTCCTTATTTTCTATCTGGTCTGAGAGACTTCTTGCAAGGCTTCTAAGTTGAACATTCTGCTCAACTAGTCCATTTATGTCCTTGAATGTCAACTGCTTCCAAAATGTCAACTTAACACGTAAGGGAATAGGCAAGTTGAAGAACATAGAAAAACAAATAAATAGAGGCATGGAGCGTACAAGGTGCTCTGAGATAACTTTTTCAGCTTCAGTCTCCGTATATGATCTTGACAAGCTATTGCCAGCATCATCAACAGTATCAAACCCAATTGATCCACAACGAAGTTGTATATCTCGGCATTCCTTCAAGAGAACTGTCACCTGAAAAAAATCAATTACTGACATTACAGAATTTGCGGCAAGATTAAGGGTTTTAGAATTGATTATGATTTATTATTGTAAATAGTCAGCTTTTTGCATTTATTACAGTAGCTTTAGGGGCTTAAATTTAGGAATTTTTTGTTTCTACTCTGTATATATTTGTTGCTTCTTGTACATGTTTAAACAATGAAATGAGATGTTTCAGACCACAGAATTGATAACTGAACTAAGCCATAGATAAGGCTGGAAAAAACAGTAGATGAGTAGAAATGTTGACATTGTTGACAAGAATATATCAAAACGATCATATAAGAAAAACCAATCAAAATTCAAAAGAACACAGTGAAATAACTGCAATGTTTAACTAATTCATAAGAAGTTTTACTTTTGTTTTGAATGGTTTTCCATGCAGGCATGCCTACAATATCACACACATGCATACTTCCATGACAATAAAAAAGAACAATATTCCACCCTAAGTTCTAGCTATTTCAGCAAAAATCAAAAGACTTGCATAGATATTGCAGAAGAAACTACCAGAAAAAGAATGTTTTCTCTTTACCTGTGTTTGAAGGTCAATAATCTCTTTCTGAGCTAAATTATAATCCCGTTCATGCCTTCTGAGGTCAGCCTGCAAAACATATACCTAAGCAAATCTGAAGAAAAGGAAAGGTGGGTGGGAAGGACAGTTGAAATTGTAAGTCCCATTGAAAACCTTCAGTTCCTGGATAGTTTTCTCTAAGATTGCCTTTTCATTGAAGGAGTTTTGCAATTTTTGGTTCATCAAAGAGTATGCCTCAACCATCTTTTCATGTTCAGCTGCACCAATGCCAATTTACTTATTAGTAGAAGAGCAATGAGATCTATAATAAACAAACTAGAAATAAGCTCTACCACATTACTTTTCCAGTACAATGGAATTTGATTATATACATAAAAGGCAAATGAAAAACAAAAATAAAAAAGGGAATTTAGCATAGTTTTTTCATACTTGAAAAAAGGAAAACAGCTTTTCTCTGTCAGGCGATGTCAAATTGTATAGATGAATGATGTTTGCTTGAAAACAACTAACAAAGTCCATGAGATACAAAGTTTTATGATACTTCTGTTTAAAGTTCCTGAGGTGCAGTGCAAACAACTTTCAAAGAAATGGATGAAAATATACTATATCAAAAATGAAAAGGGTTGTCCAATTTTATTTACAGGAAATTTTAATGGACAAAAGGAAAGAGTACCAAGTAGGAAGATGAGATATCCTATTAGAAAAGATAGGATAAGAAGAAAATAAAATAAAAACAAAGACATCTCTTTGCATGTCAGACTAAAACATCCTCTCTCTCTCTTTTTGGGAAACAGGGACAACTCTTTGAATCAACAATGAAAAACACAAGGAAGTTAAAACCACAAAACGAATAGATTCCAGACAGACCATGTTTGCATTTTCTCAAATTGTCAGACAACAGCACTGCAATTCGGGCTTTTGGCCTGACGATATTTTGTTCTCTTAACATGCTGCTTGTTGGAATTACGTTATCAGTAACATTAATGGCTAATTGATCACAAGGTTATTAGCTGTTTTTATTATTTTTTTCCAATCAACTTTTTTTATTTATTTTCTATTTTTGGTTAATCCTGTAATTTATTTCTAATAATCTGTTGCATGTTAATATCCAATGATTCTTGGGTATTTAGTAGACAGATTCTTCATAAGAAACAGTGGTTTACTGGCTGTTTTCGATTATTTTTCTGGTCAACTTTTTTATGTTTTTATTTTTAGGTTACCTCTGTAAATTATTTTATATATAATGAAAATGACAACAAAGGATCAAAAACCAAAATAAAAAATGACAAGGAAGAAAATTGTTCAGACAACCCCCAAATGATGAAAATGAGGAATGTTAGCAATTCTAAGTTGTGCTCAGCTTGAGAAGGAGCTTAGAAATTATGTAATTAATAGCATTCATGGATAATTAATCACATGATTATTGGCTGTTTTAATTAATTTTCCTGGTCAACTTTTTTATTTTTCTATTTTTAACTCAATCCTGCAATTTATCTTAAATATCTGTTGAAGGGTAATATCCCATGACTTATGAGCAATTAGTTGGCAGATTTTTCATAAAGAACACAATGATGTATAGTGGGTTATTGGTGTAAATTCTAAAGTCAAATGCTTTTTCTTTAATTGTTCGCTACTTTATAAGTGTTTAGTTTTATTATGGTTATTTTAGTTTCCTTTTGAGGGTCATTAGTTAAACATTTTTGGCCTACATTCTCCTGTAAATTGCAACCATTGTGTTTGGAATAAAATAAGAAATTTCAGTGTTAATAACAACAACAACATTAGCCCTTATCCCATTAAATGGGATCGGTTACATGGATCATACAACGCCAATATACTCTATCAAACACCATCTCTTCAGTGTCAATATCACGAAAAATAAATAAATTTACTTGAAGCAAACACTAATATACTTCCCAATCAATTGACCAAAAATGACATACCTCTTTCATCTATAATGGCTTCTGCTTTCTCCTCTAACTCATATAGAACCTGGAAAAGTAATAGAAAATTAAGTACCTTTCAATCTAAAAAACAACAATTTAATAATTAGATTAGCCTCTTTCTTCCAAAGGATGAGGAAAACTTTCATCATGTGTTCTCTATTCTTTAAGTTTTCAAACGTAGCAATAGCATCTAGTCTTCGGATTAATCTTACTAAATGAGGGTTGGTAAGGATTAATGTCCATGATAGATTTGTTGGAAAACTAGCTGAGATGGCAGGTTGTGGGGTTTTACATTGGCCATTAACCTAATTGTGTATTCCTCTATTAAGCAATCTTCATGTTGTGTCATTGGATTAGGAATTCTTTTCTAATTTCTTCTCCTTGCCTTTATTGATTATCTAATTTGCACAATGCTCCAAATTCTGATTTTTTTATTATTCAAAACAATGAGATTTCATGCCATTTTTACTTCTCTGGAAATGCAAAGACGAGAGAATTACTGATGATCTGGCTTTCTTGTTGGAATTTCTTCCTCAGTTTCATGTTATACTTTTCCTGATTGAAGAATTTGGAGGTTGGATTCTTGAGGTTCTTATTCTTGTTCTTCTATCTTCAAATTTCTGAGTGTGAATGGACCCTGGTTTTCTAAGTCTAAATCTTTTTCGCAGCCCAAGGTTCCCCTTGTCCTCTTTTGTTTTACCCTTCTCTTCAATATGCTCTATTTTCTGTCAAAAAACTACTAAATTTTACAAGTTTAAGAGTGGACACAATGCATAACCAAATAAAATTTTCTCAAATGTGATATAACTCACACATACCTCTCAAATCTACTTGCCAGTTTAACAAGTTAAATTTTTGCATCTATCTGTGCACATTGAGGCCATTTAAATGCTGAGTAAAGCCAAGTTGTCAAAATTCACATGCTAACACCATTTCAAAACCAAAAAGAAAAGGACAGGCAGTATAACTGGAGAAAAACTTTAAAAGATGCAGGAATCACATATATGGAATACAGAGCTAAGGTACAAGAATTCTCAGAAATGGTGGCAATGAAGATGAAGATGAATGACAAACTCAAGCTGTAAATTAGTTTTATCCTTATTGCTATTTTACATATAATTGACTAATGATTATTAAAGATTTGATATACATGGTATTGAACAACTAATTATCATTAGTGACATTTGTTATGGTCATAATACATACTGAATAGTATTATTTGCAAGTTTACAAGTTAAAAATTATAGGCATCACACGAGTTTTACAACTATGGGCAATAAAAAGCCAAAATATAGCTCAATTCGGACAAAACACAATTATAATTTTAAGGGAGGGATGGAGGAAGTAACTCTTCTTCAAACCATTTCTGGCCAACAAAGCAAAAATTAACAGTTAAAAATCTAAGCTTTGAATGTGTTCACTATAAGCATATAAGCTAAATTATCCAAACCAACTTCACATAAACACAGAAAAACATTAAAACATTAAACATTAAACATTAAAAAATGCAAGGCTGAATCATCCTCAATTTAAGAATAAATAAAGAGTTGCACCATGTCAAGCATACCCTTTGCAAAATCACCTCAGATTCCTTCCTACCAAGCTGCTCATGGCGCAGTGCATCAACAGCCTCTTGGTATTTTGCATACATTCTCCCCAACTTCAACAAATAAAGATAGCAAAATTAGATAATCTAATTGTATAAATCAAGTGGGAAAATGAAGCCAGTATGGAATTTAAAATTTAGACAACTCACACTCCATCCATCACGCAGGAGTGAGGCAGCCAATGCTGTTCCAGAAACACCAGCAGGAATTTTTGGGACAAGCATGTTATTTTCCTCAACTAAGTCACTGGTTTCATTCGATGCCAACCACCTACAACAAAAGCAACAACTCTGGAGTCTAGATATGCCAAAAATAAACATTAAACAGCAAGTAAAACATAAACCAAGAGACATTAAAGCAAGTGGCATGATAGCCTCTGAGGCAGTATAGAACGAAGGTCTAATATGTCATTATGTTGATGTTGATGATAACATCTCTAAGTGTTCTGTTCAGAGACAAAACATCAGAAAGAAAATTTTTCAGAATGGAACATCTTCAATGTTTCTAGAAACAATTCAGAAAAGCCTCCAAAATCATCTCTAAGGCACATCTCATCCAACTCTGTGCTCCATTCTGCAGTACTTCTGTATGATTTCTTCTTATGTTGCCCACGGACATCAATTTTCTTCTTTTTCTTTTTTTTTTTTTAATATGGCGGGGGTTCCAGTTTTAACTAAAATATGTTTCATTTTTTGGCGACAAATGTAACATATGTATCATTTTTATGTCATGAAATAATAACCACCGTAGGTGGAACAAGACTGGAAAAGAATACAATGCAGCAATTCAAAGCAGCAAGAGAATGAGAAAGACATACAGCTCAGCGTTGAAACTGCTGTGTGGAAGAAGATTCAGCTCATTTCTCTTACTTCTTTCAATTTCAGCTTCACACGACTCAAGCTTTGCTTTCAAATCTGCAGCCTCCTACAAGCACCAAAATAAAGATATTAAGCATGCTTATAGATCTACCTAAAAGTAATATGGAATCAAAGTAGATCAAATCATCCAACGATATTATTGCAACAGATAATACAGGAAATCAACCCCACAACAGCAAACGTAAAAAAGAAAAATTGAAACATGTTAAAAATAAAACATCCTCGGAGAAAAACAAATCTGCTAATTTTGTGCAATGCTTTGATTAAAAACACTGCCCCAGCTCAAATTGGTCGAGCTTGTTTTGCATAAATGTTAGTGATTATAATAAAGCTTTTTGTGAGCTCCACTTATAAATGTCAGTGATGATAATAATAAAACTATTTGAGATTCCACTTATAAATTAGTTCTTGACATGGAACCATAGCCTCTATGACCAAATGGTGCAGAATTTGATTGTTGCCATCCCCATTCACAAAATTAAAATTAAGTTTCATCACAAGGTATGTTGAGCTTGTGCTTTATCTACACTTTAAGTCTAACAGGCTTTCAAAAATTATAATAAAACAATTCATGTCCTTTCATTTAATAACTTCAATTTCCGAGATTAACTAGTCCTTCACAACAACAAAATAAATCAAAAGGATAAAACTCAACCACGAATCAAATCAGAAACAGAAAGGTAAAGCTTTTCTCAAAAGAATTTCAAAAAACTAATCCATGCATTAACACCTTTAAACAAGAGATACAATCATTTAAATCCGATTTTCATCATCATAAATCCATAGTATCTGCTTTCAGGAAGAAAATTGAAATTCATTATTTTTCTCTAACCAACATTTTGTTTTTAAAACAGGGTAGGAAAAGTAAGAATTCTAACCACAACATTAACATCGGCTAAGAAGGATCAAATACCTTTTCAAACTGTTTTCTAGTAGCAGATTCCTTCTCAAGTCTCTCTTTATAATCATCTTCAACTTGATTCAGATGTGACTGCTCAAACACCAGCAATGTTTCAAAATGTGAGCTTTTTCTCATATGTATAATTCCGATTTCCAAACATCAGAAAACCACATAATAAAAAAAAAACTTCACCTCCATTGCTTTGATCACACCCTCAAGCTCTGTTGCCTTTCTGGACCATTCCTCAGATCTTTCTTTATATAGCTCATTAAGCTTATTAACCTGAGTACACAAAAAATTAAGATTAAGAATATTTAATAAAACCCAAAACATATTCATATTACATAATTTACATAATTAATCTAAAAAACCAGCACTTGTTATTTTAATCAATAATCACAAAAAAATAATGGAACTGGAACAAATAGAAGTAGCCAGTAAAAATCAAACTAAAAATATCTTCAAGACAATTTTAAACAACACAAATAGAACTCATCATAACACTCACAGTTGAGAGCTCATTATACAATTGCTGTTCATTAGCTGCAGCAGCATCTTTAGCTGAAATTAATTCCTAAGAAGTGACGAAAACAGGTTAAACAGGGACTCTGGAAAAAAAAATGAACAACCAAATTTAAAGATAATAAATGGAATGTTCCCAACCTCATGCGTAGATTTAAGCTTCATTTCTAACTCCCTCACTCTATCCTTGTTCCACTGTAGAGATTTAGAGGATTCACTGAATTGCCTCTCTACCTGAAGTGTTATTGTTAAATCATTATACTGAAGCAAGGAAAAACTAACACAAATTTTGGATTAAGAATACTTCTTTAGTAATCATATAAATCTCACTGACATCTGCAAGCTTAGAAGCCATATCAGCCTCCAACTCAGTATGTTTTCTGCGCATCTCAAAGGAATTGTTAACCTTAGCAGTCAACTCATTATCCAGCCAAACATTTTGTCTCTCAGCAATCTCTTTCTCCTGCTTACATGCAATTTAAGGAAAGAAAAATGCAACATCACTTCACATGGAATTTGAAATATCTGGTGCATAAAAAATGTTAAATGTGTAAGTACTAAGATATCCAAGACAAAATTCAAAGCAAAAGAAGCTGAATAAAATGTTTCGAAGTTTAGTGCTGCTCTATGATATTATAAAGCACAAATGATCAAATCATGCCACAGAAATACTGATTTAGTGCTCAGACCCGGTATGGAATGTTTAAATAACGAAGAAAAACAGTAGCAAGGTAGCAGAGGAATCATTCCATGGTGAAGAAGAACGAAACAGATATTTTTTAACCACGATTAGACAGATAGTTACAAGTGAAACCATGCCAACCTTATCCTAAGGCCCTAAACATTGTGAAAGATATGTTTCACTTGTCAGATACCAAACAGCCTTCTTACCTAAATTGCACCACCCCTACAACTAGTAAGCTCGATTATTAGCAGAAGGAATTTATTATGACTAGTAAAAACTACAAACAGCCAACTTGTAGGGATAGGAATGGAAGAAAAGCATTCCAGAAAGACCTGTGAAAGACGAGTACATTCAGCACGCGATCGGACCAACTCTGCCTCAAGTTGACTAAAACGAGCCTCCTTCTGAGCAGCATTTTCAGACAAGTTGACCTTCACGATCATCGACAATAAGAAAACGCCAAGCATGACAGCATTATTAAGCGTTAATTTCAGAAATCAATCAGAAAGAATATTAAAATGAAAGAGGCAAAGTAGCGCCCAGGCAGAAATAACTCACAATCTTATCGAGATAGCTTGTGATGGCGGCATTCTTCTCACTAAGCTCTAGATCCTTTTGCTCATTCAACTCAATTAACTGCCTTTTCGACTTATGCAGCTCACTCACCTCAGTCCTCAACCTCTCTATCTCCCGGTCTTTCTCAACCTACAAGCCCAGAATCAATAACAATAAGCAACAAAAGAAAAAAGTACAAAAACAAAAAGCCAAACAGTGACAAATAAGCATAATGCTTCATACAGATTGCAAATGAATTTTCTCCTTTTGCGTTTGAACTTCAGCGAGCTCGGAGAGGCGTTGATCGAGGGTTGCTTGGAGTTCAGCAAGCTGGGACTCAAGCTTTGAGAATTCAGCAGTGAGAGAGAGGTACTTCTGCTCTATGAGAGAACAGTTCTGCTCAGCGTTGATGTCCGAAGCATCAGCCTTGGCCTTAACAGTCTCGAGCTCGTTGAGAAGGCTGCGGATGAATGCATCCGCCTTCTCGGCCACCACGGTCGCGTCGTTGGAGCACCGGGAAAATTCCTCATCGGAGAGAAACAGGGGCATCTCTGAACCGGCGATGCCCTAGTTCGCGCGATCAATCTGACAGTTCGAACGGTATGTGAAAGAAGCAAAAGAAGAAAAAATGAAGGAAGGAAGGCGAGATGAAAGAGGAAAGAAGCAAATTTGAAGGAGAGACAGGGTGATGTTAAATCCCCTATTGAGAAACTCGCAACAAAATTGGTGTAGTAGGCGAATCGTTGGTTCCCTCGGGATTCTTCGATTTGGGCCTTTTGTTGTTTGAAATCCAGTTCCTATGTAAATGGGCCTTGGACTGAACATGATTTAACCCCACGGATTCTCATTATACATAAATAAAATTATATTACTTATAAAATTTATTTTATTAAAAATTTTAAAAATATTCATGTGTGAATAAAAAAATAAACAAATAATTTAATGAAAAATAAAATTAAAAATTTCTTTTGGTTCAATTGATAAATATGAGATTTATACCCCATAAGAATTTAGATTGAAATTCCAACTCCACTGCCAACTTGAGGATGAGGTTGGTAAATAATAAATGGGAATTTTTGTTAGACTTCTTTGAGTCAAAAGATTGCTCTCATCTAATAAAATCTCACAACCCAATATAAACTTTCGATTGTTAAAAAAAAAAAAAAGTTTATTAACGTTCGTGTTCCAAATCTGAGTTAATAAACGAAATCATGTCATTAAATTTGTTGTTGCTATTTGTAGTTAAATTTGATTTCTACTATAGTGTTCTTGGGGTAATTATGTAATCAAATGATCCTAGTTTTTTGGGGGCAAAAAAGAAATGATCCTTTTATTTTTTTACAAGTAGGGTCCATTTTTTTCTTTTTTTTAGATGATTCCCACTTTCTTTTTTTTTTCAAATTTAATATTTTTTTATTCTAAAATCTATATTAATTTTAATTAATATTATTTGATATCAATTTTTTTGAAGATAGGGAAAGTTAGTAATAAATTTTTTTAATTTAATATATTTTAAAACTAAATAAAATGTCTCAGGTGTGTTTCTGTGCATTCACATCCCTGGGTGAGAAAAATTTAATTTGTGGCAATGAGAAATTTGATCTTTCGGACTTGAAAGATATCATAGCATGTTTATAGTTAGTTAGCCCCAATTTTAATCGACTAACGTTTGATTTCTACTAGTTTTAACTCCATCAAGTGCGCACACAAGCACATGTATTATATTAATGACTCCTTTTGTCTAATATATAATATATATTCTCACTAAAATAATAAAAAAGGAAGCGATCAACTTTCATGAATCATATGATAAACTCTTTATATTCATTTTTAAATATAAGTCATATTTAACTATCTTGCATGCATATAGAAAATATTGATTCTTTCAATAATTTTCATAATTTTTTAAAATTACTCTTATTAAATAAAAGCAAAAATAAATTATTATCTTTTTATTATAATTTTTTTACTCTTCTCTCTCATAATTAAGCATTATTATAAATAAAAATAAAATTAAAAAAAACATCATATACTCACTAACTTTTACAAAATAAGTTTTATTTTAAAACCTTAATTTTTCAAAATTTCACCATGAAATACTTTAAATGTCAAACATACACACATATCATCAATTCAGATGAGATTTATGCTAACGTTATAGGAGCTATAAGGTTGGTAGGGTTATAAGTATTTTGGAAAGAAATTCTGAAAATTATATTAAAAAGGTTAAGTGCTCGTTTGGTTTACTTTTTTGTAAAAGTACTTTTAAAATAACCACAATTTATAAAAATAAAATTTAAATAAAAATAAAAAAATTTACTGAAAATCTATTTAAATAAAAATAATAATAATAATTAAAAATTATTGTTTAGTTTGTAAAAATAAAAACAAAATAACTCCTAACAAATTAAAACATAAATGCAAGCAGAGAATGTGGGAGAAAGAAGTAGAAAGCAGTCAAGTCAACAGTGTTAGCATTTATTCTAGTTGGTGTTCTTAGTGGCATGTGACGTGATACATCACATGTTGCTTTTGCCTTGCAACTCACGGAGACTTTCTTTTTCAATCTCATCTCATGAAATATTTATGTTGATTGAAATTAAATACTCTCATGTTGCTTATTTATTCTCTTGCACCCTGTTGGTTATGTGATGTAATGGTTGAGCTGTTTGGTTGCACTAATTACATTTGATAATTACCTAATTAAATATTGAATACTTTAATAAAGATAATTTTCTTTACATTCATTTTCTTACGTAGTTGACCCTATATAGTGGGATAAGGTTAATATTGTTGTTATTATTGTTCTATCCATTTTCTTATGTGGTCCCCCTTACAGTTATGTGATTTTTATGAAAAGTCTAAAATACCCATCATGAAAATAAAAATGCCACTGCCGCCTTTGTCTTCACCCCCACTTCATCTTCATCGACCTTCTCTATCTCCACCAACCTTCCCACTTCATCTCCATCGATCTGGACCATCACTGTTGGCAACACCACCTTCAACCCTCATCTCCTCCAATTCGCACATTTTTCATTCTTCGTTCTTCCTTGTTTGTTCTTTCTTTGTGATGACGGAGGAAGAAATTGTTAGCCAACTTTCATATCTCAATCTCTTCATCCTTCATCTTTGTTCTCTTTCTCAATCTACTGTTGTGTTCATCTCTCATCGTGTTTGCTAGCCTCCATGTAGCTCCCTTTATGTCATCTTAGATCTATCATCTTGTTGTGCTCAAAAGTCGACTATAAGATCGTTCACCTCCCTCAACTCTACCACCATGCTTCAAAGGTTGCAGCACCATTGTCTTCTCCTCTGGGCTTAAAGCAATATGGGTTTGAAGCCATCACACCACTGATCTGATTTCTCACATTCTTGATCTTCAATTGTTCATAGTGTTGATCTATGATTTGGCTGGCGATGAGTTTGGCATTGTCGAGAAGGAGAATGGCAAAGAGGGGGGGTTTTTTTTTAATTTAAGGGCAAAAGAGATATTTTATATTATCTGTATTTTTCTTTTAATAAAATATAAACATCATCTCCCAATATCTAAATATCATACCAAACAAATCCTCATGTAATTATTTTCCCATTACATTTCCTCACATCCTTTACATTACATTCCCTAGCCTTCCTGATAATTAAACCAAACGGGCTATTAAGTACTCTTATTTGTCAAAGAAGGTGCCGGCCTCAGCAGTAGGGTCCCCAACTACAAACATCAATTCTCTCTATAAGATGCTAAATCATGTTGACATATCAGCTAGGAGTTTTTTTAACTACTCTATTCCATTTAAAAAAATAATTAATTAAACATTGGTTCAAAAATTATGCCGGATGTTTTTTACATGTTTGTTCATAATTTAATTTAATTTTATGGATGGATTTTAAGCTAGACTATGAGAATAAGAGGAATTAATGTTCATTTTGTTACTTAAATATTTAAAAAAATGTTATAATCTAATTTTATGCATGAGTTCAAAATTTAAAAAAGATGTCATCCCGTTAGTATTTTACAGTGTTGTCAAAACTGGACCAAACATTAAATCGAGGTAGAGTACTGGTTTAAGGTTCAATTATTCAATTATTATCTAATCGGGATTAAATTAGTAATAATTAAAATAATATATTTTAAACAAAAAATACAAATGTAAACAAATTGTATAGTTTAATTAAAATCTCAAATTAAATAATACTGAATTATTAAGCTATTATCCACCACAAATAAATTATTAATACGTTTCATAATTCAATATTTAAATATAAACAAATTAATATTCACTTATAATCACATTTTAAGTTTAAAATAGTCAATTAATAATTTATTATTATATTATTTATCAAATAAATTTATAATTTTTAATAATTATATATAATAATGTTTATATAATATTATAATATAAAAAGAAAAAATATTTTGTGCTAAAAATGATATTATTTTGTTTTAAAAACTAAAAAAATTATTAAAAAATAAAAAAATAAAAAATCAAATTGAAACCGGTTCAAACTGGTTCAAGATCAATTTGCAACTAATTTGACCGGTTTAAGACCGATTTCATCGGTTCTTGACTAGTTCGTACTGGTTCTTAAAACAGGCAATTGAACTTCATAACCAAACTGGATTTGGCATTAGTTTCCGATTAAACTTACCAGTCTGATTCAGCTCTGATAATACTAATAATTTATTAAGGCTTAATTTTTTTTGTTATATTATAAAAATTTAAACTATTAACCTTTACTCACATTCCACCCTAGTTATTCTTATCATTTTATTCTTATTACTTGAACAAACTTAGGTAATCTGGTGGCTTAGTTTCCTTAATTTTAACTTTAGTAGGGGTAGAATTTCTTGCAATAAGTGTTTAGAAAGCTTTACTCTAACAAAATATAATAATTTTTTATTGCAGATTATATTTATATTTATATTTATATTTCTATAAATAACGTACAAATCGTATCATCTATAAGTGATAAACAGTAGCTTCTTTTTATAATTGACCATTCATAAATCATATGAATAGTATTTACATTGGGTTGCATGCGTCTCTCTATTCCATCATTGTTATTTTCATTTTTATCTCATATATATATATATATTTCTTTTTAATTTGAATTTTAATTTATTCATCTATAATTTTGTTCAAATCAATATATCCTTCCGTTAAAAAGAAAAAAAAAAAGTCTCTAGCATGTTATTACTTATCCTGTACACGAAAAAATTTTAGTTTGATATAATATTTTTTGGAAAAAAAAAATCTTTTTATATAACCGAATCAGCATGAGAATTTGTCCCACCAAGAAAATGAAAGCAGTAAGAAAGCGCGAAAGATAGATTCTTGCTCAACAAAGGGAAGTGGGCACATGGGAAGAAGATACTTATCTTACCTCAATTGACAATTTGAGAAAAGTCTGTATTAGTAAGTAAATTCAAATAGGACAGAGAGCAGAAGCACATGGCCAATGTATTGAACACCACTCAAAAGATCCACACCAACTCCAAAACCACATACATTGTGGACTAAGCCAAAAGACCCAAAAGTTAGGCAAATACACACTAAACATAACAATCAAGCCCCCCAAAAAAAAAACACAGAGAAGAAGGCGGTCCCTACACTTCCTCTCTACAAGTATCCCCACACACACACACACACACACACAGGCTGTTAAAGTGCACAAAATAATGCAGGGTCTGAAGGGTCACATGCCCTTAAAGCAAACTAACTGACACCCCACACATGCCCTTGCCTTCCCAAATGCTCAAGCACATGCCCTCTGTCCCCTAACTCTCCCACCTCTTCATAACGAAACCCAAACCCTCTTTTTTTCCTCTTAAATACATATTTTAAACCAAACCCAAACTGTCATTACAAGTTCTCGCAGATCAGAAATCGAAATAAAACTTCTTTTGCCCCCTTTCACTAATCTAATATTATACACAAACTATAGTTAGCACATTGCTTTATACATGCTCTTCAGCATATACCAGCTCTTTTTGTAAACTTTTGAAATTCTTGTGTATCATATAGTATATATAGATATAATGACCAAGATTTGATTTTTTGTTTTTTTGGATGAGATTTTGATCATTATATTCATATGGACTATATGGTACATAGAGATTTCTTGTTGAAATTTGGTTCTAGAGAGAGAGGTCTGTGGTGGAGTTGGGGCGAGCCACCATTAGGGTGCATTGCAAGTGTCTGTGGCAAGTGGTCAAGTGGTCGTTGGTTAGACCGGCTGCTTGCATGAACGAGTGAATCACGGTTGGACCAACAAACCTGAAACCTCTTCGGACCATATCTTTGCTTATGGTCTCTGACTTAGATGTCTTCACTGGGATCTTGTGGCCAAACTTGTATTGAGTGGAGATAGGTTTGTGATTCACAAACCCCCACATGTATTTGTCAAATGTTCCAAAATCCTTCTTAAGCTGCAATGGCCAAATTTGCAGAAGAGGAAGAATTAGCAAAACCATAACTATATGTGTTTACAAATGAAAGTTTGTAAGATGTTTGTCAGCATTATCCCCAACACCTCCTCTTATCCAAATATCTTCTATTTTAAGTTGAAATTTCAATTTCTTTTATGACCAAAAATGATTTTATTAATATTCCCAAAACCTTGATCCTAAAATGATCGCACTTTCTTCTTTTTCTACAGGAAAAAAAAACTTTTGTCTCTGTTAAGACATGACTGTTAACAAGTTTAAAACATCATTATCATTAGAATTTTTGATATATTGAAACTTGCTAATGTGAAAGATTCAAATTTACTAGTCAAAGAGGCAATTAAAAGTGGGAAAAAAAAATGATGCGGTTGAAACCAGATCATTATTGTACTTTTCCACCAATGATGTCCTTTAATTAATCTTCTCTTTCCCACAAGAATATTCACTCAAACCAAGCAAACTAGTGTTTTAGGAGGCCATAACATAAACAAGAACAGAGATCAAATGGGGAAATGCTAAAATGGGCACAGTTTACGAGGCTTGATAATGCTTCACTCACCCCTAAAATTCGATTAGCATTGTCAACAACTCCTCGAACTCTGCTTATATCAATCCAATATTCTGAACCGATACCCATCATTTGCTTTTCAGTCAAGTTGGCCACTATTTCTGCATCAAATTCTGAAAATGCAGTCCTGCTCACATGTTTGAAAAATTAGTTATCTTCCTTTATGGGTAAAGAATATGATATGCAGATGTATATAAATTCACAGATATTTCATGTAGCTCAACTTCGAAGAGGTTGAACTTTTCTGCAGATGGATTTTATTTTTGTCCAGATTTTATCATTTATACGTTCATCAATTGAAGTTTCCATAGAAATATCCTCTATTTTTTCAGCAGAACCCAACCTGAAATCTTGGCGTTTCTTCAAGATGGAGGTCCAATCAGATCCAACCTGAGCGCCGCTTAGGACCAGAAGCTCGAACAGCATCCTGTGTGGACAATAAGATTTTGGTCAATTGCAATAATAATCATTTGCCTATGTTTGTTGCGTGTTTGTGTGTTTGTGAGAGAGAGAGAGACAGGGATTTACTTGTCATCATGAACTGGAACTCCCCATTCTTCATCATGATAAGCAATATAGATGGGATCTAATAATCAAACGACACACAGAAGTTAGAGCATTTGTTAGTATCAAAATGGATATAATTATGAACCTATGAGTTTGTATTGAAATGTGTACTACTCTCAGTATTACCTGAATTGGTCGTGATAAAGCTGCATCTTTTCTCCTCCTCACTTGTCTTTGTTGAGAGATTGCTTGAAGAATCAAGAGGAACAACTCTTTCAAACCTTGCAGATTTTGATCTTCCATAATGGGCAATCTTCAATTTCCTCTGTGCTTGTTGCTGAGCCATCTGTTCCTTCCTTACAGCAGCAATGCTTCCAGGTGCCTCAATGATCAGAGAGGAAGAATAACTCAAAGATGCCTCAACAGAACCACAGGACCCCTCCTTGAAACTCTTTGACTTCTTCCTCTCCAAAGTGGGAGCAGCTTTCATGGAGTTTCTTGGGGTTGTCACTACAACCGTCTCAGAACTTGAGTTCAGCCCATTACTGTCATTCCCTCTCTTAACTGCTGGAGGTCTTGGCGACTTTGACTTTGGAGAAACTGGAGGAGTCAATGAAGTCTTGCTTGGAAATAATGGTGGAGAAAGTGACTTTGGTGGTGGCACTTTCTTGATGGAATTCCTCTTCTCAAGGTTAGGAACTCGGTTACACGTCGGTTGAAGCACCGGCCGGCCATTGATCCTGGCCACTGGTGGGGTTGCCGCCGCTGAAGCTTCTATGCCTACACTCACTTTGGCCTTGGAGCTACACATATCTGAAATTGCCTGCTTGTTTAGTGCCTAACTGACAATGGTAACAGAGAAAAGGGCTAATGGATTAGGATTTGAAAAGAGTGATGGAAATCACAGAATGATGGAAGAGAAACCAGAGAAGGAAATATTGAAGAAGGAAGTGATGACGACGACGACGACGATGATGATGATGAGAGAATGAAGGAGAAAGGAAGGGAGGGAAGTGGGGTTTTATAGAGAGAAAGGAGGCAGTTGTAACATGGGGAGGTGGGGATCTGCCATACAACCTCTTGTGAAGGGCATTACTTTATGCAAACTAAACCACGAGGCTTGAATGTGACACACGCTTTCAACTTGTTAGCCATTTGGCAGTGCCTAATAATACTTATTAATCCTCCTCTGTACTGAGTTTTGGCGTTAAGAGTTATTTTTATTATGAGAAGAGAATCAAGGAAGAAACTTGTGAGAGGATTCGTTGGGTGAGGGATATTGAGCTGTGCTGGGATTACCAATCATGTGTTTCCATACACAGAAACTTCCCCTTTTTCCACTATTCTGTAGATTTAAGTCTCTCATTGAGAGGGATCGAGATTCTTTGAGAATCTCACATAAAACCGTCATTTTAAGTTGCATTTTATTCTCCAATCTTAATTAAAAGTAAATCAAAGACTAAAAGGATGTCACATCATATAAGAATCAGGCATAAAATACTCCTGGAATACTTTTAACCAGTGATTTGCTTTGAATTGAAAAGCAAGTTAGAGATGAATTTTACCAAAATAATTCTGGACACACTTCTCTTTTACATATTGTTTGTAGGCTTGATTAGCCTAAGAATTTTTATTTTTTTTTCCCTCTCTGATCAAGAATTTTGAGGTTGGAGTGGTGGATAAGGAAGGTGCAAATGCAAGAAAAAGACCAATGATTGGTCTATTTCTTTTTAGCTGTATGGAATATAACCCTCTCTCTTTCTCTCTATGTATGGTTGTGTGTGTGAGTGAGAGAGTAAACGGTTCAGGGTAGAAAAAGCACGTGAGACCCTTTATGAGAACCATTACAAAGAGAGCACTGAGCACAAAGTAAGGTTGTTTTGGGATTGAACTGAACGGTATAGAGACAGACAATTAATAAAATTACCAGAGAGATATAAAAGAGATCACCTATAACCTTTTTGTGGGTTTTTTTTTTTATGACCCTTAAACTGAGATCTTTTATTCCTTTCTTCTTTTTTTTGTTCTTATTTCCCGTCCCACGTACTTCGCAGTTACACTGATCTTCATATGTTTCTCCGATCAGTGGTCCTGATATTGACTGACAATTCACACACCAATGGAAGAAGTCTTTATTCTTCACCCTCTTACAGTTTGGGTGAACAACTTCTCCACTTGGATTCAAGATATATGAGAGATTTTTTTTTAGGTAGACTCTGAATTGTGTGTTTAATTTGGAAAAAAGTCCAACATTGGATAGAGTTGGGTTGATGAAAAGGTATATATTTAGAAAGACCCCATAAACCTAATACATTAAAGTTTTGAGTTAAGATGTGGAGTCAAGGTCACTTATATGCATCCTTGTCATAACTTAATTTATTTATCTCGGTAAATTTAATTTATCAAAAAAATTTCTGTCATTATCGATCTGTTTTTTTCTTCTTAATATTGGCAATCATCTAGGAAATTGCATTGCTAGGCATAAATATTTCTCTGATATATGGTCTCATCAAAGGATGAACTTCTTGCAAGTCCCTGATTGGAATACTTTGTGTGTCAAGGCAGAAAAGGAAAAATTTCCATCTACATTTGCCATCTTCTTCAGCCGAATGAATGAACAAAAGAATATATAATGGTGATGATGAAGTAGAAATATAGTGGCAATATGAAGCTTTCCTTCTTGTTACCTTTCTTTTCTTTTTTTTCCTTTTTTCTTTTAAGTTCAAAAGCCAACATATATACTAAAAATATCACACACTTGAAAGCCAAATCTATGGGGTAATCAGTATAGTTGATTCTATTGTCGCAAACAAAAAAATATATACATTAATAAAAATTATTGAAACCAAGGATTGCAGAGTTACCATTTAATAAATATGTGGATAATATGGTTCAAAGAATTAATATATTGAACCCCAGAGAAACTGGAGTTATCTCAGAGATTTCTGAAACTGCTACAATGTCTGCTTTTCTGTTGTCATGCTGTAAAACCTTTGCTTCCAAGTGACACTTCATTATTTCTTATGGGGAAAACCATATAAAAAAGGTTCTTCAGAAATATCTTGGATTAGAGTTTTAGAGTTTCTTTATTACTATCTTACAAGGATCTAAATTCAAATCCTCCTATTAATATAAAAATTTTATTGGTGGGTAATTTTTAAGTACCTTTGTAAATATTCTTTAAATTGTGAAACCTATCTTACTTTTAATAAGTTCACAGGATCTAACTTATTTATTTTTTTGTAAAAAATGAGTTTCTCTATGACTAAAACCAATCTCTATCATCATGAAATTGAAATTGTAAAGGTGTGTATCAGACATTGAATTTTTATAAGCATTTTTATAGCATACGGAGTACAGATTGAAGGTTGGTGATGTTCATTAATTCTTTTTGTTCAAATTGTGATGTTTAATTAATGTCTATTCATTGTGAATCATGGAAATAATTAAAATTTTATTTTACTTTTGTTATATATATTTTTTTGGAAGATGGGTAAGATTGTATTAATCTCAAAAACGATACATCAACCGTAAAAAAAGGCACCCAAAGAAATTTACGGCAGCAATATATATATATATATATATATATTGACCTAATTGTGAGCTTCCATAAAAAAGACTGCTCACATATCACATTTTGTATTCAGGTCTGAACATTTCTTTTGAATATTCTAGATTAGATAAATGTCCATAGTAATATATTAAAAAAAATTAAAACTACGTTATAATTAATAGATATAACTTCGAATTAACATAGAAAACAAACTAATTTGGTTGTTCATAAACCCTTTAAGTTTTTTCTTACCACTGTAAACCCTTTAAGTTTAGTTTCTACAAAAATCCATTTTAACTTGTTACAAGCATTTTGTAAATGAATCAACTGGAGCATAATATTGACTTTGGTTAGATAAAATATAAATTGGCACGTTTAAGTTATGACTAACAAATTTTAAAATAAAACAATACAAAATATTCACATATTACATATAAGTATATGTATTATATATAATAATATTTGAAAATTATAAAAACTCAATCAAATTCAATAAACTTATATAACTTGATTGGTAAATGGTAATTAAAACTTAATTGACAAGTTAATAAGGTTTATGGTAGAATTGCGATACAATTATTGGAAAGCACTTGCATGTTTTACAATTTTAACTATTGCTTCAATTTAATGTCCATATAATCTCACTCCCACAATTGTGAGAATTCAAATTCTCTCTGTAGAGTGAGAGTCCAAACCTTCACCATCATGCAGGTCTATCTACTTGCATTTGTGCTTTGGTCTCCTCAACGTCTTTTTCCCTGGTGTCCACCAGTGGAGAAGTTGCTCTTATTGTGTGTGCATTTGCTTCTCATTTTTTGGGATCTGGTGTTGTGCTTGTGCTAGTTTGGGTTTGCTGGTAGGTGGCAAGCTCCTCCATTAGTGACTATCAAATGTGATGGTTTGGATCAGTTGGTGTTTTGGTTCTTGGAGAGTCTATTGTAGCTGGATTCTTTGTTGGATAGTTCAAATATGAGGTGTGGAGACTGTTAGGTTTGTTAGCTTCTCAAAAGAGGGGTGAATTGAGAAGTTTCAAATTTTCTGCAAAATTGAAATACAACAGTGATAATAAAGGTTGCTGAAAAACAGAGTACAAAATATAAAGAACAATTACAAAGTAAATGAGGAGAGGACACAAAGATTTATCCTAGTTTGGTCTACTCCACTTGACCTACGTTCAATAATCAAACCACTACTTGATATTTCTCCACTATATCTGACAAGATTTAAATGAGTTTTTGCAAAAGCCGCAATACAACTCCAACTCAAACTTTGAGCTTAAAAACTCTCTCACTCTTCTCACACAAGAATAAAAATAATTCTTTTAGTATTTTCTCACACTAAGTATTATCAACAAGCATGTAGAAATACACAAATTAAGGTGTGAAACTCTCTTTCAAAAGAGTGAATATGAAAGTTTAAGAGTAATGAATGAGCTAAACAGAAGATAGGTAGGATTTCAATGAATCAAAAATAAATTCTATAGAGTTTTGACGTTAATATATTTTTCCCAAAAGATACCCAACTATTAAATGAGCTCCTATTTATAGTTTGGGAGCAAAACTATTAGTTAAAAGCAAGAATTAGCCATTGCTTTCAGAAAATAGCTGTTCACCTATAGCTTTAAATGCGTTTAACAGAGATTATGTGGATAACTTGCTCAAATTATGCAAATAACGCGTAACAGTTGGCTCTTAGTTTCAACATTAGACTTTCTTATGCGGATAATCTAACTAGATTATGCGAATAACAATCATTCCAGATATCAGGAAAATGAGTTAGACAGATAAGTTTTAGTTCAAGAACATTTTTATGAAAACCTACTTAGTTGTTCGAATAATGTCTCACAAACTTGGATACCTTTGAGAATTATTAGAATAACTTCTTAGGATGTTATTCCTTGTTTGGATAATATTTAATCAGCACAAACTAAGTTTTTTGAAAAACACAGGTTATCAGGATAACCTCTCAAACTTATGCAGATAATGAATTTAACAAAATGATGTCCAAGAGTTCTGTAACATACGTTATACTAATAACCTCCCTAGATTATGTGAATAACAAACAATACAGAACAAGTAGCCTTTACTGTTAAGCCCCTTATGCGAATAAGATAAGTACCTTAAGAGGGAAACAAGCCAGACAGAAGCAAAGACATAGTGCAGGCCTTAGTTATGCGAATAATCTCAAGTCTTTTCATGAAAACAAAGAGAGAACACTTAAAAATAACATTGATATTGAGATTTTGCCCCATAACTTCTAAGTGTTATACGCATAAGACAAAACTTTTCATGAAAACCATTTTGAGAACATGAGCTAAACATTAATCATTAAAGTAAATGCCTCATTTAATATTAGGATAAGTAGAATAAGTAACATTTAAAGCTTAACTATCTTTTTTTACAAAGGGATTCCTAAAAATATATGTAAAGACTCTTCAACCTTCATGAATCTTTAATTTTGGTTTTCATATCACTTGTGCTCCTTTGATATTTAATTCCCAAGCTCATTGTTGTTTAAAATTATCAAAACCATATGAATTAATAGAGACAGAGTGCTTCTTGAGCTTTGATTATCTGCTTGCGTCGTCTTCTATTGGAGTTGACATTTCTGTGTGGTTGATGCATGGAGTTCAATCAAACTCTATTCTTGTTTGAATAGATTCGACGATGAAGGAGATGGTTCCATAAGAGGGTTCGTTGAACCACCTTCCCCGTTATTAGAGTTGTTGTTTACTTCCTTTGTTGTGTCAATGGCTTCAATCTCGTGATGGTTTGGCCTGGTAGGCGGTGTGCTTCATTTTGCTATTGGTTCAACATTGTTTCTTTAGTCTATTTCTTTGTTGGGGTCTGTCCTATTTGGTGTCTGTTGGTGGTTTCAGGTTGCTTGCCGGCAGTGGGTTCTATCAGCGTGTAGGGTTGGGTTTGTTTCTGGGTTGAGTATGGTTTACGTTTTGAGTTGGGTTTTGTTTCCTTTGCTTCAGGTTTTGTTATATGTACTATGGCTGTTTATGTTAATATTATGATATGATAGATAGAGAAGGTAGAAAATTAAGAGGAAAACTCTGGGAAAATGATAGATACCTCTTTTAACACCCTAAGGTTTAAGACCACAAAACAGATTCCATAGGTAACTTTCTCTGATATAGACCAAGGTATAAATAAAAAACAACCAAAAGAGATACCAAAAGTGAGAAGATAATAGGAGGAACTTAGGAATTGGGGTTAGATGCCACTAGAAGACCTCGAACTATGGTTGGATGACATGAAAACTAAGGAAGCAATTTTTTTTGTGGCACCACAGCGCCACCTACTGCTGTCGGATGACAACAAAAAATGGTTTTTAAGGTAAACTTCGGACGTGTATGATTCTCTAACCAGACCTCTAATTGGCATGATTCTAACTCCTACGAGTCTCTCTACACCTCCTATAACTATAGACACTAACCCTACCTCGAAATTTCTTTGTATGAAGAATTGGGACACCCGTGACCGAAATGGTCATTTTTTAATCAAAACTAGTTACTAACACTTCTCAATTTTCAACCATTGACCTTTTGGTCATCCAACCATTTCCAACAAGTCACAAATAACACAAGAACATTATTCAAGGAGATGATACCCCAAAAAACCCACTTTCTTAGGTTTTGACCGCCTTGAACCCTAACCTTACCTATTAGGTAACATACCTTTTCTCCCATAGAATACACTAAAATTCCTGAACGACTTTGTATCTTACTCAAACTTGTCAAGATATACATGGACAACCAATGCCTTAAACCCCAAACTCTTATAAATGACGAATGGGGTGTATGCCCGATAACACTTTATCAACACCATAAACCTTATTACAAAACACCAAAATGGGTTTAGTACACTCAAACCACAGAGAATACAATCCCACCATTTACTATACATACATGCAAACACGTATTAACCCCAAACAACTTTGGGCTAAAGAGGACAAGAGACATGCATCCAAACTAGAAACCCAAGCAAATGACCAGGAAGATTCACAAAATCATAACACACATGGTATCCACTTATATCTATACACTTGGCATAATACTAAACAAACATACAACATGTGATCTCAAATGAGCTCATACCAATCATGAATACTTGAATATCCTATACACCAACCAAAGGAGAAACTACATCAGACACCATCTTGGTAGAACTGAAATCTTTTCCGATAAATGGTTATCAACCAGGGGAGTGAGACAAACATTCCAATAACTAGGGAGCAGCTATAAAAAGTTAAAAACAAGAGGTTTTTGTTGTAAAATGGTTTCGTTCACACAAACGCATTACAAGTCAAGTACACAGTTCTATCTACATATATATAATTACACTTATGCAATATGTAATATGAGAAATGTCATGCACATGATATATAAAACCCATATCGATCATGGCAGGAATTATGAGCTAGTTACTGTAACAAAGTAACTTTAATAAGCAGCCCCTTCCAACAACCGGTGAAGGACGATTTTGAGCCACTACTAAACTCACTACCATTAGTCATAACTCAACCAAAAGTGATTCCACTAATGAGTAGACCATGATTTTTCTTCCCATTGACCACCCGAATTGGTCATGATTTAGGAAAGGTGCATCACCAAATCCACTACCACTTGGATCTTCCCAACCGAAGGATGATAATTTAGTGCTGGGGATATATATCAACCTCACCACCTAAACATGAGGCCTTACATGTCCCACCAGTAGATTGGCATACCACGTAGTATCATCATAGTATAAGTCATTATCACCCGACCAACAATGTCTCAATATGCATAATGTGGTGATGATGCCCAAATGTTATGTTAACATGCCATCATGCAATACACATAGGCTGATAACATCATCAACATCATTGTCACTATCATCATGCTAGCATAACTCTATCACATAAGATATTTCATGGGGATGCACAACAATAACAAGCATGCATCTTGATCATATGTATATATATAGCCAAACCCATGGTCACTATTATTAACATTATTGTTATTAACCTCAATGTTACATAAAGCAATACAAAGAGTATAATAGGCTAAGTCCTTATAGTCCCATTTATATAAACATATATGCACATGAATATAAAATTAACTAATTTCACTTCCTTATCATACTTTTCAAAGAAAGAGGGTTTTAAGAAAACTTACTATTTCTTGCCGTGATATAAATTACATATCATGATATGAAAATTTTCAAATATATGGAATAAATAGAATTATTGCTTGATTACCTTAAATTGCCGCACACCCACAATACCTTGGTAGGCTAAAGGATCACCAACTACAACATACCGGTGGAAATATAATTCAAGATAATTAATTAACATTCAATATCAATCTAAACCCAAACATTCAACAAAACTTCCAATAAAACTACTAGAATTACCCAAAATCACTTAATGCCTCCAAGACCTAAATCTACAATAACATAATTCACCCACTTACTAATAAATTCGTCGCTTTTAAATAACTTCTCGGAATCCATATGCCTCATCAAAATATACATACACCCTATACAAGCACTAAACATGAGAATCAAGACCAAATACATGCTCCGGTAGAACTGAAATTAATAATCAAGCATAAACCCAATGAAACCAACTTTCCAATACTATTTCCAACCATTTTTATACTCAAAACAACCCATAAATCCATATTTGACCCTAATCAACTTCGAACATTATGAGAACACAAAGCTTAGAGACTAGAGTTTGGAGAAACAAACATATAATCCACAAAATCCATAACCCAAGGCCTAACTATACATAATAGCACATCAATAAAGCATTTAAACTCAATTTAATCAATAGAAATCCATCTCAACTAGACCCCTAATATCTAACACCAAAATCCATTGTTTAAAACCAGAAAAAGAGGAAGGAGTAAGTGGAGAATCATCATACCTACAAAATCCAAACTTTTCAAAACTCCAAAATGCATCCCAACACCTCAAATCTTCGAACCTTAGTAGAGAGCCTTCAGTCCCCTCCAGTTTCCCTTATCTGATCAACTGGTTTGCGTGATTTAAAAACAAAATTCGTGACATGGTGCTGCTACGTCAATACTCTCTACCTCCAAATGTCATTGGCAAAATTCAACTCTCCTGCTGCAACTTAAAAGGAGCCTACTGCGGTGTGGGAGAATTTCTACTTCTTTTTTTCTCATTTCTTCCTCCAGTTCTAGCCCCATCGGACTTACACCAATTTGAAAGTATTTTTCCATGAGTTCACTAATATGTCTAGAAAAATCAAATTGAGGCTATTACATCTCCACCTAAATTTATTTTGAATTCTCGTCCTTTTGCTTAAGGAAATAAAAATTCCTACCAGTCACATCTTTCTGGATTGATAAATGTGACAAAAATATCAATATTAAAAAAAGTGACTATATTTTAAAAATCTCATGCTACTCTAAACAAAGTAATTGCCAATCTCTAATTAGCAATTGGGCAACATTGGCTGAAAAGAAAATCAACAAGTGAATAAATCAAAAATCTTCTTTTTATCAAAAAAAACAAAAAAAAAATCATGAAAATCAATTATCCTTGGAATTCAACCAAACCGCTTAACATTTTATCTTTTCAATATTCAAGTTTTGTAAATTGAAAAAATCACATAAAAAAAGTTACCTTTATTTAAACTTGATAATATTTAAATCTAATCACTCCAATAATTATATATATATATATAAAAGGGTAAGAAGGTATCTTCGAGAGTGGTCCCAACTTAACAAAAACAGGAACTTTCATAGTATATTTTGGATCTTATTAACGTACTCATGCAACCTACAAAATAATAACTTGAAATACCTACCCTATCTCGTATCCCTACACCTTCACTGTACATTATTCCGCCACACCCCCCCCCCTCTCTCTTCTTTTTGCGTGTGCGTTATTACCCTTTTGTCCTGTCATGTTTGGATCAACATGTATTATATTATTTTCTTTTCCTCGTTTACAATCTCACCATATACATATATACACCCCACGATTCCTTTCGGGAAAATAATAATTGTGGGATACAGGTTAATTTATTCTGATTTCCTCATTATTATTTATTGCCTCTTTCGCATGTTATAGGGATACATTTTGAAAAAATCACTAAAAAATCTCAAAATATAAAAATATTTATTTGAAGGTTCTAAGAGTAAAAAATATTATAGCCAAGTCTCATATCTTGAAAAATCAATATAAAAAACTGTATTATTGAGTATAAAATTATATAATATAAGTATAAAATATTAGAGTATGATTTTATATTTAATATTAAAAATTTTTATATTCATTTTTTATAATTTTATACTTATTTTTTAGAATTTTACACTGACTAGTAATTTTCCCATAAATTTTCTTCACACAATTTCATCCAACTTTTGACAATATTAGGGTTTGGCTAATGTTGATACTTTTGCCCCACGAATGAGACATCCCATGTGGTTATGATGAACCGGCGACCTTTTATTTTCAATAATTGTTGATTAATAACTAGTATCCATATAGATTAATATGTGACAAATTTCAAATTTTTAGAATATGTTATGTCAATTTGCTTGTTTTGGTCTTTCATTTATATTGGTTTTTATTAATTTTTGGGATAAAAGGCACATGATTCTCATTTCCTCGAGGCTTCCATTTGAATTATTATTATGTCTCAAAACTCCGATTCGTGAATTTGTGTGAGGGATTAATCTTGGAAGTCACATATGATGGACATTTCCTAGAGTCTTCCCCATTTGAATTATCTTGATAAGTGTTGAGATAAAATACGGTTTACAACCATGTGATTTTGCTTATTTGCAGTGATATATTTTACAGCTTAAAAGTTTTTGTCAATGAATATCTTCTTTTTTTTTTTGTAATAAAGCAATAACTTTCTATTCTTGTTATTACTGTTATCTTTTTCCCCCCTTTAAAATTGCCTGAAAAATGCATGCTGTTCAATTTTCCCCCTCTCAAATTGAGTCTATGCAGTTAAAATTTCAGTTCATGTTCAATTATAGACCAACCTTAAGCCAATATGTAAATATTCATGAATTTTTCTTTTTTTTTAACATAGGAATAATTTAAATCTAGACACTACTCACACCCCATTTTACCATAGGAATAATTTGAACTAACTTCGAGTAGGTAATATTTATGAATTCTTTACAAATAATAAGTTAATACTTGCATAACAAGTACTCTTATGCTATCAACTTTTTGGATAATCCAGAGCTCTGATTTTAAATTTGAAATTTAAGCTTGTGTTGTGCACATATACATGAAGATAATATATTTTTATTTATGTTATGAAATTAATAAGTTTTATATCAAAATAATTGATAAAAATTTTAAAAATAGATCATATTAAATTTTGATAATTTAAATTAATTACCCTCAATTAAAAGATAATTGAATTAGATCCTTGAAGATGCAAACAAACAAGTCAAAAAATCGCATATCAAATGAACAAATGCATTAAATTAGATAAATATATGTAATAAAATTGGAGTGAGAGGTAATAAGCACATAGTTAGAGGTGAGAATTCGGGCAGGTACGTCCCATATGGGTCAGTCCGTCACTAGCTGGGCCTAATACGGGCTAAGCCCAAAAGCCTGTTAATAAAATGGGTTGTTTTTTTTTAAGCACATCCCATATTCGACGGGTTATGGGCTAGCCCATGTGCCCGTATTTTTTTATTTTTAATTTTTAATTTAATTTAACATTTACAAAATAATATAAATTTTTTCACATACATAATTATTTAAAGTAAGACAACGAAAACTAACTATATATTAATTATCAACATTATCATTTATCATCACTATTAAAATCATTAATCAAGAAAAATATTAAAAAATACAAAAAATGGACTAAATGGGCCGACCCATTTTTTGATCGGCCTAAATGGACTCAGGTTCAAAAGCCTGTTTCTTATAAAAACTCTCAAATTTCTAGCACAACCCATTATTTTCTTCGAGTTGAACGGGCCAGCCCATCAAGTTTAGTCTATGTTTTCGGCTTTACACATAGGTCAGTTGATTAGGGACTGTGGTAGTTTAATTAATAATCTCAAGTTCTTACACTAAATATGTACCTGCTTTTAATGCTTATTGGGAGAGCATTGCCACCCTTATAATTCTATCCAGTTCAACTCGAATTGGTTGGACTCTGAAGTGATTATTGGCTGTTGAATGGTATAATCCAAAATAAAATTGAAGTGATACGTGAGTAATAGTAAAATTTAAATTTGAAAAAATTACAATTAGATACCAGTATAGTGAATTAATTAAAAAAATTTAGTTAATAAAAAATATTAAAATCTAGAATACTGAGTAGTAAGATTAGAAAAATAAATTATAATAAATTTTATTTTATAATAAATTTATTATTTTAGTTTTACCTATAATTTTTCTTAAATTTTCCTTATGCTTAATAAAACAACACATACACACAAATGCAGGCCATATGGGCTGTTGGGGATAGAATTATTGGAAATTGTGTTGGGCAAGGAATATATGGTTGTCTTGAGCAAAACAAAAAGGATATTCGTTAATAATTTTGTTTGCTCATGATCCAAGAAAAAAAAAAAGCAAGTACAGTTGCCTCCATTATTTTGTACCCTACTTTTGTACGTACGAGTCTCTCTTCTACACACAAGCACAGTCGTTTTGTAGCCTCCTGTCATTGCTGGTCTCTATTATTCTCTGTATTTATTTATTTACTTTTTATTTTCTTTTGGTGTTTTATTTTTATCAGGGACGAAGCTGGCTATAGCTATAGCTTGCACATGTTTTTGTTGGACCTAATGATCTGACATGCTTGTTCTTCTTTAGCCACTTTTGATTCACGCGTACTAGGGGGAATAAGCACATGAATGCCGTTTTCAAATAAAATAAGAGAATTGATTTTTTGGGTACCTTATTAATAAAATATTTAACTTTTGGTATAATACATTTTTTTGGGCCAGATTCCAATTTTTATAAATAAGACTTGAAATTTTTGAACTGAGACTTAATTTTTTTTTAACAATTGAGACTTGAATTTTTCTAATTAAAAATCAACTTTTTTCAACTAAGATTTGATTTTTTTCCCACAAAATGAAGTATGATACCAAAAGTAAAATATCTTATTTTTTTTTATACCAATGATTAATTTCACCAACTGGTATAAGAGAAGTAATATGAAAAGTTAAATTAAAAAAAAGGCTATTGCTAGATTCAAAACAAAAAAATAAGTGTCAAGAAAGTTGAAAACCCACCTTCTACATAACTAGGTGCTGGTCTTAAGTACTGTCTAAAATTTAAGTTTTGTAGATAAAAAAAATGTATTAGAGAAGTTAGCTATTTTTATTTAATTTGATAATACATGAATCTAATATAATAGTATTGGATAAAAAAATATTAATAAAATATATTTATGTTTTTAATATTAAAAGATAATATTTATTAAAAAAATAATTCAGCTTCTTGAAAAAAAAAGTTAAATAAGCAAATCACCAAACATCAACTTTTTGAAAAGTTAATTTGAGAAGTTACTTATGAGGAAATATGAATAATTGAACCAACCCACCCCTCAATCTGTTTTGTTTAATTTTTAGATAAATATAAATTTTGACTCTCTACTTCTCCTTTATCTATTTTTCCATTATTGTCACAGAAGGTTTTTTAAATAAAATAAATAAAAGAGGGGGAGATCCCATTATGGGCTTTAGAACAGGTGAGCATTAGAGAGATAATAGAGAAAGCTCATTAGAAATTTCGAGATAAATACCATTAATTGGATTAATATATATGTCTATAGTGTCATGTTACCCATGATTTTATCCTTTGAATATGTAGTAATCATAATTTTGTAGGTTAAATTATGCATAATTTTGCTTAAATTTAGCTATATAATTGTAACTTTTAACTTTAAAATATAGTAATCAGATTCTTGAACTTTCTAGTTCTTGTAGATACTTTACTGTTTTACAAACAAATTATGACGTAAAATAAGAAGTTATTTACCTACGATTTAAAATGAAGAGAGTTATTCACACATAATTCAAAGTTTGAAAAGATTATTTGATATAAGATATATTATATGTGAAAATTTATTTTCAATGAAATATTGTGTTTCGTGAGTGAAATAATAATCTAATTAGTACTAATAAGAAATTATTTATATAAATTTAAAATTATACAACACTTTACTACCGAATTTTAAGAATTTCACACGTCATCCTATTCTAAATGTAGAAAATTTTATATAATTTAACTTCATATTTATGAAAAGGTCCCTCAAAGGTTAGAATTAAAATATTTATTATTGCACAATAAATTATCATGATATAAAAATTACAAATAATTTAATTATTACAAATTTTAGAACCTGACAACTACCATACAATATCTTATAAATTTTTACAAGAAATATATAAACTTGAAGCACAATTTAATTCATGTCTACCCTACGGCCTACCATTTTCATGGTATGAAATGTCTCAAAATCTGCCTGGTGCAAACAGTAGACAGAGGGACAGACTCACAAATCAGAGCAAACATCCATTAATGCTTGGTCCTCCTTGGTACCTTTTGCCTCTCTCTCTCTATACACACACATATATGTATAACATATACAGAGCCGTGTTCATTATGATTTTTTTTTAAATGTGATTAGAAGGATTTTCTATTGACTAATAGGATATGAAGAATAATAATCGATAGGCTTTTCTTAATTAAATTTGCTATATATATAATATATATTATATAAGAGAATGAGAAATCAAATTCTTAACGATTTACTTAAGAGAACAAAAACTCTCACTACTCATATGAATTTAAGATGATCATTATGTTCTTTATATTTCACTCTTTGATATATAAGGACCTTGTCGATCTCAATTTAATGAATAATTAAACATGATTTTTCGGATACAGCACAGAATATTATATTTGTAGCTTATAAATAATATAATTTGTTATAAGATATAAAATTTATAGTAACTTATAATATTTATAAATTATAAATAGTGAGGTTGAAGTTTTATCAAACTTTTATACAAAATTTTTTTCCAATTTAACGACCATGCTACTTATTTTTTTTTTTGGAATTGAACTAGTATAGTTAAAATTTTAAAAAATAATTGATAAAAAATAACTGAAAAATTATTTTCATCCTCATGAGCATACCAAAGGATTGAAACAAATCAGGCCAAATCTTAGCTAATCATGCCAAACATATATTATAGGTCTTAACTTTAAATATGGCTTATTAATCTACATAAGGTCTTTGTTTTAGACTTAAGTATGAATCTTGAAAAGGTTTGACATAATCTGAAGTTTATTTAAAAACTTAATAAACTAGTGAGCTTTTAAATAAATTTAATAGCCTAAACCTTCTAGACTTTGATCTATTTAAAATTTACATCACACACATACAATTATTACTAGATTTTTATCTAGTTTAACTTAAAAAACAACAAAAAAATTGTATTTGTTTTGCCATAAAAGAAGCTGACTAATCTAAATTATAATTAAAGTTTCTAAAAGAAATGATGTTGTCAAAATAAGTAAAGGGCCACTTCAGGTACTCGTTTCACTTTACCACCAAGAGTTTAATTATTATCGTCCTCATCATTCATCATAGACCAAATACTTGCCGGACAAAAAATGAGATTATACAAATAGAATTTTAAATTATAATAAAAATCAAATTTAGAATTCAGTTAAATTGCATATTATATTATATATAAAATATTTAAAAAAAAAAGATAAATAGGCCTATAGATTTAAGGTTTGCCTGTAAGTTTGAGTTTAATTAAATTTAATTAAATAGGTTAAGTCAAATTAGGGTATAGGACCTATTCCTAGCCCTAAATATATCACTCCATTGGAATGCTTGACAAACTACTAATTATTGTTTTGATTAACAGGTCTAAAAACCAACAGAACCAAACATGAATAAATTGATGTGTAAAATGAATTTTTTTTATCTTTTTCTAAAATGATGATTTTTTTTTTCAAATATGGCCTTTTCTACTCATAAAGTATGAACTTGGTGTTGAGATCTCTCTTGAGGGCTATCAATTTACTTTTACTCATTCCATTTGTAAACATTCATTCATTCTCCCATTTTGCGAAAACATAAAAAATATTCTACATTACAATAGAGGATGAGACTAAAGAATTAGCATTTTTAGTTTTTTTAACAATCAAAGATTAATTTCTTCAAAATGTAAATTTCACTAATGTGGGTTTTGTACTCTCTCTCTATACAATGGCAAATGAAGAACTTGAAATACAATATGATGTTAATAGGGCAATCATGAGGTGAAGCCTCTAGGATAATGCAATGGATTTTATCTTTTCTAACAAGACATTTCTATACACACCACCAAAATCTGGTCCAAAACGTCACTAGCATCCCATGGAAGGCTTGGTTCAAGAAATTACAGGGTTGCTTGAGAAAAACTACACATTATCTTGAATCAAGCCATGAATGCGTCAATTGGCTTGCTGGGTGAGTGCTCCCGTTTGATTGATTCATATAAACATGGTAGCTAATCTACTCAGTTTGGGGTACAATCCCTATGTCTGTTTTTTTTTGGTGACATGTCTGTATTTTTTATTTCCCTCTCATTGAAAGACAGAACAAGGCCCAAAATGAAAATACCTAGAAGATAAAGAACACGTCCAATGAAATGGTCAAATTTTTGTATCAAGAGGGAAAAAAAGGAACGGTCAAAGTTTCTTATTGTTAACAAATAATTCCATTACACTTGGCCAAAAAAATGATCACACTGCCTGAATCTTGACCGGTAGTATCGAATAATAAATTGTTATACAAAATTGTTCTATATATTGAATTTTGAATTTATATATCGAATATATTGACGATATTCAATATCAACATTTTTCGAATGTCCGTAATTTCAACAACAGCTGATGGGAAAAAAAAAAAACAACAACTGCTAGAAACCTCTCAAATGTTTTCATTTGACTCCCACACTAGCTTTCTCCTTAAGAATAAATTGAAACACAGTGGAATTTAATAGACGCGGGAATCAACTTTTTCCTCGAGAAAATAAGAGCATTCTATTCAATCCCAGAACTTTCAAGAAGGTGCCATTTCACCTCTCTTACATTCCCATCTGCTTCATATTAATACACAAACCCACATGCTAAATTCTTCAGAAACCAACAAAAAGAAACGAGGAAGACAAATAGTCTGCTTACATCAGTAACACAAACGCAGAGAAAGCCAACGAAGAATGTCTCTGTTCCAGAGCTTGCTGAAACAGAATGACTTGTTCGAACCTTTTCTAGTTCTTATCAATGAAAATTCAGAAGCCCAGATGGACTGGAAGGAGACCTGTGAAGCCCATATCTTCGAAATCGATCTTCCTGGGCTTACCAAAGAGGATGTGAAGCTGGAAGTTCGTGAAAACAGAGTACTCTGTATCAGTGCGGTAAGAAAAGAAGAAGAAGACAATGATGAGACCAAAGAGGAGAAGAAGAGCCTCAGATGGCACTGCAAGGAGAGAACAACCATTGGAACCATCTCGAGGCAATTCAGGTTACCTGAGAATGCGAAGGCTGAAGAAATTAAGGCTTCGTTGAGTGATGGAGTGCTGAAAATTACGGTGCCTAAGGACGAGACCAAGAAGAAGCACAAGCAGCAGAAGAAGGAGATTGATATATCTGGAGACGATGGTGGGGTTGCACGTAAAGGGATTGGTCGTTTTGTTTGTTGCAGGGCTTAATTGTGAGTAATCCAGAAGGTTGGATTTTGATCATGTTTTGGATTGCATACAATGTGTGTGATTGCTTGGTGAATATGCATGGTCCATTTGCCCAATCTTTTGCTTTCTGTCCTGTTTGATAGTCATTTTGGGATTACAGAGTTCTGCTGTTTTTATTGTTGTTGTGGTTGTACTTGTATATAAATTGTCTTTAATTTCATGTTGTAAAGCAAGAAACTTTAAATTTTTCATCTTTTTTATTTATCGTCTGATTTAATTAGGGAGTTCTGATTCAGTTGAGCTATGATGGTTAGTTTATCATGTTTATGAAAGCCATACAATACAGATAGTGCTTACGCCAAAAAAAAACAATGCTAATCCATGTGTCACCATAGTAAAATTTATCTGCATGCTTGATCTTGGAAGAAGATAAGAACTTTGGGGATTTAACAGAGAAATCCAAAGTACCTAATACCACATACACCTCACAATATTTGCTTCTCAAAAGGACTTCTGTACTTGCCTTGTTATAGCTTATGTCAACACAGATTCATCCTGAGGCATGCCAACTATGATTCTGTATAATTTAAATTTTCTTTTTTGAAAATACATAAATTTTTCATAAAATTAAAAACTTATCTTTAATCCAGTTTAATTCTTTTCACTAAAATGCATTTCATCAACTTAAATTTGTATTTTTTAAGCAAAAATTTTAAATTGAAGACATTTCACTAAAATTTTTTAAACTAAATCAAAAGATAAGATTTTTTTATTGTTAAAAACAATTGTATGTAGATTTTAAAAAATAAATAAAAGTATACAATTTCCACAAATTCCCAAAAGAACCTCAGGCTAAATCTGGAATTTTGAACTTTGGTGTACAAATTACTTGCGAATTATTGTCCCTCGGGCTATTGTGATCTTATGAACAAGAAGTCCTATCCTACCCTAATATTCGAAAATTTGATGGCATAACGAAAGAGTGAGACTTAGAGCTTGGAATTTAATCATAAATTTGGGTCATTACCTAATATTTAATGATGTGTTTAAGTTAGAATATATTTAGATTTTGCACAACATAAAACTTTGATATTTTATTGTCCCTCAGGCTCTTGTGATTATATATGAACTGAAACTATGAGGGCAAAAGTGACAGTTAGGGATGATCCATGGGAAAGAATGAGACTAAAGCCTGGACTCTCTTCATAAATTTGGGTCAGTACCAAATATTTTCCGATTTGTTTAAAGTTAAAATGACTTTAGATTTTGCACAAGATAAAAACACCTATATTTTATTGGGCTTCAATCATAATCTAGCCCAAACAACGACACCTATAAAACATATTGTCAAGGACAACGAAAACTTTTGTTAAAAAAAAAAAAGTACCTAAACTGAGCTGGGAGTTCCAAACCTATTTTTAAATCTGAGTGGTAGAGGCTTTTACCTCTTAAATAATTGGTTGGAATTTTCATTTCCAGCTTATGTATATGTATACAAATTTAGTTAAGAGAAATATATTTTTAATCCTCCATATTTCAAGGAAAATCAGTCTTTATTGCTGACGAGGATACTTCTAGTTAAAAAAACTAGCTTTTCTTTGACACAATAAAAACAGTCATTGCAACCCTCATTGAAAATTTTGTAAATCCGTGGTTGACTTCAACGTTGCTAGCTGTCTCAAGATGCCTCATCCTCTGCTAAGTTTTGTCCCAGGAAAACCATCCCACTGAACTGGAGAAAATATTTCTAATAAGTTTCTTCTTCTCTTGGGGATGAAATTGAGTTTATTTTTTCCTGTTCTGAAACGGCCGAATCCACGTGGTGGCATGTCAACATTATAGCGAAGAGAGTGGTCACCACGTTTGGTTATATCTCGCAGGTTTAAATACATGAAATTTTCCATAACGTGCCAACACAATCTGGCAGCGCTAGCTAGCATAGCAACTACTGCAAAACATGAAGCTCCACTGTGTTTCTCTGTTTTTGCTTCTGGTCACCACTTGCTCTTTAGAAGCAGAAGCAGCAAATGTGAGGAAGAAATCAGTGAATTTCTTACCACCTGAAGCCTTGCTTTCCACTGATCACTATCATACAACATGCCCAGATGCTGAATCCATTATCAACCAAAAGGTCACTGCGTGGGTTAAAAAGGACCCCACCTTAGCTCCTGCCATCATCCGCCTGCATTTCCATGACTGTGCCATTAGAGTAATCACAACTCTCTCTCTCTCTCTCTACCCCTCCCCCTCTCTCTGTGTGTGATTGTGATAGCGTTTTCTTTTCTCAAATTTTTGCTCAACTTTCTGCTCAAAATGAACAAAAGTGTGCCTTAATTTGGCTACATGAGACATCAGAGCACCCATGGAAGAGAAGACTTCAGCTTTAGCATTTTGAGGTGCTTATTTTTGTGATAAAATGTTCCTGTCTATTTTATTATCTCCAGGTTTCTCATTTGCCAAATAAGTTTAAACTCTGAAGAAAAAAATTTTGATAGACTAATCATCAATAGCTATTTAAATTAGACAACTACATATTTGTCAGTAATTTTGATATTAAACTCTGCAATATTTTCAGGTAAAAAAAAAATGACATATTTATGTCTCTTCATGATTTACCTTTCATATGTTTATATGTCTCTACATAATTATTTTAGTCAACCTATTTTCTGTCAAAGAATCTCTTTAAGGTAGAAAACCAACACAAACAAATAATTTGTCAGAGAGCATTAATTCAATTTGGAGTATTTCGTTATGCCTAAGCTAGCTAGTTTTATAACTTTTAAGAACCATGTCATCCTGGTTCTTGAGGTAGATTTGACGTGAAAAGCTTTGTTTTCATGTCCTTTTTTTTGGAACTGATTTTCATGTCATTCAATTGATTAAAAATGCAGGGATGCGATGCATCCATTCTGCTCAACTATCCAAGCAGTGAGAGGGCAGCATATGAGAGCAGAACCCTGAGAGGTTTCCAAGTGATAGATGACATCAAAACAGAACTAGAGAAAAGATGCCCTAAAACTGTGTCTTGCGCAGACATTCTAACTGCTGTTGCAAGAGATGCCACCATTGTAGCAGGAGGGCCATTCTGGGAAGTCCCATTTGGCCGTAAAGATGGCAGGGTCTCCATAGCCAGAGAAGCCAACTTGGTCCCACATGGCCATGAAAACATCACAGCCCTTCTTGGGTTCTTCCAAGATCTAGGCCTAGACATTCTTGATTTGGTCACTCTCTCTGGTTCACACACCATTGGGAGGAGCACCTGCAGTTCTTTCATGGACAGGGTTTATAATTTCAATGGGACTGGAAAACCTGACCCATCACTGAACATATATTACTTGAACTTGCTTAAGAGAAGATGCAAAAGAGAGATGGACTTGGTGCACCTTGATGTGATAAGTCCAAGGGCATTTGACAATGTTTATTACGTAAATCTTGTGAGGAAGGTGGGTTTGTTGTCTACAGATCAGTCACTGTATTCAGATGCAAGGACTGGTCCTTTTGTGCAAGCATTTGCAACTCAACCTTTCCTTTTCATTAGCCAGTTTGCTGTGTCAATGGTGAAGCTTGGGAATGTTCATGTTTTGACCAGGCCACATGAAGGTGAAATCAGGACCAACTGCAACTATGTCAATCCTGTTTGAGAGGGGTCCAAGAAGAGAATTTTAAGTGTATCTATGTGTTTTCGTTGACTTGGTTTATCTATGTTCGATAAATTAAGTCTGCCTATGAATTTATGATTTCCTAAATTCATCTTGGTCTTGGATAAACTTTATTGTTATTGTTTTACATTTGGCACATTAACTGGAGTTATTATTTTTTTAATGATTTTGTATTGCAAATTTAATATAATTTTGGTAATAATTAAGTTATTATTTGTGATATTTGTTTTAATTTCTCAAAATTTTTTGTAAAGATTAAAAATATTTTTTAGCTGATAACTAAGTATTGATTTTTTGAAGATGGAAAGATTATTAAAATAAATTTTATTTCTCCTCACAAGAGTTTTTATATATATATATATATATATGAATTCAAGTTAGCAATGTGTGAAATTTGTGATTATAAAGAAGTGAAAGCAATCAAACTATGGATTGATCTAGAATCAACTTAGTGATAATACAAAGACGTTAATGTCCCCACCATCTTCAAAAGAAGACAGGCAATCAAGTGGTACCTCTTTTTTAAAAAGAAAATGATGGGCTATTCTGGATCATTTTACTTTAATTTTTGAGGTCTTATTTGGATTCACCTCAGCCACATAAATTGCTTAACTTAAATGTCCTTTTCATAGAATGACAACATCTTTATAAATTATAAATTACCAGCATAGTAGGGCTTCAAGCTATTTCTTCTCTTTCAAATTTTGATAATCTTTTAAGAGCGCTGTTTTTGTCTGTTATAATGCAGATCCAATTAAATAATAAATTAATAAAAAACGCAAACTAGAGCCCTTGGTTTCTTTTAAGAATATACTAGGATATACAAATATTTTTTCTTTATATAATTTTTTTACGAAAAAAACTGGACTCAAGATCTAACAAAAATAATTAATTCAATAAAAATGATTGGGCCCATGCTTAAAACTGACCGTAAATCACGTCTTACATTGCATTACATTGGGGCGCAACAAATGCAAAGTTAATCTCACTCTGCATCATCACCCATCAAATCATCGGTTGAACAATTGGGAGATAGAGAGGTAAATCGATATCATAAAAGCAAAACAATTACCGAAAGTAGAAATAAAAGGGGACAGATCGTTCCATCACAGAGAAAGAAGTGGAAAAGAAAATCACTCACTTTTCGATCAAATCGGAGAGAGAGCAAGCGCCTATGGCGAAGAAGGCCGTGCTGATTGGAATCAACTATCCAGGAACGAAGGCGGAGCTAAGAGGTTGCGTCAACGATGTCTGGAGGATGTACAATTGCCTGATCCAGCGATACGACTTCTCCGAGGAAGACATCACCGTCTTGATCGACATCGATGACTCCTACACCCAGCCCACCGGAAAGAACATCCGATCGGCTCTGACGAGGCTCGTGCGCTCGGCGGAGGCAGGGGACGTGCTTTTTGTGCACTACAGCGGCCACGGCACGCGTCTCCCCGCCGAGACCGGCGAGAACGACGACACTGGCTACGACGAGTGCATTGTTCCCTGCGACATGAATCTCATCACGGGTCAACTCTTTCAACTTTTCTCATTTGATTTTTTATCCCTTTTCAATATTTCTTTTTGTCCTCAGATTTAATCTTCCCGTACTTTTTAGATGCCTTCTCTACCTATTGCGTTCTTTTAATTTAATTATATATTAATATTATTTTTCCATCGCTTTCCCTTTTTGGATGAATATTTCTATGATCTTCACTGGGAAGCTACACGTAAACACACTTAGGGAAATGATCGTAGAGTATTATTCCAGATATGCAAGCACTGGATATTAATGACTTTACTCAAAAGTTCCTCCGAATTGGATAGTTCTGGGAATCTGGATTCAAAATGTGTGTACGCTAAGTGTGTCATTATTTGGTATTTTATTCCTCTGTAATTGACTAATTGTAATGTTTGTTCAAAAAATTGACTAATGGTCATGTTAATGTCTTCTTTTTGTAGTTTAATGTTAAATTAAAATATTTCTAGGAATTTTCCATTGGTTGATATTACTGCCACCTAAGCAGGATACCGGTATGTTAGGGGTACAGTAGAATTTTCTATCATTCTAACAAAGAAAAAGGTATGAGATTTGATTACCAAACGTAAAGTTGATTGATACTTGAGATCCCATCAAATTCAGGGAATTTCATATTCAAGCTCACTTTTATTTGAGTAAAGATTGCGCTGCTGGGGACATCATTAGAAGTTCATCCCTATAATAAAATTTATAAGAGGCATGAATCCGTACACTGCATATGACTCACTTCTAATTTATTCGATAAGTCCATTTTTATTGCTGTGATGTTTAGCCAGGTATATTTCATAAATAGGATTTTCTTATAAAATCACTTAGCATGCTTCTAGTGGGGGACAATCCTAATATGGTTGTGTGTAAACAGATGACGATTTCAAGGAATTTGTAGACGAGGTGCCTAGAGGCTGTAAGATCACAATCGTATCAGATTCTTGCCACAGTGGTGGCCTGATTGAAGAAACCAAGGAACAGATAGGAGAAAGCACAACAGGGGGAGAAGGTGAACATCATTCAGGCTCTGGTTTTGGGTTCAGAAGCTTTGTGAGGCAAACAGTGGAAGATGCAATTGAGTCTCGTGGCATTCACATCCCTTCAGCACTGCGTCACAGGCATAGGAACGACGATGAGGAAGAAAGAGATTTTGAGGTTACACGTGGGGATGATTATGGCCATGTGAAGAGTAGGTCGCTGCCTCTCTCAACTCTCATTGAAATTCTGAAGCAGAAAACTGGAAAAGATGATATTGATGTCGGGAAGCTGAGACCTACACTGTTTGATGTGTTTGGGGAAGATGCTAGCCCGAAAGTGAAGAAGTTCATGAAAATTGTGTTGAACAAACTCCAACAAGGGGACCAAGGTGAAGAGGGGGGTGGGATTTTGGGTATGGTGGGTAGTCTTGCCCAAGAGTTTCTCAAACAAAAACTGAATGAACATGATGAGGGATACGCAAAACCTGCCTTGGAGACACATGTGGAGAGCAAGCATGAGGTGTATGCTGGATCAACTAATCGCCGCCTTCCAGCTGGTGGAATTCTGATGAGCGGTTGCCAGTCAGACCAAACTTCTGCAGATGCAAGCCCTTCTGGAAATTCTGATCAAGCTTATGGAGCTTTTAGCAATGCCATTCAGGCTATAATGGAGGAGACTGATGGTTCTGTTACTAACCATGAGCTTGTGACCAAGGCTAGGGAGAAGCTGCAGATACAGGGCTTCACTCAGAGACCTGGACTCTATTGCAGTGACCACCATGTTGACGCTCCTTTTGTGCGCTGATATGATTTTACAATGCAAAGATAAGACACGGAATAAGATGTGTGTTTTTTTTGGAGTGTTTTGAAGTGTGCTCATGTATTGTGTATGGGGCAACAAGTCATGCACAAGGGGGAATATTTACTTCATATATCATTTCATTGATACTGTATTGTTAATTGATACAAACTGGTTCAGACTGGGCTCTATATGTGATACAACCTAGGCATCTACTGTCTTTCGCTTGCTCAGAGACCTTTACAAATATACAGAATGCAATTATATGACAAAAATGGGTGATACTAATAAAAAAAATCACAAAAAATGAGACTGCACGATTCTGTTGCATGATGCAGAGGATGAGTCCTTCCCCCTCCAAAAATTGTCCTTGTCTTCAAAAAAAAAAACTGCTAGTTAAGGTTGAGCCTTTTCTTCAAACAAAAACTGCTTCTGCAGTCAAAACCCACCAGATTTTGGCTTTGGCAACAATGAATGCAACTTTTTGAAGGCAACAACCAGTTGACTCTTTGCAAAAACCAAAAAAAGTGACAGCATTCTCTTCTTCAAGGTCAATCTTCGATTTCTTGTACCCATGCTAAACCTGCGAGAGAAGTCAACAGTCAAAATTAGATTGGCTTCCACATCACCTTTTCACAAACAATGAATGAGATCAAAATTCAAAGAAATGGAAGAATATATAACTTTAGACAGCTCCAATGGACTCGCAAAGATTGCATTCAAGAATGCAAATACTCTACTTTCCAAGTATTTTAAGACAGAAAGGTTTTTGTTTCCAATGCAAGTTTTATTTTAAAAGACAACAAAGCAGTATCATCTTCATATTTTCATATTTCCTTTCTGCTTCTGCTTCCTGGTACTAACATTTGAACACGAGACCTCAAAGATAAGCCTTCATGGGCTTACCACATAAAACCAAATCTACCAGTATCATTTTTGAGTTACTAAACTCAGACAGACAATATGCTTTCAAGTGTTACTTATCCATTCCGGGTTTCAGCTAGATTATAGATTAAAAAAACACATACACTCACATACAAATATCTCATTTTCTTTCCTATACATAAGCAAATAATAAATGCAAACCCACTTGTGTGCATACATGCTGTATGTGTGTGATTGTGTGTGAGTGAGTGAGTGAGTGAGAGAGAGAGAAAACCTTGAAGCACAGGTTCAACTGCTGCATTAGGAACAAGAAGACCAACTATACGTTGGTTATCTGTAGTAGTTTCAATGCGTACAACACGCAGCCTCCTATGGCTTTGACGGGCCTGTAGATATAGTTACGTGTGGTTCTGAGTAACTTTTTCTTTTCCATGACAAAAATATAATAAAAGAAATAATACTTAGAAGTACTGAAAATTAGAAGGATATCTAGTCAGTCATGACTAAAGCCAGAAGCATTTCATGATTCTTCAATGATTCAATGAACCACCAGAACCCCTCACAATGACGCCTTTCAAAAAAGAAGGAAATTGCAGTTTCAAAGGTAAAATAATATATTAACTAATTTTATATATTCATCAAAGCCATCTGTTACTTATTTTTCCCAATGAACCTTGTCATTCTCAAATTCTACACAATTCAATTACAAGATCAAAATGGTAGCACACATTTTTTCTCACCAGAATGATAGAGATTCTGGCTTATTATATGCTGGCCAAGTACCTGATTAGATAGGACCTTCTCTATAGTTCCCCAGACTGGAAGAATGAGGCCACCTAAGACATTTACTTCCTGCAGTCTTCTGCCAACTGTACAGAAGTTCCCAAGTTTACAATTGGGACCATGCATACACTGCCGAGAAAGGTAAAAAGAAGCCAAAGAAAAGGTAAGATAATATTAAGCCATCAAATACTTTATATTTGTTCACCTTAAGCCTAAAAGTGTGTACATTGTTAATAACGCACATGTATTCTAGAATATCTACATGATCTAATAGATGATGTTACAGATGAAAAACATAAGATATGAAAAGTCAACTTGCAGGCATACCATAAACCAGCGACACAAAATTTACATTTATAATAATCATTAATCAACCTATGAATAGCTATATGGTTCAACTCAGTGTATATGCACATTGGGCCACAAAGTTACATACAACCATGGAGCAAGAAATGTTCATCAAATCCAAAATGTCCAGCCGGAGCAAGAAACATAGTGCTAGATGAAGAGAAAATTCATCAAATCCAAAATGTCCAGCCGAAGCAATAGCCAGAACTGCTCCAGCTGAAATTGAGATATATTTTAGGTCAAACTGCAAATGGGATACTCTATATGAGAAAGCATTTGTTTATTTGGGTAGGACTAACGTGTATCAGTGGATACTGGAAGGATGGTACGAATAACTGATTACCTACTGCATTAATTCATGCGTATTTGCTTTACCCTGGCTGTGTTTTCCCAAGAATTCCAATTATGCATGGAGTTAAAAGGAAATAGATACAGGACGGAATATTGTCATAAATGAATTTCCATAAGACCATTGGCACAATAAATAGAAGTTCACAAGTTACCAATTTTTGGAGGTGTATGAAATATAAAATTAAAAAATAAAAATAATGGAGAAACTCGCAATCTTAGAAATAACTTACTGAGGACACATACCTGCTTAGATGAAACTTCATACTCTTCTTCCCAACCAGTTTGAGCCTTCTCTAGGGATGAAACTTTTCTATATTTACTCTTCAATTCTGCCAGGTTCATCTCCCTACCATTGGGAGAAAACAAGGGTAAACAAAACAATCAATTTGAAAGGATCAATGAGACCAGACAGCAATTAAATACATACCGAGGCGACTCTCCAACTGGGGGACGAACTATCTTATAAATCCCAGAAGAAGAACTAGAAGATAGCAAAGAACAAAAATGATGACATCAGTAAGGAGATCCTCCATGTTTATGTGTGGCGCCCAAGATGGGATGAATTAAGTACACACACACAGATACTAGATGAAGCAAAAAATTCAAAATGAGATCAAGATGGTTAAATTCAAAATTTAAATCAATTCCTGCTTTGATAAATAAGCTCATACAGAGAATTTTGGACAAATGATAAGATGCCAGGAAAAGGGAATTGGAAATCATGGAGATATGAGGAAGCCACGGTATCTTAAGCCATTCAGCCACTAACTCCACTGTGCATGATTTAAGGGTGTTTTCTTCATTTAATATTTAATTATTGTTATTTCCTAGTCCTCTAAATAGCTACTTTAGGTCTGTTTTCAGTAGCTAGAAGTTATTTCCTATTTCCTGTATTAAGGGAGATTCACCTGACTATTAGAACTTTATGAGTGAGATTCTTTCTCCCATCCATTTAAAAGATTTGCTTTCAACAAGTAACCCAAAGAAGGGTAAAATTTCTTTAATTCTAGTCAATGTGAGTATTAACTTTGCAAATAACCCGCCTCGACCAATGGCCAAAGGTGCTTCTTATTTAAGATAAACTTCCTATGAGTTCAGATTCAACGAAACTGAATCTAAAATAGGGTAATAGATACATAGAAAGACGGAATGATACCTTTCAAATGCCAAAATGAAATGGCGTCTTCCCAACCACTCCCTCTTGGACTCATAGAAGCCATCATTAGCTGAACCAAGCCCATCCTTTTGCTTTTCATTCAGCATGCTATTTGCACTCTGACATTAAAAATAGAAACAAATCAGAAAGATAAGTTTATCTTGTAAAGCATCCCATTAGCTGGGTCATGTTGAAAGGAACAAGCACCTCCCATGTGATCCCACGATCCAAGATAAACGTAAAGAGAACAGTTGAAGCTCCTGTTAGATGATCAACATGGACTGTCTGCAAGATAAGTAATAACCCCAACCCCCTTTTTCATATTAGTTATAAAACACTCAACATATATACATTTGTGGCTAAAAGAAGTCTAGCAGAGCAAACCTTTGGAGTCCCTTCTAGTTCAACAACATTAGCTCTCAAGTCAAGAATGCCAGTATCAAGGTTACCTTCAATGCGAGCATTCTGAATAAGAAGATCCAAGATACTCACAAATAACTCAAATAGCCTGTTCATACAGTAGTTGTTAGCTAATTGAACCAGACACTGAAACTAAAAGCATCCCATAGCTTAATATACAGAAGACAGACCTATTCTGAATCTCAGGAGGTAGTCCCAAAAGACGGTTGAGGAATCGACCAACATCGTGCATATCAGAATCAATAATACGGCCAGATAACTTTCCAAAATCTTTCCCATTACCTACAAATAGAGGAAGCAGAAAATTGAATTATGATTAGATAAGACTAAGCAATGGAATGTGGTATCAAAAACTATACGCCTGCAATCAACAACCATGAGATAGTTGAGAAAAATTCAATTATTTTAGAATCATTCCAGCTACACAAAAGGGGGAAAAGGATTACCAAGAGTTGAGTCCCTAATTATTCCAACAGATACAAGAGCAGCTTTTGCCTTAATAATAAAATCTTGAATTGTATCTGGTCTGTCAGATATGCATCCTGGCGGTACAACTGGCAGAGAATCCTAAAAAACAATTTTTGTCAACGGATGGATTGAAGTCATTCTTTTACTACATTTAGAAATATTAAGAATATCAATATTCATATTTAACATTTACAAAGAAATCATGAAACCTGCTCCATTATTCCCTTGTACATAATCATCAGAGCTCTCTTTCCATAAGCACTATCATAATTGTAAGCACTTAATGTAAGTCCAGCCCTGTACCAGATCCATCCATGTGGTGAGGAACATCATGATATATGCCAAAAGTCATTCATTTAAGCTCATTATAAACAGAAAACAGATGAATCCAACTTACCGGCGGTCCCCTTGAGTTAGAGCACCAAGAGATTCTAATCTCTTAGCAACAATTGATGCAAACCGCCGTTCTCCACCAAGATTAGTAAAGAGTAACCTGCAGAGCATATGCAGGGTCTAAGTTAGGTAGCACATGCGCTGCATGTGGATAGGGCTCCAATGATGAGTGTCAATGAGTGTCATTGTGATCATTTTAAATCAGACCTACAGTGCTGACATCTTTTCTTAGCTTTTAAGGATTTTCATGTGATACTATATTACAATTCACAGCAGAATTATAATCCTTAGCCCAATGCAGACAGCAAACATTTCTTAGGTGTCAAACATCCACATAAGAAACATATAACATGCACACACACACACACAAAAAAAAAAGGAGGTGTCCAGCAAGACAAGCAATGCAAGGAGACAATTCAATGACATTCTCCCCTAACCCTCCCTCCATTTCGTTTCCTTTTTTCCCCTAAGAAAAGGAAAAATAAGAAAAGCTTTAGCAAAGGAAAAAGAAAAGGGAAACAGAATGGTAACATCAAAATCAATGTATTATAGAAATATGGACACTACGGAAATATCAAGGAACTGGGCATGAAAGGGAAGCAAACGAACACTTCTGTGCATTAAAAACTTTAAAATCCTGCTTATTACAAAAACTCAGCGAAGAAAACATTACAAAACTTATGAAGACTCCCCAAAGGCATAGAACGGAAAATCTCTCCAAACATTGCAAACAGCCCACACCACAAAGACCAGTACACCAGACATCGTAAAATATCTCTCATTCAAGCTGCCCCTTGCCCAGTATCCAAAGCATATGAGCCCATGCTTCATTAAAACTCATCCAACTCAACATACTCGTTTAGAATAAAAAATATGCAATTTCCTAATCTTTTATACTCGCTGAGTCCTCACCTCCCCCATTTATTATCAAACAGTGCCTTTTCCACAGGATTCAGTGCAAACCTCTAAAAACTTGATAACTCCAGGCCACTATAATATTTACATGTACTCCTCAATGTTCTGTACTAACTTCTCCTGTTAATACAATTTCTTATTTATCTATACGTATACAAGCATACATATACGCACAAACATATACATATATAAAGCAAGCAAAAAAGTGGTATATAAAACTTATTCACATCTGAAGTGTCATATGACCTGTATTCTGGGGCTGATGCTTGATTTGACCGATGAGTTCTTCCAAACTGCTGAATTGCACGATCAGCACTCCATGGAAGTTCCAGAGTTAGATGAACCCTTCTTTTCTGTTGTTCAAAGGTCAAAGAGCATAGAATGGGAACCAAGAACAACCAATGAAGAATGTAAGTGACATCTAAAACTCAGTCAAGAATAAGATATCTGTAGCTTTCAAGCAGTAACATCAGAACATATAGACAAAGAAAGTCACCAATAAACGAAATGAAAACATTTTCAAATCAGTTTGATGTACCTGATTTATGGCTCTTCTATCTGCCTGCAAAGAAACACCAGCTGATCCAGCTTCAGATATGATAGCAACTAACTTCTTACCATCCATAAAGAGCTGCTTCTCATGCATGTTGACCATCTCCATAGTGACATCCTTTCTAGAGGAATACAGTGGCAATTTAGTTATCATTAATTCTACTTCACAAATAAGATAGTAAGGCAAGCTATACAACTCACGTATTACGAGCCTGATAGGTTACACCTTTCCCACCAGGGGCCCTCACCAGCATGCCTCTCCTTCCTGTCATTTCTGCAACTTTGTCAGGTCCTCCTAGCTGCATATTTAATACAATTATAGCAACGAGAGAGGAGAAATAGATAGCACCAATTGAACAAACATATCCACTAATCTGCATCAATTCAACAAAAAATAATCTTATCTCCCCAATCTGTAGACAGTATCTAGTGCATTTGGAAGCAATGACAGAAGATAGCAGCACAATATAATAACAGATATGTCTTGTTTTAGCAGGATTGCGGTGTCTTCAGTTAAGGAGATATGTGAGACATGAGTTTTTAATCAAAGGTTTCTTCCATCACATCTTCAGAAGAGAATTATTTTTACGTCCTCCCAATGGATTTCAGTTAATAGTTTTTGTAGGAAGGGAATTACAAAGGGTTTGAAAAACTCTCCTAAGCTAGAGATAGTATAGTTTTTTCATGGTTTTGGGAGGACTGCCCGCTGTCCATTTCTGTATTGTTCTCTCTTCTCATCAATAAAGTCATTTCTCCATCCAAAAAGTAAAGGGATATAGATATAACTATTCTGCAAAGGAGGATAAGGAATCATTCTTAAAGATTTTGTTGCAAAAGAATGTACACTTTTTTCATGCTGTCTTGCAGCATTTACAGCTAGTGTTAGATAGGGTAGTTACTTTAGCTTCCTATGGTGTTTCTCTCACAGTTTGTTAAGGTAAGGGTACCTTTGATGGACATGTAGAGATGGCCAGCTTTATTACGTTTATGTTTTCTTCATGCCTTCTCTTTTTCCATCATTAGGATGATATCTTATCATCCAACCATGTATTACTCTCTCCAATTAGCTTATGCTGCAGAACTCTAATTCGGCGTCATCATCACTTCTTTCATACCATGAACAATCAAATTTTATAGAAGATGGAAAGAAAAATCTTCTAAGTCGTAACCACAAATTTTGAATGCTCAGATTGCTCTTCACAGCTAGTACCTGAATAGAACATCAAGGAATGTCTGCAATACCCCAACCTTAAGTCACTCACAAGATTTTATATCCCACTTTTGAAGAAGGCCATCCAATTACACCCAGACAATTACCAATATACCTCACCAAATGGCAATCATCCAAATTGCTTCACTCTTTACTTATAAAACAAATCATATTACAACTAGAGATCAGCTAGATGATGAGTAAGCTCCCTAGACCAATTAAATTATTTGTTTCATCAAAGAAGAAATTTGGTTACAGAGGTTGGGGAAGAGAAGGAAAGAAGGAAAATTAGCAGAACAATGACACTTGCCAACCCATCAGCATATCCAACAATGAAGCTCAACTAAATTAGCCACTAACAGAAACCTGTCCTTGTTCAGTTTACTACATAGAGATCTAGATGATAGTATAGAACACAGCTAAAAATTGAAGGCAAAGGATATTATCTTCAAATACAAACTTTATCCTTCAACAAAAACAGTCAGTCCGTGAAGGAATGTAGAAAACTTGAAATTATTTTTCCAGCATACACAGATAAAACAGTAAGTCCATGAAGGAAGGTAGAAAACTTCCGCTTATATTCAACAATCTGCAGTTGTTTAAACTTAAAGTAAACCTTTACTAAAACATCAATGATTCCCAGCAACCACATATATTTAACTTTCAACATGAGCAAGGATCCAAACTCACAGTATAAACATGCTAATTTGATCTCTCCACAACAACCAAGAAAAGCCAGTATATATTTACTACATCTCCATTCCATCTTTATATCTTTTCTACATGCACTCCTAACATTCTGTTTGGAACTCTTGATCGTTCTTGGCCTATAAGCCTCAATAGATAAGCTGAAATACTGCTCAAGATGCATAAATGCGACTATGTTTCAGTAAATATATTTTGTACCACAGTAATTGCTCATTCTTGTTTCCTTAGTTACAGGGCTACAAGTGACCAATTATTAGACTTGATATGCAACTTTTGTTTTGCCAGCAAATTTTAGATTGGCGTATGATAAACAGTAAGGCTATTGTTGTTGTTGTAGTTGTATGATAAACAGTAAACAAATGCCCAAGAAAGGAAGTTGTGCAGTTAGAGAGGAAGGTGAATGTAAACATGTTTTCCAAAGTAATAAGTCTGTCAATTAACATGTGATCTCTACCTGATCAGTAATATCATCTAGAGGATTATTTGGAAGATCCAAAGAACGAATAATCTCTAAAATTTTTGTCTTGCGCTCCAGGGCTGCATCATACCTGTAATAAATTTACAACGCATTCATCAGTGTCTCCTTTCTCTTTTCTTGTCCACATTTTTCACTTGAGTCATTATAATGCCCTGTGATTTCCTCTTAATAAATTTATTCAAAATATAAGGATAGCTGATACCATCACAACTAGAACACTATAAGATATTCTTCTGTACTTATGCAGCACCACTCAGTTTGTGCATTGGACCAAACAAATAGAAACAGGCAATTTGATTGGCAAATAATACATCTGCACTAATGAGACCCCGATCAAAAAATCCCAACTAGATACACCATGCGTGCCCAAGAATTCCCACAAACAGACCCACAAACCTCAGAAGAAAATTGTGTAAATTATCAACCTCTTCTGGAGTTCATTTATGTAGGCTTGTCTTTTTTGAAGATATTCATCTGTTTTTTCCTTGCACAAATGACATGACCATTCTTCAGGGACTAAATCATTAACTGGGGGCACCAAGCATGCTGAATGGACAAATTTACCACAGCAGGAACACTTGAGCAATGTTTTACTTCCCTGCAGGGAAAAATAACAAGTAATTCCAGCAATTTCTAGAATCAAAATAGTTTAATAATAAATGTGGATATAAAAACAGAAAATTACCTCGTCCATATTGCAAATCTCACATATCTGAAATTCATCATCAGAGCCAGTAGATTCAACAGCAGAATCAGCTGCATTAACCCAGTCAAAATAATAAAACGTATGAGTAGATATCAAATTTGTCTTCCAAGACTATCATATTTCACACATCAGATTTGAATATAAAGATGCCACAAAAGACAAGGATGGGGAATTTTATTTATTTAGATTTAGATTTAGATTAAAAAAAATTAATTAAGACCAAAAAAAGGGATAAAAATGCAGAGGATTATGTATACTCCCATCAAAACAAAATTAAGAACAGGAAAAAAAAAACATAAGAGGAACAAGAAGGTTGAACATAGCAGTGCTGCCCAGTCCCTTTTCCAACCCAAAAGAAACACCCCCTTAAATAATCCTAGAGCCTAACACCAACAAGATGCTTCAAACAAAATCATTATCAATAGATCGTTCTGGGACAATGAAACAACCCTAGAAAAACCAGTAATCTTTTCTAGCCAAATATTCCAAATTATTGCATAAACCACGCATTGCCACAAAGCCCTACCATACTTTGTACAGCCAAATTTGAAACATCTAAGATGAGTCTGCTCTAAATCCTGAAGACAAACCCAATCATCAACAAGATAAAAAATAAACAATATAAGAAGTGGACATAAACAGTGCAACTTATTTCAAGTTCCATGCAAATGTATGAGATCCACTCTAATTCTCAACAAAAAGCCCAAACTTATTACACAAGCAAATAGCCACTCAATAATGTAAAACAGAAGAGCTCCAGTTTCTGCAGAAATCATGCGCATAATATAAAATTTAAGATGCAAAGCTATTACGTTTTCTAATATGCAATATGTCATTTACGTAATTCTATTGAAAATGGCATTTAATCAGTTCCAGTGTGGCCTAAAGGGTGAAATAACCAATGATGGGAGGAACATATTCCATAAACAATGAAATACATCGCACAAATAACAAAATAAAACTGAAATCATCACCAAATAAAAAAAAAAAAGAGACAATGTATTTATTGCCAAGAGGAAACGAAATATTTAGTCTTGAAATCAAATACATAAGTTTGCCCCAGACAAACATTTTTTCAAACCAAAGTGTTGATATAAAACTGTCAAGCACCATTCTTAGCAGCTCTTAAAACAAGGTTAAAAATAGCCCCCCCCAAGAAAAATAGAAAATACCAAACTAATCCAAATGGAAATGAATGAGTCTTACCCAAGACCATTTTAATTTTTTTTGGGCGCACGACAGACAGGATTGCTGACTATTAATATACAAGATAAATGTACATGACTTATACCCATGCAGCACATATAAAATTACAAAAAGAGAATAAATAAAAGGACAAGCAAACAATTTGATGGTCATTAACCAGTAGGCATGAAATAATGGTTTCTTTAAATAAAATACCATATTAATAATTAATAATTATAGCTATACATTATGTGAAATATTATATTTTTAAACCAATGACTGAGACCAAGTTTGTAATAAAGCAATATGAAAAGGGGCTTAATGCATACACATTGGAAGCAAGACATAGAAGCAATGGTAGATACACAAGATTCATCAAAATTTGTTTTGAAGACGCTCACTTTCAGATTCTTCATCACTCTCAGCATCACTTGGAGGTTGCCACTTGGCTACTTTTCTAACCCTTCGTTTTACAGAAACACCGGGAGATGCTGAGTGCCTTTTCCTTTGGAGCTCCTTTACACCATCCTCCCCTATCATTGAAACACAGAAGAACATCTAAATGCATAACAATGATATATAGAGAAGCATCTAGTGAAATAAGGCCCTAAAATACCTGGGAGAAGTTCAGGCTTTTCTGGCAATGGATAATTTTCTTCCACAAATTTTAGCAGCAATTCTCGAGGACCAGAAACAAAATCATCAAGTTCAGAACCCTATCAAAAACAATAAATAACAATCAAGTCACAAAGTTGAGATACAGAAAACAATATTGCTTTACATGGAAATAAAACAAAACCAAAATACACACATATTTTGTCACAGCTTCCTCTGTCCTTGCTTCTCCAGTACTCTGAAGGCCAATGACAACACACTTATCTTCCAGTAATGCTTGCTTTGCAAGTTTCACAGCAGCAGGGACTTTGGCAGACATACACATATGTCTAAAAAAACGCTACAGCATTACAATGCAAAATAGGAAAAAAGAAGAATCAATAAATTATTCATTACACATCTAAAAGACATAATATAAATGCATCTTTTAGGCAGTACCACAGTAGCATCCATACAAGATCTAATACCTGATGGCTTGCCCAGTATAATCGCCATAGCTGACTAGAACTAGGTTTCTCATTATTTAGGAAGGCACTGGCTGACATCAATTCCACTCGCAATTCTGCCCAAAATTCTGCTGCCTTTTTGTACATATCCTAAGAAATTGATACAAATAAGAAGATCGTCAGATAAGCATGTGAATTAAAAGGATAGGTAAATATAAAACTTGCAATCAAGAAAACTATACATTCCGTGATAACATAAAAAGGATGAGAACCAGTCTGCTGCAAAGAGATCATCCAGAGAAAGATGCAAGACACATCTCTACAATGTAAACTAACAATTACTTTCTCTTATTATATACATGTGCAGAATTAACAGCCTCAGTCAGTCAAGGGCTCCAGTGCAAAATAAGCAGTTTCTCAACACCCAAAAGTCCCAAACAGTCAATGTAATCATGGATTTTCAATTTAAACAATAATGGGGAAAAACGATAAAAGACCTCTGCATGATATTAATGAAAACTAAGACAGAAAACAAAGAAATCAAAAAATACAAAAGCAATTCAAGATAATCACGTACATAATTCAACATGCATGCAATATCTTCCTTATAAAATGCTGATATCCTTATAAAAAGAAGATTGACACATTTCCATGCAAAAAATGATGCTTAAGTAGAGTAACAAAAAATCTAATGACTTCATACCATTTCAGACCACTAACAAACAGTTTACCAGAACAGGAACCCTGTTTTCTTCATCTTACTCAATACTGATGTAGTGTTCTTTACTTTAGAGGATAGCAAAAAAGTTAAGTAAATCTCCATAATTATTTCTTTTGTAGGAAAAAAATCAGGTACAAGGGAGGGAAATCATTTGTGAAAGCAAAGAAATCAGAGTTTCCTACCATCATTTCATCTTCTAATGGTGCTTCAATAACTTCAAACTCAGCACCCTTGTAGCTAAGTGTTCGACATAAATACATCCCCCTGAAATGAGAAAAATGATGCAAAAGAAAATACCCTTAATAAACATGTGAGCATAATTAGGCTGAGGCCCAAGGGCACATGTCTATGTGGAAATATCATAACCTTGCTTTCATGTCCATCGCAACTAGTTCGAGTGCTCCAACACCCCCTCTATCAAGAGCACCTGCATGCGTAAATTTCCCATGAGAATTTGTTTATTTTAAACATTTGGAGTAAAAAGTATTTCAGAAAAGAAAAATAATTATTATTGATTCATGGCAGTAGGTATACATTTATTTATAGATAGTTAGCCACGCATAACCAGCTAATCTATCTAAAAAAACAGGAGCTAAAATCACTAACGAGTCAAAATAAAAATAAGCTATCATGACTGATGGATAAAAACTGCAAATAAGAAATAAATAAATGACGATGCTAATATGGGCCTAAACTAGGGCTTCACTGAACTCCAACACATTTAAATTGAAATTTCTGAACAATGACAGTTCCAGGATTGACTAAAATTGTGTACAGCGGAAAAAAAAAAAAGGAAGAAGGGAAGAATTATGAAACCCTAAAAATACATTATCAACAAAGCACATTTCCATCATAAAAAAGGTTGCAGAAGCAAGCAAATGAACAAATCAAGATCTAGCAATAGAGATACACACAAATTTATCATATTAATGAAAAGAAAAGGGAAACTAAATATTTGGAAACAAAGATCACTGGCTATAATTATATTTTAAAAAGAAAAATAAAAGACAAAACATTACCTAGAAATTCACGGAAATCAGCAAAGGAAGTCCCAAGTCCCCAAAGACCAAGTCGAACCATATAACCCATATTGCGAGGTTCAGATGCACCAGTAGCTGAGCAATAGACAACACGAGCTTCAGGTAGTCGATCCTGTGAAATTTGAATGTAATTGCTTAGAGAAAACTTGTTTACTATCCACTAATTCAATGCCTATTGTTGTAGATAATATTGACCATATGAATATATTAATTACAGCCGGAAACAGTATTTAAATAAAAGTATGACAGAGGGAGGAGGGAGGGCCAAAAAGTGGTAGAGAAAAAGCCTATGCCAAAGTTGTCACACAACTTGACAATATTGATAATAGTTGAGGAATGTAAACGTAGAATTCTTTAGAATAACTTGGTAGAAAGAAATTATGTAATCCTTTCTGCAGGATTATCATTCCAGACCATACAGATCATGCAAACTCAACGAAGTTACCAAAAAGTTTAGGCTAGAAACTGGCGCAAAAAATATAAAATGAAAACAAAAACATATACTTTCCATGGTTTACTAACCATATCAACATAAAATTGAAGTTGTATCATTTTAAGAAAAGGAGAAGTAATACTAGAAACATTTTCCCATTATTTTAAGAGATTTAGCATGAAGAACAAACCTGAATATCAAGCACTGCTTCACCTGTTCGTGTTGGCTGACTTCCAGATTCGGGTACCAAATTTTTTGCTTTGTGACACTACAATGAAACCATAGATCCTTAGCAAGAAATGACAGAGAAAGAGTAATTGAATCCAAACAACACTTAATTTATCACTTAATAAAAAATTGGAAATAGCAGTTGACATTACAAAATATTTCATTAGAAAGAAGTTTCATGCCTCATCAAAAATGACAAGACCATCAAATCCCGGCCCACACCACTGCACAAGCTGTTGGAGACGAGAGCGACCTTTCTCAGATGATGCTATGAGGCTATTGTATGTCAAGAAAACAACTCCCTCCCTGACCCCAACAGACTTCGAATCAAGCTTAGAATAAGGCAGTTTGTTCAAAGCATGCACTGGATAGATGAAAGAAGAAAAAGATAAATGCATAATATTGTTGTTTTTCAATTTGTAAACATGCACTGGATAAGTGAAAAAAAAAATCTTTTATTGTATCTACAATAAACACAAACATTTTTTCATAAAAAAAAAAATACAAAAGAACACTTCTCAAAAGAAGACAGCATATCAACTGAAAAACAGTAGACAATTGGACAATAGTATAATTTCTCTACTCATAAAGTAAAATAAATAGGAAACCAAATAAATAGGAAACTAAGGCAGTATATAGTAACAATTTAACAAACTAATTTCAATTTTGCTTAGTGAGGCCCTCAAAAGAGGTTGATCGATTCAAATTTTTCCCCTTTCTGCTTTCTTTTGGTGAAAAAATTGACTTTAAAGGAATCTCTACTTGTAAATTAGCATTTCCAAACAATGAAAGGAATGACATATACAAAACAGAAATGCCATAAACTATAATTTTCACCAGCAAAGAGGAGAGATATCACACAAGAAATTCTGAGTTTAGGTATGTTACTACCTAGTTTTAACAATTTTATCTTTGCTGCAGCAAACTTGTAACTCGTTTCTTCTAATAGCTACAATGGGATGCTGTTAAAATTCCAATTCTAAATTTCTAATAGTTATCATAAAAATTGAGAAAGTTATCCATAACTTTTTTAAACTATCATAAATGAGAAGGTTACAAATTTTTCCAATATTACTTGTTAAATTTTGGTATTACAAACTAGCCTTAATAATTTAAAATTTGTCACAATAAAATTGTAACTGAATGAAATGGGTATTTCGTTCAACACAAGTCATATTTTAGATCCTTTGATCTATCAAAATAAATAAAAATATAAGTCCCTGGGAATAGCCAACTTAGCTTCCTAGTCCCTATCAACAATTTCCCAAATAAATATGCCACAAAACAATTAAGAATAGTATCTGAGTGCACTGACAAATATACCTTCAATGCAAGTTGCACATACATCATCCAAGTCTCTTCTGGCATCAAACTTCAAGTCAGAACCAACAGAAATCCACCTGTGTAACATCATTGAAACATGGCAAAGGCATAAAAAATATTACTCATCGTATATAACCCAATATCAAGTAAAATGACAAAAAAGCAAGCACACATCCTGAAGCAAAGGCATATGAATGCATCCTAGGAACTATTGTTTATCACAATACACACACACAACAAAGATGTAAAACTGCACATGGAGAATATGATGGTGTGACCTAAACTTACAGTGCTTTTCTCCTTCCATGGTGCCAGTTCTCCCATATTAGCCCTGCAATTGTTCGACCTTTACCTACACCAGCTCCATCCCCAATAAAGAATCCTCCCCTGGCACCATTGGGTAAGTGTTGAAGATGCCTCTGTCATGGAAACCAACATCATACACAAGAAATCCAATCTAACACTAATCATTATCAATTATGTCAACAAAGAAACCTGACAAGCATAGACCAATGTCTCAATTTGCAAGCATGACAAAGCATTTGAACTTTCAAGATCATCTTTAATTTTTGGATCATAGGTAGGCTCAGGGGGCTGCACCGCAGACAAAGACGATGTTTCCACAACAGGATCTGGGTGTGAAGGTCCAATAGATACTTTTGGTGGCCGCTGCATCATACAAAATTTTAATACCACTAAAATGTATGTCCACAACTTGACATAACAAGTACATTGTTAAATTGGCCAAGAAAAATTTCTAGCATAAAATGCTCCCCAAAGGAAAGCTATAGAACTCACATAATCCATAAACGTTTCTCCAACCAGTCCACCTTCATCTTCATCACGCTCCACTTCAACAGCTAACTGAAATATATAGACATAAAAAAACAAAAGTATAAATACAATAAGAACAGTGATGGAACTCAACCCAAGAATTCTTATTAATCAGATTATAATCTTGCCAGAGTAAAGGTCAAAGCAAGAAAAGCTACAATTCTGGAAACACAAAGGAAAGCATACTAACACAGCAGTACTGGTTCCTAGCAATTCGAGAGTGCGAGACTCTCCACACACGACCTCACTCACCTTACTATCTTATTTGTACTCCCCTCCTCTAGCCTACTCCCTCTCTCACACACACATCCCTCACATTCATGTGACTCAGCTTTGGCCCATTACTAATGGGCCCATCAAATGGTAAAATATACAAACAACAGTTCTTGATTTAAAAAAATATAAAATAAAAGAAAAGCAACAGCCCAGGAATTGCTGGCATATGACAAGTAATACCCCAATAAGGGGCAGCAGAAAAAAGAACAGCCAGATTTTGAAGTTCAAAAGAATCAATACAACAAAGAATTAAACAAGAGAAAAAGCCAGCCCAGCATATTAAGCTATCGTGACTGACTCCTACACTTTTATTAATATTAACTCCAAAAAAGAAAAAGAGAAAAGAAAACCAAGTGCCTTTTTGACTGGAACAAATGCTCAATACTTTACATCCTGCTACTCACTTCATATTCTTTATAATCCTCAATAAGTTACTACTTGTCAAAAATCTCTGATAATTTTCCGAGCAACTCACAGTGCAAAAAGAAATCATTGGTAGTTTCCTAACTCTTGCAACAAGATAGTACTACCGTGTATTAATCCTACTGGGCATTGTTCTCAAACAAAATTACAACCATAGAAGGAGCTTCAGCCTTCCAAGTTGCAGGGTCAGTCCATATCTGTAGATAAGGAGAACAAGAAGGAAATCACAACTATCTACACGAAAGAGGAAAAACATATGGCCTGAGCAACCCAATAATGTGTGTACATAAATGCGACACATCTTCCGTGCAAGGTGCTGACTATTTTATAGAAAGGCAGCTAACAATTTGAATTCCATTGTTTCAATGATGTTGGTCCTTCTTCCATTCTAAAACATGAATATCTGAGCATTTGATATCAGGGATATCCCAAGGTATTAAACAGAGAAAGACAGAGAAGGCTGGTTCTGAGATAATAAAATTTTTATTGGAAGCCGCTCCATACATGCTGAGGCAGGCATCCATACAATACCTACTTTACCCCTAAAAAGATAAAATTCCACGCAAGGGATTAACCAGAGATATCTGAAAAAATGACAGAGAAACTGAATGATGAAATTGACTAGCTCAATTGATTTTGCCATATTCTACAACTACTCCATCCGAGTAAAGCTAGTTCATCACTGTTAGTATCTTTTACTTATTAACTACCGTCGCAAGTTAATGCATATGCTTTCAATAACTTCTTGCAAGTTACATTCTGTAACTAATAATAAATGCTACCCCCACGCAATTAAGCCAGAATCAAGCACTCCACACAGCACAAGACTCTATGATTACCAAAATATATTCTTCCCAGGTAAGTAGTAGCATAATTTTCGTTCACCAGTTCGTAACATTTAAATTTGATCAAAATAATTTTGCCGAGCCAGCATTATTAGAGTACTAAGAGTAATAGAAGGAAACCAGACCTCGTTAACTTCTTCTGGTGGAGGCCCAGAAGGGAAGAACTGCTTGACCTTTGAGATATCGACGGCGAGGTCAACCCCGCATTGCGGGCAAGCGAACCGTGCGAGGCCATGAGGGACATTGAGGATGGCCTTGCAGCTAGCACAAGGAAGCTGGATCTTAGTGGGATCAATGCCATGTGCCGGCACGGGCGACTGCTGCGACGACGGAAGAGGTAAAGGCGGGTGATGAGACGGTTTCTGGTGGGCCCTACTCATAAGCTCCGGGGGAAGCATCTGCGGCATTCGACAGGTGGGGCAAGCGAACTCTGTGAGTCCTGGTGCAACCGTCAAGATCATGCGGCAACCGGCGCAGCGCACTTGCACGCCTTGCCCGGCATGGGCCGGCGGCGGGGCGAACGGCGGCGGAGGCACCGATGGCTGAGTCATTGTTGGAAACTGTGGAGGAATCAGTGAGAGAGAGCCTCGGTGCTAGAGCGTCTCGTTGGAATTTGGGTGGGAAATTCTGAGGTTCGGAGAAGAGGAAACGTTCGAAAGGGCTTTTGTCGGAGTGATTTTGGTTTGTTTGGCGGGCAAGGACTCTCACACAGACACTCTCTCTCTTTCTTGCTTCTCACTTCCCTCTCTCTTCCCTCCTTCCTGATCGGTTGGTTCTGGTGAAATGAATGAAAGCCCCAGTCATTAAAAAAAATGAAATTAAAGCCCAATGGATTTTTGCCAGCTGAGCCTGAGACGACCCTGTTTGATGTTTTTTGGGCTTTTACTTTCTGGCTTACAAGCTTGAGATATGTTCACGTGATAAATGGTAAAATCATAAATTAGTCGTTCACCAAAAAAAAAAACAGTCATAAATTAGTTGTACACCCGCGCTTAAAATCTATGATGATTTTTTTTTTCCGGCTGAAGCTAAATTTATGATCTATGAGTATAAATCTAGAATCTACTAAAAAAATTTATATTTTAATTTTAAAATTAGAACATAATAAATCATAATTTTTTGTCTTCATTGTTTTTTTTTGGGTATACTTTTATCTCCAATGATTTGATGGCTTGATTAAATGAGAAATATGTATTATTTTGACAACATTATCAATTATTTTGACATGTCTATGTGACACCAGTGCATTGAAAATAATAAATGGAAAATTCAGACATAGAGATTAAAACTTAAAAATATGATTAAAATATTATCATATGGAGCTTTGTAATTTGATTGGATTTTTTTTTGTCATTTTAAGCTAGTCCACTTATTTTCTTAAAGAACGCATGGTTATAATTTTTTTTAATTTTCACTCTTAACTAAGGTGTTTTCATTTTGATTTTTTTAATTTGATAATTCTATCCCAAAGTATTTAATTTTTATTGGCCTGAATAGTACTTTTTCGTCACTTAAAAACCAAGCAACCTAATATGACTTTTTGGAAATCAACTAGTATTACTGAAAAACCAAGCACCCATCAAAATCAGTCTAGCAACAAGCAAGCAAAAACGCACCAACAAATCAAACACTCAATAAAATACACAAAGTAAAAACACAAACAGAAACAGAGAAAAACTAAAATCAACTCATTCCTAGGAACATGCTCCTCAACCTTCAAAAAGTCAAAATAGGAGCCAAAGAGGATGGAAGTCTTTTAATCCGCCCCAATGACCACATCCTCAGCTAATGTTGTTATGAGGAACCGGATCTTTCCTCAAGAATAAGAAGCACATATTGAACCAGAATAATTAATTGCACTAGCCAGGCACACAATATGCAATTATGAGACATAATGGCTCAAAGCAAGACCAAACAAATAGACAAGTGAGGACCTGGGTGAAAAAATATTTCTAAACCAGGTTCTTTATTGAAAATTCTCAATTATTATAATCTGAATTCTTAAGTTAAGAAAACCAAATTTTCAGTTGATCATCTTGATTTAAAAATATTTTTTCTTTCAGATCCTTAATTGACTTTTTCTCAGCAATGAATTTCAATAACTACCTCATGCCCTCACTGTAATTCTTCAGCATAAAGACAACTTTATTTAAAATTAAAGCTTGTTTGATTTTAAGTTTATAAATTTAAGTCACAATAAAATGAATTTGGAATAAAAGTAAGTTTGTTATAATGTATTTATGTTTAGTTATTTTTTATTATAAAAATAAGTTTGATAAATTGATTGTGAGATAAATAAGTTTGTAAATTTAAAAGTATCTTTTCCAACATATTAATCAAATGTTGATTTAGAGATAAAAGTAAATTTATATAATGAGACTTCAAATCATGCCACATAATTTTTTATCTAATATCAATTTACAAATCCACATTTGAAGCACGCCTCAACCATATGAGCTGAACCACTATCTATTAACATACCCCTATCTTGGCCAAAAAAAAATCCCCCTATAATTCGTTAAATATGTTTAAAGCAGTGCTATTAAAATTGGAATGGAACGGCTAGTTTGAATTATCAAACTGGGAACCGGTGCCTAGTCTGGTCCAATAAAGAAGATTGAGCGAATTCAAAACTGGTTAAGAATCAGTGGAACTAGCTATGAATCGGTAGAACCGATCATGAAGCCGTTTGAACCAGTTCCATTTTTTAAAAATATTTTTTAAGTTTTTAAGATTAAATGACATCATTTTTAATACAAAATATTTTTTATATATTATAATATTATATAAGTATTATTATGATATATAATTATAAAAAATTATATATTTACTTAATAAATAATATAATAATAAATTATTAATTTATTATTTTGAACTCAATATGATTAGGGATGAATATTAACTTATTTATTTCTAAATGTTGAATTATAAAACTTATTAATAATTTATTTGTGGTGAATAATATATTAATAAAACTATTCTCATAGTAATAAAACAGAAAACACTGTCAACAAGCGTAAGTTTCTAATTTTTTCCTATGAGATTTAGTGGTCATAGAAGAAAATCTTGAAATATCATCCATATATGGTGCAAAATGAACAGCGACAATACTATTATGACATCCATATCCCAAATTCCCTTTATGAGAAGTTCTGTCCGACTTAAAACCAATTATCAAACCAAATCGCCCTGCAAGAGCAAATGGACAAAATAAGAACAAATGATCCGATGCTTTTGTTGATGAACCACTAAAGGCACACACCTCAATGACTGGGATTGTATTTGCTAAGCAACCTCTCTTGAATCAAGTGTGGATAATAAATTAATATTCCATTGCCTGCAGTGCCAAAAAAAAAAACTTAGTTTGTAACAGTCTATCATTTATCCTCGGTATCTTTGGGAAAATTAGTTTCTATTACTGACAGGGATATTCTTGATCACTAAAAAAATCATAATAATTTAACAAAGAACTTGACTATTTGAGTCTTTAAACACTCAATAAGCTATGCTGGCTAGTGAATAATGATGCAGCAGCACTTTACAAAAGTCATAGTGGAGGGATTAGGAGAGCACTTTACAAAAGCCTTGAGTGGCAAGCACGGTCCCTCACATGAATTTAGATGCTTTACCACTAAGAAAAGATATAAGAGAAGACTCGTTAGAGCAACTTCCTTTTTTGATATGGAGTAGTATTTGTTTTTTAATTTGTTAAGATTATAGATTTGTTTTCTATATTCCAAAAATATGCATAAATTATAGTAAGAATTCAAGTTATGACCTTCATACTTTCAAGTTTCACGGAATCCAGCAAACATGCAACGGAGAGTCTCTCTAGAACTGTTCGTGTTCTGCTTTTATAAAAAAACCAAAAAGCTCATACAGAATAGAAAGAAAATCATTATTACTTAAATTATCAAATCTAGCACTATTTTTTTTTTTACCAAATAGATTTATGAGATTGAATAAAACCACTTATCGTGAATAACAATCCAAAACTCCTTCCCTCTGACTTATATAAATCTAGCACTATTCATAGTTTATAAATACTGTTGATTCAATCTCAAGTTCCATGCCTTTCTTTTTATTTTTTATTCTTTCTCTATATATTTTACTATTCAGTTCATTCAATATTTCTTGCATATTTTAATAAGATTTAAATGTTAGAAATGTAAGTATAAAATTCTGAAAATTATTATCTCTCCCATAGAGAAATATGTGTAGTTTGAATTTAAAAAAAGAAAAACTTTAAAATGGTTTGCATAATTTATGTTTTACTTTATATAAAAATTATATAAAATATAAAAAAATATGTATGGAAAAACCATTTGGATTGAAAAGCACAGAGCACATGATGCTTATCATATATATAGACTGTTTGATGTGCTTATTATAGATCTGGACTGTTTAGATTAAAATTAAACAATTCAGATTTAATTTAATTTTATTATTATATTTTTATTTTATTAGATGAAAAATATAAAATAAAGACAATTTTATAATTAATATTTTAAAAAAGTGTTATCATTTAAAAAAAAAATTATATCCAAACCGTTTAAATTGAAATTGTGCGGACTAAATCTTACTACAATCATGATTACCAAGTGATGATCAGTTGTCACTTGGCATGAAATGAAATTCCTTTGGATTGATATGGATTGATTAGTCGCTTTTATTATAATAAATAATATTTTATCTAATTTAAAATATAAGTGTTATTTAACTAATTATATAGAATCAAAAAAAATAATTTTAGTTATTAAATTTATAAAACATATATTATTTTTTAATAATATTCTTATTTAATATGTTATATTTAAAGTTTTCTATCTCTTTTATATTTAATAGTATATATAGATAAAAAAACATTTAATATACTCACTCAAGTGATATTTTGTATGAAAAATTTTTAGTCTAAAATATAAGGTATTAGATATATTTTTTTATTTTATTCCTATTTTTAATATTTTATCTCTCTTAATTTATAATCTTATAATAATAATAAAATAAGGTATTTAATAAAGATAAAATAGAAAATATGATTATTTTTTTACATTAATTTTAATTAAAAAAATAATTTTCTTAATATGTGTATAATTAATATAAAATATTTTATAACGTGAATTGAAATTATTTTGGGACTTATATTTAAAAAAATTTAAAAAAAAAACTTATATTTTATAGTGAGAGAGAATAATAAAGGAGTATATATCTGGATTTATGATATGTTAATATAATCTTTGATGATTTGATGAGGAATTTTAGAATTTGTTTGATTCTGTTTCTGAAAATAGTTTTTCTGTTTTTAGAAATAAAAAATTCAAAAAACTTATTTGATAAATCTATTTTTTATAAACTGTTTTGAAAAATAAAAAAAATAATAGAAAACTCAGAACACCTTTAAGATGTTTTGTAATTTTTATTCTGAAAAAAACAAGGAAAAGTGAGAAACATCCTCATGATAAAATTATAAATTTTGAATAACCCATTTATTACTTACTAGTCATAATTTTTAAAATAATTATTTAAATAAATTTTTTTATTTTCTTATTTTTAAAACTTAATTTCAAAAATAATTTTATAAAAATATTCTTCTCATATCAATAAAATAGAAATCACCGTCTTTAAATTACTTGACCTAACGCACCCTTATTTTCCGTTAAGCCCTCTCCACGGGACAGAGCTCTTATCTGAAGCCACCAAATTCGGCTTTCGGAATCTAGTTCTCGGCCTCCTGATTAAGCCAATCAGAAGAACAAACACACCGAAACAAGAAACAGAGAAAGAATCTGATTCTTCCTTCTCTCTCAGACAACGCGGCTTCGCTTTCTGTAATTTCTTGAGGTATTTCGCTTCTCTTGCTTTCTAGTGTTTTTATTTCTGTGTTTCTGGACTAATCAGATCCAAAACCACGATATTTATTCAAATTTTCCGAGAAATTGCAAGTTGAAGATGCGATGGGCAACGTCTTTTTTAAAAAGCGTTACGGTCAATTTTCCAGAAATGATAAAGCGGAACGCCAAAGAGGCATCTCATCTGACCTGAGGAACCGAACAGTGCGTCAGCTTCTACGGCCACAGCCAGAGCAGCCACCGCCGCCGCTGCCGACGAAGATGTCGAAGAGCCGGAGTTTCGGTAAGCAATCGTCGGGAGGAAGCTCCGTCCTAGAAAGGAAGGAATCTGCGAAGAAGAAATATGCTCTGATTCCCGATCACTTCAGTACCCTAGAGCAGGTTTGATTAACTTCCTTTGAAAATTTTCATTGGTCTAACTGTCATTTACCTTTGCTGCTATTGCGTTGCTTTTTTTTTTTCCCTCTTCCCTTCTGTTAAAAATTATCCATTTGAAACTGTCAAGTGAGTGAGCACCATCGGAGAAGAGCTGAGTAATTCGCAATTTCGCAGAAGGAGGGTGGAGGGAATGAAATTAAAATAAAAATCAAATAGAAAAAAAAAAGGTGTCACGGAAGTTTGAAAATTGAAACTAAGGCTTTGGTTCAATCGAGGGATAAGAGGGAAGAGAATTGGAGGAACCTGGCGGAAAGGAAATTGGAGGGATATTAATGTAGGGGATTGAGGGGAAGGGGATTGTAGGAATTTTAAAATTTTTTTATTTGGTAAGATTTGAGGGGAGAAGATTTGAGAAATTTTAATGAAATTTTATTTGTTTTAGGGGTAGTTGAGTTATAAAACTCAATTTTTTTAAAAAAAAAAAACTTATATTGAGGTGAAGTAATAAAGAGATTAAAGGAACCTCCAATACTCTTTAATTTTATGAAAAATAAGTGGGGAATCCTCCAAAATCTCCTCCCCTTCCTTTAAATTTTTTTTAATAAATTCCAACCAAACAGTGTATAAAGGTCAGACATACTTCTTATATATTTTATATTAATACCGATAATATCCATTTTTTTTGCTAATAATAATATCGATTTTGATATTAATTTGACGTTGTTACTTGTATAAAAATAATAAAACATATAGAAAGGTAATAATTAAAAAAGTTCTTTTATGTAAATATTGAATGATATTCAAATTCAAATTTTAAAATTAGAAAAATCACTTGGTTATCTAAAAAATTTCTAAATAAACACTACTTTCTTAGTTCTCATTTATAAAAAAAAATATTTTATGATATTAGAAAATTTTTTTAGTGAGTTAAAATTAATTAATTTTTCTTATTTTTTAATTTTTTTAAAAATTATTTTCACTTAATTTAATGATAATTTAAGTTATTAATATATATAAATGAGGGATAGTTTTTAGAAAGAAAAATTTAATATATCATTAATTTTTTTTCATTTATATTTAGGATCTGAGAAGAAATTTTTTCTAATAAATAAATAGGAATAGGACTCTAGGTAGTAATACACTAGCGGTGGATTAATTAAAGATAAAGTTTGATAATAAATTTTAAACTATATATACACCTATTTATTTTCAAAATGACGAAATTCTCAATATTTCCTAAACTTCTGAACACAGTGAAGTTCACGGGCTTTAAAATTAGTATTAGTATTAGTATTATGTTAAAAGTAAATAACTTTTTGTACAATTGTTGGCACAATTTTTTTTTGTACAATAAGTTTAAATAATAATCTTTTTACGAAAAATTTAATTTTATCAGTATATATTAAATTAAATTGAAGATTAATATATATTAAATATACAAAAATGATCAAATCTTAAATTGTTTTCATTAATTATTCTCTCTATACTCTCTTTTGTGTAAAATATAAATCTTATTTGATTAATTATATAGGAGCTCAGGAATGTATTTTTATTCATTAAATCTATAAAAAATATATATTATTTTTCTATAATATTTCTGTTTAATGTATTAAATTTAAGGTTTGTTATTTTTCTTATATTTAATTATTGATAAAGATAAAATAGAAAAAATATTTAATGTTTTAAAAATTATTAAATGAGACTTATATTCTAGATAAAAAAATTTTTTTAAAAAAATTTATATTTTGAAATGGAAAAAATATTTGCTTAGAAAATTATTAAGATTTTGTTTAGATATAAAAAAAAAATAGGAGTGAGACAAAAACTAGAGTAAAATTATCCAAGAATCAAGTCAAAAGTCAAAAGGTTGTTTGAGTTAACTCATATTTTTTCCTCCAATTTTTGTCACCTTCTAATTTTTTGGGAAAAAACATTTTAGGACCTTTATAGTAAAATATTGATAAATAAATAGTATAAGTTAAAAATTCAGTTGACTCGAGTTGAGAATTTAGTTTATTGAAATACTAAATTTTTAAACCGGATTTTTGAAAGGGATTATTTTCATATGGAGGTCTTGAAATGTTTTTTTCCTACTTTTTTTCCCACCCGAAATGAAGGGTAAAGCAAGTGGAGCAGATGGTAATGCACGTGTTTGTTGGACCAACTTGCATTGAATGTTTGTCGCTCAAATGTTCTCACTGAATTAAAGGTGGTGTTTACCACTTGCTCAATTGCTTAGATATTTGTGAAGTGAAGACTATGAAAGTCAAGCTGCATTAGGGCCCGATATGAGAGCTTTCTATTCAATGCGATTGCAATTTTTAATATCCGAACTCCTTAAATTTGAATTTAAATTATATTAACCGCTCAATTGCTTAGATATCTGTGACATGAAGACTAAAATAAAGTTGCATTGGGTCCCAAGATGAGAGCTTTCAATGTGATTGCAATTTTAAGATTCAAACTCCATAGCTGGTTCTTGAAAAAAAAAAAAGAAAAGCAAAGAACAAAACTCGGTAGTTGGTTCAGCGTTTTAAGTATTTAAAGTCTATCCCATGCTTCCTTGCCCCTTTTTTTTTTAATGAATAAAATTTTTTTTGAATGAATTCCTTGCCTCTGTTTTAATTTGTAGTCTGTACATGCTCATTCTATCGGTGCCTATTTTTTGACCCCTTGGCACCCTCTGTTTGTTTTTATACTTTTTGACTTAATATAATCTTCCCACATTTCTTGAAAAAAAAAAAAGTCTATCTCATGCTACATGAGATTAATGGATCTCTGTCAACTATGGAAGCTGTTTTAAGGTTCTTATTTATCAAATAAAAATTTAAGTAAAAATTTCAAATCAAATTCAACAATTATGGCACACAATGTGAGATTGCTGTGAAAGTAGTAAAACAACTAAGTTTTTCCATTATTTTTACAATATTATTTGATGTCATTTCATAATAAATAATAAGATGCAGATACTGAAATTATGTGAGCAAAGAACCTCTGATCATTTAGTAGAGGAGATCTAATAAGAAAACATTTTAACAGTTTACATGAAATTTTATCTTCGAATAGTGCCTGCATCATGTAATTATGGAAGTTTCATTGAACAGTTTCTGGTGAAAAATTTTGAAAACATTAATTCGGCCTTATAAAATTATAATTAAAACATTCGCTGAGTTTTTATCAGCATAATAATCTTTTAATTTATGTCAATTAAAAAATCATTTTTTTGGATGAATAATTTATGAGGGCACTGGAAATTCTAATAATATACTAGTTATGATAGCCTTTGTTGTTTTAGAGTGTAATTGGCTGTAAGTAAATATAAATTACTCCATATAATGACTCTATAGTAGTTGGTGTGGACCTTACTTTGTTTTAGATCTAAAATCCCATTGGATATTCCGATTCAAGGATGCTGATTCGAACTCATGACTTATAAAGTGAAACCGAGATGCTCTGTTTGGATGAAAAGAAAAGAATATTCTGCATGGCCCCATCTTGAGAATTTCTCTGAAGGAAGGAAGGCAGGCCGTATTTGATTTCAAAAGATATAGGTCTTTTGATTACTTAATTTTTTGTTTCAAAAGAAACAAGCAACGAGTTCTAGAGACTGAGCAAATATTTCTTAAAGACTAAGTCGTATATGTTTTTAAAATTTAAGATTAAATAATTAAAACATATATGTTTGACAAAAGATGTTTTCTTAATTTATTCCGTGAAAGCTATCACTTGGAAAAGAAAAAGATTAAAGAGACAAAAAGATCATTAGAGAGCATTGAAAGGACAAAAGACGGAGGGGTGGGTGGATGGTTCTGTTTAGCTTGGTTTGGAATTTGGATCTCCCATTTAACACGCAAAGAATATATTACGTACGCAAGAATATAGATTATTAATTTCACAATAGTATATTATAAAGGATTAGATTAAATATTCTTTTAGGAGTTTCATAATTGTAAGGAATCAGCTGGACTAGTGTTCACAGCATGTGAGAAGGGATTTAAGTGTGTGTGTATATATTGATGGATGATTGATAACATTCATATATCAATATTGATGATTATTGATATGAAGTAAATAAATGACATCTCAGTTAAAATAGATTCTGATAAGGAAACTTTTTTTTTGGTGAAACTGCTTCTGGCATTTCATCATTTCGTACTGTACAAGTTTTGGGGATAGAAATTGTGGTTATTGAACAAACCATATCATATACCACTAACCACTTCATTGTTTTCCATTATTATACTTCTCACAGCGTGATCCACATGTGTAAGGTCAAGCTTACTTAAAACACGACTGTGGCTTGAGTTTTGCGTCTTTGACATGCTTGTTTGTCTTTGAATTTTTAATCTAGACTAGATATGGTCTATATTTATTATTTCTAAACTTAAAAATTTCGCTTGCATATGCCCTTAGCAGAGTTATATTGGCTGCTTAATTTGTTCCCAACAAACAAAACAGAGAGTATAAGTTTGATCATGCTTTTACATTTACACAAAGGTATCAATTATCAAACTCATCTGGAATTGGTGTTGATAAATGCAGTAGTTATTAGTTAAAACATCCAAAAGGTACTCTAGAGATGCATTCTGAACAATCATTGTTAAGAATACAAGTTGTCTGAGATCAAAGTCGGTCCTTGCTCAACATCTATTACCAAGCAAGAGTTGACTGAATTGCAAAGAAAACAACTCATTTCAACCTTGTTACCATGCCTAACTAATTAAATCAAAATTTGACATCCATGATCGAATTCGAAGTACAAAATTTTCTTTCCCTGTCACACCTTGCTGCCCATGATCTACTCTCGCACCATAGGACTCTGCAAATTCTGACACCCTTCTACTGTTGCTGTGAACCGCCGATACTTGGAATGAATTACATGCCCAAGTGGGATCCTATGTGGGAAACATTTTTCTTATAGATCGTGATTTGTCTTTTTCCGTTCTTGGAACCAATATGCATGAATGGAACACACGAACTTGGACTTGTTCTTCTGGTGCTTGTGTATCGGTACTGTGTCCTGATACTCCTTTATGTAGTTCATAATCTTTTCCGGTACCATTGGACACTGCAAATTCTGACGACACTCTTCGAGTGTCAGTCTACTCTGTCACGAATAGGACTCTTGCAAATTCTGACACTTCTATTTTCACTCTTGTACTGTCAGTCTTCAAGTCTGATCCTCACGATCAACAATTCGCGGGGTCTCTAGCCTCCTTCTCTGTAAATCAGGACGTTCTAGGATCAACGAGTATTGATCCCATCAATTCAAAACTCTAGAATTCTCAAGAGATGAGCGAGTCCGCAAAACTGCGGACCACCATCTCTCTAACCTCTTCCAGTTTCCTTTTCATCTCCAACAATTCCTCCAAATTGTCACACCCTTCCACTTTAATCGCTTCCACGCGTTCTTTCAATCCCACGTCGGTGGAGGCAGAATCAGAAACAGAGGGCTCAGTAACACAGTTCTCGGCGGTGCTGGTGGTGCCGGCGGTTGTTAGTGTCATCGACGATGTCGTTGAGCTGTGAAGGAATTTGTCTACAATCGGGTCGAATGAGGGGGAGCCATGGACGTAGGGTCTTCCGGTGGGAGACAAGACGAGGACCGCAACAAGGGACCCGGAAATTTTGTGGTATTGCTGAGCCTTCTTGAACAGGCCCTCGCGGCGCTTCGAAAAGCAAACGTTTCTTGCTGATTTGCTTTCAATCTTCTTGATCTCTGTGTTCCGCTTGCCGCCTACCATTGTGGCGGTGGGGAAGCCGGAAAACGCTTCTCTGGTGATGGGAGGGTGAGAATTGCGCAGTAAAAACCAATGCGCCGGTCTTGTATTCCAGCGAATGTGGCGGCAGCGGGAGTGAAGCCTACTAAGGAAAGGAGCGAAAGGAAAGTGACCAATCGTGTAAATCTCGTTTCTTGCCCATCAATCATGCCCCTAGCGGTAAAAAATATTTATCCAGTTATTGTGGAAAGTTCTATCTAATACAGTGAGGCATTATTAAAAAAAAAAAGGAGAAGAGTGAGGCATTTATTTCGTGTTTCTCAAGTAAATATTTTATTCAAATGGACAAAGCAAATTACTCTAATACCCATAAACTTTTAATTCCAAACATTCCAAACAATGTTTCAATAACGATGAGCATTGTGCAATTTAAAGAAGAAATTGAAGGGACTGGCATGTTCATATGTTCTTGTCTAAGCCTTATTGATTTGGATAATCTTATTAGCGTTTAAGCGGATATAATATTTTTAGATAATAATAGATTGAAGGGATGTATATCTTACTAGGAAATTCTCTTTGCCTATAGTATAATTAGGATAACTATAAATTTGTGAATAAATGAAATGTTATTCTATATTTAATAATTGTTATATTATAATTAAAATGCATAGTATTGATGCTCTCTAGTGCCAATTATACAAATAATTATTGGTCATCACCAGAGCAGAAGTTTTCCAGAATATTATGTATGTGCGGAGGAACACTCAAATTCATGGTTTAGTGTATGGGATGGCTGTTACTAGTCCAAAAAGGTCGTCCTATGTCCTTTCAACGCCGGGTCATGTCCAGAATTTCTTGACGATAAAACTTATTTTTCGAACTATGCCACGTATGATCTTAATTTTAATGTCAGAGTCAGTAATTAGAGTAGGTTGAGTTTTTATCAGCGAATTCTTAGCCATTGGCATATATGCGTTCCGCCATAAAGCTGAAAATTTCAGCGGTATTTTCTTTTATGAAGGTTACCGCTGCCTTGAGGAAAGAAGGTTTGGAATCATCAAATCTCATCCTTGGAATTGATTTCACGAAGAGCAACGAGTGGACTGGTAAGTGGTTATATATGTATATATAATGTATGTATATGCGCGCGCACACACATTATGAACCTGGTGATTCCGTGGCCATGATTTTGAACTTACATTGTTGTAAGTATGGTTTCTGGTTTGAGAAAAGAAACATGGGTTTAAATTATGTAGTGCCTTTAAAGTGATTTCTTTTTTATTGTTCGCCTTAGAAGCCAATGCATCCGTGTTTTTATTGAAGGAAAAGTGTCATTCAATAATAGAAGCCTGCATGCTATTGGAAAAACACCTAACCCCTACGAGAAGGCCATCTCTATTATTGGCAAGACTTTGGCTCCCTTTGATGATGACAATTTAATTCCATGTTTTGGCTTTGGTGATGGTAAGTCCCAATCCTTAAGGCAGTACATGTAAAAAAGAAAGTTCCTTTCAAATTTAACTTCTGTCGTCTGTCTTAATTCATTTTATAGCTACCACCCACGATCAAGAAGTGTTTAGCTTTCACAGTGATCATTCATCCTGCCATGGTTTTGAGGAAGTTCTGGCTTGCTACCAGAAAATAGTTCCAAACTTGAAACTTTCAGGTCATTATCCATTTATCATATTTGTTTTTTATAGCAATAAGTTGGTTCAAATATGCTGTGACCCGTAATCTTTTGCTTAAAAGTTATGGCTGAAGGATACTTGTTTACAATTTTTGTCTTGAAGGGCCAACTTCTTACGGTCCAGTGATTGAGGCTGCAATAGACGTAGTTGAGAAAAATCGTGGTCAATTCCATGTGTTGGTTATAATTGCAGATGGCCAGGTTTTCTGAGGCTAACTCTATATGTCTGAGCTGGCATATGTGTCGCAAATCTTATTTACATTTTTTTGTTTAATATGAAGGTTACAAGAAGTGTCAACTGTGATGACGGAGAACTCAGTCCTCAAGAAGAGAAGACCATCCAGGCAATTGTTGATGCAAGGTAGAAATAGCAAATTGATAATTAGTGTCAAAGCTCACTTCAACTCAAAAGTTGCTTATAAAAGTTCTATGACTAGTTTTTTATAATCTTTGGGCTTAAAGTAGGGATGGCCATTTCAGCTTGGCCTGCTCCAATCCCACCTGGTCTAGCTTGTTTGGGTTGGATAAGTTAATTGTTAACTACCGAAACAAATTTAGATAAACACATGCATACGCACAACATGCGCCCGTGCATATGCACACACACACACACATATGCACTGTGGATAGCTAGTTGGAAAACTATCCTGTTCCGCCTCATTGTCATCCTTAGCTTGAAGGGTGGATTAAACATGGGTCCACTGTTCTTTGTGTAGAAGCTTAATTTTAATTAAGAGAATGGAGAGCAATAAGGATCAAACTCTAAACCGCTTGATTGTAGAGGCTTTATTATTTATGAGCAATAAGGCTCATGAAAAATTTTATTTGTCTCCAGCAATTAGGAATGAACCATGAATGCTTATCCTAATTGTTTTGAAAACACCAGAAAAGAATTCACTTTAGCCTAGCTTGTTGCTACAACAGAAGTACAATGATTCCAATGTAGAAATTAATTATAAAAACATGCACCTGGTTGATTCAATTGTGATTTTCTGATTTCTAGCTGTTAATTTCTACTACCAGTTCATACCCACTTTCGATTGTTCTTGTTGGAGTTGGTGACGGACCTTGGGAAGACATGAGAAAATTTGATGACAAGATACCAGCACGTGATTTTGACAATTTTCAGGTATAGCAGTTGGATCAGAAATTTTGGATGCCATTACCTTACCTACTAGCATTATTACCATCACCATCACTTGCTTACATAGCATATTTCTTCTTCTATGCAGTTTGTTAATTTCACCGATATTATGTCTAAAAATACAAGCCCCTCTCAGAAAGAAGCAGCTTTTGCTCTGGCTGCTCTTATGGAGATACCGTTCCAGTACAAAGCAGTTCTTGAACTGGGAATACTTGGGTATATTATGCCTCGACTCTATTATGGTGACAGTTTTCTTGAAGCAATCTTGTTTTCTTTGTTGTGACTATTTGATTGAATTTACTGTTTGATGATTGACTTTTATCTTCTTTTCAATGGACAAAAGACGTGTAACAGGAAGGGCAAAGAAAATAGTTCCACGGCCTCCTCCTGTTCCTTATTCTCGACCTGCACCACCAGCTCACGTACTAAGCAATGCATCATCATCCGCAGACGATGAGCGAAACCAGCTGGTATGTAAGACTAAAACCAAGAGTGCCGTATTTTCTTTTAATTATCACTGCCTTGTAATTTAAAACTTAGTGCAATGCAAATAAGTAAAAAATAGTGCAACACAAATAGGTCAAAAACTTAAACAAGCATCAGTAATTGCTATACATCACTCTGACAAGTTTGAGGTTGTCTTCTGATAATTCTGGTATTTATATCCAACGAATTTTTGTAGGTCTGTCCTATTTGCCTGACAAATGCAAAGGACTTGGCCTTTGGATGTGGGCACATGGTGAGCTTCATTGAATTCACGGTCTCCTTTCTTGTCTTTTCTCTTGGTTTCATGCCTTTTAACAATCTTTTGAAATGCAGACTTGCAGAGATTGTGGATCCAGATTAACCCACTGTCCCATATGCCGAGAGAGGATCACTAATCGTCTTAGGGTGTTCACCGGGTGATTGTGTAATTTAACTAGAGATTCTTACCTTCAAAGTTTGATTGGTTGATTTTATCAATCTAAACTAAGAATCTAAGCATGCATCGTGTGGAGAACAGCTCAAGGGGCAATATTTTCCATGGAACTACGTGAAAGAAAATTATGCACATTAACTAATGTGGGGTCGGAAGTATTCTTCCAGAGAGCTGAAGAATGGACATGGATTTGCTTGGGATTGCTGTTAGTGGGGTTGAGAATGTGGCTTTTAGACTGATAAAGAGTGACATGGATGTGTGCAAGGTAAGGCTTTATTTGTTTTATGTCAAGTAAACAATTATGTGTTTGAAGTTGTTCACAACAATGGTTTATTGTACATACAGCAAACTTTCTTCTTTTGTGCCAATATGCTTTGATAATTTGGTTACATGGTTGGAAAGGCAATTCCCAGTGGCTATAATATCTTTATGATTGTTTATTCAAGAGAATCTATTTTTCCGTATAATTTTTTATTAGGGATGTGGATGGTATTGTCATTCTGAAAATTGCTTTTTCCATGGTTTTTTCTAAAGTTTTTACTTTATTTCGCATATCAAATGACTTTTGAAAATTGATAATTTGATATGCTATGACAAGAAAATAGAATCCATAAATTTTCCAAACAATTTTTGATCCAAAAGGACCTTCTAAATAATTGATGTCTGCTAAGCAAAATATTAAGAGCCAGATTCATCATTAAATCAGTGGAAGCACTAGTTTAAGATTAATTGGTTGGACTATAGTCGAACTCTCATTGAACCAATGATGGGTAAATATGGTAAAATTGTATATTTTATTTATTTAAGGAAATGTATGTTTATATAATATTATTTGTTATATATTATCATATTAAGATTATCAATGTGGCATAACATGAGGCATCAGCATGAGGGTCAGGCCACTCGACAAGGAACACAGAGGTCATCAGTTCGAAACAAAAATCAAGTTCGACTCTTGATCAATTCATATTCCATAAATTTATCAAAAAATAAAAATGAAATTCATAATCTATAAGTAAAAATAAATAATACTTAATTAAATTTAGGGATAAAAGAGCTTTTGATCTTCAAACTTTTACCAAATTTTCATGCTAGTCCTTATACTTTCATTTGAATAAATCAGTCCCCATAGTTTTTCCCATTAAACCGTTAATTCTTAAATTAATGAAGGGTTAAGATGTTAATCCCTTAATTGTCCAGCATGGCTGCATTCAATCAAAGTAATGCTGATGTGTTAAGAAAAAAAGAGCTGACGTGCTGGATAGATTAAACTTTGATGACCTAGCCCTCCCTTTTTTAATCTATTTTCCCTCCACCAACATTAAGAGTGTGCTTTGGTTGGGTCGAAAACTTTCATCGCACGCCAAGAGAAAGCACGCAAGAGAACGAACTGCTTGAGGGTTCATCAGTGGAGGTGCGGCATTGAAGCAGGAAGGAAGATTCAGTCACGTGCGACGCTGAGAAGAAAGATTCACGCTGAAGAGGAATTTTCAGACTTGGGCGCATAAATCGCACAAAGCACCCACAGAACAAGCTTCAATCATCTTCCCAAATTCCTCTTATGTTAAAACTATGGGAACAAAAGATGTAATAGCTAAAATGAGTACCCAAGAAAGTTCATGACCACTTGATGTGCATTCCACCTTTATATTGGACAAAATCCCATTTTTAGGAATTTCCTGATGTGACACGATTTTAAATAATATAGCTGAGTCCTTTAATAACTGGTTACTTGAGACTAAACTTCCCATCATCACTATGTTTGAGTGGATTAGAGGTTATATGATGAAAATATTTTTTTGAACTAAAATTAAGGCATAAAAGTTGGTGGACCAAAAAATAGTGTTGTGTCTAAGGTGTAGAAAGTGATTACACGAAAAAGTAGAGGAAGCTAGAAAGTGGAAAGCAAAATGGTGTAAGGGTATGGAATTTGAAGTCTCATGTGATCTACAAAAATTCATTGTAAATCTTGACCAAGCAATTTGTTCTTGTAGATGGTGGGGATTGATGGATATGCCTTGTAGGTAAGTCATGCACTGATTTCATTGTACTTTTGAGTATTCACAAATGTTTTGCTTTGATTAAATATATATTCACACTTTCTTAATGACTTTTGTAGGCATGTGATTAGTTGCATTTATCTAATAAGGGAGGATCTTAAAAGTATGTTCATGAGTTTTTACATGTGAAAAGGTATGCAACATGCTATACTCCAGTTAAATATGCTACCAATGGCAAAAATTTATGGGAGTCAACAGAAAAAGAGGTAGTAGATCTGGTTAAATATCACAAGAGACCTAAAAGACCAAAGAAGAAGAGAATAAGGCCATCAAATGAGCCTTCGACATGAACTAGAACTCAGAGGAAACATGAGTGTGCGATGTGGTTTTTGTGGATTTTAATGGTCACAACAAAAGAACTTGTAACTGATAATCATTTCAGATAGTCCCACAAAGGTCCTAGACCGAAGACAATATCAATGAACCATCAAGTAGAGAGCAATAGCTTAATGATTGTCTTAGTTGTGGTTCCATTCTTTTTTGTTCCTTAATTTGTCTTGTGATCCTCTGATTTTGGTGTATTTTTTGTGTCGGGACCAATGATTAAATGGGATGGCATGTTTCCAATCATTTAGAAATCTTTTTTCTATTTTGGGACCGATACATTAATGTTTGTTGTGGACCCATGTTCTATCAATATCATAACCAACACTTAGTATTTTAGAAGTATTAATGTTCATTTAATTAATCTGGTAACCTGCTCTGAGCTTATCTTGCCCTATTCTTGACTTCCATTTATCTCATCAATGAGTTCTTTCATTATGTCATCGATAACTGTAGCCAAATTTGCCATTTCCTCATACTTAGCTGCTATCACTGATGAATCCTGTCTTTACCTAATGATGAACCTTTAGAGTTTAGAGAAGACAACTCTCATTCTTGACTTTCGATCATGGATGAATCCCTTCTTTTTCTAATCTATTAATTTGTCTTGTTTTATACCAATTTCTGCTAAAACCCTTTGATCATGGATGAGTCCCTCCTTTGTCTCACCCTTTATTCTTCTTTCATCAATCAATCTTTGCTTTCTCTCATCGATGACAGCCTAAATCTGCTTGTTCACTTTTTTTTTTTGCTCTTGTTATGGATGAACTAGTACTTGGCCTCATCCATAACTATCATTCAAAGCTTCATTTTCATCTCGACCATCAATGAGCATAGGCCAGTCTCATCCGTGAGTATAAATGTTCCTTCATCGATGAACCATAGAATCTCAAATGAGTTAGTCTCAGAATCTTTCTCATATATGAATTTGTGGGCTTCTCATCTGCGAATCGTATTCATTCTCGCAATCCCCGAGTATTTAAAATAGTCACATCATCCCATTTTAACAGTGTTACAACCATGTTGGATGATGGAAGAATTAAATTACCAGGTTATTGAAATATTAAGGACTAACTCCTTAATAATATCAAATTTTAGGAAGTTATTTACCTAACATGAAAATATAGGGGCTAATTTGAAAATTTTGAGACCAAAAGATCCTTAACCCCTTAATTTAATATATAAAATTATGTATTATATTAATAATCATGTTTAGACTTCGAATTTATGATTCATTTTATATAACAATGAATAAAAAGCATGACATAGTTATCACCTACCTTACAAGTGTTTTGTTGTCATTGCCTTTTAAAGTTTATCCAGCCTAGGACGCAATTTGATAACCGAAATTCTTGGGCCGAAAGTTTGAAATGGTGGTCCAATCATACAAAATTTATTATAAAAGATCTTAGAGTCTCAAATTATTCGGAAAAATCTTAAAGGGTTATAATTTTATATAATTGGAAGTTGATGCATTCCCTTACTAGCTAAACATACGGAGTGCTTAGTGGTAACAAAAGTAATCAATCTTAATTGTTTATTTGCAATTCATATAAAATCACCACACATCATCTGTAGAATTACTGAACATATAAACTTCTATGTAAGTTGTGAAGGTAGGTTCAGATGAATTCTAACTATCTCTTGTTAAATTCAAATTCTTGTTTTTGAAATTTCAAAAAGTTTATAAATCATGACTATTAAGTTTTAGATTTTGGGAGGATTACACTTAAAGATATGTTGATAGAATTAATTATATTTAAATGATTAGAAGTAGTAAAAATAGGAAGACTTGGTAGTAAAATCAAGAAAACAAGTCCTAAAATGTAATAAAGTAGCTATTTTGGTCTCAAAATATCATTCCTCCTAGATATTTTATCAAGTTATTTCTTAAGTAACTCTCATTACTAAAAATTTATCACTTCGATTATCTTAAACCGGACTGGAACAGGTTGGAAACCATACTATTTAAATTTTATTATAAATATTGTGGCTTCCGCTTTTAATATTGATTATAAGAGACTTTTATAGTTATTAATATCAAATTCTAAATTTTTTTGCCATCTGATTTCTCAATTGTCAACTTTACAAAATTATGATAGACCTTTTGAATTAAAGAAACTCCTAAGACTACCATCACAAATTATGGGCTTCCTTTCTTTTTGTGTGACAATCTTATAGGTTTCTTAGTATGAGGATATTTTTGTCTATTCGTAACAAAAATCGGAGCTTTCGAGATCCTTGAGTGTATTCTCTTTTATTTATTTTTTTTAATTTTCACCTTAAACTGGCGTGATTGATTTTTGTTCATCTCTTATGGATTCTCAAATCAATATTGATTTTTTATGAGTTCACATACAAAGAATTTTGACCAGTCTAAAGCAATTCGACGTCCTAACAATCCGTCTTCACAAATCATAACTCGACAATATTTGCCAATTAAATTACAAGAAACAAAAACAGTGAAGATAACCATGTATATGATAATACTTCCAAGAATAATATATCGCTTTCTTCATATTTGTCAAAGGAATGCTATGGCTTTTTTTTTATTTTAATTTTTTTTAATTTCTTATATTTCAAACTTTCCAATCCATCGCTTTCTTTCATAATGGGTTTACTTTTAGAAGTTGGTCTTCTTTCTCGTGTTTATTTATTTCGTTTACACTAACCTATTTTTGTTAGCTTCTCTTATTGTTACTCTCCCGCGTCATTGAACAACTAGTCACACAAGTAATTATTACTGGAACTAAATTGATACTTATTTTTGTGTATTTATGAGAAAAAAAAAACTCCCTACCCGAGCATTTACTCATGAGTTGATCAGCCTAGTTGTAGGATATAAAGATAAATTAAATCATGTAAATTTTCTTTAATCTTTATCAATATTAATAAAAAAAAATTTGTAAAAAGTCAATTAACTTATGAATAATGACAATTTAAATTTTCTTGTGCTAAATTTTTTATCTTTTCTTTTTTTATTTTTTAATTAATTACTAGGTGGTGGGGTCTTATTACCTTATATATTAAGTCACATTTTTCACATTTTAACTTCTATAGATTTATTAAATATACTGATATATAAATGATTTCCCTAACTTTTCATACACCACATTAATTTTTCTCCAATTTTTTTTTTTCATTTAAGTAAATGACATTCCCTCTAGCTTTCATTTTGGGCATATTCTAACGGGAAAAATCTATTTTTATAAAAATTAAAACAAATTATAAATTTATATTCAAAATTTGCATCAATTTGTTTAAATAATTAGAAAATTATATATATTTTAATTTTATTCAAATGGTACATATCTCTCAATTTCTAAAATATACACAAACACATCTCCTAAAACTGAAAAGAATATTTTTGTGATTCCAATAAAATTTATAAAAATACTGTGTAAATTTTAAAAATATACGTAAATTTTCTCTAAAACAACAAAGTAAATTGCACAATTTCTTTTTTAAATTTCAGTCAAGTTACTTCTCATGATTTTTAAAATATGCACAAACCTTGTTTAAAATAAAAAAAGTATTTGTAATTTTAACAAAATTCAATTAAAATTAATGTAAATTTCGAAAGCAGATAAAAATATATAATTTTAATAAAATTATAAAAAAATACACTATTCACATGTCTAAAGAGTGTCATTCATTTTTCAAACTCCCGACATAGTGGGCATCCATGGCAGTTGAGACTTGAGAATATATATAGATAAATAAATAGACAGAGAAAGAGAGAGGGAAATAACACTTGTTTTAAAATAGAATAAGAAGCAGTTGTGGAGTTTCCTAGTTTGTTGAAAGCAATATCATAATTAGAAATCAAGGGAAGAAGAAGAAGAAGAAGAAGGAGAAGAGCCCCTCCCAGGAAACTGCACATGAAGGTCAATCATTTCTCAAAGCTCAAATTTCAACTCCAATCTCTTGCTTCTGGTAAGCACAGCCACATTAATAATAATTAATAATTCCCTTTAACTTGTATATTACTTTATATCAAAATTGACCTGTTCTAAACTCTTTTCCTTCTACGTAATTATAAATATTCACGCCTCCATCGCGAGCTTCCCTGAATTTACCCGGAAAAATCACAGAACTGTATCTCGACGACAACCTCTTCCTTTTATTCTCTAAACACCAATAGAACAAGCGTCACATAATCATATTCCTTGAATCGAAGCTCTCTTTGTTTATTTCTCGATCTTCTTTTGGCTTGGCTTGGATTAACTAGCTAGCTAGCTAGATGCTTCTTATTTATGGTGTCCTAAATTGGCTTCTTGGGATGTTTGGTTTCCCAGAAAACAGACTTTCATCATCCATTTCAGATTACAGCAACAACGATAAGCCTTGGCTGTTGTGCGGAATCTTGACAATATTACTAGGCTTAGTCTTGTTTCACTTGGCAGAAACTAAACCAGAACCTAATGGCACTTATAATGGCAATGAGGAGGATCAGAGCTTGAATCTTGAACAAGAGGAGCAAATAGACCACGGTGCGGTGGTTGTTGAGCATCAAGCCGGCGAGTGGTCGACTAACAATGGTGGTGGTGGGAGCGGCCGGAGATATGGTGCCTGCGCCTTCTGCGGCAACTTGAGCAACACAAGATGTTCACGGTGCAAGGCTGTCAGATATTGGCAAGTTGTCTCCTAAACTGACGTTAATCTTTTGCTTAAAATATAGATAAGGCTTAAAGTTTGTCCTCTAATATTCATGCAAGTTGATTTTTCTTCATTTAGTTATTCTACGATAAAATTTTAATTATTTCTAAAATTCAATAAAATAACTAATATCTAATTATATCATTCAAGTAATTCAAAATTCAAAAGCGCTTGTCTCACTTGTATTCTTAAACTATTTTTGTGAGTGGGTTTAATTTTCAAATTCGATATTGATTTGAAAGAACATGAATTTATTCAAGATCTACTTATTTTTTGAATAGAATTCTTCGTCGTTTATTTAAAATCAACCTTGCATTTTTCAGTTGCTATGAGTTTTAACAGAAAAATAAGAGAAAATGGTTGTGTTTATGTGAAGCCTTGTTAGAACATTATTTTTTGATGTTTAGTGAGATTATGATGAGTTTATTATTTTTATTTTTTTTTATGGGGTTTCATCAGCTCCGAGGAATGCCAAGTTAGACACTGGAGATCAGTTCATAAATACGAATGTACAGAGACTCAAATTGTGGACCAAGAAAGACATGCTCATGAAGCCTCTAAAATGATTAAGACGACTAAAAAGGTAAGCTTGAGCCATATAATATTATATATAATTTGAAAAATAAACTACACTATTTATATTTGTGAATAGTATGATTTATTATAAATTTCATATTTTATATTAATATATTGATGATTCATTTAATTGACATTTTAATTTATTATTGGTTTATTTAATCGCATGTAAGTTGAAGTTATAATTAGCTTAAATGTAACTAGGTTCTAGACCAGGTCTTTATTGTAGTTTAGAGTGAGTTATATTATTAATAGGTATGAATACTGTGACTTATAAATTTTAATATATATATATATATGCATATTGAAATATGCATTGAAACTATTTCATGTTGAAAAATGAATCTCTTGGTATGGAAGAAATAAGGGTTAAACTTCTTGAAAAGTAAATAAATAGTTTCTATTTAGTAAAAATTATATAGATTCAATAGCGTGTTTAATTAGGAAAATCCTATTTTCTAAACAAAATTTTAGAAAACTTGTGAGTAGTTTATAATATTTTTTTAAAAAATATCATTGATTTTGGGGAAAAAAACTAATTGATTTTTTAATATATATATTTTTTAATAAAAGTGATATTTATGTCTTTAACACTAAAATATAATATATTTATTTAAAAAATAATTTGAACTTCATAAAAATTAAAAAAAGGAAGAAGTCCGATGTGAGCAATAAGGATTTTTGTTCTTAAATCAAATAGTTGAAGGTTTGATTTCTAGTTATGTATGGAATGAATTTAGTTAAGAGGGATTTATTCTTTATTCTCACTACACTAAGAAAGATTAATCTTTATTATTAGTGGATATTCTTAATTCAAAATAGAAAAGAAAAAAAGAAAGAGAGGAGAGATAGCTATAAATGAAGAAACATCCAGTCAATTACCACAGTAAAAATGAGAGAAAGAAAGCAAGAGGTTGGTTAATAATGGATTCTGTTTTTAAAACCATCAACATTAATTAAGTATTGCAAAATGACATCAAAACTATGAGCACAACAGAATAGGCTCTTGCCTCATTAGGTAGCCGCTAGAAAGAGACGAATAATATTTAGAAATGACTATTTTAAAAATTATCCAATCATAGATAAATTAGGTTTAGGTGTAACTACGCTTTAACTCTTTGTTTTGCTTGTGTAGAGTGGGGATCAATCTGAATACATTGAACTGAAGTACTTCATTTGGTGAGAGAGTGAGAGATATAAAGAAAATAATGGGGCTTAGCCCTCTTTTTGTTAAGAAAAAATAAATATTTGTGCACCTTCAATAAAATAATTCTCAACGGTATTTTAAATTTCCTATATTACTCATTACATAATTTTAGGAAGAAGTTAAAGCAACTTGCATTTGCATGATCCATTGTGCAGGAAGGGTCTAATGGGTTGGGGGTTGTGGAGTGGAATTCACAAGTGGGAGACACAGACAGCACCCACAACGCAACAAGCAAACACACAGAAGCGTCCAGTGACGCTCTCAGGAATGGCTTCGCTTGTGCTGTGTGTGGCGGCCCACCCACTACGAGATGCTCGCGATGCAAAGCCGTCAGATATTGGCAAGTCTTGCTTTTGCATTTCTTCTACGTCTTCTTCGTCTTCGCTTAGTTCATCAATATCAGAAATGTGTTTGCCATGTTCTTTCTCAGCTCAGTGAAATGCTTAATTGAGGATTGGGGATGGCATAAAGTCAATTGCACTGCACAGGATGTGGATTCCACTCAAACAGAAAGACCTCCTCCGGGAAATGTAGGTTTTTAATTTCTGAGCAACTATGAAAACGTCAACTGTATGCTTTCAAATTCATTTTGGCGGAAATATTAGGTGATGAGATTGGGGGGTGGTTATGAATAGACTAAATTGATTGTATTTTATTGATGTTACTGATTCATGATATTAGTTTCACCTCAAAATTGCATGCCCTAGGAAGCAAGCGCGCTAATATAGATGTTAGACCCGATAGAGACATAGACTCTTTTGAGTCAGTCAGTGGCATAACAAAATCTCAAGTGTTCGTGCATTGTTCAAGTAGTTCTAATATCACTGTCTATCATGTGTTGGGCAAGAACATGGCTACTTTTGTGAGTTGTCCGTGTTTCATAGTGCAGACTTCCCAAATGGTATTCGAAATGGGATTTCTGAAGCTCTGGATAAAGTATTTGGATTTTTTTTTTCTTAACTACCTTTTTCTCAGCAGGTTGGGTTACTCATGAACTCATATGAAGAGGAAGATAATAATCAATCCCCTGATCCCCTTTCTTTGACATTTTATCCAGGTGTCTACCAAATTATACCAAAGTTTTGATTTTGAATTTTTTTCAGAATAACTAGTTGCATTGGGTAGGAAGTTCCAATTCTTCATTAACTGTTAGTCTTCTCCTTGTCTTTGTTTGGCCATTGCAGAAGGAACGACCAACATTAAAACCCTGATTACAAGTTCTCAGGTATGCTGGATATAATTGTGTATCAGGAGAGGGGGGAGGTAGTTAAATGAAAGATTTAGTTGTGACATAAACTCGTGATTTAATTGAAGGAACCTACTAAGAAAGCACAGGATCTTCCTGTGGAAAGGGTGAGGTGCCATGAGGATGGAGATGAAATAGCAAAGTTTAGGTAAAGTTTCCATTTGCTGTTCTTGATTTCTTGCCTATCTTGCTTGATAAAGACTTCTGTTTAATATTCTCGTACTCCTTATGTATGGTCAGAAATGAGATTATATTTCTTAAAGCAGAGCGTGACAAATGGGCAACACGAGCAAAATTAACTAGACAAATATATCAGAGCCTCAAGAAAGAAGCTGAACAAAAGGTGACATGTCTGAAATTTGAGAGTACCTGTGAACCATTTCAGGACAATATTTACTTTATCATTTCATTTTTACAGGTGCTTGTCTTGAAAAATGAAAATAAACTGATATCAAATGCTGAGGTGCAAGCTCAAAATGCGGTTCATAGTTTATCTGAGAGGCTGCAAAACTTGCAGGTTTTAATTGTGACTAATCCAGTTGCCGATAGTTTACTTTTGTGCAGATTCTTGCTTTGAACAATTCAACTTAGTTTAATACCATACAGATTGCAGTCCAAGGTAGCTTTGCAGAGAAAAAAAAGCAAGAAGAATATATGCAAATACTGAAGGTCAATTATCTTAAGTGTCTTATCAGTATTTTCCATTGACAGACAGGACGGAAAATCTTTATATGCTTTTATAATGTTCACTTGGTTTTATTCATGGGAAATTGTTAATTGACAGAGGAAATGTGCTGAGTTGAAGAGGGAGCTGCAAGAAGAGTGGGAACATATTCAAGAGCTTACTGCAGAGCGTGATGAGAGTCATAAGAGTGCTCAAATTGCTATGAGAGAAGTTGAAGCGAAGGAAAAAGAGCTCCAAGTAGAGCGGGAACGTGTTCAGCTACTGAAAGAGGATTTTTGTAGAGATGTTGCAGCTGCTGAATCTAGAGCAATGATAGCTGAGGTATTTGTTGGTGTCTCAAGCAAAATATGCTTTATTCTAGTTGAACAGTCCAAATGACTCATAGTTCTTGCTCTTGGTTTGACTCCGCAGGGAAAACTCCGTGATCTTGACAGGAAAATTAGATCGATAAATGATAAGGTGCATCTCCTTTCAGCTTTGCTTGATGTTTAAGGTTTCTTTGGTATATAAAATTGGGACCTATCACAGGTCTAGGCCATATGGAAATATATCCCAAGAAATGATTGAGCTCGAATTCATGATGTTCTTACTGAATACAATGGCTGTGAATCCCAAGACATTTTTATAAGCATGCTTGAGTTCTGAATTTGAAAAAGTTTATGTTCCTTACATATTTGTTCAATTCAGGTTGCTGTCTGGACAGACAGCTTGGGCCGACCTGCCATGGTAAGTTTCCGATTTTTCAGTGAAATGAAATCTGGAAAATTATAATATTTTGGTATGGATGAAGAAATTCTTGTTATGATTGAAGAAAAACCATATGAGCACTGTGCTAAGAAATTGGTATAGGAGTTTCCACCAGAGCTGGTTCTACATTTAATTTTTTGGAACGTTTGTTGAATCTTATGGGATATGGTCTTCAGTAACTTTGTTTCTTGAAGTTAGATATCTAATGAGATTTTTTATCACAAGATTTCTAAAAGGGGGTCCAAAAATTCTGTTCTTTTATGTGTCTCCCTTGGCTAACTTGAACTCCCTGTTAAACCTGAAACCATTTCCTACTAAATGCAGGCATGCGCCATCTGCCTGACCAATGAAAAGGATTTGGCCTTTGGATGTGGCCACATGGTGAGCTCTTCCAAACAGATCAACAGCTTTCTTTCCCTCTCATTTTCCTTTACGTGTTGTGATAATTCTCTGGTGATTGTGCTGCAGACGTGCAGAGACTGTGGATCAAAAATATCAAAGTGTCCCATATGCCGAGAACAAATCACAAGCTTTGTCAGGCTGTATCCTGGGTGATTACAGTAGGGTATCATATATATACATATTCTGTATCTGCCATATTTTGTATCTATTTTGATTGTGCATTCCTTTCAACCTTGTACATCGTTCTTTTTCCCATCCCAACCAAATGAACTGGACAGATTCAATACATATCTACTATACTAACGCAATCGCACGATGATTACAACAGCAGAGCAGCAGAAGATATTTCGAAGTAGGGAAGAAACTGAAACTAAGCTAGCCATGATGCATAAAAATGCACATCAGCATGTCGAGCACACTTTTTTAATTAATATAACTTACCTTTAACATGTTTACTTGTATATTTATCATTGATTTGGTCTGCCTATTTTTTGTGCACCAAATCTACCCTTTGAATCTCTTGTACATAACCCATACATTTGACTGTTGGATGTTAACAGTTTGAGGTGTAAGCGATTAGTTGTGTAGTTGTTTGGAAGAGTTTGTACTTATTCTTTGGTCATGGGAACAATTATTTATTAATCCTTCCAGTTCTTAATGTAAGTCATTTTTAACTAACTTATCAAAACCAAAGAAAAGTTTGTTACATTATTAAAATTATTTTAAAATTAATATGTTTTCCATCTTTACCCTTTAATAAATACTACAAATTCAAACAATTCACATTCTCTCTTATGGTTAAATAAGAGCATTTTGGAAACAAAGTAACTAATGCTCCAAAAAGTTATAGAAGGTGACTTACATTTAATATCATAAAAAGCTTATAGAATGTGACTAATAAAAAGGACTGGAGGAGTAAACTATAAGAATCCTTGAGAGTTTAGCTTATGTGAACTTGACTTAATGACAATATAAAGTTTGTTTTCTAGACATTATGTTTGCCTTTAAATCCAAACACCTTCGGCTTCTTCCCTTATATACTGTTCAATTACCCAAAAAAAAAACATATTAGACATTTTGATATGATCTTCTAAAACATATCAAACATATTTGGTACCCTTTGAAGGATTTCATTCATTGTGAGATCTTTCAGTGAAAAATATTTCTTTTTATAGCTGGATTTCATATCAAGACCAATAATCTACTATCTCAAGGTTTCATAATTTCCTAAACTGCCTGCCATTATTTTCTCCTTTTTTGCTTCATAATTTATATCTTGCATAACATACATATATATTCTTCTTTTAATTTACATCTATACTTGCATTACTTTATACTTACATCATCGCTTGTTATAGTGAATTTACGGGGTTACAGTGCTAATGACAAACTTATTATTGAGCTGTGTTGTATCCTTTACACTTTGCATACCATTGACACCTCACTGGAATATCTCTTTCAAAGAGTTATAGACAGTAATATTCAACGTCTCTAGCCTTGCAAATGCTCCATTCATATATGTTGGAAATATATTTTCAATTTTCTCACAATTTTTAACTTCCAAAACCTTGAAACTACCCATGGAATTTGGATTTAGGATAAGATGCCATATTGTCTATATAGGTCCTCAATTTAGGATGTATATATAAAAATATTTACAAATGAAAAGTACCAGTTGGGAATCCAGTTTGTTCAGATTGAAAATTCAGTTTGTCTGAGTTAAAAATTTTTAAAATGAATCTTAATTAAGAAATATTTTCATCTTAGGGTCCTAAAATGTCTTTCTTCCTTTTTTATTTGATATATTATGATAAGATTTTTTCACTATTGAATTTGTACTTTACTTTTTATCTGACCGTGTCACGTGCTAAAAGAAGATCATCAACTGACCTGGGATTTTATCTGGGAAGTTGCATTAATAGCCAGCTGAGTGATCCAAGTTGTCTAATTGTTTCATAGGATGACCCAAGATCATCAATTGTGTCAGGTGTTTAATCCAGTACTTAAAGTTGTAGGATGAACTATTTGACTTACTGATATTGGAAATAAAGACTTTAGCAGTTTACATTATATTAGAACTAATCTAATCATTTATCATCTATTCTGACCAAGCCTCTCTGTTATGTTTTTAACTGTCTTTGCTTTGAGTTTGAAACTAATGGTGAGCTGCAGAGAAATCTCCAAATAGATCATAAATAGAGCTCTTCATGTTAATTTAAAATTGAAGAAAATACATGTTAATTTAGAAAAATCATTATGTATATGTGCGGAAGCTTGGAGCCTTTCTTTTTCTGGAACTAATAACTACTATCCCCTTTCCAAAAGCTTTTTTTGATGATGTTCTCTTAGATAACGTTTTCTATGTAACAATGAACACAAAACCAATCCAGCTCTTTTGAAAGATTTGATAGTATATATTGTTAATTTTTTTAAAAAAAATCTTCACTCAATAATAAATATTAGGTTAAATTACAGAAAACAGCCCTAAATTTTGACTTTTGTGCAAATTACTTCTCCAAACTTTTAAAATTTGACAATAAATTTCTGCAAACCTTCAAATTTGTGTAGATAACCATTTATCATTGATTAGTTCCTTATTTCACAATCAAAATATGATATGTTAGCAAGAATATACCCCATCACATTTTATTTTCTGTGTGATGACTCCCTTAAACTTTTAAATTATATGTATACAGCCTTCTAAATTTTGAATTGTGTGCATACAAACTTCTTCAAAAATTACATTTCCTTAGTGAAATAATGTCCTAATTAATGGTATGAGCGTTATCTACACAAATTTTTTTCTGGTTGACGCTATTACTTAAACATACATATTGGCTTATGTTATCATAGACAAGTGTTTCATGCCTGCTGGTTAACTTGGTCTTTTTTTTTTTTTTCATGATATATAATTAAAGGCAAATCTTATGCATTTCCGAGAGTTTGAGATAATTAAGTTACACTTTTCGTGACTCATGAGTACTGCAACTTCTTATTAAATTATATATATATATATGTTAATGTTGGTATATTGATTGATTTAAGTTAAACCCTTTGACTAGTTAAGTAGCTAATTTAATACTCATTCTCTATCCGCTCATTAGCTGATTTAGCACCATGAATTTCTTTTATTTCGAAATATTTTTTAATGGTGTTTCCAAAATCATATATACAGTTGAGTAGCTAATTTAGTATGTTCGAGAAAGTAAAGCAACATTAAAAAAAAGTATACAAACTATCCATTAAAAAAAAAAGTATACAACTTGGGAAGCAAGAAAGGTACATCGCCCGTTGTTCTGTGTCTATAAATTTTTTTTTTGGCCATTTGTGTTTATAAAATAGGATAAACTAATATTTATACACCCACAAGGCTTTCGTCATCTGATTTGTTTGAATTTCACAAGTTAATTTTTAAAATTATTCTAATTCATTACATGATAATATGTATTAAATTTCTCGTGGTTTGGTCCGAACTTTTCTGTCCCCAATTGATTTATATTTAAAATATATAATTTAATTTTTAAAATAAAGTGTTATCTTATACATTTTACTTTTAACATATATTCATTTTTTTACGCACATGCATAGTATGAATCCGCGTAACTCCGTATGAAGCACTCATTTTAAACTAAAATATATGTTCCTTTTTTGGGAAAAAAAAAGATGAGGTTTTCTTAATTTTAATAAAATTTTATCATATTTTTTTATAATTTCTCGTTAGTCTTTTTCAAAATCAAAATAAACTAAAATGTAACAAATTTATTTGCATTCCCTTATTTTAATGTGGAGCCATAAGTTTATTGAACAAATTTTTTTCCCCGGAAAACAACACACATCTGTAAAATAGGAAACACATCATACTGGTGAAGTTCTCTTCATTTTAGGTTTGAATCCATAAAAAACATAAGGAATGTCCATTACCGCTAGATACTTTGAGTTAAATTAGTTTGGCACATTAAAAGAAATTGATAGTTAATCATGATTTTAATAATTATAAAAAAAGTTAAAAATTATAAAAATTCGCATGATTTAACATTGAGTTAATAACAAATCTATTTTTATTTTCTAAATATTTTTATTAATTTTTAAATATCTATATATTTTTTGCCAATAAAATATCTTTATATTTAATAACAAATTAACATATATATTTTCTATTTTGAAAACTTATTCCACTTTGATTATTTATTTAAAATAAATGAATAATCCACCTAATTTTTTATACATTAACAATAAGCAAACGACAATAGATGGGTTAAAGCTTTTTTTTTTTTTTGTATAATCGTCAAGACTTTTTCTTTCCATTTTGGCCCACAAAAATTCTTGAATAAAGGACAAAAGAATATTTCATTAGTTTCTATTTTATTCTTTTTTCTCACCTTTATCTCTTTCAACCTCCCGAACACGTTCCAAAGAAAAAGACGCCTGTTTGGTAACAAGAATTAAATTAAATATTACTGAATTTTCTGCAAACTTAGATTTAATGACCCAAATTTAATAAGAATTGAATTAAATATTTTTAATTTCTACAAATTATAAGCTAAAACTTATAATCAAATTTTAAAAAATAGTATAAATTTTTATAAAAATCATTATTGAATTTAGTAGAATAATACTAAAATTGCTTAATATATAACTTGGTAGTATCTTTTTTCTTTTCTGAAAAAATTACAATATATCCCAGTCTCGATTAATAATAACTAGAATAATCTTTGTTTGAGTCCTAGCTTAGCCCATAATATATATATATTTAAAATTTTTTTATTATTTTGTATATATTAATTAATTTTATAAAATATTTTTTATATATCTTATATAATATATTTATTATATGATTAATATAAAAAAATTTTTAAGATTTTGATATTTTAATTTTATTGAAATTGATTTTTTAATTTAATATTATGTGAAAATGATATATAGTTATAAATATTCATAATTTTTTAAAAAATTAATTTTTATTCTAATGTTATTTTTCAAGGAAATCTATTTCTATATAAATTATTATATTTTTTGTTAATAAATAAATTTAAATTTTTAATGTTTTAAAAAATTATTTGGTACCAGCTCAATCTACTCCTAACTTGATATCTAGCCCGATTTACCCGAGTAATTATCGTGTCAAGTATTGGGTAGGGGGTAAAACCTGGCCTAACCGGCCCATGTACACCCATAATTGTTCATGAATTGTAAAAAATTGTGGCTTTATACACTTTTTATATTTTATGTTGATATTATTTTTTTGGGCAAATATTGATATTAATGCTCAATTCTTTACAATAATTATAATTTTTAAATTATTCTAATATAAATCTATAGCTTTTAGATTAGATTGGTGTGTGTCATGTTTATTACACAAAACTTGAAAAACAAATAGCATTAATTGCTGCTTATAAATAAATAGTGTTATTGTTGTAAGTTTTATATGTATATAAATGTAGATAGAGTTTTTTTTTCATAATTTCAAGCCCATGGCTCCAACTGTCACATCAGTGACCATAATAACGTAACTTAAGATAATTTAAAACTAACACACACTTGTTTCTGTACCAAAAAAAGAGTAACAACTTTGTTTTTTGCCAACTAAAACGAACACTTGCACAATAGTCATATGGCATCAGGATTAGGTGACACTAAGTATTTGTAACCAAATTAAAATAAATGTAATAATAATCCAAAAGAAAAATTCAAGTCGATTCTCTCTCCATCGATTTGAAATGTAGCATTATGATAAATAAATTCTGACATATAGTATCTTGGTATTTTTTTTTTTTGGATTTTATAGCATTCTGATTAAAAGAAAACTGACAACATTTATGAAAATTATAACGTACCCTCATTTTCATTATCATCTTACCATAGAATATTTCATCAGTTTCTATCTTATCATCTTTTCTCACAAGATGATCTCTTTCAACCTTCCAAACGTGTTTCAAAGAAAAAGACACCGACTCTAAAGTCTATCCACGGACTATAATTTTCTTTAAATTTAAAGAAAAAGACACCAGTTGTCCGCCCCAAAGTCTATCCACGGACTATAATTTTCTTTAATTTTAAATTTAACAAGAACTAAATTAAATATTTTAATTTCTAAAAACTATAAAACCAAAATTTACAATCAAATTTAAAAAAAGGTATACATTTTAGAAAAACTTATTGGTAAATTTAATATAATATTACTAAAATTACTTAATATATAAATTTCCAATCCATCGCTCTCTCTCAAATGAGTTTACTTTTAGAAGTTGGTCTTCTTTCTCCTATCTATTTATTTTGCTTAAACTAACCTATTTTTGTTAGCTTCTCTTGTTATTACTCTTCCGTTTCAATGACCTACACACAGATAATTATTACTGGAACTAAATTGCTACTCCATTTTTGGGTATTTATTTAAAAAAATAAATTTCCCTACCCGTGCATTTATGCAAAAGTTGATCAATTTTAGTTGATCTTTTCCAAAAAAAAAAACCATAATTAAATTATGATTTTTCAAGAATATGTGTTTAACTAAATACAAACTGTCTTTTTTAAAAATAAAAAGTAAGTTAAATTACGGGTTTAGAAAAGGAAAAAGATATTTAATTTTCCTTAATGAGGGGATGCTGATTGTATATTATACATCTAAAAATACTTTTAACTATTATCATTTAAACAGATTTTTTTTTAAATTATGGTTTTGTAAAAAAAATATCTAAATATAACAACTTACAACAAATTTAAGTACCCATTTGGATTATCTTTTTGTAAAATGTTTTTTAGAATAATCACAGTTTGCAAAAATGAAATTGGGATAAAAGTAGAGAAGTTTACAATAAACCTGTTTGAATAAAAAAGAGAAAAATGATTATTAGTAACCATAGTTTATATTTGCCAAACATGTACTTACTTTTACCAAATTTCATTTTTACAAATTTTATTTATTTTAACTTATTTTTATAGAACTGGAAGGCAAACGAGCCCTAGTAGTAGGATGTAAAGATAGATTAAATCATGTAAATTTTCTTTAATCTTTATCTATATTAACAAACAAAAATTTGTAAAAAATCAAATAACTTATAAATAATGACAATTTGAATTTTCTTATACTAATTTATTTTTTTATATTTTTTTAATAACTAGATGGTAGGGTCTTATTATCTTATATATCAAGTCACATTTTTCACGTTATAACTTCTATAGATTTATTAAGTATATATATATATAAATTATTTCCAAAACTTTTCATACACCACATTAACCATGCCTTTTTGTTTTTTGATAATTTTTTCTCCAAAATGTTTTATTGTTTCATTTAAGTTAAATAACAATTCCTCGAGTTTTAATTTTGTGCATCAAACGGGAAAAATCCAAATTGAACTGAATTGGCCGGTTCAATTAAGAACTGGTATATGGTTCGATCTAGTAAACATGATGAGTTGAGGTAAATGTAAACCAATGAAGAACTAGATAAACCAGTGAAAATTGGTGGAAATGGTGGTCAATAAGGTTAAATTGGTTCAAGAAAAAAAACTGAATAAAAAGATCTCCAAGAAGCAAAAATGGCACTTGAGAAAAAAGGATGACATGAAGAAAGTAGGAGATGAAAAAGCAAAACAACAAAAAAATTGTAGAATCATAGATGAAGGAAAAGAAATGAGCAAACGAAGCAAGAAAAATAATAAGATGATGACGAATAAGAAAAAGAAAGAAGCATGGAAAGATGCAAATGAAGAAGAGAGAAGAATAGAAGGGAAGAAAAATGTACAGAGCATGTTTGATTCAACTGAAAGGATTAGAAGGGAGGACATTGGAAGAGAAGAGATTAGAGAAATTTTAAAATTGTCTTATTTAGTAGTATTGGAGGAGATGAGATTTGAGGGATTTAATGAAATCTTATTTGATTTAGGAAGGGATCGAAGAGAATTGAGTAATTCTTTAAATAACAATTACTTAATTTCCTTAAAAAAATTTCAATTCAAGGGGAAGAAACAAAGGGTGGAGGAGGGGATTGGAATAATTAAATTTTTTCTCCTTATTTAAAAACTTGGAAAAGATTGGAGAGTCTTTTGTTTGATTCAAAAAATTAGATGCATTTTTATCCCTTTTCCTTCTTTTAAAAACTTCCAAAAATTTCCAATCAAATAAAGCACATGAAAGATGAAAAAGAAGACAGAAGAAGAAAGCAAAGGAAGGGATATGCCTTTTGAAATTTGAAATGTGTCTTGATCAGAGGAGAATAGAGTGAAAGTGAAGGACACAAGTTAATAGCAAGCCACTGCCTCATGCTGCCTTGGACTTCGATTCCTCTCCCTCGACCTGTCAATGTCTTATGCTGTCCTTTTCTTTTATTTTTTTTTAAAAAAAGTTCTTGCATATGGACTCATGATGACGGTCTTTATTCTTGATGTCACCTTTTAGTCTCTTTTCTTCTTTTCTGGCAGCCTTTAGTTGTATGCGTTCTAGCTCATGTTCAAAGTTATCCTTAGTGACTTTTGGCGGTTCTTGATGTTGTGACAAAAAGTCTTGGAGGAATGAGGGTCTACATCATTAGGATCATGAGATTCTATGAGTCGGGTTGGATCAAGGTACCAATCCAGGTCCTTGTCTGCTGAGATGTCTGTTATGGGTGGATCTTGTGAGGATGAGGCTGAAGGTCCTGCCAAAGATTTTAGTGGAGCTAAAGAGAGCTGAGGGCATTCAAAAGATATGGCTTGTCCAGTGGTTATTACTTCATTTGCATTAAAAAGTTCTCCGGGTAGGAGTCCAAGTGAAGTGCAGACTTGATTAGTAATACAACCTCTGAAATTATTAAGTTTCAAAAGATAATCTTTTAGATCATTAATAACTTCAGTTTGTCTTAATGGCCAGTGCATGGCTGTGCCCCAAAGATGAGCTTGAACAGTAGTGAAGAGGTGTCCAAGATGATCTGCTTCATTAGGCCTATGAAGAACAAAGAAAGAATAAACCTGTTGCTGACGAACAGGAATATTCCACAAATTATTATCAGTAATAATATTATAAAGTTTTCCCATCCAAACAGGAAGAGGAGAACACCAAGACAAAAACTTTGCCAAAGGAGAGTGAATATTTTTCGTATCAGTCAGATACTGATAAGTGGACCTAGGAGGAAGAGTTATGGCATAAACATACAGGGTAAACAAAGACCAAACATACCACATGAATTCAGAAGTTATGGGGCCTTTAACAAAAGTGATGACCAAATAGGGAAAAACAGGGTCAAAATATTCGGGTTTAGGAGGAAGGCCTGTGGCTTGAAGGAAGAGACGAAGATAATGGAACAGACATTTATGAACAATAACATTGACTTCTTGTACAGTGTTTGGATAATATCCTGGAGGAAAAACTAATTGTCGACTATGGTGAGAGTACTAGGCAGGGTTAGACATTTCTGAAATAGAGAGGATGAACAAAGGTGTCTTTCTAATGGTGGCAATTTGAGAAGATTTCTGAGGTCTAGAGAGAAGATCTGCTAAGAAGTTGTGTTTTCCCTTAATGTGTCTAACTGTGAATTTATAACGAGAAAACCAATCTTTCCATCGAAAGAGTTGTTTGTCTGGAAGCATTTTCTTTTTCTGGTCAAGGATGACTGGAAAGGAGATGTTGTCCATTTCCACAGTAAATGGGCAAAAACTCAAGTAAAAATTGAATTTTTCTATTCCCCATTTTACTGTAAGGATCTCCTTGTAGATTGCATGGTAATGCTTTTCAAATTCTTTGAACTGTCCACTGGCATGTGAACAGTAAAATCTTTTGTCTCCTTCTTGCTCTATAAGGACAACTCCCCAATAATGGTCATTAGTATCAGTCTGCAAGATAAGATCACCTTTGTCTGGAATCTTAAGAGGTGACGGATGCTGTGTAATCTGCTTTAACTTTTGGACAGCTTTTGTCTGGATGTCTGACCAAACAGGTGGATTCTTTTTTAGCATTTTGGATAAGGGACTAGTGTAGTGGGTTACACGTAGAATGAAATCCCTAATGTAATTGACAATCCCCAAAAATTGCTGGACTTGTTTGGGAGTGAGTTGATCTGGATAGTCCAATAGTTTACAGGCTATGTGTGGGTTGGGCTGGAAATGCGCTTCAGAGAAGGTCATTCCAAGGAATTGGATTTGGGCCAGGCCTATTTGATTTTTTGTGGATAAGAGCATGATTCCATATTTGTTGACAATTTGGGAGAATTGGGCTAAGAGTTCTTTGTGGGCTTCTCTATTTCAGAAAACAAGAGGATATCATCTATGTATATTAAGGCTGAATGAAGAATAGGCTGGAAGATTTTCACCATTGCCTTTTGGAATAATGATGGGGCTGGTTTAAGCCCAAATGGCATGACTCTTCGCTGGTACTGAGCATTAGGAATACATAAAGCTAGCTTGTAACAATCATCTGGATGAATACTCGATTGCCAAAATCCTGCTTTAAGGTCAAATTTTGAAAAGATGGTGGTCTTCCTTAAGTGGACTGTTTGGGTGTTGATCATTGGCAAAGGAAACTTGTCATCTTGAAGAAAATGATTTAGTGGCTTATAATCCACAACAAATCTTTTTTTCTTTCTCCTTTTCTCTGCATCCTTTTCTGCATAAAATGCTTGACATGTCCATGGAGAATTAGTAGGCTCAATTAACCCTTGACTCAACAATTGAGCACATTCTCCTCTAGCAAGAGTTAAATCCTCTGGAGACATTCCCAAATGGGAAGCTTTGATAGGATTGATGTCTTCATTCCGCTTGAATGGTAGGCGAATAAAGAACTCTTCATTTTTCCATAAAGGAGAAGGATGTTCAAACTGAGCATGACTTTTTGGACATAATGGCAGCAACTGATCTTTGAGAGTATCAAAACCAAGGGGTACTTGTTGAATGGCGAAAAAGTTACGAACTGTCTCCCATGGTGTGAAAGAGGACTTGTATTTAATCTCCTTGGGGAGAATTTGTAGCCTCTGGCTAAATGATAAATATCCATGCCGATTAGCAAATCTTTATTAGGCAACTGACTGCCTAATACTCTGGTCCATACTGTATAATTCGAAAAGAACTGTATTCCAACCTTTCTTTTTGAGATAAGATTGATCAGGAAAAGATTTCCATCAGCAGCAGTGAAATATTCCTCATGTGACTTCCATTCATTTGGAGGTAGTACATATGGCTTCATCACACTACAACATGACCCAGTGTCAATAAAGCCAATGGCCTGAATAGGCTTTTCATATTTGCCAGAAAGTACTTTGACCTTGACATTAGGCAATGCAACTGAGAAAGATTAAGGATTAAGCAGATTAATTTGGCATATTTGTCATTCTGAGCAAGAGTGTGAACAGGGACGTTGTATAGAAAGGATTTTGTCATTTTCCTTTGAACTAGAATAATCATCTTGAGGAACTGCGAAGGCTGTAGACTCATCATGGAAGTCTTATTCTTCTAAGACAGATTCAAGATCATTTTCAGATGATAAAGATAATACTTTAATCATTCGATCAAGCATCTTGATGTCTTTCTTTGTCCGATTTGGATATTGTTTTGCAAAGTGACCACATTTCCCGCAGATGTAACATTTGTCAGACTTCTTTGTAAAAGAAGATCGACGTTTGAAAAACCTGAAAGGTTTCTTCTTTCTGGAATAAGGCTTTTTCTTCTGGGAAAACTTGAAGAAATGAGATTTCTTCTTGGAAGACGGACATGAACAGTCCTTCTTGTCTTTGCACTTGATCTGCAAGTTTGGCCTTTTATACACCTTATAAAGCTGCACTTTGTCTTTCAAGACATTCTTGACAAATTTTTGTTGTTCACATAAATGATCCAGGGCAGCTAGACCCAGTTGATAAATTTCCCCGAGAGATATCTGGGACATGTCTCTCTGTAAAGCATTAATAGACTTCTGTAATTCTGGCTGTAACTCTTCAGGAAGAGAGGCAATAAAAACATGCCTGAGTTTTACGTCATTGGCACCACCAAGCATGCAGTACTTTTCTGACATCCTTGTAAAATGTTTTTGCAAATCAGATCTCTGCAAGGAACAACATTTCATCTCAAAATAGTCTTGTCTAGCTCTTCGGTCTATAATCCCAAAATCACCAATAAATTCCTTGTGAAGAATTCCAATAAATTGGGGAATTGTATACTGGGCCATCTGAAGCTTATGATATTCACTTAAATTGGTAAACCATTCTCTAAGATTTCCAGTTAACCATGAAAGGAAATTTGATAGCACATCATGGGTATTAGCCTTAAGGTCATTCATTTGGACATCAATCCAGGCACCAAACTCGTGTAATTTCTCTCTCCATCTATGTGGAGGAAGATCATCAAAAGTGAAATAAGGACCATTAGTAGGCTTGTGAGAATGAGCTGTGTTCTCATGGACAGATTCTAAAGGATCTTCAATTATTGGGGCAGAATGAGATTCTTGTTGCTCTGGGGGTGTATTGTCAGGATTCATCATGATCATGGGTGGCATGCTATTATCAGATTCTGCTAATTCTGAGGTAGACAATGTTGAGGAATTGTCATCAGAGATTTCAAAATCTATAGATGGTTCAGACAATTGTCCTATAGTAGCAATGGACTTGTCTTTGGAAAAGGATGGTTATGCTTTAGGAGAAGGGGGAGGTGTTTGTATTTTGAGAGGTTTGAAGGAAGGCATGGGATATGAAGTTTGCAGGTCAATAGTCTGAAGGGTTGTCTTTGAAGATTGTGATGGTTGAGGCTTTTTGGTTGTTTGTTTTCGGCTTTTTCTAAGTTGTTGGAAAATAAGATAGTTCATCTGGAAGGATTCTCTGGTAGTGGTTGGAAAAGCTGGAGTGTATATAGGAGCATATACAAAAGGTTCTGGTGGATAAGCTGGGGTTCTAGCAAGGTCCCTTTCTATCCTTTGTAGCTCATCTTTCACATGTTTCAACTCCTGTTCTTTCTTATGACACTGAGACCCATTATACTTTGCATCTATGAGGTCAAGGAGCTCTTGATCTAGTTGCTGAGCTCTGGCTGAGTATTTGAGGTATAACTCCTTTACATGTTCACCAAGATAATCCAAGCGACTGATGAATGCATCAGTTTTATCATGGAGTTATTCTAATCTGGTGTTTATCCTGTGAAGGACTTTATTTTGGCTTACTGAATTCTCAGTTTGCCCATTTAGAACTTCTTCAGTTTGAGAAAGAGGCTTAGGACCTTGGGGTGTCATTTGGTCCGGTTGAATAAAAGGTCGGGAAGAATATTTGGCTGGTTCATTGATCCTTCTTTCCAAGGGTGGAAAGTCATCATCATACTTTGGTCTGATCATGGCTATACAAGGAAGGTCTTGTATTGGGGTTATAGGAATTGATTTTATGATAGGTTCTAGGACAGAAACTGACAAGGTGGAAGTTTGTTTTGAGAAAAGGCAAGAAGCTAAGTCCGAATGACCTAACTCTTTCAGTAGTTGTTGAAAAGTGGCTGGCTTGGGTGGAAGTTCTTTATGAAAAGCAACCCATTTTTTCCTTTTGAAGACATTGTGTTTAGGACCATGATCAGAATCATGATCTCTGTTAGGCTTGATCTGTCTATAGGAAGGTTTCTGTTTAAGGTAAGGGGTTGGATTGGATTCTGGTAATGGGCACAAGTTTTGTTCAGGTCTAGTCCAATTATCCCGGTCATGACAACTGCAGTCTGGATCACATTCTTCTGGGGCTGCATCCCATACGAAGTGTCCATGTATTTTTGAGACAAAACAGGGCTTGGCATGAGCATCAACAGAATAAACTGGAACTTTTTCCTTATGCTTGTAAGCAGGCTGAATGGATAAAATCTGGCCTTGATAAGAGGAAAGGCCTTGTCCTGGTCTCTTGAAGGTTGATTTGACTGTACCATCTTCAAGTCTTTTCAAGACAGGAGAGTCCACTGTATGAACGTCTCTTTGAGAAGAGTGAAATTCTTTCTCGTAGTTGTTAATCCATTCTAGTGGCATGATTTGAGCAAGTTCTTCCTTAGAAATTCTCCTAGGGATTTGAATCACAGAGGTATCTGATTGATTAGATACCATGTATAAGGCATCAATGGTGGAATTAGGAAACTCCAGGTTGATGGCATGATCTTGCAATCGATAGATTATCTGATGATGTAAAGTGGCCATGGTGGTACGTGGATCTTGTTCAGCACCATGTATTTGGATTTGTACCTTCAAACGGTGGGGAAGAGTTTCATCATCTAACTTGATGTTGAAATCAGGAGCTATTGTCATCACCACACTTCCGTTACTACAAGTGGTAAGCAACGCACTAATCATAGCATTATCGTATGAGGTGTAAGTGGAATCCAGTATGACTATCCTGGCTGTAGCAGGAATACCTTTCCTCCCATGAAGGGTTAGAACCAATCTAATGGCTCTAATATGCAGATGTATATACCCTTGCTGCTCCCATGAGTTGATCAAGGGTTGAGGAATCTCAAGAGTAACATACTACTCTGTAGTTGTGGCTTTTAAACCACACTGTTTAAGTTTAGGACTATGAACATATTCCTTGACATGAGGTCTAAGAGTATAGAGTATACGGGTGATTCTCTGTCTGAAAGACCTAGCGTAAGCTCGGTCTTGAGAAAAGATAGCATAAGGACTACGAAGGGGAAGTCCGGTATTGTCAATTCTGACATTTTCGGGTATGTGGGTGATTTCAACAAGATTATCAATCTTGCTTGTTTATTTTTAATTTTATTGCTAAATGAGTCACTCACAATTTCAAGCATGCCAATGCATAATTTTGGAAAGCCACAATCTTTGTCTAACATTTTTCAAAATTATATTAATTATATATATTAACTATTTCAATTTTTTAATTTTACAACTATTAATTAATTAATTTAAAATTTATTTTTGATATTTTATTTTACAATAATTAATATATATTTAAAACTATACTCCCTAATTTCAAACATAAAGCATCATTACCCATTTTACACACACTAATAAAACTAATTAAAGTTGGTCAAGTTACTTAAATTTGAGGCAAAATATATTTTTCTTAGATTTATCATTAATTAATTGTTAATATTTCTCTTTATAAATCCTAAATTTCTCTTTTATTACTTGGGAAAACAGACACTTAATTAAAGGTATTTTAGGAAAATGGATATTTAATTATATAAAAAATTTTATGAAATGACTTATATTTTGAATAATGGGAATTCTTCCCAAGGTATCTTATATTTGAGATTTGATGAACTATTAATTTAATTATAATTAGTTTTATAATGGTTCAATTATGGTCCGATAAATTAACCCTGAATTAGTGTCTTACCTAATTCAATGATCAGTCTGGTTTTTACAAAATTAGAAAAAACTATTTTTATAACAATTAAACAAATTTTTAATTTATATTCAAAATTTCCATCAATTTTTTTAAATAATTATAAAATTATAAATATTTTAATTTTATTCAAATGGTACATATCTCTCATAATTTCTAAAATATACATATTTTTTCCCTAAAAATTGTACAATTTTTTTTTTATAATTTTAGTCAAGTTACTTCTCATGATTTTTAAAATATGCACAAATCTTGTTTAAAATAAAAAAGCATTTGTAATTTTAACAAAATTCAATTAAAATTAATGTAGATTTCGAAAGCAGATCATAAAGATATATAATTTTAATAAAATTAAAAAAATTACACTATTCACATGGCTAAAGAGTGTCATTCATTTTTCTAACTCCCAACATATTATTAAAAATTAATAAAAATGGTGGGCACCCATAGCAGTTGAAACTTGAGACCATATATGGACAAACAATTTGAGAGAGAAGGGGAGGGGAGGGGGGGGGGAAGTGGCCCCAGGGAGCGTGGTTACGCTTGTAAAATAGTATAAGAAGCACCAAAAGCCTAGGGAAGACAACAAGCTAGAGTCCCGGTGTGAACACCGTATTTTGTCCGGGTAATTTAAAAAATATATATATATATAAATATAATGATAATAATAATAAATAAAAGTAAAAAAAAAATAATAAATGAATAAATAAATAATTGGAAACATAAAAAAAAAGAAAAAAAAAACAAAACAAAGAAATTTTTTATTTTTTATTTTTTTTGGGCTGACAAGTGGACCTGAGCCCATGTGAGGGCTCAGGCCCAAAAATTACCTGAGCCCTTTAGGGCTCAGGTATCACGTGCAGAAAGGGGGGAGGAAGGGGAAGGCAGCCGCGGAAAGGAGACACGAGGAGCAGGGGAGGAGGAAAAAGAGGAGACCGAGGAAAAAGGAAGGAAGCCGCGGGTGAGAGAGGCCGAGAACCGAGGGAGATCCGAACAGAGGGAGCCACCGTGGGCCGCGTGAGGCTGAGGAAAAACCGAGAAGAAGAGGGGAGGAGAGGGAGGTGAGGCAGAGGGGGAGCGGCCGAGAGAGAGAAGGAGAAGAGGAGGCTGATCACGGGAGACCGAGGAAAAAGCACCGAGCTGGGAGAGTGGCCGTGAGCGTGAGAGCCAAGAGAGGGCGTGAGGCTGAAACAAGGAGAGCTGGCCGCGGGCAGAGAAGAAAAACAGAGGAAGAGGGAGCTAGGGGAAAAAGGAGAGGAGGCCGCGGTTGAGAGAGAGAGATGGAGGTGCCGTGGGAGAGCTGCGGTGTCCGAGGGAAAGAGGGGAGCTGTGAAAAGGAAGGAGGCCACGGCTGAGAGGGTGGCTGAGCAGCGGAGAACAGAGGAAGCTTGAGAGAGGCCGAGAACCGAGGGAAATCTGAAACAGTTGAAGAGGAGCTGCGAGTCTGAAGAAGGAAAGGTTGGCACCCGAGAACGAAGCTAAGGAAACCGAGGGAGCTGCACAATGAAGGCACGAGAGAAAGCAGAGCATGGTGGGAGAGGGTGAGATCTGGAACCGCGAGTGCACCGAGGAGTGGAAAAAAAATGGGAATGTGGTGAGACTGAGATGAGCCGTGATCCAGATGAGAAGCACCGAGGACAGAGAGCGTGGCTATGCGAGAGACTGAGAATGAGGCACAGACTCGGGAGAGGAGAAACAGAGAGAGCCGTGCGTCCGAGAGGCGAAGGAAGAAGGATGCATTCCCTGAGCAAGCAGAGGTTCTACGAAGGGAAAGGCTTATTTGACAGGATTAAAGCAACAGGAACTTCGATCTGGTAAATCCCCTCTTCGAGCTCTTAATCTTATTATGGAATCTTCGGATTGTAAGACTGCTCTGTGTGGATGAACGCCTTGCCTACGGTTAGTATTGATAAACTGTTATCTGATGTCTGAAACTTGTTTTTGCCTCTCGTGACTGGAATAGGTTGGGGTCTCAACTGACTTTATGGGATCATTGTACTGTGTCGTGATTGATGAACATTTTCTTTGATTATATGTTTGTATAGCCTTTATTAGTTCGAGTCACAATGTGAATGAACTCGTGATCGAAGTTTTTACTGATTCTTGAGCATTAGAGTAGCCCCGGGCCTGGTATTCACAAACATGAAGATTTACGTTCTAGAGCCTGAATTTTCTAGTGATGCTTGTTATTTGAAAAGAGTTTTGTTCGGATGATGTTGACGAGGTACCTTAGCCTTGAGACTGGGAATGAATTTTATTTGCTTTAGGAATCTCCCCCATATTTATGTGTCCTCTGTGTCATCATTTTTTTATCATGAGAAGGATTCGATTGGGTTCTGAATTCGAGCCATCAGAATCACGTTTATGTTTTGAGCTCCAAGTCATGTTTCTTTTTTTTTATGCTCCAGTGTCCTCCAATACGTGTCTTAGTGCATAGCTTCGAATTCTGAACCATTGAAAATGGACCTTTGCATTGTCAAGGTATGCTTGGTAAAAATTAGGAGTATAGCTCGTGCCTTTCTTTCTCTAAGCCCATTCACTTCTTGATGGTCACAAGATTTTGGTTTTTGTATTGAGTTTAGGCTTGGCAAATATGATTTTCGTAACTTGATTTGGGGTTATTTGTTTCCAAGAAAATCTTGCATATTAAGAGTTTCTCACTTGAAAGCTTGATCGCATATAACGCTTGACTTGCTCACTGTTTTGAGATAAAAAGTATCTCGTGTGCTCATATGTTTACATAAGGATTTTAGAATCTTAAATTTCCTTTCTGGGTGTATGTCAATAAAGGGGTTCCTGATCCCAATTCAAAAGCTTGCCTTACATGGGTGAAGGTTAGCCAGAAAATGCTTGGTCGAATGTGTTAAATGTTGATATTAGTTACCCCCATGTGAGTAACGACATTGCTTCTTATTAGCATGTGGTCTTTGTTCTTTAAAAGCAATTACCTTGTTTTCTTTCAACTCAAACTCTTCAAATGCGTAATCCTGTTTTATTTTTTTCGAGCCATATGGGAGCATATACCAAGTTTGGGAGAAATCGAGACCATTGCCACCAAGCCAAGCGGGGGAAGTGGAAGCTACCAACTTTGAGGCAAAGGAAAAGAAAATGAAGATACTAGAGTTTGCATCTTTTCATCTCATGGTTAGGTGTAAATTATTTGGATTTGCGATAGCACACATCTTGTATTTGGTTTTTATGTTGTGTTGTTTTTATTTCTGATTTCGGTTTTTATTTGGTCATAGATTTTTTCTTCTTTTCGCTTTTAGAGTTTGTCACAAGGGACCAATTCTCCGTGTGCATATAGAACGTCAGTCAATTGTACCATGAGTGAGGAGTTGCCATGGTATAAACATTGGCTAAATTTTATTTTATTTTATTTTATTTTATTTCATTTTGATTTACGAGTACCAATATTTTTATTTATTTATTAAAAGTAAAAATAAATAATTCAATGAGAGCTCTTTATTTCAAATTTTTGTTTTGGCCTTTATGTTCCGAGTGGTAACACCATGGGCATTTAGGTGTTAATTAGCGACCTGTGAGTGATAAAGTCACCACAGATCCTAATTAACTCTTTTTCTAAAAAAAAAAAGAGGAAAAGATAAATAAAATAAAATAAAAGAAATAAATAAAAATAAATAATATATGAATATATATATATATATAAGTCATATTCTTAAATTGCTTTTATCACTTTTCTTTTTATAAAATAAGCATAATCATATTTATTTTTATATATAAAATGATTTCTTTTCTTTCAATTTTATCTTTTAAGTCTTTTTTGCCTTCTCCACGAGTGATTAAGTCACCATATGTGCTGTTTGATTTTCATTTAAAATTTTTCTTCTGGTATTTTCTACTTCGAGTGGTAACACCGTGAGTATGTAAACGTAAATCAGTAACTTATGAGTGATAAAGTCACCGCATATGCTGATTATTATTTTTCAACACGTAATGATCACATTTTTTTTAATTTCATTTTTTTTATAAATAAATAGGTGTTAAAATGATTTTTATAATAAAAGAAAAAATAATTTGTATAAAAAAAATTGAAATTGACAAATTGTCTTCTTTTGATTTTTCATGTCTTTTTGTCTCGAGTGACACCACCGTGGACATTTAGGTATCAATCGGTGTATTGTGAGTGATAAAGTTACCACATAAGTCAATTGATTTTATCATGTAAAAATAAATTTGTTTCCAAATATTTCCTTTTCAAATCAAATAAAATGTTCAAAATCACAAATAATTTTAATCCTATTTTTTTAAATTGAGGAAAAATATATTCTCTTTTAGAAACTGATTAAACCAAAAAATAAATAAATAAATGAAAAGAGCGAATAATGGAAGTTAATTTATTTTTTACAAATTAAAACACACTAACCAATTCTAAAAATTGTTTTCTTTGTGGAAAGACAAAATTATTTTCTATAAACCTCTCTTTAAATAAAATATATAATAAAAAATACCAACCCAGTGACACGCATTTCTAGTCTGAACTACGTCGACTTTGATCCCTATCGCAGGGTACGTAGGCCCCAGACTTTAATTTTGGGTCAAGTCCACTTTTGTAAATAAATAAACATTTTCTTATTCATTTGATGTTTTTTTTTCTCTTCATTTAATAAATATTTACCAATTTTTCAAGTCCACTTTTGTAAATAAATAATATTTTCCTTAATTTATTTTTTCTAACTTTTCATATTTTCATTTTATTCTTTATTTTCATTTTACATTTTCCTTATTTTTATATTTATTTATTTTTGCATGTGAATGGTAAAAGGGCAACCAAAATAAATTTGTAAAAAGCCATAAAAATTGCATGATCAACCTAAGGTAACTGTTCTTTGGAACGGGTGTTGTGGGGGTGCCTAACACCTTCCCCACTCACAATCGTACTCCCGAACCCAACTCTTATTCGCAAACCATCCTTGTTCCTTTTTGTTTTTATTTTCCGGTTTTCTAAAATTTCCCTTAAAATTTTGGTGGCGACTCCCTCGAAATCGGCTTTCCGTCAGGCGGGCCGATTTCACCTCTTTTTTCTATTTCCCGCGCCATCCGCGTCGCATTTCCGGGTGTGACACCCGGAAGAATTTTTTGGAGCCAGCCTCACCTAAACTTATTCAACATGGAGTCCTCCTAAAAGATTATGGGTTAGAATAGACATAGATGCTTCAGTCGATGGAAGAGGGGATGTCACTTGTGGAGGAGTCATCAAAGATAGCAATTGAGATTGATTATGAGTTTTATGGGTAAGTTGGACGTTATACCTTATACCGCGACTAAACTTACAGCTATCTTTTATGGTATAAAGTTTTGTTGGGGTAAGAGTTTTAAAAGAGTTATTGTTTGTAATAATTCTATAGAGGTCATAAACCTTTATAACTTGTGCCAATACTGATGATCATTCTTGGAGAAATATTATTAAGGAAGCTAAAAATTTTATTATGAAAAATTGGAAGGTCACGATAGATTATATTTTTAGAGAGATTAACGAATGTGTGAATTGGTTAGCTTAGCACATTAAATGGATAGAAACTTTATTATGCTTGATCAACAACCCCTATGGATTAGAGACATATAATCTACTATGACAAAGGGAAAGATAACTATGTACTAAATCATTTTTTGTAATTTCATAGGTGTCACCCTAGCCTTTTATTTTTAAAAAAATAGAGTAAGAAGCAGTTGTGGAGTTTCCTAGTTTATTCAAAGCAACATCATAACCAGAAATCAAAGAAAGAAGACGAAGAAGGAGAAGAGTCCATCCCAGGAAATTGCACATGAAGGTCAGTCATTTCGCTGAGCTCAAATTTCAACTCAATCTCTTGCTTCTGGTAAGCACCGCAACATTATTAATAATAATAATTAATAATATCCTTTAACTTGCACATTACTTTATATCAAAATTGACCTGTTCATAAAAAAGAAATTGACCTGTTCTAAACTTTTTTCCTTCCACGTAATTATAAATATTCACGCCTCCATCGCGAGCTTCCCTGAATTTACCCAGAAAAATCACAGAACTGTATCTTGACGACGACCTCTTCCTTTTAATCTCCAAACACCAACAGAACAAGCGTCACATAATCATATTCCTTGAATCGAAGCTCTCTTTGTTTATTTCTTCTTTTGGCTTGGCTTGGATTAACTAGCTAGCTAGATGCATCTTGTTTATGGTGTCCTAACTTGGCTTCTTGGGTTGTTTGGTTTCCCAGAAAACAGATTTTCATCATCCATTTCAGATTACAGTAACAATGATAAGCCATGGCTGTTGTGTGGAATCTTGGCAATATTACTAGGCTTAGTCTTGTTTCACTTGGCAGAAACTAAACCAGAACCTAATGGCACTTATAATGGCAATGAGGAGGATCAGAGCTTGAATCTTGAACAAGAGGAGCAAATAGACCACGGTGCGGTGGTTGTTGAGCAGCCGGCTGGCGAGTGGTCGACTGACAATGGTGGTGGTGGGAGCGGCCGGAGATATGGTGCCTGTGCCTTCTGCGGCAACTTGAGCAACACAAGATGTTCACGGTGCAAGGCTGTCAGATATTGGCAAGTTAATTGTCTCCTAAACTGATGTTAATCTTCTGCTTAAAATATACATATAAGGTTTAAAGTTTGTCATTTAATATTTATGCGAGTTGATTTTTTATCATTTGGTTATTCTGCGATAAAATTTTTATTATTTCCATAATTCAATAGAATAACCAATATCTAATTGCATCGTTCAAATAATTCAAAACTTAAAAGCTTGTTTCACTTGTATCCTAGGTCATTTTATAGTGTCCTTAACCTATTTTTGCAAAAAGGTTTAATGTTCAAATATTAGAGCATAATCCAATTCCGGCATTTTAATTTGAAAGAACATAATTTATTCGAGATCTATTTATTTTTTTGAACAGAATTCTTCATCATTTATTTAAAATCAACCTTGCATTTTTCAGTTGCTATGAGTTTTAACAGAAAAATAAGAGAAAATGGTTGTGTTTATGTGAAGCCTTGTTTGAACATTAGGTTTTGATGTTTAGTGAGATATTTATGAGTTTATTTATTTATTTTTTTTGGGTTTTATCAGCTCGGAGGGATGCCAAATTAGACACTGGAGATCAGTTCATAAATACGAATGTACAAAGACTCAAATTGGGGAACAAGAAAGACATGCTCATGAAGCTTCCGAAATGGCTAAGGTGACTAAAAAGGTAAGCTTGAGCCGTATATTGAATTTGAAAAATAAGCAACTCTGTTTATATTTGTGAATAATATGATTTATTATAAATTTTACATTTTATATTAATATATTGATTCATTTGGAAGTATAATTGACATTTTAATTTACTTGGCTTATAGTCACATTTAAGTCGAAGTTATAATTAAAATTAGCTTAAATGTAACTAGAAACTAGGAAGCCCCATAGTATTTAACATAGTTTAAAGTCAGTTGTATTGTTAATAGGTACGAATAGTGTGATTTATAAATTTAATTTAACATATATATATATATATTGAAATATGCATTGAAACTAAGTTATGTTAAGAAAGGAATCTCTTAATAATGAAGAAGTAAGGGGTTAAACTTCTTGAAAAATAAATCAATATATGTAGACTCAACAACTTGGGTTTAATTGGGAAAATTATATTTTCAAAGCAAAATCTTAAAAAACTTTCTCAGTAGTTTATAATTTTTTACAAAAATATCATTAATTTTTGCATAAAAAATCATTGATTTCATAATATATTTCTTTAATAAAAATGATATTTAAGTCTTTAACGCTAAAATATAATATATTTAATTAAAAAATAATTTAAACTTCCTAAAAAATATAAAAAGAAATAAATAAATTATACTTGAATTTTTTGAAAAATTAATTTCTAAAAAAGTTACTTATGGGAAGTATACTACACCAAATGACAGGAAAAGAAAATAAAGAAATAGATGTGAGTGATAAAAATTTTTATTCTTTAATCAAGTAGTTGATAATTCAATTTCTAACTATGTATATAATAAATTTAGTTAGGAGGAATTTACCTTTTATCTTCATTACCCTTGCAAAGATTAGAAATCTTTATTGTCAGTGTGATGTTACTAATCCAAAATAAAACAAATAAAAAAAAAGAAAGAGAGAAGAAATAATTATAAATGAAGAAACAATCAGTCATTTACCCCAATGAAAATGAAAGAAAGAAAGCAAGTGGTTGGTTAATAATGGATTATTTTTTTTAAACCATCAACATTAATTAATTATTACAAAATCACACAGAAACTATGAGCACAGCAGAACACGCTCTTGCCGATCGTCATTAGCTAGCCGCTAGAAAGAGACGAAGAATAATATTTAGAAATGCCTGTTTTAAAAATTATCCAATCATAGATAAATTAGGTTTAGGTGTAACTACGCTTTAGCTCTGTCTTCCTTGTGTTGAGTGAGGATCAATCTGAATTACACGGAACTGGAGTACTTCATTTGGTCAAATAGTGGGAAAGAAAATAAGGGGCCTGAACCGTCTTTTTGTTAAAAAAAAAAATTTGTGCACCTTCAATAAAATAATTCTCAACGGTATTTTAAATTTTCTATATTACTCATTACAAAATTTTAGGAAGAAGTTAAAGCCATTTGCATTTGCATGATCCATTGTGCAGGAAGGGTCTAATGAGTTGGGGGTTGTGGAGTGGAATTCACAAGTGGGAGACTCAGACAGCACCCATAACGCAACAGCGAAACTTACTGAAGCGTCCAGTGGCGCTCTCAGGAATGTCTTCGCCTGTGCTGTGTGTGGCGGCCCACCCACTACGAGATGCTCGCGATGCAAAGCCGTCAGATATTGGTAAGTCTTGCTCTTGCATTTCTTCTTCTTCGCCTCCGTCTTCGCTTAGTTGATCATTATCAGAAATGTATTTGTTATGTTCTTTCGCAGCTCAGTGAAATGCTTAATTGAGGATTGGGGATGGCATAAAGTCAATTGCACTACACAGAATGTGGATTCCACTCAAACAGAAAGACCTCCTCCGGGAAATGTAGGTTTTTAATTTCTGAGCAACTATGAAAACGTCAAACTGTATGCTTTCAAATTCATTTTGGCGGAAATATTAGGTGATGAGATTGGGGGGTGGTTATGGATAGACTAAATTGATTGTATTTTATTGATGTTACTGATTCATGACATTAGTTTCACCTCAAAATTGCATGCCCTAGGAAGCAAGCGCACTAATATAGATGTTAGACCCGATATAGACATAGACTCTTTTGAGTCAGTCAGTGGCATAACAAAATCTCAAGTGTTCGTGCATTGTTCAAGTAATTCTAATATCATTGTCTATCATGTGTTGGGCAAGAACATGGCTACTTTTGTGAGTTGTCCGTGTCTCATAGTGCATACTTCCCAAATGGTATTCGAAATGGGATTTCTAAAGCTCTGGATAAAGTGTTTAGATTTTTTTTTTCTTTAACTGTTCTTTTTCTCCACAGGTTGGGTTGCTCAAGAACTCATATGAAGAGGAAGATAATAATCAATCACCTGATCCCCTTTCTTTGACATTTTATCCAGGTGTCTACCAAATTATACTGAAGTTTTGATTGGGAATTCTTTCCAGTTGCATTGGGTAGGCAGTTCCAATTCTTCATTAACTGTTAGTCTTCTCCTTGTCATTTTTTGGCTATTGCAGAAGGAACGACCAGCATCAAGACTCTGATTACAAGTTCTCAGGTATGCTGGATATAGTTGTGTATCAGGAGATGGGGGAGGTGCTTAAATGAAAGAATTAGTTGTGACATAAACTTATGATTTAATGAAGGAACCTACTAAGAAAGCACAGGATCTTCCTGTGGAAAGGGTGAGGTGCCATGAGGATGGAGATGAAATAGCAAAGTTTAGGTAAAGTTTCCATTTGCTGTTCTTGATTTCTTGCTTGTCTTGCTTGATAAAGACTTCTGTTTAATATTCTCGTACTCCTTATGTATGGTCAGAAATGAGATTATATTTCTTAAAGCAGAGCGTGACAAATGGGCAATGCGAGCAAATTTAGCTAAACAAAGATATCAGAGCCTTAAGAAAGAGTCTGAACAACAGGTGACATGTCTGAAATTTGAGAGTGCCTGTGCAGTTAACCATTTCAGGACAATATTTACTTTATTATTTCATTTTTACAGGTGCTTGTCTTGAAAAATGAAAATAAACTGATATCCAATGCTGAGGCGCATGCTCAAAATGTGGTTCATACTTTTTCTGTGAGACTGCAAGACTTGCAGGTATTAATTGTGACTAATCCAGTTGCCTCAAGCTTACATTTGTGCATATTTTTGTTTTGAACTATTCAACTTAGTTTAATACCATACAGATTGCAGTCCAAGGTAGCTTTGCAGAGAAAAAAAAGCAAGAAGAATATATACAAATACTGGAGGTCTATTATCTGAAGTGCCTTATCAGTATTTTCCATTGACAGATAGGACGGAAAATCTTTATATGCCTTTATAATGTTGTTCACTTGGTTTTATTCATGGGAAATTGTTAATTGACAGAGGAAATGTGCTGAGTTGAAAAGGGAGCTGCAAGAAGAGTGGGAACATATTCAAGAGCTTACTGCAGAGCGTGATGAGAGTCATAAGTATGCTCAAATTGCTATCAGAGAAGTTGAAGTGAAGGAAAAAGAGCTCCAAGTAGAGCGGGAACGTGTTCAACTACTGAAAGAGGATTTTTGTAGAGATGTTGCAGCTGCTGAATCTAGAGTAATGATAGCTGAGGTATTTGTTGGTGTGTCCAGCTAAATATGCCTTATTCTAGTTGAACAGTCCAAATGACTCATAGTTCTTGCTCTTGGTTTGACTCCTCAGGGAAAACTCCGTGATCTTGACAGGAAAATTAGATCGAGAAATGATAAGGTGCATCTCCTTTCAGCTTTGCTTGATGTTTAATGTTTCTTTGGTATATAAAATTGGGACCTATCACAGGTCTAGGCCATATGGAAATATATCCCAAGAAATAGTTGAGCTCGAATTCATGATGTTCTTACTGAATACAATGGCTGTGAATCCTAAGACATTTTTATAAGCATGCTTGAGTTCTGAATTTGAAAAAGTTTAATTTCCTTACATCTTTGTTCAATTCAGGTTGCTGTATGGACAGACAGCTTGGGCCAACCTGCCATGGTAAGTTTCCAATTTTTCAGTGAAATGAAATCTGGAAAATTATAATACTTTGGTATGGATGAAGAAATTCTTGTTATGATTGAAGAAAAACCATATGATCACTATGCTAAGAAATTGGTATAGGAGTTTCCACCAGAGCTGGTTCTACATTTAATTTTTTTGGAACGTTGTTGAATCATATGGGGTATGGTCTTGAGTAACTTTGTTTCTTCAGGTTAGATATCTAATGAGATTTTTCATCACAAGATTTCTAAAAGGGGGTCCAAAAATTCTGTTCTTGTATGTGTCTCCCTTGGCTAACTTGAATTCCCTGTTAAACCTGAAACCATTTCCTACTAAATGCAGGCATGCGCCATCTGCCTGACCAATGAAAAGGATTTGGCCTTTGGATGTGGCCACATGGTGAGCTCTTGCAAACAGATCAACAGTTTTCTTTCCCTCTCATTTTCCTTTACGTGTTGTGATAATTCTTTGGTGATTGTGCTGCAGACGTGCAGAGACTGTGGATCAAAATTATCAAAGTGTCCCATATGCCGAGAACAAATCACAAGCTTTGTCAGACTGTATCCTGGGTGATCAGAGTAGGGCATCATATATATATATATATATACATATTCCGTATCTGCCATATCTTGTATCTACTTTGATGCTAGATAACAAAGCTTCTTGCTAGTACTACATGTGCATTCCTTTCAACCTTCTACATCGTTCTTTTTCCCATCCCAACCAAATGAACTGGACAGAGTCAATACATATCTACTATACTAACGCAATCGCATGATGATTAGAGCAGCAGAGCAGCAGAAGATATTTCGAAGTAGGGAAGAAAATGAAACTAAGCTAGCCATGATGCACATAAAGGCACATCAGCATGTCGAGCACGCTTTTTTAATATAACTTACCTCTAGGCTCTAACATGTTTACTTGTATATTTATCATTGATTTGGTCTCCCTATTTTTTGTGTACCAAATCTCCCCTTTGACTCTCTTGTACATAACCGATACATTTGACTGTTAGATGTTAACAGTTTGAGGTGTAAGTGACATAGTTGTGTAGTTGTTTGGAAGGGTTTGTACTTTTTCTTTGGTCATGGGAACAGTTATTTATTAAACTACAAGAATCCTTGAGTGTCTAGCCTATGTGAACTTGACTTAATGACAATATAGAGTTTCTTTTCTAGACATTATGTTTGCCTTTAAATCCAAACGCCTTCGGCTTCTTCCCTTATATACTGTTCAATTATCCTATAACAACAATATTAGTCTTATTTCACTAAGTGAGGTCCGCTACATAGATTATACGACGCCAATGGACTCTGTCAAATATCATATCTTCAAATAAATCATTTATTAAGAGGTTATGCCTTATAACTTTTCTTAGTGTCTTTCTTGCTCTTTCTTTACATCTTTTAATATGGTTTCAAGCTATTTGATCAACTCTCTTTATTGGCTTCTCTTGTCATTTTCTTTGTACTTGTCTAAACCACCTTAAATGATTTTTCACTATTTTTTCCTCGATAGGTGCTACTCTAATTTTTCCTCATATATAGTCATTTCGTATCTTATCCATTATTGTATGACCAAACATCTATCTCAACATTCTCATCTCTACTACTCTCATCTTATACTCTTTTTACATTTTTATAGCCCAATATTCATTACCATATAGTATTGCTAGTTTTATAGCAGTTTGATAATATTTCCCTTTAAGTTTGATAGGTACTTTACGGTCACAAAAAACTTCTAAAGTTTTTTTTTTCCATTTTAATCAACCAGCTCGTATCTTATGCATAACATTCTCATTAATTTTACCATCACTTTGTAAAATCGACCCCAAATACTTCAACTTTGATACTTCTAGAATGATTTGCTCTCCAATTTTTACTTTTGAATCATTTCTAACTCGTCTTTTGTTAAATTTGCAATGCATATATTCCGTTTTACTTTTACTTAAGCGGAAATCTTTTGATTTCAAAGTGTATCTCCATAGCACAAGTTTAAAGTTGATATTTTCTCTTGAGTCTTCAATTAAGATTATATCATCTGCAAAATGCATACACTTAGGAATAACATCTATTGTAGATCATATTGACATGAATTCAATTTGCTTTTATACTATTGATTTGAATTTGTACATTTTTCAACATTCTTTGCAACATTAAACACAGGCTTAATGTTGCGGAGAATGTTGATCAAGGTTGTCTGATTGTTTCATGGGGATGACCCAGAATCATCAATTGTGTTAGGTGCTCTATTTAGTAATTTAAGTTGCAGGATGAACTATTTGACTTACTGATGTTGGAAATAAAGACTTTAGCAGTTTACATTATATTAAAACTAATCTAATCATTTATCATCTGTTCTGACCAAGCCTCTCTGTTTTGTTTTTAACTATCTTTACTTTGAGTTTGAAACTAATGGTGAGCTGTAGAGAAATCTCCAAATAGATCATAAATAGAGCTCTTCATGTTAATTTAACATTGAAGAAAATACATGTTAATTTAGAAAAATCATTATGTATATATACAAAAGCTTGGGGCCTTTTTTTTTTCTGGAACTAATAACTACTATCTTCTTTCCGCATGTCTTTTTGATGAAGTTCTCTTAGATAAAGTTTTATATGTAATAATGAACACAAAGCCAATCCAACTCTTTTGAAAGATTCAATAGTATATACTGTTCATATATAAAAAAAGATTTGTACAAAAAAAAAGTGTAAAAAAAAGATGAAGTTTTCTTAATTTTAATAAAGTTTTATCATAATTTTTTTATAATTTCTTGTTAGTCTTTTTCAAAATCAAAATAAACTAAAATGTAACAAATTTATTTGCATTCCCTTATTTAAATGTGGAGCCATAAGTTTATTGAAGAAATTTTTTTCCCTGGAAAACAACACACGTCTTCATTTTAGGTTTGAATCCATAAAAAAAAAAAAAAAGGAACGTCCATTAATTTTAGATGGTTTGAGTTTGACTGCCTATTTACGCTTCCACATTAATCAAAATAAAAGGGGAGAATTATCAAAATAATAAACTTATTATAAAATAAGACTTATTAATACTTATTCTCTTAATTTTACTATTTAATATTTCAGATTTTAATATTTTTTTATCAGTTATAGTCTTTTTTTGTAATTAATTCACTATACTGGTATCGAATTGTAATTCATCCAAATAAAAAATTGGATTAAATTAGTTTGGCACATTAAAAAATTGATAGTTAATTATATTTTAATAATTATAAAAAAGGTAAAAATTATAAAAATTTGCATGATTTAGCATTGAGTTAATAAAAAATCTATTTTTATTTTGCAAATATTTTATCTAATTTTTTAATATCTATATATTTTTTGCCAATAAAATATCTATATATTTAATGACAAGTTAACATATGTATTTTGAAAACTTATTCCACCTTGATTTTTTATTTAAAATAAAAGAATAATCAACCTAATTTTTAATACATTAACAATAAACAAATGCCAATAGATGGGTCAAAGCCATTATTATTAAAACCAGATTGGACCGGCTGGTTCGACTGGTCAAATCGAAAATCGGTGCCTGATTCGGTCCGATCATAGTACTCGACCAGTATTGTTTAGAACAGGTGAGAATCGGCCAAGAACAGGTGAAACCGGTCTTGAATCGGTAGAACCGGTCATGAACAGGTTCTGCATTATTTTTTTTTCAAATTTTTTAATTTTTTTAATTTTAAAGATAAAATAACATCATTTTTAATACAAAATATGTTTTTTTATATATTATAATATTATATAAGTATTATTAGGATATATAACTATTAAAAATTATATATTTACTTAATAAATAATAAATAATATAATATTATTTTATTATTTTAAACTCAAAATATGATTATAGATTAATATCAATTTATTTAAATTAAAATAGAGTTATGAAACTTATTAATAATTTGTTTGTGGTGAAGAATAGATTGATAATTCAATATTATTTAGTTTGAGATTTTAATTAAGTTATAAAATTTATTTTAAATTTATTATTTTAATTAATACTGATTCAATCACAGTTTCACCTCAATCAAACTATTAAATCTTAAATTAGTGTTCAGTCCAATTCAATATGTGTTCCAATTCTGATAACATTATTCAATACTATTCTTTTAGTATACGCGTGGAGACTTTTTCTTTCCATTTTGACCCCGGGGAAATTCTGGAATAAAGGACAAAAAGAAAAGGACAACATTTAGTAAAATCATAATCTACCATTATTTTCATCATCATCGTACCAGAGAATGTTTCCCTAGTCTCTATCGTATTCTCTTTTTTCTCACCCTTGTCTCTATCAACCTCCCGAACACGTTCCTAAGAAAAAGACGCCTGTTTGGTAACAAGAATTAAATTAAATATTTTTTAATTTCTGCAAATTATAAAGCCAAAACTTATAATCAAATTTTAAAAAATAGTAAAAAATATTATAAAAATTATTATTAAATTCAATAGAATAATAATAAAATTGCTTAATATATAACTCGATAGTATTATTTTTTTTTCCTGAAAAATTACAATAAATCGGATTCTCAAATTAATAATAACTAGAATAATCCTTGTGCATTTTCACAAGACTTACGAGGGGTAACATTGTTTATGAGTCATAAAATATTGTGGCTTCTTACACTTTTTATATTTTATATTGATATTGATTTTTTTGGGCCAAATATTGATATTGATGCTCAATTCTTTACAATAATTATAATTTTTAAATTATTCTAATATAAATCTATAGTTTTTAGATTAGATTGGTGTGTGTCATGTTTATTACACAAAACTTGAAATACAAATTGCATTAATTGCTGCTTTTAAATACTGCTATTGTTGTAAGTTTTATGTGTATAAAGATATAGATAGATTTTTTTCCCCATAATTTTAAGCCCATGACTCTAACTGTCACATCATTGACTATAATAAAGTAACTTACGATAATTTAAAACTAACCAACAATTGTTTTTGTATATAAAAAAACACTTACACTTGCACAATGGTCATATGGCATTAGGACTTGGTGACACTAATTATTTGTAACCAAATTAAAAAAAGTAATAAAAATCCAAAAAAAATTCAAGTAGATTCTCGCTCCATTGGTTTTTTTGGTCAAATTCTCTCCATCGATTTGAAATGTGGCATTATGATAAATAAATTCTGACAAATAGTATCTTGGTTTTTTTTTTTTGGATTTTATAGCATTCTGATTAAAAATAAAACAGACAACATTTATCAAAATTATAATCTACCCTTATTTTCATTTCCATCTTACCATAGAATACTTCATCAGTTTCTATCTGCTTATCTTTTCTCTCACGTTTATCTCTTTCAACGTTCCAAACATGTGCCAAAGGAAAAGACACCGGTTTATCCACTCTAAAGTCTATCCACGGACTATAATTTTCTTTAAATTTAAATTTAATCACCCAAATTTAACAAGAATTAAATTAAATATTTTAATTTCTAAAAATTATAAACCAAAATTTACAAGAAAATTTTAAAAAGTATACATTTTAGAAAAATTATTGTTAAATTTAATATAATATTACTAAAATTACTTAATATATAACTTTGTATTTGGAGCATCTTCTTTTTTTTGAAAAAAAAATTAGAATAAATCTCTACCTGAATTAATAATAACTCCATGCATTTACACAAAACCTCAAGATGAGTAACATTGTTCAGGTTTGTAAAAAGCACGACTCCCTTTATATTTTATATCGATATTGATTCTGTTTTGCCAAATAATGATATTATGTTCAATTCTTTATAATAATTATAATTTTTAAACTATTCTAATATAAATTTATAGATTTTAGATGTAACTAGATTGCGTGGGTCACGTACATTACACGAATCTTGAAAAACAAATTGCACTAATAGCTGCTTGTAAATAATGCCATTGTTGTGAGGTGGGATTGTTGTAGGTTTTATATGCATATAGATATAGATATATTTTTTTAATTTTTCCATAATTTTAAGCCCAATGCTCCAACTGTCACATCATTGACTATAATAAGCTAACTTGCGATAATTTAAAACTAACACTTGTTATTTAAAAAAAAAAATTCTAACACCGGTAACACTTGCACAGTAGTCATATGGCATTAGGATTAGGTCACGCTAATTATTTATGGATTATAATAATGAACAATTTTTTCTTGGAAAGATCCCTCAATACTAATATCACTGAGAAAGATCTCGGTGATTAAGTTGAACTTTCCACTCTATTTGTATAATTTTCTGCATGAAGTAATTCACAACATAATAATAATAATAATAATAAATTTTCTAACCAACGGTGGTTTGCTTGAGTGGAAGGCACTCAACTTCCCTAAAGTAATATCCTTCGCATTCATATATTGGGCTTGCTGAATGATCTGTCATCCTCTGTAGAAAGTTATCTGTTTTCAAGATCAAATGGAAAACTGGGCATTAAGGTAAGGTAAGCCAAAGGTCTAGTACGTAGACCTGGAAACTTCAAGTCAAGCTCTTAAATATTTACAACTTCATCTCTGCTTATTGGCTCTCGTTCCCTGGTGCTTCCATTTGAGCTCATAATAATAAAAGTATCATAGAAGCAAGACATGGCAAGTCCTAAGAACACAGGCTTCTCCTTCCAATTCCTTAGCTCATTGAGATCACAGAGTGGCTTGAAGGTTTTCGATGGGGTGTTTCTGGATCTAATATGGTTCTTCAAGTTCGTAATAATAATGGTTATACTGTTCCTGGTGTTACTTCTCTTTGCAGGGTACAGAGAGCCCTATTACCAGTACTCGAAAGCAGAGGATGAAGGAGAAGACAGAAAGGTTGAAGATGAAGAAACTGAGAAGATTGGTTCTGAAAGAGAGTATTTCGATGCTTGCTCATTCTGTGGCAAACGAAGCGCCATAACCAGAAGTTGCTCACGTTGCAAAACTGCTCTGTATTGGTAAGTCTCATAAATTTCTTCTCTTTCCTTCACCTTTTTGTTCATGATTGATTCATATTCCTTTCCTTTGTGAATAGACTAAGCAAATTCATTCATATTACCAGAAAAAAAAGGAGTTTCATTTGGTGTGTTGAATTTATCAGCTCAGGGGCATGCCAAGTGATTCATTGGAGAGTTTGGCATAAATATGAATGCAGTGAGATTGAGACAGAGCCACAACATGAAAGAACTGTTCTTGGCACCTCTGCGCTCTTGATCAAGCAGCTTGAAAACGTAACGTTACTGTACTCACAAGTTTATTCCATTTTTTTTTTCATATGAAACTGAGTTGTTTTATGTTTGAACATGTGTGCAGGGAAGTTCTTACTCCTTTGATCAAGATGAGCAGATAACAGATGTGGGAGAGGCAGAATATGTTGAAGAAAATACAGAGCAGCTCACAAATAAGACCAACGCTAAGCTTCTACCTGCAAGTTATGAGGTACGAATGATAATGAAACTTTTTATAAGAAAAACTGGACGTAGGTCCTGGGCTTTTTATAGAATTAGAAAAAAAAAAGGTAATTGTGAGAGGAGTTGCACTGTTATTTATTTATTTTTGTAGACAGTACAGCTTCCTAAAGTTTTAATATATATATATATATATATGCATGTGTGTGTGTGTGTGTTGATATTGATTCCATGGTGAGATTTTGAATTCAAATTCTTTTTTGATGCAGGAAGCTATTGAAGAACCCCATGAGGTATCAGAACAAGTGAGCACACCAAAGGAAGAACTAGAAAAATTCATGTAAGAGTGTCATCTCTGATTCTGGAATTTTCTCTATTCACTTGTTGACAAAATATTTTCCTTTTGGATTAATTGCAGTTTTAGTTTAATCCCAAAACTTTGTTTAGAAACAATTTTTCATTTCACATCTGACTAATGTAACACAGATAGTTTGAATAGGGATATGGTTGACAGAAACTTGTAATTTTCTTTCTGTAGTAGTAATACTTATAAAAATAGTATTTACTAATTCAAATAATTGGTGGTAATCAGAAATGAGAATATATGGCTAAAATCAGAACGTTACAACTGGAAAATGCAAGCAAAAGATGCCACAGACAGACTTCATAGGTTCATGAAAGAATCTGAACACCAGGTAATTGCAACGCATTTTCAAAAGAAAAGAAACTAATAAGGAACGAGTTTGTGATATAATATTGAAATACCGAGAGAACTATTAAGGAATGAGGGTGTTATTTGCTGGAAAGATTAATAAAAAATTATTGGGTTGTTTTACCACTGTTCAGATGCTTATTTTGAAGCATAAAAAGGAATTGATATCAGAAGCAGAGAAGAAAGCACGTGGTATGGTTGATAGTTTATCTCAGAAGTTACACAGCTTGCAGGTTATTCTGGTGCCAAATTCCATTGCTTATTTTATATATATATATATATATATATAGTTAATGTGTTTCTATATTAAATGTTTCTGAAACTTGGTCTTGCCTGACACCCCTACTTACTTACAGATTGCAGAGGAAAAGAGAGCTGCAGACATGAGAAGACAAGAAGAACATATAGTAATGCTTAAGGTATATTTCTTGTAGTTTCGGTGAGAAAGATAAATGGTTTGGTTAATTGTAAAAATTCACTGACTGAGCAAATAATGTAGTAAGGATCATAGGTGAAGGTAAGAAAGTACTGTAAGTTAATCTGATTAATATGTAACGGGAATTGAAAAATGCAGAATAAATATGCTAAGGCTGTAAGAGAGGTACAAGAAGAGCAGGAATGTGTGAGAAAGCTGAAAATGGAGCGTGATCAGGCCACTCAGTTTTCCATGAAACTAGCAGAAGAAACTGGCCAAAAGCTACTCACCGCCCTAAATGCTGTTGCTGCCATTGAATCGAGAAATGCTTCCCCTTCCCCTTCCCCTTCTCCTTCTCCTTCTGCTTCTCCTGAGGTATTTGAAACACACACACACACACACACACACACACACACACACACACACACACACACACACAAGTCTTTTGAAGTGAATGCATGGCTTAGTAAAAAGAAAGACAGAGAGTAATGAGGCCCACTTGACATGTGAGTTTCACCTCTTGTTCTTTTAAGTTTGTTAATCACATACAGTACTTTGTTTCTTCTATGCATATGTAGCATTTCTCTCATTGTAAGGTTTGACAGAGAGGAGAACCTGTGAAATATGTCCCAAAAACTAAAGAAGAGCTTGTGTTGAATCTCATTTTGTTTGTTTTTGAATGAAAAGAAACCTAGTGACTAATTTGTATACTTTATTTTGTATCTAGAATTTCCTGCTTCTAATTTCTTAATTATATTTAGATTTTCCGGACAGACAATTTGGGCAATAATTCCATCTTCCCCAATGAGCAGGTAAGTTGACTAGCACAGAGCCTTAAAGGAAATCCAAAAGCAAAGTTTATAAATAGATTAGGCTTGATTAACCTGAACTAAAGTAGAATCATTTTGTAATAATGAAATGTAGGCATGTGCAATTTGCTTGAGCAATGAGAAGGACATGGCCTTTGGGTGTGGACATATGGTAAGCTAACTGACTCTACAACACACACATATGATTGATATGTTTGGTTTCTATGTTATATTATTATATAAAAAAATTTATAGTAAGTTACGTTATCTATAAGTAATGAATAGTATAACTTATTTATTTGATTCTAATATAAAATTTATAGAATGTAATATTATTTAAGAATTATGAATAGTACGTCTCATTATAACTTACAGCAAAACATATTTAATTATGATAAAAATTGAGTGACGATGATGATGCAGACTTGCAGAGAGTGTGGGTCAAGAATGTCAAGGTGCCCTATATGCAGGCAGAAGATCAAAAGCAGAGTCAGGTTGTTTCCTGGCTGATGTGATTTCTCTCAATGTGTGTGTATATATATATAAACACAACTGTAATTTGTCATCATGTGATTTCTTTCACTCAGCAATATTCACCTGTATATGTATAAAGGAACAATAAAGCGCTCCTGTTGGAACATATTATCTCCCACACAAGAATATTTTGCTTTGAGAGGAAAATTACTTAAGACCTCTTTAAGCAAATCTCATTGACTTGGATCTAATTCTCAACACAGATATATATATATATATATATATTAGTCTTTATCACTTTTTTCCCCATTATTGAAGAGATTAATACTCACTTTTTTTCTCTATTAAATAGATATACATATATATTTTTTTATATAGTCATAAATTAGTAGTATGTAATTTTTTTTAATTGAATCATCTTATATTTGATAATCACTTTAAATTTCAATTCATTCGAATCAAGTTAGATAGAACAACGGGAATAACAAATCTCTCCTAATAAGTATTAGCGTAACTGCATATCCAGAACTCAAATTTGAAAGTACTGGTTAAACTAGCATATTACTAATATGTTATTATGTGTGAGTAATGTATAATCTATACACTCTGATTCTCTCTCCCCCTCTAAAGTAATAGCAAAATGAGAAACAGAGAAAGGAGTCAATGAATGTGGGGACAAAAATGAGGTGTGCACGCGGTCGTGATTTGTCAGAACTTGATGGGCCTATCGGGCCAATGTTGGACATGGATATCCAATATCCAACAATAACTGTATCAGTTAAACTTGGGACCTAAATGGATCTAGCTCATTAGCACTATCATTTTAATGGATCGGATTGCTTGATAAATTTAATTGATATTCATTACCAACCCTTCACCAATTCACCACGTGTCATTTTCGAATTTTTGAAATATTAATCCTGTTTATCACAAAAATATATTTTTAATAATTATTTACAAAATTTCTTCTAAATTTTAAAATTTACACTTTTGACATTGTATTGAGTGCTTGCTATTAGACTGAAAATTATAGTCATTATTAATTTCACTTTAAACCCAAAACTTCTTAATGAGGTGTTGTGATATCGATATCAATTACCATTAGATCTTTTTTTTTTGGCCAACATTTACTATTAGATTGAGTGTTTATTAATTATCTATATATAATATAAAAAAACTCTAACAAACTATATTATTTATAAGTTATAAATAGTGTAACTCATTCTTTAGATTTCATGTAATATATAAGATCCGCACCAGTTAAATTAAAAAAAATTATTTGATCACACCTATATACATGTTAAATAATATATGGAGGCATATCAAACTCAATTTAATTTTATTAATTTGAATTATATGATTTATATGCATGTATTCATATATCAATAAGTCACTAAAAGTATGATGGAGGCAAGGCATAGTGCAACTCCACTCTACTTGGACTCTGCGCCCTTCTTTTTTTTTATCTGTTTTTTTTTCTATTTAAGTGGGTCCTCCTTTCATTTATTCATTCATTCATTTTTTTTGTAAATGGGGCCATCTTTTCCTCGTTTTTTTAGTTGGCCTCGCGTTCTTTCCTTTTTTTTTTAGGCCAAATTCATTCTTTTTTTAATTCTAAATTTTTTTATCATTTTTCACTAATTAATTAACTTTGATTTTATTTTCTAAATTTATATTAATTTTAATTAATATAATTTGATATCAATTTTTTTTTAAAATAGGAGGAGTTAGTCATGAAATTATTTTTAAATTTAATATATTTTAAAACTAAATAAAACGTTTCTACAACCATGCGATGATGCGAGAAAGAAAAAACTAGTTTGTAAAAAAAAGTGACAGAATAAAGAGACTTGCGTATAAAATTTGCTGTGTATACATTCATATTTATTAATATATAATTAGAGATCTGTTCCCTTGAAAATTGGAGTGTTAGATAAAGTCGTTGGCGCAATAAATGAAGAAACTTTGGTCATTATATACATATTCTCTCATATTCTTTTTATTAGTTATATTTTAAAAATTTTTATATTTTTAAATGTAAGTTACAATCTATAAATTTTTAGAGTATTAATTATTTTATTTTTAAAATATTCTTATTTAATTATGAGAGAGATTATGAATTATTTGAATTTGTAGTATTTATTAGAGGATAAAGATAAAAAACATATTAATTTTAACACAATTTTAATGATGTAACAAAATTTTCTTGATTTTAATGAGTTAGTTAAAAGTAGTTTATATTAAGGACCGAAAAAAGTATATAGAAATATACATACAATTGGCCATAAGTTTCTTTTTTACCAATTTAGGACACACTTTAAGTGGTTCTATACACACACATATATGTGTGTGTATGTGTGTAGGATTCCACGTTCAAAGGAGGGAGAAGGAAGGCGTTGGTCATTCCTTCTCTCTCACTTTTTTCTATATTTAAAGGAAAGAATCATCGCCCACTATAAATTCCAATTCCAATTAATTAACTAAAAATGGTCCAACTTGCCGGCGTGACAGACAATGATATCTGTCTCATATATATCATATCAGACGTACCTACAAAAAATTTAAGAAAGACGTAAAAAAAAAAAAAGAAAGCTTTGGGAAACACATGCAATGGTACTTATCAGTAACAACAATTGTCTTCTGGGTAGGATGTTGCAGCAGCCACATATAGCAGAGAGATCAGAAGAAACCCACATGATGAAAGCTACTCTTCATTACTGTAATATATATATATATATATATGCACAAAAAGCAGAATAACCATGTTGTCTTTTCTGCACAAACTAAGATGCATGCCACAATCAACACTTATCCACATATATTGCCAACTTTTGGGAATCTGATACTCTTCATCATTTCTCTTCTCTTCTTATGCCCCAAAAAACAAAAATGGTCCATTTCTTTTGTTTTCTCGACTTAACTCTTACAAGCTAACAGATTCTTTTATTTTCTTCATATATATATATATTTATGTATATTATATGTGTGTGTATACGCTTTAATTATCCCAACAACTAAGATCATGATTCGTTCTCTCTCTCTCTGGGTTTAAAAAATGAAAAGAATAAAAGCCATGTGAATGACAAAATATGGTAAAGAAATGTAATAAAATAGACCAGAATCACATACATACATATATATATATATATGGTAGCCAAGAAGCGATCGATAATCTGGTAAGATATATATAGTATCTGTTTCTATATCAGCTTAATTAAAACTGATTAAGTTTTGGTAGCTATTAAAGAAAACCTAATATAACACTTCTTAGCAAGATACGAAAAGAGAAAAAGAATACATATATATATATATATATATATAGCTGTAAGGATTATGAAGTAGCTAGAACTAGAATATGTATATATATATATATATATATAGCGAGGTTGCTTTAATTTTTGTAGGAGCGTTTGGTGTTTACTGTTTCATCGAGGATAATGGATGAGTTTGGAATCTCTTTATTCAAAATCAAAAGCTGTTCCTCCAAAGTCTTTCACACATACGGTTAAGGAAATAGTTCTAAGGGGAATGGAAAATTCTAAAAGACGGTTTCCTAAATAAAAAAGGTTTTTCGGCACAAGACCCTACAAGCCCCTTTCTCTTATCTAGCTCAAATTCAGTGTGCGTAATTAATTAATCTTATACAACTCATCAATCCACGTCACGTTTGAGGTGTATAAACCAAAAGCTACCCAAACAACACATAAAGGTCGTAACTTAGAGTCTAGAATACAATTCTTAGCCGTTTTACTTCAAAGCTAATACATATGCTTCAAAAGCAATTGACCTCAACTCTTTTTTGCCACCGCAGACCTTGGTCTTGCTTGTCCTTTTCATTAATTATGCAGAGAGTTTGAATATAAAAATTAAGTAAACTTTATATATAAACAGTACTTACCGATATTATTATTTAGGGCTTCAATTATTACAATGCTTCTATATATATATATATTTTGTAAACATCAAGAGCATTTTTAGAGATTAATATTAAAATCACTGGAGTGAATTTTTTTACGTGTCTCGACAAAATCTTTTTCATATATAATTAGGAATTGAACCCCAGATAACTATATATGATTAAGAAATCCGGCTATCGACGTACCAATTGTGTTTGATCTTGTTGGTTATAATGCTTATATTAGTATTATCATTCAATCTTATTTTTATCCAACGTTTAACCTAAAACTCCACACAGTATTGGATTTACTTACTTTATTAATACATTTCATATTGAGCGCTTAAGTCTATAAATTATAATATTTAAAATTAATTGTAAAATAAAAAAAATCTATTTACTATTAGATCCTTTACTATTTTTTTTAAAGATTGAGAATTTTCACCTGACTAATATCATAAAAAAAATGATAATTCCCTCCCTGATGACTGATGAGTGCCAGTGAACTTGCTGTTTTGTGTGTCTGCGTGTGAGAGAGAGAGGAAGGGAGGGAGGAAGAGAGAGAGAGATGGGGCAGTCAAAGATTTTGGTTGTAATGATTAAAGTGGTGAGTATGTCTTTACCCAAATGAAAATGATATTTTAAGGAAAGGGCATTGAACAAGGAACAAAGGAAACAGTAAAGAAAAAGTGTGTTTGGATGGCAGGAAAAATAATTAAAGGAGGCGGGAAAATATAAAAGAAAAAGAAGAGAGTGACAGTTTGACAGGTAGATTTGTTCAGATGCTTTTGGGCCCCCACCCCCCTCCCTCAAGCCATCATCTGATGTAGGATAAAAGGGCTCTTTCTCCCTTCGCCAAAAACACTAAAGATCAACACTGAATTTCCTACACCAAAAAAAAAAAAGACGAGCACTGAATTATCTCATGGACCCCATCCAAACTCATCGATGAGGAAATTCATGTTCATAGTTTGCTTATCAACAAATATTTCACAGTAATAGTTCTTTCTTATCAGATCATGATAGCAAGTTTATATCATCATCGGCTTATAATTTGATTTTTAATACCATTTCTTGAGGAATAAAAGTTCTCTTTGATTACTAAAATTATAACAATACAATATGAATAAATTTTCATTCAATTAATTAATCATATTTTTTGAGCTCACAACACAAATTAAATAATCCTTGGACATTGCCTATTAATTGGCCTATGTCTTTTAATTAAAATTAAATTTACCGACAATATTTTACCTTTCATCGAAGCTACAATCATATGGTAACCAAGGTTAAAAAATCAGATCAGACATTGAATTGGTCAAGACAGTGATTCAAAATTTAATAGTTCAACTGGAATTAAATTGGTGGTAATAAATTTAATAATTTTTTCAATTTTATATATTATATAGAAATTTTAAAATATTATTAATAAATTTCATAATCTAATATTAAAATCTAAACAAGTTAATATTTATTTATAATTATATTTTGAATTCAAAATAGTTAATTAAGAGTATAATTTCATATTATTTGTTAAGTAAATTTATCATTATTAATAATAATGTATCATAATAATGCTTATACAATATTATAATATAGAAAAAAATTTAGATAAAAAATAATGTCACTTAGTACTAAAAATAATGTTATTTTATCTTAAAAAATAAAAAAATTTTAAAAAAAAAAGACCGGTTCAATTAGTTTTATATTGGTTTGTAATTGGTTCGATTGATTTTGTATCGGTTTGTACATATTTTGAAATTGGCCAATCTTCATTTATGACCGGATCGGACTTGGCATAGACTCCCTGTCGGACCGCTAGGCGGTTCGATTTTTTGTTCCTTGATAGTAACATAATAGCCTTCACTAAAAAATAAATTAACAACTAAATAGCATAACATATAATAACCGAAAAAAGAAAAAAAAGGAAATGGAACTTATATACTATCAAAAGATGGCTGTTTGAATTTCAATTTGATTTAGATAGAAGGGATGCAATTGTCAATTACATAAAAGAATCAAAAGTAATGAACCAGTGGCTAGTATATCCAAAGAATTTTAGGCCCGGTACGTACGTATACCAATTTTCCAATCATGTATAACAAATAATAGAAAGACAAAGAACAAAGTTTTTCTTTATTGCTTTTGTTAAAATAAGACTTAGCTGGATATATATATATTTCAATTCAAACCTGTATTTGGAAAGAATTTCTTGATGTTAGAGCTACGCACATTGTTTAAACCTAACTAGTTAATCTTGTCCTACTTTTTCTGGTCTATGTTTCTAAATGGTCTTGATCAAAATTTTAATACTATTACTTTAATTAGACACGATGATGACTTAGATCTCTGCTAATTAATCAAAGTATTTTCGATTAAATTAAAATACACACCACCGCGTATGCCACCGCTTAATAGAAAAAAAAAAAAAAGCAAAGCCAAATTCAGCATCACGCTACAGTTTTTTAATCGTTGTAGGTTATACTTAAAGCATGAAGCTAGGCATTATTAATAATTATTAAATAAGTGTATGTTCAGAAAAGAATATTGTGATATCCAGCTTTAACTGGATCATAGTTAATTAGCAAATTCTGCAACATGTCACACTGGTAGTAACATGCTAGCTGCTATACACTTTACTTTCTGTCACTTTTTTTAAACCTATATAAGATCGTAATTAGTTTAACAATGTATCTTAATTAGTTCAGTCATGAGTGTAAGTGAAGAGACAGTTAATCTTTCTTCTTGTATGGTCCACATGATTTAGTTGGTGTGACCAATCTCTGATTGGTTTTCTGAGCTAGCAACGTTATGATAAAAAAGCTGGAGATTTTTGGGGAATAGGTTAATACTTGATTACTGAATTTTGTAAGGATATTCTGAATAAGTTTTCTGGAAGTCTTGAAATGTTAAGATACATAGAATTATACTAGACAAGAAGTTACTTACTTAGTCTTTAGAAGAGTTAATTTCAATTCAAGGAATGTAAAGGAAAAAGGAAAAAAATTAACTTATTTTTTTGGTGACATTTTCTGTTAGCATATTAAGTACAATTTCAAGTATTTAATATAAGATTCAATAGTTCTTACTATCTACCGATACTCTTACTCATCACCAGAAACATAAGATTCGATTGATAGCAAACTTGTAGCTAGAGGCATGAATCATTTTTAATTAAAAATAATATTCAGACTTATTTATTTTTAATTTTTTGCTGAAGAATCTTACGCAAGGACCTATAAATTCTTTTACTTAATTATAGTCTTATTCAATAAAAAAATTCTATATTTCAAAACATCACGATCGTCACTTTCTTGGTGTCACGTATAACCTCTAAATGACAATAGAGAAGACGGAAATATTATATATAATTAACTCTTTTAGCACTCAAACAGATTATAATTTGGAGGAAATTAGTCTCACCTTACATATAAGTGTGTGGGTTTAACCTTGTGAAACCATCTAAAGTCTTAATGGGCATTCTTTCTTAGAAAAATCATTTGACACCTAATAGGACTAGTTGAATAGCTACAATATTGGTATAATTACTCTGTTTTAGACATGTGCAATAATTTTTTAGATGAGAACATAGGTTTTGTTTATTTTACCATTGCGTATGTTTGGTTTGAAGTTGATATTGGTTAAAACCACGTTTTAATTAAAGTAATGTGAAAATAGCTTTGCTTCAAAAACCGTAAAATCCCATTTGTATGAGAAACCAAACATAGTATCTTCAACATCGTAATAGTGCTTTATCTAATAACTAGGACTGGAAGTGTTTCGTTGTTCCTACCAATTTTATCTAAAAAAATGTCTTTTAAAAATCTTATGCCTACACTAATATATTTCTCATATATAACCCAAAAAAAGTTTAGAAAACTACAGCTTAATGCATTTCAAATTAACTTATATACTCAATAAGGGGGTAAAAAGAACTCAACTGCACATGCTGATGTTACCAAACGTAATAGATTCTGTAGCTGGTTCTACTTTTGCGTGAAATGCAAAGAATATAATGATGGTATTCTAAAACACATATGCCTATAGAGATGTCCATAAACAACTTGTACATGTACCTCAAATATTTTACGTCCAAAAAATATATAATATGTCTATATAATGATTAAAGATATAGTATACTAGCTATAGAGTAGAGTCTAATATATTCTATACAATGTAGGATTATTTAATACAGAAATAGGCATAGTATTGCGTGTTCTAGAGTGTGGACGGTCTGTGGAGGCCCACACAGCCTTTTAAGAAGGCCCTGGATTTTTGTTAGTTTGTGAGCAGACAAAAGCAGAGAAGCTTCTTATCCTCTCTCTGCGTTTTCACACATGCAACTGGCCCCCTTCCTTCCTCTCAGATTCTCTTCCACAATCCCTTTTTTACACTTTGGTCCCTCACTTTCCACCATAATTGCTGAATCCACCATTTCTCTACGCTCTTTATGTACAATTTGGTAATATGCTTTGAATTTTAAGGGCAGTTTCTTGACAACTCTGGTCTCAATAGTGGCCTATTTAGTTCTGTGTCGTACATGCCAGTTTGGTTCATATCTTCTGCTACTGATCATTTCCCAAATTTTACTCTCTCTCTCTTTCTCTTTCTCTCTCTAAAGTTTGATCTCATTATCTTTCGTTAGAATGGCACCGATGAGTCTCCCACCAGGGTTTAGGTTCCACCCAACAGATGAAGAACTCGTTGCTTACTACTTGGAAAGAAAAATCACAGGCCGTTCTATAGAGCTTGAAATTATCCCTGAAGTTGATCTTTACAAATGCGAACCATGGGATTTGCCAGGTACATTATGCATCTACTTCTTATAGTAGTTCTTCTTCCTATATATATCATTCTTCATCGTTAATTCTTTTTCTCTAATTTATTCATAAAAAAAAAAAAAACAGACAAGTCGTTCTTGCCAAGCAAGGATATGGAGTGGTACTTCTACAGTCCAAGAGATAGAAAGTATCCAAACGGGTCAAGGACAAACCGAGCAACAAGAGCTGGATACTGGAAAGCCACCGGGAAAGATAGGGCGGTTCACTCTCAGAAACGCCAAGTAGGGATGAAGAAGACATTGGTATATTACAGAGGAAGAGCACCGCACGGGATTAGAACCAACTGGATCATGCATGAGTATCGCCTCACTGAATCACTTCCTCCTTCTAATTCTGCCTCCTTGAAGGTCTTGCTCTTAATTTCTCAATCGATCCCTTTCTACTTTATCTTATTGTGTCGCTTTCTTTGAATTTGAAGATTAATTTTTATCTATAACAGTTGAACTTAAGGGGTTATATATGCTACAGTTTAGTGTTTAACTTAATAAACTTGACCTTCTTTTTTTTTAGCTGAAACCAAACTAGGGTTTTCGAGAAAATTGAGAGAGCAAACCTTAAAACATATGAATATTATATATTTGGTTGTTCTGAACCTATGAGTACAGTAAGGAATAGAATTATGTTTTCCTGTACAAGTCCATCGAATAATAATAATAATAATAATAATTTTATATATAATAACCGAATCGATGATACAAGAAACCCTAAAAAGCCACAAAAGTTAATCGCGATCTAAAGACAAGACAAGACAAGATCCTGAAGTTCGGTCTCGCTTTAGTCTTTGTTAAGTTGGTCTTTAACTCACACAAGATTTTATGGACGCTTTAAGATATTGATCTGCGACCCCTTAGGTATGTTCAGCCTGAATATATAGATTATATAGCAAATTAACCCCTATATATAATCCAAGTTTTGAATCTTGTTCTACAAGGATGCACATGCCACTCCTAATATTCTTGCATTTCTTTTTCTTTATGATTTGTGAACTTTATTTTTCTTTTTCTCTTTACAAAGAATATATAGGTTACGATCAAGCATGATGATGAAGAGTGTTCTTACTGTCGCATCCCTTTTCTTTTCATTTTCCCATTCTCTTTCTTAACTTGCTTTTGTATATTACTCTTTTCTTGGATTCATCACGTTCATGAGCAAAACATCATGGAAAGTTTACGCAATAGATACAGTTTTTAACGATATATACACTCAAAAGCAAAAGCTTATGTAAGTGTTAGTGAAGTCACATGAATATATAATTACATTTATAATCTGTAACATTTCATGGCACATCACAGGATTCCTATTCACTGTGTCGAGTTTTCAAGAAGACAATTCAAATCCCAAAACCAAAAGAAGATCAGGAGGAAGAGCAAACAGAAAATATTACAAAGAAGGGATCTAAGCCTGGCATGTGGGTCTCGGAAGAACAAGGAATATTAAGGGAGGATTCAAGTGGCTTCGAAATTTCAAGAGAAATGGAAATTCCAGACGAGAAAATGATCGTCAATAATCATGATGGTGACCATTGTAATAATGCTTCATCTTCGGATCTGACTCAAGGGACACCCACTGATCAAACTATAGCAGATAATGATTTTCAAGCCCAATTTGCTAATTCTGATGAAGCAAATAGTGCAGCTAATCCGTATTCCCTTGGAATGGACTATTCATCAAGTCTATTTCAGGTATGATCACTTTAGAATTTAAAATTCACTTTAATTTGTCTACATAGATGTTAATTAAGTTGGATCGTATTAATTATCATGGTCACTATCTGGACGTACGTACGTAGCATATATAAGTTCATTTATATGGGGTACAGAAAAAACATGTGCTGGGCCATTTATAGCAAGATCATTATGTGATGAATTCTCATAAAATTAAGTATATTTGAACTTTATATATATGTATATATATTTATATTTATATTGTTCAAATCGAGCTAGAGAGAGATAAAAGAAAGATGAGTTGGATATAATTGATTGTCCTAAATGACTAATTTTTTAAGACCGAGATTATTTAAGATTAATTTTGTGATGATCATAATTATAATAATTTTCTTAATTACGGTATATTTAACTTTTCCTTTTCATCCTTTCATGCCATTTATGTTCATGATTACCCCCTTTGCCAAATCTACATTTCCATCAATATTTTTGCTTTACATTGCTGCTTTGTTAGTTTGAAACTTCTCTCTCACACCTCAATTAATGCATAAAATTGTAAAACACAAATAACTTTAGCCTAAACAAGTTTTCAATTGATGTATTATATATATTGAGTGGTCCACATGACATCTCTTTGAGTTCTCTTTTGATCTTAAAGTGACAAAAGTTACAAGTATGATGAAGTTCCTATCTTTTCGTAAAGCTTCCTTCTCTAAAATTCGCATAGACTGATATGTATACTCCAATTTAATTGGCTTTCCCTTCACCATCTCCCATAACTTCTTTTTGACTGACTCAAAATTAAACGTTTTTCAAAGTGAAGACATCTTTTTCCCTCCCTCATTTCCCCTCATAAGTTGATACGTTAATTTCTAAAATTAAAGCATTTACATTTCAAAGATCTCAGACTCGTCTTTATCTTTAATCACATTCTTTATATCTGTGTCTCAGTCTTTTGCCTATTTTAGCAAAAGCTATTCATTTACTCCTAATAATTCTTCTCCTCAATTATGAGGTCCGAGGCTGCTTCTTTTCTCTCGATTAGCGTTCAGCTATATATATATAGCTTTACACAATGTTCAAATCTCTTTAGCTACTTTTAGTTTACACATAGATCATAGCACTATCTATGCATCTGATTGGGGACTTCGATTTCTTCAATTTTTCCCTCTTTTGATCTTAAGTACAAACACCTTTTGTTCAAAGCCTCTTGGTCCTCTTTCTACTCTAACGTGTACCCCACCCCTCTTAACCTAAACCAAAGCGATTCTTTAATTAGTTTTAATTATTAAGCATGCTTTCAGTGAAATAATTCTCTAGGTTGAAGTTCTGCCTTCTTAATTTGTACATTGCGACCATTAATTTTGATTAACATATTCTTATAGTTAAGGATTGTAGGTGGTAAGAGTGAAGTATATAAATTGCAATCAAAGGTTCAAACCCTCTTGATGTATAAATGATTGATAAGTTGTGATTTTGTGTTCGTGTAGGAAATGGAGCTACAAATGTATGCAGGCATGCATTATCAACTTCCACATCCGCCATTGGAGCTCGAAGATTTTCCTCAGACAAATTTAGCAGAGATAGAGGCGAAGCCATTAATGAAGCCTGAACAAGTGATGAATGATTGCATGGTGTACGACAAATACAGAAGCAGCTGTACTATGAGTGGAACCCTAGAAGAAATCATTTCTTTGTGTTCCTCTCAAGATAATAGCTCTTTGCCTCTCTCTATGCTAGATTGACATATATAACACTAACCTCATGATCTTCACAGTCAAAAGTACAGCACCAACCAAATTTCTTTGACACTGATATAAATATATACCTGTGTTGGCTCAAATAACAACACAGCCATCGAGGATTTGTTAGTTTTTCCAAATCCGAAAAAGAAGAGGCTATATATATATATATATATATATATATAATGTACTGAATAGGAGTATGTGGAGTTCAGGGGCTCGCATACATATGTTTTGCCTTTATCTTTTTTAATTTTTATTTTCTCTTTTTTTTTCCCCTCTTGGGAGGTGGGGTTTTGATATTTCTATTTATTTATTTATTTTTGTTTTTTGTTTCCATATAACCATACATAATGTTGTTCTGCTCTTCATCTTCTTCGGAATGCTAATGGATTAGTGAAGTTTATGTTTTTATGTTTTACCTGCTTTCATGTGTCGCTGATGCTTCATTTATTATTTCTTTGGCACAATTTTGTCATTAAATGTTCCCTTAATTTGGACGTGTGTGTTTGTATAAAGAATGTAATGACATATTTAGATAAATTTGATCATGTGGTAGTCTAACTTAGTATTCAACGGACAACGTGAAGCCACGTCTCTCAAATACTAAAACGCAACGTCTGGATCAATGAAAGTTTTCTTCGTGGAGATACGATCCTGGGCGTCCAATTCATGCAAATCCAGCCGTCTATTGTATAACATATATATTGTTGGACCAGGCTTTGTCTTTACTTTACTCGAGTTTTATTCCCTCTTATCTTATGGGCCTTGATAATGAAAGCCCATTCTAAGACCGTCGTAATCGTTAATCAAATGTTATGTTCTTTTACCTCAAAAAAAAAAAAGAAAACAAAAAACCAAATCATCCGTACCAAGAGGCAAGAAGAAACAACATTTTAAAACTCGTATCTAGCAATTTAATCTTGAGAAGATAGTTGTCCTCATTTGATTTTATAATTTTTAAAAACTCATTGATGTGATTTTATTATGTCTGATCTCTTGCTAGCTAGAATCATATTAAGCACAGGTGCAAGTATGTATATATTCACCAATTATAAATAGTATAGCTTATTTTCTTGAACACAATATAATTTACAAGATTCAAAATCTAGTTTGAAATTTTTTTTAAGAAAATAAAATTGATGCCTTGTTTCAAGTAAAAATAAAATTAGATACATTTAATTATGTTTTGCAAGAAGTTTGAATAATAAGTTGTATTATTCATAACTTGTAAATGATATATGATTTATTATAAATTTTATTATATATATATATATATTGAAAATGATGTATTGATATATCGATCATACACTTGTAATGATTATGTGAGGAATAAATTTGGAGAGCCAAATAATAGCCTGACTTTTTAATCAGGACGCGAAAATTCTAGTCGTACTTCTATAATACAAATAGCAACTTCCACAATATGAATAGTGTGAGCACTTTTAGACGTGCACGAGTAAAGCAATTTAGATTGGAGATTACTTCATTTAAAAATTAATCACCGTAGAAAACTTTATGGACGTTAACTTTTCGTTCATACACATACTTTGCAAGACATTACACTACTGAGCAATCAAATGATGAGAGACTAACAAGATTAATTTTTCATATTATATTAATTATACTAATTAAGTGTCTATGTCTAATCCATGTCAGACTGAGACAACTTCATTTTTTCAAATTGAAAAGTCACTAATCGTAGATCTATGAATAAATCGATAAGTTAAATAAATGAGTGTAACATGACCCACAAATGGATCAAGAAAGTGAACATATATGCAAGTTTCCGTCTCTAATATCTTTTAAGTAGATTTGATTCCACAAGAAAGTTAGGGGGAAATTAGTTTTGAATGAAAATTGTGTTCGTAGGCATTTGATTAAAAAATGTTTAAAAATTTAATTTAATATATGCTCATCAAATTGTACAATCAGTTATTTAAAATTGTATGCATGACAATATCATATAGTATGTATTAAAGAAACTAATAATTCATAAAATCGTAGAATTGCATATATTTTCAAGCCGTTTTATTTGTTCACTATCTTTGTTTTAAACTTCATTTCTATTTATTTTTTTTAACAATTAATCAACTTATATACTTTAAAACGAAGACGTACGTGGTTATGCAAGAATTCATGTGGTCTAAAAGTGAGCCTGTAACTTGCCAACTCCAAACCAAATATTCCACAGCACATGCATGACATGCAACTTCTCATTTTTCTTTCTTGCAAGCAAATTTTTTTTGGGCATGAATATTCACTTACGTACATACATTACACACTCACATTTTTTTGGGCATGAATAGTCTCTTACGTACGTACATTACCTACGTACACACACACATCACTCAATTCAACTTTCTAGTTCTGAATTTTTTTTAAACTATGCCCTTATACCATGTTATAGGGATTTGACGTAGTTTTATCTTGTGGAGGAATTCTAACACAACTCTCATTTTTATTTGGCCTCAGAGACCGGTTATTAACGTACTCTTTTGATTTGTAAAAATTGTTATTTTAGAGTTTTCATATATGTTAAAAAAGTCATTAAATAACCTAGAATATTATAAAATTTAATAGCATTTTATTAAAATAACCTTAATTTAAATATTTTTTTAAATGATTCATTTGATATTAATCAAAGTAAAATAGTAAAATAAATAATTAATATTTTATTGAAATTTTAAAGTGATATACTCCCTTCAGTCTATATTATAGGGGTTTCTAACTATTTCATATTTATTAAGAAAATTTAGTTTTACAATTTAAAATTCTAAAAAAAAAAACCCAACATCATAATTTTATCCTTATTAATTAATAATGAAAGTTGTTTTGAAAATTTATCATCTCTCTTTCTCTTTTTTTTTTAACTTACAAGACGATAATCATTAAAAATAAAAAAAAGTAAACTCTTACTAAAAATTACGTAATCCCTTATATTTTGAACCAACTAAGAGTTCTTCTAAAATCTTTATAATATGGATCAAAGGAAGTATATTGTGAAAAATTTCAAAAACCCTAAAATAACAATTTTTATAAACTGAATGGGGTATATAAGCGGACCTAGTTTTTTATAGAGCTCGACATATGGCTATTGTTATGGTTGTTTATGACCTTATACCACATCATATATTTGTTACAAAAACGACAATAAAATGTACATAACAAGTACGAATGATAGTTGGATTAACTAGATAGCATTTGATGTGCCTTAAAGTCTCAAATTTATGTTTTATGAATAAAATATAAATTATACCAAGAGGGCTTCCCATCCCGTTTAATTTTGCGGCTTAACTCCACTAAAATTTGAATTAGTTGATAGTATAAGATATCAAATTAAAAGCTCTTACGAAAAAAAAAATAATGGGTACATGGTTCATATATAGATTTTTTTCCTCACAAGGTGATAGATATATAAGTGAAATTTACAATGAACTATAAAAACTGAATTAAGATGTATAACTAAGACTGCATGGTCTAAAAGTTCCATGCAAGGTCATCCATGGAAGAGAGGACGTCATAAGACATATATTCAGAGTTAAGCACACCTTCCAACAAACCAAAATCAAAGTTATTATTAGAACCCTCCAAACAATTATTATAATTGTCTTCTTCTCTGACTTGTTCAGCATTATTAATTCCCTTCTCACAAGTAGTACTAGTCCTCTTGTCCTTCTCTTGTTCTAACTGTGCTTCAGTTCCTCCTTCCATTACTGTTTGAGCTGATCTAAAGATCTGATCTTCGTTCTCAGAAAACCCAATAACTGAAGATAGGTAATCATTATTCCTCATGCAGAAGGAAGAAGAAGAAGAGGAACAAAAGTTGGATTCAGGATTCCCATGAATGGATGATTCAAAGGGGAAATTATGATGATGAGGCTCATGGAAAATATTGCTGTTATTAGGGACAGTACTAATAGTTCTTGAGGGTTGTTGATATTCGATGGAGAAAATGGTGGAGCTAGAAGGTTGAACATCACTAATATTTTCTGGTTCATGAACAAGTTTGAAAACGGAATTATTGTTATTATTAGAGGAAGAAAGAGAGGGTCGTCTATGAGAAGAGAGAAGATTGTGAGTTTGAGGGTCGAAGCCTTGAGAAATGAGTTTCTTTTTGATGCATGAGTTCCAGAAATTCTTCACCTCGTTGTCTGTTCTCCCTGGTAGATGCTTAGCTATCTGAGCCCATCTGCAATAACCGCACTAACTCATTAATATATGAATATATATGTAAGATCCTTTAGAGAAAATTTGAGTTATTAATGACATGACTTTTTTTTTTTGTTCACAAATTTTACGAACCAATGTTGTTTGTGATGCATCGACTCTAGTTCGCACTTTTAAACTCATATTAAACGATATATATATATATATATATATGGTTACGATATTAGGATTCTAATTAGAATGGTATAATTATTTTTGTGGGAGCCCAGGTTAAGAATGGCAAAATTATTAAGATGATCCACCGTATTATACTGCAATAGGAATTAGTCTTTAGCAAATAATATCTACTACATTATTTACGAAGAATTAAAATACTCTCATTGACAAGTGAGAATAAAAAAAACAAATTTAAGTCTTTTTTGCTTGCGGTTGGATAATAATACAAGATAAGCATTGTTAACTTGAGCAAAGATCTCCCACAAACACTAGTGTAGAAGACTATAGGCCCCATAATGGATTTGTGGAAATTGATTAAAAATAACAGCGCCCATATGTCATTCGGCAATTACAATCTAAAAGATTCAAATTTTGAGAGAATACTGAGACGATGTATTACCTATTTCCCAGAATTCGATGAACATCAATAATGGTTTGTTCTTCATCGGCAGTGAAGGAACCTCTCTTGAGGTCGGGTCTCAAATAGTTTATCCATCTCAATCTGCAACTTTTTCCACATCTCTGCAACCCTACACTTGGAATATTAATGCATCACCACAGATCATATTCCATAAAGCTGGTCATGAATTATATATATATATATATATATAGAGAGAGAGAGAGAGAGAGAGAAGTAGTGCCTGCAAGTTTAGGAACAGAACTCCAACTTTTGTGGCCATGAGTGGTAATGAATCGGACGAGCTTGTCATCTTCTTCAGGAGACCAGAGTCCTCTTTTGATCTTCTGTTTACTGCAGCAACGATGGCCCATCGATCTCACCTGTTCTTCTCACACTCTATTTCACTTGAAAACCTTGGCCATGGCCGATTCAGCATCCTACCTCAGCAATATTTATAACAGGACACACCTTTAATTATTTTATTTTAAATTAATAATTAATTAGTTAATTAATTAATCCCATGTATCCAAGTCCTACCCCAGGGAGAGAGAGGGAGTGATGGACGATTGGCAACGGCATGGACAATTAGTTCCTTTTCTTATTTAAAAAAAAAACTAAATATAACTTTTGAAAGACGATTTTGTTATATGTAATTCTTTTTTATCATAAAAATTTATAGTGCTCTTCTTATTTCAAAAGATACTCTACAATGACCAAATCACGAATGGCTCAAATGAAAGGGATTTGACTGTTTTAACCAAATTTTGAATTTTTTTTATGAAAGAAAAGAATAAATCATGGTAAAAAATTTTCCTGTTATTCAGAATTCGAGCTGCTCAAGTCCGATTAATTGATAATACTAATTACTAGATTGTTATAAAAAATCTACAACTTGCAAATTTATTTTGAAAACAATACATTTAAGAATAATTGTACGAAATTAAAAGGAGAACTTACTTAAAACTATAGTTTTCAAAATTCATATTTCAATATTATTTATTTTTCATCTATAACTAAATCAATTTATCATAAAATAATATATATTTATTTATCATTGCTATATATATTAAGGGGAAATTACACTTTGAGATCAAAATAATAAATTCATTACAAAATATGAGTTATTACTACTCATTCTCCTAATTTTACTAACAAGTATTCTAGATTTTAATATTTTTTATTATATAAAATATTTTTTTATAATTAATTTTTTCTAATTGTAATTCCTCAATATATCAACCACATTCAAATTAATGAATTCTGGATTAAGACTTTTCATTTTTCACTCATGTAACCTATCTATTTTTTTTAATTGGACTTAAAGGACTGAATAAAACCATTTAAACGCTTTCATAGTCCAAAGCTCCTATTTCCTATCTTTAGAAGGAAATGCAAGGAAGCTTACTATATATATAATTAATGGTGACATTTTTTCCTTTGACAAATGGTACATTCAGTTAATTGAATTGATAATTATCTAGAGTGACAAATTGTTTAGATAAATATTGGTTTAATTTAAATATCAAATCAATAAACAAGACTGATTTAAACAAATGTATTTTAATACTTTTATAATTATTTTAGTTTTGAATAAGGCACAAAAAAAAAACCTCTCTCACCATAATAGTAGCAATAGATCAAACGGATCATGCTCACAGTACTAACAAATAAGATCAAGATTGATGCATAATCAGTCAAGAATCAAGATTAATATGCCTATCCAAGAAACGAATAATTAAATGAATAATGGAAAAGAAAGGTAAAAGAAAAGAAAGAATCCAATGGTCCCAGTATGCTATCATGAAATGAGAAATGAGCTGGAATTGAAACTTCAGGTTCACTCATGAGAGGGTGTCTCTCTCAAACGTCTAATTGAGTGTGATTACCAGTAATCTCTCAAATTAACGAATGTTCATTAGTAAATTAATTTATATAATTACTTCAATTGAAACGTCCACTATAGGGTCTATATTACCCCCGACAATACACAGATATAACTTCAATAAGAAGCACTTACAGCTTAATCAATCTTCCCACGCATGAATTTGCAGATAGAAATTAGTCTTAGAGTCACAATTACGCACACCAGCATGCATTTTCAACAGAAAGGAAAAGCATATATGGTGAATAATTGATTATATTCAGACTTACACGTTAGACTATGGAAAAACATATATAGGGGTCATGGATTAAGTCTACTTTGGTGGGTCTTTCAACTCTATAAGAAACTATATTTTAACGACTCAGAATAATTTGGTAGCCTTATCTTTTTATTTCTTTTAAATTGGTCTTATTGGATTATTTAGGTTAGGTTATTCATTACGTGGATACAGTGAGATTCATGCACATTAGTTGAAACTCAATTCCATCAAGCTATCAGGACTCCTGACTTAAGCTTAATTGTTACATTTTTTTTCCAGTATCGGATATAAAATTATTGAATAATTTACATATGAGTGGCATCAATTTTATTTTTTTGTCATAGATCAGGAGTATTTTTCACTGGCAACAAGGACTAATATGAGTTGAGGTATTAATAATAAAGAGTAAATCCCCCTAATTAGATTTATTTCATATACAAAAAATGAAAATCACACTCTAACCACTTACTTAATGAATGAGTTCTAACCATTCAGCCAACATAAAATTACATAAAATTAAGTTTTAAATGGAAGAAACCTTTTTAGCGTGAATCTTGTCATTCATAATATGTTAAGAAATATTAAGTTTTTTTCACTCAACTCAACCCATTGATTATAGTTACTTGTTTACTACAATAGTAAACAAAATAATTCATGATAAAAAAAAATCGAATAAAACAAAATAATTATCGCAATGGATACTCATAATGAAAGCGGTGGAAATTGTCCATGTATGGTATGGTCCATCTAAAGGAAAATATTCCTTTAGCCTATCAAATCATATACTTAATTTTCCCCACAATCATTATGATTTATTTTGTGATATTTTCCCATTTTCTCCTAATCTATATTCATAGGCACAAAATCTAAATATAATTAAGGTGAACTATTGAATTTCGCTTGGAAAGAACTTGAATTTCTATTATTTAATCAATCATGATAATAGCTCATCAAACCATGCATGTGAGTTTCTGTAAACCCTTATGATGGTTAAAACAACAATTATTGTTGCTGTCTTGCCCCCACAAAATACTGTTTATGTGTGTGTCTGTGGTCTCTTACGTGTTCATTGAGAGTTTCACAATTTTATTTCTAAATTTTCAATTAAGTAGTTACAATAATTCCGGGCCCTGGCATTTTGTCAATGGTTACTTATTGGTCAATTCATTAACTGACTGTTCCGTCACCTAAATGAAAAAGAAAATTCCTGAATCCAAATGAAATCATACTATTCTTAACATGTAATTGACTCCCTGAAATGATATGATGCATGTTCTTAATATTATGATTGTTTTTTAGCCATTTATTATTATGGAATGTTGTTGATAATTCAATTCCCAAAAGATATTATGATTGTTTTTTAGCCATTTATTATTATGAAATGTTGTTGATAATTCAATTCCCAAAAGAAATTAAAAAGCTAGCGTTCAAACGACCAACAACGGATGTAAGCTAGTCCGATTCAAATTAGTTGAGATATTTTATATGACTTTTGAAATTTGATTGATATTACCAAAAACTAGCATATGAGCTAGCTAGCTAGCACCAAGTATTTATTTTTTTAATATTGTAATCAATTAGTGGTGTTCATATCAATTTATATGGACCCTAAATTAATTAAATAATTTGTAGCTTTGGAAAATATTTACATCTATGTAATGAATGAAAAGAGAAAGAACGAAGAGGAGACAACTTCAAGATTTAGGGCAAATATATAGATGAGCATCTGCATTAGTCTAAAGTGCACATAACTCTTCAAAAATTTTAGATTAATTACAGATAATATCTCTGTTAACAATGAAATTCCTTAAACTTTTTTGTAGTTTAAATTTTAAATTTTTGCAAATAATCCATTAACGTAAATTAGCTTGTTATTTTACAAACATAAAGTAACATGTCAAAGAATTTATTTGCTCATGACTTAAAGTTTAAAAATTATCAGGCGGAGAACCAAAAGTTTAAGAGGCCTATTAGCATATCGCACTTAGTGAAATAATGGGGCTAATGAATAACATAACCATTATTTGCACAAAATTCAAATAGCTCCAACCATTTGCACAGAAGTTTTAGGAGTTCCATTGTTCAATTTAATGATCAAGAGGTTACTGTGCGTACCAGAGATCATAGCTCAAAATTCCATATAGCTCCAATTTAATTGTTAAGGGGTCACATATATGCAGCACTGTCCATCCCTTTCTAATAGTTTTTGGTCTCTGACAAAGTCATTGATCTCTTGTTAATTATAGTCATATTTAAACTAGAATTGCCGCGCTGATTATTCTGTAAGAAACCTTAATTATTCCAATCTTATCCAATATTATTAATTTTAGGTAACCCATGTGTTTGACATAAACCCTCCCTGCCAGAATACATAACAAATAATAATATATTCATCGATCCTTGGATGTTTTCTTGTCTGAATGAATACTTTTTTTCTTGTCCCAGTTATTATCAAAGATGTTAAGAAATTAAATTCACTTTCTTGGAAAAACATTCAATATTTCTACTGCAAATTCAATTTCTTCTTCGACAGAAAAATGTCCTGGAGTCGTCTTACATGATGTAAGTAAAGTACAGAAGCTGAAATAATTAACATTTGATTATAATTAAATTAATTAAATTTATTATAATATATTCACTGAAGTGGACAAGTTATGTAGTATTCTAATTGGAGTTGAAAGCTTCATGAGTACTACTAGATTTGATTCATTAGTGTCTATCGATAAATTTTAAAATAAAAAATAAAAAAGCAAAGATAATAACAGTTTTTTCAACCCTCATGAAGAAGGAAAGGTACAGAATGAGGAGCTAGCCAAGGTTCAGGTGAAGTGTAGTGGTGAATAATCATTCTTACACTTCAAAGATAATGAATTAGTGATTTTGTAATTGGAGTGTTTGTGTGTGTGTCTATATATATAATATCTCTTGCCAAAGTTGACTAAACGACAAAACTATAACTAATCCTTTTGCATATTCTTCATGACACGTCATCAGAAAAAAAATCCACTACATAACTTTCGGGTCCTGTCTCTCTGCGCAATAGGAGCGTGTGGCCCAGACCCGGGTGCTAATGCATTGAATCATCACCACGTAATATATATATTTTTTTAGAAATTGCAATTTCTTCTTAGACTAAAATATTTATATTTTCATAATCTAAAAAATTTTAACTTTGATCTAAAATATTTTAATTGAAAATCAAAAATATCTAATAAGAACTTGCAAAATTTTATATAAATTCAAAATTTTTAAACTTAAATTTTAGACTTGGAATTTTATTTTTAATGAAATTTTTTTTAAATATATGCATGTCTCAGTTGAAATTTTTCATGTTTAAATTAAAATATTTTAGATTATGAAAATATAAATATTTTCCTCTATTAACATCAAATTTTTTTTTGAGTCTTTATTGAAATTGGTTTGAAAATTTTATGATAGTTGAGAAAAATATTTATATTTTTATAACCTAAACAATTTTAATTTGAATATGAAAAATTTCAATTGAGATGTGAAAATATCAAATAAAAATATAAAAAAAACTTTTAAAAATAAAATTTCATATCTAAAATTTTGAGTTTAAAAATTTTAAATTTACATACAATTTTTTGAGTCTCCACTAAATATTTTTATGTCCTAGTTGAAAAAATGTAAATCTAAATCAGAAATGAGTGGCTCATAAAGCGCCACATAAGCGACACGCAACGTGTGCGTGGGATTCCTGCACGCATCGAAACGGCTTCCATAACTTTCAAGCCCTTCACGTCCCATCCTGTCTCTCCTCTCTCTCCCTCCATAGACCATACACGTCTTTGGGTCTCTTATTTTTAGTTTTTGAGCCTAAACTTTCACTTCGATTGGGCCCAAATTATGTTGTGTTGGGCCTTTCTGATGTTCTCTGACTGGGCTTGTAACTTTTATTCATACACAGCTAATACATCCAGTGGCTATTGAGCGAGCGCACACTTGCACATAAATACACATCCATGGAAAAAAAATATTTTATTAGGAGCGATAAAACTTATTTTGATAATATTTACATATTTAAAAAATTAGCCTTCAATTATTAATTAAGAGATATTTTTTATGCTTTAAAAAAAAACCACGCATGCATAAGCTCACACACCTATACATACATACACAATATTAATATATATATATATATCATCAGATTATTCACAAATCATGATCTAATCTAATTGACTTATTCATTCACATTCACAACAATATATATGAAAGAACATATATAATTAATAGTTGAAACTTCCACCTAATGAATTTTTTTAACCTTAATTTTGAAGATGGCGATTAATTAGATCATATGATCTTACTATGGTTACTAAAACGTTGGTTAGATTATGTGGTATGATAAAATAGCTATGTTTAGATCAATGTTTTAAAAACCGGACCGAACGGCGAACCGGAAACTTCTCTGGGTCATGATTTTTATGGTTCAACCGGTTAGACTGACAGTCGAACCGGTGATATAATGATTAAGTAAAAATAATATTATATATAATAATATATGTATAAAATAAAATATCAAATTATTAAGAAAAAAAATTTAAGTAGTTTAAGTTCATAATAATAAGTTAATAAACTCACATAGTAATAATATATGTTAAATATCGAATCACGATTTTTTGGACAAATGAATGAAATCATTGTGTAGAGAACAATGACACGAAAACAATGCCACCGGAATCTCATCAAATGGATGTCAGATGAGGGAGAAAATGGCAAAAAACAGTAATAGATTCATGGGTCTGCCACCGGGTATGAGCCGGGTTGGTCTGATCCGATTGGAGGATCTCAATGACACGTTGTTTTAGCATAAGGCCAAAATGACTCGTTGTTTTCCAAACATAGCATAACACAAAAGAAAAAGGGAAAACGGGGCGGTGGAGGTAGAAACAGATCAGGCCGAGGTTTTGGGTTGAGAAGGATCTAGCCCAACATTTTTTTTCATAAAATTAATTAAATTAATTATTATTATTATTTAATTAAAATAATATTAAAATGATAAGGTGGTGCGTGGGGCCCACCTAAATCATTTTTTAGTCAAGTAGAGCATTGACCAGACAGAAGACAGCACGTGGAGTTCACCGGTCTGGCGTGTGTTAGTGGATTCCATCTCCACGACAGCGCATAGAGTGCACGCGCCTCCTTGGCTTGTGGAAAACTTTTGTTTTCCAATTTTTTAGTATTTTTGGCAATCTAGATGTTCTAGGGTGCATGCAGGCACATGCAAGGGTATTTTTTGGACATAGTTAAATCCTAAAATTCCCTAAATTCATGAGCTTTATTTTGATATACTATATGTTTATTTTGAGCATTTTACTAGTTATTTTTATGGCCAAAATTGTTAAAAAATGATCCTAAATAGTATATATATATTTTTTTAGGTACAATGAGTTCCTCAGACCTTGTACAAACCTCTAATCTAGAATCTAAAGGGTCAAACTCTTACTTAGAATCTATTTCTCTTCCCAATGCTAGTGATGACACTCTAGAATATTCCAATTTACTAGACTTTGAATAGGTTAATATGTCAGGACCTCCACCATTAGCTGAGGCTCTCGTATATCGCCTAAGCAACCCTCTCGACTATTTAAATTATGATAATGTATATCTTTATATGACAGACCCATATGGTTCTTATGAGAATGATGACTATTTAATAGCTACTCATGATGCCGATGTTCGCCACCTAGTATATACTGCAAGTGCATGGATTGTAACAAGTAATATAATGATGAATAGAGTATCGTTCCCATGAGGATTTGGTTCCAAAACCTGACTGAGTATCAATTATTACACTTTCGCTTAATTTGAGCAACACAAATAACCAAAGAGTAAAATCAACTATAAAATAAACCTATACTAAGGTTAGAAGTTAGTGGTGATTCTAGACAAGGGAGACAACTTAGGATTATTGTTGCTAAACTTACGTCATAAAATACGGATTACCTACCCTTAATTGTAATTAATGGTCTTTAGTGCCAGTCTAGAATTCAATTTTATCTCAAAGCATCTCTCAATATTAAAGAAGCTTCCTAATTAATTTATCCACATTCTCTTGCAAGATTAATTAATTAGCAACATTAATGGCAAACCCAATTTAACTATGTGAGGCCAAGGAGTATATCTTTACCTCATTAGCAAAACCATTCACTCAACCATGCTAGTTTCAAGTTCTCACACAATTCAATTTAAGATTTATTCCAATTTTCCTATTTCTAGGCTCCATTAGAAAACCCAAATCAATCCAAATTGATGGCCAATCAATAAGAAAGCATGAAAATCATAAATGGGTAAACATAAATACCATTAAATAGTAATAAAGATTAGGAAACACATACTAATTCATAAACAATGCTACAATAATCCCAAGAATAAAAGTTTAGCTACACATTGAGAGTTTAACAAAGAAAATCAACAATATAAACCTATTAAATAACCACCCAAGTGAAAAGGAAGCAAAGGAAGAGAAGAAATTAGGAAGGAAATCACCAAATCTCCATCCCAAGCCAAGCCCTAGCTCCCCAAGCCTTCATAGTTATCCTCTTAAGTCTCCAAATGCCCAAAATGCTCAAAATGACAAAGAGAAACGTTTTTGACCGAAAAGCTAAGAGTTTGCTGAAGCCAAAACACACAGTTTTATAAAAATAGCGACAAAAGTCATGACGTGAAATAGTGTTGTCATTACAAAGTTGCTCTTTGTCCAAATTTTTGCTTCTGATTGAGAATTAACCCAATGACTATAAATTTTGGGTTGTGGCGATAGAGCTCTCTATCTAAATTTGTGCTCTATCTCTCAAAGTTGTGTCATGACTAATCATGGCCAAGAAATCTAAGATCTTTATCTTCAAGTTCTTTTCATGCATTCAAAATGGCATTTTGACATGATCATCCTCCCAAAAGATTTCCTAAGAAAAGAGCAAAATATTAAGAGCTGCAAATAGTCCAAAAGTAAGGCTAAAATATGCATAATTGATAATAAAAGTCAAGTATAGAGCGCTAATATTCAAAATGTATATTTTCCTAATTGAGTATGTGATATTTACAAAATATTCACTAAAAGAATATAAAAACTCAAGGAAAATGTGTTGAAAAGGCATAATTTCAAGAGGTCAAGAGCTGACTTGGAAGAAACTTCTGAAGAGGATCCATAGGACGTGCCGGGAGAGGATCCTAAGGAAGTAGAAGATTCAGGTAAGGACCTATTAGGGAGCTATAGGAAAAACTAGAAAAATAGCCAAAAGAAGTATTAGAAGAATAGGGAGGGTCTCCCAGAAGTACCACATGACCATCAAACTGGAGAACTTACATCGGAAGTATAGTTAAAAGCTCCAGCAGTGGACCCTTATGTCCTAATCGAATCTCCATTTGACATGCTTCACTTGGTTGATAGACTCCATCATGATTTTGTTCATGAGACATTACCTCTCTGCTCATTTCTTTGCACATTGGAATATTTTCTTGAGAAATTTATATTTGATGGTCAATTTTTTGTTGAGTAAATGTGGGTTAATATCCTCTTAGATCATCTTCCTGTTGGGGACCTTTGGACACCTATTGCTCCACATAAATAGGGTATTCCACAACCTAATATCCTTGACGTCATTAAATTTTTGAAAGATTATGATGAACAATATTTTCAGACCCACCTAAACGCAAAGTATCTTGAGCTAACCTTGACGCATCCTCCACCTAAAAGATAAAAGACACACCCTTGATCAACATAAATAAAAAAAGGGGGGTAGAGAAAGAAGCATGATATTTTTTTTATTCCTTTATGAATTGTATTAATTTAGACTTGGTTGTCTTTGATTTCATTAGTTTTTTTAATTGTGAAATATTGTTATTTTATTTATTTAAGGATTTCAATAAGTAATATTTTTTTAATTTTATCTGTTAAAATGTAAATACTCCATTTGAGTGGGAGTAAATGTATATCAAGTGGGAGTTCTTAGATACTGAATCATCTATGAGCTATAAAGTACATAAGAATTATTTGTATAAATCCTTGATAGGAAATAGTGACAATATTAAGTTTTATATGATAGGGGTAAATAAAATGTAGACTCTTGATTGTGAATTTTAATAAAGTTGCTATAGACCTACTCAAGGATAAATACAAATAAAAGACATTGCATAATAATTTGTGCTATAATTATGTAGAATGACAAGTAAAAATATTATTGCTGAGCTTAATAAAGGGGACAAATTGAATAGCGATAATTTAGATATATGGCATAGAAAGGTATCCTACATTATAGAGGAATATGATATCATATAGTTGCTGACCATTGTTTTAGTGGAACATGAGCAAGAGAGTACTGCTCAACATAAAAGGGATAAGGAGGCCTACATTTCCCAGAAGAAAGAGAACAACATTACCTAAATTACCATGTTGAATGCCATGGTAGATGATTTGATGTGTGAGTACGAATAGTATACGATTGCAAAAGCTATGTGGATAGCTATCAAGGACAAGTATGGAGGTACTTCTGTCTCTAAGCTTAAAAGACTTACTACCAAATTTAACACATATAAGCTGTGTCCAAATACTCCCATGAAGCAGCATTTGCTCGAAATGTCAAATATAATCTGGAAGCTGAAAGCAACTATATGTTCAGGTTGTTATAAGGTCTCTCCCAGTGAGCTGGGAACAAATGAAAGTTAATTTGACTTATAATGAGAACATCGCCATTTTTGATGATGTAGCGAGATGTCTGGAGCTTGAGGATGAGCAAATAAAGGCTTGTAAGTCTTTTGGACATGTATACATAGCTAAGGATGCTAGTCCAAGCTAAGAAGGGTAGGAAATTCCAAAAAAAGGGGAAGAGAAATGGCACCAAGTTCCAGAAAGGTAAAAGATCCTTCAAGAGGAAGGGTAAGAAGGGTGCTAAGAAGATTGACCAGTCAAAGGTCAAGTGCTATGCCTGTAAGAGGATGGGACATTGTTCTTGTAACTGCCTTAAGCAAAATAAGATATTACTGGAATCTCGTTATGTTCATTATTCTTATGTGTCTAGTACTGTTTTCATAATTGAGTCTTCATCTTTTTTATGGATCATAGACTCAAGCGCCACAGACCATGTGAACAAAGATCAAGAGTACTTCGTGGAATTTCGCAGGGTGCTAAAGCATAGCAAATTACTTTTCATTGGCAATAATGTGAGGCTTGAAGTGAAAGGAAATGCTGTCAAGCTATATTTATGTAACGAGAACACTTTAATACTTCACGATGTACTATATGCTCGTAACATCCGATGGAATTTAGTTTTTATTATTTGCCTTCTTGACTATGGATTTGATGTTTATTTTCATAATAGACTTGCTAATATTTTCAAAGGGACAATGTATTATGGTTATGGTTTTATTACTAATGGTTTTGTCATTTTAGACATATTTGATAATCATTATAAATATGATTGCTTTGCTACTTCTAGTTCTAATTTTAATATAAATATAGATACATGGCATGCTAAACTAGGACACATTGGCCAAAATATAATGATTAAACTAGTTAGAGGGGGATTGCTAGGTATAATTGATAAAATGGAAATGTCCTTGTGTAAACATTGCCTGGCTGGTAAAGCAACTAGAAAACCATTTGGAACAAGAACTAGAGCAAAAATTCTATTACAATTAATCCATTCAAATGTTTATGGTTCGATGAGTGTGAGGGCAAGACACAAAGCTGCTTATTTCATCACTTTTATTAATGATTACTCACGATTTGGTTATATTTATTTAATGTCACATAAGTTTGAAGCACTAAAACGTTTTATACATTACATGAACTTAGTTAAAAATCAAAAGGACAAGAAAATCAAAGCATTGAGAATCAATCACAGGCTTGAATATTTATCGGATCAATTTAATGAGCTGTGAAGAAAAGGGAATTGTAAGGAAACTTACAATTCCTAGCACTCCACAACAAAATGGTGTAGCTAAAAGAATAAATAGAACATTGTTAGACATGGTTAGATTAATAATAACACAAGCCATTCTACCAATTTCATATTAGGGAGATACTTTTTTAATAGTAGCCTTCATTCTTAAATCGTGTGCCCTCAAAGTTGGTCACATACACACCTTATGAGTTATGGACAAATCGTTAGTTGGATTTAAATATCTTAAAACCCTAGGAGTTAGTAACATATATCCATGATCCTTCCAACAAGTATGGAAATCTAGGTCCAAGAGGGAAGAAATGTATCTTTATTGGATACTTTGAACAATCTAAGGGTTACGTTTTCATTGGTGCAAACCAAGATGGAACTGTGACTGAGATAGAATTTAGAGATCTTGCATTTCTAGAAAATGAATTCCCCAGTAGGGGAGAGGTGGATTGTACTGTATCTCTTTATGAGATACATGAACAAACTAAGGAACAAGTTTATATACCTTGACATCATGAATCGAGCGGGAGATTTCAGAAACTAATGCAAGATTTTGTTCTAGAACAGAACAACTTACAAAAGACCCCATTGTGGAGGAGTAACAGAGAAAATGTGTCGAAGATACATTTCCTAATATAAGAGATTGCACTTATTGTTACTCCACAAGATAATGATAAGCCTAATTCAGTACGAGTCCTTATCATACCTTACTAGGAATGAATAGAAGAAAACAATGGAAGAGGAAATGGATTTGATGAGGATAAAGCAAATTTGGGACTTAGTCAATCTTCCATCAAGACAAAAGGCAATAGGGAATAAATAGGTTCTCAAAATTAAGAGAAAAGCAAATGGATCGGTTGAAAGATACAAGGCTTGGCTGGTGGTAAAAGAGTATACTCAACAGGAAAGTATAGATTATAAAGATATTTTTTCACTTGTTGTATATTTTAACTTTATAAGACTGACTTTGGCTTAAATTTAGAACTACATCATATGCATATAAAAACTGCATTTCTAAATGATAAACTAGAAAAAGAAATCTATATGCAATAACCATTAGGTTTCATTAAGAAAGGGAAAGAGAATAAAGTTTGCAAGCTAAGAAGGTCCATTTATGGACTTAAGCAATCATCCGAATAGTGGTATGTGAGGTTTCACCGAGCTGTAACCTCATACGATTTCCAAATGATCAACGAAGACCACTGTTTATACATCAAGCGATTTGAAAAGAATATTGTGATATTATCCCTTTATGTGGATTACATATTATTAGCCGGAAGTAGTCTAAAATCGATTATAGCTATCAAAGAATGACTACCTTCTAATTTTGAGATGAAAGACATGGGTAAAGTTGATTATATATTTGAAGTTAAGATCCATAGAGATCGCTCAAGAAAATTAATATCATTTTCTCATAAGAATTACATTAAGAAAATTCTTGAGTGATTCAATATAAATGACTCTAAACCCATGGATACCCCTATTTCAAGAGGAGAAAATTAGAGTTGAGACATGTGCCCTCAAACTGAGTTAAAAAAGAAGATGATGGAAAAGGTCTCCTATTCAAGTGCGGTTAGCATCCTAATATATGCCATGATGTGTACGAGACCAGACATATGTTATGCAGTTAGTTTGGTCAATAGGTATTGATTAAACCCTAGGTAGAAGTATTGAAAAAATGTAAAGAGAATCCTGAAATACTTACAAGGCATAGCAGATTACGCCTTATGCTATCAAGGAAGTGATTTACGCTTGGTAGAATAATCCGATGTAGATTGGGGAGGAGATCTAGATGAGCGTAAATTGACTTCTGGATCTATTTTTCTGCTAAATAATAGATCAATATCTTGGTGTAGTAAGAAACAGACTTATATTGTTTTTTCTACCATGGAAGCAGAGTTCATTGCACATTTTGCAGCAGTGCAGGAAGCAATATGACTGAAGAGATTAGTAAAAAACTTAGCGGTCATTGGTGATAAATTTGATTCTATTTTAATAAAATGTGATAATAAGGCAGCCATAGCATACACCAAAGACCCTAATTATCATAATAAGACAAAGCACAAAGACAACAAGTATAATTTTGTAAGAGATGTCATAGCACAGAATAGTATTACAATTTGCCATCTTCCTACACTTCAAATGATAGTTGATCCCCTTACCAAGCCAATACCTAGAGATGTGTATGTTGATTATGTGAAATCTCTAGTATTCGTAGGATATGATATAACACAAATCTCCATAATGATCAATTATATTAATGAAATGAAGTACACTTTCTATAATTGAGTCATATATGTGCATGTATTTGTGAAAAACATATAATGTCTAGTATGTAGTACATATTGATAAGGTTGACTTTCTCATATGAGAAACTGCCTTTGACACTTATAGGGAATGGGCAAAGATGTGACATTTTGTGTTCACCAATAAATCAGCAAGAAAGTTGATGTGATAGTGAAATAACATAAAGTATAAGTTGCCTTAGCAAAAGGAAGAAAGTAAGTTAGGATGAGATCCAACACATAAATTTTTTGGGTTGAATTATGGACATGCACAACCCATAATACATGTAACCAGATAATAAATTCTCCAACAAAGACGTCATGATAAGTGGAAGTATTGGTAGATTTTGGGTTAAACACTATGTGTATCTGAACTTAAATCTATATGGTGTTAACAACAAACCAAAAATTGACATACATTCTTATGTGATAAGAGTAGTATCGTAGTATGCAATTCATACTACATGTGTTTTAGAATCGCAATTAGGAAGCAAGTGAATATATCCCTGCTTCATGACTATGTGAGTCCCTGAGAGGAATAAATCATTTCACTAATGTCCTTATGACTTTGACATTTTCATAGAGAAATGATTCAGTATTAACTACTTTAGCATATATCCAATGGTTGTGATACATTCAATCTGAAGGTATCGTCATAACATTTTTGGCTTATGGCAACAAATAGCAACTGTTACCATAGAGTCAAAAACCATTGCTAATGAAAAAAACCTTTGCATTAGGGGCGTAGACTATATCCTTGTTACCTATTTTTTATGGCAATGGTTTTTTCGACTTTCTAGCTACAGATAGAAAAATCTTTGCCTATTATTGGATATTAGGCAATGGTCACTAGCACTGAAATTTGGCAATAGTTTTCAGCTATTACCAATTTATTACAACAACTTCTAACTGTTGCCAAAACCATGATGGTAACACTTGCTACCACATCTTTGGCAACAATTTATAGTAGTTGCCAATTTATTGTAACACTTAGTGATTGTTGCCTAATTGTAAAGGGAGTGGCCTATGACCTTTGCTAATTCAATTTAGGCAACAGTTACTTAATGTTAGTCTTTTTTTTTTTACTATCGTCACCTATTGTAATAATAAAATATTATTGGCAACAATAGTCAATTATTATAGTCAATAGTTTTTTTGGTATAGCCATTTAAATTTAAATTGTCATCAATTACAATAGATTTATCATAGGTAATATTTTAAGCTGTTCCTATTGTCAATTACCAGTACCAACACAGATGTTTTTCTATGACGAGCCAATCTTGAGCTTGTAAATAGGCAAGCAAAAACTTTGTTTAATCATTACATTATTATAAGAATATTCAAAACATTCAAAGTACAAGGAGGTTCATTATATAACCAATAGTATCATGAAAGATCCCAAAATATCTAGTAGTAAAGAGGAAAATGTATCAAAATATAGTTATGTTTGGTTGACTATAACTCTTCATTTGCATCTCCATCCTATTTTGCTGCCAAAAAAAGATCTACAAGAATGAAATAAGTAATCAACTGAAATTAGCACCAAATCACATACAATACTTAAATTAGTACCTCAATCTATAAACAAAAACAAATGATTTATCTCTTCTCTTCAGAGTTCATTTACATCTTTAGTCTATTTGTTCGATCAAAGAAAGAAGAAAAAACGAGGTAGCAAGTTTTCCACAAAGGATGATTACATCATCAACACTATGTAATTTTAAAATTACCTTCAAAATCAACACATTGAATTAAAACATAACTTGGCATCAAAAACATAAATATGAACAACATGCTTATTTCAAAATTAAGTCCCATCACTAAGAGCTAAAACTAGCACTGGGTTTTACAACAATAATGATTATCTTATGCAAAAACTGAAAGTCATGTAATCATATTTAGAGTTTGAATTTGCATCCATATGCTTATAGCAATAATGATGAATTTCCCATGTCAAAAGTGTGATTAGGTAAACATTCTTTTCAAGTCTAAATCAGAACAATCATATACAGCAACAAAAATAATGTTTTTTCCACATAAAACATGCTCAAATGATCACTCAAGATGCAAATAATGTACCAAGTAAATAAAAAAGAAAAAAAAATACCTATCCACAATGTAGAACATGTGTTGATGTAAAGGAATATGCATGAGGTTGTCCAGCTGCTATTTTTGTACTATTGGCATCACAAGGAGATGACCCTAGTAAAGCTTCGAATGATTCCATATTGACTCTTGCAGGGTTACAATGTTGTGACAAGGTCTTTACAACATCTTGTAGCCCACACACCTTATCTTTCATGCTTTCTAGCCCATACATTATGTCTTCCATGCTTTCAACTTTTCCTTTCAATGAAGCCAATTCCTCAGCATGCTGACACTTCATAGCATTAATCTCTTCCTTTTGTTTCAAAGTAGTTGGAGTGACACTTCTCCTATAACAACGCACCATCCTAAATTTTTCCTTTCCAAACACAGTTTGAAAGGCTTCAACATTATTTTCTTGGTCATTCTCAATCAGACCTTGAAGTTGGGATTAGCAAAAAACAATTAATGATGTCATTTATGAGTATAAAAAATGATTCTTGGAATTCATACTTTACAAATTATAATTTTAATTGAAACATATTTTGAACTTACAATTGCTTTTTTAGTCCCTAGATCCAATTACTTTCCTTTACAACTTTGGCGAGTTTCAATAAAAATTTTAGCTTGGGTAGGATCTCTATTATACTTTGCACACTATATGATACGGTAATACTAATTAGTTTTATTAAAGCAAATAGAACAACCATTCTTCACCAAAAGAAAAATTTACCATTCTTTCACAAACTATAGCAAAGTATTTTTGGACCTATGCAATCCCTCCACTTTTGTTTAGCTCTATTTTGAGTGTTTTTGTCACTAATTGACTACACATTCAATGAAAAGACATGATAACAAATTAGTTATTTAATGATCTATGAGCATTTATAAGAGAAACAAGTTAGTTATCTTACTTTAATCTTTTCCATGCTCCAATACTAACAAAGTGTTGTAAAATGAGACTCCAGTGCCTCCAGAGGACAATTTTTTATCCTATCAATCATGTTCACATATTTTGAAAAATGCTCTCTCTTAATTGTAAATTTATACCGTCTCCAAGCATCTCAAACGGTACTTTCTACGCAAGCTTTCCCTTCCTCTGGCATACTAAATTTTTGCTGCAAGAATACAAAGGAAAATAAAAATCAAGATTAGTGTCACACCCGGAAATGCGACGCGGATGGCGCGGGAAAAAGAAAAAAAATAGTGAAACCGGCCCGCCTGACGGAAGGCCGATTTCAGAGGGAGTCGCCACCAAAATTTTAAGGGAAATTTTGGAAAACCGGAATAAAAAACAAAAAAAGGGATAAGGATGGTCTGCGAATCAGAGTTGGGTTCGGGAGTACGATTGTGAGTGGGGAAGGTGTTAGGCACCCCCACAACACCCGTTCCGAAGAACGGTTACCTTAGGTTGATCATGCAATTTTTATGGCTTTTTACAAATTTATTTTGGTTGCCCTTTTACCATTCACATGCAAAAACAAATAAATATAAAAATAAGGAAAATGTAAAATGAGAATAAAGAATAAAATGAAAATATGAAGAGTTGGAAAAAATAAATTAAGGAGAATATTATTTATTTACAAAAGTGGACTTGAAAAATTGGTAAATATTTATTAAATGAAGAAAAAAAACATCAAATAAATAAGAAAATATTTATTTATTTACAAAGGTGGACTTGACCCAGAATTAAAGTCTGGGGCCTACGTACCCTGCGATAGGGATCAAAGTCGACGTAGTTCAGAATAAAAATGCGTGTCGCTGGGTTGATGTTTTTTTATTATATATTTTCTTTGAAAAGAGAGGTTAATAGAAAATAATTTTATCTTTCCACAAAGAAAACAATTTTCAGAATTGGTTAATGTGTTTTAATTTGTAAAAGACAGATTACTTTCCATTATTTGCTCTTTTCATTTTTATTATATATTTTTTGTTTAATCAATTCCTAATTTTTGTTTGAAAAAGAAATATTTGAAAACAATTTTATTTTTATAAATAAAACCAATTGGCTCATGTAGTGACTTTATCACTCACATTTACCCATTGATACCTAAGTGTCTACGGTAGTGTTACTCGAGACAAAAAGGCACAAAAAGTTCAAAAGAAAACAAAATTTTTTTTGTACAAATGACTTTTATTTTACTTTTACTATAAAAAATCACTTTAACACCTATCTATTTATTAAAAAGAAGAAATTAAAAAATATGATCATTAAGTATGTTTTGAAAAGTAATAATCAGCATATGTGGCGACTTTATCACTCACAAATTACTGATCAATACTTAAATACTCACAGTGTTACCACTCGGAGTAGATAAGCGATACGGATAAGAACTCGGAAGGAAATGAATAATTTTGGTTCAAATCATTTTATTATTATTCTTTTGTTATGAAATGGTAATAAAAATGAGTAAATAAAACATGGAAGGAAAATAAATAATTTGGCAAGACTTATTTTATAAAAAGGGAAATTGATAAAATTCTCTTAAAAAAATAAATGAATAAAAATAAAAATAATAATAAAAATAAGGTAAAAATAAAACCTTAAGAAGAATTTAACATACCATAATTACTAAAGAAAAATAATCGACATATGTGGTGAATTTATCACTCACAAATTGCTGATTAATATTTAAGGTCCCCGGCATTACTACTCGGAGTAAAAAATACAAGAAGGAAATTTTAAATGAAAATCAAATAGCATATATGGTGACTTGATCACTCATAATTTGCTAATTTATGCTTATATGCTCACGGTGATGCCACTCGTGGCGAAAGACAAAAGACTTAAAGGATAAAATTTGGAAAATGAAATTGTTTTTATATTAAATTATAAAATGAATATGATTATGATTGTTTTATAAAAGAGATTTAAAAATATGACTTTTATGCACATATTCATATATTATTTATTCTTTGTTTATTTATTTGTTTTATTTATATATATATTTTTCTAGAAAAAGAATCAATCAGGATCTGTGGTGACTTTATCACTCACAGCTCGCTAATTAACACCTAAATGCCACGGTGTTACCACTCGGAACATAAAGGTAAAAATTAAAAATTTGAAATAAAGAACTCTCATTGAATCATTTATTTTTTACTTTTAATAAATAAAAAAAAACCATTGGTACTTGTAAATATAATAATAATAATAATAATAATAATAATAATAATAATAATAATAATAATAAAATAAGATTTAGCCAACATTTATACCATGGCAACTTCTCACTCATGATATAATTGACTAACACTTTATAGGCACACGGAGATTTAGTCCCTCGCGGCAGACTCCAAAACTCTCTCTCTTCCTTTTTTTTTTTTAATGCAAATTATCTTTTCGAGCTTATAAATTCCTTTTTTGTTTTTTGAAGAGACATTCAGTCACAATCATGGTCTTGCATGACCTATGCATCCTAGAGAAATAATCGAATGGAAACAACTTACAATTAGCAAGGAAGCCACTTGTACATTGCACAATATATCTTTCACGTTAATTCTAAGATGTCCACAATGTATTTGTGGGCTCATAAAATCACCTTCACTGATTACACATTATAATAATTATTTAACCCATGAATCAACACGTGTCATATTTATGAAGAGCAAATCAACATTGATGGCATAAAAATTATGGGAAGCTAGATGCACCAGGGGATTTTATTCTCTTCATCCAGTGAAGGTACCTCCTTGTGCTTCTCTTTCTTCACGTGACATCCCAACTCAAGCATGGTCACCGCAAGAAAAAACAAATCACGACTCGAAGGCAGGGGAGTTGCATCGTCATCATGTTCACAACATTGAAACCAACAGAAAAAGCAGACCATGTGCGTGAATAACAACACCCAAATACCTCACTTCATTAATCAAAATCAAACTCATCATTAAAAAGGAAAACTCCCCCCTCTGTAAAAACCAGTTAAGTGCATAACACTCAAAGAACCTTATGACCCAACGTGAAATTTGTTAACGTGTCATTCACTACCATATTGGCAAGTATATATCAGCAAATACACACAACATGCACTGGCCGCCAAGCTAGATTATCATTACCATCTTAAGGTAGGGAAAGTCGAAAGAACAATTATGACAGCTTAAAAGATGCACGGTTTGCAAGCTAGGTGCTAAACATAATATCCAAGTAACTTTACCTAAGAACAGGGGCCCTTTCCACGAATAGAGAGGAAGGTAATAATAGTCCGTAAGTGTTAAATCTAAGTCTAGAGGTTACCCAAACTCACATCATACACCAAATAAATCAACCAAGCTAAAAGCATGATGAATACTCAGCAACAAAGGAATGAGAGAAATTAAAGGAAAAACAGAGACAAGTATGATTTACCTTTACAGCATCCAATCTCCACTTGCTCCTCGGGTCTTCTCCTTTCCTACTACACTCAATGCTTACTCTCTCCCCACTGAACTCTCTTTCCCTCCTACTCCTTCTTGCTCTCTTCTTTCTTCAAATGCTCTTCCTTTCTCTCGCCGCACCCTCTGTTTTTCACCCCCTTCAGCTCTCTCAGCCTCACGCTCCCGGCCTGGCCCCCAAAGCTCGCGGCTGCCTTTTCTCTCCTCTGCCCCAGCTCCCTCTGCCTTCAAATCTCACTCACACAGCTCCCTCCTCCCTCTCTGGCTTCTCTTTTCCTTCCTCCACGGACACCCACGGCCCTCTCTCTTCCTCCTCTTCTTTTTCAGCCGCGGCCCCCTTTTTCTTTTTGGTCTCTCCTCTCTGCTTTTTCTTTCTCAGCTCTCTGTTCTCTCCCCTCCTTCTTTCTTTCCTCCAGATCTCACTCCCACGGCCAACTCAGAGTCTCCCCACGGCTCACACTCTTTTTTTTTTCTCACGGTCTCCTCTGTGATTTCCGTGAGCCCTCCTTCAATTTTTCTCTCCGCGTCCAGGAAAATCCCCTCCGTTTTTCTCTGGAGATCTTCCGTGGCCAGAGAATTCCCAGCAGCCCCCCCACTTGACTCGGCTCCCTCCTCGGTCTTTATAGAGTCCCCGAGTGGTCCCCTCTTCTTTGCTTCACACCCGCGAGTTCCTCGTCATTTTTTCCTTTCGTGTACGTCTTCTCTGGCTCCCTCTGTTTTCGCGGCCCCTTTCCTGTCTTCGTGGTTGCTTCTTTTCTTTCTTTGCTTCACGCTTCTCCAGCTTTTCTCTCAGTCTGTCCGCGACTTCCTCAATGCTCTCTCAGTGCTTTCGGCTTTCCCTCTGCTTCCCTTTCTTTTCAGTCTGCTTTTCTTGGCCTCTGCTTCCCAGTGCCAGTTCCCCCTCGTGCTCCCTCCGTGTGCTTTCTTTTCCCTCAGTCTGTGCCCCAGTTGCTCAGGGCATGGATCTTTAGGGGCCCAAGTCCACGAGCCCTCAATTGGGCTCGTGGCATTTTGGGCCCAAATATCCCCTCTCCTTTGTTTGTTTTTTTTTTAACAGTTTTTTTTTTACTTTGATCCATATTATTATTTATTTATTTATTTTTTTTTTGTATTTTCTTTGTTTTTCTCTTTTTTTTTTGTTTCTCTTTTTCCTCTGTATTATTTTATTATTATCATTTTTTTATTTTTTTTATTTTTTTATTTTTTTTATTTTATTATTTATTTAATTTTTTCATTTTGGTAAGACATCCGGACAAAATGGGGTGTTCACAGTTGCCCCTCTTTACTAGTTCCTTATGCGAGAATGAGGAAAATGCAGTTTTGGAGTTCTCTCGTAAGGAACAAGTAAAGATTAGAACACAAATTTTGTCCGTGCAAATTACACAAAGATGCAATTTGACATGAATCTAGAGCATACCAAATTCTATTTTGGGTAATTAATATTTTTGATGCAAGACAATGCAAACATGAACTGGGACTCGACTAAATAAGCTGAACTAGATTTTAATAGACGCACAAACAAACAACTAATTCGAGCTAAAGTCAAACTAATGCAAGATGCAATGATGTGATATAAATGAGTAACTATGTCAACTAGACTAGGACCGTTGCAGTAGGCCGTGACGTGGCTAAAACATATGCTAACAAAATAAAATGCGCTAACAATGTCCAAACAAAATACCATGTTGACAAGTTGCCCCTCTTCATTTGTTTTCTAAGGAAGCAGATCATGAAATGATATTCGTACTTGAAATAGATGAAGAAGGAAACATGTATTTTGTTTGGGGGCGAGATATATGAACAATAAAGACAGAAATTTAAAGGGGCCTGATGCCAGCCAGGGCTTTGACAGAAATTTAAATGACGGAAATTTAAAGGGGCCTGACGCCAGCCAGGGCTTTGACCGAAATTTAAATGACAGAAAAATAAAGGGGGCCTGACGCCAGCCAGGGCTTTGATAGAAATTTAAATGACGGAAAATTCAAGGGGGCCTGACGTCAGCCAGGGCTTTGACAGAAATTTGAATGACGAAAAATTAAAGGGGGCCTGACGCCAGCCAGGACTTTGACAGAAATTTAAAGGGGGCCTAACGCCAGCCAGGGTTTTGACAGAAATTTAAAGGGGCCTGACGCCAGCCAGGGCTTTGACAGGAATTTAAAGGGGGCCTGACGCTAGCCAGGGCTTTGACAGGAATTTAAAGGGGGCCTGACGCCAGCCAGGGCTTTGACAGGAATTTAAAGGGGGCCCGACGCCAGCCAGGGCTTTGACAGAAATTTAAAGGGGTCTGATGCCAGCCAGGGCTTTGACAGAAAATTAAAGGGGGCCTGACGCCAGCCAGGGCTTTGACAGAAATTTAAATGACGGAATTTAAAAGGGGCCTGACGCCAGCCAGGGCTTTGACAGAAATTTAAATAACAGAAAATTAAAGGGGGCCTGTCGCCGGCCAGGGCTTTGACAGGAAATTTAAATGACAGAAAATTAAAGGGGGCCTGACGCCAGCCAGGGCTTTGACAGAAATTTAAATAACAGAAAATTAAAGGGGGCCTGACGCCGGCCAGGGCTTTGACAGAAATTTAAATGACAGAAAATCGAAGGGGGCCTGACGCCAGCCAGGGCTTTGACAGGAAATTTAAAGGACAGAAAATTAAAGGGGGCCTGACGCCAGCCAGGGCTTTGACATAAATTTAAATGACAGAAAATTAAAGGGGGCCTGATGCCAGCCAGGGCTTTGACAGAAATTTAAATGACGGAAATTTAAAGGGGCCTGACGCCAGCCAGGGCTTTGACCGAAATTTAAATGACAGAAAAATAAAGGGGGCCTGACGCCGGCCAGGGCTTTGACAGAAATTTAAATGACAGAAAATCAAAGGGGGCCTGACGCCAGCCAGGGCTTTGACAGAAATTTAAATGACGGAAAATTAAAGGGGGCCTGACGCCAGCCAGGGCTTTGACAGGAAATTTAAAGGACAGAAAATTAAAGGGGGCCTGATGCCAGCCAGGGCTTTGACAGAAATTTAAATGACGGAAATTTAAAGGGGCCTGACGCCAGCCAGGGCTTTGACCGAAATTTAAATGACAGAAAAATAAAGGGGGCCTGACGCCGGCCAGGGCTTTGAAATGCAATTTTGTCTCTTTTCTCTTTTCTTTGTTCGTTTATTTGTTCATTTCATTTTTTTTTTGAAAGGATGTATGCAATGGAATGTGCATGCACAATGCTATTTTATTGCCCCAATTTGACAAAAATCTACCGTAACCACAATGTTGGAAGTGTAATGAAACTGGGTATTATCTTTTAATTTCCTCTTCTTGATGTAGGTTTCCACTGCCCCTGATGAGGGAATCTAGTTAACCCCACAATTTCTTAAACTTGCCATGATCATAAGTGACAACGGAGAACCATCTACTTGGGACATTTCGAAATGAAGCGCTTTGGAGCATCCCCACATTATTTCCTTATACTTCGTACTTCAGATTCTAGGAACTCCCCATCTACCCTTGCACTTAACACCACTAGCGTTCAATCATGATTATTCCCACGATGTATGCCATTGAGTAACATTTTTTTTTATATTCATTTGAGGAACTAATACAGCAACTGATCAAAAGGGAAGCAATAAAAAGCCATAATCAAGGAAAAATAGTGGAAAGTTGAATTACGGGGTGAATGACCCACTAAATAGGAGATCTCGAAATAGGAAGAAATTAAAGATATTAATCACGCGAAAATGAAAGATGATGCCTTCACATTGGTCCCTTAAGCCTCCAGGTGATTAGCTTGCATTGCTTTTGGACACGCCTTACAGGACGTCTGACTGATAATCATGTCACTCTTGCCGTTTACCCTTTTTTCCTTGCGTGGATGACTTTATTCGTTTTGCTTAGACTGCCTTTTCAGGTTTTCAACCTAGCGAGATCCTCTCTTTTCTCTTTTTTTTTCTTTCTTTCCTTTTGTACTCTAATTTTTGCCTAGGCCGCCTTTTCAGGTTTTCAGCCCAGCGAGCTTCTTTTTTCTCTCTTTTTTTTCTTTTTAGGCATAATACTTCTTGACAGAGTCCGCATTGATAGGTCTTGCCAATTCTTGTCCATCGATGTCCATCAAAACAAGCGCACCCCCCGAACAAGCTTGCTTCACCACGTAAGGACCCTCGTATGATGGGGCCCATTTTCCTCGGTTGTCCTCTTGATTTGGAAGAATTTTCCTTAACACCAATTCTCCTGGCTCAAATTTTCTAGGGCGAAGCCTTTTATTGAATGCCCTAGCCATTCTTTGTTGATAAAGTTGCCCATGACACATAGCGGTCAATCGTTTTTCTTCAATCATATTCAATTGTTCGTATCGAGTTTTAATCCAATCTTCTTCCTTGACATCGGATTCTATCATGACTCGCAATGACGGAATCTCCACCTCGATTGGTGTTACCGCCTCCATCCCATACACCAGAGAATATGGCGTAGCCCCTGTTGAGGTGCGAGCTGTGGTACGATACCCATGGAGAGCATATGGAAGCATTTCGTGCCAATCCTTGTAGGTGATGGTCATCTTTGCAATGATCTTCTTAACATTCTTGTTAGCTGCCTCCACTGCCCCATTCATTTGTGGACGGTATGGTGCAGAGTTATGATGTTTGATCTTGAATTGCTCACACAGCTTCTTTACCTCAGCCCCGTTCAAATTGGGAGCGTTATCTGTGATGATCTTCTCGGGAAAACCATACTGGCAGATGATATTTGACCGCAAGAAGCGAACAAAAGCCTTCTGGGTGACACTGGCTAGAGAGATTGCTTCAACCCATTTGGTGAAATAGTCAATAGCTACAAGGATGAAGCGATGACCATTCGTGGCTTTGGGATTAATAGGACCAATCACGTCAATTCCCCACATGGAAAAGGGCCATGGAGCCACGAGGTTATGTAAGGGGTGTGGTGGAGCATTAATGCGGTCAGCGTAGATTTGACATTTGTGACATTTTTTCACATATTCGATGCAATCTTTCTCCAGTGTCAGCCAAAAATATCCACACCTTTGTATCTGTCTAGTCATAGTATGACCATTTGCGTGAGTTCCACATATTCCATCATGAACCTCTGCCATTACCCTTTTAGCCTCAGGTGAATCTATGCATCTGAGCAATGTTCCATCATGGGCCCGCTTGTACAAAATTTCTCCGCTAAGGAAGAAGTTCATTGAGAGGCGCCGAAGGGTCTTTTTGTCATTATCTGTTGCCCCAACAGGATATTCTCTATGTTTGATGTAAGACTTAATATCGTGAAACCAAGGTTGTCCGTCGGATTCCTCTTCTATGCTCAAGCAATGTGCGGGGGTATTTCTAACCTCAACACAAATTGGCTGGACGTGGACCCCGCAATCTAGCTTGACCATGACAGCGAGAGTTGCCAACGCATCTGCGAATTGATTTTTATCGCGAGTCATGTGAGTAAACTTGATTTCTTCAAACTTCTTGCTCAATTCCGTCAAATAATTCTGGTAGGGGATTAATTTCAGGTCCTTTGTTTGCCATGCTCCTGTCACCTGATAGATTATGAGCGCCGAATCTCCGAAAACTTCAAGTTCTTTGACGCCCAGGGATAGGGCCGCTTGCAACCCACTAACACAAGCCTCATATTCTGCCACATTATTTGTGCATTCAAAATCGAGTTTAATGGCAACGGGAAATTGTTTCCCTCCAGGGGACACTATTACTGCTCCCACCCTGCACCCATGCATATTGGCTGCACCATCAAAGTACATTTTCCACTTGGCACCCTCTAATTCATCTTCTACTGCCAAAATGTCCTCGTCTGGAAATTGGAAGTCTAGCGGAGAATTCTCATCCAGGGGATTTCCAGCTAAATGGTCTGCAATGATACTTCCTTTTATTGATTTGCGAGTCACATACTTTACATCATATTCGGAGAGTATCACTTGCCACTTTGACACCCTACCTGACACGTAAGGACTTTCAAAAATATATTTAATCGGATCCAATCGAGAGATCAACCAGGTGACATGATATAACATGTACTGCCTTAGTCGTCGTGTGACCCATACTAACCACAACATGTCTTCTCAATGACTGGATATCGTGATTCACAACCATTGAATTTCTTGCTCAAGTAATAAATGGCATGCTCCTTTTTACCAGATTTATCTTGCTGTCCTAACATTGCGCCCATGGAAGATGGCAAGATGGTTAGATAGAGAATTAATGGCTGATCAGGTGTAGGGGGTGCCAAGACAGGAGGGTTCAACAAATATTCCTTTATCTTCTCGAATGCTCGTTGGCAATCTTCATCCCACTTCCCAGGATTTCCTTTTCTCAACAACTTAAATATTGGCTCACAGGTGGCCGTCAGGTTTGCAATAAATCGGGCTATGTAATTCAAATGACCCAAGAAACTTCGTACATCTTTCTCTGTTTGGGGTGGAGGCATATCACGAATTGCCTTTACTTTATCTGGATCAACTTCTATTCCTCTACTGCTGACGATGAAGCCTAGTAGCTTACCAGACGTAGCCCCAAACACGCACTTGTTGGGATTTAAGCGAAGCTTGTATTTTCGTAGTCTTTCAAACAATTTTCGAAGAACCGCCACGTGGCTTCCCTCTTGCGATGACTTTGCCACCATATCATCCACGTAAACCTCCAGTTCTTTATGCATCATATCATGGAATAGCGCTACCATAGCTCGCTGGTAAGTTGCACCTGCATTTTTTAAACCGAACGGCATCACTTTGTAACAAAATGTTCCCCATAGGGTAGTAAAAGTGGTTTTCTCCTTATCCTCCGGGTTCATGGGGATTTGATTGTATCCTGAATACCCATCCATGAATGAATACCTATAACCCCTTGCCGTGTTGTCAACTAGCACGTCAATATGTGGTAGAGGAAAATGATCCTTAGGACTGGCTTTATTCAAATCCCGATAGTCCACGCACATCCTAATGCGGCCGTCCTTCTTAGGCACCGGTACTATATTTGCAACCCATTGTGGGTACTTAGCAACATCTAAGAACCCAGCATCCCATTGCTTCTCCACTTCTTCTTTGATCTGAAGGGACGTCTCGGGACTCATCCTCCTTAGCTTCTGTTTCTTCGGCTTAAAGTCAGGGGACAGAGGAAGTTTGTGAGAGGCGATGTTGGGATCAAGCCCTGGCATATCTTGGTACGACCAAGCAAACACATCCAGGTATTCTCGAAATAAATCTATCATCTCCTTTTTCTCGGGATTATCAACCATCCTTAACTCCTTTTTATCTTCTTCAGTTCCCATGTTAATCATCTCTGTGGCTTCTTCGTGTGGGACGAAGCCATTTTCTGAGGGTTCAATGAGCTTTGCAAATGTATGAGGTAATTCAACTAGCGCAGCATTCTCCTCTGTCTCGTAGTCCAACATATCCATAGCAATGCGAGTATCATCCCATTGGGGCTCGAGAGCCTCTGTGTCAGACAGGATTCCCGAGACTTCTAATTCCCTGGGAAGCAGCAAACATGACAGAAGTAAACAATGAAGCAGGAAGCAGTACGAATAATTATTTAGAGGGGGGATCAAAGTAACAGGATTAGAAGAAGAACATAACAAAATATATGGATATGAGGGGAAAGGGGGGATAATATGAAATGTTGCTTTGAATGTTGCTTTGCATTAAATCCTTAGATATAAAAGGTTCCAAAAGCCATGAATACAACATTTTCAAAGAAGCCATAATTAAAAGACTCTAAAATATTACTCTAATGACACGACATCGGGGACTATCTCAGATTCCCAATTTTTTAGTGCCTTCCCAAGGGTATCATACTGAATCCAATGTCCTTTTCCATAACCTCCTCCCTCTTCTTCCGCTATAGCAATGGAGTCGTTCATGTTGATTGTCTCGGAGGCTTGTGGGAATGTCTCTCTAATATGAGGGACTTTTGATCTTCCTTGTGATCTCCCTTGGCCTAACTTTGTTTGTTCAGCCAAAAGGGTCTCCAACGGGGGATCATATCCCAACCCTTGACGCCCCTGATTACCGGAGAGTTTGATTGGCTCCTTGATTCCTTGTAAATTAGCTCCAAGCCCTTGCCCTTCCTTATACCCATCATGCTTCATCATCCTGGTGACTACTTGTTGCACGTCTTTACTCAGCTGTTCACTTTCCACAATCTCAAAGCTGTGATAGAACTTACCGGCTGTCTGCTCCACATTTTCAACATAAGGTACGGCGCTTGGCTTGCTAATCAGGAGCTCCTCTTCCCCTTTAATGGTAATAAGTAGACCGTCCTTGACGAATTTGACTCTCTGGTGTAGGGTAGATGGTATAGCTCCCGCGTCATGGATCCAAGGTCGTCCCAAGAGCATAGTGTACGCAGCATCAATATTCATGACATGGAATTGTACGGAAAAGATGCTTGGCCCAATCTCAAGTGGAAGATGGACCTCCCCAAATACCTCTCTTCTTGCCCCATCAAAAGCTCTTGCAATTAGATCACTATGCTTTATGGTAGCCATGTCCACCGGAAGCTCTTGTAAGGTGGCTAGTGGCAGGACATTGAGAGCAGATCCATTATCAATCAGAACCTTTGCGATCACATACCCGTGACACTTTAATGTAATGTGAAGAGCTTTTGGTCGCCCCGCCGGAGTCTGAACAATTTCGTCTTCATAGAAAGTGATTTGAGTGGCATTCTTTACGACATTAACCATGTGGACTACCCTCTCAGGGGTTATGTCCGGACGTACATACGCACTTTCTAACACCCTTTAGAGTGCCTTGCGATGGACCTCCGAGCTCATGATGAGGGACATAATGGATATTCGAGCCGGAGTCTTTGTGAGTTGTTCTACTATATCATACTCACTGTGCTTCATAATTTTTAAGAACTCATCGGCGTCCATGCTCTTGTCTGCCGCCGCATTAGATCTTAAATTCTCTTCTTCTTCCTGGCCATTTCTTATTGCTTTATCATTTCCTTTCGAATAAATGCGACCGCTCCTTGTAATTCCGTTTATTAGATCCTGGTTATTGACTTCCGCCACTGGTTCTTCACTGGTTTCTCCTCCGACTGCGAGAAGCTCAGTCCTTAGGCCATATTTCCAGGGTACCGCATGAGTACTAGCATATGGGAACGGTGCCGGTACGTGAATAACCGCCACTGGTTCCTTCTCGCGTGTTGCTGCCTGAGCGGTTGAGTTTATGACCAGGAGGGATCCCGTCGAACCCGGCTTAAGTGTCGGCTCGTTAATGAACGAAGGGTGAGATCTTGCTATCTCTAAGGAGGACAATTGCTTACTGCTTCCTGGGGTCGGAGCTCGCGTGTTAATCACGAGGAATGACTCCTTCGACTCGTCAATGTGTGGTAACCTGCTTTGTTCCTCCATCATGTATATGGATTTATCCCTTGCTGTTCCCCTTTCAATTCTAATAATCCCCAGCATCACCATCTTTCGCACAACTTCCTTGAACACCTCACAACCCTCAATATCATGATCTACATTTCCCCGGTGATACTCACAAGAGTAGGGATTGCAGTTATCGACTATACCCAGCTTTCCCTCATCATAAGGGACATGTCCCGCTTCCTCAAGGTGATTAAATATTTCTTTCATGGTAAATTGAAGTGCATTTTGGTCTTTAATCAGCATGTCATCTTCTTCAATCGTGCAGACTTGTTTTCCTTTATCATGCTCTGGTAGAGGATTTGAGACAATATTGGGATTATTGTCCCGCCGCACGCTGATATAGTTGTTATCCAGGAGACCCAGAACGTTCCTCCGAAAGGCATCACACCGATCAATCGAATGTCCTTCCGCTCCCATATGATATTCGCAAGTTTCGTTTGCATTATACCATGAAGGAAAAGGTGGTTGCCAAGGCCTTGCAGGACGAGGACCCATGAGCTTCTTCCCCACCAATTCCTTGAACAGCTCCGACTTTGTGACGTTGAAGTTAGGAAGAGGGCGGTCGTCCCTTGGGGGACGCATGGCTTTAGAATCCTTATTTGGCGGCGAGACCCAAGCTGGCTGACTGGGATTGGGATAAGGTTGTGGGACTGGTTGAGGATGCTGAAGAGGCGGGGCAAACGGAGCTCTAGGCTGGTAAGAAGCCTGTTGCATGCGTGCCCCATATGTGAAGTGTTATGGATATCGGGGTTGTGAGTTATATGGAGAGGATTGTGGGTTATATGAAGGTCTGAATGATTGCTGGTAAGGATCTGGGATATGATTCACATCGCCGTCTTTCTTTTTAACGCCCTGTCCCTTTCTGTTCTCAGGGTGTGCACTTTCCAACCTCCCGTCCCTGATGTTTGTATCAATCCTTTCACCTACCTCAATGAGATCGGTGAAGTATTTAGCGTGGGTTCCTAACATGATTCTGAAGTAGGGCTCACCTAGCGTATCAATAAAGTAAGAACATAACTCAGACTCCGTTAAAGGAGGCTGAACTTCTGAAGCCAAGGCTCGCCAATGCTGCGCGTACTCCTTGAAGGACTCAGCGGGCTTCTTTCTCAATCCTTTCAACTGCTCCCTAGTAGGAGCAGAATTCAAATTGAATTGGTATTGCCTCATAAAGACATCCGTCAGATCTCTCCACTTCCTCAATTTGGAATGATCCAATTTCATGAACCAATGTAAAGCCGCCCCAGTGAGACTTTCATGAAAGAAATGGATGAGGAATTTCTCCTCCCTGGACCATACTGACATCCTAGTGCAGTAAGTCTTCAGATGATAATGCGGGTCCCCATTACCATCATATTTGTTGAAGTCCGGGATCTTAAACTCCTTCGGAATAACCACATCGGGAGCTAGGCATAGTTCATTCAAGTCAAGGGATTTATGTTCTGCTACCCCCTGTAGGGCCCGTAACTGGTCTCTCATTTCTGATACTTCTTCCTTCAAGCTAGTTTTACTTGTAGCCTCCCCACCTTGAGAATACCCATGATTAGGCTGATTTTGAGTCGTGAATGCTGCGACGTTTTCTTGGTTATTGATATCGTGGGTATATACATACCCTTGATCCCATTCCTGGAATCCTTGTCTACCCACTCCTGGGGTTGGGATATGCGGAAGCCTACTCTGGTCGTTGCCAGTCACCTCAGGTATCCCTTCCGCATTCGTATCAAGTGGTTGGGTGTTGTTAGCATCATGTCTCCTCCCGTTTGCATTCATGCTTTGAAGCATTTTCATCATTTCTCCCATCTGAGCATGTAAACCACTAAGCTGATCCTTCAACTCCCCTACTTCCTCCTCCAATCTTCGTTCTACATCCGAAAGATGACCTTCTAATGCCATTGCCTTTGTTCTTGCGCGAGTTAGATGGATCCTTTGTGGGCGTTGCGTAGGGTTAACTGGATTCTTTTTAACTGGAGCAATGTTTACCTACTTTTAAGAGAAAAAATGAATTAAGTGTTTACCTTACCATTACTTAGACATCAATGAATTATAATAGGCATTAGCATAAGTTTCTTGACATAGTGACTTTGGATCCTTGTCGGCATTTGTCGTAATTATCCACGAGACTCCCTCAAGTCCCCCCCCGATACGTATCGTACTCGAGGGGTCATGAGGTTGACAATCAATTCATAAGAACTCAAGTTACTTTATAAATGATGTCTACAAATACGCAATAGAAGTGAAATACAAGCCTCAAATTCATATGGTTCGATACATCGTCATAGATTGCCATTACATTACCAAGTTCGAGCTAAATCCCTCAATTCTTCTACAAGTTCTCTACATAACAAAAGGAAGTTTGACATTTCTATAGAAGTGTTGAATGGGTGGGATCCTTGTGATGCTTGCTCATAAACATCGGCGAATCTAGGGATGCTAGAGTTCATCATCGTGATTAATCTCTCAGTGCGATCTCTCCACCTATCTGACTCCATTGCCTTCTCTGAGTAAAGTATCCTCCAGTCTTCCACTGCATCAGCACGTTGTTGCATTTGTTCAAGCAACCTCTGGATTGTAGCTGATGAATCCCTTTTGATGGCTGCTAACTCATTCGCCTTATCCTCCAACTGTTTAGCGACCATTTCTAATTCCCGTGAAGCACTCCTTAATGGTCGGAGCTCCCGCACTTCTTTCTCGAGTGCCACTTTTTCTTTCATAACTTGCATCAACCGCCTCCGATTGTTCTTCATTCGTTGGTCATTCTCTTCCACATGCACATGCATATCCTTGATTGTTCGTTTGAGTTTTAAATTTTCCTCTTTCAATCTCTTTACTTCCATATTCATCTCACGAGCTCCCTATTTCTTCATTTCCTTTACTGTCTCTTGTAGGGCAGCATACTCATTCTGCAGATGAATCTGAGCCTCTTTCTGTTCTTCACCTGCTTTTACTAGCTCTTCCAATTCCACCTCCTTCCTTCGGAGCTGCTTGGCTAATTCTGTGTTAACTTCCACTTTGTTACCACTGAGCAAAACATCAGGGGGTGCAAAAGCTGGGTTGACTCCCTTAATCCGTTCTGATAACCAGACTTGATATTCTTCTGTGGCATACATCCGACGTGCACCCAATTCCAGCCGCCCCTTATATATTACTTTGTTCCAAGCACTCACCACATTTTGACTTATCTTTATTGTTGAGTCATCATGCTTGAATTGCACGGTGTGAACCACGGCTTCCGACGGGACTCTTTGTGGAAAGGCATACTGTCTCAGTAACAACATGGGATTATAATTTATCGCCCCTCGCGGACCCATTAGTACCATATTCGGAAAGTCCCCGCAACAATAAATTATTTCGTCCTCCCACCACCATGCTAATCTCCATCGGACGTCTTCTGCCCTAAGTTGGCCAAAGACCTCGATCCATCCTTCACGATCATATCTAGCCTTTCCCTCCTGGTTTCTGAATGAAGCCAGAGGAGAAGAACTATCCTTTTCTCCTTCTTGGAGTCTCTTTCCATATAAATGATTCATAATCCACACTTACAGCAATTGGAGACAACATCTAATTCTCCCTCCTTTCTTGGTATGACAAAAGCTTAAGGTCATGTAGGTCTCTGACAATATTGCAGGTACTGGGTTCACCTGATGATGCTCTACCATATGAAACACACTAATGGCATGCTTGTCAATCACTCCTTTTGCAAAAGGAAACAAAATAATCCCATAGATGATCATGGCAAGTATCCTGTTATAGACTACCCAGTTCTCTTGTTCAGCTAACTCTTTCAGACGAGCCTCCATAAACTCCCTTGAGACTCCTTCTACATTCTTGGTAGAGACAAATTGCACCTTGTCTACGTTGATCTCCAAAAGCTTTGCTATCGTAGCGTTTGACGCCGCGTATCCAGGGTACCTATAGACACGATCTCCTTTCTTTAGGGGTAAGGTTAAGAGTTCGCCATACTCCTCTATGGTCGGTGCGATCTGGAAATCAGGGAATGTGAAACATCTCAAGGTGTCGTCCCAGTATTGCCCCAATACGGTAAGTGCCTGCGTCTGAACGGGTACATTGAGCAGCTCTAGTATGTCACCATATTTCTTTCTGAAGTCCGACAAAAGGTTACCCTTGACGCGTCGAGAAAATTCCTTCAGACTATCAACGGATTCCATAGCTGCTTCTAGCTTGACTCCTTTTCCCACATAAACTAACCCTGTTGGCCTCGAATCCATTGTCACTTTTGTGTCTTTAACTTATGCTAACTTTCCCTGATAATTCACTGGTTTCCTGAGTGACAAAAATGAAAAGGTGAGATAGAAAGAATCATGAATTGGATTGGTTAAAACATTATTAGGTCCCCGTTTAATAGTCATGAAGTTTCATCTCCTAGGAGATCCTTATTGAATTCTCAAGGGGATAGAAACTAATCCTTATATCATGAAGGACAAGGTCTCTCCACGAATAAGGCATAAAAGTAATTGAGGGCCTATTAATATGATAACCATTCCACCGATGCAATTATATGAAGGGAAAATGCATGAGAGGATATATTCCCCGTGTCCTACATTAGGTACACTCTAGGGTAGGATTCTTGGCTTCATCTAAGCTTCATCCATTATTGTGCACAAGTTTTGGGATGGTTCTATTTTCTTAAAGGTCCTCGAGTTGCTCCCACCATTGAGGCGGAAACCCCATTATAATAAATTCAATCCTTTGAGAGCTTACAAGCCCTTCCCAGACTAAACTTAGCAAATAGGTAGCAGCTTGGGTGAAGTCTTCACAGTAATCTTTGGGAGCTTAATAACCCCTCAAAGAAACCATTACAAACTTCAACTATCCTAGGATATTCTCAGACCCGGGTATAGGGCCCATTATGTATGTGAGGTTAAATGTGTGAGTGCTCAATGTGTGCGGGGAGCATACAGACCTTATGACCTAGAGACTACCCAAATTCCCCACCTGCAGACAAAGTAATACATAAACAGATAACAATCATCTACCCTAGGGTTCATTCCACTTGTTATCTACCCTAGCACATGTTATTCAATTCATCAAATACATTACAAAAACATGTGAGTAGACAAAATTACCAAACATGTTACCTACCATAATCATGTGAGGCAAACAACGTTAAAAGGGCAACCAAATGAACAGACAAAATTATCAAACATATTACCTAACCTAGTCATGTGAGGCAAACAAAATTAAAAAGGGCAACCAAACAAAACAAAGCCATAAAAATTTGCATAGTCAACCCATATAGGCTTGACTCTCAAAATTTCCCCAGTGGAGTCGCCAAACTGTCACACCCGGAAATGCGACGCGGATGGCGCGGGAAAAAGAAAAAAAATAGTGAAACCGGCCCGCCTGACGGAAGGCCGATTTCAGAGGGAGTCGCCACCAAAATTTTAAGGGAAATTTTGGAAAACCGGAATAAAAAACAAAAAAAGGGATAAGGATGGTCTGCGAATCAGAGTTGGGTTCGGGAGTACGATTGTGAGTGGGGAAGGTGTTAGGCACCCCCACAACACCCGTTCCGAAGAACGGTTACCTTAGGTTGATCATGCAATTTTTATGGCTTTTTACAAATTTATTTTGGTTGCCCTTTTACCATTCACATGCAAAAACAAATAAATATAAAAATAAGGAAAATGTAAAATGAGAATAAAGAATAAAATGAAAATATGAAGAGTTGGAAAAAATAAATTAAGGAGAATATTATTTATTTACAAAAGTGGACTTGAAAAATTGGTAAATATTTATTAAATGAAGAAAAAAAACATCAAATAAATAAGAAAATATTTATTTATTTACAAAGGTGGACTTGACCCAGAATTAAAGTCTGGGGCCTACGTACCCTGCGATAGGGATCAAAGTCGACGTAGTTCGGAATAAAAATGCGTGTCGCTGGGTTGATGTTTTTTTATTATATATTTTCTTTGAAAAGAGAGGTTAATAGAAAATAATTTTATCTTTCCACAAAGAAAACAATTTTCAGAATTGGTTAATGTGTTTTAATTTGTAAAAGACAGATTACTTTCCATTATTTGCTCTTTTCATTTTTATTATATATTTTTTGTTTAATCAATTCCTAATTTTTGTTTGAAAAAGAAATATTTGAAAACAATTTTATTTTTATAAATAAAACCAATTGGCTCATGTAGTGACTTTATCACTCACATTTACCCATTGATACCTAAGTGTCTACGGTAGTGTTACTCGAGACAAAAAGGCACAAAAAGTTCAAAAGAAAACAAAATTTTTTTTGTACAAATGACTTTTATTTTACTTTTACTATAAAAAATCACTTTAACACCTATCTATTTATTAAAAAGAAGAAATTAAAAAATATGATCATTAAGTATGTTTTGAAAAGTAATAATCAGCATATGTGGCGACTTTATCACTTACAAATTACTGATCAATACTTAAATACTCACAGTGTTACCACTCGGAGTAGATAAGCGATACGGATAAGAACTCGGAAGGAAATGAATAACTTTGGTTCAAATCATTTTATTATTATTCTTTTGTTATGAAATGGTAATAAAAATGAGTAAATAAAACATGGAAGGAAAATAAATAATTTGGCAAGACTTATTTTATAAAAAGGGAAATTGATAAAATTCTCTTAAAAAAATAAATGAATAAAAATAAAAATAATAATAAAAATAAGGTAAAAATAAAACCTTAAGAAGAATTTAACATACCATCATTACTAAAGAAAAATAATCGACATATGTGGTGAATTTATCACTCACAAATTGCTGATTAATATTTAAGGTCCCCGGCATTACTACTCGGAGTAAAAAATACAAGAAGGAAATTTTAAATGAAAATCAAATAGCATATATGGTGACTTGATCACTCATAATTTGCTAATTTATGCTTATATGCTCACGGTGATGCCACTCGTGGCGAAAGACAAAAGACTTAAAGGATAAAATTTGGAAAATGAAATTGTTTTTATATTAAATTATAAAATGAATATGATTATGATTGTTTTATAAAAGAGATTTAAAAATATGACTTTTATGCACATATTCATATATTATTTATTCTTTGTTTATTTATTTGTTTTATTTATATATATATTTTTCTAGAAAAAGAATCAATCAGGATCTGTGGTGACTTTATCACTCACAGCTCGCTAATTAACACCTAAATGCCACGGTGTTACCACTCGGAACATAAAGGCAAAAATTAAAAATTTGAAATAAAGAACTCTCATTGAATCATTTATTTTTTACTTTTAATAAATAAAAAAAAACCATTGGTACTTGTAAATATAATAATAATAATAATAATAATAATAATAATAATAATAATAATAATAATAAAATAAGATTTAGCCAACATTTATACCATGGCAACTTCTCACTCATGATATAATTGACTAACACTTTATAGGCACACGGAGATTTAGTCCCTCGCGGCAGACTCCAAAACTCTCTCTCTTCCTTTTTTTTTTTTAATGCAAATTATCTTTTCGAGCTTATAAATTCCTTTTTTTGTTTTTTGAAGAGACATTCAGTCACAATCATGGTCTTGCATGACCTATGCATCCTAGAGAAATAATCGAATGGAAACAACTTACAATTAGCAAGGAAGCCACTTGTACATTGCACAATATATCTTTCACGTTAATTCTAAGATGTCCACAATGTATTTGTGGGCTCATAAAATCACCTTCACTGATTACACATTATAATAATTATTTAACCCATGAATCAACACGTGTCATATTTATGAAGAGCAAATCAACATTGATGGCATAAAAATTATGGGAAGCTAGATGCACCAGGGGATTTTATTCTCTTCATCCAGTGAAGGTACCTCCTTGTGCTTCTCTTTCTTCACGTGACATCCCAACTCAAGCATGGTCACCGCAAGAAAAAACAAATCACGACTCGAAGGCAGGGGAGTTGCATCGTCATCATGTTCACAACATTGAAACCAACAGAAAAAGCAGACCATGTGCGTGAATAACAACACCCAAATACCTCACTTCATTAATCAAAATCAAACTCATCATTAAAAAGGAAAACTCCCCCCTCTGTAAAAACCAGTTAAGTGCATAACACTCAAAGAACCTTATGACCCAACGTGAAATTTGTTAATGTGTCATTCACTACCATATTGGCAAGTATATATCAGCAAATACACACAACATGCACTGGCCGCCAAGCTAGATTATCATTACCATCTTGAGGTAGGGAAAGTCGAAAGAACAATTATGACAGCTTAAAAGATGCACGGTTTGCAAGCTAGGTGCTAAACATAATATCCAAGTAACTTTACCTAAGAACAGGGGCCTTTTCCACGAATAGAGAGGAAGGTAATAATAGTCCGTAAGTGTTAAATCTAAGTCTAGAGGTTACCCAAACTCACATCATACACCAAATAAATCAACCAAGCTAAAAGCATGATGAATACTCAGCAACAAAGGAATGAGAGAAATTAAAGGAAAAACAGAGACAAGTATGATTTACCTTTACAGCATCCAATCTCCACTTGCTCCTCGGGTCTTCTCCTTTCCTACTACACTCAATGCTTACTCTCTCCCCACTGAACTCTCTTTCCCTCCTACTCCTTCTTGCTCTCTTCTTTCTTCAAATGCTCTTCCTTTCTCTCGCCGCACCCTCTGTTTTTCACCCCCTTCAGCTCTCTCAGCCTCACGCTCCCGGCCTGGCCCCCAAAGCTCGCGGCTGCCTTTTCTCTCCTCTGCCCCAGCTCCCTCTGCCTTCAAATCTCACTCACACAGCTCCCTCCTCCCTCTCTGGCTTCTCTTTTCCTTCCTCCACGGACACCCACGGCCCTCTCTCTTCCTCCTCTTCTTTTTCAGCCGCGGCCCCCTTTTTCTTTTTGGTCTCTCCTCTCTGCTTTTTCTTTCTCAGCTCTCTGTTCTCTCCCCTCCTTCTTTCTTTCCTCCAGATCTCACTCCCACGGCCAACTCAGAGTCTCCCCACGGCTCACACTCTTTTTTTTTTCTCACGGCCTCCTCTGTGATTTCCGTGAGCCCTCCTTCAATTTTTCTCTCCGCGTCCAGGAAAATCCCCTCCGTTTTTCTCTGGAGATCTTCCGTGGCCAGAGAATTCCCAGCAGCCCCCCCACTTGACTCGGCTCCCTCCTCGGTCTTTATAGAGTCCCCGAGTGGTCCCCTCTTCTTTGCTTCACACCCGCGAGTTCCTCATCATTTTTTCCTTTCGTGTACGTCTTCTCTGGCTCCCTCTGTTTTCGCGGCCCCTTTCCTGTCTTCGTGGTTGCTTCTTTTCTTTCTTTGCTTCACGCTTCTCCAGCTTTTCTCTCAGTCTGTCCGCGACTTCCTCAATGCTCTCTCAGTGCTTTCGGCTTTCCCTCTGCTTCCCTTTCTTTTCAGTCTGCTTTTCTTGGCCTCTGCTTCCCAGTGCCAGTTCCCCCTCGTGCTCCCTCCGTGTGCTTTCTTTTCCCTCAGTCTGTGCCCCAGTTGCTCAGGGCATGGATCTTTAGGGGCCCAAGTCCACGAGCCCTCAATTGGGCTCGTGGCATTTTGGGCCCAAATATCCCCTCTCCTTTGTTTGTTTTTTTTTTTTAACAGTTTTTTTTTTTACTTTGATCCATATTATTATTTATTTATTTTTTATTTTTTTTTGTATTTTCTTTGTTTTTCTCTTTTTTTTTGTTTCTCTTTTTCCTCTGTATTATTTTATTATTATCATTTTTTTATTTTTTTTATTTTATTATTTATTTAATTTTTTCATTTTGGTAAGACATCCGGACAAAATGGGGTGTTCACAATTAGGAAATATACAAGTAAGACTAAGTAATCAAGTGCATCATATATAGAAAAAAATATGTGCATTGTGCTATCGTACACATACATTAGCATATTTCCACATGTCATCTTTATTATCATCAGGCATTTTCTTCCAGCTAGTACATATTGAAGGACAAAATCTTGAATTTCCGGCCTATGTTCCTAATAAGAAACTCAAGTCAGATACAATCTTATCACTAGGTCCAATTTGGTTGACCATTATCATTTAAGATCACTTGTTCTCAATCTTCCATGTTTCTTGCATAAATGTTGCTACATGTTTTTCCTCTCTTTGATATTCCTGTTTTCATTGTAATATCATTAGTATAACAATAAATAAATGTTATAGTATTTTCAGAGAAATATACACATAATAAAGAGAAAAGATTCGTAATTGATCAAAACTAGAAAAGACTTACCTTTTACAACATTGTTTAGTTCCTCTTGAATGTTATCTCCATCAAGTTGTTGAAGATTATTTTCCCCAGAAAATTCATTTTCTAGTTGCCTTAAATTATCTTCTCCAGCATATCTAGACAATGCTTGATTTTGATTGACTCCTAGCATTTTCCCATCAAATTCATTTTCTAATGGTTGAATTAGGTTTCTCTTTCTCTTTTCTTCAGGATTTTTTTGAAGTTCATTACATCCTTTGGGCACATGTTTAGATCTATCATTCTTCTCTTGAATTTCCACTTGAGTGGAGCCTTTAGTTTGAGCCATGCTTTGATGTGATTTGCTAGCAAGAGGGATTACTTTAGATCTTGCTTTTGTATCATCTTGCTTTTTTCCTTGTAGCATCTCGTGTAGATTATCAATTTTTTCACGCTTAATTTGTTGAAATTTCTTCAACAACTCAATGCTTGGTCTTGCTTGCAAAGAATGATGTGTACCTTTTTTCTAGCAGGACTTTGGCTCTTCTTATTAAGGAAAGTGCCTTTTTCTTTTTCATGTATTCATTTCTTCATTTTTTAAAATCTACACAAAACAATAAATAAATCATATATAATTTGTCAAATTTATCAAGAAAATAAGAGATATATATATATAGCAAAAAGAAAACAAGATAGTAGCAAAGCGAAACAAAAACAAGAAAAAGACATAAAGAACATAACCAGCAAGTGTAACAGCTTCAACAAGTGTAATAGCTAATGCCATTTTCTAAAGCTACAAATGACTTGCACACATCTTGAAATGTTGGAGGCAATAGCATCAGGTAATTTGACATCCTTTAAAGCACCACAAAATATTGATTTCTCCTTATCAGTTAAGCAGAAAAACGCCTTTAGGAGCTTAGTTCTTTGACCATAACTTATTGCCTTCAAAAGAAGATTCTTCCTTATCCCCATAGCTTATAGGTCTAAAAAAGCTTTTGCATGGTCTTTTTCTTTGCCCACAATCTCTAATAGAGTTCCAATTATGTTGTCACATATGTTTTTCTCTATGTGCATTATGTCAAAATTGTGAAGTAAAGTATTATCCTTCCAATATGGCAACTGCCAAAAGATAGATTTCTTCTTCCATGGACAATCTTTCTTCTTCTTTCCATTTTTCCCAAATGCACCGAAGATGTTTTCTAGGTCCTGTAAAATTCTTGTTGCTTCTAATAAGGGGGTGGAGACCTATATTTCGTTTGGCTATTGAAAGATGTTTTATTTGATCTCCACACATCATCTAAGTCCAAGAAGACTTGATGACCCATATAACATATCTTTTGGTTATGTTTTAAATAAGTAGAAGTTGTTCCATAATTGCAAGTAAGACACACAAATGTCCCTTTAGTGCTTGAACCAGATAACATAACATATGCAGGATAGTCACTAATAGTCCATAAAAGAGCTACATGCATTTGAAAGGTTTGATCTTTGGAAACATCATATGTTTCCACCTTAACCTCCCATAGTAGCTTTAACTCCTTAATTAATGGTTGTAGGAACACATCAATTGCATTCCTAGGAGATCACGACCCTGGAATGAGTAAGGACATCACACAATTTTCTGGCTTCATGCACAAATTTGGTCGATAATTATATATTGTTAATACTACTGGCCATATGCTATAAGATGTGCTCATGGTTCTAAATGGATTAAATCCATCACTAGCTAACCCAAGCCTTATATTACAAGAATCAAAAGCAAATTCTAGATGCTTGGCATCAAAGTCCTTCCATGGTTGGCCATCAGTTGGATGCCTCAATTTACTATCTATTGAATGACCTTCAGCATGCCACCTTAATGAATCAGCAGTTCTTGAACACATGAATAGTCCTTTCAATCTTGGAATCAAGGGAAAGTGTCTTAGAACTTTAGCAGAAACTTTGTGGTCTTTCTTGGATTCCTCAAGCTCACAATCCATTTTAGAATATTCAAGCCGTTGTGAAGCTCCATAGAGATGGCAAAATTCGGCATCCTTATACTCTTTCCAAAACAACATGCAATTGTTGGGACATGCATCAATCTTTTTCTAGTCTAAACCCTAGTCCCTTATTACAGATTTGGTTTTAATAAAAGAGGTTGGAATATTCAAATCAAGAAGTAACTCTTTTAATAACTCTAGTAAAGCAATGAATGATGCATTGCTTCATCCATATAGACATTTCAACAAATAAATTCGAATAGTAAGGGTGGGCACAGCCTTAACTTGTCAGGGGGGAATTTTCTTACTTAAGTAGTCAAAATATATTTTCAAGAGACTCATAACACATTAAAATCTAGACATTCTTTCTTTGATGTCATGAAAAACATTTACAAGAGAATCCATTTCAAACTTTTTAACAATTTCCTTCTCAAAATACACAAGCAAAGAATCAGATAGATATTCATCTTCCATCTTGTTACGTTATATAGTCTTAATAAAATTCATTGTCGAGAAAGATTACTCTATTATAGCTGTACAAATTGGAAGAGTGGGAATAAGAGTTATAACTCTATGTACAAGAGGATATATTTATGATTTTTTCATTTTTACCAACCATTGGCATAAATCAGAAATGTGAACTAATGTTTGAAAATATGGAAGTTATTGTACATGATCAAAATGCTTACATTGCATCTATAATTGTATCATTTCATGTGGCACAAAATCTTGTAGGTAGAACTTTTCTACCAGCTTGCAAATATCATCAATTCTAAATTATTTGCACTTATCTCTTGGATCCAAAGTTGTGCTAAGAAAAAGCAACTCCATTATATGATCACTGAATTTATTATTCAAATCTTGCAATTGAGAATCTATCACTGTGTTAAAAATGTCAACTTTATAATGATGGCCTATTGTAAATTCATCATGTTGATGATAAGCCCTTCCTCTTCTAGTAACATAATGAGCATCAAAATTTAGAATAGGTATATTAACTGCTTCACAAAAAAGATTTCACATTCTCAACTAATTCTTCCTATCCATCATCTCTTAATTTCTAAATAAGGAACTTCGTAGAAGAAACAAAATTCATTGCATTCAAAATATCTTGAAATTGTTGTTGTAGAGCTTGATAGAGCAAATTAGAAATCTCTAAAATTTTATTCGTAAGATGCACAATGAAAATAAATTCAACAAAAGTTAGCACCTCATAAGCTGCATCTACATCTCCACATTGAGCAAGGTTTCCATCTTCAATTATATTCAACAAAATTTCACATGTCGCACTAAACATATTCATCAAGCTAGAAATAGACTTCAAATGAGAACTCTAACGAGTATCTCCAGCCCTTTGTAAAGTACCAATTTGATTAAGCCATCTTCCACTTTCAAGCTCATTAACTTCAAGTAAATAAGCAATGTTTTCAGCATGAACAACTTTTAATTGATCATTACACTTATATGAGGCTCCAACAATATTGATAACAATATTTAATGTAGTAAATAAATGATAAACAAGAAGAACTTCTTTACACGTCACGACTCATGCTAATTGTAAACGATGTGCCATACAATGTACATAATATGCATATGGACATTCGTTTGAAATCAAAGCTTGTAATCCATTCCATTATCTGTGCATGTTACTTGCACCATCATAAGCTTGTCCTCTAATATTTTGAACATTAAGATTGTATTGAGAGAGGAGAAAAATAATACCTTCTTTTAGTGTTATTGCAGTTATGTCCTTGACATGAATAAGCCCAAAAAACCTCTTTCATACATGTACATCTTTGTCAACATATCTCAAGACAATAGACATTTGCTCCTTTTTGGATGCATCTTGAGCCTCATCAACAATTATACAAAATTTCATATCAACAATTTCTTCACAAATAACATTTCTTACTTTAGTTGCTATTACAGGCAAAATTTCCTTTTGCATTCTTGGTGATGTATATCATGCATTTTTTGGAGCTTTTTCCAAAATGCCCACAATTTTATCATTGAAAAAAGATATGAAACTTAGTAGTTCCAAAAAATTGCCATGATTCTTTGATGTGTTAGACTCATCATGGGCTCTAAAAGATTAACCTTGAAATGCTAGCCACCTAGTCACTTCAATTAAAGTTTTCAAGTGAAGTCTATTTTTTGTAATTTCTTGAGATTTGAATTTTTCAAATTTGTGTGCAATATGTGATGCTTGGTTCATGAGATATTTACCTTTTTTTTTTTTGCAATTCGATATGGAGAAGTGATATCCTTTTCAATGTGTGCTAAAAATGCACAATTTTTTCCATTCCTCACCTTTTTCCATGATTGAAATCCATTAGAAGTAAATGCATCTAATCCAGATGGTCCATTTTGGGAATGAAATATAAAACACGGTAAATAGAATGCATTATCTTTGTTAGGAGAATATTCCAACCATGATGCTTGAAAACTATGGGCATGTTTTTCCTTAGATTTTGGGTCCTTTGAAAGATTAAATTGATATGGATCAGCCCTAATATAGGCTCTCCGGACTTCATCACGCATTTCAACAAGATATTCCCATATTTGTCATCTCAATCCTAGATCACATTTTAATGAATTGATATCAAAACTATCATTAGTTTGAACTCTTCCATGTTTTGTAGGAGAATATTCAGAATTTGGAGGATCAGTTCTTATGAAAGGATTTAATGTCTCATCAATTTGTGGAGTCGCAGCTTCAACATTTTTCCCTTTGAAATATGAATGAATTGTGTTTTTCATGTCAAGAAAAGAAAGAAAAACTACAATAAGAATAATACAAAGGAACAACTTTATATTTAGATGAACATAAGATTATTATAAAAAAAATATAGACAAAGTCTAATATATTTAATTGCCCACAAATAAACTTATGAATTTTTTATATACTTATTACAAAATTAAAATACTGTTGCACTTGATTTTTAATTTTCCAAAATAGAAAATAAAAAATAAAGTAGATTCGTTATAAAAAAATTTGAAAAGAAAATTTTGGAAAACCTTTTAAAAAAAATAAATGACCTACGAAATATGAAGAGTTCGGGAGTCGATTACGTCATGGTGAAGGTGTTAGATACTCCATAACACCCATTCATAAGAACGATTATCTTAAGTTGATTATACAAAATTAATGTGACATTAAAATTATTTTAATTACCTTTATAAAATATGTATAGAGAAATAAGACAAATAAATAAATAAAATAGATTTATTTACAAAGTTGAACTTGACCTAGAATAGGAGTTTAGAGCATACATACCCTAATATAGGGATCAAAATCTACAAAGTTTGGGTGTAAAAATCCATGTCAATAGGTTTGTGTTTTTTAAGAAAAATTATATGTATTTGTTATTTTTGAAAATTGAATTATATATATTATATATATAAACTATTTAACTATTTATTTATTGTTTATTAATAAATTCACAGAGATTCCAAAAAATCCACACATTAACTAACTGGCTTATATACCTATGGAAGCTCTAAAAGCCTCATACAGGATAACTTGAAAATATATATTAAAGATATATGTAAAACTTTATCAAATTTGAGAAAATTATTATTATTATTTTGATTTCAAAAATATTTTTCAAAGAGAAAACACATAATTTTATTAATATACTTGCGAAGGTACATCACAACACACAATAAATTTATTAATCTAAATACCCATAGAGATTTCAAAAACCTACTGGACAAAAATTTAAAAATATATATATTTAATAAGAAAATATCATATTACTATAATCGCTCGAGAAAATCAGAATAATGTAATCAATCACCTAACTATCATCATTATAAATCACATAAAGTTACCTTCTTCAAAACTATATGTGTCTTCTACCATAACTTTGAATGATAGATATTTCAATTGAATTAGATGGTCTTGAAAAAGAAGATGTAATTATCTAATATCATAATTTTTAGAGAAAAAAAGAAAAAAAATAAAGGAAAAAAAGATGAAAGAAAATAAAACAAACAAAAAAAAGAAAAAAGAAAATGAGAAGAAAGAAAATGAAAGAGGAAAAAGAAAAAGAAAAAGAAAAGAAAAAAAGAAATGAGAAGGAAAAGAAAGAAAGAAAGAAAAAAATGAGAAAAAAAATTGGAAAAAACTTATTATAATAGTTAAGTCTGAAAGAATATTTCAGAGTGCTATTATACTAATTTAGCCAACGTGTTTGGCAAGCATGGATATAATTAAATAGTTATACATATTAACTTAAGGAACACAAATCATGATATTATAAAAATAGGATAAATCTATTCATCACCAATGAGATTATGCTTCAATATGTTCCATGAATGTGAGTAATTTATCTCTAGGACCTCACCAAAATTAGAGCCGATAAAATGGGTCAAGCCCAACAGGCTAACCCATTTGGCCCGATAAAATGAGCAGGTTAGGTTTTAAATATGAGTCCGAATAGAAAACGGGTTTTTCAAGCCGTGGTGGCGGGCTGGCCCGATTGGCTCATTTCTTTTTTCTTTTTGTTTAAAATATTTAAAAACATATTATTTTATTGATTAATGATGTATAAATTATAAAATTTAAATATTATATTATTTTTATTGAATTATGTTAATAATTAGTTGTATTAATTTAGATAATAATATAAAAAATTTAATAAAAAAATGTATTAAAAAAAAAACATAGACCCGTGGGCCTATACCATACAGGCTCGGGCTTCCCATCCCGAACTCATTTGGCAATCCGAGCTTTGGGTCGGGCCGGCTCAGATTGCCAACTCTATCCAAAATATCATACTTTAGGGTTCATAGAAACAAATTGAAGAAAGAAAAAATAAATAAAGAAAATAAAGAAAAAACAAGTATATACATCACAAATACATCTCTCCCTATTGAGAGGTATTTATTGATGTGAGTGATTTATTTTATGGATTTCACCAAAATATAAAATTTGAGATCCATTGAGACACTTAAAAAGAGGAGAAGGTAGTAGATCGCATTCTAAAAAAATCTATCTTTTAAAAAACCCCAACTATGCAATGAGAAGGAATAAAGAAGAAAAGAAAAAAATTTCCTATCTTAAACCTTATTAAAAAATTAACACCTACTCTCAACTTTTCCTTCACTCTCAAACCACCCTCAGCTACCCTCTCTCTTTCTCTCAATTTCTTTTTTTTCTTTGATTCTCGTTGATGTCTTTCTTTTCATCTTATCTCTATTTATAATGCCAAAAAGGAAATCATTTAATTAATACTAAAAAATGACGAAAATCTCTTTTATTATTTTTCTTTAATATTCACATTAAAATTGATTGATTTGCTTTCTTTTTTTATTATTAATTTCATATCAAATCTCAATCATTGATTTTTTCTCTTTTTTTTCTTTTTTATTCTTATTACTTTCTTTAGTTTTATGAAAATCTTAAAAAGGAGAAAATCATAACTCCACATGTTATTTTTTTTTATTATTTTATCTTACGAAAATTTTTTATTTTCATATTTTTAAAAAAATACTATTAAAAGGAACCCGAACAAAATATGGTGTTCATAAATGCCATTTCTAATTTAAAATTAGTAACTCTACTAGGTAAAGGAGAAAAAAATTTAATTCCTGCAAAATAATAAGCTATTAATAACTCTTTTCCTAGATTGAAGTTTGTAAAAAGTGATTTGTTTTCATGGTTGGTTTAATTGTTCAAGCAAATTAGCATTTAGCAAAACAGGATGAAAGAGACAATATAGTGCTTACCTTCTCCAAATCCCAAGTGGATAGTGGTCCCTTCCTCCTTCTGGCAACTTTTTGGACTCCCTCTTCAATTATCAATTATCAAGTCTTCAATGTCTTACTCCTTTGTGGTCCCTTGTGTGTGTGTGTGTCAGTGAGAGTGAGTCTGTGACTGCCGCATGTGTGAGTGACAGTCGCAACTTCTCTTTCTTTTGTTTTTCATGTTGTATTGTTTACCTTCATAACCTAACAACTATTTCTATTTGGTATTCTTTCTTGTGGGTTTTTGGGCTTTATATTATTTTGATTATGTATTTTATTTGGTTTTATTATTGAGCTAATGACTAAGTATGATTGTATGACAATTTTTTTTGGGGGGGGGGGGGAACCCAATTCAAAATCAACATATTTTTTATTTAAACATATATATCATTATTAAAAAATTTTTTTGGGGGGGGCCCTCACTATCAACCTAAGTCCGCCACTGTGTCGAATAGTAAATGATAAAGTAGATAATTTCTTACAGCCAAAATACAGCTCTTGATTCCCTTCCTCAACTAGTTTATAAAATCTTTTTGCATCTTCATTGACACCTTCACACACATCATTAGCTTGAACTACATCTTTAAATGTCTCAAATTATAAACCATCTATATCGTCACATGACACATCATCACCATCAAGATTCATAGAACTTATCTTTTTTCCATGAAAAACCCAATCCATGTAACCTCTCACAAATCTTTTGTATATTAAATGGTCATGAACTACTTCTCTCTTTTGCCACTTAATATTGCAACATAAAGGATAAGGGTATAATATCTCCTTTCCTATGGGATTTCCCCTAATGAATGCAAAATCCAAGAAGTATTCAACACCTTTAATATAATCATCACTAAACTGAGGTAAATCAACCCAATCCTTCTTCAACATGATGGGTTACTACATATAATTAATATATACCAAGTTAAAACAATTTATACAAAATTTTCCTATAATTTGAATTTGCAACATCAAAAGTAAATTTAAGACTACCAACTTTTCCTAACTGTAAATTAAGCAAATTTAAATAAATTTAAGATATAAGAATCTAATTGTAAATAAAGAAGGCATGAAACAAACATTGAATAAAGAAAAAAAAAAGGATATGGCAATACAAAATATTCAAAGAGAAACTATCTTATGTGCAATAGGAATACTTCATTAAAAGTTGCAATAGGAATACTTCATTAAAAGTTGAACTCTTACATTTAAGTTATGTTGTACGTGTAGCTTTCGAAAATCAGTTGCTATTAAAGAAATTTTTTTTGACACTAACATGGGCAAAATTAAAAACATGAGATATACTAATGCTTGTTAAATAGGAAAATAATAGTCTTTGATTGAAGTGAGGGAAATTTTAAAAAAAATGACTAAGTGCATATAGAGACTAGGGGTAATTAATATGTTGCTAGAGTTTTAGGGAGACAAGATGCAACTAAATCAAACAACCAAAAGGATGAACGGGCTAAGTTGGGCCTGATTGCATGTATACTGTAGGAGTAATTAAAATGGTTTTATGCAAACTAGGAACGGATAATATTTTGCTTGCAACCTCATCAATTTAAAAAAAAAATTATTAATACTTTTTTTGTTGTTGTCACTTGTCAGTTGTCACCTTGCCTCTCATCAACTCTTTCAATATAAGATAAATTGATGATAAGGCTGATGAATGATGACATAGCAGAGTAAGCAGAATAAGAAAAAAGATGACAAAAAACAAAAGAATATGGGTAATTTGGCACTGTTATTAACATCAACGGGAGAAAGACATAAGGTAATTATTAAGAGGATTATGCCTCAGCCTTGCTATTCTAACGTGTAAATGACCCCAATATACTGATCATCTAATGTTTTATGATTTTATCTTGTTTTTCAGCACTAGAATCTCTTCTACAGAATATATATGAAACTAAAGGGAGCATATAATTGTTACATCGAATCCATTAATATCGATTGAGGACCACATCAATGCCCAAAAAAAATAAAACATGGAGAAAATCATTCATACATAGACCACCTTCAGACTTGGATTGACCACCCCACTAAATCCATAAATGGGACGGGGGATAAATTGACACAATGGTTTTTTTTATAAAAGCTCAATACCCTCATCAATTTTCATAAGTTGAAATGGTGCAGAGGATATATAATAGTAAATGAAAAAGATTATATTCATTGAAGAATGGCCCCACTAAGGTTTGAGAATGACTTATATGACCTAACGTAGGGGGACCATGTGAGTTGTGAAGTAATGCTCCAATGCAAAATGGACAAGCAAATCCAATAATTAATTTTCTCATTTGCAAGCAGAGTGCACATGAAATCCAACAGCATATTAGTGTGTAAAACATATAAAAATAGCATAAGGGACCCAACAAAATGAATAAAATTTTGTAGCATCATAAAAAAGAATCCAACTACACTATATAAATAGCTAAAGTGTTAAGTATTACATTATATGCATGCTTATACATGAATGGAGCACAGATTTGAAACCACAAATGAAGTTCGTTTCACTTTGGTCCAAAGACCCAGTGAACCTTGGCAGCAGAGACCCACAAAAGAAGGTTGAAACATTGAACATTGGTGACAGAGCTTGGGAATTGAGAGACCCACACAACCTCATCGATGGTAGAGACGAATCCACTGAACCTCGTCGGCAGCAGAGACTCATGATAAGAAAGCGAAGTTCAAAGACCCATTGAACTAAAATTTAAAGACTCACAAGAAAGATGAGAAGGCGAAAGTGACAAATTAGGTGGATGAGCTACCGAAGGAAATAAAAATTAGGGATTCTCAAGGCAGTAGAATTTGCGTGCGCAGGTTTCATGTTTCATTCGTGGGCTTCTTTACTGAAGGCGGGTTTCATTTTTTCCTTCTTGCCAATATTAAAACTAAAAACTATACAAAATTAAAGTTTTTAAATAAGAAAATTATAATTATAATTTTTTTTCTTTTTGTAGGCAAACTATTTTGTTAAAACAAATAAAAGAGTGATAAAGGTTTTAATATAAAAAAAAATTAAAGGTTTCATTATTAACAGTTATAGATTTTAGTTTTTTTAGTATGAAAATTTTTTCTTTTCTTTTTCTTTAAAAAAAAAGCTAATAGGAAAATATGTGTAATGTTTAGAGGTGCATAAAAATTAGGTAGACTAGATTGACAATCAATCCAATACCTAAACTTTGTAAATCCAGGCTAAACCGAGCCAACCCGATGTATGAAATTAGGTTTGGCTTGATCCTAAAATTTTATTTAAAAAATTAATAAATTTATTTAATTATTAACAAAATATGATTATATTCATCCAAAACATATTTCCTTTGAAAAATAATATTAAATAAAAAATAGAATTTTAAAAATTATAAATTCTTAATAGTCATAAATTATTTTTATATGATATTAAGAAATCAATTTAAAATATTACATAAAATTAAATGATTTAAATTTTAAAAATATTCGTGATAATAATAAAGTCAATTTATTACATATGGTGTATCAAGAAAAATATAAAATTAATTTTTATGAAAAAAATTTTAGAAGATATATATATAATTATAAATATGCCCATGTTGGGTAGGACCGGGTTCGACCCCAACTTGGTATTTGAGTCAACCCAATATGCTAAGTAGAATTGAACCTACTGGATTATTAAGTTGATTAAACACCTCTATTAATGTTGGATAACAAAAATGTTATAGGCAACACTAATATCTTGTCTTCTATTTAAAAAAATAAGACAACAGGCAATAATTGTTGCTTATTAATATACACAACGGGTAATAGCTGTTGCCTTAATAGATCTTTTTAGGCAAAAAATTTTTTTTGTTAACTATTTAAAAGAAATACAAGGCAACATGCCGAAAACTGTTACTATTGCACTTTAGGCTACACTTTTCATATACTACCAAAAATTTGTTCTTTAAAGTGTAGGTTTATAATTACACTTGAGAAATTGTTGGTTATTCATATATATATTAGACAACATTTTTTTACCTATTGCAAAATGTATTGTTGCCGTAGCTTAAAAATGTTGTAGTATATTATGCTAGGAAAGTAATTGTTTTCCATTGAAATAAATATGGACTAAAGGAAAATTACATGGAAATATACATATTTATGTTAAGTGTCTAAGACATGTCGCCAAGAAATTATTTTCTTAACATCTTAAGTATGGATACTAAGCACATAAAAGTAAGGCAATATGTGTTTGTACAAAAACTTAAGAGGGGTTATATTTACTGTGAATAAATGTGTATATGGGAAAATCTAGGATATTCAAGGCATAAGATACAAATAAGATAAATATGAAACACATAAGATTATTCTATGTTGGTCCTAGAGAAGGATTTCTAGTATAAGAATGCCTAATTGCAGAAGTCATGTCTATGCGGTCACGGTAGAGCACTTAATATGAAATGAAAAGAAAGAATTACAAATGGTTAACCCATCAAGTATGAGTAGGAGATGTTGGGTTACATAATTAAATCCACCCTTACTGTGTTAAATAAAATAAAAGCCCAAGCCCAATATAAATTAGGGTTTATTGTGCAATTTTTATTAATGAAATAAAATTGGGAGGGAACGGTTATTTTAAGGCCACCTCATATCTTTCATGTTTGAGAGAATTTAGGGGAGTAGGCATTAGTGTATCCGTGGAAAAGGTTTTTTTAAACTCCTATTTGGAAGAGCAGAGACTCTCTCCCTTCTCTCTCTCTTCTGGTAGAATTCGACATAGAAATTCTTTCTTTAAGTACCTCTATTGTAGACAAGAGAGAAAAATCCAGATAATGATTTCACTCCACTCACGTGCAGTATCACTGTATGTCAATTATCTTTTATCAGTTGAAGAATATTCTTGATGAGTATATATTTCTCCCTTGCTTTTAAAAATTCTTCACTAAGCTTACCCACTCGGTATACTTACAATCAGAATTATATATATATATATATATATATATCAAAGATTGGCCCATAATAACAATATAACAAACACTAAAAGTGACACCTATACCTTGCTTGAGAATAATTGACAACATAGATTGGCCCAAACTAGCAATAAAAGTGGGTTTGTCAATTATCCAACTGACTGGTGGTGATAACTTACAAGGTGATAAATGGCTTTTGTCAAGTTTCCCTCTCAAGTCACAACCTAAATTGTACTTAAAGAGCAATAGTGCAGCTTCAATATCTAACATGAGAAACTTGACTGAAATAACTCAGAGAACCCTAGTGTCGATCTCTTGCTTCAGCCCTCTTCGACGGTTCCACTGCTGCATCATTTCTCTTTGTCATCACAGTTGGTATGCACCCTTATTTTGTTTGACAAATCATGACGTTGAAGCCATCAATCTTCAAAATAAAATTAAAAAAAAAAAAACACACGTGCCACATCCGCTTAGAATACAACAAATATTCTGTTAGCCACCTAGGCAAATTTTGGATGTTGTTTGCAGACTTGGAAGGATTAGGGATGAAATTTGTAACTCAGCAAATTATAGGGATTAACGGTTTAAACATTATAAAGAGCAGGGAGTGATTTGAAAGTTTTAAAACTATAGGGATCAAATTGAAAATTGACACAAACTATAAGGATAAAATGTTTAATTTTCCCTAAATAATACCTGCAATTCAGCATTTGGAAATTTACACCCTGCTCCCTTCCTCTGCGATGACATAGAAGGGCTAATACATTACTTGTCCTAAATTTAAAATAACTAGGGTAATTTACTTTTCTTTTCATAGAAAAGGGAGATAAGAAACGAACAATATTAAAAAGAAAATAAAAGATTATAAAAAATAATTTGAAGAACATATATAAATATAATATGGTAGAATTAATATTACAACAATAATATTAATCTTATTCCACTAAGTGAGATTGACTGCATGAATCATATAATGTCAGTGGACTCTATTAAATATCATTACTTCAAATAAATCATTTATCGAGAGGTCACGCTTTATAACTTTTCTTAGTATCTTTTTTTATCTTCTTCTACGCCTTTTAATAGGGCCCTAAAACATTTGATTAACTCTTCTTATTGACTCCTCTTGTCTTCTTCTATGTATATGCATAAACCAACTTAAACAATTTTCCACCATTTTCTCCTTAATAGATGCTACTCCGATTTTTCTTTGCATACAACCATTTTGTATCTTATCCATTTTTGTATAATTATAAATCTATTTAAACATTCTCATCTTTGTTATTCACATCTTATGCTCTTATTGCCCATATTTTCTTTTTATAATAAATATGATATGGATGGAATTTTCTTTTAAAAAAAAATTTGTCTTAATGGGAAACTTATTAGAAAGATTAAAAAAGAAAGACTATTTATTGGGTCTAACATATAAAACTATGATCTAAAATCTAACTTATCCCTTCTAGTCCAAAATGTAAGTCTTATTTAACTAATTGTACAACAACAAACAAATATAGTTTCACTCGTTAAATCTACAAAAAAAAATACATTATTTTTCAATAATACCCTTATTTAATACATTACATTTAAAGTCGGTAATTTCTCCTACATTTACTTGTAGATAAAGGAAAAATAGAAAAAATATTTAACATTGTAGAAATTATTAAATAAGATTTATATTTTGAACTAAAACAATCTTTTGAAATAGGACCTATATTTTAGACTGTATAGAATATATGTTTATGGGGGCATCTGGGATTTGGACTTAAAATTTTTGGACGAACACCTATAATTTTTATTTTCTTAAAATGAATTAGAGTTATAATTGAGGAAAATTAAATAACTTGTCTTATGTTGGCGAATGCAAACCCAAAACGCTAGATCATAATTTCTACTAGAATGTTTGAACAGAACCCCACCTGTTACTACTTCTATTAGAATATATTAGAGAAAAATGGTAGTTTCTCTCTCACAATTTTGTTATTAGTTGTTACAAGATTAGTTAAGATATTTATTTTTTGTTTCATTAGAGTTAGAGTCTTAAACCGTTGTGTATATATGTGTAATCTTCCAATTATCAATATGTGAGAATCTTCTATTCATTTTTAGTCTTCACTTTGTTCTACTCTTTCTTCACTTTTGTGTTATGGTAGCAGAGCAGGAAACTTGGTGATTACTTTGATTTATCTTCTTTCTTCCCTAATTTCATCATGTCTCAAGATAGCGAGAATGTGATCAATTCACAGCTTAGTGAAATCATTCAGAATGTCACAAGTCCCTTTTATATTCATCCCAATGAGAATCCATTTTGGTTATCATTTCTCCCATTCTTTCTGGCCCCAATTACCATTCCTAGGCTCATACGATGAAAATGGCACTCGTGTCCAAGAACAAGGTGAAATTCATTGATCGAAGCATTGAAGCACCAGATTTGCCTGATCGGATTCATCCAGCCTAGGAGCTTTGCAATAATTTGGTAGTGGCGTGGCTTACGCGATCACTCTCCAGTACAATAGCATTCTCTAGATTGATAAAGCGTATGAGGTGTGGGACGATCTAAAAGATCAGTATTCTCATGTGGTATATTTACAGTTACAGAATTACAAGAGGAGATCTATAATCTCAGGCAAGGAGATCTTCCAGTCAACGAATACTTAGCCAAATTGAAGATTTTATGGGATGAATTGTCAAATCTTAGGCCTCCTTCATTTTGCACATGCCAAACAAAATGCTCATGTGGTGTAGTCGAGAAAGCTAGATTATACATGCAACAAGACTATATCATACGGTTTTTAAAAGGTTTGAGCAATCGATTTTCCTCTGTTAAGTTACATATTATGATGATTGAGCCTTTATCATCTATAAATAAATTTCTTTCTATGGTTCTGCAACAAGAATGGGAAATGGGACTTTTGCCTTCTATCTCTTCCTATATGGAATCAAAAGCTTTGGTTACCAAAGCTCCATAAAGAGGATTTCAGCAAAATAGGCAAACTAGAGGGCAAGGAAAGATTTGTACGTTTTGTGGAAAAATAGGTCACACTGTGGACACATGTTACAGAAAACATGGCTTTCCACCAGGATTTAAATTCAGAAACCCATCTACTAGTTGTACTACTATTGATAAAGCTATATCCTCTGGCGTAGGGAAGAAGGAAGATGATTCAGGATCCATAATTGGTTTAATACCTGAACATTACAAGAAACTACTGGCATTAGTTCAGCCTAATAATAAGCTATCCCAAACCTCTCATTCTGCTAATCAAGTTTCGGCTCAAGGTGGTCATTTCACACTTTCTATACATTGTCTCATTGAGTACTGGATCATAGACTCAGGTGCTACTGATCAATTTGTTTTTCATTGTCCCTATTCTCTTCTTACAGAAGAATAAAACCTATCACTGTCAAGTTACCTGATGGTACAAGTGTAGTTGTTGAATCCTCTGGAATTGTTCATGTTTCTTCTTCCTTTTATTTATGTAATGTTCTTTATATCCCTGATTTTAAATTCAATATTATATCAGTCACTAAACTCACTGCTCAACTTGATTGTTGTCTATTTCTTCAGAAAACCAGTTGCCTAATTCTCAGTCTACCCTTGTGGAAGATGATTGGTTTAGCTGAGGTGAAGGAGGGACTTTATCTCATGAGCAACAATGCAGAACCAATTCAAAGTCCTGTTAGTTTCTATACTAGAACCTCAAATACTTTACCTTTTGATCTTTGGCATTTTCAATTGGGCCATCTTTCAACCAATACTTAGTATGCAAACTGAGTTTCCTTTCATTCAATGTAATTCTTCATTCCAGTGTTGTGATGTATGCATTTTGGCAAGCAAAGAAAGTTGTCTTTTCCTGTAAGTCAAACTACATCAAATAAAATTTTCAGTTTAATACATGTTGATATCTGGGGTCCTTTGCATCTTGCCTCTATTCGTGGCCATAGATATTTATTTCTTACTATAATGGATGACTATTCTCCTTATACTTGGATTCATCTTTTGAAGAACAAGTCTGATACTAGAACCTATCTTCAATCTTTTATAGCCATTGTCGAAATTCAATTTCAAACTAAAATTCCAACTATGCGATCTGATAAGGGCTTGGAATTTCAAATGACAGATTTTTATGACACTAAAGGCATTTGTCATCAAACTACATGTGTTGAGACCCCGGAGCAAAATGGCATTGTAGAATGTAAGCATTAGCATATTTTAAATGTTGCTAGAGCTTTCTTTTTCAAGCAAATCTTTCAAAACTCTATTGGTCATATGCTGTTACACATGCTACTTATCTTATAAATCGAATTTCTACACCTATTTTAGATCATAATAGTCCTTTTGAGATGCTTTATGGACAGCTTCCTGATTTTTCTAATCTGCGTGTTTTCAGTTGTCTTTGTTTTGCTACCACTGTTATTCAACATCACACTAAGTTTGATCCTAGATCCAAAAAATTTATCTTTCTTGGTTACAAAATTGGAACAAAAGGGTATGTTGTTTTAGATCTTCTTTCTCAAGAAATTTTTGTCACTAGAAATGTTCATTTTTATGAAACTGTTTTTCCTTTCAATCCTTCTTCTTTGTTTGATTCTTCACATACGTCTACAATTTGTTTGCCACAATCTTTTCCTAAATTGGATTTTCATCATTCATTTTCCTCTTCTCATCCTCACTCTACTCCTATTTCTGATTCTCTTTCACATGTTCCTGATATTCCTAGTTCCACTATTCCCCTTTCTGCTTCTTTTATTTCCCCTGTTTCTGATTCTTTTCCTGCCCGTATTCCTTCTCCTTATACTTCTAATTCTCCTGTTTCTTCTCAATCCCTTTTACCTATTTGTAGACAGTCTACAAGACTTAAGCAACCACCTAACTATCTGCATGATTATTATTACACCCTTTTTTCATCCTCTACTTTACCAGATTCCATGGAGGCAGGTATTTTCCATCCCACATCTTGTAATTTCATATACTTATTTGTCCCTTTCACATAAATAATTTGCTATTTTTATCCTTATTCCTGTAATATTCTAAAATTTTTTTCAAAATATTTAAAACTTAATATTTTAAAATTTATAAAAAATTTATAAAAATAGATATACATCGTATTATATAAAATTATCATTTTTGAATTTATTTTCCTTGATTTTAAATTTTACTGCGGACTTAGGTTGGAAATGGGAAAGTTTAGAAATTTTGGGGCAAATTACAGCTAAGTGCCTAAAAATTCTGAAAATTTCATTTTTACCCCAATTAAAGTAAATTTTGAAATTATATAAATTTATGTCAAAACAAAACTCGCGATGAGTTAAACTCAATAATATAATGATGATATACCTATTTTATACATATCAAATACTCATTTAAATTTCAAATTACATCTAAATATGCATACATTGATATATTTTAGCATGATTTGATATATTTTTGTGTTTCATGGAGTTATAGGTTCATTTGGAAGTATTTGGAGCAAAAATGTTACACATCATTCATACTGAAATGTTTCAATACCTTTCAGTATTTTAATCATAACTCTCACATCTGAACTCTGATTTATGTGATTTAAGATGCATTGTAAAGCTAAGACATAGAGCTACAACTTTTATATTTTGAGTTTTTTCAAATTCCAACGTTATCATAGTGAAAATTGAGCTCAAATTGTCAATATGAGCTTGTGATTTGTCAGAAGCTGAACGAAGGAGTTTTCTGTGCTTGGCATCTACCCGGCACCGGGTCAAACTAAACCGGCACCAGGCCAAAGTGAATTTTACATTTTTCTAACTTTCAGAACCACCCGGCACCTATTGGTGATTATATGACCACCAGGCACCGGGTCAAAGTGCATAAGCCTGTAAAAACATGTTTTTGATGTGTTTTTGTGATATTTTGGGCTTTATGGGCTTCTAGACTTTTTCTATATAAGGAGATACGGTCAAAATACAAGGGGAGATTTAGAAATGCTCTTGGAGGCTAGAAAACTTGGTTCAAACACATTTGGAAGTAGCTAGGAGCAATCTATAAAGATAAAGCAAGGAGATATGGGGAATATTGAAGCAAGATTAGCTTTTTCTTTATAACTCTTCCTTCTTGTTAATTTTATAATGGTTTGAGATTTTAGTTTTGTGTTGATTTCTAATTCTATGAGTAACTAAATTTCCTAGTCAGGGGTAGGGATGTAGTCTGACTAGGATGGATTGTATTTGCTTTTTTTAGTTTTGACGTTGTGGATTTGTTCTTCAAGTTATATTTAAATTGTTTCTATATTATATTTGTCTCTCTTATTCATTCATGTGGATTTTATGCTTAATCAGTATAGAATCTAATTAACAGGTAAACTTTATGGGCTGAGAGGTGAAGAGTGAGCTTAGATTTAGAGAGATAAACATGAATAACTAATTTAGAGATAGAATTTGGAATTCATAGTGATATAAGTTGTAGTTTTAAGGTTTAATTAAGAATTTTAGTTGCGCAAGAGTGAATTGAATCCTAATTAAATAGTGACTAATTGACCGAGAGGTAATGATTTAAGGTCAAGGAATTTATGTGAAGAAAAATTTTATGCCGAGTATCAAAAAACACACAGGGAGCAGAAAAATGGCATTGTAGGCCTCACATAGGCAGATAAAGCAGGAAAAAATATGTGGGCCCCACATTTTGATCAATTGGGATAAGGATATTAGGGTAATTTTATATCCTAATATAGTTAAAACTGATGTCTCAATAATATAAAATATACTGCTAAAGTAGTTTTATTTATCCAAGTTGGTCCAGGATATATTTTGATAAGTAAATATCTAAAATTTTTGGATTAAAATGCCTTTAATTTCGTGCATAACCAGCACCATGTGATGAAATAACATTATTTAACAATTTATCATATTTACTTGAATTTTCAAGAAGAATCAAGAACAATAAATGGCAAAATATGATTGAATGGCAATTTTATAAGTACTCCCTCCTCTTGGACGTGTGAGGCAGCAAAGAAAGGAAGGGAGAGCAGTTGAAAACAGTGAGAAAAGAAGGAGAAACTGTGGAAAACAAGAGGAAGAAGAAGGGAGAAGAAAACCAAGGAAAATCGGTAAGAAAATCGTCTTGTAATATTGTGGTTTCCTTTGAGTTCTTATGTAGTTTGAGATTGTTTCTTTGAGTTTTTCTCCTTCACTCTTGCAGTTTAGTTTCAGTTTTGATATGGATTTAGGAAAGGAAGTGATTTTGTGCCATAAATTAAAGAGAAAGCATGAGATTAAGTGGCAAGAACAAGATTTGGTATGTTTGGAAACAAGTTTTGAAAGTTCCTATTTTTTTTTCTCCTAAACCTCTGATTTTGGTCAGTTTAATATGATGGGAAGGAGTTGGATTTTCATTGTTTTGATGTTAAAAATGGATTCCTTAGGTCTAAATTAGCTAAGAATAAGTGTTGAACTCAAGAGAAAGTTTAAGATAAATTAAGTGAATTTTTAGGGTTTGTTAGGCACTTTGTGAGATAGCTCCTTGAATCAATGGGTTAAATGAATGTTTGATAATGTTTTAGGACTTGTGGAAGTTCAAAAAAGCTTGTGGAAGCTTTGATTTTAAGAGGAAAAGCAAAGGAATACATAAGAGGTAGTTTGGTTTATTTTATTGTAATATGCATTGTTATTAAAACTGGAGCAGACCGGTCGGTTCGACCCATCGGACTGGGAACCGGTGCCTGATCCGGTCCGGTCATAGCACACGACCAATACTGTTCAGAACCGGTCAAGAACTGATGAAACCGGCCTCGAACCGGTAGAACCGATTCTGAACCGGTCTTGAACCGATTTTGCATTATTTCTTTTTTAAATTTTTTAAAAAATTATTTTTAATTTTTAAGATAAGATAACATCATTTTTTGTACAAAATATGTTTTTTATATATTATAATATTATATAAGCATTATTATGATATATAACTATTAAAAATTATATATTTACTTAATAAATAATAAATAATATATTATTAATGTATTATTTTGAACTCAAAATATGATTATAGATTAATATTAACTTATTTAAATTAAAATATTGAGTTATGAAACTTATTAATAATTTGTTTGTAGTAAATAATAGATTAATAATTTAATATTATTTAGTGTAAAATTTTAATTAAGTTATAAAATTTGTTTAAACTTATATTATTTATTTTAAATATATTATTTTAATCACTACTGGTCCGATCCCGATTTGAACTTGGTCGAACCATTGAACCTTGAACCAGTGACTTATCCGGTTCAATATCCGGTCCAATTCTGACAACATTGGTAATATGTTATTCTTTGTTATATCCATAATTATATCTTGTTGCCATATTGTTCTTGTGTTATTTTATGATTGGTTTTGACTGTAAAATAAGGGGTTTTATTCCCTGAGATGTCTATTTTCTAAGGGGAGACTCTGCCAAAATTTTTACTTAACAATACGATATTTTAATGATTTATGTGATTATGTGTAAAATGTTTTTGAAACTTAAATGATATATTTGCATGAAATAAACTAGCTACTGAGATTTTCCAAATCTCACTCCCCAAACACTAACATGATAGGTTTATGTGATGGCAAGTCCTCCAAGAAGATAAGAGGCAAAGAGAAAGTTAATGAAGATTAAAGTTTTAGTTGAAATTGTGACTTATTTCCTTACTATTACGTATAAATTATTGTGTAAATTTATGAAGCTATGCTTCACTACCATCATGCTATTTTAAGTTCCTTGTAATGTTAAAAACTTAGTTTGAATAAGTTTGGGCTATGTAATCATGCTATGTATTTAGTTTTGAAACTTGGTATACAAATCTGTCCATTATATGCACTGGTTAGTCATATGGTTATTGTTCATTTAAAATTCAGTTTTCTATATAAGTGTTATATATGCTTGGAAAGTAGACAGAGAGAGAACTTTCCAAAAAGCCAAAGATCACTTGATTTGGATAAGTATACATATAGTTATGAATTTTTGAAAATGGGTCAGAAAATCTAGATAAGTCCTTTTGACCAAATGAACAGTAGAATTGGATACATATTTTGAATGAATTGGCTCAATTAAATTCCAATTGTATATTTTTTCCATGTAGGAAATATTTTAGCTATTTTTATATACTTGAATTATTCTCATATGATTTTTCTGGAATTAGTTATGATTTTTCAAAATTTAGCTAGAAAAATCGAATTACCAAATTAATAGTATTTTGAGAATATGAACTTTTCTCATTTAATCTTTTAATGATTCAAGCTTCAAAATTAGCTCATTGTAGCATCATATATGCTATTATACATGGAAAATAATAATAAAGTAAGGTATGACAGTTCTTTCTGAGCCGAAAACTTATGCTCAAACTGTAAAGCATGAGGTTTGGAGAAAAGCTATGGATGCTGAACTTTTAGCCTTAAAGCAAAATAATACTTGGATGTTAACTGTTTGCCTCCTAAGAAAACACCTATTGGTTGTAAATGAGTGTACAAAATAAAATAGAAGGCCGGTGGTTCCATTGAATGCTACAAGGCCTGTCTTGTAGCTAAGGGCTACACACGAATTGAGGGGAATGATTTCTTGATATTTTTTCTCCTGTGGCCAAACTTCCTACTATTTGTTTATTACTTGCTTTAGCTGCAGCTAAACATTGGCATTTTAAGCAACTTAATGTCAACAATGCATTCCTTCATGGTGATCTTGATGAAGAGGTTTACATGGCTTTACCTCATGGCTATTCTCAATTAGCCCCTAACACGGTTTGTCATCTTTAGAAATCTCTTTATGGCTTGAAACAAGCTAGCTATCAGTGGTTCTCCAAATTGTCCTAAGCTCTCATTTCTTGTGGATATTATCTGTCTTAGTCTGATTATTCCCTTTTTGTACATAAAATTGATTCTACAATCACTACTTTACTCATTTATATCGATGATTACTGGTGATCATCTAGTAGAAATCAATAGTATTAAAAATTCTTTTGGATGATTCCTTTAAGATCAAAGATCTTGGTGATCTTAAATTTTTTCTTGGATTGGAGATTGCTCATTCTCAACAAGGTATCTTTCTTTCTCAATGCAAGTTTGCCTTAGAAACTCTTTCTGATATAGGTTTTCTTGAATGTAAGTCCTCCGAAACTCCTATGGAATGCCACCTTCAATTATCCAAGGATAGTGGTACCTTACTTTCTGATGCTTCTGCCAATACAACTCTCTTTGGTAGACTTCTGTATTTGACTACTACAGGGCCTGATCTAGCTTTTTCAATTCAACAACTTAGTCAATTTATAAGTGCCCCTACTACCACTCATCTTCAGGCTATTCACAGAGTTCTTCGATATATTAAGTCTGCTCCTAGTCATGGTCTTTTCTTTCCTTCTCAATCATATTTTCATTTGAAAGCCTTCAATGATTTAGATTGGACTGGAAGTGTTGATTCTCAATGATTTGTTACTGGCTTCTGTATTTTTCTGGATCATGCTCTTATTTCTTAGCATTCTAAGAAGCAATGCATTGTCTCTCGCCCTTCATTTGAGGCCAAATATCGTGCTCTTGCTTCTACAACCTGTGAACTACAATGGCTTTTATACTTGTTATAAGATCTTCATGTTTCTCATTTGATGCCAGCTCTTTTATATTGTGACAACTAATCTACTTTGCACATTGCTGCTAATCCCACCTTTCATGAACAAACAAAGCACATTGAGCTCGATTGTCACATTGTCTTGGAGAAATCACATGCTAGGATTCTTCATTTACTACCTATCAAGTCTACAAATCAGCTTGCTTGCATATATACAAAGGCCCTCTCATATGCTCCATTCAATCTTTTATTGTCCAAGTTGGGAATGACATATATCCATTCTCTAGCTTGCGGGGGTATTAGAATATATTAGAGGAAAAAGGTAGTTTTTCTCTCACAATTTTGTTATTGGTTGTTATAAGATTAGTTAAGATGTTTATTTTCTATTTCATTTTTAATTACAGAGTTAGAGTCTTAAACCATTGTATATATGTGTGTAATCTTCCAATTATCGATATGTGAGAATCTTCTATTCATTTTTAGTCTTCACTTCATTCTATTCTTTCTTCACTTTCATGTTAACTTCATTATTCATAAGAGTTTAACGAGCAATTCAACATATATAATATGAGCTAGAATATACTCATCAAACATGATGCACCAGTGGATTAATAAAGGTGACTCTTGATATTATTAATTAATTTAGACCTGAACCAACAAGCCTCTCCGTCCCATAATTTGAATCATAGTTATCGTCAAAAGCCACAGGTGGTGAGTCTGGTGATTGCTGAGGATCTGGACCCGTAGGAACAAGCCTCTTTGTGTCATAGTTTAGGTTAGAGCCATCGCTGCTAAATCCAAGACTTGGCGGTTCAGGTGATTGCTCTGAATTTGGACCTGTAGGAACACAAGTTTCTCTATCATATTCTTCAACTTACCCAAAAAAAAAAAGGCAATAAAATGATCATAATTTAAATAATAAAATGAATAACAAAGACTATATATGTACTCTCTCTGGTCCTAAATATAGGATTTTTTTATTCTGATCCTAAATATAAAACCATTTACAATATACGATGTAGTATTTATTATACATTTAAAAAAAGTTTATATTTAATGTATTCAAAGAGAAAGAGATTAAATAGGGGTAATTTTGAAAAAAAAAAGTTGAGATTTTTAGAGAAATCGAGATAGTTAATCAATTTTAACTCTCATTCTTAATCCATATAATTCATTTAAAAGGCCTTATATTAAGGATCAAATGGAGCATATGTTATTTCAAGAGATGGACAATAATATTAATTCACTAGAACCTGAAGGAACAAGCCTCTTCATTCTATAGTTGACATCAGAACCATGGATGCCAGGAACAACACTTTTAGGATTTGAGAGAATCAGACGATCACTGTGGACGAGAGAGACAAAGAGAAAAGAGACGACACAAAGTAAAACAACCTTTGAGTTTTCCATCTTAGCTCTATAGCAATAGATATTTTGCATGCAGACACATCCTCAACAGTCTAGGTTATATATATATAGTATCGCTGCGAAGGGTAAGTGATGATTTCTTTGATCATGTATAATCTTGTATATTAATGTTTTTGATTTGATAGGAATGAAAGCTAATGTATCGGTAATTAGGCAATAGACATGATCGCTTAAGTGTATTTGGATTAACTTATCTATAATTAATTATGAGAATAAATGATTATTCATAATTAATTATGGTAACAAGTAATTATATCAAAAGTGATTTGTATTTGAAAAGTGATTTTAAAAATAGTAATGTGTTTTTTTTTTGGTGTTTAAGTGATTATTGGGTGGATAATAAGAGGAAGAAGTGAAATAAGTGATTATTATGAATAGAAAAAAATCAACTTATCGCATAATGACTTATTTAAAGAATAAATGTTTATTAAAAAGTTGTTGTATTTGACAACTTTGCCAAATAAAAAATTATACTTTTCCATAAGTGACTATTTCACATATCCAAGCTCTGAGATGATTTCCTAATAAATTATGGATTATCGTGCAAATCATATATACTAATGATTAATTTGATGCGGATAAAAGTTAACGTATTGGTAATTACGGCGTTCGCCAAGAAAATCCCAAAATTTTAAGATCTCTTGCAATTTTTCTTTTTCTTAGTGATAATGACTCCTGATCGAGTAAGGACGATAACAATTAAATGAGTTAGTGTATGAATTCTGGCCAGGAAGAATTAGTGTATGGATTGTAATTAATGTCATATAATTAATTTTTGAAATTACAAGGATTGAGGTTGATTTTCAGGACTTATAGGGCTCATCTTACTAAATATATTTGTTCCAATCAAATTTTGAATGTTGAAATAAATTGCAGCAAATCAATTTCCAATCATCCAATCCATACTAACTACTTATTTATTGCTTTTGTTTCAAGTTCCAATCATCCAATTCTAATTAATTGGGGAAAAATATCACTATGTGGAATTATCTTTTTTCTTTTGTAATTGAGGGAATAAGTAAGTGTTATGCCAATCAGATTACGCATGTGTTACAATTTTGTATGGCCTTTTGTAACATTTGATGTTTATTCTTTTGGAGAATATAAAGACCAATTTTATTTGAGGACCAAAAAAAAAAACAAATCTTATTTGAGAAAACTAAATAAATTATAATTATATTTTATTTATATTCTAAAATGTATTCTTATAATTAATTTAGGGGAAAATTATATTTTGAGAAGGTACTATTTTTTAAGGGGAGCGAATGAAAAATTTCGAGGGTGATCGAGATAGATTCAATGCTCTTTTATAAAAATTTTGAGGGATATCAATTCAAATAGATTATTTCTTTGGATTCAACATTGCTAAATCAATAATCCAATGGGAACAGTGTGTTCGCAATTTGGGGACACATGGCGCCAACAGCTTCGTAAGATGAAGCGGACGGTATGTCAAAAATAATACACTTTTAATTACCACACACGTATCAAGATAATGATTATTAATAGAAATTTTTTTTATTATTTCCTAAATTACCCTTATTAAATAATATTTCATACATTAATAAATTACATTCATTCTCTCCTTTATTTTCATTCTTTTTTTGAGTTCATATAAGTCATTGGCAATTGTAAAGAGTGAAGCTTTTGGAGAAAATTCTCCTTCATTTATTTATGATTTAACCAAACCATTAAAGAATTTTCATTAAATGTATTAGTAACTATAAAATATATAAGCTTAGTTCTTATGGTCAATATTAGAAAGACCATAAAAAAAAACACAATGTAATTCGCACAATGCACTATATTTTGAAATATGAATTTCTCATAACAGTACATTATATAGCGAAATAGAGGAAGTATAAGCACAATAAGCAACACAATATGAGATGCAGAGAACTACTTGATGGCAAATCAATTTTAAATTCTATTTTAGCATTTAAAAAAGGGTATTCTTTTTTAATTTTAAAATCAATTTTCCCTTAAAATAACTTTAATAAAAAAAAGTTATCGAATCAATCATGGTCAAGTGGTGAGGGACTTGACTAGCATTTCTTGGGGTTGAAGTTTCGATTTCTGAGGGGTGCAACAATCTTAAAAAAATTAAGATCTTAAAGAAATCTTTCTATCGGTACCCGTAAACCGTTATAAGGTTCTACATAGTGGGGATCTAGATTAATTTAGAATGGGTAATGAATCTAGGATATTCCAAGATACTAGTTATTGGTATTAAAAAAAAAAGTTATCGAATCAAATTTGTGAGGGAACATTTCAGTGTATATCTTCTCTAGCCCAAAAAAAGAGAAAAAGCTCACGTGCATGACAATGGGAGATGGCCCAATATCAATGTAAGGCCCAATAAGAGGAAACAATGGCATTGGTTGGTTCAATAGTGGGGAGAGGAGGAGAGGAATTTTAATGGAGGGAAGAGATAAATTTTAATATTACATTGTTTGATTAGGAGGAAAGGTGAAAGAAAATAAACAAATATAAATGAAATTTGCCGATTTTCTCTTCAAATCTCCCAATTTTGGAAGGGATAAATCCCTTAATTTTTGGAGGGATATGGTAGGAGAGAACTAGAGGGAGGGAAAATACTCCCCAACCAAATGAAGAAAAATTTTAATTTTCTTACCTCTATCTTTCTACTTATTAAGCCAAATAAAGGAAAATTTTAATTTTTCTTTTTTTCCCCTCTCCTCCAAATGCCTCCTATCATGGGTAAGTGAAACAAATATAATATAATGCTTTGGTTCAACCAAAAAAAGCATAAACTAAACAAAAACAAAAAAATGTATGATGCAATATATTGGCTAGCTTGACCTAAAACTATTTACTAATATACAAATCCAAATAAAAAAACTTATTCAAATGTTTTTATTTAAGAATTAATATACATACATATATATATATATATTATACAAATTTTATTATTTACACATATATTTGGCAAATGTCCGACTTACAATCTTTGCTAATTGTTCTATTTTTTTTTTCAATTTCTTGTGTCGGTATGTACACCTTCTTTTATTAATATATCATATATATATATATATATTAAAATTCTTATCAATTTGTGCTATTTATAATTAAAAAATAGTTTATTTTTAAATCTTGTGTCACACAACGTACATGAAAATGTGTTTGTCTATATATATAATATTAAATATGTAATAAGTCATATTCTTTATGAGTTATGAATAATATGACTTATTTATCATATTTTACATCATACACAAAAAGGAAATTTATATATCTCTATAGATAATATAAAATTTATAACAATTTCATAGTATTTAATGCATTTACATTAAATATTCTGTTATTTTGAGATACCATGGTAAGTTAAAAACTCGAAGAAAAAATAAGACCAGTCATCCGCTAGAGAAGATCAACACAATTAGGAGGAGGCTCCTGAAGATGCAAATGCATGAGCCTTCCTCCCCATGGGCGATTCTAGCAAGAAGGACAACACATTTAATTGCATCTGAGTGAATGTAATGAAGTTCAATGTCCTAGCTAGTTGTCGCACACCAAATTAAGCTCATGCATGCTTCTTGTATTTCATTTGCATCATGGGCTGAGCCTTCTATTGCACCGTTAATTTGCATCGAGATGTCCATATGAGCTAGCAAATATATATAGCCAAAAATTTTGTGCCACAGCCACCAATCAACCACCTCAGCTCTAACATCGTGATGAGGATTCCACTTGAACCATTCCTGCAAATTTCCAGAGAAAAAACTGTTAGGAACAGTATATGAAACAACCGGTGCTCAGAAACGTATGATAACACACTGTCCTTAAGGTGTTATTCGCCCCCACTAGGTTTGCTGCAGGGATCCGACGAATCACCCCTAGGAGTTATTCTAAGCACCAAAGATATCTGACAGCAACTTCAGATACCTTGAAACACAGAACGAAACAGAGAGTTTGTAAGCAAGAAAAGAGAATGTGAGGTATTCTTTTAGTCTCTAGTCTGATCCTTTTATAATAGTAGAAAACAGAAAATTGAAACGTTGTGTATGAACCTGTTTGTTTCTGAACATTGTATTTGAAACGTTGTTCATGAAACCTGTTTGTTTCTGAACATTGTATTTGAAACGTTGTTCATGAACCTGTTCATTTCTGAACTTTGTATTTGAAACGTTATTGTCAAATTGAAACAGAATATCAAATGACATGTTTCAGAATGTACTGTTTCAAAACGTTGTTATTTGAAATTCTGTTTCTGAAAAAAAATGATTAATTAAAATATTAATCTGAAATTTATACCAGACCAGATCTCTACCGTTAGATGAATCTAAAGTGCTAAGTGCTAAGTGCTTTAAATATTAAATAAATAATATTTAAATCCACTTAACAATTTGTTCAATAATTATTTTAATATACTTTATCTTCTCTCCCTTATATACATTTCATAAACTTTACTCCCATCCAATGTGGGACTTTAGTTTTTTTTTTTCAAACTATCTCTAACAAAAACTAGAAACAACATTAGAGTTAATAAAATAGATATAGCCACACTCTCCTTGCCACTCTGCAGTCTCGAAGGATATGAACTATGTTTTTCCTCGCTATTGCACTCAAAAAGGAACTAAGGATTCCAAGTTAATCTTTATTCAGCTCTAAGAGAGTTTGAAGGGATTCTCACCATGGAGGAGTTCAATGAGGATTTAATCATACTTTTTTGGGTCTAAATGCATGGTGAATTAGGTCATGAAAGACTAGTGACGTATTCAATTATAACCACGTTTTTAAAGCTCAAATTATGACATATAATAAATGTAGTAAATGTTTTATTTTTTATTACATTTATTATATGTCATAATTTATTTAATATGATCATGTTGTCACAAAAAGATTTTGGTTAGCATAAGAAAAAATGAATAATATTATAGTTAAAAACCTCACGTCAAAAATTTTTACAATAGACTCCATTATAGGTGATGATTAATTAGGAGAGCTGAAGTGGATGTAGGAGTGGACGGATGGTAGATCTGATCTGACTTCTGAGTCAAGAAAAACGAAGCATGATTCACTCTTGCTTTTTTTTTTATTTAAAAAATAAAGTTTATAAATGAAAAAAAAATAGATTTTTTGCAGCCATATAGTCAGGTAATTAAATAATTTTTATTTTTTATATCTCTTTTCTTTTTTATTTCATAATTGTATAATTGTAGATATATGTGTGTTTTTTATTCGCGTGTTAAATAAATACTTTTGTGTTAGTGCTAAAAAATGAAGTTCATTTCTTATTTCAAGTGGGAAAATGGAAATTAGCTTCATGCCCACCTTCTTATCTTGAATCTTGATGTCATTGCATTATTTATTTACCTATCACCACATCAAAATAATGATTTTCTCAAAAATTATATTTGCTCAAAAGAGCTTCAAATATGAAAAAAAAAAATTGTCTTCCTCATGAAATTTACCTTGAATAAATGGTAAATAGAATAAATTTCGTTAGGAAAAAAATGTTATGAAAAAATTCGTGAGAAACCTTTTCTCGCATAATTTCTTCCATAAGAAACTTTTTCTTATAGGACATCTCTCACGAAAAAAGTAACAGAGAAATGTTAAAAAAAAATTCGAAAGTCAATATATTTGGAAAAATGTCCTCACGCATGATGCGCGCGGTACAACGACCGTGTTTGCAACTTGTAATAACTCAACTCGTACTTTTCCTTTTAATGGCTTTTTTTCAATAAATTGAACACTGATTTTTTATTGCATCTTAATTTTATTAATTTTAAATAAAAATACAAAAAATATAAGATATTTGTAAATTAGGATCTGGATATCACTTGAATATGTAATACTATTTAAATAATAAATTTTGTACAATTTATTTCTCTTTCTTAAAATTTTATTTCAATATAAAAATATATATATCAAATTATTACAAAAAATATAGAATATAGATTTTATTGGTTTTTTTTCTTTAGTGGCAATTTTTTTTTTATAAAGGAAGAATGCAAAAGCTATACTATTCAGGTATTACAAGGGAATTATATTCATCTGGGTCCAAAAAATGCTGTCCTAGAGGTCTGAATAAAGCCATCTTCGTAAGACGATCAGCAGCAAAATTATCTTCCCTCCTAATGTATCCAACATCAACCCACTAGTCTCTCTGAAGCATGCCACGGCATTCCATAATTAACCCACAGTGATCATGCAAAACCACCTCTCCTCCTTTAATCAACCCGATAGCCTCTGTGCAATCACTCTGAAGATACACGTGTCTGTAACTACAGTCCCAAGCTCGCTTAAGGCCAATGAGACAACCCCACAACTCAGCAATGAGAGCATCTCCTGGTTCTAGCTTTAGCATAACAGCTTCAAGAAAACCTCCACTATTATTCTGTAATATACTCGCACAACCAGTCAACCCATTTAAGTAAGAGAATGCCCCATCTACTAAAACAAACACCCCATCCTCTTCACTTAAGTTTAAATCAGTAACTTCTTTCGGGGTCCCTCTGATCCCAGTCATCTTCAGACTCGTCCGAGCTAACTCAAAACTAGTGACTATAGCTCTAGCTCTACTGACAATAACATTTGTAGAGTTATTAACATTACCAAATATCTTGTCATTTCTCCTCTTCCACAACAGCCAACAGATGGCCACGAACAATGCAGCCCAGCTTCTCACATCAGTGCTAGCATTAACGGTAAGATTGAGACAACACCATTCCCACACATTACAACTGAAAAACTTAGACACTATACTTGGTTTGATCAGAGTCAACCAAATATTCCCCGTATCAGCACAGTCACGCAAAACATGTAACATATCTTCATTGCTCATACTGCACCAAACACAAGGTTCCACACCCCTCAAACCTCTTCTCCTCCTTTCATCATTCGTTAGGAGGCTACCCTGAAGGGTGAGCCAACAAAAAGTTTTACACCTCTGCGGGAGTTTCAAGTTCCATACCTTACTCCAAACAGGATAAATATGCCCAGGATAACTATTGAGAGCATTATAGGCCGATTTAATGGAGAAATCTCCATGTTTTTCAAGTTTCCAACGCGCCTTCATTTGACCCTCAGAGTCATAGAGTAGATCCACGCCTTCTCTAACTTTATCCCGGTTGTTTTTAATTCCTTGCCAAAATCTGGATCCAGGCCGATCTTTATTGATACTAGGCATTAAATCATTACCACATTGATATTTGCTTCTAATAACTCGGGCCCATAAAGCATCCTTACTTTTAATTAACCCCCAACCCGCTTTCATCATGAAGGCTTTATTCTGAATTCTTGCATGCCTAATAGCCAGGCCTCCTTGCCTCTTTTCTCTGCAAACCTCATCCCACGCCACCAGATGAATCTTCTTTTGGTCATTAGTGGATCCCCATAAAAAACTTCTAGCATTCTTGTCTATTTCATCACAAGTAGTCTGAGGAAGATTGCATGTTTGCATTGGGTATAAAGGGATAGCTTGAACCATAGAAGTCACTAAAGTGTTACTTCCTGCCAAGGAAATAGAATTGGCCTTCCAAATTCCCAAACAAGATTTTACTTTATCGACCACATACTGATACGTATCTTTCTTGACTCGGTCATGATGAAGCGGAACCCCCAAATATTTACCAAGGTCTGCAGTTCTCGCAAATCTTTAGTGGCAATTTTAATCCCACAAAAGTCTTCACCGATGTTTTTTAAAACCACCACCAAATTAGTCTACAAAATGGCATACAATTAAAGCAAAGGTAAAGCAACAGAACCACCATTATCATCACTCTCATAGCGACATGCAAACTCTCACTAATGCCGCCGTTTGTGAATCGTCATATAAGGTGCCTATTTGCAAATTTTGATGCCACTTTAGCGGTGCTTTTATATTAAAATCACTGCTAAAATAAAAAAAAATATTTTTAAAAAAATTAACACATTTCATATTTGCTTTATTAATTCTTGCATTCATATTTATTTATTTTTGTGTTTATGACATTTTAACGAACAAATTGGAAGAAATTAAAACACATTTTTATACTTTATATACCTATTATATATATAAAAGTAATAAAAAAAACTTTTTTGGAGGTTCCAAAAAACCCGAACCTAAAAGCAGTTTTCTCATAACTCCAATAAATCTGAGCCTGATTGATTAAAACAAAATATTCATACACATCAAAGTAATTTCCAATTCAAAATTAAGTAAGGTTAGCTATAATTTAAACTCAAAATTATACTTTAAATTCATATCCCCTAAAATCTGCCGACCATATTAAAAAAATAAGCAAAAAAGTTGTAGGTGACATATATAAAAATTATGCTTACTGTATAAAAATGTTGAATTTATGTGATATCTTTTAAATTGTGACATGAATAACGTTAATTTTGATTTTAGTTGTATATCAATACATAAATTTTAGTTATAATATTTAAAATATATTCTTGACTCAATCTAGAAAAAATTATTAGCTTTTTTAAATTTAATAAACAACTATCTGATTTAAATATATTATGAATAGACTTAAAAAAATTTACTAATGAACTAAAACATAAAATAAAAATTTATAAATACATATTTGAATTCAAAATTTGATTTAGGAAAAGTTTTAAATATATTATTAATCAAATCCCATGAATGTCGACTTATTTTTAGATTTTGATGTGTAAATACATTTATTAAAAATAAATGTTGAATTTCATCATACCATTTCATGGTTCTTTATGTTTCCTTCACTATCATTATCATGTGCGGAAGGTTATCCTACACGCATTTTCAAGTCTTAATATGCATAGAGAATTTTTCATATGAATGGTTATCATTGATTAAAAAGTAAGTAAATTGTTGCCTTCTTTCTTTTCTTAAAAATGGAGAACCTTCCATATATGCACCCATATGTATATTTATGGCATATATTTTTCTGTATGTATTTTACCTAGCTATATTAGCAGGATGATTGGTGGCTTTACAAGAAAGGGAGGAAGATGAAACTTTTAGGATAGAGGGAAGCTAGATAAGGCATGTGCTTAAAGATATTGATATTGATGAGTTTGTAGGGGAGGAAGAAGAGAAGGCAAGGGTGAGTGTATGCATCCCTCTAAAGAATGCTAGCTCTTATGATGAACTGATTTGATCATTGATGTGTTCAATTTATACATATAAAATATCCATATTTAAACTCTAAATTATATTTAAATATGTTTATATTGGTATATTTGAGCATGATTTGATATATTTTTATGTTTCATGACATTATAGGCTCATTTGGAAGCATTCGGAGCAAAAATATTATAAATCGTTCATGTTGAAAAGTTTCAACACCCTTTGGTATTTTAATCATGACCCTCACATATGAACTCTGATTGAGGTTATTTAAGATGAGTTGGAAAGCTAAGACATAGATCTACAACTTTCATGTTTTGAGATTTCCCAAATTTCAATGTTATCATAGTGCAAAATCGAACTCAAAATGTCAAAATGAGTTGATGACGTTATGAAACTGAGATGTGCACGTTCCGAACAACAGAACCCACCCGGCACCAGGTCAAACCCATACGGCGCCTGGTCAATACAGATTTTGATATTTTTCTGCAGTTTAGAAGCACCCGGCACCGTATTAATTGATTTTATGGTCACCCGGCACTGGGTCATGCAATAGAGGTCTGTGGAAACACGTTTTTTATGTGTTTTCATGATATTTTGGGCTTTTATGAGCTTCTAAATTTTTCCTATATAAGGAGACACGATAGAAACACAACAAAGATTCAAAAACGCACTTGGAAGCCAGAGAACACGGTTCTAAACACATTTGAGAGCAACTAGGAGCATCTTATAGAGAAAGAGTAAGGAGATTCGGGGAGTATTAACGATAAATTCATTCTTCTCTAATATAACTCTATTTTCTTATTATTTTCACTATAATTTGGGATTTTAGTTGTGATTTAATTTTTATTTCCATGAGTCGCTAAATTTCCCAATCGGGATAGGGATGTAGCCTGACTGAGATGGATTGGATTTGTTTCTCTAGTTAAGACTCTTTGATTTGTTCTTCAAGTTATATTTAATTTCTCTTTTTATTATATTTATCTCTTTTGTTCATTCATGTGGATTTTATGCTTGATCATCATAAAATTTAATTAATGGGTAAACTTGATGGACTAAGAGGTGAAGAGTGAATTTAGATATAGAAAGATAAAAATTAATAACTAATATAGAGATATAATTAGGAATTCATGGTGATATATGTTGTAGTTTTCAAGATTTAATTCGAAAATTTAGTTGCGTGAGAGCAAATTAAATCCTAATTAAATAAGGACTAATTGACCGAGAGATAATTAGGACGCTTTAGGATCAACAATCACTATAATTATATAGAGTCTAACTAAAAAATAAAATCTAATTATCTCATACGGTGAATCCTAATCCCTTGACGCTTCTAAAATTGAAGCAAACTCACACTTCATTTTGTTTTCTATTTCTTTCTTTTTAAATTTGAATTCTCTATTTGATTATCACTTACTTTTAGGATTAAAAGTTTGAATTGATATACTACCTCCCTTGGGTTCGACCTCTGGAATACTTCGGAGACTTTTTATTACTGTGATCGACTTTGTATACTTGCAGGATCCCGATCAATCATGTGAAGATGTCAACTTTGTCAGATTGATTTTAGGAGTTGTAAGATCAAAAATATTAAGAAGAAGAAGAAGATGATGATACTGATGATGAGGTAGAAGCAAAATAAGATGAAGTGCAACAAATATCCTAGAAGCTAGTATGTTTCAAGAAGAGCATATTGTTTATAATGACTCGACTCTCAATCTTAATCATTAGACTTCTTCTTATGATTTGGTTATTTGTTGATGATTTTATCTTATTATATACAACTAGAGCTATTTACCCGCACAAATGTGTGGAAAATCCTTTTATGACATGAGAATAAAAATTGAATGGTTAGATATTATATATGTTATTTTATATTTAAGGTATATTTATATTTTATTATACAAATTTAGTTTTCAATAAGGTGTCGGATCATTATTCTCGATGAAGTATTAATTGTCAAATTTTTTTTATTAATTAATCTATTGGTTAATGCATTTTCAAGATAAGTATGTTTGGTATGTCATAGAATAAAATAGATATTTATATTTGGTTGGACAATAATACCCTTAATATGCAAATTTATTAAATATTTTTTATTTTTAATTATTATTTTCACCCAAAAATAATTATTTTAAATTATATTCATCTTACTAGAGCCGTTTACTCGGGCAAATGCACGGAAATTTTTTTCCATGAATTTAAGCAATTAAAGTATGAAAATAATTATTTTATACTATGATTTATAGATATTATTGTATTTGTATATAGTCCATATATTATGATATCTCTATATGTGGTATACAATAATAATTCCAGCTTTAAAATTTATGGAAAGAAAATATTTATAGATTAGAATAAGAAATCTATTCAGTTATCAATTATTTAATGCATGATTAAAAATAAATATGGAAATTAGAAAACAACATAAATAATCAATCAAGTGCTAATAGAAGAAATGAAAGGAGTATAGTAGGGGAAAAAAAAGTAATTAAGAAAGCTTAAGGTTAAGCAGAAAACTTTTTTTTTTTTACATATGTAAATCGAAATGACCATATTATTTATTATTGGACATGCATTTGTGTCTCAATTAAATTTGTTAATAAGTGACAAGTAAATTCCAGTTAAGCATGTATCACTTGTTTGAGTATAAGTTATGTCATGTGATTACTTGAGCATGTGTCACCTTGAGTACCAAACTATACATTAATACTTATAATTTGTGTCATGTGATTACTTTGGTCCTACATGATACATAGTAACCCTGCATTCCACTGTTATGATACATAATAACCCTACATGGAAAGCATCCTTAATTAAGCTATAATACTCATTTTATTTGTTGGATGACCATTTGATTTTGATTTGTTGGACCTTTATAGGAGGTTCTATAGAGGACAATCAATGAGAATTATTTATACAAAATTTCTGCAAAGGAGAATATTAATACTCATAACAGAAGAAAAGGAGGATGATGGATTTAACATCCATTTCTTAAAACTCATCTCCTTATCAAAATACTTAGCAAGCATATCAACTATTTTATTAATAAAAATTGGAATCCAAATTTAAAGAAAAAAAAAAGTCAGAGACTTAGTCCAGTTGATATGATAGCATCTTCAATTATGATCGAGTAGTCCATTCTGGTCTTAATGTACTACTTTGCTCTATATGTGCGCGCGCGTATGGTACTGTCTGGAGTTGCAATTGGTATAACTCATTATCATATTTAGATAATGAAATCTGATTTATAAATGATCTCATTCAAACTTAATGAGTTTATATGTTGTTTAATTAAATTAAATTTTTTCTGAAAAAGAAGTAACTTAATTCAATTTCTTACATTTATCTATTCATGGATTACAATAATTCAGAATAATTGTTTGTATGCATGGTTGCTCTTATCCTAGGATTCAACCCCATATCATAGTAGGATATAACTCAGTAGCAGCAGAAGAGTGGGATACTCCCATATCCTAGGATTCACCTCTTTATCAGTTTTGACAATATCATTGCAAGTAGCAACTCCTTTCTGTGAGAGGCATCTACATCAATTCTGATTTAATCCCTTGGAAGGGGGATCCAAGATGATTCACCTTATGTATTAGCATGTCACTTGCTCTCTGGTTGACGGAGAAGTTTTTCATCTCCCAAAAGTTTTTGAGTACTCCTAAAAGCAATTTCCATAGCTATGCTCAGTGAAGGTTTTGGTGCATCTAGCTTTCCATATTTCCTAACAAATATAAACAAATCACAAATAAGTCAAATGTCTCCTACATTGCAATTATTAGTATTCACCTATTAGATCTATTAGTTTAAGTTTATATAATTTTCTTCACAAAACAATATAAATGCAAAACCAAAGCTATACATTGTTTTCTGGCACAAAGCAACTTGGTTCTAAAAATTCTTATAGACTTATAAATTTTGGAGCAATAAGTAGAGACAGAAAATGAAAGCTATACTTAAGTAGCAACTTGGTCCCACTATGTTTAATGATTCTTGATGTATGTAAAGGATCACATCCAAGAGTTCCAAGTGCATGATTTGCAACAACCCAAGAATATACTCCTTCATTAAAAATCTATACAACCAAATATTAAAGTATTGCACTATAAGTGAAGCAGCCAAAAGTCACATACATTTTCGTTGATCAAAAAATAAACCATCAAATATCACATTATGACAATAACAGTATCACAGAGAACATTGGTATGAATAGGTCGAAGGCAATCTGTAATTTAAAAGAAAAAAGAAATAAAAATAAAAAAAGCAAAGAGTAAGGATGACGTGATAAATTGACTTGCTACATGAACTTTAAGGTCCTAGGATCATTACAAGCATTCCTTCATCATTCCCTTTTATCTAAAAACACTTTCCTCCAATCATTTGCAAAATTATTCATATTAGAGTATTCTAGCTGACCTACAATCTCCCTATTTTCTTATCATATTTTCCTATATATGAAATAGATCAAATGAAGTCCCTATTTCTACTTATGGGACAAAAGACAAACTGCAAAACGATTAATTGAGGAAGCTAAGATCTCAAGCACTGTGCCTATGTATGCCACCACTCAAGCAATCTATAATCACAACATTATGAATGTGGTAAAGAAGTGTTTTGAGAATGAACAAAATTGATAGCAAGGCCAGTGCTTGACATTTGTAGACAAACCATCCTGATCAGTACATCACTACATTATGATATCTTCAGTGCAAATAGTGCATCTCTTGAAATGAAAATAGACATTATCAAGCAACTAGAGCCAAGAGTCCAACGACACCATGTCATTCCAAAAATTAGACAAAATGCATAACATTTTTAACTGCCTCATCCTCTGGTAACTAATTAACTATCATTGGAGCAATAACAGAGTTATTTTAAGAACATTTTAAGAAGGAATAGATACAAAGATACAAATGTTATTAAATATTTACAAAATTTAAAAACTTGATATGAAAGAAATATAACCTACAAAGAAACAAACAAAAATGCTGATTATAAAAGGAACATAAATTCACCAATCTCTTAACCACTCTAGGTGTCATGTGTTTTAGATTTATAGTACCTAGACTCATATTACTATTGGATCCATTGTTACAAAATACTTTTTTTATCCCCTTCAATTTTGTCTTTGTATTACGTGGTTTCTGTGCGTAACATATCTAACATTATAATTAATGTTGACTGTTACCGACTGCCTTTTCTCCCGAACCTCACATTTTTCCTCTTTTTCTCTGTTCCACAATCTCTATAGATTTCTTCTTCAAGCTGTTTCATCGTCTTTAATCTCACCATCTATCTCCCAAAGCTTTCTTCTTTCTCTTCCAAATAACTTTTGTGAATAGCCTTTTTAAGCTCTGTGAAATCCCATGCATCATCAGCTAAACATTCTTCTAAACAGGGGCCATTCTAGGGGCCCATTTGGTTTTCAGTTAGTTAAAAATGAGTTTTGGTAGAATTGGTTTTGTAATGTAGTTATGATAAAAATTGGTTTTAGACTAACGTGTTTATGTTTGGATGATTTATTTGGAAATTGGTTTTGACAAAACTCATAATTTTTCTCTAAATTGAGCTTAAACTTTATCTCATGATTAATTTAATTTACTTGGACTAAAATTTAATCTGTATTTATTTAATTGAAAGCATAATATATCTGATATAACATTTTCTTACAGGTCATGATCTATAAAAATTAAAATTTTGAAGGGATATTTTGATCGATAAATAGTAGAAATTTAATGGAAATTTTATTTTCCTAATTTTTTTGTTTTTTCTTATTTTTATTGATCTATTTTTATCTGACTTTAAAATAAATACAGGAAAAAATGAAGAAGCAAACGGAAAAGCAACAAATCAACTGCTTCTCCCTCAACTCTGTTTTGATTCAATTTCACGGTGGCAACCAAAACTCATTTTAACACCCAAACATTCACAAAAAATGGGAGAAGTGATTTTAGGCTTAGAACGGAGTTTGAGAAGTGGAAACAAATAGAGCCTAAGTTAACAGCAATTTCCAATTTTTGTTGAATCAAATGTTTTGATGATTTCAAACCAACATTTAAGAGCTTGGAATAAAAATATCAAAGGTGCACAAAAGGTTCAAGTGAAGGAATCATGGAGAAATTAGTGCATAGATTTATGTAAGATGTTTAGTAATGTTTTGATTCGAATAAAAGACTTTGATTTAGTGAAAAAATGTTTTAAAACCTTGATTCTATATTAAATCATGGAATATTTGAAAGACACCCACTAACAGATGAAGTTTGAAAGGTTTATACTGATCTGTCATCTTGAAAATTCGAACTTTGGCTTTGGAAATTCGAATTTCATAATGAAACTGAACAAGTCTGAAGAGAAGACTCTCTGACAGACGAATTTTGACTTGAGAAAATTTGAATTTTGATAAGTATCTGAAAGGAGCTTTCAGTAACAGACGAACTTTGGGTTTTGAAAATTTGAATTTCAGACAAAATGAAACTTATGAAAACTAAAGAAATTAGTCTGAAATTATGTCAAAGTTCATCTGAAACCAAGTTTAGATTGGGTTTCAAAATTACTCACTGACAGACGAACTTTGAACATGAAAATTTGAATTTCAGAAACAAAGCTTGTGAGTCTGATATATTGATATATTGACATATGAATGATTGTATTTGTAAATTTGACAGACAAACTTTGCCATTTGAAAATTTGAATTTCGAATTAGATGAACTACTATACCTTATAAGCCAGCTACAGACAGACGAATTTTGGGGTTCCAAAATTCGAATTTTGAAGGCACTGTAATAAATTGAAAATACTGTTCACACTTAACAGAAAAACTTTCTACTTAAAAAATTTGTATGTCACAACATAAAAACATTTTCCAAATATCAAAATTCGAACTTCACTTCATGACAGACGAACTTCGGGCATTCAACGTTGAAGTCTTTAGTCTTCAGTTCTGCAAAATTCGTCTATTAACAAACTGAAATTCAAATTTCAGAATATCAGAAGCATTAAATGCAGTTGGTTAAAGAATAGTTTTTCAGAGTAACTGTTAGATAACTTCTCCAATGGATAGATTATGTCTCTAATGTATAATTGAGACCTAAATCTATAAATATAACATCATTTGAAGTTGTGGGTAATGATTTTAACTTTGTATATACTGAAACTCTGCCAAATCATCTACTAAAAGTCTCTTACTCTTTCACTTCAATATTTGTACTTCCACTTTCATATTCACTCTGTCTAAGAGAGTTTAATCATTATAAACAATCTTATCTTCATCTGGAAGAAAGATTTTCTTGTAAGGGGATATCATAAGGGATTAGGGAAGCACTTAGTAAGAATGCATAGAGTGGAAGAGTAAGCTCTAAAAATAGAGCATCATCTTTGTACTGTGACATTTGCAAGCAGCCTATTGAATTCTTGTAGAATAGTGGAAAATCTCAAGTGGTAACTTGGGGATTAGACGTAGCTTAAGTGGAGAGACCGAAGCAGGATAAATATCTGACTTTTTCTTCTCTTTACTACTACTTTTACAATTTATTCATTTATACTCTGTTTTACTGTCATACTTTGCTTTCTTCACCTTCTTGACTTTTTGCAGAAAATTTTAATCTTCTTAATTCATCCCCCTCTTGGGAAGCCAGCTCATCTAACAATTTGATAGAGTAAGGGCTGGGCATGGCTTGCAAGAGTTTAAAGAGGAGCATGGAGGGCTTGATCAAGGTGCTGAACAAACATGGAAAGCAAGTTTGGGAGCCAAAAGATCCAAAACAATGAAAAAAAAAGCTTTAAATGGATTGATCCAAGAGTTGTTGGTTTTGGAGCCCACTTATTTAGTTCAAGTTACAGCCCAAAAAGGAGCCCAAGGGTGTGATAATGCTCTTACCTATACAAGGTCCAGATCCAAGCCCAAGAGAAGCCCAATTAGAGAATATTACTTAAGTGATCATGTGCCACTCATGTGATCAATTAAAAAGGAATCTTCTTTAAGCTAATTTATTTAGAATTTTCGTTTATTTTATTTTATTTTCAGAAATAAGGGCTTTTGGTCAAAGATTATATCTTGGAGATTAAGTTTTGGTTGTTTCCTATTTTAAAAAGTTAGGCTCTAGAATTTTCTATTAGCTTTAGTAAGAAAGGTGCCACCTTTTGATTGATTTGAGGAATATTTTGTTTTCTTTTTCATTTAGATTGTGGTATCTTCTTTAGGATTGATTAGATTTGATTATTTTATTTATTTTCATTGTAATTTTCGTTTTTAATTTTAGTCTAGGGTTTTAGTTGCCTTATTCATTTATATAAGGAGCCACCTATGTACTTTGAGGAAAAAGATAGATTAATGAGAATGAATTTTTAGAACTTATGTTCTTTTCTTGTGAGCTTTCTCTTGTATCCCTTGTGTTCTTGAGAGAATTCTTAGACTTATCAAAGGAGTGGTTTTCCTTTGTGGTGTCCCAAGGCTAGGGTTCTAAGAGACATGTTTTCTTAGAGTCTTATCCCATTGACCAACATATCTTTCCTATTTTCTTGTCATTTTCGTTCATAATTATTATCCTATTTTTCTAGTTTAACTTGTTCATCTATCTTTGTGCTTTCTTGCTATTCGTGTATCCTTATTTGATTCTAGCACGATCCGTGGTTCATTTCGAGTCATTGAAGGTTCAATCGGATGAGTTCCCTTTAGGGTCTTTCATCATTTGGCATCAGAGCTTTGGTTTGCTAGCTTCAAGGCTTGTGCTTTTCTCTTTTTATTCTTTGTCTCATCCCTCTATCCATATTTCCATCTTGTGTTTCAATTCTGTCCCTTGTTCTTCTTTGTGGCTTGATGCTTTCTTATCTCTCAAAGTTTGTGGCTTTTCCATCAATTTCTTGTCTTACCATCTTTGTTGTTTCTTCCCTTTTGTGATTTGTTCTTCTTCCTTTGTGGTTTCCTATTTTTCTATTGTGATTGTGTTGTCAAGATAAAATTAAAAAAAAAAATCGAATTTCTTTATTTATATATATATATATATAAGTATTTGCTCAAATTATTAGTTTTCTGTCTTGTGTAAGTGTTGCCTAGAAAATTGAAAAAAAGAAAAAGAAAGAAAGAAAGAAAAATTCGTGCAAAAAAAAGAGAGAAGAAATTGAGTGGCTGCTAACAAAAAGAAAAAAAAATAGTGACAGCCAAAAAAAAAAGAAAAGAAAAAAAAAAGCAAATTTGCTTATTGGATACAAATTGCTACAAGTTTCCTAATTTGTGATTAAGTGCATTGCAAGTTGAGAAAGTTGCTTAATTTTGTAGTTCTTGCAATACAAGTCACAATAAGGTTTCCTAATTTCAACACTTGGGTGGTAAGCTACAAGGATTTGATTGGATTTGCTACTTTCCTATTTTGCTTCATCCCTTTGTTTCCTAAATTCGTCTTTCTTTTGCTGGACATTAAGCTTCCTATTTTTTTCTTTCATTTTACCTTCCTGTTTCCTTTCTTAGTTTCCTAAAATTGTTGTTTGTGTATCTTGCTTTATTCTTGATTTTGTCCAGATTTTGTGCTTTCCCTTCCTTCCATAATAGTTTCCTTCCTTTTCACTCCATAAAAACATGCTGCACATATAAACTTTCTAGTTGTCAATATTTGTGCACGTTTTTACCTTCTTGAATACCATATTACATGCTCTTAGTGATCAAAATTGCTGCACATTATCCTTCTTGATTGTTGGTCTATTTTGATTCTTTGAGGACCTTGAATTTTAGAACTTTAGCATTGTGATTGCCACTTATAATACATACTTCTCCTTTTGCTTTGTTGGAATTGATTAAGAACACTATAGGGAGCAAGTGGAGTGGTAAAAGGCAAGAGTGTTTGACATCATTGAAAAAGCCAATTTTTTTTTTGTGTAAAACACGAGTGTTTATAAAATTTTTTAGTAGAAACATGTGAGAGAGTGATTTGTGAGGTCCATATTTCTTTCCTCTTTGTTTTTACTCACATTCAAATTCTAAGTATGGCTGGAAAAGAAAGTGCAATTGATTTTAAAGTTTTAATGAAAGCCTTCAATGATCAAATGAATGAGTTGAATGCTAAATTGGATAGCATGGAGTCTTGCTCCAAATCCCAGAGAAGGCGTGATCCAGCAATTACTAAAGAAGTCTATCCCAAAAGAGGCAAGCAAGTTTCTTCTTTTAAGCACATTAAATCAAAGATTCCACTATTCCATGGTGAGAAAGATGTTGATGTTTACTTGGAGTGGGAAAGAAAAGTTGATCAAGCATTTGAATGTTGTAACTACTCTGAGTTGGAAAAGATGCAATGTGTATACCTTAAATTTAGTAAAAATGTTGCTGCTTGGTGGAAACGAATGGAGTGCCGACGCACTATTAAAGGAGAGCCTTCTATTGCAACATGGAGTAAGATGAAAATGATCATGAGGAAAAAGTTTGCATCATCACATATACATGAACACCCTCCTGAAGGTTAGAATGTTGTTGAACATTGTGAAGAGGTGAAAGTTTCAGCGGTTCAAGATTCTTGTGATGCCTACCTAAAGGAAGTTGATCAAGTGGATGAAGAGGTTGCGGCTTCAACTAGTGATGATGAGACAGGAGAATCCACTACAGGTATATCTAACTCTCAAATCTCTTTTAGTGATATCTCTTATGATGAGTCATTAGATTTGGTTAGTGTTGCAAATGATGTTGAATGTGATAATGAGATTAAAAGTTTGAAACTTGTAATGGAGAAAAGTGACCTAGATATTGATGGTGTTGTGGTAGAAAGTTTTGATGATTCTAGTTGTGCTTCTAATATGCAAATTAAAAATCTCGATGTAGCACCATTGGAAAATAATGAAGTTGCTTGTGCTTATAAGATTAACCATGATTGCATACAACTTTTAGAGGAACATCATGCTTTACATGTTAGTGATTTGATTGAAAATTCTTTAGGTAATAGCATGCTAATTCCTAGTAGTCCTTATGATTACACTAATGAGATTGATCATGTTGACATGGTGATTGGAGATTTTTATTGTGTTGATTTTAATGGGCATATTAAAAACTATTCCTGTGCTTTGGATGAAGCCCATGAATCGTTCCCATATAATCATTGTCCCACCTTAGTCCCTTTTGAGTCTTTTTGTGTCATGTTTTGTCCTAATTTTGTCCTTCATCTTTTCTTTAACCCTTTGGTTTCATTTGATTCTAGTTGTGTCGAGTTTGTGTCTAGTTCTTTATGGCAGGATATTGGTGAACATGATATGAAGCAAGATTCCAGATTTTCTTCACTAATGCTTGAAAATAAGATTTTCGACCCTGGAACAATGTTATGGTTGCAAAGGCTTGAACGAATATTTAAAACAAATTTGCAGCAAAGGAAGAGTGATTTGCTTCAAGTTCATCGACGGATTAAAGCAAAGATGCATCAATTAAGCTTAAATGGTAAGTATAGTCCTTATTATCTATTTGATGCTTCTAATCGTTCCCTTTCTTTCCATGTAGATTATGGAGATTCGAGGACGAATCCTTTCGAGGAGGGAGGGAATGATAGAGTAAGGGCTGGGCATGGCTTGCAAAAGTTTAAAGAGGAGCATGGAGGGCTTGATCAAGGTGCTGAACAAACATGGAAAGCAAGTTTGGGAGCCAAAAGATCCAAAACAATGAAAAAAAAAAGCTTTAAATGGATTGATCCAAGAGTTGTTGGTTTTGGAGCCCACTTATTTAGTTCAAGTTACAGCCCAAAAAGGAGCCCAAGGGTGTGATAATGCTCTTACCTATACAAGGTCCAGATCCAAGCCCAAGAGAAGCCCAATTAGAGAATATTACTTAAGTGATCATGTGCCACTCATGTGATCAATTAAAAAGGAATCTTCTTTAAGCTAATTTATTTAGAATTTTCATTTATTTTATTTTATTTTCAGAAATAAGGGCTTTTGGTTAAAGATTATATCTTGGAGATTAAGTTTTGGTTGTTTCCTATTTTAAAAAGTTAGGCTCTAGAATTTTCTATTAGCTTTAGTAAGAAAGGTGCCACCTTTTGATTGATTTGAGGAATATTTTGTTTTCTTTTTCATTTAGATTGTGGTATCTTCTTTAGGATTGATTAGATTTGATTATTTTATTTATTTTCATTGTAATTTTCGTTTTTAATTTTAGTCTAGGGTTTTAGTTGCCTTATTCATTTATATAAGGAGCCACCTATGTACTTTGAGGAAAAAGATAGATTAATGAGAATGAATTTTTAGAACTTATGTTCTTTTCTTGTGAGCTTTCTCTTGTATCCCTTGTGTTCTTGAGAAAATTCTTAGACTTATCAAAGGAGTGGTTTTCCTTTGTGGCGTCCCAAGGCTAGGGTTCTAAGAGACATGTTTTCTTAGGGTCTTATCCCATTGACCAACATATCTTTCCTATTTTCTTGTCATTTTCGTTCATAATTATTATCCTATTTTTCTAGTTTAACTTGTTCATCTATCTTTGTGCTTTCTTGCTATTCGTGTATCCTTATTTGATTCTAGCACGATCCGTGGTTCATTTCGAGTCATTGAAGGTTCAATCGGACGAGTTCCGCTTGGGTCTTTCATCACAATTTTCACAAGAGATTTAATAGTAAGTCAGCTTGACCTTTGACCTTCAAGGAGATTGACTTTGCATGGGCACAACTGTGAAAATAAGATAGAATAGCTAAGCAATATGTTAGCATTAAAAGCTTCTTTCATCTACCTGCAACTTATATTCATTTTACAGATCCTAAAGTGCATGGACAAATTCCAACACCTCCCCTTCTTCACACACATTTATAAGCAAGCACCATATTGGGTTTATTTATTCATTTTTATGAACGAAAGCACCATATTGAGTTAAAACACTAATTTACACTCAATTCTCATCCTTCTATGCTACTACAGCTTGAACTTCTGACCTTCAACCACATTTATCAATTTCTAATAAGAATCTACTGCTTAACAATTGCTAATAGGTTCCCCAAAATCTACATAGAGTAATCAAATATATGTACCTTTGGAACATGTTACCCTTTACATCTAATAAAGATTGCAAAAATTTCCTGGGATTAAAAACAATTCTCTAAAAACCTATAAAATTACCCCAGCTCCAGAGAATGGAGCAAATTTTTAAATCATAACTTTCCGCAATCCATCTATATATAGATTATAACTTAATCAACATTTGGCCATTGGAAGTAGAAATAGATAGCAAAATGGAAACACAAAAAAAAAAAAAGACAAGAGACAAAATTGAAGAAGAAAACCAAAGAGAATAAAAAATGGTGGTCAGTGAGAATCCTTACTCATCAGTGTAGTCTGTCACATCTATTCCTCCAAAGAAATCTTTTCCTTGAAGTCGCTAGTCCCCAGTCGCGTACCGCAGGAGGATGATGATAGGGTGGGGTCCAGTTGTAGAAGGCAAAGATGGATATCACTTGGTGAAGATTAAAAGAACCACCATAGATTCTGATAAGCGCCGCCGATGAATGCTGTCCATCTGAGTGGATGGTGCTTCAATGGAACTTCCTTGAAAGCGTCACTAACCTTCTTCACGTTTTTCTCTCCCCCTTTATTGAGTGAGAGAGACATGAAAATTGGGATTGATAGAGAGAGCCGAATGGGAGTAAAGCTGTGGAGTGATTGAGCGAGAAGAAGAACAGAGGTGGAGGAATGGAGAAGAGTCATGGGTGGCCTCCTTTCTACAACAATATCCTTTCCTTTTTTTTTTCACACTTTTTCTGCCTGAAATAAATGTGTTGTCAGAAGTTTTCAATGCAATAACTCAATAAGTCTTCCGACAAAAATAGATTTAAGTAAATTTTGGCATCACATTTATTATCATTGACTACATGTTGAACAGATCCATTGTAACATCCCCAGAAAGCTAAAATATGTAGAAATATATAGAAATTTTGCAATAACGGACAAACACTGTTTTGCATGAAAAAGGGCAAAGAGATCATTTTTTCCAGTTAAATGAAAAAATAAAAAAATTATATTTTTGTCCATAAAGAATTATAAAAAGGACTTCTACGTCCCAAAAGCATTAAAATATAAGCGGAGAAAGAAATAAAAAGTCTTGGGAAAAATTACACTTAATGACCTGAAAGTTTTAGAAATTATAATTTAACCCCGGATTAAGGGTAATTTTGTAAATATGCAAAATTACTGTCAAAACGAAGTTCTCGACGAGAGAAATCTAATGGTATATGGCACTGAGGGTTAATATTCAAGAATAAAGAAATAATCAGTACCGAGTGTCCAAAAGTAATAGTAAACTGATAAAGTAAACTGTGGGTCCTACCGATGGTTAAAAAGAAATCGGGGCTGGATATGGGCCATACACAGATACCATTTGAGACAGGATAATTATGAAAATATAAAAATAAAATTAGAATAGTCCTGTATCCCAAAAATGATAAATTACTGTAAAAACGATTTTATCAGTACGATTAAAAAGTATCCAGATTGAGGTATATTTGGATCAGGAAAATTGGACAATTTTTGGACACATTTTTCTCTCTCTCATGTGTGATTTTCTGCAGCCAATTGTCTAAATTATTTAATGATTTTCGAAGGCAAACTTCTCAAAGAAGGAGACCAAAAAGTAAGCATGGTTACTTTTGCTAATTAACCATGATTAGCCATATCATTAACAACCTAGTTAAGTCATTTAATTGCCTTCTTTCCTCTGCAGTTTCACGCATGAACCAGTAGCTAAACCAGAGGAAGAAAATGCAAGAAAAGGAAGGGGAAAAAGAGGAAGAAAAGGAAGAGGAGTCAAAGCAAAATTGAAACACAAATTGGTAAGCTTCTATGTTACTACGCTAAGCTTACTATCCATGGTTTTCAAAGCATGATTTATGGTTTAGTTTTCTTCCTTTACACCTTAGGGTTTTGGCCAAATTGGGTTTTAGCATAGGAATGAGTTTTGGACCATGAGACTTAAGGGAAAGCATAGACTAGACACTAGAAGCATGAATCCATGGATTGTTTGAAGTGATTTGAAGGAAATTTTTTTTAATCACTATGAGATAATTTCGGCCAGAACAGGGGAGGTATTCAGAGTTGGAATTTCATGATTTTGACCTCAAAAATGGTTTCCCATGGTCCAAAACCTTAGGAACATGTTGTACAAAGAAAAAGCAAAGGAAAACAAAGTGAAAACTTTGGGTTTTAGTGTTATGGCATTGTATAATTCCAAAAAACCAATGGCTAAATTGGTTCAATGATGATATGATTAGGTTCAAGGAAGTGTTAAGAGGCTCAAGAAGTGGCATACCAAGTTTCGAGAGCAAGGGAGCATCATAAGGTAGTTAATTTCCTATACTAGTATTATGTTATCATGTTTATTTCAATGTGTTTTATGCCTTGTCATATGATTGCAATGATGTTTTGAGATGATTTATGTGTATTGGCTGAGTCGTTGGAGAGGCATTGAGACCCTAGGATGTCAATTTGTCAAAATGAAACTCTGCCGAAAATTTTATGAATTCATAAACACAAATGTGATAATGCATTCAAAATGTGTTAAGATATGCACAATATGTTATCTTGATATTTTTATGTTTAATGTGATGATGTAATGGCATGTTGGGTGTTAACTACTGATATTCTTTGAATCTCACTCTCCCAAATATTAACCATGAATAGGAACAACAATGGCAAGACCACCAAGGAAGAGAAAGGAAGGAGAAAGTCTTTGGCCATTAACGTGATAATTAAAACATCGACCATGAGTTTTGATCTGTTACATAAATTGGTAAATGTGATGATAAATAAGTTTCTTCAAGATTTTAATATTCCTTTAAGTTCTAGCTAAGGTGTGGCATGATATGAAGATGAATTATGGTCATGTAAATATCTTACAATTTTTGTATTGTAAGTATAAGGATACAAATGGTCATTCTGACCACTACCAAATGAATGTGCTACAATATGGGCTTGTTGATGTATAAAATATGAATGTTATCTATGTTTAAAAACTAGATAGAAAGAGTTTTCATGTGGCCCAAAGATCACTCAAATAGGATGAGTGTAAGATTTATAGTGAATTTTCAAAGTTAGCTCAGAAAACTGGAATTTCTGAAATTGACCATATGAATAGTAGAAATTCACGAAATTTACTGTGTAAATTGGCCAAGTAATTGCTCTGATTGATTTTTTTCCCGTGTAAATAATGTTTTAAGCTATGCATAAAGACTTGAATCACATGCATACGATTTTTATTGATTTAGTTATAAATTTTCAAAGTTTAATCAGAATAAATAAATTAGATTAAATGAATAGTGCCAAAGTTGGAAAAATTTTGTTATGGTATTTATTGTGATTCAAGATCCTACTATGATATAAATAGACTTTAGAATGGTTAAATACATGGTAAATTGGCCTATAAAAGAGGTGTTACATCCATAGCATGGAGAAAACATCAAACTAACTCAAAGGAAAAAAAACATGAATTTTAAATAGTAGATTTAATAGTAAAATGAGTCAGGGTGGACAGTATTTCACGATTTTAGCTTATAAAGGTTATAGATCTAACAATGATATTACTATATTTTCCCTTGAAATATATGGAGTTTACCTTTTTTTTTCAGTAATTTCAATTTCAATAATGCACGTAAATAAATTTAACTCATATTTTTGTACAATTAATAAAAAAAATCTAAAAGTAGTGAAAGTGATGACCAGAAATCATTCAAAAATTATAACAGTATTTATTTGAGGGTAAGATTTTTTTTAATTTATTATCAATTATCTTTCTTTAATAAACAAAAAAATTCAATAATAATAAAAATATAAACAAGTTTTTTAAATAAAAATATATAAACAAGTTCACTAAAAATAAATTGGTGCAGTTTTAATTGATTATTTTAAAAAATTGTACGCCTCGAATGAAATGTGATTTTAAAAACTTTTATAATGTTGTCTATTTCAATTCTCTATTTGAATATTATATATTACTATGACTTATTATACTATAAATAAATCTAATGACTATTAATTGTTACAACGTAAAATTTATTGATCTTAATTCCAACCTAATAATTATAAAATACTATAAAACTTATATTAATATGTTGATACATTATTACCAAAAAAATGTTTATATTATTCATTAAACTTTCACAGTCATTATTGGGATAATATGTATAAATAAAAATATGTCACCATTTGTTATTATTAATATATTCATGATTTAAAATGTGAATATCGTATGATTTAAGTGAAATTTATTAATTAAATTAATTATTAACTACAAAATAAATGATTTTCAATATATCGAAGAAGATTAAAGATGATAAATAAACCAACAAACAAGGAGCCAATATTACATTAATTTCTTATTTTTATAATAAGTCAAGACTGTTAATTTTGTATGAATAAAGTTTTAAAATCATTGATGGATCGGAATTAAACGGACTGGATTTCTTTTTTTAAACCAGAAAATGGATTGGAATCAAATGAATGACATTTTAACTGGCAAATATTTGCTTGATTGAAATTAAATATATGTGTTTGATTTGGTTCAGATAACTAATCATAGATTATCGACCAAAGAATTTAAGAAGGAAATTAAATTCAAATAAATAAAAATTACAAAAAATAAAAACAAATAAAAAAAGAGTGACAACATTGGGTAGAAAGAAAGAGACAAATGTGCAAGTTAAGGTAAATAAATAAATAAATGGGAAGTTAAAATTGGAGTTAGGAAAATTAAAATAATTTAACATAAGCAATTAAAAACTGAAAAATGTGAAAACAATTTTTTAAAAGAATATAGCGTTAAATAATATATTGAAATAATTAAAAAATTAATGTTAAATGTTCTGAATAATCAATTTCTAAATTTTTTAAACAAACTTAATTATATATATTATAAATGAACTAAAAAAATTTAATATCTAACTAAAATTTAAGAAACTAAGGACCCCTTGGTATATTTCCTCTTAAATTAATTTTCGAGAAGTTTGTGCCTGATATACTTGGTTAATTTTTTATTTTTCAAGAAATTTAAATTACTTTTAAATAAATATATTATATTTTAATTTTAATGATATAAATGCCTTTTTATTTCATAATCTTTTTAAAAAAATTAATGATTTTTTTTTTGAAAAAATTATTACAAAACATTAAAAAAGTATAACATTCTAAGAAGTATAACTTTCAAAAACTGTGCTTCAAAGTTTATGCTCAGAAAGTTCAATTTCCCAAGTCAAGTCTAACTTCTTAGAAAATTCTATGGGTTCATTGGGTATACTTCTCAAGAAATTCATGTATAATATACTAGGTTAATTTTTAATTTAACAGGAAGCTCGAAATATTTTTTAAATAGATATATCAATCTTGGACGTTGGACGAGATCTGCCAAAAGAAAGAAAGATATTAAAAAAAACATTATCAATCTAGAGCAATCAATCTTGGACGATGGATGAGATCTGCCAAAAAAAAGAAAGTCGAGTCATGTCAATATATAGAGATCTGGCGATGGAAACTTCATCTCCACGGCTCCCTCACTCAAATTTGGCAACGGCAGTTGCAAGGGAGATCGAAGAGAGGCCTAGAGGAATGAACTCATAGGACTTGTACTTATGATATACTTCATTTTTTTCTTAATATAAGACTATTTTAACCGAATCACGGGAATTAAGAAAGGGAGTTAAAACTAATTAACTACTTTTATTTTTCCAAAAATTTAAATATTTTTCCAAAACTACCCTTATTTAATCTCTCTCTTTTTCTCTTTGGATACATTAAATAGGGACAATTTTTGGAAATGTATAATAAATATCACATCATATATTATAAATGGTTTTATATTTAAGATTAAGGTAAAATGTTCTATATATAGGACCAGAGGTGAAGTCTTGAAGAACTCAAGTGATTCAATAGAGAGACACAGCCACACATGATCGACGATGCCCCTAAAGATGATAAAGAGGAAGAAGCTAACAGAAGGGAAGGGTGTTAGAGATATTAACTGGGTCAGCTAACCAGGTGGGATTTTGACATGTGGCATTATAGTTTTGATTTTAATCCTAATTCAAAGTGTCTTGATTGTAAATAATAGATTAAAATATCTCGATTTCCCAACCATGGCAAGTACCGAACATGCATAATCCCACCAACTATCCAAACATTAAAAATTGGGAAAAGATTATACAATTATATCTATTTTTTTTAAATTATTAAAATATAATCATTTTTATTAAAACTAGTTTTTAAATAAATTATCCAAATATAAATATGTCAATTTAAAACCAATTTTTACTTTAATTATATTATAAAATCAATTCTACCTAAACTTTATTTTCAGTAACTCTAAAAAAATAAACGAACACTGAAAGACAATTTATAAGAAAATTACGGGATCTAGTGACATTATTTTTTGGTAAAAACACATTTTTGGTCCCATAATTCTACACTAAGTTTCATTTTAGTCCCTTAATTTAATTTAATTTTTTTAATCCTTTAATTTTTAAAATATAATTAAACTTTTCCCTATTACTAACATCATTAATTATATGAACAGAAATACTGACAAAACATTATTCAACATTGACATGTCAATTTTTATTGTCAAATCATCAATATTTCTAATTAATCTTGGGTTTAAAATATTTTTTAATTAAATTAAAATATTAAAAATAAATAATTAGAAATAAAAACTTCTAAACAAAACCTTAATCTTAGTTTTTTTTTTGTCATGAAAAATGAGTTGTATAGAAATATAAGCATTTAGAAAATACTTTGTTAGCATTTAGAATTGATTGATTAGTATTTTCTACTAACACAGTTAATTGTGTTAATTATAGGAAACATTTTGATTATATTTTGAAAATTAAAAAATTAAAAATAAAATTAAGGAATTAAAATAAAATTTAATATAAAGTGAAGGGACTACATATATATTTTTACCTTTGTTTTTTAAATGCTTTACCCGCCCTTTTAAGCCCCCAACAAAATCTTTATCTGCCCTCTTCGTTTAAGAAAAAAAAAAAAAGCTTTATCTGCACTCTCAAAATTTTCACTTTTTAAGTGGGAGTTTAATTGCTTTTGGCGGCGGCCTTTAGCCCCAGCTATAGCTGCTTAACAGCATTTTGTCACCAAAATCATTGCTATATGTTTTTTTTTTTAACTTTTACTAAATTATTTTTTAAACAATTGCTTTGTTCTGAGAAAATCACATGCCACCTCAACAACTTTTTAATCAATTTTTAATTTTAATTTCAATGAGCTAAATGGCTGGTGGATCACTAAAGTAAAATGTATTAAAAAAAGATGAAAGATCCCTGTAATTAAATAAATAAAATATAAGAGGAGTTAGAGTATTCTAATATTTAAGACCATTCATTATAAAGTTATAATTAATTATTAATATATTTAAATTAAGGTCACCGGCTGTATTTTTCAGTTTTTATGATGATTACTAAGGCTATCAGTTTTTAAATATTTTTTGGCTTATTCTTTGTCTGCTTTCATTTGCATTCCTATAAAAATTTTTCATCTATTAGCCTATAAAAAGAAAAAAAGATTCTCAAATCAGCCAGTCAAACCAGACTTGATTTTTAGTCCGAGGATTTCAGTTTGTGCTCTCATTTCGCTAGAATTTTGTTTTTTCCTAATCTACCAAACACAGTCATTACAGGAAACAGATCCTTATATTTTTAAATAAAGAAAAAAAAAACCATTGACATTGAAATACTGCATAGGCGTACTCGGAACTTGAAGCTTTTTCTAAGCCAACCTGTCAGAGGTGGCTTTCGGTTTGCTTTCTTCTTCCTCATCCATCGTGTCACACAGTGGTCTCCCTCTTGTCTCTGGCAAAAACATCACAAACACCCAACTCAACCCTATCACGAATCCAAACACCCCATAGCACCAAAACTTCTGCTTCCTTCCAGCCGCCACCAGCAACGGACTAAACGCGCCACCCAACACCACCGCCTGCCTCGCCATTGCCAGGGCAGAGTTCCGTACGCAGGTCGGGAACAACTCCGTCGTATATAACAAATATATATTAAACGCAGTACATGCGTTGAAAAACGACACCAACTCAAACCCAATTTGCAGCTTCTCCCATGTCTTCCCTAACTCCACTACTGAGAGGACACTGAAAGTCCCACTTACGATGGTGAAGAGCCAAAGAGCACTTCTTCTATTGAACTTGTCGATCAGTATGAAGGTTAGAAGAGACGACGGCAGCTCAGATAATGCGTTGAAGGTGACGCTCAGATAGAGATTAAACGACAGCGTTCCGAGACCTAGTGGCATCCCGTAATAAACCAAGCCAATGCCTAAACCCATTGACATAATAGCTAAGATTCTTCTTGAAGACCATTGCTTCTGCATCAAGATCTTCAGCGCCGAGTATAAATCCATATTATTGTTTGAATTTTCTTCAGAGTTAGACATTCTAGAGAAGGCCAAATTCAATGTGCTTTGAGATATGGATGTGATGCTTTTTAGTGTATTGACGGCTTCCTCTTTCATTCCTCGTACGAGGAGCCACCTAGGAGACTCGCGTACGAGGAGTTTTACTAATACACAGTACAGCATTGTCGGGATAGATGTGTATATGTAGAGATTTCTCCAGGAGGAATTTCGGTTTAAGTAAGCCATTGCGGGGAGTGAGAGGAAGCCGAAAGTGAAGAAGAAGAATCCGATGACACCCGCCTGGCCGCGCCACCGCTTCCCCACAAGCTCGGTGGCGAGGACGAGGGCGGAGGTGACAATGGTGGCTCTGCCGAAACCAGAGAGAAACTTGAGAGAAGAATAGACCCAAAGGTTGGGAGAAAAGGCGGCGAGGAACGAAGTGAGAGACATTACGAGAGAAGAAAAGAAAAGCATGTTCTTGCGGCCTAAAGAGGTATCAGCCAGCGTGGACAGAGCAAGTCCGCCGACGAGGCAGCCAACGAAGAAGGAGGAGGCCGGGAGGCCGGTAAGCATGAAGTCCTCGGGATTCAAGTTCCACTCCGAGATGATGGAGGAGTACGCACTGCCGTGGCGGGCAGGAGAGGATGGTGTGGGTTGGGCGTCGGTGAAGACGGTGATGAAAGTCTGTTGGGCGTCGAAGATCCAAGCGAAGGAGACGAAAAGGGCTTGGAGGAATTGAGAGAGATTGAATTCTGTTAAGCAACGTTCGATTGTGGAGCCGAGAGATGGAAGGTGGTTCTCGGGCTGTGGAGGTTCGGACTCATTGGTGGATTTGTGTTGGGACAGAAAAGGTATGGAGGCTGAATCCGCCATAAATTTCGAAGAGAGATAGAGTGGCACTTTTGTGAGGGTTGATCTGAGAAGTGTCGAGAAGGTTTATTTATATATGCATTTTAGGTCAGGATTAAATGATTGGCGGCTACAGGGATTTTTAAAGGCTTTGAAAGAAAAATAAAATATGACAAAAAAATCGAGTGACTTAAATTTTAAAATTAAGCTTGATCTAATCCGGAAGAAATGGAAATATTTATTTTTTTGGTAATAATAGAAATATATATTTTATTTGTTATAAATATGGTAAACAAAAATAGTATCAGTTCCAAAAAAAATAGTATAATGCTCCCCACCAAAAAAAAAAGTTTGATGCAGCTTATTTTGAACTTCATGCTAATGCGCAGAGGCCACTTTAATTATTATGGAAATCTCAAGTCCAAAATATATATACCAAAATACTTTAAATTTTAATATGATCTTAATGGAGACAATGACTGAAAATTCAAAAACTAATGAAAAAATTATAATTCGAGATCTCATATATAAATTTTCGTTATCGAATTTTTCAAAATAATTTCAAAATTAAAGATAATTTGTGATAGATATATGTACTTTAGAATCCTCTATATATAACATAAAAAGAAAATCCGCTTTTATATTTTTTTGTCAAATTAAGAGTACTCGACTATAATTTTTCTAAACCAAAATAAAACTTCACCGCATCTTCTAAAATTTTCTCTTGCCCTCAATCTTCAATAATCCCAATTTCATTTTCAAAGCATCTAAAGAACGCAATAACTTTGGACATTCTTCCATGTATTCTATGCTGTCTGAACTAAGTTATAAATAATGCGCTTTACCATAAATTTTATATTATATTATATATTAAAATATATATATAAATTAAGAGTAATTATATATTAGACATTTTTTATGCAAAGTTTAAATTCTGAAAAACAAGTGATACTGTTAATGAACAGTGAATTGTATTGCTAGCTATATATATATCTTTATATTGAATAGGTTAAATACTGATGATTATTAAGATAAGAAAGTATCCGTTTGCTGAATCAGCAAGCAACAGCTATAGACATAGTTATCGGAACCTCAAACTTATGACATAATTAAGATCCTCTTCTGAAAATAAAAGATGCCTACGACGTTATATTATAATTCAGTCAATTTTAGCTGTTTGTGAAATTATATTATTGAAAGTAAAATATCAGCAAATTGCTCAAAATGACTTCAAATTTGACCTGCATTGACAGTAACAACAACAACATGATATACTTCAACTTGAAAACGAATTTCCAATTAGTGGCATATATTAATCAACGATATGTCTTCGTATGCAAACTCCAATTGGATCAACGCAGGAAAAAAAAAAGATACTAATAGTGATAATAATTAGAAGATGGTTTTGGTTTAAGACTCATTGTTTTAATGAGACAGCTGATTGATTATCTGTACCTTTTCTATGACACTAGAATTAGCAATTATCTTCTTGCTGAATGGATCGAACTGCCGAATCGAACTAATAATATATGAAAGTGAAAGAGTCCAATTCAACTATGCATTGATGTTACAATTTATTTTTTAAAATATTATATATATATATATATATATAACAAAGCAACTTCCTTTTTTTTTTTTTCCACCTAAAATATTTAGCGATGAATATTCAAATAAGATGAGAAATCCTCCCAGAAACCAACTATTAAGATGAAAAAATTATCCTATTTAAATATCTCGTAGAGGGTTCAATACTATTTAATATGCCACTTAAATATCCTAAATTACTTAAATCTCCATCATCAATTAACTTTTATTGGAGAATCGATGCTCTGACGACTGTAATTTATGACACTTAACCTCTTTCCTTCGTAGCTAGCAATCTCCAAAACCACTGACCACGAGCTGGCTCTAGTATTATGACACAGAATTAGATGGGAAAGCGAAAGATCGACTAGGCGTCTCTCCTATTGGGACCCCTCTTGTCACGGGTGATGCGGTGGCAGGTTTTCATTTTGTTTAAAAATTAAAATTTATAGATAATTTTTTTAATATTTTTTTTCTTAATTACTAAAAAAAAAAAACTGTATAACTGTATATATATAAGTTTTTATCTATGTTCAAAAAATCGGATCGGACCAGCTAGTTAGACCGATTCCCAGTACTAGGTCCGGTCCAATCATAGAGCTCGACTGCCCTTTTTAAGAACGGGTGGAAAACCGATCTTAAACCGATAATGAACCAATTAAATCAATTTATTTTTTAATTTTATAAAAAAAATTTTAAAAAAATATTAATTTTTTTAAATAAAATAACATTATTTTTAGTACTAAATAATATTATTTTTTATATCATTTTTTTCTTTTTATATTATAATATTGTATAAACATTAGTATGATATATAATTATTAATAATGATAAATTTACTTAATAAATAATATGAAAAAAATATTAATTGACTATTTTAGATTCAAAATATATTTACAAATAAATATTAACTTATTTAAATTTTAATATTAGGTTGTGAAACTTATTAATAATATTTTTTTATTTTTCTATATAAGGTATAAAATTAAAAAATTATTAAATTTATTACCACTGGTTTAATTCCAGTTGAACTATTAAACTTTGAACTAGTACATTGACTAGTTCAATATCTAGTCCGATTTTTTTAGCCTTAGTTCTTACTATATAAAATTTTTTTAATAAATAAAAAATTTAAAACTGCATAAAATACATATATACATAATCTCTAAAAAATATATTTTTTATCCATAAATTTTAATTTTGTCAATAAATTAGAAAAAAAAATCTACTACAATGCCTTCACAGCATCGTGGTAGGAGAGGTCTCCGTAGGAAAGACCCGAGTCCATGAAAAATATATTCAATTATTCTATGTATATATATATATATATATTTTTTTTTTTTTGCCACAATTACTTTGTATACTTGAGTTAGTGCATATATATACACACACACACATCCGTGTGTAACTAAAATTAATCAACTAATCTATCTAATCGTAATTAACTAAAACGCTAATAAAACTAAGTAAGTTAGGTACTAACTTGATTATAAGTTCCCTTGTTTTTCTCTTTTTTTCTTTCTATAGAAACAGGAATTTTGTGTTTAAATATGCTTTTGAATGCTAGATTGTAAATTTTTGGCAACTAGCTAAGTTGTAGTGAAGAAACTCATCAAGCTATTTTATGTTTATTACTGTAAAAATTCTTGTAACAAAAAACAAAGTTAGGTAGAATCTTAGTTCCAAAGGGAATAATTAATTTACAGGGCTGGGACTACACTGAAGTATGTGATCTCAAATGAACCTAAGTAAAATTATATCTACTAATAATTCAAATTTTATAAATTTCAGTTTAAAGAATTTTAGAAAGTAACAGTCTTTCAAAATGAAAATTATAATTTATAATTTTGAGTTTAATCTAACATTTACAAAATTGAATTTCTCAAATATAATTTTTTTAAAACCTAATTAAAAGTTTATTTTTAGGAAAATGACATTTAAATACTTCTTAAGATAAAAAATTTCAAAAACATACTTTAAATTTATGAAATTATTATGAGGTGCCAATATGCCTATTTGGAATTATTTTTCAACCATAGATAACAATTTTGCTCTTTCTCCCTTTTTGTCAAAATTACTAATTAATTGAATATATTTATTTGCAACTCATATCCGGTGATTTGCAAAACAGACACAAATAAATTTGTAATAAATAATAGTTAATTTGACAGTTGCAACTGAGGTAATAGTTGACTATTAGAGGAGGTCGCTCTAATGGTTGACCAAATCAGAGATTGTCACTGAGTTACTGATGATTTGGTCAACCATTAGAGGAACCCCCTCTAATGGTTGACCATTACTTATTTATAACTAATCCACATATATTTTATAAGTCGAGTCAACAAAGTAAACACATATATATTTGCAACTGATATGCATATATTTGCAATTGATCTATGTACATTTTCAAGTATATTAACAAAATGAATCCAAATACATTTACAATTAATCCATATAAATTTATAACTGATATGCCTATATTTACAACTAATCTGTATATATTTCCAGTTTGTAAAAGTTGTAAACCACCACTCAAACCAGCAAACTAGAGTTAAAAAACTCCATCAACAAGGAAAAAAAAGAGAGAGAGAAGATAAAGATGGGTATGGGCCAAAGATGGTGGAAGAGAAAGAAGAAGAGGAAGAAAGAAGCATCAGCAAGTGGGTAAGGGAGGGAGAAACACCACCATTCCATGCCGAAACCAAGCTCCCAATCTTTGCCTCTGTGTTCTTCTCCAACAAATTTGATTTCATGCGACATTGAGGTGCTTGAAGGCGAATCCAATTTCATGCGATCCTTGGGTATGTAGTCAGTGGTGGATCTAGGTCTCAACAACAATTGGGATGGGAGAGATGACAATGGGGTTGGGCAAGGGGATGATGGGGTGGCGGGTTGGAGGAAGGAAGAGAAAGAGGGTGTGGGAGGAAAGTCGAACAAAAAAGAAGGAGGATAGAGATGAAGAAAAGAGAGGAAGAAAATGGAGGGAGAATGAAGGAGGTGTCGCTGCTACCTCCAGTGCTGACATAGAAAAAGGAGTGCGAGACGTGGCCACACTAAGAACGGGGGAGGGATTTGGTGATAGGGGAGTTTTAATTAAAGCAGGGATAGTTTGGTCTTTTTGCATAACAAAAATATTTTCAATTTAGTACCTTGTTATGTTTTTGTAATTATGCAAGTTTATCGTCTATTTTTAGAATTTTTTATTTTCAAAAGTATTTAACTGTTATTTTCCTTTATTTTTTCAAATTTTATTGTGCAGCTTCTATCAAACATGTAAATTTACACACATTTATTGGTCGTTTGGTTTAATTACCAGGAGGTTATAGGATGTAATGGGAAAGAGTGTAAAGGGAAGATGTAAATAAAATATAGAGAGCTTATTTGGTATGATATTGAGGGAGGTGTGAAATGAATTTATTTTTTATATTCTTCATAAAGGGTATTGTGGTATTTTTATTTCATTTATAGGTATATAATTTGGATTACATAAGTTTTTTGATATAAAGCCATTTACATGTTAACCTGCAATCAATTTCACGTGTGTAATTCGGATTACATGTAATTTAGCAAACAAAACACAACAACTCTCGTGATGTAAACTTATTTACATCCATTCACATGACATGTAAATGAACCAAATGGGGTGGTAATGTCCGGATCTGATATTTCCAACCCAAAGAAGCTGGAAAGCAAAAGACTCAACTTTTTCACTAACCCCATTAATTAATTATTGAGCCAGCAGACACAATTTTTAACTGTACTGTCACTTTATAAATTAATAATACTGCTTATATTTATATTTTTAATTAATTATTGAATTATTGAACTAATAGACGAATATTACACAAAATATAAAATAAGTCATGTTATTTATAAATTATAGATAATGTAATTACTATAAATTTTACATTTCATACCGATCAATGAATCTCAAGTAATTGGAAACTTTGTTAATAATAATTAACTACCAAGCAAACACCCATATATAACATATCAAATTTTGATTTTAAATTCTTTTACATTATCAAACTCTAAAGTCAAATCTTTATTTTCAGTTTAAAAAAATATCAACTCGTGATCATTAGTTTTTGTACATATATATCCAAAGTGGGGGACAGGCATTGTTGATATAGAGTGATTTAAAATCACTTTGTTTCTGGTGTGGCCACATGAATTGAAGCATTTGTTGTGAGTTGTCATGTACGTTCATATAATAAAATTAGCCAACCAAATCAGAGAAAGTAACTTAAAACAATCCATAAAACAAGGGGTTGATGGCCTTGGATGGCGGCAACGCCTTTGTTTCATCACTTTTATTTCTTACCTGACAACGGTTTTAAGGAAAGGGATTGAGGGGGAAAAAAAAACTCTCGCACTCTTTTTTTTTTTTTGAGTTAATGGTTATTCAAATTAATAATTTTCTTTCAGTAAATTACAATAAAGTTTCTCTTATGAACATGATTCAAGTATATATCTTCTTAATTTTAAAAATTATTATATACTATTTTTAATTTTGTTAAATTATGTAAATATCTATTTTAGTTTTAAAATTTACGTGGACTATTTTTGACAAATCTCCCCAACATCTCTCATCAGCAGTAACTGTGTTTGTCTCATGTCTCCAACCAAATCTAGTTTGTTGTAGCAATAAGGAAAAATCTCTATGCTTTGCTCACAACTTATTATATTTTTGCTTCATTTGTTTCTCAATGAAAGTACGCATACTCAAAGTATTCAATTTTCCAAACATATCCTTCCAAACTTTCCGTAGAAACACATTGTTGTTGTACTTTCCTTTGTTCACTTCTTCAATCATAATGTCTATAAAGCATTTAATTACATGCTTTGGCCAAATTGCATTTTGTGAAACTTCTATTAACTCACTAGTTGCTATCTATAATATATAGGATTCGGGGCCTAAGTGGTTTTTAGTTGGTTAAAAATGAGTTTTGGTTGAATTGGTTTTGTAGCGTAGTTTTGATAAAAATTGGTTTTGGACTAACGTGTTTATGTTTGGATAATTTATTTGAAAATTGGTTTTGACAAAACTCATAATTTTCCTCTAAATTGAGCTTAAACTCTATCACATTATTAATTTAATTTATTTGGACTAAAATTTAATCTGAATTTATTTAATTGAGAACATAATATATTTGATATAGCATTTTCTTATAGGTCATGATCTATAAAAATTAAAATTTTGAATGGACATTTTGGCCAATAGATAGGATAAATTTTATGAAAATTTTATTTTCCTAATTTTTCTATTTTTTCTCATTTTTATTGGTCTATTTTTATCTGACTTTAAAATAAATGCAGATAAAAAGGAAGAAGCAAAACGTAAAAGCAGCTATTGAACTACTTTTTTGGAAACCACATTCTGCATGTGAAATTGTTTTCAAACAGGAAAGCAAAAAAATACCAAACACACTTAAAACTATATCAAGCTTAGTTTTGACCCCAAACCAAGATTTGAGTAGTGATAGCAAATAGGCCCTCAATCATTCAAAGACACTCATTATGACTCCAAAAATATTAAATGGATACCATCAAACTGTAAACATTAAATGATTCAGTACACTTGTTCAATAATTTGATACTTGAAGAGATCAAGAAGCATAGTTAATGAAGCAAAAGAAAAATCTACTTGATTAATGGAATCTAGAAATGTACAATGAACACAGAACCTATATGTGAAAGTATATGTGAACCATACAAATAATTCCTTTATTTGCTTGAGACAAATATATAGTTTGTATACTTTATATAAAGACAAATTTATATATATATAATTGCAAAAATCAAAATGAAATTGCTCCCACATGAAGCTATTAATGCACAAATGCTCACATCTCTGTACAAATTGATATATATATATTTACATATATATAATTGCAAAATCAAACTAAAATTGCTCCCATGTGAAGCTATTAATGCACAAATGCTCAAGCACATGTCTGTAGTTACAAATTATATAGTTGTATATAATACAATCAGAAAGAGAAAGTAGATTTTATACAGAGTTATAGTTTGTTGTGCCACTTTCTCTTTGAATGCATAACTGTATATATATATATATATGGCCATAAAGAATCTAATTTTTTATGAAGACATCTGCTTAATTAACCATATATATAATGCAAAGCAAGGAATTACTCTTGTACATGCAAGATCACTAACTTGCCAATATATATAATCATGTTTGTCAATCATAATTAACTTGCCATTGGAAATCAGTAACTAATTGTTAAATAATTGCTTAAGAAACGTATTACTTTCTACTCATAGCGTAAATGCTGTACATCTATTTCGTAATGGGAAGTATTAATTAATTAATTATATATAACTCATGGGAAAGTCCGGAATGAGGTTCCATTTTTGAAATGCCTCTTGTGTTTTAGGTTGTAGCTTAGGCCATATATGTTTAATTGTCACACATGGTGGTGTAGTACTATATATATATATATATATATATATCTATCTCATCAGTATGATTGGAATTTATGTATGGATTTACAGATCAATGAGGAAGAAGCAATTATATGCACATAATAGAATGTCTATGGAGCTTTTTCACATGCCACGGCTAGACAAGTAAATGATGAAAGACAAGTTATGAATATAGTAGAACCTAAGGGGACTTTTCTTACGCACAGAATCTTTGTAAGTCATCAAAGCAAAAGCAAAATTTTAAACTGAAAATTAACATATGGTCTCACAAACTCTTCTGCGTAATTTGAGCCTTAAAACTATTATGTTCATCCTCCATATATAGAGGCCATCAGTACTACATCATAAATTATGGTAGCAACAGAATAGACTTTACATGGCACAAGGCATGGCCTCTAATTGCCATGTGCATGCTAGCTATAAGAAAATTTTTTATTATATATATATAGACCCCAATCTAAAGTCTTCAGGCTAAACTGTAACATCCATACATAGCCAATCTCAATCATAACATTATCCATTACAAACCATGCTATCCTACTTGGCATAAGATACTAATACAACATACACACGCTACATAGACTATTCCCACGTACACAGCTACTCCCGCGTCTTCTCCGGACTAGTGCCAGAACCGTCACCTGAAAGGTTAGTTTATGGGAGAGGGGGTGAGACAATGTCTCAGTAACCGGGAACAACAACCACACACACATATATATATATACTGATCCACACAGTCGTGCAATGCAATGCTAATGAATGGTATACATGTTCTCCCTCATACACGGCTAGAACCACGAGCTATCATCATCATAAGACATTCAATAGATGATTCCCTTCCAACAGTCGGTGAAGACCGATTCCAGGACATCACCAAGCTCACCTTACCCTAATGCAACCGGGCCAATGGTTACACTAGAGTTCGGACCGTGGCTCTCCTTCCCCTGGACCATCACGAATTAATGGTGATTTAGAGAAGGTGCATCCCCAAATCCACAGTCACCTGGCTCTCCCTAGGAGAGGATTTAGTGACAGGGATATCATATCATATCATATCATGTCCTCTACCGCCTGGCTCTCCCATGGAGAGGATTTAGCGATAGGGATCTTTATCACATCATATCTCATCATCATCACCTCATCATCCATTTCTCACTATGCAATCATGTGGTGATGATATCAATGTCATGCCAACATGCCTCTACATACATGTATTTGTCTACTATCATATCATATATCATATGGACATGCTAGCATGCAATAGTATGGGGATGCTACACATCATAACATATACAATCATCAAGCCGTGCATACCACGATATGTAGAAAACCGTACACACATACACAATCAATATCGTGGTATGAAAAGGAAAATGCATATACGTACATATACATATCAACATATCATCACATAAAACAAACATCCGGTTACCTTAATTGTCGTTACCACACACACACGATTTCCACAAGCTTCCTTGAACTGTCCAGTACGCGTGAACCCCTCTTGATTAGCCAACAACCTTTATCATGTCACAAATCTTCCATTAACACAATATACCAACAAATCAAACATCACAATTCAACCACATTAACCTAACCCAAGGTTCCAACACCCTTTTTATGCATCAATAAGCTCTTAGGGATTACTCAAACACCACACAACCTCAAACACCTCGGATTCCTAAGAGCCATTACCGAAAACAACCTAGGGTTAAGCTCTAAACACACATAAACCCTTCAAAACTCACATTCAAGCAACAAGAATACCAAAACACATTCCATTAACCTCAAATCACCCATTTCAATCGGTGGATTTCACCCCAACTCGGAAATCCAACCATACAACCGAAAATCCCAAATTTCAACCGAAGAAACTGGAGAGAGAGGAGTAGGGAACGTTTACCAACTTGAATCCAAGCTCCCAATGGACGAGAATCACTCTGGGACACCGAAAATGCCGAACCCTAGCACTGCTCCTCGTCTCTCTGCGTCGCTCCTTTCGTTTTCTTTCTTTCTGTCGCGTCCGACTGATCCGGATTTAAACAATTTTTACGACTCTCGCCGCGGCTCCAACACTCCTCGCCGCGGCTCCACCAAAATTTCCAAAACAACGCCACTGGAAAGCTTCTCGCCGCAGCGGCCCTGCTCCTCGCCGCGGCGTGGAGCTCCTTCAGACTCCCTTGAGCCTTCCTCCGTCTTGTTTTGTCACACCCGGAAATGCGACGCGGATTGGAGCGGGAAAAGAGAAAAGAAGAGAAATCGGCCCGCCGGGCGGAAGGCCGATTTCGGAGGGAGTCGCCACCAAAATTTTAAGGGAAATTTTGGAAAACCGGGAATTGAAAAACAAAAAGGGACAAGGACTAGTCTGCGAATCAGAGTTGGGTTCGGGAGTACGATTGTGAGTGGGGAAGGTGTTAGGCACCCCCACAACACCCGTTCCGAAGAACGGTTACCTTAGGTTGATCATGCAATTTTTATGGCTTTTTTCAAATTTATTTTAGTTGCCCTTTTACCATTCGCATGCAAAAATAAATAAATATAAAAATAAGAAAAATGTAAAAATGAAAATAAAAAATGAAAATATGAAAAGTCCTTGAAAAATGAAATAAGAGAAAAATATTATTTATTTACAAAAGTGGACTTGGAAAAATAGATTGGTAAATATCTATTAAATTAAGGAAAAAACACCAAATAAATCAGAAAAATATTTATTTATTTACAAAGGTGGACTTGACCCAGAATTAGAGTCTGGGGCCTACGTACCCTGCGATAGGGATCAAAGTCGACGTAGTTCGGAATAAAAAGCGTGTCACTTGGTTGGTATTTTTTATTATATATATTTTTTTTGAAAAGAGAGGTTTATAGAAAATAATTTGTCTTTCCACAAAGAAAACAATTTTCAGCGTTAGTTGGAGTGTTTTAATTAAAAGACAAATTAATTTCCATTAATTTAATAATAATAATAATAATAAGAATAAATAAATAATAACAATTTTATTTTGATTTGAAAAAGAAATATTTGGAAACAATTTTTTTTTTTTTTTTACAGAATAAAACCAACCAACTGGCTCATGTGGTGACTTTATCACTCCCATTAACCCGTTGGTACCTAAGTGTCCACGGTGGCATCACTCGAGACAAAAAGGCACAAGAAGAATTCGAAAGCAAGCAAGTAATTGTTTGTATAGATTATTTTTATTTTATCTTTATTATAAAAATGCCTAAGATGCTTTCAATGCATATTTATTTATTTAAAATGAAAATATTAAGTATAACGTCAAGTATGATCATTATATAAATTTTTGAAGAAAAATAATCAGCATATGTGGTGGCTTTATCACTCACAAGTTACTGATCAGTATTCAAATACCCGCGGTGTTACCACCCGGGGCAAATAAGGGATGAGAGCTCAAATGAAAAGAAGTTTTTTTTTTTTTTTTTAATATTTATTTATTTCATTATTATTATTTATTCTTATGAAATTGGAAATAACAGGGTGAATAAAAATTTAAGGAAAATCATTTTGATATGAATTATTTTTATAAAGATGGAAGTGAATAAGATCATTAAGGGAAAGAGTTAAGAAGAACTTGAAGTATCGTTATTACATAAATTCCTAACAATAACCAATATGCGTGACCATTTTATCACTCACAAAATGCTGATTAATATCCAATCTCTTCCGGCGTTACCACTCAAAAATGATACCAATTTGACCTTTTGTTTAAATAATTTCTATTTATTTATTTTGAATTACGAGATAAAAAGGCGATAGGAAAATACCTCTCTCTTTTTTTCTTTGAGCGACTTTTATTTAAACTGTTTCTATTTTCTTATTTATAAAGTACGATCACAAAATTCTCCCTCTTTTCGCAAAAAAAATAAAAATAAGATAATAATAATAATAATAATAATAATAATCATAATCATAATCATAATAATAAAAATGAATAAAATAAAGTAAAATAAAATAAAATTGGAAAAGCAAAATAACATTTTTTTTTTTTTACAGATTTTTATTACCTTCCTAAAAGTGATAAGGTTATTGTGATCTTAATCTTCACAAAATGGCCCCATCCAGCTGCATAGATAGGACATTCAGCGGGTATGCATATGGGCCAAAGTTTGATCCTCAGATAAAGCATCTAGGCCCAATTTCTAACACCCCAGTCCAGACATACCACTTTGGTCACTCGCAGGCTACACATGTTCAGAAAAACCGTAAAGAAAAAGAAAAAAAAGATTTGACCGAAAGCAACAGGGTTCAGTCCCAAAACTCACGAATCTAAATTTCCACTGATTCTCACTAAGGTTCGCTGAACATTCATTCCTATGACAGATTCACAGAGCAATGAGAGCTTTCAATCAAGACATAGAGTACTAAAATACCAAGTGCCCGGGTGGATTCCTAAACTCAATGTTCTTCAGGACTAATCAATCCCTCCCCAAACATAACCAGGTACATGCAACGTGACCCCACTTAAGTGAAAACAACTTAAACCTCATAAAGCTCAAGTTAATGAAGATGGAGACTATGCCCAGTCAAACAGAAATCCAACAGAAATCGTGATCATGTAAGGGAAAGAACTCAACTACAAAAACAACAGGCTTCAGACCTATCCACGCATATATGATGATTCACAGAGTCATTTGATTACAAGCATCAATGTCAATCATCTACAGAGCCGAATATTCGATCCCAAATTCTCTGACTAAATAACAGACCATGCTCCTAGATTCAATCTCGCATGCTTAACCCAGTAATTGAAACTTCGTACTTACAATACGATCTGTTGGAGCCTCCTTGATTACTTCCTCCTGCGAGAGTCCGCGTCCCCTATCCGTGCTTAAGTCTTTGTTTTTCCCTTTGTCTCCACGCTGTCCGAGCTCTCTTCCCCGAAAAATCCCTTGTTTTTCCCTTCAGTTCTTTCTGTCCAGAAAAGAGAACCCCCCCTCCTTGAATTCCTCCTCCCAGCCCCTTTTATAGGATTCTCGCGGCTGGAAAGAGAAGGAACCCGAGCGTGTGGCCATCCCCTGCCATCGCCTGTCTCTCCCTTTTCCTTTCTTGCACGCTTCCCTCTGTTCCCGTCTGCTTTCGTTCTCCACAGTCTTCTCAGCTCTGCTCATGGCCATCCCTCTCCTTCCTTTTCTCTCGGCCAGTGCTCTCTGACTCCCTCTGATTTCGCGGCGCCCCCCTCTCCTTTTTTCTTTCTCGCAATCAGCTTTTGGGTCTGCTCCTCGCTTTTCCTTTTCGTGGTCAACGTCTCCTCCGGTGTGATCCCTCCTTTCCCCTCTGCCCGCGGCCAGTCTCCCTCTCACGCCTTGCTCCCACTGAGCCCTAAAGGGCTCCCCCTGTGCCGAGCCCTAAAGGGCTCCCTCTACCTTCGTTCACGAGCCCTCACTTGGGGCTCGTGATGTGGGCTGAAGTATTTCAGCCCAACTTGGGCTGAAATGCTTTAGCCCAAAACTTTTTGTTAAGTTTTTTTTTTGGCCCAATTTTATTTTTATCTTTTTTTTTGTTTTGTTGTTTTTTTTTTTTACAACAATTTTTTGTTTGTTTTTTTTTCTTTCATTTTAATTTAATTATTATTATTATTATTATTTTTGTTATTATATATATTTTCCATCTATTATTATTAATTTTTTATTATTTATTATTTTTTTTATATTTATTATTATTATTATTATTATTTTATAAAAATGCCCGGACAAAATGGGGTGTTCACAGTTGCCCCTCTTTACTAGTTTCTTATGTGAGAACGAGGAAAATGCAGTTTTGGAGTTCTCTCATAAGGAGCGAGTAAAGATTAGAACACGAATTTTGTCCGAGCAAAACACACAAAGACCACACGAATTTTGTCCGAGCAAAACACACAAAGATTCTCTTGCCCCTGACACAAAGAGATGCAATATGACATGAATCTAGAGCACACCAAACTCTATTTTGGGTATGAGTGATTTAATGGTGGATGAATATTTTGACGCAAGACAATGCAAACGTGAACTGGGACTCGACTAAACAAATTGAACTGGACTTAAATAGATGAACAAACGAACAATTAATTCGAGCTAGAGTCCAACTAATGTAAGATGCAATAATGTGACACAAATGGGTAGCTATGTCAACAACTATGTCAGCTAGACTGGGACCGATGCCGTAGGCCGATGAAGTGACTAAAATGGATGCTGACAAAAACAAAACGTGCTGACAAGATCCAAACAAAATACCATGTTGATGAGTTGCCCCTCTTCATATGTTTTCTAAGAAAGAAGATCATGAAATGATATTCGTACTTAAAAACAGATGAAGAAAGAAACATGTATTTTGCTTGGGGGTGAGGGGCCTAACACCAGCCAGGGCTTTGACAGAATTTCAAAGGGGGCCTGACGCCAGCCAGGGCTTTGACAGAAATTTAAATGACAGAAATTAAAAAGGGGCCTGACGCCAGCCAGGGCTTTGACATAAATTTAAATGACGAAAATCTAAAGGGGGCCTGACGCCAGCCAGGGCTTTGACAGAAATTTAAAGGGAGCCTGACGCCGGCCAAGGCTTTGACAGAAATTTAAATGACGGAAATTTAAAAGGGGGCCTGACGCCAGCCAGGGCTTTGACAGAAATTTAAATGACGAAAATTTAAAGGGGGCCTGACGCCAGCCAGGGCTTTGACAGAAATTTAAAAGGGGCCTGACGCCAGCCAGGGCTTTGACAGAAATTTAAAATGACGGAAATTTAAAGGGGGCCTGATGCCAGCCAGGGCTTTGACAGAAATTTAAAAGGGGCCTGACGCCAGCCAGGGCTTTGACCGAAATTTAAATGACGGAAATTTAAAGGGGGCCTGACGCCTGCCAGGGCTTTGACAGAAATTTAAAAGGGGCCTGACGCCAGCCAGGGCTTTGACAGAAATTTAAAAGGGGCCTGACGCCAGCCAGGGCTTTGACAGAAATTTAAAATGACGGAAATTTAAAGGGGGCCTGACGCCAGCCAGGGCTTTGACAGAAATTTAAAAGGGGCCTGACGCCAGCCAGGGCTTTGACCGAAATTTAAATGACGGAAATTTAAAGGGGGCCTGACGCCAGCCAGGGCTTTGACAGAAATTTAAATGACGGAAATTAAAAGGGGGGCCTGACGCCAGCCAGGGCTTTGAAATGCAATTTTGTCTTTTCTTTCTCTCTTTCCCCCCCTTTTTTTTATTATTATTATTATTTGTGTTATTGTTATGGTGATTTGCCCCAATTTGCGAGCAGTGGAAAATGTATGTACAATGCGAATTTATGAAATGGCAAATGCACTTGATTTGTTGCCCCAAGATTAGGAATGCAATAAAATTGGACTTATCTTTCAATTTTGTTGTTTTGATGCAGATCATCATCGTTCTAGATAAAGGAATCCAGTTAACCCTACGACTCTTGAATGCGCCATGACCGTAAGTGACGATGAAGAACCACCCAGTTGGGTTATTTCAGAATGAAGCGCTCTGGAGCATCCACAGATTATTTCCTCATATTCCTCACTCAGATTCTAGGAACTTCCCTATTCCCCTTGTACTAAACACCATTAGAGTTCAATCACGATTGTCCCCACGATGTATGCCATCAAGTAACATTTGTTTTTTATTCGTGTGAGGAACTAATACAGCAACTGATCAAAAGGAGAGCAATAAAAAGCAATAATCAAGGAAAAATAGTGGAAAGTTGAATTATGGGGTGAACGACCAACTGAACAGGAGATCTCAAAACAAGAAGAAATGCAAAAATGAAAGATGGTGCCTTCACATTGGTCCCTTAAGCCTCCAGGTGATTAGCTTGCATTGCTTTTGGACACGCCTTACAGGACGTCTGACTGATGATCATGCCGCTCTTGCCATTTACCCTTAGCCACTAACAGCTTATAACCTCATTCCGTTTTCTTTTCCTGGCTTGGATGACTCTTTTCTTTTGCTTAGGCTGCCTTTTCAGGTTTTCAACCTAGCAATCTTCTTCTTCTTCTTCTTCTTCTTTCTTTTTTTTTTTTTCTTCTCTTTTTTTTGTACTCTAATTTTTGCCTAGGCCGCCTTTTCAGGTTTTCAGCCCAGCGAGCTTCTTTTTTCTCTCTTTTTTTCTTTTTAGGCATAATACTTCTTGACAGAGTCCGCATTGATAGGTCTTGCCAATTCTTGTCCATCGATGTCCATCAAAACAAGCGCACCCCCCAAAAAAGCTTGCTTTACCACGTAAGGACCCTCATACGATGGGGCCCATTTTCCTCGGTTATCCTCTTGGTTTGGGAGAATTTTCTTTAAGACTAAATCCCCTGGCTTAAACTCCCTAGGGCGAAGCCTATTGTTAAATGCTCTGGCCATTCTCTGTTGATATAATTGCCCATAACACATGGCGCCCAATCTTTTTTCCTCAACCATATTCAACTGCTCATATCGAGTTTTAATCCAATCTTCTTCCTCAACATCGGACTCTATCACGACTCGTAACGATGGAATCTCCACCTCGATTGGTGTTACCGCCTCCATCCCATACACCAGAGAATATGGCGTAGCCCCTGTTGAGGTGCGAGTTGTGGTACGATACCCATGGAGAGCATATGGAAGCATTTCGTGCCAATCCTTGTAGGTGATGGTCATCTTTGCAATGATCTTCTTAACATTCTTGTTAGCTGCCTCCACTGCCCCATTCATTTGTGGACGGTATGGTGCAGAGTTATGATGTTTGATCTTGAATTGCTCACACAGCTTCTTTACCTCAGCCCCATTCAAATTGGGAGCGTTATCTGTGATGATCTTCTCGGGCAAACCATACCAGCAGATGATATTTGACCGTAAGAAGCGAACAAAAGCCTTCTGGGTGACACTGGCTAGAGAGATTGCTTCAACCCATTTGGTGAAATAGTCAATAGCTACAAGGATGAAGCGATGACCATTCGTGGCTTTGGGATTAATAGGACCAATCACGTCAATTCCCCACATGGAAAAGGGCCATGGAGCCACGAGGTTATGTAAGGGGTGTGGTGGAGCATTAATGCGGTCGGCGTAGATTTGACATTTGTGACATTTTTTCACATATTTGATGCAATCTTTCTCTAGTGACAGCCAAAAATATCCACACCTTTGTATCTGTCTAGTCATAGTATGACCATTTGCATGAGTTCCACATATTCCATCATGAACCTCTGCCATTACCCTTTTAGCCTCAGGTGAATCTATGCATCTGAGCAATGTTCCATCGTGGGCCCGCTTGTATAAAATTTCTCCGCTAAGGAAGAAGTTCATTGAGAGGCGCCGGAGGGTCTTTTTGTCATTATCTGTTGCCCCAACAGGATATTCTCTATGTTTGATGTAAGACTTAATATCGTGAAACCAAGGTTGTCCGTCGGATTCCTTTTCTATGTTCAAGCAATGTGCGGGGGTATTTCTAACCTCAACACGAATTGGCTGGACATGGACCCCGCAATCTAGCTTGACCATGACAGCGAGTGTTGCCAACGCATCTGCGAATTGATTTTTATCGCGAGTCATGTGAGTAAACTTGATTTCTTCAAACTTCTTGCTCAATTCCGTTAAATAACTCTGGTAGGGGATTAATTTCGGGTCCTTTGTTTGCCATGCTCCTGTCACCTGATATATTATGAGCGCCGAATCTCCGAAAACTTCCAGTTCTTTGACACCCAGGGATAGGGCCGCTTGCAACCCACTAACACAAGCCTCATATTCTGCCACATTATTTGTGCATTCAAAATCGAGTTTAATGGCGACGGGAAATTGTTTCCCTTCAGGGGATACTATTACTGCTCCCACTCCGCACCCATGCATATTGGCTGCACCATCGAAATACATTGTCCACTTGGCACCCTCTAATTCATCTTCTACTGCCAAAATGTCCTCGTCTGGAAATTTGAAGTCTAGTGGAGAATTCTCGTCCAGGGGATTTCCAGCTAAATGGTCTGCAATGATACTTCCTTTTATTGATTTGCGAGTCACGTACTTTACATCATATTCGGAGAGTATCACTTGCCACTTTGACACCCTACCTGACACGTAAGGACTCTCAAAAATATATTTAATCGGATCCAATCGAGAGATCAACCAGGTGACATGATATAACAGGTATTGTCTTAGTCGTCGTGTGACCCATACTAACCCCCAACACGTCTTCTCAATGACTGGATATCGTGATTCACAACCATTGAATTTCTTGCTCAAGTAATAAATGGCATGCTCCTTTTTACCAGATTTATCTTGTTGTCCTAACATTGCACCCATGGAGGATGGCAAGATGGTTAGATAGAGAGTTAATGGCTGACCGGGTGTAGGGGGTGCCAAGACAGGAGGGTTCAACAAATATTCCTTTATCTTCTCGAATGCTTGTTGACAATCTTCATCCCACTTCCCAGGGTTTCCTTTCTTCAACAACTTAAATATTGGCTCACATGTAGCCGTCATGTTTGCAATAAATCGAGCTATGTAATTTAAATGACCCAAGAAGCTTCGTACATCTTTCTCTGTTTGGGGCGGAGGCATATCACGGATCGCCTTTACTTTATCCGGATCAACTTCTATTCCTCTATTGCTGACGATAAAGCCTAGTAGCTTACCAGACGTAGCCCCAAACACGCACTTATTGGGATTTAACTGAAGCTTGTATTTTCACAGTCTTTCAAACAATTTTCGAAGAACTGCCACGTGGCCTTCTTCCTGTGCTGACTTTGCCACCATATCATCCACGTAAACCTCCAGTTCTTTATGCATCATATCATGGAATAGCGCTACCATAGCTCGCTGGTAAGTTGCACCTGCATTTTTTAAACCGAACGGCATCACTTTGTAACAAAATGTTCCCCATAGGGTAGTAAAAGTGGTTTTCTCCTTATCCTCCGGGTTCATGGGGATTTGATTGTAACCTGAATACCCATCCATGAATGAATACCTATAACCCCTTGCCGTATTGTCAACTAGCACGTCAATATGTGGTAGAGGAAAATGATCCTTAGGACTGGCTTTATTCAAATCCTGATAGTCCACGCACATCCTAATGCGGCCGTCCTTCTTAGGTACCGGTACTATATTTGCAACCCATTGTGGGTACTTGGCAACATCTAAGAACCCAGCATCCCATTGTTTCTTCACCTCTTCTTTGATCTGAAGGGACGTCTCGGGACTCATCCTCCTTAGCTTCTGTTTCTTTGGCTTAAAGTCAGGGGACAGAGGAAGTTTGTGAGAGGCGATGTTGGGATCAAGCCCTGGCATATCTCGGTACGACCAAGCAAATACATCCAGGTATTCTCGAAATAAATCTATCATCTCTTTTTTCTCGGGATTATCAACCATCCTTAACTCCTTTTTATCTTCTTCAGTTCCCATGTTAATCATCTCTATGACTTCTTTGTGTGGGACAAAACCATCTTCAGAGGGTTCTATGAGCTTCGCAAATGTATGGGGTAATTCGACTAGTGCGGCACCTTCTTCTATCTCGTAGTCCAACGTATCCATAGCAATGCGAGTGTCATCCCATTGGGGCTCGAGAGCCTCTGTGACGGACAGGATTCCCGAGACTTCTAATTCCCTGGGAAGCAGCAAACATGACGGAAGTAAACAATGAAGCAAGAAGCAGTATGGATAATTATTTAGAGGGGGGATCAAAGTAACAGGGTTAGAAGAAGAACATAACGAAATATATGGATATGAGGGGAAGAGGGGGGATAATATGAAATGTTGCTTTGCATTAAATCCTCAGATATAAAAGGTTCCAAAAGCCATGAATACAACATTTTTAAAGAAGCCATAATTAAAAGACTCTAAAATATTACTCTAATGACACGACATCGGGGATTATCTCGGATTCCCAGTTTTTTAGTGCCTTCCCAAGGGTAGCATACTGAATCCAGTGTCCTTTTCCATAACCTCCTTCCTCTTTTTCTGCTATAGCAATGGAGTCGTTCATGTTGATTGTCTCAGAGGCTTGTGGGAATGTCTCTCTGATATGAGGGACTTTGGGTCTTCCTTGCGATCTCCCTTGGCCTAACTTTGTTTGTTCAGCCAAAAGGGTCTCCAATGGGGGGTCGTATCCCAACCCTTGACGCCCCTGATTACCGGAGAGTTTGATTGGCTCCTTTATTCCTTGTAAATTAGCTCCGAGCCCTTGCCCTTCCTTATACCCATCATGCTTCATCATCCTGGTGACTACTTGTTGCACGTCTTTACCTGGCTGTTCACTTTCCACAATCTCAAAGCTGTGATAGAAATTACCGGCTGTCTGCTCCACATTTTCAACATAAGGTACGGCGCTTGGCTTGCTAATCAGGAGCTCCTCTTCCCCTTTAATGGTAATAAGTAGACCGTCCTTGACAAATTTGACTCTCTGGTGTAGGGTAGACGGTATAGCTCCCGCGTCATGGATCCAAGGTCGTCCCAAGAGCATAATGTACGCAGCATCAATATTCATGACATGGAATTGTACGGAAAAGATGCTTGGCCCAATCTCAAGTGGAAGATGGACCTCCCCAAATATCTCTCTTCTTGCCCCGTCAAAAGCTCTTGCAATTAGATCACTATGCTTTATGGTAGACATGTCCACCGGAAGCTCTTGTAAGGTGGCTAGTGGCAGGACATTGAGAGCAGATCCATTATCAATCAGAACTTTTGCGATCACATACCCGTGACACTTTAATGTAATGTGAAGAGCTTTTGGTCGCCCCGCCGGAGTCTGAACAATTTCATCTTCATAGAAAGTGATTTGAGTGGCATTCTTTACGACATTAACCATGTGGACTACCCTCTCAGGGGTTATGTCCGGACGTACATATGCACTTTCTAACACCCTTTGGAGTGCCTTGCGATGGACCTCCGAGCTCATGATGAGGGACATAATGGATATTCGAGCCGGAGTCTTTGTGAGTTGTTCTACTATATCATACTCACTGTGCTTCATAATTTTTAAGAACTCATCGGCGTCCATGCTCTTGTCTGCTGCCGCATTAGATCTTAAATTCTCCTCTTCTTCTTGGCCATTTCTTATTGCTTTATCATTTCCTTTCGAATAAATGCGACCGCTCCTTGTAATTCCGTTTATTAGATCCTGGTTATTGACTTCCACCACTGGTTCTTCACTGGTTTCTCCTCCGACTGCGAGAAGCTCAGTCCTTAGGCCATATTTCCAGGGTACCGCATGAGTACTAGCATATGGGAACGGTGCCGGTACGTGAATAACCGCCACTGGTTCCTTCTCGCGTGTTGCTGCCTGAGCGGTTGAGTTTATGACCAGGAGGGATCCCGTCGAACCCGGCTTAAGTGTCGGCTCGTTAATGAACGAGGGGTGAGATTTTGCTATCTCTAAGGAGGATAATTGCTTACTGCTTCCTGGGGTCGGAGCTCGCGTGTTAATCACAAGGAATGACCCCTTCGACTCGTCAATGTGTGGTAACCTGCTTTGTTCCCCCATCATGTATATGGATTTATCCCTTGCTGTTCCCCTTTCAATTCTAATAATCCCCAGCATCACCATCTTTCGCACAACTTCCTTGAACTCCTCACAACCCTCAATATCATGATCTACATTTCCCCGGTGATACTCACAAGAGCAGGGATTGCAGTTATCGACTATACCCAGCTTTCCCTCATCATAAAGGACATGTCCCGCTTCCTCAAGGTGATTAAATATTTCTTTCATGGTAAATTGAAGTGCATTTGGGTCTTTAATCAGCATGTCGTCTTCTTCAATCGCGCAGACTTGTTTTCCTTTATCATGCTCTGGTAGAGGATTGGAGACAATATTGGGATTATTGTCCCGTCGCACGCTGATATAATTGTTATCCAGGAGACCCAGAACGTTCCTTCGAAAGGCATCACACCGATCAATCGAATGTCCTTCCGCTCCCATATGATATTCGCAAGTTTCGTTTGCATTATACCATGAAGGAAAAGGTGGTTGCCAAGGCCTTGCAGGACGAGGACCCATGAGCTTCTTCCCCACCAATTCCTTGAACAGCTCTGACTTTGTGACGTTGAAATTAGGAAGAGGGCGGTCGTCCCTTGGGGGACGCATGGCTTTAAAATCCTTATTTGGCAGCGAGACCCAAGCTGGCTGACTGGGATTGGGATAAGGTTGTGGGACTGGTTGAGGATGCTGAAGAGGCGGGGCAAACGGAGCTCTAGGCTGGCAAGAAGCCTGTTGCATGCGTGCCCCATATGTGAAGTGTTGTGGATATCGGGGTTGTGAGTTATTTGGAGAGGATTGTGGGTTATATGAAGGTCTGAATGATTGCTGGTAAGGGTCTGGGATATGATTCACATCGCCGTCTTTCTTTTTAACGCTCAGCCCTTTTCTGTTCTCAGGGTGTGCACTTTCCAACCTCCCCTCTCTGATGTTTGTATCAATCCTTTCACCTACCTCAATGAGATCGGTGAAGTATTTAGCGTGGGTTCCCAACATGATTCTGAAGTAAGGCTCACCTAGTGTGTCAATAAAGTAAGAACATAACTCAGACTCCGTTAAAGGAGGCTGAACTTCTGAAGCCAAGGCTCGCCAACGTTGCGCGTACTCCTTGAAGGACTCAGCAGGCTTCTTTCTCAATCCTTTCAACTGCTCCCTAGTAGGAGCAGAATTTAAATTGAATTGGTATTGCCTCATGAAGACATCCGTCAGATCTCTCCACTTCCTTAATTTGGAATGATCCAATTTCATGAACCAATGTAAAGCCGCTCCAGCGAGACTTTCATGAAAGAAATGGATGAGAAATTTCTCCTCCCTAGACCATACTGACATCCTGGTGCAGTAAGTCTTTAGATGATAATGCGGGTCCCCATTACCATTATATTTGTTGAAGTCCGGGATCTTAAACTCCTTCGGAATGACCACATCGGGAGCTAGGCATAGTTCATTCAAGTCAAGGGATTTATGTTCTGCTACTCCCTGTAGAGCCCGTAACTGGTCTCTCATTTCTGATACTTCTTCCTTCAAGCTAGTTTTACTTGTAGCCTCCCCACCTTGAGAATACCCAGGATTAGGCTGATTTTGAGTCGTGAATGCTGCGACGTTTTCTTGGTTATTGATATCGTGGGTATATACATACCCTTGATCCCATTCCTGGAATCCTTGTCTACCCACTCCTGGGGTTGGGATAGGCGGAAGCCTACTCTGGTCGTTGCCAGTCACCTCAGGTATCCCTTCCGCATTCGTATCAAGTGGTTGGGTGTTGTTAGCATCATGTCTCCTCCCGTTTGCATTCATGCTTTGAAGCATTTTCATCATTTCTCCCATCTGAGCATGTAAACCACTAAGCTGATCCTTCAACTCCCCTACTTCCTCCTCCAATCTTCGTTCTACATCCGAAAGATGACCTTCTAATGCCATTGCCTTTGTTCTTGCGCAAGTTAAATGGATCCTTTGTGGGCGTTGCGTAGGGTTAACTGGATTCTTTTTAACTGGAGCAATGTTTACCTACTTTTAAGAGAAAAAAATGAATTAAGTGTTTACCTTACCATTACTTAGACACCAATGAATTATAATAGGCGTTAGCATAAGTTTCTTGACAAGTGACTTTGGATCCTTGTCGGCATTTGTCGTAATTATCCACGAGACTCCCTCAAGTCCCCCCCGATACGTATCGTACTCGAGGGGTCATGAGATCGACAATCAATTCATAAGAACTCAAGTTACTTTATAAATGATGTCTACAAATATGCAATAGAAGTGACATACAAGCCTCAAATTCATATGGTTCGATACATCATCATAGATTGCCATTACATTACCAAGTTCGAGCTAAATCCCTCAATTCTTCTACGAGTTCTCTACATAACAAAAGGAAGTTTGACATTTCCATAGAAGTGTTGAATGGGTGGGATCCTTGTGATGCTTGCTCATAAACATCAGCGAATCTAGGGATGCTAGAGTTCACCATCGTGATTAATCTCTCAGTGTGATCTCTCCACCTATCTGACTCCATTGCCTTCTCTGAGTAAAGTATCCTCCAGTCTTCCACTGCATTAGCACGTTGTTGCATTTGTTCAAGCAACCTCTGGATTGTAGCTGATGAATCCCCTTTGATGGCTGCTAACTCATTCACCTTATCCTCCAACTGTTTAGCGACCATTTCAAAATCCCGTGAAGCACTCCTTAATGGTCGGAGCTCCCGTACTTCTTTCTCGAGTGCCTCCTTTTCTTTCATAACTTGCATCAACCGCCTCCGATTGTTCTTCATTCGTTGGTCATTCTCTTCCACATGCACATGCATATCCTTGATTGTTCGTTTGAGTTTTAAATTTTCCTTTTTCAATCTCTTTACTTCCATATTCATCTCACGAGCTCCCTGTTTCTTCATTTCCTTTACTGTCTCTTGTAGGGCGGTATACTCATTCTGCAGATGAATCTGAACCTCTTTCTGTTCGTCACCTGCTTTTACTAGCTTTTCCAATTCCATTTCCTTCCCTCGGAGCTGCTTGACTAATTCTGTGTTGACTTCCACCTTGTTACCACTGAGCAAAAGATCAGGAGGTGCAAAAGCTGGGTTGACTCCCTTAATCCGTTCTGATAACCAGACTTGATATTCTTCTGTGGCATACATCCGGCGTGGACCCAATTCCAGCCCCCCCTTGTATATTACTTTGTTCCAAGCACTCACCACATTTTGACTTGTCTTTATTGTTGAGTCATCATGCTTGAATTGCACGGTGCGAACCACGGCTTCCGACGGGACTCTTTGTGGAAATGCATACTGTCTCAGTAACAACATGGGATTATAATTTATCACCCCTCGCGGACCCATTAGTACCACATTCAGAAAGTCCCCACAACAATAAATTATTTCGAGCTCCCACCACCACGCTAATCTCCATCGGACATTTTCTGCCCTAAGTTGGCCAAAGACCTCGATCCATCCTTCACGATCATATCTAGCCTTTCCCTCCTGGTTTCTGAATGAAGCCAGAGGAGAAGAACTATCCTTTTCTCCTTCTGGGAGTCTCTTTCCATATAAATGATTCATAATCCACACATACAGCAATTGGAGACAACATCTAATTCTTCCCCCTTTCTTGGTATGACAAAAGCTTAAGGTCATGTAGGTCTCTGACAATATTGCAGGTACTGGGTTTACCTGATGATGCTCTACCATGTGGAACACACTAATGGCATGCTTGTCAATCACTCCTTTTGCAAAAGGAAACAAAATAATCCCATAGATGATCATGGCAAGTATCCTGTTATAGACTACCCGCTTCTCTTGTTCAGCTAACTCTCTCAGGCTAGCCTCCATAAACTCCCTTGAGACTCCTTCTACACTCTTGGTGGAGACGAATTGCACTTTGTCTATGCTGATCTCCAAAAGCTTTGCTATCATGGCATTTGATGCCACATATCCCGGGTATCTATAGACACGATCCCCTTTCTTTAGTGGTATGGTTAAGAGTTCACCATACTCTTCTATAGTTGGTGCAATCTGGAAATCAGGGAATGTGAAACATCTCAAGGTGTCGTCCCAGTATTGCCCCAATACGGTAAGTGCCTGCGTCTGAACGGGTACATTGAGCAGCTCTAGTATGTCACCATATTTCTTTCTGAAGTCCGACAAAAGGTTACCCTTGACGCGTCGAGAAAATTCCTTCAGACTATCAACGGATTCCATAGCTGCTTCTAGCTTGACTCCTTTCCCCACATAAACTAACCCTGTTGGCCTCGAATCCATTGTCACTTTTTGTGTCTTTAACTTATGCTAACTTTCCCTGATAATTCACTGGTTTCCTGAGTGACAAAAATGAAAAGATGAGATAGAAAGAATCATGAATTGGATTGGTTAAAATATTATTAGGTCCCCGTTTAATAGTCATGAAGTTTCATCTCCTAGGAGATCCTTATTGAATTCTCAAGGGGATAGAAACTAATCCTTATATCATGAAGGACAAGGTCTCTCCACGAATAAGGCATAAAAGTAATTGAGGGCCTATTAATATGATAAGATTATATGAAGGGAAAATGCATGAGAGGATATATTCCCCGTGTCCTACATTAGGTACACTCTAGGGTAGGATTCTTGGCTTTACCTGGTTGGGTTAACATCTAAGCTTCATCTATTATTGTGCACAAGTTTTGGGATGGTTCTATTTTCTTAAAGGTCCTCGAGTTGCTCCCACCATTGAGGCGGAAACCCCATTATAATAAATTCAATCCTTTGAGAGCTTACAAGCCCTTCCCAGACTAAACTTAGCAAATAGGTAGCAGCTCGGGTGAAGTCTTCACAGTAATCTTTGGGAGCTTAATAACCCCTCAAAGAAACCATTACAAACTTCAACTATCCTAGGATATTCTCAGGCCCGGGTATAGGGCCCATTATGTATGTGAGGTTAAATGTGTGAGTGCTCAATGTGTGCGGGGAGCATACAGACCTTATGACCTAGAGACTACCCAAATTCCCCACCTGCAGACAAAGCAATACATAAACAGATAACAATCGTCTACCCTAGGGTTCATTCCACTTGTTATCTACCCTAGCACATGTTATTCAATTCATCAAATACATTAAAAAAAACATGTGAGTAGACAAAATTACCAAACATGTTATCTACCCTAATCATGTGAGGCAAATAAAATAAAAAGGGCAACCAAAATAAATATAAAGCCATAAAAAGAAATATGATCAACCTATATAGGCTTGACTCTCAAACTCTCCCCAGTGGAGTCGCCAAACTGTCACACCCGGAAATGCGACGCGGATTGGAGCGGGAAAAGAGAAAAGAAGAGAAATCGGCCCGCCGGGCGGAAGGCCGATTTCGGAGGGAGTCGCCACCAAAATTTTAAGGGAAATTTTGGAAAACCGGGAATTGAAAAACAAAAAGGGACAAGGACTAGTCTGCGAATCAGAGTTGGATTCGGGAGTACGATTGTGAGTGGGGAAGGTGTTAGGCACCCCCACAACACCCGTTCCGAAGAACGGTTACCTTAGGTTGATCATGCAATTTTTATGGCTTTTTTCAAATTTATTTTAGTTGCCCTTTTACCATTCGCATGCAAAAATAAATAAATATAAAAATAAGAAAAATGTAAAAATGAAAATAAAAAATGAAAATATGAAAAGTCCTTGAAAAATGAAATAAGAGAAAAATATTATTTATTTACAAAAGTGGACTTGGAAAAATAGATTGGTAAATATCTATTAAATTAAGGAAAAAACACCAAATAAATCAGAAAAATATTTATTTATTTACAAAGGTGGACTTGACCCAGAATTAGAGTCTGGGGCCTACGTACCCTGCGATAGGGATCAAAGTCGACGTAGTTCGGAATAAAAAGCGTGTCACTTGGTTGGTATTTTTTATTATATATATATTTTTTTGAAAAGAGAGGTTTATAGAAAATAATTTGTCTTTCCACAAAGAAAACAATTTTCAGCGTTAGTTGGAGTGTTTTAATTAAAAGACAAATTAATTTCCATTAATTTAATAATAATAATAATAATAAGAATAAATAAATAATAACAATTTTATTTTGATTTGAAAAAGAAATATTTGGAAACAATTTTTTTTTTTTTTTACAGAATAAAACCAACCAACTGGCTCATGTGGTGACTTTATCACTCCCATTAACCCGTTGGTACCTAAGTGTCCACGGTGGCATCACTCGAGACAAAAAGGCACAAGAAGAATTCGAAAGCAAGCAAGTAATTGTTTGTATAGATTATTTTTATTTTATCTTTATTATAAAAATGCCTAAGATGCTTTCAATGCATATTTATTTATTTAAAATGAAAATATTAAGTATAACGTCAAGTATGATCATTATATAAATTTTTGAAGAAAAATAATCAGCATATGTGGTGGCTTTATCACTCACAAGTTACTGATCAGTATTCAAATACCCGCGGTGTTACCACCCGGGGCAAATAAGGGATGAGAGCTCAAATGAAAAGAAGTTTTTTTTTTTTTTTTAATATTTATTTATTTCATTATTATTATTTATTCTTATGAAATTGGAAATAACAGGGTGAATAAAAATTTAAGGAAAATCATTTTGATATGAATTATTTTTATAAAGATGGAAGTGAATAAGATCATTAAGGGAAAGAGTTAAGAAGAACTTGAAGTATCGTTATTACATAAATTCCTAACAATAACCAATATGCGTGACCATTTTATCACTCACAAAATGCTGATTAATATCCAATCTCTTCCGGCGTTACCACTCAAAAATGATACCAATTTGACCTTTTGTTTAAATAATTTCTATTTATTTATTTTGAATTACGAGATAAAAAGGCGATAGGAAAATACCTCTCTCTTTTTTTCTTTGAGCGACTTTTATTTAAACTGTTTCTATTTTCTTATTTATAAAGTACGATCACAAAATTCTCCCTCTTTTCGCAAAAAAAATAAAAATAAGATAATAATAATAATAATAATAATAATAATCATAATCATAATCATAATAATAAAAATGAATAAAATAAAGTAAAATAAAATAAAATTGGAAAAGCAAAATAACATTTTTTTTTTTTTTACAGATTTTTATTACCTTCCTAAAAGTGATAAGGTTATTGTGATCTTAATCTTCACAAAATGGCCCCATCCAGCTGCATAGATAGGACATTCAGCGGGTATGCATATGGGCCAAAGTTTGATCCTCAGATAAAGCATCTAGGCCCAATTTCTAACACCCCAGTCCAGACATACCACTTTGGTCACTCGCAGGCTACACATGTTCAGAAAAACCGTAAAGAAAAAGAAAAAAAAGATTTGACCGAAAGCAACAGGGTTCAGTCCCAAAACTCACGAATCTAAATTTCCACTGATTCTCACTAAGGTTCGCTGAACATTCATTCCTATGACAGATTCACAGAGCAATGAGAGCTTTCAATCAAGACATAGAGTACTAAAATACCAAGTGCCCGGGTGGATTCCTAAACTCAATGTTCTTCAGGACTAATCAATCCCTCCCCAAACATAACCAGGTACATGCAACGTGACCCCACTTAAGTGAAAACAACTTAAACCTCATAAAGCTCAAGTTAATGAAGATGGAGACTATGCCCAGTCAAACAGAAATCCAACAGAAATTGTGATCATGTAAGGGAAAGAACTCAACTACAAAAACAACAGGCTTCAGACCTATCCACGCATATATGATGATTCACAGAGTCATTTGATTACAAGCATCAATGTCAATCATCTACAGAGCCGAATATTCGATCCCAAATTCTCTGACTAAATAACAGACCATGCTCCTAGATTCAATCTCGCATGCTTAACCCAGTAATTGAAACTTCATACTTACAATACGATCTGTTGGAGCCTCCTTGATTACTTCCTCCTGCGAGAGTCCGCGTCCCCTATCCGTGCTTAAGTCTTTGTTTTTCCCTTTGTCTCCACGCTGTCCGAGCTCTCTTCCCCGAAAAATCCCTTGTTTTTCCCTTCAGTTCTTTCTGTCCAGAAAAGAGAACCCCCCCCTCCTTGAATTCCTCCTCCCAGCCCCTTTTATAGGATTCTCGCGGCTGGAAAGAGAAGGAACCCGAGCGTGTGGCCATCCCCTGCCATCGCCTGTCTCTCCCTTTTCCTTTCTTGCACGCTTCCCTCTGTTCCCGTCTGCTTTCGTTCTCCACAGTCTTCTCAGCTCTGCTCATGGCCATCCCTCTCCTTCCTTTTCTCTCGGCCAGTGCTCTCTGACTCCCTCTGATTTCGCGGCGCCCCCCCTCTCCTTTTTTCTTTCTCGCAATCAGCTTTTGGGTCTGCTCCTCGCTTTTCCTTTTCGTGGTCAACGTCTCCTCCGGTGTGATCCCTCCTTTCCCCTCTGCCCGCGGCCAGTCTCCCTCTCACGCCTTGCTCCCACTGAGCCCTAAAGGGCTCCCCCTGTGCCGAGCCCTAAAGGGCTCCCTCTACCTTCGTTCACGAGCCCTCACTTGGGGCTCGTGATGTGGGCTGAAGTATTTCAGCCCAACTTGGGCTGAAATGCTTTAGCCCAAAACTTTTTGTTAAGTTTTTTTTTTGGCCCAATTTTATTTTTATCTTTTTTTTGTTTTGTTGTTTTTTTTTTTTACAACAATTTTTTGTTTGTTTTTTTTTCTTTCATTTTAATTTAATTATTATTATTATTATTATTTTTGTTATTATATATATTTTCCATCTATTATTATTAATTTTTTATTATTTATTATTTTTTTTATATTTATTATTATTATTATTATTATTTTATAAAAATGCCCGGACAAAATGGGGTGTTCACATGTTTCCTCGGTCCGAAACTCAATGTCAAAAAAAATATCATGAGGGGCATTACACTCTCCCCTCCTTATAAAAATTTCGTCCTCGAAATTTCAACTCTTACCTCAAGCAAAAATCTCTGGATACTTCCTCCGCATAGAATCTTCAGTCTCCCACGTGACATCATTGGACATCGAACCGCTCCAAAGGACCTTTACCAATTTTATGGTCTTATTCCTCAACTGTTTCTCTTTTACATCCAAAATTTGCAATGGTGTGACCTCAAAAGTCAGATCCTCTCGTACTTGAACTGCTTCATTATCAATTATATGAGACGGATCCGGATGATACTTCTTGAGTTGAGACACGTGGAAAACATCATGCAATCCAGCAAGACTAGGTGGTAGCGCCACTCGATACGCTACTGGCCCAATTCGTTCCAGAATTTGGTATGGACCCATATACCTTGGAGTGAGCTTCTTGGCTCGAATCGATCTTCCAACACTAGTAGTAGGAGTGACCTTCAAAAACACATGATCCCCAACATCAAACTCCAATGGTCTCCTTCTCCTGTCCGCATAACTCTTTTGCCGACTCTGAGCTGTAAGAAGCTTCTGACGAATACTCTCTATCTTCTGAGAGGTTTGATCCACAATATCTGGGCCCAAAAGACTCCTTTCACCAAGTTCAGTCCAACACAACGGTGACCTGCACTTCCTGCCATACAGCGCTTCATACGGAGCCATTTGCAAACTCGAGTGGAAATTGTTGTTGTAGGCAAATTCAACTAACGGCAGAAACTGATCCCAATTGCCTTTATTCTCTAGAACACATGCCCGTAGCATGTCCTCCAGAGTCTAAATAGTCCTTTCAGTCTGCCCATCAGATTGAGGGTGATAAGCAGTACTGAAACTCAACTTCGTACCCATGGCTTTCTGGAGAGATTTCCAAAACCTGGATATAAACCTTGGATCTCTGTCCGACACGATATTCATCGGGACTCCGTGTAGTCTTACTATCTCATTCACATACAACTGGGCCAACTTCTTCATTGGAATAGTTTCCCGAATTGGAAGAAAATGGGCCGACTTCGTCAACCTGTCCACAATGACCCATATCGCATTGTGTCCTGAAGAGGTCCTCGGTAATCCCATCACAAAATCCATGGAAACGCTATCCCACTTCCACTCCGGAATCTCCAAAGATTGCAACATACCAGCAGGCAATTGGTGCTCAATTTTTACCTTCTAACAAATCAGACATCTTGCCACAAACTCTGCGATGTCCTTTTTCATGCCTGTCCACCAATAACCTCTCTTCAAATCCTGATACATCTTAGTGGTACCTGGATGAATAGTGTACCTGCTCTTATGAGCTTCCTCCAAAATTATTTCTCGCAAGCGCGCAACATTTGGCACACAAATCCTACCCCGGTACCGGATAATACCATCTTCCAGAATATCAAAGTCCTGGGTCTCTGCCATTTCAATTTGTTCCCGAACGCCCAAAAGATATTCGTCCTCCATCTGAGCATAGCAAATGTTCCTCAATAAATCGCTCGATACACTGAGGGAACTCATTACTAATACTCCAGGATGGATATTAATAGATAACTTCATATCTCTCAAGCTTTCAAGCAACTGTTGCTCCCTGATCATCATCATGGCCATATGGATCGACTTTCTGCTCAATGCATCTGCCACAACATTGGCTTTCCCAGGATGATACTTTAGAGCAAACTCATAATCCACAAGAAATTCAATCCAACGCCTTTGCCTCATATTCAACTCTTTCTGATCAAACAAATACTTCAAACTCTTGTGATCACTGAACACCTCAAACTGAGCGCCATAGAGATAATGCCTCCACAATTTCAAGGCAAACACTACAGCTGCTAGCTCAAGGTCATGGGTAGGATAGTTCTCCTCATGAGGCCTCAACTGCCTTGAAGCATACGCCACAACTCTACCTTGCTGCATCAGAACACACCCTAAACCCTTCTTAGAGGCGTCCGTATAAACTGTGAACGGCTCTGACAGGTTAGGGATAATGAGCACTGGGGTGGACGTTAGACAAACCTTCAGCTCCTGGAATGCTCTCTCACACCTGTCATCCCAAATGAAAGATCGATCCTTACGGGTGAGTCTAGTCAATGACATAACAAGCTGAGAGAATCCCTTAATGAACCTCCGGTAATATCCAGCCAATCCCAGAAAACTCCAAATTTCCGTCACCGATTGCGGTCTCTCCCAATTCAACACCGCTTCCACTTTACTAGGGTCTACAGCCACACCTTCTGCAGAAATCACATGACCCAGAAATTTCACCTCCCGTAGCCAAAACTCACACTTACTGAGCTTAGCATACAATTGGTGGTCCCGCAATACTTGCAACACAATCCGAAGATGATGCGCATACTCATCCTCACTCTTAGAGTAAACTAGAATGTCATCAATGAAAACCACCACAAACTTATCCAAATACGGCCGAAACACCCTGTTCATGTAATCCATGAAGATTGCCGGGGCATTTGTCAGCACAAATGGCATTACAAGAAACTCATAATGACCATATCGAGTCCGAAATGCCGTTTTAGGCACATCCTCAGCACGTACTCGCAATTGATGGTATCCCGACCTCAAATCGATTTTAGAGAATACAGAGGCACCTGCCAACTGATCAATCAAGTCTTCAATCCTAGGCAAAGGATATTTATTCTTGATCGTCACTCGGTTCAGCTGCCTGTAATCAATGCACAATCTGAGGCTACCATCCTTCTTTTTGACAAACAATACTGGAGCTCCCCAAGGCGAAACACTAGGTCTGATAAAACCTCGTTTCAATAAATCCTCAATCTGTTTCTTCAACTCCTTCAATTCGGATGGTGCCATTCGATATGGAGCTTTCGAAATAGGACTAGTCCCGGGCACCAAATCAATGGAAAACTCCAGTTCTCGTGGTGGGGGTAAACCAGTAATCTCCTCTGGAAACACATCAGGAAATTCATTCGCAACCGGATATCTTTCGACACCACCTTGTATATCCACATTCACAGAGAAGAAAACCAGAAACCCTTGACATCCTTTCTTCAAATACCTGTCAGCTTGGGCGAAGGACAAACACATATTCTCATCCCCTTTAACACTAGGGATGTTCATTGGCAAGGACACAGTCTTCCGAGCACAGTCGAGAATGGCATTATTCGCTTCTAACCAGTCCATCCTAATTATCACATCAATCTCTTGCAACGGCAAACAAATCAGATCCAGGGTAGTGCTTTGTTGTTCAAAACGAACCACACAATTCAAACAAGCTTGAGCAGTTCTTAATGAAACTCTTGTGGGTGTGGCTACCAACAATTCAAAAGGCAACTCCATTGCCACAATACCCAATCTCCGAGTACAATCAAAAGAAATGAAGGAATGCGATGCACCGGAGTCAAACAAAGCATGAATAGAGTAACCATTGAGTTTAAGTTTACCTCTAATCAAATTAGGCGCTGCATCCGCTTCCTGTCGAGTGATGGCAAAGACTCGTCCGGGCATCGTGGGCCTCCTTGTCGCATCATCACGCCTTGGCTCATGACAACCTCGAGCAATATGTCCTGGTTTCCCACAATTAAAGCAAAACACGCACGGACGATCACCATGACTCAACCCACATTTTGTGCACGGATTTGATGCACTACCAGAACTGTATTGAGATGGAGCGGAGTCCCTTCCTACATACTCATTCTGACTGGAACTCCCTTGTTCAAAGCCACCTTGATAAAAGGGTCCTCTGCCAAACCGACCTCTATTGTGCTGCTCTCTACCAAACCTGCCTCTTCCTCTACCATGACGACCTCGATTATGGCGATCTCTTCCTCCACTAGAACCTGTACTACCACCACTACTACCGCTGCCTGAACCACTTCCCTTACTGATTCCTCCTGTAGGTCCTAGATGAGAAAAGGCCCGAATCATGGAATTCCTTCTATGCTCCTCAGCCTCCTTCATTCGTTTATACAAAGCACGAATCTTCGTACATAAGTCCTCAAAGGACACAAACTCCACCACAGATAAACGCTCCTTAATTTCTGGATGGGCACCCTCAAACAACCTCTGAGCCATCCACCTATCATCGGGATAATTGTTCAGATAAGTGGAGTATCTGGCCAAGTCCAAAAACTGATCAATGTAATCGTCCGCAGACAGATTCCCTTGCTGAAAAGCTAGGAACTCAGCCTCCTTTTGCATCATTAAGGCTGGAGGGACATAATGTGCAAAGAATCGTTCCTTAAATTGTTCCCAAGTCATAGGAGGATTCATCATTTCAATATTCAGGACAATACTCCTCCACCAGCGCTTGGCCTTCTTCTCAAGCTTAAATGCTGCTAGTTGCACCCTTTGCTCTGAGGTGCAATCCATCACGCTGAAAATATTTTCCAATTGCTCTATCCAATTCTCCGCCTGTGACACATCCATAGTACCTTCGAAAGCCGGAGGATTAAACTTCCGAAAGTCCTTCAATTGTGAGGAGATACCCCTTCTTCCAACCCTTGGGGCTCTCTCAGGCTCCACCACCGTTTCGTCCTCTCCTGCATTCAGATCCACAAACATTTCGGCTTCTTCATTCACATCCCCCTGTTCTCGCCTATCCATTCTTTCTTGCAACCTGTTCAACGTTTCTCCCTGAGTATTCACCTGATTACTGAGGCCAGCCAGCATCTCATGCATCTGCCTCATCAGGTCACTATTACTCTGTCTTCCTCTGCGAGACATTCTTCCTACACAAGCAACAACACATTCAATTATATGGTTCTGGACTAGCATTGCAGTGGGAATATAGTCTATGTATTCAAACTTGTGCCAAGTAGTACTTCAAGCAGGAACAATGGCCCAAAACCATTGCTCTGATACCAAAATGTAACATCCATACATAGCCAATCTCAATCATAACATTATCCATTACAAACCATGCTATCCTACTTGGCATAAGATACTAATACAACATACACACGCTACATAGACTATTCCCACGTACACAGCTACTCCCGCGTCTTCTCCGGACTAGTGCCAGAACCGTCACCTGAAAGGTTAGTTTATGGGAGAGGGGGTGAGACAATGTCTCAGTAACCGGGAACAACAACCACACACACATATATATATATATACTGATCCACACAGTCGTGCAATGCAATGCTAATGAATGGTATACATGTTCTCCCTCATACACGGCTAGAACCACGAGCTATCGTCATCATAAGACATTCAATAGATGATTCCCTTCCAACAGTCGGTGAAGACCGATTCCAGGACATCACCAAGCTCACCTTACCCTAATGCAACCGGGCCAATGGTTACACTAGAGTTCGGACCGTGGCTCTCCTTCCCCTGGACCATCACGAATTGATGGTGATTTAGAGAAGGTGCATCTCCAAATCCACAGTCACCTGGCTCTCCCTAGGAGAGGATTTAGTGACAGGGATCTCATATCATATCATATCATGTCCTCTACCGCCTGGCTCTCCCATGGAGAGGATTTAGCGATAGGGATCTTTATCACATCATATCTCATCATCATCACCTCGTCATCCATTTCTCACTATGCAATCATGTGGTGATGATATCAATGTCATGCCAACATGCCTCTACATACATGTATTCGTCTACTATCATATCATATATCATATGGACATGCTAGCATGCAATAGTATGGGGATGCTACACATCATAACATATACAATCATCAAGCCGTGCATACCACGATATGTAGAAAACCGTACACACATACACAATCAATATCGTGGTATGAAAAGGAAAATGCATATACGTACATATACATATCAACATATCATCACATAAAACAAACATCCGGTTACCTTAATTATCGTTACCACACACACACGATTTCCACAAGCTTCCTTGAACTGTCCAGTACGCGTGAACCCCTCTTGATTAGCCAACAACCTTTATCATGTCACAAATCTTCCATTAACACAATATACCAACAAATCAAACATCACAATTCAACCACATTAACCTAACCCAAGGTTCCAACACCCTTTTTATGCATCAATAAGCTCTTAGGGATTACTCAAACACCAAACAACCTCAAACACCTCGGATTCCTAAGAGCCATTACCGAAAACAACCTAGGGTTAAGCTCTAAACACACATAAACCCTTCAAAACTCACATTCAAGCAACAAGAATACCAAAACACATTCCATTAACCTCAAATCACCCATTTCAATCGGTGGATTTCACCCCAACTCGGAAATCCAACCATACAACCGAAAATCCCAAATTTCAACCGAAGAAACTGGAGAGAGAGGAGTAGGGAACGTTTACCAACTTGAATCCAAGCTCCCAATGGACGAGAATCACTCTAGGACACCGAAAATGCCGAACCCTAGCACTGCTCCTCGTCTCTCTGCGTCGCTCCTTTCGTTTTCTTTCTTTCTGTCGCGTCCGACTGATCCGGATTTAAACAATTTTTACGACTCTCGCCGCGGCTCCAACACTCCTCGCCGCGGCTCCACCAAAATTTCCAAAACAACGCCACTGGAAAGCTTCTCGCCGCAGCGGCCCTGCTCCTCGCCGCGGCGTGGAGCTCCTTCAGACTCCCTTGAGCCTTCCTCCGTCTTGTTTCCTCGGTCCTAAACTCAATGTCAAGAAAAATATCATGAGGGGCATTACATAAACCATAACAAAAAATTCGAAGAACTCTCTCTTACTACCTCTTGCAAAATTTTTTCTGAAAAAAAAATAAAGACCACAATTTGAGGAAGTAGATAGACTTGAGAAAAATATGGCCTTTGTCGAGTGCCAAAAGTAGCTTGAAACATCGCAAGGAACTAAAATTGGAAGCTAAAATTCGTTCTCTAAACAGAAACCATTGCTAAATGGTCAAGAAATAAAAAGGGGGAGTGGAGCTTTGAAGATTTACCTCTCTTGTTCTAAGCACAAAGCTTCAACTTGAAAAACTAAAATAGAAGGCTAGAAATTCGTAGAAAACAGCAAGAATGTAGTGGTGACTTTACAGATCGAGGCAAACTCGAAGCTAAAATGGGCAACTGAAGCTAGACTTGAAGCTGAAACAATCTGAAAAAGTCAGATCGAGCTAATCAAAGGTGAGAAGCTGAAAACTAATGGCAAGAAAGGAGAGAAAAAGAAGATCACTGGCGGACGAGAAGGGCTTATCGATGGCTACCACCGATTTTAGCTTGAATGGAGAAAGAAGGAAGAATCATGGCCAAGGTAGAAGAGGAAAATGGAAAGTAAAGCAGAGAATGGTATGGTGCCGTGTAAAGGTTGGGAACGAGACATCAAACAATGGGCACCAGATTGATTTGGGCAAATTTACAAACATGCCATCAATGAATATGATGTTCTCCGTGTTTTGTAGATTTTTTAGAACAAGAACATCCAAAATAGCCCAAAAGTGTTCTCCTATTTCTGTTCTGGAAAACAGATTTTTGTTTTTTAGTTTTTGAAAACATGTTATTAAAAACATATCACCAAATCAGTTTTTAAACACCCCCAAAACAAAAAGTTGTTTCCAAAAAGTGCAATCAAATAGCCCCTAACTTTTCAAGATTTGTATATATAGCTTGATTATTTTATTTTTAACTTTTAGGAAGTTCAAATTATATTTTAAAAGAAATATATTATATTTTAATGTTAAATACATAAATACCATTTTTATGAAGAAAATAGATTAATAAATTAAGGCTTTTTTAAAAAAGTCATTGTGAGATACTAAAAATGTAAAACTTCCTTGAGATTTGTTTGAGAATGTAAAACTTCTCAAATTAACCTCGGCTTTCCAAGAACTTCTAAGTTTTTTTTGGATCGAGTAGCATCAATTGTTCTGCCTACCAAAAAGTTAAACTTCCATTTTTTATTTTTCCCATACCTAGCGACCCCTTAAATTTTTTAAGGGAAAATGACACTTGAGGACCAAGACTTTGAATTAATTCCAGTTTAGGACCATAGAAATCAAAAATACCAAAAAATGACCATAATTTTAAATTAATTAAAAACATAAATATGAAATGACCTAAATGCCCCTGTTAAAACGTTTAACACTCAACATCGGCTTTTTACTACTCTTTTTCATAAATTTGACACTGAACATCCTAAATTTTACACTGAATACAATAAAGAATTCAACTCTCAGAATTTTACACTCATCTTCTACGTTTTACTACTCATATTCCACGATTTGACACTGAAGACCCCTGATTTTACACTGGATAAGTCTCAGAATTTTATACTCAACTTCCATTTTTTATTACTCAACATCTATTTTTTACTACTCTTTTTCATAAATTTTACACTAAACTTCCTCAATTTTATACTCATATTCTAAAATTCTGAGACTTATCCAGTGTAAAATCAGGGGTCTTCAGTGTCAAATTTCCTTAACAATTTTTATTGACAAAATCTAGATAACCCTGGTCTTCAGGAACAACTTAATAATGATTCAAGGGGAAGTATTATTATGTAACAATATAATAATACTCCCTTTATTTTGGAGGATTTGTTAAAACTGATATTTTTAATATATAATAAGTTTGATGATCAACATAACAAAGTTACATTCTAAATTTTTAACTAAGTATTACTCCAACCCAATTTCAATTGTTGACAAAAAAAAAACAAATTTCAGTTTTATTATGCTTATTTTATTGGGTAATTTGTTTTGCTATTATTTAAAATATTGATAGAATAAAAATTACTAAAAAATCCCGGGCGTGGGAGTTCTATATAGTTTTTCTTAAAACCCTTTAATAAATATGTAAGGATTTATACATTTTTTTAAATATTTATAGCTTTTTTTACCGGAACTAAAGATTTAATGTTAAGTCTAATTGTTTTGTAAAACGGCTAATATCTATTATTGGGGTAACAACTTATTGTGTATTAGCAATTATTTATTTTGAATTTTGAGAATAGTTTTTTTGAGAAAGTAAATGACTGATTTTGTACATTTTTAAAGATTTACTCATGACTTATGATATTAATTATTTTCATAAAATAACTTTTATTTATAGAATTTTCATGCTCAACAATTTCTATAATTTATTCTTTTTTTATACTTTATCACCCAGTATCTTGAGGTATCTTGGGTTTATTATCCACCCCAAACTAATCCGAACTATATTGTATATGACCTTACGACAGCTCACGGGTGCTAATGGAAAGACCTCTTTAAAGCCTTAACTTTTTTAACGCTGTTGCATCCCTCAGGAATCAAAACCTTGATTCTAAAAAATGCTAGTCAAATCTCATACTACTTGATCAGACGCCCAATGATTTTCTATGGCTTATTCTCGCACTAAGACATCAACTAATTTTTAACACAATATTTTATATTAATATAATCAATATATATTCGATCTCATTGTTCAAGTTGACTTGTCAAAGCATCAAATGGAGGAAGACACAGAAGTATCTATACTTTCTCTCTCTTTCTTTTTTTGTCTTTATCTGCCCCAGAGATGAATTACCTTTCGGCTTTTGTCCATGAGACAATCTCCCGCTGCCGTGCATATTAATAATTAAATTTAAAACTAAAATATCACACATTCTCTTTAATATGATGTTAGGATTCGATTCCTAACCGATCTTGTAATTGTTTGGGAAATGTTTATATTTTGGAGGGATTAACTTTTCAACCATATAACTGTTCGAGATATTTTTAATGCGTTTGAATAGCCTTCCAAACACATAATAATTATTGTTGATCAATGTAGTTCATCTTTATTCATGAGTATAGGTTCACAATATCTTTTTTTTTTTCTTAACACTAAAGATATACTTAGTTATCAACTAAAAACTAATTTCATTTTACCTCCTCCAACAAAATCTTTTTCATAATCATAGTTTGGGATTGAACCTAAAACTAATTCCTTTGAGATCTAGAGATTACTGAAATTACTTTTGTCTCTTCCAATAAAATTTTATCCACAATCAAATTGAATTCAGGATAACATACTTTAAAAACTCAATTATCTATCAACTATATCAAGAACTTGTTGGTTACTGGACATCAACACTATGTCAACATAGTCTGGTTTAAATCTTAATAAATTTTTAAAGTATTAAAATAGGGTATAAAAAATAAAAGAGTTAGCCATACAAGTTGTAAAAGGTATGTTCACTACAAGGATTCCTACAAAAATAAAGGACCTACCCTAAGTAAGATTAATTTAGACCATGAGATACATTATAGAATGGGGATCCCACATTCTACTAATGTTACATTTTAAAAGTAACTAGTTTAATAAACTATAAAATATATGTCCTTTTTCTTTAAGAATAAATATACAATGATTTTATATGAAATCAACAACGATCTTAAGTAATCTAATTTCATCACGTGAAATAGACCTGATATTTTTAATTTTTTCTTTAAAAAAAAACAACCGAAATGAATGATACAGAGAGCTAATTAGAACTTGAAGTTCTTTATTTTTATTGAGGTATAAGCCAGTATGCCTGAGCTGACTCTCTGATTGCCTTCTTCCTCCTCATCCATTGTATCCCACAGTGGTCTTCCTCTTGTCTCGGGCAAAAACACCACAAACACCCCACTCCACCCTATCACCAATCCAAACACTCCATAGCACCAAAACTTCTGCCTCCTCCCCGCCGCCACCAGCAATGGACTAAAAGCGCCACCCAACACCACCGACTGCCTCGCCATCGCCAAGGCGGAGTTTCGTACGCACGTCGGGAACAACTCCGTCGTATATAACAGATATATATTAAACGCAGTACATGCGTTGAAAAACGAAACCAACTCAAGCCCAATTTGCAGTTTCTCCCATTTCTTCCCTAACTCCACTGCTGAGAGGACGCTGAAAATCCCACTTACGATGGTGAAGAGCCAAACAGCAGTTCTTCTATTGAACTTGTCGATCAGTATGAAGGTTAGAAGAGACGACGGCAGCTCAGATAATGCGTTGAAGGTGACGCTCAGATAGAGATTAAACGACAGCGTTCCGAGACCTAGTGGCATCCCGTAATAAATCAAACCAATGCCTATACCCATCGACATAATAGCTAAGATCCTTCTTGAAGCCCATTGCTTCTGCATCAAGATCTTCAGCGCGGAGAACAAATCCATGTTATTGTTTGAACTTTCTTTGGTGACAGACATTCTAGAGACGGCCAAATTCAATGAACTTTGAGATATTGAAGTGATGCTTTTTAGTGTATTGACGGCTTCCTCTTTCATTCCTCGTACCAGTAGCCACCTAGGAGACTCTTGTACCCGGAATTTTACTAATACACAGTACAGCATTGTCGGGATGGATGTGTATATGTAGAGATTTCTCCAGGAGGAATTTCGGTTCAAGTAAGCCATGGCGGGCAGTGAGAGGAAGCCAAAAGTGGCGATGAAGAATCCGATTACACCCACCTGGCCGCGCCACCGCTTTCCGACAAGCTCAGTGGCGAGGACGAGGGAGGAGGTTCCAATGGTGGCTCTGCCGAGACCAACCAGAGAGAAACTTGAGAGAAGAATAGACCCAAAGGTTGGGAGAAAAGGCGGCGAGGAATGAAGTGAGAGACATTACGAGAGAAGAAAAGAAGAGCATGTTCTTGCGGCCCAAGGAGGTATCAGCGAGTGTGGAAAGAGCAAGTCCGCCGACGAGGCAGCCTACGAAATAAGAGGAGGCCGGGAGCCCCGTAAGCACGGGGTGCTCAGGATTTAATCTCCACTCCGAGATAGTGGAGGAGTATGCGCCGCCATGATGGGTGGGGTAGGACGGGGGCGGTTAAGCATCGGTGAAGACGGTGATGAAAGTCTGCTGGACGTCGAAGATCAAAGCGAAGGAGACGAGAAGGGCTTGGAGGAACTGAGGAGATTGAATTCGGCTAAGCAACGTTCGATTGTGGAGTCGATGGATGGAAGGTGGTTCTCAGGCTGGGGAGGTTCGGACTCGTCGGTGGATTTGGGCGGTGAGAGAAGAGTTGTAGAGGCTGAATCTGCCATTAAGCTTGAAGAGAGTTTGAGGAACTTATGAAGTGCTGATCGGAGAATGGTGGAGAAGGTTTATGTATGCATTTAATGTAATGACTGGGAGTGTACCAAGATTTTGAATGGCACAGAAAGAAAAGTGAAAAATGAGAAAAAAAATTGAGTGATTTAAAATTAAGTTTGATGTAATTTGTGCATGAAGTAGAAATATATATATATATATATATTTCATAATTTCGTAAACGCAATACAGAATCAGGGAGGAGTTCTTTTTATTTCTCTGGAGATGCCTCATCTAGTTTGGGGCCTCTGGCGCATGATAGGGAGGGTGTGGGCTAGTGAGACTGACGTTCGGCTTTGCTTTCATCGTTTCATTCTTTGGTTTTTTTTTTGTCGAGTTTTTCTTCTTAGAACCTTTTGTTTCTAAATTTGCTGCTTGTCCCAGACTGTGTTTCCCTTTTTCCAGTAATGAAGCCTTTTTTTTCTGCTGGTAAAAAACAAACATAGTACAAGGAGACAAAAAACCCAAATTAGTACAAAAAAAACTTTGGAAATTGATAAAACTATTTGTAGATGTAAGCCTATAATTTATAAATATTGTAACTTGTTATAAATTTTACATTAAAAAATGAGCTGTAAAATTTATCAATAGTATGATTTATTACATATTTATATCGTTATATTGTTATTCTAATGTTACAAATGAGCGAATATGTTTAAAAATTTATTTTTGTTTATTAACATAAAACAAAATAACACAATAATCAATTTAAGCAAAAATAATTTTTATAAAAAAAATAAAATATAATAAACTGTTTTATATTAATTAAAAAATTCCAAATTATATATATCTTAAAACATTAATATTAATATTAAGTATAAAATTTGCCCCCACTAACAAAATTTGCTGTATCCATCCCTGCAGGCATTGATGATATAAAATGATTTAAAGAATCCTTTCCCTTTCTTTCTAGTGTGCCCACATGTGATTTAAATGATTTGAATGATTTATTTTGAGTTGTCATATTTATATAATAAAAACAGCCAACCAACTGTGCCCACAAGATTCAGTATAGTTGGCAAGTAGTTGACTTTCTTAAATATAATTTTCAGAGTTCAATTCCTAACTTAATATTTAGCTGTCGATTGTCAAGAGGAAAATTCTCACCTGACTTTATGAAAATTAAAACTTATGCGCGTCTCATATGTTGCATTTTTAAACTACGCCATGCATCGCACATGGCTTCGTGCAAAGTAGTGGGCTCTATATCTGCATATAGATTGTACAAATATTGGGCTTATTTTTTGTCATCCTCTCTCCTTTTTTTAAATCTTTTTAGTAGTCACTGAAAAAATGAGAAAATTAATTTACAAATCCTTATAATTCAATTTCCAATCATGTCCCCATAGTTCAAAATTTTTTAGTCCGTCTTTTTAAAGTTTTCGTCGTCGTGGTTGCTCTTTCTTTTCATAGCTTTTGTTGTCTGAATTCTTGTACTTGTTAAGATTCTTGGTCCCTGATTTAAGAGCTTATTATAGTGAGGGGTATTTTAGTAAATAAGATTCATTTTAATATATTTTTAATTAATAAATATTATTTTTGAACCTTTTATGAATATATGTGTATTCTTTGTTTCTTTCCTTCCCAAACATCCAGCCTCATGCAAAAAATTGCAAAATCCTTAGCACTCTTTGCATCTTTAGATAGAATAGTATGAAAAGAAGAAGTGAGTAGTATCTCTCTCAATGAAACCTTTTCTAATTAAAACGAAAAAAAAAACTTACAATTTTTTTTCTTTGGTGGGTAATAAGACTTATAAGTTAATCAAAAGATAAAATTAAGATGAAATATAATTATAGCCTGTCTGCAGTTGTTGGTCTCCGTGGACCCAGGCCCATAAATAAATTCTCGAGTGAGTGTTTTAAATTCCCTGGGTTCATTGTGCATATTAGTGTTTTTTCTCTTCTTTTTTAACATTAAAAGTATTCCTCAAATAAAAAAGTCCTTTTATACACATGATTAAGAATTAAACTTGAGACAGTATACTTAGAGAATTCAATTATCTACTAATTGTGCTATAATCTTCCTAGTGTATGTATATTAACATTTCAAAAGCATATATAATAATATTGCTTCGTTTTTATTAAATAAAAAAATGTTTTGGGTCGGAGTGCACAAAATGATTAATAGTGAAATTGTCGTAAAGCCCCTAACTCACTTTGTAATTCTGTTTGCCAGGCCAATAAGAAGCATTAAGGAATGAGATATATATCTGGTCTGGTGTTCGTAATAAAACAAATTTATATTTTTTATATTTTATGATAAATTTTTTTTACAAAAGTAATTTAAAATAAAGGATTCGTACAAAAAATAAAGGACCTACCCTAAGTTGATATATATATATATATATATATCACACCATGGTATATCAATGACATCTTTGTTGGGTACATCGGAGTCTCATCCTAAAGTAGAACGTGGTGTTTTGGGGTAGAAGGATCATAATATCCACATGATGTATTGAGTTGTCTAACTAAATTTGAGAGCTGGGTCGGAAATAATAAATATTTTAAAGGAACTCAAATATTTCTCAAGTGACTTATATCTCATGGCATATTGTATCAAACCAGCAAGAGAGATTTTAGTTTCATGTACAGCACCAAATATTTAATATATTCAACAATTTCATAAAAAAAAAAAAAAGGCTAAATGTCATGCTTAGTGAGAAGTGATAGATCGGTTGGGACTTGTTTGAGTCTATTCAACAACAGTCTTATGTTGCTAATGAAGATTGCTCTAGTTGACAAAAATATAACTTATACCCATGAAAAATATGGGTTTGAATTAATTCCATTCAACTCACTTAAACTTTTATTCATCAAATTAACAGAAAAAACCAACGATCATAAGTTGGTTCAAAACCGTACAAAATCTAATTTCATCTCATGAAATAGACCTGATGTTTTTTAACTTTTTTTGGAAAAAAAAAAACCGAAATGAATATACGACAAAGACCTAATTAGAATTTGAAGTCCTTTATTTTTAATTTTTTATTAAGCCAATATATCAGAGCCGACACTCTGTTTACCGCCTTCTTCCTCATCAATTGTATCACACAATGGTCTCCCTTTCGTCTCTGGCAAAAACACCACAAACACCCCACTCAACCCTATCACCAATCCAAACACCCCATAGCACCAAAACTTCTGCCTCCTCCCCGCTGCCACCAGCAATGGACTAAACATGCCAGCCAGCACCACCGCCTGCTTCGCCATCGCCAAGGCAGAGTTCCGTACGCATGTCGGGAACAACTCCGTCGTATATAACAAATGTATGTTAAACGCAGTGCACGCGCTGAAAAACGACACCAGCTCAAACCCAATTTGCATCTTCCCCCACGTCTTCCCTAACTCTATTGCTGATAGTATACTGAAAAGCCCACTTACGGTGGTGAATAGCCATAGAGCACTTCTTCTATTAAACTTGTCGATGAGTATGAAGGTTAGAAGAGCGGACGGTAGCTCAGACAATGCGTTGAAGGTGACGCTCAAATAGAGATTAAACGACAACGTTCCGAGACCTAGTGGCATCCCGTAATAAACCAATCCAATGCCGAAGCCCATTGACATGATAGCTAAGATTCTTCTCGAAGCCCATTGCTTCTGCATCAAGATCTTCAGTGCCGAGTATAAATGCATATTATTGTTCGAACTTTCTTCAGGGTCAGACAATACAGAGACGGCCAAATTCAATGAACTTTGAGATATTGAAGTGATGCTTTTTAGTGTATTGACGGCTTCCTCTTTCATTCCTCGCACGAGGAGCCACCTAGGAGACTCGCGTACGAGGAATTTTACTAATACACAGTACAGCATTGTTGGGATGGATGTGTATATGTAGAGATTTCTCCAGGAGGAATTTCGGTTTAAGTAACCCATGGCGGGGAGTGAGAGGAAGCCGAAAGTGAAGAAGAAGAATCCGGTGACACCCACCTGGCCGCGCCACCGCTTTCCGACAAGCTCAGTGGCGAGGACGAGGGCGGAGTTGCCGATGGTGGCTCTGCCGAAACCAGAGAGAAACTTGAGAGAAGAATAGACCCAAAGGTTGGGAGAAAAGGCGGCGAGGAATGAAGTGAGAGACATTAAGAGAGAAGAAAAGAAGAGCATGTTCTTGCGGCCTAGAGAGGTATCAGCCAGCGTGGATAGGGCAAGTCCGCCGACGAGGCAGCCCGCGAAGAAAGAGGAGGCCGGGAGGCCGGTAAGCATGGCGTCGTCAGGATTTAAGCCCCATTCGGAGATGATGGAGAAGTACTCGCCGCTGTGATGGGCGGGGGAGGAAGGGGGCGGTTGAGCATCGGTGAAGATGGTGATGAAAGTCTGCTGGGAGTCGAAGATGAAAGCGAAGGAGATGAGAAGGGCTTGGAGGAACTGGGAGAGATTGAATTCTGCTAAGCAACGTTCGATTGTGGAGCTGAGAGATGGAAGGTGGTTCTCAGGCTGCTTGGCCTGTTGGAGAAGAGGTGTGGAGGCTGAATCCGCCATTAATATTGGAGAGAGTTTGAGGAACTTGTGAAGTGCTGATGGTAAAGGTCGACAAGGTTTATGTATGCATTGCAGACAGTGATTGGGAGTCTACCAAGATTTTGAATGGGAAGGAACGATAAAAAATGAGAAAAAATCGAGTGATTTTAAATGTTATTTGCAAGAAATGGAAATATTTTTTTTTTCGTAATTTGGTAAACCCAATATTGTATCAGCCTATCAGGTGACAAAACACACCCAAAATAGTACAAAAAATAACTTTGGATCTTTTATAGAGTGAGAAAGTCACAAAACTATATATTTGTATGTGTTATTTATTTTCTTTACTTTTTCATTTCTTTATCACATTATTATATGTCATAACATATTTATTAATTAGATATAGTCTCTATGACTTATGAATATAGTAATTTGTTATAAAATTTATATTAAAAAATGTGCTATATAATTTATCAATAGTATGATTTATTATATATTTATATTGTTATATTGATGCTCTAATGTTACAAATTATATCAAATATATTTAGAAATTTAGTTTTGTTGATTGAAAGCCTTGATAGTATGCTCAATAACATGCAAGCGTGTCCCTAATAATAAGACAGACAACAGTAGTGCTTTCACTTGTGAAGATGGGTTTGTTTCCAGCTTCCCAAAGCTTTCAAAGCCCTGATTAGCCAGTTTGGTATAAAGGAAAAAAGAGAAAATAGGAAAATGAGAAAAAATTTTATTTGGGAAATGTCGTCACATTTCACAAAAATTCAAGTCTCAGATAAAAAAAAATTTGAGTTTCAATTGAAAAAAATTTGAGTCCCAATTGTTGAAAAAAAAAATTTAGTTTTACTTGAAAAAATTCAAATCTCAATTAAAAATATTTGAGTATGACCCAAAATAAAAATAACTGCGATTCCCAAATAATTTTTTTTTACCATTTCCCAATTTTCGGCGCCAATGAATGGGAAATCGAGTACGTACGGCACTCTGTCGCAGTGTTTGGTACACTGAAACTTAATTCTCGTGCCGCTTTTTTCCCCATCAGCATGGCAAAATCGCTCCATTATTGGGCTGGGCCCCATCACTCATTTGAGATTTGCAGTATCCGCTTTCAATTTGAACTGTTTATATTTAAGTTTTTTATTTTAATTTTTTAAAATAATATTTTTTTAATGACAATTATTAAATTGTCTTTATTTTGCATACTACATTTAATAAAATAAAATATTTTTAAAATACAATAATAAAATAAAATTAAACCTACCAATGTGTGCCTGATCAAATGGTAAGGGACTTGATCAACATTTCTCAGAGTCAAGATTTCGATTCCTAAGGGATGCAGCAACATTAAAAAAATTAAGGTCTCAAAGAGGTCTTCCCATCCGTACCCGTAAGTCACCGTAAGATCCTACATATCAGGGTTCGGATTAGTTTAGAGCGGATAATAAACCCAAATATCCGAGGATACCGGGTGATAAAATATAAAATAAAATAAAATTAAACCAGAATTGTTTAATTTTAAGGAGAATTACTGTTCGGAACCAAGATCTCTAGTTTTTTAAATTTCAAGACCAACAAATTGTGAAGTTAGAAAAAGCGACTTCGGTCCTTAAAGAAAATTAAATCAAAATTAACATTACCAAAATATCCTTAATGAAATTCGAAACATAAGTTACAAACTTAAAACAATAAAGTTGCAAAATTGAAAAAAAAGTTGTAAATTCCTAGAGTCACTTTGATGATTAGAATAACAAAGTTGCAGAATTGAAATCTAATTCTTCCATATTAAAATTTGAAACATTAGTTACAAAATTGGAACAAGAAGTTACAAATCTCTAGAGTCACTTTGATGATTATAAAGTTGAAATCTGATTCTTCCGTGTTAAAATTGGAAACATAAATTGTAAAATTAAAAAAACAAAATTGTAAAATTGGAAGAAAAAGTTACAAATCCCTAAAATCACTTTGATGATTATAAAGTTGAAATCTTATTCTTTCATATTAAAATTGGAAACATAAGTTACAAAATTAGAACAACGAAGTTGCAAAATATGAGTAAGAAGTTGCAAATCCCTGAAACCACTTTGATGGTTATAAAATTGAAATATGATTCTTCCATGTTAAAATTTGAAATATTAGTTGTAAAATTAGAATGCGAAAATTTCAAAATGTAAACAAGAAGTTGTAAATCCCTAGAGCCACTTTAATAATTTTAAAATTAAAATTTGATTCTTTAGTGTTAAAATTCGAAACATAAGTTACAAAATTAGAAAAATAAAATTACAAAATTAAAAGAAAAAGTTGCAAATTCCTAGAGTCACTTTGATGATTATAAATTTAAAATATGATTCTTTCGTATTAAAATTGGAAGTATAAGTTGTAAAATTAGAACAATTAAGTTGCAAAATAGGGTGAGGGTATTTTGGCAATGTGAAATTTGATTTAATTTGTTTTAAGGATCTAATGTCTCTTTTTCTAATTTCACAATCTCTTGATCATAAAAATTAAAAAATTGAGAATCTTGATCCTATACAGTAATTTTCCCTTAATTTTAATTTAGATAATCTAAATTTAATATCAGCATGTGCTGGTCCTCATTTGAACGTGCTCTCCATTGGGAAGATGAAATGACAGCGCATCTTGAGGGATGAAAACTGAAATGTCTACTTTGCTCTGAGAGGCATGTAAAACAAATAAGTAATTGCAATAATTGGGGGTAATTTTATTATTTCAAACATATTTTATTTTCATTTTCATGCATACCAAATATGTTCTTAAACTCGCTCACATCCTCATTCTCTTTTCCTATTTTCATTCTATTAAAAATCATACCCACATACCAATCTGGCGGTATATTTTCTGAGTCTTGTTTCACTTTTTTCGTGCATTCTAGAACACTTTTCTTGAGTATGGAATTCCTTCTTCGTCAAATAATCTATAGATTTTTCATTAGCAACTATACACGTTTTTTTCCCGTATTATATGGATTTATGAACTACGTATTTTGCTATAAATTTTATACTTTATATTAATTATATTAGACAAGTTTTTCCATATGTTGTATGAGGTTTTGAGAGATGAGTCATACCCTTTTATAACAAGTGAACTGTGTTGCTTGCTACGTATTTTATTATATTAAATATTGATGATTCTTATATAAGATAAGAAATTAATCGTCCGTTTGCTGATTCAGTAGCAACAGCTATAGTTATCCCCTTATCGGAATCTCAATCGTGTGCCATGTATAAGATTCTCTTCTTAAAATAAAAGATACTCCATAATACTATAATTCACTCAATTTTCTCTGTTTGTGAAATTCTAATATTGGAACTGGCAAAAAAATGCGATATTATAATATTGTCAATAAAATATTATTCAGCAAATTGCACAAATGATTATAAATTTTACCTGCACTGTGACTTTGTAGCATTAATCGATAAGAACAAAAATATTATCTTTTTGGGTACTCTTCTTTTTTCACTCTATTTTTTTCTTTTTTTTTTAGCACTAAGAATATCATCTATCTGACAATCGAAAATTAATTTTTTTGAGACATAAAAATTACCGTGTTGAAAAAAAAAAGAGGTGTAAATGTCACTAAAGTGAGTTTTATTTCTCTTAACATGACTTTTTTAATATACATAATTAGAGATTAAATTCAAAGCAGCATGCTTAAAAAACTCAATTATCTGCTAATGGTGTCAGGGCCTTGTTAATCTATTTTTTCTTTTTTTGTTGAAAAAAAAATAACTCAAGCAATAAGAAAGAAAGAAAAAATTAAAACTAATACAACAGAAACTTTTATGAACCTCGAGTGTTTTTCCAAAGACCTCAAATAGATTCATAAACTAGACAAAGAAGAACCCTAAGTTTATTAAACTTTGGAACCACAAATAAATTAGATAGACATAAAATAGGAAAAATTTAAGATATATCGAACTTGAGACTTGAAACTTATTCGATAAATAAGTAAAATTATTTAAACAAAAAGACTTAAAATTTCTTGTAAAGAAACATGCAAATAGAGCCTAACAATCTTTGAGTTTCTTTCTTGGTCTCCCTCAAGCTATCTCAACTCATGATTGCCACTTTGGACATATACATCCAAAGTGGTGGACAGGTATTGATGATATAAAATGATTTAAAGAATCCTTTCCTTTCCCTTTCTTTCTTGTCTGCCCACATGTGACTTAAATTATTTCTTTTGAGTTGTCATAGTTATATAATAAAAACAGCCAACCCACCATGCCTTACAAATACATCCAACCATGCCATAAGGTTAAACATATTTGGTAGATAATTAGATTTTTTAACTATTATATCTAAAGTTTGGTTCATAGTTGTATATAGAAAATATTTTATTGTGATGGTAAAATCTATTTTTAATAATTTTTATATCTTGAAGGAATTAATTTTCGATTGTCAGTTAAGTAGAGACCAAGAGAAGAGGGGACATGGAGGAGCATGGTCCCCACAAGTTTTTCTATTTTTACTTTATATTACATATGTTTTTCACAAAATTTTTAAATTATATAAAGATTTTAGATAATGTATATTTGGCCACTCTAAAATTTATATTTTATCCTTAAAGTAGATAAAAAAGTTAAAAGTCAATATATACTCCCTCTTTTACTTTGCTAAATAACAACTTCACTTTTTTATATCATATTAGTTATATATTATAATTAATTTCATATTTTAGATACTAGAATTTTTTTTTCAATTAACATATAACTTTTTTCTAATCTCGCCCTTCATAACCAATTCCTCACTTTGTCCTTACTGCCGGGTTATACCTTGAGGATAGAAAAGAAAAAGACAAACTTAATCAGAAAGAAACTTTAAAGCAAACCAGCACAAGTGGCTGATAGCCTCGGTTGGCTGCCGGCTTCATAGCTGAAACTGGCAACGCTGCAACGCCTATGTTTTAGTTATTACTTTAATTCCTTTGGTTGGCTGGGTGTGTGTGTGCGCGTTTTTTTTTTCTTTTTGAGTTAATGGTTTTTCAAATTAATAATTTTTTTCATATACATTTGTTATTATAAATTTATTCTATTTTAATTGAAGAATTTATTTAGATTTAAACTAATTCCAATTGACTCCGATGAGAATTAAAGGTATGACAAACTCTACTAAATTTTTATTAAATTAATGATTTTCTTTCAGTCAATCATACATAAGTTTCTCTAAACATAATTAAAATTAAATTACATATCCTCTTAATTTTTAAAATTAATATAAATATCTATTTTATTTTTAAATTTTATAGGACTATTTTTAATAGATCTCACATGAGTAATTTTTTTTTTTCGCTAAAGAGAAATATCATTCAAAGGAAAAAAAAGTTGCAGTAAAATCCAAGCAAAACAAAAATAAAAACTTATAACCAAAATGAGATAATAGTCAAACCACGGGAGCCTAAAACAAGAGCAAAGATCTCCCCTGAGTTTTATTAAGCCTCATATGTTGTACAAAGTGTTCAAAATCGAATTAAACCAATTAAATGAAACCAAATTAACAAAAACTGATCAAAATCGAATTGAAATCAGGTTTGCTTTAATTCTTGCAATTCTGGAACCGACTTTGATTTAATTTGGTTCTGTTTTAGAGTTTTGAAATTTAAATGAAATTGAACCAGACCTATTATATTTATTTAATATGGTTTCTATTTATAATACCCATTAAAACTCATTAATATTAAGTTTTTTTATTAGTCTTAGTAGTTCATAATATATAACAAGAGATCATAAGTGATGAACCCAACTCTAATTTTTCTTATTATTTGTATTTTTTACGATTATTATGAATATTATAAAAAACATTCATGTTTTTTAAAAATTACAATTACAATTACAAGTATATAGTACTCTTTAAACGTCTAAGTTTAAAAATTATAAGTTTAAAATTTTAATAATTAATTTTGATTCCTTAAAAAATAAATTTGTAAAATTTTTAAAAGTTATTATTATCATCTTACATTTTTTATAACTTATATTTTGTAAATATATTTTGTTAAAATTATAAAAATTTCATTTTATCCCCCTTGTAAAAACTTTTTCATGTTCCCCATTTAAACTTATTTTGTTGCCGAATCACAACTTTAAATACCCTTAGTTACACTGTGTCTAAGAAATAATTTTTAAACTCTCCGTGCATTGCTCATGCCTTTGTGCATAGTAGTGGGGTCTGTATCTGGTTAAAGAATGTAAAAATATTGGGATTGTTTTTGGCCGTCCTCTCTCTTTTTTTAAATCTTTTTAGCAGTCACTGAAAAAATGAGAAAAAAATTAATTTACAAATCCTTATAATTCAACTTTCAATCATGTTCGCCGAAGTTCAAAAATTAGCGAGTCCATGTCTTTTTATAGTTTTCGCCGTCGTGGTTGCTCTCCTTTTCATAGCTTTTGTTGTCTGGAATTTTTGTACTCGTTGGGATTCTCGGGTGCCTTAGCAGTTTATTAAAGCGAGGGGTATTTTAGTAAATAAGATTTATTTTAATATAATTTTTAATTAATAACTATTAATTTTTTAGAATGATCTTTTATGAATATTTCTCTAAAATTAATTGATTAAGCATATGTTTCCATATAAAAGGGAGGTCACTGTAACCAAAATAAAATGAAAAAAGATAATCAAAGTATTTTACTCATTTTTAATTATAAATTAGTAATAAACCCATAAGATATTCCAATAAATTAGTTTTGCAAGATACATTTGATATGAAGAAGATATTTAATAAAACATATATGATAAAATGCATTAATTTTTATCTTGATACAACAACAACAGTATTAACGTTATTCCATTAAATGAGGTTAGTTAATTATATAGATTATACGATATCAATGAGTTCTATAAAAAACTATCTTATCAGATAAATTATTTATCAAGAGGTATCAACTTATAATCTCCCATAGTATTCTTTTTGGTCTTCGACTTTCCCACGTATATAATTATTTCATATTTTATCCATTCTTGTATAATCACATATTCATTTCAATATTTTTATTTCTACTACTCTCACATCTTATGCTGTTGTTGCCATTTCAAATCATAACATTTACTGTCATATAATATTGCTGGCCTTATAGCAGTTCAATAAAATTTCCCTTTAATTTGTATCATAATAAATGTGAAAATTTAGTAAGATATGATAATATATGTTAACATTAATTTTTAGTATGTTAAGCATGAATTCATTCTTATTAGAATCATAATTTGTAAGTATCTACAAGGGTGTATTCAAATCTTGCTGCTGATATAAAGATCTCATCATTAGTGGATAATATCTTTATTAGTGCTCATATGATATAGTAAGATAGGCCTGGAAGATTGTCACATATGTGGATTCAGCAATTGTTTTGGTAGGATTATCCCTTACATTGAATAGGAGATCTTGTGAAAATGTCATGTCGAGCATTCTTTCATTTATACGCACAAATTTTTTGTAATATATACATATTACCTAGTCCACAATTATTTTATATTGGATTAGTTGGTAGTAGTCCCATATTTTTTGTCAAAGTCAAAAAGCTTACATGCTTGTATATTTATTATAAGATAATGGCTGCACAAATTATATTCTATTTTTCATAATATATATATATATATATATATATTCTCTTTGTTTATTTGGGTACAATAGAGAGTATACAGTGAAAGTCTCCCCAAATACAATGACCTACCTTTTGAAAGTGAGTTCAACTTGAGTTTGCGTATGTAATTTGATAATATCTTTCAGGCTTCAATCAAGAGCTTTAAAATAAAACTTGTTTGCCATAAAAGCCTCATCCCATATAATAAATTATGTATGAAATAATAAGTCAACTAGATGAAAGCTCTGTTTTATGTTTTATATTGTATATTGAATCTTCATTTATCATTGATATTTGTAGAATTGAAAATATGTTGTTCTTCCTCCAGTTAGTAATATTAAAGCATTCATGCTGCTTGGTACAATAAAATGTTTTTTTTCAGTAAGCTTGGCACAATAAAATTGTTTGCATGATGTTGGTCTTCGTGGACTCTGGCCCATAAATAAATTCTCGTGTGTGTCTGTGTGGGTTTTTTTTTTTGAACTTGATTCTGGAGTTCGTTGTGCATATTAACGTTTCAGAAGCATAATAATATTGTACCAAAAAAAAAAGAAGCATAATAATATTGCTTCGTTTTCATTATGTAAAAGAAAAAGTGTTTTGGGTCAGAGTTCACAAAATGATTAATGGTTACATGTCTTAAAGCTCATACCTCACTTTGTAATTCTGTTTGCCAGGCCCAATAAGAAGCATTATGTATGGGATGAGATGTCTGGTTGACTTGTACTCGTGTTCGTAATGAAACAAATTTAAATATCGTTTTTATATTTTATGATCAAAATTTTTTATAAAAGTAATTTTAAAATATAAAATTATTATACATATGATTTTTATTTACTACCAATGATTGTGTTTTCAAGAAAATATTTTACATATTATTTTTTCTTGAAAAACCTTTAATAAATATATAAAGATTTATAGTTAAGTCTAATTGCTTTATAAAACTGCTAATATATATTATTGGGATAACAACTTATTGTGGATCAGCATTTATTTATTTTTAATTTTGAGAATAATTTTTTTAAGAAAGTAAATGACTTATTTTGTACATTCTTAGAGATTTACTCATGATTTATATAATATATGACAATGTAACTATTTATTATATCCTTGTAAGTTCCATTAATTATTTTCTTAAAATAATTGACAATCTCCTACTTCCCTGTAGATTTATATTTAAATTTAAAACTAAAATATCACTCACTCTATATTAAAAGATAAATATATACACGCAAATTTGTTCCGCAGAAGATCTTGTTATGCAGAAAAGTCGAAGGCCAAAAAATCATCAAGCATTTATCATAATAATTAGGCACATATTTAATGGGTTTGAACAGCAATCCAAACACAAAATAATTATTATTATTGATGTAGCTCATCCTTATTGATGAGAATGGGATATTTGGATCCTCTAGACATCCACTTTATTTCAACATAATTTGGTTTAAATTTTAATAATTTTTTTTTATTTTGATTATGTTTTTTATTCAAATAAAAATACAAATAGAATAATATTTAGAAGTGAATTTAAAAGAAAATGATGATTTACATTTACACATAAAAAAATAAAAAGATTAAAATCTAAACCATCTATATTTAATTTGAATGATTTGGGAAAGAAAACCCTTTCAAGTGGGGGCAGGGACTCTCCTCCCAAAACTAGAGCTACCTTCCTCATGCTCTCTTCATTTTTTAATTCTTGTTTTTTAAATATTTAAGTTTAAAAAGAAAAAAATAATTTTTTTACAATTATATAACTATAATATTGTATTAATTTTATTTTTTCAGCTTAAATATTATAACATCATCTTTACAATTATATAATTATACAATACGAGAAAAAATTTTAAATAAGATAATATTGCATTGATATATAACTGCATGACCCTGGAGAGATATATTTTATCATCTATAATTTTTAAAATAAAAAAATAAGAAAAATTAATTTTCCTCCGGTTCACCCCCATCCCTTTCAAGGGGCACATACATTTGTTTTATCCTGAATCTGTCGCTGTCTGATTCAACATTTCCATGATAGCTTCTTCTTTACCATTCATGGGAAGCTACGTACGCACTCGGAAGATTCACTTTTCACTAAGAACCAAACAGGCAAATGCAATTCAGGCCAAACTAAAATATAGGCGTCAGCAATATCACAAAATTGATCATAGCCAATAGGAAATTGCCATGTAGAGCCTCCGCATAAAAATCCAAATGCAAAATACCCAATTAGGAATATGAAGGTTAAGTGAATCCATACACTAGTGGACAATATAGTATAGCCCTCAAGATTACGATTGAAGAATGCGTAAATTCAAATGTCAAGCTCAAACTTGAGTAAAGCCAATTCTTTGCCATATACTAGTGATTGGTGCGGGAGAAAATCCGTATAGGAAATTCTCAAAGCTGAGTAAGACCAAACATTGTTTCTGTTGATTGATTATTTGGCCATATATATGTAATGAATTTGAAAATTTCAAAGCTGAAATCTTTACGCGCTGGATTGATTGTTGAAGTTGAAAAGTCCATCCTCTGACGAGTCTGATCATAATGAACAAGAATCAACCAGAGGTGAAACGTGATACATTGGTGATGGAAGATAGAACAACAATCTAGCTAATCAACCAAACATAAACACAACAATGGACAAATGGACCTATATAAAACTACTTGAATAGACCTTTAGTATCAATTTTACACAGTTATGCTTTCCTTTCTCTCCTGTTGATCCGTGGTATCACACAGGGCAATTCCTTTGGTTTCTGACAAGTATAGCATAGAAGAAGCACTGCATAATATAATAACTCCAAATACCCCGTAAGAGAAAAGGTCATTCTTTCTCCCTTCTGATACCAAAAATGGGCTGAATATGGCACCAAACACAATGGCCTGCCTCGCCATCGATGATGTAGTGTTTCTCATACTTGTGGGAAACAGCTCTATTACGTATATGAGAAAGATATTGAAAGCTGAACATACACTGAAGAATGAAACTAGAGCAAGGCCTAGTTTCACTGTTTGGACCTCATTCCCTATCACTGCACAAATCAAACAACAGATCCCACTTGCTATGGAGAAGGCAAGAATTGAAGGCTTTCTTCTGCAGTTATCCAAGAAGTAGGTGGCTATGAAAGCTGGTATTTCCAGTAAGGCATTAAAGACGACACTCAAGTATATGTTGAATCCCAAGTTTCCCACGTTCAAAGGAATCCCAAAATACACCATTCCAAGGCCAAAACCAAGAACCATAACTGCTAGTAGTCGTTTAACAGCCCAACTTGTCACGAATAGTTCTCTAATTGATGAGTAGAGGTTGAGAATTGAAGCACTTTGTTTGGCAGGTACTACCGTTAGTAGGCTTGAAGTTAAAGTTCCACCACCTTCCGTTGAAGCATTAGTGGTCCCTTCGAGTATAGCCATGGCTTCTTTTCCTCGACCATGCATGAGAAGCCACCTAGGAGACTCAGCAACAAAAATATAAGCAACGATGGAGTAGAAAATTCCAGGAGGTGAAGTCCACAGGTAAAGAGACTTCCATGAGGAATCTCTGTTGACATAAGCTATAGCAGGCAAGGATAGAAACCCTGATGTGAACCAAATATATCCAAGGATTACCACTCGAAACCGCCACTCTTTGCGCACTCTCTCTGTCAGTAGAACCAAAGAACATGGCATGATCGAAGAGCGACAAAACCCAATCAGAAACTTTAAAGCAGAGTAAACCCAAACGTTGGTGGAGATGATAATGATGGCCGAAGCAATTGACATGGTTAAACTGGAAAGAAATAGCATGTTCTTCCTTCCAAGAGACGAATCACCAAAGGTGGCGAGAAGAAGCCCACCAATAAAGCTCCCCATGAAGAGGGAAGATTGGGGCAAGCCTATAACGAATGAGCCAGCACATTCAAGGCTCCACTGAGATATGATTGTGTTGGAGGACAGTCCATCCCAAGCCCAAGCAGATCTTGGAAGCTTGCAGATGTTAGAATCTGAGGTACATGTGGTGAGATTGGTGGTAGTACAGTGCCATGCTGGGTGGGCATCTGTGTATATACTGATGAATGATTGTTGTGCGTCAAAGAACATTGCTAGGGACACAAGGATGGTTTGCAGGAGTTGCATCCACCCAAAATTTCCCAGACTTTGCTCTATCATATCATCTAATGATGCAAGTGAAGCTTCCTTCGTTTCTGAATCAGTCTGAGGTAAAGTTTGGATTGGTTCTGCCATTTCTATGAAGTTTTGTTGTTATGATAGTTTCGGTTCTGATGAGAAGGAGAGTGGCTTTTTAGTGCTAGAGAATTTTGAAGTCCTTTTTATTTGACGTCAATTTTGAAGTTTGATGTTGAATAGATGTTTAATTCATCTTAGTGAAAATGACTGCATAGTTTAATTTGTAATATGGGACTAGATATATATTTTTTTCTCAACTTCTTATTGGTATATGGGTCATCATATTGGGTTTTGACTAATTTAGATTGTTATATTCCTAATAAAACTTTTTCAAAAACATTTTCTGTATCCACACAAAATCCGAGATATTGTCGGTAAGTAACCATAATCTTTGCTGCCAAGAGCGACGCTATTATCTCCACTTTTGGATATTAATATTTGTATTGAACTCCACTATATCAATCATTTCAAGTAAGAAAATTGCACCCTACCTAAAAGGTAAGAATGAAATATAGAAGTTGCAAAAGACATGATTGGAAAGTCCTTCATGCATTGTGTCTCTTTCTTAAGCAAGCATCGTGCTGCACAATGCAGTGCAGAGAGACCATGCACGCTTTTTCATCCTCAAATAAAATCACTTAATAAAATCGTTTAATAGTATTATTTTATACATATAATAAATGCATCTAACATATTTTTAAGAAAATTTCATAAATTTTTCCTAAAAATTTTTATGTACCTATGTAAATAATGTATTTTGTTTGTCCCATTTAGAAAAATAATAAATACATAAAAATAAAAGAACATATCTCTCATAGGGATCATAGGAAAAATAATAAAATAAATAAATAATATTCTAGAAGATTATCTCTTAAGAAATGAAAGAGATTTTCTTGGGTTATTTTAAAAGATTTTAAAATTTGAAGATTATCCCTTAATTAAAATATAAAATAAAGAAATAAAAGTAAAAGAAAAAAGGGATATATGGATTATCTATTAAAATTTTATTAACTTCCTTATCTACAAGATTTAAGAAGAGAAAAAAAAATAAAAGAAGAAGGTAAATGAATTAATTTTTTATAGAGTGGGAGAATAGAAAAATAACAATAGCAAAAAATAAATATCTCTAAAGCGAGAGTCAATAATTTTAAAAATTATTAAGAAATTAAGATATTATTATAAATGATCCTTATTTATTTTCAAGATCTTAAAATATTTTAAATTAAAAATTGAATGGCCAGCTCCAGAGTCCAGGGAGATCAATCAAGGAAAACCTGGAGAGCTTGAGGAATGAACAAAGCTATAAAATTTGAGGGAGTTTCATGAATGCATAAGGAGGAGGCTAAGAAAGATAGAATCAGAGAGATCAAGAGAAAATAACTTATTAGGTGTGGGACCCTGTTGCATTTTATGGTCAAATATTGTTGATATATGGTTACAATCAGTTGCGTTGATGTTATGCTGTCGAATTTACTTTCCTACTAGAGTTTGCTATCAAGGATGCCGATGCTTCCATGAGCATATAAAAGAACCGCGAGTAACAAATTTACCATCGATTCAAATAGCTTCTCCTCTTCTAAAAGAGTCATGAGTGATGCTTATACCGTTGCAAATTTAAATAAATTCTTATATCTCCAGAAAAGCTGCAAGTAATTCTTGTACCGTCACGGATTTAAATAGCTTTTTCTTATTTTAAAAGATTTGCAAATAATGGTTTCACCATAAATCTAAATAATTTCTTCTATTTTAAAAAGGACGTAATTCTATAGTTTTTTTAATATATTTTTCAAAAAGTGATATTTTCCCTATCTTAAATCTAAATTCAATTTCAAAAATAAAATCTTTCTTCAACCCCTTTTAAAAATATATTATTTTTAAAATAAGATAAAATAAAACAAAGTCTCTTTTTCAAAAGTACAAAAAATAAAATAATAAAGAATAACTATCAATCCTTAAAAGCCTAAGATAAAAAATATCAACCAATTGACATGTTTTTTATCTAACTATGTGGACTTATATCATATTTTATCACATATAATTTTTAAATTAAAAAAATACATAAAGTTAATTTCTCTGCCACGGTCCACCCCTAGCCCTTTCAAGTGGCTCATACCTCTGTTTTGTCCTGAATTTGTCGCTATCTGATTCAGCATTTCCATGATAGCTTCTTCTTTACCATTCATGGGAAGCTACATATCCACTCGGAAGATTCACTTTTCACTAAGAACCAAACAGGCATAAGGTAATTCAGACCAAACTAAAATATAGGCATCAACAATGTCACAAAATTGATCATAGCCAATAGGAAATTGCCATGTAGATCCTCCCCACAAAAATCTGAATATAAAAAAACCAAATTAGGAATATGAAGGTGAAGTGAACCCATACACTGGTGGACAATATAGCCGTCAAGATTATGATTGAAGAATGCGAAAATTCAAATATCAAGCTCAAACTTGACTAAAGCCAATTCTTTGCCATATACTAGTGATTGGTGAGGAAGAAAATCTGTGTAGGAAGTCCTCAAAGCTGAGTAAGACCAATCACTGTCTGCACTTAAGATTGTCCGTATACTTTTCTAGTCAAATTGGTTGATTATTTGGCCATACATGTGTATTGAATTTGAAAATTTCAAAGCTGAAATCTTTACATGCTGGATTGATAATTGAAGTTGAAAAGTCCATCCTCTGATGAGTCTGATCATAATGAACAAGAATCAACCAGAGGTGAAATGTGATACATTGGTGATGGAAGATAGAACAACAATCTAGCTAATCAACCAAACATAAACACAACAATGGACAAACGAAACTACAAAAAACTACTTGAATAGACCTTTAGTATCAATTTTACACAGTTATGCTTTCCTTTCTCTCCTGTTGATCCATGGTATCACACAGGGCAATTCCTTTGGTTTCTGACAAGTATAGCATAGAAGAAGCACCGCATAATATAATAACTCCAAATACCCCGTAAGAGAAAAGGTCATTCTTTCTCCCTTCTGATACCAAAAATGGGCTGAATATGGCACCAAACACAATGGCCTGCCTCGCCATCGATGATGTAGTGTTTCTCACACTTGTGGGAAACAGCTCTATTACGTATATGAGAAAGATATTGTAAGCTGAACATACACTGAAGAATGAAACTAGAGCAAGGCCTAGTTTCACTGTTTGGACCTCATTCCCTATCACTACACAAATCAAACAACAGATCCCACTTGCTATGGAGAAGGCAAGAATTGAAGGCTTTCTTCTGCAGTTATCCAAGAAGTAGGTGGCTATGAAAGCTGGTATTTCTAGTAAGGCATTAAAGGTAACACTCAAGTATATGTTGAATCCCAAGTTTCCCACGTTCAAAGGCATCCCAAAATACACCATTCCAAGGCCAAAACCAAGAACCATAATTGCTAGTAGTCGTTTAACAGCCCAACTTGTCACAAATAGTTCTCTAATTGATGAGTAGAGGTTGAGAATTGAAGCACTTTGTTTGGCAAGTACTGTTAGTGGGCTTGAAGTTAAAGTTCCACCACCTTCCTTTGAAGCATTAGTGGTCCCTTTGAGTATAGACATGGCTTCTTTTCCTCGACCATGCATGAGAAGCCACCTAGGAGACTCAGTAACAAAAATATAAGCAACGATGGAGTAGAAAATTCCAGGAAGTGAAATCCACAGGTAAATAGACTTCCATGAGGAATCTCTGTTGACATAAGCTATAGCAGGCAAGGACAGAAACCCCAATGTGAAACAAATATATCGGAGGATTACCACTCGAAACCGCCACTCTTTGCGCACTCTCTCTGTCAGCAAAACCATGGAACATGTTACGATGGATGTGCGGCAAAACCCAATCAGAAACTTCAAAGCAGAGTAAACCCAAACGTTGGTGGAGAAGACAGTGATGGCCGAAGCAATTGACATGGTTAAACAGGAAAGAAATAGCATGTTCTTCCTTCCAAGAGACGAATCACCAAAGGTGGCGAGAAGAAACCCACCAATAAAGCACCCCATGAAGAGGGAAGATTGGGGCAAGCCTGTAACGAATGAGCCAGCACATTCAAGGCTCCATTGAGAAATTATTGTGTTGGATGACCTGCCATCCCAAGCCCAAGCAGATCTTGGGAGCTTGCAGATATCAGAATCTGAGGTACATGTGGTGAGATTGGTTGTAGTACAGTGCCATGCTGGGAGGGCATCTGTGTAGATACTGATGAATGATTGTTGTACATCGAAGAACATTGCTAGGGACACAAGGAGGGATTGCAGGAGTTGTGTCCACCCAAAATTTCCCAGACTCTGCTCCATCATATCATCTAAAGATGGCAGTGAAGCTTCCTTCGATTCTGAATCAGACTGAAGTATAGTTTGGATTGGCTCTGCCATTTCTGTGAAGTTTTGTTGTTATGATAGTTTTGGGTTCTGATGAGAACGAGGGTGGCTTTTTAGCGCTGGAGAATTTTGAAGTGCTTTTTATTGGGTCTGAGGTCAGTTTTGAAGTTTGAAGTTGAACAGGTGTTTAATTCATCTTATTGAAAATGTCTGCATAGTTTAATTTATAATTTGGGATGGGACAAGATGTATTTCTTTCCCCTCAACTTTTGTTCATACTTGTATTGGATTCCACACCGCCAATCCGGAAATTACACGCTAACTAAAAGGTAGGAATGAAAAATAAAAATTGCAAAGACATGATCGGAAAGTCCTTCACGCATTGTGTGAAGCATGGTGCTGCACCAGAGAGAGACAAATTGATGGAAGTAGGCAGGTGGCGGTCACCCTCTCCATATAATTTGCATAGTATCCAAAGCACACTTTTTCTTCCTCAAATAAAATTTTATATGTATAAGAAATGCATTAACAAAATTTCCAATTTATTTATCCTAAAAATTTTTATCTACCCACAGTTTCAAATATATTTTCTTGGAAACATGTTTTTTGGCCAGATTTTAAAAACATATTTACTTCTTATATATACTAATTATAAAATAAGAATAGGGGGTTGGTGACTGGGTGGGGCGTGAAGCCAAAATCATTTTTACTTTTTCCCCACGCCACGCGGCAAAACCTTCCCACTTTTTCTCATTCCATTCACTAATGCTACGTACAAAATGAAAATAGAAATGAGATTAAGAATAGGAATGGAAATTTTACAATCTAAATATATATCTAGTGCATCAATTGGAAAATAAAAATATTTATAAATAAAAATAAAAAAATAACTAAATGACATAAATATCTCTTCAAAAACTGTTTAAAAAAATAAATTTATTATTAAATTTTAGTTTCAGGAAAGTAATAACTTTCCTCATCTTTTTTTTAGAAAAGTTGGTTTCCACAAAATAAGAGAAGTAGCTTTCTTAGGAATTTCCTTTCTTGCATACCAAATTTGCTTGAGTAGGAACATTCTTTCTCATTCTCTTTTCAAAAAGCGGCTTCCAACATACCAAACATTAATAACTCCCACCTTTAAATAAATAAATGTTCCCTATTTTCCGCATTATAGGTCATATTTTAAAAAAATTAAAGTATGTTAAATTTAAGTCATTTTGTGATATTAAATATTTATTTTCATATTTACCCTTCATTAAATAATTGTGATGGATAGATATTAAGAAATATATAATTAATATAAGTTATAATTTAATATGAGTAATATTAGAAAATTATCATAAATTTTATAAAGTTTAAGACTTTTAATTGTTTTTCTTAGTACGTATAAATAAATTAAAAGTGATTTATAATAGAGAATATAATAAATAAATAAATATTATTCTATGTAAATCATTTAAATAAATACTATTCTCTCCATTTAATTTGTGCAGTATAGCACACTTTTTCTTCCTCAAATAAAATCATTTAATAGTATCATTATATATATATAATAATGCATCTAACATATTTTTAACAAAATTTCAAATTTATCCTAAAATTTTTTATCTACCCAGATTAATATTTTTCTCCCCAAGCTATTGAAATCAACATGGATGGGAATTATAGGGCTGAAGGTGGAGCAGGAATTACTCCCATTATTTTGTAAAGGTTGTCATTTTAGGGATTTTGAAATTTTTTTCATTACCTGTCACTTTAAAATTTCAATGAAATATTAATTATTTATTTTATTATTTTACTTTTCATTAATAATAAATAGATAACTTAATAAAATATTTAAATTAAGATTATTTTGGTAAACTACTATTAAATTTCACAATATTCTAAATTATTTAATGACTTCTTTAATCTGTGTGAAAAGTCCTAAAATGACAGTTTTTATAGATAGAAAAAATCTTTGTAGAGACCAATAAGGTGATGTGTTGGAATTGCTGAGTTTTGAATGTCAAGCTGGTTCTCCAGTAATGGCGGAGGCATTAGCATTAAAGAAAGGGCTTCAAGTTGCACAACAAAGAAACTTCACACCCGTAACGATAGAATCAGACTGCAAACAACTAGTTCAAGCTACTCAGGGTGGAATCATTTGTCCTAAATGGGCTTCTCCTCAGGAGTTATTGAGGATATTGCACATTTGTGTTCATCAATTCCAAAATGTAATATTATGTGGGTGTCTCATGAGTTTAACAAGGTAGCTGATTATTAGCTTGCTAAGTGTATTATAGGAGGATGAGTACTATTGATTAGGTGTCTAATTCACCATCTTCCTTAGTTTCTGTTCTCAGTAATGACCTTAGATCAAAGGGTATTAGCTAACTTTGTACAAACGTTGATGTGTCTTCCTGTTTATGTATGCATGAAGTTGTGTGTTTGTGGCAAATATATAAATGAAATATATTTTTTGGCTAGATTTTTAGAAACATAATTTATTTCATATATACTAATTATAAAATAAGAATAGGGTGTGGGTGGGGCATGAAGCCACAACACAATTGAGATATTTGACTGCAGACATGAGAATTAATAATATCAGAATAAAAGCAAATAAAATTAAACGAAGGTGTACTGATAAATTCGCGTGAAGTTTCACTAAATCATATAGGTCTCGATGTGTCTTGTTTTTGGTCTTGTTGGCTTGATGAGGTTTCTTATACATACATACATATATATATATATATATATAGTCAAGGATTAAGCTAATGATAATAACCATATTAAGTAGCCTATAGCAGAATTATAGAAACTTTTTATTTATTGAGAGTAATTTTCCCTGCTTGAGAGTTCTAAATGTGGAAAGTTCGAAGAAACTTAAAATATAATGTATATAGTTTTTTAAGTACTTTTTTTTTTTGCTAAGAGTTTTTTAAATACTCAAATCACAGTCTTTTCTTGTTTTGGGTACAAAATCACAGTAGTTGGTCCAACATAAATCATACATTTAATTCCTTGGGTCCTAGCAAAGTGGATCAAATTGCCTTGGGTCAAAGAAGATTCTTGGGCTAGTATTAAGCCTCATAGCCTCATAACACCATGTCACCAAACCATATGGGTCAAAAACATTTTACAATGTTGTACCAAAAAAAGAAAGAAACATATTATAATGGTCAACGAGGCGAGAGGTCTATGTGTGCTTTTGTAAACGTAATGTCCTCCATTATACTTTCGCTTTTGTCACCTTCCCAGAAATATTTACTTTCATTATCTCTGTCTCTTTCTCTAAATCTCTTCTCTTCTTCCTCCAGCATCGTCATCTCCATCTTCATTAACCATTCCTCTTCTAAGCAATTCTGGGACGTGACCACAAATGGGTTCTAGATCATCGCGGTGGCGCCAGACTTGGGCTCCACAGCCATTGACGCCCTTAATGGAAGGTCCTGACCCTGAAATGCAAGAAGAAGGACCCAAAAAGGAGAGCTCCTGGGAAGCCATTAGAGAGTGGTTCAGAGCTCAGAAAGTATCCCCAGGACCCACTTTCTCTTCCTCACACTCATTCTATGGAACCATCCAAGCCAAAATCCAAGACTTGAGGCTCCTGCTCGGTGTCCTAGCCTGCCCCTTAGCTCCAATCCCCTTGACCCACGATCCTGCCCACACCTTTCCCATCAAAGATACCCCATTTGTAAGATCTTTCTCTACATCACACTATCATCTTTTCTCTGCCATACAAACTGATTTGAAGATATATAATGCAATTTTAAACAGGAAAACTCGACAGCCAAGTACATTATACAGCAGTACCTGGCGGCCACCGGGTGTCTGAAACAGCAGAAGGAGGCGAAGAACATGTATGCCACTGGGACGGTGAAGATGATATGCTGCGAAACGGAGATTTCGAAGGGGAAGAACGTCAAGTGTTTGGGGACAAGAAGCAACGACAATGGCTGCTTCGTTCTGTGGCAGATGCTTCCTGGAATGTGGTCGCTGGAATTGGTGGTCGGCGGCCACAAGGTGGTAGCTGGAAGCAATGGCAAGGCTGTGTGGCGACACACGCCGTGGCTGGGTACCAATGCAGCCAGAGGCCCCCAACGGCCACTCCGTCGCATCATTCAGGTAATGAAAATTTTCAGTATGTGATAGTCCAGTAGTTAAGAGTTGAATAAACTTTTTGTTACTTTAGAAAGAAATCATCCTAATTTGCTTGTGAATTTCGTTCATAAATTATCATCATCTCAAGGATACAAATAATTAATAATTATGAACCACGAAGCATTTGAATCAACTGGTAAGAGTTGTTCCAGTTTAACCAGTTTAATCAGAGGTCTCAAGTTCGAGTTCTAGGAATACAATAATATAACTAGTTAGGGGTATCCACCCTTGTGATGTTTATTATGTCTCGATCTGAATTAGTCTAAATTCCATTAAAATTCTCACATATTAAGTGAGACACATCTAAAATATTAGATGTTAACTAAAAAAATTAATGATTCTGTGTAACAGTGTCTTAGGATAAAATATTTCCATTAAATTTAACTTTATCATGACTAAAAAAACATATCATTGAATTATTACATTATGATATATTTCAGACAGAACATTAGCCCTCTAGTTTTAGGTTTTCTTGGGAGCCAAACAGAGTTTGAAAAATGTTACTTTAGTTAATTTGCTATATTTTTTTCTCTTTCTATATGGATCTTTTGATTGGAGGGAGGCTTTATTTGTCAGAATTTGAGGCTTGGGGGGACAAAACCCAATAGTTTAGAGCACTTTTTAGATTTTACAAAACAAAGATAAAGATTGAGGAACAAAATGAAACCCTCGATGAATGTAGGGTATAATTCTCACATGATAAAGTGACCATGATGGAGAAACTGTCGCATGCTTTACCCAACACAGTAACTGTTTTATTATAATGCCTGAAGCTTTAAATGCCATGTGACTGCTTATCTGACATCATCTAAGCTTGTTTGTTTATACATTATGGATCTTGGGATTGCCACCTTAGGTCGATTCCTATTCGTACTCTGTATCATTGTCCTTATCCTTTTGCTTTAACTTTTACTTTTTGCACTTTAACGAATAATCCTCCCTCTCCTTCTGCATTATTGCCCCACCTTTCTTGACCAGTTTTCCTCATTGTCCAGTGCTTTGTTTTCCCTCTTGCACATGAGAAACCCCGAGCTGTTGGTCTCTCTCATAATAATAATAAAGAGAATTTTTCGAAAGAGAGAGAGAGAGGTGTCCTAGTTTCATCCAAGTGGTCTGATTAGATCCTATCATAATAATAATAAAATTGAGTCTTCTTCTCTGTAAGGCAGGATCCAAATTGGATCTAATCTTTTAGTTCAACATATACTGCTAATTATCCTTTTTATGTAAAATTTTGACATGATTTTGAATTGTACAAATTAAAGTTAATTGGACAAACTGTATATAAAGTTATTGGTTGGAATCAATTAACATTCCCCACTGTCAACTTTGGAAGTAATTAGATATTGATATATTGTATTGATAGAACATAAAATTTTGACTCCTGAAATGTAATAAATCAAATATCAAATTAAACAAAATACGTTAGAAACTTTTTTTTTTTTCTTAAGAAATGAATATGGGCTTGGTTTCTCTCCAGGGTTTGGATCCAAAGAGCACAGCGAGCTTATTCACTAATGCAGAATGCTTAGGCGAGAGCAGAATCGGGGACGTTGGATGCTTTGTATTAAAGGCATCCGCAGATCGAGCGGCTGTGATTGAAAGGAGTGAAGGGCACGCAGAGGTAATAAGGCACATATTGTATGGGTATTTTTGTCAAAAGAGTGGGCTTCTCATATACCTTGAGGATTCTCATCTCACAAGGGTCCATGAAACCCTAGATAATGATCCGGTGTACTGGGAGACCACCATAGGTAGTAGCATCGGCGACTACAGAGACGTTGACGGGGTCATGATCGCCCATCAAGGGCGGTCCATCGCGACAGTGTTCCGGTTCGAAGAAATGTCGACGCAACATAGTAGAACCAGAATGGAAGAGCTTTGGACCATTGATGATATTATGTTCGATGTCCCTGGACTCTCAATGGATCATTTCATTCCTCCAGCTGATATATTTCCCAATTCAAACTCTCCATGACAAAATAAAAGTATTTCCCAAATCTTGTGTGTTTAGTAAGTCAGTAAATACACGAAGTGAAATTGGAGAGAAATGGAAGAAGGAAAAAAAGTGGAATTTGAATTCTTTTGGAGTTGAAGTGCTCTTGAAATAATAGAAAGAGAATGATATATATACTAATACGAGTGCGCATATAGAGTTCACTTTCTCTTTACACATTTTTTCTTCTCTCTCCGTCTCTCTCTCATTTTTGAAACATGTTACAAACTTGTAATTTCAAAGGATCTAGCCAGATCAGAGAGAGAGACTTAGTGAAAAGAAAAACAAGACTTCCTGCACACTTCTATTCCCTAGCTTGTATTTAGTTACCATTTTGAATATTGTACACGTACAGTGCAATACTGCATAGGATCAAGAGACATTGAAGGTGATTTTTTAATTTTCCTAATTCTGATTTTGAGAGTGAATTAACTAGTTCTCCTAATTATACAACTTGCATTTTTTACATCAGGATACAGTCATTTTATCATTACATTTTGTAAGCATATGCACTTGTATGTACGTGATCTCTTTTTTCCTTGCTAGCCCTTATCCTACAAAGGAATTCAAATCTTATTACACTGCAATAGAAATAAGAATAGTTGACGTTTATTTTTCATTTTTATTAGCGTTTTAAAAATGATAACTATCCCAGTGCTGATAAAAAATGGGTCTTTAGTTGGTGTTTAAAAAATGCTAAATAAAATGATATTTTAGATGGTGTTTGTGTCAGAAACACCAACTAAAGTAGGTACTTCAGTTGACATTTGTGACACAAACGCCAACTAAAGTGGACTTTAATTGGCGTTTCTAGTGCAAATGCCAACTAAAGTAAATACTTTAGTTAGCGTTTCTAACACAAATGCTAACTAAAATGGACTTTAATTGGCGTTTCTAGTGCAAATGCCAACCAAAGTAAGTACTTTAGTTGGCATTTGTAACACAAAAGCCAACTTTTTAAAAAAAAAAAAAAAGACTTCTATTAGCATTTATTTAAATAAATACCAACAAAAGTCAATATTTTCAAAACAAAAATATATAATTATATATATGTTATAATAAAGAACCCATTGATGAAAAAAAATATATCACATTAAAATTTATACATTTTAACAATTCAACTATAATTCAATTATAATAAAAAAAATTACAATAGAAATGTCAACTATATGAAGTACAAAGTTTGCAAAATTTCTTGAGGCTACCAAAAACATCTTTTGAAGAATTCTTCCACATTGACACTCATCCAATCCATCTCTTTTCTCAAAACACATATCTTTCTGCAGGCACAAAAGCTATTAGTAAAATATCTAGAGCATGTCAGGTAGGAAGGTAACAAATTAATTTACTAAAGGAATAAATGAACATCTAAAAAACAAAGAATAAATGAAAAATTATATATCAGACTTCACCCCAATTATATATCAAACTCACTAAAAATAACTCCAATTATAAGGTTTAATAGATTTATTTACTAGTTCAAACAAGTCAAACAATAAGAAATGGCAACTTTTCATAAAACCAACGTAATTGTGTGCTGAGCATTCCCAAAAGTTGAAGACCCTACATCTTAGACTGAGTTGAGATGTGCAACTGAAAGCAGTAGCATTCAACACTTGAGCTTTCAAACCAATGGTCTGCCCAATGGAGAAAAGTCTTTAGGGCTCAAGGCTCAAGCTTTCTGTACCACAAACCTGACTAACTTTATAAAATTATCGATTCTAAATGAGGGAAAGGAACCTTAAAAAGAACTTCCAGTGACAACATTAGTACCTCATAATTAATCAAGTAGTTTTAAGTACGTGCATACTTAAATTATATCACCAGAAAAAAAAAAATACTAGTAATTGAACAAAATTTATTTATTTTTTGAAATAGATATTTTAAAACTTGACTTTCAAGTAAGAATGCATGAAACTAAAGCAACAAAGTAAAGCTTATGACTGTGTTAAACTAGCAAAAATTAACATGTAGGCAAAACAGGGGAAAAGCGTAGGAGAAAACCATTTTGAGACATAAGCCTGCATACTTAGACGCTGGCTAACATATTATGCAATAGCAGGAAATCAGTGACGTGAGGGAGAGAAGCCAGGAACATAACAATATCAGCGTCCTAAAGAATATTGAACATTATCTTAAAGGTCATGCCACCAGAAAAATTGAGTGAGTCCAGTCTTGCCATTGTAATCCAGTTATATAGCATCAGACAATCTTCTAGTCACAAAATATTGAAAGAACAGAGATCAAAGGGGTTAACAAAACAATATGAACAACATGATTCAACTAATTTATTAAAAAAAGATCACCTGAAGTGAACCAAACACACCAACTAAAACAAGTGAGGGCTGAAATTAGTTAGGAATGGTGCACTAACCATGTCTAACACTCAAGAAAGTATATAATCAAAGGTAATATTTTTTATGTGTGACCATAAAACAACAAGGTATCACTCTTCATAAATAGATTTCAATCTTTATATCTATTTTCAGGATCTGTTACAAGAATACTAGGATCTGTTGTTCCAAGCCACAAAATTGCAATAGTTGAAGATACACTTTTACCTAAGTTGTCATTCAAGAAATATTGATAATAGTATTTTTCATGCTCTTAAAATGTGATTTTATACGCAGCATAATGTGAAGCATGCATACTGCAGTTGACCAAAGAAAAGAAAAGGACATCAAAACTTCATTTCTTGAAAAGTTACATGAACTTTTTCAGATTTATTTATAAACTGATCTCATATAAAGTATAGCCATGTCAGTAATCTCCTCATAATACTGCATGTCTCAAGTGCAACCAGATGTTTATATTGTTTATTGACCCCACTCCCGTTGCCACCCTTGCACCTTACTCCTAAAATGGGCATACTCAAAACTATTTATGTCCGATAACAAATCATCATCCAAAGAGATAAATGTATATGAAGGCCAAGGAATGAGTTTATTCTCTAACACAGCCCCTCATATGAAAATCTTTTGAGTTTGACACATGGACAAGAGGTACAAGCCTATCCATGATTTATGCTAAAACTTTACCACAAATAAGAGAATAGAGGTGGTGAGAATCAAACTCATGATCACTTGGTCAAAGAAGCTCTTATACCATGCTAAGGAGCCACAGAAACAAAAGCTGAAGCTATTAAGTAAAAGCCTAGAAATGACTTCTATCTCTAATAAGGTCCAAGATGTCTTTGACAGTTTGACTGGGTGCAAGACTTTGGAGTTTAATCATATTATTTCAGTCACTTATCCAAGTTTATGACCTCTATAATTATAACAAAAATTAGACAGACGATGGACACGAAAATGTCATGAATTCACATAATTGCAAATTCAACTCCATCTGCAGCTTCAGAAAGTGTAAACCACTTAATCGACTCCCTTCAAGTTGCAACAAAAAAAAAAAGAAGATATATTTATAGAATAAAGAGAGACTAAGCTGTCATACCAGTCTTTTTCCAACCTAACTCCACCAAAGGGCTCGAGCCTTGCTCCTGTAGGCTTTCTGCCAACATATTCCACAATTAATAGCTTATAAGTGCAAGATCCCACTTTTCACTCCCTGGTGTTTTGTGTACCATCCATAGAGACCCCTTCCCTAAAACCAATTCAAATTCCAAAAGAAAAGAGAAGAGATTCTACAGTCAATTGAAGTTCAGATAAGGCTCATTTTATTTTAGCACAACAAAAGACTTGACCTCAGGTAGATAAAGTGACCCCATTACTGAAAAAATATTAGATTTCAGAATTATATAATACCATATAAAGAAACTACTTAGGAAAAAAAATCACAGTGGCTTACCTTTTTTCCTTGGTCCCTAATGTCAACAATATTACTGTAAACACCTTAAGCTTCTGAAGAACAAAAAGAATTAGAAATTGTAAAAATGATAAATTCATTATGTAGCTACATTAACAATTCAGTTCAAACCCATATGTCATGTCATTGATTAATAAGGTAAGTGAAGCCGTCAAGGCAATTTGCTAACTCAATATTGCAACAGACAACCTATCGACTTTGAGAGTAAAAATACCATCTTACAAGAATAAAATCCAAAGTTTCGATGCTTTCTTTGTTTCACAGATGACTACCAATAAACCCATTTCCAGTATGCATCAGAGCAATTCCATTCTTGCCCATGCAGCCACGCTCCTTTTGGCTCATTTTTTAGGTAAAAAACTAAGATGTTTGATATAGAAAGAATTATGACACGTGCAAACACATTTTTAAGAGATCAATGATGTAGTGCGAAGTTATCAAGAATGTTCACATGTTCTATTTTTATTGATAGTAAACACCTAACGTGAGCAGGACGCCCCAGTAAAACAAACCGATTAATTCCACAAATATAAAAATCTGAGAATATAAAACAAACCCATTTCCAAAAATTAAAAATATTACCTCTCTGTGTCGGCTAAGAGATCCAACTCGATCAGCCAGTGGAGACAAACAAGGGTGAAACAACTGCGGAGGCTGTGAGAGAAGAAAATGCAGTGACTTCGGACGACGGCGAGTCTAATAGAGAGCCAGGACGGAGTACGGGGTGGGCTTGGTGGTGAGCTTTGACGGAGCACATGGTGGAAGGACAGAGCTGGGGCACGGGGGATGAAGGAGGTTGAGGATGAACGGTGACTTGGGTTCGCAGCGATGTAGGCATCTATTGCTCGCGGTGGGAGGGGATGGGGAAAGATGGCGTTAGAGGGTTTGAGAGGACTTGACGCGGGGTTTTGAAAACTGAAATTGAGAATGAAATTTTCGAGGGAGGAAATGAGGATTAGAAGGAAACAAAAAAAAAAATAAGGGATGGCGTTTGTACTGAAAACGCCATCTAATGTAAAAAAAGGCAGACGTTATCAATATACTCCCTTCCCTTCTCTTACATCCCTTCATTTTAAAATATAAGGGATACATTAAGTTTGTCTAATATATTTAATAATTTTTTTTAAAATACTCCTAATTAAGATAATATATTTTTAATATAATTTATTTATATTAATTGTATAATGGAAGAGTTATTAACATTAAATAAATATATTTTTGGAAACTAATTTATATTTCTCATAAATTTATTATTTTTCTTGATCAGTGTAATTTTATCTCTTGTCCCTTATATTAAAAAATAGAGAAAATAAATGCCAACTTTTTTCCACATGTGGCCCAGCATTTCTTAAATAAGCGCTAACCTTTTTTTCCATTTTAATTAGTGTTTTCAAAATAAATGTCAACTTTTGTTCCCACTTTATTTTAGTGGACATTTTTTAAAGAAATGCTAACTATTAAACATAGTGTTAGTTGCCATTTCTATTAAAATGCCAACTAATATTTTTAAAGTTATATTTTTTATTTTAAAAAATTTTACTTAGCATTTTTTATTGGAAACGCCAACTAATATTTTTTATTTTTTAATTTTTAAAACTTTTACTTAGCGTTTGTTATATAAACGCCAACTAAAGTAAATTTTAGTTGGCATTTCTAAAAGAAACACCAACTATTAAGCGTCATAATATTTCATAATTGACGTAGTGTTGCTAATATGAGAATTTTATTAGTGAATAATTTGTAAATAACTTTATAAGTATTCTTTAATCATTAAGGCTTACTATGACCTTAGTCATGAGATATCAAAACCTAACTCATCTAAAAGTTTTAATTTAAGGAAAAAAGATAAAAATGAGTAAACAAAGGATAAGATGTTAAATTTAATCAAACGGCCAAGAAAGGAACAATTTAATGTAAACATAAAAAATGTGTGTACTCAAATTATGAAATAATTAATGGAAAATGATGTCCAGACCATAATCCAAGAATGAATTAAGTACTCCACCCTTTTCAAAATATATTTAGGAGAAAATTTTTGTTTCATTTTATATGTCCATTTAAAAGTTCAACATAGCATTTAAAAGTTTAATGCATCATTTATTAATAGAAAATTTGAAAATGTAAAAAAAAATTATGATATATTAATAGTTTTTTTTAATTTCTGTGTTAAAACCTCAATGAGACTTATATTTTAAAATGGAGATAGTAATTCACTTTATCTTTAATTAGAGAGTATTATAACTAGTAGCCAAAATAGAGGTTACTGCACTTTCCATCTCATTTTATCTATTATTTTAAAAAATTTTATATGTCCCAATTTATCTATTATTTTACATTATCAATGAAATATTATTAATTACTTTTGTTACTATTTTACCATTCATTAAAAATATTAATAGGTAGAGCACAAGTTATTACTTCTGTTTTTTAATATAAGAGGCATTTGGGGACCTATTTTATTTTAAAATATAACGGACAAATAATAATTTTCTAATGTATTTAATTTTTTTTCCAAAAATATTCCTAATTACAATTCATTCTCATTAATTATATAATAAAAGTTATTAATATTAAATGAATGTATTTTTGGAAACTATTTTATATTTTTTTAACAAATTTAATTATTTCAGCTACTTTTCTTTTTTTTATATGGTTTAACTATTTGTTCATTATATTAAAAAACGAAGAAAGTACCTTTTAATATTTAATTTGAAGATATTTTGATAAAATATCATTGAATTTTACTATAATTAATTTTTTTTATTTATTTAAAAATTATTAAAATAACAAATAAAATAGAAGGATGAGTATGTCTAATTAAAGTTGTTGGAATGAGGGAAAGTTAAATGTCAAAACTTGGAAATGTACATATAAAAATTATTTATGTTTTTCATACATTATTGAATTACAAAAGAGCTTGTGAGTCCTCCTATTTATAATTTATAAATAATATAAATTGTTATAAATTTTATCATTATATATGTTGACATTTATTGTATTATATATTAAATATTGAATTATATACATGGAATATATTGAATAATGACATATTGATCAATTCTATTTTTTTTTTATCAACACTCTCTTTTCTCTCTGTCCCTCCTATAAATGATGGCATTTTTCACAAAGTAATATGTTTTGGTTTGTAGAATCAATTTGTGGGAATAAGAATAAAAATGAGGATGAAAATGGGAATGAGTTTTTTTTTTTTCTAGAAAGGAAATCTTTAAATTAAAATGGAAAGGAGTAGTCCACAAAAAGCAACAATAAAACAAACAAACAAGAAGAACTCAAGCCAATATATACGTACATCAACAAAAGAAAAATCAGATCTAAGAATGGAGAAAAGAGAAGGAAGGGGATGCAGATCCCAAACAAAAGAACTCTCCCTCTTAATTTGCAGCATAACTAGCAAGCTAATGGGCTGCCATGTTAGTTCTCTGCGTACACCAACGGAAAGAGCACTTGGGAAGTAACGTGCTTAAGCATATCCTCAGTAAGTGTACTGCTACACCAATCTAGCCTTGAAGAATGATCATTAATAGCTGATATGAGTGGCAAGTTGCTATATTCAAAGATGATATCCAAAAACTTGTTCGTCACCTTGCGTACTGCAAGACCATGGGTTGTGAAAAATATTATAGCAATAAATAGAATATCGTTCCTATAAGAATTTTGTTTCAAAACTCGGTTTAGTATTAATTATTATATTTTTATTTAATTCAAACAACATAAATAACTAAAGAGCAAAAACACAAATAAATTAAATACATAAAAGTTAGATATTAGTTGTGATCAATATAGGATTATTGTTGCTAAACTTATTTCATAGCATATAAATTACCTACTCTTAATTGCTTATAATGGTATTAATGCTAATCTATGATTCAATTTTAACTATAAGAGCTATCTCAAGTCTCAAATAAGTGTCTAATTTAGTTAATTACGTAATCTCTCATGAAATTAACAAAATCCCCATTCCTACAAATTAACCTTTTTATGTCCATTATTTATATCTATTAAAAAAAATAGATATAAAAAATTAACCAGTAACATTTTTATAAATAAATTTGTAAGTTTTAGATTATCTATATCCATTTTTAAACAAATAGACATAAAAAATTTATCAGTTATGTTTGTTTTATTAAAAACAGATGTAAGCTCTTTTTCTTATCAATTAGAGGTACGGCCCCGCCCGCGTGAAGTCTCGATGTGTTTAAAATGACACTTCTATGATTAAATAATAGCACTACACACATTATACGTTCCCAAAAATTATTCTACATTAGCCTATGAGTGAATTGAAGATATAGAGAACTATGTCATTTATAGTATGGAACTATTAAATCTATGGGTGGAAAGTTTAGGTTGACTTTTGTTTTAAAGCTTACAGTATGTTATTGCAAATTTTCAAAAGAAAATCTGTAGGGCGTCATAAGTTGCACTATCAATAGGCAATAGCATGAACGAAAACATCCAGTTGTGTTACTGTGTGTAAGATGAAAGAAAATGCTTACATAGCACATTATAAGTGAATTTTTATATTTATTCTCTTAAATAGTGAGATGAAATATAAAATTTCTTAATTTTATTATTTAAGAATTATGTCGGGTGGAGTCATTTTATTACAAACAAAGATTTCTTATCCTTTTTTTTTTTGGGTAAAGATTTCTTATCCATTTTTAGTATTTACTAAACTATTTCTTATCATTTTTCTATTTTTTTCCCTATTAATTTGACTTGAAATTTTAGTGACTTCTTAATGCACGAATATTATTTACATAAAAAAACTAAATGTAGTTTTTGATGGATCATACATATGGATATATATTATGCTGAAAAATAATAATATAGGTACATGGTTAATATAGAGCTCATAATATAAATTTTCTCATGTTTAGTATATGGGAACCTTTTTTCAAGTGAGACCAAGTCCCTCTCATTTGTAGGAGGGTCCTTTGCACTAATAATGCCATGATTTCCATGGAAAACTTGTGGTTTGGACAAAAATGTTTTTCAATAAGCTTTGTATATTTCCCATTTTTTCCTTGGCCTAGTATATATTTAGAAATAAATCTATCGCTTTACTTATGTATACTTGAAAGATAAAGATTTCTCCAAAGTAACTTAAGTTATTCAAGTGAAAATATTATCATTTTCACTATGTAACTGAACTGTAATTTTATATTCAACTGGAAACATTATTGCCTTAGTTCATGGTAAAAGAGCCCATGACATTTTTTGCCGAATAAAAGAGTCCATGGTGAAACAATAGAATTTTAGTCTAAATGAGAGAAAGCCCATGAGAGGAAAAAGTGGAGAGCAAGGGGAAAATAAAAAGCATGGACAGTTTTTAAATCACATATAAATGTCAATATTATCTCCTATCTCTACAAAAATCAATGTTAAATATTCCCAGCCATTTCTATACTATCAATTATTTTTACACTATAATACAACCATTTGTACATCAGCTTTATATATATACACACACACTTCAATGAACTTTCGGGCAGAATTTTGAAGTTTCTAAAATTATAAGTCATTAACGTTTTTCCTCCAGACAACTTTAAATCCATTCTATTAATGTTATTATTGTTGTTATTGTTGTGCGAAGAAAGAAATAGCCAGGAGAGAATAGAGTATGCAACTGCTATTGTGAAACAGTTTTTTTCATGCAACATTAAAGACATTAAAAGGCAAAGGCAGACCAAAAAGCCTAAATTGATAAAGAGACAGAGGAGAGAGTCTAAACTGATACTTTTCACTGATAAATGAAACATTTAATTAAAAAGTGCCTTGACGAAGCTCCAAATCTAACTCTTCCTCTGTACCTGCATATGCCTGCGTACCGAGTTTTGACGTAAGGTTGTTGCTCTCGTCTCCAATATCGTGCAAATAATTAAGGCCTCGCTTCGGTGCTGGTTGATGTGCAGAAATTCACTGTGCTGTTCTCTTGAATCCTAAGCCTTGTGTTTTGAGGGCTGAAAAATGGCATTTCAAGAAAAGCTTTGCCAGGACGATCCATTGAAGTGAAGGGAGACGAGTAAGACAATGCAGTAGTGATGCTGGTTTTTTTATGTTTATAATCAAAGGACGGCAGCTCCCATGGGGCTTTTTCAGGCTCATTTGTGGAGGTGAAAAAGGGTGGAAAAGAGAAAGCACGAGAAGACTTACAAGGTGAAGATTGATGTGTGGAGTCACCGATCATAATGCTGTGACGGACAACGAAGCTGTTGGAGCAAGCAGTCCACGCTGCATGTACCTACTCATCATGGCCGGTGTCAACTTAAATTTTGCTCTTGTATGTGAACTCATATGTCCTCCCAAGGCCTATCCCGATTTGAATTCCTTCTTGCAAACATTATAGGGTAGATCGTGATAGAGGATAAGGCCTCAAATGAGAGTTGTTTTAGAGCCATACGTCCTCCCAAGGCCATGTTTACCATCACGGGATCACCAAAGGAGGATGAAAAGTAAGACCAAAGCAAAACAAACCATTTCAGGAGGGGAAAAATGATAAAAGGACCTAGCTGCTCACAAATTACATTAATCAAAATCGTAGGGGCAATTTATAGGGCCTATATACATACATCTGTGAGTCAACCAACCTATAGACCTTGAGCAAATTAGTGTTCTATACCCCACTATTTTTCATGATCAGAAGAATGACTAAACAAAGAACCAAGAAAATGTTTCACCCTAAATGATAAGAAATATTCAAAAGCATGCTCCACTAATAACAGGATTGAGAAACAGAAATTCCACTTGCTTCTCAAAAGTTTTTGCATCACATTTCACATTTGAACCTCAAATATAATGGAAACTTACTTCCACAGTCAGCTTCTGCAGTCTTACGGGCAAGCTCCCAAGAATAAGAGTTTACTGAAATCTCAACCTGGAGCTAAAAAATAAAAAAATACAGTTGTAAAGAGGTCAAAAGCAACACTGTAGTAACATACCCCAATCACAAAACTATTATAGCATCTCCCCACACAGTTTTAAAGAACACCTTAATAAGTCCCTACCAATTCTCAATTTACATGAATTATAAAATTTGTCATAAAACAAAAATGGAGGAAAATACCCAGATAAGCAGACAACATTAGCATTGTGAAATTGCAAGAAACAAAAGAAACAAAAATATTTTTTTAATGGAAATATAATATAGGGGTCAAGGATCATAGTTTCTAGGACTTCAACATCCATCCTTGCTACTAATCGCATGCACTCCAATTAAGATCTTTGGTTTTGAAGTCTAAAATTGGCATAAATCAGATTTCTCATGACTCCATCAAAGTGACATGGTAAGTAAGTACACTGCATGTCGCTATCTCGGCGGGAAGCAGTTCAAAATGAGGAGAGAAAAGCAAGATTCGAACCAAAATATACCAAGATAAAAAACTACTGTTTTTGAAGGTAAACACTTTTGATTCAATGGGATTTGTGGGAGAAAAGTTAGAATTGATAAATTTATTCTCACCATTTTCCCTAGTTTAGTAGAAAGACTTCACAGAAATCAATGAGCAATCAACTTATCTTCCAAGTTTTTCCTTTTTTACTTTGAATAAACACCCTTTTGGTTATTTTAAGCAAATTAGTTTCCTTCTTCAGTTGTATTTCTGCCCAAAAGAAAAGTTTTAAGAGACATAAAGCTAACCCGTTCATGGTCGTTGAATAAAAATTTCTGAACCAAGACATTCAGTAAAACCAAAATAGAGAGTAAACTTAGTAACATAACATCTGTCGAACCAATATGTTACGACAACAGCTAGGCCTTTTAAGTTACATAATCATGTTTGCGAACCCATATGCTAGCAAAAAGTGCAAAGAAAATTAAGTTATTAAATATAAACTGATCTTTACAATCCTAGAACAATGTATTTGCCAATCACATTATCACCATCAAGGATTCTGACTTTTGAATCAGCACTGGTAACCAAAACTTTGCCAGGAACTTGTGGATGAAAATGAAATAAATTACACAATCAATTAATCATAGCAATAGACTTGAGAATCATATATTTAAAAAAAATCACAAAATGAACTGAGAAGAAGAACCAAAAGACTGTTGAGGAATGCACAAGATTATCATTCAGATGCTTCCATCCCAAAATTCAAAAAATTGACTTAAACGAAACTTTTCCAAGAATAAATATCTAACAACAAACCACTTCAATTACAAAGCCTTCAAAACTTAGAAAGTCGAAGGTATTAACAGAGAAGCTCCAGGAAAGCACAGTATTTTCCACTGAAGAAAAATAACACAGCAATAAAGCTCAAGCTAAGAAGAAAGAAGAACTGAAGAAGCTGACTTACAGGATCGATTAAGACGGGATTGAATGGGAGAAGGGAGGGGATCCTTTTCCTCTTTTCGTTCTGTCCTTCAATTTCAATTTCGCCGCTTCTGTTCAAGATCTCCGACACTTTAATTTCAATTTCAATGACGCAACCTCCGCATGCAAATATTCCAACATGTTCGAATGCAGAGGTGGAACCTCCCTGTGATGGTGAATCAAAGAGAATTAAAGAAGAAAAAGGTAAAAAGAGAATCAAAGAAGACTCTGGCCGAACCCATGAAAAACCAATCGGTGAATCTCACTCCAAATTGCGATCAACCTCTCTCAGGCAACGAAATAAAATCACTAATTAAGATTGACAACCCATAATAGAAAATCAGAATTCGACAATAAATCTCGGGAACATGGATTTGGCAACCGATGATTGAGCGATTAAGTGAGAGAGAACAGCGCATGAAAGAGTCTAAATGATAGAGGAAGAAAGGAGAATGAAAGGAGAAGATGAAAGGAAGGAGAAGAAGATGAAGAGAGAGAGAGAAGGGAAAGAAATACTAAAAATGCGTGCCTGACCCTGCTAAATTGATTTAGGCTGTAATCATAAACCATAAGCTTTGGACATATGCGATAAAATTATGGAGGTGCCATTTGGGAGGCTTGCGTTGTAAACCATGTGCTTTGGAAATATCCAAAGAAAATTTATGCAGACACCATTTGGGAAGATGTGCCATTTGGAAATCTGCGGAAGGAAATTACGGAAGGATGCTCAACAGTGTTGGGAACTGTATTAGAAACAGTTGAGAACAGTGATATCTACAGTGCTTCTTGCGGAAGCTTTTATCTTTTTGATTGATGATTATTTTTTTGTAAAATTTTTTAAACTTACGTCTGTTTTGACGTAAGCCACTTTTTTAATAATATTTTTTTTTTTTTAACAAAAACTGATTGTTCCTTCTCTTTCCTTACTCGTCGACATTTTCTTCTAGGAAAACACAGTTCTTGCCACCGTCAGTCTCCTTCACCACTCAAACCCCATTTCCAGCTAACTCAACCTTCCTTCACACCATTTCCTTCCCATTTTCAGCTAACTCACCACCTCTCTCGCTGTTTACGACCTATCCACCTGCTCATTTTCAGATTTTGGCCTATCCTCTTCGAACCCTTACCTGTGCCATCGTTCCCCTCTCATCTTTGAACCCGTGGTTGAGTGGTCATTGTTCGTACTTGAGCTCCGTTGTCTCCCTCATCGTTGTTTGTGCTTGAGTGGTTGTCCTCGGTGGTGATCTCAGTTTCTTAGCAAGCATGGTCATTCCTTGTTCTTGGTGGCGTTTTCAGTTAGGTGAGTTTTTGTTTTAAGTGGGTGCTTGTACATTTGAGAGACTTGTAAAGCTTGAATGATTTTGAATGTTGCTTGGATAAAGAACTACATTATATGGAGCTTTATTTTCAGTATAAGTAGCTTAATTTTTTGTCATAGTTGTTATTGCACATAAGGTGTTTGTTGAAATGATCGAGTGACAGAGAATCATGGTCGTTTATGTGCTTGGTTTTGATCTCTATTTTCGCAGAGGCAAACTGATTCATGGAGTAAAAATTAGTCGTATTTTTTTTCTTCTCAATTATAGTTTGAACATTGAAGAAATTAATGTAGAACAAAAAAACTGCAGAACATGCAGTTTGTAGCTTTGGTGATGGATGGTTCGTTTCTCATTGAAGGTACCAGTGTATACATTTTAGTTTGATCTAGTGCATTTTCTGCTTTCTTTTTTAGTGCTTTCTCTCTTTTAAAGTTTATATTTTGGATAAGTGCAAATTGGTACTAGAATTTGTTTTGCAGATTTATGCATAATAAGATTCATATTCTAATTTTTTCGCTCACTTTGTGAAGGTGGAAGCTTATGACAAACTTAACTCTGAAATGAGAAAAAAATTGAAATAGTATAGAAACTATTTCTTTTTCTATCATTGCAAGTTATTCTTCATTGCTAATGTCATATGAGTATGTTATATTCCTCAATTTGTGTAGATGATTGAATATTGTTTGGAGTCAAGTGAAGAACAATATGGAGTCTGAAGAAGAAACCATAGTTAGTATATTATTACTAATTACTTGTACACATGGATTGCGTCCTTTTCTTGTGCTTTCGGTTGTTTTATGATCTTTGGTAATCAATATGAAATTAATTGTTGCTTCATAATGTCAAGCAGAAGATAAAAAGGCATTAAAGCTGTTATTGAGATTGAAAATCCTAACTTAGTAGAACTGAAGACCTTGAAAGGTAGAGATATTGATAAGAGTTCATCTCCCCTTTTTCTTTTAATAATTATCCTTGAGTAAACATATCTATTGTAATTGTTTTCTTATGGGGAAAATAATGCTACTTTCTTGCTGAAGCAGGTTGGGTAAACAGCCGAGCTTTCAAGGCATGAAAGGTTTGTTACTTTTGACTTGTTAATTGGTTTGAAGAGTGTGCTTTTTATACATTTGAAGAGGGCATTTTTTTTTTCGGTTAATGAGGGAGAGAATACTCTTTATGGTCTATGTTCTTGAGACAAGTTATTCTTCATTGTTAATTACTTTTGACTTGTTAATTGATCTAGGTACTATATAAAATGTTTAGCTGAGAGAAATGGACGTTTTTCTTTTGTGTCCTTTGTATGATTTGACTCATACCATTTTATTTTCTTTTGTGTACTTGTCTACGTGGCAGGTAGCAGGTAAAAGTGTATTGACCTTTCAAAATGTAGGTAAAAGTCTTTGGGCCAAATCCTATGGTATTTGCTTTGTCCATGTGAAAATTACCAGAAACTTGTGGATATAATTAATCATGTTCTCCTTTCGTTGGTTAAATCTGTCATTCTAATCTTATGGAAATAATGCAAGTAGTATAGTAATACTTGGAATGCTTCCCCTTTATTGTTGGGTATAATTGAATATATATATATATCCTTTAATTATCCTTCGGCTAGCAGCTTACAATTTCCTTCTTCCTCTGTTATCTAAGGAGCTTTATGTGGAACAACATAAGTGGGAGCATACCGAAGGAAATTGGCAATATCAAACTTTTATGTTTGTTAAAAACCAAACGTAAAAACCTATATTTTTTATGTCTCTAGCTTCTATGTTTCTAAGAAAACAGACATAGAAAGGCCAAAATAACAAACATAAAAAGCATTTTTTGTACCCCAATTTTATGTCTAAGCCCTAATTTGATTATGTAAGACCAAAGAGTGTATCTCTACTTCAATGGCTAAACCATTCATTCATCAATGCAAGTTTCAAGTTTTCACACAATTTATTTGAAGATCTATTACAATTTCCTTATCTTTAGGATCCATTAGAATACCAAATTAATTTAAATTAATAGCCAATCAACAAGGAAGCAAGAAAGGCATAAATGGATAAACACATATACCATTAAATAGGAATAAAGAGTAGAAAACATATACTAATCCATAAATAAAGTTACAATAATCCTAAAACAAGAGTTTAGGTATACAGTAAGAAATTAACAGTGAAAATCAATAAACTAAATTGATTAAATCACAACCCAAGTGTCGAGGAAGCAAAGGAAGAGGAAATACCAAGAAAGAAATCACCAAATCTCCATCCTAAGTTAAACCCTAAGTCCCAAAGCCTCAATACAATAGCCTTCTTGAGTCTCCAAATGTCCAAAATGATAGCACAACACGAATGAGATGAGTTTATATCACAAACCCTAAGAATTCCTCACTTAGTAAAACTTTACATTTTGATGTACAGCAGCCAGCTCTTTGGGCGCCATGTCTAGCGGCTCCTCTATATATTTTCTACTTCTTTTCCAGCTAGCCGCGGCTAGCCCTATTTCAGCATGAATTGGGCTTTCTCCTTGCTTAATTTAGCAGCGGTTTGATCCTTGATACTTGCTTCCCATCCTCTAGTGCTTCCTTGGTTTTTTCATAAAGCTTGAATAGCTTGATTTCTCTACAAAAAGATCCCTATAAAAGGGCAAAATAATAAAAACCCCCAAATACAAAAACAAGGCAAAATATGCTTAAGTATGGTTGAAATGCACATTTTCCTATCTTGAGTATTTAATATATTGTAACGAACCTCACTATGTTACTCCAGATGTATTATTGAGCTAATGACAAGGATCTCACTTGAATTGTATTATTGAGCTAATGACAAGGGTCTCACTTGAATTGTACAGAACTGGAGGGACCCAGACCAGATAAAGGACCAGAATGATCAAGATTTGGATAAAAGGAGATAGGAGCTTTTCGCGTCGCAGCGAACTCCATTGGCATCGTGGCCGGAGCTATTGGGTTTCAATTGGGTCGAAACAGAAAGGGCTGGCAGTGCGGCGAGCTTACTTTGCGTCATGGTGCTAGTTGCAAAATATGGCAAAGGAAGGAGAAAATAGAGGGAAAATGAAGAGCTCTGTTAGGGTTTGGACTTTTCTGGCCGGGGGGCTTCTTTTTGGACCTTATGAGCTTCAATCTTGTGTGGTAAGTGGATTTCCATCTTTACCTCTTCTTTTTGTATGTTTTGGTGGGTAATTTCGTGGGATTGAGTTGGATTTTGCTTTGGATAGTTTTCCACCTATTAAAATGGTCAAGAATGTATTATTGTGGCATGATTTGGTGGTCTCAAACTATGGGTAATGGATTTTTGTATGTTGGAAAGTTATTTATACAAACCCTAACCTCTAATCTCAAGGTTCTTCATGGTATTTGAATTTTTGGGCTTTGTTCCAGCTTTGATTAGGTGTTTAGGGCTCTTAGATGTGTAGTTATGGTATTAGAATCATGGGTTTGCCACAATTTTGCTTGGTTTGTTAGGTTGTGGATCATTAGAGGCTATGATATATTTTGATTTGGGTATTTTATGGTATTGCAGTGTGTGGGCTTGTGTGGTTGAGGTCCTTATGCTTTAAGAAGTCTTTCAGAAGTGCTAAATTCGTTGATAAGTGATAAACCTTTGGTACAAGAAAAATTGGTCTTAGAGGCTTTGTATGGCTTTGGTTAATTAAGTGGTCTTAATGGTGCTTATTGGTTGACTTGGTCATTCTCTCTCACCTGTGTATGTAGTTGGTACTCTGATGGCCTGCCATTCCCCTATGTGAGTGCATAGGCAATTCAAGATAACTAGGGTGTATTTCTCGTGTTGTAATTGTCTGTGTAAATATATGCTTTCTTCCTTTCCTATCATGATATCTACTTGTGCAGAATAAGTTTAACTCTTTTTCATATCATAATATGCTCTTGGCATGGCTATCGAGTTTATGGTATTCTCTTTCCTTGTTCTTTGTATATGGCCTATGAGAATATGATTATGTTAATGAGCGCATGTATTTGATTATTAATATGTGATTTATTTGCATCCCAACCAATAGATTTAATACATTGATGAGTATGCTAACATGACAACAACGATGATGAGATATGCATATATGTATGGAATATGTATGGAATATGATGACATGTTTGCATAGCATGAAAGACATTATCACTTTGGTTATGCATGTGAAACATTTATTGGTTGAGTGATGATGTTATGTGATATCGCGTGGTATACTGATCCACTAATGGCATACGAAGCCTTATGTCTAGGTGATGAGACGCAATATATCCTTGTCACTAAATCATCATCCTTTAGGTGGGAGACCTAGGTGGTTGTGGATTGAGAATGTATCTTCTCTAAATCACCACCAATTCAAGTGGTCCAGAGAAAGGAGGACCATGGTCTAATCACTAGTGTAATGGCCTTTATCTAAGTCATGACTGGTGAGTAGAGAGCTTAGTGATATCCCAAAATCAATCTTCATCGGTTGTTGAAAGGGAGTTACTTATTGAGTTTACTTTGTGAGGGTAACTACCCATGGTTCTAACCGTGTATCTTGGAGGACATTCATGTCATTTCATATGCATTGTGTCATTTCATTCATTTATATGTATAGCTATGTTTATGAATGCATGTTAGTTGCAGGTTACTCTCGGTTACTGGGACTCCATCTCACACTTCTCTATAACTAACATTTTCAGGTAAAAAATTCTAGCACTAGCAAGGAAAAGACTAAGGAATCTTAGTTTTCTCCTTTGGTTTGGGAAATATTTGAGTTTGTAGCTGGTAGTGCTTTGTGTGGTTGATTTATGTAGTTGTATTGTGCCAAGTAGGATGCTCTTGTTAGATACCTTATGTAATATCGTATTATGAGTATTTGACATGTTGTATGCTTATTACTTTATGACTTGGGTTGTATGTGAACCCACCGGTGTGGTATATTGGTTGTTTCCTCTATGACATGGTTTGTATGTGTTGTGTCCTAAGGCCCTAGTTTTGGTCATTGTGTTTGTCCTTGGTGCATATTGATGTGTATGGTTGAGAATTGGGTTTATTTTGGATTTCAGGCGGATGTGTGGGAAAATGGGTATTTAACCCATTAGTCGTAATAGAGGTTCAAGGGGGTCGAATTCTAAAGGAAATGTTCCTTTAGGGTGTAACCACCTTAAACCAAGTCTTTGGGATATTTGGAACTTGGGTGAAATGGTAGTATAGGTCGTAGTGTTGTGGTTTGGAATTGGGAGGTACTAATACCAAATTTTGGTCCAAAATGACCATTTTGGTCTCAAGATCCAAGATCTCTATACAAAGGTATTTTGAAGTGTGGTTTGTGTCCATAGTTAGGTTAGGAGTAGGATGACTTGGAGTTGAAATCATATCAAGCAGAGGTCGGAGCAACAAGTTATGTGTGGCGGAAGTTGGATTGAAAAATCAACAAGAAGCTGATAGTTTATTAGTATGTGGCGACGTAACACCATGCCAGGGTTCAGGCCTTGGCACCGTGCTTCACTGTCTCTCTTTCTCATTCAAAACTCTCCCACATCATGGCGCCATATGCCACACTGCAGTGATGCCTCTGTCTTATGAGTCCCATGTGATGTTATGTCTTGTCCTAGGAGTTAGTTGAATCCTTTTGGTATGATGTTACATATATACTAAATGCAACAAAAGCAAACATAACACAAGGAAAATGTGATAAAATAACATAAATTTCTAAAGGTTAATAGTAAATTAAGCTCTAGTGCTATTTCAACTCCCTTCCTTAACATGAAGACCAAATTTGCAATGCGGGGAGAGTAACTAGCATGTATAAATTCACCAAGGTGATTCCTGAAAATAGATCCAGTTCCTACCAAAGAAATACCATGTTTGAACATTCCATCTGTGTTGCACTTGAAAGAGCCACTAGATGGAGGGACCTATCTAGTTTCACGAGAAGCAGTAGAGTTTGAAGGAGAGGCTGCATGAGAAGGATCAAACCATTTATTTGTAGACCAGAATTCATAAACATACTGCTTAACTACATGAGAAACCTAGGGGAGATCAGAAGCATTGTCATCATAACTTTTCATGCAAGGAGCTCTCCACATATAAAAATAGGTGCTCAGCTGTTTCAGAGCTGGAATTACAGTAACTACAAGGATTATCAATAATGCACTTGATCTTTTTCAGCCTATTCTTCAGAGGAAGAGCACCCTTAGATAGCTTCCAGACAAAATGTTTAACATTTTTGGGGACTTTCAAATGCCAAGTGACTTACCAAATGGAAATAGGCAAATGCTAAGAGCTTTCAGGTTTCAATCTAGGAGCATGAACAACTAAACCTTTGGCTACATGAAAACCATGCTTCTTTAACTGTACAAATTCCCCTCTTGTTTCCCAATTGAGCCAAGTGCCTGTTTGGCAACATGTTGGTAACCAAGTTTGGAGCAGCAAACTTGGTTTGATGTATTGTAGATGTGTTTGGCTTATTTTTTTTGGCTCCCGTTGAAGAATCATTTTCAAGCCAAAACAAAGTTTTAGCATAAATAGAGCAGGACATGTTTCTCTGCTCAGCTTTTTCATTCCTATCTGCATTTATTTTAAAGTTAGATAAAAATAGATCAATAAAAATGAGAAAAATTGCAAAAATTGAAAAAATAGCATTTCCATAAAATTACTTTTATCTATTGACCAAAATGCCTTTTCAAAATTTTAATTTCCATAGATCATTATCTATAAGAAAATGTTACATTAGATAAATTATATTTTTAATTAAATAAATGTAGATTAAATTTTAATCTAAAAAAATTAAATTAATCATGGGATAAAGTTTAAGTTTAAGTTTGAGGAAAATTATGAGTCATAATGATATAAATAAAAAAATAAAATAAGAGAAAATAATTTTAAGCTTTATTTTAAAAAAAATATATACATATATAGATATTAAATAGATATTGAAAAAAGGAAATTTATTTATTAAAAGTTAGGAAAAATTATTGCACTAAAAGTGCTTTTAATTAAAATTATCTAAATATAATCACTTTTGTTAAAGCAAGTTTTTAAATAAATTATTCAAATATAAATATATTTGTTAAAAATTAATTTTTACCATAGTAACGTTCTAAAATTAATTTTATCTAAATTTTATTTTAACTAACTAAAAATTAATCAGGCGCTAACCTTGCCTTGCTAAAGAGAGATAGGAATTTTATATATTGCCATAATTTCTTCATCAGTAAGCCACCTCTTAATTCCATCAATATCCTACCGACCATTCAATATAAAATCAGCCACTTTAATTATCATTACAACAATCATCATTTGACATACCAGAAGAAAGCTTATGATTAGGTAAATCAGATATCCATGCATCAGTCCAGAAGTGAATGTTTATACCTGATCCAAGCTGCCAGATATCGAGGATGCTCTTGGCCCTCTTTTAGCTTGCGTGAAATCACCATGAGGAAAGTAAATGCCTTTAAGCAGTTTCACCCAAAGGGAATTCGGTTCAGTTATGATTCTTCAACGCTGGAGAAAAGATCGCAATCCTTTTCCGTGAAGTATTTTATAGGTAATTGTTTGACAGAATTAATGAATTTTATTTTGCAAGATAAAACTCTCTTCAAACTAGACGTACAATTTGCTTAGTTTAACTGCATTTTATTAATTTATCAATTTTTAGCGGTAATCGCATATTTGCACGCGAAATCCAACCCAATACATAAACAAAAAATATATATTGTTTGACGAAAATTTTGGGTTATGAAGATGTATTATGGCTGGGAATCTTATTCTAATATTTGTGAATCTCTCTCTCTCTCTCTCTCACTTTTTTGATAAACTAAGAGGGCTGAACCCAGAAAAACCTAATTAATACAAGTAGGGATAAAAATCCCAGCCATGTCCTCAAGAAGCAACTCCTTGATAAAGGAGACTCATCAAACTGAACTGACACAACCTTAACATTGGAGCATATTGTTTATTCGGCTAAAAAAAAGAAAAGACTATTATTTCCTTATTTATTTTAAACCATCCATAAAGTTTTACAACAACCAAAACTAAAGGACAAAAGCAGAACACATCGCTTAAGCTCTTTTTTTCAGGTAGCACTAGGGTTGATAAATCTGTGGGACTACAAAGAGATTTCCCTTTCTTCTTGCGATGGCACCATCTGTCTCAGACAATTCAAATTCTTCATGAGTGATTCCATTTGGCAACTTCAAATCAAAATGATGAACCAAACTAGCAACGACAAGTTCAATGGAGGCTGTAGCAAAGTTAATTCCAGGACATACTCTCCTTCCAGCACCAAAGGGTATGTAATGAAGGTTCGTTCCTCCGAAATCAATTGGACTTTCCAAAAATCTCTCGGGTTTAAAGGTCTCAGCTTCATCCCAAAACTTGGGATCTCTTCCTATTGCCCACGCATTGATAATGATTTTGCTTTTTTCAGGTATTTCATATCCATTGATTACACATCTCTCAATGTTTTCCCTTGGAATTAGCAGCGGCCCAGGTGGGTGGAGCCTTAAGGTTTCTTTCACAATTGCGTTGATGTATTTCAATTTGGGAATCTCACTTTCATCCACATGTGCTTTTCCATGGTAGATCTTTCTGACCTCAGCTTGAGCCCTCTCCATCACCTTTGGGTTCTTCATCAATTCTGACATTGCCCACTCTATAGTAGTTGCTGATGACTCAGATCCAGCAATGAATACGTCCTGAAAAAATATGGGACAACATTGTTATATGAATTCTAACAAGGTATACATTTTTGGAGATTAGAGTAGTAGTTAATTACTCTAATAATTATGATCAAAGTGGAGAGCAGTACTTAATTGTCAATCAATAAAGAATTTTAACAAGATATGCAAAACCATATATACTGCGTAAGCATATTTATACAAAAGAATGATTATCGGGCCTATTACATGGTCATTAACCTGAATGATATAGCTGTTCATTTTTCAAGAAATTTTATAAAGGAAAAGCTCTTAATGAATAAATTTCTTACACATGCTACTCACCAGAACGAAGGCTTTGACGTGGTCGTGAGTTAAGGGAACTTCTAGATCTTTTTGCTGCTGAATCCTTAGAAGAACATCAAGAATATTCTCCTCGTTATTGTCATTACTTCTTGCTTTTCTTTCCTTGTTATCCCTGATGATGCTTTCCATTATTTGATCGTTCAATCTGTGGATCCTTTCAATTCTAGCTTTCATCCCTGTAATCACTGGAAGCACCTTGATAGAAGGATAGAGATCAGCAACAGTGAAACCTTCCAACAGCTTCATGAAATCGTCCACAGAAGATATGAAAGCTTCCTGATCTTTAGTCTTCTTACCAAAGGCTGCTCTGGCAATTATACTATTGATGGTTGTGAAAATCTTTTCACTGAGATTTATGATTGATCCTTCACTGGCGGAGATGTCTTTGACAAGTGTAGATACCTCCTCTTCCCTTATGAACCTGAAGGATCGAACACGCTTATTAGTTAAAAGCTCTAAGGTACATATTTTTCTGAGTTGCCTCCAAAGGCTTCCATATGGGGCAAATCCAATGTCTTTGTATTGGTAAGTGATAATCCTGCCGGCAAGAACTTCAGGTCTATTGGAGAAGTTAAGGTCATGTGTTTGGAAGATCTCTTTGGCCATTTCAGCGGAAGTGACTACGACATTGGATGTCTCTCCTAGCTGAAGATACATTAAGGGACCATACTTTTTGGCTAAGTTTGTTAGAGCGTGATGGGGTAGTGACCCTAGGAGTTGATGGACGTTCCCTATGAGAGGCAACTTCGGTGGCCCTGGGGGTAGGGGGTGGGATCTCTTTGAATTTGATCGCTTGTATATCAGAACAAGGAAGCAAAACAAGGAGAAGAGGAAGATGTGAATCATCTCCATGATTACAGAACTGCGATGTTAGTCCATTGTGTAGAGTAGAATGATTTATAAAGATCACTATCGCATTGAGTTTGCTTGCGCAGCCGTTGAATCTAATAATAATATTAAATTCCTTTTTTCAACTTTTGCATGTGACGTACTTACAGTTAATTAAATCTTTTTTTTAAGTCATAGTCAAGCATGAAAGCTTGAATAAGTCATCTTAAGATTTTAGATTAATTACTTATTTGTCAGATGAATATAAAACAATAAGATTCATTTTCTAGTGCCATATGACAGAATAAGAAATTTCTTCCGTATCTGATCAAACTTCCACACACACATATTGGGATCAACATCCAAAAAAATATATATATATATATATATATATGTAAACATTGTATCAATTAGGAAATTTCATTGAACTAACACAAAGTTATATATATAAATATTGTGTCTATATCAATTAACCGCCACAGATAAATATTAAATGTAATTATTATGGCATACTCCAATGAAAAATCTTAAGTTATACTCCCTCCGGTCCTATATATAGAATTTTTTGTCTTGGTCCTAAATATAAGATCATTTACAATATACGATGTAGTATTTATTATACATTTTCAAAAAAGTTCCTATTTAATGTATCCAAAGAGAAAGAGAAAGAGATTAAATAAGGGTAGTTTTAAAAAAATGTTAAAATTTTTAAAAAAATCGAGGTAGTTAATTAGTTTTAATTAAAATTCTTAATTCACATAATTTAATTAAAAGAATCTTATATTAAGGATCACATGTATATATATTATCTATATTATGATCTTTGACTATTACACGATCATTTGTCAAATTTGTGACTCTTACTTGCACCAATGAAAAGTCTTGAGTTGGAATCTTCAATGTGACCTCGCCATCATGTATTTATTAATTTCCGGAAAGAGAAGATGTGACCGTCATCAAATGAATTAGTTGACGCAATTAAACAAATAGTTATATACAGCCATCGGAAAAGAGCAGCCTTTTTTTTTTCATAGGGAAATTTGGTTTTGGGAAAAAAAATATGATAATTGATTTTTTTTTTTACCAAATTGATTTGTTTAGAAAAAAAAGTCTATTCTAGATTTAAAAAATTCAATTCTCAACAAAAAAAAAATCAACTTTAATCTCATTTTCTAAATAAGTTGATTTTTTGGTCCTATTTCCTAATTTTCCTTTTTTATATTTGGTATAAAATGTACAAAAAAAGCAACCTTTATTAATTAAAAAAGAGAATATACTTTCTCCATTCTTCAATATAAGGAATAAATAAGAAAATTTCTATATTTCAAAATATAAGAAATATACCAAATTTATTTGATGTATTTAATATCACTACTAGAAAAAATGAAATTAGTAACAGACAAGTTCGTCACTAAATGATAAAATCCATCTCTAATTTTGAATTTAGTGATGAAAAATTTTATCACTAAATCTATCAAAAATTTGGCATCACTAATTTAGTGACGGATATGTATCTGTCATTAATTTTGTGATGGCAAATTCCATCACTAATTTATTATATATATATTAGTTATTTTGTGGGTGCTATCATCTTTCCTCCACGTCATCTACCACATATACCTCTAATACTACATCACTTGCCATGCGTCCCATCCAAGTTATCTGCCATGTCACCACCGCCATGTGTGTCTCACATCACTTGTCATGTGTCCCATCTAGGTCAATGCCACGTGTGCCATCATTGCCACACCGTGGCCATGTCATTGATGCACGTGCCTCCTATGCCACATCACCCTTATTTATTTTCATTTCAGAAATGCCTTCACCTAGAACCACGACTTATAGCTTGTCTTTTGTATACTCATTTTTGCCAGTTGAACTAAAATGTACTTACAATTTTATTGTACAAAATTTAATATATATTATTTAATGACGAACATAACTGTTACTAATCCATCATTAAATATGTGATTTTTGGCAAAATAGTGACGCTTTTTGAAATTAGTCACTAACTTCTGTTTTTAGTAACAGATTTTTTGCTATAACTAAATTTTCATCACTAATACTTATAAAATCCATCTCTAATTTTAATTTTTCTGGTAGCAATAATTTTTTTCAAGAATACCCCTAATTAAAATGACAATTTTTTCAAAAACTAGTAGTACAATTTATTTGTATTAATTATATGATGTAAAAAGTTATTAACATTAAATGATAATATTTTTTAAAACTATTTTATATTCCAAACAAATTTATTATTTTTTTTGTCCATGTGATTTTTTCTTTTATTCTTTATATTAAGGAATACTTCCTCACAATGAAAAGATAAAATAATTATCAATTAATCTAATTATAATTTTTTTGATAGGGTAAAGGAAAAATAATGTGGCACTCCTAGTATCTTCTTCCTCTTTCATAAGTTTTTTTTATACAAAATATAAGTCTCATTTGATAACTTGTAGAGCATTAAATGTTGTTGTTTATATTTTGTCCTTATTTACAATTAAATGTAAAAGAAATAACAAACTTTAAATGTAATACGTTAACTAGGGGTACCATTGAAAAATAATGTAGCTTTTGATAGATTTAATGAGTAAAATTATATTTCTTAATTCATGTGCAATTAGTCAAATAAGACTTATATTTTGGATTGAATGGAGTAACAATTTTCTTTTTAATTAATGTTTGAGTTTTTCTTCTCACTAATTAAATTATTTAGAAATTACCAATTTATCAATATATTTAATAAAATTTATAACAAGTTACACAAGATATATTATAAACTATGGAACTCATTCTTTAGATTTAATGTAATGCATGAAAGAATGTATCTAGTGGTACTTATATATAACTTATCTAATCTCACATTTTCCTTTTGCTTCTTGTACATTCATTTTAAATATACAAAAATTTATAAGAATATAATAACAAAACGACCTCAAATTTAAGAAATGTCAATTAAAAACTAAGGTGTTTTATTGGCATCAACAAATTACATGAACGAAATTAAAATGCCCCTAGAAGAAATAAAACAATATAAAAAATGAAAGTAGGTGCTTATAAAAAAGATAAGAGGAGTGAGTATTTCTTCCATGGGCATTTTCACCCAAGTAAATTTTTCAAGTGACTAAAAAGACTGGGTCCTTAATTGATAAGTATGTTCTTTAATTTGAGGTTTTTAATTGTTATTCTCCAAATGTCATTTTGGATTTTGGACTATATTTTCAAACAATTGTCACTTTAATTAGAATTTCAATAAAATATAAATCATTCTTTAGACCATTTTACCCTCCAATAATAAAAGATAACTTCTTAAGCAATTTGTTACTAGAACATAATAAATATGATTACTTTATTAAAATACTATTATATTTTGTTACTTTTTAGACTATTTATTAGTTTTCTTAATTTATATGCATAACTCTAAAGTGATGATTATTAAAAAAAAACGGAGGGAATAACACATGCTTTTGAAACTATGCGCAATAAAAGTTAAAGAGGGTCGTTCATTAAAAAAAAAAAGTAAAAAAAGGTAGAGGGTCCAAGAAACTAGTATTTCAATTTACTCAATATTTATTTAATGACTTCGAGACCTTTCATGTTTTTTTGGCCTGAGAACTTTTCATTCTGTGTGTTCAACAGCAAACAATGGAAATAAATTTTTATCTTTTTTAAACACCTTAAATTTAATTTAAATTTGTGGTCGTGGATAAATCGCTAACTTAGAATGAATATCTATTGTCTTTGTTATCAACTTTGGCATATGCGGAACAATTTTTCCAGTTTATAAGAGTTCACGGTTTGAAAAAATTGTCACATATCTGACTATAGACCATGGCATATATACGAAATTATTATTTAATTTATATAGATAGACCATGACATACGAAATTATTATTTAATTTATATAGATGACTACGACTTTAGAATGTGGGCGTACATATCATAACAGGCAATGCGTAGAAATATATCACTGTCTAGCTACACATAGTTGACCAAGCAGTCTAATGCCTTTTAAGTTATAAACAACGTTCAACGAAGGTCATAAATCTTGGGCTCGTATGTGGACTCGCACTATTCTAAAACGAAAGGGTTACATCTTGTTAGTTTTCGCTTGGTTTCTTTTGTTCTGAGTCCTCATTTTTGGAGTATTGCCTAAATTTTGCTGTTTAACCTACCGACACTAGCAATAACTTCTGCATATGGTTGCCCGCGTATTTTTTACTTTATGCTCCAATTTCTATGTATATAAATCTCACTAATTTTAAAATATAATAAATAAATAATTAAATTAGTATGGTAAAGAAAATAGTTAGACATCTTAAATATATTATAAAAAAAAATTTATAATTTTTTTAACTCATACATCCTAATAATAAGTTTACTTTAATTAAAGGTGAAATTGAAAAAAAATATTAATTTATTAGGCAAAAGGTATTTGTCTCTTACATTTTATTTAAACATGTCTCCTACATTTTGAAATGAAGGGAGTATATAATTGTCTAAACTTCATTGTGTGTCTATATATATATAACTATTGGCATAAGCAATATTTTGAAATGAGTTCTGTGTTTTGATTTTATATATGCAATAATTTGTAGTCTTATCCAAGTTTTATTACGTACTTAAACTACTTCTATCGACAATGTTTCACAAATTGTTACATATTTTACTCTTGTGTATGATAGTTAAAGATTATTGAGAAACTATTTTGATAATGATAAGTCATAATTTTTCATTTTAAGGGGTTTGTGGTATGAAAAATAATATTAAGTTTATATTTTTATTATATACATCTGATAGTTTTAATTAAGTTAAATTTAATAACGTTTGCTTTTCATTTATTTAATTTTCAGTTAATTAATCATTGTTTTAAATGAGTATAAGTTGTATTTTTGTGTTTTTATTTACATTTTAAAGATGCCAAATTGTTTAATCTTTGTAAATAGACTATAAATTGAAATTAGATCTCATTTCAATAATGAGCAATAAGCATCAAATTCAAAAGCACCCTCGACCACACGAACTTAATAAAATATATGTTCAAAGCCTTTGTGAGGATTGAGTTATATATATATATATATATATATATATCCAAGAAGCAACCACAAGAGCCCGTACGTGTTACATTAATTATATGAACCAGAGTGGGTCCCTTCATTTACATGAATCCTAAATTAAGTCGAATTTTTGTGAATAATGTGAGTTGATGTAATTTTAATACGTTATATTTTTTTTTTCGATCAAAATTTTAATACGTTATATTGATTGATTAATGATAATATTGATTCCTTTCACAAGTGAAATCAAGCATTAAGCGTTTAACATAACTTTTATAAAGCTGTCAGCTTCAAGCCAAACGGCACAGTATATCAACAAGTGATTTTGATATTGCATGATTTTAAATATCAACTATATTAGGATAGTGCAGCTTATTGTAAATTTTATTATATGTTAATATTTTGAATTGATTGATATTATTATATTGAATTGATTTTTTTCAGTATAACTGTTCAATTTTCTTCTGCATAAACCGCCTTTTATATCGGACTGATTTATTTATTTTTGATAAAAAAAAAGTATAATCACCGGTTTTCTTGTCATCATTATTGGACTATCATATTGATGGATTCTCAATCCTCATGGCGTAACAAATACGCTGAGCGCCTAGATTAGAATTTATTTAAATTATGATTTAATGTTATGTTTAGTCCAAGTTTTTTTTTTTTGAAATTGTTTATTTCTAATATTAAATTCCTTTTACAACTTAACGTGTCGTACAACTAAGCGGTTTTCTTTTTCTTGTGGGTTAGCATTTAAAATTTATATATATAAATATTTTAAAGTCATTGTAAAATTCTAGGTTAATAACTCATTTATCCTCATGTGAATTAAAAAACAATAAGATTCATTTGACAAGAGCAGATACCTCATGTTCCATGTGATTGCATGTGTTTCGTTGAGGAGAATTAGAGACAAGGGTAGGGGAGAGATTTTATTAAAACTCCCTTGGTAAAATTTCGGCCCAAACAAAAAATTTCCCTTGGTAAAATAGAAATTGGAGGAGAGGAGGAAAAGTTTTGTTAAAAATTTCCCTCCTTGCCCTTGTATCTCTCCTCCAAATTAGGGTAATTTGGAGAAAATGTATCTTTTTATTTCACTATAACCCAATTGCCCCTCGATATTTCTATATTCCCAGTTTCCCACTACCTCATTTTATGAATTTGTGGATAAAAATATACTTTCCTGCTTCAAATAATGTATTTTCATATTAATTTTTACAAAAGTATCTTATTAAAAATAAATTTTAAATTTAATATCAATTGAAAAGAGTAAAATAATATGTAATTATGGTGGCAAAAAAATAATATGTAATTACACATCCATACAAAACAAAATGAAAAAATAGAGGGGTAAAAAAGAGAGGGAAAATTAACATAAGTATAAGGGTATAATTATTCATTTATAATTATTTTTTCTCATTTCCCCTTGTTTGTTTTTTTTCCCTTGGTCAACTATCCTCTCCCATTTTAAATTAAATAAAATAATATTAAAATTCTTCATTTTCCCTTTAAACGAAGTAAAATATAAATCATTTCCTTTCCTTCTTCTCTCTTTCCCTCCACTAAAATTCCTCCCCATATTTTCCCAACCAAACAGTAGGTTAATCAACTTTGTGACTTTTTTACTTGCATCAAGGAAATGTGAAATGTCTTTTGTAAATAGAATATTTAATAGCCATTTTAATTAGACTTGATAACAAATTTAAACTTTAATTGAAAAGTTAATAAATTGCCTTTGGCCAAGAATAAAAAAGAAAAATTATCCTCACGTTATTTTTCGGATAAGATATAATACATAATTGCTATATTGGGCACTTTTAAAGAATACCTTTTCAAAACAAGACGTTTTCATAACTAACCCACGAATCTAGAATTAAAGATAGGGGAAGCATCTCATATCCCAAAAGACAAAGGTTATAAAAGATAAGGAAAATGAATTATAATTAAAAGATGTTGTCAGCATAGGCTAAAACAATGAGAGAATTAATCCAAAAATATCAATAAAGGAAGGGAGAAAAATACAAGAATACAAAGACACACATAAATTAATTAGCAAACAAAAGAGTTAGAAGGGTGCTACCATAGGTAAAATTCCCTTGGTAAAATTCTGGCCCAAACAAAAAATTTCCCTTGGTAAAATAGAAATTGTGGATAAAAATGTACTTTCCTCCTTCAAATAATGTATTTTCATATTAATTTTTACAAAATTATCTTATTAAAAATAAATTTTAAATTTAATATCAATTGAAAAGAGTAGAATAATATGTAATTATGGTGGCAAAAAAATAATATGTAATTACACATCCATACAAAACACAATAAAAAAATAGAGGAGAAAAAAATAGAGGAAAAATTAATATAAGTATAAAAGTATAATTGTTTATTTATAATTATTTTTTTCCCTTTTCCTTTTTTTTTTTTTTGCAACTCTCCTATCTCCTTTTAAATCAAACAAGATAACATTAAAATCTCTCATTTTTCCTTTAAACAAAGTAAAATTTAAATCCCTTCTTTTCTTTCCCCTCTTTTTCCCTTCATTAAAGTTCATCCTCTCATTTTCTCTTGGTTGAACCAAACACTAGGTTAGTCAACTTTGTGACTCTTACTTGCACCAAGGAAATGTGAAATGTCTTTTTTAAATAGAATATTTAATAGCAATTTTAATTAGACAATTATTGATAACAAATTTAAACTTGAAAAATTAATAAATTGCCTTTGGCCAAGAATAAAAAAAGAAAAATCATTCTCACTTTTTTGTCGGTTAAGATATGTACATAATTGCTATATTGGGCACTTTTAAAAAATACCTTTTCAAAAGAAGACGTTTTCATAACTAACCCACGAATCTAGAATTAAAGATAAAGGAGGCATCTCATGTCCCATAAGACAAAGTTATACCACTCCGTTGCTTAATATAAGGGATAAAAGATAAAATCACACGGACCAAGAAAAGTAGTAAATTTGTCTGAAATATAAAATAGTTTTCAAAAATGTCCTCATTTAATACTAATAACTTTTACATCATGTAATTAATGCAAATGGAAAAATACTATATTAATTAGGGGTATTTTTAGAAAAAAATTTATTAAATACACCAGACAAACCCCCTTGTCCCTTATATTTTGAAACATAGAAATTTCCCTACTTGTCCCTTATATTAAGGAACGGGGAGGGTATATAAGATAAGGATAATGAATTATAATTAAAAGATGTTGTCGACATAGGCTAAAACAATGAGAGAATTAATCCAAAAAAATCAATAAAGGAAGGGAGAAAAATACAAGAATACAAAGACACACATAAATTAATTAGCAAACAAAAGAGTTAGAAGGGTGCTACCAGGTGATGTCTATTTCTTTAGTTATTAATGGTCCATATTGTATGTATTTCAAGAAATCCACACTATAGCAAGCTCAATTAATGGGAAAATTAATTCCAACCCAAACTCCAACTCCAAGAGGCAAGTCAGATTTGCTAGAGATTTTCACCTTATTTTGAGAAATCATATTTTGATACCAAAATAGCAAATTTATATAAATTAGGACCAAATTATTTAAATAATTATAATAACATAGCAATCATCCTAAAATTAAAATTTTAAAATTTTTAATTGATAAAGCCACTGTTACTGTTGATAACCGTGCTAATGAACAATAACTCTCCTTTAGAAATATTGGAATATAAAATATATTTTATTTCTGGCAAAAAAAAAGAAATATTAAAATTAAGGGACTCAATTGTGTTAATATAATAAATTAATAGGAGACATTAGATCATCAATCTTAATTCATATGGGTGGATTTAGATAATAAGTCAAAGACAAAGAAAATTAAAACAAAAAATGGAATTTTATTTAATAGACGAAATTAAAAAAATCTAAACAAGTAAAAAAATGAGTGTGAAAAGATAGAGAAGCCAAATTTTATTGATTAAAGAGCCTCGTTAATTATATCTATTTAGGCAAAAACACATTTTTGAATCCTTAATTTTATAAAATGTTTCACATTAATTCCTTAATTTTATTTAGCGTCACTTTAATGCTTTAACTTTTAATTAAAATGTAATCAAAAGTTTCTCTATCCCCAACACTGTTAATTATGTTAATGAAAAATATTGACAAAGTATTTTTGTGAGAAATATTATTATTTTTGTTCCCATTTCATAAATACTTTTAAAGTCTTTGAATTTATTTATTTATTTTAAATAATCTTTTTTATCTTAGTCAAATGGATTATACTAAGTTGATTATTTTTTATCATAAGACAAATGCTTTCATAATTTATTAAATCCAAGCCAGCTCCAGCTTTGTATTAATTTTTTTTAATGACTATAGTACTGTCAAATATAAAATTTTGAATATTCTTTTACATGTTGATAAATTTCAGATTGACAATATTACAGTCATTCAAAACAAAGACAATATTTTTTTCTTAATATAAAAATATATATATTTATTTTTATTAATAAAAATATATTTATTTTGATGCTATTATATTTATAAATTTTTTATTATAATTATATACCTTTATTTTAATTTTAATGAATTTTATTATTTAAATAATATTTTTTAACATTTATTATTACTTATAATTTTTTACCCCTAAAATTTTTTTGTGGTTTTGTCTCTAAACACAGACAAAGGAAGGAGAGAGATGTAAAACCAAAGAACGAATTGCTCAAATGTCTTCATGGTAGCTTCAATCTCTGAATTTGCATTGCACATTATCCAAATAAGATCTAAATTGTCTAGTTTTAATCTGAATAGTTCAGATTTAAAGTTTTTTATTTTTATTTTTAATGATAATTTTTTTAAAAAAAAAGTAACAATAATAAAATTATTTTTATTTTATATTTTGCATAAAATAAAATAAAATAAAAGTATATTAAAAATACAATACTAAAATAAAATTAAATCTGAACAATCCAATTTTAATTTAAATAGCTCAAATCATTGATGAGCATTCGATGCTTATCAATCTGATTAGCACTGAATGCGGATTCTTCAATCTCCACTAGAAGCCAATCTTAGCACTCCAATACTCTCCAAGCTCTGCCAAAATATCCAGGGATGCACAAAATGTCGAAGAGAGCGGTTTTCTTTCTTTCTTTTCTTTCTTTTTTCATTAGAAGAGGGAGGTTTAAAACCTAGTTCCCAAGCTGCTCAAATTTTTTACTCATGGCGATGAAGTTCTCTGTCCCCCTCTAAACCATATTTCAAAATGTTGTGCCGTGACTAGAAAACTTGCCGTCATGGCAAAGAATTCTATCTTCAACATCTTCATGAGTTTTTGAAATGATCCTTACAAAATAGCAAAACATTAAAAGCTAACAAACAATCCAAAAAGAGGCTAAAATATGCACAATTAAGTAATGAAATGCAACTATAAAGCCTTTACATTCAAAATATACATTTTCCTATCTTAAGTATTTATTACTAAATACAAATATATAAAAATATAGAAAAGCCAAGAAAAACATGCTAAAATGACATGACTTTCTAAAGGTTAATACTTATATCGTGTTAGGTAGCGCCATTTGGTGATCTAGATTAATTACAACTTGGTCTAAACCGATTGACCAACCCAGCCCGGTTTGTCCTTTTCTTTTGGCCTTGAGATGCTTTCTTCAAATTATGATTAGAAGTTTACTTATCCCTACATTTTGTCATGGAATTTCCTGTAAGGAATACCCTACATTTTCTTTTGAAAATTATTTTATAATTTTCATTATTTTCTTATATGTTAAATGTGATCTTTTTTATTCCAACTTTTTAAAATATTTTTGTGATTTCTGATGGATGAATTCCGTGATTTCTCTTAAATTTTCATGGCTTCAGCATTATAAGGAAGAAGTAGAAGAAAGTGAAGAGGATAGAATAGGGGATCCGAATTAATCTCCATACTCAATGAGAAAAGAAGAAAATGGTGAACGCAATTTTAGAAAATTACTCATCACATATGATCGTTTACTCATCACAATTTTAGAAAATGGTGAACGCATGCAATATTGCTCTTATAGTCAATAGTATATGATCTTTTATGTATATGGTAAGAGCATTCTCTTCACCTGATCGAGACCGAGTAAAATGTAACATTAGATTTTAATTGATTCAATTTAATAAACAAATATTTTTTTATAATCATTTAATAAAGAAATATTATTCCATATGGAATTTCTCTCTTCATGTTATTAATGTTAAGGAATACGCCCTCTAGTCATTTTTATAATTTTCAACTATTTTACATAAATTAAATAAATTAGTTATCTTTTTAAAATTGTAAAAAAAATTAAACATTTTTTATCCTTATTTAATATATTATTGGATATCATTTGACCAATTGAGAATACTTCTTTTATCTAAAAAATCTAATAATAATTTCTAAAAAAATATATATGATGAGGGTTAAATAGAAAAGATTTTATAAAATATTACAAAATTCATTATAAAAAAAATCGAAAAAAACTTCTGGAATGTATCTTCTATAAAAGAACCAAGCGAGTATTTTCTTGGGGTAATATAATTTGTGTTGAAAATATTATGTGAATTTAAGGCTAGCAAGCTAATAGAAGTTATGCCAAGAAAAAAGATGTTATTGGAAATTGTTCTTTGTTCAGTAGATTATTTCTTAAAGACCGTGATTTAGAAGTTGTCTTTTTCATGCAGGTATCAAAGATCGTAATTCTTTTCCGTGAAGTATTTTAAAGTTAGTAATTAATTGTTTGAGAAAGAATTAATGAATTAATGGATTTTATTTTACAAGATAAAACTCTCTTCAAACTAGATCTACATTATGCTTAGTTTAACTTGCATTTTATTAATTAATCTATCCATTTTTAGCATCGGTAAAAAAAATTATCAATTTTTAGCGGTCATTGCATATTTACACACGAAATCCAACCCAATACAAAATACACCCAAAACCAGATTTATTAACAACCGGTGGTGAACCGGTAAAACCGGTCCCGATTAAAATAAGTAAAACCGGCGATTCAGGTGGTTTTGTCGGTTCAAGGAAAAAAAATTCTCCTTTCTGCTTTTCAGAATAAGAAAAATTAAAGAAGAAAATGAAGAATATGGCCAGAAGAAAAGAAAATAAAGGAAAATTAGACGAAGCAATGAAAAAGGAGGAAGGAGGAGAAATCACCATATGAACGAAAAAAAATCGAGATCAATTAATAATAATAAGCTGAAGAAGTATATTAGAGGTGGATATCAGCCACTACTCCAGGTAATCGGCAACAATAATGGTGCCGATGAATACCCACCAGCATCCTCAGGCGTTCTGAGTTCCAATATCCCTGCTATTCCCGTCCTCATTGCACGCTCCTGCTTCTAGGGTCATTGGAGCTACTCTGGCTCTACTACGTGTGTGATTGTGACCATTCAATATAAAGTTGTTTTCTTTGCCAGCTGTGGACCACTTAATGTACTTTATTTTTTTAGTTTTTACTTTTAAAATTTAATTTCACTGTAATTAATGTTTTTTTTTAATAAATCCCAAAAACTAAGTACACGCATGACTCAAAATTAAAGTTGCATGACTACATCCTCAGTCCATGACCTTAAAATATTATAACAGTCACTCTATCACTGAATTACAAATTTCTTTTATTATATGAATGTAACATTTAATCTATATATGTTTATTAATTTTTAAAAATATAAAATTTGTAAACTCATAATATTTATAAAAAATGTTAGTTAATTATTATTTTAAATTATTATTTTTATCTTAGTTTGAGTATTAATTCTATGAAAGTTATTTATATTTTTTATCTATATTATTTAAAATATATTAATTTATTCATAAACGATTTGACCACGATTCAATCCCATTCCAACCATTAATTCTTGAATTAGTACCTTAATTAGCTGATTCAATATCAGGTCTGATTTTTTTATTCCTTGCAATATACACACACAAACACGGGTCAAGAAATAAAAGAAATATTGTTTAACGAAAATTTTGGGTTATAAAGATGTACTCCGGCTGGGAATTTTTTCCAGTAGTATATGTGAAACTCTTGGTTTCTGAACATATGTTGGACCATATTATTTATTCAGCTCACAAAAAAAAACCATAAATAAAGTTTTACAGCAACAAAAACTAAATGACAAATTAAGACAGAACACGTCGCTTAGGTAGCCTTATTTAGTATCTAAAGACTATGACTTGGCGACGTGGACATATCATCAAGGCAGTCATGGCTCTAGGGTTGATAAACCTTTGGGACTAGCAAGAGACTTTCCTTTCTGTTTGCGATGGCACCATCCGTCTCGGTCATGTCAAATTCTTGAGGATTGATTCCGTTTGGCAACTTCCAGTCAAAATGATAAAGCAAAGTAGAAAGTATAATTTCAACGGCGGCTGTAGCAAAGTTAATTCCAGGACATATTCTCCTTCCAGCACCAAATGGTACAAACTCAAGGTTCGATCCTTTGAAATCAATCGGACTATCCAAAAATCTCTCGGGCTTGAAGGTCAGAGGTTCATCCCAATACTTGGGATCTCTTCCTATCGCATATGCATTGATGATGATTTTGCTATGTTCAGGAATCTCATATCCATTGATTACACATCTCTCAACGTTTGACCTTGGAACTAGCAGCGGGCCAGGTGGGTGGAGCCTTAAGGTTTCTTTCATAATTGCGTTTAAGTATTTCAGTTGATGAAGCTCACTTTCATCCACATATCCTTTTTCATGGTAGACCTTTCTGACCTCAGCTTGAGCCCTCTCCATCATCTTTGGGTTCCTCATCAATTCTGATATTGCCCACACTAGAGTAGTTGAAGAGGTCTCAGATCCACCGATGAATATATCCTGAAAATTTATGGGATATATATCATTGCTATATCATATGAATTGATATTTTAGATGATCACTACGGGCAAGTAAGAATATATCAACTAAATATTTGAACCCGTTGATTTAATTCTTTGAATATAATAACCAAATCATTTGGCTCCTTTGAAATTTTCGAAATCCATGTAATTATCATCATGACACGCATTCTCTGAACATTCAATTCAGTCTGTAAATGACTTCTAACAAGGTAGTATAAAATTTTGGAGATTAAGAGTCATAGTTTACTCAGATAATTATAATCAAAGTGGAGAGTTGTACTTGTCAATCATTAAAGAATTTTAACAAGATATATATATATATGTGTGTGTGTGTGTGTGTGCACAACCACATATACTACGTAAACGTAAGGTGTTATAACCTATTCATACAAAAGCTAGAGATTACTAAGCTACAGCTGTTCATTTTTCAAGAAATTATATAAAAGAAAAGCTCATAATTAATGAATAAATTTCTTACTCATGCTACTCACCAGAATGACGGCTTTGACGTGTGTGTGAGTTAAGGGAATTTCTCGATCTTTTTCCTGCTGAATCTTTAGAAGAACATCAAGTATGTTCTCCTCACTATTTTCATTGCTTCCTGCTTTACTTTCTTTGTGATCCCTGATGATGTTTTCCATTATTTGATCATTCAACTTGTGGATCTCTTCAATTTTAGCTTTCATTCCTGTAATCGCTTGAAGCCCTTTGATAGAAGGATAGAGATCAGCAATAGAGAAACCTGCCAACAGCTTCATGAAATCGTCCACAGTGGATAAGAAAGCTTCTTGATCTCTAGACTTCTTACCAAAGGCTGATCTTGCAACTATATTATTCATGGTTGCGATAATCTTTGCACTGAGATTCACAACTGATCCTGCATTAGAGGAGAGATCTTTGACAAGTGCAGATAACTCCTCTTCCCTTATGAACCTGAAGGATTTAACACGCTTAGCAGTTAGAAGCTCCAAGGTACTTATCTTTCTGAGATGCCTCCAATGGGTTCCATATGGGGCAAATCCAATGTCTGTGTTATTGTAAGTGAAGATCCTGGCGGCGAGAACATCAGGTCTATTGGAGCAGACAAGGTCATGTGTTTGGTAGACCTCTTTGGCCATTTCAGAGGAAGAGACTACGACGTTGGATGTCTCCCCTAGCTGAAGATACATTAGGGGTCCATACTTTTTTGCCAACCTTGTTATGGAATGATGGGGTAGTGCCCCTACAAGTTGATGGATGTTCCCTATAAGAGGCAACCTCGGTGGCCCTGGGGGTAGGGGTAGTTTGGATTTCTTTGAATTTGATCGCTTGTATAACAGAACAAGGAAGCAAAACAAGGAGAAGAGGAAGATCTGAATCATCTCCATGATTACAGAGCTTTGATGTTTTTCTGGTGAGGTACAAACTGCGATGTTAATGCCTTGTGCAGGGTAGAATGATTTATAGATCAATGTCACATTGAGTTTGCACGCGCAGTCGTTGAATCTAATACTAATATTAAATTCCTTTTTTCAACTTATTGTGACGTAGGTACAATTAATTAAATATTTTTAAAGTCCTATAGTCCAGTATGCAGGCTTGACCAAGTCATCCTAAAATTTTAGATTAATTACTTATTTGTCAGATGAATATAAAACAATAAGAAATTTGTTCCGTATCCGATCATACTTCCACACATACACATGTATTGGGACCAACATCCAAGTAAATATGTACTAATATTTTATCAATACTTACGAAATTTAATTGAACCAAGACAAAGTTACACATATTGACTTCATATATATATATATATATATAGCCATCATAAAAGACCAACCTTTTTTTATTTGGTAAAATGTAACAGACTTACAGTCATCAAGTTAGTCAACGCAATTAAACAAACAATTCTATATAGCCGTCGTAAAAGAGCAACCTTTTCTCTATTCGGTAAAATGCACTAAAAGAGCAGCCTTTATTAATACTATTTTCCTACTGGCCAAAAAAAATTAATACTATTTTCCCAGATTCCGTAATATTTCATGCTCCAAGAGTCGATGACGTCATCTATATTTTCCCCAATAACAGTGATACATATGTGGGAGGAGAATGTAAAAAAGACAAATATTTCAATGAAAAGAGAGAAAATGCATACATTGAAAAGATAAAATAATTATGTTGCTAAAAAATAAAATAAAATAATTATCATCTAACTTAATTTTAATTTTTTTGATATCGTGGCACTCCCATTATCTTCTCCCTCTTATCCATATTTGATCTAAAATATGAGGAGTTATGTAATTTTTAGTAAGAATTTTTTTTTACTCCTATTAATTATCATCTCGTAAGTTAAAAAATAAAAAGGGAGAAAAGATAAATTTTCAAAACAACTTTTAGCGGTAACTAATAAGAGTAAAATTGAGATGTTATATTTTTTTTAGAATTCTAATGTATGCAACTAATTTTTATTAATAAGCGTGAAATAATTAAAATTTTTCTATAATATAGGTTGGATAGAGTAATGATTTTCAATTGACAACTTGCAGTAATAGTTAAAACAAGGACCATGAAGTAGGGGCTTATAAAAAGGACTGAAAGGCATTTTCATCCATGTTATCTTTTTATGTGAGTAAATAATTAACCTTAGTCCTTAATTGATATTTTCCTAAATTTGAGGTCTTTTATTGTTATTATGTCTTTTAATATGTCTGCAAATGTCATTTCCCAAAAAAAAAATTTGTGTGCTGGCAATGTCACATTCCAACAATTATCATTTTAGAATTTCACTAAAGTATTAATCATTCTATGACAATTTTACTCTTTAATAATAAAAGAAAACTCTTTAGACTATTTATTACTAAAACATAATAAATATTGTTATTTTCGTAAAATACTATTATATTTTGTTGCTCTTTAGATTATTTATTAGTTTTCTTAATATATACAGATATGCATAATTCCAAAATTACAGTCACTTGAATATATTCAAATTGAGTGAGTAGCATACGCTTTTGAAACTATGCCCAACAAAAGTTAAAGAGGGTCCAAGAAACTATTTCAAACTATTTAATATCTATTTGATGACTCCGGGACTTTTCAATGAATCTATATATTATTCTTGTTATCACCTTCGGCATATGCGGAAAATTTTTTTATAGATTATTTATATAGATATGAAATTACACTGCACTAAAAATGAGATTTTTTGTGGTTATTTTGATCTTTACAGTTTAAAACTGTCAACTATTTAAGCACCGAGATAAGAGGTAATTTTTATTGGTGATAATTAACCGCCAATAAAAATACACTTTTGTTTGTGGTTCTCTAAAACAACTGCCAACAAAAGATAAATTTTTATTAAAAAATATATTTTTTTAGCAGTTATTTCAAATAACCGCCGCTAACACAGGGTAAATTTTTTATTAAAAAATACCCTTTCTTAGCTGTTATTTGAAATAACGGCCAACAAAGGGTAATTTAAAAAAAAAAGTAATCGCAACTATAATCATCCTTAATAAATAATTCAAAATCAACCAAAGGTAAAAAAAAATATACAATATAAATCATAGATAGATCTAATTGAAATTTTACATAATCACACCGCAACAAAAAAATCAAAATCATAAAAAAGAAGAAGAAGAAATTTTGCCACATAATCAATATTTATACCTTAAGTCATAAAAAATTACAATTTTCAAAAATTTCTTCCATTTTCAAGATTCATTTTCTTGCTTCAGAGTCAAGATGAGATGAGAGAGAACGAAGCCGTCGATGAAGGTAGACACAGACACTGTAGTCGGCGATGAAGGCAGTGGAAAAGTCACCAATGAAGAAGAAGCTTGTAATTTGTTGGTGCCAAAATGAGATTTTGACCATGCTTTGAGATTTGTACAAGATCTAGACCAAGCTTTGAAAATCTTGAATGAGGGAGAAGAAAATAGAAAATGGGATAATGATAAAATTTGATTGAAAGAGTAAGAATGATGACCTAAATTTGATGAAAGAGGAAGAAGACATGTAAAGGAGAGAGAGCTTGCAGATAAAAGAAGAAAGAGATTGGGTATGACTTTAGAAGGTGTACATGTATAAAATATAATAATAGGCAATGGTTTGAAAAATCACTGAACCAAGCAAGTTGTTGGCTTAAGTTGTTATAAACAACGTTCAACAAAGGTTATATTAAACAAGCCTACCTTAATCACAATTTTTAGGTTCATTAATTAAATCTTGGGCTCGTATGTGTTCTAAAACGAACGAGTTTGATCTTGTTAGTTTTTTTTTTTTCACAAGACGGAAAATTGATCTTGTTAGTTTTAGCTTGGTTTTATTTGTTGAAAGTCCTCATTTTTTTAATTATAAAAAAGGTCCTCATTTTTAGTGTATTGGCTAATTTTTGGTGTACGCTTACACTAGGCACAAGCAGTAGCTTCTACCTCTGGTTGCGTATTTTGATTTTACGCTACAATTTCTATATAACTATCCGAATTGACTTCATTGGACTATCATATTGATGGATTCTCATGGCGTAACAAAAACGCTAAGCGCCTTGACTAAATTTGAATTTAATTAAATTATGATTTAATTTTACGTTTAGTCCAAGTTTCCTGTAATAGTTTACTTCTAATTTACTCCCTCCATTCTTTAATATAAGGAACAATTGGGGGAGTTTTCATATTTCAAAATATAAAGGATACATGAGATTTGTCTGGTATATTTAATGACTTTTTCTCAAAATATTCCTAATTAAGATAATATATTTTTAATATAATTTATTTGTATTAATTGCATGATAGAAGAGTTATTAATATTAAATAAGGGTATTTTTGAAAACTAGTGTATATTCTTAACAAATTTATTATTTTTCTTGATCCGTATAATTTTATCTCTTGTCCCTTATATTAAAGAACCGAGACAGTAGTTTTTAAAAGCTAGTAATTCATTGTGCAGGGGACATGGTTATTATATTTTATTGTTTATTCAAAAGTGATTTCAGATATCACATGTCTTTTAGCTGACTTATTATTTTTTTAACAAAAAAATAAAAATAATAATGCCTTGCTTGTCGAATGGACTATTGAATTGATAATTTTTATACATAATAAGACAAATTAATGCTTTCAACACTGACTGAATCCGATAGAGGTTTAGAATTAATTATATGGATTGTCAAATTGAAGCAGCTCACGATTTAAAGTCTCACATGTCCCCTTCAAACACAAAGTTAGTGAATTTCGTGATTTAATTATATGCTTTAGTCAAATTAGTGATCGAATTTTCTAGTTTGATTATGTAGTTTAGTAGAAGGAGTATAATTTTTTGGATGTTAAGAAGCTGATAGCCCAAGCCCCAAAATGATAATAGTTTTTAAATATCACTTGGCGGCTGAAATTAACTTTGAATATGTGCTCTTTTAGATGGAAAAAAGTGGATAAATAAATAGAATTAATTATCCACTAATTCAAGTTATACATTTTATAATATTACTATCAACGAAAAATTTGGATGCTCACATCATAGTTTAAGATTCATTTGACAAGTGCAGATCAATGGTTTGAAAACCAGACCGGACCGGACGGTCGGACCGGTCGGACCGTCACCCGGTGTGAAGAACGGCTCGGTTTTCAGCTTTGGACCGTTTTAGGGGTTGAACCAGATTGAACCGCTTTGAACCGACTTTTGAGCCAGAAACCGGAGTTGAACCGGGAACTGGAGCGGTTTTTAGAGAACCGGACGGTTTTTTAAATTGGGTAAAATTTAACTTAAATTTAATTTTTTTTACCAAAATTATTAATTATAAAAATTATTAGAGAGGAAAACACTATTTTTCATTTTATTTTAAAATTAATAGTTATAAAAATGAAAAATTTCATTGTATTATACTCTCTCTATCCCAAATTATAAGAGAATTTTGAGACTCTTTATTTATCCTAAAATATAAGAGACATGGATAAAATTTGTGGAGTAATTAATATTATTTTTCTTTTACACCCTTGAGTAATTAAGACTGTATTGATAATTACTAATAATGAATTAGTCTTACTTCAGGCTTTTAATGTTGGCAATTTTGGAAAAAAAATTGAAATTGTAGTACAATTAATAAATTTAACTACCAAAATTATTTTTTCCTTGATACAGATGAAATAATTATTTATTTTTTATAATTGGAAAAGGAGGGAGTATAGTCATTTTATAATATTATGGTCATATAATGTTATCATATTAAAGTGTTTTAATATTATTTTCAATAATTTAATATATATTATTACTATATGAGCTTATTAACTTATTATGAACTTAAACTACTTAAATTTATTTTCTTAACAATTTGATATTTTATTTTTATACATATATTATTATATATAATATTATTTTTACTTAATTATTACATCACCGGTTCGACCACCGGTTCAACCGGTTGAACCATAAAAACCGTGATCCGGTAAAATTTCCGGTTCGATATACGGTCCAATTTTTAAAACATTGATGCAGATAACTCACCTTCCACATGAGGAAAGAGAAAATGTGACAGACTAACAGTCATCGTAAAAGAGAAGCCTTTTTTATGTTGAGATATGCTTATTATAAATATAACTGAATTCTAGACTTTCATTAATTTAATTCCCCTAAAAAGAGCGAAAAAGAAAGAGGATCATTAGCTGCTATATGGAGTAATGTTTAAGTGAAAAATAATCCTAAAATGATCATAATTTTCATAATTCACTTGTTATCATATACTTCCTCTATTCCTTAATATAAGGGACAAAAGATAAAATCATACAAACTAAGAAAAATAACAAATTTATCTTAAATATAAAATAGTTTCCAAAAATATCATTATTTAATATTAATAACTTGTACATAATGTATTTAATATAAATTAATTGTATTATTAGTTTTTGGAAAAAAATGCCATTTAGGGGTATTTTTAGAAAAAATTATTAAATATACCAAATAAATATCATGTATCTCTTATATTTTAAAATATAAAAACTCTCTTAATTATTTATTATATTAAGGAAGAGAGGGAGAATGTATATATATATATTAATGATAAATAAACTTGATGTTATATATATAAACACACACATATATGTATATGTTTATATATGATTGTCACTCCACGCCGCCACTTATTTTATTATTAATTTTGTTGAAAAAATTTTCAAATAAGTTTGTTTTCTAATAAAAGAAAATTGATTAATTAATAATCTTTTGAATGTAAACGAACTTACTTAAAAGTGTTACTTGTAGCGTTACAATCAAAATATTAAAAATTAAACTAATTATAGAAATGATTAAGATATTATTTCAAAGTTCAATTATTCAATCATGGTTGAACTGTAATTTATCCCGTAGTAATAAAATTAATAATTTTTTTAATTTTATATGTTATATATTATTAAAAAATATTATTAATAAGTTTCATAATCTAATATTAAAATCTATATAAGTTAATATTTATCTATAATCATATTTTAAATTTAAAATAGTCAACTAATATTTTATTTTCATATTATTTGTTTAGTAAATTTTTAATCATGTATCATAATAATACTTATACAATATTATAATGCAGAAAGAAAAAAATTATACAAAAAATAAATATTATTTAGTACAAAAATAATATTATTTTATTTTAAAACTAAAAATAATTTTAAAAATTCGGATTAGTTTGAACCGATTCTAGACTTGTTTTTACCGGTTTCCACCGATTCTATAATCCTCTAATTTCACTCTACTTCTAGATTGAACCTGGTATCAATACCCGATCCAACCGATCAGTTTTTAATAAATTGGCTACTTTATGATTTCAATAAGATTATGAACATTGACTACTGAATTTAAAATGGACGCATCGGAATTATAATCACCGTAGCATAAACATGTCTTCACATTTATTATTACTTATATATTTATTAAAATTATAGAAATAAAAATGTCCTCATTGCTAGGACATTTGTCCTCCTTCCATTGCTGAATGGACTTTCTTTTTTTCTTTTTTCTGGCCAACCATTGTTGAATACATTTGTAACGGGAAGTTCCTTTGGAAAAAAATGTAAAAAATAAAGCAAAATTATAAAATGAAATGAAAAATAAATTCATTTAAAAAAATATTTTGCACTCAATATAAATTTTCATGTGCTGTTGAACACAAGTTATTCATTAATATGATTTTGCATGATGTTTTGTGAACTTCCTCTAAATCTCATGCATCTAAACTTTATGTAGATCAGTATAAACTTTCGACAAAATTATTTTTTTGAATAAATCATTTGAGGTCCGAAAATGTTAGTGGAAAAAAAAAAAAGAAAACGCTTTAAGCATGACAATGGGGAATATAATTTAATTTATGATTATTTATACTTGTTGTTTTGAACTTCTATTATTGTGATATATATCTAACCATATCGACTTGCTTCTGAATTATAAGGTATATAGGGATTATTTATCTTGGTGAAATTTTAATATTTTAGCAAATTCACAATACAAAGTATGTTTGGCAAGTTTGAATAAAATTTTAAGAAATGGAAATGAGAATATAATAGAATAGTTTTTTAGCGAATTCAATATGACCTTGCTAATTATGTACTCCCTTCATTTTGCTATATAGTGTATTTTTTTAAGAAATTTATATTTTATAATATAGTGCACTTTATGGATTACTTAGTGTACTTTTTTTTTTCAAGGTTACCCTTGATTAATGGATCCAAATATTTATTTATTATTAAAATATTTCATTTTCATTGTATTTAATAAAGGTAATTTGAGAAAATGTGAAAAAAAATTTTAGTTATTAATTATTATCATAATTCATGTGTAGTAATTAAAAGTGCACTATAAATTGAATGGAAGAAGAATATGTTAATTACCTTGCTGAAGGTGGACGAGTAACATACTAACAGTCATCAAGTTAGTTAGCGCAAATTTTCCGTTCTATAAAAAAAAGTTAGTTAACGCAATTAAACAAATAATTATATATACAGCCATCGTTTCCCAAAAATAAATTATATATAGCCATAAAAGAGCATCCTTTTTTCTTCCAAAGAAAAAAGAGCAGCCTTTTTTGTTTGGTAAAATATGAAAGAGTACCGTGTACCGGACGAAGATGTTGCTAGCTTATGACAATTTTTTATTGAGGTTTGTGTTTTTCTTCACTGATTAAATTATTTAGAAATAACCATTTATCAATATATTTAATAAAATTTGTAACAAGTTACATTATTAATTATTAAATATATATCAAGTTACACTATTAACAAGATATAAACTGTGCAACTTATTCTTTAAATTTCATGTAATACATGGACAAAGTGTGTTTAGTTGTATTAAATTAAAACTTATCTGGCCTAATCTTTTCATTTACTTGTACTTTTTTTAATTTGAGAAAAATTATAATTGAACCTCAAATATATTAGTTCTTTAGTACAGAAATGACACTCATACTCTAGCGCTTCCTTAAGAAGTTGTTTACTTCTCACAGCACCGCTACAGCATGGATTGTAATAAGTCATATAAAATAAGCAAAATACGGTTTTAAGAAGAATTTGGTTCCAAAATCTAGATAAATATCAGTTATTACCCTTCCACATAATTTTAGCAATACAAATAACAAGAATAAAAGCATATCTAGAATAAACTATATTACAAAATGTTAATAGTGATTCCAAATTTAGAAAACTTAGGATTATTGTGGCTAAAATTGATTGATAACGTATATAAAATAAACTACAATACAGGCAACGATTTGAAATACAAGAACCACAATATTAGCAGGAGGAATTATAATTAGAGACCGGGTGAAGTGAATTAATTATAAAAAATAATGTTAACTAATAAAAATATTAAAATATATATTATTCAATAATAAATTGAAAGAAGGAATAGTAACATATTTTATTTTATAATAAATTTAATATTATGATCTAACGGTGTAATTTTTCTTTGGTAGTACTTAGAACAGTGATTCAACTGATTTGACAATATTAGTACATAGTACAGTGCCTGGCCAAAAATAGAAGAAAAAATGTTAGTATAGTCAATTAATGACAACCAGCACTAGCAGCCATCTTTACTGGACAATGTTGAAATATTTAAATTAAATAGAAGCACGTAAATCAACTTTGACATCTGATAATATATTCTTTAAAAATAAAATTTATTTACACGAATTTAAGAACTAAATATCATACATAAAAGTGCAAAATTTTTATCATAATTCGTGAATCAACAAAAATTGAACAATAAAAAACTAATTGTCCAATCATTTTCTATATGAAATATTATTTTTGAATAATATTTTTAAAAATCACTATGACAGCTTTATAATCAGTTAATATTGTATTTTATCTATAGTTTTTATGCCAAACAACCCAATACCTTATCCATATATTATATTTTGACTAATTTGAGTTGAGTAAAATAGGATTATAAAAATAATAAAATTCTCCCAACACATATTTAATATAACTTTGTATCCAATGCTTAAACTCAGAGCTACTAATAGTTTATAACATATGCATTTCCTATTCTTTATTACTTATAATAATAGTTAGTGGTACTCAAAGATTCAATTTTGATTAAGAACTCTCTCAAGTTTAAAAAATATAAAAACCAAAAACAATTAATTGAGTTTAATTAGTCATATTTTTTAAAATATAAAAGTATAAAAAAATGTTGCAATTTTTTACCGCTCAAGAAATTATGACATGAAAGTAACAACAAAAGTATAAAAACCAAAAACATAGAATTGGGTTTAATTAGTCTCATTTTTTAAATAAAATTGTAAAAAAAATTCTGCAATTTTGACCAATCAATATATGAAAACAGAAGTTTCAATTATCAATATATATTATAAAATTTATTAAAATATGGTATTATTTATTAATCATAAAAATTATAAAATTAAGAATGGCGCCTCTCTCTGTCTATACAGTATACAAACAGACAAACCCACATGGCTTAGGCGATACACACACATATTATTTCTTTAGTCGATAATCTCGTTATTAATGTTGCTAACTAGATTTTATTTCAAAAATAAAAAAAAATTCACATTATCATAAATTATCTCATGAGATGAACTTATTCGACTGAAATATTTTTTAAGAAAAAGTTCTTTTAAATAAATTTCACGAAACTTGTCTTGACTTTGTGTATCATTAAGAGACGTGCATATAGTACATATTTTACTTGAACTATCTAAAATTGATTTAAAGTTTAGATTTTATTATTTTTGTCAGTTAATATTTTGAAAATTGTAACCACTTTATATCTTGTTTTATTCAAGATAAAAATTTTAAAATTTCATTCAAAAATAAAATGCAGGTTAATTTTCTCATAAATCTTTACTTATGGTTTTAACAATATTTAATAGTTAAATTAATTCTTTCTTGTTTTAATGGTTTCTTATTGGTTTATAAAGCAATAACTTTTTTCTTTAATATCAACCAGTTTTCTGAAGCCAAATTGAGTCTAATTAATTCAAATCGAGCCAATATGATAATACACTGGTTTAAAGTTCTCCCAAGAGTATTTTTTCTCACACATAAGAGTTGACTCCAAGAATTTTTATTTTATGATACCAGCATTAGCACACAGAATCCTACAATTAAACCTTCAAAGATTCGGCCAAAGTTGCTGGTAACAAAAGACTTTATTTAAATAATGATTTATATATAATTGTCACTCCAGCACCACTTATTTTATCATTAATTTTGTTGAAAAACTTTTTAAATAGATTTGTTTTCTAATTAGAAAAAAGGAAATTTATTTGTTAGTGATCCTTTGAAAGGAAACGAACTTATGAAATATTAATACTTAAAAAAAATAGACATACCTATGATATTATATTATTTTATACCCATATATGTATAGCTTCAAATTTTTATAATAAAATATAATAATTTAAAGTTATTATAAATATTTTATGATTTATTTCAACATTCATATTATAATTTTTAAGATATTTAATAGTTATCTTTTTTTTAATATTTAAATTTATTAATTATACATATAAATAATTATATAAATAATATTATATCTATAAATATCTCCACACCTATATTATAAAATTTTAAAAATTACTGTATTGTAAGTATCATTCTATACAGTATCTAATAAACATACTTGTATAAGTGCTAGATAGAAACCAACTTACTAATAAAAAAAGGGTACCTGTCGTGTTACGATTACGATCTGTATCGAAATTATTACTTTTTATTTGGGAGCCTCCGATTTCAATGAAGTCATGACATGAACATTGACTATTGAATTTTAAAATGGATACATCTGAATTATACAATTCACGCTTGACAACTATAAATTACTATAATTATAATCTATTTTATCAGTTTGATAAAATATATATATATTTTTTATGAGTTACGGCTGAATAAAAATGTCGTGACATTAATTATATATTATCCTTCATTTCTTATAGTTGTCCTTATTGCCAGGACAGTTGTCCTCCTCATTGTTGAATGGACTGTCTTTATTCTGGCCAACCATTGTTGAATACACTTGCAACGGGAATTTCCTTTGGAAAAAATGTATAAATTAAACCAAAACTATAAAATAAAATGTAAAAGAAATGAATTTTTGTAAAAAAATAAAGTATTTTGCACTCAATATAAATTTTCGTGTGCTGTTGAACACATTATTAATTAATATGATTGTACCATGATGTTTTTGAGAACTTCTCAAAATCTCAGGCATATAAATAAAAAATGGATATAGAATGAAATGGAATAGTATTACTTAAAGGGTTGTTTGGGATGTTTTAGATAAGATGAAAATATTTTTACATTGATCTGTTTGATTGAGTAACAATATGATAGGGATAAAAATTAAGATATATATAATAATAATTGATGAATATCATTTAATGATTGAGTAAAAATATGATAGGGATGAAAATTAATGATAAATTTTAATATTTTAGCAAATTCACAATACTAAGTATGTTTGGTATGTTGGAATAAATTTTTAAGAGATGAAAATGAGAATGGAATAGAATAGTATTTTAGAGAATTCAATATGACCTCGCTAATTATGTATATGTTAATTACCTTAACAAAAGTGGACATGTAACAGACTAACAGCCATAAAGTAATTAGTTGACGCAATTTAACAAATAATTATATATATAGCCATCGTTTACCAAAAAATAAATTATATATTGCCATAAAAGAGCATCCTTTTTTCTTCAAAAAAAAAAGAGCAGCCCTTTTTTATTTGGTAAAATATGAAAGAGTACCGTGTACTGGACGAAGATGTTGCTAGCTTATGACAATTTTTTATTGAGGTTTGTGTTTTTCTTCATTGATTAAATTATTTTTCTATAACCATTTATCAATATATTTAATAAAATTTATAATAAATTATATTAATATTAGCTAATATATATATATCAAGTTACACTATTGACAAGATATAAACTGTGCAACTTATTTTTTAAATTTCATGTAAAACATGAACAAGTGTTTAGTCATATTAAATTAAAACTTATCCGACCTAATGTTTTCATTTATTTGTACTTTTTTTTAATTTGAGGAAAAATTATATTTTTGAACCTCAAATATATTAGTTCCTTTGTACAGAAATGATACATACGCTATCACTTCCTAAAGAAGCTGTTTACTTTTAGTAGCACCGAACAGAATATGATTTTTAGAAGAATTTGGTTCCAAAACTGAGGTAAATATTAACTATTACCCTTCCACATAATTTTAGCAATACAAATAACAAGAATAAAAGCATATATAAAATAAACTACATTACAATTAGATGTTAATAGTTATTCTAAATTTAGAAAACTTAGAATTATTGTGGCTAAAATTAATTGATAACATATATAAAATAAATTACAGGCAATGATTTGAAATACAAGAACCACAATGAGTACTTAGAACAGTGATTCAACTGATTTGACAATATTAGTACTTAGTACAGTGCCTGGCCAAAAACAAAAGAAATAATGCTAGTACAGTCAAATTAATGACAACCAGCAGCCATCTTTATTGAACAATGTTGAAATATTTAAATTATATAGAAGCACGGAAATCAACTTTGACTATGTAATAATATATTCTTTAAAATGGGAAAATTGTGTTTTGAGAAAAAATATTTAATTTTTAATATCAAATTAATTTTAAAAAACTAATTTTAGATTCAAAAAATTTGATTCTTACCCTAAAAAAATATTTTTGATCCCAAAAATTAAATATTTTTTTCCAAAAACCAATTATTCCTAAAATTTACTTACAATAATTTGAGAACTAAAAATTATACATAAAAATGTACTAAATTTTTATCATAATTCGTGAATCAACAAAAATTGAACAATAAAAAAATTGTTATTGTTCAGTCATCTTTTATATGATATATTATTTCTGAATAATATTTAAAAAAACGACAACCAGCAGCCATCTTTATTTTATTTATTTTTCCCATACAGCAGACATCTTTATTGAACAATGGTGAAACATATAAATTATATAGAAGCAATTATATCTAATACTCCCTCTATCCCATTTTTATGTGTCATTTTAAAATTTTTTATATAGATAAATAAAAATAGTAAATAAATTTAATTATAATAAAGTTTAGTTATATTTTATCAAAATATTCTAAACTGGTAAATGTCTTAAACTTAAATGTTAAAAATGACTTATACTAAACTTATCACTATTTTTAATAAAAGATAAAATAGTAAACAAAATAGTTAATAATTTATTAAAAATGTAAAATAATAAATAATTTGAAATATTTAAAATTTTCTAAAATAGATAAAATGGAATTGAGGAAGTAATATGTTCTTTAAAAATGAAATCTATTTACAAGAATTTAAGAACTAAATATTATACATAAAAGTGCTAAATTTTTATCATAATTCGTGAATGAACAAAAATTGAACATTAAAAAAATAATTGTCCAATCATTTTCTATGTGAAATATTATTTCTGAATAATATTTTTTAAAATCACTATGACAATTTTACAATCAATTGATAATATATTTTATCTTATAGTTTTGATATCAAATTACTCAATATTTTAACGACACATTGTATTTCGACTAACTAGAGTTGAGATGAGTGGGATCATAAAGATGGTAAAACTTTCTCAACACATGTTTAATGTAGTTAGGTGTCTAGGATTCCAACTCGAAACTACTTGTAGTATAAAAACTACTGTTAATTTATAATATATGAATTTTCCACTCTTTATTTCCTATAATAATATTTAGTGGCACTCAAGGGATCAGTTTTATCTCAAGTTTCCAAAATATAAAAACCAAAAAACGATTAATTGAGTTTAATTAGTCGTATTTTTTTTAAAAAATGAAAGTATAAAATTAAAAAAAAATGCTGCAACTTTTGACCACTCAAGATATGATGAAACATGAAAGCAACTACAAAAGTATAAAAACCAAAAACAACGAATTGGGTTTAATTAGTCGTATTTTTTAAATAAAATTATAAAAATAAAAAATGCTGCAATTTGACCTCTCAATATATGAAATGAAAACATAAAAATCAATTATCAATATATATTATAAAACTTATTAAAAAAAGATATTATTTATTAATTACAAAAATTATAAAAAAGAGCCTGGCGACTATCTGTCTATACAGACAAACCACATAGCATCCATCAAAATATGTGTATAGGATAAATGATGGAGATATTTATATATATAATATTATTTATGTAGTTATTTATATATAATTAATAAATCTATTTATTAAAAAATATATATATTAAATATTTTAAAAAGTATGATATAAATAATAAAATAAAATATAAAATATTTATAATAATTTTAAATAATTATATTTTATTGTAAAAATTTAAAGTGATGCATATGAGTATAAAATAAAATGGATAAATATATATACACAAGTATGATACTCATATCATATTATATTATGTATCAAATATATGTGTGTTTACTTTTTTTGAAATATCACTTATTCATAGATGTACAATTCAAGAGGGGGAAAAGAAACTGATAGCAGTAGCAGCTGTAGTCAATAATTAGATGTGTCAAATCGGATTGAGTCAGGTCTAAAAGCCTGATTTGACATATGATCTTGAAAATGTAAGTTCAAGTTCGTGGGATTGGGCTTACGTGCCGATCTACGGGTTTTTTTATTTTTTTAATATTTTCATTCATTTTTAAAATTTTTTATATAATTATTTAAATTAATATAACTAATTATTATCATAATTGATCAAAAACTAATATAATATTTAAATTTTATAATTTATATATAACTAATTAATAAAATAATATGTATTTTTTAATATTTTAAACATAAAAAAAAATAAATAAAACGGAATTTTGGGTCAACCCATGACTTGCTTGTACTAGGCTCAAAGAGTTTGAATTGTATTTTTAAACTAAAAATTAAAACTCAATCCGTTCATTTTTTTGGGCTTTTTGGGCCGACTCATCGAGCTTGACCCGTTTTGATAACTCTATCGATAATCTTGTTATTAATGATTCTAATTAGATTTTATTAAAAAAAAAAAAAATTTCACATTATCATAAATTATCTCATAAGAGGAACTTATTAGACTGATATATTGTTGAAGAAAAAATTCTTTTAAATAAATTTCACGAAGCTTGTCTTGACTTTGTCTATCATCGCAGAGACGTTCATGCAGTACATATTTTATTTGAACTATCTAAAATTGATTTACAGTTTAGATTTTATTATTATTTTTAATTTAAATTTTTTTTTGTAAGTTAATATTTTGAAAATTGCAACCATTTTATATCTTGTTTTATTTAAGATAAAAAATTTAAAATTTCATTCAAAAATAAAATCTAGGTTAATTTTCACATCAATCTTTACTTATAGGTTTAACAATATTTAATATTTAAATTAATTCTTTCTTGTTTTAATGGTTTCTTATTGGTTTATAAAGCAATAACTTTTTTTTTTAATACCATCCAGCTTTCTGAAGCCAAATTGAGTCTAAGTAATTCATATCGAGCCAATATGATTTTTTCTCACACATAAGAGTTGACTCCAAGAATTTTTTTTTATGGTACCAGCATTAGCACACAGAATCCTAAATTAAACCTTCAAAGATTCGGCCAAAGTTGCTGGTAACAAAAGACTTTATTTAAGTAATGATTTATATATAATTGTCACTCCAGCACCACTTATTTTATTATTAATTTTGTTGAAAAACTTTTCAAATAGATTTGTTTTCTAATTAGAAAAAAGAAAATTGATTTGTTAGTGATCTTTTGAAAGTAAACTAATATTTTTATAATAAATAAAATGGTACGAACATTGACTAGTGAATTTTAAAATGGAGGCATCTGAATTATACAATTCACGCTTGACAACTATAAATTACTATAATTATGATATATTTTATGAGTCACGGTTGGATAAAAAATGTCCTCACATTAATTATATATTATCCTTAATTTCTTATAGTTGTCCTCCTTCCCATTGTTGAATGGACTTCCTTTATTCTGGCCAACCATTGTTGAATACACTTGCAACAGGAAGTTCCTTTGGAAAAAAATAAATAAAATAAACCAAAATTATAAAATAGAATGAAAAAGAAATGAAATTTTTTAAAAAAATAAAGTATCTTGTACTCAATATAAATTTTCACGTGCTGTTGAACACATTATTAATTAATATGATTGTGCCATGATGTTTTTGAGAACTTTTCAAAATCACAGGCATATAAATAGAAAATGAAAATAGAATGAAATGGAATAATATTACTTAAAGTATCGTTTGGTATGTTTTGGATAAGATAAAAATATTTTTACATTGATGTGTTGTTTGATTGAGTAACAATATGATAAGGATGAAAATGAAGATACAATAATAATTGATGAAATATCATTTGATGATAAAATATTATAAAACCAGTTCCCCAAGCAAAATTTCAAGATGATGCAAAGCAAGGGTATTTTTCGTGTATGATAAAATATTCTTAGTTTATTTTGTTTAAAAATTAAAATAAATACTTTATTTATATGAATATTATATTAAAGTATTCACATAAATATTGTCATGGGTGCTATTATTGCACACATTGACTGATGACCGTGCAGACCTGGTGGTAGGTCCACGTAGCCATTCCATCAAAAGTCAAGGGTTTGAATCTGACACAGGCAAAATGACGCCTTCTTCAGCAAAAAGCAACAAGGATATTTTAGACTTTTCACTCATTATTTCATGAACCCTGAGTCATTCCATTACCTATATCATCATTCCCAAAGCGAATGGACCGAGGAAATTGCAATAAAATAATCCAAAGTAATGGAATCAGTTTTATTCCATTCTACGTGGTACTCATTACTCCCAACCAAACATAGAAGATATAGATTGAAGGAAAAATAATTAAGAAAAATTTTACAATTCTGCTATAAAAAAAATGAGAAATTTTACAATGAATATTTTCTGATACCACATAGAATTACAGTTGGGAAAAAATAAAATGAGAAGCATTAGTATTTTTTTAAAAAAAAGTAGGGCCGGGAGATAAAACATAGGGAACGGCCCAAATGCCAGTTTTTGTGGCCCAAAGAGAAAAAGACGTAAGCCCAGAAAGACATAAGAAAGTGATGTTTCTTGTCCAGTTGCACGTGCAGGAGTATTCTTCTTGGGTTTTGTTGCCTTGAGCCCATTAGCTTTTAAATATTTTATTTGTTTGAGTTAAAATGTCATTTGAAGATTATTCTTATTTTATATTTTATTCTTTCAAAATAAAATTATTAAAGTTGTAAGAATAAATTATTAATGATAAGTGAAGAATCCAAAGGCACAATTGCCAGGCAATATTAGCATCGAAGCATTTGTTTAAGGAGTTTCAAAATCTCTGATGCACTTACACTCTTCATTTGGATGAGGGGCAAAAAGGGGGAAAAGAAAAAAATGGAGGAATCTCTGTATTTCCATCCCCTTCTCAAGTTTTCCTCTCCTCCTTTTTTCTCGTCATTCAAATGAAGCAGTATTGGAGTCAAAGTAGGGGGTCTTCCTTGTTTTTTTGGTAATATTTTATGTGAGTGCAATAAAAAAAGGGGAAAAAACAAAGAATCTAAATTCGCTTTTAAGACAATGCTCTTCTTGACAAACGTAGTTACTATGCGTACGTTGAGTTTCTTGGACTCTCCGATCCGGATTCAGTTAATATATGTTGATGGAACCTCACGTTAGCTAGAGAATGTTTAAAGGCAATTAATTAAGCAAATAAATTAAAACCAACTTGACCAAAAAAGAAGAAGCTAAGAAAAAGAAAAGAAAAATAAATAAATAAAATGAAGAGGAAAGGATTATAAGATGTATAATGAATGAATGCAAACCTTCTATTCTATAGTCCTTCTCAATCAAAAAGCGGTTTATTGTCCTTTTGCCTTTTACTTTTGCCCCAAAGCATACCCTATCCATTAACTAATCGAAAACAACATGTTTCTCTTAATTTTAATAAATATATATTGGCCTCCTCTAATTGGCCAACAACTTGGCAACATATCTAAAGACAAAATAAAATCAATTTTATTTAAGAAAGTACATGCATGCTGCCAACACAAACTTACTCATTTCCAAAAGAGAAAAAAACATAAGTGACATAACAACATAAACTCTGTTCTTTTTTGGCAAGTAGAGTATGGGATTGGACAAAACCACCAAATGCTGGTGGTAGTCCAAAACCCCTCCAACTCCTTACCGATGTGAGGTTTAAAAGTCTTCATCTCTCGGTAAGAACCTTAAGCATGCAAGCCTACATCCACTCCAATTTTTTTCAATTTTTTTCATTTGCACACTCATAATTTAGTTCTTTACATTCACAAAACTATATATATATATATATATGCATTCGAAGAGAAATAGAAAAAAAATGATAATGTATTGATGGTAAGTATGTGCCATTAGTAGTTTTTCCCCCATATATATGTCATTATTTCTTTGACAATATGAATGCATGAAAGTAGAAAATTTAGTTTACATGTCGCATATAGCTGAAGAGTTTATGAAACGAACAAAGCGTTAAAAAGCCTAAAAGATGGAGTTGTCGCTAATAAATGAAAATTCTTACTTTAAATAACCACACTTTTCAATTTAAAAGAGTGTTATTACATATCAATAAAAATCTCCTAAGTCTGTGCGAACCTGATTAATTAATTTGTCAGGTTCAGCATTTTCAATTAATGTCCAAAACCCTTCATCACCATCATGCTGAGTAAAGAATTGGTATTGGTTCATGCAAGTGAAATATATGAGTTGATGATGAATGTTATCTTTTAAAAATAAAAAAAATTGGATTGGGTGTCTTTTTCTTTCGGGTTAATTTTTGTGCGCAAAATTAAAGAGCGGAAAAAGACGGGATGTTTTTTTGGGCTGCCCATCAGATAACTGAAAACAAGGAGAGAGAGTTTTAGATTTAATGAGTGGAAGTTAGGGCCAAAGAGGGAAGGGAAAAGGACAGTGGGCACAAAAGAAGCTTCTGTATTACTCTTCTTCTTTAATTTAGCTGTGATTGGGGTATCGTAAAATTCACAGGTCACACCACACAAAGGTCTTTCAATTGTACTGCTAATCATTTCCTTGTGTATGGAAGAACGTGCTCACTTGACCCCTCAACCAATACATACATTATATGGATCGGATTTAAAAAAGTAAATCACATATATTGTTAACAAACTTATGAACATTATGTCTTATTATAAATGTGTTATATTTGATATTGATATGTATTTATTATGTATTGATGATGATATAGGCATAGACTGCTTTGAAATGTACATAGTGATAAAATAATAAAGAAATTATAGTTTTAAAAGAAAGATTACAAGATAGACTGTAGGAAACAAATTAGACAATTCATTAGGAACATTCAATAGAAATTAGATTTATGAATAATATGATATGTAATATGTAAGTACAATTTTTTTTTATATAATTATCTAATTCGGTTATATTAAGTATTATTGAATTTAAATAGGAATAACTCTCTCAACATGATTTTTTCCATTGACAATATAAGTATAATTTGATGTATATATTTTTTATGTTTTATTGTTTTATGTAAGTGTATTTTTGTGTATATTAATTAAAAAATTTGAACCCTTTACAATGTATATATTCTCACTAGTAGTCACACTTTAGACTCCTCCCAGGCCTAAACATGGCTCCCTTTTGATAGGCCTAAACATGGCAATGCATGAGCTTTACGTATTTGTACTTACGAAAATCAAATATGACGGTTGCTGTGAGTGTGTTTAAAGATGAATCTCACTGACAACAAATATTTTTAATTTGTTATATGATTGTATGACAAATTCTATGACACCACTATCGTGACATGCAGTGGCCCAAAAAAAAAAAACTCTCGTGACCAGGCACGTGGATAATATTCATTTATCTATTTAATTTGATTAAGCTAGTGATATACTATGTAATAACTTAAGGACTAATAAAATTTATATAACTTTGTGGACAAGATTATAAATTACCTACTTAATCAAGAGATATATATACATATAGGATCACAAACAGCAGCACAGAAAGACGATGATTTAGCTCAAATATCTAATGAAATATACTTAGTAGACATTATTATTATTATTATTATCAAGCAAAGGTGGTGGCAACATTAATTTGCAGATGGATTCATCATCATCGATCAGTCAGCTTTAAATGTGAGACTATTCACTTTGTGCACACAAAGATAGAAGCTTCCTCGATATCTGCAAAGCATATATAGAAATAGAATATCAGTGCGTTGTATTCTTCCCTTCCCTTTAAACTTTCTTTTACTCTCCTTAGCTTTTCCTCTCTCTCTCTCTGAGAGCTTTCTTGCCAACTTGCAGAGACCTAAAAATTTCTCTGCAACCAATAAAGCTTGTGGCACCACCCCTTTCCTTTAGCAAAGAGAGAGAAGCTTCACGATCAAATCTCACACACACACAGATATATATATCACCAGACTGATATATGTATATCTCTATCACCAGAGAGAAAAGAAGACCTGGAGAAGGAAAGAGACAGAGAGAAGCTAGCCCTGTGCATGTGTGTCTGCATGTTCATGTATATATATATATCTTTTAAAAAAAAAAGAGCATAAGGCAAGGCTAACTACGTGTAGGGTCTTCATAAATCTACGAAGATGATGTATCAAAAGATTACTACAATTTATCTAAAGTAGTAATACAATAAAGAATAATTGTCTCTCGTCTGTATTTATCTATTTATTTATTTATTTATTTTTTCTCTTTCGTTTTCATGAAAAAGAACTTACAAGCCATTTACCCTATCTTCCTACCTCTTGATATATACAACCTAACCTTCACATGGTTAAATTTTTTTTAGGTTAAAACTTTAACCTTATCTGTTATACCATTATACCAGCATAAATGTTGTGTCGGCTTCAAAGCATGGCTCGCTTCTTAGGATACTTCAAAGGAAAAGGACTCTCTTCCTCTCTCTCTCTGTACCTAATTCTTCACTCAAAAGAACAACCATCAATTGAAACATTTCAAAGTCGATTCTTCTCTGCTCTGTCTTCCCAAATGAGTACACACTTGGAGGCCCCGATCTGTATGTCTTTATAATTTGATAAAGAAAATAAAAGAACCAAAAAAAAAAAAGAAAGAAAGAAAGAAAGAAAGAAAATCATCAGCATCATCATCATGATGTTTTTTTTTAAATCTTTTTATATATTTTCCCGAGAGATTTGTCTACAATCATTGGATAACTAACTCATACCAACTAACTAAACCGATAATTAACCTAACTGTTAAAAAGGTTAATCGATGCATTATCAAGTCACCTCGGAATCCAAGTGGACAATATTAACAAAAACTAAACATATCATTCACTGGTTTCTTTTGTTTTTTTCAACCCCAATTTCTCATAATGCTATTAACATATATTAATATAAATTATAAAATTTATAATAATAAGTTATATTATTTACAAATCATCAACTTCCGATTTATTTTTCAAACCCAATAAAATGCATGAGGTTCACCTAGTTATATTATTAAAATCTACTTGATTGATTGACAATATATAATAAATACTCCATCCATTTCTTAAAAACTATGATATTAAAATTTTTCACACAAACCAATAAAACCATTAAATAATCTAGAATATTATAAAATTTAGTATTATTTTATCAAAATGTTCTTAATTTAAATACTCTATTAAATGATTCATTTGATATTAATGAAGAATAAAATAGTAAAACAAGTAATTAATGCTTCATGAAATTCTAAAGCATAAATATTGTGAAAAATCTTAAAAGCTTTAAAGTAACAATTTTTACAAATCAAATGGACTACTTGCTTCTACTAAAAACCAATCCAATGTAATTATAATATCTTTATTATTTTTTTTGTACCTGATTGAATTGTCTTTCTTCTTCCTCTTTCCTTCACAAATCCAGTTGCACTCTTAATTAGCATCAAATCAGAGTATAGTATGTGTTCTCATGGAAGCCTTTTTGAATGGACAACACTATTGTTCCATATTAACTATTGCACTATTCTTCTAAAATATATTCTGGTTCTAGAAAAATATCCATTACACACTGCTTAATAGCGACGCAGAGAATGTTTCAAAAGTTGGTCCAAAGAATACTATAAAGAGAAAGCCATCAATATGCCATAAAAAGAGAACCAGTTTGTCTGCTTCTTCATTTGCTTATCCATATCATAATAAGAGGCAGGCATTAATTATAACGTGTGATATTCATTAACTAAATTGTCAAAAGTTCATGACAAAACCATTAATTATTAGCAATGAAATCACTAGGATGCACATGAGAATTACTCACAACATTGGGGTATAAACACACAATTCTGTTAGAACATCATTTGTCGGTTTGCCATGCAAAGGCATATATATTATGCCACAACAATAATATTAGTCCACTGGAAATAACCCTAGTACTAACTTCCAAGATCCAGCTCAAAACCCGAGATCTTATGCTATTAAACTTCTTCATATCAAGTCAATTACATAAGAAATTAAATTATTGTTTAAACTTAATTATAGTTAATTCACCCAAATGGTGAGGTTCTACCTTGCGCCACTGTACTAGGATTAATCATGGGGCTCATCCTTTCTCCCTGAAGAGCAGTGCTAGTAGGTGCTCTTCTTGGCGATGGCCTTTCAAGCTTCACTGAAGCATCTGGAAACTTCTCACACACAGCTTCTCCTTGTAGCATCGGCTTTGTGTCGTAAATCTCCGATATGGGATCGATCTCACCGGCTCTATGATCTAATGATGGAGGTGCAATGTGAAGTTGTTGGTCATGACCTTTGAAAGGATCATCCTGAGGTCCTCCGAGGCACGACGAAGCCGGCCCTAAATCATCATGAAGCCGAAGATCATCGTTCCAAATCAAAGGGCTCTTCCCAGTGGTAGTACTATTATAGGGACTCGGCCTCTTCTTCCCCAAACACAGATTTTCATTATTGTTATTATCATTGTTATTGTTGTTGTTATTATTTGGTATGATCAACCCTTCAAGCTGTGGCCTCTCCATGTGATGAAGGTGATGATCGAGTTGGTCGCCGCTGCCGCCGCCGCCGCCGCCTGCGCCGTAGATGCTGAGTTCTTGAAAAGGAAAACTAAGAGGGGAACCAAAATCTTTCATGACTCCTCCACCTATTTCAGGGATGGCTTGAGGTGCTCCAATATTAATATTTCCCTTTAAGCTATTAACGGCAGCCATGTTTTCACCTGCAAGTGTTTGATAAGCCTTCTCCAATATACTCTGCATGTACTTCCCTTGAGCTTCAATTCTCAGCTGAAGGTGTTTCTGGACCTGCCATATGCAACTAAATCCTTCTAGAACATGTCCATGGGGAGATTTAAAGAAACGTATAATTGATTATATATTTTGGTTCTTTTAAAATTAATGAATATACGTGTAAAGAGTTATAATAAACTCTTGACACAATTAAATTATTTCATGTTATTTTTTCTTCATATGCATGACTGCATGACTCTAGAAAATCTGGTATAAGAATTATTACTGATCATTTGAGTTTTGTAAAAGAAAAATAATAATTTATAATTGAGTCCTAAAAAATTGTTTTTTATTCAATTTAATCATTTTGCTGACTTACAAAAGAACAAAGTTATTTCAAACTTGATAAAAAATTTTAAGACTCAATTAAATTATTTTTTGGAACACAAATTCAAGCTTGTGATTTTTTTGAGTAAATTATTTAGAATTTTCTTTTCTATTACCTCGAGCTGTTCATGCAGTCTTCTCTGCACCTCCATTTGCATCCTAATCGCATCAACCATATGTGAGTTACTGTTCATACAGTCCAGCACGAACACATTCGAGAAAAGAAAAAAATCATAATCCCCCGAACCCCAGAAATTCAAACCAAAAACTAATAATGAGTTCTGTTTTATTAAAAGAAAAAATAGAAATAAAAGTAGAAATAAAATCTCTTCAAATACACTAACTTTTTAAATTCAGTTAAAATCAATCAAGAAAATGAAGCTGAAGCATACTCATTCATGTTGCGACCAATCAAGGCGGATGGGGAGGCGGTGTTTCGTTGAAGATCTAAAGCCGAAGCTGTGTAGAGTAAAAAGATTGAGTCAATAAAATTAAAAAAAAAAAAAAGAAGGAACTATCATGAAGTGTAAAGATATAAAAAGTTCAGGAAAGAAGGGAAAAAAAATGAGAGGAACCCTAGAAAGAAGAGTCACCTCTCATGCCATCCTTAATCGAGTGATCATTGAATTCCTTGTGGGGTTGCTTCCCAAGCCTAAATTTCTGCCAAACACGAAGACAAAAACAAAAAGAACATCAAAGGCAAAGAAACTAAAAACAAAGCAAGAGATCAAACCAACCTGAAATCTTCAGTGTCCCAAAAGTGTTCCTCAGACACACATATTTAAAAAAAAAATCTAAAGCAAAAGAGAAACAAAGGAAAATAATATTGACGCGTTCAAACCTGAAGGTGGCTCTTGAGATGGTAAAGAGTAAGACCCTTCACTCCCATAACCCTCATGATGGTCTTGGGAGTGGCCTCTGCAAAAATTTTTCATGCAGAAAAAGAAATTAAGAATTAAGAACTAGTAATATATATATGTATATGAATAAGCTTTGGGTCAAGAAGATTAATAAGTGTTAGAAACATGAGAAGGAAATTAAGTGAGAATCAAAAGGCTAGGGTGGTAATGAAGTACGTACTATCAGGGCCTCCAAGCTGAGTGACGGCATCGACAAAGCGTTCATGGAGTTCGACGGTCCAGCGAAGGCGAGGCTTAGGGTCGGTGGTGAGGACGAGGCCAGAGTCGCCTTGAACACACATGGGTCGGTCATGGGAATTCATAGTCGAGGGCTTCTTAGGAGGGAACATTCTTTCCATCTCTCTCTCTCTCTCTATGTGTGAGACTGAGAGAGGAATACGTACCCAGAGAGATTCAAGAACAAATGCGATGCAAAGAGGGGAGAATAGGGTACGTTTTAATTTGAAGATAGGAGAGGGAGAGAGGTGGATATGAATATATGGCTTTAGTTTGGCTCCTCAAGTATGAAAAGCATATAGGGCCACTTATTAAGCTGTAATATAAAACAATATTATATTATATTATTATTGTGATACATAACTAAAGCTTCCCTATTACCATATTATTCTACCATGAAGACCTCTCCTTTCCCAAAAGATACCCTCTCTCTTTCTGCCCCTCACCCCCCAAAAAAAGAAAGTATTAAATTAAGCATTTATTATATGTATACTTAATTACATTTCTTCATGAGATACCCTTAGTATAATTGCATGTACATTGAGAGATTTAGATGAAATCGATTTATTAAATATAGAGCGTAAAACCAATTATAAAAAGATTGAAGCATATGTTTTGAAGCGTTTGACAGTTTAAGTCGAAAATTAACCACTTACTAACAATTTCCAAATATTTATTATATATATTAAGAGTTAATAATAGACTCTCCGTTTGTATTTCTTTTATTGTTTTAGAATTTTGATTGTGTTTTAAATTTACTTATATTTTAAACTTTTAATTCATTATTAATTGTTTTTTTTCGATTATACCCTTCTCTTATTAATTTTTCTTTTGGCCAACTTCTCTTATTAATTTAATTCAATGTAAGACATTGAATTCCATATAGGCCATTAATAAAGGTATTTTAGTCAATTCCTTAAAAAAATTAACATAATCAATAATTTTTTTTATCCATGTGAAACAACCTTAAAGAACAAAGGAGATGAAAATAAGGGGAGTAATAATGTTATAGAAGACATTTTAAAACATCTGTTTCAATATTTTATACTCCCTCCATTATGCTATATAATTAAGGTATTTTTGAAAAAAAATATATTTTATAATATAAGATATTTTATAGATTATGTAGTGTATTTAATTTTCCTTTATCCAAAGTATTCTTGAAAAAAAGATATAATTTAATTAATATAAAAAAATTTAATTTATGGGTCAATTATATTAAATAAGAAAAATTTAGAAAATGATGAAAAAATTTTCAGTTATTATAATTATCCCCCTTAATTTACGTATGGTAATTAAAAGTATCTTATAGACCGTAATAAAAAGAAAAATAAATTTGAAGTGTTTATTTATTTATAACAAAATGTGTTTTATTAAACCAATCCATTATCGATCACCTTGATTGATTATGGGCAGTGTTTGGACATAATGTGTCTCAAATATAAGCATAAGTCATTTCGTGGTACGACATCCTTTTTAGCATCATAATTATGAGCCCATCAAACCACCAACAGGAAACAGTAATTGTATTACAACACAAAGATATTTGCTTTATGTTCCTTCCGAAGAAAAGTTCCAATCATATATTTGACCGCAAAATTTGTTTATTTATTCAAATGGCCTCCACATTAAGAACTTTGACATACTGTATTATACTCCCTCTATTTTTAAATATAAGACCCTTTTACCTGGAATACGTGAATTAAGAATTAGAATTAAAATTAATGAATTATCTCAATTTTTAAAAAATCCTAATATTTTTTCAAAGTTACTCTTATTTAATCTCTCTCTCTCTTTCTATTTAGATATTTTAAATGGAAACATTTTTCTAGAAATGTATAATAAATACTACCTCATATATTGTAAATAATCTTATATTTATGATCAAGATAAAAAATCTCATATATAGGACGGGAGGGAGTATTTAGTAAAAACTTTAATTGAAAGAATATGTGAGTCACGACTCAAATTAATTAAAGGTCTTTAACTTAGGGGGAAATCACTCTATTTATTTATTTCTTCTATTATTATTTGTAAGAGAAATCAGGAAAAATTTTCGGTAAAGCTGGCTTCAATATAATCATTTTCTAACAAATAATTATTTAGAAATATAAAATTTTAATAGGAACCTGCATATAATAAGGTGGCAGTATGGCTGTCGAAAATTGAGTTTAAAAGTACACTCATTTTTATAACTATTAATTCTTGGCATATGTTCCATAAGGATTAATGAGTATCGAGTAAAATTTTTTTAAAAGCTAAATCATATTTTAAAAAAAATTATATTTGCTAAGATTATATATTTTCTTTCAATTAAGGAATCAAAAAGTTAGAGGCAAGAATTATATTTTTAATAAATAAAAAATTATATTTTCTCAAAAAGGTAAATTTGAAAATATCGAGAAGTAATCAGTATAAATATGTGTGCATTCCTTTCCGTGAGCGAGCATGTCCTTTTAGACATAGCATAAAACTTTTGTTTGGTTCTCGCACTTCGACAAAAATGAAGCAACCAACAAACTCAAAATTTTCATTGAAATTTTTATATATAATGTAAGTTTTTGCTAGCAATTAGAAACATTTTTTTTAATGTGGTAAAACTTTTTTGTCAAGCTTGTACTCCGAAATATTAGGTGTGTTCTAGTGATAAAATGTCATAATATCAAAATTTTTTGAATAAAAGGTCTTTAACTTAGGGGGGAAATCACTCTCTTTAATTTACCTCTTCTATTATTAAAAATTTAAAATGTACACAATTCTTTATAAATTGAAAGATTGGCAAACTAATTAAATTCAATAATAAAATTTGTTATCTACTAAAATCAATAATTAAAAAATATTTTTAATTTTTTATTTCAATATTATTTATTAATTCTTATTTCATTGTTGGTGATATATACAAGTAGAAATTAACGTACGATAAAAGGTAATCATTTTCTTGGTCGTTTTCTATCTTTATGCATAATCATGAAAACTTTCCCTTTTGATGCCTTGCATATTCATAATGACACCAAATGAACTTCAAATTTGAAATAAATATTTGGAGTTCACTCTTCACACTCAAGACAAGAGTTCAAACATGTTTCTTTTTTTTTTTTTTTAAATAAAGAGATTGGAATAAAATTGTGTTGCCTATCATCATGATGAGAAAGCACAAAGAAAAAAAAATGGAACCAAAACTTTAGGGTATGTGGTTTGTAATTACTTGAGAGGATATTATGAAATGTGAAGCTTTTGATGGCATCAGTGGGGGACCTTCTTCTTCTTCTTCTTCTGTAAAGTTTTAAAAACCTAATCAATAATCACCTTTTTGTTAAATTTAAGTTTACTCTTTATATTCCCAACCATAGCTGAACACAAAATATATAGTATCTAAGATGGAGTCGAGTTAATGTTTATAAATTCGAAGTAGTTATTACATCGGTAGAAATATTAATTTACATTTAATTAATCTAATATAGTTGAGTTGTGATTGAACTAATGATAATTTAATATCTATTTTCAAATTTTAAACATGAATTTTATATATTTTAAAATGATTGGGAAGTTATTTTTAAATTGAAAAATAGAAACTACTAATGATTAAAATTTAAGAGTATCATATTTTGAGCTTTTAGGATTCTTAAATTATATTAATTAAAAATCAAATGACAGAGGAAGAGATGTTTACTAGGAGATACAGTATGATAGAGAGCAAGCGAAAATAGTAAAATAGTCAAGTACATGTGTTTTCTTCTCTTGTGTTTTTTCTTTTCTCTAATTAATCCATTTCTGCTACTTTGTTCTATTTTGAATTTTTTTTAGATTTATCTTGGATGAAATGTGCCGTTTTATAAAAACGAAATCCTTAAAATTTAAATCAAAATTAATTGATCCTTAATTGGTATATTCATAATCAATTCAATCAATGTTTGATTGGTTTAATTAGCCAAGTTTTAACTACTAGCATGTGCCAATTTTATGAATTAGATGAATGGATTCAATAATCAATTCATCAAAATTTCAATTCGATTAGTCTTTTTTAAGAGTACTATAAGATTATCAGACAAAAGAAAAAGACAAAATACGATTTAAAAAAAAAATTAAAACCTTCCCCTTTGTGACAAAAATTTAAAGAAGTGAAATGCTTCAAATTGAGCTGAGAATAAATGCTTTTCTTCTTTGACAATCAAACCAAGATTCCTTTTCCGAAAAGTGTAAAACTAATTGTGTTTGTAATGTATATACTACAAAATACTTAATTTATAAGCATAGTTATATTTATAGTTAGTTTGTGAATTAATCTCTTACTCTCACCACGAGCCAATTTTTGACCAGGCCACTAAACAGACACTTCAAACCAATCAATGAATTCCAAGTGGACAATAAATCTGACCTGAAACAACAAAAATATTCTACATGATTAAGACTCTAGTGTGGTTTCCATATTCCTCTTTAATTATTCGAATGCTTAATCTGTAATTTGGCGACTGTCTATTCATAAATGAGGGGTACAAACAAAAATAGAAAGAGAAATTAATTAAGTGGATTCTTCTTTAGACTACTATTATGCCATTGTGATTTAACCAAGCAAAGCAAGAGTATTTCACTTTTCTTTAATTGTGTTTAAAACGCTAGAAACTACATTGGAAAAGTGGGTTCGGTTTAGTGTGAGAAGGACCTATTTGCTTGAATTTTAAGCATCTTTATGGGATGCATACGAATATATTCTTCTTCCATTTGAATATATTCCTTTCGAAGGTGAACTCGTGGGTCCCATCTTTATATTAAATTCTAATGTTCCATGTGGATGAACGTAAGTTGTGTATTAACTAACTAATTCATTTAAGATTAATCATCGTCTTTGTCAAGACTAGTTAGATTAAATAATGTAAGAATTTGATATATTCTTAGGAAAGTTTTGAGTTTAAGTCTTACCGAATAAAATATATATAAATTTATATATGTTGTGAGAGCTTTTAAACTATTCAAATTCAGATTAACCACTAATACCAAATATTGAATTATTTAAAAAAAAATAAAAAATTAATTATCATCAAATTACCAATTGCTCAAATGCCTAGTATTTAGTATTACTATCAACTTGGACCAGGTGAGGACAAATGAGGATGTTTATCAGCTAAGGAGATAGTGTTCGATAACTCTCTCTCTCTCTCTATAAAAACATATAATATGAATACTTGATTTAACTTTGCATGCATTACAAAATTGACTGCTCAAAAACTACATTCATGCATCATAATTTTATTCAATTAAAATATGTATGGATTCAAAAACATTATTTCATTTTATATATGATTTTATTGAATAATCTAACAGTGATCATAAAAAACTGCATTTACTTTATGTCCTTTGCCAAATTAGTGAATATAAGATCGTGATGAAAATTAGAGTTTATATGCAAAAATCTGAATATAAAATAGGCCCTACGTATGAATCTTCTCCATGAAAATATTGATGAAAGCATGGACATAGTTATGCATATATGTGATGCATATTTTTGAAAATGTAATAGGATAAAGCAGAATATATATATATATATATATATCTCTCTGTGTATATATAAAGGCATTCCATTCTATTGTCATTATCATAACTTTCTTAGCGTAGAAAGTAAAGTCCAATGAATTTGGATTGGACAGTGAATGGTATCCCAAGTAAGAAAGAAACCACACATTGGGGGATTAGTTGGATCCGTAGCGTTGCAGTTCGAACCTATCAATTCTTATTTTTCTTAAGGGACATATTATTCAGTTTTCTAAGATTATATAGATTAAGCAAGTATTAACTATTAAGTGTTAAAATCATGCATAAATATTATTTTTAATAAAAATTGTTGCGCTGATAGCAGTGGTTATTTTGATTGACTTTTAAGTTTTAAAGGATAATATTCTGTGAGGGACAAAAAAAAAACCTTTTCATAGGCTTTACGATTTCATGAAGTTATAATTTAAGAGTACATATTTTTTATTGTTAAGGGATTTTAGGGTTTATATTTTTGAAGTTGAAAAATTAAGGATTTTGTAAATTGTTTTAAAGAACACGAAATAATACCTTCAATGTATTGTTTACAAAAAAATATTTAATGCTTCTTAATTCAAGCTTTGGTTCGAAAAACTCTAATCATAAAGACAAAATTGTATTGGTTAGAGAATACATAAATTTAATTTATTCCGTTCTTTTATAAATTCTATTTTAAAAGAACAAATAACTATTGTTGGATAAGATAATTTATTTTAAAACAAATCATCCAAAACAAATCATCCAAAATGATTGTCTCATGCTGATTTCCTTATCCCCCCACACATCCTCCGTTTTTTTATCATTATCATATATTCCTCATGTTCTATTTCCTTTGTTTAAATTATTTCACACTGACCAAAAAATAATTATGTTACATGTTTTTAAAGATTTAACTAAAATACCCTCTTTTAATAATCTACATTGAATTAAATGATGATAGGATATAATTGAAAATGATAATTAATAAAGTATTAAAAGTCTAAAACAACAATTGATTTGAAATAAAAGCAGAACTCTAAAACTACCAAAGAAATGAAACAAGGGAGTGGCAAAGTCTCCTTTCATTTTTGCCATTTGGTTTGGGCAAGTTATGACTGCCATTGCAAACTAGATCACAGCATAGTTGTAACAATTTGCAGCAATTTTAAATTTTAATTCCCCGAAGCAGAAATGCAAGAAAAAAGACGGAAAAAAAAAGTTGCAAGAAGCATGCATTGTTCTTACAGAGTGCTAGTACCTCAGAAATTCAAGTACAGAAGAAAAGAGACAGAAAAGAGGTAAACAAGTCCCAAAGTACATATTAACAGGCAGCACTTTTTTGGTATTAAACCAGACAGCATTTATTTATGCGCACGAGGGGTGCATCTACCTGCCTCTTCAAAAGTCTCCAAATAAACTTGAACTACTCATCGATCATCCCCATCAATGTTCGTGGCATTGGTACATGTATACACCTTGCAGTTCAGTCTTTGTTCATGTTTCCCAAGCAAACATACTTGATCTGGAGAGGTAATTAACAAACGAAAATCTTAATGTTATAAACAGGTAAACTTCCAAGAAATAGATAAAATAGATGATGAGGTAGGATATGTATATGTATTCTATGATTCACAAATGGACTGATGATGACTACTTCAACCCAGAAACATGACGGGTGATGCACAGAATACAAAAAGGAAACAGAGAGAATGGTAAAATGGCATTCATTTCAACAACCACAAAACAATTACAAGTCTTACCATTATTTATAGACTACAAGAATAATGTAAAATTGTATTTAAAAAAAAGTAAAAAGAAGAAGAAGAAGAATGATGCAAACTAGGTCAGGCAGTTATTTCAAACTACCTGAAATCACAACTAACTCTTTTGTTATTACCAACTAATTGCTCCAACTTCTTTTATTAACTTCTAACTTTCATGTAACACAATTCATCAATAGTTTTATCATAATCTCAGACACGTTCCTAAACAGAGAGGCATAAAATTTACATAAGGTATGATATGGGAAAAAAACCTGCAACTTCTCATTATTTGATAAAAAGATTAATTACATAATTGAAATTGTGAAAGCCTATATTATAAGAATGTAGTTTGACTTCTACAACACTTCCAGTGCCAGAAGTAACGCAGGTGTTTACGATCATTGTGAAAAATGGACCATTTTACAAGATTTAACTTATAAGGATTCAACTGCCCAGCGGTTGATGGAAGAGTATAAAGAGTTTTCATTTTTGAAACAAGATGGTATAAAAATACAACATATTAGAGTTGTACGTACCTCCAAATATTCATCCATTCCATATTTGGAGCCTTCTCTTCCAAGGCCAGACTGTTTAACACCACCAAATGGAGCCACCTACATCAATGACTACAGGTAAATAAGCCCATCCACAAACATATCTCCACTTATTGCTCAGTGAATAAGTAAAGAGAAGCACCTCTGTTGAAATTATTCCTTCATTTACGCCAACAAGTCCATATTCAAGAGCCTCAGCCACACGCCAAGAGCGTTGAACATTGTTTGTAAATACATAAGAGCCCAAACCTTCAAGCATATTCAGGGAAAGTTCCCATCACATTGACAACAAATGTTGATAGTCAATATTACATGATGAGTGGTATGGTGAAAATAACATAAAATACAAGTATAGAAGATAAAAGAAACAACAGTTTTCTTCAAGGGTGTAGGATAAGAAGAGCCAAATTATGCAAGATAGCTCCGAGAATAACCTGCATTACTGTCATTGGCAATTTTGATAGCCTCCTCTTCAGTTTTAAATCTCAAGAGAGGAGCAACTGGTCCAAACACTTCCTCCCTAACAAATCATACAAGTTCAAATTAACCCAAAAAAAAAAAAAAAGAACAGTTCCATCTGATTGATAACGACAAGGTAATATTTAGTCGAATAAAAACAGTATATAAACTCACAAGTCTAATATGTGTTAAACAACAAGAAGTCAGAATCACATGATAATATCTTAAAAGGTTTTCCTTGATATGGGCACCTGATTGATATGTCAACGTAAGATTTGGTAATAAAAATGGTTTATAAACTCACAAGTCTGATAAGTTAAAAGCAACAAGTCAGAATCACATGATAACAACTACGAAAAAAAGAGAATCGCATGATAACAGCTTAAAAGGTTTACCTTGATATGCGCATCTCATTGTTGACATCAGTGACAACAGTTGGTTCATAAAAAGTTAATCCAAGGCTATGTCTCTTACCCCCAAGAATTACTTTTGCCCCCTTCACATTAAAGGGAATGAATGATCAGAATTATTATCAGCAAATGCTATTTTACTTGCTCATCTACCTCGCTAAATTTACCAAAGGAAGAAAAAAATGCACACATGCATTTGATCTTGGTAACAAACTACTTTAACATTTTGGCTCAAGCATACAATTTAGTAGCAAAAGAGCAATAGAAAAGTGTCGAAAAGTAGCTAAAAATGCCTTAAATAGAAAGATTTCTTACTTTTGGATACAAGATCTGATAATGACGCAAAAATTACATAGACCAATAAGAGTTAGCAATCCTTGAGAGAATTTGTTAGTTGACAGGAATAAAAGGTTAACTTGACTTTCTTAACTTCATTATTAAAGTCCAACAGACTAAGAAGAATGTTCCAAAGAATTATATTGGAGATAAAGTGGAGAATAACAGTAAAGGAATGGAAAAGAGAACAAACCTTTGAGGTGGCATCATGAACTAAGGATTCAACCTGTAATTGAATATAAAGTTGACAAACATGGTTCAAGCAAGTTAGAGGAAACACCCTGCCATGTTGCATAACACAAATAATAATACCAAAAGTAGTACAAACCTTGTTCACAGCAGCTTCATTGATCAGAGGTCCCTGTTTAAAAATGGATAATTGAGTCATACCATATCCTAGAAGGCTTAAGCTTCATGTTAAATCTCAATCTGGGAGAAAGCTCTAGAGACATGCCACATGAAAAAAGAAAATTGCAACAAGAATAAAAGACAGAAATATCATATCCATACTAGCTACTATGGGATAGTCTAGGCTCCCACACATAATAGTTAACACTGCAGCAGCTAGAAAAGCAATCTTCAGAGAAAGTCAGCTCAAAAGGGGCAAAAATGTACCTGAACCACCCCTTCACTAAAACCGTCCCCTACTTTCATATTTTTAACAGCATCAAGCATAGCATTTGCAAATTTCTCATAGATACCTTCACAGAAAAGATTGGTTAGTTAAACGAAGAGAAAGCAATATGTCCTAAGCAGCATAATTTATCATCTAAATCAAAAAATAGGAGTACACCACTAATTAGAGAGAAATTTCATACAGGAATATTATTAGAGGTATGATTGACCCACTGTCTCTTTCTCTCCTTATATCTTGTCATTTCTGAGTTTTTTCTTTTTTTTGAGTGAAATATCATCCTCTCTCCTAAGTAGGTAATAGTGGCTTAGCACTCTTCTATTCTTAAATTATACAGAGAACTACAACTACACGTATTTTGAATAACATACTCTTATATCTATTATGTAAATATTAAATATGTATTCGAAAAATATAAAGTATCCCCTTTTCTAAATTTAGCAAATTTTAAATCATTCAATAAAATATAATTCATTAATAAAACAAAGAGCATGCTCACAAATTAGCTTTTCAAAAAATTTCTACTTAAAAGATAATACTTGATAATATTTAATTTCAAGAATTAAAGATAAATTATGTGCGTGTAAATTAATAAGCATAAACATTGGCATAAATTCAATAAATTTTAGAATAAACTAGGTTTATGTTAAAATAAATGTTTAAGAAATATATTTTGTAGTAGGTTACATTTTTAATGAAAGAAATCAATATTATCCTTGAGTATATTTTGGTCACCTTTCGGTTCCAAAAGAAGTTTGTGTATATTTTTATAATAAAGGGGAAGGCCATATAATTAAAACATTTTTCGGGTAAAAGAAAGAGCAATTTACTCTTTTACTTGTCATGTGTGTCACGAACAGGCTAACGAGATTAAAATATCCACACAAACACATATATATAATTAGCTTGGTGATGGAGGTAATCCGAAGCTGCAACATGATGTGAGATGCCTAAAAGCACTCATCATGTCATCTCAAGTCTCAACAATATCAGTTACGCAAGGCACTTCATATGAACAAACTAGTATGTACGATGAAGGCTAAGGCTTTCAACTGTTAGAAGGGACTCAAAGCAAAAAAATAGAAAAACAACAGTATTAAATCTCCTATGGATACAAGACTACATGAATTCACGGTCAGCAAACATGCAACAATCACTTGAACAAAAGGTAGCAAATCAGACAAAGTATTATAATTGTAAAATTGATAATTTACTGATCTAACCTTCTTGCACAAGAATTCGATTAGCACAAACGCATGTTTGTCCACTATTTCGGAACTTTGCTGCAAGCTGCAATTAAATATATAAAATATTACACCAACAGCAAAAGGGGAAAAGTTTGCAAAACTCGTAAAATTCAATTTCAGAAATTAGCCTTGACTTCAAAAAAAATTCAGTGGCTGATTCCACTATAATTGTGCTATTTAATTTTTTTACCACCCACCCTTTGCTGAAATCAAAACTCGAGAGACCCATAAAACCCCATATTTGAGGGGATGCCGAGCACTTTTTGCAAAAATATAATGGATATTAAAATGTTCAAACAGATAAGTTATTAAAGATTCTGAGAGATTGAAAGAAAGAATAATTCATCTCAAAGATATATAAGAAAGTGAGTTTGATAGTACAAGAAATATTGATATACCAGTAGCAGCTAACAGTTAATTACAAATTTGACTTGGATAATACATGCATTAAAAGATTGACCTCTACTTCTTCACATAAATAGGATGCAGAATCTAATTGTGGTAGCCTAAAAAATAATTCAAATCTAACAGAAACCCAGAAAAATATGCCCTGGATAAAAGATAATCAATAAAACTAGTGCAAAACGACTTAAAATCTCAGTAATAACAATTGAATTACCACAATTGGTACCAGTAAATCCACCTAAGCTAAGGCCAACAACAGCCTTATCCTTCTAAGTGGAGATGGCTACATGGATTACAAAAAGTCATTAGACTCTAACAAAAATCATCTCTTCAGATATATCATTTATCAACCCAAGCTAAGGTCAGTCATATTAAAACACGTGTGGTTGAAACTGCTCTATGAAAGATGGAGTTGGGGTCCTGCTTCTGGATCTAACATCAATATTATTGAATGCCAACCCTCAATTAACATCATGTCAACACCTAGAATACAGATTCATTTCATGTGACTTTTTAACAAACACTTTCAGTGACTTCCATAATTTGCAATCTCAGCCAATACTTATGCTTAAAGAAGACGAATGAAAATAATCAAGTCCCCAGAGGAAACATATTTTTAAAATATTCTCACACTAATCAAGAACCAAGCAACAACACAACAAAAACCCAGTTATACTTCTAGTTTTTTTTTTTTTTTTAAATTATATCGATTTGGGAGGCCACCGGCCATGATTATTTTTCTTTCTTTTTTCCTTTTTTTTTGGTAACAGAGAAGGCCTCAAGGCCATGGGAGTAGGGATGGGGTGCAAAGGGTGTGGCCAGGTATCAAACTCAACATCAAGTTCACCTCAATCTAAAAGATTGGGGCTAGTGCCATGTAAGCTATGAGCTCATTGGCAAATAATCTCTACGTAATTATGTAAGGATTTCATGCACTGCATACATTAAGATGTTATAGTCAAGCACGACATATACAGATAAACTAGCATCGTAGAAAAAGACGTTAAAACTGCATGCATGGTCATCATTTCTAACTTACAGTTCCTTTCACTGCCACATCAAGATCAGCATCATCAAATATTATACAAGGCGCATTGCCACCAAGCTCCAGAGATACCTAGAGAAGTATTGAAAAAAAGAAAAAGGAAAACAATCAATTTGAACATAATGGAATCTAGATTCTGCATTTTAGGAAATTTTGGACAGCATATAAGCATACTTTTTTAACTGTTCCAGCAGCACCTGCCATCAACTTTTTTCCAACTGCCGTGGAACCAGTAAATGTGATTTTCCTTACCTAAATAATTTTGATGAGGACATAAACATGTTCAGATTTCATCTTTAAAAGTTCTAATATATTCACAACATGGCAACAGAACCTGTGGACTTGCAAGTATAGCATCCCCAATATCAGGAGCATGTCCCATAACCACATTCACAACACCCTGCACCATTAAAATGCTATGGCAATTAGAATTATAAAAAAGAGAAAGGGTCCCCAAACATAAGTTGTGATATAAAAACTAAAACTGTTGAACCAAGCTAAATGCCAAAATACTGCCACGAACCATGTAATGAGTCAAAATTATCTGGGTCTTTCTCAGAATCCTTCAGATGAGAATAGAGAGATGGCGCCAGATTAATCACAGCTACAATATTAGCAGTTAAATGGAAATGGCAGCAAAAGAAAGAAAGCACAAAGACACCACAGCAGCTAGCATTCGAGAGGCTAGCACTTTCCTACTAAACTTTTTCCGTGCACGCCTACAGTGCCCTCCTTCCACCATATTTGTTAAAATCAGTTACAACTTACAACCCCACCCTTTTCTGCTAGCTCATTCCTCTTGTTTGCCCTCACTCTCTTACTGTGATAAACGTAGGCTAGACTTGTAATACCAGGCCCATCAAAAACCAAAGACTCGATACTTGTAAAATTTATACAATCCAACAGAAGAAATTGATGATGATTAAGGCCCTCACAAAGGAGCCAACTTAGCATTCTTTTCATAGTAGTAGACTTACTCTAGGAGTACTCTGTGTAAGATCCATAATGATGGGGCGAATACTACAAGGATAAACTTCAGTATTTAACATGTTTGCAATGGCACAAAAAAAAAATGATGGTATGCCTATGAATTTATAGTGTTTAACGAAAACTAAAACTATAATAACACCATATATACAATAAATTTGTGACACAGAGGCATTGCAGATTACATAACAATAAAATATTTACAAACTTATATTACATCACATGTATTAAATAACCACGAATGAAATTACTATATTATATTATCAAATACTAAATAGGGTAAACAAGATAATGAGTATAAGTAAGAAACTACCGCTGGTATTCCAGCTTGAATTGAGAGCTCTGCTGCAGCCAAAGCTGTGAGTGGAGTAAGTTCAGAGGGCTTAATGACCACTGTGCAGCCACATGCCAGGGCTGGGCCAACCTAAATAAGACAACACATTCTTAAAATGATTGCCATTCACAAAACATTCACTTGCTTTTGAAAACAATTCAACACGCATGAGGACAACACCTGGACTAAAGGTTCCAAATGGAATTACCTTCCGGGTAATCATAGCCAAAGGAAAGTTCCAAGGTGTGATAGCACCAACAACCCCTACAGGCTACAAGTGAAATAAAAAAGAGGGAAAATAAGCTATATATTAAATATAAGAATTATATGACAGAATTTCATGTTTTAAAAGAAACAGTAAAATCTTTTTACCAAAAAAAGGGAAACAGTAAAATCTTAATCCAAAACATGTAAGACAGCCAAAAGCTGTCTGACCAAAAAACGTTAATATAGACACAAGACATGCAAAAGAAAAGATGGAGAAAAATGCTAAGTTAGGAAAAGTACTTAAGACACAAAAGTGTAGCTGCTGTTAGATGTCATTTATTATTAACTTTTTAAATAACATGCATATGCATATGATAATTGATGGAAACTAAAGTTGTATGGGATGCCTAAGTCTCATATGGAGTAATATGAAATGCTCTATGAGGCATTTAAATGGGCTGGTTCTCCCACCTCAATAACTAACTTTTAGGAAAATGTTATCCATCCTAGTTAAGTACCTATTATGAGGTATTTAAGTTACAAATATGTAGCGACAGCAAAGTGTAGCCGCCGGTGTGTCCCCTCTCCAATGGAGGCCAATTGATGGAGACTAAGCCAATTGATGGAGGCTAAGGTAGTATAGAATGCTTAAACCACACATAAAGTAGTATGAGATACTGTATGAGATATTTAAGTGGGTTAATTTCCCCACCTCAATAGCTAACTTTTGGGGTAGTATTCCCCATCCAACTTGAGTATCCATCAATAACCATTTCTGTTTGACCTAGTTGTTCAAAATTTAGTGAAACTGTGATACATCCAATATTTTGGACTCATGAAAGCAGCAAAGTATCAAACATAAAAGTACATATTTATATACCACCAGAGAGAGGGAGAGAGAAGCAATCCCTAATGTCATGTTCTGAATAATCAATGATGTATTGACATTCCACGGAAAAGCTATATGACCACTGTGAAACAATGAAAGAAATAATCAAAACTAACCTGCAAAGAGCACCAGAAGATAATACTAAGAACTAGATTCAGGTTAACATGCATATAAAAGAAACAAATCCTGCTCCTTTTCCTCTCTTTGCACTCAGATTAATTTTTTATATAATTTTTCCATGTAATTATATGTGAATTGTGACTTTGCTTACAAGGCCAAGCTAGTGCAAACCAAAATTACAAAGCATTAAAACCAAAATTACAAAGCATTAAATTACCTTTAAAAAATGCATCCTAAGAATATAAGAGTGTGATCCAGTAAAACCCCCCCCCCCTGGGGGGGGGGTGGGGTGGTACAGAGAACAGACTACAGAGTAATTTAAATGGATCAGTCACTAGGGCTAGCTTGATAGGGGGGAACATAAACCATACTAGTAAGCCTTTAGTGAGAAAAGAGGGCTTGATTGTCAGTTTTCTTAGCTTTCACAGTTAAAGTGCCTTTGACCTAAAAGGATGAAAGCAAAGTCTCTTAGTAAATAGAACTTTGTTCTTACTGAGCTTGAAGGATTTTGGATATTCTAGGAAAGAGTGCTTGCAGAGCAATTCTTAAGAAGGCATCAGTAAACATGTGAGTGCAAGCATAAGTCTATCTGAAGAATTTAAAGTGGTCTATCCACCGTGAAGCTTGGAGTTGTCAATTAACACTCATGACAAGCATGACTAAGAACATAGGACACAACCTACAAATTCAGTGCAGGGAGTAGTGGGCTGAATTCAAGGGAGATGTAGGATTAAGAAGGCTTATGCACACGGTAGACATGTATGTTTCAATGTGGGTTTGACAGTCAAAGACGACATGTTTAAAGGAGATAAGTTGGGGAGTAGTCAGGCTTGAGCATTGACTCCTCAGAATGGGTAAGGCTAGGTTAAAACAACAACTTATTTACTCAGTGCCAAGCATGGCACATGAAGCAAATCTATAGAGATCTTAGGTTTATTTCACTAGTGTTTTTAATAGGGAAAAAAAGTGTAGCTTCTATATTTGACCTGCTCCTCCTAATTATTAGATATGTTTGAACTAAGTAGTTACATCCTCTTGGCAGGAATAATCCACTACTTAATAAGCTTAATTGTAGGCATGCATTGTTAATTATAACAAGCTTAAAGGAGGCACCCACTTATAGTAAGCTTATCAAAAGGCACTTCTCTTTGGCTAGTCTTCTTGATTAACGGAGACACTTTCTCTTGACTCAGGGAAGCATCTTTTAGGCATCACTTCATAACTAGATGTCCCCCTTAATAAAAGTTATTGTGACTTTTCACTTAACTAGAGATTAGATAATAACTTAAAAGTTTTTGGAAGATTATACTTATTTCTAACATTTAAATCATGCTGAAATGTGTAGAAAATGATTGAAGGAATAAAATAATAAGTTTCACAAAGCCCAATGAATGTGTAAAGAAAGATTGAAATAATAAGAGCCACATTATTCATGACTTATGAATAGTGCTTCTTATAACTTTGATATTTTATATTGACTATATGATTAATGTAAATAATTTACTTGAAAAAAAAAAAGCCATGCATTCAAAAGTGCATCTTGTGCACAACTGGTGCAATGCATTTAAGTGAACAAAGTGTAATACATTGAATTATATGTCAAAAGTGTCAAGCTAAATCTAACCCTAATGGTTGGCCAAAACAATTCTAACCCTAACGCTTTAACATGTTTGTAATAGTGAATATCAAACTTAACTTGTTTTAGAGCATTGTATTGGTGCAGACTGGAAATCCTGCTTTAATGTCTCGAACACACAGAGCACAATCAACTGAAATGATGTATGAATAATAATATTGCACACGAAACTACAGGAGTGTGAAAACTAAGGCACCAAACAAATTCCAAGTTCACCTGCTTTAAAACAAATATCCGTCTGTCAGATAGTGGTGCAGGAATTATATCTCCATATACACGCTTTGCCTCCTCAGCTGAAAACTCAATAAAACTAGACCCATAGTTTATCTGCAGAAAGTTACTTCCATTATATGAAGTGAATAATTAAATTCAAACAGGGAAAATAATTAAGAACGGAAAAGTCCTAATATGATATGCTAACCTAATAATAAAGTATACAATGACCAAAATTTTATCTATGGTACCTCAGCAAGAGATTCTTTAAGAGGCTTTCCTTGCTCTAAGGTTATAAGTTGTGCAAGCTCTTCTTTGTGTGCCATTAGCAAATCATACCTTGAAAGCAACGAGGAGAACTTAACAGTATGAAATTATTAACAGCACAAAAAAAGGCAAAATGAACTTCTTGACTCATATCTGTAATTAGATAGATATAGAATACAAATATTCAGAATTGTGTCTAAAATGCCCGTGAGAATAAGTGCTAAGCAGTATAATTTACTAAGACCATAACCTACACTTTGTTCTACTCAGAGACATACTATAAGATTTTCTATAAACATTTGCATCCAGCAGAGCAAGCTGCTTTTGATTGAACAGAGCTAAATGATATAAACAATTTCCGTCTGTTTTGAAAAATTAGTTTAGATGAGGAAACTGTAAAAGAGAATAGTTTCATATCTGTTATCAACAGATCGATCACGTATTTCCATAAAATCAGGTGGTTTATAAATTCACTAGCAAGCAAATATACCATTTTCTCAGAAGTTTGCTCCTCTCAGCAGCAGTTGTTTTGCTCCAAGCTGCAAATAAGGACATTTAACTATTCAAACATTTTACATAATCAAAAGATACCAATCACAATAGGTTGTTTATAGTGTCTATAGATACAGGGATTTACACGAACATGGAACCAAGAATCTAAACATCATAAACATACTAGCACAGGGAGATTGGGAGTAACACATCAACAATTACACTATAGAATCAAATCAAACCAGGTTAAAATCACTATCAATTATAATTCTAAACTAATCCGTTCACTCGCTCAATGCAAGTGCATCTTTGAAATGTATAACTTGCTGAATGTTTCATGGTTATCATGCTATAGGAATGTCATATGTACTAATATACAACTACTTTGGATGAATTGAAAATTTGGAAGTTATGCATGTTCTTTCAACAGAAACAAACATAAATGCAACAAGGACCTGTTTGATCTGTTTTCCTTGCACAAAAAAAGAAAAAACATATGCAATGTCTTCACTTGTTATCATTAAATAATATCTATCCCTTTTCATCTCTTTTTTCTGAAGTAGGGTACAAAGGCCATCTCTATAATCCACAAAATCCCTTTTTCATTCCATTTTCCTTTTCATTACTATTCATTTTGTATGCCAAACGGCTTGTAGCTTTACATCTCTCCTGAAGATTTTAATAGAAGAGCCAAAAAGAGCACAAAAAAATTCAGCTAGAAAAATTGAGCAACAAATTGATTTAGCCAAGTTATGGCTATCCATTTTTTAACAAAATATATCCCAAAAAATATGGCCTAACATTTTGAGTTCCTGAGCATTATCTTTCACTAGCTCAATTTTTTTCGCCAAGAGACATGGAGACATAAAATAATTTTGGCAAAAAACCACAAAAAGTTAGTGTTGAAATTCAAAATTAAGTACTTAAGCTATTTGATAACATTTCTTTTAAGTATATGCTAACATATTCAGACAAGTATGAGAACATATCATCCCAATCCTCTTCAATGTTCCTGCATTGATCTCAATCAAAGGAAACAGCCAGAAAATATGAAATCTCATACATTGAAATGCATCATAGGCTGAAGAAATTGCATCATTTGTTTCTCTTTCACCCATGCATGCGATATCTACTATAGATTCACCAGTTGCTGGATTATAAACCTGTCATAGCATTGAGAACACTTTTATGTAAAATTTATAAGATTCTCACAAACATCATAGCACAATAAAACAAAGGAGTATCTAAGGATATAACAAGAAGAGTCGTTTAAAATTGGAGTTATAGACTTCTCAAATAAAGAGAATGAGGACACCATCAACAGTAGCATTTAATAAAAGGACAAACCACACATCCTCCTCTTAAGTTTAACAAAGAGAAGAAGAGAGCTGGTAATGCGGCTAGAAAACCTGATAATTAAACGTTCAAAGGAGAAGAATTGCCAAAAACTAACAAAATCAGAAGGAATTAATGATAAACAGAATTGAAATAGCAAAAATTTGACACCTTTTTCCCACCATATAGAAGAGAATTGTGGTTCTACCATCATAATAGTTACTGTCATACCTTTATGGTTTTGCCATCATAGGCATCACTCCATGTCCCTCCAATAAGGCCCTGAGTCCGCAACAGACCAGAACTAGTAAGCTGAGAAGCAACACTCTTTGCATCCATGCTCATCTGGAATTCAAACCCCACATTTAGACATTAAACTGTCTAAACTTTACGCATAAGTGACAAGCGTAATACAAAAATTATCTATTATGCTAGACTCCAATTCAACTTCTTTCACCCAAAAATGGACCCGCTTTTCTAATCATAACTTTTGAGCAAAAGATTTCAAAAGACGCAGGCTGCCTGTATATCGTTATCGAACATGAAGTAGTCATATGCACAAAGATAACATATGTAAGAATATGGGCAGGAGAGAAGAGGGGGGAAATATTTTAAGTTTGTAATCACTATCCAAATTCTGCAGCTATGAAACCTATTTTGATACAGAATAACATGAAGGGCGAGGAGCGATAATTACTAGCAGAGATTCGTACACTGTGAACTTATAGCGACGAAGCTGTGCTTCAGTTGCAAATATTTTCAGATTTTGAGAAATGGGTATATCACATCACAGAATATTCAGAGCAATATATAGATACATAAAGCGAGATGATGAGCTTGCCTGGCGAGTGAAGGAAAGAGTGGTGGCCTGCATGAAGACCAAATGTGAAGGGCGAGAGAGGAGCTTCCAAGATGCCTTTGACAAGCGTTGGCTCAGTGCTGCAAAAGCTAAAGTCATTTCTCTGATCTTTCCGGTTGTTGCTGCGAAGCTTCCTTCGTTGTCTGCGGTATTCGATCGATAGCATGTGCAGTCACTGAGAGTAATGTATGATCACAGAACCTGGCGCTGTGTCTCTTCTCGGCCAATTGAGCGAATTTTGTGCTCGCTTATCCATTATCGGACACTGTTCACAAATCCGTAATTTTACGTTAATTTTAGGTTGGCCAAAAAATTTAAAATAAGTTTGTTTTCAATTTAAAAGAATTTTTAAATCATTCAAATAAATATGTATATGCAGAATAACATAAGTTCTTTATCCCCAAAAATGAAGCTAAACTACAAAAATTATATAAATAAACTTACCAACTTTTTAAAAAATTAAAAATATTACCATCTTGTATTGATATCAGTTGTACGAAATTTCATCTCTTAACTTGATGGAATTTGATTCTTAATAATTAGAAGAGAAGTTTACCTTTTACTCTCTTTCTATAAAAAAACAAAATTAGGCTAAAATATAAGTAAGTCTAGTGAGCTTTAGTTTATTGCGTATAATATCCCTCAACGTCAAAAGTTCAAAACTAAAACCCCAAACTTTTAAAACTTTAACCATCAAACCCCTTTCCCTTAAAATCACAGTTAAATCTGCATGCACATCCCATGTCATTCTATTGTTTTTGCCATACATACTCAACATCATTCAAGCTAAAAATACCTGGCATATTATATTATATGAAATTCCAGTATTTTAATTTACAATTTTACCCAAAATGAAGACGTTCAGGGGCTCTTTCGTAAAATACACTTCCTTTTCCTGTTGGCATTTCATCTCCTGCACACAGAGATTGCGATTGGGTCTCCTTCCTTTGTTCTCCCAGCAATTGCAACGTAATACACAGAACAAGAGGGAAAGGACTTCAAATTTCTAATGCCCACGAACAACAGTGAAGAAATGCGAAAATAGAAATCCTTCAAAGTTCTATTTTTGGCTTTATGATTTTTTCCCTAATTTAGGAGAAGTACTCAGTATATACATATCCTCTTACACATTCAAATATGACATTTTACCATTGATGGGATTTAATTGCACACTCTCCCTCCATTCAAGAATACAAGTATCACTAGGCTAATAGGCCATTAGCATATTTATGATTTGAAGTATATGTGGCAACAACAAATATGACATGGCATTTGCAGTTAGATTAATTGTGATTTTAACAATTAAAGTTTGAAAGTTTGGGATCTTAATTTTAAACTTTTGAAATTGAGGGAAGTTATTGCAACGAGTTTGAAATTGAGGGAAGTTATTGCAATGAATCTAAAGTTATAAAAGTTATTTATATTTTAGTCAAAAAATTATATACAACTAGATTTTTTTTGTGACAAAATTTTGTTAAGGTTGTGCATGGGTCGAGACGAGTTGGGCCATCCCCAGCTCTGTGTTCTACTGGAGTAAGGGCTAGGTCTCATTTTATGGCTTGCGTCCTAGCCTGGCCTGGTGGCAGGCCTGAGGCCTGGAGGACCATGCCAAAGTAATAACGGGCCAATGTGGCTCGGTATTATAGGAATGAAATGACTCATTATATTTTTTTTTCAATAAATATTTTTTAGCAGCATTCTATATCCATATTGACTAGAAAACAATAGTTATAATGATCCTAGCAAATTAATCTAAAAAAACTAGAAATATTTACAAAACATATATATCATTTAGTAGATGCAGTTAATAATTTAATATAAATAGGCACATTGGAAAAAATTCAAAATTAACAAAATAAGAAAGTAAAGACATGAAAATATCTAATGGAAAAATAGAACTATAGAAGTAATTATCTCAAAGAGTTCTAATAACTTCTATCTAATATAAAATAGCAAAATAGATCCTTGTTCAATAGAAAACATTCAACACTCACTTTGCAATGATGTTCATAAGAGATAATTCAAGAGATATGAGTATGACTAAGCTTAAGGTATTTTTTCCTCTTCCCCTATAAAGTAACATCCATGTCAAAATAAATTTAGCTTGAAAGCAAAGCAAAAATAATATATTACATTCAACTTTAGGGAAAAACTAATGCAAACAGCAAAATAGATTAGAATTATATTGCCAAGGGTTACTTTCAATTTTGTGTGATGCACCATTGCATTGCATTTGCACCATATGTCCATACCTGCTTCATATTCTTTAACCTATAGTTTTCAAAAAAAATATAAGAATGAATGTTAGAATTGTATTTGTTCCAACAAGCACCAAGGGCAAGTACCATATCATGAGCTACTAGTATGTCCACAATTGCAAATCTGTAATTAAAAAGTCAAACATAAATAACATAGATTTTACTAATAGTCTAAAATTATATAACATACCGATACAAGTTTTTGGCTTCTTGCCCTACACCAATAGGTCTAATACACCACCAAAGTTTAGATCTCAGGAAAACACAACAATAACAAGCATTTCATTACAACATAAAGAAAAGCAAAGCACACTAAAAACACACAACACAATAACAAGCATTTCATAATTCATTCCTGATCAATATTCATTGGTTCAACATCATCATTTTCAGCTGTCACAATTGACGCAGTTGCTGATTCTTCTGCAAAGAAAATAAAATAATTATTAAGTAGATAAATTTTAGAACAAAAAGCTTTAATACAACATACTAAAAAAAAATACTAAGATTACCAATTGTTGCACGCTCAGTCTCATCATAATTATTAATGTCAAGATCTTTGAGTTGAGATATCCAATTTTGTGCATAAATGAGTGCCTCAGCTATCTTTGAAGATAATGAACCCCTAAAAGCATCAAGTACATGACCCCCGGTATTGAAAACAGATTCTGAAGACATGGTAGATACAGGCATAGTCAATAAATCACTTGCAAGTAGAGATAAGACTTTATATTTAGAAGCATTCACTTGCCACAATGTCAAAATGTCAAATTTTGGATCACACATGTCAGCTAACTCAGCTTGAAGATACTGTTGAATCAAGAGTTTTGATGATGTTAAAACCAACACCCAAGAGCTTGGATTGAAGATATCAAAGAAGAACAAAGCTGGTTCAAGTGAAGATTAACTGAGTATATGTTGTTAGATCTTTTGTAGGATCTTTAGTTTTTGATATAATTGGGTAAAAGATTTTGATTTGAAGAAAAGATGTTTTCAAACTTTGATTTTATGTTAAATCTTTGAACATTTGAAAAATACCTTCAAACAGACGAAGGTTGAAAGTTTAAACTGAACTGTCAAGTTAGAAATTCGAACTTTGCCTTTGGAAATTCGAATTTCAAGCTAAAACTGAATAAGTCTGAAGAGACTGCTCTCTGTCAGACGAATTTTGGCTGTTCAAAATTCGAATTTTCATCTAGTCTGAAAAGAGGCCTTTGTAACAGACGAACTTCACACTTTCAAAATTCGAATTTCAAGTAAAATGAAGTTTGTAAAAATCAAAGAAATTCGTCTGAAACTATGATAAAGTGCATCTGAAATCAAAACGAAATTCAGTTTGAAAAATGCTCTCTGACAGACGAATTTTGAAGTTGCAACATTCGAATTTTCATATAAGTCTGAAAGATGCTTCTTTACAACAGACGAACTTTGGGTTCTCAAAATTCGAATTTCAAGCAAAACAAAATTTGAGAAAACTGAAGAAATTCGTCTGTAACTATGTTAAAGTTCATCTGAGATCAAAAGTGATTTAAGTTTCAAAACTGCTCTCTGACAGATGAACTTTGAACATTGAAATTCGAATTTCAGAAGCTAAGTTCTTAAGTCTATTTAAATGAAACATTGACATACGAATGATAAGAACTTGCAACATTCGAATGACAAGATGAGTCTGAAAAGAGTTTCTCTGACAGACAAATTTTGCCTTTCCAAAATTCGAATTTCAAAGAAAGTTATCTACTGTGGCCCTTTTTAGTTCAATGAACAGACGAATTTTGGGGATCCAAAATTCGAATTTCGAAGGCACTGTAGAAAATTGAAAACACTGTTCATACTTAATCGAAAAACTTTCTTCTTGAAAATTCGTATGTCACATTGTGAAAATGTTTTGTAAGTTTCAAAATTCGAATTTCACTTTATGAACAGACAAACTTTGTGCTGTAACGTTGGAAGCTTTAATCTACGATTCCTTTGAAATTCGTCTGTTGGCCAACCGAAATTCGAATTTCAGTATGTCAGAAACATTAAATGCGGTTGGTAAACGGATAGTTTTTCAGAGTAACCGTTGAATAACTTCTCCAACGGATAGATTTAGTCTCTAACGGATATTTGAGACCTAAATCTATAAATACAACATCACTTGAAGTTATGGGTAACGAATAAAACTTGTATATACTGAATCTCTGCTGAATTTTCTTCTCAAAAGCTTTTACCCTCTTAACTTCCAGACTTGCACCAAAACTTTCATATCTACTCTTTTCAAGAGAGTTATTTCATTGTAATCAATCTACTCTTCATCTGGAAGATAGATTTACTTGTGAGGGATATTCACAAGGGGATTGGGAAGCACACAGTGTAAGTGCTTGGAGAGTTTGAGAGAGCTCAAAAACAGAGCAAACTCGTGTACTGTGGCCTTTGCAAGAAGCCCATTGAAATTCTTGCTGTATAGTGGATAAATCCCAAGAGGTGTCTTGGGGACTGGATGTAGGTCAAGTGGAAGGACCGAACCAGGATAAATTACTGAGTCTTCTTCTCCCTATCTTTACTTTTCAGCTTGCTCTGTTTTACGCATTGTTTTCATTATACTGTGATATCTTCACTTACTTCACTTTGTGCAGAAAAATTTCAATCTTCCCAATTCACCCCCCCTCTTGGGAAGTCAGCCTTGCTAACAGATACTTCTCTACCTCTGCATTTTTCTCTAATTGATGCTCATTCTCTCTTAAGGCCATGAACTTTTTCATTATTTGATTGAAGAAAGGCATGTTTTCATGGTTGGTGACTAGGATTTGACTCCCTCCATTCTTTTCACTTTCAGTACCTACAGGTGCTTGAGATGTGTCAATAGCCCCATGTGAATAATGACCATATAAACGATATAAAACATCTACTACTTTTTTTGTCATGGATTCACGTTGTGCAGCATTAGAAAACATATCTTTAAAAGCAAGTTTTGTTGAATCAAGTGTTTTGATGATTCCAAACCAACATTTAAGAGCTTGGAATAAAGATATCAAAGGTGCACAAAAGGTTTCAAGTGAAGAAATTCTGGAGAAATAGGTGCAAGAATAGATGTAGGATGTTTAGTAATGTTTTGATTAGAGTAAAAGGCTTTGATTTGGTGAAAAAATATTTTAAAACTTTGATTCTATGTTAAATCATGGAATATGTGAAAAACACCCACTAACAGAAGAAGTTTGAAAGGTTTATACTGATCTGCCATCTTGGAAATTCGAACTTTGGCTTTGGAAATTCAAATTTCGTACTGAAAATGAATAAGTCTGAAAAGAGGTCTCTCTGACAGATGAATTTTGACTTGAGAAAATTTGAATTTTGATAAATGTCTGAAAGGAGCATTCTGTAACAAACGAACCTTGTGTTTTAAAAATTCAAATTTCAGACAAAATGTAACTTATAAAAACTAAAGAAATTCGTCTGAAATTATGTCAAAGTTAATCTGAAACCAAGTTTAGATTGGATTTCAAAATTGCTCACTGACAGACGAACTTTGAACATGAAAATTCGAATTTCAGAAACTAAGCTTGTGAGTTTGTTACAATGATCTGGTGACATACAAATGACAATATTTGTAAATTCGAATTTTAAAGTAAGTATGAAAAGAGGTCTCTCTGACAGACGAACTTTACCATTTGAAAATTCAAATTTTGAACTACTGTGCCTTATAAGCCAACTATGGACAGACAAATTTTGGGGTTACAAAATTTGAATTTTGAAGGCATTGTATCAAATTGAAAATACTGTTCACACTTAACAGAACGTCTTCAAACACGAAAATTCGTATGTCACAACATAGAAACATTTTCCAAAGATCAAAATTCGAACTTTGCTTCATGGCAGACGAACTTTGGATATTCAACGTTGAAGTCTTTAGCCTTCGGTTTCTGTGAAATTTATTTGTTGACCAACTAAAATTGGAATTTCAGAATGTTAGAAGCATTAAATGCTGTTGGTTAACGGATAATTTTTCAGAGTAACCGTTGGATAACTTCTCCAACGGATAGATTTGTCTCTAACGTATAATTGAGACCTAAATCTACAAATATAATATCATTTGAAGTTGTGGGTAATGATTTTAATTTTGTATATACTGAAACTCTGCCAAATCATCTACTCAAAGTCTCTTACTCTCTCACTTCAATATTTGTACTTCAACTTTCATATTCACTTTGTTTAAGAGAGTTTAATCATTATAAACAATCTTATCTTCATCTGGAAGAAAGATTTTCTTGTGAGGGGATATCACAAGGGATTAGGGAAGCACTTAGTAAGAGTGCATAGAGTGAAAGAGTGAGCTCTAGAAACAGAGCATCATCTTTGTATTGAGGCATTTGCAAGAAGCCCATTGAATTCTTGCAGAATAGTAGAAAATCTCAAGTGGTGACTTGGGGACTGGACGTAGATCAAGTAGAGAGACCGAACCAGGATAAATATCTAACTTTTCTTCTCTTTACTGCTACTTTTACAGTTTATTCATTTATACTCTGTTTTACTATCATACTTTGCTTTCTTCACCTTCTTGACATTTTACAGAAAATTTTAATCTTCTCAATTCACCCCCTTTTGGGAAGCCAGCTTATTTAACAAGTTTGACATATGTCAATTTATATCTTGGGTCAAGTATGATTGCTATCACCAACAAAGGATTAATATTTTATTGCTTTCCCCAATACTTATTATACTTTGCATTTTTTTAGCCATATTACTCAGCATAAATTATAACTACTTATACTTTGATTCAGCATTGTATGAATAGAATTTATCTACTGAAAAAATGCACTTGAGGTTACATATTTTATTGCATTTCGAATGGCTTCAATGGACTTGTTAAGATCCTTTAAGCCATCAGAAACAACCAAATTCAAAATATGAGCACAACATCGCAAATGCAAGTAGTCTCCATCACAAACTATTGGTCCTCCTCAATCATGTAATTGGAGTGATGCTAAAGAATTTGTAGTCTTTTTGAAGGTATTTTACAACATGACCTTGCAATTTTGAAAAAGTGTCTAAGAAGCTGGAATTATCAACTGTTATAGCAAAGACTTTTTCAATACCCTAATACAATAAACATTTCTCAATCTCCTTACCAATGGTATCTCCCTTATGGTTTTCTATAATGTGCAATCCTTATCAATCCAATGAGCAATGAGGCATATATAGTTGGCATTTTGAATTGAAGTCCAAGTATCAGTGGTAAGGGAAACACGTACCCTTAATTTTTTGAAATACCATTTTAAGTTTTTTGCTTCTTCCATATACAAGTTGAAGCAATCCCTAGTGACAGTTGTTCTTGAGGGAATTTCAAAATGAGGTTCAAGCTCTTTCAATAGTAGCTTAAAGCTCTCCTCTTCCACAGTTCGAAAGGGCATTTCATCTGGTATAAAAAATTTTGCAACAGCCTTTCTACATTGACCTTGATTGAACACATAATAAGTCAATGTTTTACTAGACCCCAATCTAGAGGATAAGAACAAAGATTGAGTCTTCTTATTAGCTTTATTTTGATTCTTGGGGCACCTACCCAAATGTCGCCTGAGTGCATTTGTCCCATGTGTGTTAGGGTCACTTGCAAATGTTTTTTTGGCAATAATTGCATTTCGCCCTTCGAACACCCTGAGTTTCTTCTAGTGGTAGTTTTTCAAAGTGTTCCCACACAAATGATTTCCTTTTTCCACATGCTCCCTTAATATTTGTGATATTTGTGATCGGAGTAGGGTGCGATGTTGCAGTAGTTTGAGTTCCAGCCTCTCCTTGAGTACCTTGAACCTTTTCTTTAGGGGTGTTCATGTTGTCAGCCATTTTCCTGTCCATGTGAAGGAGAATAAATCACTGAGAGTGAGAGGTGTTTTCAATTAGTAATTTTGCAATATAAACTCATTGTCCTATTTTTTGCAAGTTAGGTTTAATAGATAGTCAAGCTTACTTACCAAACAAAGTCTATTTTAGGTATAGTTTGAAAACACACTTGCTATGTCAAATTCAGAACATGAGCTTCCTAATCTCACTCCCTTACACTTGATAAGATCATCCATTATTAGTCTATAGAATCAAGACTTATATAGTATCAGAATGCTAATGGGACCCTAAACCAAAACTTTTTAGATGGAAAAAATATGGAATATGATTACTTTTAAAAAAATGATTAAGATGATTAAGCTTCATTTTTCACCATCTCATCTCCCATTCTCCCAAACTCGTTAAAAAACAATATGATGCAAAACCCCCACCAAAATTGTTGCAATCAAATATGAAGAACTTTCTTTTATCAAGTATCATAGCCCAAACAATATTTCAACGAATTTAGATTTTAAAAGGTAAACAAGGAAACAAAAGATCAATAATGCAACAAAAGAGTTGAAGTCTCAAGGGAAATAGATAATGAAAAGTCAAACTCATAGGATAACCACAATGACTCTCACTGAATTTGAGTACAAAAATCTTTGCTACTAAAGGATATATTTTCTAGATTAGAGATATGCTTCTATTTTTAGACACAGGTGCAACACAGAAGTTTTAGAGTCCAAAATTACCACAGTTAAACAACTAGATTTTTCCTTTAGAGAACAAACCTACCTGAATAAGGCACAAAGAAGAACCACTACCCATAAATGACGATGAGCTTCATGGATGGGACATAAAACAAACCACAGAGGCACGAACAAAATGAAATTGAAGCATAGGAGAGGACGATGAACCTTGATTTATGGTAGGGGTGAAATAACGATGACAATTTGGAGGAGGAATGTCCATGGCAATGCGTGATGGTGACTAGGGTTCATACAAGATCTATCATTATGAGTATTGAGTACGAGTGAGAATGTGAGAGAAAGTGAATGATCAAAATAAAGACTGGAGAATGAGTAAAGTTTCTAACTTTGCCTTGTCTTATGCAATTTGAGATAGGAAAATTTAGGGATTATTAAAATATTAATTGAGGTATAAAATTAAAAAAAAAATGCCCTGGGCAGGGCTAGCATGGGCATAGTTGTTGTCTAAGGCCTATCCTGGGCTGGGGTCTTCTGACCTGATATTTGCTCTTTAGCCCCTTTTTTTCTTTCTTCGGCCCAACTTGGCCTAAAATCATCAGACATATTGGGCTGACGCAGCCTCCGGGCTTAATGAATAGCCCTTCCTATAATGCTGCGTTGTACTAGAAATATAAATAGTGACAAACAAATTATTCCACATATATGAATTATATTGGCTCCAATTTCAAATATAAGGCATCATTATTTATTTTACTAAAACCAATAAAAATGTTATAATTAATTAAGCTAATTAAATTTGTGGCAAAATATCATTTTCCCCATATTTACCTTTAATTAATTGTTGATCATTCTCCTTATAGTCTCAAATTTTTCTATCATATTTTGTGAAAACATGCATTTAATTAAGGGTATTTCAAGAAAAAAAATTAATAATGCAGAAACTTTAGAAAATGACTTTATTTGGGATTATACGAACCCTTTACAGCATACCTCATATTTAAGATAAGAGAGAATAATTAATATAATTATAATTAATTATATCTAATTATAACTACTTAACTAGCATTAGGCCATCAATTTTTTTTTAGAGAAACACCTACATTGTTACTTAAAATTTGCTTAGTACAAATCATCAAGTTGTTCAAAATGGTTAGTTCAATTTTTTCTTGTAATGAAAATCATATGTCATTAATCAAAAGATTACAAAGCATTAGTCAGAATAATCCTTTCTACCATTTTTCTATCATTTTTCTCCAAAATGGCTAAACAGGTGAGTTGCTATAAGACGTTTGGTAGGAGGGAAAGATGGGTAGGGAAAAAGAATGGATAAAGGAAAAGAATTGTCTTTTTTGGTATCCTTGGAAAATATCTTTTCCCTGATATAAGGAAGGGATAAAACCTCTTACTTGTTGAAATTCAACAAAATCTTTGAATAGTTGAAGCATGAATCAGATTTTTGTAGTGATTTACAAGAGTTCACAAATCATCGCAAATGGCATTTCTCCCAATTGAGTACAAGATTAGTTTCTTCACATCGTTTTAAGACATCCGCAAGATTGTAAAGGCATTCTTCAAAAGATTCTCTAAACACTGAGAAATCATCCATAAATACCTCCATAGTCTTTTCAATCATATCAGCGAATATGGACATCATATACCTTTGAAAAGTTGTCGGTGCGTTACACAGACCAAAGGGCATCCTCCTAAATGCAAATGTGCCATATGGACAAGTGAAGGTGGTCTTTTCTTGGTCCTCTGGAGCAATGGCAATTTGATTATATTCGGAATAGCCATCCAAGAAGCAGAAGAAGTCCTTGCCAGCCAATCTATCAAGCATTTGATCAATGAAAGGTAGGGGAAAATGATCTTTCCGTGTGGCGGCATTTAGCTTGCGATAGTCCATGCACACTCTCCAACCAATGACAGTTCGAGTAGGGATAAGTTCATTATGGGTGTTAGCTACTACAGTCATGCCCCCTTTTTAGGAACACATTGGACTGGGCTCACCCAAGAACTGTCAGAGATAGGATATATAATCCCTGCATCTAACCACTTCAGAATTTCCTTCTTGACCACATTCTTCATGATAGGATTCAACCTTCGTTGATGCTCGATGGATGTCTTGTGGTTATCCTCCAAGAAAATTTTGTGCATGCAAACTGATGGACTAATCCCTTTTATATCTACAATGGTCCACCCAATAGATCACTTATATGCCTTCAAAACATTTAAAAGTTGCCTCTCTTGATCTTCATTCAAATCAGAAGCAATTATGACAGGCAATGTATTGTTTCCTCCCAGATAAACATATTTCAAGTGAGTTGGGAGTGCTTTCAACTCAAGTGTGGGTGGCTCAACAAGAGATGGTTTCAAAGAAGGTTTTTCAAGAGAAGTAGCATCCAACGACTCAAATGCAATGCGACTTTTAGAGATGGTAGAGGATGCATTTCGCAAAGCCAAACATTCTTCAAATTCTCTCCCTCCATTTTACACCCAATTAAGAGAGCTTCCAAAGGGTCTTGAGTGATTGACTTGTGGAATTCCTCATGTACGACTTGATCAATGACGTCAATGAAGCAATATTCCTCTGGTTCATTAGGTGCCTTAATGGCCTTGAACATGTTAAATGTCAACTTTTCTTCACCAACTCTCCATGTAATCTCCACCTTTTCCACATCAATGAGGGCTCTACCAGTGGCTAAGAAAGGACGCCCTAAAATAAGGGGCATTTCCCGATCTACTTCATAATCTAGAATGATGAAATCCGCAGGAAAGATGAAATTATCCACTCTCACAAGCACATCCTCAATGATCCCCTTTGGGTAAACCAGGCTTCTATCCGCCAATTGCAAAGTCACAGTAGTTGGTCTTGCCTCACCCAATTGCATTTTCTTGAAGACAGAAAGAGGCAAGAGATTCACACTGGAGCCCAAATCACATAAGGCCTTCTTGATGGTCATTTTACCCATTTCACATGGAACCACAAAGCTACCGGGATCACTCAACTTTTGTGGTAAATTCTTGATGATATCGATGCAACTCTTGGTCAAGGCTACCGTTTTGAACTAATTAAATCTCCTCTTTTTGGACAACATATCTTTCAGGAACTTCACATATGCGGGCATTTGCTCTAAAGCTTCAGTTAGAGGAAGATTAATATGCAGCTGCTTGAAGATATCTAAAAATTTCTTGAATTACTTATCTTCTTTTTGCTTCTTGAACTTACGGAGAAAAGGTAAAGGAGAAGTCACTTTTTGAATGATCTCTTCTTGCTTTCTTTTTTCTCCACTCATTTTCTCACCCTTTTTCTCATCTCTTCTCTCTACCTCTCTTTTATCTCCCTCAGTGTCATTCTCTTCCTCACTATTTTTCACAACTTCTTCTTCTTCACTCTCCTTCTCCTCTTGAGTTGCCACATCCTCATCACCTCTATCATTCACCCTAGGATCAATGACTTCGGGCAATTGTCTACCACTCCTCAAGGTGACGGCCTTACATTCTTCCTTGCCCTCTCTCCTTGGGTTGGGAATTATGTCACTTGGTAGCCCACCTTTTTGCAAGGCATTCAATTGAGAAGCCATACTACCCATTTGCACTTCAAGATTCTTATGAATCTCAAAAGTAGCCTTAGTTTCTGTTCTTGCAGTTTCTTGGTTGGCTAGAATTTGAAATAACATTTTCTCCATTTTGGATTCTTCCTCCTTCATGGGGATTTGCCTCGCTTGGGGTTGGAAACTGGGAGGATGGTTAGGTCGTATGTCGGATGAGGAAGGTTGATTCACTTTTTGTCCTTGACTCCAAGAGAAGTTAGGGTGATTTCGCCACCCCGGATTATAAGTTTGTGAAAAAGGATTGTTTTGCGGATTGGTTGGCCCCCTTTGAAAGTTGTTCATGTAGTTCACATTCTCCATAGCATAAGGGCATTGCTCCGTGACATGCCCTTCCCCACATTGTTCATAACCCATGGGAGATTGAATGGCATTTACCCCCATAATATTTCCTCTCCTTACTTGCATCTCCAAATTGTCAAACCTTCAATTCAAAGCAGTCAAATGATCTAAAATATCATTAGTGGAGCTAGAGGCTTGTGAATAATCTTTCTTCTTCATGGTTCTCCTTCTATTAGCCTTTTGCATTGTGTTTGCAGCAAGATTCTCATAAAATTTGTAGAGCTCATTAACTGTCATGTTGCCAATAGTCCCATTAGATGCCGCATCTAGCATATTCAAGGAATCATCATCAAGGCCATTCCAAAAAGCTTCAAGTAACACCCATTTTTGCTGTGCGTGATTGGGGCATTGCTTCATTTTATCTTTAAATCGCTCCCAAGCTTCATGGAAAAGTTCACCCGGTTCTTGCTCAAAGGATAGAAGTTCACCTCGAATAGAGGCTTTATGGGCCCGAGGAAAAAATCTCGCTCTATATCTCCTTGCTAACTCATCCCAAGTATTAATAGATTGCTCTGGAAGAGAATTGAGCCATGCCTTTGCTTTATCTTTTAATGACAAGGGGAAGAGCCTCAATCTCAAGGCATCCTTCGAAACACCATTTTGCTTGAATGAGTCACACACCTCCACAAAAGTAGTTAAATGAGCATTGGGATCCTTTAAGTATGTTCCACCAAATTGCCCATTCATTTGTAGCAACTACAGCATCGTTTGCTTGACTTCAAAATTCAGAGCTTGGATATCCGGCATGTGGATACTAGAGTGATAGCCCTCATTCTCTCTACTAACAAAGTCATCAAGAGTCCGGACATCATTTTCATCCACCTCACCGTCATTCATGACTGGAGTTTCTTGAGGTTCAGGAGTCTGAGTATTAGGAGTGCCTCCTTCAAAGATATTCTCACCCTCCAGAATCACTTCAAATTTGTCGGGATCCAAGCCTTGCATGCACGTGAGATAGGTACCTACAAACCAAAAACAACAAACAATTATCAAGCTAATAACAAAAATAAAAAGTATATGAGGCTAGACTACACAAAGTATCTATTTTCCTATCTACAACTCAAACTTAATCTACTAACACTAGTCTAAGGTTGACCAAAGAACTTTTGATGCTAAGTCCCCGACAACGGCGCCAAAAAACTTGTTCACCACCAGGCTATACTGCAAGTGTACGGGCCAAGGTCTAGTAAAGTGATGAATGAGTATCGTTTTCACAGGGACTTAGATTAAAAAGTGGTCAAACGTTGGACATTACATTTTCAATTACTTTGAGCAACATAAATTAAAAGTTCACTATTCAATTAACTTCAACTATGCAAGACAAGCGTATAAAATCAGCAACAAGGACAATTAGGACTTGAAGAATTCAAAGAAATCTAGGATTATTCATTCCCCTTGTAATTCATGAATACTCACTTGAACTCTTTTTACAATTGTTCTTAATGCAAGATTATGTTAGTCAGGATACTAATTTAACTATTTGTGCTCTCTCGAATCTCCAAATAGCTGTTTAGTTTAATTAATTAAGTAATCTCTTAACTAGTTAATTAAACTCTCATATTCAATTCAAATCCTAAATCACTATATGGGGTTAGTGAGTATATCTCTACCCCATTAACACAACTCATCACTTAACAAAGCAAGATTCAAGTTTTCACATGACCTAACTCAAGTTCTCTATGTAAGTTAACTCTCTCAAGCATAACTTAAATAAACTAGACAATCTTATTGATGGCCAAACAATAAGAGGCATTAAGAGTAGAGTTAAATTAACATAAAGATTGCATTAATCACAATTATAATAGAGAAATGAATATTCAATCCATACAAGGGTTCAAAATAATCCTAGAAATGGAGCACTAACCACTCATGTTCAACAACATCATAACAACATATATCCCAATCAACATCATTATTGAACAAAGTGAGACAAGAAGGAAGGAAATGCAAGAAAACCAAAGAGGGAAGCTGAAATCTTCTCAAACTTCAAACCCTAGCTTCAATCTCCTTCAAGAAACCAAGCCCTAGCACACCTAAGCTCTCCAAAGTGAGTTCTGGAAGTCCTCTTGTGCCCTAGCTCCCTCTCCTCGACTATCTCTTCAATCCCCCTCAAAATACTGCGTTCGAGTGAAGCTTTACGTTTTGCTGACGAGGGGTTCACGCCGCCGCTATAGGATCCTGGCCGCAGTCTTATATCATCCAGATGTGTTATTTTGTTCACTGCTTGTCATGAGGCTGCGGCCTCATATCGTGTAGGCACGACGTGGTGAGCTCGGGCTTGACCATTTTTCTCGTCACTGTCTGCTTGAGGCTGCTGCTTCATTCTTTCAAGCTGCGGCGTGGACTCTCTAGAAGCGTATTTCCTCCTTTCACAAGTTATATTCACTCCCTCTTTTTCTGTGATCTCCAAAGGGGCATATTCCAATGCTCTCCCATGATGCCTACAACAAAGATGAGGATTTAAAATCTTTCATGGGCATAAAATAATGCATAATAAGACAAAAATATACTATAATGTATTATTAGGATTACAGTCCATATTTTCCTATCCTGAGTATTAAGTATGTACATATATGAATGCGTAACTCAAGAAAAATGTGCTGAAATGATGTAATTTGGTATGATTAACGCCCCCCAATCTCCCAGCACACATATTTGGCCCCTCCCCCTACATGTACATACATTCATACATTACACACAATAAATAATTAAATCATATATACGTACACTATCTATTATTAATATACTTAAAAAGAAATAAAATATAAAGTTTATATATAAATATATTGAAAATATAAACTTTTAATATATTTTTATAATTTTTCTTAAAATTAATATATTACATATATGGCTTCACTTTATATATATATTGAAAAATTAATTTACATAATTTATGATTTCACTTTTTTGAAAATATAAACTTTTAATATATTGAAAAATTAAGTTATAAAAATATTTTGAAAAATTTAATTATGATAAATATTAAAAATTAAATTAATAATACAAAGTATATATTATTTTTTAAAAATTCCCCCCCCCCAAAATGGTTAGGCTCTACATCCACCCGTGTTCTTGTCCTTTATCAAGCAACAGTCATCATGCAATTCAATTAAGATATTGTTATCTTTAGCAAGTCTAGAAAGACTTAATAAATTTTTACGTTTGCTAGGTACAAGCAACACATTTTTAAGAATCAATTTCTCATGATTTTTGTAGGATAGTGTAGTACGACCAATGGCAGTGATAGGTACAAAATATCCATTGCCAATAGTAATATTAGAGTTACCTATGCAGCTAGCTGATTGGTCAAGCTGAGCAGGATCATTAACAACATAAAAATTAGCTCCATTGTCCACATACCATTTGGCATCACTTACAACACTGGGAGTATCAGTCACTGTAGAATAGTATGGTGGTGCACTATTTCTCCTTGGCACATCAGATGAAGGTCTCGTGATGTTCTAATCAAAATGAAAGTAACAAGTAACATCTGTGTGTGCAACTTTGTTACAAACTTGACACATAGACCTAGAGTTGCCTCTTGAAAATCTACCACGACCTCTTCCACCTCTTGATCCTTTATTTGAGGAAGTCCTGTCAAAACCATTGCTTGTAGTTTGATGATTATTTACAATGCCTCTTGGTTGAGTCGCAACATTAGCCACAAGGGGTCAACATTCAGATTTGGAAAACTATTAATCTGTTTTAGACAAGTTTCAAAAGTGAGAAGGGCTGCTTGAAATTCAACCAAACTCATCTTCTTTTTCTAGCAACTGAACCATAATTAGAGTCTAATCTTGCCAAGACTTGGGTTATTAAGTTGTTAGTGGACATAAGGTTCCCAGCAATAAATTGTTAATTTAGATATTTTGATGATTCTAAAACAAATGAGCTTAGAGATCCAATATCAAAGGAATATAAGAGAAATAAAGAACAAAGTTGGAGTTTCCTGAAGAATGAAGAGTTGTTTCACATGCTTTAAGAAATTATTTCTAAAAGAAGGTAGTTGAACTTTGAATTTCAATTAACCCAATATTAAATGAGATAACTAATTGAATGATTAATGATTAGCTTATGATTTCAAAATGGTTTTCAAGAAAAGAGCTATCTTATGAAGATAAAGCTTCAATTTCAAACTGATTCTAAGTATTCAATTGGTTTTCATGAAAACGTTTTAGCTTATAGGGATAAGATCTCAATTTCAAAGATGTTTCCAAGTGTTTATCCTATTTTCAAGATAATGTCTTATCTTATACGCATAACTATTCAAGGTTATGAGGATGAAGACTCAATCTCAAATCTTTTCCAAAGTCCATTATTCAATTTCATGAAAAGGGATTGAGGTTATTCGCATAACACAACTTAGTAATCAAGTTCTCAAGTTCTATCTAGGTGGTTATCCTAATAAGGTTGGCACCTTGTTCGCATAAGGAAGTGAATAGTGAAGGTAAGTGGTACTGTACAGCCTGTTATTCGCATAATCTAGGGATGTTGTCCACATAACATGTGTTACAGAGCACTTGGACTCTTCTCTGGTAAAAGATTATTCGCATAACCTATATTTCAAAATACTTAAACTTCTTTCGGGTAAGTAGGTTATCTGTATAACCTAGGGAGGTTATTGTTCACCACCAAGATAAACCGCAAGTATACGGGCCGAGGTCTAGTAAAGTGATGAGTGAGTATCGTTTCCACAGGGACTTAGATCACAAAGTGGTCAAACGTTGAACATTGCATTTTCGATCAATTTGAGCTACATCAATTAAAAGTTTTCTATTCAATTAATATCAACTAAGCCTAAAAAGCGTATGAGATCAGTAGCAAGGATAATTAGGATTTGTGAAATTCGAAAAGATCTAGAATTATCCATTCCCCTTGTATTTCATGAATACCCACTTAAGCTCTTTTTTTATAATTGTTCTTAATGCAAAATTATGCTAGTCAGGATGCTATTTTAACTATTTGTGCTCTCTCGAATCTCCAAATAGCTGTTCAGTTTAATTAATCAAATAATCTCTTACTAGTTAATTAAACTCTCACATTCACTTCAAATCCTAATTCACTATATGAGGTTAGTGAGTATATCTCTATCCCACTAACAAAACTCGTCACTTAACTCAGCAAGCTTCAAGTTCTCATATGATCAAACTCCAATTCTCTATGTAAGTTAACTCTCTCAAGCATAACTTAAATAAACTGGACAATCTTATTGATGGCCAAGCAATAAGAAGCATTACGATTAGAGTTAAATCACCATAACGATTGCATTAATCACAATTATAATAAAGAAACGAATATTCAATCCATACAAGAGTTCAGAATAATCCTAGAGATGGAGTACTAGCCAGTCATGCTCAACAACATCATAACCATACGTATCCCAATCAATAGCATTATTGAATAAAGCTGAAGCAAACAGGAAGGAAAGAGATGCAAGAGAACCAAGATAGAAGCTTCAATCTCCTCGAACCCCCCACGTTGGCTTCAATCTCCTTCAAGATTTAAACCCTAGCACTCCCAAGCTTCTCCCCGAAGTGTCCTCTCTCGTGCCCTCGCTCTCCCCTCAAATACTACGTTCGAGTGAAGCTCTGCGTTTTGCTGACGAGGGTTCGCGCCGCGGCTACAGGATCCTGGCCGCGGCTTGGTGAATTTGGGCTTAACCCTTTGTTTGTCACTGTCTGCTTTAGGCCGCGGCCTCATTCTTTCAGCCGCGGCGTGGACTCTCCAGAAGCTCATTCCCTCTTTTCTTCAGTGTTCTCCCAAAGGTACTCCAATCCAATCTTATCCCATGCTTTCCTATTAGGCCTACAATAAAGATGAGGATTTAAAATTCTTTCATGGAGATAAAAATAATGCATCATCAGATAAAAATATGCTATCATGCATCATTAGCATCATTAGGATTACAATTCACATTTTCCTAACATGAGCATCAAGTATGTACATATATGAATACGTAACAACAGAAAAAGGTGCTGAAATGATGTAATTTGGTATGATTAACAGTTATCCACATAACCTATGTTACAGAACTGATAGCTTTTCTTCAGCAAAACAGGTTATCCGTATAACTTTGGGAGGTTATCCTAATAACCTAAGTTTCACAAAAACTCAGTTTGAGAAAAATTTAACGTTATCCTAATAACTGAGTGGTTTTCATGAAAATAATTTTGAGCTAAAATTTAATCATTCTGGGTAGTATGTTATTCACATAACCTAGCTAGGTTATCCGCATAATGAAAAGCTCTACGTTGAAAATAAAGGCAAACAGTTACCCATTATTCGCATAACCTGAGGAGGTTATTCGCATAACCTTTGTCAAATACATTTAATGTGGTAGGTGAATGACTATTTTATTAAGAGTAACGGCTAATCTTTGTTTCTAACAGATAGTTCTACCCCAAGACTATAAATAGGATTTCATTTAAGTTGTTGGGTAATGAGAAAAATAATATACATGCCAAAACTCTGCTAATTCATTTATTAATTCATTCAAAGCTTACCTACCCTCTGTTTTGCTCATTCATTATATTTCAATTTTCATATATATTCTTTTGAGAGAGTTTTCATTCTGTAAAACATCTATACACTTGTAGATAGTACTTAGTATGAGATTACACTAAGGGAGATAATCTTACTCTTGAGTGAGAGAACTTGTTTTAGTCCAAAGTTTGGGCTGGTGTTATACTGCGGTCATTGCAATAACCCATTCAAATCTTATAAGAGATATGGAAAAATCCCAAAGTGGTGGCTTGAGGACTAGACGTAGGTCAAGTGGAATAGACCAAACTAGAATAAACTATTGATTTCTCTTTCTTTTGCTCTTTATTTCTTATACTCTATTTTCAGTTACCTTTTTAGTATCATTATTGTATTTTGTCTTTGTAGAAAAATTTCAATCTTTCCAATTCACCCCCCTCTTAAGAAGCCAGCTAAGCTAACATAAAAAACTTATCGGAAATTCCCTTCGTCTTTGAAAGATATTCCTCCATACGCATATTACCTTTCTTGGTCCTAAGTAATTCATTCTTGAAAAGAGTTACTCTTGCTCATGATTGTGACCCAACTAGATCCTTCATTGCTTTCACAAATCAAAAGCAGTAGAACTACTAAGTGATTGAGTAGTAATTTCAGTGGTCATCATGCCATACAAACACTTGATCAATAGATAATTAACAGAGACCTATTCTTTGTATGTTGGGTTTCAAATTGTCTCTTTACCGCTAGTAATAAACTCTACAGGGCATGAGTTTTCATCAAGAACATGATCTTCGAGTTGGTATTCTCTGATTAGTGAGAAGGTAACTGATTGCCATAGGAGATAGTTATCCTTATTGAGTTTGACAAAGGTACTTGGGTCAACAAAGGAAGAAATTGACAGAGCTTCACCAAATAACGAGATTGGAGAAGAAGAAATAGCAGTCACCGGGACGTTGGAAGTGAACTGCTATCAGACAACATCTAGCTTGAAGGATCCATGTTGTGTGCCGGTGGCTTTGATACCACATTAAGATTCAACAAAATCTTTGAATAGTTGAATATTGAATCAGATTTTCGTACTAATTTACAAGAGTTCACAAGTCATATATGCAAGTACAGAGTCGACAAGTACGAAGGTGGTGACTGAATCATGTGTGTGTGTGTGTGTGTGTGTGTGTGTGTGTGTGTGTGTGTGATCTTTGCAGAACTAACTAGATGACCTAATGGTTCTTGTAATCTTGAGCCTATTGGACACTTTAATATTTCCTACCTTACTAAGGTGAGAAAATTCAATACAACATGATTCCATCTCTCTTTCCTAACCATACCAATAATATTTTGTTTTCTTATTCCTTTTGCATGTACTTTTTCCTTTCCCATTTCCTTTCCCTTTCTCATTATATTTTTATACAAATGAGGAAAGTGATAGTCCTCACAATAGATCATTCTCTCTACTAAATATAGAAAAAGAAAGTATAGAAATTTCGGGGATAGATTGGGAAGTTTGAGAAGCCTAAGTTTAATACATTAACAAAATTACAACAGTGTTATATGGGGGATGAAACATAAGTTCTTGATTCTTTATTGTAAGCCTTTTTCGTTGGTTGTTGGGAGGACTGTTGGCATTGATTTATGCATTTGATTAAGACTCTGTTGTATTCGTATTTTGATCATAGTTGAGTTATTTTCTTTGGCTTGAATGGCCTATAATTTTTACCCTTGCCTTGAGGGGTTTTTCATGTTTAAAATCTTGGTGTCTCTTGATGTATTTGTGGTGTTTAATTTCTGTCATATATTTGTTTGATTGCTCTTCATAAATTCTTTCAAGTAGAAGAGATTTATTTCCATTATATATGTTATTATGTTATTGTTCTTATCAAGTATAACTAGAGCTGAGAAACGGGCCAACGCGCCTTAAAACGGGCTGGCCCGTGGCGGGCTTCCAGAAAAAGGGCTGGGGGTGGGCCAGCCCGTTTTCTGGCGGGCTGGGATTTGCCCAGCCCAGGACCGCCAAGGCGGGTTGGCGGGTTAGCCCGCCAACCCGCCAAATATTATATATATATATATATATATATATTTTTTTTCAATTTTTTTATATTTGAATAATAACCTAAATCACTAATATGAATAATAAAAAAATAACATGATTGATTCATAATTAAATAGAAAATACTTATATGTTTTTTTATGTGTTTTAAGTGTTGTTTTCTAATTAAAGATTAATATATAGATTATTTTTTAGTATATTGTAGATTTAGTTATTTATTATATATTAAAATTTTTAACTTCTTAAACTTAAAAAAATTTGAAAGGTCTACATGTTAAATTTTAATTGGTGAATAGCATGAAAAGTATATAAGGAAAAGTATATAAGTTTAGTCCAAATTAAATTAGAAATAGAAACCATATAAACCATCAATTTATCAAAATACATTAACACATATTAATCATTATTTATATAAGTATTATAATCCAATAACATTAAATATGAAATATGGAGAAATTTTAACTCTAAGTATAAGACAATTCTAATTTCAAGTTTCAATATTAATAAAATATATATAAAGAAAGAAGAGATAATTTGAAGGAAAAAATAAAAAAAAAACAAGCGGGCTAAACGAGCTAACCCGCGGGTTAAGCGGTCCGGGTTGGAAAAAGACCGCCTCAATATGGGCTCTGTTTTTTCCAGCCCAGAACCGCCATAAAGCGGGCCAAAACGGGCCAACCCGCGGGTTGAAGCTCGTTTTCCCGGCTCTAAGTATAACTCTTGTTGTTTTTATTTCAAATCTCTTGCTTCAATATTGATTTAAATTCATCTATCTTTTTAATCATTACTTGGTATTTTCTTTATCATTGATACAAATTTCTGTAGTGTGTCTTGTAGATATAGGCTCTCTCATGAGTGTGACATAGAAAAAAAAAGAAAAAATAAAATAAAATAGAAGCAAATATGGATATCTATAATGAAATAAAAGTTAATATTACTCAAATAACTTGAATTTAAGTTAAAATTAATAATAACAATTTGAAATAAATAGGTTTTTTTAAATTGTGAATATATTTGAATACGGGGAACATATCTATAATATATATATATATATGTATGTATGTATGTATAACTAAGAGTAATTTTACTGCTTTTTCTCCCCTTGTGGGAGGGGGACACACTAACCTTTTCTAGCAGGACCACTGAAACATTTTACTGCTTATTCAAATTCATAGGTAACACTCACTTTCACTGTAGATGGGTTGAATGAAATTCGATATGATTCTTTCCTGAAACCATATATATGTGTGTGTGTGTGTGTATAAACCTCCAAGAGGACTGAGTTAACTTGAAGTTTATTTTCAACAACTCAAAATAAAGCTACAAAATTTGATAACTTGTCTAGGAAAATTTGCTTATTTTTTATAAGTGATTCAATATTTGATTGCTTTAAGTTTTTGGTAATTTGAGGCGTCATTTTTCATATATTTTTCTTTTAGAGGTCAAGCATAATACTAGACAAGGAAAGCAAAATCGAGTGTTGATTTTAGCCTAGCTAGCTTGATCAAAATATCTTCATTCATGATCTATTGTTTGCTTTTTGAAAAGAGTTGATTTCAACTAATATCAATTAGTTTAAGTGGTTTGGCACTTGTTCCTTTCAAGCAAGATGTTGAACTCTCGGGCTATTTTAATGTCAGTGATCATATTTAAGATAACTAAGAAGCAATTCTATCATTTTGAAAATTGAAAATCCTTTTCACTCTTGGGTCATTGAAGACAAGAAACCTGATTTCTAACCCCTGAGATTCTCCGTTACGCCCATTTGTCTTTTAAAAGCATACACAATGTGACTAACTTGCGCAATCACATAACCGCAAGCTTCCTTGCAAATTATCTCTGAAGATGTTTAGCACTATATGTCAAGGTTTACGTCACAACAAGCTTTGGTGATTCCGGAGGACCTGTCTGGCAACCCTTCGAGAAAAGTGTAAATCTAAAATTACAAAATAGCATACCAGGTAAAGGCTCCTATTGTATAGTTTTTCCCCGGATATACTCTCTTATTATATAAGTTTTGTGATTGTGCTATTTTTTTTCTTGTTATACGAAACATTTTTCTTTTTTAATTTCTAGCATTTATAACATAGCTTGAAATTACAAATTAGGCAATATAAAAAGTGCCAAAAAACAATTAAGTTAAGAGAAAAAAACTCAATTTCTCTTAAGTTGATCGATTCAAACCCTCTAGATTAAAAAAATTATATTAGAAAAACTATACTCCATTTAAATTTGATAATGCTCGAATATAATTCAATAATATTTATATGAAAAAAGATTTCCAAAATTTAATAAATTTATCTCTTGATAAATATAAGTAAATTGTAGGTTGATGTTTTACGAAAAAAAAAAAATAATATTATGAATTGTAGGTTGATGTCTTGATAATTTATAAATAATTCTATTTCTTGTGAATTTTATTGCTATCTTTATATTGATATATTTATGTAGACACAAACATAAATATTAGTATTGATGCATTAACTTTAGGGAGTGAATCCATGTACTTATAGTATGATTTGATTTGATATATTGGTAAAAAAAAAAAAATTTGATAGAAATCTTCTTGATTATATTGATATGTTAATTATATTGATTGGATGGTTGATAGCATGATATCTTTTGATATAATGCGGATTGACGATGGTGATTTTAAAATTAATTTTAAATTAAGAGAAGCCGTCCAATTGCCAAACCCGGTAAAGTGCCTTGTACGAGTATTTTTTGGCTCCTTTTTGTTCTTTGGCTTCTTCTGTCTCTCTCCTCAGAGAGGGAGGGAAGGAGGTGACCGGCCGGCGCTCGTAATGAATTATTCATTTATTTCCTTGTAAAACTTAATTTCTGAGAGAGGGTGCTTCACCATAGTCTCATACATTTGCTCCGATTGCGATTGCATTTTCTGTTTTTCCCTCCTCACATTCCAAGGGTTTCCATCCCCGCCTGTTATTTGTTTCAGCTTTGAGAAAAAGGAGAAGCCTTTAGGATTTTGGGTTCGGATATGTCATCGTCGGTTTCTGTAACTGCTGGATCCGCTGATGCAGCAACTGCCAGAAAACATACGAAGCGACCCAAGTGTATTAATCTCTGAAACTTCCTCATATCTGATAATTTCTTTTGATTTCTGGAGTTCAATTTGCAGATACCCACAATTGAATGGTTCTGTTAGCATGTTTATGTTTTACTGCAATTTTATGCCCTCAATGTGCGTCTGCTATATCACTTTGTGATAAAATTGTGCTTTGGAAAAGGGTGATTTGATACCTTTTTAGCTAGCCATTATGCAGAGAGAATAGGAGGTAGGAGGGGGTTTGGTATGTTGGCTTCGCCTATTTTGGTTCTTAGAGCATACTATGGAGTTACCTGTACCTTTTGGCTAGCTCATAATTTTAAATGCAAGGACAATATTGTGCCAGACGGTTGATTAATGTGCGAGCAAGCATCCACTTTAATTTTTGAGACTTTAACATTTGAACTTTACTATTAAAATGCCTTTGGCGTGCATATTGGTTGTTTAGCTCAGGCTGGTGTTCTTTGTGGTTAGATAGTATCTTCTTCTTTAGTGACAATCTCATTTGTGTAATGTTTTTTAATCTCCCAATAGAAAACTTAACTGACTAGACACTAAAATTCTCTTTTAGACTCGAAGTTTACACAACAAGAACTTCCAGCATGCAAGCCAATTCTTACCCCGCGTGCGGTAAATCTGCCTATTCATATTAGTTGTCCATTATCATAATTTTAATCTTCATACATATAGAAGTCAAAGTTTGCATAATTATGAGTTGTATTTAACTTAAATATTGTCCTGCAGGTTATTTCAACGTTCTTGATCGTCAGTGTTTTCTTCATTCCTATTGGAGTTGCTTCCCTACTTGCTTCAAATGATGTATGGTGAACTGCAATTATATTTCGTGTCTATGCTTTCTGTTGTGCATGACACTAACTGTGATGATGTTATTATCTGTCAGGTTGTTGAAATTATTGATAGGTATGAGTCTGAGTGTATACCAGAAAACTTTAAGGACAACAAAGTAGCATTCATTCAGAGCTCTGCTGATAAAACATGCAACAGGAAACTAAACGTAAGTCCCATTGGCACCACTTTCTCCTTAACATTGTTCACTCATCCCAGCTACAGTGAGGGACAGAGTGAGAACTTTTTGCTTGGGGGGCCAAAACTGTATTAGGATATGATACGTAATAATTTTTTTCCCAAAAAAATTTGTACTATTATACAATACATATATACTGTATTAGAGATCTGACATTAACGTAATAGAAATATATAAAATGGAGTATACAGGCTGTTATGAAATGAATAATATATTGCATTTAATTTAGTGATGTTATTAGTATGCTGTGGTCCACACAGCTACAGCTTTTCAGACAATGCCACAACGCCCATAGAAAAAAGGAGTATATTTCTTCAATAGGTCTCGTTTTATTTCATCTTATCAAACTTGTTGGCCTACTTTCTATGATGTATAAAACTAATTTTAATTTAAAATAATATTGATATATTTAATAACAATAACAAAGTAAATCAATTTGTCTAACTTGATTGTGAGGAGAATCTAGAGATTTGTAGAGAAAAGGCAAGTGCAAAGAGCAAGTTGAAGACCACTAAATAACAAAACAAAATACTTTATTAAGTTAAAATTGGATGACTACAAAATTGTGAAATTGAAAAAAGAAAGGAAAAAAAAAATTCAGATAAGGGTGAACTTGGTGATTCTTGCTCACGTTTTAGTTTGTATGTAAACATGGAAGTGGAAGTAAAAGCCTTTCGATTTTTTTTTTTTTTTGGATTTCCCAAATCTCTAATAAATGATTTATCTGAAGAAATGATGTTTAATAGAGTTCATTGACATCATATAATCCATGTAGCCGATCTCACATAGTGAGATAAGGTTAATATTGTTGTTGTTATTCGATTTCTCGAACCTTCCTAAGCTAAATTAGAGTATAGAGCAAGTTTCTTGAAAGTTCTTGCCTCTCCTAACTTTATTATTCTTGAAAACTTCTCATTGTTGATGTAGCTTACTGTTCATAAATAGTAAGTAACAATCTACAATATATATATATATTTTGTTTGAGGTAAATTGATGTCAAGATCACATACAAAGTACAAACTTCAATTTTTTGGGGTGACACATATAAATTACAATTTTTTAGGGGACCATAGTAAAATTTTTTGATATAGAAAGTAACAAACTTTAAGAGGGCCAAACTTTAACGTTTTGGGGAGCCATATGTAAATACTAAATAACAATCTACAATATTTTGTTGTTTTAGGTAAATTAATGTAAAGATTATATACAAAGTACAACCCTTAATATTTTGGGAGGAGCCATATATAAATTATTAGTTTTTAACATGTGTTTGCAAATAATTCAGAGAGGCCAGGGGGAGGATAAATTGCTGATCATAGTATTAGTTCTGTTAAAATACTTGATAGATAATGGAATTCTTTTTGACCTGAGATAGATAATGGAATTCACACTATAATGTTCTTATCTATTCTGATGAATAGGTGACAAAAAATATGAAGTCGCCAATTTATGTTTACTATCAGCTTGACAACTTCTACCAGAATCATCGCCGGTATGTGACCCTTTTGTTTCTCATGTACAATATGTATATAATCTATGCATCACCTGTTCACACACACACATACGTGTGTTTGAAAATCTATTTAATTTTTAAGGAATGAGGATCTTCTGTTCTATCTCTCCTGTGGTATTCAGAATTCAGGCTTTATTTTTCTTTACTGCTTCCCTGCTTTAATTGTGTTGATTTCTTCTTTAGTAGAGAAGTCCTTTAAATCATGAGCTTTGGGGCAGACACTAGTTACACTATGTCTAAAGAGATGTTCATATGAACAAATTTTGTCAATTTGTGCTGGTTGTTTGCCCATGTTCACATTTCCTGCTACATATTGACATCATGCAAAAGGGATTATTTTTATAAATGAAGAAAACATTTTCTTTGAGAGGGGAATGCTATTGTAAAACATGTTACCGCAGCAATTTTTTAAAGATGGTTCTGTCAAGATTATGTTCTGATTCTGTTAACAATCCAACTAACTATGGTTGTGTTTGGATTAGATTATGTATAAGTGATTATGAGGATAAGTGATTATTTATAATAGATTATGAGAATAAGTGATTATGTCAAAAGTGAATTGTGTTTGGATATTTTTAACTCATAAGTGATTTTGAGAAAAGAAATGTGTTTGGATATTGAGATTTAAGTGATTATTGGGTAGATAATGAGAAGAAAAAGTGAAATAAGTGATTATGAGAGAATAAGTGATTATCATAAGTTGGAAAAAGTAGCTTATGGAAATAATTACTTAAATGGCCATAAGTGATTATTTTGATCCAAAGAGCGTTTGGGTACTGATGGGATGATCACTTTTTTCTGCTTGTAAGTGCTTAAATTTCCAATCCAAACAGGCACTATATTCGCAACCAATAAAGAGCTAAGTTTTGCTCTAAGATTCTTCAAAAGTCTTGTCATTGATTTCAGATGAAAGAACATGCTGATGTGTGACTAACAGGTGAAAGGGGGAAAATAGAAGAGAAGGGGGAGAAGGGAGAAATAGGGAGATAAAGGGAGAGAGAGAGAGGAAGAAAAAGAGGGAAAAAAGATAAACAGAGGTAGAGGAAGAAAGAGGGAGAAAACAGTTACTGATATTATTTTGCTGAGTCACTAGGCTGACTGGAATATCTACAAAAAATGTTAGTCAAGGGAACAAAAGATGTGCTTAAAATAATAAAGGAGATCTTAACAAGGAGTATGAGTATCATAAATTTAAGCATCAATTGATGGCCTAATTAATGAGTTTCAAATAATGACCCATGTTATTGACCATATCACACACTAAACATTCTTTTCCTATCCTTTATCAGTCTCCTCAGGTTGGAGCAAACTTGACCTTGAGTTTTGAAGTGTGGAATCAATAAAAGATCCAACCTGGAGCAGTAGGTAGGGCAATAAGCAGTGTTGTAAAATCCAATCACGAGCAAATTTGTATTCTCCAACACATCAGGCATTGACTATTTGTGATGGTATAGCAGTTTGGTTGGTTGAACATGAACCTGAACTGCAATTTGGGGTTTAACCCCCCAACAACATCACACTTCAAAACAGCTTTGTCATCGATACTTGCAAGATGAATGCTTGTCTTTCTCACATACTGACTTTTCTTTTGAATGCTCTTCTAAATCTTCATTTTGTCCACAGTATAACTTATCCAAAATCTAGCATTACAATGTTACCATCATCATTAATATCGGATTGATGCCCATCAATTATGGTAGATAGGAAAGGAGTTTTATGAAAGGGAAAATGAGAGAGAAATTCTTGTGTAACATGTTTGGTACACATGATTCAAGTTCCTAGGGACCAAAAATAGCCTTTTGAAAGAAACCTCTTCTCCTTCTACTTCCTTTCCATTTCCCTTAAAAATGACTCACTTCTACCAAACATGACCTTAATGTATTAATCTAATCTTCATAATACATTATGTTCTTTTATGTCATTGATTTATTAAATATGTCAATAATTTCAGTCTTAAAGTTTGGGAATTTTCTGGTTGAAGATTGAATATATTCCATGTAATTCAATTTTTATAATTGCAATTATTCTAGTTCTGGCTTTGTATAATTTAGGTATGTTAAAAGCCGGAATGATGATCAGTTGAGAGACCCCAAAAAGGAGAATTCAACTGATTTCTGTAAGCCTGAAGATCTTTCCAATGGCAATGTAATTGTACCTTGTGGTCTTATAGCTTGGAGTTTATTCAATGATACCTATGTCTTCTCCCGCAAGAACAATATTTTGGCAGTGAACAAGAAAGGCATCTCCTGGAAGAGTGACAGGGAGCACAAATTTGGAAAAGATGTCTTTCCTAAAAACTTTCAGAATAGTCCTCTTATAGGTGGTGCACGTCTCAATGAATCCATACCAGTAAGTGTTTTTATAAATCATTTTTGGTTGAATGAAGCATCTATTTGTATGTATAGTTATCCTTATTTACTAGGCCTAGTGAGCTAATTTGAGATTATGTAAGAATGTGGGATCCAATGCTCACACTTGTGTTTGTGTGTATAACTGCTTTCATCTTAATATTGTATATTGTGCACCTAGGTTATCTAATGTGTGTGAGTGTGTGTTTGTGAGTTTTTTTTTTTTTTATTTAAATTTGAAGCTAGTTACTTTTTGATTGAAGAAAACTATTTCTGTAAATTTTTCTGAGGTGTTTGGAATGGAATTCCAACTGGTTATATGATTTATGAGTAGCATTCAACTAGCCAATACTGCTCCACTAGTTAATTGATAAAAGTTACCTGTAGATCCCTGAAAAAGACAATATATTTGGTGAATGAGGAGCATAAAAAACAGAAAATTGATAGGATTAGTTGAGATATTTTGTTGCCATGGGGATCAAGTTAACAGCTTTTGAGGGTTTAGAATCTTTAGTCTGGCTATATTTAATGAGAAAGAGAGGTTGGTTGGAGTTGTCACCTGTTAAATTTAGTTAACTTGTTGAACTCTTAGTTATGCCAGGGAGGAAACATAATAGCAGTATCAGGAAACAGCTTCTATCATCTCTTTCCTCCATTATCTTATTTATAATTACAATTATAATTATAATTTTTTTCCATGGTTTTGCCTGAACCATTGGCATTATAGGACGTAGAAGTGATGGGAAAAAGAGCTAGGTCTGTAGCTACTCTAGTTCGAACTGGATGAATAATAGGAAATGGGATTGATCTAAGAATTATTTCTTAATCAGGAGCCAAAATGTTCTATGGTCTAGGGTCATATTTTATGGTTATTTTTAAAGATTGTAGGTAGCTTCAGTATTTTGGAGTTTGCAGTATGACTGGACATTATATGGGGTTGCACATGGGATAAGCACTTCTTAGGTTGCTTTGTAGTTAAGTCATACTCAGAATCAGAGGATAGAGTGTGATTTGTAAGTTCGTATTGTGTACCTGTGGGGTGTGTGTGTCTCTATGGGCAATGCTTGTGAATTGTGATAAGTTTTCTCGGCACATTCATTTGCCTCAGTAAATTATCATTTCTGCACCCTGTGCCCTCTCACTTTCATCATGCATTTTGGCTTTACCAAGGCTGATCTTGATATAAACCAATCTTATAACTATTCAAATGCATCTATCTTTCACATTCCCTTTTGTTTTATTGTTTAACATAAAAAGTTTTTTTATACAAATCAGAAAGAAAGTACAACTGGAAGGAGGATAAGAGATCCTCCTAAACAGGAAAACAAAAAGCTAAACAGCTAGCTAAGGTATCAATTTATTCGCTATATTTTATTCTGCATTTGTGACTTAATAGTATATTGCATTCTTTATCATGTGATTGGTTTGAGTGATTCTCTATGATTTGTATTACTGAGATGGTTGCTCACGTTTTGAATGGTTGCATTTAACAGTTGAGTGAGCAGGAGGACCTCATTGTGTGGATGCGAACTGCTGCTCTTCCAACTTTTAGGAAGCTGTATGGAAGGATAGAGGTGGACCTCAATGCAGGTGACCAGATACACGTGACATTGAAGAACAACTACAACACATACAATTTTAATGGAAAGAAGACGCTTGTACTGTCAACTACAACCTGGCTTGGTGGGAAGAATGACTTCCTTGGCATTGCATATCTCTCTGTTGGAGGACTGTGCTTTTTTCTGGCCATGGCTTTCACCATCGTCTATTTTATCAAGCCAAGGTAAATACTAAACATGTTTGTAAAGAAAAAAAAATGTCATACTGCTCAAGGTATGATGACTATTCTTAAAGGCTTTGACTTGAACTCGTACATAACAAAGTCTAGAGAAGCGTAATAAAAATTTGTGGGAGGATTCTTTAAATAGGGGCCCTGACTAGAACTCATAATATAACCAAATGTGGAATAGCATAATAATGTGAAAACCACCAGAAGATTCATCTGAAAATTGATTTCTAATGTGCTGTATTTATTGGATGATGATGTGACCATCACCATCCTAGTTTACTTTAAATGCAGAAGTTGAACATAGGGTATTTGTGGTAGGACTGTAGGACCACACGCATCATCTGCTCAATTTTTCTCTATTCATGTTATTTGTACCGCAAATTTCATATCAGTCTGATTCTGATCAGTATGTTACTGATTTTTTTTTTTTAAACATTTGAAGATCACAATGTCAAGAAGGTTCCATTCTAATCTCTCTGTCTCTTACTGTATTTCTAGGCAACTTGGAGATCCCTCTTATCTGTCATGGAATAGGAGTCCTGGTGGGCAATAGGCAGAGATACTATGTAGTTACCTTTCAAGGTTCGAGGCTTGGTTATTTTGCTGTGTCAGGTTTAATTTTGTGTATCCATGTTACTTATAAGTACTAAATTCGCTTAAGCGATCACATGTTATTATCATCTTTTTTCATCTGGGTCTTTTGTTTCGTGCATCATAATGTAAACATGTGTTGCATGAGAGAAATAGCATCCACTATTTGTGCCATTTGTTTTTTTTCCCTTACAAGTTAGGGATAAAAGGAGTGTTTGACTTTACCTTTCTGGGCTCTGGTAGATGTATCTGTATATACGAAATAGAAAGAGTCAAGTGGGTTTTCTTGTTTTCTTTTTCTAGAAATGGGAAAATGCCGTTTGATAGAGAGATGATTTTCCTTTCATTTCTTTTTTACCTTGTTTTCTCTCGTCTTCCTTTCATTTAGTAGAATCAACAAGTTTACAAGAAAAAAATATTTACACAATATGGTATGCAAGTATTTTTTTTTTAAAACCAACACACAAGTAAAATTCTTGAAATAAAATATAAAAAAATTATTTGAAATAAACTTTTACCGTTAATGATTGTATCGAGACGCTGGATAAGCCAGTGTTTGAAAAAAGAAAAAAAAAAGAATTGCTGGTTAATTTACGAATTATTTGACGTCATTTGATTTGATAATAAAAAGTCTTAGTTGACTATACACGTTCTAACATACTTTTCCTTGAAGATGTGCAATTTCGTATTATTCCATGAAGACACAGTAAACGAAAAATTCTGAAATAGAGAATGTATGAGTCTGTAACACTCTATTTCAATATATCTCTAATCTTAATCAATTACTTCAAAAACTAACATAATTAGACCAGAATTTCTCAATTTTAACTCCCAAATCATCATAATAGCAAAAAACTTGCATCCGTACTAGAACTGTATGGAGTTGCGGCTTGCTACAGTACCGTCATAGCTTCAGTCGGGTAGTAGCACTTGGTGTGGCAGAAACTACAGTGACGTTGCGGCATGAATTGGACAGAAGTGGATGGTGCCGGGGTTCCCTTTTGTTGATACTATATTAGCAAATTTTAACTTTTTTGGTAAACTTTCAACACGCATAACTTTATATTCTGATTGACTTGATTCAAACTCCTATAAGTTAATCTTGTTTCAATCTATTCATAGACATAGTTTCACTCAAATTCAACTCTGTATGGAGATTTTGGACACCAAACACCGTTTTGACTACTTTTTGATAAAAACTCACAACTTAAGCACTCTAATTGCCACAAAAGGTAATTTGACCATTATGAACCTTCCACGCAGGTCCTAATCGACTCAACTAACTTGTCCAAAGACGTTTCACCTCAAAGGAATCACTTCTCCGAGATTTGACCCTATTGAACTTCAATTCCACTTAATGGGCTACATACTCAAGATACACATACAAGGCCCAAAAACCCCCTTTGGGCTCACATATGACCATTCACCAACAACATTACAATCGTCCATATCATCATACAACATTCATTCTCATCAACATCATACAATCGTCATCATCTCAATGTCATTGTTATTGTATATATTACAAATATATGACCCTACTTAGCACAATACATATATAGACAATACACATACCATTGATGACTTGAAGATTCCCAACACCAGAGTGGCAATGATTCCCTTGTCTTCTCCGGATTAGTACCAGAACCTTCACCTGAAATGTTAGTTTATGGGAAATGAGTGTGAGACAAAGTTTCAATAACCGGGACAATCACATGCAACATATATAATAATTCATACAATAATGCATATGGTGCTATGAATACAAAATATAGTGGAATGCTTGTTCTCCGTTCCACACGGCTTGAATCACGAGTTATCATTATAACATGACATTTCATATAGGTGACTCCTTTCTAACAGTCGGTGAAGATTGATTCCAGAATATCACTAAACTCACCTCATACTAGTGCACCCTGACAAAGGTAACACTAATACTTGAATCGTGGCATTCCTTTCCCTTGACCACCGCGAATTGGTGGTGATTTTAGAAAATGTACAGTTCACTGCCATCTTACTCTCCTGGCCATAGGAGAGACTTTAACGACAGAGATTCTTTCCTTATTTCACCAGATCATATCTCATTATATCATATCATATCATATCATATATCATCATTACCACTTGATCCACCTTTCCTCACGATGTTCATGTAGTGTTGATGTTCGTGTCATATCATCAGATAATTATCATCATATTTCTCAATGTCATGCAATGAAATCATGCAATGTTACATCATCATCATTATCATATATGTAATCATCATCATTTGCTATAATGTCTAATTGTGTGCATACTATGATATATAGAAAAACCATATACATAACAATATTATGGTATGAACAAAAACATACATATATACCCATATATATACTAATATATAATACACACAATACAAATACCTAGTTATCTTAGGTTGTCAATACCACACACGGATCCCACAAGCTCCTCGGGTTGCCTACCTCAACTTGTACTTATCTGATCAATCAAATAACTTCTACAATGTCATAATATCTTTAATTAACATATAGCATAATTATCCAAAATTCACAACTCAACCAATTATGTTTAACCAAAGATTCCAATACCATTTTCATGCATCAATGAACCTCCTACAACCATTTAAACCATAACCAATCCTATGTATTTCGGATTCCCAATTTCCTCAACTAACAATAACCTAGGGTTAGGCATAAATCCCACATACTCCCTCTAAAACTTATACCCAAGCATCATTAACACTAAATCACACTTGATCCCATTAATTCATTTTAATCGGTAGTAATCGGTTAAAACTGAAAACCCAAACATATACTCAAAAAATTCAACTCAAAACTGAAGAAACACTACTAGAAAAAAGCAATTTAGTGAGGGACAAACCCCTCGCTAAATGCCATTTTCCCTCGTTAAATTGAAAATAGCAATGGATAAAATTCCTTGATAATTTGGTCGTTATAAATCGCGTCGCTAAATTTAGCGAGAGATGAGTTGATTTCCTTACTAAATTAGCGAGAAATTTAATCCCTCTCTAAATTTAGCGAGGAACTCATTCCTCCCCATTTCCTTGCTAAACTACAAAAAATTCAACACTGCCATATCATTGCCATGTCACCACCAAGACCGCGTCACATCACATCATTGTCACACTACCCCGCCACCCATGTCACATCACCATGATCGTGACATGTCACTGCTATGTCATATAATGATTTCAAATATGCATTTACTTAGATTTGAACCCATGACCTCTTATTCTTAATGTCTTTATATTCAGACTTTTGCCAGTTGAATTGAAATGTATTTGCAGTCTTTATATGAAATATTAAATATATATTATTTATTTACACATTGATACACACATATATATTTATAAATTAATATATTTTTAAAAAATAAAAATATATTATAATTTCAATTATTAATATTATAAAATACTTTATATTTTGAATTTTGTAATAAATGAATTTTCATTTTCATTTTTTGCCAACAAGTTATAAAAATTAATCTAACTATTTTTATTGATTTAAAATAATCAACTAATAAAAATAATTTTATAAATTAATTATTAAAAAAATTTTAATTCATTAAAATTAAATTTTTAATAAATAATTTTAATTTATTAAAATTAATTTTAAAAAATTTAGTGAGGGACAAATTCCTCGCTATTCATAATAATTTAGTGAGGAATAAAAAATTCCTTGCCAATTCCTCGCTAATTTAGCGAGGGAAATGATATTCCTTTTTAATTTTCTCGTTAAATTTAACAACAATTATGAACTTACAATTCGTCGTTAATTCTCTTACTATTTAGATCATTTAGCGAGGGGTGAGTGATCCCTCGCTAAATTTAATTTTTCTAGTAGTGAAAAATGGAGAAGGAGGAGCAAAGATCATTTACCAACAATTTATCAAACTTCTATAGTCCAGAAATCACCTCTAAAGCTAGGTTTCTCAAAACCCTAGCAGAGCCCTCTGTTTCTGTCTCCTATTCTTTTTGCTTTATCGATTGAAATGCTTCCAATTTATCAAAGTTCAGAGTCTGGCGTTGCAATGATGGGTAAGTTCGCTATGGTGTGGAGCCCTTCTATTTGAAATTTTTTTTGAAATTACAGCTTGCTCAATGTAGCAGCCCTATGTCTCGCAATGGCATAGAGCTTCTCTGCCACCACTATAATCTTTACTCCATCCGATTTCCTCTAGTCTTACACATATCATGCATCAATTGTACTTCATTAGCTAGAGGCTAAATTTAGGATAATATAATGAGGGTTGTTATAGATACCATATTTTTTCAATCCACCACAAGATCACAAATGAAGAACCAAATGCTGAAATTTCATTCAAAATTGATTTGAATGATGTTGTTTGGGTTTGCAATGAATGCCGCGACACCAACATATAATTTCTTCTCTGGTGTAGCACCGGTGCCATGGCTCCAATTTTGCTATGTAGCGCTAGTACTATTTTGCAAATTTGATTTCGATTATTTTAAATTCTGCTTTCTCATGATTAATCCCATTTATAAAATCAACTACCGACACTGAAAAGCTCAAATTGAAGCACAATGCATCATCAGTAATATTAACATTAATTTCCCAATTAATAAAATTAATCACACTTTTGCTAGATAATTAAAAAACCAATCCTCATGCAATGATCACTCCTCAATTAATAACCAAAAACACATCAAATACTACAAAATATTGGGCGTCATAACCTTTTAATTGTGTTGACTTAAGATCTTTAGTCTCTCATTCTAATTTTGAAATGCTTTGGTCTTAAATTATAATTGAGTCGCTATTTTAGTTCTTAACTGTTATTCTCGCAATTAATAAAAAATAATTAATAACAATGCGATTCCACGTGATATTGTCCCAGCGTGATAATCGATTAGAAGACTATTTCAAGGATACAAATTTGATACGCTATTTAACGTCTATAATGAGTAAGTAATTAAATATTGTCTTAATTTTTTATGAAAAATTTGTGAATTCACGTTAATATTATATTAATCAAATACTAAGAATGTGAACTAATAAAATTCTGATAGAATTGTTAGATAATTGAGTCTTTAAGTATACTGTTTTGGGTCTTGGTTTAAAAAAAATAGAGAAAAAATCAAAACATTTACTTTTTCGGATTTCTTGCTCCACTAGCAGGCATGGTTAAAACTTAAAACTCAAGACAGTCAGATAAAAATATGATATAGAATATTACTCAGTTAATTTAGTTGAAATAAACTTTGGCCATTAAAGTTGTATCAAGATGCCGAAGAAGTCAGCGTTTGAAAAAAAAAAAAGAATTGTTAGTTAATTTACGAATTGTTTTACTTCATCTGATTTTTTCTAAAGAAAAAAAAGTCTTAGTCGTCTATACACTTTCCAACACACTTTTTCTTGAAGACGTGCAGCTTCATATCACTCCATGAAGACAGTAAAAAAAATTCTGAAATAGAGAACGTATGAGTCTGATACCTTATTTACTCAATCCACCACAAGATCACAAATGACGAACCAAACGCTGAACTTCCTGTTTTCGATGACACACAAAACATGAATTATAAAAATGACACAATTATTTACCAAAATTATAAAATAACACATGGATGAATTTGATTGATGATAAAATGTCATTTTAATTAGTTGCAACTTACAATATTTAATTGGTTACTTGCCCTCCACATTTCGTGGTTTTGTCTAGTCTCATGCAATGATTACTCCCCAATTAACAACCAAAACACATCAAATACTACAAAATATTGGGCATCATTACCTTTTAATTGTGTTGACTTAAGATCTTTAGTCTCTCATTCTAATTTTGAAATGTTTTGGTCTTAAATTATAATTGAGTCGCTATTTTAGTTCTTAACTGTTATTCTCGCAATTAATAAAAAATAATTAATAACAATGCGATTCCACGTGATATTGTCCCAGCGTGATAATCGATTAGAAGACTATTTCAAGGATACAAATTTGATACGCTATTTAACGTCTATAATGAGTAAGTAATTAAATATTGTCTTAATTTTTTATGAAAAATTTGTGAATTCACGTTAATATTATATTAATCAAATACTAAGAAAGTGAACTAATAAATTCTTGATATAATTGTTAGATAGTTGAGTCTTTAAGTATACTATTTTGAGTCTTGGTTTAAAATAAAAAAAAATCAAAACATTTATTGTTTTCTCTTATTGGGCTTTCTTGCTCTACTAGTGGGCATGGTTAAAACTTAAAACTCAGACAATCAGATAAAAATATGAATATAGAATATTAGTCGGTTAATTTAGTTGAAATAAACTCTTGCGATTAAAGATTGTATCAAGATACTGGATAAATCAGCGTTTGAAAAAAAAAAAGAATTGTTAGTTAATTTACGAATTATTTTACTTTATCTGATTTTTCTTTTTTAAAAAAAAGTCTTAGTCGTCTGTACACTTTTATAAAAATGAATTGTTGAACTTCCTGTTTTCCATGACACACAAAACATGAATTATAAAAATGACACAATTATTTACCAACATTAAAAAATGACACATGGATGAATTTGATTGATGATAAAATGCCATTTTAATTAGTTGCAACTTGAAAGATTTAATTGGTTACTTGCCCTCCACATTAAGTGATTTTAGTTCAATTAGAAAAAAAAAAAAGAATTGAAATGAAGAAACCTTGAAATAAAAATGGAAATTTTATTCAAAATTGATTTGAGTGATGCTGTTTGGGTTTGCAATGAATGCCGCGGCACCAATATATATTTTCTTCTCGTGTAGCAGTGGTGCCATGACTCTAATTTTGCTTTGTGGTGCTAGTACTATTTTGCAAATTTGATTTCCATTATTTCAAATTCTTCTTTCCTGTACTTTATATGATTAATCTCATTTATAAAATCAACAATCAACAGTGAAAAACTTAAATTGAGGTACAATGCATGTTCAGTAATATCAACATTAATTTCCAATTAATTAAATTAATCACACATTTGCTAGATACTTAAAAAAACCAATCCTCATCATACAACGATTACTCCCCAATTAACAACCAAAAACATATCAAATACTACAAAATATTGGGAGTCATCACAAAATAACCTTTTTATTGTATTGACTTAAGATCTTTAGTCTCTTAATCTAATTTTGAAATGTTTTAGTCTTAAATTATAATTAAGTTGCTATTTTAGTCCTTAACTGTTATTCTCCCAATTAATAAACAATAATTAATAACAGTTGGATTTCACGTGATATTGTGATAATCGATGCATTAGAAGACTATTTCAAAGATATAAATTTGATATGCTATTTAATGTTTATAATAAGTAATTAATTAAATATTATCTTTTTTTTGAAATAATTGTGAATTGTCTTAATTTTTTATGAAATAGTTGTGAATTGATATTAGTATTATATTAATCTAATATTAATAAAGTGAACTAACAAAATCCTATCACAGTTGTTAGATAATTGAGTCTCTTAAATATATTATTTGAGTTTTGATTTTTTTTTTTTTTAAAAAAGAGCATGTGAGCTTTGTGCCAAAAATTACAGAAAAAAAAAATAGAAGAGAGCATGTGCGTTTGCTATAAAAGGGGCACTTACTTCTAATGAAAACCACACTTGACTGCTAATTTCCTTCGTCATGGAGATTCAGATCCCATATTCCATCCTCTTCACCTTCTTCTTCTGCTTGCTCCTTCTGATACTAAAGCCATCAAGATTCAAGAAATCCAACAAAACCTTACCCCCAGGGCCACGGAGGATTCCCATCATAGGCAACTTACACCAACTTGTAGGGCCACTACCTCATCACACCCTAAGAGACCTTGCAAACAAATATGGACCTTTGATGCACCTTCAACTAGGAGAGTCGTCCCTTGTCGTAGTCAGTTCCACAGAAATAGCCAAAGAGGTTATGAAAACACATGACCAAAACTTCGCTAATAGACCAAAGTTTTTTGCTATCCGAACCATTGCCTACAATAACAATGGTATTGGCTTTGCCCAATATGGACACTTTTGGAGGCAACTCAAAAAGATTATCACTGTGGAGCTTTTGTCTGTAAAGAGGGTCCAATCATTCAGAACTACGAGGGAAGAGGAGGTTTCATCACTGGTCAAGTACATAGCTGAACACGAAGGTTCTGTTGTCAATCTCCGTAAAAAGCTTTTCCCACTCTCAAATTCCATTGTTGCTCGTGCTACCATTGGTAGTAAGTCCCAGAACGTAGAAGCCGTTATATCCATTATGCAGCGTGCAATGGTGTTGGGGTCTGGATTCAACATCGCTGATCTTTTCCCTTCTCTCAAAATCCTTCCCGTAATCACAGGGATAAAAGCTGAGTGTGAGAAGTTGCATAAAGAGATTGATAGGATACTGCAAGACGTCATTATAGAACACGAAGAAAAGAAGAAGGGAAACCGAGATGCTGGTGATGTTGAGGATCTAGTTGATGTTCTTCTCCGGATCCAAAAGGAGAATGACATGGAAATCCACTTATCTTACGACGACATCAAAGCTACAGTTTTTGTCAGTTCTATCTTTCTTTACTTCATATATATGTAAAAAGACTATAATTTCCTCAGTGTTTTATAAATATTAGAGTTTCAGTCATACAGAAATATATCCATTTTCAGGACACGTTTGTGGGTGCAACTGAAACAACAGCAACAACTTTACAGTGGGCAATGTCTGAACTGATAAAAAGCCCAGAGAAAATGAAAGAGGCTCAAGCAGAGGTAAGAAGGGCTTTTGAAAGCAAAGGATATGTAGATGAATCAGAATTGAACCAATTGAAATATATAGATGCAGTGATCAAAGAAACCTTGAGGGTTCACCCTTCTCTTCCGTTCTTGGTTCCAAGAGAAACTAGGGAGAGCTGTGAAATCAATGGTTATGTGATACCTGCCAAAACTAGGGTCGTTATTAATGCTTGGGCACTTGCAAGAGATCCAAAGCATTGGAATGAACCCAACAAGTTCAATCCCCAAAGATTCCTGAATGCCTCAACCGAGTACAATTTTAATGGCACACAATTGGAGTATATCCCATTTGGTTCAGGAAGGAGGATATGTCCTGGAATCTCATTTGGTTACGCAGTTGTTGGTTTGGCTCTCGCCAATTTGCTTTACCATTTTGATTGGAAGCTACCCAATGGGATGAAGCCTGAGGACTTGGATATGGATGAAGCCTTTAGCATCAGTGTGGGCAGAAAAAAAGCTCTTTGCTTAGTTCCAACGGTCTATCGCCCTTAGCTTTACTGTAATCGTGAGAGAATAATAAGGGGTGGTTTCATATCAAAATAGTGAGTCAAAACACACACACACACACACTTGCTTACACGCACTGTCTACTGTAATAATAGTATATTGTGCCTCGCTATGTATTTTAGTTAAAAAATATGTTTGAGTAACGTTGCATCAAATGTCTCTATTGTATAAAAAGTTTGTTTCATTGGTCGAGTGTACAATTAATATCGGTGGCGTCATATAATTTCAATCAAAATTCAGTCCTAACTCAATATACAATATATAGTGGTTTCTTCACAGTCATTAAAAAACAACCCAAAAAGAAAAGATTCATTGACTAATTAAACCCAATCATTAAAGTTTAGCTTCTGTTGGTTACTCCTTTTTTAATGACATTTTTCTAGTATTTCATGTCATTTCGATTATAATAATCATATATATATATGTATATGTATAATCAATGAGCAATCTCATAACAACTTTCAATCTTCGTTGAAATTTTACCGAGCCACTCTATAATGATGAAAAAAAATCTCGAGTAGCAAAACGCCGAACAAATAAAATGGATAAACGCGCGTACATAGCAATCAACAAAAAGTTAAGTCATTTTAAAAGTCCAGGAGACCCATATTTCCTTCAACAAAAAACTACACACATGCAAGCTCTCTCTCTCTCTCTCTCTCTCTCTCTATATATATATATATATATAGTGGAAAACGTGGCTAGCTACTTAATTGAAAAGCAAGCACTTGTTTGTATCCTTGAAAAGATAATGAAAATTAAATGGAGAGATTACTTTTCAATGACAATTTGTGAATTATCCGATGCATAAATATGTAATTTTAAAATGGGTTTTGATATTTATTTACCTCATCTAAAGGTCGTTTCTCCTAAGAGTTAATTCCTATGTCAACTTAACGAAAAAAAGCAGTGAAAATTATAAATAAGAACCAAAATGCTAAACCTCCTGTTTCAAATATAAGGAATTTTGGCCAGAGGACCTTTTTGGTTTTAAATATAAGAGATAAATAATAATTATCTAATGCATTAAGGTTTTTTCTAATAATACCCCTAATTAATGTTAGAAATTTGCATATTTGAATTTTACATGAGAGAGAAATAATTAATTACGTGGGCTATCTGCCTCGTAACGATTGCATTAGGAAAGTTTCGACATTTATATTGGATGTAACTTTAATGGTTAACGCCATGTAAGTTCGGGTACATTTTTTCATCCTTTTGTTTTTTATTTTTTTCTAAATCTCTATCAAATAATTTTTTTTGATGAACAATAGAGAAAAAGAATAAAACAACGTAACCACCTAACCACCATCTAAAGGATGGGGTGAGACATCAATGGCTTGGAATTCTTCACATGAACTTTCCTGCAACCAGCTAGGAGGACTACCAAAAAACGTGACCCTTGGTGGCATCATAAGGGCCTTTTGGCTAAATAATCAGCGACTTTATTGCTCTCCCTTGGGATTTGCTTAAAACTTACATTCCATTTCCTAAATAATAATTCATGTAACTGTAATAATACTCCATCTTCTCCATACGAAAGAGTTCCCTTCTCTCTTACTACCTCCATAGAGTCAGTTTCAGCCTCCACCGGTCTCGCACCCATATCCCACACCATCTTCAACCCAAGTAAAACACTCCACAATTCTGCATCCAAACTAGACATCGGATCCAGTCTACATAAAAATCCCATTAACACCTTACCTTCATGGCTTCGAGCTATGTCACATTCTACTCAAACCTACCTCCAAACTTGACTAAATATTTCAAAAACAAATAAAAATAAACTAAAACATCTCGACTTTACCTCCCAAAATATCATAGCAGTGGAAAAATGTCACAAGACACCACAAGAACACTTGTTTGTATCCTTGAAAAGATAAAGAAAATTAAATGGAGAGATTACTTTTCAATGACAATTTGTGAATTATCTGATGCATAAATATGTAATTTTAAAATGGGTTTTGATATTTATTTACCTCATCTAAAGGTCGTTTCTCCTAAGAGTTAATTCCTACGTTAACTTAGCGGAAAAAAGTAGGGAAAATTATAAATAAGAACCAAAATGCTAAACCTCCTGCTTCAAATATAAGGAATTTTGGAGGACCTTCTTGGTTTAGAATATAATAGATAAATAATGATTGTCTAAAGTATTAAGGTTTTTTCTAATAATACCCTAATTAATGTTAGAAATTTGCATATTTGAATTTTACATAAGAGAGAAATAATTAATTACGTGGGCTATCTGCCTCATAACGACTGCATTAGGAAAGTTTAGACATTCGTATTGGGTGTAACTTTAATGGTTAACGCCCTATAAGTTCGGGTATATTTTTTCATTCTTTTTTTTTTGTTTTTTTTAAATCCCTATCAAATATTTTTAGTGTGTTTTGGATTGAATAGAAAGAATATTTTTGAGTTAGTTATATTCCGTTCATCTCGATTAAGTTTGCTATTATAAGTTCAATTTTTAAAGATGTAACTTAAGATGTATAGGAGGATAAACTTTTTAAAATGTAACTTCAAAGTTTGAATTTTGGGTACATGACATATAAGATCAGCATTTTATCAAGTCAAACTTATTATAAGCTAATTATAAATATTAATTGAAGTCGTTCGTGGTTAGCTTGTAAAGATAAAAGAAAAATATCACTATCAATTGGATGTAGTTCATGTAGAAACAAATTTATAAATACGAATCTATAAGTATAAATAAATCTCCTACAAATTTATAGCGGAATACATAATGATCATAAACACCTCTCGCCATAGCTATAGAAAATCTGATTGAGTAATCTTACTCGAATTAGGAATAAATCAAAGATCTGCCAGAAGAAATTAGATGAGATGAGATATGGCTCTTCTAATTAGTGTTTGGGCTCAGTGATGGTAGCTGGTAATTAGCTGTTACTAGTTAGGGAACATTTATATAAGCATAGAATGAATAATTGCTGTATCTGACAATCTGCTCAGCTTCCAATTAAATAGCCTAGCCATCATAGGTTATTTAATAGTTATTCTATCTTTTATTTGAATTTCAAATTTAAATAAAAATAACACAATATCAACTGAGTTATCCCTTATCTCCTAAAATCATTCAATTAGCATTATCTTTATTATTAATAAAGATAAGGACCACAATTAGATGAGATATATTTAATTAGGTAAACAAAATAAATATAATTTAAATAAATTCAAATATATATTATTATTAATTAAATATATCTAACATTCTCCTACTGGGTCCGATCATAATATGTTAGTTGATATATCAAGAGATATTTAAGCAATACTACATGAATCATAGTGGTAGGTCCTCTAAAAGTGAGTATTACCTTCTATGTATCATAAGTAGTATCCTTACTTTATGGGATATCAACTTTATGAATAAACCATAATGTTCATTTGGTTCCTAAATCCATGTTTATTTCTCTCAACAAGAATGTATACTACATAAACATGAGATAATAAACCATAAATTGAAATTTCATTACTTTACATACTTTGATTAGACCAATGAAAGTCTAATACCTATATGAGGCACATGATCCTTAAACTCCTTTGGATGCATCCCTTTAGTAAATGGATTAGCTAACATTTCTTTCGTCTGAATGTGCTCAACAATTATTTGTCCTTCTTTAATTCTATCTTTCAAGACTAAGTACTTGATATAGATGAAGTTGCTTCGACTTCCACTTTTATTATTCTTAGCCATGACCACAGCAGCTGTATTATCATAAAGCACTTTAATTGGCCTAGAGATTGAGTCCACAATCTTAAGCCCAGCAATGAAATTTCTAATCCATATTCCCTGTGAGCTTGCCTCAAAATATGATACAAACTCAGCTTCCATAGTAGAGGTGGCTATCAGTGTTTGTTTGGCACTTTTCCAGGATACAGCTCCCTCTGCTAACAGAAAGATATAGTCGGATGTTGATTTTCTTGTGTCAATGCATCCTGCTAAATCTGAGTCTGAATACCCAACAACTTCTAGATTGTCGGATCTCCTGTATGTAAGCATGTATTGTTTAGTACCCTTTAGGTACCTTAAAACTTTCTTTGTAGCCTTCTAATGATCAATTCTTGGATTACTCTGGTATCTTCCTAACATGCCCACAATAAAAGCTATATTAAGTCTTGTGCAAACTTGTGCATACATCAAGCTTCCAACCGTTAAGGCATAAGGAATATTCTCCATCTCTTTCTTTTCAAAATCATTATTGGGACATTGTAACTAGCTAAATTTGTCCCCTTTCACAATAGGTGCTGGAGTAGATGAACAATTCTTTATCTTGAATCATTCAAGAATTTTGTTGATATAAGTTTCCTGAGATAATCCCAAGATGCTTTCAGATCTATCTCTATGTATCATAATGCCAATGGCATAGGATGGCTCACCTATATCCTTCATTTCAAAATTCTTGGATAGAAATTGTTTCATCTCATACAGCAACCCTAAATCTTTAGTGGCAAGCAGTATATCATCCACATATAAGATCAAGAATATGATCTTGCTCCCACTGACCTTGTGATATATACATTGATCCATGACATTCTCAACAAAACCAAAAGATGTGATCACATAATGGAATTTTAAATACCACTGTCGTGAAGCCTGTTTGAGACCATATATTGACTTCTTCAACCTACAAACTTTATGTTCATTTTCTTGAGAAATGAATCCCTCAGGCTATTTCATATGGACTTCTTTCTCGAGATCCCCATTGAGGAATGCAGTCTTAACATCTATCTAATGTAACTCTAAATCAAAGTGAGCTACTAATGTCATGATGATACGGAAAGAATCTTTCTTGGACACAGGTGAGAAAGTCTCCCTATAATCAATTCCTTCCTTTTGAGTGAACTCCTTGGCAACAAATCTTGCCTTGTAGCACTCTATGTTACCTTGTGAGTCCCTCTTGGTTTTAAAGACCCATTTATAGCCAATGGCCTTAGTCTTACTAGGTAACTCTACAAGTTTCCAAATTTATTGTTTGCCATAGATTGCATTTCATCAGTCATAGCATTATACCATAATTTAGGGTTTGCATCTTGCATAGCTTGAGTAAATGTGAGTGGATTATCTTCAAAACTTATATCATAGTCAGATTCAGTAAGGTACACCACAAAGTCACAAAGAAGTGCTAACTTTCTTTCTCTAGTTGACCTCCTCACCTCCACTTGTTGAGTGGGTTGAGGTTGTTCTTCAGGAACATTCTCTATCACTTCTTGTGGTTGTTCTTCATGAGTGATAGGTTCATTAGTCTGTTCCTGATTTCCAGCATTATCAACTTGAGTTTCAGGAACTGCATCACTTTCCATATTCACTCCAATAAGATGAGTGTTATATATTAGCGATGTTCCTTTATGATTAGTGGTTTCTTGAATGTGATCCTCTTCAGTGACTACATCACGTACTTGATCACTCCCACTGATCACAATATTCTCAAGAAACTTAGCATTTATAGATTCCACAAATCTCATTGAATATGAAGGACAATAAAATCTATAGCCCTTGGACCTTTCCGCATAGCCTATGAAATAGGCACTAATGGTCCTAGGATCTAGTTTCCTTTCTTGAGGGTTATACACTCTTACTTCTGCAAGACAGCCCCATACATGCATATGATTCAAACTGGGTTTCCAAGCTTTCCAGATTTCAAAGGGAGTTTTAGGAACTGCCTTTGATGGAACTCTGTTTAAAATATATACTGTTGTCTTAAGTGTATCTCTCCATAATGAAATTGGAAGCTTGGAGTTGCTTATCATACTCCTTACCATGTCCAGTAGCGTCCTATTCCTTCTTTCAACTACACCATTTATATCAGGTGAGCCAGGCATGGTGTATTGAGCTACTATACCATGCTCTTAGAGAAACTCAGCAAAAGGACCAGGTGCTTGTCCATCATCAGTATACCTTCTATAATATTCACCTCCTCTATCAGATCTAACAATTTTAATTTGCTTACCGGTTTGTTTCTCTACTTCCGCCTTATATTCCTTAAAGACAATTGAGCCTCATTTTTATTTTAAAGCAAGTAGATATACATATACTGTGAATAATCATCTATAAAGGAGATAAAATATTTTTGACCATGAGAAGATAAATCAGAGCAACAAATATCTATGTGAATAATCTCTAAAATTTCAGAACTTCTCTTAGAACCTTTATGTGACTTGTTGGCTTGCTTACCCTTAGTGCAGTCCACACATGGATCAATTTCTATATGGTCTAAAGATGGGAGGATCCTATTTTTAGTTAACCTTTTGATTCTCTCTATGGAGATATGTCCTAATCTCCTATGCCACAAGCTAAGAGAATTTTTATTCATGACACTTCGCTTAATACCATGCGTAACAACATGAGATTGAGGTAAATCAGTATGTAATTTAAATAAGCCATTATATAAGGAAATATCACCAAAAGGTAAAGAATCTTTATTCAATCTCATCAAATTTGAAGAAAGAAACAATTCAAATCCCAAAGGAATTAATTTGTAAATTGAAACTAAATTTTTAGAAAAATCCGGAATATAAAAGCAGTTTTCTAAATCTAAAAGTGATTTATTTGATAAAATGATCTTGCATGTTCCAACTGCTTCCACATGGGTCCTCATCCCATTGCCCCAGTAGACATTTTCCTCACTGGGATGTGGGCGCCTGCTATTGAGAAACCCTTGCATGGTATTAGCAATGTGAATTATAGTTCCACAATCAATCCACCAAGTGTCATAATTAATACTAACTAAATGAGATTCATAAGCCACACGAGAAATGTAAATTCCATTACCTATACCTTTCTTGGCGAGCCATGCCTTCCTCTTAGTGTGACATCCGGGCGCTGATGAGGGCTGGGAGTGATCGCCAGTGCAAGAAAAGTGGGGCTCAGATAAAGTAATGAGGATAAAGTAATGAGGCACCGACAAGGAGCGGCTCCTAGCAGGCTTTTAAGTGGGAGGGGCATATGAATTAATCCAATACATACTGGAACAAGAGGGATCCAAAGACTGTATAGGTATGGGACTATACAGTTAAAGGATAGTTTAAAAGAATTGATATGTACTACCTATACCAACAAGGTGCACCTATCTTTTTGGTAGTCTATCCCTTCAGAACTCCTCAGTTAAGCGTGCTTGACCTGGAGCAATTATGGGATGGGTGACCTCCTGGGAAGGAGGATTGTGAGTGAGGACAAAGCACACCAACAGGGCTTGTGTTGGTTTGTGGGGACAGTCGTCAATTTCGAATAGCGGCCGGACGTTACACTTAGGACATTCATTCCGCATATGTCCTTTCTACCTATAGAAATTGAATTATTCCTTTTGTCTTTCTTGTTCTTCCTCTTAGAATTGTAGCTTTATGCCAAATGCACTTCCTTAGGTGCATTTCTTCCACTCCTCATCAGTTTAGCCTCTTCTTGAACACACATGGCCAACAATTCATCTATTGACCATTGTTCCTTATGTGTGTTGTACGAGACATAGAAAGCTTCGTACTGATGAGGAAGGGAACTCAGAATGAGCTGCACAAGGAGTTGCTCAGGTGGCTCCATTTTAAAATGCCTCAGTTGTGATGCCAAGTCTCTCATTTTCATAATGTGTTCTCAGACACCACCCACACCTGCAAGTTTCATATCAGCAAGTTCTCTTATAATAGCCCCTCCTAATTGTTTATCTGTAGGGGTATACTGCTTGTCAATAGCCTCTAACTATTCTTTGGCTGTTTGGCAATCTGGAATAGAACCTCAAATGCTTTTCTTAATACGTGCCTTAATCAATATTAAGGCAAGGTGGTTGGATCGATTCCAATGATCATATGCGGTTTGTGCATCCTTATGACCTTCTTTGGGCACTGGAGGTTCTTTAATCCTCGAGGCATAATCTAGTTCCGTATGGCCAAGATGAAGGAGAATATCTTCCTTCTACTCAGCATAATTTGTGCCATCAAGAGTGATCTTATCGCCAACTTCAGATAGCATGTTAGATAATGGAGGTGCAAGGGAAATAATTATTAAACACATTTATAGTAATAATTTCGAGACAATCAATCATCACCTTAACAATTATGTATGTTTACCAATGTAATACATACTTACATAAATATCGTATCACTAATATCTACCTGTGGGCAAAGACATTAGTATAGCATATATTCATGTCTAATAAATGATGAAACTAGAATGCATTCATGTTTTCTAATATCTGCAGGCTACTTAGAAAAGACAATGCCATATCTATTTTATCCTAATAAAATATGCAATTATAATTATCTACCTGTGGGTAAAGATGAATTAAAATCACACATTTTATTAGGATTTGATATTTTATATCCATATGTGATTTATATTATGCATGCAACTTTACAAGGATGTTGTGGCTACTCCTTAAAACAAAAGTATGCTAGTCACAAATATCATGTGTGCAATTAAAATCATGTATATGCACTACATTATGAGAATTTAAATAATTAATTTTATCAACTAAACAATCATGTGATTAAATAATTAGATAAATTCTCCCACTATTTTATTTATTTAAAATGCTCAACATTGTTTAAGATTAATTTTTTTTATTAAATAACTCAACTATTTTGCAAAGGCCAAAAATTAGTGTTATAATTATCTAAATAAAATTTTCCAAATCTTAGACAATTAAATAACACTAATAATAATTTGCAAAAAATTTTTTTAATAACCCAAAAATTATCCAGATTTTAAACAAAAAAATGGCTTAATAAATAAATAAATATAAGCTGAAATCAATTTCCAGAAAAGTATCATGAAAAAAAAATTGGCCCAAAGATGAATTTCCATAAATAAAACAAACTATTTCAGCCCAAAATGCAAGCCCAGTCCGTTACATATATATATATATATATATTTAAATAATGAAAACACTGGCCCAGAAACAGAAGCCTAATAACGTGAACAGAAATTAAAAACAAAAAGTAGACAAGCCCAAAAACTGTGAAAGCCCAATCTGGTGTCAACAAGATTGATTATTCCTCTTATCTAAGAGCATGGACAGTTTCGCCTATGAACCCAGTAGCATGAGCATAAACAAAATTCCAGAACATACGCAAAACAGAAATCGAAGGTGAAAAAAACCCATCAGCGTGGATATATACAAAACATGAAAACTCAAATTATAGCCATGTAGATGCAAAATAAACCATTGGATCTGATATCACATGTAGAAATAGATTTATAAATACGAATCTATAAGTATAAATAAATCTCCTACAAATTTACAGCAGAATAAATAATGATCATAAATACCTCTCGCTATAGCTATAGAAAATTTGATTGAGTAATCCTATTCGAATTATGAATAAATCAAAGATCTGTAAATACAGAAATTAGTTAGAAGAAATTAGATGAAATGAGATGAGGCTCTTCTAACTAGTGTTTGGGCTCAATAATGGTAGCTAGGAATTAGCTATCACTAGTGAGGGAACCTCTATATGAGCATAGAATGAATAATTGGTGTATCTGATACTCTGCTCAACCTCCTATTAAATAATCTAGCCACCATAGATTATTTAATAGTTATTCTATCTTTTATTTGGATTTCAAATTTAAATAAAAATAACACAATATTAACTGAGTTATCCTTTATCTCCTAAAATCACTCAACTGACATTATCTTTATTATTAATAAAGATAAGAACCACACTTAGATGAGATGTGTTTAATTAGGTAAACAAGATAAATATAATTTAAATAAATTCAAATATATATTATTATTAATTAAATATATCTAATATTTCAAACTGTCCGTATTCAAATATTCAAACTATATATGAATTAGTGGTCTATCTATGTGTGTGCAGAAATAAGTATATTTTTTAGTGTGTTTTGGGTTGAATAAAAAGATTATTTTTGAGTTAGTCTCGATCAAGTTTGTTATTAATTTAAGATGTATAGGATGACAAACTTTTTAAAGAGTAGCTTCAAAGTTTGAAATTTGGGTATCATGACATAAAATCATCATTGTATCAAATCAAACTTATTATAAGATAAATATAAATATCATGGTTAGCTTGTAAGGATGTAAAAGGAAAATATCACTATCGATCGGATGTAGTTCAAAGGTCAAACTCTCTCTATTCAAATATTCAAACTTACGTTTGTATATAGATGAACTATATCTTTTTTATTTTACTATAGATGAATTATATCTGTGTGTGCCAAACCAAGTATATTTTTTAGTGTGTTTTGGGTTGAATAGAAAGAATATTTTTGATTTAGTTATAATGCGTTAATCTTGAGTACGTTTACTATTAAGTTTATTTAAGGATGTAACTTAAGATGAATAGGAGAATAATTATCTTTATTTTATTGATATATATGTATATATGAATTATACCTATTAAGTTAATTTAAAGATGTAACTTTATGGCTGAAAAAAAAAGATGTAACTTAAAATGTATTGAAGAATAATTAGTGTGTTTTCCTCTTGTAAAAGGTCAATGATTATTTTTTTAAATACTAAGGGAATTTCCCAACCAACAATCAAAATACACAATTATCTGCCAACTATACCAAACTTTATTGGTGCTCAATGGTTTTCTAATTTATAGAGTTTTATATCATAAGTTCATGCATATATCTTGATAATTATCTCTTTTATTGTTATATTTTAAAATATAATTACATGATAAAAGTAGGGATGAAAAACTCATTATCTCCTTTATTGTTACATCTTTGTGTGTGCCAAACCAAGTATGCTTTTTAGAGTGTTTTGGGTTAAATATATAGAAAGAATATTTTTGAGTTAGTTATAATGCGTTAATCTTAACTAAGTTTGCTATTAAGTTTAATTAAAGATGTAACTTAAGATGAATAGGAGAATAATTATCTTTATTTTATTGGTATATATATGAATTATATCTATTAAGTTAATTAACTTTATGGCCCCAAAAAAAAAAGATCGATGTAACTTAAATATATTGGAGGATAATGAGTGTGTTTTCGTCTTGTAAAAGGTCAATGATTTTCTTTTTTATTTTTTAAGTACTAAGGGAATACTCCAATCAATAGTCGAAATACATAATTATCTGCCAACTGTACTGAACCTTGTTGTTGCTCATTGGATTTTTAATTTATAGAGTCACTACTAGAAAACAATTATTTAGCGAGGGACCAATCCCTCGCTAAATGATAATTTTCCCTCGCTAATATGAATATAGCGAGGGAAAATTACCCTCACTAAAACGGTCACTAAAAACCGCGTCGCTAATTTTAGCAAGGGATAAGTTATTTCCTCGCTAATTTAGCGAGGGATATATCCCTCACTAAATTCAGCGAGGGCTTCATTCATCACAGAGTCGTCGCTATTAATGGTAGAAAACATTCCCATTAGTGAGGGATTAGTGAGGGATAAGTTCCCTCGCGAATTTTAGCGAGGGATTTATCCCTCACTAATCCCTCACTTCGATATTAGTATCTTTAGTTTTAGTGAGGCTTTAGCGAGGATTATTTTCGTTGCTATTTTAGCAAGGTTCTTCTATCCCTCACTAATCCCTCGCTAAAGGTCGAATTGAGTTTTATAAACCCCTCGCTAAACATTCAATCAAAATTACTCCTGTACGGCCATACAATCAAACCAACAATTTAAAATCCACAAATCTAAGAAACTTCAATATGTCATTAGTTATAATCATAACATGATATTAATCCATAAATACAAAATAAAGGGTAGTATTGATCTATAAATACAAAATAAAGAGTAGCTAAAAGTATGAAGCATCAAGTTACTCCCTACAAACATTTCAATCTTGCTGCCTAGAGGAATGTGAGCTACTAGCATGTGGTGTTGAGATCTTCTCACCCAAAGCTCGGATAGCCCCAAATATGCCTGATATCTTTTCCTCCACTACACGTCCTATCCTTTCCTCCACTGCATGTCCTATCCTTTCCTCCATTGCACGTCCTATCCTTTCCTCCACAGCACGATGGACAGCTTCTTCAAATGCAGGCGTTTGAACAAAATCATCTATAGATGTTGTAGGACGAGGAGGAGGAGGAGGAGGAGTAGATGCAGCAGTATTAATATTGAATATTAACTTGCCATCATTGCCACATACCACAGCAGCATGTGATCCAAACCCATAAACTCTACCAGTCTTCTTCATTCCACCAATTGCATTCAACCATGCTTGAGCCACCTGATCTGAAGGGAGAGATGCTTGAGTTTCAATGAAGCCCTCATCATCTCCATCAAATTGTTGGGCTGCTTGTTCATTTTCAAGCTCCAGAATATCATCAGCATCTCTTTGTAGCTCACCACCTACAAATAGTTGTCCTTCTCGAGCCATCTCTCCTGAAGTTCTATTCACATGCATTTGGATATTTCTTTTGTACTTTACCTAAAGAAGTCAAATTTTTGAGTAAGTAAACAAAATTGAGGTAACAACAAGTGAATGACAAATATAAGAAATAAATCCGAGAACAAAAAAATTCAACTATTGCCATAAAATGATATAATGGAAAGATAAATGATTCTACTAGAAGAAATTGCAAATGCAAACCAAACAGATGAATTAGACAGCCAAAAAGAGATGTTTAACATTACTCACATGAGGATATTGCAAATAAATTCCCGATAACCAAAAAATTAGCAGCCATCATTATGTACTCACCACACTATCTAAATGATGAATAGTCCAAAAATTAAATATGAATAGATCTTACTATGGAGTACAAGCAAGAGACAATCTAAGTTATACCAGCAATAGCTATGCTTCTAATTTAGAAATAGCTCAACCATACATACCAGTAAGTGATGCCAAAGGTTAGACAAAAATCAAAGTTAAGTTTTAGCAACAGTTATGCAACTCTAATTTAGCAACAACTATGCTACTCTAATTTAGCAACAACTCAACCATAAATATAAGCAAGTGATACCAAAGGCTAAACAAAAATCAACATTAAATTTTGGTAACAGCTATGCAACTCTAATTTAGCAACATCTCAATCATACATACCAGCAAGTGATACTAGAGGGTAAACAAAAATCAAAATTAAATTTTAGTAATAGTTATGTAACTCTAATTAATTTAGCAACATCTCAATCATACATACCAACAAGTGATACTAAAGGCCAAACAAAAATCAAAATTCAGTTTTAGCAACTGTCATGCAACTCTAATTTGGCAACAACTATGCAACTTTAGTTTAGCAATAACTTAATTAAAGTGTAACAATAACTTACATATCTATCTTTGGATTTGTCATCAACCCATTGCATGTCTTTCTTTTTCTTGTGTGTTGCCAAATACACCTGTGATAGCATAGGCTTCTTTCCAATCTTCTTTTCCTAGAAAAATAATAATCAGTGATATAAATTTAGTATCAAGTCATTAATTATACAGATAAAATCTATGTTTCTTCACAACTTAATAACTTAAGATTTACCAATTTGGTAGCATGTTCGTGGATTGGAATTGATCCTCCCATATGCAAAGAAGGATTTGTCAATCTATTTCTTGAGTTGATTTCAGAAATCTCTTGAGCCTTTGGACTCTTCCAATATGCTATAAGTTGATTCCAATGGCCTTCACTGATCCATTTGGGAACATAATCTTCTTTCTCTTTCAACTTTGCTTTTTCTTTATTAAGCATGTTACTTAGTGATCTAGAGCCAATTACTTCAAAGGTATTTCTAATCATCTCTCTTTCATTTTCCTCCCAATAGTATAATTTCTACAATAAAACATATGAGGTAATTATTTTTCCCATTTCAATATAAAATAACAAGTGTTAAAAATATATAAGAAACAATTCAGAATTTTATGTTCTGTTTCATTTACATATAAAATACCATTGATATTTTATTAGCTCAATTTGAACATAAGATATCAAACTACATGATATATATATATATATATATGTTTCAAGCATAACACAAATTATGCTTCTAGAGATTCACAAAATATGAAAGAAAAACAGAAAAAATAGTTTATCTTAACTTACATTTAGTTCTTCAAACCAATGACTTCTAGTAAGATATGGGACTTTTGACCAGGTGGGCCATGCACCTATAAATGACTTCTTAAATATTTTGGTGACTTGGCCAACTGCACAATGTGGGCTGAATCTGTAAGACAAATGTTTAAGTTACAAATTTAAATAACAAATCTAAACCAAAGTTCAACATTTATATAAACATACGAATCTCCCTTTCCAACTATGCGTAAGTGTGGTCTTCTTCCAACATATATGTCAGGAACTTCTTCTAGAGGATCTGGACACTGTGATGGGCTAGAAGTTCCGCCACTTCTTTCACTATTGCTACTCCCTCTACCCACTTGTATTCCTCTTCGACCTCTTCCTCTAGGCATAGCTATAGATAAGAGTTTAAAAATTACTTTAGTAACATGCAAGCATATAGAAAATGACTATTATAAAATGATATAAAAATAAACATTGGTAAAATGATATTAAAATAACTATGCAAAACAACATCACCATAAAAAAATGTTACCAAAATAAAGATTGGCTAAATAGTAATGATACTAATAAGCTTACTAAGTTCTATTAAGATATATACTTCAGTAATCTGATTCTCCATCTTCATCATTGTTATCATATTGGATATTTTCATCATTCTCCTCTTCACTATCTTCCTCTTGTGACTCAAATTCAGATTCTTCACTGTCTTCACAATCCTTATTTTCTTGATCATCTTGATCATCAATGAATTCACAATTGATGTCTTGTGATCCTACTACAAGTTCCTCTTCATTTTCTTCACCTTCTGCACTCAAATGATGGATTTTATCATTTACATCTGGTTCGGATATGATAGACACTTTATCTTCTTGAAAAGCCAAATCTGGTGAATCGATCATACTTCTAGCTTTTATTTTATACACAACACACCAATCAGCTCTCTCCTTTCTTCTACTAGCATATTCAGCAAAATAGACTTGCTGAGACTGTTCAGCCAATATGAAAGGTTCATACTTTGAAAACCTTCTTTTGCGGTTAATATCAACTAGACCATATCGATTATGCACCTTCCATCCCTTATTGATAGTAGGATCAAACCAATCACATTTAAACAACACAAGTGTTGTCCTTTTTAGACTTGGGTTATGATACTCTAACTCTATGATATCATTTAACAATCCATAGTAGTCATTCTCAGAATCGCCATAAAACTTTCCTTTAATGCAAACACCACTATTCATGGTTGTTTTATTTGAGCCATATGTAATTGTATGGAACCTATAACCATTGACATTATACTGAGGCCATGTCTGCACTTCTCGAAGAGGACCAAAAGCTAAGTATTTCACTCGACTATCAAGTACACCATTTTTTGCATCCAATACCTATTAAGAGTTAGCGAGATAAAAAATGTTAAATAATTCATATATGATATAAGAAATACAAATTTAGTGTTCTCAATAGGAAGAGTTTAAAACTAACATATTCTTTTAACCAAGCTGCAAACTCTTTGTTTGTTTTGCTCTCAATCCCTTCCTCAGTTATATTGGGGTTCATTGCTGCCATTTCATTCTCAAAAATCCTACATTTTTCAAAGAAATACTTTTTTATCAAAAGAATATAACAAAATATTTTTAAAAGTATAAGACTATTTATTTTTGTTCTTACTCCACAAATGGCTCGATCTCAGCACAATTTAGAAGCACATATATTGTAGTTGCATTGAATTCCTCATCGCTTAAAAATCTCTTACGCATCTTCCCACTACCACGACCCGGATAAGTGAATATTGAGAGGCATCCATCTGGTGCATCAACTTCACTACTATCATCATTTCTACCCACTTTGTTTAACTTGGATTCAATGTGAGGAAGAAAATAATATGAACCAAAGTTTGAAATTTCTTGCATTAGGTATGCTTCACAAATGGATCCTTCCACACGAGCTTTATTCTTAACCATCTTTTTCAAGTCATGTAAAATCCTACAAAAATACATTTTACAAGTTATTTATCATAGATTGCCATCTAATTATTCATTTATATATTTTTATATAAAGAATTTAAATATCTTACCTCTCAAATGGATACATCCACTGATATTGTACTGGTCTACCAACCTTTGCTTCATATGGAAGATGGATTGGTAAATGTTCCATAGAATCAAAGAACCCAGGGGGGAATATTTTCTCCAATTTGCAAAGTGTTACAACAATATTCTCTGTTAGTCTTTGCATTTGCTCTACTTGTAACACAGTTGAACATAAATCTTTAAAAAATATGCTGACTTCAGTTATGGCATTCCAAATTGGCTCGGGTATTAGGTCACGCAAAGCAATTGGTAACAACTTCTCCATAAACACATGACAATCATGACTTTTCATCCTAGATATTTGAAGAGCTCGTATGTTGACACACTTAGATAAATTTGATGCATATCCATCTGGAAGCCTTAAATTTGTAACCCATTCACATACCAACTTTTTTTGTTCCTTTCCCAAGGTGTAAGCTGCTTTTGGTTTGTATCTCCTCTTACCATCATTGCTTTTTTTCAATTCAAGCTCTGGACGATCATAATATAAAGAAAGATCATCCCTTGCAGCATCATTGTCCTTTGTCTTAACCTTGTCATCCATGACAGTGTTGAATATATTGTCAAACATGTTTTTCTCAATGTGCATCACATCAAGATTATGACGTATGAGATTGGTGCTCCAATAAGGCAACTCCCAAAATATACTACGTTTAGTCCAATTGTGCTTTTTCCCAAAACCAGGTAGCTTGTTTGTCCCAGTTTTTTCCATAATTGATGGTAAGTGACGTACTTTATCCCATACTTCTTCACCAGATAACCTTCTTGGAGGAGAAGACTTCTCAGCTTGGCCTTTTTTGAAGGACTTCCTATCCTTACGAAAAGCATGATCAAATGGTAAAAATTGACGGTGACAATCAAAAAAGGATATCTTCTTCCCTTTTTCCAAGCGAAATGCTTTGCTTTGGTCCATACATATAGGGCAAGATAAAACACCATGCGTACTCCATCCAGATAACATGCCATATGCAAGAAAGTCATTTATAGTCCACATAAGAGCAGCTCGCATTTGGAAGTTTTGTTTTTTGAAAGAATCATATGTTTCTACACCAACTTCCCATAATGTTTTCAACTCATCTATAAGAGGTTGCAAGTACAAGTCTATATTTTGGCATGGGCTCTTTGGACCAGGAATAACAAGAGTTAGGAACATATAAGTGGTGCTCATGCACATTCCTGGTGGAAGGTTATATGGTGTGACAATTACTGGCCAACAAGAATAATTATGTGACATTTGCCCATAAGGACTAAAACCATCAGATGCAAGAGCTAATCGAACATTGCGAGGTTCTGCAGCAAAAGAAGGGTGGCATTGGTTAAAATGCTTCCATGCCTCCCCATCACATGGATGGCTCATCACCCCTAGCTCTCGACGTGTTGTTGAATGCCATGTCATGTGTTTAGCCGTCTTTGATGACATGTACATCCTTTGTAGTCTTGGGGTAAGAGGCATGTATCTCAAAACCTTATAAGGCACATTATGCTTCCGCCCATCACCTTTCTTCGTTGGTTTATAACGGGGATGACTACACACCGGACAAGTAATTTTATCTTTGTGTTCCTTGTAATAAAGAATACAGCCATTAACACATATATGTATTCTCTCATACCCTAACCGAAGCTTACTAACCATCTGTTTAGTCTTATACAAGTCATTCGGCAACTTTGCATCTTTTGGTAAAAGTTCTTTGATTAATTGTAAAATACGATTAAAGCAACTTTCACTCATGTTGAATTCAGATTTAATATTCAACAATCTTGTCACCACAGACAATGTAGAATGTGTATTACACCCATCAAAAAGGGGCTCCTCTGTATTTTTCAACATTTCATAAAACTTCTCAGCCTCACAATTAGGAACCTCTACCTTATCTCCATCAAATACATTTGGATCAAAGTAAGGACCAGCAGCTTCCAAAACCATTTCACAGTAAGGATTTATAGTTGGTACACTATCAGCCCTCAATTGAGAAGTTAAATTGACATTACATTCTGCTCTAGCCATAGGTACATAAGGTTCTCCATGGGAGACCCATTGGTAATACTCAGGCACAAATCCATACTTATAGAGGTGAGTTTTGACAACATCTATATCAAGAAACTTTCCATTATCACACCTTGAACAAGGATATCTTATGTTGCCATTGGACACAAAGTTTTTTTGATGTATTGCAAACTCTATAAACTCATCTATGCCACTTATAAATTCTTCAGTTATCCCTTTGTTATTTGGATCCAGCCTATTGTACATCCAAGTTCTATCACCCCTCATGTTATCTACATCATAAAAAGAGAGTTTAGAAATTATAATACAAAAAGTAATGGGTTGTGCATACAAAAAATGGTATCACTAAATCAAAGGAGAATAATGGATCAAGGAACTTCTAAGCTAGATAGATGTTATTATAATATTTTGTTCACAAAAAAAGTTTCTTATCCTAAGGGCATGCTTATCAAGGAAACTAGTAAAAAGACCTAATAGTATTCTAAATCATGTAGTATCCTAAAACCCAAAAAAAGGCTTATTATTCTTGTACTTTCAAAATAGAGACCAAATAATATATATATATGCAGCCCGCTATATACATAACAAAATGCAAGTTCCAACTCTCTTGATGGTGATAGAAGAAATTAGATTGACACCTCTTTTTCGTGTGTTTTATAGAATTTGTTGCTCCTAGAATGTCACCAATATCAGCAACTGCTTTCACTTGCACAAATTGATCACTTGTGAGTCTCCCTTTATCACAATAAAGCTGAAATTAAAAATTCCAACAACTTCAGATACAATCTCTCAATAGTACTTATAACAAAGAAGTAATACATGATCTACCATTCTAATGCTTGTGAAATGTAACAGATTATAAAGACCCAAATTAGCTTTAAGCATATGCATGTTACAAGATTAATAAGTAGTATGCACCAACCTAAAAATTATCAATTTATTGAAAAGCTAAGAGTTTTCTTTTCTAGAGAAAGTAGCTTCATTGAGAAAAAAAAAGCCACAATTAAAATTCAAAAGGGTTGAAACCAAATCTTTTAATTTTACTATATATATATATATATAATTAACCAACATTCTTAACCATAGTGATCTTCTAACAAGACGAGCAAAAATAATTGATATATAAGTAAATTTTTAATTTTCTTGGACAGATGGTTATTATTTATATTTTTTATTACCATAAACTAACTCAACAATCAATGTGTCTTTACATACGTAGGCGTCATGCAGCTGGCATCATTCCATATATATTTTTTATAGTCTTTTTCTTATTAATTCAAAGTTAAGATATTACAAATATAATTTAATTTAATAATGATATAATAAATATTATACTTTTTACAATATATATAATTTCTTATATATCTAATTACGACTTGCACTAAGAGACTTTATTTCTCATCTTTTATATCTATATATAATGGAGTGAAGGTCTTAATCGAAAAAGGGCAGAATCAAAGGCAAAAGGAAAAGTCAAAGTCTATTGGTTTTCTATAAAGTTGGACGTAGTACTAATATATAAAGTGCATAGCCTACTCCACAATGTACAATATGTTATTGGAAATGCAATTGATCTATCCATTTTGCCAAAAACATCTCAGAGGAAATATCATGACTTTCTAAGAAGTAAATAACAAGCGTTTAAGGATCAAACTTGGAGGCTGTTACATTAGCTTTCAAGGGATGAAGAATTGGGAATGTGGAAAACATGTAAATATCTTGACTGTGAGGTTGACTTTCAAATGAGGGTTGTTGGATCCTTGAACACTAAACGATTCTTTTATGTTTTTTTTTTCTTTTTTTGGGATAAAACAAGGTACTAAAGTAAATTACAACCAGTGAAAAACGAATACCAGCTAATATTGTTTTTGTATGAGATTAAACATATAGATTATACGTCTTACCTGATAACCTATCCAAGCAACAGAGGATATCACTGTTACTACTAATGCATTAGAGAACTTCCTATATATATCCAACTTAACAGAACTCCTTTTTGCCTGCAAAATGGAGATGAAAGAAAACAATATTGATCTCCAAAAACTGAACATCTTGAAATTATTAAAAAAGAGTACAGAAATTTAAAGGCAAGGTACAACAAATAAAGTAATATGAGAGTGGCTACCTGTAACTATTCCAGTGTTCTAGAAAGAGAAGTGAAAATCCATACTATCAAAAAAGCATTCAAGAAAGCATTAGGAAGAACTAGAATGAACCTTGCCCTTTGTGATACATCATTGATGGTCCCTACATATTCAGTTATATCCAGCAACTTAGATGCTAGAAATCCTTAACAATTGTAGACTTCAATGCAGTATACAAAACCCAACGTAAGTCAAAGGTAAAAAAATGAAAACAAAAAAGTAAACTTACTTGATCATTCTGCATATCACTACATAAAACATGGAAGTTTCTTATGGCCACTTGGATGCTGTCAAGAATCTAGAAGAAAAATAAAATATTACATATAATGCGTTATAATATATGAGGAACAAGATGAGGCACAAAAAAAAAATGACAACTGAAAGAAAGTGGATTAAGTTTAGAATATAGTGTTTGTCTTCAGGTGTGAGCATTTGCTGAATACCTCAAGAAAAACAAAACAAAAATCTCATTCAAAGCAAAACAGGTTCATTTTTTTTACTACTAATAAGGAACAAAACTAGATCCAAAAATAAAAATCCTCAGCAACAATGACAACAATATAAGGACAAAGCAATCATACCTTTGTAGTGATGTAAGAAATAAATGATTGACCAGCAAGACTACCTGCATGTGGGAAACCAATATTCCCATAGAATCAGTTGTAAGACCTATAATCAATCCCCTGTTTATAGCTCAGTGTTGTTTTCACGAAATATTCATTACTATAACATTTAAAAAACTGTTTTGAACATATCAGGAAAACCATTTCATGTTCTGAATTTAAAGCATTAAGGACCTTCCAATAGGGCATGGTACATCCTGCCAACTAGGAAGATTTTCCAATCACCATCCCAACCAATCCTACTGTTGTCAGAAATAGAAACTTTAAAAATGATGTATAAAATCATAATGATGACTAAGCTTGGCTCAAAATTTAAAACACACAATTAAACAAAGCCATAAATCATAATTCAGATACACAAAATCCTAATTAAATGGCAAGTCTTAAGAATAGTTAAGAATAACAAAATCAATTGCAGAATCCATACTAAATTAAGCTCAAGAATAATGTCACAATGAACAATGTTAGCCTTGTCTTCAAATAATAATGGATTAAAGAATCTACAATTTTCTCTCCCTCAAATTGAGAGTTTTAAATTGAACTTGCTGTGAAGTATTAAAACATTATTTTTATTCTTTTTCCCCAAATGCCCCCATTTTTCCCCCAGAAGAAAAAGTCTTTGTGCACTGGACAGAAACAACAAATCTCCATTTGTTCTACCATTTTAATTCCTTATTTCCAGGTCTTGAACTTGAGAAAGAAAGAGAAAAGGGTGAGAATAATAAAACAATCAGAACTGGGGAAGGGTGGTTTTGTTTACATTTATTTACTGGTTTTGGTAAAGGAATTAAGGTTTTGTTGCGGCAGAGGGGGGGAGGGTGGGGTGGTGGTTCTCTAAAAGTGGAATGCAGGATGGGTGAGGCTTAGCTTAAAAAGCGGAATAGAGGATGGGTAAGGCTTAGCTTAGTGGTGGGATGACAGCTGGAGTTAAATGCAATGGAATGGAGAATAATTGCTAAGGGGAGAGGGGAAGAGAGAGAGGGAGGAGACCGGAGAGGGACCCAACCCAAAGGAAAGGAAAGGTTCACAATCACAGTCACAATCACATGGGTCTGAGGGGGAGTGGTGTACACTACATATCCAACTGTCACGAGAATAGGACCCTGACCTTGAAGATTCATCAACAAATCAAAAAGAAGGGGTCAAACTCGCCTCAAACTGATACTGATGGATGGATGATACAACTGCAGCAACCTTGACCCCTGTGGGGTTGCCCCCTTCCTTCTGCCTCTTTTCAGTGTTTTTTTTTAATAAAAAAGAAAGAAAGGGAAGAGAGAGTGGAGTCAAATCGAGAAGAAAGAAAGGAAGTAAAAGATAGGTGGTGCTCCCAGGTGCAGGAACATGATGGGTGGTTAGGGTGTCTCAAGTGGTTAGTGTGCTTAAATTCCAGTCCTGTCTTTTCCCACACCTCTTTCTTTCTGCCTTTTTCTGTAGGTGTACTGCATCTCCTCTCCCTTGCCGATTACCATCCATACCTTTCCTCATCTCTCTTTTACTACTTTCTTTCACTCTCACACTCTCTCTATTTTCATTTCATTTCATTTCATGTCGTCTCACCCAACCTAACCTAACTAATATTCAAATCAGCCAGAGTCAGTTTTGAGTTTTGAAAAGCACACTACACTTAAGAAAGATTAAGGCGGTATAACTGTATAAATAAATATAGAGGGAGGAGAAGGAGGGTTTCAGTTTAGTTGTGTGCTGATACTTTGGCAGCGTAAGGTTTCCCATTAAGAGGGTGGGATGTCAACAGCAAGTTGCCATTTGCATGAGGGAAGGAAGGCTTGACACCCTATCCCTATAGGACCCTTTTGCCTTTGCCTTGAAACACACTCAGAGTTTGGCAATTATGTGCTCTGCACTTCACCCACGTGACTACTTGGCCTCATACCCCTCAGCCTCACCTATTATTGAATATAGTTCACCCATCTAATTTCACCAAAATATATATATATTTATAGTATACACAATTAAACAAACAAGTCATTACTCATAATTCAGGTCACAAAATCCAAATTAAACGGCGCATCTTCAGAATAGTTCAGTCTAGTATCCAAACTTCAAAATAAACAACAAGAAAATCTTCCCAAAAAAATTAAAATAATTTGTGACATTGAGCATCAACCCAATCAAAGATTTATTCATCTATCTCATTTACAACATTATCAACTTATTTTTGACGAAGCCTTGAATACACTAAAAACTCAAAACCAATTACCACAAGCAAACGTTCATTAAGAAAAAATGCATTTGGGTATACCCACCATCGGCTCTACCCACCAGCAACTCTACTTCAGTAGTCATGCGCATCCACGAAGGTAGAGGAGTCAAGAAAAAAAAATAAGGAGAATTAAGGGTTGGCCTCTTGGAGAACAGATTGAGGAAGCTACTTACAGTGTCGAAAACATACACCCCCTTCCTCCTCAAATGTTGTTTTCTCTATTCCTATAATCTATTTGGTTTTGAAAATAGCAGTATTGATTTTTCAAAACCTTTAGTTCTGCCAATATAAATATGTAGAAGCTAATGCAGAGAATAGAGGTTCTTAGGCTCTCACCTTCATCCGCAAATGTCGTTTCTCACTGCTTTGCACAAAATGGAGCACCGTCAATGGAAGAAGCAATCCATAAGTTGAGTAGAAGAAGCAAGGTGAGGAAGCCCGATAACTTGATTGAAAGAATGAGCCGTGAACGGAACAACAGAACAAGAACTCCGGCCGAAGAATGAAGAACACAAGCAACGATCGGAGCAACGAAAGAAGTATCGGGAGGGAGCGAACGGAATTAGGGATTGCGAATGAAATTTTCTGTTGACTGCCGAATGAGTGAAACTAGGGATTAATATCGGTTACAAACAATTTCTGCCACGTAAGTATTTTTCATTTTCGCGGGTCTCTTTTAAGATATATAATAAATAATAGCGAGGGATAATGACCTCTCTAATCCCTCGCTAATTACCAGGATATTGCCCCCTCGCTAATATCTCGCTAATTTCTCGCTATTATTATCTATTTTGTGAGGATCAAAATATGCCTCGCTAATTCTCTCGCTAAATTAAACATTAGCTACGGAATATAATGTCCCTCGCTAATTCCTCGCTAATTATGCAAAATAGTGAGGAATATTTAGTCCCTCGCTAAATTCCCTCGCTAAATTTAAATTTTCTAGTAGTGAGTTTTGCATCATAAGTTCATGCATATACCTTCATAATTATCTCTATTTTATTGTTATATTTTGAAATATAATTAATTACATGACAAAAATAGAGATGAAAAACTCATATCTCAGCATGGAGAGAGCACCATGTCGGCATTTTTCTCGGCAATTTTATGTTTAGTCAATCATCTAAAAGAAATGGTTATAATAAATTTGAAGTCAACTAAATTTTTTGCTGCAAAAAAAATCATTTAAAATATGAAATTGATAGGTTCATTTTCCACACTAAATTTCCAAACTGTTAATAAATTTGATTGGTTTATCAACTGTAATATCCTACCTCCATACACCTCCAGACTCAATCAAATCTTCCAAAAACCAATCAAAACATAACTCAAACATTTCAGAACATTGGAAATGAACTTTAAAACACCAGAAATTGGGTTAGAGCTGCCGTCGCTATAGTACTGCGGCAACTTAGGCTTCCCTTGTTTTACATCGCCACTGGCCTCCACTGGTGTTGCGGCTTGGACCCTGGCGAGGCGGCGCCCCCTTCTAGTTTCCACACCAGCAAAAACTCAACACTGGGGTGAACTTCCAATGCGCATAACTTTATGCTCCGACTTCTGATTGACTTGATTCCAACTCCTACAAGTCAATCTAGTCCCAATCCACCCATAGACACTAACTTTACCTTAATCCAACTCTATATAGAGATTCTAGACTCTTGACACCATTTTGGCCCCTTATTGACCAAAACTCACCACTAACCACCTCCAATTGCTACCAAAGGCAAATGGTCGCTTAAAGATCATTCATACAAGTTTAAAACCCTCAAACCAACTTGTCCAAAGAGGATTTACTTCAAAGGAACCACTCCTATGAGATTTGACCCCCCTGAATCCCAATTTGACAAAACAGGCTACAGGCACTTAAACACCCTAACTAGGCCCAAAAACACATTGCATCATACATAACACATACAACACATTTTCACATACAGCCATACATACAATCATTCATAACGATCCTTACTATGTCTTATATTCATTACAAAACCTTCTATCATACTTGGCAAAAGATACATTATCCAAAATACACATAAACTACATAGATCTAGTATTTCTACTTCCGCTGTTGTTCCTTCAGCTTCTCCAGACCAGTGTCAGAACTGTCACTTGAAAGGTTAGTTCATAGGAGAGGGGTGTGAGACAATGTCTCAGTAACCGGGGACAACTACACACACACACATATATATACATATATCTCATACAATTCATGAATGCAATATGAAATGAATGGAATGCTCCAAGGCAGCTCGCCACGACGCCACCTCATTCAGCCATAAACACGCCACTGGAATTGGCTCTCGCTGCGGCGTAGTGTTCTTTCAGACTCCACTTGAACCTTCCTTCGTCCCGTTTTTCTCCGGTTCTGCACACCATGCCAACATCAACCATATAAATTGTTGAAAATAACCATATGAATGAAAAAAGTTGTAAATTTTTTACATATGTGACGGGGCCTAATTAGACCAAAAATAATATATTTCAATCAATCATATAAAATAAATGGTTAAGATAAAGTTTTCAGTTACAATAAATTTTTAAGTTAATTTAAAATCTATTATATATATATAATCAGAGGTAATAGGTATTAATTTTGCATTAATTCTATTTTAATGCTAGTGTGGTGGAATGTCACATTTGCAGGCCGTATGTATTAACATGGATTGCTGACATAGAATAATATAAATTAATACATAATAATACTGCATAATTTTTATTAACCCAATTTGAATTTTAAACTTTGAAATCCTCCACATATAAAAATGATAATAAATTATACCACATTTAATAATAATAATTGTAATCAATAAATTTAAAATTGACGCCATTAAATCATTTTGAATTTTGAAATAATGATAATAATAATCACATTCATGATCACCTATATTTAACGACTCATTGTCATTTTGGTTCATAGAAAGCATTTTCCTAATTTTTTTAGTTTTCAAATTTTCTAATTCATCTGTTTCTTTGTGCAGATTTGTCCCTTGATATTATTCAGGGCCTCATCTCCATCATCATCTATAGGTCGGTCACTGATCCATTGAAAGTTTTTATTGTCTATATTAAAACTGTTTTCTTCAAACCATATATATAATATATGCATTATCTACTAACGTTTATACTTTGTTGAATCGTAGTTTTGGGTTTTCTTGGAAAGCCATTATGGTTGCTACAGTGGATTGGGAAAGGGTAGTCCATGAAATAGTGATCAGCATATCTGGCCATGAAGGAATCAAATAAGTGGCTTTCGTGTAAGATCAGCATTTTATCAAGTCAAACTTATTATAAGCTAATTATAAATATTAAATGAAGTCGTTCGTGGTTAGCTTGTAAAGATACAAGAAAAATATCACTATCAATCGGATGTAGTTCAAACTGTCCGTATTCAAATATTCAAACTATATATGAATTAGTGGTATATCTATGTGTGTGCAGAAATAAGTATATTTTTTAGTGTGTTTTGGGTTGAATAAAAAGAATACTTTTGAGTTAGTCTCGATCAAGTTTGTTATTAATTTAAGATGTATAGGATGACAAACTTTTTAAAGAGTAGCTTCAAAGTTTGAAATTTGGGTATCATGACATAAAATCATCATTGTATCAAATCAAACTTATTATAAGATAAATATAAATATCATGGTTAGCTTGTAAGGATATAAAAGAAAAATATCACTATCGATCGGATGTAGTTCAAAGGTCAAACTCTCTCTATTCAAATATTCAAACTTACGTTTGTGTATAGATGAATTATATCTTTTTTATTTTGATACTATAGATGAATTATATGATACAAGTTGGGTGGTTAAAGTGGAGGAAAACAACATGAGTTATTTGTGACCGCAAGGTGCCTACTAATCTTAAAGGAAAATTTTATAGAACAGCTATAAGGCCAGCAATGCTATATGGTAGTGAATGTTGGGCTTTGAAAGGACAATAAGAGCATAAGATGAGAATAGTAGAGATGAGAATGTTGAGATGGATGTGTGGTCATACAAAATTGGATAAGATACGAAATGACTGTATACGAAGGAAAGTTGGGGTAGCACCTATCGAGGAGAAAATGGTGGAAAATCGTTTAAGGTGGTTTGAGCATGTACAAAGAAGAGGGCAAGAGGAGTCAGTGAAGAGAGTTGATCAAATGGCCTGGAACCTAATCAAAAGGCGTAGAGGAAGACCAAAAAGAACATTAAGGGAAGTTATAAGGAATGACCTTTCGAGAAATGATTTATCTGAGGAGATAACATTTAATAGAGCTCATTGGCGTCGTTTAATCTATGTAGCCGACCCCATTTAGTGGGATAAGGCTATTGTTATTGTTATTGTTGGATGAATTATATCTTTGTGTGTGCCAAACCAAGTATATTTTTTAGTGTTTTGGGTTGAATAGAAAGAATATTTTTGATTTAGTTATAATGCGTTAATCTTGACTACGTTTGCTATTAAGTTTATTTAAGGATGTAACTTAAGATGAATAGGAGAATAATTATCTTTATTTTATTGATATATATATATATATATGAATTATACCTATTAAGTTAATTTAAAGATGTAACTTTATGGCTGAAAAAAAAAGATGTAATTAACTTAAAATGTATTGAAGGATAATTAGTGTGTTTTCCTCTTGTAAAAGGTCAATGATTATTTTTTTAAGTATTAAGGGAATTCCCCAACCAACAATCAAAATACACAATTATCTGCCAATTATACCAAACTTTATTGGTGCTCAATGGTTTTTTAATTTATAGAGTTTTGTATCATAAGTTCATGCATATATCTTGAAAATTTTCTCTTTTATTGTTATATTTTAAACTATAATTACATGATAAAAGTAGGGACTAAAAACTCACATCTTAGCATGGAGAGAGCACCATGTCAGCATTTTTCTCAGCAATTTTATATTTGGAGATGAAGGACTATTGAAACAATTTGCTTGGTCATCAGATACAAATTTACGCTATCGACAAAGGAATTGTTTAATGATGTGAAATTTTCTTGGGTCATGTAATGTATCGTTTTTTTTTTGGTACATGATGGGGGCTATAGACCCAAACACAATATATTTTTAGTCAATCATCTAAAAGAAATGGTTATAATAAATTTGAAGCCAATTAAATTTTTTGCTGCAGAAAAAAGTCATTTAAAATATGAAATTGGTAGGTTAATTTTCCACACTAAATTTATGAAATGTTAATAAATTTGATTGGTTTATCAATCATATAAATTTTTGAAAATAACCATTTGAATAAAAAAAGTTGTAAATTTTTTACATGTATGGTGTGGGGTCTTGTTAGGCCAAAAATAATATATTTCATTCAATCATATAAAATAAATGATTATGATAAAATTTTGAGTTATAATAAATTTTTGAGTTAATTTAAAATTTGTTGGTAAAACAAATCAAGTAAAATATAAAATTGATTTGTTCATTTTCCGCGTTAAATTTTTAAAATGGTAATAAATTTGATTAGTTTATCAACCTTCAACCATACAAATTGTTGGTCAAGAAAACATGAATTCAAAAAAAAATTATAAATTTTTTTAGTTACTTTACCGGGCCTGAGCCCAAAAATAATATATTTTAAGTCAATCATATAAAAGAAATAATTATAATAAACCAATAGTAAAACTAAAATATTATTGAAAATTCAGATGTCTTTTTCTTTCCTTATCTGTTAGCTATTTGTACATTTATATTTGATATGGTAAATTTTTTAAAGAAGATATTTGAATTTTTATATTTTTGTTTCCTTGCCACACAATATGTGAAATAAAAAGTATTCACTTTAAATGGCTGGTAAATTTATTATAAATAAACTATGTAATTTTATTTTGCTGACTTGGCTTTAAAAATTACAAGTTAACATTTTCATTGTGTTAATTATTAATGGTGTTAATAAAAAAGAAACTTGTGATTATCTATTGAAAGTTATAAAACAAAAAAGAAACTTAATAAATTTAAAGAATTAAATTGAAACTTGGTAACAACTATTAAAGGATTTTTTTTGCGCCAAACAAATATTAAAGGATTAAAACTGTTCTTTTGCCAATGTAAAATTGATTGGTTCATTTTTCACATTAAATTTTTGGAATGGTAAAAAATTTGATTGGTTTATAAACCATATGAGTTATTGGTCCAGAAAATAACCATATAAATTGAAAAAAAGGGTACTTGATGGTGGCCTAAGCACAAAATTAATATATTTTACGACAATCTTATAAAAGAAATTATTATAATAAATTTTTGAGTCAATTAAATTTTTTTAGCAAAAAGTAGTGAATTAAAATATAAAATTGCTTGCTTTATTTTCCACATTAAATTTTTGAAATGGTAATAAGTTTATCGGGTTTACAAACCAAATGAATTAAATAATAACAACTTTTTTTTATGTATATGACGAGGGCTAAGCCCAAAAATAATATATGCCAATCATATAAAAGAAATGGCTGTAATAAATTTTGGGAAAAATAAAACTGCAGGTCCTGTAGTTCTCACGTAATTTTGAGGGGGAAATTGATCTATAGAATTTATTATAAATTGAAACCTATTCTACATTTAATTAAGGTTACATACCATTAATCCTTAAATCAAATAAATTGAAATATAAGATTATGATAATGCACTTTACTCTCCCCCCCTCCAAACACCATCACTGGAGTTGGCCACTTGCCGGTGACTAGTCAATAGCTAGTTAATGTTGGCAAGTGATTGATTAATAGCTGGTCAATGGTTGTTGGTCGTAAGTGGTTTTGCAACATCTTTTTCCAAAATTTGTAATTTGTTTACTCTAAATTTGTGACTCAATTTTCCAATTTTTACTATTAATAATTATTACAATGACTAACAACTTCTTTTTCCAAATTTTCAATTTAATTATTCTAAATTTATAATTTATTTTCCAAATTTTTATCATCAATTATTCAAATAGTTTGTAATTTCTATTTTCATATTTTACAATTTATTTACTTTAAATTTGTGACTCTTTATTCTAAATTTTAATTTACCATGAATTGCTTTAATGCTATGCAACTTCCTTTTCATGATTTTCAATTTACTTTAAATTTGTAACTTATTTTTCAAATTTTTACTATGAAAGAATTCAATTTTAACTACTAAATGTTTTCAATTGTTTCAATAGTAAAAATATGGAAATTGAATTGTAAATTTAAAACAATCAAATTCTAAAATCTAAAAATGAAAAAAAGAAGTTGCAATTTGAATAATTCATAGTAAAAATTTAGTGAATGACTTGCAAATTCAGGTAAGTATGTTACAAAATTTGGAACAGAAGTTGAAAACCTCTTGAATAATTTATACTTAAAATTTGTAAAATGAGTTACAAAATTAGAGTAAGCATATTGCAAATAGTGGAAAAGATGTTGTAAAGAATTGAAACAATTCATTGTAAGAATTTAGAAAAAAAGTTGCAAATTTAAAATAAATAAGTTGTAAATTTTGAAAAAAAAATTGCAAACTACTAAAATGATTCATAGTAATTTGGCATTGAAATTATTGACAATTTAGCGCATTTTAGTAATTTGGCATTGAAATTAGTCATTGTACTTTAAATTTTTTTAAATGGCTCCCCAAACTTTACTCCATCCAATCCATTACTTCTTCTATTTTTGTATATTGAAGCAAAGGCTTATAGTTGTCATTAACTCTGTTAATTCTATTTAGGTGGTTGATGGTATGCTTAAGTGGAAGGTGACGAGACAATTGTAGGGATATGGTGAATAGCCTGAGGACACGTCGGACTAAGGACTAGAACAAAATGGATTGCGATCAACATTCTTTAATTGTCGAAGAGAGGAGAGTAAATCTAAAGGCTTAGAATTCCATCGTTGAGCAATTACTGATTAGACTTCATCCTAAAATAATTAGGATTGTTAGAGCTAGCAAAATGGGTCAAGCCCGATGGGCCAACTTGAAAAGCTCAAAAAAAATGAACGGGTTGAACTTCAATATTTGGTGCCAAAATAAATTTTGGGCTTTTCGGAGTTGGCCCGTGGCGGGTCGGCCCATTTAGCTAGTTTCCTTTTTTTTATTTAAAATATTAAAAAATACATATTATTTTATTAATTAGTGATATATAAATCATAAAATTTAAATATTATGTTAATTTTTTGTGAATAATAATAATAATAATTAGTTGTATTAATTTAAATAAATATATAAAAAAATTTTAAAAAAGCATAAAAAATATTTAGAAAAAACAAAAAAGCTCATGGGTCGGCCCGTAAGCCCGATCCTATGGGCTCGAGCTTGACTTTTGAGGCCCGTTTGTCAAATCGGGCTTTTCGGCCTGGCCCGTGACGGGCCAACCCGGTTTGACAGCTCTAGGATTTGTAGGTCTAATTCCAAATATCTCAAAATTACAATTATGAAATTTAACCCACAAGTTATATAATAGTGGAAATTAAAATAGACACAATACCTCTTGTAACACCTTACTCCTGACCACCTCCTGACTTGACCAAAAATTTCAAAAATCAATATAACACAGCTCAAACATCTCACAATTTTTTCCTAAAACTTCAGAGTAGTGGAAAATGCTACAAAACATCTCGAGAAACACTAGAACAACTAAACAGTACGTACAGCCGCAACTGCTATAGTACCACCGTGACTCTGATGCCCTCTGGTTCACTAGTACCGTGGCCTGGCTTCCTAGAGTTGCGGCGCACCTATGCTGATGCAACATCAACAAAGTTCATCCTTCGGGGGGAACTTCTAACGAGCATAACTTTATGCTCCGACCTCCGATTGACTTGATTCCAACTCCTACAAGTCAATCTTGTCCCAATCTAATCATAGACACCAATTTTACTTTGATCCAACTATGTATGGAGATGTTGAACATCCAACACCGTTTTAGCCACTTTTTGACCAAAACTGACCATTTCCAACTTCCAATCACCAAAGGCAAAGGGGCACTCAGGGACCATTTACACAAGTCTTAATCCACTTAACCAACTTGTTCAAAGAGGTTTCACCTTAAAGGAACCATTCTTCTGAGATTTGACCCTTGAACCCCATATTGACAAAGTGGGCTATAGGCTCAAAACACACCAATAATGTCTAATTCCACCTTTGTGCTCACGAACACTACTATACAGACTTCCCAATATCCAAAACCATACATGCATCCCAATACAACACAACCATATCCATATCATACCAACATCATTACAAACATCAGGATCCGCATATACATTACAACCATACTATCCTATTTAACATAACATACATAGACATTATGCATGTATATTACAAAGACTTGATATTCCCATATTTAGTGCACTACTCTCTGGTCTTCTCTGGACTAGTGTCAAAACTTTCATATGAAATGTTAGTTCATGGGAAAGGGGTGTGAGACAAAGTCTTAGTAACCGGGGACAACCACACACAATATATATATTGATCCATACAATTGTGCACATGGTGCAATGAAATGCTAATGAATGGTATACATGTTCTCCCTCATTCATGGCTAGAATCATGAGCTATCATCATCACAAGATATTTCAATAGATGATTTTCTTCCAACAATTAGTGAAGACCGATTCTGAGATATCACCAAACTCACCTTACTCTAATACAACCTGGCCAATGGTTACACTAGAGCTCTGACTGTGGCTCTTCTTCCCTTGGACCACCGCGAATTGGTGGTGATTTGGGGAAAGTGCATCCCTAAATCCACTGCCACCTGGCTCTCTCAAAGAGAGGATTTAATGATAATAATGTTTTATTATATTATATTGTCCTCTGCCACCTGCCTCTCCCACGGAGAGGATTTAGCGATAGGGATCTTTATCATATCATTGTCTCATATCATATCATCATCACCTCATCATTAATATCTAACTATGCAATCATATGGTGATGATGCTAATATCATGCCAACATGCCTCAAACACACATATATATCATCATTACAAATATCATATGGACATGGTAGCATGCAATGGTATGAGGATGTTACATATCATGCATACACCACATATATAATCATCATATATCAACTCGCCTTGTACACACCATGATATATAGAAAATCACACACATACACAACCAATATCGTGGTATGAAAAGGAACATGCACATATACATATATACTATCATATCTCACTATACAATACAAACCATACAGATAATACAAATACCCAGTTACCTCAATTGTCACTACCACATGCACATGAGTTCCACAAGCTTTCTTGAATGCCAATCCAACGACTTAACTTCTCTGGTCAACCAAATAACCTTTACAATGCCATAAAACCTTCAATTAATGTACAATCCAAACATCTGAATCCTATAGTTCAACAACTTTGGCCTAACCTAAGGTTCTAATACCATTTTCATATATCATTAAGCTCCTACAGACCATTCAAACTTTACTCAACCACACATATCTCAGATTCCATACTCCCTCTAATAATTTCAACCTAGGGTTAAGCTCAAATCATACATATACCTTTTAAAACTTACACCCAAGGATTACACACACCAAATCACACTCCATAAATCTCATTTCATCTATTTTAATCGGTGGGATTCATCATCACAAATCCCAACGTATCCCCAAAATATTCAACTCAAAACCGAAAAAAAATGGAGAGGGAGGAGTCGGGATCACTTATCAACCAAGATCCAAGCTTCAAGAGGTTGAAAATCACTTCTAAAGGCCAAAATCTTTGAACCATAGTAGAGTCTCTCTGTCGATCCCTCTGTTTCTTTCCTTTCTGTTCATTCGAAATGATTCTGATTTAATTTAAACTAGTTTCTCAACTCTTGCCGTGGCCCCAAAAAAGCTCGCCTCTGTCTTGTTAGTTTTAGCTAGAAAATGTCATTCTGGAGCTCTCTTGCCACGGCGGCCTTGCTCCTCACTGCAGTGTGGAGCTCTTTCAGCCTCCACTTGAACCTTTCCTCTATCCTGTTTCCTTTGGTTTTGTACACAGTACCATATATGTAACACCCTACCTCCTAACACCTCCTGAATCGACCAAACACAACCCAATCACCTTGAAACAACTTCCCACAACTTCAGAACAGTGGAAATGAACCCCAAAAACACAAAAAATTGGGCTGGGGCTATGGCCGCTACAGTCCGTCTTAGCTCCAGCCTCCCTTATTTTCACACTCTTCTGCCTCCACTGGCGCCGCGGCTTGGACCTTAGTGCCGCTACGCCCTTTGCTGGTTTTCACACCAGCAAAAACTCAACACCGGGCGAATTTTCGACATGCATAACTTTATGCTCTAACATCCGATTGACTTGATTCCAACTTCTACAGGTCAATTTAGTCCCAATCTATCTATAGACACCAACTTTGCCTCAATCCAACTTCGTATGGAGAGTCTGGACCCCTAATGCTGTTTTGTCCACTTATTGACTAAAACTCACCACTAAGCACCTCCAATTGTCACCAAAGGCAAATGGTTGCTCAGAGACCATTTATACAAGTCCAAAATCCCCAAACCAACTTGTCCAAAAAGGTTTTACCTCAAAGGAACTACTCCTTTGAGATTTGACGCCCTCGAACCCCAACTTGATAAAGCAGGTTACAGGTCCTAACACACCAACCATGCCCAAAAACACCTTTCATCATACCTAATGTAATATCCCTATTTTTATGGGATATTATAAAATGAATAAAAGATGAGAAATGAAGTGAGACAAAAAGGTTATATAGAATTGGGCTTTAGAAGGAATTAATTTCTCATCTAATTTTCAGAAGAAGTTATGTTTGGTCCTTAATTGGAAGTAATTTTCCATAAGGTCCTTAGCAAAAATTAATTCCAGAACTTACCCCGAAAAATATGCAATATACCACTTGAATGAAAGTCCGCTCCAAGCTGAGCGTAATGGTATAAGTATTGCATGCTCGGGAGGTCCAGGTTGAGAGATAGACCAATTTGAAGTTAATGTGAATAGTGAAAAATGAAATAATTAAAAATTGGTCTTTCGGTGAAATTACAAGAAAGTACCCGAAAGAATGGATAATTATATTTTTGACCCGGTTCAGGGGTAAAACGGTCATTACCACATTAGAAGTAAAATGTGAATAATGAATTGAAGGCCCAAAAATGAAAAATTTGATATTATAAAATGCATGAGGAATTGGATAAAACAGAGAGACACCGTTAAGTGCAAAGAAGGGCAAAGAGTTCATTTTTTCCAGTTGGATGGAAAAATAAGAAATTATATTTTTTCCCCCAAAGAATTATGAAAAGGACATTAAAGTCATAAAATTACGGTGAAGGAGCATGAGAAATGTCTTAGGGAAAATTACACCTAAGGACCCGAAAGTTTCAAGAATTGTAAATTAGCCCCGGGTCAAGGGCATTTTCGTAAATATAAAAAATTATGGTCAAAATGAAGCTCTCAATGAGTTAGACCCAATGAAATATATTATGAAATTTGTTAAGGTCAAACTAACATTTATTGGGTAATTAGGGTTTAATATTAATATTTTACCCGATAAAAGTCAGTTTAGACTGCAGGAAAATGCAGTATTGATCCAAGGACAATGATTGGACCTTAATAAAATTAATTTTGGGTCTAGATAATGATGTTGGACAAAAAATAATTGTTAGATAATCCTGTACCAGTTTAATGACAATTTTGGCAAAAATACTTAATCGGTACGGGTAAATTTAATCGGTAAAGAGTATTTTGGTCCATTAAAGTTTATTATATAATTTTTGGCCAAAAAAAGGAGGTGATCCACGTATTAATGAGCAGATGGGATACAAATGGAATTATGTGAAAAGCTTTTTAAAAGATAAAGCAAATAAAAGTGTATAGAAAAGCTAAGTGATTAATTATATGACATAATCATCATTTTAAGCATAACACTTCATCTCCCTCACGTAAAAAGCACGCTGAACCAGTGGAGAAGAGTGCAAAGTGGCGTGAAAGAGAGAGAGCAAAAGGGAGAGGGAAAAATCACAAGTTTGGTCCCAAAAACTCAAGGTAATTTCTTTTAACCATTATCTTGTGATCTCTTGAGCTTTTGAAGAGTTTAGTAGGCTATTCTCTCTCATTTTTCTCACTGAATTTTTGACCTAGAGAGAGAGTAGAGAGAGAAAATGAAGCCATGAAGAAAGTGATCCATGAAAAGTGATGTTTAGGCTTCAAGGATTAAGATTATGCCATTAGATTGCAAATTAATCGGGTAGATATTTTTCTACAAATTTATGAAAATTTCTGCCTATTTAGGGTTTGGAAATGAAAGAGAATTTCATGATTTTGACCCCAAAAATGGATTCCTTGGGTCCAAAATAGGTAGATACAAGTATGTTGTACAAGAAAAAGCTTAAGATTAAGAAAGTGAAATTTTTAGCTTTTTGAAGCTTAATTCGGAATGAACAGTAACCGAGCTAGAGATGGAATTTGGCAATTCTGAGGCCATATTTGGATTCCTCATGAAAAATTACATGGAATAGAGGTATAATTCATCATTTTTGAGTTAGGAATGAATTTTTGGTGAATTTTTGAAGAATTAGGGTTTCATGAACACTTTTTGAAGAAAGTCATGGAACCATTAGCTTGAATATTTGTTTGATTATGCATTAGGACTTGAAGAAGCCCAAGGAAGCTAGGGGGAGCATTGGTATCAAGTTGAAGAGTAAGAAAAAGCATGAAGGTAGCAATTTACCTATTCTTGCCTTATATTGTCATGTGATTTTCAATGAGTTTGATGACTTGCCTATTGTTTGCTATGATCAATTGTGATGCTTTGAGAATGTTGGCTGAGTTAATTGAGGGTTTTGAGACCCCGGGATGTCTAAAATACAAAACAAAAATCTGCCGAAATTTTTGTAAAATATTATGGCATAAATGTTTAAAAGCATTTACTTGATATTTTATGATGATTATATGCTTAATGTGATAATATGATTGCATGAATGGTGATTGCTACTGAGATTCTTTGAATCTCACCCCCCTTCAATGACTAACCATGCTAGGGAGAACCAATGCAAAAGAGTTAAGGAAGGAGCAAAAGGCATGAAGAAGGAAATGATGTTGCAAGCCATTGTGTTATAGGGTGAATGGTTATTCGTGCCTTGCTTTGTATGAAATTATAAAATAGTGAATAATATGTTAATGTTGTAGAAAATGTATGAAATTTTTCAGTTCTGTATGTTGGGATATAAAGTTATATTCTACCAAGTTACATGCCAAAATGAGTTCATTTGCAAGGGTTTTGGCAAGGAAATTGCAATGTGGACTGAAACAGGGCATTTTCCCAACATGTCTGTTTCATTCAGCCTTATTCTGTACTTAATGTGAGATTAGGTTTATGTTATTTTTATAACACATATAGGGCATCTCAACCTTTAATATGGCACCTAATTCACCTCATTTGGAGTTATGTACAATTAATGGTGAATTTTCTAAGTTAGGGTTCAGAACAGAGAAAGATTGGGAAAACTGGAAACTGAAAGTTAAGTACTGGAAAATTAAAAAGATAATATAAATCGTGCAGAGCTCCAAAATTTCAGTGGTTTATATTTATGGAAAGGCATATGTTTTAAGTTTCATATGCCACTGATTTGGAGGTAATTGGAGCTATATGATAGGAGATATGGAGGTTTTCCCAAAACTGTTCCAGCAAAAGTGGAATTCTGACTCTTTATGATTTAAGTTAACACCATGTCCTGTGCAAGTTGAATAAATGTAGAATAAAATTATTTATATAAATAGACTCACAGGGATTTCATATGACATAAAGAATGTTTGATTTGGCTCATGGTAGGGTGAGATATGAATTTTTAAATATAAGGTCAAAATCCTGGGGAAGAGAAAATGACCAAATATACAGTAAATATTTAAGGAATAAACTGTATAAATTGGTCAAGTAAATTCTCAGTTTCATATTTTTTTCATATAAATAAGGTTTTTATCTATTGTTGAAGACTTGAATCACTATGAAATGATTTTTTTATAATTAGTTATGAATTTTCAAAGTTCAGTTAGTAAAGTGGAAACTACCATATGAATAGTAACTGAAAATTTTGAAATTCTGATTTTCATTCTTATGTGATTCAAGCTCAGAATCAAGTATAATTAGACTTAAAAGGAGTTTAATTCATGGGAAATAAGTCTAAAAGTAAGGTGTTACACCTAACACATACATACCACAAACAACACCTTTTCCACATATAATCATACATATAACATCCATAACAATCCTTATCCATATCTTATATTCATTACAAAACCTTCTATCGTACTTGGCACAAGATACATTATCCGAAATACACATAAACTACATAGACCTAGTATTCCTACATCGTCTGCTACTCCTTCGGCTTCTCCGGACTAGTGTCAGAACCTTCACTTGAAAGGTTAGTTCATAGGAGACAGGTATGAGACAATGTCTTAGTAACCGAGGATAACCACACACACACACACATATATACATATATCTCATACCACTCATGAATGCAATGTGAAATGAATAGAATGCATGTCTCCCTTGTAGAGATCCCATCCTTATCCTCCCTAACATATATAATCCATCCTTATCGTCCCTAACACATATAATCTATCCTTATCCTCCTTAACACATATATATATTATCATGCATCATATCATCATTACATCATCACCACCCAATCAGCTATAGATCACAATCTCACAATGCCATGTGGTGATGCTCATGTATCATCATATAATCATCATCATTATATCATAATGTCATGCATGCATCATGTCACGTCATGTCAATATCATCATCTCCAATTATCATCATAATCATCATAGTCATCATAATCATCATCTAGTTATGTGCATATCACGATATATAGAAAACAGTTCACATAAACATATCAATATCGTGGTATAAAAGAAACATGCATATATACACAAATATATGTACTATCATACAATATAATCAATATAATATAAACCAACACCCAGTTACCTCAGGTTGTCAATACCACGTTCATACAAGTTCCACACGAACACTAATCCCACGACTAGCCTTCTCCGAGTAGCCAAACAACCCACTTGAATCCAAGCTTCTAGAGGCAGAAAGCAACTCCCAATGGCCGAAAACTCCAAACCCTAGCAGAGCTCCTCGTCACTCCCTCCGTTTTCTTTCTTTCTGATCCTCTGAAATGATCCGGATTTAAACAAAAATCTCGAATCTCACTGTGCCCTTAGCACACCTCACCGTGGCTCCACCAGTTTTAGCTGAAACAACGCCACTAGACACGCTCTCACCGTGGTGGCTCTGCTCTAAGCCGCGGCATGGAGCTCATTCTTTCTCCGTCCTATCTCCTCCGGTTCTACACATAATGCCAAAATAATATCGTGAGGGGCGTTGTAACATATACTTAGTTAGCTAGAGATGAAGTTAGGGACAATGTAATAAGGGTTGTTACATCTCTTGCCATGCTATCGGGTTTAGTTATATTGCATTCTTCATCATGTGATTGGTTTGAGTGATTCTCTATGATTTATGTTACTGAGATGGTTGCTCACATTTTGAATGGTTGCATTTAACAGTTGAGTAAGTAGGAGGACCTCATTGTGTGGATGCGAACTGTTGTTCTTACAACTTTTAGGAAGCTGTATGGAAGGATAGAGGTGGACCTCAATGCAGGTGACCAGATACACATGACATTGAAGAACAACTACAACACATACAATTTTAATGGAAAGAAGATGCTTGTACTATCAACTACAACCTGGCTTGGTGGGAAGAATGACTTCCCTGGCATTGCATATCTCTATGTTGGAGGATTGTGCTTTTTTCTGGCCATGGCTTTCACTATCGTCTATTTTATCAAGCCAAGGTTAATACTAAACATGTTTGTAAAGAAAAAAAATGTCATACTACTCAAGGTATGATGATTACTCTTAAAGGCTTTGACTTGAACTTGTATATAACATAACAAAGTCTAGAAAAGCATAATAAAAATTTGTTGGAGGATTCTTTAAACAGGGGCCTTGACTAGAACTCGTAATATAACCAAATTTGGAATAGCATAATAATGTGAAAACCACCAGAAGATTCATCTGAAAATTGATTTCTAATGTGTTGTATTTATTGGATGAAGATGTGACCATTTATCATCCTAGTTTACTTTAAACAAGGATTTTACCTGTGCTAAAGCACGGGGGCGTGATATCTACAGAGGTGGGGAGTGGTGAAATATAAAAGTCCTATAAGTGATATAAGTAAAGCGGAACTGTAAGTATCAATGTTGGAATGAAGTCGGTAATTATTAATAGGGATGTATAATGTATAATTTATTAATTATTACAGAGGGCATGATTTGATGTTGACTTTCTTTCTATGTTCTATAGGAGTTGATGTTTTCTTATGAAATTTGTTTACTGCATATTGTAGAGAAATAAATTTGAGACATGAACTTGAGAAAGAAATGCAAAAACTGTGAATAACAATGATACAGTACCCAAAAAAAAAAAATCAAATTCCTTTGAAATTTGCTTTCATCAAATGAAAATAATTGTACAATAAACTTCCAGACTTTGTAGTATTGTACTTTAAAACAAATTTTAGAGTTTTAAATTTAATGATCTATGATATATTTCACGTCAAGATACACATGACTTACGATATAACAACTAATTTAAAACATAATTAGTGGTGATATAACATATTGAAAGTCAAATACCGGTCTTGATTACATTAAAATGGGAAAATACAGATTTGAAGTTAACCTAAATTTGTTAAGCTGTGAACTTTTTTTTGTTTCATAGTTTTCTTCCCTTTTGTTGTGGAACCCTTAGAGTGGTTGGCTTCTCTTGCCTTGCTAGTATTCCTCTTGATGCTTTTAGATTTGTTGTGAGTATTTTGACTTGGGAAACAAAGCTCTGCTATGGGAAGATTGTCATCACTGCTGGCAAGAACTATTTCAGTGGATGGTGCAGTCTCTGAGCATTCCTATCAAGAATGACAGGAAATGTTAGGTAACAAAGTGTGTATGGACTGAGTTAGCCTAACAAATGAGGCTTGGGTATACCTTATATTTTGATGTTGTGAACTGTTCAATTATCTCTTGAAGGTCGTTGATGTCAAAAACAGTAAAGGTTAATGCTGGTTGGATTTTTTGTTGTAAAGTTGGTGAGGTTGTAGTGTAGCTTTGTGAAGTTACTTTCAACTTCAGCAAGTAAGTGTGACCAATTAAGTGGTCAAGTTCCTCGGAAAAAGAGTGGGGTTGTCCCTCCTGCTTGTAGTAAAAATGTAAGTAAAATAGATAATCAGTGCAGTACCCTCCATTTTCATGTAAATTTTTTAAAAATGAAAGAAACAATTGTCACCTTATGAAGAGCATCTTTTAGCTGTGTTGCCATCTTGTTGATTAGCTTCTGTGCTTGGTCATCAAAGAAAAGCATTGATGTAGTCCCTGTCTCATTTATGATAGTGAAGTGGATTTTGAACTTGTGAGTTGTGAGGATAAGAAATTAGTCAAGAATACTAATCTCATTAAGCATTATATATTTTTGTATTAAATACCAACTTTATTGTGAGGGTATCAATTTTTTTGCATCTATGACATGTTAAAGACCCATTCGCCATCTTCATTTTGAAGGAGTAATGTTGGCAAGCTTCATAACACCATCCAAAGCTTGTTTACAATTTCTATAGTTGAACTTGAACAATGCAATCACAATCTTGGAACTTTCATGCTACTTGTTAGCAATGTTATTGGAATTGTTTTTGAGAAATTAGATGAAACCAGAATTAGTGACCTATTTTAGTTGGAGAAGCTAGGTTATTGAAACTCAAAGAGGAAATGTGAGCCAATCATCAACAACCATTGATGATTACTGACTAACAATTGGTTGACATAAAGATTAAGACAGCAAAAAAAATTGGTTTTGGCAACCTAAGGATTGTTCTTAGCTGTGTGTTAGTTGACAAAATATTAAAGGGACAAGGGACCTGAAGATAGTATCAAAGTAATAATTTACTCATCAGTGAGTTGCCTAGCTTTAGGGATATCTGGGTTGTGAAGGATTATAGTAAGAGTTCTTGAATTACATAGCTGGAGCTCTCTTATGTGTAAATAATGAAACAACATTTAAGTCTGAATTATGTGATTTCACGGTTTAGATAGTCTTTAAAGATAATTAGTCATTACCTTTAAATGTTCTGACCCTTTCATAGTTCACAACAATTATAGTTGCCTGATCCAGGTCTTCTTATTTATTGTAAAAAGCATTAGTTGTTGTTTCTCTACAGAACGCACAGTTGATATAATTGCCCCTGTGAAGCAAAGCTGATTAGAATACATAACTGATAAATACATGAAGTCAAGTATTATTGTTATACTCTTTGTCAAATAAGGTGAACATAAGCCTGTCTTGAGTTTTCCCATGTTTATCATATTAGGTCAAAGTTCCAAAGTAAGTAAGTACTCCACAAACATTTGTTTGAAAGGATTGAGTTATAACCATTATGTGATTTGCAAAAATTGAAAAGAATAATAGGTATAGTTGAACGATTGATTACTAAGAAGTAGGTCAAGTGGGGCCTCATTACCGAGAATTTTGGAAATGCCAAGAAAATTGAAACTATATCTTGGAATCGTAGTCTCCACTTTCCTGAAACTTGTCAATGGGTGAATCAACATACAGAAATGATTGTTAGTTGTCTTATACTGGAAACCATTCAATGAAAGCACAAAGTTTTCAATGTCGTATGACTCCCCTTCTTTAACATTTGCAAGAAGATCGATGTCTGTTGACTTATAAAAGCAATTTGCTTGGATTTTAGTTCCGTACAAAGAATTGTTTGTTCATGACACAAAATCATTAAGCCAAGAAAATTATAAATAATCACAATAGGTTAAAATTGTAGATTAATTAAGTTATATTTTTATCCTTAGGTTTTCTACCAAGCCTCAAAAACAGGAAATGTTTTACAATTTTTGTGTTGAAAACTCAATCAAATAGTGGAAAACATATATCAGTGTGAAGATTTGGTTGTATAATAAATAAAAGTTTGTTAACTGATAAAGTGCCATATAAAATAATCAACAATAATAGAACTGGGATGCTATTCGAAGGGGATCTATGAAATGCATTAATTCCAAGATTTAAGGTAGACTAATTCATATTGTATGATAAAGAACTTTAACCTATTCTGTTAATAATAAGTTTTAGCAGCTAATGGTATCTAGTATTTAAATCAAAGGTATCTAGCACGCAAAACTATTAAAGCTCGAAGTGAACTAACTTGTTGATCTAGCAAAACCATACTAATCGAAGAATTTTCCGTGGACGGTAAGATGATACAATGTATAAAATTAAAAAATTATTAAATTAAAAATTATTAATTATTTATTTTTTAGCAGCTAATGGTATCTAGCATTTAAACCATACCAATATTTTTATTTTTTATATAATGTATAAAATTAAAAAATTATTAAATTTATTACCATCAGTTTAATTCCAGTTGAACCACATTTGAACCATTAAATTTTGAATCAATACCTCGACCGATTTAATGTTTGATCTGATTTTTTGATTCTCAGTTTACATATATCTTAAATGTAGTCTTCCAATAAACAGATTTGGATTGTTTAGAGCATATCGTGGGGATGTTTCTGTGCTGTGTTGTCATGTCATTATTGTTTACATCAATACTCCTTACTTAAATCAGTACACAATCTTCAAAGTGCCGTATTTTTTTTTGGTAATTTTGCTGCTACTGATATCATTAGGGAATTATAAATTTCCATTGGTGACTTGAAATGTAAGGATGTTTGTAGGTAACATTTGGTTCAATTTTGGACAAAAAATCAAATCCAATTAAATCAATTAGTTTAACTTTTCTTCAAATCTTAGCAATTTAAAATATGATTGGTTTATTTCAGCTCAATAATTAGTTCGGTTCGGTTTTATTTAAAGTTAGTTCATGCTTTTTAAATTTTTTTAAAATAGTATCATTCTTCTAAAATTAAATTAAATAGTTTACATATAAATGTTTTATGTAAAAAAATTATATTTAAATAATTTACTAATTAATATATTTTATGAATATTAGAAAAATGAAACAAAATAGGTGTGATAATAAATAAGTGGGTGTACTTATATATTATAATTTTTTATAATATAGATATTAGGTGGTATTCGATTTGATCTAGGTTTCACCATACTAAAATTGAATTGAAATATATCTCATTTTAATTCGATTTGAATTGGTTTTTGTAAGTTTTGACTTGGTTTGAGTAGTTTTATTTTGGTTTCGAATACCCTTATTAGAAATATTAAATTCAAATTATTCATATTGAATTAAATGAAAAAAGTATTAGAAATTACTTCTATTGGTTCATCATACTTAAATCATTAACAAACAAAAAAATAAAACTAAGTTATTACTAATTTTTAATATTCATATACTTAAACATGTGATTAGAAGTCCAAAATTCATTTAAGTACATGCTTGACTCTCACTTGGTAAATAGCTGCTTGAATCTTGCTCCCCTAAATGATATAGGAAATATTATAATAAGGTGGAGAAAATTTTCCCACAGCTGCAATTTGAGACAAGATATTGTGAACTTGTTAGCTCAGCTGACTTCAAAAGAGGGGGTGAATTGGAAAGATTGAAATTTTTCTACAAACGCGAAATACAATAGTGATATTAATAGGTAACTGAAAACAGAGTACAAGAAATAAAGAGCAAAGACAAGAGAACTCAGTAGTTTATCTTAGTTTGGTCTATTCTACTTGATTTAAGTCCAATCTCTAAGCCACCACTTGGGATTTTTCCACTATCTCTTGCAAGATTTTAATGGATTCTAGCAATGACCGCAGTACAACATGAGCCCAAACTTTAGAATGAAACAAGTTCTTTCACTCTTTTCACTCAAGAGTAAGACTATCTCCCTTAGTGCAATCTCACACTAAGTACTCTCTACAAGTGTGTAGATATTTACATAATGAAAACTCTCTCAAAAGAGTAGATATGAAAGTTGAGATACAATGAATGAGCAAAACAGAGGGTAGGTAAGCTTTGAATGAATCAATAAATAAATCAGCAGAGTTTTGGCATGTATATTATTTTTCTTATTCCCCAACAACTTAAATGAGATCCTATTTATAGTCTTGGGGTAGAACTATCCATTGGAAATAAAGATTAGCCGTTACTCTTAGTAAAATAGCCATTCATCTACGGCATTAAATGTATCTGATAGAGGTTATGCAGATAACCTCCTCAGATTATGCGAATAACGGGAAACTGTTTACCTTTATTTTCAATGTAGAGTTTTTCGTTATGGGGATAACCTAGATAGGTTATGTGGATAACGTACTACCCAGAATGATTAAGTTTTAGCTCAAAATTATTTTTCATGAAAACTCACTCAGTTATTAGGATAACGCTAAGTTTTTCTCGAACTAAGTTTTTGTGAAACTTAGGTTATTAGGATAACCTCCCAAGGTTATGTGGATAACCTGTTTACCTGAGGAAAGTTCAAGTATTCTGAAATATATGTTATGTGAATAACCTCCCTTGGTTATGTGGGTAACCTGTTTACTCGAGGAAAGTTCAAGTATTATAAAATATAGGTTATACAGATAACCTCCCTTGATTATGCAGCTAACCTATTTACCCAAGGAGTCCAAGTGCTTTGTGACACACGTTATGCGGATAACCTTCCTAGGTTATGCAAATAATGGGCTGCACAGTACCACTTTTCTTCACTGTTTACTTCGTTATGCTAATAAGATGCCTACCTTATCAGGATAACCTCTTGAGAACTTAGTCTTCAAGCTATGTTATGTGAATAACCTCAATTCCTTTTCATGAAATTGTAGAATGAACTTTGGAAAAGTTTTGAGATTGAGTCTTTATCCCCAAAACCTTCATTGGTTATGCTAATAAGGCAAAATATTTTCTTGGGAATAGGGGTAAACACTTAGAAACTATCCTCATAAACTAAAATATATTCATGAAAACCAATTGAATACTTAGAATCATTTTGACATTGAAGCTTTATCCTCATGAGATACTTCTTTTCATGAAAACCATTTTGAAATCATGAGCTAATAATTAATCGTTCAATTAGTCATCTCTTTTAGTATTGAGTTGATTAAAATTCAAAGCTGAATTACCTTCTTTTACAGATAATTTCCTTAAGTATGTGAAACAGTTTTTCAATTAACAGAAACTCCAACCTTGTTCTTCATTTCACTTATGTTCCTTTGATATTAGATCTTCCAAGCTCATTTATTTTAGAATCATGAAAACATTTGAATTAACATTCTCTCCCTTTTTGATGATGACAAAACAACTTAAACTTATTGTTAGTAGTTGGGTTTGCATAATGCTCCCCCTGAACATGTGCATAGTTTAAAAAAAGTCGCATAATGTAGTGCACATTTCCAGAACAAGGAACACCAAGAAAAAGTAAAGTTCACAGAAGGAGAACATCAAGGATAAACATGGTTCACAGAAAGAAATACATTGTATTATAAATATTCATTACAAGTACATAGCCAAAATCATAGCAAACCAACCAAATTAAAACAACAAGACATTAATACATAGCAGCAAAATAGGTTAAGTCTCGTTCTCCTTAGATTTCTTTTTTGAAGGAGTGGACTTCTTCTTTTTCTTAGATTTTCTCTTTTTCTTCTCCTCTTTCTCTTCCTTTTCTTCCTTCTTTTCTTTTTCCTTGTCCTTTTCTATCTCTTCTTTCTCTTCCTTTTTGTCATCAGCAATAGAGGGGATTTGAGCAACACTAGCATCCATCCTAGCAATGTCCTAATCAAGCTTGGCCTTCTATTCCCTAATTCTTTGAAGTCTTTCATCCAAAGAAAGAGGAAGGATAGAGGGTTAGGCTGGAATAGTAGATACTGGTACTAGCTGAAGTGGCATACTTGCAGTAGCAAGAGGAACAAAAGGAAACATAGAAATGTATGGAATATCAGGCATCACAGGTAAAGGTAAGACAGTAGAAAGAGGTGTAGGAGAAGGATCAGAATCAGAGGTAATGGTGATAATTCTTGCACAGCAACCTCAGCAAAATAACTGATGCCTTCAAAGGAGATAAGATTAGGGAGAGGAGGAAAGAGAGCATTAATCTCTTGTCTTCAGTGATGAAGATAGATTTGGTGAATGAAATCACCTTCAGGTGAGAGAACTAAAGCCCTTCTTGGATCATGAACATCTTCTTCCTCAAGACCATAGTCTAGGTTAGGACCTAGGTCCTCTAATAGAGCATGTGATTATGCAGAAGCAGTTGGTTCAGAGTATGTGGGAGGTGGTAGTTGGATTAGGGAAGAGAAAGGCTGAGGAACACCAGAAACAAGTTGCTCACACAGGAGTTTCACTTCTTGGGTCTGACTTTAAAATTTAGTCTCAAATATCTCCTGTATCATAGTAATGAGATATCCGAGATTAATCATGTCTTCTCTATGCTCTTTCCTAGTGGCCATAGCAATCTAGAACAGGTTTTGGTACAGTGAAGGAATGTTTATAGGTATAGGCAGGTCAATGGCTAGGATTTCATCTAGTTTGCTTGGAGTAGGGGTAGGTGTATAAGGTTTAGGTTGCATGGTTTGAGGTGGTTCAATGGGTGTGGATGGAAAGGAGTTGGAATCACCAACTGAAGAACTTTTTGTGTCAGATATTAGCTTAGAACCTTCTTCAGTGTGCCTTTTCTTGTCAACCCATCTCCTATTCTCCAGACTCATTCCCATCTTTTATAGAACTTTCTCACTGAACTCTTCTGGGAGTAGTGCAGGCCCTCTTTTAATGTGCAAGATATTATGAAACTTCAGGATCTTGGTGATAATATGCCCAAATGGTAGTTGAGAGTCCTGTTTGTAGGTTCTTGCTTTCCATATCCTCTGCAAGATGATATCTACCACATTTATTGGTTTTCCCTTTATTAGTAGCATCATGACTTGAAATTCCTCTATTGAAAGGTAATTAAAGCCTCCACTCTTGTTGAAAAACATGCGTGAGACAATGTAGTGAAGAATCCTGTTCTCAACACTCAGGAGAGTTGGGGCTATTTTCCCTTAAGAAGGTATATTTTACCTTTTCCTAAGTAACCTTGAACAATTATGCTCCATTTGTAATTGGCTTCTCCCTCAGTGTCTTCATTAACAACTTCATTTTCAGCAGGATACTTTGAGGTCTCAATGTTTACCCTTATTCCTCTAGTAGGTAACCTCAAAGTTTCACATAGCAAGTCAGGGTGCAGGGCAATCTATCTTTTCCTCAATCTCACTTCAAATACCTTTGTATCATGGTTAATTCTCATAGAATTGTACCAGGGACACACAATTTCTCTAACAGCCCAGCAGAATCAAACTTATTTCTCATGAGGATTTCTTCTATTTTAAAAAAGTGAGGTTTGATTACCTTACGTTTCTTAAAATCAACCTCATATGACTCCTTCAAAATCTTTATGCTAATAAGTTCTTCTATAATTAAAGCTTCCTCAAACACAGTAGTAGAAGAACTTACGTGAGTGTTAGCCTAAGGTTCAAATTCTGGAATTCCCTTTGGCTTTGGTGTTCTGGGCTTCTTTGTTGGATTACTCGGCTCAGATTCAGCTTTTCTCTTCCCTTGACTTGGTGATTTCGAAGCATATTTGGACTTCACGTTGCATTGTAGTTGTTCGCTTTGATTGCCACCCTTAGTCTTTGCCATATCAGTGATTCCAGATGATTTGGGAAGATAAAAGTAGTTTAGAATTGCTCAAAAAGGATTTTGAGAACAGGAAAATGGATGAGATTTTAGAGATTTTGGAAAGCTTGAGGAATACGATTAGAGGTTTTTAGGATAGGGTTAGGTTTTCTGCATAAGGTTCTGGTAAAAATTAGAGAATCCTATATATAGTCTCGAGATTATACGCATAGTCTATGAACGTTATGCGGATAACGATCTTTCAGAAATGTAAAAGAAGCCACGGATTGCTAGGTTATACGGATAAGGTCCTTAGGTTGTCTGCATAACCAACTTGAGATAGAGGGGAAAAGAGAGAAGTTATCCAGACAAGCATACCACGTTATCATGAAAAGAGGTTTCACAAAAGGCACACAAAAAGTATTGCATAGAGCAGGTTATCCAGATAACCTTGTTATCTTATGTGGATAACGTTCATACTTTGGGAAATTCTTTTATGGATGAAACGTTATGTGGATAAGGTAGGCAGGTTATCCTAAAATTGAATTACACAACTTACAAGCAGGAATGAAAACAAGGTAGTTTATGCACATAAGGTAGAAACCTTATCCGAATATCGAGTTCCCCAGAGGCTTCAAAGTTCACGAAAGGTCTCATTTTCATGAAAAACTTTATACCTTATGCGAATAACCTCAAACATAGAGACTATCCACACCAGAAAATCAACATATTATTAGCATAAGGCTATGAGATTATGCAGATAACCATATTTGAAAAGCCTATAAACACTTACTGATAGTCTTGTTATCCCCATAAGCCTATTCTTTTCATCATAACTTTATTCTAATGTGCATGATACTTCATTTCATTAGATTTTGAATGTTTCAAATCAAAAAATACCTGCAAAACAAACTTTTAGATACTCCAATGCTTAAGTTAACATTGTTATTGATTGAATTATAGTTTTAAGAAGGATTTCCGTGAAAAAATTACAACTCATTGGGATTCACCATTCCTAATTCTCTCTTGATTTTTCCATGTCTGTCTTCTACAAGTGGCTTTTTTAGGATGTTAGCAAGCTGATCTTCAGTAGGAACAAATTCTAGCTTGACATCACCTTTCAAAACATGATCTCTTATGAAGTGATGTCTTATTTCTATATTTTTGTCCTTGAATGCATAACAGGCTTTTTTGAGATGTTGATGACATTTTGATTATCACACCTTATTGAGATTTCCTTCATCTCAATCTCAAGATCTTCAAGTTGTTGCTTTATCTAAAGGACTTATGCACAGCAACTCCCTGTTGCTATATACTCAGCTTCAACTGTGGAGAGTGCTACACTATTTAGTTTTTTACTGAACTATGACACTAAAGAGCCTCCCAGAAATTAGCATGTACCATTTGTGTACTTTTTATCAATCTTTGATCCAGCAAAATCTGCATCTATATAACTTATGAGCTCTTCTCCAATGTCTTTTAGATACCATAGTCCTATTTGTGATGTACCTAGCAAGTATCTAAAAATCCCCTTTACAGCTGTTGCATGGGACTTTTTGGGACATGATTGGAACCTAGCACACATACAAATACTAAACATGATGTCAGGATTACTAGTAGTTAAATACAACAAGGAACCAATCATTATCCTATATTGAGTTATATCAAAGAGTTTTTCCTTCCTTATCCATGTCAAGCTTAGTTGCAGAGGCACCATTGGAGTTCCCATAGGTTTAGCATGTTTCATTCCAAACTTTTTTAGCAGCTCCTTGAGGTATTTTGATTGATTGAGAAAGATACCATCATCATATTGTTTGATTTGCAATCCAAGGAAGAAGTTCAGCTCACCCATCATTGATATTTTAAACTCACTCTGCATTAACGCAGAAAAGTTCTTACACATAGACTCATGAGTAGCACCAAATATAATGTTATCAATATAAATTTGTATAATAAGTAAATCTTTATTTTCTTTTCTAGTAAACAAGGTTGTATCAACTTTTTCTCTTTTAAAACCCTTTTCAATCAGAAAATTACTCAGTCTCTCATACCATGCTCGAGGAGCCTGTTTTAACCCATATAGAGCTTTCTTTAGTTTATATACATGATTTAGTTTAGTTGAGCCCTAAAAACATGGAGGTTGATCAACATAAACCTTTTCCATGATATACCCATTTAGAAATGTACTTTTCACATCCATTTGATACAACACAATGTCTTTTATACAAGTATAGGCTAACAGAATCCTTATTGCTTCCAATCTTGCAATTGGAGCAAAAGTTTCCTTATAATCAATGCCTTCTTCATGATTATATCCTTTAGCTACTAATCTAGCTTTATTTCTTATTATTGTTCCTGATTTATCAAATTTGTTCTTAAACATCCATTTGGTTCCAATAATAAGATGATTTTTAGGCTTAGGCACTAAATCTCAAACTTGATTTCTTTCAAATTGATTGAGTTCTTCTTGCATAGTTAAAACCCAATATTCATTAGTTAAAGCCTCTTCAGTACACTTAGGTTCAATTTGAGAAATAAATGCACAATTATTCGTTTGATCCTTAAATTGTTTTTTGGTTTTAACTTTCTCTTGAACATCCCCAATAACTTGATTAACTGGATGATTCCTTTGATATCTTTAAGCTCTAGGGAGTTCTTGAGATACTTCCTCATTTATTTCACATTTATTATCTTTCTCCTGGATATCTTCCTCTACATAAGCAGATTTAGATACTTTAGAAGGTTCAATTTTATTTTCTACTTATACATTCAAATTCTTGAAGTTGGAAATTAGATCATCCTCATCGTTAGCATGCTTAGACATAGTTTCATTTTCAAGAAAGACAACATGCACATATTCTTCAATAGTTCCAGAGTTCTTGTTGAACACCCTATATGCTTTACTTCTATTTGAGTAGCCAAGAAATACACCTTCATCTGATTTGACATCAAACTTACCTAAATTATCTTTGTTGTTGTGGACATAACAAGTGCATCCAAAGACATGAAGATGAGAGAGGTTGGGCTTTCTTCCTTTGTACAACTCATATGGAGTCTTCCCTAGTATGGGTCTGATGTATGCTTTATTCATCAAGTAGCATATTGTGCTTACTGCATCAACCTAGAATTTTTTAGGCAATCCCTTTTCATTTAGCATTACACGAGCCATCTCCTTCAATACTCTATTCTTTCTCTCCACCACACCATTCTGTTGAGGACTTCTTGGGACTGAGAAGTTGTACTCCACTCCATTTTCATCACAGTAGTCAGCAAATTTGACATTCTCAAATTCTCCACTACGATATATTTTAATACATACAATAGAACAACCTTTCTCATTTTGGATTTTCTTGGCTAAGATCAGAAAAGCATCATATGTTTCATCTTTAGAGGGACGAAATAAAGTCCAAGTAAACCTAGAATAATCATCTACCACAACAAATATATACAAGTTTCCACCTATACTTTTAGTGCAATTAGGACCTATCAAATCCATGTGAAGTAATTGCAGAGGTCTTGTTGTAGAAACACTGTTTTTGGTATTAAATGAGGACTTTGTTTGTTTTCTTTTAAGACAAGCATCATATTCTCTATCCTTTTCAAACTTAATGTTGGGTAGACCAAGAATAAGTTCATTTTTAATGAGTTTATTTAATTGATGCATGCTAATATGTGCTAGTCTCCTATGTCACAGCCAACTATCATCATTTTCACTTATTAAGCATATAGAGTCTAGAGAAAGTGATTCATCTAAATCAACAGTATAATAGTTACTATCTCTTTTTACCTTGAGAATCATTTTATGGTCACTTTTTCTGATGACTAGATAGTAGTTGGAATTAAAAAAAAACCCAATTGCCTTTATCACAGGTTTGGCTCACACTCAACAGGTTGTGATTGAGTCTTATCACGAATAGGACTTCTTCAATTGATGTTTTTGGATTTCTTCCAACAATTCCAATTCCACCTATCTTGCCAGACTGGTCACCTCCAAAAGTAACCTTGCCTCCTTTCTTATCTCTCAGCACAATGAATTTTTCTTTGTCTCCAGTCATGTGTCTCAAACAAGCACTGTCTATGTACCATTTGTTGCTTTTCTTGGCCTTAAGACATACCTGTAAAATAAGTTTCAGTTCTTTCTTTTAGGTACCCATATTTGCTTGGGTCCTTTCTTGTTTGTGGAGGAATCCTTGGGAACCCATTTCATCCTATAGCTATTTTCTTTCTTCCTGAATATACAGTCGGAGGACATATGACCCTTCTTGTTATAGAAATAGCAAGTAGAGAAAGGGCTAAAGGAAAGAGATACATGTCTGAAATAATGACTATAATATTCATTCTTTTGATTTTTAGGAGCTGGGAATGACTCTATGTTCTGAGTTGTTTTAAGGCTATTAGTATACACAAAATTTCTTAGGTAAAGGTTTTTCTTGGTTTTCAATTTCTCCTTGACCGCACATGGGTCATATCCCAGACCAGTTTTGTTTTGACTTACAATTTGGTTTCCCAGTAATACTTTTAGTATGTCCTCACCTCTAGTGAGTTTGGTCAGAGTCTTGTGGAGATAATTATTCCTATCTCTCAACTCAGTACATGAGACACAAACAGAGGTGGATAAAGAAGAAAACTATGAAGCAGTGCAAGATGTGTGAGACTTACTCTCAAGCTTGTGTAGTTTCTTTTTGGCTTGACTCAGTTGTTTAGACATTTTGAGAAATTCAGCTATCAGTTCATTAAAAGCATCATGTAATTCATTGTAAGAAGGTTTAGAGTTATTTACCTCAGAATCACTGTCACTGTCTCAGTTGTGATTCTTCTTCTTCTTTGTAACCTTTTGAGCCATCAGACATAAGTTAGCAATTTCATCATCTCCTATTGCTTCCTCTTCATATGAACTATCTCCCCAGATGAAAGATACGAAAGCTTTCTTCTTTTTTCCTTTGTCAGCCTTTTTGTCCTTCCTTTGTTTCTTGCTCAGCAAAGGACATTCTCATTTGATATGTCCAAATTTCTTGCATTCATAGCATATGATGGAGTTTTTGTTTTCTTTCTTGCTGCCGGTGGCTCCATCTTTCTTTACAAATCTTCTAAATTTCTTCTTTCCATATATTTTGCCAAATTTCCTCACCAGCATGGCCATCATTTCTTCATCTAGCTTAGCATCCTCCTCTGAATCATCATCATCATCATCTAATTCTCCTTCAAGAGCCAAATTCTTCTTTTTCTTGTTAGATGAAGTAGATTCCTTGAGAGCCTTCAACTTCCCTTTATATTCTTCAAGACTTCTAAAGAGAGCTGTCACAGATGTCATAGATCCCCCTTAGTTTTCTTTATTGCAGTCACCTTCGGTTGCCCCTCAATGGACTTCGGTTGCCACTCAATGGACAAAGCTCTGAGAATCTTTCTGACTTTCTCAGACTGGCTATATTCCTTTCCAAGGCTCTTCAGTTGATTCACAATGAGGGTGAATATTTTTTGCAGATCCTTGATATTCTCACCTTCTTTCATCTTGAAGCTCTCATATTCTCCAATGCATGTATTCAGCTTATTTTCTCTTACGTTGGTTATCCCTTCATGAGCAATCTCCAAAGTGTCCTACATGCCTTTGGCTATTGTACATTGAGACACTCTGTAGAACTCATCTTGATTGAGAGCACTGACTAGATAGTGCTTAGCTTTAAAGTTGAGAAGGACCCTTCTCCTATCCTCCTCGTTCCATTCCTCTTTAGGTTTCTCTCTGCATTTCCCATCATCTTGTAGTTTTATCTGAACAAAATCTCCCTTCTAGGTGACCAATCAAATATCCAGATCAATGGATTGAAGGTAAATTTGTATCCTCATCTTCCAATACTCATAATGTTCTCCACTGAAACCAGAAGGTCTGTTAGTGTTGTTTTCTTCTAGAAGGATGCCTTCACTAAAGCCAGCCATGTCTTCTCCATGATTGTTAGATCCTTTAACTGGGAGTCTGAGCTCTGATACCACTTCTTAGCTTAGCTGGCTTCCCAAGAGGGGGGTGAATTAGGAAGATTGAAATTTTTCTGCAAAGACAAAATACAATAGTGATACTAAAAGGTAACTAAAAATAGAGTAAAAGAAATAAAGAGCAAAGGGAAGAGAACTCAGTAGTTTATCCTAGTGCGGTCTATTCCACTTGACTTACGTCCAGTCCTGAAGCCACCACTTAGGATTTTTCCATTATCTCTTGCAAGATTTGAATGGGTTCTAGCAATGACCGCAGTACAACATAAGCCCAAACTTTGGAATGAAACAAGTTCTTTCACTCTTCTCACTCAAGAGCAAGATTATCTCCCTTAGTGTAATCTCACACTAAGTACTCTCTACAAGTGTGTAGATGTTTACATAATGAAAACTCTCTCAAAAGAGTAGATATGAAAGTTGAGATACAATGAATGAGCAAAACAGAGGGTAGGTAAGCTTTGAATGAATCAATAAATAAATCAGCAGAGTTTTGGCATGTATATTGTTTTTCTTATTCCCCAACAACTTAAATGAGGTCCTATTTATAGTCTTGGGATAGAACTATCCGTTGGAAACAAAGATTAGCCATTACTCTCAGTAAAATAGCCGTTTACCTACCGCATTAAATGCATCTGACAGAGGTTATGCGGATAACCTCCTCAGATTATGCAAATAACGGGTAACTGTTTGCATTTCTTTTCAATGTAGAGCTTTTCGTTAAGTGGATAACCTAGCTAGGTTATGTGGATAACGTACTACCTATAATGACTAAGTTTTAGCTCAAAATCATTTTTATGAAAACTCACTCAGTTATTAGGATAACATCAAGTTTTTCTCAAACTGAGTTTTTGTGAAACTTAGGTTATTAGGATAACCTTTCAAGGTTATACGAATAACTTGTTTACCTGAGGAAAGTTCAAGTATTCTAAAATATAGATTATGCGGATAACCCCCATTGGTTATGCAGATAACCTGTTTATCTAAGGAGTCTAAGTGCTTTGTGACACACGTTATGTGGATAATCTCCCTAGGTTATGCAAATAATAGGCCGTACAGTACCACTTTTCTTCACTGTTCACTTCGTTATGCGAATATGGTGCCTACCTTATCAGGATAACCTCTTGAGAACTTAGTCTTCAAGCTATGTTATGTGAATAACCTCAATTCTTTTTCATGAAATTGTAGAATGGACTTTGGAAAAGCTTTATGATTGAGTCTTTATCCCCATAACCTTCATTGATTATGCTAATAAGGCAAAATATTTTCTTGAGAATAGGATAAACACTTAGAAACTATCCCCATAAACTAAAACATATTTATGAAAATCAATTGAATACTTAGAATCATTTTGACATTGAAGCTTTATCCTCATGAGATACTTCTTTTCATGAAAACCATTTTGAAATCATGAGCTAATTTTTGATCATTCAATTAGTCATCTCTTTGAATAATGGGTTGATTAAAATTCAAAACTCAACTACCTTCTTTTACAGATAATTTCCTTAAGTATATGAAACAGATCTTCAATCAAAAGGAATCTCCAACTTTGTTCTTCATTTCACTTGTGTTCCTTTGATATTGGATCTTCCAAGCTCATTTGTTTTAGAATTATCAAAATATCTGAATTAATATAACTCACCTCTTGATATACAAAATCTTGTTTATTGTCTATGTTTTAATGGTTTAGGGTCTTCACCTCATAAAAATTTTCAATTTATGTTTTTATCTTGTTTTTATGGACTATAACTGAGTGCAAATAATGTTTTAAATTTTTATAATTTCTGAAGAAAAATATTTAATCTACATGTTCTATTTCTATGTAAGCATTTGTGTGGAGAGATATTATCTTATATGTGTGTACGCCACACAGATTTATATACTGCTTTGATTAAAAAATGCCAATATTATAGAGAAGTCATATTTGAGACATGAACTTAAAAAAGAAATGCAAAAAGTGATAATAACAACGAAATAGTTAAACAAAAAAAAAATTAACCATCATATTCCTTTTATACTTACTTTAATTTACTAAATCAAAATAATTGCACAGTGAATTCCGAGACTTTGTAGTGGTCTATTTTAGAACAAATTTTTTAGTTTTTAATTTAATGAGCATTAATTGTCATCAATGGTCCTGATGCGAAGTTTTTTACTAATATTTTAATATATTTTCATGTCAAAAATCACATGAACTACGATATAACAACTTTTCTATGATTAGTTGGCAAAAAAAAAAATTAAAACATGATTAGTGGTGACATAACATATTAAGGTGGAATATTAGTCTTGTAGTACAGAAAGAAGGCACATTGTCATTATCTGAAATTACATTAAAGCAGGAAAACATTATATCTGGACTTGAAGCACATGTAAATGAAAGATTGTTAATTATATTTATACAATACATAGTTTTGGATAATCACTTCCTAAAACATTTGGAAGGAAAATACCACATGGAAGAGTAGCCTAAATCCCAAAAGCAGTCATAGCTACACAAAAAGCATTTAGTGGCCATCAAAGATCATGCTAATACATAGGAAACTTCCAATCTAAGTTATATATATATGGATTAAATATACAGTACAGGTAAATAGGATAGCCAACAATGCTTCCATTGAGAATAATGGCCATGTTCACATGCATATATGGCGTCAAGATGATCTTTGTGACATTCCAATAGTTATTCACCACTATTTCACTTGTCATGATCAATCCTGTACTCATTCCCTGATAAAAAAATTTTAAGGATAATTGTGAATACAATGATATAAAGTTAGCATATTTCGCCTCACCATTTTGCCTCACAACTTTTGCATGCAAGATAGTAGCACACAATAGATGATGTCCATCCAATACGTGTGGCCACTCCAAGACAGTTTTAGCTGCTACATCCCCTTTCAATAGGCAAGTAACTTGACCATGGCTGCAGAGACAAAAAGAAAGTAACATGTTGCTTATCACTATTATGAAATTGACGTTAAACCTGTCATATTACGAAAAATATAACTATCTAAATGATCTTTACCTTATCTATCTATCAGTGTGCCCCTTAAAAAATTATTTAGCATCTAAAATAAAATTAAAAATTTCACAGTCTAAAATGACTTTTCATAGTTTTAAATAAAAAATAATAATTAAAAAGATAACTAACGTAAAAAAATAATATTAATAATTCATTAATTGGTAACTTTAAATCATTAAATATAAAATATAAAGAAAAGTAATAATTGAATTGTTAATTTTAATCGACACAAAATAAATTAAATATTCTATAATGACCATCATTACATTACTCTGAATATAGTCCCGAGCTAACATGAAGTGACCCTTGTGTCATGTGCAGGACTAGAGGAAGAAGCAAAATGGGAGGAATTCAATATTTGAGGCAAAGAAGGGGTCATGCCGCAGCAAGATATGTGTAACAACTTGGAGAGTATTGGGACTGCGAACACTGGCACAGCAGCTGGCTTATTTGGAGCCGCGGCGAGGGTCACAAATTTTGTATAAGTCAGAAACATTTCTATCGAACGTGGAAGGAGAAAACAGAGGGAGAACAAAGGAGCTCTACTAGGGCACGTGAAATCTAACCTAAGGGGATGATTTCTTGACCTTGGGAGCTCGATTAACAGTTGGTAAGTTGATCTTGCTTCCTCTCTTCTCTTTTTTCTCTTCGATTTTGGTTTGAAAATCTGTGGGAGTATGTGGGTTTTCTAGTTGGGGAAGAATCCATCGATTAAAATGTTTCTTTTGGTGTTGTAGAAGTGTTATGTAGTGTTAGGAAGCTTTGGGTTTGAGTTTTGGTTGAATTGTGATGGGTTGGAGTTAAACTCTAGGTTGAAAATTAGGAAAGAAAGTGGAAATCCAAAGTTGCATGTGTTGGGGTATGTTTGAATGATAGTTTAAGGTTCATTGGTATGTGTGTATGTTGTTAGAACGTCGGGTTAAGCTTGGATGGCTAAATTGTAGATTTTAGTGTTATTGAAGTTATGTTAATTAAGGTACTATGTTTTTGTAGTGGATGATTGACCAATTGGAGGCGTATAGCTCATGATGGGTGCTTTGGAGGCTTGCCTAAGCCTTCTGTTATGGTGTTGATAACTTGAGGTAACTAGGTATTTGTATTATTTGTATTGTATTTATATATGTAAGTATATATGTGTATATATGCATGTTTCTTTCATACCACAATATTGATGTGTTTGTGTGTTTGGTTTTCTATATGTCGTGTTGTGTACACAGCTAGATGATAATTATGATGATGAGGATGTGACATTACATGATGCATAGTATGACATTGAGATCATGATGATGATGATGATTATTATTTGATGATATGATATGAGAATTATCACATGGCATTGTGAGGTATATAGTGATCAGGTGGTGATGATGATATGATAGATGATATGATATATGATATGATATGATGATATATGATTAGGGAGGTTAAGGATGGAATCCCTGCTACTCAATCACCTCCTATGGCCAGGAGGGAAAGACACATAGTAGACCACACCTTCCCTAAATCACCGTCAATTCATGGTGGGAAAGGGGAAGGAGAACCACGATCCGAACATTAATGTTACCTTTGGTCAGGTGCACTAATGATAGGTAAGTTTGGTGATGTCTCAAAATCAGTCTTTACCAACTTTTGGAAGGGAATTACCTATATAAAATATCTTGATATGACGCCAGCTTATGGGTCTAGCTGTGTGTGAGGGAGACATGCATTTCATTTCATATTGCATTCATGAGATTGCATGAGTTATGTATATATGTGTGTGTGTGTGTGTGGTTGTCCCCAGTTATTGAGACATTATCTAACACCTCCTTCCATAACTAATCTTTCAGGTGAAGACTCTGGTGCTAGTTCAGAGAGGACCGTGGAGTTACAGGCCTCTCTGTCTTTGGGAATCCCAAGTATAATTATAGTTGTAATTTAGTTTATGTAATATTGTGCCACGTGGGTGGTAGTTGAGTGTATTTCCTGTTCTAAGTATTCCTGGGGAGTATTGTTACTATGTAGTATTGTGAGATTGGTATACGTGTTCTGCGAGTAATGGTTGCATGTTATGTGATAATATGATGATAGCAATGATGTATGGATGATATTGATGGTTATATGATGTTGATAGATGGTATATGAGATGTGGATAGGTGTCATGAATGGTTTAGATGTGTGTGATGATTTGTTGGGAGTGTGTTTGTGAGCCAGATTACCTATATACGGGAGCCTAAAGGTGGTTTTGGGCCATGTATGTAAGTTTTGGGCTTATAACCCATTATGTGGTTTTAGGGTTCAAGGGGGTTTATTCTCAGAGGAGAGGTTTCTTTAAGGTAAAACCTCATTGGACAAGTTGGTTAAGCCAAATAGGACCTGAGTGAATGGTCTCTGAGTGCCCATTTGCCTTTGGTGGCAATTGGAGGTGATAGGTGGTGAGTTTTGGTCAAAAGTGGCCAAAACAGTGACGGGTATCCAAAATCTCCATACGGAGGCAGATTCAAGTGAAATTAGTGCCTATGGTTAGATTATGATGAGAATGACTTGTAAAAGTTAGAATCAAGTCTATCAGAGGTAGGAGCACGAAGTTATGCTTAATGAAAGTTGGTCCATAAAATCAGCAATTTGTTGATATGGGAACTGATGCTGGCGCCAAAGTGCCAGGAGCTTGGCTATGGTGCCAAACACCACTACCTCATTGAGGCTGTGGCGCCATTGTAGCAAGTCACGACCCCAGCCCAATTCTTGTAATTGTTGATTATTACTCGAAGTTTTGGAGTTCTAAGAGTGAAGGTTGGAGTGGTTTGATTATATTGGGATGTATTTGAAGTATTTGGTTAAGAATAGAGGTTTGAGTTTGGTAGGGTGCTACATATTCCACAAAAAATAGTTTCATAGACAACACACTGATCTTATCTACTGACACCCATAGACAACATTCATAGTTAAGATGACCCATCAAATTTTCTAATTCCATCCTCTCACCTCATTTATCAAGAAAGAAAAATTGGGTGGATATAACAGTTAGAATCAAGAATAAAAATAATCAAACATGTGAAGAATCCATCTGATGGTTCATAAAAGGAAAAAAAAAAAGAATCCATGTAAGCAATTAGATGCATAATAATTCTCCTCAAAATAAATAAAATTGCATGCCCTACGCCACAAATTAAAATATGAGCCTTCAAAAATCACTACTTTAGTGGTCACCATCATAGACAATAGCTACAAAACAAAAAACCAAAATGTACTCCAAAAATATTCAAAACAAAAAAAGTGATAAATGAGTTTGGTCAAATATTCTGGAAAAAAAAGTTTGGCAAAATACTAAAAAGATGGGAAAGAAATTTATTTTTAATATTTGATTCAAAAAATATAAAAATAAATTAGAATGCATATTTAGATTCGTAAACAAAATGTGGAAACATCGAACAAAAAATATCTATTGGGCACCTAATCAAACAGTTTGTAAACATTCAAATAAAAGTAATACCATAAAAAAATTGCCAACAAATAAAAAAAATAACAGAAAACTTGAGACCAACTCAAATAAAAATGATAACTCAATACACACACACAATATATAGTTTAAAAAAATACAAATACACCCACACACATATGTGAAGACATATATATTTTATACATTCCCTAGTCACCACAGCTTGGTCTACTAAAGAACATAAATATCTTCTTGCTTGAGAAACTACCACAACAGAATCTGGATCAGGAAAAGTCCTCCCAACAAAAGTAGGAGAATACACGCAAGTTGCACAATTATTTCAACCCATGTTTAAGCCAATGCTGAAGAACAAAAGCACAAACACAATAAGTAACAATCATTAGCAACCACTTTTTCTTCCATATATTGTTGAATATATCTAAACATGCCACTTCTGATCTCACAACTACATCAACCAGCAATGAGACTCATGATCACCACTGATCTAATAAGCACACGAGCAACAAATAAACAAAAAAGCAAGTACCTATCATTTGTAACACCAAAAAAAATGTCAAGACCAAAAAGAAAAAAACTCCAAAGGCAGTAACTCTCATGCAAGACATATTACGTTCAACCTGAGCTTTCCTCTTAAACCTTGTACCATTCCTTCCTATACCTGCATCAACACAATCTAATAGTAACTCCCATGCAAGACATGTCACCTTCAACGCAAGCTTTCATCCTAAGCCTTGAACCATTCCTTCCCATACTTGCACTAATGTTGTTCCCCACACTTCCACCAATTTCAGCAATTCTTAGTGCACTATTATCAACATGCTCACTAACACACAAAAGGAAAAAAAAGAACACCAACTAAAATGTAGGGAAAACAACAAAGAGAACAAAGAAAACAGAAGTGAATGAGGGAATGCCAACCTCAAATAAAAAACCTCAAACGAAAACTAAAAGCGCCAAAATCCCTCCGTACAACCACTAGACAATTCGTAACAGGGGGAATAAAAAATGACAAAAAACTTCCTTAAACAGAACACAAACAGTCACGACCCCACAAGAAAAGACAAGATAAAAAGAAATGTGGCCTACTCAACGACATCACCAAAGGCTAAGTTAATTATAAACCACAAATTCATTGTTTGTGATATAATTAAATTAAATAAAAAATTGATATCACAAACAATAAAAAATATAATACATTGATTACATTAAACTTCTAACCTTTGAAAAAAATTGAAGAGAGAAATGAAAAATATCTAGTTTACGAAAAAAATTATTTAAGAGAACTAAATGTCTTTGATATTACTTGATTGATGTAAATAAATGATATAAATTATTTAGACAAAATGTTAAATAATGTATCACTGATAAATTAGTCATTGACTCCTTAAATCTTAAACCTTTAACCCAAAATAAAAATAATATAACGAAATGTTTCATTATTGATACTAAATGTTCTCAATTATCTTTCTTGATCTAGATAAATTAGTCATTGATCTCCCTTAGATTTTAAGCCCTTAACGCTAAACAAAAACAGCATGAACAAATAATAAGAAAAACATATTAGAAAAGGTATAATTGCGGTGATTATAATTCAATCATGATAAAAAAAATGATACTACAAAGAATAAGATAACTATGAAAATGCCATAGAATAATGAAAATCCCAATAGTAAGAATTGACTAACAAAAAAGTAGGGTCCACAAAAATATTTAGCTTAAAAGAAAAAGAAATAAATCGCCCAATCATGTGTCAAAGGAAAATTCTGATGAATAGTAATTGTGCTAGCAACTACAGTAACAATAGTCCCCTAATTTCTAGTTCAATCTAGAAATTATAACCCACAAAAATATTGAGCTTAAAAAAAAAATCGCCCCATCACATGTCAAAGGAAAATCTTGATGAATAGTAATATGTGCCGGCAACTACAGTAACAACCGTCCCTCAATCTTCTAGTTCAATCTAAAAATTATAATATACTAATAAATGATGCTAAAGTTGAACATAGGGTAGTTGTGGTAAAACTGTAGGACCACATGCAACAACCCTCATGGCATTTTCCCTAACTTGGTCCCAAGCTAACCAAGTGTCATTGGTATTGTATGTAGTACTGGAAGAAATAAGATGGAGGAAAGGTTCAAGTGGAGGCTAAAAGAGCTCCACGCCGCGTCGAGAAGCAGGACTGTCACAGTGAGAAGAGCTTTAAAATGATGTTTTTTGGTTGAAAGCAGTGGCGCTACGGTAAGCTTATTTAGGGTCGCTGCGGGAATCAATATTTTTGTTTAAATCCGAATCATTTTCAATTGGATAGAAAAGAAAGAAACGAAGGGAGTGACGGAGAAGCAGTCTTAGGATTTGAAGTTTTCAGCCTTTGGGAGTTATTTTTGACCTCTTGAAGCTTGGACCTTGGTTGGTAAGTGATCCTTACTCCTTCCTCTCCATTTTCTTCAATTTTGAGTTGAGTTTTCTCAAGTATATATTGGGATCTTTGGTTTTGGCCGAATCCCAATGATTAAAATGGAAGAAATGGGGTTAATGGAGTATGTTTTGATATTCTTGTTACTTGGGTATGAGTTTTATAAGGAGTATGCATGATTTAAGCTTCACCCAAGGTTATTTTGGGTTGAGGCATTTGGGAATCCGAAATGTATGGGATTGAATTGTGTCTTAATGGTCTCTACGAGCTTAATGATGCATGGGAATAATGTTGGAACCTTGGGTTAGGCCAAAATGGTTGAATTATGGAATTTGGATTGTATGTTAATTGAAGGTTTTATGGCATTGTAAAGGTTGTTTGGTTGCATGGAGAAGTCAAGTCATGGGATTAGCATTCAAGAAAGCTTGTGGAACACTTGTGTGTGGTATTGATAACTTGAGGTAACCGAGTATTTGTATTATTTCTATGTTTTTTAGTGTATAATAAGAAATGATAGTATATATATGTATATATGCATGTTCCTTTTCATATCACGATATTGGTTGTGTATATGTATGGTTTTCTATATATCGTGATATGCACATGGCTAGATGATATATGATGATTGTATATGTTGTGTATGTGTAATGTGTAGCATCCCCATACAATTGCATGCTAGTATGTCCATATAATGTTTGTGATGATGATATATATATGTGTTGAGGCATGTTGGCATGATACTAGTATCATCACCATATGATAACATAGTGAGAGATTGTTGATGAGGTGATGATGATATGATACGAGATGATGATATGATAAAGGTCCTTGTCGTTAAATCCTTTCCTTGGAGAGCCAGGCGGCAGAGGACAATATGCTATGATAAAACATCCCTATCACTAAATCCTCTTCTTGGGAGAGCCAGGTGGCAGCGTATTTAGAGATACACCTTCCCTAAACTACCACCAATTCGCAATGGTCCAGTGGAAGGAGAGCCACGGTCCGAGCTCTAGTATAACCATTGGCCTAATTGCATTAAGGTAAGGTGAGTTTGGTGATGTTTCGGAATTAGTCTTTACTGACTGTTGGAAGGGAATAATCTATTGAAATGTCTTGTGATAATGACAGCTTGTGGTTCTAGCTATATATGAGGGAGAACATGCATGCCATTCATTAGCATTACATTTCACCATGTGCACATTTGTGTGGATCAGTATATATATTGTGTATGGTTGTTCCTAGTTAATGAGACTTTGTCTCACATCTGTTTGCCATAAACTAACATTTCAGGTGAAGGTTCTAGCCCGAGTCTAGAGAAGACAAGGGAGTAGCATCGGACATGGGAATACTAGGTTTATGTGGTGTATGTTTATTTGGATACGTACTTTGTGCCAAGTATGATAGATGGTTTGTAACTAAATGATGACATTGTTATGGTTATTGTAATGGAATTAATGTTGCAGACATGTTATGGATATGGAATTGTATTATATGTGTTATGTGTGATGAGTTGTGGTATATGTGAGCCCAAAGGTGGAATTGGGCCTTGTCGGTATGTTTTAAGATCTGTAGCCCGTTTTGTCAATTGGGGTTCAAGGGGAGTCAAATCTTAGGGGAGTGGTTTCTTTGAGATGAAACCTCTTTGGACAAGTTGGTTAAGAGGATTTGGACCTGAGTTAATGGTTCCTGATCAGGGTTCAAATGCCTTTGGTGGCAAATAGGAGTTGTAAGTTGTGAGTTTTTGCCAAAAAGTGGTCAAATTGGTGTTAGGTATCCAAATTCTCTATACGGAGATGGATTATGGTGAAATTGGTGTCTTCGGATAAATTAAGATAAGATTGACTTGTAGGAATTGGAATCAAGTTAATCAGAGATTAGAGTATAAAGTTATGTGCGTCAGAATTTGCCCCGAAGGATGAAATTTGTTGATGTTGCATCAGTAGTAGGGCACTACAGCACTAGAAAGTCAGTAGGCGATAGAAAAATAGAGAGGGGTTGGAGCTGCGGCTGTACTATAGCAGCCGCGGCCCCAGCCCAAATTCTTGTGTCTTTTGGCTTTTCTTCTGTTACTCTGATGTTTGGAAAGTTATTTTGAGATGTTTGAACTGTGTTTGGTTGGGTTTTTGTAGTTTTGGTCAAGTCAGGAGGTCTTTAGGAGTAAGGTGTTACACCACATGCTTCATCTACTCATTTTTTCCCTATTTATGTTAATTGTATTGCAAATTTCATGTCAGTCAGATTCTGATTAGTATTTAACTAATTTTTTTAAAACATTTGAAGAGCACAATATCAAGAAAGTTCTATTCTAATCTGTGTGTCTCTTACTATAATTCTAGGCAACTTGGAAATCCCTCTTATTTGTCATGGAATAGGAGTCCTAATGGGCAATAAGTAGAGATACTATTTAGTTACCTTCCAAGGTTTGAGGCTTGGTTATTTTGCTATGTCAGGTTTAATTTTGTGCATCTATGTTACTTATAAGTACTAAATTTGCATAAGCTATCACATGCTATTATCATCTTTTTTTATCTGGGTCTTTTGTTTTGTGCATCATAATGTAAACATGTTGTGTTGCATGAGAGAAATAGCATCCACTATTTGTGCCATTTGTTTTCCCCCCTCACAAGTTAGGGATAAAATAAGGATTCTTGTTTGACTTTACCTCTCTTGGTTTTGGTAGACGTATATGTATATAAGAAATAGAAAGAGTTAAGTAAGGTTTCTTGTTTTCTTTTTCTAGAAATGGAAAAATGATGTTTGATAGAGAGATGATTTTCTTTTCATTTATTTTCTACCTTGTTTTCTTTCATGTTCCTTTCATTTAGTAGAATCAACAAGTTTACAAGGAAAATATATTTACACAATATGCTATGCAAGTTTTTTTTTAACCATCACACAAGTAATATTCTTGAAATAAAATATAAAAAATTCATTTTTTTCTCTTATTCGGATTTCTTGCTCTACTTGTGGAAGTGGTTAAAACTTAAAACTCAATGACAATGGGGAAAATTATGAATATAGAATATTAGTTAGTTAATTTAGTTGAAATAAACTTTTGCCATTAAAGATTGTATCAAGATACTGGATAAGGTAGTGTTTGAAAAAAAAAAGAATTGTTAGTTAATTTACAAATTATTTTACTTCATCTGATTTTTTTTTCTTTTGTTTTTAAAAGGTCATAGTCGTCTATGCACTTTCCAACACACTTTTCCTTAAAGACGTGCAGTTTGATATCATTCCATGAAGACATAGTAAAAAAAAGTCTGAAATGGAGAATGTACTAATCTGATACCATATTTTCTCAATCCACCATAGGATCACAAATGAAGAACCAAATATTGAACTTTCTTTTTTCAATGACACACAAAACATGAATTATAAAAAAGACAAAATTATTTGCCAACATTATAAAATGATACATGGAAGAATTTGATTGATGATAAAATGCCATTTTAATTAGTTGTAACTTGCAGGATTCAATTTTTTACTTGCCACCCACGTTATGTGTTTTATCTAGTCTCGTGAGCTCAATTAACAAAAAAAAAACAAAAGAATTGTGTAACACCCCTCATGAGTTCGTTTTGGCATTATGTGTAGAACCGGAGGAAAACAGGACGGAGGGAGGCTCAAGTGGAGGAAAACTGAGCTCCACACTGCGATTTGGAGTAGGACCGCCATGGCGAGAAGAGCTCCAGAATGAAGTTTCCAACTGGAAGCATCGGTGCCGCGGTGAACTTACTAGTAGCCATGGCGAGAATGGAAATTTTTGTTTAAATCTGAACCATTTCAGTCGGATGGACGAAGGAGAAACAGAGGAGAAATGAGGCAGCTTTACTAGAGTTTGAAGATTTCGGCCATTGGAACCATTTTCTGGCATCTAAGAGGTTGGATTCAAGTTGGTAAGTGATTTCTACTCCCCCTTCTCCATTTTCTTTGTTTTAAATTTAGGGTTTTTTGGTTGTATGTTGAGATTACCGGTTTGGGATAGAATCCACCAATTGAAATGGATGATATGGGGTTAAGGAAGTGTGTTTTAGTGTTTTTGTTGCTTGGGTGTGAGTTTTGAAGGGTGTATGTATGATTTGAGCTTAACCCTAGGTTGTTTTTGGTTAAGGCTCATGGGAATCTGAAGTGTATAGGATTATTTGGTGTTAGAATGGTTCCTAGGAGCTTAATGATGCATGAAAGGGGTGGTGGAACCTTAGGTTAGGCTAAAGTAGTTGAATTGTGATGTTTGGTTTATTGGTATATGTGGTTAACTGAGAAATTGTGATATTGTGAAGGTTATTTGGTAGCCTGAGAGGGGATCAAGTGTATTAGACAACTCAAGAAGCTTGTGGAAACCGTGTGCGTGTGATAACGACAATTAAGGTAACTAGGTGTTTGTTTGTATCGTATTGTTTATATTGTATGATGTTACATATATTTGTATATATATGTATGTTTCTTTTATACCATGATATAGATATGTTTGTGTGCACTATTTTCTATATATTGTGGTATGCACACAGCTAGATGATGATTATGATGACTATGATGATTAGAAATGATGATGTTGATTTGACATGACATGATGAATGCATAACATTGTGACATATGATGATGATGATTATATGATGATATGAGTATCAACACATAGCATTGTGAGATTGTGATATATGGTGGATTTGGTGGTGATGATGATACGATATGATATATGATGATGTGAGGTATGATTAGAGAGGATAAGGATGGGATCCCTGTCGCTAAATCCTCCCTTATGGCCAGAGGAGCCAGGCGGCAATGGACTGCACCTTCCCTAAATAACTATCAATTCGAGGTAGTCCAGGGGAAGGAGAGCCACAGTCCAAGCACTAGTGTAACCTTTGGTTGGGTTGCATTAGTGTAAGGCGAGCTTGGTGATGTCCCGAAATCAATCTTCACTGACTGTTGGAAGGAAATTACCTCTATGAAATATCCTATAGTGACGACAGCCTGTGGTTCTACCTGTGTGCGAGGGAGACATGCATTCCATTCATTTCACATTGCATTCATGAGTTGTATGAGTTATATGTGTGTGTATATATGTGTGTGTGTGTGGTTGTCCCCAGTTACTGAGACATTATCTCATACCTCTCTCCTATGAACTAACCTTTCAGATGACGGTTCTAACATTAGTCCTGAGAAGCTGAGGGAGTAGCATCGGACGTAGGATTACTAGGTCTATATAGTATATATGTGTTTTGGATATATAACTTATGCCGAGTAGGATAGAATATTTTGTAATGGATCGAAGTTGAACGTATGGTTATGTATGTGGAGTTGTGTTGTATGTGTTATGTATGATAAAAGGTGGATTTGGGCCTCATTGGTGTGGTTTAGGGCCTATTGCCCGTTTTATCAAGTTGGGGATCAAATATTAGAAGAGTGATTCTTTTAAGGTGAAACCTCTTTAGAAAAGTTGGTTTGGGGGTTTTGGACCCGTATGAATGGTCTTTAAGTGACAATTTGCCTTTGGTGGCAATTAGAGGTGGTTAGTGGTGAGTTTTGGTCAATAAGTGGTCAAAACAGTCTTAAGGGCCTAAAATCTCCATATGGAGTTGGATTGAGGTGAAGTTGGTGTCTATGGATAGATTGGAACTAGAATGACTTATAAGAGTTGGAATCAAGTCAATCGGAAGTCAGAGCATAAAGTTATGCGTGTTAAAAGTTCACCCCGGTGGATGAAGTTTGCTAGTATAGAAAACTAGCATAGGGCATTGCGGCACTAGACAATCCAGTAGCGAGTGAAAAACAGGGGAGTTCTGGAGCCGCGGCCGTACTGTAACTATTGTGGCCCCAGACCAGTTTTTGGTGTTGTTTGATTTGTTTCCGCTGTTCTGAAGTTTTGGGAAGTTGTTTTGAGATGTTTGGGTTGTGTTTAGTTGGTATTGTGAAGATTTTGGTAAAGTCTGGAGGTAATTAAGAGTAGGTTGTTACAAATTGAAATGAAGAAGCTTTGAAATACGCATGGAAATTTCATTCAAAATTGATTTGAGTGATGTTGTTTGGGTTTGTAATGGATGCCGCGGCACCAATATATATTTTCTTCCTTAGTGTAGCAGCAGTGCCGTGGCTCCAATTTTGCACCTTAGCACTAATACTATTTTGCAAATTTGATTTCCATTATTTCAAATTTTGCTTTCTTATGCTTTATATGATTAATCCCATTTATAATATCAATAGCCAATAGTGAAAAGCTTAAATTGAAGCATAATGCATTTTTTGTAATATCAACATTAATTTCTAATTAATAAATTAATCATGCATTTGCTAGATAATTAAAAAAACCAATCCTCATGCAATGATTACTCCCCAATTAACAACCAAAAACACATCAAATACTACAAAATATTGGGAGTCATCACAAAACAAACTTTTAATTATGTTGACTTAAGATCTCTAGTCTCTCATTCTAATTTTGAAATGTTGTAGTCTTAAATTATAATTAATTCGCTATTTTAATCCTTAACTGTTATTCTCCCAAGGTAACAAAAAATAATTAATAATAATGGGGTTCCATGTGATATTCTGCCAGCATGATAATCGATTAGAAGACTATTTTGAAGATATAAATTTGATATGCTATTTAACATCTATAATGAGTAATTAATTAAATATTATCTTAATTTTTTATGAAAAATTTGTGAATTCACGTTAATATTATATTAATCATATATTAATAAAGTGAACTAATAAAGTCCTGATAAATTTGCTAAATAGTTGTGTCTTTAAACATATTGATTTGGGTCTTGATTTAAAAAAAGAAAAAAGAAAGAGGGAGGACGTGAGCTTTGTGCCAAAAAAAAAATAGAGGGCATGTGCGTTTGCTATAAAAGGGGCACTTACTTCTAAGGAAAACCACACCTGACCATTAATTTCCTTTGTCATGGAGATTCAGATCCCTTATTTCATCCTCTTCACCTTCTTCTGCTTGCTCCTTCTGATACTAAAGCCATCAAGATTCATGAAATCCAACAAAACCTTACCCCTAGGGCCATGGAGGATTCCCATCATAGGCAACTTACACCAACTTGTAGGGTCACTACTTCATCACACCCTAAGAGACCTTGCAAACAAATATGGACCTTTGATGCACCTTCAACTAGGAGAGTCGCGTCCATTGTCGTAGTCAGTTCCCAAGAAATAGCCAAAGAGGTTATGAAAACACGTGACTAAAAATTCGCTAATAGACCAAAGTTTTTAGCTATCAGAACCATTGCCTACAATAACAACGGTATTGGCTTTGCCCCATATGGACACTTTTGGAGGCAAACTCAAAAAGATTATCACTTTGGAGTTTTTGTCAGTAAAGAGGGTCCAATCATTCAGAGCTATAAGGGAAGAGAATATTTTTATCAAGTTAAGGAAGTAATGTAAAGCTAAGTAAAAGCAAGATTCAAAGAAAAGTTAGTAAAGCTCTAAGATAATCTCTTGCTCTTGCTTAATGTTATTACTTATGAATATTTTATATGTTATAATGATTTGTAAATGATGTCATATTGCTATTATAAATGCTTTTCTGTAATTGATGGCTATTTTATGTTAAGAGCTAAGCCCTAGAATACCTAGTTATTAAGCCGTTATACTGCCAAAATTTTATTAGGCAACATGGAAGTTTTGATGATTTAATGAAACTATGTTATGTTTTCAAATGTTTTTGTGATGACATGATAACATGTGCAAATTGACTACTGAGATTTCCCCAATCTCACCCTATAATTAACCAATGTTAAGGTCAAGTCATGGCAAAGAGAAGCATGTGCAGCATGAGGAATAATGATGATGGAACCTTATTGAAAGCTGTTAATGTTCTATTTATATACTGTCTGTTTTAGTTGCTATATAAATTCGTACATATCCCCAAAAATTCATTGGTCTATACATGTAGATAGATCTATGTCATTGGAACAAAATGACACTAGTTGGTCTATATTTGGAGCTATATAATGGTAGTTATTCCTATTTTACCAAAATCATTACAGTAGACATTATTTCTGACCTCTGATGATATATATTAATTCCCTAACCAGTAGGAGTAGAATAAAAGTACAAAAAAAAAAATATGATTAGAAAGTAGACAAGGAAAGATTTCGAATGAAACTAAGTATGCATCAAATGGCTCTATATATTAAGAGAAATGAATTTTCAAAATTAAGGTTCAGTTTTTGGATAGAAACAGGGATGTAGAAATGAATAGTAATATGTATATAATAAATTGTACAAATTGGTGCGTTCATTTCATAGTTACTTATTTTTCTTTGATGTACAAGATTTTTAAACACTTGAACCACTAAGAAATGACTTTTCTATATTTAATTATAATTTTTGAAAAATCACTGTACAATGAGCTGAAAAATTGTGAGAAACAATTTTAAAAGTTTTAATTGGTCCAAGTTTTCTAAGACTGTTTTATTACATTAAAATCAAGCAGTTTTCATGGGAGAAGCTTAAAAATGTAAGATGTAACATTTTTGGCATTAAAGCAGAGATTCGGGCAATCTTTACAATTGAAAGCTATGTTTACTCTCTAAGTAATAGTTTCCCCTTTGGATATGAAGAATGTTAAGAAACCTATATTATTCCTTATAGGAATATGGACCAAGAATATTCTAGTGGCATACGAGATTAGTCTCAAGAATAACTTGAGGTAGTTGCTAGATTAGATGAGAGGTTATATTATAAATTTACTTTTCCTTAAGTTATGAAATCTATTAGAGTTGGATCGTAGTAGATCCTAGTAGTGAAGTGGGATTATAGTAAATCCCAAGGATCGTAGAAGATCTTATTAGGGCTCAGAGATCACATTAGATCTCATGGTCGTAGTAGATCAAGTGAGAGGTTGCAGTAGATTTCCAGAAAGAATGAGATGATAAAGGAAAGATTACTGAGCCCTATAATTATGATGGTACTCTGAGAGAAAATGGCCTAAGATAAATTTAAAGTGAATTTCTTTTAAATGTTAGACCCTCATTAATTTGGCAGTTAGTACGAAAGTTTACTTAAAGACTTTTCTCATATGTCAAGCCACTGATTAGAGAAGCTTGATTGTGGGATAAGAAGGGCGATATTAAAGGCAAAAGCTAGATGCCATTTTCTGGTAATAGTTCAACCAGAAAGGAAGCAAGAAAGAAACATTGTTATACACTTTGGAAGTGTACTTCATAAAAGAAGTGTGAATAAGAGCTGGAAAAAGTTAAAAGCAAGTAAAAGCCTATGTAAGTAAAAAGTAATAATAACCATGAAAGTGAAGTATCCCACATATGAAGAAAAGTTAGATCAATGGCACAATTTTCTTAATGATGAACATAGTGGCCAAAGAAAAGTAGAGGTACTTAGAAAGAAAGAAGTAAACATGAGAAGGATAATGGGGAAACTTATACATGGCACAAAGGGAATGAGGTCAGATAAAGATCTAATACTTTAAGGAAGTAACTTCTTGTAAAAGAAGTAAGAGTATTGTCACATCTCGTGATAGCAGTAAAGTAATACATAAAGTAGGCCAGAAAAAGAATAACCCTTAAATGTAATCAATTTGGGTTCAGAATCTGAGATATGTTAAGGGGCACAAAAGGAATGAATTACAAGTCTAAGGGATTCAAAAACTGTGGTGAGCAGTTAGGGAATTATGAAACCTAAAGATAGTTTACTGCTAGGCTCAATAAGAAATCCAGTTATAGAAGGGAAATTCTTGGCCAGAAGTTCTCACAAGAAAGTATAAAAGAAATCCTCCAAAAGATAAATGCAGTTGAAGTAAGGTAAAAAGGGAGGTGACTTCAATATGTTTTTAGCTATCTGAACCATTGCCTACAATATGTTTTTACCTTATATTAATCAAATACTAAGAAACTGAACTAATAAAATCTTGATAGAGTTATTAGATAGTTGAGTCTTTAAGTATACTATTTTGAGTCTTGGTTTAAAAAAAAAAAAGAAAAATCAAAACATTTGTTGTTTTCTCTTATTCAGATTTCTTGCTCTATCAGTGGGCATGGTTAAAACTTAAAACTCAGACAATCAGGTAAAAATATGAATATAGAATATTAGTCGGTTAATTTAGTTGAAATAAACTCAGACAATCACTTTGGAGCTTTTGTCTGTAAAGAGGGTCCAATCATTCAGAGCTATAAGGGAAGAGGAGATTTCTTCACTGATCAAGTGCATAGCTGAACACGAAGGTAGTGTTGTCAATTTCCGTAAAAAGCTTTTCCCACTCTCAACTTCTATTGCTTCTCGTACTACCATTGGTAGTAAGTCCCAGAACGTAGAAGCCGCTATATCCATCATGCAACGTGCAATGGTGTTGGGGTCTGGATTCAACATCGCTGATCTTTTCCCTTCTCTCAAAATCCTTCCCGTGATCACAGGGATAAAAGCTGAGTGTGAGAAGTTGCATAAAGAGATTGATAAGATACTGCAAGACATCATTATAGAACACGAAGAAAAGAAGAAGGGAAACCAAGATGCTGGTGATGTTGAGGATCTAGTTGATGTTCTTCTCCGGATCCAAAAGGAGAATGACATGGAAATCCAATTATCTTACGACGACATCAAAGCTACAGTTTTTGTCTGTTCTATCATTCTTTAAATACTTCATATATATGTATAAAGAATATAATTTCCTAAGTGTTTTATAAATATTAGAGTTTCACTCATACAGAAATATATCCATTTTCAGGACGCGTTTATGGGTGCAACTGAAACAACAGCAACAACTTTGCAGTGGGCAATGTCTGAACTGATAAAAAACCCGTTGACAATGAAAGAGGCTCAAGCAGAGGTAAGAAGGGTTTTCGAAAGCAAAGGATATGTAGATGAATCAGAATTGAACCAATTGAAATATATAGATGCAGTGATCAAAGAAACCTTGAGGCTTCACCCTTCTCTTCCGCTCTTAGTTCCAAGAGAAACTAGGGAGAGCTGTGAAATCGATGGTTATGTGATACCTGCCAAAACTAGGGTCGTTATTAATGGTTGGGCACTTGCAAGAGATCCAAAGTATTGGAATGAACCCAACAAGTTCAATCCCCAAAGATTCCTGAATGCCTCAACCGAGTACAATTTTAATGGCACACAATTGGAGTATATCCCATTTGGTTCAGGAAGGAGGATATGCCCTGGAATCTCATTTGGTTACGCAGTTATTCGTTTGGCTCTGGCCAATTTTCTTTACCATTTTGATTGGAAGCTGCCCAATGGGATGATGCCTGAGGACTTGGATATGGATGAAACCTTTAGCATCAGTGTGGGAAGAAAAAATGCTCTTTGCTTAGTTCCAACGGTCTATCGCCCTTAGCTTACTATAATACTCGTAAATGAATAAGAAGGGATGGTTTCATGTCAAAATAGTGGGTCAACACACACACACACACACACACACTCGTAAAAGAATAATAAGGGATGGTTTCACATCCAAATATTGAGTCAACACACACACACACACACTTGCACTTGCTTACACGCACTGTCTACTGTAATGAGTGTGCCTCGCTATGTATTCTAGTTAAAAAATATGTTTGAGTAACGTTGCATTGTATGTCTCTATTGAATAAAAAGTTTGTTTCATTGGTCGGGTGTACAAATAATAGCGGTGGGGTCATATCATTTCAATTAAAATTCAGTCCTAACTCAATATACAATATATAGTTGTTTTTTACAGTCATTAAAAATAACCCAAAAAGAAAAGATTCATAGACTAATTAACCCCAACCATTAAAGTTTAGCTTCTGTTGGTTACTTCTTTTTTAATGATATTTTTCTTGTATTTCAGGTTTTTTCGATTATAATAATCATATATATATATATAATCAATGAGCAATCTCATAACAACTTTCAATCTTCGTTGAAATTTTACCAAGCCACTCTGTAATGATGAAAAAAAATCTCTCGACTTTTCTTGCTTAGCAAAACGTCGAACAAATAACATGGATATGCGCGCGTACATAGCCATCAACAAAAAATTAAGTCATTTTAAAAGACCAGAGACCCATATTTCCTTCAACGAAAAACCACACACATACAAGCTCTCTCTCTCTCTCTCTCTCTCTATATATATATAGCGGAAGATGCGGCTACTTGAAAACCAAGCACTTGTTTGTATCCTTGAAAAGATAATAAGAATTAAATGGAGAGATTACTTTTCAATGACAATTTGTGAATTATCCGATGCACAAATATGTATTTTTAAAATTGGTTTTGATATTTATTTATCTCATCTAAAGGTTGTTTCTCCTGAGAGTTAAGTCCTATGTCAACTTAATGGGAAAAAGGAGGGAAAATTATAAATAAGAACCAAAATAATAAACCTCCTATTTCAAATATAAGGAATTTTGGCTAGAGGGATCTTGTTGGTTTAAAATATAAGAGATAAATAATGATTGTCCAATGCATTAAGGTTTTTTCTAATAATACCCCTAATTAATGTTAAAAATTTGCATATTTAAATTTTTCATAACAGAGAAATAATTAATTATGTGGGCTATCTGCCGCGTAGCGATTACATTAGGAAAGTTTGGACATTCGTATTGGGTGTAACTTTAATGGCTAACGCCCTGGAAGTTCAGGTACATTTTTTCATTCTTCAATTTTTATTTTTTTTTTAAATCTCTATCAAATATTTTTTTCATGAACAATAGAGAAAAAGAATAAAACAACGTAACCACCTAACCACCCTAACCACCCTCTGAAGGATGGGGTGAGACATCAATGGCTTGGAAGTTTTCACATAAACTTTCCCGCAACCAGCTAGGAGGACTAGGAAAAAATGTGATCCTTGGTGGCATCATAAGAGCGGTCTTGGCTAAATAATCAGCGACTTTGCTCTCTCTTGGGATTTGCTTAATACTTACATTCCACTCCCTAGATAATAATTCATGTAACTAATAATACTCCATCTTCTCCATTCGAAAGAGTTCCCTTCTCTCTTACCGAATGAACAACCTCCATAGAGTCAGTTTCAGACTCCACACCCATCTCGCACCCATACCCACACCATCTTCAACCCAAGTAAAACACTCCACAATTCTGCATCCAAACTAGACATCGGATCCAGTCTACATAAAAATCCCATTAACACCTTACCTTCATGGTTTCGAGCCACTCCCCACATCCTGACAAACCATGATGCCTACTACACGCTCCATCCACAGTAAGCTTCACACAACCCTCCATAGGTGGCCTCCACACTAGTTTCGAATGCTCAAGGGTTGCTCAGAACAGTCTTAATCATAGCAAGAGTATTCAAATATTAATTGGAGTCGTTCGTGGTTAGCTTGTAAAGATAAAAGGAAAATATCACTATCAATCGGATGTAGTTCAAACTTCAAAGTTCAAACTCTCCGTATTCAAATATTCAAACTACATATCAATTAGTGGTATACCTATGTGTGTACAGTAATAAGTATATATTTTAGTGTGTTTTGGGTTGAATAAAAAGAATATTTTTCAGTTAGTTATACATGCGTTAATCTCGTTCAAGTTTGTCATTAATTTAAAGAGAAACTTCAAAGTTTGAAATTTGGGTATCATGACATAAAATCATCATTATATCAAATCAAACTTATTATAAGCTAAATATAAGTATCATGGTTGGCTTGTGCGGATATGAAAGGAAAATATCACTATCGATCGGATGTAGTTCAAAGGTCAAACTCTCTATATTCAAATATTCAAACTTACGTTTGTATATAGATGAATTATATCTTTTTTATTTTGATACTATAGATGAATTATATCTATGTGTGTGTCAAATCAGGTTTATTTTTTAGTGTGTTTTGGGTTGAATAGAAGGAATATTTTTGAGTTAGTTATAATGCGTTAATCTTGACTAATTTTCCTAGCTATTAAGTTTACTTAAGGCCACGTAACATAAGATGAATAGGAGGATAATTATCTTTATTTGATTGATATATATATATATGAATTATATCTATTAAGTTAATTTAAAGATGTAACTTTATGGCCGAAAAAAAAAAGATGTAACTTAAAATGTATTGGAGGATCATTAGTGTATTTTCCTCTTGTAAAAGGTCAATGATTATTTTCCTCACGTAACATAAGATGAATAGGAGGATAATTTTTTTTTTAAGCACTAAAAGAATTTCCTAACCAACAATCAAAATACACAATTATCTGCCAATTGTGCTAAACCTTGTTGGTGCTCAATGGTTTTTTTAATTTATAGAGTTTTGTATTGTAACGCCCTTCATGATATCTTTATTTGTTTTGTGTTCAGGACCGGAGGAAGCAGGATAGAGATAGGTTCGAGAGGAACCAGAAAAGGCTTCGCGCCGCGGTGAGAGGCCTTCTAGTAGCCGTGTTTGGGCTGAATGTTATGGAGCCGCGACGAGATATCTGAGGCCGCGGCGAGAGTCGGGATTTTTGTTTAAATCCGGATTATTTCGGACGCTCGGAAGGAAAAGAAACGAACGAAAACGAAGGGACACCACGAGAGAGCTGAGCTAGGGTTTGATTTTTCGGCGTTCAGAGGTGACTTTCAGACCGAGGGAGCTTGGATCAAGGTTGATAAGTGTTATCTACACCTCCCTCTCCGTTTTTATTCGGTGGAAATATGGGGTTTTTGGTTTTAAGGTTGGGTTTTCAGTTTGTGATGAAATCCACCAATTGAAATAGTTTAAATGAGGTTAATAAAGTATGTTTTGGTGTTCTTATTGTTTGGATGTGTGTTTGGAAGGGCTTATGTGTGATTTGAGCTTAACCCTAGGTTGTTTTCGGTTAGAACTCTTGGGAATCCGATTTGTATATGTTTGAGTAGTATTTGAAGGGTTCCTAAGAGTTTATTGATGCATGAAAGGGGTGTTGGAACATTAGGTCAGGCCTAAAGTGGCTAAATTGTGATATTGTGATTATGGGTATATTATGTTAATGGGAGAACTATGTATTATGAAGGTTATTTGGTTAACCGTGTGGGGCTCAAGCATGTTGGTGTTCAAGAAAGCGTGTGGAACTTGCTTGAGCGTGATATTAACAACCTGAGGTAACCGGGTGTTTGTTTATGTGACACTGCTACACTGAGCACTTTTTATATCGGGTAAAATATGCTTTCTAGATTGGTTTTTGTGCAAATGTAGAAGTGACCGATGTAGAAAATTTTGTTTTTCTAGATTGGTTATTTAACCGATCTAGAAAGTATTTTCTAGATCGTTTTTTTTAAACACCCGATTTAGAAAATCATTCAAAAAAAATTATGAGCACTTTCTAGATTGGTCATAACTCATAACCAATCTAGAAAGTGCTCATAATTTTTTTTAAATATACTCACTGGATTTTATACTTATCATCCTTGTTTACACTCAAAATGGAAATCAAACTACCAAATACTAAGAACACATTATAATTTGAACCATATGTACTTTCTATGCATAAGTTACAATCTATTAAACATCATCACTGCACAAACACAAAAAGAATTGTACTAAATAGCCCAATGTCTTTCAAATTTAAAGGACTGTCATGCCTTAAATTAACCTAATAAGATTACAGCATAAAATCATCAAGACAACAAAAACTTATCATGACCAATCTCATGCTTTCTTTTGAACATAGTTGGCCAACAACATAGCTTTCATTTCAATGTCCATCCCGCACAAAGATCATAAAGAAACATCTATATCAGTTAGAGTTTTAATCTCAATGTTCTATCTTCTTGTCAATGAAAAAAATCATCATCTTTCTCAATAGTTCCCATATTTAAAGGAAAAGAATTAAATTCTGCTTTGAATTGCCACTTATCTAATCATCACTAACACCTCTTTTGTTGATATGAAACTCTTCTTTCTTTCTTTTTTGCCAGAATGAAACTCTTCCATTATAACTAATAAGAGATCCCAAAAAAATAATCAATCCCCATTCTTTTGTTTATAATAACTAACCAGATACCCTAAAGTGAGATACCACCATTATATATGTATATGAATATATAGATATATAGATATATAGATATATCTATATATCTTCCACTTTACGCAGTGCTAATAGCCTAATTTACAAAATTAAAACACCACTTATTCCACCTAAACCAAGTACTTAGCATGAAGATCAATTAGCCAACTCTAGTGAACCTAAAAGTATAACAACATACATCAAGACAAAGATCATAAATTTTTTGGTATGTGATTTACAATTGCATGGCCATGTTTCCACTCACACATTTGAAACTTATTTAGAAAGTTTGTGCAACCCAATCTAACCTTCAAAGCAAAGTGGTTTCCAGAAAATAGCTTGCCCAACGCCTTTGAATGCCTTTAATTTCCTCATCAGAAAAGGAGTCCTCATTGTCGAATATCTATAAGTTCAAAGCCTATCAAAACATGAACTCACAACGGAACAAAACTAAGTTTTGTAAGTTATATTTACCTTTTCAAATGATTCAATAATTCCTGAAGTGATGATATTAAACATATATATCATCACATAATATCCATATACTTTGTCTCCCACTTGTTTTTGACACTAAAAATAAACAAAAAATGACCAACATCATAAAAGAGTGAAAGTTTGTTGCAAACAGTCCTCAGGTTCACACTACTTACCTTTCGGTAAAACCACGAAGTCTTCTTCAGCTGATATGCATGCTGAACCTGCAGGACTTTACTCGATCCTATAGCACTAAGTTCAAATGCATGCAAGGGATTATATTACAAAGTAATAATAATAAATATCACAAAAAGATTTACATGAACACACTTACGTGTCAATCATATCCTTGAAATCATCATTTGGTGGCATCGAAGCAGAGCAGAACCAAGTTACGGCATTTTGTTAAGGGGAAATAACCATCAACTACCAATGATCCCTACAAAATAAGGAATAAATTACACAGCCACAATATCATATGAATTATAATTTTTTTCTTACCCTTGATGATATGGTGTAAGGAAACATTGCTTGTTGCCTTCTTTGAGCCTAGATCTGATGTAGGCTGATATTCCAGATGTCTTGTTACCTTGCCTTTAGATGTGTTATGGGCACATGAAACCATACTTATCACTTTTTCCTAATAAGTTGCAAAGGTGATTGAGATACCTACAATATTTAAATATGTGAGTTTTAAGAATTAAATGCTTAGACATCATCCAAAAATAACAATAAACTTACTTTACAAACAATTGCAAGATCGATATGTTCAACTTATCAGTCATGAGTAGCTCCATCACATCTCTCTGGTAAATGTAGAAGTCGTAATCCTTCATATCATCTATAATCCCTAAATCCATATGAACCTTGACAGGATTTTTTTATGTTCATTGCCACTACACATAGACGTGTTAGTGGATCCATCTGAGGTTGGGACTGCCGCATTGAAGTAGTAGTTTCCTAAATAATGAAGTAATTATTAAATAGATTACATACTATATGAAGTATGAGTAAAACACAACATAGTAATAATAGAATTACCTGGACAAGTATCTTTGGCCATAAAATAAAAGTATTTAGGGCTTCCCCTACTGTGTTCACCTCTTCACTAGGGAATGGTACTGGTGCATCTGGAACTTCAACCCATTCAACCACTACCCTCACTTGATTGTCCTTCATTTTTTGGTGATGGATGACTGAGCCCAAGTTGTAGACTTTACCATAGGCCACTAATCGCCTTTGAGGATCCTCCAGATATAGCTTACATGGTTGTCTACTATCTTGGATGGGAACACCCTCTGATGCAAGGTTAGGAATACAACTATCTTTTGTGCTTTGAACTATGGGAGAATTGGTTCCTTGGACGGATGTGTCTATCCGTGATGGTATCCCCGCTGCGCCAAATAAGGACATCACTTCATCCTTTATAGTTGCTACTTATGCTGCCACCTGCGCTGCCACCATCATTTCCATCTCATCTCGAGTCATGATTCTTGAGCCATGACGTTTAGTTGATCCAAAGTACTATTTGATACCTACTCCTCTTCCAACACCCTTGACACGGCCAGGGTGCTCCATTTTCCCCAGAGCAGTGGCCAAGATATCATTCCTTCCAACAGGAGTGAAGCTTCCCTGGGAGTACTGTTCTTGGAGAGAATCCTGTAACATACAAATAACAAACATATTTAGGGCAAGCTTAACTAAAGTCAAATAATAAATTTGATTAGTCCTAAATTACTTACAATCTTCTCAGCAACCGCACAAGCCTCCTCAGTGACATACTCTCCTTCCTTTGTTTGCCGCGCAAGCTTCCATTTCTCAGCGCGAGTGGGTGGAGATAGAGGAGAAGTCATAGTGGATGAGTCACCTTGACCATCTTGACGCTCCTTCAATTTTTTTTTCATAATTTTTTCTTCAAGCAAGTCATAACCCCCACGTGACAATCTATGGGGGTAAACATTTTTCGCCTGTAACTCTTGAGGTTTTTGTCTTTTCTCCTATTAATAGTAAGTAAATAAAATCAATAATGAATAAAACCATTTCATTTTCACATTCTTGGTTTACTAACCTGTAATTTTTTATCCAAAGGACTTTCAACAAATTTATGCCAAGTCTCTTCTTCAAGAAATTGATAATCCTCACAAGGATTTACTCCCTTCAGCTTACCGAACACATATCTACTAGTAAGGCTGGTCTTAAAGGCCTTCCATCGCTCCCCTGCATATTGAATCAACTTTGTCCTCAACAATTGATTGGGAGGAACATCATAAGTGAGCTACAACACACACATATAGAAAGAAGTTAGTGATATAATAGTATTGATAAATATAATAGCTAATATAGTGATATACCGTGATAGTTTCCCAAATATGATCCTTCACCTTGTTGGATACATCTTCCCACTCATTCTTTAAAATGCTCACCTTACTTTGTCCTAAAAGGGCAAAAAAAACTTTTAAACCTCTTCCTATTAGGCCCAATTGGATTCCAACTCTCATCAAATTCAATATGTATCCTTTGTTCACCACCATGACCGAGGGTTAATTCCTTTAAACGTGTGCCACGTCTGCCCCTTTTACATGTAGATTGACAAGCTTGGCCACTTTGAGTATCATTATGAGTAGACTGGTCACTAGAACGATTCTCCATGTGCCTGTTTAGACAATATGATAATAAGGTAAGCATATTAAAGATAATTAAAGTATGAAATAAGATAAGTAACAAACAAAATTCAAACTTAATTTTTATAAACTGTTATATAAACTATGAAATAAGATAAGTAATAACTTAACTCAATCTTGTGGCATGTATTTCATCTACTTCATCTTCTTCATTTAGTTCAGGTAGCCTCGATAAGAAAGAAGGAGTCTCACAAATATTGAAATTTGATTCATCATTCTCATGACCAACAATCACCCTTTTCCCTTGTAGAACCACTGACCACCTTTTATCTGTCGGATCAGTGACGTAAAACACTTGTTTCGGTTGGTATGCCATGATAAAAGGCTCCTCCTTATAACCTACCCTATTAAGATCCACCAATGTAAATCCTAACTTATCTATTTGGACACCATTATTACTATCAATCCACTTACATTTGAAAACAGGTACTTTAAATTTTGTATAGTCTATCTCCCAAATCTCTTCAATAACTCCAAAATAAGATATGGCTGCTAATACTGGGTTTTTATCTTTCGAACTTGAAAAATGCATTGACTCTGCTACTACCATAACCCCACTATTTTACATAGTACTCTTGTCATCTTGGGCCTTTGTGTAGAAGGAATACCCATTGATGTCATAACCACTCCAACATACAACATCAAAGTGTGGCCCATCGGCTAACCATCTTATTGTATCAGATACATTATCATCATTTATAACATGTTCATTGAACCATGATCTGAAAGTCTTGTTGTGCTCATTCACTAACCATTTATCATTCTTCCGAGGGTTTTTTTCTCTTATAATGCTTTTATGGGTAGCCAAGTAAGACTGAACTTCATCAGTGTTATTCAAAATGTATATATGTGCTTGTAGTACTTCTTCACGACCCATGCTTTTCACTCTTAACCCCTGTGTACCCTTACCAGCACCTCCTCCCTCATGGCGAGACTTTGGAAGTCCAACAACTTCAGCTTCTATTAAGTATTCAGTACAAAATTCAACTGCTTCTTTAGTAACATATCTTTCAACAATTGATGCTTCAGGCCGATGTGGATTCTTCACATACCCCTTTAAGATTTTCATGTATTGCTCAAATGGGTACATCCATCGTAAATAACTAGGACCACACAACCTTATCTCCCTCACTAAATGGACCATTAAATGTATCATGATATCGAAAAAGGAAGGTGGAAAGTACATCTCAAGTTGACACAAGATAATAGCAGCATCATTTTCCAATTCATCTAATTCCTGAGGGTCAATTACTTTGCTACATATGGCATTGAAGAAAAAGCATAGCCTTGTTATAGTATGTCTCAATTTTTTTGGCAATATGTCGCGAATAGCCACTGATAATAGTTGTTGTATCAAGACATGACAATCATGAGACTTAAGCCGATTAATTTCAAATCTTTCATTGACACAAGCCTTTTAACATTCGAAGAATACCCTTGGGGCAATTTGACACCATGTAAACACTCACAAAAACTTCTTCTCTCATTTTTGGACAATGTATGACAAGCTGGGGGCAAATAAGTCCTCTTACCTACTAGTTGCGGAGCTAACACTTGTCGTATTCCCATTACAACCATATCATTTCTCGCATTCGCACAATCCTTAGTCTTGCCTTGTATATTAAGAAGCATTCCGATAAGACTATCACACATTTTTCTCCACATGCATCACATCAATACTATGCTGGACCTTAAGACTTCGCCAATATGGAAGATCATAGAAGATAGAACTCTTTTTCCATAAATTTTTTTCAGTTGCAAGTTTCTGAGTCTTTCCAAAGATAACATTAATGTCTTTCATCCGTTGATAAACTTGCTCTGCATTTAATGCCTTGGGAGTATCTTCATACTCTTGTAAGCCATTGAAAGCTTTTTTAAATCTACGATATGGGTGGTTCTGTCAAAGAAATCTCCGATGAGCAAGGTAAACTGTCTTCTTTCTATACTTAAGTTGATGATAGTGTGTGCCTTCTTGACATATAGGGCATGCCTTATGCCCCTTAACACTATACCCAGACAAGTTTCCATATGCGGGAAAATCATTTATCGTGCAAAAGATCATGGCACGCATCTTAAAAGTCTCCTTGTAAAATGCATCAAACACATCCACACCTTCCTCCCACAGCATTTTTAAGTCTGTAATCAAAGGTCCCAAGGAAACATCTATGTCATTTCCTAGTTGTTTTGGGGCCAAAATTATCATTAACAACATGATGTACTTGCGTTTCATACATAACCAAGGAGGTAGATTGTAAATCACCAAAAGAACAGGCCATGAACTATGTTTACTGCTCATGTTACCATAAGGGTTCATTCCGTCCGTACACAGTCCAAGCCTAAGGTTTCTTGACTCACCACCAAAGTCAGGAAACAATTGGTCGATAACCTTCCATTGAGGGGAATCAGCCGGATGTCGAAGCTTTCCGTCAGAAACCCTTTCATCTGCATGCCATCTTAAGTTCTTTACATCCTTTGCATTAGCAAACAAGCGCTTGAACCTTGGTGTTATTGGAAGATACCATAACACCTTAATAGGAGGCCCCTTAATGTTCATATCACAATTAGAATCACCATCCTCATTCACTTTGTAGTGTGATGCCCCACATTTTGGACACACATGTAACCCTTCATACTCATTTCTATACAATATGCAGTCATTCGGGCAAGCATGTATCTTTTTATACTCCATACCCATTAGGCATAATATTTTCTTTGCCTCATAGTTACGATCCGGTAGTTCATTACCTTCTGGAAGCATGATTTTCAACAATTCAAGCAAATTCGTGAAACTCTTATCACTCCACCCATGTTTCACTTTCAAGTTAACCAATCTTAATACAGCTGATAACCGTGTAAATTAAGTACATCCCAGGTACAAAGGCTTCTTTGCGTCACTACACAAGCTATCATATATATGTGCTCGCTCAAAGGCTTCTACTCCAACATCACGAATCATGTCCTCTAGTCGATCATCTATATCTAGATCAACTTCCCCCTTTTGGCAGTCACTAGACATTTCAAATTCACCATGCCATGTCCATCGTGTATATCTCTTGTTAAACCCATAACAAATTACATGATCTCTAATTTCCGCAACACTCAGTCGCCTCTCGTTCAAACATTTGATACAAGGGCAATAAAACCTTCCATTATTGTCAGGAACATTTCTTCTAGCAAATTCCAGAAACATTTCTAGCCCATTCTCATATTCAGCACTCGTTCGTCTAGCGTTTATCCAACTACGATCCATGACCACCTAGAGGAGATTAGAGTATATTATAAACAACTCTACACCTTGCACAACATAGATTAAATTGATTTTGAACTAACAAGTATGTCTAAAATTGTGTATAAGTCTGCTAGTTTATAAAACACATCTTAAATCCATGAACATCTATATTTAGAACCAACAAAAAAAGTGAGAATATAGTATTTCACAAAACAAGTTCAAAAATTCAAACATAAGACATATAAAATGCTCATTGAAACAATTAAAACAATACTCTTATCCTATAGGTTGCATATAAAGTTTGCAAAGTCTCTACTAAAAGTTTGACCTCTAATAATTTTACAATAAAAGACTAATTATCATAAATCAATCATAGCCCTCCAATAGTTTTACTAACATAGGAATTATTAATAGCAACTAGATATGTATTGAGAAATTAAACTTACAGGAATTTCAAATTTGGTAATTGTGATAAAAAATTTAGGCACTACTGTAATCAGTTTGTTGTATGATAAATCCCTACAAAAGAGTTATCATTTAGAGGAGCATAGTGCAAATTTTATAAGTTGACAACCTTTCAAGCCAAATAATATGGATAGAAAATTAAACTTAAAAGGCATGTCTTGAAATGAATTAAAACTTACAAGGACTGTAGTTTTGTGAATCTTGAAAATGAAGCATCTATATGCCTTGTTAGTCACCAAGAGCACCAGAGCTATGTGCAAACTTCAAGGCATGCTTATCATATATAAGCTAAGTTGACTAGTATAAAAGATATGTGTGTCATACAAAGGGGAGGTATAAGGGGTGTGTCACCATCTGCATATGAAAGTAGCAGAGTCCATAGACTCACAAGTTGTGTGTGTATGTGTGTGTGTGTTTTGTTTGAAAAGGGGGGGTTTTGGGGCCTATATATGTATTTAAACTACTTCCAAGTTGTATAAGCTTTTTTCTTTCTATATTATAATATTGTATAAGTATTATTATAATATATAATTATTAATAATAATAAATTCATTTAACAAATAATATGAAAAAATAATATTAATTGACTATTTTAAATTTAAAATATAATTATAGATGAATATTAACTTATTTAGATTTTAATATTAGATTATGAAACTTATTAATATTATTTTTAATTTTTTGTATAATATATAAAATTAAAATATTATCAAATTTATTACCATTAATTTAATTTCAATTGAACCATTTAATTTTAAACTGCTGCTTTGATAGATTTAATATCTGGTCCGATTTTTTGAGCCGTACATGTTTGAATTTTTCTTCTTCCGCATGTACCGATAGTAAAGTGCGTTGAGAGTCTCTGGTGCACACGAAAAAAGATACTCTAGTGCTTCATTGGTACTAGGGAATACCTTTAAAACAGCATCTGCATAGTGTCGTTTAATCTTTTAAGCTAACCATTGCTTACAGCTTTCCTTTGATCCTGCAAAATCATAATCAAAGAGCATCAAGTTCATTGTTATAGACCCTTAAAAGACAATACATCCATCTTCAAAATTATTTGTTTGGGTCCCCAGTCCTATTATAAATTTGATGTTTGCATATTATGGTTTAGAGTGCCAATTTATAACATGACGTCCCTTATTCCCAATTTGTAACCATAAAATTAGCATATTATGGTTTAGAGTGCCTATGGGGAAGCATAACCAATTAAGCAAGCGAAATGGTTTGGAGTGACCATATATTATAATAAACTGAGGCGTTCAATCTTTGTTACCAAAATCAAATGAGATATACAAATAATTTAAAAAAAATGGTTTTAGTGGTGGCAAATCACCTCCAAACATAAGCTATTAATTAATTGTCATACTGTTATTCTATATTTTTTTTTTGGGTAAGAAGGATGTTATATTGATATATAAAAGTAAAAGAAACATCAACCCAAAGTCCTAGAGCTGTACAATACAAAAGAAAAGGGATACAAACTATGGAGCTGAAACTTTAATATCAAAAGTAAGAGAAGATTGGTGGATGGAAACTTTGTCTTGTTGAAGTAGCTAACCCTTCTTGTAACAAATTATGGTAAGAGGGTACTAAACTGGTTGGTCTATAATTTTTGAAATAAGATGGACATCAGAGAGCTTCTGAGCAGCTTCTTATCTTTCCTTCTGAAACCTGCCTTTCAATTCTCCATCTGTAGAAATAATGACTTCCAAAATCTACAAAAAAAAAAAACATCCAGGAGTCACTAACACTCTTCTTATTTAACAGCCCCAGTATACCAATTATGTGATAAACTCTTTGAGATTGAAAGAATCTGAGTTATTGATATGACCTTTACTTGTGGCAATTATAAATAAGAAACATCTTTTCTGTTTTTGCAATTACAAATAAAAGATTAGGGGAACATCCTTTGAAAAACACATAATTTCTATGTTGCCCAGTAGAGTAAATCAACAAAAGAATGCTGCTACAAGTGTCAGCATTGCTGGCTATATATTGAAACCATTATTATCAATGAAGTTCAACAACTATTCATTCAAATCTCCAATATTTATAATATGACAGATTTGAACCAAAGATTGAAAGCAAGATTTGATGTTTGATTCACTTGAAACTATTTAATCCTAAACATAAAAAACATTAATCTTGATGGCTAGTAAGAATTTTTTTTTGGCTTTTAAGGTGTAGTTTAAGCATAGGAAACTGTAATATAAAAAATGGTGTGCTGGTAGATTAGATTAAAATCATTAAACTTCTATATCAGCAAAGTTGTGATGTACTTAGCTTCACAACTGCATCAACGAAGCAGATGGATTTGAAATTCAGACCAATATGATAAAAAGATTTCTACCATAACTTACTGGTTTTTACTTTCTACTATATACTACTTGTAGGTCAGTTCATCTATTTGCTTGACCATTTCGAAGAAACTTCCACTGAGAGCTCAACAAAGATGATTGTTTGAACATGAAAATCAGTGATATGGTTCAACTAGGGAACCTCGAATCTTTTATTAGAATCAATAATAAAGGAAGCAGAAGCTAGCTAGGGAGGTAGCACTGCTTTTGGAACTTGACATTAAGACATCTTAAAGGGTTTCGTGGTGTAGAATGACTCAAAGTACTAGGATTTCCATTTGTGGTAATTTGGCATATGAGGTGTTACAATATAATAATTCCTCGTATTCAATGTGGGTTTTCACACACAGAGTTGCGTATCACTACAGCACATGCCCTTTAAAAAAGGCATGCATACAACATAATTGGAGAGCAAAATGTGCAGAAAATACCTGGCATCATCTTTACGGCTAGAACAGAGTCCTACTTGCTTAGTGGGAGGAATGACCATATGCCAAAGTCTTCATTTTTGAATTGGACAAGTCGTCAAACACATTACAGTCAATATCTCCCACACTGCATGTGATGAAGATGGTTAAGTGCACGGTTATGATTTCTGGAGCGTTACCTAAAGCAATCAAGAAAGTACCTTTCTATTGATAATCTATGCCTAACCAAATTTGATATCAGATATGGCAAGCGGGGTTGGCGGAAGTAACCTGCGATTGGTCATACAAAAGTATAGTGATTATTGATGGTGATTAAGGAAACCTATAAGATTAGGTTTGGCCGATTGCAATAGTAATATTCCATAGAAAGAATTGCATTTGTACACTCAGAACAAACAACAGCCCAAACAAAATGCCTACAAAGATGTGAAAATTAAAGCCATTGGTCCCCAATCTGCACCGATAAAACAAGAAGAAGCCACATTATTGAACTCTCAACCTTAATTTTCCTTCGTTCTGGACATGACCCGAAAATGAATAGGAAATGCATGTACGGAAAATTTCATTCCCAAACCTGAAATCTGACTTTGAGTAAGGAACAGGTCCGAGTTCAAGGCATTAGTTGCACAGGCGAAAACTGAATCGCTATAGCAAGTCCGAGTTCAAGGCTTCTGGTGCAGAGCTTGGACTAACGAACAAAGGACTTTTCGAAGACAAGACTAGGAGCAGAGGAGCAGACAAGATGAAGAGCAGAGCCGTGAAGGGAAGGAATGATTGAAGAAGGCTGAAGGACGAGCTGCAGAGAAAAGAACAAAGGGAGTGGGGATCGAGTGGTGAGGGTCAAAGGCGAGGAGGAAGTCGCGCGAGTTCAGTGAGGAATGACAGCAGAAAAGAAAATGGGTAAGGGGAGGTGAAATTAGGTCAACTTTTTAAATTGGGTATTTTAAACCACCGGTCTAGAAAGTTAAATTTACAATACTTATTTACAAAATTGCCACCGGGTTATTTTTTAAATCGGTTATTTAAATAATCGATCTAGATTACTGATATAGAAATGATATTTTGTACTAGTGTGGTTTTATACGATAGTACGGATAGTTGTGTATATATGCATGTCTTTTTCATACCACGATATTGATGTATATGCGTGTATTGTTTTTCTATATATATCGTGGTATGTGTATAGTAGATGATGTTTATGAGTATTGTGATGAGATATGTGATGAGGACATTGAGGTTTTATGATATAATGATTATGACGATACATTAGCATCACCACAAGTTATTGTTACATTGAGATGTGTGATGGATGCACTGGTGATGATATGATGACGTATGATATATGATGATAAATAAATTGTTGGGGAGAATAAGGTTGGAGTATGTGATATATGTACATGTTAGGGAGGATAAGGGTGGATTGTATATGTTAGGGAGGATAAGGTTGGAATGTATATGTTATGGAAGATAAGGATGGGTTATATGTATATGTGTGTCAGGGAGGATAAGGATGGAAGTTCCGGAGAGGATGACATGCATACCATGCATTTTACGTTGCATTCATATGTTATATGATTCATATTTGTATATATATATATATGTTTATGTGTTATTGATCCTGTTAGCAAAGCTGACTTCCCAAGAGGGGGGTGAATTGGGAAGATTGAAATTTTTCTGCATAAAGTGAAATGGGTGAAGATAGCACAGTGTAATGGAAGCAACGTATAAAACAGAGCAAGTTGAAAAGTAAAGATAGGAAGTAGAAGACTTAGTAATTTATCCTGGTTCGGTCTATCCACTTGACCTACGTCCAGTCCTCAAGGTAACTCTTGAGATTTTTTCACTATACAGCAAGAATTCAACGGACTTCTTGCTAATGCCACAGTACAACGAGTATGCTCTGTTTCTGGAGCTTTCTCAATCTCTCTAAGCACTTCTACAATGTGCTCCCCAATCCCCTTGTGATTTCCCCTCACAAGTAAATCTATCTTCCAGATGAAGAGTAGATTGTTTACAAAGATATAACTCTCTTGAATAGAGTAGATATGAAGGTTGAAGTACAGATATTGAAGTTAAGAGGGTAAAAGCTTTTTTTGAGAAATTGATTTGGCAGAGATTCAGTATATACAAGTTTTATTTGTTCCCCACAACTTCAAATGATGTTATATTTATAGGTTTAGGTCTCAAATGTCCGTTAGAGACAAAATCTATCCGTTGGGAAAGTTATCCAACAGTTACTCTGAAAAACTATCCGTTTACCAACCGCATTTAATGTTTCTGACATACTGAAATTCAAATTTTGGTTGGCCAACAGACGAATTTTGAAGGAACCGAAGGTTAAAGCTTTCAACGTTACAGCACGAAGTTCGTCTGTTCATGAAGTGAAATTCGAATTTTGAAACTTACAAAACATTTTCACAATGTGACATACGAATTTTCAAGAGGAAAGTTTTTCGGTTAAGTGTGAACAGTGTTTTCAATTTTCTACAGTGCCATCGAAATTCGAATTTTGGAAGCCCAAAATTCTTCTGTCTATAGAACGTTCAAAGAGGCACAGTAGTTCACTTTCTTCGAAATTCGAATTTTGAAGTAGTGAAGTTCGTCTGTCAGAGAGATTCTTTTCAGACTAACTTCAACATTCGAAGTTACAAAGCTCTGTCATTCGTATGTCAATATTTCATTCCAACAGACTCACAAACTTAGCTTCTGAAATTCGAATTTTAATGTTCAAAGTTCATCTGACAGAAAGCAGTTTTGAAAATTAAATTATTCTTGATCTCAGATGAACTTTAACATTGTTTCAGATGAATTTCTTCCATTTTCATAAGTTGTGATTTGTCTGAAATTCGAATTTTGAAGACTCAAAGTTCGTCTGTTTCAAAGAAGCTCCTTTCAGACTTATATGAAAATTCGAATGTTGGAAAGTCAAAGTTCGTCTGTCAGTGAAAAGCTTCTTTCAGTCTTTGATGGAAATTCAAATTTTGGATAATCAAAATTCGTCTGACAGAAAGACAACTCTTCAGACTTATTCAGTTTTGACTCAAAATTCGAATTTGCAAAGGCAAAGTTCGAATTTCCAATATGATAGTTCATTTTAAACTTTCAAACTTCGTCTGTTTGTGGGTATTTTTCAAATAAGTCAAGATTTAACACACAATCAAGGTTTAAAAATATCTTTTCTTAAAATCAAAAACTTTTACCCTCATTTGAACATAACAAAAGATCCTACTGAAGATCTAGCAGCTAATACTCAGAAATTCTTCACTTGAAGCACTTTGATCTCCTTTGATATCTTCAATCCAAGCTTTTGGATGTTAGTTTGGAATCATCAAAACTCTTGATTCAACATTCTCCCCCTTTTTGATGATGACAAAACAACTTACAAACTGGATTAGTACTTGGGTTTGCTTTTACAAGCTCCCCCTCAACATATGCATTATGTTTCAAAAGATATCATATACAGCAGATTAAGTGAAGATATTTAAAGAGTAATATGCACAAAACATTGCAACAAAGAAATCCATTCATTTAATTAAGAGTTGCTATACAAGAGCCAAATTAATCAAAGTTCCAATATTCAAACATTCAAAACAGCAACAGAAACACAAAACACTACAAGAGGACACAAGCCTAATTTCTAAGGAAATCTTCAATCATTTCTTCTTGGGCTTGGTCTTCTTGCTATACGTTTTCCCTTTCCCAGATTGCTCAGCAGCAGCAGACTTTCCACTTTGCCCAGTCTTGTCCCCGTTTTTGGCATCATCAGGAAGGCCAACAAAATCAGCAGGAGGAGGGATCTGAGAAATAGGAATAGCTTGAAGTGGGACAGGAGCAAAAGGGATTTCTGGTTCCACAGGAGACTCAGTGCTTGGTTCCTCATCAGAGATTTACAGAAGTTCTTGCATTGCCTGCCTGGAAAGAGCTAACTGAGCTCTCTGTTCCTCTGAAAGCCCATAAGCAGCAAGAGAGAAAGTGGTTGATTGATCAAGACGAAACATTTCCTCAAGCCTTCTTCTTTGTTCTTGTAGGAGAGCATTGTGAGCAATGGCCTCATAATCAACAACAGGCACAATGCTTCTCTCTTCATTGCTTGCTCCCTCCTGCATAGAAGAGGTTGAGATAGCTGCAACCAGTCTTTCAACTTGCTCAGATTCTTGAATAGACAGAATTGAATCCTGAGCATCTTCTTGCATAAGCTCATGAGGGCTTGCTCCTTGAAGTCCTTCTTCTTCCAATCCATAGTCCAAGGGTGGACCAGGACTTGGTGTCCTCATTGTATCAGCACCATCTATATCATCATCATGGTCAGAGGAGGCAATCTCGAAGGGGCTTGGAGGCTCAGGAGTTGGAGAGTGGACAGGCACAGATGACCCTGGTTGAGGCGGAGTTGAAGTGGCAGGAATTGCATTTATGATCTCTTCATAAGCATCAGCCACCACCTTCATGTTTACAGCCAACTATTAGATCTGATCTTGCAGATAAGCAAATTTGGCATTTTGCTCATCTCTGATGCTGAGGATAAGTGTAGACAGGATATCATACAACTCAGTGATCTTGGTTGGCTTAGCCCGTGAGGAGGGAGTGGAAGGAATGTGAGTGGGCTTTGAGGGAGATGGGATAGGCACAGAGGGCTGAGTGGTAGGTCTGGCAGGAGCCTCAGAAGTACCCTCTTGCTGTAGGGAGGCACTTTCAATAAAGAAGAGATCTTCAGTTCTTCCTGCTCCCTTTCCAACCCATCTTCCTTCATCTCTTTCAATGCCCATCCTTTGCAGTTCTTCCTCCTTGAATATTTCAGTGGGCTTGCCCTTCCCTTTCTCAATATGCTGAATTCTGGCATACTGCAGAATTCTGGAGATAATAGCAGCATAGGGAAGTATTGAGTCCTTCCTCTGATCTCTAGCCTTGATCATGCGTTGGAGTATGATGTTTCCCATGTTGATCAGCTTTCCACGCATGATTGCAGCCATGACATGTGCTTCTGCCCTTGTTATCAGATTGAAGCCGCCTCCTTTGTTGAATATAATCTGGACACTACGTAGTGTAGGATTCTCACTTGAACACCGAGGTCTGTGGGCTTCAACAGGTTTATGGATGGCCAATTTTCCCTCCTTCTGAACAATGTGCTCAGAATAGTACTCTCCTTATAGTTCAGATAGGGACCACCTTCTTCATCAGCCATATTTGCCTCATCCATGTACCCAAAGGCATTGATATCAATCTCGAGTCCATCTTGCCCAGGTATCTCCAGTACCTCATTGAATGTCTCATCAGTAAGCCAAATGGTCCTAGACCTTAGATTGACTGCCCACTTCTTCTTCTTACTGTTGTATTTTAAAGAAGCGTACCATGACTTCACCACCTCATCATCATATCTTTCTAATACTTCCAACAGATTCTTGTATCTCATCATCCATATACCAGCATCAAAATTATTTGAGATCAAGAAATCTTCCAAATTTACACAATATGGCTTGATTACCTTCTTGTTGGCAAATTTGGTGGAGAATTCTTCTTGAATCTGTGGAGTGCTCCATAATGGCAATGTGGTAAGCTCGTACTCTCCAGATTGAGTACTGAAGGATGAAGTGGAAGCAACAGCAGCAGCTTCTGAAGAAACTGGAACCGAAGGGTCTGCACTTTTCGGTGATGAGGGTCCATCTTTTCTGAGAATCTGCTTTGGATGCAGTCTTTTGGCATTTGGTGGGAATTGCCTTACTAGATTCGGCTTTTCTCTTTGATTTTTCTCCTTCCTTCAAAGCATATTGTGATTTAACATTTCTCTTTGGTCGGGCTTCAGCCTTCCCAGCATCAGGATTTTTGACTCTTGCCATTTTTCGGACGAATGTTGCAGAATGTGGCTTAGAATGGGTTTAAAGGATGCGAAAGGAAGTTTAATCGGTGGGAAATGGCAGTTTTTGGTCAGAATTGAAGGGACTTGATGAGAGAATTGAAACAGACTCAGAGGAGTTAAGAATAGAGTTGCGTTTGTTCAAGAGAAAACCGTCGGATTTAACGTAAGTAACCGTCTGACAGATGAATTTTGAGAGGCCAAATTCAAACTTCGGGCAGTTACAAGTTAAACTGTTCAGCAAAGCTTACTGACAGATGAATTTTCTTTTGAAAGTTCGTCTAACAGTGGCTTGGATTAAGCAATACAAGCACAACAGACGAATTTTGTACTAACAAAGTTCGAATGTTGAAGAGAAAATAGTAGGTAACAGACAAGACATCAACCAATAGATGAATTAAGCAAGCAGAACTTCATCTTTCAAGCATTCAACATGAAGAACATGATTCAACAGACGAATTTTGAACTGAAAATTCGCATTTTTCAACTTTTGTAAAGGTTGTCCAACATTCGTATTTTAAGAAGTGATAATTCGTACAACAGTGATGGACAAACATAACTTTGAAATTTTTATTTTTGAAAATTCGAACTTCAAAGATCCAACAGACGAATTTCGAGGCATCACCGAGAACTGTTCCAAGGCTAATAGGCCGAAGTTCGTCTATTGGTCAACTAAAATTCGAATGTTGACCATGTTGACTAGTTCAAAAACACAGTTTATGAGGCAAAATACATCTAACACACATTAAAATTTGAATTTCATTTTATAAAAACTTACAGAGTGGATCCAAAAGTCAGAATTTTCATCATTTACTTCACTTTCTGGTTGTTCCATTCTGATGTGCTCCAATCTTCAAGTTTATTGCCATTAAATCTTGTGAGGAGCACCCGCAGCCAATTCTCTCCTTATTTTGCAATGCCTGTCTTCTGATAGAGCCTTTGTGAGTATATCAGCAACTTGATTCTCTGTTGGAATGTACTCCAGCTTAACTTCTCCTTTCAGAACATGATCCCTTATGAAGTGGTGCCTAACTTCAATATGTTTCGTCCTTGAATGCATGACAGGATTCTTGGTGATATTTATGGCACTTTGGTTGTCACATATGATTGGTATCTCTTTCTTTTAACCTCAAGATCTTCAAGCTGCTGCTTCATCCAGATGACTTGGGCACAACAGCTTCCAGCTGCAACATACTCAGCTTCTGCAGTGGATAGGGCCACACTGTTTTGCTTTTTGCTGAACCATGAAACCAGGGATCCTCCAAGAAACTGACAAGTTCCATTTGTGCTTTTTCTGTCAGTTTTGGATCCTGCAAAATCAGCATCAGTGTATCCTTTGAGATCTTCTCCATTGCCCTTTGGATACCAGAGACCCATCTATGATGTTCCAATAAGATATCTAAAAATTCTCTTCACAGCTGTTGCATAGGTTTCCTTGGGACATGATTGGAACCTGGCACACATACAGACACTGAACATAATGTCAAGTCTGCTGGCAGTTAAGTATAGCAGGGATCCAATCATTCTCCTGTACTGAGTAATATCAAACATCTTCCCATTCTCATCCATGTCTAGTTTGGTTGCAGTAGCCATAGGTGTTCCCATTGGCTTGGCATTCTCCATTCGAAACTTCTTTAGCAGCTCCTTTAGATACTTGGATTGACTGAGAAAGATACCATCATCAAGCTGTCTGATTTGCAGTCCAAGGAAGAAGTTAAGTTCACCCATCATGGACATCTCGAATTCTCCCTGCATTAACTCAGAAAATTTATTGCAAAGAGTTTCATGAATAGCACCGAAAATAATATCATCAACATAGATTTGAACAATTAGTAAATCTTTATTTTCTTTCTTAGTGAATAAATTTGTGTCAACTTTGCCTCTATTGAACCCCTTTTTTCAATTAGGAAATTGCTCAGTCTCTCATACCATGCTCTAGGGGCTTGTTTTAAACCATAAAGAGCTTTCTTCAGTTTATAAACATGGTTTAGTTTTGTAGAATCCTCAAAACCTGGAGGTTGATCTACATAAACTTCTTCCATGATATATCAATTTAGAAAGGCACTCTTTACATCCATTTGATATAGTAAAATATTTTTCATGCATGCATATGCTAGCAGTATTCTTATAGCTTCTAATCTAGCTACTGGTGCAAAGGTTTCTTCAAAATCAATACCTTCTTCCTGATTATACCCTTTAGCAACCAATCTAGCCTTGTTTCTTATTATTGTTCCAGATTCATCAAGTTTATTTCTAAAAACCTATTTGGTACCAATGACAGGATGATTTTTGGGCCTAGGCACTAAATCCCAAACATGATTTCTTTCAAACTGATTTAGATCATCTTGCATAGCTAAAATCCAGTAATCATCAGTTAAGGCTTCTTCAGCACATTTAGGTTCAGTTTGAGAAATGAAAGCGCAGTTGAGCATTTGATCCCTTAAATGTTTTCTGGTTTTGACTCTCTCTTGAACATTTCCTATTACTTGATCAACAGGATGATTCCTTTGATATCTCCAAGCTCTAGGGAGTTCTTAAGATGTTTATTCATTAATTTCTTCATCAAACTCTTGCTCCTGGATATCTTCCTCTGTGTTAACAGATTCAGATATCTTTGGAGGTTTAGTTTTACTTTTATCAGAAATGCCCTGTTTTTCAAAGTTAAAAGCAAGATCATCCTCATTGGTAACATGTTTTGAAACAGTTTCATTTTCAATGAAAACCACATGTACAGATTCTTCTACCACATTTGATCTTTTATTATAAACTTTATATGCCTTACTCCTACTAGAATAGCCCAGAAATATACCTTCATCGGATTTGGCATCAAACTTACCCAGATTTTCTTTCCCATTGTTGTGAATGAAGCATTTGCATCCGAACATATGGAGATGGGACAGATTTGACTTTCTTCCCTTGTAAAGCTCGTATGGAGTCTTCCTAAGGATTGGTCTAATGTAGGCTCTATTTATGATGTAGCTTGCTGTATTCACTGCATCAGCCTAAAACACTTGAGAGAGTTCCTTTTCATTCAGCATAGCTATGGCCATTTCTCCAATAGTTTTGTTCTTCCTTTCTACTACCCCATTCTAATGAGGAGTCCTTGGAGCTGAGAAGTTGTCGTCAATCCCATGCTCATTGCAGTATTCCAGGAAGTATGCATTTTCGAACTCTCCTCCATGATTTGACCTAATTGACACAATAGAAATACCTTTCTCATTTTGCACTTTCTTAGCTAAGGTTACAAATGCATCAAAGGTATCACTTTTAGAGGAAAGAAATAATGTCCAAGTGAATCTAGAATAGTCATCTACAATTACAAGCACATACAGGTTACCACTAAGACTTTTCACCCTAGATGGTCCAATTAAGTCCATATGCAGCAATTCAAGTGGTCTAGTTGTGGTAACTACATTTTTAGATTTAAAAGATGATTTATTTTGTTTCCCTCTTATGCATGCATCACATTCTTTGTCCTTTTCAAAAGATATTTTTGGCAGGCCAGTTACTAGCTCATTCTTGATCAGTTTAGACAATTGATTCATGTTAACATGAGCTAATCTCCTATGCCATAACCAACTATCATTATCCTGGCTAATTAGACATACAGAATCCAAGGGAGGAAGTTCATCAAGATCAATAGTATAACAATTACCATCCCTTTGAGCTTTGAGGATTACTTTGTGGTCACTTTTTCTGATGACCAGGCAAAATTTTGAGTCAAACAGCACCCAATTTCCTTTATCACAGGTCTGACTCACGCTCAGCAAATTGTGGTTGAGGCCAATCACAAACAGCACCTCTTCAATGGATGTTTTCGGATTTTTGCCCACAATGTCAATGCCAACAATTTTGCCATATTGATCACCTCCAAAGGTCACCTTTCCTCCTTTCTTGTCTCTAAGGGTGATGAACTTCTCCTTATCACCAGTCATGTGATTTGAGCAGGCACTGTCCATATATCATTTGTTGCTTTTCTTAGCTTTGAGACAGACCTCTTCCTCTTGATCACTGCTGCATGAGGGTTCGGCTTCTTCAGAATCAAGTGCCATCAGGCAGATGTTGGCAATCTCATCCTCATCCTCATCCTCCTCATCTAAGTTGTTGTCTCATATTGATGAGATATAGGCTTTCTTCTTCTTCCCTTTGTCAGCAGCTTTCTTATCCTTTTCTTGCTTTTTGAGGAATTGAGGACAATCTCATTTGATGTGTCCCTGCTTCTTGCATTCATAGCAAGTCACAGGCTCTTTTCCCTTTCTCTTGCTTTCACCAGCTGCTCCCTTCTTGAAGAATTTCTTGTTCTTCTTCTTGTTGTAGAATCTTCCGAATTTTCTGACCATCATAGCCAGAGTTTCTTCATCCAGCTCATCTCCTTCGTTAGATTCTTCTTCCTTTTCATCAGCAGCTTTGAGGGCAAGGCCTTTCTTCTTTCTGTCCAGCCCAGCTTCCTTGAGAGCTTTGATTTTTCCTTCATACTCCTCAAGGCTGCCAAAGAGAGCTATGACAGAGGCCATTGATTCTCCTATGGCTTCCTCTATTGCTGTCACCTTGGGCTGCCATTCCAGAGGGAGAGCTCTCAGTATCTTTCTTACTTTTTCAGACTGAATGTATTCCTTTCCCAGGCTCTTCAATTGATTCACAATGAGAGTGAATCTCTTTTGGAGCTCCTTTACAGTTTCTCCTTCAGCCATTCTGAAGCTTTCATACTCTCCAATGCATGTGTTCATTCTGTTTTCCCTGACCCCAGTTGTTCCTTCATATGCAATCTGCAGAGTGTCCCACATCCCTTTTGCAGTGGAGCATTATGAGACTCTGTAGAATTCGTCCTGATTCAGGGCACTGACTAAACAATGCTTTGCTTTGAAATTTAGCAGGACTCTCCTTCTGTCTTCCTCATTTCACTCTGCTTCTAGCTTCTCTTTGTGTCTTCCATCTTTAGTTAGAGTCATTGGAATGAAATCTCCTTTCTCAATGACTGGCCATATATTAAGATCAATTGATTAGAGGTAAATCTGCATCCTCATCTTCCAGTACCCATAATGTTCTCCACTGAAGCCTGGTGGTCTATTAGTGTTGTTCCCTTCAGGAAGTATGCTTTCTCCAAAGCTAGCCATCTTAATTCCCGGACTGTGAGATCCTTTGAATGGGAATCCGGGCTCTGATACCACTTATTAGCAAGGCTGACTTCCCAAGAGGGGGTTGAATTGAGAAGATTGAAATTTTTCTGCACAAAGTGAAATGGGTGAAAATAGCACAGTGTAATGGAAGCAACGTATAAAACAGAGCAAGCTGAAAAGTAAAGATAGGAAGTAGAAGACTCAGTAATTTATCCTAGTTCGGTCTATCCACTTGACCTACGTCCAGTCCTCAAGGTAACTCTTGAGATTTTTCCACTATATAGCAAGAATTCAACGGACTTCTTGCTAATGCCACAGTACAACGAGTATGCTCTGTTTCTAGAGCTTTCTCAATCTCTCTAAGCACTTCTACAATGTGCTCCCCAATCCCCTTGTGATTTCCCCTCACAAGTAAATCTATCTTCCAGATGAAGAGTAGATTGTTTACAAAGATATAACTCTCTTGAATAGAGTAGATATGAAGGTTGAAGTACAGATATTGAAGTTAAGAGGGTAAAAGCTTTTTTTGAGAAATTGATTTGGCAGAGATTCAGTATATACAAGTTTTATTTGTTCCCCACAACTTCAAATGATGTTATGTTTATAGATTTAGGTCTCAAATGTCCGTTAGAGACAAAATCTATCCGTTGGGAAAGTTATCCAATGGTTACTCTGAAAAGCTATCCGTTTACCAACCGTATTTAATGTTTCTGACATACTGAAATTCGAATTTTGGTTGGCCAACAGACGAATTTCGAAGGAACCGAAGGTTAAAGCTTTCAACATTACAGCATGAAGTTCGTCTGTTCATGAAGTGAAATTCGAATTTTGAAACTTACAAAACATTTTCACAATGTGACATACGAATTTTCAAGAGGAAAGTTTTTTGGTTAAGTGTGAACAGTGTTTTCAATTTTCTACAGTGCCTTCGAAATTCAAATTTTGGAAGCCCAAAATTCGTCTGTCTGTAGAACGTTCAAAGAGGCACAGTAGTTCACTTTCTTCGAAATTTGAATTTTGAAGTAGTGAAGTTCGTCTATCAGAGAGATTCTTTTCAGACTAACTTCAACATTCGAAGTTACAAAGCTCTGTCATTCGTATGTCAATATTTCATTCCAACAGACTCACAAACTTAGCTTCTGAAATTCAAATTTTAATGTTCAAAGTTAGTCTAACAGAAAGCAGTTTTGAAACTTAAATTATTCTTGATCTCAGATGAACTTTAACATTGTTTCAGACGAATTTCTTCCATTTTCATAAGTTGTGATTTATCTGAAATTCGAATTTTGAAGACTCAAAGTTCGTCTGTTTCAAAGAAGCTCCTTTCAGACTTATATGAAAATTTGAATGTTGGAAAGTCAAAGTTCGTCTGTCAGTGAAAAGCTTCTTTCAGTCTTTGATGGAAATTCGAATTTTGGATAATCAAAATTCGTCTGACAGAGAGACAACTCTTCAGACTTATTCAGTTTTGACTCGAAATTCGAATTTCCAAAGGCAAAGTTCGAATTTCCAATATGACAGTTCATTTTAAACTTTCAAACTTCATCTGTTTGTGGGTATTTTTCAAATAAGTCAAGATTTAACACACAATCAAGGTTTAAAAATATCTTTTCTTAAAATCAAAAACTTTTACCCTCATTTGAACATAACAAAAGATCCTACTGAAGATCTAGCAGCTAATACTCAGAAATTCTTCACTTGAAGCACTTTGATCTCCTTTGATATCTTCAATCCAAGCTTTTGGATGTTAGTTTGGAATCATCAAAACTCTTATGGATGAATGTGCCATGTAGGATAGAAAGTGATGTATTGAATGTATGAGATTGACAGGATTGTTATGGATGAATGTATGTTTGATTATGTTTATGTGGAATGTGTTATGCTGGTATTTTGAGAGAGTTAAGTGTTTGGATGTTGGCATGGTAGTATTTGTGAGTCCAGAATGGTTTGGGCCTGATGATTGTGTTTTAGGGCCTGTAGCCCATCTGGTCATATTGAGGTTTGAGGGGTCAAAACTCGAAGTAGTGGTTCCTTTGAAGTGAGACCCCATTGGATATGTTGGTTTGGAGTTTTAGAACCTGTGTGAATGGTCTCTAGGTGACCCATTGTCTTTGGTGACAATTGGGGTCTGTTGATAGTGAGTTTTGGTCAATAAGTGACCAAAATGATGTCAGGCATCCAGAATCTCCATATGGAGTTGGATTGAGGTGTAAGTGGTGTCTGTGGTTAGATTGAGACTAGATTGACTTGTAGGAGTTGAAATCAAGTCAATCGAAGGTCGGAGCATAAAGTTATGCGCGTCAGAAGTTCGCCCCAGAGTGTGGATTTGCTGATATGGGATATCAGCAAGGGGGCGCCGCGGCACCAGTGTTGGCCGAAGTGAGAGAAGAACAGAGCAGGCCGGAGCCACGACGGTACTGTAGCGGCCGCGGCCCCAGCCTAGAAATTGGTGTTTTGGGGTCGTTTTCGCTATTTTGAAGCTGTGAGATGCTGTTTTTTGTTGTTTGAGTTGTGATTGGTTGAATTTTGAGAGTTTTAGTTATGTTTGGAGGTAAGATGTTACATGTATCATAAGTTCATGCATATATCTTGATAATTATCTCTTTTATTATTCTATTTTGAAATATAATCTATTATGTATATAATAGTAATGGAAAAAGTAACTCTTTCAAAGGTTCGGGAAAGTCTGAACCTCAATGCAACTTTTTCATAGCTTTAGAAATTCCAAAATTCCAAACCCCTTAATCTGTATTTTATATTTTTATATGGTTAATCCAAACTGATTTATTTAAAATTAACAGATTTGATCCAAATTACAAATTTAAACTTAAACCTTGAAATAGTTTATATAAAGTATTTTTAATTATTTTGAACAAAGATTAGTAAGGTGTAACTTTCAAATTACAAATCTGGACTTAATCCTTTAAATATTTAAATCAAATATTTAATTAATTATATTTAAAATTTATATATATAACTATCAACGTAACACTTAAAATGATTTTAATCAAATATTTTAATTATTTTCAATAAATATTAGTAAGATGTAACTTCCAAATTACAAATTTGGACTTAGCCCCTTAAATATTTAAATTAAATATTTTAATTAATTATATTTAAAATTTATATATATAAAACTACCAAAGTATAACTTAAAATGATTTTAATCAAATATTTTAATTATTTTTAGCAAACATTAATAAGGTGTGACTTCTAGCATACAAATCTGAACTTAAATATTTAAATAGTTTAAATCAAATAATTTAATTAACTATATTTAAAATTTTTATATATAACTCTCAACGTATAACTTTCTTCGAGTACAAATAAATTTAATAATTGAAAATCAATTTCATATGATTGGTTATACTATTTTAACTAATTGATTTCATACTTAAACAGTAAAATCATTTTCAAAAGATATAAGATCATGATCATTACACTTAATATATATTAATGAAATTTTTTCAAATTTAAACTTAATAGATATATGTCATTCTAACTAATTGATTTAAATATACTATTATTAAACTAACAAAATTTACTAACTAACTAAAATATAAATAATAAAAATTTATGAATGTATCTTTGAATTCAAAATTTGATTTAGGAATTTAAATATATTATTCATCAAATCCCACAATTGTCGGTCAATTGGTTGATTTTTAAATTCTTACATGTTAATTCATTTGTTATAAATATATGTAAAATTTCATTATACCATTTCATATTTGCACGGTTTATTTCCAATTACTTAACGTTCCGTCCCTATCATCATTATCATGTGCGGATGATGATTCATCCATATGAATAGTTATCATCAGTTTAGAAGTAAGTAAATTTTTATCTTCTTTTCTATCCATTACTTTTACAGAGTTCTTCTTTGCAATAAAAATTTAGATTAAATATTCTCCTATCAATACTTCTTTTGATTCTTTTAAATTGTTGATGCATGCTTTTATTCTTTGGATTTTTTTTTTAATTTAACAGATTAAGAATAAATGGCTTACAAGATTTGGAGTCAGCCTTTCATCTATAATTATTGAATTATATCTGTTATTTTCCATATCCAATCCTAAAAATGATATTTTCTTCTATAGTTGTTAGGATTAGCTGGTTGGACTAATGAAATCAATATTATTGTTAAGACCAAATGTAGAATTTGGAAATGTCATATTTTTAAATTGAATTGTTTTAATCCTTTTGGCTTATTATATATATATATATATTCAAACATTACTTGATAAATTAAATTTGTTTAAAAATTATTAATTTAAAAATCCAAAGTGCTATTGATGAAGTCCCAATTTTATTATCCTAATTATGTTTTTAATTAAAATTAATAGAAAAATCTCATGAAACTTGTTTGTTAGTAAAAATATCAATTATTTAACTTAATTTCATATATTTAAAAAAATGAAAAATCTCAAAATATAAATTGTAAAGAAAATATTCAAATATTCTCTTTTTTCCTTTTAATATAGTAATTTTTTACATCTTAATTGATTTTGTCTCTTTTTTCCTCTATTTAACTAATTGATTTTTCTGACTTATAAAAAAAATAAAAACTAATTTCGAACTAAAATTTAATGTAGATTCACATGATCTGTGACTATCTTTTTAATTATCAATTGGGTATTTATCATTTACTAGATATTATTTAGTTGTAATATCTTTGGAAAAAAATCAAATTTAAAACTTTCCAGTTTTTTTTATATAATTCAGATGATCATCAATCAAATTTAATTTATTTCGGAATTTAAATTTTGACAATTACTTAAAACTAATTATTTTAATATGACCTCAAGATTAATTTTTTAAATAAATTTACAATTACTTGATTATAAAGTTTTCAAATGGCCGGTTTGTAATTTATTAATGTTTCTACATTTATTTTAAAAAAAAAAAAAGCAAACACTAATATTTGACTCCATCCTTAATTTTAGGATATTTATGGCTTGTTTGGTATGGAAAAAGCGGGGAAGGGAAGTTAAATTTCTTAAAAGTACACTAATTGAGGTTGCTTGGCTATAAAAAATTTTAGAAGTGCCCCGAAAGTTGAATTTAATTTGGAAAAGTAGAACATCCCAACCAAAATTTAAGAAAGTTCTATTTTTTGAGTATTTTATAATATTTTATGATAATTTAACTTCCTAGAAGTTATTTCTCAAAAATTATACCAAGCGAGCCCTTATTTCAAAATTTTGTAAAAATATGTTTGCTACAATTTAATCTAATCCCAAACTTTAAATTTCAAATAACTAATAATTTTATTCAAGAAATTGCATCAAAACTTAATGTAAAGATTTTTTTATTAAGAGATTACTTAAAGCCAATTTTTTTAGTTAATTAGGAAATTTATTATAGATTTAATCGTTGAATTAAAAAACAATTAAAATTTGGATCAAATAATTAATTTTTAAATTAATTGGATTGATTATCACTAATTCACTTATACATAGTTTTAATTTAAATGATTAATTTTTAAAAATTGACTTAAATATTAATTTAATTAGTTTACTACGTATACAAGCGTAAAATTTAAAATTCATTTAACATTTGACTTAAATCGTAATTTTAAAATTGTTTCTTGACCACCAATTTTTAAATTGTTTAAGTAATTAGTAAAATTATTCAAGACACTCATTCCAAATTCAACATTTAATACAATAACTAACTTTCAAATTAATTATACAATGTATAATTGATATCATGTTCAAATCACAAACTATTTTTTTCATGAAATTTTGAGATTTTATAAGTTGTAATCAAATTGAATGACTTAAGTTTCTCATTCAAATATGTGGAAATTGAAATTGATTGTATTTTTCTTCTGACCATAGAAATTGATTGTTATAATTATCATAAAATGGCATCAGTCATATTAATGTATATAATAATTTAATTAAGAAAATAATTAAAGTCAAATTCTACCCATAAATACAAAATTATGGACTTATATATTTTGAATTAAAAATAATTTAATTATTGCGATAATTAAATCAAGAATCATAAAAAAATTGAATTAAAAATTACTTTTTAATCAAAAATTAAATTTCTAATAATTTGTAAAATAAAATCAAGAAATTGCTAAGTGAAGTTGGTGATTTCAACTCTTATTAAATACCTATTTAATTAAATTTGTAAACTAAAATAATTTGTAAGGTTATTTTAATCAATAATTTTTATAATTAATGCAAATTAACTCTTATTCTTGATTACTTATATGACCTAATCAGAAAAAATATGGCAAGCTTTATTTTGCATTCATCCTACATTAATTAAAAAATAATGAACAAAAAATTAACAAATCTATTAGGAATATATTTTAAATTGAGCATATGGTAATTTTCAAAACATCTTTCTGTTTTTTCCGAAAAGTAAACATCTTTCATAAAATTATGAAGTTAGATTTTTTATTAATTTGATATCAATTATGACTAATCTGGCCAAATAGTTCCATATTTCACATTATCAACTTAATAAGTTTATTTTGTTTATCGTTATAAGTTTACACCGCACTATGTCAAAACACATTGACTTTATATGCTATATTAATTCTTTCTATGATAAATGGAATATCATGGTTAAATTTTGTAAGGATGTTGGTGAAGTTGAGTTTTAATCTCCTTGATGAAATTCATTTTACAAAGTTGGTATTGCAACGTACTTCTACTAACTTCCTATTATGGTAATCCATATTATTTTATAGTAATTTTTTACCCTGACTAATGATGATTTCATACATATAGAATGATTGCATAAATGTCATCATCTAGGAGCGTGTTTATTTATTCTATAGCTGATGTTCATTCTACTAAATTTCTTAAGTCCATATATATATTCGATCTCCTAAATCACTCAACAGGATTAAAGTTGGTACACCAATCATGTTAAAGAAAACTAATGGTACACAATTCATTGCAATAATCATTTGTAAGTATGTGCAAAAGGCAAGAATAATGTTTCATCCTAATTAGGGGTTAAATATATGTATCCGAATTACTATTAGCTCTTCTAACTCCATGTTCTCATTTAATATACGTATGATGCAATTTCCAATCATGTTGTCATTTGCTATGATTATAAATAGAAGTTAATGTTAAAGTTTGTATGATGTTGATTTATACCTTCTCAAATCAATTTTCACATAAATAATTATATATTACCGTGTCACGTGCAAGAAGTAAAAAAGTTATTTATAGAGAAATCTTTAATAATATAAATTAATATGTTTATTTTTATGTATATGCATTTCTTATAGTCTTATTGTGTAATATTTTTCACATGTTCTGAACAAGTATACTTATATTTAAATTCTTTTTTATCATGCAATATCATTCTAGTTTCCATATAAAATTATAGTTTCTTTTTTCCCACCAATATAATTATAGTTGTTGAAAGATAAATAAAAATTGATAATTAGATATATCAATGAACCTACATATGATTTTGTATTTCTGATTATTTATATGATAGTTTTTATTGTTGTAGATATAAGAAAATATCTCATGTACCGCGCGGGTGTTATACTAGTTACATGATAAAAGTAGGGATGAAAAACTCACATCTCAACATGGAGAGAGCACCATGTCAGCATTTTTCTCAGCTTTTTATATTTGGAGATGAAGGACTATTGAAAGAATTTGCTTGGCCATCATCAGATATAAATTTTGATAGATGACAACTTAAACCATCTAAATTTACGCTATCGACAAAGTTTAATAATGTGTAATTTTATTGGGCCATGTAACGTATAATTTCTTTTTGGGTTCATGACGGGGGCTATGAGCCCAAACATAATATACTTTAAGTCAATCATCCAAAAGAAATGGTTATAATAAATTTGAAGTAAATTACTTCCTTTATTTATATTATAAAATATTTTATATGATAAATTTTTAATCTAAAATATATGGTATTAGACATTTTTCCTCTCATTTTATACCTGTCTTTAATGCTTCCTTTTTCTTCATTTAAAATACTATAATGATAATAGAATATTATATTTAATAAGGGTAAAATAGGAAATGTGATTACTTTTTATATTGATTTCAATTGAAAAAATGATTTCCTTAATATATGTATAATTAATATAAAATATCTTATAGTGTGGATCAGAATGAGTATATTTTTTGCTGCAAAAAAAAGTCATTTAGAATATGAAATTGATAGGTTCATTTTCCACATTAAATTTGTGAAATGTTAATAAATTTGATCGGTCTATCAATCATATAAATTGTTGAAAATAACCATATGAATAAAAAAAGTTGTAACTTTTTTACATACATGACAAGCCTAATTAGACCAAAAATAATATATTTCAATCAATCATATAAAATAAATTGTTATAATAAAATTTTCAGTTATATTAAACTTTGAGTATAAAATCAGAGATGATAGGTATTAATTTTGCATTAACTTTGTTTTAAAGTTAGTGAGGTGGAATGTCACAGTTGAAGGTGATAAGTACTAACACGGATTGCTGAAGTGGAATGAAATAAATTAATGCATAATAATACCGTATAATTTCTATTAACCTAATTTGAATTTTCACCTCTGAAATCCCCCACATATAAAAATGGTAATAAGTTATACCACATTTAATGATAATAATTGTAATCAATAAATTTAAAATTGAAGCCATTAAATCATTTTGAATTTTGAAATAATGATAATAATAATCACATTCATGTTCACAGAAAGCATTTTGCTAATTTTTTTAGTTTTCAGATTTTCTTTTTCATCTGTCTCTTTATGCAGATTTGTCCCTTGATATCATTCAGGGACTCATCTCCATCACTATCTATAGGTTGGTCACTGATCCATTGAAAGTTTTTATTGTCTATATTTAAACTATTTTCTTCAAACCATATATATAATATATGCATTATCTACTACCATCTATACTTTGTTGACTCGTAGTTTTGGGTTTTCTTGGATAAATATGCTTTATTATATAAATATGCATTATCTACATATTTCTTTGTTGAATCTGCTATAGTGGATTAGGAAAGAGTAGTCCAGGAAATAGTAACACTACGCCAGAAAAGGATTTTGTAGGTGGTTATTTTTAGCTATTATTGGCGGTTATGAATCGCTTACTATGCGAGCGCCAACATAAGTGGATCCTTTTGTACGTGGTTAAAACCGCCAACAAAAGTGAACTTTCGTAGACGGTTATCTAAATAACCGCTTACAAAAGTCCACCTTTGTATGCGGTTATCTCGTAGACGGTTATCTAAATAATCGCTTACAAAAGTCCACCTTTGTATGCGGTTATATAGATAACCGCATACAAACATCAATTTTTGTAGGTGGTTATTTGAATACTTCTATGGAGTCAGTAAGGAGCTTGCAAAGAGTTGTGTAGCGGAGGCCGATGGGAATTGCTCAAAAGTGATGTTTTAGGGCTGAAGGTACAACCAAAGCAGGCGGTTATAACAAATAACCGCATACTTTTGGTATTATTAATTTAATTTTTATTATTATAATTAAAATAAAAGTAGATGGTTATTAAAATAACCGCCTACTATGTTATTTTATTTTATTTTATTAAATAATGGATTTGTAGGCGGTTATGTAATAAACTGCCTACAAATATTAACTTTTTGTAGTCGGTTATTTAAATAACAGTCTACAAATCCCCAGGCTTTTTTTTTTTAATGTTTTTTTACATAACCGCCTACTATTAGGCGTCTATTATTTTCAAATCTGGCGTAGTGTAATCAGCATATCTGGCCATGAAGGAACCAAATAAGTGGCTTTCGAGCAAGATCTTGTTAAAGCTTTGAAGAACCTTCTAAGATGTTGAAATATGTATATTTTTTTTTGCATGCGCACATCCGATATCCTAGGTTACCTCTCTCGAGCTGAGAGAACTTCAACGGGCTCAAATTAATCTGGATTTGAGGTATGGACAGGCACCCCAAGGGTGGACTCCTCTACCACACCACGCTGTTGTGTTTTCACGTCTCAAATTCAAGACCCATGGTTAAGCTGAAACGACTTCCATCAGTCGATCTAAACGTTCGGTGGTGTTGAAATATGTACATTAACTTCTCTTTTGTTCTTTTTCCCCCTATTTGCTGACTTTTGAACTTCGTTATTGTTATATATTTTCAAACTTCCTCTTCCTCTTAATCTCTTTCTTTGATATATGGATGGAATACACCAAAAGTCTCAAGCTTTTTCTAAGTTCGCGAAGTGAAGGTATAACTTGCAAAATATGTTTACGTTTACATGAGTAGACAATCTACGCACCCTGCTCTCACTATCATATACGAGGCCTCAAAATCAATCAATCGCGAGCTCAGCAAGTTGATTTTAAAAAGAAAAATTAACAATGTATTTCAAGATTTGCGTTTTGCTTGGTTATTAACTTCTTTATGCTATATATCATCATCGCTACTCAATAAAAAATTAAAGTGGTGAAAGGTAAAATGGGGCAATATCTCGAATAGGTAGTGAATGATGTTACCAAAATTTGATTGTGTAGCATTTACAGTTAAATTTAAATATTTTCATAATTATTAATTAATTTATTCCAGTTTTAATAATTTATATTCTTTAATATTATATTTTTTTATTGGTTATGGATGATGATAAAATATTCATATTAATCAACCAAGTTTTATTTGCCGATATCAAAATTTCATTGTTATAAAAGAAGTAATTACCTTAAAGAAAATCCTTAAATTATGAAATATTTTGATACAATGATTTATTAATAAGCCAAAAATATGAAATTTGTAAAAGTAGAGCTGATAATTATAGTTTCCACCATTTTAACGTTGTAGTAGCTTAAATAATGGATATAATGATGGGTATAATTCTTTGCTTATTTAATCTAAAAATATGAGTTTTAGTCAAATTCAATTAAAAAACTCTAAATTATTGTTTGAATATATGATAAATTGCAGTCTATTAACTATTATATTTTCAACCATTAATATGTTTGATTTTTTTTTACCAAAGAAAAGTCTGAAATGCATTAAATAAAGATGTTTGATTATTTTGAATTGATAAGGATTTAGGTGAAATTTTATAAAATATTTTTGAATTAAAATTTATAAAATAATTGAATCATTACTTTCAAAATTAACTGTTTGTTTGATTGTAATAAATTTTTAAATTAAATTTTGAATTTGTTGTAAATTGCAATCAGTCAGTAATAAATATTTTTAATTGACAAACTAACCAATTAATCTGAATTGATCATGATCATGGTAAATATCACTAAATAATTTTGAATTAAAACTTTAATATCTAATTAACTAATTGCTAAATTCTTTTTTGCCAACATTAACTAATTGCTAAATTCAAAATTAAAAAGTGTGATCAATTTAATTGTTTGATTAAATTCAAAATTATTGCTGACAATTCCTCTTCGCAATTGAAGAGCAATTTCCTTCCATCCCACAAGAGAAGAAACCACCGCTGGAAAATAACCTATTGAAGATTAAAAAGAAACTTCCCAATAGAGAAAATAGAGACAAAACTAATTAATAAATTCAAAATTAATAAATGTGATAAATTTAATTGATTGAATATCAAATGAAATGTGAATTCCTGCAACTGTATTTTTATTTAAAGTTATAAAGCCTTGGGTATGTTATAAATGAGTAGGTAGATAAAAAATTATCTACTTTTATTCTCTTGCTTGTGTTTCAACTATAATTCTTTAAGGTTTTCAAAAAATATTATTAAAATTCAACTTAAAATTCATCTTAGAATTAGATAGCTTTTTTATTTAAAAATACAGAAATATATGGTTAAGTTTTTTTATTTTATTCAAATTGCAATTTATTAACATTTCTAATTCTTAAAATTACTATTAAATTCTGAATTAATATGGCAATATCTTAAATAGAAATTTTGAAGTTGATTAGTTGTCATTTATTTAAACCTTTAATTTTCGAGGTGAATAATCAACTTTTTATTAAAACTAGATTACGGACCAGTGCGTTGCATAGCTAACTTTTAAAAAAAAAAACATGGGATATATTAAAATTTTAGAAAATGTTGTAAAATAATATATATAACTTTAAAATATATAGTATCATACCAAATAACTATATTAAAAAATATTCCCTCTGATCCTTAATATAAGACTCTTTTAACCGAATCACACGGATTAAGAATTAAAATTAAAACTAATTAACTACCTCGATTTCTCTGAAAATACCAACATTTTTCCAAAATTACTCTTATTTAATTTCTTTCTCTTTTTCTTTAGATACATTAAATATGAATATTTTTTTGAAATGTATAATAAATACTACCTCGTATATTGTAAATGATCTTATATTTAGGATCAGGACAAAAGATTTTATATATAAGACCGGATGGAGTATATATAAATTATTATTACTAATCACTAATAAATTAAAATATGATACAAGAAATTATATATTTAAATTTCAAATGAAATATGACTATCAATATTTGATTTAAGGTTCTAAAAATAATATAAAATATTATTTTAAAAATATAGCACATCATCTCTTCATTGAAAGCTGTAACCAACCGTTGATAAATGAGGATAGGAGAGAAAGAAAGAGAGGGAGAGAATCACAGAAGAGGAAGACAATCTTGGGTTGTGAGGAACAAATCATTATAGACTTGGGTTTAGAGCATAATTAAGAATCAACTAGAATTGTACCCGTGCAATGCACGGGTCATTTAGTTAGATTTTTTTTTAAAATATAACAATATGTAATTATATATCTAAAGAAAAATAATTATTAGAAAAAATAGAAAAATATTATTAAGTGCAAGGGATAATATACATATCATTAGTTTATATTATTGAACACTTCTCTATACATGATGTTTGATGTGTTGTCACTTGAATTACCATCTTGATTTATAATTAATATTTTTAATTCATGTCTAATTCATACACGAGACATAGAGACATAGAGACAAAGAAACATAGAGTTGGTGTTATAAGAACACATAAATGGTAAGTACAATTCAACATAGCACAAATTTTGCCCCTCACTCTTATTTATAGTCACATAAAAAACTAACATAATAGAGAACCATCATCTCTTCATATTGAATAGTAGTCTACAATCAAATGGAGTCATAAAAAACTTGGTATATAAATTTTTAATCCTTCATTTGATCCATACATCACCTTAACTTGAAGTGCATGCTTTTTCTTGAAGGTAAGATATAATCCATAAATTATTGAAGTAGATGCTTTATCAACATCAAGTGGCATAGCTTTTTTATTACTTGGTGGAAGATTTGCACATTCATAATTTTGCATGCAACTTTTTGTTAATGAAGATAATGTATGCAATAAAAAATAGGGAAGTCATCTTATAAAGCTATTGGTTCATACATCGTTAATTATATCAAATAATGCACCTATGGCCAACAAGTTTTGCTTTGAACCTTTAGATTGAAGCCTAAGGGCCCTTTTGGTTAATTTTAGAGAATCTAACACCCACCTTGAATCTCATCCTTTAGGAAACCCATATATAAGAATTTAGTATTGACCATTCTTTCCTCTTGTAGCTCCATCAATGGTGTCTTCTTCCTCCATACCTATTCTCCTTTAGCTCCACCATCCCAGTACATGGTATGGGTCACCAACAGCAGGGATGCTAATGGAGCATGACATAGCCTCATCTTTTCATATCCAAACCTCTTGGACTTGTTTGGTTCATTTCATAAGCCTTAGAAAGGGTAAGAATGAGATATCTATTCCCTATAGTGTAAGTCTAGTTGCCTATTTTCACTCAAAAAGCTCATTTTTGGAAGAGCTCTATTACCTATTTTCAATGAATTAGAACACCTTCTATAGATCTCATCCCTTAAGGTTCCCATACGTTAGAATTTGGCATTGACCATTACATCCTTCTTTAGCTCCACCAATGATATCTTCTTCCTCCATTCCCATCCTCATTCAACTCCACCTTTCTTACATGGAGCAAAGGACATCGACAACATCAACACTAATACAGCACAACTACCACAACATGGCTTCATCTTCCCACTACTAAAGCTCTTGGGTCATTTGGTTACTTTGTTTCATGGGTCTTAGAAAGAGTAGGAATGATATATTGATTCCCACATGATGTATGTTTAGTTGCCTATTTTCACTTAGAATGATTAGTCTTAAGAAATGTCCATTTCCTATTTCAAGGAATTAGAACACCATTTTGGATCTCATTCTTTACAACTCCTATATGTCAAAATTTGGCATTAATCATTCTATCCTCTATTAGCTCCACCAACAATGTATTCTTCCTCCATTACCATCCTCATTTAGCTATACCATTCTCATACAGAGCAAAGGACATCGACAACGACAACATAATGGAGCACATGATGTGTGTTTGGTTTTCTTCCCATAGCCTTATCTTCCTATCGCCAAATCTCTTAGGGCTTGTTTGATTTGTTTTAAAGGCCTTAGAAAGAGTTTGAATGGGATCTCCATTCCCACATGGTGTGTCACTACCACAAAAATGAGTTTTTTTGGCGCATGATTATAGGCGGTTAAATAAAAAAACGTAAACAAAAATTAGGCCGAGAGAAATGTAGACGGTTATAAGAATAACCGCATACAAAAGTATATTTTTGTAGGTAGTTATTTAAACAACTGCCTACAAAAGTATAATCATTTAGAAGAAAAATTTAAAAAAAACTAACGAAGGCGGTTATTTAAAATAAACGCATATGATTGTTATTTAAAAAAAAAATCACCAAAATATACGGTTATGTTTATTAACCATCCATGTTTCTTTTTTTTTTTTAAAATTATTAATTATGAATGTTTATTTTAAATTTAAGCTCCAATTTAAAGCTACAGGCACACTTTCACTCTCGCTTCCTCACAGATTAGTTCGTCTCGTCCAAGTTCTCTCCCTCTAGCCAAGTCCGTCCGGTGTCTCCATGGGTCCTCGAAGTCCATGGCTTCTCCATCCCGCCAAATCTGTCACCCCAGGTCTATGGATTCTTCATGGGTTCTGCAAGTTCAATCTAGGAACCCTAAGTTTACCCCCAAAGAGAGCCCTACCACTGCTGCTTGGTACACTATGGTTGTTGGTCGATCCATTTCAGCTTTCCAAAGGTTCGACTTTGACTTTTCTAGGGAAGTTCTTAGCTAGAGAAGAAAAAGCTTTCCAAGGAAAAATAATCTATTTTAATGCTTTTGGTCAGTTTGTTTCTATTCAACACATGATATTCTAACAGCTTGCAGGGGATCATATTTTTCATCAAATATCAAGTATTCTTATCATCACCAAAGGTTACTCGATGGTTGGGATTCGAGGGGACGATCTACTTCTATTGTTTGAACAATCTCTGGCTCCATTTAAGCCAAAGGATTTGCAAATCGCTAAAGCTTAATATCCTCAGGAATCTTGCAGGTAAAAATACTCAGCACTTAAAAATGTCTCTCTTATTTTACTAGCTATCCCTATCAAAGGATTGGCCGTTTGAGGATATGTTCTTAAACCCTTTTTTTAAATGAAAACATGTTCTTAAACTATTAATAACTTGAAATGTGTTTAAACGATTTTCCTAATATATTTCCTCTAAATTTGTACACGTGGGAGCAATTTCTATGGGCTTATGAACTCTGGTACTCAAATAGTATGAAGATAAAGTTCTCTAATGGAACGATAAGTACGTGCTTAATTCCTGCTAGATTTCTTAATCATTTAGTATGTATAGTCTTTCTCTTTATTGAGTCTACTCCCACTTTGCTTTTGTTCTTGGTTTATCCCCTCCCCTGTTTCTAGAATTTTAAGATTTAATGTTTTCCTAATATTGTGATTCAGTGAGGAAACAATGGTAGTTAAAATTCAAATTACAAGGACTGCCAATTATCTTATAAGATATGCATACTCTTCTGGAATAGAATTTAGCATCTTATTCCTCCATGCCTCCCTTTTTGCCAATTTAGATTATTTCTCATACTTAGGGAGCTCTACCATTTTTTTGCTGAAGCATATCTGCTTTGATTACTGTTCAGAGATATTAAGATAGATTTCATATTAACAATGATGTTAATGATATTAAGAATACTGTTTCTATCCTTATTTTGGAATCCTTATTGAGCGTTGTCTAATTCGTTTTCCGGTTCCTGACTATAGCTTTGCCCACACATAATGCACTATGGCTAAGTAGATCCTGCAACAAATACATTGAAATTTCCTCTATCAAGACCATGCAGAGCTGGAGAAGAGTGTTGTTTAAGCTATGGGATCTTCTCTAATTCTCATCTCATTACCTTTTATGGTTTCTGACCACAATAGAAAAGGTTTCCTTTTTCCTTTGATTACCTTTTTAATAGGAACTGTATCTAGATATTCTCTTGACTTTACTTCTCTTGTTATCTTTAATATCTGGAAATCCTATAGTGAGAAGGGTAGAGTCTAGCTTCTGGTTTGAAAATTTGCATTAGTTAATTAGTATGACTTGTGTGTTTCTTCTCTTCTAATTTTCTCTTTTGGTTCTCAACAGCAGAACTTTACTATGGGAGGAGAACCACGACCACGAATCCTATTGTAATTGGGGGAAATAAGGGTACTTTACCTTTCACCTCTGCTATCATTCTATTCTTTCTTTTTTTCTTATAAGCTTTTGTTTAAATTGTATAACTTAATAATTAATAGCCATTAAAATATTACTTTAATTTCTTTTGTGATTACTAATTTATGAATATCAACCATATCTGTTTTTATATATTTATATAAAAGTTGCACTATTTAATTATAAGTTATGAATAATATATTTTTTTGGCTATTATGTTAGCTGTTGCCAAACTTTCATTCAATGCCTCTTTTTGGAGTAAACCAGGAGTTTTTCACGAGTTGGCATTGAGGTTGTCCACCTTATTTTCATTGTTTTACATAATGTTTTCACTATCCTTGTTTCCATTTGGCTATATATTCAAGATATATATTTCAATGGTTGAAAATTTTGTGAGTTTTGTTCATATAATTGCACTATGTATCCAAGATCTTTAATTTTCCTTCACGACATGATATGCTTGCACTTCGTTGATATAAATGGAAAATGAAAAATAAATGCTTTACTTCATGCTCCCATTTTTTCTTCAAACTGTGTTTTCTTGTTTTGGTAAAAGTTCAAGTCCCTTCTTCTTATATCTATAGTTATTATATTGTATTGATGATGTATACTATTTGTAATTGTCACTGCCCTCTAGATATCGTTCTTGTTGTCATTTTGATTTTCAATCAAGCATTTTTATGTGGATATGTGGCTGATATAGGTCAATGGTGTTATTGATGGTTTACCATATTGGTTTAAGCAAGGAATGAAAGATCCAATCAAGTCCTCAAAGTGGGTAAGAACAAGACAGAGGCTTGATTGCTTATAATGATAAAGTTAGATAATGGTGGTTGGAAAAGGATATTGATCATAAGGATGGAACACCATTAAACTCTTGTTTGTTTTATCTCAATCTACTCTATTTATGAAACACTTGAATTTACAGCATTGCATTATATGGAGTCTGGCATTTTATAACTGAGGTTTATTAATAGTGTTCAACTTCAGGTTAGTACTACATGTTTATCGTTTATTCCTTTTTTCTTTCTTTTACTATAACTTGCTTGACCTAAAGTTTATTTCATATTGGTCTCATTGGCATATTTAGGAATTTAGAACCCTGCAACTTGAATGTAGTTTCCATTGTCCTTTCATGAAGGATGTTAATTTGATCAATAATAATTTATCTCTTATAATTTTCCTCTTTATGGCATTGTATCCTTTTTCCTTATACTATTCTTAAATCCAGCTTTTCTTGAAGTCACAAATAATGGTCATTGTTAAAAAGTTGGCTATCATTGTTTTCTCACAAACTGCTTTTTTCTTAAATTTGTGAATTAGGATGCTAATTCTTTTGGCAATTTGGTATAGTCTTTCATGAACTAATTTTCCCTTGCTGAATTCATTATAGATGGAAGATTTATTTTATTTTTTCCTTTCAGTTTATACATGGTCGATGTGGACTGCAGCAAATTTTGACATTAGGATGTAATGATTTTTATTTTATCTATTTTTACCCCCTAAGGCTAAGATTTTCAAGGTTATCTATCTTGCAAAATTCTGTTATACACTTCAATGATTTGTCCTTTTAACTATTTTTTATGCAGTCAGTTGGATTCACTGGTTGAATGCTCTTTCTTTAACTTTGAAGGTCATGAAGAGAAGATTGGTTATGTCAATACAAGGTTCGAGAAAGATTAGCTATGTTCAATAGGTGTTAACATGTTTATAGATTATTTATAGTGTTTGAGATATTATTTAGAATTTTTTTTTTCTTATTTTATCATTTTGTAGTGTCAATATATTGTTTATTTATGATATGTAAGTTGATATTAATTTGTAAGTACTTTTTAATGTAATAAATTTTATTTTTTATCAATGGATTCATTAGGTTGCATAATTTTGATACTGGATTAATTCAGTATTAAAATATATTTTTTTTAAAATAACTATCTTTTGTAGGCAGTTATTTGTGTATTTGTATAACACAAATAACCGCCTACAAAAATGAGCTTTTGTATGCGGTTATATGTATAACCGCCTATAAAATCCTACTTTTGTAGGCGATTATCTTTATAACCGCCAACAAAAATGGATTTTTATAAGCAGTTAATAATCGCCTACAAAAATCACCCCTTTTTATGGCCCTCTAATAGTAGGCGGTTCGTAACCGCCAAGAAAATGTAAAAATAACCGCCTACAAAGCTCATTTTTGTAGTAGTGTGTGTTTAGTTATTTATTTTCACTCAAAATGGTCTTCGTTAAGAGAGTTTCATTCCCTATTTTCAAAGAATCAAGACACCCACATTGGATCTCTTCCTTTAGGGTTCCCATATAGTAGAATTTGGCATTAATCATCCTATCCACCTTCAGCTTCACCATTAATGTCTTGTTCCTCCATTACAATCCTTGTTAAACTCCACTATCCTTGTCTATAGTAGAGGTCATAGATGGCAGTGACATTGATAGAGCATGACATAGCCTAATCTTCCTATTGCGAATTTAGGGGCCCATTTGGTTTGTTTCATGAGCTTTGGAAAGTGTAGGAATGTGATCTCCATTCCATATGGTGTATGTTTGGTTGCCTATTTTCATTCGAAATGGTTATACCCTAGAGAGCTCCATTCTTATTTTTAGGGAATTAGGACACCCACCTTATATTTCATCCTTTAGGATTCCTATATGTCAGAATTTAGCATTGACCATCTCATCCTCTTGTAGTTCCATCAATGACGTCTTCTTCCTCTACTCCTATCCTCCTTCAACTCCATCATCCCTGTATAGAGCAGAGGTCACTGACGGCAATGATGTTAATGGAGTATGAGATAGCCTCATCTTCACATTACTAAACCTTTTAGGCCTATTTGGTTCATTTCATGGGCTTTTGAAAGAGTAAGAATGATATTTTCTTTTCGTATAGTGCATGCTTAGTTACCTATTTTCATTTAAAATGCTCATTTCTAGGAGAGCTCCATTCCTATTTTTAGGAAATCAGGATACCTACATTGGATCTTATCCTTTAGAATTCCCATATATTAGAATTTTGCATTGATCATCCTATCTGCCTTTAGTTCCACCAATTGCATCTTCTTCTTCCACTCCTATCCTCCTTTAGCTCTACCATCCCTGTACGAAGTAGAGGTCACCAATAATAGTGATGTTGATGGAGCACGACATAGTCTCATCTTCCTATTGCTAAACCTCTTAGGCCTATTTGCCGTGTTTTGTAGGTCTTGGAAAGAGTTGGAATGTGATCTTCATTCCCCGATGTTATATGTTTGGTTAACTATTTTCACTCAAAATTATCATTCCCAAGAGAGTTTCATTCCCTATTTTCAAAGATTTAGGACAACCACTTTAGATCTCCTCCTTTAGCATTCTCATATGTTAGAATTTAACATTAACCATCATATCATGTTGGCTTTTACAGTGACTATAAATAAGAGTCATCTTCCCATTACTAAACTTCTATCCATGATGTTATCCACTCCCTTAGTTAGATATGGTTGTCCATGATGCCATCCCTTCTATTGAGGACAAAGTTGAAGAAGATGGGGGTGAGGACAATAATCCTTCCTTGAGTGCTGTCCACGCTATTGTCCCTTATGTTGACCTAAATTCTCACACTCTCTTTCTTCATTTGACTCCAATATTGCTATTGCAATTGTTCCTCCCAAATGCTACCTAAGGGCACCGATTAAGAACAAACCCAAATCATCCTTTGATATATGTATTTCTCATCTTCTTCTCAACTGCTCTAGTTTCTTCGCAACTTAATATGTTACAACTTATTAAAACTCATGCTTGAGTTAATAATTTGTAATTTAAGTTGTAATTAAATGATGCTATATAACTTAAGGGTTACTTGGTATACTTCCCAGTAAGTTCATGCGTATTTCGCATGCCTAAATTTTTTATTTCCCAAAAACTTTAAGTTATTTTTTAAATAAATAAATATCGTGTTTTATTGATAAGACATAAATATCTTTTTTATTTCATGTTTTTTTAAAGAATTAAGGATATTTTTGGAAAAAATATGTTAAAATATTTGAGAAATAGAACTTTCTTAAGTTTTACATACTAAGTTAAATCAAACTTCATAAGAACTTCTATACTCTTTTTTAACCAAATAAGAATGATTCAATCACTCCCTTTAGAATAGACACCAAGCGACCCCTTATTGAATGATTAAATATATTACAAATCAATACAAATTGTAAATTCAAATTAGTTTTCAATTTATTTATCTTACAATTTATCTAGTATTGAGGTAAACTTTAACAATTAGTTATTACATATTCGAATTTCATTATTCAAATTTATTAATTAATTACCAAATAATCCTTCATCTAATAAAATTAATTGGAATTTGACCTATGGCCAAAATAAATCAAATTAATTAGTAAATTTGCTATTTTAAAGTGTTTGATGTTCATTTGGGATAATTTATCAACAATTTAGAAATTGTATACTTGCTTTTTAACTTCTACTTAAATAAAATAAATTCTTTAATAGCTCAAGAAATCAAGAGCGTAATATCTTGTAAAAACTTTTTTATTTCAAACATGATTTCACCAGTCTAATGAAGATTACTATTGTAACACCTTACTCCTAAACACCTCCGGTATTTGACCAAAAACCAACCAAACACAACCCAAACATCTCATACTACCTTCCTAAAACCACAGAGCAGCGGAAAAACGCCAAAGGACACCAGAAACCAGGTTGGGGCCACGACCGCTACAGTATTGCCACAGCTCCGACCTTTAACAAATTCTCACATGCCCACTGACTTGCTGGCTTCTTGGCGCAGCAACACCCTTTGTACTTATGCAATATTAGCAAAATTTCACTCAAAGGGTGAACTTCCGACATGGATAACTTTATGCTCTGACCTCCAATTGACATCGTTCCAACTCCTATAAGTCAATCTTATTTCAATCTATCCATAGACACCAATTTCACCTCAAACCAACTCCATATAGAGATTTTGTACACTCGAGACCGTTTTGACCACCTTTTGACTAAAACTCACAACTTGCAACTCGTGTTTACCAACAAAGGCAAAATTTAACCATCCGAGACCATTCACACAAGTCCAAATCCACTTAACTAACTTGTCCAAAGAGGTTTCACCTCAAAGGAACCATTCCTCTGAGATTTGACCCTCTTGAATCTCATTTGACAAAACGGGCTACAGGCCCTAAAACATGCCAATAAGGTCCAATTCCACCTTTGGACTCACACACACACACCATAACTCCACATACACAGTACAGACAACACAATTCTACATCCATAACATGCTAACAACATTGATTCCATTACAACAACAATATCAATGTCACCACTTAGTTACAAACCATTTATCCTACTTGGCACAAGATACATATCCAAATGAACATACATTGCATAGACCTAGTATTACCACGTCCAATGTTACTCTCTCGTCTTCTTAGGACTAGTGCTAAAACCTTCTCCTGAAAGGGTTAGTTCATGGGAAAAAGGTGTGAGACAATGTCTCAGTAATCGGGGACAATTACACACACATATATATCTCATAAAATCTTATGAATGCAATATGAAATGGAATGCATGTCTCCCTTGCATACAACTAGAACCATGAGTTGCCGTTATAACAGGACATTTCGTATAGGTGATTCCTTTCCAATGTTTGGTGAAGACTGATTCTAGGACATCACCAAGCTTACTTTACACTAATGTAACCCAGACAAAGGTTACACTAGTACTCAGATCATAGTTCTCCTTCCCCTGGACCACCTCGAATTGGTGGTGATTTAGAAAGGTGCAGTCCACTGCCACCTGGCTCCCCTGTCCATAGGGGAGGATTTAGCGACAGGGATCCCATCCTTATCCTCCCTAATCATATATCATATCATATCATATCATATCATATCTCATATCATCATATATCATATCATCATCACCACCTAATCCACCATATATCACAATCTCACAATGTCATGTGGTAATGCATATGTCATATCATCATATAATCATCATCATCATGTGTCACAATGTCATGCATGCATCATGTCGTGTCACTTCAACATCATCATCTCTAATCATCATTATAATCATCATACCCTATATGTTTAGCCGTGTGCATACCATGATATAAAAACAAACCGTATACACACACATATCCATATCGTGGTATGAATGGAAACATGCATATATTCACATATATACCAACATATAGCATATACACAATACAAACACTTAGTTATCTCAGGTTGTCAATACCACATACACACGATTCCACGAGCTTCTCAAGTTATCCAGCACACTTGAACCCATTTTAGTCAACCAAACAACTTTTACAATACCATAATACCTAAATTAACATACAATCCACAAATCCAAATTCCACAATTCAACCATATAGGCCTAACCCAAGATTCCAACCCCACTTTTATGCATAAAGCTCTTAGGAACCAATCAAGCACATATATTTCAGATTTCCAAGAGCCTCAATCAAAAATAACCTAGGGTTAAGCTCAAATCATGCATAATCCCTTTAAAACTCACACTCAAGCAACAAAAACACCAAATCACATTCCAATAACCCAATTTCATCCATTTTAATCAGTGAGATACGGCCAAAACCAAAGATCCTTATATATAATCGAGAAAACTCAACTTAAAACCAAAGAAAATGGAGAGGGAAGAGTAGAGATCACTTACCAACCAAGATCCAAGCTTCAAGGGGCTGAAAATCACTCCCAGTGGCCAAAAAATGCAAACCCTATCAGAGCTCCCTCAGTTCTCCTCCATTTCTTTCTTTTCTGTTTGTCCAAAATGATTTCTGTTTATACAAAAATTTTGACTCTCGTCACGGCCCATGGTAAGCTCACCGCGGTACTGCCACGTTAGCCAAAAAAAGATCTCTCTGGAGCTCACTCTTGTAGCGACGACCCTACTTCTCGCCGTGGCGTAGAGCTCATTTTCCTCCATGTTGATTCTTCCTTTGTCTTGTTTCCTTCGGTGTTGCATACAATGCTAAAGACTCTTAGTTAGCTTGGGACCAAGTTAGAGACAATGTAATGAGGGTTATTACAAATATGAAATTTTTCTTAATATATTTTCTCATTTAACTTCATTAGGAAAATCAATAAATAACCATACCATGATTTTTTTTTAAACAAGATTAGATGGGTTGGGTCCTAAGAGCTTACCACGATTAGAGTAAGTCTTAGGCTCAAAGAATATAGATAAAGGTATATACGAATTACTTACCAACGATGTTCTCATATTGACAGTAAGATTCGTGTCCACATACTTAAGAAATATAAGTCGCATCCTTGCCAAATGAACCAACTTTTGTTGGTCATGTCATGATTATTTTTATGGACAAAACCATGTGCCGATTTAGGATGTGATTTTAAAATAATTTTCTTTGAGTAGAATGTTAAGAGAACTTTTGACTATATTAATTAAATTTATTGTCATGATAATATTAATAAGTATAAAATTTTTTTTGTTTGAATTAAGTATAAAAAGTTCACATTTAATGCTTTTGAATCATGTAATATGGAAATTAGAAAAATTTTATGAGATAGGAAAATTATAGAGGTTTTATCTAGTCCTAATGCGAACCGGGCATTTTGACTATTAATTCTTCAAATTTTTATACACTTAATTGTTCAAATTTTAAATCAAAATCATTTAGTAATATTTGAATTTAATTAATATGAATTAAATTAATTCACTTGATGATGGAAAAGAATTAACAGTTTTTGTTGGCATTTATTACAGATTAAAAAAATGAATTCAAAGATATTTTGAAACAAATTCATGAAGACCTAACTTTAATAATAATGAATCAATTCAATTAATTAATTTTTATATTTTTTTATTGATTATATATTCAAACTTATTTATTGAAATTTGAACTAAGCTTAGATAAATGTGAATTAACTTGAATTATTCATTAAATTTTCACATTCAAACTTCAATAATTTTGAAAATTCAGTTGGCGGTTTCAAAAATGGAATTTTTTCAATGCAATTCAAAATGCTTTACTTAAAAATTTATTGTGGTTGTTATAAAAATTTTTATTACGTTAGAATCCTGTAATTCAAAATTTTCTTAAAATTAATTTTGCCATTGAATGCATGTTTAAAAATCTAGCACAAACTAATTGATTAAATATATTTAGTTACTACAAAAATATTTAATTTTTTAAATCTATTTCATGATTTAAAGTAATTAATTAATTAATTAATTGAGAGGTTCTTTGTTCATCTTCAATGAGACTTATCAAGGAAATGTAAAGAAAGAGAAGAATATTGGAGATCGAAGAACAAAATAAAAGTTATAGAGAATGCCAAAAAAGAATGGGAATTACAGAAAATTGTCAAAATTTGTTACCTCCTCCAATTGCTTTATACTGTCTATCAATTTCTTCTTCGCATTTTCATGCTCTTCCACCTTTTGCAACCCAAATCTTCTACCCAGCTTGGTGAATTTGCAAATTTTCATCAAACCATCTTTAATGAGAAAAGTATTACATTATGGCCAAAAAATTTTGAAGAGAAAGAGGGAGTTTAAAGTGATGAACTTGTCTGAAAGCACTGATATGCATGGCTGGGGGAAAATATCATAATGTACTTATATTTATTAATTCATCAATTAATCAATGCAATTTAATATTGATTTATATCTTATATCTTAACAACTTTTTTTTTAAATTGAAAAAACACATAATTGCATAGAGGGTGATTGATATGAAACTTGATGCAAATTTGACTTTTAACCATCATCAAAATGGAATCATAAATGACAAATTATTAATAGTTAATATAAAAAAATATATTCTAATGTCTTTTTTGCCAACATATTATTATTTGTTTACATAATATATATATATATAAACTTAGAGATGAATAATGCATTAGATTTCATAACAATAAAATATAATTATCATGAGTTAATATAATCATAAAATATATTATATTATAAACTTAAACTATTATTATTAAAATGAGTTAATAATTATATAAAGATATTAAGTTTTACTCTCAATGTTGATATAACAAAAAAAAATTAGAAAATTTCACGTTATAACCTTATAATACATTTATTGAGTACATGATAAAATGATTAAATTTTAATAAATATAGTAATAGAAAAGTAATAAAAATATAGTTTAACATATACTCCAACATCAATTCCCTAGTAAGATATCACAAAAAGGAGTAAAAAGAAAATTACATGCAAGTATATCCCTAGTAATATTAACATGTGGCTCCACAAGTGTTGAGAACTAAAAATTAATCTTAAATGCATGATAAGTTGTATGATATGATTCAAAGTTTTTCCCAACATGCCAAATGTTTGAATGGTGTAAAATCTCCCCCCCTCCCAACCCCCTCCCCCCAGTGCAATTTCAGCATAAATTTTCCCAAAAAAAAAGTTTCTTGACTTGACTATGGATACGATCTCCCTACATTAATGTTCAAAATTAGTATTATCTAAATAACAATTGCAAACAACACAATTAACAATATGATGGGCAAATAGCTATATAGGATATATAGATACTTACATCTTTATCCTAGAGAACCAAGTTAAATGAGTTGTAAACATTCAATAACTATAGATCGGGCATCAACCACAAATGAATTACTGTTAGTTAGTCAGTTTAGATTTAGATATATTTAGTGCTTAATATACTCAGTAGATATTTTGTTGTATCATATATTAACCAAATCCCCATAAGTTCGAATATTTCCACATTGCATTATTTGTATATATACACTATACAGCAATGAATGAAAGTGTAACTTTCTCATATATTGAGCCATAAACTCTAACATGGTATCAGAGCTATCCATTCTGTGATTGATTTTTTTTCTTCAAATATCTTTCCTCGTAACCCTTGTGCCGAACACCGTATCGTACTCGTAACCTCATTGGATCTTCAAAAATGTCCTCCACCTCCCAAACCCCTGCTGTAACCTAGAACCCACCACAAATCATTGTAACCCAGGATAACGCACCATTCCCTACATTACCTATCCTTTATGAATCAAACTATCAACTATGGTCACAGCTCATGGAGATGCATATCATAGCACAGAATAAGATGGGATATCTTATCAGAGACACGAAGAAGCCATAACTCAGAGACCCAGCGTTGGTAACATGGACCATGGAGAATCAGAAAGTGAAAAGTTGGCTCATTGATTTTGTTACATTCTAGAATGCTTCTAGAATTATCCTCTCTTTATGGACATTATTCTCTCATTATTTTGTATATTTTCTATATTTATTAGTATTTATTAGGCAGATTCATTATTTCGTGTATATATTGTAATCTCTTTTCTAAGTAATACACATGCTTTTCCTCTCCAATGTATTCTATTATTTTATAGCATTGAACATGGTACCAGTGCCCTTTTTTTGCCCCTTTTGCCTTGCCTTACAACGTCTTCATCTTAGATATGCCAACCACCACTGCTCCACTATCCACATAGGCTGCACCACCATCCTCAGTAGCCGAAGATCGGCTAGACCACCAAATCCGGTGACCTCCCTCCTCCACACGTGCCCCCATTTGCTGCGGATGGATCTCTGTTCAACCTGCTCTCGACGGCGTGTGAAGGCACGTCTGATCTCCTTTCTTGCCATCGTTTACTCCGCTGTGATCTTCTTGACTCAGTGCTTCTGTCCTTGTGGTCTGTTGTATGAACTCCTACTTTTCTACAAACTCATATTTTGCTGTCATTTTCATTTTTGCACAGTATGGAAAAAATAGAGGTTGCCCAACCTATGTCTGTCATTTTGAATAGGCCCAACTATCGACTTTGGTTGGAAAGCATGCGAGACTTTCTGAAAGGTCAAAAATTATGGAGATATGTTACTGGTGACATTAAATTCCTTACTCCCAAAGCTGCAAAAACTGATTTGAAATTTAATGAATGACTGGATGAATGGGATAGTAAAAATAATTAGATTATTACATGGTTCCAGAATACTTCCACTCCCAGTATCCATAAAAAAATTAGGCGTTTTGACACTGCCAAAGAGGTATAGGATCATCTTTTTAGACGCTACACCTCTTCTGACTTGTCTAATTAGTTTCAATTATAGAAGGACCTAAGTATTTTGAGACAGGAGAAGGATCAACCACTGTTTGATTTTTTTGCCAAGATTGAATCTATTTGGGATCAACTGGCATACTCCGAGCCTACTTTCAAATGTGAAGAAGATGTTCAAGCCTTCTTTAAATACAGAGATCAAGATCAACTTTATCTCATTCAGTTCTTAATGGCTCTTACTGATGATTTTAAGCCTGTTCGGGCTTCTTTGCTGCACCAAAGCCCATTACCTACTCTTGAAGATGCTCTTCTTCATCTCCAGTCCGAGGAAACCCGTTTGGGTCTGCTTTAGCGAACTCCCGAGATGGCCTTTGCTACTTTTGGATGAAATTCTAAGGCTTGTCGTCGTTGTCCTCAATCCACTTATACTTTTGATCAATGCCCATTTATTGAGTGCCACACTAGCCAAAAGAAGGGTCACATTGCTGCAAATTGTCCAACCTTGTTATGTCGATATTGTAAGAAGATCGGGCATCTTATTGATCAGTGCCTCACTCGTCGTCCTAGATTTGATCAAGGAAAGCCAACCAGATCTGGTTCCTTCTCATCCAAGCCTGCTTTATCTAACACTGATGAGGCACCTACCACTGCTCCTATTTCAGGATCCTCTACTGTTGACCTTAAGGCCTTACTTTACAAGGTTATCACCGGTACTTGCAGTCAACCTGCTGTTTTAGCCACTCCCTCAGGTACATCATCTTGGTTCTTTGATTCTGTTTGTTGCAACCATATGACTGGTCAGGCAAACTGTTTCTCTTTTATGTCACCTAATATCAATGTTCACCTTATACATACTGCTGATAACTCTCAAATGCCTGTTAGATGTGTTGGTACTGTTTCTTTGCCCTCTTTGTCCCTTTATGACACCTACTTTGTCCTTGCTATTAGTTTTAACCTTATTTTTGTCGGACAAATTGTTGATATAGGTTATAATGCATTGTTTAACAAATGTGGTTGTATTGTATTTGATTCTCAGATAGGACAGATTGTAGGGACTGGGTGTAAGGTTGGGCATATATTCGAGCTCCAATCCATGCATCTTCTTGAAGTCACTTCTCCTAGATTGTGTGCTGCTTCTGCAACTTCATCTCTCAAATTGTGGCATCGCCGTCATGCTCACCCCTCTTTAACTACTTTGCGTCCTTAACTTTCTGGTGGTCTTTTAGGTCTTGTTGATATTCAGTCTTTGGATTGTATTTCTTGTCAACTTGCTAAACAGCGTGCATTATCATTTAATAAAAATGACTCTATTGCCAATTCATCTTTTGACTTAATTTATTCTGATGTTTGGGGCCTTGCACCTACTCCCTCTATGGGTGGTTCATGATATTTTGTGATTTTTGTTAATGATTTTTCCAGCTTCACGTGGCTCTATATGATGAAAAATTGATCTGAGTTACCTAATGTCTATATTAAATTTGCCATTATGATTCATACACAATTCTAAAAAGTTATCAAAATTTTTCATCGTGATAATGCCTTGGAATATCGTGATTCTAAATTGCTCAGTTTTCTTGATACTTAGGGCACCCTCTCTCAGTACTCTTGTCCCTATACCTCTCAACACAATGGTCGGGCTAAATGAAAACACCGTTATATTCTTAATTATGTTAGAGCCCTGCTCATTTCATCTTTCTGTCTTGACTACTTCTGCGGAGAAGCAGCTTTGACTGCTACTTACTACATTAATAGAGTTCTTACCCCTGTTTTGAGTAACATTTCTCCAATTAACTGTCTTCATGGTACGTCTCCTGACTATAATCCTCTAAAAGTTTTTGCTTGTGTTTACTTTGTTCTTCTTCCTCCTCATGAGATTTCTAAACTGCACGCTCGTGCTCGTATCTGTTGCTTCCTTAGTTATGACCCTGAGCATAAAGGTTATCATTGTTAAGACCCTCTCACCACATTCGCATTTCTCATTATGTTGTCTTTTGGGAACATGTCCAGTTTTCATCTTTAACTGATCTTTCCCCTGTTTCTCCTCCTTAACCTTCTATTTTTACCGATACTTCTGTTGACCTTTTTCCTAGTGACTCAAGTACAGCTTCAACCACTGAGCCTGATCACACGCTTGACTCCATGCCTTCTCCAGAAGATCCTACTGTCTCTTAACCTCCAATATAAGCTACTGAGCCCACATCGTCCGACGACCCTAGGCCTACTCGTGTAAGACGTCCTCATCCTTACCTTAGTGATTACCATTGCTTTTCTACCATTCTTCAGTTTCAAGAACCCCAATCCTTTAAAAAAGCCGCCCGTGATCCTCTCTGGCAACAAGCTATAGATGATGAATTGCAGGCCTTAGAGAAAATGCACACTTAGGATCTTATTGATTTTCCTCCTGGTATGACTCTAGTTGGCTGCAGATGTATCTATAAGAATAAAACTAATTCTGATGGATCTTTGAAGCAACGCAAGGCCCGCTTGGTGGCCCAAGGGTTTACACAGGAGTATGGTATTGATTATGAGGAGACATTTGCTCTTATTGCTCGGATTACCTTTATCCGTAGCCTTCTTGCTATTATTGTCGTTAAGCATTGCTCTCTTCATCAGATGGATGTTAAAAATGCCTTTTTGAACGGTGATTTAAAGGAAGAAGTCTACATGAAGCCTCCTTCTGGGTATTAGCATCCGACTGGCAAGGTTTGCCATCTTTATTGAGCTCTATAAGGCCTTAAGCAGGCACCTCGTGCCTAGTTTTCAGTACCACTATGAGCCAATTAGGCTTTACTTGTAGCCCTCATGATTCTACTCTATTTATTCATACTACAACTCAGGGCTTTGTTCTACTACTATTATATGTAGATGACATGATTGTCACAGGTAGTGATGTTACGAGTGTACATGAACTTAAGACTTATTTGGGATAGCTGTTTGAAATAAAGGATCTTAGCTGACTCAACTACTTTCTTGGTCTTAAGGTACATCATGGGCAGGACGGTATTACTCTTTCTCAGGCTAAATATGCATCTGATTTGAACTCCCGGGCACATCTTTCTGACGAGGAGGTTGACAATACTCTTATTGAGCCTACTATTCAGTTTACTCCAATTGACAGTATCCCACTAGAGAATCCCACTCATTATCATCAACTAGTTGGGGGAATCATCTATCTTACAGTGACTAGTCCATACATTGCCTATGCAGTTCACATAGTCAGCCATTTTATGTTTGCACCTCGGACTACCCACTATGCAGTTGTTCTTAGAATTATTCATTATGTTCGAGGCACCCTGTATCATGGCCTTCACTTCTCTGCTAGCTCTTCTCATGCTCTCTCGGTATATTCTGATGCTGATTAGGGTGGTGACCATGCTGATCAATGGTCTACCACTAGTTTCTATATTTTCCTTGGTAATTCTCTAGTTTCTTGGAGAAGTAAGAAGCAAACCTTAGCTTCTAGTTCCAGTATTAAATCTAAATATCATGCACTAGCTGACACGACCTCTGAAGTTCTTGGCTTTATTGGCTGCTTAATAAGATGGGGGCATCCCAGACAACCTCCACAGACATTTATTGTGACAATCAAGATGCTATCAAGATTACTCACAATGATGTGTTCCATGAGCGAACCAAGCATGTTGAGATTGATTGTTATTTTACTCGGCAGCATATTGTTCGTGGAACTATTTGACTTATTCCTATTCGGACGAAGCACCAGCCGGCTGACTTGTTCACTAAGTCCTTTCATCCAAGGCAGTTCCAATTTCTAGTAGACAAACTCAAGCTACTTGCTGTTAAGTCATCTTGAGTTTGAGGGGGGATATTACATTCTAGAATGCTTCTAGAATTATCCTCTCTTTATGTGCATTATTCTCTCATTATTTTGTATATCTTCTATATTTATTAGTCATTATTATGCAGATTCATTATTTCATGTATATATTGTAATCTCTTTCGTGTATATATTGTAATCTCTTTTCTAAGTAATACACATGCTTTTGCTCTCTAATGTATTCTATTATTTTGCAGCATTGAACAGATTCAATGAGTCCTACCTTGTTACAGCATTTTGTATGGCTACCTATTGCAAAGGACGTGTGGGAAGCAGTATCTCGAACCTTTCATGATGGAGCAGGTGAAAGCATGATTTTTGAACTCAATAGAAAATCCTTCTCCATAAGGCAAGGTAGATGACCTTTACTTGTTTATTGTAATGAACTTGTTGCTATATTTCAGGACATTGACCATCGTACGAGCTTGCAAGCGAAGACTATGAATGGAGTTGTTCAAATGCATACAACGATGACTTGACTACATGTGCATATTTTCTTGAGCGGTCTTGACCTTGTATTTGACTAGGTGTGGAACAAAATATTGCGAAAAGAGTAGAAACTTGATCTTAAAAGTGCCTACGCCTATGTTAGAAAGGAGTATCACCAACGCCAAGCCAGGGGATGAACTCAAATCCAGCAAGAGAATACTATTATGCTAACTCGACTATAGAAGTCTCGAACTCAACGATTAATGGATTAACTTGCACCCATTATGGAGAATCAAGCCATACAAAATAGAAATGTTATGAATTGATAGGCTACCCAGATTGGTGAGATTTCTCAAACTGGCCATGATGGAATATTGTAGGTAAAGCAATGCACACTTCTATAGAGGAATAACTAACACTATTAGTGAACATAGTAGATATAACTATTCCAATAGTAAATACAGCTTTACATGGTCAAAGTGGTAAGGGATCCTCCATACTTCAATCTAAAGCCACGTGGATTATAGAAACTGAAGCCACGGATCAAATGACACATGATGCCAAAAACCTATGTCAATTACTACCATATTCACAACCCTATGTTGTCACTGTTAACAGTGGAAAATCAAATATTGCCAGACAGGGCCAGTATGAGATATCTAATACATTGACACCTAATACTATTCTACTTGTTCCTTCTCTTGACTACAATCTATTATCTGTTAGGCAAATTACTAAAGCTCTATCTTGTACTGTGACTTTTTGGCCTTTTTTCTATGTATTTCAGGGTATCTCAATGAGGAAGATTCTTGGCTATGGTATTAAATGAGGCAAACTACATTACTTTGAGATAGAAAGTTCAGAGTTTTGGATGCAAGGGGTAATAAATAATGTTCAAAGCAGTAATAAGGCCAATGTTGAGGTGAGATTATGGCGTCGGTGTAACACCCTTCATGATATCTTTCTTGGCTTTGTGTGCAACACTGGAGAAAATAGGACGGAGGAAGATTTCAAGTGGAGTCTGGAAGAGCTCCACGTTGCGACTTGAAGTAGAGCCGCCAAGGCGAGAGCGAGTCCAGTGGCATGGTTTCAGTTGAACTTGGTGGCGCCGCGGTGAGATGTCTTGGAGCTACGACGAGGATCGAGAATTTTGTTTAAATCCAGATCATTTCAGACAATCGGAAGGGAAGAAAATGGTGGATAACCGAGGGAGCTTTGCTAGGGCTTATTGGATTTGGCCTTTGGCAGTGATTTTCGGACCTCAAGAGCTTGGATTCAAGTTGGTAAGTGTTTTTTACTACTCCCTCTCCATTTTCTTCAATTGAAATTTGGGGTTTGTCAGTTATATGTTGGAATTTCCGATTTGGGATGAAATCCACCAATTGAAATTGATGAAATGGGGTTAATGAAGTGTGTTGTGGTGTTCTTGTTGCTTGGGTGTGAGTTTTGAAGGTATTATTTGTGATTTGAACTTAACCCTAGATTGTTTTCGGTTACGGCTCTTGGAAATCTAAAGTATATGAGATTGTTTGGTGTTGGTATGGTCCCTAAGAGCTTATTGATGCATGAAAGGGGCGTTGGAACCTTGGGTTAGGCCTAAAGTAGTTGAATTGTGATATTTAGTTTAATGGTATACTGTGTTAATGGAAGAATTGTGTTATTATGAAGGTTGTTTGGTTAACCAAAAGGGGTTCATGCGTGTTGGACAATTCAAGAAATTCGTGGAACTCACGTGTGTGGTATTGACAACCTAATGTAATCAGGTGTTTGTTTGTATTGTATTGATTATATTGTATAATGGTATGTTGATTTATGTATATATGCATGTTTCTTTCATACCATAATATTGATGTGTTTGTGTGTACTGTTTTTATATATCATGATATGTACACTGTTAGATGATGATTATGATTATGATGATGAGATATGTGATGATGACATTGATATGATATGATATGACATGATGCATACATGACATTATGATGATTATGATGATGATGATATGTTGATACATGAGCATTACTATATGACATTGTGAGATAGTGATATATGGTGGATGGGGTGATGATGATGTGATGACGATATGATGTATGATGATATATGTATATGTTAGAGAGGATAACGATGGATTACATATATTAAGGAGGATAAGGATGGATTATATATATTATGGAGGATAAGGATGGGGGTCCAGTGAGGGCGACATGCATTTCATTCATTTTACTTTACATTCATGAATTGTGTGATATATATGTATATATATGTATGTGTATGGTTGTCCCCCAGTTACTGAGACATTGTCTCACACCCCTCTCCCATGAACTAACCTTTCAGGTGAAGATTCTAGCACTAGTCTGGAAAAGCCAAAGAAGTAGCAGCAGACGTGGGAAAACTAGGTTTATGTAGTTTATATGTATTTTGGATAATGTATCTTGTGCCAAGTAGGATAAAAGGTTTTGTAATGGATGTATGACATTGTAAGGAATTGTTATGGATGGATGTATGGCTATGTATGTTGTGTGTATGTGTTATGTATGATGAAAGTTGGATTTGAGTCTGATTGGTGTGTTTTGGGGCCTGTAGCCCATTTGTCAAGTTGGGGTTCTAAGGGATCAAATCTCATATGAGTGGTTCATTTGACGTGAAACCTCTTTGGACAAGTTGGTTTAAGGGTTTTGGACCTGTTTGAATGGTCTCTGAGCGACCAGTTGCCTTTGGTGGCAATTGGAGGTGGTTAGTGATGAGTTTTGGTCAATAAGTGGCCAAAACGCTGTCAAGGGTCCAAAATCTCCGTACAGAGTTGAATTAAGGTGAAGTTGGTGTCTATAGATAGATTGAGACTATATTGACTTGTAAAAGTTGGAATCAAGTCAATCGGAGGTCAAAGCATAAAGTTATGTATGTTGAAAGTTTGCCCTAATGTATAAAAGTTGTTGATATAGAAAATCAGCATGGTTCTAGGTCGTGGTGCCAATGGAGACCAGTGGCGAAGTAAAACGGGGGAAGCCAGAGCCATGGCGATACTATAGCGGTCGTAGTCCCAACCCCAGCCTAGATTTTGGTGTTGTTTGGTTCGTTTTTGCTGTTCTAAAGCTTTGAAGAGTTGTTTTGAAATGTCGAGGTTGTGTTTGGTTGAATTTTGAAGTTTTTGGTCAAGTCTGGAGGTGTCAGGAGGTAAGATGTTACATTTTGGTATCAAAGCAATGGTTTTGGGCCATTGTCTCTGCTTGAAGTACTACTTGGCACAATTTTAAATACATAGACTATATTCCCACTGCAATGCTAGTCCAGAACCATATAATTGAATGTGTTGTTGCTTGTGTGGAGGAAGAATGTCTCGCAGAGGAAGACCTAGTAACAGTGATCTCATGAGGCAAATGCATGAGATGTTGGCGGGCTTCAGTAATCAAGTGAACACTCAGGGGGAGAGGTTGAACAGGTTGCAAGAGCAAATAGATAGGCAAGAGCAGGAGGAAGTGAATGAAGAGGCCAACATGTTTGTGGACTTCAGTGCAGAAGAGGATGAGAATGTAGTGGAGCCTAAGAGAGCCCCAAGAGTTAGAAGAAGGGGTATCTCTTCATAGTTGAAGGACTTTTGAAAGTTCAATCCTCTGGCTTTCGAAGGTACCATGGATGTTTCTCAGGCTGAGAATTGGATAGAATAATTGGAGAACATCTTAAGTGTGATGGATTGCACCTCAGAGCAAAGGGTACAATTGGCGGCATTTAAGATTGAGAAGAAGACCATGAGATGGTAGATGAGTGTTCTCCCGAATGTTGAAGTGATGAATTCTTGTATGAATTGGGATCAGTTCAAGGAATAGTTCTTTGTACACTACGTCCCTCCAACCTTAATGATATAGAAGGAGGCTAAGTTCCTAACTTTTTAACAAGGGAATCTGTCGGCGGATGACTACATTGATTAGTTTTTGGACTTGGCAAAATATTCCACTTATTTGAATAATTACCTTGATGATAGGTGGATGGCTCAAAGGCTATTTAAGGGAGCCCATCTAGAGATAAAGGAGCGGCTATCTGTAATGGAGTTTGTGTCCTTTGAGGACTTGTGTGCAAAGATTCATGCCTTATACAGATGGATGAAGGAGGCCAAGGAGCATAGAAGGAATTCCATGATTCGGGCTTTTCTCACCTAGGACCTACAGGAGGAATCAGTCAAGGAAGTAGTTCAGGTAGTAGTAGCAGCGGTGGTAGTACAAGTTCTAGTGGAGGAAGAGGTCGTCATAATAGAGGCCATCATGGTAGAGGTAGAGGCAAGTTTGGCATAAATCAATCCAACAGTTGTCAGTTTGGCAGAGGACCCTTTTACTGAGGAGGCTTTGAACAGGGAGTTCTAGTCAGAGTGAGTATGCAGGAAGGGACTCTACTTCATCCCAGTATGGGCCAGGTAGTGCATCAAATCTATGCACAAAATGCGGGTTCAGCCATGGTGATCGTCCATGCTTGATTTGTTATGATTGTGGGAGACCGAGTCATATGTCACAGAATTATTGGGAGCCAAGGTGTGACAATGCGATGAGGAGGCCCACGATGCCTAGACGAGTCTTTGCCATCACCCAACAAGAAGCGGATGCAGCGCCTAATCTGATTAGAGGGAAACTTAAACTCAATGGTTACTCTATTCATGCTTTGTTTCACTCAGGTGCATTGTATTCCTTCATTTCTTTTGATTATGCTCGAAGATTGGGTATTGTGGCAATGGGGTTGCCATTTGAGTTATCAGTGTCCACACCTACAGGAGTTTCATTAAGAACTGCTCAGCTTGTCTAAACTGTTCGGTTTGTTTTAAATACCAGAGCACTACCTTGGATCTAATTTGTTTTCTGTTACAAGAGATTGACGGGATAATTGGGATGGATTGGTTGGAAGTGAATAATGCTATTCTTGACTGTGCTCGGAAGACCGTGTTCTTGCCTATGAATATCCCTAGTATTGAAGGGGATGAGAATATTTGTTTGTCCTTTGTCCAAGCTGACAGGTATCAGAAGAAGGGATGTCAAGGATTTCTGGTTTTCTTCTATGTGAACGTGGATATGGAAGGAGGTGTCGAAAGATACCCAGTTGTGAATGAATTCCTTAAGGTGTTTCCAAAGGAGATTACCGGTTTGCCACCACCACGAGAACTGGAGCTTTCCATCGATTTGGTGCTCGGGACAAGTCCTATTTCAAAGGCTCCATATCGAATGGCACCATTTGAATTGAAGGAATTAAAGAAGCAAATTAAGGATTTGTTGAAAAGGGGTTTTATCAAACCTAGTGTCTCACCTTGGGGAGCTCCAGTGTTATTTGTCAAGAAGAAGGATGGTAGCCTCAGATTATGCATTGATTACAGGCAACTGAACCAAGTGACGATCAAGAATAAATATCCTTTGTCGAGGATTGAAGACTTGATTGATCAGTTAGTAGGTGCCTCTGTATTCTCTAAAATTGATTTGAGGTCAGGATACCATTAATTGCGAGTGTGTGCTAAAGATGTGCCTTAAATGGCTTTTCGAACTCAATATGGTCATTATGAATTTCTCGTAATGCCATTTGAGTTGACTAATGCCCCAACAATCTTTATGGATTATATGAATATGGTGTTTCAGCCGTATTTGGATAATTTGTGGTAGTGTTTATTGATGACATCCTGATCTACTCTAAGAGTGAGGAATAGCATGTGCTCCATCTTCGGATTGTGTTGCAAGTATTGCGGGATCACCAACTGTACGCTAAGCTTAGTAAATGCAAGTTTTGGCTATGGGAGGTGAAATTTCTGGGTCATGTAATTTCTGTAGAAGGAATAGCAATAGACCTTAGTAAGGTTGAAGCGGTGTTAAATTAGGAGAGATCGTGATCAGTGACTGAAATTTGAAGTTATCTAGGATTAGCTTGATGTTACCGAAGGTTCATTAAAGGATTCTCTCAGCTTGTTATGCCATTGACTAGACTCACCCGTAAGGATCGATCTTTCATTTGGGATGACAGGTGTGAGAGAGCGTTCTAAGAGCTGAAAGTTTATCTGACATCCACCCCAATGCTCATTATCCCTAATCCATCAGAGCCATTCACTATTTATACAGACGCCTCTAAGAAGGGTCTAGGGTGTGTTTTGATGTAGCAAGGTGGAGTTGTGGCGTATGCTTCAAGGCAGCTAAGGCATCATGAGGAGAACTATCCTAATCATGACCTTGAGCTAGTGACTGTAGTGTTTGCCTTGAAATTATGGAGGCATTATCTGTATGGTGCTCAGTTTGAGGTGTTCAGTGATCACAAGAGTTTGAAGTATTTGTTTGATCAAAAAGAGCTGAACATGAGGTAAAGGCGTTGGGTTGAATTCCTGGTGGACTATGAATTTGCTTTGAAGTATTATCCTAGGAAAGCCAACGTTGTGGCAGATGCGTTGAGTAGAAAGTCGATCCATATGGCCATAATGATGATAAGGGAGGAATAGTTGCTAGAAAGCTTGAGAGATATGAAGTTATTCATTAATGTCCATCCTGGAGTACTAGTAATGAGTTCCATCGGTGTATCAAGCGATTTATTGAGGAACATTTGCTATGCTTAGATGGATGATGACTATCTTTTGGGCATTTGGGAACAAATTGAAATGGCAGAGACCCAGGACTTTGATATTCTAGAGGATGGTATCATTTGGTATCGTGGTCAGATTTGTGTACCAAATGTTGTGGGATTGCGAGAAATTATTTTGGAGGAAGCTCATAAGAGCAGGTACACTATTCACCCAGGTACCACTAAGATGTACCAGGATTTAAAGCATGGTTATTGGTGGCCAGGTATGAAAAAGGACATTGCAGAGTATGTGCCAAGATGCTTGATTTGTCAGAAGGTAAAGATTGAGCAACAATTGCTTGCTGGTACCTTGTAATCTTTGGAGATCTCGGAGTGGAAATGGGATAGCGTTTCCATGGATTTTGTGATGGGATTACCAAGGACCTCTTCAGGACACACTGGAATATAGGTCATTGTGGACAGGTTGACGAAGTTGGCCCATTTTCTTCCGATTCGGGAGACTATTTTGATGGAGAAGTTGGCTCAGTTGTATATGAATGAGAATGTAAGGCTGCATGGAATCCAGATGAATATTGTGTCAGACAGAGATCCTAGGTTTTCATCCAGGTTTTGGAAATCTCTTCAAAAGGCCATGGGTATGAAATTGAGTTTCAGTACTGCTTATCACCCGTAATCTGATGAGCAGACTGAAAGGACTACTCAGACTCTGGAGGATATGCTGCGGGCGTGTGTTCTAGAGAACAAAGGCAATTGGGATCAGTTTCTGCCATTGGTTGAGTTTGCCTATGATAACAGTTTCCACTCGAGTTTACAAATGGCTCCATATAAAGCGTTGTATGGCAGAAAGTGTAGGTTGCCGTTGCGTTAGGTTGAACTAGGTGAAATGAGTCTTTTAGGCCCGAATATTGTGAATCAAACCTCTCGACAAATAGAAAGTATTCGCCAGATGCTTCTTACTGCTCAGAGTCAGCAAAAGAGTTATGCGGATAGGAGGAGGAGACCATTGGAGTTTGATGTTGGAAATCATGTGTTTTTGAAGGTCGCACCTAACATTGGTGTTAGGAGATCGATTCGAGCCAAGAAGCTCACTCCGCGGTATATGGGTCCATATCAAATTCTGGAGCTAATTGGGCCAGTAGCGTATCGAGTGGCGCTACCGCTTAATCTTGCTGGATTGCATGATGTTTTGCACGTGTCCCAACTCAAGAAGTATCATCCAGATCCATCTCATGTGATTGATGATAAGGTAGTTCAAGTGCGAGAAGATCTCACTTTTGAGGTCACGCCATTGCAAATTCTTGATGTAAAGGAGAAGCAGTTGAGAAATAAGACCATAAAGCTGATAAAGGTCCTATGGAGCGATTTGACATCCAATGATGTCACATGGGAGACTGAAGAATCCATGCGAAGGAAGTATCCAAACATCTTTGTTTGAGGTAAGAGTTAAAATTTTGAAGATAAAATTTTTATAAGGAGGGGAGAGTGTAACACCTTTCATGATATCTTTCTTGACTTTGTGTATAGCACTGGAGAAAACAGGATGAAGGAAGGTTCAAGTGGAATCTGGAAGAGCTCCACGCCGTGGCTTGAAGCAGAGCCGCACGGCGAGAGTAAGTCCAGTGGCATGGTTTCAATTGAACTTGGTGGCATCGTGGCAAGATGTCTTGGAGCTGTGGCGAGGATCGGGAATTTTGTTTAAATCCAGATCATTTCGGATAATCTGAAGGAAAGAAAATGGAGGAGAATTGAGGGAGCTTTGCTAGGGCTTGTTGGATTCAGTCTTTGGGAGTGATTTTCGGACCTCAAGAGTTTGGATTCAAGTTGGTAAGTATTCTCTAGTCCTTCATCTCTATTTTCTTGGATTGAAATTTGGCATTTTTCGGTTATATGTTGGGATTTCCAGTTTGGGACGAAATCCACCGATTGAAATGGATGAAATGGGGTTAATGAAGTGTGTTGTAGTGTTCTTGTTGCTTGGGTGTAAGTTTTGAAGGGATTATTTGTGATTTGAGCTTAACCCAAGGTTGTTTTCGGTTAGGGCTCTTGGGAATCTAAAGTATATGAGATTGTTTGGTGTTGGTATAGTCCCTAAGAGTTTATTAATGCATGAAAGGGGTGTTGGATGTAACGTCCGGCCACTTCTTTGGGATTGACAACTGTCCCCACAAACCAACACAAGCCCTTTCGGTGTGCTTTGTCCTCACTCACACATACCTTTGAGACATATATATATGTGTGTGGTTGTCTCCAGTTACTGAAACATTGTCTTACACCCCTTTCCCATGAACTAACCTTTCAGGTGAAGGTTCTGGCACTAGTCCAGAGAAGTCGAAGGAGTAGCAGCGGATGTGGGAATACTAGGTCTATGTAGTTTATGTGTATTTTGGATAATGTATCTTATGCTAAGTAGGAAAGAAGGTTTTGTAATGGATGTATGACATTGTAAGGAATTGTTATGGATGGATGTATGGCTATGTATGTTATGTGTATGTGTTATGTATGATGAAAGTTGGATTTATGCCTGATTAATGTGTTTTGGGGCCTGTAGCTCATTTGTCAAGTTAGGGTTCCAAGGGGCCAAATCTCAGAGGAGTGGTTCCTTTGACATGAAACCTCTTTGGATAAGTTGGTTTGGGGGTTTTGGACTTGTTTGAATGGTCTTTGAGCGATCAGTTGCCTTTGGTGGCAATTAGAGGTGGTTAGGGATGAGTTTTAGTTAATAAGTGGTCAAAACGGTGTCAAGAGTCTAGAATCTCCATACGGAGTTGAATTGAGGTGAAATTGATGTCTATGGATAGATTGGGACTAGATTGACTTGTAAAAGTTGGAATTAAGTCAATCGGAGGTCAGAGCATAAAGTTATGCTCGTCGGAAGTTCGCCTCGGTGTATAGAAGTTGTTGATATAGAAAATCAGCATGGTTCCAGGCCATGGTGCCAGTGGAGACCAGCGGCGATGTAAAACAGGGGAAGCCGAAGCCGTTGTGGTACTATAATGGCCGCGGCCCCAGCCCGGATTTTGGTCTTGTTTGGTTCATTTCCACTATTTTGAAGTTTTGAAGAGTTGTTTTGAGATGTCGAGGTTGTATTTGGTTGAATTTTGAAGTTTTTGGTCAAGTCTAGAGGTATTAGGAGGTAGGATGTTACAATCGGCATCTAGGACATTTATCTTTTAGTTATTTGAAGAAGTTGAAACCGTATTTATTTTCAAATGTTGACATTTTAGAATTGCATTATGACATTTATGCATATGCTAAGAGTCATCGAGTCTCTTATCCTTTAAATGTGAATAAATGTTCAGAACCTTTTATGGTTATACATTCTGATGTTAGCGGTCCTACTAGAGTTCCAGCATTTTCTAATGCCTCTGACATTTTAACTTTCATAGATGAATGCACTCGTATGATATGGGTTGTTTTTTTAAAAGATAAAAGTGAAGTAAGTCAGGCATTTCAAGAATTTTATAAACAAGTACAAACTCAATATCAATGAAGTATTGCAGTTTTCCAATCAGATCACGGCACAGAGTTTGTAAATGCCACGCTGTCTTCATTCTTATGAGATCATGGTGTATGCCACCAAACTTCTTGCTCTTATACACCCCCAACAAAACTGGGTTGGCTAAACGGAAAAATGGCTAGCTTCTGGAAATAGTATGAGCTTCTCTCTTTGGTATGAACATGCCACAAGAATACTGGGGTGAAGCTGTGAATAGTGTCATCTATATACTCAATCGAACTCCTTCCAATGTACTGTACTATTAGACATGTAACATTCTACCTCCTGACACTTACAGTCTTGACCAAAAACTTCAAAACTCAACCAAACACCAACCCAATAATGCAAAACAACTTCAAACCAGCGGAAATGACCCCAAACTTGCATAAAATTCTAGGCTGAGGCTGCAGCCATAACAGTATTGCTGTAGCTCCAGCCTCCCTTGTTTCTCCATCGCTTCTGGCCTCACTGGCGCTGTGGCCTACTTTCTGGCACCATGGCGCCCTATGCTGATAATCCATATTAGTAATTTCCACATTCTAGGGCGAACTTCCGACACGCATAACTTCATGCTCCGACCTCCGATTGACTTGAATCCAACTCGTACAAGTCAATCTAGTCCCATTCTAGCCATAGACACCACTTACATGGCAAACCAACTCCGTATGGATATTCTGGATCCCTGACACTATTTTGGCCACTTGCTAACCAAAACTCACCATTAACCAACTTCAATTGCCACCAAAGGCAACTGGCCACTTCGAGACCAATCATACAGGTCCAAAACCCCCAGACCAACTTGTGCAAAGAGGTTTCACTCTAAAGGAACCACTCCTCTGAGATTTGACCCCCTGGAACCCCAACAAAACAAATGGGCTACAGGCCCTCAAACACACTAAATAGCCCAAAACCAACTTTCAACATGCATAACACATACACACAACATATATATACAAACAACCTCATTTGCAAATAAAAGCATCTATAACATTATACCCAAAATCATACATTCATTACAAACCATTCTATCCTACTTGGCACAAGATACAATATCCAATACACAAAAACTACATAGACCAACCCACATACACAGCTACTCCTGCGGCTTCTCTGGACTAGTGCTAGAACCGTCACCTGAAAGGTTAGTTCATGGGAGAGGGGTGTGAGATAATGTCTCAGTAACCAGGAATAACCACACACATACATATAGACATATATCACACATAATTCATGAATGCAATAAGAAATGAATTATATGCATATCGCCCTCACAGGGACTCCCATCTTTATCCTCCCTAACATATAAATATCCAATCTTATCCTCCCTAACATATATATAAGTGTATATATATCTATCCTTATCCTCCCTAACATATATAATCCAACCTTATCCTCCCTAACACATATATATATAATCATACATCATATTGTCATCACATCATCGCCACTCCATCTGCCATATATCACAGTCTCACAATGTCATATGGTGATGCTCATGTATCATCATATAATCATCATCATAATCATCATAATGTCATGTATGCATTATGTCATATCATATCAATGTCATCGTCACATATGTAACACCTTATGTTAGGGCTCATTTCCCATGTATTAGATCATTTAGATGCCTGTCATCATGATTTAGAGACTAAAATCATAATATAATAAAATCACAATTTTACAAAATTTAGGGTACTGTTCATTTGGCATTTTCTCTTTTACCCGATGAACTTTGAAAATTCATAACTTAATCTAGGGAAATCATCTTGAGCTGATTCAAGTCTCTAAAATTTTCTTAAATTCAGATCTACATGGGAAAAATATAAAACAGTAACATCATTTGGCCAATTTGTACAGTAATTTCGTGGACATTTACTGTTCATTTGGTCAATTTGCTATGTTCCAGTTTTCTGACCTCAACTTGGAAAAATTATATCTCCTTCTATTCTGTTCCAAACAATGCATAATCTATGTCATTTGAAAACCCTACATGTATACTTAATGATGTATTTTTATTATACATTTATTTTCCTTACACAGAGAATAACTTTAACTTAAGTCATGAAGGGTCAGAATTTGACTCTTACTGGAACAGTTTTGGGAAAAACTCCATATCTCATATTATATAGCTCCAATTAACTCGAAATCATTGGCATACAAAACTTAAAACATAGAAATTTTTATACATATAAACCACTGAATTTTTGGAGCTTTGTACGATTTTATATTATCCTTTGAATTTTCCAGTACTTACTTTCCAGATTTCAGTTTTCCCATTATTGGCCTGTTCTGAACCCTGATTTCAAAAATTCATTATAATTCATTCATTTATCCAATTTATGTGTTCTTTAGCTCTATAAAAATCTTGTTCTGTCTACTTTAAGAGCATGTATAACACTTTTATAGGATGCTCTGTTTAGAATAGAGTTCCCCTACTCAAATCAATACCGGTCATCTCCAACGAACTTATACCATAACTTACATGATAAGCTTCATAACACATTTACATTGACATTTAGTGCTCTAATTTCTCGCATAATATCATAGAGGACTTAAAAGAATATATTCAAGGCATCAAACAGGATTTATCCCCTTTCATACAAATTTATACAAATTCCCAAAACATAGCATCAAGACTTACATAATAATATCATTCATCATTCTCTTCCTCTTTTCCTTTAGCTTTTTGCCTCCCTTGGATTTCTTCCATAACTTGGACCTATCATGTTATTATTTGGGTGATGAGATTTTGGAAATCTCAGTAGCTAGTCACATCTCAAACATTTACATTATCATGCATGCTATAAAACTTTCAAAATATCATAGCAATCATTTCAAGGCATAAATCACCACATCGTTTATAAAAATTTCGGCATTATAACGGCATAGAAAATGGACATCCCGGGTACTATCCCTTTCATAAAAACAGCCAAAACCAGTCTCAAATATCATAAAAACAATATGGCAAGTCATCATTCACAATAAAATATAGCAAGACAATATAATGAGAGAAAAAGTAACTATGCTACCTCATGAAACTTACGTCTTTCCTCTTTGATTCAACCATTTCAAGGACTTTCTTAAGCTTTCTCATACCCAAATGCATCACCAAATATCAAATAAATCAACTTGAACCAAGGGTTAGTTCATAAGAACTTCAAACTAATGGTTCCATGACTTTCTTCAATTCATAAAACCTTAATTCTTCAAAAATTCACCAAAAATTCATTTCTAACTCAAAAATGATGAATTATACCTCTATTTCATGTAATTTTTCATGAGGAATCCAACTATAGTCTCAGAATGACCAAATTCCATTTCTAATTCGGTTACTGTTCATTCCAAATGAACTTTAAAAACCTAAAAATTTCGCTTCCTTAATCTTAAGCTTTTTCATAAAACCATCACTTGTTCCTAAGGTTTTCCGCCATGAGGAACTCATTTTTGGCATCAAAAACATGAAATTCCAACATTAAGTGTGAACAGTAACTCGTCCAAAATCAGGGAAATTCAAGAAAAATTGCTACACTTTGTTATACAACAAACCACTTGCATATTCAAACTTTAAATGCATAGTCTAGCATTTCCCCTATGATTTATGGTTGGTAAATTCATTTCCTTGCTAAATCATATTTGAATGAAACCCTAAGAGGAAGAGGAAGAAAATCTACTCCATGAACCATGCTTTAAACACCATGAACTACAAGCTTGGAGTAGTAGAAAACACTTACCAACTTAAGCTCTTGAACTTCCTCTTGAGTTTCCTCTTTTCTTTCTCTTTTTTCTCTCTTCTTCCTTGAGTTTTTCTTTTCTGGTTTGGTTCTGGAAATGGACGTGCAGAATGGGTGGAAATAGGTGGTTAAGTGACTTAATCATATAGCTTAATCATAGTTAAAACTTAACCACCTTAAGTTACTTTTTGACAAAAAAATTCAACTCCTTCTTTAAGAAGTTTTCTCAACCTTTTTGAGATGATTGGTGGGCTTCATGGGCTACAGCAAAAGTCACGCATAGAGAAGTGTCCAAAATTTGCCCAATTTTCCTAATCTAGATATACCTCAGTCCGGGTACTTTTTAACTGTACCGATAAAAACATCTTTATACTATTTTAACATTTTTGGGATGCAGGACTATTCTAATTTTATTTTTATATTTCCATAATTATCCTGTCCCAAATGATATCTATGTATGGCCCATATCTAGACCTGGTTTACTATTACTTTTGGACACTCGCCACTGATTATTTCTTTATTTTTGAATATTAACCCTCAGTGCCATATACCATTGGATTTCTCTCATCGAGGGCTTCATTTTGATAGTAATTTGTATATTTATAAATTACCCCTAATCTGGGATTAAATTATAATTTCTGAAACTTTCAGGTCATTAGGTGTAATTTTTTCCCAGACTTTTCTATTTCTTTCTCCTCCTTATAAAGTTTTTAGGACGTGGATGTCCTTTTCATAATTTATTGAGGGTAAAAATATAATTTTTTTATTTTTCCATTCAACCGGGAAAAATAACCTCCTTGCCCTTTTTCACGCAAAACAATGTCTGTCCATTTTTGCAAAATTCCTTTACATTTCTAGATATTTTAGCTTTATTGGGATGTTACAACATATCTCATCATCATAATCATAATCATCATCAAACTGTGCAATACCATGATATATAAAAACAGTACACACAACACATTAATATCGTGGTATGAAAGAGACATGCATATACATACACAAATATACATACTATCATATAACATCGACAATATAATATAACAAACACCCGGTTATCTCAAGTTGTAAATACTGCGCTCACACGAGTTCTACAAACTTTCTTGAACACCAATCCCACGACTAGCCTTCTCCGAGTAGCCAAACCACCTTAACAATATCACAATTCTTCCATTAACACAGTATACCAAACATCCAAATTCCACAATTCAACTGCTTTAACTTAACCCAAGGTTCCAATACCCCCTTTCATGCATCAATAAGTTCGTAGGGACCATTCATACACTACTCAAACACATACACTTCGAATTTCCAAGAGCTCTAACCGAAAACAACCTAGGGTTAAGCTCAAATTATGCATAAACCTTTCAAAACTCACATCCAAGCAACAAAAACACTAAAACACACTCCATTAACTCCATTTCAACCATTTTAATCGGTGGATTTCATCCCAAACCGGAAATCCATCCTCAGAACCAAAAACCCCAAATTTCCAACCGAAGAAAATGGAAAAGAAGGAGTAGAGAACGCTTACCAACGTAAATCCAAGCTCTTGGGATCTGAAAATTGCTTCTAGATGCCGGAAATCACGAACCCTAGTATTGCTCCTCAGTTTCTCCTCCATTTTCCTTTCGTTTCTTTCTTTCCGATCATCTGAAATGGTCTGGTTTTAAACAAAATTTGCGATCCTTCTCGCTGCTCTAGACATCTCGCGGCGGATCCACTGTGTTCAACTAAAACAACGCCACTAGAAAGATTCTCACCACGGTGGCCCTGCTCCTCACCGCAGCGTAGAGCTCTTCTAGACTCCACTTAAGCCTTCCTCCATCTTGTTTCCTCTGGTTCTGAACACAATGCCAAGCAAGATGACATGAGGGGTGTTACAAGACACCTATTCAGTTGCTGCAAACAATGTTGACTATTCCTCATATCCCAATTTTGGAGCCGCCTAGGTTTGGTTGTATAGCATATGTGCATATACCTCTACTGATCCCTATGCAAAAAGGTATGTGTTTATTGGCTATTCATATTTTCAGAAAGGATGTCGTTGCTATGACCCTCCCACTCAGAAAGTTCATGTCATGTTAGATGTTTCCTTTGAAGAGGCTACTTCTTTTTATACCTCTACTGATCCCTCTCTTCAGGGGAAGAAGGTGATACAAGAAGAAAAGGATTTTGGGAGCATAACCAATTCACTATAAAGCGTCCACGAAATCTTGCAAGGTTCTAATCTACAGAAAAACACAAGTATAATGTTTGAGTGGGAAGAACATGTAGAAAGCATCAGGGAGAATGAAGTTTCGAGCCGTGGTGAAGTACCCAATGCCAATTTACCCTTGTTTGTACCAATGCAACAAGAATCTCATCCTCAGGATGTCCAGGTAAATTCTAAACTCTGCAGCGATAATGATTTACTTTATAGTTCCACTAACGAACAGGAACAAGACGGCATGGTATTAGAAGACCCAAACTTGAATGAAGCATGCCCGTGGCAAATATCCGATAAACAACTATATAACTACACAAAGGTTGGCAAAAGCTTATGCATTGACCACAAATGAAGTTGCTCAGATTCCAATACCAACCAACGTTCAAGAAGCATTAATGAGTCCTAAATGGAGAAAGGTGATAAATGAAGAGCTTAAGGCACTGCAAAAGAATCACACGTGGGACTTAGTAACATTACCCAAAGGAAAAAGACTGGTAGGATGTAAGTGGGTGTTTGCTCACAAACTTAATGCAGATCGTAGCCTGAATCAATATAAGGTGAGACTTGTTGTGAAGGGCTTTACACGAAAGCATGGTATAGATTACAACGCCACATTCGCACCCGTAGCAAAGATAAACACCATCAGAATTTTAATCTCACTACCATTCTTATGTTGAATCTAGAGTTTTGATGATTCCAAACCAACATTCAAGAGCTTGAAATGAAGATATCAAAGGAGATCAAAATATTTCAAGTGAAGTAGTTCTGAGTAATCTGTGCAAGATTTGTTGTAGGATAATTAGTTATGTTTAAATATGGGTAAAAGACTTTGATTTGATGAAAAGACGTTTTAAAAACTTGATTTTATGTTAAATCATGAAATATTTGAAAAATACCCACCAACAAACGAAGTTTGAAAAGTTTACATTGAACTGTCATATAGGAAATTCGAACTTTAGCTTTGGAAATTCGAATTTCGAGTTAAAACTGAATAAGTCCGAAGAGATGCTTCTCTGACAGATGAATTTTGATTCACCAAAATTTGAATTTTCATAAGTATCTGAAAGAAGCTTTAAGCAACAGACGAACTTTAGGTTTTGAAAATTCGAATATTAGACAAAATGCAACTTATGAAAACTAAAGAAATTCATCTGAAACAATGTCAAAGTTCATCTGAAATCAAGATTATATTGAGTTTCAAAATTTCTCACTGACAGACGAACTTTGAACATGAAAAGTTGAATTTCAGAAGCTAAGGTTGTGAATCTGTTATAATGATATATTGACATATGGATGACAGTGTTTACAAATTCGAATGTTAAAGTAAGTCTGAAAAGAGGTCTCTCTGACAGATGAACTTCACTCTTTGAAAATTCAAATTTCGAAGTAAATGAACTACCATGCTGTTTGAGCCTGCTACGGATAGACGAATTTTGGGTTTCAAAATTTGAATTTTGAGGGCACTGTAGCAAATTGAAAATACTGTTCACATTTAACAGAAAAACTTTCTTCTTGAAAATTCGTATGTCACAACATGGAAACACTTTCTAAGTTTCAAAATTCAAATTTCACTTCATGAACAGACGAACTTCAGTATTTCAACATTGGAAGCTTTAAGCTTCGGTTCCTTCGAAATTTGTCTGTTGACCAACTGAAATTCGAATTTTACTATGTCAGAAGCATTAAATGCGGTTGGTTAATGGATAGTTTTTCAGAGTAACTATTGGATAACTTCTCCAACAGATAGATTTTGTCTCTAACGGACATTTAAGACCTAAATCTATAAATATAATATCATTTGAAGTTGTGGGTAACGAATTAAACTCTGTATATACTGAAACTCTGTCAAATCTTCTACTCAAAGACTTTTACCCTCTTACTTCAATACTTGTACTTCAACTTTCATATTCACTCTATTCAAGAGAGTTTTATCTTTGTAAACAATCTAATCTTCATCTGGAAGATATATTTTCTTGTGAGGAGATATCACAAGGGATTATAAAGTACTTTGTGAAAGTGCAGAAAGTGATTGAGTGAGCTCTAGAAAATAGAGCACTGACGTTGTACTGTGGCATTTGCAAGAAGCCCGTTGAATTCTGGTTGAATAGTGGAAAATCTCAAGTGGTGTCTTGGGGACTGCATGTAGGTCAAGAGGAGAGACCGAACCAGAATAAATATCAGAGTTTTTCTTCTCTCTATCACTACTCTTTCATCTTACTGCTTTATACTCTGTTTTTCTGTCATACCTTGCTTTCTTCATTGTTTTCACCTTGTGCAGAAAATTTTTAATTTTCCCAATTCACCCCCCTCTTGGGAAGTTAGCCTAACTAACAAGTGGTATCAGAGCCCGAATTCCCAATCAAAGGATCTCACAGTCTGGGAATTACAATGGCTGTCTTTGGAGAAAGCATATTACCAGAAGGGAACAATACAAATAGACCACCTGGCTTCAGTGGAGAGCACTATGGTTACTGGAAGATGAGAATGCAAATCTATCTCCAGTCAATCGATCTGGACATCTGGTCAGTCATTCAGAAGGGAGACTTTGTCCCAGTGGCTTTAGAAGATGATGGAAAGTACAGAGAAAAGCTAGAAGCTAAATGAAATAAGGAAGACAGAAGGAGAGTCTTGTTGAACTTCAATACAAAACACTATTTAGTCAGTGCCTTGAATCAAGATGAATTCTATAGAGTCTCACAATGCTCCACTGCTAAAAAAATGTGGGATACCTTGCAGATTACTCATGAAGGAACAACTGGAGTCAAGGAAAATAAACTAAATACCTACATTGGAGAATATGAGAGCTTTAGAATGGCTGAAGGAGAAACTGTAAAAGAGCTACAAAAGAGATTCACTCTCATTGTGAATCAACTAAAGAGCCTGGGAAAGGAGTACACTCAAACAGAGAAAGTAAGGAAGATTCTCAGAGCTCTCCCTCTAGAATGGCAACCCAAAGTAAGGTAATAGAGGAAGCCCAAGGAGAATCAATGACCTCTGTCACAGCTTTATTTGGCAGCCTTGAGGAATGTGAAGGAAAAATAAAAGCTTTCAAGGAAGCTGGACAAGACAGAAAGAAGAAAGGTCTTGTTCTCAAAGCTGCTAAAGAAAAGGAAGAAGAATCTGACGATGGAGATGAGCTGGATGAAGAAACTCTGGCTATGATGGTCAGAAAATTCGGTAGATTCTACAGCAAGAAGAGAAACAAGAAAATCTTCAAGAAAGGAGTAACTGGAGATAGCAAGAAAGAAGCAAAAGAGCCTGTGACTTGCTATGAGTGCAAAAAGCAGGACACATCAAATGGGATTGTCCATAATTTATCAAGAAGCAACTGAAAGAAAAGAAAGCTGCTGACAAAGGCAAGAAGAAGAAAGCCTACATCTCATCAATATGGGGCAACAGCTCAAATGAGGAAGAAGATGAAGAAGATGAAATTGCCAACATATGTCTGATGGCACTTGCCTCTGAAGAAGCTGAAATTCCATGTAGCAGTGATCAAGAAGAAGAGGTATATGAATCTGAACCTTCCTATTCTGAATTACTGGATGCATTTCATAAGCTGTATGATGAGTTTGTTAAGGTTGCTAAAGAACTGAAACTAGCTAAGAAAAGGATTAACAAACTAGAATCTCAAAGCAACATCTCTGAAATTGCTCCTCTACCTATTGTTGAATCTGTCTGCTGTAAATCATGCACTGATCTAAAGCAAACCAATGAATATTTAGTGAAAAGTATGTCTAGGCTTACTAGAAGAAAAAAATATGTTGTTTGCTTTAATGGGGAGCCAAAGAATATCACAAGGAAAAGCTGGACTTGGCTATGATCCTTGTGCTGCAAAAGAAATGATTAGGAAGAAAAATCAGAATATATACATGAGATATGTCACCTCACATTGAATCATATAATCAACCAAGGCATGCAAAACAAAAGTATTATCTGCATTGTTTTCTTCCTGCTTCTCAATCCAGTAGTCCCTTTACCACCTGTCATTTATGTAACAAAAATGGACATATTTCCAATTCTTGTGCTATAAAGAAAAATGGACTTGACAGGGAGGTTAAATGAGTTCCCAAGGGTACATCTGTACCTAGGGAAAAGACTACTAACAGAAAAGGACCCAAACACATTTGGGTACCTAAAAGGAAAATATGAACCTTGTTTTGCAGGTATGTCTCAAAGCTAAAAGAAGCAATAAATGGTACATGGATAGTGCTTGCTCAAGCCACATGACCGGTGACAAGGAAAAGTTCATCACCCTTAGAGACAAGAAAGGAGGAAAGGCGACCTTTGGAGGTGATTAATATAGCAAAATTGTCGGCATTGGCATTGTGGGCAAAAATCATGAAACATCCATTGAAGAGGTGTTGTTTGTGATTGGCCTCAACCACAATCTGTTAAGTGTGAGTCAGACATGTGATAGAGGAAACTGGGTGCTGTTTGACTCAAAGTTTTGCCTGGTCATCAGAAAAAGTGATCACAAAGTAATCCTCAAAGCTCAAAGGGATGGTAACTGCTATACTATTGATCTTGATGAACTTCCTCCCTTAGATTCTGTTTGTTTGATTAGTCAGGATAATAATAGTTGATTGTGACATAGAAGATTAGCTCATGTTAACATGAATCAACTTTCTAAACTGGTTAAAAATGAGTTAGTCACTGGCCTACCTAAAATCTCTTTCGAAAAAGACAAAGAATGTGATGCATGCTTAAAAAGAAAACAAACTAAATCTTCTTTTAAATCCAAAAATGTTGTCACCACTACTAGACCACTAGAACTACTACATATGGATTTAATTGGTCCATCTAGGGTAAAAAGCATTAGTGAAAATCTGTATGTGCTTGTCATTGTAGATGATTATTCTAGATTTACATGGACATTGTTTCTTTCCTCTAAGAGTGATACCTTTGATGCATTTGTAACCTTAGCCAAGAAAGTGCAAAATGAGAAAGGTATTTCCATTGTGTCTATCAGGTCAGATCATGGAGGAGAATTTGAGAACTCATCCTTTCTGGAGTATTGCAATGAGCATGGAATTGACCACAACTTCTCAGCCCCAAGAACTCCACAACAGAATGGAGTAGTAGAAAGGAAGAACAGAACTATTGGAGAGATGGCTAGAGCTATACTGAATGAAAAGGAACTTTCTCAAGTAATTTCGGCTGATGCAGTGAATACAGCTAGCTACATCATAAATAGAGCTTACATCAGACCAATCCTTGGAAAAACTCCTTATGAGCTGTACAAGGGAAGAAAGCCAAATCTGTCACATCTCCATGTGTTCGGCTGCAAATGCTTCATTCACAACAATGAAAAGGAGATTCTGGGTAAGTTTGATGCCAAATCTGATGAAGATATATTTCTGGGCTATTCTAGTAGAAGTAAGGTATATAGAGTTTTCAATAAAAAGTCTAATTTGGTAGAAGAATCTGTGCATGTAGTATTTATTGAACATGAAACTGCTTCTAAACATGCTACTGATGAGAATGATCTTGTTTCAAACTTTAAGAGGTTAGATATTTCTGATAAAGGTAAAATTGAGTCTCCAAAAATATCTGAATCTATTAACATAGAAGAAGATATTCAGGAGAGGAATTTTGAAAATGAAAATATTGAAGAAATGTCTCAAGAACTCCCTAGAGCTTGGAGATATCAAAGGAATCATCCTGTTGATCAAGTAATAGGGAATGTTCAAGAGAGAGTAAGAACCAGAAAACAGTTAAGGAATCAAATGATTAATTGTGCTTTCATCTCGCAAATTGAACCTGAATGTACTGAGGAAGCCTTAACTGATGAGTACTGGATTCTAGCCATGCAGGATGAATTGAATCAATTTGAAAGAAATCAAGTCTGGGATTTAGTGCCTAGACCTAAAAATCATCCTGTAATTGGTACCAAATCGATTTTTAGAAATAAACTTGATGAATCAGGATCAATCATCATAAATAAAGCTAGACTAGTTGCTAAAGGTTATAATCAAGAAGAGGGCATTGATTTTGAGGAAACCTTTACTCCAATAGCTAGATTAGAAGCAATTAGAATTCTATTAACATATGCATGCATGAAAAATATTTTGTTATATCAAATGGATGTGGAGAGTGCTTTTCTAAATGGATATATCATGGAAGAGGTTTATGTAGATCAACTTCCAGGTTTTGAGGATTCTACAAAACCAAACCATGTTTATAAACTGAAGAAAGCTCTTTACGGTTTGAAGCAAGCCTCTAGAGCATGGTATGAAAGATTGAGTAATTTCTAACTGAAAAGGGGTTCAACAGAGGAAAAGTAGATACAACTTTATTTACTAAGAAAGAAAATAAAGATTTACTTATTGTTCAAATCTATGTTGATGACATTATATTTGGTGCTACTAATGAATCTCTTTGCAAGAATTTTTCTAAGTTAATGCAGGGGGAATTCGAAATGTCCATGATGGGTGAACTCAACTTCTTCCTTGGATTGCAAATTAGACAGTGTGATGATGGTATCTTCCTTAACCAATCCAAGTATCTAAAGGAATTGCTAAAGAAGTTTGGAATGGAAAATGCCAAACCAATGGGGACACCTATGGCTACTGCAACCAAGCTGGATATGGATGAAAAATGGAAAATGTTTGACATAACTCAGTACAGAAGAATGATTGGATCCCTACTGTACCTAACTGCTAGCAGACCTGACATTATGTTTAGTGTTTGTATGTGTGCAAGATTCCAATCATGTCCCAAGGAGACCCATGTAACTGCTGTGAAACGTATATTCGGATATCTAATTTGAACTTCACAGATGGGTCTTTGGTATCCTAAGGGCAATGGAGAAGATCTCAAAGGATACACTGATGCTGACTTTACAGGATCCAAAACTGACAGAAAAAGTATAAGTGGAACATGTCAGTTTCTTAGAGGATCCTTGGTTTCATGGTTCAGCAAGAAGCAAAACAGTGTGGCCTTATCCACAGCAGAGGCTGAGTATGTTGCAGCTGGAAGCTGTTGTGCCCAAATCATCTGGATGAAGTAGTAGCTTGAAGATCTTGAGGTTGAGATGAAGGAAATACCAATCATGTGTGACAATCAAAGCGCCATTAATATCATAAAGAATCTTGTCATGTATTCAAGGATAAAACATATTGAAGTTAGGCACCACTTTATAAGGGATCATGTTTTGAAAAGAGAAATCAAATTAGAGTGCATCCCAACTGAAGATCAAGTAGCAGATATCTTGACAAAGCCTCTATCAGAAGATAGACATTGCAAAATAAGAAGATAATTGTGCATGGTAAATTCCAATGAACTGTAAGTAATTTCGTCTGTAATTCTGTTTTTAGATTTTCCAACATTGAATTAGTTCTAACTTTAGCATCGGAGTGTGTTCAATTTAAGTTGCAGGAGCTCCTTATGAGATTCAATGCTGATAAATCTGACAAATGGAGCTTACCAGAATGGAACAGTCAAAAAGTAAAGAAAATGGCAGAAATTCTGAGTTTCTGGATCCATTTTGTAAGTTTTTAAAGCTGAAATTCGTATATTGATTGTGTATTAGATGAATTTCCTTGAAAAATTAAGTTTCTGAGGAAGTCACCGTGGTTAACATTCAAATTTGGATACCCAACAGACGAACTTCAGCCTGTTATAAGTTGGAACGGTTCTCAGTGAAGCCTCGAAATTCGTCTGTTAGTCCTTCAAAATTCAAATTTTCAAGAACAAAAATTTCAAAGTTTTGTTTGTCCAACATGTGATTATACTGATGTTTATCTCCTAACATACGAATGTTGGAAAACTTTTACAAAGTGTAGAAATTTGAATTTCTAATTTGAAAATTCGTCTGTTGAAACATGCTCCTCAATGTTGAATCTTTGAAAGATGAAGTTTTGTATGCTTAATTCGTCTGTTGTTTGGTGGTTTGTTTGCTGCTTGATGTTTGCTCGTGAAAATTCGAACTTTGTTGGAACAAAGTTCGTCTATTCATCTTGTATTGTTTAAACCAAGCCTCTGTCAGACAAACTTTCATAAGAAAATTAGTCTGTCAGTAAGCTTTGCTAAACGGTTTAACTTATAACTGCTCGAAGTTTGAATTTTGACCCCTCAAAATTTGTCTGTCAGGCGGTTACATACGTTAAAACCGACGGTTTTCATTTGAACAGACGCAACCCTATTCCTATTCTCTCTGAGTCTGTTCTAATCCTCCATTCAATGCTCTTCAATTCTGACCAAAAACTGTCATCTCCCACCGATTAAACTTCCTTTAGCATCCTTTAAACCTATTCTTTGCTCCATTCTGCAACATTCATCCATGAAAATGGCAAGAGTCAAGAATCCTGAAGCTGGGAAAGAAGCACGACCAAAGAGGACTATAAAATCCCAATATGCCACGAAGGAAGGAGAAAAATCAAAGAGAAAGGCCGAGCCCAGCAAGAAAACTCCTTCCAAACGCTAGAAAACTACACCCAAAGGAGAATCAAAGAAGGCTGGACCCTCTTCCTCGAAGATATTAGAACCTTCGGTCCCTGTTCCTGCTGCTGCTGAGAATGTTGCTTCCACTTCATCTTCAAGTACTGAATCTGGAGAATATGAGCTTACTACGTTGCCTTTATGGAGCACTCCTCAGATTCAAGAAGAATATTCGACCAAGTTTGCTAGTAAAAAGGTAATTAAGCCATATTGTGTGAACTTGGAAGAATTTTTAATCTCTAACAACTTTGATGCTGGGATATGGTTGTTGAGATATAAGAATTTGTTGGAGATATTAGAGAGGTATGATGATGAAGTGATCAAAACTTGGCATGCCTCCTTAAAATACAATAGCAAGAAAAGAAAGTGGGAGGTCAACTTCAGATCAAGAACCATCTAGCTCTCAGATGAGACTGTTAATGAAGTATTGGAGATCCAAGGGCAAGATGGCCTCAAGATTGACATCACTGCCTCTGGATACATAGATGAGGTAGATACTGCTGTTGAAGAAGGTAGCCCCTTTCTAAGCTACAAGGAAAGCACAATCCTGAACACTTTGTTCAGAAGAAGAGAAAATAGGCCAACCATAAATTTACTGAAGCCCAGAGACCTCAGTGTTTAAGTGAGAATCTTGTACTACATAGTGTTCAGGATTATATTCAACAAAAAAGGCAGCTTCAATCTGATAACAAGGGCAAAGGCACATGTCATGGCAGCAATCATGCGTGGAAAGCTGATCAACATGGGTCATATCATACTTCAATGCATGATCAAGGCAAGGGATAAGAGGAAAGACTCCACACTCCCCTATACAGCTATCATCTCCAGAATTCTGCAATATGCTAGAATTCAGCATCTTGAGAAGGGGAAGGGGAAGCCCACTGAGATCTTCAAGGAGGAAGAACTGCAAAGAATGAGAATTGAAAAGGATGGAGGAAGATGGGTTGGAAAGGGAGCAGGAAGAACTGAAGATCTATTCTTTCTTACAGATGCCTCCCTATAGCAAGAAGGCACCTTTGAGGCCCCTGCAAGATCTGTACTTCAGCCTTCTCAGCCAATTCCATCTCCATCCAAGCCTACTCATATTCCAGCCACTCCCTCCTCTCGTGCCAAGCCAACCAAGATCACTGAGTTGTATGACAGCCTATCTACACTCATTCTTAGCATCAGGGATGAGTAAAATGCCAAATTTGCTTATCTGCAAGATCAGATTCATCAATTGGCAAAGAACATGAAAGTGGTTGCTGATACCTATGAAGAAATTAGAAGTGCAATTCCTGCCACATCAGCCCCACCTCAGCCAGGGTTCTCTGTGTCTGTTCAGTCTCCAACCCCTGAGCCTCCGAGCCCCTTCGAGATAGCCTTTTCTGAGCATGATGATGGTGCTGATACTGCTGGTGCAATGAGGACACCAAGTCCTGGTCCACCCTTGGACTATGGCATAGAAGAAGAGGGTCTTCAGGAAACAAGTCCTCATGAGCCTACTCCAGCAGATGCTCAGGAATCAATTCTTTCTACTTAAGAGTCTGAGCAAGTTGAAAGGCTAGTGACAGCCATCTCTGCTTCACCATTCCTGCAGACTGCCCTAAATGAGGAAAGGAGCATTGTGCCTATTGTTGATTTCAAAGCTATTGCTCACAATGCTCTGCTGCAAGCTCAGAGGAGAAGGCTTGAAGAAATGTTTCGTCCTGATGAACCAGCTCCTCCTTCTCTTGCTGCTTATAGACTTTCAGAGGAACAGAGAGCTCAATTGGCACTTTCCAGGCAAGAAATGCAAGAATTGCTTGAGCTCTCTGATGATGAAAATGAAGAATCAAGTCCTGAGCCTTCTAAGCCTCCTCCACCAATTGAACCAGAAATCTCATTTGCTCCTGTGCCTCTCACAGCTATTCCAGTCTCTCAGATCTCTCCTCCGGTTGATTTTGTTGGCCTTCCTGATGATGCCAAAAAGGGGGAAAAGAAGAAGCAAACTGGAAAATCTGCTGCTGAGCCATCTGGGAAGATGTACAGCAAGAAGACCAAGCCAAAGAAGAAGTAATGGAAGGACTGCTTAGAACTTAGACTTGAATCCTCTTGTTGTGCTATATTTGGTTTCTGAAGTATGTTTGTTTGATGATTGTACTTTGAGTTTTGAAATTGGTTTCTGAAGTACTTTTTACTTTAATTGGTTTCTGTAAAGCAACAATTATTGAAATGAATGAATTCCTTGGTTGCAATGATTTGTACTTATCACTTCTTGAATCTCTTCACTGATGTGCTATATATGATATCTTTTGAAATATAATGCATATGTTGAGGGGGAGCTTGCTAAAGCAAACTCAAATACTAATCCAGTTTGAAAGTTATTTTGTCATCATCAAAACGGGGGAGAATGTTGAATCTAGAGTTTTGATTATTCCAAACCAACATTCAAGAACTTGGAATAAAGATATCAAAGGAGCTCAAAATGTTTCAAGTGAAGAAGTTCTGAGTAATCTGTGCAAGATTTGTTGTAGGATCATTAGTTATATTTAAATATGGGTAAAAGACTTTGATTTGATGAAAAGATGTTTTAAAAACTTGATTTTATGTTAAATCATGAAATATTTGAAAAATACTTACCAATAGACGAAGTTTGAAAAGTTTACATTGAACTTTCATATAGGAAATTCGAACTTTGGCTTTGGAAATTCGAATTTTGAGTTAAAACTGAATAAGTCTAAAGAGATGCTTCTCTAACAGACGAATTTTGATTCTCCAAATTTTGAATTTTCATAAGTATCTGAAAGAAGTTTTAAGCAACAGATGAACTTTGAGTTTCGAAAATTCAAATTTCAGACAAAATGCAACTTATGAAAACTAAAGAAATTCGTCAGAAACAATGTCAAAGTTCATCTGAAATCAAGATTATATTGAGTTTCAAAATTGCTCACTGACAGACAAACTTTGAACATGAAAATTCGAATTTCAAAAGCTAAGGTTGTGAGTCTGTTATAATGATATGTTGACATACGGATGACAGTGTTTATAAATTTGAATGTTAAAGTAAGTCTGAAAAGAGGTCTCTCTGACATACGAACTTCACTCTTTGAAAATTCGAATTTCAAAGTAAATGAACTATTATGCTGTTTGAGCCTGCTATGGATAGACGAATTTTGGGTTCCAAAATTCGAATTTCGAGGGCACTGTAGCAAATTGAAAATAATGTTCACACTTAACAGAAAAACTTTCTTCTTGAAAATTCGTATGTCACAACATGGAAACACCTTCTAAGTTTCAAAATTCGAATTTCACTTCATGAATAGATGAACTTCAGTATTTCAATGTTGGAAGCTTTAACCTTCGATTCCTTCGAAATTTGTCTATTGACCAACCAAAATTCGAATTTCAGTATGTCAGAAGCATTAAATACGGTTAGTTAACAGATAGTTTTTCAGAGTAACCGTTGGATACTTTCTCCAACGGATAGATTTTGTCTCTAACGGACATTTGAGACCTAAATCTGTAAATATAACATCATTTGAAGTTGTGGATAACGAATTAAACTCTGTATAGACTGAAACTCTGCCAAATCTTCTACTCAAAGACTTTTACCCTCTTACTTCAATTCTTGTACTTCAACTTTCATATTCACTTTATTCAAGAGAGTTTTATCTTTGTAAACAATCTAATCTTCATCTAGAAGATAGATTTTCTTATGAGGAGATATCACAAGGGATTGTAAAGCACTTTGTGAAAGTGCAGAAAGTGATTGAGTGAGCTCTAGAAAACAGAGCACTGACGTTGTACTGTGGCATTTGCAAGAAGCCCATTGAATTCTGGTTGAATAGTGGAAAATCTCAAGTGGTGTCTTGGGGACTACATGTAGGTCAAGAGGAGAGACCGAACCAGGATAAATATCAGAGTTTTTCTTCTCTCTATCAGTACTCTTTTATCTTACTGCTTTATACTCTGTTTTTCTATCATACCTTACTTTCTTCATTGTTTTCACCATGTGGAGAAAATTTTTAATCTTCCCAATTCACCCCCCTCTTGGGAAGTCAGCTTAACTAACATCTTAAATGGTGAGTTGGAGGAATAAGTTTACATGGAAATGCCACTAGGTATCAAGAATGGCCCAACTTCTGTGAACACTATTTGCAAACTAAGAAAAGCATTGTATGGTCTTAAAAAATCGCCACATGCATGGTTTGGGAAACTCACCACCACTATGAAGAACCTTGGTTATAAGCAAAGTAATACATATCACACGCTATTTATCAAGAAAAACAAAGGAAAATTAGCAGTCCTATTTGTCTATGTTGATGACATGATACTAATAGGTGATGATGTACACGAGATCAAGGTTTTGAAGAAATATATAACTACCCAGTTTGAAATGAAGGATATAGGTTAACTTAAATACTTCCTCGGAATTGAGGTAGCATGATCCGAGCAAGGTATCTTTTTGTTACAAAGGAAATATGTGTTGGATCTACTTACGGAGACAAGTGTGCTAGATTCTAAACCAGCAACAACTCCCATGGAGATGAATCACAAGCTCGGAATATATCCCGATCAAGTCCCAACAAACAAGGAACGCTACCAGAGACTAGTTAGAAGATTGGTGTATTTGTCACATACAAGGCCAAATATTGCGTACGCAGTAGGGGCTATGAGTTGCTTTGCACATGCTCCAAGTGAAGAACACATGTATGCCGTGATAAGGATATTAGGGTATCTCAAAGGTACACTAGGGAGAGGATTATTATTCTCCAAAAACAACATGTTAGACTTGAAGGCTACATTGACTCAGACTGGGTAGGAGATCAAACCACAAGAAGATCCACATAAGAATACTTCACACTTCTTGCAGGAAACCTTGTGACGTGGAAAAGCAAAAGACAGAAGATAGTGGCAAGGTCAAGTGCTAAAGCAGAGTTCCTGGTATAGCAGATGGAGTGTGTGAGATGATATGGATTAAAAGCATCTTGAAAGAACTTGGCATAACTTGTAGGGAATCTATGAATCTCCATTGTGATAACAAAGCAGCTATAGAAATTACCCAGAACCCAGTACAGCATGATCACACCAAACACATAGAAGTGGGCAGACACTTGATCAAGGAAAATCTAGACAACAAGAATATATGACTCTCGTTCGTACACTCTCAGCATCAACTAGCAGATATACTTACGAAGGCTGTGTCCATGAAGGGTCATCAAGACATCATCGGCAAGTTGGGCATGATAGATATCTATGCACCAACTTGAGAGGCGGTGTTAGTTAGTTAGTTTAGATTTAGATATATTTAGTGGTTAATATACTCAGTAGATATTCTGTTGTATCATATATTAACCAAATCCCCATCAGTTTGGATATTTCCACGTTGCATTATTTGTATATATACACTACACAGCAAAGAATGAAAGTGTGACTTTCTCGTATATTGAGCCACAAACTTTAACAATTACCCTTACTTTTATTTGGCAATCATGCCTCAATGGATTATTGATCACCTTAATAGCATCATATCGGAAGTCCATAACTTTCTTCAATATCTATAACAAACTAAAGAAGACCAATCACAATGGGAAATGGTAATTGGGAGAAATTGGTGCAATGGATGACTCCTACTATACTGAATTTATAGGTAGGGAGTCATCTATCAATTAATCAAATGAATTAATTATCAAATTAACACGTTTAATTTTACCTTTTATCAAATTGGCAATTGTGTATAGTACATTACATTGATGGTGGCGTCATTGGTGAAAGAATGAGTTAAAATCCTTATAAAAGTTAATAATAAATGGGAGATAGTAAATACGAATTCACAGTAATTTAAGAATTACCACATTATATGTACCATTATTGTGATATTATTTATTTGTAAACGATAAAACCTTCTTTAAAAAATTTAACAACTTTGATGGTGATTAGAATAAACACAAATATGATTTTTTTTTTAGTACTTTATCACCTAGTATCCTGAGTTCATTATTCGCTCTAGACTAATTTGGATCTTGTTGTATATGACCTTACAGCGGCTCATGGGTACCAATGGGAAGACATCTTTTAGGCCTTAATATTTTTAACACTGTTGCACCTCTCGGGAATCGAAACCTTGACCCCAAGAAATGCTGGTCAAATCCCTTGCCACTTGACCAGGCGCCCATTGGTACACAAATATGAATTTGAAATCTGGTCATAAATGTATTTTGTAATTTCTCTTTTATTTACACCATATACATTAAAAAGGCCAGTCTATTATGGAAAATAATCAAGTAATCGCACCAACACTGATTTAGGGAGAATTAATACAAATTTGACCCTTCTTTTTTCCAGAATTCAAATATGACTTCAAACCCAAAATAACATCAAATCATATCAACATCTAATTAGGAAATATAATAAAATATATTAATATTCAACCAAAAAATATGCATTTATGCGAATTTGATTTCCAAGAAAAACTTTTAACGCAATGTAGCATCTCATATTTCAATACAATTAAGTTATCTAATTACTCAAAATATAAATATATCAATAAATTAATATTGATGTAAATTAGTATGAATTCTCTTAAAATAATTTGATAATGGCACATGTTAAATCATAATATACACTATGATGATTAGGATAAATACAATATAACATGGTATATCATTTAGACACAAATTTATTTATGGTGCGATAAAAAAAAATTAAGTCATCTAGACAATTAATTAAAATTATATTAATTTTACAAATAAACATATAATATTGTATTTTAATAATATCTAATTAAATGTGGGTACAGCATGTAGTTATTATTTAAAAGATATCCGGGAGAAAAAATATAAATATTGATTATAACCCCTTATTTAAGGCAAATAAAGTTTGGATACATTAACCACCTAATTGCAAATTAAATTAATATAATAAATTGGTTTGACGATACAAGATGACACATAACTAGCTTCAATAGTTTTTCCTATTTTTTCATCAATGCTGAGGTGGCAAGCTATGATTCATGTTTTGAGCCCTACTTTTATATATATAATAGATAATAAAAAGTTAATATTTAATAATTAAGAAATGATACAAAATTATACAAAGGAAGTTAAAATATTGAAAAAATTCAAAACTTAAAATAAATTGAGAATAACAAAGGTAAATTTTAAAAACAAGAAGAAATTAAGAAATTAATGAGAAATTAATATTAACAATAATATTAGAAATATAAAAAAACTCATAATATTTAATTTGAAGAAATTAATAATCAATAGTTAAGGAATAATAAGAATTGAAGAAAAATAACATAAAATTAATGAAAATTTAGCAAAAAATTAAAATATTTAAAAAATAAAAATATGAAAATAATATGTAAAAAAATTTAAATAAGAAATAAAGCTATCATGTATGGGAAGCATAAAAACTATATGGCTATTGAACAGACTGAGACACTGGTTCAAGGTTCAATGGTTGAACCGCTTGTGAATAAATTAATATATCTTAAATAATATAAATGAAAAATATAAAAGATATTCATCCATAATAAGAAAATTAATATTCAAACTAAGATAAAAATAATAGTTTGGTATAATAATTAACCAACATTTACCATAAATATCATATATTTACAAATTTTATACTTTTTTTAAATTAACAAAAACCTAGGAAAAAAAGTAAAATGAAGAAAGTAAAAATTTATATTATCATGTAATGAAAATAGAAATATAAAAAAAAAGGAGGATAAGATATATAAATCACATTACTTATTGAGATTTTGGTTGAGATTAGCATGCTTTAATATAATTTGATTAATTTCTAAGAAGATGAGTAGTATAAAGGTCATTGTGTTTAAGTTAATATGTGTGTGTGTATATATATATATTAAGTATTGGGCCATGTAACAATAACTACTTGTAGTTCAGATGGTGAAGTGACGTAACACTTATCAAGGGGTTGTAGATGTCCATATTGAAGGGTTAATTTCAAGAGTTTAATTTAATATATGTATATATACATATATTAAAAGGGGAACTTATATGTTCACAGTAACTTGCAACTCAGTAGTGGACAATTGCTGTGGAAATTCAAGGTTGTGGGCTCAAGATGTTTCTGCACATGAATTGTTTGGATTTTCCCTAAACTGGTTCATCGAAGAATTGCCGGTCCAATCCATTTCCCATACTGTACGGTTAAGGCCATTTCTGAATTTCACCAGCAGCTAGTTCATCAGCCGGTCTGATCCAATTTTTAATAGACTGATAGAATTTTATTATGATAGAACTATAGAAACGGCAAGCATCGAAGAGAGGGAGATTGAAGAGAAAAAAAAAAAAAGCAAATCAAACAGTTCTTCATAAAGACACTTTTATGATCAGTAACTCTCCTTAAAAAATATTATAAAGGGTGATTTAAAATTGATTGGTTACAATTTATTATAGTTATAACATTAATTAAAAAATTGATTATTAAAATTTAATGAAATATTTAATTTTTCAATTAAATATACAATTTCCATCCGTGAAGTTGATTAGATACAATTTATTACAAAATGAAAATATAATTAAAAAAATTATTTATTAATAACCTAAAATTTATGTTCAAATCAAATCTATAATTTGATTCAAAAAAATATTTGTTAAATTTGAGTTCGTGGTATACTTTTGTTTTCAAATTGTTTTGGAAAATTACTATGTATAGCTTGATATTCATTCATTACGTATTTCTTATTTAGAAAAATTTCTATAGATTAAAATTCAATTCTAATATTATTTAAAATGTTGTTAATTTCAGAATTAAATGAAAATTATCATTTGAAATTCAAATTTCATTTAATGCTGATTAATTTAATTCAAATATTTTGTAATTTCTTAGTTAAAATTCTTACTATTAAATTGCTATTACCTATTACCAATTAATTGTTTTATGATTTTCAAAATTTAAAGGTATAGAATTATTAATAGAAAGTTGATCAACTTCTTATTTTTCAAACTAATTTTGGATAATCTTTTGTAATTTAAATTTTATTAGATCTTTTGCTTTAATTTGAAAATTTTAAATTTCATTTTTTAAGATTTTTCTATGTATTTTGCACACGGAGGAGTTGGGCCGTGAGCCGAAAAAAATAACCTGGCAATGTTCTCAATTGAGGTATTGGGCTGAGGTGGTACATGGTTACATAATATTGATTGTAGGAATCAAGTATCAGTGCCAAAATTACATAATATTCATTAAAATATTAGTTTATATAATTAGCAAGGTTCAAAAAATTGGATTGTACATTGAATGGATCAAGGAACTGATTTAAAATTTAATGGTTTAACTGTGGTTCAATTAAAATTAAACCAGTGGTAACAAGTTTAATAATTTTTAGTTTTATATATTATATAAAAAATTAAAAATATTATTAATAAGTTTCACAACCTAATATTAAAATCTAAATAGATTAATATTCATCTACAATAATATTTTAAATTTAAAATAATTAATTAATATTCCATTCTCATATTATTTGTTAAGTAAATTTATCATTGTTAATAATTATGTATCATAATAATGCTTATACAATATTATAACATAAAAAGAAAAAATGTACAAAAAATAATGTTACTTAGTACTAAAAATAATATTATTTTATCTTAAAAACTAAAATTTTTTTAAAAATTCAAAAACTAAAAAAAATATACTGGTTCAACTTGTTTTGTAACAGTTTAACACTATTTTCGTGACCAGTTTGACTGGTTTTCCGCCGATTCTAAGAATGGTCGATCAAACTCTATGACCGAATCAAATTTGACACTGATTCCTAGTTCAACTGTGTCACACCCTGAATAAATTCAACCCTAACATACTTAAAATCTCAAAAAACAACTAAAAATGGGGTAACATAGGTTTAGGGCTGCGGCCGGCTACAGTATTGTCACAACCTCATGGGGGCAGAATAGTCTGCCGCTATGATGCCATTAGCTGACAGAAACTTAGCACTGTGTTGATTTTTTGACTGAACTTCTGACGAGCACAATTTCGTGCTCCAACCTCCAATTGACTTGATTTCGACTCCTGTAAGTCACTCTCTTTCCCCTCTAATCGTAGACACCAACCATGTCTCAAAACATCTCTGTATGGCTTTCAAGACCAAATTGGTCACTTTTCTAAAAAATAAGAACTCAACACCTCCAATAGCCATCCATGGGCAATTGGCATGCCAAGACTATTTCTATAAGTCAAAAGGGACACAAGGAATGTCCAAGAAGGTTCTGACCTGAAGAGACTATTCCTCCAGATTTTGACCCCTTTGAACCCCAACTCAACTAATGGAATATGTACCCATTTCATAAAACCAAGAGTCCAAGACCCACATTAGGCTCACAACTAGGCATACAGATTCCAAGTGAGCCATGGACATCAACCATAGGTCCAATATAAGCTAACATTCAAAATCACATAACATGCATAAGATCCTACCAGCATTTAATACAACACGAATACGATTAAATGACTTTATTGCATAAAAAGTTTGTTTCATTGGTCGGGTGTACAATTAATATCAGTGGGGTCATATAATTTTAACTAAAATTCAGTCCTAATTCAATATACAGTATATAGTAGTTTTTTACAGTCATTAAAAACAACCCAAAAAGAAAAGATTCATTGACTAATTAACCCCAACCATTAAAGTTTAGCTTCTGTTGGTTACTCCTTTTTTAATGATATTTTTCTAGTATTTCATGTTATTTCGATTATAATAATCATATCTATATAATCAATGAGCATATATATATATATATAATCTCATAACAACTTTCAATCTTCGTTGAAATTTTACCAAGCCACTCTATAATGATGAAAAAAAAAATCTCGAGTTTTCATACTTAGCAAAACGCCGAACAAATAAAATGGATACACGCGCGTACATGGCAATCAACAAAAAATTAAGTCATTTTAAAAGTCCGGAAGACCCATATTTCCTCCAACGAAAAACCACACACATACAAGCTCTCTCTCTCTCTCTCTCTACATATATATATATATATATCGTGGAAGATGCGGCTGCTACTTGAAAAGCAAGCACTTGTTTGTATCCTTGAAAAGATAATGAAAATCAAATGGAGAGATTACTTTTCAATGACAATTTGTGAATTATCCGATGCATAAATATGTATTTTTAAAATGGGTTTTGATATTTATTTACCTCTTCTAAAGTTTGTTTCTCCTAAGCGTTAAGTCCTATGTCAACTTAACAGAAAAAAGGAGGGAAAATTATAAATTAGAACCAAAATACTAAACCTCATGTCTCAAATATAAGGAATTTTGGAGGGATTTTCTTGGTTTAAAATATGAGATAAATAATAATTGTCTAATGCATTAAGGCTTTTTCTAATCATACCCCTAATTAATGATAGAAATTTGCATATTTGAATTTTACATAAGAAAGAAATCATTAATTACATGGGCTATCTGCCTTGTAACGATTGCATTAGGAAAGCTTGGACATTCGTATTGGGTGTAACTTTAATGGTTAACACCCTCTAAGTTCGGGTACATATTTTCATTTTTGTTGTTTTTTTTTTTCTAAATCTCTATCAAATATTTTTAGTGTGTTTTGGATTGAATAGAAATAATATTTTTGAGTTAATTATATTGCGTTAATCTTGATTATATTTGCTATTAAGTTTAATTTTTAAAGATGTAACTTAAAATGTATAGGAGGATAAACTTTTTAAAAAGGAACTTCAAAGTTTGAATTTTGGGTGCATGACATATAAGATCAGCATTATATCAAATCAAACTTATTATAAGCTAAATATAAATATCACGGTTAGCTTGTAAGGATATAAAAGGAAAATATCACTATCAATCAGATGTAGTTCAAAGGTCAAACTCTCTCGATTCAAATATTCAAACTTACCTTTGGATAGGTGAATTATATATTTTTGTTATTTTGATACTATAGATGAATTATATCTATGTGCGTGCCAAACCAAGTATACGTTTTAGAGTGTTTTGGGTTGAATAGAAAGACTATTTTTGAGTTAGTTATAATGCATTAATCTCGACCAAGTTTGCTATTAAGTTTATTTAAGGATACAACTTAAGATGAATAGGAGGATAATTATCTTTATTTTATTGATATATATTAATTATATCTATTAATTTAATTTAAAGATATTACTTTATGGCCAGAAAAAAAAAGATGTAACTTACAATGTATTGGAGGATAATTAGTGTGTTTTCCTCTTCTAAAAACGTCAATGATTTTCTTTTAAGTGTTAGGAGAATTTCTTAATCGATAGTTAAAAACAAATTTTTTTAAGGTATAGAAAATGTCAAAGTAGGTTTTACCTTTACTAATAAAGTTTTTTCTATTAACATAGCCAAATATCAAACATTAGACAACGTGCTTAAGAAACACAACTATTTATCAACTATGCTGAATCTTGTTAGTGGTTAATGATCTTTTGATTTATAGAGTTTTGTATCATAAGTCCATGCATATACCTTAATAATTACATGTGTAAGGAGTTTACGCTGAATCTCGTCAAGAGGGACATGAAGAACATGAAGTCTAAGGTCAAGAGTAAGCTCATAGGTGCAAGAAAATCAGCACATGAGTTGCCCTCACGGTAGATATGCTTAAAAGTAACCTCCCAGTCGCGGTGAACAAGATTTTTAAAATTATCTCTATTTTATTGCTATATTTTGAAATATAATTACATGATAAAAGTAGGGACAAAAGACTCACATCTCAGCATGGAGAGAGCACCATCTCAGCATTTTTCTCAGCAATTTTATATTTGGGGATGAAGGACTATTGAAACAATTTGTTTGGTCATCAGATATAAATTTTGATAGATAACAACTTAAACCATCTTAATTAAAAAGAATTGCTTATTAATGTGCAAGTTTTATAATTTTTTTTGGGTACATGACGGGGGCTCTAAGCCCAAACATGGTATATTTTAAGTCAATCATCTAAAAGAAATGGTTATAATAAATTTGAAGCCAATTAAATTTTTCGCTACAGAAAAAAGTCATTTAAAATATGAAATTGATAGGTTCATTTTCCACACTAAATATCTGAAATGTTAATAAATTTGATTGGTTTATCAATCATATAAACTGTTGAAAATAACCATTTGAATGAAAAAAAGTTGTAAATTTTTTACGTTAAATTTTTAAAATGGTAATAAATTTGATTAGTTTATCAACCTTTAACCATACAATTTGTTGGTCAAGAAAACATGAATTAAAAATTCTTTTTCAGTTACTTTACCGGGGCCTGAGCCCAAAAATAATATATTTTAGGTCAATCATATGAAAGAAATGATTATAACAATCCAATAGTAAAAGAAAAATATAATTGAAAATTCGCATGTCTTTTTTCTTTCCTTATCTGCTAGCTATTTGTACATTTATATTAAATATGGGTAAATTTTTTGTAGAAGATATTTGACTTTTTCTTTTTTTATTTTCTTGCCACACAATGTATGAAATAAAAAATATTCACTTTAAATAGCTGGTAAAGTTATTATAAATAAACTATGTAATTTTATTTTGCTGACTTGGCTTTAAAAATTACAAGTTAACATTTTCATTGAGTTAATTAATGGTGTTAATAAAAAAGAAACTTGTGATTATCTATTGAAAGTTATAAAATTAAAAAGAAACTTAATAAAATTAAAGAATTAAATTGAAACTATAACAAATATTAAACGATTTATTTTTTGCGCCTAACAAATATTAAGACTATGTTTAGGAGTTTGTAACAGAATAGAATAGAATGATCATTCATGGAATATAATGAAATGAAATGGATTGGAATGGAAGGAACTGTTCTATTGTTTGAGAGTTTTATGAAGGGAAGGAGCGGCCTGATTTGACTATTATTTGAAAGTTATTATAAAAATGATGGAATAAAATGAACTATAACTTTTTCCCAATATTACCCTTATTAGTAAATTTAAATAAATTTCAATAAAAAACAAGTTTTTCTTTTTCTCATATGAAAAAAATTCATATTGCTTTTACTTTTTAGTAAAAATCTTCCAATAATAATAATAATAATAATAATAATAATAATAATATGTTGTAAAACAACTTGGTTCTTCCAGTAATAATATTAGGAAGGAACTAAAAATCTTATCAAAAAATAAAAATAACTAAACCAACTATGATAAAGCACAAAAAGTAAGAAAGTTATGACAAATCACAAGAATTATGGAAGAAAATAATTATTATATTGAAAAAAAGGTATTTGATGGGCGCCTAAGCACAAAATTAATATATTTTACGCAATCTTATAAAAGAAATTATTATAATAATTCAAATAAATTTTTTTGAAAAAAAAGAAGTGAATTAAAATATAGAATTGATTACTTTATTTTCCACATTAAATTTTTGAAATGGTAATAAGTTTATAGGATTTGCAAACCAAATGAATTAAATAATAATAATAATTTTTTTTATGCACATGAAGAGGGCAAAGCCCAAAAATAATATATTATATGCCAATCACATAAAAGAAATGGCTATAATAAATTTTGGGAAAAATAAAACTTCTAGTCATGTAGCTCTCACCCAATTTTGAGGGGGGAACTATGGATAGGAACCAATTATAGAATTTATTATAAATTAAAACATATTCTACGTTTAATTAGGATTAAATGGCATTGATCCTCAAATCAAATAAATTGAAACATAAGATTATCATAGTGTATGTGTAATTTAGATATGTATTTTGTGCCAAGTAGGATAGTGTGATTATAATAGATATGAGGAATTGGATGGCTGTAATGCTATGATGTTGTTGGCATGCTATGGATATGGAATTGTGTAACACCCCTCATAATATCTTTCTTGGCGTTGTGTTTAGGACCGGAGGAAACAGGACGGAGGAAGGCTCAAGTGGAGTTTGGAAGAGCTTCACGCCGCGGTGAGAAGCAGGGCCGCCGCAGCAAGAACCATTCCAGTAGCATTATTTCAGCTGAAACTGGTGGAGCCGCGGCGAGATTCGGGATTTTTGTTTAAATCCAGATCATTTCAGACGATCGGAAAGAAAGAAAACGAAGGGAGCGACGAGGAGTTAAGCTAGAGTTCATGTTTTCTGGCCATTGGGAGTGATTTTCAGACCTCAATAGCTTAGATTCAAGTGGATAAATGTTCTCTACTCCTCCTTCTCCATTTTCTTCTATTGGAATTTGGGGTTTTGAGGTTGGATCTTCGATCCTGGCTGAAATCCATTGATTGAAATGGATGAAATGAGATTAAGGAAGTGTGTGTTAGTGTTCTTGTTGCTTGGATGTGAGTTTTAAAGGGTTTAGCATTATTTGAGCTTAACCCTAGGGTGTTTTCGGTTAGAGCTCTTGGGAATCCGAAGTGTATGTGATTGAGTAATGTTTGAATGGTCCTTAAGAGCTCATTGATGTATGGAAGGGGTGTTGAAACCTTGGGTTAGGCCTAAAGTGGTTGAATTGTGATGTTTGGATATTTGGTATATGTGGTTAATTGAGATATTGTGTTATTATGAAGGTTACTTGGTTAATCGAGAGGGATTTAAGCATGTGGAGCAACTCAAGAAGTTCACGGAACTCACGTGTGTGGTATTGACAGCCTGAGGTAATCGGGTGTTTGTTTATATTGTATTGTCGATATTGTATGATAGTACGTATAGTTGTATGTATATATGCATGTCTCTTTCATACCACAATATTGATGTGTTTGTGTGTACTATTTTTATATATTGTGGTATGTGTGCAGTTAGATGATGATTACAATAATGATGATGATATTGATATGATATGACATGATGCATATATGACATTATGATGATTATGATGATGATAATATGATGATGCATTAGCATCACCACATGACATTGTGAGACTGTGATATATGGTAGATGGAATGATGATGGTACGATGACGATATGATGTATGATGATATATATATGTTAGGGAGGATAAGGTTGGATATATATGTGTGTGTGTGTGTGTTAGGGAGGATAAGGTTGGATATATATGTGTGTGTGTGTGTGTGTGTGTGTGTGTGTGTGTGTGTTAGGGAGGATAAGGATGGATTATATATGTAGGGAGGATAAGGATGGATTATATATGTTAGGGAGGATAAGGATGGATTATATATGTTAGGGAAGATAAGGATGGATGATATATGTGCTAGGGAGGATAAGGATGGATAATATATGTGTTAGGGAGGATAAGGATGGGGTCTCTGTGAGGGCAACATGCACTTTATTCATTTCCCATTGTATTCATGAATTGTATGTCATATATGTACATATGTATGTGTGTGATTGTTCCCGTTACTGAGACATTGTCTCACCCCCTCTCCCATGAACTAACCTTTCAGGTGACAGTTCTGGCACTAGTCCGGAGAAGACGCGAGAGTAGCGGTGTATGTGAGAATAGTCTATGTAGTATTTATATATTGGACATTGTATCTTGTGCGAAGTAGGATAGAAGATTTTGTAATGGATATATGACATTATTAAGATTGTTATGGATGAATGTATGTATGGCCATGTATAGTTATATGTGGAAAAAAGGTTGTTTATGATATGTATGTTGTGTGTAAGTGTTATGCATAATGAAAGTTAGATTTGGGCTTGAGTGGTGTGTTTTAGGGCCTGTAGCCCGTTTGTCAAGTATGGGTTCCAAGGGGTCAAATCTCAGAGGACTGGTTCCTTTGGCATGAAACCTCTTTAAACAAGTTGGTTCGAGGGTTTTGGACCTGTATGATTGGTCTCTAAGAGACTAGTTGCCTTTGGTGGCAATTGGAGATGGGTAGTGTTGAGTTTTGGTCAATAACTGGCCAAAACGGTGTTAGGGGTCTAAAATCTCCATACAAAGTTGGATTAATGTGAAAGTGGTATCTATGGTTAAATTGAGACCAGATTGACTTATAGGAGTTGAAATCAAGTCAATCGGAGGTCAGAGCATAAAGTTATGTGCATCAGAAGTTCGCTCGGGATATTGGATTTTGCTGATATGAAAATCAGAGGGTGGCACTGCGACGCCAGGTTCCAGGCTACAGTGCCAGTGGAGGCCGAAGCAAGGGAAAAACAGGGGAGGTCTGGAGTTGTGGTGGTACTGTAGCGGTCGTGGCCCCAACCCACCTTTTTGGTGCTTTTGAGTGTTTTTTCGCTGCTCTGAAGGTTTGGGATGTTGTTTTGAGTTGTTGGGGTTGTGTTTGGTTGAATTTTGAAGTTTTTGGTCATGTCAGGAGGTGTTAGGAGGTAGGGTGTTACAAATTGTGTTGTATGTGCGATGTATGTTAAGTTGTGGTATATATGAGCCCAAAGGTGGAATTGGGCCTTATTGGTGTATTTTAGAGCCTGTAGCCCGTTTGGTCAATTGGGGTTTAAGGGGGTGAAATCTCAGAGGAACGGTTCCTTAAAGGTGAAACCTCTTTGGACAATTTGGTTAAGTGGATTTGGACCTGTGTGAATGGTCCCGAATAGTCAATTTTCCTTTGGTGGCAAATGGGACTTGGAAGTTGTGAGTTTTAGTCAAAAAGTAGTCCAAATGGTATCGGGTGTCTAAAATCTCAATATGGAGATGGATTGAGAAGAAATTGATGTCTATAGTTAGATTGAGATAATATTGACTTGTAGGAGTTGGAATGAGGTCAATCAGAGATAAAAGCTTAAAATTATGTGGGTTGAAAGTTCATCCCGAAAGTTGGTTTTTGCTGATGTTACATCAGCAATGGGGCACCGCCGTGCAAGGAAGTCAGGACGCGACTCCAGAAAGTCAATAGGCATCTAGGGAAAAGAGAGGGGCCAGAGCCACAACGATACTATAGCAGTCGTAGCCATGGTCCCAACCCGGTTTCCGATGTCCTTTGGCATTTTTCCACTACTTTGTGGTTTTGGGAAGGTAGTATGAAATGTTTGGGTTGTGTTTGGTTGGTTTTTGAAATTTTTGGCAAAGTACCAGAGGTGTTTGGAAGTAAGGTGTTACATTTTTGTATTAGAGCAATGGTTTTAGGCCATTGTTTTTGCTTGAAGTAATACTTGACACAAATTTAAATATGTAATATCTGGCCGCTTATTTGGGATTGACGACTGCCCCCACAAACTAACACAAGCCCTTTTGGTGTGCTTTGTTCTCACTCACACACCTTCTTCCTAGGAGGTCATCTGTCTCAGAATTGCTTCAAGTTAAGCACGCTTAATTGAGGAGTTCTTAAGGGATAGGCTACCGAAAAAGTAAATGCACCTTCTTGGTATAGATAATACTTATCAATTCCTTTAAGCTATCCTTAATCGTATAGTCCTATACCTATACAGTCTCTGGATCCCTCTCATTTCAGTATGCATTTGATTCATTCATATGCCCCTCCCGCTTATAAGCCTGCCAGGAATCGCTTCTTGTCCGTGCCTCATCACTTTTATCTCACACCCCCTTTCTTGTACCGGCGATCACTCCCCGCCCTAATCAACGCCCGGATGTCACACAATTCATCAAAGTTTGGAGTCTGGCACAACAACAGCAGGTAAGTTCGCCATGATGTAGAGCCCTTCTGTTTGAATTTTTTTTTTGAAATTACAGCTCGCTTGACACAGCAACCCTATGTCTCACCACAACGTAAAGCTTCTCTGCCACCACTATAATCTTTTCTCCACCCAAATTCCCTGGTCTAACACACATAATCAATTGTACTTCATTAACTGAGACTAAGTTTGGCATAATGTAATGAGGATTGTGATAGATACCATATTTTCTCAATCCACCACTACAAGATCACAAATGAAAAACTAGATGTTGAACTTCCTATTTTCGATGACACAAAACATGAAGTATAAAAATGACACAATTATTTATCAACATTATAAAATGACTCATGGATGAATTTGATTGATGATAAAAAGTATTTTAATTAGTTGCAACTTGCAAGATTTAATTGGTTACTTGCCCTCACATTAGATGGTTTTGTCTAGTTTCATGAGTTCAATTAGCAAAGAACAAAAAAAAAAGAATTGAAATAAAGAAACCTTGAAATACACGTGGAAATTTCATTCAAAATTGATTTGAGTGATGTTGTTTGGGTTTGCAATGGATGCCGCGGCACCAATATATTTTCTTCTCTGGTGTAGTAGTGGTGCCATGGCTCTAATTTTGCTTTGTGGCGCTAGTACTGTTTTGCAAATTTGATTTCCATTATTTCAAATTCTGCTTTCTCATGGTTAATCCCATTTATAAAATCTACTACTGACAGTGAAAAGCTTAAACTGAAGCACAATGCATTTTCAGTAATATCAATAATAATTTCCCAATTAATAAAATTAATCACACTTTCACTAGATAATTAAAAAAACCAATCCTCATTCAATGATTACTCCCCAATTAACAACCAAAAACACATCAAATACTACAAAATATTGGGATTCAAGACCTTTTAATTGTGTTGACTTCAGATCTGTACTCTCTCATTCTAATTTTGAAATGTTTTGGTCTTAAATTTTAATTAAGCTGCTATTTTAGTTCTTAACTGTTATTCTCGCAATTAATAAAAAATAATTAATAACAATGGGATTCCACGTGATATTGTCCCAGCATGATAATCGATTAGAAGATTATTTCAAGGATACAAATTTGATACGCTATTTAACGTCTATAATGAGTAATTAATTAAATACTATCTTAATTTTTTATGAAAAATTTGTGAATTCATGTTAATATTATATTAAGGCAAAAACACACTTTTGTTCCCTTAACTTTACCATAGATTTTATTTTGATCCCTTAACTTCATTTTGTTTCTTTTAAATCCTTTAATTTTCAAAATAAAATTAAAAGTTTCCATATTACTATCACTGTTATCTATGTTAATAGAAAATGCTAATAAAATATTATTCAACTTTGACATGTCAATATTTACTCTCAAGTCATCAATATTTCTCATTAATATTAGGTCTAAAATATTTTTTAATTAAATTAAAAGATTAAAAATAAATAATTACAAATAATAAACTTATAAATAAAACATTAATCTTAAATTTTTTTTGGTCATAAAAATGAGTTAGATAAATATATAAGTATTAAAAAAAAAATTTTCAGCATTAAGGAATGATTTGTCAATATTTTCTACTAATATAGTTAATTGTATTAGAAATAGAGAATCATTGTGTTAGAAATAGGGAAAATTTTGATTGTATTTTATTAGTTAAAGGATTAAAAAGAAATAAAATAAAGTTAAAAGGATCAAAGTGAAATCTGATATAAAATTAAGGGATTAAAATATATTTTTGCCTTATATTAATCAAATACTAAGAAAATGAACTAATAAAATCTTATAGAGTTGTTAGATAATTGAGTCTTTAAGTATACTATTTTGAGTCTTGGTTTAAAGAAAAAAAGAAAAAATCAAAACATTTACTTTTTCTCTTATTCAGATTTCTTGCTCTATTAGTGGGCATTGTTAAAACTTAAAACTCAGACAATCAGGTAAAAATATGAATATAGAATATTAGTCAGTTAATTTAGTTGAAATAAACTTTTGCAATTAAAGATTGTATCAAGATGCTGGATAAGTCAACATTTGAAAAAAAAAAAGAATTGTTAGTTAATTTACTTAAAACTCAGACAAACAGATAAAAATATGAATATAGAATAATAGTGAGTTAATTTAGTTGAAATAAACTTTTTCCCCTAAAGATTGTATCAAGATACTGGATAAATCAGCGTTTGAAAAAAAAAAAAGAATTGTTAGTTAATTTACGAATTATTTTACTTTATCTGATCTTTAAAAAAAAAAAAAAAGTCTTAGTCGTCTGTACACTTTCCAACTCACTTTTCCTTAAAGACGTGCAGCTTCATATTATGCAACGTGCAATGGTGTTGGGGTCTGGATTCAACATCGCTGATCTTTTCCCTTCTCTCAAAATCCTTCCCGTAATCACAGGATAAAAGCTGAGTGTGAGAAGTTGCATAAAGAGATTGATAGGATACTGCAAGACGTCATTATAGAACACGAAGAAAAGAAGAAGGGAAACCAAGATGCTGGTGATGTTGAGGATCTAGTTGATGTTCTTCTCCGGATCCAAAAGGAGAATGACATGGAAATCCACTTATCTTACGACGACATCAAAGCTACAGTTTTTGTCAGTTCTGTCTTTCTTTAAATACTTCATATATATGTAAAAAGACTATAATTTCCTCAGTGTTTTATAAATATTAGAGTTTCACTCATACAGAAATATATCCATTTTCAGGACACGTTTGTGGGTGCAACTGAAACAACAGCAACAACTTTACAGTGGGCAATGTCTGAACTGATAAAAAGCCCAGAGAAAATGAAAGAGGCTCAAGCAGAGGTAAGAAGGGTTTTTGAAAGCAAAGGATATGTAGATGAATCAGAATTGAAGCAACTGAAATATATAGATGCAGTGATCAAAGAAACCTTGAGGCTTCACCCTTCTCTTCCGTTCTTGGTTCCAAGAGAAACTAGGGAGAGCTGTGAAATCAATGGTTATGTGATACCTGCCAAAACTAGGGTCGTTATTAATGCTTGGGCTCTTGCAAGAGATCCAAAGCATTGGAATGAACCCAACAAGTTCAATCCCCAAAGATTCCTGAATGCCTCAACCGAGTACAATTTTAATGGCACACAATTGGAGTATATCCCATTTGGGTCAGGAAGGAGGATATGTCCTGGAATCTCATTTGGTTATGCAGTTGTTGGTTTGGCTCTTGCCAATTTGCTTTACCATTTTGATTGGAAGCTACCCAATGGGATGAAGCCTGAGGACTTGGATATGGATGAAGCCTTTAGCATTAGTGTGGGCAGAAAAAATGCTCTTTGCTTAGTCCCTACGGTCTATCGCCCTTAGCTTTACTGTAATCGTGAGAGAATAATAAGGGGTGGTTTCATATCAAAATAGTGAGTCAAAACACACACACGCACGCACACGCACACACACTTACACTTGCTTACACGCACTGTCTACTGTAATAATAGATTAATGTGCCTCGCTGTGCATTTTAGTTAAAAAATATGTTTGAGTAACGATGCATTAAATGTCCGCATTGTATAAAAAGTTTGTTTCATTGGTCGGATGTACAATCAATATCGGTGGGGTCGTATAACTTCAATTAAAATTCAGTCCTAACTCAATATATACAATATAAAGTAGTTTTTTATAGTCATTAAAAACAACCCAAAAAGAAAAGATTCATAGACTAATTAACCCCAACCATTAAAGTTTAGCTTCTGTTCGTTACTCCTTTTTAAATGACATTTTTCTAGTATTTCATGTTATTTCAATTATAAAAATGATATATATATATATATAATCAATGAGCAATCTCATAACAATTTTCAATCTTCGTTGAAATTTTACCAAGCCACTCTATAATGATGAAAAAAAACCTCGAGTTTTCATGCTTAGCAAAACACCGAACAAATAAAATGGATATACGCTCGTACATAGCAATCAACAAAAAATTAATTCATTTTAAAAGTCCGGAAGACCCATATTTCTTTCAACGAAAAACCACACACATACAAGCTCTCTCTCTCTCTCTCTCTCTCTCTCTCTATATATATATATATATATATAACGTGGAAGACGTGGCTAGCTACTTGAAAAGCAAGCACTTGTTTGTATCCTTGAAAAGATAATGAAAATTAAATGGAGAGATTACTTTTCAATGACAATTTGTGAATTATCCGATGCATAAATATGTATTTTTAAAATGGGTTTTGATATTTATTTACCTCTTCTAAAGTTTGTTTCTCCTAAGCGTTAAGTCCTATGTCAACTTAACAGAAAAAAGGAGGGAAAATTATAAATTAGAACCAAAATACTAAACCTCATGTCTCAAATATAAGGAATTTTGGAGGGATTTTCTTGGTTTAAAATATGAGATAAATAATAATTGTCTAATGCATTAAGGCTTTTTCTAATCATACCCCTAATTAATGATAGAAATTTGCATATTTGAATTTTACATAAGAAAGAAATCATTAATTACATGGGCTATCTGCCTTGTAACGATTGCATTAGGAAAGTTTGGACATTCGAATTGGGTGTAACTTTAATGGTTAACGCCCTATAAGTTCGGGTACATTTTTTCATTCTTTTGTTTCTTTTTTCTAAATCTCTATCAAATATTTTTAGTGTGTTTTGGATTGAATAGAAAGAATATTTTTGAGTTAATTATATTGCGTTAATCTCGATTATATTTTCTATTAAGTTTAATTTTTAAAGATGTAACTTAAAATGTATAGGAGGATAAACTTTTTAAAAAGTAACTTCAAAGTTTGAATTTGGGGTGCATGACTTATAAGATCAGCATTATATCAATTCAAACTTATTCTAAGCTAATTATAAATATTAATTGGAGTCGTTCGTGGTTAATTAGCTTGTAACGATAAAAGAAAAATATCACTATCAATCGGATGTAGTTCAAAGTCCAAAGTTCAAATTCTCCGTATTCAAATATTCAAACTATTGATGAATTAGTGGTATATCTATGTGTGTGCAGAAATAAGTATATTTTTTTATTGTGTTTTGGGTTGAATAAAAGGAATATTTTTTAGTTAGTTATAATGCGTTAATCTCGATCAAGTTTGTTATTAATTTAAGATGTATAGGATGACAAACTTTTTAAAGAGTAACTTCAAAGTTTGAAATTTGGGTATCATGATATAAAAGCATCATTATGTCAAATCAAACTTATTATAAGCTAAATATAAATACTATGGTTAGCTTGTAAGGATATAAAAGACAAATATCACCATCTATCGGATGTAGTTCAAAGGTCAAACTCTCCCGATTCAAATATTAAAACTTATGCATGTATATAGATGAATTATATCTATGTGTGTGCCAAACCAAGTATATTTTTTAGTGTGTTTTTGTAATGACCCTGAACATCAATTGTAAGAAAGATTTAGCCAAATGGTGTAGGACTAGAGAGATCATGACCGAAGGAGGAGTCAAATTGAGCAAGGAAGCAAATTTTGTGATAACGCCGCGGTGAGGTGTAGAGCTACTGTGGTGAGATATACCAAATTGGGCTTTTGGGCCAAGTCAATGGGCATTATTGCAGCAAGTTTAAGTGGTGCCGCAATGCCAATCGGGAAATTTATTTAAATCAAAAGTCAAACTAGTCACCAGAACGAAAAGAAAAACAAAGAAAACAAACGATTAGTGCTAGTTCGAATTTCCAACCTTGGGACTTGATTTCTAGCACCTTGGAAGCTTCAATCTTATTGGTAAATCATCCCTCACCTTTCCTCTTCATTTTTCTTGTAGTTGTTCGGAGATTTTCTTGGATTTGGTTAGGGTTCCAACTTGGGTTGCATTTCTACCAATTAATCTGTGTTTAAATGCCATATTAATGTATTATTAGGCATGTTTAAACTCTAGTTAAGGATTTTAAGTGTTTAAGTGGTACATTTCCCAAGCACTAACCCTTAAATCTTGATATTATTGGGAATTCAAATCTGTGGGAGTATAATTATAGTTTTATGGATTGTTTTGGGTGTTTTGATACATGGGTTTCTTTGGGAAGCTTTGTTTCAGCCGAGTTGTACTTTGAGTTAGCCATTGTACATGCTAAGGATTGTGAATTTGTGATGGTAATGACAATTTGAGGATATATAGGTTGTAATTGTAACACCCCTCATGATATTTTGCTTGGCATTGTGTTTAGAACCGGAGGAAACAGGACAGAGGAAGGCTTAAGTGGAGTCTGGAAGAGCTTCACGCCATGATGAGAAGCAGGGTCGCAGTGAAATATGCTAAGGCCATGGCAAGATTTGAGATTTTTGTTTTAAATCCAAATCAGTTCGGACGATTGGAAAGAAAGAAAACAGAGAGAGCGATGAGGAGCTGAGCTAGGGTTCATGATTTTCGGCCTTCATGAGTGATTTTTAGACCTCAAGAGCTTGGATTCAATTGGGTAAGTGTTCTCTACTCCTTTCTCTCCATTTTATTCGGTTGGAATTTGGGGTTTTTAGGTTTTGAAGTTGGATTTCCGGTTTGGGAAGAAATCCACCAATTGAAATGGATGAAATAGGGTTAATGAAGTGTGTTTTAGTGTTCTTGTTGCTTGGATATGAGTTTTGAAGGGATTATATGTGTTTAGAGCTTAACCCTAGGTTATTCTTGGTTCAGAGTGTGAGGAATTCGAAGTGTAAGGGATTGTGTGATGTTTGAATGGTCCCCAAGAGCTTAATGATGCATGAAAGGGGTGTTGGAATCTTAGATTAGGCCTAAAGTGGTTAAATTGTGATATTTGGATATTTGGTATATGTGGCTAATTGAGATTTTACGGTATTATGAAGGTTGTTGGTTAACCGGGGGGGTTCACACGTGTTAGACAATCCGAGAAGTTCGTGGAACTCACGTGTGATATTGACAACTTGAGGTAACCGGATGTTTGTTTGTTTGTATTGTACTGTATGATAGTATGTATATTTATGTATATATGCATGTTTCTTTCATACCATGATATTGATGTATGTGTGTATTGTTTTCTATATATCATGGTATGTACACAGCTAGACAATTATAATGAGGTGATGACTATGATGATGATTATGATGATGATATTGACATGACATGACATGATGCATACATTACATTGTGATATGATGATGATGATGATTATATGATGATACATGAGCATCACCACATAACATTGTGAGATTACAATATATGGTGGATTGGGTGGTAATGACGATACGATATGATATGTGATGATATGAAATATAATGATATGAGATATGTTAGGGAGGATAAGGTTGGGATCCCTGTCTCTAAATCCTCCCCTATGACCAGGGGAGCCAGGCGGCAGTGGACTGCACTTTCCCTAAATCACCACCAATTTGAGGTGGTCCAGGGGAAGGAGATCCACAGTCTAAGCACTAGTGTAATCTTTGGCCGGGTTGCATTAGTGTAAGGTGAGCTTGGTAATGTCCCGGAATCGGTTTTCACCTACTATTGGAAGGGAGTTACCTATATGAAATGTCATGTCATGACGATAGCCCGTGGTTCTAGCTGTGTGTGAGGGAGACATGCATACCATTCATTTCACATTGCATTCATGAGTCCCATGAGATATATATACATATATATATATATGTTTATGGTTGTCCCCGGTTACTGAGACATTGTCTCACACCCCTCTCCCATGATCTAACCTATCAGGTGGCGGTTCTAGCACTAATCCAGAGAAGACACGGGAGTAGCAGCATATGTGGAAATAGTCTATGTAGCTTGTGTATTCTGGATATATATTATATGCCAAGTAGGATAGAAGGTTTTGTAATGGGTATGTGACATTGTAAGGATAGTAATGGATGAATGTATGATTATGTATGTTGTGTGTATGTGCTATACATGTTGAAAGTTGGATTTGGGTTGTTTGGTGTGTTTTAGGGCCTGTAGCCCGTTTTGTCAGGTAAGGGTTCCAAGGCGTCAAATCTCAGAGGAGTTGTTCCTTTGGAGTGAAACCTCTTTGAACAAGTTAGTTTGGGGATTTTGGACCTGTATGATTGGTCTCTGAGTGGCCAGTTGCCTTTGGTGGCAATTGAAGGTGATTAATGGTGAGTTTTAGTCAATAAATGGCCAAAATGGTGTCAGGAGTCCAGAATCTCTATATGGAGTTGCATTGAGGTGTAAGTAGTGTCTAGGGCTAGATTGAGACTAGATTGACTTGTAGGAGTTGGAATCAAGTCAATCAGAGATCGGAGCATAAAGTTATTCGCGTCGGAAGTTCGCATCGAAGTGTGGAAGTTACTGATATGGGATATCAGTATGGGGCGCCGCGGTGCTAGTAAGGCCGAAGTAATGGAGAAACAGGGGCGGCTAAAGCAGCGGCGGTACTGTAGCAGCCGCGGCCCCAACCTATTTTCTGGCATTTTGAGGTTCATTTCCACTGTTCTGAAGTTTTGTAATGTTGTTTCGAGATGTTTGGGGTGTGTTTTGTTGGATTTTTGAAGTTTTTGATTAAGCCTAGTGGTGTCCGGAGGTAGGACATTACAGTAATATTGCTCAATTGGGATCTTTTGACTCCGGGTTGTCATTGGAAACCATTGAATTGATTGTGGTTGCTCCCTTTAGCCAACCGAAGTATTGAGTGGGTTAGACGGTTAAAATAACCAGGGTGTTTTTTTCATGTCTTCCAATTAATTACATATGTTTAGTCTTTTTCAAATAATGATATGTATGTTTTATGTATATGTTTTGCTCTTTCATATCATGATATACCCCATAGCTTGAATATGTTCATTCCTTTTCATATCATGATATGTGTAGCTACATGACTAGTGAGTTTCCTATCCTTATCCTATTTTATGATGAAAATGACTATTGGTACTGATGAATATATAACAATACGAATATGATGATATTGACATATTATTGGTTATGATGCATCGCATGTTTTGTTAGATACTTTATTATGGCATACTAGCACAATTGAAATGATACAAGTATTGATATGTTAACATGTATTAGGCATTGTTACATGGTACACATTGTTGAAATATAAGGTTTAGATGACAAGACTCTATATACTATGTGGTATATCAAACCGCTAAATAGTACATGAGGTTTTGTATTCAAGTGGTGCGGCTTATGTTATTCCAGTCATTAAATGGTCATCCTATAGTTGAAAGAATTAGGTGGCTGTGAATTAGGGTGCACCTTCTCTAAATAGCTTCAAATTCAGGTGATTTAGGGGAATGAGAGTCATGGTCCAACCTTTGATGTAATGGCCTTTGGTCAAGTCATGACCACTGAAAAGAGAGCTCTGGTTGGTGACCCCAAAATCGGCTATCACGAGTCGTTGGAAGGGTGCCACTGGTTGAGGTTACCTTATCATGGCAACTAGCTCATAATTCTAGCTATGTATTGATGGGTGTTATGTCTGCACATCATGCATGTTGCATTTATATTGTTTATTATATATGATTACTGTTATGGAAGCATGTCTGTATATGTATAAACTTTTGGTTATTGAGACGTATGTCTCACCTCATGGCTAACAATTTCTAGGTAAAAGATCCAGCACCAGCAAGGAAAGGACCAAGGAGAGCTTAGGAAAGGAGGATTGAAAGTATTCATGGGTGTTGGGGTTTATCCCCTTCTTGTTATTGTTGTTTTTGTTATGTTATTACTAAAGTGTCATTTGTACTGTCGTGTAATGTTTTGTGTAACTAACTTACATTTGTTTTTTTAGGGTTGAACTGTTGTGTAGCCCCTCTTATACTTTCTATACTTGGTGTATGACCCTTTATGTGTTGATGAGCTCATGGCTATGCTAGTAGTGAGATGAATGTCAATTATGTTATATGTATGGCATATGAAGTTTAAATCCCTAATGTTTGATTGTGTTGGACTTGAGATTGGTGACTCCAAGTCCCTTTGAGTATGTACGTCTGAACTATGATCCTGGTGTGGTTATTAGGTTTTTAGTGTGTGAAATGGGCATGTAACCCAGCCCATTAGTTTGATTTGGGGTTTAAGTGGGTCAAAACTCTTAAGAGTGGTTTCTTCAGGTTAAAATATTCTTGGACATGTTCCTTGTATCTTGTGTGACCTATTGAAAGGGTCTGTAGGTGCCAATTACCCATTGGTGGCAATTAGAGGTATTTGATTTTTTATTTTGGTCAAAAAGTGATCAAATTGATTCCGAGTGTCTAAAAACTCCATATGGAGGTATTTTGAGGTGTGGTTAGTGACTATGGTTAAAATGGAATCAAAGTGATCTGTAGCCTATGGAATTAGGTCAATCGGAGCTCGGAGCATGAAGTTATGCATGTCAAAAGTTCGTCGAATGTATTAACAAATTGCTTATATAGGTTCTATCATTGGCACCGTGGCACAATACCAGTGGCCATGGTGCCATGCATCTCAAGTTTTATTCTCGTTTCCTCTAGAAATGTTCTTTATCGTGATGCCACATGGCATGGCCATGGCATCATTTTGCTTTTCTGTCTTATCTCCCCTATTTAGAAGTATATTTGGTCATATTTAGGGTTTGTGAGTATAGGGTGTGACAGTTTTGTGTTGAATAGAAAGAATATTTTTGAGTTAGTTACAATGCATTAATCTTGACTAAGTTTGCTATTAGGTTTATTTGAGGATGTAACTTAAGATGAATAGGAGGATAATTATCTTTCTTTTGTTTATATATATATAGAATTATATCTATTAAGTTAATTTAAAGATATAACTTTATGGCTGAAAAAAAAGAATGTAACTTAAAATGTGTTGGATGATAATTAGCGTGTTTTCCTCTTGTAAAAGGTGATTGATTTTTTTTTTTTAAGTACTAAGGGAATTCCCTAACCAATAGTCAAAATACATAATTACCTGCTAATTGTGCCAAACCTTGTTAGTGCTAAATGGTTTTTCAATTTATAGAGTTTTGTATTATAAGTTCATGCACATATATTGATAGTTATCTCCATTTTATTATATTTTGAAATATAATTACATGATAAAAGTAGGTGTAACACCCCTCATGACTTTGTTTTAGCATTGTATGTAGAACCGAAGGAAAACAGGACGGAGGAAGGTTCAAGTGGAGTCTGAAAGAGCTCCGCACTGAGGTAAGAAGTAGGGCCACTGCGGCGAGAGCAAGTTCAGTGGCATTGTTTCAGCTGAAACACGGTGGAGCCGCGGTGGACTTATCTGAGGCCGCGGCAAGACTCAGGTTTCTAGTTTAAATCAGAAACATTTTGGATGAACAGAAAGAAAAAAATGAGGGGGAACGACGGAGAAGAACGGAAGAGCTGTGCTAAGGTTCAAGTTTTCCAGCCATTGGGAGTGATTTTCGGACCTTGGAAGCTTGGATTCACATTGGTAAGTGATCCCTACTCCTCCCTCTCCATTTTCTTTGGTTTAAATTTGGGGTTTTCTCGGTTATAAGTTGGGATATCCAGTTTGGGACAGAATCCACATATTGAAATGGATGATATGGGGTTAAGAAAGTGTATTTTGTTGCTTGGATATGAGTTTTGAAGGGTTTATGCATGATTTGAGCTTAACCCTAGGTTGTTTTTGGTTAGGGTGCTTGGGAATCAGAAGTGTATGTGCTTGAGTAGTATTTGAATGGTCCTCAAGAGCTTATTGATGCATGAAAGGGGTGTTGAAACATTGGGTTAGGCCTAAAGTGGTTGAATTGTGGTTTTGGCTAAATGGTATATTGTGTTAATTGAAGAATTGTGATATTGTGAAGGTTGTTTGGTAGCCTGAAAGGGGTTCAAGCGTGTTGGACAACTCAAAAAGTTTTTGGAATCCACGTGTGTGGTATTGATACTTGAGATAACTGGGAATTTGTTTGTATCATATTGTTTGTATTATATGATGTTACGTATATTTGTATGTATATGCATGTTTCTTTCATACCACGATATAGATGTGTTTATGTGTACTGTTTTCTATATATCGTGGTATGTACACAGCTAGATGATGACTATGATGGTTATGATGATGATGTTGATGTGACATGACATGATGCATGCATGACATTGTGACTTTAACACCCTTCATGATATCTTTCTTGGTATTGTGTTCAGGACTAAAGGAAATATGATGGAGGAAGGCTCAAGTGGAGTCTAGAAGAGCTCCACGCCACGGCGAGAACCATTCCAGTAGCGTTGTTTCAGCTGAAACTGGTGGAGTTGCGGTAAGGTATGCTGAGGCTACGGCGAAATTTCAAGATTTTTGTTTAAATTCGGATCATTTCAAATAAACGGAAAGAAAGAAAATGGAGGGAGTAACGAGGAGTTGAGCTAGGGTTCACTATTTCGTGTATTTGAGAGTGATTTTCGGACCTCAGAAGCTTAGATTCAAGTTGGTAAGTGTTCTCTACTCCTCCCTTTCCATTTTCTTCAGTTGGAATTCTGGGGTTTTCGGTTTTGAGGTTGGATCTTCGATTTGGGATGAAATCCACCGATTAAAATGGATGAAATAGGGTTAAGGAAGTGTGTTTTAGTGTTCTTGTTGTTGGTATGTGAGTTTTAAAGGCTTTATGTATGATTTGAGCTTAACCCTAGGTTAATTTCGGTTAGAACTCTTGGGAATCCAAAGTGTATGTGTTTGAGTAGTGTTTGAATAGTCCCTAAGAGCTTATTGATGCATGAAAGGGGTGTAAGAACCTTGGGTTAGCCTAAAGTAGTTGTATTATGATGTTCGAGTATTGGTATACTGTGTTAATGGAAGAATTATGTTATTATGAAGGTTATTTGGTTAACCGAGAGGAGTTCACGCGTGTTGGACAATTCGACAAGTTCGTGGAGCTCACGTGTGTGGTATTGACAACCTAAGGTAACTGGGTGTATGCTTGTATTGTATTATTTATATAGTATGACAGTACGTATATTTGTGTATATATGCATGTTCCTTTTCATACCACGATATTGATTGTGTATGTATATGGTTTTTCTATATATCGTGGTATGCATGGGTAGTTGATGTATGATGATTGTATATATGTATTGTGATGTGTAGCATCCCCATACCATTGCATGCTAGCATGTTCATATGATGATTGTGATGATAATGATGTATATATGTGTGTAGAGGCATGTTGGCATGACATTGACATCATCACTATATGATTGCATAGTGAGAGATTGATGACGAGGTGATAATGATATGATGTGATATGTGATGATGATATGATAAAGATCCCTGTTGCTAAATTCTCTCCATGGGAGAGCCAGGTGACAGAGGACAATATGATATGATGACATATCCCTATCACTAAATCCTCTCCTTGGGAGAGCCAGGTGTTAGTGGATATGAGGATGCACCTTCCCTAAATCACTATTAAATTGCAATGGTCCAAGGAAATGAGAGCCACGGTCTGAGCTCTAGTGTAACCATTGGCCGGGTTGCATTAGGGTAAGGTGAGCATGGTGATATCCCGGAATCAGTCTTCATCGACTGTTGGAAGGGAATCATCTATTGAATGTCTTGTGATGACGACAGCTCATGGTTCTAGCCATGTATGAGGGAGAACATGCATACCATTCATTCATATTGCATTCATCAATTGTATGAGATATATGTATGTATATATATATGTGTGGTTGTCAATAGTTACTGAGACATTGTCTCACACCCCTCTCCCATGACTAACCTTTCAGGTGACGGTTCTTGCACTAGTTCAGAGAAGACATGGAAGTAGCTACATGCATGGGAATAATCTATGTAGTTTGTGTATTTTGGATAATGTATCCTGTGCCAAGTAGGATAGAATGATTTGTAATGGAGGTATGACCTTGAAAGGAATTGCCATTGATGGTTATATGTATGGTTATATGTGGAAAATGTGTTGTTGGTGGCATGTGTGTTGTATGTGTATGTGTTATGTGTGATGAAAGTTGGATTTGGGCCTGATTGGTGTGGTTAAGGGCCTGTAGCCTATTTGTCATGTTGGGGTCTCAAGGGGTCAAGTCTCAGAGGAGTAGTTCCTTTGGGGTGAAACTTCTTTAGACAAGTTGGTTTAGGAGATTTGGACTTGTATGAATGGTCTTTGAGTAGCCAGTTGCCCTTGGTGGCAATTGGAGGTTGTTAGTGATGAGTTTTAGTTAATAAGTGGCCAAAATGGTTTTAGGGGTTCAGAATCTCCATACGGAGTTGGATTGAGGCGAAGGTGGTGTCTATGGATAGATTGGGACTAGATTGACTTGTAGGAGTTGGAATCAAGTCAATCGGAGGTCGGAGCATAAAGTTATATGCGTAATAAGTTCACCCAGGTGTATGGAAGTTGCTGATATGGAATATCAGCATAGGGCATTGTGGCTCTAAAGTCCAGACCGCGACGCCAGTGAAGCCAGAAGCGATAGAGAAACACGGGAGGCTAGAGTTGTGGCGGTATTGTAGTAGCTGTGGCCCCAACCCAGTTTTTGGCTTTTTTTGGGTTCATTTCCGCTGTTTTGAAGTTGTTTCGAGATGTCGGGCTTATGTTTGGATGAATTTTGAAGTTTTTGGCCAAGTCTTTTGAGTTGTTAGAAGGTAGGGTGTTACATTTTGGTATGATGATAATGATTATATGATGATATGAGTATCACCACATGACATTGTAAGATTATAATATATGGTGGATTGGGTGGTGATGACGATATGATATATGATGATATGAAATATGATGATATGAGATATGATTAGGAAGGATAAGGATGAGATCCCTATCGCTAAATCCTCTCCTATGGCCAAGGGAGTCAGGCGGCAGTAGATTGCACCTTCCTTAAATGACCACTAATTTGAGGTGGTCCATGGGAATGAGAGCCACGATCCGAGCACTAGTGTAACCTTTGGCCGGGTTACATTAGTGTAAGGTGAGCTTGGTGATATCCCGGAATTAGTTTTCACCGATTGTGGAAGGGAATTACCTATATGAAATGTCCTATTATGATGACAGCCCATGATTCTAGCTACGTGCAAGGGAGACATGCATTCCATTCATTTCACATTGCATTCATGTATTGTATGAGATATATATGTGTGTGTATGGTTGTTCCCAGTTACTGAGACATTGTCTTACACCCCTCTCCCATGAACTAACCTTTCAGGTGACGATTCTGGCACTAGTCCTGAGAAGCTGAGAGAGTAGCATCGGACGTGGGAATACTAGGTCTATGTAGTTTGTGTGTAATTTGGATATGTATCTTGTGCCAAGTAGGATAGAAGGTTTTGTAATAAATATATGATATGGATAAGGATTGTTATGGATGGATGTACATATGATTATGTATGTGGAATTGTGTTATATGTGATATGTATGTTGTATTGTGGTGTTTACATGGTTTTGGAAGTTGGGAAGTTAGTATGGTGGTGTTTGTGAACCCTAAAGCAACCCCCATGACGCTTGTCTTTGGCATTATGTACATAACCAAAGGAAACAGGACGGAGGAAGGTTAAAGTGGAGAAGAAATGAGCTCCAGGCCGTAGCAAGCTGGGCCGCCGCGGTGAGAGCCAATTCTAGTGGCATTTTCTGGCTAAAATTAGTGGCGTCGTGGCGGACTTATCTAGAGCCGCGACGAGAGTCGAGAAACTGGTTTAAATCAAAATCATTTAGGATGAAAAGAAAAGAAAGAAAAGAAGGGAGCGATGGAGAAGCAGCAAGAAGCTCTGCTAAGGCAAGTAAAATCTGACCTGAGGGGATGTTTTCTGGACCATAGAAGCGTGAGTCTTAGTTGGTAAGTGAATCTACTCTCTTCCTCTTCATTTTTCTCTTCGATTTTAAGTTGATTTTCTGGGGTTTGTGTGGGAGTCCATTTTTGATTCATTTCCACCAATTAAATGGTGCATAAAGGGATTATTGGAGTGTGATTTAGTTTTGTTGAAGCTTGGGTTTGAGTTTTGGTTGGATTATGATGGGTTTAAGTTAAACCCTAGGTTGGAATTTGGGAAAAGAAGTGGAAATCCAAAATGGTAAGTGTTGGTGTGTGTTTGAATGGTTGTTTAAGGTTTATTGGTATGTGTGTATGTTGTTAGAACTCTAGGTTAAGCTTGGACAGCTAGATTGTGGGTTGTAATGTTGTGGGAATTATGTTAATTAAAGGTAATATATTGTTGTAATGGTAGATTGGCTAATCGGAGGCATATAGTTTGTGATTGAGGTGCTCTAGAGGCTTGCCTAAGCCCCTGTGTGCATGGTGTTGACAACCTGAGGTAACCGGGTGTTTGTTTTTATTGTATTATTTGTATGGTATGATAGTACGTATATTTGTATATATATATGCATGTTTCTTTCATACCACGATATGTGTGTGTGTGTGTACTATTTTTGATATATCGTGGCATGCACACAACTAAATGATGATGATGATTAGAGATGATGATGTTGATATGACATGACATGATACATACATGACATGATACATGCATGACATTGTGACATGATGATGTTGATTATATAATAATATTAGCATCACCACATGGCATTGTGAGATTATGATATATGGTGGATTGGGTGGTGATGACTATATGATATGAAATATGATTATATAAGATATGATTAGGGAGGATAAGGATGGGATCTCTGTCGCTAAATCATCTCTTATAGCTAGGGGAGCCAGGCAGCAATGGACTATACCTTTCCTAAATCACCATCAATTTGTGATGGTCCAAGGGAAGGAGAGCCACATTTCGAACATTAATGTTACCTTTGGCCGGGTGCACTTGTAGGAGGTAAGCTTGGTAATGTCCCAGAATCAGTCTTCACCGATTGTTAGAAGGGAATTACCTATATAAAATGTCCTATTATGATGACAGCCCGTGGTTCTAGCTGTGTGTGAGGAAGACATGCATTCCATTCATTTCACATTGCATTCATGGATTGTATGAGATATATATGTATATAGATATGTGTGGTTGTCCCCGGTTACTGAGACATTGTCTCACACCCCCCTCTATGACTAACCTTTCAGGTGAAGACTCTAATGCTAGTTCGGAGAAGATCAAGAAGTTAACAGTCTCTCCATCTTTGAGAATTCCAAGTTTAGTCAGTGGTTGTAATTTAGTTTATGTAATTCTGTGCAAGTAGGTTGATATAGTTTGGTTGCCTAGATGAGTGTCATAGGAGTATAGAGATGTATGTGATGTAATGATATGTGATGTTGATAGTGGACCCCAATATGGGTCTTTAATGTATAAGTAGGTATTTGTATGCTAGAATGGTTGAATGCGAGCCTAAAGATGGTTTTGGGCCATGTATGTGAGTTTGGGCACATAGCCCATTACGTGGTTTTAGGGTTCAAGGTCAACTGTAGAAAGAAAGGTTTTTTCAGGGTAAATCCTCCATAGACATGTTGGTTTAGCCAAATATGACCTGTGTGAAGGGTCTCTAGGTGTCCATTTGCCTTTGGTGGCAATTGGAGATGATAGGTTGTGAGTTTTGGTCAAAAAATGGTCAAAACAGTGTTGGGCATCCAAATTTTCCAAATGCAGTTGGATTTGAGTGAATTTAGTGTCCATGGTTAGATAATGATAAGAGTGACCTGTAGGAGTTAGAATCAGGTTAATCGAATATCGAAGCATAAAATTATGTGCGTCAGAAGTTGGCCTGGCAAATCAGCATTTGCTGATACAAGTTTTGACGCTAGGCCCGCGGCTCCAGAAAGCCAGGTCACTGTGCCAGCAAATCAGTGGGCCTCAATGAATCTGTAAAGGGTCAGTGCCGCGGTGCCACTGTAACAGGCCGTGACCTCATCCTGTTCAGGTGCCTTTCAGGTGTTATTCCACTGCTTTAAAGTTTTGGGAAGTTGTTTTGAGATGTCTGGGTTGTGTTTGGTTGGTTTTTGAAGTTCTTTAGTCAAGTCGGGATGTCTGGAAGTAGGGTGTTACAAGCCAAGAGTGGATTTGGTCCTTGTTTGTGTGTTTTAAGGCCTGTAGCATGTTTTGTCAAGTTAGGGTTCAAGGGGGTTAAATCTCAGAGGAGTAGTTCCTTTGAGGTGAAACCTCTTTGGACAAGTTGGTTTGGGGGTTTTGGACCTCCATGAAAGGTCTTTGAGTGACCATTTGCCTTTGGTGGCATTTGGAGGTTATTAGTGGTGAGTTTTGACCAATACGTGGCCAAAATAGTGTTAGGGGTCCAAAATCTCCATATGAAGTTGGATTGAGGTGAAATTGGTGTCTATAGATAAATTGGGACTAGATTGACTTGTAGGAGTTGGAATCAAGTCAATCGGAGGTCAGAGCATAAAGTTATGTTAGTTGGAAGTTCGCCTAAGAGTGTGGAAGTTGTTGGTATAGAAAACCAGCAGGGGGAGCCGCAGCGACAGGAAGCAAGCCGCGGCACCACAAAGTCCAATAGCATGGTGAGACAGAGGAGGTTTATAGCCGTGGCGGTACTGTAACGGCCGCGGCCCCAGCCCAGACTTTCATGTTGTTTGGTTCGTTTCCGCTATTCTAAAATTTTGGAAAGTTGTTTTGAGATGTTTGGGTTGCGTTTGGTTGGATTTTAAAAGTTTAGGTCAAGTCTGGAGGTAATTGGGAGCAGATTGTTACAGTAGGGACCAAAAACTCACATCTCAGCATGGAAAGAGCACCATGTCAGATTTTTTCTTAGCAATTTTATATTTGGAGATGAAGGACTATTGAAACAATTTGCTTGGTCATTAGATATAAATTTTGATGGATGACAAGTTAAACCATCTTAATTTACGCTATCGACAAAGGAATTGTTTATGAATGTGTAATTTTCTTGGGCCATGTAAGGTATAGTTTTTTTTTGGGTACACAAGGGAGGCTATAAGCCCAAACATAATATATTTTAAGTCAATTATCTAATTAAGAGAAATTGTTATAATAAATTTGAAGCCAATTAAATTTTTTGCTGCAGAAAAAAGTCATTTAAAATATGAAATTGGCAGGTTCATTTTCCAGATTAAATTTCTGAAATGTTAATAAATTTGATTGGTCTATCAATCATATAAATTGTTGAAAATAACCATTTGAATAAAAAAAGTTGTAAATTTTTCACGTGTATGATGGGGCCTAATTAGGCCAAAAATAATATATTTCATTCAATCATATAAAATAAATAATTATGATAAAATTTTCAGTTATAATAAATTTTTGAGTTAATTTAAAATTTATTGGCAAACAAATCGACTAAAATATAAAATTGGTTGGTTCATTTTCCATGTTAAATTTTTAAAATGGAAATAAATTGGATTAGTTTATCAACCTTCAACCACACAAATTGTTGTCAAGAAAATATGAAGTAGAAAAAAATTAAAAATTAATAAAAAGGGTAAATTTCTTTTAGTTACTTTACGAGCTTGAGCCCAAAAATAATACGTCATTTAATCCTTAATATAAGACCCTTTTAATCGAATCATGCGAATTAAGGAAGTGAGTTATGTAACACCCTAGTTTCAGACACCTTCAGACTTGACCAAAACCTTCAAAATCCAACCAAATACAACTCAAACATCTCACATGAATCTTTTAAAACCACTGGGCAACAGAAAAACATCACAAAAACACCAAAACTTGGGCTGGGGCCATGGCTGCTACAGTACCGCCGCAGCTACGGCACCTCTTAGGAACACACACCACTGACTTCATTGCCGCTACGGCCTACATTCCTAGCGCATGGTGCCCCTTGCTAGTTTTCTATACCAGCAAATTTCAACTCCGGAGCGAACTTCCGACGCACATAACTTTATGTTTCGACCTTTGATTGACTTGATTCCAACTCCTACGAGTGAATCAAGTCCCTATCTATCTATAGCCACCAATTTCACTTTCATCCAACTACGTATAGAGATTCTGGACACCTGACATCGTTTTGTCCACTTTTTGACCAAAACTCAACTTACAATTTCCAATTGCCACCAAAGGCAAATGGTCACTCAAAAACCCTTCACATAGGTCCAAAACTAGACATCCAACTTGTCCAAAGAGTTTTTACCACAAATGAACTATTCCTCTAAGATTTGACCCCCTTAAACCCCAATTGACAAATGGGCTACTTGCCCTAAAATACACCAACAAGGCCAAATACCACATTTGGACTCACAAACACCACTATACTGACTCGACAACACCCCAATCAATACATGCCTCACAGACAGTCATACCCGTCACATTCATTCTCCATACATAACCATACATACAACATCCATTCATAACAATCCTCATTAATATCACACATCCATTACAAAACCTTCTATCCTATTTGGCACAAGATATATATATCCAAATAAACATAAACTACATAAACCTAGTATTCCCACGTCCGATACTACTCCCTTGTCTTCTCAGAACTTGTGCCAGAACAGTCACCTGAAATGTTAGTTCATGGAAAAGGGGTGTGAGACAATGTCTCATTAATTGGGGACAACCATACACACACACACACATATATATATCTCATACAACTCATGAATGCCATGTGAAATGAATGCATGTCTCCCTCGCACATAGCTAGAACCACGGGCTGTAGTCATAACAGGACATTTCATATAGGTAATTCCCTTTCAATAGTCGGTGAAGATTGATTTTGGGACATCACCAAGCTCACCTCCCATTAGCCCACCCGGCTAAAGGTAACACTAATGTTCGGACTGTGGCTCTCATTCCCCTTTCCCACCACGAATTGGCAACAATTTAGGGAAGGTGCAGTCTATTGTGTTCCTTTCCCTCCTAGCCATAAGAGGCGATTTAACCGCAGGGATCCCATCCTTATCCTCCCTGATCATATATCATATCATATAATCGTATATCATATCATCATCACCACCTAATTCACCATATATCACAATCTCACAATGCCATGTGGTAATGCTCATATCATATCATCATGTAATCATCATCATCATGTATCACAATATCATGCATGTATCATATAATATCACATCATCATCATTATCTCAAATAATCATCATAATCATCATACCCTATGTATCTAGCTGTGTACATACCACGATATAAAGACAAATTATACACACACACATATCCATATCGTGGTATGAACAGAAACATGCATATATACATATATATACCAACATAAGATACATATACCATATAAACAATACAAACACTCAGTTACCTCAAGTTTTCAATACTACACACACGTGCTTCCACAAGCTTTCTTGAACGCCAATACACTTAAACCCCTTTCGATCAACCAAACAACCTTCACAATATCACAACACCACAATTAACATGTAATCCAAATATCCAAATTCCACAATTCAACTACTTTAAGCCTAACCCAAGGTTCCAACCCCACATTCATGCATCATTAAGCTCCTAGGAACCATTCAAATGTCAATCAATCCCATAGTCTTCGGATTCCCAAGAGCCTTAAAAAAAACAACTTAGGGTTAAACTCAAATCATGCATAAACCCTTCAAAACTCACACCCGAGCAACAAGAATATCAAATCACACTCTATTAACCCCATTTCATCCATTTCAATCTGTGGATTTTGACCCAAATCAGAAATCCCAACATATGACTGAGAAAACCCAAGTTTAAGTCGAAGAAAATGGAGAGGGAGGAATATGGATCACTTACCAATGTGAATCTAAGCCACCAAGATCCAAAAATCACTCCCAAATGCCGGAAATCCGAACCTTAGTACAGCTCCCTCGGTTTCTCCTCCATTTCTTTCTTTCCGATCGTCTGAAATGATTCAGATTTAAGCAAAAATCCAGAATCTCACCGCGGCTTCAGGACATCTCGCCACGACACCACCATTTTTCAGCCAAAAAAAGCCACTGGAATTTGCTCTTGCCATGGTGGCCCTTTTTTTCACCGCGGCGTGGAGCTCTTTTCTTCTCCACTTGAACCTTCCTCCATCTTGTTTCCTCCGGTTCTGCATACAATGCCAAAAGCAAGTGTCATGAAGGTTATTACAAGTTCAAATTAATTAATTATCTCAATGTGTCTGAAAATCACAACATTTTTTCCAAAACTGCCCCTTATTTAATCTATTTATCTCTCTCTTTGGAATATATTAAATAGGAGCATTTTTTAGAAATGCATAATAAATACTACCCCGTATACTATAAAGGCTTCTATATTTAGAATCAGAATAAAAATCCCTATGATTAGGACCGGAGGAAGTATATTTTAAGTCAATCATATAAAAGAAATTATTATAATAAACCAGTAGTAAAACTAAAATATAATTGAAAATTCGCTTGTCTTTTTCTTTCCTTTTCCGGTAGCTATTTGTACATTTATATTAGATATGGGTAAATTTTGTTAAAGATATTTGACTTTTTCTTTTTTTGTTTTCTTGCCACACAATATATGAAATAAAAAATATTCACTTTAAATGGCTGGTAAAGTTATTATAAATAAACTATGTAATGTTATTTTGCTGACTTGGCTTTAAAAATTTCAGTTAACATTTTCATTGAGTAAATTAACGGTGTTAATAAAAAAGAAACTTGTGATTATCTATTGAAAGTTATAAAATGAAAAAGAAACTTTTAAAGAATTAAATTGAAATTTGGTAACTATTAAAGGATTTTTTTTTTGCTCCAAACAAATATTAAAGGATTAAAACTGTTCTTTTTCCAATATAAAATTGATTGGTTCATGTTTCACATTAAATTTTTGAAATGGTAAAAAATTTGGTTGGTTTATAAACCATATGAATTATTGGTCCAGAAAATAACCAAATAAATTGAAAAAAAGGGTACTTGATTGGGGGCCTGAGCACAAAATTAATATATTTTACGACAATCTTTAAAAGAAATTATTATAATAAATGTTTGAGTCAATTTAATTTTTTTCGCAAAAAGAATTGAATTAAAATATAAAATTGATTGCTTTATTTTCCACATTAAATTTTTCAAATGGTAATAAGTTTGTCAGGTTGACAAACCAAATGAATTAAATAATAATAATAATATTTTTTTTATGTATATGACGAGGGCTAAGCCTAAAAATAATATATTTTATGCCAATCATATAAAAGAAATGGCTGTAATAAATTTTGGGAAAAATAAAACTGTAGGTTTTGTACTTCTCACCTAATTTTGAGGGGGAAATTGATATATAGAATTTATTATAATTTGAAACCTATTCTACATTTAATTAGGATTACATATCATTGATCCTTAAATCAAATAAATTGAAATATAAGATTATCATAATGCTCTCCCTCCCTCCCCAAACAAAAAAAGAAAAAAAGAAAACACCATTGCTGGAGCTAACCACTTGCCAGTGACTAGTCAACAACCACTTAACATCAGCCGATGATTGATTAACAGTCGGTCAATGGTTACTGGCAGCCAGTGATTTTGCAACATTCTCCTCCAAAATTTGTAATTTATTTACTCTAAATATGTGATTCAGTTTCCCAATTTTTACTATTAATAATTATTATAGTGATTTACAATTTTTTTGCTAAATTTGTAATTTGATTATTCTAAATTCGTAATTCATTTTCTAAATTTTTATTATAAATTATTCAAGTAATTTGCAACTTCTGTTTCCAGATTTTACAATTTACTTACTTTGAATTTGTGATTTTTTTTTCTAAATTTTAATTTACCATGAATTGTTTTAATGCTGTACAACTTGATTGCTCTAAATTTATAACTTATTTTTCTAAATTTTAACGATGAATTATTCTAATACTTTGCAACTTTCTTTTCATGATTTGTAACTTACTTTAAATTTTGAATTTGTTTTTCAAATTTTTACTATGAAAGAATTTAATTTTAACTACTAAATGTTTTCAATTGTTTTTATCGTAAAAATATGGAAATCAAGTTGCAAATTTAGAGCAATCAAGTTACAAAATCTAAAAATGAAAAAAAAAGAAGTTGTAACTTGAACAATTTATAGTACAAATTCAATGAATGAGTTGTAAATTTAGAGTAAGTATATTGCAAAATTTAAAAAAGAAGTTGCAGACCACTTGAACCATTTATAGTTAAAATTTGAAAAATGGGTTACAAAATTAGAGCAAGCATAGTGCAAATATTGGAAAAGATGTTGCAAAGAATTTGAACAATTCATTGTAAGAATTTAGAAAAAAAAAAGTTGTAAATTTTGAAAAAGAAGTTACATTCTATAAGAATGATCCATAGTAATTTGGAATTGAAATTATTGACAATTTAGAGCATTTTTAGTAATTTGGCATTGAAATTAGTCATTGTACTTTAAATTTTTTTAAATGACTCCCCAAACTTTTCTCCATCCAAGCCATTACTCCTTCTATTTTTGTGTATTAAAGCAAAGGCTTACAGCTATCATTAACTTCATTAATTCTATTGAGGTGGCTGATAGTGTGCTTTAAGGGTGTTCAAAACCAAACAAAATCGACCAGACCGAACTGAACCAAACCAAACAGAAAAAAACTGATCCAAACTGAATTGAAATGAGGTCTATTCGATTTTTACCCTTTTAGAATAGACTCGGTTTGGTTTGGTTCAGTTTTAGTGCAATGAGACCTGAACCAAACCGAACCACACCTAATAACTATATTATAATAAATTCTCACATATAAATTTACTCAATTACTCATAATCACACCTATTTTATTTCACTTTTCTAATATTTATAAAGCATATTAATGAATAAATTATTTAGATATAATTTGTGTTAAAAAAGTATCTATATGTAACCTATTTAATTTAATTTTTGAAGAAGGATGCTATTTAAAAAAAAATTGAAAAGCCTAAATCAAACCGAATCAAACCAATTGTTAAACCGAATTAAACCGAGTAAAATTTAAATCGACAAAGATTCCAAGAGTAGACAAACTGATTAGTTTGGTTCGGTTTGGTTTTTGCTCAAAACCGAATCAAACCACACCCGTAGTGTGCTTAAGTGCAAGGTGACGAGACAACTGGAGGGACATGTGAGCAGCCTAAGGACACATCGGACTAAGGATGAGAACAAAATGGATAGCACTCGGCATTCTTTGACTGTGGAAGAGAGGAGAGTGAATCTGAAGGTTTAGAATTCCATCGTTGAGCAATTATTAGGCTTCATCCTAGAATAAAATAACCAAGATTTGTAGGCCTAATTCCAAATATCTCAAAATTACATTTATGAAATTTAACCCACAAGTTATACAGCAGAGGAAATTAAAATAGACACAAAATACTTCACGCCATGCTATCGAAGATTTGATGTAGTAATCATTCTTTAATAGGGATAGATTAATGATCTGCAAGGACAGAAATAGTTAGAAAAAAATATATATGGTGAGGCTTTTCTGACTAGTGTGAAACCTCAATGATAATAGTTGGGAATTAATTGTTATTAGTTAGAAAAATCCCTAGATGAGCGTAAAAAGAATGATTGTTTGGTATGCCTAACACTCAATTCAGTCTCCTATTAAATAATTTAGTCATAATAAGTTATTTAATAATTAATTAATCATTTAAATTTAAATTTTAAATTCAAATAAAGATAAATAACTGACTAAGTTATCTTTTGTCATTTAAAATCACTCATATGATTATATTTTCTCTTCAAATAATAAGAACCATATATATTTAATTAGAAGTAAAGAACTGCCGAGCTGCACATGCCTTGGGTATTAATTAGTAGTATCCATGAGATTCCACCTTGTACTCATTGTTGAGGATAGCTAAGTACTCCAATGGAAAGGACGTGTTATCTTCAATATTCTACAAACCATTCCTTTAGCCTACCATTTACTTTGCTTCTTGGACACGTACGTGGCCCGTTTAGGCATCCCATCCCTTCCCTACACCCACATAACTTTGGATAAGAATCAATGCTGTTTCGCTCTTAATTAAGCATCGTTCCTTTTATTACATCATTTGTAGTCTTCTTTTGCTCTAAATATGAAAGTTTTTGTCTAATTTCTAAATATATGATATTTTTAGAATACAAAACGATATTTATTATGTATTGTCAGAAAGGACAAAACTAATATACTTATTGTTATCCCTATTCGGTCCAATTATCCAATTAAATTTTGCCATCTTAACTAAACTCTGTTAACTTACTCTGAACCATTTAAATTTCCCAAGAAAAAAAAAACCCTATGATCAGCAGAGGTGGACTCCGATCTACACCTACGAAGTACCATGGCACAACGGCACATCTAACACCATGAACTGGAGTGTCCACCGCTACGACGTCAGAGATTGAGCAACAGAAGTGGAAGGCAGCTGGTTGGATACTACTCTTTCATGCACCACAGCCAGAGTTTGAGCAGTTCAGTATGGTCTTCATCTCAGCCCGATTGGGTGGCAATTGCTTTCTCCACCAAGCGTCAGATTTTAATGGTCTAAAGTATTGGTATTTTCATTCACCTAATTGATAGCCACAGTAGAAGAACTGGACTACATATACAGCATAATGAAGACTAAAACTCTGAATAATTTATTTAAAAACTATGAGAAAAGGACAAAGCTATGAAATATATATTTATTGGGAACTCACAAAGATGAAGACAAAACCTATAATTTTATGCTTTTTCCATGGGTTGAAGACAAAACTAGGGTTCCAGACAAATCTTTATCTATAAGGGTCACCATATCATTCAGTGCATGCAAGCCTCATCCAAAAAGTTAGAGGAAGACAGCCTCTAGCGCACGCACATGGACAATAACAATCAGTGGTCAGATAAATACTCACCATGCCAGAATGATTGGGAACGTGAGGAAAGAGATAACGTGAAAGACGCTGCCGCGGAAAAGCAAAGCAGATCGACACTAGGAACAATATGGTTTAGCGGTGAGGTTTGCAACTAGGATTTCTATTTTTTTTAAGAAATTTTAATGGATAACAGTAAGTTAACGGAGTTTAGAAGGAGGTTAAATGATGAGGTGTAAAAGAAAGTCCACATGACAAAATTTAATGGGATAATTGGACCTAAGGGATATAATAATGAGTAATTAAGTTTTATCCTACTAGAAAATACCCTTATTTAATTTATGAAATAGAGAAAGAGAAAAAAAATTAACAAAAATATATAGTTTTAGAAAGATATTGTGATTTTTTTAAAAATAAAGATAGTTAACTAATTTTAATTTCTATAGATTTAATTCACATGATTCAATTAAAAAGAGTTTTATACTAGGAATTAGAGGGAGTACTATATTTTTGTGACTTAATTCTTTATGTGAATGGATATAAAATATATGACATTGTGCGTTTGCTATAAAAGGAGCACTTACAACTGAGGAAAACCACACTTGACAATTAATTTCCCCTGTCATGGAGATTCTGATCCCATATCCCATCCTCTTCACCTTCTCTGGGAATGCTTAGAATTTGGCAAACAATATTGTCTTTGTTATTTTGATTGAATAAATTCATTTATTATTATTATTATTATTATTATTATTATTATTATTATTATTATTATTATTATTATTATTATGTGTATGACTGTGTAGACAATGTCAAATATATTGTACATGTATGTGCATATAAGCAATCGCCTTTAACACTCATAAGGAGTGGAAAAGATGAGACATTATATATTCACCAGTGATACAGTGGGAGCACTGTTTTGGAAGAGGAGAAACACAAAAAGATATGTGTCACCTCAACGAAAGAGCGTTGGAATGAGATCCAAGTATATGAGTGGATCGAATCATGGATTCTCACTATCCATGATACCTATTGTCAGACAGTGAATCCTTCTTAAATATGACATCATGAGTAATGAGAGAAGGAGGGTTCCGGTTTTAGATACGGTGAGTATTTAAAACTTAATTCTGTGTAGTGTTGTGAACAACACAATCATTATACACTCTTATGAAAAGAGGAACACCATAGCATGCAATTCACACTGCATGTGCATGAGACTACAAAGAGAAAGCATGTGAATGGATCCATGCTTCACTGTTGTATGAGTCCCAAAAGGAAAATATTCCTTTCATGATGCCCTTACACTACTAGAAAAACTAGATTTTCTCTCCTATGCGTTATACCGGCGTATGGGAGAATTTGTGACTAAAAATATAAATTTAATTTATAATTATAATTAATTAATGGTAAAAAAAAATTATTAAAAGCACCCTACATTAGGGGAGTAAAAGATAAAGGAAATTAAATACTTAAATTCAATTCTTTTTCTGTTTTGCAAACATCTGAATTAAAAATTAAATATCTAAATTCACTTTAGGGAGTTAAGGTAATGGGATAGGAGTTAAATAAATCTTAAAAACTCTTTTAACAGTCTTGTATGAACAACATCCGTGTACACGATCAATTTTCCAACAAATCAACATCCAATTAATTCGCTCTCATAGCACATCACAAACTACAACACCCAAAAAAAATGTTGAAAGAAATAGTAGTGCACAACATGAAAAATAAAACAACCTAAATTAATTACAAGAACAAATATAGGATATACTTTTACAACTGTACATTGTTAAGAAAACAATAACGAGATGGAGAAGGAGAATGGTGTAATGGAAAGAGCGAGAAGAAAGGACTTGCTGCTTTGGCAAAAATTTGATGTTAATCACCTGCAACTTGTTAAAAAGTAGTTTGTTAGATATATGTTTAAAATTCAAGTAATTAAAATAAATAAAACTTACACATAGAGGGTAAATGAGAAAGAGCAATAGCATGTGACAAAATTTGAAATGAAAAAATGTTGAAATGTAAACTTATAAAAGCAAAACAGCAAATCTAAAGACAAAAGCAGGTGAAAAGATTAGCTTTCTTTTCTACAATTTAAATATATCACTCCAATGAATTTGTGTGCTTTCATGCAACGTTGAAAAAGGAGGTGGAGAACATTAAGATAAGAGGAAAAAATTAGAGAAAGAAAGCAATAGAGCTTTATAAATCATACTAATGCTTCACATCTTTTTTTCTTATTAGCGTATGTGCAAGGCGCAAGGTTTAAAGTTTTGGTCTTGAAAATGGTGGGAAGATGAAAAAGGCAATGAAAGAAAGATGAGAAGCTCATGAGCATGAAAGGCGGTTATTGAATGAGGAGGGAGTGGTGAACGTGGGTTTGACAGGAGTTGAGAGCGTGAGAGAAAATGTGACAGAAAAAATGTGGTATTTTTTTAATGCAACTAAATTATTAAGTAATTAATTTAAAGCTTTTTTATGCATTATATTAAATTAAATTAATAAATTTCAAATATTAAATAAATTAAAAAAATCAGATAAAGAGCTAAAATAATCAAGGAAAGGAAGTTAAAAATAAGAGAGAGAGAGAGAGTTAAAAATATATTTAAACATAAATTTAAAATTAATTACAAAAAGAATTTTCTGCAAAAAATTAACCAACAAATTTTAAAATAATATCTCTCCATCAATCTTATTTTGAAATAAATTTAAAATGATGAAAATAGTTTAATATTAGTCAACTAATTTTAAAATAAATACAAAATTACGGAAATTAGAAAAATAATTTTAAATAACAAAAATAATTTATTAAAAACAAAAATAGAACTTAAGGAGAGAGAGACTTCATTGAGAAATGATAATGAGATGGTTAAATTTGTAACATCCTACCTCCTGACACCTCCAGACTTGACCGAAAACTTCAAAATTCAACTAAGCACGACCCAAACAACTCAAAACAACTTCTCACAATCTCAGAACAGAGGAAACGAACCCAAAAAGGCCAGAAAATGGGCTAGTACCGCCGCTGCTCCGGCCTCCCTTGTTTCTCCATCATTGTTGGACTCACTGGCGCCATAGCCTAGACTTTGGAGCCTCGACGCCCCATGCTGATATTCCATATTAGCAACTTTCACAATCCGGGGCGAACTTCCGATGCGCATGGCTTTATACTCCAACCTCCGATTGACTTGATTTCAACTCCTATAAGTCAATCCAGTCATAATCTATCCATAGACACTACTTTCATCTCAATCTAACTCCGTATGGAGATTCTAGACCCCTAACATCATTTTGACCACTTATTGACCAAAACTCGTCACTAACCACCTCCAATTGCCACCAAAGGCAACTGGTCACTCAGAGACCAATCATACAGGTCCAAAACTCTCAAACTAACTTGTCCAAAGAGGTTTCACTCCAAAGGAACCACTCCTCTGAGATTTGACCCCTTGAGACCCCAACTTGACAAATGGGATACAGGCCCTAAAATAAATCACACATAACACATGATATACATTCCCACATATGAAACCATACATACAATGGCCATACAATCCATATCCATGATCATACATCCATTACAAACCATTCTATCATACTTGGCACAAGATACCATATCCAATTTACAAATACTACATAGACTATTCCCACGTATGTAGCTACTCCCCCGTCTTCTCCGGGCTAGTGCCAAAACCATCACCTGAAAGGTTAGCCATGGAAGAGGGGTGTGAGACAACATCTCAGTAACCAGGGACAACCACATACGATATATATATACACTAACTCACACAGTCGTGAAATGCAATGCTCATGAATGGTATGCATGTTCTCCCTCATACACGGCTAGAACCACAAGCTATCGTTATCACAAGATATTTTAATAGATGATTCCCTTCCAACAATCGGTGAAGAGTGATTCCGGGACATTACCAAGCTCACCTTACCCTAATGCAACCTAGCCAATGGTTACACTAGAGCTCGGACCGTGGCTTTCCTTCCCCTGGACCATCACCAATTAATGGTGATTTAAGGAAGGTGCATCCCCAAATCCACTGCCCCCTAGCTCTCCCAAGAAGAAGATTTAGTGACAGGGATATTTTATCATATCATATTGTCCTCTGCCGCCTGGCTCTCCAATGGAGAGGATTTAGTGATAAGGATCTTTATCATATTATCATCTCATATCACATCATATCATCATCACCTCATCATCAATCTCTCACTATGCAATCATATGGTGATTGTAACACCCCTCATGATATTTTCTTGGGTTGTGTATAGAACTGAATAAGACGAAGGAAACTCAAAGTGGACTCTGGAGGAGCTTCACGCCGCGGCCTGAAGCAGGTCCGCCGTGGCGAGTGATGTCCAGTTGTTTTTGTGGAAATTTTATAGTTGCGCCGCGGCGAGGAGCGAAAGTTTTGTTTAAATCCGAATCATTTCAGTCAATCGAAAAGAAAGAAATCGGAGAGAGCGACGAGAGAGGCGACGAGGGTTTGCGATTTCCAGCGTCCAGGAGTGATTTTCGGACTGAGGGAGTTTGGATTCAAGTTGGTAAGTATACCCTACTCCTCTCTCTTCACTTTTCTTTGGTTGGATTTGAGATTTCTTGGTGTTAAGTTGGGATTTCCGGTTTGTGATGGAATCCACCGATTGAAGTAGTTGTCTTCGGGTTGTTGAAGTGTGTTTTTGTGTTCTTGTTGCTTTGGTGTGAGTTTTGAATGGATTGTGATGTTTGGATGTTGGTATGTGTGGTTAACCAAGGGTTATGGTTTTGTTAAGGTTGTTTGAGTATTCTTAGGAAGCTAGTTGTGGGACCAGTGTTCAAGAAAGCTTGTGGAACCCGTGCAAGTGCGATATTGACAGCTTGAGGTAACCGGATATTTGTTTTATGTGATTATATGTTGATATGTATATGTACGTATATGCATGTTCCTTTTCATACCACGATATTGATTGTGTGTGTGTACAGTTTCCTACATATCGTGGTATGCACGGCTTGTTAATGTATGATGATTGTATATGTTATGATGTGTAGCATCCCCATACTGTTGCATGCTAGCATGTCCATATGATATATGTTATGATGGTATATGTATATATGTATGTAGAGGCATGTTGGCATGACATTGATATCATCACCACATGATTGCATAGTGAGAAATGGATGACGAGGTGATGATGATGAGATATGATGTGATAAAGATCCCTATCGCTAAATCCTCTCCATGGGAGAGCCAGGCGGCAGAGGACATGATATGATATGATATCCCTGTCACTAAATCATCTCCTAGGGGAGTCAGGTGACTGTGGATTTAGGGATGCACCTTCTCTAAATCACCATCAATTCGTGATGGTCTAGGGGAAGGAGAGCCACGGTCCGAACTCTAGTGTAACCATTGGCCCAGTTGCATTAGGGTAAGGTGAGCTTGGTGATGTCTTGGAATCGGTCTTCACCGACTGTTGGAAGGGAATCATCTATTGAATGTCTTATGATGATGATAGCTCGTGGTTCTAGCCGTGTATGAGGGAGAACATGTATATCATTCATTAGCATTGCGTTGCACAACTGTGTGATCAGTATATATATATTAGTGTGTGTGGTTGTTCCCGGTTACTGAGACGTTATCTCATTCCCATCTCCCATGTCTAACCCTTTCAGGTGACGGTTCTGGCACTAGTCCGGAGAAGCCACTGGAGTAGCTGTGTATGTGAGAATAGTTTATGTAGTATTTGTGCTTGGATAATGTAACTTGTGCCAAGTAGGATAGAGAGTTGTGTATTGAATGTATAAGATTGTCAAGATTGTTTTGGATGAATGTATGCTTGGTTATGTTATGTGGAATGTATTATGCTGGTGTTGAGAGTGTTAAGTGTGTGGAAGTTGGTATGGTTGTACTGGTGAGCTTTGAGTGGTTTTGGGCCTCGGTGTTGTGTTTTAGGGCCTGTAGCCCGTTTGTTAAGTGGGGTTCAAGAGGGTCAAATCTTAGAGGAGTGGTTCCTCTGAGGTGAAACCTCTTTGAACAAGTTTGTTTAGAGATTTTGGACCTGTGTGGTTGGTTGTTGAGTGACCAGTTGCTTTGGGTGGCAATTGGAGGTGGTTAGTGGTGAGTTTTGGTCAATAAGTGGCCAAAACAGTGTCAGGAGTCCAGAATCTCCATATGGAGTTGGATTGGAATGAAAGTAGTGTCTATGGTTAGATTGGGACTAGACTGACTTGTAGGAGTTGGAATCAAGTCAATCGGAGGTCGGAGCATAAAGTTATGCTCATCGGAAGTTCGCCCTAAATATTGAAGTTGCTGATGTGGTGTATCAGCAAAGGGGCGCCGCAGCGCCAGGAGTTTAGGCCGCGGTGCTAGATTCCCAGCAGCGATGTTGAGACAGGGGAGGTTGGAGCCGCAGCGGTACTGTAGCAGCCGCGGCCCCAGCCCAGTTTTTGGCGTCTTTGGGTTGTTCCGCTGTTTTGAAGCATTGGAGAGTTGTTTGGGTTGTAATTTCGGAAGTTTTGGTTAAGTATGGAGGCGTGTGGAGTGAGGTTGTTACAGTGATGATGTCAATGTCATGCCAACATACCTCTACACACATATATACATCATTATCATCACAAGTATCATATGGACATGCTAGCATGCAATGGTATAGGGATGCTACATATCACAATATATGCAATCATCATATATCAACTAGCCGTGCATACCACGATATATAGAAAAACCATGCACATACACACTCAATATCGTGGTATGAAAAGGAATATGCATATATATACCGATATACGTACTATCACAACATATAAACAATACAATACAAACATACACCCGGTTACCTTAGGTTGTCAATACCATACACGTGAGTTCCACGAACTTCTCGAATTGTCCAACTCGCTAGAACCCCTCTCGTTTAACCAAACAACCTTCATAACAACATAATTCTTCGATTAACACAATATACCATTAAACCAAATTCACAATTCAACCACTTTAGGCCTAACCCAAGGTTCCTACACCTCTTTCATGCATCAAATGCTCTTAGGGACCATTCAAACATCATACAATTCCATACAACTCAGATTCCTTATACTCCCAAGCAAGAACAACCTAGGGTTAAGCTCAAATCATACATAAATCCTTCAAAACTCACACCCAAGCAACAAGAATATCAAAACACACTTCCTTAATCTCATTTCATCCATTTCAATTGGTGAATTCTGTCCCAAATCGAAAATCCAACCTCAAAACCGAAAATCCCAAATTCCAACCTAAGAAAAATGGAGAGAGAAGAGTAGAGAACACTTACCAACTTGAATCCAAGCTCTTGAGGTCCGAAAATCACTCCCAACAGTCGAATCCAGCAAACCCTAGCTGAACTCCTCCGTTCTCCTCCATTTTCTTTCTTTCCCAATCATCTGAAATGATCCAGATTTAAACAAAAATCTCGATCCTCGCCGCGGCCTCAGCATACCTCACCACGACTCCACCGTGTTCAACTCAAACAACGCCTCTGGAATGGTTCTCGCTGCGACAGCCCTGCTTCTCGTCGATGCGTAGAGCTCTTCCAGACTCCACTTAAACCTTCCTCCATCCTGTTTCCTTCGGTCCTGAACACAATATCAAAAAAAGAGATATCATGAGGGACGTTACAAAATTGAATAGGAAATAAAATTGGAGGTAGACAAAAAATAGGTATGTTAAAAAAAATATTTTAGAAGAAGAAAGCAAAAATTAAATCTAATAATATATTTTGAAAGAGAAAATTGAAAATTGGAAGATTTAGAAAATGAAGAAAATTGAAATTGAGAAATAGAAAAAGGGAAAAAAAATAGGAGAGAGGAAGAGAAAAAAAGGTAGGCTAAGCACTATGGGAAGCAGTTATGGAGATTTTAAAATTTAAAATTTGAATATATATTTTAAAAAGAGAAACAAGAAAACATAAATTTAAAAATTTAAAAAAATATAACTAACTGAGCTGGTACTGTTTATAATAGCACTATTTTGTTAAAAAAGCGAACATTATTAATGGCTCTGCTTCCTTGTGCTTTTTAAATATATATATATATATATATATATATTATAATTAGTGATGAAATTTTTGTGATAGACAGAATTTTATCACTAAATTTATACATTAATGATGAATTAGTGACAAACCGTGAAGTCATCATTTCCAATTCAAAATTTACACATTTAGTGACAAAAAGTCTCTCATTACTAATTATCATCACTAAAACTAATAATTAGTGACATATTAGTGACAGACGTTGAATATTGTCATATATCTTTTTTTTTCAATTTCACATAATTATTTTCAAGTATGCATCCATCACTACGTCGTCACTAAATTTTAAATTTAGTGACAGAATAGTGATAACTTTTTAATTATCAAAATTAAAAAAAATTAAATTAAATAATCAAATATAATTTTAGTATATTAGTGTATCAAACTTTTGATTAAAATAAAAAAAGAAAATTTGTGCTAAATTTTTAATTTTCTAATTAAATAATTTATATATACTAAAATTTGAGCATAAAGAATAAATGATTTTCATAGCTCAATTGGTAATATAAGGGTGTTTAAGGCTCCAAGTATTAGAGGTCTTGGGTTCAAGACTTAAAATGCAATATCTCGTTAAAAGTATGAGAACATGAGTGTTGGAGCTTGTGAGTTAAAATTTGGAGAGGGAAAAGAAGTAATCAAATGGTAATATTTATTTTAGCACAAAATTAGTGAATGATGTGTATCCGTCACTTGAATTAGTGATGCAACATTTATGAAGAATTTAGTGATGGAAATTTCTATAATTAAATCTAAAATTAGTGACGAAATTTTCCTTTCAATGACAAATTCTTCTGTCACTAATATCAATTTTTCTAGTAGTAATTAAGACTTAGACAATGTCATGATGATTTGTTTTTTGTGATTGCTACTGTGATACATGTTTTATGGTTATGATTGATACGATCTAAAAGGCATATGTTGGGAAAGCGACTAGGTCAGATTTGATTGATAATTGGGTGCAAGGAAGATTTATGCAGGAATAGACTAATATGCTAATGTTTGAGACATGTTCCTTATGTAGTTATTTTGGTTAACAACATAAGTTTGGACACTACGCATATGGGAAGGCAATTTGAGTCATGCTGATGACTCAAGAGGGATCAGATTGACTATGAGAACAGTGTATGGATAAATCTAAGGCATCGATGGCACATCATAACATGAACAGATAATATAGGCACACAAAGGTTGTCTTGTTGTGCTGGTCCTATAATGGAATTTTTAGTCTATGAATACCCAAGTGAAGATGTCATGCCCCTGTGGTTATGGCAGAACACCTAGTATGAAAGAGAAATGTCAATGGGATGAAATGGTTGTCCCATTAAGTGCGAGTGAAAGATGTTGGACTATTTTTAGGGTCCGCCCTTTATGCATCTTAATAGATGGAAGCCCACTAGGATTTGGTTAATCTATTATTATTATTATTTGGTCAGCAGATTTTGAATGAGACCAACCAAGTAAAAGAATATCCTTTTAAATGATATTCTCCTTGAATATGTAGGATTTAGGAAGTAGTGGAATAAATAGGATAAAAATTAGAGTCTCTCACATTCACTCGGTTACAAAGTGTGAGTAGCTAGAGATAGTGTGCCTTGAGATTGAGTGACCTTTTCTTCTTTTTTGTGCAAGAGGATAATGCATTTGCTATGGGTATACGGCTAGATTCTAATATTTGGTAATGTAGTCCTTACCATTGGGATCCACGATTATATAAAGTCTGACTCAAAGTAAAGGCTAAGTTAAAGTACACTTCTCTTACTCTAAAACTTACATGATGCAAGGTATTGGGATGAACCTGAAATGTTCAAACCTCAAAGACTCATGAATACCTCAACTGAGTACAATTTTAAGGGCACAGAATTGGAGTATATTCCATTTGGTTCAAGAAGGAGGATATGTCCTGGAATCTCATTCGGCTCTGCAGTTCTTGATGTGGCTATTGCCAAATTGCTTTACCATTTTGATTGGAAGTTACCGAATGGGATGAAGCCTGAGGAATTGGATATGGATGAAAGTTTCGGTAACAGTGTGACAAGAAAAAATGATCTTTGCTTAGTTCCTACGGTCTATCGCCCCTAGCTTTACCATAATATATATACTCCTCATAGAATAATCCACACGCACACACTTGCTTACATATATTGATGATAGTAGGAATTAGCAAGGCTCATTCTTTCCTTATCTACTGTCTACTGTAATGATAGAATGTGCTTCACTATGCATTTTAGTTAGTTGAAAAATTACTCCTTTTAGTCCACATTATAAGACATTTTATATTAATTATATGTATATTAAGAAAATCATTTTTTCACCTAAAATAAATGCAAAAAATACCCACATTTCCTATTTTACTCTTATTAAATACTCAATTCTATTATCATTGTAAGATTATAAATGAGGAGTATGAAAGCATTAAAAATAGGGTAACATAGGAAAAAAATATCCAGTGCCCTATATTTTGAACCAAAAATTTGTCAGAAATTAAGGGCCCATTTGCCTCTCAATTTTGTAAAATTAAGTTAAGATAAATGAAGTTTGTAAAAATAAAGTTTAGATAAAGTAAGTTTGTTATAGGTTATTATGTTTGGATATTCTTTTTACAAAAGTAAATTTGACAAAAAATCTGTTTAGATGATAATGGTTAAAAGTACTTTTAGATGTATAATATAGAGTAAATTTACTTCTCCTTTCCAAAACTCATGTTTTGCTAAAGAAAAAGTAATTTTTCCCCCTTTTTTTTTTCAAAATCACAGTTTAACCCATTTTTATTTTTCAAAAGGCAGTTTATGTTTGGCCAAATACATCTTCTTAGAAAACCATGGTTTCTTTTTCATAAAAATGAACCAAACAGGTAGTAAGTCATTTTAAAAGTCCTCCTTCAACGAAAAACCACACACACACAGTCTCTCTCAATATATATATTACTCCCTCTAATTCTTAATATAAGATCATTTTAACCAAATCACACGGGTTAAGAATTGGAATTAAAACTAATTAATTACCTCGATTTCTCCGAAAATCACAACATTTTTCCAAAACTACACTTATTTAATCTCTCCCTCTTTCCCTTTAGATACATTAAATAGGGGCATTTTTCTGGAAATGTATAATAAATACTACCTCATATATTGTAAAGGGTCTTATATTTAGGACCAGGGTAAAAGATCATATATATAGAACCGGAGGTAGTATATTATATCAAGGAATATGTAGCTAGTTACTTAAAAGTGAAAGATGTGTTCTCTCTTATCTTTAATATAAGTCACTTTTAATAACCTAACCAAAACTAACCAAAGTTAGTTACATTAATAATAAGTTTAAAAGTAGCTTTGGTTTCTATCTTTCCCTACAATAAATATCATGGATTTAATAAGATACTATTGTACTACTCTTTAAAATAATTATTGCACCATAAAGAAATTTTCAAATCAGATGTTTTGGAATAAAACAATTAATACTTAATTTGTGCAGAAACACTTATATTTGAAATTATAAAATTCTTATAATAAAAAGTGATTTATATAATGAATTGGAGGTATAGTAACTTTAATGGCTAATGACATGTAAGTTTTACTACAATTTTTCTTTCTTTCTTTTTTTTTTTATTAAATCTCTATCAAACCATTTTTTTTTTGTCTTGAATAATGAGTATCCTCGTTGGCATCATAACTTAATCTTTCTTGTAATAACGAGTACTAATAGTCTAATATGTATATCCTTCCCAACTATATTTGATTTACACTCAGAGAAAAAATGGGAAAATATTTTTTTTCTAAGAAAACTTTCATAGATTTCGTAATAAAGTAAGGAACCTAAACTAAAAGAAAGGAAATTAATCTTATACTCCTATAGTGGTTACTCGAGTTGTGTGAAAAGTATCTTTCAGAAATTTGGGTGGTTTCCAAAATATTTACTGGTAAAATCCTGATATTATCTTAAGACAGGACATTTTTTTTAATTCTATCCTAATGTCAAAAATATGTGTTTCATTCAACTATATTTTGGGTAAAAGTGCTTTTATTCTTGTATCATTTGTTGAAAAATTAAAAGCAAATTTTCAATTTTTTATCCCAGCGCGTCCCTTTGCAAGACATAATTCCTTCCCAATGCAACGTCCCTCCATTAATGTTTCTCATCTGAAATTAAGAAATTTCACAAACCCATTTTAAATCGACTCCCTCTTTGCCTTCTATATTTTCGCCTTCTGAAAGTTATCTCCCTCTTCGCCTTCTTCTTTACTCCCTCTGGTTCTAAATGTAGAACATCTACTAGAAACAATATTTGGTTCAAAATATAGAATATATTATAGGGGTTATTTGATGTATTAATTTTTTTTTTCATTCATATACCCTAGTTTATAATTAATATAGGTGAAAGATAAATGTCATGAAATATATGAGAGATAATGTAACTAATAAGGGTAAATGGTAGAAAATATTATAATTAATTTCTTAATAAATTTAATGATTTGACTTCTTTTCTTAAAATATATAAAGTAGTTAAAAATGTCTTATATTGTTTCAGTTGTAAGTCCAGAAAGATGAAGCTTCATGGGTCTTTCCTTTTCGTTTCTTGGAGCAATTGTAATGGCATAGCATGAAGTGAGGGAGGATTGAGAAATAAAATGTGCAAGCTTGCCCTCTCCAAACTTGTCTTTCACTTTCTGGGTTTGTTTCTCAACTTTTCTTCTATCTTTTCATCCATTTTATCCTTTCCTTCTTTGATTCCTCTAAAAAACACAACCCTTTTCAACCCAAAATTTCCATTTTTTCCGATTTTGTCCGGTTTTCTATCTAGCTAGTTTTTTCACATGCTCAAGACAGGACCAAGCATCGATTTTTTTATTGAACTAACTGGTCCGATTTAATTCTCAAAACATTGGTTAAAAGTCTTCTTTAAAAAAAAAAAACAGGTTCCAATGCATGTGCATCTTCTCCATGTATTAGTTATCTTTGCTAACCTATGGAAATTCATACCTTTGAGCATATTTTTTTGGGTTTTCTATATTTTTTGGTGCACATATATATATATATCATATATTCAAGATAGAAAAATGGGTATTTTGGTTGTCAAGGCTTTTTGGTTGTGTTTCATTGCTTATTTGTGCATATTTTAGTCTTATTTTTGTTATTTGGTATCTCTTAGCTATTTTGCTTTCTTGTAGGGGATTTTTTGATAGAGAAATTAAACAACTCAAGCCACTTTAAAGAGCCTGAAGAGAGCTAGCCACACGCTTGCTGAAATTTAAAAATATTATAAGATTAAATAATTTTATTATGAAAAAGATTAATTGCAAAAAAAGTTAACTGCAGATATAAAAATTACATTCCATAAATGCAAACTCTTAAGTTCTCTTTATTGTTCGTTTAATATTCTCCTACATTGCTATTCTCTATTATTACTATACTATTCAAGAAATAACACATCACATCAAGATTTTTAAAATATTTTAAAACTCAAAGTATCTCCAATTTAAATATCTTAATATTATGAGATGTGATTTTTTCTATAATATGTATATATATATGCTTATGACCCAAAGCATAAAGTTTAAGCAAGTTTTATGAATAGTGGTTGAGTCAAGGAGAAGAAACTTGATTCCCAATTGAGCAAGGACTATGGTTCGAACTATATGCATGAAAAAATTATGTTGGTAGAATGCACCTTAGTTGTCCTGACAATACTTAAATATAATTAATAATACCGAATATCAAATAGTTGTAAAAAAAGTTTAAGCAAGTTTCCATACTAAATTATAATTTTTATCATATTAAGCTACCCAAAGGTATCATGACATATGATCATCATTATATCAAATCAAGCTTATTATGAGCTAATTATAAATATTAATTGAAGTCATTCATGGTTAGCTTGTGAAGATAAAAGGAAAACATCAGTATCAATTAGACTATAGTTCATTCAAAATCTTTGTATTCAGGGGTTGAGTCTAGCGGAAGGAATTAGTCCCTCACAACATGATAAATCAAGATTCGAATCCCCACTGAAAGAGATATCCGCATTTAGTGCCCGCCCGTGCTTCAAATAGGATTACCTCCAATAGGAGGATACTTGTGATTTATCCAGAAAATATATATATATATATATTCAAACTTGCCTTTGTATAAACGAATTAGTGGTATATCAATGTGTGTGCAGAACCAAGTATATTTTTTAGTGTGTTTTGGGTTGCATAGAAAGAATATTTTTTACTTAGTTATAATGCCTTAATCTTGAGGAAGTTTGCTATTAAGCTTATAAGATGTAACATAAGATGAATAGTAGGATAATTATCTTTATTTTATTGATATATATATTAATTATCTCTATTAAGTTAATTTAAAGATGTAACTTTGTGGCAAAAAAAAATGTAGCTTAAAATGCATAGGAGGATAATTACAGTGTTTTCCTCTTGTAAATTGGTCGATGGTTTTAATTTATACAGTTTTGAATTATAAGTTCATGCATATACCTTGATAATCATCTCTATTTTATTGTTATATTTTGAAATATAATTACATGATAAAAGTAGGGACGAAAAACTCATATCTTAGCATGAGAGAGCACCATGTCAGCAGTTTTCCCAGCAATTTTATATATATTTGGAGATGAAAGGCTATTTAAACAATTTCTTTGGTCATCAGTTAAAATTTTGATGAACATTTGAAAATGGAAAAAATATACCTTTAATTCTTTAATTTTGATGTAAGCTTCATTTTAGTCATTTAACTTTGTTAATATTTATATTAATCATTTAATAATTAATATGTAACAAAAAAACTTCCTAATTCTTAACATCGTTAAATAAACTAATGAAAAATAATAATTTACATATTTAAAAATCATATCATTAATATTATTAGGTATTAATTAATCTAAAAAATATAATAAAAATATTTTAATGGAAGAAATTAAAAATTGCAACCTTAAAATAAAAATATTTATTTTTAGGTTTTAAATATTTATTTTAAGACATTGAAATATTTTAACTATAAAAAAAATAAATATTTAGTTTTTATAATTTACATTCTCAAGTTAAATTTTTCAACTTGTCAATTTGTCCAAAATAAATAAAAATTATTCATTTTAATGTAATTATTTTAAACAATTTACCACAATATTTTAAAAATAATTTAATCTAAGGTTATAAGTTTTAATTCCTTAAATTAAAATATTTTTAATTTTTTTAGGTTCTAATTATTTATATTAAGCCTAAAAATATGCTAATTATAATTATAATATTAATTAATGCATCATAATAGTAATTAAATTAATTTTAAGAAAAAAAATTTTAATTTGTTCAATGGTGTTAAATTTAGGAAGCTTTTTTACCACATCTTAAAAGTTAAAGAATTATAATGAAATTTTAAAAAGTTAAAGGATTAAAATAAAATTTATTTGAAAGTCAAGGGACTAAATGTATATTTTTTCCTTCGAAAATATTCATTATGTTTGAATTGGTAATAAATTTGATTGTTTTATCAATCATATGAACTGTTGGTGTAACACCCCTCATGATATCTTTTTTGGCATTGTGTTCAAGACCAGATAAAACAGGATGGAGGAAGGTTCAAGTGGAATCTAGAAGAGCTCCACACCGTGGCAAGAAGCAGGGCCGCCACAGCAAGAGCCATTTCCAGTGGCTCTTTCCGGATGAGAATTGCTAGAGCCGCAGCGAGGATCGGGACTTTTGTTTAAATCCGGATCATTTCGGACAATCGAAAAGAAAGGAAATAGAGGAAAAACCGAGGAGCTCTGCTAGGGTTTGATGGATTCGGCTATTGGGAGTTGTTTTCAGCCTCTAGAAGCTTGGATTCAAGTTGGTAAGTGATTCTTACTCCTCCCTCTCCATTTTCTTCGGTTGGAATTTGGGATTTTCGGTTTTGAGGTTGGATCTTCGGTTTAGGATGAAATCCATCGATTGAAATAGATAAAATGGGGTTAATGAAGTGTGTTGTTGTGTTTTTGTTGCTTATGTGTGAGTTTTGAAGGGATTATATGTGTTTAAAACTTAACCCTAGGTTGTTCTTAGTTGAGAGTATGAGGAATCCGAGTTGTATAGAATTATGTGATATTTGAATGATCCTTAAGAGCTTATTGATGCATGAAAGGAGTGTTGGAACCTTGGATTAGGCCTAAAGTGGTTGAATTGTGATGTTTGAGTATTAGTATATTATGTTAATGGAAGAATTGTGTTGTTATAAAAGTTGTTCAGTTAACTGAGAGGGGTTCAAGCATGCAGGGCATTCGAGAAGTTTGTGGAACTCACGTGTGTGGTATTGACAACCTAAGGTAACCATGTGTATATTTGTATTGTATTGTTTTTATGGTATGATAGTACGTATATCTGTATATATATGCATGTTCCTTTTCATACCACGATATCGAGTGTGTATGTGTATGGTTTTTCTATATATCATGGTATGCACGGCTAGTTGATGTATGATGATTGCGTATATTATGATATGTAGCATCCCCATACCATTGCATGCTAGCATGTCCATATGATGTTTGTGATGATAATGATGTATATATGTGTGTAGAGGTATGTTGGCATGACATTGACATCATCACCATATGATTGCATAGTGAGAGATTGATGATGAGGTGATGATGATATGATGTGATATGAGATGATGATATGATAAAGATCCCTATCGCTAAATCCTCTCCATTGGAGAGCCAGGTGGCAGAGTACAATATGATATGATAAAATATCCCTGTCACCAAATCTTCTTCTTGAGAGAGCTAGGGGGCACTGGATTTGGGGATGCACCTTCCCTAAATCACCATTAATTAGTGAAGGTTTAGGGGAAGGAGAGTCACGGTCCGAGCTCTAGTGTAACCATTGGCCGGTTGCATTAGGGTAAAGTGAGTTTAGTGATGTCCTGGAATCAGTCTTCACCGACTGTTGGAAGGGAATCATCTATTGAAATATCTTGTGATAACGATAGCTCGTGGTTCTAGCCATGTATGAGGGAGAACATGCATATCATTCATGAGCATTGCATTTCACGACTGTGTGAGTTAGTGTATATATATATATTGTATGTGGTTGTCCCTGGTTATTAAGACGTTGTCTCACACCCCTCTTCCATGACTAACCTTTCAGGTGATGGTTTTGGCACTAGCCCAGAGAAGACGGGGGAGTAGCTACGTACGTGGGAATAGTCTATGTAGTATTTGTAAATTGGATATGGTATCTTGTGCCAAGTATGATAGAATGGTTTGTAATGGATGTATAACATTGTAAGGATTGTTATGGAAGAATGTATATATATGTATGTTGTATGTATGTGCTATGTGTAATGAAAGTTGGATTTAAGCCAGATTGATGTGTTTTAAGACCTGTAGCCCATTTGTCAAGTTGGGGTCTCAAGGGGTCAAATCTCAGAGGAACGGTTCCTTTGGAGTGAAACCTCTTCGAACAAGTTAGTTTGGGAGTTTTGGATCTGTATGATTAGTCTCTGAGTGACCAGTTGCCTTTGGTGACAATTTGAGGTGGTTTAGTGATAAGTTTTAGTTAATAAGTAGGCAAAACAGTGTTAGTGGTCCAGAATCTCCATACGGAGTTGGATTGATGTGAAATTAATGTCTATGGATAGATTGGGCCTAGATTGACTTGTAGGTGTTGGAATCAAGTCAATCGGAGATCGGACCATAAAGTTATACGCGACGAAAGTTTGCCCCGGTGTGTGGAAGTTGCTGATATGGGATATCAGCAAGGGGCGCCGTGACTCCAGAGTCTAGGCGCGCGGCCCCAGTGATGGCAGAAGCAAGTGCAAAATAGGGGAGGCCAAAGCTGCGGCGGTATTGTAGCGGCCGTGACCCCAGCCCAGTTTTTGGCATTTTTTTATTCGTTTCAGCTATTCTGAAGTTTTGAGAGGTTGTTTTGAGATGTTATAGTTGTGTTTGGATGAATTTTGCTGTTTTGGTCAACTTTAAGATGTCAGAAGGTAGGATGTTACAGTTGGTGATATAAATCAATATAATTTAAAAAATTATAATTGTTTTAGGTGATGACGGCAACTTAAGCCCCAAAATAATATATTTAAACAATTTGTTTAGACATCCATATGAAAATATTCATTATGTTTGAAATGGTAGTAAATTTGATTATTTTATCTACCATATGGATTGCTGGTGATAGAAAACGAATACAACTTAAAAAATTATAATTATTTTAGGTAATGATGGCAACCTAAGCCTAAAAAGAGTACATTTATACAATTTGTTTGGTCATTCATTTGAAAATATTCATTATGTTTGAAATGATGATAAATTTGATTTTTTTATCAAACATATGAAGTATTGGTGATAAAAGAACAATACAATTTAAAAAATTATGATTGTTTTACGTAATGACAATAACCTAAACCAAAAAATAATATATTTGAACAAGTTGTTTCGTTATCAGTTACAAATGATGAGCATTTAAAAATATTCATTATGTTTGAAATGGTAATAAATTTGATTATTTTATCAACCATATAAATTGTTGGTAATAAAAACCAATACGGTTTAAAAATTATAATTGTTTTAGGTAATGATGGGAAGCCTAAGCCCAAAAATAATATATTAAAACAATTTGCTTGGTCAACCGTTATAAATTTTGATGAACATTTGAAAATATTCATTATTTTTTAAATGTAATAAATTTGATTGTTTTATTAACCATATAAATTGTTGGTAATAAAAACCAATACGGTTTAAAAAATTATAATTGTTTTAGGTAATGATGGGAAGCCTAAGCCCAAAAATAATATATTAAAACAATTTGCTTGGTCAACCGTTATAAATTTTGATGAACATTTGAAAATATTCATTATTTTTTAAATGTAATAAATTTGATTGTTTTATTAACCATATAAATTGTTGGTAATAAAAACCAATACGGTTTAAAAAATTATAATTGTTTTAGGTAATGATGGGAAGCCTAAGCCCAAAAATAATATATTAAAACAATTTGCTTGGTCAACCGTTATAAATTTTGATGAACATTTGAAAATATTCATTATTTTTTAAATGTAATAAATTTGATTGTTTTATTAACCATATGAATTGTCAGTGATACAAGATCAATACGATTTCAAAAATTATAATTGTTTAAGGCAGTCACAACAACCTAAGCCTAAAAATAATATATTTATACAATTTACTTGGTTATCAATTATAAATTTTAATGAATAATTAAAAATAGTCATTACGTTTGAAATGGTAATAAATTTGACTGTTTTATGAACCATATGAATTATTGCTGATAAAAACCAATATGATTTGAAAAATTACTACTTCAATTTCAAAATGTAGGAGATATTTTTAAATGTGTTTTGTGATAAAATGTAAGAAACAAATTACTTTTATATGATAAATTAATGTGTTTTTCAAATTTTACCCTTAATTAAAGTAAACTTATTATTACGAGGTATAAGTTAAAAGAAAGTTAAATGAGAATATTAAATGAGGGTATTTGTAAAAAAAAAACTTCTTTGTGATATATTTAAAATATCTAACTAGTTTTTTTATTTTAGTTATTTAATTATTTATTTCTTATATTTTGAAACCGAATTGTTTTAAGTAATGACTACAGCTCAAATAATATATTTAAACAATTTGCTTGTATCTCGCAAAAAAAGAATTTCTTGGTCATCAGTTATAAATTTTTATGAACATTTGAAAATATTTTTTATGTTTGAAATGATAATAAATTTGATTGTTTATCAACCATATGAATTGTTGGTGATAAAACCCATGCCATTTAAAAAATTATAATTGTTTTAGCTAATGACAGCACCGTAAGCCCAAAAATAATATATTTAAAAAATTTGCTTGGTCATCATCAGTTATAAATTTTGATGAACATTTAAAAATATTCATTTTTTTTGAATTGGTAATAAATTTAATTGTTTTATCTACGGCATCCATTGTTGGTGATAAATGACCAATACAATTTGTTTTAAAAAAAAATTATAGTCGTTTTAGGTGACCTAAGCCCAAAAATAATATATTTCAAGTCAATCATATAAAAAGAAGCGATTATAATAAATTCTAAGTGAATACTTTGGACCAAAAAATTCTAAGTGAATTAAAAATTTTGTTGTAAAAAAAGTCAATTAAAACATAAAATTGATTGGTTTATCTTTTTCACATTAAATTTTTTAAATGATAATAAATTTGATTGGTTTATCAAGTATATAAATTGCCGGTTAAAAAAATAACATGATTTTACCAGCGAGCAGTCGAGTTAAGTGGTAAGAGACTCAACTTCCGTAAAGGTTTTGAGTTCAAATCTTGAAAATTGAAAAAATTATATTAAGAGAATTACCCCATTTGATCCAAATAGTTATTAAATATGATTCAGTCAAATAATTATATAAAGAAACAACAATATAATTCAAGAAATTACTAATTTTTTTATTATATAAAAAAATAACAATATGACACAAGAAATTACTTTTTTTTTGGTACATGACATGGGCCTAAGCCCAAAAATAATACATTTTAAGTCAAAATCATATAAAAGAAATGGTTATAATAAATTTTAAGTGAATTAATTTGTTTTTACAAAGAAAAAAGTCAATTAAAATACAAAATTGATTAATTCATTTTCCACATTAATTAAATTTTTGAATTTTTGAAATGGTTATAAATTTAATTGGTTTTTTGTTATATAATTAAGAGAGATTGAACTTTGAACTCTACCATATCCCAATCCACCTTTACCACTCTCAAACTAGCCTCGAGGGACAAATTTAATTGGTTTATCAACCATTGGAACTATCAGTTAAGAAAACAACCATATGAATATAGAAAGTTGTAATTTTTTTTAGGTGCATGACGGGGCCTAAGCCCAAACATAATACCATATTTGTAAATACCCTATTTTGTTTAGACATCCAATAAATAAACTCTACAAAAATTAAAATTAAATTAATTAATTAAGAAATTCAAAAGGGGTCGAAAAAGCCACAAAAAATAAAAATTCTTTATAATTGGCTAAATTAGTGTTTACCTTCGTAAATGCATGTTCTAAAAATAACAAAAATAATAAAAAAAAAAGAAGAAGAAGAAAAAAGATAGTAAATAAATAAAAATAAAAAAATAAAAATAAAAATCAACTAAATTTAAAATCCAAATCACTCTCAAAACTCTCAAATTCTAAAATATGAATAAAGAAAATTCTCTTCAAAATCTTTTATTAGAAATAAACAATTTCCCTTAATTAAGTAAAGCAAATAATAATTAATAAAAAGGGAAAAACAAAAAAGGAAGAAAAGGAAAAATAGAGTTTGGGCTGAAGAGTGGATTAAGTGCTGGTGATCCAATTCTCTAACCCCAAAACCCAAATATAATAAATAAATAAATAAAATTAATTAAAAAATAAATTATTATTAAAAAAGGGAGGTAAAAGCTCAAATAATCAGGAGCCCAATTGTGAAGGGCTTGTGGAGAGTGGCTCGAGCCTACTTCTGAAGCAGAGCAGCATGACACGGTGAGACCGAGAGGAGAGGCAAGGCAAAGGAAGTCTAGTGAGCGAAGAAGAAAAGTGAGACAGAGTGAGCCAGGTGAAAGAATAGAGAGCAAGCCATGATCACTTCGTGAACAAGAGAGAGCGAAATTGAGCAAGAGAGAGATGATTCAAAAATCAGAAATGACAAAGCAAAGCCTCCACTACTTTATACCTTGTATGTGCTGTAGTGGCGAGAAAGGAAGCAACTTGAACGCACAAAATTGGACGAGTGCAGCAAAGCAGAGAAGGCGTGAAACAGGAGCGAAGGCAATCTGACGAGCAAGGAAGCAAAGCAATCACGTGCTTGCATTGGCTATAAAAAAGAGGAGGCACCGAGAAACCTGAGGGAAAAAAAGGGAGAAGCCGAGAAAAAAGAGTACACAAAAACCCTAATCGAAAAGGAGGCCGAATGCGAAGAAGGAACAAGAGGCAGAGGGAGAGGGTGGCAGAACGAAATTTTTTAAGAAGCTAAAGGTGTTTGTGGGTGAACAGAGGAACAGAGCTGAAGAACAAGGAAGAACAGAGATTGAAATCTGAGTTCGAGATTCTGATTTCCTCTCTATCGCCGTGGATATCGAGAACGCAGGAGGATAGGTTGTGGCTTGGTAAACTTCCCCTTTTCGAACTGTACTTTTCCTTTTCAACGATGTTCCATTCCTCTCATCATTTCTAGTTTTTGTTTCACGGTCTATAGAGCCATGGTTTGTTTTGTCTTTGCTTTGTTTTTGTACTGGATGAGTTTTTTATTTAAAAAAAACTAAAAAAAAAAAATACTACATCTTGGGACATTCTGGCTCGATCATTAGTTTTTTTTACCATAACTCTGTTCTTGGTAAATGAGGACTACTGGCTTTTAAAAAAGGAGTGAATTGGGAAGTATAAAATTTGTCTGTAAAGTGAAGTGTAATAGCGAAAGTAAAAATTTGTAAAAAAAATAGAGTGGAATGAATATGAAAGTAGAAGAGAAAAGAAGAGTGAAAAAATAAGGGATTTATCCACGTTCAGTCTAATCCACTTAACTTAAGTCTAATATTTAAGTCACCACTTGTGATTTTTTCATTATATCTTGTAAGATTTGAATGAATTCTTACAAAAATCGCAGTACAATTCTAACTTGAGCTTTGAGCTTAAAAACTTTCTCTCTTCTCACCCAAAAATAAGAATAACTCTTTTAGTGTTTTCTCACATTAAATACTATATACAAGTATATAGAAGTATACAAATTAAAGAGTGAAACTCTTTCTCAAAAGAGTGAATATAAAAGTTTAAGAGCAGTGAATGAACTAAGCAGAAAATAGGTAGGCTTTTAATAAGTTAAAAATAAATTTTGTAAAGTTTTGGTGTCATTATGTTTTTCAAACTTTCTAATTATTTAAATGAGGTCTTATTTATAGTTTGAGAGTCAAACTATTCATTGAACGCAAAAATCAGCCGTTACTCTCAAAAATAATCGTTCACTAATCATATTAAATGCGTCTGACAAAAATTATGTGAATAACCTTCTCAGATTATGCGTATAACGAGTGACCATTAGTTTTTAGTTTTAACATTAGACTTTCGCTATGTGGATAATCTAACTGGATTATGCGAATAACGATTATTCCAAAATGACTAAGTTTCAACTCAACCATTTTCATGAAAACCTATTTAATTATTTGAATGATGTCGTACAAACTTGGATTCCTTTGAGAATTATTAGAATAACCTCTTAGGGTATTATTTCTTATTCGGATAACGTTTAATTAGTACAAACTAAGTTTTTAAAAACTACAGATTATCAAGATAACCACCCAAGGTTATACGGATAATGAGTTCAATAGAAGGAGGTCCAAGAGTTCTATAACATATGTTACGTGGATAACCTCTTTAGGTTATGCGAATAACGGGTAGCACAGAACAAGTGATCTTCACTCTTAAGCCTCTTATTCAAATATGGTAAGCACCTTATCAAGAAACCGAGTTAGACAGAAGCAAGGACATGATACAGGCCTTAGTTATGCGGATAATCTCAAATCTTTTCATGAAAATGAAGAGAGAACACTTAGAAAGAACATGAGATTAAGATTTTATTCCCATAACTTCTAAGGGTTATGCACATAAGTTAAAATTTTTTATGAAAATCATTTTGAAAACATGAGTTAAGCATTAATCACTAAGATAAATGCCCCATTTAATATTAGGATAAGTAGAATAAGTAACATATAAAAGCTTAACTACTTTCTTTACATGAGAATTCTAACAAATGTAAATAAATACTCTTCAATTAATATGATTCTTCAGCTTTAGACTTTTCTTTGTATATGCTCCCTTGATATTTTACTTTCAAGCTCATTATTGTTTAGAATCATCAAAACTATATGACTTAACGATTTCAGTTATATATTCACCTTGTTTAGAAAAAAAAAAATGTTTGCTTATATATACACCTCTTTTAGAAAAAAATGTCTACCTAGCTTATTTGCTGTTGAGACATTGTGGTTGTGTTGACCATTAACATGGTTGCTTATTTTATTTTTGGCTACCCAAAAGTTAGTATGCTAGTAGGTTTGCATCTGAATGATGGAGTCTGGTGTGGTCTTGAAATTGTAAAAAGTTTTGGTCATTCTTAGATACGAGACAAACTTTTTTTTTTGTTTCATTTGGTTTAACCTTTCAATATTGTTGAGTGCAAGATGTGTCTTGTGAATCTTCATGTTTCTTCTATTATGGTTGGAAAATTGATTGTCTGCGGGTTCTATTTTCTCAAATTACTTCTTCAAAGGTTTGGGTATTATGTCATGGAATTGTACTTGTGAAACTTTTCTTTCTAGCCATTCCGATTTCTAGTGGATAATTAATTAGCTTTGTGATTCACTCGATCATAAATCTTTTGTTATTGATGCTCTATTTATGGTTGCTACACATATAATGTTGTGTCTCTGGTTAAATCGCCTAGCTAACCTGTTTATTGGAAAAACACCATGGTAGGACCCACATGCTGAACATGCCTATTTATATTTGAGTGTTTTGTGAGTTTGTGAGTTCAGAGTCTGTATTTTGATGATGAGTTTGGGTTATCCTCTAATGTTAAAAGTCTCACACTTAAGTTTGATTTTGGAAAAGGAAGAAGCATTAATTTTGTAATGGTTGGGCCCTATAAGTTGAATTTGTTTTAAAAAAAATTTTAATCTTTTTTCCTGTCTTGAATTTAATTTATTAATGTAAACGCTTGTTAAGTTGTTGGAGTTTACTGGGATTAACAATAATGGTGATTCATCATAAAGGTGGATGTTGTGCATGTGAGTGGGTTCTTCTTGTGTTAGATTTTATAAGCCAGCGTGGTACTGTTTGCAGCTTAGAATATTTTGTCAATCTTGAGATTTAGATTTGATAATTGGCCTAATGACTATACCAAATGAGGTTTTGGAACTCGCACAAGTATACAAGTTAATCTTATCGCCGCATGAGATTACGAGTCCAAATATGCATATAAGTTAAGTTGAGAAACTTATCTTTATAAATAACTTTTTTATGAATTTCTCTTTTTCTTTGAAAATATATATTTCAACATGTTACATAATAACATTTTCATATTCTTTGTAAAATATATATACACATATACAAATAATAATAGTAAATACATAAATAAATAACAATAATGATAATAACAATATTATAAAATTAATTGGCTAAATGATGTGGTTTATGAACTCACATAGGTATTCTGATTAATCGTGTAATCTTATAAGATAGTAAATCCATGTAGATATTTCAATCAAGTTATGCACAATACAATAAAATGTATAATAATTATTTAAAAAAAGTGTTTCTCGTTAAAGAAAATAATTATATTTCAAAAAATAAAAATAACACAATAAGCTTTTCTAATTTTATATATAATAAAATCTTTATACCATGAGAGTTTTTAGAGCTCCCGTAGATACTTGTGAAATCAATCTATCGAGCATGACAACGAGTCTGTAAACGGGTAGATTCGTTCTTTTTAAGATAATAAAAAAAAAGTTTTCCCAAAAAAATACAAAAGAAATATATTTTCAAAAGCAAAAAAATAATAATAATAAAATATTTTCAAAATAAAATAAAATAAAAGTAAGTAGGTGAAATTAAATTATCTTTTGTAAATTAAAACACACCAACCCAAATTTCAAAAAATTGTTTTATCTCTAAAATGGTAAATTATTTTCAATTAGTTTTCTCTTATTACAAAATTATAATAAAAAATACCAACTCACTGACATATTTTTATCACAAACTATATAGACTTTAATTTCTACCGTAAGGTATATAGGTTTCAGACTTTGATATTGGGTCAAGTTCGTCCTTATAAATAAATAATATTTTCCAATTTATTTTCTTAATTTTTTCTCTTTATTTTATTTTCCAAATCTACTTTAATTTCCTTGATTTCTTTTTTTGTACCTTATTTTAACATATAAATGATAAAAGGATAACCAAAATAATTTTTAAAGTCATATTAATTTGTGCAATCAACTTAAAATAACCGTTTTTAGGAATGAGTTATGAGGGTGCCTGGTACTTTCCCCACCAATAATCATACTTCTAAACCTAACTCTATTTTACAAAACATCCTTTCACTCTTTTTTCGGTTTTTTAAAATTTTTCTTAAAATTTAGTAACAATTCCTCCCAAATTAGTTTCCATTGTGGAAGCCAATTTTTTCTCTTTTTCTTCGTTCTCTCGCTTCAGGTGTGGTAGTATTGTAAGTCAATTATATAAAAGAAATGGTTATAATAAATTTGAAGTCATTTAATTTTTTTCCTGCAGAAAAAAAGTAAATTCAAATATGAAATTGATTGAATCATTTTGCACATTAAAACTTTTGAAATGGTAATAATTAAATTCGATTGGTTTATCAACCCTACATATCGTTGGTCAAGAAAATAACCATATGGATTAAAAAGGTTACAATTTTTTGCATGCATGCGGGGGCCTAAGACCAAAAATAATATATTTTAAAAGTTAATTTAAAAATTGTTGGCAAAAATTGATTTGTTCTTTTCCCACATTAAATTTTTAAATGATAATAAATTTGATTGGTTTATCAACCATATGAATTAATTTTTTTAAGGTACTTAACCGGGGCCTAAGCCCAAAAATAATCATATAAAAGAAATGGTTATAATAAATTTGAGTTAAATTAAAATTTGGTTGGTGAAACAAAGTCATTTAAAATATGAAAGGTTAGGGTATATTTTTAGTTCTTAAATTTATAATAAGTTTCATTTTATTCCTTTAATTTTATTAAGTTTCTTTTAGATGTTTAACTTTCAAAATATAATTCAAAGTTTCCTATTCATTAACCTTGTTAATTAAATTAAAAGAAAATGTTGACCTATAATTTTTAAAGCCAACTCAACAAAAATTTAAAAAAAAAGTCAAATCCACTCTACATAGATGAAAGGGTTGTGCTATCAAGCCATTTTTAACTCAAATTTCAACCGCAAAAGTGAGTGCTAAAACATAATTGCAAAATTTGTATATCTTTTTTTTAATAAAAAACTTCCATATATTTTTCTTTTGTTGTGTTGTAGAGATATGTACGACTAGTCCTACTCGATATACCTAGTTGATCTCAGATATCGGGTTATGTTGGACACTAAGTTGACATCAAACCCGGTCTTTCCTGGTTTTGATATATATAATTTTATATTTTTATAAAAAATTTAATATGATATTTTTTTTATACAATATATGAAATAAGTTGATTATATCATTATTGTGAATATTTTTAAGAATTTAATCTTTTAATTTTATTTAAAATTTTAAGTTGATTTTTTAATATTATATAAAAATAATGCATTATTATTAAGTATTTATAATTTTAATAAATGTTACTTTTGATTAAAATATTATTTTTTAAGAAAATGTATTTTGAATAAATGTAATTATATATTTGTTAATAAATAAAATTAACTTGTTTTTATTTAAAATATTTTTTAAGATCAGACCAATCCTGATCTCACATGATAGGATATCTCGGTTTCATTCAACTTCATAAAGACCAGGTATCGGGTTGGTTATCAACCCGGTCTCACCCGGTCTTTGTACACTCCTAAACATCTATCTTAGATATGGGTGAATTTTTCAAAGAAGATATCTGACTTTTTATTTTTTTTCAATTTCCTTGCTACACAATATATAAAATAAGACATATTTGCTTTAAATGGTGGGGTAAAATTATTATAAATAAACTATTTTAAATCTATGTAATTTAAAGAAGATATCTGACTTTTTATTTTTTGGTCTTCTTTCCATACAATATATGAAATAAAACATATTTCCTTTAAATTGTGGGGTAAAATTATTATAAATAAACTACTTTAATTAAATCTATGTAATTTTGTTTTGCTAAGACTTGTCTTTAAAAATTACACGTTAGCATTTTCATTGAGTTTTTTCGCCAACATTTTCATTGAGTTAATTAATGGTGTTAATAAAAAGGAAATTTAATAAAGTAAAAATATTAAACTGAAACTTGGTAAAATACATTAAAGGATTAAAAGTGTTTTTTTGCCAATATAAAATTGATTGGTTTACCAACCATATGAATTGCTGGTCAAAAAAATAATCATATAAATTTAAAAAGGTACATGACGGGGGATTAAGCACAAAATTAATATAATTTACGTCAATCTTAGACAAGAAATTGTTATAATAAATTTTTCAGTCAATTAAAATTTGTTGGCGAAAAGAAGTCAATTAAAATATAAAATTGATTGGCTATAATAAAATTTTTAAGTTAAATTAAAAGTTGATGGCAAAAAGAAGTCAATTAAAAATTTCCACATTAAATTGACTTTGTGCACAAAATACCCCTCATCTTTAAAACTTGATAATAAAACACTTTTAATAGAAAAAACTGCTATCTAATTGGAAAAAAATGAAATATTATAAAATTGAGTTATACTCAAAAATGCTATATATCGAATCTAAAAACAAGGTCAACTTCTGAATAGAAAAAATGAGGAAGGGTTTCCTACCATTTATGTTAAAACATGAAGTTTTGAAATATAATTTTTTAGTAAAAGTATGTGTGACATATTATGTCCGGGTAATTTTAAAAATGTATATAAATATAATACTAAAAATAAAAAAATAAATAAATAATAATAATAAAATAAATAAATAATAGAAAATGCAAAAAAAAGAAGAAAAAAAAGAAAGAAGGAAAGAAAGAAAAGATAAAAAAATAATAAATAAATAAATAAAAACCAAAGCCCTAAAAAAAATTAAATTAAATTAATTAAGAAAATTTAAATTAAAATTATTTTGGGCCGAATCCGAAATATTAAAAAAAAGAAAAAAAAAGAGAGGTTGTGGGGCCAAAATTTAACCCAAAATTTGAAATATAAAAAAAAAAAAAAAAGAGGTTTTGGGGCTAAAATTCGGCCCAAAATCCGAAATACGTTAAAAAAAAATTTGGGCTGAAACATAAGTTTAAAAATAAAAACCGGGGGGGGGGGATGTTGGGCTGAAATCATTTCAGCCCAAAAGTTCACGAGCCCAGTGGAGGGCTCATGAACTAGTCCAGAGAGGGCCATGCCACCCCCAAAGGCAGAAGGAGCCCTTTAGGGCTCATTGAGAGCTCGGGCAGAACTGGGAGAGTGGCCGCAAGAGTGAGAGCCGAGAGGGTGAGATCTGAAGCCGCGGGAGTGGAGAAATGAGAGACTGTGGGAGAAGGCGAAGAAAGAGAGAGGAGGCCATGAGGAAAGAAAGGAAGAGAGCTGGCCGCGAGCTCGGGCAGAGCCACCATGGAGCTACGGAAGCTGAGTGAGAACAGAGGCGAGACCAGAAGCCGCGGGTGAGAACAGAGATGAGACCAGAAGCCGCGGGAGAGGACTCATGAGGACGTAGGCAGAGGGAAGAGCCGAGAGAGGATGTGTAGGCCAGACAAGATGAAGGAGTTTCCACTACTCCGTACTCTGTGATAGCAGGGTAATGGAGGCAAGAGGCAGTGAAGGCGAGTACGAGTTGGGACCGCAGAGAAAGAAGAAAGAGAGAGTAAGATTATGAGAGAGAGAACTCGAGACAGCCAAAAACGACAAAGGAGGTCCCTCCAATATTCCGTACTTGGGACCGCAGCGTATTGGAGACAAGAGAGGTGGTGGACGAGCATGAAATTAGACAAGGGAGTAGCAGAGCAGTGCAGAAAATGGGAGGAGGAAGCAAGGTAATGGCCACGTGCTCGGGCAATTAGTTTCTTCACTCACAATGTCATCTATAAAAGAGGTCAGCAATGAAACAGAAAGAGGGGTTTTTTTTTGTGGCATTGAAAAATCCTCAGAGACACCGTGAGAGGAAGTTGAGGGAAGAACGCCGAACGAAACTCTGAGAAATTGGGACAGGGGGAGCCGCGGGTGAAAGGCAAAGGCAAGAGTAGGCCGGAGTTACAGAAGCTGAGAACAAGAGTTGCGAAGGAGATCATCATTGGTAATTTTTGTTGTGAAATTTCAGCACTGAGTTGAAGTTCCTTGTACATTTTCTTTGTTGCCTCATCTCTTTCTCCTGCCTTTCACTTGAAAGTTTGTTGATTAAATTCTCTACTTTCATGATAGAATTTTTCCAGCCCTCTGGAGTTCCTTTCTTAGTATGTAATTAGCATTAAACGTTGTGATGAAAAATCTGTTTTCTGTTATTTTGAGATCAAGGTTCTTATATTGTTCAATGGCTGTTCGATTCCTGTAGTATAAATGCGGTGCTCGGTACTTGGTTGTATGGCTGAATGCATGAATGATGTACTGTGTTGAATTGGGGTTTTTTTCTAGATGAATGTAGGTTGCTTTTCTCGTTTATAGACCCTTTAATTCTTTGTATCACTCACCTATTGTTTTCTCTGATGTCGCTTTGATAGTTTCTTGATAAAACCTGGGATGTAAATATATGCTCTTAGTTTGGGTCTTCTTTGAGTTCAGATTTTTTTATCTCGCTCTGTTCTTTAGCATGTTAATATGGTATGCAGTTTGTTATGTTTCTTTGTTCAAGTGTGCCTATGGTGTTTGCTATTCTAGAACCAATGAAGTGTTCCAGTTAAGAGGGGAACGTTATTTACTTTGATAATTTAGCCCATGGTTGTATTTCAAGTTCAGGGCTTTTGGATTTCTTTCCATTCAAGATGATATTGTGCTTTATGTATATGGGATGCGCATCTGTAGGGTTTCAAATAGGGATTGTTTTGATTGAAGGTTGGGTGTCATTTGGCTTAGAGATTTAGTTTAGAATTTTGGCTTCAAGCTGTTTGTAATGCTTATCCTTCATGATCCTGGGGCATGGGTGGTTCTTTATCAAATGTTGGATTTGTTTGACAAGGATAAAAGTTGTCCATTAGCTGGTATGATGTCTGTCTAGTACTTGTTTTATGTTCAAATTTGGCAAGTGGAAGGCAACTTTACTGCCTTTGAGACCATCCTTGGCTTGGTGGATGATTTTTTAATGCGATTAAAACACTGACAGCGTTATGGGGCCAATTGATCATAGTGTTAAGACATAGGAGCTAAATTGTTAACATGGCAGTTTTTCTTTTTATGTGGTTAATATCATATACCCATCTTTAGCTTTAACTTGGCCTTTAGAGGAGCTGCATTTTCATATTATTGTTGTGCAGACCATCCTTATTGTTGTGCAGACAATCGTACTCTCAAACCCAACTCTGATTTGCAGACCATCCTTATCCTTGTCCTTTTTGTTTTTGTTTCGGTTTTCCAAAATTTCCCTCAAAATTTTGATGGCGACTCCCTCGAAATTGGCCTTCCGTCATGCGGGCCGGTTTCTCTCTTTTTCTTTTCCTACGTGCCATCCACATCGCATCTCCGGGTGTGATAGTATGTATTTGATCCCTTAACTTTGAAACAGATTTTATTTTAGTCATTTAATTTTTAAAAATTTCATTATAATACTTTAAATTTAAAGATGCGATCAAAAACTTCCTGAATTTAACATCATTAGACAAAGGGGCAGACAGAGCCTCAACATTGGGGAGGGGCCAAATTTTAAAAAAATAATGTTTATTTTGTATTATTAATTTAATTTTTTAATATTTATCATACTTAATTATTCAAAATAATATTGTAACTTATAAAAAATATGAAATAATAACTTATGTATTATTATATGATATTTTAAAAAATTGAATATATATACACACAAAGCAAAAACTATATATGTAATGTGTTAATATAAGGAAAAAATATTAAAAAAAATGTTAAAAGCTTGTATTTTCAATACATTTACTTATAACATTGTACATTAATTGATGATTTGAACAAAAAATTAGGATAGATCCTCAAATTTTATAAAAATAAATCAATATATAGATATTTTAAAAATTATATGTTTAACATACTTAAACAACTCTTAATTGTTATTATATGTAAATTAAATAAAAAAATTAAATCTATATTTATGAAAAGGTATTTTTATGATAACTAAATCCAAATAATTTCATGAAAAATGGATTTCCATGTACAATATAAATACTAAGTATCAATTCTCTTTTTATATAAAAAAAGTTAATATTAGTCAAATGCAAAAATATTTTAATAAACCAATAATATATATTTTATTTATTTTTTAAATATATTAATAACATACGTAATGTATATATATTATATTTATTTTGTGTGTAGTGTGCGTGTGTCTATATATATATAACGTGAGTATATGTAAGGGAGGGGGGCAAAACCTACATTTATTACATAATATGGTGTGTCGGCAGATATATATAAGATAAGGTATAGAAAGTAGGGGGGCGAGGGCCCCACCCGCCTTCAACCTGAGTCCACTGCGATTAGATAAATTAACAAAAAATTTACTTTAATTCATCTAATCATTATTATTATATATTGATTAATATAATAATAATAATTATTATTTTTAGGTTCAAAATAAATAATTAATATCTTAGAAAAATAAAAAAATATGTTAATTTAAGGCATTAAAAATTATAACCTTAAAATAAATTATTTTTAAAATATTGTGGTAAAATTTTTAAAATTATTATGTTAAAATGAATAATTTTTATTTATTTTGGACAAGTTGACAAATTGAAAAATTTAACTTGAGAATGTAAAGTATAAAAAATAAATATTTATTTTTTATAATAAAAATATTTTAATATCTTAAAATAAATATTTAAAACCTAAAAATAAAAATTTTGATTTTAAAGTTGTAATCTTTAACTTCTTCCATTAACATATTTTTAAGATAGTAGATATTTAAACCTTAAAATTATTTTTATTATAATTTTTATATTAATTAATACATAATAATATTAATAATGTGATTTTTAAATAGGTACATTATCATTTCCCGTTAGTTTATTTAACGTTGCTAAGAATTAAGAAGTCTTTAGTTACATGTTAATAGTTAAAGGATTAATATAAAACATAATAAAATTAAATCACTAAAATAAAACTTACCTCAAAATTAAAGGACAAAAAGCATAGTTTAGCCTAATTTTTTAAATAATTAACTCAAGTTGGTGTAAATGGTGGAGACTTATCTTCCTTAAATAATTGATTGGAAATTTAATTCACAGTTCTTGTAATGGAGCAAACTTAGTGCCCATTTGATGCCCATTTGATTTCTAGAATAATTGGGAATAGAATAGAATAAAATAGTTGGAAATTAAATAATGATCACTATAAGTTTATTTAGTTTGATATTAAGGAGATAAAAAAATTTAAAAAATAAAATTAATTAAATAAAAATAAATATAAATGGACTAAAATCGCATATTTGATTTAATTTCTAAAGATTTGGGAATGAGATTCTGAATCCTACTCTAAAGGTTAGATTATTTAATTGCATAATGAATTGAAAATTTAGACTTCATATGCAATGAAGATATCTAAAAAATAGGAAATGAGAATTATTATATTAACTCCTATTTTTCCTCATTCCTAGTTCCAAGAATCATTTTCTGAACTAAATTATCCTCTTTCATCAACCTCATCTTTTTCGCCTTCATCCCTCTCCTTTATTCTTGACTTCCTCTCCTCCACCAACCACTTCTCTTTCCCCACTGACACTATGGTCGAAATCAATTTGACAACATCTAGTTTTGTTTTTGATTTTAACAACTGATATATTCTATTTCATTTTCAATTATATTTGGAACCAAATAGGCCCTTAGTTATGAGATGTTTACCTTTTACTCTTAGTACTTTGAGGGAGATTAGTTATTGTTACTAGTAAGAGATGCTTCTAGTGCACAACCTAAATATAATTTTTTAATAAAAATACTAAATATTATTTAACAGTGTTTAAAGATTAATACAATTTTTTTTTTTGAACACATGATAATGGATCAATGTGTTGGAAGGCAAGATGCAATTTGCATCCATAACATTTCTATGCTTTGGGATGATTATGCAGCACAAGGGGCAACTTCTCTAGCACCCCAGTACCCCATATGCATGATAGGGAAGACATTGGTCAATGATATAATATTTCAGTTGGTAAAAAAATTTGAAAAATTCTTTAAATAATGGAAAAATTACAGATAAATACCAAAGAATCAAGATATTTCCAAAAAGGAACTCCAATTCTCCCTAATTTCCAAAAAAACCAAGGTTGCAAATTGGAATGAAAATTTGATAAAAAATGACGAATATGCTTATATGTCTATTTGCAACGAATTTTTATTTATTTACAATTTATTTTTGCTAATTTGCAATTGACAGGCATTTATTTGCAGGTAACATAGGTTCATTAGTAAATAATAATAATATCACTAGCAATGAGTTTAGGTGACTTGCAAATGTACTATTATCACTTACAAATGAGCATCTATCACTTGTAAATGTATTATTTATACAGAAAGAGCATTTTTGTTTTTTACCTTCCAATTTTAATTCCAATTACATGTCTTGGTAGTTTTAGGGAATTAGGTGAATTTGGGTTCCTTTTTTAAAACATCTTAATTCCTTAGTATTTATCTAGAATTTTCCCTTAAATAATAATCTAGAAATAAATAATTATAATAATAATTTAGGAGTCTCTTTGGGCTTTTATACCATACGATTGAAGCCCAGCCCCCCCCGTTACTCTCTTTGGGCTTTCAGTGTGTTAAGTAAAATCTGGGCTGAGCCCCAAATTATACATCTTGCATTACATTCACATGCATGTTGAAAAATAACAGTCGGCCGAACAAGCGCCACACCCAGTGACAGTGATGAACTATATTTTCATTTATCCAATTCAAATTTAACTTTAAATAATTCATATTTGAGTTACTCAATCGCTTAAATAATTAGACATAAATAGCCAAATCATGCTGCTCAAAAACACTATTTACATGTCATGGAACATAATTTGGCTTCCTGCAAAATTCATATATTAGTCAGTAGATATAAGTCTCTTGAGCCATGTCTTTGGTTTCTTAACTTTTAGAGCTTTAGGGTTATTTAGGTGGTGACAGAGTTCCAGATAAAATTTCGAGGGATTTCCATATGAAGGTATTAATGAATTCATCTGATCCTCATAATACATTATGTTCTTTTATGTCATTGATTTATTGTATACGTCAATAATTTCAGTCTTAATGTTTGGAAATTTTCTGGTTAAAGATTGAATATAATCCACGTAATTCAGTTTTTATAATTACAATTATCCTAGTGCTGGCTTTGTATAATTTAGGTAAGTTAAAAGCCGAAATGATGAGCTGCTTGCGTCTTAATTATATCATATATTCTGCACCTAGGTTTTCTATTTTGTGTGTGTGTGTGTGTGTAAATTTGAAGCTCATTACTTTTTGACTGAAGAAAACTATTTCTGTCAATTTTTCTAGGTGTCTGGAATGGAATTCCATCTGGTTATATGATTTATGTGTAGCATTCAACTGGCCAAATATACTGCTCCACAAGTTAATTTATGGAAGTTACTTGTAGACTCCTGAAACAATATATTTGGGGAATGTGAAGCATTCAAAAAAAAAAATGATAGGGTTGGTTGAGATCTTTTGTTGCCATGGGGATCAAGTTATCAGCTTTTCAGGTCTCATAAATTTTAGTCAGGCTATATTTAATAAGAAAGAGGTTTGTTGCCGGGAAGGAAAAGTAGTTTTAGGAACTAGCTTTTATCGTCTCTTTCCTCTTTTACCCTAATTATAATTATAATATTAAAGATTCAAATCCTACAACATATTGGGCCTCTTTCATTCTGTTTCTCTGAAAATATTTTTTTTTTATTTTTAAAAATAAAAAATTCAGAAAACTTGTTTGATAAATCTATTTTTTATAGATTATTCTGAAAAATAAAAAAACAGAAAACTCAGAATACCTTTAAAGTGTTTTATAGTTTTTGTTTTGAAAAACACAAGAAAATGTGAGAAATATCTATCTCCTTAATGATAAAGTTATAAATTTTGAATAGCCTATCTATCATTACTAGTTATGATTTTGAGAACAATTATTCAAATAGATTTTTTCATTTTTTTTATTTTTAAAACTTATTCTCGAAAATAATTTTACAAAATTGTTCTCCGAACAATAAAACAGAAATTATTGTCAAACAGACCCATTATATGGGGGAGTCATATTTGATTATTATATTCATTATCCTTTTGTGTTTTTCTTTTCGGATGTACCATACGCAACTACTTCTACGAGTATGAAAGATTTAAATTACATGACTTTTGGAGCATCCAAGGCCATGATCATCTCTCTTATTTCAAAGCAATGGGATGGCTCATGATTGCGTCTCTGATGTGGAACAACTCATCTGGGATCTCACTTGCATGACATACGTCCTCCTTTTCATAAGCCACGTTCAATGATTTGGCCATTTTCCGAAAACAAGCTTCACATGTCCTGGAACAATGCTCCCTTCCTTCTGCAACACTAAGCCCAATAGCTCTTTTCTCGTCTCATTAATCACTTCCGTTGTCTGCTCGACTATTTCTTCCTTACTTACAGCCACCTCCGTCCCATGAACGAGTTGCAAGCTTATTAAGTTCAATCTTCCTTGTTTCATTTCCCTCTGCACACCCATATTAATCATAAGTTCAAGCTTATTAGATCCAACATCTACACGAGCCAATTAAGTTCAAGAGGTACTTACATTGTAGTCGTTGATGTCATTGAAGAATCGACCATATAGGCTGAGAACTTCGTAGAGTTGATTGTACTCATCACATTCAATGGTCTCCTGTGAAAGCTTAGGTCCAACAAGATAAAGTGCTGGGAGGATGATTGGTCCTATAGTCATTGATATTATTGAATTACGCAAATATTCATCCATGCCTGGCACATGCTTCTCAACCATTCAGCCTCAGTTAGATAAGCTCGTATCACATCCACCCACTGCATACAAATCAAATCACTTTCTGATGTCAACACTTGAACTTACAATTAATTTCATCTTTTGATGAGCATGAGATCGATAGAGATAACTATGTATCTCACAAGTTGAATCAAGTGCCTCAGAACACTTCGTCCTTGAACTTCGAAGGCTTGATCTGCGATCTTGCAGATTGTTTTTTTGAGTGCTGAGAATAATGTTTTAACTGTCTCAGAGCAACGTTCTTTGCTGACATCTACTGTCCACCTGTGGTTCAATGTGATGGTGACGTCATAATATATACTTGAATTAAACTGGAAAATTAAAGTGAAAAGTGGAAAAGGAAATTAGCGTACTTCTGCATCAATTGTAAAAGCTTCTTCTGGTCCTCTTCACAACCCCAAACATCGTAGAAATCATCAATAACACATGTGAGCATTGCATTATTTGCCCATGATAGACGTGTTTCTCTTAGTTCGGGTGAGACTAGAACTCCAGCAGCTGTGAAGAAGGGAAATGCCAATTTTGGTTTGGGAAATTCGAGGTTGTCCATTTCCACTTTCCTTGAACCACCTGATTATTATATGACAGGTCAATTTTGAGGTTCGGAAATATTAATTTAGGACTGCAGGTTCTCCCTTGTTTAATTGATAAATCACAGATGCAAAACTAATTAATTAGCCAGTATACTTCTCACACGTAGGTAAGATTAAAGTTTTACTGCGCCTAGTCAACTCTCTTAAGATTATTGGATGGCTGGTCTTAACATTGAAAGTTAATGTTTCTCAAAACTATAAAAATACACATATTAAACGTCATGTCTTTTTACTCTGCCTAGTCAACTTGATTAGATTGATTTATATCTTGTGTATACGTATAGATTAATTGAATCTGCCTAAGAAGTTTTGGTAATTAAGCCTGGAAAAATTTCAATGGATATGAATGATATGATAATTTGTTTTGCATAATTGGATGGCACAGGAAAATTTGAATATATATTAAGATCTCGACAGGATCTTGAAAATAGAGATTCACCTAATATATTGTTCGTATTCTTCACGAATTACCAATTGGTAGTTGTTGAAATCTTCCACCGCCAGCTCTAGTGATTCTTGATTTGAAAGATTCAAAGAACTGAGAAAAGAAGAGTAAGAAAATCGAAAGTGACAACTTGAACAAATTATTTTTGCTTTTCGCTTTGAAGATGAATAATAACCCAGAGAATCAACGAGGAAGAAGTTGGAAAAGTTTACCTATAAGAAGTTTTCGAAATTCTCTTCTGATCAATGTTGTAATTCTCAATAGTTTTCCGATTTAATATACAATCCAAATAAGAGTAATGAGGAAACCGCACAGCAAATCGTATCTGACAAATATTAAAATTTCAGAAATATGGAGAAGACAATAACTAAAGTTGGCTTGAAAAGTATCTCGGAAATATCGACGCCTACCTCATGGTCAATATTATGGAGAGGTTTGTGATCATGTTTTGAGGAAGAAGACAAATATTCCTGAAGAAAGTGTTTTGTCCAGGAGTTTAGTTCCTCAAGAACTGAATCATCTGAAGGGAAAGTTATTTGTGAAGCTTTGTGTAACTCCAAAACAGCATTAATATCCTTCAAATATCCCTGAAGGGTATTGCAGTATTTGTCTTTTGAAAACCGACTCAGTGAATCTGAAAGATACAAATATCTTATGAATACAAATATAATTTCTTCGTTTTTTTTTAAAATCTAAATCGCTTTTAATTTCTGAAAGTGTCAATGAACCTGAAGAAACATTGTATCCATGCAAAAGTAGTAAACGAAATGCCATTGCACCTGTGGTGGGTTCTAAAAATATATCATCATCTTCTTGTTGCCATAATCTGTTTGAAAATTAACCAAAAACAGAAATAGATTAGATTAATTCTATAACCATCTTTCAATTTTCCTTCCTCCGGAGAAGCCTTTTCACTTTCAAGTTTCGAACGATGTACAAATTAGGTATAGGATGCTTAGTAATTAACCTGTATGTTTGATCCAATACATTTTGGATTTCCTCCTTAAAATGATGATCAGTACCCAAATATTCAAGACTATCAACCATGTAGATTCGAGCATAGACATCAAAAGGATCCACAGTTGGAACTGAGTATACAAATGCATTAATTAGCTAGGGTATAATGGAAACGAAGATGAAAAGAGTTAAAAATCATAGTAAGTTTGAAAGGACAAACCTGCAGCATTCCCAAATTTATCTAATAGAGAAGATAGATAATTAAAACACCATGTATCATTAAGGTAAGTAAAAGCAGCTGCAGTAGAAGCTGGTGAGTTGAATAAGGATCCATTCCATCTGGCCACATGATAGCCTCTGGATCTATTTTCTAACAGTTTGAAAGTTTGGGGACCAACGCCAAAAACGTTAAATATATTAAGGATCTCATAAAAAAATAATTTAAGGACTGATTTCAAAACTGATGTAAAGTTTAGAAACGAAAAGCTTAAATTTTCCATTCTTTTATAAACTCTCTAGTCCTGAGCTTTTTCTTGGCCCAACGAGTTTCTGACCCAACTCATATAAAGCAATCCCCGTGGTAATAATTTATTAGAGAACTTGCCACGTAAGATTAATTAGATAAGATTTTTTTTTCTTTTAACAAATCTATTTAAACAATATAGAAGCTTCAGATCGTCCTACCAAGTGAATTAAATGGACAGAAAAAAAAATTCATTGCAATAATAAGTGTTTTTTAAAAAAATTCAAATAATTATTCCGAATACTCATGGAGTCACGGTCACGAGTCACAATTCTTCCAACAATCAAATAAAAATAATTACTTAGCTAACCGAGAATGAGGGGAAACTTAATCAATATACTATTGAAATTGTATAAATTGAATTAATGGGCCTACTAGAGCCCACACTGGCTGGCGTCAAAGATTATGAGCTAAATGGGTCAACTTCTTAAAGATCTATTTAGAAACCTAAGACAGAAACGGTTCACACAAAAAAAAGTTTAGTAAAAAACTTCAACTCTAACTAATTATTATTAAAATAAAATATAAAATTTATAACAAACTATTTAATATATAATATTACAAATTTGAATTAGAGGTGAGTTGGCCCTAATTAGAGATTAGGTCAACATGATTCTTTTTCCATTGGATAAAAATTATTTACTTAAACTTATATATTTAACGTGATTATATCAAATCAAATAAAAATATATCGATTTTAAATTCAAAAATAACTTAAAAATATAAATATTTAAAATTAGTCAAAAATTAAATAAAATATGAAAAATCCATTCATCTTGATTTGATTAGATTAAAATATATTAAATATATAAGTTTAAGTACTTAAGTTTTTTTCTTACAGATAAAGCTTGAACTAAAGAATTTAAAAAGTGTTTTTGGTAAAAGAAAAACCATCTCGCATAGCTAAAATTATTAGGATTAATAAACAAATAACCAAGCTATGTGGATTGGTCTACTTAATCAGTAGTTTACTCTTGAAATGAATCAACTGGAGCCCATACTAATAGCTTTTCAAAGAATGTGAGATAAATGGGTGTGAATATCATATTTTTTGCTGGGCCTTCTACATAAAATTAGAAAAATTAAAAAAAACAATGTAAATTCCCTTTTAATTTCAATTTGAGTTTAAATTTTCTAGAATTTAAGAAAAATCCAAAAAAATATTTCCAAATCTAATTCCTTTATTATTTAAAAAAAAAAGGAGACTTTCTTTATATTTTTCAACTTGGTAAACTTTCTTTCCTAAGTCTAAATCTCAAATAAAGTTGTGTGACTAACTCTTAAAAAAAAAAAAAGAGAGAAGGGTTTATTTTAATAAATAAAAAAAAGAAGTTTAGTTAAAATAAATAAAAAAAATGATAAAATGCTGAGATGCTCAGCGTTTGGAAAGCTGCCCTATTCTTTTCCTTCTCTGCATCTGAAAAAAAAAGAGGGGTGGAGGGAGGCACCAACGAGGCAAGGTGACTGGTGAGAGAACAGGGAAAGTCATAGCTGGCTCGTCTCTCTTCCCCGTTCTATGGTCGGCATCGGTAGGAGTAGAAGCACAGAAGGGAGCAGTTATGCAAAAGACACACCAACTGGTTGCATCGGAGAAGGGGAATCAAGGAGCCTCTAACGTCTCTTTCACCAACGGTTGACCGAAGAGGAGTGGTTCCATCAAGCCACAGAACTAGGGATTATAAAGGAAGGGAGAAGTCTTGAACAAGGGGTTCAATGGAGAACGCTGCATAGAGGAGGAAGAGAGAAACAAAAGAGAGAGCGAGAGATGCAGAGCAAAAAGGGAGGGAGACATCTAGAGGAAGAGAAGAGAGAGAGCAGTAGATTGAAAGTGTTGAAGAGGGAAAGAAACCAAGAGCTTTGCATAGATCTGAGGAGCGAAAGAAAAGAAAATGGAATATAGCATCAAAGGTAACTCAAGCTTTTTAAATTCTCCATTTTTGTTTGATTCCCTGTAGTTCTAAGTGGGTCAAATGCTTTGTCTACTGAATTCCACGTTAAAGTGTTATTGGTTGTGGGGTTTCAAAGTGGAAGAATAGACTTGTCATGTGCTTTGGTGTGTGCCTATCAAGTGCTTGATGCAATGCCTAGATGAGATTCGTGCATGTAATTTGAAGCTCTTCCCTGTCCCTCTGTGTCTGGCCAAATATAAATGGAAACCATTTACTAGTTATATCAAGCATACTTAATAACATCAAGAACATTTGTACTTTGTGCCCCTCTTACTCATAGCATTTACTTTTTCCGTAGGAGTTTGCCTTAGGTTCTGTTTGCATTTTGATTTTGTTTTAAACTCATAATATGTTCATATGTAAAGCTCAAATGGTGTGGTTACAACGCTTGAAGTGTGAAGGAATTATAGTATAAGTGGGCTTATTTTGGCATGAATTAACATTGAGTTTATGCTTGACAAATCTGACTCCGAAGCTTGGTCTGGGTGTCATTGTGCTCTGAAAAAATGCTGCATATTCATGATTTCTCACTTAAAAGCTTGATCCCACTTATTGCATGATTTGCTCACTGTTTTGAGATTGAAAGTTTTCCCTGTAGTCATGTGTTTGTATAAGGATTTTGGAAACTTAAATTTCCTTTTTGAGCGTCTGTCAAGAAGGGGGCTCTAATTCCAATAAAAAACTTGCCTTACTTGAGTGTATGTTAGCTAGAGGATGTTCGTTCAGACAGGTTGTTTTGATGGTATTTAGCCACCTGTGAATGACAGCATTGCTTCGCAGTATCGTATGATCTTTGTTCTTTATAAAGAATTTATTTTGGTTTTTGTTCCAAATTTTTAAGATGAATATTACTCCCTTTTATTTCCTTGTGAGCACTATGAGAGCATGATCCAAGTTTGGTGGAAATCAAGGTCACCATTTTGGAAGCAAAGGAAGAAGATAAAGAAAAAGAGTGTGTCTTTTTTATCTTGTTTCGAGTTATTGACTTATTCTCATAGTAATGTTTGAAGGACTTGAACTTTCACATTAACACACATAAACAGAGTTTTTTAGGGTATGCCAAGGGGGATTTTTAGAATCTCCATAGGCTTATAGGATGATCACATGCCATCTGAGTCAATAGGATTTCGCAAGTGCATCGGTCAATTTTGAGTTCATTCCATTTGATGCTGGAAAGAGGATGCCCCCTGAGATGTCATTTTCTGCACCACTTACATAACAGATAATCGCCAATTTACTTTGGGTTAGTTTGAATTAGATTATGTATAAGTGATTATGAGGATACGTGATTATTTATAAGTGATTATGAGAATGAGTAACTATGTCAAAAGTGATTTGTGTTTAAATATTTTTACTTCATAAGTGATTTTGAGAAAAGAAATGTGTTTGGATATTGGGGTTTAAATGATTATTGGGTGGATCATAAGAAGGAAAAATGAAATAAGTAATTATGGGAGGATAAGTGATTATCATAAGCAGAAAAAATCAGCTTTTTCCATAAGTACTTATTTGAGGCATAAATGCTTATTGAAAAATTGTTTCCGTTTGGCAACTCTAACATATAAACAATTATGGATCTTATAATCACTTTTTTTTTTTTGCCATATCCAAAGAGGCACTGTATCATTTTGATTGGAAGCTCCCAAATGGGAAAAAGGCATGAAGAGTTTGACATGACTGAGAAGTTTGGTGGTGTAGTAAAAAGAAAGAATGACCTATGCGTAGTTCCCATTGCATATCGCCCTTAGCTTTATTCCCCAAGTAGAATAATCACTTGCATGCGCTCACCACTCTGCACAACACAAACAACATGCACTTCCACTTCTCATATGATGAAAGTATTTTCGAATCAATCCATACATAAGAATGAGTGGGGATACTGGACATATTTTTTCATACGTTCTACAAAATTTGAAAACTGAATCATATTATTGAAATTTATAAATAATGAAAATAGTTTTAACAACTCATTCATATTCTAATGGACTAATCTTGTCTAATATTCTAAAGAGTGTTTTTTAATGCAAACAAAAACTTTTCATTTAGTGTTTTTAATCTTATATTCATAGTTGGAATTTGCAAGATTTAACTGGTTACCATATTTATTTCGTGAATTTTTTTAATGACAAATTTGAATGGACAAAAATTTTGAATAATTTATGCATTTCTTATTAGTAATTTCAATTAGAATTGTCTAAATCAGTTAAAATCGTCCACACAAGTAGGCCAATCCATTTAACAGATCTATTTAAACAAGTTGAAAACTTCAATTCGTCCTACTAAGTGAATAAATTGGACAGAAAAAAAAATTATTGGAATAATAAGTATTTTTAAAATTCTAATAATCATTCCAAAAAATTAAACCAGATTTCAAACACCAACAACTCTTTTGACAATCAAATAAAAATAATTACTTAGCTAACTGAGGTCTCATTTAAAAAAAAACTGAAATGATTAGGATTAATAAACAAAAAGCCTAGCTACGGGTATTCGTCTACTCAATCTGTAAATTAAGTGAACTAAATCAACATAAAACTGAAATCGCATAAATTGAGTTAAATGGGTCAAGCAGAGCTTTTTAAGAAGTTTAAGACAGCCCACATCGGTAGGCTTTCAAAAGATTGTTGGGCCCATGATTTTTGGAATCTATTTAAATATGTTAGAAACTTCAACTATATTAACAGCAGTTTGGTTATGCTGTCTACTCTCTAATGTACCAACAAAATAATAATCCAATTGGTTGATAGTTGAATCCTTTAAGTATGTTATTATAGGTTTAATTTTTAATCATATATATGGAAAAGATTTATTTAAATAAACAAAGCCTATACTATTGATTTTGATATCTCGAAAGGATTAGCTTCTAACTATCGATTATAAATACCCTTAATGCTAAAAAAGACACTAAGATTTATAAAAAAAATTCATGATTTTGAGATTAAAACTCAGCAAATATTTTACCCAGGTCCCCACCCCACATTTCTTCCCAATAAATGCTAGCAGGACAAAGAAGGATTTATTGATTTTTCGGTCATGTTTGGTAGGGTGGAACTATTTTGTAGGAAAATGAAAAGGGAGAGAAATTTCCATAGAAAAACTATTTTTGAGCCAAAAATATGTTTGATAGGATGGAAGAAATCAAGAATTTTTGTTTTTTTGAAAGTTTGATATGATATAATTAATTATGAAAAGAAACGAATCAAAATAACATAAATAACCCTTACTAAATATCCAAATTGTGTTTTTAAAATTCTTAGCAATTTTTTAATAAAATGAAAAGTCCTCCTTCCCTGTCAACATTATCTTTACATTTTATTATTGGAGACTTTTATTTTATTTTTATGAATAAAAAATTATCCTTTTTATTTTTTTTTTGGTAGAAAACACTAATAATTTCCCCACGATCATTGTTTTCTCCTAATAGCCTACTGCTAATAACATATTGGCCAATAGCTAATGAATATAATGTACAATAAAAATTATGGTAAAAAATGATTATTTTCTAACTTCAAAATCAAAATAGTAAGTGTTTCTTTTTTTCTTGATTTTTCATTATTATATTTTAAAAAAAAATTGAAAAATTTTCTTTACACATGTTAATCTAAAACTAATTTTCATTTTATATACTTGTAGGAGGATATAAATTTTTTAAACTATTAAAATTTTTTAAAAAGAATTAATTTATATTATTATTTTAAATTAAAAATATATATGTAATTAACTATAAAAAATTAGTTTCCAAACCTTTGATAAAGGAAGCTTGGCTAAAATCATGTAGCAGAGGTTTATTCTGTATGTACTATCAACTATGTAGTATTTTTGAAGCTCAGACCGTGTTAGTATATCCATATTTCATTCCAAAACAATTATTAATAACAATATTAAAAATTTTAAATTAAAATTATCCATAAATATATTTTTTAAGTTTTTATAAAAAAATTGGCACCAACTAGTTTAGTATGGGTTTGCCCCAAATAGTAAAACACATAACACTTTTTAAATAAAATTTAGAATTCTAGCCTAGTAGTCATAGACAAAAAATTATCTTAAAAGAGTTTTCCTCAAGTTGGGGCTTCACCTTGCTCAAATCCAGTTTAATTGTTAATACTATGACAGCTGGTTTGTCAAAAAAAAATATAGCAATAAAAAGACAAAACTTCAACTGTGTACTAATCATCTTTATCAATATAATATCATGCCATTTGTAAGCCATAAACAATATATCACATTTTTCAAGGTACTGGTGTACAATATAAAAAAAAGAAAATTAGAAAGATATTCATTATAATAAGAAACATAAAAAATCAATCGAGGTTTTTTGTTTTCTTTCTTGAGATGGAGAAATACCCACTTGAAAGAAAATGACTTTCATTTGGGCCATGTTTTCTCTCCTGTCAAAGGCTTAAATTTATTTGAGTCACGGAATGAAATGAATATAAATATAATTTTGTAAATAGAAAATATCTCATTCCATCTATCTACAAGGCTATGTTTGAGAATTTATAATGAAATAGGTATTAATGGAACATAATAAAATAAAACGAAATGGAGTGGAATGAAATAAAATGTTTCATTGTTTAGGAATGTTATGAGAGAAATGAGTGATCTCATTTGACTATTATTTGAAAGTTATTATAAAATGGATGAAATAGAATGAATTATATCTTTTTTCTTAATATTACCCTTATTAGAAAATTTAAATAAATTTAAATAAAAAATTCTTTTTTTATATAAAAAAATTCATATTACTTATAAATTTAAATACATCTTTCAATAATAATAATAATAATAATATTATTATTATTATTATTATGTTATAAAATAACTTGATTCTTCCAATAATAATAATAAGAAGGAAATAAAAATTTTATCAAAATATAAAAATAACTAAATCAACTCTCATAAAAGTATGAAAAGCAAAAAAGTTATGATAAATCACAAGACTTGTGGAAAAAAAAACATATTTTGAAGCAATAATTCCATTATGCATGTGAGATATAATATGATTGAAGTAATCTGATTAATGTGATGATGAAACACAAAAAAAATACAATATATCAAGATACATTTTATAGTATAGAACAAATAAAAAAAATCATAAAAATAAATATTTTTTTATTAAGATTAATGGATATTTTTATAATTTAAATAATTACTTTTAACTATTCCATCCTTAACCCTCAAATTTAAAAAATAAAAAAATTAAATTTATAATAATAAAAAATAATTTACAAGGGCATCCATTACCAATTCATTCCTTCTTAAAACAAATCTCTTAGGTAATGAACGAATCATGTAACCATTCCATTCCACTTCCCACGCAAAAACTCCCAAGATTAACATAAATCTCCCATTCCAATATATTTAATATTCTCCTCTCTGTGGTGGGAAATTTCCTTTCTCGCCTGAGTGTGAGCGTCCTTTCCTCGACGTCTCCCTCCCCAGCGTACGCCGGGAAAGGTGGGGTTTCGCTGTGTGGGTGAGTTTGTGTGCGTGTCATCGTTTGTGGTTTAATTTTAGTTGTCATCTATTGCTCGGAGGGAAGAAGGAGTGAGTGTCGCTGGTTTGGTGGTCGTGATTCCTCCGTCAATGGCCACTGAGATTGACTCTGGCGGTGGCTTCTTCTCAAACTGCGTTGCTGTTCGGCTTATAGATGTTGGATCTTTTTGTTGGGTCGGATCCGTTTGGTTCGATGTTTTTGGGCCTTTCTCCTTGTTTCTTCTTGTACCTTTGTGACTAAATAAAATTGTTCTGTTTTGTTTAGCAAAAAACAAAATTGTTCTGTTTTGGCCAAAAAAAAAATCTCCCATTCCGTTAAAATTGGGAAGTAGTCAAATTCAAAGAATTAAACATCATGTGGAATGTTAGAAAATTTGATCATTGTCAACCAAACATATATGTTGATGGATTTCCATTTTTCGATAATAAAACGAGAATGTTGCAGCAAAACAAATAAAGTTTGACTAATATTCACATGTGTGAGACGACGGAATATAACAAAACTTCGACTATTATATTTTGAAAAATAGTTTCACAAAACTTTCTCCTAGAGTTGTGCGAAAAATATCTTTCAGAAATTTGTGTGATTTCCAAAATATTTAATAGAAAATTATGATATAATTTTCACAATTTAATGTTTTTATTTTCCATCTAATTTCAATAAACTACCAATTTTTTAAGAAAATTCATATACTTAAACTTACTTCAATATTTTTCATAAATAAATGAGAACAAGCAAATTTTAAATTTAAAAAGTTAAAAATGTTAATATTAAGAATAAGTAATATGATAAGTGATAAATAAACAAATTCCTCGGTCCTACTTTATTAGTAAAACACTTTTTTGCCTGTTATTAGTAAAACATTTTAAGTATTTAAGTTTATGCCATTTTCAAATTATCACCTTATATATTTTTTTGTATCACATACGTGCAACATAAGGGTGTTCAAAATTGATTAAACCAAATTAAACTAACCTGAATTGATTCAAACCAAAATTAAAAGAGGTCTTTTTCAGCTTTTTCATTTTTAAAATCTATTCACTTTTATTTGGTTCAATTTTAGATTTTTAGAATCTGAACCAAATTGAAACAAACTTATTAATAATTTTTTTATACAACTATAATATATTTATTCTAATAGATTTTATTTTTTATTTAATACATGTTATATTTATATTATATTCATTAACATATGTCTTTTAATCTATAACAAGTAAAATAACTCATGAACTACTATAAGACATTTATTGGATAAGAAAAATAAAGATAGATTAGTGTGTTGTTATAAATAATCATGTGAAAAATGATTCACAAAATTTTTACATAAAAAATCTTTATTTTTGTAAATTATTTAAATATTAGTTATGTGCATAATATATATATATATATATGATACCTATTTAATTTAATTTTTAAAAAATGATGCTATTTTTTATAAAAAAATTTGTTTTAACATAATCCAAAACAAACAAAACTGAATTTAAAAACATACTAAATCAATTAAAAGGAAAATCAAATACGTCTCAAAATATGCCAAACCAATTAGTTTGGATGGCTTTTTACCAAAAGCAAATCAAATTGAACTTGTGAAGACCTTTAAGCTTCCACATGGCTAGGAAAAATATCGCATTTGTGAAGCAATCAACGGATGCGTTTGAATGCGGCCGAAAAAAAAAAGGAATGCATTTGAATAAAAAAAATAATTAATGATAGTGAGATTCCACGACTAAGACGTAGGTCACCGAATGATAATGGACAGAGTGGAAGCTTTTCATAATTAAAATTAAGTAGAGACAATTGATGAGAAGATTATTTCAAAAATATAACTTTTTTCTTTTATTACTTGCGACTCGGTATCCTGGGGTAATCTGAATTCATTATCCGTCCCAAACAAATTCGAATCCCATATTGTGGGACCTTGCGATGGCGACGGTATCGATGGGAAACTCTTTTTGAGGACTTATTTTTTATGATATTGTACTTCTCAAGAATCGATATCTTGATCCCAAAAAATACTGGTCAAGTCTTTTATCACTTGACCAAGCACCATTGATAATATATATATATATATGTATATATAACTTTTTTATGCACTGAGGAGGCTATCCTTAATTGACTCCCAATGATTTACCCTTTTTTGGGTCAACGATGATTTACCATTTTGAAGTATTTAGATCACGAAAATAAGCTTTGTAACTCCCAATAAAATATATTTATCAATTATTTGCTAAGTGTCCTAGATCTTGTTGGTAAAAATATGAATTAATTAATAGATATAAATTTGACACGTTTAATTTATGTAAAATGTATTATGGGTAATTAGTTACATATTATCTTATTTTTATAAAAAAAATTATTCTTCATGAAAAAAATTGATAATTGACTTTAGTATTATATTAATCTATCTAATACATTATAATAAAGAAAGAATATGTGCCTATGCTGACTTCCTTCTAAGTAAACCAAATTTGCGTTTAGTGCTGATAAGTACCGAATGCTCATCACAAGTTTGGATTATTCAGATTAAAATTAGACATTCCAGATCTATTTTTATTTTAGTATTATATTGTTAATATATTTTTATTTTGTTAGATGTAAAATGTAAAATAAAAATAATTTTATAACTATCACTTTTTAAAAAACACTATTATTATTTAAAAAAAAATAAAAAATTTTAAATAAGAACCATCCAGATTAAAATTGGACAATTCAAATTTAAATTTAGATGATGAGCATCCGATGCTCATCAGATTAATGAGCACCGAATACAAATTCTAAGTAAACTAAAACCATAGCTGACCATTAGTAACCTATGTCATGGAGATATTCAGACCCCAAATTCCATCTTCTCACCTTCTTCCGCGTGCTCCTTCTGGTGCTAAAGTCATCAAGATTCAAGAAATCCAACAAAACCTTATAATTAAAATTTAGTACAAAAATTGATGAGAAGACTATTTCAAAAATAGAATTTTTTTATACATCAAGTCCCTGTTTGGTTGGAGAGATTTGGAGAGGTGGGGTAAAGAAGAAAAATTAAAATTTTCTCTCATTTTATTTAATAAATTGAAAAAGAAGGGAAAAAATTAAAATTTTTTCTTATTTAATTTAATAAGTAAGAAAGAAAAAAATTAAAATTTTTTCTTATTTAATTTAATAAGTAAGAAAGAAAGGGAGGAAAATTTTTAATGAATTTTTCCTCCATTTCCCTCCTACCTCTCCCCACAAATAATGGGGAAATTTGGAAAAAAAATGGGTAAATTTCATTAATTCTTGTTTATTTTCCTTCACCTTTCCTCTTGAACCAAACAACATAATATTAAAATCTCTTTCCTCTTTTCTCCTTCAATAAATCCAAACAACAACAAAATTAAAATTCATCTTCTTCTATTTTCTCTTCTTTCCTTTCCTCTATCAAAATCCCTCACATTTTCTCCCCTCCCCTTCATTAAAATCCCTCTTTTCCCTTCTCTCTATTAAACCAAACAGTGCTTAGCAAGTATCCCTCAAAGAGGCTAGGAAAACACATGTCCAAATCGTCGCCTATAGGCCCGCCCTTATAGCTCTCCAAGTCGTTGGCTACAATAAAACTGATACTGGCTTTTCTCCATATGGACACCATTGAAGACATGCTAGGTCGTCCTCGTTTGTAATTTTTCCTTTGAAGAAGGATACACACACACACACCTGTGGTACCTACTGAACGAAACCAAAAGGCTGCAGGTAGAGAGAAGCTAATCTAATAAACAATTTTAATGGGTAACGATGAGATGGCGTGTGAATAATGACGAGAATTTAAATCTTTTTAATATAATGCATTCAAATCTTATGATAGCTTCATATTTTAATTTTATTTTCTAATAATACATCTAAATACTCTCTCCGTTTCTTAATATAAGGGACAAGAGACAAAATCACACAGACCAATGAAAATAATAAATTTGTCAGGAATATAAAGTAGTTTTCAAAAATACCTTCATTTAATTTTAATAACTTTTTCATAATGCAATTAATACAAATGAATTATATTAAAAACATGCTATCTTAATTAGAGGTATTTTGGGAAAGTCATTAAATACACCAGATAAATCTCATGTGTCTCTTATATTTTGAAACACGAAAACTCGCATAATTGTCCCTTATATTAAGGAACGGAGGGAGTATCATTTATAACAGTATGGTCCAGTGTCTGGGGCTTCTGAATTCAAACCAAACCATCTCAATTAATGAGTACTACCTCCGGTCCTATATATAGGATATTTTGCTCTGGTCCTAAATATAAGATCCTTTACAATATACGAGGTACTATTTATTATATATTTCTAGAAAAATGCCCCTATTTAATGCATTCAAAGAGAAAGAGAGAGAGAGATTAAATAAGGGTAGTTTTGAAAAAATATTGAAATTTTTGGAGAAATCGAGGTAGTTAATTAGTTTTAATTTCAATTCTTAAATTACGTGATTCGGTTAAAATGATCTTATATTAAGGATAAGAGAGAGTATAAAATTTAAGTGTCAAAAGTCTCTCTTTTGAAGCTTCGAATTTGTCAAATTTGAGATATGTTTATCAATATATAACATTAATTAGCTAATGCGGGTAAGGTATGAACTATGAAGCACAATCAATTGCATGTGCTTGCAACTCTTTTTATACTAGGGTCTTCACACAGTTAATAAATAAGTCTTTTAAATATTTTATTTTAGATTTGATTCATCACCGCATAATTACTATTCCCTCTGATTCTTAATATAAGACTCTTTTAACCGAATCACACGGATTAAGAATTAGAATTAAAACTAATTAACTACCTCTATTTCTCTGAAAATCCCAACATTTTTTCAAAAATATCATTATTTAATTTCTCTCTCTTTCTCCTTAACTACATTAAATAGGAACATTTTTCTGAAAATATATAATAAATACTATATTGTATATTGTAAAAGGTCTTATATTTAAAATCAAAATAAAAAATTCTATATATAAGATTGGAGGTAGTATTATTCTTTTGTTTTTTGCTTTTCTTCCTAGCAGCCCTCGAAATACGCATCGGGCTGCAATTATTAACGACCAAGATAACTTAAAGTATAACTAAAGGTCCACATTGATTATATCAACATGGTTTTCTTAATTAACCATTTGAAGAATTATTTATAGAGCTTTATTATTCAACATTTTGTCACCGTTTGTTCCACGTCAAGTACTAGACAGCTCAGCTCAGACAAGCTTCTTCCTCTTCTTTTGCCCCATTCGGTGGCACTGCTTGATTTACACCCTGATTGGTTTGGAAGATTTGAAAAGGAGTGGAAAATTTTTTTCTCATTTGATTCAATAAATAGGAGAAGAGAGAAGAAAAAATTAAAATTTTTCCTTATTTAGTTTTATAAATAGAAGGAAAGGGAAGGAAAAATTTTAATAAATTTTTCTCCCCTCTCGTCCAAAAATGGGAGGATTTGGAGGAAAAGTGGGGAAATTTCACTTATGTTTGTTTATTTTCCCTTGCCTCTCCTCTTAAACCAAACATGATAACATTGAAATCTTTGCTCTCCCGTCCCCTCCTCTTCAACAAATCCAAACAAGAGAATACTAAGATCTCGTTTGGTTCAATTCCAAGAGTTTGGATTCCTGGTAATCTTGATTCTATTCCCACATGATATTTGTTTGGTTTGCTTTTCAAGCCAGAATTCTCATTCTCATTGATCATATACTCCCATTGACTTGGGAATGATCATTCCTATCGTAAAAGTCATATTTCCTCATTCCCACATATAGGAATCCATATCTGGACCATCATGCCCCTCCTACTTGCTCCCTCTCCCTCACGTCTTCTCTTTCACACCCGACTTCTCTCTCCTCTCCTTCGACATCCCTTCACCAACAACATCCACACCCATCATTCCTCTCCCACCTTCGATGTCCCTTTTGCCTTTACCATTGATGGACTTCTCTATCTTGGCCTTCGCACTTATCCCTTCATCCTCATCAAGATCGCAACCCCACCTACACCTTCATCCAGATCCACTATCGACTTGACTGTCACCATTGAGATCACAACCCCACCAATGCCTTCGTCTAGATAAGCTATTGACTTAACTACCACTATCGAGATCGCAACCCTCACCTCATTTCTTCCTCTCCCCCATCTTCTATCGACGCCCCTCTGCCTGTGACCTAATTTTTTTTTAATTTTTCTGGATCTGTTTCTTTTTTATGGAATGAGGAAGATGAAGATTCTATTTTGGATTGTATGCATTTGTTTGTCATTTTTTTATTTGTTCTTGGGGTTGATTGTTTCTATTGCTGAAATTTTTTTGCTTGATGGGACAAAAGTGTCGTTTAACATTTGCTTTGATTTTTTTAATAAAAAAAATAAAATTCCATATCATTATTCCTTGTATCATACCAAACAAACTCAATAGTGATCCTTATTCCATTTCATTCCATTCCCTATTATTCCATTCTAATCCATTTCCATCATTTCCAGTAACCAAACGGACCCTTAAATTCCTCTCCTCCCCTCCCTTCCTCTCTCTCCATTAAAATTTCTCCCTTCCCTTCTCTTCCCTCCATTAAAATTTCTTCGCTCCGCTTCCCTCCGTTAAGGAAAAACTATAAAGAAAGATTTAAATTTAACATTAATCTCAGTAAAATTTATTTAAAAAAAGTCATTCAACGGCCAAAAATTTAAAAAAATCATAATGAAAGTGCATTTTAACCAATCGGAGTTAAGTCGAGTAGGATACTAAGAATGAGAAAACTCTTCCAACCAGTATTTAATACAACTGCATTATATTGTAAGTTAAACACATTATCTATCATACATATAAATATAATCATGTTACCACTGTATATAAGAAAAAATCCATTCATAATTAAAGATGTCATAGTGATTTTTAAAAATATTATTCAGAAATAATATGTCATGTAAAAAAGTGATTGAACAACTATTATTTTTATTGTTCAATATTTGTTGATTCACGAATTATGAGAAAAATTTAGCACTTTTTTGTATAATTTTTAGTACTTCTTATAAATAAGTTTTATTTTTAAAGAATATTATTATAGTCAAGTTTGATTTAAGTGCCTCTTTATAATTTAAATATTTCAGCATTATTTATTTAGTAAAGGTGGCTGCTGGTTGTCATTAATTGACTGTACTAACATTATTTCGTTTGTTTTTCGCCATGCACTGTACTCACTTTAAAAGTCGGGAAAATGATATTTGGAGACCTACACAGAGATATAATGACAAAATAAAAGACCAAAACTTTAAGAAGTCAACAAAGGACTAAGATCTTGGTAAAAAAAAATTAAGGACTAAGATCTTTTACCGACATTAAAAAATTACTTGAACGAAAAATGCCCCTGAAGAAAATAATATAGAACCCATCCGGGTTAAGTTGTAAAATCCTAAAGCTTAATTGTAATTAATAAAGAATGGAGTGGTAAATTGTTGAAACTCAGTTGTATAATGATGAGACACAGTTTCCAACTTCTTATCCAGCTGAGTTGTAAATTCTTAAAGCTTAAATATAATTAATGAACAATTCAATTGTAAATTAATAAAATCCAGTTGTAAGTGATCATATGAAACCTCATTCTCAACTCTTAATTCACTTTAGTTGTAATTAAATTTTAAAGTTTAATTGTGAATTACCAAAGTCAATTTTATTTCTTCCAGCAGCATTTTTTCTATATATGCAATTTTCTTCCAATCAAGAATCTTGACTCTTATTTGGCATTTCTTAAATATGAGGTCTTTTATTGTCATTATATCTCTTACTATATCATTTTTCCTCAAAAATTACATCTTAATTTTGATCACTTCAAGATTCGTGCGATTGTCTTGGCAGATTTGTAAATACCAAATAATAATCATATATAAATTTTAAAACATGGTCAAATGATGAAGATGTGGACCACTTGAATATTTATCTTTCTATATATTGTCACTTCGTTGAAAAGAACAATATTATATGATATATCTCACTTGCGTGGAAGACTTTTGTATCGGACGCACGTTTCATTTAGCAAAATCATAGTCGTCACTAATGAAGACCCATTCAATATTGGAGTCGTGTAAAAATTAGTTCAGTATTATACAACTAATATCATCATTATCACCGTACGTCATCAATGTAAAATATAAAACGTCTTATTATTCCGATAAATAAATGAGGAAAAAATTTATGAATCAAAATATAAAATTTCTTTTTTTTTAATTGAACTTTTTTAAAATAAAAAAATTAAAAAGCCCTTATTTTTTTTTAATACAACTATCTGGTATCCAGTAATATTAAATTAAATTCAAATATTATTGGATCTAATTGTAGGTAGCTCTCCCAGCATGCAGATGTGTGTATATATATATATATATCTCTTCTATTCTTACCTACTGGCATATATTTATATCTATATATTATAAGAGCACTGAACACTTTCTTGGAGTAGCTGGTGTTCCTAGAAAACGAATCCCTCATGGTGCTGAGTACCAGAATGTCCCTCTCGCGCCCCTCCTTTGCTCCTTCGGTTTCTCCAGGTTTCCCCTCTCTCTCTCTCTCTCTGTGCAGATGATTGAGTTCACTATTTTTCTTTAGCATGATTTCAAGTTTTAAAGAAGGAACCAATGCATAATTGATTCATAAAAAGCATGGAAATCAGACTTTTGATTTGGGTTATTGAGTTGCTCTTCGCTATTTCTGAATCCTGCTTTGTTCACTGTGAAACATGGGTGACGATGAAGCCATCTCTGTTCAGTCTGTCAAATATTCATCAGATGTCCCTTTCTATGTTTTCAGACACACACATATAAAATGTCTATGTCTATTATATCTCGGTAAGAAAATGATCTGAAACCCAATATATGTATACTAGTTGATCCTCTGCTGCAGCAGAGAAGCAAATTAAATCCTTTCCATAGTATCTCCCGGATCTTCTATATTCACTAAAGTGAATGCAGATGATGTATTCTGAAAGAGATAACAGGGAGAAGAGTTAATATTGTATAATTATAAAATATGAATTTCAGATACAGCCATATATATTTTCTTGTATCATATTCTCTAAATGCTTAAATGGGGAGAGTCCGATTTTGTTTCAGAGTGGGTTTCATATTGAATGGGAAATGGAAAATGGATCAGAATCTTAAACAGTGATATTTGAGAGATAATTAATTTTTGCGAAGTTGAGTATTTAGGTGCACGTGAAAAAGCGATCTCCTAAATTTTAGTATTACAATGTATGAACGAATAACATTTGTTCTCAAAATAATATCTGCTCCTTTTTTAATTTATTTTCTCTCTCCTTACGTTGACTGCTCTGTTCCATTTCCTTTTAATTTGGATTGCGTTAAATTAATGTCCATCTCTTTGACCAGTACTAGTTTTTTTTTACTGTTGTTTTTTGACTATTACATTTTGATCACTTTTATATTCACACTTCTTGACTTTTGATTCCTTATTTGGAGGTTGATATAAAGTTCTGTTTATATTTCTTTACAATTTTGAGTAAATTAATTAAGTTCTGTTGACGGCATATATTTTACATTATTAAGGAATCCTAACGTTTATATATTTTCTTTTCCTTTCCCAGCAACTTCGGTTGGATCAAAGGACAAAGTTCAGATCACACCTAACACCGTAAAATATCATCCTTCCATTCCTTATATCCCCAATTTCTCCACTTTGCAAGAAAAATTTATTTTTAAAATATAATAATAAAATGACAAACTCTATTACATGCAGATGCTAGAGGGGAATAAAGAGAGAATAAAGAAGATGTTCGAGAAAGTTGAACTCTCTGCATCTTCTTATGACACAGCTTGGGTAGCAATGGTGCCATCGCCTTCTGCTCCACAAGCTCCTCTGTTCCCTCAGTCCCTCAATTGGTTATTAGAAAATCAACAAAATGATGGTTCGTGGGGCCTTCCTGATCGTCATGAGCTTTTGACCAAAGACTCTCTTCTCTCTACCTTGGCATGTGTCCTTGCTCTTAAGCAATGGGGAGTTGGTGAACACCAAACTATTAAAGGTATTAATTAAAAATTATTCACTTCCAATTTAGTTGGCCCATCTATATTTTAAATGTTTTGTCTCATATATATATATATATATAGTTAAATAAATATGGTTACATTTGCAATTAAATAATTGGAAGATTCTCTTTTCTTGAAGGACTTAAGTACATTGAGTCAAACATTGCTGCCGCCCATGACGATGACCAATACTCTCCAATTGGATTTGATATTATCTTTTCTCATTTAATTGAGAATGCTCAAAAATTGAATCTAAACCTTCATGCTGGAGGGAAACATTTGGAGTCACTCATCCAAAAGAGAGAATTGGAGCTCAAAAGGTATATATAGTACCCCCTATGGTATTAAATATACATGTTTTTATCTTAATTTTAAACATAAGATCCCTTTCAAAATACGATATAGTATTTATTTTGTGTTATTAAAAATATTGTTATTCAATACGCTAGTAATGAGGTAGAGAAAAAAATTAATATGGGTAGTTTCGGAAAAATGTAACAGAGGTTGGGAAAACAATTCACAAGGATGGAAAGCATATTTAGCATATATTTCTGAAGGATTTGGAAATTCTCAGAATTGGGAGATGGCTATGGAATATCAAAGGAAGAATGGATCTTTATTCAACTCACCTGCCACTACTGCGGCTGCTTTTACTCAACTTAAGAATGCTCAATGTCATGATTATCTACTATCACTATTAGATAAATACAAGAACGCTGGTTTGCTATTTTCAAACTTATTTGATTTTCTTCATCTTATAATAATTTCAATTTGACACTCATTAACATTGTATAATATAATTGTATAATTTTCTTTTTCAGTTCCGACGATACATCCTCTTGACGTCTATGCACGACTCTACTTGGTTGATAATCTTAGAAAATTGGGCATCGATCATCACTTTCGGGAAGAAATTCAGGGTGTATTGGATGAAACATACAGGTAACCATTCATTAAATAAATTTAATAATCAAGTTGTTCTTTTATAAATTATCGATGGACGCATATCATTTTAACAGATTGTGGAAGCAAGAGGACGAAGATATATTTTTAGATCCAACCACATGTGCGATGGGATTTCGTTTACTACGACTACATGGATATGATGTTTCTTCAGGTTTTGTAACATTTCTGATAGTTCTATGTATTCCTTGTAAATAATAAAGTTTAATTCAGATACTCTTCAATTTTGTTTAGTCTGTTCAAATAGAAATAAATAGTCGTAATTATGGGTCCCATTTAGTAGACAAGACTCACCAATGCATCTATTTCTCATCGATTATATAGGCACAGTTCAAGAGGGCTCCTCCCAAATAAAGAACTAAATAAAATTAATGGAAAATACCACAGAGCCAACTCTAATATAATTATTTTGTGCCTTCAGATGAAATAAGTCATTTCTCAAAAGACAAGTTCTCCAATACCCTTCACGGATATTTGAAAGATATTGGTGCTGTTTTGGAGCTGCAGAGGTCTTCACAGATAGTTTTACGTCCAAATGATTCAGTTCTGGAGGATCAAAATTTCTGGACAGGAGAATTCCTTGAGGAATATTTGTCCTCTTCCTCAAAACATGATCAAAAACCTTTTAACTATATTGATCATGAGGTATGGACACTTCACTTGAATATAATTATGTCACTTATTCTTATCATGGAAACTTAAAAATTCCTATTATATTTTAGGTACGTCAAGCTCTGAGGTTTCCTTATCATACTTATTTGGATCGCATATTGAACCGGACATCTATAGAGAATTGGGAGGGAGATCAAAAGAGAGTTCTGAAAACTTCATATAGGTATAAATGTTTCTTCCATTTTTACTATCAATCCTATTCCTTATTTGCACTCACACTCATATATTTCTTTAACTTTAAAAAGCACCTGAATGCTTATTCTTACAATTAACTTGTTACTTTGTGCCTCTGGTTCTGTCTCAATCAGTCCTTTGAATGTTGCAAGCAATGATATGTTAGAGCTGGCTGTGGAAGATTTTAACCATGGTTTATCAATGTATCGAAAGGAGTTCCAGCAATTTAACAGGTGAGTATCAATTACCCATTCCTCTCCCCATAGTGTATAGTGTTCAAATATAGTTATAAAAATATTTATACTTTCATCTCAAGTTGGCGTAAATGGTAGGAATTCTTATTTCTTAAATCATTGATTGCTATCAAATTTAATTTCAAACCTTCCTGTATAGAGCATCTTAAATTAGAGGGGTTTACCTTTTGTCCTTAGTAGCCGAGAGATGTTAGTCTTGCTATATATATTGGCTGGATGTTCCCACTAGTAAAAAAATATATTTTTATTTTATTTATAATAGATTTATTTTTTATCAATACACCGTATACATTGCAAGAGATCCAAACCTTTCATGATAGCAAGTGAAATAAAACAAAAATAATGATTGAATAAAATAAATCTAATGAACAATAAAAGATTATATATTTTAATATTCATGGTAGGACATCATGTTGCCAAGATTCATGAGTAACGAGTGAATGTAGACTTGGATTGGATTTTTTTTTCTTAAAATAAAAAATTGACTTGACCATTTCATCAATGGTACCCACTTGTCTTGTTAATTATGACATTGCACATGCACAAAAAAAAAATATGATTCGGCACATGTTATGTTTTCGGACTCGGGGTCCCTCATGTGCAGGCCCCCATCACGCTTCTGCTGTGATAATTTTTTATTTTTTAAAATTTTTTAAAATTAAAATTTATAGATTAAAAATATACATTTCTAAAAAATTATACAGATATGTATTTTATACAGTTTTGACTTTTTTATTCATTAAAAATATTATATAATAAAAACTAGATTTCTGCATTTATATAGTTTTATATAGTTTTTTAGTAATTAAGAAAAAAATAAAAAAATTTAAAATCGAACAAAATATACCCTAAAAAATATATTTTTTGTTTATAAATTTTAATTTTTAAAAAATAAAAACCTGTCATGGTGCTAGGGTCTCGGCAGGAGAAACCCATGGTCCTATGTTTTTTTTTTTTGGCCACTCCATGGTCCTATGTTTTCACCTACGCGAAACTTGCAAAAACATTTAAACCATGATGGAAAGAAAATGAGTTCTAAGATATATGGAGAAGAAAAGAGAAAATTCATTTTAAATAGAAAGTTTTTGTTGGTTATCAAATACATTAAAATTTATAATAAAAGAATTAAAATTAGTTACCAAAAATGTTAAGGTAGATTTTCTTTCTCCTTTTTATTTTTTTGAAATTGATTTTCTTTTGACCAAACGCAACATTAGTGAATCTAAATGTATTTAATTAGATTGCCGAGAAAAATTGTTAGACTACGTACGTTAGAACGTCAACTAGAATTGTGTAAATTAGCCATGTCATTGTCATCAATAGATTCCACCTAAATTAGTAATAACACAATATTATCATTTTGCGTAAATCACCTGTTATATATAATTTGTATTCGAAATTGCACTAAACGTAACTAAATGATACATTGTATGGATATAAAATCAGGTGGTTCATGGAGAGTGGAATGGATAAGCTACACTTTTCAGTGTCAAAAACAAAAGTGGGATATTCATTCATGACAGCAGCAGCAGGACATTCGTCACCAGAACTTAGCGAAGCACGCCTTGCATGGGCAAAGAGTGGCTTGCTTGTTTATGTCGCCGACGATCTCTATGATGTTTGGGGTTCTGAAGAGGAACAGATCCATCTCATACACTTGATGGAGAAGTAAGTAATTCCTGCTCGCCATTTATTTAATTTCTCAATTCCACCATATAATAAACAAATTAATATATATGGTACATAGACTTAAATGATAATATAAGCGTTGATCCACAGGTGGGATGTGGATATGAGCAAAGAAACTTGTTCTGAGACGGTGAAGATATTATTCTTAGCTCTGAAGGGAACAATTTGTGAGATTGCAGACCAAGCTTCTAAGGTTCAGGGACGAAGTGTGTTGAACCACTTGATTCAGCTCGTGAGAACACTAAATTTTATTCTCTCGCGCGTCCCAAAAACTGATTTACAAAAAATTTCATATATAAACACGTGTTTTGATTGCTAAGAGGTGATGATGTCGTTTTATTTGCAGTGGGTTGATGTGCTGAGGTCGTTTCTAAAAGAAGCTGAGTGGTCGAGGAACAAGAATGTGCCAAGCATGGACGAGTATGAGCCTAATTCAGTAGTATCATTGGCTATGGGAGTCATTGTACTCCCAAGTCTTTATCTTGTTGGACCCAAACTTTCACAGGACACTATTCAAAGTGATGAATACAATCATCTCTTTGAGATCCTTAGCCTTTATGGCCGATTACTCAATGACATCAATGGCTATAAGGTAACCACAACACAAATTAATTAGGTTATATTTACGTTTGCTCCTTTTAAAATAGAATATATATATATATATATATATAATATTCGACGTGTTGTATTAAAGTTAATAAACTCGAGAATGGTTTTGCAGAGGGAAAGAGAACAAGGAAAACTGAACTCGGTTGTATTGCAAGTAATTCATGGGTCTGGGGTGGTAAGTGAAGAAGCGGTGATAGAGAAGATCAAAGCTAGGATTGATGAGAAGAGAAAAGAGCTTCTGAGATTAGTTTTGAAGCAAGAAGGGAGTATAGTTCCAAGAGAAGTCAAAGATGCGTTCTGGAAGATGGCCAAATTGCTGACCTTGATTTACAAGAAGGATGACGTTATGCATGAAACTGAAATGCCAGATGAAATGTTCAATATCAAAGATGCATTGCTTGGCGAACCCATCGTTTTGAAATGAGTAACAATTAATCAATAATGTTATATGTGTAGGCTAATTAAGGACACAAGAATAATGATTAAGCAATGCGATTCTGTTAATTTTCTTATGGTCCTTGAGAGCAAGTTTGGTTTTAAAGTCCTTCCAATTAATTTTACTAGCTTTGGATAGTTAGGTGTCATTTTTCTAGAAAAGAAGATTGTCATTGAGCTAAAAAACATACTAAAATATATATATATATATATATAATCAATATATGATATGAAATTTATATATATAAAGTAGTATTCATAAATTATGAATATTATGTCACCTCAAATTATTTCATGCAATCAATGGAGAAACATGCATGTTCAGCTGCACAAATAAGATAATGATAAATATTATATTGCTTTCATAAGAATTTGGCATCATGGTAATTGTTAAGTACTAAAATTGTGCACCTTTTTTTTTTCCATATAACATTGTGCACCTTAATTTAATTATTGAAGAAATAAAATTAAAAAATTGATGAGAAACACCATTTCGAAAACAAAATGTTTAGCATTATAATTTCTCCTAACAATTTACTCCCTCTTATTCCTACTATAAAACGTTTTATATATATAGTAAGTTTTTGGTCCAAAATATAGGGTATTTAGTATTTTTTCCCCATTTTGCCCTTGTCTTTAATGCGTCCTCTCTCCTTATTTATAACTCTACAATTATAATAGAATGAGGTATTTAATCAATGTAAAATAGGAAATATGAATACTTTTCGTATTGATTTTAGTTAAAAAAATGATTTCATTAATATGCGTGTAATTGATACAAAATATCTTATAATATGGACCGGAGGAAGTACATGAAACTAATTACCTCTATTTAAAGGGATGAATCTAGAAATAAATAAATACATGAGGGCGAATATAAAAGTTAGATGTGAAATGAGGGCAGCTGCACTCTATTATAAAACTTTTACAAATAAAAGTATACACATCATTAATATATATATATATATATATATGCAACAATATATGATTTTTTATTATTTTCCATCCAATAAAAAAAAAGATATGATTTCTTATACTAATAATTATCGCTTCCTTTGGTTGCAGCCATATAAGGAAAGCGCGGGTTCTATGTAAATAGGCAAAATGCCCCCTCCTTCAGTTTGTTGAGTGTAAAAAATTACACGAAAGTTTTTTATGTTCATTTTATAAAATTTTGCACAAAATGAGAATTGGGTGTAATTTTTTAAGATTTTTCAACTTTGTAATAATTATTTTAGCATTTTGGGTTTTTTCTATGATTTTTCCTATATTTAATTAATTTATCAAAAAAATATATTTAATTAACTTAATCTGAGTCTCTCATCTCTCCCACCTTCTGACGTTGGCTTTTCCCTCTCACCTCTTAATCTCGGACAAAGTTTTGAGTTCTCTCCCTCTTTCTTCAAAGATTAACCCAAAGCTCTCTCTCTCAAATCTCAAATGCAAAGATCAAAGAGTAGGGGGTGCAAGATTAAGAGGAAGGTGAGAGCATGATCTGAAGCTTACTGCTTATATCATCTAGTTTTTTTAAATTTCAGCAGGTGCACCCTGAAAGCAACGTGGCTCCGCCAGTGAGTAAATGTATTCAAAACAACGAGCATAAATAATCATAAATTAAAGATTATATTCCCCATTGTCATGTTTAAAGCATTTTTTTCCCACGAAATCTTCACATTATTGGACCTGAAATGATTTATTTAAAAAATAATTTTGTCGAAAGTTGATACTGATCTACATAAAATTTATGTGCCTAAGATTTTGAAAAAGTTCACAAAACATCATGTACAATCATATTAATATATAATATGTTCAACAGCACATGAAAATTTATAAGTGCAAAATACTTTTTTTAAAAAAAATTGAATTTCTTTTTCATTTCATTTTATAATTTTGGTTTAATTTATACATTTTTTCTAAAGGAACTCCCCGTTACAAATATATTCAACAATGGTTGGCCAGAAAAAAAAAAAACTCCATTCAACAATGGAAGGTGGACATTTTTATTATAATTATAATATATATAATTAATAATAAATGTGGAGACATTTTTATTCTACCGTGTCTCATAAAATATATTATAGTTATAATAATTTATAGCTGTCAAGATTGAATTATACTTTCTCTGATTTTTAATATAAGATTCTTTTAACCGAATCACGCGGATTAAGAATTAGAATTAAAATTAATTAACTATCCCAATTTTTTCGAAGATCTCAATATTTTTCTAAAACTATCCTTATTTAATCTCTCTCTTTCTCTTTAAATATATTAAATATGAGTATTTTTTTAAAAAATATACAATAAATATTATCTCATATATTATAAATAGTCTTATATTTAAGATTATAATAAAAAAACTTATATAAAAGACCCGTGACTATAATTCACATGCGTCCATTTTAAAATTCAATAGTCAATGTTTATGACTTCATCGAAATCGGAGGCCAAAAAGAAAAACTAATAATAATTTCAATAAAGATCGTAATCGTAACACGACAGGCACTTTTTTTATTAGAAAACAAATCTATCAAAATTAATGATAAAATAAGTGGCGGCGCGGAGCGACATTTGTGTGTGTGTGTATTATATAAAGGCACGTGAATTATGAAAATTACGAGGTTTTTATACCAAAAAGAAAAAGAAAATTATGAGGTTTCTGGGATTATTCTTCACGTAAACATTATATAGTGGCTAATTATCATCTTTCTTCTTTGCTGTTTTTAGTGGAATTAAATGAAAGTCTACCATTCAATTATATTTTTACTTCTATCGGTCACAAACATAAGTAAATTTTATAGACAAGGTTTGATATAAAATATAAGTAAAAATATGTGGATTTTTATAGTAATAAATGTGATTTTCTAAAAACATCCTTATTATTAATTAATCTAGTATAAAATAAAAAATAATTAATTGAGGACAATTTAAAAAAATATGTTTTGCTACAAATTAAATAAATTTAATTAACTTTATTAGTATATATAAAGTATTTGTAATAAGCTCACTGAATTCTTGTAAGATAGTGGAAAATCTTAATAGGTGGCTTGTGGACTGGACGTAGGTCAAGATTGAGAGACCGAATCAGGATAAACATATGTGTCTTTCCTTCTCTATTACTGCTTTTATTGATGATTTATTTATACTTTGTTTTACTGTCACCTTTGCTTTCCTCACTTTCTTAAAGTTTTATAGAAAATTTTAATCTTTTCAATTCACCCCCATTGGGAAACCAGCATATCTAACAAAAAAATATGTTAAAAATATTAATAAATATTTATGTTAAGGAAGAATATTTCAGTAAAAAAAATTAAAATACTAAGTTAACAGTTTGGTGGATGGAAATGAAATCTTGAAAATAGAGGAGAGATCTATGTAATATAATTTTTAATTTTAAGGAAGGCCTATATAGGTTTCCAAAATAGAAGGGATATGTCTATAATTAAAGAAAAATGCAAGGGAGTTCATATTATTTTACTCTACAATTAAATGAGAATTTAGGATTCAATTATACTTATAAGCATATCTCAATATCCTAAAAGCTTCCAAATTAATTTAATTCACAATCACTTGCAAGCAATGTTACTGAAAACTGGACTGAATCGAACAGTTGAACGAGTTTGACCATTGCTTGGAGACACTAAAAATTCATTTTACAACTTTAAACCGTTTAAGGGGTTGGTTTAAGTTGAACTATTCAAAAACAACTTTTGAGCCAACAACCAGAATTGAGTCTGAACCATGACGAGTTTTAGAGAACCAAGTGGGTCTGTATTGATCCAATTAAATATTATTATATTATAAAATAAAAAATAAAAAAATAAAGAATGATCAAGAAAGGGCAATGAGGCTCTGGGTGGAGGCTTTGGAGTTGGAGGGCTAGATTTGGAATCATTTCCACAACAAAATGTTGATAGCTACATTGCATATGCTTTTCAGAAAACTCATGCTTAGCTTGATCAAGATTCACCAATGATTGACAACCCATGAAGTTATCCTTAGGAATGAAAAATTGCATTTTATTATATGTAGACATATTATCATGTTGTGCTCATGTGGTGTTATTATGTTAACTTAATTGTTAGTATATTACTTTCAATAATTTGACATATATTATTAATATGTGTACTTGTTAACTCATAATGAAATTAAACTATTTAAGTTTATTTTCATGTTATTTAACAATTTGATATTTTATGTTTTATATGCATATTATTATATATAATATTATTTTTATTTAAATATTACTTCACAAAATGTTTAACTTTTCACAGCAAAATGTTGATGGCTATAGTAGGGATGCTTTTCAGAAAACTCATGCTTGGCTCAATAAGGATCCACTAATGTTTGATGAGTCATGAAAAATTACATTTTATGATATGTAGATATTTATCATATTGTGCACATGTAGTATTATGATGTTAACTTGTTAGTATATTACTTTCAATTATTTGATATATGTTATTATTATGTGAGCTTGTTAACTCATTATGAGATTGGACTATCTAAGTTTATTTTCACGTTATTTAACAATTTGATGTTTTATTTCTTAGATATATATTATTATATATAATATTATTTTTATTTAATTATTATGTCACTAGTATGACATCCAGTCCAGATTTTAAAACCATATCTACAAGATTAATTTATTAGCAAAATTAAGAAAATTCCTAATCAACCCACATAGCTTGATTTTACAATCAAATCAGCCGTTTCATAGCCTCATAACGTCAAACAAAAGAAAATGTGACTAATAACGTGCATGGATTTTCATGTGCCAACAATGATACGAAATGGAGAGTGTTTGGGAGTGATAGAGATATCGAAACTCTATTAATCAACTAACAGTGTTTAAAAGTTATTCAAACCGATTAAACCGAACCAAAGCGAAATAAATTGATTAAAACTGAACTGAAATAAGGTCTATTTTAGTTTTTGTTATTCTAGAACCAACTCGATTTGATTTGATTTAGTTTTAAGTCTTTGAAACCTAAATCAAACTGAACCAAACTTACTATACTATTTATTTTTTTAATAAATTAAATACTATCTTTATTTAATGTATTTTCTTTTATATCACTCATTAATACAAGTGTTCTAAGTAAAAAAGCTTATAAACAAGATTACAAAACATTTATTAGTTTGTGAGAAAGAATATAGATAAGTGTATTATTATAATTAATTATATGAATTTATCAATAAATAAATAAAAATGTAAAAAATAACAAAAACTTTACATAAAATATTCATAATTTAGTAAAATATTTAGATATAATTTGTATTTGCAAAATATCAATATGAAACTTATTTAATTTAATTTTTGAAGAAAATGATAAATTTTTTTAAAAAAATCAATTTAACATGATTCAAACCAAACCAAACGGAATCAAATCGAAGTTGGAACCAAACTAAACCGATTAAAAGCAAGACCAAAAAGGTCTCAAGAGATGTTAAACAGATTGATTTGATTTGGTTTGGTTTTGAGGTTTTTGCTCAAAACCAAACCAAACTAAGCCTTTGAAGACCCTTAAATCAACATTATTAATATCAGTATAAAATATAAATTCTACTTATATATCATTGACAAATTATCACTACTAGAACAATTAAATTTAGCAAAAGATCACTCATTCGTTGTTAAATAATTTAAATAGTGAGAAATTTTAAGTCCGTAACTATGTAAAATTTAGTGAGGGAATTAGCTAGAAATATTCTAAACCTCGCTAAATTAGATATAATTAGCGAGAAATTTTTTATTAATCACTTAATTAATATAAACAGTGACGTATTTTTTATTCCTCACTAAATTATTTTGAATAGCGAAGAATCTAGCAAAATCTATTTCCAGCTAAATTTTTCTAAAATTAATTTTAATAGATTAAAATTATTTTATTAAAAATTTAATTAATTAAAAATGTTGTTTTTTTAAATAATCAAGTTATAAAATTATTCTTATAATATGATTATTTTAAATTAATAAAAATAGTTAAATTAATTTTATAACTTGTTGGCAAAAAATGAAATTGAAAATTCATTTATTATAAAATTCAGAATATATTAATATTAACTTAATTTACCAAAAGACTTAATTTTGATTAATTTGTGTAACTTCATATCAAAAAATTCATATAAATACAAATATATATAAATAAATTATTTTATGATATTAATAATTGAAGACAAAATATGTTTATATTTTTTAATAGTATATTGATTTATAAAAATATTTGTCTATTGGTGTGTAAATAAATAATATATATTTCATATTTCATATAAATACTATAAATATATTTTAGTTCATTTGGAAAAAAGAGTGAATACAAAGGCATATGACCCAAGAGGTCATGAGTTCGAACATAGGTGAAGGCACATTTAAAATGATTATATGATATGGCATGATTAACACATCGGTGAATGATATGGCACAAAACTCGTGAGTGATGTGGCAATGATATGATATGGACTTTATGGTGGCGTGAGTCTTATTAAATTTGATTTTTCTAGTAGTATATAGACAACATGAACTATCTTTTAAGCTTCATATAATCTACAAAAACCTACCTAATTATGATATTCTATAAGGATTAAGTCCTCATGACCTAACTCATCTAAACCTTTTATAATAGTATAAAAAGAGAAAAGGAAAAAATGGAAAATATACACAGATGAAATTTTAATTTGTGCATGTGAAGGTTTATAACTTTTTTTTGGTGTTGTGTTAAATAATTTTATTTATGTACTGAAAAAAATCATACTAAGATAGTTGAGTCATTTTTCATAATTTGTGCATGTGAATTTTTCTCATATTATTCGATATTTCAATTTAATCCCACTAAACTCATACATGCATCATTCTATTAATCATTTTTGTCTCTTTAAAAAAAAAACTTTTTTCCTATTTTTTTTAACTTCTCCTTCATTTTCTTTTTGTTTTTCAAATTGTTCCTAACTTGAATTAGTTAGATTTTACATAATGCTTCTCTATAACTTTAATCCCTTAGCCAATATCTTTGTACTTTTTTTTATTTTTTTGCTTCATCATTTTCTCGTTCTTCCATTCTCTTTATTTTTTTCGTTACCTAATTGTGCTTCCTACTAATGTTTTAAAAATCAGATCAGACGTTAAACTGAAAATGCCATCGAATCATGATTTTTGTGGTTTAATCGATTAAATCAGCGGTTGAACTAATGACGTAATAATTAAATAAAAATAATATTATATATAATAATATATGTATAAAAATAAAATATCAAATTATTAAGAAAATAAATTTAAGTAGTACAAATTCATAATAAGTTAAGAAACTAATATGATAATAATATATGTTAGATCATTGAAAGTAATATTAAAACATTTAACATAATAATACTACATAACCATAATATTATAAAATAACTATATAATACAATGAAAATTTTCATTTTTATAATTAGTAATTTTAAAATAGAAAAGGAAATAATATTTTTACTCTTTAATAATTTTTATAATTAATACTTTTGGGAAAAAATTAAATTTAGATGAAATTTTACACAATTTAAAAAATCGTCTGGTTCTTTAAAAGCCTCTTCGGTTTTCGGTTCAATTTTAGTTTCCAACTTAAAAGTCTTTTTAAAGCGGTTCAACCGATCCAACCTCTAAAACCATCTAAAGTTGAGAAATAAACTGTTGGTTGTCTTGGGATAACAATCCAATTGGTCTTGCCATATGATCCAATCCAGTTCGCAAAACATTGCTTCCTACACATAATTTTATGAAAATACATTAAAACCTTTTGATACCTACGGTGTTCGATAAAATAATTTTTTATAGTATTCTGTTAGTATATTTCTTTTACAAAGTGACAATCATAAATTTTTTTTTAACCACCGAAAATCATAAATATTTCTAACTTATAAAATTTTCAGCTATTAATTATTCATTGAATTATTTTATACTCCCTCATGTCCTAAATATAGAGTCTTTTACTTTAATTCTAAATATAAAACTCTTTACAATATACGAAGTAGTATTTATTATATATTTTCAAAAAAATTCCTATTTAATGTATCCCAAAAAAATAGAGAAAGAAATTAAATAAATATAGTTTTGAAAAAAAATGTTATGAACTTTTGAAAAAATTGAGGTAATTAACAAATTTTAACTCTTATTTTTAATTTATATGATTCGATTAAAATGATCTTATATTAAGAATTAGAGCAAGTATGATGTTATTAAGTGATTGGGTATTGTTTTAGTATATTCTTATCAATCGTTACAGCACATACAAAAATTATGTTCTCATGGATATTTAAATAGTGAATTTTTTATATTAATATGAAAAATCAATATTTAGTACACTTTTCCTATACAGCTAAATATACTTCTCGATTTTGATTTTTGGACGAAGAAGTAAAAAAATATTATTAGTGAATCAATTAAATTAAATTAAATTTACAAGTTTAAAAATATTTTATTCAAACAATATATTGCAAAAAGTAATTCTAATAAAATATAAAAAGTATGGAACAAAAATTGCCTCCACCGTTCAAAGTTCCTTTCTCCGCCACTGTTGAAAGTATTGTTCGAATTCTACATATATATATATATATATATATTGTCACATTCAGAATGCCGTAATTGTTTGTTTAATTGCGTTAAGTAAGTTATTGATAACTGTTATCCCCTGCTTTCCTTCCTAAGTAAAAAATACAAAAAAGGAAAGGCTGCTATTTGACGATGGCTATATATAATTGTTTGTTTAAATGCGTTAAGTAACTTGATCATGCTTAGTCTAATCTCAAGTCAATTCACAGTTCACATATTAAGAAAGTTTATTAAACTCATTCCATTTCTCTCAAATTTTATTTATTTTTTAAATTTATCCCTAATTAAATGTTATATCTTTCTAATTATAAATTACATTATTTTTATTTAACATACTTAATAAAAAATATTTAAAAAATAATTTAATGGTCTAAACATAATTTATATTTTGAACAACAAAAACTATTTTTTCTACTTATATTTGAAAGCGAGGAAGTATTCTTGATGATAGCCCGTCATATTGAAGATTCCAGCTTAACCGATTTCATATTGGTGCAAAGTAACTAAAAGTCACAAAGTTGACTAAACATCTAGCGGAACAAGAGGTGTCTGCGCTAGTCAAACTAAGAATTTAATTATTCACTCTTATCTTTAATATAAGGCTCTTTTAATCAAATTACATAAATTAAGAATTAAAATTAAAACTAATTAATTATCTTAATTTCTTTAAAAATCTTAATATTTTTTTAAAATTATCCTTATTTAATTTTTATCTTTCTCTTTGAATATATTAAATAGAGATATTTTTCTAAAAATATATAATAAATATTATCTCATATATTATAAAGGATTTTATATTTAAGATAAGAAAAAAAAATCCTACATATAGGATAAGAGGTAGTACTAATTTGACCGAAGCATATAATTAAATCACGAAATTCATTAATGTTGGTTTTTGAAGGGGACAATTGAAATTTGAGCTGTTTCGATTTGACTAACCTTCTAAGTAATTCAAAACCTCGATCGGATTCAGTCAGTGTTTGAAGCATTTTTCCTACTATAAAAAAAATTAATTCTATAGTCCATTCCTCAAGCAAGGCATTATTTTTTTCTCGTAAAAGAGAATAATAAGTCAACTAAAAGACATGTGATATCTGAAAGCACTTTTGAATAAACAATAAAATATAATAAACCATGTCCCCTGCACAATAAATTTCTAGCTTTTAAAAAATAAATAAGAAGCAAACTACTACAAGAATCTCGGACGAGGACTAAACAAATAAAATTAAATCATAATTTAAATAAATTCAAATTTGCGTTTTTGTTACGCCCTGCGAATCCATCAATATGATAGTCCAATAATAAGAAAACTGGTGATCCTATTTTCTTATAAAACAAATAAATCAGTCCAAAAAACGCCGAACATGAAAAAGAAATTTGACTAGAACACGTACAAAAAATGTTATATTTGAAAAAAAATCAGTTCAATATATATATATATCAGTCAATTCAAAATATTAATCAATATATTAATATACATTTATATAAATATATTGATATAAATAAACAAGGATGGCCGCCGGTTGCCATTATTGACTTTCCTTACATTATTGCTTTTGTTTATGACCAGTACCGAGTACTTAATAATATTGTCAAATCAGTAACTTCATCATTCCCTTTGTCTATCTATATAAGTTAAATAATAATTTCTTCTCATGGTGGTCGTCATATTAACTGGGACGGTCTCTATCTATATAAGTTGGTGATAGTCATATTAACTGGGACGGGACCACGAAAAAACGTTAAGAGGGCGAGAATTTACACTTAAATAGCAATATTAATATTATCATTAATAATTATTATACATTAATCAAATATTTATTAAATTAATAAAATAATTAAAAATTTAGTAAAATAAAAAATTCACGGAGTAAATAATGGAAAATTAAATAATTATATAAATGTAATAACATCAAAATAAATGCAATTTATTTTAATACACAAAAAAATTTACTAATAGAGATATGATAGGTATTAGTTGTTATTATCGTATTTTTGAGAATGAAAGGATGAGAATTCGAGTATTGAAATAAAAGTATTAATGTAAAAAGAAATTATGTTTCAAAAATGTGTTTGATAAGATTTTAATCATTTTATAATTTTGAGAGGGTGACAAAAAATTCTGAGGGGGCAGATTTTAAAAATTATTGAAAAATTAATATCACACACAATAAAAATACATGTAGATAACTTATTTTAGAGAAACGGGGGTCACAATCACGTATGTAAAGATTTTTTCGAAAACTGGTCCGTCTATGCCAGAGGTGGTGACAAAAACAATAGATTTATTCATAGTTAGCGGTTTATTCACGGTGACAAATTTCAATTTAAGGTGTTTAAAAAGATTAAATTTTATTACTATTGCTTATTGTTGGACCCACAGACTGAAAAGCTCTCAGGCCAAAAAAACAATGGGATTGGTTGAATTGTAAATACCTCAGATTTAAGGTTATGTTTAGTTCAATAGATGGGAGAAAAGTGGAGGAATTAATGGAAGGGAGGGGAGGAAAAGGGAAAAATTTTAATGGTGAGAGGGAAGGGAAGGGGAAGGGAGAGAAATGGAGAAATTTTGATTTTTTTTTTATTTAGATATGTTGGAGAAGAGCGTAGAGGAGAGATTTACTTATTTTTCCTCTAAATCTTCCTATTTTGGAGGGAAAATGAGAGAAAATTTATTAAATTTTTTCTTCCCCTCCCCTTATAATTATTGAACTAAATGAGTAAAAATTGAGATTTTCCCTTCTCTTCCTTCCTACTTATTGAATCAAATGAGAAAAAAATTTTCCTCCTCTCCCCTTCCCCCCAAATCCTTTCAACCATACATAGTCTAATTATAAATAATTTACCGGGGTTATAAATTCTAAGGTTTGTTACCCTCATTCTTAGTTTATGCCCTAGTTGAGTTGTAAATTGCCAAAATCAAGTTGTAAATTTCTACAGCTCAGTTGTAAAAAATTGGGTTTATATTGTTGCGTTCCTTCTGAGAGCAGGGGCATTTTGGTTCATGTAATTTGTTAATACCAATAAAAGACCTTAGTTTTGAATTGACATTTCTTAAATTTGAGGTCCTTTATTGTTATTATATATATATATAATTTTTTTTTGTAAATTTAAAATGAAAAATGTTAGGTTAGATAAGTTATAAGTACAACCGAGGACACACACTACATTAAATCTAAAGAACGAGCTCCCCAGTTTATATCTTATTAGTGGTGTAATTTGTCATGAATTTTATTAAATATATTGATAAATTCATTATTTCTAAATCTAAATAATTTAATAGTGAAGAAAAATTCAAATCTCAAATAAAAAGAAAATTATTAGATACTAGGAGTGCCACGTTATTTATACTTCACCCAATCAAAAAATTAAAATTAAATTAATTAAAAATTATTTTATCTTTTTAATGTATGGGCATTCTCTCTTTTCATTAAAATATTTTTCTTTTTACATTCTCTGTCTACGTGTGGACATCGTTATTGGGGAAACTATAGATGACGAACTCTTGGAGTATGTGATAATCAAAACGGAATCTAGGAAAATATATAGAATTAATAACGCCAGAATTAATAACGCCGCTCTTTCAGTACATTTTTTCAAATAAAAAAAATAATAATTGAAGACTAAAAATTTGAATTAAATATAATAAAAAATTTTATAGTCTCTTCAATAGTAAGAAAATATAGAATAAAGTGGTAGTAAATTCATAATATTTTATTATAAAAAAAATTACCAAATTTTTTACTGTATTTAAGTCAAATTTTTTATCTCAACTTTTATTTCCCCAATAGAAAAAGACTGCTCTTCTACGACGTCAAGTTTGAAAAATGGAATTTTTTATGACTAGATTCAACCAAGTACAGCGCATCCAAACTCAATGCGACCCTGGTCTATATAAATCATTCTACCCGACACAATGTTTCAACATCGCAGTTTTGTAGTCATGGAGATGATTCAGGTCTTCCTCGTCACCTTGTTTTGCTTCCTTGTTCTGTTATACAAGCGATCAAAGAAATCCACCAAAACCCTACCCCTACCCCCAGGGCCACCGAGGTTACCTCTTATAGGGAATATCCATCAAATTTTAGGGTTATTACCCCATCGCTCCTTCAGAAAATTAGCAAACAAGTACGGACCATTAATGTACCTTCAGCTCGGAGAGTCATCCAATGTCATAGTCTCTTCCTCCGAAATGGCCAAAGAGATCTTTAAAACCCATGACCTTGTATGCTCCGATAGGCCTCATATTCTTGCCTCCAAGATCATCACTTACAATAACATAGATATTGCATTTGCCCCACATGGAAACCTTTGGAGGCAGCTCCGAAAAATAAGTACTTTGGAGCTTCTAACTGCAAAGCGTGTTCGATCATTCAGGTCCATAAGGGAAGAGGAGGCATCTGCACTTGTCAAAGATATCTCCTCTAATGAAGGCTCAATCACGAATGTCAGTGAGAAAATATTCACCATGATAGCTACAGTAACTGCAAGAGCCGCCTTCGGTAAGAAGTCTAGAGATCAAGAAGCTTTCCTATCTACTATGGACGAGATCGTGAAGCTGATGGCAGGTTTCTCACTCGTTGATCTTTTTCCTTCACTCAAATTTCTTCGAGCGATTACAGGGATGAATGCTAAACTTGAAAGGATCCATAGAACGAATGATGAAATAATGGAAAACATCATCAGGGATCACAGAGAAAGAAAAGCAAGAAATGAAAATATTGAGGAGAATCTGCTTGATGTTCTTCTAAAGATTCAGCAGGAGCAAGATACAGAACATCCCTTAACTCACGATCACGTCAAAGCCGTCGTTCTGGTGAGTAGCATGTGTTAGAATTTTATCGTTATAAGCTTTTCATTCATATAATAATTTCATGAAAAGTGAACAGCTATATATAACATTCAGGTTAATGGCCCAATCATCTTAGTAATCTCGTTCGGATAATTAGGCTATGCATACCTCACGTTTATGTAGTACATATGGTTATCCACACCTTGTTAAAATTCGTTAATGATTGATAGGTACTTCTCTCCACTTTGGTATAATTATTAGAATAAACTGACTCTAATCTACAAAAGTTTATACCTTGTTAGACGTCATAATATACTAACTGAATTGAATGTCTAGAGAATTAGTGTCACGATTATTAATATGGATTTTTAAAACTTCATAGGAGCCAAATGGTTTAGTTATATTTAAAGAACTAAATCGAAGGGTTCAAATTTTCCTAGTTTACTATTACTTGCCCCGTACAATGACCACCAACATAGATAATTACTGCTGGAGTGGCTCACCTTAAATATCGGTTTTCAAAGTGAGCATTTAATATATCAATTCATATGATGTAGCAATGTTATCCTATAAATTTTCAGGACGTATTCATTGGTGGAGCTGAGACAGCACCAACTACCATAGAGTGGGCAATGGCAGAATTGATAAAGAACCCAAAGAAGTTGGAGAGGGCACAAGCTGAGGTGAGACAGATCTACAATGAAAAAGGGTATGTGGATGAAAGTGAGCTTCATCAACTGAACTACATGACCGCAATTGTGAAAGAAACCTTGAGGCTACACCCACCTGGGCCACTGTTATTTCCAAGGGAAAACACTGAGAGTTTTGTGATCAATGGATATGAGATACCAAAAAGGTCCAGAATCATGGTCAATGGATGGGCGATAGCAAGGGATCCCAGCTTTTGGGATGAAGCTGAAACGTTCAAGCCCGAGAGATTTTTGGATAGTTCAATAGATTTCAGAGGAACAAACTTTGATTATATACCATTTGGGGCTGGAAGGAGAGTATGTCCTGGAATTAACTTTGGTATATCCTCCATTGAACTTCCTCTTGCTAGTTTGCTTTATCATTTTGATTGGAAGTTGCCAAATGGAATGACTCATGAAGAGTTTGACATGTCTGAGAAGTTTGGTGCCAGTGTAAGAAGGAAGAAGAATCTCTGTATAATCCCACTGGTTTATCGACCATAGTTGTATAATTGCCTCAATCATATGTCACACGTCAGTCTGAATAAAAGTACTTAGGCAACTTGTTCTGCTTTTATCGTTTTGTTCTGGTTGCTGTAAGACTTTTTTGTTTTTGGTGAACTGGTTGTTGTAAGACTTTATTGATGGCTTAAAATAAGAGTTTTCACAAGTATGAATTTTTATGTCATCTCTTATGAGTAGATTGATTATTTTAGCATTTTCACAAAAGACCCATCATCCAACATACACGAGATGGACATCTCAGTTCTTATTCCCCTTAGTTCAGCTACAGCAAGAGGGACAAATATGAAAACTAAGATGCAGAGCATTTTCATCCTTATTCCATCTCTATCTCATCCGAACATCTCAGTGCCATGTTTCGCCAAGGCATCTTAAATTTCTTAATCAGCAGCAAAACAAATATAAATAAGCGACAAGACTAATCAGATATATAATCCAAGACTTTTTAGAGTGTGTTTGCTATAAATCTTATAGTGACAATGGTGCAGCTGAAGTAATAAACTCGAACCTCTGTTCCTCTGTAGAATCTGAAGATTGGGACCACATGAATGTGCAGACTATGGCACATCGATTTTAGATTCTCATAATTGACTTGAAGAAACTTTGCATTTGGGCACACCTTAGCAATTTGATATATTTGAAACAAATAAAGAAATTGCAAATTATAGATTCTATAATCTCATTGAACTAAGGTTTTCCTCAAAATTGGTATTTGTTTTTTGGATTAAGCAACAGAACAATACCTTGGATGCAGAGACAAAATGGAAAAATTTGAGGAGAATAAAATCAACAAAAATCAAATGGATGGGGAAAAATTTGAACTGGACAATGAAAATTAATGAAAACTTCAAAAAATTTGAGAAGAAATAGTAGAAGGCGGAGACAATCTCGAATGCAAGGAGGAATCCCAACCTGGGATATCGAAGTAATTGAAAATTGCCTTGATTGATTATACACCAAGCCCTTCATGCTGATGATTGAGAAACAGCACAGGGACCTTCTCCCTGTCGAACGAGCAATGAAGAGCACGAGGACCTTCGTCTGCGATCTGTGTTAGCGTGCCCACTGCTTTTGCGTTTCTGTGCTGGATCTTCTTCTTTTGTAAAAAAAAAAAAATGTTGAGTCAGCTAATTTTAATCTTCATGTCATGCCAACTAATACATCTGTTTACCATATCAGCATAAATAAACTGGAGTTAACGCCATGTAAGAGCCTGAAGGATTTTTTTTTTAACATTTATTGTGAGGATTAACTCTTTAACGGTAAGAAATTATAGGGATTGATTTAAAAATATTGAAACTATAAGGAGTGAATTGAAAATTGAGTGAAACTACGAGGATATAAGGATTGAATTGAAAACTAAGTGAAAATATGAGGGTGAAAAGATTAATTTTCCTGTTAATTTAATTAACTAGGCCTAACATACATGTGCACCCTCCAATAATGAACGAGGAGTAAATCAAACTTTGACTAACCATCAACGTTAGTGCTCACTTTCCTTGTTGATCATTGATGATATTTCCGAGCAACCTATCAATCTCTTTGTGCACCTTGGCAACTTTAGATTGGGTCCTCACCATATTAAGGAATTCAAGTGAATGATAGAGATTTGAAACGGTGAAACCACTTAGTAACGCCACTGTATACACCAATGTGGAGGATCTATCCAATGTTCTTTATCTTTTTACCAAAGGAAGCTCATGCAACGATAGGATTCATGAGTGGGGAAATGATCTTACTAAGATTGATGATGGAACCTGCCTATTCACCTATCAAGTTCACTATTTCTAATATCTATGCTTCCCTTGTTTCTCTAAATGATTGGGCCCTCTTCATAGACAAAAGCTCCAAAGTTTAGTAGTTTCCATATAGACCAAAACACCAGGTCTATGCTATTGTAGCAGAAGACCTCACTGACAAGAATTTTGGGTCTGTTAGTGAATACTTGATCAAGTGTTTTGGTAATCTGTTTGACTATTTCTATAGAGGTGATCACGATATTGGATGTTCCTTCAAGTTGAAGATGCATCAAGAGACCATACTTGTTTGCAAGGTCTTTCTTAGGCGTCGATGGGGCTGTGACCCTACAAGTTGATGAAGGTTTTGTACTAGAGGTAACTTGGTGATCCTGGAGGTAAAGGTTTGGAGGTTTTCTTGGATTTTGATAGCATGTGTGTTAACAATATCTCATTTATTGTGCTAGATTTGTATATATATCTTTGTATTCATTAGGAAATATTCTGTATTTATTAGACGCATTTTATATTTATTAGACGCACTATTTCTTTTGTCTATATATTGTAAGCTCTTCAGATTCATATATACGGAAAAATCTCAAATTCCTTCTTTCCTCTTTCATGGTACCAGAGCCATAGTATTTTTTATTATTTTTTTTCCACATAAAAACACTCAGAATTTTGCCTCTTTGCCGTCACTGTTCACGTTGATAAGATCTTCGCCTCTACCTTCCTCCTTTGCCTCCATGTGCCAACCTACCGTGTTGGGCTCCTCCACATTGGTTGGTCCACCAAGTCTGGCGGCCTAGCTCCACTAGATGCGCTCCCACGTGCTGCGCGTGGTTCCCTAACAGTGTCTCTTCCATCGGCGCATGAAGGCACGTGATGCCGTCTTTCCTAGCACCGTTTGAATTTTAGCTTTCATCTCTCTACCGCCGTCTTATTCCTGGGTTCCATTTGTTGTTACAGTGCTTCCGTGAATTTTCCCAGATTTTCCAGATTTTTTGCACCTCTTTTTACCTTGTATGGAGAAATTAGACGTTACTTAGCCTATCTCCGTTCTTCTCAATGGGTCCAACTATCGTTTATGGTTGGAGAGTATACGTGGCTTTTTAAAGGGAAGAAAACTCTGGCGCTACGTTACAGGTGACATTACTTTTTCTACTTGAGAAGCTGCTGAATCTAATTTAAAATATACTAAGCGACTGGATGAATGAGATAGCAAAAAAAAATTAGATTATTACTTAGTTTTGGAATACCTATACTCCCAGTATTCATCAACAATTTGGCTGTTTTGACACCACCAAAGAGGTATGGGACCACCTTGCTAGTTGCTACACTTCTTTTGATTTATCTAACCAATTTCAGCAACAGAAGAACCTTAGAGTTCTTAAACAGGAAAAAGGTCAACCATTGTTTGAGTTTCTTGCCAAGATTGAATCCATCTAGGATCAATTGGCCTACTCTGAGCCCATATTCGAGTGTGAGGAAGAAGTTCAAGCTTTCTTTAAGTACAGAGATCAGTTTCATCTCATTCAGTTCTTGTTGGCTCTTATTGATGACTTTGAGCTTGTTCGGGCTTCTTTGCTGCACCAAAGCTCACTGCCAACACTTGTAGATGCTTTTCCTCTTCGATCCGAGGAAACCCGTTTGGGCTTGCTTCAGCAGACCCCTGAGATGGCCTTTGCTACTTCTGGAAGAAATTCTATGCACGCCTTTGATTAGTGCCCATTTATTGAGTATCGAACCTGCCAAAAGAAGGATCATATTGCTGTACACTGTCCAACTTTGTTCTACCGATACTGCAAGAAAACCAGGCATCTTATTGATCAATATCCTACTCGTCCTCCTAGATCTGACTATGGGAAATCAACTAGATCTGGTTCTTCTTTCTCTAAGCCTGCTTTATCTGCTACCAATGATACATCTACTGCTGCATCTGATCCGGGATCCTCTATTGCTGACATTAAGGCCTTCCTTCTCAAACTTCTCTCCGGTACCGCTAGCCCACCTACCGCTTTAGTTAGTCCCTCAGGTACATCTTCTTGGTTCTTTGATTTTGCTTGTTGCAACCATATGATTGGTCAGAAAAATCATTTCTCTTCTCTGTCACCAAATACTACTACTTAATCTATACACACTACTGATAACTCTCAAATGCCAGTTAGTGATATTAGTACTATTTCCTTATCTTCTTTATCCCTTAATGACACTTATTTTGTCCCTGCCATTAGCTTTAACCTTATTTTTGTTGGACAACTTGTTGATATGGGCTATAACGTATTATTTAACAAACGTAGTTGTACTATGTTTGATTCTCAGACAAGATAGATTGTCGGGACTGGGCATAAGGTTGGGCGTATGTTTGAGCTTAACTCAATGCATCTTCCTGAATTTACTTCTTTTAGATTGTGTGTTACTTCTATAACCTCATCTTCTGAATTATGGCATCGTCATCTTGCTCATTCTTCCTTAACTGCGTTATGTCCTTTACTTTCTAATGGTCTTTTAGGTCATGTTGATGTTCAGTCTTTGGATTGTATCTCTTGTCAAACTGATAAACAGCCTGCTTTATCATTTAATAAAATGACTTAGTTGCAAGTTCACCTTTTGATTTAGTTCATTCTGACATTTGGGGCCCAGCACCTATTCCTTCTATGGGAGGATCACGATATTTTGTGATTTTTGTTGATGATTTCTCCCATTTTACTTGGCTTTATATGATAAAAAATCGATCTAAGCTGCTGCTATCTATATTAAATTTGTCACTATGATTCACACATAATTCTCAAAATTTATCAAAGTTTTTCGTTGTGATAATGCTTTGGAATATCATGATTCTAAATTAATCAGTTTTCTTGACACTCAGTGCACCATTTCTCAGTACTCATGTCCCAATACCTCTAAGCAAAATGGTCAGGCTGAACGAAGACACTGTCACAGTCTAAATACTATCAGAGCCTTGCTTATTTCATCTTCCTGTCCTGAACATTTCTGGGGAGAAGCAGCTTTGACTGTTGTATATTGTATCAATAGAGTCCCTACTCCTATTCTGGGTAATATTTCTCCTTTTGAACGTCTTCATGGTATCCCTCCTAATTACAGTCTTCTCAAAGTTTTTGCTTGTGTTTGTTTTGTTCTTCTTCCTTCTCATTAGACTACTAAACTACAAGCTCGTGCTCGTATCAATTGTTTCCTTGGTTATGATTCTAAGCATAAGGGTTATCATTGTTGGGACACCCTCTCTCAATGTATCCGTATTTCTCGTCATGTTGTTTTTTGGGAACATATTCTGTTTTCATCTTTGACTAACCTTTCCTCTATTTCTCCTCCTACACCTTCTATTTTTACAGATACTTCTGTTGATCTTTTTCCCAGTGACTCAGGTATTGCTTCTTCTACTGAGCTTAATTTTACGTCTGACTCTGTGCTCACTTCAGATGATCCTCCTATCTTTGAACTACCAGCACAAGATACTAAGTCTGAATCATCCGACCACCTTCGATCCACCCGTGTAAAATGTCCTCCTCCTTACCTTAGTGACTATTGTTGTTTTTCCACCATCCTTCAGTTTCAGGAACCTCAATCCTTTAAAGAAGCCTCCCGTGATCCCCTCTGGCAGTAAGCTATGAATGATTAATTGCAGGCCTTGGAGAAAATGCACACTTAGGATCTTGTTGATCTTCCTCCTGGAAAGACTTTAGTTGGATGTAGATAGATCTATAAGAATAAGACTGATTCAGATGGTTCTTTGAAACAATGTAAGGCCCGCTTGGTGGCCCAAGGTTTCACACAGGAGTATGGTATTGATTATGAAGAGACATTTGCTCATGTTGCTCGAATTACCTCTATCCACAGTCTTCTTGCTATTGTTGCTATTAAACATTGGTCTCTTCATCAGATGAATGTTAAAAATGCCTTTATAAATGGAGATTTAGAGGAAGAAGTTTACATGAAGCCTCCTCCTGGGTATCTCCGTCAAGCTTTGTATGGTCTTAAACAGGCACCTCGTGCCTGGTTTGCTAAGTTTAGCACAACTATGAGTCAATTAGGTTTTACTTGTAGCTCGTATGATTCTGCACTATTTCTTCGAAGAACAGCTCAGGGTCTTATTTTACTCCTCTTGTATATTGATTACATGATTATCACAGGTAGTGATGTCACGGGTGTTCAAAAACTCAAGACTTACTTGGGAAGGCAGTTTGAAATGGAGGATCTTGGCCGACTAAGCTACTTTCTTGGTCTTGAGGTACATCATGGGTAGGACGGCATTTCTCTTTCTCAGGTTAAATATGCAATTGATTTGATATCTCAAGCACATCTCTCTAATGAGGAGGTTGAAAATACTCCTATTGAGTTAAATGTTCACTTTACACCCACTGATGGCACTTTATTGGAGAATCCCACTCGTTTTCGCTAACTAGTTGGAGGACTTATCTATCTTACAGTGACTCATTCGGATATTGCCTATGTAATTCATATTGTCAGTCAGTTTATGTCTGCACCTCGGACTATCCACTATGCAGCTATTCTTAGGATTATTCGATATGCCAAAGGCACATTGTATCATGGCCTTCACTTCTCTGCTGGTTCTTCTCTTGCTCTCCGGGCCTACTTTGATGCTGATTAGGCCGGTGATCATGCTAATGATGGTCTACCACTGGCTTCTGTATTTTCCTTGATACTTCCCTTACCTATTAGAGAACTAAGAAGCAAACATTAGCCTCTCGTTCTAGTGCTGAATCAGAATATCGTGCAATAGCTGACACGACCTCTGAGGTTCTCTAGCTTCATTGGTTATTTGATGAGATTGGGGCATTACAAGCATCATCCACAAATATCTATTGTGACAGTCAAGCTGCCATTAGGATTGCCCACAATGACGTGTTCCATGAGTGAACCAAATATATTGAGATTGATTGTCATTTTACTCGACAACATGTTGTTCGTGGCACTATTTGGCTTGTTCCTATTCTAACAAAGCACCAGCTGGCTAATGTTTGCTTTCAGTTTCTAATAGACAAACTCAAGTTGCTTCCTGTTAAGTCATATTGAGTTTGAGCGGGGATGTTAATACTATCTCATTTATTGTGCTAGATTTGCATATATATCTTTGTATTCATTAGGAAATATTTTGTATTTATTAGATGTATTTTTTATTTATTAGATACGTTATTTCTTTTGTCTATATATTGTAAGCTCTTTAGATTAATATACATGGCAAATTCTCAAATTCCTTCTTTCCTCTTTCAATGTGTATCAGAAGGAGGAAGTAGAAGAAGGGCAAAAGGATCAAGTATGGGCTATCTCCAAGGCCGCCCACCTAAACAAACACAAAAAAAAAACCCTTTATTCCCCCTTGTAAGGGAACGTTTGGTCCCCCAAAAAACCTTCCTGTATTATGTATTAATAATATAAGATGAGTTATAATACCTTGCATCATGAAAGGCCTGATGTTATTTCTATGATCAGCGATCCTAAAATACACAGTATCCACTACAACTCCATGCATCATCACATCATCAATGGATGATTCTAAATATCACAACAAACTATAACAAAACATTTATCTATATATGTAATGTACATGTATTATCCTATGTTTTGCTATCTTTATTTTTTTCCTTAAAATTAATATATTAGATAATATGTGGTTCCACTTGTATATTTTTTTATTTTTTAAATATTATATAATTATACATGATTGATTATTTGATACTCACTTTTAAGTGATAAAATTATTTTTAAAAACATTAATTGTGATAACAATTAACAAATTAAATTAATACTTATTCCAGTCTAAAATATAAGTTCTCTTTTATAATATTTTTTTTTAAATATAAGTCCAATTTAAGTAAAATTAAAAGTATTAATTATTTTTTTCTTAATTTACCCTCTTTTTAATTAACTTATGAAAGATAAAATTACCTTAGAAATTATCTTTATTAAGGGTAATGTTAGAAAATAATATAAATTTTTTATAAATTTAATTAGTTTAACTCCATTTTTTCATTTTTACTTAATCTGTGTGTAGTTAGTTAAATAGAATTTATATTTTAGACTAGTAGAATATAATATGTATATATATATATATATGAATTAATATTTAAAAACTTGGGCCCTGACTTTAAATGCTGGCTCCATCCCTGCTCCACGGTTACTTGTTAAGGACATGGGAATCAAAGTGTTGCATGGATTGAAGTCATGTTCTGCATTCTATAGTTGACACCGAGGTGGCCTGGTTCTCTTGTTGAATTCTTGATATTTCTAATCCTATATTTTTCTTTAAATATTGGATTTTGCTGGGTAGTATGAAAATTGATAGAAAGAAATAATAAGCCGAGCAGCCAAGTTATGTTATATATATATATATATATTGATATTCTTTTTATTATTAAATAAGTTTTTTTATCACAAAATATGCCTTGTTTGTTAACCAACAAATATTACCTTGTTTGTTAAAACGATTTACTTTAAATTTTCAAGTCACATCACTTTGAAAAGGCTAGTTCTTTTTTTAATGAAGAAAAAGAGACTAGTTCCTTTTGGCAGTGAAAAGACTAACTAATTTTAAAAGGAACACCTACACCAATGGGTCAAAATACAGGAAATATTGGTAATTTGTGACCTATATACGCTCAATCTTTTTTATTTTTCAATGTTAGTCTCCGTACTCTATATTTATTTCTTCATAATAGCATGGTTTATTAAGAAATTAATTTGTTTTATTTAAATCAATGGTCTATAATTTTTTTATTAAGGTTTTATTCTTTGCATCAATTACTTTCCCTTCACTTGGATGAAAAGATAAGGTTGGGGAAGAGAAAAGTGAAATCCATTCAATAAGGCAAAAGCCCAAAGTACAAAATTAAAAGTACCTTATTCAAGTGGATATAAAAATGCATTCAACTGGAATATATTGTATTGAGTTTAAATGGATTAAGGCCTATACTAAGTGAGGCCCATTTGGTGTTTGGGCCTATTTAACCCACACTTGTATTTATTTTACATTTGAAAAGAAAATTATATTTTATCCTTTGACTTTATGAATAATTTGCTCAACAATTAACTAACATAGAATTAGACAATATTTCAAGACAGATGTCTCACTTCAAAATGATGGGACTGCTCATTACTGCATATTTGGTGCTGAACAACTCTTCTGGCATGAACTACATCCTCTTTTATGGAAGTCACATGCAGACCAAATTGAATCACACGGATGTTAATTATATGACACTTGAACCACAGAACTTTGTGAGTGGCTTTTCTGCAGAACAAATCATCTGCAGAGTTGTGTTTATAATTTTCACTCTATATATATGGATAGCTCTATACAAATGGAGAGAGAATGAAATATTTTAGTTTCAAATATAAATCTAAACATGGGGATTTTAGTTTGATCTACAGATAATATGTGGAGATTGATATGTAGAGAAGATGAATCCAAAACTTTCTTTATAAATTAACAATGGATCTCACAAGTTGAATTAACTGACTCAGCACACTTCGTCCTTGAACTTTAAATAATTCCTGTTCTGCAACCACACAAATGACTCCCTTTAGTGCTAAGAACAATATTTTAACAATCTCAAAACAACATTCTTTGTCCACATCTACGAAAACATCCCACCTGCGGTATTCAACATTCAATTCCTTACAAAATCTTATGTTTTGAGGTAAATGGAAGTTGAAAATTGAAGGTGAAGATGAAGAAGAGACATGTATATACTTGTGAATTAGTTGGATAAGGTCGTTCTGACTGCCCCAAACATTAAAGAAATAATCAATAATGCAAGTGAGCAATGCATTCTTGGCCCATGATAGGCATATGCCACTTTTGGTCTCGGAAATTCTAGATCGTTCATTCCACTTTCCTTAAACTGCCTGATTAATAATTAATTTTGATGGGACAATTAATTAATGGTTCGCAAAAAAATATAACAAAATTTAATAAAAAATAGACACTCACTTTTCTTGATGACATTTTTTTTTGGCCTGATTCTTGATGACTGAAATAACTTGATCACATTAGAAGTAAATAGAATATACGTAAATTTGATTACCAAAAAAAAGAAAGAAAGAAAGAATGTACATAAACTTGTCAAGAATGCAAATGATATTTTAAAGATGTATTGGGCCTTGCGGCTGAAAAAGACATTTTCGGCTTTTTTCACAAAAGAATGACTTATTGGGCCTTAAGGATTTGGAAAAAAAAAACTTGCTTTTTGGTGGAGATGCTTAGACGATACTGACAGTAGAATACATGGGTGAAAGCTTGGCTCCATAAGTAGCTAGAAGAGTAAATAGTAAGACATTCTATCACATTAGGCGGACACCCATATTAAATGGTTTTCTTATTTAATGCTGGTTAAAAAATAATAAAGAAAAGCCTACATCCCATCTTCAAGAAGCAAAAAGCTTTTTAATATAAATTTATATAAGTTTTAGTAAGTTCGGAAAAACATCAAAGAAGAAAATTAACTAGATCGACTGGCAAAACTGCTAATAAATTGCAGTTTTGTATACCGAATTTGGGACATGTTTGCTATACTTTTTTTAAAAAAGAAAAATCTCAAGAAACTTTCAATAACCAAAAATCCGTCCCATAAGCTTATTTGTGGCAAAATCATTTAAGTGGGATCCACTAATTTCGAAATAAAAAATGATTCAAACATTATGCCCAAAACGATAAAACACATAACTCAATACAAGCTAAATATCTCAAATAATAATACTATTCACAAACCAAATACATCAAATCCACTTCCTATGCAAATTATAGAGTATATAGATATATATACAGATCAGATTTGGGTTCTTGAAATATATATATATATATATATTCACCTGTTATATTGCTCAAACTCTTCACGGAATACCAAGTGGCAGCGATTGAAGTCTTCCACTACTAACTCCTGGAATTCCTTATTTGCAAGGTTCAAACAACTGAGGAAAGATGAGCCAGTTAATAACAAGTGAAAATTTGTACTAATTTTTTAATTAACTTCTTGCTATGAAAGAGAACAGAGAGAAAGACCTTTTAAAAGAAAAGTACCTATAAGAAGTTTTCTAAATTCTCTTCAGAGCAACCTTGTGATTCTCAATAGTTCTCCGGTTTAATATACGATCCAAATAAGTGTGATGAGGATACTGCACAGCAAAACGTATCTAACACACTTCAGAATTATATATAGAGCATAAGCCTTGATACTTTAATGTAATTGATATGATTTTTTCACAAACACATGTTGATTCTCAAATCAAATCATATTTTTTCACAAATATATATAATTTTAATTTTCATATTTATCATTATCACACCCGGAGATATAACGCGGACGGCGCGGGATATGAAATAAAAAATAGAGAGATCGGCCCAGGTGACGGGGGCCGATTTCGGAGGAGTCGCCGCTAAAATTTTAAGGGAAATTTTGAAAAATCGAAATAAAAGGACAAGGATGGTCTACGAATCAGAGTTGGGTTCGGAAGTACGATTAGGAGTGGGGAAGGTGTTAGACACACCTACAACACCCGTTCCTAAGAACGGTTACCTTAGGTTGATCATGCAATTTTTATAGCTCTTAAAAATTATTTTGGTTGCCCTTTAACCATTCACATGCAAAAATAAATATAAAAATAAGAGAATATGTAAAAAAATGAAAATGAAAGTAAAATGAAAATATGAGAAATAGGGAAAAATAAGAGGTAAATATTATTTATTTACAAGAGTGGACTTGACCCAGAATTAGAGTCTGGGGTCTATGTACCTTGCGATAGGGATTAAAGTCGACGTAGTTCGGGGTAAAAATGCGTGTCACTGGATTAATTTTTTTTATTATACATATTCTTTGAAAAGAAAGGTTTATAGAAAATAATTTGTCTTCCCACAAAGAAAACAATTTTTAGATTTGGTTGGCGTGTTTTAACTTGTAAAAGACAGATTAACTCCCCTTATTTACTCTTTTTAATTTTTTATATTTTTTTTGTTTAATCAATTCCCAAAAAAGAATATATGTTTTTGCTCAATTTAGAAAATATGATTAAAATTATATGTGATTTTGAACATTTTATCTTGATTTAAAAAGGAAACATTTGAAAACAATCTTATTTTTATAAAATAAAACCAATTGGCTTACGTGGTGACTTTATCACTCACAACATACCCATTGATACCAAAATGTTCATGGTGGTACCACTCAAGACAAAAGGCATAAAGAAGGTTAGAAAGATAACAAATAATTTTTTTTGTACAAATTATTTTTTATTTTCTTTTTATTATAAAAATAGAAATAAATAAGATCCTTTTTAACACATTTATTTATAAAAAAAATTCCAAAAATGTGATCACAACGTACGTTCTGAAAAATAATAATCAGCATGTGTGGTAACTTTATCACTCACAAGTTACTAATTTACGCTTACATGCTCACGGTGTTACCACTCGGAGTAGAAAATACCAGAAGGAAAGTTTTAAATGAAAATCAAACAGTATATATGGTGACTTGATCACTCATAATTTACTGATTTATGCTTACATGCTCACAGTGTTACCACTTGGAGCAAAAGGCAAAAAGAAAACGTTGGAAGGAAGATACAATTTTTAGACAAATTATTTTTTTTTCTTTTTATTATAAAATTGAGATAAAATAGGATCCTTTTACACATATTTACTTATTTAAAGAAATATATAAAAAAATGCAAAATGTGATTATTATATATATTAAGAGAAATAATCAACATATGTGGTGATTTTATCACTCACAAATTACTGACTAATACCTAAATAACCACGGTGTTACCATTCGAGGCAAATAAAGAATAAGAGCTTGAATGAAAAAAAAATCATCTTTATTATTATTATTTTTTTATTTTTTTATTTTTATAAAATAAAAAGGCAATTAGAGATAAAAGAATGAATAAAAATTGGAGGAAAATAAATAATTTTGATGTGAATTATTTTTATAAAATGGAAATAAATAAGATCACTAAGAAGAAAGCGATGAGAAGAATTTAGAATATATTTCTAGAAATAATCAACAAACATGGCGATTTTGTCACTCACAAATTGTTGATTAACACTTAAACCTCCACGGCGTTACCACTCATGGTAAATAAGTAGGGAAAGTAAAAACTTGGAGGGACATGAATAATCCTTGTACAAATTATTTTTATTTCTTTATTTCAAATACAATGAAAAGTGCAATTAGAAAATAAAAAAATTTTTTAGTTACTTATTTAAAGAGATGCACCTAGAAAACCTCTTTTTATTAAAAAAAATATTTGGAAAAGAGATTTAAGATAAAGTTAATACATTCAAGATATATTATTTATCTATTTATTTTAAGATTATTTATATTACTCTTTATTTATAAATTATTTGCATTTCCTTATTAAATATAAAATAAATAATTAAAGATCGTTCTCAAAACTTGGAAGAAAGAAAAAAAAAAGTTTAAGGTAACACTTTTACCTATGTTTTTATTTTCGAAAGTTAATTTTCAAATAAAACCAAACAGTATATATTGTGATTTGGTCACTCATAATTTACTGATTGGTGTCCAAACACTCACGACATTATTACTCAAAAGATAAGGGCAAGAGAAAAGTTGCAGCAAAGGTTTTTTCTTTATTTCAATTATTTATCATCTTTTTTATTATTTTTTTTATATTAAAAAAACATTTGAACTCAAAACATTTAAAAGTTAACCAATACAAGTACTATGGTAACTTCTTACTCATGATACTCTTGACAACCACTTTATATGCATATAGAGACTTAGTCCCTCGTGGTAAACTCGGAAAATGATAATACTAGCGAATAACTATAAATAAATGAGAATCATCTTTAAAAAAAAGACAACGTGGGTGAGGATCATGTGTGTGGCATATATAGCGGTTGAGATAAATGGGACCTATGACTCCAATTTCATCTAACAAGTGGATAAACCATGGGGTAGTTTGGACCTAATAACCATGGAAATAACACAAATTCATGCTAGTTTGAATCATTTCCCATGCTAAAGTCTCTTCTCGACATTTGGGTTAGCCAACAAATTTTTACTTAAAAAAAGAAGAAGAATTCATATGATAACTTTCATGTTCAAACTAGATCTTGCAATTGTAACTATCAAGCATGAGATTCCCTAGCTAAACCATAATCATATTACAACATTTTGGATCAGGCACATAAAGTACACACTTAACCATCTATCTCCCACGGTTTACATGAGAAATCAAGGTCATGTGTTCTATTTGTAAATCCAATCAACTCTTAGAGAAGGATATGAGCAAATAATTCATTTACAAACTGAAAACAGCAACCATATGAATGTATCTAGCATAAAATATTTCATATGAGAAAACAGGAACATGTGAGGATTCTTTAGGCTTAAACCATTTAGTGTGAGCCCTTCAAAACCTAAGCCAGACATCCATGGGCAGTAAGATAAAACTAGATTTTTCTCATGGAAAACATATTCACATGGTCAGCTTTAAACCCAAAATCAAACAACACCATGAAGCAATCAACACAAGGTCCCTTTTATTTATTTTTTTCCATAATGGAAGATATAGTAATATAACAAGTTTAAACTGTAGTCTATACAGAGAGCAAACTATAAATATATGACCATGTTCCTTAAACTCAAACCCAGATCTGTTTGTCACAGGAAAGCAGCAATTTCTGTCAAATACATGGCTGCATAGATTCAAAGTTGCAAATCATACATTTGCCTCTTACTAAGATAGGAAGCTACAAGATTACCCAAAACCAATTGCTAAACATTCAGAATTCTTTACAGTAAAATCTACATATAGACATTTGGAACTAATTCACTATAAATTGGTCCATCCGTTTCCTATTGTGCAGAACCGAGCTTACTACCTTAGCCTTGAATCTACTGCAAAAAGAAGAAAACAGAGCAAAAAGAACAAACAGTTCCTATGGACATAAATCTGAACAAGCACATGATTAGAACTCAATTCATGTGAACATTATCATCAACACAAACTCCCAGCTTATAAATAAGCAAGGAGACGCAGTGATTATATCACATAGCTAACATGAATCAAATGAGTAAAATGTATTCCTAGTCATTGTTTTCCAGAAAAACAGAGCAAGCAAAGCTAGAAGGAACAAACAAAAGATAAAGAAGCCTAGCATCCGTCCTTGTCAATTTAACAAGATAACAACAACAAAAATAGTCTCTAGACTCAGTGATTCACACAATGGAGTATTCATGATAGAATGAGAAAATTTATACCAAGTTACTGTCTACATAGATTGCAACCTCCTCGGATTTGGGGGTCCTCCTCTTCGTTCTCTTTCTTGGTTTCTCTTTGCTCCTTCCTCTTTTCCTTGTCCTCCAAATTCCTTCTGAGCAACCTCCTGGAAGTTCTCGGCCTCCTCTGTTTCCTTCCTTAACTTCTCTTAGTTTTTTTTTTCTCTCGCCTTCAGAATCCTCTTTCTTTGCCTCTGAAATTTTGGCCTCTAGGTTTTCCCTCTCTGTCTCGGTTTCTAGGGTTTCTTTTTGGAACCTTCGAAGTTTCCCCATGCAATTGCCCTCCCTCGGCTCTTACAGAGTTTCCGTGAGTGATCTTCCTCCCCAAACCGAACGCGTGGCTGCTTTTTTTGGTCCCATTTTAGGTGCCCTCTCCTTCCGTCTTTTTTCTATCGCCAAATCATGCTCGCCGAACGCTGTCTCCTTCCCACTACTCTGTTGTACTGAGTACGGAGTAGTGGAGGGGGGCAATTTGTCGTTTCTGCACCTTTGAGCTTTCTCCCTCTCGCAATCTCACTCACTCTCTCTCTTTTTTCTCTGCGGTCCCAACTTGTGCTCACCCTCAAATGCTTCTTGCCTCCATTACTCTGCTGTAACAGAGTACGAAGTAGTGGATGAATTCCTTCGTCGCTTCTGGCCTACGCTCTTCTCTCTATTTTTTTCTCTGCTCTCGCGGCTTTCTTCTCCTCTCTTTGTCCTCTGCTCCAAGCTCTCACGAACCTGAGCCTCTTCTCAGAGGCTTCCCCCTGTGCCCTTCACCCGAGCCCTGAGGGCTCCCTCTGATTTGCCTCCTGCAGCTCTCTCTCTTCACTCTGCACTTGACTCCACTAAGCCCTAAAGGGCTCCCTCGGATTTGCCTCCACCGAGCCCTAAAGGGCTCCCTCGGTACTTTAGGGCTCGCCCTTAGCCCAGTCCACTAGCCCTCAATTAGGCTCGTGACACATTGGGCTAAATGATTTCAGCCCAATGTGGTCTTCCCTTCTTTTTTTTTTTTAATGAAAGACTTCGGTTTATTATATATTTTCTTTATGAAAGGCTTCGGTTTCTTTTTTTTTTTTTTATTTATTTTTTTTTTGAAAGGCTTTGGTTTTAAAATTTTTTTCTTCTCTCTTTTTTTTTAAAGAAAGAATTTTTCTTAATTTTTATTTTCTTTATTTGAGATTTCAGGTATCGAATTCTAGAAGGAGTTGGATCTATAATTATTAATTCCCCTACTTAGAAGAGCATTTTTGTTTTATAATTCTCTCTTTTTTTATTTATCATTATTACTATTATTATTATTATTATTATTATTATTATTATTATTTCTTTATAAAAATACCCGGACAAAATGGGGTGTTCACAATCATCATATTAAATTTAAGAAAATAAAATAATATATAAGAAAATAAATATTATTTGAAATATGTGGAGTCAAATCCTTTATAGTTAGCATAATGATGTAGATGCTTGAAATCGCAACACGTGCTTTCGACTCTACTTGATAAGGTTCACACAACATGGACTTCTATAGATCTCACCATAAACCTAAATAATGCACGAAGACTCCATGACACTCCTCGTGCTCCCCCAAGCCTTTGTCAGCCGTGTGGTGCACGAGGATGCACTTTTGCAATTGGACGTAGTGCATGCTGTGGACGCAGGGGCGAGTGCCCATGGGCTAAATGACCTCTCTTGCTTTGTGCTATCCTCAGACGCTGCACGAGCAATGCGCAACATCGGAAAGGATTGCTACCTGGTTGATCCTGCCAGTGATCATATGCTTGTATGTGTACATATATAGATAAAGTGTATGGAGTGTCCTCATGTGTGGCATGTGTGGAGCAATCTCAGCTTTCATCAAGGCGGTGACATGGTCGGCGCAGTTGAGAAAGAATGGTGGAGAGAGTGCTCCACACATGGCACACACAATTTTCTTCACGCACCATATATGTATGATTAAAATAAGGATTGAAATGAAGTAATGAAAAAGAAAATAACAAAATAGTTATCTCAGTCTGCATAAATTACACCAAGTGAGACCCACTTTTCTTTCTATCTTTCTTATCACTTGAGAGGAAGTATTCTTCTAAGGGGTCCATTTTGTTGAAGGACAGCTTCCTCATTGTCAATATGATGGATAGGTTTTTGATTGAGTTTTGAGGAAGAGGACAAATATTCTTCATGGAAGGTGGTCCAAGAGTTTAGTTCCTTCAAAACTGAATCATGTGAATGCAAGATTATTTGTGAAGCCATATGTAGCTCCAAAACAGCCTCAACGTCCTTTGAATATCCTTCAAGGGTATTGCAGAATTTGCCTTCTAAAAATTGACTTAGTGCATCTGAATTAAAGACATGAATATCAAATTTATTAGTTCTTTCTTTGATCTACTTCTTCCACCTAGACTTAAAATGATAGAAATGTCATAGAACCTGAAGAAACATCATATCTATTCAGACATAGTAAACAAAATGCCATAGCACATGTTGTTGGATCTAAAATTATATCTTCTTCTTCCTCGGGCCACAATCTGTTCATTGAAAAATTATATATATATATATATATAGTGTGCGTGTGTGTGTGTGATAAATAACATTTGGAATTTTTTGACAACACTTGTTTACTACTTCCAATGAAATGAATGCTTAATTACCTACAAGTTTCATCCAATATGTAACACCCTACAATTTGAAACCTACAAGTCAATACTTGGAACACCCAGAACCACTCAAACCAGACAAAACAGAGCTAGAGCCACGACCTGCTACAGTGCCATTGCAACCTCAAAGAGACAAAATGGTATGGTGCAACGGTCAAACCCTTGGCACCTATGACAGCAACCATATCAGTAAGTTGCTAATTTTTTAGGCGAATTTCCTATGTACATAACTTTGCACTCCAACATTTGATTGACTAGATTCCAACTCCTACAGATTACTCTACACCTAATCTAACTATAAACACCAACCACACTATAAAATATCTCCATATAGGGATGTTGGACATCCGAGACTAAAATGGCTAGCTTTTGGACCAAAACTTGGCACTTGGGCCTCTATGTGTTAAACCAAACCACTAATAATCAAACCAATACCGTATCCAAGTTCCAATTACCTTTAGGATTGAGCTTAAGGTGATGTCTTCCTAAAGAAACCATTCATGTAGAAATTAACCCCCTTGGTGACCGGTGGGTTACATACCTACTTGACCCAACAATTACCTACACCAATCTAAAGCACACTTATATAGCCTTACAACACCAAGCATACGGCATAAATGCAAAGTGACCCACACTAGGGTTGAAGAGCAAATCATATAGCATAACCAACGAGTAGACAAACATGCATGTCATCATCTCATTAAGTTCCCGTACAATCTCATAAACCATAAAGATCTTACACAATAACAAATACCTAGGATAATAACATTATAGGCAACAGACACAACAATGAACTACATGGCACAATAAGTTACATAACCCGAGTATGGAAACTACCAACTACAAGGGTGCCCTTGTGCAATGGAGTAGACTATGACTTCTTTGTCTTCTCCGGGCTAGTGCTAGAGTCTTTACCTAAAATGTTTATCACAAGGGGCGTAAGACAAAGTCCCAGTAACTGAGAAACACAACAACCAACAATACATACATATAAATACATGTAAAGCAATTTTATGCAATGCAATACAATGAATGTCTCCATACGTACACGGCTAAAACCACAAGTTAGTCACCATTAAGGTACACCCAATATATGTGAAAATTATATTTAAGGACTAAAAATTTATAAATTTTAGATCAAAACATCTTTAAAATAATAATTATTTTAAAATACTTAAGTCATTCCTAAATTTTGAAAGACTTACTATTTAATTTAAAAGAAACTTAAAATTATATTATTTCAAATATGATAATGTTTTTTTTTTCTTTTAACTTTCTTGGCCAAATTTAAAACAAAAATTTCAAAACAATTCTTTCAAAATTTAGTGATAATTTTAATTGTTAAAAATCTTTATAATTTTAATTTTACTATAATTAATGATCAATTATAGTAAAATATTCTTGAGCTGACTGCATTCCATTGAAAACAATGCCATTTGGTGTAGGGATCCATTTATATAGAATAGTTTAAATGTCATGTCTAACCATGAATAGTAAAATCTAGTTGCTTCTTAAAATCCATTTTAATGATCTCTATACTTCGAAAGTTTATCTTTGACTATCAGTTGTGATACCTTTAATGCTAAAAAAAAATCTGGTTGCCTTTGAATGATGGCGTTTATAATAAGATTGCATTTGCATCATGTAAAGGAGGGATCTTGGACTAAAGGATATCTTATTGCATGCCTAATTAGTATCCAACTAATTAATTGACTTTTTTTCTGCTTGAATTCAAATTTTCCTCTTTTTTTATAAAGAAAGTTTAGATAAATTAAGTTTCTAGGATCCATGAGGGTCAAGACATAGAATTTTGTTGTCGTTGGCATTATTCTTGTCCTTCTAAATATATGAGAAAATTTGAATTTCATTAATTATAGTAAAATATTCTTGTGCTGACTGTATTCCATTGAAAACAATGCCATTTGGTGTAGGGATCCATTTATATAGAATAGTTTAACTATCATATCTAACCATGAATAGTAAAATCTGGTTGCCTCTTAAAATTCATTTTAATGATCTTCAAAAGTTTTTGTCTTTAACTATCAATTGGGATACCTTTAATACTTAAAAAAAATCTGGTTGCCTTTGAATGATGGCGTTTATAATAAGATTGCATTTGCATCATGTAAAAGAGGGATCTTGGACTAAAGGATATCTTATTGCATGCCTAATTAGTATCCAACTAATTAATTGACTTTTTTCTGTTTGAATTCAAATTTTCGGCTTTTATAAAGAAAGTTTAGGTAAATTAAGTTTCTAGAATCCATGAGGGTCAAGACATAGAATTTTGTTTTTGTTGGCATTATTCTTGTCCTTCTAAATATATGAGAAAATTATGAATCAAAATTTATAAATTTTAGAATGAAACATGTTAAAAAAATAATAATTATTTTAAAATATTAAGTCATAACTAAATCTTGAAAGATTTATTTTTAAATTTTTAAAAAATTAATATTAAATGACTTAAACTTACACCTTTTTAAATGTAAAAATATTTTTTTCACATCTTTGTTGGCCGGCCAATTTAAAAAAAAAATCTTTCAAAATGTAGTAATAACTTTCATTCTTAAAAACATTTTTAAATTTTAAATTTTTAACTTCAAATTAATGAGATTTTAATTCGTAGATCTAATTTTTCATAAATATATTTCCACAATATCTCGACAACATAAGGGAATCAAATAAAAAAAATTATTGCTGAAAAATCGGTGTATTTTAGATGAAAGAAAATAATAAAATAATTATTATTATTATACTCCCTCCGGTCCTATATATGACCTTTTACCTTGATCCTAAATATAAGATCCTTTACAATTTGCGAGATAGTATTTATTATACATTTCTAAAAAAATATCCCTATTTAATGTATCCAAAGAGAAAGAAAAAGAGATTAAATAAAGGTAATTTTAGAAAAATGTTGGGTTTTCAGAGAAATTGAGGTAGTTAATTAGTTTTAATTCCAATTCTTAATTCGCGTGATTCAGTTAAAAGAGTCTGATATTAAGTACAAGAGGTAGTAATATATTTTTCTATTTATATCATTTATGCCAACGTCAAGTGACGCAATCTAATTTTTCGGCCCAAAGTGACGCAAGCTAATTTGATTAACTAATAAATATCCAATTAAGTGAGACGAACTCATCAGTCCGAGCCTTTGTAGACAAACGAAGATCTCCATTCGAAGTTATGAAGCAGGAATTCACTACATATGGAGTACTGCCCTTTCCTATATTTTTGTAGTTTTAAATTTTTAGCTTACTTCAAATCTATCATTGTTTTAGAATTTTAATGCATTATTGATGGTTATTTTCGTCAATACCCTCTTCTTATTTAATTTAATATGGAAGATTTTATATTTACAATCGAAAGAGAGTACTTTATGAGATGCAGGGAATAATAATTGTTAAAAGACGTGGTGGACCCGGAAAATTCTACCTTTTCAAATGCAACTTGTTTTTTTTTTTTTTGGATCAACAAAGATAAGTTAGAGGACAGAAAAATATATACTTATAATTTTGTTTTGTAGGTCCTATGCTTGGACCTGTACAAATATGGGAAAATTATATTTAAGAACTAAAAATTTATAAATTTTAGATTGAAACATCTTTCAAATAATAATTATTTTAAAATACTTAAGTCATTCCTAAATTTTGAAAGACTTACTATTTAATTTAAAAGAAACTTAAAATTATATTATTTCAAATATAATAATATTTTTTTTTAATTTTCTTGGCCAAATTTAGAACAAAAATTTCAAAAAAATTCTTTCAAAATTCAGTGATAATTTTAAGTGTTAAAAATCTTTATAGTTTTTAAATTTTGAACTTCAAATTTATAAAATTTTGAACCGTGGATCTTATTTCTTTTTTTCTAGATATGTTTCCATAATATCTCGACAACAAAAGAAAGTCAAATAAAAAAATTATTGATGAAAAATTAAAAAAATAAATGATAAATACTATTATGTAAAGATAATCATGAATTACATGAAAAATGTTATTTTTTATTTGATGATACAAAGGAAGCCTTAATAAAAGTAGGACATCTTCTACAAATAATGTTTAGTTCAACATGTAGGATATATTGTGAGGTTATTTAATATATTAATTATTTTTTTCATTCATACCTATATGCTACCTTTGATTTGCGGAATTATTTTATGGAAATGAGAAAGAGAATAAAAATAATGATTGATGAAATAAAATAAGTATATTCCATGACATAGATATTTGTATTTAATAGGATAATAATAACCTTATTATAAAGATATATTAAAAATTTTCATCAATTCTGTAACTATTAAAAATATTTTTTTACATATATTTAATATAATATATTATTTTATTTTCCATCCTTTGTAAAAATATTTTTAATAATTTAGTTATATTTCTATTTTCTAATATGTTATAGTAAATATTGTAGGGTTATTTGATATATTAATTATTTTTCTCCATTCATGCCCTTATGCTATATTTGATTTGCGGAATCATTTTTATGGGAATGAGAATGAGAATTATGATTGATGGAATGAAATAAGTATATTTAGTATGTCATAAAATAAAATATATATATTTATTTTTACTGGGACAATAGTTCCCTTATTATAAAGATATATTAAAAATTTTCATTAATTTTGTAACTATTAAAAATATTTTTTACATATATGTAATAAAAGTAATATAATATTTTATTTTATTTTCCTTGCTTTGTAAACATATTTTTAATTATTTAGTTTATTTAAAAAATTATATTTTTATTTCTTATATACATATATTAAATAGCGCAACATTTAATTGTGTAGTCATTACAGGTCACACGTAAAAAGCTTCTTTTTATATCTCAGAGGTCTTGGAAAAAAATTGAGGGGTAAATCAGTTATTTCTCAGCCTATTCCTCCATCCAACCAAATGCAGCATCACCTAACAATTAGTGTGAGAAAAATATTTTAAAAAATATAAAAAATAATGTAATTAATAAAGATTAACAATTAAAAAGTATTAAAATTTATTAATAAATTTATTGATTCAAAATTTTTTAACATACTTGAGATCATTAAAAATGTGTTACATTAGAACCAGGGTCTTATATTTAACTAAAACCGGAGGAGGGTGTCAACATCAAATGACGCTATTCAATGTTAAATTAGTTGACTGAAGTACATAAAATAATCTGTATCTCTGTCTCTCTCTCTCTCTCTCTCGTAATAGTACTACAAGATCAGTCAAGCCTCCAATTTTGGAATAATAATTAAATTATTCAAACTTGTCTATTTCCTAATTTATATATAATTTAATGTAGAATGAAGGGCTTTTTTGACTGATATACATTAAATAGATAAAATATTTTTCAATATGCTATAAGTTGTAAATTATTTATTCAAATATTACAAATTAGAAGATCTCGATTTCTCTGAGGCCGAGAAATCGTGAAGTGTTCTGCCATGTGAAGATACTGTACGAAAAGACATCTTGATTTCCTGTAAACTGAGATATAATAATAGCAAATTAATATCTCAGTTTGATTAAAACCGAGATCCAATTTCTCCAACTTCTATTGATCTCGGTTTTGATAAAACCGAGATTCAAAAGAAGACAAAAAAAAAAGAACAAGAGGGACAATGCGATGTTTTTTTCTTTTTGTTTTAAAGGGTAATGCGATGTTTAGAAAATTAGATTTTTCTGATTTGTTGAAGGGAATAGATTTTTGAAAATATTATTTTATATATATAAAAAAATAGTTAACTAATTAAATTTGTTATAAAATTTCAATATTTTGCTCTTATGAAATTATCTGTTATTTATTAATATTATACATTACTTCCTCCAATCATTTTAATAAGTGACTTTGAATAATTTCACGTAGAATTAGAAAATTAGTTATTCACTTAAAATTTTTTTAAACAGAATTAAACATTTCTTTTCTACCTGTATTTATTATAACAATACAATCCTCATTAAATAAAAAATTTCTATTATTATTAAGTTAGAAAGAATGAGACTAATTAAAAGAAAACTAAAAATATTACCAATTGAACAATTGAAAGTGCTTTTCTAATAAAAAAAAGTCTAATAACAAGATCCCTTATAAAAGAATTAGAAAAAAAATGTTAAAAAAGGTCCCATTATAAAAGAACTGAAGAGAATGTAGACTAGAAATATAAAAAATAATAACTTAAAATTTTATATTTTAAAGAAATAAATAAAATGTAATATTATAATATAAGTTAAAAGAAAAGAGAAAAAATCCCAACACACACATTAAAAAAGAACAAAGGAAGGATGTATAATACTTTACACTATTATATAAATCTAGGCCTGACGCACCCCAGTTAAAAGAATAATTAATATGTATTTAAATTTTTCTTTATAAATGATAAGACATGCTACTATAAAATAATTGAGGAAGGTAGCTCGTGTTTAACTTTTTTTTGTAAATAATAAGACATGCTATTATAAAATAACTGAGAATGCAGTACAAAGTCATTTAATTAATTTTTTAAGGAAAAAGACATTTTAATTAGGATCTCTATAATTTAGTTTATAGGAGTATTGAATTTTTAAATTGGGTCTTTAAAAGGATTATTTTCAGATATGGGTCCTAAAATGTATTTTTCCCAATTTTTTACTTCGAAATGTGAAAAGCTTGAAATGAGCAAGTAAAAGGCGTGAAATGAAAAGCCTGAAATGATCAAAGTAAAAGGTGTGAAATGACAAGGCAAATGAATAAAACAAAAGCATGAAATGACCGCAGGAGCACGCGTTGCTTTGATAATATTATATTAAAAAAAATTATTTATAAATGAGAAGTTCTGATGCATTTTTTCGGAGACGCTAGGAGACAAGCATTAAAATGATTTGAATTTTTAAAAAATTATTAATAAATGACAAGATATGACAAGATCACTAATTTTTTTTTAATTAATCTCGGTTTCTTAGAAACCGAGATTTAAGTTATAATTTTTTTTTAAACAGACAAGACACAACGGAGAAACTGAGATTTATGGAATAACTTCTTTTAAAAAAATGAGACAAGACACAACACTGCAACACTGCAACACGCAGTGTTGTATCTTGTCTGGTCTTATCCAGTCAATTTGAGCAAGAGAAACTTGAGAACATGCGTAGAAGGGGACAAGAAGCGAAAAATTCTTTAAAAGCACAAGGTCCGAACTTATTTTTACGTAAAGATATCACGATTCATATTTTGTTTGTGCTCTCCAGTTCAAGGTTCAGCTCTACTTCAACTTTAGATTCGAGAAAAGTTAGTAGAGTTCTTCACATATTTTTTGTCCCTCGTTCATCTTCATCTCTGATCTATTTTATAATTTTTGGTGCACTTAGCTTAAAATTTTACTAATTTTTTTCATGTTCTTAATTTATTTCATATTTTTGTATAAGTATAAGCAGTGTAGTTGCTTCATTCTCTTCAATGTAGTTGCTTTATTCTCTTCATTTTCAATTTTCGATGAATTAACGGAGCTCTTCAAATCTTCTTCCTACATTCTTTATCTCCATCTCAGATCTGTATAGGTAATTTTTGGTACATTTTTTTTAAAACTTTGCTGTTATTTTTTATATTCAGTTTTCATCTTTATATTCACTTATTTTTTGTTAATCTTTCCTAAAATAAACAATTATTTATTTTTAAATCATGAAATACATTTTATTGTAGGTTGATCCTCTCGTACACCAAGTTCAGCTTCGTGATTTTGGAAGTGTAATAGTTTTGGTACGTTTTCACATATAATTTTATTTAATTATATATATATATATAAATCTTTTACATATAATCTTTTAACTGTGTTGAATTGATGATAGCTTTTTATTTTTACATTACGGTTTAAGGCCACATTTAATGTGATTATGAAAGGTGAAAGAAAGAAGAATAACTTTGTCTTATAGATATACCTTATATGAATATAGTATATTATAATAAAATATAGAGTGAATTGATTATTGTAGATAACACCTGAGTTTACTTGTTTTTTTGGTATAAATTCTGGTTTTTACATTTGTTGAGTTCGGGTGCGTGAAGTAATTTGGCGAGCTTTCATCACTTTTTGTTCTAAATAAGTAGTACATCCTCAATTAAACTCTCACATGTATTGTCGTCTTATATGTATATATTTATGATTTATTTGGGGAAAGTTGAAAAGAGGAAAAGAAAAGGGCAGCCTTCTGCGGAGAGAGACAAAAAGAAATAATGGAGATGGGGAGTGGGAGTGTCGTTTTTCAGAGGTAGAGTAATTTTTAAGCTGGCACCTACTATTTAGCTTAGTAACTAGATATTAATAGAAAAGTACTCCCTTGTTATATTTTTAGAAACACTTACTCCACCGTTTATATTTATTTGGTACTTTCTAAAAATATTTTATTTATTTAAAATATAAGTTCTTTTATAATTTTTAAAAAGCATCAAATTTTATTTTTTAATTTTATCAAAAAATTTATAGTGCAGACTATTGAGAAATTGTTTAAAAGAGATATAGTTATGATGAGATATATTTAATAAAAAAAATTACAAAGTTTTGGTCATTTCTATAAATTTCAAAAATATCAACTAATTTTAAATAATTTTTTTATTTTTATAAAATAGTTAAAAATGACTTATAAATAAAAAAAGAGTACAAAATTATTAATATTAAAAAAAGTGATAAAAATTAGTTAAGAGTTTTTTTTTTAAAAAGTCTCATAATGCTTTATTATCTTTTATAAGAGATATTATATTAAAGAAAATAAAAAGCTTCCGGCAAAAATCTTAAAAAAAAGAATGGAAAAAAATAACATAAGGTAAATCTTAAAAATAATTTGGTCCATGTCCTTTTTCAGTTTTCATTCATTATCCCGATGGTAAATCTTTTCTTTTCTTTTTGTTTGATGAAATAAATCTTTTCTTTTTTGCACTTACTATTGGATATACTAGAATCAAAGTATATTAATCGTAAAAAAATTAGTATAAAATATAAAATTAACATGGAGTCATATACTTTTACAAAAAAAATAGATTATAGGAATGTTAATAACTATAGTTTATTAATGCAAAAAAAATATTGATAACTTAAGAAAATATATAACATGATATATTTATTCAGTTAAAATTTTCTTTATTTTGTTTGTTTATAATATTGATAATAGTAGAAAAGTAGAGAAAAATGGTATGCTGTATTAAAAAGTTCATAAATATAAGATATTTATAGTTAAGCGTGTTTTTTGATTTAGTAAATAAATAACATTTAGGGAATTTTTATAATATTATATTTATGTACGTATAGATTATTTTTCGTATATTGGAAGGTAATTTACATATATTATTTTTCTTGTAATAATGTATTTGGTATATTAGAATTTTTTTTCTATTAATATGGATTTCATGTTTATGAGTAGATAATAGAGAATTTTATATTATAGGAAGAGAAATGGATAATAGAAGAGAGTGGGTCTACGTATTTGCAAATGGACGAATTTTGACTGATACAAATGGTGTGATATTTGAATCCGATAGTATAAAAATGATAAGTGTTGATTCAAACATTACCTTGATTCAACTAAAGCAAGTTGTCGGACAAAAGCTTGGACTTTCTTCTAATCAAATTGTGTCAAGCCTGGTATATAGATGCTCCATTTCCATAAATCCACCATGGTACCAGTCATGTATTCTAGAGGTTGATTCTGACATAGACAACATGTGGCAAATGAATTCTCGATATTCGGATCAATTGACAGGGGCAGAGTTGTATGCACATATTTGCAATGTGAAAGTTGATGATTATATTGAATCACAACCACGGGAGGACTATGTTAGATATACGGTCCCATCAAGTAGTAATCAAGTAAACCCAATAGAACATGGATCAAGGCTGAGCATGCACTTGGAAAATTTCAACCCATTTAATCCTTGCTCAGATATTGGTAATATTGAACCATCTTCTTCACTTCCCCCAACTGAAGATATGATGGATGACTTTGAGGATGAGGATGAGTATGATTTCTTAATAAATTCTACTAGTGGGAACAATGATGTTGATAATGATGATGAGGACCATGAGGAGAATTATGAGGGTGGCAATGATGTCCCTGGCCAAACATTACGTATCAATGAATATGAAGAGCCTACATCCAATTTCTTCTCACGTGTTAATGTTGAATTGGCTGTGGCTCCTGAGTTTAGTGGAGTGGGAGATATTCATCCTCTCAGTGATAATCATGACTTTTTCATAGGGCAAAGTTTTATGGACATCCATGCTCTAAGACGTGCGGTCAAACTTTACTCAATTCGAGTTCACCACACATTTAAAGTATATCATTCTAGTAAGAAGTATGAAGAATATCGATGTGTAAATTATGGGAGTGGTTGCAATTGGAGACTAAGGGCTAACAAAAAAGTCAATAGAACCTTCTGGTTAATCACGAAATATGCATGTCCCCATACGTGTTTAGCCACATCATTAACTCAAGATCATCCCAAGTTAGATGCTGATGTCATCTCATCATGTATAGTAGGGATGGTAACTGATCGGTCAGATGTGAAAGTTTCTCAAATTATTGAGCGTATGCATTCCAGGTTTGGGTACACTGTGTCATACAAAAAAGCATGGAAGACAAAACAATTAGCACTAGCTACTGCTTTTGGTAACTGGGAGAGCTCATACTCACTATTACCTAAATGGCTAGGTGCGGTTCAACATTTCATGCCTGGATCATGTGTAAAATTCTCAACCAAGCCGTGTTCAGAAGCCAGTTTTGAAGGGCAAAATATTGAAATGTTTAAGCGTGTTTTTTGGGCATTTAAACCATGTATCGACGTATTTGGTCACTTAAAGCCGATTATTCAGGTTGATTGAACTTTTCTTTATGGGAAATATAAAGGCACATTGCTTATGGCTACATCACAAGATGGTGATCGCAATATTGTACCACTTGCATTTGCCGTGGTTGAGGGGGAGACAAAAGCTGCCTGGACATGGTTCTTATATCATGTTCGCATATCTATCGTAAAGGAGAGGGAAGGAATTTGTTTAATTTCAGATAGACATCCATCAATTTTGTCTGCGGTTCAGAATCGATGTGTTCGATGGCATACATATCATGTTTTTTGTTTGAGGCATGTGGTTGCAAATTTGCATAAAGCACACGGAACAAATTGGTTAAAGGATAAGTTTATAAATATTGGTGAGATTCATTTGCTTTGTTTTCATATATTAAATGTTGAAGGAAAAATTATTAATAATAAATTCTTAATTATTTACAGGCTATGCATATGAAAAACATGTTGTTGACCAACAATTGTCAGAGATAGCATTGACTCATGCACAGGCAGCTAATTGGATCAACGACATCCCAAAAGAAAAATGGTCTCATGCATATGACTCTGAAGGTCAACGTTACGGTCATATGACAACAAATCTCGCTGAATGTATGAATGGTGTCTTTAAAGGTGTTCGAAGTTTGCCGATTACAGGTCTTGTTAAGGCTACAATGTATAGGGTGAACACCTATTTTGTCAAACGTACGAAACAAGTTTACGCACAAATAGCAGCTGGACAAGTTTTCTCTGAGACACTTAGCAAAAAGTTAGAAATAGCAACACATGCTGCATCCACGTGTCATGTTCGCATTAACGACAGAAGAGAGACATCTTTTGAGGTTGTTGAACCACACAATGTTCAGTTACGCCAATTTGGCCGTTGTTGCAAGGTTTACTTGAATGACAGAAAATGCGATTGTGGAGAATTTCATATACAGCATTATCCATGCATGCATGTCATTGCCGCTTGTGCGAGTATTGGATTAGACCACTTGCAATTTGTGGATCCTGTATTTAAGTTAGAAACCATTCGCCATGCTTACAGTAATGAGTTTCACCCTATAGGAGATGAGATTCATTGGCCAGAAACTGATCTTCCGACATTGGTACCTGACCCATCAATGATTCGAGACAAAGGTCGTCCTCGATCGACTTGCATACGTAATGAGATGGATTGGACTGTTGCCGGTCAACAATCCAAATGTGGATTATGTAGGCAGATAGGACACAATCGCTCTACTTGTCCACAGAGTCATGCTGTTAGACAATAATTTGTAGTTGACATTTTCAACCACATGTATTTGACATTTTTTAAATATATCAAAATGTGTCAAAATTGTAATTGATTGCATGAGTTTTATGTCCATAGTAATGTTCGATATTTGTTCTCCAAATATTGTAGGGATATTTCTCAAATGGCGCAACAACATCAAATCATCAACCCAGGTCTTGTGGATGATTCATTATTGTATTTACAACCACGACATATTTCAGAGGCTGTGTGGACTCGGGATGTAAGTAAATTTTTGCACATATAAACATTCATTGATATGTTTCATCATATATTACTCTACCATATATGTTTTTTCTGTAGGTCATTCGGATTCTTCGAACTCGACGAGTCATGCATAAAAATAGACTAATTGAACCACCAGTGGAAATTGTACCATACCTTATACAAGCTGGCTTCTATGGCGCTGCGAGAATAAGTCAATTTGAGTATGATCCGACATTGATCTCAGCACTTGTTGAGAGGTGGCATCCTGAGACACATACTTTTCACACTACTCGTGGGGAATGTACAATAACTTTACAAGACATGGCAATTCAGTTGGGCCTTCCCTACACCGGAAACCCTGTGATTGATATGACAAATTTCAATTGGCCACAAATGTGTCAATTGCTTCTTGGAGAATCACCACCTCCAGAAAAAATAACTGGACAGGCGCTAGTCATAAGTTGGTTGGATGACCACTTTCATGACCTCGAAGAAGATGCAAATGAACAACAAATAGAATAATTCACTCGTGCATATATACTCAGATTGATTGGCGGATATCTAATGCCAGATAGGTCTGGTCAAAGGGTTTATTTGATGTATCTCCCACTACTCATGGATATGGGTAGAGCAGGTCTATATTCTTGGGGATCTGCAGTGTTAGCCCATTTATATAGAGAATTATGTAATGCTACAGAAGATACAGAGCAAGGGATTGGCGGATGCATGACGTTACTTCACCTCTGGGCATGGGATCGATTTCCTATGCTAGCGCCACACCGACCTCCACTAGCAAATCTACATACAAATATCTATCCTCTGTCACCACCATTGGGATTCAGGTATGTGTAATTTGCACTCAAACAATTACATTTTAGCTTATTAATTTAATAATACAAATTTTAACAAGTACTTCTATGTTTTCATAGGTGGAAAAATGTAGGTAAATCACCCTGTCCGACTGAGCCGATGTTGCGACAATATAGGAAGTTGCTTGATGAAATGGGGGAAGATGATATAATTTGGCAGCCATATGAATCTTTACCGGTGCAGCAATTAATTCCTGCATATTGCTTAGAGACACCATTGATTTGGCGAGCTTCAGTGCCCCTTATATGCTTCCATATAATTGAATGGCATCATCCTGATCGTGTGCTTAGGCAATTTGGACGACAACAACCAATTCCTAAAGCCCCTATTTATTTGGGGAATTGCCACACGATACAGCTAAGAGGAAGAACAGATATCAATTGGGTTGAGAATCACATCAAATTTATTGAGGCCTGGAATAGATGGCATGATGCTATAACTGAGTCACCAATGGCACATGAAGCATTAGATCGCACATCTGAGTATATGCGATGGTATTGGAGACACACTCGACGGTGGATTCACCAAGCTAGTGCTACAACTGGTTATGCGGTAAGTATTTGAAATCGTTGTCTTTGTTTTGTTTATATGGGTAGTGTTATTACCTAATGGGTTATTATCAATTTCAGGTCGACATAGCAGATGAATTGATTAGACTAAGTATGAATGACCCTCTGCCAATGTCAACCAGGGAATATCAAGAAAGAGTTATACAAGACCAACGTAACATTAGAGTGGCATTAAAAGAACAACATTATAATATGGTCCCTCAACCTGCCCCACCTGCATTTGAGCTACCACGCCTACTAATTCCCCAAGGGAGACCAAGTAAGCGACGTGGTGACTATTTATCAACTTAACCACCAGTTGTGGTTGAAGAAGATGAATATGATCAAGGAGTCGCAGCAGAAAGTGACAATGAACAAGATCAAGATGTTGCTTCTTCTTCAGACATTTTTAGTGAATCATATTATATGCCACCCTCAACTCTGCCTCAATTCAGCTCGTCCAATTTTGAGTCATCATTTATGTCTTTATTTGAGAATCCGACAATTTTTGCAACAGAGTATAATAACTACACATTTGATGTTGGCGGACCATCAAATGAGGCATTCATGACTCCGCAACAGTCAATTCCTCCTGTTGAGTCTCCTGTATTTGACTTGAATACTCCACCGGCTCCTTATACGACAGAGTCACCTGAATCTCAACATGAGGAGCCAATAAGACAAGAAAGACCACAACGTGTTAGAAGAAGACCGAGATGTGGCACAGAAAGTCATTATGTATAAGAACTCCATAATTTTTTCTTCCCAAAGAAAAATTTTATTTTTAATTATTGTATCAGATTCTAATATTAATTGCTTGTATTAATTATTATTTTTTATTTATTACCAATTAATATAGTTAATTATTAATTAATAAAAAAATGTTCCTCAACTTATTTTTAGTCTTTAATTAAAAATATTAATTTCAATAATATTTGTTATTTTTTAATTATACATTACTTTTTAATCATTACTTAATCATTTCTTTTTATTATAATACAATGATTATAAAATTTGATTAATCATTACTCAATTATCTATTATCAATCATTACTAATTATTATATTTATTACTCAATTATTATTTATCATTACATAATTATTATAACCATTTTTTTTTCGGACAATGCATATCTTGACTCCTTTCAAACCGAGATTGGCTTTGTCAAAAAAAAAAAAAGAAATTGACTTGTCTTAAACCGAGATCACTTGTAGTATTTGAAGAAAATTGTTTAAAGTTGTAGCATATTGAGAAAAACTCCTCAAATTTATAGTACCACGGTCAATTTTCCAGAATGAAGTGTTACGTTGTATTAGTTATACAGTGTGATTTTATTTATTGTACTCCGGGTCTCCTCTTTTTTTTTCATATGAATCTAATTTTTTTAATTAATTTATTTTTTTACATGTTGTATTTATTTTTTTTTTATTTTAAGTAAGTTTTATATTTTTTTATTTTTTCAATCTATATTAATTTTAATTAATATTATTATATTTTTTTTATAGATGAACAAGAAAAGTTAATAACGAGATTTTTTTTTAATTTAATATATTTTAAAACTAAATATACGTGCTCGTGGAAAAAAATCTAGTTAATTATATGGGAACATTGGAACACAGCAAGTGCTCACTATTAATAACGCAACCTAACCGCCCAAAACCTCACCGCAAAATTATCATTTCCTCAAGTATCATCTCTGACCATGGATATTCAGATCCCATTCTCTCTCCTCTTCACCTTCTTGTGCTTTATCCTTCTGATACACAAGCTCTCCAATTCCAGAAAACGCAGTAAAAACTTACCTCCAGGACCTCCCAAATTACCTATCATAGGAAACCTTCACCAACTTGCTGGGTCATCAATACCTCCTCGATCTTTGAGAGACCTTTCAAACAAGTATGGACCACTGATGCACCTTCAACTCGGACAGCTTTCACACATCGTCGTGTCATCTCCAGAATATGCCAAAGAGGTTATGAAGACACACGATCAGAACTTCGCTAATAGACCCAAATTTCTTGCCGCTGAAATCTTCGCTTACAATAACTCAGACATCGTCTTTTCCTCCTACGGAAACTACTGGAGGCAACTCCGAAAGATTTGCACTTTGGAGCTTTTGTCTGCAAAGAGGGTCCAAACGTTCAGAACTATAAGGGAAGAGGAGGTATCAACACTTATGAAGAACATAGCTGAACATGAAGGTTCTGTCATGAACCTCAGTAGAAAAATCTACCCTATCACAAATTCCATAGTTGCAAGAGCAGCGTTTGGAAAGAAGACCAAGAACGTAGAAGCAATCCTTCCTACTATTGAGCATGCCATACAGTTGACCACTGGTTTAAAGGTTACTGATTTCTTTCCTTCGCTCAAATTCCTCAGTATGATTACTGGGATGAAAGCTACAATTATAAGGATACACAATGAGATTGATAGGATATTTGGAAACATCATCGCCGACCACGAAGAAAAGGGCGACCGTACTCGTGAGGCTGAAGATCTGGTTGATGTTCTTCTCAGGATTCAAAAAGAGGATGACCTCGAGATCCCCTTATCTTATGACAACATTAAAGCCGTTATTCAGGTTATTCTTTGCATGTGTTCCATTAATTAATCATATATTACTAGAAAGTTACATAATCTGTCATTTGATGCACACAAACACACATAGACGCCTTATCAATCATGCATTGTATCCATTTTCAGGACGTTTTCATTGGTGGGACTGAAACAGCAGCAACGACCACAGAGTGGACCATGTCAGAATTACTCAAAAACCCCGTGGCGATGGAAAAGGCACAAGAGGAGGTATATATAGTCGTAAAGTTGTCTTGGTTGTAATAATTATGAAGTTGTAATTGTTTGAGACTTTTCTGAAATTTTTGTTGGTTATATATATAGGTAAGAAGAGTTTATGGAAGCAAAGGATATGTAGATGAATCAGAAATTTCTCAATTGAAATATGTTGCTGCTGTCATCAAAGAAACCTTAAGGATGCATCCTCCAGTGCCAATGTTGGTTCCAAGAGAAAACAGTGAGAGATGTGAAATAAATGGATATGAGATACCGGCAAAGACCAAGGTTATTGTTAATGCTTGGGCAATTGGAAGAGATACTAACTATTGGAATGAGCCTGAGAAGTTTGATCCAGAGAGATTCCTCAACATCACAGTTGATTACAATTTTAAAGGTGCAAACTTTGAGTTTATTCCATTTGGTGCTGGAAGGAGAATATGCCCTGGGATTACATTTGCTACACCAGTTGTTGAATTGCTTGTTTCCAATCTGCTTTATCATTTTGATTGGAAACTTCCAAACAGGATGAGGCCTGAAGAATTGGATATGGAAGAGTCTTTTGGTGCTACAATGAGAAGGAAGAACGATCTATGCATTGTTCCTTTTAAGTATGGCCCTTGATTAGAGCTATCATAATTACCTGAATAATTGATGCTTTGGGGATTGTTTTAAATCTATATTATATCTGGAAGTCAATGTTAAGTGTGTTACTTATACAAAATAGTCAGTCAACACAACACCCACTCCGTGATGTATTATACCGATAAATGAAGTTTCCTCGTTGCTTCATTTCTCTTTCGTCTTTCGGGGAAGATATAAAATGTTGTTTCAGAGTGACCATATTTTTCTTCAAATTGTGTGTGTATAAATGCACCGAAAAAGGTTAGTATTCAGATCCACTTTTTTTTTCTTAAAAAAACTAATTTGAATTTTATGTGATTTAGAATTTAAGAAAAAACTAAAATCTTCATATATAATTTAATTAATGTGATAATACATTTTTTTTGTAAATATGGAGATTGTCCTCCAATGTACAGTCAAAAACTAACTCCTTTAAGACATAGAAATTATTAAAGTGCCTTGATATCGATTCCAAAATAACATGTATAAGGATGCAATTGTATGCTCTGAAATTTGTTGGTTGAGAAATACACCTTTAATTATAAACTACAAAGAGGAAATTACATTGTTGACTGTTAGATTAAAAAGGCCTATGGGCTACCCTTCAATCTTAAATTTAAGGGTTAAATGGTCCCTTCTTAATTTAAAATATAAAGGATAAATATAAATTATCCCAATTTATTTAATTTTTGGAAAAAATATTTATTTATTTTCCCCAAAACTATGGTCAATGTAACTTAGGGCTCGTTTGGTCTTCAGTTTGTAAAAATAAATTAGAATAAATAAAGTTTGGATAAAAGCAATTTTATTGTAAGTTATTATATTTGAATATTGTTTTTGTAAAAGTAAATTTAATAAATTGAAACATGTTTAGATGATAAGAGTTAAAAATATTTTTAGATGTATAATTACCAAAAAGGATATAAATTTTACAATATAATATTATATAATTAACTGAGTTATATATGCTTTATAATAATAATATACTTTCTCTTGTTGTAAATATAAAACACTTTTAATTATTTCACACATATTAAGAAAAGGAGTTGAATCATTAAATTTGTCAAGAAATTCCAATATTTTCTACAATTTACTTTTATTAATTGCATTATCTCTCACATTCCTTATATCATTTATCTCTCACCTATTAATTATAGACCAGGGTTATGAAAGAAAAAAAATAATTAATGCATTGACAACACTACAAAATATCTTATATTTGGGATCAAATAATACTTCTAGAATGTGCCTTATATTTAGAATCGGAGGGAGTAGTTAATTTTAATTATAAAAAATAAATATAAGTGGATATCCCCTCATTTTCCAAAATTATTTATTAATACAAAAGTAACTATCTACTTTTTTTAAAATCATGGTGTAATTCACTTTTTATTTTTTAAAAAGCTAATTTGTTAATTGCTAAACACCTTATGATGAAAAATGAAGTTTGAAAATGCCAGTTTGGTTTTCTATTTCATCAACCAATGGGTCTGTTTGGTTCTCAGTTTTATAAAATTAAATTAAGATAAATAAAATTTATAAAAATGAAGTTTAGATAAAGTAAATTTGTTGTAAGTTATTATGTTTGAATATTCTTTTTGTAAAAAGTAAGTTTTATAAAAACATTTATTTGGATGATAAAAGTTAAAAGTACTTTTAAATATATAATATAGAGTAACTTTGCTTCTTCTTTTTCAAAACCCACATTTTATTAAAGAAAAATTAACTTTTCCCTTTTTTTTTTCAAAATCATAATTTAACTTACTTTTTATTTTTTAAAAAAATAGTTTATGTTTGATTAAATACTTCTTCTTAAAAAATTATGATTAAAAATCATAATTACTTTTTTATAAAGAAAAACCAAATATGCATTAAGGCACTTAGAGGCAAGAGAAGCCATTTCTGACCGCAAAATATCAACCTAAAGTGTATAGAATCTTTTGTTGTGAAAGTCCGACGGCGAACAATATAATATAAATATATTTATAATATGTCAAAATGTCTGATGTGGAAAAGGAGGAACCACGCAACAATATTTGACAAAGAATTTTGAAATTGTCGTTGAAAATGAATGGTTGCTTAAGTAATATAATATTAAAATGAACAATATAATATAAATATGTCCATTTGTCCCGTTACATTTGCTTGCGTGATTTATTCTTAACGAACAGAATGTTTCCAATATTTAAATTATGGATTGAAAACTGTTGCATACAGTATTCTATCAGGGAATAGGAAAATGCTAAGCAAATTAAAAAGAAAAGAAAAGGAGTATCACTATGGAATGGTTGCGTTTGGTTGGATGGAATATCCACTGTAGGGAATGGAAGGGATCTTATTCCATTCCCATGATGGATTGAGTTGCATTTTAACCAATGTGGGAATGATGATTCCAGCGTATATGTGATTGGTAATAGAACATTGAAAGTCCAAAATGCCCCTTTATAATGTAATAAAATATCACCTCACCTTTGTGTTTTTCCGCTGACACGCTGCTGCAACATGATCAAATGCTTATACCTTACTATGTTATGCAATATTAAAACATAGAACATATAACCAAAAAAATTTTAATATAATATTCATATAATTGTTTGAATAAGTAATATTATCAAAATACATTATATTTTAATTTTTTAAATAAAATACACTAAAAAAATTGAATACTTTTTAAATTTATTCAATATGTAAAGAAACAATTTTTAAATAGTATCTGTGGCAAAAAATAATTTAATAACTAACAACAAATATTGAATTTTTTCAATATAGTAGGGGTATTATTGTCCAACCAAATACAAGTGCTTATTTCATTCCATAACATATCAAATATACTTATTTCATTTCATCAATCTTCATTCTTATTCCAATTCTCATTTCCATTTTCATTTCCATTCCCATCAAATAATTCTAAGAACCAAACTTAGCATGGTCATACTCATGCCACAAACCATTCAAATGATGACCATACTACAACTTAAAAGAAAACAGTTGCAGAAAATCCACTAAATCCACTTTGCATTTCTCTCTATCTCTCTCCCCGGGTGCATGTAGGTGTGTGTGTACATATATGGGCCAAAGCTGGGATTTAGATCCTCTCAATACTTCTCTCAATACGCAATCTCATCTCTTGATTATGATTGAATGATTGAAAAAATAGTCTATGAAAAAATAATATATGTCGTATCCAATTTTTAATTTTCTAATACGGAAAATCTAAATAAAGTAGAGTCGCTACCAAAGTTTTTAAAAGGGGAATTTTGGAAAACCTTTTAAAAAGAAACAATGGTTTGTGAAGTAAAATGAGTTCAGGAGTCGATTGTATGGAGAAGATGTTAAGCATCCCATAATATCCATTCATAAAAAATGGTTACCTAAAGTTGACTATATAAAATTAATGTGGCATTAAAATTATTTTAATTACTTTTATAAAACATATATAGAAAAAAAATTAATTAAATAACAAAAAATGGATTTATTTACAAAAGCGGATTTAACCTAAAATAAGAATCTAGGGCCTACATACCCTTTGATAAGATCAAAGTTCACGTAGTTTAGGTGTAAAAATTCATGTTAGTAGGTTTGTGTTTTTAAGAAAGATTATATATTTTTTTATTAAAATAATTTTCAATGGTTTCTTTTATTATTTTAAAAAATCAGATTATACATAATATATATATATATATGAAAATACTATTTAACTATTTATTTATTGTTAATTAATAAATCCATAAAAATTCTCAACATTCCATACGGTAACTAACTAACATACCTATGGAAGTTCACACATGATAACTCGAAAATATATAATGAAATTGCATTTAGAAAATCTTTTTAGTTAAGATAGATGCAAAACTTTATCAAATTGAAAGAAGTCTTTATTATTTTGATTTCAAACATATTTTCAATAATCACAATATGGGGATAAAAAAAATTAATCCATCCTCTAACTGATAACATTATAAAGCACATAAAAGTTATCTCCTTTAAAGCTATATAGGCCTTCTATCACAACTTTGAAAGATAAATATTTCAACTCAACTCAATGATTTTAAAAGTTATCTCCTTTAAAGATAGAGGCAAGATAATTAACATTATCATGCCAAGATTAAATGAATTAAAAAAAAGGAAAATCTTTTCAAATGAAGCTAATTGAGCATTGCCACGTATGCCACCTCCTTGCCTACATTAGTCACAAAATATATGAATCTACTTACAAGGCCATAAGCAATTCATGGACGACCTCTTGAAGGTTTTTCATAAATATATATAAGGATTCAACAACTTAGACGATTCCACCTTCTGACAATTAGAAGCAAAGTCACTTGCTAAATCAAAGTAAATGGAGGACCACCAATTAATCCGAAAGAATACTTAGGCCAATAATAATAATAATACGGAAGAATACAATTCCCATGTAGCCAGTGTATTAAACGTAAAAATCACTAACAAGTGGCTATGAACACTTTGGCTTTTTGGAGCGAAGGTAATGATACTAAAGAATACATGTTTGTTGCGAATAAAGTATGCCTCCAATCCTCAATAGAGAAATCCATAGGCATAGGTAATCTATTTCTAAGACTTCACCAAAATGTCATACTTTGAGATCCATAAAATATATTCAAGAAAAAGAAAAAGAAAAATAAAATATACACATCACAAACACACTTCCATCTATTGTGAGATTAATTAGTGTAAGTAGTTTATTCATAGATCTCATCAAAATATAAAATTTGGAATCTATAGAAACCCTATGCATGCAAATGAGATAGAATGAAGAGTAAAAGAAGGAACTTTCTAACTCACTCTGTTTTTTCACAAAAACAAAACTCTATGTAATTCTCTCTTCCTTTATTTCTTTTTCTTCTTCTCTCAATCACTCTCTCATCCCTTCTCCCTCTCTCAATTTCTCATCCTTGATCTTTTCTTTGGTCCCTTTTTTCTCCTCTCCTCCTATCTCTATTTATAGTGCCACAAAGAAATCACTCAATTAATGCTTCAAATCATCAATATTCCTTTCATTATTTTTTCTTTGATTTTCACATTAAGATTGATTGATTTGCCTTTTTTCTTCATTATTACTTTGATATCAAATCTCAATTTTTGATATTTCTTTTTCTTTTTCCTTTTTTTACAATTATTATACTATTTTTATTTTTATAAAAATCTCAAAAGGTAGAAAATCATAACTCCTCAAAATATGACCATCTTTAGAAGATATTATCATTTTTTTTATTATTTTATCTTTATGAAAACTCTTCCTTTTTTCTCTTCATATTTATTAAAAATATTATTTTTTAAAGGGATTCCAACAACATACGGTGTTCACAGTATATTGAATTTAATAGTTTACATTTATTATTATGAATAGAATTTTCTTAAAAAAATCAATAATGCTTATTCATGATTATTATTAAAATAAATAATATATTTTGTTTAAAGTGACAATTAGTGATATTTGTCATTCAAATCAAAATCAATAGATGAGATTGTGAATGGAGAGAGGTATAGAGGAGATGTAAGGAGAGAAAATATGGAGATGATTCAAATCCAACATTTTATATGTAGTAATAGGAAATGATGTAAATTTTATTATTAGGCTATGCTTCTATTTTTTATTTATTATATATTACAAAATTACCCTTTCATATATATCATCTTCAAACTATGCATTAAACTATATTTTTTAAATAAATAATTTTGATTATTTTGACTTGGCTCATTTTGTGGACAACTCTAATTTATGGAGTATTACTTAAATTTTGTTGCTTAAACTCTACTCCCTAATATCCATATTATAAAGTGTCTTGAAATGTTTTTTTTTATAATGTAAGGTGTCATATACTGATTTATTCTTTTTATCCCTAATTCAACAACTAGCCATAGCAGTTGACGACAGTTGGCCGATGGCTATCCTTCGGTGATCGTTGACCAGCAGCCGACCACCATTATTAACCAGTTGGTGATTGTTGAGTGTTAGCCGGTATTTGTTGTTCTATTGTGCCACGACAAGACAACAACATTACATCGATCCCATTGATCATGAAGCTCGGATCTTGCTTCTGTCTCATACAAGTACCATGAACGATACCTACCTTGGTCTTGGCTAAGAGGGCAATTCTCATTGCTCTGCTCCAATCGGCATAATTCTCAGATCTGATCAAGACCTGAGTGACTAATGCTACTGCTTGGGCATCCAATGGGTGCAGGTATAGCGGGTGGTTGAAGTTGATTGCTGCAACCGAGGTCACCACTTTGGTGGAGGATGAATTATTTTCATCCTTGAGGGCGATTCTCTAAATTTGACTCTATATATGCATCAATCACGTTGGTTTTCCTGTTGGAATTACTATTTCTTAATAGAAAAAGCTGATAATAGTCAAGAACGAAGGCTATATGATAGACTTATTAGGATTTATACAAAACTAACGAGTGAAATTTATCAAGAAAAATATTACTTTAAGGAGTTTTTTCCTTCATTCTTGTGGTCACCATTTCATGCTGTTCAAATGTTGTAGTTTAATATCAGTAATAATTTCAATAATTTTATATATCTCAATGCTCTAACGTAATTTTTTTTTTTGGGTACAATAGTTCTAACTGAATTTCATTTGGTCACAAGTGGAATTCATTCAGTAGACAAAGGCAAAGCCCAAAGTGGAATACAGTGTTGGGCTTGAATGGATTAAGGCCCATACCATGTTAGGCCCATTTTGTGTTTGGGCCCACATAGTACGCACCTGTATTCATTTTACATTTGAGAAAGAGAAAAGAAGGGTGTGTTAACCCAAAAAAAAAAAAACAGAGAAAAGAAGAGTGTAGAATAAGAAGAAAATTTTAAAAATGGATAGTGTTAGTTTTTGGAATTCTTTTATTACTTGTTATCAACATGAAGAAGGTGGAAAAGCATGATGTCATTTTTTAACACTTCATAACAATATTTAGAACAAAGAAGAAAAATGAAGAAGATAATAAAAAATTGGTAAAGGAAAAATAAAATGGTAGATATGAAAAAATATATGAAGAAAATGAAGAGGAGTTAAAAGATAATATAATACAAAGAAAATGATAAAAATTGATAATAAAACATGAATGGTAATGAAAAAGAAAATGGACAAAAGATAAGGAGACCTAGGGTCTGTTTGACAGTGCTTTCTATTTTATTGTTCTCAAAACAATTTTGTAAAACTGTATTTGAGAATAAGTTTTGAAAACAAGAAAATAAAAAAAATCTGTTTAAATAATTGTTCTCAAAATTATAACTAGTGAGTGATATATGAGTTATTCAAAATTTATAACTATATCATTAATGAGGTGAGTGTTTTTCACCTTTTCTTATGTTTTTCAGGATAAAAACTACAAAATACCTTAAAGATGTTCTGAGTTTTCTGTTATTTTATTTTTCTATTTTCCAGAACAGTTTATAAAAAATAGATTTATCAAACAAATTTTTTTTATTTTTCTATTTTCAAAAATAAAAAAACTATTTTCAAAACATATGCCAAATAGGCCCTAACTTTTCTTGATGGTTAAAATAGTCCAACCAAAGTAGAAGTAACTAGACTTATTGGGCTCCTTTTAAAAATATTGGGCCTTAAAAAGTTTGCGAAAACGATGCTTTTTCGCGTAGATGCTCAGAACAAACAACATTATAGACCATAGAGAAGTACGTCTCTCTCTCACATCCAACACTAAACGGAAAATGCTATGATCACAATAATATTCTACTGGAAACACAAAAAGTATTATTCAATTATAGACACAGCTGAAGCTCACATTACTTTGAACCAAGTGGCTCAGCACACTTCGTCCTTGAGTCTCAAAGGCTTCATCTGCAATCTCGCTGATTGTATTCTTAAGTGCTAAGAATAATGTTTTAACTGTCTCAGAACAACGTTCTTTGCTAATATCTACTGTCCACCTGTGGTTCAATATTGGTGACATAAAAAGACTTAATATTTGAAGGGAAATGGAAAATCAAAATGAAGCAGAAGGAAACGTACTTCTGCGCCAATTGAAAAAGTTTCTTCTGGTCCTCTTCGCTACCCTAAACATCGTAGAAATCATCAATAACACAAGAGAGCATTCCATTCTTTGCGCATGATAAACGTGCTTTACTGAGTTCGGGCGAGACTAGACCTACTGCTGCTGTCAGGTAGGAATATGGCACTTTTGGTTTGGGAAATTTGAGGTTGTCCATTTCACTCTCCTTAAACCACCTGATTATTAATTATGACAGGCCAATTAGTGGCTTGGGAAATTAAATTTAGGATAGGTTTTCAGTTCTTGTTTGGTTGATAAAAAGGATATAAAGAAAACTAATAATCAACCAATAGACTTGTCACACGTAAGCACGATTAAAGTCTTACTGTGCGTAGTCAACTTTTTTAGGATATTTGGCTGCTCCTAACGTTAGGAGTTGATGTTTCTTAAAACTCACTCCGAAAAAGTACATATCAATTGTTATTTCCTTTTACAAAACTTTATCAGGTGGTTACAGCTTGACCGAGCCATCAATTATATGTTTTATTGATAAATTGTCTAACTATAGAGCTAGGCATAAACTTAGCCCGATTTATTTTATTTTCAGTGAGCACTAAGAGGGTCTGATAGTTAAAGGTTAACTTCTTCAAGGTATAAAAATCATTAAAGTGGATTTTGCTTCTTCCAATAAGACCTTTTCTGTACACACAATTAGGGATCAAACTGAGAATAACATGCTTAAGGACCATGCACTATTTGCTAACAGTGTCAGGAATTTGTTGGTTAGCCCAATTTATTTTACTACTTCAATTCTACACATCATTTCGACCCATAATACACAAATCTATAATTGATAGTTTGATTACGTTTCACTAATCTTTTGCCGATTAATTTGAATCTGTTTAAGAACTTTTGGTATGTTAACTTAGAAAATGATCAACGGACAAAAATGATAATAATTTTGTCGTTTTGCATGATTGGATACCACAAGAAAAATTTGAATATTAACCTATTGGATCTTGAGAATAGAAATTCACTTTGACGTATTGCTCATATTCTCTGCAAATTATTAATTGGTAGTTGTTGAAGTCTTTCACTGCTAGCTCTAGCGATTCTTTTTTTGAAAGATTAAAAAAACTGAGAAAAGAAGAGCCCAAGATTCAGAAGTGCCAATTTGTACTAATTATGTTTGCTTTTACCTTTGAAGAATAACCCGGAGAATAATTAATTAAAGAGGAAGAAGTGTGACGATTCCCTCTAACGATCAAGGGGGACAGGTGTCAATTGATCCGCAATCAAGGGATGATGTGGCAATTCAAGAGAAGAGATGCAGTAACCGAATTAGAAGACGGCCATGGAAGTTAAGGGAATATTCTGCTACTTGGACCCTCGATTATGGCGGGAGTGAAGAATTACGTAGTCCTTTCCTTCTGAGATTTTCCTTCCTGAGTGCTCTCTCTTTTTTCTGAATATTCTGAGTGCTAGTGATAGTGTGTGAGCGTTGTGACTAGCTAGTGTACTCTTGAGAATTTTGCTTCAATAATACATCAGCATCAGCAAATATATATTTCCTTCTGTTGTTGTTTGTTTATTCTTTTCTTGCAGGTTATTCATTACAAGAAGTTAGATAAATTTGCCTATATGCAGTTTTCAAAATTTTCTTCTGGTCAACGTTGTAATTCTCAATGGTTTCTCAATTTAACATACGATCCAAATACGCGTAATGAGGAAACCGCAAAGCAAAACGTATCTGACATTATATATATATACATGTATATTAAAATTTCAGAAATATGGACAACACAAGAACTGAAGTTGGTTTTGTGTGAGATTATGGTTCAAGATGATATATACCAACCTCGTGGTCAATATTGTGGAGAGGTTTGTGATCATGTTTTGAGAGGAGGACAAATATTCCTGAAGAAAGTGCCTTGTCCAGGAGTTTAGTACCTCCAGAACTGAATCATTTGAATGTAAAGTTATATGTGAAGCTTTGTGTAACTCCATAACGGCACTAACATCCCTCAAATATCCCTGAAGGGTATTGCAGAATTTGTGAGAAGTAACCATGACGACCTATATTGGCTACTTACTGATTTTCAAACATTTTGGATTTCAATGGCCCCATCTACTTTCTTTCTAATAAAAAATAACAAAAGTAATAAGAAAATTAAAACAAAAGCCCCTTGTTTTCTGTCAAGCTTTTTCCTTTTCGCCTTTTTACTCCGAGTGGTAGCACCATGATTACTTTGATATTAATGAGCAAATTGTGAGTAATAAAGTCAACACTAGTGTGGATTAATTCTTTTTAGAAAAGAAAAAATGTATGTATCAATTTTACTTTAAATTCTTTTTCAAATGCTTTTTAAAATTAAATATATATGTTCCAATGACCTTGCTAACATTTACCGTAAGAAGATAAAAAGTAATAAAAATAAAAAATTCATTGTAGGCATTTAGGTATTAACTGTAGGTATTTATGTAATTAATAAGTGGACTGTAAATAATAAAGTCATCACATGAGCTAATTAATTTTATTTTAAAATTGATTTTAAAAAAAATAAAAAAAGAAAATTGTTTCAAACTTTTCCTTAACAAGATATTTTAATCATATCTTTTAAAGTAAGAGAAGAACATATGTTCTGTTAAAAAATTAAAAAATGATAAGTGTAAGAAATGAAAATTAACCTATTTTTTGTAAATTAAAATATACCAACTAATCTTGAAAATCGTTGGTTTGTGAAAAAGATAAATTATTTTTCTATAAACTTCTCTTTTAAAATAAATATATTTGTAATAAAAAAAAACTAATCCGACAACATACATTCTTATCTCGAACTATGAATTTTGATATCTATCGTAGGATACGTAGACCCTATACTCTCATTCTAGGTCAAGTTTGCCCTTATAAATAAATAAGATTTTCCTCTTATTTTATTTTCTTAATTGCTCTTAATTTTATATTTTACTTCTGAATGTGATAATAATAAAATAGCAATCAAAATAATTTTCAAAGCCATATAAATTGTTTATTCTTATAAACAGGTATTGTGAAGTATCTAACATCTTCCCTATTTAAAATTATACTCTTGAACCCAACCTTGTTTAGCAAACCCTTCTTTTCTTTCTTTCTTTTTTGCTTTTTCAAAGTTTCCTTTCAAATTTTGGTTGCGACTCTTCTAAAATTAACTTCCACGTGACAGCTGATTTTTGTTCTTTTTTTTTATTTTGCACCATTCACATTGCATTTTACGTGTGACACATGGGTTACATACCCATTTCTCACTAAACTCACCAAAACTTTAAATCAACCATGAAAACTCTTCCTAGTACACAAATTACACAAGGATCAACCCATTCCATGTCCCAAAAGCATGATATCTCCACAATACTAAAACTAGCACCCAACCAACTGAGTAATAGCAAAGACCAACAAATAGGACCTAAAATCACGAGACCAACAACCAATACCACATATACTTCCGAAGTAGCCACTAGAGCTTAACAAACCAATCATTACGACAATGAGTTAGGTTCAAGGGTGTCAACCTAAATTGGCAAGCATACACAATGATAAACCACTAAAAAAGATCAAAGAGAAATAGAGAGAGTTACATGGCATCATTAGTGTCTCTACAATTGGCACAATACTGATGAACCACAACGATAATGGCTAGAGCTATGAGTTAGTTATCATATGTGTGTATGTGTTGAAATAAAATTTTATTGATACATTAAAAAAATAAAAATTAATAATTAGTATTGATTTCTTGTTAGGTAAATATTTATGCTTAATATGTTTTAAATTAATATTTTTGGTGAATTTTAAATTAATATTAGGAATTAAGACTAATATTAAATTTGTGATTATAAGTCTTAATTAATATTTATGAATTTGTGTTTATAGATTCTAATTTATAAATTTTTAACATATTTTTGCATCAATATAAATCCACTTCTAATACCTTTAAGGATAACAACTTGTATTTTTGAATTAATATTTTTAGCATTATTTTTATTTATATTAAAAGTAGTATTTAGAAATTCATGCACGCATTATTATCCTTGGAGAAAAGGGTGAATTTAGAATGAAAACAAGGGATAAAAGTTGATAATTATATGTTGGGTAGAGTCTTACTACTTTACCATAAGAGTTTATGATATTGTCTATTCTTTTTATTTCTTTTTACTTGTCATTTTTTAAGAAAATTTTTAGTTTTTTAACTGTTACTTTCAAGTTTTAAGGCAATATTAATTATAGTTTTTTCGAATTTATTCTTATTTATCTTTTTAAAAATTAAATATGATATTAATTATTTCTTTTTATCTATCTATTTATTAGAAGGTATTTAAAAAATTTAAAATAAATTCTAATACATTAATTATATTTCTTAATCTATATTCTAAAATTAAAAAAAGAAAAGGAAGGAAATCTAGGTAGCATAAATTGTCTTATCAATTACTTAGGAGTTAAGGATAGTACATTGGAATTTGAATTTAGCAAAGCAAAAATAGGGAAAAAGACAAGTTGAGACCCTTGAAGTAAAATATCTACCAAAAACAGAACTTACCTACAAATTTCCAATTGATATCAATTGAATTTCCAACTTAAATGAATTAAATTTTTAAATATTTATTCTATTTTGTAAGTATTTTCTTATGTTGATCCTCAATTGTTTTTCTCTTGGCCGTGGTGCCATTAGTTGACAGCAACTTGACACTTTGCTAACTTTTTTTTTAACTTTTGACACGCACAACTTCATACTCTGAACTCCGATCGACTTGATTTATGCTACTACAGATCACTCTCATCGCAATCTAACTATAAACACCAATTTCATTTAAATCTATTTTTCTATGGAAATTTTGGACACTCTACATTATTTTTATTACTTTTTTGCTAAAACTTGAACCTTAAGTGTTCCAATTACCATCAAAGCAGTTTGGCTACTATGTAGTAAGTAGGAAACTGAAATTTTCCATAGTTCGGTACACATAAACTCATTTTCTTGGGATCCCACCACCCCAATCCAAGAGGCAAATTTTATCATGGAAGCAATTCTGATGACCAAAATAGCCCTCATGATTTTTCAAATTTCCCAACATAGCCATGCTCAATATGCTACTCCATGTCTTCCTCCAATGACTGATGGTTCAGGCTCTTCGCAAATCAATCACTTCCTCCCCTTAGCAGATCACCTTTAGTCGACGTTTGATGGAGCTCCGGTAACAACTCTCCCCCCCCCCCCCCCCAAAAAAACCGTTAGCTGTAATTTGTCGTTGTAAATCTGGATGTAGGAGCCTTCATGGCAGATCTACCACAAATCCTTCCTTCCTGCCACAGAATCTATCATAGTAATGGGTAGAACGATGATACGAAGGTAAGGGCCTCCATTAGACTGCTTCTTCCACGGCAAAGACCTTAGTCGACAATAAGGACCTCCATCGCACTGCTTCTTCTACCACAGAGTTTCTTTCTTTCTTTGTTTTTTCTATTAATGAATCAGTGGCCAGTGAGTCTCATTACAGTCGACTTCCATTGGTGTCTGTACCTAGTCGACATCAAGGACCACCGTTGGGCTGTTTCATTTATGGTTGTTACGGTGACATGTGAAGAAGAAGATCAAAAAAGATTTTTTTTCTTCTTTCTAATCATGCAAAATTGTCTTTTAAGTTTCATAAAAAATTTATAAACAAAAAGAAATTATCTTTTAAGTTGGGATGTTTATGTCTTTTGATCCATTCTATATCATTCAAATATATATATATATATATCAAATGAAATTTCATTAATATTTTATTATTTTTTCTGATAAACCCAACATACTTATAAAACACAGCTCTTATTCTTTTTCGGGTCTTCGTACTTATTTTCTTTTCTATTTCTATTCTATCAAAATCCTTCTAACATACCAAAAGAGCATTCATATTTTGGGTGAGGTGATAATCTCAAGGAAGATTTTTTTTTAAATGTATCTATATATTATGTTTGAATTCAAATTTTATCACTTTAATCTACTTCCTCCACCCTATATTGTAAGATAATAAAAGTAATTTTACGTATATTAAGAAAAATATATAATATCTTTAAATTTACAAAAAATCCAAAAATCTCTATTTTATCCCTATTAAATATCATTAATCAACACTATTTATAATACTAGATATTACATTAATGATACGTAAAATTAATAAATAAAACTATGTTATCTTATAATATGGAAAAAAAATACCAACTGTTACTCCTTTTAATCTTGAATATAAATTATTTTTAACTGAATTATATAAATTAAGAATAAAAGTTAATTATTTTAACTTTTTAAGAAATCATCATATCTTTTCAAAACTACATTTATTGAATTCCTTTATCTTTTTCTTTTTTATGAATTAAATAAAAATATGTTTTTATAATGTATAATAAATACTATATCATATTTTAATAAAAAATTATATTTAAATCAAAATAAAAAATTTCATATTTAAAACGAAAGGGAAGGCGGGGTAATGGAAGAAGAGTAATAGTAAATGCAAGAGATCGTGCACCCGGAAAATTTAATCTTTTTAAATGCAAGTTGTTTTTTTTTTGGACCAACAAAGACACGTAGGACAGAAAAGGATGTACTTATAATTTTGTTTTTATAGGCCTTATACTTGGACTTGTAAATATATAGGAAAATTATATTTAAGGACTCAAAATTTATAAATTTTAGATAAACATCTTCAAAATAATAATTATTTTAAAATACTTAAGTCATTTCTAAATTTTGAAAGACTTACTATTTAATTTAAAAGAAACTTAAAATTATATCATTTCAAATACGATAATGTTTTTTCTTTTAACTTTCTTGGCCAAATTTAAAACAAAAATTTCAAAACAATTCTTTCAAAATTCAGTGATAATTTTAATTGTTAAAAATATTTATAATTTTTAAATTTTGAACTTCAAATTTATAAAATTTTGACCGTGGATCTTGTTTCTTTTTTCTAGATATATTTCCATAATATCTCAACAACCGAAGAGAGTCAAATAAAAAGATTGTTGATGAAAAATGAAAAAAAATAAATGATAAATACTATTATATAAAGATAATCATGAATTGTACGAAAAAACATTATTTTTTATTTGATGATACGAAAGAAGCCTCAGTAAATGTAAAATATCTTCTACAAGTAATGTTTAATCTAAGATATATGATATATTATTGGGTTATTTGATACATTAATTATTTTTCTCTATTCATATTTTTAAGCTATGTATGATTCGTGAAATCATTTTATAGGAATGAAAATGAGAACAAGAATAATGATTGATGGAATGTAATAAGTATGTTTGGTATGTCATAGAAATGAATAGATATTTGTATTTGATGGGACAATAATATCCTTAGTTAAAAATATACTAAACATTTTCATTAATTTTGTAACTATTAAAAATATTTATATATATATATATTTAATAAAAGTAGTATAATATTTAATTTTAGTTTCCTTGCTTTGTACAAATATTTTTGATAATTTAGTTTATTTAAGAAATTTATATTTCTATTTTTTAATGTGTTGTTTATCTTATATACATATATTAAATAACGCAACATTCAATTGGAAGTCGTGATAGGTTGCTGGGTAAAAAGTTAAAATTCCTTTTCTATCTCAGTGGTCGCATGCTATCATGTGATAAATAGTGAAGGCTATTCTCACCAGAAATATTTACAAACAAAGAGGGTAAATCAGTCATTTTTAGCCTATCCTGCCAATAGTCTCCATCCAACCAAATGCAAGATAAAAAATATTAAAATATTATAAATAATAGATGTGAGAAAAATATTATGAAAATATAAAAGGTAATATACTTAATATAGTAAATAATGAAAAATATTAAAATTTATTAAAAAAATTAATTATTTAATTTCTTTTCTTAACATATTTAAAATAATTAAAAATATATTATATTTAAAATAGCACATTTAGAATTGGAGTAGTATGTTAATATTAGAGACGCTAGTGACGTTAAATACTTGACTGGAGTACATAAAATATTGTCTCTCTCACAATTATAATAGTACTACAAGATCAGTCAAACCTGCCATTTTGGAATTAGATTATTTCAACTTGTATATTTCCCAATTAATTATATGGCACCCTTGGAACACTAAGATCTCATGTGCTCACTATTAATAACACAAACTAACTGCCCAAAACCTCACCGCAAAATTATCATTTCCTCAATTATCATCTCTGGCCATGGAGATTCAACTCCCATTCTCGCTCCTCTTCACCTTCTTGTGCTTTATCCTCCTGATACACAAGCTATCCAATTCCAGTAAACGCAGTAAAAACTTACCTCCAGGACCTCCCAAATTACCTATCATAGGAAACCTTCACCAACTTGCTGGGTCATCAATACCTCCTCGATCTTTGAGAGACCTTTCAAACAAGTATGGACCACTGATGCACCTTCAACTCGGACAGCTTTCACACATCGTCGTGTCATCTCCAGAATATGCCAAAGAGGTTTTGAAGATACACGACCAGATCTTCGCTAATAGACCCAAATTTCTTGCCACTGAAATCTTCGCATACAATAACTCAGACATCGTCTTTTCCTCCTACGGAAACTACTGGAGGCAACTCCGAAAGATTTGCACTTTGGAGCTTTTGTCTGCGAAGAGGGTCCAAACGTTCAACACGATAAGGGAAGAGGAGGTATCAACACTCATGAAGAACATAGCTGAACATGTAGGTTCTGTCATGAACCTCAGTAGAAAAATCTACCCTATCACAAATTCCATAGTTGCAAGAGCAGCGTTTGGAAAGAAGACCAAGAATGTGGAAGCGATCCTTCCTACTATTGAGCATGCCATACAGCTGAGCACTGGTTTAAATTTTACTGATTTCTTTCCTTCGCTCAAATTCCTCAGTGTGATTACTGGGATGAAAGCTACAATTATAAGGATACACAATGAGATTGATAGGATATTTGGAAACATCATCGCCGACCACGAAGAAAAGGGCGACCGTACTCGTGAGGCTGAAGATCTGGTTGATGTTCTTCTCAGGATTCAAAAAGAGGATGACCTCGAGATCCCCTTATCTTATGACAACATTAAAGCCGTTATTCTGGTTATTCTCTGTGTTCCATTAATTAATCATATATTAATAGAAAAGTAACATAATCTGTCATTTGATGCACACAAACACACAGAGACACCTTATCAATCATGCCTTGTATCCATTTTCAGGACGTTTTCATTGGTGGGACTGAAACAGCAGCAACGACCACAGAGTGGACCATGTCAGAATTACTCAAAAACCCCGTGGCGATGAAAAAGGCACAAGAGGAGGTATATGTAGTCGTAAAGTTGTCTTGGTTGTAATAATTATGAAGTTGTAATTGTTTGAGACTTTTCTGAAATTTTTGTTGGTTATATATATAGGTAAGAAGAGTTTATGGAAGCAAAGGATATGTAGATGAATCAGAAATTTCTCAATTGAAATATGTTGCTGCTGTCATCAAAGAAACCTTAAGGATGCATCCTCCAGTGCCAATGTTGGTTCCAAGAGAAAACAGTGAGAGATGTGAAATAAATGGATATGAGATACCGGCAAAGACCAGGGTTATTGTTAATGCTTGGGCAATTGGAAGAGATCCTGACTATTGGAATGAGCCTGAGAAGTTTGATCCAGAGAGATTCCTCAGTACCACAGTTGATTACAATTTTAAAGGTGCAAACTTTGAGTTTATTCCATTTGGTGCTGGAAGGAGAATATGCCCTGGGATTACATTTGCTACACCAGTTGTTGAATTGCTTGTTTCCAATCTTCTTTATCATTTTGATTGGAAACTTCCAAACAGGATGAGGCCTGAAGAATTGGATATGGGAGAGTCCTTTGGTGCTACAATGAGAAGGAAGAACGATCTATGTATTGTTCCTTTTAAGTATGGCCCTTGATTAGGGTTATTATAATTACCTGAATAATTGATGCTTTGGGGATTGTTTTAAATCTATATTATATCAGGAAGTCAATGTTAAGTGTGTTACTTATATAAAATAGTCACTCAACACAACACCCACTCCGAGATGTATTAAACCAATAAATGAAGTTTCCTCGTTGCTTTATTTGTCTTTCGTCTTTCGGGGAATATATAAAATGTCGTTTGAGAGTGACTATATTTTTCTTCAAATTGTGTGTATATACACCTTTACGGTTGGCAAAAAAAAAAAACCTTTATGGTAATTAGAACACATAATGATCATATGCACCCAAAAAGGTTAGCATTCAGATACACTTTTGTTTTTTTAAAAAAAACTAATTTGAATTTTATGTGTTATAGAATTTAAAAAAAAAATAAAATCTTCATATATAATTTAATTAATGTGATAATACATTTTTTTTTATAAATACAGAGAGTGTCCTCCAATTTAAAGTCGAAGAGTAATTTCTTTAAGGTATAGAAATTGCTGAAGTGTCCTTGATATCAAATCTAAAACAACATGTTTAAGGACGCAACTATATGCATCAGATTTTGTTGGTTGAGAAATAAACCTTTGATTATAAACTACAAAGAGGAAATTACATTGATGGTTGTTAAATTAAAAAGGCCTATGGGCTACCATCAAGTCTTAAATTTAAGGGATAAGTAGTCTCTTTGTTTAAAATATAAAGGACAAATATGAATTATCCCAATATTTATTTATTTTTTGGCAAATAAACGTTTATTTATTTTTTTTTCCAAAACTATGGTCAATAAAACTTAGGGCATGTTTGATTTTTCAGTTTGTAAAAATAAGTTAGAATAAATGAAATTTAGGTAAAAATAAGTTTATTGTAAGTTGTTATATTTGTATCTTTTTTTTTTATAAATAAGTTTGACAAATTGAAACAAGTTTAGATAATAAGAGTTAAAAATACTTTTAGATGTATAATTTCTAAAAAAGGCATAAGTTTTACTCCCTCAATTCCTTAATATAAGAGATCAAAGATAAAATCACATAGATAAAGGAAAGTAATAAATTTATCTGAAATATAAAGTAGTTTCCAAAAATACTCTTATTTAATATTAATAACTTTTACATCATGCAATTAATACAAATGAAAAAATACTACATTAATTAGGGGTATTTTTGAAAAAAAAGTTATTAAATACACCAAACAAACCCCCCCTGTTCCTTATATTTTGAAACATAGAAATTCCTCAAATTGTCCCTTATATTAAGGAACGGAGGGAGTATAATATAATATTATATAACTAATTGAATTATATATATGCTTTATAATAATAATATACTTCTTCCAATCTTAAATATGAGGTACTTTTAATTATCTCACACATATTAACAAAAAGAGTTGGATCATTAAATTTATCAAGAAATTCTAATGTTTTCTACTGTTTGTCCTTATTAATTGTATTATCTCTACTTCCGATATCATTTATATCTCACCTATTAATTATAGATCCGGAATATATAAGAAAAAAAATAATTAATGTATTGACAACACTACAAAATACCTTATATTTGGGATCAAATAATATTTCTAGAAGAAGGTGCCTTATATTTAAGATGAGAGTGAGTAGTTAATTTTAATTATAAAAAATAAATATAAGTAAGTTTCCCCTCCTTTTCCAAAATCATTATTTTACTTATACAAAAATAATTATCCCCTTCTTTTTTAAAATCATAATTTAATTCACTTTTCTTTTTTCAAGAATCCAATTGTTTAATTGCCAAATATATTTTGATATAAAATGATGTTTGAAAAACGCCAGTTTGGTTTTGCAAATTATCGACCAAATAGGGTAAAATGAGAAGTTTCACTTTATATATATTTAAGTTTTTAAAATGTTATATAATTATGTATAATTTATTATTTCATATTTTTTAAAGTTATAAAATTATTTTAAAAAATTAAGTATGCTAAATATTAAAAACTAAATTAATAATACAAATTATATATTATTTTTTTTAAAAAAATTGGCTCCCATAATGGTCGGGGTGGGTCCACCCCTGATTACTTGCTTAATATATGAGAACTTCATCTAGTCAGATCAATTTAAAATAAAATGGCTCAACTACCTTATTTATACATTGTAGGCCATCTTAGCGTATGTTTGGTTTCGCTAAAAAAAAAACAGTTTGTGCTCACAATCATGTTTTTACGTTTTTTTTGGGATGTTTGGGTGATTAGCCAAATCACGTTGCAGTCGTGCTTTAAATGTTAAACGGAGTTGAGGCAGAAACAGGCTATATATTGCTTTTCCATTGGTTCTAACAAGATTTGAAAAGAAGTAAGATAAAAATATATCAATAAAAATGAGAAAAAATAGTGAATTAAGAAAAATTAAATTTTCATAAAATTTCTTCTATTTAATAACTAAAATATCCCCTTAAAATTTTAATCTTTATAGACCATGAGTAATAAGAAAATTTTATATCAGATAGATTATATTCTCAATTTAATAAATGCAAATTAAATTTTAGCCCAAGGAAATTAAATTAATTATGAGATAGGATTTAAGCTCAATTTAGAGAAAAATTATGAGTTTTGTCAAAATCAATTTTCAAATAAATTATTCAAACATAAACACATTAGTCCAAAATTAATATTTATCATAACTACGTTGCAAAACCAATTCTATCAAAACTCATTTTTAACTAACTGAAAACCAAACAAACCTCTACTATTTTACGGTCTGAACGAAATTCGCTCTATAACCCAAGTTTCTTAGTAAACAAAGGATTGAGACTCTCTCTAGTCTATATTATGAAATGTTTTTTATGAAAAAAATTTTATTCATGGTATAAGGTGTTAGATATATTTTTTTTCAATTTTATTCCTCTCATTAATGATAATGAAGTATTTAATAAATGTAAAATAAGAAGTTTTGATACTTTTTTTTCATGAATTTCAAATAAAAAATAATTTTTTTAATGTGTATGTATTTAATACAAAATATCTTATAATATAAATGTGAGAGAGTAGTAAAGAAGATGATGATCACTAACTCAGTAATCCAAATTTAAATTTTGATGTTTCGTACAAATTAATTATGAGTTGGGTAAATAACCTAATCTGAAAAGAAGTATAGAACTTGTGAAGTGCTCTTGAGAGAAAAATATATAAAAAAAAGTATAAAGTTGGTGAAAAATACTTAATAAACCTCAAATGCTTCATACGCAATATTTGTACTCTTCATGTTGAATATCATCTCTCTCCTATATTTTTAAGTTTTAAAAATAAGTAATTTTCATATTATTAAAAAATTAATTTATTATTTAGAGATTTTATAAAAAAATACAAGTTAGTTTGTATTTGGTTATAATGATAAAAAAAAAAAAAGCAACGAAAAGTGACTTTGAGTTAGTTAGTGGCTATTCAAAATAACTTAAACTAATTAGAAATATATGTTATTTTAGCTTTTAAAAGTTTTCAAAAGTGCTCTTTAAAAAAAATAACTGTTTTTTTCAATTAACAAAAACGATCCTAAATTAAGGGAGAGAGACTAAGGGGAGAGTTAATTGAACCTGGAGAAACCGAAGGGGCAACGAGGGGGCGAGAGAGGGACATGCTAGTGCATACAAACATGGTTAAAATTCTTTTCTAAAAACACTGGAGACTGCAGACAAGGTATCTGGTTCTCTTACAAATATATAGGAAAGAAATTTACCGTTATAGGAGGGATGAAGAAAACTACACGTCAAACCTTGTGCAGGCACGTGAGGCATATTAATCTTGTTGGGTTTCTTGTTTGGAATTACTCACTCCTCCAAAGCTATATAGATTTTTTATCATGATTATAAATATAAGATTATTTATAATATATTTCCTCCATCTCATTTTATCTATTATTTTAAAGAATTTTTAGTATTCCATTCTATTTGTTATTTTATGAAACTAATGAAGTATTTATTTCTTTTTTTTCAATTATACTCATATTTATTTCCTGCATTGAATTCACTATTATTTAAGTGGATGACTAATAAAAAGTAATTATTAAGAGTAATACAGTAAATGCATTATTTGTCCCGTTATTTATTATCCTCCTTAATCCTTGTGTCAAAACCTTAAATGTCATATAAAATGAGACGGAAGGGGTATGTGGTAGTATTTATTATATATTTTAAAAAAAATATACCTATTTAATATATTCCAAAAAGAGAGAGAAAAATATTAAATAAGGATAATTTTGAAAAAATATTGTGATTTAAAAAAAAAGAGATAGTTAACTAATTTTAATTCACTTCTTTAATTAGTGTAATTTAATTAAAAGAGTCTTATATTAAGGACATAAGTAAGTATTATGATTTCTTTTGACTAGATGTTGAAATTATTATTAATTAATAATAAAAAAAGCTGTTATATAGTCAAGGACGAAGGCTATATGGTTGCCAAATTCGGACCTTTTTTTTTTTTTACATAAAAAAGGAAAACGACACACCCTAATGGATTATTCTTTAGGTATCGATACCATTGATATTAAAAAAACACGTATCAGGATTTATACAATGTAGCAAATCCTGCTGAAAGCTTATAATTAGGATTTGTGCCACTAACCAGCAACATTAATTTATCATGAAAAATATTATTTTAATGAATTTTTCCTTTTCCTTTGTGGTCACGGATGTCATGCTGTCCTTGTTTTTTTTTTTTCCCGGAAACAGAAACATATTTCAAGATGCTGTTCAATTATTGTAGTTTAATATATAGCAATAATTCAATAATTTCGATAATTAATTCAGGTCCTGGTTGGTTCACAGAAAGTAAAGGAAAGAAAATGAAAGGATAGGAAAGAAGGGGACAGGAAAGGTATGGAAAAGAATAAGGCTTGGTATGCAATGGAAATGAAAATAGTTTGATCAGTAAACTTATGCTTGGTAGGATGAAAATAATGATGTAACAGAAAGGAAAGTAGAGTAAATGATTATAATACCCTGAATGTAAACAAATGATAAAATAATTGTTTTTAGTTAATATTGATAATAAAATATGATTTTTAAAATAATTTATCATTCTTAAAAAATTAATAACATATAATAGAATCGGTAATTTTATTTTAAATAATAAATAATAAAATCATAGATTTCATTTTAAAATGTCCTATATTTGTTTTTTAATTAACTATTTTAAAATTTTAATTTTTATCTTATAATTATTATTAATTGATAATTAATAAATTATTTATAAATTTAATATATTATAATAAACTAGGTAAAATCATACTTGTTTTTGTGGTAGTCTTCCATAACACTCCAATCCCATTACTACTTCTCTTCCTTGATCCCTGCAACTCAGTCTCAATTTGAATGGCGCTAGCAAGCTACAAAATAGATGCTAGTTCTTAACGAATATGGAACAACCTCTAGAGGATTTGGAGGCTGTTCTTCACGAAGATGTTATAGGAATTGCTTGAAGAAAGATGAAGTACTTGTTAGCGAAAATGTTTGTAATCCTCTTTGCATCGTGTTTGACAAAAAAAATAAAAATAAAAAACATTGAAATCCTTCAATAGCTTCTTGAAGCTTCTACTCCAAAGTAGGGATTCTCTGGCTAGCCAGAATGCCGAGATCTTATTTCAAGTACCACAAACTTCGTGCTCCTCTTTTCAAGAGTTCTTTTGTTTGTATTCGTTTATTGTTTATATTCCGTTACATGCATTGGTTCTTAAAGCCCTTCATAAACTTTGTGCTTGTGATTCATATTATATGTGTTTGTCAAGCATCCAAGCATAGTGTATTTCCTTCTTTTAAGTATTTTCATTCACAAGATCTTGCTCTCTTGAATACTTCACTCTTGCCATCACTCAGATCCTTTGAGTTTCTGCATGATGAAGTACATGACATACATTTGTTGTATTTTTCCAATCTTTTAGTCTTGTTTCATGTTCAAGATCTCTGCCTTCATAGTTGTTAAGCTTGTCTACTTTGCATTTTGTACTTTTACATATAGGAAAATAGTGGTAAAAGACCCCAGAGATTCACATCGTCTTGATTTAGAAGTTAGGTTATTTTATTACATTTTCTCTTTAAAAAGTATTACTGGCCTCTAATAAGCATGCATTACACGTTTTGGTTGATCAGGTCCATTTTAACACGCCTAGTGGGACACATGTGAAGAAGAATGCCTCCGAATACAAGAAATAAGTCGAGTGATTAGGAAAGTGCTAGATCCCATGATCTAGAAGATCCTGCCTCTCCGGAGAGCTCAAGGGGAAGTTATTCCAGCAAGTGATGGTTTTGGGGTCAACACTTTGACCCCAAAAGTCATCAGTGCTATTGTTAATGTCTTTCAACAAGAATTTGACCGAAAGCCCTTGCTAACCTGGAGGAGAACAGGAAGAAGCTTGAGGAAGATAAGCAAGAGCATGAAAAGACACCAAGAGCTAGCCTAAATGGAAGCTCAGGAAACAGTGATTTGGTGTCGTGGAGGAAGGCCAACGACTTTCAAAGGAAAGATAACAGGCTTTCACATAGCTAGGAGTGAAAAGCCATATTAGATTCCTTGGGGCTTTAGCTAGCTGTAGCAAAATCTATGCCAAATGTCAGTTTCGAAGGCTTTGGAACCAGGCTAATGTACAAATTATCTCAAGCACATCAGGCTAATGTAATGATCAATTAATTGTGCTTTTAATTGATGAGTATATTGAGAGGTTTCCAATGGATTAGGATCCTCTCCTGTAATGACCCTAAATATTAATTACCAAATAATTATTGATAATTAGTATAGGATCGGAGGGAGTTAGGATTGGAGGAAGGGTCAAAAGTGAGACAAAGGGAGGAACAAGACAGAATGACCTGACATCGCGGTGAGGAGTAGTGCCGCACCATTGAGAGATAGTAGGCATTGGCGCTATGGTGAGCGATGCTGAATCAGTTTAAATTAGAAGTTGAACCAGTCACCAAGAGAAAAGAAAAATGGAGGGAGGACAAATTGCTCTGCTAAGGTTCGGTATTTGGGAGTGAGAGAATGTGGTTTTGAGACTTGAGAAGCTTGATTTTTGTTGGTAAGTTGATCCTCAACTCTCATCTTCATTTTTCTTCAAGATTATTCAGAGATTTTGGTTATTTGGGCTAGGGTTCCAATTTGGATTGAATTCCACCGATTAATTTGTACTTAAATGTGTTTTATAAGTGTTGTTGGATGTTTCTATGGATTAGATGTTGGTTTTATAATGATTGACCCTTCATTAGAGCAGATATCTTTGACAAGTGCAAATACCTCCTCTTCCCTTATGAACCTGAAGGATTGAACTCGCATTACAGTTAAACGCTCCAAAGTACATATTTTTGGGAATTGCCTCCAATGGTTTCCATGTGGGGAAAAGCCAATGTCTATGTTGTTATATGTGATGATCTTGGCAGCAAGAAGATGAGGCCTATTGGAGAAGATAAGGTCAGGGGTTTTATAAATCTCTTTGGCCATTTCAGAGGAAGTGACTACAACATTGGATGTCTCTCCAAGCTGAAGATGCATTAAGGGTCCATACTTTTTGGCTAAGTTTCTTAAAGAGTGATGGGGTAGTGACCCTACAATTTGATGGATGTTCCCTATGATAGGTAACTTCCATGGGCCTGGGGGTAGGGTTTTGATGGATTTCTTGGGTTTTGATCACTTGTATATCAGAAGAAGGAAGCAAAACAAGGGGAAGAGGAAGATCTGAATGTTCATGATTACAGAAATGCCATGTTAAAATATGTTCAGGGTAGAAGAATGCTTTATAACCGCATTGGATTTGGATATTTCAGGCAGTGAGTCATTTACCACTAATATCTTCTGTTTTAAGCTCAGTGTGATACTAAGAAGTATTATACTCGTGGGTCAGCATTTCAAATTTCAGTTCATTCTAAATTGCCACTTAATTTATTTTCTTTCTGAAGCGGTAATGTAAACTAGTTTTAAATAATAATCAAGTCGGATATAAAAATTGAACAGGAATAACTTATTTGTCTAAATTCAGTATGGGATGTCACTGTTAAAATGAGATTTTTGTTTGTGGGTCAACATAGAATAATATGAGCTATTTTTACTGAGTTATGCGTAGACTTGCCGGATTCAAATTTAACGGAAGTGCTCAACGTTTTTGTGGAAGAGAATCCGTTACTAGAATAATGGATTCAAATCCAGGGTAGAAAAATAGAATCAATCTGATTTAATTTGAATCCACCGAATAAAATTTGTGATTTTTTTATGGTTTAGTCAAAGTAATTTCTCAAAATAGCTGATCTTTTCCAAACAAAAAATTTCTTAAAAAATAGATCCCATGTTCATGGGATATGGAGTTATTATATTTTATGGATTATTCATTTTTTAGATGCCTTCTTGTCTCGCTCATGTGGACTATTTCATAGCATGATAGCAATAGAAATGCTTCAAACAATTATTGAACCCAAATGAAGTCAGTTCATGTTATGACCTTCTACTTTTAAAATTTGATGACGAAAACCCCCTAATTTAATAAAAAGAACAAAAAAGAAACTCCCTGAACTCTAACATTTATCTAAATAACTCCCTTTATGTTAATTTGTCCACTATTTCACTCATGTAATGTAATATGAGGGTTATATAATTAATTAATTGAAGGGCATTATCTATACAAACTTGAAAGTTTAGGAAGGTTCCTTATGTACTTTTAAAGGTCAAAGAAGCTAGCCGTACATGGTTCAAAATTCAGAGTTTTGTATGATTGAGGAATGCATCATAAATCTATAAATCAAAGATTAATTTAATGGAACAAAATAGAGGATTAATTCTGTTAAGACTCATGCTTACCCTATTGTTCATGCTGAATCATCAAAGTCTAGTTGACTCATTTATGGCTATTTTGTCTTTATTGCCAACTCATTTTCACTATTCATTTGAACTTAGTTTATTCCATCTTTGCTTGTAGTTATCCCTTTGGACAGTTGTCATGCGTTGGCTGTACAGACAGCATTATATAAGGCTGAGAGCATTTATTGTTTTATGTGCTAAATGAATACAAATGCTGCCATTAGTCATTTTATGGTATCAGATCTCTCTTTTACCTTTTTGGTAAAATGGTTGAAATCAATAGTAATAAAATCGGATTGAACACTAAATCAAATAAGATGGTGGATTAAAGATTTAATGGTTAGATCAGGATTACACTGGATTGAATCAGTTAAAATTAATATATATTATAAAGATTAAAATAATATAAATAAATAAATAAAATTAAAAAAAATTAGATGAGAAAAATAATATAAACTTTTATTATCAAGTATTTTTAAAAGTCATATTAAGATTAAAGTAAAATGATAAAGTTTTAAATTAAAATATAGATAAATAATAGACATAACAAAAATTAAAATGATGTTATCACATTAAGAAAAAAAATTCAAGAAATAAACACAAAAAATGAGTAAAACTTGAAGGAAAAAGAAAAAAGTTAGAAGAGGAGAAGTTTATAAACCTTTGTTATTAAGTACTTTTAAGAGCCATATTAAAATTAAATTAAAATAATTAAGTTTAATATTAAAGTATAGATAAATAATAGATATTACAAATATTAAAATAATGTTATTCCATAGAGAAAAAAATTCAAGAAATAAAAAAAAGTAAGTAAATATTGAAGAAAATAAGGAAAAATAAAAATCATTTGGCAGTTGAAAGTTCTACATTGTTAAAATTTTAATAAAGTGGGTGTGTTGAGACCTATATAAAAATAGTTTTATTAGTCATGTTAGAAGCAATATATTGGGTATTCTTAAAATATCTTAATGAGCTTAGAAATCTTTTTTTAGGCTCAGAGTTGTAATTTTTTTAAGTTTTTTTTTTTAAAAAAAGAACCAGACCAGTTCTGACCGGTTCTCTAGGGCGATTGGTTTTGGGATAGTTCCAGACTAGACCAGGGATTGGTTCCCAGTTGACTGGTTGAACTAGCCGATTCGGTCTGATTTTTAGTGCAATGGTTGAAACTACCCCTCCTTCAAACACTAACCCTAATATGCTGCCACCCACTCCTTTCCAGACAAACACCTCATCTTCTTCAACAGTGAATACCACACATAACCTTACCTCTACTTTCGTAACCTCTTTGCCTAATTTTGTGATAGTAAAACTTACTCAAGACAACTATCTCATAGAAGAGCCCAAAGTATCCCTACCTTCAAGGACAGCAAATGTTTAGATATGTAGACGGCACCATTCCTTCACCACCAATTGTTTTGCCTTCTGGAGCCATCAATCCCGACTATCAGAAATGGTATTTTCAAGATCAACAATCACAGGCTAGGTTCATTCAACTTCACACACAAATAGCAACATTGAAGAAAGGTTCAGATCCAATCTCAGAGTATTTCACAAAGGCATCATTACTTCAAGACTCTCTCAATGCTGCTAGTAAACCTATATCAAACACAGAGTTTGTAACTTACCTTCTGGCCGACCTTGGATCAGATTTCAATCCCATTGTTGCTTCTCTTTCAGCCAGATTTGATGAACTTTCACTAGAAGAAATATTGAGCCACTTGATGACATTTGAGGCAAGACTAATCCATCATACTTCAATAACACCGTTAGCCACGGAGATTTTTGCAAACATTGCTGTCAAACCAAATGGAAGGCCACCGCCGATCGACACCATCACATCTCAACAAGGAATTGGAAGAGGCAACCCTATTTTTGCTGCAAATAGAGGACTAGGTCATTTTAGTTAGTTTGGTCATTTTGGTCATTACAGACGAGGAGGACGTTTTAGTCCATCACGTGGAGGAAGATTGGCTTCTCTTTACTCTGCTAAGTCATGATTGACGTGTCAAATTTGTCAACGTCCAAGTCATACAGCTGTGATCTGCTTTCACCATTTTAATCATGCTTTTTAGCCTCCACCTTCATTAACCTTTTTTGTGAACTACTCTTCTGTAAATCCAATGGATAATAGTTTTTGGTATCCAGACTCTACTGCGACCAATCATATGACATCTGATCTTGCAAATCTGAATATTACTATTACACCTTATTAGGGCACTAAATCTGTATGAGTGGGTGATGGTACTCCTCTTCGTATTGCTCATATTGGTTCTAGAAAAATTTCTTCCTTATCTCATTCCTTTTCTCTTCATAATCTCTTACATGTTCCTTTTCTTGAGAAGAATTTACTTTCCATTGTTCAATTTTGTCTTGATAATAACATATTTTTTGAACTCTATGCCACTCATTTCTCTGTTAAGGATCTCTCCTCGAGAACAATTCCGTACCAAGGACCAGTCAAAGATTAGTTATATGTCTTTCATCCTTCCTTCTCTCCTTTAGCTAATATGGGGGAACGAACTTCTCTTGCTCACTGGCATCAATGTCTTAGTCACCCTACATTAAGGATAGTCAAGCAAGTCATAGCATCTCATTTTTTACCTACATCTGGGTCCTCAACGTCTTATTTTTGTTCTGAATGTTGTACAGCCAAGAGCCATAGTTTACCTTATCCAATTTCTACAAATAGGTCTAATGATCCTTTAGAATTAGTGTTTAGTGATGTTTGGGGACCTTCCCCTTATTTATCTTACTCTGGATCACGTTATTATGCGTCTTTTGTTGACGACTTTAGTAAATACACTTGGTTGTTTGCTATAAAGTCCAAATCTGATGTTCTTTCTATTTTTCTTCAATTCCAGAAACAAGTTGAAAATTTATTTAATACAAAAATTAAATCTCTCCAAACAGATTGGGGAGGGGAATTTTGAAGCTTACACAAAATTCTCCAAAAACAAGGAACTATTCATCGAATTTCTTGTCCTTATGCTCATTCTCAAAATGGCACAGTTGAAAGTAAACATAAACACATTGTTGAGACTGGTTTTGCTCTTATGCACCATGCTAGTATTCCATACAAGTTTTGGGCTCATGCTTTTGCTGCAGCTGTTTATCTAATAAGCAGACTTCCCACTGTCACGTTAAATTCTAAGTCTCCTTATGAAATGTTATTTAACAAGAGCCCAAACTATACTTTTCTAAAAGTTTTTGGTTGTGCTTGTTGGCCCAATTTAAGGCCTTATAACACCAACAAACTTCAACCTAGGTCCATTCTCTGTGTTTTTCTTGATTATAGTCTTGATCATCATGGGTACTTATGTCTTGACAATAAAACTCATCATTTTTATATTTCAGGGGATGTCATTTTTAATGAAACCATGTTCCCTTTTTCCAATTCCCTACATCATAATATTGGGTCTAATTTTGAGCCCATTTTCACTTCTCTACCCGCCCAAATACTTCCTTCCTTTGAGCCTACTAATTCTAACTATTCCTCACCTTTACATTCTTTGTCACGTTCCTCTTCTCTTCCAAAACCATCCAATCCAATTTCTCAATCTCATTTTCCTACTTCTTGTTCTTCCTCTTCTTCTTCATCATCTCATGTATCATCCTCAATTGCCCCTCCACCTCCACCACTCACTCACACTATGATTACAAGATCTAAGATAATGTTTTTCATCCTAAGCAAATTACAAATGGCACAATCCCATGGCCACCTCCTCGTGCTTTTGTCGTTCAACTCTCTACTCCACCTAAGCAACCTACTTCAGTTTCAGAGGCTTTACAATATCTTGAATGGAGACAAGCTATGCATAATGAAATTGATGCTCTTCATGTGACTCATACCTGGACTCTCATTCCTTCTTCCACACAGAATGTTGTTGGATGCAAGTGGATATTTAAAACAAAACGCCATCTTGATGGCACCATAGAAAGATATAAAGCCCACCTTGTAGCAAAAGGCTTTCATCAACAGCCAGGTTTGGATTTCATTGATACTTTTTCGCCTGTAGTAAAACCTCTGACCATTTCTTTGGTTCTTTCCATTACTATATCTTAAGGTTGGTTTATTAATCAAATTGACATACAACATGCCTTTCTTCATGGCAATTTACAAGAGCAAGTTTTTATGTCACAACCACTGGTATTTATTCATCCTATGATACCCAATTATGTCTGCAAACTCAACAAAGCCATTTATGGTTTCAACCAAGCTCCTCGGGCTTGGTTTGCTCATCTTAGCATGAGACTTCTTGAATTGGGATTCTTTGGCTCAAAGTCTGATTCTTCCCTTTTTATTCGGCAGTCATATGATATTACTCAGTTTGTTCTTATTTACGTTGATGATATCATTATTGTGAGTTCTACTTCTTCAGCTACTTAAATTCTTATTCAAGAGCTAAGTTCTACCTTTCCTGTCAAAGATCTTGGCCGTCTATCTTATTTTTTGGGCATTGAAGTTAAAAACACCTCTCTTGGCATCATCTTTCTCAACGCAAATACATCACTGATCTTCTTAATCAATGCAATATGTTGCATTGTAAACCAGTTCCTACTCCTATGTCTACTACAGCTCTGTCCAGCATTCCATCAGATTCTGTTTTTCTGAATCCCTCTTTCTACCGTAGTATCATTAGCAGCCTTCAATACCTGAATTTTACTCGTCCAAATATATCTTTTGCTGTTAATCATGTTTGTCAATTTATGCATCAACCAAATCAAACACATTGGTTAGCTGTTAAAAGAATTCTTTGGTATCTTAAAAGCACCATCACACATGGTCTTTTGCTCAAACATCAATGTCCACCTTCCTTATTTGCAAATTCTGATGTTGATTGGGGAGGTTGTCTTATTGATAGGTGATCTACTGGTGGTTTTTGTATCTTCTTCGGCTTTAATCTAATTTCATGGAGCTCCAAGAAACAATCTTCTTATGCACACTCCAGTATTGAAGTGGAATATAAATCTCTTGCTACAACTACTTCAGAACTTTTATGGATTCAATACATACTTAGTGAATTTAGTGTTTATTTATCTGCTTCTCCTACTCTTTATTGTGATAATATTGGAGCTACTTATCTTGCCGCAAATCCTGTCTTCCATTCAAGAGCAAAACATATTAATCTTGATTTTCATTTTGTTCATGAGCAAGTTACTACAAAAACACTTCGTGTCCAAATTGTTTCATCACAAGACCAACTTGCCGATATTATGACCAAACCTCTTCCCCTCACACGGTTTTCTCTTTTATGTTCGAACCTCGCTGTTACACCCTCTCCACAGCTCAGCTCGCCGGGGGATGTTAAGACTCATGCTGACCCTATTGATCATGCTGAATCATCAAAGACTAACTGACTCATTTACGGCTATTTTGTCTTTATTGCCAACTCATTTCCACTATTCATTTGCAATTAGTTTATTCCATCTTTGCTTCTATTTATCTCTTTGGACAGTTGTCATGCGTAAGCGGTACAGAAATCATTATATAAGGCTGTGAACATTTATTGTTTTGTGTGCTAAATGAATACAAATGCTGCCATTTGTCATTTTAAATTCAAAGGAACAGTAGTTAACGGTGAATTGAAGAGGATATAAGAAGCATAATTAAAATAGGAAAAAGATGAACATAATATATATATACTTATATATTATGAGAGGTGACTTCCATGGACGAGTAGTGGCATTTAAAATTTCTGTTCATTATATATTCGATTGTCCCTCAGTTAATTTCTTTTTAAGTCAGATAAAAAAAATAACAAGAAGAAACTATTCATCAAAATTGAAAAATTCAATATGGGAAGTAGCTGTTAGGGTCCGGCAAGCATAAAATATCAAGAGATTATTTTTACTGGGTTATGTAAATTAAATCGGTAAAAATTGGCGGGATATACCGAGGCAAATTGACTAAACTGACAAAAATTCATTGTTTAAGAATATTATAACTGAAATTCGGCCATCATTATCAGTTGATAAACTCATTTCTCAATTCAAATTGGCATATAACTCATGATAGAGATGTAGGTTTGAAACAATTCATATACTTGATTTGTCCAATTGTTTTTGGTCAGACATTTAATAAAAATTCCAATTTAAACCAAAAGTAACATTAGTCAGTTTAATTAATTATACACACAAATTAGGATAAAAGCCATATATTGTAGACTATTTATGTTGGTAGCTTAGAAAATATTGTGAGAGAAAAAATTTTTATCTATAAAGATAAGCCTAATAAATAAACAATTCAATATAAAAAAAATGTAATATAAGGATCCTAGTCAATGACCCATGAAAATCTAGCCCAATTTTCCAAAGGATTATCGCAGCTCACAAATGTCTACAGCCCAAGCCCATTGGAAATGAAATGCGATCCATGGAATTCTCATCCACACCTATTCCCAAAAATGTGTTCCATGGCTTGAAGCTGTGTATAAAAGAAATATGTACATATATACACCGTACACCAAAAAAAATAAACATATATACACACACTCACATATATTACGTATATTAAAATCTATAAGACGTTATACTATTTCTCAGTTATGAGTAGTATGATTCACCTCAAACATTTTGCAATGCACATGGCTGACCCCCACTAAACATTTGTTTGTGGAAGAGAATCCATCATAATATAATAATCCACTGGCAAAAGAAAAATCTTTATATACGGATCGTAATCCATGACCCATAAAAATCTAGTCCAATTTTGCAATGAATCATCCGAGCTCACAAGTCTCAACGATCCAGGCCCAATGGAGATAAAAGCCTTGATCCATCAAATTCTCACCCAAGCCTATTCCTTAAAACTAATTTACATTGATGTTAGATATTAGTAGAGCTATACAAATAACCAGAGAGAGAGAGAGAGAGAGAGAGAGAGAGAGAAAGCAAATGTAAAAAAAATGTAAACTAACTACACCAATGTTAAATATTAGTGGTGATTATGGGACAAAAGAGAGAACTTAGGATTATTGTTACTTAACTCTTTTCCTAGAATATAAATTACCAATAAATAAGATTTGGTCAGTAAAGAAATCAATAAAAATAAATATTGGTAAGCATGTGCTACAAATAGAATTCATGGATTAATTATATTTAGCGATAATTCAGGGTTCAATTTTTGGTATCAGAACTTTTTAAGTCTCAAATAAGTGTATAATTTGGTTAATTACACAATTTCTTGTCAACTTCTTGTTCAAACCATTAATTGCTAATTATGTGAAGTTGAGGAGTGTATTTCTATCTCATTAGTAAAATCATTCATTCAACTTTGCAAATTTCAAGTTCACACAAAATCATTAAAGGTTTAGTCCAATTTCAAGGCTCCATTACCCCAATCAATCCAAAATTAATGGCTAATCAACAAGGAAATATAAAGAACACAAATAAGTAAACACATAAATCATTTAATAGCAATAAAGTGGATAACAAACACCATTATTCAATAACAAAATCTATACCTATTTCATAACCAATTATATTTATTTTTTCCATAACTAATTATATGTATTTCGTTTAAATTTTATGTAATTTTTATATAATTTATTTATGAGTTTTAATATTTTCCAAAAAAATTTTCATAAAAATCTTTTAAATTCAAATGTCCTAAGATCTATTATTAGATTTTTTTCAATTTATAATTATATTTTTTAGATCCATTTCAATTAATTATAATATTTATTTATGTGTTTTATTTTTCTCCATAACTAATTATATATGTTTCATTTAACTTATATGTAATTTTTTTAATATAAATTATTTGTGTGTTTTAAGATTTTTTTGAAAAATCTCCTTAAAAGCTCTAAAACATAACTAATTATATTTATTTAGTTTAAATTGAAAAAATTGTATAAATTTTTGTGATATCTAACAATTTTTTATATATAATTTTTTACACATAATTAAAAAACATTACTTCTGGATTTTTCTTTCCCTCCACATTTTAAACCAAAGCTGTATTCTCTTTTATATTTTTAATTTCATATAGATTTTCTTTTTATCTCATCAATCATTAAGGAAATTTTTCTTTTCTTTTTTCAAAATCTACGCATCACAATTTCATGTTTTGAAATTTTACTTTGGAGTTGAGGCCTATTATTTTATTTTATATTGTAAAATTAAAAATACCAAATTTAATAATATTCTTTAATCATAATTAATGTTTATCTTTCTTAAATCTTATGTATTTTATTTTTTTACTAAAAAATGTCCTTAAACGGCATTTTTTTAGTAAGATAGTATTTAATTTTATAATTTAAAAATAAAACACTAAATCTTAACATATTCTTTTACTTATAACCAATTATTTATACTTTTTTATCTTTTTCTATTATTTATATATTTATATGCTTCAATTTTTTTCATAAAAATCTCCTTAAAAGTATTTTAAATCCACATCTTATTATTTAATTTTATAATTTAAAATTATAAGAATTAAATCTTATTTGATGCTATTACTTATAACTAATTCATATCTCTTTATCTCTGAATCTTTTATTTTTTTAATAAATAGATAGTTTTTGTTTTTATCATTTTTTTATGTATCAGGAAGTTTTGAACTTTTAACTTCTACCCATAATCCACACCCTTATCACTTAAACTAACATTAGGTGGCAATTTTTCTTTTTATCTTTATCTTTTCTAAGCACACACCTGTGTCAAATAACAAAAAATTGTTTAACAATAATTTCGGGTTATGAAGACGTACGACGGCTGGGAATTCCATTTTATTTGTGTAACTTGTTTTCTAAACATAAGATCATATTATTTACTTATTTATTTTAAACCATCAATAAAGTTTTTTTAACAACTAGAACTAAACGATAAAGGCAGAACAAGTCGGATAAGTACCGACATTTGAGAACATATCATTGAGGCAAGTATAGAACTTGAGTTGATAGGCCAGTGGGACTGGCAAGAGATTGCCCTTTCTTCTTATGCTGCCACCATATGTCCCAAACATGTCAAATTCTTCATGAGTGATTCCATTTGGCAACTTCAAACCAAAATGATGAAGCAAATTAGCAGGGATCGAGAAGTTCAATGGAGGGCATAGTCAAGTTAATTCCAGGAAAAGTTTGTTCTTTTGAAATCAGTTGGATTATCAAAAAAAGAAACTCTTGGACTTAAAAGCCTTGCTTTACTTAATTTGAATTTTATGAGTATCTAATAATTGGTGATTATTTAAAAAAAGCAATAACAGAAAGTGTGGTAAAAGAGGTAAGAAGAGCTTTATTGTTGGCACTTAACCGCCAACAAAAGCTATCTTCTATGTTGATATTCAAATTGTCGGTGGTTCAAAACCCCAACAAAAATAAAAATTAACTACTTACAAAAGCCAATTTTGATGTAATGTCTCACTATCTTGGGCAGAGAAATTTTTTTTAACAACATATCTTGAGCAAAGAATTGGTGAATTGATTTTTCTTTTCCTGCTTGAAAACCAACCCGACCCATGTTTGTTAGCCCAGCCCAGTCATGTGATGTGCTGGGATATCACAAGTTGGATTGCCATTGGCGTATTCATCACCACACGTGTGTACTGTGTAGATAGAAAGAAAAATAGTTTGACGGTGAGGTGAAAGAGAAGGACGAAGCAGTTTGTGTGCATCAGCGAATACAGGTGGTTTTTCATCTGATTGAAAATTGATTAATACTTTCTCTAATTAACTAGATTTTAAATCTGTATAAAGATTGAGATGAATTTTACTATTCATAATAACTAATTAATAAATACTATTTTTTATAAATTTTATAATATATATTGACGTATAGACTAAGCAGACTTTTTTTTTTGGACAATATGTTCAGCGGTCAAGGATTGCGGCATTTTTTTTATTTTATACTTTATTTTATAAAAAAATGCGACTAATTTAACTCAATTCATTGCATTTTATATTCGTCTCTGCCATATCAACGTCATTATTTTGGGCTATCGTCTGTGTCAAAGTTAGTCGTACTCCTCCCAATGAATATTCCATCGAATGATTCCAGAAAAATATAAGTTGGCAAGGAATATTCATTTTTTAATCATGTGGTCTATATATTTATGTGTCTATATACATTTTTGTTTGGAAAAGTAAGAACTTATGAACAGTGCATTATTTGACTTATGTTTATTATTTTTATAATTTTTAATTATACTTTCTATCACATTAACTATTTTATTTCTAATTCTCTCACTGTTCCAGTAATACTTTTTTCTTAATTAAGCCTTTAATATGAAGCGAGTGATGATTTTTTGTCTTGATTATTGTAAATTTTTGGCTTTAATATGATTTTTGCATGATGATCTTTTGTTATCCCAAAGAACAAGTTTAGAATGCAATATCAATTTCAATATTATAAATTCAAAAAAATATTATTATATTATCATATTAAGCTTTTTAAATAAATATTTTACAGTGTTATAGGATAGAAAATAAAAGAAGCAAAACTATATAAATAGATCATTCTTCCCATTAAAAGCAATTTTGCACCAGAAAAAGAATGAACGACTGAGATTAAAAGGAAACGTAAGGACCAGATTCATCCTGTCAAAACTCAAAAGTCAGAATCATTGAATCCTGGACACGTGGCACAATCCGGCATGTTCAATGGCAATGACTTAGATCGCCTCTTGCAACCTCTTACCATTAACGACTTTGACCGTATCCTTGCCCACGCAGCTACTCATATGAATAACTTTTTTTTTTATTACAAAACTTTAGGCGGGTTAGATTATTGGGATTTACCAGGACAGGTCCCATAATTTAAAAGATATTTATAGAAATTTTTACAGATTATCCACTAATAATATATTTATATTAATAAGGGATTTGAACTCACAAATTTATAAAAAAATGAGTCAATTCCTTACTAATTAGATTAATTTTATTATTTACTCATAATAACTTAATTAGACTTTGAATTTGTCCATGCAAGTTGGCCATGAGGCATAAACTAGATTTTCAAATAAATTTTTTTGAAAAGCGACAATATTGATGTAAAGTCTGCTCTCATTCCTTTTATATATATTGATTATATATTAAGCATCAAACGCTTTTGACTTTAGATCCGAATTAGAGAAGAATGCCACCGCATCTGTTCACATCCCCCTCTTTCAAGCTTCTATACATGTCTCCAAGTACACCTTCTAGTTCATATTATAAAGTATTTTATATCAATTATATGTATATTAAAAAAATTATTTTTTTAATTGAAATTAATGCAAAAAGTATCAACATTTTCTATTTTACCCTTATTAAATATTTCATTCTATTATTATTATTATTATTATTATAGGATTATAAATAAGGAAAAAAGGAGGTATTAAAGATAGGGGTATTAAAGAAGGTTGATTATGAGATAACTACTCAGCTCTCCTCTCACTAGTCATGACCGCGCTAAAGGCCATTACACTAATGGTTGGACTATGATTTTTTTCCCCCTAAACCTCCTGAATTGATAGCCATTAGAGAAGGCACATCCCAATCCACAGTCATCTCTACCTCTTGGCCAAAGGATGGCAATTTAGTGATAGGGTTATCCACAGTAATCTGTTCCCCCTAATTAGAGTTTCAAAAACTTGATCAGAATCTTGCAAGTATATAGGGTCGATCGTAGTAATAAAAAAGTTTGGAGTATTCCGGAGTCAAACCAAAGGAGGTTGTGAAATCTATTAGTCCATAATTTTTAATCTAAGGAAACAATTAACAATTTGAATGAGAAAATTTAGAATTTAAAAGAAAGCAATTAATTGAATTGTAGGTTGATTCGGTCACTAGAAGTGTCAAGGGATCGGAGTTCACCTATCGGGATAATTCAATTAATTTCCTGATTAGACTCTATGCAATTATAGTGACAATTATTTCTCTTATGTCCTAATCACCTCTCAGTGTAATAGTCCTTGTTTAATTAGAGTTGAACTCACTCTCGTGTAACTCACTCATCTAACCAAACCATAAAGCTACAATTAAATCATCACAGATTCCTAGATCTATCTCTAGTCTAGTTATCTACGTTTGTCATTCTATGCCTAAGCTTACTCTTCTCCTCTCGGTACTTGAAGTTCACCCATAAATTAGATTCTATGGTGGCCAGTCATAAAATCAATATTCAAATAAGAAAGATAAATATAATTATAAAAATTCAATTAGATAGATATATATAAAAATTCCAGAGTCATAATTAAATCATCAAATGAGTTGATTCCAATCATGCTATATCCCTACCCCTGGCTGGTAATTTAGCAATCCATAAAATTAATCATCTTAGCAAAGTTTAATTCCCAAATCATAAAACAAACAAAGTTAAAGATAAAAGTAGAAAAGAGGAAGCTCGAAAAATGCCCCAGAACTCCCTCAATCTCTTGTTTTCCTTGTCTCATGATCTCTTCTAGTTGCTCTAAACGCGTTAGAATTGTGTTCTCTAGCATCCAAATGCGCGACTAAACTCCTTTCTTCTTTTCTACTGTGTCTCTTTTTATATGGAAAGTCTAGAAGCACATAAAAAGCCCAATAATTTATAAAATCGTGAAATAATTAACTTTATCTTGATTAGAGCCAACGCCGGCTCAATATTAATTTCCTTCACTTGACGCTGACTCTAAAGCGTATTTGCCCACTCTGCGAGACCACCCAGCGCCAAGTCCTTCCGTTTCAATTATTCTTCTCCGCCTCCTCACCCTCCTGCAGGTGAGGATTTTAATGGGGATCAATTTGCTTCGTGAATGAGCATTTTTATCCTTCTTTTTGGCTCTAAGTAGCTTAGAAATCCCCACAAATATTCCTATGATACAAATATACTCAAATTAAGCAGAATGATGCCAAAAAGTATCAAATCACAACATTTTAAGATGAAAATAGATACAAATTTTGGGTGTTTTATAGGTATAAAATAAACACATTACATTCCCTCACACTTGAATATTTGCTTGTCCTCAAGCAAAACTAGAATTATGCTACTCTCAAAATCACTTTATAGATTCATTAAACTCACTCTTCTTTACTAGTGATAGCCCGTCACCAATATAAATAAAAGGAATACTCAACAAATCAAATATTAGGTTCAATAGCAACTCACTTATCATTCTCATTCATCATGAGACATGTGACAAATGTAGACAACCAATCAAGCAAGAGGAAGAAAAATTACAACATTTATTTGAGAACTTAAAATACATCAATCAATCATGCATAAAACTCAACTCATGTTCAATGGAGTTCAACAAGGATTTATTTATTTAGCTTCCCCGCACTTTGTTTAGCAATTTTATCTGGGGATTTGATTACTTTTTTTGGGCTGTTATGCGCTCTTTTGACACGAAGATCTCGCATTTGTAATGCATACCCCCGGTTATTCAAGCTAACATAACTCACTGCACCATGATGCCTTTGACACACTCATAACTTATATCGTACCGTTTTACACGAAGGACAACACTTTTTGGTGAAGCCCCCGGTTACTAAGTACAGCTTAAGTTAGTGGAGTGGATTTCTCTCTCTCTCTCTCTCTCTCTCTCTTTTTAAACCTTGAATCATCTCTCCAACTAAATAATAACTTCATGTAGAATGATTGAAAATACCCAAGTTCAGAAATAGATGTATAATCCATCTTTCTACAAATTCAATCACTTTTCCACACCTACCACATACCAAGTTATAGTGCTCAATTTCATAGTCTCAAGACTCATGTGCCTGACTTGTGAATTAACTATCTTTGCCCCATTAAGCACAACAATTAAGCATCCTCTGGTGATAGATATAATTGCTAACTCAGAAAAATAAGCAAAATAAAAGCAATTAAGCACATAATTCATGAAAAGTTTTTAACTTTAGCATATCAGCATAATTCTAAGGACAGATCAACTAAGAGCAACTATTAAACTCCATCCCCCCGGCAACACTTTGATTCAACGTTGTCCTCGATGTTGCAGGAATAAAATAAAAGGTAAAGGAACTGAGACTCCTCTGATTTGTAAGCGTTACTTGCAATCCTCTTGGAAGTCCTTTGTATTCATTTTAAACTCTTTTTCACCATAATCAAATCTACAATTAGTCTTTAGGAAAAGTGTTTGGAGTAATAAGAGTAAGAAAACAAAAAAATGAAAACAAAAATCAGAAAATGAAAGAAGAAAAATAAAGTTGGGTTGCCTCCCAATAAGCGCTAAATTTAATGTCGATAGCCAGACAGAGAGTGATGACTTCAAACTTCTTGCAATGAGATAGAATGAGCCTTCGCCATGAAGTCCCCATCATAGTACCGCTTCAAGTGTTATCCATTTACTACAAAAGTGCTCCCATCTTGCCCCTTGATTACAATGGCCCCATGAGGCCGCACATCAGTCACTTCAAATGGCCTAGACTATCTAGACTTCAACTTCCCAGGGAACAATTTAAGGCATGAATTAAACAATCATACCTTCTGTCTAACTTTAAATCCCCTATTTAGAATCCTCTTATCATGCCAAACCTTGGTTCGTTCTTTATAAATGCAGACATTTTCAAAAGATTCCCTTCTTATCTCATCCAGCTCATTTAGTTGAAGTATACGCTTTTTACCTGCATCCTTCAGATCATAATTCAAAGCACGCATAGCCCAATATGCTCGATGTTCAAGTGCAACAGGGAGATGATAAGATTTACCATAAACAAGTCTATAGGGAGACATGCATAATGGTGTTTTATATGCAGTCCTGTATGCCCATAATGCATCATCTAGTTTAATAGACCAATCCTTTCTAGATGTACTAACAATCTTTTCCAGGATTCCTTTCAATTCCCTATTAGAGACCTTAACTTGTCCATTGGTTTGTAGATGGTATGTGGTACTAGCTTTAAGATGACAACCATATTTATGCAACAGAGCTCTAAATTGATGTTTTCTAAAATGCACCCCATTATCATAAACAATTGCCCTTGGAACCCCAAACCGAACAAACAATTTCTCCACAAATTTGACTACACCAATAGCTGTGTTGTTTGGTAATGAGGAAGCCTCAACCTATTTAGTAACGTAATCAACAACAACAAGAATATAGGAGTTACCAAATGAGGGAGGAAAAGGGATCATGAAGTCTAGTTCCTAAACATCAAAGGGCTTGACTTCTAATATACCTTGTTAAGGCATCTCATGCATTTTGCTGATAGAACCCGTGCGTTGACATCTATCACAATTAGTCACAAACGTTCTTGCATCTTTGAACAGTGTGGGCCAGTAAAAGCCACATTGAAGAACTTTGGCAGCAGTCTTGTTAGGACCATGATGTCCACCATAAGGGGAAGAATAGTAGTGGCCAAGAATAGGGACCATCTCTTCTTGTGGAACACATCTTCGGACTATTCTATCGGTACATCTCTTGAAGACCAACGGGTCATCCCACATATATGCTTCACCTTTGCTAGAAATCTTTTTCTTTGGTGGAAATTGAAGTCTTTGGGGATAATGCCTGCAACTGGAAAATTTGCATAGTCAGCAAACCAAGGAGTAAATAGAGTAGAGACAGCCATTAAACTTTCATCCAGGAACTCTTCATTAATAGGAATTTCATTATTTTTGGGCAAATGCTCAAGTCGAGACAAGTGTTTTGCGACTTGATTTTCAATACCCTTTTTATCTCTAATCTCAACTTCAAATTCCTGTAACAAGAGAACTCATCTTATCAACTTTGGCTTGGCATCCTTCTTACTCATGAGGTTTTTCAAAGCTGCATGGTCAGTGTACATAATGACTTTAAACATAGAAAGATAAGACCTAAATTTGCCTAAAGCATGAATCACCGATAGAAACTCTTTTTCAGTGGTCATATAATAGATCTACGTGTTATCCAAGGCCCTGCTAGTGTAGTAAATAACATGCAAATTTTTACCTTTTCTCTGTCCCAGAATAACACCAATTGCAAAGTATAATATCCGACCGCTTCTTTGGGATTGATGACTATCCCCACAAACCAACACAAGCCTTTTCAGTATACTTTGTCCTCACTCACACACCTTCTTCCTAGGAGGTCACCCATCCTAGAATTACTCCAAGTCAAGCACGCTTAACTAAGAAGTTCTTAAGGGATAGATTACCGAAAATGTAGGTGCACCTTGTTGGTATAGGTACTATCTATCAATTCCTTTAAGCTATCTTTAGCCGTATAGTCCCATACCTATACAATCTCTCGATCCCTCTCGTTCCGGTATGTATTCAATTCATTCATATGCCCCTCCCTTTTAGAAGCCTGTCAGGGGCCGCTCCTTGTCTGTATCTTATCACTTTTATTTCACACCCCCTTCTTGCACCAGCAATCACTCCCCGCCCTCATTAGCGCCTAAATGTCACATGCCCACCAGCTTCCATGTGGTTTGTCCTCAAACCATACCGTACTGAGAGAGGCCGAGCTCTGATACCAACTGCAATGTCGAGCCGTTTCTTTGGGATTGACGACTGTCCCCATAAACCAATAAAAGCCTTTTCGGTTTGCCTCATCACTTTTATCTCATTGCCCCTTTCTTGTACCGGTGATCACTCCCGGCCCTCATCAGCGTCCGGATGTCATATGCCTACCAGCTTCTGCGTGGTTCGTCCTCAAACCATACCATACTGAGAGAGGCCGGGCTCTGATACTAATTGTAACGTCCAGCCACTTCTTTGGGATTGATGACTGTCCCCACAAACCAACACTAGCCCTTTCGGTGTGCTTTGTCCTTACTCACACACCTCTTTCCTAGGAGGTCACCCATCCCAGAATTGCTTCAAGTTAAGCACGCTTAACTGAGGAGTTCTTAAGGGATAGGCTACCGAAAAGGTATGTACACCTTATTAGTATAGGTAGTACTTATCAATTTCTTTAGGCTATCATTAACTATATAGTCCCATATCTATACAGTCTTTAGATCCCTCTCATTCCGGTATGCATTCAATTCATTTATATGCCATTCCTTCTTAGAAGTCTGTCAGGAGCCGTTCCTTGTTCGTGCCTCATTACTTTTATCTCACACCCCCTTTCTTGCACTGGCCATCACTCCCTGCCCTCATCAGCATTCGGATGTCACACAAAGTCACCTACATCACACGTAAGCTCAAAAGGTAAAATTCAATCAGGGGGAACAACAATGGGGGCAGAAATCAAAGCCATTTTCAAATGATTAAAGGCATTCATACAATCATCATTAAAGTTGAAAAAAACATCCTGGGCAAGGAAATTAGTTAAATGTTTAGCAATTTTAGCAAAATCATTAATAAACCTTCTATAAAATCCCGCATGACCTAGAAAACTTCTAATAGCCTTAATAGAATTAAAAGGAGGTAAATTTTCAATTACTGCAATTTTGGCTTGGTCAACCTCAATCCTTTTGGCTAAAACTTTATGTCCCAAAACAATCCCCTCAATTACCATAAAATGGCACTTTTCCTAGTTAAGCACTAGATTAGTCTCTTCACATCTCTGCAAAACTTGAGCAAGATTAGATAGACATATATCATACGAATCACCAAAAACCAAATAATCATCCCTAAAGATCTTAATGATATCTTCCACCATGTCAGAAAATATACCCATCATACATCTTTGTAAGGTTGCAGGCACATTACATAACCCAAAAGGCATTCTATGATAAGCAAAAGTACCATATGGGCATGTGAAAGTTGTCTTTTCCTGATCTGCTAGTACAATCGGGATTTGGCAATATCTCGAGTATCCATCAAGAAAACAATAATATTCATGGCCAGCTATCCTCTCTAACATAGTGTCCACAAAGGGGAGTAGGAAGTGATCCTTACACATTGCTTCATTCAACTTCCTGTAATCAATGCACACACGCCATCCCGTGACTGTCCTTGTTGGAATCAACTCGTTCTTTTCATTGCATACCATAGTCATACCTCCCTTCTTTGGAACTACCTGCACAGGGCTTACCCAAGGGCTATCAGAAATAGGATAAATAATACCTGCATCAATAAGTTTCAAAACTTCAGCTCTCACAACTTCCTTCATGTGCAGATTAAGCCTCAGTTGACTTTGCACCTTTGGAGTGTGATTTTCTTCCATTAACATCTTGTGCACACAGATAGAGGGACTAATACCCCTAATGTCAAAAATAGACCACCCAATGGCAGGTCTATGTTCCCTCAAAACTCTCAACAATTTATCTTCCTGTTCAGAATTTAATTCAACAGAAACTATGACAGGAAAAGTGTTAAAATCACCTAAGAAAGCATATTTTAAATGGGAAGGAAATTGTTTAAGTTCCACTTAAGGTGGTGACTTTTTAGACGAGGGAGGTAATGAGTTACCATGTCCTAGATTTTTAAACTGTTTAATGCGTAGCACATAACACATACCTTCAAGTCTCATAACAGTATCAACTAAATTCATCTTTACTTCCTTTTCATGTATACTCAATGCAATGCATGCTCCTAAGGAATCCTTATAAAAATTATTATCAAAATATTCCTGAGCAAGTGTATCAATGACATCAACACTAAAACAAGATTCTTCAAACACAGGAAAATTTACAGCTTTAGCAAATTGGAATTCCTCCCTTTCATTACCTGCTCTAAAAATTAATTTCCTAGCAGGATCATCAATTAAAGCACCAGCAATCAACAAGAATTGTCTCCCGAGAAGGAGAGATATATTAATATCATATTCTAGATCAAGTACCACAATGTCAGTAGGAATAATTAATTTACCTACTTTGACCAGCACATCCTCCACTACTCCTCTTGGGTACTTAACTGATCTATCAGCAAAGGTGAGAGTCATATTTGAGAGCTTCATGTCTGCCATCCCAAACATCCTTTAAAGAGAATAAGGCATCAAATTAATGCCAGCACCTACATCACATAAACATTCTTTAATAGTTTTAGAACCAATATCACAGGGCATAGAGAAACTCCCTAGATCTTTAAGCTTGGGTAGAAGTTTATTCTACAATATTGCACTATATTCTTCATTCAGCTACATAGTAGCATACTCCTCAATCCTTTTCTTGTTAGATACAATCTCCTTGAGAAATTCGGCATAAGATGGCATCTTTACTAAGGCCTTAGTGAAAGGAATATTAATTTGGATTTTTTTGAATATATCTAAGAACCTTTGAAAATTAGCATCTTGCACTTTCTTTTGTAGTCTTTGAGGGAAAAGAATAGATGGCACATATGGCTTCACATCAGGGGAAGGAGACTGCTCTTGAATGTCGCTACCAGATTGTGGAATCTCCTTATACTCCTCTTCCTTACCTTTCTCAACACTCTTAACTTAATTTTTCGTTTTCTTTACCTCTTCCTTCAATTCCTTGCCACTTTTCAGAGAAATTACCATAACTCCTTCTTTCAGATTAGCTTCAGTATTGCTAGAGAATTGGCCTTGTACCTTTTCAATCATCATGTTTGCTAAATGACCCATCTGTGTCTCCAAGTTATGAATGGCCACTTGTGTAGTACTATTAATAGCAGCCTAACTAATCATAAACTGCTCTAGAGTTTTGTTAATTTGTTGCATATTTTTGCTGCTAACTAGCTAACTGGTTGCAAGCTTAGTGACTAAGTCCTCTAAGTTAGACTTCTTCTCCTCAATAGGCCCTGATTAGACATTACATGGTAACATTTTCAGCTGAAATCCAGGTGGGAGATTAGGCCTCTAACTGTCTTGATTTTTCCAAGAAAAGTTTGGATGATTCCTCCACCTTGGATTATAAGTATTGGAGAAGGGATCATTCTTCCTTTGTAGAATTTGTGGATGCTCAACATTATAACCCATATAATTGACCTCTCCTTGAATTGCATAAACACAACCTTCAACGGTATAATCAGAACCATCACATGCAGCATATAACTCTTTAGGAGGTATTAGTTTGCTGAAACAGGAGATCAATGCGTTGATTCATTTTCTCAACCTAAGTTGTCACATCAGAGCGATCATTAACTTCATGTACTTGAAACTTCCTACCTCTCACACCCTTCTGTCTAATTTGAACGGCCACTCTCTCATAAATATTCATCATATATGCTGTCATAACAATGCCTACTCCAATAGCTATATCCACCAAAGATTGAGCAGCTCGAGATAACGCATTATAGAAAATTTGAGCAGTCATCATATTGGTAAACCTGTGATGTGGACATTGATTAAGAAGTAACTTGTAGTGATCCCAAGTCACATAATAAGACTCACCATCTGGCTCAATAAAGTTCTAAATTTTATCCCTTAGTTTGAAAGTCCTTTGTGGAGAATAAAATTTTGCAATAAAATTATCATACATTTCTCTCCATGTAGTCGAGGACCCTTCAGGAAGGTTGAGAAGCCACTGTTTTGCTTTATCCTTCATGCACAGGTTAAAACATCTCATCTTGAGTTCCTCTTCAGTTATGTTGTTGAGAGGCAGTTGATCCACCACATTATAAAAATTCTTGAGGAATTCGAGTGCATCTTCGCTTCCCATCCCATAGAATTGAGTAAAAGAGCTCAAATGAATTGTTTTAAACTCATAATTCCTAGCATTCTGACTCAGCCTGATACATGATGAGCTACCAAAAATTGCTGATTTGTTAGCATCTCTTCAAAGTGTATTACGTTGAGCCTCAACAAGTACTATTTCATCAGCCTTCTCGCATCATCTTCTAGCTCGATTCTCCCTACAAGTACGTTCAATTTCAGGATTAATGTCAATTAACTCAGAAGTATTATTAAGACTTTTAGATCTTAATAACATCAAACAAAGATATAAAGGAAAGAGATTTTTTTTACGACTAATAAATCTGTTGACCTTACCGGCAACGGCGCCAAAAATTTGATCAAGATCCTGCAAGTATACAGGGTCGATGGTAATAATAAAAAGTCCAGAGTATTCCTGAGTTAAACCCAAGGGAGGTTATGAATTATATCAATCCACAATTTTTAATCCAAGAAAACAATTAACAATTTGAATGAGAAAATTTAGAATTTAAAAGAAAGCAATTAATTGAATTGTAGGTTGATTTAGTCACTAGAAGTGTCAAGGGATTGGGGTTCACCTATCGGGATAACTCAATTAATTTCCTGATTAGACTCTATGTAATTATAGTGACAATTGTTTCTTTTATGTCCTAATCAACTTTCAGTGTAATAGTCCATATTTAATTAGAGTTGAACTCACTCTCGTGCAACTCACTCATCTAACCAAATCATGAAGCCACAATTAAGTCACCTCAAATTCCTAGATCTATCTCTAGTCTAGTTATCTACGTTTGTCATCCTATGTCTAAACTTACTTTTCTCCTCTCGGTACTTGAAGTTCACACATAAATTAGATTCTATGGTGGCCAGTCATAAAATTAATATTCAAATAAGGAAGACAAATATAATTATAAAAATTCAATCAGATAGATATATATATATATATAAATTCTAGAGTCATAATCAAAATCATCAAATGAGTTAATCCCAATCAGGCTACATCCTTACCCCTGATTGGGAATTTAGCAATCCATAAAATTAATCATTTTAACAAAGTTCAATTCCCAAATTATAAAACAAACAAAGCTAAAGATAAAAGTAGAAAAGAGGAAACTTGAAGATTGCCCCAGAACTCCCTCAATCTCTTACTTTCCTTGTCTCCTGATCTCTTTTAGTTGCTCCAAATGCGTTAGAATTGTGTTCTCTAGCCTCCAGATGCACGACTAAACTCCTTTCTTCTTTTCTACCATGTCTCTTTTTATATGGAAAGTTCAAAAGCCCATAAAAAGCCCAATAATTTATAAAATCACAAAATAATTAACTTTCTCTCAAATGGAGTCAATGCTGGCTTAATATTTATTTCCTTCACCCAGTGCCGGCTCTGAAGCGTATTTGCCCACTCTGCGAGACCACCCGGTGCTGAGTCCTTCCGTTTCAATTATTGTTCTCCGCCTCCTCACCCACCCGCAGGTAAGGATTTTAATGGGGACTGGTTGACTTCGTAAATGAGCGTTTTTATCCTTCTTTTTGACTCTAAGTAACTCAGAAATCCCCATAAATATTCATGTGATGCAAATATACTCAAATTAAGCATAATGATGCCAAAAAGTATCAAATCACAACATTCTAAGATGAAAATAGATACAAAATATGGGTGTTTTGTAGGTGTAAATAGACACATCAGTTATCATAAGCCTCACCACCTATACACAAGGCCTTGTGTATAATTTAGTGGATCGACACACCACGTGATATTTCAACAACATCATCACCCAAACAACATATGCTCAACTATGCATAATCATCAGCAACAATACCATCATGCCATGCCAACATGTTATCTCATGCTATATACAATTATGCTAGCATTATATCAACATACAAAGTATACTCATGGGGATGCACAATATCATATTTCAAATGCTATCATATTTCTCTACATATACCTATACATATGATTTACCATTTCCATTTACCAGACATAAGCTCAAAGTATGCTAGGTAGGAATTTACTCGTCGTACCAACATGCATATCATGATATAAAAGGTTTCAAGCATGCATAAAATGGAAAGAGTTTCACCCCAATTATCTCGAGTTGCTTGCACACACACTCAAGGTCACAGTAGGCCATCAGATCACCAACTACAAACACAAGAAGGATGTATACCAAATTATAATACGGTTCTCAAGCATGATTTTGGATCCAATAAGCATCAAGATTCCTGTAGAATCGTCAAACCCTGAAAACTACATAAAGCCTTCAAGACCCAAAATTCTTCATATAACCAATTTGCTACTTACCTCAAATATGTTGCTTTCAAAAGCCTTTTTAAAGCATATAAACTTCAATTAAGCAAGCTTATACCCTACACAATCAACAAAAACAAGATTCAAGTGATGGCATGACCTTTAGTTGACACAAATCTTAACAAGTCACATTCCTAGCTTCTAATCAAGCAATCAACATCACACCCACTCATCAATATATATACCTAAATCAACTCCCAAAATCAACCATAAGACCAAATAATTGGAATTGGAATACCATGGAGATTTCCAAAGATGAAGACTAGGGTTTGTAGGAAACACAACTTGAACACCTAAAAATTAATATTCATAGCTTGTAAACACCAAACAACACATCATTGAAGTATTCTAACACAATCTAATTAGTAGAATCTTAACTAAAAATGAAACTCAAAGAAAATGTATGGTCATGGATATCATGCTTTAAAGCTTGAAGGAGGAGAAGAAGAAGTGAGGGAAAAACACCATACCTTGATGATTCAAGCTTCCCAAAAGCCAAAACACTTCAATTTCAAACCATGAACCTCAAACCCTAGCAGAGATGGTGCAGAGGAGAAGAACATTACACTGTTTAGACAAAAGGGATCTAGTTTTTAAAACCAAGTATGTGAGCTAGCATCGTAGCAGGCTAGGCTGGCGCTATGGCGCTAGCAGCTTTTGGCTAAAAAAATTAGCTTCCCCACAAATCTCCTATTTCCTCCAATCTTGACTTCTCCAGTCCTGTATAATTCTAAGAATATCCTTTTCCTTTAAACTATACACTTGTTTAAGAGAAAATAATTAAGGTTGTTACAAGTTGTAAATTCGCTAATGACTTTTATTACTAGAAAATTTATTATTGAAATATGATAGTTATGAGAAACCTGTCATTTAATAGTCATAATAGGGAATTTACAATTGTTACTAGGAAATTTACAATTGTATATAATTAATATGATGGCTAGAGACCTCGCTGAGAACCTCACCAAAGAGCTCACAATCATTAAAGATTGTGTTGGAATGCTTGGTAAAGACCTTATTTCAATTCAATTTTGATTGGTTTGTGTCAGTTTAATTCAATTTAATCGGTTTGGATTGGTTTTAAACACCCTTAATTATCCTTCCACATAGCCTCTAGGCATAATGTATGTAACAAGCCTAATTTAATTCTTCTGGAAGAGTACTCTAGAAGTTATGCAAGTTCAGGGCCTAGGACCAAAGGAAGAAATGAAAAATAGAGAAGAAGGTAAAAGCCTCTCACACCACGATGGAATCCTTGGCGCCATGGCAAGAGAATGAATTTGGGCCAATGATTTTTGGTTCAGAAAGCATTAGTCCCGTGACACTAGTAATCTCCACTATGATGCCATATCGGGAACTTGGTTTTTGAATAATTCGACTAGTCAATCGGAATATAAGAAAAACAAGGAGATCTCTGCTAGGGTTAAGAGGTCTGAGGCTTCGGGATGTGATTTGGAGCTCTGAGAAGCTTGGATTTCATAGGTATAATGATTTTCAACCTCCTCCTTCCTCTTTTCTGAATTTGATGGTGGATTCTTGGTGTTGGATGTTAAGGATATGATGGATTCTCAATGATTAAATTGTATTTAAATGCTTCAATAATGTGTTATTGGGTGCATTTATGCGTTGGGTTTTGGATTTTGGTCGTTTATGTGGTTGTTTCTCCAAACCCTAGTCTGTAGACTTTGGGTTTTCATGATGTCTGAAGTTGGTTACGTTCAAATATGGAATTATGGATTGTTTTTGGTATAATGATGGTTGGAAAGGGTATGGGTAACTTGGTTTCATTAGGTTTAAACTTGGGAAATTGATTTAAGCTCTACCGAAGGACGTGATTTGTCTTGATATGTGTGTTTAGTGCTTATATAGGGGTGTGCTTGCTCTGACAAGGTATATATGTTTCGAGAAGTCTTTTGAAAGTGGTGAATTTATCAATAATTGGCTACATTGTTGTTTGACAAAATTGGTTATATAGGTTCCAGGTAGCCTTTGGTAGCTTCTTTGGTTCCATTGTAGTTTTGGCGGATATTAGGTTTTAATTGGTGTTGGGATATAGTTCATTTGACTTGGATTTTCATTTCCACTTGTTTGTTATTGCTAGTGATGCTTTGATTTGCTGAGGTTTTGTGAGTATGCTTCAAGTTGAGATAATCAGGAAGTAACTTTTATTTATCATATATTTTTAAAACTTTTCATATCATAATATGCACTTTATATCTCAGCTAGTAAGTTTTCTTAAACCCTTTATTCCTTTGGAAATTATGATAAGAAAAATGGAAACGATTAGTTATATCTATGCGTATATATGTATATATGAATGTTAGAATAAAGAACTTGGCCTATGAATACTATGCATGCTCATTAATATTGTGTGTAATGACACTATGTTAATACATTAGTAACAATGATGATATTGATGATATTATTGACGATGATAAGAATGGAAGTGGCTATGAATATATGCATGCATATATGCATGTTTATAAGCATGATGAATATGGATATGCTTATGATTATTGTATGTCCCTATGTGATATCTTGTATGATGATATTATGCTAGCATGGTGATGATGATGATAATGATTGTGTATAACAATGACATGTCATCTATAACTATGAGGTTTTTTGAGGCCAGGATATGTATCGGTGTAAATGTTGGTAATTTTGAGGTTGGATCCTTTATGGTAAGGGTAGCCTAAGCCACCATGGTGTTTCATGACTTGATATGTGGTGGACATAGAGCATTTTTGGGCGTACGCCATATCTATTGATTGTTACTGTGAGTTTTGGGTCTAAGGCATTTATTGCCCATATGTATTTTGGTGAGTTTAAGGAGCGTGTAAGATCATTTTGGGATTTTGGTGTACTTAGTGGAAAAAGGGTATTGTTGTGAACCTAGAGAACTCAATTAACATATTGCATAATCCAACATAAATGATGGACATTGTTTTAAGAAGCCCATTGTTAAGAGGATCATTCAACACATTAGAAATGTTTTTTGAAGCATATTTTATCATACTAAAGGTCCAATGTGCTAATATACACTTGAAGTAGTCAAAAGGACTTAATTATGCTTGTTTGAGTCCAAATATATGTCCGAACCATCATACTACTTCAAGTCATCAATATAACATCTTCAATCCAGCTAAACATGCCCTTCTTACTCTAATTTCATATTTGATCACTTTGAAGTTTCCAAACACAACCTTATGCACAAAATTCCAGATTTAGTCCTAGTCTTATTCCTCACAACATCAAACAAGTGCTTCTCTCCGTGGTTAAGAATCGATCTCATTATCTTGTGTCTCAAGCCCTCAATTCATCTCTCCTTTTCCAAATCAGTTTTAATCATCATCAAGGAACCAATAACTTATCCTTTCTTTACAAATCATAATCTTATCCTTTGCTGTCAAATTTGTGCTTAGTCTTCTTCAAAGCTTCATCATCAATCTCGGTTGACATATCTCCCTAAATTCTAGAATTTGAGTTCTCCTTCTCAAATTGATTCTCAAAGATGTCTAATAATGAAGACTTAAATTCTTGTAAAGAGAAAGAAGCTCCTAGATGAGGAAACAAGAAAGTGAAGATCCTGTTATTTTGTGTAGAGAATGATCCTATTCTCTACTTACATTGGGAAAGAAAAGTTGAGCAAGCGATTGAATATTGCAACTACATTAAGTTCAGTAAAGTACAACTTGGTGTTTCTCATCTTTCTAGAAAAGTTGATGCTTGGTTTGAATGGATTAATATAGAATGAGTTAAGAATGGGAAACATTGGATTGCTACATGGAAAGAGATGAAAGCAATTATGAGACTGAAGTACGCGCCATCTTACTTTCATGAGCATCCTCCTGAAGCTAAGAACATTGATGATCACTACAAAGAGATGCAAATTCCTATGGTATAGAATTCAACTCCAAACCAAGTGAATCATACTTGGAGAAAGCTAATCAAATGGAGGCAATAGTTGTTAAAACATCAACAGTGAATGTTGAGATAAGAGAATCCACTACACAGAAAGGTTTTCATATTACTGAAAAGTTTTGTGATGATATCTCGTGATGAATCATTTGGTATGGGAGATGTTATTCTAGAAAGTCCCCTAAAAGAAGATGAATTACTCCCTCCATTATATGATTGCTCAAATGATGAGTACAATTCTCCTGCCCCTCAAGACATATTCTTCTATAGGCAAGCCTTCAACATTCTACAAAAAGATTAAGTTGAGGGATTTGTTAATGTTCCAAAAGGCTCTCCGTTATTGTGCGGGAAAGAGAAGCATGCAATACAAGCCAATTGGAGAAAGAAGAAAAAGACCTTTGACTCAGAAGATTGTTCTTTGTTGCACAAGCTATACCTCCAAAACCTTGAGGAGTCGAGGACAACTCTTTTTTAAGAGAGGGAGAATGATGTGAACTTGGAGAGGTTGATTAACACATTGCATAATCCAACTCAAATAATGGACTTTGCTTTGAGAAGCCCATTGTTAAGAGAACCATTCAACATATTAGAAGTGCTTTTTGAGGCATATTTCATTACTGAAGGTTGAAGGTGCTAATATGCACTTGAAGCAGTTAAACGGGGTCTTAATCATGCTTGTTTGAGTCAAAATACATGTTGGAATGGGTCATGCAAAATTAGTGATGTTCTCATCTATCTCAGAAGATCATAATGATTTTAAAGCCAAAATGGAGAGAGAAGCCCAAATCCTAGTCCCACTTAGATTAACTTAGGATTATTTTTTTATTTCAGTTTGTTTTGATTTTGTTTTATTTTATTTGATTCACATATATATTAGGATTTGTTGGCTTCTAACTTATATTCCATGGGTCCAAATCTTATATTTAAATTAGCTTAGTTTAAATTCTATTGGATAAATATTATCTTTAAGAAACATCTAGTAGTAGTAGTAGAATTAGAATATTATTTTTATTATTCTCTTTAGTATTTTCATTTTTATGTTTGGACCATTAGATAATTAGTAATCTCTTTAGAATTTATTCGATTTATTAGGATTATTTGAGTTCAAATATTCTTGGTTATTTTAGGATATTTATTTACCTATTTATAGGCCTCTTTTGTATACATAATTCAAACATATCAATAATATTATGAGTTCTTTTATATATTGAATTTCACTAGTTCTTTATGTTCTTCTTAAAATACAAACTTCAACTTATCAAGAGATTTAATCTCTCTCTTGTGGCATCCCCCTCTAGAGTTTTTAAAATCCTTATATTCTATTGGATTTTAAAATTTTGATCAAGCTTCCCTTTAGGTTCATGTTTCTGCTTTACAAACAACTCCACTTTCTAGTAAAAAGAGCACCAAATTTAATACTCTTTTTTTTTGGCAGCACACCAAGTCTAATTTAGGATTATCTTTTTTTATTTCAATTTGTTTTTATTTTATTTTATTTTATTTTATTCAAATATATATTAGGATAAAGATTTGTTGGCTTCCAACTTATATTCCATGGGCCCAAATCTTATATTCAAATTAGTTTTCTTTAAATTCTATTGGATAAATTTTATCTTTAAGGAACATCTAGTAGTATTAGGATTATAATATTATTTTTATTATTTTCTTTAGTATTTTTGTTTTTATGTTTAAACCATTAGATAATTAGTTATCTCTTTAGAATTTGTTAAATTTATTATGATTATTTAAGCCCAAATATTTCTAGTTATTTTAGGATATATATTTGCCTATTTATATACCTTTTTTGTATACACAATTCAGACAAATCAATAATATTTTGAGTTCTTTCATATATTGAGTTTCACAAATTCTTTATATTTTTCCTAAAATATAAGTTTCGATTTATCAAGAGAATTGATCTTTTTCTTGTGGTAACCCCCTCTACAGTTTTTAGAATTCTTATATTCTATTAGGTTTCAGAGTTTTGATAAATCTTCTCTTTGCTTTTGTACTTCCCCTTTGCAGACAATTCCACTTTCTAGTAAAAAGAGCACCAAATCTAACACTTTTTTTTTTGGCAAAACACCAAATCTAATACTTAATAAAAAAAACACCAAATCTAATATTCAGTATATTTTGTTGTGAGTATCAAGGGTATTCCAGCCGATAGCTGAAGATTAATACTAATATATATATTTTAAATGTTAATAAGCTGATAGCCCATATCCCAAATGATATTAATTTTTAAATATCACACTTGTGGGTTCAAACTTTGAATGTTTGCTCATTTAAATGGAAATCAGTGGATAAATAAATGCAATTAATTATCAGCTAACAAGTTATACTTTTTTTTATGATGTTGCTATCAACGACAAGTTTGAATGTTCACATCGATCATAGTTAACAACAACAAAATGATGAGACATACCTCTAATGCAATAACAAGATAACTAATAGGGATTAACAAGACTAGGCTTGTAACTAATAGGGATTAAGCGTAGATTCTCCTTTCTTCTCACACCAGCACCAAACGTCTCAGACATGTCAAATTCTTCATGAGTGATTCCATTTGGGAGCGTCCAATCAAAATGATAGAGCAAATTAGAAAGTGGAAGCTCAATGTTGGGTATCGCAAAATTAATTCCGGGACATATTCTCCTGCCAGCACCAAATGGGATATAATCAAAGTTTGTTCCTTTGAAATCAATTGGATTATCCAAAAATCTCTCAGGCTTGAAGGTCTCAGCTTCACTCCAAGCCTGAGGATCTCGTCCTATTGCCCATCCGTTGACGATGACTTTTGTCTTTTCAGGTATCTCATATTCATTAATCACACATTTCTCAGTGTTTTCTCGTGGGAGTAACAACACCCCAGGTGGGTGCAGTCTTAGGGTTTCTCTCACAATTGACTTTAAGTATTTTAATTGGTGAATCTCACTTTCATCCACATATCCCTTTCCATTATAGATCTTTCTAACCTCAGCTTGAGCCTTCTCCATCACCTTCGGGTTCTTGAGCAATTCTGCCATTGCCCACTCTACAGTAGTTGATGACGACTCAGATCCAGCAATGAACATATCCTGAAAATTGGTTGTGTTCTTTTTTCAAGGAATTTTTCCAATGAAAAAGATATATATATATATATATATAAACTAATATTTCATATGATATACCTAAAGCAAGCAAAACGAGTTGGCCCATCTTAGGATGAATTTTTGGCTTGGCGGGGTGGGCTGGGCTAGAGGACCCATTGTGGCAAGCTGAAAAATTCCTAGCCCACCCCACCATGAGCGAGTTGACAAGCCAAATGGGCTAACCTGCTTTTTCTTATTATTATTATTTTTATTTTGAAAATGCTAACTAAATTGAATTTTATTTGTTTTTCTTAGACTTTTGTAAATGGCAAATGTTAAGAAACCATAACAATGATACATTAATAATAGAAGTAACATTTAGTCTAAGAAAATAAAATTTAACTTAAATTACAATCTAAAAATCAAATCTAAAATCTTAATACATAATAACATTAATGAAAAGTTTCACTTTCATAAAAAAATTTCAAATTCATATATTGAAATGATTTTCAATTTTCATCATCATTAATCATGTGTAAGTATGAAAAAAATAATTTTCCTTTCTTTGCAAAATGCTAAATAAACTAAAGTAAAAAATTAAAATGATTAAAAAAAAAAAAGAAAACAACGAGCCAATCGGTCATCCCGCAAGCTAAGTGAGTTGACTCATATATAAGGTGGACTAACGAGGTATGCCTATTTTTTTTTCCACCTATTTTAAAAAATCTATCAATTTTTCCAACTCATCCTGCCTATTTTTTGGCAGGCGAACTGGCCTATAGGCCATAGTCTATTTTCCCACCTCTAGACATACCTGCAATATCACTAATTCTTTATTAGCAGCAAGCCATAAATGTATCCTCAATTATACATAACAGTAAACTAGCTAGCCAATCATGCTACATTAACATAAGGTGCCAATAGACCATTTATACACTATATTACTAAAATGACTTGGTTGCATACATGCAATGGTATGACTATTTAATTTCAAGAAAACATAAAAATAAATGAAAGCTCATAATGAATAAAATTCTTACGTATGCTACTCACCAGAATGACGGCTTTGAGGTGGTCATGAGTTAAGGGAAGTTCTAGATCATTTTCCTGCTGAATCTTCAGAAGAACATCAAGCAGATTCTCCTCTTTATTCTCATTACCTCTCTCTTTTCTTTCTTTGTGATCTTTGATGATGTTTTCCAATATTCCATCATTCAACCTGTGGATCCTTTCAACTTTTGCTCTCATCCCGGTAATCACTTGAAGCACTTTGACAGAAGGAAAGAGATCAACCACTGTAAAACCTCCAAACAGCTTCATTATATCCTTCAAAGTAGAAATGAAAGCTTCTTGATCTCTGGACTTCTTACCAAAGGCTGCTCTTGCAGTTACGGAATTTGTGGTCGTGAAAATTTTGTCACTGAGATTGATGATTGACCCTTCATTGGAGCAGATATCTTTGACAAGTGCAAATACCTCCTCTTCCCTTATGAACCTGAAGGATTGAACTCGCTTTACAGTTAAAAGCTCCAAAGTACATATTTTTCGGAGTTCCCTCCAATGGTTTCCATGTGGGGAAAAGCCAATGTCTATGTTGTTATATGTGATGATCTTGGCAGCAAGAAGATGAGGCCTATTGGAGAAGATAAGGTCATGGGTTTTATAAATCTCTTTGGCCATTTCAGAGGAAGTGACTATGACATTGGATGTCTCTCCTAGCTGAAGATGCATTAAGGGTCCATACTTTTTGGCTAAGTTTCTTAAAGAGTGATGGGGTAGTGACCCTACAATTTGATGGATGTTCCCTATGATAGGTAACTTCCATGGGCCTGGGGGTAGGGTTTTGATGGATTTCTTGGGTTTTGATCGCTTGTATATTAGAAGAAGGAAGCAAAACAAGGGGAAGAGGAAGATCTGAATGTCCATGATTACAGAAATGCCATGTTAATATGTTGTCCAGGGTAGAAGAATGCTTTATAACTGCATTGGATTTGGATATTTCAGGCAGTGAGTCATTTACCAATAATATCTTCAGTTTTAAGCTCAGTGTGATGACTAAGAAGTATTATATTTGGGGGTCAGCATTCCAAATTTCTGTTCATTCTAAATGGCCACTTAATTTATTTTCTTTCTGAAGCGGTAATGTAATCTAGTTTTAAATAATAATCAAGTTGGATATAAAAATTTAACAGGAATAACTTATTTGTCTAAATTCAGTATGGGATGTCACTGTTAAAATAAGATTTTTTTTTGGGGTCAACATAGAATAATATGAGATTACTTTTATTGAGTTATGTGTAGACTTGCCGGTTTCAAATTTAACGGAAGTGCTTAACGTTTTTGTGGAAGAGAATCCCTTATTAGAATAATGGATTTGAATCCAGGGTAGAAAAATAGAATCAATCTGATTTAATTTGGATCCACCGAATAAAATTTGTGATTTTTTTATGGTTTAGTCAAAGTAATTTCTCAAAATAGCTGATCTTTTCCAAACAAAAATTTCTTAAAAAATAGATCCCATGTTCATGGGATATGGAGTTATTATATTTTATGGATTATTCATTTTTTAGATGCCTTCTTGTCTCGCTCATGTGGACTATTTCATAGCATGATAGCAATAGAAATGCTTCAAACAATTATTGAACCCAAATGAAGTCAGTTCATGTTATGACCTTCTACTTTTAAAATTTGATGACGACACCCACCCTAATTTAATAAAAAGAACAAAAAAGAAACTCCCTGAACTCTTACATTTATCTAAATAACTCCCTTTATGTTAATTTGTCCACTATTTCACTCATGTAATGTAATATGATACAGGGTTTATTTGCAATGATGTAAAGTTTAAAGGGGTTATTTATGCCCAAAAAAGTTTATGAGGGTTACATAATTAATAAAATATTACGTTATGTTAGTCAGATGATGTTCGGCCAAAAAAAAAGAGTCGGGATTAATTAATTGAAGGGCATTATCTATACAAACTTGAAAGTTTAGGAAGGTTCATTATGTACTTTGAAAGGTCAAAGAAGCTAACCGTACATGGCTCAAAATTCAGAGTTTTGTATGATTGAGCAATGCATCATAAATCTATAAATCAAAGATTAATTTAATGGAAGAAAATAGAGGATTAATTCAAAGGAACAGTAGTTCACGGCGAATTGAAGAGGATATAAGATGCATATGTAATTGAAATAGAAAAAAGATGAACATATATATATATATATATATTATGAGAGGTGACTTCGATGGACGAGTAGCGGGTTGGCATTTAAAATTTCTGTTCATTATATATTGATTGTCCCTCACTTAATTTCTTTTTAAGCCGGCTAAAAAAAAATAACTAGAATAAACTATTCGTCAAAATTGAAAAATTCAATATGGGAAGTAGCTGTTAGGGTCCGGCAAGCATAAAATATCAAGAGATTACTTTTATTGGGTTTATAAAAATTAAATCGGTAAAAATTGGCGGGCTATACCGAGGAAAATTGACTAAACCACTAAAAAATTGTTGAAAAAATCAGCGTGGCCATGTGATTTAGTTTTCTATATCTAACAGATTCGACTGACAAAAATTCATTGTTTAAGAATATTATAACTGAAATTCGGCCATCATTATCAGTTGATAAACTCATTTCTCAATTCAAATTGGCGTATAACTCATGATAGAGATGATAGGTTTGAACCAGTTCATATACTTGATTTGTCCAATTGTTTATGGTCAGATATTTAACAAAAATTCCAATTTAAACCAAAAGTAACGGTAGTCAGTTTAATTAATTATACATACAAATTAGGATAAAAGCCATATATTGTAGACACTTTATTTATGTTGGTAGTTTAGCAAATATTGTGAGAGGAAAAATTCTCATATATAAAGATAAGCCTAATAAATAAACAATTCAGTATAAAAAAAAACACTAATATAAGGATCCAAGTCAATGACCCATGAAAATCTAGCCCAATTTTCAAAAGGATCATCGCAGCTCACAAATGTCTACAGCCCAAGCCCATTGGAAATGAAATGCGATCCATGGAATTCTCATCCAAACCTATTCCCAAAAATGTGCTACGAATGGAATTCACGGATTAATTATATTCAGTGATCGGTAAGGGTTCAATTTTACCTATCAAAACTTTTCAAGTCTCAAATAAGTATATAACTTGGTTAATTACACAATTTCTCATCAATTTCTTATTCAAGCCGTAAATTGCTGATTATGTGAAGTTAAGGAGTGTATTTCTATCTCATTAGTCAAACCATTCATTCAAATTTGCAAATTTCAAGTTTACACGCAATCGTTGAAGATCTAGTCCAATTTCAAGTGTCCATTACCCCAATTAATCCAAAATTAATGGCTAATCAACAAGGAAATATGAAGAACACAAATGAGTAAACATATAAACCATTAAATAGCAATAAAGTGGAAAACAAACACCATTATTCAATAACAAAATCTATATCTATTTCATAACCAATTATATTTATTTTTTTCATAACTAATTATATCTATTTCGTTTAAATTATATGTAACTTTTTGCATATTTTATTTATGCATTTTAATATTTTCTAAAAAAAAATTTCATAAAAATCTTCTAAATTCAAATGTCTTAAAACATATTATTAGATTTTTTTGTTTAGAATTATTATTTTAAGATCTATTTCAATTAATTATAATATTTATTTATGTGTTTTAATTTTTTCTATAACTAATTATATATGTTTCGTTTAGCTTATATATTTAATTTTTATATAAATTATTTGCATGTTTTAATATGTTTCATAAAAATCTCTTTAAAAACTTTAAAACATAACTAATTATATTTATTTAGTTTAAATTGATAAAAAATTATATATTTTTTTGTGATATCTGATAACTTTTTCTATATATAAGTTTTTACATTTAGTTCAAAATCATTACTTCTGGATTTCTCTCTCTCTCTCTCTCTCTCTCTCTCTCTCTCTCTCTCTCTCTCTCTCTCTCTCTCTCTCCATTTCAAGCTAAAGCAGCCTTCTCTTTAGTGTTTTTTATTCAATGCAGATTTACTTTTATATCTCATCGATCACCAAGAAAAATTTTCTTTTCTTTTTTCAAAACCTAGATATCGTAATTTCATGCTTCAAAATCTCTACTTTATAGTTAAAACATATTATTTTATTTCATATTTTGAAATTAAAAACACCAAATTTAATAACATTCTTTTAATCATAATCAATGTTTATCCTTTTTAAATCTTATGTATTTTAATTTTTTACTAAAAAAATCACCTTAAACAATATTTTTTAGTAAGATAGTATTTGATTATATAATTTAAAATTAAAACATTAAATCTTAAGAGATTCTTTTACTTATAACCAATTATTTATATTTTTTTTATCTTTTTCTATTATTTATATATTTATATGCTTCAATTTTTCCATAAAAATAGCCTTAAAATGTTTTAAATCCGTATCTTATTATTTGATTTTATAATTTAAAATTATAAGAACTAAAGTGTTATTAATTATAACTAATTCATATTTTTTATTTTTTATTATTTGTATATTCAGGAGTTTTGGATTTTTTGAATTTTAATTCAATTTTTTCTTTGTACAAAAATATTATTTTTTTCTTCAAATTATTCAGTCTCTTTGTCTCTGAATCTTTTTTTCATGAATAGATAGTTTTTCTTTTTATCTTTTTTTCTTATATATTAAAAGTGATTGAATATTTGATCTCTACTCATACCTCACTCTACTCTTATCACTTAAACTAGTTTTAGGTGTCAATTTTTCTTTTTATCTTTATCTTTTCTAAGTATTATCCTTTTATAATCTCCATCTTTTCTTTCAACCTTAGTCTGATAGATGTGAAAAATTTGAGCAAAATATGGAGAAGATGAGCTTCTTCCCTTTTTTTTTTATTTTCTATAAACCAAATTGCAAATTTTACTTTTAGAATTGATTATATATAATATTTAAGATCCATTTTAAGTAATAAAATTCTTTTATTTTTGTATTTGTAATCTTCTAGCATTTAGTATTAAGTTGACAGAAAAAATCTACCGATATTGATAGGACCTTAAACCAAGTTTAACCATAATTAAAGTGTTGTGAAGGAAGAAGACTTTTTGCTTATTTTGCAAATCTATGAACTTTCTGCTAATATTAATTGCAACAATAGTCAAATTGAAGTTGAAATTACAAAATGAAGTCAAATACAGATAGAACTACAAGCTCAATTTCATGGGATTAACAGTTGAAATTGATTGAGTAATAGTAGTCATGACTAGAGTTATTTGTGACAAAAATAATTAAGATAGGATTCAATCAAAAGGAAAAAAAAAAATCTTATCACTTTACTATAACATTCACTTTTAAATTTATTAATTAAGTTTACAATTTATTATTTAATTAATTAAGAATTTTTTTATTAATGGTAGATATCACCGCTCACATATATTATTTAATTATGTAATTTAAAATTGTAAGGATTAAATTTTATGATATATCATTAATCATAACTAATTAGTTTTAACATATATATAATTCATATATATATTGGCCGTAATATATATCTATATTATATATATACCTTTTTAAATTTTGAATATTAATTTTTTTTAAATTGAAATCCACATATTTAATAATTTGGTCTACAAAAATTTCTTGAATAGTTTTCAATTAAAAATTGAATATTTAACAATTTTAATATTAAAATCAACTACTATAAATAATATGAGTTTCAATATTATTCATAAAACAATATTAAGTTTAATATAATATTGGTATAAATATATGTATAATATATATAAAGGAAAACAAAACTAAAAAATAATTTAATAACTTTAAGATCTTCTTAGTTATTATTCATAAATCAAATTTATTTGATATCTTTGACAAAAAAATTATCTATTTGGAATCATATTGATTTTAAATTCTTATAATAAAAGTTAATGAGTATAATGGAAAAATTTTCTATTTGATATCAATGTGACTTTTATTTCGTGATATATATATATATATATACACATACACATGAATATTATATTATATACGACAGAATAAATTTTTACCTACTAATGGGGGTTGAGTCTAGTGGAAGGAACTAGTTCCTCACAACGTGACGAACCAAGGTTGGAATACCTGCTGGGAGAGGTGCCCACATGACTGACCCTATCTTAAATAGGATTGCCTCTAATAGGAGAATACCTGTGGTTTATAAAAAAAAAAAAGAATAAATTTTTACTTTATAATATATTACAACTAATCAACATTAAATATATTTTAACCTAACCTTGACTTAACTATATATATTAAAAAATTAAACATAATATATATTTTAATATACAAAACTATTAACCGTGCTTACATGAATCATCTAATTATTTTCTAAAATTTCATATATAAGATCAACATAATAATTTTATATAATTTTATGATTGAATTAATACAATTTATTTGCCGAATTTAGTTAGTAAACAAAATATTGTATTTCTTATATCATTCTTTATAGCAACAAGATGTAGCAACAGATCCAAAATAAAAACTATCGAAAGCTAAATTTCTTCCTTAAAAAATTAACATATATATATTGTTATTTAAAATTTTATATCTTTAAGATTTAGCATAATTTTTTAAAAATAATTATATAAGGTGACAAAGATAATTAAATAAAAAATTATGTATTATAATATTAAAATTTTAAATTAATTGAAAAGTTATTTTAAACAATGTTGTCAGAACCGGACCGGACATTGAACCGGACAAGTCACTGGTTCAAGGTTCAATGGTTCGACCGAGGTCGAATTGGGGTCGGAGCGGTAGTGATTAAAATAATATATTTAAAATAAATAATATAAGTTTAAACAAATTTTATAATTTAATTAAAGTCTTAAACTAAATAATATTGAATTATCAATCTATTATTTATCACAAATAAATTATTATTGAGTTTCATAACTCAATATTTTAATTTAAATAAGCTAATATTCATCTATAATCATATTTTGAGTTCAAAATAGTAAGTTAATAATTTATTATTTATTTTTTATTAAGTAAATATATAATTTTTAATAGTTATATATCATAATAATGCTTATATAATATTATAATATATATAAAAAATATATTTTGTACTAAAAATGATGTTATCTTATCTTAAAAATTAAAAAGAAATTTTTAAAAAAATTTGAAAAAAAAAACACTTCAAAACCGGTTTAGGACCGGTTCTATCAGTTCAAGGCCGATTTCACCGGTTCTAAATAGTGCCGGTCTTGAACTACAACTGGACCGGACCAGGTACCGGTTCCCGGTCCGACCGGTCGAACCGGCCGGTCCGATCCGGTTTTAATAACATGGGTTTTAAATTAATTAAAAAGTTGTTTTTAAATTAAAATAAATTTCCTATTTTAGTCTCAGTGTGTAATTTCCCCAATAAAAAAAGTATAGGAAACAAAGAAATCACATGGAATATCAAGATATATGTTAATTATACATATAGGGAACATTTTAGTTAGTAGTAAATATCTTAAGTAATTTGGTTCTTGCCCCATCTTTTCACAACGAAAACAATCTTCAAATGAGCTGTGAGGATCATATAGGATTAATTGTATGAATTAGTTGGGGTACAAAGTGTTAATTGGATATCGGATGGTTTAAAAAAATACTCCCTCCAGTCCATATTATAAGACATATTGTATGATAAGTTTTTGGTCTAAAATATAGGGCATTAGATATTTTTTTCCCCCTTTACCCATGTCTTTAATGTTTTATCTCTCTTCATTTATAACTCTCTAATAATAATAGAATGAAGTATTTAATAAGGGTAAAATAGGAAATGTGGGTATTTTTTCATTGATTTGAGTTGAAAAAGTGATTTTCTTAATATGCGTATAATTAATACAAAATACCTTATAATATGGACCGGATGAAGTATTAGTAAAACATGTGTAGTGTTAGATAGTACTTGCTCTGTCTTAACTTGTATTCATACATGGTCAACTTTATGTTGCTGTATCACTTATGGAAAGTAGACATAAGTTAAAGATATTAATTATAATTGGATTATTGATGAGATTAGACAACTATTAAATAAAGTTTGAATTGTTACTTTGAAATGAATTTATCATTATTTCTATCAATCAACTAATTGACTTGCAATGGGTGCTTAGAATTTTACTTAAGAAATTAATTATTTTGATAGGATTCTCTTGAGTACACGAAGAGAAACAATATTTATAACTTTATTTTTTGAAATTAATAAATTTCAAATTTTTTGAACCTGTATTTTAACTTAAATTAATTTAAAGTTATTTTTTAATTTTGGTATTCTAATACTTAATTTTACTATTTATTATATATTTTTATATTTAAATATTTTTTAAATATTTATTTTTTAAAGCATATAACCAACTGCACGGGTGCTTGTCTAGTTTCTTATAAACTCATAAAATTAGTTAGAATTAAATAATATGAATTAATCTTTTCCTTCACTTGTGCTTTTTTTTTTAATTTTGAAAAAATATAATTGATCCTCAAATATGTTACTTACACAGCAACGATATTTTTACTATTAACACTAAAATATAAATATATCACATTAATTTGTCAATTAATGGATCAAATTAAAAATATTTCTCAAGGTTAATTTTTTTTAGAAGTAATTAATGAATGAATGACTGAATTTTATTTTGCTAGATAAAACTTAGCTCAACCTAGATCTACAATATGCTCAGTTTAACTTTCATTTGAGAAAAAATGTGTAAATTTTTTAGTTATTAGCTAACTACTATCTTAATTCATGTGTGACAATTAAAAGTATATTATAAACTGGAATAGATGAAATAGAGTCCATAAAATAAAGTTAATATAAAATAAAATATGTAAGGATATATATCTTGTTTCATTTTATTTGTTATTTTAATATTTTTTTAGCATATATTAATAATATCATTAAGTAGCCTATTATGATAAAATTAAATGATATTTTATTAAAATATCACTGAATTAAATGGTAGTCTCTTGTATTTTTTATTAGTCATGTTCTAAAAACTTTATGTGATCTCAAATATAAGTCACATTTCATAATTTTTTCAAGCATTAAATGCATTATTTCCAACATAATCTTATTTATAAGTAAGAGAGAGTGAATTATTTAAATTTGTTATATTTAATATAGGTAAAGATAAAATTTACATCAATTTTAAGATAATTTTAATATTGTAACCATATCTTCTTAATTTTAGTGAGTTAGTTGAAATTTACTTATACTCTCTTTATTACTTATTATAAGTCATATTATTTATCTTACATATACTTAAGAAATTAGTTAATAGTCTTGATGTTTTAACAAATTAACATAACTTTCCAAAATTACCCTCATTAAATTATAACTAACTCTCGCTGGTCTATATTATAAGGCATTTTGTATAAGAAATTTTTGGTCCAAAATATATATATTAGAATTTTTTCCCATTTTACCCCTATATTTAATTCTTTCTTACATCTCATTTATAATTTTACAATGATAATAAAATAAAATATTTAATAAGGGTAAAATATGAAATATTGATATTTTTTGAATTGATTTAAGGTGAAAAATAATTTTCTTAATATACGTATAATTGATACAAAATACCTTATAATATTGATTGGAAGTAGTATCTTAATTGTATATCTCTTAATCTCTCACCACCATAAATCTTTTGTATATTCCTAAAAAGGATAAAAATAAAAAACAATTATTAAATATTCCATTGATTTTATAAAATAACTTATATTTTAAAATCTCAATTATTCAAAAATATGTCTTATAATAGATAATGGAGATATTATTAAAGATTAGAGAGAATAAAAGATAACTTATGCTTCATCTATCATTATTTTTAATGAAGAGTAAAATAGAAAAAAATAATTAATATATCATTAATAATATAAATAACAAATAAATTGAAATATTAATTTTTTTAAAATGATAGATAAAATAGGATTGAAGGAGTAAGAAGTACTCCCTCTATTTTTTTTTAATCTATAACATTTTAAGAAATTTTTTATTTTTTATTTGTTATTTTAAGATTTCAAGACAATATTAATTATTACTTTTTCACTTGTATCCCATCTGTCATATTTAAAATTAAATACAATATTAATTATTTTTATCTATTTATTTATTTATATAAAATCATATTAATAAATTTAAAAGAAGTTCTACAATATTAATTACATTTCTTATTTTACTTAAAAAAAAGGAGTAACCAGTTATTTTGAAATTATTAACTAGTATACTCCCTCCGGTCCTTATTATAGGGTGTTATTTAGAAAATTTGTCTAGTCCAAAATATAAGATGTTAAGTAATAAATTTAATTTTAGTCTCAATTTTACCCCTATTAAATGCTTTCATTACAAGTCTCAATTAACTTATCTCTTCTCTTACTATTATTATTAATTTAATATATTTTTATTCCCTCTTTAAGGGTAAAATAAAAATGTTAGAATTTTTTTTATCAACTTTAAATTGTAACCAATTTTTTTTAATTTATATACAATAGTTAAAAATATTTTATAATAGGAACATGATAGAGTATTAGTTATAAAAAAATTATTAACTAGTATTCATTATTACACCACGTACGGTGCGCCCACGTTGCAGTAGACTCTGTTCTTTTCTTAATTTGCACGACTCACTAGAACGTGATGAGCCATCGAAAGATCCAGATCGGGGCCCAAATCCTGACAAAGCATAATTATTATTGGCGAAATTAATTGTTGTTGTTGAGTTTTTGGATGGCAGTGCACGTGATATGATGAAGTATCTTCAGAGTCTTTTAATTTAATTATAATTTTGGGTACATGAATGCTTCCATTTAATAATTACTCTAAGATGCATTCAATTATGTTGTATTTTAATTTAATTATAATTTTGGGTACATGAACGCATTTTAGTAATGCAAAATATTTGAACTATCTAGTTAGGGACAATTTTAAAATGAAAAAAAATAGATCATGTAATTTGTAAAATGCACTATATTTTTCTTTTGTAAAAAAAGTGCGCTATATTATGAAATATAAATTTTTTAAAAAAATACATTATATAACGAAATGAAGGGAATATTAATTAAAAACTTGTAAATAATAAAAAATTAATTTTTAAACATAAACTAATTTAACAAATTAATTAGTAATTATTAAATTTTAATTAATAAAGCCAAATTTTTACAATAATTAAAGATAAAAATTTTTTTACAAAAAAAATTATTAATCTTATTTCATGTACCACATCTTCATTAAAAATCAGATTTAACTAGTGCCGCAGTTTTTATTAAAGTCTAACATGGAATAAATGGACTATTTAATAGTCACAGTATCCGTCATGGACATACACTACTTTTTTTTTTATTATTTTTAAATCGTAGATGATAGTTACGAATCAAATCAGGTGGTAAACGGGTCGGTCCGTCATAGGCCCGCTTTTTGGGCAGGGTGGGGCGGGCTGAGGCCCCCATAAGGGCGGGCTTGGAAATCCCCAGCCCGCCCCGCCATATACGGGCTGGCGGGTCAAACGGACCAGCCCATTTTTTTTTCTATTTTTTTATATTTTTTTATTAAATCATAAAATTTCTCCTTTTTTTCTTATTCTTTTTGTTTGGCTAGCCATTTTTTTCCCCTACTTAGTTAAATTATTAATTTTTTATTCACTATCATGAATAAAATAACTATATTCATGAAATCTTTTATCAGTTTGATGCATAAAGTCTTAAAGCATAATATATTAATACATTAATATGGTAATACCACAAGTAACATTTAGTTCAACAAAATAAACTACAACTAAAATTAAAACATAAGAAAGATTAAGAAAGAAAATGATGCTTAAGCCATTTTTTTTTAATTTTTATTTTTTTAGATATAATTATATAGAGTAAAAAAAATATAAAAATATTTTTTAAAAACAAGCGGGCCAGCCCGCGGGCCAGGCGGGCTGGCTCGCTTAAAGTGGCGGGCTGGCGGGGCGGGCCAAGTTTTTGACCCCCATTATAAAGTATCTCAATTTTTTCAGCCCGTCTCACCATTTTTGGTTGGCTAAGCGGGCCGGCCCGCGAGTTTCGGCCAATTTACTGGCTCTAGTTACTAAATACTATCCACTGTGTTACTATTTTTTTTTTCTTGAATTTTCAAATGGTAGCTGTCAGTTACGATTTCCTCAAATCATAATGAACATTTACGATTTCTTTTGCGCACTTCACTGCAAACGCAGAACACCACATTACAACTCCCTATAAGTATTGTATATTAGTAATATCTTTTTATTTTTATTATATTTTGATCAAATCTCCCAGTAATTTTGTGTCCCTTATTATAATATTTTCTTCGGTTAATATAAATTACTGGGAGACCAGATTTCACAACTTTAAGTTATATTTAATCATTAAATAATTTTTTTAAATATGTCTTATCAGAGATGTTGAACAAAAATGATGTATTTTATAATAAATAGAAAGGCATAATATTTAATTAGAGATAAATCTGAAAAATAAATTAAATTTAAAATAAATTTAATAAATTTAACAGTTTTTCTGGACATATAATATAATATAATATAATATAATTAAAGATTATTTATATTTTGTGATGGGAGAAAATAGTTCGACCAACAACTAACAAAAACTTGTCCTACAAATATAAGGTTCTGTTTCTGAAAATAGTTTTTCTGTTTTCGAAAATAGAAAACTCAGAAAACTTGTTTGATAAACCTATTTTTTTATAAACTGTTCTGGAAAATAGAAAAACAAATGAACAGAAAATTCAAAATACTTTTAAGGTATTTTATAGTTTTTGTTTTGGAAAACACAAGAAAATGTGAGAAACATCCACCTCATTAATGGTAAAGTTATAAATTTTAAATAACTCATTTATCACTCACTAGTTATGATTTTGAGAACAATTATTCAAATAAATTTTTTTATTTTCTTATTTTTAAAATTTATTCTCGAAATAGTTTTACAAAATTGTTCTTAGAATAAGAAAATAGAAATCACTGTACATGCCCTAAAACTTGTCCAACAAATATAAATTAAGGGCAGGGTACCATACTATTTTGGCTTCGAAGGCATCGTATCATGTGCAGGATTTTTGGATAATTCTTGTGGCGACTTTATAGGCCCAGTCAAGCAACCAGACATAATAATATGGCTCATTCTTTAAATTTCATATAATATATAGAAATTCGCGCATCATGTATGATTGTTCACTGCCTTTGAAATGCTCTTGTAATCATTTTATGATCTTTAGTTAGTTTATACAGTATGAATATTATTTTCAGATCGAGACAGAGGAAAATGTAAAATTTCATCTTAATTGATTAAACTTAACAAAGAAGTATTATTTTATACGTGTTAACCAAAAGGTTCTTGAATCAATTATCAACCAAAAAGTTTGATGAAAAATGATGTTTCCATACTAGATCATTTACACTTCCATTTTAAATTACTCTATTCATATATACTAATATTAAGTATTGAAAAGTTCCTGTTATAGGTGACAAAAAAAATGTTTTAACTGTAATTTCGGGTTACGAAGATGTACTACGACTAGGAATTTTATTCTATTTGTGAAGCTCTTTTGTTTTCTGAACATTGGACCATGTTATTTGTACTTATTTATTTTAAACCATCAATAAGGTTTTACAACAACCAAAACTAAACGACAAAGGCAAAACAAGTAGCCTAATAAGTACTTCATTGAGAGTCAAAAGATTTAGAGATATCGATGTTGGGGCATATCATTGAGGCAATTATAGAGCTAGTGTTGATAACCAAGTGGAACCAGCAAGAGATTCTCCTTTCTTCTTACGTCCACACCAAACTTCTCAGACATATCAAATTCTTCACGAGTAATTCCATTTGGCAACTTCCAATCAAAATGATAAAGCAAATTAGCTAGGGGAAGTTCAATGGAAGGTATAGCAAAGTTAATTCCAGGGCAAATTCTCCTTCCAGCACCAAATGGTATAAATTCAAAGTTTGCTCCTTTGAAATCAATTGAATTATCCAAAAATCTCCCAGGCCTAAAAGTCTCAGCATCATCCCAAAACTTGGGATCTCTTCCTATCGCCCATCCATTGACAATGATTTTGGTTTTTTCGGGTATCTCATATCCATTAATCACACATCTCTCAGTATTTTCCCTTGGAACTAGCAGCGACGCAGGTGGGTGTAGTCTTAAGGTTTCTTTCACAATTGAGTTCAAGTACTTCAGTTGGTGAATCTCACTTTCATCCACATATCCTTTTTCATGGTAGATCTTTCTGACCTCAGCTTGAGCCCTCTCCATCACCTTTGGGTTCTTCACCATTTCTGCCATTGCCCACTCTAGAGTAGTTGATGATGTCCCAGATCCAGCAAGGAATACATCCTGAAAATTTATGGGATAAGATTGCTATATCATATGAATTGATATATTTGGACGCTCACTTTGGACACCAATATTTTAGGTGAGCCACTCCAGCAGTAATTATCAATATAGGTGGTTATTGTACAGGGCAAGTAAGATTAAACTATGAATATTTGAACCCATCAGTTTAATTCTCTAAGTACAACTAAATCATTTGGCTCCTGGATAATATTTTCAAAATCCATATATAATAATCAATACACGCATTCTCTCTAAACGTTTAATTTAGTCTGCAGTGCCTACTAACAAGATGTAAATTATAGGATATTAGAGTCATAGTTTACTCAAATAACTATAATCAAAGTGGAGAGCATAGTACATGTCAATCCCTAACGAATTTGAACAAGATGTGCATAAACCATATATACTGCAAAAACATAAGGTGTGCATAGCCTGTTCATGCGAAAGAGATTACTAAGATTATTGGGTCTGACTTCATGGCCATTAACCAGAATGATACAGCTGTTCATTTTTCATAAAATTATATGAGTACATAATAAAGCTCGTAATGAATAAATTTCTTACACATGCTACTTACCAGAATGACGGCTTTGACGTGGTCGTGAGTTAGGGGAAATTCTAAATCTTTTCCCTGCTGAATCCTTAGAAGAACATCAAGTAGATTCTCCTCATTATTTTCATTGCTTCTTGCTTTTCTTTCTTTGTGATCCTTGATGATGTTTTCCATTATTTGATCATTCAATCTGTGAATCCTTTCAAGTTTAGCTTTCATCCCTGTGATCACTTGAAGCACTTTGACAGAAGGAAAGAGATCAACAACTGAGAAACCTCCCAGTAGCTTCGAAATATCATCCATAGTAGATAGGAAAGCTTCTTGATCTCTAGACTTCTTACCAAAGGCGGCTCTTGTGGTTATGGAAGTTATGGTGGTGAATATTTTCTCACTAAGATTTATGATTGACCCTTCATTAGAGCAGATATCTTTGACAAGTGCAGATACCTCCTCTTCCCTAATGAACCTGAAGGATCGAACACGCTTTGCACTTAAAAGCTCCAAAGTACATATTTTTCGGAGTTCCCTCCAGTGGTTTCCATACGGGGCAAATCCAATGTCTATGTAGTTGTAACAGAAAATCCGGGCAGCAAGAAGATGAGGCCTACTGGAGAAGATAAGGTCATGGGTTTTATAAATCTCTTTGGCCATTTCTGAGGATGAGACTATAACATTGGATGTCTCTCCTAGCTGAAGGTGCATTAAGGATCCATATTTTTTGGCCAAGTTTCTTAAAGAGTGATGGGGCAGTGACCCTACAATTTGATGGATGTTCCCTATAAGAGGTAACTTCAATGGCCCTGGGGGTAGTGGTAGGGATTTTTTGGATTTCTTTGGATTTGATCGCTTGTATATCAGAAGAAGGAAGCAAAACAAAGTGAAGAGGAAGATCTGAATGATCTCCATTATTACAAAATTGCGATGTTATATGTTGTATAGTGTAGAATTATTTAACTTATATAGATCAGTGTGGCATGGAATTTGCATTCGCAATCGTTGAATCTAATATTAATAAATAAATTCCTTTTTCAACCTAATGTGACGTACAAGTAATTAATCTTGTGGTTCAGCATTTAAAATCAACATATTATATTTTTAACTCATCTGAAAATTTTAGATTAATCACTAACTCTCTCCATTCCTAGATATAAGAAATAATTGGGAGAGTTCTCATGTTTTATAATATAAGAAATACATGCGATTTGTCTGGTGTATTTAATAATTTTTTCAAAGATAATCCTAATTAAGATGATATTTTTTTTAAAATCTAGTAGTTCAATTCATTTATATTAATTGCATGATATAAAAGTTACTACTATTAAATAAGGATATTTTTAGAAATTATTTTATATTTTAGACAAATTTATTAATTTTTTTATCTGCATGATTTTATTTTTTGTGCCTTATACACTACTGTAGAATTGGCTTTCTGGAACGCACATTCTGGAACGTTTATTAATAAAACGTGCTTGAAAACCGTATGGGGAACGTGTTAAAGAAAAGCGTGAAAGGAAGTTCGTCTTCGTGAACGCTTCAATAAGAAAGCGTTCCCAAATATTTCCCGTTTAAAAATAGTTGGGTGTGCGGAAGGCATTCAGGAACGTTTAGTTAAGTAAAAGTTCCTGAATACTTAGTTTATTCAATAACGTTCTAAGAATCTAAATGTTCCTGGTTATCTTTTCCCTAAATTTTAAGACAAAGGCCATCGAATCCAACTAGGTCACAAGCTGCCCCTTCCTATCGTCTCTTCTCTTCTGGTCGTATCTCTTTCCTTTCTTCTTTTGTAATCTCGCCGTTGGCATCTTCCATCTCCATTTGCATTCTCCTCATCAAAGATGGAGCCCTATCAAGATTTTAGCCCCTTCCTCCTCTGCTCGACATGAGTTCACCTTCCATTAATGATTCAGATTCTTTTTGATTTTGGCCTCCTTTCCTTGCAAAGCTTCATCAACTCCACGGCCAAATACTCGAGTCCCTTCCCACCACCTGCAAAACCCCAACTGACGCATTCCATCTTGGCGGAAAACAGGGCTTGCTTGCTTTTTACCTCTGAGCCCTACCATAATTTCAGCCACAGTTCGATTACTCCTCTTCTTCTTCCTCTGATATTCTGGAAATCAGAAACAAAGAGCAAGTCACTTATGTTCTAGTGCCTATGGTGGGGAGGTTGGAGGGAAAGACATCAAATCTTGATGAGGGTGAGCAAAATGGTGAAGCCTAAGCATATCCATCACCAGCAGAAGTTGAAGAACGCATTTTGAAGTAAGTCAGTTTAATTTCTTGTTTATCTCTATATGCTTGCAGTATATCACAGATATCAATGAACATTTAGGCGTACCTAGTGTTAGTGTTCTTTGCAACATATGTGAGCTAATGTTCAAAATCGATCTTTAGAGGCAAATTTGGAAGTTTATTATTGTCGAGTGATTTTGAACTATGTAGCTAAGATAGGAGTCAATTTCTTTTTCCTTTTTTTTAAGAAATAAACAAAGGAAAGGAAAGCTCCCTTGCATATGACTAAGAATAAATTAGAAATTTCACATTATGGCCATTCTAGTTATCATGACTATGATGCTCTTGATGTCTCAAAGTTTGGGTTTAGTTAGTTGGATTTGTTTGGTCTATGAGATATATCATAAGCCCAGACTCTTCACCCATTTTGGTACTGATGTTTAGAGAAATTCTTTACTTGGGTATTTCCAAAAACAGTTAAAATATACATTTACAGAAGTTGATTGATTCAGTTGAGTGAGTACTGTTTGTATTCAAGATAAGCTCTTATCTGACTTAACCATTTTATTCTGGGGCTTTACTTCTCTACTTAATGCTTTGAGCATAGTTGAAATACTGGGTATGCTGGTTTCGGTGAATGTCTGGAAAGGAGAGGAGTTTGAAAGTTGATTCTGATGCAATATTACTAGGAGTAGGACTAAATTTTGACAAAAGAACAGGGTTTGAAAATCTTGATTGGCATAAGTTGGAAGAGTTGCTTCTGCCTTTCAATGTTACAATTTCATTTGAGTTATTGGCATAGAGGATAATGAGGATAAGCAAGATACACACTTATAAATATGCAAGAATGTAGAGGGGAGATGCAGATAGTATATTTTAAGTAACCTATTCACAAATCTGGGAAGAATGTCATGGAGAGTTTTAGGTAATAGATATCAAGAAAGCTATTCCCATGGTCCTCATTTACTTGGTACTGATGATTGGTAAAAGGAAAAAAATGACATAAAAAAGTTGATTGATAATTTACATTTACAGAAGTCAGTTACCGATAGACTTGCTTTCCTTCCATTAAAGCTGAGATGCCACCTTTGGCTACAGCACATATATAACCAACCATCAATAGTAGGAAGAAAATTCCACCTAAAATTTCTATAATTGATGACCATAAATGGATTAGAGAACGTGGGTCATGGCCTAACAAAATGTTAGACTATTCCATTATTTTTTTTTAGTTATTGTAAATTAACTATATATAATATAAAAATAATTTACTAAAAAATAAAAAATACACACACTTCTGGTAAAAAAAATCATTTGCAATCATGCAATGGGAAAAAGATAATAATAAAAAGGTATACCTCTCTAACTAGGTTTGCTTCATAATTAATTTTCTAATCCTATATATTTTATCACAATAATTAAAAAGATAAAAATAGATGATAAAATGGTCCCCAAGTTATACTAGGCCGAAAGCTTTACTGGCCTAATTACAATGTTTTTTTGTCAAAACCTAGTCAAAGATTTAAATGGATATTTGACCCAACTCCTTTTGCCCTAACCCAAGTTGACCAAATCCCAACCTTTTTTCCCCATACGTCAATATTGGTGTGTAGATGGCTTGAATTCAACAGTTGACTAAAAAAAACTTTAATTTATCTACATCATCTTTTGCTATGTAATAATTCTTGTGAAGCCTTCAACTATAATATCATGATTTCTGATGCATTCATGTGAAATAACAGTCTATGCCATTAATGGGCCAAAGATATTATTATGCCACATAACAGTCTATGCCTATTTTAAAAAATATATCCATAAGATATTATTCAATAGATTCATTCCCCAAAAAACATTTCCTACCAAATTAACAGGAGCAAAGTTTTGGATCGGTGTTTATGCACTGTCCACTGGGGTGCATTGCACTTTCTATCTGAAAATTTAAAGAGAACCTATGCCACACACACACCCCTTTTGGTGGTGCAAAGAACCTCGCTTTCTACATTTGTTTTCTTAAACTATGTAATTTGTATTTTATTATGTAATCAAGAATTTCTCTCGGCTTGCCATAAAAACACCATTTACCTTTCCTTTTGTTTACACATAAATGTAATAATTATACAATAAGAAACTCTCTATTTTGGTACTCTATTATCAGCTCAACATTTTATATCGTTTTTTGCATTATTCCAAAATTTAATTATAATTTATTTTAATTTTATATTTTTAAAAAATTCAATAAAAATTAATTCAATTGTACTAATCTAAATTTAGGCTTCATTTGTTAACGAAAGTGTGTGCTAGTTATGTGTTTAATAAAAAAAGAAGGTGGAATAAAAGTGTATGTATTATGCATAGAAGCAAACAAACAGAATTAGACAGAACCAAAATATAAATGATATAAGAGGGGAAATTATTTTCTATCAATGTAAAATATTGGATAAGAATTTGACAAAAATGATCCACACTATCCATGATTTTGTGTAAAGTATGTAATCCACACTCCTCCAAAAATCGTGTGCAATTTGGACTCCCACACTAAGTAATCATCCCATCCCACCCACCTACCTGCATCTCACCATCTCCACGACCCTATAATTATGTTTTCAAACAACTTAAATAGGTCATATAATTATGTTTTCTTGTTATGTGAAATAACTTAATAGTTTTTCTGTTGTAAGATGTAGCGGAGGTGACATATAACTACATTTTCATGTTATATAAATTAGAATTATTACAAGACTTAGGTCTTGAAATATTTAATTAAATTCAGTTAACTAAATTGATTTATTTCATTTAGGTCTACATTTGAGAAAATTCGAGGCAGCAAATTTAAAGGGAATTGTTTTTTATATTGGTAACAATTTTGCAAGGTATGTTAATCTTACATTCAAATATGATGAAAATGGTGTTGTATATTTTTATTGTTGTTGTGATGGATTGAACAAGTTTAATTTTTATATTGTAGAATTATTGGAAGTTCCAATTTTAAGAGGAGATTCTGCCAAAATTTTTTGACTGCTAGAGCAGTAGATGATATGTTATTCTTGGCACCATGTAGTGTTGGGTGAGTCATTTATTAAATTTCCAATTATGAATACCTTCAATGTGGAATATGCTTAGAATTTGTTAATGCAAGATTTAAATTTACATATGAATCCTTTGACTGCAACAATATATTACATGGATTCCAAGCATGCAGAAGCCCATAGGGACATGCAAAAGTTATTTAATCTATATGCATATATATGCTTTATTTCTTTTTTATTATGCGTTTATATTTTCTTGTGTCATTATATTTTAATTAGTTTTTATTACTAATTATTCTTGTTAGAGCATTGAACACCTTTCGAGGAAGCCGTGGATTGTGGATACAAACTAAAGGGAGATCCTACAAATGGACAACAATACAAGTATTGGCATATTTAAATTTAAGCAATTATAGTGAATATTTATATTGCATGCATAAATTGATATGATTTTATTGTTCTTTTAGTGTCCATTCCAACCAGATGAAATTTATTGTGGATATTACGTTATGAAATTTATAAGAGATGTCATTACACATGACCATCCATCATCCCTGACACTATGTGTATTTTAACTCTATCGTATATTACATAAGTTTTTAAATTATACCAAATTCATTTAACTTATTGTATGTGATGCTTCATTTTGCAATATTTTTCTGACACATATCATGCTTCATACTCTAAAGAAGACATACAAGAAGTCATAGAAGAATGAGTAAAGTATATGTTAAAAGAATGTAACTTATAGATTGTTTATAATATATGAGATATTGTTTAAAGCTAATTTGTGGTTTAGAAATATTTTTTGGTGACAATTAGACATTTGTAAGTTAATATTAATAGATAAGTAATGGATATGAACTTTTTTTGGAAAAAGCATGTACTTTTTAATTTTTATACATATCTAATGAAATTCTCACAATGGTTAAATACTAATATTCGGTCACGCTTCCCTTTTAGAAACGTTCCCAAAAACCAATGTTTGGGCTCCTTTTCACCAAGCAAGCGTGTCACAAAACTGGTATTCGGGAACGTTTTCTATTCGGAAAGGTGCCCCAAGACAGGTATTTGGGAACGATTCCTTTAAAAAGTAAAGCGTTCCCCAAATTTTTCGGAACGGTTACATATGGAACGCTTCAAAAACGTTCCAGAAATCAGAAATAAAAAATTAAACGTCCCGGAAGCCCATTTCTATAGTAGTGTATATTAAGAAATCTTTTGTCTTTTATGTTAAGAAAGGGAGGGAGTAATTGTCAAGTGAATAAAAAGCAATTCATAATCATTTGACTAGTGCAGATACCTGGTGTTCTACGTGATCTTTGGTCAACTTTGTGAGTATATACTAATTTCAGGAAACAGAATATTTAACGGTCATCAAGTTAATTAGTTAACAAAATTAAACAAACAATTTGAATGCGCCATCGTTGAATCTAATATTAATAAATAAATTCATTTTTCAACCTAATGTTAAATAAATTCCTTTTTCAACCTAATGTGATGAAGCAATTAATCTTGTGGCTTAGCATTTAAAATCAACATATTCCCTCTGATTTAAAATATACGTTTTTTTTTAAATTTTTTTTATTCAAAATATGTTTTATTTAGGTAAAGTTAAGAATATTAATTAATTTTTTTTATAATTTACCCTTATCTTTAATTAATTTATGAGAAAAAAAATTATCTTAAAAATCATCTTTATTAAAGGTAATATTAAAAAATAATGAAAATTTTTGATAAATTTACTTAGTTTAACTTCTTTCTTTGATCTATGTGCCATTAATCAAATAAAGTTTATATTTTAGATTAGAGAAAGTATATATTTTCAAGTCATTTTAAAAATTTAGATTAATCACTTAATTATCAAGTAAATAAAAAACAATTCATAATCATTTGACAAGTGTAGATACCTAGTGTTCTACGTGATCATTAGTCAACTTTGTGACTTTTACTTGCGCCAATTATCATGTATATATTAATTTCAGGAAAGAGAATATTTAACAGTCATCAAGTTAGTTAACAACCCGTCGAATTCTAAATATAGGGTTTTTTACTCTAATTTTAAATATAAAATTTTTACAGTATATGAGGTAGTATTTATTATACATATTTAAAAAATATTTTTATTTAATATATTTTAAAGAAAAAAAAAATTAATTAAGGATAATTTTAAAAAAATGCAATAATTTTTAGAGAAATTGAAATAGTTAACTAACTTTAACTCTCATTCTTAATCCACTTAATCCACGTAATTCAATTAAAATGGTCTTATATTAAGGAATGGAAGGAGAAATATACAGCCATGTGATAGAGCAGCCTATTTTCATTTGGTAAAATGTAAAAGATTAGCCTTTATCATTAATATTTTCCCAAGTTTCTATCGTGTATTGGACGAAGATGTTGCTAGCTTATGGCAATTTCTAATTGCATGTGGTTTGTGTTTTCCTTCACTGATGAAATTATTTAGAAAAAAACCCACTTATCTATATATTTAATAAAATTTACAGAAAGTTATGTTATTAAATATTGAATATATATAAATCAAGTTATAGTGTTAACAAGATATAAACCATGCAACTTATTATTTAAGTTTCACACAATACATAAATAAATATGTTTTGTTGTATTAAAACTTATCTGATACCTAATTTTTATTTGCCTTGTACTTTTCTTTTTAAATTTACAAAAGAAAAAAATTATAATTAATCCTCATATATATTAGTTCACCACTACATAAATGGCCTTTGGTAACGCACATACGCCAATGCTTCTTAAAGAAGTTATTTGCTGGCACATCACAAGAGTATAAATCGTAACAAATAATATGAAGTGAGTAGAGAATTGCTCTCACAAAAATTTGGTATTAAAACTTAGTTAAATATTAATTATCATACTTTTACTTAATTTGACCAATATGAATAACAAGAGCAAAAATATACAAAATAAATTACATTACAATTAGATAGTAGCAGTAATTTTAAAACAAGAGAGATGTTAACCTTAAGAAATTCATGTTATTTTTACATATTTTCCTTAGGTTAATTGTGTAATTTTTTTATTTAAAGCCTTTATCCATGAACTTTATTGCTTAATTAATTTGCATAGTTTAGCTTTGCTTTTGCATTTGGTAGCTTTTATTATTTTGTTTTCTTGTAGGAATTTTTGGAAAGAAAATCCACTCAAGCCTTGTGAAAGAGCCTAAGAAACACTAGAAAATAGAAAACAAGCATCAAGGGCCAAACTACAACTAAATGAAGCAAGAAAAGATTTTATGCATATCAAGATGAAACAGAGCTAGCCACGGCTACAAAATGAAAAGAAGCAGAAAAATCTATATAGATGAGAAGCTAGCCACGGCACCCAAGTAGCTAGCTGCGGTGCCCACCTACACAGCAAAATGCAGAATTTCATTTTTGGCGCCAACATGCTAGGGTTTTTTTTTTTTAATATTTATTAGTTCCCTTTGACTTTGGTTGTCATTTTGGACCTCTTGGAGGCCCTCAGAGGCTTTGGGAACATGAGGGAAGGCTTGGAGAGGTTAGGGTTCAAGATTTGAAACTCTATTCCTAAGTTTATCTTACTTTCTCCTCTCTTTTTTGGTTTTGCTGCTATAGTTTGATGTTTTGGTGTTTTCATTGACTAATTTGGCTATAAATCAAACCATGTGGGGGTAGGTTTCCATTCTTTTAGGATTATTTGTAGCTTAAACATGGATTAGCTAGTGCTTATTTCCTCTTCCTATTTGTGATTAATGCTATATGTGTTTTGTTTGTGGTTTATTATGCTCTTGGTTGATTGACCATCAATTAGAGGTATTTGGGGTTCTCTAGTCAAGCTAGAGATAGGGAGATTGAAGTAGATCATGCAATAAATTATTGTGGGATTGTGAAGTTTACAATGATTGATAGAACAATTTGCTTTTATATAGAATAGAAATATACCTATGGGCCTCACAAAGTTACATTAAATTTGTGCTCAATTCAGCTAATTGAATATTTTGGCAAAAGAATGTAGATTAAGTTGATTAGAAAGCTTTATTTACATTAAGAGATACTTAAAAGTGTAACTAAATCCTAGACTTTCATATAATTGCATTAAGAAATAAAGATGAAAGAGGTAATTAACTACTATATGAAGTGATTAAGTTAGAACTAATTCTAGGTTGTCTCTTTATTTGGAATTACCACTAACATATAAACTTAATATAGTTAATTTATCTGTACTTTTACTTTTTGGTTATTTGTGTTATTCAAATCAGGCAAAATTGTGATAATTGATTGCCAACTAGATATTGGAATCAAATCCTTATGAGAATGATACTTTATTCATTCTATATTACTTGTCACGACCTGTAAACTTGCGGTATAACTAGGTGGTGAACATGAGACAACCTAGAATTTTTATGGCTAAAATTATTTCATTACATATGAATTACCCACCCTTCATTAGTTAGAATGACATTTAGATGTATAGTCTACGATTCAATGAATTGAGTTTAATCAGTCGTATTTTTTTTCCATAAAATAAAAAGTGCCGCAATATTTGACCGCTTAACATATGAAAACAAAAGTATTGATTTTCATTCATACAACACCCCTCCTGGACAAAAACAAAAAAAAAAAAACTGATGACGTTCTCATCAATATATTAATATGTTATATAGAATTTATTAAAAACGCATTATTTACTAACCATAAAAATTATAAAAATAAGTCTGGCGACTTTCTCCCTGTCTGTATAGTCTACATACAAACAAAACACATGGGTTAGGTGACAGACACGCACACACCACCTGGTTAGGTGATTTTCATTTTCTAATTGATGTCCAGTCCAAGAGAGGGGAAAAATTCTTCTAACAATAATTTAGTAAGGTCATGTTTGGTATGCAAGGATGCTTAGTGTGGAAACAGCAATGAAAATGGATTCTTTACTTAAACTAGTTTGGTAGCCCTGATTTTTTATTCCCAAGGAATCAAATTCAAGCAAATTAGCTTGAATATTATTCCTTCTAAACCACGATGGAATCGAAGCAATTCCATGGAATCCACAACCTGAGACCACTCTGCCCACAAGCTCTGTAGACCTTCCCCCATCATGCCTTTGCCTCACCGTTGGACTTTCTCCTCCCGTTGCAGTTCCGTTGGCCTTCATTTCCTCTACCTCTTTGGTGGGGTCTTCTCCAACTCTTCGTTGTCACCTCCGTCTCTTCTTCTCTCATCTCCGATGCCATCTCTCATCTAGTACGGCCATCATGAGGTGGCATCAACATCAGTGTGATCGTAGGCTTTCAGTGACAATGAACTTGAACCAGATCTGAAGGCATCAAATAGCAAACTTGTGACAAAGAATGACATTGATTGATGACAGTGAACTTAGATTCAAACTAGATTTGAAGGCAAAGAGCAAGGCAAACTCACAATGGCAAACTCGAACCAAATCTATGAAGGCAAGAGCAACAGATCTGATAGCATCTTTCACTTTTGATTTGAGGCTTGCAATTTCTATTCTTCCTAAATGAACACCATTTTTGTTTGTATTGGTTCTTGATTCTTTATTTTTTTTAAATTTTATGGGCTGTTCAATCTTTGTTCTTCGATGGTGGTCATTTTTTGTCACTGGTGATGCGGTTGTTGTTGGTGGCGCGGTGGCTATTTGAGCAGAAGAATTTTTTTTATTGTTGGAATTTTTTTTCAAAAGGAAGGACATTTAGGTCTTTTCGTATTTTAAATACACATATTAAATAAAAATTTTATGGGATTCCATTAATACACCAAATGTACTTTTAGAATCCAATTCTATTCCCTTTCCTATCCCTATTCTTATTCCTTTTTCTACTCCAATTCTCTCAAAAACCTTTTCATTAAACATAGCATAAGAATTTGATCATAGAAATAACTATCACAATTCCATCTATTGTTGGTGTTGGATGGTAAGCAATCAAGTCCACCCTTTGATGGGCTTAAGCCCAACAGACTAGGGTGTGATTGAGTAATTGTCTCCCATCAGGGAGGGAACCGTTACTTTATTCAAAAATTAACTGACCAGCAACGTGGATTAGGAGGGAGTGTATGGTGTGTGAAAACTGTAGTTGGTGTGCAGTATGAACAATTGAAGAGTTTGACCCTCCTTCTTCTTGTGCAAAAATTTCTTTTCTCTGAGAGTATATCTATTGCGGACATTGCTTTAAGTTACAATTATCGGTAACTCAGGCCATCACATGCCAATTTCTTTTGGAGACTGCACAGTGATCATCAATGGGTAGGTTCTTTTATTTATCTACATTAGCATCAGAGCCCCTATGAGATCTATGGCCATTGCTACCTGCGTTCTTGTTTCACATGTCATTATATGTTGCTACTACCTATTAATATCTATATATGATCTGCTTAAGATTCAATGGTGATTTGCTTTAAGTCAAACATAGCAAATCCTTTCAATTAGTTTAAATTTTTTTCTCTGTGTGAGTTATATGTTTTCCCAGTGAATTTTTCTCTGGCTTGCAATTTTCTTTTCATGATGCATGGCTGCTATATTTTTGTTTTTCTTGGTTCTCTAAGTATGGGAATTTAACATACGATTTTTTTTTGGGGCATAAATCTGCACCCAGAAGTGCACCAATGAACAAGCCAAAGAATACAATGTTATTATATTCTAATAAAAATGAAGTTCTTGAACCGAATATATAGTATGTCAAACTCATTAGAGATGTTTTTTGGTTGGTTTTTGCAAATAAAATGCATAAAAAAAGTCGCATCTGAGACTCTAAAAGTCAAACTTGCGTGTAGAATGAACCCAAAATTGGTTCCATGAAATTACGTGTTTAAGGCCAAATGGAAGGTATTATCGGGTGGAGAACTTCGCCACAAGTCAAATGCAATTGGAACCATTGGAATTGGTGAGAAACGAAGGAGAGAAGGCGCGGGGTCTAACGAACCCGATGGATCTAGAAACCAGGTCAAGCTGACCCGATTGGAGGTGGAAGATGACCTAAACGATAGGTTATTTCCCCTCCATGCTGAAATGATGCATCCTTCCCTCCCTTTGCGTTAACATGAAATGCCGCCTGCGTTCACTATACAATATTAAAAAAAAGGAGGGGGGGGCCAACGAACTGGGCCACACAGGACATTGGGCCAAAAAGACTCAGCCCATCACACATTAAATATATTAAATTTATTTAATTAATTATTAATTATATTAAAATACTAATAACTTTGGTGAGGTGGTGCATAGGGTCTACCTCGGTACTTTTTGGCCACGTGGAGCATAATGCTCGAAAGCAAACGGTGTGTGGAATACGGCAGCCCAGTGTGTGTGGCCTGATTCAACTTCCACAATAGCGCATGGAGCTCACGCACCACCTAGGCATGTGGGATTGCTTCTATTTTCCTTTTTTTTAGTTTTATGGTAATTTGAACCTTCTTAAGCACGTGAGGGCACGTCTTGGGGTGTTTTTGGACATGTTTTATTCATAAAATCTCTCAATTCATGTGCTTCATTGTGATATATTATTTTCTTGTTTTTTGGGTTATTTTTGTGGCCATGTATGTTTGAAAAACCCATGAAATGTACCTATTTTTTCATTTTTTTAGGTATGATGAGTTTCGCCAAGCCCATATTCTCCCTTGGCTTCGAATCTCAAGGGTCTAACACCATTTTACACTATATTGCTTTATCTAACTTCAATGAAGAGTTGCTAGTATATTCTCCATTGTTAGAATTTGCTCCCTTAGAAAAAGGTGACATGGTAGTTGCCCTACCATTAGCTGAAACCCTTGAGCAACTATAAAACAACCACATTTAAGTGATGATAACTTAGAACTATATTTACCAGATTCTTATGGATGTTATGAGAATGATGGCTATCATCTAGCCACTCTTGACATTGATCTTGAAGAGAATTACGAGGAGCAGCTAGAAGAGGATCCAAAGGAAAACCTCTAGAAGGATTTGGAAGACCACCCTAAAGAAGACCTAGAAGAAGATCCCAAAGAGATAGACCCAAAGGTGGGGGGAAACTCCAAGAAGTCTATCATGACCATGATACCAGTTCAACAGACAAGCACATTGAGTCTTAAGAAACATCACCTGGGTTGCAACAAGAAGCTCCACTAGAAGACCCATATGTCCCCACTAGGACTGCATATGATGCCATCCATTTAGTGGATAGACTTCATCATGATTTCACTCATGAGACATTTCCTCTACATTCTTTTCTCTTTGCGATAAAATCAATCTTAAGAAAATTGTATTGGTCATAGGACCAGCTAAGGTACAAATTTAAGGTTCAATAGTCTGATTATGGTTGGATTGAGGTCGGACTTGTTGTTATTAATAGGTATCTCAAAGATTAAAAATGATGTTATAACATAAAGAAAAAATATTTAAGAAATGAAATAATTGAGCAAAGATTGAAGAAAAAGTATTAAAGGAGAAAAGGAATATGAACATTTGATATCAAGCGATTTTAAGAGTCTTATTAAAGCTAAAATTAAAATAATTAAACTCAAAATTAAAATATAAATAAATAATAGATATTACAAAAATTTAAATTATATTATCTGTTATCGCATTAATCATACATTGGATATAAAAAACACACAGAGGGAGTATTTATTAGTGTAGATAAAAATGATAAAAGTATAAATTGAAATAATATTTTTTTATTAACTATCAACAATAAGTTTATAAAAAATATGAAAATTTGAAAAAAATAAATAAAGAGGTACTTTTAAAAGATAAAAAAGAAATCAATATGAATAAATATTTTAGAATTTAAATTTAAAATAATGATGACAATAAAATGCAAACTTTCCTGCTAAAGCATCTAAATGTATATTAAAATAATCCTTATTAATCTAAACATTGGATTCTCACAAATTATGCATATTGACTTTTCAAAAAGTAGATTTCAAATTATGGGTAAGTGTGACGTTTTATATAGAGCTGGCAATCTGGGTTAGCACGATCCATCTAGGCTAGCCCATCATTCGTTGGGCCCAAAAGCCTAGATTACAAACGGACTTGTATTGTTAAGCTCGTGCCCGCAAGAATGGGCCTATAGGTCGACCCACGTGCTTTCTATTTTTTAAATATATTTTTTAATTTTTATATAATTATTTAAATTAATACAACTAATTATCATTATTATTTATAAAACAATAACATAATATTTAAATTTTATCATTTATACATTACTAATTAATAAAATAATATATATTTTTAATATTTTAAACAAAAACAAGAAAAAAAAGGAAAATGGGCCCAAAAAGCCTGTTTTCTTTTTAGGCTTCCATTTTTAAAGCCCAACCCACCCATTTTATTGGACCAAACAGGCTGACCCGTCTGATTTGACTCATATTGTTGGCTCTAGTTTTATATTTTGTTGAAAATAATGATGTTTGCATCCATTATTTGCACATTCCAAAGCTTATGAAATGTTAGCCTAAGGAGAGAGAAGAAAAATTTGATTAATGCATTCAAGGATATTCTCAAGCGCAACTTCAAAATGCCTTTTGCTGCTCAAGTTTTATATGTTATTGAAGAAGAGAAAGTCTAGTTCATTCTGTTGAATCTAGAGTTTTGATGATTCCAAACCAACATTCAAGAGCTTGGAATGAAGATATCAAAGGAGCTCAAAATGTTTTAAGTGAAGAAGTTCTAAGTAATCTGTGCAAGATTTGTTGTAGGATCATTAGTTATGTTTAAATATGGGTAAAAGACTTTAATTTGATGGAAAGATGTCTTAAAAACTTGATTTTATGTTAAATCATGAAATATTTGAAAAATACCCACCAACAGACGAAGTTTAAAAAGTTTATATTGAACTGTCATGTTGGAAATTCGAACTTTGGCTTTGGAAATTCGAATTTCAAGCTAAAACTGAATAAGTCTGAAGAGATGCTTCTCTGACAGATGAATTTTGATTTTCCAAAGTTCTAATTTTCATAAGTGTCTGAAAGAAGCTGTTGAGCAATATACGAACTTTGAGTTTTGAACATTCGAATTTCAGACAAAATGAAACTTATGAAAACTGAAGAAATTCGTCTAAAACAATGTCAAAGTTCATCTGAAATCAAGATTATATTAAATTTCAAAATTGCTCACTGACAGACGAACTTTGAACATGAAAATTCGAATTTCAGAAGTTAAAGTTGTGAGTCTGTTAAAATGATATTATGACATACGAAGGACAGTGTTTACAAATTCAAATGTTGAAGTGAATCTAAAAAGAAGTCTCTCTGACAGACGAACTTCACTCTTTTAAAATTCGAATTTCGAAAGAAAATGAACTACTGTGCTTCTTGAGCATGCTACGAACCGATGAATTTTGGGGTTTCAAAATTTGAATTTCGAGGGCACTGTAGTAAATTGAAAATACTATTCATACTTAACAGAAAAACTTTCTTCTTGAAAACTCGTATGTCACAACATGGAAACACTTTCTAAGTTTCAAAATTCGAATTTCACTTCATGAACAGACGAACTTCAGTATTTCAACGTTGGAAGCTTTAACCTTCGGTTCCTTCGAAATTCGTCTGTTGACCAACCAAAATTCGAATTTCAGTATGTCAGAAGCATTAAATGCAGTTGGTTAAATGATAGTTTTTCAGAGTAACCATTGCATAACTTCTCCAATGGATAAATTTTGTCTCTAATAGACATTTGAGACCTAAATCTATAAATATAACATCATTTGAAGTTGTGGGTAACGAATCAAACTTTATATATACTGAAACTCTGCCAAATCTTCTACTCAAAGACTTTTACCCTCTTACTTCAATACTTGTACTTAAACTTTCATATTCACTCTATTTAAGAGAGTTTCATCTTTCTAAACAATCTAATCTTCATCTGGAAGATAGATTTTCTTGTGAGGAGATATCACAAGGGATTGTAAAGCACTTTGTGAAAGTACAGAAAGTGATTGAGTGAGCTCTAGAAAACAGAGCACTGACGTTGTACTGTGGCATTTGCAAGAAGCTCGTTAAATTCTTGCTGAATAGTGGAAAATCTCAAGTAGTGTCTTGAGGAATGGATGTAGGTCAAAGAGGAGAGACCGAACCAGGATAAATATCAGAGTTTTTCTTCTCTCTATCACTACTCTTTCATCTTACTGCTTTATACTCTGTTTTTCTGTCATACCTTGCTTTCTTCATTATTTTCACTTTGTGCGGAAAATTTTTAATCTTCCCAATTCACCCCCCTCTTGGGAAGTCAGCCTAACTAACACATTCCATGTCGCAGCCCTATCTCAAGCAGCCTCTTCCTCCCTGATCTAGCAAAACTCACCATCTTGTAGCCCTCTTCCTCACCAATCTGTTGAAACTCAGTCTCCCACGGCCCTTGTAACATCTAAATTTTTATGATTTTGTTTGAATTCTAGTTTAGAGAATTACTGCATAATTAGAATTAAAAGAGCTTAAATATCTTATGTAGATCAAAGTAGGGACTAAATTGTAAAGAATGATCAGGGACCAAATTGCAAAGAAAGTTGGATGGCATAATTGAAAATATTAATTATTAGCAAAAAGACAAAAAAAGGGGACATAGATGTCATTTCCTCAAACAAATCATCTATCCAGTATTTACTAAGACTGGTTATAGGAGGTGATTCAAGAAAATTCTCGTAAGAAATTATACTCTAATAAGCAAAACCAGAAAATAGATATATTAGGCAGAAAATTAATCCGAAGTTCCATAATCTGTAAATTAATAAGAATTAGAAAATAAGTCTAGATCAGGAAACTCAGATATATTAGGGCACAAAAGGAGATACTGGATTTTTCTATAAGGTTAAAATAGCCATAGAATCGGTCTAATGGATATTGGGCCAAAATCGGAGTCCGGGCCCAGTAAGACTACACCGGTTTCTTAATGGGCCAAAATTACTATTCATGGAGGCCCAATAAAGGTATAGAAAACTTTAATAGGCCAAGAATGATTTTGGAGGCCTAAAAGTATTATTGACAAGAATAACTCAAACGATATCAAGACAGGATAAAGAGCTCAATAAGTCTAAATAAGTCTAATTCACCCGATTTCTATATTGATTTAATTATAGGTGACCCAATAGACTATGAAATAATCAAGAATAAGTCCCAAATAATATTATAAGGTTTATAATAATCCTCTATGCATAGAAGTTACAGGAAAAACTAATCAGTACTAATTTTATCGGTATTTTCGGTTAGAGTCCAATAAGGTAAAATATCTTCTAAAATAAATTATATGGGCTTAGAAATGATTAAGTAAGGTCATAATGAGTTTGAAATTCATATTTTAAATATATTTATACACGAAAAATTTTACCAGACAAAATTTACATAATCAGAGCCCGAAAACCTGGTATATGTTGACATTGGGCCTAGAATTAAATGGTTTACGCCCAAATAATTAAAGATACTATCTTGGACTGAATTGTCACTCAAAATTTCGTGCAAATAAGAAGGAAAAGGAGTGGAGAAGAGTTGACCACCATGCATGACACTATTTCAAAGATTAGGTGTCAAAATTGGAAGTTTGTATGAAGTAAGCTTATGTAAGTATAATGATCCAATATTTACCTTCTTTGGAGATAAAAGTGGCATCCAAATTAATGACAAGAGAGGGAAAATTAATTAGATAACAATTATGTAAAGAAATTATGTGTATGGTGGAGAAAAGAGATGATGTAGTGCAATTTTGGCCCTTGGATCAAAAGTTAATCAAATGGATGGAGTTGCTTCTTGTTGTCTATAAATAGGCTCTTCCTCCCCTCCATTATTCACCCCCAAAAAATGAAAATCCACCATATATTAGTGAGAGAGTGAGTTATAGAGAGAAGGAGGAGAAGAGGAAAGGAAAATTTGCAAGTTTAAGGTAACATCTTTTCCCTTTCTTGCATTTTATTTCTAAATGGTTGTTTAGATCTTGTATTTCTATGATTGGTAGGTAGAAAACATATTTATGTTATGAATATGATGATGATATTGGATCAAAATGGTGAAAGAATGATGAATATGCTATGAATTTTGCAAGAACAAGCATGAATATGTGAAGAACATGATGAACATGCTTAAAGATGCCTTTTGATCTTAAATGTTACCATGCCAAAATGAAATCATGTTTCTTGCAATTATTTTTAAATATTATGCTAAGAATGAGATTATGATGTTATTGAGATTTTCTTCAATCTCACCCCACCAAATATCTAACCATGATTAGGTTCAAATCATGTGAAAGGCAAGGAGATAAAGGAGGATCCATGAAGAAATATTTAGAAATAGGAAGGGTATTTTGGATGCTTATGTAATATCAAGTATAATGACATTTTATGTCACAATTATGTAAATTATGTGTGACTCCTAGATGATGAATAAAAGTATGTTTTGGATCAATTTTATATGTGTTATGTGACTACCATTGAAATTATGGTATTATGGAATTTTAGGGAATGAAAATTTGGAAAAATTAAGGTAAAATTGCAAGTAAATTCACGAAATTTACTGTAGCAATCTGCCTAATAAAATTCCAAATTAATATTTTTCCCTTATAGAGTATTTTAAGATATGAATTTAGCAATTTGAATCACCTTTAAATGATTTTTCTAGAATTAGTTATGATTTTTCAAAGTTCAGCCAAAATTTTATATTTACCAAATGAATAGTGACTTTTGGTAAATTTTTGAAATTTTCGAATTTGGCCCAAATTTGCTTTCAAATACAACTAATTGGAACCTAAACTACTAATAATGAATAGTAAATGGTTCCTAAGGTTAAGGTGTGATAGCCCTCTTTGTCGCTGATCTGTCAAAACTTGAAAGGACAAAAAGAGAGACAGCAGAAAATCTGGACCTAAGTGCTTCAGTTTATGTCTTTTTTTTTTGGCATTTGTCATCTTGTTCTTTTCTCTTCTTCTTCTTTCTTCTCAGTCAACTTCTTTTTTCTTTCGCTTCGTCTCTAATTTTTGTCTCGGTAATATTCTACTTTCTTTTTTTTTGAACCATTAACTTATTGATTTTGCCAATTTAATGCCGATTTAAGTAGTTCACCTCCTGTTCCTTCAACCTCTGGGTACTGACTAATTTCAGACCAGACATATGGCTGGTTCCCAGTTGAACTGATTGATCCGGTCTAGTTTTCAGAACCTTGTCACTTTCTTGAGGAGTTTATGTTTGATGGACAATCCATTTTAGATCATCTTCTTGCTCATGAATTCTGGATACCCATTATATCCAATATATAGGCTGATCCAGCTCTTTGACGTTATCAACATTTCAAAAAACAACAAGATGACCAACAATTCTACTCCCACCTTTGTTCTAAATATCATGAGCTGACATTTGAATACCCTCCCCATAAGAGACAAAAAAAAAATTCATGAACATCATAAAATAACCAAAAAAAGGGCCAGGGTGTAGAATGCTATTTTTTTTATTTCTTTTATGAATTTTTGTTGTATTTATTGGGACATATCTTGTTGATTATGACTATGTTGTTTGACTAATTATTGAATGTTATAGAATTTTATTTATTTTTGTGATGTAAATCTTTTTTTGAATCTTTTGTTTAAATGGGAATACTCTATCTGAGTGGGAGTACCTAATTGGAGTAGGAGCTCCTAGATATAATACTATATAAAAATAATGAATAATATAGAAATCATTTACATGAATTTTTTGGGAAGTAATGATGAAATTAGGTTACATCTGATGGAGTAGATAGTAACAATTCTTGATCATGGACTTAGTGGAATTGTTATGGATTTATTGAAAAATAAATGAAATAAAAAGAATTGTATATTTATAACAAAAATGTGCTATATGTATGTAAAATGGCTACTAAGACTATAATTGCTGAACCAAACAAAGGCAATAAAATGAATGAGGACAATTGGGACATTTGGCATTGTAAGATTTCCTATATTTTAGAAGAGCAAGATGCTATAGGGCCCTTGACCCCTGTTATGGTAGAACTAGAACCTGGCGACATGATTGTTAACCTCTTAAAATTTATGTCATTTCAGCATATTTTCCTTATGTTATGCATACATTTGTTGTACATATTAGATGCTCAGAATAGGAAAATGTGTCTTTTGGACTAATGTGTTGCATGATAGTATATTATTACTTAATTGTGCACACTCTTGCTTTATCTTTGATCCCTTGGTAGTTTATGATTGTTTGCCTTTATGTAGGTAGCTTTTGGAGGAAAGTTGAAGCCATTCAATCCTTGTGCAAGGACTAAAGAAACATTAGAAGATATGATGTAAGCATTAAGAATCAATCTATAACCAATTGAAGGAAGAAAATAGCAAAAATTGATGTTAAAACAGAGCAAGCCACAGCCTCCTGCAGCTAGCCATAGCTACGTAGAGAAAAACTGAAGAAAAAACCCATTCAAAAGCAGAGCCAGCCATGGTAACCTGATAGTCAGCCTTGGTGCCCTCTCCATTAATCAAAATGCACAGCTTCTTTTTGTACGAGTTGGCCAAGGTTTTTGCTACTTATTTCTAATCCTCTCTTCTTGGTCGACATTTTGGATTAGGGAAGGCTCTTTGGTGATGCTATGGAGGGAGTTTGGAGCATTGGGAGCCTAGAGCATGACGATTGAAGAGAGATCTTGACTCCATTTCCTAGTTCTTTCTTTCTTCCTTTTTTCTCTCATATTTTTCTGATGATAGGATTATTTTATTGGTTTATTTGTGTTAGAACTCAGATTATGTGTTGCTAAACCTTTTTCTAGGATTATTGCAGCTTTATTTATATATGGATTAGTGTATGTTTTCTACTCTTTATTGCTATTTATTGGTATTTATGTTTATCCATTCATGTTGTTCATGCTTCCTTGTTGAGTGGCCATCAATTTGGATTGATGTGGGTTTTCTAATGGAGCCTAGAGATAGGGGAGTTATAATAGACTTCCAGTTGGGTTGTGTGAGAACTTGAAATTATAATGTTGGTGGTAATTTCACTTATAGGATAGAGATATACCTACTAGCTTCATAAAGTTAAATTAGGTTTTCCCTTTATGATGCTAATTAATTAATCTTGCAAGAGACTACGGGTAAATTAATTATGAAGCTTCTTTGACATTGAGAGATGCTTTAAGGTAAAATTGAATCCTATACTAGCACTAAATACCATTATAAGCAATTAAGAGTAGGTAATTCATATACTATGAAATAAATCTAGCAACAATGATCCTAGGTTGTTTCCCTTGTCTAGAATTACTAATAACTTTTGCTTATTTGGTTTATTTGTGCTTTTGTTCTTTTATTATTTGTGTTGCTCAAATTAAGTGAAGGTGTAATAATTGATATTTAACCAAGTTTTAGAATCAAATTCGCATGGGAATGATATTCTACTTATCATTATATTACTTGTCATTGCCCATGCACTTGCAATATATGTTAGGTGATGAATGACCTAGCTCATAATGAATTGAGAAGCTTATCAAGCTTGGCAGAGAGCACTGCATGAATTTCTTTATTGAGTGCAATGGCTAATGACCTAATGTGAGCATTTGAGAGGTTTCCTACTGCTTAGGTAATGCGGATCACACTGAAGGATAAGTGTGGTGGCACCTTGGCAACCAAGCTTAGAAGGCTCACGATTAAGTTTGACACATATAAGTTATGATCAAACAATCCCACGAGGCAGCACCTAAGAGAGATGTCAAACATAATCAGAGAGTTGAAGTCAGCCATGCACGTGCTTTCTGATGAACAATAATGAAAGCAGTGATTTAGTCACTCCTTTCAAGTTGGAAACACATGAAAGTGAACTTGACTTACAATGAGAGTATCGTCATTTTTTACGATGTGGCCAAACATCTAGATCTTAAGGATGAGCGGCTGGAGGCTTATAAGACTTCCGACCATGCATATCTAACTGAGGGTGAAGGTCCTTCTAATTCAAAGCCCAAGCTAAGGAGGGCAAGAAGTTCTAGAAGAAGGACAAGAAAAATAGCCCTAAGATTTAGAAGGGTAAGAAAACTTTCAATAGAAAGGGAAAGAAATGCACTAATAAGGCTAACCAATATGAGGTCAAATGTTATGCTTGCAAGAAGATAGGGCATTTTACTCAAAATTGCATTAAGCAAAACAAGGTATTATTGGAATCTAGTACTGTTTATTATTTATATGTTTCAGTACTATTTTTCTAACAGAAACTATTCCTTTCTCATGGATTATAAATTTAGGGGCTATAGACCACATTAGTAGAGATTGGGGATTGTTTTTTGATTTCCATCAAGTGTCAAAATTTAGTAGGTGGCTCTTTGTTGGAAATAATACAAGGATTGAGGTGAAGGGTATTGGAAACTTGCAAGTTGACTTCGCGTAGTTTCAAGATCTTGATCCTACATGATGTACTTTATGCACCGAACATCTGACGAAATCTAGTATTGGCCCATGGTCTAGTTTGTTATGAATTTTTTGTTAACTTTCACGACTTAGTTATTGACATTTGTTAGAGAACTATGTATTATGGACACGGTTTTTTATTGCATAGTTTCTGTGTTAGATATTGTGGATGGCAATTATAATTATACTTATGGTTGTTTTACTGCTTCTACTTCCAATTTAATTGTTTATATGGATGTGTAGCATGCTAAACTAGGGCATATTGGTCAAGAAAGAATGATCAAACTCACAAAAGAAGGTATGCTAGGTATAATTTCTAAAATGCAAATGTCCTTATGTGAACATGTTAATCATACCAAATTACATCTTTTTAGCACATTTTTCTTAGGTTATGCATACATTGGATACAAAATTATGCATATTAGATACTCAAAATAGGAAAATGGATAGTTCAAACTCTAATAATATATGATAGTATGTTTTTACTCTATTGTGCATTATTTTGCTTTGAATTGGTGGTGGTTTGCATATTGGAGTATTGCTTTCGATCTTGACACTTGCAGGAAAGTTGTTCTCTGATTAATCACACACACACTTTTTGGAATTGTTGGGAAACTGGTTATTGAGTTGTAATTCATGTAGTTATGGTCATTTAACTCATTCCTATGTTGTTTATCATTGGCAGCAACTGGTGAGGAAGAAAATTCATGTTGCCATAGTAATTAGATATTTTATACAATCTAGCTAGTTTTCTTATTGTAGTTTACTAGAGGATGTGTAATCGTTTAAGTTTGGGGGTGTGTTAACCATACCAAATTACTTCTTTTCAGCTCATTTTCCTTGAGTTATGCATATATTGGATACATATTTGTACATATTAGATAATCAAGGTAGGAAAATGTGCAATCTAACTCTAATAATGCATGGTAGTATGTTTTTGCTCTATTGTGCATTATTTTTGCTTTTAATTGGATCCCATGGTAGATTATGAATTCTCATCTTTGTTGTAGGGCTTATGTGAAGAATATTGAAGCTACTCGAGCCTTTTTTTGGAGCTAAAAGACCACGAAAAGAATGAGACTTGCACCTGAGTCATAAATCAAAGAAGAAGGAAGCAAAGAACGAAGCTGGCTCTAGAAGCAGTTGAAGCTGTGACATGGGAACATAAAGCCGTGATGGATTCAAAAAGTAATGATTGATGTCACGGCATGATACTATAGAGTTGCGGTTTGAGTCACACAGAATCAAATGAGGCCGTGGTGTAGATCATGTCACCACAGCACCATCCTTTCATCAGCAAAACACAAAGCTTTTATTTAATAAATCAACTCGAGGGTTTTTGGAATATATTCGTGCTCCTTCGGCTTGGGCAGCATCTTGGACAATTCAGAAGCATTTGGAGGCTTGGCCCTGCTAGAGTTTACATTTAGGTCGAAGATTCAAGATTGGGTTAAGAGATTTCAAGAGATTGAGCTCCTTTATTGGTTTTATCACCTTTCCTTTCATTATTTTCTGTGTAATCTGCTATGGGCCTGAATATGTTGTATATTTATGACTTTGTAGTAGACATGAGTAGTTAAACAAGTGTTCCCAGGGTTGTTTTAATATCTTATATGGATTAGATACTATTTCTCCTTTATATTTGTGATTAATGAAATGATTATGTTGGTTTAACTCCATGCTTATTGCTTCTTGTTGTTTGGCCACCAATGATATTGTTGGATTAACTTAATTAATGCTTGAGGAAGCTAGATTAAGTGTAGAACTCAAGTTAAATCGTGTGAGAACTTGTCACTTACTTTGTTGAGTGAAAGGGTGTGTTGGTAAGGTAGAGATACACTTGTTAACTTCACATAGTTATACTAGGATTTGAATTGAAATTAAGAGTTTAATTAATTTATTAAGAGATTAATTGGTTAATTAAGCTATATACCTAATTGGTGTCTTAAGAGAGCATTTTTAGGTATTGTAGAATCCTTGGCTAGCATGGTCAATCATTGAAAACATATATAAAAGGAGTTAATTGAGTATTCAAGAAATATAAGAGAGAGAAATAACCCTAGGTCTTAATTATATCTTAGTTGTCCCAAATCAATCCTCTAATTAAATAGTTTTCTTTAGTGTTAATATTTTCTTTTAAATAGTGATCAATTTGCTATGTGCTCAAATTAATTGAATATGCGATGTTTAATGCTTAACCCCTTTTGATCTCAGTCCTTGAAGGACGATACCTTACTCATCACTTTGTTATTACCTCGGCTTATACGCTTGTGATGTAGCCCAGTGGCGAACAATTGAGTCCCATGGTAGATTATAAATTCTCATATTTGTTGCAGGCCCTATATGAAGAATATTAAAGATACTCAAGCCCTCTTTTAGACCTAAAAAACTAGAGGAAGAAGATAGATATACTCATGGACTAAACTTTAGAAAGAGAGGAGTTGAAATGGAAGATGGAAATAGAGGTAGTTAGAGCCATGATGGTCTAGTATTTCGCTGTGGCAGGAAGGAAAATTTATCAAACAGAGGTAAGTCACGTTGCGGCGTAACACCCTGAATGCCAAAATGTAGAGTTTAACTTACATAACATTGCTTGAGGCTTTAGATATATACTTGACTTCCCTTCATCCTCAGCTCATTCTGGATGTCTGAGAGGTACTTTGTGAAGCTTGTTATACTAGGGTTTGCCTTTGGGTCTAAAGATTCAAGCTTTGGGTAGAGAAAAATCAAGAAATTAGGCTCCTTCCTTGGTTTCCTCTTCTCCCCTTTCGTTCTTTTCAGTGTATTATGCTATGGGTCCAAAAATTTTGTATATTTATAACTTTATGGTAGATATAAGTAGCTAAACTAGTGTTCCTATGGCTATTCCAATCTCTTGTTTGGGTTAGATACTTGTGTTCTTTTATATTTATGATCAATGAAATAATAATGTTGGTTTAGCTCCATACTTAATGCTTCTTGTTGTTTGGCCACCAATGAGATTGTTGTGTTAACTTAATTAATGCTTGAGAGAGTTAGATTAAGTGTAAAACTTGGGTTTAATTGTGTAAGAACTTGTAACTAGCTTTGTTGAGTAAAGGTTTGTGTTCATAAGGTAGAGATACACTTGCCAACCTCATATAGACACACTAGGATTTAAATTGTAATTAAGAGTTTAATTAATTAATTAAGAGATTAATTGGTTAATTAGGCTATACACCTAATTGGAGTTTTGAGAGAGAACTTTTAGGTATTGTAAAGCCCTTGATTGGCATAATCCATAATTAAAAACAAATATAAAAGGAGTTAATTGAGTATTTAAGAAATACAATGTTGAATCAAGTATTTTGATAATTCTAAACAACTAGAGCTTAGGAGGAGAATATCAAAGAAGTGTAAAAGCATATAAGTAAAGAAATCCAAAGAGAAATGTGTGAAGATTTAGTTATTATGATTTTTCATAATGTACACGGGGTAAAAAACTTGATTTCTACTTATTTATGTTCCCACAGCATTTAAACAAATGTTTTCTCAGTTATCCTATGCCAACACATGTTAGATTTTGAAAACACAGACTAACAGATGAACTTTGCTATTAATTCTTATATGTTTTGTGCAAAATTCAAACTTTACTTTCTAAAATTCGAAGTTCTAGAGTTATCACCTATGACAAACGAATTTCAAAGTCTGAAATTCAAATTTCGAGTAAAGTATAGTTGACAAAATATGCAAAATTTGTCTAAAGTCTTGTCAAAATTTGAATGATGTTAAAGTGTAGAAAGAGTTCAAAGTCAGTCTGTCTAATAGACAAATTTTGAATTTCAAAATTTGAATTTTGAAATGAGAACTTGTGAGTCTAGTTAGAGCTTGTATTTGATAGACAAATTTTGAAATGTAAAATTCGAATGTCAAAGAGTAGAACTTTTGTGCCATGTTGAGCTTGCCACTGACAGACGAATTTTGGTCTCCAAAATTCGAATTTCGAAGGCATTACAAAAACATGAGACAACTGTTTATACTCAATAGATGCACTTTAAAATATGAAAATTTGTATGTTTCAACGTGAGATATGTTTGACAAATTCAAAATTTGAATTTCACTCTTGAATAGACGAATTTTGGAAGTTTAACGTTAAAGTCTTTAGCTTATGGTCTCTGTGAAATTCGTCTTTTGTCACTCAAAATTCAAATTTCAGTGTGTCAGACGCATTATATGCGGTTGGTGAATGGTTAGTTATGCAGAGTAACTGTTGGGTAACATCTCTAATGGTTAGATCTTGTGTCTAATGACTTATTTAGTCACAAATCTATAAATAAAACTTCATTTGAAGTTATGGGTAACAAATTTATGCTATAAATACTGATAGTTTGTTAAAATCTCTAGTCAAAGTCTTTTACTTTCTCATACTTTATTCACTGCACTTCAACTGTCACATTTACTCTGAATTAAAGAGTTTTTTATTCTGTATAAAATCTTTTCTTCATTTAGAAAAAGGATTTTCTTGTGAGGGGTTTTCATAAGGGATTTGAGAAACACTTTGTAAGAGTGCAGAATGTAGATTTGTGAGCTCTTAGAATAGAGCATAAGCTTGCACTATGGCATTGTAAGGAGCCCACTGAATTCTTACAAAATAGTGAAAAATTTCAAGTGGTGGCTTGAGGACTAGACGTAGGTTAAATGGTTCAGACCAAATTAGGATAAATTTTCTGTGTCCTCTCTTTCTTTACGTTGTAATTGCTTTATTTCTTTTGTACTTTATTTTCTGCAAACTTTTACTATCACTATTTTATCATATTTTTGTAGAAAAAATTTGAACTTTACAATTCACCCTCTCTTGGGAAATCAGCAAACCTAACATACAAGAGAGAGAAATAATCTTAGGTTTCAATTGTATCTTAGTTGTCCTTAATCAATCCTCTAATTAAGTAGTTTTCTTTAGTGTTGACATTTTTTTAAAATAGTGATCAATTAGCTATTTGCTATTTGCTCAAATTAATTGAAAATGCAAAGTCTAATGCTTGGCCCCTTTTAGTCCTCATCCTTGAGGGACGATACCTTGCTCATAATTTTGCTATTACTGCGGCCCATATAATTGCGGAAAAGTTTAGTGGCAAACAAAACACTATCTAGCTAGTAAAACATGGGATATAAAAGTACATATGCATAAGTAAAGTGCCAAGTATAGCTAACATACAAGTATAATTAAATGCACAATAGTCTAAACCATTACTCTTGCACCAAAATGTAACATCCTAAGCGATTTAACCCTTAAAGGAACTTACCAGACCAAAACCAAAACTTAGACTCAAGACTTAACAAGTGATAACATCAAATCACAATTCTAGCCGCGACTAGTAAGCAGGGCACTACAGCTAGGATTAGGAAAACAAAGCAAAGGAAAATATTTATGAGCAGTGGCATAGCAGCTGGGAAAAAGGAGCCGCGATGCTGAGACTTTGATATATATATATATATATATAAAGTTTTGCTATTTTTTTGCCCAACTTCTAACACACACAACTTCCCGCATAAACCTCTAATTTGCATGATTTTAAAGCCTATAAATAGCACTAAAAATTCTCTAACTATAGGCACAAATCATACATCAAAATTCCTCCGTATGGGGATTTTTGTCCCTCGTGATTGATTTTATAACGAACTTAATTATGTTGTTTTAGACATGTTACCAATTAATGGGAAGGATATCCTTGGAAATGTACAGGACCGGAGAAACAAGGACTAGAGGAAGGACCAAAACGATCAAGTTTGGAGGAAGGTGGCAGAAGCTTCGCACACCATGGTAGGCTCTAATGGTGCCACAGTAGGTGTGGTTGGGATAGACTTAGGCCAAGACAAAATAGGCTCACGTCACGATAGACTCACCCTATGTCGTGACACTAGTCATGAATTCTGCTTAAATCAGAGCCCAAACCATATAGCGAAGGAAGGAAGAAACAAAGAAAAACAAAGGGCTTTGCTAGGGTTTTGAGATTTTGTCTTATAGGGTACGATTCTTGGGCCTTGAAAGCTCAAATCATGTGTGATAAGTAGGTTTTTATTATTCCCTCCCTTATTTCTTCATATTTTTGGTGAGTGATTTTGTTGGTATAAGTTGGATTTCATTTTGAATAGTTTCCAACAATTAAAATGGTTAAGAATATGTTAGTGGTATGATTTGGTATTCTCAAGCTTTGGGTGGTGGTATTTGGTGTGCTGTGAGATTGTTCTTCAAACCCTAATTGTTAAACCTAAGGTTTTGCTTTATGTATAAATTTCTAACATTGTGGGTTTGCTTGAGAGGTTGTTTTGGAAGTTTATTTGTGTGGTTATGGTATTGAGAACATGGTTTTACTAAGGTTATACTCAGTTTATGGAGTTATGGATCACTAGAGTCTATGCTATTTCATGGTTGGGGTTTTCACACTTTAAGAAGTCATTTGGAAATGCCGAATCCATTGATAAGTGGCTACCCTTTGATATAAGAGATTTGATCTTGAAGGTTTTTTGTGGCTTTGGGTGGTAAAATAGTCCTAAGGGTGTTTAATTATTATTATTTTTGGGTTAAAACTTAAGTTGCAGAGTGTAAGATGACTTGGTTATTTTCTCTCATGTGTATGTGTAGTTCGTACTTTGACGATCTACTATTCCTCCTTGTGTGTGTGTAGGTTACTCAAAGTATTTGGGGTGTAATTCTCATGTTTTATTATTGATTATATTATTTAGCTCTTTCATATCATGAATGCACTTAGCACAGATTATGTTTGGCTCTTTTCATACCATGATATGTACTTGGCATGGCTAGTAAGGTTACGATAACTCATTTCCTCTTCTTTGTATATTACATAAAAGAATATAAGCATGTAAGCTAGAAAGCATGTATTTATCCATTGATATATTGAGTATCCCCACTCTTAGACTTAGTACATTGATTAGCATACTAACACGATAATGATGACATATATGGATGTATATAGAACATGATGATATGTTGGCATGGCATAGGCATTATCTCTTTTAGTTATGTATATGAAGCATATATTGGTTGGGTGATGATGCCGTTGAAATATTATGTGAGACGATCCACTAATGGCGCACAAGGTCGTATGTTTAGGTAGTGAGGTGTAATATATCCCTATCCCTAAATTATTATCCATTAACTGAGAGACCCAGATAGCTGTTGATTGAGGATGCACATTCCTTAAATTACCACCAATTCAGGTGGTCTAAGACGAGGAGAACTATGGTCCAATCACTAGTGTAATGGCTTTTGGCTGAGTCAAGACTAGTGAATGGAGGGCTTAGTGGTTGCCCAAAATCAACTTTCACTGGCTGTTGGCAGGAGGTCACTTACTGGGTTTATCTTGTGATGTTAAATATCCCATGGTTTTAGCTGCGTATATTGTGGGATATCATAACATTTCATTTGCATTTCACCATTTATCTATCATGTATATGTATCCATATTTATGTTTTCCTATTTTATTAGGTTGCCCTTTGTTATTAGGATATTGTCCTATACCCCTTTGTGGCTAACATTTTAGGTAAAGACTCTAGCACTAGTAAAGAAAAGACTATGAAGTCTTAGTCTATTTCCATTGGATTAGGGATATTTGAGTTCATGGCTAGTAGTGTTTTGTATGACATTAGTTTATCTAGTAGTATTGTACCAAGAAGGATACTCTTGTTAGATATCAAATGTATTGTTGAATTTTGAGTATTTGGTTTTGTTTGTACATCGTACCCTTAACCATGTATGACTTGGGATGTATGTTAGACCTATATGTATAAAAAGTTCCTTGTTTTCCTTGGAATGTGGATTGTATGCCTCAAATGTTCTAAAGGCTAAAGTATAGGTGTCTCATATGTATATTGATGTCTGTAGTTGGGGTTTGTATTTGGCTTATACTATAGATGGATGTATAGGAAAAATGAGTATGTAACCCTTTAATTGTATTAGAGGGTTAAGGGGGTCAAGTGCTAAAGGAAGGGTTCCTTTAGTGTGCAACCACTTTGAACCAAGTTTTTGGGCTAATTGTGACCTGTGTGAGGTGGTTGGGTAGCTTAATGCCATGTGGTTTGGAATTAAGAGGTGCCAATGCCAACTTTTAGTACAAAAATGACTATTTTGGTCTCAATGGTCCAAAATCTCCATATAGAGATATTTTGAAGTATGGTTTGTGTTTGTAGTTAGATAAGGAGCAGAGTGATTTGTAAGTTTAGGAAAATATTTTTAAGGGGGTTAATCGGAGATCAGAGTTATGAGTTATGCATGTCGGAAGTTTAGGAAAATATTAGCAAATAGCTGATATGCTATTAGTATGTGGAGTTGCGGCACTATGCAACCCTGTCTCTTTCTTTATTTCATCCAGAACCCTCTCATGCTGCAACACTAGATGCCCTACCGTGGTGATTCTCTGTCTATTGGTCTCTTTGTTATGTGATGTCACGTATTAGACTTTAGTCAGGTCTTCTCATTGTAGGTTGTTAAAGATTTGGTCACTTTTAACTCCAAACTAACTTCAACTCTATCGAAACTCCAAATAACCATGAATCTACCTACTAAACCTATCCCAACAAGTTTTAAATGACCTGAAAACTCTATCGAGGAAGGTTACACAACTCTTCCATTGCTCTCCTTAGTTTTCATTTCCTTGAATCCCAAGTTCAACTAATGGGTGAGGTACCCATTTTCCAAACACCTCTTTAATTACAACATTGAATCACATGAACTAGTCATATGACTCAATATACACATGGGACAACTACTACCTAATGCAAAGACTTAGATCAACAACATAGAGACCCTATATCCTAACTTTCCAAATAGAAATACATAACTCACAAACCTTTAATCATACTTTTAACTAGTGCATACCAACAAAAAAACATAAGCATAGCTACTAAATCACACAATAACATTAAGGTCATGCACGATTCATGTCCATACAATTGACCACCAAAAGTACCATTAAACATATGGCATCAAAGAATGTCCCTACACTTGGCACAATACTAAATCAATATAACATGTGTTTTCAAATATACAATACCCAAAAACAAAAGTCTTAAATATCCCAAGAATCACAAAGAAGAACTAAGTCTCCTTAAATTTCTCCTTGCTAGAGTTGGAGCTCTTACTTGTAAATGTTAACCAAAGAGGGGGTGAGACAATTGTCCTAATAATTGAGGAAACAACAATACACACAAAATAGTATGAGTGAGAATCTACATATATAGTGTCAAAGATTATTTTCAACAAGGGAGGAAGCTTTAATCTAATCACTAGGGCTGAAGCTCATGTAATGACAGCTTTAATTCAAAGAAAGGAGCTTAACCTGGGTAACATAATTTTTCAGAGAATGATCAAGGCAAGAGACCAAAGAAAAGACTCCACTCTACCCTATGCCTCCATCATCACCAAGCTCCTCAAATTTGCCAAGGTATAGCATCTGGAGAAAGGAAAAGGGAAGTCAACTGAGGAGTTTAAAGAAGAAGAGCTAATAAGAATGGGGATTGAAAGAAAATAGGGCAAATGGATTGGGAAGGGGGCTAGTAAATTTGAGGATGAATTCTATGATGGGGGAGAGTCACAACAGTAAGAGGCCATATCTGAGGCTGCCCCAACTATCCAACCTGAGCCACAGCCAACCCAACCTTAACCCACCTAGCAACTTGAACCTTCCATTCCAACTATGGCTACCCCTAATACTAAACCTGAACTCCTTGACTACCTATCAGAGATGATACTTAGTATTAGTGAGGAACAGAATGCTAAATTTACATACCTGCAATCTCAAATAACTAACCTGGCCAAGAATCTCAAGATGATTGCTGATGCATATAAAGATTTCGAAACTCTCTTCCAACCACATCAATACCCCCTTAGATTGGCACCTTAGAACTTCTCAAATTTTGTCTCCCCTCAAATTACAAGTCCATTTGAAATAGGCTTTCCTGATGCTATTGCTGCTACCCCTCAGGCCTCCAACAATGAAACTAGCCTTATTTCATCTCTAGATTATGCGATAAGGGAAGAAGCCACTTAAGCAGAGGGATCTCACGAGCTAATAATGGAGGATATTACTTAATACTCAATCCTGTCATCACAAGAGACTGAACAAATGAAAAAACTTGTTGCAGATCTCACCACTGCACTAATTATTCAAGCTGTTCTTAATGAGGAAAAGAGGCATCATACCTTATATGGACTTTGCTGCTATTACACATAATGTTGTAGTGCAAGCACAAAAGCAAAGGCTCGATGACATATTTCCTTCACCTACTCCTCAACCTCCATCCTCTAAATATGGCCTCTCAGTTGAACAATGGGCTAGGCTAGCCAACATTCAAAGGGAAGTTCAGGAATTAAATTTAGAGGTTAATGATAATCTTCCTCAGATACCTCAATTAGTGACATTCATACCAGTCCCTCTTTAGGCTATCCCTACAGATCAGATATCTTCTCCCTTTGTCACTGCTCGTGCTTCTGATGATGTAAAAAAGGAGGAGAAGAAAATTGGGCAAATTGGAGAAGTTATAACTGGACAAACTGATTTTGGATAATCTGAAGCTGCTGGGCAATCAGGAAAGACATATGGCAAGAAGAAGATTAAACTCAAGTCTATAAAAGTGTGATAAGCTATAGAACCTCAGGGCTTAGATCTTAGGATTTTGTGATTTCATCTCTATTAAACCTTGAATTTGCGTTATATGATAACATGTACTTGTTTTGAATTTGATTGAATATTTTGAATTTGATTGAATATCTGTACTGAACTTATAAGTATCAATGAGTCAATACAACATTTTTCCATATTTCCTTTTCTATTCTCCTACATTGTCAACTTTGATACATGTGTTATATTTATATTCAAATTTTAATGCATATGTTGAGGGGAAGCTCTTGTAAGCAAACCTAAGTACTAATTTGGTTTACAAGTTATTTTGTCATCATCAAAAAGGGGGAGAATGTTGAATAAAAAATTTTGATGATTCCAAACAACTAGAGCTTAGAAAGGAGAATATCAAAGGGGTACTAAATGACAAAGTAATGAAATCCAATGAAGAACATGTGAAGATTTATTTGTTAGGATTTCTCATTGTGTACACTAGGTAAAAAGCTTTGATTCTCACTTATTCTTGTTATCACAGCACTTAAACAAGTAGTTTCACAGTTATTCTATATTAACATATGTTAAATTTGAAAAATACTGACTCAGATGAATTTTGTTATTGACTCATGTGTATTTTGTGCAAAATTTGAACTTTGCTTAGTGAAATTCAAATATACTGAGGTTTCATCTCTAAAAGATGAATTTTAGTTATGAAATTTGAATTTTAGGCTCAGCATTGTTAGTGAATGTGTGAAGCTTAGTCAAAATTTGAACATTGGTGAAATTTAAAGAGAGTTCATAGTCACCTCTTCTAACAGACGAACTTTGGACTTCAAAATACGAATTTCAAAATAAGAACTTGTGATTCTCGTTAGAGCATGCCTCTGATAGATGAACTTTGTAGTTCAACATTCGAATTTCACAAAGGAGAACTTTTGTACCATATTGAACAATCCTTTGACAAACAAATTTCAGCTTGTAATAGTGTTAAGTGTAAAGTTTGAGTGTTTTAAAAATAGAGCACAAGTCTGTACTGAGGCATTGCAAGAAGTCCATTGAATTCTTGCTGATAGTGTAAATCTCAAGTGGTAGCTTGAAGATCAGACGTAGGTCAAGTGGATCAGACTGAATTAGGATAAATTCTTGAGTCCTCTCTTTCCTTATCTTGCATTTACATTCATTTTCACTGTGCTATGTTTTTCTGCAAGCTTTTGCTTTCTTTGTGAACTTACAATTTTGCAGAAAAATTTTGAACTTTCCAATTTATCCCCCTTTGGGAAGCCAACAATCCTAACACAATAGTCATATATTATTCTCTAGTTACAATTTCTATCATATATGTATGCCATTTCCATTTACTTGCCACAAACTCAAAGAAGGTAGAGAGTGCAAAAAACTTTCTAGCCGTGCTAAATAGATACATATCAAGATATGAAAGTTTAAAGCATATAAAGTAAACAAAAGTTACTCTCTAGTTATCTCAAGTTGCCCAAACCCACATAACAACTCAGTAAGCTGTTAGAGAGCCAACTATAAACACACAAGAGGTATGCAATCCGGTTAATATATAATGTTCCAAACACGATGCAAGGCTAAAACAAACATCAAATCCTTATATAGACCACTCCAACTACAAAAGCTTCTTTGTACCTACAAGGCCTATTCCCTTAATATAATCAATTAGCCACTTACCAACAAATCCATCGCTTTCCAACTACTTCTTGGAGTGTAGATATTCAAATTAAGCAAGTATACATCTTAGACAACCATCAAACACTCAAATCAAGTGATTACATAGCCTCTGGTTGGCCATAAATTGGGATTCAAAGCTTCTACTCTGCAAAATTATGCAACTATCATCGTGCCCACCCATATTTCAACTCAAATCAAATTCCTATAACAAGCATTTGCCTAGAAAGTTCATGCATCAAGAGAGCCTCCAAAGGACATGGCTAGGGTTCACATATACAGGCTTAAACATGCCCTAAAACATGAAACATCCCATACCCATAAGTAAGAGACACTCTCCTAGGTTCAAGAAGGAAGTAATTTAACACAGATTTTTGACTCAAATAGATTCAAAGTGTCTAAAAATTCAACATAAAAACTTGAAAATGAGAGGAAAAGAGTGAAAGAAAAGCATTACCTTCAAGATTGAAGCTCCTAGAAGCCACAAATCATGTTTCTTAGCTCAAGAACTTGAAACCCTAGTAGAGGAGGTCTAAAAAACCCTTTTCTCACTATTCTAGCGATTGAAATTCATCCCCCTTCTTATAAAAAATTTAGCATTGTAGCGCAACCTAAAAAATGCGCTATGACGCCCTTTTTTCACTTTTCTATTTTTCTACTTCTCTCTAGTCCTGCATAATTCCCATAATGCCCTTCTATCAATCGGGGTTATTACAATAGCCATGACAAATCATTGTTGTGTTTCAATTGTCAATTTGCGCAATGCTTATATATGGTCAGTCCTTTAAGCACATTAAATTTAGAGATTTTTTCTTGCTTTTTCATGGCATGAATTTCCACAGGCTATTAGTCTTCAAGACTATAGCGAAATTATCTTTTAAGGTTATCATTTTTTCATGCCATAAGATATATCAATTATTGGCTTTTAGAGCCATGGTAAAAATACCATTTATAGCCATTAAACCATTGAAGTGCCACAAATTCTTTTGCAAATATATATTATTGATTGAGACCACAAAGTGATCTTTTGAAAAATTAACCAAAAAGAACATAGATGTGGCTTTTGACCGTCTAATCACAAGTTTGAATGTAAAATGTGGTTGCCGGCCATCTAATTGGATGAATTCAAGATATTGGTCTACGTCAAATTTATAATCATAATCATAATATAAATAAGAATAAATATTGAACGTTTAAATACTAAATTATGAAAAGATAAGAGTAATAGAAAGTAAGGCGTAGAATTTTATACTTTCTTGTGATGAACAAGAATCCCCATGTGATCATTAAGGAACCCTTAGGGTTTATTCAACTGAATTGGGATCAAATAATCTTCTTCATGGGATAGAGATCAAAGAATTTACAGGAACTCCAAGATTTTACCTGTTAATTTGGTAGCGACTCATGCTGATAATATGTTAAACAACCAAGGAAAATATAAGCTTAATAAGAGCAAGAGAGAAATGTAGAGGGGAGAAATAGGGAAAGTGCTTCTTATTCATTTCCAAGGTATCAAATGTTTAGTACATGGCCTCTATTTATAGGCCTCACCAACCCAAGGGTTTTAATAACATAAATGGGAAAATATTCTACATAATTATATAATAAGAAACCATTTGAGGTTAATGACATTAAACCTAGAATAAATTCCAAAAACTGTTCATTTTGAATGACATGAGATTTATGGCAATAAAGATATTTAGAACTCTAAGAGAGAATTCTTCAAAGGTTATGAACATCCACTTAATATTACAATATTTTATAACATAAACCAAATTGAAGAGACTTTGTGTTCATTGCGTGTCTTATTTTTATTATTTTTTAGTTACAATACAATTTTGAACTTCAAAGCATGGATCCACACATTCTTCTATCACACAACAATCTGATCCCTTCAGTAAATTATCTACTATTACATTTTATAGTTGCAATTTATTGATTTATTCATACATCTCTATATAAGTGCAAGAATACGTGTTGAGTGACTTTAGTCTAGTTAACCAGACATCAAATACTGGAATTTGGATTCTTTAAAGTACTTCATAAGGGTGAAGTTAAACAGAGATAGAAACAAAGTAGTGGGCCGCACTATTGTGCATGGGGATCTCACAAGGATGTGGCCCATGCATAACTTCCTATCTTTCTCTAACTTCATCATAAAGTACTTCATAGGATCTCTCCATCCAAAATACTAAGCTTTCTATTTTATTGGCCTTAGTTTCTACGACATAGATCCAATGATGATCTAATCATCCTTCATAATTTATTGAGGTAATACGAAAAGCTAACCTAGCTAATTAGGGTAATAGCAAATTGGAACAACGCAAAGATCATTCTTTCTTCTTACTGTGGCACCAAACTCCTCGGTCATGTCCAATTTGGTTGTCCCATTAGGAAGCTTCCAATCAAAATGGTAAAGCAAATTGGCAAGTACAAGTTGTAAAACCGGTGTGGCAAATGAGATTCCTGGGCATACCCTCCTTCCAAAACCGAATGGAATGTATTCGAAGTTTGTGACATTTTTGTAATCAATTGAGGAGTTAAGAAATCTCTTGGGTAGAAACTTCTCAGTGTCATTCCAATACCTGGGATGTCTTCCGAGTGCACAAGCGTTGATCATGATCCTACTCTTAGCAGGAATCTTATAGCCATTAATCTCACAACTCTCGCTATTTTCTCTTGGAACTAGCAGTGAACCAGGTGGATGCAGCCTTAAAGTCTCTTTAATAATAGCAGCTACATACTTCAGTTGGTGAAGTTCTGATTCATCCACATATCCTTTGTTTCCATACACCCTTCTTACTTCATCTTGTGCCTCTTTCATTGCTTCTGGGAGATTAATCAATTCTGACATTGCCCACACTATTGTTGTTGATGATGGTTCAGTTCCAGCAAGGAAAACATCCTGCAATGGATTCGTAGCATAATTAATTAGCCCTGAAATATATGTGCACACCGCCATAATCAACGAAAAGGAGTTAATCAAACTTAGACAAACCAGGACAACAGCTTTGATGTTGTTGATAGACAAGGTGACTTCGTCATCATTCTGCTTTTGAACCCTGAGAAGAACATCAACTAGATCCTCTTGTACACAATCAACATTGTTCATTTCCTTTCCTTTGTGGTCGTCGATGATATTTCCGAACAACCTATCAAACTCTTTGTGTGCCTTGGCAACTTTAGATTGGGTCCCACTAATCATATTAAGGAACTTAAGCGAAGGGTAGAGATCTGAAATCTTGAAACCACTCGCAAGCTCCAGTGCATACGCCAATGTGTTCATGATTTGCTCAACGTTCTTCGTCTTTTTACCAAAGGCAGCACGTGCGATGATGGAATTCGTGAGTGGGTAAATGATCTTAGTGAGATTGACGATAAAACCTTCTTGTTCACGTATCAAGTTCACCACTGCCGATACCTCTGCTTCCCTCATTTTTCTGAACGATTGGACCCTCTTCGCTGACAAAAGCTCCAAATTGCAGATCTTTCGAAGAAGCTTCCAGTAGTTTCCATATGGAGCAAACACCAGGTCTGTGCTATTGTAGGCGAAGACCTCGCTAGCAAGAATTCTAGGTCTATTAGCAAAAACTAGATCATGTGTTTTGGTGATCTCTTTAACTATTTCTGCTGAAGTGATCACGACATTGGATGTTTCTCCAAGTCGAAGATGCATCAAGGGACCATACTTGTTCGCAAGTTCTCTAAGACGGTGATGGGTTTGTGACCCTACAAGTTGGTGAAGGTTTCCAATGAGAGGTAACGTGGGTGGTCCTGGAGGTAAGGGTTTGGAGGATTTCGTGGATTTTAATAGCCTGTGTATCAGAAGGAGGAAGCAGAAGAATGTGAAGAGGATGGGGAATGGGCTTTGAATCTCCATTGTTGCTGGTTGAGGAGATGGGAATCAAAGTAGTATGTGGATTGAAGTCATGTTCGGCTTTTTATAGTCAACACCGAGGTGATCTTTTTTCTCCTGTTAGAATTCTAAATATTTCTTTATCCTATTTTTGTCTTTAAAGGGGTAATATTGGATTTTCCTGTGTAGTGTGAAAATTGATTGAAAGAAAAGATAAATTGCACAGCGTAGGAGTAGTTTATAATTTGGAATATTATATTCTTTTTTAATATTAAATATTACTTTGTTTGTTAAACCGATTTACTTTAAATTTTCAAGTCACAACAATTCCAATAAGAAAGGAATTGAGAAGGCTGGCACTATATCTACCAGATTCGACTGACAGAAATTCATTGTTTAAGTTTTTTTCCGTTGTATAAGAAAAAAAGAAATTCATTGTTTAGGAATATTATAACTGAAATTCGGCCATCATTATCAGTTGATAAACGTATTTCTCAATTCAAATTGGCATATAACTCATGACAGAGATGATAGCTAGGTTTGACCAAGTCATATACTTGATTTGTCCAATTGTTTTTGGTCAGATATTTAATAAAAATTCCAATTTAAACAAAAAGTAACATCAGTTGGTTTAATTAATTATACACACCAATATAGTTTGGGGTAGTCTGCCGTCAGAAACAGCCGCCTTTTTTTATTTGGTAAAATATAAAAGACCAGCCTTTATTTATTAAGGCCCCGTTTGATTACAAGAAAGAATGGTAACATAATGAAGAGCAGCCTTTTTTTGGGTGAAAGGGGCAGCCTCTTTTTTATTTGGTAAAGTACAAAAGAGCAGCCTTTATTTTTTAAGGCCCCGTTTAATTACCGGAAAGGACGATAAGATAATGAAATAGAATGGAATAAAATAGAATGGAAAGGTAATTACAGCACCAAAAACTTCAAAATATGATATTTCATTTATACTGTAAGAATATTCTTTTCAGGTCGAGACAGAGTAAATGTAATATTACATCTTAATTTATTAAACTTAATAAACAAATATTATTTTATACATGTTAAAAGTTTCTTGAAAATCAATTATCAACCAAAAGGTTTGATGTAAAATGATATTTCCATACTAGATCATTTACACATCCATTTTAAATTACTCTATTCATACTAATGTTAAGTAATGAAAAGTTTCCTGCCGTAATATACGTGACAAAAAATAAGTGTTTAACTATAATTTCGGGTTAGGATGATGCGCTACGACTGGGAATTTATCCTATTTGTGAAGCTTTTTTGTTTTCTGAACATTGGACCTTATTATTTGTACTTATTTATTTCAAACCATCAATAAAGTCTTACAACAAGCGGAAGTAAACGACCAAAACAAGTAGCTTAAGTGCTTTTATTCGGAGTCAAAAGATCAAGAGGTATCAATGTGGAACATATCATTGAGGCAATTATAGAACTAGGGTTGATAACCAAGTGGAACTAGCAAAAGATTCTCCTTTCTTGTTACGTCCCCACCAAACTTCTCAAATATGTCAAATTCTTCATGAGTTCCATTTGGCAATTCCAATCAAAATGAAAAAGCAAATTAGCTAGGTGAAATTTGTAACACCCTGCTTCCAGACATCCCGACTTGACCAAATAACATTAAAAACAACCAAATAAAACCCAAACATCCCAAAACTTTAAAACAACAGAAAAACACCTAGACAGGATGAGGCCGCAGCTTGATACAGTGGCGCCGCGACTCCAACCTTTCACAGATTCACTGACGCTCACGGACTTGTTGGAGCCACAGCCTGGCTTTCTGGCACCACGACGCTAGCATCAGAACTTATATCAGCAAATTGCTGATTTGCTGGGCTAACTTCCTGTAACATCCTAAAATTTTTATGAATATTTGAGGTTCAATATTTTGAAATCTATAAAGAATTTACAAAAATGGATGTACATCATTTGGCATGAAATATGATAAAGAGGTCAATTATCTCAGTTGAAAGGAAAAGTAAAAAATGATGATTTTACCCCTAAAGAAAAAAAAGAGAAAAGAAAAAGGAAAAAGGAAAAAAAAAATAATAATAAAATTCAAGTCGGTGGTCGCGGGAGGTTGAGGGAGAATTTATGAATTTTGGGGTAAATTACATCTAATAATCCGAAAGTTTTAAAAATTATAAATTAGTCCCGGGTCAAGGGCATTGTTGTAAATATGAAAAATTATAGTCAAAGTGAAGCTCTCAATGAGTTAGACCCAATGAAATATAGTGTGAAATTTATTAAGGTCAAAATCATATTTATTGGGTACTTAGGATTTAATATTAATATTTTACCCGATAAAAGTCAGTTGAGACTGCAGGAAAAATGCAGTATTGATCCAAGAACAAGGATTGGACCTTGTTAAAATATATTTTAGGTCTAGATAATGATTTTGGACTAAAAGTAATGGTTGAATAATCCTGTACCAATTTAATAACAATTTTGGTAAAAATAACCAATCGGTACGGATAAATCTAATCGGTAAAGGGTATTTTGGTCTATAAAAATTATTGAAGCAATTTTTGGCTAAAAATTAAGGTGAGCCACGTCTGAATCATCTCATGGAAACATGTGGAATTTTTCGAAAAGCTTTCTAAAAGAAAAGTAAAGGAAAATAGATATAAAAGTAAATTTAAGTAATTATATTACATAATTATCATTTTAAAACTTATCATTTCATCTTCCTCATGAAAAGAAGACGCTGGTTCAGTGGAGAAGCAAGCTAGGAACGCGTGAGAGAGAAGAGCAAAAGGGAGAAGAGAAAATCATAAGATTTGTCCCAAAACTTCAAGATATTATCTTATAACCCTTTTCTTGTGTCTCCTAGCAATTTTGAGGGATTTTAATGGTTATTTTTCCTCTATTTTCTTGCTGAAAGTTTCTACCTAGAGAGAGAGTAGAGAGAGAAAATGAAGGTATGGAAAAACTAAGCCATAAAAAGGGTTATATAGGCCATAAGGTGCAAGAATATGTCATTGGATTACAAATTAATCGGTTAGTTATTTTTCTATAATTTATGATAATTTTCTGCCCAATTAGGGTTCATTATGGGAAGGGAAGTTCAAGTTTTTGACCTCAAAAATGGATTCCTTGGGTCCAAAATAGGTTAGAACAAGTATGTTGTACAAGAAATGCATGATGGATAACAAAGTGCAAATTTTAGTTCAAGTGAGCACTTTGTGAATGAAATTGGATAATTAGTGGTTAATGGAATTATTTGATGATGCTATAGGATCCAAATGAGTGTTAGAAGATCAAGAAAAGGGTTTGCAAAGTTTGGAGATTAGTGGAAAGCTCAAAGGTAGTTAACTTACCTATCTATGCTTATGTATTGTCATTGATGTTGCTTGCTTTGAATGATGTATATAATGTTTGGAATGTTGTCTTGTGATGATTTGGAATTGTTGGTTGGATTGTTTGAAGGGTATTGTGACCCTGGATATGTCCAAATACAAGGGGAAATGCTGCCCAAATTTGTATATAATGGTTATGCCAAAATGATTTGATTGCATGCTTAATGTGTTTTGAGATGAATACTTACAATATATATGATGATATGTGTGCATGATGGTAGTTACTACTGAGATTCTTTGAATCTCACCCCTCTCCAAATTTCTAACCAATTTTAGGTTCAAGTTATGGCAAGATTACCCAAGAAAGGAAAGGCAAGGAGAAGCAAAGTAATGTTCAAGATAATGATACTTAGGTTGATACTATTATATAAGAAGTTATGTAAAACCTTATGGGACATGATTATACTATGCTTCCATGTTAATATGTTCCTCTAAGTTCTTATGGAGTATCATGTAAGATAAAGGCAAGTTATGGCTATTTATGTATGTATGAGTGTGTATTTTGGAAAGTTGGAAGAATGCAAGAGACCTTTCTGAACACTATTGGGAATTCGAAGTACTTTACATACCTCAATATGTTTAATGTATGAGTGTTTTATATGTATGGAAACTAGACATGTGTAGATTTCCATTGACACAAATATCACTCAATTTGGGATTGTATATGATTTATGGTGATTTTTCAAATTTATGGTCAAAATCAGAAATTTTCAAAAATGACCATTGCTACAGTACATAATATGAACTTACTGTATCAGTTGGCCAAGTAACTTCCCTGTTCAACATTTTTCCCATGTATAGAATCTTTTAAGATATATTTAGAGACTTGAACCATGTCAATATAATTTTTCTTGATTTAGTTATGAATTTTCAAAGTTTACCGGGTAAAAAGAAGTTAACCAAGGGAATGGTACCCGAAATGAAATAAATTGGTTTAAGTTCTTTTATATAATCAAGTATCTAATTAAGTAATAATGGACTTAAATATAGTTTAATACATGAGAAATGAGTCTAAGTATGAGGTGTTACACTTCCAATGAACATAACTTCATCCTCTGATCTCCGATTGAACAGATTCAACTCCTATAGGTCACTCTTGTCATTATCTAACCATGGACACCAATTTTACTCGAATCCAACTTCATTTGGATATTCTAGATGCCTAATACCATTTTAGCCACTTTTTGACCAAAACTCACAACCTATCATCTCCAATTGCCACTAAGGGCAAATGAACACCCAGAGACCCTTCACGCATGTCATATTTGGCTAAACCAACATGTCTAAGGAGGATTTATCCCGAAGAAACCTTTTCTTCAAGAGTTGACCCCCTTGAACCCCAAAACCGCATACTGGGCTATGTGCCCACAACTCGCATACATGGCCCAAAACCACCTTTGGGCTCGCATTCGACCATTCTAGCATACAAATACTTGCTTATACATTAAAGATCCATATCGGGGTCCATTATCAACATCACTCATCATTACATCACATACATTTCTATACTCCCAGGACACTCATCTAGGCAACTAAACTATATCAACCTACTTGGTACAGAATTTCATAAACTAAATTACAACCACTAATTATACTTGGGATTCCTAAAGATGGAACAACTGCTAACTCCTTGATCTTCTCCGAACTAGCACCAGAGTTTTCGCCTGAAAGGTTAGCCATGGAGGGGAGGTGTGAGACAGTATCTCAGTAAATGGGGTCAACCACACATACACACACACATATATCTCATACAATCCATGAATATAATATGAAATAAATGCAATGCATGTCTCCCTCGTAGGGATCCCATCCTTATCCTCGCTAACATATATATTCTATCCTTATCCTCCCTAACATATATATATTTCATCCTTATCCTTCCTAACATATATATTTTATCATATATCATATCATCATCACATTATCACCACCCAATCTGCCATATATCACAATTTCACAATGTCATGTGGTGATGTTCATGTATCATTATATAGTAATCATCATCATCATCATGATCTCAATGTCATGCTATGCATCATATCATATCAATGTCATCATCACATATGTAATCATCATCATAATAATCATAATCATCATCTAACTATGTGCAAACCATGATATATATAAAAAGATAGTACACACAACACATCAATATCGTGGTATGAAAGAAACATGCATATCTACGTAAATATACATACTATCATACCATATAAATAATACAGTATAAACAAATACCCGATTATCTCAAGTTGTCAGCACCACGCACACAGGGGCTTAGGCAAGCCTCCAGAGCACCCTAATTACAAACTATAAGCCTTCGATTAACCAATCTACCATTGCAACAATATAATACCTTTAATTAACATAACTCCCATAACACTACAATCCACAATCTAGTTGTCCAAGCTTTATCCGGAGTTCTAACAACATACACACATACCAATAAACTTTAAACAACCATTCAAACACACACCAACATATACCATTTCGGATTTCCACTTTTTTTCCCAAATTTCAACCTAGGGTTTATCTCAAACTCATCATAATCCAATCAAAACTAAAACCCAAAGCTTCCTAACACCACAAAACACTCCTACAACACAAAATCAAGCATTTTAATAAGTGGAAATTGCTTAAACTGGAAACCCTAAGCTTCAACTCAACTTCCCATAGAAAACGGAGAAGAAAAGAGAAGAGAGAAGGCTAGGGATCACTTACCAACAAAGATCCAAGCTCTTGGACGCTAGAAAACACTCTCATTTGCCAAAAAACTTGAACCCTAGCAGACCTCATCGTATCTTCTCCATCGTTCCCTTCATTTCTTTCTTTCTTTTCTTTTTGTCCGAAATGATTTTAATTTAAACCAGTTTCTCGACTCTCACCACGGCTCCAGATAAGTCTGCCGTGGCTCCACCAGTTTTAGCTAGAACAATGCCACTTGAATTGGCTCTCGTCGCAACGGCCCTACTTCTCGCCACGGCGTGGAGCTCATTTCTTCTCCACTTGAACCTTCCTCCATCTAGTTTCTGTCAGTCTTGCACACAATGCCAAAGATAAGTGTCATGAGGGGTGTTACAAAATTAGCTAAGTGAAGTTTAATGGAGGGTATAGCGAAGTTAATTCCAGGACATATTCTCCTTCTAGCACCAAATGGTACTATATAATCAAAGTTTGCTCCTTTGAAATGATCAATTGAATTATCCAAAAATCTATCAGGCTAGAAAGTCTCAACATCATCCCAAAACTTGGGATATCTCTTCCTATATTGACCATCCATTGATAATGGTTTTGATCTTTTCAGGTATCTCATATCTATTGATTACACATCTCTTAATGTTTTGCTTTAGAGCCAGCAGCAACATAGGTAGGTGTAGCCTTAAGGTTTCTTTCACCATTGAGTTTGAATATTTTAGTTAGTGAATCTCACTTTCATTCAAAAATCCATTTCCATGGTAGATCTTTCTAACCTCGGCTTGAGCCCCCTCCATCACCTCTAGCTTCTTTACCAATTCTGCCATTGCTGACTCTAGAGTAGTTGATGATGTCCCAGATCCAGTAAGGAATATATCCTGAAAATTTATCTGGGTTAACATTGCTATATCATATGAATTTATTTATTGGATGCTCAGTTTGAACACCAATATTGCAGGTGAGCCGCTCTAGTAGTGATTGTATCTATATACATGGTCTTTATACTACCTCCAATCCTTTTTATAAGAAAAAAAACTACCTTATTAGTGTCGCACCTAATTTTTAAGATGGAATCGTCACCAAAATTTTTAAGAAGAGAAATTTTGGAAAATCTTTTAAAATAAAAGAAAATGATGGTTTATGAAAACAAATATGGGTTTTGGAGTCCACTGTGCCATGGAGAAGATGTTAGAGGCCCCACAACACTCTTTCATAAGAACTGTTAGCCAAAGTTAACTATGTAAAAACTAACATGGCTTTAAAAATATTTTAATTTTAAGAAAACTAATACATTTATAAGAAATTTATAGGTTACTTAGGCGGAAAAATTATATCCTTTTTCATCAAAAGTAGCATACATATATATAGGGTTTAAGTGATAAACCCTTTAATCCTCTAAATCTGATCAAATCTCCTAAAATTGAAAATAATAATCTAATCCTAATAGATATTGATATTTTAAATCATATTAGGATAAGATACTAAAGATTAAAAAGGAATAAGATAAAATAGTAAATAAACAATAGATGGGCTTGAAATAACGAAGCACACATCCAACACTCCCTCTCAAGCTGGAGAATAGATGTTGACCATTCCCAGCTTGCTCTAAAGTTCTTCAAACTTGACTCTTGCTAGGGCTTTTGTCATAATATAAGCAACATGTTGCCCTGAAGATATATATGAGAGATCAATCACCCCTGAGTCTATTTCCACATGCTTAGCTTGATCATGAAGAATTGGATTCTTAGCTATGCCAATTGTAGCCATATTATCACACCACACTTTAAAAGGAGTATCTACTTCTATCTTCAATTCTTTTAGTAGCTCACGATCCACATTCCTTTATAAATCCCTTGAGCTAATGCTCTATATTCAACCTCTATTGAACTTCTAGCCACTACAAGATTACCCTAAACATAGGTACAATATCCTGAAGTAGATCTCTTATTGGCAGAACTTGCCCAATTTGGGTCTACATAGATTACTAAGATCTTTGACTTTGAATTCCTTTGCCAAATTCCTCTTCAGCTTTATTATTTTATCCTTATCATTCCCTATAAGTACAGTGTCATCTACATAAAAAATCAAAGCTAAAATTTTATGATGTAGATGTTTGACAAATAGGGTATGATCTATTTGATATTGAACATAACCAAGTCTCTTTAAAACCTGTGTGAATCTTTCAAACCAGGCCCCAGGAGATTGCTTCAACCCGTAGAGTGATTTATAGAGCCTGCATACCTTATTCCCATTGTCTGATCTCCTCACACTTAAGGGAATTTCCATATATGCTTTTTCTTCAAGATCCCCATTTAGAAATGTATTTTTAACACCAAGTTGACACAACGGTCAATCTAGGTTTACAGCCAGAGAGAGTAATACTTTAATTGTATTAAATTTTGCCACAGGAGCAAAGGTCTCTTGATAATCTATCACATGAGTTTTTGTGAACCCCTTTGTCACTAATCTAGCTTTATACCTACTAATGCTTCCATCAGGATTATATTTCACTGTAAATACACATTTGCACCCTACTGCCCTTTTTCCTTAAGGTAATTCAGTTATCTGCCATGTCTTATTTTTTCTCAAGGCATTTAACTCCTCCATAATAGCCTCCTTACACCTAGGGTCTATGACAGCTTCCTAGAAACTTCCAGGAACTTTTTCTTTTTTGACATTTGCTATAAAGGTTGTCATGACAGGTGATAAATTTTTATAAGAGACATACCCACTAATAAGGTGCTATGTGAAGGACCTTTTTCCCTTTCTTAATGCAATTAGCCAATGTTGATAATCAAAACTTGTCTTAGGAATTGAATCTTTGCTCTGCCCTTGAGTAGGACTAGGCTCATCTTGCTAGGTCACCTGCTGTTTAGATATGTTCCTTTGTGATTATGTCTGAATTTCCTGCATGTTAGGTGATGCCACCCCTATTTCAGTTACTTGTAAGTGTTTGGTGAAAATTGGTTTATTTTCAGGTGGAGGTTCGAATCCATCTGGGTTTAGGGTAATAGGATCAATGGTTGTTTTAGGAGTCTCAGGTTTAGGTACGGAAGCAGTGAGAATATTTTCAGGAAGGACAGGTTAATTTTAGGTGATATAGATGGACTAGGTGGTAGTTGAGGTCTTATAGTTTGCTGTCTAAGTGTAGTATTCAGTTGATGACCATACCCAAAATCACAAAGTAACCATTCACCCTTACTCTTCCCTTGAATGGGTAGTTTGGGATAATATGGAACATGTTCAAGGAATTTGCAATTCATGGAGACATAAGATTTATAAGTAACTAGATAGAAACCCTTATACCCCTTTTGGGTAGAAGAACATCCCAAAAATTTACCCTTCATAGCCCTAGGTTCTAACTTATTCTTTACATCAACATGGACAAAAACCATACAATAAAAAACTTTATGAGGAATAGATGATACAAAAGGTGATTTGGGATAAGATTCACTGAGTTTCTGGATGGGAGTTAAAAATTTGAGAACTTTAGAAGACATGCGATTAATTAGATAAGCAGAAGTTAATATGGCATCCCCCCAATAAAAACTTAGAACATTATGAGTAAGCATTAATGCCCTTATTACTTTGAGCAAAGGTCTATTCTTCCTTTAAGCAACCACATTTTGCTATGGAGTATTAACATAAGAAGTTTGATGATGTTTCCCATGATCTTCTAGATAGGATTTGAATATTGAGTTAAGATACTCTCTCCCATTTTTCACTCCTCAGAATACTTATGTTAGTTTGAAACTGGTTTTTCACAAATGGATGAAACTTTTTTGAAAAGTTGGAAAACCTCAGACTTTTTTCTCATTAAGAAGACTCATGTCAAATGGGTATGATCATCAATGAAAGTTACAAAACTACTTACATTCATCATTAGTTAATATCTTTGAAGGACCCTAAACATCACTATGGATAATGGAAAAGGGATGAGTGGGTTGGTAAGATTGAGGTGGGTAGCTATTTTGGACTTATTTTGAAAATTGGCAAACATCACAATGAAGATTCAAAACATCTTCATTAATAATTTTAGGAAACAAATACTTCATGTAATTGAAACTAGAGTGGCCTAACCTAAGGTGCCATAACATAACATCTTTATTTAATAGAGCAGAAAAAAAAAGAAACAAAATTAACTCCTTTACTGCTTGAATATCCTTCTAGATAGTAAAGCTTGTCCCACTCCTCAGCATTGCCAGTCTTCCTCCCTGAGTCCAAGTCTTGAAAATCATAACTAACTTCATCAAAGATAATTAAGCATCTCAACTGTATAATAATTGTTTTAAAAGACAACAAGCTACACTTGATTTCAGGGACATATAAAACATTCTTTAAGATGATTGTTTTAGAAATTGTAATTGTCCTTGTACCAAGTACTTTTGCATAGGCACCGTTAGCAACTTTCATTGTAGTATATTTAGAATAGGGTGTAAATTCACTAAATAGTTCTTTAAACCCTGTTATGTGGTCAGTAGCTCCAAAATCAACAACCCAAACATTCTTGTTTTTCACTACTGTACTATCAACAGCTGTAAAAGGGGTATCTGCTTGTGCCAAAGTTACAGAAGGAGTGAATTTCTTATTATTACTCTCATTTGCTGAGTTTTAAATATGCTCATCAAGTAGGTTTCGCAGTAAGGATAGTTGTTCGATGCTTATTGCTCCACTTCCAAAATATAATCCTCCTACCATCAACCCTTTTATCTCACCTTTTTGTCTTTGTTTGTTGTTTGGGGGCTTCCCATGAAATTTCCAACAAGTGTCTTTAGTGTAGTCACTTTTGTTGCAGTGATCACACAATTTGGTACCCTTTTTTCCCTTTTACTCACTGTTCTGGTTCCCTTTTACAACTGTAGTTGAAATTTCAATGGTGATAGGATTAGGAGAGTATTAAACCAACTCTTTTTTACTTTCCTCATATTTCAGCACATTTAAGACATCATCAAGAGAAGGAAAAGGCTTCATACTCATGATTCTTACTCGTATATCTTCATAATTGTCATTAAGACCAAGTAGAAAGCCGAAAGTTCTCTCTTCCTCTACAATCTATCTATAGTAGGCTTCATCAACATGACAAGATTGTGACAACCCTCATTACATTGTCCCTAGCTTAGTTTCTGGTTAACTAAGTGTAATTGATGTCATGTATAGAACTGAAAGGACTAGGATGGAGGAAAGCTCAATTTGGGGATAGAGGAACTCCTCGCTCTCCACAGCGACTGAGCAAAATTTTGCTTAAAACAGAAACAGTCCAGTTGCCTAAACACTAGAGAGAAAAGGAAAACAGAGGGAGCAGTGAAGAAGCTCTGCTAGTGCTTCAAATTTTTTACTTTAGAAGGTGATTTCTGAACACTTGGAACTTGCCAAATTGTTGGTAAGTGTTCTTTACTCCTCCCTCTCCATTTTTCTTCGGTTTTGAGTTGGATTTTTGGGGTTTATAGTTGTTTCAGTTGTGGCCTAAATCCACTAATTAAAATGGATGAAATGAGATTAATGGAGTGTGATTTGGTGCTTATGATTATTGGGTATGAGTTTTAGAGGGAATATGCATGATTTAAGCTTAACCTTAAGTTGGTATTATGTGTGGGTGATTTAAGTTTAGATGATCTCTAGGAGCTTAATGATGCATGAAAGTGAGACTGAAACCTTGGATTAGGCCTAAATGGTTGAATTATGGAATTTCAATATTTGGATTGTATATAAATTGAGGATTTTATGGTATTGTGAAGGTTGTTTGGTTGATCGGAGAAGTCAAGTCATCGGATTGGCATTCAAGAAAGCTTGTGAAATTCGTATGCGCGTGGTAGTGACAATTGAGGTAACCAGGTGTTTGTATTATGTGATTATATGTTGATATCTATATATATATGCATATTCCTTTTCATACTGTGATATTGGTTGTGTATGTGTATGATTTTCTACATATAGTAGTATGCACACGACTAATTGAGATATGTATGCATTTTGAGGCATGTTGGTATGACATTGGCATCATCACCATGTGATTATATAGTGAGAGATTGATGTTGAGGTAATGATGATATGATATAATAAAGATCCCTGTCGCTAAATCCTTTCCCAGGGAGAGCTACGTGATAGTTGTAACACCTTATATTAGGGCCAATTTTCCATGTATTAGATCATTTTAAATGTCTTTCATCATGGTTTAGAGACTAAAATCATAATATAATAAAAACATAATTTTTCAAAATTCGGGGTACTGTTTACTTGGCAATTTCCATTTTACCTGATGAATTTTGAAAATCCATAACTAAATCTAGAAAAATTATCTTGATATGATTCAAGTCTCTAAAATTTTCTTAAATTCAGATCTACATGGGAAAAATATAAAATAGTAACTTCATTGAGCCAATTCATACAGTAATTTCGTTGACTTTTACTGTTCATTTGGTCATTCTTTCTATCTTCCAGTTTTCTGGTCTCAATTTTGAAAAATCATATTTCATTCTATTCTGTCCCAAATTCTGCATACTCTATGTCGTTGGAAAGCTCTACATATCTAATTATAGGAATATTTTTATTATATATTTATTTCACTTACACAGGGCATAACATTCACTTAAATCACAAAGGGTCAGAATCCAACTCTTACAGGAACAGTTTTGGGAAAAACTCCATATCTCCTATTATATAGCTCCAATTAATCCCAAATCAGTGGCATATGAAACTTAAAACATAAGAAATTTTATACATATAAACCACTGAATATTTGTAGCTTTGTAAGATTTTATATTAGCTATTGAATTTTTCAGTACTTACTTTTCAGTTTTCAGTTTTCCCATTCTTGCCCTGTTCTGAACCCTGAATTAGAAAATTCACTATTAATTGTACACAACTCCAAATGGGGTGAATTAGGTTTCATATGAAATCTTGACTTGTCTTATATCTAGATTAAAAATTACAGAAATCTAAACTTACATTAAATACATAACATGGATGAGCTAAGCAGACCCATCTGGAAAATGCCCTGTTTCAACCTATATTGCAAATTACTTGCCAAAACCCATGTAAATGAACTCATTTTGGCATGTAACTTTGTAGAAGATAACTTCATATTCCAAAATCCAGAACTGGAAATTCTCATACATTTTATACAACATTAACATATTATTCACTATTTTAAAATTTCATGTAAAACAAGGCACAAACAACCATTCACATTATAACACAATGGCTTGCAACATCATTTCCTTCTTCATGCCTTTTGCTCCTTCATTAGCTCTTTTGCATTGGTTCTCTCTAGCATGATTAGTCATTAAGGGGGGTTGAGATTCAAAGAATCTCAGTAGTTACAACCATTTATGCATACATATCATAATAACATTTCATAAACAATCATTGGAAACCATGAAATCATAATATGCCATACTATGTCATAAAAATTTTGGCATGGTAACACTTTGAAAATTGGACATCCATGGGTCATAAACCCTTCATACAATCAGCCAATAACATATTTCCAACACCAATCATTCAATTCAAAGCATGGCATAATCAAAGAAATATAAAAACTCAAGTTGATAACAATAGGCATAAATGAGATTATAACTACCTTCATGCTTTCTCTTACTCTTCCACTTAATACCAATGCTCCCACTAGCTTCCTTGGGCTTCTTCAGGTCCTAATGCATCATCAAACAACTACTCAAGCTAATGGTTCCATGACTTTCTTCAAAAAGTGTTCATGAAACCCTAATTCTTCAAAAATTCATTTCTAACTCAAAAATGATGAATTATACCTCTATTCCATATAATTTTTCATGAGGAATCCAAATATGGCATCAGAATTACCAAATTCAATTTCTAACTCGGTTACTGTTCATTCCAAATTAAGCTTCAAAAACAAAAAATTTCACTTTCTTATTCTTAAACTTTTATATGAAACCATCACTTGTTCCTAAGGTTTTCCACCATGAGGAACTCATTTTTGGAATAAAAAACATGAAATTCCAACTCTAAGTGTGAAGAGTAACTCATCCAAAATCAGGGAAATTCAAGAAAAATTGCTACACTTTGTTATACAACAAACTACTTGCATATTCAAGCTTTAAATGTGTAGTCTAGCATTTCCCCTATGATTTATGGTTTGTAAACTCATTTCCTTGCTAAATCATGTTTGAATGAAACCCTAAGATAGAGTGGAAGCAAACTAAACCATAAATCATACTTTGAAAACCATAGATAGTAAGCTTAGGGTAGTAGTATGCAAGCTTACCAATTTGTGCTTTACTTTTCCTTTGATTCCTCTTCCTTTTCTTCCTCCTTTTCCCTTCCTTTTTCTTGAGTTTTCTTTTCTGGTCTGTGGCTGCAGAAGTCATGCACAATATGATGGAGAAGAAGTGTGCTTAGGTGGCTTAATGATATACTTAATCATAGTTAATTACCTAAACCAACCTTAGTTAATTTTTGGCCAAAAATTGACAACTTCTTAAGGAAGTTTTACCAAACAATTATGCTGCCCAAACTGCCCCAAATGTCACGCCCGATGAGTGATTTGAGTGTCCCAAAAATGCTCAATTTTTCCTAGTCCAGATGTACCTCAATCTGGGTACTTTTTAACAGTACCGATAAAATTGTCTTTACAGTAATTTAGATTTTTTGAGATACAGGACTATTCTAATTTTATTTTTATATTTCCATAATTATCTTGTCTCAAATGGTATCTGTGTATGGCCTATATCCTGATCCGATTTCTTTTTAACCATCGGTAGGGCCCATGGTTTACTATTACTTTTAGACATTCGGCACTAATTATTTCTTTATTCTTAAACATTAACCCTCAGTGCCATATACCATTGGACTTCGCTCATTGAGGGCTTCGTTTTGACAGTAATTTTACATATTTACAAAATCACCCTTGACTCGGGGTTAAATTATAATTTTGAAACTTTCGGGTCATTAGGTCTAATTTTCCCCAAGACTTTTCTATGACTTTCTCCCCGTAAATTTTAATGCTTTTGGGATGTGGATGTCCTTTTCATAATTTCTTGGGGGAAAAAATATAATTTTCTCATTTTTCCATTCAACCAGGAAAAATGATCTCCTTATGCTTATATATGCATATATGTGATTGTAGTATTCACATATGATTGCATGCTAGTATGATAATGATGATGAATATGATGATGATTATATATTACTAAAGGCATGTTAGCATGACACTGAACATTATCACCTCATTGATGCATTGTGTGGTGGATTGGGAGGTGATGATGATATGAGATATGATATGATATGATGATATATATGATATGGTGATAGAATGGAATTCTTGCCACTAAATCCTCTCCCATGACTCAGAGAGACAGGCAGCAGTAGACTGTACCTTCCCAATATCACCACTAATTTAGAGTGGTCCAGGGGAAAAAGAGCCATAGTCCAAGCATTAGTGTGACCTTTGGCCGGATGCACTAGTATGAGGTGTGTTTAATGATGTCTTGGAATCAATCTTAACCGGTTGTTGGAAGGAGATCACTTACTAGAAATGTCATGTTATGACACTAGCCCATGGTTCTAACAGTGTATGAGGGAGACATACATCCTATAACATTTGGCATTGCATTACATCATTTGCACATGTGTGTGGTATAAATGATATTATTGTATGTGTGTGTATGTCCTGGTTACTAAGACTCTGTCTCACACCCCCCATGACTAACATTTCAGGTGAAGACTCTGGCACTAGCTCGAAGAAGACCAAGGAGTTATTGTCCTCTCTGTCCTTAGGAATACCAGGTGTAACTGGTAGTTTACTATTAAGTTTATACAATATTGTGCCAAGTAGGTTGTTGTGGCTTGATATCTGTATGAGTATCCAGGGAGTATTGTCTGTACATTATGTGACAATAGGATGATTGTGACAAAGATGTTTAGATGATTATGTGATAATATTGATGATGAGGTGTAACGTCCAGCCGCTTCTTTGGAATTGATGATTGTCCCCACAAACCAACACAAGCCCTTTTGGTGTGCTTTGTCCTCACTCAAACATCTCCTTCCCATGAGATCACCCATCCCAGAATTGCTTTAGGTCAAACACGCTTAACTGAGGAGTTATTAAGGGATAGGCTATCGAAAAGATATGTGTACCTTGTTGGTATAGGTAGTACCTATCAATTCCTTTAAGCTATCCTTAACCGTATGGTCCCATACCTATACAGTCTCTGGATTCTTCCCATTCTGGTATGCATTTGATTCATTCATATGCCCCTTCAGCTTAGAAGCCTACCAGGAGCTGCTCCTTGTCCGTGCCTCATCACTTTTATCTCACACCTCTTTTTCTTGCACCGGCGATCACTCCCCGCCTTCATCAACGTCTGACCAAAAGTGTCAGACCTTACTTTCTTACATTATTTCCCATGTATAATAGCATATATGATGCTAAATGAGCTAATTTAGAAGCTTGAATCAATAGAAGATTGAATGAGAAAAATTCAATTTTCCAAAATACTATTCATTTGATAATTTGATTTTATCGGCTAAAATTTGAAAAATCATAACTAAATCTAGGAAAATCATATGAGGATGATTCAAGTCTCTAAAAATATTTCCTACATGGGAAAAATATACAACTAGAGCTTAATTGAGCTAGTTCATTCTAAAATTCGTCGAATTATAATATTTGTTTGGTCAAAACTACTTTTCTAGATTTTCTGAGTCATCTTCAAAAATTCATAATAATCTGTATACTTATCCAAATCAGGTGATCTTTAGCTCTTTAGAAAGATATATATGTCTAATTTCCAAGAATATATAACACTCATATAGAAAACTAAATTTCGAATAAACAGTAAACATATAACTAATTAGTGTGCATAATGGACATATTTACATACCAACTTCTAAAAACTAAATACATAACCTACTTACATGATTCAAACTCTTCCAAAATATATTCTTAACGTCACAATAACTCTAAAGGAACATTATAGTAGCTAAACACAGCTTCATAAAAATACATATGATTTCATATATAATTACAAGAAAATACATATGTTTTTATATATATCATAGTATGCATATAGCTAGATAATGATTATAATGATGATTGCATATATGATGATTAGGATGTGACATTACATGATGCATAGCATGACATTGAGATCATGGTGATGATGATTATTATATGATGATATGATATGAGCATTACCACATGGCATTGTGAGGTATATGGTGGATCGGGTGGTGATGATGATATGATATATGATAATAGGATATGATATGATATATAATAAGGGAGGATTGTGATAGGATCCCTGTGGCTAAATCACCTCTTATGGCTAGGAGGAAAAGACGCATAGTAAACTGCATCTTCCCTAAATCACTGCCAATTCATGGTGGAAAAGGGGAAGGAGAACCACGATCTAAACACTAGTGTTACCTTTGGCCGGGTGCACTAGTGGGAGGTGAGCTTGGTGATGTCCTAGAACCAATCTTCACCGACTGTTGGAAGGGAATCACATATACAAAATGTCCTGTTATGACGCCACTCGTGGTTCTAGCTATATGGAAGGAGACATGCATTCCATTGCATGTTGCATTGTATATATGTGTGATACTGATGATATATATGTGTGTATGTATTTTTTCTCAATTACTGAGACACTTTCTAACACCGCCTTCCATGACTAACCTTTCAGGTGAAGACTCTGGTGCTAGTTCAGAGAGAACCACAGAGTTGCAGGCCTCTCTATTTTTGGGAATCCCAAGTATAATTGTAGTTGTAATCTAGTTTATGTAACATTGTATCAAGTAGGTTGTTGTAGTCTTGTTGCCTGGATGAGATTCCTGGGAGTACTATTTGTATGCTATGTAATGATAGAATGATTATGATGATAAGGATGGATGATATGCAAGATGTGGATCGGTGTTATGAATGGTTTAGATGTATGCGATGAAGATTTGGACCCCGATATGGGTCATCATTGTGGAGTGTGAGTTTGTGAGTTAGAATGATCGTATAAGTAAGCCCAAAAGTGGTTTTGGGCCTAGTATGTGTGTTTTGCGTAGGTAGCCCATTGAGTGATAATGGGGTTCAAGGGGGTCAAATCTCAAAGGAGTTGTTCCTTTGAAGGGAAACCTCTTTGAGCAAGTTGGTTGAGCCGAATAGGACCTGTATGAAAGGTCTTTGAGTGTTCATTTGCTGTTGGTGGCAATTGGAGGTCATAGGTTGTGAATTTTGGTAAAAACGTGGCCAAAACGGTGTTGGTGTTAGGTTTAGTATAATATATGTTTTGATGATGACAAATATAAAGTAATAAGGAACAATTATCTGACATATATAATGTTCCTTAAAGAAGTAAAATGTGCATTAGCATGTATTTAATTATGGTTATAATATATATATTATGCTATGTGTACATATAATTTTACAATGAATAATATAAGTTGGATATATAAACTAGACTAACTACTTGGTTTGTAAGTGTAATATATTAAATGTAGGATGATCCAAGTAAGTAGAGTTAGTATTGGAATACACAAATGAATATCAATATCATGCCTCACTTAAGAAAGAAGAAGAGAAAGGATGCTCCAAAAATGGAAGATCAAAAGGGACCATGTTAAGAAGGAAATGACCAAGTAGAAGTGGAACTCAACATTTGAAGACCTAGTCACAAGGTAATTTTTGTTTTCACTTAGGTCTTGAAGTGGGATTAATCTTTGAAAATTATTTAATCTTATTACCATATGTTTTAAATGAGTTAAATCAAGTAAATCTGATATTAGCATACGTTAAAGTTGAAAAACATTAACTGATTGATGAATTTTGAAGTTAATGCTTATGTATTTTGTTGAAAATTCAAACTGTGTTGACTGAAATTCAAAGTTCCAGAGATATCACCTATGACAGACAAATTTTAAGTATTGAAATTCGAATTTCAAGTTAAGCATAGTTAGTGAAAAGTGCAAAATTCGTCTGAAGTCATGACAAAGTTCATCTAATATTAAGGTATAAAAAGAGTTCAAAGTTAGTCCCTCTAAGCGATGAATTTTGGATTTCAAAATTTGAACTTTACAATAAAACTCAATGATTTACAATTGCATTTAATTGGATCAAGAAGTTTTGGTTATCAAAGTAATATATTTTTGCTTTTAAACATAGTGAAATCTGGTTTTCAAGAATCTAGAGTTTGACCTTTGATTAGTATTTTTAATACATCTCTCAAAATACATATGGCTATGATGTAAAACATATTTAATATGAAACTAGACTTAATAAGCTTTTCAAAAAAGGTAATTTCACTCAAAATAAAGGTCATATGAAACAGTTATAGTCATTTAAAGTTAAGTAGTGAGATATGAATTTTTAGTTTTAACTTCTTATCATTTTTTTGATCATATCTCACAGAATATGTTTGTTTTTGAAGTGAAACTTGTTGCATTTTAAAGTAGACATTGAGAGCTTTCCAACCATAGGTCATTTGCTTAATTTTGAGTTAAAATGAGAGAGTTAAAGCTTCTACAAAATTGTCTACAGTGCAAAGTTTGAAGTTACGGAGGTTCTGTCTATCATACCTTACTTTCTTACATTATTTCCCATGTATAATAGCATATATATTGCTAAATGAGCTAATTTAGAAGCATGAATCAATAGAAGATTGAATGATAAAAATTCAATTTTTCAAAATACTATTCATTTGATAATTTGTTTTTGTTGGTTAAACTTTGAAAAATCATAACTAAATGTAGGAAAATTGTATGAGGATGATTCAAGCCTCTAAAAATAGATAAATATATTTCCTGAATGGAAAAAATATATAACTGGAACTCAATTGAGTTAATTCATTCATAAAATTTGTCAAATTATACTATTCATTTGGTCAAAATTACTTTTTCAGATTTTCTGAGCCATCTTCAAAAATTCATAACAATTTGTATACTTGTCCAAATCAAGTGATCTTTGACTCTTTAGAAAGATCTATATGTCTAATTTCTAAGAATATATAACACTCATATAGAAAACTGAATTTCAAATAAATAATAATCATATAACTAATCAGTGCTCAAAATGGATAGATTTACATACCAACTTCCAAAAACTAAATTCATAACCTACTTACATGATTCAAACTTTTCCAAAATATATTATTAACGTCACAATAACTCTAAAGACATATTATAGCAGCAAAACACAGCTTCATGAAAATACATATGATTTCATATATAATTATAAGAAAACAGGCAACCAAGATGGCTATAAATCTAATCATCATCAATCTTCTCCTTGCCTCTTGTCTTCTTGGTGGTTTTTGTTAGCTAAGCTAGCTTCCCAAGAGGGGGTGAATTAGGAAGATTAAAATTTTTCTGTATAGGCAAACAACAGTAGTGATACAAATGAGATAACAGAAAATAGAGTATAAGCAATAAAAGGAAAGAGGAAGAGGACTTAGCAGTTTATCCTGGTTCGGTCTAATCCTTTTGACCTACGTCCAGTCTCTAAGCCACCACTCGAGATTTTTCCACCATCTCTTGCAAGATTTCAATGGGTACTTGCAAAAATCACAGTACACAAACAGCCCAAGCGTTTGAGCTATAACCTACTCTCTCACTTAAGAGTAAGTGTATCTCCCTTAGTGTATTCTCACACTAAGAACAATCTACAAGTGTGTAGATGTGTACCAATTGTAATCTCTCTCAAAAGAGTGGATATGAAAGTTAAAGTGCAATAAATGAACTAAACAGAGGGTAAGTGAGCTTTGAATGAATCAATAAATGAAACAGTAAATTTTCAGCATGTAAACCGTTATTCTCATTACCCAATATCTTAAATGAAGTTCTATTTATAGTCTTAGGGTAAAACTATCTGTTGGAACCAAAGATTAGCCGTTACTCACAATAAAGTAGCCATTCATCTACTGTATTAAATGCATCTAACAGAGGTTATGTGGATAACCTCCTCATGTTATATGAATAACGGGTGACTGTTTCCTTTTGTTTTCAACATAGAGCTCTTCATTATTAGGATAACCTACCTAGGTTATGAGGATAACGAATTTCCCAGAACGACTAAGTTTTAGCTCAAAATTATTTTCATGAAAACCACTTAATTATCAGGATAACATCAAGTTTTTCTCAAAACTGAGCCTTTGTCAAAATTGTGTTATCAGGACAACCTCATAGGATTATGTGAACAAGCTATTTTCCTGAGAATGGTTTAAGAATTCCGACATACATGTTATCCGGATAACCTCCCTTGGTTATGCGAATAACGTGTTTACCCGAGGAGTCCAAGTGCTCTATGACATTCGTTATGCGGATAACCTCCCTAGGTTATGCGAATATCGAACTGTACAGTACCACTTTTCTACACTGTTCACTGTGTTATACGCATAAGGTGCCTATCTTATCATGATAACCACTTGGACAGACTTGAGAACTTGATTCTCAACCTGTGTTATGCAGATAACCTCAATTCCTTTTCATGAAATTCAAGAATAAACACTGAAAAAGCTTTGAGATTAAGTCTTTATCCCCATAACCTTCAATGGTTATGCGTATAAGGTGAACCATTATCTTGAAAACAAAGTTATCACTTTTGAAAACAGTCTTTGAAATTGATCTTATCCCCATAAGGCAAAGTATTATCACTGAAAACCAAATTGATCAATTTAAGATTGGAGTTTTACTCTCATTAGGTAGCTATTTCTTGAAAACCAATTTTGAAATTGTGAGTTAACAGTTATAGTCATTCCATTGGTCATCTTATAGTGTTGGATTAATTCAGATTCAAAGCTCACTATCTTCTTTTACAAATGAATTCTCTAGGATTGTAAACCAGTTCTTCAGGAAGTTCCAACTTTGTTTTTCACTTCACTTGTATTCCTTTGATATTGAATATACCAAGCTCACTTTTAGAATCATCAAAACATCTGAATTAACAGTTTTGCCATCATTTGAACCTATCATGTTAGTGCTTGGGGGTGAGATTTGGGAAAATCTTAGTAGCTAGTTTTTCTCTTGTAAATATATCATTCAAGTTTCACAAACATTTCACATATAAACACATAAATCATTAAAATATCATATTGTTAAGTAAAAATTTTGGCAGAGTTTTACCTTAGAAAATGGATATCCCAGGGAATAAAACGCCTCGTTTTATAGCCAAAACCAGTCACAAAACAACACAAATATAATATGACAATAAGTTATAATCATGAAAACAACAAAGAATAACATATTGTAATAAAATAAACCCAACTACCTTTTATGTTTTCCTTTACTTTCGCACTTGGAACTAAAACTTCCACTAGCTTTCTTGAACTCCCATAAGCCCTAAAACATCATTCAATATCAATTTAATCAACTAAAAACAAGGGTTGTCTTACAAAGTCTCACTAAAACCCTAAAAATCCAAATTCAGATATAGGGGGTATTTTGGTTTAAAAATTTCAGATATTTATTTATCCAGATATATCCTGAACCAGTCTAGACAAATAAAACTACTTTAGCAGTATATTTTACTATTATTGGGATATAAATTACCATAATATACTTATCCCAATTGGTCTAAATATAAGACTCACACATTTTTCTTGAATGAATACCGCCTCTTCTTGCTATCCAGACTGACCTTTATCGGGTAAGACATTAATATTAAATCCTAATTACCCAATAAATATTATTTTGATCTTAATAAATTTCATACTACATTCCATTGGTCTTAATTCAATGAGAGTTTCATTTTGACTATAATTTTTTTATATTTACAAAAATATCCTTAACTCAGGATATATCTATAATTTTTAAAACTTTCAGGTCATTAGGTGTGATTTTCCCCAAAATTTATGAAGTTTGTTTCATTGTACCCGTACGTCCACCGCTCTTATTCTTCTCTTCCCTATTTTTTTTAGGGGTAAAATAGTTATTTTCTCACCCTTCCTTCTGAATGAAATAATTAACCTCTTTATCTTATATCATGTAAAATGGCATATATCCATTTTTATAAATTTCTTATAGATTTTAAAATATTGAACCTTAAACATTTAGAAGAAAATTTTATGATATTACACTACTATTAATAGACGAATTTTGGACCTCCGAAATTCTAATTTCGAAGAGAACCTTTGTGCCATGTTAAACTTGCCACTGATAGATGAATTTTGGCTTCTGAAATTCGAGCTTCAAGTCTAACTGTAACACCTTATATTATGGTATATTTCCCATGTATTAGATCATTTTAGATGCTTTTTATCATGGATTAGAGACTAAAATCATAATATGCCAAAATCAGAATTTTTCAAAATTCAGGGTACTGTTCATTTGGCAAATTCCATTTTACCCGATGAACTTTGAAAATTCATAACTAAAACTAGAAAATTCATCTTGAGGAGACTCAAGTCTCTAAAATTATCTTAAATTCAAATCTACATGGGAAAAATATGAAACAGTAACTTCATTGAGCCAATTTGTATAGTAATTTTGTGGATTGTTACTATTCATTTGGTCAATTTTCTATGTTCCAGTTTTCTGACCTCAAATTTGAAAAATTATATCTCATTCTATTCTATTCCAAATTATGCGTACTCTATGTCATTTGAAAGCTCTACATGTCTACTTAATGAGATTTTTTTTTACATTTATTTCATTTACACAGGGCATAACTTTAACTTAAGTCAGGAAGGGTCAGAATTTGACTCTTACTAGAATAGTTTTGGTAAAAACTTCATATCTCCTATTATATAGCTTCAATTAACTCCAAATCAGTGGTATACGAAACTTAAAATATAGAAATTTTTATAAATATAAACCACTAAATTTTTGGAGCTTTGTACGATTTTATATTATCCTTTGAATTTTCCAGTACTTACTTTCTAGATTTCAGTTTTCCCCATGTTGCCCTGTTCTAAACCCTGACTTCAAAAATTCATTATAATTCATACATTTATCCAATTTAGGTACTATTTAACTCTATGAAAAGCTTGTTCTATCTAATTTAAAAGCATACATAACACTTTTATAGGATGCTCTATTTCAAATAGAGTTCTCCTGCTCAAATCAATACTGGTCATCTCCAACAAACTTATGCCATAACTTACATGATAAGCTTGATAACATATTTACATTAACATTTACTGCTCCAATTTCATGCATAATATCATAGAGGACTTAAAAAAATATATTCAAGGCATCGAATAGGATTTATCCCCTTTCATAAGAATTTATACAAATTCCCAAAACATAACATCAAGACTTGCATAATAATATCATTCATCATTCTCTTCCTCTTTTCCTTTAGCTCTTTGCCTCCCTTGGATTTCTTCCATAACTTGGACCAATTATATTATTATTTGGGTGATGAGATTTTAGAAATCCCAGTAGCTAGTCACATCTCAAACATTTACATTATCATGCATGCTATAAAACCTCCAAAACATCATAACAATCATTTCAAGGCATAAATCACCATATTATTTATAAAAATTTCGGCATTATAATGGCATACAAAATGGACATCCTAGTCACTATCCCTTTCATAAAATCAGCCAAAACCAGTCTCGAACATCATAAAAACAATATTGCAAGTCATTATTCACAATAAAATATAGCAAGACAATATAATGCGAGAAAAGGTGACTATGCTACCTCATGAAACTTTATGTCTTTCCTCTTTGATTCAACCATTCCAAGGACTTCCTTAAGCTTTCTCACACCCTAATGCATCACCAAATATCAAATAAATCAACTTGAACTAAGGGTTAGTTCATAAGAACTTCAAACTAATAGTTCCATGACTTTCTTCAATTCATGAAACCCTAATTCTTCAAAAATTCACCAAAAATTCATTTCTAACTCAAAAATGATGAATTATACCTTTATTCCATGTAATTTTTCATGATGAATCCAAATATGGCATCAAAATTACCAAATTCCATTTCTAACTGAGTTAATGTTCATTCCGAATTAACTTCAAACCCTAAAAATTTCACTTTCTTAATCTTAAGCTTTTTCATAAAACCATCGCTTGTTTCTAAGGTTTTCCACAATGAGGAACTCATTTTTGGCATCAAAAACATGAAATTCCAGCTCTAATTGTGAACAGTAACTCATCCAAAATCAGGAGAATTGAAGAAAAATTGCTATACTTTGTTATACAACAAACTATTTGCATATTCAAGTTTTAAATGTGTGGTCTAGCATTTCCCCTATGATTTATGGTTGGAAAAACTCCATTTCTTGCTAAATCATGTCTTGGCCGAAACCTAAGGGAGTGAGGAAGCCAAATTAAACCATGAATCATGTTTTGAAAACCATAATAGTAAGCATAGGGTGGTAAGAAATAATCTTACCAACTTGATTCTTGAATTCCTCTTGATTCCTCTTCCCTTTCTCCCTCCTTTTCTGTTCCTTTTTCTTGCGTTTTCTTTTCTGGTTTGTGGCTGCAGAAGTCACTCATGAATGGTGAGGAAGGAGAAGGTTTTAGGTGATTAATGATATGCTTAAGTAAGTAACTAATCTTGGTTACTTTTGCTAATCCTTAATTACTTTAATACATACTTCTTTGAGAAGTTTTCCAACAAAATAATATAATATTATTATGAATATTATTTTGTGTCATATGGCTGCAGCAAAAGTCACACATGGGAGAGAGAGAAGTATCCAAAAATTGCTCAATTTTCCTGATCCAGATGTACCTCAATCCAGGTACTTTTTAACCGTACCGATAAAATCGTCTTTAACATTTTTGGGATACAGGCCTATTCTAATTTTATTTTTATATTTTCATAATTATCCTGTCCCAAATGATATCTGTGTATGACCCATATCCTGACCCGATTTACTATTATTTTTAGACACTCGACACTGATTATTTCTTTATTCTTGAACATTAACCCTCAGTGCCATATACCATTAGACTTCTCTCATCGAGGGCTTCGTTTTGACAGTAAATTTGTATATTTACAAAATTACCCTTGACCCGAGGTTAAATTATAATTTCTAAAACTTTCGGGTTATTATATGTAATTTTCCCCAAGGACATTTCTATTTCTTATCCATGTAATTTTTATGAATTTAGGGATATGAATATCATTTTAAACTTCTTTAGGGGTAAAAATATAATTTTTTTATTTTTCCATTCAATCAGAAAAAATGACCTCTTTGCCCATTTCCATGCAAAATGGTGTCTGGCCATTTTTTGTAAAATTCCTATATATTTCTAGATATTTTAGCTTTCTTATGATGTTATACTATCAGACAAATTTTGGCTTTCAAAATTCAAATTTTGAAACTCCAGAATGTGAAAATGCTTTTATAATAGCCAACAGACGTATTTTCACATCTAAAATTTGAACTTCAAATCTAACAGACAAATTTTGGCTTTGAAAATTCAAATTTTGAATCTTCAGAATGTGAAAATACTTTTTGAACAGGCAATAGATGAATTTTCACATCCAAAATTTGAGTTTCAAAAGGAAGAACTTGTGTCATATTGAGCTGAGTTCTGATAGACGAATTTTGGGTCTCCAAAATTTGAACTTCGAGAGCACTGTAGCAATATGGAACAATTGTTCACACTTGTTAGGAGCACTTTAAACTTGAAAATTCGTATGTTCTAATGTGGGAAATATTTATCAAAATGAAAATTCAAATTTCACCTTTGAACAGACGAACTTCGAAGTTCAACATTAAAGTCTTTAACTTATGGTCTCTGCGAAATTCGTTTATTAACACCCCACAATTAGAACTTTGGATATCAAACCCATTAAATGCGGTTAGTGAATGGATAGTTTTACAAAGTAACCATTGGGTAATGTCTCTAATGGCTAGATCTTGTGTCTAATGTCTAGTTACACCACAAATCAATAAATAGAACATTATTTGAATTTATGGGTAACAATCTTACGAGAGTTTATGCGAAACTGTTGTCCATATACACAAAATCTTTTTGTATTAGCATCCTCTAAAAATCCACCTCAATAGAGTGAGCTTTCAATGTATCATTTACTCTAAGAGAGAGTCTTCATTCTGTATTCATTCTTTTTTACAATTTCTAAGTAGATTCTTAGTGTGAGGTATCACTAAGTGAGATTACACATCCTGTAAGAGTGTGGGGAGATTGGCTTCACAAGTGCCTACTGAAACATGTGGGATATATTGAGGTTTCACAGGTGCCCAGATCAAACCTGTGGCATATGGTGGAAAATCTCAAGGGGTGACTTAGGGATTGGATGTAGGCCAAGTGGTTGGACTGAACCAGCATGAATTGTTGTATATTGTTCTTCATCTTCTCTATTCAATTGTTGTTCTCAACTCTCTCTGTTCACCTTTATTTTGCGGCACATTTAGTGAAATTGGGTTGTGATCTAAAAAAGCCAAAAATCTTGCATCATTCAATTTACCCCCTCTCTTGGATGACCAGCTAACCTAACATTAGGCATCCAGAATCTCTAAATAGAGTTGGATTTAAGTGAAATTAGCACTCATGGATAGATAATGATGAGAGTAACCTGCAGGAGTTGGAATCAGGTCAATCACAGATCGAAGTAAGAAGTTATATACATAGGAAGTTCACCCTTAGAGTGGAATTTTGCTAATATTGCATTAGCACAGGGGCGCCACAATGCCAGAAAGTCAGGCTGCGATGCTAGCAAGTCAGTAGGTGATAAAGAATCTGAGAGGGGTCAGAGCCACGGCGCTATTGTAGTTGACCGCGGTTTAGTTTGTTTGTTTTTTTTGGGTGTTTTTCAAGGTTTTGGTGTTGAGTTAAGCTTTGGAGTGGTTTGATTGCATTGAGAAGTATTTGAAATATTTGATCAAGGTTTTGAGGTTTAAAATTGGTAGGGTGTTACACTAATTGCTACTACCTCTCTGAGGTCATGGCTTCACTGTAACTCACCGCGGCCCAACCCTATTTTGATATTGTTTAGAGTTTTTCTGTCATAGATGTTTTAGGAGTTTAATATGGAGTTTATTGGAGTAGGTTGTTATAGTTTGTGACTTTAATGTAATATTTTTGGATTTTATTCCATCTTCCCATATCTCCTTTTTATCAATATAGTAATGTCTTCCTATCATGCCAATCAAGCCATGATGTTGATCTCTTCCTTTTTTTTTCTTTTTTTTTTCCTTCCAACAAAACACATTGGCAAGTCTCAACTTATTGTTATTTTTATTTTTTAATTTTAATAAAGGAAAATATCTAAAAGAAAAGATATAGTATCTTCTAACATGATTATTATTCCAAAATAAAATCTTTTTTTTTTGTCAAATTAATATTTTATCCTATTTTTAAGGGATTGGACCTATTATTATTTTTATTAAAAAGGAAAAAGAAAAAGAAACAAAAATAAACAATTTAAAAAATATAATTGATTCAGGGAACAATTTTTACTTTTATTTTTTAACTTTAAAATATTGGAACAAAATACGGTGTTCATAATTAGAATTAAGAAAAACAGCTAAAATCTATTAAATATCATTAATATCTTGCAAATTGAAATTTCTTTCTAGAAATGCTCATATTAAATAACTTGTACTCCCTCCTCTTACATGAAAAATAATGACTGTCTTGCAAAAATCATTTTCCTTATGAATGAAGGATATGAAAGGAATAATTCGATAAATACATAAGATAATGAAACTTTATTTCTTATAAGTAAGATAAAAAAACCACTAAATTTTTTTTATAAAAAAGGATTAGAGGGAGTACAAGAAAAGTAAAAGTAAACTAAGAATATTTGAATCCATTGATTTGGTTCAATGAAATTGTTTACCCCTACTTGGGACCATAAACTTCGGCTTCCATAATGTACTTTTCTATCATGTTTTCATGAATGTAATATTACAGTGGCTGCTGTATGGACCATAAGGACATAAATTCTGCTTCGTCTATCATCTAATTATACATCAAATCCTATGCACGTTAAATTACTTGCTAAAACTTGATATAATGTCAAGCTATTCCACATACATTGGGCTAGTTTAAATGATAAGGAGGGAGGTAAGGTGTGCATGGTATTCAAAATTCAAACAGTAACAAAGCAAGTATCTATTGAAAAACCACCTCGATCAACTTTATATATTCACTACAAAAAAAAGGTTTGCTTTGGTGGCAGTGGTTTTGTTTTTTCCCTTTCCTTTCGTGGTCGTGGCAATTCAATCCCTTGCCCAAGTCTTCACTTTATTGGCTGATTCGTAAGACCGTTAATAAAGAATACGTTATAATATTTTAGTAGGAGTTTTAGCAAACAATTTTGCAAAGCATAAAAACTGTCACAATTCTTAAAGATTTAGATGCTTTAGAGATTTAGACGCTTTATTGGTGGTTTAAGAACTGCCACCAGTTTAAGAACCACCACCATAGCTGGCGGTTCATTTGAAACTGCCACTAATGATAAAAAATTATTCAAAAAATTATTTTTTATTTATATGAAATTTTAATGGTTGCATTAGTTTTTTTTTTTAAATTTTAATATTGATAAAAGGTGAACAACATATATTGAAGAATAAGAGGAGGAAGAATAAGAAGAAGAATACTAAAGAAAGTAAAGGAGAAGAGGCCATGATCCAGGTGATTATAATTTGGTAATATTATAACTAAATGCAAATGGTGTGATTATAAATGCTTACATAAATGTTGTGATAATAATTGGAGAAATGCAAATATTGTGATAATAATTGGGGATATAACCGCCAGCAATTAATATTGGTGGTTGTACTTTTTTTTCGTCAAGATATATTGTGATAATGCAGGTAGTTTTGATAAATCTGTCACCAAAGAACTACTACTAAAAGTCTAAAACCCTTCTTTTTTGTAGTGATCAAATAAATTTAAGTAAAAAAATTAATTGAATCAATTTGTATAATTCAATCGTGAACGTTAGGAATTAATTTTCAGTTCAATTTCAAAGGAAAAGATATACTTTTTTTTTGGCCAACACAAAGGAAAAAGATATACAAGAACATTAGGTTGTTGTCATATCAATTTTGAATTTAATCTCTATACTTCAAAATTTTTTTCGTCAGTCCTCACAGTTTGTTGCTGTTAGAGCATTACTCCCTGTCTTTGTGAACGTTAGGAAATTGATCCTTATCTTGTTCGAATGCCAAAATGGCGTCATCCACTCACTGATATGGTTGATGGAGAGTGTAGATGTTGCAGATGGACTAAGAAATGACCAAACAAAACGTATCTCCATCAACATGTGAGTTCTCGCGGGTTGCAAAAGCAGGGCCATATTGCAACTGCTACTTCTTAGCTGCTCTGGAGATAATATTCATTCAGTTTCACTTTTATTTAAAGCAAATGAATGGGTTTAGATGAGAACATGAAGCATGGCTCATATGAATGGGTTTCTATATGTCATGTTGCAGGTTGAGGACTAGAACGTCGCTTAGCAGGTAATTGTGTTCGAATGAAGCATGGTTAATTGTTTCATTGCACTCTATATATGAAAGTGGGTCGAGGGCTCTGCAACTCAGCCCTGCTTTCTTTTTGAGTTTCTTTCATTCAGTCAGCATAAAGTTCTTATTGCTTCTTTCTGTGGCTCTATTTCATTTTAGCTCGGAAGACTCTCTCTCTCTCTCCCTCTCCTTTTTTTTTTTTTCATTAGATTCAACTCAAAAAACTATCAGGTTTTTTTTAAAGAAAAAAAAATGAAGACTTCATCCAAATAATAATAATCAGATGTTGACCAAATATACTATGTTTTTGAGGATGAATTGTGGAAGAGAAAAGGGCACGTGAATAACGTGCAAATCATTATCATCCACGTAGTAGATTTTTATGCCTTCTCACAACAAAATATATATATATATATATATATAATCTACACATTCCTTGTGCTTACTTTGAGATTGTTCACTTCTCTTTCTATATTTAATTATTTATATTCTCTCAAATTTAACATATAAGAGATAAATAATTAATTCACATATACTAGAAGTAGTGATAAAAAATAATTAATTATTTTAAATATGTTTCAAATTAAAATAGTCTTTCTAAAATACTCTAAATTAATGTAATCATAATTAAATTTCTCCCATAAAAAATATAAATTCACATTTAAAAATGGATATAATTGAAAAAAATAATTAAATGTAAGAGACAAATCATATTTGTTCCTTACATTTTAAATTAATAAGAGATACATATTTATCCCTTATATTTAAGTTCGAATAGCATATTGATATGCATATGTCAATTATGCCCCTACTATTGTCAACCCACGAAAAGTCACAAGCTTGTTGACGAAGGTGCGTTTTGCTTGGTCAACTAGGGATAGATCCTGAGTTAATTAAATATGAGAAAAAAAATTATACTCCTACCAAGTATTTATTATTAATTTACATGGAGATGGATATGGGCCAAGCCAGCGTCATGATGGATATTGCATATTATCCTGTTTCAGTGGCACCTTTCAAGTGTGATACCAAAAGGCATTGGAAAGCTTTCTAATTTGAAGTCTTTAGACTTATCAATGAATAGGCTAAGGGGACCTATCCCTTATTAACAAAATACTTACATATTATAGACACACAAAAATTTGGTTAGTTTTAATTTTTTTTATTTTTTATTTTTATTATAATTTTTAAAATAATTTTATAACCTAAGAAAAGTCATTAGATGATTTGATAACATTTTAAATCTAATAATATAAAATTTAAAGTTTTGAAAAATTTAAATTTTGCATGACTAACCACATTCCATTCCACTCTTATCACTTAATTTCATATCGTATGGTTATACAAGAAAACTATATGCCTAATATATTAATTTTAAACAATTATAAAGAATATATAAAAATCATATTTTTAAGACTTTTATATCTTATTGTATATTGATGATTTGAACAAAAGATTGTAAAATAAATCTTTATATTTATATAAAAATCCATATATTAAAAATATAAACTCTAAAAAATGAGATGTTTGGCATACTTCAATTATTCCATACAAATTAAGCAATATAAAAATTGATATTCAAGCAATTGCTCAATTCTTGTTATCATTTATAAATTTATATGAATTTATATGCATTATTGTTCTTCCAAAACTATTTAATAAAAAATAGAATGACATTATAATAAAAATATAATTGAACACTTTCTTCAGAAAATCACAGAAAAATCCAACAATATGTAAATAATTATTAAAAAGTCTCAAAACTTCAAAAAAAAAAATTACACTCAAATTCAGTTGCTATAAAATCCTTGAAAAATGAGTATAAAAAACTTCATTATCAAATATACAATTATAAAGCATGAGTATAAAGTATTGGAGCACAATTTTATAGTTAATAATAAATGTTTTTATACTTGTTTTTAAGATTTTACACTAATGGTACTGGGTGTAGTTTAGCATTGGAGCACAATTTTATACTCAACATGAATTTTTCTATACTTTTCAAAATTTTACACTAATGGAATTTTGGTGTAATTTTTAGGGCTTTGGGATTTTTTTAATAGTTATTTTCATATTTTGAGATTTTTCTATGATTTTCCTGACTTTCTTTTAGAAAGTTAATATTGATAAATAAATTTAATATTTTAATTAACTCTAAAACATATAAGCTAATAATCGAAAGTTCATCAACCGGATAAACATCAGATTAACGAGATTATTTGATCTCATGTGTCATGAGTTGAAAAGTGAGAGAAGTTAAATTTGGTTAAAGCCACCTCATCTCTTAAAATCATTACTCAATTATAAATGGCAATTTCCAAATTGCATTACACTTTTTGATGAGTTAAGGATTCCCTCTTCTGTGCCATCTTCTCTCTTAAATCTCTCCTTCCAAGCTCAACAAAGGACATGGGTTTTTGTGGGGGGAGAGGGGGTGAAATCTTCTTTTAACCCTTGGCAATCTTATCATAGGATAACCAAATTAACTCAGTTTTAACTATAGTATAGTGGGAAACCGAGATCCAATCAAAGGAATTGGCAATTAGAATTGATTAAAAAATGTGATTAAGTGTAGGTACAGAGGTGAGAAAAGAAGAAATCGGGGCTTTTCACAAAACAAAAGTGCAACTAAGATGAACAAAGTAAAGGCTAAGAAAGACTAACAACTAGCAAGTAAGAAAGAAATGAATTAGCAACCAATTAACAGAAGTATGGCAATCATGGTGTAAACTAGGGATTAAGGGGTGTCATTAAGTGATTAGAATCAAAGAAATCATCCTTAATTAATGAGACTAATTGAGATTAGTAACCTAATTACCATTAGGTACAATTAACAAGCAAATAGCTTAGTTAATTACCATTACCCTAAGTTAATGATTAGTCATTGTTAATGATGATTAGCCTCACTAATTAAGGTTAATTAGGCTTAATTAAATATTGTAATTAGGTCCCAATTTCTTAATTAATTAATCAAGTAAAAATACAATTAATTCATTAAGAACATATACTAGTCGTAATCATGCAATTACCATTAACATAATTAAACCTAATATGCTTGGACATAAGGGGACCTACTTAACACACTACCAAAAAAAGGATATTCAGTGACGACTTTTGGCGGCGACCAAAAAAGGTCGTAACTAAGAGTGGGCCTTTCAGTGGCAACGCAAATCTTCACTGCTAAAAGTACGCTTTTGAGGGGTGACTAGAGATGTTGATGCTGAAAGTCTCTCTTTCAATGGTGACCAACAAGAGTCGCCACTGAAAAACAAACTTAGCTTTCTATGGCAACAAGTATGTTTCGCCACCAAAAATCAATAATTAGGTGGCAATAATAAATGCGCCATTGAAGATGTTGATAATTAGTGGCGACATTTAGTGTTGTCGCCAAAAGACATACATTTTGCAACAATTTTTGGTCGCCACCAAAAAACGGAGCTTTCAGTGGCAACATTTGTCGCCGCTGAATATAATTAGTAGCGACTCTAGCTTATTGTCGCAGAAAGTAAGACTTTTAGCGGCGAAGTTTATGTTGCTGCTGAAAGTAATTTTTATATTTTTGTTTTTTTCCTTGTAAGACTAATATTTAATAAGTTGAAGTAATAAATTTATTTTATTAGATAAATTTTATTATAAGATGTTAGCAAGGCTGACTTCCCAAGAGGGGGGATGAATTGGGAAGATTGAAATTTTTCTGCACAAAGTGAAGTAAGTGAAGATATCACAGTATAATGAAAACAATGCGTAAAACAGAGCAAGCTAAAAAGTAAAGATAGGGAGAAGAAGACTCAGTAATTTATCCTGGTTCGGTCCTTCCACTTGACCTACATCCAGTCCCCAAGACACCTCTTGGGATTTATCCACTATACAGCAAGAATTTCAATGGGCTTCTTGCAAAGGCCACAGTACACGAGTTTGCTCTGTTTCTGAGCTCTCTCAAACTCTCCAAGCACTTACACTGTGTGCTTCCCAATCCCCTTGTGAATATCCCTCACAAGTAAATCTATCTTCCAGATGAAGAGTAGATTGATTACAATGAAATAACTCTCTTGAAAGGAGTAGATATGAAAGTTTAGGTGCAAGTCTGGAAGTTAAGAGGGTAAAAGCTTTTGAGAAGAAAATTCAGCAGAGATTCAGTATATACAAGTTTGATTCGTTACCCATAACTTCAAATGATGTTGTATTTATAGATTTAGGTCTCAAATATCCGTTAGAGACTAAATCTATCCGTTGGAGAAGTTATTCAACGGTTACTCTAAAAAAACTATCTGTTTACCAACCGCATTTAATGTTTCTGACATACTGAAATTCGAATTTCGGTTGGCCAACAGACGAATTTCGAAGGAATCATAGATTAAAGCTTCCAACGTTACAGCACGAAGTTCGTCTGTTCATAAAGTGAAATTTGAATTTTGAAACTTACAAAACATTTTCACAATGTGACATACGAATTTTCAAGAAGAAAGTTTTTCGGTTTAGTATGAACAGTGTTTTCAATTTTCTACAGTGCCTTCGAAATTCGAATTTTGAATCCCCAAAATTTGTCTGTTCATTGAACTAAAAAGGGCCACAGTAGATAACTTTCTTCGAAATTCGAATTTTGGAAAGGCAAAATTCGTCTGTTAGAGAAACTCTTTTCAGACTCATCTTGTCATTCGAATGTTGCAAGTTCTTATCATTCGTATGTCAATGTTTCATTTCAATAGACTTAAGAACTTAGCTTCTGAAATTCGAATTTCAATGTTCAAAGTTCGTCTGTCAGAGAGCAGTTTTGAAACTTAAATCACTTTTGATCTCAGATGAACTTTAACATAGTTACAGACGAATTTCTTCAGTTTTCTCAAATTTTGTTTTGCTTGAAATTCGAATTTTGAGAACCCAAAGTTCGTCTGTTGTAAAGAAGCATCTTTCAAACTTATATGAAAATTCGAATGTTGCAACTTCAAAATTCGTCTGTTAGAGAGCATTTTTAAAACTGAATTTCGTTTTGATTTCAGATGCACTTTATCATAGTTTCAGACGAATTTCTTTGATTTTTACAAACTTCATTTTACTTGAAATTCGAATTTTGAAAGTGTGAAGTTCGTCTGTTACAAAAGGCCTCTTTTCAGACTAGATGAAAATTCGAATTTTGAACCACCAAAATTCGTCTGACAGAGAGCAGTCTCTTCAGACTTATTCAGTTTTAGCTTGAAATTCGAATTTCCAAAGGCAAAGTTCGAATTTCTAACTTGACAGTTCAGTTTAAACTTTCAACCTTCGTCTGTTTGAAGGTATTTTTCAAATGTTCAAAGATTTAACATAAAATCAAAGTTTGAAAACATCTTTTCTTCAAATCAAAATCTTTTACCCAATTATATCAAAAACTAAAGATCCTACAAAAGATCTAACAACATATACTCAGTTAATCTTCACTTGAACCAGCTTTGTTCTTCTTTGATATCTTCAATCCAAGCTCTTGGGTGTTGGTTTTAACATCATCAAAACTCTTGATTCAACATTCTCCCCCTTTTTGATGATGACAAAACAACTTACAAACTGGATTAGTACTTGGGTTTGCTTTTACAAGCTCCCCCTCAACATATGCATAAGATATCAACAGAATTAAGACACAAAACTTTGCAACAAGGAATTCATCCATTTAAACAAAAGTTACTTATACAGAGCTAAATAAGGCAAAGTTCAAACAACAGAGACAGTCCAATCAACAAATTCCAAACAACAAAACTAATACAAAGTACAACAAGAAATTCCAATCAATTCTTCTTTGTCTTGATCTTCTTGCTGTAGGATTTCCTTTTTCCTTTTCCAGATTGCTCAGCAGCAGTCTTTCCAGTTTGCCCAGACTTCTCCCCCTTTTTGGCATCACCAGGAAGGCCAACAAAGTCAGCCGGAGGAGGGATCTGAGAGACAGGAATAGCACGAAGGGGCACAGGAGCAAAAGGAATTTCAGCTGGGGGATCAGTGCTTGGTTCCTCGTCAGAGACTTCCAGCAGCTCCTGCATTGCCTGTCTGGAAAGAGCTAGTTGAGCCCTTTGTTCTTCTGATAGCCCATAAGCAGCAAGAGAAGAGGAGGCTGGTTTAGCAGGAGGAAACATTTCTTCCAGCCTTTTCCTCTGAGCTTCCAGTAAAGCATTGTGAGCAATGGCAACATAGTCAGCAACAGGTACAATGCTTCTTTCTTCAGTGCTCACATCTTCTTGCATGGAGGAGCTTGAAATGGCTGCCACCAGTTTTTCAACTTGCTCAGATTCTTGAGTGGATAGAATTGATTCCTGAGCAACTTCTTGCATGGGCTCATGAGGACTTATCTGCTGAAGTCCTTCTTCTTCTTCCAATCCATAGTCCAAGGGTGGACCAGGACTTGGTGTTCTCATTGCACCAGCACCATCATGGTCAGAGGAGGCAAACTCGAAGGGGCTAGGAGGCTCAGGAGTTGGAGATAGAGTAGGCTCAGGGACACCAGGCTGAGGTGGAGCTGAAGTGATAGGAATAGCATTCCTTATATCTTCATAAGCATCAGCCACCACCTTCATGTTCACAGCCAACTGATGGATCTGATCTTGTAGATGAGCAAATTTGGCATTTTGCTCATCTCTTATGCTGAGAATGAGTGTTGACAGACTGTCAAACAACTCAGTGACCTTTGTTGGCTTGGCCCGTGAGGAGGGAGTGGCAGGAGGGTGAGTAGGCTTGGAGGGAGATGGGATTGGCTGAGAAGGCTGAGGTACAGATTTGCTAGGGGCCTCAGAGGTGCCTTCTTGTTGGAGGGAGTCATCTGCAGCAAAGAACAGATCTTCAGATTTCCCTGCTCCCTTTCCAACCCATCTGCCTTCATCTCGTTCAATACCCATCCTTTGCAGTTCCTTTTCTTTGAATGCCTCAGTGAGTTTCCCTTTCCCCTTTTCAATGTGTTGAATTCTAGCATGCTGCAGGATTCTTGAAATAATTGCAGCATAGGGGAGTGTGGAATCCTTCCTCTGATCCCTTGCTTTTATCATTCTCTGGAGGATGATATGACCCATGTTAATCAGCTTCCCACGAATGATAGCAGTCATCACATGAGCCTCTGCCCTTGTTATCAAGTTGAAGCTGCCACCCTTGTTGAATATGATCCTGGACACTATATAATGCAGGATTCTGACTTGTACACTTAGGTCTGTGGGCTTCAATAGATTTATAGTTGGCCTATTTTCCCTTCTCCTGAACAAGGTGTCCAAGATAGTGCTCTCTTTGTAGTTCAGGAAGGATCCTCCTTGTTCATCCTCTGTGCTTGCCTCATCCATGTATCCAGAGGCTGTAATGTCAATTTTCAGCCCATCTTGTCCTGGGATTTCCAGAACTTCATTGATTGTCTCATCAGCAAGCCAGATGGTCCTAGATCTTAAAGTGACCTCCCATTTCCTTTTCTTGCTGTTATATTGAAGAGAGGCATACCAAGTCTTCACTACTTCATCATCATATTTTTCAGCAATTTCCAACAGGTTTTTGTATCTTATCAACCATAATGCAGCATCAAAGTTGTTGGATATCAAGAATTGCTCCAAATTTACACAGTGAGGCTTGATTACCTCTTTGCTTGAAAACTTGGCAGAAAACTCTTCTTGAATCTCAGGAGTGCTCCAAAGTGGTAATGTGGTAAGTTCAAATTCTCCAGATTGTGTAGAAGAGGAGGAAGCCACAGCAGCAGTTTCACCGGAAGGGACTGCAGATTTTGAAAAGGAAGGCCCAGTTTTCTGAGAATCTGCCTTGGAAGAAGATTTCTGGCGTTTAGAAGGGGTAGCTTTACTGGGTTCAGCCTTTCTCTTGGATTTTTCTCCTTCTTTTGTAGCATATTGGGATTTAGCAGTTCTTTTTGGCCGAGTTCCAGCTTGTCCTGCTCCAGGGATCTTTACTCTCGCCATTTTTCAGTGGAATGAAGCAAAATGTTGTCAAGGAAGGGTTTATAGGATGCGAATGGAGGTTTAATTGGTGAAGAATGACGGTTTTTGGACAGGAGTTAAGAGAATTTAAGAAAGAATCAGAACGGATTCAGAGAGGTTACAGATAGGGCTGCGTCTGTTCTGAGGAAAACCGTAGCAATTAACGTGTGTAACCGTCTGACAGACGAATTTTGAGGGGTCAAAATTTGAACTTCGGGCAATTACAAGTTAAACCGTTCAGCATAGCTTACTGACAGACGAATTTTCATCTTGAAAGTTCGTCTGACAGTGGCTTGAAACAAGCAATACAAGGACAACAGACGAATTTTGTTCCAACAAAGTTCGAATGTTGAATAGAGAAAGGCAGTTAACAATCAAACAATCAATCAATCAGACGAATTAAACAGGCAGAGCTGCATCTTTTAACAATTCAGCATGTAGGACATGTTTCAACAGACGAATATTGAACTGAAAATTCGAATTTTCTAACTATGTAAAGATTGTCCAACATTCGCATGTTAGGAGATAAAATATTGTGCAGCAATGATGGACAACCATAATATTGAAATTTCTGATTTTGAAAATTCGAACTTTCAAGTGTCAACAGACGAATTTCGAGGCATTACAGAGAACTGTTCCAGGGCATAACATGCCGAAGTTCGTCTGTTAGTGAACTGAAATTCGAATGTTGACCATATTGACCATGTCAGAAGCACATTTTATTAAGCAAAATCCGTTTAACATACATTTAAAATGCGAATTTCATCTTTAAAAACTTACAGAATGGATCCAAAACTTAGGATTTACATCATTCATTCCACTTTTTGGTTGTTCCATTCTGACGTGCTCCACTCTTCAAGTTTATTGCCATTGATTTTCACAGGGAGCACCTGCAGCTTAGATTAAACATACTCCGAAGCTCAAGTTAGAATTAATTCTGATATTGAAAATTTTAATGACAGAATTGCATGAAAACATCTTACAGTTCACTGGGGTTTACCATTCCCAATTCTCTCCTTATTTTACAAAGTCTGTCTTCTGGCAGAGGTTTTGTGAGTATATCAGCAAATTGATCCTCTGTTGGGATGTACTCCAATCTGACTTCTCCTTTCAGAACATGATCTCTTATGAAGTGATGCCTGACTTCAATATGCTTTGTTCTTGAGTGCATGATAGGATTCTTGGTGATATTTATGGCACTCTGGTTGTCACACATGATTGGTATCTCTTTTATTTTGATCTCAAGATCTTCAAGCTGCTGTTTCATCCAGATGACTTGGGCACAACAGCTTCCAGCTGCAACATACTCAGCTTCTGCAGTAGATAAGGCTACACTGTTTTGCTTTTTGCTGAACCATGAAACTAGGGATCCTCCAAGGAACTGACAGGTTCCACTTGTACTTTTTCTGTCAGTTTTAGATCCTGCAAAATCAGCATCAGTATATCCTTTGAGGTCTTCTCCATTGCCTTTTGGATACCAAAGACCCATTTGTGATGTTCCAATAAGATATCTAAAAATTCTTTTCACAGCTGTTGCATGGGATTCTTTGGGGCATGATTGGAACCTTGCACACATGCAGACACTGAACATAATGTCAGGTCTGCTGGCAGTTAGGTACAGCAGAGATCCAATCATTCTCCTGTACTGAGTAATGTCAAACAACTTTCCATTCTCATCCATGTCTAGTTTGGTTGCAGTAGCCATAGGTGTTCCCATTGGCTTGGCATTCTCCATCCCAAACTTCTTTAGCAGCTCCTTCAGATACTTGGATTGACTGAGAAAGATGCCATCATCAAGCTGTCAAATTTGTAGTCCAAGGAAGAAGTTGAGTTCACCCATCATGGACATCTCGAATTCTCCCTGCATTAACTCAGAAAATTTCTTGCAAAGAGTTTCATTAGTAGCACCGAAAATAATATCATCAACATAGATTTGAACAATCAGTAAATCTTTATTCTCTTTCTTAGTGAATAAAGTTGTGTCAACTTTGCCTCTATTAAACCCTTGTTCAGTTAGAAAATTGCTCAACCTCTCATACCATGCTCTAGGGGCTTGTTTTAAACCATAAAGAGCCTTCTTCAGCTTGTAAACATGGTTTGGTTTAGTAGAATCTTCAAAACCAGGAGGTTGATCTACATAAACTTCTTCCATGATATATCCATTTAAAAAGGCACTCTTTACATCCATTTGATATAGTAAAATATTTTTCATGCATGCATATGCTAGCAGTATTCTTATAGCCTCTAGCCTAGCTACTGGTGCAAAGGTTTCTTCAAAATCAATACCTTCTTCCTGATTATACCCTTTAGCAACCAGTCTAGCCTTATTTCTTATTATTGTTCCAGATTCATCCAGTTTATTTCTGAAAACCCATTTGGTACCTATAACAGGATGATTTTTTGGTCTGGGAACTAAATTCCAAACATGATTTCTTTCAAACTGATTTAATTCATCTTGCATAGCTAGAATCCAGTAATCATCAGTTAAGGCTTCCTCAGCACATTTAGGTTCAATTTGAGAAATAAAAGCGCAGTTGAGCATTTGATCCCTTAACTGTTTTCTGGTTTTAACTTTCTCTTGAATATTCCCTATTACTTGATCAACAGGGTGATTCCTTTGATATCTCCAAGCTCTAGGGAGTTCTTGAGTTGTTTCTTCAATATTTTCTTCATTAAACTCTTGCTCCTGGATATCTTCCTCTATATCAATAGATTCAGATATCTTTGGAGGTTCAGTTTTACTTTTGTCAGAAATTCCCAGTTTTTCAAAATTGATCGTTAGATCATCTTCATGTTTTGACACAGCTCCATTTTCAATGAAAACTACATGCACTGATTCTTCTACTATATTTGATCTTTTATTATAAACTCTATAAGCCTTACTCCTACTTGAATAGCCCAAGAATATACCTTCATCGGATTTGGCATCAAACTTACCCAGATTTTCTTTCCCATTGTTGTGAATGAAGCATTTGCACCCGAACACATGGAGGTGTGACAAATTTGGCTTTCTTCCTTTGTACAGCTCATAAGGGGTGTTCCCAAGGATTGGTCTGATGTATGCTCTGTTTATGATGTAACTAGCTGTATTCACTGCATCAGCCCAGAACACTTGAGAGAGTTCCTTCTCATTTAGCATCGCTCTTGCCATTTCTCCAATGGTTCTGTTCTTCCTTTCCACCACTCCATTTTGTTGAGGAGTTCTTGGTGCTGAGAAGTTGTGGTCAATTCCATGCTCATTGCAGTACTCCAGGAAGTATGCATTTTCAAATTCTCCTCCATGGTCTGACCTGATAGACACAATAGAAATACCTTTCTCATTTTGCACTTTCTTAGCTAAGGTTACAAATGCATCAAAGGTATCACTTTTAGAGGAAAGAAACAATGTCCAAGTGAATCTAGAGTAATCATCTATAATTACAAGCACATACAGATTACCACAAAGACTTTTCACTCTAGATGGTCCAATTAAGTCCATATGCAACAATTCAAGTGGTCTTGTTGTTGTTATTACATTTTTAGATTTGAAGGATGCTTTGGTTTGTTTTCCTCTTAGGCATGCATCACATTCTTTATCCTTTTCAAAAGATATTTTAGGAAGACCAGTTACTAGCTCATTTTTAATCAGTTTAGACAATTGATTCATGTTGACATGAGCTAATCTCCTATGCCATAGCCAACTATCATTATTCTGACTAATCAAACATACAGAATCCAAGGGAGGAAGTTCATCAAGGTCAAAGTGTAACAGTTACCATCCCTTTGAGCTTTGAGAATTACTTGGTGATCACTTTTTCTGATGACCAGGCAAAACTTTGAGTCAAACAGCACCCAGTTTCCTTTGTCACAAGTCTGACTCACGCTTAGCAAGTTGTGGTTGAGGCCAATCACAAACAGCACCTCTTCAATGGATGTTTCTGGATTTTTGCCCACAATTCCAATACCAGTGATTTCGCCATATTGGTCACCTCCAAAGGTCACCTTTCCTCCTTTCTTGTCTCTAAGGGTGATGAACTTCTCCTTATCACCAGTCATATGACTTGAGCAGGCACTGTCTATATACCATTTGTTGCTTTTCTTAGCTTTGAGACAGACCTGCAAAACAAAGTTTATTTTTTTCTTTTAGGTACCCAAATTTGCTTGGGTCCTTTTCGGTCAGTGAGTAATTCCCTAGATACAGAGGCAACTTTGGGAACCCATTCAGTTTTCCTGCCTAGCCCATTTTTCTTCAATGCACAAGAACTGGAAATATGTCCCTTTTTGTTACAGAAATGACAGGTAATGAATGGACTGCTAGATTGAGTGGTAGGAAGAAAACAATGCAAATAATACTTCTGTTTAGCATGCCTGGGTTGATCATATGTTTCAATGTGAGGTGATGCATCATTTTCCTTTTTATTATTGTTAGCATGCACAAAATGTCTTATATACATATTCTGATTTTTCTTCCTGATCTTTTCCTTGACTGCACATGGATCATAGCCAAGACCAGCTTTTCCTTGTGATATTCTTTGGCTCCCCATCAAGGCAAACAACATATCTTTACCTCTAGTGAGCCTAGACATGCTTTTAACTAGATAATCATTAGTTTGCTTGAGTTCAGTGCATGAGGTGCAGCAGACAGATTCAGTCGGAGGTAAAGAGGCAATTTCAGAAACTATGCTTTGAGACTCCAGCTTAATTATCCTTTTCTTTGCTAGTTTTAGTTCTTTAGCAACTTTGATAAATTCATCATGAAGCTCATGAAATGCATCTAGTAATTCAGAATAGGAAGGTTCAGATTCATATACCTCTTCTTCCTGATCACTGCTGTGTGAGGGTGTGACTTCTTCAGAAGCAAGTGCCATTAGACAAATGTTGGCAATCTCATCCTCATCTTCTTCTTCCTCATCTGAGCTGTTGCCCCATATGGATGAGATATAGGCTTTCTTCTTCTTCCCTTTGTCAGCAGCTTTCTTTTCCTTCTCTTGTTTCTTGAGGAATTGGGGGCAGTCCCACTTTATGTGTCCCTGCTTCTTGCACTCATAGCAAGTCACAGGTTCTTTTGTGTCTTTCTTATTTTCTCCAGCCACTCCTTTCTTGAAGAATCACTTGTTCTTCTTCTTGCTGTAGAATCTTCCAAATTTTCTAACCATCATGGCCAGAGTTTCCTCATCCAGCTCATCTCCTTCGTCAGATTCTTCTTCCTTTTCATTAGTAGCTTTGAGGGCAAGACCTTTCTTCTTTCTGTCCAGCCCAGCTTCCTTGAGTGCTTTGATTTTTCCTTTATAGTCCTCAAGGCTGCCGAAGAGAGCTGTGACAGAAGCCATTGATTCTCCTCTGGCTTCTTCTATAGCTGTCACCTTGGGCTGCCATTCCAGAGGGAGAGCTCTGAGTATCTTTCTTACTTTCTCAGACTGTGTGTATTCTTTTCCTAGGCTCTTCAGTTGATTCACAATAAGAGTGAATCTCTTTTGGAGCTCCTTTACAGTTTCTCCTTCAGCCATTCTGAAGCTTTCATACTCCCCAATGCATGTGTTCAGTCTGTTCTCCCTAACTCCAGATGTTCCTTCATGTGCAATCTGTAGAGTATCCCACATTCCTTTTGCAGTGGTGCATTGTGAGACTCTGTAGAATTCATCCTGGTTCAGGGCACTGACCAACCAATGCTTTGCTTTGAAGTTCAGTAGGACTCTCCTTCTATCTTCATCATTCCACTCTGCTTCTAGCTTCTCTTTGTGTCTTCCATCTTCAGTTAGAGCCATTGGGACGAAATCTCCTTTTTCAATGACTGACCAGATGTCAAGATCAATTGATTGGAGGTAGATCTGCATCCTCATCTTCCAATATCCATAATGCTCTCCACTGAAGCCTGGTGGTCTGTTAGTGTTGTTTCCTTCAGGAAGTATACTCTCTCCAAAGCCAGCCATCTTAATTCCCGGACTGTGAGTTCCTTTGAATGGGAATCCGAGCTCTGATACTACTTGTTAGCAAGGCTGACTTCCCAAGAGGGGGTGAATTGGGAAGATTGAAATTTTTCTGCACAAAGTGAAGTAAGTGAAGATATCACAATATAATGAAAACAATGCGTAAAACAGAGCAAGCTGAAAAGTAAAGATAGGGAGAAGAAGACTCAGTAATTTATCCTGGTTCGGTCTTTCCACTTGACCTACATCCAGTCCCCAAGACACCTCTTGAGATTTATCCACTATACAGCAAGAATTTCAATGGGCTTCTTGCTAGGGCCACAGTACACGAGTATGCTCTGTTTCTGAGCTCTCTCAAACTCTCCAAGCACTTTTACTATGTGCTTCCCAATCCCCTTGTGAATACCCCTCACAAGTAAATCTATCTCCAAGATGAAGAGTAGATTGATTACAATGAAATAACTCTCTTGAAAAGAGTAGATATGAAAGTTTAAGTACAAGTATAGAAGTTGAGAGGGTAAAAGCTTTTGAGAAGAAGATTTAGCAGAAATTCGGTATATACAAGTTTGATTCGTTACCCACAACTTCAAATGATGTTGTATTTATAGATTTAGGTCTCAAATATCCGTTAGAGATTAAATCTATCCGTTGGGGAGGTTATCCAACGGTTACTTTGAAAAACTATCCGTTTACCAACCGCATTTAATGTTTCTGACATACTAAAATTTGAATTTTGGTTGGTCAACAGACGAATTTCGAAGGAACCGAAGATTAAAGCTTCCAACGTTACAGCACGAAGTTCGTCTGTTCATGACTTGAAATTTGAATTTTGAAACTTACAAAACATTTTCACAATGTGACTTACGAATTTTCAAGAAGAAAGTTTTTCGGTTAAGTGTGAACAGTGTTTTCAATTTTCTACAGTACCTTCGAAATTTGAATTTTGGTATCCCAAAATTCGTCTGTCCACTGAATGTTTAAGAGACACAGTAGATTACTTTCTTCGAAATTCGAATTTTGGAAGGGTGAAATTCGTCTGTCAGAGAGACTCTTTCCAGACTAATTTCATCATTCGAATGTTGCAAGTTCTGATCATTCATATGTCAATGTTTCACTTTAACAGACTCAAGAACTTAGCTTCTGAAATTCGAATTTTAATGTTCAAAGTTCGTCTGTCAGAGAGCAGTTTTGAAACTTAAATCATTCTTGATCTCAGATGAACTTTAACATAGTTTCAGATGAATTTCTTCTATTTTCTCAATTTTTGTTTTGTTTGAAATTCGAATTTTGAAGACTCAAAGTTTGTCTGTTGCAAAGAGGCATCTTTCAGACTTATATGAAAATTCGAATGTTGGAAGTTCAAAATTCGTCTGTCAGAGAGCATTTATCAAACTCAATTTCATTTTGATTTCAGATGCACTTTATCATAATTTCAGACAAATTTCTTTGGTTTTTACAAACTTCATTTTACTTGAAATTCGAATTTTGAAAGTGTGAAGTTCGTCTGTTTACCAAAAGGCCTCTTTCAGACTAGATGAAAATTTGAATTTTGAACAGCCAAAATTCGTCTGACAGAGAGCCATCTCTTCAGACTAATTCAGTTTTAGCTCGAAATTCGAATTTCCAAAGGCAAAGTTCGAATTTCCAACTTGACAGTTTAGCTTAAACTTTCAACCTTCGTCTGTTTGTGGGTGTTTTTCAAATATTTAAAGATTTATTATAAAATCAAAGTTTGAAAACATCTTTTCTTCAAATCAAAATCTTTTACCCAGACATAACAAAAACTAAGGATCCTACAAAAGATCTAACAGCAAGAACTTAGAAAATCTTCACTTGAAACAGCTTTGATCTCCTTTCATATCTTCAATCCAAGCTCTTGAATGTTGGTTTGGAATCATCAAAACTTTTGATTCAACGCATATCGCATAATATATTAATATATTATGTTATATTAATATGATAATCTTATGAGATTATAGTATAACATATAAATATATCTTATATATTAATAAAAATTTTATTAATAATAAATTAATATTATAATATTAAGTTTCAATGTTAAATTAATATTTTGATATTATTAATATTAATATATAATAAACTCATATATAATAGATTAATATATACTATATATTACATTAATAATATATTTATATATATGTTTACTTCTACATATATTACTTTTTTTATTAATATATTAATACTATATGTCTATTATTAATATATTTTATATGACAATATAAAAATACTATAATATGCAAATATGTTAAACGTTGATTGATTATCTCACCGGTAGAGGTAATGGTACTAATTATTCGGTGGCTTGAGTTCGAATCAATTAGTGGCAATAAATTTATTTTTTTTTTCATTCACACTCCTCAAATTTTTTTTACTCCCCGCGCTAAAAAACCTCTAGTCTCATATGATTGAGATTGAAATCCCTAAGTCCCAAATTTTCTCTCATCCTCTTCAAACCTTCAATTCCATTGTTCACATCCTCCCCACATTTTCACTCATCCTCTTTAAACTTTCAATTCCATCATTCCCATCTTCTTCAACCTTTGTTCCCATTTTGTGATTATGTTCAAGTTGTGCTCTCCATGGTGCTCGTCTTCTCCGTCATGCTCGTATACTTTAGGTATGTTTCAAGAAGTCCTATGCTTTGTGGTTTTGGTTTTCCTTAATTCTTTTTGCTTTTTTAGTTTTCTTCAAAGTGTTTTGCATCCTTAATTTTCTTGTGGGGTCTTATGAAATGCCCTATATACAGATAAGAAGCTTTTTTTTTTCTACAAAAATATTTGTTTTTCCCTATGTTTGAGAGGAGGTCTAGCGTTTGTGCTTTTGTAGTTTGTCGTGACTCATGAGTATGTGCAAACAAAGTTTTTATGGTAGTAGGGCTTGGGCAATGAGCTAAGTGGTCCTTTGTCATGACTTGTGAGTATGTGCAAACAAAGTTTTCGTGGTAGTAGGGCTTAAGCAATGAGCTAAGTGGTCCCCTAGGATAAATTGGAAACAATGAGAGGACTAATGATGGCATGGCCTTATTGCAAAGCTTGAGAAGACTAGTCATTGCATCACTTAGCTGAGGTATAAAGATTTATAGTTAAGCTTCATTGGACTTACTTTGTAATATGTTTTACTAGTTTCCTTTGCTCTCTTCATAGTATAATGATGATGCATGATGAAATTAGTAGAATCTAGAAGTCACAAAATCTTGAACTTAACTTTAACCCTCTTATTTCATGAAAAACATACCATGTATACTAACTTTTGCCCTAAAAACGTATAGAGGTTGAAATGTCTATGCAATACATTTGTCGCTATTTTTTGTTCTCTATATAATTGGAAAGTCACATGCCAAGTTCCACCATCATATTTGAAGTCTCATATATATATGTATAAAGAGACACACACATTATAGCTTATTGGCTAGAAAATAAGAAAGGCACATAACTATGATCTATATCTATAGCAATTGTGTTTTCATATAGTTACATGAATCCCTTCTCTCTAGAAGCATCTAAATATTGACTATCTATATAAGATATTATTTAAACTTTGTCTCAATGTAACTTGTAGTCTCTCTATGACTTTTAACTTGAATTTTTTTTTTAATATAATTTTCATAAGTTGATTGCCATGGATAAAGCATTACAGTGACCTAAGTGATTATTTAGCTTAAATTTGACTGGGTATGACTTCATATAGACTTTGGTTACTTGCTTAGTTTGCACTTTATTTATTTATTTATTTTGGTGTTTGAAAATTATGGGTACAAGTTGCACTACATATGTGAAGTATCTCTTCTATCTTTTGGATTGTCTTTTTTTGATGTCTATTATATGTAAAACTTGCTATTGTCATTGCATATGTGAAGGAATATTCTTTTAGCCTCTGAAATAAACCTAATGCAATGGGGAAAAAAAACTTGCTATTGTCACTTGTAAACTTTTTTGCCTGGTTGTAGTGACTAGTGAGCTCTATTTGCTGTCTTTTAAGCCTATCTTCAAGTAGTATCACTTTTATTGTAGACACATGAAGCAGATCTTATTGCACATGTTCCATATTATTATTTTATTTGTATCAAGTGGGTACCTTTATTTGTCAACCCCTGTCCCTAGAAAAGATGATGAATTTGCAATCATGTCTTGAATCAAATATTTCTATTGCTCTGTTTTAAGTTCACAAGTTACAAGTTACAAAATAGCCTTTTGAATCATGAGACTAAATATCCTTTTGAGGTGTTTGATACTATATTGCAAGAGGCATTAATTTTTTTCATCTTCTTTCCCTATACACCTCATTATAGCTATCATTTGCAAGTAAGCTTGAGAAGACAAGTTGTTGCATCACTTGCCCAGCCTCTATCATTTTCAAATAATAGCAACTTAGCTGAGGTAAAATTCTTTTCCTCATTTGAATCATCACATGCAACCAATGATTGAGAACTTGAAAGAATTGTAGGAAGTAGGGGTATAAACATATGATGCACACTCTTAATCAAATTTCATTATACATGCAGCTATCTTGTCGATGATAAATGACTTTCCTGCATATGGAAACCTTTCAGGGTAGTCAACCAAAGGCAAATTTGCATGCCCATGCTGCCATAAAGACACCCATTGCATTTCATTGAGGAGCAAGTTATGCTACATGGGTTATAGGCGCTTTCTTCCACCTAATCACTCATGACGCCAAAATAAGAGAGCATTTAATAGGAAAGAAAAGCATAGGGTTGCACCTTACCTTTAACTGGAGATGGCACACTTAGGCAATTACAAGGATTAGGTAATGTGACCTTGGAGAAATGTTAAAATCAAAAAGCTAAAGCAAAAGTGTGATTCCCACACTAATGCATACAGCTGGAGGAAAAGAAGCATCTTTTTCGAATTGCCTTATTGGAAAAACTTATTGATACGACATAATCTTGATGTAATGCATATAGAAAGAAATGTTTCCAATAATATTGTGTCCACGGTGATGGGTGTGGTTGGGAAGACAAAGGATACATTAAATAGTAGGCATGATTTGAAAGACCTGGGGATCAGAAGTGAGTTGCATGCATTCCAAGATGATAAAGATACATGGTTTATGCCTCCTACTTCTTATACATTACCCCCCAATGAGACTAACTTAAAGTTTCTTGATGCAACATGTTGACTAACTTAAAGTTTCCTGATGCTTTTGCATCAAATATTTCAAGGTGTGTCAACATCCGTGAGCGAAAACTATTTCGTTTAAAGTGTCATGATCACCATGTGCTATTGCAAGAAATATTTCCTATTGCAATATGTGGATTGTTGCTTAAGAAAGTATGTGAACTAATGATAGAGCTGGGAAAATTTTTCAAGAATCCTTGTTCAAAATGTTTGACCTCTGAAGAGCTTGACAAAATTCAGTGTTAAATAGAATTAACATTGTGCAAGTTGGGAACTGTGTTCCCACTTGCCTTCTTTGATATCATGGTTCACTTGTTGGTATACTTAGCAGGAGAGGCAAAAGCTAGTGGACCAGTTCAGTATCGGTGGATGTACCCAATCGAAAGGTAGCTTGTGTAAATCCTATAATTGATATTTACATTTTTCATTTATCATTGGAATGTACTCAAAGGGTTGCAATTTCTTGTTGTAAGTATTTACAGACACTCAAATCATATGTCTGCAACAAGGCTCGGCCTGAAGGCTCAGTTGCAGAAGGTTATTTGGTAGAGAAAAGTCTCACATTTTGCTCACGATACTTGGAAACTTGGCCAAACAAATTAAATATGCCACATAGGAATGATATTATCTTTAATGATAATTATGACTTTTCAATATTCACAAGAAGTGGTCAAGCAAGAGGACATTCTGAATCAATCACTCTTTCCCAAGAGTTTCAACAAGCAAGAATGTATATGCTACACAATTGTTAAGAAGTTTGGCCATACATAGAGTAAGTTAAACTTACATCTGGATAGGTTATGTTGCCATGATTTGAAGTTTTCTAACTAGTGTTGAAAACTTGTAGGAAGCATAGGAATGAGATTGAAGCACAAAGTTCAATGACCGAGCCAAGACATTACAAGGAGTTTCCTGATGGGTTTTGTACATGAGTATGTTATTGCCTTTTAAACCTAGGTGCTAATGTCAATTGTTAATTGTTTTAATGATCTTCCATTTGTGTAATAAATGGCTCTTTCTCTCCCTATGTGATATAGGTGTGTTCACAGGGCAATACAAATGATGTGCTAATAAGTTTGTCAGTCGATCCATTGAGGGTGGTTAATCGGTACTCTATGTTTATAGTGAATGGATTTTGCTTTCATACAAAAGATCATGGAATAGGAAAAAAAACTCAAAATAGTGGAGTCATGGTTAAGGGTGATGACACCAATGAGGAAAAGGAATATTATGGTGTGTTGGAGCATATTTATGAATTGTCTTACATAGGGAATAGAAAAGTATACTTGTTTAAGTGCCATTGGTGGGATGTGGGTCATATTGGTAGGGGATATAAGGTTGACAAGTACAGGTTTACAAGTATAAACACTCAGTATTCATTAGAAACCAGTGAACCATTCATCTTAGCATCTCAAGCAAAGCAAGTTTTTTATATGGATGACATTGTTGAGCATTGTTGGCTTGTCATTGTCAAAACAAATCCATGTGACCTCTTCAAAATGCCACTTGAGGATGGTGGTAATGATGTAGGTGGAGATAATGTTATGGGTGATGAAGAAGCTTATCAACAGCTAGTGGTTGACTTGAACATGTACAATTAAAGTCCTATACAACCTAACATTGTCATTAACTTATCTAAAGATGATGTACAGCCACAAGCCATTATTGAGAAGGGTAAACCATCACAAAGAAATAATCATAATACTGGAGAGCTTGGATTCATTAATGACACTGGTACACAATCACTAGTATACGAAGATAGTGAGGAAGTGGATGTGCTAGATGAGAGTGATAGTGATACAGAAGAGGACCAAGTACATGAGAATGAATTACAAGAGATTGATACTAGTGAAAGTGACACGGAAGGTTCAATTATATGAAAATATTATAGTCTTATGGTAAATTGCAATATACTTTTAAAACTATTCATACACTAGAATATAATCACCATTGAACTTGCTTTTCTTTTTTTTTTTTAATACTGTTAATATTATATATGTATATTAATACTATTAATATATTGCTTTTTTTTTAATACCATTAGTATTATATACAATCACCATTGTTATATATTGCTTTTAATACCTTGGTTACATAATCTTGTAAGATGTCATCACTACGGAGAGGTCGAATTTGGAAAGGTCATAATCCTGGACGGGGAAGGCCTAGTAGCATAGATGAGGTGACTTCATCACATATGGCATGTCATGTTCATCCACAATCTCCACTGCCTCAGATACAAGGTAACATTTCTTCTCAATAGCCACTATTGTAGCTTCATGAGGCATATCGTGACTCTTCCCCTACTCTAATTAGTAGTATAGGTAAATTTCCTTTAACTCTATATAGTACAAATAACTAGTTCACACAATTTATCACATCTAATTGCTCTCTCCTTTTTGCATGAATGATAGGATCTTGCAATTCTAGGAGGGGTAGAGGCATTTACAGGGGAAAACAACTAGATTTGAGAACAAGATTTGGAGGAAAAATTAAAGTACAACTTCATAATTATATGTTAAGAGTTGTGGGACCTGGAGCTAGGGCTCTTGCTAGCCATTGTGATTTAGTTCTTAGGACCACAATATCCTTCCAAGATGGCAACTGGAACTGTGTTTTTTTGAAAGTATGGTAAGGAGATGTGGTTAAAAGTAAAGGTAGTATTTTTTTCCCAAATATATTCATGAATGATATTTTCTTTTTTATGATTCCAAATGTGTATATCTATTTATATGTGCTTTAGGAAAAATTTGAACTTGATATTGAAGAAAATGAGGAGAGGTTTAAGAAAGTTGTCTTCGCTTCAATGCAAACTACCTTTAGAAATTGGAAGGCTAGATTGCACAAGCTTTATTATGCAACATATGCCATTGATGAGGAAAGGTTGGCTAATCGACCTCCTAGTCTTAGTATTGAGGATTGAGAGTGGCTTATGAGATACTTTATGTCACCTTCTTTTAAGGTACCTTATTATTAATTTAAATTCACAACTATTTTTACTTCAATCCTACAATCTTGAGCAAAAATCAATTTTCTTGTAGAATAAAAGTGCAAAAAATAAGTCAAATCGACAGAAACAGATAACAAAGCATACTTACGGTGCTAACTCATTTGCAGAGATTGAAGAATCTTCTATGAGTTAAATATCACTCTCTTTAAATTTATTTCTTTTTCTTTATCTTTCCAACTTCAAGTTAGTATTTATCTTTTGTACATTATTTTTAGAGAGACCCCACCACTGGAATGCTACCATTGCCTGACCGACTATGGGAACTACAACATACAAGGAAGAATGCTGATGGGTAGCAGGTGTGGGTAGATCCTTTGTCACAAGAGATTCATGTATGTGTTTTGTTCTTATATTTTTTCCTAAGTTAATGTATAGCGTGCTTTCAATTACATTACTATTCTTTAATTGTAGGGTCGCATACAAGAGGTGATACGACAACAAGAAGGCATTGAGAGTTATTCTCAAATGAGTCATGATGAGATCTTAATGACTGTTCTTGGTGAGAGATCAGGGCACATGAGAGGGAAGGGTCGTGGGGCACAACCTTCAAGGAAGAGAGCTTATTCTGAGGTTAATGACCTTACCTTGGTGATATCCTTGTGCCAGCAAATAGAAGATGTTGAGAAAAGATTTCAGGAGGAGCGAGCATGGATGGAAGCTGAGCATGCAGGAAAGCTTGAATGGATGGAAGCTAAACATGCATGGATGGAAACAGAGCTTCAAAGAATTGAAGCAGAACATACAAGGATGGAAACAGAACATGCATAATTTCAACAAAAGATGCAACAGATGGAACAAACACAAAAGAAGATGGAAGCCTTCATGGCATCCTTCCAGCAGGTATTTATTAAGTTTGCACATATTTTATTTTGAATTATTTCATGAATTAACTCTATGGCTTATGCATGTTTCTTATATATCTACATAGAGGTGACTAAAATCTATTAGTATTGGTAAAATTGAGAATTTAAAATGAATATCAAGTAAGAACACAAGTTACATGGTTGCTTTGATGGCTTATGGTCATACTGTTATGCCTCTTATAGCAAATTTATTAGTATTTGTTAAGAGTCCCTTAATGTGCCACTCTTTCTGTTTTGGTTATTGTTATATATATATAAGGAAATATAAGATAATATTTATATATGGGATATAAAAAAAACTATTGTATGTATTTCCTTTGTTGTCAAATTCTTTTCTTTCTTTTTTTTTTGTAATCTTAGTTGTCAAATATATTTCATGGAATCTGTGTAAGGGCTTTTTTAATGTGGAGGTAATAATATTGTATATTAGTGCACTTTTGACATAGGTTCTTAAATGTATAATAGGCAAATTTATGCTTAAATTTGTTGTTTTTATGGGGACAATTTTAGACTCTTGCCACCACATCAACACCTTCTCCGAGTACTGATGTAGGGACATGCAATTTTTGATAGTTTAGCTATGTAGGGGATTTATATAGTTTATGCATTGCATGTTATCTATATTTTGTTGATATACATTTGACTTTTAAGTAATGAATTGGATTGTTTGGATAATTTGTCTATGGATTATGTTACAGGTTTTGATATATTGGAATATGTTATAATTATAGGTTTAAATTTGTCTTTGTTATTAATTATATTCCAATTTCAATTATAGGTTTTAATTTGTTTATATTCCAGTTTAATTGTATTGTTATTATGTTAATTACAACGTCAATGTTAACAAAAAATATTTTGATAAGTAACAACTTTCAGTGGCAACCAATATTAATAATAAAAGCTTAAAAAAAATCCAACCTTTTAGTGCCGACAAAAGTATGCCATTTGCAATGACCCTTACAACTGGAATATAAACAAATTAAATTTTTTTGTAGTGACTTGTATGACGTCGCTGGAGATCAACTTTTAGTGGTAGCAAGAAGTGTCGCCGCCAAATCAACATTTTCAGCAACGACAACAACTTGTCGCTGAAGATCAACTTTCGGCGGTGATAGAAGGGGTCACTGCCAAATCAAATTTTCAGCAGCAACAACAACTCGCCGCTGAAGAACAACTTTTGGTGGCGGCATCTTTTGTAGGAATTGGAAACAATAATCAGCATTGGCAATGACAAATCTTTCAGCGATGAATTTTTTTGTTTTTAGTGACCACAATTGTTGCTGCCAAATGTCTATATTTGGTGGTGACCACTTTTTCGCTGCCAAAAACTTTTGATGACACTGTTTCTGGTGGTGATATGGCCACAACAAAAAGTCACCGCTAAAAACTTTTAGCGACAACTTTTCTACTTTAGGTGGTGACTTTTGTCATCGCTAAAAGTCAATTTTTTTGTAGTGACAGCAGCCATAACCAACAAAAATTGAATCTAATCAACACCAAAATCATGTTCAAAACATAATCTAAACATATATTCATTAATACCAACATCCATGCTAACATTAATTAAAATCCAAGTGGCAAATCCACCTTAACCAAGTATGAACAACCAAATGGAAAATAACGAACATCAAGATGTTCAAAATTATAATCCAACATCAAATCTAACTTTAGACCAAGGAATCAAACAAGATGAAGGAAAGTAAAAGAAAACAGAGCATGAAAAGGAAGACTCCCAAAATCCTTCAAAGTATGCCCAGAAACTCTAGCCCATAGCATCCCTAACTTGCTTCATGATGACCACAAGCCTCCTGCTGCTCCATCAAAACTTGAGCTCCTCCACAACCATGGTAGTATGCTTTAGCCATGACTAGAACAAGGGGAAGGAAAAAATGTGATGGAAGAAAGGTGGTAGAAAAGAGGAGATGAGGTTGAGAGGCAAAGGTGGACCTATGTACACGAGGGGGCCAACTGACCCCCCTCAAATTAGGATATTTACTTATAATACACCTAAGTTTTAATATTTTGACACCACTAACCCTGATATTTTTTATCTTACTAGACTCAAGTTTTAAATATATTTTGGGTCATTTAAATATATAGTCCAAATTTTTTTTTAAGATTTTATTAAGCCCAATAAATATCAAAGCCCAAATAAGAGAGATCAAGAAAGCTCAACTAATTTTTATAAAAAAAAATGTTATTTCATTTTTTAGAACCTAAATCAAAATCATACTAACCTAATCTAAACTCCAAGAAGAGCTAAAAGAGACAGAGTCAAGAGAGAGGCGAGAAAGACGCATCCACAAGGTCCCAGCTCCATGTGGTTTTCGGTTCGGTGGTGGAGAAGACTCTCAAGGGTGAAGGCACTAGAGAAAAAGCTCAACAATGAAAGACAAAGACTGAAATTGATTTCTGGTTCTTAATTGATAATGATTCATTGATTCAATGGTAGACCCAACCTCCTAGTTTCCTTTAAAGATTTAACAATTCAAAGTAATTTTCTTCTCACTTCTTCCAAGTTTTACCTTTTGTCCTTTAGTACTAATTTATTCTCCATGGCAAACTCCTCCTTTGAGCTAATTTATTTATATGCTAAACCCTTACATGGCCATACCCACACCACATGTGACACATGGATGCTTTTTTTTTTATTTTTTTGAATTGAGCATTGAATCATAATCAGTGATGCTTGTTTATAATGGGCCATTGAGTTAGAGATAGCAATTTCATTTGTCCATCCAATATAATGGGCCATTAAGTTAAAGATAGCAATTTCATTTGTCTATCCATAGTAAAACCATTTAACATTTTTACAAGCTAATATTTTGAACTCTCATAGATTTTTCTATTATATTCTTGACATTATTGATATATTTTTTATTTTCCTATGTTCTTATTTGGAAATATTTTTAGATATTTGTAGCTAAATAACTATAAATTCCTCACATTTTGAATAGAAAATGGAAATATTTTTAAAGAGGAGGTTGTCATCGAATGAACTGTTACCTTCATCAAAACTTTCTGAATTCCAACAAGTTGAGATTAATTTAGAAAAGCCAATAGACCCAGGAAGATGAATTAAAATTTTAGCATGTCATCCTAATGATCAAGATGAGATATGAAGAACATATTTACAAAAGGCACCATGTCAAACTACTTGGTATAATTGTCCCCTAAGAAAAATTTGGAGTTGTTTGAGCAGATTTAATCATTCTTGGTTTAATAAATTTGGCAATTGGTTAGAATACAATATTGAAAAAGATACAATATTTTGCTTGTGTTATTAATTTTTTAGACCTAATTTTGGAAAGTAATCAAGTGGTGATGTATTTTTTCAGAAAGACTTACAGCTTGGAACAAAAAAGATAGACTCACTTCTCATGTTGGAGGTCCTATTTGTTCTTACAACATTGCTTGAAAGAAGTGTCTAGATTTGATGAATCAAAATTAGCATATTGAAATTGCAATTTCTATGCAAAATGAACAAGTTCATGACTTATACCAAAGGTGTAACAACCCTCATTATACTATCTCAAACTTAGTCTCTAACTAACGAGGAGTACAACTAATAATGTGTGCAGGATCAGAGGAACCAGAACCAAAGAAAGGATTCAAATGAGACAAAGTTGAAAATGAAATAAAGAAGTGCCATGCCACAGTGAGGAACAGAGCTGCCACAGCGAGAAACAGAGTCGGCACGACAAGATACACAGGGATCTTTCAATTTTTTCTAGGCCGAGAGCACTCATGCCATGGCAAACTTACAAGTGCTGCAACGAGAGTCAAGAAATTTGTTTAAATCAAAATCATTTCAGTCAATCGAGTGTAAGGAAAATGAAGGGAGAAATGAGGAACAAGCTAGGGCTTCGAAGATCTGACACTTGGAGGTGATTTTTAGATTTTGGAAGCTTAATTACAAGTGGGCAAGTGATTCTTGCTCCTTCCTTTCCATTTTTCTTGGGTTTTTGAGGTGGATTTTTGGGTGTATATGTTGGGTTTTCCGGTTTTGACCAAATCCTACCGATTAAAATAGATGAAATAGGATTAATGAGATGTTATTTAATGCTAATTATGCTTGGGTAGTAGTTTTAGAAGGATTACACATGATTTGTGGTAAACAATAACACCTTGATTTAGGACCATTTTTCCATGTATTAGACTTCATTAAAGACCAATTATACTTAATTAGAAGCTTGAATCTCATAAAATTTAAAAATAGAATTTTTCATTTTCAGGGTATTGTTCAGGTGGGAAATCCCACTTTACCTGATAAATTTTTAAAAATTATAACTAATTCTATAAAAATTGTATACAAGTGATTCAAGTCTCTAAAAATAACTTAAAAGATTATCTATATGGAAAAAATATCAAAAAGAGCAATGAATTGGCCAATTTGTACAGTATATTTCGTGAAGTTTTACTATTCATATGGTTATTTTCAGAAAATCTAATTTTCTAGGCTAACTTTGAAAATTCACTATAATAAGTATACACATCCAAAATGAGTGATCTTTAGACAATTTTAAAGCCCTTTTTGTATGATTTTCAAGCATATATAACATTCATACCTCATATCACAAAATGTCTAAACAGTGTCAGGTTCACTCTATAGTAGTCAGAATAACCCTTAACATCCTAATACTTTACCAAACAAAAATTGTAAAATATTCACATGGCCATAATTCATCCTCATATCATGCCACACATTCACTAAGACCTAAAGGAACATGAAATTTTGGAGAAATATATTTAACATTATATTTACAAATTTACACAAAAGCTCTAAATTCATGGCCATTGTAAGCAATATCAAGTTAATGATCAAATTCTTTCTCCTTTCCTTTCTCTTCCTTGGTGGTCTTGCCATGATTGCTTCCTAAACATGGTTAATAGGTGGGAGGGTAAGATTTAAAGAATTTCAATAGAAAAATCCTATACATGCAACCATATCATCACAATTTGCATATAACATCATGTAAGCTTCAATACATTACATAGGCATATTAAGACATATACATTTTATAAAAATTTTGGCAGAGTTTTATTTTTAAAAATGGACATCCCGGGGCTCAAAACCCCTCATTCAACTCAGCCAATTACATAGCAATATCAGAAAATAACATTTCATTCATTTGTCATAGTGTCAAATGTAAAAAAAGCAAGTATGACAATGTGATGCAAGTTAGGAGATTTAACTACCTTATAGTACTCCCTTACTTTCCACACTGGGTACACCATTTTCAAGCCTTTCTACACTTCCTTGAATCTAGCCATATCAATATTCAAGCACTTTAGCCATTGGTTTCAAGGATTACATAATATTATACATATTAAACCAAAAATTTTCACTTAACTTTCTTTGAGTTTTTCTTGAAACCAACACTTATACTTAACTAATTGGGAGCCAAGGAATCCATTTTTGGGCTAAAAAATAAGAAATTATAACTCTAAAAATAAATCTACTCTGGCTAAAATTCATGGAAAATAGGAAGAAATTGCTATATAACACAATACATCAAACTACTTCCATATTCATGCTTTAAATGAGTATTCTAGCATTTCCCTTAAGTTTGATGGATAAAAAACTCATTTTCTTGCTAGATCCATGTTTATCTGAAACCCTAAGAGAGTGGAGAAGAAAATCTACTCCATGAACCATGCTCCAAATACTACCAACAACAAGTCTAAGATGGTAGATAGCAACTTACCTGCTTGAGCCTTCAATTCCCTTAAGATTTCTCTTCTTCCTTCTCTCTTTTCTCTCTTCTCTCCTTGTGTTTTTCTCCTCTGTTTTTCTGCTGGAAAAGAACATGTAGAATGGGTGGAAAGTGAGTGATTAAGTGGCTTAATGATGTAACTAATCATAGTTAATCACTTAACCCAACTATAGTTACTTTTTTGCCAAAAGTCACAACTTCTTGGAGAAGTTTTCTCCAAAAATTCTTGCTGCCCAACTGCCCAAAATCATGCCTAAGGATAGGTATTTGAGCGTGTCATACTGCTCAATTTTTCTTTGTTCAGATATATCTTGAACTGAGTCATTTTTAACTGTATCGATAAAACTGCTTGTTATAGTAATTTAGCATTTTTGAGTTACAGGACTATTCCAAATTTATTTTTATATTTTCTTAATTATCATGTTCCAAATGGTATCTATATGAGGCCCATATCCTATCCCGATTACCTTTTAACTATTCATGGGACCCACAATTTACTTTATCGGTATAAAGTTACTTTTGGACATTCGGCACTGATTATTACTTTATCATTAATCATTAACCCTCAGTGCCATATATCATTAGACTTCTCTCATTGAGGGCTTTGTTCTAATAGTAATTTTTTATATTTACACAATTGCCCTTGACCCAAGATTAAATTATAATTTTTGAAACTTTCGGGTCATTAGGTGTAATTTTTCCTAAGGGCTTTTCTCTTCTCATTCCCAATTTATATAAATTTTGGGACATGGATGTCATTTTTATAATTCTTAGGGGCAAAAATATAATTTTCTTATTTTTCCATGTAACTAGAAAAAATGGCCTCTTTACTCTATTTCACGCAAAATGGTATCTATCCGTTTTCACAAATTCCTTATACATTTCATATTATTATTTATTATTTCTTCTTTCATTACCTAGTATCCAATAAAATTTTGGGATATTACATAAACCCTAGGTTGGAATTGCTTGAGGGTGTATGGAATGCGAAGTGTGTGTGGTTGGTTATGATTTAAATGGTTATATAAGGTTCATTAATGTATGAAAATGTGGTTGAGACCTTGGGTTAAGCATAATTTGTTGAATTATGGAATTTAGTTAATTATGTTATATGTTAATTGAAGATATTATGGTATTATAGAGGTTGTTTGGTTGACCGGAGGAGTTCAAGTTCTGGGTTAGCAATTCGAGAAGCTTGTCGAATTGTGTATATGGTATTGACAACATAAGATAATCAGGTGTTTGTTTTGTAAGTTTAGTTGATTGTATTTATATATATATATGCATGTTTCAGTTCATACCACGATATTGTTATGTGTGTGTATAGTTTTTCTACATATCATGATATATACATAGCTAGACGATGATTACATAGTGATATATATATATGTGTGTGTGTGTGTATTGATATGGCATGATGTGATGTTGATGAACATAATAATATATGTGTACATAGCATGTTAGCATGATCATGATGATAAATATAATAATGATAATGATTAGATTGTGATATGACATTAACATAATCACCACATGGTATTGTGAGAAAAGGTGGATCAGATGGTAATGATAAGATTTGATATCATACGATATGATGATATATAATATGGTGAAACAAGGAAGGGATCCCTATCACTAAATTCTCTCTTATGGCCAGGAAAGCAAGGCGGTAGTAGACTACACCTTCCCTAAATCACCACCAATTTGTGGTAGTTCAAGGGAAGGAGAGTCGCGGTTCAAGCATTATTGTTACCTTCGACTGAGTGCACTAGTGTAAGGTGAGCTTGGTGATATCCAAAAATCAGTTTTCATTGATTGTTGGAAGGGAGTCACCTATATGAAATCTCCTGTGATGATGACAGCTCATGGTTCCATTACATTTTGCATTGCATACGTCATATGCACATTCGTGTGGATAGATGATATAGGTTGCTTGTGGTTATCCCCGGTTACTGAGACTTTGTCTCACAACCCCTCTCATGACTAACATTGCAAGCGAAGGTTCTGAAACTAGTTCAGAAAAAACAAAGGAGTCATAGTGTCTCTGATATGGGAATATTCAAGCCACGGTAGTATATTCGTATTGTCTATGTATGCATTGTGCCAAGTAGGATAGCATGTTTGTAATCTATATGATAACAATGATGTCGTGATGATGATGGATGTAGAATATTGATGATGATGAATGACATGTGATGGTAATGATGATAATGTGGTATGATTATGTACATGAATGGTTGTATGTGTGTGATGATGAGATGGACCCGGCCATGTGTGTGAATTTTAGGCATATAGCCCATTATCTGAATTTAGGGTTTAAAGGGGTCAAAACTCAAAGGAGGAGTGGTTCCTTTGAGATGAAACCTCTTTGGACAATTTAGTTGAGTCAAATAGAACCTATATGAATGGTCCTCAAGTGCCAATTTTGTTTTGGATAGCAATTGGAAGAGGTTTGTTGTGAGTTTTGGTCAAAAAATGGAAAAAACAGTGTCAGGTGTCCAAAATTTCTATACAAAAATGAATTGAAATGAAACTAATGTCTATGGATAGATCAGGATGAGATTGACTTGTAGTAATTGGAATTAGGTCAATCAGAGATCAAAGCACAAAGTTATGCTCATCAGAAATTTGCCTCGAAAACTTGAAAATTGCTTATATGGTATCAACATAGGGCACCACGGTGCCAAAAGCCAAGTAGCGGTGCCAGCCACCTCTATTTGAAAAAGAATTGGATCATGAGAGCTTCCGCACCATAGCAGCACTATTGAGGCCACAACACCGCACTCTAATTTTGCTGTTTCGGTTTTGTTTGACAAGTTTTTCAAAGTTTCAAGTGATGTGTGGGGTATATTGGAGTAGGGTGTTACATACATTTGACTGCATCGATTGATTGCATTTGTTTTCTCTTAAAGCAAGATTAGCTTTTCATGCTCATGATGAATCAATCACTTCTGCTAATCAAGGTAACTTCCTTGAACTTCTTAAGTTCTTTATTGATCACAATGAATCAATAAATAACATTGTTTTAGAAAGGGCTCCTAAAAATAATCATTTAGCTACTTCTAAAATTCAAAAGGATATTATTAATGATAATACAATAGAGACTACTAATGCCATTATCCATAACCTTGGAGATGAACATTTTTCCATTATTGTTGATAAGGCATGTGATGTATCAAATAAAGGGTAAATGGTTGCTACTTTGTGATATGTTAACAAGAAAGGAAGTATTGTTGAGCGCTTTCTTGGTATAATGCATATTAGGGATACTACTACTTTTTCATTAAAAATGGCAATTGATGAATTTTCCAAACATAATCTAAGTATATCAAGAATTTGTGAACAAGGATATGATGTTGCTAGTAGGATGTGAGGTGAATATTGTGGTCTCAAAAGTTTATTTTGAGGGAGAATTCATATGCATTTTATGTGCATTGTTTTACTCATCAATTACAACTTACATTAGTTGCCATTGCTAAGAATCATATTGAAGTTTCTTCTCTTTTCAATTTAGTGTCCACTTTATTAAATGTTGTTGGAGGTTTTTGCAAACAACTTGACATGCTTTGTGAAAAATAAATAACTAAAGTTAGAGAAGCATTGGAAAGAGGAAAAATTTCTAGTGGATGAGGCTTGAATCAAGAAATTGATCTTAAAAGGGTGTTGATACTCATTAGGCCTCACATTGTGCAACTTTAATTAATTTGATATTGATGTATTATGCTATAATTGATGTGCTTGAAATTATAGAGGAAGATGGATTAAGTACAAATCAAAGAGATGAGGCTAATGGTCTTTTGCAAATGTTAGAAACTTTTGATATTGCTTTCGCATTGCATTTGATGAAAAATGTGTTAGGCATCTCCAATGAATTGTCATAAGTATTGCAAAGGAAAGATCAAGATATTATAAATGACATGCATTTGGTTAACATCTCAAAGCATTGGCTACAAGACATAAGAGATAGTGGATGGGAGTCATTATTGAATGACGGAACTTTGTTTTGCATTATGCATGACATTGATATTCCTAATATTGAAAGATTTTTTTTTGCTTAAAGAGAGATCACGATACAAAGGTAGAGTTCTGGATGTCACGATAGAAAATTATTATCATGTTGATTATTTTATACTATTGTTGAACATCAACTTCTAGAATTTAATGTTCATTTCAATGAGACAAATATTGAATTGCTCATTTGTATGGCTTGTTTGAATCCAATCAATTTGTTCTCCACTTTTGATAAGGAAAGATTGATTGAATTTGCCAAATTTTATCCATGAGACTTTTCTTCAACTAATTTGGTGATGCTTAATAATCAACTAAAAACTTACATCATTGATATGCGTAGCAATGTTGAATTTGCATCTTTAAATGGAATTAATGATCTTGCAAAGAAGCTAGTTGATTTCAGAAAACATATTATTTATCCATTAATTTATCTTCTTTTGAAGTTAGCAATGATTTTTCCTATGGCTACAACAATTGTGGAAAGAGCATTTTCTGTTATGAATGTTGTGAAAACTTGATTACAGAATCGAATGGGAGATGGATTGATGAATGATTATTTGGTAACCCATAGTGAAAGAGATATTTTTTGTAGTATTGACAATGAGTTGATTATTCAAAGGTTTCAAAATATGTAGTCATGCAGAGAATAATTGTAAGATATGTAATATATTTCATTTTATATGAAAAAAATTATATGATTTTAGTTTATCTCCATATTATAATAGTTATTGTCATTCATCAGACAAAAATATGTCAACCCCACTGTCCCAGGTCCTACATCTACTATTGTTAAAAGGATATGGACTATGGTGGTAGAATGGTGGAAAGTATGGTGAAGATGGGTGGAGTGTAACACCTTACTCCCAAACACCTCCAGATTTGACCGAAAACTTCAAAATCCAACCAAACACAACACAAGCATCTCAAAACAACTACCTAAAACTTCAGAGCAATGAAAACAAACCAAACAACACCAGAAACTAGGCTGGGGTCACGGCCGCTACAGTACCGCCATAGCTTCGGCTCCTATTAGAACCTCACACACTATTGACTTCACTGGCGCCACGGCCTACTTTCCTAGCACTATGGCACCCCTTGCTGGTTTTCTATACCATCAAATTTCAACCCCGAAGCGAACTTCTGAAGCGCATAACTTTATGCTCCAACCTCTGATTGACCTGATTCCAACTCCTATAAGTCAATCTAGTCCTAATCTATTCATAGACACCACTTTCACCTTAATCTAACTCCGTGTAGAGATTCTGGACACCTAACACCGTTTTGACCATTTTTTGACCAAAACTCACAAGTCACAACTCTCATTTGCCACCAGAGGCAACCTAACCATTTTGGACCATTTACACAGGTACTAAACCAATTGAAATACTTGTCCAAAGAGGTTTTATCTCAAAGGAACTACTCTTCTAAAATTTGACTCCCTTGAACCCCAAAAGATAAAACAGGCGACAAGCCCTAAAATATACCAACCAAGCCCAATTCCACCTATGGGCTCACAAACACTACCATCAATCATACACATCACATATAACCCAAACTATCATCCTTATCACATTATTCTCCATACATAAACGTACATACAACATCCATCAATAACAATCCCCATTAATGCTATACATCCATTACAAAACATTTTATCCTACTTGGCACAAGATACATATCCAAATAAACATACACTACATAGACCTAGTATTCCCATATTGGATGCTATTCCCACATTTTCTCAGGACTAATGCCAGAACCATCACCTAAAATGTTAGTTCATGGGAGAGGGGTATGAGATAATGTCTTAGTAACCGGGGACAATCACACACACACACACACACACATATCTCATACAACTCATGAATGCAATGTGAAATGAATGCATGTCTCTCTTGCACACAGCTAGAACCACTGGCTATCATCATAATAGGACATTTCATATAAGTAATTTCCTTCCAACAGTCAGTGAAGACTAATTCAGGGACATCACCAAGCTTACCTCCCATTAGTGCACCTAGCCAAAGGTAACACTAATGTTCAGATTGTGACTCTCCTTCCCCTTTCCCACCACGAATTGGCAGTGATTTAGGGAAGGTGCAATCCACTGCGCATCTTTCCCTCCTGGCCATAGGAGGCGATTTAGCCACAAGAATCTCATCCTTATCCTCCCCGATCATATATCATATCATATCATTATCACCACCCAATCCACTATATATCAAATTCTCACAATGCCATGTGGTGATAATCATATCATATCATCATGTAATCATCATCATCATGTATCATAATGTCATGTAATGCCACATCATCATCATCATCTCCAATCATCATACCCTATATGTCTAGCCATGTGCATACCATGATATAAAGACAAACCATAAACACACACATATATCCATATGGTGGTATAAATGGAAACATGCATATATACATATATATACCAACATAATATACATATACCATACAAACAATACAAACACCCGGTTACCTTAGGTTGTCAATACCATACACACATGCTTCCACGAGCTTTCTTGAATGCCAACACACTTGAACCCCTTTCAATCAACCAAACAACCTTCACAATATCACAACACCATCATTAACATACAATCCAAATATCTGAAATCCACAATTCAACTACTTTAGGCCTAACACAAGGTTTTAACCCCAAATTTTTGTATTATTAGCTCCTAAAAACCATTTAAATGTCAATCAATCACATACACATTGGATTCCCAAGAGCCCTAACCAAAAACAACCTAGGGTTAAGCTCAAATTATGCATAAACCTTTCAAAACTCACACTCGAGCAACAAGAACGTCAAACCATACTCTATTAACCCGTTTTATCCATTTTAATCGACCCAAATCAAAAATCCCAACATATAACCAAAAAAAATCAAAGTTTAAACTGAAGAAAATGGAGAGAGAGGAGTAGGGATCACTTACCAACAAGAATCCAAGATCTTGAAATCCAAAAATCACTTCCCAAGGCTAGATCTCCAAACCCTAGCAGAGCTTCCTCGGTTTCTCCTCCGTTTCTTTCCTTTCTTTTTGCATCCGACTGACTAAAATGTTTTAGATTTAAACCAAAAAATTGACTCCTACCATGGCTCCAGGACAGCTCATCGCTACTTCATGCATTCAGCCAGAAACAAAGCCACTGGAATTGGCTCTCACCATGGTGGCCCAGCTTCTTGCTATAGCGTGGAGTTCATTTCTACCCCACTTGAACCTTCCTCCATCTTGTTTCCTCTGGTTCTACACACAATGCCAAAAATGATCGTCATAAGGGTTGTTATATGGAGCAAGGTGGTGGCTATGGTGAAAGCGTGGAATTGGAATTAAGGGAATGAAAATGGCCAAGAATAAGACCACGAGATGAGGAATTAGGGTTGAGAGAATGGGAATGGTCAAGAATTAAAATGGGGGACGTTGGTTTTGGGTAGATTTAGGGTAGCTTACTACCTTGAGTTGGGGTTAGAAAGTGTGGTAAAAAATGAAAGACTTAGATGAGGTCTTACAGGGAAAGTTAAGAGATAATAACCTAAGATTAAAACGGCCTAACAAACTAGAGTTAGGAGCTAATTAGGGCAGAAAGGAGACCATGGTAAAATTAACAAACTAGGGTGAAAATTGAAGATTAAATGCTAAAATAAAGGGCTAAGATCAAGTGAAGGGCAAAATAATGTTCCACCTATAAGAAGCATGAATGGTAACATGGAGCCAACCAAAAATTAGACAAATACAAAAATAGGAAATTGGAGTGATTTTCCTTGACTTGAACTTCCATTCTTACCCTATAACTTAGCCACCAAGTCTTTAAGAATTATTCCTACAAAATGAAATTAAAAATATGAAAGTAATTGCCATAAAATTAAAGAAGCATGTGGAAAATAATCTCAACCCTTAAAGCAAAATAAGAATGCAATCCAATGGTGTAAAATGCATAAGAAATTTCACGCAAAATGAGAAGAGAAAGAGAAACGAAACTAAAAATGTATGGATGGTATGAAAGTGGAGAAATAAAATAAATAGAAATGAAAAATATAAATTGCATTCTTTTAAAATATCCATGGGCCAAAATATAAAAACCAATGTCAATTTAATTAAAGGCTTGAGTAGAAAAGTGAAAAAGGAATAGAAAGAAAATGAAAAAGAAAGTAAAAATGGCAGTGAAATGAGAGAATGAGTGGAATTGACTTTTTGTTTTTATTTAATTAGAAAATATAAACCATGATTTTTTTTCAAATTAAACATAATTATTCCTACAAAATGAAGATTAATTAAGGCAACTAGAAATAGGTATAATTAATTTAAATTTAACACAATTAAAACAAGTATAAATTTGAAATTTTGAGAAAATGATAGCTAAAGACCAAAAAGATAATTACAATAAAGAATCAAAACCCAAAATTAATTCTATTTAAGGACCTAGTATGAAAAATAACCATTAAATTTAAGTATTATCTAACTAAATCCATTTTGACTATATTTTTTATTAAAAATACTAAATATGAGGATTTAAACCGTAAAAATTTGATATTACCAACCTTCCATTTACCATGTAAAATATATAGCAGAAATGGAGAAAGACTGGGGGGCTAGAGCTCCAATGCCCCTATCCTCTCCATCCTTATGGTTAGTGTGGTGTTTTTTAGTCCATCTACCATGTTTATACTCTTTGTCAACCATATCAGCAAGTGCATGACATCGTTTTGCCATCTAGGCTATATAGGAATAAATTTCCTAATGTTCACATAGACCAAGGCTTTCTGATAAGGATAGGTTTATTAGTTCAACTGGCTTCCCAAGAGGGGGGTAAATTGGGAAGTTTAGATTTTTCTGCAAAACGTGAAATATAGTAGTAATAATAGAAGTTGCTGAAAAATAGAGTATAAGATATAAAGAACACATGTAAAGTAAATCAGAAGAGGACATAGAGATTTATCCTGGTTTGGTCTACTCCTCTTAACTTATGTCCAGTCCCCAAGCCACCACTTGAAATTTCTTCACTATATCTTGTAAGATTTGAATGGGTTCTTGTAAAAACCATAGTACAACCCCAGCTCAAACTTTAAGCAAAACAAACACTTCCACTCTTCTCACTAAAGAGTAAAAGCAAATCTCTTAGTGTATCATCACACTAAGTGCTATCTACAAGTGTGTAGAAATATACAGGTTAAGATATGAAAGCTTTCTCTCAACAGAGTGGATATGAAAATTTAAGTTCAATGAATGAGGTAAACAAAGGGTAGCTAAGCTTTGAAAGAATCAGTAACCAATTCTGCAGCATTTTGGCATTTTTATGTTTTTCCTCATTTTTCAACAAATTAAATGAGGTCTTATTTATAGTTTTTAGAGCAAAACTATCTGTTGGAAATAAAGATTAGCCATTACTCTCAGAAAAATAGCCATTCACCTATCATATTAAATGCATCTGACAAAGGTTATGCAGATAACCTCCTAAGGTTATACGAATAATGGGTGACCATTGGCTCTTGTTTTCAGCGTAGACCTTTCATTATGTGGATAACCTGAGTAAGTTATGTGGATAACATTCATCCCAGAATGATTAAGTTTTAGTTCAAGACCATTTTCATGAAAACCTACTCAGTTGTTAGAATAATGTCAAGTTTTTCTCAAATTGAGTTTTTGTAAAACTTAGGTTATCAGGATAACCTCCCAAGGTTATGCGGATAACCTATTTTGCTAAAAAAGAATCATGAGTTCTGTAACATAGGTTATGTGAATAACCTCCTTAGGTTATGCAGATAACCTTTTTAACAGAGAAAAGTCCAAGGGCACTAAAACATAGGTTATGTGGATAACGTTCATAGGTTATACGGATAACCTATTTAATCGAGAAGAGTAAAAGTACTCTGTAACACATGTTATATGGATAACCTCCCTAGGTTATGTGAATAACAGGCTACACAGTACAATTGACCTTCACTGTTCACTCCCTTATGCGAATAAGGTGCCCACCTTATCAGGATAACCACCTGGACAGTCCTGATGACATGGTGCACAGCTATGTTATGCGGATAACCTTAATTTCTTTTGATGAAATCAAAGAAGGGACATTTAGAAAAGCTGAGATTGAGTCTTTATCCTCATAACTTTCACTGGTTATGCATATAAGGTAATCCTTTTCATGAAAACAAGATGAGAACACTTAGAAACAATTTTGAAAAATGAAACTTTATCATCATAAGCAAAAAACATTTTCTTGGAAACACTTAAAAATATCTTTGAAACTGAAACTTCATCTTCATATGGTAGCTCTTTTCATGAAAATCATTTTAAAATAATGAGCTAACTATTAATCATTCAAATAGATATCTCACTTAATATTGGATAAGGTAAATTTCAAAGCTTAACTACCTTCCCTTATAAACTGATTCCTAAAATATGGGAAACAATTCTTCAATCTTCAGGAAACTCCAACTTAATTCTTTATATTACTTGTGTTCCTTTGATATTGGGTTTCCAAGCTCATTGTTGTTTAGAATCATCAAAACCATTTGAATTAACATTCTCCCCCTTTTTGATGATGACCAAACAACTTAACAGTTTTTTTAGTACTTGGGTTTACATAAAGCTCCCCCTCAATATGCATGGTTTGAATAAGATCAGATAATGCAGTGCATATATTTTCTGAGCAAAGTAAATCAAGGATACATAGACGTCACAAAAGGGAATTCATTGTATTATAAGCAGTTATTACAACAAAGAAGGATTACATATATAATTAGCAACAAAAACCCAACAAAAGAAAACACACAAATATAAAAACACAACTACAGCAAGTCTAATTAAGTTTCTTTCTTTGAAAGGGTAGACTTTTTCTTTTTCTTAGTTTTCTTCTTTTTCTTCTTCTTCTCTTTTTCCTCTTCTCTTCTTCTCCCTTTTCTTTTTCTTCTTTCTCTTTATCTTCTTTCTCCCCCTTTTTGTCATCAGCAACTGGGGAGTATTTAACTGCTTCTGCATCAAGCCGAGGAATCTCTTGATCCATCTGGGCTTTCCTTTCCCTGATCAGTTGAAGTCTCTCATCTAGGGACAAAGGGAATATAGAAGAAAGAGCTGGAAAAGTGGACACTGGGATAGGCTAAAGTGGCACATCAGTAGGAACAGGAGGCACAGAAGGAAACGCAGGGATAAAGGGAATTTCTGGCATCACAAGAGGTGGTGAAACAGAAGGATGAAGAGCTGGAGAGGGATCAGGGTCTGAGGGAATGAATATCAGTTCTTGTACAGTTATCTCAACTAGATAGCCAATGCCCTCAAAAGAAATTGGGTCAGGTGGAGGAGGAAGGAGAGCATTAAGCTCTTGTTTATGGTGTTGGAGATAAATTTGGCGAATAAAGTCTCCTTCAAGCACAAGAACTAAGGCTCTATCCTGATCCTTGTCACTTTCCACTTTCTAATCAGATTCCTTTTCCTCAAGTCCATAATCCAAGTTAGGACCTAGATCCTCTAATAAAGCAAGAGACTTAGAGGTGGAAGGAATAGCTACATCAGCTAGTAGAGACTTTGCAGAAGTCTTAGGAAAAGCAGTAGGTGCAGTGAATATAGGAGGAGGTGGTTGGATTGGAGAAAAGAAAGGCTAAGAAATACCGAATGCTAATTGCTCACGCAGAAATTTCACTTCTTGAGAAAGATTTTCAAGTTTGGTTTCAAATTTCTCTTGCATCTCAGCAATGAAATACCCAAGATTGATGATATCTTCTCTGTGTTCTTTCCTAATGCCCATGGCTATCAGGAATAGGTTCTAATACAGTATAGGAAAGTCAGAGGGTGTAGGCAGATTTGTGGCTGAGATTTCATCAGGTTTGCTTAGTATAGGAGTAAGGGTATAAGGTTCAGGATGCAAAGGTTGATGTGGTTCAGTAGGTGTGGAGGGAAAGGAATTGGAATCACCATCTGTAAGACTATTTGTAGCATCTGTTGATTCAGAACCTGCTTCACCTTCTCTAGTATCCCTTTTCTTTTCAACCCATCTGCCATTTGCCAGACTCATCCCCATCTTCTGTAATGCTTTCTCATTGAACTCTTCTGGAAGTAATGCAGGGCCTCTCTCAATATACAGAATATTGTGAAACTTCAGGATTCAAGTGATGAGATGCCTATATGGCAACTGTAAGTCCTGCCTACAAGTTCTTGCCTTCCACATTCTCTACAGGATGATGTCAACTATGTTGAATCAAGAGTTTTGATGATTCCAAAGTAACATCCAAGAGCTTTGATTGAAGATATCAAAGGAGATCAAAGTATTTCAAGTGAAGAATCTCTGAGTAAGCTCCAGAAACAGAGCATACTCGTTGTACTGTGGCATTAGCAAGAAGCCCGTTGAATTCTTACTGTATAGTGGAAAAATCTCAAGAGTTGTCTTGGGACTGGATGTAGGTCAAGTGGATAGACCGAACCAGGATAAATTACTGAGTCTTCTACTCCCTATCTTTACTTTTCAGCTTGCTCTGTTTTATACGTTGCTTCTATTACACTGTGCTATCTTCACCCATTTCACTTTGTGCAGAAAAATTTCAATCTTCCCAATTCACCCCCCTCTTGGGAAGTCAGCCTTGCTAACAAACTACATTTACTAGTTTTCCCTTTATCAGTAGCACAATGACTTGGAATTCTCCCCTTGACAGATAGTTATAGCCTCTGCTCTTGTTGAAGAACATACATGAAACAATGTAATGGAGGACATTGTTCTTAACACACAGATAAGTTGGAGCTATCTACCCCTTAGAAGGCACTTTTTGTCTTTGCCTGAGCAAATTAGATACAATTGTGCTCCATTTGTAGTTTTCTTCCCCTCCAATGTATTCACCAATAGTTTCATTTTCAGGGGGATACTTTGAAGTATCAATGTTCACTCCTATTCCTCCAATAGGCAGGTTCAGAATTTTAGAGAGTAGATCAGGGTGCAGTGCTATCCATCTTTTCCTTGGCCTCACCTCAAGTACTTTTGTTTCATCATATTCTTCCTTTAATTCTATTATCCCTCTATAGTTTTCTAGCTGCCCAGCAGATTCAAACTTATTCCTCATAAGAAATACTTCTCATTTGACAAAATGAGGCTTGACTACCTTACGTTTCTTAAAGTCAGCCTTATATGACTCCTTCAATATCCTTATGCTAAGAAGCTCATCTGTAATTAAAGCTTGCTTAGACTCAATAGTAGATAAACTTATGTGAGTGTTAGTTTGAGGCTCAAATTCTGGGACTTCCTTTGGTTTTGGTGTTTTGGGCTTCTTTGTAAGAATACTCGATCCAGCTTCAGCTTTTCTTTTCCCTTGGTTTGGTGATTTTGTTGCATATTTTGGACTTTATGTTACGCTATGGTTGTTCCCCTTGGTCTCCTCCCTTAATCTTAGCCATAGCAGTGATCCCAAATGATTTGGAATGGTGAAAGAGGTTTAAAATAGGCCGAAAAATAGTTTGAATTCAAGAAATAGAATGGAACTTAGGACATTTTGGAAAGCTTAAGGAGTACAAATGGAGATTTTTAGGATAGGGCTAGGTTTTCTGCACAAGAAACTACTGAAAATGAAAGATTCCTATATATAGTCTCAAGGTTATGCACATAACGTATAGGGCTTATGCGAATAGCGAGCTTCATAGAGTATATGTAGAGCATTGTTTGCTTGGGTTATGCGGATAAGGTCTTTAGGTTGTCCGCATAACCAAGTTGAGACAAAAGGGAGAAGAGAAGAGTTATCCAGACAAGCACCCCATGTTATCATGAAAAGGAGTTTCACAAAAGGCACATAGAGAATTGGCAAACAATATGTTATCCAGATAAGCTAGCTACCTTATGTGAATAACGTTCTTACTTTGAAAACCTTTTCTCTGGATGTAACATTATGTAGATAGGGTAGGCAGGTTATCCTGAAATCGAATTTCATAATAAACATATAATGAAGCAAACAAGGCAGGTTATGTGCATAAGGTGATGACCATCAACCCACTCCATGCCCATCCCATCATGGTCATCTTCTCTCTCTTATTAGGCTTGCTAATTTATTTTTCATGAGTGGGGTAAAGTTTCACCTAAGGGCTTATTTGGTAAAAGATGAGAATAAGAAAGAGAAAAGGAATAGGATAAGGAAAGAGAAAGGAGAGACATCCCCTCTCTCATTTTTATGAAAAGCCTCATACCTTATCCGAATAACCTCAAACACAGAGGCTAAGCATATCGGAAAAGTAATTCATTTTGAGCATAAGACTATGGTGTTATGTGAACAAGCATATTTGAAAAACTCAAACATTTACTGTCACACCTGAAAATGCGATGCGGATGGCGCGAAAATGAAAAAAAAAAGAGAAATCGACTTTCACGACGGAAGCCAATTCAATAGAAGTCGCCACCAAAGTTTTAAGGAAAATTTTGGAAAATTGAAAGAAAAAGGAAAAAGATGGTCTGCAAATCAAAGTTAAGTTTGAGAGTACGATTGTGAGTGGGAAAAGTGTTAAGTACCCCAACAACACCCGTTCCTAAAAACAGTTATCCTAAGTTAATCATGCAATTTTTATGGCTTTTAAAAAATTTATTTTGATTGCCCTTTAATCATTCACATGCAAAAATAAATAAAAAAAATAAAAATAAAGAAAATAAAATGAAAATATGAGCAGTTGGGAAAAATAAGAGGAAAATATTATTTATTTACAAGGGCAAACTTGACTCAGAATCAAAGTCTGGGGCGTACGTACCCTACGGTAGGGATCAAAGTCAACGTAGTTCGGAGTAAAAATGCATGTCACTAGGTTGATATTTTTTTATCATATATATTTTTTGAACAGAGAAGTTCATGGAAAATAATTTATCTTTCCACAAAGAAAATAATTTTTGAAGTTGGTTGGTGTGTTTTAATTTGTAAAAGATAGATTAATTTCGATTATCTTCTCTTATCACTCATTTTTTTTATTTTTCATTTTTCATTTTCATTTTTTGTAAAGAAAATCAATTCTAAAAAAAAAAGAGAGTATATTTTTTTTCTTAATGTAGAAGATATGATTAAAATTATATGTGACCTTGAACATTTTTATTGTTAATTTGAGAAGAAAAATTTGAAAAGAATTTTATTTTTACACAGTAAAATCAATTAACTCATGTGATGACTTTATCACTCACAATCTGCTCATTGATACTTAAATATTCACCGTGATGTCACTCATGGCAGATAGGCGTAATGAATAAAAAAGGTTTGAAGTGAAACTGATGATTTGAATAAATTATTTTTGCTTCTTTTTTTATTTACGAAATAAATAAGACCCTCTTAACACATATCTATTTATTTAAAAGAAAGTTATTAAAAAAATTGAAAATATGATTACTGTATGTATTTTCAAGGAGAAATAATTAGTATATGTGATGAATTTATCACTCACAAATTGCTTATCAATACCTAAATACATACGGTGTTACCACTCGAGGCAGATGTGTGAAAAGATAAAAACTTGGAGGAAAATGAATAATTTTTGTTTTTATTTCCTTATTTCAAATTATGAAAAGAAAAATACAATTAGAGAATCCCCTCTTTTTTAACCTTATAATTTTTGTTTAAATTATTTTTATTTCCTTATTTGAAATTATGAGATGAAAAATGCAATCAAAAAAATCCCCTTTTTATTATTATTATATTTTTTATTAGAAAAAGGAATTTAAGATAAAATTGCTACCTTGATATTTTTTCTTTTTATTTTTTTATTTTTTATTATTTGTATCTTCTTATTTTAGATTGTGAAAATGGAAAAAAGCAATTAAACTTTTCTCTTTTTTTCTTTTAAGCTTGAAATAGTATTCAAAAAGAATTTAAGTTAGAACTGTTACATGTATTCTTATTTTCCAAAATCAACTTCAAAATAAAACCAAACAGTGCATAAGGTGACTTTATCACTCACAACCCGCTAATTAACACCTAAATGCCTACGATGTTGTCACTCGGAGTACAAAGGCATAAAAAGGACTTAATGGATAAAATTGGGGAAAATAAATAATTTAATTTTTTATTTTGCATAAATCATTTTTATTTCCTTGTTTATTACATGACCACGATAACTCATTTTCATTCTAAAATAAAAGCAATAAAAGGAATTTAAAATATGACTATTATATATATATTATTTATTATTTTTTTAAAATAAAATATGAAAATAACTTTACAAAATAAAATCAACTAGCGTGTATGGTGATTTTATCATTAACAATTTGCTAATTGATATTTAAATGCTCACGACATCACTACTCAGAGCATAAAGATAAAAAAGAAAAAACTTGAAATAGAGAGCTTTCATTTCAATCATTTATTTTATTTTCATTTTTTTTAAATTAAGACATAGCCAATACGGATACCATAGCAACTCCTCATTCACAGTAGCCTTGACCGACACTATATATCCATAGAGACTTAGTCCCTCAAAGAGAACTCTAAGGGCGAAGCCAAAGATCATTTACTAAAAAAAAAAACATTTTTGAAGAGTAATTATATTAAGTATGAAAATTCACGTTCTTCAACTTCTGAATAAAATGTTTTAGAATAAGAGTAGCAAAATTAGCAATTATCTACACCCTCCTGATTCAATAAGCCATGAAGCCCGACTTAAGTTGTGAAGCTTCTCTAAATGATATGGAAAACTATGCCCTGGGTGCAAGAGGTGTTGGAATTTCAAACAGAAGATAGAGTCTTGACCCACCCTGACCCAAAGAAAAACAACACTCATTCTTGAATATATATTCCCAAAACCAAAGCGTATGATCTCCAGAGTAATAAGAAGCTGCAGAGCAAACCCAAAGTGATAAGAAATGCATAGCACCACTTAAGCTCAAGAAGCCATGATTGGATGCTTGTGGAATAAGATGAAGACTCACTAATGATGGCAAGATTAGGCCTCTTACAGTGAAAATTTCAAGGTATTGATCAAGGAAATTCAAACCCCAGAAATATGAGACCAAAGGGGTGCATACAAGTTTGATAAAATATACCTAAAGCTCAATTGTCCAGAATCACTACACATATTTTTCACAATGAGTTAGCCCTATTGTTAGTCATTATGCACAATCAGATTGCTCATATATAATCCTTCATGATATTAATCCCCATTACAGCAGCATAATCGAATCTTTTTTCTTTTAAAATGACAGCATTAAACTAGTCATCAAATAAGACATTGACCAAGCCCTATTTCAAATCCCGAATACAAGGCCTACATTCATTACAAGGGAGGAGCAACCATCCCAATATCACTTAAACAAGCAAGCCATAGTAGGAATAGACTCTCTCAAATAAAGGATGAAAATATCATTTCATGTAAATCAGAGTACAGAGCATATAAAAAACCAATTCCTAGCAAGAACAGATAAAGGATGAAAATATCAACTTTTTGAAAATAACAGCATCAAACCTTTGCTACTTTCAACATACAAACTAATCATCAAATCAAACATCGACCAAGCCCTTTCTCAACTTTAGAATACAAAGTCTATGGTCATTACAAGGGAGGAGTAGACATCCCAATATCACTTGAGCAAGCAAGCCGTGCCAGGAACAACTTGAACATATGCTTGGAATCTAGCGAAGTAACAACATGAACCCATACACGAGCAACGGCCAGGTGAGAAAGGAAAAAAAAATGAAGATAAAGTAGAGTAATTCAAACCTACTGTAGAAGAAAGTCTTCAATAGTTTCGCCTTCCTTTTATTCCTTTCCCCTCTAGCTTTCCTCTATTCCTTCCTCTTTTCTCAATCTCCAAATTCCTCTCGAGCAACCTCCTGGAGATTTTCGGCCTTCTCTGCTGTCTCCCGTAACTTCTCCTCAGTTTTTCCCCCACTCCTTAAAGATTTATCGGCTTCTTTTATAGAGTTCTCGCAAGTGAAAGAGTCAAAGCTTCCTAACCGTGTGACTGCTTTCTACAATTTTTTTAGTCCTGCTTTCATGTGCCACCCCCCTCTTTCTCTGTTCTGGATGCTTGCAACCATGCCAGCCACCTTTGCCCCTTTCTGCCCTGCTATGGCAGGTATAGTGAGTAGGATGAGTTCTTTTTCGGTCTCCTGGCCTTTTCTGGCTCAGCCTTTCATGCTGTGCCAGTTTCTCATTCCTGTGCATGGCTCCCTCTGACTTCGTACACATTCTTTGCTCTGCTCTTCTCTCTCCCACTTTCTCTGGTTTTCTCTACTCAAGCACGGCTCCCTCTGGCTTTTTTCATCGGCTTCTTTGGTCAACACCTTTGCCTCTCACCCATAGCTCCCTCAGTCTTTTCCATGCCTGTATACAAACTCACTCTCTCAAGCTCTCTCTCTGGTCTTCTCTGCTTTCTTCATTTGGACTCCCTCTGTTTATCACTCTCACGCCAGTGTCAGACTTCGTGGCTCCCTCTATTCTCTTTTCTTTCCAGTCTTCATGCACCTTGAGCCCTAACTAGGGCTCAAGGTGATTATGGGCTTGAGATGTTAGGCGTTAGCATTTCAAGCACAACATTGTAAACCACTCCCCACTTCCTTTTTTTTGGTTCTTTTTGAAGTTTTTTTTAACTTTGAATTTCGGTTAAATTTTTTTTTTTAAATTAGTTTTTTTATTTTGATTTTGATTTTTATATTGTTTTATTATTATTTTTTAATGTTTTTGTTGTTTGTTTGTTTTCTTTCAAGATCCCATAAAAAAATTATAATTAATTAAAAGGAAATTGAAGTTCTTTTAATTTTATTTTTCACCTAGACAAAATACGGTATTCACACTTACAGATAGTTGTGTTATCCCCATAAGCCTTTTTCTTTTCATCATAACTTCATTTCAACGTGCAGAGTACTTCATTTTATCAGATTTTTATTATTTCAAATTAAGAAGTACCTGCAAAACAAATTTCTAGATACTCCGATGTTTAAGTTAGCATTATTATCAGCTAAATCATAAGCTTAAGAGAGATTTCAGAAAATACTTATAACTCATTGGGATTTACCATTCCCAATTCTCTTCTAATTTACCATGTCTATCTTCTACAAATGGCTTTTTCAGAATGTCTGGAAGTTGATCTTCAATAGGGACAAACTCCAACTTGACATCCCATTTCAAAAGGTGATCTCTTATAAAGTGATGTCTTACTCCAATGTGTTTTGTCCTTGAATGCATGTCAAGATTCTTTGTGATATTGATTGCACTTTGATTATCACATCTTATTGGGATTTCCTTCATTTCAATCTCAAAATCTTCCAGCTACTACTTCATCTAAAGAACTTGTGCATAACAACTACCTACTGCAATATACTCGGCTTCTACTGTGGCTAGAGCTTTACTATTTTGCTTTTTGCTGAACCATGACACTAGAGACCCTCTAAGAACTAGCAAGTTCCACTTGTGCTCTTTCTATCAATTTTTGATCCATCAAAGTCAACATATGTATAACTTATAAGCTCTTCTCCATTGCCTTTTGGATACCAAAGTCTCGTATGCGATGTTCCCAGCAAATATCTAAAAATCCTTTTTACAATTGTTGCATCGGACTCTTTAGGACATGATTAGAACCTAGCACACATGCAAACACTAAATATGATGTTAGGCCTGCTTGCAGCCAAATACAACAAGGAACCAATTATTCTCCTATATTGAGTTATATCAAAGAGTTTTCCTTCTTTATCTATGTCAAGCTTAGTTGCAGAGGCCATACAAGTTCCCATAGGTTTTACATGCTCCATTCCAAACTTCTTCAGCAGCTCCTTGAGATACTTTGATTGGTTGAGAAAGATGTCATCGTTACATTGTTTGATTTGCAATCTAAGGAAGAAATTTAGCTCACTCATTGTTGACATCTAAAATTCACTCTGCATTAGCTTAGAAAAGTTCTTGCACAAAAATTCATCAGTAGCACCGAATATAATGTCATCAACATAAATTTGTACAATAAGTATATCTTTATTTTCTCTTTTAGTAAATAAGGTTCTATCAACTTTTCCCTATTAAAACCCTTTTTAATCAGAAAGTTACTCAGCCTCTCATACCATGCTCTAGGAGCCTGTTTTAAGCCATATAAGGCTTTCTTTAGTTTATATACATGATTTGGTTTAGTTGAGTCCTCAAAATCTGGAGGTTGATCAACATAAACTTCTTTCATTACATACCCATTCAAAAAAGCACTTTTCAGATCCATTTGATACAACACAATTCTTTTATGCAAGCATAGGCTAAGAGAATCTTTATTGCCTCCAATCTTGCAACTAAGGCAAAGGTTTCATCATAATCAAAATCTTCCTCCTGATTATATCCTTTAGCCACTAGTCTAGCTTTATTCCTTATTATTGTTTCAGATTCATCAAGTTTATTCTTAAAAACCCATTTAGTTCCAATAATAGAATGATTCATGGGCTTAGGCATTAAATCCCAAACCTGACTTCTTTCAAAGTGATTAAGTCCTTCTTGCATAGCTAGAATCCAATATTCATTTGTGAAAGCCTCTTCAGTACATTTAGGTTCAATTTGAGAAATAAATGCACAATTATTCACTTGATCCCTAAGTTGTTTTCTGGTTTTAACTTTCTCTTGAACATCCCCAATAACTTGATCAATTAAATGATTCCTTTGATATCTCCATGCGCTAGGGAGTTCTTGAGACACTTCTTCATTGATTTCACATTCATTATCTTTTTTCCTGAATATCTTCCTTTACATCAGCAAATTTAGATATCTTGAGAGGTTCAATTTTATTTTCTTCAGAAACATTCAAATTCTTAATGCTGGAAATTAGATCATCCTCATCTTTAGCATGCTTAAACACAATTTCATTTTCAAGAAAAACCACATGCACAGATTCTTCTATAGTTTCAGTCTTTTTATTGAAAACTCTATAAGCTTTACTCCCGTTTAAGTAACTAAGAAATATACCTTCATCAGATTTGGCATCAAACTTACCCAAATTCTCCTTGTTATTGTTGTGGACATAGCAAGTGCATCCAAAGACATAAAGATGAGAAAGATTGGGCTTCTTTCCCTTGCACAATTCGTATGGAGTCTTGCCTAGTATAGGTCTGATGTATGCTCTATTCATCAAGTAACATGTTATGCTCACTGCATCAGCCCATAATTGCTTAGGCAGCCCCTTTTCATTTAGCATAGCACGAGCCATTTCCTCTAGTACTCTATTTTTTTCTCTCACAACTCCATTTTGTTGAGGTGTTCTTGGTGTTAAGAAGTTGTGCTCTACTCCATTCTCATTTCAGTAATCAGCAAATTTGGCATTTTCAAATTCTCTACCATGATCTATTCTAATACATACAATAGAATAACTTTTCTCATTTTGGATTTTCTTAGCTAAGATCAGAAAAGCATCATATATTTCATCTTTAGAGGGAAGAAATATTGTCCAGGTAAATCTAAAGTAATCATCTACCACAACAAGTACATACAAGTTACCACCGATACTCTTAGTACGATTGAACCTATTAAATCTATGTAAAGCAATTGCAGGGGTCTGGTTATAGAAACAATGTTTTTGGTTTTGAATGAGGACTTTGTTTGTTTTCCTTTAAGGAAAGCATCACATTCTCCATCCTTTTCAAACTTAATGATGGGTAATCTAAGAACAAGTTCATTTTTAATGAGTTTGTTTAATTGATGCATTCTAACATGTGCCAGTCTCCTATGTCATAGCCAACTATCATCATTTTCACTTATTAAACATATTTAGTTTACGATAGATAATTCATCTAAATCAATAGTGTAACAGTTACCGTCTCTTTCTGCCTTGAGAATAACTTTACAATCACTCTTTCTGATGACTAGGCAGTAGTTGGAATCAAACAGAACCCAGTTGCCTCTATCACAGTTTTGACTTACACTCAACAGATTGTGATTCAGCCCTATCATGAGTAGAACTTCTTCAATTGATGTTTCTGGGTTTCTTCCAACAATTCCAATCCCAACTATCTTGCCAGACTGGTCACCACCAAAAGTAACCTTTCCTCATTTCTTATCTCTCAGTATAATAAATTTTTCTTTATCTCCAGTCATGTGTCTTGAACAGGAACTGTCCATATACCATTTGTTGCTTTTCTTTGCCTTGAAAGACACCTGCAAAACAAATTTCAGTTTTTTCTTTTAGGTATCCATATTTACTTAGGTCCTTTCTTATTAGCAGAAGAATTCTTGGGAACCAATTTCATTCCATTGACATTTCCTTCCTTCCTGTATATACAGGTGGAGAATATGTGACCCTTCTTGTTACAAAAGTGGCAAGTGGAGAAAGGGCTAAAGGAAAGAGATGCATGTCTAAAATAATGACAATAGTATCTATCGCTTTGCTTTCTAGGGGCTGGAAATGACTCTATGTTCTGAGCTAGTTTAATGTTATTAGTATGCACAAAGTTTCTCAGGTAAAGGTTCTATTTCTTATTTTTCAATTTATCTTTGACCGCACATAGGTCATATCCTAAACCAGTTTTGTTTTGACTTACAACCTGGTTTCCCAGTAATACTTTTAGCATGTCCTCACCTCTAGTATGTTTAGTTAGAGTCTTGTGGAGATAAGTATTCTTATCTCTCAGCTCAATATATGAGACACAGACAGAACTGATAGAAGAAGAAGAAAACTGTGAAGCAGTGCAAAATGTATGAAATTCATTTTCAAGCTTGTATATTTTCTTTTTAGCTTGACTTAACTGTTTAAATACTTTGACAAACTTAGCCATCAGTTCATTAAATGTATAATGTAGTTCATTGTAGAAAGGTTTAGAGTCATTTACCTTAGAGTCGTTGTCACTGTTTGGGTTTTCATTCTTCCCATTCTCTGCAATCTCTTGAGCCATTAGGCATAGATTGGCAATTTCACCATCTTCTGCTGCTTCTTCTTCATTTAAACTATCTCTCCAGATGGAAAATATGAAGGCTTTCTTCTTTTTCCTTTTATCAGCCTTCTTGTCATTTCCTGGTCTCTTGCTCAGCAAAGGGTATTCCCATTTGATATGTCTAGGTTTCTTGCATTCATAGCATATGATGGTTGTTCTCTTCCTTGCTACTAGTGGCTCCATCTTTCTTTGCAAATCTTCTAAATTTCTTCTTTCCATACATTTTACCAAATCTTCTCACAAGCATAGCCATTGTCTCTTCATCTAGTTCAACTTCTTCTTCAGAATCATCACCATCTTCTGACTCTACTTTGAGGGCCAGGCTTTTTTTCTTCTTATCAGAAGATGAAGATTCTTTGAGGGCTTTTAGTTTCCCTTCATATTCTTCAAGGCTTCGAAAGAAGGCTATGACAGATGTCATTGATTCCTCTTTAGCTTCTTCTATTGCCGTCACCTTTGATTGCCACTCAATGGGCAAGGCTCTGAGAATTTTTTTGACTTTCTCAGACTGAGTGTATTCCTTCCCAAGACCCTTCAGCTAATTCACAATGAAAGTGAATCTCTTCTGCAGATCCTTGATATTTTCACCCTCCTTCATCTTGAAGCTTTCATATTCTCCAATGCACAAGTTCAATTTATTTTCTCTTACCCCAGCTGTTCCTTAATGAGCAATCTCCAAGGTATCCCATATACCTTTGGCTGTTGTACATTAAGATATCCTATAGAATTCATCTTGGTTAAGGGTACTGACCAGGTAATGCTTAGCTTTATAGTTGGGAAGAACTCTTCTCTTATCCTCCTCGTTCCATTCCTCTTTAGGTTTCTCTCTGTACTTCCTGTTATCTTGCAATTTTATTAGGATGAAGTCTTCCTTCTAGATGACTGACCAAATATCCAAGTCAATGGATTGAAAATAAATTTGCATCCTTATCTTTTAGCATCCATAATGTTCTCCACTGAAGCCAAAAGATCTGTTGGTGTTGTTTCCCTCTGGAAGAATGCCTTTACCAAACCCAACCATGTAATCTCCCGAATTGTTAGATCCTTCAACTGGAAGTCTGGGCTCTGACACTACTTGTTAGTTTAACTAGATTCCCAAAAGGGGGTGAATCGGGAAGTTTAGATTTTTCTGCAAAACATGAAATATAGTAGTAATAATAGAAGTTGCTGAAAAATAGAGTATAAGATATAAAGAGCACTTGTAAAGTAAATGAAAAGAAGACAAAGAGATTTATCCTAGTTCAGTCTACTTCTCTTGACCAACGTTTAGTCCCCAAGCCACCACTTGAGATTTCTTCACTATATCTTGCAAGTTTTGAATTGGTTCTTGCAAAAACTGCAGTACAACCCTAACTCGAACTTTTAGCAGAACAAATACTTCCACTCTTCTCACTCAAAAGTAAAAGTAAATCTCTTAGTGTATCCTCACACTAAGTGCTATCTACAAGTATGTAGAAATATACAGGTCAAGATATGAAAACTCTCTCTCAACAAAGTAGATAGCTAAACAAATAGTAGGTAAGCTTTGAAAGAATCAATAATCAATTCTGCAGCGTTTTGGTGTTTTTATGTTTTTCCTCATTTTTCAACAAATTAAATGAGGTTCTATTTATAGTTTTTAGAGCAAAACTATCTACTAGAAACAAAGATTAGCCGTTACTCTAAGAAAAATAGCTATTCACCAACTGCATTAAATGCATCTAACAAAAGTTATGCGTATAATCTCCTTAGGTTATGTGAATAACAGGTGATCGTTGCCACTTGTTTTCAATGTAGACTTTTCGTTATGCAGATAACTTAGGTAAGTTATGTGGATAACATTCATCCCAAAATGACTAAGTTTTAGCTCAAGACCATTTTCATGAAAACCTACTCAGTTGTTAGGATAATGTCAAGTTTTTCTCAAACCGAGTTTTTGTAAAACTTAGGTTATCAGGATAACTTCCCAAGGTTATGCGGATAACCTTTTTAACAGAGAAAAGTCCAAGAGCATTGAAACATAGGTTATGCGGATAACATTCATATGTTACGTGGATAACCTATTTAACCGAGAAGAGTCAAAGTACTCTATAACATACGTTATGCAGATAACCTCCCTGGGTTATGCGAACAACGGGCTGCACAGTACAATTGACCTTCACTGTTCACTCCCTTACGCGAATAAGGTGCCCACCTTATCAGGATAACCACCTGGACAGTCCTAAGGACATGGTGCACAGCTATGTTATACGGATAACCTCAATCCCTTTCCATGAAATCGACGATGGGACGTTTAGAAAAGCTGAGATTGAGTCGTTATCCTCATAACTTTCACTGGTTATGCGTATAAGGTAATCCTTTTCATGAAAACAAGATGAGAACACTTAGAAACAATTTTAAAAAGGAAACTTTATCATCATAAGCCAAAAACATTTTCCTAAAAACACTTAAAAACATCTTTGAAAATGAAACTTCATCTTGATATGGTAGCTCTTTTCATGAAAATCTTTTTAAAATAATAAGCTAACTATTAATCATTCAAATAGATATCTCACTTAATAAAACCTCATCTTCATATTGGATGAGGTAAATTTCAAAGCTTAACTACCTTCCTTTATAAATATATTCCTAAAATATAGGAAACAATTCTTCAATCTTTAGGAAACTCCAACTTCGTTCTTCATATTACTTGTGTTCCTTTGACATTAGGTTTCCAAGCTCATTGTTATTTAGAATCATCAAAACCATCTAAATTAAGAAGGTTTATATCAACCAATATAAGAGCTCCTAAAGGTGAGACAAAGAACTTCCTATAAAGATAGTTTTACATCAAGGATTTTCCTTCAATCCATACTTATTTGATTTAGTTTTGGATGTTCTAACAGAATATATACAAAAGGAAATTCCAAAGTTTATACTCTTCATGGATGATATAGTCTTAATTAAGAATTCAAGAAAAGAGGCCAACTCTAAACTTGAGTTATGAAGACACACTTTGAAATCAAAAGGTTTCCGCTTAAGCAGAAGTAAGACAGAATATATGCATTGCAAATTTTACAAAAGGCCAGTTAGAAATGATTTAGAGGTAAAAATTGGATAGCAAATCATTCAAGAAGTGTCAAAGTTCAGATATTTTGGGTCAATTTTACAAAGTGATAGTGAAATTGATGGGGATATTATACATAAGATACAAGCTAGATGGTTAAAATAGACAAAAGCATTAGGAGTTATTTGTGACCACAAGGTACCTACTAAGCTTACAAGGAAATTTTATTGAACAGCTATAAGGCCAGCGATACTATATGATAGTGAATGTTGGGCTTTGAAAGGACAACAAGAGCATAAGATAGGAGTAGCAGTGATAAAAATATTGAGATGAATGTGTGGTCATACAAAATTGATAAGATACGAAATGATTGTATACGAAGGAAATTTTCGGAATAGCACCTATCGAGAGGAAAATGGTGAAAAATCATTTAAGATAATTTGGGCACATACAAAGAAGAGAGCAAGAGGAGCCAATGAGGAGAGTTGATTAAACGACTTGAAACCCTATCAAAAGGGGTAGAGAAAGTACAAAAAAAACATTAAGAGAAATTATAAGAAATGACATCTTGATAAATGATTTATCTAATGAAATAATATTTAATAGAACTCATTAGCGTCATATGATCCATGTAACTGACCTCACATTAGTAGGATAAGGTTAATCTTGTTGTTATTGTTTATAAAGACCAGGAGTAACACTCTAATGGCAACAAAGTATGAGGACAAACTAAAAAAAAAAATTAAAGTATAAGGACTAAATTCAAAATTCATATAAAGTATAAGAACTAAATATTTAATTTTCCCAGAAAACATAGTTGAGTGTGAACAAATTGGGGGGAGTTATTAATTGGACCGATATAAAGAATTTACTATAAATTGAAATCTACTACACATTTAATTATTCTAAAAGACCAAATATTTTTGAATAAGATAAAAAACTAAGATTACCAAAATGTCCTTATCAAAGCTTCCCTCCTCCACCCTTACTATTATTGGCACAGACTGGGCCGTCAGTCAACATTCACTAATAGCAGGTCAATGATCATCGATGGCCAATCAATGGTAGTCTACGGTCACCAGTTATATGTCCATGACTGCTAACAACAAATGGTTTGCAACTTCCTTTCTAGAATTTGCAACTTGTACTCTAATTCTACAACTCAATTTTCAAATCTGTATTATGAATCATTCTAATGTGGTTTGCAAACTCTTTTCTAGAATTTCTTACATAGTTACACAAAATTTACAACTCAGTTTTCAAATTTTTATTATGAATTATTCTAGTGTCTTACAACTTCTTTTCCAAAATTTGCAACTTGATTACTTAAAATTTAGAACTTGATTTCCAAAATTTTGCAATGAAAGAATATAGTAATTTGCAATTTTTTCCCAAAATTTGCAATGGCTTACTATGAATCTAGAACTGGATTTTTAAATTTTTACTATGAATTATTCTAATGAGGTTTGCAAATTATTTTCTATATTTTTCAACTTGTTTACTTTAAATTTGCAATTACTAAATCGAATTATTTCATAATAAAACCTTGTGTTCAAAGTTGCAAGTGTAAAATGAATATGTTACAAATTCAAAGTAATGAAGTTGCAAATTCTAAAAAAAAAAAGTTACAAACCATTGAAATAATCTATAGTAAAAATTTAGAAATTGAGTAGTAAATTTAGAGTAATCGAATTGCAAATTTTAGAAAAAGAGTTGCAAACTAAAAATTTGGAAAAAAGAAATTGCAAACTTAGAGTAAGTATATTGTAAATTTCGGAAAAGAAGTTGCAAACTATTTGCCATCTGCGACCGTTGACCTATTATTGACCAAATTTGAATATCGTATTTTATTCAATTTTTTTTGAAAATAAGCAAAAAAAATTGAAAAAACAAGAAAGAGCCAAAAAAATTTACCTTTTGAGTTCAATTTTAAATAAATTTAATAATTATCACTTGTTTATTATTAGGAAACTAAAAAAGGGATTTTGAGGGATTGAAAAAGTTAATTTCTTTTCCTTTAAATAATCTTTTTTAAGGAAAATCTAAAGAATATGTTTTAAGCATTTTTTAAATATCTACTTTTTGTCTCAACTAAAAAAAATTAACTTAGAGCTTCTTAAAATAAAAAAAAAATCCTTTTCTCATTAAATTTTAAAATAGATAATAACTAAAAATGACTAAAAATTTTTAAATCAAATTGGATGGCAATCATTTCATCACATTCTTTTTTTTTTCGCCAACCGTTTCCTCACATTCACCCCATGGTCTTCCCACTTTCATATTGTCCTAGGGATCTGTTGTCTTTCAGAAAGTTATCCCGCCAAGCCCAGGTGTTTCACATCTACTTCAACCGCTACTAGTCATTCATGAGTGTTGGTTAGAGTTACAAGAGAGCCTTCCTTCTTCCCATAGGATAATGTTCTATGCTTTGTCGAAACTTATCAATGACTACCAAACTCTAGATCCCCTTCCCGTCTCCACTAGTATCCAGTTGTATCTGACATCCTTAAAATTTTGACTCTGTCACGTTGTATTCTACATTTCTAAATAATTTTTAATAATAACACTATTTATATTTTGCATAAAAAAAATAAAGAGAGTCGAAGTGAAACATAGATCTCTTAGTTTACCCTAGTGTGAGAAGGCATAAAGACCAGAGTATCGATGCAGAGACTAGTGAACAGTAGAGCAATAATGACATGCAATAGGTACAGAGCGATGCAAAAGTAGGTGCAGAGCCTTTGTCTGCAGCTTTCTTTTCTTTCTCTTGCTTCTTGAGGAATTGTGGACAATCTCATTTGATATGTCCTTGCTTTTTGCACTAATAGCAAGTCACAGGCTCTTTTGCTTCTCTCTTGCTATCTCTAGCTGCTCCTTTCTTGAAGATTTTCTTGTTTCTCTTCTTGCTGTAGAATCTTCTGAATTTTCTAACCATCATAGCCAGAGTTTCTTCATCTAGCTCATCTCCATCGTCAGATTCTTCTTCCTTTTCTTCAGCAACTTTGAGAGCAAGGCCTTTCTTCTTTCTGTCTTGTCCAACTTCCTTGAGAGCTTTCATTTTTCCTTCATATTCCTCGAGGCTGCCAAAGAGAGCTGTGACAGAGGCCATTGATTCTCCTCTGGCTTCCTCTATTGCTGTTACTTTGAGTTGTCATTCCAAAGAGAGAGCTCTGAGGATCTTTCTGACTTTCTCTATTTTAGTGTACTCCTTTCCCAGGCTCTTTAGTTGATTCACAATAAGGGTGAATCTCTTCTGTAGATCTTTTACATTCTCCCCTTCAGCCATTCTGAAGCTTTCATATTCACCTATGCATGTATTAAGTTTGTTTTCCCTGGCTTCAGTTGTTCCTTCATGAGCAATTTGTAGGGTGTCCCACATTTCCTAGGCAATGGAGCATTGGGAGACTCTGTAGAATTCGTCTTGATTCAAAGCACTGACCAGACAGTACTTTACCTTGAAATTCAGCAAGACTCTTCTTTTATCTTCCTCATTTCATTCAGCTTCTGGCTTCTCTCTATATTTTCCATCATCTTCCAAAGCCATTAGGACAAAATCTCCCTTCTGGATGGCTGACCAGATGTCCAGATCAATTGACTGGAGATAGATTTGCATCCTCATCTTCCAGTACCCATAATGTTCTCCACTGAAGCCAGGTGGTCTATTTGTGTTGTTGCCTTCTGGTAATATATTTTCTCCAAAGCCAGCCATTTTAATTCCCGGACTGTAAGATCCTTTGATTGGGAATCCGGGCTCTGATACCACTTGTTAGATTAGCTGGCTTCCTAAGAGGGGGGTGAATTGGGAAGATTAAAATTTTTTTGCCAAATATCAAGAAGGTGAAGAAAGCAATATATGATGGTAAAATAGAGTATAAACAAATAACTGTAAAGAAGACAGTAAAGGGAAGAAGACTCAGTAATTTATCCTGGTTCGGTCTCTCCACTTGACCTACGTCTAGTCCTCAAGTCACCACTTGAGATTTTCCACTATCCAGCAAGAATTCCGTGGGCTTCTTGCAAATGCCACAGTACAATGTTTATGCTCTGTTTTCTAGAGCTCACTCATTCACTCTTTGTACTTTCACAAAGTACTTCCCAATCCCTTGTGATATCCCCTCACAAGAAATTCTACCTTCCAAATGAAGATTAGATTGTTTACAAAGACTAAACTCTTTTAATCAGAGTGAATATGAAAGTTAAAGTACAAATATTGAAATATTAAAGTGTGAGAGTATGAAGCTTTGAGTAAATGATTTGGTAGAGTTTCAGTATATACAATGTTAAAATCGTTACCCACAACTTCAAATAATATTATATTTATAGATTTAGGTCTCAAATATCCGTTAGAGACAAAATCTATCTATTGAAGAAGTTATCCAACAGTTACTCTGAAAAACTATCCTTTAACCAACCGCATTTAATGCTTCTGACATACTGAAATTTGAATTTCAATTGGTCAGCAGATGAATTTCACAGACACCAAAGGTTAACAGCTTCAACGTTGAAAGCCCAAAGTTCGTCTATCAAGAAGTGAAATTCAAATTTTGATATTTGGAAAATGTTTCTATATTGTGACATACGAATTTTCAAGTGGAAAGTTTTTCTGTTAAGTGTGAACAGTATTTTCAATTTGCTACAGTGCCTTTGAAATTCAAATTTTGGAACCTGAAAATTTGTCTGTCCATAGCTGGTCTGTAAGGCATTGTAGTTCATGTGATTCAAAGTTCAAATTTCCAAATGTCGAAGTTCGTCTGTCAGAGAGACCTCTTTTCAGACTAACTTCAAAATTTGAATTTATAAATACTGTCATTCGTATGTCAACATATCACTTTAACATACTCACAAGCTTAGTTTCTGAAATTTAAATTTTCATGTTCAAAGTTCGTCTGTCAGTGAGCAATTTTGAAATCCAATCTATACTTAGTTTCAGATGAACTTTGACATAATTTCAGACGAATTTCTTTAGTTTTCATAAGTATCATTTTGTCTGAAATTCGAATTTCCAAACCCCAAAGTTCGTCTATTGCTTAAAACTCCTTTCAGACACTTATCAAAATTCAAATTTTCCTAAGTCAAAATTCATCTGTCAGAGAGACATCTCTTCAGACTTGTTCAGTTCAATACGAAATTCAAATTTCTAATGCCAAAGTTCGAACTTTCACTACGACAGATTGGTATTAACCTTTCAAACTTCGTCTGTTGGTGGGTGTTTTTCAAATATTCCATGATTTAACATAGAATCAAGGTTTTAAAACATCTTTTCACCAAATCAAAGTCTTTTACTCAAATAAAACACTACTAAACAACCTACATCTATTCTTTTACGGATTCTTCAGAATTTCTTCACTTGAATTCTTTTGGGCACCTTTGATATCTTTATTCCAAGCTCTTGAGGGTTGGTTTGGAATCATCAAAACTCTGGATTCAACAGTTCATCCTCGAACCATACCGTACCGAGAGAGGCCGAGCTCTGATACCAATTGTAATGTCCGACCACTTCTTTGGGATTGACGACCATCCCCACAAACCAACACTAACCCTTTCAGTGTGCTTTGTCCTCACTCACACACCTCCTTCCCAGGAGGTCACCCATCCCAGAATTACTCCAAGTCAAGCACGCTAAACTGAGGAGTTCTTAAGGGATAAACTACCAAAAAGATAAACACACCTTGTTGGTATAGGTAGTAGCTATCAATTTCTTTAAGATATCATTAACCATATAGTCCCATACACATACAGTCTCTAGATCCCTCTCGTTCCGGTATACATTCGATTCATTCATATGCACCTCCTGCTTACAAGCCTACTAGAAGCCGCTCCTTGTCCGTGCCTCATCATTTTTTATCTCATACCCCCTTTCTTGCACCGGCGATCACCCCCGCCCTCATCAATGCCTGGATGTCACATGATTTACTGCTCATGACATTATTTTGGCATTGTGTACAGGACCGAAGGAAAACAGGACTGAGGAAGATTCAAGTGGAGTTTGAAAGAACTCCACCTCGTGACGAGAAGCAGGGCCGCCGCGGCGAGAGCGTGTCAAGTGGCTCTTTCCGACTGAAAACTAGTAGAGCCGCAGTGAGGTGTTCTGAGGGCGCGGCAAGAGTCAGGATTTTTGTTGAAATCTGACTCATTTCGGACGAACAGGAAAGAAAGAAATGAAAGGGAGCGATGGAGAATAACAAGGAGCTCCACTAGAGTTCATATTTCCTAGCATCTAGGAGTAATTTTTGGACCTTTGAAGCTTGGATTCAAGTTGGCAAGTGATTTCTACTCCTCCTTCACCATTTTCTTCTATTGAAATTTGGGGTTTTTTGGTTTTAAGTTGGGATCTTCGGTTAAGGCCAAAATCCACCGATTGAAATGGATAAAGTGGGGTTAAGGAAGTGTGTTTAGGTATTCTCGTTGCTCAGATGTGAGTTTTGAAGGGTTTATGCATCTTTTGAGCTTAACCCTAGGTTGTTTTCAATCAGGACTCTTGGAAATCCGAAGTGTATGAGATTGTTTGGCATTAGTATGGTTCTTAGGAGCTTAATAATGCATGAAAGGGGTGTTAGAATCTCGGATTAGGCCTACGGTGGTTGAATTGTAATGTTTGGTTATTGATATAAGTGGTTAATTAAGGTATTATGATATTGTTAAGGTTGTTTGACTAATCGGAGAAGGCTAGTCATGGGATTGGCGTTCAAGAAAGCGCATAGAACTCGTGTGAGCGTGGTATTGACAACTTGAGGTAACTGAGTGTTTGTTTGTATTGTATTGGTTGTGTGGTATGATAGAACCTATATTTGCGTATATATGTATGTTCCTTTTCATACCACGATATTGATTGTGTATGTGTATGGTTTTTTACATATCGTGGTATGCATAGCTAGTTGATATGTGATGATAGTATATGTAGTGTATGTATGATGTGTAGCATCCCCATACCATTGCATGCTAGCATATCCATATGATGTTTGTGATGACAATGATATATATATGTGTGTGTGTAGAGGTATGTTGGCATGACATTGACATCATCACCATATGATTGCATAGTAAGAGATTGATGATGAGTTGATGATGATATGATAAAAATCCCTGTCGCTAAAGCCTTTCCATATGAGAGCCAGGCAGTAGAGGACAATATGATATGATGATATATCCCTGTCACTAAATCCTCTCCTTGAGAGAGCCAGGTGGCAGTGGATTTGGGGATGCACCTTCCCTAAATCACCATTAATTCGTGATGGTCTAAGGGAAGGAGAGCTATTATCTAAACTCTAGTGTAATCATTGGCCAGGTTGCATTAGGGTAAAGTGAGTTTGGTGATGTCCCAGAATCAGTCTTCACCGACTGTTGGAAGGAAATCATCTATTGAAATATCTTGTGAGGACAACAGCTCATGGTTCTAGCCATGTATGAGGGAGAACATCCATACCATTCATTAGCAATGCATTTCACAACTATGTGGGTCAGTATATATATATTGTATGTGATTGTTCCCAGTTACTAAGACATAGTCTCACACCCCTCCCATAACTAATTTTTCAGGTGAAGGTTCTGGCACTAGTCTTGAGAAGCAGAGGGAGTAGCAGCAGACGTGGGAATACTATGTCTATGTAGTTTATGTGTATTTTGGATATGTATCTTGTGCCAAGTAGGATAGAATGTTTTGTAATGAATGTATGGTTATGGATATGGATTGTATAGTTGTTGTATGAACAGTTACATGGTTTTGGATATTGAGAAGTCAACATGTTGATGTTTGTGAGCCCAGAGTGGATTTGGGCCTTGAGGGCCTGTAGCCCATTTTTTCGATTTGAAGTTCAAGGGGGTCAAATCTTAGAGGAGTGGTTCCTTTGAGGTGAAACCTCTTTAGACAAGTTGGTTTGAGGATTTTGGACCTGTATGATTGGTCTCTGAGTGACCATTTGCCTTTAGTGGCAACTGGAGGTGGTTGATGGTGAGTTTTTGGTCAATAAGTGGCCAAAAGGTTGTCGAGGGTCCAGAATCTCCATACAGAGTTAGTTTGAGGTGAAGTTGGTGTCTATGGATAGTATGGGACTAGATTGACCTATAGGAGTTGGAATCAAGTCAATCGGAGATCGGAGCGTAATGTTATGCGAGTCAGAAGTTCGCCCTGATGTTGGACTTTTGCTGGTGTTGAAACCTGCATGGGGCGCCGCGGCCTAGACACTAGAGACGCAGTGCCAGTGGAGGTAGAAGCAAATGAAAACAGGGAAGGTTGGAGCCTCGGCGGTACTATAGCGGCCTCAGCCCCAGCCCAGTTTCTGGTGTTTTTTGGTTCGTTTCCGCTGTTTGAAAATTTTGGAAAGTTGTTTTGAGTTGTTTGGGTTATGTTTGGTTGGATTTCAAAGTTTTCGGTCGAGTCTAAAGGTGTCTAAAGGTAAGGTGTTACATTATATGCTATCTAGGATCCTTTCTAGTTTTTGCATTTAGTGTTCATGATAAGAAACATGATTTGTGTTCTGTAGTTCTTTAGAGCATGCCTACCCAATGTCTGATAAAATGCCTAGAAGTGATTCACTTGTTTATAATGCAGTGAAAGGTTTAATCAAAACTTGTGCTTTTTATTGTTTAATGTCTCTGTTCATTACTACCATTAAGTTGAGAGGACGACTTCAAGGTTTAAATGCCTCTTGATGTCTCATCCCGTTATGATCCTTGAATTTGATTTTCCTTTATCCTTAGATGTCTGACTTGCTTATGAAAAAATGGATTCTCATGGATATAGTTGTTTGACCAAGAGCTTGCAATGCTTTGTGATAAACTATGACCTATTGTTTGCCTCTTGATAAGACTTATGATTGACTATTTTGGTTGATACTTGTCTTGCTCCGTATGCAATGTTTTGTTTTTAAATCTTCTGTCAACATTCTAACAAGTGTGAGCAATCTCAGCATGTCTTCAATCGTCTCTTATTATTAATGGCTTTGGTGCTTCCCTTGGGCCCTGATGCATTATGGTAGAAGTGTTACCTGGAGACTTCTGTGATATTGTTTTTTAATCTTTCATATGAACCCGTTTTCATATTTGCTGGGGTTATGTGCCCAGCAAATATTATTTTGGCTGAACTACAAACATTAACCTTTAGATTCATGGCTTATTCATACTTTTGTCCACACTACTACAAAATATCATTTCTACATCTGTAATCTAGATCGATTATTTAAATAACCGAATTAGAAAAATGATTGTGGCATTTTTGTAAATAAATTTTTCAAGTCGGAACTTTCTAGATCGGTGATTTCAAATAACCAATCTAAAAATAAATTTCTGAAGAGCAAAATTAAATATAAATAAATTATTTTTCAGTCTCCCTCCTAAACTCATTTTATTCTTAGCAACGGAGAGAGCTCACAACTGGCCAAAAGAAACCCCAGCAAAGATAGAGGAACATTTGATGGCGAAGATGGAAGAAAACTCCAAGGCATCTCTGTGTGACGGCATACACGCATCGGAGGTGTCTCGGAGATGAAATTGGATGGTGGCATCTCTGTGAAGAAGATGTTATCCAGTAGATTAACTTAGGTAATTTCTTGGTTCTTATAGTGACCCTGTTTCTGCTTAAGCCTCACCATTTTTTGCTCCATAATAGGTTCATTTCTATTTGATTTTTAGGAATTTTACATATTAGTCCCGTCGTGCGCCGTCGTTGTCTCCACCATCGGAATCCCTAAACTCGCCGTCGTAGCCATTCCATTTTCTCCGCCATCGAGGCCCTACTTTCTCCAGATATGTGTGTGATTTTTATTTTATTCTTGCTAATCTTTTTTGTGGCCAATCAAAGCTGAAAAAATTCCACCGTGATTTCCATTGAGAGAGGAAGCTTCTCTACCCTGAGATTGGTAAATTTTGTGCTCAGAGTTTTATCATCCTGAAGAACGACACTCAGATTGGGAATCTCATCAATAGGTTTCATCTCAGGTACCAATCAATTAGCATCCCCTCTGGTTGGTTTATAATTTTGATTAATACAGTGATAAGTCATAGAGTTGAAAATATGTATCTATGTTTTCCATCTGGTCATAAATTTAACATGGAGTTTCCCTCTTGCATTTTCAACTCTAGTGCCATTATGATTTTAGAATTGAGAGGTGGGGTTACCTTGAAGTCTTTTTCTGCTGTGAATTTGCCTTCCCTTGAAAGCTTGCATTTGGAAGAAGTTAGATTTCCTGATTTGAAAAGCGTGGCATTTTTTCTTTCTGGAAGCTTTTCAAATTTGGAATGTTCTTGAAGCCTTGACACTAAAAGGTTTACATGTAAATGACTGTTCAGCACATGGCATTTAAGAGTTGACAAATTTGGTCTCAACAAATATTCGACCCTCCCTTTTCCCGTTGAAAGCTTTTTCCAATGTTAACTGTCTAATTTTTGAGGTATATATGACAGTAAGTATATATATGCTATTTGTTTTCTTTCTCAAATGTATAGAGTTTTAAGATTGTTTTGGTCTTTCTCATGCAGGCTATTTGTATACCTAAGAATGATACTCCCACGTTTCACAATGTCACCTACCTAAGATTTACATGCTGCTTTGCCCTGGACTAGACTTGGATAATGAACTATCTACAAAGCTTCCTGAAACTTGAAACTTTTGTAATTGAAAAGGTTTGTTGATTTTAACTAATTTTTGTGTGAATTACTTTTCTAAGTTATATTTCTAACTTTTATGTGGGTGGTCAGCTTGTTCGTGGCTCTTTTGATCTTTTTGGTAAGGACAGGATGATGGAACCAGTAATAGATGATGGTCCTCAATGTGTTTAATCTCACCTCAAGAAATTTCATCTTTATATGTATGAAGGATATGCACTTGAGTTGGAGTTGGTAAAATTTATTATGATATATATTGATATTTATCCTTTTTCTAGATATATATATTTTTTTATTTTAGACATTTGACTTGAGCATTATTATTCTTGATCACTTTGTTCTTTTCCTTTATAATAAATCCAAACAGGTTGTGCAACTAAAAAATTGTTCAAGCTTAACCAAAGTCTTTTTCACATGGTGATCAAAGAGTGCATGATTAGTCTTTTATGTAGTTGCTAGTGGTTATATAATGATGGAAATCTGTCCCCTCTGCCTGCTACGAATTGATGACTTCTGTTTTCTTTCTGGTTGTATTTTTGCTAAGGATTATGGATTATTTGTGGCATCATGATTTTAGATTGTACTTTCCCGATACACAATAAATCAAGCCCACCATGTTGCTTATAATGGTATCTTTTCCAAGCATTCTATACAAAATCTCTAGTTGTTTTGTGTCACAAATTTTATAGTGTCTTCAATACAATATGCCTTATTTTTATTACCTTTCCTGTTTAATTAAGATTATATCATAACTCGTAAGGGGTTTTTTTGTACTGTGTTCCTTAATAGGTACAATGCCATGGTTTTTGGAGCCCTATCAACAGTAAAAGATGTCAATGGATCTGACCTTAATGCCATAGTTTCATTGAGGTCAGATGAAATTTTATTTTTATTTGTTATTGTACTAGACATATTCTCAGTCAAGCCTGTAATTTCTATTATGGTTATGATAATATTTTAATATTTTAAGGATCAAAGCTTAGGTATAAATATACAATCATCATGTTATTGTTTAGTTGGTTCTTAATCTCATCCACAAGTTTGCTCGAAAATCTATGGCAGAAATCTGAATGGATATTGGGTTGTCTGATTAATAAGTCTTGAAAGACACGTGCAACTTAGACTAGTATTTTATATCTATATACCAACCTAAATGATTTCTTTGAGATATATCTTAATGGAATATTGAACTTAAGGAAATAATATTCATTGATCTTTAAAATTATATGCTTACTGTCTTATATGACAATTTTTTTGTTCTAAAATAAAAAAAATAATCTACCCAACTTTCAAATTTGAAGAATGAAGTAGTGGTGTCATCTTAATGTCTGTTGTTGAAGTCATTATAAGTGCTAAGTTATGCAAAATTGCTTTAGTAGATGAGCATGTACATATAATTTATTTGGCTTTGTCTTGGATATTGATATTGGTATCATTATATTGATTAGAATGGATTAGGAATTGGTGTTAGTATATTGGGAATTAAATTGGAATTGAGTTTGCTGAAATGTATATTTCTTGATGTAATATATGTATTTTTTTCTTCCTATCATCAGGTTCGGTTAGATTGCAAATATGCAATCACAATTTTTTTTGTAAAAAAGAATGACACTTTCTAGATCGGTTGTTTGCTTATAACCGATCTAGAATGCCATAAAAATTGTGTTTTTTTAGCATTTTCTAGATCGGTCAATTAACCGATCTAGAAAGTAGAACTTTCTACATCTTCCAGTTCTACGTCTATATTGGAACCGATCTAAAATGTTAATTTTAACCGATCTAGAAAGTGTTTTGTGTAGTAGTGCCACTTCGCATGGAAGTTACATGCATGGGAGAACTTCATCTAAGGAATTGCTTATACGAAATGTCAAGCCACATGGAGCAAGCATTTGATGGGAGATGAGAGGGAGAGCTCATTTCTTTTGCTCAATGCCTTTGTGATTCTTATGGGATAAGTTTGAAGCGTTATTGGATATACTTGCACACAGAACACACTTTCACAAATAACAATGGCTTGCATTTTTATAATTATTTACTTTTGTTATTTTTTTCCTTTATATTTATTTTCTTATTTTAGAGTTTGATACGAGGAACTAAGTCTTTAAGGGCACTTAGGGTATTAGTTAATTGAACTATAAGTGAGGAGTTACCATGGTATCTATATTAGCTATGTCTTGTTTCAAATATTTTGGGTTCCAACGGCCTTTTTTTATTTTCCTTTCTAATTGAAATTAAAATAAATGAAAAAATAATTAAGATATAAGCCCTCTATTTTCCTTTGATTTTTTACCTTTCACCCTTTTGCTCTGAGTGATGACACGTGAGCATTTAGGTATCAATTAATAAACTCTCACTAATAAAATCATCACATATGCTGAGTAACTCTTTTTTAAAGGTGTATGTGATAATCTTACTTTAAATTCCTGTTTTTTAATGTTATGGCCCTATTTATTTTCATTTTTATAAAAAAATACAAATAATCTAAACACCGACATTAACCACTGTTGATTGTGCAGCAGTTGGCCATTGATTGGTTGGCGGCTAGTGTTGACTAGCCGATGGTAACCGTTGATTGGTAGTTGACTCCAACAATGGTGGGGGAGGGGAGGGAAGCTAAGGGCAACATGGTTATCTTATGTTTCAATTTATTTAACTTAATGGCCAATGGTTGCTAATCATAATTAAATATACACTAGGCCTTAATTTATAATACGTTCCTCATATTGATCCCAATTCATAATTCCCCCAAAAACATAAGCCAGTTACGAATTAGATCAGGTCAATTTACAAGTCTCTAGAGCCAAATTCATAATAACATTGCGTTTAGGGAGCCTTTTCAATTCAATGAATTTAAACTATCAAAACTAACAAGATCATAACATAATTGGTAGATAGTTAAGTCTCTCAAGCATGCTATTCGGAGTTTAATTTCTAACCATGTGTATGAAAAATATCATGTTAAAAGAGGCAAAGCCCACTTTAGTGATCTAGATTTCTACACCTCAAAATTAATCTTTGATTGTCAATTGGAGAATACCTTCGATGCTAAAAAAAATTTCAATGAATATAAATATATATTATGTGAAATATAAAAATTCAATACTAATATATCTTTTATAACGAGGTATGGTATTCTAATATGATTGCTATTGTTTCTCTTTTCATGGGCTAATTAGAAATCACTCATTGATAATCATTAAGGGTTGACATTCTGGCCAATTTTTTTTTCAAAAAAGAAAAGTTGACGTTTGACTGTGAATCAAGCATTTTTTAAATATTCATCGTGTGAACATACGATACTTGTATATACAAGCATGGTTTAAAAGATGGCCAAAAAATAATTATAAAACAAGGTTTAACTAACTAAAACACTGAAAGGTACAAACTGCATTTAAATTAAAATTTTTGAAAGTGAATAGACGTAGTAATGAAATTTTAATTTATAGTGAAAAATAAGGAAATTGCATCATCAGAACATTTATAATCTATGAAAACCTACAACTTAATATATTTAATATTAATAATAAAACAGAATCCAATGTCATAGATTTGATGTAGATTTATTGTGTACCTGTCACATAGGTCTTATGTACCCTTTTTCCTTTTAAAATATTGCCCATTCAAAATTTAAATCCGGATAATAATTGAACTTTTATATATGATAATAAAATTTACTCAATAACAAAAATATATATAAGAAAATAAAATTATTTTATACTATTGTCCAAAATGATCTTTTACCCATTGATTAATTTGTATGTTTGAATAGTTTTATAATAATACAAATTAGAGTAATGAAAAATATGTCAATTGTCTGGATTATATAGTATATATATACAGCGTAAAAAAGAATAAAAAACTATTTTTTATGGAAATTCAAAAATTATCTTTTTATATGTTTGAATTAAAAAACCTTAAAAAGTATTATTGAATAATGATGATTTTGATGATGATGATGACAATAGTAGTAACAGTAGTAGCTGTAATAATAGTAAACATTATACCTTTTAATTTTTATGTAATATAATAAAATCTCAAGCCAAGAAAAACATCTAAAGAAAGTCATTAAGGGCGATTTCCTAATAAATGATATACTTCCTAATAAATGATATATTCAAACATATAATTTTTATATAATATATGTTTGAATTAAAAAACCTTGAAAAGTATTATCCTTTCATCTGCCATGAAGCGTAAGCCACAACTCTTCCTTGTTGCATCAACATGCACCCCAGACCCTTCTTAGAGGTGTCCATACAAACTGTGAACAACTCAAAAGGGTTAGGGATAATTAAGACTGAGGTAGATGTCAGATGAACTTTCAGTTCTTGGAATGCTCTCTCACACTTTTCATCCCAAATAAAATGTCTATCCTTGTGGGTTAGTCTAATCAATAGCATAGCAAGTTAAGAGAATCCTTTAATGAACCTTCGGTAGTAACCTGCCCTAGGAAACTATGAATTTCAGTCACTGATTGCAGTCTTTCCCAATTTATCACTGCTTCTACTTTGTTGGGATACATCGCTACACCTTCTTTAGAAATTACATGATCCAGGAATTTCACCCCCCGTAACCAAAATTCACATTTACTAAGTTTGGCATCCAACTGGTGATCTCACAACACTTACAGCATAATCCGAAGATAAAGTGCATGCTCCTCCTCACTCTTGGAATGTATCAGAATATCATCAATAAACGCTACCACAAACTTGTCCAGATATAGTCGAAATATCCTGTTCATATAATCCATGAAAATTGTCAGGGTATTGGTCAACGCAAAGGGCATCATAAGGAACTCATAATGCCCACATCGAGTTTGAAAAGCCATTTTAGGCATGTCCTTCGCATGCACCTGAAGTTGATGGTATCCCAACCTTAAATCAATTTTGGAGAAAACTAAGGCATCAGCCAATTGATCAATCAAGTCATCAATACGAGGTAAAGGATATTTATTCACAATTGTCACCCTATTCAACTGCCTATAATTAATGCACAATCTTAGACTACTATCCTACTTCTTAACAAACAATACCGAAGCTCCCCAAGGTAAAACACTAGGTCTAATAAAACCCTTCTTCAACAATTTCTCAATCTGCTTTTTGAGTTTTTTCAATTCAGAGGGTGTCATTCACTATGGAGCCTTAAAAATGGGACTTTTTTCAGGTACCAAATCGATGGAAAACTCTAGCTCTCGTGTTAGTGACAAATAGGTAATCTCCTCCTGAAACAGTTGCGGTATTCATAGACAACTGGATATCCCTCTATTCCTCCTTTCACATGCACGTTAATAGAGAAGAAAACCAAAAACCCTTGACACCCTTTTTGCAAGTGTCTATTGGCTTGAGTAAAGGACAAACAAACATTTTCTTCCCCTTGTTCACTAGGGATATTTATTGGCAACGACATAATTTTCCGAGCATAGTCAAGGATAGCATCATTTGCCTTCAACCAATCCATCTTAATAATAACATCAATATCTTACAATGGCAAGGAAATTAAATCCAAGGTAGTGCTTTAGTGTTCAAAGCAAACCACACAATTCAGATAAGCTTTAGCAGTTTTTACTGAAACTCCCATGGGCAAAAAACCGACAATTCAAAAGGCAACTCAATTACCACAATTCCCAATCTCTAAACATAATCAAATGATATGAAAGAATGTGATGTACCATAATCAAATAAAGCATGAATAGAGAAACCATTAAGTTTGAGTTTACCTCAAATTAGATTAGGTTCGATATCCACCTCCTATCGGGTTATGGCAAAGACTCGTTCGAGTATTGTTGGGTTCCTTATTGCATCCTCACGCATTGACTCATGACAACTACACGCCATATGACCAGGCTTCCCACAATTGTAGTAAATCATGCACGGTCGGTTGTGATGGTTCATTCCGCATTTTATACAAGAAGTTAAGACACTACCTGAACTTTATTAAGAGGGAACTAAATCTCTTCTTATAAATTCATTCTAATTAGAGCTCCCTTGGTCAAAGCCTCATCTGTAGAATTTTTGTCTGCCAAACCGGCCTCTATTAGACCAATCTCGACCAAACCTACCTCTACCTCTGCCAAAACAACTTCTATTGTACTGGCCTCTTTCCCTGCTAGAACCACCACTACCACTACTGCTACCAAATCCACTTCCTTTACTAGTACCTCTAGTAGGTGCTAGGTGAGAAAAGGTACGGATCATTAAATTTCTTCTCCATTCCTTAATGTCAAGCATTCGCCAGGATAAACATGCATCTTTACACATAAGTCCTCGAAGGACTTAAATTCAACCGCTGCCAACTGCTCCTTGATTTTTAGGCGAGCCCCCTCAAATAAGTGTTGAGCCTTCCACCTGTCATTGGTCAATATAGTTATCAACCAACAAGTTCCCTTGCTGGAAAGCTAGAAACTCAACCTCATTTTGCATCATTAGAGTGGAAAGGAAGTAATGTGTGAAGAATCTCTCTTTAAGTTGCTATCAATTCATTAGAGCTCCCATGGCTTCCATACTTAGTAGGACACTCCTCGACCAATGTTTAGCCTTCTCTCCAATTTAAACACTGTCAATTGCACCATTTGCTCAAAGGTGCAATCCATGACATGAAATATGGTCTCTAACTGGTCTACCCATTCTTCAACCAATTTAGGGTCCATTTTGCCTTTAAAAGTCAAGGGATTAAACTTCTGAAAGCCCTTCAGTTGAGAGGAGATACCCCGTCTCTCAGCTCTTGGGGCCTTCTCTGGCTCTACCACATCCTTATCATTGTTGTCTTTAGCATTTAGACCCACATATAGGTGGACCTCCTTATTAACATCACCATATCCTTGTTGATTCAACTACTCTTGCATTCTATTTAGTGTTTCCCTCTAGGTATTAACTCGGACACTTAGACCAGCCACTATCTCATGCATCTACCTCATCATATCACTATTGCTCTATCCTCCCCTGCAAGACATCCTTTAGTATACACAAGTAGCAACATGTTTAGTTATATGACTCTGAACTAATATTACAATGAGAATATACAAGTTTATGTAAATGACATTGTGTCAAGTATTACCACAAACAGAAACAAGGGCCTGAACTATTGCTCTGATACCCAAAATGTAATGACCTACTTCTGAAAGCCCGAAAACAACTCCTAAAACCTTAAAAACACAGAAAAACTCTTAAAAGGACTAGAACATAACTGAGACGCAGTGAGCTACAGTGCAGCCACGGCCTGGAAGAGACAGAATTGCTTGGCGTCATGGCCAAGCTTCTGGAGCCGTGGCACCTATATCAGTAACCATATTAGAAAAATGCTTATATTTCGGGTGAACTTCCAACACGTACAACTTTATGCTCCAACCTCCAATTGACCTGATTCCAACTCCTACAGATCATTTTTTCCCAATCTAACTATAGACACTAAATTTAATCAAATCCATCTCTATATGGAGGTTTTGGACACCCAATACCATTTTAGATGCTTTTTGACCAAAACTCTAACCAACCACCTCCAATTGCCACCAAAAGCAATTTAGCACCCAAGGACCATTCACACAGGTCCTAAATAGCACAACTAACTTGTCCAAGGAAGTTTCAACCCAGAGAAACCAATCCTCCAAGTTTTGACCCCCTTGGTCTCTAAATTCACATAATAGGCTACATGCCCCAAATCACACAAACAAGGCCCAAAACCACTTTGGGCTCACACATACAATCAATTCGGCCCACAAACACATGCACCAACAATAATGACCCATACCAAGGTCCAAAACATTAATCACACATGTAACCCATGCATAGCATATATCTAGAACTCATTATCATTAATATCTTCACATCAACATCATCACAATCATCCATATCATCATATAACATACACAACATCACACCCAAGATAACCAAACAATACATAAACATACAACTCTACTTAGCACAAATCATTACATGGACTAAATGGTAAAACTACTAGTTACAAATGGTGTTTCCAAAGCGGAGAAGCCTATGACTCCTCGGTCTTCTCTGAATCAGTGTCAAAGTCTTCACCTGAAATGTTAGCCACGAAGGGTGTGAGGCAAAGCCTCCGTAACCGAGAATACAAACATATGCAGCCTATATCATCAATCCACACAAAATGCATATGGTGCAATGCAATGCAAAATGTCATGGCATGCATGTCTCCCTAATACACGACTAAAACCACAAACTAATGTCATCACACAACATTTTCAATAGATGATTCCATTTCAACAACTAGCGAAGGTTGATTCTAGGATATCACTAAACTCACCTCATACTAATGCAACATGTCAAAAGATTACACTAGTACTTGGACCGTACCTCTCCTTTCCCTGGACCACTCGAATTGGTGGTGATTTAGGGAAAGTGTAGTTCATTGCCACCTGATTCTCCGAGCCATAAGAGAGAATTTAGTGGTAAGGATCTTTCATCATATCATCACATCATATATCATCATATCATATCATCATATCTCATCTTATCATTACCTCCCGATCCACCATATCTCACAACGCTCATGTGGTGATAATGTTCATGCCATGCCAACATGCGTGTGCCACTATGGAATCATTATCATACTCATCAATGTCATGTTATCATGCTATGGAATCACATATAACATCATGTTCATCATTATCCGATACCAATACCAAGGATATAGATTCATACCTCATCTAGCCGTGTGTATACCACAATTGTTGAAACTAGATTTTTGATGATTCCAAACTAACATTCAAGAGCTTGGAATGAAGATATCAAAGGAGCCCAAAATGGTTCAAGTGAAGAAGTTCTGAGTAATCTGTGCAAAATTTGTTGTAGGATCATTAGATATGTTTAAATATGGGTAAAAGACTTTGATTTGATGAAAATATGTTTTAAAAACATGATTTTAAGTTAAATCATGAAATATTTGAAAAATACCCACCAACAGACGAAGTTTGAAAAGTTTACATTGAACTGTCATATTGGAAATTCGAACTTTGGCTTTGGAAATTCAAACTTCGAGTTAAAACTGAATAAGTCTGAAGAGATGTCTCTCTGACAGACGAATTTTGATTTTCCAAAATTCAAATTTTCATAAGTATCTGAAAGAAGGTGTTGAGTAACAGACGAACTTTGGGTTTTGAACATTCGAATTTCAGACAAAATGAAATTTATGAAAACTGAAGAAATTAGTCTGAAACAATGTTAAAGTTCATCTAAAATCAAGATCATATTGAGTTTCAAAATTGCTCACTGACAGACGAACTTTGAACATGGAAATTTGAATTTCAGAAGCTAAAGTTGTGAGTCTGTTAAAATGACATGATGACATACGAAGGATAGTGTTTGCAAATTCGAATGTTGAAGTAAGTCTGAAAAGAGGTCTCTCTGACAGATGAACTTCAATCTTTGAAAATTCGAATTTCGAAGGAAATGAACTACTGTGCCTTTTGAGCCTGCTGTGGACAGACAAATTTTGGGGTTCCAAAATTTGAATTTCGAGGGCACTGTAGTAAATTAAAAACACTGTTCATACTTAACAGAAAAAATTTCTTCTTGAAAATTCATATGTCACAACATAGAAACACTTTCTAAGTTTCAAAGTTTGAATTTCACTTCATGAACAGACGAACTTCAGTATTTTAGAGTTGGAAGCTTTAACCTTCAGTTCCTTCAAAATTCGTCTGTTGACCAACCGAAATTCAAATTTCAGTATGTCAGAAGCATTAAATGCGGTTGGTTAATGGATAGTTTTTCAGAATAACCGTTGGATAACTTCTCCAATGGATAGATTTTGTCTCTAACGGATATTTGAGACCTAAATCTATAAATATAACATCATTTGAAGTTGTGGGTAACGAATCAAACTTTGTATATACTGAAACTCTGCCAAATTTTCTACTCAAAGACTTTTACCCTCTTACTTTAATACTTGTACTTCAACTTTCATATTCACTCTATTTAAGAAAGTTTTATCTTAGTAAACAATCTAATCTTCATCTGGAAGATAGATTTTCTTGTGAGGAGATATCACAAGGGGTTGTAAAGTACTTTGTGAAAGTGCATAAAGTGATTGAGTGAGCTCTAGAAAACAGAGCACTGACGTTGTACTATGGTACTTGCAAGAAGCCGGTTGAATTGTTGCTGAATAGTGAAAAATCTCAAGTGGTGACTTGGGGACTGAACGTAGGTCAAGTGGAGAGACCGAACCAGGATAAATTTCTGCGTCTTCTTCTCTTTTCTGCTTCTTTCACTGTTATTTATTTATACTCTGTTTTGCCTCCATATATTGCATTCTTCACCTCTTTGACATTTTGCAGAAAAGTTTAAACTTCCCAATTCACCCCCTCTTGGGAAGCCAGCCTAACTAACAAGAATATATAGAAAAAATCATACATACACATAATGATATCGTGGCATGAATGGAAGCATACATAAATATATATATATAAATACAATCAACAATTAACATACAAACACAACACACAGTTACCTCAAGTCACCGACACTACACACATAGGCTAAACACCTTCTCAACACCAAACATGAGCAGAATCACCTTGGATTTTCCAATCAAAACACTACAATTACACAATACCTTTAGTTAATCCAATGCACAACCATTTCAAAATTCATAATTCCATTACTTAAGCTTACCCCAAGGTTCCAACATCATAGACAAATACCAATGAACCTTAAACAACCATTCAAATCATGCTTCAACACTTCCAATATGGGTTTCATAATCCCTCAAGTAATCTCAACCTAAGGTTCCTCATAAATCATACATAATCATTCTTAAACTCATATACGATCATTAATAACACTAAACAACACATCATTGATCTCATTCCATCCATTTTAATTGGTGGAATTCGACCAAATAGGGATTCCCATGCATATACCTGAAAATCCACCCAAAAACTGAAGAGAAAAGAAAGGAGAGAGAGTAAGAACCACTTACCAACAGAGATTGAAGTTTCTTGAGTTTGAAAATCATCTCCCCAGGTTAGATTTGTGGAACTATAACACCTTACTTCAATACAGTTCTAGACTTAACCAAATAATTTCAAATCCAACCAAATACAATGAAAATGCCTTGCTTTTACCTCACAAAACATCCTGGCAATGGAAAAATACCCCAGAGACAACAGAACTAGGATGAGGCCACGGCCGCTAGAGTACCATCGTGGCCTCAGAGCCCTTTGTTTCACTAGCACCGCAGTGCCCCCTTGCTGATGCATATCAGCAAAATTCAACATCACAGGGTGAACTTCTGACTAGCATAACTTTATGCTCCGACCTCCAATTGACCCGATTCCAACTCGTACAAATTAATCTTATCTCAATCTATTCATAGACACTAATTTCACCTCGATCCATCTTTGTATGGAGATTTTGAACACCTAATACAATTTTGGCCACTTTTTAACCAAACTCACAACTTTCTACTCCCATTTACCACCAAAGGCAATTTGACCATTCCGAACCATTTACACAAGTTCCATTTGACTAAACCGACTTATCCAAAGATGTTTTACCTCAAAGAAATTACTCCTCTGAGATTTGATCGCCTTGAACCCCAAATTGACATAATGGGCTACTTGTCCCAAAATACACCAACAAGGCCCAATACCGCCTTTGGGCTCACAAACACTACCATACGGATTCAACAACACTCCGTACCATGCATGCATCATAATACATTATGCACATCACATGCCATACAACTCCATATCCATATTATACCAACATAATCATTACAAACATCAGGATCTTCATATCCATCATAATCATACTATCCTACTTGGCATAAAGTATATAACCCTACATATATGCATTACACAGACTTGATATTCCCACATCCGGTATACTACTCCCTTGACTTCTCTAGACTAATGCCAGAACCTTCACCTGAAAGGTTAGTTCATGGGAAAGGGGTGTAAAACAAAGTCTCAGTAACTTGGAACAACTACACACAATATATATATACTAATCCACACAATCGTGCACATGGTGCAATATAATGCTAATGAATGGTATGCATGTTCTCCCTTATACATGGCTAGAACCACAAGCTGTTATCATCACAAGACATTTCAATAAATGATTCCCTTTCAACAATTGGTGAAGACTGATTCCGGGACATCACCAAGCTCACCTTACCCTAATACAACCCTGCCAATGGTTACACTATAGCTCAGACCGTGGTTCTCCTTACCTTGGACCACCTTAAATTGGTGGTGATTTAGGGAAGGTGCATCCCCAAATCCACTGCCACCTGCCTCTCCCAAGAAGAGGATTTAGTGATAGGGATATTTCATCATATCATCTTGCCGCCTACCTCTCCCAAGTAGAGGATTTAGCAATAGGGATCTTTATCACATCATCTATCATATCATCATCACCTCATCATCAATCTCTTACTATACAATCATATGGTGATAATGTCAATGTTATGCCAACATACCTCAAACACACATATATATCATCATCACAACATCATATGGATATGCTAGCATGCAATGGTGTGGGGATGCTACATATCATACATACACAACATATGCAATCATCATATATCAACTAGCAGTGTGCATACCACAATATGTAGAAAACTATACACATACACAACCAATATTGTGGTATGAAAAGGAACATGCATATATACATATATATACTAACATATCTCATAATACAATACCAACCATATAAACAATACAAACACCTGGTTACCTTAATTGTCACTAATATGCTCACATGAGTTCCACAAGCTTTCTTAAATGTCAATCCCACGACTTAACTTCACTGATCAACTAAATAACCTTCACAATATCATATTCCTCAATTAAACAGAAATCAGCCTAGGGTTAGGAAAAATTCATGTATACTCCCTCTAAACTCACACCCAAGCATAACCACCACTAAACCATGCCTCGTTAATCTCATTTCATCCATTTAATTGGTGGATTTTCACCAAAACTAAAAATCCCAACTTAAACTGAAGAAAATGGAGAAGGAGGAGTAAGGATCAGTTACCAATCAAGATCCAAGCTTCAAGAGGCCGAAAATCACTCCTAAAGGCCAAAAACTTTGAACCCTAATGCTGCTTTTCTGTCACTCCCTCCATTTCTTTCTTTTCTATCCGACTAAAATGTTCTCGATTTATACAAAATTTTTTATTCCCAGAACGACCCCAAAAGAGCCCGCCATGGCACTATTGCTTTCAGCCAGAAAAATATTTGAATCTGTAGCTTACTCACCAGGACCGCCTTGCTTCTCATCACAACGTGGAGCTCATTTTCCTCCACTTGAATTCTTTCCTCTGTCCTGGTCCTCCGGTTCTATACACAATGCCAAGTATACTTAGTTAGCCAGAGACTAAGTCCAAGATAATATAATGAGGGTTGTTACAAGAACCCTAGCACAGCTCTTCTTCTTTCTCTTTGATTTTCTTTCATTTTGGCTGACTAAAACTCATATGATTTATAGAATTTCAGGACTCACGCTACAATGGACGATAATCTCACCACAACATGGAGCCCTTCTGTCCCAAAGAATTATCCAAGTTCCAACTCGTTCGCCATGTCGACCCTACTTCTCGCCTCAGCTTGAAGTGCTTCTACCTCCTACTTGTTCTTCCTCCATCCTGGTTTCTCCAATCCTACACACATCATCAAGTATACTTTCCATTAGTTCGAGACTAACTTTAAGATAGTATACTAAGGGTTGTTATAGGGAATATGGGACAAATCCAATTGGCTAGCCCATTTAACTCCTAGAAAACAATGGGATAGACTAGAAATTTTGAAGCCCATATAAGAAACAGGCTTATGGGTCTTAGCCCGTTTGGCCCAGTAAAAAAGTGGACCTACCCGTTTAGCCCAATTTTTTATTTTTTATTTTTCTAAACTTTATCTTGGTGAATTGTTTTGGTGATGATAATGATAATTATTAGTATTTTATTGGTTTTAGTTGTGTTAATTTAAATAATTATGTGTGTAAAAAAATAATTTGTATTATTTTGTAAATGTTATAGATGAGATTTTTATTTTGGCATTTTACAGAACAAATTAAAAAGCTATGGTCTCACGAGTTAGCCCATAAGCTCGTTGAGTATAGGCTGTGCTTGAAAAAATAAGAACCATTTTAAAAATGGGTTGGCCTATATGAGCCACAGGCTAGCATGAATTTAGGAGTTGGGTTTGATAGAGCATCAATGACGTCATCTTTTGTGATTTATTTTATGGGATAGGGCTATTATTATTGTAATAAATTAAATCTCAGACCAATGTCTTTGCCAATCACATTTAATCCATATGGATATTCAAGATTCATGACAAAGTTATAAAATATAATCAATTTAGGTTGGCATACGTAATATGTTTAAGTAAGTGGTTAAGGATTTAATACCACATAAAAAAAAAAATAAGTCAAACTAATATAAATATCAAACATTTGGTTGACCAAAACAAAATCAAACAATATTGATCCTAGAGTTATTTGTAAAGTTTTGTTAGAGACATTTAACAGATTAAAGAGAAATACTATCTAACTTTATCAATTAAACTAATTACATTGACAACAAGCATGAGAATGGTATGGCTGGCTGAATCAAAATGATATATCCATATAAAAGACATTGTCTAATCTCTAAATTTAAATTTTCAAAGAATATAAATATAAAAATTCAATACTAAAATCTTTTTTGACAAGATAATGTTCTAATAATATTTCTCTTATTTCTGTTTACATGGTCTAATTAGGGATCCCTTATGGGTAACCATTTTCTACTGAATTTTTTTAATTTTTTGCCATTAAAATGACAGAAATATAAGAAGCTGCAATATTTATTAATCATGAATGAACAGTATAACTTACCTTAGACAACCTATGCAATACTCAAGACCTGTCTTTAGTTACAAAGCATCCAACAACAATGGCAACAAAGATAACATTAACCTTATCTACAAAAAATCCACAAATATTACAAATGCCCACCCGTAGGATCCAGCCCTTTATGACATTTCCAATTCGTAGCTTTATTTTCATGTCGAGCTACCCATGAAAAAAGTTTATACTCTTCATAGATAACTACAAACTATTATGAGAAAAGAAGACTCTCACATGGGATAGAAAATTGCTTACACTGGAGAGAAGAAACTAGTTGCTGAATTATATTTTAATCTCCAATTTTGTTTTTACTCTGTCAAATTAAATTAGGAGGTGCATCATGCATTTTTAAAATATTCATCGTGTGAACATATGAAATCTGGTATATCGATCCATACGGTTTAACCTCACATATCAATTAAAAAGTTATAGGCATGAGCTAAATTCAAATTTTTTAAGTGAATAATTATCGACTGCAAATGTCGCTTCATCTTGCTCATTCAATATAAAACTAATTGAAATGCAGCATCAATTTTGGCCTTAAAAAAAAAAAACGGCCACTTAAGACCATACATTATATATTTGATTCCTGGAAAGTTTATACTCCGGATCCACTCAACATAGGGATTTTTCGGATTTCTATCAAAACCCGTTGAACAAAGCAACAATTTCGGTTTATTTTCTTTCAATAATCAAAATAAAAGAAAATTTTTTGGTGGTTGAAATATTTACTTTGAAAAGTCAGAACACAGCTAAAATATATTGACTTCTCTATTTTACTTTGATTATAAAGAGAACAGTGACTTCCCTTTTATTTTGACAACTTTAATATATCTTTCTTAAAATCAAAATTTATGTTGTATACTGCTCCTTTATTTTTAAAATTCTATTTACATCCATCCATTAATAGGGTGTGAAAATACCTCATTTAATATTTTTGCACCAAAATACCCTTTCTTGACAAAAAAATATCATTTAATAGTATTTTGAAAACATATGTTGGCAAACAATTTTTTAAACATGTATAGTTTTACTTTTTTTTTCTAATCTTATAAAATTGATTAATTTAAACAAAATTTTTATAATATTTTAAATTTTTAAACAAAACTTCAGATTTGACAAAAAATTGATTCAAACATGTAATTAAATCACATGATTTGAATAATTTGACTAATTTGAGCATTACGTAATGAACACAAGAAATTGTTTTGAAGCGAGCATATTCGATTCAGACATACAATTAATTAAATCACAATATGCGTCCATGAATTTCATTTTTGATGGAGATATGTGAACTCAAGTTTTCAACTTGAGTATCGGTACAAGTAATCCAAAGCATAAACTAGATCGGATTATAATAAATTAAGAAATCATTTTATGTTACTAAATACGAAAAATAATCAGTTTAACATAATCCATTTTATCAAAAAGAAATGCTACTAGTTAATCTAAAAAGACATGAGATATCTGAAAATTTCAATAAACCAAAAAAATATAATAATCATATCCTACGCACACCAAATTACTTTCTAAACATGATATAATGATAAGCTATTAGCCACATAGGCTAATTTATGTGGCAAGGATGGAGGTGAGGTGTAGATAGTATTTAGAATTCAAATTCCTGATATAACAGAAAAAGTATTTTTTGATAAAATCACCATGATACGAAAATTAGCTTTATATATCGTACAAATTTAAGTAAAAAATTGTTTGTATCAATTTGTATTGTTTGAGTCAATATTTATAATTCAATAAGTAATTTATTTTCAGTTCAATTTGGAAGGAAAAGAAAATATACAAGAAAATTAGGTTATCAATCTTAATTCATGCAGCTGGGTTTAGAAAATTAATCAAAGGCAAAGAAAAATTAAAAAGAAAAAGGAATTTAATTAGCAGACAAAATACAAAATAAACAATGTAAACAATTAAACAAGTAAAGAAAGCAAAAAAAAATTGAGTGTAAAAAATAAAGAAACAAAATTTTATTAATTGAGAGCTTCTTCAATTCAATAAATTTAAAATTTCAAAGAATATAAAAATATATTATAGAAAAATTCAATACTAAATCTTTTTTAATGAGATATAATATAATATTATGATATGATTGCTATGTATTCTGTTTTCTTGGGCTGATTAGAGATCACTCAATGCGAGTTGACATTTGATAATCAATGAGAGTTGATATTTTGGAAAAAAAATTATAAAAAAAAAGAGTTGACATTTGACTGAGTTGTGAATCAAGCATTTTTCAAACATTCATAATCTTGTGCACATATGAATCAGTCATATAAACAGGTTTAAATTCACACTAATAACAAACTGATAGGTAAATGCTTCACTTAATTAATATTTTTAAAAGTGAACAGAATTAATAACAATATTTTAATTTTTACTAAATTACAGTAGACTTTTTCTCTTCTTTTAAAATATTGCCTGTTCAATTTTAAATCAGGATAATAAACTATTATATATGAAAATAAAAGTAATGTATACTATTGTTCGAACAAATTGATCATTATTATTATACTAGTAGATATTGTTTTTTTCGAATTACATGCCTTAAAAAACTCTATCTCCCTTGTGAAATTGATGTGGATACTGCTAATTATACTAAATTGGATTCTGTTTTTGGAGATGGGCATCAGAAGACCTTTTTATATGTAATGCATTAAATTGACTTATTTAATAAGCATAGAAAACAATGAAAATAAAAAATAATTTTTAATGAAAAATGTATTTTATACATTTCAATTAAAAAAATTGAGAATTATTATTGAATAATAAAAATAATATGAATCTAATAAAAATTGTATATTTGGATTTTTGTGTAATAATAAAATCTTAGCCCGATGACCTTGTCAATCCCATTCGTCTAATACTTTTTTTTTGTATTAATTGACTTGTACAGTGATATAGTTTGTCAATTGCGTGTAGCTTACTCCCTTCCTTCCAAAATAGTATAAGGTATGCCTTAGAAACTTTAAACATACTAAGAAAATAAGTTAAAAATTGATTAACTCATGAAATTTGTGAAAAAATTATAATTCTGTCATCATTACTCGTATTGAGTGTATTAAATTTATCTCTTATTTCTTGATTGAAACTAAGGGCAAAACAAGAAACTATGGGCAGAATAAGAAAAAAAATCATTAATATACCATAATATTATCTAAATATAACAAATAATTTGGACCTGATGAAATATTTTTTTCCTTGGCCGGACAACATTATGCGTGTAGCTTAATTTTAGGAAAGAGAAATTGGGAAGAGAAAAAGACAGATAATTCATAATTCACGTTCTATATGAAGGGATGGGACCACTTAGGTAGGTGTTCGACTTGAATATATATGATTTACAAGTGGCTGTTGTCATACTTTGTATCAATTTCGCCAAATTATTTGAATCTTTAACATTAATAATATTTGTCTGTTTATATATCTATATATATGGTATAGTGATATCTTTCTCAAGTGCAAAGAAGAATTGCTCTCTCTCTCCCACATAAAAAATTGGCCATCATGTTTCTCTCTCGCCCCATTGCTCCTTCGGTTTCTACAGGTTTTAACTCTCTCTCTCTCTCTATGATTCTGCTCTCTGCATATTTTTCAGTTTAATTTAGATTCTTTGAAATATGGGCATCGAGGTTGATAATGATACAAGGATTGAGAATGTGTACGAAGTGTACGAGGTTTTTTCTTTTGGAGATGGAAGTGTACATACAATGTTTATAATTATTTCACCAACCTATTCTTTTTTTCTCGGCTTTTCTCTCAAGAGATAACTTCACAAATTTCTAACTTCGTACAATCCCCTTCACTTTCGCATGATTTCAACTTGTTCAGATTGAGCAATATATACATAATTGATTCATAAGAAACATGGAAATCAAAATTCGGATTTGAGTTCTTGAGTTTCTGGTCATCAACTTGTTCGCTATTTCTGAAGCATGTTTATTTGGACGTCGACTGTTTTGTTTCTATGTGGACAGAATTTGGATTAAATTAATACGACTCGAGTTGTGTTGACTTTATATTTTGCATAATTAAGGAAAACCTAACGTCCTCTTTATATATACTTTCATCTCCCAGCAACTTCGGTTGGATCAAAGGACAAAGTTCAGAGCAGACCTAACATTGTAAGATATCATCCTTCCCTGCTTTCTTGTATCTACGTAGAGCTAATTCAAATATGACAATTAATTTTTAAAATAATAATGAAATGGTGAATTCTATTAAATGCAGATGTTAGAAGGGAATCAAGAGAAAATAAGGAGGATGTTCGACAAAGTTGAACTGTCTGTATCAAGTTATGACACAGCTTGGGTGGCAATGATACCATCACCTTCTTCTCCACAAGCTCCTTTGTTTCCTCAGTCACTACATTGGCTATTAGAAAATCAACAAAATGACGGTTCGTGGGGTCTTCCTCATCGCCATGAGTTGTTGACCAAAGACTCTCTATTATCTACCTTGGCTTGTGTCCTTGCACTTAAGCAATGGGGTGTTGGTGAACACCAAACAAATAAAGGTACTGCTTCTATAATTAATCAAAGAGGGATTATTACGTACTCATTTGTCAATTAAAAAATTATTAAAAAGCAAGTCTAATTAATTTGCTTGCTTATCCATTTATTTGTCTTTTTGTGAACTAGGTTTATTTACTTACGTTTAGGTACTTAACGAGAAAATGTTATGTTTGTTATTGAAGGACTTGAATATATTAAGTCAAACATTACCTCAGCTTTTGATGATAAACAACATTCTCCTATTGGATTTGATATTATCTTCTCCCATTTGATTGAGCAAGTCCAAAAGTTGGATCTCAATCTTCCTTTTGGAGGGAAACCTCTGGAGTCAATCATCCAAAAGAGAGAATTGGAGCTCAAAAGGTACATAGGTTTCTTTATCATCCTAGTACTGTTTATCACCAAGCCTCCCTTTTTTTTTTGTTTTGTAAATGTTTTTGTTTTTCTATTTCTTATATTGGACACTTGTCATAACAACAGAGGCTGGGACAGCAATTCAGAAGGATGGAAAGCATATTTAGCATATATTTCTGAAGGATTGGGAAAGTCTCAAGATTGGGAAATGGCTATGAAATATCAGAGAAAGAATGGATCCTTATTCAACTCACCAGCATCCACTGCAGCTGCTTTTACTTACCTTAAGGATACACAGTGTTTTAATTATCTATCATCTCTATTACGTAAATTTGGGAATGCTGGTTTGTCCTTTCAAACTTACTATGATTTTTTAACTCATTTCATCTCCATTTCAATTATATATTAGCTAATGCATTTTGTAAATTCAGTTCCGACGGTGGATCCTTTTGATGTCTATGCTCGAATCTACATGGTTGATAGATTTGAATATTTGGGTATTGATCATCATTTTAAGGAGGAAATCCGAAATGTCCTGGATCAAACATACAGGTTACTAAGCATCCAATACTTAATTTGTAGGAAGAAAAATAGCAAGATGGTTATAGAATCTATACAATTTCTGTTTTTGGTTAATGTTGAAACAGGTTATGGCTACAAGAAGATGAAGATATATTCTTAGAACCCACCACATGTGCAACGGCATTTCGTTTACTACGTTTGCATGGATTCAATGTTTCTTCAGGTTCTGCGACATTTCTAGAACTTAAAGGCGATTTAGATTTTTAAAAAAATAATAATAAAGAAATTGGTATATAAAGACATTTCTGTCTTTCAGATTCACTAGTTCGGTTTTCAGAAGACAAATTCTCCAACACTCTTCAAGGGTATTTGAAGGATGTTAACGTTGTGTTTGAGTTACACAAGGCTTCACAAATAACTTCACAGACAAATGATCCAGTTCTGGAGGAACTAAACTCTTGGACAAAACACTTTCTTCAAGAATATTTGTCCTCTTCCTCAAAACATGATCACAAACCTCTTCATAATATTGACCAAGAGGTAGGTATATATCAACCCTTCAAACCATTGACTTTCTCTTTTTTTTTCGGCCAGTCTTCAAACCATTGACGTTAGTTCTTGTCTTCTTAATATCTCTCTAAAATAATGTTAATATTTGTCAGATACGTTTTGCTGTGCGGTTTCCTCATTATGCTTATTTGGATCGTATATTAAATCGAAGAACTATTGAGAATTACAACGTTGACCAAAAGAGAATTTTGAAAACTTCTTATAGGTAAACTTTCATAACCACTTTCATTCTCTGGATTATTCTTCAGGGTAAAAGCAAAAATAATTTGTACGAGTTACCATCAGTTTCTGATTCTTTTGACTCTTCTTTTCTTAGTTCTTTGAATCTTTCAAATAAAGAATCGCTAAAGCTTGCAATGGAAGACTTCAACATCTACCAATTGGCAATTCGTGAAGAATTCGAGCAATATATCAGGTGAATTTCTATTTTCAAGATCCAGTCGAGAGCAGAATTTTGGAATTTATTGTGGCATCAAATTATGCAAAACAATTTAACATGAGTTATCTTCCTTGGTCTTTTTCTAAACAAACCAGATAAAGTTACACAAATTGGGCAAAGCTAAGGCCTAGAGTTAGACAAATTGTAATAACCTGATAAAGTTTAGTTAAAAAGGAATAACATTTAATATGTGTTAGCTGGTTTTAAGAAACATCAACTTGCCAACAATCCAAGAGTTGACTAGGCACAGGACATATGTGACAAGTCTATTGGTCAACTATTGGTTTGATTTTATGTTTTATCAACAAGAAGGGAGAATCTACCCTAAATTTAATTTTCCGAATGGCCTCGCATAATAATCAATCAGGTGGTTGAAGGAAAGTGGATTGGACAACTTCAAATTTCCCAAACCAAAAGTGGCAATTTCTTACTTCACAGCTGCTGGAGTTCTAGTCTCACCCGAACTAAGAGAAGCACGTCTATCATGGGCAAAGAATGCAATGCTCACAGGTGTTATCGATGATTTCTACGATGTTTGGGGTTGTGAAGAGGACCAGAAGCAGCTTTTAAAATTGATGCAGAAGTATGTTAATTCCCTTTTCCTCTTTCACTTTGATTCTCCATTTCAGTTCAAGTATATATTATGTCGTCACCAACATATTGAACCACAGGTGGACAGTAGATATCAGCAAAGAGCATTGTTCCGAGACAGTTAAAACATTATTCTTAGCACTTAAAAATACAATCTGCGAGATCGCAGATCAAGCCTTTGAAGTTCAAGGACGAAGTGTTCTGAGCCACCTGATTCAACTTGTGAGATATATAGTTACCTCTCTCGATCTCATGCTCAACAAAAGATGAAATTAATTGTGAGTTCAAGTGTTGACATCAGAGTTTGATTTGATTTGTTTGCAGTGGGTGGATGTGTTGCAGTCTTATCTGACTGAGGCTGAGTGGACGAGAAGCAAGTATGTGCCGAGCATGGATGAATATATGCCTAATTCAATAATATCGATAACTTTCGGACCAATTATCCTCCCAGCACTCTATCTTATAGGACCTAAGCTTTCATCTGAGACCATTGAAAGCGTTGAATACAATCAACTGTATGAGGTCGTTAGCGTATATGGTCGACTCTTCAATGACATCAATGGCTACAATGTGAGCACCTCCTTGAATTTCTCTTGGTTATAATATATGCCGGAAATTCAATTTGTATTTATTTAAGTTGTTATAGTTGTGACATCTTTTCTTTGTCATTGAATTATCAGTAGAATAAAATAAATAGAATATATTGTTTGTTTATATATATTTTGGGCCTAATGAGCTTGTATACATATATAAATGATTTGTGCAGAGGGAAATGGAACAAGGAAGATTGAACTCAATTGCCTTGCAACTCATTCAGGGGACAGAGGCAGTAACTACGGAAGAGATCATTGAGAAGACAATGGATGTGGTTGAACAAAAGAGAAAAGAGCTTCTGAGATTAGTATTGCAGAAGGAAGGGAGCATTATACCTCGCGATGTGAAGGATGTTTTCTGGAAATTGGCCAAATCAGTGTACGTAGTTTTCAATAATAAGGAGGATATAGTTCATGCAAGCGAGACTTCAGAAGAATTGTTTAACATCAAAGATGCAATCATGAGCAATATCCCATTGTCTTGACATGAGAGACAATCTTGAATTCCAGACACAAGATGTTTCTTATGACACACACACACAAAAACACTCTCTCTAAATATATAATGCATAAAAATAAAGATCCAATTGTAAGAAAAATCATCTAAGCTGAGTTCCTTTTTTTTTTTTTTTGGGTGAACATGAGCAAGAGTTTTTAAGTAGCAGTGCCAGAATAAATGACCAAAGCGGAAAGTGCAAGAAAAAAGATCATTTTTCATAGTTTTCGGGCCCCTTTAATTGTTTTGAAGATATAAGATTCTCCTCACTTGTCTAAATTAAGACAGTATCCCCAGTTTGCCCAAGAATTAAAAAAAATAATTACATAAATTGTGGGGATGTGTAAAAATTGGTGTATCTATACCAATAAAAATTGGTAAGATATTAGAATCCAGACTAGCCAGTGAGTTAGTCAAAACACTAGTTCATGGTTTTGTGATCGGAACATGCATGGTTGGGATGTGGTCAAATCAGGTGTGATTGAATCAACGTGTTTTTAATTAATTATAATATATCTTTTTGATAATATACTGAACTCTGACATACATGCACATACGGGTTAAGTTTTCGTGAGCCTGATCGAAATTTCCACCTAACACATTTTATTGAAGATTTTCTAAAATTATTAAGCTCTAGTGTAAACGCCTACTCCTCTTGCTTTTGCATATGTTAGCTATATATGTCAACAACATACAAATCAATTTAAAACACATGTGAAAGGTAAATGTATGATTAATTTAAGTCCATTTGATATGATAACTCACAAAATTAAGATAACTAGCTACGTGGATCAATTAATCAGAGATTGCGTAGTCATAGGATGAATATAAGATTAATATAAGTCCATTTGCTCACCAAACTAAGGGATTAAATCAATTTAAAAATGGCACCTTGGTTTCACTTTGTAAGTCATGTATATTGCTTCCGCGAATCAGAAATCAGAAATTAATTTAAAAGCGATAACTTACGTCAACAGACCTTGACTAAACCATAAAAATTAATAAAATATATGAAACTCGATTTCAATAATTCACAAGATATATGTCTTGAAAAATATATATATTTTCCTATAGGTTGCCGCTCAAACAACCTGCTTTCCTTCTCACGGTTTAACTTCTTATTTTTAAATACTTTTTTATAAATATATTTCTGGTCTTCGGTTTTTTGTTTTCATTTGGTTTTGGACCACAACATGAGTGTCTTGCCGGTATTGGAGATTATTCTCCCTCACGGTCTTTTAATTTATCCCAAGTTTTGATTAGGACATTTAATTTTATTAAATTTCTTTTCAGATATTTAACTTGAAAATATATTAATTAAAAATTTCTCTCCTTTAAAACTGCTAATTTACTAAACAAAAATGTTTACATGGAATTAATTAAATTACCTGTGCCAACAAAACAAATAAAAATAATGCTTCTTTTTTTAATCCCAAATTTTTCAGTTAAAAAAATACAAATAAGATATTGCGGAAAACCTCCCAAAAGCCTCTAAATCTAGGCAAAACATTTTTTTTAACTGAAAAATCCGTGAGTTGAAATTATTACAAAGAAAGTACTTTTTATTTACTTATTTTTATATAATGAGATATGGTTAAAATCATTACAAAGAAATTAATTTAATTCCATGTATACAATTTTTGCTAAACAAATGAACCGTATCAAAAAGAGACAAATTCTTGTATAATATTTTGTCTATGCAAGTGGAAACTAAATTTTAGAATGTAACAACCAAAAAAAAATTGACATTGCTAAGAAGATAATCAACACTTTCTGGACTGCTGCATTCATCTCGTTATATAATATTTTAGATTATATGTTTCGCGCGCGCGTGTGTGTTTGTGTCTATATATATATAAACTGCATCAACAAGCTTGGAGATTAAACACGTCAAATAAGAACTTCGTCATGTTTCTGTCTTCCAACTTGTCTCTAACACGCCCCTCCTTTCAGGCTACCGTTTCTCCAGGTTTCATCTCTCTCTCTCTCTCTCTCTCTCTCTCTCTCTCTCTCTCTCTCTCTCTCTCTCTCATCTCTCTGCAGATGATTGAATTCGTTATTTTCTTTTCTTTGGGATATGAACGAACTCAAATATGTCAGAAAGCTCCATGCACCCTACTTCTCGTTGTGTGAAGTTTGACATTTATGTAATTAGTTACTGAGCGATTAATTTAGAATGTAAGAAGCCGAGGTACTAGTTACATAAATATGTAGATGCGCATACATATATTTGATTGAAAGTTTATTTCTTAACCTTGCCCTATTTTTAACTATATGCTTTTAATTTTAAATAATTACATTTTATAAAAGTATTTATGACCTGGAATACAATTAAAAATTATTCAAAAAATTATGCCTAATTTATTCTCTCCACATATTCCATACAAAAAATAAAATATAATGTAATTTTTCATAATGTAGCCTGAGATAACAAAATATTTTGGCCTTCATCAACTGACACTCATCCTTACGGGCATGCAATATCAAAATGTTATATTAGGTGCCATTCTATGATCACATAACAAAATGTAAACTAGTGTTTGAAAACAGCATGGCTCGCCTGATCAATTTGTACAATACACATGAGAAAATATGTCTAGTTGACAATGAAAGGTGTAACCTTGCATGAGAAATTTTCCCGTATGTGCCACATCATTCCAAAATTTTCTAGCTTTTTTTTTTCTTTGGGCTATTTGCTATTTTTTTCAACGTATTATTATTATTATTATTATAGGATCGTATTGTTAATTTTTAATTGCATTTTTCATGTGTTCAAGACATTCCGATAATATCCTTATGCTTTCTTGTGTACCAGCAATTTCGGTTGGACCCACCAATGCGGAGAACAAAGTTAAAAGTAAACCTAATATTGTATGTACTTGCAATGATCTCTTGTTTTAGAATTATATCTATGCACACTGTAAGATAGCAACTAGAATGAAATGGCGTTTTTAACCTTTTAAAATCAAATGCAGATGTTTGAGGGCAATAAAGAGAGAATAAAGAGGATGTTTGACAGAGTTGAACTGTCGGTATCAAGTTATGACACAGCTTGGGTGGCAATGATACCATCACCTTCTTCTCCGCAAGCTCCTCTGTTTCCTCAGTCACTACAATGGTTATTAGAAAATCAACAAAATGATGGTTCATGGGGTCTCCCTCATCGTCATAAGTTGTTGACCAAAGACTCTCTTTTATCTACCTTGGCTTGTGTTCTTGCACTAAAGCAATGGGGTGTTGGTGAACAGAAAACTAATAAAGGTATTATTCATAAGTTAATTAAAGATGGATTATTTCGTATTTAATTGGTTTAATAAAAAATTACTAAATGGCATGTCTAATTTGCATACAGATCCATTTATTTGTCTTCACGAAAATTAGGTTAATTTACAGACGTTTAAGTAAGTAACCAGAAAATGTTGTGTTTGTTGCTGAAGGACTTGAATATATTGAGTCAAACATCGCCTCAGCTTTTGATGATAAGCAACATTCTCCTATTGGATTTGATATTATCTTCTCCTATTTACTTGAGCAAGTCCAAAAGTTGGATCTCAATCTTCCTCTTGGAGGGAAATCTCTGGAGTCACTCATCCAAAAGAGAGACCTGCAGCTCAAAAGGTTTATATAGTTTTCTTTATCATCCTATTACCGTTTAATATTTAAGCTTCTTTTTTCATTTCTTTTAAATGTTTGTGTGTTAATATTCATATTCCTTATATTCAACACTTGTCAAAACAACAGAGGTTGGGACAGCAATTCAGAAGGATGGAAAGCATATTTAGCATATATTTCTGAAGGAATGGGAAAGTCTCAAAATTGGGAGATGGCTATGAAATATCAAAGAAAGAATGGATCCTTATTCAACTCACCAGCATCCACTGCAGCTGCTTTTACTTACCTTAATGATATACATTGTTTTAATTATCTATCTTCACTATTTGATAAATTTGATAATGCTGGTTTGTCCTTCCAAACTTACTATGATTTTTAACTCATTTCATCTCCGTTTCAATTATATATTAACTAATGCATTTTGTAAATTCAGTTCCGACGGTGGATCCTTTTGATGTCTATGCTCGAATCTACATGGTTGATAGTCTTGAATATTTGGGTGTTGATCATCATTTTAAGGAGGAAATCCGAAATGTACTGGATCAAACATTCAGGTTACTATGTATCCTGTACTTACTTTGTACATAATTCCAAACGTGGAAGTGAGAAGTCATATTCGTAGGAAGAAAAACTGAAAGATGGTTATAGAATCTAATCTATTTCTGTATTTGGTTAATTTTCAAGCAGGTTATGGAAACATGAAGACGATGATATATTCTTAGAACCCACCACATGTGCAATGGCATTTCGTTTACTACGTTTACATGGATACAATGTTTGCTCAGGTTCTGTGACATTTCTAGAATTTAAAGACTATTAAGATTTAAATAAAAAAAAGTAAAAGAAATTGGTATATAAGACATTTGTGCCTTTCAGATTCACTAACTCGGTTTTCAGAAGACAAATTCTCCAACACTCTCCAGGGATATTTGAAGGATGCTAACACTGTTTTGGAGTTACACAAAGCTTCACAAATAACTTTACATTCAAATGATCCAGTTCTGGAGGAACTATACTCTTGGACAAGACACTTTCTTAAGGAATATTTGTCCTCTTCCTCAAAACAGGATCACAAACATCTTCATAATATTGACCATGAGGTAGGTATCGATCATTCAATCAATTGACTTTAGTTCTTGTCTTGTCAATATTGCTGAAATAGTTTTAGTATTTGTCAGATACGTTTTGCTGTGCGGTTTCCTCATTACGCTTATTTGGATCGTATATTAAATCGAAAAACTACTGAGAATTACAACGTTGACCAAAAGAGAATTTTGAAAACTTCTTATCGGTAAAGTTTTCTAACTTCCACTTTCATTCTCTGGATTATTCTTCAAGGGTGACTTTTTTATTCTGTCAACTATTCTTTTCTTAGTTCTTTGAATCTTTCAAATAAAGAATCGCTAAAGCTTGCAGTGGAAGACTTCAACAACTACCAAGTGGCAATTCGTGAAGAATTCGAACAATATATCAGGTGAATGTCCATTTTCAAGATCCGATTGGGGGCAGAATATTGGATTTTTCTTGTGGCACCATGTTATGCGAAACAATTTATCACAAGCTCTCTCCATTGGTCATTTTCAAAACAAACCAAAATTTCTTAGACAGATTCAATTAATCCACAAAATAAAAGACAACCTGACCCCAAAAGAAATTATATAATGTCAATAATTTGGGTCAATCTGAGGCTGAATCAAAATAGTAAAATAAATTGGGCTAAGATAAAGCATAGAGTTAGACAAATTGCAACAACCTGATAAAGTTTTGCTAAGAAGAATCCAACAGTTGACTAGGCTCTGTATATATGTGACGAGTCTATTGGTTAACTATTGGTTTGATTTATGTTTTATCAATTAAACCATAAGGGAGAACCTATCCTAAATTTATTTTTCCAAATGCCTTACATAATAATTAATCAGGTGGCTGAAGGATAGTGGAATGGACAACTTCGAATTTCCCAAACCAAAAGTGGCAATTTCTTACTTCACAGCTGCTGGAGTTCTAGTCTCACCCGAACTAAGAGAAGCACGTCTATCATGGGCAAAGAATGCAATGCTCACAGGTGTTATTGATGATTTCTATGATGTTTGGGGTTGTGAAGAGGACCAGAAGAAACTTTTGCAATTGATGCAGAGGTATGTTGATTTCCCTTTCCCCTTTCACTTTGATTTTTCCATTTCCCTTCAAGTATATTTTATGTCGTCACCAACATTGAACCACAGGTGGACAGTAGATATCAGCAAAGAAAGTTGCTCTGAGACAGTTAAAACATTATTCTCAGCACTTAAAAATACAATCTGCGAGATCGCAGATCAAGCCTTTGAAGTTCAAGGACGAAGCGTGCTCAGCCACCTGGTTCAACTTGTGAGATATAGTTATCTCTGCGGATCTCATGCTCATCAAAACAGATAAAATTAATTGTGAGTTCAAGTGTTGACATCAGAATGTGATTTGATTTGTTTGCAGTGGGTGGATGTGTTGCAGTCTTATCTGACTGAGGCTGAGTGGACGAGAAGCAAGTATGTGCCACGCATGGATGAATATTTGCGTAATTCAATCATATCAATAACTTTTGGACCAATTATCCTCCCAGCACTCTATCTTATAGGACCTAAGCTTTCACCGGAGACCATTCAAAGTGATGAATACAATCAACTGTATGAGGTCGTTAGCGTATATGGTCGACTCTTCAATGACATCAATGGCTACAATGTAAGCACCTTCCTGAATTCATTTGGTTATGACATATGCTGGAAATTCATTTTATTCTTACAGTTTTACAGAATTTTCAATCTGGCATGTATAGTTTACAGTTTGTATTTAGGTTGTTTTACTTTGGGTTTTATGAACTTAGATACATAAATGCTTTGTGCAGAGGGAAATAGAACAAGGAAGATTGAACTCAATTGCCTTGCAACTCATTCATGGGACAGAGGCAATAACTACGGAAGAAATCATTGAGAGGACAATGGTTGTGGTTGAAGAAAAAAGAAAAGAGCTTCTGAGATTAGTATTGCAGAAGGAAGGGAGCATTGTACCTCGAGATGTGAAGGATGTTTTCTGGAAATTGGCCAAATCAGTGCACGTGGTTTTCAAAAATAAGGAGGATATAGTTCATGCAAGTGAGACTTCAGATGAATTGTTTAACATCAGAGATGCAATCATGAGCCATCCCATTGTTTTGACATGATAGATTTGAAGCCAGGTAGAAAGGGGAGAAAAAGGAAATAGATGTAAATCTCAGATGCAATCATGAAATTTATGATATACACACCCTTTCTTTCTAAATGTATATGATGCATAAAAATAAATATCCAATTGAAAGAAAAATCACAAAAGCTTAGTGCCTATATAACAAATAGATCCAATCCAATTTATTAAGTTGATATATATTGCCGACTCGTAAAAAAAAATATGAATGAATTCAAAATGATGAGTAAAGAGAGAGAAGAAAGTCATAACCAAAAGTAAAAAGATCTATTATATACAATAAAGTAAAGCTTAAATGTTTGACATATCACAATTTCAAACTTCCATATTATCAAGCTAACTATAAAAAAATATGATCTAAGTATTCCAAATAATAATTATTTTCTTATATATATATATATATTCATTTTTTATTTTTTTAAAATTTGCTATGATGATAAATATGGAAATGAAAAATTAGTTATGTATATGTGAAAAATCATAATTTGTTTGTCTTGATCTTCATCCGTCATTATGACATGTCAAAATCAATTTACCTAATTACTCCCAATATTTCTTATTATTTGATATGATTTTGAGTATAATTGAGAGTCATCATTGTGGTTTTAATGCATATTATGTGTTAAGTTGATTAATTTTATTAAAAAGGAAGTTGGGAAGAGTGTTTAGTGCGTTTTGTTGATATTTGGCAGATTTTGAATTGTATATTGCTCTAAATTGATGTGCGGATAATGTAAGAATTTGGAGCTCTAAGTTGAGATATTGAGTTAAGTCCTTCTAACTAGTGAAGGTGAGACTTGTGGCAGCGAACTCTCGTGGCAGAAAGCAATTCAAGAACTAGAAATGTCCTTCACCAGTGCAAAAGAAGGTACAGAATTCATTTGCAGTAGCAGAATTGTTCATGGATGCAAACTGTGATTTCTGTAACAAACCCCAATTTAATTGTTCCAGACACGTATATGATTAACGGAAGGATATTATGGGAATTATATAGGATAACAAAGAAATTAAATTTTCAAAACAGAAAGAGTTGGCGCTGCAATACCAGGTCGCAATCTGTTTAAAAATAGACAAGTTCCAACTCACCAAAATAGTATTTTCATTGGGGGTCTAAGGGAACTTTGCTAAGGTTTCATCTTCTGGACTTGAGGGCGTGTTTTTTATGCTTTGGGAGGTTTGAATATTTAAGGTAATGAAATTTTATCATCTACCTCTTCTCTTTTCTCAACCCTCATATTAGATTTCATGGGCTATGCTAAGAGGTCAAATTCTCTAGGATTATCACAGAATATTTTGGGTTAGAAGGCTTCAATGGAGTGTTGTGATGAGTCTCCAAGCTTGGGGTTTGAGTTTTTATGGTTTCCATACTTATAGACATCAAACCCTAACATCTATTGTAATATCCCCATTTTTATGGGATATTATAGAATGAATAAAAGATCAGAAATAAAGTAAGATGAAAAGTTTCTATATTTGGACTTTAGAAGGAATTAATTTCTCATCTAATTTCCAGAAGAAGTCATGTTTGGTTCTTAATTAAAATTAATTTTTCATAAGGTCCTTAACAGAAATTAATTCTAGAACTTACCCCGGAAAATGTACAATATACTACTTGAATAAAAGTTCATCCTAAGCTGAGCGTAACGGTATAAGTATTACATAGTCAGGAGGTCTAGGATGAGAGATAGACTAATTTGAAAGTTAATATAAATAGTGAAAAAAAAATAATCTTTGGAAAAAATTATAAGAAAGTGCCTAGAAGAATGGATAATTATGTTTTTGACTTGATTTAGGGGCAAAATGGTCATTCCCTATATTAGAAGTAAAAGGTGAAAATTACATTTAAGCCCCAAGGAAAAAATACTGATATCATAAAATATACATAGAAATAGCAAAAATGAAAAGACACAAGAAACGAAAAAGAGAAAAAGGGTCATTTTTCCTGATTAGACCAAAAATAAGAAAATAGTAATTTTGTCCCAAATAATAGAAATGTTTTCACTTTAGTCCTTATAAGAAGGAAATCACGTAGCAATTTATGTGTAAAAAAGTTTTGAGCAAAATTATAGCTAATAATTTGAAAGTTTCAAAAATTATAAATTTACCTTAAGTTTTGTAAATATGAAAAATTATAGTCAAAATGAAGTTCTTGAAGAGTTTAGTCCAATAGAATATTGTGTGGAAGTTAGTTAGATCAAAAATAATTTTATGTTAGGCATTTAAGTTATTAGGTCAAGTTATACTGATAAAGTTACTTTAGATTGCAAAGAAAGGCAGTACCAAATGAAGAATACTGAATAGACCTTACCCAAATATATTTTGAGACGAGAAAATGATTATAATCCAAAAAGAAAATTTTGAATAATTCTATACCAATTTAATGATAATTACGGTCTAAGTATTTAATCGGCATGGATAAAATTAATCAGTCAAGGGCATTTTGGTCCATTAAAATTATTCAAGCACTTTTTGTTCAAAAATGATGATGAATCACGTCTAAATTGGCAACATGGACATTATGGAAATTATTTGGAAAGCTTTATTAAAAAGTAACTAAGGGTTAATGAAAATTAACCATGATTTATCCCTTATTACATCTCTTTCCTTAAAAGCCATGATTACGTCATTTGGCCTTCATTTCCAGCTGAGAAACACATCCGAGCAGAGGGCCAAGAAGGAAGAAAACACAAAAAAAAAATGGAGAAGAAGAAGAACAAGAAGCAAAGGTCAAGACCTTAAGTATTTAAGGTAAAGTTCTATGACTACTAAGTTGTGTTCTTGAGTGTTTGGAAGGATTTTTATCGATTATTTTCTCTCTTTTTACCTCTGAAATTTTCTACTAGAGAGAGAAAGTGAAGCCATGAAAAATCCAAACCATGAAAAGGGTTGTATAGGTCTTAAAATACAAGGATATGCTATTAGGATGCAAGTTAGTTAAGTAAATATTTTTTCTAGAATTTTCTGAAATTTTCTGCCTATTTAGGGTTCAAGATAGGAAGGGAATTTCATGATTTTGACCTTAAAAATGGATTTGTTTTGGTTCAAAATAGGTAGAAATATGTGTGTTGTACAAGAAATGTTTTAAAGATAACAAAGTGAAAATTTTAGTTCAAGAGAGCACTTTGTAAAGAAAATTGTATAATCAATTGTTAATGGCATTATTTTATGATGTTATAACATCCAAAGGAGTGTTAGAAGATCAAAGAAAGGGTTCCCAAAGTTTGGAGACCATTCAAAAGCAAAAAAGGTAGTTAACTTGCCTTATTATGCCTATGTATTGTTATTGTTGCCATAATGCTTAATTGATGAGTTTGTTGATTGAAATGATGTTTTGTGATGAATTGGATTGGTTGATTGTATTGTTTGAAGGACATTTGACCTTGGAAATGTCCAAAGTACAAGGGGAAATGCTACCCAAATTTTTATGAAATATTTGTGCGCAAATGATTTTGTTTGAAAGTTTGATGCAATCTCAATAATATTTTGCGATGTATAATGATATGTGAGCATATATAGTAGTTACTACTGAGATTCTTTGAACCTCATCCCTTTCCAATTGTCTAACCAATTCTAGGTTCAAGCCACAATAAGACCACCCAAGAAATCAAGGGCAAGGAGAAGCATGTTAATATTCAAGATAGTGATACTTACAATGATACTAATATATGAAATGTTATGCAAGATTATATGGAACATGGTCAAGCTATGTTTTTATGTTAATATGTTCCCTAAAGTCTATTGTGATGTATCATATAAAGTTAAGACAAGTTAAAACCATGTATATACATATCAATGAGTATGTTGGCAAAGTTAATGATGTATGAGATCTTTATTGACCACTGTTGGAAAATCTAAGTACTGTATAGACCTCTTGATATTTAATATATAAGTCCTATATATGGCTGTAAATTAGACATCAAGAGCTTTTTATAGACATCAAAATCACTCAATTTGGAGTTGTGTGTGATTCAAGATAAATTTTCAAAATTATGGTCAATTTCAGTGATTTTAAAATACCATTGCTATTGTGATTTTTAGTCAAATTTATTGTACAAATTGGCCTAGTAATTCCCTTGTTTCATATTTTTTCCATGTAGAGAATCTTTTTAACTATTTTTATAGACTTAGATCACTATAAGATGATTTTTCTAGATTTAGTTATATATTTTCAAAATTCATTGGGTAAAATGCAAATGATAAGATGAACAGTATCTATACGGGATAAGAGCTTGGATTTTGAAATTCTTGAATCATTGGAAGCTATGTAATCACTTGCTTTGTGTGTAAATTGGTTGTGAAGGTTGTGTGCTTGCTTTGATAAAGTATCTATACTCTAAGAAGTTATTTGAAAGCAACGGGTTCATTAGTAAGTGGCTAATTGGTTATATGAAGAAATTATACCTCATAGGTGTTAAGAGGCTTCAGTAATTGTAATGGTTAACATTGGGTTTTGATACTTGTTTTGGCCTTGTACCATGTTTAAAATAATGTGTGTTAACTTGGATTACATACCTCTTGTGTGTATATAGTTGGTTCTCTAATAGCCTACCATGTTGTGTGAGTTCAAACAATATGAAGTAACCAAGGAGTAACTCTTATTATTTTTATATTCTTGAAAACTTTTATATCATGATATACATCTTTATAGCACGACTAGTAATTTTTCTTATAATTTGCCCTCTTTGAGCTTTTGGCAAGAAAAATGGAAATTTGTCTAAATGAACATGTATGTATAGCAAAACATGTCAGTCAAGAATGCTATATGACTTATTGTGTATCCCCATGCTTAAACTTTGTATATTGGTACTATACTAGCATAATGATGTATGGAATGAAATGACAATTAGCATGCAATATTGGCATTGTCACTGAATTATATGCATGTTGAGCATATATTGATTAGGTGATTGTAAACACTGTATTTTGTCCGGGTTCGATATATGAAATTAGAAAAATATAATTTTGATTCAAATTTTCCTTTTAATTTCAATTTGATGGCAAATTTTCTAAAATTAAATGAAATCCAAAAAAAAAGAAAAAAAAAGAATCATTTTCCAAATCCAATCCCTTTTTTTTCGGACCCGTAAAAATATATATTGAAAATAAAAAATAAAAATCAATTTCCTTTCATCTAGGATTCTCAAAAATAAAAATCCTACCTTTTAGTATTAAAAAGAAAAAAAAATCATATCCCTTTTTTTAGGCTTCTTATTCAAATCCAACCCCTTTTTTTGTAGGATTTAAAAAAAAGAAGAGAAAGAGCAAAATCCTTTTTTTTAAATGATAAATATATCTTTATATAAAAAAAAGAGAGACACATAAAGAAAGAAAATGAGAGAAAATGAGATAATGTTTAAAACAAATTTATTTGAGCCAAATGCTTTCAGCATTTAACCGAGAGAGCCAGAAATCTTTCCTCTTTCGTGATAGAGAGCTGAGACACAAAGGAGGCTAGGGAGGCTTGGATTCATGCACAGGGACAGGCCTTCTTCGTCGTTGTCTGATGGATCGGGCGTCTTTCTCAACAAGTAAGGCGCATCTCTTGTCAATTTACTATTACAAAATAATCTTTTTATGTCTTTTATTTACGTTTGTTAAAATAAAAATAGACATAAAAAGTTGACCTGTGGTATTTTTTGTAAATAAGTATATGATATTTAGGTTTTCTACAGCTTTTTTTTTTAATAACAATCATAATTGAGTAAGATTTTTATGGCTTTTTTTTTAATAACAACGGTAGAAAGTGCATTGAAGTTTTCTATAGCTGTTTTTTGAATAACAGTCATAGAAAGTGCATTATTTACTAAGATTAAAAACATTAAGTTTTCTACAACTAGTTTTAAAATAAAAATCCTGATTGGTACAAATTTCATTGGTTGTTTGTTAAGTTGCAGCAGTAAAAAAATGTAATATTTATTTACTTTTTCAAATTAAAAAACATAGTTCTTAGTTTTAAAATTAAAAAAATTCAAAGTTTTAAAATTAAAATTGTATATGTCTTTCCTTTTTCAAATTAAAAAATATTTTTATTTTTTATTTTTTAAATGCCACAATACATGAGTATGCTCTGTTTCTAGAGCTCTCTCAAACACTCTAAGCACTCTCACAATGTGCTTCCCAATCCCCTTGTGATTTCCCCTCACAAGTAAATCTATCTTACAGAAGAAGAGTAGATTGTTTACAAAGAAATAACTCTCTTGAATAGAGTAGATTTGAAGGTTAAAGTACAAATATTGAAGTTGAGAGGGTAAAAGCTCTTGAGAAGAAGTTTTGACAGAAATTCGTTATATACAAGTTAGATTCATTACCCACAACTTCAAATGTTGTTGTATTTATAGATTTAGGTCTCAAATGTCCGTTAGAGACTTTAATCTATCCGTTGGAGAAGTTATCCAACGGTTACTCTGAAAAACTATCCGTTAACCAACCGCATTTAATGCTTCTGACATACTGAAATTCAAATTTTGGTTGGTCAACAGACAAATTTCGAAGGAACCGAAGGTTAGAGCTTTCAACGTTACAGCACGAAGTTCGTCTGTTCATGAAGTGAAATTAGAATTTTGAAACTTGTAGAACATTTTCACAATGTGACATACGAATTTTCAAGAAGAAAGTTTTTCGGTTAAGTGTGAACAGTGTTTTCAATTTGCTACAGTGCCCTCGAAATTCGAATTTTGGAAGCCCAAAATTCGTCTGTTCCCAGTACGTGAAAAGGAGGCACAGTAGTTCATTTTCTTCGAAATTTGAATGTTGAAGAGTGAAGTTCGTCTGTCAGAGAGACTCTTTTCAGACTAACTTTATCATTCGAATGTTGCAAGTTCATATCATTCGTATGTCAATGTTTCACTTCAACAGACTCAAGAACTTAGCTTCTAAAATTTGAATTTTAATGTTCAAAGTTCGTCTGTCAGAGAGCAGTTTTGAAACTTAAATCATTCTTGATCTCAGATGAACTTTAACACAGTTTCAGACGAATTTCTTCTATTTTCTCAAATTTTGTTTTGTCTGAAATTCAAATTTTGAAGAACCAAAGTTCGTCTGTTTCAAGGAAACTTCTCTTAGACTTAGATGAAAATTCAAATGTTGAACAATCAAAATTCATCTGACAGAGAGCCATCTCTTCAGACTTATTCAGTTTTAGCTTGAAATTCGAATTTCCTAAGGCAAAGTTCGAATTTCCAACTTGACAATTAAGTTTAAAGCTTCAAACTTCGTCTGTTTGTGGGTGTTTTTCAAATAGGTTAGGATTTAACACAAAATCAAGGTTTGAAAACATCTTTTTCTCAAATCAAAATCTTTTACCCAATCACAACTAAAACTAAAGATCCTACACAGGATCTATCAGCAAATACTCAGAAAATCTTCATTTGAAACAACTTTGATCTCCTTTGATATCTTCAATCCGAGCTCTTGAGTGTTGGTTTGGAATCATCAAAACTCTTGATTCAACATTCTCCCCCTTTTTGATGATGAAAAAACAACTCACACACTGGGTTAGTACTTGGGTTTACTTTCACAAGCTCCCCCTCAACATATGCATTACAGTTCATAAGATATCATTTTCAACAGATTAAGTGAAGAGATTCAAAGCCCAAATCATTGCAATCAAAAACATAATTCATTTAATCAAATTGTTGCCATATATATTCCAATTAAAGAGCAGTTCTCAAAAATATCAAACAACCAAATACAATTAAACAACTAATACAAGATACAGCAACTAAAACAAGATACAGCAAGAGGATTCAGCCTAAGATCTAAAAACATCACTTCTTCTTTGGCTTAGTCTTCTTGCTGTACGTCTTTCCTTTTCCAGATGGCTCAGCAGATTTTTCAGCTTGCTTAGTCCCAGTTTGCTTTATCTTCTCCCCCTTTTTGGCATCATCAGGAAGGCCAACAAAGTCCATTGGACGAGGAATCTGAGTGAGAGGAACAACATGAAGAGGGACAGGAGCAAAAGGAATCCCTGGTTGAACTGGTGCAAGAGGCTCAGCAGGCTCTTCATCATCATCATCATCATCAGAGACCTCCAGCAGCACTTGCATTTCCTGCCTAGAAAGAGCTAGTTGAGCTCTCTGTTCCTCTGAGAGCCTATAAGCAGCAATAGAATGAGAAGCAGGTTCAGCAGGAGGAAACAATTCTTCCAGCCTTCTCCTTTGAGCTTGCAGCAGAGCATTGTGAGCAATACCAAGATAATTAACAACAGGTACAATGCTCCTTTCCTCATTGCTTGCTCCTTCTGGCACAGAAGAGGTTGAAATGGCTGCAACCAGTCTTTCAACTTGCTCTGATTCTTGAATGGACAGAATTAAATCCGGAGCATCTTCTTGCATAGGCTCAAGAGGGCTTGTTTCTTGAAGTCCTTCTTCTTCCAATCCATAGTCCAGGGGTGGACCAGGACTTGGTGTCCTCATTGCACCAGTACCATCTGTATCACCATCATGGTCAGAGGAGGCAATCTCGAAGGGGCTTGGAGGCTCAGGAGTTGGAGACAAAGTAGGTTCAGGGATACCAGGCTGAGGTGGAGCTGAAGAGGTAGGAATTACATTTCTAATATCTTCATAAGCATCAGCCACCACCTTCATATTCACAGCCAACTGATGGATTTGATCTTGTAGATGAGCAAATTTGGCATTTTGCTCATCCTTAATGCTGAGAATGAGTGTTGACAGACTGTCAAACAACTCAGTGATCTTTGTAGGTTTGGCCCGTGAGGAGGGAGTGGAAGGAGGGTGAGTAGGTCTGGAGGGAGATGGAATTGGCTGAGAAGGCTGAGGTACGGATCTGCCAGGGGCCTCAGAAGTGCCTTCTTGTTGGAGGGATGCATCAGCAACAAAGAACAAGTCTTCAAATTTCCCTACTCCCTTTCCAACCTATCTGCCTTTATCTCTTTCAACACCCATCCTTTGCAATTCCTCTTCTTTGAATGCCTCGGTGAGTTTTTCTTTCCCCTTTTCAATGTATTGAATCCTAGCATGCTGCAGGATTCTTGAAATAATTGCTGCATAGGGGAGTGTGGAATCCTTCCTCTAATCCCTTACCTTTATCATTCGCTGGAGGATGATATGACCCAAATTAATCAGCTTCCCACGAATGATAGCAGTCATCACATGAGCCTCTGCCCTTGTTATCAAATTGAAACTGCCACCCTTGTTGAATATGATCCTGGACACTATGTAGTGCAAGATCCTTACTTGAACACTTAGGTCTGTGGGCTTCAACAGATTTATTGTTGGCCTGTTCTCCCTTCTCCTGAATAGGGTGTCCAAAATGGTGCTCTCCTTGTAGTTCAGGAAGGGTCCACCTTCTTCATCAGCTGTACTTGCCTCATCCATATATCCAGAGGCTGTGATGTCAACTTTCAGCCCATCTTGTCCTGGGATTTCCAACACCTCATTAAAGGTTTCATCAGCAAGCCAAATGGTCCTTGATCTCAAGGTGACCTCCCATTTAACTTTCTTGCTATTATATTGAAGAGAGGCATACCAAGTCTTTACTACCTCATCATCATATTTTTCAGTAATTTCCAACAGATTTTTATATCTTAACAACCATAATGCAGCATCAAAGTTGTTGAATATCAGAAATTGTTCCACATTTACACAGTGAGGCTTGATTTCCTTTTTGTTGGCAAACTTGGCAGTGTACTCTTCTTGAATCTCAGGAGTGCTCCATAGTGGCAGTGTAGTCATTTCGTACTCTCCAGATTCGATACTGGAAGAAGCAGAAGAAGTAACAGCAGGGACAGAAGGTTCTGCACTTTTTGAAGAGGAGGGTCCAGCTTTCTAAAATCCTGCTTTGGATGAAGATTTTTGGCGTTTAGAAGGAGTTGCCTTACTGGATTCGGCCTTTTTCTTGGATTTCTCTCCTTCCTTGGTAGCATATTGAGATTTAACACTCCTCTTTGGACGGGCCACAGCTTTTCCTGCTCCAGGAATTTTGACTCTTGCCATTTTTCGGTTGAATGATGCAGAATATGGCTAAGAATAGGTTTATAGGATGCGAATGGAAGTTTAATCGATGAAAAATGACGGTTTTTGGTCAGGAGTTAAGAGGATTGAAGAGAGAATCAGAACAGACTTAAAGAGGTTACAAATAGGGTTGCGTCTGTTCTTTAGAAAACCGTTGCATTTAACGTATGTAACCGTCTGACAGACGAATTTTGAGGGGTCAAAATTCAAACTTCGGGTAGTTACAAGTTAAACCGTTTAGCACAACTTAGTGACAGACGAATTTTCATCCTGAAAGTTCATCTGACAGTGGCTTGAATCAAGTAATATGAGCACAACAGACGAATTTTGTTCCACCAAAGTTCGAATGTTGAAAAGAAAAAGGCAGGCATCAATCAAACCATCAATCAACAGACAAATTAAGCATGCAAAACTTCATCTTTCAAGCATTCAACATGAAGAACATGATTCAACAGACGAATTTTGAACTGAAACTTCGAATTTTTCAATTTTTGTAAAGGTTATCCAACATTCGTGTGTTAAGAAGTGAAAATTAGAATAACAGTGATGGACAATCATAACCATGAAATTTTTGTTTTTGAAAATTTGAACTTTCAAGATCCAACAGACGAATTTCGAGGCAACACTGAGAACTGTTCCAAAGCATAACAGGCTGAAGTTCGTCTGTTAGTCAATCGAAATTCAAATGTTGACCATATTGACCATGTCAAAAGCATAGTTTATAAAGCAAAATATGTCTAACACACATTAAAATACGAATTTCATCTTTAAAAACTTACAGAATGGATCCAAAACTTAGAATTTTCATCATTTACTTCATTTTCTGGTTGTTCCATTCTTGTGTGCTCCAATCTTCAAGTTTCTTGCCATTAAATCTTGTGGGAAGCACCTGCAACTTAAATTAAACATACTCCGATGCTAAAGTTAGAATTTGTTTTAAAGATGAACTCTTTGAAAACAGGATTGCAAGATAATAACTTACAGTTCACTTGGATTTACCATACCCAGTTCTCTTCTTATTTTGCAATGCCTATCTTCTGATAGAGGCTTTGTGAGTATGTCAGCAACTTGATTCTCTGTTGGGATGTATTCCAATCTGACTTCTCTTTTCAGAATGTGATCCCTTATGAAGTGGTGCCTAACTACAATGTGTTTTGTCCTTGAATGCATGACAGGGTTCTTGGTGATATTTATAGCACTTTGGTTGTCACACATGATTGGAATCTCTTTCAATTTAACCTCAAGATCTTCAAGCTGCTGCTTCATCCAGATGACTTGGGCACAACAGCTTCCAGCTGCAACATACTCAGCTTCTGCAGTGGATAAGGCCACACTGTTTTGCTTTTTGCTGAACCATGAAATCAGGGATCCTCCAAGAAACTGACAGGTTCCACTTGTACTTTTTCTGTCTGTTTTGGATCCTGCGAAATCAGCGTCAGTGTATCCTTTGAGATCTTCTCCATTGCCCTTTGGATACCAGAGACCCATTTGTGATGTTCCAATAAGATATCTGAATATTCTTTTCACAGCTGTTGCATGGGTTTCTTTGGGGCATGATTGAAACTTGGCACACATACAGACACTGAACACAATGTCAGGTCTGCTGGTAGTTAGGTACAGCAAGGATCCAATCATTCTCCTGTACTGAGTAATGTCAAACATCTTCCCATTCTCATCCATGTCCAGTTTGGTTGCAGTTGCCATAGGTGTTCCCATTGGTTTGGCACTCTCCATTCCAAACTTCTTTAGCAGCTCTTTTAGATACTTGGATTGACTGAGAAAGATACCATCATGAAGTTGTCTGATTTGCAGTCCAAGGAAGAAGTTAAGTTCTCCCATCATAGACATCTCGAATTCTCCCTGCATTAACTCAGAAAATTTCTTGCAAAGAGCTGCATTAGTAGCACCAAAAATGATATCATCAACATAGATTTGAACAATTAGTAAATCTCTATTTCCTTTCTTAGTAAATAAAGTTGTGTCAACTTTGCCTCTATTGAACCCCTTTTCAGTTAGGAAATTGCTCAGTCTCTCATACCATGCTCAAGGGGCTTATTTTAAACCATAAAGAGCCTTCTTCGGTTTATAAACATGGTTTGGTTTAGTAGAATCCTCAAAACCTGGACGTTGATCTACATAAACCTCTTCCATGATATATCCATTTAGAAAGGCACTCTTTACATCCATTTGATATAGTAAAATGTTTTTCATGCATGCATGTGCCAGCAGTATTCTTATAGCCTCTAGTCTAGCTACTGGTGCAAAGGTTTCTTCAAAATCAATACCTTCTTCCTGATTATACCCTTTAGCAACCAATCTAGCTTTATTTCTTATTATTGTTCCAGATTCATCCAGTTTATTTCTGAAAACCCATTTGGTACAAATAACAGGATGATTTTTGGGTCTAGGCACTAAATCCCAATCTTGATTTCTTTCAAACTGATTTAGTTCATCTTGCATAGCTAGAATCTAGTATTCATCAGTTAAGGCTTCTTCAGCACATTTGGGTTCAATTTGAGAAATGAAAGCGCAGTTGAGCATTTGATCCCTTAACTGTTTTCTGGTTTTGACTCTCTCTTGAACATTCCCTATTACTTGATCAACAGGATGATTCCTTTGATATCTCCAAGCTCTAGGGAGTTCTTGAGAAGTTTCTTCATTGTTTTCTTCATCAAACTCTTGCTCCTGAATATCTTCCTCTGTGTTAACAGATTCAGGTATTTTTGGAGGTTCAGTTTTACTTTTATCAGAAATGCCCAGTTTTTCAAAGTTGAAAGCAAGATCATCCTCATTGGTAACATGTTTTGAAACAGTTTCATTTTCAATGAAAATCACATGCACAGATTCTTCTACCACATTTGATCTTTTATTGTAAACTCTATATGCCTTACTCCTACTAGAATAGCCCAGAAATATACCTTCATCGGATTTGGCATCAAACTTACCCAGATTTTCTTTCCCATTGTTGTGAATGAAGCATTTGCATCCGAACATATGGAGATGGGACAGATTTGGTTTTCTTCCCTTGTACAGCTCGTATGAAGTCTTCCCAAGGATTGGTCTGATGTAGGATCTGTTTATGATGTAGCTTGCTATATTCACTGCATCAGTCCAAAACACTTGAGAGAGTTTCTTTTCATTCAGCATAGCTCTGGCCATCTCTCCAATAGTTTTGTTCTTCCTTTCTACTACCCCATTCTGTTGAGGGGTCCTTGGAGCTGAGAAGTTGTGGTTAATCCCATGATCATTGCAGTACTCCAGGAAGTATGCATTCTCGAATTCTCCTCCATAATCTGACCTGATTGACACAATGGAAATACCTTTCTCATTTTGCACTTTCTTAGCTAAGGTTACAAATGCTTCAAAGGTATCACTCTTAGAGGAAAGAAATAATATCCAAGTGAATCTAGAATAATCATCTACAATTACAAGCACATGCAGGTTACCACCTAGACTCTTTACCCTAGAAGGTCCAATTAAGTCCATATGTAGCAACTCAAGTGGTCTAGTTGTGGTGACTATATTTTTAGATTTAAAAGATGATTTAGTTTGTTTTCCTCTCATACATGCGTCACATTCTTTATCTTTCTCAAAAGATATCTTTGGTAGTCCAGTTTGTTGAAACAAGAGTTTTGATGATTCCAAACCAACATTTCAAAAGTTTGGATTGAAGATATCAAAGGAGATCAAAGCTGTCTAAAGTGAAGATTTTCTGAGTATTTGCTATTAGATCTCATGTAGAATCTTAGTTTTTTTGTTATGATTGGGTAAAAGATTTTGATTTGAAGAAAAGATGTTTTTAAACTTTGATTTTATGTTAAATCTTTAAATATTTGAAAAACACCCACAAACAAACGAAGGTTGAAAGTTTAAACTAAACTGTCAAGTTGGAAATTCGAACTTTGCCTTTGGAAATTCGAATTTCGAGCTAAAACTGAATAAGTCTGAAGAGATGGCTCTCTGTCAGATGAATTTTGGTTGTTCAAAATTCAAATTTTCATCTAGTCTGAAATAGGCCTTTTGGTAACAGACGAACTTCACACTTTCAAAATTCGAATTTCAAGTAAAATGAAGTTTGTAAAAACCAAAGAAATTCGTCTGAAACTATGATAAAGTGCATCTGAAATCAAAATGAAATTGAGTTTGATAAATGCTCTCTGACAGACGAATTTTGAACTTCCAACATTTGAATTTTCATATAAGTCTAATAGATGCTTCTTTGCAACAGACGAACTTTGAGTCTTCAAAATTCGAATTTTGAACAAAACAAAAATTGAGAAAATAGAAGAAATTCGTCTGAAACTATGTTAAAGTTCATCTGAGATCAAGAATGATTTAAGTTTCAAAACTACTCTCTGACAGACGAACTTTGAACATTAAAATTCGAATTTCAGAAGCTAAGTTCTAGAGTCTGTTGAAATGAAACATTGACATACGAATGATGTGAACTTGCAACATTCGAATGATGAAGTTAGTCTGAAAAGAGTCTCTCTGACAGACAAACTTTACTCTTCAACATTCGAATTTCGAAGAAAATGAACTACTGTGCCTCCTTTTCACATACTGGGAACAGACGAATTTTGGGCTTCCAAAATTCGAATTTCGAGGGCACTGTAGAAAATTAAAAACACTGTTCACACTTAACCGAAAAACTTTCTTCTTGAAAATTCGTATGTCACATTGTGAAAATGTTTTGTAAGTTTCAAAATTTGAATTTCACTTCATGAACAGACGAACTTCGTGCTGTAACGTTGGAAGCTTTAATCTTCGGTTCCTTCGAAATTCATCTGTTGACCAACCAAAATTCAAATTTCAGTATGTCAGAAACATTAAATGCGGTTAGTAAACGGATAGTTTTTCAGAGTAACCGTTGGATAACTTCCCCAACGGATAGATTTAGACTCTAATGGATATTTGAGACCTAAATCTATAAATACAGCATCATTTGAAGTTGTGGGTAACAAACCAAACTTGTATATATCGAATTTCTGCTGAATCTTTTCTCAAAAGCTTTTACCCTCTCAACTTCTATACTTATACTTAAACTTTCATATCTACTCTTTTCAAGAGAGTTATTTCATTGTAATCAATCTACTCTTCATCTGGGAGATAGATTTACTTGTGAGGGGTATTCACAAGGGGATTGGGAAGCACATAGTGAAAGTGCTTGGAGAGTTTGAGAGAGCTCAGAAACAGAGCACACTCATGTACTGTGGCTTTAGCAAGAAGCCCACTGAAATTCTTGCTGTATAGTGGATAAATCTCAAGAGGTGTCTTGGGGACTGGATGTAAGTCAAGAGAATAGACCGAACCAGGATAAATCACTGAGTTCTCTTCTCCTTATCTCTACTTTTCACCTTTCTCTGCTTTACGCATTGTTTTCATTATACTGTGATATCTTCACTTACTTCACTTTGTGCAGAAAAATTTCAAACTTCCCAATTCAACCCCATCTTGGGAAGTCAGCCTTGCTAACACAGTTACCAGCTCATTTTTAACCAGTTTAGATAATTGATTCATATTAACATGAGCTAATCTCCTATGCCATAACCAACTATCATTATCCTGACTAATTAAACATACAGAATCCAAGGGAGGAAGTTCATCAAGATCAATAGTATAACAGTTACCATCCCTTTGAGCTTTGAGGATTACTTTGTGATCACTTTTTCTGATGACCAGGCAAAACTTTGAGTCAAACAGCACCCAGTTTCCTCTGTCACAGGTCTGACTCACGCTCAGCAAATTGTGGTTGAGGCCAATTACAAACAACACCTCTTTAGTGGATGTTTCTAGATTTTTGCCCACAATGCCAATACCAATAACTTTGCCGTATTGATCACCTCCAAAGGTCACCTTTCCTCCTTTCTTGTCTCTAAAGGTGATGAACTTCTCCTTATCACCAGTCATGTGACTTGAGCAGGCACTGTCCATATATCATTTGTTGCTTTTCTTAGCTTTGAGACAGACCTGCAAAACAAAGTTTATATTTTCCTTTTAGGTACCCAAATTTGCTTGGGTCCTTTTTGGTCAGTAGATTTTTCCCTAGATGCAGATGCAACTTTGGGAACCCATTCAACTTTCCTGCCAAGTATATTTTTCTTTAATGCACAAGAACTGGAAATATGTCCCTTTTTGTTACAGAAATGACAGGTAATGAAGGGACTACTAGATTGAGTGACAGGAAGAAAACAATGCAGATAATACTTTTGTCTTGCATACTTTGGTTGATTATATGTTTTAATGCAAGATGACATATGATCTTTCTTTCTGTTACTCTCAGCATGACAAAATGTCTCATATATGCATTCTGGTTTTTCTTCCTAATCTTTTCCTTGACAGCACATGGATCATAGCCAAGACCAGCTTTTCCTTGTGATATTCTTTGGCTCCCCATCATGGCAAACAACATATCTTTACCTCTAGTGAGCCTAGACATACTTTTAACTAAATAATCATTAGTTTGCATAAGTTCAGTACATGAAGTGCAACAAACAGGTTCAGTAGTAGGTAAAGAGGCAATTTCAGAAACTATGCTTTGAGATTCCAGCTTATTTATCCTTTTCTTTGCCAATTTTAGTTCTTTAACAACTTTAATGAATTCATCATGAAGCTCATAAAATGCATCTTGTAATTCAGAATAGGAAGGTTCAGATTCATATACCTCTTCTTCCTGATCACTGCTGCATGAGGGTGTGGCTTCTTCAGAGGCAAGTGCCATCAGACAAATGTTGGCAATCTCATCTTCATCTTCTTCTTCCTCATCTGAGCTATTGCCCCATATGGATGAGATATAGGCTTTCTTCTTCTTCCCTTTGTCAGCAGCTTTCTTTTCTTTTTCCTGCTTCTTGATGAATTGGGGGCAGTCCCACTTAATGTGTCCCTGCTTCTTGCACTCATAGCAAGTCACAGGTTCTTTTGCCTCTTTCTTGCTTTCTCTAGCAACTCCCTTTTTGAAGAACCTCTTGTTCTTCTTCTTGCTCTAGTAGTCCCTTCATTACCTGTCATTTCTGTAAAATTGTATATGTCTTTCCTTTTTCAAATTAAAAAATATTTTTATTTTTTATTTTTTAAATGCCATAATACATGAGTATGCTCTGTTTCTGGAGCTCTCTCAAACACTCTAAGCACTCTCACAATGTGCTTCCCAATCCCCTTGTGATTTCCCCTCACAAGTAAATCTATCTTACAGATGAAGAGTAGATTGTTTACAAAGAAATATCTCTCTTGAATAGAGTAGATTTGAAGGTTAAAGTACAAATATTGAAGTTGAGAGGGTAAAAGCTCTTGAGAAGAAGTTTTGACAGAAATTCGTTATATACAAGTTAGATTCGTTACCCACAACTTCAAATGTTATTGTATTTATAGACTTGGGTCTCAAATGTCCGTTAGAGACTTTAATCTATCCGTTGGAGAAATTATGCAACGGTTACTCTGAAAAACTATCCGTTAACCAACCGCATTTAATGCTTCTGACATACTAAAATTCGAATTTTGGTTGGTCAACAGACGAATTTCGAAGGAACCGAAGGTTAGAGCTTTCAACGTTACAGCACGAAGTTCGTCTGTTCATGAAGTGAAATTAGAATTTTGAAACTTGTAGAACATTTTCACAATGTGACATACGAATTTTCAAGAAGAAAGTTTTTCGGTTAAGTGTGAACAGTGTTTTCAATTTGCTACAGTGCCCTCGAAATTCAAATTTTGGAAGCCCAAAATTCGTCTGTTCTCAGTACGTGAAAAGGAGGCACAGTAGTTCATTTTCTTTGGAATTCGAATGTTGAAGAGTAAAGTTCGTCTGTCAGAGAGACTCTTTTCAGACTAACTTTATCATTCGAATGTTGCAAGTTCACATCATTCGTATGTCAATGTTTCACTTCAACAGACTCAAGAACTTAGCTTCTAAAATTTGAATTTTAATGTTCAAAGTTCGTCTGTCAGAGAGCAGTTTTGAAACTTAAATCATTCTTGATCTCAAATGAACTTTAACACAGTTTCAGACGAATTTCTTCTATTTTCTCAAATTTTGTTTTGTCTGAAATTCGAATTTTGAAGAACCAAAGTTCGTCTGTTTCAAGGAAACTTCTCTCAGACTTAGATGAAAATTCGAATGTTGAACAATCAAAATTCATCTGACAGAGAGCCATCTCTTCAGACTTATTCAGTTTTAGCTCGAAATTCAAATTTCCTAAGGCAAAGTTCGAATTTCCAACTTGACAGATCAGTTTAAACTTTCAAACTTCGTCTGTTTGTGGGTGTTTTTCAAATAAGTAAAGATTTAATTTCAAATCAAGGTTTGAAAACATCTTTTTCTCAAATCAAAAACTTTTACCCAATCACAACTAAAACTAAAGATCCTACAAAAGATCTAACAGCTAATACTCAGAAAATCTTCACTTGAAACAACTTTGATCTCCTTTGATATCTTCAATCCAAGCTCTTGAGTGTTGGTTTGGAATCATCAAAACTCTAGATTCAACAATGACTTGATCAAATCAGTCCATAGTGGAGCTCTGTTCGGCGGATCCTTTAAAGGTTTTATGGGTTTTGGTTTTTTATTGTAGAAATTTATGCAATCTTGCGACTCTTTGTTTGACTTGCTGAAAGTGTCCATATGTTATGCTGTTAGTATATAGTTGAATATACCTGGGTGGAGTTGGTATCTCATAGTTCTATATATGTTGATTACTTCGGTGGTCTCCCATGTGTTTGTTAAATGATCTTACCTTCACTGACGTGCTCGCAATATATATATATATATATATTTGAGTCCTATTTCATTGTTATGGTGATGTGCTCAGCATCCAGATTAGGAATCTCAAAATGTTTATGGGAAAATGATATATAACTTGGCTGGTGCTGGATGGTTTTGGTCGATGGTTCAATACTTTGGGTAGCAAATAGATTTGGAATAGCTGATCTATTCTAGATCGTTGGCATCTTTCATGTTAGTGGGGCATTTTAGATGATGATTAGGCATTTTTTGTGTGCACGGGTTATTTATTTAAGTGGGGTGTAGTGGCTATTATGGGTGTTCATAATCATGAGAACTTGATCTGAGAAATAAGGGTGTCTAATATTGAACTGTTGCAAAGATGGTCTTAAGAGAACATAGGTGTGTCTTTGGCATTGACATTGGGTGAGAATAAAAATGCTTGCTTGGTGATCTGAAAGTATTGACAATCTTGGATGGTTAAGAATTTCATTTCAACATAGGCCATGGTGTGAAATGTTAATAGTTTTTAGGAGTTGATTGTGATTGCTTTTTTGGTTTAAATATGAGATCAGATTATTAATACTTAGGCACGTACAAAATATTTTGGAAATCCACGTGCTGTGAGTAGTTTGAATAATTGCTTATCGACCGACTAATAATCAGCAAATATTGTTCACTATTTAATTTTCTCTAAGTACAGTAGATTAAAGTTACAGTTTTGATCACCAATGAACCCCACGATTTCAATTCAAAGATTTAAGGTCTTGGTCATACCAAAATTACAAGTGTTTCCACCTCTTACAGTGGAATGTGTCACTAAGATGAGTGCACAAGTGATCAAAGCCCAGGACATATTTAGAGTCTTTGTTGATGATCCCTTTAACGTTCCTATCGTCTTTGATTGCATATATTCTAAATCATTTTCTTTTTTTTTTTGGTGACTTTATTTGCCTTTTGACTTAATATTACCACGTTATGTAAAAAAAAAAAAGAAAGAAAAGAGAAAGCTTGAAGTTCATTCATGTGACTACCCATACCCAATATTTCCACAATCAACTAGTCAATTTGGTCCTTGTCTCATGTTCTTTTGGACTTGTTTTCATCATCCATGTGGTCCCGTATATATTTGTCCACATGTGTTGTTGTCACGCCCGAAAATGCAACGTGGTTGGTGCGAAAAATTGAAAGAAAAATGAGAGAAATCGGCCCGCCCAATGGGGGCTGGATTTCAAAGGGAGTCGCCATCAAAATTTTAAGAAAAATTTTGAAAAACCAAATAAAAACAAAAAGGATGGTCTGCGAATCAGAGTTGAGTTCGGGAGTATGATTGTGCGTGTGGAAGGTATTTGGTACCCCCACAACACCCGTTCCTAAGAACGATTACCTTAAGTTGATCATGTAATTTTTATGGCTTTTAAAAATTATTTTGATTGTCCTTTAACCATTCACATGCAAAAATAAATATAAAAATAAGAAAAATGTAAAAAACGAAAATAAAGAATAAAATGAAAATATGATAAGTTGGGAATGATAAAATAAGAGAAAAATATTATTTATTTACAGGAGTGGACTTGATCTAAAATTAGAGTCTAGGGCCTACGTACCCTGCGATAAGGATTAAAGTTGATGTAGTTCAGACCAAGAAAAGTGTGTCACTAGGTTGGTATTTTTATTATATATATTATTTGAAAAGAGAGGTTTATAGAAAATAATTTATTTTTCCACAAAGAAAATAATTTTTAGAATTGGTTGGTGTGTTTTAATTTGTAAAAGACAAATTAATTTCCATTATTTGCTCTTTTCATTTATTTATATTTTTTTTGGTTTAATCAATTCCTAAAAGAGAATATATGTTTTTCCTTAATTTAGAAAATATGATTAAAATTATGTGTGATTTTGAACATTTTATTTTGATTTGAAACGGAAATATTTGAAAACAATCTTATTTGTATAAAATAAAATCAATTGGCTTATGTGGTGACTTTATCACTCATAACATACCCATTGATACCAAAGTGTCCACGATGGTGCCACTCGAGACAAAAGGCATAAAGAAGGTTCGAAAGAAAACAAATAATTTTTTCTTGTACAAATTATTTTTTATTTTCTTTTTATTATAAAAATAGAAAAAATGCAATTCTTTTTAACACATATTTATTTATAAAAAAAAGAATTCAAAAATGTGATCATTACGTATGTTTTGAAAAATAATCATCAGCATATATAGTGACTTTATCACTCACAAGTTACTGATTTACGCTTACATGCTCACGGTGTTACCACTCGGAATAGAAAATACCAGAAGGAAAATTTTAAATGAAAATCAAACAGCATATATGGTGACTTGATCACTTATAATTTGCTAATTAATACTTAAATACCTATGATGTTATCACTCGAGGTTGGTAAATAGAAAAGGTAAAAACTTGGGGGAAATGAATAATTTTGTTTAAATTATTTTTTATTTCTTTATTGCAAATTATGGAATGAAAAATGCAATTAAAGAACCCCTTTCTTTTTTCTTTTTTTTTAATAAATAATTTTTGTTTAAATTGCTTTTATTTACTTATTAAAAAAAATGCACTAAAAAAACCTCTTTATTATTATTATTATTAGTTAAAAAAGTACTCGAAAAAGAGATTTAGGATAAAATTGCTACATTCAATATATATATTATCTATTTATTTATTTAAAATTTATTTGTATTTCCTTATTTTAAATTGTGAAAAATAGGAAACAAAACAATTAAAAATCCATCTTTAAAACTTGGAATAGTATAAAAAATTAGGGTGAAACCTCCACCTACATTTTCATTTTCCAAAATCAATTTCCAAATAATACCAACTAGCATCTATGGTGATTTGATCACTCATAATTTACTAATTAATACCGAAGCACTCATGGTTTTATTACTCGAAGCAAAAAGGTAAAAGAAAATTTACAATAAAGGTTTTTCTTTATTTTGATTATTTATCCTCTATTTTATTTATCATTATTATTATTATTATTATTATTATTATTATTATTATTATTATTATTATTATTATTATTATTTTAATAATAAAAATAAAGAAATCATTGGAACCCAAAACATTTGAAAGTTAGCCAATGTAAGCACCATGGCAACTCCTTACTCATGACACCCTTGACTGACACCTTACTTACCCACGGAGACTTAGTCCCTCGGGGTAGACTCTAAAACTCTCTCTCTCTCTAAAAAAAAACTTTCAAATAATTCATATATTGGCTCATATCCACACCACAAAGTTACAATGCCAAAACCCAGCTCTCATGCAAATAGATCCAAACAATTTCCAGCATTCATCCCATTCATGTAATTTATCAAGACTCAAATAATAAATGCAGGCCAAACAAAATGTCATATCCAGGGGTAATTTCACCATAGCATACAAGCAAGCACCAAGAGGAAACAAAAATGGCACCCGGTTGTATGAACTAAGTGATTCCAATCTGGTGGCCTTAACTTTTGGAATCAGAAACCCACCACAAGATTTTAGGTTCACATCATGATGGAACAAAGTATCGCAAATCATTTAGTCCATCAGCCAATAGTTGATGACGTTATTAATCAACCAATAGAAATAAAAGACAACCAAGGGCAAAGGGTTCATGATGAATGTGTGAAACTATGACAACATCCACATTAAGCAAATGAGCTCCTCCTATAAGCAAAGGCCTTGACAAGAGCAAGCCACAGAGACAAAGTAAATCTTAGAATACAATTATGAGCAAGATTTTTAAACACCAATAATCTCGGTCAAAACAACTTCAAATTATAGAATTCCATCCATAACAGACAAGTTGCATGAAGTATGATATCAACTCTTGAATCAACAGAACCTAGAAAATTCCTAAAGACGTACAAAGCATGAGCAAGCAATTATTTAGTCCTAAAATCAAATCCTAATTCCAGCAAAGCTCACATCAACACAAACTAACCTATTGGCCAATTTCGACCAATCAGTAACAAACCAGAGTCCACTAAATGCTTTTAGACAACCCACAGAACTTATTCTTGAGTTCATTCTAGCACCCTCAACCCATTAATTAAAAAACTTTAAATTCGAAGCACTGATTACCCAGAACACATACAATAGGTGAAGAAAATAAAATCATATCACAGCTTCATCTGATACGGGATTCCAATTAACCATGAAAACAGAGCATCTAATCTAATGTCCACAACAAACAATATTCGAACCAGAATCATAAATCCAGTTTTGACAAACACAAAAAAACCTTAACTCATTGTCTGTAAACTAGGCTTACTAGTTAAAGATCTTAGGTTCCTTGCAACTTGACCCTTTCTCTAAGTTGCTTCCTTTTTGCCTCAGCTTCCTCTTCTCTCGGTCTCACCGATATCTTGCCCTTGGACTCCCTCTCTCTGTTTCTTCGATTCAAGGATTTCTTTAGCCCCCAAATTTCTCTTTCTTTCTCCCCCCTCTCGGTTTCTTTGCTTCCTTCTTTTATAGGGTTGTAGGAGTAGAGAAGAACAGAACCCTAATTGCGTGGCTCTCCCCTTTCTGCATCCTCTCGTTCCTAATTTTAGGCCCCCTCTGCTCTGTCTCACCCGTTCCCTTATGCATCCCCATCCTCGCCACCACGCTGCCATACCAGGTACAATGTAGTGGAGACATTCCTTTGTTGTTTATTGCCCCTCCTGCCCTCTCTCGGTCCGGAACGTAACTTGTGCTCTCTCCTTCTCTGACACACGTACAGGGCCATTATGGTTGCCCCTCTGCTCATTTCACCACTTGGTTGAGACTCTCAATCTCTGCCTCTCACGTACGATCATCCTGTTTTTGTCTCTTATGCCTCTCGTCTGGATCTTAGCTCACCTTTCTCGTATGCACGAGCCTAGCTCCCCTACGGCTCTCCGTGCCCTCTTCTGCTTAGCACCTAAGCACCTTCGGTCTCTCCTTGCCTCACCAGCACAAGAGCTCCAGCTTCCCTTTAGCTTGAGCCTGGTCTCTCCCTCTGCATCTCCCTCATGCTCGAGCACCCTCCGCGTCCTGAGCTCCCTCTGTGTCTCGAGCATTTGAGCCTCTGATCAGAGGCTCAGTCTACCCTTGCACCTGAGCCCTAATTGAGGGCTCAGGTGATTTGGGGGCTGCATTTCAGCCCCTCCCCCTCCCCTCCCCTCTCCTTTTTTTTTTTTTAATTATCTATTTATTTTTTAATTATCTTTTCTTATTTTTTATTTATTAAGATTTTTTTATTTAACTTATTAATTTTTTAATCAATTAATTTTTATTAAATCTATTTAATTAATTAATTTTTTATTTAATTAATATTTTAATTGATCAATTTTTATTTAATTTTAATTTTATTATTTTTTCCTTATTTTATCTATTTATATTATGCATCATTTATTTATTTTTTTTGCTAATTATATTTCTTATTTTATTTATTACCATCATTATTATTATTATTTTATATATATATATATATTTTTTTTTGGTACTAGGACCGTACAAAATATGGTGTTCACAGTTGTTTTGGGAACAATTATTGAATTCTTGCAATGCATTTTATCTAGGAATTCAAAAGGCTGGATTTTCATTTTTTTTTTGGGTGAAAATAAATGGTTTTCATATTTGCTTAGAGTTTGTCATGAGCGACTAATGTTGAATCAAGTATTTTGATGATTCCAAACTAACCTACTAGAGCTTAGAAAGAAGATATCAAAGGTATACAAAAGATCTCAAGTGGAGAAATCCAAGAAAAACCAGCTTAAGATTAGATATAGGATTTCTTATTGTGTTTAAATTGAGTAAAAGACTTTGAACTTTCAAAAGAATATTTTAAAAATGTGATTTTAAGATAATTCATAAAATATTTGAAAAAGATCCACTAACAAACGAACTTTGAAATGTTAAAATTGTTTTACTGCTTTGGAAATTCGAACTTTGGCATCTAAAATTTGAACTTCGGAGTGAAAATATGTTAGTCAGAAAAGAGTTTCCTCTGATAAACGAACTTTGATTTTAGAAATTCGAATTTTAAATTAAGTCTAATAAAAGCTCTCTCTAACAGACGAACTTTGACTTTTGAATATTTGAATTTTGGATAAAACACAAATTGTGAAAAATGAAAATTTAGTCTGAGGATATGGCAAAGTTTATCTGAAAGTAAAGTAAGAGTTCTAAGTTGGTCCTCTGACAGACGAACTTTGATTTTGGAAATTTAAACTTTGGAAACACAGCTTGCAAGTATCTTTTGACATATGAATTTTAGCATTCAGAAATTCAAACTTTGAATTAAGTCTGATAAGAGCTCTCTCTGACAGACAAACTTTGGCTTTTGAAAATTCGAAGTTCAAAAAGAAGAACTATTGTACTTTATTGAGCTGCCCACTGACAGACGAATTTTGGGCACCAAAATTTGAACTTCGAAGGCACTGTAGCAATATGGAACAACTGTTCACACTTACCAGAAGTACTTTAAACTTGAAAATTCGTATGTTCCAACATAGAAATATTTTTCAAAGATGAAAATTCAAACTTTACTTTAGAACAGATGAACTTCAAGATTCAACGTTAAAGTCTTTAGCTTACGGTCTCTGCGAAATTCATCTGTTGACACATCAAAATTCAAACTTTGAATGTCAGATGCATTAAATGTGGTTGGTGAACGGATAATTTTTCAGAGTAACCATTAGATAACATCTCTGACAGCTAGATCTTGTCTCTAACGTATAGTTAAGACATAAATCTATAAATAGAACTTCATTTGAAAATGTGGGTAACGATTTTACATTGTATATACAAAAACCGCCAAATTCTTGAGTCAAAGTCTTGTGCTCTCACATACTTCATATTCTGTACTTCAACTTTCATATACACTCTAAATTAGAGAGTTCAATTACTGTAATCAATCTTATCTTCATTTGGAAGAAAGATTTTCTTATGAAGGGATTTCACAAGGAATTTGGGAAGCACTTACCTAGAGTGCAAAGAGTGAAATTATAAGCTCTTGGAACAGAGGATCAAATTGTACTGAGACAATTACAAGAAGCCCACTGAATTCTTGTAAGATAGTGGAAAATCTCAAGTGGTAGCTTGAAGACTGGACATATGTCAAGATTAAGAGATTGAACCAGGATAAACATCTGTGTTTTCTCTTCCCTTATACTGTTTTCATTGTGTTATTCTTTTATACTTTGTTTTTACTATTAACCTTGCTTTTATCACTCTCTTAACTTTTGCAGAAGATTTTAATCTTCTCAATTCACCCTTCTCTTGAGAAGTCAGCATATTTAACAACTAAGTCTCCATGTATATATAGGGTATCACTCAATTATACCACGAGTGAAGAGTTACCATGGTACTTATATTGGGTATGTCTTAATTTTCAAATATTTATGGGTTCTAATGATTATGTAACTTTTTCTTTTAAAAGTAAAATAAATATAAATATTAATTTTCCTTTTTATTAAAGGTAAAATAAATTATGAGAATAATTAAGATAAGAACCCTCAATTTTTCTCTTTACCTTTGTGCTCCAGATGGTAACGCCATAAGCACTTAAGTGTCAATTAGCAAATTTGTGAGTGATAAAGTCACCACAGATAGTGGTTAATTCTTTTTGAAAATATGATTAATAGTCATACTTTAAATTATTTCCAATGGTTTTTGAAACAAAAACGTGTTCCCATGGTCCTATTTATTTCCATTATAAAAGTAAGAATAAAAATAATTCAAATAAGAATTATTTATTTTCCTCTAAGCTTTTACCATCTTCATCTATCTGCCTCGAGTGCTATCACCACAGACATTTAGGTATCAATGAGTGTACTGTGAATGATAAAGTCACCACAAGTACTGGTCGATTTCACTTTAAGATTGATTTTATAAAAAAATGAAAAGTAAATTGTTTTCAAATTTTTTCTTCTCAAGTTGAAAATAAAATGAAACATGTATTTTAAATTAAAGAGGAACATATATTCACTGTTTTTTTAAGAAAATGACAAGAGTAAGAAACAAAAATTAATCTATCTTTTACAAATTAAAACACACCAACAATTCTAAAAATCATTTTGTTTTTGAAAAAATAAATTATTTTCTATGAACTTCCTCTTTTAAAAAATAAATAAATAAATAAATATTTATAATAAAAAAATACATCAACCTTGTGACATATATTTTTATCCCAAACTACATGGATTTTGATTTATATTGTAGGGTACGTAGGCCCCAGACTCTGATTTTGGGTCAAGTCTACTCTTGTAAATGAATAATATTTTTTCTTATTTTATTTTTCTCAGTTTCTCATATTTTATTTTTATTTTTATTTTTTTTCATTTTCTCTTATTTTTTATATTTATTTTTGCATGTGAATTATTAAAGAGCGATCAAAATAATTTTTAAAATTCATAAAAATTACATAATCAACTTAAGGCAATCGTTCTTAGGAATAAGTGTTGTGATGGTACCTAACACCTTCCCTACTCACAATCGTACTCCCGAACTCAACTCTGATTCGTAAACCATCTTTTCTTTTTTATTTGGTTTTCCAAAGTTTTTCTCAAAATTTTGGTGGCAACTCCTATTGAATCGGCTTTTGTCATGAAAGTTGATTTTTTCTTTTTCTTCATTTTAATGTCATCCGCATCGCTCGAGTGTGACAGTGATGATGTCGTTGAGATACCACATAATATGCCGATCCACTAAATGGCACCCAAGGCCTTGTGTCTAAGTGATAAGGTGTGTTATATCTATATCACTAAATCGTTGTCCTTTGGCCTAGTTGTGGATTGGGGATGCACCTTCTCTAAATCACAACCAATTCGAGTGGTCTAAGGGAAGAAAAGCCATGATCTAACCATTAGTGTAATAGTCTTTGGCTGAATCATGACTAATGGAAGGTAAGCTTAGTGGTTACCTGGAATCAGCCTTCACCAGTTATTAGAAGGGAGTTACTTGTTGAGATTACCTATGATAATAACTAGCTCATAGTTCTAGCCATGATTGTTAGGGGTTCCATTACATATCATGTTCACTATATATCTTGTGTATATAAACATGTATTTAAACTCTTTTTCTTATCAAAGTTGCTTATTAGTCATTGGGACTTTTGTTTCATTCCCCCTATGGTTAACATTTTCAGGAAAAAACTCTAGGTCTAGCAAGAAGCAAGAAAGCTTAGGAGAGCTAGTCTCCTTGGTAATGCGTGGGATATTTGAGTACTATTGTTTCAGTATTGTTTTATTTGAAAACACATGTTATATTTGTAGTAATATGCTAAGTGTAAGACATCTTTTTTATGCCATATGTGTCATTGTAGCATGAGTTCCTTGGGTTTGTCATTGAACATTGTATTCTCTCGCATGTTGACACCTCTTAGAACCCTATGGTTAGTATGACCTTGTAATATGGGTGAGCATGTCTATAGTGGTTGAATTGTTATGTTTGTTTGGTTTCTTGGAGGTGGCAAAACTCTTTTTGATCCCTATTGTTGGTTGATGTTAGTTTTGGTTGTAAAATTAGGGGTCATTGCCCATTTGTAGCATTGCCACAGTTAAGGCACCAGGGGATGGTTGCCCTAAGTGTATATTTTGACGTAAGAGAGTAGTTTATGGGGTTGGCTTTGATTTTTGGTGAGTTTAGTGAGAAATAGATATGTCACCCAATAATGAAACTTGGGGTTCAAGGAAGTCCAATCTTGAATGAGTGGTTTCCTTGATGTACAACATCCTTGGATAGTGTCATTATGCCATTTATGACTTGTTGGAACAAGTTTGGTAGTCAAATTGGTTATGATTTGGGTTTAGGAGTTTTTAGTGTCAATCCTTGGTCTAAAAGTGACCATGTCAGTTTTGGGGGTTCTAAAATATCCATACATAGGAGTTTTGAAGCACGCGGTTTGCATTTATAGTTAGAAAGGATTATATGTGACTCGTAGACTTTGAAATCACGTGAATCAAAGTTTTGTGTAAGGAGTTGTGCTCGTCCAAAGTTCACACAAAAATCATAGACAGTAAGAGATGGCATCGCGTCGTCACTATGCTTGGCAGCACCAAATTAGAAATTTTGCTCCCTAGTTCTTTTTCTTTCTAGTTGTGGCTCCTGGATTTGTTCATACCTGTCTCAATTTTCTAAGCTTTTTCCTTATGTTTCTCATCCCAAGATGCCCTTTTTTGAGTGTTTTTGACTATGTCTTGGTAGTAAATAATTTGGATGTCACCTTTCACCTCCCAAAGTGTCAAGTATTTTGTTTGTGATGGTTGGTTTTGATCACGAATTCTTAGGATGTCATAATTTCCCAAAACATGGAGCTTCACTTAATGCACAATTTTATTTTAAGAATTTCTCCCATATAACTCGAGGGTTTCATCATTTTGAGGTATTATAGACCTTGAAGGTTGTTTAGAGGATCAAAGGAAAGTGAATCAAGGCATTGGGATGCAAAAGATTGACCTTACGAAAGGTATTTGTGCACCAGTTACTAGTTTTCTCTTCGCTTTCTCTTCTTTCTCATATATTTTTCTTTGTGGTTGGTTTGATACTTATTTTGTGTATGGAATTACTTATAATGTGTAGTTAGACCTTTGCTTTGGATTTATATTTCTCTTATTATAGATTAGTGGGTGATGACTTGATTTCTTCCTTTGATTGTATTAATGTTATGTTTATTGATTCAACTATGTGCTTAATAATCATGAAATATGAGAAATCTAATAGGAGCTTATTTTGAGTTTCTTAATGAAGCTAGATATAAGGGATTTAGGCTAGATAATCAATTGAATCGTGGAGAATCAAGTATTCGATTGTCGAATGGCTTGATTCACCTATAAGATAGAGATATATTTATTAACCCTACATATAGTTCCATTAGACTTGTGTTTAATTAATGAGTCTAATTAATTAAACACCTAAGGAATTATGAGTTAATTTAATTGGAATGCCTCTTAATGATTTGAAAGGCATTATTAGGTGATTGAGAGATCTAGATTAGCAAATATATCTTCAATTGCAATTAGGGGAGGTAGTTTGACACTAGAAAATAGTCAAAGTTACCGTAATCAAAGTCACTGCTTAAAGTCCAGGATCACCACTAACACTAATTGTAGCTTAGAGTTTGATTCTCATTTTCTTTCTACTCCATCTTGTGTCTAGCTCACTTAAGCAAAAGTGTAGTATTAATATTTAGTAGGTTGTTGGTGCCAAATCTTTGTGAAAACAATACTTACTTTTAATTACTTGATATGACCCATGCACTCATGGTTAATTACTTTTTGTTTCAATGAAATTTATATTAATACATATTATGTGAGTCTCTTTATACCACTATGAAATCATTTTCATTTAGTGGAGGCACATTCAAAGGAAGTAAATTGAGGGTTGTTCCACAGTCACTTTTAGTCTCTTTGTATCATAAATTTGTATTTCAAATGTGATTTTTCATGTCTGATCATATTTATTCAGTATTCTTATGAAAGTTAATTTTATTTTTATGATTAACTTTTCAAATTTCTTTACTTTTCTCCTTCCTCATAGCACCACTATATCGGGGGGAGTGACCAAGTTGGCATGGCTAGTTTGGTAGGTATATAGGAAGTTTCATGAAATGAAGAGGGAGAGAGAAATCTTTATCTAATTCTCTCTCCGGTCCTATTTATAAAATATTATCTTGAAAATTTGCTTAGTCCTATTTATAAGTTGTGTTTTTTTTTTATTTGAATTTTCTTCTTTATCCTTCCTTTAATAATTTTTTTTGTCTCGTAAATTGTTTTAGTCTTTAATTAGTAAGGATAAGATTAGAAGTTTATATTAACTTTTTATAAATTCAATTGTGTCTCCTTAATACCTGTGTAATGAATAGCAACACCTTATAAATAGGATCGGAGGGAGTATGTTTGGTACATATCATTTAAGTGCAAAAATAGTCTCATCGTGAAACATCTTCTCCCCCTCCTTCTTCTTGTTTATTTCCCTTAAAAATGCTTGTTCCTAACATGGGATATAGTCTCAGCGGTCTTCAGCTTTGCGTGCCAAGCTTGGCGGATAATTTTTCAATTCTATTCCCATCTAATCGTTACAATAAGACAAACATGGCGGATAGATATTGTGGGCCAAACTTTTTTGGGGCATGTGGGGGAGGAGATGGGCTGATCTTAGATATGTTTTTTGGTTAACAGGGCTGATCTTAGAATCTTTTTTTATGATTTCTAAGATGCTTGGAATTTCTGATGGGGAACAGATAAACCTTTTAGAGAATTTTTGGCCCAAAAAAAGCTTTTGGAGACTTGAGTTGCCTTTGCCGGGGACGAAGTGTTAATTTTGGTGAGAATTTGATGTACCACGGCTTGTCATTTGATTTGGGTTTGGGCAATAGAGACTTGTGAGCTTGGATGATCCATTTTGAAATTGGGCTAGAATTTTATGGGTCTTGGACTTGGATACCTGTATTTCATTTTGTTTTTGGAATTTCCATTGTTCATTTATTTTTTCTTTGGATTTTATTTTTATATAAAAAATGAAATTCCTCTTTCTTTGTTTTTCTCTTAGGTTAGTTTCTAAACCCCAAATACGAGAATAAATCATTAAATTTTTTTGTTTGAATTTGAAATTTTATTAAAGCTATATTTTTCTATTTAGTATTTTCAAACTTCAAAATTTTTATCGCACTACTTCAAAGTATCTTTTTAATTGAATAAATTTCTCATGTTTGGCTCATTCAAAATAAATTCATTAATAAATTATTACGTAGTTTAGACACACCCACATATATACAATTTATATGTTTTAATATGTAACTAGTTTTTCTATGTCGGTTCGCATAATAGCCGTACTAAAATGTCTAGCTTTCTACCTTGATTGCTCACATGAAAAGCTACCTTCTATTATGGTTGCTAGGTCAACCAAATGTATAAAGCTATTTTCTGCATCAATTATTATTAGAATTGATGCAAAAAATCCATTTTAAAAAAAATTGCAATTATATAATGTTCACTAATTGGGTCATGTAAGAATACAAGATCGATTATGGTAATAAAATAATTCAGAGTATTTTGAGGTCATACTTAAAAGGAACGTTATGTGCCTATGAGTCCATGGGTTTCAATAAAAAAAAAAGCAATAAAGATAGTTGAGAGACAAATTACGAAAAGACAATTTCAAGTAAAAACAATGGATAAGGTTAATTCAATAACAAGAAGTATCAAGGATTGGGTTTCAATTTATAGGATAACTATATTTTACTCCCTAATTAAACTTTACACAATTATAGTTATCCTTGTTCCTAAAATATCATAACTATCACTATATCAATTAGTTTTTATTTAATTATGATTCAATTTGCTCGTGTAACTAAAATGTTTAAGCAAACCTTGAAAGCTACAGCATATCTCACCACAAATTTCTAATTTTATCTCTAGATTAGTTATTTATGTTTATCTTTCTAGATCAAAGTTAACTCTTCACAATTCAATCTATTGAGTTTATCCATTAATTAAATTCCATATTGATCAAGTATAAAATCAACATAAATAAGTAGGGACATAAATATAATTGAAAGAAACAAATTAAAATATAACGTGAAATAAAAATCAAATAGTCATGATCAAAGAGTAAGAATCCAATTAATCTCAATTCGGTTACATATTTACCCCTTATTAGGAATTTAACAATACATAGAAATAATCATTTCAACACAGTAAAAATCACAAATTATTAAGCAAGAGTTATAAAGAGAAAAGTAGAAAAGAAGAAACTCAAAAGTTCCTTCAAAACTCCCTTAATCCTTTGCTCTTTTTGCCTTCCAATTGCCTCTAGTGCTCCAAAAGCTTTGAAATGGTGTTCTCTAGCCTTCACTTGCTAGACTAAATGCTACCTGACAGTAGAAGGCTTTCCTATTTATAATAATCAAATAAACTTGTCCTCCAAATCAATTTTACATGTTAAAAGCATGTTTTTAGGGACTTCTGATGCTTAATATAGTGTCGGGTGATCCTAGGACCATAAAAAATGGCACTGGGTGATTTGGAGAAGCAAAAAAACACCACATATGAATTGTCTCGGTGTTAGCTAGGTTTGTCTTAGCTTCAAGTGGATGTCTAATGCAGAATATTGCTCCATTCAACTTCTAACACGTCACCAGCTCATGTAAATAATTCAAACTCAATTTTCACCATGATAACGTTGAAATTTGAAAAACCTTAAAATTTGAAAGTTATAGTTCTATGTCTTAACTTTCCAACACATTTTGAATCACTTTAATTGAAGTTCATATGAAAGAATTATGATCAAAATACTAATAGGTGTCAAAATATTTTAACATAAACAATTTGTGATGTTTTTACTTCAAATACCTTCAAATGAATCCTATAATACCACAAAATACCAAAAATATAAATTTATGTTAAAATGCACCAATGTAACCATATTTATATGCAAATTGAAGTCTAAATATGAATATTTTATTAGTATAAAATAGATCCATCTCCCACTCTTAAAATTCAAAATGCACTATACACATACAACAATGAAACTAGAGCTTTTCAAGGGGAAAAAATTAATGGTCTTATTTGATAACTTCAAAACTCCTGACATCATACACACGTGCAATTAGACCTTCATTCCATGCTTATCATAGTGATGAGGATGTGGTACTCATTATTGTGGTGAGAACTGAACTGTCCAGTTTTAATTTAAATAGTTTGGATTTAAAGTATTTTTTATTTTAATTTTTTAATGATAACATTATTTTTTTAAAAAAATGATAGTTATAAAATCATTTTTTGTTTTAGATTATGTATCTAATAAAATAAAAACATATTAAAAATTTAATAATAAAATTAAATTAAATCTGAACCGTTCCATTGTAATTTGGATTGTCCAAATCTATCATGTGCTCATGTGCTTTCACATGGAATTACCCAAGTTTATCTCTTAGCATGAAAATCATATTATATGATCATTTTTTAAGATCAAAACACTAGGTACATGTGCAGGAACAAAATGGGTACAAGAAGCATTCCCATGCTCACTACATTAAAATTCAAATATTAAATTCCCGTATTCTCGGCTGTTACGTAGGGACATCATACAACTCAACAAGGCCTAGTTTAGTCTCATCATAATTTTCTTTTAGTTGAAACATTTACTAAATTAAAAACTTGACTTATCACCTATATATCACATACAAAAAATTTACAAGTGATGTGATTAATATAATTTGGCTTAACACAAGTCAGATTGTGTGGGAGATTTGCTCCTGATCCACGTTGTATAGCCTGTGTAACTAGTTGATAGTATGTATCACACAAAGCAATTGTATAACAAATTGACATTGCAGAGAACTTATACTAGAAAAACTTTTACTATAGTTGACATTGCAGAGAACTACTAGCACAACAAATTAACAGAAATTTTTCTCAAAACTACATAACCAAATTGTTGGATGACTCAAAATTCGTGTACAAAAATACCACTGGTTATTTTTTTTTATGTCAGATACTATATTAAATGTAAAAGGCTAAAGTAGAAAGAAATTTTTATACTAATGCATATAACAAGTCCCACTATTAGTGTGGCTTTTTATTCATTCATTGGATATATATTTTGCTCATAAAAAGAATGATATGCTAGAAAAATGGTCAAACGTGCTTAAAGTCATGGGCTGCTAAATTTTTAAGTTGAAATCTTGTCAAATTTCTTCTCTCAATATTTTGACACGAAAAATAGTACACAGTTGTTAACATAACGATGCAAACTAAATTTTTGTAAGTCAAATTTGCTGTGATAGAAAACTAAAATGGTGGCCACGCTGATTCTTTCAATAGACATTTTTTAATGGTTTAGTCAAAATTCCTTCGCAAGCCAACCTATTTTGACCAATTTAATATTTTTTGGTAGAATGACCCATTTAATTTTCTTCAGAAGAATATCATCACTGATATATACTATATAATACATATTTTTTAAAATAAATTACGCTATGCACGACAAAAGGCAGTTTGGGAGTGTGGATTTTTTTAATGGCTGCTTTCTTTTGCCGTTAAGCACATTGATTATTAAATTTTATTCCAGCTAGTTTGGTCAGAAAAACAAAATACAGCTGGTTAACTTATGATTTAATTTTCTCAGCAAAAAACAAATTATGATTTAATTTAATGGTTTAGTCAAAGATTCTCAACATAGATTACTTTTAAGGGGAATCACATTTTGGCCCAAAATAATAAGTCTATTATAAATTATTTGAGCAAATTAAACATTAGGTCCCAATAGTTTAGGTTAATTTTTATAATTTTAAAGTTTTTAAAGCAATCCCTATATTTCTAGTCGTTGAAGGAGTTCATCCTTACATTATCCATCATTTTGAGCTCAAGAGTGATTGAAGGTTGTTTGTGAACAATATATGGGCATACCTAGAAAACTGGAGGCTTTGTTAAAACAGTAGGATCAAATATTTAATTTTCCCTAAATCATTTTTTAAAACTGTAATCAATGTACTTTGGGAAATTCTTATTACATTTCATGATTTATTCAATATTTTTTAGATATTTCATGTTTAACTTTCATGTTGATTTATTCTTTTTTTTTTTAACAGTACCTTGTTTTTTAGAGACGGATTGAATGGAATCGTGAGAGATAGTTTAAATTTTGAATTAATTAACTGATGATAGTCAATTGAAGTAACTTAAATCTCATCATCAAACATGAAATTGCTGAATTTAATAACTTCTGTGAATTTTATTATTTAATTGTATGATTTATCAAATTAGTGAAAGTTGTATATTTAGACAAGACCAAATTTAATCAACAACATCAGTATCGTGAACTATACATCTCATAGTGGCCAATTCTTTGATTAGAACAACTATTTCACCTTATTGGAATAATATTTACTTCAGTAATTTTTTTTTAAAAAGAACAACTATGTATAAATATTTTATGATGTATTAAATCCGAATTTTTTTAAATCTTATTTTCGAATATTAAAAAGATGGCATTCAATTAAGTAATATGATAACTAATTTGACCCCTATGAACATCCTGTGATTTTCAATAAATTAAAGGTGGATTAAACTTTTCAAAGCTTTTACTTTTGCGTGTGTTCATTTTTTATCTGAACCTTACTTTTACATGAAAAAAATTTACCAGAATACTACAATCTAAAACTTATTTTCCAAAATGCTATAAACTTCAAATAACGGTGGGTACCACGCTGATTTTCCATCAGTTTCTGTGACACACAAATCAGTGTGTACAAAGCCGAGATGTATATAATTTTTTTGTTTTAAATTCTTTTCAGACCGCAAGCGGAATTCAAGCACTGTGGCAGGATCCCTTCCCCTCTTCCTGTTTCTAACGTCCTTCCCCATCCTCATAGAATCATATATATTATTCTAATTATAATATATGTAATACTAATACTTATAATATATATTATTTATAATATAATATATATATATATATGTGATTTCAAATTTTCATGTTGGTAAAAAATTTTAGTTTTTAAATAAACATATTCAATTTAATATTTTTAATTGTTATTTCACTTAAAGGATATTTGGAATATATTTGTTTGCACACAAAAATTATTTGTTCCATTTGAGGCAATATGCCTCTAGTACCCTAATATTTTGTTTATTTGTTTTTAGATTGGAAAAATGTAGGAATTGCATTCTTAGGGTATATTTGTTTAATTTAAAAAAATTATTTACAAATTATTTTAAAAAGTAATTAATTCTTTAGAAATTGTATGAAAAGTAGAAATTATTTTATGCTATGTTAAAATAAAAAAAATACTTTTTAAATTATTTAGCAATTAAAGTTTATGATAAAAGATGAAAGAGCAAAATAAAGATTTATATTATAATATTTCTTCAAGGTCAAATATTATTATTTTTATAATAATTAAAATTAGTTTGATGCATCTTTGTCACTTTCACATTTTTCTTTTTTATTTATTACAACTGTTTTTTCTTAAAAGCTACTCAGAGTAACTTTTTTAAAATAAACAAAAAACTACTTTTTTTTTAAGATTTTGATTATTATTTTAAAAGTTTAAACAGATATTCTAAAAATTTTTAAAAGTATAATTTATATAAAAATGATTTTTTGCATTAAAAAAACTGAAACAAAGGGGATCTTACCTTTTTTACACTCATACTACAAAAATAAAAATATACTTGTATCCTATACATATTAAATATAATATACGTAACATATTTCATTATACATATCATTAGTTTTTCTTTTATAAAAGGTTTTAAAATCACTAAAAGCTTATAGAAATAACTATATTTTACATTTTTTTCTAAATATTTTATATTACTGTGAATTATTTGTTTGAAGTTCAAAATTTTTACATCTTTTTTAATTTTTATGTGTTAATTTGTTACATATATATATATATATATATGATTTTATATGTACATTTTCTGTATCTATATTCTAAAATTTTAAAATTTGTCATATCTAACATATTATATCGTGCTATAGTCTATACTTATAACCATATATAGACATCATATATTCTTACTAATTAAACCAATATTGACAATTTATTAAAATATGATTTAAAGATGAATATAATATAAGTTAAAATTTCATTTATTAAATTAAAATTAAAATTTAACACATATTTATAAAAATATATATAATATATGAATAGATTTTTTGGCCAAAAAATATTAATAGATTGAAAATATATTTAATTCATAAAATATAAATAATTTTTATATAATTTAATTAATTAAAATATATTTAAATACATATTAAATATTTTATTAGAGATATAATATTTCATATTTTTGTGTGTTTGAAAAGAAAGGGAGGGGGATATCCGTGCGTTTTACTTTTTAACTTTTTTTCAAGAGAAGTTAGTGGGTGGGTGAAGAACTGGGGAGGGGTACGCCTTAGGTAGGCCAAAAAAGTTAGCATTGATCTCGCTTTTTGTAGCATTGGGATCTGCGGGTCAGAAAGTCAAAAATAAGAATTTTCATAAACGGTGTTTGCAGGAATTGTAGCATCATGCTCAATACTTTTGAATTTATTGTATATTGATAAAAAGAGCCGTGATTTTCAATAAATTAAAGGCGGATTAAACTTTTCAAAGCTTACTTTTTCTTGTGTTTTTTTTTTCATCTGAACCTTATTTTTACATGAAAAATACTTGCTCTATTCTATTTTATATGTTATTTTAAAAAATTTTAAATACTATAATTTATTTATTATTTATATTACCATTAAATTATCAATTACTTTTTTTATTATTTTTCCCTTTATTAAAAACATTGATAAGTAAAATATAAATCATCTTTTAACATTTAATTTAAAAATATTTTGATGAATTGTTATATTAAATTTTACTCTAATCAGGGTTATTTAATGATTTTATTCCATGTAAAAAATCTTAAAATGATAATTAAAATGGGATTGAGAGACTATGATGATTTCACATCACATACCGATATAAATATATAATAAAATAATTAAACTCTCTAGTTCTGCATTGAAAATACAAATTTCAATTCCAATCAAGATCTAGCCTGATTTGTATGGTCTCAACTTTCTATTTATTATTGCACTCAATGAATATTTTATACAGTAGTTTAACTTGTATTTCAAAGCATTGACAAAAAAAAAACAATTCTAGTGCGTGAAACAACCTTAATTAATAAATATTTTACTTATTTAAATACTTTTTATTGCTATAATGATATTGATCAACTGATTAATTAAAAAAATTCAATTCATTATTTTTATAACTATTAAGTATTAGATCATTTGATATTTTAATTAATTATTTAATAAAGCATCATAATTAGGAGAAGAAATGCATTTGCCTATTGATCTCAAAATTCCTTGGTATGCAATAATGTCCATCCTTCATCACCTAATTAAAACTTAAAAAATTCAAAATGCAATTAAGCATCAGAATAATATCTGGCCAATAAAATCAGATAGTGAAAGAAAATATTAACTTTCATCCTGTCTGGGAAATACATTCTTATATTGTCATGGATGGCCCAAAAAAATTCTTACATTGTCATGATAAATAACATTCTCATTCTAGTTCAACATCATCTTTAGCTATACACAATATACATTTAAATATCAGCAGAAAAGAAGTTTATCAAAATTATCGCACAACTAAAATGAATAATCCTGTACAAGAAAAAAAAATTGAGATAGACAAACGGTACACTATTTTACTTTAAATAATTCAAGTTTAAATCACTCAGTCACACAAATAATATTTAAACTCAAATAGTCAAATCATGTAACTCAAAAATACTATTTACAAATCAAGCGATATAATTTTATTTTATGCAAAATTTATGTATTAGTGGATAAATAATAGGTTATTGCTGGCCAAATCAGGGGAATTTTGGTCAAGTAAATTAAGTAGAATAGAAATACATATCATTTATATCACACTAAAAGGTTCCATCCTCAAAACGGAATTCACATCACAATTTGAACGTGAAATTTGGAACGGCTAAAATGCATGTGGATGTAGATGAATGAATCAATATGGAGCAGAGGGATACAATTTTTTATTATTAGATAGATATAGGATTATAAATATAGGTGTTATAAAAAAATTATAAATATAGGATCTTTTTCAAAATATAATATAATGTTTTTTATGTATTGTAAGAATATTTCTATTTAATTTATTTAAAACAAGTTAAAAAATAGAACCCACCTACTCCTTTATACATAATACTTGGAATATTAAATGAAACGGAATCATTCATTTTTCTAATAAAATTCAATAATTACAGCTGTGGAAACACATTATAATTTTTTAAAAGAATTAAGGTTAATAATTCATTTTAACTCCCCGTCTCGTGATTCGATTCAAATGGGTTATAGTATTACATAGCCACCAGATTAAGAGTATAACAAGACGGCTCCTTCTGGTCAAAAAGGAAAAAATAATGAGACGGCTCCTTAGCGACGTTTGCGTGGGCCAATGAAAAATATTAAAAAGTATATATCATAGCCTGAATGCTTGGACGTTTTTGTCCTCTGTGTCTGTCAGAGGATTGACGTGCAAGTGCTCCATGTGTACCCTTAAATGTTGTAATATATACTAATAATTATTTATCTATATAAATTACCCAGTAAGAGGAGGACAACGTACAAAAAGAAATTTGGTTGGATGGGAGAAGCGTCTGGGGAAGGGTTTATTGGAGGAGGGAAGCCACTCAAAGTCAATAAAAATAATAAAAAATTGAAGACGCAGAAATTGGTGCAGTACAGACAGCGCTCATTGTCAGAAAAAATCATAAAAAAAGGTTTGCTGGATTGCGATTTGCAAAATTTATCTCACAAGTATGGTGAGGGTCCATTTGGTCGATCCCGATTTGTGAGGTGAGTTGCAGTATTTTGATAATTTTAATTTTTTATTATATTTGACTCAAAAAGTTTTCAAAAAATGATAAGTTTTTTTTTTCAAACACGTGGAATATTGGTTGAATCAGTATTGATATGGTAGAAAATTGGTTAAATTGACCTATTTTTTAATTTTTATTTTTAAAATAAATTAATATTATTTTTAGTACTATATAATATTATTTTTTGTATAATTTTTTTATATTATAATATTATATAAACAATAATATAATATATAATTATTAATAATAATAAATTTATTTAACAACTAATATAATAAAAGAATACTAATTAACTATTTTTAAATCTTTTTTTCATGTATTGAAAAGATGACATTCAATTAAGAAATATGATAACTAATTTGACCCCCATGAAGATGCTGTAATTTTCAATAAAGGTGGATTAAATTTTCTAAAGCTTACTTTTCCTTTTTTTTTTTTATCTGAATCTTACTTTTACGTAATAAAATAACTAAACTCTCTAGTCCTGCACTGAAAATACAAATTTCAATTCCAATCAAGTACTTGCCTAATTTGTCTGGTCTCAACTTTCTATTTATTATTGCACTCCAAGAATATTTTATACAGTAGTTTAACTTATATTTCAAAGCACTGACCAAACAAAAAAAAAATTCTAGTGCATGATGCAACCTTATATATGTTGAATTATTTTCATTTTAGTTATAATATAATTAATTAATAAATATTTTACTTATTTAAATACTTTTATTGCTATAATGATATTGATCAACTAAATAATTAAATAAAAACTAAATTCATTATTTTTATGATTATTAATTATTGGATTATTTGATACTTTAATTAATTATTTAATAAGGAATCATAATTAGGTGAAGAAATGCATTTACTTCCTATCATTTTTATTAGTCATATTTTAAAAGATTTTTATGATTCTATACATAAGTCACCTTCTATGAATTTCTGAAGTATTAATTGCTTTATTTTAAAAATACCATTATTTAATTATAAGAAAAAAATTAAATTGTTTGACTTTATAGTATTTATTAAGGGGTAAAGATGGAAAATACATTAATTTTAAGACAATTTTAATGATGTAACAAACTTTTCTTGGTTCTGATGATACAGTTAGAAATGACTCATATTAAGGAATAGAGGGAGTACTGATCCCAAAATTCATTGGTACGTAATAACATCCATCTATGAAACACTGATACTTTAAAAAAGTAAATGCACTTGTATCCGATATATAATACAATATACGCATACAGTACTAGTGCATGTGTATTCATATGTACCACTTCAAATTTTGATAGTAAAATAAAATAATTTGAAATTGTTATAAATATTACATGGTTTATTTTAACATTTATACTATAATTTTTAGAATATTTAATACTCATTTTTCATTTAATGAATAGATTTATTAATTATACATATATATAATTATATAAATAATATTATGTATGTATAAATATCCTCTGCACCTGTATCTTAAAATTTTAAAAATCATCATATCTTCTGTATCGTGTTGTATTATATCCAATACATATACCGATATCGCTACTTCATAGATGTCCATTCTTCATCACCTAATTAAAAATAAAAATTCAAAATGCAATTAATGATAAGAATAATATTTATCCAATAGATTCGAAAATTGAAAGAAAATATTAACTTTCATCCTATCTTGGAAATTCATTCTTGTATTGTCATGATAAATAACATTCTCATTCTAGTTCAACATCATCTTTAGCTATACACAATATACATTTAACTCATCATTTCGATAAGCAAAATAAGAAGTTTATAAAAATTATTACACAACCAAAATGAATAATGAATAATGAATAATCCGTGTGTTGTACAAAAAAAAAAGATTTAAGGTAGACAAATGTTACACTATTTTACTTTAAATAATTAAAATTTAAAATTTTTTTGGCCAAAATTCAAATTTAAATCACTCAGTCACACAAATATAGGATAATATTTAAACTCAATAAATGGGGTGAAATTGCAAACAATGTAAAATATGGGGGCTACAAGTAATTTTAGCTTTTTTATTAAAAAGAACAAAAGGAAATTTATAAAAAAAATTGAAAGCATGGGGCGGCTGCTCGCCCCCGTGATCTGTCACTGTTTATAAATCAAGCCACGTAATTTTAGTTCATATGGAATTTATATATTAATTGACAAATAATACGTGATTACTGGCCAAACTAGGGAAATTTTATACAGAATTCACATCACAGTTTGAACGTGAAATTTGGAACGGCTAAAATGCATGCGCATGTAGATGAATGAATCAATATGGAGAAGAGGGATGCAATTTTTTACCATCAGATAAACATAAAATCATTTATATATATGATTTTTTTTCAAAATATAATGGAGTGTTTGTTATGCATTATAAAAATGTCACTATTTAATTTATTTTAAAGTATTTTAGAAAATAAGTGGTAAAAAAAAACTTTAGACATTATAACCCACCCACTCTTTCATAATACTTTGAATATTAAAAGAAATGGAGTCATTCATTTTTCGAATAAAATTCAATAATAACAGTCTTGGAAACTCATTATAATTTTTTTAAAAATTAAGATTATTAATTAATTTTAAATCGCAATCACGTGACTGGATTCAAATGGATTATATATAATATATAGCCACCGGATTAAGAATATAATAAGACGGCTGCTTAGTGACGTTCGCTTGGCCCAATGAAAAATATTGAAATATTAAAAAGTATATAATAGCCTGAAGGCTTTGACGTTTTTGTCCAGGATAGTGCTATGGGTCTGTCAGATGATTGACGGGCCTAGTGCTCCAAGTAGTCGTTTGTAATTAAAAAAAGATAAAATAAAATAAAAAGAAAGTAATCATATATTTCAAAGTCATATTTTTATCCAAAATACATATATATTAATTCTTTTGAAAATTTTTATAAATTTCTAAAATTACATTGTAAAAATTGATTATTTTTTTTCCACCCTAGTAACTTTTTTAACTAATTTTTTTTCTAATTATAATCATAAATATAAGTAAAATAAAAAAAATTAAATACTCACTAACTTTTATGAATTAATTTATGTTTTGAAATCTTAACTCCTAAAAATTTAGTTCAATATTTTGAGATAGTGGTATCCTGTAATAAGAAGACTCCTTTGTGACTGTTGCCTGAACCGATGAAAGATATCAAGTTGAAGTGTCTTTACAATAATATCTCCCTTTCCTTTCAAGTATCATCTAAGATTTTATCATATAAATTAAAAAATATATTTAATATATTACAGTTCATTTCAAATTTATTAATATGCCTTTATATAAATAAATAGATAAAAAATTATTAATATTATCTTTAACTTTTAAGATGAGTAGAAAAGTAGTAATTAATGTTATTTTGAAATTTTAAAATAACAAATAAAAAAATTAAACTTTCTTAAAATGAGATAGATAAAAAGAAATAAAGGGAGTATATCATTAAATATCTTACATTTAAGTGAAGTCTTATATCTTATAGCAATTTAATCACTTTGTTAATTAGTTTGAATTAAGAAACTTTATCTTCATAAAATTATCATCAATTTGATTGAAAATAAACACATGTTTGTTTTAAACACCCACATCGCGTTAAACTCCCTCCAGTCTTAAATATATGATATCTTTTAAAAATAATATTTGGTTTAAAATATAGGATATTTTAAATGTTATCTAATATATTAATTATTTTTTTCCCATTCATACTTCCTTTTTATAATTAATAGGTGAGAAATAAATATTATAGATGTATGAGATATAATGTAACTAATAAGAGTAAATAGTGAAAAATATTATAATGTATTGATAAATTTAATGATTTAACTCATTTTTCTAAAATATATGATATAATTAAATCTGATTTATATTTAGGATAGAAAGGATTACTCTTCATAAAAAATGATGGCATGTTTGTTTAAATGCACCTTCTAAGAAGTTTCTCGTGGACCAACTTGGGTAGCTCTTTGTTTCAAGATACTCCCTCTAGTCTTTGTTACAAGGGCTTTTTTGAAAATTTTGTATGGTCTTTATCATAAAATTTTACACTTTACAAACACTTTAATTTTTGCTTTTCTCAAATTCCATTAATTTAATATTATCATATTTAATGTATTATACTTTTTTTCATAAATATATTCAAAATTACTCATTAACTTTTTTTTATCCTACTCGAAATGCTTTTTTTTTTAAGTTTTCTGAATATAGTTATGAGAAATATTTGTGAGATATATATCCCATATATAATTATAATTTTTCCTAATATTTAAATATGTGAATTAATGAAGATAGTCAATTTGAATTTTAAATATCAACATGCGCACGTTTGTTTTTTTCTTCTTAACCATTTTTTATGTCAAGTGGGCTGGGAATAGACGGCACATTTTCATATTATTTTAATCATATATTTTTTGGCGCCACCGTACATGAATATTATACATTTTATTCAAGTCAAACAAAATGCATTAAAATAACTTGGAGTCTCATTTTATCTACTCAACAAGTCGGAGCTAGATGTTTAAAAAATGATTTTAAGAAAAAAAACTTGACCTAGCTGAGATACATGAGAATGAGCACTTTCCTCTGAACTGTCTATTCGTCGTCTCTATATAAGAAGCATCAAAAAGCTTTGTGCTTCAGCCAATTCCACTTCGGAGAAAGAAGTCCCTCAAGTTTCTGGGTTCGACCATGTCTCTTTCAGCCTCCTCCTTTCAGGCTTCTCTCACTCCAGGTTTCCTCTCTCTCTCTCTCTCGCACACACAAATCTCTCTGCGCAGATGATCCAATTCGCTTTTTTTTTTTTTTTTACCGGGTTCGATGTCAATTTTTTAGCTCCACACTAGTTCTATTTTATTACCGGTTTATGTTGGCGTTAATAGTAGAGGCGGTTACCCCTAATAAGTGGGTGGAAGTTAAATTTTTATCATTTTTATATAGAATAAATTTAATTGAAAATGGTCAAATATTTACTCCCTTAAGGGAGATTAATTAGTTCTTACTTTTGATAAGGAATATTTTTAGTCCACAACAAAAAATAATATTTTACTAAATAATTACTTGAAATATCTATTTCATAATTAAGAATTCTTAAATAATTTAATTTTATTTTTCATAATTAATGAGTATGACAATAACAATATTCTATTCGTCCCATTTAATCTCTCATTTTTAGAAAAAATTTAAATGTCCTAATTTAACTTTCGTTTTACAGTATTAATGAAGTATTAAAACACATCATCTTTTAATATTTAAGTTGAAGATATTTTAGTAAAATATTATTAAATTTTACTATAATTTAAGATATTTAATAATTTTATTAGTCTATATAAAAAATTTCAAAGAAATATATAAAATGGGATAGAGGGAGTAATTAATAATAATAACAACAACAGTTTTTTTTCATAAAAATTGAATGTTAAACCCCCTACGCTAGTGGTATAATAAATCTATTAAAATATAGATTGTTGTTATATACCTAAGAATCAACTGGATCATAATTACTAATTAGGGAATATACATAAAAAGTGAAGGCTTAAGATCAGCAATTTGAAAAAAAAATTAAGGGGCCGATAATTATAATTATTATTAAATATTAAAAATATTATTTAAATATTTATATAATACAAATTATTTAAAAATAAAAAATAAAAATTCATTATTATAATAAAAAATAATGGAAATATATAGTTTCAAAATAAATATATCTTCCCTGATATAGAAATATATATTAAAGGTGATAAAATATTATTAATTAAAATTTTTTATAATTTATTTTATAAAATTTATTTCTGTGATAAATTTATAAAATAATTTTTCAAAATAATTCAAGGAAGAAAGATAGATTTAGATTTTATTTTCTGAAAAATATTTTATGCATATCTTAAAAAAATAAAATTAAGTTATCCTAACTGTTAGCATTTTTTTACCTAAAATCCTAACGTGTTTACCATGAAGAAACATAAATAGAATAGACCTGTCTTTATTGATCTTTTTTTTTTAAAGAAAAGAGAGCCCGGGCCTAAATATACTGCTAAATCATCCTGGGACAAGCAGCCCCATAAGTTTCTCCATTGTTTCTTTTTGGGCCAACGTCCAATCTCTAGTAGTGTCATAATCCAATCCTTGATTTCATTTGTAATGCTTTTGTATGAGTGATTGAGTTTTTTTTATTTTTTTTACTGTTGACTCTGAGCAAGAAAGATTGAGTGACCCCCAAAAAAAAAAAGAAAATGTTAGCCTTTTCATTAGTCACCTAGTATCCCGTGTACGGTTATTAGCTATAGTTAAAAGTAATTAATTGTATTAAATACATTAGACATGTAGCAGTAGGAACCGCATTTTGGTCCACCACTTCTCTGCTGCGCGGAGAGAGAAGAGAGATGAGATAGGGTTCTCTGCATCGCAGGCAGAGAACTTGGGTCCCGCATTTTGTGTTTATCATAACTAAATTAAATGGGATAGTGTAGATTTAATTATATCTCCTCCTACTAAATATAAAATAACTTCTAAAAAATAATTATATGATCTTAATATAAGATGTTTTATAGGATTATTTAATATATTAATTAGTTTTTTTTTCATCTATATTCCTAATTTATAATTAATAGGTGAAATATAAATATTATAAAAATAAGAAAAATAATATAATTATGAAGAGTAAATGGTAAAAAATATTAATTTTTTTTATAAATTTAATGATTCAAACTCATTTTTTTAATAATATGTGAGATAGTTGAAAATACTCAAGTATTTTATTTTTTTATTTTTAATATATTTTATTTTATGAAGCTAATTCATATTTAAAATTAAAGATCCATCTCTTTCGTATGCATGAAAAACTTGAGAGTATGACTCATGCACTCACTTTTCTCACAAAAACGAATTTTAATAACCACTCATTGGTCGTCGTCAAATTACTCATTTGTCTTTCACAGGCCTTATCTTTGACCAAATAAGTATGCGTATGCTCCATTGACCAGAAGCCCATTGTGATTTACTATTGCTCTCTCTTATTTTTAATATAAAATTTTTTTAATCAAATTATAAAGATTAATAATTAGAATTAAAACTAATTAACTACCTTAATTTCTTTAAAAATTTTAATATTTTTTCAAAACTATCCTTATTTAATCTCTCTCTCTCTCTTTAGATATATTAAATAGGAGTATTTTTCTAGAAATGTATAATAAATACTACCCCATATATTGTAAAGGATCTTATATTTAGGATCAGGATAAAAAATTCTATATATAGGATCGGAGAGAGTATAATATTAATAGTTTCTTTAATAATGATTTTCTTTAAAGATAGTCATACTTACACTTGCTTAATATTCATGACATTAATTTATTTCTTATTTATGTGGTAATGACACACGTATTTGATATGTTTAAATTTATACATTGGAATCTGAAATTTTTTGTTGTGAATATTTTTTATCAACTTTTTTTCTATTTCACTTTTGTCGAAGTTATACTTCATGTTTATTTGGTATGGAGGAAGTGGGGGAGAGAAGTAAAATTTTTCGGAAAGTGGACTGATTAATGTTGCTTGGTTCGGAAAAAATTTAAAAGTTTTTAGAAAGTTGTCGGAAAGTATAACTTCCTACCTAAAAACTAGGAAAGTTCTATTTCCTGAGGATTTTATGATATTTTTTAAAAAAGATCCTTATTTTTTAAATTAATTTTTTAAATAAAAAGGATATTTAAGTCTTTAAAATTAAAATATCATAATTTATTTTAAAAATTATTTAAACTTTATGAGAAATAGAAAATAAAAAAAGTAAATTTATATAACTTCCCCGAAAGTTAAATTGCCAGTAAGTACACTTCCTAGAAAGTTACTTCTCTAGAATTATAGCAAGCGAAACCTTAACTGTTAATTATTTGCTTGTTTATGTGTCTAAGAAAATTTGATGATATATATTTTTTTGCGTTCTTGTTCCAGCAACTACGGTTGGACCCAAAAATGCAGAGAACAAAGTTCAGAGTAAACCTAACGTAGTAAGTATCCGCTTTGAACTTTGCTTTTAGAATTATATCTACGTAGACTTTAATATAGAAATTATCATTATCATTTTTAACAATGAAATTCCAATTCCTTTTTACCAAACGCAGATCCTGTTTGAGGGGAATAAAGAGAGAATAAAAAAGGCGTTTAATAAAGTTGAACTATCTGTATCAAGCTATGACACAGCTTGGGTGGCAATGATCCCATCACCTTCTTCTCCACAAGCCCCTCTGTTCCCTCAGTCCCTCAATTGGTTGTTAGAAAATCAACAAAAGGATGGATCATGGGGTCTTCCTGATCGTGACGAGCTGTTGACCAAAGACTCTCTTCTTTCTACCTTGGCATGTGTCCTTGCTCTTAAGCAATGGGGTGTTGGTGAACACCAAACTAGTAAAGGTACCATTCGTATAATTAACTAAAGAGTATTCTAATTTGCTTAGGTTTACTAACGTAACGTGTTGTGTCGTTGAAGGGCTCCGATATATTGAGTCAAACATTGCATCAGCTTATGATGATAAGCAACATTCTCCAATTGGATTTGATATTATCTTCTCCCATTTGATTGAGCAAGCCCACAAGTTGGATCTCAATCTTCCTCTTGGAGGGAAAAATCTGGATTCACTCATCCTAAAGAGAGAATTGGAGCTCAAAAGGTACATAGCTTTCTTTGTCATCCTAGTTATGATGCCCACACGCATGTATATACACGAAGTTATTGACCAATATTTTTCTTAATTTCACATCTTATGTAGAGGCTGGGCTGGAAGCAATTCAGAAGGTTGGAAAGCATATTTAGCTTATATTTCTGAAGGATTTGGGAAGTCTCAAAATTGGGAAATGGCTATGAAATATCAAAGAAAAAATGGTTCATTATTTAACTCACCCGCCAGTACTGCAGCTGCTTTTACTCACTCGAACAATGCACAATGTTTTGATTATCTACTTTCACTATTAGATAAATTTGGGAATGCTGGTTCGTCCCTTTCAAACTTTCTATACAATTTTTTTTCTTCTATCAATTTAAATTGTGTGCTGATCCATTTTGTATAAATTTTCTCAGTTCCAACGTGGCATCCTTTTGATGTCTTTGCTCGAATTTTTATGGTTGATAGTCTTGAAAAATTGGGCATTGATCGTTTTTTTGAAGAGGAAATCCGAACTGCGTTGGACCAAACATACAGGTAATTAAGCATCCATATCTTGTCTGTGTAAAAATTCCAAGCTTGAAATTTATGTAGTCTTAGTTATCGATGTTTCTGTTCTGTCTATTTCAAGCAGATTGTGGCAGCAGGAGGAGGATGATATATTTTTGGATCCCACCACATGTGCAATAGCATTTCGTTTACTACGTTTACATGAATATGATGTTTCTTCAGGTTTCTTGACCTTTCATGTACCATTTAATTCCCATGGTGGAGGAAAAAGACCAAAGAAATAGCTAATTTGATATTTGTGTGTTTCAGATGCACTGAGTCGATTTTCGAAAGAAAAATTCTCTAGTACCCTTCAGGGATATTTGAAGGATGTCAATGCTGCTTTGGAGTTACAGAAAGCTTCACAAATACCTTTACATTCAGATGATCCAGTTTTGGAAGAAATAAACTCCTGGACAAGAGACTTCCTTGAGGGATATTTGTCTTCTTCCTCAGAACATGATCACAAACCTCTCCAGAATATTGACCACGAGGTAAACATTAACTATAACAATATCTCACAGCACTTCAGTTCTTGACTTCTCTGTGATCATATATCAACTTTTCTTTTATGTCAGGTACGTTTTGCTTTGCGATTTCCTCATCACACTTATTTGGATCGTATGTTCAACCGAAAAATAATGGAGAATTATAAGGCTGACCAAAAGAGAATTCTAAAAACATCATATAGGTACACTTCTTGTGATTTCTTCTTCTTGTAAGGACCCTCATTATCATCCATCTTTCTCATATTTTATGGATCTTCTTGATATTGCAGTTCTGTGAACCTTGCAAACAGAGAATCCATAGAGTTGGCAGTGGAAGACTTCAATAACTGCCAACTGGTAATTCGTGAAGAATTTGACGAATACAATAGGTGAATATCTGTTTCCAAGAGCTAATTATTGAATATCCTAAATTTGACCAGCATGAATCACTAACTGTCCTATTATATCATCATATAATCAGGTGGTTTATGGAGAGTGGAATGGACAAACTACAGTTTCCCAGACCAAAAGTGGCGTATTCCTACTTGACAGCCGCAGGAACACACGTCTCACCTGAGCTTCGCCAGGCACGTATGTCATGGGCGAAGAATGGCTTGCTCGTATGTGTTTCTGATGACATGTACGATGTTTGGGGTTGTGAAGAAGACCAGATAAGGCTTGTCGAACTGATGGAGAAGTATGAACCCAAATTTCCCTTTTGATTTTCCATAGTGAAAAGTTGCATTAATTTTCCTCCACGTAACATGAAATAATGTTTATAACATCAATTACCACAGGTGGGACGTAGATATCGAGAAGGAAGAATGTTCTGAGCCAGTCAAGATACTATTCTTAGCACTAAAAGGAACAATATGTGAGATTGCAGATCAAGCCATTAAAATTCAAGGACGAAGCGTGTTGAACCACTTGATTCAACTTGTGAGAAAACTAATTATTATCATCACTTGAAATTTTAATTTCCATAGAAGATGTGTTTGAGCTGTTAACAATTTAAATTCATTTGATTTGTAGTGGGTGGAGACGTTGCAATCTTTTCTTCAGGAAGCACAATGGCGGAGAAACAACTATGTGCCAACCTATGAGGAATATGTGCCTGTGGCACTCATATCATTCGCCTTGGGACCAATTCTGCTCCCAGGACTCTATCTTGTTGGTCCTGAGCTTCCACAGGACAGTATTGAAAGTGACGAATACAATCGCCTCTTTGACCTTGTTAGCATTTATGGGCGATTGCTCAATGATGTCAACGGCTACAAGGTCAGTATCTTTAGTTGTTTGACTTTATATATATATATATATTTTGAATATATACAATCTAGATCTTCATATATAACATAGTCAGAAAGAGATGTCTGATATATATATAAAGAGAAGTAGAGCTCATATAATAACCTTCTTAAATATATGACGGTATGAATTATGAGTGGAATCCTAATTAGGGATTTGTATGGTTATGCAGAGAGAAATAGCACAAGGGAAACTGAACGCAATAGCAGTGAGAGTGAGGAATGGGGGAGGAAGTGAAGAAGAGGTGGTGAAGAAGGTAAAGGAAGAGATTGATGAGAGCAGAAAAGAGCTGTTGAGAATGGTTTTGCAAAAAGAAGGAAGCATAATACCATCCGAAGTGAAGGATGTAATATGGAAAATGGCCAGATCGTTGTATGTGATCTACAAGACAGAAGATGTGATACATGCACGTGACTTGTCGGATGAGGTGATCAGTATCAAGGATGCTGTAGTCAGTGATCCCATGGTTTTGAAATAAAGAAGATAATCATGAAGATATGAATTCTGTTGTATAACAATTGTGAAAGGCCATGAAAATAAAAATGTTCCAATAAAAGACCTCATATTATTTGTACCAATAGAATTATTTTTACCCTGCGACTGAATTTTGTCAAAGTTTATTACTTTTAGCTGTTTTATAGGTTTTTCTCTTATACACACCCCAATAATTTAGTGTACTGGCATGGAGTATGAGATAGCGTCACTCCGTAAGTCATATACATATAATAAATAATCACCTAATTTCTAATTATAAATTATTATTAAAAAAGAAAAACGATTATAATATGCTTAGCTTTTGTAGAAATTTTAGTAGAATTTCCTCTATAAGTTTGACTTCCTGATATTTCTATATATAACAGCCAATAACAAGTAATATAACACGAGGGTTCTGATTTATACACAAAATCAGATAGACGGGGATTCTACCTATGAACTATGCGGACCACCAAAAATGCAAACATCAACATAGGGGATTACAATTTTAACCACCAACAAAGGCTAACTTTTTGTTAACAAACTGCTTTTTTTTTATTAAGAAAAATAATATTTTTCTTTTCGTTCCTTCATTCAAATTTTCTGATTGTTTCCCAAGAAAAACAAAAAATCAGCAGAATTACAATAGTTATGGACAGCTGTAATAAAAAATTGGAAGTTTCCCCCAACAAAAAAAATAGATAGAGGCGAAGGTTGGATCTAAATCTGAATCTAAAAGGAGCTTCATTAGTCTTGCAGCCCTCGTTATTGACCTCAAGAAGGTGCACTAGAGCTACATTATATAAATTTCATTCCTTATATTTCTATGAAATATATATATAGTAGGCAAATATTACACTAGGATAAGGTTTTGGTGCTTGGGGACGCTATCAACTACGTGAAAGAGCAACTGAGATTGTTGGAAGAATAGAACAAGAAAAGAAGGGTAGAATGAGTGGCGATCGGAAAGAAATCGCAACTGTGCGGGGAGGATGATTAATTTGCCGTCGACTGAGAACTTAAACGGTGGTGGTGAAGAAGATACACGTCCGAAAGTAGAAGCAAGGGTGGTGAAGAAGGACGTACTGGTTCAGATCCACTGCCAGAGATTCAAAACCTTTACCTTTTGTCGTCAACAGCAGCGTCTTGTCGTTCGAAGTCTCCAATATTGAGATCTTGAGCTCAAAATCTAGTTCAAGCTTCAGATTTGGTACAGAGGAAAGAACACTAAAGTCGTCGACACAGTTCTTGTTGCTTGGATCTAGATTAGATCTGAATCTAAAAGGAGAGAGAATCAGGGCGCGAGAAAGAAATTAGAGAGCAGGAAGGAGGCAGAGGGGCGCCTGGAACCCCTGCCCCTCTTGTTGGATGGGCAGGCCCATCTTCAAATAATGACTTGTTAGATTGAGAAAAAGACATTTTAGGTTTTTTATAGTAAAATATTGATAAATAAATAATATAAGTTAAAAATTTAGTTAATTTGAGTTATGAATTCATTTTATAGAGATATTGAATTTTTAAATCAGACTTTTGAAAAAGAATATTTTTATATAAAAATTTTAAAATATTTTTTTTTTCTTTTACTTTCTTTGAAAAATTTCAGATATAACAGGGAAATAAGAAATTTTTAAAAAACTAATCAAATTCACCTAATTTTCAAACACTACTAAGAATTATAATTAAAATTAAAATAAATAAATAAAAGAATGAAAATTCTTTTCTTGTGTAAGTGATATATTAATAAGTAATATAACTTTATTTACAAGTAAAAATAATGTATTTATAAGTAATATAAATTCCTTTACAAGTAATATGATTATGACTTACAAATTAATATATGTGACTTGTAAATAAATGCATGTTGATTATAAATGCACTATTGTTACTTTTAAATAAACATGTATCACTTGTAAATAAGTCATTTATATAATAAAGATATTTTTATCTTTTAGCTTTTAATTTTTATTTTAATTATAACTCTTGATAGTTTTAAAAAACTACCATAAATCAAGATTAATTTTCTAAAATATCTTATTTTCTTAATATTTATTTAAAAATTACCCTTTATTTTTTTCCTTGACGTCTCGTCACTTGACTATTACCTTCTCCTCTTTCCCTTGTTTTTACATTTTGCTTTCTTTCCTTTTGTTCTTTTTTACTTTTTTTTTTATTTTTGCAAAATTCCTTCATCAACATTTTTTTTTTTAAATTTTGGAAAAACTGCTCTTTTATCTATCCACATGCACATATTTTCAATCATACGTAATTTAATCTTAAATTTCTGTAATTACAATACCAAATAAAAAATACATGTATATTTAATATTAATAATTAAATAATTAATTCAATCTCATATTAAATTTTTATTACTATTCGAGTGTTAATTATTATCATAATTAATCATGCATTATCTAAATACTTTCAACAATAAGCATAAGCTGAAAACCATCCAAATCAACATATTCACAGTGCCAATAGAATTGTGCCCTAGTGAAGCAACAAAGCTTTTCAAAATGAGATCAATTTATCTATACGGCATAGAAAATAGGAGGAAGCACGTTAAACTAAAATTAGACAAATTAATTTAAATAATATATATTGAAAGTTTTAAAATAATAAAATATTAATTATCATAATAAATTTTAATAGAAAAATAATAGAAAATTAATTTGAAAGATTAAATTAATTTGTTTAATTATTGAGATTTAAATACAAATATTTTTATTTAGTATTGTAATTATAGAAATTTAATTTACTCCCTCATACCCATTTTATCTGTTGTTTTGAAATATTTCACATAAATTAATAAAATTATTAAATAATCTAAGTTACAGTAAAACTTAATGGTATTTTATCAAAATATTCTTAACTTAAATACTAAATAATAACTTGTATTTTATCTAGTATTGTTTTTAATAATGGATAAAATAGTAAAAAATAATTAATATTTTATTGATAATATAAAATAACAGATAAATTAGGACATTTAAAATTTTTTTAAAATAACATAAAAAATGAGATGGAGAAAATAATTAATAAGATTAAGTTACAAATGATTGAAAAACATATGGATACGTAGAAGAGTAGTTTTGTAAAAATAAAAAACAATGGTAATGGAAGAATTTAAAAAACGTAAAAAAACACCACAAAAGAACGAGAGTAAGGAGAGAAGAGGTAAAATGAGGGAGGGAATGGAAGTACCGAAAGTGACAACGGACGCATCGCATGATGGAAACGTAAACTGACGGGAAAAAAAAAGCAAAAATAAAAAACCGAAGAGAAAAAAAAAAAAGCAAAAGAATAAGAAACGGGGGATGCATCTATTGGTCTCAATCAAAAGATGTGCAGCTGTCCATCCCCAAGATCAGGGGTGAAAATAGAGAAGGTTAAGTTAGATTTTAGTGTATGAGGTTGACTTGAATTATAAGCTTATATAAGGTTTTATTGTAAGCTCAAGTCTGAACTTTTTAAGCATATGACTTGATATAAAACTTATTTAAAAGCCTACTAAAACTAAAGTAAAAAGAAATCAACTTTAATTAAAAAAATTGAGAGCTTCAAATTTTAAACTTAGTCATCAAATGCATAGTTGAAATATATTTATCTTATAATCAATATATTTTAGCAATCCATAATGGAAAAGAAATTACCCTTATTTTTATAAACTCTATTCACCTCTATTCCCTTATGAAATAGTTGATATAAGACTTTTCACATATTAACATATATTAAATATTAATTTAAATAAGTCTAATGTAACAACCCTTATTACATTATCCCTAACTTGGTCCTTGACTAACTGAGTGTAATTGGTATTGTGTGTAGAACTGGATGAAACATGATCGAGGAAGAATCAACGCGGAGGAAAAAGAGCTTCACGCTGCGGCGAGAAACAAGGCTACCACAGCGAGCGAGCTACATATTTGGAGTTGTTTTATGGTTGGAAGCACCGGCGCCTCAGCGGGCTTATCTGGAGCTGTGACGAACGGGGGTAATTTTGTATAAATCGAGATCATTTTAGTCGGATAGAAAAGAAAGAAACAGAGGGAGCGATGAAGAAGTTGTGCTAGGGTTCGAATAATCTAGACATTGGGAGTGATTTTCAGCCTCTTGAAGCTTGGATTATCGTTGGTAAGTGATCTCTACTCCTTCTTCTCCATTTTCTTCAGTTTTGAGTTGAGATTTTTCTGTTATATGTTGGGATTTTCGGTTTTGACCAAAATTCACCGATTATAATGGATGAAATGAGATTAATGGAGTGCAATTTGGTGTTTATGTTGCTTGGATTTGAGACTGGTATTATGTGTGGAAGTGTGAATTCTAAAGTATATATGGTTGAGTAGTGTTTGGATGGTCTCTTGGAGTCTAATATGCATGAAAGTGGTGTTGGAATCTTGGGTGAGGCCGAAAGGGGTTAAATTATGAAATTTGTGTATTTGGACTGTATGCTTGTTGAAGTATTATGATAATGTGAAGGTTGTTTGGTTCACGCAAAGGGGTTCAATTGTGCTGGATAACTCGAGAAGCTCATGGAATCACATGTATGTGGAATTGGCAACCTGAGGTAATCAAGTATTTGTATTGTTGTATTGTATATTATGATATATATATGTGTGTGTGTGTGTGTGTGTGTGTGTATTTCCTTTCATAGCACGATATGGATATGTGTGTGTATGGTTTATCTTTATATCATGATATACATATAGCTAGACACATAGTGTATGATGATTATGACGATGATTAGAGATGATAATAATGATGCACTAGTACAAAAAATCATTTTTACATCTGTAATTTAGATCGGTTATTTAAAGAACCGATCTAAAAAAGTAACAGGTGGCATTTTTGTAAATAAATTTACTTATCTTAAACTTTTTAGATTGGTTTTTTGAAAGATCGATGTAAAAAGAATTTTTTTTATGGTTTCTTGCTCCAACTTATCCATAAAGTTTAAAAAACATGACACGCATCTCAAATTCGGAAATTTCATAGCCCTGCTTTCCCATTACTTCTCCATCCTATCTTTTTCCCACCGCCGCTCATCATCGTCTTTCTTCGTCATGAGTTCTCCAATTGTGACTTGCACCTATTCCCAAATTCGTTATCCCATGTTTTCCTTTCCTTGTGACCTCATAATTTTTCCTCACGCTGCACAAAGAGGAAGAAGCAAAAGTTTCTCGAACCCTAGGTTGTGGTCATTCGTACTATCGTTGCTAGATTTGTTCTCCTCTGTCCTTCGTCCCTTGCCGTTGCGTTCTCTTGGTCCACTGCTATCTTTGTCAAGCTTCTTCTTCTTCTCTCTTCTCTTCCATTTTTGCCGCGTCAGGTATATAAGGCTTCTCTTCTCTTTTCTTGCTACTGTAATTGCTCTGACACTACCCACTCCCATTGCTTTTCTTCTTTTCACTGGAGAAGCCAATTGGAAGAGGACTGATTTTCTGATGTCAGGCGTGTTAGGGAATGAAGAAAAACAACTCTGGTCTACTCTAACCTACTCTAGCGGTCAATCCACGCAGCGGCCTAAGTCTCCATCGCTGCCGTTTAAGGAGGCGGAGGCGAAGTCTGAGCTGTGGATAGTTAATGGCGAAATGCACGAGATAGGTGATGAAGTTCCCTTGTGCAAACGCTTTGTCATCCCTAGAAAGAACACCCAAATAAGCATCGGAAGCAGTTTATGCGCATGACTTGCCTGGTTCTGAAGGAGTTAGTTAGCCTAAACTAATTCAACATTAAAGTAGAAAGAATTTTTTACTTGGATGGTAGTGTTTTTCTTCTAATGATGACTTTGGATTTGATTTTTATTTCTTCAGTACTGTGAGGAAAAGAGTCGATATAGGATAAGTCAAAATCAAAATGTATGGATATATGTCATTGGAGCTGGTTGGGACGGAAACATGCTAGAACTTTTTCTCCTATCATTGCCTTGTCTTTGTATGCTTTGTTTCAGGTTTACATGGTCACTAACGATCTTTCTAAATACAGGAAATGTGAGAGATGAACATGTAATACTAATGCATTATTGACTTGCTTTATAGAATTGTTATTACTTCTTGGCGTTGGTTCTGAATTATAGTACAAAATATATGTAATTTCTTCTAGGTTTTTCCTGTCATATACTCTCATATAACATGTGCATAACTTTTTGATGTTCAAATAATCAATCATTTACTGCTGCTTGAAAATTTCTCCCTTTACAAGTATGTTACCTCTCACATTTCTCATTTTCCTACTATGGCTCAATACTGATTTCTTCAAAGATAATAAAATGGTTTTGATTTTGCATGCATGAGTTTGAGAAAGAGATTGTGGTTTGAAATAGATGTGCTAAAGAAATTGTTTTTATGAAATTGATTTCTGGGAAGTTGGAAGTACTTTTGTTCAATTAATTTTACCACTTCCTTTCATTTCTTGGCATTCTTATGTTCCTCTGCATTCGATACAAAAAAATAATGGAGGTGCAGCAGGATAAATAATATATACTATTTTTATTTAAAAATATAAACTGGTAATGCAGGAGAATTGAAACTCTGAATTGAACATATTTTCTGGGTCTTGTTCAGTAGGTGACCACATCATGATTTAATTGTGTTTGTCCTTCCATTCATACTTAAGATCTATCTAATATAATTTGGAAAAATTGAATACATGTAAAGTCGTCCCTTTTCGAACGTTCCTTTTAAAGATTCCTTATTAATTTGTTTGCTGTTTTTAGGCAAGTTTGTCTCAGGTAAAGGATGGTAACTAGTCTAAATGTGCAAGGAAGGCTTTGCAGGTATAAATACTTGGAGGCTTTGACAAACTACTGTGTTTTTTTTTTCTCTGTTTGGGCATGGGATTTAATACATGTTGTATCTAACAGTAAAACCAAAAAAGGGTGATGACTTGCTGCTCTATAGTCTTCATCCTCATACAACTACAGATCCATCGAGCTTGCAAGGGATTCATCGATGCTTGGATCTTCCTATATACGATGGGATGTGTTCCTTCTCATTTCATCAGTCTATATATCTTTAATGGAGGTAATTTTTAAAGTTCATTGTTTGATTACACCCTATAATTGTAAGAAACAATGGTTCAAAAAGAACTTCCGGACATGGATGACTTCTTGTGTGGCATATTTTTCCTCATTTTATTTTAAATGTACTGATGTATATCTTCAATGAAGTGTAGGCATTCTTTGCGCTATTTAAGGAATTAAGTATCTCAATAATTGATGATGATTTGATTCATAAGGCAAGTCAAGTCAAGAGTCAAATAATGGACATGTGAGGAAGTCTACAGAGTCCTTTTCGGATGTGAAAAGCTTCATTGAAACTATCTTTTCTTTTTGGTATTAATTTTCCATTCAAGTACACTATCAAATCACTTTTGGGTATATTAGTGGAAAAATGAAGCATTTCTAATAAAAAAATAATATTCTGATTATTCATTGGTGAAAGTTGAATACCTTCCTCTTTGTAATTATTGAGCAAATGTTTTTTTTGTATTAAAATGGTTTGTTGTTTATATCTTTAATAAATGATGAATTATACTGCTTTTGATTCTGACCTATGTTAGAGTTATTGTTGGATTACTATTTGTTTATCTATTATACTTAATTTGTTTGGCTGTCTCAATTTTATGTGCTCAACCTTGCAGGCCGAAAGTAAAGTAGCTATGAACTTGGAGATTATCAAGATTGTGGTGCTTCTTCAATGCGTGGCAATTTGCTTTGCTGATAACATTAACTGGTAAACTAGGCACTGTATAAGATTTGGTATTAGTTAATCGAACAATCCTTCCTACATTATGTTTTTAATTTCTAGGTGGTGGTCGCATTAAATTGTTAATATTTGTTTGCTGATGATGTGCTATAGTTGAGTTATGGATATAATAGTTAATACCTATATGAAAGTTGAATTATTTGAATTGGTGCACACAGACTTTAGTGTTTATATTCTTTGAATATTTTGTTGTTGAAGGAAATGACCAATCAATTTTAGGAGAATATAAATCCCCTATATTTTTTTAAAAAAATAATGTATACATTCTAGATCGGTTATTTAAAAAACAGATCTAGAAATTCAATTTTCTAGATCGGTTTATTACCTATAACCGATCTAGAATGTCTTCCAAAGATAATATTAATGTATTTTTCTACAAGTTTTTGGATCGGTTATTTAAATAACCGATCTAAAAATAATTTTCTAGATCAGTTAAATAACCGATCTAGAAAGTGATATTTTCTACATCTGTCAATTCTATATCTAATTTAGACCCGATGTAAAAAGTCTATTTTAACCGATCTAAAAAGCACTTGTTGTAGTAGTGATGTGACATTACATGATGCATGCATGATATTGTGAAACATGATGATGATGATTACATGATGATATGATATGAGCATTACCATATGATATTGTGAGATTGTGATATATGGTGGATTGGGTAGTGATGATGATATGATATACGATGATATGATATGATATGATATATGATTAGGGAGGATAAGCATGGGATTCCTACGGCTAAATTGCCTCCTATGGCCGGGAGGGAAAGACACATAGTGGACTGCACCTTCCTTAAATTGCTAGCAATTTGTGGTAGGAAACAGGAAGGAGAACCACGATCCGAACATTAGTGTTATCTTTGACTGGGTGCACTAATTGGAGGTAAGCTTGGTAATGTTCTAGAATCAGTCTTCACCGACTGTTGGAAGGGAATTACCTATAGAAAATGTCTTGTTATGACAACAATTCGTGGTTCTAGTTGTGTGTGAGGGAGACATGCATTCTATTTCATATTGCATTCATGAGATTATATGAGTTATATATATGTGTGTGTGGTTGTCTCCGGTTACTGAGACTTTGTCTCACACCTCTTTCATATGAGCTAACATTTCAGGTGAAGGTTCTGACACTAGTCCGGAGAAGGCAAGGGAGTAGCATACGGATGTGGGAATATCTAAGTCTGGTGTTGTCTATGTATGTTGTACTAAGTAAGATAGTTTGTAATTGACAAGAGATTCTAAACTTTTGTAATGTTGATGTTGGTATTATATGGATACAGATTTGTGTTAAGTATGTTGTATCATTACGCATGTGTGGTTCAGGGTGTTAAAGTGTCAGTGTGTTCGTGTAAGTAAGCCCAAAGGTGGAATTGGGTATTGTTGGTGTGTTTTGGGCCTATTGTCCATTATGTCCATTTGGGTCCAAGAGGGGTCAAATCTTAGAGGAGTGGTTCCTTTGAGGTGAAACCTCGTTGGAGAAGTTGGTTAAGTGGTTTAGGACCTGTGTGAATGGTCCCAAATAATTAGGTTGCCTTGGTGGCAAAAATGAGAATTGTAAGTTGTGAGTTTTGGTCAAAAAGTGGCCAAAATGTTGTCAAGTGTCCAAAATCTCTATACGAAGATGGATTGATGAGAAATTGGTGCCTATGGATAGATTAGGACAATATAAGCTTGTAGGAGTTAGAATCAGGTCAATTGGAGGTTGAAGCATAAAGTTATGTGCGTCGGAAGTTCGCCCTAAAAGTTGCACTTTTGCTGATATGGCATTAGTAAGAGGGTGCCGTTACGCTAGAAAAGTAGGCCGCGGTGCTAGTAAAATAGAGGGCACCAAAGCCGTGGCAATACTATAGTGGCTGCGACTCTAGCCCAATTTCTAGTATCCTTTGGCTTTTCTTCCACTACTTTGATAATTAGAAAGTAAATGTGAGATGTTTGAGCTGTGTTTGGTCAATTTTTTAAGAATTTGGTCAAGTCTGTAGATATTTGGGTGGAAGGTGTTACATTTAACCTAAGAGCTTTTAGACTAGACTTTATTTAAATAGGTTGAGATAATTTAAATAAATAGGTTTGACCCTAACCTATTTAACTAAATATGCTAGGACATGTGAGGCCTTATATAGATTAGGTTGTAAGCCTTTGATAGAAGTCTGGTTTATTTCCACTCTTACTCAAGATGGGTAGGGAATTTAGGTCTAGGCGGAGGATCGGAGCTGGGGAGAGAGAGAGAGGTAAGGAAGAAAGAGGCACCTAAAGTGAAAAAGTAATAAGTGGCTAGATTGATTTTGCATAGAAAGAAGGGAGAGAGAATGGTAGGAAGAATAGGGACAATTGGATTTTGTTTAATCAATGGTTGTGTATTGATCTTTAAAGCGTTCTGAATCCATTACTCAAGCCATTTCTTTAGGCAAATCTTTATCCTCCTTGTAATCTAAATCTTCCTCATTACTTATTCCACTAATATTTTCTCTACTACTTGTTCCACTCATTTGCAACCTCATTCTCTTTTTCAAAAAATATTGCAAATCTTGAATTGTGGGGAGGACGAAGATTTAGCAAGAAAGATGACTTAAAAGATTTGACAGAAAAGAATTCAGATCCGCCAATCCATGGCTTGCATTATTTTTTTATATGTGGGTTTTAAGACTATATAATTCGCTGTTCTTGCCAACAAAGACTAACTCTTCGTTGGCGATTCTGAAAAGAATCACCAGCTACAACAATAGTGGGCGGTTGTTTTACAACCACCAACAAAGGATTAGTTTTTATTCACAATTAATTTTTTAAGAATAGCTAACAAAGTCTTTTGCCCATTTACCACCTCACTTTTTATTAATAGTTGCCCATAGCCACCAATATACTAGCGCCAATGGCGTAGTGATAAAAAATAGTGAACCTAAAATCCATCAAAATAAACTTTGCCCTCACAGCTAATGTAATAGCATCAAATGAGAAAGGTTGTCTTATCTACTGTGCGGGCATGGGCCAAGTTTTATTAGTTATACTATTTGAAACGCCAAATGATCACTAAGCAAATAACGTCCCAGAACAAATAAACTAAAAAAAATAAAACAAATAAACTAAAATAAAGTACTAAAAATAAATTTAAAATTTGATTTTCATTTGAAATATGATAGTAAAGTTATCTTTACTTAATTCAAGTTCAAAGAATCTTACCTTAATAGATATCACTGAAGAAACATTCTTTCCTTGGAATCCTTTCTCCAAGCAACACATAAGCATGAATCAAGAACTAATAACCACTTACGGCAGCAATTACACCAGACTCAAGAATTTCTCAAATCTCTAGTTCAACAAAAAACTTAAAGAGGTAAGAAATAAGGTAACATTTCTATCTATGTGCATGTAAAAAAAAAAAAAAGATATTTCCAACAACAGAGGTGAGATTACCTAGAAATTAAGACAAATTCTAAAAGCTTCAAATTCTGGTAGCCATCCATGAAATTCTCTCCCCTGTTTACCGATGCGAAAATAACAAAACTTTCAGCCTTGAGAAACCATGCACTGATAGCAATGGAGAAAGAAGTTTCCAGGGTGCTTGAAATTGAAATGAGGAAGGAAATGAGGGAGAGGAAACCAGTCTCTTACATAAGTTTGATAATTTAGCTGAAGAACACCATTCAAGTGGAAGAATTAAAAAGGGGAGCGAGGCCGAGTCACTAGACGACCTCGAAGAACACATCACATGAAAGAGGAGAAGGAAGATGAATGAATTCAACAACCATAAGTTTGATAATTTCGCGAATCTTCTGTTTTCTCTCCCATAAGTGTCGTGCTTCCCAATTTCTTTTGAGGGAGGAGGGTCTTAATTGTTAAATGACTAAAGAACCAATTAGCACAAAGTTGAAAAAAGAAGGGCATTTTGGGCACTCGATAGAATAGCAAACAAAAAGAAACTCCTATGCCACATATCTTCCAACAATCTCAAATTTCACATTTGCTACAAGACTTACCAATTTAAATTTTTTATGTTAAGGTATTTAATTGTAATTAAATCAAATGTTTATATGCATATGTTGTTGTTTTTATTTTTCCTTTTTAATATTTTAATTCTAGATATGAAAATTAAAGTTAAGATTTTTTTTTGGTAAAAATTGAAGTTAAGATTAGTCATACGTATATGGGCATCTGGTTTATTTGCTATCTTTTAGGTTCGTGGGATATATGTATTGCTCGTCCGAAATCTGTACACACACATCAAGTAAAAAATTATAAAAATTAAATATTTCTCTAAAAAGTCGTGCGGCCGTGAGTTTGGACGTTTAGGACTCACAAATCAATTTGCTTCCTCTCGTACTAATTATAAGGGTTCATCTAAAAATTTTTCATAGTACATATAATATTAAGAAAAATTATTTCCTTTTGGTCTCTCATTATTTACTTGTTGGCTTCATAAATTATAATATGAAGAAAAGTTTGATTGATGTTTAAGCAATATCCATAGTCTTTGTATTAATTGTTTTGACATATTTTCTCATTTAAATGATTGATAGCATTAGTTAATGAACATTGTATTATTTTAATTAATAGAAGTAAAAAGAGAATAATGTTTGCTTTTTTTTGAGGAATTTAAAAATATAATTAATTTTCTTAATCACCATGAAGTAGTTACAAGCGTTTAATAAAAAAGATGGAAGGAAGTATGATCTTGTTTATCTTTTATACTTTCATGCTTATTCCTTAATGTTTCAATTTTTATTTTGGCTTCTTCAAGTCTAGTGAGTGTTAGTTTATTAGATCATGTTAAATGAATTCTTCGTGAGACGACATCCCTTAATTACACTTCTGATATTCGAATATTTTAATGAACAATATATATATGTATATATATACATATATATATATATTAATAACCTACAAATCAATTAAACCATGTGAAAGGTGAGTTATGTAGAGCAATTTAAAATTAACTAACCCGCAAAGTTAAGAAAACTAGCTGGATCAATCAATCAGACATTGCTTAAATTAAAGTCATAGCTAGGAAGAATATATATATATATATATGATTAATATAAGTCCATTAGGTCACCAAACTAAGGGATTAAATTAATTTAAAACGGCATCTTTGCTTTACTTAGTAAGTGATGCGTTCGAATCGGCATCCATGAATTAGAAATTACTTTAGGAACGGTAACCCATGCAAACACACTTTGACTAAACCATTAAAATGAATTTTTTCACTTGTTTTTAAAAATGAAGGAATAAAAAAAATCTAAATATATATTTCAGTTTTAAAAAAATTTTCTATTTTTAACTTTTAGAATAATTGATAAAAATTCGTAATCAATCAATTTTTTATTCTTTTATTACCAAAAGCAAAAAAAAAATGTTTATTAGAATAATAATCAAACAAATACTATATATTGAGGTTGTAATCACCACAAACAAACTCCTTTTTGTCCTTAATATAAGACATTTTTAACCAAATCACATGGATTAAGGATGCTAGTTAAAGTTGGTTAATTATCTTAATTTCTCTAGCAATCATAACATTTTTTCAAAATTACTCTTATTTAATCTCTTTCAATCTCTGTTAGGGATACATTAAATGTGAGCATTTTGTTAGAAATGTATAACAAATACTACCTTATATTATTGTAAAGGATTCATATTTAGAATTAAGACAAAAGACCATATATTTAGGACCGGATGAAATAATGTTTGTTGCCTTTCAAATTGGAGTTACACAAAAGTAATTTTATATGAAATTGATTTTGATTTAAAATGAGTTTAGTTAATCGTTATTTTTGTTTGGAAATAAATTTTCCTATTTTGAGAGTTGTAAAATCTACATATTTATTTTTAAGAACTATTGTAAAATTAAATTTTATAAAGTAGCCACTTAGATCATTGCTTAAAATAGAAAGAGTAGTTAACTCCTAAAAATGGTTTTCTATTCATATTTTGGGAAAGATTTCTATTCATTCTAAAATTTGATTATAAGTCTCACACTTAACATGTTTGTGGAGGAAATTCCCTAAGTCTCAATGAGTCTATTTTGTAGTGTAGCTTTAAATGGAATCCAAGATTAGAGAAAAGTGTGTAACAACTCTCAATATATTCTCCTGAATTTAGTCTTGAACTAATGGGAAGTATAACTAGTGATGTGTGCAGGATCAGAGGATCAGGAAGGTGGAGGAACAAAAAGAAGATAGAAGCACTCCATGAAGTGGCGAGAAGCAGAGCTGCTGCAGCGAGAAATGTAACAACCCTAATGACATTTGTTTTGGCATTGTGTTCAGAACCGGAGAAAACAGGATGGAGGGAGGTTCAAGTGAAGTAGAAATGAGCTCCACCCCGTGGCAAGGTGCAGGGTTGCCCCAGTGAGAGCGAGTTCCAGTGGCTTCTTTTTTGGCTAAATGTGGTGGCGCCACAGTGAGCTGTCCTGGAGCTATTGTGGGAGTCGAGTTTCTGGCTTAAATTATAAATATTTCAGTTGATCAGATGTAGTCCACCAGGAATTCAACCCAACGCCTTTGCCTCATGTTCAGCTCTTTTTGATCAAACAAATACTTCAAACTCTTGTGATCACTAAACACCTCAAACTGAGTGCCATAGAGATAATACCTTTACAATTTCAAGGCAAACACTACAGCCGCTAGGTCAAGGTCAAGGTCATGAGTACCATAGTTCTCCTCATGAGGCCTTAACTGCCTTGAAGCATATGTCATAACTTTACCTTACTGCATCAATACACATCCTAGACCCTTTTTAGAGGCGTCAGTGTAAACAGTGAATGACTCTGATGGGTTAGGGATAATGAGCACTGGGGTGGACATCAGACAAACCTTCAGCTCTTGGAATGCTATCTCACACTTGTCATCCCAAATGAAAGATCGATTCTTATGGGTAAGTCTAGTTAATGGCATAACAAGCTGAGAACATCCCTTAATGAACCTTCGGTAGTATCCAGCCATTCCCAGAAAACTCCAAATTTCAGTCACCGTTCACGGTCTCTCCTAATTCAACACCTCTTCAACCTTACTAGGGTCTACTATCACTCTTTCTGCAGAAATCACATGACCCAAAAATTTTCACCTCCCATAGCCAAAACTCATACTTAGCTTGGCATATAGTTAGTGATCCCGCAATACTTGTATCATAATCCAAAAATAGAGCGCATGCTCTTCTTCACTCTTAGAGTAGATCAGAATGTCATCAATGAAAACCACAACAAATTTATCCAAATATGGTCGAAACACCCTGTTTATATAATCCATGAAGATTGCCGGGGCATTGGTCAACCTGAATGGCATCACGAGAAATTCATAATGACCATATCAAGTTCGAAATGCCATTTTAGGCACATCGTCAGCACGAACTCGCAATTGATGGTATCCCAACCTCAAATCGATTTTAGAGAATACAGAGGCACCTGCCAATTAATCAATCAAGTCTTCAATCCAAGGCAAAGGATATTTATTCTTGATCGTCACTTGGTTCAGCTTCCTATAATCAATGCACAATCTGAGGCTATCATCATTCTTCTTGATAAACAACACTAGAGCTCCCTAAGGCGAGACACTAGATCTGATAAAACCTCTTTTCAACAAATCCTCATTCTGCTTCTTTAGTTCCTTCAATTCAGACAATGCCATTCGATATGGAGCCTTCAAAATAGGATTTGTCCAGGGCACCAAAATGATGGAAAACTCCAATTCTCGTGGTGGTGGCAAACTGGTAATCTCCTTTGAAAACACATCAAGGAATTCATTCACAACCGGATATCTTTCAACACCTCCTTCTATATTCACGTTCACAGAGAAGAAAACCAAAAACCCTTGACATCCTTTCCTCAGATACCTGTCAGATTGGGCAAAGGACAAACAAACATTCTCATCCCCTTCAATACTAGGGATATTCGTTGGTAAAGACACAGTCTTCCGAGCACAGTCGAGAATAGCATTATTCTTCTCCAACCATTCCATCCCAATTATCACATCAATCTCTTGCAATGGCAAATAGATTAGAGCCAAGGTAGTGCTTTGGTGTTCAAAATGAACCACACAATTCAGACAAGCTCGAGCAGTTCTTATTGAAACTCCCGTGGGTGTGGACATTGATAACTCAAAAGGCAACCCCATTGCCACAATACCCAATATCCAAGCATAATCAAAAGAAATGAAGGAATGTGATGCACTTGAGTCAAACAAAGCATGAATAGAGTAACCATTGAGTTTAAGTTTACCTCTAATCAAATTAGGCGCTGCATCCACTTGTTGTCAGGTGATAGCGAAAATATGTTCGGGCATTGTGGGTCTTGTCATCGCTTTATCACGCCTTGGCTCCTGACAAATCCGTGACATATGACCTGGTCTCCCACAATTATAACAAATCAAGCACGGTCGGTCACCATGACTAAACCTGCATTATGTGCATGGATTTGATGTACTACCTGAACTGTACTGAGATGGAATGGAGTCCCTTCCTGCATACTCACTTTGACTAAAACTCCCCTATTCAAAGCCTCCTCGATAAAATGGTCCTCTACCACACCAAACTTTGTTGGATTGATCCCGACCAAACCTGCCCCTACCTCTACCATGATGGCCTCTATTATGGCGACTTCTTCCTCTGCTAGAACCTGTACTACCACCACTGCTACCACTACCCGAACTACTTCATTTACTGATTCCTCTTGTAGGTCTTAAGTGAGAAAAGGCCCAAATCATAGAATTCCTTCTATGCTCCTCAGCCTCCTTCATTCGTTTGTATAGGGCATGTATCTTCGCACACAAGTCCTCAAAGGACACAAACTCCACTGCAGATAGTCGCTCCTTAATCTCTAGATGGGTTTCCTCAAACAGCCTCTGAGCCATCCACCTATCATTAGGGTAATTATTCATATACTGGAATATTTTGCCAAGTCCAGGAACTAATCAATATAGTCATCTGCCGATAGATTCCCTTATTGAAAAGTTAGGAACTCGGCCTCCTTTTGTATCATTAAGGATGGAGGGATGTAGTGTACAAAGAATCGTTCCTTAAATTAATCCCAATTCATAGGAGGATTCATCACTTCAACTTTCGAGAGAACACTCCTTCACCAATGCTTGGCCTTATTCTCAAGCTTAAATGCCGCCAAATGTACCCTTTGCTCTGAGGTGCAATCCATCACACTTAAAATATTCTCCAATTGTTCTATCCAATCTTCTACCTATGAAACATCCATGGTACCTTCAAAAGCCAAAGGATTGAACTTCTGAAAGTCCTTCAATTGTGAAGAGATACTACTTCTTCCAACTCTTGGGGCTCTCTCAGGCTCTACCACATTTTCTTCCTATCCTGTATTAAGATCCACAAACATACCGGACTCTTTATTCATTTCATCCTGCTTTTGCTTATCCATTCGCTCTTACAACCTGTTCAATGTCTCCCCTTAAGTATTCACCTAATTACTGAGGCTAGCTAGCATCTCATGCATTCCCCTCATGAGATCACTATTACTCGGTCTTCCTCTTCGAGACATTCTTCCTATACACAAGCAACAACACATTCAATTATATGGTTTTGGTTTAGCATTGCAGTGGGAATATAGTCTATGTATTAAAAATGTGCCAAGAAGTACTCCAAGCAGAAATAATGGCCCAAAACCATTGCTCTGATACCAAAATGTAATATCCTACCTCCTGATACATCCAGAATTGACCAAAAACTTTGAAATTCAACCAAACATGACTCCAACAACTCAAAACAACTCTTCAAAACTTTATAATAGTGGAAACGAACACAAAAATGCTAGAAAGTGGGCTGCGGCCACGGCAGCTACAGTACTACCACAGCTCCGGCCTCCCCTATTTTCACTCGCTTCTGTCTTTGCTGGTGCCATGGCCTGGGCCCTGGAGTTGCAGTGCCTCTTGCTGATTTTCCATATCAGCAACTTTCATGCACCGGGGTGGACTTCTGACATGCATAACTTTATCCTTCGACCTCCGATTGATTTGATTTCAACTCCTACAAGTCAATATAGTCCCAAATTAGCCATAGACACCAACTTCACCTTAATCCAACTCCGTATGAAGATTCTGCATCCTTGACACCATTTTGGCCACTTACTAACCAAAACTCATCACTAACCACTTCCAATTGCCACCAAATGCAACTGATCGCTTAGAGACCATTCATACAGGGTCAAAACCCCTAAACTAACTTGTCCAGAGAGGTTTTACCCTAAAGGAACTACTCCTATGAGATTTGACCGATTGGAACCCCTACTTGACAAAATAGACTACAGGCCCTAAAATACACTACAAAGGCCAAATTCCACTTTTCGTCGTACATAACACATAAACATACATAACCATACATATAACATCCATACAATCCATATCCTTATAATGACATCCATTTGACACAAAACCTTCTATCCTACTTGACACAAGATACATTATCCAATTTATAAATACTACATAGACTATTCCTACATACGTAGCTACTCCCCCACCTTCTCCAGACTAGTGCTAGAACTGTCACCTGAAAGGTTAGTTCATGGGAGAGGGGTGTGAGACAATGTCTTAGTAATCGGGAATAACCACATACACATATGTATATAAATATATTTCATGCAACTTATGAATTCAATGTGAAATGAATGGTATGCATGTCTCCCTTGCACACAGCTAGAACCACGAATTATCGTCATAATAGGACATTTCATATAGGTAATTCCCTTCCAACAGTTGGTGAAGACTAATTTCGAGACATCACCAAGCTCACCTCTTATTAGTGCACCCGGCTAAAGGTAACACTGATGTTTAGACTATGGCTCTCCTTCCCTATTCCTACCACAAATTGGTAGCAATTTAGGGAAGGTGCAGTCCACTGCGTGACTTTCCTGTCCTTGCCATAGGAGGCGATTTAGCCATAGGGATCCTATCCTTATCCTCCTTAACATATATCATCATATATCATATCATCATCACCACCCAATCAACCATATATCACAATCTCATAATGTCATGTGGTGATGCTCATGTATCATCATATAGTCATCATCACCATATCACAATGTCATGTATGCATCATGCCATGTCATGTCGATATCATCATCATAATCATCATAAACATCAATCTAGCTGTGTACGTATCACAATATATATAGAAAACTGTACACACAAACACATCAATATTATGGGATGAAAGAAACATGCATATATATATACAAATACACATACTATCATACAATACAATACAATACAAATAAACATCCGGTTATCTCAGGTTGTCAATACCACATACGTGAGTTCCACGAACTTCTCGAATTATCCAACACGTGTGAACCCTTCTCGGTTAACTAAACAACCATCATAATAACATAATTCTTTAATTAGCACAATATACCAATAACCTAATATCATAATTCAATCACTTTAGCCTAACTCAAGATTCTAACACCTCTTTCATGCATCATTAAGCTCCTAGGAACCATTCAAACATCACGTAATTTCATACAACTTGAATTCCTAAGAACCCAAACCAAAAACAACCTTGGGTTAAGCTCAAATCATACATAAACGCTTCAAAACTCACACCTAAGCAACAAGAATACCAAAACACACTTCATTAACACCATTTCATCTATTTCAATCTGTGAATTTAGGCCAAAACTGAAGATCCAACCTCAAAATAAAAAAACCCTAAGTTCCAACCAAAGAAAATGGAGAGGGAGAAGTAGAGAACACTTACCAACTTGAATCCAAGCTCTTGATGTCCAAAAATCACTTCCAAGTGCCAGAACTAGTAGAGCTCCTTGTTGTTCCCTCTATTTTCTTTCTTTTTGATTACCTGAAATAATCTGAATTTAAATAAAATTCCTGATACTCACCACGACTTCACGGCAGCTCGCCGCAGCACCACCTTATTTAGCCATAACATGCCACTGGAATTGGCTCTTGCCGCCGTGACCCTGCTTCTCGTCACGGCATGGAGCTCTTTCAGACTCCACTTGAACCTTCATCCATCCTATTTTCTCTGGTCCTGAACACAACGCCAAGAAAGATATCATCAGGGGTGTTACATCGGATGGGAAAAGAAAAGAAAAAATAGAGAAGAGAGCACAAAAGTTGTGCTAGGGTTTGGAGATAGGACCTTGGGAAGTGATTTTTAGCCTCTTGAAGCTTGGATCTTTGTTGGTAAGTGATCCCTACTCTTCCCTCTCCATTTTCTTTGGTTTAAACTTGGGATTTTTCAGTTATATGTTGGGATTTCTAGTTTGGGTTGAAATCCATCGATTAAAATAGATGAAATAGGGATAATGGAGTGTGATTTGGTGTTCTTGTTACTTGCATATGAGTTTTAAAGGGTTTATGTATGATTTAAGCTTAACCCTAGGTTGTGTTCAGTTAGGGCTCTTAGGAATCCGAAGCGTATGGGATTGATTGATATTTGAATGTTTCCTAGGAGCTTCATAATGTATGAATGTGGGTTGGAACCTTGGGTTAAGCCAAATTGGTTGAATCGTGGAATTTGGATATTTGGATTGTATGTTAATTGAGGTATTATATTAATGTGAAGATGGTTTAGTTGACTGAAAACTGTACAAGTTGCGTTGGACAACTCTAGAAGTTCATGGATTCCATGTGTGTTGAAATTGACAACTAGAGGTAACCGGGTGTTTGTATTGTATTGTATATATTGTTTGATATTACGTATTTTGTGTATATATGCAAGTTTCTTTCATACCATGATATAGATGTGTTTGTGTGTATGATTTTCTATATATCGTGGTATGTACACAGCTAGATGATGATTATGATGATGATTAGAGATGATGTGACATAACATGATGCATATATAACATTGTGATACGTGATGATGATGATTATATGATGATACGGCATAAGCATCACCACATAGCATTGTGAGATTGTGATATATGGTGGATTGTGTGGTGATGATGATACAATATATGATGATATGATATGATGTATAATTAGGGAGGATAGAGATGAGATCTCTATCTCTAAATCCTCCCCTATGGCCTGGAGAACTAGATGGTAAATGACTGCACCTTCCCTAAATGACCACCAATTCAAGGTGGTCCAGGGAAAAGAGAACCACAATCTGAAAATTGGTGTTACCTTTGGCCTGATGCATTAGTGGGAGGTGAGCTCAGTAATGTCCCAGAATTAGTCTTCACCGACTATCCTATGATGATGACAGCTCGTGGTTCTAGCTGTGTGCGAGGGTGACATGCATTGTAAATGACTGTATGAGATATATGTATATATATATGTGTGTGGTTATTCTCGGTTATTGAGACATTGTCTCACACCCCCCTTTCCCATGAATTAATCCTTTCAGGTGAGGGTTCTGGTACTAGTCTTAAGAAGGCAAGGGAGTAGCATCGGATGTGAAAATACTAGGTTTATGTAGTGTATGTTTATTTAGACATGTATCTTGTGCCAAGTAGGATAGATGGTTTGTAACTAAGTGATGTTTGATATTGTTATTGTAATAGATATGATGTTATGAATGTGGAATTGTGTTATATGTGATATGTATGATGGATAGTGGTATGTGTATGGTTCGGGGTGTTAAGGAGTCAGTGTGGTAGTGTTTGTGAGCCTAAAGGTGGAATTGAGCCTTGACAGTGTGTTTTAGTTTTTGTAGTCCATTTTGTCAAATGGGTTTAAGAGGGTCAAATCTTAGAGGAGTGGTTCCTTTGGGGTAAAATCTCTTTGGACAAGTTGGTTAAGTAGTCTAGGACCAGTGTAAATGGTCCCGAGTGGTTGAATTGCCTTTGGTGGCAAATGCGAGTTGTGAGTTGTGAGTTTTGGTAAAAAAGTGGGTAAAATGGTGTCAGGTGTCCAGAATCTCCATATGAAGTTGGTTTGAGGTGAAATTAGTCCATATGGATAGACTGAGACTATATTGACTTGTTGAAGTTATAATTTAGTCAATCGGAGGTGGAAGCATAAAGTTATGTGCATCAAGAGTTTATCCCGGTGTTAAAATTTTACTGGTGTGGAAATTAGGAGAGGGTATCACTGCACCAGGGAGTCAGGTTGGGGTGCCAGTGAAGTCAGTAGCCATTCAAAAATAGAGGAGGGCCAGAGCCATGGTGGTATTGTAGCAGTTGCGGCCCTAGCACAACTTCTGATGTTGTTTGGCTTTTCTTCTGCTACCATGATGTTTGAAAGGTGTATTTGAGATGTTTGGATTGTGTTTAGTTGATTTTTAAAGTTTTTGGTCAAGGCAAGAGGTGTCTGGGAGTCAGGTGTTATAAGAAGCAGGGCTGCCGCGGCAAGTGAGCTGGAAACCTGGATATCATGTTTTAGGATATATATATATATTAACAACTTATCACTCATCATGGGGCCAGACACTAAATTTCTATAAATAGGAGAAATGGGAGTGTTATGTTAGGTCACGAGAAATTTAATTTGGGAAGATGATTTTCAAACTCTAAAGGCTTCAATCTTGGTTGGTAAGTGATCATTAACCTCTCCTCCTCTATTTTCTCTTCGGTTTTGGTGTTGAATTCAAGTATATGTTTGGGAATCTCGATTTGGTCGGATTCTATCAATTAAAATAGTTATAAATGGATTAAAGAGAGCTTTAGGTGTGAGTTTTGGTTGAATTGTGATGAGTTTGAGTGGAACTGGAGGAGGAAAATTGTAGAGGGAGTATGAAATTTGAGATGTATGAGAATGATTATGATGTGGATAATTAAGTAGAGTTCATTAGTGTGTAATTATGTTGTTGGAAAGCTTGAATGGCTAAATGGTGAATTTTGGTTGTTATGAGGATTATGTTGACTGGGAATATTATGACATTGTAGTGCTTGATAGGTTGATAAGAGAAGTTGAAGTTGTGGTTGGCAACCCGAGAGCTTATAAGAATTGTGTGTGTAGTATCGGCAATTTAAGATAACTGGTTGTTTGTGATATATGTGTTATATGTTAATATGCATGTGTGTTTGTGTGTACGTGCATGTTTTTTTTCATACCATGATATTAGTTGTATATGTGTATGGTTTTTCTACATTTCATGGTATGCACACGGTTAGATGAAGTATGGATTTAGATTCCCTAGCATTAGTATATGATGATGAGGAACATGATATTACGTGTGATTTCATAGCATGCTAGCATGATATTGATGAGTATGATAATGGTGATTATCGCATTGTGACATGGCATGAACATTATCACCACATGAACATTGTGAGAAATGGTCGATTGGGTGGTGATGATGATATATGATATGGTAAAACAAGGAAGGGATCCCTGCCGCTAAATCCTCTCTTATGGCCTGGAGAGCCAAGTGGTAGTGAATTACATTTTTCCTAAATAACCACCAATTTAATGTGACCTTGACTGGGTGCACTAGTGTGAGGTGAGCTTGGTAATATCCAAGAATCAGTTTTCACTAGCAATTGGAAGGGAATCACTTATTGAAATGTCCTGTGATGACGTCAACTTATGGTTCTAGCCGTGTATGAGGGAGACATGCGTACCATAGCATTTTACATCACACAACATCATTTACATATATGTGTGGCATTGATGATATTATCATATGTGTGTGTTTGTCCCAGTTACTGAGACCTTATCTCACACTCCCTCCCATGACTAACATTTTAGGTGAAGACTCTGGTACTAACCAGGAGAAGAACAAAGAGTTACAGTTCTCTTCGTCTTCAAGAATACCCTGTTTAATTGGTAGTTTACCATTCAGTTTATGTAATATTATGCCCAGTAGATTGTTGTTGTTTGGATGAGTGTATGAGTATCCTAGGGTATTGCTTAGCATATGATGTGATGATGTTAATAGAATGATAATGATGATGATGTTTAGATGATATAGATGATCATGTAATGGTATTGATGATGATGGATGATGTGTGCTATTTAGGGTTTATATGTGTGTGATAATGGTTTGGATGTCGGTATGGGTCAGTAATGTTGGAGCATGTGTTTGGAAGCCAGAATGGTTGTATGTGGGAGCCCAAAGGGGTTTTGGACCTTGTATGTGTGTTTTTGGCATATAACCCATGGTATGAATTTGGGGTTCAAAGGGGTCAAATGTAACACCCTTCATGACTTTGTTTTGGTATTGTGTGTAGAACCAGAGGAAATAGGGCGGAGGAAGGCTCAAGTGAATGAAAAATTGAGCATCACACCGTGTCTAGAAGTAGGGCCGTGGCAGCGAGAGCAAGTCTAGTGGCATTGTTTCAGTTGAAACATGGTGGAGTCGCGATGAAACTCGGGTTTTTGGTTTAAATCAGAAACATTTCAGACGAACAGAACGAAAGAAATAAAGGGAACGATCGAGAAGAACGCAAGAGCTGTGCTAGGGTTTGAGATTTTTAGGCTTTGGAAGTGATTTTCGGACCTTAAGAGCTTGAATTCAAGTAGGTAAGTGATCTCTACTCCTCTCTCTCCATTTTTCTTCGGTTGAATTTGGGATTTTTCCATTATATGTTGGAATTTTTGGTTTGGGCTAAAATTCACCGATTGAAATGGATGATATGGGTTTAAGGAAGTGTGTTTTGGTATTCTTGTTGCCTAGATGTGAGTTTTGAAGGGTTTATGCATAATTTGAGCTTAATCCTAGGTTGTTTTTGGTTAGGGCTCTTGGGAATCCGAAGTATATATGGTTAAGTTAGTGTTTGAATGGTCCTCAAAAGCTTATTAATGCATAAAAGAGGTGTTGGAACCTTGAGTTAGGCCTAAAGTGGTTGAATTGTGGTTTTGGATAAATGATATATTGTGTTAATTGAAGATTTGTGATATTGTGAAGGTTGTTTGGTAGCCTGAGCAAGGTTCAAGTATGTTGGACAACTTGAGAAGCTTGTGGAAATCTTGTGCATGTGATAATAACAATTAAGGTAACCAAGTGTTTGTTTGTATTGTATTATTTGTATTGTATGATAGTATGTATATTGGTGTATATATGCATGTTTCTCTCATACCATGATATATATGTGTTTGTGTGTACTGTTTTCTATATATCGTGGTATGCACACAACTAGATGTTGATTATGATGATGATTACATATGTGATAATGATATTGATATGATATGACATGATGCATATCATGACATTGAGATGATGATGATCATTATATGATGATACATGATCATCATCACATGGCATTGTGAGATTGTGATATATGGCGGATTGGGTGGTGATGATGATATGATATATGATAATATATATGTTGGGGGGATAAGGATGGAATATATATATGTTAGGGAGGCTAACGATGAGATCTCTGCGACTAAATCTCCTCCTATGGCCAAGAAGGGAAAGGTGCGCAGTGAACTGCACCTTTCCTAAATCACCATCAATTCGGGATGGTCCAGGGAAAGGAGAGCCATGGTCTGAACATTAATGTTACCTTTGGCTAGGTACACTAATGGGAGGTGAGCTTGGTGATGTCCTGGAATCAGTCTTCACCGACTATTGGAAGGGAATTACATATATGAAATGTCCTGTTATGATGATATCCCATGGTTCTAGCTATGTGCGAGGGAGACATGCATTCCATTCATTTCACATTGTATTCATGGATTGTATGAGTTATATATGTATATATATGTGTGTGTGTGTGGTTGTCCCCGGTTACTGGGATATTATCTCACACCCCTCTCCCATAACTAACCTTTCAGGTGACGGTTCCGGCACTAGTCCTGAGAAGTCGAGGGAGTAGCATTGGACGTGGGAATATTAGGTCTATTTAGTATTTGTGCAATTTGGATATGTATCTTGTGCTAAGTAGGATAGAAGGTGTTGTGATGAATGTATGATATGGATATGGATTGAATGGATGTTGTTGGTATGTTATGTATGTGGAATTGTGTTGTGTGTTGCGTGTGCTGGATGGTGGTATATATGTGATTGAGGGTGTTGAGGAATCAGTGCGATAGTATTTGTAAGCCCAAAGGTGGAATTGGGCATTTTTGGTGTGTTTTGGGGCAGGTAGCCCAATTTGTCAATTGGGGTTCAAGGGGGTCAAATCTCAGAGGAGTGATTTGTTTAAGGTAAAATCTCTTTAAACGAGTTGGTTAAGTGGTTTAGGACCTGTGTGAATGGTCCGGGTTGGTTAAATTATCTTTGGTGGCAAATGGGATGTATGGATGATGAATTTTGGTCAAAAAGTAGCCAAAATGGTATCGGGTGTCCATATTCTCCATACAAAGTTAGATTGAGGTAAAGTTGGTGTCTTTGGTTATTTTGGGACTTGATTGACTTATAGAAGTTGGAATCAAGTCAATCAGAAGTTAGAGCATAAAACTATGTGCGTCGGAAGTTCGACCTGGTGTTGGATTTTGCTAGTGTGGAAAACCAGCAGGGGGTGCTGCGACCCCAGGAAGTTGGCTACGATGCTAGAGAGTCCTGTAGTGATGTAAAACAAGGGAGCTTTAGAGCAGTGGTAGTACTGTAATGGCTATGGCCCCAACCCAGATTTTGACGTTGTTTGGTTCATTTCCATTGTTCTAAAGTTTTGGAGGTTGTTTTAAGATGTTTGGGTTGTGTTTGGTTGGGTTTTGAAGGTTTTGGTCAAGTTTGGAGGTGTTTGAAGGTAGGATGTTACATCAATTCTCGAAGGAGTGGTTTATCTAAGATGTAATCTTTGTAATTAAGTTGGTGGAGCCAAATAAGACCTATGTGGATAGTCTATAGTGTTTAAATTGCCTTTGGTGGCAATCAAAGTACTTAAGATTTGAGTTTTGGCCAAAAAAATGGTCAAAACAGTGTTGGGTGTCTGAATTCTCCATATGGAGATGGATTTGAGTGGAATTGGTGTCTATGAATAGATTGGGACAAGATTGACTTGTAGGAGTTAAAATTAGATCAATCAAAAGTAGGAGTACGAAGTTGTGCGCGATGGAAATTCACTCAAAATATTAGTAATTTGCTGATACAAAATCTAATATAGGCGCCATGGCGCTAAGTGTTACTATCTCACCCAGGCCATGGTTACACTGTAGCTTGCCATGGCCCAGCTTTGCTTTGCTGTTATTCAGAGTTTTTCCATGTTTTTTATGTTCAAAGGGTTGTTTTGAGGTCTTTTGGAAGTATGTTGTTACAAAAGACAGCCGACTGGCTTACTAAGTCTATTAATAGGGGGTGTTCCTTGTCGTTGAGGATTTGGATGCCCTGTCTCTCTTTCTTTCTTTGTTGCATTCAGATTTAAGCTTATCTTGACTGATGTTGTTTGATATACTTGGACTCCCTTTATTCTCTGTCAATGTATTTCAGTTTGTTCGGCCAAAAAAAAAAAAGAAAGGATATAACAATTCTGGGAGCAATTTCCATTTGTTGTCACATTTTATTTTATATTAACACGTTAAATAAAATAAAATGATCCTGGCTAAAAAAAAAATAAAATAAAATGGTAGGCAAAGCGCTAAATTTTTTTCTATTATAAAAGATATTTAACCATAATTTTTACTAGGCTATGTCTAGCAATTTTAGGACCTTTGGCAAAAATTATTGGAGGGGCCTAATATAAGTATTTTCAGACCATTTTTCTAACTTTTTAAGCTGCAAAATCATTTATTAAAGTTTTATAATCAAGCAATTCTAACACTTTAAGTGTACTTAATTCATTCAATCTATCTTATAATATTGTTAATGTTTCTTAAACCACTTGATTTGGAATTCAAGTACCATAATTACCTTTAATTTTTTGCAATTATTAAAAAAATACCTATATTTTTTATTTCAATTCGTTAGCAACGAATAAATGAAATATAGCAATTTACTAATGGAATTGAAATTTGAGTATAGAAGAAGGGAGGGGGTATAAAGTTAAGTTTTAAGAGGCCTAAAGGCCATTGCCTTATTCGCCAAGAGCAAACTGCATCCCTAATTTTTACTCATTAGAAAACTCACAGTTTTTTATATACATATTTTAAAATTATCGGAGCTGTATTTTTTAAATTTAAATTTTAAATTTAAATTAAAATTTTAATAATTTAAAAGTATAATTTTAGTCTTTTAATTTTTTCCCAAATTTTAATTTAGTCATTATTTAATTTTATTAAGTTTCTTTCTAATCATTTAACTTGAAAATACGGTAGTTTTTTTTTTTGGATTACACTGTTGATTTGGAGTTTTATCATTACATAAAGGAATTATCAATAAACATATTATATTATACCTATTTAAATATATAAAATATATATAGCATTAATTCCTATAACGAAATGAAACGAAAGGAGCAGTACATTAACTTTTGTTGGCAAATGAGACTACAGTTCTTTTTTTAATCCCAAAGAAAGTTTTGTTAACTATACTTGAAATGAAACGAATTTGATGAGGTTGAGGAGGGACTGGAAAAACCAAGGATCAAAAGTTCAAAACGGTGGGTGATTAATGTCAATACTGACGCCCTTTTTTATTTTATTAGCAGAGAGTCAGGGAAACAATCCAGTGTTTTCTTCGGTCATGTGTCTGTCTTTCTGAAAGTCATGCTTTTCGGCGAAACTCGATGTTACGAAGCCACATCATTTTTGTCGCTCCCATGGGGGAAGCGGGAAGTATATTTCATGGGAAATTGCAATAACCTAGCTGTTCAAAATATCATGGTGGAAGCCAGAAGGACATTTCAAACAAAAAAATTACTCAATCTAATTCTTAATATAAGATCATTTTAACCGAATTATGTGAATTAAGAAAGAGAGTTAAAACTAATTAACTATCTCGATTTCTCCAAAAATTTTAATATTTTTCCAAAACTACCCTTATTTACTTTTTCTCTTTTTCTCTTTAAATACATTAAATGGGGGTATTTTTTAAAAATGTATAATAAATACTACTTCGTATATTGTAAAAGGTCTTATATTCACGATCAAGATAAAAAATCTTATATATAGGACAAAAGGGAGTAGAATATATATATATATATATCATAGTATATGTACTAAATTATATAAAAATACTACTCCTTCTAATCCAAAATATAACGAGTTTCCAACTACTTCACATATACTCCTTCCGTTTCTTAATATAAGGGATAATTTGAGGAGTTTCCGTATTTCAAAATATAAAAGACACATAAAGTTTGTCTAGTGTATTTAATGACTTTTTCTCAAAATACCCCTAAGTAAGATAATATATTTTCAATATAATTCATTTGTATTAATTGCATAATGGAAAAGTTATTAACATTAAATGAGGGTATTTTTGGAAACTATTTTATATTCCTGACAAATTTATTGATTTTCTTGATCTGTATGATTTTGTCTTTTATCCCTTATATTAAGGAACAGAGGGAGTATTAAGAAAAGTTGGTTACATTATTAAACTTCTAAAAAAAAACTCAACATCTCATTTTTACTCTTATTAATTACCAATAATTAAAATTATTTTTACTCTTTTTCATTACAAGTTACGAGGCTGGTCATCAATAAATAGGGACAAAAAAGGTAAACTACTACTAAAGATTACATAACACCTTATATTATAGATCAAAGAAAGTTTCTAGAACACCTTTTATATTTTAGACTGAAGAAAGTATATTTTACTAAATTATAAAAATACTTTTGGACGGCATCCCTTATTTTTATTATATTACTTGTACGCATATAAATTATAATTAATCAGACATTATATTGCTTAATTGAAGTCACAGTATGAATATATAATTAATATAGGTTAATTTGATCACTAAAATAAGGGATTAAAATAATTTAAAAACGGCATCTTGGCTTCGCTTAGTAAATCATGTGTTCAAATTGGCATCCATGAATCAGAAATTAATTTAAGAAACGGTAACCCATGTCAACAGACTTTGAATAAACCATAAAAATAAGTTTTTCGCTTACGAAAAAATATATAATATTACACACAGCCATGGATTGACTAACGTACGTAAATAAAAACATATAAATTATATGTAAATTTTTTTTTGGTTAGAGAATCTATTATATATATAAAAGTAGAATTAAAAGCTGAATTCTCAGGCCTCTATGTCAACATTTTGAAAAAAATTAGTAAAATTTGAGTTATTATTTTCAATATTTTATATTAGTTTTTTACTATTACATCTTGAAAGTAATTAAGATATCAGGATTTACACTTTCAGATATTATTATAAATCAATAGTTCATATTCATCCATAAATCAATTTTTGATATTATATTGTTAGTTATTTATTATTATATCTTATTTTATTTTTGTGATGTGGTATTTTTTTTTCTATAAAATCAGTATTCCTATTTGGCTCAACACCACAATTTTTATCGTACATCAAGTAGTTGTTGTCATAATTTATTTTTTTCATTGTTTCTTCATGTCTAAGAACGTTCATGAGATATTTTATGATACTATGAGGGCTATCAATCCTCTGAGACATGATTGGCGAATTAAAGTTAGAGTTATACAGTTATGAAAGTTGCCCTCATATCATTCACCAAATGATTATAACTCAATTGAGTTAGTTTTGTAACATGTTGATGTAAGTTTTTAATGTATAGTATATATATTGTCCCATAGTGATTATGTTATTATCTCTAACTTTATTATTTTTATATTAAATTAAGGTAACTGTATTCATGGATTGATAAAAAGTGTTCTTCTTCAAATTTAAGGATATATTGAAGGCGCGCAAAATATACATTATAAAGATATTTAGTGTTGGAAATAATACCGATTCATACCACACCACTAAGTATGAATTCAAATTACATTTCCAATATTCAACCTATGTGCAATTATAAGTTGATAATAGAGATATACATTCATATGGTTTTTTATTTACTTCTTTTAATAAAATCTTATCAAGGAATTCAGATGATCGTTTCTTAGTTGGTATGAATAATTTTAATTATATTCAATTTTACATTTTAGTTTGTGATATGTATAAATTCATTTATCACTTACTAATTTGTTATAGATGTCATTGACAAGTTAAGTGGGATTGGAGGGATTGAGCAGCCGGTGAAGGATGATAAGTAACAAAAGAGGGTGGAGATAATAATTGAAAATAATAAGTATGTATGTTTAAAGTTGTTGTATTGAAATTTATTTTTTTATTTTATTGTTATTAATTAACTATATATATATATATATTCTTTTTGTATATTCATTTGTTTTTTGTTGTAATGTATCATTTGAATGTTTAATTATATTATAATTATTTAAGTGATAAAATAAAAAAATGTTAATTTTAAATAGTTGAGATTCTTCAAGAATTTGAAAAGATTGTTATAAAAATATTTCTGAAATTTAATATATAAAAGTAGTTTTTTAATTATTTAATATTATATATGATATTGTAAATTTCTTCGTAGTATATATCTATTATATAAAAATTGTTAAGTTTTTTTTATGTGATGAATATTTAAATGATAGAATTTACAAGATATGAAATACATAGAACTTTTGAGTTTCTTTATTAATTTTTTTAATTAGATACATTGAATCATTAAAATAATGAAATTAATTAGATATAGATGAATCAAGATGACTTTTGGTCTTATTTTTTCATATAATCATTAATTTTTTGTTATTACAAAATTTTAAATATAAAGGATTATTGAGATATAGTAGAAATTTAGTTGCCATAAATACCACTTAATCAGTCAATAATAATATTATTCTTTTAATAGATGATATTAGCAGATTTGATGATAACAAATTAGTAAAAATAGATTAATAAATTATGATTATTATTATTTTTCACCTTCATATCAACATGCCATTAAAATAAATAAGAGTTAAGATGGTTAACTACCAATTTTTAAGTTAAGCAACTCAAAATTTGCAATTAATAAATTATATAATTAATACAATATAATAGATTTTTGTCAATAATGTGTTCAATCCATTGATTTTGTATATATAATAGATTGAATACTTTATTTAGTCAACAAGTTATACATTAAAACTATAATAAATTACTCTAATCCTAATTAATATTAAATCATATAATTCAACAAATTTTATAATTAGTATAAATTTTCAAATTGATATTAAATCATTTAATTGTCAAACTAATCAAATTAATAAGAATTTTAGTTAAGATTGACTTAATAATTTAAATGGAATTTTAAATCATTAATTATTTAACAAATTTGAATAAAAAAACATAACTAATAACCATTAATTTTATTCGATAATTTGGTGATTTAATTTTTTCAATTATATTTTGATGAATATATTAAAATGAAACTATCTTTAGCAAATTAATTTATGTTTAATATAATTTTAGATTTCAACTTAATTCAATTTTATAGATTATAATATTTCTAATAAATATTTTTTCATATTAAATGCTATATACATAGGTAAATTGCTACAAATCAATCTTAGACCATAAAATTAATTTTATGAATATATTTTTTGTGTGTAGTATTGTAGGTATTAAGGGTAAAGATTGATTACTTAATCTATGACAATTTGAGTTCAAATTTTAAAATTTAAGAATCTTTTTAATTAAATTATCATTTCAAAATAAATAAAAATCAAGAAAAAAAAATTTATAGCTTCAAAAAAATCTATAATTTAAAAAAAAAAGTGATTTGATATAGATTGATGGTTATTCATGATTGTAAAATATATTTTTTATTTATTTAGAATTGATTTTATTCATACATCTTTAAAAAAATTATTATCATAAAAAAAAAGCCAACTGTTTATAATTTTTAAAATAATTTTTTTATGGATAATACAATTTAGCTCCTACATATATTTTATGAGATTTTTTTCATTTAAATATTACTGATACAATATAGTATATATAAAAAAATATTGCAAAAAGTAAGAAACCTATGCTACCATGTCAGTTTTTCAAGAAAAATAAGAAATTCTGAATTTTAAGACTTATATGTTAAATGATATTTAATTTTTTTCCAACAACTTTCAATATTAATTGAGATTTTCAATTAATTTATTAAGTTTGTATAAATTGTTGATCACCTATATTAAATTTGATATTGTTATATTATTTATTCGTTATTTACTATTATCTCCAAATAAGAATTAAAATATACGAATTTAGAGTTTGCAAAAAGTAATTGTAATCAATATCGTCTTTATAACAGATAATAAAATTAAACTGAAAAATAAAAAAAATAATAAAATCAATATATCTTTAAGTGAATGGTGAGAAAATAAATTATGGCTATATTTTTCTTAATTTTCATATGTTTTACATTATTATATATTAAATTTATAACTTTAATTTAAATTAGTTGTGAGTGATTTATTTTTATCCAAAAGTACCATTTATAAGAGGTTATTATGATAGTACATGATTGCAATAAAAATTAAATTATTTTTATTAATTGAATCATGAATTTTTGTGTTTAAATACATTTGCAAATGTATCATCAAAAATATATTTCAATCAAAATAGGAAAATCAATTAATTTTAAACTAACTATAATATAAAATATAGAAAATATAAAAAGATAATACATTTAAAATCATAAATAAAAAATGTATAAAATCTCAAAAGATAATATATTATTATCTTTGACCTATTCATGATATTTATGCTATTATTTAAATTTAAATTATACTATTATTTAGATAATTTATATACATGTATTTATATATTAAACCATTTGTTAAATTTAATTAATATTTATATTTCAATTAAAATAGTTTTTCATTATTATTTGTAAATGACTTAATTTAAAAATTTTTGTGATTGCTTACTTGATGTTGTAGACCTATTAAAAATTTTTAAAGAATTTACATATATAAAATACTATTTTATCTATCTATAATATTCTATTTGATATTTGCAGATTTATCATTGAATTAATATTAAAATTGATATATTATCTTTCTACTCTATAAATAATTGTATTAATTCAAAATGAATTAGTGTGGTCATTTTTCATTTTGTTTGAGAGACCTTTTTTTGTCTGTTATAATTCTGCTTATGTCATGTTGAAAGAGTCATTCTTTACTGTGTTTAATTTACTCCATTATTAATGTTTCTTTTATATATATTTAGTTAATGAGTACAATCAGATTATTTATAGATGTGAGTATTTGCAATTTTAAGGTTGGTCATCGAATTTTTTATAGATTATAATCGGATTATCTTAATTTTTTATGTAACCCAACTTTGATAATTTTTAATATCCAATTGCTATTTATTTTTTATGATTTTTCATCTACAAATACACACAACTCTGACAAGTCCACTCTTCTGCTATCAAAGTTTCTTTCATACATACACACACATATATATTTTTATATTTAAATTGTGAATAGGTTCCTTAAAAATAAATACTACGCAAATGTTTTGCAAAATATTGCTAGAAAATCAATATAATCACTAATAAAATTAAAGAAAGAGGATTTGAAGAAAATCTAGTTTACATTCTAATGTAGAGAATATTTCCAACTAATTCTACAACCTATTTTATATATGATCGATAGCTATTATCACTCAGATTAAAAGATTTCATCCAATTTCACATATATTGAATGTATTGAGAATATTTGTTTAATAGAATATTTCTCTCAAATATTCATTATAGATTTTTTTTATATTTATTCATATAGTTCATGTATTTGGTTTATATCATTATATATATAGTGTTATGTTGTGTATAGTTATTTGACATACTCTCTAGGGAATGTATAAAAATTTTTATACTTTCTTATTATATATATCTGGGAAAGGAGGAGTACTTTTTGTTTATATATATGGAGGCACTAGTAAAACATATATATGAAATATTCTTTTAACCTCGTTTCGATCAAAGGGTAAAATTGTTCTTAACGTAGCATCAAATGACATTGCTTCTTTATTATTGCCAACTGAAAGAACTGTGCATTTACAATTCTCCATATCTCTTGATGTTCATGAAGATAGTATATGCAATGTAAAACAGTATAGTCATCTTGTTGAGCTGTTAGTTCATACTTCATTAATTACATGGCGTTAAGCACCTATTGTCAACAAATTTTGCTTTAAGGCTCACGATCAGAGCCTTAGATATATTTTAAAACTATTCAATTCTACAGTTATGAATCTTCCTTTTGAAGGTAAAGTAGTTGTATTTGGTGGGAATTTTAGGCAAATTCTGCTTGTATTACCAAGAATGACTTAGGAGGATATAGTTCTTGCTGCTATTAATTTATCTTACGTCTGGAATCAATGTAAATTGCTTACTCTTACAAGAAATATAAGATTCCTTCCAATAAATTCATCTTATGTTTATAGAGAAATACAAGAGTTTGGTCACGAGATTCTTTCTATAGGTGATAGAATAATTACTGATCCTAATGATAAGATCACTGATATTAAAATTTCTTATGATTTTTTATTGGACATCTCAAATGATTATATCATATCAATTGTAGGGATCACATTCAAATCTCAATGAGAAATGAAATATGTCATCTTATTTATGAGATAGAGCTATATCAGCCCATACTTCGTCTGTTTAATAATATTAATGAATACATGTTATCTTTATTACCAGATGAAAATATGGTGTACTATGGTTTTGATAGTGTTAGATATGCTGGCTTCTGAAGAGATGAGTGAATTGGAAAGATTAAAATTTTCTGCAGAAGTCAAGAAAGTAATGAAAGCAAAAGTGATAGTAAAAACAGAACATAAAGGAATAATAAGGTAAGAGCAATAAAAGAGAAGGGAAGACGTAGATGTTTATCTTGGTTCGGTCTCTCTATCTTGATCCACGTCCAGTTCCCAAGTTACTACTTGAGATTTTTCACTATCTTGCAAGAATTCAGTTGGCTTCTTGCAATTGCCTCAGTACAACTTGATGCTTTGTTCTTAGAGCTTACAACCTCACTCTTTGCACTCTACCTAAGTGTTTCCAAAATCCCTTGTGATATCCCCTCACAAGAAAATCTTAAGGTGGATTACAATGATTGAACTCTCTAATTAAGAATGTATATGAAAGTTGAAGTACAGAATAATGAAGTATGTGGAGTAAGATACTTTGGCTTAAGAATTTGATAGAGTTTCAGTATATACAATGTAAAATCATTACCCATAACTTCAAATGAAGTTCTATTTATAGATTTATGTCTTAACTATACGTTAGAGACAAGATCTAGCAGTTAGAGACGTTACCCAACAGTGACTCTGAAAAACTATTCGTTCACCAACCGTACTTAATGCGTTTGACACCCAAAGTTCAAATTTTGGTTAGTCAATAGACAAATTTCGCAGAAACTGAAAGCTAAAGACTTCAATGTTGAACTTTAAAGTTCGACTGTTATGAAGTAAAATTTGAATTTTCATCTTTGAAAAATATTTCTATGTTGGAACATACGAATTTTCAAGTTAAAGTTCTTCTAGTAAGTGTGAACAATTGTTCCATATTGCTATAGTGCCTTCGAAGTTTGAATTTTGATACCCAAAATTTGTTTGTAAGTGGGTAGCTCAATAAGGCACAATAGTTCATCATTTTGAAATTCAAATTTTCAAAATCCAAAGTTCATTTTTCAGATATAGCTCTTATTAGACTTAGTTCAAAGTTCAAATTTATGAATACCAACATTCGTATGTCAATAGATTATCATAATAGACTTGCAAGCTTTGTTTCTAAAATTCAAATTTTCAAAATCAAAGTTCATCTATCAATGAGTTAACTTTAGACTCTTTTTAAACTTTACTTTCAGATGAATTTTAACATATCCTCAGATGAATTTTTCATTTTTCATGAATTGTGTTTTATCATAAATTTGAATTTTCAAAACTCAAAGTTCATCTGTCAGAGAAGGCTCTTATCAGACTTAATCCAAAGTTCAAATTTCTACACTCAAAGTTCATATGTCACAGGAATCTCTTTTTTAACTAACTTATTTTCAATTCGAAATTCGAATTTTAGAAGCCAAAGTTCAAATTTTCAAAGCAATAGATCGGTTTTAACACTTTAAAGTTTGTCTATTAGTGGGTGTTTATCAAATATTCTATGAATTATCATATAATCATATTTCTAAAATATTGTTTTACTAGTTCAAAGTCTTTTACTCAAATTAAATATAGTAGGAAATTTTATATCTAATCTTGTGCTGATTTTACTTGGATTTCTCCATTTGAGATCTTTTATGCACCTTTGATATATTCTTTTCAAACTCTAGAACGTTGGTTTAGGATCATCAAAACACTTGATTCAATATTCTCCCCCTTTTCGATGATGACAAAACAACTTGCAAACTGAATTAGTACTTGGATTTGCTTTAACAAGTTTCTCCTCAACATATACATTATAATTTAAAAGATAAGATATCATGCATAGTAGATCAAACAGAGAGAATCATTAATCCATTTAAGGTTTCAATACAAAGATGGCAATCATAACTTTCAGAACAAAGATTTTTTATTCATAAGACAAAAACAATACTACAAGAAGGACCAAGCAATCCTAAGTTCTAATCATTTCTTCTTGGACTTGGACTTCTTGTTGTAGGTCTTGCCAAAAGGCTCTACTGCAGACTTTCTAGTTTGCTCGGATAACTTCTCCCCCTTTTTGGCATCATTAGAAAGGTGTACAAAATCAGTAGGAGAAGGAATCTGAGACATTGGAATTGCCTGAAGAGGCACAGAAATAAATGGCAAATCTGGATTAAGCTTTCGTAAAGGCTCAGAAGCTTCAAAACTAGTATCCTCATCGTCAGAGAGTTCAAGAGGTTTTTGCATTTCTTGCCTAGTGACAGCCAATTGAGCTCTTCGTGCCTCCAAGAGACCAAAAGTGGAAACAGGTGAGGGAGCAAGAGAACGAAACATTTCTTCAAGCCTTAATCTTTGAGCTTGTAAGAGAGCATTATGGGCAATAGCCTCTAGATCAACATAAGGCACAATGCTTCTCTCTTTATCTAGGGCAGCTTGCATGAATGGTGAGGTGGTGATGGCTGCCACTAGTTTCTCAACTTGCTCAAATTCTTGAGATGAGAGAATTGATTCCTGAGCAACTTCAGGAATGGGCTCATGGGAGCTTGGTTCCAGAGGGGCCTCTTCCTCCATTCCATAGTCCAAGGGCGGACCAGGACTTACCTCATTACTGGAGGCCTATAGTGTTATTAATGTGCCAGCTGTGTCAGTATCATGTACTGCACATCAGGTTCAGGGGAGGCTAGCACGAAAGGACTTAAAGGCTCAGGAGTAGGAGACAAGACAGGCTTAGAGAATTCTGGCTGAGGTGGAGCTGATATGGAGGGAATGACACTTTTGATGTCTTCATATGCATTAGCAACCACTTTCATATTCTTTGCCAACTGATGTATCTGGTCTTATGGATTAGCAAATTTGGCATTTTCCTCATCTCTGATGCTAAGTATGAGTGTAGATAGACTATCATATAGCTCAGTGATCTTAGTTGGCTTTGCTCGAGTAGATGGAGTGGATGGTATTTGAGCTTGAGTGGGCCTTCTTGCTGTTGGGAGGCATCTTCATTAAAGAAAAGGTCTTCCATCTTTCTAACTTCCTTTCCAATCTATCTCCCATCTTTCTTCTCTATTCCTATCTTTGCAGTTCTTCTTCTTTGAAGGTTTCAGTAGGCTTCCCTTTTCCTTTTTCAAGATGTTAGATCTGGGCATATTGAAGTATCTTGGAGATGATTGCTGCATATAGAAGGGTGGAATCTTTCCTCTAATCTCTTACCTTGATCATGCATTGGAGGATGATGTGTCCTATGTTGATAAGCTTCCCACTCATGATTGCTGCCATTACATGTGCGTCAGCCCTTGTAATCAGATTGAAACTGCCTCCTTCATTGAAGATAATCCTGGACACAATGTAGTGTAGAATTTTGACTTGAGCACTGAGGTTAGTAGGCTTCAGCAAGTTTAAAGGTAGCCTGTTCTCTTTTCTTCTGAACAAAGTGTTCAAAATTTTGCTTTTCTTGTAGTTCAGAAAAGGCGCTCATTCTTTATCTGTAGTTTTAGTCTCATCCATATACCTTGAGGCCGTGATGTCAATCTTCAAACTATCTTGCCCTGGAATTTCTAAAACATCAATAAAGGTCTTATTTGTTAGCCAGATGGTCCTTGATCTCAGATTTACTTCCCACTTCTTCTTCTTACTATTGAATTGCAAAGAGGCATACCGGTTTTTGACTACCTAATCATCATAACTTTCTAGTATTTCTAACAAATTTTTATTTCTTATCATCCAAAGTCTAGCATCAAAGTTGTTAGAAATAAGGAATTTTTCCAAATTTACACAGTGAGGCTTGATTACATTTTTGCTGACGAATTTGGTAGTGTATTCTCCAAGAATACGAGCATTGTTCCATAATGGCAGTGAGGTGAGTTGATATTCTCTAGATTTAGTGCTGGAGGAGGAAGAAGAAGCAGTAGTGACATGAGTGGTAGGAATAGCAGGCTCTGCTTTCTTTGAGGGATAGGGTGCAGATTTCTTCGAGTCTGCTCTTGGAGTAGTTTTCTGCCTTTTAGAGGAGGTTGCCTTCTGGATTCACCTTTTCTCTTATGAGTTTCACTCTCCTTGGAGGCATATTAGGATTTTACAGTTCTCTTTGGCCATGATTCTCCCTTCCCAACTTCTACATTTTTGACTCTTGCCATTCTCGTAGAGGAAAGATTCAAGAAGATGCTAAGAATGGGGTTATAAGGTTCAAAAAGAAGTTTAATTGGTGAGAAATGAAAGTTCACGAACGGAGTTAATGAGAATTTAAGAGAGAATTTGAACAGACATGAGAGAGAGACGAATAGGGTTGTGCCAATTCAAAGGACGACCTTCAGTTTTAACGTATGTAACCGCTGAACAGATGTATTTGGAAAGATCAAAATTTAAACTTTGAGCAGTTACAGGTTAATCCATTCAGCTAGGCCTACTGATAGATGAATTTTCACTTGGAAGTTCATCTGACAGAGACTTGGTTCCGGAAACAATAGATGAATAAACGAACTTTGTTTCAACAAAGTTTGAACTTTGAAAGAACCAGACAATAAGCAATCATGAATCAAACAAGCAATAGACGAACTTTACTTATGAAAATTCATCTTTCAGAGAGTCAATAATGTGAACATGTTACAACAGACAAATTTTGATTCAAAAATTCAAATTTCAACATTTTGTAAATAATTTCCAAAGTGCGTATTTTGAGAAATGGGTATACGTACATAGTCATTTTGAACAAAGATAATATTGATATTTTTTTTTTGAAATTCAAATTTCTGTTGTTCAACAGACAAATTTTGAAGGACAAAAGAGTACTGTTACAGTGTGCAGCCATCTAAAATTCGTTTAATGGGCATCTAAATTCGAATGTTGAAATGCTAACTTCTTAAAAACACAGTTTAATCACGAAAATTCATCTAATAAACATCTAAAATGTGAATTTTAACTTTGTGAACTTACAAAACAGATCCAGATGCTCAGATTTTTGGCTTTCTTTTTCATCTTTTGATTATGCCATCCTGATTAGCTCCATTATATGGTTCTATTATCATTTGAACTTGTGAGGAGCACCTGTAACTCATATCAAACACACTCCGATACTAAAGTTAGAATTGATTTAATGTCAGAAACTTTAGTTTAGATAGATATAAGGACATACTTACAGTTGCTTGGGATTTACCATACCAATTCTTTTTTGATTTTATAATGTCTATCTTTTGTAAGGGGCTTTTTCAGAATGTCAACAACTTGATCCTCGATAGGGATGTATTCTAATCTAATTTCTCCTTTCAGAACGTGGTCCCTTATAACATGATGCCTAACTTCAATATGCTTTGTCCTTGAATGCATGATAGGATTCTTTATGATGTTGATAGCACTTTGGTTGTCATACATTATTGGTATTTCCTTCATCTCAATATCAAGATCTTCAAGCTGCTACTTCAACCAAATGACTTGAGCACAACAGCTGCCAGCTACAACATATTCAGCTTTTGCAGTGGATAGAGCAATACTATTTTGTTTCTTGCTAAACCATGAAATCAAGGATCCTCCAAGGAACTGACATGTTCCATTTGTGCTTTTTCTATTAGTTTTGAATCCAGCAAAATTAGTATCAGTGTATCCAATGAGATCTTCTCCACTGCCCTTTGGGTACCAAAATCTCACCTATGATGTTTCAATTAGATTTCTGAAGATGCATTTCACAGCACTTGCATGGGTTTCTTTGGGATATGATTGGAATTTTGCACACATACAGACACTGAATATGATGTCAGGTCTGCTAGCTGTTAGGTATAGCAGAGATCTAATCATTCTTCTATATTGAGTTATGTGAAAATTTTTTCCTCCTTCATCCATATCAAGCTTTGTTGCAGTAGCCATAGGAATTCCCATTGGCTTGACTTTTTCCATGCTAAACTTTTTTAGCAACTCTTTTAGATATTTTGATTGATTGAGGAAGATATCATCACCATATTGCTTAATTTGCAGTCCAAGGAAGAAGTTAAGCTCACCCATCATTGACATTTCGAATTCACCCTGCATTAGCTTAGAGAAGTTCTTGCAAAGAGATTCATTAGTAGCACCAAATATAATATCATCAATATAAATTTGAACAATGAGTAAGTCTTTGTTTTCTTTCTTAATGAACAAAGTAGTATCTTCCTTTCCTCTATTGAACCCCTTTTCAGTTAGAAAATTGCTTAGCCTCCCATACCATGCTCTAGGAGCTTGTTTTAAACCATAAAGAGTTTTTTTTAGTTTATAAACGTGGTTTGATTTTGTAGAGTCCTCAAAGCCTGGAGGTTGGTCTTCATAAACCTCTTCCATGATATATCCATTCCGAAAAGCACTTTTCACACCTATTTGATATAACATTATGTTTTTCATGCATGCATAGGCTAATAGGATTCTAATTGCTTCCAATCTTGCAACTGGAGTAAAAGTCTCCTCAACATCAATGCTTTCTTCTTAATTATATCCTTTGGCAACTAGTCTTGCTTTATTTCTAATTATTGTTCCTAATTCATCAAGTTTATTCCTAAATACCAATTTAGTGCCAATGATAGGGTGATTTCTAGGTCTATGTACTAAATCCCAAACTTGATTTCTTTCAAACTGATTTAATTCATCTTCCATGGACAGAATCTAGTATTCATCAGCTAAGGTTTCTTCAACACACTTAGGTTCAATTTGAGAAATAAAAACATATTTGATCATCTGATCCCTTGGCTATTTTCTAGTTTTAACTCTCTCTTGAACATCCCCAATCACTTGATCAATAGATGATTCCTTCGATACCTCTAAGAGGGAGTTCTTGAGATATATCTTCATTCTTCTCATCCTTGAAGTCTTTCTCCTGAATATCTTTCTCTATGTTAATAAATTCAGATATTTTTGGAGGTTTAGTTTTACCTTCTTCAGAAAGACCTAAGTTCTTAAAATTCGAAATAAGATCATCTTCATCAATGACATGCTTGGAAATTGTTTCATTTTCAATAAACATAACATGCATAGATTCTTCTATAGATTTAGTCTTTTTATTGAAAACTCTATATGCTTTACTCCTACTAGAATAGTTTAGAAATATACTTTAATCATATTTGACATCAAACTTACCTAGATTCTCTTTTCTATTATTGTGGATGAAACATTTACAGCCGAATACATGCAGATGTGAAAGATTTGGTTTCCTTCCTTTGTACAGCTCATAAGGAATCTTCCCCAGAATTGGTCTGATGTAGGCTTTGTTAATAATATAACTTGCTGTGTTTATTGCATTAGACCAGAATACTTGAGAGAGTTCTTTTTCATTCAGCATTGCTCTTTCTATTTCTCCATTTGTTCTGTTCTTCCTTTCCACCACTCTATTTTGCTAAGGAGTTCTTGGAGATGAGAAGTTGTGATCAATTCCATGTTCATCACAGTACTCCAGAAAGCATGAATTTTCAAAATCTCCTCTATGATCAGACCTGATAGATATAATAGAAATATCTTTTTCATTTTGCACTTTCTTAGCTAAGGTTACAAATGTATCAAACATTTCACTTTTGGAAGAAAGAAATAAGGTTTAGGTAAATCTAGAGTAATCATTCACAATTACAAGAATAAACAGATTTCTACCAATGCTTTTTACTCTAGATGGACTTATCAGATCCATATGCAATAGTTGTAGTGGTCTAGATGTGGCGACTGTATTTTTAGATTTAAAAGATGATTTAGTTTGTTTTCCTTTGAGGCATGCATCACATTCTTTGTCTTTTTCAAAAGAGATTTTTGGTAAGCCAGTGACTAACCCATTCTTAAGCATTTTTGACAATTGGTTCATGTTAATATGTGCTAATTTTCTATGCCACAACCAACTATCATTATCCTGACTAATTAAACAGACAGAATCTAAGAAAGGAAGTTTATCAAGATTGATAGTATAGCAATTACCATCCTTTTGAGCCTTGAGAATTACTTTGTGATCACTTTTTCGGATGATCAGGCAAAACTTTGTGTCAAACAATAACCAGTTACCTTTGTCATATGTCCGACTTACACTTAGTAGATTGTAATTAAGGCTAATTACAAAAAGCACCTCTTTAATAGATGTTTTAGGATGCTTTCCTATAGTGCCAATACCAACTATTTGCCGTATTGATTACCTCCAAAGGTCACCTTTCCTCCCTTCTTGTCTCTAAGGGTGATGAACTTCTCCTTATCACCGATCATATGACTTGAGTAGGCACTGTCCATATATCATTTGTTGCTTTTTCTTACTTTAAGACAAATTTACAAAACAAAGTTCAGTGTTTCTTTTTAGGTACCCAAATTCATTTGGGTTCTTTTCTATCAGTGGAATTTTCGCTAGATACAACGGTACCTTTGGAAACCCATTTTACCTTCCTGTCAAGTCCATTTTTTTAATGCACATGATCTGGGAATGTGTCCCTTCTTGTTGCAGAAGTAATAGGTGTGGTAAAGGGATTGCTAGATTGTGATGCAGGAAGAAAGCAATGCAAATAATTTTTTTGTTTCACATATTTTGGTTGATCATAGGATTTAATGTGATTTAAACTATGATCTTTCTTTTTATGCCCATTAGCATGCACAAAATGCCTCCTATACAGATTTTGATTTTTCTTTTTAATCTTTTCTTTTACTGTACAAGGATCATAGCCAAGTCTAACTTTTCCTTGTGTGATTCTCTGACTTCCTGTTAAATCAAACAACATATCTTTTCTCTTAGTAAGTCTAGACATGCTTTTCAATAGATACTCATTGGTTTGCTTTAATTCAATACATGATGTACAACAAGCAGATTCAGCTTTATGTAGAGATGTAGTGTCAGAAATGTTGCACTGAGATTCTAACTTGTTAATCTTTTCCTTAGCCTGTTTTAGGTCTTTAGCAGTTTTAATGAACTCATTATGCAGTTCATGAAATGCATCAAGTAATTTAGAATAGGAAGGTTCAGATTCATATACCTCATCTTGATGATCATTATTGGATGGGATTTGAGTTTCTTCATATGCAAGTGCTATCAAGCAGATATTGACAATTTCATCTTCATCATCTTCTTCTTTATCTGAGCTGTTGCCCCAGATTAATTAGATGTATGCTCTCTTCTTCTTACCCTTGTCAGCAGGTTTCTTTTCTTTTTCTTGCTTCTTTAGGAATTGTGGACAATCCCATTTGATGTGCCCTTACTTCTTGTATTCATAGTAAGTGACAGGTTCTTTTCCTTCTTTCTTGTTGTCTTCAGCTACTCCTTTCTTGAAGAATCTTTTGTTCCTTTTCTTGTTGTAAAACCTTCCAAATTTTCTGACCATCATAGCCAGAATTTCTTCATCTAATTCATCTCCATCATCAGATTCTTCTTCTTTCTCTTCTGCAGCTTTTAGACCAAGATCCTTCTTTTTCCTATCTTGTCCTATTTCCTTAGGAGCCTTTATCTTTCCCTCATATTCTTCAAGGATGTCGAAGAGGGCTGTGATGGAGGCCATTGATTCTCCTCTATTGCCATTACTTTGGGTTGCTACTCCAAAGGAAGAGCTTTAAGGATTTTTCTGACCTTTTCTGGCTGAGTATACTCCTTGCCAAGACTCTTCAATTGATTCACAATGAGGGTTAATCTCTTTTGTAGCTCTTCGATGCTCTCTCCTTCCACCATTCTGAAGCTTTCATATTCACCAATGCATGAGTTCAATTTGTTCTCTCTTACTCCAGTGGTTCCTTCATGATCGATTTCTAAAGTGTCCCATATACCCTTGGCTGTGGAACATTATGACACTTTATAGAATTTGTCTTGGTTTAATGCACTGACCAGACAGTATTTTGCCTTAAAGTTCAGTAAGACTTTCTCTTATCTTCCTCATTCCACTCGTCCTCTAACTTCTCCTTGTATTTCCCATCATCCTGTAGTTTCATTGGGACAAAGTCTCCCTTCTGGATGATAGACCAGATGTCCAGATCAATGGACTAGAGATAGATTTGCATTCTCATCTTCCAGTATCCATAGTGTTCTTTACTAAAACCAGGTGGTCCGTTTGTGTTGTTTCCCTCAGGTAGTATGCTTTCTCTAAAGCTAGCCATTAAATTTTCCAGACTGTTAGATTCTTTGTTTGGGAATCCGAGCTATAATACCATTTGTTAGATATGCTAGTTTCCCAAGAGAGGGTGAATTAGGAAGATTAAAATTTACTGTAAAAGTCAAGAAAGTAATGAAAGCAAAAGTGACAGTAAAAACAGAGTGTAAAGGAATAACAAGGTAAGAGCAGTAAAAGATAAGGGAAGACACAGATGTTTATCTTGGTTCGGTCTCTTTATCTTGACCTACATCTAGTCCATAAGTCACTACTTGAGATTTTCCACTATCTTGCAAGAATTCAGTGGGCTTCTTGCAATTGCCTCAGTACAGCTTGATGCACTGTTCTTAGAGTTTACAACCTCACTCTTTGCACTCTACCTAAGTGCTTCCCAAATCTCTTTTGATATCCTTTTACAAGAAAATCTTTCTTCCAGATGAAGATAAGGTGGATTACAATGATTGAACTCTCTAATTAAGAGTGTATATGAAAGTTGAAGTATAGAATAATGAAGTATATGAGAGTAAGAGACTTTGACTTAGGAATTTGACAGAGTTTCAGTATATACAATGTAAAATCATTACCCACAACATCAAATGAAGTTTTATTTATAGATTTATTTCTTAACTATACGTTAGAGATAAGATCTAGCCGTTATTGACGTTACCCAATGGTTACTCTGAAAAACTATCCATTCATCAACGACATTTAATGCGTCTGACACTCAAAGTTTGAATTTTGGTTTGTCAACAGATGAATTTTGCAAAGACAGAAAGCTAAAGACTTTAACATTGAACTTCAAAGTTCATCTATTATGCAGCAAAGTTCAAATTTTCATCGTTGAAAAATGTTTTTATGTTGGAACATACAAATTTTCAAGTTAAAGTTCTTCTAGTAAGTATGAACAGTTGTCCTATATTGCTATAGTGCCTTTGAAGTTTGAATTTTGGTGCCTAAAATTCGTCTATCAGTGGGCAGCTCAATAAGGTACAATAGTTTATCTTTTTGAAAATCAAATTTTCAAAATCCAAAGTTTGTCTATCAGAGATAGCTCTTATTAGACTTAGTTCAAAGTTCGAATTTCTGAATACCAACATTCATGTGTCAACAGATTATCATAACAGACTTGCAAGTTTTGTTTCTAAAATTCAAATTTTCAAAATTAAAGTTTGTCTGTCAGTGAGCTAACTTTGGACTCTTTTTAAACTTTACTTTTAGATGAAATTTAACATATTCTCAGACAAATTTTTCATTTTTCATGAATTATGTTTTATCAGAAATTTGAATTTTCAAAACTCAAAGTTCGTTTGTCGGAGAAGGCTCTTATTAGATTTAATCCAAAGTTTGAATTTCTACACTTAAAGTTCATCTGTCAGAGGAATCTCTTTTTTAACTAACTTATTTTCAATTCGAAATTCAAATTTTAGAAGTCAAAGTTCAAATTTTCAAAGTAATAGATCAGTTTTAACACTTTAAAGTTTGTCTGTTAGTGGGTGTTTATCAAATATTCCATGAATTATCATAGAATCATATTTTTAAAATATTCTTTTACCAGTTCAAAGTCTTTTACTCAAATTAAATATAGTAAGAAATCCTATATCTAATCTTGTGCTGATTTTACTTAGATTTCTCCATTTGAGATCTTTTATGCACATTTGATATATTCTTTCCAAACTCTAGAAGGTTGGTTTGGAATCATCAAAACACTTAATTGAACAGATAGTATATTAGAGGAAAATGACAATGTGGATTCTGTTAATAATCTTTATTCCTCTAAATTATTGAATTCAATTTCCATATCAGGTCTTCCAAATCATAAAATTAGGTTAAATGTTGGAGCACTTGTTATTTTCATGAGAAATATTGACAAGTCATTGGGTTTTTGTAACAACACTCATTTTATTGTTACACAAAATAGCAAGTATATAATATTTCAAGTTAAAGTCATGTTTGAAACAAATGCATGAATGGTTGAAAGTTTGGATACTCAGAATATTTATGATTTCATCAGATTCAAGGCTATTATTTAACATGAAAAGACAGTAATTTCTTATAATGTTAGCTTTTGTTATGACCATAAACAAGGGTTAGAGACAAACTCTATGCAGTATGGATTTATATTTGCCAAAACCTGTATTCATACATAGACAACTCTATGTTGTTGTATTGTGTGTACAATCTAAAAGTGGATTGAAGATAATGATTTTATATAAGGATGGCAATTTACACTACAAAAAAATGGAGCTTCAGTGACGACTTTCGGCGACGACAAAAAAAGGTCGCCGCTGAAAATACACTTTCAGCGGCGACCAAAAAAAGTTACCACTGAAAGACTCACTTTCAGCGGCGATCAAGCGAGTCGCCACTGAAAGTTTGACTTTCAGCGGCGATCAAGCGAGTCGCCACTGAAAGTTTGACTTTCAGCAGCGACTAAAAAAGGTCGCCATTGAAAGTCCGTCTTTCAGTGGCGATTAAGCAAGTTGACGCTGAAAGTTCATCTTTCAGCGGCAATCAAGCGAGTCGCCACAGAAAGTTTGACTTTCAGCAGCGACTAAAAAAGGTCGCCACTGAAAGTCCGTCTTTCAGTGGCGATTAAGCAACTTGCCTCTGAAAGTTCGACTTTCAGCGGCGACTAAAAAAGGTCGCCACTGAAAGTCCGTCTTTCAGTGGCGATTAAGCAAGTTGCCGCTGAAAGTTCCTCTTTCAGCGGTGACTGAAAAAAGTCACCGCTGAAAGTCAGTCTTTCAGCGGCGATCAAACGAGTCGCCACTGAAAATTCGTCTTTCAGCGGCGATTGAAAAAAGTCGCCGCTGAAAGTCAGTCTTTCAACGGCGATTGAACAAGTTGCCGCCGAAAGTCTTACTTTTGGCGGCGACTTATTGATGTCGCCACTGAGAGTAAGACTCTCAGTGGCGACTTTTTAATGTCGCCGCCAAAGTTAATTTTGTGAATTTTTGCTATTTTCATATTAAAAATTAATAAATAACATATTAAAATAATAATTATGTTTTATTTATACATTTTTATTATAAGTAATTAGATATTTAATATATATTTTATATTATCTAGTATCTTTATTTAAAGATAAAGTATTTTACTATTTTTTCATGTAAAATATTCTGGACATTTTGAAAGTACTTTATCTCTATCGGAGATTAAAGATTTGAAATATTGAATATTGAATTCTATCTATATTTATTTTTACTTTTCCTTATCCTAATTAATGAAATATGTTATTCTTATTAGGATAATTTTTTTTAATTCATAAAGGGATTGATAACTCCAAAAAAAAATTAGGAAGATAAACTAATCCCTAATTATTTAATGTGATCAACCATATATTTGGAGGAATTCTTATTAGGTTAATTTAATTTCTAATATTTTTAACATATAAATTAATATTAATATTATTTATTACCAATAATAATTTTGATGAAGTAATAATGTACTAAGGCAATTATCAATAGTTAGTCCAAGAGAATAATTTGTCATACTATGATTGAGACTCTCATACCAAACTCCTATAGGTGTTGGTAGTGTGGATATTTTCTCATAATATAAAAGTCTAATAAAGTAATATCACGTAGAGAAAGAAGGATTATATGTTGTTAATATATTTTCCTAAAAAATAAGTAACAATATTTAGAAAATAAAAATTGGCTAATTCTGTTTTTCTCATCCTCTCACTCTTTTTAATTATTTTTTATTATCTGAATTATAATATATTGAATTTATTGCATTTTTTTAAATCATATGACAATCAAAATTATAATATTTATTTTAATGATTTTTTAACAATTTTCTATTACATTATATTATATATATATATTAAGCATATATATATATATAATATAACTTATCAAATAATATAATATATGATATATATGATATATTATATGATATGACATAACATAAAATAAAAAAATATAATATAAATATTCATATAAATATAAATATATATGTATATAAATAAAATATTTAATGATATTAATAATTGAAAATAAAATATATGTGTATTTTTTAATAATAATATTGATTTATAAATATATATGTGTGTATTAGTGTGTAGATAAACAATATATATTTAATATCTCATAAAAAGACTGCAGGTGCATTTCAGTTCAACTGGAAAGAGAGTAAATACAAAGGCATTGCAAGCAAGAGGTTATGGGTTCGAACCAAGGCGAACGCACATTTGAAACAAATATATGACGTGGCGGCCGTGGTGACGTGGCGGTGGTCCAGCGGCGGTGACGCGGCTGCCGTCCGGCGGCGGTGACACGGCGGCCGTCCGACGGCGGGGGTGGTGGTCCGGCGGCGGTGGTGACGTGGCGGCCGTCCGGTGGTGGTGGTGACATGGCGATGGTGACGTGGTGGGGCCAGTGGCTGACAGGGTGATGACATGGCCAAACGACTTTCAGCGGTGACTAAATGTTGTCGCCAAATGATAAATTTTCAGCGGCGACTAAATGTTGTCGCCAAATGATAAATTTTTGGCGGCGACAATTTCTATTTTCAGCGACAACTTTTTTCGCCACTAAATGTCAATTTTTGGCGGTGACATTTTTATCGTCGCCAAACTTTCGATAACGAGATTTGTGGCGGCAACATGGTGGCGACAAAAATGTCGCCGCTAAAAACTTTTGGCGGCGACATTCCTTCTTTTAGCGGCGACTTTTGTCGCCGCTGAAAGTCAAATTTTTTGTAGTGTTAAGTGAGACAACATCAAATATTGTAATACAAAATAGTGTTTAATAATCTTAACTGATAGTTTTGCGTTATGATTTCCTTTATAGTTACTTATTACTCCCTTTGGTTTTTAATATAAGACAATTTTAATTGAATCATGCGAATCAAGAATTGAAATTAAAACTAATTAACTACCTCGATTTCTCCAAAAATCTCAATATTTTTTCAAAACTACCCTTATTTAATCTCTCTCTCTCTTTCTCTTTGGATATATTAAATAAGAGCATTTTTTTTGAAATGTATAATAAATACTACCTTGTATATTGTAAAGGATCTTACATTTAAGATCAGGGCAAAATTTCATATATATAGGACTGGAGGGAGTATTAATACATTAATACTTTGTAATGTTATTCTATTCTCCAATTATATATATAATTTTATCATTAAACATGTTTAAAAATATAGAAAGTTTTATTGATCTCATGCATTACACGGATTACATACTAGCTATATGTAAATTTCAAAAGTTGATTTTGGGTAAATAGTTTTGATTTTGCATCATCTTGGGAAATTTCTTTTCCTTTATATGCTGCCGCTCAAAAAGCATGTTTTCCTTCCTACTGTCTAACTTGTTATTTTTATATATTACGAATAAAAGTATATTTTTAATTAATCTTTTAATTTTATCCCAAGTTTTAATTTGGTCATTTGATGTTATTAAGTTTATTTTTAATCATATAATTTGATAATACAGTAAAAAATTTCTCTCCTTTAACACTGTTAATTATTTTGAATAAACTTTTTTTTTTCATATAAACACGGTTAATTTACTTAACGAAGAGTGTCTGCATGGAATTAAATTGAATTACCTATAACAATTTTAACAATCTCATACTGGCACTGCCAATAAAACAAAAAAATAATGATAATGCTCCTTTATTTAATCCCAATTCATTTACTATTTTTTAGTTTAATTTAATAACGTAGATGCTACAAAAGGTTAAATAAATAAAAGAGAGAGCACAAAAATAAAGATTTTTTGAAATACGATGACTTTAATTTAGAATCCAAATTTAAGGTTCTCAACAAAAATTGAATCACTGTTAAAACTTAAAAGTTCAAACATCAAAAATAATAAAGAGAGAAAAATTGCTGATCCACAAAAATACTGCTTTCGTGCACGTCAAATTGGGTTGAAAAAAGAATTTATTATTAGTATTAGATTCAACCACTGCACATTCACTCAATGCGAGAGTGATCTATATAAATCATTCTGCCCTACACAATGTATTAACATCGCAGTTTTGCAGTCATGGAGATTCAGATCTTCTTCTTCACCTTGTTTTGCTTCCTTCTTGTGATATACAAGCGATCAAATCCAAATAAATCCACCAAAACCCTACCCCTACCCCCGGGGCCATGGAAGTTGCCTCTTATAGGGAACATCCATTAAATTGTAGGGTTACGACCCCATCACTCTTTAAGAAACTTAGCCAAAAAGTATGGACCCTTAATGCACCTTCAGCTAGGAGAGACATCCAATGTCGTAGTCTCTTCCTCAGAAATGGCCAAAGAGATCTTTAAAACCCATGACCTTATCTTCTCCGATAGGCCTCATTTTCTTGCTGCCAAGTTTATCACTTACAACTACATAGACATGGGATTTTCCCCGTATGGAAGCCATTGGAGGCAACTCCGAAAAATATGTACTTTGGAGCTTTTTAGCGTAAAGCGTTCTCGATCCTTTAGGTCTATAAAGGAAGAGGAGGTATCTGAACTTGTCAAAGATATCTCCTCTAATGAAGGGTCAATCATAAATCTCAGTAAGAAAATACTCATCACCATAAATTCCATACTTGCAAGAGCAGCCTTTGGTAAGAAGTCTAGAGATCAAGAAGCTTTCATATCTACTATGGACGATATTGCGAAGCTGATGGGAGGTATGTCAGTTGTTGATCTCTTTCCTTCTGTCAAAGTTCTTCCAGTAATCACGGGGATGAAAGCTAAACTTGAAAGGATCCACAGATTGAATGATTAAATAATGGAAAACATCATCAGGGATCACAAAGAAAGAAGAGCATGAAGCAATGAAAATGACGAGGAGAATCTAGTTGATCTTCTTCTAAAGATTCAGGAGGGAGAAGATACAGAACATCCCTTAACTCACGTCCACGTGAAATCCGTCATTATGGTGAGTAGCATGTGTTAGAAATTTTATCACTGTGAGCTTTTCATTTATATAATTTTATAAAAAATGAACAGCTATATATGTATCATTCAGGTTAATGGCTATGAAGTGAGACCCCCAATAATCTCAGTAATCTCTTTTGCATAAATAGGCTATGCACACGTTACGTTTATGCAGTATTTATGGTTATGCACATCTCGTTAAAATTCCTTAAGGAGTGACATGTACTACTCTCCACTTTGATTATAACTATTAGAGTAAACTATGACTCTAATCTCCAAAATTTTATATCTTGTAAGAAGTCACTACTGAGTGAATTAAATGTGTAGAGAATGCATTTAATGATTATTATATAGATTTTGAAAACATCATTGGAGCCAAATGATTTAGTGATATTTAAATAACCAAATCGATGGGTTCAAATATTGAAGTATAGGAAATTACTGCTGGAGTGGCTCACCTAAAATATTGATGTTCAAAGTGAGCATCCAATATATCAATTCGTATGTGATATAGTAATGTTATCCCATAAATTTTCAGGATATATTCCTCGCTGGATCTGAGACTTCATCAACTACTCTAGAGTGGGCAATGTCAGAATTAATGAGGTACCCAGAGGTGATGAAGAGGGCTCAAGCTGAGGTCCGAAAGATCTACCATGGAAAAGCATATGTGGATGAAAGTGAGATTCATCAATTAAAATATTTAAATGCAATTGTGAAAGAAACCTTAAGGCTACACCCACCTGCACCGCTGCTAATTCCAAGGGAAAACACGGAGAGATGTGTGATCAATGGGCATGAGATAGCTGAAAGGACCAAAATCATTGTTAATGGATGGGCGATAGGAAGAGATCCCAAATTTTGGGATGATGCTGAGACCTTCAAACCTGAGAGATTTTTGGATAATCCAATTGATTTCAAAGGAACACACTTCGATTATATACCATTTGGTGATGGAAGGAGAATATGCCCTGGAATTAACTTCGGTTTGCCCTCCATTGAACTTGTCCTTGCTCATTTGCTTCGTCATTTTGATTGGAAGTTGCCAAACGGAATCACTCCTCAAGAACTTGACATGTCTGAGTCGTATGGTGCAACTGTAGGAAGAAAGGAGGATCTCTTGGTAGTTCCACTGGGTTATCGACCCTAGTTCTATAATTGCCTTAATCATATGTCGCAGGTTGGTACCTCCTAGCGTTTTGACTTTGAATAAGGTACTTAAGCGTCTTAGTGTTTTGATTTTGAATAAAGGTACTTAAGCGACTTGTTCTGCCTTTATCATTTTGTCGACATTGTTGTAAAACTTTGTTGATGGTTTCAAATAAATAAGTATAAATAATATGGTCCAATGTTCAGAAAACGAAAGAGCTTCCCAATTAGAATAAATAAGTATATTGCCCGAAATTGTCGTTAAACCTTTTGTTTATCCTTTTTTTTTTGTGGGTTTAATTGGTATTGGCTTGCATTTCATGTGCAAATTGCATGCAATGACCACTAGAAATTGAAAAATGAAATGCATTTCAGTTCTTGACATTAGTATGAATGGACGTGTAAATGAAATTAGTCTAGAAATGCCATCTTACATCAAAACCTTTGGTTGATAATTGATTCAAGAAACTTTTTGCACGTGTAAAATAATATTTTTTATTATAATTTTAATCAATTAAGATGTAATATCACATTTTACTCTGTTAGGATCTGGTAAAGGGAAGAATATATTCATACTGTATGTGATAAGCTGAAGCAATGTTTGACACAACGTCACTAGTGGAAAAAACAATTTTTACATCGCAAATTTTACGTCGGTTATGCAAATAACCAACGTAGATAAATAAGCGGTGGCATTTTTGTAAATAAATTCAAAGTGATTGAAATATAGACGTCGGTTATACCTACAACCGACATTGAAATATAAATATCTACGTTGGTTTAAATTAAAACCGAAGTAGTAATTGGAAAATAAATAAATTAAAATTTTATTTTAAAATGAACACTTTTTTCTGCTTTGGTTGAAGAAGAAACTGAGGAGAATATTGGGCAAGATTAAAATTTGAAGGCAGAGGCCCTCATTAGCCAAAAATATCAATCCCAAATTTTCTCAGCTTGTCTCTCACGTGTCTAAACCAATTTATTCTTCCATTCACTTTTGAGCTCACCATTTGGACATTCCTCTCCAGTCTTTCTATTCGTCTATTCCTCTTCAAGCTCACCATTCATCTGAGCATGCCCTAACCTACACCATTAGTCCTGTATTTGAGTAAGCAAGCCCTAATCAATGCATTTGTTTGTTGTTGCGTGGGTGTAAGACGTTCGGTGCTGGAATTTCTTGCCGTGTTAATCTCCTTGTCGAATACTGGTGGTGTGTCGATTTTTGCTGAGCGAGCTCTCTGTTAGCAAAAACAAAGCAGGCCCTCGAGTTGTCAATTTCCATTCTTACTCTGTAGTACACTGACTTCTATAGATAGAGCAAGCCCTCTTCGTCCTAGACTCATCTAGGTATGTTGATTTCAGCTAAGCATCTTTGATTTTGCTAGACTGACTTGTTAATTTCATACTCTACTAAAAAGACCTCAAAGTTTTATCTAAGAAAATGAAAAAGGCCCCTCATAGTTTGTTTTATGTATTTTGTTCACTAATGACTATTGCTACTATGAATGTTGGATTTATTATGGAACAAGAACCTGGAAATCTAAGTGTGTTCAATGAGATGCAATGAATATATGATTACAGTGGATGGAACTATAATGTGTTTTATTCATTGCATTGCTGATTATATTTTCATAGGCTTAATTGAAAGGGACATGATGTCTGAGTTGATTTGTAAAACTTGAAGAATACTATCTATTGTATTTGCTGTTTGTTCAATAATTTAGGCACATTTGACAAAGTGGTATGCAGATTTTTCATCTGCATAACCTAAATTGTAACAAGGCAAAAGAACTTCTGAATGTTTTCATTCCTAGTTTTTTCTGTTAAATTCTGAAATATTCACCTGCTAAATAGAGGAATATTCTGTGCGATTCTTAGAAGTCTTATATTATAACACAAGGTCAAATTCTTTTGTTATGATTCCATACTGATATAAATGTTCAGTTTTGTGATGGGGTCATTATATGCTTATTTTGTTTGGGTTGAAAAAGTTGCACTGCACAATGACCTCTCTAGTTTTTGTATTTTATTATTTCTAGAAAATTCTTCTTTTGAGTGATGAGATATGCTGCAGAACCCTTTTAAGGAAGCTAGCCTGAGGTGATAATTGCAGCACTTAATGGCTCATCCCATTCCACCTCTTGGCCACATCTTCACTGTGCCTTCTATCTCAAATATGGCCTCCTTTGTAGTTGTGGTTGTTGTGTGTCTTGTTAATGCTTATACGCTCTGCTCTAAATTGTAGATTTTGGGGTCAGGGGATCTCATGTGGAGTTTACTTCAGAACTCACAAAGAACATAGATATAGGCTTTAAATCAAAGGAATCAAATCACTAATACAAAACAATGCAATCAAGAGATAAAACAATGCATTCACTAATACAAACTAAGTCATTCTTTAACAAAGCCTGTACAATGACAGAGAGAGAACAATGAAGAGTGTTTTTCTTTAAGCAAAATGCAGTGACAGATCCTAAAAATGAAGAGCAAAATAGCTTTGATAAAATAACAGGAGATCCTAGAGTAAAACAAAGACAACATCTTTGAGCTTCCCACTTTTTGTTATTTAACTTACTTGATTTTGGGAGGAGACATCCTAGTAGACCAAGTTGCTGTTTCCCCTGCAACTTTTGCACTTGGGGAGTCTTCTTTTCTCCAAAAGAGTGAACCCCATTTGCAATGATGAGGCAAAGAGAAAGAAGGAAAAGTAAAAATGGTGACATAGCCATTGCTCTTGCCATTGTTAGAGACTGATAAGGAATGGTCGAAGATATTAAGGAAGGTAAGGAAGAAGAAACATTAAGAGAGAGAGAGAGAGAGAGAGGTAATGGGGGAGATTCTGAGGGATGGATTTTGGCATGAGAACAAAAGAGGAAGGGCTGCCTTAGAGACCCCACTAGTGCATGAGGAATTATTGGGGTTTCACGTGCACATATTGAGAAAAGAAAACAAGTTCTTGTGTTTGTTGGTGGTGTATGGGTTGAGGGACTTTGGATTTTCAATGATATTATTGGTCTATTGAAAGCCCTTTAAGATAAGACGTAAGTACTCTCATGGAATCAACTGTCACATCTTCCATAAACACGCAATATGTGAACTGCAACCCACTAAAATAAACTAACACAATTCTATTAATATTGTTTGGTTCCCTATTTTAAGAAAGAGACACTCAAAATAGCTCCACTCTAAGTTTGTTCTAACAGAAACATTAGCGCCTCTATTGTTGACAGTTCACAATTGATTTCATTTTTATTTTTATTAGGGAAAATTAATCTTTTATCCTTATAGTTTGTCTCAATTTTTATCAGTCCCTTTGTTTGTAATTGACTCTTTAAACTATTCAACTGTTAAGACATTAATCCCTTAAGTTTCCAAAATTTTTAATTGGATCCCTATTGATGCCATGTTAGTAGACAGAGTGAATTTTGATAGTGTGGCATACTGATGTACAGCTAGCAATGACATTGACAATACATAAGTTGCTTATTAGTGCAAGAAGTATTTTTCTTTTTTCTTTTTTAAATATTTTTACCTAACTCAAACGTACTCAACTGCTGCTCTTAAACTCCAAATTAACTTGAAAAGACCAAAAGAAACATAGTGTTCATTCAACGCCATTTGAAAATAGTCGGTTCTTTATGTTATTCTTTCTCTTTTAACATTATTGCAATATTACTAGAGAAGTTTCCATTTGAAAAGTAGATGTACGTGGCTGTTTATTGTGTTACTAGGGGATGTGCTGGAACAACGTGGTCTTGTGATTGCCCCTTGAGAGGATTGAAAGTAATGATACTAATAATTAATTATATCAGAAAAGTTTGAGATACTACTGCTTCTGTACTGTATGTGTGCGTGTTGCTTCATCATATGTCACCTTTTTTAATTCTTTGAGAGAAAATTTAGGCCTAGCCTCTAGATCTTTTCTCACTTTATAAAATATTAAGTCGTTACTATCATATTATTATCCAATATAATCTATTGTATATGTGTATATATATGTATATATGCCAAAGAATCCATTCTTGATGCATGTGAGTAAATTTGTATTGCCTTTAGAATATCTATTTATATATTTAAGGAATTGGGTTGTTATATTTATGGGATCACGTGATCATAGTTTTTTTAAAGACTTGGAAAGATGTCTTAAAATTTTGGCATTTCAGAAATAATTTATTAAAAAAATTGTAGAATCGACAGAGAACCATCAATTGGTGGCCACGTGCATGGTGGTTCCTAGTTATAGTAAAGCCTAATTAAACATGTATTATAGGGCTGTTAGGATATTACATTTAATAACTTCACACTTGCACAGCACAAACCATGTGTTTGGATTGCAATAGGGCACGTAAAAAGCATTTGCAAAAGGCCAAAAAGCTATCCAGCTAGTATCTAGGTGGATTGATGCCATACTTTTTTGTTTTTTCTTTATTGTTTTAATACAAAGAAAAATGTTCTTTTCATTGTGTCTCTTCTTATTTGCATAAACCAAGGAAGGCCTTTGTCTTTATGTATTTGATGATCTTGATGGTTCCATATACTGCAAATTTGGAGTGATGAAATTAGTAACGAAAAATGTATCTAGTTCTTGTTCATCTTCTTAAATTGGAACATTACTTTGTTTAACCTCTATCTATATTGTTGGAGTATGAAATATGGATCTCCATTGAGTCTTATGTGAGGCAAAAGGAAATCTTGGCAATTCATATTTGATTTAGACAGTCCCAATTTGAAGGTTCTTTTAGTTGTATTTTTAGTCTAAATTTTTCAATTTCTTAGTTGGAAGATTGTTTTGATTCTACATTCTTCTCCTTTAAAACCAAATAGAAAATAATAATAATAATAATAATAATAATTAAATAATTAATTTTCCTTTTCTAACACTTGCATTTCAAATCGGGGATTTTCCAAGGCAATTGTGTCATTCAAAGATTAAATGATCTCTTCTCTTTGCAATCTGCTGCTTAATCAATCATAGGTATTATTCCTACTCTTCATGAAATAAGTTTTATAATTGAACTGGTGGGTGTTAGCAGTAGCTTCTAATGAGTTTAAATTTATATATGTTTGAACAATGTCATATGAAGAAATAAATAAATAAATTAATTAATTTGGTTAATTGTGGTTAGATTATATCTATAAGGTTTGATGAATGTTTAGATTAATTAAAATTAGACCAATAATAAGTAGACTAACTATAGCTATGTATTTGTTTGTTTTGGTATGTTGTTTTATGGATGTTTAGATTAGGTAGGTATGGATCGTAGTTGGATAAACGCAAGGCGGACAAGCAATGAATATGAGAATGGGGTGGACCAGTTTCTGGAATTTGCAAAAAATAGTGTTCCTAATAATAGAGGATTATTTTATTATCTGTGTTAAATGTTTAAACTTGAGACGACTGAGTGTTGCGGTAATAAAAGACCATCTGATTTGTGACGGGTTCAATAAGAATTATACACGATGGATATGGCATGGTGAATTAGAGACATCTACTAAGTCCTAAACTGATGAAGTTGATGTGGATATGGGTGATCGAATAGAGGATATGATCCATGATATTGGAGTAGACATCTACTAAGTCTCAGTTGGCTAGCCGAACAAGTTTATTCATTCTTCATTCTATCTCTTGAATAACTTAAGAATACTAGATTTGTTTATATCTATACTAATGACTTCATTCATAAAGTTGATGGATATTTTTTTGGTTAAAGTATGCACATGCGCATGTCATATCTAATTTTGTGTAATATTTTTTTTTTTATTACAATATGCACTTCTTTTGTTTGATATGATGATTTCTAGAATGTTTGTTCAGATGATTATGGCTTTTATTACTGTTTCTAATGTGTGATGTTGTATATTTCGGTGTATTTGATACTAGATCTTTGAAGTCATACCAAATGATGGGTGGAAAGCACTCACATAAGCAAAAGAAGTGCAAGTGGGAATATCTACAAGTAAGTAGTTTGAACTCATGTTTTTTTCCAATACAATCATTACATGTTTTTTTTATTATTTTTCATTCATTTGTAGTGCCATCGTCATCAAGGAGACAATGAGTCTGGTTATTATGTGATGAGATATATGTATGACATTATTAAGACAAACATTATTGAGTCATTTCATCAGGTAATAATATCTTACCCAACTTAGATTTGTGATGCTAGTTGAGATTTCTATTGATTGATCTATGGCTTATGTTTCAATGGTTTTTTGAACTTGCAGCACTATCATGATATTGAGAGCTATTCTGATTTAGAGATGGAACACATTTGTAATATTTGGGCAGAATATTTTTTACAAAAAGTGGCATTAGGATAAGGTAATAGTTTAGGTTTATTATTGTATAGTTTTGATGCAAATTCTTACTTGTTCAATTAAAAACTTTGGATTTGGCACATAATCAATTCTATCAAATGGTATGGTTTGGTGGCAATGACTTAACAGATCATGCAGATGGGAAGGGAGCTAATGGGACACAACTTGATCCTAAAGGAAGGAGTTGATGAATAATTTTGATGTGGAGCTTTTTAAGTTTTCTCTTGTTATTTTCTATTCATTTTTTAATTAGGCTTGTAGTACCTTATTTAGGACCTTTGGTTTCTTGTTTTAAACTAGTTGGTGTATGTTTGATTTGGTGATTTTAGTAATGGATTTCTTGTTTTCATTATTGGATCTTGATTTAGTAAAATTTGGAGTTTTTTTTATTGGTTTAATTAGAAATACATCAATTGTCACAGGAATAAATTTCATTTCTTTTTCATATGAAATTAACAAATGCCACTAATGTTTGTAACTTTTATTTAAAATAATATTTAATTTTGTTTTTGTGGAAATTTTTTTTAAAAAAATTTTTCATTTCTACGTCGGTTATAATAATAACCGACGTAGAAGATCATAATCTACGTCGGTTGTAACATATACCTGACATAGAAAGAACTTTTTACGTCGGTTATAATAAGTAACCGAAGTGAAATATAGACGTGGAAATAGATTTGTCCCGTCCAGTATCAATTTCCACGCCGGTTGGGTTAGTACCCGGCGTAGAAAATCATTTTTCTACGTCATCCTGATACGCGTCGCCTCAAGAACCGACGTAATTGATGAAAAAGAACCGACGTAGAAAAGACTTTCTGCAGTAGTGCGTATTGAAGTCCTTCAACAACAGACAAAACATTCTTGTTTATCTTTTATACTTTAATTCTTATTCCTTAGTTTTTCAATTTTTACTTTGGCTTGTTCAAGTCTAGTGAGTGTTAGTTTATTACGTCATGTTAAAGGAATTCTTCGTGAGACGGCATCCCTTAATTACACTTCTGATATTCGAATATTTTAATGAACAATATACATATATATTTATATGTCAGTACCCTACAAATCAATTAAACCATGTGAAAGGTGAGTTATGTGGAGCAATTTAAAATTGACTACCCTGCAAAATTGAGAAAACTAGCTTCATCAATCAATCGGACAGTGCTTAAATTAAAGTCATAGCTAGGAAGAATATATAGATATATATGCATATGATTCATATAAGTCCATTTGGTCACCAAACTAAGGGATTAAATTAATTTAAAACGGCTTCTTAGCATCACTTAGTAAGTGATGCGTTCGAATTTGCATCCATGAATTAGAAATTAATTTAGGAACGGTAACCCATGTAAACACACTTTGACTAAACCATTAAAATGAATTTCTTCCCTTCTTTTTAAAAATGAAGGAATAAAAAAATGTAAATATATATTTGATTTTTAAAACAATTTTCTTTTTTTAATTTTTAGAATAATTGATAGAAATTCGTAATCAATCAATTTTTTATTCTTTTATTTCCAAAAACCAAAAAAATGTTTATTAGAATAATAATTAAAAAAACCATATACATCCAGGTTGTAATTACCACAAACAAACTCCCTCTTATCTTTAATATGATATTTTTTTAACTAAATTGTAACACCTTACTCCCAAACACTTGCTGACTTGATTAAAAACTTCAATATTCAACCACACAACCTAAAATATCTCAAATACACCTTCCCAAAACCTCAAAATAGCAGAAAAACGCCAAACAATACCAGAAACTGGGCTAGGGCCGCGGCTTCTAAAGTACCGCTGTGGCTTTGACCCCTTCCAAAACACCCATGCTCATTGTCTCTACTGGCATCACGACGCCTCCTACTGGTTTTTTATAGCAGCAAATTTCAACTCTGGGGTGAACTTCGGATGCGTAAAACTCTGTGCTCTGATCTCCAATTGACCAAATTCTAACTCCTACAAGTTAATTTAGTCTCAATCTATTCATAAACACCATTTTCACCTCAATCCAACTTCGTATGGAGATTCTAAACAACTAATACTGTTTTGGCCACTTTTGGACCAAAACTCACAACTCACAACTCCCATTTGCCACCAAAGGCAACTTGACCATTTTGGACCATTCACATCGGTTCTAAACCACTTAACCAACTTGTTCAAAAATGTTTCATCCCAATGGAACCACTCATTTGAGATTTGAACCCCTTGAACCTCAATTGACAAAATGGCCTATAGGCCCTAAAACATACTGACAAGGTCCAATTCTACCTTTAGGCTCCTAAATACTATCACACTGACTCCTCAACACCCCAAACGACATACACCGCCATCCATCATACACATAGCATACAATGTAATTCCACATCCATAACATACCATTAACAACAACTTTATTACAATAATATCAATGTCACCACTTAATTACAAACCATTTATCCTATTTGGCACAAGATACATATCCAAAAATACACTACATCGGCCTAGTATTCCCACGTCCGATGCTACTCCCTCGTCTTCTCAGGACTAGTGCTAGAATTGTCACCTGAAATATTAGTTCATAGGAAAGGGGTGTGAGACAATGTCCTAGTAACCAGGGACAACCACACATACATGTGACATCCGGGCATTGATAAGGGTAGGGAGTGATCGCTGGTGCAAGAAAAAGGGGAGAGATAAAGTGATGAGGCATAGATAAGGAGTAGCTCCTGGCAGGCTTCTAAGCAGGAGAGGCATATGAATAAATCGAATACATACCGAAATGAGAGGGTTCTAGAGACTGTATAAGGATGGAACTATACGGTTAAATGATAGTTTAAAGGAATTGATAGGTACTACCTATACCAACAAGGTGCATCTACCTTTTCAATAGTCTATCCCTTAAGAATTCCTTAGTTAAATGTGGTTGGCCTGGAGCAATTTTGGGAAAGGTGACCTCCTGGGAAGGAGTTGTGTGAGTGAGGACAAAGCACATCGAAAAGACTTGTGTTGATTTGTGGGAATAGTCATCAATCCTAAAGAAGTAGCCAGACATTACAACACACACACACACACACACACACACATATATATCTCATACAACTCATAAATGTAATATGAAATGCAATGCATGCCTCCCTCGCACACAGCTAGAACCACGGGCTGTCATTATAATAGGACATTTCTTATAGGTCATTCCCTTCCAACAGTCGGTGAAGACTGATTCCAGGACATCACCAAGCTTACCTCCCATTAGTGCACCTGGCCAAAGGTAACACTAATGTTTGGACCATGACTCTCCTTCCCCTTTCTCACAATGAATTGACAGCGATTTAAGGAAGGTATAGTCCACTGCATGCCTTTCCCTCTTGGCCAGAGGAGGCAATTTAGTTGCAGGGATCCCATCTTTATCCTCCCTAATCATATATCATTATAATCATATTATATCATATATCATATCATTATCACTACCCAATCCACCATATATCACAATCTCACAATGCTATGGGGTGATGCTAATGTATCATCATATAATCATCATTATTCTCATGATCTCAATGTCATGCTATGCATCATGCCATATCATATCATCATCACATATGTAATCATTATCATATTCATCCTCTAGCTGTGTGCATATCATGATATATAGAAAACCATACACAGAAACACATTTATATCGTGGTATGAAAGAAATATGCATATATACACAAATATACGTAATATCATATAATGCAAACACCCAGTTACATCAAGTTGTCAATAATACAAACACATGTTGCTACAAGCTTTCTTGAATGCTAATTCCATGACTTGCCTTCTTTAATTAGGCAACAACCTTAACAATATTATAATACCTCAATGAACATGATATACAACTTGATCAAAAACCATAATTCAACTACTTTAGGCCTAACCCAAGGTTCCAACACCATATTCCTACATCATCAAGCTCTTAGGAACTATTCAAACACTACTCAACCACAAACACTTCTGATTCCCAGGGTCCCAACCGAAAACAACCTAGGGTTAAGCTTAAATCATACATAAACCCTTCAAACTCATACTCAAGCAATAAGAACACCAAATCACACCCCATTAACCCCATTTGATCCATTCCAATTAGTGGATTTTGACCCAAACTGAAAATCCCAACATATAACCGAAACACCCGAGTTTAAACTGAAGAAAATGGAGAAGGAGGAGTAGGGATCACTTACCAGCTTGAATCCAAGCTCTTGAGTTCTGAAAATCACTTCCCAAGGCCGAATCTCTAAACCCTAGTAGAGCTCCCTTAGTTTCTCCTCTATTTCTTTCTTTTCTTTTCCTTCGAAATGATTCTAATTTGAATTGAAAACTCGACTCCCTCCGCGGCTCCAGGGTAGCCAGCCGCGGTGCCACCATGTTTAGCTGAAAACACACCATTGGAATTGGCTCTTGCCGCGGCGGCCCTACTTCACACCGCAACATGGAGCTTTTTTCTTCTCCACTTGAACCTTCCTTCATCCTATTTGCTCTAGTTCTGTACACAAAGCCAATGAGGGTTGTCATATGAATCACGCAGATTAAGGATGAGAGTTAAAGTTGGTTAATTATCTTGATTTTTGAAAAAATGACATTTGTTCAAAACTACTCTTATTTAATATTTTTCTATCTCTTTTTGGAATACATTAAATAGAAGAATTTTATTTGAAATGCATAATAAATACTACATTATCTATTGTAAAGGGTCATATATCTAGCACTAAGATAAAAAGTCTTATATTTAGGACCAGATGGAATATTGTTTATTATCTTCTGAATTGGAGTTACACAAAAGTCATTTTATATGTAATTGATGTTGATTTAAAATGAGTTTGGTTAATCATTATTTCTCTTTGGAAATAATTTTCCTATTTTGAGAGTTGTAAAATCTACGTATTTATTTTTAAGAACTATTGTAAAATTAAATTTTATAGAGTACCCACTTAGATCACTGCTTAAAATAGAAAGAGTAGGTAAGATATTTCTATTCATATTTTGGGAAAGATTTCTATTCATTCTAAAATTTGATTATAAGTATCACACTTAGCATGTTGTGGAGGAAATTCTCTAAGTCTGATTGAGTCTATTTTGCAGTGTAGCTTTAAATGGGATTCATGTAATACCTTACTCCCAAACATCGCCTGACTTAACCAAAAACTTCAAAAACTAACCAAACACAGCCCAATCATCTTAATTTACCTTTCAAAACATCGAAGAAGTGGAAAACACCACAAAACACATCGAGAAACACCAGAACAGCTGGAACAATGTGTAGGGTTATGGCCACTACAATACCACCATATCTCTGGTGTTCTCTTACTCATTGGCACCACGGCCTGGCTTCCTAGAGTCACGATGCCCCCTTGCTGATGGGAAATTAGTAAAATTCAACTTCTGGGGCGAATTTCCAATGCACATAACCTTATGCTCTGACCTATGCGTAGGGCACCAAATGAGAAAGGAGGGGAGGAAGACTGCAAAAACCCAAATGTAACAAAAATTAAAAAAAATGTTTTTAATTATTCTTATGTCTGTTTTTGATATAACAGACGTAAAGGCTTATGCTATTTCAGATGTTGAATAAAAAACAGCCGTAAATGTAAAATAGTTTTTTTAAAAAAAAAATTTATATTACATCTGGTTTTCCTAAAACAGACATAAAAAAATCTCGCAAGTTATATCTTAAATCTATTTTTTAAAGAACAGACATAAAAATATAAATATATTTACAAAAATGCCACCAACTTATTTTTTATGTTTGTTTTCTAAATAACAGACATAACTAACAGACATAAAAAGACTATTTTGTAGTAGTGTTTCTATTCATATTTTGGGAAGGATTTCTATTCAATCTAAAATTTTATTATAAGTCTCACACTTGGCATGTTTTGGAGGAAATTCTCTAAGTCGGACTAAGTCTATTTTGTAGTGTAGCTTTAAATGGGATCTATGTAACACCTTACTCCCAAACATTTATTGACTTAACCAAAAACTTCAAAAACCAACAAAATACAGCACAAACATCTTAAATTTACTTTCCAAAACATCAAAGCAGTGGAAAACACCACAAAACACCTCGAGAAACACTAGAACAGCTGGAACAATATGCAGGGCCATGACTGATACAATACTACAGTAGCTCTGGTGTTCTTTGACTCATTGGCGCCGTGGCTTGGCTTCCTGGTGCTGCAGTGCCTACTTGCTGATGTAAAATTAGCAAAGTTCAACTTTTAGGTGAACTTCTGATGGGCAGAACTTTATGCTTTAACCTCTGATTGACTTGATTCCAACTCCTACAAGTCAATCTTGTCCTAATCTATTCATAGACACCAAATTCACTTCAATCTATCTCCGTATGGAGATTTTGGATACTTAACATTATTTTGGCCACTTGACCAAAACTCACAACTTATAACTCCCATTTACCACCAGAGGCAATTTGATTATCTAAGACTATTCACACAGGCTCTAATTCATTTAACAAACTTGTTCAAAGATGTTTTATCTCAAAGGAACCCCTCCTATAAAATTGGACCCCCTTATACCCCAATTGACAAAGTGAGCTATAGGCCCTAAAACATACCAACAAGGCCTAATTTGGCCTTTGGGCTCACAAATACTACCATATTGACTCCTTAACACCCCAATCCATACATGCATTACAAAACATCATACTCATCACATCTAACACCATTCCATATCAATATCATTACAATCATTCCAATTCTCATGTCAATTACAAACACTATCCTACTTAGCACAACATACATAGACATTACACACATAGATAACAAGGACTTGATATTCCCATGTCTGATACCTACTCCCTTGTCTTCTCGGAACTAGTGTCAAAACCTTCACCTGAAATGTTAACTCATGGGAAAAGGGTGTGAGACAAAGTTTCAGTAACTAGGGACAACCACACACACACACACATAACCCATACAATCTCATGAATGCAATATGAAATGGAATGCATGTGTTCCTCCACACAACTAGAATCACGAGCTGTCGTCATAACAAGACATTTCATATAGATGATTCCCTTCCAACAATCCGTGAAGACTAATTCTAGGGCATCAACAAGCTCACCTCCCATTAGTGCATCCAACCAAATGTAACACTAATATTCGGATCATGTTCTCTTTCCCCTTTCCCACCATGAAGCAGTGATTTAGGGAAGGTACAGTCCATTGCATGCCTTTCCCTCCTAGCCATAGGAGGTGATTAAGCTGTAGGGATCCTATCCTTACCTTCCCTGATCATATATCGTATCACATCATCGTATATCATATCATCATCACCACCTGATTGCCATATACCTCGCAATGTCATATGGTGATGCTCACATCATATCATCATATAATCATCATCATCATGCTTCACAATGTGATGCATGCATCATCTAATATCACGTCATCATTATTGTAACACCCTACCTCCAATATTGACCAAAAACTTCAAAATTTAACTAAACACAACCCCGATAACTCGAAACAACTCTTCAAAACTTCAAACAGCGGAAATGACTCCCAAAACACCAAAAAATAGGGCAGGAGGCCGAGGCCGCTACAGTACTACCGTGGCTCTGGCCTCCCTTGTTTCTCCATCGCTTATGCATTCACTAGTGCTGCGGCCTGGACTCTGGAGCCGCGGTGCCCCATGCTGATATCCCATATCAGCAACCTTCATAATCCGGGGCAAACTTCCGACACGCATAACTTTATGCTTTGACCTCTGATTGACTTGATTCTAACTCCGACAAGTCAATCTCGTCCCCCTTTATCGTAAGACACCACTTTTACCTCAAGCCAACTCCATTTGGAGATTCTGGACCCTAAACACCGTTTTGGCTACTTATTGACCAAAACTCACCAATAACAACCTCCAATTGCCACCAAAGGCAAATGGACACTCCCAGGCCAATCATATAGGTCTAAAACCCCCAAGCCAACCTGTTCAATGAGGTTTCACCTCGAAGGAACCACTCCTCAGAGATCTGACCCCTAAGAACCCAACTTGACCAAATGGGCTACAGGACCTTAAACAAACCAACAAGGCCTCAAAACCACTCTGAGCTCTCTAACACTAACATACAGACTTCTAGACATCCAAAACCCTGCAACCATACATACAACATACATAGCCATACCATACAACCATAATAATCCTTAACAATAACCATATGTTCATTACAAGCCATTCTCTATCCTACTTTGCACAAGATACATTATCCAAAGTACACACACTACATAGACTATTCCCACATACACAGCAACTCCCGCGTCTTCTCCGGACTAGTGCCAAAACTGTCACCTGAAAGGTTAGTCATGGGAGAGGGGTATGAGACAAAGTCTCAGTAACCGGGGATAAACACATACATATATATATATTCCATACAACTCATGAATGCAATGTGCAATGAATGGTATGCATGTCTCCCTTGCACATAGCTAGAACCACGAGCTATCGTCATGACATGACATTTCGTATAGGTAACTCTTTCCAACAGTCGGTGAAGATTTATTCCGGGATATTACCAAGCTCACCTCTTATTAGCATATCTGGCCAAAGGTAACACTAATATTTGGACCATGGCTCTCCTTCCCCTTTCCTACCATGAATTGGCAGTGATTTGGGGAAGGTGCAGTCCACTGCGCGCCTTTTCTTCCCGGCCATCAGAGGGGATTTAGCCATAGGGATCTTATCCTTATCCTCCCTAACATATATATATATATATATTTCATCCTTATCCTCCCTAACATATATCATCATATATCATATCGTCATCACATCATCACCATCCAATTTGTCACATATCAATGCCTTACAATACCATGTGGTGATGCTCATGTATCATCATATGATCAACATCATCATGTCACAACCATATGTATGCATCATGTCATGTCATGCCAAAGTCATCATCATAAACATCATAGCTATCATCTAGCTGTGTGCATACCACGATATATAGAAAATAGTATACACAATCAAATCAGTATCGTGGTTTGAAAGAAACCTGCATATCTATACATAAACATATATACCAATATACAATACAATACAAATAAATAAACACCTAGTTACCTCAATTGTCGTTACCACACACACACGAGTTCTACAAGCTTCCTTGAACTGTCCAATACGTGTGATCCCCTCTTGATTACCCAAGCAACCTTTATAAAACCACAATTCCTCTATTAACATAATATACCAATAAACCAAACATCACAATTCAACCACATTAACCTAACCCAAGGCTCTAACACCCTTTTCATGCATCAGTAAGCTCTTAGGGATCATTCAAACACTACACAACCTTATACACTTCGAATTCCCAAGAGCTCTAACCGAAAACAACCTAGGGTTAAGCTCAAATCATACATACACCCTTCAAAACTAACATCCAAGCAACAAGAATACCAAGACACACTCCATTAACCTTAAATCATCTATTTTAATCAGTGGATTTCATCCCCAAACCGGAAATCCAACCTCAACACCGAAAATCCCAAATTCTAACCGAAGAAAATGGAGAGGGATGAGTAGAGAACACTTACCAACTTGAATCTAAGCTTTTGAGGTCATAAAATCACTCCTAGAAGCTGGGAATCTTGAACCCTAGCACTGCTCCTCGCGATCTCCCTCGGTTTCCTCCATTTCTTTTTTTTCGTCCAACTGAATGATCCGGATTTGAACAAATTTCCTGACCCTTGCCGCGGCTCCAGCATACCTCGCCGCAGCTATACCATGTTTAGCCAAACAATGCCACTAGAATTACTTATCGCTGCGGTGGACCTACTTCTCGCCGTGGCGTACGTGGAGTGTTTCTAGACTCCACTTGAGCCTTCCTCTGTCCTGTTTCCTCAGGTCCTGGACATAATGCCAAGGAAGAAATAGTGAGGGGTGTTACAATTATCATCTCTAATCATCGTCATAATCATCATACACTATGTGTCTTTCCGTGTGCATACCACGATATATAAAAAAACCATACACACACATTTCAATATTATGGTATGAACAGAAACATGCATATATACACATATATATCAACATATAATACATATACAAAACAAACAATACAAACATCCGATTACTTCAGATTGTCATTACCATATACATGGACTCTACAAGCTTTCTTAAATGACAATCCCATGATTTAACTTCTTCAAGTAACCAACTAACCTTTACAATACCATAAAACCTCAATTAACATTTAATCCAAATATCCAAATTCCATTATTCAATGATTTATGCCTAACCCCAGGTTCCAACATCATCTCCATACACCATTGAACTCCTAAAGATTGTTCAAACTCTACTTAACCATATATGCTTCGGATTCCCAAATGCCTCAACTGAAAATAATCTAGGATTAAGCTTAAATCATGCATACTCCTTCTAAAACACACACCCAAGCATCACAAATACCAAATCATACTCCATTAATCACATTTCATCCATTTTAATATGTGGATTTTGGCCAAAATGGAAATCCCAACATATACCCGAAAAATCCTAACTCAAAATCGAAGAAAATGGAGATAGAGGAGTATGGATCACTTATCAACAATTTAGTAAGCTTTTAGCATCCAAAAATGATCTCCCTTGGTTGGATTTCTCATCCCTATCTCCATTTCTTCTTTCTTCCTCCATTTCTCTCACGATCTTTCCTTCTCGGTTCGACTAAAATGTTTCTAATTTAAATAGTTCTGAGCTGTGATGCTGCAATGGGGGGTTAGTTCACCATGGTGTGAGTGCCCTTGGCAAAAAGAATATTTAAAAATTCAGAGCTTGCTCACCGTGATGGCCCTGCTCCTTGCCGCAGCGTGGAGTTCTTTCTACCTCCCCTTGAACCTTTCCTTTGTCTTGACCTTCCGGTTTTGCACATAATGACAATCATACTTGGTTAGCTAGGGACCAAGTTGGGATAATATAATAAGGGTCGTTACAATCCAAGATCAGAGGAAAAAGGCATTCGACTAGCTTACAAAGTCTATTAACAAGAGGATATGTCTTGTCATTTAGGATTTGGATACCCTATCTCTCTTTATTTATTGCATTCAGATTTGCTTATCTTGACTGATGTTGTTTGATGTACTTGGACTCCCTTTATTCTCTATCAATGCATTTTAGTTGGTTTGGCCCAAAAAAAGAAAAAAAAAAGAAAGGATATATCAATTTTGAAAGTAGTTTCTTTTTCTTGCCACATTTTATTTTATATTAACACATTAAATAAAAAAATTGATCCTGGCTGAAAAAAAAATAGAATAAAATAAAATGATAGGTTTGCTAGCTTCCTGAAAGGGGGGTAAATTGAGAAGTTCAAACTTTTTTTACAAAATTGTGGTAGAACAATGATGGTAGAGGTTTATAGAAAATATAAAGCAATTGCTGGATAAAAGAGGAAAGGACACAGAGATTTATTCTAGTTTGGTCTATTCTATTGGACCTATGTCCAGTCCTCAAGCCACCATTTAAGATTTTTTACTATCTTGCAAGAATTCAATAAGTTCCTTGCAATGCTACAATACAGCCTTATGCTCTATTCTAAAAGCACTCAAATATTCACTCTGCACTTTTACAAATTGTTTCTCGAATCCTTTGTGAAAATCCTTCACAAGAAAATTCTTCTTCCAAATAAAGAGAAGATTTTATACAGAATGAAAAACTTTCTAATATAGAGTAAATGTGACAGTTGAGGTGCAGTAAATGAAGTGTGAGTGAGTAAAAGGCTTTCATAAGAGATTTTAGCAAACTTCCAATATTTACAACATAAATTCATTACCCACAACTTCAAATGAAATTATATTTGTAGATTTGCGATTAAACTAGTCGTTGGACACAAGATCTAACTATTAGAGACATTATCCAATAATTACTCTGCAAAACTAGCCGTTCACCAATAGCATTTAATGCATTTGACATATTGAAATTCAAATTTTGGATGTTAACAGACAAATTTTATAGAGACTATAAACTACAAGAAAACATCAATTTTCTCACAGACAGAATCTATGAGAAAATATGAAGAAATTTCATGAGAAACAAAGTTTTCACAGAATTTCTCAAGCCTAAGCCTTCATGTGAAATGCGACCATGGGAAGAAGAATATTCTCACAGATGACAACCGTGAGAATTGTTTCTCATAGACTTTCTTTTGGAATACACCCATGAGAAAAATTCTCATGGAAACCATACCGTGAGAACTTCTTATGAATTTTGTTTCCATGAGAATTTCTCATGGAATATATTCCGTGAGACATTCTCACAGGTAACCACTCTGTGAGAAATTCTCATGGATTAATTCTGTGAGAAATGCATGAGAAATGGGTATGCCTCCCTTTTCTCATAGATTTTCTCACAGAAAATTCCGTGAAAAACTTTCAAAGTTTTGCAAAAGTCAATTTTTTTCCCTTGCATATTGATCTGCATTCAAATTTTACAACACACACCATGAACATTAAACATTTCAGCATCCAATGCATGTTAAAAATAACAGTTCTTCATTATCATCAAAATGAAAATTTACAACTAACCAAAATCAATGGTTTTAATTACTTTAGCATCTAACATGCTATACAACAATTCATTAAAAGTATCATAATTGTTTAATAACTATACTACTCTTCATCATCCCCATCTATATCTCCATCATCACTTCCATCATCATCTCCCTCACTATTTCCATTATCATCATGTGAAAGTTGAGAAGGAGCAACTTGGTTGATACCTCCTAAGTCTATCCATGCCATAATTTTCTTCATGAAGTCCTCATTTATTTTGAATTTTTCTTCCCACATTTGTTCTTTTACTTTGTGTTCCTCATTCAATTTGTTAACAATTACATCCATGCTCTCTTTTTGTTCCCTACTCAATTTGTTAACCACTACAACCAAACTCTCTTCATAAACCTTTGCTTGTTCAGCGAGTTTGTCTTGTAACTTCTTTTCAAAAGGTTCTCTAATTTGTGTAAGCTCACTAGAGTTATGGCTTGGTGTCCCATGAGAATTAATAAGGCTGGCTTGTGATCCAAATCCATACACACGCCCTTTCTTATTTTTTTCTCCAACAACTGTAAGCCACATAGCATTGTCAGAAACATTTGAGCCTTCACCTTGATGTTCTTTCAACTACTCAAATTGATTCTACATCAACAATAAATAGAGTTGTGAGCCATGTATTCATAATACAAAAAAATAAGTGAGAGTTATAAATAAAATCTTAACTTACATAAGTGTCTGCAGCTTTTAGTTAGACCTAACCTCTTTTTTGCTCATTATGTTGATCCTTCTTAAATACTTCAGGCATCATCACTTTCGTCCTAACTCCACTTCCTGCATTATTAGGACAAAATTCATGTAACTTAAAATATTAAAACTTTAATAGTATAACAAATTCAAATAAGGCTCACCATCTTTCTTTTGTATTTTGATAATGATGTTCTCCCACCCCTATGTACATATGCATCACCATTAGCTACCTTATTGGCCATATTACGCTTTGATTTATCCTTGAACTCAACACTCTCCCATTTTAATTGCAAGTTATCTTGGACTATTTTAGGCATCCAGGTAGTTTTTGTTTTTCCGCATCGAATATCCCTCATGGTAGAACATACTATTCCACTGCATTTTTTGTGCCAAAGCTTATATACCTGTCTTTCCAAAGAAGGTTCCCATGCATATTTCAGCTACAATAGAAATAGCCAAACACTAGGTAAATGAAAAGATAACTATATTTTTATACCATACATCTTTAACATCTTGAGGGATACTAGTAAAATTAGGCTATGCATCATCAAAGATGCTGTGCATGGTGCTAGATATTATTGATACAGGTTCTTCAGTAAGAAAAAGCTTGTGAAAGATATAATACTTAGAAAAATCAAAAGTAACATAATAATTTATGAATTAATAATTGAAATGAATATAGAATATACTTACTCTTCAGTACCATTAGGTTGAATCACTAATTGACTATCACTTAACCACGAACCAGCATCATATGTAATTTCACTTGAGGAAGAAAAGATATTTGCACCTATCTCATGTAGGGAAGATCTCTCTGAACCAGCAGTAGCAGAAATTCCTAGGCCAGACTGAATGGGTAGGGATGGTAGGGAACATAATGCAGACATGGATCCATTTGCTATTTATGATGGTTGTGTTAGTGATGACTGGATAGATGATAGTTAGGACAATGATGATGTAGCCACTAGTGGTGAAGGGGTGATGTTCTCATAACCTTATTTTTGCCCTTCTTATTATTATTATTATTATTATTATTGTTGGATCTTCCATCCATGTTTGGTTGAGAAGATGACATCTGAAATTAAAAAAAAAAAGTTATGAACATGTATTTTCAAATAAGTTATGAACATGTTTGGTTAGGACAATAATGGTGTAGCTATTAGTGGTGAAGGGGGTGATGTTTCCATAACCTTGTTTTTATCCTTCCTGTTATTATTATTGTTGTTGGATCTTCCATCCATGTTTGGTTGAGAAGATGACATCTAAAATAAGAAAATAATATAAAAATGCATATTCAATAAATAAAAAATAATTAATTTCATTATAAACGTGCATATGCAAATAATTTGAATAAAAAGAAGTAAAAAATGGCACTAAATTACCCCCATCAATCATTCTCCAAATAGTAATCAATAGGAGGGTCCACTTCAGTTTTAGATGATTAGTATGCAATAGCTCCTCATCTAATTGTTCATCACTCGACTTAGTTGATTGATGAACAATGTTATCTATAACTGACCGAATATGTGTATCATCTACTTCTTCACTTGGAACCGTACTATCTTGTAAATAATATTCACCAAGGTTATCATCAAGAGCATCAATTAACTGAGGTTGAGGATTTGCCTCATCTTGTAATGGCGCATCTTCATTATCGTCAACATCATCATTAGGAGCATCAATCCTATTCGTTGCTTTTGTTCTAATAACAACAAGCCAATCTTTTTTACTAGGGATTGATTTTGATACGGTGTAAAATAGATTTGTTTAGCTTGTTGCGCAAAGATAAATGAATTATTTCCCTTGTATGTCCTTTTTTCATTGACTTCCACGATTCCATATTTAGGACAAATTCTAGTCCCACAATTAGTTTGATTATACCACTTGCAATTGAAGATTGTCAAATGCTTTAGTGGACTACTAATGAATTTTGATCGTATTTGTCCTTCAACACGCCATAATAAGATGACTAAACTTGACCATGGCCAATTCCTTTGACACTTACTCCACTATTGTTTGTCTTCCTCCCTTTTGCCTAATCATTTGTATAAAACTTATAGCCATTCACATACCATTGATCAAACCTTTGAACATCTCTTAGAGGACCTCAAGCCAAAGAAATTAACAATTCATCCGTTATCCTATTTTTTGGGTTTAGAACCTGGTCAAAGTGAAAACATCAGCATTGATGCAAAATATGTACAAGTATAGGAAGTAAGTAAGATAAACTTACATAATTTTTAAACTACTTAGGAAATTTAGAAGAAATTCATTTGTCCATTTCCTCATTTGACAAATTCAGAAGTAGTTCCTCAAAATGCTTAAGGAAAGGTTTAACTTCAGGGCAATTAAGAAGAGCATACAATGTTATTGCACTATGCTCATTCTTTGTAAGATAAGAAGTTTTTTGAGATGTTTTTCCACAAGGTTGCCAAGGATAGTTGAAGATAGAGATAGGAGGATAAACATCATATCCTCTACCATCTTATTCCGAGGAATTCTCCTAGTTCTTGATTGAACATGAGTTCCAAAATAATAAGAACAGAAAGTTGAAGTTTCTAAAAGTATATATGCTTCACAAATAGAACCTTCAATATGAGTTTTATTTTTTACCTTCCTTTTTAATGTGTACAAAAACCTTTCACATGGATACATCCATCGGTATTGTACAGGCCCACCAACTATAACTTCATACACTAAATGAATAGGTAAATGCTCCATGACATAAAAAAAAAACTTGGAGGAAATATCCTTTCAAGTTGACAAAGAATAATAGGAATGCTCTACTCTATCACTTCAAGGCTACTTACCTATAAAGTTGGAGCATAGAGATCTTAAAAGAAATGGCTTAACTCTGTTAAAGCATTAGATATTGGGGTTGGCAAACAAGTGCATACTATTGGTAGTAATCTCTCCATAAAAAGATGACAATCATGACTTTTAATTCTAACTAATGTGCAAGTTTTCATATCAATACACTGACCCAAGTTGGATGCATAACCATCTGGAAGCTTCAAAGATTTAACCCATTCACACACTACCCGCTTTTGCTCCATAGTAAATGTATATGTAGCCTTAGGTCTACTCCTTTTACCATTGTGTGACTTCTCTAAGTGCAAGGAGGGCTTTTTACAATATTTAGCCATATCTAACCTTGCATTGTCATCATCTTTTGTCTTTTCTTTCACATTCATCACTGTATTGAACACATTATGGAACACATTACCCTCTGTATGCATTACATCTATGTTATGCGGATTTAGCAAGTCACGCCAATAGGGAAGATCCCAAAATATACTACGTTTAGTTCAATTATGATTTTCACCGTACCCCTTCAAACATAGGTTTGGTGATTCAATTATTCTAGTAAATCCCCTAATTTGCTCATACAACTCCTCTCTTAGATACCTGGATGGTTGAGGTGAATCCTCTATTCTATTCTTTTTGAAATTTTGTTTATTTCTCCTAAACCGATTATTTAAAGGTAAGAATTGACGATGACAATCAAACCAGCATATTTTACCCCAATGCTGTAAGTAGAATGCCTTTGAACGATCCCTGCAAATTGGACATGCCAATCTTCTTGATGTCTGCCAGCCACTCAACATGGCATATGCTGGAAAATCATTTATAATCCATAAAAGGGCAACCCTTGAATTGAAATTTTGTTTTAAAGAAATGTCATAGGTCATTACACGTTTTTCCCAAAGCAACTTCAAGTCATTAACAAGAGGTTGTAAGAAAACATCAATTCTACTCTTTGGATTACTAGGGCCCAATATTGTAATTGTCAAGAATATGTATTCTCATCGCATACACATCCTCGGCGGAAGATTGTACGAAGTAACAATCATAGGCTAACAAGAGTATGGCCTTGAACCCAAGTTAAATGGTGTAAAGCCATCAGCACAAAGCCCTAACCTCACATTCCTTGGTTCTAATGCAAATTCAGGATAAGTTTGATCAAAATGCTTCCATGTTTTTCCATCTGAAGGATGCGATAACACACCTTCTTCACAATGATTTTTCATGGTGCCAGCACATATACTTGTCTGAGGCATTAGATGTAAACAACCTTTGGTGTCTTGGAATAATTGGTAAATACCACATTTGTTTCCTCAAGATCTCCTTGAAACTCCCTTTTCCAACTCTTGCCTCCTTAAATCTTGCATCTCTACAAAATTGATATTCCCTATCGTTGAATGTATCACCATAGTACAATATGCATCCATTACTACAACAATCAATATTTTGATAACCATAACCAAGTTGTGAAACCAATTTCTTTGTTTGATACAAGTTTGCATGCATATGATGATTAGCCGGTTAGATCTCACACATCAATGTGATAATTTCATTCATACATGCCTCAGGAATGTTATAATCTAACTAAATGCTCAACAATCTTGTTACCAATGACAATACTGTGTGATTCTCACACCTATCCCGTAATGGAGATTATGAAGCATGAAGCATGTCATAAAACTTCATAGAATTTGGATTAGGATCCTCAGGCATATCAAATCTCTCAAATGATGGGTCAGCAGCATCCATAACCATTTGCTCATATGGATTAGAAGCCATGTGAATGTTCCCATCAATTGGAGCTGCTTGGGGATGTTGTTCTCCATGAAAATGCCAATAATAATAGTTAGGCATAAATCCACTTTTGTACAAATCCATCTTGACTTCATCTGGTGTTTTAAACCTTTGACATTTACACTTTAAGCATGGACATCTCAACTTCTTTTCGCATTTATATATCTCTTGTTGCATTGCAAACTCAACAAATTCATCCACCCCTATAAAGAACTCATCAATGATCATTCTACCCACACATCGATTATTAATCCAATGACTATGCATGGGAGGAGCCATCTAAACAAATGTAGCACCATTTTGGCACATTAAATGAGAATACCTAATTTGGTAATGCAAAACCTATATAAGTTGTAACAATAACACCAGTAAATCAATTCATTCTTATGTTTAATCCTTAAATCCCTTCCTTTTTCAAGCTAAGCCAAACCATACAAGTAGAGCAATGATACCCAATGTTTTTTCATGGAAAATCATGGTCATAAAACTATTTTAGGTGCTTCAAACTGGATGGATACATGCAATCACTAAAGTCACGCTTGACATGGAAGAGAACATTGGCATGCAATTCATTTATGAGATTCAAACTTAAACAAGACAAATAAAACACTCATTGCAATTTTCTGAAGCAAAGTAATAGTAAAAATGAATTCACATGATCATATAATTGCAAAACAATTTAATGTTCACCAGTAGTCTAATAACAACATCAATGAAAAATTTAGAGCAAAGCATATAAAAGCCTCAAAATTCACAAAAAAAGGATATGATTGTTACCTTGCAAGATATTTGTAAGTTAGTTCAACAATAACAATATCAGTGAGAAATTTCCAGCACCTGAAACTATTCCACCACTTACAAACAATTAAGGACACATGGTTAAAGAAACTCCAGATGGTTCTAACATCAAGATCGAAGACAAAAACTAATAATTATACATATATGTCATCCACTAAAAGCAATAATATCTCCCCCATTATAGCTTCCAGTTAAGCACAACTGTACTAAATATGTTTAATTTCATGTTAGTAGGACATAAGATCCTTGGAAATGTTTTATCATCATCATAAAAAGAAGCTCACCTCTTTGAAAACTTCCTTGTAGATAGGCTATAAACTTGCGATTTTAGCCAACCTGGGACAAAGCAAAAAATGCATCAACAACATAACTTAGTAAACTAATTCTTTGGTTCTACCAAAATAAGTTAAAAAAGAAGGAAAAAAAAGTAAAAACCCATCTATTGGACTCATAACAAAAATAAATATATAGTTATGTATTGGATATTCAGCCCAACAATTAATGAAGGATGAAAAAATACTATGCGCAGATGTGTTTCTTAAAGGATCAATATTTAACAAGTCATGCACTAACTTGTTTGGCTTTGAATGACTTGACTTTAACTTCAAAAGCATTGTATACTCATCCATATATGTTAAAATTACACAATCATTGGAAACATATAAGCTATAAAAAATTACAGAGTCTAGAGACATAACTCTGGTGAGTTTTTGAGATTCAATTTATCTTTTTTTTTGTTATAAACAAAAAATACATCATACCGAAATTGAAAGTATAGTCTACTATGGAGCTTGTTCTTCATTTAGAGCTGGGAAACGGGCCAGCCCGCCTTAAAATGGGCTGGCCCACTGCGGACAACCAGAAAATGAGTTGGAGGTGGGTCAACCCTTTTCTGACGGGCTAGAAAAATCTCGGTCTAGGATCGCCATCCGCCAACCCGCTAGATATTATATATATATATTTTTTCAATTTTTTGTATTTGAATAATAACTTAAATCACCAATATAAATAATAAAAAAAATGACATGATTGATTCATAATTAAATTAGAAATAGAAATTATATAAACCATTAATTTATCAAAATATATTAACACATACTAATCATTTATGTAAATATTATAATTCAACAACATTAAATATGAAATATAGGGAAATTTTGACTCCAAGTATAAAGCAATTCTAGTTTTAAGTTTCCATATTAAACAATATATATATATAAAGAAATAGAAAAAAAAAGGTAATTTGAAAAAAAATTTAAAAATAAAAAAAAACGGGCTAAACGGGCTAACACACGAGTTTAAATAATAACATAAATCACCAATATAAATAATAAAAAGAATAACATGATTGATTCATAATTAAATTAGAAATAGAAATCACATAAACTATTAATTTATCAAAATATATTAACACATACTAATCATCATTTATGTAAGTATCATAATTCAACAACATTTTCAACAACATTAAATATGAAATATGGGAAAATTTCAACTCCAAGTGTAAAACAATTCTAATTTCAAGTTTCAATATTAAACAATATATATATATATATAAAGAAATAGAAACAAGGTTATTTGAAAGAAAAAATTAAAAATTAAAAAAAAAGAAGTGGGCTAAATGGGCTAACTCATGGGTATGGTGGGTTAGCCCACAACCCGTGGGTTTAGCGGTCCATGCTAGAAAAAGACCACCTCAATATGAGCTCTATTTTTTCCAGCCCATGACTGCCATAAAGCGGGCCAATACAGGCCAACCTGTGGGTTGAAGTCCATTTTTCCAGCTCTATTCTTCAATGATGAGGTTGATAAATAGCCTCAGGACCATCCATTCTTTATTAACTCTTGTCTGATGCTTTCTTTTCCTTACCCTTCCTCCCTTTTTCCACTATCTTTCAATTCAAGATGGCTCAAGTCTTGGGCAAAAAAAAAATGATGTCTCAGGTCAAAAAAAAGAATCAAGATGTCCAAGCTTTTCAAAACAACTTTGACTGGTATTCCTTGCACACTACTTTTATATGTTAACAACAGCAAAAATGTTAAGGTAGATCCTTTAATGACTTTACCTTTTCTTATGTCAGGAGGCAAGGAGTTTCATTTGAATGTCACTAGAAGTCAGTTAATTATTTTATGCACCTTTTTCAAAAATGATAATCATTATAGCTACCAAAAAAAACATTGAAATAAATTGAAGTCATGAAAAAAAGTATTAAGAATTTCAAAAGTAAGTTGACAAGAAATATGCAGACTAAAAACTTAAAAGAAAAAAAACTCGGACATGCATAAAGAGTCACCGAAACATCAATAAAATTTGTCCTGATCATGACTGTAACATGGAAAAAAAAAGCATGATTAAAATACTGGGGACAAGCAAATAATGCTTGGAAGCTGGACAAAAAACCTAAAGAAAAATATGATTATTTTAGGGCCTAATAACTTTTAGTATTTAGGTTACAAAATATTAAGCATGATTATTTTAGGGCCTAATAACTTTCAAAGGGCTTCATACATTTTATTTGGGCCTGGCCCATTAAGAATTTGGACACATAGACTTGATCCATGATAGGCGCATCATATATCAACAATGTTAAAAGCAATATATTTTTTTTATTTACCAAAGTAAAAATCAATGTTTTCTTACCCAAAAATAATCAATATATTTTCAACATAATAAACCTATTGATATCGTAGCAACACTTTTGTTCTCATCATTTTTAGCATACTCTACATCACCTTGAAAAGCTTTACTTTAAACGTGATTTATTTAGTGAATATTGCTCTAAAATTGCTGAGAAACAATGCTTACCTTAGAAAAATAATGGTTTTCATCTTTCATTTTCCTGATAAGTATATTTATGAATAAATGTTCAAAGATTAGTTTTTTAAAGGACAAGCACAAAAAGAAACAATCAGTTAGTAACATACCATGCAACCATCAAAATTCAAATGTCTGTATGAGCCACACCTAAATTTGAATAAAGGGATTCAATTCCTGCTGGGCTACAAACCAAAATGTGAAAAGTTACATCAATGGAGTCATATAGAATATAGAGCATATTCCATCATTGGTTTATGTTATTCAATACCCAAAACACCACACATTAAAAGACAGATTTCAATATTAAATTAAACAAAAATCTGATTTCTGTAAGCTTCCAGATATAAATGCCTTATAGAATTGCTTGTTGAACCATGCATTAGGCATTTGCTCTTAGTGTTGGTTCACACCAGCCACTTCTTTTTAATTTCTGTCAGAATCCTTGACAATCCCATAGAATTAGCATGGTTCCATGTAATCAAACAAACATGAATTAAGATAGTATGAATTAAAACAAGCCATAAGCAGTTCTGGTTCCCCACCCCATATATATGGCTACTAAATTCTCTTCACACATGCATCAAAATGCCCTTCAATAAGTCTATACACATCAAAGTCAATAAAGCAAATGAACCAATAAAAATGTGAAACATTACATGGTAGTCTAGCATGACAAGTCACTGCATTACATGGCAACCTAAGAGTTCCAGTTTCCTTCTACAATGACAATATCAAGTTGTTGTATTATCCCCATTAAAGTATTGACAATATTAACTCAGTGGAGATCAGCCACTAAATTTGATCTTGCCTATTCCTATATTAGTTTTTGTTAAATAAGTTCAATTTTTTAAATTCATAATTAATTAAATAATTTCATTCATAAAATATTTAAATGCTTTAGCAATTTAGAATTGGAGTTAATTTGTAACATTTCAAAAAGTTAGGGATTTTTAATATGATTCTACAAAATTCAAGAAAACTTATATCTAGAGCTATTTCACAAACGCTTAATCAAGTAGCTAGTTGGTTGCTCAAAAGAGAGGTAGTTACATAGCCATTGGAGATCATAGACTTGCTTAAGAGTTTTGATGGAGCATTAAACAATGCCATTTCCCAAAACACAAAACAAAGTCATAACAAAATGCATTGTCCCCATTTTCTTGAGGCATATAACCCTGGAAAATGTTGTCATTTAAAGCTGCTTCACAAGAGTTTGTCACTGTTGCTACTGACCCTACAAGATATTTATTAGGTTTATATCAAAATCAACAAAGCAAAAAACAAAAATTCTAATTTGCAACAATCACAGTTTGTATTTCTTTTGCCATGCCTGAATATGTATATCAGTAATGAGAAATGGCTAAGATAACGGCACTTCATTTTATAGATCATGTACAATGATTGTCTAACTAAAGCTCAAACTTTATTCAACTCCCAAAGCAGTATGCCAAACTGAGTACAATTAATTTATTGTACGTCACAGTTAATCTAAACAGAGTTCGAACTTACTTTAAGATGCTTGTAAATTTGCTCCATGTTAGGACTTAAGCTGTTGTGAAATATTTGAGGATTGCCAATGTAGAGAAGAAGACTCACCAATAGGTAACCAACTTGGATGGTTATACAATATTTTTAAAAAATAAGATAAAAAAAATAGTAGTCTTAGATAGATAATTTGGCCTTTGATTACTTGTGCAAAAGCTGTGGCATAGAAAAATGGCTACACCTTTGCCAAAAGTAGAGAATCAGCCCATTCTAAACTTTGTCCAATAAAATCTTTGAAACAAACAAACAAGATATTATTAAATATAGTATAAATATACAATTTAGGAGTATCATTAGCAGAAGATTTTCCCCAAAGATGTCTAATAGTTATAACCAAAATAGATAATAGGACTACCCTTCTTACTTGGTATCTACTAGAATAGCAGATTTTCTGACACCTTCATCTGTTCTGTCACTATCATTCACTATCAGAAAGGAAAGATTAGAAGCCCTAGTTTGCTTGCTTAATAGAGTTGTTCATTCTATGGCTTCTCTTCGACTAATGAGGCTGTGTGTCTATTTTGAGTTTCCAACTGCGGCTTTCTTTTTTGTCCCACCACTAAGATTAGGGTCAAAAGCCACTACGATTGAAGGAAACGAACATGGAGGAGACAAGCCACAAGATAAGAGGGAGCACAGAGCCAACTTTATGCAGCACAGAACAGTGAACTGAAGATGAGATAGAAAGGCAAAGGCTTAGCAGTGAGGGCGACTTTGTGCGGAACAGTACAGGTGGCTCAAAAATGAAAATAGGATTTGTACAGAGCTTAACAGTGAGGAGCAGAGCCATCAAAGGGATAGTAAGGTGTGAAGGGAACAATGAAGGTAAGCCACGAAGGGAATGATGATGGTGAGCCATGAAGGGAGCAATGGAAGTGAGGAAGTAAGCGGTGTGAAGGAAGAAGGAGCTTGAGGTTTTTTGTTTTTCTTTGAACAAAGAAATGAGGAATAAACAGAGCACATGGAAAATGGATAGAAGGAAAATTTTAGGATTTAGAATAGGGAGCCAAAAATCTATAGATTTAGAATAGGGGGGAAAAAGTTTCATTGGTATAAATTAAAGTTCTATAAAAATGAAGTGCCACACAAGAGTAAGTGTATGCAACTAGCTTAATGGTCAAATGTTAGCAAGCTAACTAAGCAATCTGAAGTTCAAATCCTCAATCTAAACAATACACTATTTTTTTACATCCATATTTTCTCACGGCCAAGGCTTTGTGAGAACTTCTCACACATGAGCAACTGTGAGAAATTCTCATGGAGAGAGCCCATGAAAACCATTGAAGGATAAGAGCTTGCCTGAACAATAAAGAAGGTGAGCTTAAGACACTTTCTCACAGGTATATGGTGGTGAGAAATTCTCACAGCCATGTGGCTGTGAGAATTTCTCATAGGCTTAAGGTTGTGAGAAATCTTTTTTTAGATATTTCTTTTATTTTTTTTCTTTTCCACTTTTTCTCACCAATGTTCTCATTCATGTTTTCAGTGAGAAAATTTCCTGCCACCTTTCCACCATGCCACGCAAAGGAGTCTCACTTTTTCTCACATTTTTCTCACGAAATGTTCTCACTACTTTTATTTGTGAGAAAATCCATGAGAGTCTTCCTAAAAATGTTTTTCCATGAGAAATACTGTGAGAATTTCTCTCATAAGATCAAGGCCATGAGAAATTTCCATAAGAAAATTGATGTTTTCTTGTAGTATAAGTTAAAGATTTTAATGTTGAACTTCCAAAATTTGTCTGTTCAAAAGTGAAATTTAAATTTTGATTTCGTCAAATATATCCCATGTTAAAATATAGGAATTTTCATATTCAAAGTGCATCTGTTGAGTGTGAACAATTGTCTCATGTTTTTGTAGTGTGCTCAAAATTTGAATTTTGGGAGGCTAAAATTTGTCTATTAATGACAAGCTCAACATGACACAAAAGTTTTTCTTTGAGAAATTCAAATTTTACACTTTCAAAATTCGTTTGTCAGATATAGCTCTAACTAGACCTACAAGTCTTCATTTTAAAATTCAAATTTTTAAATCCAAAATTCATCTGTCAGAGAGACTGACTTTGAACCATTTTTACACTTAAGTATCCTATGAATTTTGATAAGACTGCAGATGAATTTTGCACATTTTAACAGAAATTCGAAGTTCAGATCGTGAAATTCATCTTTCAGAGATGATCACTCTGGAACTTCAAATTTCAGTAGGTAAAGTTCAAATTTTGCACACAATATATTAGAGTTCAAAGCAAAGTTCATTTGTTAGTCGGTGTTTTCAAAATATAGCATATGTTAAAATAGGATAACTGTAAAAACACTTGTTTAAATGATGTGGGAACATAAATGAGTAAAAATCAAAATATTTTATCCTGTGTACATTGTGAGAGATCCTAACAACTAATTCTTCACACGTTTCTTCTTGGATTTCTTCACTTGTATGCTATTATACTCTTTTGATATTTTCCTTCCAAGCTTTAGTTATTTAGAATCATTCAAACACTTGATTCAACATTTCCCCCCTTTTTGAGGATAACAAAATAATAACTTACAAACAGGATTAGTACTTGGGTTTGCTTCTAAGAGCTCTCCCTCAACATATGCATTAAGATTTAAAGATAAGTACAACACATGTAAGAAAACAGAAGGAAAATATAGAATCATATTGTATTAATTCAATCAAGGTTCAATACAGTGATTTAGCAAGTACATGACATTGCATGATTAACATTTAAGTACAAGAAATGCTACAAAAGATGCAGAGATACACAACAGAGATGAGCAACCCTAAGATCTAAGACCTAAGGATCTAGCAATCACTTCTTCTTCTTAGGCTTGGACCTCTTACCAAAAGTCTTGTTAGATTGCCCTGCTTCAAACTTCCCAGTTTGCTCATCTTTCTCCTCCCCTTTTTAGCATTATCAGGGACTGCAATATGCATAAAGGGAGGAGGTATCTGTGACATGGGAATAGGTTGAAAAGGGATAGAAATGAATGGCACTAAGGAGGATATATGAGGAAGAGGTGTTGAGTCTTCATCTCCATTATTAGAATACTCACATATATATGTGTATATATTTTTTTTTAAATTATTGTAGCTATATTTTTAAATTAAAGTTAAAATTTTAGTCATTCAAAAGTATATTTTTAGTTTTATTTCATTTTATCCCAAATTTTAATTTAGCCATTATTTAATTTTATAAAGTTTCTTTCTAATCATTTAACTTGAAAATACAGTAGTTTTTTTTTTTTGGATTACACTGTTAATTTGGAGATTTATCATTTCATAAAGGAATTATCAATAAACATATTATATTATACCTATTTAAATATATAAAAACTACTTATTCCTTGAAGTTTCAATCTTTATTTTGTTTGGTTCAAGTCTATTGAGCGTGTAAACGTTTATTACTTGGGTTAAAACTAATTCCTTGTGGGACGGGCGGACGGCATCCCTTATTTCTATTATATTACTTGTACGCATATAAATTATAATTAATCAGACATTGCTTGAAGTCACAGTATGAATATATAATTAATATTGGTTAATTTGATCACTAAAATAGGGGATTAAAATAATTTAAAAACGGCATCATGGCTTCACTTAGTAAGTCATGTGTTCAAATCGGCATCCATGAATCATAAATTAATTTAAGAAACGGTAACCCGTGTCAACAGACTTTGAATAAACCATAAAAATAAGTTTTTCGCTTAGGAAAAAATATAATATTACACACAGCCATAGATTGACTAACGTACGTAAATAAAGACATATAAATTAGATGTAAATTTTTTTTGGCAGGAAAATTACATGTAAATTTCAAAATTTTATTCTGAGTAAATAGTTTTGTTTTGGTAGCATCTTGGGAAATTTCTTTTCTTTTATAGGCTAGAGCTCAAAAAGCATGTTTTCCTTCCTACTGTCTAACTTGTTATTTTTGTATATTACCGATAAAAGTATATTTTTAATTAATCTTTTAATTTTATCCCAGGTTTTAATTTGGTCATTTAATTTTATTAAGTTTCTTTTTAATCATATAATTTGATAATACAGTAAAAAATTTCTCTCCTTTAACACTGTTAATTATTTTGGATAAATTTTTTTTTCATATAAACACGGTTAATTTACTTAACGAAGAATGTCTGCATGGAATTAAATTAAATTACCTATAACAATTTTAACAATCTCATACTGGCATTGCTAATAAAACTAAAAAAAGAATAATAATGCTCCTTTCTTTAATCCCAATTCATTTACTATTTTGTTTAGTTTATTAACGTATATGCTACAAAAGGTTAAATAAATAAAAGAGAGAGCACAAAACTAAAGATTTAATGAAATATGAATAGTTTGTTATGACTTTAATTTAGAATCGAAATTTATGGTTCTCAACAAAAATTGAATAAATGTTAAAACATAAAAGTCCAAACATAAAAAAGAATAAAGAGAGAACAACTGCTGACCCACAAGAATACTGCTTCCGTGTACGTCAAATTGGGTAGAAAAAGGAATTTATTATTAGTATTAGATTCAACCACTGCACATTCACTCAATGCGAGAGTGATCTATATAAATCATTCTGCCCAACACAATGTATTAACATCGCAGTGTTGCAGCCATGGAGATTCAGATCTTCTTCTTCGCCTTGTTTTGCTTCCTTCTTGTGATATACAACCGATCAAATTTAAAGAAACACACAAAAACCCTACCCCTACCCCCAGGGCCATGGAAGTTGCCTCTTATAGGGAACATCCATCAAATTGTAGGGTTACGACCCCATCACTCTTTAAGAAACTTAGCCAAAAAGTATGGACCCATAATGCACCTTCAGCTAGGAGAGACATCCAATGTCGTAGTCTCTTCCTCAGAAATGGCCAAAGAGATCTTTAAAACCCATGACGTTATCTTCTCCGATAGGCCCCATTTTCTTGCTGCCAAGTATATCACTTACAACTACATAGACATTGCATTTTCCCCTTATGGAAACCATTGGAGGCAACTCCGAAAAATATGTACTTTGGAGCTTTTAAGCGTAAAGCGTTCTCGATCCTTTAGGTCCATAAGGGAAGAGGAGGTATCTGAACTTGTCAAAGATATCTCCTCTAATGAAGGGTCAATTATAAATCTCAGTAAGAAAATACTCATCACCATAAATTCCATACTAGCAAGAGCAGCCTTTGGTGAGAAGTCTAGAGATCAAGAAGCTTTCATATCTACTATGGACGATATTGCGAACCTGATGGGAGGTTTGTCAGTTGTTGATCTCTTTCCTTCTGTCAAAGTTCTTCCAGTAATTACGGGGATGAAAGCTAAACTTGAAAGGATCCACAGATTGAACGATCAAATTATGGAAAACATCGTCAGGGATCACAAAGAAAGGAGAGCAAGAAGCAAAGAAAATGACGAGGAGAATCTAGTTGATCTTCTTCTAAAGATTCAGGAGGGAGAAGATACAGAACATCCCTTAACTCACGTCCACGTGAAATCCGTCATTCTGGTGAGTAGCATGTGTTAGAAATTTTATCACTGTGAGCTTTTCATTTATATAATTTTATAAAAAATGAACAGCTATATATGTATCATTCAGGTTAATGGCTATGAAGTGAGACCCCCAATAATCTCAGTAATCTCTTTTGCATAAATAGGCTATGCACACTTACGTTTATGCAGTATTTATGGTTATGCACATCTCGTTAAAATTCCTTAAGGAGTGACATGTACTACTCTACACTTTGATTATAATTATTAGAACAAACTATGACTCTAATCTCCAAAATTTTATATCTTGTAAGAAGTCACTACTGAGTGAATTAAATGAATAGAGAATGCATTTAATGATTATTATATAGATTTTGAAAACATTATTGGAGCCAAATGATTTAGTGATATTTAAATAACCAAATCGATGGGTTCAAATATTGAAGTATAGGAAATTACTGCTGGAGTGGCTCACCTAAAATATTGATGTTCAAAGTGAGCATCCAATATATCAATTCGTATGTGATATAGTAATGTTATCCCATAAATTTTCAGGATATATTTCTCGCCGGATCCGAGACTTCATCAACTACTCTAGAGTGGGCAATGTCAGAATTAATGAGGTACCCAGAGGTGATGAAGAGGGCTCAAGCTGAGGTCCGAAAGATCTACCATGGAAGAGCATATGTGGATGAAAGTGAGATTCATCAATTAAAATACTTAAATGCGATTGTGAAAGAAACCTTAAGGCTACACCCACCTGCACCGCTGCTAATTCCAAGGGAAAACACGGAGAGATGTGTGATCAATGGATATGAGATACCTGAAAGAACCAAGATCATTGTTAATGCATGGGCAATAGGAAGAGATCCCAAATTTTGGGATGATGCTGAGACCTTCAAACCTGAGAGATTTTTGGATAATCCAATTGATTTCAAAGGAACACACTTCGATTATATACCATTTGGTGCTGGAAGGAGAATATGCCCTGGAATTAACTTCGGTTTTCCCTCCATTGAACTTCTCCTTGCTCATTTGCTTCATCATTTTGATTGGAAGTTGCCAAACGGAATCACTCCTCAAGAACTTGACATGTCTGAGTCGTATGGTGCGACTGTAGGAAGAAAGGAGGATCTCCTGGTAGTTCCACTGGGTTATCAACCCTAGTTCTATAATTGCCTTAATCTTATGTCGCAGGTCGGTACCTCTTAGCGTTTTGACTTTGAATAAAGGTACTTGGGCGTCTTAGCGTTTTGACTTTGAATAAAGGTACTTAAGCGACTTGTTCTGCCTTTATCATTTTGTCGTCATTGTTGTAAAACTTTGTTGATGGTTTCAAATAAATAAGTATAAATAATATGGTCCAATGTTCAGAAAACGAAAGAGCTTCACAAATAGAATAAATAAGTATATAACCCGAAATTGTCGTTAAAATTTTTGTTAATCTTGTTTTTTTTTCGGTTTGGTATTGGCTTGCATTTCATGTGCAAATTGCATGCAATGACCACTAAAAATTGAAAAATGATATGCAGTTAAAATAAACACATTATTGTAGATCTTAATTTCTTATCAAACAATTAACTTTGAGAAATACTTTACTAAAAAAACGACGTCTTCCAATCGATTCTTCCTTTTTTTTTTTTGGGAGCCAAACTTCTCTTTGCTTGCCAGCCTTAAATTCACGTAATATTTTCAACACAAATCCTGATATTCAGTACTTGACGTTAGTATGAATAGAGTAATTCAAAATGGACGAGTAAATGACATCAGTATAGAAATGCCATCTTAAATCAAAACCTTTGGTTGATAATTGATTCAAGAAACTTTTTGCACGTATAAAATAATATTTTTTATTGTAAGTTTAATCAATTAAGATATAATATTACTTTTTACTCTGTCAGTATCTGGTGAGAATATATGTTCATACTGTATATGATAAGCTGAAGCAATGTTTGACTCTGTATTGAAGTCCTTCAACAACACAAAACATTCTCTAGTTACCTACCTAAGCAACGCCTAAAACCGGTGCCAATATTAGCTAATACATAATGGATCTATATGCAAATTGCACATGTATATATATACTCCTTAGTACAAATTGATCACTTCCAGGGATGGAACCAGAAAATTTAGTTGAAGGGGGCGGAATATGTATTTTTACATAAGTATTGATATTTTTAAAATATAATTTTTAAGTATTTAATGAATAAATATAGAAATAAATTTTAGTAACATTATTTTTCTTGGTACAGAAAAAATTAACTAAATTAAATATAAGAAACTTTTTTAATATTAGAAAAATTTATATTAAAAGTGATGAAGTACTATAGTAGTTAAATTGTTTGTGGAAAATTTTTTCAGTATGATAAATTAATTAAAGAAAGTTAATTTCTGTATGCTTAGGGAACTTAGGTGCAGATGTTTGGTTCTCATCCTTGTTCTGAAAAAAAAGAAAAGTATTTTTTATTTTATTAATAAATTAAAAGTATTGTTGCAGAAGTCGAAAAATTTAATTGATGAAAGAATAAAAATTAAAAAAAATTATTGTAAGGATAAAAACCAAAGTTTTATTTGATAAATTTAGCTTTATTTTATTATATTTTATTTCTTTTGCAAAATTTGTTTTTAAATATATATATATATATGTTTGAGATTTCTTTAAAATATTCAAGGGGTTAAAAATAAGCTGATTACCTACTCTAAGATGAGAGACACACAGAAGATTGAAAAAATGCTAGTCATAAGGTGGGCCATAGTGCTAAAGTGGCCCGACAAATGAGAAAAGCAGGTAATTGGGGAAGTAAAATTTTCTGTTCCCCCTCCCTACAGTCGGATCCTTTAAATACCACAATCTGTCCCCATAAAAGGCCAATTGGGCCTTCAATGTATTTCTTTTTATTACCCAAAATAAAAGACAAAAAAAAAAAAAAGAAAACACATGGTGCTTACTGCCTACATTAGCCTGAAGCGCTTAAGATAATAAATTCTCATAGTTGTTAATTAGCCATGAAATTAAATAGTCCCCTGTAATCAAACGAGGTGGCATCACTGGCTTACCTCATTAAAACTCTCATTATAAAAGCACGTGCATCATTTTTCACTGAAGTAGTGAACGTATAAAAAATATGCATAACTTAATTAAAAATTATGTATTTATGATGTTTTTAGTTGAAAACTGTAATCATAGTTACATATAAATTTTTCCGGAAACATTTGGATGAAGGAGGTTAGCCAAAGAAAGGATAACCCGGTCAAGTTTTCTCTGGTCAGTAATAATAATAATATTATGCAGCAAGTTACAGGATGAAAACTAACAGTTAGAGAAAGCGGTAAAGTTTAGGGTTGATAATGCAGATTAATTGTATAAAACTACAAATTACAAGTATTAGGGAGATAATGCAATTCAACTCAGCCAAGTCACTTCTGGCAAAAAAACAAAAAAAAAAACTTAGTCAAGTCACTTCATCATCCAATCTACATCCAGTGGTCAAAACATCAAACCATTGATTTTTCTCTAAAGTCACTGAAAATTCTTAGATGAACTTTTATATATATATATATATAATTTATTTATATATTTCTGTATACATATTGGAATTATTTTATCAATAAAGACATATTTATATAAATTTAGAGACAGAAAGAAATCTATCTCTAATTAGCGATGGATTTTGGCGCTCCATATTTTTTTTTGGTGTTAAAAATGATATTAAGTCATTTGAAATTTTTTTTAATCTTTGCTCATTTACCTTGTTTATCTCTTGAACTCGCGTTTTATATGAAGTTGGATTTTTATCAATGTGATTTCTATTATCTATTTATATTTTAATTTTAAACTTAATTAATTTAATTTAATATTAATATGTCTCTTAAAAATACTTGATAATAAATGTTAATGCATTTCTACTCCTATGGATTTTTCTTTTTTTCTTTTTAATGTTTATTCTTTTATTTATTTCTTGAATCTTATTTCTTTATCTGATAATATCATCTAAATTTTCTTAATAACTATTATTTATTTATATTTTAATTGTGAATATAGTATCTTTTAATTTTAATATAACTTTTAAAAGTTCTTAACAAAAAAAGTTCCTGCCTTTCTTCTTCTCTAGCTGTTTTTTTTTTTATGGTTAATTTTTTTTATCTTTTAACTATATATTATTTAAAATAAATTATGGTGCCTCCACCGTTAAGTGACTTTGCTGCATCTGGTACATTATACACTGATGCTTTAAATTTTTTGACATATCTGTATTAGATATTTCTTCAATACTAATACAACTGATACTCCTTTGATACGTATCTATGAAATATCTAGTTTATTATTTTTATTAAAAATAAAAAATTAGTTTTCTATGCATATTTGATATGTATTAAATCCTAATCGATACGGTTCGACACTTTTTAGATACTTTATTGTATTTTTTTAGAAATTAAAATAAATATTATATTTATTTATCAATTAAAAAAATATGAATAAATTTTTCATCATAGAAACTACTCAAAACAATATTATATTATATTTTTTAATTTAAAATATAAATAGATTTTTTTTATCTACTTATATTCCAAGAATTCCCATATAAGACTTAACGCCATTGCTTCCTTTATCACCTACTTTTAATTTTGTATTCTTTTAGTATTCAATATTATTAAAAGCCTATAAATATGTTTTTAGTTTGGATTTTTTATTACAATTATATTTATTGTGTTTTGTGAATTATTTTATTTTATATATATATATATATCCTAAAAGTATGATATCCTATATTTTATATTTATCGATATTGATGTGTCAAATAAGTATTGTATCTTATATTCATATTATATCTATGTACCAAAAGGTACATATAAAATGAATTAAAAAAAGAAAGAAAAGTGAGAAAAAATATAAAATTTGTGTATGAGAAGATTGAAAATTTTGTGTTTTTACCATTCACGTTTCTTTTTTTATTCCCATTTTATATCCAATGGGTCTAAAGTCAAATCAATGATAATCGACAAGATAATGAATGCGCTCCCCTTTGGCAACGCCCACGAAAATAGAAATGTTTCAATAATAATAAAAAAGAAACTCATACTGTCCCAATAGCAATGAGTTTTATCTGCAAGTGAATTTTGACAAATTGAGTTAATTAGCTAGATGCGTTTCTAGTTTTTTCTCTTTGATACAGTAAGTGTCCAGAACTTGAAAACTTAGTTACTTGAAAATGATATATTGAACCCAAGATCAATTTAATTTTAAATATTATGTTTAGTTAAATAAGAAAATTAAAGTAAAGATTAACCAATTCATAAGTGAACCACAAATTTATTTGATATGGGATTAGGATAAGTATGAGATGAATCCAATCAAGTAGCTAACGCCTCCCAGTTTATAGATAAACTGAAAAATATTGAAAGCTGAGTCACGTTGAGCAATTAAAATTTACTAATTAAACCAAAAAATTAACATACTCCTCCCTATTATAAGCCATATTTACCTACTTCATACATATTTATAAAATTAGTTGAAAGTCTTGATATTTTAAAAAATTAGCCTAATTTTTCAAAGCTACCCTCATTAAATTATAATTCATCTTAAATATATTTTTCTTAATTTTTCTCTACTATAACTCTTTTAGGTATTCCCAAAAAGGATATAAATGAAAAAAAAATATTAAATGATGTATAGATTTAATAAAATGACTCATTTTAAAATCTTAATTATCTAAAAATATATTTTATAATAAGAAATAAATAAAGTAACTAGTTGGATTAATTAATTCAAATAGCGCTTAAAAGTCATAGGGAATAATGTATAATTAATGCAAGTCCATTATTTGATGAAAAAAAAGGGATTAAAAGACGTAACCTATGTAATCATACTTTGTCAACTAAACAATAGATCATGTGAAAGTATAATTAATATAAGTCCATTTGATGAAAAAAATGTGGGATTAAAAATGGTAGCCAATGTAGACAGCCTTTGACTAAACTATAGAATATGTATCATTCAGACTTTGACAAAACCATAAAATATGATTCATTTGAATGGAAAATTATCCTTTTTTTTTTCATCAAATGGACTGAATTAACTGTACATTCTTCCTAGACTTTAAGCGCCCTCTCAGTTAATTGATCCAACTAGTTAAGTTTGACTCACAAGCCAAGAAAACCATAAAAATTAATTTTTATGGTTTTTTAAAACCGTAAAAATTAATATATTAATATAAAATTTATATGAAATTGTATTATTTGTAAGTCATGATTAACGTGATTTTCCTCCTAAATTTCACATTAAATACATAAGACCCTTTGTATAAAAAAAAAATACATAAGACCCACGTCAAATTATATGAAAATTCTAAAAGAAATTTTAAACATGACCTTTATAATTAGAAATGTGCATTATGTATTATAGCTCCCGAATAATTTGTGAATTCCGATATCTGTTAAAATATATATATTGATATAAAACTATATTGAAAAACTTATACTTTGCATAAAATCTAAAATAAGTAGTAATACTATTTATGACTTATAAATAATGAAATTTTTTATAAATTTTCTACGTGTATAAGTTTTTCTTGATTGAAGAGAAGTAATTATCGAACATTATATTATATATAGTGGTACATGCTGTTGAATCAAGTGTTGTGATGATTCCAAACCAACATTTAAAACCTTGGAATAAAGATATCAAAGGTGCATAAAAGGTTCAAGTAAAGGAATCATGGAGAAATCAGTGCAAAGATTTATGTAGGATGTTTAGAAATGTTTTGATTTGAGTAAAAGACTTTGATTTGCTGAAAAGATGTTTTAAAACTTTGATTCTATGTTAAATCATGGAATATTTGAAAAACACCCACTAACAGACGAAGTTTTAATGGTTAATACTGATCTGTCATCTTGGAAATTCGAACTTTGACTTTGAAAATTCGAATTTCGTATTGAAATTGAACAAGTCTGAAGAGAAGCTTCTCTGACAGACGAATTTTGACTTAAGAAAATTTGAATTTTGATAAGTGTATGAAAGGAACTTTCAGTAACAGACGAACTTTGGGTTTTGAAAATTCGAATTTCAAACAAAAAGTAACTTATGAAAACTAAATAAATTCGTCTGAAATTATGTCAAAATTCATCTGAAACCAAGTTTAGATTGTATTTCAAAATTGCTCACTGACAGACGAACTTTGAATACGAAAATTTGAATTTTTGAAACTAAACTTGTGAGTCTGTTACAATGATATGCTGACATACGAATGACAGTATTTATAAATTCGAATTTTGAAGTAAATCTGAAAAGAGGTCTCTCTGACAGACGAAATTGGCCCTTTGAAAATTCGAATTTTGAATTATATGAACTACTGTGCCTTATAAACCAGCTACGGATAGACGAATTTTGAGGTTCCAAAATTCGAATTTCGAAGGCACTGTAGCAAATTGAAAATACTGTTCACACTTAACAGAAAAACTTTTACTTGAAAATTCGTATGTCACAACGTAGAAACATTTTTCAAATATCAAATTTGAATTTCACTTCATGACAGACGAACTTCGGGCATTCAACGTTGAAATCTTTAGCCTTCAGTTTATGTAAAATTTGTCTGTTAACCAACTGAAATTTAAATTTCAGAATGTCAGAAGTATTAAATGCGGTTGGTTAACAAATAGTTTTTCAAAGTAACCGTTGGATAACTTCTCCAACGGATAGATTTTGTCTCTAACGTATAGTTGAGACCTAAATCTATAAATATATCATTTGAAGTTGTAGGTAACATTTTTAACTTTGTTTATACTGAAACTCTGGCAAATCATCTACTCAAAGTCTCTTACTCTCTCACTTCAATATTTTGTACTCCAACTTTTATATTCACTCTGTTTAAGAGAGTTTAATCTTTGTAAACAATCTTATCTTCATCTATAAGATAGATTTTCTTATGAGGAGATATCATAAGGGATTGAGAAGCACTTTGTAAGAGTGCATAAAGTGATTGAGTGAGCTCCAGAAATAGAGTATTATCTTTGTACTGAGGCATTTGCAAGAAGCCTACCGAATTCTTGCAAAATAGTTGAAAATCTCAAGAGGTGACTTGGGGATTGGACGTAGGTCAAGTGGAGAGACCAAACTAGGATAAATATCTGCGTTTTCTTCTCTTTACTATAACTTTTACAATTTATTCCCCTATACTCTGTTTTACTATCTATACTTTGCTTTCTTCACTTTCTTGATATTTTGCAGAAAATTTTCAAGCTTCCCAATTCACCCCTTTTTGGGAAGCCAGCTTATCTAACAAGTGGTATCAGAGCCCAGATTCCCAATCCAAGGATTTCACAGTCTAGGAATTAAAATGGTTGGCTTTGGAGAAAGCATACTACCAGAAGGAAATAACACAAATAGACCACCTGACTTCAGTGGAGAACACTATGGTTACTAGAAGATGAGGATGTAAATCTATCTCCAGTCAATTGATCTGGACATCTGGTCAGTCATTCAGAAGGGAAATTTTGTCCCAATGGCTTTGGAAGATAATGGGAAGTACAGAGAGAAGCCAGAAGCTGAATGGAATAAGGAAGATAGAAGAAGAATCTTGCTAAACTTTAAGGCAAAACACTGTTTGGTCAGTGCTTTGAATCAAGACGAATTCTATAGGGTCTCACAATGCTCCACTGCCAAGGAAATGTGAGACACCCTGCAAATTGCTCATGAAGGAACAACTAGAGTTAGGGAAAATAAATTGAATACATGCATAAGTGAATATGAAAGCTTCAGAATGGCTGAAGGAGAGAATGTAAAAGAGCTACAGAAGGGATTCACCCTCATTGTGAATCAACTATAGAGCCTGGGAAAGGAGTACACTCAAACAAAAAAAGTAAGAAAGATCCTCAGAGCTCTCCCTCTGGAATGGCAACCCAAAATAACAGCAATAGAGGAAGCCAAATGAGAATTAATGGCCTCTGTCATAGCTCTTTTTGGCAGCCTCGAGGAGTATGAAGGAAAAATGAAGGCTCTCAAGGAGGCTGGACAAGACAGAAAGAAGAAAGGTCTTGCTCTCAAAGCTGCTAAGGAAAAGGAAGAAGACTTTGACAATGGAGATAAGCTAGATGAACAAACTCTGACTATGATTGTAAAAAAATTTGGAAGATTCTACAACAAAAAGAGAAACAAGAAAATCTTTAAGAAAGGAGCAGCTGGATACAGCAAAAGGGAAACAAAAGAGCCTATCACTTGCTATGAATGCAAAAAGCAGGGACATATCAAATGAGATTGTCCACAATTTCTCAAGAAGCAAGAAAAAGAAAAGAAAACTACAGACAAAGGTAAGAAGAAAAGAACTTACATCTCATCAATATGGGGCAATAGCTCAGATGAAGAAGAAGATGATGAAGATGAAATTACCAACATCTGTCTCATGGCACTTGCCTTTGAAGAAGCTGAAATCCCATGCAGCAGTGATCAAGAAGATGAGGTATATGAATCTGAACCTTCCTATTCTGAATTACTGGATGCATTTCATGAGCTTCATGATGAGTTTGTTAAGGTTGCTAAAGAATTGAAGTAAGTTAAGAAAAAGATTAACAAACTAGAATCTCAATGCAACATTTCTGAAATTGCTTCTCTACCTATTACTGAATCTATTTGCTATAAATCATGCATTGAACTAAAGCAAATTAATAAATATCTAGTGAAAAGCATGTCTAGGCTTACTAGAGGTAAAGATATGTTGTTTGCTTTAATGGGAAGCTAAAGAATATCACAAGGAAAGGCTGGACTTGGCTATGACCCTTGTGCTGTAAAGGAAAATATTAGGAAGAAAAATCAGAATGTGTACATGAGACATTTTGTGCATGCTAATGGCAATAGAAAAAAAGATCATATGTCACATCACATTGAATTATATAATCAACCAAGGTATGCAAAATAAAAGTATTATCTGCATTGTTTTCTTCCTACTTCTCAATCTAGCAGTCCCTTTACCACCTATCACTTCTATAATAAGAAGGGACATATTTCTAGTTCATGTGCTTTAAAGAAAAACGGACTTGACAGGAAGGCTAAATAGATTCTCAAAGATACATCTATATCTAGGAAAAAGACTACTGACAGAAAAGGACCCAAGCAAATTTGGGTACCTAAAAAGAAAATATGAATTTTGTTTTGCAGGTATGTCTCAAAGCTAGAAAGAGTAATAAATGGTATATGGATAGTACCTACTCAAGCCACATGACCGGTGATAAAGAGAAGTTCACACCCTTAGAAACAAGAAAGGAGGAAAGGTGACATTTGGAGGTGATCAATATGGTAGAATAGTTGGCATTGGCATTGTGGGGAAGAATCCTGAGACATCCATTGAAGATGTATTGTTTGTGATTGGCCTCAACCACAATCTGCTAAGTGTGAGCCAGACATGTGACAAAGGAACTGGGTGCTGTTTAACTCAAAATTCTGTCTGGTCATCAGAAAAAGTGATCACAGAGTAATCCTCAAAACTCAAAGGGATGGTAACTTCTATACTATTGATCTTGATGAACTTCCTCCCTTAGATTTTGTTTGCTTGATTAGTTAGGATAATGATAGTTGGTTGTGGCATAGAAGATTAGCTCATGTTAACATGAATCAACTTTCAAAACAGATTAAAAATGAGTTAGTCACTAGCCTACCAAAAAACACTTTCAAAAAGGACAAGGAATGTGATGCATGTCTAAGAGGAAAATAAACTAAATCTTCTTTTAAACCCAAAAACATAGTCACCACAACTAGACCACTAGAACTACTGCATATGGATTTAATTGGTCCATCTAGGATAAAAAGTATTGGTGGAAATTTGTATGTGCTTGTAATTGTGGATAATTACTCTAGATTTACATGGACATTGTTTCTTTCCTCTAAAAGTGATACCTTTGATGCATTTGTAACCTTAACCAAGAAAGTGCAAAATGAGAAAGGTATTTCCATTGTATCTATTAGGTCAGATCATGGGGGAGAATTTGAGAACTCATACTTTCTGAAGTATTGTAATGAGCATGGAATTGACCACAACTTCTCAGCTCCAAGAACTCCTCAACAGAATGGAGTAGTAGAAAGGAAGAACAGAACAATTGGAGAGATGGCTAGAGCTATGCTGAATGAAAAGGAACTCTCTCAAGTATTTTAGGCTGATGCAATGAATACAGCAAGCTACATCATAAATAGAGCCTACATCAGACCAATCCTTGGGAAAACTCCTTATGAGCTGTACAAAGGAAGAAAGCCAAATTTCTTACATCTCCATGTGTTCGGCTGCAAATGCTTCATTCACAACAATGAAAAGCAAAATCTGGGTAAGTTTGATACCAAATCTGATGAAGGTATATTTCTGGGCTATTCTAGTAGAAGTAAGGCATATAGAGTTTTTAATAAAAAGTCTAAATTGGTAGAAGAATCTGTGCATGTAGTATTTATTGAAAATGAAACTGCTTCCAAACATGCTACTGATGAGGATGATCTTGTCTCAAACTTCAAAAAGTTAGATATCTCTGATGAAGGTAAAATTGAACCTCTAAAAATATCTGAATCTATTAACATAGAGGAAGATATTCAGGAGAGAGATTTTGAAGATGAAAATAATGAAAAAATGTCTCAAGAACTCCCTAGAGCTTGGAGATATCAAAAAAATCATCCTGTTGATCAGGTGATAGGGAATGTTCAAGAGAGAGTTAAAACCAGAAAATAGTTAAGGGATCAAATGATTAATTATGCTTTCATCTTACAAATTGAACCTAAATGCACTAAGGAAGCCTTAACTGATGAATATTGGATTTTGGCTCTGCAAGATATTAAATCAGTTTGAAAGAAATCAAGTTTGGGATTTAATGCCTAGACCCAAAAATCATTTTATCATTGGCACCAAATGGGTTTTTAGAAATAAACTTGATGAATCATGATCAATAATCAGAAATAAAGCTAGATTGATTGCTAAAGGATATAATCAAGAAGAAGGTATTGATTTTGAAGAAACCTTTGCTCCAGTGGCTAGATTAGAAGCTATTAGAATTCTGTTAGCATATGCATGTATGAAAAATATTTTGTTGTATCAAATGGATGTGAAGAGTGCTTTTCTAAATGGATATATCATGGAAGAGGTTTATGTAGATCAACCTCCAGTTTTTGAGGACTCTGCAAGACCAAACCATGTTTATAAACTGAAAAAATCTTTTTACGGTTTAAAACAAGCCCCTAGAGCATGGTATGAAAGATTAAGTAATTTTCTAACTGAAAAGGGGTTCAATAGAGGAAAAGTAGATACAACTTTATTTACTAAGAAAGAAAATAAAGGTTTACTTATTGTTCAAATCTATGTTGATGATATTATATTTGGTGCTACTAATAAATCTCTTTGCAAGAATTTTTCTAAGTTAATGCTGGGAGAATTGGAAATGTCCATGATTGGTGAACTCAGCTTTTTCCTTGGATTGCAAATCAGGCAGTGTAATGATGGTATCTTTCTCAACCAATCCAAGTATCTGAAGGAATTGTTAAAGAAGTTTGGAATGGAGAATGCCAAATCAATGGGAACACCTATGGCTACAACAACCAAACTGGATATGGATGAAAAAGGGAAAATGTTTGATATAACCTATTATAGAAGAATGATTGGATCCCTACTGTACCTAACTGCCAGCAGACCTGAGATCATGTTTAGTGTCTGTATGTGTGCAAGATTCCAATCATGTCCCAAGGAAACCCATGCAATTGCTGTTAAGCGTATTTTTAGATATCTCATTAGAACGTCACAGATGGGTCTTTGGTATTCAAAGGGCAATGGAGAAGATCTCAAAGGATACACTGATACTGACTTTATAGGATCCAAAACTGACAGAAAAAGCATAAGTGGAACTTATCAGTTTTTGGGAGGATCATTGATTTCATGGTTTAGCAAAAAGCAAAATAGTGTGGCCTTATCCATGGCAGAAGCTGAATATATTGCAGCTGGAAGCTGTTGTGCCCAAATCATCTGGATGAAACAGCAGCTTGAAGATCTTGAGGTTGAGATGAAGGAAATACAAATCATGTGTAATAATCAAAGTGCCATTAATATCACAAATAATCCTGTCATATATTCAAGGACAAAACATATTGAAGTTAGGCACCACTTCATAAGAGATCATGTTTTGAAAGAAGAAATCAGACTAGAATACATCCTAACAGAGGATCAAGTTGCTGATATCTTGACAAAGCCTCTATCAGAAGATAGACTTTGCAAAATCAGGAGAGAATTACGTATGGTAAATCCCAATGAACTGTAAGTAAATCCGTATACAATTCTATTTTTAGATTTTCCAACATTAAATTAATTCTAACTTTAGCATCGAAGTGAATTTAATTTAAGTTGTAGGTGCTCCTCATGAGATTCAATGGCAATAAATCTGAAAAATGGAGCACACCAGAATGGAACAATCAAAAAGTGAAGAAAATGGTAAAAATTTTGAGTTTCTGGATCAATTCTGTAAGTTTTTAAAGTTGAAATTCGTATCTTAGTTATGTGTTAGACGAATTTCCTTGATAAACTGTGTTTCTAAACAAGTCAGCATGTTCAACATTCAAATTTGGATGCTCAACAGATAAACTTCAGCATGTTATACATTGGAACAGTTCTCGGTGATCCCTCGAAATTCGTCTGTTAGACCTTGAAAGTTTGAATTTTCAATAGTAAAAGTTTCAAAGTTATGTTTGTCCAACATGATGATTATACAAATGATTATTTCTTAACATACGAATATTGGAAAACCTTTACAAAGTAAAGAAATTCAAATTTTTGATTTAAAATTCGTCTGTTGAAACATGCTCTTCATGTTGAATCTTTGAAAGATGAAGTTTCATATGCATAATTTGTCTGTTGTTTGTTGATTTGATTGCTACTTGATGTTTACTCTTCAAAATTTGAACTTTGTGTTGCTTGAACCAAGCCACTGTCAGACAAACTTTTAGAAGAAAATTCTTCTGTCAGTAAGCTTTACGAACGATTTAACTTTTAACTGTCCAAAGTTCGAATTTTGACCCCTCAAAATTCATTTGTCAGGCGGTTACTTGCGTTAAAACCGACGGTTTTCCACTGAACAGACGCAACCCTACTCCTTTCTTCTCTGAGTCTGTTCAAATTCTCTCTTCAATGCTCTTCAATTCTGACCGTTAATCTTCATTTCCCACCATTTAAACTTCTTTTCACATCCTATAAACCCAATCTCTGCTTCATTCTGAAACATTCATCCACGAAAATGGCAAGAGTAAAGAATCCTGAAGCTGGAAAAGGAGAAGCACGACCAAAGAAAATGATCAAATCCCAATATGCCTCAAAGGAGGGTGAAAAATCGAAGAGAAAAGCCAAATCAAGCAAGGAAACTCCCTCTAAATGACAGAAAACTACTCCAAAGGCTAAATCAAAGAAAGCTGGACCTTCTTCACTGAAGAAAACAGAACCTGCGGTTCTTGCTGCTGCTGCTGCTGCTTCTACTTCCTCCTTCAGTACTGAATTTGGAGAATACCAACTCACTACACTGCCATTATGGAGCACTCCTCAGATTCAGGAGGAATACTCGACCAAGTTTGCCAATAAAAATGTAATCAAGCCTCATTGTGTGAACTTGGAAGATTTCTTAGCCTCAAATAATTTTGATGCTGGAATATGGATGTTGAGATATAAGAATCTGTTAGAGATACTGAAGAGGTATGATGGTGAAGTGGTAAAGACATGGTATGCCTCCCTAAAGTACAATAGCAAGAAAAAGAAGTGGGAGGTCAATCTGAGATCAAGGACCATCTGGCTCACAGATGAGACTTTTAATGAAGTATTGGAAATCTCAGGGCAAGATGGCCTTAAAATTGATATCACTGGTTCTGGATATATGGATGAGGCAGAAACTGCTGATGAAAAAGGTGACCCCTTTTTGAACTATAAGGAAAGCACAATCCTGAACACTTTGTTCAGAAGAAAGGAGAATAAGCCAACCATAAACTTGCTAAAGCCCACTGATCTCAGTGCTCAAGTGAGAGTCCTACACTACATAGTGTCTAGGATCATCTTCAACAAAGGAGGTAGCTTCAATCTGATCACAAGGGTAAAGGCACATGTGATGGCAGCAATCATACGTGGAAAGCTCATCAACATAGGACATATCATACTCCAACGCATAATCAAGGCAAGGGATCAAAGGAAAGACTCCACACTCCTCTATGTAGCAATCATTTCCAGAATTCTACAATATACTAGAATTCAGCACCTTGAGAAGGGAAAAGGGAAGCCCACTGAGATTTTCAAGGAAGAGGAACTTCAAAGAATGGGGATTGAGAGAAATGAAGGAAGATGGATTGGGAAGGGAGCAGGAAAATCTGAAGATCTCTTCTTTGTTGAAGATACCTCCCTACAGCAAGAAGGTACCTCTGAGGCTCCTGCAAGACCTATACCTCAGCCTTCTTTGTCTGCCCCATCTTCATCCAAGCCTACTCTTATTCCATCTACTCCCTCCTCTCGTGCCAAGCCAACCAAGATTACTGAGTTGTATGACAGCTTGTCTACACTCATACTTAGCATCAGGGATGAGCAAATTGCCAAATTTGCTCATCTACAAGATCAGATTCACCAGTTGGCTAAGAACATGAAAGTGGTTGCTGATACATATGAAGATATTTGGAGTGCAATTCTTGCCACATCAACTCCACCTCAACCAGGGTTCTCTGAGCCTGTTCAGTCTCCAACTCCTGAGCCTCCAAGCCCCTTTGAGCTAGCCTCTTTTGAGCATGATGATGCTGTAGATGATACTAGGCTACTGGTACAATGAGCACACCAAGTCCCAATCCTCCCTTGGACTATGGCATGGAGGAAGAGGGTGCTCGGGATTCAAGCTTTCATGAGCCCATTACAGCAGATGCTCAATAATCAATCCTGTCCCAGCAATAATCTGAGCAAGTAGAAAGATTAGTGGTAGCTATCTCTACTTCATCAATCATGGAGGTTGCCAAAAATGAAGAAAGGAGCATTGTGCCTTTTGTTGATTTAGAAGCTATTGCTCACAATGCTCTCTTGCAAGCTCAAAGAAGAAGGCTTGAAGAAATGTTTCATTCTGATGACCTTGCTCCTTCATCTTTCACTGCATATGGTCTTTCAGAAGAACAAAGGGCTCAATTGGCTCTTTCCAGACAAGAGATGCAAGAGCTGCTTGAGGTCTCTAAAGATGAGAATCCAAACCCTGAGCCTCCTCCATCAGTTAGTCCATATCTGTCTTTTGCTCCTGTGCCCCTCAAAGCTATTCTAGTTTCTCAAATCCCTCCTCCGGCTGATTATGTTCACCTTCCTAATGATATCAAAAAGGCGGAGAAGAGTAAGCAAACTGGCAAGTCTGCTACTAAGCCTTTTGGAAAGACTTACAGCAAGAAGACCAAGTCAAAGAAGAAGTGATTAGAACTTGGGCTTGGTTCCTCTTGTAGTGTTTTGTTATGTTTCTGTTGTTTTTGTTTTGTGTTTATGTTTTTCGAACTATTTTGCATCTGTAAAGCAATGTTTGATGAAATGAAAGAATTCCTTAGCTGCAATGATTTGTTCCTATTAATCTTTGAATCTCTTTACTTAATCTACTATGTATATGACATCTTTAGAAATATAATGCATATGTTGAGAGGGAGCTTGCTAAAACAAACCCAAGTACTAATCCGGTATGTAAGTTGTTTTGTCATCATCAAAAAGGGGGAGAATGTTGAATCAAGTGTTTTGATGATTCCAAACCAACCTTCAAGAGCTTGGAATAAAGATATCAAAGGTACACAAAAGGTTCAAATGAAGGAATCATGGAGAAATCAATGCAAAGATTTATGTAGGATGTTTAGCAATGTTTTGATTTGAGTAAAAGACTTTGATTTGCTGAAAAGATGTTTTAAAACGTTGATTCTATGATAAATCATGAAATATTTGAAAAACACCCACCAACAGATGAAGTTTGAAAGGTTAATACTGATCTGTCATCTTGGAAATTCGAACTTTGGCTTTGAAAATTCGAATCTCGTATTGAAACTGAACAAGTCTAAAGAGAAGCTTCTCTGACAGACGAATTTTGACTTGAGAAAATTTGAATTTTGATAAGTGTCTAAAAGGAGGTTTCAGTAACAGACGAACTTTGGGTTTTGAAAATTTGAATTTCAGACAAAAAGTAACTTATGAAAACTAAATAAATTCATCTGAAATTATGTCAAAGTTCATCTGAAACCAAGTTTAGATTGGATTTCAAAATTGCTCACTGACAGACGAACTTTGAATATGAAAATTGAATTTCAGAAACTAAGCTTATGAGTCTGTTACAGTGATATGCTGACATACGAATGACAGTATTTATAAATTCGAATTTTGAAGTAAGTCTGAAAAGATGTCTCTCTGACAGACAAAATTTGCCCTTTGAAAATTCGAATTTTGAATTATATGAACTACTGTGCCTTATAAACCAACTACGGAAAGACAGATTTTGAGGTTCCAAAATTTGAATGTCAAAGGCACTGTAGCAAATTGAAAATACTGTTTACACTTAACAGAAAAACTTTCTTCTTGAAAATTCGTATGTCACAACGTAGAAACATTTTCCAAATATCAAAATTCAAATTTCACTTCATAACAGACGAACTTCGAGCATTCAATGTTGAAATCTTTAGCCTTCGGTTTCTGCAAAATTCGTTTGTTAACCAACTAAAATTCGAATTTCAGAATGTCAGAAGCATTAAATGCGGTTAGTTAACGGATAGTTTTTCAAAGTAACCATTGGATAACTTCTCCAACGAATAGATTTTGTCTCTAACGTATAGTTGAGACCTAAATCTATAAATATAACATCATTTGAAGTTGTGGGTAACATTTTTAACTTTGTATATACTGAAACTCTGCCAAATCATCTACTCAAAGTCTCTTACTCTCTCATTTCAATATTTGTACTTTAACTTTCATATTCACTCTGTTTAAGAGAGTTTAATCATTGTAAATAATCTTATCTTCATCTGGAAGAAAGATTTTCTTGTGAGGGGATATCATAAGAGATTGAGAAGCACTTTGTAAGAGTGCATAGAGTGAATGAGTGAGCTCTAGAAACAGAGCATCATCTTTGTACTGAGACATTTGCAAGAAGCCCACTGAATTCTTGCAGAATAGTGAAAAATCTCAAGTGGTGACTTGGGGACTGGACGTAGGTCAAGTGGAGAGACCGAACCAGGATAAATATATGAGTTTTCTTCTCTTTACTGCAACTTTTACAGTTTATTTACTTATACTCTGTTTTACCATCTATACTTTGTTTTTTTTACTTTCTTGATATTTTGCAGAAAATTTTCAAGCTTCCCAATTTATCCCCCTCTTGGGAAGCCAGCTTATCTAACACATGCATTACCCAACTCATTCTATCTGTATCACTATATGAGATCTCATAAGTGATTATGTATTGGAGTTTTTAAACGTAAATTGCTTTTTAATAGACACTTATGCTTCAAATAAATGCTTATGAAAAAAACTGATTTTTTCTAGTTATGATAATAACTTATTTTACTTGTTTTCTTATTATCTACTTAATAATCATTTAAATTACTAAAATCCAAATACATTTCTTTTTTCGAAATCACTTAGGGGGTATAAATATATAAACACATATCACTTTTTTATATAATCACTTATTATCATAATCTATTATAAATAAACACTTATTCTCATAATTACTTATACATAAACCAATCTAAACACACCATTAACTATAGTTTTAAGTGTAAGTTTTTTCAGTAAATATTATTTTAACATCTGAGATTGGTTTATTAAACTTGTTCTCAGCTGCTCATATTTGACTTGTGTGATTGAAAATGTTATTGACTTGTTCCTTGGACTATTACGATACAATTTAATAATACAATAATTCTTTCACCAATGAAAAACGGATTGGAAAATTATAAAACAAATAACACATTAAATCTTTTTTTTCTAAGCACGCCACATCAAATCTTTACTTCAGCGTAGAGAATTTGATAAAAGACAGAAAGAAACGGACAAAAATAAATCAAAATGATAATTAATTTGGACTTCAAATGTTTTGAAGTTCCAAGAAATATAAATAATTAATATATCCTTAAATTAATGAAATTGTTTATTTGTTTAATAAAGATATACGAAACCAATGAAATGACTAAGACAAAGTATTTAGGTGTGTTTTACCTCTAATTTCAGCTCAAACTGTGAAAGCATGCGTTTCTCTAAAAAATTATTATTCAATTATACAATTTATGTGTAATAAACATGTCTACGAAAATTGTGCATAATGTTTATTGTTTAAAAATTGTTACATCTATATCTATATTTATATATCTAATAAATTTATTAAATGTTTCATTATTTACAAGCTATAAACAATATAGATACTGTTTTTTTATATAGGACTTCGTGCAATCTACAAGTCTCATTCTATAATATGTGTGTGTGTGTGTGTGTGAAACTATGAGCGTTTTATTATATTTAAAATTTTTTATAATAATTTTAGATGAAATTTTATTAACATATTCACCTTTAGAAGGATTTTCAAATATAAGTCATGTTACCAGAATTTGTCAGTAGTAAATACTTTACTCTAAAAATATCCTCATTAGAAATTACTTTATGGAGCAATAATTGAATTAGAGAATACAATATCCTATTAAATTTATGGTATTTATAATGAGTAAAAATGGAAACCAAAGCAATTTTTAAACAATTTTATTTTATGTATTTAACTTTTCTTGATTTTGATTAAAGTTGAAGATGGTTTATAGTAAAAACCAGAGGGAATACAATTTTTTTTATAAATATTAAATTTTCATTATTAAAAAATGTTAGCTGTTAATTTGAAATCAAGAGTCGTGAGAATTATATTTAGGGTTCTCATTTTCAAAAAATTATTAATTTTAAAAACTAATAAGGATAAAACCCAAGTTAAAATCCTTATATATAATTATTTCTATGTAAATTAATAATGGTTAGGTTGACTGTGACACAACACATTTTAAATAATTTTGTGAATAAATAAAACCACATTATAGAAGAATTTTCCCATTTAGGGCCTGATCTAGATGAAATTTAAATTGGTAGTATGTTTCCTATAAAAAAAATTCCCTTACGTTATGTCCGAACATTATTTGTAAGAAAAGGGCCGCCATCTTATTAATGTAACGACTAGCAAGGAATACCATTGAGACAGCGTGCATCACTCAATTTGTCGTTTTGTTATCGTTAAACTTTTCAGTTAAACACTATTGAATTTTTTTCCCCAACAAACAGTATTGGATTATGATTATCATAACATCTCCAAATTTGATTTATTTTTTATTAGTCACTTTTTATATTTAGATGGAACGGGATACTAAACTGCCAACATTAATTTTTAATTAAGACTGTAAAAATGTATTCGTGAAACATTTAAAATATTAATATTTTTTTTAACAAAAATGGCAGTAAGTTAAGAGACCCATTACTACAAGCAAGGTATCAACTTTCAGGGATCCATCCTATATTTTTGGTTATCATTAAGGGCTTGGACACCTACAACACTATGAGTGGGCTAATCAATGGACACCTAAAGGACTCATTCTCCTAAAGAAGTTGTCACCAATGTGAGCTTTGTGTCATTAATGGGATTCGAACCCATAACCAAAGTGAAATCCTTCATCAAGATATTAATATATTATATTAATATTTTCAAATATTATCAATTTCAGGCAAACGTAAAAAAAAAAAAAGGCAATGGTGGTGGCCGATCGAAACCTCTTACAACACAAGACTTGTCAAACAAATTTTCAATCATTTTGATGGAGGCTGGACGGAATATAATTCTATCTATTTTGTATTCGTTCATGCATAAGAAATCTTATAATAAAGATTTATATCGAATGGAAGAAAAATGATTTATATACAAGGTCCTACAATTTTGTGCTGTCAATATTGGAATTAGATTTTGACTAGCTAGAAGAATTAGATTATCTTATACTCACATAATCTTTAATATAAGATCATTTTAATCGAATTATATAGATTAAAAATGTGAATTAAAATTAATTAATTACCTCGATTTCTCTAAAAATTTCAATATTTTTCTAAAACAATTCTTATTTAATATCTTTCTCTTTCTCTTTAGGTACATTAAATAGGAATATTTTTTAAAAATATATAACAAATACTACTTCGTATATTATAAAAAGTCTTATATTCAGGAACAGTGTAAAATGTGGTATATTTAGGATAGAAGGGAGTAATAAGTTATTGCTTTATTACCAAATTAAATATTGGAGTTAGATTTTGACTAGAAGAATTAAATAAGAAGAGAAAAGGGATTGGTGGCGAAAACGCTGGCAAGAAACGTAGAAACTTGTTTTTTTTCTTTTGGACTGAGTAGAAACTTGTGATTGATCTTATTTTTAAAAGATAGACCAAGTAATTTCTCTTTTCCACAATTGAATAATTTCTTATCTCTCGTGATTTTTTTTTTCTTATAACAACGAAGATAAAGAAAGTTAACCCACAAATTGCAAGTTGAATAAATAATTACGCAAACCAATAGGGAATAATTTCTCTGGGATATGGAAAGTAAATGGTAGATTTTTCTCAACTAGACTTGTTTTATATACAAATATTAAAAATTGAACTCTACTAATAAGGTTTTGGTATAATTAGTAGAAGGTTGGGTCAATTAAACAAGCATGCTTTGTGCTCCAAAGAGAAATATTAGTTTCCGGTTGTTGGTTTGTAAATACTTTTGGTACTCATAAAAAAAAAATCAAACTCTCAACTACTTATTTCAAAAAAAAAAATACTATTCACATTATCTTGAGTTGGTAATTAATAATTAATAATACATGCTCGGAACAATTCAATAAAGCCGCCTTCCTCACATAAGGGAATAATTTATATCACTAGTCAAAGTGTGGCAAGAATTTGAACATGACACAGGTTTTAATAAAATATTTAGTCACATGAGGTGGGAGGCAAAAGTTGCGACATCAATAATTAAAATATTCTTATTGTTTACTTAATTTATTTTAAGTCAAGGTTGGTGTTGCGTGCTCCACTATTGAATCAGCAAGTGCTATGACGTCTCCTGTACCTATAAAATGGATCGGAATCTCGATATCTCCATAGCCATATTCATCCAAAGAGGATTACTACAATAACATCCCAAGAAGAAGAAGAAGCAAACAATCAATGGCTTCCTCTCACTCCACCATGTATCACCAATACACCCAATCTCTTCCTTCTTTTCCTTCCTCAACTCACCATGTCTTATTTTCTCCTCCCACCTTTCATTTTCCTGGTAATCTAACCCTTCATCCCCTCTTTACCAATATATATATCTATACATTTATTGTTCTCTATGGAAGCTTATGTAATAATATTAATTGCTTTTGTTGCTATAGGGGCTGTGCAATTGAAGGCTAAAACCATTGTTTCAGAGAGAAACCCTGATTTCAGGGCAAAAAGCAGCAGTAATATATCAGAATCAGTAACTTCTCAAGTTTCACATCTGGAAGGTTTGACAATTCCAACATTGAAGGATTGGAATGGGATTAACGTTAAGGAGCAAGACGAAGAAGCTTTGGAGGTACTTTTAATCTTAACTAGACATAGATGGAGATCTTGGACTTTGCATAGAGTCCAAATTTAATATGTGTGTATATGTATATATAAATATATATAATAAGAGCCTTATTTCTCACAACTTGTGGAGAGTACTGGCTTCCTAAACTTAAAGTTTTTAATATATATATATATATATATAGACATGGGCTCATGCTTTGTATGAAATCTAAAAAGTAATTGTGAGAGGAGTTGTACAGCTCACAACTTGTGAAGGTGTGATTTTTTTGAATTTTTAATATTAATATATTGTAAGATATTAAAAACTAAATTGACCAATAAAATAAACTGATTGAAATACCGGTTAAAAATTTAATAGTTGGATCCTAGTTGAATTCTTTGATATAATTTTAATTATACATTAAGTATTTAAAAAATATAAAAAATAATAATAAAAATATGTAAAAAAATGATTTCAAATAAAAATAATAATAATAATTAAAAAATTAAAATGAGTAAATATAAGAAGTGAAAATATAATTTAAAAAAGTAAATAAATATTTTATAATTTAAAAAAATAAAGTAATTACGAAATATAAAATATCTATAATATATATAATTATATTATAATTCATAATTTTATACTATAGATACATTTTTTTTTGTCCATTTAAATATCATTCTTCATTTCTCAATACTTAATTAGGTATAAGTATATATATATATATATATATTGTTGTTTAAAAACATGATTTAAATTTAAAAGTTAAAAAACTAAAATGATTCAAGACCAAACTTGGTATTGTTCCTAGTCTTGGTTGAATCAACGTACGGGTTCGGTTTTTATTACTTATAGTCGGATAGCCATGTTCTTATAGTAAATAAAAATATAATCAATGTCATTTTGATTTGGAAAAGGGTGGCGCATTAAATGAGGAGATCAGGAAGAGAGTGGCAGCCATCAGATCGAACTTAGAATCTAGCGAAGGAGAGACGAGCATATCGCCATCGGCTTATCACACAGCATTGGTCGCTCTTGTTGAAGACGTCAACGGAAGTGGGGTCCCCCAGTTTCCAGCATCGCTTCAATGGATAATAGACAATCAGCTACCTGATGGTTCATGGGGTGATGCTGACATATTTTTGGCTTATGATAGACTTCTCTGCACCTTGGCTTCTGTTGTCGTTTTAACACACTACAATGTTCATCCGGACAAAGTTGAGAAAGGTAATACCTAATTATGACCCTTAATTAAGCTGTCAATTTTCAAAAACATTCTTTATTTATTCCGTTTACAAGTGGACCATTGACTTGCTGAATTTTTTATACACAAATTTGACTCGGCGCCATTTGAATTTTCCAAACAACCCATCTAGTACAAGACGGAACGTCATTAATTTATATCTATATTTAACTCTTACGTAACGCTTTTTCAAATTTGAATATTCTGCGCAATTATATTTTGAAATGACTCACTGCTCAATAGGATTTCTTTTTCTTGTATTTTGGTTTTCCAAATTTAAATATCCTGTGCAATTAATTCTTCGACTATTGGATTAATTCTTACATGATGATGATTGACGTAGGCTGAGTTATAATAATATTTAATTGCATGCATATAAAGTCTAGAGAATTTTATTGAAATCTGGTATGTACTGATTATTTTACAAATAGGGCTTAAATTCTTCAAAGAGAATGCAAGCACACTGGGAACGGAAAACATAGAGCATATGCCTTGTGGATTTGAAGTTATCCTGCCAACCCTTCTCCAATATACAAAGAGTTTGAACATGGATGTGCCTGATGATTTCCCTGGCCTTAAAGAAATATTGGCAAGGAGAGATGCCAAGCTCAAAAGGTACCTTAGTTACCAGTGTGATTCATTCTTTCAAGACTCTCGGCACCAAGGATGAGCACTACGGGAAAAAAACAATTGCAGTGTTTTTTTATTACTTTACCAGCGGTTTAAACCCTTCACTTGAATATTCAACTGGCGACTTGGGAAAAACCACACTTAAACTTCTGTCAAGAAACTTTAGTGGCGGTTAAGAAGAACCATGGATAAAGCTGAGGAACCGCTGTCAATGGCGGCAGTTTGACTAGCTATTACTTATATAATTATAATCTTTAGAATAACAACTTCTAATTTTAAATTAATTTATAAATAGGATACCAATGGAGGTGTTGCATAGTGTGCCGACAACATTGCTGTTTAGCTTGGAAGCAATTCCAGGGCTTCAATGGGAGAAGCTTGAGAAAGTGAGAAGCAAAGATGGGTCTTACTTGTTTTGTCCATCTTCCACTGCTTTTGCTTTCAATAAAAGCAAGGATCCAGAGTGTCTCCATTACTTAAACAATGTGGCCCAGTACTTCAGTGGCGGAGGTATGTCTCACTGTCACGTGCTAGCTTATGAATTGTATGTGATTAGGCAACATAAAGGAATTAAATATCACCTAATATTAAATTTTGGATGATTGTGACATCTTTTTTCCTCAAATTGCAGTCCCAGATTTTTGGCCCATAGAATTTTTCGAACTATCATGGATTGTTGATCGATTGGAGCGCTTGGGAATCGCAAGATATTTTCAACCAAACATTAAAAAGATCTTGGATTATGTTCACAGGTATAGTTCTCTCCTTCAACAAGTTTTCCCCCCGTCTTTTATCATAGAGTCGTTAGTATATATTCAGATAATTACTAACAGTGTCACTTTTTCAGTAATTGGAACGAGAGAGGCATTGGGTGGACAAGAGATTCAGACTTGCCAGATCTTGATGATACATCTATGGGATTTAGAATATTAAGATTGAACGGCTATGATGTTTCAGCTAGTAAGAACAAAATCATATCTTAATATTAATTCATATATATATATAGTTACCAATTTATGTCAATAAATCTATTTGATTAAATTTGAAGAAAAATACTGATGCATAAAATTTTGGTGTGATATTGGATAGATGTGTTTAAGACATTTGAGACGAATGGAGAGTTCGGCTGCTTGCCTGGGCAAACAGATGAGGGATCAACGGTGATGTTTAATTTCTACAGAGCTACCCAACTTCAATTCCCAGGAGAGACAATTCTTGATCAAGGCAGGAACTTTACCACCAATTTCTTGTCTGAGAAACGTGCTGCAAATCAGATTCTTGATAAATGGATCATAGCCAAAGATCTACCTGGCGAGGTATATATATACTTTATTAATCTTTATTTTAAGATATAGCAGCCTTAATTAGTCAAGTTAATTGTTCAATCAAGTTTTCTAAGCCGGCAATAATGACAGGTGGGTTATGCATTGGATTTCCCATGGTATAAAAGCTTGCCTCGTGTGGAGACTAGATTTTACTTGGAACAATATGGTGGTGCAGATGATGTCTGGATTTCAAAGACCCTCTATAGGTAACTTCGTTTCCAAGTGTTCTATCCCAAGTTCATTAATGTATTTTAAAAATTTTGAATTGAAAAGATGGTTTTCTTCTTGTGTAGGCTGCACAAAGTCAGCAATAACGATAATCTTGAACTCGGAAAATTAGACTATAACAAATGTCAAGCCTTGCATCTCACAGAATGGAAGAGAATTCAAGAGTAAGAAGAGCTTAATCTCTTTTCCTTCCTTCCTTCACTTCATAAAATCAGTACTCTATATATATATGTTGACAAGTTATGATGGACATTTTATAGGTGGCACTCAGAGTGTGGACTAGAAAGGTTCGGATTAAGCAAAGAAATGCTTCTTTTGGGTTACTTCTTGGCCTCAGCCAACATCTTTGAGCCTGAGAGATCTCAAGAACGGCTTGCATGGGTCAAGACTTCTGCTCTTATTCAGACACTCACATCCACCTATCTTGATGAAGATCAAAGGAAAGCCTTTGTTCATGAATTCAACAACAGCAGCACCTCCTTATATGAACGGTAATTACATAACTCAAGCCCCATAATTACACTTTATCATATATACATTCATTCCACTTGTATTATTTTGTGGATTTTAATTGAAGCTGTTAAATTATGTATGTTGCAGATGGCTGAACAAAAACAGGAGCAGGGAGGGGCTGCTGGGGACTTTACTAGAAACTTTGCATTACTTCTCTCAGAGCTCACCTGCTACTTTCGATGTTCTTCATGATGCAGTAAGTCTGTCTTTCAAAACTACATATCATTCATGAATTTTTCTTCAAAACCCAAAATTCAGTAACTTCATTTGGCATTATTTTGATGTTTGTTCTCCACGATTGCAGTGGAAAAAGTGGCTATTGGGATGGCAAAAGGAAGGAGATAAGTGGGAAGGGGAAGCAGAGCTGCTGGTGAAGATGATAAATGTGAATGGTGGCTATCAAATTTCTAGTGAGTTAGAAGTCAATCCTCACTACCAAAGACTCGTCCAATTCTCCAATCAACTCTGCCATCAACTACGTTCTATCCATAGCAACAAGGTAATAACTCAGCAACTTCAATAAGTATAATCAATGATGAGATCATTTTATCTTCTAAATAGTAATGCATGCTAAAATTCACTTATCTAATATGAAATTATCAGGTAAACAATAATAATGGAAGCTACAACGGCAACACAAGCGGCATCGCCGACCCTGAACTAAGGCTGAAAATGCAAGAGCTGGTGCAATTGGTGCTGTCTTCTAATGGCTTGGATCTCAACATGAAGAAGACATTCCTCACAGTGACAAAGAGCTTTTACTATGCAGCTCACACTGATCCCCACACTATCAACTCTCACATCCAAAAAGTTCTCTTTGAGAGAGTCATGTAATAATATATGTGTTCCAAATAATTGGTCAATATATTTTCTCATGAGAAACACACAATAATCCCTCTGTGAATTGTAATTTTACTTATGTCGTCTGAAAATTAAAACAATTGTTTCAGATTGGTTAATTTTTGTCCACATTAAAAATATAACAAGATTGTGCCCTGTACTTTTTTTATTATGCATTTCTTCTACTTTTTAGTGCCTTAAGGATTTGAAGTACTTAGATTCAATCTCATTTCTTCTTTGCGTTCCTAAATCGGTCTTCCTCGATAGTCAAAAGAAGCATTTCTTACACACTTTCTCTGTTCTCCTTGCATGGAACAAAATGCTTACTCTGTTTTGGGCCTGTTGAACAGAGCATTAACGGTTCGTTTTGGACTCTAAGTCAACAAATTTATATACAAGACACTTCATATTACACAACCCAACAGATCATAGTTTTCAAACGAAGTTCTTCACAACTAAGCATAGATTTTTCTCCTTATCACCGTAATTAGTGGAACCTTCCTGCTCAGATATGTTCTTCACAACTGCAAATCAAATATCTCCTCTTTCCTCATAGTTTTGAATGTTTGGACCCTATTTGCTGATAAAACCTCCAAAGTGCTAATATCAGTCTTATTGTAGGCTAGCTAATAACATCGCAGAGGCTGGAAGCTAGGGTGGGTCTACTAGCAAGGATTAATGTAGGCTAGCTAATAATCTCCATGGCTATTTCTGGGGAAGAGACAACGACTTGGGACCATTGTCCTAGTTGAAGGTGGATGAAGGGCCTATGCTTCTTTGTCAAGGGCTTGGGGGAGTGATGGGCGGTGGAGAATAGAGAGTCCCTTATTTATTTGAAAGATAAAGGATACGTGTGTTTGTGAATCTTTAAATAAAGTTGTTTAGAATGACAGGCAAGTCCAAACGTGTGTGTGTGTGTGTAAATCTTTAAATAAAGTTATTTAGAATGACAGGCAAGTCCAAATATATATAGTACATATTAAAAATCTAATATGATATTTAAAGATAAATATGTTTAATATTTTATAGGACGAAAATATAATACCTCTTTATTAAAATATTTGTTATTATGTTTTTAACTGTTTAAAAATATTTTTTTACATCGATTTATTAAAGAATAGTAAAATATTCAATTTTAATTTCCTTATTTTGTAAAAACTATTTATTAACAATGTGATTTATTTAAAAAATTAAATATATATTATTTTGGGGAAATCAGTATTTGAGACCAAAATCAACAATTTATTAAAATTTAAAACATGAACTTAATTAAATTAGAAAAAAAAAGACCAATAACCCTAAAATGTAAATAATTCCATTGTCAAATTACTAAAACACTATTAGGATCTCTTCCCTAAAATGTAAATAATTCCATGGTGCCACTTGATAGGCCAAAAGCCTAAAACGCTTTCAATTTTGGTAAGCATTAAGAGTATCTTCTAGTCGATAACCGAAAATTAATCTTTTAAAAGTTATTAAAGTGATTTTTTATCTTTTATAACAAGACATTTTTCATATACATTTAAACTTAAAATAATATATTTAAGAAACCCAACTATTTACTAATTATATTAAGACAATGCTTTTTTAATTGATGGAAGACCTCCTTCGCCGGTGTTAATTGATGGAAGACTTCCTTTGTTGGTGTTAAAAGCTCTCAGCAAATGGACCAAAAAGGATTGAGTGCTGACAACTTGCCATTCAAGTCGGCTAAAATATTGAAGACCTTTCTACCAAAACAAAAAAAATATTGAAGACCTTGCTTTACTTGAATGCTGACAACTTGCCATCGATAGTAAGGTTGATTTTTGCTCCGTTTGTAAAAGTCTCGGATAATATTCCTCAAGAACAAAGACTACGTATGTCTCTCACTCTTACGTCTCTTCTTAGCCCACTTTAGACATTAGTCTAACTGTAGTACAACACGAATAACAATCAAAGCAAATTCCAATTTTGTTTTTTAATATGTCACATGCTTTCATGTTTGAAAGTTCAAAATCACTTACATTTTATATTCCACTTCTTTAATTAGTCAGTAAAATATTCTTCCATTTTGACCATCAAATTTCCAACAAAATAGTTATGTATGTGTAATATGTTACCTTTATACCATATTTCTCATATATTAGATCTTATTTAATATCCATTTGAATCATGTTAGAGGCTTGAATCACTTGAAGGACCAAGACAGAAAAATTTTAATTTTTGGATTATTGTTCATTTGGTCACCTTGTTTTTTAGATTAAATTTTGAAAATTCATAACTAATTTTGGAAAAATTATATAGAGGTGATTCAAGTCTCTAAAAATAGTTCAAAATATTCTTTACATGAGAAAAATATGCAATAGAATTTTGAATGTGATAATTTATACAATATTTAGAACAACATTTTCTATTCATTTGATAATTTTACAACTTTCCAATTAATTTCTTGACTTTAACTTTAAAAATTTATAACTATTTTCACGCTTAACCAATTTAAGTGTTTTTTAACTTCATGAAAATTTTAACATAGTTACTTTCCAAGCATATAAATTAATCAAACATCATGCCATGTTTTGCACCGACTTGCTCTGTGTTATTCTCAGCATACCAAAATGTACAGTTTTGGATAACATTTATCAAAACTCACTTCATAACATATTTTCATTATCATAACTTGTCTACAATCCATACCTAATATCATAAGGTACTTAAAGGAACAAAATTACATAAAGGTACAACTTTAAAAGTTCATACATAGTTTTGCATAATAACACAAAATAACATTTCATAATTTCCAATAATACTCTAAGCATCACTATCCTCTTCCTAGGCTTTTGTTTTCCTTTGATCCTTGCCATGACTTAGTCCTAGCATTTTAGTGTTTGGGATGGTGAGATTATTGAAATCTCAATAGCAAATACATTTCAGACACTTATATCATCAAGCATATCATAAGAACATCATTTAAATCATACTATAACATATAATACTATATTGTCAATAAAAATTTTGATAGAGTTTTCTCTTAGAAAACAGAAATTCTAAGTAAAGCCCTCACATTAGAAATAGTCAAAACTAGTCACCAATGATCAAAACATCAATATTGGAAGTCATAGGACATCATAAAACATATCAAGATAACATAATGTAAGAAATGTGAATTTGCTACCTTTGTGAAATCTTTTACCTTTTCACTTGATTCCAACCTTTTCAATAGCTTTATTGAGCCTCCTCAAACCCTAATACATCATCAAACATTTACTAAATCATCTATTTCTATAAGCCACTTCATAAAGAACCATTTAAACCCTAAAATTTCATATTTTTTTATCTTTGCATTTCTTTTAAAAACCTAACTTGGTCTTAGCTAATTCAAGTATGAGGAATTCATTTTTACGGTTGGATTCTTAAAATTTCAACTCCTTCCCCACATTACCTATGACCAAAATTAACATACAAAAGGCAAAGGGAGGAATTTCCTAGCAACTTGTTACTTATAAAATCATGTTTTCTTACAACTTTTCCATGCTTTCTCATAATTTCTATACATGTATCTATTTATGGTCATAGCAAAAGAAAAATAATACAGAATTGTCTTCTCCTCATATTAAGTTATAGTTTAGAATTAGATGAAGTCATACAATCCCTTAGTATAAAGACTTTCAACTCTTTATTTGATTCAAGCATTACCTTAGCTACAGGTAAAAAAAAAATTACCTTAACTTAAAGTACTCTCTCTATCTCATTTTATTTGTTGTTTTAGAAAATTTTAAATGTCTCAACTTATCTATAATTTTACATTACTAATGAAGTATTAATTATATATTTTACTATCTTACCCTTTATTAAAAATAATAATATGTAGAGTACAAGTTATTTTTAGTATTTACTTCAAGGATATTTTGATAAAATATTATTAAATTTTACTATAATTTAGATTATTTAATAATTTTATTGATTTATGTGCAAAATTTTAAAATGACAAATAAAATAGGACTCAGGAGTGCATACTTGCCAATTTGTATAAAGTCTAAATAATTTTAACCTTCAAAATAAAATTCAAATTATATTGTAAAGTTTTCCTGTATCTTACACATAAACAATTGGAAGTCAATTTATTGCAATTTAATGAAATATTAAAAATTTGACTCTCGAAGATATTTATTAAAATTATTCCAAATTCTAATAAATATTGATTAATCGTTTGACTTTTTATTTGAAAAGATTTGAATTGCAATAAAAATTTTGATTCAAAAATATTTGCGAAATTTAAATTAGTTATCCAAAATTTTCCAATATTTTCTTCATAGATGATGAATTGATGATTCACTCTTATTTTTTGTCTAAATATTAAATTATCTTTAATTATTAATTATTAATTGTTGTCAATTAATTAATTTGAAAAAGAGAGTTTAAGTAAAATATTAATAAGCTTGTCATAAAAAATGTGTGAATTTAGTTCAAAAATTAGTAAATAAATTTGTACTTTTAAATGTCGAAACTATAATAAAGTTAGTTGATCCACTTACTTTTTCCCATTTTTAATATATCTCACTTTTAACTATCTCACTTACTAAATAAAGAAATTAAAAGTTAGTTAATTAGATCATTAAAATTGTAAAAAAAAAAAATCAAGTACTTTACACAATTACCCTTATTAATTACATTAAGTATAACAACCCTCATTACACTATCTTGAATTTAGTCTCAAGCTAATAAGAAGTTGTCTTGTGTTTTGTGCAGCATCAGAGGATTGAAGACCAGAGAAAGGATCCAAATCTGAAAATTGAGACAGAGAAGGATCACATCACGATGAGGTGCAGGGTTGCCGCAGCGAGACACTAGTGGAAGCTCAAAAATTTTTTGGGTTGAGAGCACTTACACCGTGATGAGCTTACTGGTGTCGTGACGAGAGTCACAAAATTTGTTTAAAATAAAAGCATATCAAACGAACGAAGCAAAAAGAAACGAAGGGAGAAATGAAGAGCAGTGCTAGGGTTTGAGAAATTCAACCTTTAGGAGTGATTTCTGGCCTCTTAGAGCTTCAATCTTTGTTGGTAATTGATTCTTGATTTCCCTCCTCTATTTTCTCTTTAGTTTCTAGATGGATTTTTAGATATATGCTTGGGTTTTCAGTTTTGGTCAAAATCTACTAATTAAAATGGATGTAATAGGATCAAAGAGGTGTTATTTAGTGTAAATGAAGCTTGGGTATAAGTTTTAGAGGGAGTATGTATGATTTATACCTAACCCTAGTTTGTTTTTGGTTGAGGAGGTTGAGAATTCGAGAGGTATAAGGATGATTATGATATGGATGGTTAATTAGGGTTTGTTAGTGTGTAGTTATGTTGTTGGAACCTTGTGTTAAGCATAATTGATTGAATTATGGATTTTGGATAATTATGCTATATGTTAATTAAAGATAATATGGTATTTAGTGGTTGTTTAGTTGATTGGAGAAGTTCAAGTTGTATGTTGCAATCCAAAAGCTTGTGAAAATTGTGTGTGTGGTATCGATAATTTAATGTAACTAGGTGTTTGTGATTTATATGTTATATGTTGATATATATATATATATATTTGTATATATACATGTTCCTGTTCATACCACGATATTGGTTATGTCTATGTATGGTTTTTCTACATATCGTGGTATGTGCACAGCTAATTGAGATAGGATGATTGTATATGAGGTGTATGTGTAATTTGTAGCATCTCCATACCAGTGTATGCTAACATGTCCATGATGATGATTATGATGATATATATATTTAGAGGCATGTAGGCATGACATTGACATCATCACCATTTGATACATATTGTGAGATGGATGTTGAGGTGATAATTAGATGGGATATGACGATGATATGATAAAAGATCCCTGCTACTAAATCATCTCTTGCAGTTAGGAGAGCTAGGTGACAGTGGATAAGATGATATGATGAAATATCCTTGTTACTAAATCCTCTCCTATGGCCAGGAGAGTGAGATGACAGTGGATTTGGAGATACACCTTCCTTAAATCATCACCAATTCGGGGTGGTTCAGGGAAAGGAGAGCCACAGTTTAAGCACTAGTGTAACCTTTAGCTGAGTTGCATTAGTGTGAGATGAGTTTAGTAATGTCTTGAAATCAGTCTTCATTGACTGTTAGAAGGGAATCATCTATTTGAAATGTCTTGTGATGACATCAGCTCATGGTTCTAGTTGTGTACAAGGGAAAGCATACATACCATTTCATTTGCACTTCATTGCACCATATGCATGATTGTATGGATTATCAGTATATGATGCATGTGGTTGTGTTCCCGGTTACTGAGACTTTGTCTCATAATCCCTCCCATAATTAACATTTCAGGTGAAGCCTCTGGTACTAGTCCAAAGAAGACAAGAGAGTTGTAGCCTCTCTGACTTTGGGAATCTTCAAGTCAACGATGGTGTATAATTGTCTATGTTATGTATTTTGCCAAGTAGGATATCTTGTTTGTATTTATATGAGAAAAATTATATTAAGATGATGATGGATGTATGATGCTGATGATTATGAATGTTGCGTGATGATATGGATAATTGTAATGATGATATTGGTGAATAGAGGTGGGAATTCAGGCTAACTTAGCCCATATGGTCCAGCCTATCACGGGCTAGGCCTAATATGGGCTGGGCCCAAAATCCCATTTATAAGATGGGTTGTATTTTTTTAAGTCCAACACATATTCAATGAGCTACGAGTTAGCCCGTGAGCCCATACTTTTTTTTAATTTTTGTAATTTTTAATCTAATTTAACATTTACAAAATAATATAAACTTTTTTTCACATATATAATTATTTAAATTAAGACAACTAAAACTAACTATATATTAATTATCAATATTATCATTCATCATCACTATTAAAATTATTAACCAAGTAAAATATTTAAAAATTACAAAAAAAGGGCTAAACGGGTCAGCCAGTGGCTTATGCAGGCCGGCCCATTTTTTATTAGGCCAAATAGGCTCAGGCTTAAAAGCCCATTTCTTATGAATGCTTCCAAATTTTTAGCTCAACCCATTATTTTCTTCTAGTTAAATGGGCTAACCCATTGTGCTTGACCCATATTCCCAGCTCTAAATAGTGAATGGTCATATGTGTGAGCCCAAAAGTGATTTTGGGCCTTGTATGTATGCTTTGGGCATGTAGCCCATTGTGGGATTTTAGGGTTCAAGGGAGTCAAATCTCAGAGGAGTGGTTCCTCTGAGATGAAACTTTTTTGGACAAATTAGTTGAGTTAAATAGAACCTGTGTTGATGGTCCATAGTTGTTAATTTGCCATTGGTGGCAATTGGAGTGCTTAAATTGTGAGTTTTGACAAAAAAGTGACATGGATGTCCTAAATTTCCATACAGAGCTGAAATTGAGTGAAACCAGTATTTATGGGTAGATTTAGGACAAGATTGAGCTATAGGAATTGGAATCAAACCAATCGAAAGTCGAAGTATAAAGTTGTGTGCTTAGAAGTTCACTCCAAAAACTTGAAATTTGCTAATATGGTATCAATAAGAGGCGTTGTGGTGCTAGTCACCTCTGTCCCAAAAATTTTTCAACTAGAGAGCTTCTGCATCGCAGAGGCACTGTTAGGCCATGGTGCTGCACTCTTATTTTTTTTTTTCTAGTTTGGTTAAGCCCAGTTTTCAAAGTTTTTAGTGGAGTATGAAGTTGTGTTATTGTAAGGTGTTACATTAAGTTGACCATTTATTTCTCCGTCAAACTGTTACCTTTTAATTGTTGATCATGAGTATAAATGGGAAAAAATAATTACAAAAAGAAAATGCCCAATAAAAAACATGCCAAGACCCCAACCTATTATATGTCCTAGGTTGACTCAAATGGATTGGCTCGTGGTGCCTCTTGTGCAACATTATCTATTATTCCCTCCAGTCCTAAGTGTAGGCCCTTTTACCCTAATTTTAAATATAGAAATCTTTACAGTATATATAATAGTATTTATTATACATTTCCAAAAGATGTTCATGTTTAATGTGTCTCAGAGAGAGAGAAAGAGATTGAATAAGAGTAATTTTGAAAAAAATATTGTAATTTTTGAAAAAATCAAAATAGTTAACTAAATTTAATTCTCATTCTTATTTTGTATGATTTGATTAAAAGGGTCTTATATTAAGAATTGGAGGGAGAATAACAATTAATGACTGAACAATCAAATAAGCTTGATAATTACCTTATCATATATGGTACATTGAGTCTTCATTTATTGTCAAACATATGTAGGATTAAGAATATACCACACTTCCTTCCTGGAACAACATTGAAGTTATATCACAAAACACAACTTTTATAAATAATTTAAGTTTAATAAAAATAGTAAAAATACTTTAAAAATTATGTTTTTCATTCAATATCAAATAATAAATTTTACTAAATCTATATTTTCTTATATTAGGTTGACTTTTTCAATTAGTGACTTGTGAATTTTCTTATAATAGGTTGACTACTTTAATTCATGACCTACAATAGATTGACTCGTTTTAAGTCATTTAATTAGTAATTCATAATAGATTAACTTGTTTAACACATTTAATATAATATGACTTATTCAACATATTACAACAACTTTATTGTTAATCCATTAATAATTTTATTAACAACCTTTTTATACAATCATCTGGTATCTAGTATTGTATCATGGAAGTACACCAACAACAGCTTTGTCACCACTAGAATCCCCCTGAGTTCGCTCATCATCATCTTCCTACCTATCAAGCACAACTTTTCCAACTTCATCCCTGTTGATTATGTCATCAAAATTTACATTGATAATATTGTAAAATCAATCGACACTAAAAGTAATGTGATCGAAAAATAGATTCTTATCATATGATAAAAAATTACATCATGAAATACAAGGATTGCTAGAAAGAGAAATACAATATATTTATATATATATATATATAGAGAAAGAGAGAGAGAAATACAATATATATATATGATCAGGATCCTGCAAGTATACATGGTCGATCGCAGTAATAAAAAGTCTTCGGAGTATTCCAGAGGTCGAACCCAAGGGAGGTAGTAGATTTATCAACCCAAACTTTTAATCCCAAAAGCAAGTGATAATCAAATTGAGAATTCAAATTTAAAAGGAAAGAAATAGAAAACAGAATGAAGTCTGAGTTTGATTCAGTTCTAGAAGTGTTAAGGGATCATGATTCACCTTATGAGATAATTAGATTTTATTTCTTAGTTAGACTCTCCATAATTATAGTGATTGTTGTTTTTAAAGCGTTCTAATTACCTTCCGGTTAATTAGTCCTTATTTAATTAGGATTCAATTTGCTCTTGTGCAACTAAATTTTCTAATTAAACCTTGAAAACTACAATATATATCACCATGAATTCCTAATTTTATTTTTAAATTAATTATTCATGTTTATCTCTCTAAATCTAGGTTCACTCTTCACCTCTCAGTTCATCAAGTTTATTCATTAATTAGATTCTATGGTGATCAAGTATAAAATTCACATAAACGAACAAAAGAGATAAATATAACAAAAATATAAATTAAATATAACTTAAAGAACAAATCAACAGAGTCTTAACTAGAGAAAACAAATCAAATTCATCCCAATCAGACTACATCCTTATCCCTGACTGGAAAATTTAACTACTCATAGAAATAAAAGTCAAATCAGAACTAAAATCCTAAATCATAATAAGAATAATAAGAAAACAGAGTTATAGTAGAAGAGAATGAATCTATCTCTAATACTCCCTAGATTTCCTTACTCTTTTTCTATAAGAGGCTTTTAGTTACTCCCAGAAGCATGTAGAACCGTGTTTTCTGACTTTTGAATGCATTTTTGAATCTGCTTTTATGTTTTTATCATGTTTCCTTATATAGAAAAAATTTAAAAGCCCATAAAAGTTCAAAATATTACAAAAACATGTTTTTATTGACCAATTTTGCTTGACCCAACATCGGGTGTAACATTCGGCAACTTCTTTGGGATTGACAACTGTCCCCACAAACTAATACAAGCCTTTTTTGTGTGCTTTGTTCTCATTCACACACCTCCTTCCTAGGAGGTCACTCATCCCAGAATTGCTCCAGGTTAAGCACGCTTAACTGAGGAGTTCTTAAGGAATAGGCTACCAAAAAGGTAGATGCACCTTGTTGATATAGGTAATGCCTATCAATTCCTTTAAGTTATCATTAATCGTATAGTCCCATACCTATACAGTTTCTGGATCCCTCTCATTCTGATATGCATTCGATTTATTCATATGTCCCTCCCCACTTAGAGGCTTGCCAGGAGCCGCTCCTTGTCCATGCCTCATCATTTTTTATCTCACACCCCCTTTCTTGCATCGGCGATCACTCCTCGCCCTCATCAGCGCCCAGATGTCACACCGGGTGATCATAAAATCAATTAATACGGCGCCATATGCTTCTAAAATGCAAAAAAACGTGAAAATTTGCGTTGACCTAGCGCCGGATGGGTTTGACCCGTTGCCGGGTGGATGCCTGACGCATATTCCTCCTTCGTTCAGCTTTAGAAAATTAACAGCTCGTGTTGATACTTTGAGTTTGATTTTCACCATGATAATGTTGGAATTTGGGAAAACTCAAAGCATGCAAGTTGTAGATATATGTCTTAGCTTTCCAACGCATCTTAAAATATCGAAGAGTGTCAAACTTTTTAACATGAACGATTTGTAATGTTTTTGCTCAAAATACTTCCAAATGAGCCTATAACGTTATGAAATATAAAAATATGTCAAATCATGCTAAAATATAACAATGTAAACATATTTAGATATAATTTAGAGTTTAAATGTGGGTATTTTATATATATAAAATAAACACATCAATATATATAAAATTCAAGTGATTGAATCAACTAATGAAGATAGAAAATAATAAAGTATAAAATGACAAATACCTAGAAGAATATTAGAAAGGATATTGTATAGCAGCTATTTTGATTTTGGGTGGCGAGCATTGGGTTTAGAACTGAGAATGTGTTTCAAGCCTGTCAAATAGACCCGTTTATTTTGCTTACAAGAGATAGTTGAGCATAAAAAAATGCAATCCCAAATAATAAAAAGAGCCTAATGGCCTGGTCCTAAAACCTGGTTTAAAAACGGGCTGGCACTTTTTTATTTTACTTTTTCAAAGTTTAAGTGTTGAATCCACCTAACAGTAACACCCACCCTATCCCACAGCTCCACCCCCACTTTCTTTCTATTCTTATGGAGGCCGACGCACCTGCACTTTCTTCATTTCATTTCTTTTCTTTCATTAACCCCACTCCACGACTTCACACCCAATCCTAATGGCCTAATCAGTCTCTCAGTCTCTCTTCTAGTCTTCTACAAACTCCACCGCTGTACCTTGTCTCTTAGTCTGTCTTCTTCGAGCTCCACCATAGATTAGTCTCTCTTCTTCAAGCCCCACCAAGGCACCACCCAAACCCACTTGAATTTAAATCATGAAAACTTGTTTTGGTTGCAATTAGTGAATTGATAATGATTATTAGAATTGTTTGATTTTCAATTATATGGTGAACGTAACCGTGAATTTCAATTATATGGTGAAGAAAATTTTGGTAGCAATTCTCCCATGATGAAAGTTGGAAAGAAAACTAGTAAAAAATACATAATATTTAGCCATACTAATTCAACAAACAACTTGCAACTTGAAAATATTTAGATTACAACTTTGATATGTTAAAAGAAAAATATGAATTAAAAAAGCGAGCCAACGCGGTGTTAGCTCATCTAGGAAGGTTTGGGTCTTAGACAAAGTGACTTGTTCAAATAAAAGGGCCCTGGCCAGCCCATTTGAGATTATTAACCTTTATTTCAGTTTTAATTGGGTTTTATAGTGGAAAAACAATTCTTTTTTTAATATATAACAAAATATAGGACATATTTTTAGAAAATTAAGATTTTAAAATGTAAGTCATTTTTTGAAAATTAGAAAGCATTTAATATTTTTTTACCCCTATTTAATGAAGATAATTTTGGAAAGTTATGGATTTTTTTTTTAAAATTGAAGTTTGAAATTAATTCTAACTACTTTACTTGATTTGTGTGATGTAAATAAATATGACTCATAATTTGAAATGAAGGGAGTAATTTAATTTTCATTTATTGCACCTTAATTATAAAACAATTGAAATTAGCTATTAAAAAAATGCGTTACATTCGACACATCACGTAATAAAAAAAAATTTAAGTGCATTGATTATGATTGAGATGAAATGGTATCAAATCAATGCCTATTTTAAGATTTAAAAATATTAAGAGCCTATAAAATAAAAAATCTTGCCGGAAAAATAAAATAATAAAAATTTCTGTTGAAAAAAATAAAATATAAAATTTGAGTTGGTATTCAAACCGTTATTTATTGTCAAGCAAAGTAAAAAAAAATAGACAAAAAATTATAGTTATCTGTATTAAGTTTCTTGTAAAATCAAATGATAAATAATTTGAAATTTACAAACATCAAATTAGTTTTTTTTCCTTTGGTAAAAAATAGTTTTTCTCCCTTTTTGCCAAAGTCATTATATTAGTTTGGAAACCGTAAAACTTTCAATGCAAATTTAAAATCAAATTTCAAATTTTTGCCACAAATATCCACGAAGCCATTCCTTTAAAAAAAAAATGAAGGCATAAGGCATGGGTTGATCAATAGAATTTACTTTACAACTGACAATTGATAATTATTTATTAATATTAATTATTGCTTCCTAACCTAAACCAAATTGAACAAAATAATTAGCCTATTTAATGGAGCTTCTTTAATTTATTCGAAAATGTTTTTCCTTTTATGTTTTGAGATACTTCATTAATTTAGCTACTTTAATGCAAATTTGAAACAGCATTGGTAAATTAAGTTAGAAAACATTAGTATATTGATGTAAAATGCTCACTTCACTCATAATATATACTTCCTCTAATTTCAAATATAAGTTACTTCTAATTACCTCACATGTATTAAGAAAAATTATTAAATATTAAACGTATCTCAAATTTTATTTCTTTTCCAGATTTATTTTAATTAAATACTATATTTTTCCGATTATAAATTGTGTTGCTTTTTCAACATATTTAATGAGAGATATTTAGGGAAAAACTTATTAAATTACTCAGACATGATTTATATTTTGAATCATAAAATATTTTCTCATTGATTTATATTTGAGATTGGAGGGAATATATATATATATATATATATAAGCCACCTTTTGAAATGATGTTTTGTTTTAAAATATACTCTCTTAGTTTCAAAATATAAGTTCTTTTGCAGAAGTGTTTTTTGGTCAAAAATATAAGTCTCATTTGGTAATTTCTATAGCATTAAATGTTATTTTTCCTCTTTTACCCTTATCTATAATTAAATATAAGAGAGATAGTAAACTTTAAATATAATATATTAAATGGGGGTATTATGAAAAAATAATATATTTATTTGATAGATTTAATGAGTGAAAATAACTTTTTTGATTCCTGTGCAATAACCTAAATAAGATTTATATTTTGGACCAAGAGTAAGTCATTTTAGGAGATAAATGGTCAATTCTATGCAATTAATAAATAAAATGTAAATTTTTAAAAATTTTAGATAATTTTAATGATTTAAGTAATTTTTAACTTATTTTCTTAATTTGTGAGGTATTTAAATGTGACTTAAATATGTTTCATTCTTAAATTTTAATTTAAAATTATTTAATTACTATTAAATTATTTTCTACATAATTACGTCTTCATATTTGTTACAAAAATATTTACGAAACACGAAAGCAAATGTTTTGGAATTCAAAGATCATTATCCAATGTATAGTAAATTGAAAAAATAAATGTGAGCTCCACAACCTCGGTCCCACCAACTCTTCTTGAGCTGCAATCTTTTTATATATAAACGCGTCACTACTTTACTTAGGTAATCGAAACACTACGTTGATGATTTATGATTTGCTAATGCGTCCTTGGGGAGTCGGATTTAGTGACATGAATAGAGATGCCACTAAGCTGGCAAATAGACAGGTAATTAATATTAATAAATATTTTAATTCTGAGAATAATTTTAATTAATGACATAAAATGGAGTCTCAAATTTTATGAGTACATATTGATTTATATTTGGAAACTTTTGTAACAATAATATCAAATTATTTAATAAATGGCACATATATACCCTTCAATGTTAAAAATGAACTTTTTAATAATTGGCATGAAAAAAATTACTGCTACGCGTTCTGCATTTAAATGTACAATCAAGTTGTGTCACTATTCAAAAAATAATCACTGTGTTGCTTCCTTCAGTACTTGGCACGAAATCTGCTCCATAATTCCCATCACTATCCGTTACCAAGACATAAGGCATTTCAGCAGGTTATAATCAAATTTCAGTTTCAATATGATGACCACCAAAAAAAAAAAAAAACTGAACAGGTTGAATGCGCAACTCCATCATCAAATAAATATCAACATCTTTTTGGTATTAAAATATCTAACAAAGTTTATATTAAACTCACTTTATTCATATCAACGAAGCCAATCAACTTTTCAGAAAAGTAGGACTACTTTGGTTCTCAATTTGACTCACTTTGTTTATATTATGCTGGCTGTATTAATTTCAAAAACTTGTTTGTTGGGAAGCTTTGTTCGAGGTGAATGCAGATGAGTATGAAACTCGAAGGAAACCATGAATTGAGACGTGCACATAGCTGCTGAAACTTTTTATAGCCTTGATTTTGAGGGAGACCCTGTTGATAGATTCTTCTATCATTACGTGTTGTTGGAGCTGAGACTTAATGTGTCCAGTCTTGCTTGCCATAGTTTTTTTTTAGTAGAATTATATGGTTTGAATAAATTATTACTTGCAGCATGAGAAATTGATGGTTTCTGAATGCTGAAGTCCTCATTTGAACATCGAAGCTTCTGAAATGGACCTGGGAATTCTGTAAAACAAAGGGGAGAGCTTATGTGACATATGGTTGAATTTATATATTAACCAAAACTTCCACCGGATTTGTTTAAGTTATATACATATTTTTTAGTTCTTCATGTTGTTTCACGTCTTTCATGAAACCCTGCATACTTTCTATGGGTCGTTTATGTTATGGGTTTCCTTCACCCAGTTCCATAGTTTAAAGGAACCCCCCATATTTATCTCCATACTTGGGTGAGCACAGGCTCAAAAGCTTGTGCCGAGCTTTCTTCAACAATTGCTTCACCTGCAGTTAGGCAACAACCATCTTTATCAGCACATAAATACCATATACAAAATGTTTCATTACAGGAGCAATGTGGTAAATGAGTCATCTACCTGTGCTTTGACTGTATCTGGCAGCTGCCTTTCTCTTTAGTTGTCTATTGAAAGCCTTAGCTGCACTGCAGACATTTACAGGCCTTTCCCAACCTCCTCCAAATACACCGTACCCTTCTTTTGGTCGAGGCTGTATTAGAAACTCTAGCGCTGCCAACTTTTCTGTCTCCACCAAGTGGATGCAGTTCATTGGGCATGACTCAACTGAAACCAAAAATTTTCTTGTGTGTAATTTTATATTTTGCATAATTAACTGTGGTTATGTATCCTTTACAAATTGAGTCTAGCAAAAAATTGTTCAATATTACATAAAATATACCGGAGTTGAAGTTAGTTTTTATGAGAGTTGTCATACCTCAATATTGTGGTCATTATCTCCGTATTGAACTTTAGCCCATGCGGATCGAAGAGCCTCATCCATGGTGAATGTATTGCCAGCAAAATAGTATGATATCATATAGCATTTAGGGCTCATTTGATTCATAGAATCATTGGGAATGGATTGGAATGGAATGGAATAGAAACTTGTAAGCCAAAATTTGTTTGGTTCACCATAGGAAAAACATAGGTAACAACTTGAATTTGTTTGGTTGGATATAAGAAAAGAATGGAATGGAATGTAAATAATGTGCAAAAAGTCAAAATTATCCCTAAGTAAAAATTTAGCCTAACATCAATTGCTCTAATACTGTGTTCGTAACGTGACCTCTATTTTTTTATTTTTATTTTTCTAGTTACAAACGGATGACCTCTTTTTTTTTTCAGATAATAATATCATATTTTAAGTTTTTACATATTTTTATTTTTATTAAATAAAAAATATCTAAGTATAAATTGTAATATAAAAAGTAGAAGGAAAACTTACGTATATTTCAATTCTATTTTTTATTTTAAATTTTTTAAATTAATATTTTTAGAAAAAAAATCATATGGAAAAATTATACTAAATAACTTTATTCTCAAAAAATTATTTGATAAAAATTTCTAAAAATCCGTGAAATTTATTCTCAAGCTGCCCATGTATATATCCAAGTGAAATATAAAAATATTCTAAAGTGATATTTATATTATAAGCATCCCTGTCAAGCAGCAAATGAAAACCCCTCCTTGTTTCATGAAGAATAATAGCATATATATTATTCAACATCACACACAAGAATCATTTCAGATATTTTTTGTAGAAAGCTCAAGAGAAAGTTGGTCATCAGAGACAAACGAAGCTGCTCTCTCCAATATTAACATGCATCGCGCATATATATGTCTACAAAAAGATGGTGAAAATAGGTTGTGTTGTGACACAGTGGAAGCTTGAATGTGCTATTCTCTATGTGGTCCACTCATAATTTTATGTATAAGACATTTCTGCCCAGTAAATTCGATTCTAGAGAGAGCTTCCGTCTGGCTCTTTTCTGGGAGCAGCCAGTGGCTCCATTGCAGAATGGAAATTCCTATAAGAGAGTGAACTTATATATTAACACAGTTTGTTTATCGAATATCCAATGACCAAAGTTGTCATCCACATCACACACCATCTAAATATGACTAATCAAAAAACAGCTTAAGGGTATAATGTGCCATATATCCAGAAAAGAAAATATGCATAGCATATATGAAATCCAAAATATAAACCCAGTTCAAATAGAAGCATTCCTATAAAATACTTACTCTAAGATATTGCGCACCCATTCTGCCTTCAATTCATCTGGAATGATGGAAAATCCATTCAGTAACACATGAGAATCCGCCATCTTCATAGTTGCCTTGTTGACCTCTTGCATAGTCAAACCTTGAACCTTCAAAAGTTCCTTGTACAGTTCTTGATCCCTTTCAGTTGTCATAGGATCTCTTCGCAGTTCAACAAATGTCTTGCACATACTCTCAACAACTTTAACAAGGGAACGATCTGTATTGGTGGATGCTTCCTTCATTGCATTAGCTAACACATCAATAGCGTCACAATAGTTGCTATGCTTTCTCTTACGAGATGACTGAACTTCAGATGGTCCACTAGAAGGTTGCTCAGATGATTGAACTTCCTGATCAGCTGTAAATTCAGCTTGCAAATTTGTCTCCAAATCCACTTCATCATCAACATCATCAATCATTTTAGATGGTAGTTGGGCTCCTTTTCCTGTAGCACGGTCTTTTCCCCAAACATAAGTCAATTTCTCAAAGTGGGGGAGACGTTTGTTCCTAAAATTTCCAGCCTTTGGCTTCACCTACTCAGAACAGTGATAAGAAAAATGTAAGGCCTTATTTCATTGTACCTTACATACTCTTTCTATCATTAATTAAATCATTAGAATATCATTAATTACATTATTTTAATGTCAAAACTTACAGCAGAACAAGTAGAAAATCATAATTTGGAAACAAAATTAAATACCACAAACCATATGTATTTGTAAAGAATACAATGGCATGGACCAAATAACTCAGCCATCAAACACTTCAAGCCTAGTATACACTTATATTGCAAAGCATAAGCATGTTTCTAGAGGCTACAACAGCAGGAAATAGCTGAAATCATAAATAAAGTTTCATCTCTATATGAAACTTTGGAAATCTACAAAGGAGTACTTCCATGTGTAAAGTTTAGCAACAAAGAAAAAATAGAACTAGTAGAAGTTAGTGCTGTGACACACATTACCTTCACATATTCTTCCCAAACAGGTGGTTCAGCTGTGACACACATTGTCACCCGATCCCATCCGAAGCCACTAACCCCATAGACCATGTCATGAACTACTTGCCATGCAGCCTTCAAGGTCTTCAACCTAGACATAATGTGAGGGTTTGCTTTCAGTCCACATCTGGGAGATTTTTCCTTCAGCATTTCCTCCAACTTCTTAACGTATCCACCACCAAATCCAGTGTCAGCAATGTACTTGCCCTCTGTCTTCAGCTGAACCAAATAGTCCACAAGCATTTCATTTTCAGCAACTGTCCATATATGCTTGCCTCCCTTTTCCTGCTCTTGTTGGTCCATTCTATGAACCATTTTGCATAAATAGAATGTCATAAGACAAAAAATGTCATATCAATCACATATAATACAAAAAAAAACTCATGCAAACAATTTTATATAAAACTCAATTACATTAAACAAAAATCGTCCAACTTTAAGTCATCATTCCACAATGTCATATCCAATAGTCAACCACTACATCTTCAAGTTATAATATATACTATAAGTACCAAACAAACATTCATTGAACATCTATCTATTAACCCTCCGAGCCCTAAATGCATCAAACATTTCATTAGCCAAATTTTCCCTAAATGCACTCCAAGCATCTGAAGTCTCCATGGTGACAATAGGATTGAATTCCAAATGGGGGTTTGGTTGTTCAAGTGCATCAAACTCAGCTTCCACGGGGTCAGACATATTGTCTCGCATAATGAGATTATGTAGTAGGCAACAAGCCACAATGTACTTATTTTGTGTGCGCACAGGATAGTATGATGGACTCTTCAATATTACCCATCTCAACTTTAAGATACCGAAACACCTTTCAATCACATTTCGTGCCGATGAGTGTCACATATTAAAACACTCATGAGGTGTTTGGGGATGTCGTCCCTCTCGCCACTCGCTAAGGTGATACCGTCGTCCTCTATATGGGGCTAGAAAACCTTCACAATTTGTATAACCTGCATCTACCAAGTAATAATTGCCTGCATCAAACATGTTACTATTGTTAAAACCTTGTAACATGGACCTATTGACTTAAAAAAACACCAATTACAGTTAAATTATACCTTGAGGCACTTTGAAACCATTTGGTCTAGTAATTGCATCACGTAACACTCTTCCATCAGCTGCAGAACCTTCCCACCCCAGAAACACAAATATAAATTGACCATTGGGTGAGCATACACCAAGAAGATTCTTGGTTATGTCACCTTTTCTATTTCGGTACCTAGGCTTTACTTGGATAGGTACTTGAACCCTTATATGGGTACCATCCAATGCTCCAAGGCATCCCTATATGGAAAGTAAAAATGGGTTAACTAGTATATAACCATTAAAAAAAAAAGTGCAGCTAATATTTATACCTTAAACCACTTCCATCTCTCATCATTTGAATCTTCAGGGATAGGTTCAGGTGTTTTGAGGAGCTCCCCTTGAATCCGCATCATAGCTTTTAGGACTATGCGAAAATAACGACTAATGGTTTCCCCTGACCTCCTAAACTCAAATTGAATTACTCTATTTTTCACATGATGAGCAAGTATATGCAAGAAAATTGCTACTTGCTCATCTACTAACATATGTCTGGTTGGTTTAAGACCACCTATCATATCTAACATGCCACAAAGCTTATCAAAGGTAGCTCTATACATCCTAATTTGGTTGAAACAAGTGATATCATTGCTATACACCAACTCTCGAAGGTGTCTTCTTTTAGCATGAAAATCAAGAGTGTAACTCCGATCACCTAGTTGCCTAGTGCTAAACATAGCAACACTAGCCATCATGTTCATAAAGGTTTTGCGAATAGCCAGAACAATCATTATCCAACAAAGCATCATATTAACAAATGCAAGTTCTTCAATCTCTTCATCCATAACTGTAGTTTTAACCAACAAAGCTACTATGTTAATGGTTTAGCTCATATAAAAGACAGGTGCAGAATCTATGATGTATGTGTGGACTCCAGTATATAATATTGTAAAAACATCAATTTGAGAATGAAACCACAGTGCCATTATAGAATACAAATTTATGGCGTAGAATTAGGGTCATATTTTCATGCAATTTCACAAGTCAGTCTTTCAAGGTTTCATTTACTTATTTGCAGGTCACTTAGGAACATGATGGTAAAATAGAACCTCCGAAATAGTTACTATACTGATCAATAATCATGGCTTGCAAGTTGTGCCTCCTTGAGCCTATCAACAGCTATGCAACATGTAAAAGGAATGAGACTGTTTCGTCAATTATAAACAGAATTTCTGAGTTTCTTTCATTTTCAATGAATTCCAGTTTGTCCGCTTGATAGACTCCTGAGTTCTATGTTGAATAATATCTATCCTATTTTATGTACTGTCATCCTGCGTAAGGCTAGCAATACACCACAAATTGATTAAGAAAGATGGAGCGGTGGAGGAGAAAAAGAAGTGTAAAACAAAATTACAGAAAGCAAAGGCATACTTAAGGAATTAGGCCTAACAACTTTCTCTGTACTAAGCAGGTGGTACCATGTTCCCATTTATCTTTAAGGCTATTCCTTAATTTGCATCTGTTTTGGAGTCACTTGCTTTTGTTTCAACTTTCTCCCTTTTCATTTGGCCTCCCCCATTTCCTTACAAGGTACCACTTCTGTATCTTAAACTCCTCTTTCTTTATTTTAGCCCAGGTCCCATTGGATATGACAATCATCACGAATTGAAGTGATTGGCTAGCTATAAGTTTAAATGTGAAAATATAACTAAACACCCTCTCTTTCCAAAAGAAAAACATATATATATATATGTATGTATATATCTTGTTTTTATACATACTATCAATTTACAGCTTATAATTAATTAATAACTACCTCAATCCCATTCTAATTCATGTAAATTAAAGGAATAGATCAGCTTAATTTTCTTCTTCCAAAACATGGTTTTTGTATTCTAACTCTTTTGGCCCGATAAAATCATGTTAATTTATTTAAATGGGGGATCAAAAGGAAAGAAAAAAGGATATATATAGAAGGGACAAACGGCCGACAATTAAAAAGGGATGCTGATGTGGGGTGCTGATAGCTGTATTGTGTATATTAAGTTAAGATGATTCTTGAAATGGGAAATTAAGAGGGACCATATATTTTGGGTTAGGTATAACTTGGGGTTTTGGTATAAATAATGATTGTTGGCACCATCATAAGTGATATATTAGGCAAACTTTAACAGGAAAGTCGTAAGTCGTAGGCCCACCATAAAGCGGCAGGAGAAACGAAATGGCATTGGGCATTATTTGGGCAAACAAGTGGCATGAAGTAGTAGTAATGAATAGATAGAAATACATAACCAAATCTCTTTTGTAGATCCTCTGTGTCTGTCCATTAATTGTCCACATTCGAAAGCCCTCCCACACTAAGCTCCCATCCATGGCCTCCTTGTTAATCATACTAAATTACATCATTTCAACATATTTTCCTTCTGTTACACATTCATATATGTACATACTTGATGCTCAGGATAGGAAAATATGAAGTGTAATCCTAATGATGCATGATTGTATATTTTTATCTGATGATGCATTATTTTTATCTCCATGAAAGAATTTTAAATCCTCATCTTTATTGTAGGCCTAATAGGAAAGCATGGGATAAGATTAGATTGGAGTACGCTTTTGGAGAACACAGAAGAAAAGAGGGAATGAGCTTCTGGAGAGTCCACGCCGTGGCTGAAAGAATGAGGCCGCGGCCTAAAGCAGACAGTGACAAACAAATGGTTAAGCCCAAATTCACCAAGCCGCGGCCAGGATCCTGTAGCCGCGGCGCGAACCCCTCGTCAGCAAAACGCAAAGCTTCACTCGAACGCAGTATTTCAGGAGGGATTGGAGAGATAGTCACGGAGAGCGAGGGCACGAGAAGAGACGTGGGGAGAACTCTTCTTGGAGAACTTGGGTGTGCTAGGGCTTGGAGATTGAAGCTAAGGTTTGAAGTTTGGAGTTTGGAGGAGATTGAAGCTTCCCTCTTGGTTCTCTTGCATCTTCTTCCTTCTTGTTTCAGCTTTGTTCGATAATGATGTTGATTGGGATACACATGGTTATGATATTGTTGAACATGAGTGGCTAGTACTCTCTCTCTAGGATTATTCTGAACCCTTGTATGGATTGAATATTCATTTCTCTATTATAATTGTGATTAATGCAATCTTTATGTTGATTTAACTCTAATCTTAATGCCTCTTATTGCTTGGCCATCAATAAGATTGTCTAGTTTATTTAAGTTATGCTTGAGAAAGTTAACTTACATAGAGAACTTGAGTTAGGTCATGTGAGAACTTGAATCTTGCTTAGTTAAGTGACGAGTTTTGTTAGTGGGGTAGAGATATACTCACTAACCTCATATAGTGAATTAGGATTTGAAGTGAATATGAGAGCTTAATTAACTAGTAAGAGATTACTTAGTTAATTAAACTGAACAGCTATTTGGAGATTCGAGAGAACACAGATAGGTAAACTAGCATCCTGACTAACATAATTTTGCATTAAGAGCAATTGTAAAAAGAGCTTAAGCGGGTATTCGTGAAATACAAGGGGAATGAATAATCCTAGATCTCTTTGAATTTCTCAAGTCCTAATTGTCCTTGCTGTTAATTTTATACGCTTGTTACGCATAGTTGATATTAATTGAATAGCAAACTTTTAATTTATGTTGCTCAAATTATTCGAAAATGCAATGTCTAATGTTTGACCACTTTGTGATTTAAGTCCCTGCGGAAACGATACTCACTCATCACTTTACTAGACCTCGGCCCGTACACTTGCGGTATATCCTGGTGGTGAACAAGTTTTTTGCGCCGTTGCCGGGGACTTAGACTCAAAAGTTCTTTGGTCAACCTTAGACTTGTGTTAGTAGATTAAGTTTGAGTTATAGATAGGGAAATAGATACTTTGTGTAATTTAGACTTATATACTTTTTATTTTTGTTATTAGCTTGATACTTGTTTGTTGTTTTTGGCTGGTAGGTACCTATCTCACACGCATGCAAGGCTTGGATCCCAATAGATTTGAAGTGATTCTGGAGGGTGAGAATATCTTTGAAGGAGGCACTCCTAATACTCATACTCCGGAACCTCAAGAAACTCCAATCATGAATGACGGTGAGGCGGATGAAAATGATGTCCGGACTCTTGATGACTTCATCAGTAGAGAGAATGAGGGCTATCACTCTAGTATCCGCATGCCGGATATCCAAGCTCAAAATTTTGAAGTCAAGCAAACGATGCTGCAGTTGCTACAAATGAATGGGCAATTTGGTGGAACATATGCGGAGGATCCCAATGCTCATTTGACTACCTTTGTGGAGGTGTGTGACTCATTCAAGCAAAATGGTGTTTCTAAGGATGCTTTGAGATTGAGGCTCTTCCCCTTGTCATTAAGAGATAAAGCAAAGGCATGGCTCAATTCTCTTCTAGAGCAATCTATTGATAATTGGGATGAGTTAGCAAGGAGATTCAGAGCAAGATTTTTTCCTCGGGGCCATAGAGCCTCTCTTCGGGGTGAACTTCTATCTTTTGAGCAAGAGCCGGGTGAACTCTTCCATGAAGCATGGGAGCGATTTAAAGATAAAATGAAGCAATGCCCCAATCACGCACAGCAAAAATGGGTGTTACTTGAAGCCTTTTGGAATGGCCTTGATGATGACTCCTTGAATATGCTAGATGCGGCATCTAATGGGACTATTGGAAACATGACAGTGAATGAGCTCTACAAATTGTATGAGAATCTTGCTGCAAACACAATGCAAAAAGCCAATAGAAGGAGAACCATAAAGAAGAAAGATTATTCACAAGCCTCTAGCTCCACGAATGAAATCCTAGATCATTTGAATGCTTTGAATCGGAGGTTTGACAATTTGGAGATGCAAGTAAAGAGAGGAAATGCTATGGGGGTTAATGCCATTCAATCTCCTATGGGTTGTGAGCAATGCGGGGAAGGACATGGCACGGAGCAATGTCCTTATGCTATGGAGAATGTGAACTACTTGAACAACTTTCAAAGAGGGCCAAACAATCCGCAAAACAATCCTTTCTCACAAACCTATAATCCGGGGTAGCGGAATCACCCTAACTTCTCTTGGAGTCAAGGACAAAAGATGAATCAACCCTCCTCATCCGGCATACGACCTAATCATCCTCCCGGTTTCCAACCTCAAGCTAGGTAATTTCCAATTAAGGAGGAAGAATCTAAAATGGAGAAAATGTTGTCTCAAATTCTAGCCAACCAAGAAACTGCAAGAGCAGAAACCAAGGCCACTTTTGCAATACATGAGACGACAATTAAGAATCTTGAAGTGCAAATGGGTAGTATGGCTTCTCAATTGAATGCTTTGCAAAAAGGTGGGCTACCTAGTGACACAATTCCTAATCCAAGGAGAGAGGGCAAGGAGGAATGTAAGGCGGTTACCTTGAGGAGTGGTAAACAATTGCCTGAGGTCATTGATCCTAAGGTGAACTATGGAGGTGATGAGGGAGTGGTAGTGCAAGAGGAGAATGAGAGCAGGAAAGAAGAAATTGTGAAAAATAGTGGGGAAGAAAATGGCATTGAGGGAGATAAAAGAGGGATAAAGGGAAAAGATGACAACGATGGTGAAAAATTGAGTGGAGAGAAAAGAAAGCAAGAAGAGATCATCCAAAAAGTGACACCGCCTCTACCTTTCCCCAGAAGGTTCAAGAAGCAAAAAGAAGATAAACAATTCAAGAAATTCTTAAATATCTTCAAGCAGTTGCATATTAATCTTCCTCTAACTGATGCTTTAGAGCAAATGCCCGCATATGTGAAGTTCTTGAAAGACATGTTGTCAAAGAAGAGAAGATTTAATGAGTTCGAAACGGTAGCTTTGACCAAAAGTTGCACCGATATCATCAAGAATTTACCACAGAAGTTGAGTGATCCGGGTAGCTTCGTGGTTCCATGTGAAATGGGTAAAATGACCATCAGAAAGGCCTTATGTGATTTGGGCTCCAGTGTGAATCTCTTGCCTCTTTCTGTCTTCAAGAAAATGCAATTGGGTGAGGCAAGACCAACTACTGTGACGTTGCAATTGGCGGATAGAAGCTTGGTTTATCCAAAGGGGATAATTGAGGATATGCTTGTGAGAGTGGGTAAGTTCATCTTTCCTGCGGATTTCATCATTCTAGATTGTGAGGTAGATCGGGAAATGCCCCTCATTCTAGGGCGTCCTTTCTTAGCCACTAGTAAAGCCCTTATTGATGTGGAAAAGGGGGAGATTACATGGAGAGTTGGTGAAGAAAAGTTGACATTTAATATGTTCAAGGCCATTAAGGCACCCAATGAACCAGAGGAATGTTGCTTTACTGACGTCATTGATCAAGTAGTACATGAGGAATTCCACAAGTCAATCGCTCAAGACCCGTTGGAAGCTCTCTTAATTGGGTGTAAAATGGAAGGAGAAGAATTTGAAGAATGTTTGGCTTTGCTAAATGCCTCCTCGACCATCTCTAAAAGGCGCATCGCATTTGAGTCTTTGGATGCTTCTTCTATTGAAAAACCTCCATTGAAGCCATCTCTTGTTGAGCCACCCACTCTTGAATTGAAAGCACTCTCAACTCATTTAAAATATGTTTATTTGGGAGGAGACAATACATTGCCGGTCATAATTGCTTCTGATTTGAATGAAGATCAAGAGAGGCAACTTTTAAATGTTTTAAAGGCATATAAGCGGGCTATTGGGTGGACCATTGCAGATATAAAGGGGATTAGTCCATCAATCTGTATGCACAAAATTTTCTTGGAGGATAACCACAAGACATCCATAGAACATCAACGAAGGTTGAATCCCATCATGAAGGATGTGGTCAAGAAGGAAATTCTGAAGTGGTTAGATGCAGGGATTGTATATCCTATCTCTGATAGTTCTTGGGTGAGCCCAGTGCAATGTGTTCCTAAAAAGGGGGGCATGACTGTAGTGGCTAACACCCACAATGAACTTATCCCTACTCGTATTGTCACTGGTTGGAGAGTGTGCATGGACTACCGCAAGCTAAATGCCGCCACACGGAAAGATCACTTTCCCCTACCTTTCATTGATCAAATGCTTGATAGATTGGCCGGCAAGGACTTCTTCTGTTTTTTGGATGGCTATTCGGGATATAATCAAATTGCCATTGCTCCAGAGGACCAAGAAAAGACCACCTTCACTTGCCCTTATGGCACCTTTGCATTTAGGAGGATGCCCTTTGGTCTGTGTAATGCACCGGCAACCTTTCAAAGGTGTATGATGTCCATCTTCTCGGATAAGATTGAAAAGACTATGGAGGTATTTATGGATGATTTCTCGGTGTTCGGGGAATCTTTTGAAAAATGCCTTTACAATCTTGCAGATGTCTTAAAACGTTGTGAAGAAACCAATCTTGTACTTAATTGGGAGAAATGCCATTTCATGGTGCGTTAAGGCATTGTACTGGGCCATAAGGTGTCTAAAAATGGCTTAGAAGTTGATAAAGCAAAGATTGAGGTGATTGACCAACTGCCTCCACCCACCAACGTGAAGGGTATCCGAAGCTTCCTTGGTCATGCGGGTTTCTATCGTCACTTCATCAAAGACTTCTCCAAGATAGCTAAGCCTTTATGCCTCTTGTTGGAGAAGGATGTGGAGTTTAAATTTGACGACAAGTGTCTTGAGGCTTTTGAAGAACTCAAAAGAAGATTAGTAGAAGCACCAGTCATTGTAGCTCCTGATTGGAACCTTCCATTCGATATAATGTGTGATGCTAGTGACTTTGCTGTGGGGGCTGTTTTGGGTCAGAGAAAAGACAAGATTTTTCACCCCATATACTATGCTAGCAAAACTCTTGATGATGCTCAAGAGAATTACACGACCACAGAGAAGGAGATGCTAGCCATAGTGTTTGCTTTTGGCAAATTTAGGCCATATCTTGTTGGTGCTAAGGTAACAGTATTCACTGATCACGCTGCCATTAAGTATCTATTTAGCAAGAAGGAGTCAAAGGGGCGGTTGATAAGATGGGTGTTATTGCTGCAAAAGTTTGACTTAGAGATTGTTGACAAAAAGGGCTCAGAAAACCAAGTGGCAGACCATCTGTCAAGATTGGACAGCAATGCACAAGTTGATGATGACGATGCCATTCATGAAAAATTTCCTGATGAACAACTCTTTGCTGTTGAGGATGTATTGGACCCTTGGTATGCTGACATTGTAAACTATTTAGCCTGTGACGTGACACCCCCTGATTTGAAGCCGTATCAATTGAAGAAGTTCTTTCATGAAGCGAAATACTACCTCTGGGATGAGCCTTACCTCTTTAGGCGATGTGCAGATTCATTGATTAGACGGTGTGTCCCAGAGGGTGAGCAACAAGCAATACTTCATGGCTGCCATGATTCTGAATATGGAGGTCATTTTGGGGGGGAGAAAACAGCAGCCAAAGTACTTCAATGCGGTTTCTTCTGGCCAACTCTATTCAAAGATTCATATGAGTTTGTGCTTAGATGCGATAGATGTCAAAGAATTGGAAACATCTCTAGGAGAAATGAAATGCCCCTCACCAACATCCTTGAAGTGGAGTTATTTGATGTTTGGGGGATAGACTTTATGGGACCACTGCCTAAATCCTTCAATAATCAATATATTCTCGTGGCAGTGGATTATGTCTCCAAATGGGCGGAAGCCACTGCTTGTGTGGCTAATGATGCTAAAACGGTGATTAAGTTCTTGAAGAAGCACATCTTCACTAGATTTGGGACTCCACGAGCCATTATCAGTGACGGGGGTACTCATTTCTGTAACAGCCAATTTCGAGCTCTCTTGAGAAAATATGGTGTGAAGCACAAGGTGGCCCTTGCCTACCATCCTCAGTCTAATGGGCAAGCTGAAATTTCAAATAGAGAGATCAAAACCATTCTCGAGAAGACTGTGGGTGTAACTAGACGGGATTGGGCTGCTAAACTTGATGATGCATTATGGGCATATCGCATAGCCTATAAAACGCCCATTGGGATGTCACCATACCGACTTGTCTTTGGCAAGGCTTGTCACTTGCCCATAGAGTTAGAGCATAGTGCTTACTGGGCCATAAAAAAGCTCAATTTTGATCTGAAGGTGGCAGGTGAAAGAAGATTACTGCAGTTGAATGAACTTGAAGAATTACGTCTCAATGCTTACGAGAGCTCAAGGCTATATAAGGAAAGAACAAAGAAGTTGCATGATCAGAGAATTCTGCCCAAAGCCTTTGTGCCAGGCCAAAAGGTGCTCCTTTACAACTCACGGCTTAAATTGTTTCCAGGCAAGCTCAAATCTAGGTGGTCCGGACCATTCACCGTGGTTCAAACCTTTTCTCATGGAGCTGTGGAACTAGTAGGAAATGATGGTGAGAAGTTCAAGGTTAATGGACAGAGACTTAAGCATTATTGGGGCGGAGATGTGGATCGTCAAACCTCCACCCTCCATCTGTCAGAGCATAGCTAGTGTGGTGAAGAGTCGGGCTGGCGACTATAAAACTAGCGCTTCTTGGGAGGCAACCCAAACTCTGCAACGTGTATCTTGCATTGTTATATTAGTGATGTGTTTTGTGCAGTAGATTTTCTATTTGTTCTTGGTTCTTGGTTTTAATGTAGGTAGAGTAAGTGCAGCTCTGGACCCCAAGAAAACAAATTCATGACAAAGATCAAAGCAATACTGAAGTGGAAATGGCATATCAATAGGGAAGTCACTAAACTCAATTCTCAGTTCAAATCCCATTTCTGCATGTACTGGTGATAGCTAAGCTTTGTAGACTAATTTTGAGCAAATTACTAAACGATCTTTAAGCATGAACAATTGTGCATGATTGAAAAGTGCTAAACTGTAGTAATGGAATTGAATAGAATTTGAAATATAGCCTGTGCTCTTGATTGCCATTGTGTGCCTATCTTAACTGTTGTAAACATGGATGAGGTGAGGAATGTGTTTCTCAAGTGTGTTTACTGCTGCTTTGCTGAGACTCAGAAAGAATATCACGCCGCGGCTAAAAAATTCCAGAAACGTGAAATTCTGGGTGTCTCCACGCCGCGGCCCAACAACCATGGCCGCGGCTAAAAAATTCCAGAAACGTGAAATTCTGGGTGTCTCTACGCCGCGGCCCAACATCTATAGCCGCGGCTAAAAAAAATTCCAGAGTGGCATATTGTGATTGTTACGCCGCGGCCCAAGAAACATAGCCACGGCGTACTGCTTCCAGTGGCTCGTGAACCACGATTTTCGCCGCGGCGAGATCTGACAGAAGACTAAAAATACAGCCTTCCCCGCGTGTTCTGAACCCTAATTTTCTTTTACCTCTTCGAGCCGCAGCTTCTCTCCTCACCTCTATCTCCGGCCTCCGCCCCCTGTCCCCTCAATCCCTCACCGAAATCTAATCGAAACCCTCTCCCTCGGACTTCATCACCCCCCCTCGCCTCCCTCGCCTCCAAACCCATACCTCCACAATCCCATTCCCTCGGTCCACCGTAGCCCCACCCACACCTTCGGCCAATCTCGATGCTCCTTCTCCACCTTTTTCCACCGTCTCCTCGGTCCACGTGGGTTGGTGGCCTCTCTCCACTTCCTTGCTTCTCTGCTCAATTTTGGGTAACGCTCCCACCCTCTGTGTGAGCTAAGTTGTAGAATATTCATAGGCTGGGTTGTACAGTTTGTGTGTCAAATTTTATTTGTCCAATAGGAAGTATTTGGGTCTTATGGATTCCAGCTGGTTTGAGAATTTAGCTTGAGTCTGATTGGAGTCTTTTGGCTGTTGATATTGACTCTGTGTATGGAGACCATTTGCATGCAATTTGCCTATGTTTGGGATTGTAGGCCGGTGTTAAATACTTTATTCTTATGTTGACCTGTGGTCCCATGCTTTGTCCCTCTCATGTATGCCATTTGCCATTACTTTATAACTCTTCCCATGTTTTGCTGCTGGACTGTGTCCATTGTTCTGCCTCTTGGTGGTCCCCTGTTGTCGCTTATTGTGAGTGGTTCCTTTTGTTAACTGTCTTCAACTTACTGTGCTATTTTGTATGTTGGTGGGTCAGGCTATTGTCTTCAACTTGTAGTAGGTCTCTTGTTTGTAGCCTGTTGTGGTCCCAAGGTTAAGTTGTGCTTCTGTCTTTTGAGGTCTTTGGGCTGGCTGTCCTTTATCTACCAAATGATTGCTTCTTTGCAGGTATGGCCCGCACGAAACGAGCTACTCGATCACAGGCAGCGCCTCCTCCTCCACCCCCACCTCAACCTGAACAACCAGAAGAAGAGGAAAGAGTAGAGCTTGATAAACCCTGACCTCTCATTTTGGAGAAATACTTCCCCTATAATAGTGACCTACGATTTTGGCAAGGGATAGAGGCCTACGGGTTTGGATTCTTGGCAGGGAAACGAGAAGGCGGATCTTTCACTATGGTCCGAGAGTTTTGTGAGGAGGCAGAGAAACGCACCTCTGTGCGGTGCAAGGTGCGGGGCAAGTGGGTTGAAATTACTAAGTCCCTCATCCAGTCAACCTTCCAAATCCCTGTTGTGACCAATTGTAGGTACCGGTATTTCACGGAGAACACTGACGAAGTACCTTATCAGGGCATTGCCGAGCTGATCACTTTACCGGGCCGGGCCCAGTGGCACATTGTTGATGGCGTCCACCGTCACATCAAGCGGGCCCATTTGCATCGAACAGCGCAGTACTGGCTGCACTTTATCTGTAATAATCTTGTACCAGTCAGCCATTTGAGTGATGTTAATCGGGAACGGGCCCTCCTCATTTACTTATTCATACGCGGAGAGCCTGTAGATGCCGCCCAGCTTATTTTTGATTATCTCAGGAATTCGGTCCCCAAGGCACATCTACCCATTGGATTTCCTCATTTCATCTCTGGGTTGTGCATCAAGGCAGGAGTGCCCCTGACACTGCAAAGGGTGGAACTCTTCCCACATAAGCAAGAGTTCAACTATGACTCCATCAGAGTAGCTGACATGGTTGAGCCTGGGGAGGAGCAGCCACTGGATGAGCCCGGAGAGGTGGCACCCATTGAGCAGCCTGCACCACCATCAGCACCACGACCTGCTGAGGAGTATACGATGGAGCGCTTATTTCTTTATCTGCAGCAGGTCCATCAGGACGTCCGGTACATCAGTACCTCTCAAGCCAGAATGGATAGAAACATCCGGCGACTGGCCCAGCATTTGCAGGTCCCTCTATCCCCGGAGGACACAGCAGGACCGTCAGGGCATGGGGAGATGCCCGGAGTACAGGACCCCACAGATGACAGCTAGCACTAGACTTTTCTTTTGTCTTGTCCTGTTTTTACTCTTTGTTTAGAACTCTTATTCCTGGTCTTTTAGTTGTCGTCCGTTATTTGTGTTGCAGTTTTCATCACTTTCTACGAACCTTGATTTTTTGTCTGGAACTCACTCTGTTACAATTAATGGATTAATAGTTTCACATAGTCGAGACATCATTTGCTGTGCTTTGTTATTGCTTTAACTGCTTTTGCATATTCTTTTTGTCCTTTCATGCAGTTTTATCTGTTTGTCTTGTGATACTGTGTGAGAGATGCCCCTCATTTTACCCCAGTGCATTAGTCCTGACATTGCGGACAATGTCCCATTTAAGTTTGGGGGTGAGGGATGCTTTTGTTTGTTGGGTTGAAGTGATGTGGCTTTAAACTTTTACCATTACCCTTCCTCCTTCCATTTTTTACTTTGAGCTAGATTGTTGAGTTATCTTTTGAATTGAATGCATGAATCCAATGATTGTGGAGTGTTTAAATTATAGATTGCTCAGGAAGGGTATGTAATGCGTATAGCTACTTGAATTACAATATCAATTTCTTGTTTTGTGGTGATTTTGAAGAAAATTTCTGCACACAATAATTGAGGAATCATTTGAATGCTTGTATTAAGAGAGAACAGCAACAAATTGATGTGTATAGATTGTTTGAATGTCATCACTCTAGAACCTATCTTGGAACCTCTTGAGGCTAATCAAGGACTTCATGTATTTTTGGGAAATGATTTGGGCATTCTTTAAAATGCGTTTGAGCCTTTCATGCCTACCATGAGGAATATTTAATCACTTGATCCCCATTTGAGCCTTAAATTGAAAAACCATGTGAATTTCTTTGTGAGAACCCTACATGAAACCTTATCCACTTAGCCCGAAAAACCATAAATTACCCTTAATCTTGAGATAATTGATAAGTCATGAGTGGCGATTAGAGATGGTGAAGGCAGGGGAAATGATGTAAATTGTATATTTGGGGTACAGGGTTAATTGTGCATGGTTATATTAGTTGCACACTCTAAAAAATAATAATAATAATAATAAAAAAAAATCAAAAATGACCAGAAGTCAAAGAATGTTTGGGGTGCAAATGCTCATTAAGAGATAAGTTTGGGGGGGTTGTTACTTGGTTTCATATAGTGTCTCAAAGTTAAAAATAAGGAGGAGAGATGATATGTAATGCATCATTTATCTCAAGATATTTGCTATCCCTCTTACCTCTTCATCCCTCTTACCTCTTCATTTCAGTAAGCTATTAAACCTGGCCACGCTACAAGCCTAAAAGTCCCATTGATCTCAAGGGTATATGGTGGTTATCTTATAAGTGGAGAGGGGGGAAAAGGGTTAGGCATATGAAGTGTTGATGTTGAAGCATTTTATGCAGATTGGAGTGTTGCTTTCAATCTTGATACTTGTAGGAAAGTTGCTCTTTGACTAATCACACACACACTCTTTGAAATTTCTAGAAAACTGGTTATTGGATTGAAAGTCATGTAGCTATGGTCATTTGACTCATTTCTTTGTTATTTATTTTCAGTGGCACTTGGTGAGGAGAAAGTTCATGCTACTATAGTAATTAGATAACTTATGCAATCTAGCTGGTTTTCTTCATTCAGTTTACTCGAGGACGAGTAATTGTTTAAGTTTGGGGGTGTGTTAATCATACTAAATTACATCATTTCAACATATTTTCCTTCTGTTACACATTCATATATGTACATACTTGATGCTCAGGATAGGAAAATATGAAGTGTAATCTTAATGATGCATGATAGTATATTTTTATCTGATGATGCATTATTTTTATCTCCATGAAAGAATTTTAAATCCTCATCTTTATTGTAGGCCTAATAGGAAAGCATGGGATAAGATTAGATTGGAGTACGCTTTTGGAGAACACAGAAGAAAAGAGGGAAGGAGCTTCTGGAGAGTCCACGCTGCGGCTGAAAGAATGAGGCCGCGGCCTAAAGCAAACAGTGACAAACAAATGGTTAAGCCCAAATTCACCAAGCCGCGGCCAGGATCCTGTAGCCGCGGCGCGAACCCCTCGTCAGCAAAACGCAAAGCTTCACTCGAACGCAGTATTTCAGGAGGGATTGGAGAGATAGTCACGGAGAGCGAGGGCACGAGAAGAGACGTGGGGAGAACTCTTCTTGGAGAACTTGGGTGTGCTAAGGCTTGGAGATTGAAGCTAAGGTTTGAAGTTTGGAGTTTGGAGGAGATTGAAGCTTCCCTCTTGGTTCTCTTGCATCTTCTTCCTTCTTGTTTCAGCTTTGTTCGATAATGATGTTGATTGGGATACACATGGTTATGATATTGTTGAACATGAGTGGCTAGTACTCTCTCTCTAGGATTATTCTGAACCCTTGTATGGATTGAATATTCATTTCTCTATTATAATTGTGATTAATGTAATCTTTATGTTGATTTAACTCTAATCTTAATGCCTCTTATTGCTTGGCCATCAATAAGATTGTCTAGTTTATTTAAGTTATGCTTGAGAAAGTTAACTTACATAGAGAACTTGAGTTAGGTCATGTGAGAACTTGAATCTTGCTTAGTTAAGTGACGAGTTTTGTTAGTGGGGTAGAGATATACTCACTAACCTCATATAGTGAATTAGGATTTGAAGTGAATATGAGAGCTTAATTAACTAGTAAGAGATTACTTAGTTAATTAAACTGAACAGCTATTTGGAGATTCGAGAGAACACAGATAGGTAAACTAGCATCCTGACTAACATAATTTTGCATTAAGAGCAATTGTAAAAAGAGCTTAAGCGGGTATTCGTGAAATACAAGGGGAATGAATAATCCTAGATCTCTTTGAATTTCTCAAGTCCTAATTGTCCTTGCTGTTAATTTTATACGCTTGTTACGCATAGTTGATATTAATTGAATAGCAAACTTTTAATTTATGTTGCTCAAATTATTCGAAAATGCAATGTCTAATGTTTGACCACTTTGTGATTTAAGTCCCTGCGGAAACGATACTCATTCATCACTTTACTAGACCTCGGCCCGTACACTTGCGGTATATCCTGGTGGTGAACACCTCTTTTTCAAAAGCTCCCTCGCACATAATACTAATATCACAACGCTTTGGACTTTTCGGCCTTAAAGCATGGTAAAGACTGCTCTATAGATAGACTAGTCTGAGCTCCTCTTTTTCTTCCTATGAACCTTTTTAATTGTGTATAGAAAATTTCTTGCCATATAATCAAACCAAACGAAAGGTAATAGTGTGGAGCTTGGAAGGGGGAAAACTAATTGATTGAGATATTAGTAAGGGAGAACAGTAGCAGGAGTTAAATAAAAGTTAGCAAAGGTCATTTGGTTGAGATACAGGAATGATAATGAATCACAAAAAGACTTCAATTACAAGGGAACAGAAGCATTTATGAAAAAGGATTAACTTTCCTCCTACGTATAAAGCAACTCCATCTGGTGCACAATATTCTTTTCCCATGTATTTAAAATACTTGGATAGCTACCAATACCATGACATATATGAAATACTTTCAAGTGTTCCTAAATGAATTCATACAAGATATTTCTACGAAAGTTTGGAGGAGAAAACCCCAATAGACAAGAAAAGTATATTTTCAGTGAATAGCCTGCATTAATCAGTGAACTAACGAAAGACTTTTTGCATTCAAAGTGATAATTAATCCAAAGACATCAAATATTAATAATTATTAACTCAGAAGATAGACAAAGAGAAGCTACATGGTACAAGAAAAATGCAGAAGTATAGCTAAAACTTCTGTCAACCAATGTTTCCATTTCCATCCCAAGCAAATTCTTAATTACAGGTCCAAAGTTGGCATCATTGAATCATTTATTAGCACCAAATAAGAAAATCCTTCTCACAGCGGGCATTCAGCAAGGCCACGATGAACAGAACAACAGAACTAAAATGCACTTTCACAAATAGGTTCCCTTGAACTGAAATCTATATTACAAAACTACTCCCACCTTGCTTATGGGTGTTAATTATATTAGAGACCCACGTTGAACTTAAATTGAATGTTACTGTTAAGGCTGACACTGGACACTGAGAGTACAGGGGAATTTTAGTATAATACGACATACAACAGTGCCACTGGAATGTCTTCATTCAAAGCTCTATGTGGCAGAGATCCCCCAATTTTATTGAAGTGGACAGATGCACCGTCTCGAGTCCAAGAGGTAGAGGAACAGCTATAAGAACAGAATGCCTTGTTGCAACAATTAAAAGAATACTTGGAGCATGCTCAAGTGAGGATGAAAAATCAAGTTGATAAGAAATGAAGAGAGCTTGAATTTGAAGTTGGGGGATCAGTATATCTCAAGTTGAATTCTAGTATAATATGATTTTTCTAAGTGTCAGGAATGTTGTGCGTGGCTAAAAGGTGGCTAGGGTGTGAAATTGAGGCAGACAATTGGTCAGTTTTTGGTGGGAGGGACCTAGCTCTCGGACACTAGGAGGATTTGGGTGGCTGTTTAGCCTCCATTGTTATCTTTTTCTTAGCTTTGTTTACATTTATCGACAATTTCCATTACTGTTTTATCATTATCAGCTGCTATTTTATCTTTAATGATTCCATTACTTTATACCCAATATATTTGTCTACTAATACTCGCACATCATCAGCAGAAAACCAAATTTAGAGATAGCAAACACCAAATTAAACAAAACCAGAGTGCCCATGAGAAAGGTATATAGATCTTTTGGTTATAAGTGAAATATTAATGCACAGGTTATCGTGATGCATATCAGTCGCAATAAAAAAAACAGGATGATGCATATTGAAAGGAACGATGATGATGTGCGAGTATTATATATATACAGTTGTTCACACAGAGTTGAGAGGATCGTGACCCAACCTCCCCTCCCCTTTTCTCTTTCCCAACAATCCCTAAACCCATCACTCATATGGCAAATTGCAGAACCAAATAGAACAAGATCGCAGAACTAGAAGCAACTAGAAAATAAATGCGTAATCAGTGAGCAAGCATGATGAACAACCACAAAATGAGGGCGAAATGGAACAAATTTGAAGACTACAAGAATAGAATCAGACAAAATACAATTCTCCGGTGTTATCACTTACCTCTCCGACGGTTGCAATGGTCCGATCGATCGGCACACGCTCCTCCAGCCGAAGAGCTTTATCGTTACGCTTCGCGGGCGCTATGGCTCAAGAGTGATGTTAACGTCATCGTGATTTTTAGGTTGTGGAAGGGTATAACTGTAATAAAGCAAGGACTCCTACTACTGGGAATAAAAAAAGACAGGATCTATTTATGGAATTTGGACTCCCATTTTTCCAGGACTCAGGATTACAATGGGAAAGATTATTCCAAGTCTTAAAACCAACCAAACAAATTTCACTTGGAATAGAATCCCAACTCCCATTCCAAGAGGGGTAAAGAATTGAACCAAACGTGTCCTTAGGGTTTCAAACAATATTGGAGAAGGAAGAGACAGATCTGTTGGCCAACAATATCTAGACGATATTCCTTTTGCAGCTTCTAGTAAGCTTCTTTGATCTCCTGGGCATTTGAATCAGCAAAAACTCGTAGTAATTCATTTGACCCCATGGTTTTTCCTTTAGAAAAGTCGTTTCATCAGAAGGGGGAAAAAATACGCACCGAAAATTCCAAATAATGCATGACAGACAATGAGCAATGGAATTATGATTGAAATTAGAGCGACGATAACTTCAATTTCACCCTTCAAGCTTTTTCAACAAAATGGGTTAACCTAAAGCAGAAAAAGAAATAGCATACAAGAATAAAAAACAGAGCTAACAGAAATTTCACATACCCCACCTCCTCTTAATCCGAGAGAAGTTCCTCTTTCAAAATCGTATCTCTTTAGCCTTAGGGTCTGTTTGGTTCAACTGAGGGGATTGTAGGGATTTTAATGAAGGGAATTGGAAGGGAAGGGATTGGAGGGATTTTAAAATTTCCTTGTTTGGTGGAATTAGAGGGGAGGGGATTAGAGGGATTTTAATAAAATCTTGTTTGGTTCATGAAGGAATTTAAGGGAATTGGAGGGGATTGAGTAATAAATACTCTCCCCCCCCCAAAAAACCCCAATTTGGGGAAATTTAAAATGGGGAAGGGATTAAATTCCCCCCAATCCCCTCCAATATTTAGCCAAACAAGGGGAGGGGATTCAATCCCTCCCCTCCCCTTAAAAAACTCCAAACCAAACGGAGCCTTAGCATTCATTCATGACTTTGACCATTTTGCTACAGAAATATCATCCTACGTCTCAATCCAAACAGGTTCTGATTGAGAAAATCAAATATTACACATGATACTGAAAGAAAGAAATAACTAACAACCAAGAGAGCGGACGGTGACCAACAAAAATGAATGACAAAACTTAGTAGTGTACCTTGATCTTCCTCTCTTGGCTTGGTCTTGGCATTTTCCCTCTCCTCACCGCCATGTCCTGTGTCCCCAATTACCTGCTAAACAATCTAGTCACCATCGATTGGGAAGGCGAACAGAATGAGAGATGGAGGAGAAATGCCATACGAGTCGTACTCTCAGTCCCCCGCCATCGAAAGACTGTTACCATCACACGCGGTTGGTTTCTCTGCCATGTAGCCCCAAACTTGCAGTCACCATAGCAATTCAATTTTCTCCGCCATCGGTTCCTTACTTTCTTTCTTTCTCTGATACAGAATCATCGTTTCAACAATTTCGTTTACATATCAGATTACCCTTAAATGTCATTACTGAAGAAACCCCCAAAATTTTTCAAGCAAACTAAGAATCTCCATTTTCAACAATTTCGATTACAAAAATATTGGTACAAAAACTTAAAGTGAAAATTTCAGATAAATCTATAAATTTTCAGAAACCCATAACTCAGTACCTCTCGGGCAAGAAAATTTCGACGGGAAGAAGCCGACATCATGTGGTGGTAGCGATAAGGGAAGAAGTCGATGGAGAGACAACGGTCGCAGCAAGGGAGAGGCGACAGGAGAATGGTTTGAAGTGGAAGGCGACTTTGAGCTAGGTCCGGGTGGCTATTAGTTCTGAATCACCGGATTCGACAAAGCATTGGTGATGGACATCGACGGAGATGATGCTGGAGGGTCTTCCCGGTAACTTGTGCCGCTCTGCCCCCCTTGCTTGTCAAACCTGATAATACTTGGACTGAGAGATGCGGCTGTTGGGTTCGGGAATTGGATTTTTAAATGGGAAAATCACTACTAAACCCTAAAACAGTAAAATATTTGTTAACAAGTTTAAATACTATAAAATATTTCGTCCAAATTTTATAGTTAATATTATTATAAAAATTTAAAAAATAAGTACAAAATTATGGAGAATAAATATAAAAAATTTTAATATTAAGTATAAAATTATGTTCTAATATTTTATACTTATACTTTATGATTTTGTACTTAATATTAAAGTTTTTTATATTTATTTTTTGAAACATAAGAGTTGGGTGTAATATTTTTTTGTGTTGGGACTTTTAAGTAAATATTTTCATATTTTGAGATTTTTTTTAGTGATTTTTTCTTTTTAAATTTACTAAATCACCAAAAATTTTGAAATTAAAATTAAAATTAAAAATTAATTTGGCAGGCGCCAAATTTGTTTAAATTAATGGTAATTAATAATAATTTTGAATTATTGATAATTAAAGATTCAAATTATATTATTTTCTGGCTGGAACTTAAATGTATAAATTTATTATTATGAGAAATCAAATTAGATTCTAATTAAAATTTTTTATGTAAATTTGAAATATCTTTGATAAATTAAATTCGAAAATGTTAGGTATAGTATAATATAAGTTTTGATAATGACAAATATAGAGTAATAAGAAGCAAGTATATCATATGTATCTAACATATATAATGTTCTTTAAAGAAGTAAAATGTGTATTAACATGTATTTAATTATGGTTATAATACATATATCATGCTATGTTCAAATATATCAACTATATTTCTATCATGAATAATATAAGTTTGATATATAAACTAGACTAACTACTTGATTTGTAGTAAAATATATTAAATGTAGGATAATCCAAGTAGAAAGAATGAGTATTAGAATAAAGAAATGAAAATTAATATTATGTCTCATTCAAGAAAGGAGAAGAAAAAGTATGCTCCAAAAATAGAAGATCAGAAAGGAACATGCCAAGAAAAAAATGACTAAGTGAAAGTGGAGCTCAAGCATTGAAGACTTAGTTACTAGGTATATTTTATTTTCACTTAGGTTTTGAGGTAGTTTTAATCTTTGAAAATTACTTAATTTTGTTACCATATGTTTTAAATGAGTTAGATTAAGTAAATTTGATGTTAGTATACGTTAGATTTAGGGAACAGTGACTAACAGATGAATTCTGAAGTTAATGCTTAAATATTTTGTTGAAAATTCAAACTCCGCTAATTGAAATTCAAAGTTTCAGAGGTATCTTCTCTGACAAACGAATTTCAAGTGTTGAAATTTGAATTTTGAGTCTATCATAGTTAGTGAAAAGTGTAAAATTCTTCTGAAGTCATATCAAAGTTTATATGATATTAAAATGCAAAAAGTGTTCAAAGTCAATTCCTCTTACAGATGAATTTTGGATTTCAAAATTCAAATTTTGAAATAAGAACTTGAGAGGCTAGTTAGAGTTTGTGTCTGACAGATGAATTTTGAAATACAAAATTTGAATTTCAAAGAGAAGAACTTTTGTGCCATGTTGAGCTTGCCACTAACAGACGAATTTTGGGCCTCCAAAATTTAAATTTCAAGTGCACTATAGAAATATCAGACAATTGTTCATATTCAACAGATGTACTTTGAATATGAAAATTTGTATATCTTAACATGGGATATACTTGACAAAACCAAAATTCAAATTTCACTCTTGAATAGACGAATTTTGGATGTTCAACGGTGAAATCTTTAACTTATGGTTTCGGCAAAATTCGTCTGTTGATACCTAAAATTCAAATTTCAGTATGTCAGATGCATTAAATGCGGTTATTGAATGACTAATTTTGTAGAGGAACCGTTGGTTAACGTCTCTAACGAATATATCTTGTATCTAACGTCTAGTTACATCACAAATCTATAAATAGAACATTATTGAACTTATAGGTAACAATTTTAAGAAAGTTTATACAAAAATGCTGTTCAGATCTATAAAATCTTTCTGTGTTAACATCTTTTGAAAAACTCACATCAATAGGGTGAGCTTTCAATGTATCATCTACTCTAAGAGAGAGTTTTCATTCTATATTCATTCTTTTCTAGGATTTCTGGGTAGACTCTTAGTGTGGGAAAACACTAAAGGGTATTACATATCTTGTAAGGGTGTGGGAAGAGTAGCTTCACAAGTACCAACATAAACTTGTGGGATGTACTGAGGCTTCACAGGTGACCTAATCAAACTTGTGGGATATAGTAGAAAATTCCAAGTTATGGCTTGGGGACTGGACATAGGCCAAATGGTTGTTGGGCTGAATTAGTATAAATTGTTGTGTATTGTTCTTTATTTTCTCTATTCAATTGCTGCACTCAACTCTCTCTGTTCATCCTTATTTTGTTGCACACTTGGTGAAATTGAGCTGTAATTCAAAAAAGGCGAAAATCTTACATTACCTAATTCACCCCCTCTTGGGTGACCAGTCAATCTAACAGAAAAGTAAAAAATTAATTTTGATTTTTTTCTGTGAACAAAATTGATTTTGATTTCTTTTTTCTTTTTACCAACAAATTATTGATTTCAAAAGAAAGAATTAATGATTATGATAGCAATTACAATTACAAATTGTAGTCAAACCAAAATAACAATTTCTATAATGTTCATGAGTAATGATGGCATTTCAATAAAATTTTGGTAATAGAATAAATATTGTAGGAAGGAAAATTATACATTAAAGCATCAGATTTGATAATAATAGAATGAATTAGTCACTCAATTATAAATTTAATTAAGTGAATTAATAGATGAGAGAGAGAGAGAGAGTTGAACGCATTAGTAGTTACAGTAAATTTTGCCTTTTTATTGAAGATGCTAAGGTGGCACAATAGAGTTTCATTTTTGAGTCATACTTTTATGTATATAATTGATTACAATTAAAAATTGTAGTCAACCATAATAACAATTTCCAATTATAATGTTCATGAGTTATTATGACATTTCAATAAAATTTTGGTAATAGAATAAATATTGTAGGAAGGAAAATTATACATTAAAGTGTCAAATTTGATAACAATAGAATGCAGTAGTCACTTAATTATAAATTTAATTAAGTGAATTAATAGATGAGAGAGAGAGAGTTGAACACATCAGTAGCCATAGCAAATTTTTCTTTTTTATTGAGGATGTTAAGGTAGCGCAATAGGGTTTCAGCTTTGAGCCCTACTTTTATATAAATAATTGATTTGTGACTTTAATACTTCTTATTCCTAATCCATAAATCTTTTAAGCACCAAACCTATTTCAACATGTTATAAATGACACACAAACATTGTCTAAGGAGGTTGCACTTTAAAGAAACCAATTCCCTAAGATTTGATCCACTTGAACCCTAAGTATGACTAAAGAACCCATTTTTCATAAAATTTACCAAAAATTCAAACAAAACTCATAATCCCATCTAAGAAGTCAAAATACTTGTGGGCCAACTATTGCTCGGGCCCAAACTCATTACGACAACAAATGGGCCATACCCCCTAATATACACAACAACCACAACATCATAGGTAGCGTAATAGGGTTTCAACTTTGAGTCATACTTTTATATATATAATTGATTTGTGACTTTACCACTTCTTATTCCCAATCCATAAATCTTTTAAGCACCAAAACTATTTCATTATGTTACAAATGACACACAAACATTGTCTAAGGATGTTGCACTTTAAAGAAACCACTTCCCTAAGATTTGATCCACTTGAACCCCAAGTATGACTGAAGAACCCATTTTTCATAAAATTTACCAAAAATTCAAACAAAACTCATAATCCCATCTAACAAGTCAAAATACTTGTGGGCTAACTATTGCTCAAGCCCAAACTCACTACGACAACAAACTGGCCATACCCCCTAATATACACAACAACCACAACATCAAACTTCACAAAAGCTTCAAGATGACTTAAACTACTATTACATTAATGTATAAATCCATATATTGACTCAACATACACATTTATACTCATCATCACCCAACCAACATATGCTCAGCCATGCATAATCATTAGTGACAATGCCATTATGCCATGCCAACATGTCATCTCATGCTATAAACCATCATGCTAACATAGTATCAACATATCATTGGGATGCATACTATGTTAGATATGCTGGCTTCCTAAGAGGGGGGTGAATTGAGAAGATTAAAATTTTTTGCAAAAGTCAAGAGTATAGTGAAGACAAAAGAGACTGAAAAACAGAGTATGATATAATAGTAATGTAAAAGCTATAAAGGAGAAAAGTAGACACAAAAGTTTATCCTAGTTCGGTCTCTCTATCTTGACCTACGACCAGCCCCAAGTAACTACTTGAAATTTTCAACTATCCTGCAAGAATTCAGTGGGCTTCTTGCAGTTGCCTCAGTACAACTTTGTTGCTCTGTTCTTAGAGCTTACAACTTCTCTCTCTCTGCACTCTAACTAAGTGCTTCCCAAATCTCTTGTGATAACCCGTCACAGGAAAATCTTTCTTCCAGATGAAGATAAGATTAATTGCAAGAATGAACTCTCTAATTTAGAGTGTATATGAAAGTTTAGGTGCAGAAGTATGAAGTGTGAGAGTAAGAGACTTTGAGTTGAGAATTTGACAAAGTTTCAGTATGTGCAATGTTAAAATCGTTACCCACAACTTCAAATGATGTTATATTTATAGATTTAGGTCTTAACTATATGTTAGATATAAAATCTATCCGTTAGAGAAGTTACCCAATGGTTACTTCGAAAAACTATCCGTTTAGCAACCACATTTAATGCTTATGATATTCAAAGTTCAAATTTTGGTTCGTCAACAGATGAATTTCGCAGAGACCAAAGGTTAAAGACTTTAACGTTAAATTTTAAAGTTCGTCTGTTGTAAAGCAAAGTTTGAATTTTCATCATTGAGAAATTTTTCTGTGTTGGAACATATAAATTTTCAAGTTAAAAAGTTCTTCTTAAAGGTTTGAATAGTAGTCCCGAATTGCTACAGTGGCTTTCAAGTTCAAATTTTGGTACCTAAAATTCATCTGTCAGTGGGCTGCTCAATAAGGCACAATAGTTCATCTTTTCAAAATTCGAATTTTCAAGGTTCAAAGTTTGTTTGTCAGAGAGAACTCTTATCAGACTTAGTTCAAGATTCAAATTTCTAAAAACCAATATTCGTATGACAACAGATTGTCGTAACAGACTTGTAAGCTTTATTTCTGAAATTCGAATTTTCAATATCGAAGTTCATCTGTTAGTGAGCTAAATTTGGATACTTTTTAAACTTCACTTACAGATGAACTTAGACATGTCCTCAGATGAATTTTTCATTTTTATAAATTGTGTTATATCAGAAATTCAAATTTTCAAAAACTGAAGTTCATCTATCGGAGAAGGCTCTTATCAGACTTGTTTCAAAGTTCAAATTTTTGCAATTAAAGTTTGTCTATCAGAGAAGGCTCTTTTCAGACTTGTTCATTTTCAATTCGAAATTCAAATTTTCAAAGGAAAAGTTTGAATTTTCAAAACAACAGATCAATATTAACCTTTCAAATTTCGTCTGTTGATGGGTGTTTTTCAAATATTCTATGAATTAACATAGAATCATAGTTTTAAAATATCTTTTTTCCAATTCAAAGTCTTTTACTCAATTTAAACACTGTTAGACATTCTACATCTATTCTTGTGCTAGTTTTTCTTGAATTTCTTCACCTAAGATCTTTTGTGCACCTTTGATATTTTCTCTCCAAGCTCTTGAAGATTGATTTGGAATCATCAAAACACTTGATTCAACATTCTCGCCCTTTTTGATGATGACAAAACAACTTACAAAATGGATTAGAAGTTGGGTTTGCTTTAACAAGCTTCCCCTCAACATATGCATTATAATTGAAAAGATATCATGTACAGTGGATCAAGTAAAGAGATTCATTAATTCATTTGAAGTTTCAACACAAGGATAGTACATGGCAATCATAGAATTCAGAACAAAGAATTTTCATTTAATTCAAAAGCCACATTACAAGATATTACAAAGCAACATAAAAATAACATTACAAAATACTACAAGAAGAACAAAGCATCTATAAGTTCTAATAACTTCTTCTTGGACTTGGACTTCTTGCTGTAGGTCTTGCTAGAAGACTCAGCTGTAGTCTTTCCAGTTTGCTTGGACTTCTCCCTATTTTTGGCATCATCAGGAAGGTATACCAAATCAGCAAGAGGAGGAATTTGAGATACTGGAATTACTTTAAGAGGCACAGGAGCAAATGTCAGATCTGGATTAAGTTTTGAAGGAGGTTCAGAAGGCTCAGGGCTTGGATCCTCATCTTTAGAGACCTTAAGAAGCTTTTGCATTTCTTGTTTAGAAAGAGCTAATTGAGCCTTTTGTTCTTCTGAAAGACCATATGCAGAGAGAGATGAGGGAGCAGGAGGACAAAACATTTCTTCAAGCCTTAACCTCTGAGCTTGTAAAGGAGCATTATGTGCAATGGCTTGCAAATCAACATGGGGCATAATGCTCCTTTCTTCATTTAGAGTAGCTTGCACGAATGGTAAAGTGTAGATAGCTGCTACTAGTCTCTCAACTTGCTCAGATTCTTGAGATGAAAGAATTAAATTTTGAGCAACTTTAGGAATGGGCTCATGGGAGCTTGGTTCCAGAGATGCCTCTTCCTCCATTCCATAGTTTAAGGAAGGACCAGGACTTACCTTATTGCTGGAGGCTGGTGTGCTCAATGTGCCAGCAGTCTCAGTATTATGTACAGTAACATCAGGGGCAGGAGAGGCTAGCACAAAAGGACTTAGAGGTTCAGGAGTTAGAGACATAGTAGGCTCAGAGAATCCTGGCTGAGGTTGAGCTAATGTGGTAGGAATGACACTTCGAATATCTTCATATGCATCAGCAACCAATTTCATGTTCTTGGCCAACTAATGAATTTGATCTTGTAGATAAGTAAATTTGGCATTTTGCTCATCTCTGATGCTGAGTATGAGTGTAGACAAACTGTCATACAACTCAGTAATCTTTGTTGGCTTGGCTCGAGAGGAGGGAGTGGACGGAATTTGAGCTTGAGCAGGCTGAGATGGAGATAGGACAAGCTCAGAAGGCTGAGGTGAGGGCCTTGGAGGAACCTCAGAGGTACTTTCTTGTTGTAGGGAGGTATTTTCATCAAAGAAGAGATCTTCAGATTTTCCAGCTCCCTTTCCAATCCATCTTTCATCTTTCTTCTCTATACCCATCCTTTGCAGCTCTTCTTCCTTAAATATCTCAGTAGGCTTTCCTTTCCGTTTCTCAAGATGTTAGATTCGGGCACACTGAAGGATCTTGGAGATGATTGCTGCATGGGTAAGTGTGGAGTCTTCCCTCTGATCTTTAGCCTTGATCATACGTTAGAGAATGATATGTCCCATATTGATAAGCTTCCCACACATGATTGCTTCCATCACATGTGCTTCTGCTCTTGTGATTAGATTGAAGTTACCTCCTTTGTTGAAGATAATCCTAGACATAATGTAGAATAGGATTCTCACTTGAGCACTGAGGTCAGTGGGCTTCAGCAAACTTATGGGTAGCCTATTTTTCTTTTTTTTGAACAAGGTATTTAGGATTGTGCTCTCTTTATAGTTCAAGAAAGGTCCACCTTCATCTGTAGTTTCTACCTCATCCATATATCCAGAAGCAGTAATGTCAATCTTCAAGCCATCTTGCCCTGGAATTTCTAAAACCTCATTAAAGGTTTCATTTGTTAGCCAGATGGTCCTTGATCTCAGATTGACTTCTAATTTCTTCTTTTTGCTATTGTATTTCAAAGAGGCATACCAAGTCTTGACTACCTTATCATCATATCTCTCCAATATTTCTAACAAACTTTTATATCTTATCATCCAAAGCCCAGCATCAAAGTTGTTAGAAATTAAAAGTTCCTCCATATTCACATAGTGAGGCTTTATTACCTTCTTACTCACAAATTTTGTCGTATATTCCTTCTGAATGTGAGCATTGCTCCATAATAGCAATGTGGTCAGCTGGTATTCTCTAGATTCAGTACTGAAGGAGGAAGAAGAAGCAACAGCAGCAGGAGTAGTAGGAACTATAAACTCTATTTTCTTTGGAGAGGACGGTCCAGATTTCTTTGAATTAGCCTTTGGAGTAGTTTTCTGCCTTTTGAAGGGAGTTGCTTTGCTGGATTCACCTTTTCTTTTTTGTTTCTCACTCTCCTTGGAGGCATATTGGGATTTCACCATTCTTTTTGGCCAAGACTCTCCCTTTCCAAGTTCTAGATTTTTCACTCTAGCCATTTTCGTGGAGGAATGATTCAAAAAGATGCTAAGAATGGGTTTATAGGGTGCAAAAAGGAGTTTAATTAGTGAAAAGTGATGGTTTTCGAATGGGGTTAATGGGAATTAAGGAGAGAATGAGAACATACTTGTGAGAGATACGAATAGGGTTGAGTCTGTTCAGAGGATAACCTTCGATTTTAACATGTGTAACCGCTCAACAGACAAATTTTTACAGGTAAAAATTTGAACTTCGGGTAGTTACAAGTTAATCCATTCAGTTACTTTTACTGATAGACAAATTTTCTCCTGGAAGTTCATCTGACAGAGGCTTGGTTCAGGAAATTACGCATGAACAGACGAACTTTGCTCCAACAAAGTTTGAACTTTAAAAGAATCAGAGAATGAGCAGGCATGAACAAAACAAGCAGCAGATGAACTTAACTTATGAAAATTTGTATTTTAGAGAATTAATAAAGTGAACATCTTATAACAGACGAATTTTGATCCAAAAATTTGAATTTTAACATTTTGTAAAGAGTCTTTAATATGCGTATTTTGAGAAATGAGGATTCGTATATTAGTCATGTTGAATAGATATAACATTTGCATTTCATTTTTGAAAACTCAAATTTCTGGTGTTCAACAGACAAAATTCGAAGGACAGGAGAGTACTGTTACAGAGTGCAACCAACTAAAATTTGTCTGATGGGCATCCAAATTCGAATGTTAGACATACCGTCTTCATGAAAAGGCAGTTTAATCATGGAATTTCATTTAATCAAACATCTAAAATACAAATTTCAACTTTCTAAACTTACAAAATAGATCCTGATGCTCAGATTTCTGGCTTTTCTTTTTATCTTTTCATTGTGTCATCCAGGTCAGCTCCATTATATGGTTCTGTTATCATTTGAACTTGTGATGAGCACTTGCAACTTATATTAAACACACTCCAATGCCAAAGTTAGGATTGATTCAATGTCAGAAATGTTAATTAAGATAAATATTAGTACATACTTATAGTTCATTGGGATTCACCATACCCAATTCTCTTCTAATTTTACAATGTCTATCATCTGAAAGTGGCTTTATCAGAATATCAGCAACTTAATCCTCGGTTGAGATGTATTCTAATTTGATTTCTCCTTTCAAAATATGATCCCTTATAAAGTGATGCCTAATTTCAATATGCTTTGTCTTTGAGTGCATGACATGATTCTTTGTATGTTAATAGCACTTTGATTGTCACACTTTATTGGTATTTCTTTCATCTCAACCTCAAGATCTTCAAGTTACTGCTTCATCAATATAACTTGGGCATAACAGCTACCAGCTGCAACATATTCAACTTCTGTAGTAGATAAAGCCACATTATTTTACTCCTTGCTGAACTATGACACTAAGGAACCTCCAAGGAACTGACATTTCTACTTGTGCTTTTTCTATCAGTTTTGGATCCAGTAAAGTCATTATCAGTGTATCCAATGAGATCTTCACCATTGCCCTTTAGATACCAAAGTCCCATTTATGAAGTTCCAATTAAATATCTAAAGATGTGTTTCACAGCAGTTGCATGGATTTCTTTGGGACATGATTGGAACCTTGCACACATACAAACACTGAACATGATGTCAGGTCTGCTGGCAGTTAGGTATAGCAGAGATCTAATCATTCTTTTTTATTGGGTTATGTCAAAGGTTTTTCCTCCTTCATCCATGTCAAGCTTAGTTGTAGTAACCATAGGAGTTCCTACTGGCTTGGCTTTTTCCAAGCCAAACTTTTTCAGCAGCTCTTTCAGATATTTTGATTGGTTGAGGAAGATACCATCATCACATTGCTTAATTTGCAGTCCAAGGAAGAAGTTAAGCTCACCCATCATTGACATTTCAAACTTACCTTGCATTAGCTTAGAGAAATTCTTGCAAAGAAATTCATTAGTAGCACCAAATATAATATCATTAATATAAATTTGAACAATAAGTAAATATTTGTTTTCTTTCTTAGTGAACAAAGTAATATCTACTTTTCCTCTATTGAATCCCTTTTCAGTTAGAAATTTGCTTAATCTTTCATACCATACTATAGGAGCTTATTTTAAACCGTAAAAAGCTTTCTTTAGTTTATAAACCTGGTTTGGTTTTGTAGAATCCTCAAAGCCTGGAGGTTGATCTACATAAACTTCTTCCATGATATATCCATTCAGAAAAGTACTTTTTACATCCATTTGATATAACATTATGTTTTTCATGCATGCATATGCCAACAGGGTTCTAATTGCTTCTAATCTTGCAACTGGAGCAAAGGTCTCTTCAAAATCAATGCTTCTTCTTGATTATATCCTTTTGTAACCTGTCTTGATTTATTTCTTATTATTGTTCCAGATTCATTAAGTTTATTTCTGAAGACGCATTTAGCGCTAATGATAGGGTGATTTTTAGGTCTCGGCACTAAATCCCAAACTTGATTTCTTTCAAACTGATTTAATTCATCTTGCATGGCTAGAATCCAATATTCATCAGTTAAGGCTTCTTTAGTACTTAGGTTATATTTGAGAAATGAAAGCACAGTTTATCATCTGATCTCTTAGCTATTTTCTAGTTTTAACTTTCTCTTGAACATCCCCAATCACTTGATCAACTAGATGATTCCTTTGATATCTTCAAGCTCTGGGAAGTTCTTGAGATATATCTTCATTATTCTCATCCTCAAAGTCTTTCTCCTGAATATCCTCCTCTATGTTAATAGATTCAGATATTCTCAGAGGTTCAGTTTTACTTTCTTCAGAGATATCTAGGTTCTTAAAATTCCAAATAAGATCATCTTAATCTGTAACATGCTTAAAGACTGTTTCATTTTCAATAAACACAACATGCACAAACTCCTATACACATTTAGTCTTCTTATTGAAAATTCTATATGCTTTACTCCTACTAGAATAGCCCAAAAATATATCTTCATCAAATTTGATGTCAAACTTATCCAGATTCTCTTTTCCATTATTGTGGATAAAGCATTTGCAACTAAACACATGCAGATGTGAAAGGTTTGACTTTCTTCTTTTGTACAGCTTATAAGGAGTCTTCCCCAGAATTAGTCTGATGTAGGCTCTGTTTATGATATAACTTGCTATGTTTACTACATCAGCCCATAATACTTGAGAAATCTCCTTTTCATTCAGCATTGCTTTTGCCATCTCTCCAATTGTTCTATTCTTCCTTTCTACCACTCCATTCTGCTGAGGAGTTCTTGGAGTTGAGAAGTTGTGATCAATTCCATGTTCCTCGCAATACTCCAAAAAGTATGAATTTTCAAACTCTCCTCCTTGGTCAGACCTGATAGATACAATAAAAATACCTTTCTCATTTTGCACTTTCTTAGCTAAGGTTACAAATGCATCAAATGTTTCACTTTTGGAAGAAAGAAACAAAGTCCAAGTAAATCTAGAGTAATCATCCATAATCATAAGAACATACAAATTTTCACCAATACTTTTTACTCTAGATGGACCAATTAGATCCATATACAATAGTTGCAGTGGTCTAGAGGTGGTGACTATATTTTTAGATTTAAAAGATGATTTAATTTGTTTTCCCTTAAGACATGCATCACAATCTTTATCTTTTTCGAAAGAGATTTCTAGTAAGCCAGTGACTAACTTACTGTTAACCAGTTTTGACAGTTGATTCATGTTAACATGTGCTAATCTTCTATGCCATAACCAACTATTATTATCTTGACTAATTAGACAAACAGAGTCTAAGGAAGGAAGTTCATCAAGATCAATAGTATAGTAGTTACCATCCCTTTGAGCCTTGAGGATTACTTTGTGATTACTTTTTCAGATGACTAGGCAAAATTTTGAGTTAAACAGTACCCAGTCACCTTTTTCACATGTCTAATTTATGCTTAGCAAATTGTGATTGAGACCAATTACAAACAGCACATCTTCAATAAATGTTGTTGGATTCTTGCCCACAATGCCAATTCCAACTATTTTGCCATATTGATCACCTCCAAATGTTACCTTTCCTCCCTTTTTATCTCTAAGGGTGATGAACTTCTCCTTGTCACCATTCATGTGACTTAAGCAAACACTGTCCATATACCATTTGTTGCTCTTTCTTACTTTAAGACAGATCTATAAAATAAAGTTCAGAGTTTCTTTTTAGGTGCCCAAATTTGCTTGGGTCCTTTTCTGCAAGTGGCATTTTCCCTAGATACAAGTGTATCTTTGGGAATCCATTTTACCTTCCTATCAAATCTATTTTTCTTTAATGCACATGAACTGAAGATATATCCCTTCTTGTTATAGAAGTGACAGGTGGTGAAAGGGCTACTAGATTGTGATGTAGGAAGAAAACAATGCAAATAATATTTTTGTTTTACATATTTTGGTTGATCATAGGACTCAATGTGATTTAAAGTATGATCTTTCTTTTTATGCCCATTAGCATGCACAAAATGCCTCAAATACAAATTTTGATTTTTCTTTTTAATTTTTTCCTTTACTACACAAGGATCATAGATTAGTCCAGCCTTTCCTTGTGTGATTCTTTGACTTCCCATTAAAGCAAACAACATATCTTTATCCTTAGTAAGTCTAGTCATTCCTTTCAGTAGATAGTCATTAATTTGCTTTAATTCAATGCATGATGTATAGCAGGCAGATTCAGATTAATGCAAAGATGTAATGTCAGATCTACTGTACTGAGATTCTAGCTTATTAATCCTTTTCTTAGCCTGTCTCAATTCTTTAGTTGTTTTAATAAATTCATCATGTAGTTCATGGAATGCATCAAGCAATTATGAATAGGAAGGTTTAGATTCATATACCTCATCCTGATGATCACTGATGGATGGATCTTGAGTTTCTTCAGATGCAAGCGCTATCAAACAAATGTTAGCAATTTCATCTTCATCATCTTCTTCTTAATCTAAGCTGTTGCCCCAGATTGATGAGATGTATGCCCTCTTCTTCTTGCTCTTGTCAGCAGCTTTCTTTTCCTTCTCTTGTTTCTTTAGGAATTATGGACAATTCCATTTGATGTGCCCTTGTTTTTTACATTCATAGCAAGTGACATGTTCCTTTTCATCTTTCTTGTTGTCTGATGCTACTTCTTTCTTGAAAAATCTTTTGTTTCTTTTCTTGATGTAAAATCTTCTGAATTTTCTGACTATCATAGTCAGAGTTTCTTCATCTAATTCATCTCCATCATCATATTCTTCTTCCTTTTCTTCAGCAACCTTCAAAGCAAGACCTTTCTTTTTCCTGTTTTGTCTTGCCTCTTTGAGAGCTTTTATCTTTCCCTTATATTCTTCAAGATTACTGAAGAGAGCTGTGACTGAGGCCATTGATTCTCCTGTAGCTTCCTCTATTGCTGTTACTTTAGGTTGCCATTCCAGAGGAAGAGCTCTAAGAATTTTTCTTACTTTCTTTGGCTGGGTGTATTCTTTGCCAAGACTCTTCAATTGATTCACAATAAGGGCAAATCTCTTTTACAACTCTTTGATGCTCTCTTCTTCATCCATTCTAAAGCTTTCGTATTCACCAATGTAGGAGTTTAATTTATTTTCTCTTACTCCACTGGTTCCTTCATGGGCGATTTCTAAAGTGTCCCACATACCCTTGGCTGTGGAACATTGTGATACTCTGTAGAATTCATCTTGATTTATTGCACTGCCCAGGTAGTGTTTTGCCTTAAAGTTCAGTAAGACTCTTCTCCTACCTTCCTCATTCCACTCGTCCTCAGGCTTCTCCTGATATTTTCCATCATTCTGCAGCTTCATTGGGATAAAGTCTCCCTTTTAGATGACAGACTAGATGTCTAGATCAATGGACTGGAGATAGATTTGCATTCTTGTCTTCCAGTATCCATAGTGTTCTCCATTAAAGCCAGGTAGTCTATTTGTGTTATTTCCCTCAGGTAGTATACTTTCTCCAAAGCCAGCCATTGAGTTTCCCGGACTGTTAGATCCTTTGCTTAGGAATCCATGCTCTGATACCACTTGTTAGATATGCTGGCTTCCTAAGATGGGAGTGAATTGGGAAGATTAAAATTTTCTACAAAAATTAAGAGTATAGTGAAGACAAAAGAGACTGAAAAATAGAGTATGATATAACAGTAATGTAAAAGCTGTAAAGGAGAAGAGTATACACAGAAGTTTATCCTGGTTCGGCCTCTCTATCTTGACCTATGTCCAGTCCCCAAGTAACTATTTGAGATTTTCAACTTCGTACAAGAATTTAGTGGGCTTCTTGCAATTACCTTAGTACAGCTTTGTTGCTCTGTTCTTAGAGCTTACAACTTCTCTCTCTCTGCACTCTAACTAAGTGCTTCCCAAATCTCTTGTGATAACCCGTCACAGGAAAATCTTTCTTCCAGATGAAGATAAGATTGATTGCAAGAATGAACTCTCTAATTTAGAGTATATATGAAAGTTTAGGTGCAGAAGTATGAAGTATGAGAGTAAGAGACTTTGAGTTGAGAATTTGACAGAGTTTCAGTATGTGCAATGTTAAAATCGTTACCCACAACTTCAAATGATGTTATATTTATAGATTTAGGTCTTAACTATATGTTAGATATAAAATCTATCCGTTAGAGAAGTTACCCAATGGTTACTTCGAAAAACTATTCATTCAGCAACCACATTTAATGCTTATGATATTCAAAGTTCAAATTTTGGTTGGTCAACAGATGAATTTCGCAGAGACCAAAGGTTAAAGACTTAAACGTTAAATTTTAAAGTTCGTCTATTGTAAAACAAAGTTTGAATTTTCATCATTGAGAAATTTTTCTGTATTGGAACATACAAATTTTCAAGTTAAAAAGTTCTTCTTAAAGGTGTGAACAGTAGTCCCAAATTACTACAGTGCCTTCGAAGTTCAAATTTTGGTACCCAAAATTCGTCTGTCAATGTGCTGCTCAATAAGGCACAATAGTTCATCTTTTCAAAATTCGAATTTTCAAGGTTCAAAGTTTGTTTGTCAGAGAGAACTCTTATCAGACTTAGTTCAAGATTCGAATTTCTTAAAACCAATATTCGTATGACAACAGATTATCTCAACAGACTTGCAAGCTTTGTTTCTGAAATTCAAATTTTCAATATTAAAGTTCGTCTATTAGTGAGCTAAATTTGGATACTTTCTAAACTTCACTTTCAGATGAACTCAGACATATCCTCAGACGAATTTTTCATTTTAATAAATTGTATTATATCAGAAATTCAAATTTTCAAAAGGTGAAGTTCGTTTGTCAGAAAAGGCTCTTATCAGACTTGTTTCAAAGTTCAAATTTTTGCAGTCAAAGTTCGTCTGTCAGAGAGGACTCTTTTCAGAATTGTTCATTTTCAATTCGAAATTTGAATTTCCAAAGCCAAAGTTCAAATTTTCAAAACAACAGATCAATATTAACCTTTCAAATTTCGTTTGTTGATGGGTATTTTCCAAATATTCCATGAATTAACATAGAATCATAGTTTTAAAACATCTTTTTGTCAATTCAAAGTCTTTTACTCAATTTAAACACTGTTAGAGATTCTACATCTATTCTTGTGCTGGTTTTTCTTGAATTTCTTCACTCGAGATCTTTTGTGCACCTTTGATATCTTCTCTCCAAGCTCTTGAAGATTGGTTTGGAATCATCAAAACACTTGATTTAACATACTAGTTGCATATATCAAAGTTCATCGTATTCATAAGCATATATGTATATATCTTAGCTGTTTTCATGCAATTATCATAAATTCAAAGTAAAAAGTTAGGAAATTTACTAGCGGTGCCAACATACATATCATAATATGAAAAGTTTTGAACATGTATAAAAAGTAAGAGTTACATCATGGTTACCTCAACCCATCCAAAAACTAGGAGATGCCATGACAAGTTGTCATATAGTCCAAGTTACATACATATACACAAGAGGAATAACAATAATTAACTAAACTAGCCCCATAAACCCCAACAAGTAGTAAATAAAGCTACAAGTGTCAAACATAGTGATTAAGTCCAAAACCAATAAATCTATCAACCTCAACCTGACCAAGTGCACAACCGTCTTTGGGGCAAGCCATTCAAGTTTGACATTGCCAAGAGTTTAGTATATAACTTTGAGTCCAAATAGCAAAAGTACTACTATACACTTCCTAGCAATGCTACAAGAAACTATCAAGATTCCTAAAACCATGAATTCTACTTACCTAACTGTTTCACATAATACCATCACAAAATAAACTCCTAAAAGTTATCTAATTATCCTAAGAAATTTCATTTCCTTCAAATATACAAGAGAAATCATGTTGAATCAAAATATCAAGCAAGTACTTCATGAAGCATACAATAACCAATGATCATGAAACTTTGCGTACATCATCATTCATCATCTCAAAAGGCTAATTATGAAGTTTCATGACTCACAAACAAGAATTACCTTTTTCTTTTTCCAAAGTTCATATTTTACCGATAACCTTTTAGAGTTACATTTTTTAGTAAGTTATTTATATAGCAAATTAAGTCTAAATTCTAACAAACTTGATAAACACAACCTTTATAGTCCAATGAAACATATTATAAAAATTTCATGATCCATTATCTTGAAATTATAGATAAAGATTTGTCTGGAACCCCTAGTTTTGTCTTCAACCCATGGAAAAAGCATAAAATTATAGGTTTTATCTTCATCTTTGTGAGTTCCCAATAAATATATAGTTCATAGCTTTGTCCTTTTCTCATAGTTTTTAAATAAATTATTCAGAGTTTTAGTCTTCATTATGTTGTATATGTCCAGTTCTTCTACTATGGCTATCAATTAAGTGAATGAAAATACCAATACTTTGTACCATTAGAATCTGAAGCTTGGTGGAGAAAGCAATTGCCACCCAATCGGTCTGAGATGAAGACCATACTGAACTACTCAACCTCTCACTGTGGTGCATGCAAGACTAGTATCCAACAATTTCCTAAGCCATCCAACGAGGGTTGATGCCAAATTCAAAATCATAAGTTTAAACTTAAAAAATCTACCATTTAAGAGTAACCTAATGTTATTACTACCTTATACCATATTTATCTACCATAACTCCTCAAGAAAATTGAAGCCCTAGCTTAGCCATATCATCATATACATCAAAAACCTAACATCTAACTTTGAAATTCAAAGATAAGGAGGACAAAGATACAAGGGTCATTGTACCTCAATGATTTGGCCTTAAAATCACTGGAAATCGACCATAAAAGCCTTAATGTTGCTCAATCTCTGACGTCATAGCGGTGGACACTCTAGTTCATAGTGTTGGATGTGCCATTGTGCCATGGTACTTCGTAGGTGTAGATCGGAGTCCACCTCTGCTGAACATAGGGTTTTTTTCTTTTTTTTTGGGAAATTTAAATGGTTCACAGTAAGTTAATAGAGTTTAGTTAAGATGGAAAAATTTAATTGGATAATTGAACCTAATAAAGATAACAATAAGTATATTAGTTTTGTCCTTTTTGACAATACATAATAAATATCATTTTGTATTCTAAAAATATCATATATTTAGAAATAAGACAAAAAATTTTATATTTAGAATAGAAAACACTACAAATGATGTAATAAAAGGAAGGATACTTAATTAAGAGCGAAACAACATTGATTCATCCAAAGTTACCACCAATTCGCGGTGGTCCAGGGGAAGGAGGACCATTGTCCAATCTCTAGTATAACCATTGGCCTTGTTGCATTAGGGTAAGGTGTGCTTAGTGATGTCCTGGAATCAGTCTTCACCAACTGTTGGAAGGAAATCATCTATTGGAATGTCTTGTGATGACAATAGCCCATAGTTCTAGTCGTGTATGAGGGAAAACATGCATATCATTCATTAACATTTCATTGCATCATGTGCATGATTGTGTGGATCAATATATGTATTGTGTATGGTTATTTTCGATTACCGAGACTCTATCTCACACCCCCTTTCCCGTGAACTAACATTTCAGATGAAGGTTCTGGCACTAGTCCGGAGAAGGCAAGGGAGTAGCGTACTAGCCGTGGGAATACCAAGTCTATGCAGTGTATGCGTGTAATATCTATGTATGTTGTGCTAAGTAAGATAGTGTTTGTATTTGTCAAGAGATTTTGAATGATGTTGTCTGTATGTTTATATATAGTGAATGAATGTGAAGATGGTGTTGAACATGTTAAGTATGACGTTTTGTGATGCATGCATGGTTTGGGGTGCTGAGGAATCCGTATGGTAGTGTTTGTGAGGCCAAAGGCGGAATTGGGCCTTGTTGGTGTGTTCTGAGGCAGGTAGCTCATTATGTCAGTTTGGGGTTCAAGGGGGTTAAATCTTAGAGAAGTGGTTCCTTTGAGGTGAAACCTTTTTGGACAAATCAGTTTAGTCAATTGGGACTTGAGTGAATGGTCTGGAATTGTCAAATTACCTTTGGTGGCAAATGAGAGTTGTAAGTTGTGAATTTTGGTCAAAAAGTGGCTAAAACTGTGTTAGGTGTCCAAAATCTCCATACGAAGATGGATTGAAGTGAAATTGGTGTCAATGGATAGATTGAGACAAATTGACTTGTAGGAGTTAGAATCAGGTCAATTAGAGGTCGGGCCATAAAGTTATGCACGTCGGAATTTCGCCCTAGAAGTTGAATTTTGCTAAAATGATATCAACAAGGGGGCATTGTGGGCTAGGAAGCTAAGCCGCAGCACTAGTGAATTCGAGGAAGTAGTACTGTAGCGGCCGTGACCCTTCATCCGTTTCTACTGTTCTAGTGTTTCTTGAGGTGTTTTGTGATGTTTTCCACTGCTTTGATATTTTGGAAGGTATATATATGAGATGGGTAAGCAGTGTTTGGTTAGTTTTTGAAGTTTTCGATCAAGTTAGGAGGTGTTTGGGAGTAAGATGTTACAATCTGCAACTTCTTTTTTTAAATTTTGTAATATATTTACTCTGAATTTAGAACTCATTCACTAAATTTGTACTATAAATTGTTCAACTTGCAACTTTTTTTTTTCATTTTTAGATTTTGCAACTTGATTGCTCTAAATTTATATCTTAATTTCCATATTTTTACTATAGAAACAATTGAAAACATTTAATAGTTTAAATTGAATTCTTTCATAGTAAAAATTTGAAAAATGAGTTAAAAATTTAAAGTAAGTTGCAAATCATGAAAAGGAAGTTGCAAAGTATTAGAATAATTCATAGTTAAAATTTAGAAAAATAAGTCACAAATTTAGAGTAACCAAGTTGCACATCATTAAAACAATTCATGGTAAATTAAAATTTAGAAAAAAAAGTCACAAATTCAAAGTAAGTAAATTGCAAAATCTGGAAATAGAAGTTGCAAACTACTTGAATAATTTATGATAACAATTTGGAAAATGAATTACAAATTTAGAATAATCAAGTTGCAAATTATATCATTGTAATAATTATTAATAGTAAAAATCGGGAAATTGAGTTACAAATTTAGAGTAAATAAATTACAAATTTTGTTAGAGAATGCTGCAAAACCACTAGCCGCCAGTAACCATGGATCAGATGTTAATCATGGGCTAATGTTAACTGGTCGTTGACTAGTCACTGACAAGTAGCCATCTCCAGCAATAGTGTTTTTGTTTGTTTTTTTTTTGGTGGGGGGGTTTAAAGTGCATTATGATAATCTTATATTTCAATTTATTTGATTTAAGGATCAATGGTATATAATCCTAATTAAGTGTAGAATAGGTTTCAATTTATAATAAATTCTATATATCAATTTCCCCCTCAAATTGGGTAAGAACCAAGGTATTAAAAATCGGACTGGCCATTGAACCGGATGAGGCAACGATTCAAGGTTCAGTGGTCGGACCAGGGTCAGACTGGTTGTGAATAAATTAATATATTTTTAATAATATAGATAAAAAATATAAAAGATATTTATCTATGATTATAAAATTAACATTTATTCTAGGATAAAAAGTAAATTTAATAATATATAGAAAATTAAAAATATTATTAATAAGTTTTACAACCTAATATTAAAATCTAAATAGTTAATATTAATCTATAATTACATTTTGAATTCAAAATACTCAATTAATATTTTATTTTTATCTTATTTGTTAAGTAAATTTATCATTATTAATAATTATGTATTATAATAATACTTATAACATATTATAATACAGAAAGAAAAAAATTCATACTAAAAATAATATTACTTGGTACTAAAAATAATGTTATTTTATTTTAAAAAAATATTTACAATTTTTTTAAAAAATTAAAAAAAAGGGGCAAACCAGTTCAAACCGGTTTCGCACCAGTTTTATACCGATTTTTGAATGATTTGACCGGTTCTTAACCAATTTCCACCGGTTCTTAAACCCTTCGATTTTCCTCTGTTACCGGACCAGATCGATCGAACCGGCTGGTCCGGTCCGATTTTTTATTCCATGGTGAGAACTACAGGACCTGCAGTTTTATTTTTCCCAAAATTTATTGCAGCCATTTCTTTTATATGATTGGCATAAAATATATTATTTTTGGGCTTAGCCCTCGTCATATACATAAAAAAAATTATTATTATTATTTAATTCATTTGGTTTGTAAACCTGACAAACTTATTACTATTTCAAAAATTTAATGTGGAAAATAAAGCAATCAATTTTATATTTAATTTCACTTCTTTTTGCCAAAAAATTTAATTGACTCAAAAATTTATTATAATAATTTCTTTTATAAGATTGTTGTAAAATATATTAATTTTGTGCTCAGGCCCAATCAAGTACCCTTTTTTTCAACTTATATGGTTATTTTCTGGACCAATAATTCATATGATTTATAAACCAATCAAATTTTTTACCATTTCAAAAATTTAATGTGAAAAATGAACCAATCAATTTTATATTGGAAAAAGAACAGTTTTAATCCTTTAACATTTGTTTGGCGCAAAAAAAAAATACTTTAATAGTTGTTACCAAATTTCAATTTAATTCTTTAAATTTATTAAGTTTCTTTTTCATTTTATAACTTTCACTAGATAATCACAAGTTTCTTTTTTATTAACACCATTAATTTACATAATGAAAATGTTAACTGTAATTTTTAAAGCCAAGTCAGCAAAATAACATTACATAGTTTATTTATAATAACTTTACCAGCCATTTAAAGTGAATATTTTTTATTTCATATATTGTTGGCAAAAAAACAAAAAAAAAAGAGAAAAAGTCAAATATCTTCTTTAACAAAATTTGCCCATATCTAATATAAATGTACAAATAGCTACCGGAAAAGGAAAGAAAAGGACAAGTGAATTTTCAATTTTATTTTAGTTTTACTATTGGTTTATTATAATCATTTCTTTTATATGATTGACTCAAAATATACTCCCTCTGCTCCTAATCATAGAGACTTTTGTTCTGATTTTAAATATTGAACTTTTTACAATATACGAGGTAGTATTTATTATGTATTTAAAAAAATGCTCTTATTAAATATATTTTAAAGAGAGAGATAAATAAATTAAATAAGGATAATTTTGAAAAAATGTTATAATATTTAGAGAAATCGAGATGATTAATTAATTTTAACTCCATTTTTTAATCCGTGTGATTCGGTTAAAATGATCTTATTATAATTATTTCTTTTATATGATTGACTTAAAATATACTCCCTCTGGTCCTATTCATGGAGACTTTTTGTTCTGATTTTAAATATTGGACTTTTTACAGTATACGAAGTAGTATTTATTATGCATTTAAAAAAATGTTCCTATTTAATGTATTCCAAAAAGAGAGATAAAGAAATTAAATAAAGGTAATTTTGGAAAAATGTTGTAATTTTTAGAGAAATCGAGATAGTTAATTAATTTTAACTCAATTTTTTAATCCGTGTGATTCGGTTAAAATAGTCTTATATTAAGAATAAGAGGGAATATTATTTTTGGACTTAGGCCCGTAAAGTAACTAAAAGAAATTTACCTTTTTTATTAATTTATAATTTTTTTCACTTCATATTTTCTTGACAACAATTTGTATGGTTGAAGGTTGATAAACCAATCCAATTTATTACCATTTTAAAAATTTAACGTGGAAAATGAACCAATCAATTTTATATTTTATTTGATTTTGTTTTGCCAATAAATTTTAAATTAACTCAAAAATTTTTATAACTGAAAATTCTATCATGATCATTTATTTTATTAGATTGAATGAAATACATTATTTTTGGTCTAATTAGGCCCCATCATACATGTAAAAAATTTACAACTTTTTTTATTCAAATGGTTATTTTCAACAATTTATTTGACTGATAGACCGATCAAATTTATTAACATTTCAGAAATTTATTGTGGAAAATGAACCTCTGAATTTCATATTTTAAATAATTTTTTTCTGCAGCAAAAAATTTAATTGGCTTCAAATTTATTATAATCATTTCTCTTAATTAGATGATTGACTTAAAATGTGTTATGTTTAGGCTTATAGCCCCCCTCATGTACCCAAAAAAAACTATACATTACATGGCCCAAGAAAATTACACATTCTTAAACAATTTCTTTGTCGATAGCGTAAATTAAGATGGTTTAACTTGTCATCTATCAAAATTTATATATGATGACCAAGCAAATTGTTTCAATAGTCCTTCATCTCCAAATATAAAATTGCTGAGAATGGTGCTCTCTCCATGCTGAGATGTGAGTTTTTGGTCCCTACTTTTATCATGTAATTATATTTCAAAATATAATAAAATGGAGATAATTATCAAGATATATGCATGAACTTATGATGCGAAACTCTATAAATTGAAAAAGCATTGAGCACCAACAAGATTTAGTATAATTGGTAGGTAATTGTGTATTTTAACTATTGGTTGGGAAATTCCTTTAGTACTTAAAAAAAATAATCAATGACCTTTTACAAGAAGAAAACATGGTAATTATCCTCCAATACATTTTAAGTTACGTTCTTCTTTTTTGGCCATAAAGTTACATCTTTAAATTAACTTAATAGATATAATTCATATATATCAAACTTGGTCATTGATTATTTAACTATATTCAACAAAATAAAGATAACTATCCCCTTATTCATCTTAAGTTACATCCCCAAATCAACCTAATAGCAAACTTGGTCAAGATTAACGCATTGTAACTAACCCAAAAATATTCTTTCTATTCAACCCAGAACTCTCACACCCTATCCTCACTAAATATGACCAAACATACTTTGAAATAAGGGAGAGAAGATAGAAAAGCAAAATGACGCCATGGCCATACCTTGTGGCATTGCGACAAAGAACATATTTAGAGGAAATGACTGTTAGGTTGATTGGTCACCCAAGAGGGGAGGTGAATTGGGTGATGCAAGATTTTTGCTCTTTTGGATCACAACCCAATTTCACTGAGAGTGCAGTAAAAGAGGGATAAACAGAGGTGGTTGTGTGCAGCAGTTGAGTAGAGAAGATAAAGAACAATACACAATGATTTATACTGGTTCAGCCTAACCACTTGGCCTACATCCAGTCCACAAACCACCACTTGAGATTTTCTACTATATCCCACAGGTTTGATCCGGGCACCTGTGAAGCCTCAGTACATTCTCATAAGTTTCAGTAGGCACTTGTGAAGCCACTCTCCTCATACCCTTACAAGATGTGTAAATCTCTTAGTGTTTCCCCACACTAAGATTCTATCCAGAAAATGTAGAAAGAAATGTTTACAAAATGAAAACTCTCTTGAAGAGTAGATATACATTGAAAGTTCACTCTATTGAGGTGGGTTTTTCAAACTATGCTGAGATAGAAAGATTTTACAAGTTGTAGCAGCATTTTCGCATAAACTCTCTTATGATTGTTACCCATAAGTTCAAATGATATTATATTTATAGTTTTGTAGTGTAATTAGACGTTAGATACAAGATTTAGCCGTTAGAGACGTTACCTAACGGTTTACTCTGCAAAACTAGCCGTTTACCAACCTCATTTAATGTTTCTGACATTCTGAAATTCGAATTTTGGATGTCAACAGATGAATTTCGAAGAGACCGTAAGTTAAAGATTTTAGCGTTGAACTTCAAAGTTCGTCTGTTCAAAGCTGAAATTCGAATTTTCATCTTGACAAATGTTTGTATGTTGGAATATACGAATTTTCAAGTTTAAAGTAGTTCTGTCAAGTGTGAACAGTAAATTTAATTTGCTACAGTGCCTTCAAAATTCGAATTTTGGAACCCCAAAATTCGTCTGTCAGTGAGCAACTCAATATGACACAAGTTCTTTCTTTTGAAATTCAAATTTTTAAAGCTAAAATTTGTCTGTTATACTTGAAGTTCGAATTTTGGAAGCCAAAATTCGTCTGTCAGCTTTTCTGGAAGTATTTTCACATTCTGGTGTTGCGAAATTCAAATTTTGAAAGCCAAAATTTGTCTGTTGGACCTGAAGTTCAAATTTTGGAAGCCAAAATTTGTCTGTCAGTGGCAAACCCAACTTTGCATGAAGGTTCCCTTCGAAATTCTAATTTCGGAGGCCTAAAATTCGTCTATCGCAACAAAACCTGCGTAACTTCGAATTTTGCACTGTAGACAATTTTACAGAAGCCATAACTCTCATTTTAACTCCAAATTAAGCAAATGACCTATGGTTGGAAAGATCTCAATGTCTACTTTCAAATGAAAGAAGTTTCACTTCAAAGTAAAACGTGTTTTGTGAGATATGATCAAGAGAGTAGTAAGAGATCAAAACTAAAAATTCATATCTCACTACTCAACTTTAAATAACCATAGCTTTTTCATATGACCTTCATTTTGAGTGAAATAACCTTCTTTGAAAAGTTTATTAAGTCTAGTTTCATATGAAATAAGTTTTACATCAAGGCCATATGTATTTTGAGAGATATATTAAAAAAACTAACCAAAGGTCAAACTTTGAATTTTTGAAAATCAGATTTCACTAACTGTGCTTGACTCGAAATTTGAATTCAACACCTGAAATTCGTCTGTAAGAGGTAATATCTTAGGAACTTCAAATTTTAGTCAGCAAAGTTCATATTTTCACAAAGTATATGAAGTTTAACTTCTCAAAATTCATCTGTCATCAGAGTTTTTCAAATCTAACTTATGCTAACATCAGATTTACTTAATCTAACTCATTTAAAACATATGGTAACAAGATTAAGTGATTTTCAAAGATTAATCCCACCTCAAGACCTAAGTGAAAATAAAATATACCTAGTGATTAGGTCTTCAAATGTTGAGTTCTACTTTCACTTGGTCATTTCCTTCTTGGCATGCTCCGTTCTGATCTTCCATTTTTGGAGCATCCTTTCTTTTCTTCTTTCTTGAGTGAGGCATGATATTGATTTCCATTTCTGTATTCCAATGCTCACTCTTCTTACTTGTACCAACCTACATTTAATATATTACACTTACAAACCAAGTAGTTAGTCAAGTTTATATATCCAACTTATATTATTCATTGTAAAAGTACAATGGATATATTTATACATAGCATGATATATGTATTATAATCATAATTAAATACATGCTAATATGTATTTTACTTCTTTAAGGAACATTATATATGTCAGATACATATAATACATTTGTTCCTTATTATTCTATATTTGTCATTATCAAAACTTATATTATACTAAACCTTACAATGACAATGGAACTTGAGACGCATGGCACCATGGCCATGGGTATTGCTCTGCGGCACCAGTGATAGAACCTGCATCAATAATTTTCCAATGCATCCACGAATTTCCAATGCGCATAACTTCATGCTCCAAGCTCTGATTGTCACACCTTACCCCCAAAAACCTACTGACTTGACCAAAAACTTCAAAATATGACCAAACATAACATAAACATCTCAAATTAACTTCCAAAAACCTCAGAGCAGCAGAAAAACACCAGAAACTAGGCTGGGGCTGTGGCTGCTATAGTACTGCCGCGGCTCTGGTTCCTCCCAAAACTCTCACGACAACTGACTTCACTAGAGCCATAGCTTGACTTCCTGGAGTCGTGGCGCCCCCTGCTGGTTTCCATACCAACAAATTCCAAACTCTGGGGCAAACTTTCGACATGTGTAACTTTATGCTTCAACCTCCGATTGACCTTATTCCAACTTCTACAAGTTAATCTAATCTCAATCTATCCATAAACACCAATTTTACCTCTATCCGACTATGAATGGGGTTTTTTGAACATCCGACACCATTTTGGCCACTTTTGATCAAAACTCACAACTTACAATTCCCATTTGCCACCAAAGGCAAATTTATTGTCTAGGACCATTCACACAGGTCCAAATCCACCTAACTAACTTGTCCAAAGAGGTTTCACCTTAAAGGAACTACTCCTTTGAGATTTGACCCCATTGAACCCCAAATTGACAAAGTGGGCTATAGGCCCTAAAACACACCAACAAGGCCCAAATCCACTCTGGGCTCACACACACTACCACACTGACATTCCAACACCTTGAACCATATGCGCCATAATATAACATAAAACCACATTCATTAACATACCAACGACATTACAACCATTAAATTCCTCATATCCATTACAATAAATTATCCTACTTAGCACAAAGTACATATCCAATTAAATATACCCTACATAGACCAAGTATTCTCACATTTGATGCTACTCCCTTGTCTCCTCCACACTAGTGCCAGAACCTTTACCTAAAATGGTTAGTTCGTGGAAGAGGGGTGTGAGACAATGTCTTAGTAATCGGGGACAACCACAGACACATATACATATATCTATATCTCATATAATCTCATGAATACAATATGAAATGGAATGTATGTCTCCCTCGCATACAGCTAGAACTACGAGCTATCATCATAACAAGACATTTCATATAGGTAATTCCCTTCCAACAATTGGTGAAGACTGATTCCAGGACATTACAAAGCTCACCTTACACTAATGCAATTCGACCAAAGCTTCCACTAGTGCTCAGACCATGGCTCTCCTTCCCCTAGACTACCTCAAATTAGTGGTAATTTAGGGAAGGTACAATCTGCTATCGCCTGGTTCCCCTGGCCATATGGGAGGATTTAGCGACAGGGATCCCATCCTTATCCTCCCTTATAATATATCATAACATCATATCGTATATCATATCATATCGTCATCACCACCCAATCCACCATATATCACAGTCTTACAATGTCATGTGGTGATGCTCATGTATCATCATATAATCATCATCATCATGTCACAATGTCATGCATGCATCATGTCATGTTATATCAACACCATCATCTCTAATCATCATCTAGCTGTGTGCATACCACGATATATAGAAAACTATACATACAAACACATCTATATTGTGGTATGAAAGAAATATGCATATATCACAAATATACGTAATATCATACAATAAATATAATACAATACAATACAAACACCCAGTTACCCCAGGTTATCAATTTCCATATGTGCAAATTCCATGAACTTCTAGAGTCATCTAACACAACTTGTACCCCTTTCGGTCAACCAAACAATCACTACAACGTTATATAATTCTCAATTAACATACAATTCAAATATCCAAATTCCACAATTCAGCCTTTTAGGCCTAACCCAATGTTCCAATACTATTTTCATGTATCATTAAGCTCCTAGGAACTATTCAATCATCAATCAATCCCATACACTTTGGATTCCTAAGAGCTCTAACTAAAAACAACCTAGGGTTAAGCTCAAATCATGCATACACCCTTCAAAACTCACATCCAAATGACAAGAACACAAAATCACACTCCATAAACCCCATTTTATTCATTTCAATTAGTTGGATTCGGCCAAAACCAAAGGTCCCAACTTATACCGGTAAAATCCCGAGTTTAAATCGAAGAAAATGGAGAGGGAGGAGTAGAGATCACTTACCAACCAAGATCCAAGCTCTTGGGCACCGGAAAACACTCCCAAAAGCCAAGAATAGCAAACCCTAGTAGAGCTTCTTGCTGTTTCTCTGTCACTCCCTCTATTTCTTTCTTTTTTGTTTGACTAAAATGATTCAGTTTTAAACAAAAATCCTAAATCTTCCCACGACCTCAGGTAAGCTTGCCGCAGTGCCACCAGTTTCAACTAGAAAATATCTCTCTGGAGCTCACTCTAGCCACGATGGCCCTACTTCTCGCTGTGGCATGGAGCTCTTTTTCCTCTGCAGTGATTCTTTCTCTGTCCTGTTTCCTATAGTACTGCATATAATGCCAAAGACTCTTGGTTAGCTTAGGACCAAGTTAGGGACAATGTCATGAGGGTTGTTACACTGATTGACCTGATTCCAAAGGCTACATATCACTTTGACTCCATTTTAACCATAGACGCCAATCACATCCTAAAATACTCCGTATGGAGTTTTTAGACACTCGGAACCAACTTCATCACTTTTTGACCAAAATCAACAATCAAATACCTCTTATTGCCACCAATAGGTAATTGGCACCCAGAGATCCTTTCAACAGGTCATACAAGACACAAGGAACATGCCCAAGAATGTTTTAACCTGAAGAAATCACTTATAAGAGTTTTGACCCTCTTAAACCCCAAATCAAACTAATGGGCTGGGTTATATACCCATTTTACACACTAAGGACCCAATAACCATACCAGGATCATAGTTAGGATGTACATACTCAAAGGGACTTGGAGTCACCAATCTCAAGTTCAACATAATCAAACATTAGGGATTTAAACTTCACATGCCACATATACAACATAATTGACATTCATCTCACTACTAGCATAGCCATGAGCTTGTCAACACCTAAAGGCCTATACACTAAGTATAGAAAGTATAAGAGGGGTTACATTACAATTCAACCATAGAAAAACAAATATAAGTTAGGTACACAAAACATTGCACAATAGTATAAATGACACTTTACTAATAACATAACCAAAACAACAATAACAAGAAGGGGATAAACCCTAACACCCATGAATACTTCCAATCCTCCTTTCCCAAGCTCTCTTTGGTCCTTTCCTTGCTAGTGTTGGATCTTTTACCTAGGAATTATTGGCCATGAGTGAGACATATGTCCTAGTAACCAAAAGTTTATGCATATACAAACATACAGACATGCTTCCATAATAGTAATCAAATGTAATAAACAATATAAATACAACATGCATGATATGCAGACACAACACCCATCAATACATGGCGAGAATCATGAGGTAGTTACCATGATGAGGTAACCTCAACGAGTGGCAACCTTCCAATGACTTGTGATGGCCGAGTCTAGGGTCACTACCCAGCCTCCTTTCAATGGTCATGACCTGATTAAAGGCCATTACATCAAAGGGTAGACCATGACTCTCATTCCCTTGAATCACCCAAATTTGTGGCTATTTAGAGAAGGTGCACCCTAATTTATAGCCACCTAAGTCTTTTAGCTATATGACGACTATTTAGTAACTAGAATAACATAAGCCGCACCACATGAATATAAAACCTCGTGTACTATTTAGCAGTTTGGTATACCACATAGTATATAGAGCATCGTCATCCAAACCATAATCTCAACAATGTATACCATGTGACAATACCTAATACATGCTAACATATCAACACATGTATTATTTATATCATGCTAGTATGCCATAATAAAGTATCTAACAAAGCATGGGGTGCATCATAACTAATAACATGTCAATATCATCATATTCATATTGTTATATATTTATTAGTATCAATAGTCATTTTCATCATAAAGTAGGATAAGTATAGGAAACTCACTAGCCGTGTAGCTGTACATATCATGATATGAAAAAGAATAAACATATTCAAGCTATGAGGCATATCATGATATGAAAGAGCAAAATATATACATAAAACATACATATCATGATATAAAAAGGACAAAACATATATAATTAATTGGAAGACATGAAAAAAACACCTTAGTTACTTCAACTGTCTAACCCACTCGATACTTCGATAGGATAAAGGGGGCAACCACAATCAAGTCAACATTTTCAAATGACAACTCAAAGTTAAAAGATCCCAATTGAGCAATATTATAACCTATATATAATCAAATTCTTATTACCATCACAAATTCATAATCCTTAGCATGCATAATTGCCAACTCAAAGTACAACTTGGCTGAAACAAAGCTTCCCAATGAAACCCATACATCAAAACACCCAAAACAATCCATAAAACTATAATTATACTCCCACAGATTCGAATTCCCAATAATATCAAGATTTAAGGGTTAAGGCTTGGGAAATATACCACTTAAACACTTAATATCCTTAACCCGAAGCTTAAACATGCACAACAATACATTAATAAGGCATTTAAATGCAAATTAATTGGTAGAAATGCAACCCAAGTTGAAACCCTAACCAAATCCAAGAAAATCAACAAATTACTTTAAGAAAAATGAAGAGGAAAGGTGATAGATGGTTTACCAATAAGATTTAAGCTTCCAAGATGCTAGAAATCAAGTCCCAAGGTTGGAAATTCGAAACCCTTACATTAATTCTTCATTTTCTTTGTTTTTCTCTTTGTTCTGGTAACTGGTTCAACTTTTGATTTAAATAAATTTCCCAATTGGTGCAGTGACGCCACTGAAACTTGCTGCGGTAATTGTAACAACCCTTATTGGCATTATGTGCAGGATCTAAGGAAATATGATAGAGGAAGGTTCAAGTGGTGTAGAAAAGAGCTCCACACAGCGGTGAGGAGCAGGGCTGCCATGGCAAGAGCCAAATTCTAGTGGCGTGTTTTCCAACTGAAACTGGTAGCGTCATGGTGAGGTTATCTGGAGCCACGGTGGGAGTCGGGATTTTTGTTTAAATTTGACTCATTTCGGAAGAATAGAAAGGAAGAAATGGAGGAGAAACTGAGGGAGTTCTACTAGGGTTCAAGATTTCTGACCCTTAAGAGTGATTTTCAACCTCTTGAAGCTTGGATTCATGTTGGTAAGTGATCCCTACTCCTCTTTCTCCATTTTCTTTGGTTTAAACTTGGGATTTTTTGGTTATATGTTGGTATTTCTAGTTTGGACCGAAATCCACCAATTGAAATGGATGAAATAGAGTTATTGGAGTGTGTTTCGGTGTTTTTAATGCTTGGGTATGAGTTTTGAAGGGCTTATGCATGATTTAAGCTTAACCCTAGGTTATACTCGGTTGAAGCTCTTGGGAATCCGAGGTAGATGTGCTTGAGTAGCATTTAAATGGTCCCTAGGAACTTAATAATGCATGAAAGTGGGGTTGGAACCTTGGGTTAGGCCTAATTGGTTTAATTGTGAAATTTGGATATTTGGATTGTATGTTAATTAAGGTATTATGGAATTGTTAAGGTTGTGTGGTTACTCAGAGAAGCCATGTTATGGGATTGGCATTTAAGAAAGCTTGTGGTACCCATGTGTATGTGATCATGACAATTAAGGTAACCGGGTATCTATTATATGTGATTATATGTTAATATATATATATATATGTATATATATGCCTGTTCCTTTTCATACCACAATGTTGATTGTGTATGTGTATGGTTTTTCTACATATCGTGGTATGCACGACTAGTTGATGTATAATGATTGTATATGTTGTGATGTGTAGCATCCTCATACCATTGCATGCTAGCATGTCCATATGATGTTTACGATGATGATATATATATATGTGTAGAGACATGTTGTCATGACATTGGCATCATCACCATACAATTGCATAGTGAGAGATTGATGGTAAGGTGATGATGATATGATAAAGATCCATGTCGCTAAATCCTCTCCATGGGAGAGCCAGGTGGCAGAGGACAATATGATATGATAAAATATTCCTGTCACTAAATTCTCTCATTGGGAGAGTCAGGTGGCAGTGGATTTAGGGATGCACCTTCCTTAAATCACCATCAATTCGTGATGGTCCAGGGGTTAGAAGAGTCACAGTCCGAGCTTTAGTGTAACCATTGGTTAGGTTGCATTAGGGTAAAGTGAGCTTGCTGATGTCTCGAAATCAGTCTTCACTGACTGCTGGAAGGGAATAATCTATTGAAATATCTTATGATGATGATAGCTTGTGGTTCTAGCCTTGTATGAGGGAGAACATGCATACCATTCATTAGCATTACATTGCACGATTGTACGGGTTAGTATATATATTGTATGTGGTTGTTCTTGGTTACTGAGACTTTATCTCACCCCCTCTCCCATGAACTAACATTTCAAGTGAAGGTTCTATCATTAGTTTGGAGAAGACAAGGGAGTAGCATACCGAATATGGGAATAGTTTATGTAGTGTATGTTTAATTGGATATGTATATTGTGCCAAGTAGGATAGAATATTTTGTAATAGATTTATGACATTGATGAAGATTGATACGGATAAGTGTTGTATGTATGTTTATGTATGGAGAATGAATGTAATGAGTAAGACTGTTTGTGAGGCATGTATTGATTGGGATGTTTTCGAGTCAGTATGGTGGCGTTTGTGAGCCCAAAGGTGGTATTGGGCCTTGTTAGTGTATTTTGGGGCAAGTAGCCTTTTTTGTCAATTGGGGTTCAAGGGGCTCAAATCTCAGAGGAGCGGTTCCATTAAGGTGAAATCTTTTTGAACAAGTTAGTTAGGTGGTTTTGGACTTGTGTAAATGGTCCCAAATAATTAATTTGCCTTTAGTGGCAAACAGGAGTAGTGAGTTGTGGGTTTTGGTTAAAAAGTGGCCAAAATGGTTTCAAATGTCCAAAATCACCATACAGAGTTGGATCAAGGTGAAATTGGTATTTATGGATAGATTGGAACTAGATTAACTTGTAGGAGTTAGAATCAAGTCAATCTGAGGTCGAAGCATAAAGTTATGTACGTCGGAAGTTCATCCTGGAGTTGGAAATTTTTTGACCTAAAAACTATCATGTGGCGCCACAGTGCCAGGAAGCTAGGCCGCGACACTAGAGAGACAGTGGACATGAGCATTTCTGGAATGAGCTGAAGCCGCAGTGGTACTATAGTGGCCGCAGCCTTAGCCTAATTTTTGGTGTATTTTGGCCATTTTTCTGCTCATCTAAAGTTTTAGGAAGTTGTTTTGAGATGTTTTGGGCTGTGATTGGTTGATTTTTGAAGTTTTTGATCAAGACCAAAGGTATGTGGAGTAAGGTGTTATAATAGTGCTCACTAACTTGGCCCAAAAGTCCAATTCAGTATATCTCACCTTAGCGGCTTTGCACCTTGCCGCAGCGTCATCATGAAATTTGCTTCCTTGCTCAATTTGACTCCTCCACTGGTGTAACACCCTACCTCCAATTATCTCCAGACTTGACCAAAAACTTCAAAATTCAATCAAACACAATTTTAACATCTCAAAACAACTTCTCAAAACTTCAGAACAACGGAAACAAAATAAATAATACCAAAAAATTGGGCTGGGGCCACGACCGTTACGGCACCTCCGCGGCTCCAAACCTCCCCTGTCTCACTATGCTACTGGACTTCGTGGTGCCGTGGCCTGCTCCCTGGCACTGCAGCGCCCCCTGCTGGTTTTCTATACTAGCAAACTTCAACCACCTAAGCGAACTTCCAATGTACATAACTTTATGCTTCGACCTCCGATTGACTTGATTCCAACCCATACTTGTCAATCTAGTCCCAATCTATCCATAGAAACCAACTTCGCCTCCATCCAACTCCGTATGGATATTCTGGACCCCTGACACTATTTTGACCACTTATTGACCAAAACTCACTACTAACCACGTCTAATTGCCACCAAAGGCAAATGGTCACTTAAAGACCATTCATACAGGTCTAAAACCCCCAACCCAACTTGTTCAAAGATGTTTCACCTCAAAGGAACCACTCCTATGATATTTGACCCCCTTGAATCCCATTCGATAAATTAGGCTACAGGTCCTAAAATACACCATCAAGGCCTAATTCGACCTTTGGGCTCACAAATACTATCACACTAACTCCTCAACACCCTGAATCACACATACACCACCATCTATCATACACAATGCATATAACACAAATCCACATACATATCCATACATACAATATCTATCCATTACAAAACATTATATCCTACTTGGCACAAGATATAGATCCAAATTACACACAGGCTACATAGATCTAATATCCCCACATCCGATGCTACTCACGTGCCTTCTCTGGACCAGTGCCAAACCGTCACCTGAAAGGTAAGTTTATGGGAGAGAGGTGTAAGACAATGTCTTAGTAACTGGGGACAATCACACACATATATATACATATATAACTCATACAATCAATGAATACAATGTGAAATAAATGGAATGTATGTCTCCCTTGGACACAACTAGAACCATGAGCTACGTCATAACGGCACATTTCATATAGATAATTCCCTTCCAACAATCGGTGAAGACTGATTCCAGGACATCACCAAGCTTACCTCCCATTAGTGCACCCGGCCAAAGATAACACTAATGTTCATACCGTGGCTCTCTTTCCCTTTTCCCACCATGAATTGGCAGTGATTTAGGGAAGGTATAGTCCACTGCATGCCTTTCCCTTCCTAGCCATAGGAGGTGATTTAGCCGTAAGGATCCCATCCTTATCCTCCTTAACATATATATATATATATTCCATCCTTATCCTCCCTAATATATATATCATCATATATCATATTGTCATCACATCATCACCACCCAATCTGTCATATATCACAATTTCATAATGTCATGTGGTGATGCACATGTATCATCATGTAATAATCATCATCATCTCTATGTCATGCTATGCATTATGTCACATCACATCAACATCATCATCTCTAATCATCATAGTCATCATAATCATTATCTAACTGTATGCATACCACAATATATAGAAAATAATACACACAAATAGATCTATATCGTGGTATGAAAGAAACATGCATATATACACAAATATACATACTACCCCACCATACAAACAATGCAATACAAACAAACTCTCAATTACCTCAAGTGTCAATACCACACACGTGAATTCCATGAACTTCTCAAGTTGTCCAACATGCTTGAACCCCTTTCGGTTAACCAACAACCTTCACAATATCACAATTCTTCGATTAACCATATATACTAATAAACCAAACATCACAATTCAACTACTTTAGCCTAACCCAAGGTTGTAACACCCCTTTCATGCATCTTTAAGCTCAAAGGGACTATTCAAACACTACTCAACCATATACACTTCAGATTCCCAAGAGCCATAACCGAAAACAACCTAGGGTTAAGCTCAAATCATGCATATACCCTTCAAAACTCATATCCAAGCAACAAGAACACCAAAACACAATTCCTTAACCCCATATCATCCATTTCAATCAATGGATTCTATCCCAAATTGGAAATCCCAACTGATAACCGAAAAACCCCAAATTTAAACTTAAGAAAATGGAAAGGGAGGAATAGGGATCACTTACCAACGTGAATCCAAGCTTCCAAGGTCAAAAAATCACTCATAATGGCTAGAAATCTTGAACCTTAGCACAACTCTCGCCTTCTTCTCCGTTGCTCCCTTTTTTTCTTTCTTTCGGTTCGTTCAAAATATTTCTTATTTAAACCAGAATCCCGAGTCTCACTCTAGCCTCAGATAAGTATGTTGTGGCTCCACTATGTTTAAGTTGAAACAATGTCACTAGACTTACTCTCACTGTGGTGGCCCTGCTTCTAGCCGTGGCATAGAGCTCAATTTTTCCTCCACTTGACCCTTCCTCCATCCTATTTCCTCCAATTCTGCACATAATACCAAAACAAAGTCATGAGGGGTGTTATAATCTCCTCTTCTTATAAAAATTTTGTCCACAAAATTTCAACTCTTACCTCAAGCAAAGATCTCTGGATACCTCATTCCAGTGGATTCTTCGGTCTCTCACATGATATCATTGAATGTCAAGCCATTCATAGGACCTTTATCAACTTAATGGTCTTATTCCTCAACTGCTTCTCCTTTACATCAAGAATTTGTAGCGGCGTGACCACAAAAGTCAGATCCTCTCGTACTTGAATTACCTCATCATCAATTATATGAGACAGATCCGGATGATACTTTTTCAGTTGAGATATATGGAAAACATTGTGCAATCCAGCAAGATTAGGCAGTAGTGCAACTCGATATGCTACTGGCACAATTTGCTCCAGAATTTAGTATAGACCCATGTGCCGCAGAGTGAGCTTCTTCACTCAAATCAATCTTCCAATGCTAGTAGTAAGAGTGACCTTAAAAAACACACGATCTCCAGCATCAAATTTCAATGGTCTCCTCCTTTTGTCCGCATAACTCTTCTGCCGACTCTGAGCAGTAAGAAGCTTCTAATGAATATTCTTTATTTGCCGAGAGATTTGATCCACAATATTTGGGCCCAAAAGGCTCCTTTCACCGAGTTCAACTAAACACAAAGGCAATCTACACTTCCTACCATACAACGCTTCATACGAATCCATTTGGAAACTCGAGTGGAAACTGTTGTTATAGGCAAATTCAACCATAGCATGTCCTCTAGAATCTAAATAGTCCTTTCAGTCTGTCCATCAGATTGAGGGTGATAAGTAGTATTCAAACTCAATTTTGTACCCATAGCCTTCTGAAGAGATTTCCAAAACCAGGATGGAAACCTAGGATCTTTGTCAGGCATAATATTCTTCAAGACTCCACGCAGCCTCACATTCTTATTCACATACAACTGGGCCAACTTCTCCATCGAAATAGTCTCCCAAATGCTCAAAAGATAGTCATCCTCCAACTGAGCATAGTATATGTTCCTCTTTCGGTTCGTTCTGATGAAACCCCTTTTCATCAAATCCTCAATCTGCTTTTTGAGCTCTTTCAATTCAGATGATGCCATTCAATATAGAGCCTTCGAAATAGATCTATATCATGGTATGAAAGAAACATGCATATATACACAAATATATAAACTACCACACCATAAAAACAATACATACAAACAAACATCCAGTTACCTCAAGTGCCAATGCCACACATGTGAATTCTACAAACTTCTCGAGTTGTCCAACACGCTTGAACCTCTCTTGGTTAACCAAACAACCTTCACAATATCACAATTCTTCAATTAACCATATATACCAATAAACCAAACATCGCACTTCAACTACTTTAGCCTAACCCAAGATTCCAACACCCCTTTCATGCATCTTTAAGCTCTAAGGGACTATTCAAAACACCACTCAACCACATATACTTCAGATTCCCGAGAGCCCTAACTGAAAATAACCTAGAGTTAAGCTTAAATCATGCATACACCTTTCAAAACTTACATCCAAGCAACAAGAATACCAAAACACACTTCCTTAACCCCATATAATCCATTTCAACTGGTGGATTTCGTCCCAAATTGGAAATCCCAACTCATAACCGAAAACCCCCAAATTTAACTTAAGAAAATGGAGAGGGAGGAGTAAGGATCGCTTATTAATATGAATCCAAGCTTACTAGGTAGAAATCACTCCCAATGGTCAGAAATCTCAAACCCTAGCATAGCTCTAGCATTCTTCTACATCGTTCCCTTCGTTTCTTTCTTTCTGTTCATCCAAAATGCTTCTAATTTAAACTAGAAACCTGAGTCTCGCCATGGCCTCAAATGAGTCTGCCACTACTCCACCATGTTTCAGTTGAAACAACGCCACTGGACTTACTCTCGCCACAGTGGTCCTGCTTCTAGCTGTGGCGTGGAGTTCAATTTTTCCTCCACTTGAGTCTTCCTCTATCCTATTTCATCTGGTTCTACACACAATGCCAAAACAAAGTCATGAGGGGTGTTACATCTGGTCATAATCTTTCCGGTCTTGTCCCATTCTGTTAAGTCTTTCTTACACTTGATGTTTATGGTCATTACAAAAACACAGTAAAAAATATACTTAGTTTGACACCCATATAGATATAATTCATTTATAGTATGAAAATAAAAAAGGATATAATTCATCTATATACATGCGTATGTTCTAATATTTGAATAGGGAGTTTGACCATTGAACTACATCCGATTGATTGTGATATTTGTCTTTTATATCCTTACAAGCTAACCATGATATTGATATTTAGCTTATAATAAGTTTGATTTGATATAATGATGCTTTTATGTCATGATACTAGATTTCAAACTTTGATGTTACTCTTTAAAAAGTTTGTCATCCTATATATCTTAAATTAATAACAAACTTGATCGAGATTAATGCATTATAACTAACTTAAAAATATTCTTTTTATTCAACCCCAAAACACACTATAAAATATACTTATTTTTGCACACACATAGATATACCGCTAATTCTCCTATAGTTTGAATATTTGAATACGCAGAGTTTGAACTTTGAAGTTTGAACTACATCCGATTGATAGTGATATTTTTCTTTCATCTTTACAAGCTAACCACGAACGACTTCAATTAATATTTATAATTAACTTATAATAAGTTTGATTTGATATAATGCTGATCTTATATGTCATGCACCCAAAATTCAAACTTTGAAGTTACTTTTTAAAAAGTTTATCCTCTTATACATCTTAAGTTACATCTTTAAAAATTATACTTAATAGCAAACTTAATCGAGATTAACACAATATAACTAACTCAAAAATATTCTTTCTATTCAATCCAAAACACATTGAAAATATTTGATAGAGATTTAGAAAAAGAAAAGAAAAGAATGAAAAAATGTACCCAAACTTACAGAGCGCTAACTATTAAGGTTACACCCAATACGAATGTCCAAACTTTCCTAATGCGATCGTTAAAAGGTGGGTAGCCCATGTAATTAATTATTTCTTTCTTATGTAAAATTCAAATATGCAAATTTCTAATATTAATTAGGGGTATTATTAGAAAAAAAAAACCTTAATACATTAGACAATTATCATTTATCTCTTATATTTTAAACTAAGAAAGTCCATTCAAAATTTCTTATAATTGAGTAGGAGGTTTAGTATTTTAGTTCGTATATATAATTTTCCCTACTTTCTTCTATTAAGTTGACATAAGACTTAACTCTTAGGAGAAACGACCTATAGATAAGGTAAATAAATATCAAAATCCATTCTAAAAATACATATTTATGCATCGGATAATTCACAAATTGTCATTGAAAAGTAATCTCTACATTTAATTTTCATTGTCTTTTCATGGATACTAACAAGTGTTTGCTTTTCAAGTAGCTAGCCACATCTTCCATGTTATATATATAGAGAGAGAGAGAGAGAGGAAAAATGGAGAGGGAGGAGTAAAGATCACTTACCAACAATTTATCAAGCTTATAGAGTCCAAAAATCACCTCCAAGGCTAGATTTCTCGAAACCCTAGCAAAGCCTTCCATTTCTTCCTCCGATCTTTCTGCTTCATCAACTGAAATGCTTCCAATTTATCATAGTTCAAAGTCTAGAACTGCAACGGTGGGTAAGTTAGCAGCAGTGTGGAGCCCTTCTATTTGAAAATTATTTGGAAATTACAGCTTGCTCGACATGGCAGTCTTGTGCCTCGCCATAGTGTAGAGCTTCTCTGCCACCACTATAATCTTTTTTCCACCCGGTTTCCTTTGGTCTTGCACACATCATCAATTGTACTTCATTAGTTAGAGACTAAGTTTAGGATAATGTAATGAAGGTTATGATAGATACCATATTTTCTCAATCCACCACAAGATCATAAATGAAGAACCAAATGTTACTTGATAAATTGTTGGTAAGTGATCTTTGCTCCTCCCTCTCCATTTTTCTTCGATTTTGAGTTGGATTTTTTAGGTATATGTCTAGGTTTCCGATTTTAACCGATTTCTACAAATTAAAATGAATGTAATGGGATCAATGAGGTGTGATTTAGTGTTAATGATGCTTGGGTATGAGTTTTAGAGGAAGTATATGGGATTTATGTCTAACCCTAAGTTATTGTTGGTTGAGGAAATTAGGAATCCAAAATGTATAGGATTGGTTATGGTTTAAATAGTTGTAGGAGGTTTATTGATGCATGAAAATGGCATTGGAATCTTGGAATCTTGGGTTAAGTGTAAATAGTTGAATTGTGAATTTTGGATAATTATGCTAACTACTAATTAAAGATATTATGACATTGTAGACGTTGTTTGATTGATCGGAGGAGTACAAGTTGAGGTAGGTAATTTGAGGAGCTTGTGGCATCCGTGTGTAGTATTGACAACCTTAGGTAACTAGTTATTTGTATTATGTGTATTATAGATTAGTATATATGTGTGTGTAGATATGCATGTTTTTGTTCATACCATGATATTGTCATGTGTGTGTATGGTTTTCCTATATATCATGTTATGCACATAGTTAGACATTATAGCAGATGATGATGATTACATATATGACGATGATGATATGACATTGCATAATTTCATAGCATGACATTGAGAAACATGATGATGATGATTATTATATGATGATATGACACGAACATCACCACTACATGAACATTATGAGGAAAGGTAGATTGAGTGGTGATGATGATATATGATATGATATGATGAAATAAGGAAGAGATACTTGTCATTAAAGTCTATCCTATAGCTAGGAGAATAAGACGGCAGTAGACTGCACCTTCCCTGAAATCTCTACTAATTCATGGTGGTCAAGGGAAAGGAGAGCCACGGTCCAAGCATTAGTATTACCTTTGGCTGGGTGTACTAGTTTGAGGTGAGCTTGGTGATGCCCTGGAATCAGTCTTCACCGACTATTGGAAGAGAGTCACCTATATGAAATGTCATGTTATGATGATAGCTCATGGTTCTAGCTGTGTGCGAGGGAGAACATGCATTCCATTGCATTTTGCATTCATAGCACCATGTGCATTATTGTATGAATTATTATATATGTTGCATGTGATTGTCTCCGGTTACTGAGACTTTATCTCACACCCTTTTCTTATGAACTAACATTTCAGGTGAAGATTTTGGTACTATACAATAACAATGTTATTGAAATGATGCTGGTCGTATGATGTTGATGATAATGAAAGTTGTATGATGATATGGAAGATTATAAAGATATTGTTGGTGAATGGTTATATGTAAGCCTAAAGGGGGTTTTTGAACCTTATATATGTGTTGTGGGTATGTAGCCCATTAAGTAGAATTGGGATTCAATTGGGTCAAATCTCAGAGGAGTGGTTCATTTGAGGTAAAATCTCTTTTGACAAGTTAGTTGAGTCAATTAGGACCTGGGTGGAAGGTTCATAATGGTCAAATTGCCTTTGGTGGCAATTAGAGTGCTTAAGTTGTGAGTTTTGGCCAAAAAGTGGCCAAAATGGTGTTGGTTGTCCAAAATCTCCATGTGGAGATGGATTTGAGCGAAACTATGTCTATGGATAGATTGAGACAAGATTGACTTGTATGAGTTTGAATCAAGTTAATCAGAGGTTGGAGCATAAAGTTATGTGTGTCGGAAGTTCTCCCCAAAAGTTGTAATTTGTTGATATGGTATCAATAGAGGAGAGCCATGGCGCCATACGCTTCTATCCAATTCACACCACAGCATCACTGTAGCTATTGCGACACTAAGTGCTACTACCCGGCTGAGGCTACGGTGGTACTATAGCAAGCTACGGCTCCATACAGTTTTGGTACAAACACAAGTTTTCCACTGTTATGATGATTTGGGAGTTAAAGTTGGGGTATTCAGACTCATACATCCTCTGTTTCGGAATTTTTTTTACTGCGTCTTCATGGAATGATATGAAACTGCACATCTTCAAGGAAAAGTATGTTGGAAAGTGTATAGTCAACTAAGACTTTTTTTTTTAAATTAGATGAAGTCAAATAATTCACAAATTAACTAGCAATTCTTTTTTTTTTCTCTTTTTTCAAATGCTGACTTATCCAGCATCTTAATAAAATCATTAACGGAAAAAGTTTATTTCAAATAAATTTTTTATATATTATTTCAAGAATTTTACTTGTATGTTGGTTTAAAAAAGACACTTGCATACCATATTGTGCAAATATTTTTTTCTTGTAAACTTGTTGATTTTACTAAATGAAAGGAGCACAAGAGAAAACAAAGAAAAACAATGAAAGGAAAATCATCTCTATATCAAACGGAATTGCTCCATTTCTAGAAAAAGAAAACAAGAAAACCCACTTGACTCTTTCTATTTCGTACATACATAAACATCTACCAGAGCCAAGAAAGGTAAAGTCCAACACTCCTTTTATCCCTAACTTGTAAGGGGAAAAAAACAAATTGCACAAATAGTGGATGCTATTTCTCTCATGCAACATAACATGTTTACATTATGATGGACAAAACAAAAGACCTAGATGAAAAAAGATGATATTAACATGTGATCACTTAAGAAAATTTAGTACTTATAAGTAACATGGATACACAAAATTAAACCTGACATAGCAAAATAACTAGGCCTCGAACCTTGGAAGGTAACTAAATAGTATCTTTGCCTATTGCCCACCAGGACTCCTACTCTATGACAGATAAGAGGAATCTCCAAGTTGCCAAGAAATATAGTAAGAGATACACATATTAGAATAGAACATTCTTAACATTGTGCTCTTCAAATGTTAAAAAAAAAATTAGTAACATACTAATCAGAATAAGACGGATATGAAATTTGCAGTACACTTAACATGAATAGAGAAAAAATGAGTAGAAGAAGCATGTGGTCTTATAGTCCTACCAAAATACCCTATGTTCAATTGCAGCATTTAAAGTAAACTAGGATGGTAATGGTCATATCATCATCCAATAAATATAGCACATTAGAAATCAATTTTCAGATGAATCTTCTGGTGGTTTTCACATTATTATGCTATTCCACATTTGGTTATATTATGAGTTCTAGTTAGGGCCCCTATTTAAAAAATCCTCCCATAAATTTTTATTACACTTTTCTAGACTTTGTTATATACAAGTTCAAGTCAAAGAGTAATCATCATACCTTGAGTAGTATGACATATTTTTTTCTTTACAAACATGTTAAGTATTTATCTTGGCTTCATAAAATAGACAAATGGTGAAAGCTAAGGACAGTCCTCCAACAGAGAGATATGCAATGCCAAGGAAGTCATTCTTCCCACCAAGCCAGGTTGTAGTTGATAGTACAAGCGTCTTCATCCCATTAAAATTGTATGTGTTGTAGTTGTTCTTCAATGTCACATGTATCTTGTTACCTGCATTTAGGTCCACCTCTATCCTTCCATATGGCTTCCTAAAAGTTGGAAGAGCAGTAGTTCGCATCCATACAATGAGGTCCTCTTACTCACTAACTGTTAAATGCAACCATTCAAAATGTAGGCAACAATCTTAGTAACACAAATCATAGAGAATCACTCAAAGCAATCACATGATGAAGAATGCAATATACTATAAGTCACAAATGCAGAATAAAATATAGCAAATAAATTGATACCTTTGAGCTAGCTGTTTAGCTTTTTGTTTTCCTATCTAGGAGGATCTATTATCCTCCTTCCAGTTGTACTTTCTTTCTTATTTATATAAAAAAAATTTTATGTTAAACAATAAAACAAAAGGGAATGTGAAAGATAGATGCATTTAAATAGTTATAAGAGTGGTTTATATCAAGATCAACCTAGGTCAAGCCAACATGCATGATGAAAGTTAAAGGGCATAGGGTGCGGAATTGACAATTTACTGAGGCAAATGAATATGCTAAGAAAACTTATCACAATTCACGAGCATTGCCTATACACACACACACAACCTACAGGTACACAATACGAACTTACAAATCACACTCTATCCTCTGATTCTAAGTATTACTTAACTTCAAAGCAACCTAATGTACAAGTTCTACCTTTCTTCACCACTTTGCGGAAAATCGTTATGTATGAATATGTTAGATACGTGTGACTCGATAGGTGAAATAGTATCTCTCTCCAAAAAAACATGTTTTTTTATGGCCACACAAAGAAAATATTTTGTTCCAAATGAACAAGATATTGAGGAAGTGCTTATCCCATGCGCAACCCCATATAATATCCAGTCATACTGCAGACTCTAAAATACTAAAGCTACCTAAAATCTTTAAAAATAGCCATAAAATATGACCCTAGACCATAGAACATTTTGCCTTCTGATTAAGAAATAATTCTTAGATCAATCCTATTTCATATTATTCATCCAATTCGAACTAGAGTAGTTACAGACCTCTAGCTCTTTTTCTCGTCACTTCTATGTCCTATAATCCTAATGGTTTAGGCAAAACCATGGAAAAAATTATAATTATAATTATAATTATAAATAAGATAAAAGAGGAAAGAGACAATAGAAGTTGTTTCCTGATATTGTCATTATTTTTTCTCCTTGGCATAACTAAGAGTTCAACAAGTTAACTAAATTTAATAGATGACAACTCCAACCAACCTCTCCTTCTCATTAAATATAACTAGACTAAAAATCTGAATCCTTAAAAGTTGATAACTTGATCCCTATGGCAACAAAAAATCTCAACTAATCCTATCAAATTTCTATTTTTTATGCTCCTTATTCACCAAATATACTGTGTTTTTCTGAAATCTACAAGTAACTTTTATAAATTTGCTAGTGTAGCAGTATTGGCTAGTTGAATGCTACTCATAAATCATATAACCAATTAGAATTCCATTCCAAACTCCTTAGAAAAATTTACAGAAATAGTTTTCTTCAATCAAAAAGTAACTAGCTTTTAATTTAAATTAAAAAAAAACTTGCACAAACACACATTAGATAACCTAGGTGCACAAGATAAAATATTAAGATGAAAGTAGTTATACACACAAACACAAGTGTGAGCATTAGATTCCGCATTCTTACATAATCTCAAGTTTGCTCACTAGGCCTAGTAAATAAAGATAACTACACACATAAATAGATGCTTTCTTCAACCAAAAATGATTTATAAAAATACTTACTGGTATGGATTCGTTGATACGTGCACCACCTATAAGAGAACTATTCTAAAAGTTTTTAGGAAAGACATATTTTCCAAATTTGTGCTCCCTATCACTCTTCCGGGACATGCCTTTCTTGTTCACTGCCAAAATATTGTTCTTGCGAGAGAAGACATATGTATCATCGATTAAACTCCAAGCTAGAAGATGTTAGGTTGGCTGGTCACCCAATAGAGGGTGAATTGGGTGATATAAAATTTTCACCGTTTTTGGATCACAATCCAAGTTCACTAGATGTGCAGCAAAACAGGGATGAATAGAGTATGGACAAGTTAGTGGATGAAATAAACATATGAAGAATCAGACACATGAATTTATCTTGGTTTAGTCCAACCACTTGGCCTACATCTAGTCCCCAAGTCACCACTTGAGATTTTCCACTATATCCCACAGGTTTGATCCAGGTACTTGTGAAGCCTTAGTACATCCCATAAGTTTTAGTAAGCACTTATGAAGCCATTCCCCCCCACCCTTATAAGATGTGTAATCTCCCTTAGTGATACCCCACATTAAGTATCTACCCATAAATTATAGAAAAGAATAAATACAGAATGAAAACTCTCTCTTAGAGTAAATGATACATTGAAAGCTTAATTTATTGAGGTGGGTTTTTTTTCAAAAGATGCTGACATAGAAAGATTTTATGTATATAGACAGCATTTTCATAAAAACTCTCTTATGGTTGTTACCAATAAGTTTAAATGATGTTCTATTTATAGTTTTGTGGTGTAACTAGATGTTAAACATGAGATCTATCCTTTAGGCACAAGTTCTAACTGTTATTCTCAAAAAATAGCCGTTCACCTACTGCATTAAATACATTTGACAGAGATTATGCTGATAATCTCATCAGGTTATGCAAATAACGAGTGACAATTGGCTCTTAGTTTCACTGTTAGACTTTTGTTATAGGGATAACCTAACTAGGTTATGCGAATAACGATCATCCTATAATGACTAAGTTTCAGCTCAAGAACATTTTCATAAAAACCTACTTAGTTATTCGAATAACGTCTCACAAACTTGGATATCTTTGAGGATTATTAGAATAACCTCTTAGGATGTTATTCCTTGTTTGGATAACATTAAATCTTCACAAATTGAGTTTTTTAAAAACATAGGTTATCAGGATAACCTCCCAAGGTTATACAGATAATCCTTTTAATAGAGGAAGGTTTAAGAGTTCTGTGACATACATTATGTAGATAACCTTCATAGGTTATGTGGATAACCAATTTAACAGAAGAGGTCCAAGAGTTCTGTAACATACATTGTGCAGATAACCTCCCTAGGTTATGTGAATAATGGGTAACACAATAAAAATGGCCTTTACTGTTCACTCCCTTATGCAAATAAAGTAAGCACCTTAATAGGATAACAAGCTAGACAGAATTGAGGATATGGTGCACACCTTGGTTATGTGGATAACCTCAAACCTTTTCATGAAATCAAAAGAGAGAACACTTAGAAAAAACATTGAAGTTGAGATTTTGTCCCCATAACTTCTAAGCGTTATGCTCATAAGATAAAACTTTTCATGAAAACAATTTCGAAAACATGAGCTAAACACAAAATTCATTTGTTAGCCAATATTTCTTAATTTTAATATATGTTAACATCATATTTACTTAATCTAACTCATTTAAAACATATGGAAATAAGATTAAGTAAATTTTTAGAGATTAATCTCACCTCAATACCTAAGTGAAAACAAAATATACCTAGTGATTAGGTCTTCAAATGTTGACTTCTACTTTCACTTAGTCATTTCCTTCTTGGCATGCTCCCTTCTGATCTTTCATTCTTAGAGTATCCTTTCTCTTCTTTTTTCTTGAGTGAGTCATGATGTTGATTTCCATTTCTTTATTCCAATGCTCACTCTTTTCACTTCTACTATCCCACATTTAATATATTTCACTTACAAATCAAGTAGTTAGTCCAATTTATATATGCAAAATATATTATTCATTGTAAAAGCATAGTAGATATATTTGCACATAGCATGATATATGCATTATAAACTTAATTAAACACATGTTAGTGCATATTTTACTTCTATAAGCAACATTATATATGTTAGACACATATGATACTTTTGTTCCCTATTTCTCTATATTTGTCATCTTCAAAACTTATATTACATTAAACCTAACACAAGACCCCAAGGTACAATTACATTGGCATTGGAAAGATCTTAAGGCTTATAGAAATCAGTTGAATTCAACTTTTTGTGGTCTCTCAACTGATCATCATTCTAGCTTTTAACATATCTAAATCATACAAAGTTAGAACTAGAATAATTGCAACAATAAAAATTGAATTACATGGAACGTATTCAATCTTCAACCAGAAAATTCCTAAAACTTTAAGACTGAAATTATTGATATATTTAATTAATTAGTTTTAATATTTGTCAGATACGATTTGCTGTAAAGTTTCCTTATTACTCTTATTTGGATTATGTAGTAAATCAAAAAACTATTGAGAATTACAACATTGATTAGAAGAGAATTTCAAAAACTTCTTATAGGTAAACTTTTCCAACTTCTTCCTTGTTGATTCTTTGGGTTATTATTCATCTACAAAGCTAAAGGAAAAAGGATTGTGTTCAAGTTGTTGTTAGCAAGGCTGACTTCCCAAGAGGGGGGGTGAATTGGGAAGATTGTAATTTTTCTGCACAAAGTGTGATGTAAGTGAAGATATCACAATATAATGAAATAATGCGTAAAACAGAGCAGGGTGAAAAATAAAGATAGGGAGAAGAAGACTCAGTAATTTATCCTGGTTCGGTCTTTCCACTTGACCTACATCCAGTCCCCAAGACACCTATTGGGATTTATCCACTATACAGCAAGGATTTCAATGGGCTTCTTGCTAAGGCCACAGTATACTAGTATGCTCTGTTTCTGAGCTCTCTCAAACTCTCCAAGCACTTTTACTATGTGCTTCTCAATCCCCTTGTGAATACCTCTCACAAGTAAATCTATCTTCCAAATGAAGAGTAGATTGATTACAATGAAATAACTCTCTTGAAAAGAGTAGATATGAAAGTTTCAGTACAAGTATAGAAGTTGAGAGGGTAAAAGCTTTTGAGAAAAGATTTAGCAGAAATTAGGTACACACAAGTTTGATTTTTGTTACCCACAACTTCAAATGTTGTTGTATTTATAGATTTAGGTCTCAAATGTCCGTTAGAGACTTTAATCTATCCGTTGGAGAAGTTATCCAACGGTTACTCTGAAAAACTATCCGTTTACCAACCGCATTTAATGTTTCTGACATACTGAAATTCGAATTTTGGCTGGTCAACAGACGAATTTCGAAGGAACCGAAGGTTAAAGCTTCCAACGTTACAACACGAAGTTCGTCTGTTCATTAAGTGAAATTCGAATTTTGAAACTTACAAAACATTTTCACAATGTGACATACGAATTTTCAAGAGGAAAGTTTTTCGGTTAAGTGTGAACAGTGTTTTCAATTTGCTACAGTGCCCTCGAAATTCGAATTTTGGTTTCCCAAAATTCGTCTGTCCACTGGATGTTTAAAGAGACACAGTAGTTTACTTTCTTCAAAATTTGAATTTTGAAAGGGTGAAATTCGTCTGTCAGAGAGACTCTTTCCAGACTAATTTCATCATTCGAATGTTGCAAGTCCTTATCATTCGTATGTCAATGTTTTACTTTAACAGACTCAAGAACTTAGCTTCTGAAATTCAAATTTCAATGTTCAAAGTTCGTCTGTCAGAGAGCAGTTTTGAAACTTAAATCATTCTTGATCTCAGATGAACTTTAACATAGTTTCAGACGAATTTCTTCTATTTTCTCAAATTTTGTTTTGTCTGAAATTCGAATTTTGAAGACTTAAAGTTCGTCTGTTGCAAAGAAGCTTCTCTCAGACTTTTATGAAAATTCGAATGTTGGAAGTTCAAAATTCGTCTGTCAGAGAGCATTTATCAAACTCAATTTCATTTTGATTTCAGATGCATTGTATCATAGTCTCAGATGAATTTCTTTGGTTTTCACAAACTTCATTTTTCTTGAAATTCAAATTTTGAAAGTGTGAAGTTCGTCTGTTACCAGAAAGGCTTCTTTCAGATTAGATGAAAATTCGAATTTTGAACAACCAAAATTCGTCTGACAGAGAGCCATCTCTTCAGACTCATTCAGTTTCAGCTCAAAATTCGAATTTCCAAAGGCAAAGTTCGAATTTCCAACTTGACAGTTCAGCTTAATCTTTCAACCTTCGTCTGTTTATGGGTGTTTTTCAATTAGGTAAAGATTTAACACAAAATCAAGGTTTGAAAACATCTTTTGCTCAAATCAAAAGCTTTTACCCAATCATAACAAAAACTAAAGATCCTACTAGAGATCTAACAGCAAATACTCATAAAATCTTCACTTGACACAGCTTTTGATCTCCTTTGATATCTTCAATTCAAGCTCTTGAATGTTGGTTTACAATCATCAAAACTCTTGATTCAACATTTGTCAGTTTCAATTTTCTTACTCTTCTTCTCTTAGTTCTTTAAGTCTTTCCAATCAAGAATCACTAGAGTTGGTGGTGGAAGACTTCAACAACTACCAATTTGTAATTCATGAAGAATACGAACAATGTATTAGGTGAATCTCTATTTTCAAGATCATATCGAGATCTGAATATATATTCAAATTTTATATTATGAACTAGCTTTCAAATGGAAAATATCTTGATTATTTTCAAAGATTCAAGTAGCCACAACGTTCAATAGCTCACTAAAATCAAGATACAATGTTCAAAAGCTTAGAAAGGGACAATTACAATGGAAAAGGATAGGAAATTGTAACAGAAAGGAAAGAAGAAGAATGCCAGAGGGATTTGTTAGAAATTTCCAGAGAAATGGCTAGAGAGAAAAAGCTGATTCTTCCACCATGCCCTCTCATGATTAGCCACATCTATTTTGTATTCATTCGTCCTTCCCTTGCCTTCCACGTAGCCCTTCTCATCCTAGTATTGCACCTCAAACCTTTTGGGTCATGGGACCCACTAGTGACATCCCTTTCAATTCGAAGCTCTTTACTCTGAACCCTATTAGCTTAGGCTTTACTAGGCCAGCTCATGACATTTCCCTCCCCTTTAAAATTGACCTTGTCCTCAAGGTCAATAGGGTGTATAGGACCTAGAGAATTAGCAACCAACATGCAAATAAAATGAACGAGTATAATCTCATTATGTCCCACTATATCAGGATCACATAAGTACGCTACAAATAGAACAAATTTGAAATATATCCCAGCATAATATTGCAACAGAATGGCATAGTGATGTTGGGATCCACAAGTTGGAACTACCAATAGCAATTATGACACTGAAGGTCTCTTGGGGTAAGCCAATACCAATTTGTCCATAATACTATGTGTAACACCCTGCCATCAAACACATCTGGACTTGACCAAAACCTTCAAAAACCCAATCAAACGCAACCCAAACATCTCAAAACAACTTCCCAAAAGTTCATAACAGCGAAAACGAACTCAACAATATCAAAATTTGGGCTGGGGCTGCGACTGCTATAGTACCACCATGGCTCCATACCTCCCTTGTCTCACCACGATACTGGACCTCATGACTCTGCGGCCTGTCACCTAGCAACACAGCGCCCCATGCTAGTTTTCTATACTAGCAAACTTCATACATCGAGGTGGCCTTCCGGTGCTCATAACTTTATGCTTCGACCTGCGATTGACTTGATTCCAACTCCTACAAATCAATCTAGTCCCAATCTATTCATAGACACCAACTTTACCTCAATCTAACTCCATATGGAGATTCTAAATACTTGATACTATTTTGGCCACTTATTGACCAAAACTCATCACTAACAACCTCTAATTGCCACCAAAGGCAAATGGTCACTCCAAAATCATTCATACAAGTCCAAAACCCTCAAACCAACTTGTCCAAAGAGGTATTACCTCAAAGGAATCACTTCTTTGAGATTTGACCCCCTTGAACCCCAACTTGACAAAATGGGCTACACGCCCTAAAACACACAAACAAGGCCTAAACATTCACATATATACTACCATACAAAATGCATATCACATGCATAACCATACATACAACATCCATTCAAACATTCATTACAAAACTTTCTATCCTATTTGGCATAAGATACATATCCAAATTACACATGTACTACATAGACCTAATATCCCCACGTCCGATGCTGTTCACGCGTCTTGTCCAGACTAGTGCCAGAATCGTCACCTGAAAGGTTAGTTCATGGGAGAGGAATGTGAGACATTGTCTCAGTAACCAGGAACAACCACACACATATATATACATATATCTCATACAATTCATGAATACAATATGAAATGAATGGAATGTATGTCTCCCTCACAGGAATCTCATCCTTATCCTCCCTAACATATATATTATCATATATCATATCGTCATCATATCATCACTACCCAATCCATCATATATCATAATCTCATAATGTCGTATGGTGATGCTCATGTATTATCATATAATAATAATCATGATCTCAATGTCATGCTATGCATCATACCATAACATATCAATATCATCATCATATATGTAATCCTCATCATAATTATAATCATCGTCTAGTTGTGTGCATACCATGATATGCAGAAAATAGTACACATAAACACATCAATATTGTAGTATGAAAGAAACATGCATATATACATAAATATATGTACCATCATACAATATAAGTAATACAATACAAACAAACACCCAGTTACCTCAAGTGTCAATACCACACACAGATTTCACAAACTTCTCGAGTTGTCCAACACGCTTAAACCCCTATTGGTTAACCAAACAACTTTCACAATACCACAATTTCTCAATTAACACAATATACCAATAATCAAACATCACAAATCAACTACTTTAGCCTAACCTAATGTTCTAACAACCCTTTCATGTGTCATTAAGCTCCTAGGAACCATTCAAACACTAGACAATCCCATACTCTTTGGATTCCCAAGAGCCCTAACCAAAAATAACCTAAGGTTAAGGTCTAATCATACCTAAACCCTTCAAAGCTCACATCCAAGTTACAAGAATACCAAAATATACTTCTTTAACCCCATTTCATCTATTTCGATTGGTGGATTTCAGCCCAAACTGGAAATCTCAACTTATAATCTAAAAACCCCAAGTTCAATTGAAGAAAATGGAGCGGGAGGAGTAGAAATCACTTACCAACTTGAATCCAAGCTCTTGGATGCCAGAAAACATGCCAATGGCCAAAATCTTCAAAGCCTAGTGAAGCTCCCTCATTTCTCCTTCATTCGTCATACTGAAATGATTCAGATTTAAACAAAAATTCTGATTCTCGCAGCAACTCCAGAACATCTCGCCGTGACTCCACCAGTTTTCAGTCAAAAAGAGCCACTGGACTTGCTCTCGCTATAGTGGCCCTACTTCTCACTGTGGCGTAGAGCTCTTTTAGACTCCACCTGAACCTTTCTCTGTCCTATTTTCCTCCGGTTCTACATACAATGCCAAGAAAGATGTCATGAAGGGTGTTACACCATGCATCCAAATTAATATGTCGATGTGCTAAATATGCATGTGAATTATTGATATACTTAGTTGCACACTTCATGGATCTACATGATTGCAGAAGTTCCCTTGCAACTATGGTAGTGAGAATGAGTTCAAGAAGTAGTTGTCTATTTGTCAAACCAATTCTCATAATCCTGAAGAAATATTAGGAAGGAGTAAGCATGTGAAAGACCACAAATAGAAAGCCACCCAGCGATAATTGAACCGCATAATGTAAAGGAATACTTCTAGAGTTGTAATAGATATGTCACAAAACAATAGATCAAAGCCAAGAAAGCTTAGCTTTCCATCAAAGTAACATATCTAATTTACTAATATAATAGTAACATGGATAAAGAGACTAAATCCAAATTCTGAAGCAAGTTCTTCAATAACAAGAGCATTGTGTCCTCCCTAGTCAAATACTTTATATGCACAACATGCATATAGTTCCTAACTAACAAAAGGTTTAAATGGATGCACATAGATTACAGACAAATAGAATTTCCCAAAAGCCAAGCGTCCATATTGTAATGAATGGATTGAAGTAATAAAATTAGAATGTATTGAGTCAAACACAAAATTAAAGAGTAGGAGCAAAGTTGGAAAACCAACAAAAGATGTAGAAAAGATAATGCAACTGTTTATCAAATATGTCGTATGCATACCAAAAGTGAGGCACTTATAGTGAGTGACTTGCATGGTAGATTGTGATTCACAAATTAAAGCACCAATATTATAAGCAACAGAGCGGCCAAATTTTCTCAGCAATATATCATATCCATCACCACCAAAATGCTCACTAGGTTGAAGAAACCCCATTGGAAGAAGAAAAGTATATTTAGATTGAACTACAGAAGAAGAAAGAATAGGATGCAAGACAAAAAATCCATTCTCTAATCCAAGGACAAACAAAAGCTTGTCTATAAGACCTTGGAAACCATGAGACATGATACAAGAGAAAGAGTAAGAAGTTGGACCTAAAAGGATGATCTCATCAATAACGTTCCAGTAACAAACTCTTAGAGTAACTCTAAAATCATACACCAAAATCCATAATGGTAACAAAGTGGGAAAAATAGGACATGACAGTAAGGACATCTCTAAAAGCAAAGTGTTCAAGTAAAGTGTTGCAACACCAAAATTGCTCAAGTAAAGTGAAGTAGGATCGAATATCAATACAAGCTGTAAGCCATGATCACCTTGTTGGTAGTCTGTGACATGTGTGAAATATTGGAAGATTCTAAAAATGCTCCAAAAGAATTCCTTTCCCATTAGTTTTAGGCTAAGATTTTGACCAATATCATCAATAATTAGAGCATCTAAAAGATGATCAATAGGAGCCCGTGTTTGCTCGTCATACTACTATACCCTTCACCAGTTAAATGATTACCAATGCTTACAATGGAACAAAGCCCTAAATGAAAATCAGGAATAGTACTCTGTGTGATGGTACCAGGTTCAAAATAAGGAGGATATGGAGGCTCCCTTGTTGAGGATGTGAAAGAGGACATACTAAGTGAAATAGAGCTTGTTGGAGGAAGAAGATAGATAGATTCAATCTGGTATTTGATCTCTGGAGACATGATAGGGAGGATATCATCAAACAAAATGTTCATAGTGAGGATGATTACCTGAGGAGCAAGCACCACAATCTTGTTAATAAATTGGCCAATAGACTTTGTGAAGGGTTTTGGGGCTAGCCATTTGGGCTTCATGTATTGGGGCTAAGATAACCCAATTTGGAGATGCAAGTACCTTTGAGAAGAATAGAAAATAGGGCACTCTTGGCCTATCACCTTGAACAGTAGGGAATAACAATGGCAAAGACGTAGGGTGCATTAATATGTGGAGAAAATCAAGGGGAACTTCATGTGTAGAAATGGATGGGATCATTAGTGGGTGAGTCAATAGACACAGACTACTAACGAGGAAAGGAATACCGATTCTCATTGAGATCATTTACCTCTTCAATACTTTTATACATGAACTGATTCTCTGTTAATAATGTGGAGTCAATAGACAGTGAGGCATTGGTTCTAGCAAACAACACTGCAATCTCCTAGGAGTCCTCATTAGAACTCACGATAGCAAATTCATTAGCTAAAGTTTCCCTTGAACTTTTGCATGTCGACAGAGTAGCGGAGCTCGTAACATAAGGATCCATGGAGAAGGTTGGTGAACTAATGGCAACTATAGGGTAGAGCTATTCCACCTTTTAGAAAAGAGAAAACCCAAGCATTAGAGACCTATCCTCAAGCATGCTAGTTGGGCTCTGAAACATATGTTTTGTCAGTGCTAGTAGACATGGAAAAGGAAGATCTACAATAGTCTTAAATGGTAATAATAAAGCAAGGGTGTTTAGCATCAAACTAGTCATGCCAATGTCCACATCGTCCTCATCTACAAATTAAATGTTCTTGCAATCATCAATGATTAATGATGATAGAATAACAGTGTCATGCATTAAATCAAGCTTGGGCTAAGTAATAGAGCCATGGAGGTCTTCAATGTCATCAGAGACATCATCAAGTTCTTTAGAGATGGATTAGCTCTTAGTAGTCATTAGTAAGAGGGATTGAGCATTTGGAAAATGGTCAAAAATGGGTGTGGAAGGTGGTAGATCATACAATTGGATATGTTGTTGTAGATCAAACCGTGCCTCAGCCAATTTAGAAACATATTTCGAATCTTATTGATAATGCCTCTAAAAACTCTCAACCAAAGAGTCCATGGATTGAAGAGCTTAGAGAAGAGTAAACTCTAATAGTTCCATCTTTCATCCATTGCTCACTAAAATCAAAATGTTATGAACTAGCTTTCAAATGGAAAATATCTTAATTATTTTCAAAGATTCAAGTAGCCGGAATGTTCAATAGCTCATTAAAATCAAGATACATTGTTCAAAAGCTTAGAAAGGGACAATTACAATGGAAAAGGATAGGAAATTATAACAGAAAGGAAAGAAGAAGAATACCAGAGGGATTTGTTAGAAATTGCCAGAGAAATGGCTAGAGAGAAAAAGTTGATTCTTCCACCATGCCCTCTCATGATTAGCCACACCTATTTTGTATTCATTCGTCCTTCCCTTGCCTTCCACGTAGCCCTTCTCATCCTAGTATTGCACCTCAAACCTTTTGGGTCATGTGACCCATTGGTGACATCCATTTCCACTTGAAGCTCTTTACTCTGAACCTTATTGGATTAGGCTTTACTAGGCCTGCTCATGACATTTTCTTGTGCCATCAAATTATGCAAAACAAATTATCATATCATTTATATCCATTGAAATTTTTCCAAGTATAATTACCAAAACTTCTTAGGCAGATTTAGTTAATCTACATATCTGCAAGATATAAATCAATCTAATCAAGTTGACTAGGCACAGTAAAAAGACATAACATTTAATATGTGTGTTTTTATAGTTTTGAGAACATTAACTTTCAATGTCAAGAGCAGCTATCCAATAATCTCAAGAGAGTTGACTAGGTGCAGTACAACTTTAATCTTACCTACATGTGAGAAGTATACTGGTTAATTAATTAGTTTTGCATCTACGATTTATCAATTAAACAAGGGAGAACCTAAAGTCCTAAATTAAAATTTTTGAACCTCAAAATTGACTTGTCATATAATAATCATGTGGTTTAAGGAAAGTGGAATGGATAACCTCGAATTTCCCAAACCAAAATTGGCATTTCCCTTCCTTACAACTACTCGAATTTCCTAAACCAAAAAGAGAAACACGTCTATCATGGGCAAAGAATGCAATGCTCACATGTGTTATTGATGATTTCTACGATGTTTGGGATTGTGAAGAGGACTAGAAGAAGCTTTTACAATTGATACAGAAGTACACTAATTTCCTTTTCCTCTTTTCACTTTGATTTTCCATTTCAATTCAAGTAGATATTATGATGTCACCATCACATTAAACCACAGGTAGCCAGTATATGTCAGCAAAGAACGATGCTCTAAGACAATTAAAACATTATTCTCAACACTCAAAAAAACAATTTATGAGATCGTAGATCAAGCCTTCTGTTAATATTATTTTAATATTGTGTTGATATTATTTAGATATTGTTGATATTATTTGATTTGTAATCTCTATAAATATCTTCCCTATATTTATTAGTTAGTCTTTTTTTTTGTATATATACTCTTGTATCCAGCTCTTTGAGATATACAATTTTTTTCTTCAGTGTATTTCTCTACTGTTCTATTTGTCTCATGGTATCAAAGCCGTAATTATTAATTTTTTTCCTCCAAGTGAACCAAAAATCCCGTAATCAGAACCTTCACAGTCACTGTTTCCTTTTAGTTTTTTTTTGTTGTCCCATCCTTTTCTCTTAGATCTGTGCCTCATTGGCTTTTTCCACAGCCACCCCTCATCTCCTTGCCATCATCTTCGTCTAGCTAGTCTATCCACTGTCTCCAATCACCGTTCTCAACCTCACGCACCTCCACGCGTGAGACATAAGCAAGCTCTTTTCACTACACCACTGTCCTATTCTAGTTCAGATCTCCATTGTCTCCTGCCTTCACCGTGAACACGCGCCACTCTCTTGTGTTTATCTACCTCTGACTGTCATATCCCCAGAATTTCACAGTCATCCTGCATCTGACGTACCTCCACTTGTTCTTCAACCACAACTGCTTTGTCCTCTTTTAACCAATGCATGTTTCCATCTTCTAGGCCAGATTTTGACATAGTTTGACTTTCTTTCTTCCTTGTCTACAGTATGGATAAGTTCGAGGTTGCTCAACCTATCTCTGTTATTTTCACTAGTTCCAATTACTGCCTATGGTTAGAAAGCATGTGTGGCTTCTTGAAAGGATGCAAGTTGTGGCGCTATATCACTGGTGATATTCGATATCCTGTTCAAGAGGCCGCTGAGACTGATTTAAAATTTACTGAGTGATTCAATGAGTAGGATAGCAAAAACTATCAAATTATCACATGGTTTCATAACACTTCTATTACTAGTATACACCAAAAGTTTGGACGTTTTGAGACTACAAAAGAAGTATGGGATCATCTTGCTAGTCACTATACTTTATCAGACTTGTCCAACCAATTTTAGTTGCAGAAAACCCTTAGTGTTCTGAAGTAGGAAAAAGGTCAACCACTCTATGAATTTTTGGCCAAGATTGAATCTATTTGGGATCAGTTGGCTTACTTTGAAACCACTTTCAAGTGTGAGGCTGATGCACAACCTTTCTTTTGGTATAGAGATCAACTTCATCTTGTTTAGTTCTTGATGGCTCTCACAGATGATTTTGAGCCTATTCGAGCCTCTTTACTTCACCAAAGCCAGCTTTTGACTCTTGAGGACGCTTTTCCTCAGGTCCATTATGAGGAAACTCGACTGGGGCTTTTACAGTACACTCCTACAATGGCCTTTGCTACATCTGGGTGAACTTCTAAGTCTTATCACCGCTATATATAATCTAATCATACTTTTGACCAGCGTCCTTATATAGAGTGTCACACTTATTATCAGAAAGGTTATATTATTGCAAATTGTTCTTCTTTATCCTGTCGCTATTGCAAGAAGACTGGGCACCTTATTGAACAATACCCCACTCATCCTCCCAAGTCTGATCAGGGAAGGTCAATTAGGTCTGGTTCCTCCTTCAAGCCTGTATTATCTGTTACTGATGAAGTCTCTACTGCCGCTACCAATTTTGTTTTGGGATCCTCTCTTATAGACCTCGAGGCTTTACTTCATAAGCTCATCTCTAGTACTTCCAGCCCACCTGCTGCCTTAGCTACTCCTTCAGGTACCTCTTGGTTCTTTGACTCTGCTTGTTGCAACCATAGGACTGGTCAGGAAAACTCTTTTTCTTCTATGTCTCCAAATACTATTGCCCATCCTATACACATTGCTGATAATTCCCAAATGCTTGGTAGTCATATTGGTACTATTTCTTTGCCTTCCTTATCTATTCATGACACATACTTTGTCCATGCTATTAGCTTTAACCTAATCTCTGTTGGATAACTTGTTGATATGGGTTATGATGTATTATTTAACAAGCATGGTTGTGTTGTGATGGATTCTCAAATAGTACAGGGTTATCGGCACTAGGCATAAAGTTGGTTGTATGTTTGAGCTTGACTCACTGCATCTCCTTGAAGTCACTTCTCCTGGATTGTGTGCTGCTACCACATCTTTGTCCCTTAATTTATGGCATCGCCGTCTTGCTTATACTTCTTTAAATAAACTTCATCATTTGCTTCCTAATGGTCTCTTAGATTGAGTCAATAATGAGTCTTTACATTGTATTTCTTGTCAAACTGCAAAACAATCTACTTTATCGTCCAATAAAAATGATTATATTACTGATTCAATTTTTTATTTGGTCCATCCAGATATTTGGGGCCCTGCACCTACTCCTTCCCTGGGAGGCTCTCGATATTTTGTGATTTTTACAGATGATTATTCACGTTTTACTTGGATATATGTGATGAAAAACCAATCTAAGTTATTTGATATTTATATTAGATTTGCTACTATGATACAAACTCAGTTCTCTAAAGTTATAAAAATTTTTCACCGTGATAATGCTTTGGAATATCGTGATTCTAAATTGCTTAATTTTCTTGATGCTCAGGGCACAATCTCTCAGTACTCCTGTCCTTATACCTCTCAGTAAAATGGTTGGGCTGAACGTAAACACCGTCATATCCTTGATTCCGTCATAGCCCTACTTGTTTCATCTTCCTGTCCTGAATGATTCTGGGGTGAAGCGGCATTGACTGTTGTTTACTATATTAATAGAGTCCCTTCATCGATTCTTGGTAATATCTCTCTTTTTCAGTATCTTCATGGTATGCCACCTAACTACAGTCTCCTAAAAGTTTTTGCTTGTGTTTGCTTTGTCCTCCTTCCACCTCATGAGACCACCAAATTGCAAGTCCATGCTCATATATGTTGTTTCCTTGGTTATGATTCTCAACATAAGGGTTACCGTTGTTGGGACCCTATCTCTCATTGCATTCATGTCTCTCGTCATGTTGTTTTTTGGGAACATATGATGTTTTCATCATTAACTGATTTTTCCTCCCTCTCTCCTCCTTTGCCCTCTATTTTTATAGATATTTGTATTGATCTTTTTCCTAGTGATTCAGGTACAGATTCTCCTAATGAGCTTATTTACACACTTGATCAACACCTGTTCTAGATGAACCTACTGTCTCTGATCCTCCAGCACATGCTATGCCTACGGAGCCCGTGTCATCTGCCATTACTTGGCCAACCAATGTAAGATTTCCTCCTTCCTACCTTAATGATTACCACTATTTTTCCACCATCCTTCAATTACAGGAACCTAAGTCCTACTGGAAGCCTCCCATGACCCTGATTGGCAGTAGGCTATGCAAGATGAATTACAGGCCTTAGAAAATGCACACTTAGGATCTTATTGATCTTCCCTCTTATAAGACTTTGGTTGGATGCCGTTGGGCTTACAAACTCAAGACTCACTTGGATAGGTCTTTAGAACGAAAAAAGGCTTGTTTGGTAGTTCAAGGATTCACTTAAGAATATAGAATTGATTATGAGGAGACATTTGCTCCTGTTGCTTGGATTACTTCTGTCCAAAGCCTTCTTGCCATTGTGTTAGTTAAGTCCTGGACTCTTTACTAGATGGATGTTAAGAATGCTTTTCTAAATGGGGATCTTGAGGAAGAAGTGCATATGAAACCTCCTCCTGAATAGATACATCTGACAAAGGCAAGTACTCTATGGTCTTAAACAGGCTCCTCATGCTTGGTTTGCTAAGTTTAGCTCTACCATTAGTCAGCTTGGTTTTTCTTGTAGTCCTTATGACTCTGTACTATTTGTTCGCACTATTGAGCGTGTTATTGTTATCCTTTTATTATATGTTGATGACATGATTAATATCGATAATGATAATTTAGGGGTATAGGAGCTCAAGTCCCATCTTGGGAATCATTTTGAAATGAAGGATCTTAGGTATTTGAGCTATTTTCTTGGACTAGAGGTACTTTAGAGGGCGAATGGTATTTCTCTCTCTCAGGTTAAATATGTTTCTGACTTGATCTCTCAGGCTCGACTCACTGATAATACGATAGAGTCTACTCCCATTGAACCTAATGCAAAATTTACCCCTATTGATGGTACCTTACTGAAAGATCCTATGACCTATCGCCAGCTAGTTGGAAGTCTCATTTATCTTACTATGACTAGACCTAACATTACCTATGCAATGCACATTGTTAGTTAGTTTATACAGTCTCCTCGCTTTACTTACTATGCTATAGTCCTGCATATCCTTCAAAATTTTAAAGGAACTCTTTCTCATGGTTTGCACTTTTTTACTAACTCATCACTTATTCTTCGAGCTTACCCTAATGCAGATTGGAGTGTTGACCACTATGATTGTAGATCTACTACTGGCTTTTGTATTTTCCTTGATGATTCTCTAATCTCATGGCAAAGTAAGAAACAAACTTTAGCTTCCTGCTCAAGCACAGAGTTAGAGTATTGAGCTTTGGCTGACACTACATCTGAAATACTTTGGCTTCGCTGGCTTCTCACAGATATGGGTGTACATCAAGACTCCTCCACTAAGCTTTACTGTGACAGTCAGAGTGCCAGACAGATTGCTCATAATGATGTTTTTCTTGAGCGCACCAAACATATTGAGATCAATTGTCACTTCACTCGACAACATATTCTTTTTGGTACCCTTACACTTCTTCCCATTCAGACTGCTGATTAGCCTGTTGACATGTTTACCAAGTCTTATAATCCAGGCCGATTTAACATTTTGGTCAACAAACTCACAACGTTTGATCTCAAGCCATCTTGAGTTTGAAGGGGGCTGTTGATATTATTTTAATATTGTATTGATGTTATTTAGATATTGTTAATATTATTTGATTTGTAATCTCTATCAATATCTTCCCTGTATTTATTAGGTAGTCTTATTTTTTTTCTATACATATACTCTTGTATCCAGCTCTTTGAGATATACAATTTTTCCCTTTAGTGTATTTCTCTCCCATTCTATTTGTCTCACCTTCAAAGTTCAAGGATGAAGTGTTCTGAGGCACTTGATTCAACTTGTGAGATACATAGTTATCACTATCGATCTCATGCTCATCAAAAGATGAAATTAATTGTAAGTTCAGGTGTTGACATCAGAGAGTGATTGGATTTGTATGCAGTGGGTGGATGTGATACGAGCTTATCTAACTGAGGCTGAGTGGTTGAGAAGCAAGTATATGTGCCAAGCATGGATGAATATTTGCGTAATTCAATAATATCAATGACTATAGGACCAATCATCCTCCCAGCACTTTATCTTGTTGGACCGAAGCTTTCACAGGAGACCATTGAAAGTGATGAGTACAATCAACTCTACAAAGTTCTCAGCCTATATGGTCAATTCTTCAATGACATCAATGGCTACGATGTAAGTACCTCTTGAACTTAATTGGCTCATGTAGATGTTGGATCTAATAAGCTTGAACTTATGACTAATATGGGTTTGTAGAGGGAAATGAAACAAGGAAGATTGAACTTAATAAGCTTGCAACTCGTTCATGGGACGGAGGTGGCTGTAAGTAAGGAAGAAATAGTCGAGCAGACAACAGAAGTGGTTAATGAGACGAGAAAAGAGCTTTTGAGGTTAGTGTTGCAGAAGGAAGGGAGCATTGTTCCAAGACATGTACATGAAGCTTGTTTCTAGAAAATAGCCAAATCATTGCACATGGCTTATGAAAAGGAGTATGTATGTCATGTAAGTGAGATCCCAGATGAGCTGTTCCACATCAGAGACGCTATCATGAGCCATCCCATTGCTTTGAAATAAGAGAAATGATCATGGCTTTGGTGGTTACTGAGTATATGGTTGGGAGAATTCTATGGAAAAGGTAGGGAAAGAATTACAGAAGAGTTCTGGGGAGAAAAATAACCTTTTGAATGAGATTGTGTGGATATGCTATTTTCAAATTCTAAAGTTTTGTGCTACTTAGTGTTTCTTTCAAGTGTTTTCTTGTAGTTTTTCTGAATTCCATTACTTTTTTTATGTGTTTAAGTGTGGATTTTAGAGTATTTTGTCATGAATATATATATTCAGTATTTTTTCCCCTTGTTATTGTCCTTTGTTAAATTAAATTTCTGTGGGGTAGCCGTGTGTTCTATCACCAATAATTCTGATTTAAAAAAAAACAGACAACAATTTCTCAGTGTAATGGCTATTTAACTGGTAGAGCTTTGTTTTCTTGGGTACTATAACGATTTGTTATTTAAGTTCTTTTGTTCTTGTCTACCATTGCTTTTACTATAGATCTTCTATTTGGATAGGTACTGATACAAATGCAAAGGGATTTAGGAATAAATTAATGAAATAGTTGATGTATTAGTCTACATTAGAGTTTTTGTATCAATATGGCTTTGTTCATCTCCAATATATATATATATATATATTTGTATCACACTGCAACTGAAAGCACATTATTGATGGGTCATGCAGGCATGTGCAAAGCAATTAGGATGGGAGACAAGGCAAGGATGCATAGGATTATGGAGGGACATGAAGGGAGGCTGGGCTTTTAAGCTCACCCTCTATAAGTGGTACGGTTTCTTTTTTTTTTTTTTTGCAGCTGGAAAAATTAAAATTGAACCAACAAACCCAAGAAAAAAGGAAAGGAAAAATCAATCTATCTGTATCTGTATCTATCCACCCACATGGTGCTGGTCTGATGTAGCCTTAGTTGTTGCCAAAACTTACATATCCTTCTTGTTCACTAGCTAGATAGCTAGCTAGCTTGCAACTTTATAGATTCTCTGATTAAAAATGATCTCATATTACTTCAGTCTATGTTGTTTCTGCAAAAATGAACACTTACTACAAGTCCTTCCTTCTCTTATTTCTTTCATGCTACTTTTTATAGCTTGGAGTGTTGGGGTCATTCCTAGTCACAGTAAATGTTATGTATGTTCTTCACTGTTATTTCCTAAAACTATCACAGTGTCTGTACATGATTAATATTTATGCAAGCTTCTTTCATTCTAGATAAGTTGGTCAGCTTGCTAGAACTGAAAATGTAAAGCATGATTTTATACTTAATATCATTTGCAAGTTTGCTTGTTCTTAATATGGAAACTAACCTATGCGGCAGTGGAATCAATGTGAAAACTAGCCTACTTTGCTGCAGTGGAATTATTTGTTCTTAATATCATGTACCATTATGTTTGTGTAGTATCATCTTTTATTGGGTGTGACCAATGTGCAATTATTGAAACAACCTAATACTACTTTTAAAAGCTCTGGTGAAGCTGTGCTTGAAAACTATGATACACATGCTTATGTCTGATTAATAAACTTGACGCACTAGTCACTAGAGGATTTTGGATCTAAATTGTAGGTACATTAAAATCTATTTTCATAGTAATAATAATTTTTGTTTTTTTAGCAGCTGTATATGGTTGTTAGGTTTGCTTTATTCTCTTTCTTCTATTGTGATGTTTCTTATTTATGAACTCAACAACACTAATTCCAAGTGCTATCAATTTAAATTAATTCAAGTGGGTATTTTCATTAAAATGTGGTTAGGTAGATGTATCTACTGCTTATTTATTGTTCTGTTTATTCTACTTAACATAAATCATTTTTTTGGATATAGTTTAGGTGCTTCATTGTTACAACTTGTGATCAAGACTTGAAGTGAAGAATCCGCAATGTAAATTGAATCATTGTTTTCTACCTTCCATTGTTGACGCCAAACCTTAATGTGTGAACTTGGTTCTGAGTTGCAGATTCTGAGTGTACCAATCATGTACATCACTAGACACAAGTGCTCAATTGAGTGGTCGCTTGAGGCAACAATTGCTTTGTTTTGTGGTTGCTAAAATGAATTCCATTGTACCTTTCTCTCTGGTTCTTTTTTAATTCTCTAGTGTAACAACCTTCATGTTTTCTGGTTAGAGTAGTCATCAGTGCATTTGTGAATCTTAGAATATATATATATATATATATACATATCCCACCTCATCACCTATTTCGTAGAACTTTAGTTGGTTATAACATTAAGATTTTCACTTGTTAATTACCTTTCCAGATCAAATATGTTTTCTTTTTTTGTTTTCACTTGTTACTGGTCTATTATTTTGGATGCTCTATACATGTGATTTAAAGCCTAAACTTAGTGATCTTGAAACTATTATATGAACAGCATAGAACCAATGAAGCACCAAACTAAAGGGATTAGGAAAAGGAATAATTGCAATGAGTTCTGAGGTAATTTCAATATCTTCACCCTTGAATTTTCTGGTTTTGTTGGACACACAAGCAAACTGAGTTTTTATTCTGCCTTTGTCAAGACTTGAGAGCTTTTTGATTTGTTCATTTTATAGATGCGAGGTAAAAATGTTTGTACATCTCTAGAGGCATCAAAATGGCTATAGGATGGATTTGTCATTGATGCAGAGAATCAAGTTCTTTGAGCTAGGGGTAGTGGAATGATTTGGCATCCTCGTGCAATCTCTAGAATGAGATTTTTTTCTTAACATTTGAATTCTATGATAATGTTTAATATCCCTCTCATATTGCAAAATTATGAGGTCTATTTAGCCTTTGCTATGGAATACTTGTTTTGTTTACTAAAATTGAGGGTAAGACTACAAAACATCAGTCAAAATATTGAAATAAATGTAATATTACTAACTCCATCTCTCACTAGTAGTGTCCTATAACTTAACCTGTTTATTTATATGTTTTTAATCCTTATTCATTGGGGGAAAGATAGAATTAATTTTGGAAATGGTTAGAGATTTTTGTTCTGAATAAAAGAACTTGGGAGAATGTATCTAAAAAAATTAAAGAATCTGGGAGAACATTTTACTGTTTTTGGGCCCAACAATAATTGGGTTTTCTTGTCTACCCCTTGACACTTGAATTGATCTTTAGTAACACAACTTTGGGATCATAATGGTCCTCCACATCATAGGTCATGATATGTCGGACTTGGCACTCCCAAAAGTTCAAAGCTTCAGAATAGTCATTGTCATGTCTATATATCTATTTATTGGGTTCTAAAACCCAAGCCTCATCCTTATGAGCCTCCCTCCTGTTAAAGTTCTAAAATGGTCCCCTCTGCTCCTCTCTTAATCTAGAGTGAGAAAATTGTTTTAAAGATATTTATAAAAAATTGTTTTAAAGATAAGTCAACCCTGGTTTTAACATTGTCTTTAGAGAAGATTTTTTACTTTTATTGTACATGTAACAACTAGCTTACTTCCCAAAGTGGTGTTGATTGAGTATTTATTAATTAATCTAATGAATGTTAAACATTTTTCATGAAGCAAATTTTTGGGTTGGAAGATTCAGAGACGCTTGGGATTCATGCTCACACAAGAAAGCAGTGGCTCTTAGCATCTTTAGCCTCATTTGGAATTTATCATCAGTGCAAGAGCTTCTTGTCTATCTAAGAGGTTGGAGCAAGAGAAGAATATGCTAGCTCCTAATATTGGAAGATCTATGAATGTAAGTATGAGTACTACTTTTGGATCTAAGTATCTTTCTTTCTCAGTTTTTGTATTTTATTTTATTCTGCATTATTATAAGCATGCCCATATGTATAAAAGACAGCTACTTGTTATGGTTTTTGTTAGATTGTATATTAAACTTTTTTCCTTGATTGTTTAGGTTGTATCCTAGGCTTTATTTTTTCCATTTTTTGCTTTTGTAAAATAGTGTATGTAATTTCTTTAGTTTATTAATAAAATTGATGTTGATTTGTAAATATTTATTAATATAATAATTATTTTTTTGGATAATGGGTTTAGTATGTTGTATATATTTTGATATTGGATTAATCCAGTATCAAATTTTTTTTAAAAAAAAAAATTGGATACCTTTTGTAGGCGGTTATACAAATAACCGCCTACGAAAGAGGATTTTTGTAGGCGACTATCTGTATAACCACCAATACAAGGATGACCTTTGTAGGCAGTTATCAGTATAACTGCCTATAAAAGTCCACTTTTGTAGGTGTTAATAACCGCCTACAAAAGTCACCCACTTTTTATAGCGCTCCAATAATAGGTGGTTCATAACCGCTAAGGAAAGTAAAAAATAACCACCTAGAAAACCCATTTCTGTAGAAGTGAAAAGAACATAATGTATTATGAGAATCAGATGAATTCATTAATATCTTCATATGGAAATCCCTCGAAATTTTATCTAGAACTCTGTCATCACCTAAATAATCCTAAAGCTCTAAAAGTTAGAAAACCAAAGACATGGCTCAAGAGACTTATATCTACTTACTAATATATAAATTTTGTAGGAAGCCAAATTATGTGCCTTGACATGTAAATACTGTTTTTGAGGAGCATGATTTGGCTATTTATGTCTAATTATTTAAGTGATTGAGTAACTCAAATATGAATTATTTAAAGTTAAATTTGAATTGAATAAATGAAAATATAATTCATCACTGTCACTGGGTGTGGCACTTGTTCGGCCGAGTGTTATTTTTCAACATGCATGTAAATTTAATGCTGGATGTATAATTTGGGGCTCAGCCAAGGTTTTACTCAACACCCTAAAAGCCCAGAGATAGTAACAGGGGCTGGGCTTCAATCGTATGGTACAAAAGCCCAAAGAGACTCCAAAATTATTATTATAATTATTTATTTCTAGATTATTATTTGAGGGAAAATTTCAGAAAAATACTAAGAAATTTAGATATTTTCAAAAAGGAACCCAAATTCACCTAATTACCTAAAACTACCAAGATTTGTAATTGGAATTAAAATTGAAAGACAAAAATGGAAAATGCTCTTTCTGTGTAAGTAATCCATTTGCAAGTGATACATATTCATTTGTAAGGGATAATAGTATATTTACAAGTCACTTAGACTCATTTGCCATATTATTATCACTTACTAATGAGCCTATGTTATTTGTAAATAAATGTCTATCAATTGTAAATTAGCAAAAGTAAGTTGTAAATAAATAAAAATCAGTTGCAAATAGACGTAAGGGCATATTCATCCTTTTTTTTTTATCAAATTTTCATTCCAATTTGCAACTTGGGTTTTTTTGGAAATTAGGAAGAATTGGGATTCCTTTTTGGAAATATCTTGGTTCTTTGGTATTTATTTGTAATTTTCCCATTATTTAAAGAATTTTTCAACTTTTCTTTTGACCAACTGAAATATTATATCATTAACCAATCTCTTCCCTGCCATGCATATGGGGTATCAAGGTGTTAGAAGTAGAGGTGATAAAGTGGGTTAGCCCACCTTGAATGGGTGACTCATCACAGGGGCTACTTTTTTATAGGGTGGGGTGGGCTGAGGCACCCATAAGGCCAGGCCTGAAAATCCCCAATTCATCCTGCCATATACAAATTGGTGAGCCAAATAGGTCAGGTCGTTTTCATTTTTTTCTTTTTTATTTGGTTAAATTATGAAATTCCTCCTATTTTTTTTATTCATTTTGTTTGGTTAGTCCTTTTTTTCCCTATTTGGTTAAATTATTAATTTCCTATCTGCTATCATGAACTAAATAACTACATCTATGAGATCTTTTATTGATTTGGTATATAAAGTCTTAAAACATAATACATTAATATGATAATACCACAAATAACATTTAATTCAACAAAATAAAATACAATTAAAATTACAATACAAAAAAGATTGAGAAATAAAATGATGCCTAAGGCTTTTTTTTTCAATTTTTATTTTCTTTAGATATAATTATATAGAGTAAAAAAAGGTAAGAAAAAAAAGCAGACCAACATGTGGGCTAAGCTGGCTGGCCTGCCTAAACTGGAGAGCTAGTGGGGTGGGCTAAGTTTTTTGCATCCATTATGAAGTATCCCAATTTTTTTTGCTTGGCCTGCCATTTTTGATGGGCTAAGTGGGCTGACCCGCTGGCTCTGGCTCATTTTATCGGCTCTAGCTAGAAGTTGCCCCTTGTGCTACAGAATCATCTCAAAGCATAGAAATGTTATGGATGCCAATTGCATCTTGCCTTCCAACACATTGATCCATTATCATGTATTAAAAAAAGTTGTATTAATTTTTAAACACATATATAGTTAGATAATATTTAGTATTTTTATTTAAAAAATATATTTAGGTTGTGGACTAGAAGCATCTCTTACTAGTAACAATAACTAATTTCTCTCGAAGTACTGAGAGTAAATAAAGGGTTAACATCTCATAACTAAGGGCCTATTTGGTTCTAGAAATAATCGGAAATGGAATGGAATACATTAGCCATCAAAATCGAAAACAAAACTAGATTTTGTCAAAATTGATTTCGACCATGTTGTCGGTGGAGGAAAACAGGAGGTTGGTGGAGGAGAGAAAGTCGGGAATGAAGGTGAAAAAGACAAGGTTACTAGAAGAGGGTAATTTGGTTCAGAAAAGGATTCTTAGACCTGGGAATGAGAAAAGATAGGAGTCAAAATGGTAATTCTTATTCCCTATTTTTTAGGTATTCTCATTGCATATGGAGTCTAAATTCCTACCTCATTGTACAACCAAATAATCTAACATTTGGAATAAGATCCGAAATCTCATTTCTAAACCCTTAGGAATTGAATCAAACATGCGATTTTAGTTAGTTTATATTTATTTTTATTTAATCAAATTTATTTTTTAAATTTTTTTATCTCCTTAATACCATACTAAACAAATTTATGGTGATCATTATTTAATTTCCAACTATTCTATTTTATTCCATTCCCAATTATTCCAGAAACCAAACAGGCACTAAATTTGCTCCAATAAAGAACTATGAATTAAATTCCCAATCAATTATTTAAGGAACATTAGTCTCCACCATTTACACCAACTTGAGCTAATTATTTAAAAAATTATATTTCAACACTTCATGTTTTAACATACATGTTGGAAGCCTTTCCTCATTTTTTTGATTAAGAAGTTGACCTTGTTTTTAGATTAGATATATAGCAGTTTTGAGCATAACTCAATTTTATAATATTTCATTTTTTTCCAATTAGATAGCAGCTTTTTTCTATTAAAAGTGTTTTATTATCAAGTTTTAAAGATGAGGGGTATTTTGTGCATAAAGTCAATTTAATGTGGAAATTTTTAATTGACTTCTTTTTGCCATCAACTTTTAATTTAACTTAAAAAATTTATTATAGCGAATCAATTTTATATTTTAATTGACTTCTTTTTGCCAACAAATTTTAATTGACTCAAAAATTAATTATAATAATTTCTTGACTAAGATTGACGTAAATTATATTAATTTTGTGCTTAATCCCCCGTCATCTACCTTTTTTAAACTTATATGATTATTTTCTTGACCAACAATTTATATGGTTGATAAAACAATCAATTTTATATTAGCAAAAAAAAAACACTTTTAATCCTTTAATATATTTTACCAAGTTTCTGTTTGATACTTTAACTTTATTAAATTTCTTTTTTATTACTACCGTTAATTAACTCAATAAAAATGCTAACCTGTAATTTCTAAAGACAAGTCCTAGCCAAAAAAAATTAAATAGATTTAAAGTAGCTTATTTATAATAATTTTACCCCCACAATTTAAATCAAATATGTTTTATTTCATATATTGTATGGCAAGAAAACCAAAAAATAAAAAGTCAGATATTTTCTTTAAATTGCATAGATTTAAAGCAGTTTATTTATAATAATTTTACCCCACCATTTAAAGCAAATATGTTTTATTTCATATATTGTGTAGCAAGAAAACCAAAAATAAAAACATAAAAAGCCAGATATCTACTTTGAAAAATTCACCCATATCTAAGATAGACATTTAGGAGTGCATAAAGATCGGGTTCATAGTTAACCCGATATCCTGTCTTTGTGAAGTTGGGTGAGATCGAGACATCCCAACATGTGAGATCGGGGTTGGTTTGGTCTTAAAAAATATTTTAAATAAAAAACAAGTTAATTTTATTTATTAACAAAATATAATTACATTTATTCAAAGTATATTTTCTTAAAAAATAATATTGTAATCAAAAGTAACATTTATTAAAATTATAAATACTTAATAATAATGCATTATTTTTATACAATATTAATAAATCAATTTAAAATTTTAAATAAAATTAAAAGATTAAATTCTTAAAATATTCATAATAATGATATAACCAATTTATTTCATATATTATGTCAAGAAAAATATCATATAACATTTTTAAGAAAAATATAAAATTATATATACCGGAACTGTGGAAGATTGAGTTTGATGTTAACTCAGAGCCCAACGTAACTCAATATATGAGATCAACCCAATATGTCAAGTAGAACTAGGCCTATCTGGTATGGTTGAATACCCCTAAATGTACATATCTCCACAATACAACGAAAGAAAAATATATGCAAATTTTTTATTAAAAAAAAAGATATACAAAATTTTCAATTATGTTTTAGCACTCACTTTTGTGTTTGAAATTTTAGTTAAAAAAGTCTTGATAGCACAACCCTTTTATCTATGTAGAGTGGATTAGACTTTTTTTTTAATATTTGTTGAGTTGGCTTTAAAAATTACAGGCCAACATTTTCTGTTAATTTAATTAACAATGTTAATGAATAGGAAACTTTGGATTATATTTTGAAAGCTAAACATCTAAAAGAAGCTTAATAAAATTAAAAGAATAAAATAAAACTTATTATAAATTTAAAGAACTAAAAATATACTCGAACCTTTCATATTTTAACTATTTTGTTTCACCAACCAAATTTTAGGTTAACTCAAAAATTTATTATAACCATTTCTTTTATATAATCGGCTTAAAATATATTATTTTTGGGCTTAGGACCCAGTTAAGTACCTAAAAAAATTATAATTTTTTTAATTCATATGGTTGATTTCTTGGCCAGCAATTCATATGGTTGATAAACCATTCAAGTTTATTACCATTTAAAAATTTAATGTGGAAAAAGAACAAATCAATTTTATATTTTAGTTGACTTTGTTTTGCCAACAATTTTTAAATTAACTTTCAAAATATATTACTTTTGGTCTTAGGCCCCCGCATGCATGCAAAAAATTGTAAATTTTTTAATTCATATGGTTATTTTCTTGACCAGTAATATGTAAGGTTGATAAACCAATCGAATTTAATTATTACCATTTCAAAAATTTTAACGTGCAAAATGAATCAATCAATTTCATATTTTAATTTACTTTTTTTTCTGCAGAAAAAAAATTAAATAACTTCAAATTTATCATAACCTTTTCTTTTATATAATTGACTCACAATATTGTCACATCCGAAAATGTGATGTGAATGATGAGAGAATGAAGAAAAAGAGAACAATCGGCTCTTATGAAGAAAGCTGATTTGGGAGGAGTCGCAATCAAAATTTTAAGGAAAATTTTGGAAAATCGAAAAAAGAAGGAAAGGATGTTATGTGAAATAGAGTTGGGTTTGGGAGTATAATTATGAGTAAGGAAGGTGTTAGGCACCTCCACAACTTGTTTCTAAAAATAGTTACCTTAAGTTGATTGCACAAATTAATTTGACTTTAAAAATTATTTTGGTTATTCTTTTATTATTTACATGCTAAAATAAGGTACAAAGAAAAGAAATCAAGGAAATTAAAGTAGATTTAGAAAATAAAATAAAGAGAAGAAATTAAGAAAATAAATTAAAAATATTATTTATTTATAAGGGCGGATTTGACCCAGAATCAGAGTTTGGAACCTACATACCCTATAATAGGAATCAAAATCCATGTAGTTCGAGATAAGAAGCGTGTCAGTGAGTTGGTATTTTTTTATTATAATTTTGTAATAAGAGAAAACTGATTAAAAATAATTTACTATTTTAGAGATAAAACAATTTTTTGAAATCTGAGTTGGTGTGTTTTAATTTACAAAAAATAATTTAATTTTTCCTACTTACTTTTATTTTATTTAATTTTGAAAATATTTTATTATTATTATTTTTTCTTTTGAAAATATATTTCTTTTGTATTTTTTTGGGAAAACTTTTTTTTACTATCTTGAAAAGAACCAATGTACTTGTTTGTAGATTTATTGTTATGTTCGATAAATTGATTCCTTAACTATCTATGAGAGCTCTAAAAACTCTCACGGTATAAATATTTTCTTATATAAAAAATTAGAAAAGTGTGTGATATTTTTTTTGAAATATAATTATTTTCTTCAACAAGAAACACTTTTTTTAAATAATTATTATACATTTTATTGGATTGCGCATAACATGACTGAAATATCTACGTGAATTTACTATCTCATAAGATTACATGGTCAACCAATATACCTGTGTAGGTTCATAAACCATATCATTTAGCCAATTATTTTTATAATATTATTATTATCATTATTGTTATTTATTTATTATTAGTATATATATATTTTACAAAGAATGTGGAAACGTTATTATATAACATTTTGAAATATATATTTTTAAAGAAAAAGAGAAATTCATAAAAATGTTATTTATAAAGATAAGTTTCATAACTTAACTTATATGCTTGCGTGGACTCATAATCTCATTCAGCAATAGAGTTAACTTGTATAACTGCACGAATTCCAAAACTTTATGTGGTATAGTCATTATGGCAATTATCAAATCTAAATCTCAAGAGTGACAAAATGTTCTAAGTTGCAAACAGTACCATGCTGGCTTATAAAATCCAACACAAGAAGAACGCACTCACATGCACAACATCCACCTTTATGACGAATCACCATTATTGTTGATCCCATTAAACTCCAACAATTTAACAAGCTTTTACATTAATGAATTAAATTCAAGACAGGAAAAAAAGATTAAAACAAATTTTAAAACAAATTCAACTAGCATTAATACTTCTTCCTTTTCCAAAATCAAACTTAAGTGCAAAACTTTTTGTTGAATCAAGAGTTTTGATGATTGTAAACCAACACTCAAGAGCTTGAATTGAAGATATCAAAGGAGATCAAAAGCTGTGTCAAGTGAAGATTTTATGAGTATTTGCTGTTAGATCTCTTGTAGGATCTTTTGTTTTTGTTATGATTGGGTAAAAGATTTTGATTTGAGAAAAAGATGTTTTCAAACGTTAATTTTGTGTTAAATCTTTACCTATTTGAAAAACACCCACAAACAGATGAAGGTTGAAAGATTAAGCTAAACTGTCAAGTTGGAAATTCGAACTTTGCCTTTGGAAATTCGAATTTCGAGCTGAAACTGAATAAGTCTGAAGAGATGGCTCTCTGTCAGACGAATTTTGATTGTTCAAAATTCGAATTTTCATCTAATCTGAAAGAAGCCTTTCTGGTAACAGACGAACTTCACACTTTCAAAATTCGAATTTCAAGAAAAATGAAGTTTGTGAAAACCAAAGAAATTCGTCTGAGACTATGATACAATGCATCTGAAATCAAAATGAAATTGAGTTTGATAAATGCTCTCTGACAGACGAATTTTGAACTTCCAACATTCGAATTTTCATAAAAGTCTGAGAGAAGCTTCTTTGCAACAGACGAACTTTAAGTCTTCAAAATTCGAATTTCAGACAAAACAAAATTTGAGAAAATAGAAGAAATTCGTCTGAAACTATGTTAAAGTTCATCTGAGATCAAGAATGATTTAAGTTTCAAAACTGCTCTCTGACAGACGAACTTTGAACATTAAAATTCGAATTTCAGAAGCTAAGTTCTTAAGTCTGTTAAAGTGAAACATTGACATACGAATGATAAGGACTTGTAACATTCGAATGATGAAATTAGTCTGGAAAGAGTCTCTCTGACAGACAAATTTCACCCTTCCAAAATTCGAATTTCGAAGAAAGTAATCTACTGTGTCTCTTAAACATTCAGTGGACAGACGAATTTTGGGATACCGAAATTTGAATTTCGAAGGCACTGTAGAAAATTGAAAATACTGTTCACACTTAACCGAAAAACTTTCTTCTTGAAAATTCGTATGTCACATTGTGAAAATGTTTTGTGAGTTTCAAAATTCGAATTTCAATTCATGAACAGACGAACTTCGTGCTGTAACATTGGAAGCTTTGATCTTCGGTTCCTTCGAAATTTGTCTGTTGACCAACCAAAATTCGAATTTTAGTATGTCAGAAACATTAAATGCGGTTGGCAAACGGATAGTTTTTCAGAGTAACCGTTGGATAACTTCTCCAAGGGATAGATTAAAGTCTCTAACGGACATTTGAGACCTAAATCTATAAATACAACAACATTTGAAGTTGTGGGTAACAAATAAAACGTGTGCATAACGAATTTCTGCTGAATCTTTTTCTCAAAAGCTTTTACCCTCTCAACTTCTATACTTGTACTGAAACTTTCATATCTACTCTTTTCAAGAGAGTTATTTCATTGTAATCAATCTACTCTTCATCTGGAAGATAGATTTACTTGTGAGGGGTATTCACAAGGGGATTGAGAAGCACATAGTGAAAGTGCTTGGAGAGTTTGAGAGAGCTCAGAAACAGAGCATACTCGTGTACTGTGGCCTTAGCAAGAAGCCCATTGAAATTCTTGCTGTATAGTGGATAAATCCCAAGAGGTGTCTTGGGGACTGGATGTAGGTCAAGTGGAAAGACCGAACCAGGATAAATTACTGAGTCTTCTTCTCCCTATCTTTATTTTCCAGCTTGCTCTGTTTTACGCATTATTTTCATTATATTGTGATATCTTCACTTACTTCACTTTGTGCAGAAAAATTTCAAACTTCCCAATTCACCCCCCCTCTTGGGAAGTCAGCCTTGCTAACAAGTGGTATCAGAGCCCGGATTCCCATTCAAAGGATCTTACAGTCCGGGAATAAAAATGGCTGGCTTTGGAGAAAGCATACTTCCTGAGGGAAACAACACTCACAGACCACCAGGCTTCAGTGGAGAACATTATGGATATTGGAAGATGAGGATGCAGATCTACCTCCAATCAATTGATTTTGACATCTAGTCAGTCATTGAAAAAGGAGACTTCGTCCCAATGGCTCTAACTGAAGATGGAAGACACAAAGAGAAGCTAGAAGCAGAGTGGAATGATGAAGACAGAAGGAGAGTCCTACTGAACTTCAAAGCAAAGCATTGCTTGGTCAGTGCCCTGAACCAGGATGAATTCTACAGAGTCTCACAATGCACCACTGCAAAAGGAATATGGGATACTCTACAGATTGCACATGAAGGAACATCTGGAGTTAGGGAGAACAGACTGAACACATGCATTGGGGAGTATGAAAGCTTCAGAATGGCTGAAGGAGAAACTGTAAAGGAGCTCCAAAAGAGATTCACTCTCATTGTGAATCAACTGAAGAGCCTGGGAAAAGAATACACACAGTCTGAGAAAGTAAGAAAGATACTCAGAGCTCTCCCTCTGGAATGGCAGCCCAAGGTGACAGCTACAGAAGAAGCCAGAGTAGAATCAATGGCTTCTGTCACAGCTCTCTTCGGTAGCCTTAAGAAGTATGAAGGAAAAATCAAAGCACTCAAGGAAGCTGGGCTGGATAGAAAGAAGAAAGGCCTTGCCCTCAAAGCTGCTGATGAAAAGGAAGAAGAATCTGACGAAGGAGATGAGCTGGATGAGGAAACTCTGGCCATGATGGTCAGAAAATTTGGAAGATTCTACAGCAAGAAGAAGAACAAGAGATTCTTCAAGAAAGGAGTGGCTGGAGAAAATAAGAAAGACACAAAAGAACCTGTGACTTGCTATGAGTGCAAGAAGCAAGGACACATAAAGTGGGACTGCCCCAATTCATCAAGAAACAAGAAAAAGAAAAGAAAGCTGCTAACAAAGGGAAGAAGAAGAAAGCCTACATCTCATCCATATGGGGCAACAGCTCAGATGAGGAGGAAGAAGATGAGGATGAGATTGCCAACATCTGCCTAATGGCACTTACTTCTGAAGAAGTCACACCCTCATGCAGCAGTGATCAAGAAGAAGAGGTATATGAATCTGAACCTTCCTATTCTGAATTACTGGATGCATTTCATGAGCTTCATGATGAATTTATTAAAATTGCTAAAGAACTGAAATTGGCAAAGAAAAAGGTAAGCAAGCTGGAGTCTCAAAGAATAGTCTCTAAAACTGCCACTTTACCTACTACTGAATCTGTTTGTTGCACTTCATGCACTGAACTTAAGCAAACTAACGACTATTTAGTTAAAAGCATGTCTAGACTCACTAGAGGTAAAGATATGTTGTTTGCATTGATGGGGAGCCAAAGAATATCACAAGGAAAAGCTGGTCTTGGCTATGATCCATGTGCTGTCAAAGAAAAGATTAGGAAAAAAATCAAAATGCATATATGAGATACTTTGTGCATGCTGAGAGCAATAAAAAGAAAAATGATGTATCACCTCACATTGAAACATATGATCAACCAAGGCATACTAGACAAAAATATTATCTGCATTGTTTTCTTCCTGCTTCTCAATCTAGCAGTCCTTTCATCACCTGTCATTTCTGTAACAAAAAGGGACATACTTCCAGTTCCTGTGCTTTGAAGAAAAATGGACTTGACAGGAAAGTTAAATGGGTTCCCAAAAGTGCATCTGCATCTAAGGAAACAACTACTGACAGAAAAGGACCCAAGCAAATTTGGGTACCTAAAAGGAAAACATAAACCTTGTTTTGCAGGTCTGTCTCACAGCTAAGAAAAGCAATAAATGGTATATGGACAGTGCCTGCTCAAGTCACATGACTGGTGATAAGGAGAAGTTCATCACCCTTAGAGACAAGAAAGGAGGAAAGGTGACCTTTGGAGGTGACCAACATGGCAAAATCGTTGGTATTGGAATTGTAGGCAAAAATCCAGAAACATTCATTGAAGAGGTGCTGTTTGTGATTGGCCTCAACCACAACTTGCTAAGCGTGAGTCAGACTTGTGACAAAGGAAACTGGGTGCTGTTTGACTCAAAGTTTTGCCTGGTCATCAGAAAAAGTGATCACAAAGTAATTCTCAAAGCTCAAAGGGATGGTAACTGCTATACTATTGATCTTGATGAACTTCCTCCCTTAGATTTTGTATGCTTAATCAGTCAGAATAATGATAGTTGGCTATGGCATAGAAGATTAGCTCATGTGAACATGAATCAACTGTCTAAACTGATTAAAAATGAGCTAGTAACTGGTCTACCAAAAATATCTTTTGAAAAGGATAAAGAATGCGATGCATGCCTAAGAGGAAAACAAACTAAATCATCATTTAAATCTAAAAATGTAGTTACCACAACTAGACCACTTGAACTGCTGCATATGGATTTAATTGGACCTTCTAGGGTAAAAAGTCTTGGTGGTAATATGCATGTGCTTGTAATTGTTGATGACTATTCTAGATTTACTTGGATATTATTTCTTTCTTCTAAAAGTGATACCTTTGATGCATTTGTAACCTTAGCTAAGAAAGTGCAAAATGAGAAAGGTATTTCTATTGTGTCTATCAGGTCAGACCATGGAGGAGAATTTGAAAATGCATACTTCCTGGAGTTCTGCAATGAGCATGGGATTGACCACAACTTCTCAGCACCAAGAACTCCTCAACAAAATGGAGTGGTAGAAAGGAAGAACAGAACTATTGGAGAGATGGCTAGAGCTATGCTGAATGAAAAGGAACTCTCTCAAGTGTTCTGGGCTGATGCAGTGAATACAGCAAGTTACATCATAAACAGAGCCTACATCAGACCAATCCTTGGGAAGACTCCATATGAGCTGTACAAGGGAAGAAAGCCAAATCTGTCACACCTCCATGTGTTCGGGTGTAAATGCTTCATTCACAACAATGGTAAAGAAAATCTAGGTAAATTTGATGCCAAATCCGATGAAGGTATATTTCTGGGCTATTCTAGTAGGAGTAAGGCTTATAGGATTTATAATAAAAGATCAAATATAGTAGAAGAATCAGTGCATGTGGTTTTCATTGAAAATGAAACTGTTTCAAAACATGTCACCAATAAGGATGATCTTACTTTCAATTTTGAAAAACTGGGAATTTCTGACAAAAGCAAAACTGAACCTCCAAAGATATCTGAATCTGTTGACACAGAGGAAGATATCCAGGAGCAAGAGTTTGATGAAGAAAATAATGAAGAAACAACTCAAGAACTCCCTAGAGCTTGGAGATATCAAAGGAATCACCCTGTTGATCAAGTAATAGGGAATGTTCAAGAGAAAGTCAAAACCAGAAAACAGTTAAGGGATCAAATGCTCAACTGTGCCTTTATTTCTGAAATTGAACCCAAATGTGCTGAAGAAGCCTTAACTGATGAATACTGGATTATAGCTATACAAGATGAATTAAATCAATTTGAAAGAAATCAAGTTTGGGATTTAGTACCTAGACCTAAAAATCATCCTGTTATTGGTACCAAATGGGTTTTCAGAAATAAACTTGATGAATCTAGAACAATAATTAGAAATAAAGCTAGATTGGTTGCTAAAGGGTATAATCAGGAAGAAGGTATTGATTTTGAAGAAACCTTTGCACCAGTAGCTAGATTAGAAGCTATAAGAATACTGCTAGCACATGCATGCATGAAAAATATTTTATTATATCAAATGGATGTAAAGAGTGCTTTTCTGAATGGATATATCATGGAAGAGGTTTATGTTGATCAACCTCCAGGTTTTGAGGACTCTACAAAACCAAACCATGTTTATAAACTGAAGAAAGCTCTCCATGGTTTAAAACAGGCCCCTAGAGCATGGTATGAGAGACTGAGCAATTTTCTGACTAAAAAGGGGTTTAACAGAGGCAAAATTGACACAACCTTATTTACTAAGAAAGAAAATAAAGATTTACTAATTGTTCAAATTTATGTTGATGATATTATTTTTGGTGCTACTAATGAGACTCTTTGCAAGAAATTATCTGAGTTAATGCAGGGAGAATTCGAGATGTCTATGATGGGTGAACTCAATTTCTTCCTTGGATTGCAAATCAGACAGCTTAATGATGGTATCTTTCTCAGTCAATCCAAATATCTAAAGGAGCTGTTAAAGAAGTTTGGAATGGAGAATGCCAAGCCAATAGGAACACCTATGGCTACTGCAACCAAACTGGACATGGATGAGAATGGGAAGATGTTTGACATTACTCAGTACAGAAGAATGATTGGATCCCTGCTGTACCTAACTCTAGCAGACCTGACATTATGTTCAGTGTCTGCATATGTGCAAGGTTCCAATCATGCCCCAAAGAAACCCATGCAACAGCTGTGAAAAGAATTTTCAGATATCTTATTGGAACATCACAGATGGGTCTTTGGTATCCAAAAGGCAATGGAGAAGATCTCAAATGATACACTGATGCTGATTTTGCAGGATCCAAAACTGACAGAAAAAGCACAAGTGGAACCTGTCAGTTCCTTGGAGGATCCCTGGTTTCATGGTTCAGCAAAAAGCAAAACAGTGTAGCCTTATCTACTGCAGAAGCTGAGTATGTTGCAGCTGGAAGCTGTTGTGCCCAAGTCATCTGGATGAAACAACAGCTTGAAGATCTTGAGGTTAAAATGAAAGAGATACCAATCATGTGTGACAACCAAAGTGCTATAAACATCACCAAGAATCCTGTCATGCATTCAAGAACGAAACATATTGAAGTTAGGCATCACTTCATAAGAGATCACGTTCTGAAAGGAGAAGTTAGACTGGAGTACATCCCAACAGATGATTAAGTTGCTGATATACTCACAAAACCTCTATCAGAAGACAGACATTGCAAAATAAGGAGAGAATTGGGAATGGTAAATCCCAATGAACTGTAAGTTATTTCTATGCAATTCTGTCTTTAGAATTTTCAATATTAGAATCAATTCTAACTTGAGCATCGGAGTATGTTTAATTTCAGTCGCAGGTGCTCCTTGTGACAATCAATGGCTAAAAGTTTGAAAGATTGGAGCACTCCAGATTGGAACAACCAGAAAATGAAGTGAATGATAAATATTCTAAGTTCTGGATCCATTCTGTAAGTTGTTAAAGTTGAAATTTGTATATTGTTTGATTACTAGATGAATTTCATTTATAAACTGTGTTTTTGAACTGGTCAACGTGGTCAACATTCGAATTTTGGTTGACCAACAGACGAACTTTGGCCTGTTATGCCTTGGAACAGTTCTCGGTCATGCCTCAAAATTCGTCTGTTGAAGCTTGAAAGTTTGAATTTTCAAAAACAGAAATTTCAAAGTTATGATTGTCCATCACAGTTGTACGAATTATTACTTCTTAGCATACGAATGTTGGGCAATCTTTACAAAAGTTGAAAAATTCGAATTTTCAGTTCAAAATTCGTCTGTTGAATCATATCCTTCATATTGAATTCTTGAAAGATGCAGTTCTGCATGCTTAATTCGTCTGTTAATTGATAGTTTGATTGATGCCTGCCTTTTTCTTTTCAACATTCGAACTTTGGTGGAACAAAATTCGTCTGTTGTGTTTGTATAGCTTATTTCTAGCCACTGTCAGACGAACTTTCAGGATGAAAATTCGTCTGTTAGTAAGCTGTGCTGAACGGTTTAACTTGTAACTGCCCGAAGTTCGAATTTTGACCCCTCAAAATTCGTCTGTCAGACGGTTACACACGTTAAATGCGACGGTTTTCCACAGAACAGACGCAACCCTATTTGTAACCTCCCTGAGTTTGTTTTGATTCTCTCTTCAATCCTCTTAACTCCTGTCCAAAAACCGTCATTCTTCACCGATTAAACTTCCTTTCGCATCTTATAAACCTATTCTAAGCCACATTCTGCATCATTCCACTGAGAAATGGCAAGAGTTAAAATTCATGGAACAGGAAAAGCTGTGGCCCGTCCAAAGAGGAATGTTAAATCTCAATTTGCTACCAAAGAAGGAGAGAAATCCAAGAGAAAGGCCGAACCCAGTAAAGCTGCCCCTTCTAAACGACAAAAATCTTCATCCAAAACAGAATCTCAGAAAACTGGACCCTCCTCTTCAAAAGGTGCAGAACCTTCTATCCCTGCTGCTGCCTCTTCTGCTTCTTCCAGCACTGAATCTGGAGAGTTCGAATTGACTGCACTGCCACTGTGGAGCACTCCTGAGATTCAAGAAGAGTATTCTGCAAAGTTTTCCAGAAAAAAGGTAATCAAGCCTCACTGTGTAAATGTGGAACAATTTCTGATATCCAACAAATTTGATGCTGCAATATGGTTGTTAAGATATAAAAATCTGTTGGAAATAGCTGAAAAGTATGATGATGAGGTAGTGAAGACTTGGTATGCCTCTCTTCAATATAACAGCAAGAAAAAGAAATGGTAGGTCACTTTAAAATCAAGGACCATCTGGCTTGCTGATGAAACAATCAATGAAGTGCTGGAAATCCCAGGTCAAGATGGGCTAAAAGTTAACATAATAGCCTCTGGGTATAGGGATGAGGCAAGCACAGCTGATGAAGAAGGTGGATCCTTTCTGAACTACAAAGAGAGCATCATCTTGGACACCTTATTCATGAGAAGAGAGAATAGGCCAACGATAAATCTGTTGAAGCCCACAGACCTAAGTGTACAAGTCAGGATCCTGCACTACATAGTGTCCAGGATCATATTCAACAAGGGTGGCAGCTTCAACTTGATAACAAGGGCAGAGGCTCATGTGATGACTGCTATCATTCGTGGGAAGCTGATTAACATGGGTCATATCATCCTCCAGAGAATGATAAAAGCAAGGGATCAGAGGAAGGACTCCACACTCCCCTATGCAGCAATTATTTCAAGAATCTTGCAGCATGCTAGGATTCAACACATTGAAAAGGGGAAAGGGAAACTCACTGAGGCATTCAAAGAGGAGGAACTGCAAAGGATGGGCATTGAAAGAGATGAAGGACGATGGGTTGGAAAAGGAGCAGGGAAAGCTGAAGATTTATTCTTTGTTGCTGATGCATCCCTCCAACAAGAAGGAACTTCCGAGGCCCCTGGCAGATCTGTACCTCAGCCTTCTCAGCCAATCCCATCTCCCTCCAGGCCTACTCACCCTTCTTCTACTCCCTCCTCACGGGCCAAGCCAACAAAGATCACTGAGTTGTTTGACAGTCTGTCAACACTCATTCTTAGCATTAGAGATTAGCAAAATGCCAAATTTGCTCATCTACAAGATCAGATCCATCAGTTGGCTGTAAATATGAAAGTGGTGGCTGATACCTATGAAGAGATAAGAAATGCAATTCCTACCACTTCAGCTCCACCTCAGCCTGGTGTCCCTGAGCCTACTCTGTCTCCATCCCCAGTGCCTCCAAGTCCCTTCGAGATTGTCTCCTCTGACCATGATGATGATATAGATGGTGCTGGTGCAATGAGAAAACCAAGTCCTGGTCCACCCTTGGACTATGGACTAGAAGGAGAAGGTCTTCAAGAATCAAGCCCTCTTAAGCCTATGCAAGAAGATGCTCCGGATTCAATTCTGTCCATTCAAGAATCAGAGCAAGTTGAAAGACTGGTTGCAGCCATTTCAACCTCTTCTGTGCCGGAAGGAGCAAGCAATAAGGAAAGGAGCATTGTACCTGTTATTGATTATCTTGCCATTGCTCACAATGCTCTGCTAATAGCTCAGAGGAGAAGGCTAGAAGAAATGTTTCCTCCTACTAGACTAGCTTCTTCTTCTCTTGCTGCTTATGGGCTTTCAGAGGAACAGAGAGCTCAACTAGCTCTTTCTAGGCAGGAAATGCAAGTGCTGCTTGAGGTCTCTGATGATGATGCTGAAGAACCTGCTGAGCCCCCTGCACCAGTTCAGCCAGAGATTCCTTTTGCTCCTGTCCCTCTTCGTGCTGTTCCTATCACTCAGATACCTCCTCCAATGGACTTTGTTGGGCTTCCTGATGATGCCAAAAAGGGGGAGAAGATAAAGCAAATTGGGACTAAGCAAGCTGGAAAATCTGCTGAGTCATCTGGAAAAGGAAAGACTTACAGCAAGAAGCCTAAGCCAAAGAAGAAGTGATGTTTTTTTTTTTAGATCTTAGGCTGAATCTTCTTGTTGTATCTTGTTTTAATTGATTGATTGTAATTGGTTGTTTGTTTTTAAGAACTACTCTTTAATTGGAATATGTGTTACAACAGTTTGGTGATATATAGTATGTTCATGGTTGCAATTTTTTTTTTCTTTTGGGCTTTCAATCTCTTCACTTAATCTGTTGTTTTGATATCTTATGCATATGTTGAGGGGGAGCTTATGAAAGCAAACCCAAGTACTAATCCAGTTTGTGAGTTGTTTTGTCATCATCAAAAAGGGGGAGAATGTTGAATCAAGAGTTTTGATGATTGTAAACCAACACTCAAGAGCTTGAATTGAAGATATCAAAGGAGATCAAAAGCTGTGTCAAGTGAAGATTTTATGAGTATTTGCTGTTAGATCTCTTGTAGGATCTTTAGTTTTTGTTATGATTGGGTAAAAGATTTTGATTTGAGAAAAAGATGTTTTCAAACGTTAATTTTGTGTTAAATCTTTACCTATTTGAAAAACACCCACAAACAGATGAAGGTTGAAAGATTAAGCTAAACTGTCAAGTTGGAAATTCGAACTTTGCCTTTGGAAATTCGAATTTCGAGCTGAAACTGAATAAGTCTGAAGAGATGGCTCTCTGTCAGACGAATTTTGATTGTTCAAAATTCGAATTTTCATCTAATCTGAAAGAAGACTTTCTGGTAACAGACGAACTTCACACTTTCAAAATTCGAATTTCAAGAAAAATGAAGTTTGTGAAAACCAAAGAAATTCGTCTGAGACTATGATACAATGCATCTGAAATCAAAATGAAATTGAGTTTGATAAATGCTCTCTGACAGACGAATTTTGAACTTCCAACATTCGAATTTTCATAAAAGTCTGAGAGAAGCTTCTTTGCAACAGACGAACTTTAAGTCTTCAAAATTCGAATTTCAGACAAAACAAAATTTGAGAAAATAGAAGAAATTCGTCTGAAACTATGTTAAAGTTCATCTGAGATCAAGAATGATTTAAGTTTCAAAACTGCTCTCTGACAGACGAACTTTGAACATTAAAATTCGAATTTCAGAAGCTAAGTTCTTAAGTCTGTTAAAGTGAAACATTGACATACGAATGATAAGGACTTGTAACATTCGAATGATGAAATTAGTCTGGAAAGAGTCTCTCTGACAGACAAATTTCACCCTTCCAAAATTCGAATTTCGAAGAAAGTAATCTACTGTGTCTCTTAAACATTCAGTGGACAGACGAATTTTGGGATACCGAAATTTGAATTTCGAAGGCACTGTAGAAAATTGAAAATACTGTTCACACTTAACCGAAAAACTTTCTTCTTGAAAATTCGTATGTCACATTGTGAAAATGTTTTGTGAGTTTCAAAATTCGAATTTCAATTCATGAACAGACGAACTTCGTGCTGTAACGTTGGAAGCTTTGATCTTCGGTTCCTTTGAAATTCGTCTGTTGACCAACCAAAATTCGAATTTTAGTATGTCAGAAACATTAAATGCGGTTGGTAAACGGATAGTTTTTCAGAGTAACCGTTGGATAACTTCTCCAACGGATAGATTAAAGTCTCTAACGGACATTTAAGACCTAAATCTATAAATACAACAACATTTGAAGTTGTGGGTAACAAATAAAACGTGTGCATAACGAATTTCTGCTGAATCTTTTTCTCAAAAGCTTTTACCCTCTCAACTTCTATACTTGTACTGAAACTTTCATATCTACTCTTTTCAAGAGAGTTATTTCATTGTAATCAATCTACTCTTCATCTGGAAGATAGATTTACTTGTGAGGGGTATTCACAAGGGGATTGAGAAGCACATAGTGAAAGTGCTTGGAGAGTTTGAGAGAGCTCAGAAACAGAGCATACTCGTGTACTGTGGCCTTAGCAAGAAGCCCATTGAAATTCTTGCTGTATAGTGGATAAATCCCAAGAGGTGTCTTGGGGACTGGATGTAGGTCAAGTGGAAAGACCGAACCAGGATAAATTACTGAGTCTTCTTCTCCCTATCTTTATTTTTCAGTTTACTCTATTTTACGCATTATTTTCATTATATTGTGATATCTTCACTTACTTCACTTTGTGCAGAAAAATTTCAAACTTCCCAATTCACCCCCCCTCTTGGGAAGTCAGCCTTGCTAACACTTTTAACATTAGAGGATAACCCAAACTCATGATCAAAATACAGACTCCGAATCCATCATCACAAACTCACAAAACACTCAAATATAAATAGGCATGTTTAGCATGTGGGCCCTACAATGGTGCTTTTCCAATAAACAGGTTGGACTAGGTGATTTAACCAGAGACACAGCATTATATGTGTAGCAACCATAAATAGAGCATCAATAACAAGAAGATTTATGATCGAGTGAATCACAAAGCTAATTACCACTAGAAATCGGAATGGCTAGAAAGAAAAGTTTCACAGGTACAATTCCATGACATAATACCTAAACCCTTGAAGAAGTAATTTGAGAAAACAGAACTCTTAGAAAATCAGGGCCTATTTGACAGTGTTTTCTATTTTCTTATTCTCAAAACAGTTTTACAAAACTATTTTCGAGAATAAGTTTTGAAAATAAAAAAATAAAAAAATCTGTTTGAGTAATTGTTCTCAAAATCATAACTAGTGAGTGATAGATAAGTTATTCAAAATTTATAACTTTACCATTAATAAGGTGGATGTTTCTCACCTTTTCCTTGTGTTTTCCAGAACAAAAACTACAAAACACTTTAAAGGTGTTCTGAGTTTCTTGTTCTTTTATTTTTCTGTTTTCCAGAACAATTTTTAAAAAACATGTTTACCAAACAAGTTTTCTGAGTTTTCTATTTCAAAAAATGGAAAAACTGTTTTCAGAAACAGAATCAAATAGGCCCTCAATTTTCCAACCATGATACAAGAAACATGAAGATTCACAAAACACATCTTGCACTCAACAATATTGAAAGGTTAAAAGCAAATGTAACAAAAAAAAGTTTGTCTCATATCTAAGAATGACCAAAACTTTTTACAATTTCAAGACCACACCAGACTCCATCATTTAGATGCAAACCTACTAGCATACTAACTTTTGGGTAGGCAAAAATAAAATAAGCAACCATGTTTAATGGTCAACAAAACCACAATGCCTAAATAGCAAATAAACTAGGTTGACATTTTTTTTCTAAAAGAGGTGCATATAGAAGCAAACATTTTTTTTTTCTAAACGAGGTTCATACATAACTGAAAACTATTAAGTCAGATAGTTTTGATGATTCTAAACAACAATGAGCTTGGAAGCAAAATAACAAGGGAGCATATACAAAGAAAAGTCTAAAGCTGAAGAATTATGTTGATTGAAGAGTATTTATTTACATTTGTTAGAATTTTCATGTAAAGAAGTTAGTTAAGCTCTTATATGTTACTTATTCTATGTATCCTGATATTAAATGGGGCATTTATCTTAGTGATAAATGTTATGATCATGTTTTTAAAATGAATTTCATGAAAAATTTTAACTTACGCATATAACCCTTAGATGTTATGGGGATAAAATCTCAACCTCATGTTATTTCTAAGTATTCTCTCTTTATTTTCATGAAAAGCTTTTAGATTATCCACATAACTAAGGTCTGCATCATGTCCTTACTTCTGTCTAGCTCGATTTCTAGATAAGTTGCTTACCTTATTCGAATAAGAGGCTTAACAATAAAGATCATTTGTTCTATGCTGCCCATTATTCGCATAACCTAGGGAGATTATCTACATAATGTATGTTACAAAATTATTGGACCTACTTCTGTTGAACTCATTATGTGCCTAACCTTAGGTGGTTATCTTGATAACCTGTAGTTTTTGAAAACTTAGTTTGTGTTGATTAAACATTATCTAAACAAGGAATAATACCCTAAGAGATTATTCTGATAATTCTCAAAGGTATCCAAGTTTGTGAGATGTCATTTAAACAACTAAGTAAGCTTTTATGAAAATGGTGTTAAACTAAAACTTAGTCATTCTGGAATAATCATTATTCGCATAACCTAGTTAAGTTATCCACATAATGAAAGTCTAACATTGAAACTAAGAGCCAATAGTCACTCATTATTGGTATAACCTGAGGAGGTTATTCTCATAATCTTTGTCAAACACATTTAATGCAGCAGGTGAATGGTTACTTTTTTAGAGTAATGGCTACTTCTTACTTTCAGCAGATAGTTTGGCTCTCAAACTATAAATAAGGCCTCATTTAGATAGTTGGGAAGTCTGAAAAACACATTCACGCCAAAACTTTGCAGAATTTGTTTATGACTCATTTAAAGCCTACCTTCTTTCTGCTTAGTTCATTCATTGCTCTTAAACTTTCATATTCACTCTTTTGAGAGAGAGTTTCACACTTTGATTTGTATGCTTCTACATACTTGTAGATAGTACTTAGTGTGAGAAAACACTAAGAGAGTTATTCTTACTCTTGGGTGAAAAGAGTGAGAGAGTTTTTAAACTCAAAGCTCAAGTTGGAATTGTACTGCAATTTTTGCATGGACCCGTTTGCATCTTGCAAGATATAGTGAAGAAATCTCAAGTGGTAGTTTGGGGACTGGATGTAGGTCAAGTGGATTGGACTGGACCAGGATAAATCCCTAAGTTTTTCACTCTCCTTATCTTTTCTACTTTCATATTCATTCTACTCTATTTTTCTGCAAACTTTTGCTTTCACTATTACACTTTGTTTTGCAAAAAAATTTCATACTTCCTAATTCACCCCCTCTTGGAAAGCTAGCATTACTAACAAGTGATATCAGAGCTTGGACTCCTAGCTGAAGGATTTAACCATTTAGGAGAACTCATGGCTAGCTTTGGGAAAAGCATACTACTAGAGAACAATAACACTAATAGATCTATAGGCTTCAGTGGAGAACATTATGGATACTGGAAAATGAGGATGCAAATATATATTTAGTCCATAAACCTAGAGATCTAGTTAGTTATCAAGAAAGGTGACTTTGTGCCAATGAAACTACAGGATGATGACACATATAAAGAAAAGCCTGAAGAGGAATGGAATGATGAAGACAAAAGAAGAGTTTTGCTAAACTTTAAACCAAACACTGCTTGGTTAATGCCCTAAACCAAGATGAATTCTATAGAGTTTCCCATTATTTCACAACCAAGGGGATGTTGGATACTCTGGAGATTGCACATGAAAGGACTGCTAGAGTAAGAGAAAATAAATTAAATACCTGCATTAGTGAATCAAAAAGCTTTAAAATGAAGGAAAGAAAGAGCATAAAAGATTTGCAAAAGAGGTTCACCCTTACTATGAACCAAGTGAAAAGCCTTGGGAAGGAACACTCTCAACCTGAGAAAGTTAGAAAAATTCTTTGAGCTTTACACATTGAATGACAACCAAATGTAACAGTAATAGAAGAAGCCAAAGAAGAATCCATGACATCTGTCATAGCTCTTTTAGAAAGTCTTGAATAATACAAAGGGAAGTTAAAAGCTCTTAAAGAATCTTCTTCTTCTGATAAGAAAAAGAAAAGTCTAGCTCTCAAAGTAAAATAGAAAGATGATGATGATTCTAAAGAAGGTGCCAAGCTAGATGAAGAAATGATAGCTATGCTAGTAAGAAGATTCAGGAAAATGTATGGAAAGAATAAATTTAGAAAGTTCATGAAGAAAGATGGAGCCACAAGTATTAAGAATGAAAATAAAGACTCCATCATATGCTACGAATGTAAGAAACCTGGACATATTAAATGGGAGTATCCTCTGCTGGCCAAGAAGCAGAGAAAAGACAAAAAGGCTAACAAAGTGAAAAGAAGAAAGCCTTCATATCATCCATTTGGGGAGATAGCTGAAATAAAGATGATGCAATAGAAGATGATGAAATTGCCAATCTATGCTTAATGGGTCAAAAGGCTGCAGAAGGAGAGAAGAATCATTACCAAGACAATGATAGTGATTCTAAGGTAATTGATCATAAACCTTCCTACAATGAACTACATGATGCATTGAATGACTTAATGTCTAAATTTGTCAAAGTGTCTAAGCAGTTGCATCTAGTTAAAAAGAAAATAAACAAACTCGAAAATGAATCTCATGTATCATGCACTGCATCTCAGCCTTTTTCTTCCACCACTTCTATTTGCACCTCATGTGCTGAGTTTAGAGATAAGATTGCTTATCTCCATAAGACTCTAACCAAATTCACTAAAGGCCAAGATATGCTGAAAGTGATACTGGGAATGCAAGTAGTAAGACAAAGTAAAAATGGTCTAGGATATGACCCTTGTGCTATCAAAGAGAAACTAAAAAGCAAGAAACATAATCTTTATTTGAGAAATTTTGTGCATGCTGATGGTATTAAATCAACTCAAAATATAGAGTTATTTCTAGCACCTAGAAATCAAAAAGATAAATATTATCTACATTATTTTATACCTGCATTTCTTTCTTCTAATCCATTTTCCACTTGCCACTTCTGTAGCAAGAAGGGTCATACATCCTTCTCTTGTGTATATAAGAAAGAAGGAAATAGCAATGGAATCAAATGGGTTTCTAAAGGTACTTCAGTGCTCAAGGGAGGAACTAACAAGAGAGGACCCAAGCAAATATGGATACCTAAAAGAAATAATTAAAATTTGTTTTGCAAGTGTGTCTCAAGACCAAGAAAAGTAACAAGTGGTACATGGATAATGACTGTTCAAGACACATGATTGGAGAAAAGAAAAATTCATTATGCTGAGAGATAAGAAAGGAGGAAAGATTACTTTTGGTAATGACCAGTCAGACAAGGTGGTTGGCATTGGAATCATGGGAAAAAACCCAAAAAATCAATAAAAGAGGTGCTATTCATAATTGACCTTAACCACAACCTATTGAGTGTAAGCCAAACCTGTGACAGAAGTAATTTGGTCATGTTCAATTCCAAATTTTGCCTAGTCATCAAAAAAAGTAACCACAAAGTCATTCTCAAAGAACAAAGAGATGATAATTGTTATACAATTAATTTAGATAAATTACCTAGTCTATACTCAATATGCTTAATCAGTAAAAATGATGAAAGTTGGTTATGGCATAGGAGATTCACTCATGTTAGCATGCATCAATTAAACAAGCTTATTAAAAATGAACTTGTTCTTAGTTTGCCTAATATCACTTTTGAAAAGGACAAAGAATGTAATGTTTGTCTTAAACGGAAACAAACTAAGTTGTCTTTTAAATATAAAAATGTTGTCTCTACATCTAGATCACTATAATTATTTCACATAGATTTGATAGGTCCTAGTCGTGTCAAAAGGATTAGTAGTAACCTATATGTGCTTATTGTAGTTGATGACTATTCTAGATCTAATTGGACTTTATTTCTTTCTTCTAAAGATGAGACATTCAAGACATTTATGACCTTAGCTAAGAAAATTCAAAATGAGAAATGTTGTTCTATTGTGTGTACTATAATAGATCATGATGGTGAGTTTGAAAATGCTCAATTTACTGACTACTGTGAAGAAAATGGAATAGAGCACAACTTCTCTGCTGCAAGAACGCCTTAACAAAATGAAGTGATTGAGAGGAAAAATAGAGTGCTAGAAGAAATAACTCGTGCAATACTAAATGAAAAAGGATTGTCAAAGTACTTATGGGCTGATGTAGTAAGCACAACATGCTACCTGATAAATAGAGGCTACATCAGACATATTCTTGGTAAAACCCCATACTAGCTATATAAGGGAAAGAAGCTCAACCTCTCTCAGCTTCATGTTTTTGGATGCACTTGCTACACACACAACAATAGCAAAGATAACTTGGGTAAGTTTGATATCAAATTAGATTAAGGTATATTTCTTGACTATTCAAATAGAAGTAAAGCATATAGAGTATTTAATAAAAAGTCTAAGACCATAGAAGACTTTGCACATGTAGTATTCATTAAAAATGAAACTCTTTCTAAACCTAACTTAAACGAAAATGAACTGATTTCTAGTTTTAAAAACATGAACCTCTCTATTACTGTAGAGAAAGATATTTAGAAGAAAGATGATGAACTTGATGAAAATGTAGAAATTTCTCAAGAACTACCTAGAACTTGGAGATATCAAAGGAGTCATCCTGTTGATCAAGGGATTGAGGATGTTCAAGAGAATGTTAAAACAAGAAGGGAACTTAGATATCAAATAAAATATTATGCATTTATTTCTCAAATTGAATGTAAATATATTGAAGAAGCATTAAAAGATGAGTATTGGATAATAGCTATGCAAGAAGAACAAAATCAGTTTGAGAGGAATCAAGTTTGGGACTTGGTGCTCAGGCCCAATGATCATCCAATTATTGGAACCAAATGGGTGTTTAGAGACAAACTTAATGAATCTGGAACAATAATTAGAAACAAAGCTAGGATGGTGGCTAAAGGATATAATCAAGAAGAAGGTATAGATTATAAGGAAACTTTTGCTCCAATTGCAAGATTGGAAGCAATAAGAATTCTTAGTGTAACAACCCTCTTTACATTATCCCTAACTTGGTCCCTAGCTAATCAAGTGTAATTGACATTATGTGCAATACCAGAGGAAACATGATAGAGGAAATATTCAAGTGGACGATGAAAGAGCTCTACGTTGCAGCGTGAAGCAGGGCCACAGCAGCGAGAGAGAGCTCCAGAATGGTATTTTTTGGCTGAAACCATCGGTGCTGTGATGAGCTTTCCTTGGACGATGATGAGAATCGAAACTTTTGTTTAAATCAGAAATATTTCAGTCAGCCAAACACGAGGAAGAAATGGAAAATAGAGGGAGCATGGAGGAACTCTGCTAGGGTTTGTAATCTTCAGCCTCTGGGAGTGATTTCTGACCTTGTGGAGCTTGGATTTTGGTTGGTAAGTGATCACTACTCCTCCCTCTCTATTTTCTTTGGTATTCAGTTGGGATTTCTTGGGTATATATTGGGATTTTCGATTTTGGTTGAAATCCACCAATTAAAATAGATGAAATGAGGTTAATGGAGTGTGATTTAGTGTTTATGTTCCTTAGGTGTGAGTTTTGAAGGGATTATGCATGATTTAAGCTTAACCCTAGGTTATTTTTGGTTGAGGCATTTGGGAATCCAAAATGTATGGGATTGATTGGTGTTTGAATGGTCCCTAGGAGGTTAATGATACATGAAAGTATGGTTGGAACCTTGGGTTAGGCCTAAATGGTTGAATTGTGCAATTTTGATATTTGGATTGTATGTTAATTGGGGTATTATGATAATATGAAGGTTGTTTGGTTAATTGAAAGGAGTTCGAGTATGTTGTACAACTCAAGAAGCTTGTGGAATCGCACGTATGTGGAATTGACAACCTGAGGTAACTAGGTGTTTGCATTATTTGTATTGTTTATGTATATTATGTTAGTATATATATGTATATATGCATGTTTCTGTTCATACCACAATATGGATATCTGTGTTATGGATATCTGTGTGTGTGTATGGTTTGTCTTTAGATCGTGATATGCACACGATTAGATACATAGGGTATGATGATTATGATAATGATTAGAGATGATGATGTTGATGTGACATGACATGATGCATGCATGACATTGTGACACATGATGATGATGATTATATGATGATATGACATAAGCATCACCATATAACATTGTGAGATTGTGATATATGGTGAATTAGGTGGTGATGACGATATGATATACGATGATATGAGATATGATGATATGATATATAGTAAGGGAGGACAAGGATGAGATCTCTATTGCTAAATCCTCCCTTATGGCCATAGGAGCCAGGCGACAGTGGATTACACCTTCCGTAAATCACTACCAATTCAAGGTGGTTCAGGGGAAGGAGAGCTACGATCCAAGTACTAGTGTAATCTTTGGCCGGGTTGCATTGATGTAAGGTAAGTTTAGTGATGTCCTGAAATTAGTCTTTACCTACTACTGAAAGAGAATCACCTATATGAAATGTCCTATTATGATGACAGCTCATGGTTCTAGCTGTGTGTGAGGGAAACATGCATTTCATTTAATATTGCATTCATGAAATTGTTTGAGTTATGTATATATATGTGTGTGTGGTTATCCCTAGTTACTAAGACATTATCTCATACCCATTTCCCATGAACTAACAGTTCAGGTAAAGGTCTAGCATTAGTCGAGAGAAGGCAAGGGAGTAGCATACTGAACGTGGGAATATCAAGTCTATGTAGTATTTGTGTTGTCTATATATGTTGTGTTAAGTAGGACAGTGTGATTGTAATGGATATAAGGATCCTGATAGTTGTATTATTGTTGTTGGTATTATATGGATGTGGGTTCGTGATTTATTGTTGTGTATGTGTGGTTTTGGATGTCAAAAAGTCTGTATGGTAGTGTTTGTGAGCCCATAGATGAAATTAGGCCTTCTTGGTGTGTTTTGGGCCTATAGCCCATTTTGTCAATTGGGGTTCAAGAGGGCCAAATCTCAAGGGAGTGGTTCCTTTAAAGTGAAACTTCTTTGGATAAGTTAGTTAAGTGGTTTAGATCCTGTGTGAATGGTCTCAAATGTTTAAATTGCCTTTGGTGGTAATTGGAGGTTGTTAGGGGTTATTTTTGGTCGAAAGTAGTCAAAACTATGTCAAGTGTCCAAAATCTCCACATAGAGTCAAATTGAAGTGAAATTGGCACCCATGGATAGATTGGGACAAGATTGACTTGTAGGAGTTGGAATCAGGTCAATCGGAAGGTGGACCATAAAGTTATAAGTATAGAAAGTTCACCCCGGAAGTTGAATTTTATTGATGCTACATCAGTAAAGGGGCGTCATGGCGCTAGAGAAACTGTGGGCGCTAGAGCCATGATGATATTGTAGCGACCACAGCCATGCATACTGTTATGGTGTTCCTCATGGTGTTTTGGGGTGTTTTGGGAAGTAATTGTGAGATATTTTGGCTATGTTTGGTTGGTTTTTGAAGTTTTTGGTCAAGTCTGGAGGCGTTTTGGAGTAAGGTGTTACACTTAGCCTATACTTGTAGAAAAGACATTAAGCTATATCAAATAGATGTGAAAAGTGTTTTTTTGAATGGTTATATCATGGAAGAAGTTTATATTGACCAACCTCCAAGTTTTGAATGCTCAACTAAACTCAATCATGTATATAAATTGAAGAAAGCATTTTATGAATTAAAACAGTCACCTAGAACATGGTATAAAAGATTAAGTAACTCTCTAATTGAAAAAGGGTTCAATGGAGGCAAAGTTGATACAACTATTTTTACTAAAAAGAAAAACAAAGATTTACTTGTTGTACAAATATATGTTAATGATATAATATTTGGTGCTACTAATGAATCTTTGTGCAATAATTTCTCTAAGTTAATGCAGAGTGAATTGGAGATATCAATTATATGAGAGCTCAACTTTTTCTTGAATTGCAAATCAAGCAATGTGATGATGGCATCTTCCTGAATCAATCAAAATACCTAAAAGAGTTGTTGAAGAAATTTAGGATGGAAAATGCTAAATCAATGGAAACTCCATTGGCCACTGCTACAAAGCTTGACATGGATGAAAGAGGAAAACCATTTGACATAACTCAATATAGAAGAATAATTAGTTCCCTACTGTACCTAACAGCTAGTAGACCTGACATTATGTTTAGTGTCTACATATGTGAAAGGTTACAATCATGTCCCAAGGAGTCCTATGCAACAGCTGTAAAAAGAATATTTAGATATATACTTGGAACATCACATATTAGACTTTTATATCCAAAGGGAAATGGAGAAAAACTTCTTGGTTATACTGATGCTAACTTTACTAGATCCAAGACCGACGTAAAAAGCATGAGTGGTATATGCTAACTTCTTGGAGGATCCTTAGTCTCATGGTTTAGCAAAAAGCAGAATAGTGTGGCCCTCTTCATAGAAGAAGCTGAATATATAGTTGCTGGAAGCTGTTGTACTCAAATCTTTTGGATAAAATAACAACTAGAAGATCTTGAAATTGAGGTGAAAGAAATACATGTCAAATGTGATAATTACAATGCCATCAACATCATGAAGAATCTAGTGATGCATTCAAGGACAAAGCATATTAAGGTCAAACAATATTTCATAAGAGATCATGTTCTGAAAAGAGACATTATATTGGAATTTGTCCCAAAAAAAAAATCGACTAGCTGACATCTTCACCAAACCTCTTGCTGAAGATATATTCAACTTTATAAGAAGATAATTGGGAATGTTAAACCCTAATGAGTTGTGAGTATCTTCTAAATTTTCTTTTAAACTTATGATTCAATTGATATAAATACTAACTTAAGTATCAAAGTATCTAGAACTTTGTTTTGCAGATACTCCTTAAGCTTAAAAGGATGAAAATTTGATAAAAATGGAGTACACTACAGTGAGAAATGGAGTTATTATGAAAAGAAAAGACTTATATGGATAACACAGCCGGTATGTAAGTGTTTATGGGCTTTTCTGATATGCTTATGCGTATAACCCATAGCCTTATGCTGAAAATGAATTGATTTTCTAGTGCTTATAGTTTCTTTTTTGATTATATTCGAATAATGTATGAAACTTGTCATGAAAATAAGACCTTTTGTGAAGCTCATTTTTTGGACAAGGTCATCACCTTATGCACATCACTTGCCTTGTTTCCATTATTGTATATGTTTTGTGATAGTCGATTTTCGCACAACTTGCCTATCTTATCCACATAACATTACATCTAGAGAAGTGGTTCTCAAAGTGAGAATGTTATTCACATAAGATGGCAAGGTTATCTAGATAACATCTAGATTGCATGTTTTTGTGCTCTCTATGAAACTCGTTTTCAAGATAATATAGGATGCTTATTTGAATAATGAGTCTTATATCTTGTTTGCTTCGATTACCTATTAGCTTGGTTCTGTGGATAACCTAAGAATCTTATCCACATTATATTTCAAACAATAGTCTTGTGCATATTTTCTAATGCTCGTTATTCACATAACCTCCTTACATTATGCATATAACGTTAGGACTACATATAGAAGTCTTCGATTCTTAACAGTCACTTGTGTGAAAAACCTAACCCAATCCTGAAAACCTTCAATTTTATCCCTCAAGTCTTCAAAAATCTCCTGAATCTCCCTCAAAACCTTTGACTTGAAAACACATTTTGATCTATCCTAAACATTTTTCATTCTCTCAAATCATCTGGAATCACTGCTATGGGAAAAACAAAAGGAGGAAGCTAAAGCGAACGATCTCAACATAACATAAAGCCCAAGTATGTGACAAAATTACCAAGTAAAGGAAAAAGGAAAGCTGAATCTAGTTCAAATGTTTCTACAAAGAAGCTTTGAACACAAAAATCGAGAAGAATTCCATAATCTAAGCCTTAACCTAAAAATCAAGTAAGTTAGTCTACCACAAAATCTGATCAAGAACTAATTACGGACAAATTAATCAGTATAAGGGTGTTAAAGGAATCATATGAGACTAATTTTAAGAAGAAAAAGTTAGTCAAACCTTATTTTGTTGAATTGGAAGAATTCTTGATTAAAAATAAGTTTAAAACTACAAGTCTGATTGAGAATTATAAAAGTCTAATTGAATTGAAGGAAGAATATGATGAAGAGGTTGTATGAGCATGGTATAACTCTCTCAAGTTAAACAATGAACCAAAGTATATGAAGTAAGACTATGAAAATGATGGATAGCTCTTCATCCTGATCTCTTTTCAGAGATATTAAATCTGCCTATTGGAGGAATAAAAGTGAACATTGACAGCACTAAAGACCCATTTGAAGATCAAGATGTTAATGAAGATGATAGAGAAGAAGCAAATTACAAATGAGATACTATTGTGTACAAGTTGCTTAGATAAAGGCAAAACATGCCTCTTGAAGGGAAAATTGCTCCAAGTCAACTTCACTAAATTGTATCACGGATGTTCTTCAATAAAAATGGAGGATACAACAATCTATCCATAGGGAAATTCTAAGTTATGGTACTGCTAGTAAAAAGAAAGCCAGTAAACCTGATTGATATCATTTTATAGAGAATATGGAAGGTTAAGACTTACAGGTAGGATTCACAACTGACATATGGGCACCTCATCTCTAGATTTCTGAGGCATCACAACATAATATATCTTGAGAAAGGACTTGCATTACTTCCAAAGGAATCCATGAGAAGGCACTACAGAAGATGGCGATGACTCTAACAAATGGATGATGGGTTAACAAGAAAAGAGAAATTGGAGAAGGAGAAACAGGTTTTGAATCAGAAGATGAAGCAGAAAGTTATGAAGATAGTAATTCTAGCTCCTCTTCCTCTTTACCCCTTGAACCTTCATAACCTTTGCACTCTAAACGTCATCCCTCTATTCCTACACCAAATTAGCATGAAGCCTTTCCAGCCTCTGATCTACCTATACCTACTGATATCCCTACCTTTTACCAAAATTTGTACCATATTATGATGGCTACTAGGAGAGAAAATAGAGAAGATTCTGTAAATCTTAGGTTCATCATTACAGAAATACAAGAGAAGTTTGAAACCAAAATAGATAATCTCCCTCAAGAAGTCAAACTCCTGTGTCAACAAATAGCTTTTGGTATATCACATCCACCTTCATCACCTCTCAAACCCTCACCACCTACTTTTATTGGCACTGCTGCTTTTCCTGAGACTTCTGTAAAGTCTCTAGTCATTGATATAACTAGTTCTTCCACTACTAAGTCCATTACAAAAAAATTAACTTTCAATGAGAACAAAAGTCATCACCAAAAGTCCAAAAGTCATCGCCAAAGGTTTTTGGTGGCAACATTTTGTCACCGCCAAGTTGCGGCTACAAGTCCCGTCGTCGAATGTATATGGCAGGGACAAAATTATCATCGCCAAAAGGGCACATTTGGAGGCAACATTAGTCATCACCAAAGAATGAAAGGTTGTCGCCAAAAGTGTGTCGCCACTGAAGATCTACTTTTAACCATGACTTTTGTCATCGCTAAAGATGTTCTTTCAGCAGGGACACAAATAGTCACCGCTAAAAGTCCGTATAATTGCTGGCACCGGTAACGCCCTGACTAATTTTTGAATATTTAGCGACAACTTAATGTCGTTGTTGAAAGTGTAACACACTATTCAGTGGCGACAAAGTCATCGCTGAAAAGTGGAAATTTCTTTTAAATAACTTCTTGCTAAGGACATTGCTTATATTTTGTTTATTCCTGAATTAATTGAGTGAAAAAAAAGAAATAATTAAAATTGAAACTTGTAACACATAATGGAAATAATATTTTCACAGATAAATTAGCTAAACAATTTAGTATATATGCTAAAAAATCTAGTCTATATCAACAAAATATAACCAAACTATCTAAAGTTTCTATATCAACAAAATATGAACATTCATGGGAAATATAAATATCTCATATAGCTATATTATCTAGGATTGCCTATCCCTTGCTTTAGTACTTGGAGTAGGATTAGGTGTGGTGGAAAGATTATGAGATTGTCCCTGAAAAGTTAATAAATTCAAGCATCAGATAGAGTATTACGTATTCAAAAGATCACTTAGAGACAAAATAAAGAGCATAAAGATTAAATTAGAATTTAGGCTCTTACATATTCAATAAAGTATTACCTATGTACAATTTAGACTCCTGGACTACAAACCAACAAATGTTATAATGAATTCAAAACATCCAATTCAGAATTTCCTGAGATTATAGCTTAAAGACAATGAGAAAAATAAAAAATCAACAAAGGTTACAATTCAAAAGACCAAATTTAGAATTTCTCATATTATAACATAGAGACATTGACAGAAATAAATTATAATCATAAACTATGATGACAATGATTATTATCATTACTACTATGGTTTAAATATAAAACAAGTTAAATTCACAGCACCTTGATAGACCATATTATCACTCATAAATCACTTAACACATTTAATTTCTTCTAAATGCATGTGAGGGATTTTTATTAGATAAAGGTTTATACTTTAAATTATGAAGATTTAAAGTGCAAACAATTTAGAATTAATCATTAATTCAAAGATTAGTGTTAGAAAAAGCTATTCAAAGTAATCATTAGATTTAAGAATTCATTAATGATCCTTTTAATCCTTTTGAACTATACAACTATCTACGAAAAAAAAACAAGAACTAGCCACTATGTTTCCTACGTATGTCACAAAATTGCACATTTATCTTTATATGTTTGATATAAACAAATTTTAGAGAGGGAAGTTGACAGAGTGAAAATTTTGAAGGTAGAAAGAAGGAAGATACAGTGAAGCATTTGGACCAATGTGAAGAGACAAGGATTGGATTTGGATTTGGATTTGGATTTGGAGCAATTACATAGGTAATGACCCTTGGCCTTGCTATCATTTTGTTCAACTTTCCCAACTCAATATTCATCCATGGTTGACCTTCCTACTCTGTTTGTCATTTTCCCTCCATGATTTCTACATTGGGTGCCTAAAAGAATCTGATTCTCATTTTCTATTCCCTCATCAACCACCATAATTATTGACGTTCATAAGTACAATCTGTATACAAGGAGCAAAGGAGTAAATGTAATGAAGAGAAGAATCCAAGAATGTTGGGTTTTGATAAGTAGAATTAACAGCACAAACTTGAAGTGCTACTAGGGACTTTGACATGGATATGGGGTGGGTGGAATGAGAAAGTTACTTGTCCCATATTCTCTTGTTCTTAAATTACCATTGTATTATTTGGTAGGGATATTTTGGACTTTGTAATAGTTTTTTGTGGAATATCATGATTCCATCCATTTTGAAAAAAATTAATCATTTCTGGACCTATGAAAAATAAAAAAACATTCTAACCAACCAAACATGTCTTTACAATCTTTATAACATAGAAACAATGTAAAATAAAATATGTGCAAAGTTTATAAATACTTGTTGGTAGGAAGCCAATATAAGTTCCACCTTCTACTACATTTGTTCAATCTTATGCTCAAGTTGTGCACGTTCTGTTGCACGATCTACTTATATCCTTGCTCGCTCCTCATCAAACCTTCTCTGGACTTCTTCTTCTATTTGATGACGCAAGGATATCACTATAGAAGGATTGGTCACCTCAGGATGGGCTCTCTTCCTTGTAGGTTGAGCCCCACAACCCTTTCCTCTAACATGCCCAAATCTCTCACCAAGAACAGATGCTAATATCTGATCAGATGTCATTTGAGGCTGACTTACTTCTTGCTGCTGTATGACTTCTTGAATGCGTCCCTGAAATTAAAGAACACTAATATAATAGAAATCAAATTATACATTAACTTAGGGTAAAATATAAGAATGAATCATATACATATATCTCACGAGACGTTGGATCTGCCTACTCACGCCCCCCATCTACAGTCTCCCATGTATGCTGCAATTCCCATAGTTGATCAACTGGTGGTACCTCTCCTATACTGGGGTCTCTCTACAAAATATAATGTACAAGGTCAAATAGTAATTTTAAGTTGGACAAGAAAAAGAAAAAGGAAGAAATAAAAGAGAAGAGACATTCAACTCACTTTATTTTCTTCAATCTCGGCAAATGACGTAGGACCACAGGTATGCTTTATCAATTGTTTTTGTTGGTTTATCTTATTTCTTGCACTTTTGTCCTACAATAAAATGGGTTATTGATCACGATTCCTAGAATGAACTAAAAATTTTAAGATTTTATATTAATAATAAGGTACCTTAAATGTCGAAGTTTCAAAGTGTGTTAAAAGCCACTCCCAATCCTCAGGACTAACACTAGAAGGTCGATTCGCCAACCTTTCTTCATCCGTGGCATCTGCCTGATAGTGCTTGTGCAATTTAGCCTTACAATTTGTAAAGCCAGCTTGCATTGAGGCAAAGGCAATTATCCTAAGCCTCTCTTCATTTTCTTCTATTTCTGGTTTAATTTTTTCCTAAAACACAAATAAGTAAGTATACTTGTTATGAAAACAAAAAAAAATGGTCCATGATTATATTTAGTATAAATATTACCTTTACTTTCAACCACAACTCCTCACCATACTTTTGGAAGTTATTGCTCCAATCACCCTCTCGAAAGGATAATGTGGTCCTAAGAACTAAACCATAATGGCTAGCGAAAGCCCTAGCTCCTGGTCCCACAACTCTTGACATGGAATCATAAATTTTTACTTTAATTTTTCCTCCAAATCTTGTTTTCAAATCTAGTAGTTTTCCCCTATAAATGCCTCTACCCCCCTTTTTGGAATTGCAAGATCCTATCAGTCATTCAAAAAGAAGAAAACAATTAGATGTGACAAGTTATGTGGACTAGTTATTTATACTATATAAAGTTAATGGAAATTTACCTGCATTGCTAATAGGGGAAGAGCCTTAAGGTGTCTCATGAAGTTGTGGTGATAGCTGTTGAGGATAAACATTAGTTTGACCTTGAGGAAGTGAAGGTTGTGAATGAGCATGATATGCTGTATGCGAGGAACCTCTTCTAAGGAATTAGGCCCTCGCCATCCAGAGATAAGACCTCTCCATGCTCAACCTCTCCATAGTGATAACATCTTATATGAATGTATAATAAAGGAAAGTAACAAGATAAACGAAATATATATATATATAACTAAGGTCATTAAAACATATTGTAAAACAAGAAGTACATAACATCCCTTAAATACATATATCAATTTACCATGAAACTACAATATTTTCATCTTATTGAATCTTCTGTGTCACTTTCAGTAGTATCAATATCTTCTAATTCATTCTCATGTACTTGATCCTCTTCTGTATCACCATCATTATCATCTAGCATATCTTCTTCCTCACTATCTTTATACACCGGTGATGCTATACCTGTGTCATCAATGAATCCAAGCTCCAGAGTACTATGATAATTTCTTTGTGATGATTGACCCTCCTCAAAGCAAGCTTGTGGTTGTATATCATCTCTAAATAAATCCATAACAATGTTTGGTTCTATAGGACTTTCATTGTGCATGTTCAAGTCAATCACCAACTGTTGATAAGCTTCTTCATCAACCATAACATTGTCTTCATGTATATCAATACCATCATCCTCAAATGGCATTTTGAAGAGGTCACGTGGATTTGTTTTCACAAGAACAAGCCAACCAGGCTCAACAATGTCTTACACATAAAAAACTTGATTTGCTTGAGATGCTAAGATGAATGGTTCATTGGTGTTTAATAAATATCGAGTGTTTACACTTATAAACCCATACTGGTAAACTTTATATCCCCTACCAATATGACCCACATCCCACCAATGGCACTTAAACAAGTATACTTTTCTATTCCCTATGTAAGACAACTCATAAATATGCTCCAACACACTGTAATATTCCTTTTCAGCATTGGTGTCATCACCCCTAACCATGACTCCACTATTTTGAGTTTTTTTTCCCTGCTGCACGATCACTTGTATGGAAGCGAAATCCATTCACCATAAACATGGAGTACCGCTGGACCACCCGTAATAGACCAATCGACAAACTTATAAGCTCATTACTTGCATGGTCTTGTGAACACAGCTGTGAAAAAAGAGCTATTGGTTACACATATGAAAGGTCATTAAAGTAATTAACATAAGGACTTAGGTATAAATGACAATAACCTACTCATGCTCGAAACCAATCAGGAAACTCTTTGAAATGTCTTTGCTCAATTATTGAACTTTGAGCTTTAAGCTCCTTCATATGCTCCCTACAAGATTTTTACACTTGTTAGAAAAATACGAATCATGGCATTGTAGACTTGTTCAGATGTATGGTTAACTTACTCTATATATGGCCATACTTCTTCACAATTTTGTAGCATATACATTCTAGCTTGATGAAACTCTTTGTGAGAAAGAGGGAATGATTCGGAATGTCCTTTTGCATGACCAGCTTTCGCGAATACAGAAAGGTCATAGTTATCATTAAATGTGTCATCATTCCTATGTGGCATATTTAATTTGGATGGAAAATCTTTCAAGTATCGTGAGCAAAAAGTGAGACTTTCCTCTGCCAAATAACCTTCTGCAATAAAGCCTTCAGGTTGAGCCTTATTGCGAACATATGATTTGAGTGTCCGCAAATACCTATAACAAGAAGCAACAACTGTTTGAGTTTATTCCAATAATAAATGATAAATGTAAGTATGAATTAAATTGTTCATATAAGCCACCTTTCGATTGGGTACATCCACCGATACTGAACTGGTCCACCAACTTTTGCCTCTCCTGCCAAGTGTACTGGCAAGTGAACCATGATGTCAAAGAAGGCAGGTGGGAACACAGTCTCTAACTTGCACAAGGTTAATTCTATTTGACTCTGCATTTTGTCAAGTTCTTCATTAGTCAAATATTTTGAACAAAGATTCTTGAAAAATTTTCCCAACTCTATAATTGCTTCGCACACCTTCTTAGGCAACAATCCACGTATTGCAATGGGAATTATTTCTTACAACAACACATGATGGTCATGGCACTTCAAACCAAATAGCTTTCATTCACGAATGTTGACACATCTAGTAATATTAGACACAAAAGCATCAGATACCTTGAAGTTAGCCAATGAGTTACAAAGGATTTTGTTCTCATCGAGGGACAATGTGTAAGAAGCAGGAGGCTTCCACCATGTATCTTTATCATCTTGATATGCATACAATTCACTTCTAATGCCCAAGTTTTTCAAATCTTGCCTACTTTTCAATGTATCCTTTGTCTTCCCAACCACACCCATCATTGTGGACAATATATTATCGGAAACATTTCTTTCTATATGTATTACATCGAGATTATGTCATATTAGTAAGCTTTTCCAATAAGGTAATTTGAAAAAAATGCATTTTTTCCTCCAGTTGTATGCATTAGTCGAGGAGTCATGCTTTCGCTTTCGCTTTCGCTTTGCATTTTGACCTTTCCCAAATGTTACATCACATAATCCTTGTAATTGTCTAAGTGCATCTTCTCCAGTTAAAGGTATAGGTGCAACCTTATGCTCTTCTCTCCCATCAAATGCTCTCTTATTTTGGAGCCATGGGTGATCAAGTGGAAGAAAGTGCCTATGTCCCATGTAACCTAACTTGCTCCTTAATGAAATTCAATGTGTGCCTTTGTGACAACATGGACATGCAAGCTTGCCTTTGGTTGACCACCCTGAAAGGTTTCCATATGTAGGGAAGTCATTTATTGTCCACAAGATAGCCGCGTGCATGATGAAGTTTGATTGAGAGCATGCATCATATGTTTGTACCCCTACTTCCCATAATTCTTTCAACTCCTCAATCATCGGTTGTAGGTAAACATCTATTTCATTACTTGGACACTTAGGACCAGGAATAAGAAGTGTCATCATAAAGTATGGGTTATTCATGCAAAGCCATGGAGGCAAATTATATGGTACCAAGACCACTGGCCAAATACTATGATTAGCACTCATATTCCCGAAGGGTTGGAATCCATCACTTGCTAAACCCAACCGAACACTCCTTGGATCAACTGAAAAGCTATGATATTGTTGGTCAAAGTATTTCCAAGCAAGAGCATCTGCTGGATGTCTCATCACACCATCATCTATTCGTTTCTCCTTGTGCCACCTCATTTCTGATGATGTGTCTCTTGCCATGTAAAGTCTTTGCAATCTAGGTGTTATTGGAAAATGTCGTAAGACTTTCTGTGGAACTTTCTTCCCCTTCTGTTTATCAAACTTCCATCTTGACATCTTGCACTTAGGACATGATTGTGCATCTGCATGTTCTCGCCAATACAATATGCAATCATTGCCATAAGCATCAATTTTTATGTAATCCAAACTCAAATCCTGTATTACCTTCTTAGCTTCATAGAATGAGTTAGGCACTAAAGCCCCTTGAGGGAGAACATCTTTGAGTAAGGCCAATAATGCATCCATAGAATTGTTACTCCAATGGTTAAGGCACTTCAATTGAAGCAACTTCACTATAAAAGACAACTTTGACATCTTGCCACAACCTAGATAAAGTTTAGTCTCTGCATCTTTCAACAACTTATAGAACCTTCTTGCATTAACATTAGGCTCTTCGCTTTCATCTAATCCAATGTCCATATCATCCACCCTAGGAACTCCATATGCATCATATATCATCTGTACAAGGTTCTCCTCTTCAATAGTGTCATCTTGTACCACAACATTGTAAGTCTCAAATTCTCTCTCAAATCTTCTAATAACTTCCCCATGCAAGCCCCACACCTTGTAACTCTCCCAGAAACCCTTCTTCAACAAGTCAAATCTTATGTCATTTTCCACTTTGAATATAGTGTTCATGCAATCCTTACATGGACAACGTATCATATCCCTCACCCCATGTTGATTGAATGCCCATTTTAAAAAAATGTCTATTCCTCTTATGTATGTTGGGTTGGCTCTATCTTTAATATTCATCCAACTTTTATCCATTTCTATTCCATACAAAATGAGTAGAAGGAAAAATTCAGATAAAAGAAGCCTAAAAAAATTGAGCATAACAAAATCAAGCATAACATAGTCTAAAAGATACATGACATACTTAACAAAAAATTCAATATCAATCATATAAGAACATAAACATTAAGGATAGCATCCAAATAGCTATCTCAACTTGCAGAAAAAATCATTGGACCAAAAATTAGTTTAAACATAAATTAATAAATTATTGAGGAAGGCAAAAATCAATATATTTTAGTTCAATTTCTAACTAAATTTAAAATATTTGGTTAACTACCCCAAAAACGAAAATCCTTTCACATTTATAAAAAATGCAACAATAAATTAGGGGTAGAATGTTTAAAGAGCAACTCCATTTTTTCACAAATTGCTTGATAAAAGCATGTCACAAAGGCCAAGTTTCTTGACTAATAAAAGTTCAGTGGAAAAGATTAATATTTTTACATAGCAAAGATAATAAGTATAAAACTATCCTTTTACACAATAAAAGACAAATTGATCATGAACATGTTCCAAAAAACATGAAAGCCCAAGAGTCTTTAGTAAAATAAAGTCACAGCCAAATATGGTCATCAAGATGGCCATACTATCATCAATGGATTTAAAAATAGCAAAAACATTAACTCATTAAAATTGCATTCACAGTACAGCACAACATAAAATTCATTGAAGAGTATACAAAGGAACCAATGCTACTATTCATCAACATTAAGTGGTAGGCATGTGACATGAACAAATTCCAAGGATTGGTTATTTCTTATCAGCAGGATAAATTAACTGGAACTAAAATATTTCAAAACAAGAACATTTGCATATAACGTAGGCACCAAATTCAAATCAAGTTGGGCTATATGTAAATTTGATAATAAAATACTAAATTTCTCCAGTAAGGCCAACTGCCAACTACTATAATTGACTAACATCAAGCCCCCTTTGTCTAAAAATGTATTGTTTTGAACTATAACAATCTCAATAATTTGAGGTACATTAATTTTTGTTATTCAAAGTGCCACCAATGACCTCACAATATTAAATAAATATATAGAACTTATAAAACCACACAAAATTTCAAATAAAATCAACTAAAGAGCCTGGAAATGTCAGAACTTAGGGACAATTGCAAGTAAATCATATACACGTATACAACAACTAGTTTATTTTTTTACCATGATACAACAACTAGCTTAAGACGACAAGAAGAAAACCAAAAAATATATCAGATACAGTAACCAAGAACAAAACTAAAAGGGGGAAAAAAAAAGAACTAAGCATATATAATAGCTATACCAACAGCAACTAGAAAATCTGCCACTTCATTACAATGCCTATGGACATTCATTGAGACTATATTACTTTTCTGAAGTATTAAGTTGAAGTGATTGAATATTCATTTTTTAATGAAAATGTCCAAAATTAATTGACTTAACATACAAGTCTCTAGGATTTTAGTATATATATGTACAAGGGTTTGAGGCTTGCTATTTTAGCACTTGAAAGAATAAAATAGTAAAACCTTAAAATTTAGAAGATTACAAATGATAGAGGGGAAGGAATTCTTGCACTTAAAAAAGTTGCATGTATGGAGCTATGAAACAGGGGTACTTCAACAAAGTTTGTTAATGTAAAATATAAGTCGAATACTAATATCACACAAGATACTACACATCAAATTATACATTGACAAATTTTGTCAGTTCATGTATTCATATCGGTGCTCATAATCCGTACTACTTATGTTTGGAAAAAAGAGACTTGTGTGAAAACAGAGTTGATTGCATGTGGCAACATTACATTCAGCATTTTCACAAGCAGATAAGCTTCAAATGCATAGAAGTTTGAAAACTATAGCTTTCTTTACCTTAAAGGTTGAGAACAGAACTATCATATACATCAAACATTGTTGCCAACAGAAAAGCTTCAGGTGCATATAAATACTAAAAATAGCTTTTTGCACCTTATATTCAGACCAAAATAGTAAAGGTTGAGAACAGAACTACCATTTTTGTTAGGCATAATTGCAAATAAGCTTATATATGGGAGGAGGAGAATTCATTAAAAGATTATATATGTTAAATCCATCACACGGCAAGTAAGTTAAAACAAGGGAGAGCGCAAGACCTTAGGAAGGGAGAGAACAAGAGATTAGCTTGACCGAACCAATGGAATGAAGTAACGCAACCCATGAGTGTCAAATAGCTATTGTGCGACTGAAGGTGTAGTGAGAATGATGAAAGGAGATGAAGACTGAAGGAGATGGTGAAGATTGAAGACTAAATTGAAGGAGACAGTGAGGACTGAAGAGGCTTAGGGCACAGGTTTGAGTGTTTTTTCTTTTGGGGCCAAACACAGATTTGTCGGTCTAAAGCCCGAAGGGTTATAAATTTTTATCATTTTCGCGGTTTTGAAAAATTTTATATAAATTTTTAATTAATGAAATTATATAACAGTTAATTGTATCAAATCAGTTATTTTGATGGTATTTAACAATGATAATTCAAATCCTATTAAGACAATAAAAAGCAATCCCATTTATATAATATTACATACGCACGATTTTAATGATGATTCAGAATCCTTACTGTTTTTTTAGCAACTTGTTTTTTTTTATATCTTAACATAATAAAAATACATTTTTAATTTATTTTTGATATCTTTTATACGATTTATATTTATTCAAAACAGTCCGTTGATTATGATTGCCTTGAAAACATACTAAATAGGTTGGCTAAGAAAATGTAGTAAAGGCAAATTAATTTTTTGAAATTTCGGTGTCCTTAATCAATTTTAATCTCAGGTAAAAAAATCAATTTTAATAAAATATTAATTATTTTTACAATAATTTATAATATATCTATTATATATATAAAATCAATAAAAAAAAAAAGCTCTTTTGGAGGTTAGGAAAAGCTCAATCCTAAAAGTAGCTTCCTCATAGTTCCAATAAATCCAAATATGACTAACTATTAAAAAATATCAATAATGATAATTCTCATTATGCCAAAATCTCAAATCCCCTATTTAAATATCATTGTTAAATATATAATTGATGATTACTAATAATACTCCCCCTAAATTCCGGACACTCTCTCTCACGTAACTATTATATTATATCATTAGATTACTTTAAAATTATATATATATGTATATATTTATATATATAAATATTATATTATATATGCACATGAATATAATTTAATATAATTACTGATTACTGATCCTCCCCCTAAAAGCCCAATACTCCCCCTAAATATATGTACATAACTATTATATTATATTATTAGATTACTAATACATTTCCTAAAATTCGTTCCGTTAAATTTTAAATTTTATTAATATAATCATCATATTATATGTACACATGAATATTATATTATATAATTATTGATATTCTTTTGAGTAAAATAAGGCAAGATTTACGCCATCTCAAATTAATATAATTATAATTATACTATGTCACATATTCTTGGATACTTAAATCTATTATGAATATTTTTTCAAATTTAAATTTGGTTCTTTCTTACTCATCGTATTCTTTACAAATAGCACCCATAATTCAATTCGAAAATACTTATATATTTTTTCTTATGTGCTTTTTGTGTTGTTTTCTAATTAAAAGTTAACCTGTGGGTTATTTTTTAATACATTATATATTTAATCATTAATTATATATTAAAAGTATTAACTTCTTAAAGTTAAAAAAATTTAAAATGTTTACATGTTAAATTTTAATTGGAGAATAACATAAAAAGCATATAAGGAAATTATATAAGTTTAGTTTTTACTTATTTTCTACATTTGCTTATTTTTTCAATAACTTTCTCACGGCAAATAAGAAGCATGAGAAATATTCTCATAGATCTACAAATCCGTGAGAACTTTTCTCTCAGATATACTCAATCTGTGAGAAAAGCTCTCACAAATTAAGGAATCCGCAAGAAATTAATAGCAAAGGAGACAACATGCCATGCAATACCATGTAATTTCTCATGATCATAATAAACTGTGAGAAATCTTGTCACAGATATAATAAACCATGAGAAAATGACAATTTCTCTCAAGGTTTTTCACGGACTTTATCTATGAGAACATTTGGCGCTACACTCCCACCAAAGGACACCACATTTCTCTCAATGTTTCTCACAATATTCTCATGCACTTTTTCTCTCTCCCTCATTCCGTGAGAAAATGTGGTGAGAAATGTACCTAAAATGCAAATCCGAGAGAAAAGCTGTGAGAATTTCTCACTAATTTTTTTTCAATGAGAAAATTTCACAACAAAACTAGTGATTTCTTATAGTGACTCTTTCTCTTTCTCATCCTTCAAAGCTTCACCTAGAATGCCGTCAACAAATAATGATGTCTTCCCAAATCATCCTCTTTTGAAACCATTTGGATTCAGTATCTAACTTGAAGCTTTTGGTTGAATTTTACATGATGTTAGAATAGTACATATAATATGGTTATTAATTGTGGGTATGTTCATATTAGCATCTCAAGGTTTTATTAATAATAGTTTTACTAAATAGGTCAAATTTAAATTGACTGACCATAGTGCAGTATCCCTTGACTTGATAGTAATGAAAAAGAGTAGAAAAACTTAATCCCAATATTCTAATTAGGAAATGATGCTTAAACCAAAGACGATGTCATATTTATAGGAAAAAGTTAATTCAATAAAACATGTATTATTTACTTGGTTTCTAATAATCAAAAGTAAATACAATGTCTAGGGCATTAATCTAGTCTATCAAGGTCTAAAAATAGTACAAAGGTAAACCAAAGTATATATAATGCGAATCAAATAGTTATGTTAGCATCTTTAATATTTTACATAAATTTTGCATGGGATGAGCAAACTCAAGCATCTTGATAGTCTATTAGGAAATATGCTTATTGAGCATTTGAACAAAAAAAAAATGGTAGATAAGCACGGAAATAAAATGAAGGGGGAATCTCATTGGAACAATATGCTATCTTTAATGAACAATGCTTATACCTTAAATAAGAATATACTTAAGACACAGTAGCTAACCATGTGTAACCAATTCAATTCATCTCTTGCATATGTGAATATGTTATTTATTGTTTTGGTATGTATAAATTACAAAAAAAAACTCATAATAAGAAAATGATTCACAGGTCATTCAGTAACATGATAAACACACTATCTTTCTCAACAATATACTGTCAATATTAGCAACAACATAAAAAAGGGTATGTAAAAGGAAAAATGGATAACCATTATGAATCATCATTTGAAATTGTTTTGGTGATAGATGGAATGCACATAGATCAATTAGTACAAAAAACCAAGAAAAAAAATAATACCATGCTACGGTTCAACACAAAAGGTGCTATCAAAATATTCATTAGATTATTTAAGACAAAAGGAAATGACAAAATACTTTGACTTTAATTAAGAAATTTAGAATAATTTTCAAAATTCATGCCATATGTTGAATTATTTAAATTTATTTATCACAAAATTATATTAATTTAATATATTTATCATTTCAGCATGTTAAATATTGGTTTCTAAAATGAAATGAATAAAATTTAAAGAAAAATACTTTCAGCGGCGACATCTATCACCATTGAAAGCTACACTTTTGGCGATAACAATATTTATCATCGCTGAAAGTGGTAATTTCAACGACGACACACAGTAGTTATCGCTGAAAGTATGACCTTTAGCGATGACAATTTTTTGTCGCCACCAAAAATGTAACTTTCAGCGACGACACATAGTAGTCATCACTAAAAGATACACTTTCGGTGGCGACATTTTTATGTTCGCTAAAAGTCCTTTTTTTGTAGTGGTCCCCTATTTTATCAGGGAGTCTGGGTCTTAACTTGGACTATGGACTTGATGATATGGAATCTGCTCAAGTGACAACAAATCTAATGGTGGAAGCTAATCAAAATGAGGAAAAAGCTTTAATACCTGCAGTTGGAGGAAACTTCCTTCATGAAATTTTCTTAAAACAACGCAAAAAAGAGCTTAATGCTCTTTTCCCTCCTTAACCTACTCTAACTTCATTTGAGAACATTAGCCATATAACTGTGACAGCTCTACAGGAAGTGGTAAACATTGCCTCGAATGATGATTCTTAACCTGCTCTAACTACTTCTGTACTTCTTCTAGTCATGCCTGATATCCCTTTTATACCAGTGTTGCCTTATGCACTCTCTACTCTGGTTGCTATGCAACTCAAAAAGCTCATTCTTTCTTCTCCTTCCTTGCCTCCTGCACCACCTTATAAGCCTCCACCTCCACCTCCACTACCAGATCAACCTGTCCTTATGTCCTTAGTTGGAGCACTTTCTCCCACATTCCCTCTTTCTATAGATGAAAGACTTTAAATGATCAGGGAATAGAAAGACAAAATCAATCAAGACATTACTCTAATAGACACTGAAGCTGCTCAATACTTTCCTATTACTGCTGGCAAAAGGGGGGAGAAAGAAGAGAAAGAAAAAGAAAAGAACACTAAAGGAAAGAAAACATCTGCAGAAAGAAAGACCACTCCAAAGAAGAAAAAGACTTAATTGAACTGGATTAGTTATGTCCTTGTTATTTTTGTGTCTTCATGTTTTCATTCTTGTATGTAAACTAATTGTGCTATAATGATTGTTCATAGTGTAAAATCTTGTGAATACCTTTTTGTGATCCTGAAAGTGCTCCTTGTCCATCTTTGATATATTTTTCTTTTCTTTTGTTCTGATAATATATGCACTACTAATATCTGACATTATTTACTCTACGCATATATTGAGGGGAAGCTTTATTTGAACCCTAGTACTAATTAATCTTTTTAGTTGTTTTTTCATCATCAAAAATGAGGAAAATGTTAAGTCAGATGGTTTTGATTATTCAAAATAACAATAAGCTTGGATGCAAAATATCAAGGGAGCATATACAAAGAAAAGTCTAAAGCTAAAGAATCCTATTGATTGAAGAGTGTTTATTTACATTTGTTAGAATTCTCATGTAAAGAAGGTAGTTAAGCTTTTATATGTTACTTATTCTACTTATCCTAATATTAAATGGGGCATTTATCTTCGTGATTAATATTTAACTTATGTTTTCAAAATGGTTTTCATAAAATGTTTTAACTTATGCACATAACACTTTGAGGTTATGAGAATAAAATCTCAACCTCATGTTGTTTCTAAGTATTCTTTTTTTGTTTTCATGAAAAGGTTTAAGATTATTCATATAACTAAGGTCTGCATCATGTCCTTGCTTATGTCTCATTTTCCTGATAAGGTGCTTACCTTATTTGAAGAAGAGGTTTAACAGCAAAGATCACTTGTTCTGTGATACCCATTATTCGCATAACCTAGGGAAGTTATTCATAAAAAGTATGTTACAGAACTCTTAGACCTCCTTCTATTAAACTTATTATCTGCATAACCTTAGGTGGTTATCCTGATAACCTGTAGTTTTCAAAAACTTAGTTTGTGTTGATTAAACATTATATGAACAATGAATAACACCCAAAGAGGTTATTTTGATAATCCTCAAAGGTATCTAAGTTTGTGAGATGTCAATTGAACAACTAAGTAGGTTTTCATAAAAATGGTTGAGCTGAAACTTAGTCATTCTGGAATGATTATTATTTACATAACCTAGTTAGGTTATCCACATAACAAAAGTCTAACATTGAAATTAAGAACCAACGGCCACCCGTTATTCACATAACCTGAGGAGGTTATCTACATAATCTCTATCAGACGCATTTAATGTGATAGGTGAATGGCTATTTTTTAAGAGCAATGGCTAATTCTTGCTTTTAATGGATAGTTTGGCTCTCAAACTATAAATAAGACCTCATTTAAACACTTGGGAGGTTTGAAAAACACATTGATGCCAAAACTCTACAAAATTTATTTCTAACTCATTAAAAGCCTACCTATTTTCTGCTCAGTTCATTCATTGCTCTTAAACTTTAATATTCAATCTTTTGAGAGAGAGTTTCATGCTTTGATTTGTATACTTCTACATATTTATAGATAGTACTTAGTGTGAGAAAATACTAATATAGTTATTCTTACTCTTAGGTGAGAAGAGTGAGAGAGTTTTTAAGCTCAAAGCTTGAGTTGGAATTGTACTGTTGTTTTTACAAGAACCCATTTGAATCTTGCAAGATATAGTGGAGAAATCTCAAGTGGTGGCTTGAATACTGGACTAAGGTCAAGTGGATTGGATTAAATCAGAATAAGTCCATGAGTTTTTCACTCTCCTTATCTTTTCGACTTTTATATTCATTCTACTCTATTTTTCTGCAAACTTTTTGTAACGTCCGGCCGCTTTTCGGGATTGATGACTGTCTCTACAAACCAACACATACCCTTTCAGTGTACTTTGATCTCACTCACACACCTCTTTCCCAGGAGGTCACCCATCCCATAATTGCTCCAGATTAAGCATGCTTAACTGAGGAGTTCTTAAGGGATAGACTACCGAAAAGGTAGGTACACCTTGTTAGCATAGGTACTACCCATCAATTCCTTTAAGCTATCCTTTAACCATATATTACCATACCTATACAGTCTCTGAATCCCTCTCATTCCGGTATGTATTTGATTCATTCATATGCCCTTCCTGCTTAAAAGCCTGCTAGGAGGCGCTCCTTGTCGGTGCCTCATTACTTTATTTGACCCCTACTTTTCTTACACCGACGATCACTCCCCACCCTCGTCAGTGCCCGGATATCTCATGCCCTGCAGCTTCCGCTTGGTTCGTCCTTGAACCATACCATACTGAGAGAGGCTGGGCTCTGATACCAACTGTAACATCCAGTAGCTTTTCGGGATTGACGACTGTCCCCACAAACCATCACATGCCCTTTCGGTGTACTTTGTCCTCACTCACACACCTCCTTCCTAGGAAGTCACCCATCCCATAATTGCTCCAGGTCAAGCATGCTTAACTGAGGAGTTCTTAAGAGATAGGCTACCAAAAAAGTAGGTGCACCTTGTTGACATAGGTAGTACCTATCAATTCTTTTAAGCTATCCTTTAACCGTATAGTCTCATACCTATACAGTCTCTGGATCCCTCTCATTTTGGTATGTATTCGATCCTTGTCGGTACCTCATTACTTTATCTGGCCCCTACTTTTTTTTGCACCGACAATCAAGGAGCGGCTCCTGGCAGGCTTCTAAGCGGGTGGGGCATATGAATGAATCGAATATATAACGGAACGAGAGAGATCCAGAGACTGTCTAGGTATGGGATTATACGGTTAAGAATAGCTTAAAGGAATTGATAGATACTACCTATATCAATAAGGTGTATATTTTTTTTTGGTAACCTATCCCTTAAGAACTCCTCAGTTAAGCATGCTTGACTAGGAGCAATTATGGAATGGGTGACCTCCTCGGAAGGAGGTATGTGAGTGAGGACAAAGAACACTGAAAGGGCCTGTGTTGGTTTTTGGGACAGTTGTCAATCCCAAAGAAGAGGCCGGACATTAATATAATATCCCTATTTTTGTGGAATGTTATAAAATGAATAAAAGATGAGAAACGAAGCGAGATGAAAAGGTTATATATAATTGGGCTTTAGAAGGAATTAATTTCTCATCTAATTTTCTGAACAAGTTATGTTGGGTCCTTAATTGGAATTAATTTTCCATAAGGTCATTTGAAATTTTATACTGAACTTGTAAAAGAGTTCTCTCAACTCCTCTAAATCGTTCAGTTGTTTTCTCAAAATACTTTGTTGGGATGATACCCTCTCTGAAACAGTTAGCTTCTGCTCCCGTATCAAATAAAACATCTTCTTCCAAAGTAAATTCATTGTTTATAATGATTTTAGCTTTAATATAAAACTTTTGTGTTAAAACCTTTGTAATCAAGTTTAAAAAGGGCTCTGGAAGATTAGGTTCATTGAAAACACCATTTTCCTTAGTTTGATGGTTTAATTGTATATCCTGTATTTGGGATATAGCTTCACTATGAATTTGTTGTTGATCCTTAATAAGGCGAATTTCAGCTTTAATATTTTGTATTTCGAACCGAAGGTCAGAAATGGTAGCCTGTTTAGGTTCTTGTTTAAATCTAGCTAGAGTTTGGGTAAGGTCATATTTAGTTGGATTTTTCTGACCTAGTGGTTTGCTGCTAGAGGGGCTAGAGAGGATGTCTTTGAATTTTGAAAGATATTCTCCTTTTTCAGAATCTGGTAATTTGCTAATGATATCAATAAGGAGATCATGTTCCCTGCTAATAACATTTATTTCAGAAGATGAATCTTCTTGAAGATCATTTTCTTGAAAACATTTAAGATTTTCAGAAGATTCCTTTTCTGATTCTGAAGCTGATTCCTCTAGAAGAATGTTATTTATTTTTTCTAAAACATCTTCCTCAATTTCGATGTTTCTTAGTTTTCGGGTGACTCTACAGTATTTTGAGATATGACCCGGCCTACCACATTTAAAACAAACAATGTTTTTCTTTGGTTTGGATTCAAATTCTCTTTTGGGCTGAAAGTTTAGTTTAGGCTCGGATTTAGGTTTTGAATAGTATTGAGCCTTTTTGAAAAAAGGTTTCTTAGGTTTTTTGTGAGGTTTGGATTGTTTGCAAGGAGGGAAACCAAATTGCTCACAAAAGGTTCCTAATTCTCTTTTATCGGAAGCTTTCTCTTTGGCAAGTTGACTTTGCAGCTTATTATCTTGACAAATCTTTAGAGCAGTTTTTTGTACATATGATATTAACTGTCCATATGTCAAACTCTCATAAGGGATCTTGCCATCATTTGGGTTTCTTAATTTGTTTCTAACTTTATTACCAAGCGAAGTTGGTAATCCAGCTAAAAACTTTTCTTTCCAAAATGGCTGATTAGAATCATCCCTAGTGAGAACTCGACTTAAGAAAGTATCTTTATACCATCTAAAATCAGATAATGTTCTGCACTTAAGATTTGATAAAAGTTCTGCTGACCTATCTTGCCATAAAGAAGGATCACCAATAAAATGTTTAATAATTGTAAAAATAAGGTGGTTTGTAGAATCAGGAATTACCTGGTCATTGTGCAAAATGGGTGTTCCATCTGCCTGAGTTTTGATGGAAGAGTAAATGGTATCTCTATCCTCGGGAGAAAGACAAAAATCCCACCAACCTTTTAATTGTCCAGTGAACCCGGAAACTAAAAGATCAGTTATTTGTTCATCTATGTAAACGTTTTGGGTTTGATAAGCATTGCTTACCATGGTCATATGTTGGAGGGTTTGAAGGATAGTTGGTTCACTCAATCCATCTATGTTCCACTCATAGAGGTTGTCAGAGTTGAAAGCTTAAAAGTTTTGTTGTGGCTTTTCTTCTAGGAGAATATCTGGAGGGGTTGCCCTACTGTAGTATAGTTTGGATGGTTTACTCCAATTTTGTTGGTTGATTTGAAGTGAAGATGCTTGGCTAAGCTCTTCTTCTGATTCTACTACGGAATCCTTTTTAAGGACTTGTATAGCTTTAGGGTTTTTGGATGGCGCAAGGGGAGTTTCGGGGATAATGGTTTGATGAAGTTGAATTTGAGACACTTTATTTTTTATTTGTTCAATAATTTTGTTTTTTGATTTTGTTTGTAAATCAAGTTTCTGTTGAGGTGTATATTCAAAGGGTTTGAATAAGGGTATTTGAATTGAAGGAGTTTCTAAAGAAGAAGTTCCTATTTCTGTTTTAATTTGAGAATCAGCTTGCTGAATTAAACAATCACCTATCCTTTGTAAATAAAGGTTAGTATAATTGTTTTGTTCAACAATATTCTTTATATCAGAAGGTTTTACTTCTTCAGAAGTGTGTTTGTATTTGTAAGGAGAGGCCCAAATAGGTTGGTTAAGGTTGTCAACCTTACCTGGAATTTGAACCGTTCCTGGAGGGAATTCAGAAGAAACAGTTTGTTCAAAAGTTTTCCATTCTTGTTTTACAACATCTATTTTGGTGAAGTATGGATAATCCAAATTTTCACTTTCGGCATAAGCCTCAAACCAGTTAAAAAATGGAAGATTTTCTCGTATACTTTCAAGAAATGAATAGAACTGTTCTTGAATTTGTTTTCTTCTGATTCCTTGAAAATGTTCAAAAAACCATTCTCTTTTCAAAGTATTTTCTGAGGAGTAAAATTCCTTTTGTAAAGAAGGTTTGTCGATTTTGAAATTCTTTTGTAAGACATTTATGTCTCTTGGTTCTCCTAATGCAGAATAATCAGGAGAATCAATTGATCTTAAATCGTCTTGTGTTTCATAGTTTATGTGAGGGATGTTTGTAGAATTGTTTATTCCTGAAATGGAAGTATTTTGAATTTTAGGTTCATGATTGTTTGGGGCTACCATATATATAACAGAAGGGGGTTGTGGTAGTGAAGAACAGGAGAATCTTGCGGATTCACTAACTGTGGACCTACAATCTTCGTATATAGAAGGTTTATATGTTTGAGACATAGATTTTCTTGGTCTGTCAAATGACAATCTAACAGTCCCATCCTGGGTTTGAGCAATTCTACTGATTTGTGGCATCATTTTAGGAGTTGGCTGAGTAGCCCTCTCCATGATCCATTCATCAGGTAGTTTGACTTCTTCCCACATGATAGTTTTTGGGATTGAAACATTGACATTATTATAGTCAGTTAAAAAAATTGTTGTTTGACCAGTATCAGGGAGGATTTTGGCATTTGTGGCGTTTGAGTTTAAAACTTTGTAACTAATCCTATAGATTAGTGTAGCGGGTATAGACCCTGGTTTCATATTTAAACCATGAAGCTGTATCCTAAGTTTTAGGGCATCTAGGACATGTTCATCAGTTAAATCTAGGGTTCGATCTGGGTAGCAGTTGAAGTAAACAGGCCCATTGTTTAAGCCCATTTCAGTAGCTGCTAGAAGTGAATCGACATACGTATAATGTCTAGTATCTTGTAGACATACTAAACATGATACGTTTAACCTTTTTCTTATTAAAGGTTTAATTGCCACTTGGACGCATCCTATGTGTAGGTAATTAAACTCTTTTTTTATGTTTTGCAATTGATTTTTTTGAAAGAAGGAAAAAATCCTCATTTTTGGTTTGATAGGAACTGATTCCTTAACTGTTCTGATTATATAATCAGATTTTGAGAACCATTTCTTATCCTTTTCTGAAATTTCATAAAGATAGTTTGGTGTGATAGTTGGTAAGGTCCAATTATCAAAGTTTTGGTTTAAGTTTGAAAAAGAGATTTCCTGTGAGAAAATCTTTTTGTTTGGTGATTTTAATTCCTCATTTGGAGGGGGGTTTGAAGAAGAAGAAGAAGAAGAACGATGAGAAGAGAAAGAGAAGGAACACATAAAAGAAGACATGAAGAAAGTAAAGTAAATATAGAAAGTAAAAGGCAGTTTAAAGTGCTAGAATTTTAAAGGCAGAAGTATAAAAAGCTGTAAAAGATAATGAGAATTCTCCCTTATCTTAGTATCATTACCATCTGGATCCATAGGGGTATAAGAATTAAAACTTTACCTGACTCTAAGGTTCAGAATAATTTATTAAAACTCTAGTAGAATTATTTAGAACTTACTCTAGCCAGATTTGAACATAATATCTCATATATCATACACTACTGTAGGGACCAATCGCTTGCCTCTCCTGGGACTTACAGCCTTACCATCCCTAGAAGGACTCATGCATGATACACAAGAATTATTTTCATTAGGACAAAGTCCCATTGCTATCGAGCTTAGTTCCTCAAATTCTTTCTAGAATTCTAACAATAATTCTGAAGTCATAGAGGCAGATCCAGATCTAATTAATACATCTCTACTTCACCTTCAGTCTCTGATACCAGATAGAGGGGAATGTTATGCCCTTTGGTTTAAAAAACACTCCCTCTGAATTTCATAGAATTATGAATAATATATTTAATGATAATGATCAATTCATCATTATATACATAGATGATGTTTTGATTTATTCTCATTCAATAGATCAACATTTCAAACATATTTATAAATTTATTAGAATTGTCAAAACCAATGGTTTAGCAGTTTCAAAAAAAAAAGATAAGTTTTTCCAAACAAAAATTAGATTTCTGGGACACTGGATATCTCAAGGATCTATTGTACCTATTGAAAGGTCTATAGAATTCGCTGACAAATTTCCAGATCATATTATTGACAAAACACAACTTCAAAGATTTTTGGGTTGTTTAAACTATGTTTCAGATTTTATTCCTCATTTGAGCAATTTTATCAAACCGCTCCATGAACGTCTGAAAACTAATCCTCCTCCTTGGACAGATGTTCATACAAAAGTTGTCAAACAAATTAAATCTCAGGTTAAGCAACTTCCTTGCCTTAGCCTTCCAAATCCCTCTGCTCAAAAAATCATTGAAACCGATGCTTCTGATATTGGTTATGGAGGCATTCTTAAACAAAGAATTGATGGTAAAGAACAAATTATATCTTTCACCTCAAAACATTGGAGTAATACTCAGCAGAATTATTCCACAATCAAAAAGGAAATTCTTGCAATAGTTCTTTGCATTTCAAAATTTCAGTTTGATTTATTAAATCAAAATTTCTTACTTAGAACTGATTGTAAATCAGCCAAAGATGTTTTACAAAAGGATGTTAAAAATATAGCCTCTAAACAAATCTTTGCTAGATGGCAAGCTATTTTAAGCATCTTTGATTTTGAAATTGAATTTATAAAAGGTTCTTCAAATTCTCTTCCAGACTTTCTTACCCGAGAGTTCTTACAGGGAAAAGATCAAAAGTGAGTCAATGCCACCAAAAAAGAAAAAGGAGCCCAATAAAGAATTAAACATCTTTCAGGATGCCCAACCAGCAGTCTCTAGTCAAGAACTTGAGGCTGTAATAAGAAACTTACTCCAGCAAAGTGGATCCCAAACACAAGGGTCCAACCCAGAAGTTAAACAGGAGTTATCCACTCCATCTGGATCATCAATCCAGCAAACTCAAACTGGGCCTTTAGCCCAACAACCCAAAACCTCCTCAAAAAAGACTATTGAAAATTATGCCAAAGCATATTCACAAAAGCAATTGCCTGAAATCACTTGGCAACAAGCTATCATTTCAAAACAAGATTATGATAAAGCAAACCAGCAGCCATTGATTTCAAAAACCAACCCCAGAAGGCAATGGCATCTACCTCCCAAACTTCTAAAGCAATCATTCCTCAAACTCCTTAGTCATGACTTCTCCTTACATCTCAAAAGAAAACCAAGTAAGGAATCTAGTCCAGATAGAACCTGAATTCTATCATCCAAACCCAAATCAAGTGGCTATTAATGTTTTCCCTTCTGGATTTCATTATAAGCCCACTGATTTAAGAAAAACAAGGGAATTCTATGAGTTAATATTAGTCCATTCGGAGTCAGTAAACCTTGAACAAAAAACTGATAAAAGAAATGGACCAATGATAACCCATAGTACAATGCAAATTCTCAAAGTCCTCACTCCATCCCAATGGGGACAACCTCTTGAAAAACCAAAACATTTTGGGATTCTATATGAACCACAAGGATACAATTATTGGGACTATGTAGATGCATGGTACCATGTATTGTATTTTCAAAATGAACTAAATTCATATATCTGGTTTATATATTTCAAAACCAAAACCAGATATGAATTTCCTCAATGGTTTATTCATTGGTGGAGTTTTGTAGGACCAGTTCCTCAAATTCTACCTCCTCCAATAGAACGAGCCTTTGATCAATTTAAACAAAAATTTAATCTCAATGAAGATCCATTTCCTTTAGATCTTCATTATTTTTCTAAACTATCAGTATCATGGATTTTTGCTTGGAAATATAGATTTTCGGCACCAATCCCAGGAACAAATATCCTACCAATCCTGCAAAGATTACCTTCAGTAAGATGGTGGGCTAAGTTCGACACAAAAAGAGTTGATAGTAAAGCAATGGACAAATGGTTCAAAGAAAACCCTAAATATCTCTATATGACTGAACAAAGTAAATTTCTGAATCAGAGGAGTAGGGTACAAGCCATGCTAGCAGCATCAACCGATAAAACTAGTCTGGTTAACCAATTAACCACTGTATTACAATTACTCCAACAGCAAGGATCAAACTCTAAAGATCAAGAAGCCTCTTCATCTACCTCAGAAAACCAAATTGAAAATGAAGATGACTTAATTGACCTTAATGAAGATTAGAACTGATTACTAGTCACCAAAACATTGTGGTGTCAGTAATCCAATAGGATTAAGTTAAAACGACGACGTATTTGCAAGTCACTAATAAACACTGTAGTGTCAGCAAATACAGTACCAAAAGGAATCAAAAGTACTAACCGGAACTGTTCAAACAGTGCCAGTCACTAATAGTTTCCCAGTTCAAACTTTGCTTTTCCTCTCTATATAAGGACACGAAACCTCAAAGGAGAGACATTACAAAAAAATCAAGAGAGATATCACTTGAGTTTCCTAAGAAGTTCTCCATTCCTTCAGAGAGAGAAACCTTTCTCCCTTCTTCCTTCTTCATCTTTGTTTGTAAGTTTTATTTCATTTCAATAAAATTTCTCTTTCAATTCTTGTTCATCATATCCTTGCCTTGTTTGGATGAACTGAATTGGCTGGTTCTACCGCCTGAAGTTCTTCTTGAACCATCCCCTTTGCATATTTACTTTATGACTTACATAATTTGATATGTATTAAGTAGTCCGTCTACTCCTCTACTCCACGATTCTTTTCTTCTCCCTAGTTCCTCCTAGCTTTCGGGGCCACTCCCCTCTATCATGGAAAATTAATTCCAGAACTTACCCCAAAAAATATGTAATATACCACTTGAATGAAAGTCCGCTCCAAGCAGAGCATAACGATATAAGTATTGTGTAGCTGGGAGGTCCGGGTTGAGAGATAGACCAATTTAAAAGTTAATGTGAATAGTGAAAAAGAAATAATAAAAAATTAGTCTTCAGGTAAAATTATAAGAAAGTACCCGAAAGAATGGATAATTATATTTTTGACCCGAGTTAAGGGCAAAATAGTCATTTATTAAATTATAAGCAAAATATGAATAATACATTTAAGGTCCAAAAATGAAAAACTTAACATCATAAAATGCAAAAAGAATTGGGAAAAATAAGCAGACACCATTTTAAGTGAAAAAGGGCAATGAGCTCATTTTTCCCGGTCGGATGGAAAAATAAGAAATTATATTTTTACCCCTAAACAAGTTCAAAAATGATATTCATGTCCCTAAATTCATAAATATTAGGGGTAGAAAGAAATAGAAATGTTTTTGGGGAAAATTGCACTTAATAACCCGAAAGTTTCAGAAATTTTAATTTAATCTCGGGTTAAGGCCAATTTTATAAATATGTAAAATTACTATCAGAATGAAGCCCTCAATAAGAGAAGTCCAATGGTATATGGCACTGAGGGTTAATGTTCAAAGATAAAAAAATAATCAGTGCCGAGTGTCCAAAAGTAATAGTAAACTATGGGCCCTACCGATGGTTAAAAAGAAACTGGGACAGGATATAGACCATACACAGATATCATTTGACACAGGATAATTATGGAAATATAAAAATAAAATTAGAATAGTTCTGTAGCCCAAAAATGCTAAATTACTGTAAAAAGCAGTTTTATCGATAAGGTTAAAAATTACCTGGTTTAGGATATATCTGGACCGGGAAAAATTAAGCAATTTTGGACACTCAAACCTCTCTCATTGGCAGTTGAAATTGGGCAGAAGGTACAGCCAATTTTTGGCCAAAACTTCTCCTAGAAGTCATGAATTTTCGGCACAAAAAGTAACCTTGGTTAGATTAATTAACTAATCCTAATTGGCCAAGTCATTAAGTCCTTAATTGCTCTCTTTCCTTCACCATTCAGCACGTTATTTGCAGCAGCAAAACCAGAAGGAAAAACGCAAGAAAGGAAGAGAGAAAGAAGAAGAGGAAAGCTCAAGGGAAATCAAAGGCACAAACTTTGGTAAGTTAATCTACCACCTTAGACTTGTTGTTGGTAGTATTTGGAGCATGATTCATGGAGTAGTTTTTCTTCTTCACTCTCTTAGGGTTTCATCCATGGCATGATTTAGCAAGAAATGGAGTTATCCAACCATAAATCATAGGGGAAATTCTAGACTACACATTTAAAGCTTTAATATGCAAGTAGTTTGTTGTATAACAAAGTATAGTAATTTTTCTTGAATTTCCCAGATTTTGGACGAGTTATTGTTCATACTTAGAGTTGGAATTTCATGTTTTTGATGCCAAAAATGAGTTTTCCATGGTTCAAAACCTTAGGAACAAGTGATGATTTCATGAAAAAGCTTAAGATTAAAAAAGTAAAATTTTTAGCTTTTTGAAGCTTAATTCGGAATGAACAGTAACCAAGATAGAGATGGAATTTGGCAATTCTGAGGACATATTTGGATTTCTCATGAAAAATTACATGGAATAGAGGTATAATTCATCATTTTTGAGTTAGGAATGAATTTTTGGTGAATTTTTGAAGAATTAGGGTTTCATGAACACTTTTTGAAGAAAGTCATAGAACCATTAGCTTGAATAGTTGTTTGATGATGCATTAGGACTTGAACAAGCCCAAGGAAGCTAGTGGGAGCATTGGTATCAAGTTGAAGAGTAAGAGAAAGCATGAAGGTAGCAATTTACCTATTCTTGCCTTATATTGTCATGTGATTTTCAATGAGTTTGATGACTTGCCTATTATTTGCTATGATCAATTGTGATGCTTTGAGAATGTTGGCTGAGTTAATTGAGGGTTTTGAGACCTCGGGATGTCCAAAATACAAAATGAAACTCTACCAAAATTTTTGCAAAATATTATGGCATAAATGTTTAAAAGTATTCATATGATGTTTTATGATGATTATATGTTTAATATGATAATATGATTGCATGAATGGTGATTGCTACTGAGATTCTTTGAATCTCACCCCCTTCCATGACTAACCATGCTAGGGAGAACCAATGCAAAAGAGCTAAGGAAGGAGCAAAAGGCATGAAGAGGGAAATGATGTTGCAATCCATTGTATTATAATGTGAATAGTTATTTGTGCCTTGCTTTGTATGAAATGGTAAAATAGTGAATATTATGTTAATGTTGTAGAAAATGCATGACAATTTTCAGTTCTGGATATTGTGATATTAAGTTATGTTCAAGTTTCATGGAAAAATGAGTTCATTTACAAGGGTTTTGGCAAGCTAATGGCAATATAGACTGAAACAAGACATTTTCCAAATGTGTCTGTTTCATTTGCCCTAGTTCTATACTTAATGTGAGGTTAGATTTATGATATTTTTATACCAAATATAGGGCATCTCAACCTTTAATATAACACCTAATTCACCCCATTTGGAGTTGTGTACAATAAATGGTGAATTTTCAAAGTTAGAGTTTAGAATAGGAGAATATTGGGAAAACTGGAAACTGAAAGTTAAGTTTTAGAAATTTTAAAAGATAACATATAATCATATAGAGCTCCAAAAATTAAGTGGCTTATATCTATAAAAATATATATGTCTTAAGATCCATATGCCACTGATTTGGAAGTGATTGGAGTTATAAAACAAGAAATATGTAAGTTTTCCTAAAACTATTCCAGTAATAATTGGATTCTGACCCTTCATAATTTAAGTTAATGTTATGCCTAGATTAAGTGAAATAAATGTGTAAGAAAAATATTTCTATAATTGGACATATAGAGCTTTCCAATGACATAAAGAATTTATGAATTGGCTCAAGGTAGAGTGAGATATGAATTTTTAAATATAATGTCAAAATCTTGGGAAAGAGAAAATGACCAAATGTACAGTAAATGTTTGAGAAATAAACTGTATAAATTGGTCATGATAATGATCTGTTTCATATTTTTCCCATATATACAAGGTTTTTATCTATTGTTAGAGACTGAAATCACTATGAAATGATTTTTATAGAATTAGTTATGAATTTTCAAAGTTCAATTAACAAAGTGAAAACTACCATATGAACAGTAACTGAAAATTTTGGAAATTCTGATTTTCATTCTTATGTGATTCAAGCTTAGAATCAAGTATAATCAAACTTAAAAGGAGTCTAATTCATGAGAAATAAGTTTAAAATTAAGGTGTTACAGTTGGTATGTTATGTATGTGGAATTGTGTTGTGTGTTGTGTATGTTGGATGGTGGTATATATGTGATTCGGGGTGTCGAGGAATCAGTGTGGTAGTGTTTGTAAGCCCAAAGGTGGAATTGAGTCTTATTGGTGTGTTTTGAGGTAAGTAGCCCAATTTTCCAATCGGAGTTTAAGAGGTCAAATCTTAGAGTAGCGGTTCTTTTGAGATGAAACCTCTTTGAACGAATTGGTTAAATGGTTTAGGACCTGTGTGAATGGTCCAGGTTGGTTAAATTGCCTTTGGTGGCAAATGGGAAGTATGGATGGTGAGTTTTGGTCAAAAGTGGCCAAAAGAATGTCGGGTGTCTAGATTCTCCATATGGAGTTGGATTGAGGTAAAGTTGGTCTCTATGGTTAGTTTGAGACTAGATTGACTTGTAAGAGTTAGAATCAAGTCAATCGGAGGTCAAAGCATAAAGTTATGCGCGTCGAAAGTTCACCCCATTGTTGGATTTTGCTAGTGTGGAAAACCAGCAGGGGACGCCATGGCACCAGGAAGCTGACCACAATGCCAGAGAGTCCAATAACGATGTAAAACAAGGGAGGTTTGGAGCCGTGGCAGTACTGTAGTGGCCGCAGCCCTAGCCCAGATTTTGATGTTGTTTGATTCATTTATGCTATTCTGAAGTTTTGGGAGGTTGTTTTAAGATGTTTGAGTTGTGTTTGGTTGGGTTTTGAAGGTTTTGGTCAACTCTAGAGGTGTTTGAAGGTAGGGTGTTACATTGCTTCCTTTCTCGCCACTGCATTGCACATACAAGGTATAAAGTAATGGAGGCTTTGCTTTGTCGTTTCTGATTTTTGATCATCTCTCTCTTGCTCAATTTTGCTCTCGTTGGTTCACGATGTGATCATGGCTCGCTCTGTATTCTCTCACCTGGCTCACTTTGTCTCACTTTTCTTCTTTGTTCACCAAACTTCCTCTGCTTTACCTCTCCTCTCAGTCTTACAAAGTCATGCTACTATGTTTCAGAAGTAGGCTCGAGCCACTCTCCACGAGCCCTTTACAATTGGGCTCACAATTATTTGGGCTTTTAACACCCTTTTTTAATAATAATTTTTTAATTAATTAACTAATTTTTATTGATTTATTATATTTTGGTTTTGGGGTTAGAGGATTGGACCACCAGCACTTAATCTACTTTTCAGTCCAAATCTATTTTTCCTTTTCTTCCTTTTTTGTTTTTCCCTTTGGTTAATTATTATTTACTTTACTTAATTAAGGGAAATTGTTTATTTCTAATAAAAGATTTTGAAGAGACTTTTCGTCAACCTTTCTTTAGAATTTGAGAGTTTTGAGAGCGATTTCGATTTTAATTTTTTTAGTTGATTATTATTATTATTATTGTTGTTGTTATATTATTTTTGTTATTTTTAGAACATGCATTTATGAAGGTAAACACTGATTTAGCCAATTATAAAGAATTTTGATTTTTTGTGGCTTTTTCGATCCCTTTTGAATTTCTGAATTAATTAATTTAATTTTATGAGATTGTTAAAATTGTTATAGGTAATTTAATTTAATTCCATGCTGACACTCTTCGTTAAGTAAATTAACCGTGTTTATATGAAAAAAAAGTTTATCTAAAATAATTAACAGTGTTAAAGGAGAGAAATTTTTTTCTGAGAAATTTTTTTCTGTATTATCAAATTATATGATTAAAAATAAACTTAATAACATTAAATGACCAAATTAAAACTTGGGATAAAATTAAAAGATTAATTAAAAATATACTTTTATCCGTCATTTATAAAAATAACAAGTTAGACAGTAGGAAGGAAAACATGCTTTTTAAGCGGCAGCTTATAAAGGAAAAGAAATTTCCCAAGATGCTGCAAAAACAAAACTATTTACCCAAAATCAACTTTTGAAATTTACATATAATTTTCCAGCCAAAAAAAAATTTACATATAATTTATATGTTTTTATTTACGTACGTTAGTCAATCTATGGCTGTGTGCAATATTATTTTTTTTTCCTAAGCGAAAAACTTATTTTTATGGTTTATTCAAAGTCTGTTGACATGGGTTACCGTTTCTTAAATTAATTTCTGATTCATGGATGCCGATTTGAACACATGATTTACTAAGCGAAGCCAAGATGCCGTTTTTAAATTATTTTAATCCCTTATTTTAGTGATCAAATTAACCTATATTAATTACATATTCATACTGTGACTTCAATTAAGCAATGTCTGACTAATTATAATTTATATGCGTACAAGTAATATAATAGAAATAAGGGATGCAGTCCAAAAGTATTTTTATAATTCAATAAAATATATTTTTTGGTTGAAATATACTTCTGGCTTCCACCATGATTTTGGTTGTGAACAGCTCGGCGATTGCAATTTCCCATGAAATATACTTCCGGCTTCCCCTGTGGGAGCGACAAAAAAGATGTGGCTTCGTAACATCGAGTTTCGCGGAAAAGCATATGACGTTCAGAAAGACAGACACGTGACCGAAGAAAAAACTGGATTGTTCCCTGACTCTGCCAATAAAATAAAAAAGGGTGTCATTATTGACATTAATGACCCACCGTTATGATCCTTCGTTTTTCCAGTCCCTCCTCAACCACATCAAATTCGTTTCATTTCAATTATTTTTAGAAAAACCTTCTTTGGGATTAAAAAAAGAACTATAGTCTCATTTGCCAACAAAAGTTAATGTACTGCTCCTTTCGTTTCATTTCATTATAGGAATTAATGCTATATATATTTTATATATTTAAATAGGTATAATATAATATGTTTATTGATAATTCCTTTATGTAATGGTAAATCTCCAAATTAACAGTGTAATCCAAAAAAAAAACTACTGTATTTTCAACTTAAATGATTAGAAAGAAACTTAATAAAATTAAATAATGACTAAATTAAAATTTGGGATAAAATTAAAAGACTAAAATTATACTTTTAAATGATTAAAATTTTATTTATCAAAAAATTATTAAAATTTTAATTTTAATTTAAAATTTAAATTTAAAAATACAGCTACGATAATTTTAAAATATGTATATAAAAAGACTGTGAGTTTTCTAATGAGTAAAAATTACGGATGTAGTTTGCTCTTGGCGAGTAAGGCAATGGCCTTTAGGCTTCTTAAAACTTAGCTTTATACCCCCTCCCTTCTTCTATACTCAAATTTCAATTCCATTAGTAAATTGCTATATTTCATTTATTCGTTGCTAACGAATTGAAATAAAAAATGTAGGAAATTTTTTTAATAATTGGACAAAATTAAAGGTAATTATGTTACTTGAATTCCAAATCAAGTGGTTTAAGAAACATTAACAATATTATAAGATAGATTGAATGGATTAAGTACACTTAAAGTGTTAGAATTGGTTGATTATAAAACTTTAATAAATGATTTTGTAGCTTAAAAAGTTAGAAAAATGATATGAAAATGCTTATATTAGGCCCCTCCAAGAATTTTTGCCAAAGGTCCTAAAATTGCTAGACATAGCCCGGTAAAAATTACGGTTAAATATCTTTTATAAAAGAGAGAAATTTAGCGTTGTGCCTATCATTTTATTTGATTCTTTTTTTCAGCTAGGATCATTTTATTTTATTTAACATGTTAATATAAAATAAAATGTGGCAACAAATGGAAACTTCTCTCATAATTGTTATATCCTTTCTTTTGTTTTTTTGGCCCAACAAACTGAAATGCATTGACAGAGAATAAAGGGAGTCCAAGTACATCAAACATGATCAGCCAAGATAAGCTTAAATTTGAATGCAACAAAGAAAGAGAGACAGGGCATCCAAATCCTCAATGATAAGGCACACCCCCTATTACTAGACTTAGGAAGCCAGTCAGCTATCTTTTGTAGCAACATACTTCCAAAAGACCCGAAAACAACCCTTTGAATATCAAAAACATGGAAAAACTCTTAATAACAACAAAGTAGAGCTGGGCCATGGTGAGCTACAGTGTAACCATGGCCTGGGAGAGATAGTAACACTTAGCGCTGTGGCACCCGTATCAAATCTTGTATAAGCAAATTATTGATATTTTGAACGAATTTTCATCGCGCATAACTTCATGCTCCAACTTCCGATTGACCTAATTTTAACTCCTACAAGTCAATCTTATCCCAATCTATTCATAGACACCAGTTTCACTCAAATTCATCTCCATATAGAGAATTTGGACACCTAACACATTTTTGGCCATTTAAACACTATAGACTATCCACATAGGTCTTATTTGGCTCCACCAACTTGTTCACAAAAAGTTTCATCTTAGATGAACCACTCCTTCGAGATTTGATGTTGTAAGGTTTAGTATAATATAAGTTTTGATGATGACAAATATAGAGTAATAAGGAACAAATGCATTATATGTATCTGACATATATAATGCTCCTTAAAGAAGTAAAATACATATTAGCATGTATTTAATTATGATTACAATACATATATCATGCTATATGTAAATATATCCACTGTACTTTTACAATGAATAATATAAGTTGGATATATAAACTGGACTAACTACTTGATTTGTAAGTGTAATATATTAAATGTAGGTTGGTCCAAGTAAGAAGAATGAACATTCACTCAAGAAAGAAGAAAAGAAAGGATGCTCCAAAAATGGAAGATCAGAATGGAGCATGCCAAAAAGGAAATGTCCAAGTGAAAGAGGAACTCAACATTTGAAGACCTAGTCACTAGGTATATTTTATTTTCACTTAGGTCTTGAGGTGAGATTAATCTTTGAAAATCACTTAATCTTGTTACCATATGTTTTAAATGAGTTAGATTAAGTAAATATGATGTTAGCATAAGTTATATTTGAAAAACTCTGATGACAGACGAATTTTGAGAAGTTAAACTTCATATACTTTGTGAAAATACGAACTTTGTTGACTGAAATTTGAAGTTCCAGAGATCTTACCTCTGACAGACGAATTTCAGGTGTTGAAATTCGAATTCGAGTCAAGCACAGTTAGTGAAATCTGGTTTTCAAAAATTCAGAGTTTGACCTTTGATTAGTATTTTTAATATATCTCTCAAAATACATATGACTTTAATGTAAAAATTATTTCATATGAAACTATACTTAATAAGCTTTTTAAAGAAGGTTATTTCACTCAAAATGAAAGTCATATGAAAAAGCTATGGTTATTTAAAGTTGAGTAGTGAGATATGAATTTTTAGTTTTGACCTCTTATCAATATTTCGATCATATATCACAAAATACGTTTTTTTTTAAGTGAAACTTATTTCATTTGAAAGTAGACATTCAGAGCTTTCCAACCATAGGTCATTTGCTTAATTTGGAGTTCAAATGAGAGAGTTATAGCTTGTGCAATATTGTCTACAGTGTAAAATTCGAAGTTACGTAGGTTCCGTTGCGACAGACGAATTTCGAGCCTCCGAAATTCGAATTTCGAAGAGAACCTTCGTGCAGAATTGAGCTTGCCACTGACAGACGAATTTTGACCTACAAAATTCAAACTTCAGGTCCAACAGACGAATTTTCATTTTCAAAATTCGAATTTTGTGCTTCCAGAAACGTGAAAATACTTCTGAAACAACCAATAGACGAATTTCCACATTCAAAATTCGAATTTCGAAAGGAAGAACTTGTGCCATATTGAGTTGCTCACTGTCAGACGAATTTGGGAACCAAAATTTGAACTTCGAAGGCACTATAGCAATATGGAATTACTGTTTAAACTTACCAGAAGAACTTTAAACTCCAAAATTTGAATGTTCCAACATAGAAACATTTATCAAGATGAAAATTCGAATTTCAGCTTTGGACAGACGAACTTCGAACTTCAACACTAAAAACTTTAACTTATGGAGTCTTCGAAATTCTTCTGTTAACACCCAAAATTCGAATTCAGTATGTGAGATTCATTAAATGAGGTTGGTAAACGGCTAGTTTTGCAGAGTAAATCATTGGGTAACATCTCTAACGGCTAGATCTTGTATCTAACGTCTAATTACACTACAAAACTATAAATATAACATCATTTGAACTTATGGGTGACAATCTTAAGAGAGTTTATGTGAAAATGCTGCTACAACTTGTAAAATCTTTCTGTTTCAGCATAGTTTGAAAAACCCACCTCAATAGAGTGAACTTTTAATGTATTATCTACTCTTTAAGAGAGTTTTCATTCTGTAAACATTTCTTTCTACATTTTCTGGGTAGAATCTTAGTGTGGGAAACACTAAGGGATTTACACATCTTGTAAGGGTGTGAGGAGAGTGGCTTCATAAGTGCCTACTGAAACTTGTGAGAATGTACTGAGGCTTCACAGGTGCCCGGATCAAACCTGTGAGATATAGTGGAAAATCTCAAGTGGTGGCTTGGGGACTGGATGTAGGCCAAGTGGTTGGGCTGAACCAGTATAAATCATTGTGTATTGTTCTTCGTCTTCTCTACTCAGCTGCTGCACACAACGATCTCTGTTTATCCCTGTTTTACTGCTCTCTGAGTGAAATTGGGTTGTGATCCAAAAGAGCGAAAATCTTGCATCACCCAATTCACCCCCCTCTTGGGTGACCAGTCAACCTAACAGATGTAACACCCTACCTTCAAACACTTTCAGACTTAACCAAAACCTTCAAAACCCAACCAACCACAACCAAAATATCTTAAAACAACCTCCCAAAATTTCAAAACAGCACATTGGAAATGAATCAAATAACATCAAAATCTGGGTTAGGGCTGTGGCTGCTATAGTATCGCTGCGGCTCCAAACCTCCCCTATTTTGCATCGCTACTAGAGACTCTGGCATCGCGGCACCCCATGCTAGTTTTCCACACCAGCAAAATCCAACACTGGGGTAAACTCAGGCATAGGTTTATGCTTCGACCTCCGATTGACTTGATTTCAACTCCTACAAGCCAATCTAGTCCCAAACTAACCATAGACATCAACTTTACCTCAATCTAACTTTGTATGGAGAATCTGAACACTTGACACTGTTTTAGCCACTTTTTGCCAAAACCCACCATCCATACTTCCCATTTGCCACCAAAGGCAATTTAACCAACCCGGACCATTCACACAGGTCCTAAACCACTTAACCAATTCGTTCAAAGAGGTTTCACATCAAAGGAACCACTCCTCTGAGATTTAACCCCCTCGAACCCCAATTGAAAAATTGGGCTACCTGCCCCAAAACACACCCACAAGGCCCAATTCCACCTTTGGGCTTAGAAACACTACCACACTGATTCCTCAACACCCCGAATCACATATATACCACCATCTAAGATACATAACACACAACACAATTCCACATACATAACATACCAACAACATCCATTTAATCCACATCAATGTCATACATTCATTACAAAACCTTCTGTCCTACTTGGCACAAGATGCATATCCAAATTACACAAATACTACATAGACCTAATACTCCCACATCTGATGTTACTCCCTCGGCTTCTCTGGATTAGTGCCGAAACCGTCACCTGAAAGGTTAGTTATGGGAGAAGGGTGTGAGATAATGTCTCAGTAACTGAGGACAACAACACACATGTATATAGTATATAACTCATACAATCTGTGAATGCAATGTGAAATGAATGGAATGCATGTCTCCCTCGAACACAGCTAAAACCACGGGCTATCATCATAACATGAGGTTTAATATAGGTAATTTCTATCCAACAGTCAGTGAAGACTGATTCCGGGACATCATCAAACTCACCTCCCATTAGTGCTCCAGGCCAAAGATAACACTAATGTTCAGACCATGGCTCTCCTTCCCCTGGACCATCATGAATTGATGGTGATTTATGGAAGGTACAGTCCACCGCGCACCTTTCCCCTCCTGGCCATAGGAGAAGGTTTAGCCGTAAGGATCCCATCCTCATCCTCCCTAACATATATATTTCATCCTTATCCTCCATAACATATATATCATCACATTATCACCACCCAATCTACCATACATTATAATTTCACAATGCCATATGGTGATGCCCATGTATCATCACATAATAATCATCATTATCTCAATATCATGCTATGCATCAAGTCATATCATATCAATATCATCATCACATATGTAATCATCATCATAATCAACATCTAGCTGTATGCATACCATGATTGTGAACACTGCATTTTGTCCAGGTTTTATACATAAACATAGGTAAAATAAGGGATAAAAAATAAATAAATAATAATAATAGTAATAATAATAATAAAAAAAACAAAAAAGGTAGAGTTGGGTAGAATTTGGACTTAGTATAAGTGACCCCAATCTTCCAACTCCAAAACCTAAAAAAAAAAAAGAAGTAAATAAATATATATATATATAAATAACAAAATAAAAAAAATAATGAAATAATGATAAAATAGTAATATAACAAAAAAAATAAAAAAAGAGAGAATAAATAATTAAAAATAATAAAATAAAAAATATATATAATTAAATATGTTTGGGCTGGAATGCTAATTAGCATTCCAACCCAAATCTCCACGAGCCCAATTGAGAGGGCTCATGAACATGACTTGGTGAAGTCTAGGTGGAGCCCTTAGGGCTCAAGGAGAGAGCCTCTCAGAGGCTCCAGCACGATTTGTAGAGAGACTTGAGTGAGAGGGTCGAGCAGGGGAAGACAAAGGAGAGATTGATGGAGCTCGGATGAAATGGAAGGAGGACTAGAGGTAGAGGATGTAGGGTCAGGTCTGGACCAAGCGAGAACGTGAGTTGTGTGTGAGCTCGATGAAAGGAGAAGAGAGCTGAGGATATGAGGAAAAAGCGAATGCGAAAGAGGTGAAGACGACAAAATCTTACCCCTCATTCCATACTCTATCACAGCAGAGTAGTAGAGGGATTGGGCATTCAGGATGAGTGTAATTGGTTTGATCCTGGTAGAGGAACGCACGGATTGAAGGGCGTAAAATTTGGAACTAGAGGAAGTAGAAATAGGGGAGCCACGCAATTAGGGTCGATTCTTCTCCACTCGCTGCAACCCTATAAAAGGAGGAGACCAAAAAATCCAGAGGGGGGTGGGAGAAACAGAGTCAAAGAAGGAGATCAGTGGCGAAAAAAAACCTAAGAGAAGCCGATAAAAAAAGAGTCACTGAGAAACCCTAGAGGTCGAAAGCTCGGGGACACAGAGAGAGACGGAGAGAAAGGAAGTGCCGTAGAAAGAGAGACAGAAGAAGCAGAGGAGGAAGTAGACAGGAAAAGCGAGGAAGCCGAATGTAAAGAGCTAGAGGACGGACGAGGAGCTGTTGAAGGACGAGTTGAAGATTCAAAAGAGTACTCCGACTGGTAATTCTTAGGCTCAGCTTCGGACAATAGGTTGAGAAATTTTAATTTCAATATTGGGTCAAGAACTGATTCAAGTGTTGATTGTTGTTAACATTAGATACCGTACTCTATTCTATTTGCCAGATTGGTATAAACATGGTACATGGTAGTGCTGTTATCGTGATGTTGATGTGTTTTCTTATTCCATTGCATGAGTCTTTGAGGTTGGCTTGTTATCTATTTATGTAATGATGCATGGTTTTGGGAATGAACTTGATGCAATTTTGATAGTTGATAGGGTAGGCCTTTAGTTAGTCACTATATGTGAGATTCGTTTTGCTTTGTAATGTTCCATTTGCTTGAAATTTGATTTAGGGGTTATGGGATAGTTAGCTTCTAGTTCTATTGAAGGATGTTGGAAACTTTTGTATTCAGAAAATCTTGTTCTGGTGCATTTCTGTTTGAGGCTTTGTTTCCATTGCTGATATCGTGGGGATTAGGCTTGGTTATCTAGGTCCTTTGTGTTCATTTCTAGCAGAAGTCAGCAACATTTTTTTTTTGTTATGCACTGGATATGTATAGCATCTAATTTTGATAAAGTGAAATACTGAGGAAAAATGTCTTGGGCCAGAGAGCTTTGTTCCCTTTTTACTCACTAATTTGTTACAACATTCTTGAAATGTTTGGAAAAAGAAATCAAAGTTTCCGTGAGCTTAGAATTTCATTTCATGGTCTATATGGGTTTGATTAATAAGTTGTAATGGGTTCTGTAGTAAAAGGCTAGGCTACCTCACTTTATTGTAAAGAGGATTAGTAAAACTAAATGCTCACTAGTATTTAAGTTCAAGTATGTGGAGCGAAGTTTGTTTTTCTTTACTTCGTTCATGAAAGGTTTTCCAAATGGATCTTTCAAGTGTGTGGTTACAGTATTTCACTTGGTAAATTACCACGGTTTAGGATAAGTTCCCAAGAGTTAGCTAGGAATGATGCTGCTTGTAACATCCCACCTCCTGACACCTCTAAATCGGACCAAAAACTTCATGCATTCAACAAAACAAAATCCTGACATCTCAAAATAACATCACAATGCCTCAAAACAGTGGAAATGACCTTAAAATCACTAAAAACTGGGATGGGGCCGGGACCACTATAGTACCGCCGCAGCCTCAGCCTCCCCCATTTCTATATTGTTATTGCCTTCTCTGGCACCGTGGCCTGGAACCTCGCGCCATGACGCCTCTTGCTGATATTCCATATCAGCAACTTTCATACTCCGGGGTGAACTTCTGATGCACATAACTTTATGCTCCGACCTCCGATTAACTTGATTCTAACTCCTAGTGGTCAATCTAGTCCCTATTTATCCATAGACACACCTTGACCTCAATCCAACTCCTTATGGTGATTCTGGAGCTTTAACATCGTTTTGGCCACTTATTGACCAAAACTCACCACTAACAACCTCCAATTGCCACCAAAGGCAAATGGACCCTCACAAACCAATCATAAAGGTCCAAAATCCCAAAATCAACTTGTCTAAGGAGAATTCAGCTCAAAGGAACCACTCCTTTGAGATTTGACCCCTTGGAACCTAACTTGAGAGAACGGGCTACAAGCCCTAAAACAAACCAACATACAATTCTTCAAACTCCAACATCATACAACTATACATACCACATACATGAACATACATACTGTCATATCCAGTCTCAACCATATCATTTATCCATTACAAACCATTCTATCCTACTTGGCACAAGATACATTATCCAATTTACACACACTCTACATAAACTATTCCCATGTATACAGCTACTGCCGCGTCTTCTCCGGACTAGTGCCAGAACCGTCATCTGAAAGGTTAGTTTAAGGGAGAGGGGGTGAGACAATGTCTCAGTAACTAAGAACAACCACACACACACGCACACACACATATATATATCATACAACTCATGAATGCAATGTGCAATAAATGATATGCATGTCTCCCTCGCACACAGCTAGAACCACGGGCTATCATCATGACGAGACATTTCGTATAGGTAACTCCCTTCCAACAGTCAGTGAAGATTGATTCCGGGACATCACCAAGCACACCTCCCATTAGTGCACCCGGCCAAAGGTAACATTAATGTTTGGACCGTGGCTATCCTTCCCCTTTTCCACCACGAATTGGCAGCGATTTAGGGAAGGTGCAGTCCACTGCGCGCCTTTCCCTCCTGGCCATCGGAGGCGATTTAGCTGCAGGGATCCCATCCTTATCCTCCCTAACATATATATAATCCATCCTTATCCTCCTTAACATATATAATCATATATCATATCATCATCACCGCCCGATCCGCCACATATCAAGACCTCACAATGCCATGTGGTGATGCTCATGTATCATCATATAATCATCATCATCATGTCACAATCATATGTATGCATCATGTCATGTCATGCCAAAGTCATCATCATAATCATAATCATCGTCATCATCATCATAAACATCATAGCTATCATCTAACTGTGTGCATACCACGATATATCGAAAACAGTACACACAATCACATCAATATCGTGGTATGGAAGAAACATGCATATATATACATAATATACATACCAATATACAATACAATACAAATAAACAAACACCCGGTTACCTCAATTGTCATTACCACTTCACAATTCAACCACATTAACCTAAGCCAAGGTTCTAACCCCCTTTTTCATGCATCAATAAGCTCTTAGGGATCACTCAAACACTACACAACCTCATACACTTCGGATTCCCAAGAGCCCTACCTAAAAACACATAGGGTTAAGCTTAAATCATACATACACCCTTCAAAACTCACATCCAAGCAACAAGAATACCAAAACACACTTCATTAACCTCAAATCATCCATTTTAATCGGTGGATTTCACCCCAAACCAGAAATCCAACCTTAACACCGAAACCCCAAATCTTAACCAAAGAAAATGGAGAGGGAGGAGTAGAGAACACTTACCAACTAGAATCCAAGCTCTTGAGGTCCGAAAATCACTCCTAGACACCGAGAATCTCGAACCCTAGCACTGCTTCTCGGTCTCCTCTGCTGCTCCCTTCGTTTCTTTCTTTTTCATCCGACTGAACTGATCTGGATTTAAACAAATTTTCTGACTCTCACCGCGGCCTCAGCATACCTCGTCGCGGCTCCACCAAGTTCTTTAGGAATAGTGCCACTAGAATGGTTCTCGCCGCCGCGGCCCTGCCTATCGCCGCGGCGTGGAGCTCTTCCAGACTCCACTTGAGCCTTCCTCTGTAACGTCCGGCCGCTATTCAGGATTGACGACTGTCCCCACAGACTAACACAAGCCCTTTCGGTGTGCTTTGTCCTCACTCACACACCTCCTTCCCAGGAGGTCACCCATCCCACAATTACTCCAAGTCAAGCACGCTTAACTGAGGAGTTCTTTAGGGATAGGTTACCGAAAAAGTAGGTGCACCTTGTTACTATAGGTAGTACCTATCAATTCGTTTAAGCTATCCTTAACCGTATAGTCCCATACCTATACAGTCTCTGGATCCCTCTCGTGCTGGTATGTATTCGATTCATTCATATGCCCCTCCCGCTTAGAAGCCTGCCAGGAGCCTTTCCTTGTCGGTGCCTCATTACTTTCTCCTCATTACTTTATCTGACCCCTACTTTTCTTGCACCGACGATTACTCCCCGCCCTCGTCAGCGCCCGGATGTCACATGCCCATCAGCTTCCACTTGGTTCGTCCCCGAACCATACCGTACTGAGAGAGGCTGGGCTCTGATACCAACTGTAACGTCCGGCCGCTATTCAGGATTGACGACTGTCCCCACAGACTAACACAAGCCCTTTCGGTGTGCTTTGTCCTCACTCACACACCTCCTTTCCAGGAGGTCACCCATCCCATAATTACTCCAGGTCAAGCACGCTTAACTGAGGAGTTCTTTAGGGATAGGCTACCGAAAAGGTAGGTGCACCTTGTTAGTATAGGTAGTACCTATCAATTCCTTTAAGCTATCTTTAACCGTATAGTCCTATACCTATACAGTCTCTGGATCCCTCTCGTTCTGGTATGTATTCGATTCATTCATATGCCCCTCCCGCTTAGAAGCCTGCCAGGAGCCTTTCCTTGTCGGTGCCTCATTACTTTCTCCTCATTACTTTATCTGACCCCTACTTTTCTTGCACCGACGATTACTCCCCGCCCTCGTCAGCGCCCGGATGTCACACGTTGTATGGCAGAAAGTGCAGGTCACCGTTGTGTTGGGCTGAACTTGGTGAAAGGAGTCTTTTGGACCCAGATATTATGGATCAAACCTCTCGGCAGATAGAGAGTATTTTTCAGAAGCTTCTTACAGCTCAGAGTCGGAAAAAGAGTTATGTGAACAAGAGGAGGAGACCATTAGAGTTTGATGCAGGAGATCATGTGTTTTTGAAGGTCACTCCTACTACTGGTGTTGGAAGATCAACTCGAGCCAAGAAGCTCACTCCGCGATATATGGGTCCATATCAAATTCTGGAAAGAACTGGGCCAGTAACGTATCGAGTGGCGCTACCGCCTAGTCTTGGTAGATTGCATGATGTTTTCCATGTGTCTCAACTCAAGAAGTATCATCCGGATCCGTCTCATATAATTGATGATGAAGCAGTTCAAGTACGAGAGGACCTGACTTTTGAGGTCGCACCATTGCAAATTCTGGATGTTAAGGAGAAGCAGTTGAGGAATAAGACTATAAAGTTGTTAAAGGTCCTATGGAGCGGCTTGATGTCCAATGATGGCACATGGGAGACGGAAGAACCTATATGGAGGAAGTACCCAGAGATTTTTGCTTGAGGTAAGAGTTAAAATTTTGAGGATGAAATTTTTATAAGAAGGGAGAGTGTAACAACCCTCATATTATTTTTTTTGGCATTGTGTTCAAGACCGGAGGAAATAGGATGGAGGATGTAACACCTCATATTAGGGCCCATTTCCCATGTATTAGATCATTTTAGATATCTTTCATCATGGTTTAGAGACTAAAATCATAATATGATAAAGTCAGAATTTTACAAAATTCAGGGTACTGTTCATTTGGCATTTTCTCTTTTACCCGATGAATTTTGAAAATTTATAACTTAATCTAGGAAAATCATCTTGAACTGATTCAAGTCTCTACAATTTTCTTAAATTCAGATCTACATGGGAAAAATATAAAACAGAGCAATCACTTGGCCAATTTGTACAGTAATTTCGTGGACTGTTTCTGTTCATTTGGTCAATTTGCTATGTTCCAGTTTTCTGACCTCAACTTTGAAAAATTATATCTCCTTCTATTCTGTTCCAAAATATGAATAATCTATGTCATTTGAAATCTCTACATGTATACTTAATGACATATTTTTATTATACATTTATTTCAGTTACACAGGGCATAACTTTAACTTAAGTCATGAAGGGTCAGAATTTGACTCTTACTGGAACAGTTTTGGGAAAAACTCCATATCTCCTATTATATAGCTCCAATTAACTCCAAATCAGTGGCATACGAAACTTAAAACATAGACCTTTTTATACATATAAACCACTGAATTTTTGGAGCTTTGTACGATTTTATATTATCCTTTGAAGTTTTCAGTACTTACTCTCCAGATTTCAGTTTTCCCCTTCTTGCCCTGTTCTAAACCCTGATTTCAAAAATTCATTATACTTCATACATTTATCCAATTTAGGTACTCTTTAGCTCTATCAAAAGCTTGTTCCGTCTACTTTAAAAGAATGTATAACACTTTTATAGGATACTCTGTTTCAGATAGAGTTTCCCTGCTCAAATCAATACTGGTCATCTCCAATGAACTTATGCCATAACTTATATGATAAGCTTCATAACACATTGACATTGACCTTTAGTGCTCCAATTTCATGCATAATATCATAGAGGACTTAAAAGAATATATTCAAGGCATCAAACAGGATTTATCCCTTTTCATACGAATTTATACAAATTCCCAAATCATAACATCAAGACTTGCATAATAATATCATTCATCATTCTCTTCCTCTTTTCCTTTAGCTCATTGCCTCCCTTGGATTTCTTCCATAACTTGGACCTATCATGTTATTATTTGAGTGATGAGATTTTGGAAATCCCAGTAGCTAGTCACATCTCAAACAATTACATTATCATGCATGCTATAAAAACTTTCAAAACATCATAACAATCATTTCAAGGCATAAATCACCATATCATTTATAAAAATTTCGGCATTATAACGGCATATAAAATGGACATCCCGGGTATTATCCCTTTCATAAAATCAGCCAATACCAGTCTCAAACATCATAAAAACAATATGGTAAGTCATCATTCACAATCAAATATAGCAAGACAATATAATGCGAGAAAAAGTAACTATGCTACCTCATGAAACTTTATGTCTTTCCTCTTTGATTCAACCATTTCAAGGACTTCCTTAAGCTTTCTCACACCCTACTGCATCACCAAATATCAAATAAATCAACTTGAACCAAGGGTTAGTTCATAAGAACTTCAAACTAATGGTTCCATGACTTTCTTCAATTCATGAAACCCTAATTCTTTAAAAATTCACCAAAAATTCATTTCTAACTCAAAAATTATGAATTATACCTCTATTTCATGTAATTTTTCATGAGGAATCCAAATATGGCCTCAGAATGACCAAATTCCATTTCTAACTCGGTTACTGTTCATTCCGAATTAACTTCAAAAATCATTAAATTATTTGGACAATTGGCTGCAGCAAATCACGCATGAGAGAGGGAAAAATGTGTCCAAAAATTGTCCAATTTTCTTGATCCAGATACACCTCAATCCGGATACTTTTTAATTATACCGATAAAATCGTCTTTACAGTAATTTAACATTTTTGGGATACAGGACTATTCTAATTTCATTTTTGTATTTCCATAATTATCCTGTCCCAAATGGTATCTGTGTATGGCCCATATCCAGACCTGATTTCTTTTTAACCATCGGTAGGGCCCACATTTTACTTTATCGGTTTACTATTATTTTTGGACACTCGGCACTGATTATTTCTTTATTCTTGAACATTAACCCTCAGTGCCATATACCATTGGACTTCTCTCGTCGAGAGCTTCATTTTGACAGTAATTTTGCATATTTACAAAATTGCCCTTGACCCGGGGTTAAATTATAATTTTTGAAACTTTCGGGTCTTTAAGTGTAATTTTCCCCAAAACTTTTTATTTCTTTCTCTGCGTGTATTTCAATGCTTTTGGGACATGGATGTCCTTTTCATAATTCTTTGGGGGTAAAAATATAATTTTCTCATTTTTCCATTCAACTAGGAAAAATGACCTTTTTACCCTTTTTCACACAAAACGGTATCTGTCCGTTTTTGCAAAATCTCTATACATTTCTACATATTTTAGCTTTCTTGGGATGTTACACAACGCTTCATACGAAGCCATTTGCAAACTCGAGTGGAAACTGTTATTGTAGACAAATTCAACCAACGGCAAAAACTGATCCCAATTGCCTTTGTTCTCCAAAACACATGCCCGCAGCATGTCCTCTAGAGTCTGAATAGTCCTTTTAGTTTGCCCATCAGATTGAGGATGATAAGCAATACTGAATCTCAATTTCGTACCCATGGCCTTCTGAAGAGATTTATAAAACTTGGATGTAAACCTAGGATCTCTATCTGACACAATATTCATCGGGACTTCGTGCAGCCTTACAATTTCATTCACATATAACTGGGCCAACTTCTCCATTGAAATAGTTTCCTGAATTGGAAGAAAATGGGTCAATTTTGTCAACCTGTCCACAAGGACCCATATTCCATTGTGTCCTGAAGTGGTCCTCAGTAATCCCATCACAAAATCCATAGAAACGCTATCCCACTTCCACTCCGGGATCTCCAAATGTTGCAATGTACCTGCAGGTAATTGGTGTTCAATCTTTACCTTTTGACAAATCAGATATCTTGCCACAAACTCTGTGATGTCCTTTTTCATGCCTAGCCACCAATAACCACGCTTCAGATCCTGGTACATCTTAGTGGTACCTGGGTGAATAGTGTACTTGCTCTTATGAGCTTCCTCCAAAATAATCTCACGCAACCCCACAACATTTGGCACACAAATCCGACCTCGGTACCGGAAGATACCATCCTCTAGAATATCAAAGTCCTGAGTCTCCGCCATTTCAACTTGTTCTCAAATGCCCAAAAGATAGTCATCTTCCATCTGAGCATAGCAAATGTTCCTCAATAAATTGCTTGATACACTGATGGAACTCATTACTAGTACTCCAGGATGGACATTGATAGATAACTTCATATCTCTCAGGCTTTCCAACAACTGTTGCTCTCTCATCATCATTGTGGCCATATGGATAGACTTTCTACTCAACGCATCCACTACAATGTTGGCTTTCCGAGGATGATACTTTAAAGCAAATTCATAGTCCACAAGGAACTCAACCCAATGCCTTTGTCTCATGTTTAGCTCTTTTTGGTTGAACAAATACTTTAAACTCTTGTGATCACTGAATACCTCAAATTGAGCACCATAGAGATAATGCCTCTACAATTTAAAGGCAAACACTATAGCTGCTAGCTCAAGGTCATGAATAGGATAAATCTCTTCATGAGGCCTCAACTGCCTTGAAGCATATGCCACGACTTTACCTTGCTGCATCAAAACACACCCTAGACCCTTCTTAGAGGCATCCGTGTAAACAGTGAACGGCTCTGACGGGTTAGGGGTAATGAGCACTAGGGTGGACGTCAGACAAACCTTCAGCTCTTGGAATGCTCTCTCACACCTATCATCCCAAATGAAAGATCAATCCTTACGGATGAGTCTAGTCAATGGCATAACAAGCTGAGAATCCCAAAAAACTCTGAATTTTCATCACCGATCTCGGTCTCTTCCAATTCAACATTGATTCAACCTTACTAGGGTCTACTGCCACTCCTTCTGCAGAAATCACATGACCCAGAAATTTCACTTCTCGTAGCTAAAACTCACACTTATTGAGCTTAGCATACAGTTGGTGATCCTACAATACTTGCAACACAATCCAAAGATGATGCACATGCTCTTCTTCACTCTTGGAGTAAACCAAAATGTCATCAATAAAAACCATCACAAATTTATCCAAATATGACCAAAACACTCTGTTCATATAATGCATGAAGATTGCTGGGGCATTAGTTAACCCGAATGGCATCACAAGAAACTCATAATGACCATATCGAGTTCGAAATGCCGTTTTAGGCACATCCTCAGCATGTACTCACAGTTGATAGTATCCTGACCTCAAATTGATTTTAGAGAATATGGAGGCACCTGTCAACTGATCAATCAAGTCTTCAATCCTAAGCAAAGGATATTTATTCTTGAACGTCACTCGGTTCAGCTGCCTGTAATCAATGCACAAGCTAAGGCTATCATCCTTCTTCTTGACAAACAATACTGGAGCTCCCCAAGGCGAGACACTAGGCCTGATAAAACCTCTTTTCAACAAATCCTCAATCTGTTTCTTCAGTTCTTTCAATTCAGACAGTGCTATTCGATATGGAGCTTTCGAAATAGGACTAGTCTTGGGCATCAACTCGATGGAAAACTTCAGTTCTCGTGATGGGGGTAAACCAGCAATCTCCTCTGGAAACACATCTGGGAATTCATTTACAACTGGATATCTTTTGACACCTCCTTGCATATCCATGTTCACAGAGAAGAGAACCAAAAACCCTTGACATCCTTTCTTCAAATACCTGTCAGCTTGGGCAAAGGACAAACAGATATTCTCATCCCCTTCAATACTAGGGATGTTCATCGGCAAAGACACAGTCTTTCGAGCACAGTCAAGAGTAGCATTGTTTGCCTCCAACCAATCCATCCCAATTATCACGTCAATCTCTTGCAACGGCAACCAAATTAAATCCAGGGTAGTGCTTCAATGTTCAAAACGAACCACACAATTCAAACAAGCTTGAGCGGTTCTTAATGAAACTCCCGTGGCCATGGCTATTGACAATTCAAAAGGCACCTCCATTGCCACAATACCTAATCTCCGAGCATAATCAAAAGAAATGAAGGAATACGATGCATCTGAGTCAAACAAAGCATGAATAAAGTAACCATGAGTTTAAGTTTACCTCTAATCAAGTTAGGCATTGCATCCGCTTCTTGTCGAGTGATGGTAAACTAGTCCGGGCATCATGGGTCTCCTCATTGCATCATCACACCTTGGCTCTTGACAATTCCATGACATATGACCTAGTTTCCCACAATTAAAACAAACCAAACACAGACGGTCACCATGGCTAAACCTGTATTTTGTGCACTGATTCGATGCACTACCAGAACTGTACTGAGATGGAGTGGAGTCCCTTCCTACATACTCGCTTTGACTAGAACTCCCTTGTTCATAGCCACATCGATAAAAGGGTCCTCTGCCAAACTGACCTCTGTTAAACTGATCCCTGCCAAACCTGCCTCTTTCTCAACCATGACGGCCTCTATTATGTCAACCTTTTCCTCCACTAGAACTTGTACTACCACCACTGCTACCACTTCCTGAACACTTTCTTTACTAATTCCTCCTGTAGGTCCTAGGTGAGAAAAGGCCCAAATCATGGAATTCCTTCTGTGCTCCTCAGCCTCCTTCATCTGTCTATACAAGGTACGAATCTTTGCACATAAGTCCTCAAAGGACACAAACTCCTCCACAGATAGCTGCTCCTTTATCTCTGGATGGGCAGCCTCAAACAACCTCTAAGCCATCCACCTATCGTCAGGATAATTATTCAGATAAGTGGAATATTTAGCCAAGTCCAAGAATTGATTAATGTAGTCATCCGCTGACAAATTCCCTTGTTGAAAAGTTAGGAACTCGGCTTCATTTTGCATCATTAAGGCTGGAGGGACGTAGTGTGCAAAGAACCGTTCCTTAAACTGTCCCCAATTCATAGGAGGATTTATCGCTTCAACACTTGGGAGAATACTCCTCCACCATCTCTTGGTCTTCTTTTCCAGCTTAAATGCCATCAGTTACATCCTTTGCTCCGTGGTGCAATCCATTATACTGAAGATGTTCTCCATTTATTCTATCCAATCCTCAGCCTGTGACACATCCATGGTACCTTTGAAAGCCGAAGGATTAAACTTCCGAAAGTCCTTCAACTGTGAGGAGATACCCCTTCTTCCCACTCTTAGGGCTCTCTCAATCTCCACCATGGTTTCATCCTCTTCTGCATTCAGATCCACAAACATACCAGCTTCTTCATTCACATCCCCCTGTTCTTGCCTATCCCTTCTCTCTTACAACCTGTTCAATGTTTCTCCTTGAGTATTTACTTGATTACTGAGGCCAGCCAGCATCTCATGCATCTACCTCATCAGGTCACTGTTACTCTGTCTTCCTCTGTGAGACATTCTTCCTACACACAAGCAATAACACATTCAATTATATGGTTCTTGACTAGCATTGCAGTGGGAATATAGTCTATGTATTTAAATTTGTGCCAAATAGTACTTCAAGCAGAACTAATAGCCCAAAACCATTGCTCTGATACCAAAATTATAATACCCTACCTCCTGACACCTCCAAACCGGACCAAAAACTTCAAGCATTCAACTAAACAAAAACCTGACATCTCAAAACAACATTCCAATGTCTCAAAATAGCGGAAACGACCTTAAAACTACCAAGAACTGGGATGGGGCCGTGGCAGCTACAGTACCACCGCGGCCCCGGCCTACCCTGTTTCTACATCGAGATTGCCTTCTCTGGCACCGCAGCTTGGAACCTCGCGCCGCAGTGCCCCTTGCTAATATTCCATATCAACAACTTTCATACTCCGGGGTGAACTTCCAACGCACATAACTTTATGCTCTGACCTCCGATTGACTTGATTCCAACTCCTACCAGTCAATCTAGTCCCCATCTATCCACAGACACCACTTTTACCTCAATCCAACTCTTTATGGAGATTCTAGACCTTTAACACTATTTTGGCCACTTATTGACCAAAACTCACCACTAACAACCTCCGATTGCCACCAAAGGCAAATGGACCCTTACAGACCAATCATATAGGTCCAAAATACTAAAATCAACTTGTCCAAAGAGGATTCATCTCAAAGGAACCACTCCTCTGAGATTTGACCCCTTGGAACCCAACTTGACAGAATGGGCTACAGGCCCTAAAACAAACCAACATACAATTCTTCAAACTCCAACATCATACAACCATACATACCACATACATGAACATACATACATTCATATCCAGTCTCAACCATATCATTTATCCATTACAAACCACTCTATCCTACTTGGCATAAGATACATTATCCAAATTACACACACTCTACATAGACTTTTCCCACGTACACAGCTACTCCCGCGTCTTCTCCGGGCTAGTGCCAGAACCGTCATCTGAAAGGTTAGTTTAAGGGAGAGGGGGTTAAGACAATGTCTCAGTAAATGAGAACAACCACACACACACACATATAAATATATATTTCATACAACTCATGAATGCAATGTGAAATAAATGATATGCATGTCTCCCATGCACACGGCTAGAACTACGGGCTATCGTCATGACAGGATATTTTGTATAGGTAACTCCCTTCTAACAGTCGGTGAAGACTGATTCTGGGATGTTACCAAGCTCACCTCCCATTAGTGCACCCGGCCAAAGGTAATACTAATGTTCGAATCGTGGCTCTCCTTCCCCTTTCCCACCACGAATTGGCAGCGATTTAGGGAAGGTGCAGTCTACTGCGCGCCTTTCCCTCCTGGCCATCGGAGGCGATTTAGCCGTAGGGATCCCATCCTTATCCTCCCTAAAATATATAATCATATATCATATCATCATTACCACCCGATCCGCCACATATCAAGACCTCATAATGCCATGTGGTGATGCTCATGTATCATCATATAATCATCATCATCATGTCACAATCATATGTATGCATCATGTCATGTTATGCCAAAGTCATCATCATAATCATGATCATCATCATCATCATCATAAACATCATAGCTATCATCTAGTTGTGTGCATACCACGATATATCAAAAACAGTACACATAATCACATCAATATTGTGGTATGAAAGAAACATGCATATATATACATAATATACATACCAATATACAATACAATACAAATAAACAAACACCCGGTTACCTCAATTATCGTTACCACAAGCACACGAGTTCCACAAGCTTTCTTGAATTGTTTAATAGACGTGAACCCCTCTCGATTAGCCAACAACCTTTACAAGACCACAATTCTTCCATTAACGCAATGTACTAATAAACCAAACATCACAATTCAATCACATTAACCTAACCCAAGGTTCCAACCCCCTTTTCATGCATCAATAAGCTCTTAGGGATAACTTAAACACTACACAACCTCATACACTTCGGATTCCCAAGAGCCCTACCCAAAAACACCTACGGTTAAGCTTAAATCATATATACACCCTTCAAAACTCACATCCAAACAACAAGAATACCAAAACACACTTCATTAACCTCAAATCATCCATTTCAATTGGTGGATTTCACCCTAAATCGGAAATCCAACCTTAACACCGAAAACCCCAAGTCTTAACCGAAGAAAATGGAGAGGGAGGAGTAGAGAACACTTACCAACTTGAATTCAAGCTCTTGAGGTCTGAAAATCACTCCTAGACATCGGGAATCTCGAACCCTAATACTGCTTCTTAGTCTCCTCTGTCGCTCCCTTCGTTTCTTTCTTTTTCGTCCGACTGAACTTATCTGGATTTAAACAAATTTCCCGACTCTCGCCGCGGCCTCAGCATACCTCACCACGGCTCCACCAAGTTCTTTTGGAACAATGCCACTGGAATGGTTCTCGCCACCGCACCTGCCTCTTGCCACGGTGTGGAGCTCTTCAAGACTCCACTTGAGCCTTTCTCCGTCCTGTTTCCTCCGGTTCTGAGCACAATGCCAAGAAAAATAACATGAGGGGTGTTACACGCCGCGGCGCCAGAGAAGGCAGTATCAATGTAGAAACAGGGGAGGCCGGGACTACAATGGTACTGTAGCGGCCACGGCCCCATCCCAGTTCTTGGTGGTTTTAAGGTCGTTTTCGCTGTTTTGAGGCATTGGAATGTTGTTTTGAGATGTCAGGTTTTTGTTTAGTTGAATGCTTGAAGTTTTTGGTCCGGTTTGGAGGTGTCAGGAGGTAGGGTGTTACAGTAGGTACATTTCAGTTTAACTGGTAAAAATGAGAACACAAAAGAGGAGCTACAGGTTACGGGTTCAAACCAAGTAAAGACATTTCTGAAATGAAAATAAACAGGGGTAATGTGGCATAAGTGGCATGCGTGGTGATGACATGGCACCAAAGTGATGATGATGTGGCATTGAAATCATGCGTGACACTGACATGGATAGGACACATGGCAAGTGATGTGGTGAGACACATGTGGTGGTAGTGACGTGGCAGATGACATGGACGGGACTTGTGGCAAGTGATGTGGCAAATGATGCGGAGGGAAGATGATATGACCCATAAAATAACTTGTTAGCAAGGCTGACTTCCCAAGAAGGGGGTGAATTGGGAAGATTGAAATTTTTCTGCACAAAGTGAAGTAAGTGAAGATATCACAATATAATGAAAACAATGCGTAAAACAAAGTAAGATGAAAAGTAAAGATAGGAAGAAGAAAACTCAGTGATTTATCCTGGTTCGGTCTTTCCACTTGACCTACATCCAGTCCCCAAGACACCTCTTGAGATTTATCCACTATACAGCAAGAATTTCAATGGGCTTCTTGCTGGGGCCACAGTACACGAGTATGCTCTGTTTCTGAGCTCTCTCACACTCTCCAAGCACTTTCACTATGTGCTTCCCAATCCCCTTGTGAATACCCCTCACAAGTAAATCTATCTCCAAGATGAAGAGTAGATTGATTACAATGAAATAACTCTCTTGAAAAGAGTAGATATGAAAGTTTGAGTACAAGTATAAAAGTTGAGAGGGTAAAAGCTTTTGAGAAGAAGATTTAGCAGAAATTCAGTATATACAAGTTTGATTCTCTTTTTCACAACTTCAAATGATGTTGTATTTATAGATTTAGGTCTCAAATATCCGTTAGAGACTAAATCTATCCGTTGGGGAAGTTATCCAATGGTTACTCTGAAAAACTATCCGTTTACCAACCGCATTTAATGTTTCTGGCATACTGAAATTCGAATTTTGGTTGGTCAATAGACGAATTTCGAAGGAACCGAAGATCAAAGCTTCCAACATTACAGCACGAAGTTCGTCTGTTCATGAATTGAAATTCGAATTTTGAAACTTACAAAACATTTTCACAATGTGACATACGAATTTTCAAGAAGAAAGTTTTTCGGTTAAGTATGAACAGTGTTTTCAATTTTCTACAGTGCCTTCGAAATTCGAATTTCGGTATCCCAAAATTCGTCTGTCCACTGAATGTTTAAGAGACACAGTAGATTACTTTCTTCGAAATTCGAATTTTGGAAGGGTGAAATTCGTCTATCAGAGAGACTCTTTCCAGACTAATTTCATCATTCGAATGTTGCAAGTCCTTATCATTCGTATGTCAATGTTTCACTTTAACAGACTCAAGAACTTAGCTTCTAAAATTTGAATTTTAATGTTCAAAGTTCGTCTGTCAGAGAGCAGTTTTGAAACTTAAATCATTCTTGATCTCAGATGAACTTTAACATAGTTTCAGACAAATTTCTTCTATTTTCTCAATTTTTGTTTTGTTTGAAATTCGAATTTTGAAGACTCAAAGTTCGTCTGTTGCAAAGAGGCATCTTTCAGACTTATATGAAAATTCGAATGTTGGAAGTTCAAAATTCGTCTGTCAGAGAGCATTTATCAAACTCAATTTCATTTTGATTTCAGATGCATTTTATCATAATTTCAGACGAATTTCTTTGGTTTTTACAAACTTCATTTTACTTGAAATTCGAATTTTGAAAGTGTGAAGTTCGTCTGTTTATCAAAAGGCCTCTTTCAGACTAGATGAAAATTCAAATTTTGAACAGCCAAAATTTGTCTGACAGAGAGCCATCTCTTCAGACTTATTCAGTTTTAGCTCGAAATTCGAATTTCCAAAGGTAAAGTTCGAATTTCCAACTTGACAGTTTAGCTTAACCTTTCAACCTTCGTCTGTTTGTGGGTGTTTTTCAAATATTTAAAGATTTAACATAAAATCAAAGTTTGAAAACATCTTTTCTTCAAATCAAAATCTTTTACCCAGTCATAACAAAAACTAAGGATCCTACAAAAGATCTAACAGCAAGAACTCAGAAAATCTTCACTTGAGACAGCTTTGATCTCCTTTGATATCTTCAATCCAAGCTCTTGAATGTTGGTTTGGAATCATCAAAACTCTTGATTCAACATAACTAATATATATAAAATAAATTAGTGACGGAAGGTTAATAAATTAATGATGGAATTTGCCATCACAAAATTACTGACAGATACATATTCGTCACTAAATTAGTGACGCCAAATTTCTGACGGAATTAGTAACAGAATTTTTCATCACTAAATCCAAAATTAGTGACGGATTTTGTCAATTAGTAACGGATTTATCGGTCACTAATTTCATTTTTTCTAGTAGTGATATATATATTGTTCATTAAAATATTCAAATATCAGAAGTGTAATTAAGGGATGACGTCTCACGAAGAATTCATTTAACATGATGTAATAAACTAACACTCACTAGACTTGAACAATCCAAAGTAAAAATTGAAACATTAAGGAATAAGAATCAAAGTATAAAAGATAAACAAGAATGTTTTGTGTGTTGTTGAAGGACTTCAATACGTTGTGTCAAACATTGCTTCAGCTAATCATATTCAGTATGAATATATATTCTTCTATTTACTAGATCCTGACAGAGTAAAATGTGATATTATATCTTAATTGATTAAAAATAAAAAATATTATTTTACACGTGCAAAAAGTTTCTTGAGTCAATTATCAACCAACGGTTTTGATTTAAGATGGCATTTCTATACTAATGTCATTTACACGTCCATTTTGAATTACTCTATTCATACTAATGTCAAGAACTGAAATGCATTTCATTTTTCAATTTCTAGTGGTCATTGCATGCAATTTGCACATGAAATGCAAGCCAATACCAAACCCAAAAAAAAAAAAGATAAACAAAAGTTTTAACGACAATTTCGGGTTATATACTTATTTATTCTGTTTGTGAAGCTCTTTCGTTTTCTGAACATTGGACCATATTATCAATACTTATTTATTTGAAACCATCAACAAAGTTGTACAACAATGTCGAAAAAATGATAAAGGCAGAACAAGTCGCTTAAGTACCTTTATTCAAAGTCAAAACACTAAGACGCTTAAGTACCTTTATTCAAAGTCAAAACGCTAAGAGGTACCGACCTGCGACATATGATTAAGGCAATTATAGAACTAGGGTCGATAACCCAGTGGAACTACCAAGAGATCCTCCTTTCTTCCTACAGTCGCACCATACGACTCAGACATGTCAAGTTCTTGAGGAGTGATTACGTTTGGCAACTTCCAATCAAAATGATGAAGCAAATGAGCAAGGAGAAGTTCAATGGAGGGCAAACCGAAGTTAATTCCAGGGCATATTCTCCTTCCAGCACCAAATGGTATATAATCGAAGTGTGTTCCTTTGAAATCAATTGGATTATCCAAGAATCTCTCAGGTTTGAAGGTCTCAGCATCATCCCAAAATTTGGGATCTCTTCCTATCGCCCATCCATTAACAATGATTTTGGTCCTTTCAGGTATCTCATACCCATTGATCACACATCTCTCAGTGTTTTCCCTTGGAATTAGCAGCGGTGCAGGTGGGTGTAGCCTTAAGGTTTCTTTCACAATTGCATTTAAGTATTTTAATTGATGAATCTCACTTTCATCCACATATGCTTTTCCATGGTAGATCTTTCGGACCTCAGCTTGAGCCCTCTTCATCACCTCTGGGTACCTCATTAATTCTGACATTGCCCACTCTAGAGTAGTTGATGAAGTCTCAGATCCAGCGAGGAATATATCCTGAAAATTTATGGGATAACATTGCTATATCACATACGAATTGATATATTGGATGCTCACCTTGAACATCAATATTTTAAGTGAGCCACTCCAGCAGTAATTTCCTATACTTGAATATTTGAACCCATCGATTTGGTTATTTAAATATCACTAAATCATTTGGCTCCTATAATGTTTTCAAAATCTATATAATAATCATTAAATGCATTCTCTATACATTTAATTCACTCAGTAGTGACTTCTTACAAGATATAAAATTTTGGAGATTAGAGTCATAGTTTACTCTAATAATTATAATCAAAGTGGAGAGTAGTACATGTCACTCCTTAAGGAATTTTAACAAGATGTGCATAACCATAAATACTGCATAAACGTAAGGTGTTCATTTTTTATGCAAAAGAGGTTACTGAGATTATTGGGGGTCTCACTTCATAGCCATTAACCTGAATGATACATATATAGCTGTTCATTTTTTATAAAATTATATAAATGAAAGGCTCACAATGATAAAATTTCTAACACATGCTACTCACCAGAATGACGGATTTCACGTGGACGTGAGTTAAGGGATGTTCTGTATCTTCTCCCTCCTGAATCTTTAGAAGAAGATCAACTAGATTATCCTCGTCATTTTCATTGCTTCTTGCTCTTCTTTCTTTGTGATCCCTGATGATGTTTTCCATTATTTGATCATTCAATCTGTGGATCCTTTCAAGTTTAGCTTTCATCCCCGTAATTACTGGAAGAACTTTGACAGAAGGAAAGAGATCAACAACTGACAAACCTCCCATCAGCTTCGCAATATCGTCCATAGTAGATATGAAAGTTTCTTGATCTGTAGACTTCTTACCAAAGGCTGCTCTTGCAAGTATGGAATTTATGGTGATGAGTATTTTCTTACTGAGATTTATGTCTGACCCTTCTTTAGAGGAGATATCTTTGACAAGTTCAGATACCTCCTCTTCCCTTATGGACCTAAAGGATCGAGAACGCTTTACGCTAAAAAGCTCCAAAGTACATATTTTTCGGAGTTGCCTCCAATGGCTTCCATACGGGGAAAATCCCATGTCCATGTAGTTGTAAGTGATAAACTTGGCAGCAAGAAAATGAGGCCTATCGGAGAAGATAAGGTCATGGGTTTTAAAGATCTCTTTGGCCATTTCTGAGGAAGAGACTACGACATTGGATGTCTCTCCTAGCTGAAGGTGCATTAAGGGTCCATACTTTTGGGCTAAGTTTCTTAAAGAGTGATGGGGTCGTAACCCTACAATTTGATGGATGTTCCCTATAAGAGGCAACTTCCATGGCCCCGGGGGTAGGGGTAGGGTTTTGGTGGATTTTTTTGGATTTGATCGCTTGTATATCACAAGAAGGAAGCAAAACAAGGTGAAGAAGAAGATCTGAATCTCCATGACTGCAAAACTGCGATGTTAATACATTGTGTAGGGCAGAATGATCTATATAGATCACTCTCGCGTTGAATCTAATACTAATAATAAATTCTTTTTTCAACCCAATTTGACGTGCACGAAAGCTGTATTTTTGTCGGTCAGCAATTTTTCTCTCTTTATTAGTTTTTATGTTTGAACTTTTAAGTTTTAACAATGATTCAATTTTTGTCGAGAACCTTAAATTTGGATTCTAAATTAAAGTCATCATATTTCATAAAATCTTTATTTTTGCGCCCTCTCTTTTATTTATTTTACCTTTTGTAGCATCTACGTTATTAAATTAAACTAAAAAAATAGAAAATGAATTGGGATTAAAGAGCATTATTATTATTATTTTATTTTATTAGCAGTGCCAGTATGATTTTTGTAGAGTTTATTTATTGGATGTCCGGACAAAATAGAGTGTTTACAAATATAGTATTATGTCTGAGCTTAGGCCCCGTCATGCACCTAAAAAAATTATAACCTTCTAAATTCATATGGTTGTTTTCTTAACCAACAATTCCAATGGTTGATAAACCAATTGAATTTGCATCTTAAGGCTAGTTTGAGAGTGGTAAAGATGGGTTGGGATATGGTAGAGTTTAAAGTTTAATCTCTCCAAATTATATAACAAAAAACCAATTAAATTTATTACCATTTCAAAAATTCAAAATTTAATTAATGTGAAAAATGAATTAATCAATTTTGTATTTTAATTGACTTTTTTGTTTGCAAAAACAAACTAATTCACTTAAAATTTATTATAAGCATTTCTTTGATATGATTTTGACTTAAAACGTATTATTTTTGGGCTTAGGCCCATGTCATGTACCTAAAAAAAATAGTAATTTCTTGAATCATATTGTTGTTTTTTTATATAATAAAAAAATTAGTAATTTCCTAAGTTATATTGTTGTTTTTTATATAATTATTTGACTGAATCATATTTAAGAATTGTTTGGCTCAAATAGGGTAACTCTCATAATATGATTTTTTCCATTTATAAAGCTCGAACTCGAAACCTTACTTAAAGGAAGTTGAGTCCTTTACCACTCAACCCAATCACTCGTTAGTAAAATTATATTATTTTTCTAACCAATAATTTATAAACTTGATAAACCAATCAAATTTATTATCATTTAAAAAATTAAATGTGAGAAAGGTGAACCAATCAATTTTATGTTTTAATTGACTTTTTTGACAACAAAATTTTTAATTCAATTAGAATTTTTTGGTCCAAAATATTCACTTAGAATTTATTATAATCGTTTCTTTTTATATGATTGACTTGAAATATATTATTTTGGGGCTTAGGCCACCTAAAACGTTTATAATTTTTTTTAAAAAAATTGTATTGGTGTTTTTTCACCAACAATGAATATGGTAGATAAAACAATCAAATTTATTACCAATTCAAAGATAATGAATATTTTTAAATGTTCATCAAAATTTATAACTGATCATGACCAAGCAAATTATTTAAATATATATATTATTTTTGGGCTTATGGAGCTGTCATTAGCTAAAACAATTATAATTTTTTAAATGGCATGGATTGTATCACCAACAATTCATATAGTTGATAAAACAATCAAATTTATTACCATTTCAAACATAATGAATATTTTCAAATGTTCATAAAAATTTATAACTGATGACCAAGAAATTTTTTTTTTGTAAGATGCAAGCAAATTGTTTAAATATATTATTTTTAGGCATGGGTTGTAGTCATTACCTAAAACAACTCAGTTTCAAAATATAAGAAATAAATAATTAAATTATTAAAAAAATTTAAATATCTTAAATATATTACAAAGACATTTTTTCCCCAAATACCCTAATTTAATATTCTTATTTAATTTTCTTTTAACTCATATCTCGTAATAATAAGTCTACTTTAATTAAGGGTTTGAAAAAACACATTAATTTATCATATAAAAGTCATTTATTTCTTACATTTTAAAACAAAACACATTTGAAAATATTCCTTACATTTTGAAATTGAAGTAGTAATTTTTCAAATCGTATTGGTTTTTATCACCAACAATTCATATGGTTGATATAACAGTCAAATTTATTACCATTTCAAACGTATTGGCTATTTTTAAATATTCGTCAAAATTTATAATTGATAACCAAGTAAATTGTATAAATATATTATTTTTAGGCTTAGGTTGTCGTGATTACGTAAAACAATTATAATTTTTGAAATCATATTGGTCTTGTGGCAACAACAATTCATATGGTTAATGAAACAATCAAATTTATCACATTTCAAAAATAATGAATATTTTCAAATTTTCATCAAAATTTATAACAGTTGACCAAGCAAATTTTTTTAATATATTATTTTTGGTCTTGGGTTTCCCATCATTACCTAAAACAATTATAATTTTTTAAACCGTATTAGTTTTTATGACCAACAATTCATATGGTTGTTCAAACAATCAAATTTATTACCATGTCGAACATAATAAATATTTTTAATTGTTCATCAAAATTTATAACTAATCATGACCAAGCAAATTGTTTAAATATATGGATTATTTTAGCAATTTACGGTGTTGTCATAAGCTAAAACAATTATAATTTTTTAAATGGCATGGGTTTTATCACCAACAATTCATATGGTTGATAAAACAATCAAATTTATTACCATTTCGAACATAATGAATATTTTCATATGGATGACTAAACAAATTGTTTTAATATATTATTTTTGGGCTTAGGTTTCCCATCATTACCAAAAACAATTATAATTTTTTAAACCGTATTGGTTTTTATGACCAACAATTCATATAGTTGATAAAACAATCAAATTTATTACCATATCGAACATAATCAATATTTTTAAATGTTCATCAAAATTTATAACTCATCATGACCAAACAAATTGTTTAAATATATATATTATTTTAACAATTTACAGTGCTGTCATTAGCTAAAACAATTATAATTTTTTAAATGGCATGGGTTTTATCACCAACAATTCATACGGTTGATAAAACAATCAAATTTATTACCATTTCAAACATAATGAATATTTTCAAATGTTCATAAAAATTTATAACTGATGACCAAGAAATTTTTTTTTTGTATGATGCAAGCAAATTGTTTAAATATATTATTTCTAGGCATGGGTTGTAGTCATTACCTAAAACAACTCCGTTTCAAAATATAAGAAATAAATAATTAAATCATTAAAAGAAAAAAAGTCAAATATCTTAAATATATCACAAAGAAATTTTTTTCCCCAAATACCCTAATTTAATATTCTTACTTAACTTTCTTTTAACTCATACCTCATAATAATAAGTCTACTTTAATTAAGGGTAAAATTTGAAAAAACACATTAATTTATCATATGAAAGTCATTTGTTTCTTACATTTTAAAACAAAACACATTTGAAAATATCTCCTACATTTTGAAATTGAAGTAGTAATTTTTCAAATCGTATTGGTTTTTATCACCAACAATTCATATGGTTGATAAAACAATCAAATTTATTACCATTTCAAACGTATTGACTATTTTTAAATATTCATCAAAATTTATAATTGATAACCAAGTAAATTGTATAAATATATTATTTTTAGGCTTAGGTTGTCGTGATTACGTAAAACAATTATAATTTTTGAAATCATATTGGTCTTGTATCTGTAACACCCTTCATGATATTTTTCTTAGCTTTGTGTTCAGGATCGGAGCAAATAGGACAGAGGAAGGCTCAAGTGGAATCTGGAAGAGCTCCACACCAAGGTGAGAAGCAAGGCTGCCACGGTGAGAACCTTTCTAGTGTCATTGTTTCAGCTAAAACTGGTGGAGCCGTCACGAGGTGTGCTGGAGCCGCGGTGAGAGTCGGGAAATTTGTTTAAATCCGGATCAGTTCAGTTAGACGAAAAAAAAAGAAACCAAGGGAGCGATGGAGGAGACCGAGAAGCTGAACTAGGGTTCGAGATTCTCGGCTTCTAGGAGTGATTTTCGGACCTTGGAAGCTTGGATTCAAGTTAGTAAGTTTTCTCTACTTCTCTCTCTCCATTTTGCTTCTGTTGAAGTTTGGGATTTTCGGTGTTAAAGTTGGATTTCCGGTTTGGGTGAAATCCATCGATTGAAATGCATGAAATGGGTTTAAAGTGTGTTTTGGTATTCTTGTTGTTTGGATGTGAGTTTTGAAGGGATTATATTTGTTTAGAGCTTAACCCTAGGTTGTTATTGGTTAGGGCTCTTGGGAATGCGAAGTGTATATGGTTGTGTAGTGTTTGAATGATCCCTTAGAGCTTATTAATGCATGAAATGGGTGTTGGAAACTTGGGTTAGGCTAATGTGGTTGAATTGTGATGTTTGGTTTATTGGTACATTGTGTTAATGGAAGAATTGTGGTATTGTAAAGATTATTGGCCAATCAAGAGGGGTTCACGTGTATTGGACAGTTCAAGAAAGTTCGTGGAACTCATGTGTGTAGTATTGATAACTTGAGGTAACCGAGTGTTTGTTTATATGTATTGTATTGTATATTGGTATGTATATTATGTATATATATGCATGTTTCTTTCATACCACGATATTAATGTGATTGTGTGTACTGTTTTCTATATATCGTGGTATACACACAACTAGATGATAGCTATAATGTTTATGATGATGATGACGACGATTATGATTATGATGATGACTTTGGCATGACATGACATGACATGATGCATACATATGATTGTGACATGATGATGATTATTATATGATGATACATGAGCATCACCATATGGCATTGTGAGGCCTTGATATGTGGCAGATTGGGTAGTGATGATGGTATGATATATGATGATATATGTTAGGAAGGATAAGGGTAGAATATATATCTATGTTAGGGAGGATAAGGATATGATCTCTGCAGTTAAATCGCCTCCGATGGCCAGGAGGGAAAGGCGCGCAGTGGACTACACCTTCCCTAAATCGCTGCCAATTCGTGATGGGAAAAGGGAAGGAGAGCCATGGTCCGAACATTAGTGTTACCTTTGACCGGGTACGCTAATGGGAGATGAGCTTGGTGATGTCCCGGAATCAGTCTTCATAGACTGTTGGAAGGGAGTTACCTATACGAAATGTCCTGTTATGATAATAGCTCGTGGTTCTAGCTGTGTACGAGGGAGACATGCATACCATTCATTGCACATCGCATTCATGAGTTGCATGAGATATACATATATATATATATGTGTGTGTGTGTGTGTGTGTGTGTGTATGTGATTATCCCCGGTTACTGAGACATTGTCTCACCCCCTCTCCCATAAACTAACCTTTCAGGTGACGGTTCTGGCACTAGTCCGGAGAAGCAGCAAGAGTAGCTGCGTACGTGAGAATAGTCCATGTAGTGTGTATATTTTGTATTTGTAATTTGTGCCAAGTGAGGTAGAAGGTTTTGTAATGAATGAGTGTTATGGCTAAGGATTGAATATATGTATGTATGGTTATTGGTGGGAAAAAAAGGTTATTTGTGGTTATATATGTTGGACGTTGTGTGATGTGTGATGGGAGTCAAAGTTTGGCCTGTTTTGTATGTTTGAGGGCTTGTAGCCCAAATTGTCAAGTTGGGTTTCAAGGGGTCAAATCTCAGAGGAGTGGTTCCTTTGAGGTGAAACCTCTTTGGACAAGTTGATTTTGGGATTTTGGACCTGTATGATTGGTCTGTGAGTGTCCATTTACCTTTGGTGGCAATTGGAGGTTGTTAGTGGTGAGTTTTGGTGAATAAGTGGCCAAAATGGTGTTAAAGGTTTAGAATCTCCACATGAAGTTGGATTGAGGTAAAAGTGGTGTTTTTTTATAGATGGGGACTAGATTGACTTGTAGAAGTTGGAATCAAGTCAATCGGAGGTCGGAGTATAAATTTATGCGCGACAGAAGTTCACCTCGGAATGTGGAAATTGCTAACATAGGATATCAACATAGGGCGCCGCGGCTCCAGAGTCCAGGCAGCGGCGCTAGTAAATCCAGAAACGATATAGAAACATGGGAGGCTAGAGCCGTGGTGGTATTATAGCACCTGCGCCCCTAGCTGAGTTGTTAGTGGTTTTAAGGTCGTTTCCGTTGTTTTGAGGCATTGGAGAGTTGTTTTGAGATGTCAAGATTGTGTTTGGCTGAATTTTGAAGTTTTCAATTAAGTCTGGAGGTGTCAAAAGGTAGGGTGTTATAATATCAACAATAATTCATATGGTTAATGAAACAATCAAATTTATCACATTTCAAAAATAATGAATATTTTCAAATTTTCATCAAAATTTATAACAGTTGACCAAGCAAATTTTTTTAATATATTATTTTTGGTCTTGGGTTTCCCATCATTACCTAAAACAATTATAATTTTTTAAACCGTATTGGTTTTTATGACCAACAATTCATATGGTTGTTCAAACAATCAAATTTATTACCATGTCGAACATAATAAATATTTTTAAATGTTCATCAAAATTTATAACTGATCATGACCAAGCAAATTGTTTAAATATATACATTATTTTAACAATTTACGGTGCTGTCATTATCTAAAACAATTATAATTTTTTAAATGGCATGGGTTTTATCACTAACAATTCATATGGTTGATAAAACAATAAAATTTATTACCATTTCAAACATAATGAATATTTTCATATGGATGACTAAACAAATTGTTTTAATATATAATTTTTGGGCTTAGATTTCCCATCATTACCTAAAATAATTATAATTTTTTAAACCGTATTGGTTTTTATAACCAACAATTCATATGGTTGATAAAACAATCAAATTTATTACCATGTCGAACACAATTAATATTTTTAATTGTTCATCAAAATTTATAACTAATCATGACCAAGCAAATTGTTTAAATATATATATTATTTTAACAATTTACGGTGCTGTCATTAGCTAAAACAATTATAATTTTTTAAATGGCATGGGTTTTATCACCAACAATTCATACGGTTGATAAAACAATAAAATTTATTACCATTTCAAACATAATGAATATTTTCAGATGGATGACTAAAAAAATTGTTTTAATATATTATTTTTGGGCTTAGGTTTCCCATCATTACCTAAAACAATTATAATTTTTTAAATTGTATTGGTCTTTTATCACCAACACTTCATACGGTTGATAAAACAATAAAATTTATTACCATTTCAAACATAATTAATATTTTCAAATGAATGACCAAACAAATTGAATAAATGTATTATTTTTGGGCTTAGGTTACCATTATTACCTGAAATAATTATAATTTTTTTTAAATTGTATTTGTTTTTTATCACGGACAATCCATATGGTAGATAAAACAATCAAATTTAATAACATTTCAAACATAATGAATATTTTCATATGGATGACTAAACAAATTGTTTAAATATATTATTTTTGGGCTTAAGTTGCCGTTATCACCTAAAACAATTATAATGTTTTAAATCATATTGATTTATATCATCTATGATTCATATGATTGATAAAACAATGGCAAAAATATACATTTTATTCCCTTGACTTTCAAACAAATTTTATTTTAATCATTTAACTTTTTAAAATTTTATTATAATTCTTTAACTTTTAAGATGCGGTTAAAAACTTCTTAAATTTAAAACCATTAAACAAACTAACAAAAAAATTACTTAAAATTCATCTAGTCAATATTATTATGCATTAATTAATATAATAATTATAATTAACATATTTTTAGGCTTAAAATAAATAATTAGAACCAAAAAAAATTAAAAAGTTAAAAATATTTTAATTTAAGGAATCAAAACTTATAACCTTAGAATAAATTATTTTTAAAATATTGTGGTAAATTGTTTAAAATAATTAGATTAAAATGAATCATTTTTATTTATTTTGGACAAATTGACAAATTAAAAAATTTAACTTGAGAATGTAAATTATAAAAATTAAATATTTATTTTTGTATAGTTAAAACATTTCAATGTATTAAAATAAATATTTTTATTTTAAGGTTGTAATTTTTAATTTCCTCCATTAAAATATTTTGAGGTAGTAATTATTTAAGTCTTAAAAATATTTTTATCATGTTTTTTAATTAATTAATACATAATAATATTAATGATGCGACTTTTAAATATATAAATTATCATTTTTCATTAATTTATTTAATCATGTTAAGAATTAGAAAGTTTTTTTTGTTACATGTTAATTATTAAATGATTAATATGAATATCAATAAAGTTAAAGAACTAAAATGAAACTTATATCAAAATTAAAGGATTAAAGGTATATTTTTGCCATTTTCAAATGTTGATCAAAATTTTATCTGACGACCAAAGAAATTGTTTAAATAGCCTTTCATCTCCAAATATATATAAAATTGCTGAGAAAACTGCTGACATCGTGCTCTCTCACGCTATGAGTTTTTCGTCCCTACTTTTATCATGTAATTATATTTCAAAATATAACAATAAAATAGAGATGATTATCAAGGTATATGCATGGACTTATAATTCAAAACTGTATAAATCAAAACCTTCGACCAATTTACAAGAGGAAAACACAGTAATTATCCTCCAATACATTCTAAGCTACATTTTTTCCCAGAAAGTTACATCTTTAGATTAACTTAATAGAGATAATTAATATATATATCAATAAAATAAAGATAATTATTCTCCTATTCATCTTACGTTACATCTTATAAGCTTAATACCAAACTTAATCAAGATTAACACATTATAACTAACTCAAAAATATTCTTTGTATGCAACCCAAAACACGCTAAAAAGTATACTTGGTACTGCACACACATTGATATACCACTAATTCGTCTATACAAAGGTAAGTTTGAATATTTGAATACAAAGAATTTGAACTACATTCCGATTGATACTAATATTTTCCTTTTATCTTCACAAACTAACCATGAACGACTTCAATTAATATTTTATAATTAGCTTATAATAAGCTTGATTTGATATAATGATGATTATATGTCATGATACCTTTGGGCAGCTTAATATGGTAAAAATTATAATTTAGTATGGAAACTTGCTTAAACTTTTTTTTATAACTATTTGGTATTTGGTATTATTAATTATATTTAAGTATTGTCAGCACAACTGAGGTGCTCTCTCCCAACATAATTTTTTCATGCATATAGTTTGAACCGTAGTCTTTGCTCAGTTGGGAATCAAGTTTCTTCTACTTGACTCAACTACTATTCATAAAACTTGCTTAAACTTTATGCTTTGGGTCATAAGCATATATATATTATAGAAAAAAACACATCTCATAATATTAAGATATTTAAATTAGAGATACTTTGAATTTTAAAATATTTTAAAAATCTTGATATGATGTGTTATTTCTTGAATGGTATAGTAATAATAAAGAATAGCAATGTAGGAGAATATTAAATGAACAATAAAGAGAACTTAAGAGTTTACATTTATGGAATGTAATTTTTATATTTGCAGTAAATTTTTTTTGCAATTAATCTTTTTCATAATAAAATTATTTAATCTGATAATATTTTTAAATTTCAGCAAGCGTATGGCTTTCTCTCTTCAGGCTCTTTAAAGTGGCTTGAGTTGCTTAATTTCTCTACCAAAAAATCCCCTACAAGAAAGCAAAATAACTAAGAGATACCAAATAACAAAAATAAGACTAAAATATGCACTAATAAGCAATGAAACGCAACCAAAAAGCCTTGACAACCAAAATATATACCCATTTTTCTATCTTGAATATATGATATATATATATATGAACACCAAAAAATATAGAAAACCCAAACAAATATGGTGCAAAGGTATGAATTTCTATAGGTTAGCAAAGATAATTAATACATGGTGAAGATGCACATGCATTGGAACGCGTTTTTTGTTTTTTTAAAAAAAAAAGACTTTTAACCAATGTTTTAAGAATTGGATCAGACCATCTATTTTAATCAAAAAATCGGTGCTTGGACAGAGTATGCGAAAAAACTAGCTAAATGGACAAAACCAGAAAAAATGGAAATTTTGGGTTGAAAAGAAAAGTTGAGATGCAAACCCAGAAAGTGAAAGAGAAGTTTGGAGAGGGCAAGCTCGCACATTTTATTTCTCAATCCTCCCCCACTTCATGCTATGCCATTACAATTGCTCCAAGAAATGAAAAGGAAAGACCCATGAAGCTTCATCTTTCTGGACTTGCAACTGATACAATATAGTCTATTTTTAACTACTTCACACATTTTAAGAAAAGAAGTTAAATTATTAAATTTGTTAACAAATTACAATATTTTCTACCATTTACTTTTATTAATTACATTATCTCTCATATTTTCTATAACATTTATTTTTCACCTATATTAATGATAGACTAGGGGATATAAATGAATAAAAAATAATTAATATATCAAATAACCTTATAATATATCATATATTTTGGGTCAAACATTATTTCTAGAAGATGTTCTACATTTAGAACTGAAGGGAGTAAAGAAGACGGTGAGGAGGGAGACAACTTTTAGAAGGAGAAAATATAGAAGGCAAAGAGGGAGTCGATTTAAAATGGGTTTGTGAAATTTCTTAGTTTCAGATTAGAAACATTAATGAAGGGACGTTGCATTGGGAAGGAATTGTGTCTTGCAAAGGGACACGCTGGGATAAAAAATTGAAAATATGCTTTTAATTTTTCACCAAATGATACAAGAATAAAAGCACTTTTGCCCAAAACATAGTTGAATGAAACACATATTTTTGACCCTAGGATAGAAATAAAAAAAATGTCCTGTCTGAAGATAATATCAGGATTTTACCAGTAAATATTTTGGCAACCACCCAAATTTCTGAAAGATACTTTTCACACAACTCGAGTAACCACTATATAAGGTTAATGTGCTTTCTTTTAGTTTAGGTTCCTTACTTTATTACGAAATCTATGAAAGTTTTCTTAGAAAAAAAAATATCTTCCCATTTTTTCTGAGTATAAATCAAATATAGTTGGGAAAGATATACATATGAGACTATTAGTACTCTCGTTGTTACAAGAAAGATTAATTTATGCTGCCAACGAGGATACTCATTATTCAAGACAAAAAAAAAATGGTTTGATAGAGATTTAATAAAAAGAAAGGAAGGAAAGAAAAATTGTAGCAGAACTTACATGGCATTAGCCATTAAAGTTACTCCCTCCAATCCATTACATAAATCACTTTTTAGAAAAATTTTATAATCTCAAATATAAGTCATTTTGCACAAATTAAGTATTAATTGTTTTATTCCACAATATTTTTTTAAAATTACTTCTATACTCCTCATTTTTAATCCTACAATTACTACTATAAAAAGTGACTTTTATATCAGTTATTTACATTGGTTAAAAAAAATTTGATATAAAATGATGACTGGTGGTAATTTTGTAAATAAATTTATTACTTTATGTCTTTTTACACCGATTTTTTAATAAAACCGATGTAAATATGCTTATCCTAATAAAATTTATATTAATGGAAGTAAATAAAAATATAATTACATTATGTAATCTATTACATTATATCTTAACATATTTTTATTATTATTTAATTTTTATTTTGGTTTTTAAGAGAAATTGATATAAACATGTCATTATATTTTTTTTTCTATCTTTATATTTTTAGTACAAGATCAACTTAAATTTTCAATTGTATAGAAATATAATTTTTTTAAGAATTAAAATGATATATTAAAGTTAAATAAATAAAAATATGTAATACTATATGAGTATAATTATATTTTTATATTATAATATTTGTAAAGAAGTATAAATTAATATATTTTCATATATATATATATATGATATTTACATCAGTTTTATTTAAAAAAAGCCTATATAAATTTGAATTCCTGCGTAAATTATTCCGTCCAACATACAAGAACTATATGACCATATTAGATTTTTATATTACAATATATTAATTCTTTAATTAATAAAACTAAATAAAAATATGCAAGTAATATAAAAATATAGGATTATGATTAGATTTTTATATTAACATATTTATATATAAGTATGATTTATCATTTTATCAATGAAAAATTATTATTTATTATATTGTTAATATTTTTATCGGTTTTTTATAATAAACCAATGTAAATTTTCTCTCTTATAGATCATTTCCTTCTTTTTTATATAAATTTTTCTAAAAAAATTTACATCAATTTTATATAAAAAACCGATGTAAAACTTTTAGCTTTTATCTGTGTCCCTCCCTTATCAACACTCAAAATTAAGTTTCAAATTTCAGCTCCCTCTTAACGTGGTCTTCTCCTTCCAGAGCTACTCTTGGCTTATTACTCCCACACTCGTCCATGTCCTCTAGATCTCCATTGTCACCATATTGCTTCCCTCTCACACATGGTGGTCGCCTCTCTCTTGAACGTCATCACCATCCACACTCCTTCCCTCTCGCACTCGGCCTCATCTTCTCGATTGAAACCCACAAACAGATCGAGGCTCCCTCCTACGCGATTGCCAGCGTCATCCACTCTACTCTCTCCATCAGGCTCCGTCACATACTTTACCCCCTTCATTGGTCACCATTGTGCTCCGCCTCTACTGCCTCCATCGGTCTCTGTCTTTATCATCTACGTGAGTTTTTTTATATTAATTTTTTTCTTAATTTTTATTTGAATTTATTTTTTTAATTTTTAGTTAATTTAATTAATTTCTATATTCATGCAAACACCCATCCTTTCGGCTTCCTTGTTATAAAAATGAGCTTATTTTCTATAGGGGAATTTAGCCACATCTATTTGCTCAAGGGGGCTTATGTGGTCAAGGAAGCTTATTTTGTATTGGTATTTCAATCTTGGCTGTTGTATAATTTTTGGGAGATCTATTATTTAGGGGAGATTCAATTAAATTTATACATAACTCAGAATATTAACGTATTTAATGAAAATTATGGAACTAATGCAAATGATTTATTTCTATTAATTAAATTTTGGGGCTTGACTTCTCTTGAATATGGAAACTATAATATAGCTCTCTATAATTAAAGATACCTTGTCGATGCCAATCTCCTTTAAGTAATTATGGATTATTTCCTAAATTTTATGTTTCAATTTTAGCTATTGTAGAACTATGGGGAGGTCCAATATTAAGTGATGACTATGCCAAAATTGGATGTGTATCTCGCAAGTAAAATGAGTAAGTTTTTTTTTAAAATATTTTTGTGATGAATAATCCACCTTCGGTAATGTTATTTGGCTGAAGTGTGCAAACTTGATTTGGTTACTTGAAGTATTTCATGATTTATACTTGTATCTCCTATGCATAAAGCTTGATATTTCTTGTTTTTAGTTGCAAGTTATACATTTTTTCACCTGCTGTTTGTGAGAATTTTGTAAGTATGAAAATTATGTTACTATAATCCATATATTTTTTATTGTCCTATTCCTTAAATTATTTATGTTGAATATATGGTTATATACAATACCTTTTGTAACACCCCTCATGATATCTTTCTTGGCATTGTGTGCAGAACAAAAGGGAATAGGATGGAGGAAGGCTCAAGTAGAGAAAAATTGAGCTCCATGCCGCGGCTTGAAGCAAGGCCACCACGGTGAGAGCCAATTCCAATGGCATGGTTATGGCTAAATGAGGTGGCGATGTAATAGCCCTTATGATATCTTTCTTGCCATTATATGCAGTACTAGAGAAAACAGGACGAAGAAAAGTTCAAGTGGAGATTGAAAGAGCTCCACGCCGTGGTGAGAAGCAAGGCCGTTGTAGCAAGAGCATGTCCAATGGCTCTTTCTGGCTGAAAACTGGTGGAGCCGCGGTGAGATTCGGGATTTTTGTTTAAATCCAGATCATTTCGAACTATTAGAAAGGAAAGAAACAGGGGAAATCGAGGGAGCTCTGCTAGGGTTCAAGATTTCCGGCATTTGGGAGTGATTTTTGGACCTTGGAAGCTTGGATTCACATTGGTAAGTGATCCTTACTTCTCCCTCTCCATTTTATTTGGTTGGAACTTAGGGTTTTTTCGGTTATGTATCGGGATTTCCTGTTTGGGATGAAATCCACAGATTGAAATGGATGAAATGGGGTTAATGAAGTGTGTTTTGGTGTTCTTGTTGCTTGGGTGTGAGTTTTGAAGGGATTATATGTGTTTAGAGCTTAACCATAGGTTGTTCTTGGTTGAGAGTATGAGGAATCCGAGTTATATGGAATTGTGTGATGTTTGAATGGTTCTTAGGAGTTTGTTGATGCATGAAAGGGGTGTTGAAACCTTAGGTTAGGCCTAAATTAGTTGAATTGCGATGTTTGGTTATATGGTATATGTGGTTAATTAAGGTATAATGTGTTGTGAAGGTTGTTCAGTTAACCGAGAGGGGTTCAAGCATGTTAAACGACTAGAAAAGTTTGTGGAATCCGCGTGTGTGGTATTGACAACCTAAGGTAACCGGGTGTTTATTTGTATTGTATTGCTTATATTGTATGATAGTACATATATTCGGGTATATATGCATCTTTCTTTCATACCACAATATTGATATGTTTGTGTATACTGTTTTCTATATATCGTGGTATGCATATAGCTAGATGATGATATTGATATGATATGATATGATGCATAGCATGACATTGAGATCATGATGATGATAATGATGATGATTACTATATGATGATACATGAGTATCACCGCATGACATTATGAGATCGTGATGTATGGTGAATTAGGAGGTGATGATGTGATGGCGATGAGATATGTGATGATATATATATATATAGATGTTAGGGAGAATAAGGATGGATTATACATATTAGGGAGAATAAGGATGAAATATATATATATACATGTTAGGAAGGATAAGGATAGAATATATAAATGTTAGGGAGCATAAGGATGGGGTCCCTGTGAGGGAGACATGTATCTCATTCATTTCACATTACATTCATGAGCTATATGAGATATATGTATATATGTATGTGTGTGGTTGTCCCGATTACTGAGACATTGTCTCACATCTCTCTCTCATGAACTAATCTTTCAAGTGACGGTTCTGGTACTAGTCCGGAGAAGATGTGGGAGTAGCTACATACGTGGGAATAGTCTATGTAGTGTGTGTATTTTTGATAACATATCTCGTGCCAAGTAGGATAGAAGGTTTTGTAATGAATATATGATATTGTAAGGTTTGTTATGGACGGATGTATGTATAGTTATGTATGTGAAATTGTGTTGTATGTGTTATGTATGATGAAAGTTGGAGCTGGGCTTGATTGGTGTGTTTTAGGGCCTGTAGCCCATTTTGTCAAGTTAGGGTTCCAAGGGGTCAAATCTCAGAGAAGTAGTTCCTTTGAGGTAAAACCTCTTTGGAAGAGTTGGTTTGGGGGTTGTGGACCTATACGAATGGACTTTGAGTGACCATTTGCCTTTGGTGGCAAATGGAGGTTGTTAGTAGTGAGTTTTGGTCAATAAGTGGCTAAAACGGTGTCAAGAGTACAAAATCTCCATACAAAGTCGGATTGAGATAAAAGTGGTGTCTATAGATAGATTGCGATGAGATTGACTTGTAGGAGTTGGAATCAAGTCAATCGGAGTTTGCAGCATAAAGCTATGCACGTCGGAAGTTCACCCAGGATATTGAGATTTGCTTATATGAAAATCAGAGGGTGGTGCCCCTAGTGGAGGCAATAGTGATGGAGAAACAGGGGAAGGTTGGAGCCACTGTGGTACTGTAGCGGCTGCAGCCCTAACCCAGATTTTGGCTTTTTTGTGTTCGTTTCTATTATTTCAAAATTTGGAGAAGTTGTTCTGAGATGTTTGAGTTGTATTTAGTTAGATTTTGAAAATTTTGGTCAATTGTGAAGGTGACAGAAAGTAGGGTGTTATAAGTGCCGCAGTGAGCTACCCTAGAGCCGTAGTGAGAATCAGGCTTCTGGTTTAAATCAAAAACATTTTGGTCAGTCAGACGTGAAGAAAAAGAAGGAAAAAGGAGGAAGTGATGAGGAGCTCTGCTAGGGTTTGCCATTTTCGGCTATTGAGAGTTGTTTTCAGCCTCTGGAAGCTTGGATTCACATTGATAAGTGATCCCTACTCCTCCCTCTTCATTTTCTTCAATTGAAACTTGGGGTTTTTCAGTTGTATGTTGGGATTTCTGGTTTGGGATGAAATCCACCGATTGAAATGGATGAAATGGGATTAAGGAAGTGTGTTTTGGTGTTCTTGTTGCTTGGGTGTGAGTTTTGAAGGGTTTATGTATGATTTGAGCTTAACCCTAGGTTGTTCTTGGTTAGGGCTCTGGGGAATCCGAAGTGTAAGGAATCGTTTGGTGTTTGAATGGTTCCTAGGAGCTTATTGATGTATGAAAGGGGTGTTGGAACCTTAGGTTAGGCTAAATTGGTTGAGTTCTAAATTTGAATATATGGTATATATTGTTAATTAAGGTACTATGGTATTGTTAAGGTTGTTCGGCTACTCGAAGAAAGCTAATCGTGGGATTAATATTCAAAAAATCTTGTGGAACTCGTGTGAGCATGGTATTGACAACCTGAGGTAACTGGGTGTTGTTTGTATTGTATTGTATGATAGTATGTATATTTGTGTATATATGCATGTTTCTTTCATACCACGATATTGATCTGTTTGTGTGTATTATTTTCTATATATCGTGGTATGCACACAGCTAGATGAAGATTATATATGTGATGATGATATTGATATGATATGACATAATGCATAGCATGACATCGAGATCATGATGATGATGATTATTATTATATGATGATAAATAAGCATCATCACATGGCATTGTAAGATTGTGATATATGGCAGATTTGGTGGTGATGATGTGATAATGGTATGATATATGTTAAGAAAGATAAGAATGGAATATATATATATATACACGTTAGGGAGGATAATGATGGAATATATATGTTAGGGAGGATAAGGATGGGATCCCTGCGGCTAATCTCCTCCTATGGCCAAGAGGGAAAAGGTGCGCAGTGGACTGTACCTTCCCTAAATCACTGCCAATTTGTGGTAGGAAAGGGAAAGGAGAGTCACGGTCCAAACATTATTGTTACTTTTGGCTAGGTGCACTAATGGGAGGTGAGCTTAGTGATGTCCAGGAATCAGTCTTCGCCAGCTGTTGGAAGGGAATTACCTATACAAAATGTCCTGTTATGACGACAGCTTATGGTTCTAGCTGTGTACAAGGGAGACATATATTCCATTCATTTCACATTGCATTCATGAGTTGTATGAGATATGTGTATATATATGTGTGCTTGGTTGTCCCCAATTACTGAGATATTGTCTCACATCCCTCTCCCATGAACTAACTTTTCAGGTGACGGTTCTGGCATTAGTCAGGAGAAGACATGGGAGTAGCTCTGGACGTAGAAATACTAGGTCTATGTAGCGTGTGTATTTTGGATTTTGTATCTTGTATCAAGTAGGATAGAATGTTTTGTAATGGATGTATGACATTGATGGGAATTAAGATGGATGGTGGTTATGTATGTTTACGTATGGAGAATGTATGTGATGTGTATGTTGTATTGTGGTGTTTGCATGGTTTTGGATGTCAGTATGGTGGTTTGTGAGCCTAGAGTGGATTTGGGCCTCGTTGGTGTGTTTTAGGGCCTGTAGCCTATTTTGTCAAGTTGGGGTTCAAGGGGGTCATATCTCAGAGAAGTGGTTCCTTTGAGATAAAACCTCTTTGGACAAGTTGATTTGGGGGTTTTGGACTTGTATGAATGGTCTTTGAGTGACCATTTGTCTTTGGTGGCAATTGGAGGTTGTTAATGGTAAGTTTTGGTCAATAAGTGGCCAAAATAGTGTTAGGGATCCAAAATCTCTATACGGAGTTGGATTGAGGTCAAATTGGTGTATATGGATATATGAGGACTAGATAGACTAGTAGGAGCTAGAATCAAGTCAATCCGAGATTGGAGCATAAAGTTATGCATGTTGGTATGTCACCTCAATGTATGAAGTTTGTTGGTATAGAAATCCAGCATGGGGTGCTATGGCGCCAGAAGTCCAGTAGCATGGTGAGACAGGGGAGGTCTGGAGCCATGGCGGTACTGTAACAGCTGCGGTCCCAGCCCAGATTTTGATGTTGTTGAGTTCATTTCTGCTGCTCTGAAGTTTTAGGAAGTTGTTTTAAAATGTTCAGATTATGTTTGGCTGGGATTTGAAGCTTTTGGTCAAGTCCGGAGGTATCTGGAGATAGGGTGTTATACCTTTGATATTTAAAAAAGAGTCTCTCAACTTTTTGTCCTATCAAATGGGGATATAAGGAGTGGAAGTAGGAGTACTAACATGGTCATTACTCTTCATACATTCAAGGATAATGACAAAAACGTAATGTTTTACTACTAGATCTGTAGTTGCTTTTTTCTAGTTCAGTATTTTGGGTATATAAATAAGATATAAAGACCTATATGTTTTACTGCTAGAGCTAATTTATTTTAGTTTAGTATTTTGGGAATAGTTAAGGATATTTTAGTGTGATATTGGAAATATGATGTTTTAGTATGAGACTTATATGAATTTTATAATTTCTATTAATTCTATTGAACCATCTTTTGGGATATAACTCTAGTAAAAGTTTATTTTATATTCATACTCAATAATCATTTTTAGCATTATAGCTATTATGGCTATAAGATTTGCTCAACTATTTTGGAAATTTGGTTGTAAATACAGGTTTAGATATAGATTACACTTATTTCGGTGAACAAAAAATTCAAAGTTACATCAGTTTTTTAATATAACCAATATAAAAAGCATATTTTTCTATATTAGTTTTGTATTAAAAACCAATGTAAAAGCAATTTTTTTACATTGATTAAAAAACCATTATAAAAACAGTTTTTTCTACAACGCCTGCTTTTACATCACCTTTGAAACCAATTTAAAAAGACTAAAATAACCGATGTAAATTAGGGTTCTGTGTAGTAGTGAATGATAATAGAATGTGATATTTAATAAGGGTAAAATAGAAAATGTGAGTATTTTTTACATTGATATCAGGTGAAAAATGATTTCTTTAATATGCGTATAATTGATACAAAATGCCTTATAATGTGAACTAAAAGGAGTAATTTTTCAACTAGCTAGAATACATAGTAAGGCACATTCTATCATTATAGTAGATAGTAGATAAGGAAAGATTGAGCCTAGCTTATTACTACTATCATCAATATATGTAGGCAAGTGTGTGTGTGTGTGGATTATTCTATGAGGAGTATATATATATTATGGTAAAGCTAGGGGCGATAGACCGTAGGAACTAAGCAAAGATCATTTTTTCTTGTCACATTGTGACTGAAACTTGTTAGCAAGGCTGACTTCCCAAGAGGGGGGGTGAATTGGGAAGATTGAAATTTTTCTGCACAAAGTGAAGTAAGTGAAGATATCACAATATAATGAAAACAATGCGTAAAACAGAGCAAGCTGAAAAGTAAAGACAGGGAGAAGAAGACTCAGTAATTTATCCTGGTTCGGTCTTTCCACTTGACCTACATCCAGTCCCCAAGACACCTCTTGAGATTTATCCACTATACAGCAAGAATTTCAATGGGCTTCTTGCTAGGGCCACAGTACACGAGTATGCTCTGTTTCTGAGCTCTCTCAAACTCTCCAAGCACTTTCACTATGTGCTTCCCAATCCCCTTGTGAATTCCCCTCACAAGTAAATCTATCTCCAAGATGCAGAGTAGATTGATTACAATGAAATAACTCTCTTGAAAAGAGTAGATATGAAAGTTTAAGTACAAGTATAGAAGTTGAGAGGGTAAAAGCTTTTGAGAAGAAGATTTAGTAGAAATTCGGTATATACAAGTTTGATTCGTTACCCACAACTTCAAATGATGTTGTATTTATAGATTTAGGTCTCAAATATCCGTTAGAGACTAAATCTATCCGTTGGGGAAGTTATCCAACGGTTACTCTGAAAAACTATCCGTTTACCAACCGCATTTAATGTTTCTGACATACTGAAATTCGAATTTTGGTTGGTCAACGGACGAATTTCGAAGGAACCGAAGATTAAAGCTTCCAACGTTACAGCACGAATTTCGTCTGTTCATGAAGTGAAATTCGAATTTTGAAACTTACAAAATATTTTCACAATGTGACATACGAATTTTCAAGAAGAAAGTTTTTCGGTTAAGTGTGAACAGTGTTTTCAATTTTCTACAGTGCCTTCGAAATTTGAATTTTGGATCCCCAAAATTCGTCTGTCCATTGAACGTTTAAAGGGGCACAGTAGATTACTTTCTTCAAAATTCAAATTTTGAAAAGTAAAGTTTGTCTGTTAGAGAGACTCTTTTCAGACTAACTTCATCATTCGAATGTTGCAAGTTCACATCATTCGTATGTCAATGTTTCATTTCAACAGACTCAAGAACTTAGCTTCTGAAATTCGAATTTTAATGTTCAAAGTTCGTCTGTCAGAGAGCAGTTTTGAAACTTAAATCATTCTTGATCTCAGATGAACTTTAACAGAGTTTCAGACGAATTTCTTCTATTTTCTCAATTTTTGTTTTGTTCAAAATTTGAATTTTGAAGACTCAAAGTTCGTCTGTTGCAAAGAAGCATCTTTCAGACTTATATGAAAATTCGAATGTTGGAAGTTCAAAATTCGTCTGTCAGAGAGCATTTATCAAACTCAATTTCATTTTGATTTCAGATGCACTTTATCATAGTTTCAGACGAATTTCTTTGGTTTTTACAAACTTCATTTTACTTGAAATTCGAATTTTGAAAGTATGAAGTTCGTCTGTTACCAAAAGGCCTTTTTCAGACTAGATGAAAATTCGAATTTTGAACAACCAAAATTTGTCTGACAGAGAGCCATCTCTTCAGACTTATTCAGTTTTAGCTCGAAATTCGAATTTCCAAAGGCAAAGTTCGAATTTTCAACTTGACAGTTTAGCTTAAACTTTCAACCTTCGTCTGTTTATGGGTGTTTTTCAAATATTTAAAGATTTAACATAAAATCAAAGTTTGAAAACATCTTTTCTTCAAATTAAAATCTTTTACCCAGTCATAACAAAAACTAAGGATCCTACAAAAGATCTAATAGCAAGAACTCAGAAAATCTTCACTTGAGACAGCTTTGATCTCCTTTGATATCTTCAATCCAAGCTTTTGAATGTTGGTTTGGAATCATCAAAACTCTTGATTCAACAAAACTTTCATCCATATCCAATTCCTCAGGCTTCATCCCATTCGGTAACTTCCAATCAAAATGGTAAAGCAATTTGGCAATAGCCATATCAAGAACTACAGAGGCAAATGAGATTCCAGGACATATCCTCCTTATTGAACCAAATGGAATATACTCCAATGTTGTGCCCTTAAAATTGTACTCAGTTGAGGTATTCATGAATCTTTGGGGTTTGAACTTTTCAGGCTCATCCCAATACTTTGGATCTTGTAAATTTTAGAGTAAGAGAAGTGTACATTAACTCAACCTCTACTTTGAGTCAGACTCTAGACAATCGTGGATCCCAATGGTAAGGACTAGATCACCAAATATTGGAATCTAGTACTATACCCATAGCAGATACACCACCCTCTCACACAGAGCAAAAGAAAAGGTCACTTAATCTCAAGGCACACTATCTCTGGCTACTCACACTTTGTAACCGACTGAATGTGAGAGACTCTAATTTTTGTCTTATTTATTCCACTAACTTCCTAAATCCTACATGATAAGGAAAATATCATTTAAAAGGATATTCTTTTACTTGGTCAGTCCAATTCAAAATCTGCTGACCAAATAATAATAATAATAATAGATTAACCAAACCCTAATGGGCTTCCATCTATTAAGATGCATCAAGGGCAGACCCTAAAAATAGTCCAACACTTTTTACTCGCACTTAATGGGACAACCAATTCATCCCATTGACCTTTCTTTTTCATACTAGATGTTCTGCCATAACCACAGGGGCATGACATCTCCACTTGAGTGTTCATGTACTAAAAATCTCATTATAGGACCAGCACAAGAAGACAACCTTTGTGTACCTATATTATATGTTCTTGTTATAATGTACCATCGATGCCCAAGATTCATCCATACACTGTTCTTGTGGCCAATCTGATCCCTTTTGAGTCATCAGCATGACTCAAATTGCCTTCCCATATGCATAGTGTCCAAACTTATGTTGTTAACCAAAATAACTACATAAGGAACATGTATCAGACATTAGCATATTAGTCTATTCTTGGATAAATCTTCTTTGCACCCAATTATCAATCAAATCCGACCTAGTTGCTTTCCCAACATATGTCTTTTAGATCGCTTAGATTGCATCAATCATGACCATAAAACATGAATCGTAGTAGCAATCACAAAAGACAAATCATCATGACATTGTCTAAGTCTTAACACTACTAGAAAAATTGATATTAGTGACAAAAGAATTTGTCACTAAAAGGCAAATTCCGTCACTAATTTTAGACTTAATAATGGAAATTTTTGTCATTAAATCCTTCAGAAATATGACATCACTAATTTAAGTGATGGATACACATCATTCACTAATTTTGTACTAAAATAAATATTACCATTTGGTTACTTCTTTTCGTTCTCCAAACTTCAACTCACAACCTCCACCATTCATATTCTTGTATTTTTAATAAAGGGATTACATTTCAAGTCTTGAATCCAAGACCTCTAATACTTGGAGCCTTAGACACCCTTATATTACTAGTTGAGCTATGAAAGTTATTCATTCTTTATGCTCAAATTTTAATATATATATATTATTTAATTAGAAAATGAAAAAATTTAGGACAAATTTTCTTTTTTTATTTTAATCAAAAGTTTGATACACTAATATACTAAATTTATATTTAATTATTTAATTTAATTTTTTTAATTAAAAAGTTATCACTATTTTGTCACTAAATTTAAAATTTAGTGATGACGTAATAATGGATGCATACTTGAAACTAATTATGTGAAATTAAAAAAATATATATATATATATATATGACAATGTTCAACATCTATTACTAATCCGTCACTAATTATTAGTTTTAGTGATAACAATTAGTGACGAGTGACTTTTTGTCACTAAATATGTAAATTTTGAATTGACAACTTCACTATTTTTCACTACTTCATCATTAATGTATAAGTTTAGTGACAAAATTCTGTCTATCAAAGAAATTTCATCACTAATTATAATATATACATATATATATATATAGCACAAGGAAGCAGAACTATTAATAATGTTGGCTTTTTTCACAAAACAGTGTTATTATAAGCCGTGCCAGCTCAGTTGGTTAATTTTTTTTAATTTTTTAATTTATATTTTCTGGTTTCTCTTTTTAAAATACATATTCAAATTTTAAATTTTAAAATCTCTATAACTACTACTCATAGTCCTTAGCCTACCTTTTTTTCTCTCCCTCTTTCCTATTTTTTTCCTTTTGCTATTTCTCAATTTCAATTTTCTTTATTTTCTAAAGCTTCAAATCTTCCAATTTTCAATTTTCTCTTTCAAAATATATTATTAGATTTAATTTCTATCTTCTAAAATATTTTGTTTGACATACCTATTTTTCCTCTACCTCCTCCAATTTTATCTCCTACTCAATTTAACCGCCTCATTATCATTTCTCAACGAAATCTCTCTCTCCTTAAGTTCTATTTTTGTTTTTAATAAATTATTTTTGTTATTTAAAATTATTTTTCTAATTTCCGTAATTTGATATTTATTTTAAAATTAGTTGGTTAATATTAAACTATTTTCATCATTTTAAAGTTATTTCAAAATAAGATTGATGGAGAGATTTTATTTTAAAATTAGTTGGTTAATTTTGTCCAGAAAATTTGTTTCTTAATTATTTTTAAATTTATGTTTAAATATATTTTTAACTCTCTCTCTCTTATTTTTTACTTCCTTCCCTTGATTATTTTAGCTCTTTATCTGATTTTTTTAATTTATTTAATATTTGAAATTTATTAATTTAATTTAATTTAATTTAATGTATAAAAAAACTTTAAATTAATTACTTAATAATTAAGTTGCATTAAAAAATACCTCATTTTTTTTTGTCACATTTTCTCTCACGCTCTCAACTCCTGTCAAACTCACGTTCACCATTCCCCCTCATTCTTTATTTTTTTTTATAACCCCACTCCCCCCTCATTCTATAATCGCTTTTCTTCATGCTTCTGAGCTTCCCATCTTTCTTTCATTGCCTTTTTCATCTTCCCACCATTTTCAAGACCAAAACTTTAAACCTTGCGCCTTGCACATACGCTAATAAGAAAAAAGATGTGAAGCATTTAGTATGATTTATTTTCAGAAGATGAAATATGTTCAACAAAACTTTAATTACATCTTATCAATATCAACTCATGAGTTTTATTAACGACGTAAAACCAACCAATATTCAACCTTTCACTTTTCAGAATTCATTATTTCCGCCTCTCTTTGTTTTTTTTTTTATTATTGTTGGTGGTGGGAGGGAGGGAATAAATATTTATAAATGAATATATTAGGGTAAGGAATAGAGTAGGAGTACTAGTACTTCTATTCTCCTAACTGGGGAATTCTGGCCGCGGCGTCCCACCCCCCAGCCCCCCCCCCCCCCCCCCCCCACAATGGTCCCTTCCTGCTTTCCAATGGGTCGTTGCTTGCCCCATAAGAACTTCTTCAAGTCAGCTCTGCGCCACGGCCAACAAACCATTTTTAAAGTTGTTCTTAATTAAATTTATTAAATGTGTTTCATCTCTTATCATAAATTTATTTCTCAAATTAAAAATTTTAAAATTAAAATCAACGAACCAACTTTTAATATCAGGGCATTTGGAAAAAAAATTAGTGCTTCAAATATTATGCAGTGTGAGTCATATCTAAGATCATACAAATTTTTTAAAATATGATATATATTAAAGATAAGAGGGAGTGCTTATTTAGTAATAACATTATTAAATTTACGAAATCTAAAAGACATAATTAGTTATAAAAAAGCTTAATAATAAAATAAAAAATTTAAAGAAAAATAATAAAATTAATATTCTAATCCTAACATTATTGATTAATCTCCTTAAATTTAGGAAATCTTCTAAATCTAAGAATTAATCTTATCTAATAGATTTTATTTATTCTAATTTAAATCTTACTATAGACTTTGGTTCCAAGAAAATACAAATTAGAATCCAATAAAATAAATGAAAAATATACTATCTGGATAAAAAAGATCTAAAGTTCCTTGAAAATGATCGTGTTGGTAGCGTTTGAGGATCTTTGGGATGTCTCCATGATTTCCCCTTTCCTAAAAAAGATTCATCCTTGAATCTTCATCACCTTAGGGTTAAACCTAAATTTGCTTATTTTGTTTCAACCTCCACGGTTGCTTTTGCATTATCTTGTACCTAAAAATAAAAACACTAATATGTTATTTTTAGTAACTTTTTTTTTTAGAATATTTTTTCTCTTTTTAATGCACTGACTTTTATTTATTTATTTTTACACAAATTTAAAAATGGAAACACATATCCGTATTAAGGAAAATTAGTTATACTCTTTAACTTTTAAAAAATGGCATAATATACCCTTGTTTTTATTGTTAAATTATTATGTGGACAAAGAGAGAATGTTAATAACGAACAATTGATATGAAGAATAACAATTTATAAGATGGACAATAAAATAATTGAGGGTGGAAAAGAAAAAAAAAAGATCAAAATATGATACACTGGATTATCAATCAAATTTTTTAGATGATACACTGTAAAAAGTAATAAGCCGGTGAAGCAATATGTTCCTATCGTTTGCTTCCCCCTCTCATCACGTGCCTATAAATAAGTAATGCAATCGGAATCCCAAAGCCGTATTCAACGAGGACTACACCCTAAGAAGAAGCAAACAATCAATGTCTTCCCACTACTTCATGTATCACCATTATTACCTCAATCAATCTCTTCCCTCTCTCCCTTCTTCAACTCACCCTGTGTTATTTTCTTCTTCCATTGGTCTTCCCATCCATCATAAAAAGAGCTTTCATGGTAATCATATCTAAGCTTTTAACCCAGAAATTAAACCCTTACTAGTTCTCTATATATACATTCACATTTTAATATTCTCTTCTGAAAGAAGTTTAATGTTGCTTATGCTCTCATACTTAACAGGCGTTTCCCGGTTGAAGGCTGAAGTCGCTTTTAGGCCAAAATGCGGCGGCAACAGCATATCCAAGCAAATTACAGATGGTGGAAACAACTTATATTCTTGGCTAGCTCCTTAATTAGTGTATTTGTAAACTGCCATCTGCCAGTGATAATATTTTAGAATAGAATTTCTGAAACAAATTACTTGTTTTGCCAAAACTAACTGCAGGAATTTCAGAAGAGAGAGGCGGTGCTTTGAAGGAAGATCAAAAAGCAGCTTTGGAGGTGGTTTATATCTTTTTTATTTTAATACTTCTATATCATATACTTGCTCTGTTTAATTTCTATGAAGTATTTCTCTCTCCTCATATAGAACCATCTTAACTGCACTACATAGATTCAATATGGAAGTTAAAATTAATTTGACTACTTTGATTTCGCAAAAAATCACATTTTTTCAAAACTATAACTATTTAATATCTTTTTTTCTCTTTGGAATGTATTAAATAAGAGTATATTTTTTACAAATGTATAATAAATAATTTCTCGTATATTATAAAGAATTCTATATTTATGATAAAGACAAAATGTCCTACTCTTTTTGTCCTATTTTATTTGTTGTTTTAAAATTTTTTACACAAACTAATAAAACTATTAAATGAACTAGATTATAGAAAAATTTAATAGTATTTTGTCAAAAGATTCTTGAATTAAATACTAAATACTTACATTTCACCTACCATTATTTTTAATGAAGAGTAAAACAGTAAAAAAATAATTAATATTTCATTTGTAATGTAAAATGACAGATAAATTGAGATATTTAAAATTTTCTAAAACGATATATAAAATAGGATAGAGGAAGTGTATTAATAGTGAATTTGATTATGCATGGCAGTATTAAGTTGGGGTGTATTTTTGAAAAAAAAAATTAATTTAAGACACATTTAAGAGGATTAAATGTTTTTCTTTGTTTGTGTAAGTTATTTGTTCATTACCCGGAGGGAATAATAGTTTAGAAACAAAATAAAAATCCTAAAATAATTTGTGCTCTGTTAAAGGCGTATGTAACAAAAGATGAGATCATAAAGAGAGTGGAAGCCATCAAGCTGACGTTGGAGTGTGAAGAAGGAGAGGAGAGCATATCAGTGTCAGCTTATAACACAGCATGGGTAGCTCTGGTGGAAAATGTGAACGGAGATGGTTCCCCTCAGTTCCCTTCTTGCCTTCGATGGATATTCCACAATCAACTTCCAGATGGTTCATGGGGTGATGCTCAATTCTTTGCGATCGATGATAGGCTGCTTTCCACTTTGGCTTGTGTTATTGCTTTAAGACGTTGGAATTTTCATCCACAAAAGGCTGAAAAAGGTAACCACATTTTTTACGATATTCAAAGTGGTTACGATCATGATTATGCTTAATTTCGAAATGATATGATATTTGATTGCATGCATATATATATATATATAGAAAGAGAGATCGTTTTTGTTAATTTGTATTCAGATCTTGTTCACTGAGAATGGAAACATGTACATATAGGGCTTAAATTCTTCAAAGAGAATATAAACAAGCTGGAAACGGAGATCGACAGAGAGCACATGCCAAGTGGGTTTGAAATTATTCTTCCATCACTTCTACAATTGGCAAAATCTCTAAACATCGATGTGCCGGAGCCTGAGGACTCCCTTGCCCTAAAAGGATTATTTGCAAGGAGAGACAAGAAGCTCAAAAGGTGTGACATTCGTCAAAAACTATTCTACGTACATTGCAAAATTAATTCACATGTATAAAGTTGTTTTTAGACATATTTCCATCTGATTCTCAACATATCTATCTGATATTAATTTTTAAGAACGAAATCCACCTGAAGCATATGGTATTTGAATATTATTATTATTGTTATATTTATTTTTTTATCTGACAGAATTCCAATGGAGATGTTGCATAGTGTGCCCTCAACATTGTTGTTCAGCTTGGAATCAATTCCAGAGCCGCAATGGGAAAAGCTTATGAAACTACAGAACATAGATGGCTCTTTCTTGTGCTGCCCATCTTCCACTGCCTTTGCCTTCCTGCACACCAAGGATGAAAATTGCCTCAACTACTTAAACAATGTGGTCCAGAAATTCAATGGCGGAGGTAATCGATCACAAGTTTACAAAGTGTTGTTTTCATAGAATCAATTGCCAACAATAGCATTAAATTAAAATGATTATTTTTCATAACCACACTATTGAGTTATTATTTATCTTTGGATTAATTTCTGAAATTTCAGTTCCAGAATTTTATCCCTTGGATTTTTTCGAACCATTATGGATTGTTGATCGATTGGAGCGGTTAGGAATTTCAAGATATTTTCAACCAAAGATACAAGAGATCATAAATGATGTTCACAGGTCAATTTCTCTTCTTTTTATTATATTGATCTTTAGTTAATTCATTCCTTGCCAAGCACGTCTCCCCTAATCTACAAGAAGCTTCTTTATCAATGGTACCAAAAAAAAAAAAGCTTCTTTATCAGAAATAAATTGTTGTTATTTGCACTAAAATAAAGGTAAAAGCCTTTCAACAAATAAATGTCATTAAATCTTTCAGAGACCAACATGATAGTTTTCAATTTTTTTAATTATGCATGTAATTCGATATATATATATTTCAAATACTGATAATAGAATTTGAAACAAGAGTAACATTGACATCAAAATTTCAGGAATTGGAATGAGAAAGGGATCGGGTGGACAAGATATACAAGCTTGCCAGACCTGGACGATACATCAATGGGCTTCAGACTACTAAGATTAAACGGCTATGGTGTTTCGGCCAGTAAGTTGACTTGCCAATATTGATTAATAGTTAATTACTCTGACAAATCTAATGCTACATATACAGCTTAATTGATTGGAGAGGAAAAAAACTAAAGAAAAAGAAAGATCTCATTAACGAAATTGATGATTTTCTTTACTGGGCAGATGTATTCAAAAATTTTGAAAAAGATGGTGAGTTTTTGTGCTACCCTAGGCAATCAGCTCACGGAACGTCGGACACATTTAATTTGTACAGAGCTTGTCAACTTCAATTCCCTGGAGAAAAGATTCTTGAAGACGCCAATCACTTCACCACCAACCTATTAACTGAGAAACGAGCTACTAACCAAGTTTTAGATAAATGGATCATTCCCAAGGACTTACTTGGCGAGGATATATTTTTATCCTAATTAGTTATTAATATACCATACATATATTTAAGTTGAAGTTCACCAAATAAGCAACTAGTCAAGAGGTTAGTGTAAAGAAGATTACCCATACATACATGTGCAATTACTACAATTTGTATTTGCATTTTCTATCAAAAAGAAATACTATAAATATATTTGAAACCGTACTGAGAAAAATAAGCAAAAATGACAGGTGAGTTATGCGTTAGATTTCCCATGGTATGCGAGCTTACCTCGAATAGAGACTCGATTCTACTTAGAACAATATGGTGGTGCAGATGACGTCTGGATTTCCAAGACGTATTACAGGTAATTTTCGTTTAAAATATTTCATAAAATTCTTCCATGCATTTGAAGTTATTATGAATCCTCAATATTAAATAAAAATAAATACATGTGATGTGTAATCAAGAAATAAAAACTGAATAGGAAGAAATTAAAATAAATAGTCTCGTAGATGTTTCCACTCTTTTTTGTATAATTTTTTTCCTAAATACTTAGATTGGGCTATTACTATGGATGAACTAAATATAATAAATGCTTCTTTTAATTTAAAATATAAGTCTTCTTTTAGAATCTTTTTCTACTTCAAAATATAAGTCTTATTTAGCGAAAGTTAAAAATATTAATTATTTTTTTTAATTTACCCTTATTTTTAATTAACTTATGAGAGAGAAAATTTTCTTGAAAATTATCTTTATTAAGGGTAATGTTAGAAAATAATGTAAGTTTTCTTACAAATTTAATTACTTTAACTCATTTTCTTGATTTGTATGTAATTAATCAAATATGATATATTTTGTACGGGAGAGAGTATATAGTTATTCATGTTTTAAGATTGGAAGGCAAGTTTTATTTTGAAATTAGTATTCTAAGGCTTTTCTTCTCCCAGGCTGCTCAAGGTGAACAACAATACCAATCTTGAACTTGGGAAATTAGACTATAACATGTGCCAAGCCTTACATAGTACAGAATGGAAAGAGATCGAACAGTAAGAAAAAAAATCTTATTATTTGTCTCTTTCTCGACGTCTTATTGGTTAAGGGACTTTTTGGTTAAGATATGTCAGAATATGCGTGCAAATACTAATGTTATTAAATATTTCTACATAGATGGCACTCAAAATGTGGACTGAAAGAGTTAGAACTGAGCGGAGAAAGGCTTCTTTTGCATTATTTCCTAGCAGCAGCTAGCATATTTGAACCCGAGAGATCCAAAGAACGACTTGCATGGGTTAAAACTTCTGTCCTGATTGAGGCTGTTAAGTCCAATTATCATGATCAACAACAAAGGAAAGCCTTCGTGCATGAATTCAATTACCATAGTACCTCCATAAATGGACGGTAAATATTATAACTCAACCATTCTGATCATATCCTCCTAGATATCTCGTTAATGTATACGTTGCAGATGGCTTAACAAAAGCAAGAGCAGGGAGGGACTTTTGGGGATCTTATTAGAAACTTTGCGTTATATCTCCCAGAGCACACCAACTGCTACTTTCAACGTTCTTCAAAATATAGTAAGTGTATCTTACAATTCACTAAACTATATTAATGAATCTTGCATCTTTTCCCAAATTAAAACTATATCCAATAATTTCACATGTGGTTCAATGCATGACTACAGTGGAAAAACTGGCTATTGGGGCCACAAAGGGAAGGAGATGAATGGGAAGGAGAAGCGGAGGTGTTGGTGAAAATGATAAATTTAAATGGTGGCTATGAACTTTCCCAAGATTTAGAACTCAATCCTCAGCACCAGAGACTCATCCAGCTCTCTAATCAACTCTGCCATCAACTAACTTCTCTCCAAAAGAACAAGGTAATTAATATTGACTTGGCAATTAGTCACTAGGTAAAACTATGATTTCTCTTTTTGGAAATTTCACCCTTGAGAATTGCTAATGGAAGGTACGTACGATCTTCTACATTTAGGCTTATCAGGAAGGCAATGGTAATGGAAGCTACAATAAAAACAAAACTGGCATCTCAAACCCAGAAATAGCCTTGAAGATGCAAGAGTTGGTGCAGTTGGTGCTGTCTTCAAATGACATAGACTTCAACATAAAGAAGACGTTCCTCACAGTGACAAAGGCTTTTTACCATGCAGCCTACTGCGATCCAACCACTATCAACTCTCATATTAACAAAGTCCTTTTCGAGAGAGTCATGTAGCTTCTACAAGTTGTTAAAGCCTCCAACAGTTCTTTTAAATAATCTTAATAATGTAATTTTTAATTAGTTGTGTCCCCGTTTGAGGTTTAATGGGAAAGACATATATTTGGAATATACTATCTCAGTTTCATTAAGATGAAAAGGCAAAATTGTGTTAAATGTTGGTTTCAATAGCATAACTTCATTACTGCTACCTAAAGCTAGGAAGAACGCATTTATGTGTATCTCTAGTGGCTAGAAGATTCAGTATGCAATATGATGTCGGGTAATCATCTGAATGAGTTAGTACAATAGGTATTGAATATTGATTATACAATGATTATCGTACAAAATGTTCATATTTGTTTGGATGGGGTTGTCTCCTACCATCCTTCCAGGAAAATTAATTTTTATTTAAAAATTATAAATGATAAAATTTATCTGCCAAAAATTATATAATTATGTATTTGTGTAATATTATCTCATTCTATTTTTTTACTCATGTTGTATAATCATATGACTGTAAATATACTATTTTTATTGTGTAATATTTAAAGTGAATAAAAATTAAAAATAATATAATTTTATAGTTGTATAATTGTAATTTTTTATTTTTAAACTTAAATATTAAAAAAATTGAAGGGGCATGAGGGAGGCCTGTTTTAGCAGGAGAGGCCCTCCCCCCTATATGTTTAGTCTTATTTGTACGATCATACAAGAATGTGCATAGTACGAGTGCATCACTAGTTAAGAATTGAAAATAGAGCAAACACAATTTGCAGTAACATGACTATTGATGTGCGTCGAGATGCCTAGTTCAATTGAAGTCAATGCGCATGGACCATCCATCTTAATTAATTAGTGTATCTTGGTCAGGTCACGATCTACATGTTCATCCTCTTATATTATTCCAAATGACTACTATGATTAACTAAGCACGGCCAATTGCTCATTCAGTTAAGCATGTAAATATGATTATACTAGCAATTAATCAACAAGCCATTACATATAACATCACTAATCATAAATACAACAGATAAAGTGAATATAAATGATGTTAGTGGGAGATCTTCTCCTCATTCGGGGCCTGATGTGACATCCGAGCACTGATGAGGGCGGGGAGTGATCACCGGTGTAAGAAAAAGGGGGTGAGATAGAGTGATAAGGCACGGACAAGGAGCGGCTCCTAGTAGACTTCTAAACGGGAGGGGCATATGAATGAATCGAATACATACCGGAATGAGAGGGATCTAGAGATTATATAGGTATGGGACTATACGGTTAAATGAAAGCTTAAAGGAATTAATAGGTACTACCTATATCAACAAGGTGTACCTACCTTTTCAGTAGCTTATCCCTTAAGAACTCCTTAATTAAGCGCGTTTGACTTGGAGCAATTCTGGGATGGGTAACCTCCTGGGAAGGAGTTGTGTGAGTGAGGACAAAGTACACTGAAAAGGCTTATGTTGGTCTATAGGGACAGTCACGAATCCCAAAAAAGCGACCGAATGTTACACCTGACATGACTCGAACTAGATTAGTTAGAGTTCAAAATAGTTATCGAATACTAGTAGATAGCATTGAAAAAAAAAACGTTAGTTGGAAATACTTAATAAAACAAGAAATCTTGAAAGGTTGTTGGGCGATTACATTTTTAGTTGTTAGTTGTAATCATCTTTTATTGTAAAGCTTGATTACATTGTTTTTTTTTTTTCCCGAAGGAAGCTTGATTACATTAAAACTTGCAATCATCTTTATGCATAAAACATCTAACAAATCCTGTAACACCCCTCATGATTTTGTTTTGGTATTGTGTGTAGAACCGGAGGAAAATAGGATGGAGGAAGGTTCAAGTAGAGTTTGAAAGAGTTTCATGCCACGACGAGAAGCAGGGCCGCTGTGGCAAGAAGAGCTCTATAATGAGGTTTCCGGTTGGAAGCACCGTTGCCTCAGTGAACTCAATTGGAGCCGTAGCGAGAATCAAGATTTTTGTTTAAATTTAGATCATTTCAGTTGGACGGACTAAGAAGAAAATGGAGGGAGCGATGACAGTGCTCTGCTAGGGTTTCAACATTTCAACCATTGGGAGTGTTTTCTGGCATCCAAGACCTTGGATTCAAGTTGGTATGTGATTTCTACTGCTCCCTCTTTATTTTCTTCGGTTGAACTTGGGGTTTTTCGATTGTTTGTTGAGATTTCCAATTTGAGCCGAAATCCACTGATTGAAATTGATGAAATGGGATTAAGGAAGTGTGTTTCAATGTTCTTGTTGCTTGGATGTGAGTTTTGAAGGGTTTATACATGATTTGAGCTTAACCCTAGGTTGTTTTTGGTTTGGGCTTTTGGGAATCCGAAGTATATGCAGTTCAGTAGTATTTGAATGGTCCCTAAGAGCTTATTGATGCATGAAAGGGGTATTGGAACCTTGGGTTAGGCTAAAGTAGTTGAATTATGATGTTTGGTTTATTGGTATATGGGTTAATTGAAAAATTGTGGTATTATGAAAGTTGTTTGGTAGCCTGAGAGGGGTTCAAGCGTGTTGGACAACTTGAGAAGTTCATGGAATCCGCGTGTGTGATCTTAAGAACTTGAGGTAACCAGGTGTTTGTTTGTATTGTATTGTATTGTTTATATTGTATGATAGTTTATATATTTGTGTATATATGCATGTTTCTTTCATACCATGATATTGATGTACTTTTGTGTACTGTTTTCTACATATCGTGGTATACACACAGCTAGATGATGATTATGATGATGATTAGAGATGATGATATGACGTGACATGACATGATGCATGCATGACATTATGACATGATGATGATGATTATATGATGATACATGAGCATCACCACATGACATCATGGGATTGTGATATATGGTGGATTGGGTGGTGATGATGATATGATATATGATGATATATGTTAGGGAGGATAATGATGAAATATATATGTTAGGGAGGATAAGGATGGGATCCCTGTGGCTAAATCGCTTCCTATGGCCAGGAGGGGAAAAGGGCACAATGGATTGCACCTTCCTTAATTTGCTGCTAATTCGTGGTGGGAAAGGGGAAGGAGAGCCACGGTTCGAGCATTAGTGTTACCTTTGGCTAGGTGTACTAATGGGAGGTGAGCTTGGTGATGTCCTGAAATCAATCTTCACCGACTGTTGGAAGGGAATTACCTATATGAAATGTCGTGTTATGACGACAATGTAATATTTGGCCGCTTCTTTGGGATTGACGACTGTTCCCACAAACCAACACAAGCCCTTTCAGTGTGCTTTATCCTCACTCACACACCTCCTTCCCAGGAGGTCACCCATCCCACAATTGCTCCAAGTCAAGCATGCTTAACTGAAGAGTTCTTAAGGGATAGACTACTGAAAAGGTAGGTGCACCTTATTGGTATATGCAGTATCTATCAATTTCTTTAAGCTATCCTTAACCGTATAGTCCCATACCTATATAGTCTCTGGATCCCTCTTGTTCCAGTATGCATTCGATTCATTCATATGCCCCTCCCACTTAGAAGCCTGCTAAGAGCCGCTCCTTGTCCGTGCCTTATCACTTTTATCTCACACCCTCTTTCTTGAACCGGCGATCACTCCCTGCCCTTATCAGCGCCCGGATGTCACAAACAGCCCGTTGTTCTAGTTGTGTATGAGGGAGACATGCATTCTATTCATTTCATATTGCATTCGTGGATTGTATGAGTTATATGTATATATATGTGTGTGCCCGGTTACTGAGACATTGTCTCACATCCCTCTCCCATGAACTAACCTTTTAGGTGACGGTTCTGGCACTAGTCCAGAGAAGACGTGTAAGTAGCACCGGACATGGGAATACTAGGTCCATGTAGTATATATGTAATTTGGATAATGTATCTTGTGCCAAGTAAGATATAAGGTTTGGTAATGAATGTATGACATGGATAAGAATGGTTATAGATGGATGTTGTATGTATGGTTATGTATGTGAAGTTGTGTTGTATGTAATGTGTATGGTGTATTATGGTGTTTACATGGTTTTGGATGTTGGGAAGTCAGTATGGTGGTGTTTGTGAGCCCAGAGTGGATTTGGGCCTTGTTGGTATGTTTTAGGGCATGTAGCCCATTTTGTCAAGTTGGGGTTCAAGGGGGTTAAATCTTAGAGGAGTGGTTCCTTTGAGGTAAAACCTCTTTGGACAAGTTGATTTGGGGGTTTTGGACTTGTATGAATGGTCTTTGAGTGACCATTTGCCTTTGGGGGTAATTGGAGGTTGTTAGTAGTGAGTTTTGGTCAAAAAGTGGCCAAAATGGTATTAGGGGTCTAGAATCTCCATACAGAGTTGGATTGAGGTGAAATGGTATCTGTGGATAGATTGGGACTAGATTAACTTGTATGAGTTAGAATTAAGTCAATCGAAGGTCAAAGCGTAAAGTTATACACGTCAGAAGTTCGCCCTGGTGGATGAAGTTTACTGGTATAGAAAACCAGCATGGGGAGCCGTGGTACCAAGAAGAAGACCACGGTGCCATGAAGTCCAGTAATGTGGAGAGACAGGGGAGGTCTAGAGCAGCGGTGGTACTGTAGCGGCTGCAGGCCCAGCCCAGATTTTGATGTTGTTTGTTTCATTTTCGCTGTTTTGGAAGTTTTGGGATGTTGTTTTAAGATATTTAGGTTGCGTTTGGTTTGATTTTGAAGTTTATGGTCAAGTTTAGAGGTGTTTGGAGGTAGGGTATTACATTTTTGGTATCAGAGCAATGGTTTTGGGCCATTATTTCTGCTTGAAGTGCTATTTGGCATAATTTTAAATACATAAACTATATTCCCACTGCAATGCTAGTCCAGAACCATATAATTGAATGTGTTGTTGCTAATGTGTAGGAAGTATGTCTCGTAGAGAAAGATCAAGTAACAGTGATCTTATGAGGTAGATGCATGAGATATTGGCTGGCTTCAGTAATCAAGTAAATACTCAGGGGGAGACATTGAATAGTTTGCAAGAGCAGATGAATAGGCAGGAACAGGGTGATGTGAATAAAGAGGCAGGCATGTTTGTTGACTTGAATGCAGGAAAGGATGAGAATGAGAATGTGGTAGAGCCTAAGAGAACCCCAAGAGTTGGATTGAGGGGTATCTCTTCACAGTTAAAGGACTTTCGGAAGTTCAATCCCACGGCTTTTGAAGGTACCATGGATGTTTCACAGGCTAAAGATTAGATAGAACAATTGGAGGACATCTTCAGTGTGATAGATTGCACCTCAAAGCCAAGGGTACAACTGGCGGTATTTAAGCTTGAGAAGAAGGCTAATCATTGGTGGAGAAGTGTTCTCCCGAGTATTGAAGTGATGAATCCTCCTATGAATTGGGATCAGTTTAAAGAACGGTTCTTTGCACACTACATCCCTCTGGCCCTAATGATGCAAAAGAAGGTCGAGTTCCTAGCTTTTTAGTAAGGGAATCTGTCAGTAGACGACTACATTGATCAATTTCTTTTCTTAGCCAAGTATTCCACTTATCTGAATAATTACCTTAATGATAGGTAGTTGGCTTAGAGATTATTTGAGGGAGCCCATCCAGAGATTAAAGAGCGGCTATCAGCAGTGGAGTTTATGTCTTTTGAGGACTTATGTGCGAAGATACGTGCCCTATACAGACGGATGAAGGAGGTCAGGGAGCATAGAAGGAATTCCATGATTCAGGCCTTTTCTCGCCTAGGATCTACAGGAGGAATCAGTAAAGCTAGTGGTTCAGGTAGTGGTAGCAGCAGTGGCAGTACATGTTCTAGTGGAGGAAGAGGTCACCATAATAGAGGCCGCCATGGTAGAGGTAGAGACAGGTTTGGTCAGGATCAGTTCAACAGAGGTTAGTTTGGCAGAGGACCCTTTTATCAAGGGGGCTTTGACCAAGGGAGTTCCCATTAGAGTCAGTATACAGGGGGAGATTCAGCCCCATCCTAGTATGAGTCAGGTAGTGCATCAAATCCATATACAAAATATGAGTTGAGCCATGGTAACCATCCGTACTTGATTTGTTATAATTGTGGGAGACCGGGTCATATGTCAAGAAATTGTCAAGAGCCAAGGCGTGATGATGCATTGAGGAGGCCCATGATGCCCGAATGAGTCTTTGCCATCACTTGACAAGAAGCGGATGCAGCGCTTAATCTGATTAGAGGTAAACTTAAACTCAATGATTACTCTATTCATGCTTTATTTGACTTAGGTGCATCACATTCCTTCATTTCTTTTGATTGTGCTCGGAGATTGGGTATTATGGCAATAGAGTTACCTTTTGAGTTGTTGGTATCCATACTTACGAGAGTTTCATTAAGAACTGCTCAAGCTTATCTGAATTGTGTGGTTCATTTTGAATATCGAAGCACAACCCTGGATCTAATCTATTTACCATTGCAAGAGATTGATGTGATAATTGGGATGGATTGGTTAGAGGAAAATAATGCCATTCTAGACTATACTCGGAAGACTATGTCTTTACATATGAATATCCCTAGTGTTGAAGTGGATGAGAATATTTATTTGTCTATTGCTCAAACTGATAGGTATCTGAAGAAAGATTGTCAAGGGTTTCTGGTTTTCTTCCCTATTAACGTGGATATGGAAGGAGGCGTCAAAAGATACCCAGTTGTGAATGAATACCTTGATGTGTTTCTGGAGGAGATTACTAGTTTGCCACCACTACGAGAATTTGAGTTTTCCATTGATTAGGTGCTCTTGACAAGTCCTAGTTTTAAGGCTCCATATCGAATGGCACCATCTAAGTTAAAAGATCTCAAGAAGCAGATTGAGGATTTGTTAAAAATGGGTTTCATCAGACCAAGTGACTCGCCTTGGGGAGCTCTAGTGTTGTTTGTCAAGAAGAAGGATGGTAGCCTCAAGTTATGCATTGATTACAAGCAGCTAATCGAGTGATGATCAAGAATAAATATCCTTTGCCTAGGATTGAAGACTTGATTGATCAGTTGGCAAGTGCCTCTGTTTTCTCTAAAATCAGTTTAAGGTGAGGACACCATCAATTGCGAGTGCATGCTGAAGATGTGCCTAAAATGGCATTTTGAACTTGGTATGGTCATTATGAGTTTCATGTGATGCCATTCAGGTTGACCAATGCCCCAGCAATTTTCATGGATTATATGAACAGGGTGTTTCAGCCATATTTAGATAAAATTGTGATAGTGTTTATTGATGACATTCTGATCTACCCCAAGAGTGAGGAACAGTATGTGGTCCATCTTCAGATTGTGTTACAAGTATTACGGGATCACCAATTGGATGCTAAACCCAGTAAATGCGAGTTTTGCCTATAGGAGGTGAAATTTCTGGGTCATGTGATTTCTGCAGAAGGAGTGGCAGTAGACCCTAGTAAGGTTGAAGTAGTGTTGAATAGGGAGAGACTGTGATTGGTGATTGAAATTAAGAGTTTTCTAGCTTTGGCTGGATACTACTGAAGGTTAATTAAAGGATTCTCTCAGCTTGTTATGCCATTAACTAGACTCATCAGTAATGATCAATCTTTAATTTGGGATGACAGGTGTGAGAGAGCATTCCAAGAGCTGAAGGTATGTTTGATGTCCACCCCAGTGCTCATTATCCCTAACCCATCAGAGTCATTCACAGTTTACACAGATACCTCTAAAAAGGGTCTAGGGTGTGTTTTGATGCAGTAAGATAGAGTTCTGGCGTATGGTTCAAAGCTGTAACATCTTACTTTTAGACTTATTTCCCATGAATTAGACTCATTTTAAGTTTGATTATACTTGATCCTAAGTTTGAATTACAAAAGAATGAAAATCAGAATTCCCAAAATTTTAGGTTACTGTTCATATAGTAGTTTCCACTTTGCCGACTGAACTTTGAAAATTCAAAACTAATTTTAGAAAAATAATTTCATGGTGATTCAAGCTTCTAAAAATAGATAAAAATCTTATATACATGGAAAAAATATAAAACAGAGAATTCTCTTGACCAATTTATATAGTTTATTTCTCAAACATTTACTATATATTTGGTCATTTTCTCTTTCCCAGGATTTTGACCTTATATTTAAAAATTTATATCTCATTATATCCTAATCCAATTTATGAGTTCCTTATGTCATTGGAAAGCGCTATAAGTCTAGTTTTGAGAAATATTTTTTTGTACATTTATTCAACTTGTACAAGGCATAACATTAAATTAACTATTATGGGTTAGAACACTACCTCTATTGGAACAATTTTAGGAGAAATTACATAACTCCTTCTTTATAGCTCCAAATGGTTTCAAACCAGTGGCATTCATTTTATAATACTTGGAGCTTTCCATAAATGCAAATTAATAAATTTTTGGAAATATGCATGATTTTATAGTGGCTTTTGAAAAATCCAGCGTTCGTGGTGTAAGTTCCAGTTTTTTCCAGCATTATCCAGTTCTGAATCCTAATTTCAAAAATTCATTATCATTCATACATTTATCCAATTTAGATGCTCTATAGCTCTATGAAAAGCTTGTTCTGTCTAGTTTAAGAGCATGTATAACACTTTTATAGTATACTCTGTTTCAAATAGAGTTCCCTATTCAAATCAATACTAATCATCTTGTTCATAATTATCCCATAACTCATATAATAAATTTTATAAACCTCATGCATCAACATTTATTATTCCAAATCCACACATAACATCATAATAGGACTTTAAGGAACATAATTATATATACTCATAGAATTCCATCTCATACATGCATGATACATATTTTCTCAATTTAACATTATAACTTACAAAATCAAGTAATTCTCCATTGTCTTTTTCATTTCCCTTGCATTTATTTGAATACTTCCATGTCCTTGCCCTAACATAGTTAATATTTGGAAAGGAATGAGATTCAAAGAATCTCAGTAGTTACACCCAATTATGCATTCCCATCATCATATCATTTCATAAAATCATCAATGAAAATCATAACTTTATATTATGCCATACAATTCTATAAAAATTTTGGCATGGTAACACTCTGTAAAATGGACATCCTATGGTCATAAAACCCTTCAAACATTCAGCCAACAATGAAAATATATAATAAAGCATTCAAACAACTATATGGCATAGTCATATTATCATGTAAACAAAGTATGACAATATAAAGCATAATAGGGAAAATAACTACCTTCTTGCTTTCCAATGATCTCCAAATTTTGTGAACACTTCCATTGATCTTAAAACACTTCTTAGAACCCTATTACATCATAAAACAAGGTCTTTATCCATTGATTACATAACTCCCTTCACAAAGTCTCATACTGGAATCTTAAATTTCCAACTTGATTACTACTTGGCTTTTTTTGTACAACATAATTGTTCTAACCTATTTTGAACACAAGGAATCTATTTTTGGGATCAAAATCATGAATTTTCCTTTCCTTTTCAAACCCTAAATAGGTAGAAAATTTCAGAAATTTGTAGAAAAATATCTACCCGATTAATTTGCAATCTAATGGCATAATCTTAATTCTTGAAGCCTGTACATTACTTTTCATGGAGTAATTTCTTCATGGCTTCTTTTTTTCTCTCTACTCTCTCTCTAGGAAGAAAATTTCAGAGGGAAAATAGAGAGAAATAGTCCATGAAAACTATCACAAACACATGAGAACACCATAAAAGCTTACGTTGCAACATATATCTTAATCTCATGCCTTCAAGTGCTTCCTTCCTTCTTCATACCTAGGTCTCTTCTTTTCTATTTCTTCCTGCTGTCTCACGTCCCAGATGGAGAAGATGAAGTGATCACAATGACTTAACCAAGGTGTTAAAAGAGAGATATCTAATGGCCAATTAATCATGGTTAATTATATTAACCAAAGCTACTTTATGTAATAAAGCTTTTTAAGCAATTCCATTTGTGTCCCATCAGCACATTCAGATGTGTATACCCTCATTTTTGGCCAAAAATTGCTTCATAAAGTTTAATGGACTAAAATACCCTTTACCGATTAAATTTACCCGTACCGATTGAGTATTTTTACTAAAATTGTCATTAAATTGGTACAGAATTATTCAACAATTACTTTTGATCCAACATTATTATCTAAACCCAAAATATATTTTATTAAGGTCCAATAATTTCTCTTGAATTAATATTACCTCTTTCTGAAGTCCAAATTGACTTTTATCGAGTAAAATATTAATGTTGAATCCTAATCACTCAATAAATATTATTTTGACATTAATAAATTTCATACTATATTTCATTGGGTCTAACTCATTGAGAGCTTCATTTTGACTATAATTTTTCATATTTACAAAAATGCTCTTGACCCGGAGCTAATTTATAATTCTTGAAACTTTTGAGTCATTTTTCGTACTTTTCCCCAAGGACTAATTTGCAATAAAATTTCTTCTTTTGGGGACTAAATTGCAATGTATTTTTATTTCTGTGGGCAAAATTATGATTTTGTCATTTTCTGGTCTAACCTGGAAAAATGACCGATTTGCCTTTTTCGTTTCTTTCTGTCACTTGGTTTTAGCTGCTTCTTTGTATATTGTATGCTATCAACATTTTTCCCTTGGGGTTAAAATAAAATTTTCACATTTTATTTCCTTACCAGGGAAATGACCATTTTGCCCTTAAACCGGATCAAAATATAATTATTCATTCTTTTGAGTACTTTCTTGTAATTTTACCCAAAGACCAATTTTTTATTATTTCTTTTTTCCTATTCACATTAACTTCAAATTGATCTGTCTCTTAACCTAGACCTCCCGGGAACACAATACTTATACCGTTACGCTTAACTTGGAGCGGGCTTTCATTCAAGTGGTATATTGCATATTTTCCGAAATAAGTTCTGAAATTAATTTTTGCTAAGAACCTTGTGAAAAATTAATTCCAATTAAGAATGAAACATAGCTTCTTTTGAAAATTAGATGAGAAATTAATTCCTTCTAAAACCCAATTATATATAGCATTTTCATCTCACTTCGTTTCTCATTTTTTTATTCATTTTATAACATCTCATAAAAATAATGATGTTACATTTTTCCCTCTTTAATTAAAATTTCATCCTCAAAATTTTGTTGAATTCTTACACATTACTTTCTCCTTCTTATCATTTCCCAGTTTTCAGACTATCCCTTAGTAGAGGAATACTTTTCATAGTGGGAAAATATCAAGGACATCATATATCTATTTTATGGTAGGCATACTGGAAGCTTTCCATAAAACATTTTAATTCTTACTCTTACAATTCCCTTTATCTTAGGGCATTGATAACTTTTACATAACATACTTATTCGTACTGTCATGATATTTCCTCATATTTTTCACGCTATAATTTTTCTATCGGCATCTGACATCTTTCTTTTCTTTATCTTTCCGAATTTTAAAACTAATCATGTGAATAACTTTTCTGCCAAAGCATAAATTTACTGCATTAGCTTTGGTTGAATGGCACTTACAAAACCATTCGTGTCTTCTCTTTACTTCATAATCTTTTCATAACATTTGACTAATTATTCATATAATAATCTTTCTATTGAGGCATAAGCTCATCTCATTAGCTCTGCCTAGATGATACTTCCAGGTCATCTTAACCTTTTTTTTTTCCATTCTACTTTCTATAACTTAAGTTTAACTTTTCTTTTTATTTCATTATCACTTGAGGTTACTGTCGTCTTGGTAAATTTATGGTGGTACTATAGGCATAATAGCTTGTACTAACTCTGTATCTTGAGAGTATTCATTTCCGCTGTTATAAGTGGGAATATATTTTCATAAAATTTTTATCATTTAAATCATAGGCTACTACCTCAACTCAACCCTGATACGTTACTCATACCTTGATCCATTCTTACTTTTCATTATTATAGACCTTCTAGGTCATCATTGGATCAGGAACATTTAACATAGGGGAGGAGGTCTAGCCTCTTTAATTCATAAAAATTCATTTTGTAATTCCTTTCCCACAACTTTTTTTCTAATTAAGCGGTAAGACAATCTGAAAGAAATTTTTATAACTCCTTGTTGAACTTATAAAAAATTTCATTTCGTTCTAGGGTTCGATCTCTCCTATCTCATAACATTACTTGCTTTGCTAGGATCTACTGCGATCCTTATGGGAGATTCTATAATCTACTAACCATACTTTTTTGGAGCCTAATTCCCATTTACTAAGTTCAATAAGTCTTTGTTTTTGCAACATTTAAAAAATTCTCAATTATCTTTCATGCTCTTCCAAAGATTTGGAGTTATTTAAGCATCATCATTACCTGAGACCACCATATATTGTTCATACTTCTATTCATATTGTAACAGGTGCCTTGGTAAGACTCATAGTGTGCACATTAAACTATTTGCACATCTTACCCGTCATACTTCTTACATCTTTATTGCTTCCTAATAGGTCACCCATCCTAGAATTTCTCCCTCTTAAGCAACCTTAACTGTAGGACGCTAAGGGGTTTTGCTTTACTCATCCCTCTATTAGACTTAGAGAATTTAGTAAGAGGCTTTCACCTAAGCCATAACTCATTGTGGGACCTCTAGATAGCTTACTACTTTATTTCCACAGCATTCAATTCTTCTTTTAACATCTAACGAAACATCTTATAATGATAGTTCTGTATCATTTTCTTTTTTGTCTATTATTCATACTTATATTGCTTCCTTTTACTTTAACTTTTATCAGTTTAGAGCTTTGATTCACCACTATACATTTGCATATAAACATACCTCCAAACCCTGTACTTTGCTTTTCTTACCAGAGCTTTCGAATTCTTTTGGCTTCCTGTGGGTTGGAGTCTGACAGACATTAAGGTAGTGGTTACTGACTTTTTGCTCTTTAACATTTTGTTCATATTTATAACCTCTTTAACTTAGCCAAAGTTAATCAGTGATGTGGCAATTTCAGGGAAACTTCTTAACCCTTCAATAGCCTTTTACTAGCTCAATTTAAATCTAATTCTTAGCCTCTCACTATTCTTACTCATTTGGGCATCACCCCAGGAGCTATCTCTCCTCTACCTCACCTTGGTGACTTTCATCATATAGAGGATTTCATCTTTCTTGACTCAATTGGCCTTCTTCTCGAGAGCTTGCTCAATTGGCCTTCTACCCAAGAGCAACCTCTCTTTATTCTCACCCTGGCAACTGATAGAGAATTTCTCTCATTGTGAGATCTTCCAGCTAAGTACTTTCTTTATACCTATATTTTATACTAAGTTCAACAATTAACTATCTCTAGGTTTCATAGTTCCCTAACTAGTTATCACTAAACCCTTAGGCTTATACTTGTACTTTAGATTCATACCTCATGTCTTAAACATCATAAATACATTGCAAAATTTCTTCTACGGAGACATTGATTTTTTTTTTGCCAATTTTTCTCCTTTGAATCATACATCAACTTTCATGTCTATACTTAACATCTTTCCATAGGCTCTTCTCATCTCGAACAATAGGTATAACATATGACTTAATCTAAGCACATGGAACATTTTCAGGGGAGGCATAATCAATATCTTCTTTTTACAATCCAAGAGGAGATCATTTACAAAAAGCCAATTCGTGCTTACCGTTGTGCTTCAATATTCATTCAAACTGGCAATGGAGATTATGGCCCTCTATATAGTGAAAACATTCACATATAAATCATATTATAATAACCTCTAGACCCAATCTTTTAGCATAGTGATAAAGAGTAGCTTGCACCTGCATTATACTTTTGCTAAAATCAAGTGACTTACAGCCTCCTATTGGGATAGTATAAAGACTCTCCCTTGTGCTTTTGGTCTTGTGTTGGCCATTTCCACAATATCGTCACAAGTTTAACATCTCAGCTTTTCATACTTGGAGCACCATTTTATCCTACTAAACATGGCCTTCTGCCATGAGCCTTTCTGTATTTAAATAAAGTTAGGTTACTTGATTTGCCTCATCTACTCTTTTTCCTTGTTTCATAAATCTCATGTTATTCCAAGACTTCTTATCCTTATTCTTACTTACCAATGGTAGTTGGAGATGCTAGTAAAACATTCACATGATTCAGACTATTTCCAATGATCCCCCTTACTTGGATTGATGAATTAAAGGCATATTCTCTTTAACCGCTTACTTCAAGCTTCTTTTCTACCTTTTCCACCTTTTCTCATTCATCATTGTACTACTAGAGGTACATCGAATTTTGAGCCCATTGGTTATGCCTTATTATACTTTCGTTGACCAACTCATTCTTATTAGAGGAGATTCTTATAAATTTCACTTACTTTAATCAACCTTATTCTTCAACTTATATATTGCCATCAAATTCTTTTATTTCCGACATGTCACCCATTGTCTTAGAAATTCTGACATGTCACCCATTGTCTTAGAAATCTTTCCAGGCCCATTGTCTATCCCTCAATATTTTACACGTCAAATTCACCATAAAGGATGATGATTGATACATTCTATCTTACATGACCATATGTCGATGATTGATAAATTTAACCAATTGCCTGATAGCTTATTTTATATGAGCTTACTAATATGCTTAAGACTCTTGCAATATAGACAGAGCATTATAGGCTCTAACTTCTTCCTTTGTTTCTGGGTAATAACTCTATCTTATAGTTGCTCTTCACAATCCTTTGCTACTGATCCAAGCTATAAGGATCATTTATAAGGAATCTTGATTGGGGGTACCTTTATTTAATGTCACCGAGATTGTTTGAGAAGTCCATGCTTATGCTACCTATCTTTGTTGAACACCTCTTTATATCTCAACCATTCTTATCTTGCATTTAATAATTGCACCTAGCAAATTCCATTGACTACTTCTTTCATCCTTATCCTCATACTGAATTTATGGGGTTTCCATACTGGCATTAAACTTACTACTATAATTTTCATCCTCTAAGACTTTTGTAGCTCATGATTCTATATAGCATCAATTATTGGCTCAATCCATTCACTTCCAAGGAGCCAATGATCATGATGTCCTTCAAAATATTCTTTTGCTTCTATCATAGTACTCAGGAGATATAGAAATTAAACTTGTCTTCCAGATCTATCCTGACATTTCTTAAAGTAGTTCTATTATTCCTTTAGATTTGGAGTCTTTGGTTTAGTTGGGCGAAGCTACTTTTTTTCCTTCAAATGATTCATCTAGCCCAAACTTACTTAGCACAGCCTATATTTTACCTTGATGTGCATTTACTTACATCTAGTGTAGCTATACTTGAGAGGACCACTATTATTAAGTCACTTCTTAAACTCAGGTATTTCTTCCATTTAGAAATCATCATATAGTTGTAAGTCATTTAGGTCCTACTTTTTCCTTTGTAGGACGCTAATTAGGCTTAGACCATTTTCCTTCACCTGGGTTATTACTTATTCTTCTTTTCTAACTTACATTCTTTTAAATTATACATTAATTTTACTCCATTAACTCTTTTCTCCTTACTTTTCTTCATTATTATCATTTATTTCTTACTGGCCTCTTTCATTTATTATTGGAAACATTATGCCATTGACATTACTTCATTACATAAGTGGGGTACATGTCTTTTTGCTCATCATCACCCACTATGGCATTTCATACCTTCTTTCTGGTTAGTGGTTGGGCATTTAAGAAAAGCCTTAAGTAAACATTTGTTCTAGCCGCTGATTAATGAGGTTTCATGTCTTTTTAAAAACATACTACACAATCCTCTTTCAGAGAACTATCAGTATTGTAGGGCTCCGTAATCTTTCTCATTCTTTTTAGAGGTTTACTGCAACCTTATAATTAGTCTACTATGACCATGAGATCTACTGTGATCTCTGAGCCCTACTAGGATCCTCTGTAATCCTACATCATCTTTTTACCAATATGATCTAATTGTGATCTAACTCTGAAATAATTCAAGACCTATGATAAATAAATAATCAGTAAAACATCCTCAACTAATCCAGCAATTACCATTAATTATCCTTAAGACTAATCCCTTATGCCACTAAAACATTCATAGGCCAGATTTTTATAAGGAATAGCACTTTACCATTATAGGGGAAATACTTTAATTTTAAAATATGTATTTTCCTGCAAAAATTAACTTAAATCTTTGCTCTAAGAGCCAAGACCTTCGGCTTTGATACCAAAAATGTAACACCTTACTTTTAGACTCATTTCCCATGAATTAGACTCCTTTTAAGTCTGATTATACTTGATCCTAAGCTTGAATCACATAAGAATGAAAATTAGAATTTCCAAAATTTTCGGTTAATGTTCATATGGTAGTTTCCACTTTGCCGACTGAATTTTGAAAATTCATAACTAATTCTAGAAAACTAATTTCATGGTGATTCAAGTTTATAAAAATAGATAAAAACCTTATATACATGGAAAAAATATGAAACAGAGATTTCTCTTGATCAATTTATATAGTCTATTTCTCAAACATTTACTATATATTTGGTCATTTTCTCTTTCCCAGGATTTTGACCTTATATTTAAAAATTTATATCTCATTATATCCTAATCCAATTTATGAGTTCCTTATGTCATTGGAAAGCGCTATAAGTCTAGTTTTGAGAAATATTTTTTTGTACATTTATTCAACTTGTACAAGGCATAACATTAAATTAACTATTATGGGTTAGAACACTACCTCTATTGGAACAATTTTAGGAGAAATTACATAACTCCTTCTTTATAGCTCCAAATGGTTTCAAACCAGTGGCATTCATTTTATAATACTTGGAGCTTTCCATAAATGCAAATTAATAAATTTTTGGAAATATGCATGATTTTATAGTGGCTTTTGAAAAATCCAGCGTTCGTGGTGTAAGTTCCAGTTTTTTCCAGCATTATCCAGTTCTGAATCCTAATTTCAAAAATTCATTATCATTCATACATTTATCCAATTTAGATGCTCTATAGCTCTATGAAAAGCTTGTTCTGTCTAGTTTAAGAGCATGTATAACACTTTTATAGTATACTCTGTTTCAAATAGAGTTCCCTATTCAAATCAATACTAATCATCTTGTTCATAATTATCCCATAACTCATATAATAAATTTTATAAACCTCATGCATCAACATTTATTATTCCAAATCCACACATAACATCATAATAGGACTTTAAGGAACATAATTATATATACTCATAGAATTCCATCTCATACATGCATGATACATATTTTCTCAATTTAACATTATAACTTACAAAATCAAGTAATTCTCCATTGTCTTTTTCATTTCCCTTGCATTTATTTGAATACTTCCATGTCCTTGCCCTAACATAGTTAATATTTGGAAAGGAATGAGATTCAAAGAATCTCAGTAGTTACACCCAATTATGCATTCCCATCATCATATCATTTCATAAAATCATCAATGAAAATCATAACTTTATATTATGCCATACAATTCTATAAAAATTTTGGCATGGTAACACTCTGTAAAATGGACATCCTATGGTCATAAAACCCTTCAAACATTCAGCCAACAATGAAAATATATAATAAAGCATTCAAACAACTATATGGCATAGTCATATTATCATGTAAACAAAGTATGACAATATAAAGCATAATAGGGAAAATAACTACCTTCTTGCTTTCCAATGATCTCCAAATTTTGTGAACACTTCCATTGATCTTAAAACACTTCTTAGAACCCTATTACATCATAAAACAAGGTCTTTATCCATTGATTACATAACTCCCTTCACAAAGTCTCATACTGGAATCTTAAATTTCCAACTTGATTACTACTTGGCTTTTTTTGTACAACATAATTGTTCTAACCTATTTTGAACACAAGGAATCTATTTTTGGGATCAAAATCATGAATTTTCCTTTCCTTTTCAAACCCTAAATAGGTAGAAAATTTCAGAAATTTGTAGAAAAATATCTACCCGATTAATTTGCAATCTAATGGCATAATCTTAATTCTTGAAGCCTGTACATTACTTTTCATGGAGTAATTTCTTCATGGCTTCTTTTTTTCTCTCTACTCTCTCTCTAGGAAGAAAATTTCAGAGGGAAAATAGAGAGAAATAGTCCATGAAAACTATCACAAACACATGAGAACACCATAAAAGCTTACGTTGCAACATATATCTTAATCTCATGCCTTCAAGTGCTTCCTTCCTTCATCGTATCTAGGTCTCTTCTTTTTTATTTCTTGCTGCTGTCTCAGGTCCTAGATGGAGAAGATGAAGTGGTCACAATGACTTAACCAAGGTGTTAAAAGAGAGATATCTAATGGCCAATTAATCATGGTTAATTATATTAACCATAGCTACTGTATGTAATAAAGCTTTTTAAGCAATTCCATTTGTGTCCCATCAGCACATTCAGACGTGCATATCCTAATTTGCAATAAAATTCCTCCTTTTGGGGACTAAATATCAACGTATTTTCATTTTTATGGGCAAAATTATGATTTTCTCATTTTTTGGTCTAACCTGGAAAAATTACCAATTTGACTTTTCCATTTCTTTCTATGTTACTCGGTTTTAGCTGCTTCTCTGTATATTGTTTGCTATCAACATTTTTCCCTTGGGGCTAAAATGAAATTTTCACATTTTATTTCCTTACCAGGGAAATGACCATTTTGCCCTTAAGCCGGGTCAAAATATAATTATTCATTCTTTTGGGCACTTTCTTGTAATTTTACCCAAAGAACAATTTTTTATTATTTCTTTTTCCCTATTCACATTAACTTTAAATTGATCTATCTCTTAACTTGGACCTCCCAGGAATGCAATACTTATATCATTGCACTCAACTTGGAGCGGGCTTTCATTCAAGTGGTATATTGCATATTTTCCAGGGTAAGTTCTGGAATTAATTTCTGTTAAGAACTTTATGAAAAATTAATTCCAATTAAGAATGAAACATAGCTTCTTTTGAAAATTAGATGAGAAATTAATTCCTTCTAAAACCTAATTATATATAGCCTTTTCATCTCACTTCGTTTATCATCTTTTATTCATTTTATAACATCCTATAAAAATAGGGATATTACAAAGGCAGTTGAGACCTCATATGGAGAACTATCCTACTCATGACCTTGAGCTAGCAGCTGTAGTATTTTCTTTGAAATTATGGAGACATTATCTTTATGGTGCTCAATTCGAGGCATTCAGTGATCACAAAAGTTTGAAATATCTATTTGATTAAAAAGAGTTGAACATGAGGCAAAGGCGTTGGGTTGAGTTCCTAGTGGACTATGAGTTTGTTTTGAAGTATCATCCTGGGAAAGCCAATGTTGTGGCAGATGCATTGAGTAGAAAGTCGATCCATATGGCCACAATGATGATAAGGGAATAGCAACTGCTGGAAAGCCTGAGAGATATGAAATTATCCATTAATGTCCATCCTGGAGTACTAGTAATGAGTTCCATCAATGTATCAAATGATTTATTGAGGAACATTTACTATGCTCAGTTGGAGGATGACTATCTTTTGGGCATTCAGGAACAAATTGAAATGGCAGAGACCCAGGACTTTGATATATTAGAGGATGGTATCATCCGGTACCATGGTTGAATTTGTGTGCCAAATGTTGCGGGGTTGCGAGAAATTATTTTAAAAGAAGCTCATAAAAGTAGGTACACTATTCAACCAGGTACTACTAAGATGTACCAAGATCTGAAGCGTAGTTATTGGCGACCAGGTATGAAGAAAGACATCACAGAGTATGTTGCAAGATGTCTTATCTGTCAGAAGATAAAGATTGAGCACCAATTACGTACTGGTATGTTGCAACCTTTGGAGATCCTGGAGTGGAAATGGGATAGCGTTTCCATAGATTTTGTGATAGGATTACCAAGGACATCTTCAGGATACAATGGAATATGGGTCATTGTGGACAGGTTGATGAAGTCGGCCCATTGCCTTCCAATTCGAGAGACTATTTTGATGGAGAAGTTGGCCCAGTTGTATGCGAATGAGATTGTGAGGCTGCATGAAGTCTTGATGAATATTGTTTCGGACAAAGATCCTAGGTTTACATCCAGGTTTTGGAAATCTCTTCAAAAGGCCATGGGTACAAAATTGAGTTTCAGTACTGCTTATTAGCCTCAATATGATAGGCAGACTGAAAGGACCATTCAAACTCTTGAGGACATGCTGCGGGCATGTGTTCTAGAGAACAAAGGCAATTGGGATCAGTTTATATCGTTGGTTGAATTTGCCTACAACAACAGTTTTCACTCGAGTTTGTAAATGGTTTCGTATGAAGTGTTGTATGGCAGGAAGTATAGATCGTCGTTGTGTTAGGTTGAACTTGGTGAAAGGAGTCTTTTGGGCCCGGATATTGTGTATCAAACCTCTCGATAAAGAGAAAGTATTCATCAGAAGCTTCTTATTGCTCAGAGTCGGCAGAAGAGTTATGCAGACAGGAGGAGGAGACCATTGGAGTTTGATGTTAGGGATCATGTGTTTTTAAAAGGCACTCCTACTACTGGTGTTGGAAGATCGATTCTAGCCAAGAAGCTCACTACACGGTATATGGGTCCATACCAAATTTGGGAGTGAATTAGGCCAGTAGCGTATCAAGTAGTGCTACCTCCTAATCTTGTCGGATTGCATTATGTTTTTCACATGTCTCAACTTAAGAAGTATCATCTGGATCCATCTCATATAATTGATGATGAGGTAGTTCAAGTATGAGAGGATCTGACTTTTGAGGTCACGCCATTGCAAATTCTTGTTGTGAAGGAGAAACAGTTGAGAAATAAGACCATTAAGTTGATAAAGGTCCTATGAAGTGGCTTGACATCCAATGATGTCACATGGGAGATAGAAGAATCCATGCGAATGAGGTATCTAGAGATGTTTGCTTGAGGTAAGAATTGAAATTTCGAGGATAAAATTTTTATATGGAGGGGAAAGTATAACACCCCTCATGATTTTGTTTTGGCATTGTGTGCAGAACTGAAGGAAAACAAGATGGAGGAAGGTTCAAGTGGAGTGTGAAAGAGTTCCATGCCACGACTAGAACCCAAGTTGCTGCAGCGAGAAGAGCTCCAGAATAAGGTTTATGGTTGGAAGCACCGGCACTGTGGCGAACTTACTTAGAGCCGTGGCAAACTTACTCAAAGCAGTAGCGAGAATCGAGATTTTTGTTTAAATTCAGATCATTTCAATCGGATGGACGAAGAAGAAAATGGAGGGAGCGACAAGGGAGCTATGCTAGGGTTTGAAGATTTCGACCATTGGGAGTGTTTTCTGGCATCCAAAAGCTTGGATTCAAGCTGGTAAGTGATTTATACTCCCCCCTCTCCATTTTCTTCGGTTAAACTTGGGGTTTTTTAGTTGTATGTTGAGATTTCTGGTTTAGGCTGAAATCCACCAATTGAAATGGATGAAATGAGATTAAGGAAGTGTGTTTTGGTGTTCTTGTTTCCTGGATATGAGTTTTAAAGGGTTTATGCATGATTTGAGCTTAACCCTAGGTTATTTTCGGTTTGGGCCTTTGGGAATCCGAAGTGTATGTGGTTGAGTAGTGCTTGAATGGTCCCTAAGAGCTTATTGATGTATGAAAGGGGTGTTAGAACCTTGGGTTAGGTTAAAGTAGTTGAATTGTGATGTTTGATTTATTGGTATATGGGTTAATTGAAGAATTGTGGTATTGTGAAAGTTGTTTGGTAGCCTGAAAGTGGTTCAAGCATGTTGAACAACTTGAGAAATTTGTGGAATCTGCGTGTGTGGTCTTGACAACTTGAGGTAACCGGGTGTTTGTTTGTATTGCATGATAGTACATATATTTGTGTACATATGCATGTTTCTTTCATACCACAATATTGATGTGTTTGTGTTTACTGTTTTTTACATATCGTGGTATGCACATAGCTTACTATCTATGGCTTTCAAAGCATGTTTTATGGTTTAGTTTGCTTCCTTTCCATCTTAAGGTTTCGGCCAAAATGTGATTTAGCAATAAGAATGAGTTTTGAACCATTGAACTTAGGAAAAAGCATAGACTAGGTACTAAAACATGAATCCATGGATGATTTGAAGTGATTTGAAGGAAATCTTTTCTAATCACTTAGGTCAGATTTCGGTCAGAACAGAGGGAGTATTTAGAGTTGGAATTTCGTGGTTTTGACTTCAAAAATGTATTCCCCATAGTCCAAAACCTTAAGGACAAGTGTGTTGTACAAAGAAAGATCAAAGGAAAGCTAAGTGAAAAATTTAGATTTTAGTGAGTAATGTTTGATGTAATTCCAAAAATCAGTGGCTAAATGGATTAAATAATGATATGATTAGGTTCAAGGAAGTGTTAGAAGGCTCAAGAAGTGGCATACCAAGTTTGGAAAGTAAGGGAATATTATAAGGTAGTTAATTTCCCATACTAGCATTATATTATCATGTTTGTTTTCAATGTGTTTTATGCCTTGTCATATGATTGCAATGATATTTTGAGATGATTTATGTGTATTAGCTGAGTTGATTGAGGGGTATTGAGACCTCGAGATGTCCATTTTTCAAAATGAAACTCTGCCTAAAATTTTATGAATTCATATGATGTAAATGTGTTAATATATTCAAAATGTGTTATTTTAATATTTTCATGCTTAATGTGATGATGTGATGGAATGTTAGGTGTTAAGTACTGAGATTTTTTAAATCTCACCCTTCCAAATATTAATCATGAATAGGTACCAATAATGGCAAAACCACCAAGGAAGAGAAAGGAAAGGAGAATGAATTTGGCCATTAACTTGATAATTCTAGCGATGGCCATGAGATTTGACATTTTGTGTAAAATTTATAAATGTGATGTTAAGTATGTTTCTTCAAGTTTTTATGATGTCTTAGGTCTTAACTAAAGTATGGTATAGTATGAAAATATTGTATGGCCATATAAATATTTTATGGCTTTTGTTTGGCAAAGTAGTAAGATATAAATGGTCATCTTGACCTATATAGAGTAAATATGCCACTATTTAGACTTTTAATCTATAACGTATGAATGTTGTATATGGTTTAAAAGTAGACAGGAAGAACTCTCCAACGGTCTAAAGAACACTCATACTGGATGTGTGTGCAATATTTGACAGATTTTTATATTTAATCCCAATTAAAATGATTATTTTGCAGTTTTCGTATAAAATGCGAAAATTTACAGAGTTTGCTATACAGATCAGTACTATCATTACTCTGACTTATATTTTTTCCATGTATACAAAGTTATAAGCTATCCCTAGAGACTTGAATCACATGCATACGATTTTTATTGATTTAGTTATAATTTTTCAAAATTTAATCAGAATAAATAAATTCGATTAAATGAATAGTGACCAAAATTGGAAAAAAAAATTTATTATGGCATTTATTTTGATTCAAAATCCTACTACGATATAAATGAACTTTAGTATGATTAAATACATGGATAATGGGCCCTAAAAGAGGTGTTACACTATCACTTGAATAAATTTTCTGGTGTGTAATTAGAAACTCTTGAATAAATTCAGTCTCGGACAAGTTTTACCATCCGTTAATTTTATATTTTGCATAATTAACTGTGGTTATGTATCCTTTATAAATTGAGTCTAGCAAAAAATTGTTCAATATTACATAAAATATACAGGAGTTGAAGTTAGTTTTTATGAGAGTTGTCATACCTCAATATTGTGGTCATCATCTCCATATTAAACTTTAGCCAATGCGGATCGAAGAGCCTCATCCATGGTGAATGTATTGCTAGCAAAACAGTATGATATCATATAGCATTTAGGGTTTCAAACAATATTGGAGAAGGAAGAGACAGATCTGTTGGCCAACAATATCTAGATGATAGTCCTTTTGCAACTTCTAGTAAGCTTCTTTGATCTCCTGGGCATTTGAATGAGCAAAAAGTCCAAGTAACTCATAGTAATTCATTTGACCCTGTGGTTTTTCCTTTAGAAAAGTCGTTTCATCAGAAGGGGGAAAAAATACACACCGAAAATGCCAAATAATGCATTACAGACAATGAGCAATGGAATTATTATTGAAATTAGAGCGACGATGGCTTCAATTTCACCCTTCAAGCTTTTTCAATAAAATGGGTTAATCTAAAGTAGAAAAAGAAATAGCATACAAGAATAAAAAACACGGCTAACAGAAATTTCACATACCTCACATCCTCTTAATCTGAGAGAAGTTCCTCCTTCAAAATGGTATCTCTTTAGCCTTTGAATTCATTCATGACTTTGACCATTTTGCTACAGAAATATCTTCCTACGTCTCAACCCAAGAGGTTCTGATTGAGAAAATCAAATATTACATATGATACTGAAAGAAAGAAATAACAAACAACCAAGAGAGGGGAAGGCGACCAACAAAAATGAATGACAAAACTTTGCTTGGTCTTGGCATTTTCCCTCTCCTCACCGCCATGTCCTGTGTCCCCAATTACCAGCTAACAATCAATGGAATATTGCTAGTCAACATCGATTGGGAAGGCGAATAGAATGGGAGATAGAGGAGAAATGTCAGACGAGTCGTACTCTCAGTCCCCAGCCATCGGAGGACTGTTACCATCACTTGCGGTTGGTTTCTCTGCCATATAGCCCCAAACTTGCAGTCACCATAGCAATTCAATTTTCTCCGCCATCGGTTTCCTACTCTTTTTCTTTCTCTGATACAGAATTATCGTTTCAACAATTTCGTTTACATATCAGATTACCCTTAAATGTCATTATTGAAGAAACCCCCAAAAATTTTCAAGCAAACTAAGAATCTCCATTTTCGACAATTTCGATTACAAAATATTGCTTGGTGATGTCCCAGAATCAGTCTTCACCGACTGTTGGAAGGGAATTACCTATATGAAATATCCTATTATGACGATAGTTCGTGGTTTTAGCTGTGTGCGAGGGAGACATGCATACCATTCATTTCACATTGCATTCATGAGTTGCATGAGATATATGTATATATATGTGTGTATGTGGTTGTTTTCAGTTATTAAGATATTGTCTCACACCTCTCTCCTATGAACTAACCTTTCAGGTGACGGTTCTAGGTCTAGTCTGGAGAATACGCGTGAGTAGCATCGGACGTAGGGATACTAGATCTATTCGGTATTTGTAATTTGGATAATATATCTTGTGCCAAGTAAGATAGAAGGTTATGTAATGAATCTAAGACATTGTAAGGATTGTTATGGATGGATGAATCTATGGTTATATATGTGAAAATGTGTTGTAGGTGTTATGTATGATGAAAGGCGTGTTTTAGGGCCTGTAGCCCATTTTATCAAATAGGGTTTAAGGGGGTCAAATCTCATAAGATTGGTTCCTTTGAGGTGAAACCTCTTTGGAGAAGTTGGTCTGGGGGTTTTGGACCTGTATGAATAGTCTTTGAGTGACCATTTGCCTTTGATGGTAATTGGAGGTGGTTAGTGGTAGGTTTTGGTCAATAAGTGGCCAAAATGGTATCAGGGGTCCAGAATCTTCATGCAGAGTTGGATTGAAGTAAAAGTGGTTTCTAGGGATAGATTAGGACTAGATTGACTTGTAGGAATTGGAATTAAGTCAATTGGAGGTCGGAGCATAAAGTTGCGCACGTTGAAGTTTGCCCTAGTGTTAAGTTTTTGCTAGTGTGGAAATCAATAGGGGCCGCTACAGCACCAAGGTCCAGGCCGTGACGCTAATGGAGGCCAAAGCGAGTGAAAATAAGGAAGACTGGAGCCGTGGTGATACTGTAACGGTCACGGGCCCATCCCAGTTTTTGGTGTTTTCGGGGTTCGTTTCCGCTATTATGAAGTTATGAGAAATTGTTTTGAGATGTTTGGATTGCGTTTGGTTGGATTTTGAAGTTTTTGGTTAAGTCAAGAGGTGTCAGGAGGTAGGGTATTACATCTACTCTTCCTCTCCATTTTCTTCGGTTTTGATTTAGGTTTTTTCAAGCATATGTTGGGATCTTTGGTTTTGGCCAAATCCCACAAATTAAATAGATGAAATGGGGGTAATGGAGTGTGATTTGGTGTTTATGATGCTTGGATATGAGTTTTGAAGGGAGTATATATGGTACCCAAGGTCAAAGTGGTTGAATTATGGAATTTGGATATTTGGATTGTATGTTAATTGAGCATTTTTTTGGTATTGTAAAGGTTGTTTGGTTGCTCGGAGAAGTCAAGTCATGGGATTAGAGTTCAAGAAAGCTTATGGAACTTGTGTGTCCGTGATAGCAATAATTGAGGTAACTGGATGTTAGTAGTGTTTATATTGGTTTTTATTATATCTATATATATATGCATGTTTCTGTTCATAGCACAATATTGATATGTGTATGTGTGTATGGTTTGTTTATATGTTGTGGTATGTACATGACTAGACACATAGTGTATGATGATTATGATGATGATTAGAGATGATGATGATGGTGATGTGACATGACATGATGCATGCATAACACTGAGATACATGATGATGATAATGATTATATGATGATATGACATGAGTATCACCACATGACATTGCAAGGTATATGGTGGATTGGGTGGTGATAGCGTTATGATATACGATGATATGAGATATAATGATATGATATATGATAAGGGAGGATAAGGATGGGATCCTTGTCACTAAATCCTCTCTTCTGGCTAGGAGAGCCAAGCGGTAGTGGACTGCACTTTCCCTAAATCACTACCAATTCAAGGTGGTCCAGGGGAACGAGAACCATGATCCAAACATTAGTGTTACCTTTAGCCGGGTTGCATTAGAGTAAGATGAACTTGGTGATATCTCAGAATCAGTCTTCACTGACTGTTGGAAGGGAATCATCTATTGAAATGTCTTGTGATGACAATAGCTCATGGTTCTAGCCATATGTGAGGAAGAACATGCATACCATTCATTAGCATTACATTGTACCATGTGTACGATTATGTGGATCAGTATGTATATATATTGTGTATGGTTATTCCCGGTTACTGAGACTTTGTCTCACACCCCTTTCCCATAAACTAACATTTCAGGTGAAGATTCTGGCACTAATCCGGAGAAGGCAAAGAAATAGCACACCGAACGTGGGAATACCAATTTTATGTAGTATATGTGCGAAATGTCTATGTATGTTGTGCTAAGTAGGATAGGATGTTTGTAATGGATATATGGCATTGATAAGGATTGTTATGAATATGATGAGTATGATAGTTTGTGATATATGTATGGATTGGGATATTGAGGAGCCAGTATGTTGGTGTTTGTAAACCCACAGGTGGAATTAGGCCTTCTTAGTGTGTTTTAGGGCAGGTAGCCTATTGTGTCAATTTGGGATTCAAGAGGGTCAAATCTTAGAGGAGTAGTTTCTTTGAGGTGAAACCTCTTTGGAGAAGTTAGTTAAGTGGTTTTGGACTTATGTGAATGGTCTCGAAAGGTCAAAATGCCCTTGGTGGAAAAAGGGAGATGTAAGTTATGAGTTTCGATCTAAAAGTAGGCAAAACTATGTCAAGTGTCCAAAATCTCTATATAGAGATGGATTGAAGTAACATTGGTGTTTATGGATAGATTGAGACAATATTGACTTACAGGAGTTGGAATCAGGTCAATCAGAGATCAGAGCATAAAGTTATGTGCGTCAGAAGTTCGCCCTGCATTGTTTGGAAATTTGCTAGTTTAGACCAGCAAGGGGTGCCACGGTACTATGGAGCAGGCCGCAGTGCCAGAGAAATAGTGGCCACCAAAGCTATGACAGTACTATAGTGACTGTGGCTCTAACCCAGTTTCTGGTATCCCTTGGCTTTTTCTTCCACTGCTTTGATGTTTGAAAAGTAATAGTGAGATGTTTGGGTTGTGTTTGTTGATATAATTGAAGTTTTTGGTTAAGTTAGGAGGTCATTGGAAGTAAGGTGTTACAAAGAGCACAACCATCTTTGGGGCTAGCCATTCAAGTTTGAGATTGCCAAGAGTTTAGTATATAACTCTGAGTCCAAGTGGCAAGAGTGCTACTATACACTTCCTAACAATGCTACAACACTACTAGAAAAATGCAATTTAGTGAGGGAATTTAGCGAGGGATCACTCATCCCTCGCTAAATGATCAAAAGAATGAGAAATTAACGACAAATTAAATTTAGTGAGGGAATTAACGAGGAATATCCTTTCCCTCGCTAATTTAGCGAGGGATTAGTAAGGAATTTTTTATTCCTCGCTAAATTATTATGAATAGCGAGGAATCTAGCGAGGTATTTGTCCCTCGCTAAATTTTTTAAAATTAATTTTAATATATTAAAATTATTTTATTAAAAATTTAATTTTAATGAATTAAATTTTTTTTAATAATTATGTTATAAAATTATTTTTATCAATTGATTATTTTAAATTAATAAAAATAGTGAGATTAATTTTTATAACTTGTTGGCAAAAAATGAAAATGAAAATTCATTTATTACAAAATTCAAAATATAAAATATTTTATGATATTAATAACTAAAATTATAATATATTTTTATTTTTTAACAATATATTAATTTATAAATATATGTGTGTATTAGTGTGTAAATAAATAATATATATTTAATATTTCATATAAAGACTGCAAATACATTACAGTTCAACTGGCAAAAGTCTGAATATAAAGGCACTAAGAGCAGGAGGTCATGGGTTCGAACCTAAGTATATGCATATTTGAAATCATTATATGACATGGCAGTGATGTGTCGCAATCACGGTGATGTGGCATGGGTGGCAGGTGACATGGCAATAATGTGACGTGGCGTGGTCTTGGTGGTGACATGGGAATTTTGAATTTTTTTTAATTTAGCGAGGAAATAGCGAGGAATGAGTTCCTCGCTAAATTTAGCGAGGGAATTAACTCTTTCCTCGCTAAAATTAGCGACGCCATTTTTAGCGACGAAATTAGCGAGGGATAAAATCCCTCACTATTTTCAGTTTAGCGAGGGATAAAATGGCATTTAGCGAGAGATTTGTCCCTCGCTAAATGCCATTTTTCTAGTAGTGCAAGAAACTATCAAGAGTCCTAAAACCATGAATTCTACTTACCTAATTGTTTCACACAATACCATCACAAAATAAACTCCTAAAGGTTATCTAATTATCCTAAGAAATTTCATTTGCTTCAAATATACAAGAGAAATCATGTTGAATCAAAATATCGAGCAAGTACTTCATTGAGCATACAATAACCAATTATCATGAAACTTTGCATACATCATCATTCATCATCTCAGAAGGCTAAATATGAAGTTTCATAACTCACAAACAAAAATTATCATTTTTTTCAAAGTTCATATTTTACCAATAACCTTTCAGAGTTACATTTTTTAGTAAGTTATTTAGATAGCAAATTAAGTCTAAATCCTATGAAACTTGATAAACACAATTAACCTTTATAGTCCAATGAAACATATTATAAAAATTTCATGATCCATTATCTTGAAACTTCAAGTTTCCCGAGCCATCCAACGAAGGTTGATGCCAAATTCAAAATCAAAGTTTAAGCTAAAAAAATCTATCATTTAAGAGCAACCCAATGTTATTACTAGCTTATACCATATTTATCTACCATAACTCCTCAAGAAAATTCAAGCCCTAGCGTAGCCATATCATCATATACATCAAAAACCCAACATCCAACTTTGAAATTTGAAGATAAGGAGGATAGAGATACAGGGGTCATTGTACCTCAATGATTTGGCCTTAAAATCACTGGAAATTGACCATAAAAGCCTCAGAAAATTGCTAGTCAACATTCTCCGTCATTCCTCTACTCAAAACCCTCATTTCCGATCTATTTTGAGGTCTTTTAATAAAACTTTTGTGACTCCCACCATGGCTCCACTGCTTCCCGCCACAAATGTGGTTAGCTCTATGGGGAAAATTTTTTGGCATGTGAGTATCAACTTTCGAACCCCATAACTTAAGCTACAGACCTCAGAAAATAGCAAATAAGCATGCTTTGGAAAGTTTGAGATGTCTATTTTCCAATGTTTAAAATGATGTCATTTGATCCTTAAAACTTCCAAAACTCTAAAGTTGTGCAGTTTTCATCGAAGAGAAAATATTATATCGTGATTTCCATAACCAATGCTCAATTAAACTATTTCAAACACCTTCAAAATCTTTCTAACAAAGTTTAGCATATGAGAGGCCCTTGGTTACGATAAATTACTCATCTTAATTCTTTGAATAGAATTTTAGCTACTTGAATTCCAGTTTTCCTTTAATCTAGCTCTAAATCATATGGAATGTTACATTATGCAAATAGGATAATTCTCCTAAGCTATCATTGAAAAGCAATCCCTTCATTTAATTTTCATCAGCATCTTTTCAAACATGTGCCTTTGCTTAATTTTCAAGTAGCCACATCTTCCAGGATTTATGTATTAATTACACATGTAGTCCTTCTGGACTTTAAGAATGACTTAATTCCCCAACAAATGAAAACCCTTTCAAAAATAAATTTTGTTACTATACTATCGTTAACATTTCTGATTCTGCACTCCAAATACGTTTTAAAAGTGGGAGATTAAAATAACTTCGAAAATCTCTATAACTTCGTAAATCTCTCTAATACACACACACACACACACACAGAAATCCATATCATACAAGTTTTGAATCAGTTGTGAATTGTGTAAACTTTATAATGGACATATTAAAATTTAAAGAAATATGATATTATTGAATAAATATGAAATTAAATTCACAAAATGATATAAAAAATAATCAAACAATTTTTAACTAACTAATAAAGATTCAAAAATTATTTTGAAGAAAAAAATGGAGGGAGATTAAATAAAAATAATGGAAAAACTTAATAACAAAACGTAAAAAATATTAATTTTGAAAAAAATGTAAGTTAAAATAAAAATATATGATAAGAAGATTCAAATTAAAATATAATTTAAAAATATTTATTTAAAATTAAAATAGACAATAAGAAGATTTAAATAAAAAGATAATTTAAAAAATAATAATATGATGCTCAATTGAACCGTAAACTAAAATTGTATAAAAATTCAAAATAAAAAGAAATAGAGATGGTGGGGATGGAGGTTGAGATCATGGGAAAGATTTTGAAGATTTTAGAATTTTTTTATATGTGAAACTGTTAAAAAATAGAAAAAGTACTGTTTATATATAACATAGTAACTTTCCCTCGGAAATATTACAATATAAAGAATTTAAAATATTAGTTGTCAACTTGAGGCACTGTTATAAACAGTGACTTTTTTTGAAAAATATTAGAATATAAGGGATGTAAAATATTAGCTATCAAACTTGAAGTGCATTTGCTGCTTGGTACATGCACATTGGAATAGAAAAGTCTCGAGATCTTATCTTCATTATACAGGTGCTTGGTAAAGTTTCATCAGAGATTGAAGCTCATGAGATTTCTCATTAATTATATTTGTAATGACTCTTATTATATTTACCAAAAAAAAAAATACCAAGGATGTAATATGAATTTTATGATTTGGTTATTCTTAAGGAGGAGCTAAACAAAAACGACATTTCTATGTAGTTAGGAGTGAACTTTTTAAATTAACCAAATCCAAACCCACCCATATATTGTACACGCGACCAATAAATAGAGACATTTTATAACTACAATACATGCACATTCTTTATTACATAAAACGAAAGCAAAAGCAACAAATAAAGATAGAACATCATTTTATTTTTTATTACATAAGAGGCAAGCTAAAAGCTTGAAATAGTTGGCATAATCAGACCCATGACTTCTCACCAATAGGGATGAGCTTCATGCCACTAGACCAAACGGCCGTTGGCATAGAGCATCATTTTATTAAATCAAACATCTAAATATTTAAGCATGTGTGTACGTGTGTGAGTGTGTTGATCAATTCACTATTTTATTCTGAAACCGTCCTTATTATTCTGAGTATTATAATAAAGCTAAGGGCGATAGACGCTGGGAACTAAGCATAGATCGTTTTTCCTTATTGCATTGGTACCAAAGGTTTCATCCATATCAAATTCTTCAGGCTTCATCCCATTAGGAAGCTTCCAATCAAAATGGTAAAGTAATTTGGCGATTACCACATAAACAACTGCAGAACCAAATGAGATTCCAGGACATATCCTCTTTCCTGAACCAAATGGGATATACTCCAATTCTGTCCCTCTAAAATTGTACTCAGTTGAGGTATCAAGAAATCTTTCAGGTTGAAACTTTTCAGGTTCATTCCAATACTTTGGATCTCTTCCAAGTGCCCAAGCGTTAACGATGACCCTAGTGTTGCGAGGTATCTCATAACCACTGATTTCACAACTCTCGCTACTTTCTCTTGGAACTAGCAATGGAAGAGGAGGGTGAAGCCTCATGGCTTCTTTGATCACAGCATCCGTATATTTCAACTGGTGCAATTCTGATTCATCTACATATCCTTTGCTTCCATAGACCCTTCTCACCTCTGCTTGAGCCTCTTTCATTATTTCTGGGTTTTTGATCAATTCAGACATTATCCATTCGCTAGATGCTGCTGTTGTTTCAGTTCCACCAAAGAACATGTCCTGAAAATGGTGCGTGAGTGAAACTCTATTTATAAAAACACTTAGGAAATTCATTTACATATGAAATATACAATGAGAATAAAACTGACCAGAATTATACCCTTGATGCTGTCGTGAGATAACTGGATTTCAAGGTCATTCTCTTTTTGCAGCCTAAGAAGAACATCAACAAGATCTTCCTGATCCACCTTGCCAACATCCTGGCTTCTCGTCTTTTCTTCGTGCTCCTTGATGATGTCTTGCAATATCCTATCACTCTCTTCACGCAACTTCTCACTTTGAGCTTTCATCCCAGTAATCGAAGGAAGGATTTTGAGCGAAGGAAAAAGATCAGCAATTTTTAATCCAGTCACCAGCTCCATTATACGCTGCAGAATAGATAAAATGGCTTCTACGTTCCGGGACCTACCAATCGAAGCACGAGCAACAATGGAATTCGCAAGTGCGAAAAACTTCTTATGGAGATTGACAACAGAACCTTCGTGTTCAGTGATGTAATTCATAAGTGAAGATATCTCCTCTTCCCTTATAGCTCTGAATGATTGGACCCTCTTTGCAGACAAAAGCTCCAAAGTGCAAATCTTTCGGAGTTGCCTCCAATAGTGTCCATAAGGGGAAAAGCCAATATCAACATTAAGGTAACCCATGATTTGGAGGGCTATAAGGTTGGGTCTATTAGCAAAGATTTGATCATGAGTTTTCATAACCTCTCTGGCTACTTCTCGGGAAGTGACTACGACATGGGACAACTCTCCGAGTTGAAGGTGCATCAAGGGTCCATATTTGTTTGCAAGGTCTCTCAAGGTGCGATAGGGTAGTGGCCCTACAAGTTGGTGTAAGTTCCCTATGATAGGAAGCTTCCATGGCCCTGGGGGTAAGGTTTTGCCGGATTTCTTGAATTTTAATGGCTTCAGTATCAGAAGGAGCAAGCAGAAGAAGGTGAAGAGGATGGAATATGGAATCTGAATCTCCATAATGGCAAAGGAAATTAATGGTGAAGTGCGGGTTTTGTTGGAAGCAAGTCGTGCTTTTATACTGAACGCATTCACTTGGTTTTTTTTTTTCCCGGTGATCTCACATGATCTTTCTTTATTAATAAGTATACTAGATAGATAGATTAATTAATATATTAATGCAAAGACAAACATATTTCGAAACTTACTCATCACATGAATCACACACACACAGCAAGTTACATATTTTAGAGTGATATGTATTGTAAAAGCATTAGCTCGGTCCTAAGAAAACTTGGAGTTTTTTTTTTTTCCTAACATGCTTTTCATTTTTCAACAAGTAGTAGGCTCCATTCCACTTCTAGCTAAAGCCATTTAATAGAATAATGGAATAAAAAATTATCAATATAGCAAATAGTATTTATAATATTAGGTAAACATATCAGAAAAACATTCTGTATCCTATCCTATCCCATGTTATAAAGATTTTAGATGTCCATGTTATTTGCCCTAAAGCTGAGTCATTTTTTTGTTTATTTTGTTTAATTAATTAAAAAATTATTATCCTTTATAAAATTAGGACTTTATTAATTAATCTCTTGTACATGTTAAATAAATAAAATGATCTTAGCTAAGAAAAAAATAAAATAAAATGATAGGTAACACACTAAATTTTTTTATTTTTATAAAAAAATATTTAACCATAATTTTTACTAATTAAAAAATCACAGTTAAGTATATATTTTAAAATTATCGTAGCTGTATTTTTAAATTTAAATTATAATTTTAATAATTTAAAAATATATTTTTAGTCTTCTAATTTTATCCCAAATTTTAATTTAGTCATTATTTAATTTTATTAAGTTTCTTTCCAATCATTTAACTTGACAATGCAGTATATTTTTTTTTGGATTAATTACATTGTTAATTTGGAAATTTATCATTACATAAAGGAATTATCAATAAACATATTATATTATACCCATTTAAATATATAAAAACTACTTAATCCTTGAAGTTTCAATTTTTATTTTTTTGGTTCAGGTCTATTGAGTGTGTGCGCGTTTATCACTAGGGTTAAACGAATTACTCGTGGGACAGCATCCTTATTTCTTTTATATTACTTGTACGCATATAAATTATAATTAATCAGACATTGCTTGAAGTCACAGAATGAGTATATAATTTATATATGTTAATTTGATCACCAAAATAAGGGATTAAATTAATTTAAAACGGCCTTTTGGCTTCACTTTAGTTTAAGAACGGTAAACCATGTCAACAGACTTTGAATAAACCATAAAAATAAGTTTTTAGCCTAGGAAAAAAAAAGTATAATATTGCACACAGCCATGGATTGACTAACGTACATAAAAACATATAAATTATTGTAGCATCTTGGGAAATTTCTTTTCCTTATAGGCTGCCGCTCAAAAAGCATGTTTTCCTTCCTACTATCTAACTTAATAAATTCAGAGCTAGTTTGTTTTAGCTTTTCTTTTTAAGAAAAAAATCACTTTTAAAATTTTTTAAGTTGTTTCTTTAAGCTTTTGAAAATAATTAGAATCTAAAAAAAAATAGTTTTCTGATTATTTTGGAAAGCTACTCTGAGTAGCTTTTAAAAAAAACTATTATAATATATGAGAGAGAAAATGGGAAAAATGGGGAGATGTCAAAATATAGCTTTACAAAATTACAAAATTAACAAGATTTCCTGTAAGAGAATATTATAATACAATTCACATACTTTCTCTTTCAATTTAAAAGTGCTTCTTTTATTTGAACTAAACACAAAATAGTTTCAACTTTTCATAAAATCCTCTAAGCAATTAAACATTTTTTAAATAATATGAAAATCACTTTATTAAAAAGTTTAACAAATTGGCCCTCTTTTATACATGAGTCATACTCATAAGCTTAATTGAAAGGAAAAGATATTGAATCATCTGAACAAATTGTGGCTGGTTTATGGTAACCTTGTTGTAGGATAACCAAATTAGTTCGAATTAAACTATAATATAATGGTAATTTAAGGTCAAATTTGAAGAATTGGTGATTGGAATTGATTAAGTCAATGTAACTAAGTAAGTACACAGGCAAGAAAATAAAATTCATATGGGGGGCTGGCTTTGGTTAATTAAAAATGAAATTGAAATTAAATTAAAAATGTCAACAAATGCAACTGAACCAAAAGTGCAAAAGAATGAATTAGCAACCAACACAATGCAATAGAGGTTTTATGAAGAAATGGTGATGGAGAATGGTGGAAATGAACTGTATATAGTCATATGCATGGGTGAAGGAAAATGTGGGAAAGAGAGAGAAAATGGAAGAGAAAAGAGAGGGGAAAGAGGATGGACAAAAATGGAGAGGTGAGAATGAGAGAATGGAGGCTAGGAGGCGTTGGCTTTTTTTCTTCCTAGGGTGGTTAGGGTTTAGGAAAATGGATGGTGAGAATATGTGCTTGGTGTTCAAGAAAGAAAATGGAGGGTTAGGTTGAGGTAGGTTAAATAACTAGGATTAAGGGTTAACTAGGGTAAAATAGAAATTATGGTAAAGTTTAATGACCATGGTAAATAATGGAGGGTCAATATTAGAAGGAAGAATGGATGGCTATGATGAAAGGAAGTGTCACACCTAAAATGTGACGCGGATGGTGCAAAAATTAAAAAAAAAATAGAGAGAAAAAATCAATTTTTTAGATGAAAGCCGATTCGGAAGGAGTTGCAACTAAAATTTTGAGGAAAATCTTGAAAAATAAATTGAAAAAGGATAAGGATAACTTGCGAATTAGAGTTGGATTTAGAAGTATAATTGTGAGTAGGGAATGTGTTAGGCACCCTACAATATTAGTTTATAAAAACGGTTATTTTAAGTTAATTATGCAATTTTTATGACTTTTTTTAAAAAATTATTTTAATTATCTTTTAGTCATTCACATGTGAAAATAAAAATAAGTGAATTTATGAAAATGAAATAAAATAAAAATAAAAACATGAGAAATTGGGAAAAATAAATAAGAAAAAATTATTTACTCACAAAGGCGGACTTGATCCAGGATGAAAACCTAGGGCCTACATACTTTGTGATAAAGATTAAAGTCCACGTAGTTTGGAATATAAATGCATGTCACTATATTGATATTGTTTTATTATCAATATATATATTTTAAGGGAAAGCTTATAGAAAACAATTTATCTTTTCACAAACAAAACAATTTTTAGAATTGATTTGTGTGTTTTAATTTATAAAAGATAGATTAACTTTCATTACTTACTCTTGGCATTTTTTTAAATCAATTTTTAAAAAGAGAGTACTTATTTTTCTCTAATTTAGAATATGTGATTAAAAAAACATGTTATTATCTTGGATATTTTTCTTTCAACTTGAAAAAGGAAAAAATTTGAAAACAATTTTTAATTTTAATTTTTATTTTTATATATTTTTTCTAAATTCAACTTTTAAGTAAAATCAATCATTCTCAATGGGTGAACGTATCATTCACAGTTCACTGATTGATACCAAAATGCTCATGATATTACCACTCGAGGTAGACAGGTGTAAAGAATAAAAGGCTTGGGAGAGAATAAATGATTTTTGTTTAAATTATTTGTACTTTCTTATTATTTTTTTTATAAAAGTGGAAATATGTATATAGGACCATGGGAACACATTTTTATTTTAAAATGCATTAAGAAGAAATTAAAGTATGAATATTACGTATATTTTCAAAAATAATTAACTAGTATATGTGGTGACTTTGTCACTTATGATTTACTAATTAATACCCAAATGCCTATAGTATTACCACTTGGAGTAAAAAGGTTGGAAAATAAATGAGGGCTTTTGTCTTAATTATTTTCATCGCTGATTTTTACTTTAGATAAAAGGGAGCCATTAGAACCCAAAGACATTTAAAAATTAAGACCTAACCAATATAAGTATCATAGCAGTTCCTAACTCATGATACAATTGACTGACACCCTATATATCCGTGAAAACTTAGTCCCTCACATGGAACTCTAAGAGCAAAGCTGAAAATCCTTTACTACAAAAGAACCATTTTTGAAGAGTGATTATATTAAGTATGAAAATTCACCCTTTTCAACTCTTGAATAAAATGTATTAAAATAAAAACAACAAAATCACCAAGTCTACCGTGTTGTCATAGACCATTTCAATTATCTACACATACTCCTGATTCAATAAGCCGTGGAGCCCAATTTAATTTGTGATGCTTCTCTAATAAATAAATAACATGGAAAACTATGCCTTGGGTGCAACAGGCATTGGGATTTCAAACAGAAAATAGGGCCCTGACATGTCATGACCTAAAGAAAGACAACACTTATACTTAAATCAAATTCTATATTCCCCAAAACCAAAGTGTATTATCCCAGAATAATAAGGAGCTGCAGAGTGCACCCAAAGTGATAAGAGTCAAGATGAAATGCAAGATACCAATTAAGCTTGAGAAGCCATGATTGGGAGCTTGTAGAACGAGGTGAAGACTCACTAACGATGGCAAGATTAGGCCTCTTAAGGTGAAAATCTCAAAGTATTGATCAAGGAAACTTAAACCCAGAGAAAAATATAAAACCAAGGGATGCTTACACATCTGCTAAAATATACCCAAAACTCAATGTCTACTATCATTATACATATTTTTTCACAATGAGTTAGCCCCTTTTGTCAGTCATTATGCACAATCAGATAGCTCACATATAACCACCCTTCATGATGTTAGTCCCCACTACCACAACAAAATGAAATCTTATTTGAAAAAGAAAAAAAAATGACAGCATTAAACCTTTGCTATTTTTCAATACACGAACCAACCATCAAATCGGACATCAATCAAGCCATGTTTCAACTCCTAAATATAAAGTCCAAGGTCATTACAAAGGAGAAGCAGTCATCCCAATATCACTCAAGCAAGTAAACCATAGCAAGAACAAGCCCTCACGGATAAAGGATGAAAATATTAGTTCTTTACTGTAAATCATAAGGTTTACGAATAGAGAACAGAGCATAGTTAAAAAAAAATCCCAAACTCATACTTGAAATCTACCGAAGCAATGACTTGATCCCATATGAGAGCAATGACTAAGCAAGAATAGGAATTGGTCTCTAGAAAAATTGAAATAGAGTAGAACAATTCAAACGTACTTTAGAAGAGAGTCCTTGGCAAACGTAGCAGTGAAGGATAATTAGTGGGTAAACTCCTTCACTCCCGAGCTTTTTTCCTCCCATGATCTCCACAACCTTACTTCTTTTTGTCTACTCTCACTTGCTCTCTTCCTTCAACTTCGCTACCTCTACCCTCTTTTCCCTTTTCAACCTCTGAACACTCCTCTACTCTCTCTAACTTTGCCTGGATGCACTCTATGTAACAACCCTTATTACATTATCTCAACTTGGTCCCTAACTAACTAAGTGTATTTGGCATTGTATGCAAAACCGAAAGCATCAAGATGGAGGACATAATTAAAATGGAGAAAAATGAGCTCCATGCCTCAGTGAGAAGCAGAGTCGCCGTTGCGAGCGAGCTACGATTTTTGGAAATTCTTCAAGCTGAGAGCATCCATGTTGTGGCCAACTAACTGGAGTCGCGGAGGGAATCAACAAATCAGTATAAACTAGAAACATTTCAGACTAACAGATGAAGGAAAACGAAGGGAGAAAGAAGGAGCAATACTAGGGTTAATCTTCAGCCGTTGGGAGTGATTTTTAGCCTCTGAGAGGTTGGATTTTTGTTGGTAAGTGATCCCTACTCCTTCCTCTCCATTTTTCTTCAGTTTTGAGTTGGGATTCTTGGTTGGGCTGAAATCCAAGATATGTGTGATTGATTAGAGTTTGAATGGTCTCTAGGAGCTTAATAAAGTATGGAAATAATGTTAGAACCTTGGGTTATGTCTAAACAGTTAAATTATGGAATATAGATATTTGGATTATATGTTAATTGAGGATTTATGGTATTGTAGAGGTATTTGGTTGACTGAAAGGGGGTATGTAACACCCTACCTCCAAACACCTTCAGACTCGACCACAAACTTCAAAATCCAACCAAACACAATTCAAACATCTCAAAATAACTTCCCAAAACTTCAGAGCAGCAAAAACAAACCAAACAACATCAAAATCTAAGCTGGGGCTGCGGCTGCTACAGTACCGCCACGGCTCTAGACCTCCCCTATTTTACAACGCTACTGGACTCTCTAGCACCACATGCCACATGCTGGTTTCCACACCAGCAAAAATCCAACATCGAGTTGAACTTCCGACATGCATAATTTTATGCTCCAACTTCTCATTGACCTAATTCCAACTCCCACAAGTCACTCTAGTCCCAACCTATATGTAGATACCAATTTCTCCTCAATCCAACTCCGTATGGAGATTCTGGATACCTGATACCATTTGGCCACTTTTTGACCAAAACTCATAACTTACAACTCCTAATTTCCACCAAAGGCAATTTAACCACTTGAGACCTTTCACGCAGGTCTAAAACTATTAAACCAACTTGTCTAAAGAGGCTTCACCTTAAAGGAATATCTCCTCTGAGATTTGACCCCTTTGAACCCCAATTGACAAAATGGGCTACTTGCCTCAAACCATACCAACAAGGCCCAATTCCACATTTGGGCTAACAGATACTACCACACTGACACTTCAACACCCCAAATCACATATGTTTATACATGAAGGAAGAGTGGTAAGTTGAGACTTTAAGTTAACAAAAACTAGAGTAAAAAATAATAATAAAGAAGCAGTATAAGTGTAAGTAATGAATGAAAATGAAAATGGTGATGAGATTCCATTATTAGATAACAAACAATTGATAGAAGAAAGATGGAAATAGTGGTTAAATGGCCTAGAAATTAAAGTAGTAAAGTATTCAAAGGTCACGTAGATAAGTTATGGCTTGAAAGAAAGTCATTGCCAATATTCTACAAGACAAATTTTGGCATGAGTACATACAGAACCCTAAGCATTCAATAGTTAAATGAGGTCAAATGAGGAAAGTACCAGGATGGTAACTTACTAAGAAGTACTAAAAGATGAGGAAAATGTAAAGAGTAAGAAAGAAAAGATGTGCCGATTATTAACTATGGGGCACTATGAAGTTATGACGAACCCAAATAGTCTTACCATTGCATCTGTTAAGACTACATGAATAAAAATATAAGTAGTATAATGATGGTTCTCAAGAATGATGTGTTAAGGTACTCCGAATATGTAATGAGCATGAAAGATGACTGAGAATTTTTAAAATATTTTAAATAAAATTATTGACTTACTGAACTCAGTGAATGTAACTCATGAAAGTACGGTCAATAGGTTATAAAATCTCCCAAGGGTCTCAACAGATCCTAATAAAGCAAGTAAAGTTATAAGTGGGAGAGACCAAAAACAGAAACAAGATAAGAAGTTTACTAAGTCTAGTAAGATGTTATAAAAAATTTTATTGTGAAAAATTTTTTTCAGATTGTCTTACCACTTGATTAGAAGAAAAGTTGTGGGAAAAGAGGTGAGAAATGAGTTGAAAAAGGCTAAACCTCCTCCTCTGTGATGATTAGCCCTAATCCAATGATGACCCTAAGGGTCTATGATAATGAAAGAAAGTATGGATCAGGGTATGAGCAATAAAGTAAGGTTGAATTGAGGATAGTAGCCTATGTTTCATATGATAAATTTTTATGAAAAATATTTTCCCACAGATAGTAGCGGTGAATAATGCTCTCAAGATACGGAGTTTTGATAAGTTAAAATGAGTTATAATCTCTATGATTAGAACATAGAAGTATTATGAAAACACCAAGAACCTTAAGTGATAATGAAATAAATGAGTGGACTTGAGATAAGGAAAAAGAAAAAAAGGAAAAGATGGTCTTATAAGTGTCACACAAGCAAAGCTAATGTAGTCAGCTTATACTTAGTAGAAAGATGATTCATATAAATAGCATAAAGTTATAAAAAGTAAAGAAAAGGAATGATGTCAGTTGTTAAAGAAGAGACTATACCATGAATAAGAACAGAAAGTTATGAAAGCAAGGATAATGATTAAGAATGGGTATATTATGTGAAATTTTCGATACCCCTAAAGTAAAATAAGATTATGATGTCCTTGACATTTCTCAACATGAAAGATATTAGCTAGATCCTTCAAATGTTAGGATGGAGGAATAAAATCAAAGTAAAAAGTTGACTTTTAAGTCATATAATTAAAATATGAAAATATTTCTCTAGTAAAAATGTTTGAAATTGGGAACTAAATAGAAAGAAAGTATAAGATACAAGTATGTATCCAAATTTCAAAGACAAAATTTATTCTATGGGAGAGGAAATTGTAACATCCTAAGAAAGTTAAAATATCTAGAAATATATTGGAAATTTGCAAAAACGGATAAACACTGTTTTGCATGAAAAATGGCAAAGAGGTCATTTTTCCCGGTAGGGCGGAAAAATGAGAAATTACGTTTTGGCCCCTAGAGAATTGTAAAAATGAAATCCATGTCCCAAAATTATTAAATATTATGTGGAGGAGAAATAGAAATGTCTTAGGAAAATTACACCTGATGACCTGAAAGTTTCAGAAATTGTAATTTAACCCCAGGTTAGGGGTAATTTTGTAAATATGAAAATTTACTGTTAAAACGAAGCCCTCAACGAGAGAAGTCCAATGATATATGGCACTGAGGGTTAATATTCAAGAATAAAGAAATAATTAGTGCCGAGTGTCCAAAAGTAACAATAAACCGATAAAATAAACTGTGGGCCCGACTGATGATTAAAAGGTAATCGAGATAGAATATAAGTCATACATAGATACCATTTGAGATAGGATAATTAAGAAAATATAAGAATAAAATTGGTATAGTCCTGTAGCCCAAAAATACTAATTTACTATAAAAAGTTATTTTATCGGTACAGTTAAAAATTACCCAGTTCAAGTTATATCTGAACTAGGAAAAATTGAGTAATTTTGGACACTTAAAACACTCTCCCTAGGCGTGTGAGCAGCTGGAATTTTTGGCCAAGAACTTCTTAAGGAAGTCATGAATTTTTGGCTAAAAACTTGTAAAGGAAGTTTTTGACTTTTGGACCAAAAAGTGATTAAGATTAATTGTGCAATTAGGAAGCTAATTACGCCACATAATCCCTCTCTTTCACCCTCATTCTAACACACTTCCAGCTGCAAAAGGAAAGAGAGATAACACAAGAAAGAAAGAAAGAAGAAGAGAAAGAGAAGACAAAGTTGATGATCCAAGAACTCGAGTATTTGGTAAGTGATTCCTATTACCTTAAGCTTATAATTTTAAGTAGTTAAGCTTAGTTTCTTGGAGTCTTCCTCTTCCCCTTCCATGTTGATATTTCGGCCAAACCCTAGAGGAAGCAAGGAATGGATTTTGATGCAATAAACTTAGGAGAAACACTAAACTAACAACCTAGGACATGATTTTGGAAGTAGTTGGGTGAGTTTCAAAATAAATTATTTTCTCTCCTTTTCTTGATATTTTCGGTCAGAAAAAAGCATCAATTTAGAGTTGGAATTTCATGTTTTTGATGAAAAAAAATGAGTTCCTCATGGTGGAAAACCTTAGGAACAAGTATTGATTACAAGAAAAAGCCAAAGGAGAAGAAAATGAAATTTTAGGGTTTAATTGGGACTTTATGAAACTACCCCTTGAATCAGTGGCTTAAGTAGCTAATTGATGACATGTTTAGATTTGAGGAAGCCTAAGAAAGTTTGGAGAAGTGTTTTAAAGAGGTACAACTCAAAGGAAAAGCAAGTGGAAGCATAAAGATAGCATTTTTCCATTATATGCATTATATTGTCTTATGAATGTTTATGAACTCTATGACTTGTTTGATGCCATGATTAATATTTTTTGATATCCATTGATTGTTGGCTGAGTTCTTTAAAGGGGCTTGAAGCTCCAGAATGCCAAATTTACAAAATGAAACTCTATCGAAATTTTTATAAAACTGTTATAGCATTATATGAATTAATGAGTTTGCTTGATGATCTATGTGAAATGTGATCATATATGTGTATGACTTGATAATGCTACTGAGATTCTTTGAGTCTCATTCCCCCTTAATGACTAACCATGCTAGGGAAGCAATGGAAAAAGGGCTAAGGAAGGAGCTAATATCATGGAGAAGCTAATGATGAGTGGATGATGTTGCAAGCCATTATATTATAATGTGAATGGTTATTGGTGTCTTATTTTTGTATGAAATTGTAAAATAGTGAATATTATGTTAATGTTGTATAAAATGTATGAAAATTTCCAGTTCTGGATATTGTGATATTAAGTTATGTTCTACCAAGTTTTATACTAAAATGAGTTCATTTGCAAGGGTTTTCGCAAGCAAATTGCAATATAGATTGAAACAGGGTATTTTCCAAATGTATCTGTCTATTTTACCCTTGTTCAGTAACTAATCTGAGGTTAGGTTTATGGTTTTTTATTACAGATAAAGGGAATCTCAAGCTTTAAAATGACACCGAATTCACCCCATTTGGAGTTGTATACAATTAATGGTGATTTTTCAAAGTTAAGGTTCAGAATAGGGCAGGAATGTGAAAACTGAAAACTGAAAGTTAGGTACTAGAAAATTCAAAAGATTATATAAAATCATACATAGCTCCAAAATTTCAATGGTTTTAAATTTATAGAAAGGTATATATTTTAAGCTTCATATGCCACTAATTTGGAGGTAAATAGAGCTATATAATAGAAGATATGTAGTTTTTCCCAAAACTATTCCAGTAAAATCCAAATTCTGACCCTTCATGATTTAGGTTAAAGTTATGCCCTGTGTGAGTGAAATAAATGTATAAGAAAAATATATCTATAATTAGACATGTAGATCTTTCAAATGACATATAGTATGTATAATTGGAATAGAATAGAATGAAATATGATTTTTCAAAATTGAGGTCAGAAAACTGGAAGATAGAAAAATGACCAAATAAATAATAGAAGTCCATAAAATTACTGTACAAATTGGCCCAATGAAGTTACTGTTTTATATTTTTCCCATGTAGATCTGAATTTAATAAAACTTTAGAGACTTGAATCACCTCAAGATGATCTTTATATATTTAGTTATTATTTTTCAATGTTCATCGGCTAAAATGGAAATTTCCAAATGAACAATACCCCGAATTTTGAAAAAAATCTTTTTTTATTATATTAGGATTCTAGTTTCTAAACCATGATGAAAGATATCTAAAATAATCTAATACATGGGAAATGGACCCTAATTTAAGGTGTTACACACCCCTTTTCCCATGAACTAACATTTTAGGTGAAGGTTCTGGCACTAGTCTGGAGAAAGCAAGGGAGTAGCATACTGGATGTGGGAATACCAAGTCTTTGTGGTGTATGTCTGTAATATCTATGTATGTTATGTTAAGTAGGATAGTATGTTGCAATGGATGTGAGAATTGGGATGATAGTAATGATATTTAGATGTATATGTATGTTATGATATGTGATACAATATATTGTGATGCATCATGATGTATGTATGGATTGGGACATTACGAAGTCAGTATGGTAGTGCATGTAAGCCCAAAGGTGGACTTGGGTCTCGTTGGTGTGTTTTAAGGCCTATAGCCTATTCAGTGAATTTGGGATTCAAGGGTGTCAAATCTCAGAGGAGTGATTTCTATGAGATGAAATCTCTTTGGACAAGTTGGTTTAGTCAAATAAGACTTGTGTGAATAGTCTTAAATGGTCAAATTGCCTTTGATGGCAAATAGGAATTGCAAGTGTTGTATTTTGGTTGAAAAGTGACAAAAACTGTGTCAGGTATCCAAAATCTCCATATAGAGATGGATTGAAGTGAAAGTGGTGTTTATGGATATATTGAAATGAGATTGACTTATAGAAGTTGGAATCAGATTAATCGAAGGTCAAAGCATAAAGTTATGTATGTCGGAAGTTCACCTGATGAGTTGAATTTTGTTGATATGGCATCAGCAAGGGGACACCGAGGCACCAGGAAACTAGGCCGCAACACCAGTGAATTAGAGGGCTCCGAGGCCTTAGCAGTACTATAGCAGTCATAGCCCTAACCCAATTTTGGTATCCTTTGGGTATTTTTCCATTGCTCGAATGTTTTGAGAGGTAAAAGAGACTTGTTTTGATTGTGTTTGGTCGGTTTTTGAATTAATTGGTTAGGTTTGGAGACTATGAATTGGTAGGGTGTTACACTCTATAACGTCCTCCTCCTCCTCCTCCTCCTTTTGCTCATTCTTGCTTCCTATTTATAGTCCAGAATCACATACCTTAAATTGAACGACCTGTCGGTTAGAGTCAAAGCAAATCTTCCATTTTGTGCTATCGATTGAGATCTTGGTTCTTGAAGTTTATGGATGGTACTTCTTTCTTATGCAATTGCTTCTCTGTATCACTGCTCCTCTATCATCAATTTGCCTATTAAGCCTTGAGCTTTTGTTTTGTTCTCCGTCTCTGCATTTGTGAGGCTTTCTACATCGTCTCACTCTGCACCAAGCCTTGCATTCGATGTTGATGATAGGGAGAGGAGATAGGGCTAACTATTAGGTTCCTCTATTTTCTCTTCAATCACCATGCCTCATCCTTTACTCGTTTTGCCACTCTGCTTCACGACACGAAAGAGGAAAGGGGCTAGGGTACTCAAGGAAGGTCAAACATGCTAAATTGCGTCTAGTCCCTCACTCCTCTTTTTTTTTTAATTATTATTAATAACATTATTACTTTCTTTTTTCTTTTTCTTATTTGTTTCACATGGGATAATCAAATTTTCAACACTTAAATCTTGAAAAGATCTTTTTTTTATTATTATGTTCTTAATAAAAAGGAGATTCAATTAATTAAAACATCAAAAGCTATATCTTTTATGTTATTCAGGGTTTCTTTCTCTATGTTTTTTTTTAAATCCTTCAAGAAAAGAATTGGATTTAGATGAGAATCCTAAAAGAAAAGAATATTATTTTTCTTTTCTCTTTTTAAGACTAAAAGGTGGAATTTTTACTTTTGAGAATCCTAAAAGAAAGGAAATTAATTTTCTGTTTATTTGTTTTTTTTTTAAATCCTAAAGAAAAGGGATTGGCTTTGGAGAAAAATCATGAAAAGATTTTTTTAATAAAAAGGAGATTCGATCAATTAAAATATCAAAAGCTATATTTTTTTATTATTTAGGGTTTTTCTCTCTTTTCTTTTCTTCCCTTTTTTTTCTTTAAATCCTGCAAGAAAATGATTGGATTTGGATAAGAATTCTAAAAAAAAGAAAGAAATAGGATTTTTTTTCTTTTTAAGACTAAAAGGTAGGATTTTCATTTTTGAGAATCCTAAAATAAATGAAATTAATTTTTTGTTTTTGTTTTTTTTAAATCCTGAAGAAGAGGGATTGGATTTGGAGAATATATCTTTTGCATATTTCTTTTATTTTTGAAAATATGTGTTCATATTAAAATTAAAAGAAAATTTGTGTCATTTTTAATTTATCCCATTTTCTAATTTTTTGTAAAATGTCTGGACAAAATACAGTGTTTACAGGAAAGGTAATGTGTCTATTTTATACAAATAAAATATCCACATTTAAACTCAAAACTGCATATAAATATGTTTACATTGGTGTATTTTGGCGTGATTTTACATATTTTGGGTTTTCATAGTATTATAAGTTCATTTGGAAGCATTCAGAACAAAAACGCTACAAATCATTCATAATGAAAAGTTCTAATGTTTGTTTGTATTTTAATCATAACTTTCACTTATAAACTCCGATTGAAGTGATCTAAGATGATTTGGAAATCTAAGATATAGAGACACAACTTTCGTGCTTTGAGTTTTTTCAAATTCCAATGTTATCATGGTGAAAATTTAGTTCAAAATGTCTATGCAAGTTGGTGATTTGTCTGAAGCTGAACGAAGTAGTTTTCTGTATCAAGCATCCACCTAGCATCTGGTCAAACTTAGCTGGTGCTGGTTAACTCGTATTTTGAGTTTTTACACTTCGCGGAACCATCTAGCGCCATATTTTATCATCCCAAGGCCACCTGGCACTGGGTCAAGCACCAGAAGTCTGTGAAAACATATTTTCATGCACAAATTGACTTGGAGGCCAAGTATTCTCGCTCTATTATAAATATCAAGCAAGGAAAACACAAGGGGACATTCAAAAAAGCACTCGATGGCTAGAGAACATAGTTCAAATACATCTGGGAGCATAGAAGCAATCTACGGGAGAGAGCAAGTAGATATGCGGAGTATTGGAGCAAGATTATCTTTTCTTCCATTATAAACTCTTTTTTTCTTGTTATTTTTACCATGATTTAGGATTTTAGTTCTATTTTGGTTTCTATTTCTATGTGTGGCTAAAATTCCCAATTATGGTAAGGAGGTAGCCTAACTGGGATTGACTATATTTGTTTTTTTTAGTTATGACTCTCTGAATAGGTTTATCAAGTTATATTTAATTTGTTTCTTTATTATATTTATCTCTCTTGTTAGTTCATGTGAATTTTATGCTTGATTATCATAAAGGCTAATTAATGGGTAAACTTGATAAATTGAGAGATGAAGAGTGAACCTAGATCTAGAAAGATAAATACGAATAACTAACCTAGAGATATAATTAAGAATTTGTTGTGACATACGTTGTGGCTTTCAAGGTTTGATTAGAAACATTAGTTGCTTGAGGACAAATTGAATCCCAATTAAATAAGAACTAATTGATTAAGAGGTAATTAGGACACTTTAGGAACGATGGTCAATATAATTATACAGAATCTAATTAAAGAATAGAATCTAGTTATCCCATAAAGTAAAACCCGATCCCTTGACACCTATAGTAACTGAATCAAAATTGATACATTTGTTTGCTTTCTATTTCTTTCCTTTTTAATTTCAATTTCTCAATTTGATTGCACTTGCTTTTAGAATTAAAATTTTGGATTGGTAGATTTACTACATATCTTGAGTTTGACCTTTGAAATATTCTGAAGAACTTTCTACTACTATAATCGACCCTATATATTTGCAGGATTCCGATCAAATTTTTGGCACCACTACTAGGGAGGTCAACAGATTAGGTAGTCCATTGAATTTTAGTCTTTTATTTTTTTATATAAAAATTTTCCTTTATTTCTTTTCCATCCCTTACTGCATGTTGTTAAGATCTAAAAGTCTTAATAGTACTTATTAGTTGATTACTATTAATCCTAAAATTAAACTTGCTTGCAGGGATAACCGAGCTAGAAGAAGGTGCGAGATAGCCAACACAATAGTGCCGACTGGGGCTCAAGTTAATCCACTTTGGAGGGATGCAGATAAGCCTATGATTTATGACAATTCATCATGTATCAAGCTATCAGAAAATGCAAGGAATTACGAGTTTAAGATAACTCACTTAAACTTACTGTCATAATTTTATGGGTGAATAGGCAAAGATGCATTGGGTTTTCTGAAGAACTTTTATAACAGGATTGATAAACTCCCTCTAAATTGTCTAACATTAGATGAACTTAAAATGAGGTGTTTCAACTTTTGCATGAAGGATAATGCTCAACGATGGATCCTAAATCTACTAGAGAATTCTTTAATATCATGGAGAGAGATCTACAATACATTTATTGCCAAGTTTTATTCTCCTTAGAGTACTGTAGATTTGAGGAATAAAATAGATCTCTTTTCACAAATGGAGGGTGAGTCTTTTTATGAAGCATGAAATCAATTTATGGATTTCTTAAATGAATGCCCATACCATGGGTTTAATGATATGATGATTGTCAAACTGTTTTATAATGCTCCATGTTCCACTTCCCAATCTTTAGTGGACATTACTACATGGGATGGTAATCTAATAGCTATTGAGATGATGAATATTTATGATCAAGTGGTAACTCAAACTAGGTAAAAGGGAGTATGAAGCAATAGAGTACCTATAAATGAAATTAACTCTCACCTTGATGCTCTACATACGGTAAGTTGAGTCATACTAGTGACACATGTATGCATATGATTGAGGGGATTGTTGGAGTTAACTATATGGGATCAAACACCAAACATCCATAAATAATACAAAGGAAGAATGATCCTTTTTCAAACACATATAATTCTGTGTGGTAAAATCATCCAAACTTTTCTTGAAAAAATCCACCAATGCCACCAGGATTTCAACAATAGAAGACTTAGGCACTCCCACAATTACCTGCACAATCTGTTGGAAAGACTCCTCAACTAAAAGAGATGTTCTCCCAAATCATGGCTAGTCAAGCATCCACTAACAAGAATCTGGATCAATTCACAGTTGCTCAAGCAGCTATTAATAAAAATTTTAATCAATTCATGGTTAACTAGATTACTACTAATAATGCCACTCAAGCTGTGATCTGAAATATAGAAGTATAGGTGAATTATCTCACTAATCTGGTGGCTGATAGAAGTCCAGGTAAATTTCCTAGGAACACATAGGTGAATCCCGATGAGAGTGTGATGACTATAAATGTAGAGTGTTGAATCAAGAGTTTTGATGATTCCAAACCAACATTCAAGAGCTTGGATTGAAGATATCAAAGGAGATCAAAGCTGTCTCAAGTGAAGATTTTTTGAGCTCTTGCTGTTAGATCTTATGTAGGATCCTTAGTTTTTGTTATGACTGGGTAAAAGATTTTGATTTGAAGAAAAGATATTTTCAAACTTTGATTTTATGTTAAATCTTTAAATATTTGAAAAACACCCACAAACAGACGAAGGTTGAAAATTTAAGCTAAACTGTCAAGTTGGAAATTCGAACTTTGCCTTTGGAAATTCGAATTTCGAGCTAAAACTGAATAAGTCTGAAGAGATGGCTCTCTGTCAGACGAATTTTGGTTGTTCAAAATTCAAATTTTCATCTAGTCTGAAAAAGGCCTTTTGGTAACAGACGAATTTCACACTTTCAAAATTCGAATTTCAAGTAAAATGAAGTTTGTAAAAACCAAAGAAATTCGTCTAAAACTATGATAAAGTGCATCTGAAATCAAAATGAAATTGAGTTTGATAAATGCTCTCTGACAGACAAATTTTGAACTTCCAACATTCGAATTTTCATATAAGTCTGAAAGATGCTTCTTTGCAACAGACGAACTTTGAGTCTTCAAAGTTCGAATTTTGAACAAAACAAAAATTGAGAAAATAGAAGAAAATTCATCTAAAACTATGTTAAAGTTCATCTGAGAAGAATGATTTAAGTTTCAAAACTGCTCTCTGACAAACGAACTTTGAACATTAAAATTCGAATTTCAGAAGCTAAGTTCTTGAGTCTGTTGAAATGAAACATTGACATACGAATGATAAGAACTTGCAACATTCGAATGATAAAATTAGTCTGAAAAGAGTTTCTCTGACAGACGAATTTCATCCCTTCAAAATTTGAATTTCGAAGAAAGTAATCTACTGTGCCCCTCTAAACGTTCAATGGACAGACGAATTTTGGGGATCCAAAATTCGAATTTTGAAGGCACTGTTCACACTTAACCGGAAAACTTTCTTCTTGAAAATTCGTATGTCACATTGTGAAAATGTTTTGTAAGATTCAAAATTCGAATTTCACTTCATGAACAGACGAACTTCATGCTGTAACGTTGGAGGCTTTAATCTTCGGTTCCTTCGAAATTCATCCGTTGACCAACCAAAATTCGAATTTCAGTATGTCAGAAACATTAAATGCGGTTGGTAAACGGATAGTTTTTCAGAGTAACCGTTGGATAACTTCCCCAATGGATAGATTTAGTCTCTAACGGATATTTGAGACCTAAATCTATAAATACAACATCATTTGAAGTTGTGGGTAACGAATCAAACTTGTATATACCGAATTTCTGCTAAATCTTCTTCTCAAAAGCTTTTACCCTCTCAACTTCTCTACTTGTACTTAAACTTTCATATCTACTCTTTTCAAGAGAGTTATTTCATTGTAATCAATCTACTCTTCATCTGGAAGATAGATTTACTTGTGAGGGGTATTCACAAGGGGATTGGGAAGCACATAGTGAAAGTGCTTGGAGAGTTTGAGAGAGCTCAGAAACAGAGCATACTCGTGTACTGTGGCCTTAGCAAGAAGCCCATTGAAATTCTTGCTGTATAGTGGATAAATCTCAAGAGGTGTCTTGGGGACTGGATGTAGGTCAAGTGGAAAGACCGAACCAGGATAAATTACTGAGTCTTCTTCTCCCTATCTTTACTTTTCAGCTTGCTCTGTTTTACGCATTGTTTTCATTATATTGTGATATCTTCACTTACTTCACTTTGTGCAGAAAAATTTAAATCCTCTCAATTCACCCCCCTCTTGGGAAGTCAGCCTTGCTAACATAGAGAAGAAGGTAAAAGGAAATGATAGGTAAGATGAAGAAAAAAATGAATTAAAGCAAAAGAGTGAGATAAGGGAGCAAGAAGAAGAAGGAAGGAGCTCTAAGTCAAAGGTTGAAGGAGAAATAAATAGTCAAGCCTTTGAAGCAAAACCTTATCAACCTCCCATATCCTTTCCACAAAGGCTGAAAAAGGAAAAGCATGAAAAAAGGTTCTGAAGATTCCGAGAGATATTCAAGAAGTTGTAAGTCAACATCTCATTCATTGAAGTTTTAGCCAAGATGCCTGATTATGTTAGACATATCAAGACTCTCATCTCCAACAAAAAGAAGCTTGAGGAGTGTGCTATAATAACTTTAACAGAGGAATGCAATGTCATGTTGCAAAAAAAGCTACTTCTGAAATTAAAAGATCCGGGGAATTTCTCCATTCCTTACACTATTGTTTCTACTATCATTGATAATTCTTATGTGATTTAGGTACAGGTATTAACTTGATATCTTATTCTCTTCGCAAGAAACTAGAAATTACAGATTTGATGCCCACATATGTGACATTGAAATTGACGGATAGATCTCTCCAGTACTCTATGGGATTGGTCGAGGATGTTTTGGTAAAAGTTGGTATACTCTATATTTCTACTGATTTTATGATTTCAGAGTTAGAAAATGAAATAGATGTCTCTCTAATCATAGGAAGGCCATTCCTATTTACTATGGGTGTATTACTTGATGTGTAAAAGGGGAAATTGATATTTAAATTAGAGAATAAGATAGAGGAATTTAATTTCATTAATGCTTCAGATGTTCCCACTCTTTAAAAGAATTGTTCTAGCATAGATGTGATACAGGTTCATCAAAAGCAAGAATTGGAATTTCCTTCCAAATATTTAGATGATGATAAAGCTCCTTTTCATAAGCCTATTAGAGAGGACATTAAGATTAAGCAGAAAGTAGCACCACCTATTAGAGAGGAAATTAAGATTAAGCAAAAAGTAGCACCACTTAATCCCTGTATGAAAACGAGTGTTTATGTAATCCAAATAGATTGGTTGGTACTATCTTTTATCATAAAGAATCTCTTAAAGGGAAGGATGCAATTAAAGTGGAGGAAAAATTTGATTCCTAAATCTGAAGGGTTTTGTCCAAAGCCTTCGAATGATGCCATCTCTTGATTTTCTAGTTTATCTAGCTATCGACGTTAAATTTAGCATTTATTGGGAGGCAACACGACATTATTCTTCTTCTTTTATTCTCTGTTTTGTTTTCAATTTTTGTTTTCTTGCTCTCACTACTCTAAACTCCCTCCTTTAAGATTTGTTGCAGGATTAATTTGATTATGGTGGAAACAACCTTTGAATACATGCAAAAAACCCCATATAGCACTTCAAGTATTATTTAAAAATCATCGGAGTCTCAGTTCCTTTTATCTTTTAACTTTTATTCTATTTCCTGCAACATTGAGAATAATGTTTGATCTAAGTATGGGGGAAAGGAGTTTATTATTTGATTGCTCTTAGTTGATTTGTCCTTAAGGAATCGTGTTGATGTGCTAAAAATAGAAAATTTTTCAGGAATTTATATGCTTAATTGATTTTATTTAGATTTATTTGGCTTATTTTTTTTGAGTTAGTGATCTTTTTTGTCACCGTAGGATACTCGATCTTGTATTTAATGGGGCAAGGTAGTTAATATGCAAGTGAGGAACATGAGTCTTGAGACTATAAGTCTAAGCATTATGACTTAACATGTGGTAGGTGTGGATAAGCAATTAAGCTGGTAAGAAGGTGGATTATACGTTTATTTCTGAACTTGAGTAATTTCAATTGTTGTGTATAAATTGTTCATTTGGTTGGAGAGATGATTTCAGGTTTAAATAAAAAGAAATCTATTACGCTGGTTCAAGTTATACTTAGTATCCGAGGGGCTTCAACAACGTCAAATGGCGCAATATGAGTTATGAGTGTGCTAAAACGTCTTGGTACAAAAGGTTATGTTAGCTTAAGTAACCAAAGGTACACAACATAAATGTGAGATCTTCGCGTCAAAAGAGTGAATAATGGCCCAAGAAAAATAAATAAATCCCAAAATAAAATTAAAGCATATTGTAGAGGGAAATAAATAAATAAATTCTTGTTAATCTCCATTGCACATGAGTTAGTAGAGGTTTGTGCATAATTGATTGATGTAAATCCTTACTTCTAAACATCTTTAAACTTGACCAAAACCTTTAAAAGGGGTGACAAACACAACCCAAACATCTCACATGAATCTTTCAAAACCACTGGGCAGCAGAAAAACATCACAAAAACACCAAAAAGTGGGATAGGGCCGCGACTGCTACAATACCGCTGTAGCTCCAGCCTTCCCCTACTTCACACTTGCTACTGGAGGTCTTGGCGCGGCAGCCTACTTTCTGATGTCGCGGTGCCCCATGCTGGTTTTCTATACCAGCAAATTTCATACTCTGGGGTGAACTTCTAACACACATAACCTTATGTTCCATTCTTCGATTGACTTGATTCCAACTCCTACAAGTCAATCTAATCATAATCTATCCATAGACACCAATTTCATCACAATCCAACTTCGTATAGAGATTTTAGACACCTCACATCATTTTGGCCACTTCTTGATCAAAACTCATGACTTACAACTCTCATTTGCCACCAAAGACAATTTAACCATCCAAGACCCTTCACACAGGTCCAGAACCACCAAACCAACTTGTTCAAAGAGGTTTCACCTCAAATGAACTATTCCTTTGAGATTAGACTCCCTTGAACCCCATTTGACAAAATTGGCTACCGGCCTTAAAACACATTGACAAGGCCTGATTCCACCTTTGGACTTACAAACACTACCACACTAATATTCTAACACTCTGAACCACACCTACACCCCCATCCATTATACACATCATATACAACACAATTTCACATACATAGCATACCAACAACATTCATAAGGTTACAACCATCAAAATCTGTATATCCATTACTATCATACTATCCTACTTGGCACAAGATACATATCCAAAATACATATACACTACATAGACCTAGTATTCCCACGTCCGATGCTACGCCCTCGTCTTCTTAAGCCTAGTGCCAGAACCTTCACCTGAAATGTTAGTTCGTAAGAGAGGGGTGTGAGGCAATGTCTTAGTAACCAGGAACAACCATACACAATATATATACTGACCCACATAATCGTGCAATGAAATGCTAATGAATGGTATGCACGTTCTCTCTCATACACGGCTAGAACCACGAGCGGTCATCATTAGAAATTAGGAATTCATGGTGACATATGTTGTGGCTTTCAATAGATTTAATTAGAAACTTTAGTTGCATGCAAGCGAATTAAATTCTAATTAAATAAGGACTAATTGACTGAGAGGTAATTAGGATACTTTACAAAAAATAATTACTATAATTGTGCATAGTCTAATTAAAGAATAGAATCTAGTAATTTCATAAGGTAAACCCTGATCCCTTGACACTTCAGGTCATCTATTGATTTGCTTTCTATTTCTTTCCTTTTTTAATTTGAGTTTTTCAATTTGGTTGTCACTAAATTTTGGATTAGTAAATTTACTACCTCCGTTAGGTTCAATCTCTAGAATACTCGAGATAATTTTCTACTACTACGATCGACTCTGTATACTTGCAGGATCCTAATAAATGGGTAATTTAATTTAGAGCCAATTAGGTGTAAGAAATAGAGAGCTAATATAAAAATACACAAATAAGAGAATGATAGAATAATGTGATTTTTCTTAACTTGACTTTTCACAACCATCCCTTGACTTGACTTCTAAGTAGTTGTAAAGTGTATTCCCTCAAACTAAAAATAAAACAATTAAAATATTTTGTTACCAAATAAAAGTAATATGTGGGAATTAATTTAGGTTATTCAATAGGGATCAAAAGAATGCAATCCAGGGGCTTGAAAATGACAAGAATTTTGGTTCTATTTATGTAGAAAAATAGGAAAAGAAATTCAAGTGGATAAATAGTAAGAAAGTGGTGGAATACAATAAATGAAAATGGAAATGGGGAAATTGCAATCTTCCAAAAATACTCACACTACGCCAAAAATAGCCTTTCTTAGCGCTTAATAGTTGACGGTTATAGGGAAAAACGCCAATAAAAATGATGCGGAGGCTTTTCTTAGCGGTTCTAGAAATAACCGCCAAGAAAAGTCTAACTTTTCTTGGCGGTTATTTGGCGAACCGCAAAGAAAAGCCTCGTATAATTTTTGTTGGCGGTTCTAGAAATAACCGCAAATAAAAGTCTGACTTTTTCTTTGCGGTTATTTGGAGAACCGCCAACAAAAATAACGCGGGGGCTTTTCTTTGCGGTTCTCTAAATAACCGCCAAGAAAAGTCTGACTTTTATTGACGGTTATTTATAGAACCGCCAAGAAAAGTTTTTACAATTTTTTTAAAAAAAAAACACACAAGGCACGGATCAGTAAGCAAGCCATGGATCAATATTTATAACCATTGATAAAAAAGATCTGACGGCCTTCCTTTCTTTCCATCTCTTTCCTTAACACATCTTTTTCTACACCCACTCATACATTTTCATGTCACGCATCAAACTCCATCACTTTCATATATTTGAATTTTTTCTCTTTTCACACCTAATCACTTTCCTTCCCTCTCTTTCTCTCTCCACACCCAATCTCTTTCTTCTTTGATCTGCAAGCTCTCTCTCCCTTACATGTCTTCTTCCTCTTTCATCAGATTCAAATCGTCGTTCTTACTCTTTCAATCAAATTTATCATTCTCTCCTTTTTTGTTTTCTTCTATTCTCTTCTCCCTCAGTCAAGATTTTCAAAGCTTGATCAAGATCTTGTACAAATCTCGAAGCATGGTCCACATCTCATATTGGCACCAACAAATTACAAGCTTCTTCTTCATCGGTGACTTTGTCCACTGCCTTCATCGCCGACTACAGTGTCTGTGTCTACCTTCGCCGACGGCTTCGTTCTCTCTCATCTCATCTTGACTCTGAAGTAAGAAAATGAATCTTGAAGATTGAAGAAATTTTTAAAGCTTGTAATTTTTTATGACTTAAGGTATAAATATTGATTCTGTGGCAAAATTTTTTCTTCTTCTTTTTTATTTTGATTTTTTGTTACAGTGTGTTTACGTAAAATTTCAATTAGATCTATCTATAATTTATGTTGTATATTTTTTTTACCTTTCGATGATTCTAAATTACTTATTAAGGATGCTTGTTCTGTGATTACTTTTTAAAAAAAAATTACCCTTTGTTGGCGATTATTTGAAATAACCGCCAAGAAAGGTTATTTTTTAATAACAAATTTACCCTTTGTTGGCGGTGATTTGAAACAACCGCCAACAAAAGGTAAATATTTTATTAAAAAATATACCCTTTGTTGGCGGTTATTTCAAATAACCGCCAACAAAAGTCTATTTTTGTTGGTGGTTAATTACCGCCAACAAAAGTTATCCCTTATATCGGCACTCATATAGTTGACGGTTTTAAACCGCCAATAAAAACCAAAATAACCGCAAAAAAATCTCATTTTTGGTGTAGTGTCATGACCCAAAATATAAAAACAAAGGTCAAATTAATTAAATGCATTGGTAGAAATATCAAATGAAATAAAAAATGAAAAAGAAAATAAAAATAGTGAGTGGAAGAGAGGGTGAGTAGAATGAAAAATAGTGTTTTATTTAAATGAAAAATCCTTTAATTAGTACAAAGCTTGATTTATAAATTTAGACATGATTAATCCCACTCAATTAAACTCCAATGTAACATTAAAAATAAGGATAATTAATCTAAAATCAAGATAATTAAAATGAGTATGCTTATGTAATTTTTAGACAATGATACTTATGAACCAAAGATATTTACAGAAAAGGACCAAATTCCCAATCTACTGCCATTTAAAAACCAAGTTGGAAAATAGCCATTACATTTTAATTGTTGTCCAATTAAATACATTTTGATTATATTTCCTTATTAAAAATACCCAATATGAATATGAAGGATAAAATGTGTAAATGTAACATCCTACCTCCTGTCACCTCCGAACTTAACCAAAAACTTCAAAATCTGACCCTACACACCCTGACATCTCAAAACAACTCTTCATATTCATAAACACAGCGAAAATGACACAAAAGAACCAAAAATTGGGCTGGGGCCGCGGCCGCCACAGTACCGCTGCGGCTTCGTCCTCCCCTATCTCAACATCGCTTCTGTCTCCTATGGAGCCGCGGCCTGCCTTCCCTCGCCGTGGCGCCCCCTTGCTGATATACCATATCAGCAATTTCAACACTCCGGGGCGAACTTCTGACGCGCATAACTTTATGCTCCGACCTCCGATTGACTCGATTCCAACTCCTACAAGTCAATCTAGTCCCCATCTATCCAAGGACACCACTTTTACCTCAATCCAACTCCGTATGGAGATTCTGGACCCTTGACTCCGTTTTGACCACTAATTGTCCAAAACTTATTACTAGCTACCTCCAATTGCCACCAAAGGCAACTGATCGCTCAGAGACCATTCATACAGGTCCAAAAACCCCCAAATTGACCTGTCCAAAGAGGTTTTACCTCAGAGGAACCACCCCTATGAGATTTGACCCCTTGGAACCCGACCTGATCAAAAGGGTTACAGGCCCTTACGCAAACCAACAAGGCTCAACAACACTCAACCATACATACCACATACATAAACATCCATACATAGCCAATCTCAATCATAACATTATCCATTACAAACCATGCTATCCTACTTGGCATAAGATACTAATACAACATACACACGCTACATAGACTATTCCCACGTACACAGCTACTCCTGCGTCTTCTCCGGACTAGTGCCAGAACCGTCACCTGAAAGGTTAGTTTATGGGAGAGGGGGTGAGACAATGTCTCAGTAACCGGGAACAACAACCACACACACATATATATATATACTGATCCACACAGTCGTGCAATGCAATGCTAATGAATGGTATACATGTTCTCCCTCATACACGGCTAGAACCACGAGCTATCGTCATCATAAGACATTCAATAGATGATTCCCTTCCAACAGTCGGTGAAGACCGATTCCAGGACATCACCAAGCTCACCTTACCCTAATGCAACCGGGCCAATGGTTACACTAGAGTTTGGACCGTGGCTCTCCTTCCCCTGGACCATCACGAATTGATGGTGATTTAGAGAAGGTGCATCCCCAAATCCACAGTCACCTGGCTCTCCCTAGGAGAGGATTTAGTGACAGCGATATCATATCATATCATATCATGTCCTCTACCGCCTGGCTCTCCCATGGAGAGGATTTAGCGATAGGGATCTTTATCACATCATATCTCATCATCATCACCTCGTCATCCATTTCTCACTATGCAATCATGTGGTGATGATATCAATGTCATGCCAACATGCCTCTACATACATATATTCGTATACTATCATATCATATATCATATGGACATGCTAGCATGCAATAGTATGGGGATGCTACACATCATAACATATACAATCATCAAGCCGTGCATACCACGATATGTAGAAAGCCGTACACACATACACAATCAATATCGTGGTATGAAAAGGAACATGCATATACGTACATATACATATCAACATATCATCACATAAAACAAACATCCGGTTACCTTAATTGTCGTTACCACACACACACGATTTTCACAAGCTTCCTTGAACTGTCCAGTACGCGTGAACCCCTCTTGATTAGCCAACAACCTTTATCATGTCACAAATTTCCCATTAGCACAATATACCAACAAATCAAACCTCACAATTCCACCACATTAACCTAACCCAGGGTTCCAACACCCTTTACACACATCAATAAGCTCTTAGGGATTACTCAAACACTACACAACCTCAAATACCTCGGATTCCTAAGAGCCATTACCGAAGACAACCTAGGGTTAAGCTCTAAACACACATAATCCCTTCAAAACTCACATTCAAGCAACAAGAATACCAAAACACATTCCATTAACCTCAAATCACCCATTTCAATCGGTGGATTTCACCCCAACTCGGAAATCCAACCATACAACCGAAAATCCCAAATTTCAACCGAAGAAACTGGAGAGAGAGGAGTAGGGAACGCTTACCCACTTAAATCCAAGCTCTTGAGGTCCAAAAATCGCTCCTAGATGCCGGAAAAGTCGAACCCTAGCACTGCTCTCTCGATCTCCTCCGTCGCTCCTTTCGTTTCCTTTCTTTCTGTCGCGTCCGACTGATCCGGATTTAAGCAATTTTTACGACTCTCGCCGCGGCTCCACCAAAATTTCCAAAACAACGCCACTGGAAAGCTTCTCGCCGCAGCGGCCTTGCTCCTCGCCGCGGCGTGGAGCTCCTTCAGACTCCACTTGAGCCTTCCTCCGTCTTGTTTCCTCGGTCCTGAACTCAATGTCAAGAAAAATATCATGAGGGACATTACAATAAACATCAGCTGTTATCAGTTTATATTCACATATACTAATAATCCCTTAATTTTAATGTGATTTGGTAGAAAAAGTGAGAGCATTAAATGACTCACCAAAGCTCACTTTTCATATTTATGTAACATTGGATGCAGACAAACACAAGCTGCTTTACAGACAAATCACAATTAGGCTATTCCAATTTTACTGTTCTGATTTTAAGCCATTGTTTTAGTGTTATATTTTAATACACCCTCCGTCCGATAGTTATAATTTATTGTTGTTTTAGTTTTTTTTTATTTTGTTTCAAAACTATTGTTGTTTTATAAATCCAAAATATTAATCCCCTTCTTTCTTCTTTTTCTTATCTACTACTTATTGTTTTTTAATTTTCTCTATTGGAAATCAAATTCCATAACTCTGTAAATGAGGGTATTTTAATCATTGTATAATAATACGTTTTATCATTAATTATTTTCTTAATTCATGTATCACAAATCTAAACAACAATATGTTTTATCATTGAAGAGTAAAATGATTAAAAAAATATATTAACACTTTATTAAAATTCTAAAATGACAATTATTTGGAAACCAAGTCAAACTTCAAAATGATAATTATTTGGAAACAGAGGAGATAATTTTTCTTGCTATACATGAAGAATATCCCCCAACTGATAGATATATATATATATATCCAATGACTAATCCTTGTTGAGGTATAGAGATAATTGAAGCTAGCTTTTTATTTCTTTCAATAAGATTTTTTCCATATACATGGTTAGATATAAGTCCTAGATAACATATTGAAGGATCCAATTATTTGTCAACTATGTGAATGGAGGGAATAATTGTTAATACTATCTCACATGCTTTAACTAATGTGAATTTGAATGTTCAAAAGCAGTTACATTTTATTTGAACTATAAGAGTATAAATAGTATGACACTCATATATAGTATCGGATGATTTTTCTGGTTAGTATAATATTTGAGCTAACATTTAATACAAATGCAAATGAGTTAATGCAAACAAACACAGGCCCATTTTATAATAATTTTATATGTGACACAAAATAAAAGTGTTTAAATGAGTCTTCCACATGTATCACCATAAAAACCGCTGGCTTAGGAAAATTGAACATATGCAACGAAGAATTTGAACATTCCTTTAATGTTTGAATGTTCAAAAGCTTTGCACTTTATTTCGCACCTTTAGTTAGTAGAATATTCTTCTATTTTGACTAATGAAATTCCCTCTTCACTAAAAAAAAAAAAAATACCATCTAGTCTTCCCGACAAAAGTCTTCAATTCGCAGAAAAAACGTATCCCAACATTAGAAAAGATATATGGCGATCACGCAAAAATCAAATATGTCTATATCTATATATAAAATTTATAATTTTGAAATATAGTCTTCGAATATAGTTTTTTTTCATCTTCCTTTTAATGGGAATTTAAATAAGCAACAATGATACAATGAATTCGCTATTAGTCGTTATAGAATGGGGAAAAAAAAAAAATATATATATATATATATAAGGCCTTTTTTGTGATACGAATACAAGATATCAATTGACAACGTAAGCTATATTAATAATGTTTTCCCATAATTTTGACCAAATCAATTTTCCAAGAAGTTTGCATTCGGAATTTTATATTAATGCATGCACATTCATGTATATTTAGACTTTTCAGGTATCTCCCTAGTTGGCAATGAGGAAGTTTTGTTATGTGTACGGTTATCTAAGACATTATTTTTCAAAGAATATATTTGGGATGATGTGAATTATGCTATTGAACAGTAAGTATAATTAATTTTTAATCTTTTAAATTTCCCTCTTTTTTTTTTTTCACGAGGCCGAACCCTAGGCCTGCTCAATCTTGGTCAAGCACCATGCAGGTCATCCTGAGATGGCCTAGGCCATTAACAAGAATGGTGTTCTGGGCCACGAACCGAAGTCATGTATGATTCACAGCCCATGTATGATCGCCCCAGCTTTTGGAACTTTTCAAATAATACTCTCCTGTGTTTTTTTTTTAAAGATGTTTTTAACTACCATATGAATAGTTAAAAATACAGAAAATATTGGGGCAGAAAGAACTAATTAAGAATATAATTTTATGATAAAATTAAAAATGGTAAAAATAATTTTTTATTTTTATATTATATTTTTATAGGTAAAACTTAAAACGTATTAATTTTATTATGAATGATTTGATTATATTTTAATCACGATCAAATTCATAGTTGGCCGAGCACCTTAATCTTAAAATTATTCACTTGAAGCCGAAAACTTTTTTCGCCTGAATTATTTTTATATAATATTGAACGAACACCATATTTTATCAATTATAAGAAAATTTTTTTTGCCTGAATTCTAAGAAACTTCTTCCAATTAGTCAATTACCATACTGTGACACGGTCGGACGTTGACTCACATTTTTATGAATGTTTTTTTTTTTTTAGTATGCATTCACTGATTGTGGCACATATATGTGATTTGAGACTCTGCCCTGCAGCACTTGTTTGATGATGCATTTCTTCTAAATTTAAGTGCCTAAAGGATTTGAAATAGTTAGATTCAATCTCTTTTCTTCTTTGCGTTCCTAATTCGGTCTTCCTCAATAGTCATAAGAAGCATTTCTTACACGTTTTCTCTGTTCTCCCTCCATGGAACAAAATGCTTACTCTGTTTTGGGCTTGTTGAACAGAGCATTAACGGTTCGTTTTTATATATGGTGAAAAGCCAATATCAGTGTTACTAACGTAGTGACCCTAGTAAGCTAGTTGATGTAATTAAGTTCCCTATGATAGGAAACTTCCATGGCCCTGCGGGTAAGGTTTTGTTGGATTTCCCAGAAGTTTGAATCAGGAGAATGGTATTTGAGGACCTCCTAAGAAAAAAAAATCCTTACAAATGACTTCAAAATTTTTAGACCTCAAAAAATAGGGGCTTAGTTACTTGGCAAAAGAGATAAGTTCTTGCAGTGGAAAAAAAAACCTTTGGAATATGTAGTACTGATAACTGTTGTGATCAGTTGAAAATTCTTCAAGCATCACTTGAAATTTCAACTATCCTAAATGGAATTTTTTCTTTCAAAAAACTACTTTTTCCATACCATAATATGGAGTGCCAATAATTATTGTGATTAATTGGAAATTTTTTTAACGTCACTTGAAAATTTTGGTTACTCTAGTTAGAATTTTCTTTTCTAAACCAAAATATGGAAAATAATTCATGATAATTAGTTGAGGAGAAAAAACTTCCATATTTTCAAGTGAAAAATTTCCGTGTGAGGTATCCAAAATTTACAAATAGTGTTTAAAATAAATTTTTAACTAGGGTAGTTGAAATTTCTAAGTATCATATGATAAATTTCCATCTAATTACAACAGTTATAGGCAATTTACAAATGATTTTTAATAGTTTTTGGTCTCTGATTAAAAATTAATACTTTTAGGATATTAGAATCAGTATATTTAGACCAAATTCTTTAATTTACAACATTTTTTTATATTTTTGTTGCATTCTTGTATTTTTTTCAGGATTTTTATTTTGTCCACGTAAACTGTCATATAAGATTTTTTGCAACTAGGATACCATGTAAATTGTCAACTAGGATAATTTGATACAGTTGGTAGATTAACTATCAATACCATTGACTTTAATAGGCAGGATAAAATTGTTATGACTTTGAATCTTGGAAGGTAACATTGTGTAAAAAAAAAAAACGAATAGCAACTTCAAGAATATTTCAAAAATAAATTTGCATTCTAAGCTTATAATTAGTAAGGGTATTATGGTAAAATATAATCAAATTTTGTTAATTTTTATATTATTTATTAGTTTTCTTATGTAGAATTCCAAAATGACTATTATATTAAAATGGAGGAATTATTTTTTATTAATTATTAATAAGTAGATGGCATTATAAATTAAGTGCCCAAACTGTTTTTCTTGGAATTCCAAAGCCCACACACTTCACGTTGGTCGTTCATATCAACAAGCTAAGACAACCAAAGCTTATCTCTTCAATTATTATCATAAAGAACTTCATATAATTATATGTTTTTAGTCTATTTTAATGGCATTATGAACAACTGCTCGTTTGCAATGATTATACTTTTTCGGCCACTTGCATTAAGTTGCATATTAATAATAAAAAAGGCTTGTCCAAAAAAAAAGTAAAAAATTCTCATATAATTTTTTTTTTTACTTTTTGAGCTAAAATGTCAGTTATCAAAATTTTATAATTATATGATTCTAAGAATTCATTCTCAATAAATAAGACAGATAATATCCATTTAATATATGCTTTAACATAATTTTCTTACTATGAATAATAACAAATTTATCAATAGCACCACATTGATATTGGATTAATTTTTCAGCGTTTCATCAAGAGTAATTGACAAAATATAATTGAAAGGGAGAGCACTTATGAGACAATTTTCAAAAGGGCCTAAGGCAATTGCCTTGGTTGCCTAGGGAGTTCCACGACCTGCCCCCGTTTTCTTTTTAATAAAAGGAGAAAAGATGGTCCTTTTTATGATATTTGGAATTGTTACTGTTCAATGATACAACAAGTAAAAGATATTATTTATTGACACTTCAAATTTAATAAGACATTGAAAATAATGATGAATAGTAAAAAGTACATTAATTATATATACATATAGTATGAATGATAAAAAGAAACAACTTAATTATATAATATCTAGAAGAATTTCATAGCATTATGAGGTTGCGGCATGATATTAAATAATTGACAGTATTAATTTTAAATATTAAACATTAATATAATAGCAAGCTCTGGTCATCTTGAAAGTGAGATTTGATTGCATGCACACAGAACATTCTCTACGGAGATTCTTTTTGTTTCAGTATTTAGATCTTGTGTACTGAGAATAGAAACACACACGTATATATTCATACATATATTATATTCATATATATATTGATTAATTAAATTATTCAATGAGAATATAAACAAACTAAAAACGGAGATCGACAAAGAGCAGATGCCAATTTTTCGAATTTATTTTTGGGGAAATCACACTTTGAGACCAATAGAAATTTTATAACAATTTAAAATCAATTGTTAAATTAATTATGCCAAAAGACCAACTTTAGTTGAAAAAGGAATATTAAATTAAACTAGCATAGAATAAGGGCTCAGTTACACACACAGCGTTTTATCTCCTCCCCAAATTAATTAATTCAATATTAACATGTATAAACGAATATATAATATTATAATTATAAATAAGTATAATAATTATATAAATAATTATTTATTTGATTCCCTCTCTTCTGTGCCTATAAGTAATGGAAGCGATCGGAATACCCAAAGCCATATTCAACAAGATTGACATCCCAAGAAGCAAACAATGTCTTGCCGATACTTCATGTATCACCATTATAGTTACCTCAACCAACCATTTCCCTCTCTTCCTTCTTCAACTCACCATGTGTTATTTACTTCTTCCATTGGCCTTCCCATCCATCATTGCTCTAACAAGAGCTTTCATGGTAATCTATGCATATAGACATTTACATTTACATTTACATTTTCTCTTTTAATAAAAGTCTAATATTTCTCATGTTGTCACACTTAACAGGCGTGTTCCCGTTGAAGGCTAAAGTCGTTTTTACGCCAAAATGCAGCAGTAGCAGCAAATCGCAGCAAAAAGAAGCTTTGGAGGTGGCTTATTTGAAACCTATTTTTTTATTTTTTATTTTTCTATATCATATATTTATACGAGAGTTTCTGTGCTTTGTTAAAGGCGTATGAAACAAACGATGAGATCAGAAAGAAAGTGGAAGCCATCCAGTTGCTGTTGGAGTGTGAAGAAGGAGAGAAGAGCATATCAGTGTCAGCTTATAACACAGCATGGGTAGCTCTGGTAGAAAACGTTAATGGAGATGGTTCTCCTCAGTTCCCTTCTTGCCTTCAATGGATAATCCACAATCAGCTTCCAGATGGTTCATGGGGTGATGCTCAATTCTTTCTGGTTTATGATAGGCTGCTTTCCACTTTGGCTTGTGTTATTGCTCTACGACGCTGGAATGTTCATCCAGAAGTCGCAGAAAAAGGTAACCCATATTCGGATTTTGATTACATGCAAACATTTTCATTTACGGAGAATCTATATATGTGAACATATTATAGGGCTCAAATTCTTGAAAGAGAATATAGACAAACTGGAAACGGAGGACAGAGATCACATGCCATGTGGGTTTGAAGTTCTTCTTCCATCACTTCTCCAATTCGCAAAATCTTCGAACATCGATGTGCCTCATGACTCCCCTGCCCTCAAAGGAATATTTAAAAGGAGAGACGAGAAGCTCAGAAGGTACTTATAGCTAGGGGTGAAAATAGGTTGGACAAACTTGGCTAAACAATTTAAACTTGTATTATAGGCCATAGGTCTAAATATGACCTGCTTGCATGTAGTAAATCTTTTTTCAGGTTTAGTCCTAAGCCTTTTAAAAGGTTTCACTTGGTTTATCACCTATTTAAATATCTATTAATTTTAGTAAGTGTTTAAATAGATGATTTTAAATAGACATTTAATCTATTTAAAGTCTACTTAACCTAATAAATCTATATCAAATTGATTTTAATAATAACAATTATAATAATACAATCACATTATAATAACACAAATACCAACATCACAATACAATTATAAGTTCATAATAATACAATGAATTGTTCATAATAATACAAACAACACCACTACAATATAAATACAAATTCATAATAATAAGAACTACAAGTTTATATTTGTTCATGACACATATGTATTAATCCAAATCATGTCAAGTTAGTATTCCAGCAATTCAACCAATGAAAATAGCAGGTTTAAGCCATTGAAAATAAAAATATTATATTATATTATATTATATTATATTATATTATATTATATATATTAAAAAAATAAACAGATCTGGTTTGATAGGTTTGAGGTCAAACCTTACTTAAACAGATTATGCCTAATTAAGTAAATTAGTCTACCTTTAAACTTAAGTTTGGTCTATTTGATTAAATAGTATAGTCCAAGTTAGACCGTATGTAAGTTAGGCCATTCGTCACTGATAGCAACATGACCTTTTAACATGACCTATTAATTTAGTTAAAAAGTTTCTTGGGATTAATAAGGAAAGCGGCACCACTTTACACTTGCATTTGCACGCTTGGTGTTTTTCCAACACTGAACACCACTTTATAATACCATTGATTACATAAAGACATAGAATGACAAAATTTTCTATCTGATTCTGTATATATCTAATATTTAATTATTATTTTGTAGAATCCTGATGGATGTGATGCATAGTGTGCCCAGGTCATTGCTGTTCAGCTTGGAATCAATTCCAGGGGTACAATGGGAAAAGCTTCTAAAACTGCAGTGCCAAGATGGGTCTTTCTTGTGCCCATCTTCCACAGCCTTTGCCTTCTTGCATACCAAGGATGAAAATTGCCTCAATTACTTAAAAAATCTGGTCCACAAATTCAATGGTGGAGGTATCACAAGATCAATTTGCAAAGTGCATGTTTTATTTTTTGGCCATCAAATCTGTTATGATTATAGAAAGTCGTGTGGATAAAAAAAAGCCCTGTAGTAAGCACTTTGGAATCACTATTCATTAATTACTTACTTTTGGATTTCTGAAATTTCAGTTCCAGAATTTTATCCCTTTGATTTGTTCGAACAATTATGGGTTGTTGATCGATTGGAGCGGTTAGGAATTTCAAGATATTTTCAACCGAAGATACAAGAGATCATGAATTATGTTCAGAGGTAACTTTCTCTTCTTTTCAATACATTGAGCCTTTTGCTTTCCATTACAATGTCTCTCCTAATCTATAATTAGCTTCTTGATCAGAAATGAATTGACATGTTATTTGCACTAATTAAAAATAATGGTAAACAACTCTAGTGGTAAGAGTTGAAGTTAACAATGGTTCAAACGCTCCTGACGTCCATAATAAAAAAAATAGCGATAAACAGCTTTCAACTAATAAAAGTCATAAAATCTGAGAAATTAATTTGATAGTTCTCAGTTTTTTAATATTATGTATGATTCGATAGATATATTGTCAAATACTGATAATAGAATTTGAAGCAAGAGTAACATCGATGTCAAAATTTTAGGAATTGGAATGAGAAAGGGATCGGGTGGACAATAAACGCAAACTTGGCAGACCTTGACGATACATGTATGGGATTCAGACTTCTGAGATCGAACGGCTATGAAGTTTCAGCTAGTAAGTTGACTTAGCTCGCCAAATTAATTAATTATTATTATAAATTTTTATGATATATATTGTAACGCAACATGATGAGCTCAATTTGAGAGAAAAATTTTCATTATTGATTTCGTACGGGACAGATGTGTTCAAAAATTTTGAAAAAGATGGAAAGTTTTTCGGGTACCCTGGGCAGTCAGATCAGGGAACGACGGATACGTTCAATTTGTACAGAGCTTGTCAGCTACAATTCCCAGGAGAAAAGATTCTTGAAGATGCCAAGCACTTCACCACCAATTTATTAACTCAGAAGCTAGCTGCTAATCAGATTTTAGATAAATGGGTTATACTCAGGGACTTACCTGGTGAGGTAAATATAGTTAAATAATAAAGATTTAGTGAAGAAAATTATCCATATATACATGAGTAATTACTATTTGTAGTTGTATTATAATAAAGAAAAGAAAAGAAATATTTGGAGTTGTTCTGAGAAAATAAGTAAAAATGACAGATGGGATATGCATTAGATTTTCCATGGTATGCGAGTTTACCTCGAATAGAGACAAGATTTTACTTGGAACAATACGGTGGTGCACATGACGTTTGGATTTGCAAAACGTGTTACAGGTAATTATTATTTTTTTCATGTATATATATTTATATATAATTAAATATGTAAATATACACAACCGTGTATATACATACCATTAATTAAATAAATATATATTGACATTTCACAATCCTTCAATTTAATTTATTAATTGGCACCACTTTTGAGATTGGAAGGCAAGCCTCTAAAGCTCTTTCTTACAGGTTGCGCAGGGTGAACAACAATACTAACCTTGAACTTGGGAAATTAGACTACAACATGTGTCAAGACTTGCATCGCACAGAATGGAAAGAGATCAAACCGTAAGATCAAATAATAAAAAAACAAATCTTATTACTTGTCTCTTTCTTGATGACTTATTGGTAATTCAGATCTGATCAAAATCCTATTTTATATGAATGTTTTGATGTAGATGGTACTCAGAAAGTGGACTAGAAGAGTTAGAACTGAGCCGAGAAAGGCTTCTTTTGCATTATTTTCTAGCAGCAGCTAGCATGTTTGAACCCGGGAGATCCAAGGAACGACTTGCATGGGTTAAAACTTGTGCCTTAATTGAGGCTATTAAATCCAATTATTATGACCAACATCAAAGGAGATCTCTTGTGCACGAATTCGATTACCGCAGAACCTCCATAAATGGACGGTAAAAATTTTAACTCAAGCCGTCTGATCATAACCTCCTATATATCTCGTTATTATGTACTTGTTTGAGAAATTGATTCATGATTTAGCACCTGTGCATATATACGTTGCAGAAGATTGAACAAAAGCAAGACCAGGGAGGGACTTTTGGGGATCTTGATAGAAACTTTGCGTTATTTCTCCCAGAGCTCACCTTCTGCTTCTTTCAACATTCTTCATAATACAGTAAGTCTGTCTTACAATTCACAAAACTATATTTAAGAATCTTCCATCTTTCCCAAATTAAAACTATATCCAATAAGTTCATATATATGGGGATATTAATGCATGACGACAGTGGAAAAACTGGCTGTTGAGACCACAAAGCGAAGGAGATGAATGGGAAGGAGAAGCAGAGGTGTTGGTGAAAATGATAAATTTAAATGGTGGCTATGAACTTTCCCACGATTTAGAACTTAATCCTCAGTACCAGAGACTCCTCCAACTCTCTAATCAACTCCGCCGGCAACTATCTTCTCTCCAAAAGAACAAGGTATGTAATATTAACATGCAATTACGTTGCTAAGTATAATTATAATTTTTTTTGTTTAAAATCTCAGCCTCCTAATGGATGGTACAATTAATCACCCACATCTAAATTTATCAGGAAGGCAATAGTAATGAAAGCTGCAATATGAACAGAAGCGGCATCTTGAACCCAGAAATAACATTGAAGATGCAAGAGTTGGTGCAGCTGGTGCTGTCTTCAAATGGCATAGATTTCAACATGAAGAAGACATTCCTCATAGTGGCAAAGACTTTTTACTATGCAGCCCACTGCGATCCAACCACTATCAATTCTCACATCAACAAAGTCCTTTTTCAGAGAGTCATCTAGATTCTACAGGTGGTTTGTGGTTTGATAATAAGGGCGAATATTTGAGTATTTTTACATGAAAAAATAAATACACTAGTGAAGAGGTTAACAATCCTTGTTCGGGCCCCAAAATTTGCGAACATTTTTTTTTAGTTTTTTCTCTAGCTATCTACTTCAGGTGGCTAACTATCCAATGTAGAAAGTTGTGATAAAATACATAAACCTATTTGTTCCTCTAATTTTAATACCTGTGAAAAATGAAATTTATCCTTCGCACTTTGATCCACAGCCTAACCTGTTAGTTCCTCCCCATCATACCTAAGCCTCATCGTCACGTTTCAATCCACACTCACAAACTCAATGATGTAGCTAAAATTTATTACCAAAAAATTCCACAAGTATACCAACAAATCAATTAGTAAAGTGGTGAATATAGTATCGTCCAACAAAAAATCGACCAATAGTAGTTAAAAAAACAATTTATTCTCGTCCAATCAACATGGAATATGAGAAAGCAATAGTCAAAAATAAAAGTACAGGAAACTAAATTTAACCACAATACTGGAGTAAGTCAAATAATCGTAAAGGAGACCAAGAGTTGCTAATTCCCTTTTTGCTTTTTAGCTTGAACTTTCACCTGATTAGTTGTATTTACTCTTCACTTTGGTAACCAAGAGATAAAAATAGTTATATAGATGTGCCTTCTGAATCACCTACAATCCTATCTTAAGTTAAGTATGCAATTCTTTACACAATTCATTAAGACGCATAACAATTAGCAAAGCTGTTAATGTGATTATACATTACTCCTAGATATATTTCTATTCTTATAAATTAGATTGAATCCAATCCTGTATTAATCAATTCAATGGTCCAATTAAAGTTTCCTATTACAAGGTAAACCCTAAACCCATCCCAATGTGGCCAAGCATTGAATGGAATCAATAAACAGGAAATTCAGTAACCAAAGCTACAATTAAAAACAAATAATCAGTGAAAATTTCAATTAATCCACAAAGGTTTTCATAGCCACTCAAGGTTAGGAAAAGCATAGCCACATATGGCTAAATCCAAAACCACGTCTAGATCATCAATGACAGCTATCATGTGTTTTCCCCTGAAAAATCACATAGAAAAATGAAGCTGTAAATTTTGATGACCGATGTTCGTTGGTGTGAACAAAACTTACACTGTTGTGAACAGAGTATGCTGCTCCTTTTGCTTTGGCGAAGGACTGCTCCGGAAAATTATACTGAGCTGAAATCCATCAAATACACCAAAGTCCTTTTTTCTACCAACCTATGGTCAAAATACATCAAATTAATTGCTTAAACATTGAAATACGTATGATCCAAATACATCGAATTAATGTAATATATAGTCCAAAGAAAAAACACTTAGGAAACACACATAATTATCTTTCCAACACTCAAGAAATTAATCAATTTAACTAATAATGAACATTAAAACCACATTGAAGACTTCCAATTACACTCAAAACCATTTCAAATAATAAAAAGTAATGGGAGTCATCACTCAAGCTTGATGACAACACACCTTGTGCTCAGCCTCCTAATCGCAAATACGTCATCGTATCTCGCCAGCACCCTGTACAATCCACTCTCCAGTCACCATTGACTTGTATCGCTGAATTAATCATGAATCGTTCCATGAATTACATTGTTCACAGTTGAGTAGCGAGGTGACCAAACTAGAAGGTAGAATCAATGAAAAAACACGAACCGAGGTTGGTTGAAAAAACATAATACAAACAAGGGTTGGTATCATGTCATTCTCTCTTTGTTTATACTAGATTTTATAGTCTTATGGTGTCTGCGAACCCAAATCCAGCTTGAGGCTTTTATTGCCGCCTATTCATCGCCGTTTGTGGATGATCCTAATAAAAGGATCTGAAAAACCGTATACGATTACCAAGGAGCATGACAAGTTTCTCGAAGCTCTCCGATTGTGAGTTTTTTTTTTTTCCTTTTTTTCGTTCCACCTATTTATGCTATTGGAGGTTTCTGTTGTTTGTTCATGTCTGTGTTTTTCTCTTGGTATAAGTTAGAGGAAATAAATTTAATTGTTAAAACTTTAATTTGACTCAAATTAGTGAGGCGATAACTTGGTATATTCTCATCAATTAATTAAGTGCTGTTTTAGCTTTTTTTTACTTTCTAGTTTAGAGTCTTTTGACAATGATGAGGAAGAAGGAGGATCAGAGTGGAATGGCGGAACAAGAACACTATCACTTATGCTGCCAACCATGTCTGCCCTTTAAGTGCCCTCTGTTTTCTGGGGATTCAAAAAAGCATCATTAGAAAAGTAAATTGTGTTACAGTTGATTTGTCATTCTCTTACTTTAATTATTCAAATTTCACTTCATGGTCCATTTCTTCGCTTGTTGGTATGCCCTCTGTCGCTTTTGGTCCTATCTTTGCTTAATGGCCTCCACGTATCAAGATATTTTATTTCTGATAGTGGATGCAGACGATGTTAAAGTAAATAAATTGATTCTTACTCAAACACACACTGGTATGTTTATATATATATTTATACACACACTAAACAAATTAAATTATCCATTCTTATACATTTGTTCATCTCTGCATGCATTTCTTTTAATTCCCCATATTTTATGCTTATGTCTCTTTGCATAACATGAATCTTTCCCAATATGTTGGTCCCTTCGAATTCCAAAGAACACGGAATTCACGGGGATCTGTTCGTATATATCTTTTCAATTATTATCACAAAATACTTTATATTATTTATGTCTTGTTTATTTTAATGACATTATGAGCAACTGCTCGTTTGCAATGATTATACTATTTTGGCCACTTGCAATAAGTGACATAATATTAATAAAAAAAAGGCTATTTTTTATAAAGTTGTGCTCACTAAACTTGAAAATTACAACTAATGCCATTAGAGTTATCAATCCTATATATTCATCCTATCCTTCAAAACGTATTAACATCGCATTTTTCTAATCATGGAGATTCAGATCTTCCTCTTCACCTTGTTTTGCTTCCTTCTTCTGATATACAAGCGATCAAAACCAAAGAAATTCAACAAAACCCTACCCCTACCCCCCGGGCCACGGAAGTTGCCTCTTATAGGTGACATCCATCAAATTGCTGGGTCACTACCCCATCACTCTTTGAGTAAGTTAGCAAACACGTATGGACCCTTAATTCATCTTCAGCTAGGACAGACATCCAATGTCATAGTCTCTTCCTCTGAAATGGCCAAAGAGATCTTTCAAAAACATGACCTTATCTTCTCCAATAGACCAGATATTCTTGGTGCTAGGATCATCACTTACAATAACATCGGTGTCTCCTTTTCCCCACATGGAAACCATTGGAGGAAACTCAGAAAAATAAGTACCTTAGAGCTTTACTCTGCAAAGCGTGTTCGATCCTTCAGGTTCATAAGGGAAGAGGAGGTATCTGCACTTGTCAAAGATATCTGGTCTTGTGAAGGATCAATCATAAATCTCGGTGAAAAGTTTATCACAACCATCACTTCTATAGTTGCAAGAGCGGCCTTTGGTAAGAAGTCTAGAGATCAAGAATCTTTCCTATCTACTCTAAAGGAAATCGTGAAGCTGCTGGGAGGTTTCTCGCTCGTTGATCTTTTTCCTTCTATCACCGTGCTTCAAGTGATTACGGGGATGAAAGCTAAACTTGAAAGGGTCCATAGATTGAATGATGAAGTAATGGAAAACATCATTAGGGATCACAAAGAAAGAAAAGGAAGAGGCAATGAAAATAATGAGGAGAATCTACTTGATGTTCTTCTAAACATTCAGCAGGGAAATGATCAAGAAGAACTTCCCTTAAGTCATGACCATGTCAAAGTCGTCATTCTGGTGAGTAGCATGTGTAAGAAATTTAATCATTAAGAGCTTTTTATTTATATAACTTCATGAACAATGACGGCTATATCATTCCGATTAATGGCCATGTAGTTAGACCCAATAATCTTAGTAATATTTTTTGTAAGAATAGGCGCTATGCACACCTTATGACTCTCCACTTTGATTATAATTATTAGAGTAAATTATGATTCTAATTTCCAAAAAGTCACTGCATATATATTGAATTAAATTTGTATGGATTTTGAAAACTTTATAGGAGCCAGAAGATTTACTTATATTTAAGGGACTAAATACATGGGTTCAAATATTAGTTTACTCTTATATGCCCGTGCAATAACCACCTATATGTAGATAATTACCGCTGGAGTGGCTCTCCTAAAATATTGTTGTTCAAAGTGATGAGTATCTAATATATCAATTCATATGATATAGCAATGTTTTCCCATAAATTTTCAGGAGGTATTCGGTGCTGGATCTGAGACATCATCAGCTACCCTAGAGTGGGCAATGGCAGAATTGGTAAAGAACCCAAAGGTGATGGAGAGGGCTCAAGCTGAGGTTAGAAAGATCTACCATGGAAAAGGATACGTGGAAGAAAGTGAGATTCATCAATTGAAATACTTAAACTCAATTGTGAAAGAAACCTTAAGGCTACACCCACCAGCGCCACTACTAGTTCCAAGGGAAAACACTGAGAGATGTGTAATCAATGGATATGAGATACCTGAAAAGACCAAAATCATTGTCAATGCATGGGCAATAGGAAGAGATCCCAAATTTTGGGATGATGCTGAATCCTTCAAGCCCGAGAGATTTCTGAATAATCCAATTGATTTTAGAGGAACAAGCTTTGATTACATACCATTTGGTGCTGGAAGAAGAATATGCCCCGGAATTAACTTCGCTTTGCCCTCCATTGAACTTCTACTTGCTAATTTGCTTTATCATTTTGATTGGAATTTGCCAAATGGAATCACTCATGAAGAATTTGACATGTCTGAGAAGTTTGGTATTGGCGTAAGAAGAAAGGAGAAGCTCTTGCTAGTTCCACTGGGTTATCAACCCTAGTTCAAGAATTGCCTAATGTCTCATGTCGGTGCCTCTTAGTCTTTTGACTCTGAATAAAAGTACCTAAGCAACTTGTTCTGCCTTTATCCTTTAGTTCTGGTTGTTGTAAAACTTTATTGATGGTTTAAAATAAAAAGTAAATAATATTGTCCAATGTTCAGAAAACAAAAAGAGCTTCACAAATAGAAGAAAATTCCCTACCGTAGTACATCTTCATAACCATCAATTATCATTAAACACTTTTTTTGTCACGTATAATTTATTTTGGTATTGGCTTGCATTTCACGTGCAAATCATGAGTTGACAGCTAGAAATTGAAAAATAATATTTTCAACACAAATTATATTACCATAGGAAAATATTCACTAATTACTTAACATTAGTATGAGTAGAGTAATTCAAAATGGAAGTGGGAATGACGGAAATATCATTTTACATCGAACCTTTTCGTTGATAAGTGATTCTAGAAATTGTTAACACGTATAAAATAATTTTCCTTTATTAAGTTTAACCAATTAAGATGTAACTTTGCATTTTACTCTATCTCAATCTGGTAAAAGAAATATTCTTTCCGAGTAACTGAAAGATCATATAATGGCTTTAAGAACATGCATCTTAAGGATAATGCACCATCATATTTGATGAATAAATTTCTAAAATTTCGTTCACCATGTTCTTTTTCACATCCATCATGGGGGATTCGGATCCCCTATTTTATCCTCTCAGTTTCTTCTGTGTCTTCCTTCTGATTCTGAAACCTTCAAAATTCAAGAAATCCATCGGAAACCTTACCCACAGGGACATGGAAGTTTCCTACCACAGGGAACTTGCATCAACTAACTTCGTAGGAGCATACCCATCACTCCTTGAGAGACCTTGCAAATCAGTGCGGACCTTTGACGCACCTTGAACTAGGACAGTTGTCCCATGTTGTTATCTCTTCCCCAGAAATAGCCAAAGAGGTTAGGAAAACATGTGACCAAATCTTTACTAATATAGATCAAAATTCACATAGTTTAAAATTAAAATACGTGTCACTAAATTGTATTTTTTATTATAAATATATTTTTTTAAAAGAGAATTTATAGAAAATAATTTATCTTTCCACAATCAAAACAAATTTTAGAATTGAATGATTTGTTTTTTTAATTTACAAAAAATAGATTAATTTCCACTATTTACTTTTATCATAAAAAAAATTTTTTTTAAGAGAATTGCTCTTATTTTAAAAAATGTGATAAAAAAAGGCATGTTGTCTTAAATATTTTATTCTCAACTTGAAAAGAAAAAGCTTTAAAATAATTTTATTTTCATAAAATTAATTTTAAAATAAAATCAACTAGTTCATGTGGGTGACTTTATTTTTCATAATCCACTAAATATTTATGATGATACCGCTTGAGGCAGAAAGGCATACAAGATAAAAAGCTTGGAAGGAAAATAAATAATTTTTATTTAAACAATTTTTATTTTTTTATTTTTATTATTAAAAAATGGAAATAAAGAGGAACATATATGGGAACACATTTTTATTTCAAAAAGCATTAAAAAGAATTCAAAGTATAATTATTATATATATTTTCAAAAAGAATCCACCAGTATCTATGATAATTTTATTACTCACAACTTGTTGATTGATATCTAAATATTCACAACATTACCATTTGAAACATAAAGGCGAAGGAAAAAGTATAGAGGGCTTTTATCTTAATTATTTTTATCATTTATTTAGCTTTTATCTTAATTATTTTTATCATTTATTTTTTCTTTTAATTAAAAAGGAAAATAAAAAGGCCATTGGAACCTAGAAACATTTGAAATTTAAGATATAGCCAATATGGATACAATAGTAACTACTTAATCATAGTAGAATTAGTTGACATCCGATGCACCCACAGGGACTTTGTCCCTTGCAGTAAACTCAAAAAATAAAAACTCAACAAAAACAATTAAAATAATCAAATTTACAAAACGCAAGTATAATTCGTGTCAGTCCGTGTTTGTTACATCAGTCATGTACAAATCACATTGTGCGTAGAAAGAAATTAAGACGATAGACAAACCCGTGAATCATTGCCTTCCGTGCGCTTGTTTGCCTTAATCCTTCCTCCATGATTCACCAAGCAATTGAGTCTCATATGCCAGAAACGACGAGAGATATTAGCTTAAGCCATCCACATGGGGTAACAATGCCAAGGATGCACCTGGTACAAGGTTCTCACAAACCAATACCCATGATAACAAACCATTATTCACATATAAACCATCATTCATACATGTTTAAACCTTTTTGGAGAAAGTTATATGAACCATGGTTATATAGAAGGCTAAATTTATCCATCCCCCGCAACTAACAAAGACTCATGAAGCATCTTTGTGACACGTACTAAAACAGATTTTGAGGCCAGAAAAAATCGAAACTGTAGGCTGGATTTCAAGACAATATCAACACAACCTATGAGCACATGACAAGGTTGAACCCGCAAATAGTGAGCAACTCACAAATCACAAAACTCAAACTCTTTAATGCTGAAATGAAATATATTGGGGAACAAACAGAGATGACAATGCCTCCGAGAGGCGAGATACATGGTAAGCCATGGTCTGAAAAACTGTCGACAAAAACACAAGTATTTTGACAAAGCATGGACTGTTTATGCGCTACCCAAGAAACCTTGCATCTCTCTCATGCATATTATCAAACACATGCCAGGCATATACTAGAAAAGGAATTGAACACAAGCCTCATTCATTAATCATCGAATCGACATCCATAAAGAAATCGTAAAGGCATAATAATTCATACTTGACATTAATGTGTTTAGTCCTCCGTCTCTTCTCTCGGATTCTATCCTACTCCAACGCATTCACCTTCTAATCGTGCACTCTCAGACTACTCCTCTTTTCTTGCTCGATCTCCCTTACCTCCATCTCTCAATCTTCGACCTCTCCCTGTTCACCAACTCTCCTCCTCCTTTCCTAGGTGCTTCCCAAACTCGCCTTTATATAGAAGAAGGAAATCTCAAGTCTAACCTGAAATTCGGGCTGAAATCTCGCACCGATTTGTGTGTATTCTTCATGCTCACACGGTACCGTCATTTCTCTACGGCGCAGTCTCCTCCAACTCTTGTGACGTTCAACGCTGCTCTTTCCTTTTCAGGCCCCATCTTCGCACCACATCAACGAAATTGAGAGTACGAAGCTCTCCTTCTGGTGCTTGCGCCGACAATTGGAAAAGGAGACAAAGGTCACGGGGTGCTTCTTCTTCCTTTGCCTGAGATACGATCTTCGATGTGTGTCTCCAACAAGCCTACGATACGACACCTCTGTGCGACTCTGACAGCGTACGCGAGAATTGGGGACGAGGGATATGAGGTGAATTGGTGAAACGTGCGTTTCACCCTCCTCTTTCCAATTTTCAGATTTTATGATTAATTTAATTTTAATAATAATTTTTTTATTAAAGACTTGTTTTTAGATTTTTTTTTATGAATAAAAAACAAAGCATATAATTATTTGGAAGTCTGAAAATTTAAAAGGAAAATATCAAATTTAAGAGTAAATCTAAAATGTGATAATTTTTGGAAAAATGATTTTTGGCATTCGCTTTTTTTACCCTAATGTTAATCTTTATTCAAGCAACAAAAGGTTGCTTCTTCTTCTTCTTTTTTCTTTTTAACAAGAAACTACTTGTAAATTTGAAATTTGGAAGCAAGAATAAAATCCCTTTTTGGAATTTTTTTAAATTAAATTCAAAATATTAAGTATTATAGACTAAATACAATTTATTTCATTTTTATGACTTTTTTTTGGTGTATTTTTCATATATTCAGATAAAATATGATATTCACAGTTGACCCTGAAAATTTTGTACTTTTGGAGTTTTTATATGTAAAGAGGGTTCAAATGTTCAAAACTATGACGAAAGAGATGTTTTATTTGCTGTTGTGAAGAACATATCTGAACAGGAAGGCTCCCATTGTCAATCTTAGTAGAAAAATTTCCCACTCACAAATTCCATGGTTGCACGGGCTAACTTTGATAAAAAGTTCCAACATTAATTTTCTTAGTTACATTAGAAGGATTTAAACCATTAACCACTATCCACATCATAACCCTATTCTATCATTACCACTTAAGCTAACCCCATGTGCATACAGCATAGAAGCCATTTTAACCACTTGGAAGCATAAAATAGAGAGTTGGGGAGAAGCTTCTCAATCTCAGACATGAACAAGCGCCTGTTTGCAATGATTATACTTTAATTTTTGGCCACTTGCAATAAGCTACATATATATTAATAGATGAAGGCTTCTCTTTTGTAAAATTGCGTTCATTAACTTGAAAAATACAGCTAATGTCATTAGAGTTATCTGTTCCATATATTCATATCAACAAGCTAAAACAACCAAAGCTTATCTCTTCAATTATTATCATAAAATTATTTATATTTTATGTTCTTTGTTTATTTTATTCTCATTATTGTGAAGTTGAAGTATCCGGTTCTCTTAGTCACCATTTTCTGATGCCCTAAAAAAAGATGACCTTTTATTATAAAAGGAGAAAAGATGACCCTAGCCTTTTGTGATATTTGGTGAGTGGCTGGAAAAGAAAAAACAAATAATCATGCAGAATATGATGGGCTGTTGGAGAACCAAAAATGGACTGGAGCACACTCACCAACTTAATTTATAGGGATACTCGTATTATATAATCAACTTTTTTTGTAACTCCACTCTTTACCCCTCTTCTCTTTCTACACCAAACACTTCATCACTCTATACTAAATCTCATCACTCTTCAAACTGCCTCATATTTATTATTGTTTATAGAAAATCATTAATCGCATATTCTGAGATACATAAACTAACACAACATATTTCTAATCACATAGTTAAAGTCCACCCAGAAACCTAAACCTAGAAACTAACTCTAAGACTCAATAATAATTTTGACTCTTCATATACTTGAGTTTATATTTCCAATACGGTTTTCTTTTGTGTGACTTTTTTCAGTTGAATTTATGAGTCTCTTAACCCAATTGATATATTGTGATGGGATTATAGGTTGGAGGAATTAAAATGAAGATTGGAAGCTTTGGATCCAATAGAGGATCAACCACTTTTAGTCATATATTCCTTCTGGTTCTTTTTATAAGACATTTTTTTTAGTCTTTTTTATAAGATATATTGTAATGTTTAATAATATTATTTCTGTTTTACCCCTGATAATTTATTTTTTAACCTCTAAATTGTTATTAGAGTTTTTGTATCATTAATCAATGGTAATGTTCTTAGTCTTATGTTAATTGGTTTCACTCTTTTCACTTAATAATGATCGAAAGCCTTATTTAATAAGAATTGTATTATTATAATAAATAGGGATAAAAGAGAAATATTTAGTCTTTTTAGTATTTTAAAAATATAACTAATTTCTTTAATCTAAGTGTAATAATTAAAAATATCTTATAAAAAGGATAGGAGGATATTATAAGTTTTCCTCCACATTCGTCATTTTCAAATTTCTATATATATAGTTAAGTAGCTTCTATAGACTTTGACACTGTGTAACTATGACTTTAATCTTTGCTGACTGTCCTAAGCTACATTCTTTTTTTTATTATTATTATTATTATGGCCTGCATATGCATTTGAGAAATATTTATAGTCTAGATTATACGTTGTGCCCTGTGAAATTTACCCGACTGAAATATGAGTGAAGATCTAAAAGGTGCTTAGCGAACAAATGAGGCTACCAAGCAATGATTATAATTCTACATTTAGCGGAATTGCAGTCATTTGCTGAAGCTTCAAAAGTAACGTAATGATTAAGTAGCCTGTCAACACCATATTTTTTCAATCTTTATTCCTAAAATTAGAAAAATTGAGAAATAAAAAGTTGATGTAAATTTTCCTTTTAATTTCAATTTGAACACAAAATTTTTTAAAATAAAAGAAAAATATAAAAAATATACTTTCCAAATTCAAACTCATTTTTTTAGGTTTTTCAAAAATCTTACCTCTTTTTTTTAATCTTATTGTTTTGAGAAAAAAAAGTCCATCAAATCAATTTCCTTTCTTTTAGAATTTCCTTTCTTTTAAGATTTTTAAATATAAAATCTTATCTTTTAGTCATAAAAAACAAGAGAAAAATCATATCCCTTTCTTAACTAATTTCAAATTGCTTTTAAATAAAAAAGAGAAATCTCTTTCTCAAATTAATATTCATTAGCCTCTGAAAAAGTTTAATATATATATATAATTAAATATATAATTAAAAAAATTAATTACAAAAAGGGGGTCTTTTTACGAGCCAATATTCAACGTTTGTCCTCGTGAATACCCCAACCCCTTTTCCTTTTTCACGATAAGTCGCAAAGAGACAGGGGAGGAGTAGGGTTCAGCTGCAGTGACAATACAGAGTAAATCGGATGTAGCCAACAAGCAGCCCCCTCTCCAAGCCTCTATCCCATCATTGTCTAGTGAATCAGAGCGAGGAGGACGTCTATCTCGATGGGCAGAGCATCTCTCCAATCGCCTTCTTGGTATCAATAATAGAGGACGTGTTGTGGTGGGATGAAAGAGGAGCAGCATTACAGAAAGTCAGATACACGAAATTGGAGAAACGGATGAGACATTCACAAATCAAGGTTGCGATTTGGAGCACAAAAGAGGAAGATTCGTTTTGACCCACCAATAGCCTGCTCAATCTAAGCGTTCGAACGAGGAAGAAAGGCAGGCAAGAAGAAAGGTGAAAAGTGCACAGGAAGCTAGCAGCATAGATGGAGTTGCAGGAGCCCGTTGAACAAATGCTCTCTCAAGTCACTTTCCCGCGTCGGTTCTTGCAAGCAAAGGATAATACAAAAGCTCGGCAGAGCAAGGTAGAAAGTAGGAGAGCAGAGACATCATAACTATTAATCACAAATATGGAGAGCTAACCAAAAGAGGGAGAACCAAGTAGGTAAATTTTCAGATAGAAAATATGGAGTAGTCTTAATCATACATTCTCAAAGGTCAACGGTTTGGGGCTATAAATAGAGAGTGATGGAGGATTGAAGAAGGGAAGAGGGTGTAGAGTGTGTCTGGGCAAAGTTGGAGAGAGCAGAGGAGTGTTCGGAGGTTGAAAAGAGAAGAGAGGGCAGAGGTAGCGAAGTTGAAGGAAGAGGGCCGCTGTGAACGTGGGAAGAGAGAAGCTCGGGAACTCTTAACTATTATCGCTACTGAAAATTCTCCTCAGTAGGTTTGAATTAATTGTATACTTAATTTATTTTTGAGTCTGGACTTTAATCTTGTATGGTTGCAAGCTATGGTAGACTTGGATAGACCTCTTGCCGGTTATCGGTTCAATCTATGATTTTGATGGACTTTGCAACGAGAGTTTAAGCTTCCTGACCGTGCTCTGTTCATAAATTTTATGATTTGCTGAAAAGAATTGTCGTTAATTTGTTTGTTATGTGAGAGTGTCCATCTACATGCATGAATGATGCTGGTGTTGAATTGTTTCTCTCTCATTTGAAATATAGCTCAGTTGATGTTTGGTTGAGTATCGGTTTGGAAAGCAACAAAGGTTTGGCATTATCATTCTGCTTTAAAAAAAAAGTATAAAAAAAGGGTATCTAATCTTAGGGATGGATGGCATGAAAGGTATATGCATGCAAACGGTGGTGGGATGCTACCATGATTGTGCACATGGGTACTGACGCATAGGTAAAGAATGAATATATAATAATAAAATGAGTAGTGAAATGTCGAATGCTGAGCTCCGAGCAGGTAATTCTTATAAATATTTCTTTTGCATTATGTTTTCATGGCCTTTTCCCTTCGGTGAGAGACTTTCCTTTGATTAAATGATATATATATATATATATATATAAAGAAACCTCTCCACATGTATTATTTTCAATACCTCGTAGTGGGCATTGTCCTTGTTTTATACGCCATGGTTATTAGCTTTAAAGAATTTAAGTGTTGTTCTCCAAATGATGTTGCAAATCATTATGGTTATGACTTTTTTCAGATTCTCCCTAGCAAAGTCCTTATTAATCCCTTGGTTATAAACTATGAAGGATATATCTAAGGGCTTGAGAATGGGTCTAACGTGTGAATTCTTTGAATTTTCTCTTAATTTCAAGTCTCATACATGTGATCTTGCATGTGTTTTTGTTCATATTTGTTGTCAAGCAATTGGATTATAAGATTGCTCGTGGTTTTATAGAATCATTTATGGTCATAAGCTTGAGAAAATTTCGGTTCACGGTATTGAAATTGGGTCATGGCAACCACTTCATTTGTCCATTAAAGTAATCAGCAAAATGATCATTTGTTTTTATCCATACTCTATTGGATGTTTGAGTTGATAATTAAAATTATTTAGGCTCCTTTAAGAATTAATTGGTGGTTAATCTCTTCTTCTTTTAATTAAGCTATCTACTTTAAAGTTTGCTATGAAAGATTAAATCTCCATGTATATATAGAGTGTTAGTCAATCATACTATAAGTGAAGAGTTACCATGGTATCTATATATATTGGCTATGTCTTAATTTTTAATATTTTTGGGTACTAATAACATTTTCTTTAATAAAAGTAAAAATAAATTATAAAAATAATTACAATAAAAAGCCCTCTATTTGGAAGTTTTTTCTTTTTGCTTTTATGCTCCAAGTGACAATACTGTGAGCATTTATGTATCAGTTAGTAAATTTTGAGAGATAAAATTACCATAGTTGCTGGTTGGTTTTGTTTTAAAGTTGATTTTAGGAAGATAAAAAAAATCGAATTAATGTAGCAACTTCACCTTAAATTCCTTTTTTTGAATACTATTTAAAGTTAAAAAAAATTTCCAATTGCCTTTTTCATTTTTATGATTTAAAATAAGAAAATAAAAATAATTTAAACAAAATTATTCATTTTCCTCTAAGCTTTTATCAGTTTCACCTATCTACCTTGAGTAGTAACGCCATAGACACTTTAACACTTAGATACCAATCAACAAGCATGTAAATGATAAAGTCGTCATAAGGAATGGTTGATTTTGTTTAAAAATTGACAATATAAAATAGAAATAAAAATAAAAATCAAATTGTTCTCAAATTTTTTCCTTTTTCAAGTTGAAAGTAAAATTTCCAAGATAACATTTTTTTAATCACATATTCTAAATTTGAGAAAAACATATACTCTCTCCTTTTTTTTAAATTTGCTTTTGAAAAAAATGATGAGAGTAAGGAATGAAAATTAAATTATATTTTGCAAATTAAAAATATACCAACCAATTTTAAAAATTGTTTTATTTGTAAAAAGATCAATTATTTTCTCTGAACTTTCTCTCTTAAAAAAAATTCATAATAAAAAATATCAATCAAGTGACATGCATTTATATTTTGAACTATGTGGACTTTTATTCCTATCACAGGGTACATGGGCCTTAGATTTTCATCCTAAGTCAAGTCCACCCTTGTAAATAAATAATATTTTTCTTATTCCATTTTCTTAATTTCTCATAGTTTTATTTGTGTTTTGCATGTAAATGATAAAAGGCAATTAAAATAATTTTTAAAATCATAAAAATTGCATAATTAACTTAAGGTAATCATTTATAGGAACGAGTGTTGTGGTATACTTAACATCTTTCCTACTCACAATCGCATTCCCGAACTCGGTTGTTCAAGCCAGCAAGTTGTTTGGAAATGACTGTTTTGGGGCTAAAAAGTAGCCAACAAATTTTTTGGACTTTTCCAAAGCAAGGTTTAAAAAATCGAACCAGGTATTGAACCAGTCAAAGCACGGATTCAAGGTTTAATAGTTCAATTGTGGTTCAACCGGAAATAAACCTGTGGTAATAAATTTAATAATTTTTTAATTTTATACATTATATAGAAAATAAAAAATATTATTAATAATTTTCAAAACCTAAATTAAAATCTTAATAACTTAATACTCATTTGCAAATATATTTTGAATTCAAAATAGTCCATTAATATTTTTTTCATATTATTTGTTAAGTAAATTTATCATTATTAATAATTATATATCATAACAATACTTATACAATATTATAATATAAAAATAAAAAATTTATATAAAAATAATGTTATTTAGTACTAAAAATAATATTATTTTATTTTTAAAAAAGAAAAAAATTAAAATTTTTTTTAAAATATTAAAAAAAACCAGTTTAACCAGTTCATTACCGATTTTAGACCGGGAACTGGTCGAACCGACCGGTCTAATTTGATTTTTTTAACATTGCTCCAAAGTGAAAGATTACAGAGAATCTTTGTTTTTTAATGTTGACAACTTGCCATTAATAATAAGCCAGTATTTTTGGCATGTTTGTAAAAGTCTCAGATAATATTCCTCAAGAACAAAAACTTTCCAAGTCTGTCACTCCTACACAAGGCATTAAAAAATAGATCGATCATTGAACCGGCCGAAGCACTGGTTCAAGGTTCAATGGTCCGATCGGGGTCAGATCAATTGTAAATAAATTAATATATTTTAAATAATATAGATGAAAAATATAAAAGATATTTATCTATGATAATAAAATTAATATTTAATTTATGATGAAAATTAAATTTAATAATATATAGAAAATTAGAAATATTATTAATAAGTTTCATAACCTAATATTAAAATCTAAAGGAGTTAATATTTATCTATAATTATATTTTAAATTTAAAATATTCAATTGATATTTTATTTTATATTATTTGTTTAGTAAATTTATCATTATAAATAATTATATATCATAATAATACTTATACCATATTATAATATAGAAAGAAAAAAATTATACAAAAAATAATATTACTTAGTACTAAAAATGATATTATTTCATCTTAAAAAATATTTTAAAAATTTTAAAAAAAGAAAAGAAAAAAGAAAAAAAAGCTTAGCCGGTTCAAACCGATTTTTTACCGGTTCTTGACTGGTTCATCCCGTTCCAAAATCTACCAATTTTTACCTATCACCAAACCGGACTAGAGGCCGGTTCCTAGTCCGACCGAACTGATCAACTGGTCCAGCCTGATTTGCATACAATGCTCCTACGTCTCTCCTTGAACTCATATAAAAAACTCATTTTATCTTATGTAAAATGTCCCTCACTGTGGCAGTGAAAGGTTATAACTTTAATTTGACAGTTGTATTGTTTTTGGCCCAAAAAAAATTGTCAGTTGTATAATATTAAGATTCATACAATTCTGAGTTTTTTGTTCCATTTTTTCATTGGCTGTCCGATTTGTTGTTATGAATTATATTTTAATAATAATAATAATAATAATAATAATAATTAATAAAGCCTCTCTCCCATATATACACTTGAACGAGCATACAATTTCTTTTTAAATTATATAAGATTAAATAAAAGAAAATTAATTTTTCAAACTAAAAACTAATCAAATTATTTTTTCAACAAACAGAGAGAGAGAGAGAGAGAGAGAGAGAGAGAGAGAGTCCAATTGAAAGCACTGACGTATCAATCTAAAACAATGGGATCGCCAAGAACTATGTCTTTGATGTTGAGCACCTCATCTGGCAGCTGCATTGCATGAATTATATCATCCTTCTTATAAATCACGTAAAGTGTTCTACACATTTTCCAGAACACATCTCTCACATCAGCAGAAAGTAAGCTTCCTTTTCCCTTCAACACTAAACCCAGCAGTTCTTTCTTCTTCTCCTCACTCTTCCTCTTTATCTCCTTCATGATCTCTTCTTCACTTTCTGCCCCACCCCCATGAATCAACCGCAACCCTATTGAGTTCACCAATTTCCCTTGCTTTTTTTCCCTCTGCACAAACATATATAGAAAAATCTTATTTAGTAACAGAGTTATAATTACTCTCATGCTTTCTCCAACATTAAGGAAGGAAATTAAAACACTCATCACCTGGTAGCCATTGACGTCATTGAGGTATCGCCCGTAAAGACTAACAACCTCCAAGAGGTAATTGCTTTGGTCACTTTCAATGATAGCCTGTGGAAGCTTGGGTTCAACGAAATACACTACTGACATGATAACTGGTCCCAAGGCCATTGTTGTTATTCCATTACGTTCATATTCATCTATGCTTGGCACACACTTGCTTCTAATCCATTCTGCTTCCTTCAACCCAGACCGCAGAATATCCACCCACTGAAATCAATCAACAAAAATCAGACATTATATAATTCATGTCATTAACACATTCATCAACGGATCAGTTTAATGTGATGATGAAATTAATTAATGTAGAAAAAATGGAGATCATTAGTCTTTAGAAGACTAAGATGAGATTGAGATAATTCTATATTATCTTACATGTTGAATCAAGTGGTTCAGCAAACTACGTCCTTGAACCTTAAATGCCTGGGTTGCAGTCTCACAAATTGTTCTCTTCAATAGTAAGGATAATATCTTCACCGCCTCAGAGCAACTTTCTTCGTTCATATCTACGTCCCACCTGTGATTCCATGTTTAAAACACATAATCTTGTATATATTAATGCAGAGAGAAATTAAGACCGACGTACTTCTCCATTAACTGTATAAGGTTTCTCTGTTCCTCTTCAGTACTCCAAACATCGAAGAAATCATCAAACACATTTGTGAGTAAGCCATGCTTTGCCCATGCTAGACGTGCTTCACGAAGTTCTGGGGAAGTGAGTGTTGCTGCAACTGACAAGAAGGAATACGCAACTTGTGTTTTGGAAATTGGAAAATGTAGTTTTTCCATTCCACTCTCCATAAACCACCTGATTATTATTGATATTATAATCAGCGGATATTCTAGGATTGATTTTGTAATTAAAATTAACAGCAGAAGCTTGCTTCCTTGTTCAAATAATCCGCTTGGGGTTCTCTGAAAAAGATATTCACCTGTTAAATAGATCGAGTTCTTCACGAAATACCAATTGGCAGTGATTGAAGTCTTGCACTCCCAATTCCAGAAATTCTTTGTTTGCAAGGTTCAAAGAACTGAATAAGAAGAGACATGAAATACGAAGTGACTAATCTAAGTAACTCAATATATGGCAAGAAAATGGAGTAGTGATATTACGATGTACCTATATGAAGATTTTAAAATTCTCTTCTGATCGACCTTGTAATGCTCTATAGATCTTCGGTTTAATATGAAATCCAAATAACCATGATGTGGAAAACGCAGAGCGAAAGGTACCTGCAATATATATGAAATGATTTTTGAGGTTTTCATATGCATTAGATTATTGAGATCAAGCTTCACCATGATAGAAAAGTTGAGAACTGAGAACCAATGTTGAATTTGTGAGATTAGTATGATCATATATACCTCGTGGTCAATATGATTAGAAGGTTTATGAATATTTTTCGAGGAAGAGGACAAATATTCCTCAAGAAAGTGTCCTGTCCAGGAGTTTAGTTCCTCCAAGACTGAATCATTTGAATGTAAAACTATCTGTGAAGCCTTATGTAATTCTAAAACAGCCTCAACATCCTTCAAATAACCTTGAAGGGTACTGCAGAATTTGTCTTCTGAAAACCAATCAAGTTCCTCTGAAATACACAAATATCATATTTAGCCATTTCTGTTATCTTTTCTAAGCTAGAGAGAATTTGTATTAAGAAAGACACAAAACCTGAAGAAACATCATATCCATGCAAACGTAGTAAACGAAATGCGATGGCACATGTGGTGGGTTCTAAAAATATATCATCTTCTTCCCATTGCCACATTCTGTTTGAAAACCAAATAGAAAATTAGGTTAGATTCTGCAACCGTCTTTCTTCGCACAATAAAAGTTATTTTCATTTTCAGGCTCTTGTCATTTTCTCAAATCAAATAGCGATACTTAAATATAATACCTCCAAGTTTCATCCAATACACTTCCAATTTCCTCCTTAAAATGGCGATTGATACCCAATTTCTCAAGACTATCAACCATATGGAGTCGAGCATACACATCAAAAGGATGAACTGTTGGAACTGAAAAAAGTAAACATTTACATATACACCACAAATAATAGTCAAAAGTTAATGTCATCTACATGAAAACCAATCCATCATTGTGTGTTTGGAAGGACAAATTACCAGCACTCCCAAATTTATCTATCACTGAAAATATATAATCAAGGCAATGTGCATTCTTAATATGAGTATATGCTGCTGCGGTGCTGGCTGGAGAGTTAAATAAAGACCCATTCTTTCTTTGAAATTTCATAGCCATTTCCCAGTTCTGTGACTTTCCAAGTCCTTCTGAAACGTATGCTACATATGCTTTCCACCCTTCTGAGTTGCTTCCCCAGCCACTGCAGTTGTGATATGAAAGAGCTCAAGTAATATTTTCGATCAGATCCATAAAAATATGACTGCTATGCATCAAACTCTCTGTAGGAGTTCACAGATGTTAAAGAAGCATACTGTGAACGAAGATGAAAGAAAATGGTACGTACCTTTTGAGTTCCATATTTCTCTTTTGGATGAAATCCTCTGCAAGTTTTCCTCCAAGAGGAAGATTGAGATCTAAATTTTGGGCTTGCTCAATTAAATGAGAAAAGATAATGTCGAATCCAATTGGATATTGCTGTTTATCATCATCAACTGCTGCAATGTTTGACTCAATATGTCGAAGACCTCTATTGGTTTGATGTTCACCAACACCCCATTGCTTAAGTGCAAGAACACAAGCCAAAGTTGATAGAAGAGAGTCTTTGGTCAGCAACTCATGACGATCAGGAAGACTCCATGACCCATCATTTTGTTGATTTTCTAATATCCAATTTAGGGACTGTGGGAACAAAGGAGCTTGTGAAGAACTAGGTGATGGTATCATAGCCACCCAAGCTGTGTCATAGGAAGATACAGACAGATCAACTTTGTCGAACATCTTTTTTATTCTTTCTTTGTTTTCCTCCAACATCTGCATTTAACAAAATTAACCATTTTATTGTTATTTTTAAGTAAAAAGATTTGTTGAAACTACTCAGAACAAAGAAATGCAATGTTAAAATGTTACAATGTAAGATCGGCTCGGAACATTGTCCTTTGGAATGGATCCGCCCGAACTTGCTGCTGGGAGATGAAAGTATAAAAGAAAGGCATTAGGTTTCCTTAATGATATTGTAAAATATACATATACACACACAGTCAACACAACTTGATGATTAATTTAATCCAAATTATGCGTAAATAGACAAAGAACAGCAGTCACGTCACCAAAAAAAAAAAAAGAAAGAAAGCAAGAAAGAGAACAGAATAAAATATTAAAAGAAATATGCATGCGTGTTTACTATTTTCAAAATAATGTTATTCCTATATTTTGATTAATATGATGAACTTTTTTAAGATTTCTAAGTATTTAATTTCACACGCATTGTCAAAGATGGCCACACTGTTTCTGCACACTAAGATTTTGTTTTTGTCATTTTCACTTTGCTTTAATTAAATTAAGAAACTATGCAATATATTTAATAAAATTATTGGTTAGGTGTTTTAAAGGGACTTATGAAATATTATTAAATTAACAAAGACAGTTGCTTATATACTATATAGCTAAATGTATATATATTAACATTTCAGTCGCAAATAACGAATGTGCTTCTAACAAAATTGTAAAAGTGCCAAATAAAAGTATTTCAAAAATAGCTATAAACTTTTATGAAATATTTAAAAATGGAAAATTTCTTAAGAGTATTAAATCATGATTTGAATCATAAAATGTACAAGCATGGGTAAAAGTATAATCAGCTTTTAAACTTTTATTCCTGATGTTTATTTTATAAGTAAATTTGAACTACATGTAACTAAAATTTCTTTCACCATGTAGTGCATAAAATCAAAGAAAGATAAATATAGTAATGAGTTTCATTTAACAAACTGAGACCTTTCACTACATTTATGTGCAGTTGCATAGACTGTACATGCAATTAGAACAGAGTTAGTTTTATCCCATGTATCTCTGTAAACAGAGCAAGATTCAGAAATAGCAGTCTGCAACTCAATTAATAATCCAAATCCAAATTTTGATTTCCATGTTTCCATCGGTAAAATATGAAATCGTGCAAAGAAAAATCGCAAACTCAATTATCTACAGAGAGAGAGAGAGATAGAGAGAGAGAGAACCTGGAGACACCGAAGGAGGAAAGTAGCACATGCCGTTGACCGAAAACATGATGCAATTTTTTTTCTAAGAACACACAGAATGTCTGGGGGGCTCTCACGCATATATATATATAATGACCAACTTTATTTTTTTTAATTTCCTTTTTCAATTACGTCTTATACTCCTTCTTATCGTTAGTGGAGATCATTTTAATTAAATCACGTGAATTAAGAATAATAATTAAAATTAATTAATTATCTCAATTTCTCAAAAAATCTCAATATTTTTCTAAAATTATCATTATTTAATCTTTTTCTCTCTCTTTTTAGAATATATTAAATAGGAATATTTTTTGAAAATATATAATAAATATTACCTTGTATACGATAAATGATCTTATATTTATGATCAAGGTAAAAAACCCTACATTTAGGATTGGAGGGAGTATTGTATTTTTAAATGAAAAGTGTAATAAACTTTTAAACTTTTATTCTTAATGTTTGGTTTATAATTCCTCAATAATTAAAAATAATTACTGGTAGTTAGGTGAAGTAATTATTGAACTAATAACCATTATAAGGTTGTGAATTCAAATCTTGTGAATAAATTATATATATATATGTTGAGAGAGTTATCCCACTTATACTCAACAATGACAAATATGATCCCACAATATTAGATACTAGATACTACAACACTAATAATAAGCTTTATTTCACTAAATGAAATCTGCTAATCAGAAAGTAAAAAACACTAATTATACAACTTAAGTTCATTGGGTATTTAGAAGTTATAACTAACGACCAAATCCATGTAGAAAATAAGGAACAAAAAGATAATCTATAAACCATTGGATCTTTAAATGAGACAATTAAGCTATTAGTTCTTATAATTTAGAATATTTTCAAATTGGTTGCTATAGGTCAAAAAATTTAACCCCATTCCAATAGTTTACGACCGTTACGAAAGTTCCACAGCTACAAACTGTGTCCCACTCCCTGAGAAGATGACATGGCAAGACTTAGGTTGGTAGAATTGGGGAGACGTGGCTGACAATGGGCTCATTAATGTGTAGCGCTGATGTGGACAAATTTAACACAAAAGATGTCATGTCATAATTTACAATTTAAAAATGTACGTAATATATATATACACATACACACACAATATAAAGTTATAAAATGAAATAAAGCATATATTATATGTTAAAAAAGTAAATATAATTATAAAATGAGATCATATATCCGTCGTTGCCATCTACATCGTTGCATAATCCTTCTAGATGATGACTATGGTGATGCCTCTTGTAAACCCTCCTCAGGCACTCCCCCAGGAGGAGGAATACAAGGTTAAAATTGAGCTACGACCTTCGCGAAACCATATTTCCATGGCCGTATTAATCAAGAGGAATATATGAAATTTAGGTTTGAAAGAATTAGCTCTATTTGAATCTAATAATGATCGAATCTGAATAATTAATTAGCAGTATTGAATATCATACTGTTGTTACAATATAATATATTATTTGTAATTCATGTGTGGCATCCTGTGTGGCAGATTTCTTCATGTTAATGCTATACATATCCCATTGTTAGCCACGTCAACAATTTTGCTACCTCCATCTTGTTATGTCATCATCTCTCGGAGTAGGACTCAAATTAATTATGGGAATTAATTTTGTAATCACTATAATCTATAGGATGGGTTTAAAAAATTCTTTAATTATAGGGACCAATTGGAAAATAAATATAAGGATTAATAGATTAATTTTTCCGCTTCAAATTCTTGGTGTCTTCTTCCAATTTGAATTTTCACGTACGAGAATCCTCCCTTACATGACTACGAACTTTTAAAACTGCACGTGCTTGAGACAGAATCGTTTCACAACAAACAGAAGCAAGAGCAGACGTATGTGAAGATTGAAATGATTTCGCAATATGCCTCATGAATAATGCGGCTTGTTAGTGCTCTTATAATTTATATTAATTGAGAAAAAAAAATAGAGAGCAATAGAATTTATGATTCCATTATTTTTCCTATCTATGTATCGTATAAGACATTTGTTTAACCTGAAGTAATTGGGTCCAGTGAAAATAACTTCAATATCTTTAAGTCATGTGTTCAAATTTTTTTGGATAGAAAAAATTATGTTTGTAAAACTATCCTCTTTTAAACCCAATAATACTTGAATCTAAATTAATAATAATAAATATCAAATAATTGCATATAAAAGAAGACATTTGTTAAATAATAATTAGCCGTTTGATTTGGAAATTTGGAAACAAATATCTTTTTTGAAAAAAAATGGCTCATGAGTATACTATTCTTGGTCACGATAATGCAACCCATGTAATTTAATCATCATTTGAATACTAATGAATTGTAACTTGTAAGTCTTCTTTGCGGCTAAAAGAAGGATCATAAACCTTCTCAATTATTTTAAGTTGTTATTTATATAATTAATAATATAGAATATTATTTAAATATAATTATTTAACAAAAAAATTATATAATTAATTACTTATTATTGTGTAATGAACGGGGTAAAAATATAGTTATTTCTTTGTTTATATATACTTTGTTCAGAGGGGGAAAATAGGGGTACTTCCCCCTCCTCCCAAATTTGAAATTTCTTTTGGAAATACATTTGCTTTTATTTAAAAAAATTAATTCAGATTGTAGTCCCCCTCCCCACCCCCAGAAAAAAAATATTATGTTTACCACTGGATATGTCCCCTGTTAATTACTTCCTAATTACTGGTCTCATATCTTCTGATACTTGAAATACACGGCAGCTTATTATTAAATAAATGTCTTTTATATACAATTATCTATTATTCAATACTATTAGATACAAGTATTGTTAAGTTCAAATGGGAATAACTTTATAAACATTTTATTTTTTTCATTTACAAAATCAAATATGTGGACTTACTTTTAAAGGAAATTGAATCATTTTCATTCAACTCAACTACTAATCATTAAAACAAATGGTTAAATAAATGTCTTTTCTCATGGTTACTTCAGTTTTAAATATAAAACATTTTAACTACCTCATCATCTTAAGAAAAGGAATTGTACTATTAAATTTGTTAAGAAATTCTAATATTTTTTATTATTTATTACTTTGTTAATTATATATATTTCTTATATTCCCCTTAACATTTATTTTCTACCTATTAATTATAATTCAGAGACATAATCTAACAAATTAACCACAGAACGCAACTACATGAATCAATAGATCAAAAACGGTGGCGGAACCCACGAATTAACTAATAAGGTCACTTTTTATCACTTTTTCTTTGATGTAAAAAAAAAATAATTTTTATCCTCACGGACAATCAAGTCGTTCAGCCGCCAATAGGTTGGGTTGGGGAGGAGAAAATAAAATTACTCCCAACGATTTTGACTGATCTGTCGATATTAATATAAACGAAGTTTGACAAACTTATGCCACCTCGTACGAGTTTGGTAAAGATTCAACTGATTTTGATTTGGCAATATCACCCAATAAAAAGACTGATTTGTTAATAATAATACAAACCAAGTGTTATTACAAAGGAAAAAAAGAAAAAAGAAAAAACCAGGTGCCACAAGGTGATGCCACCTCGAACTGGTTTGGTAGTTAAAATAGTTAGTAATTATTGCAGTTTCACTATCATAATATAAATCAGTAGGACAAGTTTATCCTTTACTCTTGAATATGGAATAAGCCTAAATAAGATGTATGATGTTTCGACCTACTCTTTGTCCTCCATGTCAAAAAAACTAACAAGTTTGTCAAACATGTATTCAAATCAAATACCTTAATTATTTCCTAATTCTTTTCTTAAGGAAATGTAATATAAAATAAAAATAATTCCAATTCTGTGAATGGATCAAAACTACTTTTATCATTGGAAAAGCAACCCATGCATTTCAATTATACCTCAAGTTTTTGACCTAATTGGCTGCTCATTGATTGACCATTTGCCGCCAGTATTTTTCTTTCTTTGACTTCTGTTAAACAAGAAACTATTACATATTCTAAGATGATGTATCATTCATACTCTCTTCATTAGAAATAATTTAAATGTGGAGAAAGAATATGACCCAAAAAAAGGTGATTTAACGAAGAAAAAATGTAAAATAATAATTAATTTATATAATTTGGATTTTTACTGTAGATTAAAAGCACCACTCACTAGTAATAAGAATTAATTTTCTTCAAGATACCGAAAGTAAAAGTTTGATCTCTCCCAACTAAATTTGCTCTGTACACCAGAGTTAGAAGTTAAATTCCTAACTACTTACTTAAGGAGTTAGAGCTTTTATCACTTATGTCAACTTGAATTAGTTAGATTATTTTTATTGGTTAGAATAATAGAAATGACATGATATTTAAAATAATAAATAATTTTTCAGATCATATAATCTTCCCGCTAACTTTTAATACCAATGCAAATGAGTTGAACCTTGGTAAGAATTTTATTTTGAGATAAAAAAAAATAAAAAGGATTTAAATGAATCTCCCACATGCGTCGCTATCAATAGGCTGCTGGTTTACGAAACTTAACCATCGTATTCCATTCCTATAGCTAGTAGAATATTGTTTCTGTTTTGACTTGAAATACATCATTCTAGACTATAGTCCACTGACCCAACAGAAATCTCTGCCGAAAAACGTATCCTACATTAGAGAGAAGATAGGGTTACATAAAATCAATTTCTATATTAAATTCACAATTTTGAGATATAGTCCTCTAATATCTCATATATATGGTTTTTGAAAGTGTCTAAAGCACTTACATTTTATTCCATTCCCTTAGTAAAATGTTACCGAGACGTTTGCATTCCAACTTTTTATATTAATCAAATTGAATAAGAATGCATATTCATATATAATAGCGTTTTTCTGGCATCTCCCTAGTTCCAATTGATATAGGTCGGTGATATTGTTTGTGCCCAAAAAAAAAATGGAATTTGTAATTATATATTTTAAAATTTATTCTTAAGCTACTATATTCATTGTTTTTATGATTCGTCAGTTCAAACTCAATCCAAAATTAATAAAATTGATACAAAATATCAAAGTTAGTAATCCCTGTCAGCTTCTCACCATTCGTTTTTTCTAGCCTCACTAATCCACGTGCACTGATGCACATCAGGGTAAAAGCGTCTTTTCCTTTTTCTTTTTCCAAATCAGTACATTGGTAATTAGGAATTTAGCAAATTCCTGAAACCCATTTAGAAATATGCTATTTCCATGGAACTGGTTAGGAAGTTTCCCAATATTCAAATTTGTTAAAAATTGAAAAAAGAAAAATAATCTATTTTAAATACAATTAAATTACAAAATAAAATAACAATGCAATATAAATCAACAAGGCTTGACACATTAAACAAACAACTTTTTCCCTTGAGCATATTATCCACGGCTTCGATTCTCAGTAATATATATATAATATTTTATTGGAAGAAATTAAGTTCACTTTAATAATTTCTATACCTTAAAAAAATTGTATTTGATTGTCAATTGAAGGATGATAAAAAAAATACAAATATAGAAATAGATAGAATTATAAATAATAATAATATTATTATTATTATTACTTTTAATATTATTATATTTTTAACATTTGAACAATTAACATTTTTATATAATTATTTAAAATTAATTTATATAACATTAACAATAAGCATTAAATATATTACATATTATTTATATAATATAATATTTTCATAAATATACGCTATACATATGCATTATATATTTTAGACAATAAAAACAAATTATAAGAAATAAATTATATATTTTGTGAGTTACATATGATCTGCAATTGATACCAAAGAACTTACAATTGATATTGAGGGATTTGGAACTATTGCTAGGAAATTTACAATTAAAATAATTATGTTAAAGTTGCTCAAACCTCGCGGAGAAAGTCATAGTGGAAACTATGATGGAAAATTCATTAGAGAAGTTATCATCATTGAAACTGATGTTAAGAAAACAAGACCAGGCTGTCTGGTCCAATTGATTAGACCAGGAAATCGATATTTGATCCAGTTTGAAATAAGAAGAAAACCAATACAAGAGAAAACCAGTCAAAAATCGACCAATGACCAATATAAACATGTAAAACCAGTTAATTATTTAGTTGAACCAGTCAACAAAAAAACGTTTAAGAAACTAAAAATCAATAAATTGTCCAAATTGTCCATAGGCTTCCTCATAAGATGTGCAGCCTATAACATCTTAACTATAGGCCATGTTTTTCATGTATTGGACCTCACTTATCATTTAATCATATTTAGAAGCTTAAATTATACGGGGGACCAAACTAAAAAAAAAATTAAAACTTTTAATTACTATTTATTTAGTCATTCTATTTTAAAAATCATATCTAAATCTAGAAAACTTGTATGAGTTACAATCAACACAAAAATTGCTTTTTCTTTTTTACGGCTACAGGCATGAGTTTTGGAAACATTCATTTTTGGACTTCGAGAACAAATTTGAAACGTTTCTAAAACTTTCGGGAACTTCTACTAACAAACGTTCCCAAAATGCCTTTTATTTTTTTAAAAAACATTCATTTTCCCCCTTCTTGTCCCTGTATTTCAACTATTAAAGGATGTTATCATAGAAACCTTGACTTACAAAAAGAACAAAAGGTGGGTGTGATATCAATGACAAGAAAACTAAGTAACATAGCCCAAGCATAAAATTTTGAACCAAACAATAATTCCAATATCATAAATAAAAAATGGCACCAAAAAAGGATGTTGGGAAGACAATAAGGCAGCAACCAATGATTGAAATAAGTGAACAACAAATGCCATAACAGAAATCAATTTGACGATTCATTTGCATCAGGCAATCATACAAGCAATTAACAATCAAATCATATGGAATTTCATGTAGAATGATTGACCATGTTCTAAGTTATCAAAAATCCAAAATGAGCGATATTTTAGTAGACAATTGGCCAAGAAGAATATCATTAAGCTATTTTGGAATTCACCTCATACTCTAGTTTCTTTTTCTCTTCTTTGGCTTTGAGCTTTGCAATTTCTTTAATCTTTTCCACGTACACATAAACATGCTTCAGATGCTAATAAAAGTTTGCATTTGCAAGGTAGTAAGACGATGACCAAATGGCAAACATAATGTAGCAGTTTTGATTCTCGTGTTCAAAGTTAAATACTCATGTTGTTACAACTACATTCCTTTCAAGAGCAAAAGGTAGGTGTGTAGGCATCAAGAAGGCAAATACATCAACAATTATAGATGACAAACTAAGATATATCAAACAATCATGATCATTTTCAAGAAGATATATTCCCTCATTACAGATATGTTCACTAGAAAGAGGAAGAAAGGAAGGAATAACTGATTCATTATCTTCTTGCAAGTCATGAAAAGGAGGAATTAATATACATAGCCAATATGTAACACCCTACCTCCTGACACCTCTATACTTAACCAAAAACTTCAAAACTTAACCAAACACAACCCCAATACCTTAAAGCAACACTCCAAAACTTCAAAACAGCGGAAACGACTCCCAAAACACCAAAAATAGGGGTGGGGGCCGCGGCCGCTACAGTACCACCTCGGCTCTGGTCTCCCTTGTTTCTCCATTGCTTCTGGATTCACTGGCGCTACGGCCTGGACTCTGGAGCCACGGTGTCCCATGCTGAAATGCCATATCAGCAACTTTCATACTCCGAGGTGAACTTCCGACCCGCATAACTTTATGTTTTGACCTCTGATTGACTTGATTCCAACTCCTACAAGTCAATCTAGCCCCAATCTAGCCAGAGACACCACTTACACCTCAATCCAACTCTGTATGGAGATTTTGGACTCTCGACACCATTTTGACCACTTATTGAGCAAAACTCACCACTAACCACATCCAATTGCCACCAAAGGCAAATGGACATTCAAAGACCATTCATATAGGTCCAAATCCCCCAAACCAACTTGTTTGAAGAGGTTTCATGTGATATCCCTAATTTTATGGGATGTTATAAAATGAATAAAAGATAAGAAATGAAGCGAGGTGAAAATGTTATACGTAATCGGGCTTTAGAAGGAATTAATTTCTCATTTAATTTTCAGAAGAAGTTATATTTGGTTCTTAATTGGACGCAATTTTTCATAAGGTCCTTAGCAGAAATTAATTCCAGAACTTACCCCGGAAAATATGCAATATACCACTTGAATGAAAGCCCGCTCCAAGCTGAGCGTAATGGTATAAGTATTGCATGCCCGGGAGGTCTAGGTTGAGAGATAGACCAATTTGAAAGTTAATGTGAATAGTGAAAAGGAAATAATAAAAAATTGGTCTTTGGGTGAAATTACAAGAAAGTGCCCGAAAGAATGGATAATTATATTTTTGACCCGGTTCAAGGGCAAAACGGTCATTTCCCATATTTGAAGAAAAATATGAATATTGAATTTAAACCTCAAGGAATAAATGTTAATATCATAAAATGTATGAGAAATTGGGAAAAACAGAGAGACACTGTTAAGTGCAAAGAAGGACAAAGAGGTCATTTTTCCCGGTTGGATAAAAAAAAGAGAAATTATATTTTTGCCCCCAAAGAATTATGAAAAGGACATCCATGTCCTTAAAGTCATAAAAATTACGGTGAATGAGTTTGAGAAATGTCTTGGGGAAAATTACACCTAAGGACCCGAAAGTTTCAAGAATTGTAAATTAGTCCCGGGTCAAGGGTATTTTTGTAAATATGAAAAATTGTAGTCAAAATGAAGCTCTCAATGAGGTAGACCCAATGAAATATAGTATGGAATTTATTAAGGTCAAAATAATATTTATTGGGTAATTAGGTTTTAATATTAATATTTTACCCGATAAAAGTCAGTTTAGACTCCAGGAAAATGCAGTATTGATCCAAGAAAAATGATTGGACCTTAATAAAATATATTTTGGGTCTAGATAATGATTTTGGACTAAAAGTAATTACTGTATAGTCCTGTACCAATTTAATGATAATTTTGGCAAAAATACTTAATTGGTACGGGTAAATTTAATCAGTAAACGGTATTTTGGTCCATTAAAGTTATGATGCAATTTTTGGCCAAAAAAAAGGAAGTGAGCTACGTATGAAGTGAAGAATGGATACCAAGGGAATTTTGACAAAAGCTTTATTAGTCAAAAAGCAATCAAAGTCAAAGTTTTAATTAATAAAAGTCACTTTATTATTGTTTAACACTTAATCACCTTAGTTAAAGTTTCAGCACGTCTTCTTCAGCCTTCATCACGTCTGGAACTGCAGCAAGAAGAGGAGAGAAGCACGAAAAGAAATTGACGCCAAGAAGCAAGAGAAATAAGAAAAGTTTGGCCCTCAAACTTCTAAGGTAGTTTTCTATGGTCACCACCTTTTACATACTTGAGTATTGTGGTGTTTTATGGAGTATTTTCTCCTCTTTCACCTCTGAAAGTTTCAGCCTAGAGAGAGAGTAGAGAGAGAAAATTAAGCCATGAAGAAAGTGATCCATGAAAAGTGATGTATAGGCTTCAAGGATTAAGAATATGGCATTTGATTTCAAATTGATCGGATAGTTTTTTTTCTACATTTTTCTGAAATTTCTGCCTATTTAGGATTTGAAAAGGAAAGGGAATTTCATGATTTTGACCCCAAAAATGGATTCCCCATGGACCAAAACCTTAAGAACAACCATTGGTTCAAAGAAAAACTAAGAAGAAAGCAAAGAGAAAATTTAAGGGTTTAGTGAGCATTGTGTGAAGTTGGACCAAGAACCAGTGGCTTATATGCTTCATTGGTGTTATGTTTAGGTCCAAGGAAGCTAAGGAAGTGTTTGGAAGAAGTGCAACTCAAAGGAGAAGAGAGTGGGAGCATTGAAATCAAATTGGAAGGCAAAGGAAATCAATAATGGTAGTATAGTCTATTTCTTGCTTTATGTTATTGTATATGGTTTCTATGTTATAATCCCATTGCTATATTGTTGTTATGATGTTGTGAGATTGGTTTGGCTGTTTTTATGAAAGGGTCCTAACCCTTGGATGTCCATTTTATAAAGAGAGACCATGCCAAAATTTTTATGAACCATTATGACTTATTATATGCTTGAATGGGTGAATTGCTATGATTTAAGTTTTTATGCATATATGATAATGTAATTGCATGACATATGACTTGCTACTGAGATTCCATAATCTCACCACTCCAAACCCTAACCATGCTAGGGAAAGGACATGGAAATAACCAAGGAAGAAGGCAAGAAGAATGAAGGAGCATAATAATTATGTGAATTGTGGGTATTTTAATGTATTATTATGGCATCATGTATGACATTGCATGACAATTCATGAGGCTTGTATTTCTGTAACTATATCCATTTGAGCATTATTGAGTGATATGTATGGATTTGGTACAAGGAATGATGATGTAATCATGTTATGAAGCTCATTTTGCCAAGATAAGAATGGAAATGCTTAATTAGGATCACTCTGAGAATCACGAAGGTTCTGTTCATCTGAAACAGGGAATAATGTATGAGTGTTATATATTCCTAAAATGTAGATAGAATGAGCTTTTTATAAAGCTAAAGAACACCTAAATTGGATAAGTGTACAATTTATGGTGAATTTTTGAATTTAGGGTTCAGAACAGAGAAAGATTGGGAAAACTGGAAACTGAAAGTTAGGTACTGAAAAATTAAAAAGATGATATAAATCGTTCAGAGCTCCAAAAATTTAGTGGTCTATATTTATGGAAAGGTATATGTTTTGAGTTTCATATGCCACTAATTTGGAGATAATTGGAGCCATATGATAGGAGATATGGAGGTTTTCCCAAAACTGTTCCAGCAAAAGTGGAATTCTGACCCTTTATGATTTAAGTTAACACCATGTCCTGTGCAAGTTGAATAAATGTAGAATAAAAATATTTATATAAATAGACTCACAGGTATTTCATATGACATAAATAATGTTTGATTTGGCTCATGGTAGAGTGAGATATGAATTTTTAAATATAAGACCAAAATCCTGGGAAAGAGAAAATGACCAAATATATAGTAAATGTTTGAGGAATAAACTGTATAAATTGGTCAATTAAATGCTCAGTTTCATATTTTTCCCATGTAAACAAGGTTTTTATCTATGTTTAGAGACTTGAATCAATATGAAATGATTTTTCTAGAATTAGTTATAAATGTTCAAAATTCAGTTGGTAAAGTGGAAGTTACCACATGAACAGTAACCAAGTATTTTGGAAATTCTGATTTTCATTCTCTTGTGATTCAAGCTTAGAATCAAGTATAATCAGACTTGAAAGAAGTTTAATTCATGGAAAATGAGTCTAAAAGTAAGGTGTTACATTTTTGGTATCAGAGCTGAAGGTCTTGGCTCTTAGAGCAAGGATTTAACTTAATCTTTGCAGAAACATACATATTTTAAAGTTAAGGTATTTCCCCTATAATGTTAAAGTGTTATTCCTTATAGAAACCTGGCCTATGATTGTTTTAGTGGCATAAGAGATTAGTCTTAAAGATAACTAAAGGTAGTTGCTGGATTAGTTGAGGATGTTTTACAAATTAATTTATCTTAGGTCTTGAATCCTTTTAGAGTTAGATCGCAGTTAGATCCTATCAGTTAAGAGATGATATAGGATCACAGAAGATCCAAGTAGGGCTCAGAGATCGCAGTAGATCTCATGGTCGTAGTAGACCAATTATGAGGTTGCAGTAAACCTCTAAAAAGAATGAGAAAGATTACGGAGCCCTACAGTACTGATAGTTCTCTAAAAGCAGATGGCCTAGTATGTTTTTAAAAGACATGAAACCTCATTAATCACCAGCTAGTATGAATGTTTACCTAAAGCTTTTCTTAAATGTCTAGCCACTGACCAGAAAGAAGGTATGAAATGTAATAGTGGGTGATGATGAGCAGAAAGGCAAGTACCCCGCTTATGTAATGAAGTAATGTCAGTGGCACAATGTTTCCAATAATGAATGAAAAAGGCCAGTAAGGAATAAATAATAGTAATAATGAAAAGTAATGAGAAAAGTGTTAATGCAGGGAAAATTAGTGTATAATTTAAAAGAATGTAAGTTACAAAAGAAGAATGAGTAATAACCCAGGTAAAGGAAAACGGCCTGAGCCTAATCAGAGTCCTACAAAGGAAAATGTAGGACCTAAGATGAATGTATGATGATAGCTATATGATGATCATTAAATGGAAGAAATACCTGAGTTGAAAAGAAGTGACTTAATAATAGTGGTCTTCTCAGGTATAGCCCTACTAGAGCAAGTAAATGTACATTAAGGTAAAGTATAAGCTGTGCTAAGTAAGTTTGAGCTTGAGGAATCATTTGAAAAAAAAAAGAAAAAAAAAGCTTTGCCCAACTAAACCAAGAACTCTAAATCCAAAGGAATAATAGAATTACTTTCAGAAATGTCAGGATAGATCTAGAAGACAAGTTTAATTTCTAGATCTCCTGAGTACTATGATAGAAGCAAAAGAATGTTTTGAAGGGCATCATGATCATGGGCTCCTTGGAAGTGAATGGATTGAGCCAGTAGTTGATGCTATATAGAATCATTAGTTATGAAAGTTTGAGAGGACAAAAATAATAGTAGTAAGTTTGATGCCAATATGGAAACTTCATAAGTTCAATATGATGATAAAGATGAAAGAAGTAGTCAATGAAACTTGTTAAGCACAATTATTAAATGCAAGACAACAATGATTAAGATATGAAGAGGTGTTCAACAAAGAATTGTGAAGAACAACTACAAGAGAGAATTATTACTCAGGAACAATAGGCAGAAGCTAGAGCTTATAATGCTCCATCTATACTACAATAGTCTTAAGCAGATTAATGAGCTCCTATGGAATAAGCTACCAGGCAATTGGTTGAATTTATCAATCATCAACATATGGTTATGTAATATAGAATGTATCAACCATTATCCTTGATGGTGAATTTGATATGCAAAATATTGAGGGATGGACTATGAGCCTGAAAGATTCCTAAGACAATGGACGGTACATTGGAAATGAAAGACTTTGATGGCAATATATAAGTTGAAGAATAAGGTTGATTAAAGGAAGTGAAATTTATAAGAATTTGCTTAATAAGAATGAGCTTATCAATGAAAGTACAATAAGGCATAATCAATGGGCTCGAAATTTGATGTACCTCTACTAGTACGTTGATGAATGAGAAAAGGTGGAAAAGCTAGAAAAGAAGTTTGAAGTAAGTGGTTAAAGAGAATATGCCTTTAATTCAGTAATCCAAGTAAACAAGATCATTAAAAATAGTTTGAATCATGTGAATGTTTAAATAACATCTCCAACTACCCTTAGTAAGTAAGAATAAGAGTAAGAAGCTTTGGAATAGCAATAAATTATGAAGCAAGGTAAAAGAGAAGAGAAGGTAGATCAAGCAGCCCAACTCTATTTAAATATAGAAAGGCTCATGGCAGAAGGCCATGTTTAGTAAGATAAAATGGTGCTTCAAGTATGGAAAGCCGAGATGTTAAACTTGTGATAGTATTATGGAAATGGCCAACACTAGACCAAAAGCACAAGGGAGAGTCTTTATGCTATCCCAACAGGAGGTCATAAGTCACCTGATTTTAGCAAAAGTATGATGCAGGTGCAAGTTACTCTTGATTACTGTGCTAAAAGGTTGGGTCTAGAGGTTATTATAATATGATTTATATGTGAATATTTTCACCATATATAGAGCCATAATTTCCATTGCCAGTCTAAATAAATATTGAAGCACAACGGTACGCACGAATTGTCTTTTTGTAAATGATCTCCTCTTAGATTGTAAAAAGAAGATATTGATTATGCCTACCCTGAAAATGTTCCATGTGCTTAGATTAAGTCATATGTTATACCCATTGTTCAAGATGGGAAGAGCTTGTGGAAAGATGTTGAGTATAGACATGAAAGTTGGGGTATGATTTAAAAGGGAAAGTTTGATAAAGATTCAAGGCCTCTATAATGGAAAGTTAGTAATATGTTGACGATGCTTAAGATATGAGGTATGAATCTAAAAGTACAATGTATAAATAATGCTCAAGGCATAAAGTGTGAGTCCAAGGTAATTGATTTGTGATAAGCAGTTAGGGAACTACGATATCTAGAGATAGTTAATTGTTGAGCTTAGTATGAAATCTAGTTATAAAAGAAAGTGCTTGGCCGGAAGATCTCACAATAAAAGAAATCCTCTATCAGCTACCAAGGTGAAGTAAAAGGGAGATAGCTCTTGGGTAGAAGCCCAATTGAGCAAGCTCTTGGGAAGAAACCCAATTGAGCCAAGAAAGATGAAATCCTCCATATGATGAAAGTCACAGAGGTGAGGTAGAGGAGAGATAGCTCCTGGGGTGATGCCCAAATGAGCAAGAATGGTGAGAGGCTAAGAGTTAGATTTAAACCGAGCTAGCAAAAGACTATTGAAGGGTTAAGAAGTTTCTCTAAAATTGCCACATCACTGATTAACCTTAGCTAAGAAGTTAAAGAGGTTATAAATACAAACAGGATGTTAAAGAGCAAAAAGCCAGTCACCACTACCATAATGTTAGTCAGACTCCGACCCATAGAAAGCCAAAAGAATTCAAGGGCTCTAGTAAGAAAAGCGTAGTACAAGGTTTGGAGGTATGTTTATATGCAAAGGGATAGTGGTGAATTAAAGGTCTAAACTGATTAAAGTTAAAGTAAAAGGAAGAAATATAAGTATGAATAATAGATGAAAATGATACAGAACTGTCATTATGATACATTTTATTATATGTTAAAAGAAGAATTGAATGTTGTAGAAATGAAGCAGTAAGCTATCCAAAGGTCCCACAGACAAGTTATGGCTTAGAAGAAAGCCTATTACCCCATTTTCTAAGTTTGGCAGTGGCATGAGTAAAGCAAAACCCCTTAGCATCCTCCAGTTAAGGTTGCTAGAGAGGAAAAAATTTCAAGATGATTGACCTACTGGGAAGTAATAAAGATGTAAGAAGTATGAAGGGTAAGATGTGCAAATAGTTAATGCGCACACTATGAGTCTTACTAAGGCACCTGTTACAATATGAATGGAAATATGAACAATATATGGTGGTCAGGTAATGATGATGTTTAAATAACTCCAAATCTTTGGAAGAGCATGAAAGACAACTAAGAATTTTTGAAATGTTGCAAAAGCAAAGACTTGCTGAACTTAATAAATGGGAGCAAGGCTCCAAAAAGTATGGTTAGTAGGTTACAGAATCTCCTATAAGGATCGCAGTAAATCCTAGTAAAGCAAGTAATGTTATGAGATGGGAGAGACCGAACCCCAGAATGAAATGAAAATTTTTATAAGTTCAGCAAGGAGTTATAAAAATTTCTCTCAGATTGTCTTACCGTTCAGTTAGAAAGAAAGTTTTGTGGGAAAATATTTACAAAATGAGTTTTTATGAATTAAAGAGGCTAGACCTCCTCCCCTATGTTAAATGTTCCTGATCCAATGATGACCTAGAAGGTCTATGATAATGAAAAGTAAGAATGGATAAGGGTATGAGCAACATATCAGGGTTGAGTTGAGGTAGTAGCCTATGATTTACACGATAAAAATTTTATGAAAATGTATTCCCATTTATAACAGCGGTAATGAATGCTCTCAAGATACAGAGTTAGTACAAGCTATTATATCTATAATACCACCATAAAGGTATGAAGACCATAAATATTTCAAGTGATCATGAAATAAAACGAAAAGTTAAACTTGAGGTATAGAAAGTAGAATGGAAGAAAGGTTAAGATGACCTGAAAGTGTCATCTAGGCAAAGCTAACGAGATGAGTTTATGCCTTAATAGAAAGATTATTATGTGAATAGCCAGTCAAAGGTTATGAAAAGAATATGAAGTAAAAAGAAGACACGAATAGCTTTATAAGTGCCATTCAACCAAAGCTAATGTAGTAAACTTATGCTTTGGCAGAAAAGTTATTCACATGATTAGTGTTAAAGTCCAAAAAGATAAAGAAAAGAAAGTTGTCAAATGCCGATAGAAAAATTATAGCATGAAAAAGATGAGGAAATATCATAACAATACGAATAAGTATGTTATGTAGAAGTTATCAATGCCCTAAGATGAAGGGAATTGTGAGAGTAAGAATGAATATGTTTTATGGAAAGCTTTCAGTACCCCTACAATAAGATAGATATGTGATGTCCTCGATATTTTTCCAATATGAAAGGTATTCACTAGATTTTGTGAATATAGTAGACTAGCAAAGAATACCAGAGTGAGGTGGTGACTATTAAACCAAACAAGTAAGGAAGAAAGTATTCTTCTACTACGAGATGGTCTGGAAATATGGAAATGATAAGAAAGAGAAAGTGATGTGTAAGAATTCAGCAAAATTTCGAGGACGAAATTTTAATTAAGGGGGGAAGAAATGTAATATCCCTATTTTTATGGGATATTATAAAATGAGCAAAAGATGAGAAACAAAGCACACCGAAAAGGCTTGTGTTAGTCTGTGGGGACAGTCGTCAATCCTGAATAGCGGCCGGACGTTACAGTTGGTATCAGAGACCTGCCTCTCTCAGTACGGTATGGTTCGGGGACGAACCAAGCGGAAGCTGGTGGGCATGTGACATCCGGGCGCTGACGAGGGCGGGGAGTAATCGCCGGTGCAAGAAAAGTGGGGGCTTCAGATAAAGTAACGAGGATAAAGTAATGAGGCACCGGCAAGGAATGGCTCCTGGCAGGCTTCTAAGCGGGAGGGGCATATGAATAAATCGAATACATACCAGAATGAGAGGGATCCAGAGACTGTATAGGTATGGGACTATACGGTTAAGAATAGCTTAAAGGAATTGATAGGTATTACCTATACCAATAAGGTGCACTTATTTTTTTGGTAGCCTATCCCTAAAGAACTCCTCAGTTAAACGTGCTTGACCTGGAGTAATTGTGGGATGGGTGACCTCCTGGGAAGGAGGTGTGTGAGTGAGGACAAAGCACACCGAAAAGGCTTGTGTTGGTCTGTGGGGACAGTCGTCAATCCTAAATAGCGGCCGGACGTTACATTTCACCTCAAAGAAACCACTCCTCTGAGATTTGACCCCTCGGAACCCAACTTGATAAAATGGCTACAGGCCCTAAACCATAGCAACAAGGCCCACAACCACTCTGGGCTCACAAACACCAACATACATACTTCTAAGCATCCAAAACCACGCAACCATACATACAACATACATAATCCATACAATTCATACCTTATCCAAATATTCATTAAAAACCATTCTATCCTAGTTGGCACAAAATACAATATCCAACATTACAACCACTACATAGACTATTCCCATGTACGAAGCTACTTCTGCGTCTTCTTCGAATTAGTGCCAGAACTGTTACCTGAAAGTTAGTCATGGGAGAGGGGTGTGAGACAATGTCTCAATAACTGGGGACAAACACATACACACACATATATATATATATATTCCATACAACTCATGAATGCAATGTGCAATGAATGATATGCATGTCTCCCTCGCACACAGCTAGAACCACGAGCTGTCATCATGACAAGACATTTCGTATAGGTAACCTCCTTCCAACAGTCGGTGAAGACTAATTTCGGGACATCACCAAGCTCACCTCCCATTAGTGCACCCGGCCAAAGGTAACACTAATGTTCGGACCGTGGCTCTCCTTCCCCTGGACCACCTTAAATTGGTGGTGATTTAGGGAAGGTGCAGTCCTCTGTCGCCTGGCTCCCCTGGCCATAGGGGAGGATTTAGCGATAGGGATCCCATCCTTATCCTCCCTAATCATATATCATATCATCATCACCGCCCAAACCATCATATATCACAATCTCACAATGTCATGTGGTGATGCTCATGTATCATCATATACTCATCATCATCATCATATCATAATATCATGTATACATCATGTCATGTCATGTCGGTATCGTCATCATAATCATCATCATCATCATAATCATCATAACTATCAACTAGCTATGTGCATATCATAATATATATAGAAAACAGTACATATAACACCAATATCATGGTATGAAAGAAACATGCATATATATACATAAACATACATACCAATATATAATACAATACAAATAAACAAACACCCAGTTACCTCAACTATCGTTACCACACGCACACGAGTTCCACAAGCTTCCTTGAACTGTTCAATACATGTGAACCCCTCTCGATAGTCAACAACCTTCACAATACTATAATTCTTCCATTAACACAATGTACCAATAAACCAAACATCACAATTCAATTACATTAATCCAACACCCTTTTTATGTATCAGTAAGCTCTTAAGGATCACTCAAACACTACACAACCTCCTACACTTCGGATTCCCAAGAGCCCTAACCAAGAACAACCTAGGGTTAAGCTCTAAACACATATAATCCCTTCAAAACTCACATCTAAACAACAATGATACCAAAACACACTTCCTTAACCCCATTTCATGCATTTCAATCGGTGGTTTTCGTCCCAATCCGAAAATCCAACCTCAATACCGAAAATCCCAAACTCTAACCGAAGAAAATGGAGAAGGAGGAGTATAGAATACTTACCAACTTGAATCCAAACTCTTGAGGTCCGAAAATCACTCCCAATGGCTAGAAATAGTGAACCCTAGGATGGGAATGAATATAAATTAACTAGACTTGTTTACAAAAGTACCAACAGTAATGTGTCGCAAAACTGCATTTTTGTACTAGTGAATGCATGCACCTTATCGTATAATATTTTTTTTTTGTAAAATCATCCCGTGTGTGATTGCTCTTTTAACTAATCCAAATTGAATCATGTGAGACTTTAAATGGGGATTTATATATTATATTTTGTTTGATGCAAACATGGGGTTAGCATGGGGGGAAAATTAGTTCATTTATGTAAAAAATAATACTTTCTCTGGTATAAAATATAAGTTTTCTTTCAAAATATTTTTTTGGATAAAAATATACATTTTCTTTAGATAAAGTATTAATGATTTTTTTCTAATTTACTCTTATTATTAATTAATTCATGAGAGAAAAAGTTATTTTGAAAATTTAATAGTAAGATATCATATTAATTGCTTTCATGATTGGTCACATCAGGATCATTCAAAAAATTAATAAAAAATATAAAAAAATTATTATAATTAATTTTCATTACTACATAAAATTTTTATATTCAAAATTAAAAGCATATTAATTTAATTAGAATTGATTTGATTATATATTAATCTAGGTCAAATTAATATCATTTTCAGTTGGACAAACAAATACATATATATATATATTGGTTTTAATCCCCTGTTTGGTAGGGGGTTTGAGAAGGAAAGGGAGGGGAGCCCCCCATAAAAATGACAAATTCCAAACAGGCCCCTTGTTTGGATAGACTATTTGAGAGAGGGGGAGTGGAGCAACTCCCCTCCCTTCCCCCTCAAAATGTCCCCTTCGAAATTGGAGGTGAAATTGGAGGTGGAGGTGACACTTGTTTTTTGAATGTTCACCTCCTTCTTTTTTTTTAAATAAAAAATATTTTTAAAAATGGAAAAATCACTAAAAAATTTTAAAAATATAAAAATATTTACTTGAAGGTCCCAATACCAAAAATTATTACACCCGAGTCTCATGTCTCAAAAAATGAGTATAAAAAATTTCAGTATTGAGTATAAAATCGTGAAGTATGAATATAAAATATTAAAGCATAATTTTATACTCAACACTAACATTTTTTATACTCATAAAAATGATAGAAAACTTCTTTAATTTCAAGGGTAAAATGATCAAATTATTATTAACTTTCCTCTCCTACTAAATTAAATAACCAATTATTAAAATTCCTTCCCTCACCTCAATTCCCTTCCCTTCCTTCCCCTCCCCTTCCCTCCATATCTCATCTCTCCTCCTCTCCCTTCCCCTCCATTAAAATCTCTCCCCTCCCTTCCCTTGTACCAAACACAACCTAAGTAAAGAAAAATATGGAGTCACCGATTGCGGCACCTGTGGGAATGGGCTAAATCTTTTTGGGGTTCATTTGTAGCGGAATACTGTAGAACGAAATGGAAATGGAATACAAAAGGTGGGTTTTTAAATGTGATATGTTATATGTGTTTCTAAATAAAAATCAATAAAAAAAAAGATAGTTGTTGATGAGTGTAACATCCTTACTCCTGTCACCTCCATACTTAACCAAATACTTCAAAATCTGACCAAACACAACCCTGACATCTCAAAACAACTCTTCCAATGCCTCAACATAGCGGAAACAACTCACAAACACGAAAAACTGGGCTGGGGCCGCGGCGTGCCTTCATTCGCCGCGGCGCCCCCTTCTGATATACCATATCAGCAAATCCAACACCGAGGCAAACTTCTGACGCGCATAACTTTATGCTCCGACCTCCGATTGACTCGATTCCAACTCCTACAAGTCAATCTAGTCCCCATCTATCCACAGACACCACTTTACCTTAAACCCAACTCCGTAGGGAGATTCTGGACCCTTGACTCCGTTTTGGCCACTTGTTGACCAAAACTCACCACTAGTCCCCTCCAATTGCCACCAAAGGCAACTGGTCGCTCAGAGACTATTCATACAGGTCTAAATCTCTCAACAAACCTGTTCAAAGAGGTTTTACCTCAAAGGAATCACTCCTCTGAGATTTGACCCCTTGGAAACCAACTTGACCAAATGGGCTACAGGCCCTTACACAGACCAACAAGGCCCAACAACACTCTGGACTCCCAAAAACTGTCATACATACATCTCAACAACATTCAGCCATACATACCACATACATAAACATCCATACATAGCTAGTCTCAACCCTATCATATATTCATTACAAATCATTCTCTATCCCACTTGACACAAAATATACCGTTACAGAATACACACGCTACATAGACTATTCCCATGTACACAGCTACTCCCACGTCTTCTCAGGACTAGCACCAGAACCGTCACCTGAAAGGGTAGTTTATGGGAAAGGGGGTGAGACAATGTCTTAGTAACCGAGAACAACAACCACACACAATATATATATATATATATACATATATCTCACTCAAATCATGAATGCAATATGAAATGAAAATCATGCATGTTGCCCTCACAGGGATTCCATCCTTATCCTCCCTAACACATATATCATCCATCCTTATCCTCCCTAACATATATACATAATCCAACCTTATCCTCCCTAACACGTATATATATATAATCCAACCTTATCCTCCCTAACACACACATATATATAATCCAACCTTATCCTCCCTAACATATATATACATAATCATACATCGTACCACCATCACGTCATCACCACTACATCCACCATACATCACAATCTCACAATGTTATGTTGTGATGCTCATGTATCATCATATCATCGTCATAATGTCATGTATGCAACATATCATATCATCATCACACATATCATCATCATAGTCATAACCATCGTCTAACAGTATACATACCACGATATATATATAATAACTGTACACGCAACCCACCAGTATCGTGGTATGAATGAAACATATATATATATATACAAATACATGTACTATCGTATAACGTAGTCAACATAATATAAACAAACACCCGGTTACCTCAATTGTCGTTACCACACACACACACGAGTTCCACAAGCTTCCTTGAACTGTCCAATACACGTGAACCCCTCTCGATTAGCCAACCACCCTAACAATGCCATAATTCTTCCATTAACACAATACACCATATAACCAAACATCACAATTCAACCACATTAACCTAACCCAAGGTTCCAACACCTTTTTCATGCGTCAATAAGCTCTTAGGGATCACTCAAACACTACACAACCTCATATACTTCAGATTCCTAAGAGCCATTACCGAAAACAACCTAGGGTCAAGCTCTAAACGCATATAATCCCTTCAAAACTCACATTCAAGCAACAAGAATACCAAAACACGTTCCATTAACCTCAAATCACCCATTTCAAACGGTGGATTTCGCCCCAACTCGGAAATCCAACCTTACAACCCAAAACCCCAAAATCTAAACCGAAGAAAATGAAGAGAGAGGAGTAGGGAACACTTACCAACTTGAATCCAAGCTCCCAATGGACGAAAATCACTCTGGGACACCGAAAATGCCGAATCCTAGCACTGCTCCTCGTCTCTCTGCGTCGCTCCTTTTGTTTTCTTTCTTTCTTTCACTTCCGACTGATCCAGATTTAAATAATTTTTCCGACTCTCGCCGCGGCTCCAGCATGCCTCGCCGCTTCTTCACCAAATTATCCAGAACAATGCCACTGGAAAGCTTCTCGCCGCGGCGTGGAGCTCCTTCAGACTCCACTTGAGCCTTCCTCGGTCTTGTTTCCTCGGTCCTGAACTCAATGCCAAGAAAAATATCATGAGGGGCATTACAATGAGTAATAATTATAGTGCTATTATAGAAAGTTCATTACACTAACAATATGTGATAATACATCAGCCATCAACTATTGTTACACGTAGTGACATATCTTAATTAATCCACCATTGGGTTTTACTATAAACTAAAGTGATATAAAACACTGCACCCACCATCAACTATTGCTACACAAGTTTTCTTCTCCCTCCTGTTTTGTGTATAAGATCTTTTTAACCAAATTCAAAAAATGGTTAAAATTGGTTGAGATTTTAGTTTTTCAAAAATTATGACAAAATTTCAAAATTATCCTTAATTTAAGTCATCAAAAGGACCAATGGAGATTGGATTGAATAGTAAGAAACTCAACACTTCTTAAGTAAGGTCTCGAGTTTAAGTCTTGTAAATGAAAAATATCACGTTGGGAGAACTTTCCCTATTTAGACTTGACAATACTTGAATATGACTTAATTACTAGTTTTAAATACAAGATAATTGTATAAAAAAAAATCATCAAAAGTGACTCTTTTTTTTTATGTGAGAGTAAAAAAGCCTACTTCCAATAAAATAATTATGATAAGGACATGTTTAAAAGAAATCAATAAATGCTTCACATATTTTGTGAATGGTCTTATATTAAGAACAATTATGAAAGCTTTTAGAAGGGATTATCACAAATAGTACTGTCACTTCACATTTCCAGTCATACCATAGCAATAAATATTACAAGAAGAAAAACATTTTCAACCCAAAAATATATGTCATAAACCAGAAGGAGGAATATCCTTTCTCCCCTGAGTAAATATTTTCATAATTTACAGGAAGGAATATCCTTCTTACTCGAAAGCAAATGTCACATCACGTCAACCAATTACTAGTTATAAGATATAATTATAAAAGAAGTTAAATTTATTGGTTAAATAAGCACTGATATAACTTCGTCAATGTGTATATGGCAAAGTGTTAAGCCGTCCATATCGACCCACAGTCCACATTAGCAAGTGCATGCCTTTCATTTTAATATCATCAAATTAAAATAGTCTAGGGTATTAAAAAAATTTGGAAAATTAATAATTACATAATTTAGTTTTTAAGTAGTGTTATCTACAATATTAAATAAATAATCATCATAAAAAGATGTAAAATAGAGAAATTAAAGAAAATTAATACTCAGATAACATTATTCAACAAAACAAACTACAACTTATTGAGCACCACCTTCCCTTGGATGCTCTTTAATTAATTGTTCATTATCATTACACAGAAAATAGCTGCCAAAAGTCTACCAAAAAAAAAAACAAAGAAAGAAAATAGCTGCTAAAAGAACATACAGCCTCAATTATTAATTTACACATGTGTAAGTGGAAGTGCATGTGAGTGCTGAGTGATTATTCTACTTAGGAAATAAAGCTAAGGGCGATATGCAATGGGAACTACATATAGATCATTTTTCCTTCTTACTGCAGCAGCAAAACCCTCACTCATGTCCAATTCTTCATGCTTTTTCCCATTGGGAAGCTTCCAATCAAAATGATAAAGCAAATTGGCAGTTATCAGTTCTAAAACTGGTGCAGCAAATGACATTCCAGGACATATCCTCCTTCCTGCACCAAATGGAATAAATTCAAAGTTGGTGCCTTTGTAGTCAATTGGGCTGTCAATAAATCTCTCTGGTTGAAACTTTTCGGGTTCATTCCAATACTCAGGATGTCTTCCAATGGCCCAAGCATTGATGACCACCCTAGTCTTGAGAGGTATTTCATAGCCATTGATTTGACATATTTCACTGTTTTCTCTTGGAACTAACAAAACACCAGGTGGGTGTAATCTTAAAGTTTCTCGAACGATTGCAGCTAAATATTTTAACTGGTGAAGTTCTGACTCATCCACATGCCCTTTTCTTCCATAGACCATTCTTACTTCTTCTTGTGCCCTCTTCATTACTTCTGGGCTTTTTATCATTTCTGACATTGCCCAGTCTATTGTTGTTGCTGCTGTTTCGGTTCCACCAACAAACATGTCCTGAAACAGGATCAATACCATGATTAAACCAGCATGAGTATTGATAAAAATAAAATAATAAATTTTTGTAACAAATTCAGCATGAAAAGTGGGATAAAATTAACTATAACATCGTGATGTATTTCATATATAGTTAATAGTTATGATCAAACATATGACAAATCATGTACAGTTAGTTAAAACAAAGACTAACCAGGAGGACAGCTTTGATGTTGTCGAGAGTTAAGGGGACATCAAGGTCATTCTCTTTCTGAATCTTGAGAAGAACATCAACGAGATCTTCCTCTGCTTCACCCATATCGCCACCCCTCTTTTCTAAGTGATCGTTGATGATATTGTTAAGCATGCTATCAAGTTCTTTACGAGCCCTTTCAGCTTTAGCTTTTGTCCCAGCGATCACACGAAGGAATTCGAGTGAAGGATAGAGATCACAAACTGATAAGCCACTCACAAGCTGCACTGCGTACATCACAGCCGATAGAGCTTTTTCTACGTTACGGGTCTTCCGACCAAAGGCTGCTCGAGCAACTATTGAATTTGTGAGTGAGTAGAGTTTCTTAGAGAGACTTACGACAGAATCAAAGTCATGTTCAGAAATATCCTTCACAAGCGCAGAAACCTCCTCTTCCCTTATTCTCCTGAATGTCTGGACCCTCTTTGCAGACAAAAGCTCCAAAGTACAAATCTTTCGAAGCTGCCTCCAATAGTTTCCATAAGGAGAGAAGACTATGTCGGTGCTTTTATAAGCAAAGGTTTCGCTAGCAATAAGTTTGGGTCTATTGGCGAAGATTGTGTCGTGGGTTCTCATAACCTCTTTGGCTACTTCTGGAGAAGAGACTATGACGTGGGACATCTGTCCAAGTTGAAGATGCATTATGGGTCCATACTTGTTTGCAAGGTCCCTAAGAGATCGATGGGGTAGTGACCCAATCTGGTGAAGATTTCCTATGAGAGGTAGCTTCCATGGTCCTGGGGGAAGGGTTTTGTGGAATTTCTTGGAACTTGAAAGCTTGTGAATCATGAAGAGGAAGCAAAGGAAGGTGAAGAGGATGGAGTATGGGATGTGAATCTCCATGATGTGGCTAAGGAAGAGGAAATGGTGGAGTGTTGTGCCAAGAAGACTCAGTGGTGTGGTTTTATAATGAAATTACAACGATCCGGGGCTGCATTTTCTGAACTTAATTATCAAATAAGAGTAAGTTATATTATCAAATAAGTAATTAAAGTATTTGTCATTTCACGCTTGTTAGATTATAGTCGAAATAATTTGATAAAAGTGTTTGAAAAAAGAAAAATTACCGGTGGATGATTCACATATCGTTGTCATCAACAAAAAGAAAAGTCAAAGGATAAATGGCCTAAAATAAAAGTCACGGTTTTGACAATGAGGTTAAGAAACATATTTTATTTATTTAGATTAGCCAAATAGATTTTAGATATGAAATTTGAAAACATAAAAAAATACTAAAAAGTAAAGAACAGATCATGCCACAAATGTCAAAGTTTAAGTATATCTGGTATTTATGTTACAAAGTGACAAGAAACTTATCAAAATATCATGTATATGATACAACATGGTTAAAATGGAGAAATGCATCGAGAGTTATTGTGACTGCAAAGTATCTATCATGTTTAAAAGGAAAGTTTTAACAAATTACTATAACATTTACAATTGTTTATGATAGTAAACATTAAATGTGTGGACTTACAATAACTAACAAGGTTCGAAATAATTGAATTTAAGGAAAAGTTAGCTTAACACTTAAAAGGAGAAAATGTTAAAATTAAAATTATGCTATTTGAATGCATTTTCTTTTGTGTTTCAAATAGTACAAAAAAATTGGTCTGAATCCTAAAATTTAAGAAATGATTTTATTACATTTTAAATTTTATAATTGAATTTTTGGTTGTGCATTCTCCAATCTTTCTAAATATTTTTCTCACATCAATCGATTTTCACCTACCGTCCCACTTAGCAGCCACACGGTCATACACTGAGAACTAATTTTCTGAGTGTACTTTTCTTGGTGATATATGATAAGAGTCTTCCTGTCTTTCTTCTCTTACAAAATATAATTACACACATTGACAAAAACCAAAATCATGCTTATGAATATATAATTTATTACAAATTCTAAACTAGGATAATTTAAAAGATTTTCAATTCCAATCTTTAATGTTAGCATGCCTTTCTTGAAAAGAGATATATAAATGTCAAGTCTCACTTTAGTTTGAATTTGCGTTTCTACATACGGTGAAATCATTGTTGGTCCAAACATATATACAGTGAAATCATTTAAGTGTATAGATTATTTAATTTTAGAGTAAAATATATTGAGTTTCCTTCAATTTTACTAAAATTACATAGAACTCCCTTATATTTTTATTTCATTTCTAACCTACTTTTATTTTATCAATTGAATTTATATTAAAATGACTTTAAATTATTAATTAACTCTTATAATTTAAAATGTCTAATTTCTACTGCAATCAAATCTAAATACATTTAAAATATTTATATAAAAAATTCAAATAACATTTGCTAATTATTTGACATTAAAAGTATAAAGTATACATTAAATAATGTCAAATAATTAATTATGGTAATATTTAAATAAATGCATTTGAAAACTAAATTAAAAAATTAATAAATTTAATAGTAAAATAACAAAAATGTCAAATTAATCAATATAAAACATAAAAAAATGTAAGAAGTAATAATGTTTACAAACTGTGAACAGTATGGTTCATCTCAAGTTCTATACAAATGCAAAGAATTTATTCTAGCTAAAAGTTAACATGTTTTTTAATATGTGTTGAAAATATTAGTAAATAAATATTTATATTGAGGAAGTGTAACCATTTAGTCCCAAACATCTCTAGAGCTGAAAAAAAACCTTCAAAATCCAACTAAACATAACTCAAACATCTCACATGAACCTTTCAAAATCACTGGGCAGTGGAGAAACATCACAAAAACACCAAACAATACCAGAAAATAGGCTGGGGCTGCGGCCACTACAATACCATCATGACTCTAGCTCTTTCCAAAACTCCCTCGCTACTGTCTCCACTGGCGCCATGGCCTACCTTCTTGGCGCCGTGGTGCCCCTGTTGGTTTTCTATACCAGCAAATTTCAACCACCAAGGTAAATTTTCGACGCACATAAGTTTATACTCTGACCTCCGACTGACCTAATTCCAACTCCTACAAGTCAATCTAGTTTCAATCTATCCATAAACACCAATTTCACCTCAATCTAACTCCGTATGGAGATTTTAGACACCTGACACCATTTTAGCCACTTTTTAACCAAAACTCACCACTTACACTCCTATTTGCCACAAAAGGCAATTTGACCAACCAGGACCATTCACACAGGTCCAAAACCACCATACCAACTTGTCCAAAGGGGTTTCACCTCAAAAGAACCACTCCTCTAAGATTTGACCCCCTTAAACCCCAATTGACAAATGGACTACTTCCCCGAAAACATACGAACGATACCTAATACCACCTTTGGGCTCACAAACGCCACCATACTAACTCGACAACATCCTAATCAATACATGCCTCACAACCAGTCATACACATCACATTCATTCTCCATACATAAACATATATACAACATCCATCCATAACAATCCTCATTAATGTCATACATCCATTACAAATCCTTCTATCCTACTTGGCACAAGATACATATGCAAACAAACATAAACTACATAGACCTAGTATTCCCACGTCCGATGCTACTCCCTAGTCTTCTCCAGACTAGTGCTAGACTGTCACCTGAAATGTTAGTTCATGGGAGAAGGATGCGAAACAATGTCTCAGTAACCGGGAATAACCACACACAATATATATACTGACCCACACAATTGTGTAATGTAATGCCAATAAATGTCATGCATGTTCTCCCTCATACACAGCTAGAACCACAAGCTAAAAGAACATACTGCCTCATTATTAATTTACACATATGTGTGAGTGGAAGTGCATATGAGTGCTGAGTGATTATTCTACTTAGGAAATAAAGCTAAGGGCGATATGCAATGGGAACTACATATAGATCATTTTTTCTTCTTACTGCAGCAGCAAAACCCTCACTCATGTACAATTCTTCATGCTTTTTCCCATTGGGAAGCTTCCAATCAAAATGATAAAGCCAATTGGCAGTTATCAGTTCTAAAACTGGTGCAGCAAATGACATTCCAGGACATATCCTCCTTCCTGCACCAAATGGAATAAATTCAAAGTTGGTGCCTTTGTAATCAATTGAGCTGTCAATAAATCTCTTTGGTTGAAACTTTTTGGGTTCATTCCAATACTCAGGATGTCCTCCAACGGCCTAAGCATTGATGACCACCCTAGTATTGAGAGGTATTTCATAGCCATTGATTTGACATATTTCACTGTTTTCTCTTGGAACTAACAAAACACTAGGTGGGTGTAATCTTAAAGTTTCTCGAATGATTGTGTAACAGCCTATTCCCAAATACCTCTAGACTTGATCCAAACCTTCAAAAACCAACCAAACGCAACCCAAACGTCTCAGGGCCCATTTGGTTTTCAGTTGGTTAAGAATGAGTTTTGGTAAAATTGGTTTTGTAACGTAGTTATGATAAACATTGGTTTTAGACTAACGTATTTATGTTAGGATAATTTATTTGAAAATTGGTTTGGCAAAACTCATAATTTTCCTCTAAATTGAGTTTAAACTCTATTTCATGATTAATTTAATTTACTTGGACTAAAATTTTGTCTGTATTTATTTAATTGAGGACATAATATATTTGATATAATATTTTCTTACAGGTCATGATCTATAAAAATTAAAATTTTGAAGGGACATTTTGGTCAATAAATAGGTGAAATTTTATGGAAATTTTATTTTTCATTTTTTCTCATTTTTATTGGTCCATTTTTATCTGACTTTAAAATAAATACAGATAGGAATAGAGAAGTAGAACAGAGAAGTATGGAGCAGATCACTTGGTTTGGGAAGAAAAATGATTCTGAAATGGAGAAGCAAAATTTGTCAACATACAAACAAATACATTAAACTTGGTTTTTGCTCAAAACATGGTTTCATAAGTGTTTCCAAACAGGCCCTCATAATCATTTCTTAAAACTTCAGAGTAGTGGAAACAAACCAAACAACATCAAAATTTAGGCTAGGGCCGCAACCGCTACAGTATCACCATAGATCTATACCTCACTTGTCTCACCATGCTACTGGACTTCGTGGCACCGCGGCCTGCTTCTTGGCGCCGCGGCGCCCCCTACTGGTTTTCTATACCAACAAACTTCAACCATTAAAGTAAAATTTTGATGCGCATAACTTTATACTTCGACCTCTGATTGACTTGATTCTAACTCCTACAAGTCAATCTAGTTCTAATCTATCCGTAGACACTAACTTCACCTCAATCTAACTCCGTATGGGGATTCTGGACCCCTGACACTGTTTTGCCCACTTATTGACCAAAACTCACCACTAACCACCTCCAATTGCCACCAAAGACAAATGGTCACTCAAAGACCATTTATACAAGTCCAAAACCCCTAAGTCGACTTATCCAATGAGGTTTCACTTCAAAGGAACCACTCCTCTAAGATTTGACTCCCTTAAACTGAGGCCCAAATCCACTCTAGGCACACAAACACCACTATACTGACTTTCCAACATCCAAAACCATGTAAACACCACAATATAACATACACATCACATATAACACAATTCCACATACATAACCATACATACATCCATCCATAACAATCTTTATCCATGTCATACATTCATTACAAAACCTTCTATCCTACTTGCTATAAGATACATATCTAAAACACATATATACTACATAGACCTAGTATTCCCACGTTCGATGCTACTCCCTCAGCTTCTCAGGATTAGTGCCAGAACCGTCACATGAAAAGTTAGCTCATGGGAGAGGGGTATGAGACAATGTCTCAGTAACTGGGAACAACCGCACACACATATCTATATCTCATACAATCCATGAATGGAATGTGAAATGAATGGAATGCATGTCTCCCTCGCACATAGCTAGAACCATGGGCTATCGTTATAACATGATATTTTGTATAGGTAATTTCCTTTCAACAATTGGTGAAGACTGATTCCGAGATATCACCAAGCTCACCTTCCATTAGTACACCCGGCCAAAGGTAACACTAATGTTCAGACTGTGGCTCTCCTTCCCTTTTCCCACCACAAATTGGTAGCGATTTAAGAAAGGTATAGTCCACTGTGCGCCTTTCCCCTTCTAGCCATAGGAGGAGATTTAGCCACAGGGATCCCGTTCTTATCCTCTCTAACATATATATATCCCATCCTTATCCTCCATAACATTTATCATCATATATCATATTGTCATCACATCATCACCACCTAATCCGCCATATATCACAATCTCACAATACCATATGTTGATGCTCATGTATCATTATATAATAATCATCATGATCTCAATGTCATGTTATGCATCATGTCATATCATATCAATGTCATCATCATATATGTAATCATCATCATAATCATAATCATCATCTAGCTGTGTGCATACAACGATATGTACAAAATAGTACGCACAAACACATCTATATCATGGTATGAAAGAAACATGCATATATACATAAATATACATACTATCATAGAATACAAATAATACAATGCAAACAAACACCAGGTTACCTCAAATGTCAATATGACACACGCGAATTCCACGAACTTCTTGAGTTGTCCAACATGCTTGAATCCCTCTCAGGCTACCAAATAACCTGCACAATACCACAATTCTTCAATTAACATAATATACCATTTAGCCAAAACCACAATTCAACCATATACACTTTGGATTCCCAAGAGCCCTAACAAAAAATAACCTAGGGTTAAGCTCAAATCATGCATAAACCCTTCAAAACTCACACCCAAGCATCAAGAACACCAAAATACACTTTCTTAATCCCATTTCATCCATTCAATAGGTGGATTCCGGCCCAAATCGAAAATCCCAACATACAATCGAAAAACCCCAAGTTCAACTGAAGAAAATAGAGAGAGAGGAGTAAATATCACTTATCCACGTGAATCTAAGCTCTTGGGGTCCGAAAATCATTTCTCAAGGCCGAATCTCGCAAGCCCTAACAGAGATTCTTATCGCTCCCTCCGTTTTCTGTAACACCCCTCATGTTATCTTTCTTGGCTTTATGTTCAGGACCGGAGGAAATATGACGGAGGAAGGCTCAAGTGGAGTCTGGAAGGGCTCCACGCAGCGGCGAGAAATAGGGCCGCTGCAACGAGAGGCATTCCAGTAGCGTTGTTTCAGCTGAAACCGGTGGAGCCACAGCGAGGTATGCTGAGGCCACAACAAGATTCAAGATTTTTGTTTAAATCCAGATCATTTCGAACGATCAGAAAGAAAGAAAACGGAGGAAATCGAGGGAGTTGTGCTAGGGTTTGAGATTTCCGGCATTTTGGAGTTGTTTTTGGACCTCAAGAGCTTGGATTCAAGTTAGTAAGTGTTCTCTACTCCTCCCTTTCCATTTTCTTCGGTTGCAATTTGGGGTTTTGAGGTTTTGAGGGTAGATTTCCAGTTTGGGACAAAATCCACCGATTGAAATAGATATAATGGTGTTAATGAAGTATGTTTTGTGTTCTTATTGCTTGGATGTGAGTTTTGAAGGGTTTATGTATGATTTGAGCTTAACCCTAGGTTATTTTTGATTAGAGCTATTGGGAATCTGAGTTGTATGGAATTGTGTAGCGTTTGAATGGTCCCTAAGAGCTTATTGATGCATGAAAGGGGTGTTGAAACCTTGGGTTAGGCCTAAAGTGGTTGCATTGTGATGTTTAAGTATTGGTATGCTGTGTTAATTAAAGAATTGTGTTATTATGAAGGTTATTTGGTTAACTGAAAGGGGTTCACGCATGTTGGACAATTCAAGAAGTTCGTGGAACTCGCATGTGTGGTATTGACAACCTGAGGTAACCGGGTGTTTGTTTATATTGTATTGTCGATATTGTCTGATAGACGTATAGCTGTGTATATATATATATGCGTGTCTCTTTCATACCACGATATTGATGTGTTTGTGTGTACTATTTTTATATATCGTGGTATGGGGAGAGTTAGATGATGATTATGGTTATGATGATGATATTGATATGATATGACATGATGCATGCATGACATTATGATGATTATGATCATGATGATATGATGATACATGAGCATCACCACATGACATTGTGAGACTGTGAATTATGGTGGATGGAGTGGTGATGATGTGATGATGACATAATGTATGATGATATATATATATATATGTTAGGGGGGATAAGGTTGGATATATATGTTAGAGAGGATAAGGTTGGATATATATGTTAGGGAGGATAAGGTTGGATATACATATATGTTAAGGAGGATAAGGTTGGATATATACATATGTGTTAGGGAGGATAAGGTTGGATATATATATATATGTTAGGAAGGATAAGGGTAGATTATATGTGTTAGGGAGTAGCTGCGTTCGTGGAAATAGTCTATGTAGTATTTGTATATTGGATATTGTATCTTATACCAAGTAGGATAGAATGATTTGTAATAAATATTTGGTTATGGATATGGTCTGTAAGGATGGTATGAATGTATGTATGGCTATGTTTGGTTACATAGTTTTGGTTGTTATGAAGTCCATATGTTGGTGTTTGTGAGACTAGAGTGGTTTTAGGTCTTATGGTGTATTTAAAGGCCTATACCGCGTTTTGTCGAGTTGGGGTTCAAGGGGGTTAAATCTCAGAGGAGTGGTTTCTTTAGGGTGAAACCTCTTTGGACAAGTTGACTTGGGGGTTTTGGACCTGTAAGGATAATCTTTGAGCGACCAGTTGCCTTTGGCGGCAATTGGAGTTGGTTAGTGGTGAGTTTTGGTCAATAAGTGGCCAAAATGGTGTCAGGGGTCTAGAATCTCCATACGGAGTTAGATTGAAGGGTAAGTGGTGTTTATGGTTAGATTGAGACTAGATTGATTTGTAGGAGTTGGAATCAAGTCAATCAGAGGTCGAAGCATAAAGTTATGTGCGTTAGAAGTTCGCCCCCATGTTTGGAAGTTGCTGATATGGAATATTAGCAGGGGGCGTCGCGGCTCCAGAGTCCAGACTGCGATCCCAGTGGAAGCAGTAGCGATGTAGAAACAGGAGAGGCTGGAGCCACAGCAATACTGTAGCGGCAGCGGCCCCAACCCAATTTTTGGATGTTTTTGGGTCGTTTCCGCTGTTAGGATGTTTTGGAAAGTTGTTTTGAGATGTTTGGGTTGTGTTTAGTTGGAAATTGAAGTTTTTGGTTATGTCTGGAGGTGTCAAGAGGCAGGATGTTACATTTTGGTATCAGAGCAATGGTTTTGGGCCATTGTTTCTGCTTGAAGTACTACTTGGCACATTTTTAAATACATAGAGTATATTCCCATTGTAATGCTAGTCCAGAACCATATAATTGAATGTGTTGTTGCTTGTGTGTAGGAAAAATGTCTTGAAGAGGAAGACAGAGTAACAGTGATCTCATGAGGCAGATGCATAAGATGCTGGCTAGCCTCAGTAATCAGGTGAATACCTAGGGGGAAACGTTGAACAGGTTGCAAGAGAGAATGGATAAACAAGAGCAGGGTGATGTGAATAAAGAGGTCGGTATGTTTGTGAATTTGAATGCAGGAGAAGATAAAAATGTGGTAAAGCCTGAGAGAGCCCCAAGAGTTAGAAGAAGGGGTATCTCTTCACAGTTAAAGGACTTTCGAAAGTTTAGTCCCTCAGCTTTCAAAGGTACCATGGATGTTTCTCAGGCTAAGAATTGGATTGAATAATTGGAGAACATCTTCAATGTGATGGATTCCACCTCTGAGCAAAGGGTGTAACTGGCGGCGTTTAAGCTCGAAAAGAAGGCCAAGAGATAGTGGAGGAGTGTTCTCCCAAGTGTTGAAGCGATGAATCCTCCTATGACTTGGGAATAATTTAAAGAATGATTTTTTGCACACTATGTCCCTCCAGCCTTAATGATGCAAAAGGAGGCCAAGTTTCTAACTTTTCAATAAGGGAATTTGTCGGCAGATGACTACATTGATCAGCTTTTTAACTTGGCAAAATATTCCACTTATCTGAATAATTACCCTAGTGATAGATGGATGGCTCAGAGGCTGTTCGAGGGAGCCCATCCTAAGATAAAGGAGCGACTATCTGTGGTGGAGTTAGTGTCCTTTGAGGACCTATGTGGGAAGATTCGTGCCCTATACAAACAAATAAAGGAGGCTGAGGAGCATAGAAGGAATTTTATGATTCGGACCTTTTCTTACCTAGGATCTAGAGGAGGAATCAGTAAAGGCAGTGGCTCAGGTAGTGGTGGCAGTATAGGTTCTAGCGGAGGAAAAGGCCGCCATAATAGAGGCCGCCATGGTAGAGGAAGAGGCAGGTTTGGTCGGGATCAATCCAACAGATGTCGGTTTGGCAGAGGACCCTTTTATCGAGGAGGCTTTAAACAGGGGAGTTCCAGTCAGAGTGAGTTTGCAGGAAGGGACTCCACTCCATCTCAGTACGAGACAGGTAGTGCATCAAATCTGTACACAAAATGTGAGTTTAGCCATGGTGACCATCCGTGCTTGATTTGTTATAATTGTGGGAAACTAGGTCATATGTCGCGGAATTATTGGGAGCCAAGGCGTGACGATGCGACGAGAAGGCCCATGATGCCCGGACGAGTTTTTGACATCACCCAACAAGAAGCGCATGTAGTGCCTAACTTGATTAGAGGTAAACTTATGGTCTGTTTGGTTCAAAGGAGGGAAAAGGAGGGAAGGGATTATGATGGAGAGAAAGGAATGAGAGGGAAAAGAAGGGATTTTAATTTTACCTCGTTTGGAAGGAAAAAGAGAGATTTTAGTGGAAGGATTTTAATTTTACCTCGTTTGGGTTATAAGGGGAAAGGAGGGAAAATAATTATAATTTGACTATTATCCCCTTAATCTATTTAAGTTAATATAAGGATAAGACTGACCAGTATATTGTGGTCATTTTGGACACAATAACACATTTTTCCCCCAAATTACCCCAATTTGGGGGGAAAATATATAAGGGGAGGGGAGGGAAAATTTTAATAACATTTTCCATCCCCTCCTGGTTGCCAAACAAAGGGAGGAAAAATTTTAATAACATTTTCCCTCCCCTTCCTTTTCCTCCCCCTCATTTCCCTCCAACCAAACAAACCATTAAACTCAATGGTTACTCTATTCATGCTTTGTTTGACTCAAGTGCATCGCATTCCTTCATTTCTTTTGATTGTGCTCGGAGATTGGTTATTTATAGCAATGAGATTGCCTTTTGAGTTGTTATGTACACACCCACAAGAGTTTCATTAAGAACTGCTCAAGCTTGTTTGAACTGTGTGGTTCGTTTTGAACATTAAAGCACTACCCTGGATCTAATCTATTTGCCGTTGCAAGAGATTGACGTGATAATTGGGATGGATTAGCTAGAAGCGAATAATTCCATTCTCGACTGTGCTCGGAAGAACGTGTCTTTACCGATGAATATCCCTAGTGTTGAAGGGGATGAGAATATATGTTTATCCTTTGCCCAAGCTGACAGGTATCTGAAGAAAGGATGTCAAGGGTTTTTGGTTTTCTTCTCTATGAACGTGGATATGGAAAGTGGTATCGAAAGATATCTGGTTGTGAATGAATTCCCTAATGTGTTTCCAAAGGAGATTACCGGTTTGCCACCACCACAAGAACTGGAGTTTTCTATCAATTTGGTGCCCGGGACAAGTTCTATTTCAAAGGCTCCATATCGAATGGCACCGTCTGAATTGAAAGAGCTTAAGAAGCAGATTGAGGATTTGTTAAAAAGGGGTTTCATCAGACCTAGTGTCTCGCCTTGGGGAGCTCCAGTATTGTTTGTCAAGAAAAAGGATGGTAGCCTCAGATTGTGCATTGATTACAGGCAGTTGAACTAAGTGACAATCAAGAATAAATATCCTTTGCCTAGAATTGAAGACTTGATTGATCAGTTCGCAGGTGTCTTCGTATTCTCTATAATCGATTTAAGGTCAGGATACCATCAATTGCGAGTGCGTGCTGAGGATGTGCCTAAAATGAATTTTCGAACTCGATATGGTCATTATGAGTTCCTCGTGATGCCATTCGGGTTGACTAATGCCCCGGCAATCTTCATGGATTATATGAACAGGGTGTTTCGGCCCTATTTGGATAAATTTGTGGTAGCGTTTATTGATGATATCTTGATCTACTCCAAGAGTGAGAAAGAGCATGCACTTCATCTTCGGATTGTGTTGCAGGTATTGCGGGATCACCAATTGTATGCTAAGCTCAGTAAGTGTGAGTTTTGGCTATGGGAGGTGAAATTTTTGGGTCATATGATTTCTGCAGAAGGAGTGACAGTAGACCCTAGTAAAGTTGAAGTGGTGTTGAATTGGGAGAGACTGAGATCGGTGATGAAAATTCATTTTCTGGGATTAGCAGGATACTACCGAAGCTTCATTAAGGGATTCTCTCAGCTTGTTATGCCATAGACTAGACTCACCCAAAAGGATCGATCTTTCATTTGGGATGACAGGTGTGAGAGAGCATTCCAAGAGCTAAAGGTTTGTCTGACGTCCACCATAGTGCTCATTATCCCTAACCCATCAGAGCCGTTCACAGTTTATACGGACGACTCTAAGAAGGGTTTAGAATGTGTTTTGATGCAGCAAGGCAAAGTTATTGTGACTGCAAAGTATAAAATAAAGAACAAATCATGCCACAAGTGTTAAAGTTTAAATATATCTGGTATCTATGTTACAAAGTGACAAGAAACTTATGGAAGTATCATGTATATGATACAAGATGGTCAAAATGGGGAAACGTATCAAAAGTTATTATGACTGCAAAGTACTTATCATACTTAAAGGAAAGTTTATGATACTGAATACTGGGTATTGAAGGAAAAAGTACAAAAAGTATGAGTAGGCATAGATGAGATTAATGCTACGATGAATGTGTGGACTTACAATAACGAACAAGATCTGAAATAATTGAATGTAAGGAAAAGTTGACGTGACACCTAAAGAAGAAAATGTTAAAATTAAAATTATGCCATCTGAATGCATTTTATTTTTTGTTCTCAATAGTACAAAAAAAATTGGCTTGGATCCTAAAACTAAGAAATGATTTTATCACATTTTAAATTTTATATATCAATTTTATAATTGAATTTTGGTTTTGCATTCTCCAATCTTTCTAATTATTTTTCTTACGTCAGTCAATTTTCATCTACCGTCCCACTTAGCAGCCACACGGTCATACACTGAGAACTAATTTTCTGAGCGTACTTTTCTTGGTGATATATGATAAGAGTCTTCCTATCTTTCTTCTCTTACAAAATATAATTACACGCATTGACAAAAACAAAAATCATGCTTATGAATATATAATTTATTACAAATTCTAAACTAGGATAATTTAAAAGATTTTCAATTCCAATCTTTAATGTTAGCATGCCTTTCTTGAAAAGAGATATATAAATGTCTTCAATTCTCACTTTAGTTTGAATTTGCGTTTCTACATACGGTGAAATCATTGTTGGTCCAAACATATATACAGTGAAATCATTTAAGTGTATAGATTATTTAATTTTATAGTAAAATATATTGAGTTTCCTTCAATTTTACTAAAATTACATAGACCTCCCTTATATTTTTATTTCATTTCTAACCTACTTTTATTTTATCAATTGAATTTATATTAAAATGACTTTAAATTATTAATTAACTCTTATAATTTAAAATGTCTAATTTCTACTGCAATCAAATCTAAATACATTTAAAATATTTATATAAAAAATTCAAATAACATTTGCTAATTATTTGACATTAAAAGTATAAAGTATACATTAAATAATGTCAAATAATTAATTATGGTAATATTTAAATAAATGCATTTGAAAACTAAATTAAAAAATTAATAAATTTAATAGTAAAATAACAAAAATGTCAAATTAATCAATATAAAACATAAAAAAATGTAAGAAGTAATAATGTTTACAAACTGTGAACAGTATGGTTCATCTCAAGTTCTATACAAATGCAAAGAATTTATTCTAGCTAAAAGTTAACATGTTTTTTAATATGTGTTGAAAATATTAGTAAATAAATATTTATAATAGGGAAGGATATTTTGGTCCAAAAGAAATTAAATTCGGTGAGGTAATAGTTGTATAGATAGAAATGGAATTTTGAAAATGGATTAATTAGAAATTTGTGTGACATAATTTTTGATTTCAACAGAGACATGTATAGATTCCAAAATAGAGGTTTGGGTATTTTACTCTTATTTTTAATTAAGTTACTTTAATAAAAACTATTATTGTTAAGCTATTTTTATCATACTTTAGTTTTATGCGAATATATGTACATTAGAGATTTACTTAGTGGAATAAAGCTTATATATTGCTGTTGTTTATATACATTAGACATATTTTCTAGTGCATTAGATGAAATTTAAGATAATTTTCACTATTTATATAATTTATGAATAATGTGGTTTCCTTTTAATTTTATATCAATTATTATAATAATAAAATATGAAGATGTTATAATTTAAGTATATATTTAAAAAAATCCTTAATGTAAAATTTTTAAAATTTGGAAATCTTTTAAGTTAATTTTTAATATAATCTTGACACTCACATATTTTTATGCACATCTTTACCATTTAGTCCACCACATTTACATTTTCTCGCCATTTTATATATTTGAAAGTTATATTTTGAATTTTTTTTCTCACTGCACTGTTCCCGTATATAGGCATATTTTTTTTTCCTTTAAAATTTTCTTTAAACATGAGATTTCCAAGATTAAATACTGATGTCTTTATTCCTTAATAGAAAATTCTCAAAATTTTCATATGGTGTTGGTCTTAAAAAAGGAATAGAAAATTCTCAAAGTCTCACTAGGGTCGGAATTTTTGCTGCTATAAAACAAAATTAAAAAGATTTTCAGTCAGATGCAATGGTGTGACTCAAGCTGGGTCCAATATGGCAACTACCCCATGGATGCTCTCAAATTCATCTCTAATAATTGCAAGGGTAATTAATTAGAGTACACCATCATGCTCTTAATTAGAAGCTCTTAACTATATTTTTAAAAAGGTATTTTATTTTTATATTTTTAAATTAAATATTATTAGTGACATTTCATTTGAAATTTAAATATATAATTTCTTGTATTGTTTTCTAATTTATTAGTGATTAGCAATAATAATTTATATTTTGTTTTCTCAATATAATTGTTTGATATGATATTAGCAATACTAATTTATATTTTATTTCTCTGCATGTAAGGAATATAATTATATAATATAATATATTAACTATTAGTATTTTATATATACACACGCATTAATTATTTGATACACAGTGTACATTGATTTATATTTTTTATTTAATTTTTTTAAGCACCAAAGGTTTCCTTAGTCAAAGTAAAAAAATTAATATTTTTAAGACGTAAAAGTCACAAAAATGGATTATGTCTCTTTTAACAAAGTATTTTCCATATACATAATTAGGGATTGAACTTAAGACTAGTGGCAGACACAAAACAAAACTTGTGGGGGGGCCAACTTCTTTTTGTTAAATCAACATATTTATATAAACATTATATTATTTTAAAGTAACATTTTTAATATTATATTACATATGTGACTGAAACCAAGAACAATTTTTATTTTTTAACATTAATAAAAAAAATATTAAAAATAGATAAATAATAACTTGATAAATAAAGAAGAGAGGCAAAAGTAGACAAAAAATGTGAAGAATTTCCCACGTTTTCACACTAGTTTTCATCAATTTAGGTATTTATCTTTAATGTTATATTTCATTTATAAATAGATGATAGATAAATTAGCATACTTTCTAAACTTAAATAAAATTTATTACATTTATTTTCTAGTACAAAAATGCAATGAGAAGAAGCTAGCATAAAAGTTAAGAGTGGCTAGGTTGAATATTTATCGTAAGAATAGATTAATAGTTAACATTTTTATTAAAAAGAAAATCTACAGAGGGGCCCCCCTAACAAATAATGTGTGCCGGCCGCTGCTTAAGACAATATGCTTAAGAAACAACTATTTACCAATAGTGCTAAACCTTGGTGATTTATTTATTTTTTGTTTGTGCAAACCAATTTATGTTTCATTTTTATTTTTTTTTATCCAAATTTATCTTTCATTTTTAAATTAAAAGAAAAAGATGAAATGACTAAAATGCCTTCATCCAAGAATGGCAACCAATGACAACCCGCAAGAAGGGGCCATGGCCAATGTAACAACCTACCTCCAAAACCCTCCAGACTTAATCCAAAACTACTAAAATCAACAACTAATACTCACCTCATCCTACAAAAACAGCAAAAACAGAACAACAACACCTAAAACTGGGTTGGGGCCGCGGCCGCTACAGTATCGCCGCGACTCCGGCCTCCCCTAAAACTCCCTCGCTTCTGGCCTCACTGGTACCGCGGCCTGGACTCTGAAGCCACAGTGCCCCCTGCTGATATCCCATATCAACAACTTCTACAATCCAAGGCGAATTTCCGACATGCTGAACTTTATGCTCCGACCTTCGATTAACTTGATTCCAACTCCTACAATTCAATCTAGTCTCAAGCTATCCATAGACACCATTTTTGCCTCAAACCAACTCTGTATGAAGATTCTGGATCCTTAACACTGTTTTGATCACTTATTGACCAAAACTTACCACTAACTACTTCCAATTGTCACCAAAGACAACTGGTTACTCAGAGATCATTCATACAGGTCCAAAATCCCCAAACTGACCTGTCCAAAGAGGTTTTACCTCAAAGGAACCACTCCTCTGAGTTTTGACCCCCTTGAACCTCAATATGACAAGACGGGCTACAAGCCCTAAACACACCAACTAGGCCCAAAACCATCCTGGGCTCACAAATATCACAATACTGACTTTCCAACATCTAACACTCTTCAAACACTACAAATAACGCATTCCATACACAACCAAAATATGCAACTACCCATACATCACAATATATATTTACAACCATTCTTACAACACCATATGCTTAATACAAAACCTTCTATCCTACTTGGCACATAATACATTATCCATGGCACATAATACATTATCCAAAAACAAACAATACATAGACTATTCTCATGTCCATAGCTACTCTATGGGCTTCTCAGGACTAGTGCCAGAACCTTCACCTGAAAGGGTTAGTCATGGGAGAGGGTGGGGTGAGATAATGTCTCAATAACTGGAGACAACCACATACATAAACATATATATATATATATATTCTTATACATAATTCATATAACACATGAATGCAATGTAAAATGCATGGTATGCATGTCGCCCTCTTAGGGGTCTCATCCTTATCCTCCCTAACATATATAATCCATCATTATCCTCATTAATATATACGGTCCATCCTTATCTTCCTTAACACATATAATCCACCCTTATCCTCCCTAACACATATACTTATACACATATCCCATCCTTATCCTCCCTAACACATATATCATCATACGTTATAGATATATATATATATATATCATTATATCATCACCACTCCATCCACCATATAACACAGTCTCACAATATCATATGGTGATGCTAATATATCATCATGTCATATCATCATGTATGCACCATCTCATATCATATCAATGTCAACATCATATATATATCATCATCACAATCATCATCATCATCTAACCATACGCATACCACGATATATATATAGAAAATGATACACACAACACATCAATATCGTGGTAAGAAAAAGACATACATATATATATACAACTATACAATACCACATAAACAAACACCCAGTTTCCTTAGGTTGTCAATACCGCGCTCACACAAGTTCCACACGCTTTCTTGAACACCAACACGCTTGAACCCCTCTCGGCTAACCAAACAGCCTTTATAATAGCACAATTCTTTCATTAACACGATATACCAATAATCAAAATATCATAATTCAATCACTTTAGGGCTAACCCAAGGTTCCAACACCCCTTTCATGCATCAATAAGCTCTCAGGGAACATTTACACACCAAACAAACCATACAATTCGGATTCCCAAGAGCTTTAACCAGAATCAACCTAGAGTTAAGCTCAAATCACATATAAATCCTTCAAAACTTTCATCCAAGCAACAAGAACACCAAAATACACATCATTAACCTCTTTTTAATCATTTCAATCGGTGGATTTCATCACAAATAGGAAATACAACCTCAAAACCGAAAACCCCAAATTTCCACCAAAGAAAAATGAAGAAGGAGGAGTAGAGAACACTTACCAACTTAAATCCAAGCTCCCTCGATCTGAAAATCACTCCTGGACGCCGAAAATGTCGAACCCTCGTCGCTTCTTTCGTCGCTCTCTCCGATTTCTTTCTTTCCAAACATCTGAAATGATCCGGATTTAAACAAAATTGTCGACTCTCGCCGTGGCTTCAGATATCTCACCATGGCGCCACCATAAATTTGCCGGACAACACTACTAGAAGGCATCTCACCGTGGCATGAAGCCCTTTCTGACTTCTCTTGAACCTAACTCCGCTCTGTTTCCGCCGGTCTTGAACACAAGCCAATAAAGATATCATGAGGGGCGTTACAGCCAACTGTGGATGGGGCAACGAATGAAGGTAATGACATTTTACACCTTTGACAAACTTTACATTACGAGAAAGAGGATTTATTAGATTTTTTATGTATAAAGATGACTGCAAGTTTTAATGTAACATCCATGAATCTATGATTAATATGGTTACATGAATTGTGGATTAAAAAAGTTACATTGAATTAAGTATACAATAAATTATGGTTTAAATAAGTTACATTGAATAAAGTATACAATGAATTATGGTTTAAATAAGTTACATTGAATAAAGTATGCAATGAATTGTGGTTTAAATAAGTTACATTGAATAAAGTATGCAATGAATTATGGTTTAAATAAGTTACATTGAATAAAATATGCAATGAATTATGGTTTAAATAAGTTACATTGAATAAAGTATGCAATGAATTATGGTTTAAATAAGTTACATTGAATGAGGTATGCAATGAATTATGGTTTAAATAAGTTACATTGAATAAGGTATACAATGAATTGTGGTTTAAATAAGTTACATTGAATGAGGTATACAATGAATTATATTAATGAGCATACACTGAATAAAGTTATTCATTGGATTGATGTCACTTAATGGCCAAGACATCAACACTATAAATACCCCTCTCATTTCTTCATTTTAGCACCCCACCAATTGTGAGTGAAAGAAAGAGAGAGCCAAGGGAGAGAAAGAGAGTGTGAGTGCAAGAGAAGGAAAAAGAAGGAAGGCAGGCTGTTTAGCTCAAAATACTTTTCGGTGGAGGTAGTATATTATTTATTTCATGCATTTTCTGTAAATTAATTATGGATGTTATGTGATACTATTGGATGAGTTATTTCAATATAAATGTTTTAAAATGCTATGGATGTCTAGTATTAAGAGGAAACTCTATTGAGTTTTTTTTTATGCATCATGAAATATGAGTTATTTGGTTGTTTGCATAACTACTTAATTATGAGCATGATTTGTATGAATGAATATATATACTACTGAGATTTTCCCAAATCTCACACCCAATGACTAACATTGTTAGGAACAAGCACAAGCAAAAGCAAAGACAAGGGGATGGTTAACTAAGAGGAAGCAGACCGGAGAAATATTATTTTGCTTTATAATAAATGTAATTAAATTATGGAGATATGTTTTAATTATGATTTCTATTTGCTGGCTTTACTTTAGATGTTTTGGAACAATTATTAGATGATTACAGTATGGTTGGTTTAATTATTATTAATTAAGGTAAACTTTCATATTAGTTATTGTCTTTTGAACAACTTCATTTTGAAAAGTTTAAAAGTTTTATTATTCTAGACATTTAATTCTTTCCGCTAGATATATAATATATGATTAAAAGCCTAGTAAAATAAGATGTCACATTTTTGGTATCAGAGCAACGATCTGGGTAAAACCTTGCAATTGGAAAGTTTTGTATGTTTTTAGTTATAATTTTCTCTTAAGATAGCTAGTGCTTATCAGTTGCCTTAGTTGCAGATGGCCAATAACCCGAATGCAGGAAATTGGGATGAGCCTAACCTAGACCCTATGGAGGAGAGTATGGGATCTAATTTAACTTTCAGCGATGACAGCAACGTGACAATCACTGACCTAAAAGATTATCCGGAGTTAGGAAATGATCTCACTGCTACTAATCCCTTACGAATAGTTCCTCCAGGACCAGGGATAACATTCATGAACATAGATGAGGAAGTTGATCAGCCCATGAACTCTGTGGATTCCAGTAACTCTGACTCGACTGAACTATTTGGAGAAAATGGTGGTCTTTCCCAACTAGACCAAAGACTCCAAATCCAACTAATAGTCATGATTGCTTCTGATAACTGTCGTGCTCAATATGGAGGATATGTTCCAGTCTTGGAATTCCTGAGCACAGTATTGGAGGTGAAAGAGATCCTCGAAAGGCAACATGGTCATAGACTCCCTGAGGTGCTTTGGGTTGAGCAAGTGCTCGATGCTCTCCCTGACCATTGGTTCTGGAATCACATGAAAGCGAAGTTACAAGAGCGTGTGTTCAATACGCTGGAAGATTGTGTTATTACCTACACGCTTCAAGCAGAACGCTATAGGGAAGAGGAAGAGGCTGAGGCAATGGAAGCCTCAGAGGAAGAAATACCAGAGGAGGACTCAGAGGAAGATCCAGAGGAAGACCCGGAGGAAGATCCGGAAGAGTACCCTATTGAAGTAGAAAAGGAAGTGGAAGTGATAAATGTCGAGGAGTATTATTGGGAAAAGTATGGTCCAGACATTGATGAGTTGTGGAAGGAGGCTGGACTAGATGATGATACAAGTGACTATTACATAGATTATGACTCCGATGAATACTTAGAGTACAATCCTATGGAGGATTCTAATGAAGATACTGATGAAGATTAGAATTTATGTCTTCCATAGAATCATAATAGTAAGGTGAATGTAGTGATTGCAATTTTTGTTATAAATATTGCAAGCTAGAGCATTAGATTATTTAAGTATTTTGATGGTATTGTTAATATTTACTAGCATCTAAACTTATAATGAAGTATAATGTTTCTGCTGTTGTTTATATGTTGTGGTACTTTGATAAATTTTATATAAATGCATAATATATGACCTGTTATGTATACGAGATGAAATAACCCAATAGGCTGTTGCTGAATTGTTAAAATTATTTCAGAATGGTCAATATAAGAGGTGGAAGAGTTCCACATAATGAGGGACCTTCGAGAGGAACTCAGATAGATCCTCTTCAGGTTATACTAAATAGGCTGGATCAACAGCAACATACTATTGAGCAAATACAAGCTGCTTTAACAGCACAAGAGCAAGCTAGAGTACAACAAACTGCTAGGACAAATGTGCCGCCAGTACAAAATCAACGAATGGAACCCCCACATGTTCCAGGTGATCAAGAGGCAGAGCTAGCTCAACAACAGAGGTTTATAACACAATTTTGGAAGCATAACCCACCTACCTTTGAAGGGAAATTTGACGTGCAAATTGCAGAAGATTGGATCATGAGACTAGAAAAAAATTTTAGAATCATGAGGGTCAATACAGAACTTAAGGCTTTAATGGCCACATACATGTTAGAGAAGGAGGCAGATAGGTGGTGGCAAAATACAGAGAATATACTGAGGGCTAGGAATGTACGGATAACTTGGGAGATATTTTTGGAGCAATTTCATGAAAAGTATTTTCCTCGCTCGGTGAGGGATGAGAAAGAAGCTGAATTTATTACACTGAAGCAGAAGGAAAATGAATCTGTAGATGAATATGTTGCTAAGTATGTTCAGCTGTCCAGGTATTCCACCTACTTGCAGCAACATGATGATGAAAGATGGAGAATTGAGAAGTTGGAAAGAGGATTAAGACCTGAGATAAGGGAAAGAGTAGCACCAATGCAGATCAGGACTTTTAACAATCTGGTGGAAGTAAGCAGAATTGCTGAAGGAAGTCTAAATCATTCTAAAACCACTACCCAAACTCCTGAAAATCACAACAAGAGGCCAATAGAAGTTGAACCAGAGAATGGAAAGAAAGGTAAAAAGCCTTGGAATAACAAGAGTTTTAGGCGATCAAATACTCGAGGCGGATCTAGTAACCGCAGGAATGCTATGGTCTCAGTCTGCGAGCAGTGTGGACGTAATCATGGGAATAGACCTTGTCTAGCTGGTCAAAATGTGTGTTTTAGATGTGGCAAGGCTGGACATTTTGCGAAAGATTGTACAATGGAAGTTGCTAATACTCGACTACAAACCAGCAATAGATCACAGACCCAGGGAAGAGTTTTTGCTCTCACTCAACAAGAGGCTCGTAAGTCACCGGATATGATTGAAGGTACGATTAAGATAAATAAATATCTTGTACATGCATTATTTGACTCAGGTGCTAGTCATTCATTCATATCCTATAACTGTGCTGGAAAGTTGGGCCTAGTTATGACTTTGTTACCTTATGACATGCATGTGTCTACACCTACTGATGACAAAGTGGTTACTTCCTATGCTTGCTTAAATTGCATTATCCAATATGAGCATTGTTGCACTACCCTTGACCTTATTTGCCTACCGTTCCATGATATAGATGTGATTATTGGTATGAATTGGTTATCAACCAATAATATCCTCCTTGATTGTAAAAATAAAATCTTAATCTTACCCACCCCAGAAATTGCCCCATGTGTTAAGACTAAGCTAAATTTCTTAACAACCACCCAAGCAGAGAGATGCTTAGAGAAGAGATGTCAGGGATACTTAGTTTTCTTCTCTACAAGAGTTGAGGTAGAAGGGGGAATTGAGAAAATACCAGTAGTGCGAGAATTTCCTGAAGTGTTCACTAAGGAAATTAGCGGATTACCCCCAGAAAGAGAAGTTGAGTTTGGAATAGAAGTAGTACCTGGGGCGGAGCCAATATCCAAAGCACCATATAGAATGGCTCCAAATGAGATGGCTGAATTAAAGCAGCAAATAGAGGAGTTGTTAGAAAAAGGGTTTATTAGACCTAGTGTATCACCATGGGGAGCTCCTGTGCTATTCGTTAAAAAGAAAGATGGAAGTCTCAGACTATGTATAGATTACAGGGAATTAAACAAGGTGACCATAAAGAATAAATACCCATTACCCAGAATAGATGATCTTTTAGATCAGTTAGCTGGAGCATGTATATTCTCCAAGATTGATTTAAGATCTGGGTATCATCAGTTACGGGTTAAAGCTGAAGATGTCCTGAAAACTGCATTCAGGACAAGATATGGTCATTATGAATTTCTAGTCATGCCATTTGGTCTCACTAATGCACCAGCAGTATTCATGGACTATATGAATAGAATCTTTCGGCCTTATTTAGATCAGTTTGTTGTTGTGTTCATAGATGATATCCTAGTATACTCTAAATCTTCAGTAGAGCATGAGAGACATCTGAGAATTATTTTGGAAATCTTAAAAGAAAAGCAATTGATTGCTAAATTAAGCAAGTGTGAGTTTTGGCTCACAAAAGTACAGTTTTTAGGTCATATAATATCTCAAGAAGGGGTCGCCGTAGATCCAAATAAAGTAGATGCAGTTCTTAAGTGGGATAGACCTAAAACTGTTACAGAGATAAGAAGTTTTCTTGGCCTAGCAGGCTATTATAGAAGGTTTATCTAGGATTTTTCTCGGATTGTCTCACCGCTGACTAGATTGACAAGAAAAGAAAAACCTTTCATGTGGGATAATAATTGTGAAAAGAGTTTTCAAGAATTAAAACGTAGGTTAACCTCTTCCCCTGTGTTAATCATACCTAATCCTCAAGAGCCCTATGTGCTATACACTGATGCTAGTAAGAACGGATTGGGTTGTGTATTAATGCAGCAGGGCAGAGTTGTAGCCTATGGTTCTAGACAACTAAAACCTCATGAAGAAAACTATCCCACACATGATTTAGAACTTGCAGCGGTAATTTATGCACTAAAGATATGGAGACATTATCTTTATGGAGCAACAATAGAAATTTTCTCTGATCACAAGAGCCTCAAATATTTATCAGATCAAAAAGAGTTGAATTTGAGGCAAAGGAGATGGATGGAGTTATTGAAAGATTATGATCATAAGATCAAGTACCATCCAGGCAAGGCCAATATAGTTGCAGATGCTTTGAGTCGAAAAGCTATTCATGTAGCATGGATGATGGTGAAGGAGCAAGAGTTAATTGAGCAGTATAGAGACCTAGATCTAGCATATAAGATTCAGCTAGGTAAAGTACATTATGGCGAGACTAAAATAGAGAATGAGTTCAGGACTCAAATTAAAGAAGCACAGCAGACAGATGACTTAGTAGGAATAATAAGAGAGAAGATGGAACGAGAGGAAGCCAAAGATTTTGAGATGGCAGCAGATGGTGTGATGAGTTTTAGGAAGAGGATATATGTACCCCCAAAGGCAGAGTTGAGAGAAAAAGTTTTGGAAGAAGCGCACCAGAGCAATTACACAATTCATCCAGGTGTCACAAAGATGTACCATGAGCTGAGAAGGCTATTTTGGTGGCCTAGAATGAAAAGTGACATAACCAAGTATGTAGCCAAGTGTCTAGTGTGTCAAAAAGTTAAGGTAGAGCATCAAAAGCCATCAGGATTGTTACAACCTTTGAATATCCCAGAATGGAAGTGGGATAGTATATCTATGGATTTTATAATGGGATTGCCAAGAACTTCATCTGGACATGATGCTATTTGGGCTATTGTGGATAGGTTAACCAAATCAGCCCATTTTCTAGCAATAAGATCTACATATACACTGGATAAGTTGGCACAGTTGTATATCAAGGAAGTAGTAAGATTGCATGGTGTGCCAAATAGCATTGTTTCTGACAGAGATCCAAGGTTCACGTCGAACTTCTGGAAGTCATTACAAGAAGCAATATTAGGAACTAAGTTGAGGTTTAGCACAGCATATCATCCTCAGACGGATGGGCAAATAGAGAGGACTATTCAGACATTGGAAGATATGCTGAGAGCTTGTATTTTGGAACTAAAAGGAAACTGGGATGGATATTTGCCATTGGCGGAATTTGCTTATAACAATAGTTATCATTCCAGTATTCAGATGGCACCTTACGAGGCATTATATGGAAGAAGGTGCAGGTCCCCATTGTGCTGGGTTGAACTTGGCGAAAGAAAATTTCTTGGACCAGAGATTGTAGATCTGACCACCCAACAAATTGAGATGGTGAAGAAAAAGTTGGTAATGGCACAAAGTAGACAGAAGAGTTACGCGGATAAGAGAAGGAAGCCATTAGAATTTGAAGTTGGTGATCATGTATTTCTCAAAGTATCTCCAACTACTGGGGTTGGTCGGTCAATTAAAACTAAAAAGCTTAGTCCCAAATATATCGGGCCATTTCAAATCCTAGCCAAAGTTGGACCTGTAGCTTATAGAATTGCCTTACCCCCAAATTTGAGTCAAATCCATGATGTTTTCCATGTTTCCCAACTCAAAAGGTACCAACCCGACCCAACACATGTTATAGAATATGAAAATATTACTTTACAAGATAATTTATCTTATGAGGTAAAACCAGAGAAAATCATAGACCGACGAGTCAAGCAGCTGAGAAATAAAAGTATTCCTCTGGTGAAAGTGGTTTGGAAGGGTTTAAAGTCAGAAGAAGCAACTTGGGAAATGGAGGACGATATGAGACGAAAATACCCAAAGTTATTTGATTAAGGTATGTTTTAAAATTTCGAGGACGAAATTTTGTTAAGGGGGATAGAAATGTAACATCCATGAATCTATGATTAATATGGTTACATGAATTGTGGATTAAAAAAGTTACATTGAATTAAGTATACAATGAATTATGGTTTAAATAAGTTACATTGAATAAAGTATACAATGAATTATGGTTTAAATAAGTTACATTGAATAAAGTATGCAATGAATTGTGGTTTAAATAAGTTACATTGAATAAAGTATGCAATGAATTATGGTTTAAATAAGTTACATTGAATAAAATATGCAATGAATTATGGTTTAAATAAGTTACATTGAATAAAGTATGCAATGAATTATGGTTTAAATAAGTTACATTGAATGAGGTATGCAATGAATTATGGTTTAAATAAGTTACATTGAATAAGGTATACAATGAATTGTGGTTTAAATAAGTTACATTGAATGAGGTATACAATGAATTATATTAATGAGCATACACTGAATAAAGTTATTCATTGGATTGATGTCACTTAATGGCCAAGACATCAACACTATAAATACCCCTCTCATTTCTTCATTTTAGCACCCCACCAATTGTGAGTGAAAGAAAGAGAGAGCCAAGGGAGAGAAAGAGAGTGTGAGTGCAAGAGAAGGAAAAAGAAGGAAGGCAGGCTGTTTAGCTCAAAATACTTTTCGGTGGAGGTAGTATATTATTTATTTCATGCATTTTCTGTAAATTAATTATGGATGTTATGTGATACTATTGGATGAGTTATTTCAATATAAATGTTTTAAAATGCTATGGATGTCTAGTATTAAGAGGAAACTCTATTGAGTTTTTTTTTATGCATCATGAAATATGAGTTATTTGGTTGTTTGCATAACTACTTAATTATGAGCATGATTTGTATGAATGAATATATATACTACTGAGATTTTCCCAAATCTCACACCCAATGACTAACATTGTTAGGAACAAGCACAAGCAAAAGCAAAGACAAGGGGATGGTTAACTAAGAGGAAGCAGACCGGAGAAATATTATTTTGCTTTATAATAAATGTAATTAAATTATGGAGATATGTTTTAATTATGATTTCTATTTGCTGGCTTTACTTTAGATGTTTTGGAACAATTATTAGATGATTACAGTATGGTTGGTTTAATTATTATTAATTAAGGTAAACTTTCATATTAGTTATTGTCTTTTGAACAACTTCATTTTGAAAAGTTTAAAAGTTTTATTATTCTAGACATTTAATTCTTTCCGCTAGATATATAATATATGATTAAAAGCCTAGTAAAATAAGATGTCACATTTAATGTAATCAAGCTTCTTCGGCAGAAAAGAATAATGTAATCAAGCTTTACAATAAAAGCTGATTACAACTAAAAATGTAATCGCCCAACAAGCCTTCCAAGATTCCAACCGCTTTATTAAGTATTTCCAACTAACCTTTCCCTTTTTTTTTCAATACAATCTACTGGTATCCGGTAATTACTTTGAGTTCTAACTAATCTTATTCGAGTCGTGTCAGGCCTAAATGAGGAGAAGCTCTCCAAATAACATCTTTTATAGTCACTTTATCTGTTATATATATGATTAGTGATGTTACAAGTAATGGATTGTGGATTAATTGCTAGTATAATCATATTTACATCTAACATGCTTAACTAAATGAGCAATTGGCCAGCTTAGTTAGTCATAGGAGTCATTTGGAATAATATAAGAGGATGAAATGTAAATCGTGGCCTGACCAAGATACACTGATTAAGATGGATGGTCCATGCGCATTGACTTCAATTGACCTAGTCGCCTCAACGCGCATCAACAATCATGTTACTGCAAATTGTGTTTGCTCTATTTTCAATTCTTAACTAGTGATGCCCTCATACTATGCACATACTTGTATGATCGTATAAATAAGACTAAACAAATAGGGAGCAGGGTCTCTCCTGCTAAAACTGGCCTCCCTCATTCCCCCTTCAATTTTTTTTTATATTTAAGTTTAGAAATAAAAAAATTACAATTATACAACTATAAAATTATACTATTTTTAATTTTTATTCACTTTAAATATTACACAATAAAAACAACATATTTACAGTCATATAATTATACAACATGAGTAAAAAAAAACATAGAATAAGATAATATTACACAGATATTTAACTACATAATTCTTGGAAGACAAATTTTATCATCTATAATTTTTAAATAAAAAATAATAAAAAAAATTAATTTTCCTGGAAGGGTGGTAGGAGACCACCCCATCCAAACAAATATGAATATTTTGTACGATAATCATTGTATAATCAATATTCAATAACTATTGTACTAACTCAGTCAGATGATCACCCAACATCATATTGCTTACTGACTCTTCTAGCCAGCCACTAGAGATGCACAGAAATGCATTCTTCCTAGCTTTAGGTAGTAGTAATGAAGTTATGCTATTGAAAGCAACATTTAACACAATTTTGACTTTTCGTCTTAATGAAACTGAGATAGTATATTCCAAATATTTGTCTTGCCCATTAAACCACAAACGGGGACACAACTAATTAAAAATTACATTATTAAGTTTATTTAAAAGAACTGTTGGAGGCTTTAACAACTTGTAGAAGCTATATGCTCTCTCGAAAAGGACTTTGTTAATATGAGAGTTGATAGTGGTTGGATCGCAGTAGGCTGCATAGTAAAAAGCCTTTGTCACTGTGAGGAACGTCTTCTTCAGGTTGAAATCAAGGCCATTTGAAGACAGCACCAACTCCACCAACTCTTGCATCTTCAATGCTAATTCTGGGTTTGAGATGCCGCTTTTGTTCGTATTGTAGGTTCCATAATTACCATTGCCATCCTGATAAGCCTAAATGTAGAAGATCGTCCGTACCTTCCATTAGCAATTCTGAAGGGTGAAATTTCCCAAAAGAAAAATTATAGTTTTATCTAGTGACTAATTGCCAAGTCAATATTAATTACCTTGTTCTTTTCGAGAGAAGTCAGTTGATGGCAGAGTTGATTAGAGAGTTGGATGAGTCTCTGGTACTGAGGATTGAGTTCTAAATCTTGGGAAATTTCATAGCCACCATTTAAATTTATCATTTTCACCAACACCTCTGCTTCTCCTTCGCTTTGTGGCCCCAATAGCCAGTTTTTCCACTGTAGTCATGCATTGAACCCCATGTGAAATTATTGGATATAGTTTTAATTTGGGAAAAGATGCAAGGTCCGTTAATATAGTTTAGTGAATTGTGAGACAGACTTACTATATTTTGAAGAACGTTGAAAGTGGCAGATGGTGTGCTCCGGGAGAAATAAAGCACAGTTTCTAATAAGATCCCCAAAAGTCCCTCCCTGCTCTTGCTTTTGTTAAGCCATCTGCAATGTATACATTAAGGAGATATCTAGGAGGATATGATCAGAAGGTTTGAGCTATAATATTTACCGCCCATTTATGGAGGTACTATGGTAATTGAATTCATGCACGAAGGCTTTCCTTTGTTGTTGATCATGATAATTGGACTTAATAGCCTCAATCAGGACAGAAGTTTTAACCCATGCAAGTCGTTCTTTGGATCTCTCAGGTTCAAATATGCTAGCTGCTGCCAGAAAATAATGTAAAAGAAGCCTTTCTCGGCTCAGTTCTAACTCTTTCAGTCCACATTTTGAGTGCCAGCTGTATAGAGATATTTAGTAACATTAGTATTTGTACCATGCACATTCTGACATATCTTAACCAATAAGTCGCCGGGAAAGAGACATAACAAGATTTTTTTTCTTACTGTTCTATCTCTTTCCATTCTGCACTATGTAAGGCTTGGCACATGTTATAATCTAATTTCCCAAGTTCAAGATTGGTATTGTTGTTCACCTTCAGCAACCTGGGAGAGGAAGAGCCTTAGAATACTGATTTCAAAATAAAACTTGCCTTCCAATCTTAAAACATGAATAGCTATACACTCCCTCCAATACAAAATATGTCACATTTGACTAATTACACACAAATCAAAAAAATGAGTTAAACTAATTAAATATGTAAGAAAACTTACATTATTTTCTGACATTACCCTTAATAAAGACAATTTCCAAGAAAATTTTCTCTCTCATAAGTTAATTAAAAACAAGGGTAAATTAAAAAAAATAGTTAATGTTTTTAACTTTAACAATAGGACTTATATTTAGGAATAGAAAAAGATTCTAAAAGAAAAACTTATATTTTGAATTAAAAGAAACATTTATTATATTTAGTTCATCCATAGTAATAGTCCAATCTAAGTATTTAGAAAAAAAATTATACAAAAAAGAGTGGAAACATCTACCAGACTATTTATTTTAATTTCTTCCTATTCAGTTTTTATTTCTTGATTACACATCACATGTAGTTATTTTTATTTAATATTGAGGATTCATAATAACTTCAAATGCATGGAAGAATTTTATGAAATATTTTAAACGAAAATTACCTGTAATACGTCTTGGAAATCCAGACGTCATCTGCACCACCATATTGTTCTAAGTAGAATCGAGTCTCTATTCGAGGTAAGCTCGCATACCATGGGAAATCTAACGCACAGCTCACCTGTCATTTTTGCTTATTTTTCTCAGTACGGTTTCAAATATATTTATAGTATTTCTTTTTGGTAGAAAATGCAAATACAAATTGTAGTAATTGCACATGTATGTATGGGTAATTTTCTTTACACTAAACTCTTCACTTGTTAACTATTTAGTGAACTTCAACTTAAATATATGTATGGTATATTAATAACTAATTAGGATAAAAATATAACCTCGCCAAGTAAGTCCTTGGGAATGATCCATTTATCTAAAACTTGGTTAGTAGCTCGTTTCTCAGTTAATAGGTTGGTGGTGAAGTGATTGGCATCTTCAAGAATCTTTTCTCCAGGGAATTGAAGTTGACAAGCTCTGTACAAATTAAATGTATCCGACGTTCCGTGAGCTGATTGCCTAGGGTAGCACAAAAACTCACCATCTTTTTCAAAATTTTTGAATACATCTGCCCAGTAAAAAAATCATCAATTTCGTCAATGAGATCTTCCTTTTTCTTTATTTTTTTTGCTCTCCAATTAATTAAGCTCTATATGTAGCATTGGATTTATCAGACTAATTAACTATTAATCAATATTGGCAAGTAAACTTACTGGCCGAAACACCATAGCCGTTGAATCTTAGTAGTCTGAAGCCCATGGATGTATCGTCCAGGTCTGGCAAGCTTGTATATCTTGTCCACCCGATCCCTTTCTCATTCCAATTCCTGAAATTTTGATGTCAATTGTTACTCTTGTTTCAAATTCTATTATCAGTATGTGAAATATATATATCGAATTACATGCATAATTAAAAAAAATTGAAAACTATCATGTTGGTCTCTGAAAGATTTAATGACATTTATTTGTTGAAAGGCTTTTACCATTATTTTAGTGCAAATAACAACAATTTATTTCTGATAAAGAAGCTTTTTTTTTTTGTACCATTGATAAAGAAGCTTATTGTAGATTAGGGGAGACGTGCTTGGCAAGGAATGAATTAACTAAAGATCAATATAATGAAAAGAAGAGAAATTGACCTGTGAACATAATTCATGATCTTTTGTATCTTTGGTTGAAAATATCTTGAAATTCCTAACCGCTCCAATCGATCAACAATCCATAATGGTTCGAAAAAATCCAAGGGATAAAATTCTGGAACTGAAATTTCAGAAATTAATCCAAAGATAAATTATTACTCAATAGTGTGGTTATGAAAAGTAATCTTTTTAATTTAATGCTATTGTTGGCAATTGATTCTATGAAAACAACACTTTGTAAACTTGTGATCGATTACCTCCGCCATCGAATTTCTGGACCACATTGTTTAAGTAGTTGAGGCAATTTTCATCCTTGGTGTGCAGGAAGGCAAAGGCAGTGGAAGATGGGCAGCACAAGAAAGAGCCATCTATGTTCTGTAGTTTCATAAGCTTTTCCCATTGCGGCTCTGGAATTGATTCCAAGCTGAACAGCAATGTTGAGGGCACACTATGCAACATCTCCATTGGAATTCTGTAAGATAAAAAAAATAAATATAACAATAATAATAATATTCAAGTATCGTATGCACGCTTCAGGTGGATTTCGTTCTTAAAAATTAATATCAGATAGATATGTTGAGAATCAGATGGAAATATGTTTAAAAACAACTTTATATATGTGAATTAATTTTGCAATGTACGTAGTATAGTTTTTGACGAATGTCACACCTTTTGAGCTTCTTGTCTCTCCTTGCAAATAATCCTTTTAGGGCAAGGGAGTCCTCAGGCTCAGGCACATCGATGTTTAGAGATTTGGCCAATTGTAGAAGTGATGGAAGAATAATTTCAAACCCACTTGGCATGTGCTCTCTGTCGATCTCCGTTTCCAGCTTGTTTATATTCTCTTTGAAGAATTTAAGCCCTATATGTACATGTTTCCATTCTCAGTGAACAATATCTGAATATAAATTAACAAAAACGATCTCTCTCTCTCTCTCTCTCTCTCTATGTATATATGCATGCAATCAAATATCATATCATTTCGAAAATTAAGCATAATCATGATCGTAATCACTTTGAATATCACAAAACATGTGGCGGTTACCTTTTTCAGCCTTTTGTGGATGAAAATTCCAACGTCTTAAAGCAATAACACAAGCCAAAGTGGAAAGCAGCCTATCATCGATCGAAAAGAATTGAGCATCACCCCATGAACCATCGGGAAGGTGATTGTGGATTATCCATCGAAGGCAAGAAGGGAACTGAGGGGTACCATCTCCGTTCACATTTTGCACCAGAGCTACCCATGCTGTGTTATAAGCTGACACTGATATGCTCCTCTCTCCTTCTTCACACTCCAACATCAGTTTGATGGCTTCCACTCTCTTTCTGATCTCATCTTTTGTTACATAAGCCTTTAACAGATCACAAATTATGTTAGGATTTTTATTTTGTTTGTAAACTATTATTCCCTCCGGTTTGATATGTAAGGAACAAATAACTTGCGCAAACAAAGAAAAATAGTTAATCCTTTTAAATGTGTCTTGAATTAAAATTTTTTCCAAAAATACACCCCAACTTAATACTACCATGCATAATCAAATTCACTATTAACATACTTCCTCTGTTCTATTTTATATGTTACTTTAAAAAATTTTAAATATCTAAATTTATCTGTCATTTTACCTTACAAATAAAGTATTAATTATTTTTTTATTGTTTGACCCTTTATTAAAAATAATGGTAAATGGAACACAAATCATCTTTTAACATTTAATTCAAGGATATTTTGACAAAATACTATTAAATTTTATTATAATCTAGATCATTTAATAGTTTTATTAGTTTGTGTGATAAAACTTTAAAATGACAAATAAAATGTGATAGAAGGAGTAGGACATTTTGCCTTTATCCTAAATATAGGATCTTTTACAATATACGAGATAGTATTTATTATACATTTTTAAAAATAAATAGTCTTATTTAATACATTCAAAGAGAAAGAAAAATATTAAATAAGAATAGTTTTGAAAAAATGTTATGATTTTTTTAGATATCAAAGTAGTTAAATTAACTTTAACTCTCATATTTAATTTGTATAATGCAGTTAAAAATGTTCTATATTAAAGACCAGAGGAAATTCTTCACAGAAATTAGACTAAGCAAGTATATGATATAGAAAATATATTAAAATAAAAAAGATATAAACCACCTCCAAAGCTGCTTTTTGTTCTTCCTCCAAAGCACCGCCTTTCTCTTCAGAAATTCCTACAGTTAGTTTTGGCAAAACCAGGCAATTTGTTTCAGAAATTCTATTCTAAAATATTATTACTGGCAGATGGCAGTTTACAAATACACTAATTAAGGAGCTAGCCAAGAATATAAGTTGTTTCCACCATCCGTTATTTGCTTGGATATGCTGTTGCCGCCGCATTTTGGCCTAAAAGAGACTTCAGCCTTTAACGGGGAAACGCCTGTTAAGAATGAGAGAAAGCATAAGTAACTTTAAACTTCTTTCAAAAGAGAATATTAAAATGTGAATGTATATAGAAAACTAGTAAGGGTTTAATTTCTGGGTGAAATGCTTAGATATGATTACCATGTAAGCTCTTCTTATGATGGATGGGAAGACCAATGGAAGAAGAAAATAACACAGGGTGAGTTGAAGAAGGGAGAGAGGGAAGAGGCTGATTGAGGTAATAATGGTGATACATGAAGTAGTGAGAAGACATTGATTGTTTGCTTCCTCTTGGGGTGTAGTCCTCGTTGAATACGGCTTTGGGATTCCGATTGCACTATTTATTTATAGGCACGTGAGAGGGGAAAGCAAACGATAGGAACATATTGCTTCATCGGCTCCTTAATTATTATAGTCCCTCTAGCCTTTTTTTTGACAGGGTATGATTGGTCCATTTTATAAGATATTATATTATATTTTGACCTTTTTTTTTTCCTTTTTCACCCTCAATTACTTTATTGCTCAGCTTATAAATTGTTAATCTTCATTCATTTTCTTTGATCAATTGTTATTTATTCACATTCTCTTTCTTTCCATATAATAATTAATAATTTAATAATAAGGACATCAGTATATTATGCCATTTTTTATAATTTTAAGAGTATAACTAATTTTCATTAATACTCATATATGTTTCCATTTTTAAATTTTTGCAAAAAATAAATAAATAAAGGACAGCACATTAAAAAGAGAAAAAATGTGCTGAAAAAAAAGTTGCTTAAAAAAATATTCGTGTTTTCAGTTTCAGGTATAAGATAATACAAAAGCGTTGAAACAAAATAAGCAAATTTAGGTTTAATCTTAAAGTGATAAAGATTCAAGAATGGATCTTTTTGAGAGAAGGGGAAATCATGGAGACGTTTCAATGATCCTTAGACGTTACCCATGATCATTTTTAAGAAAATTTTAGATATTTTTTATGTAGATAATATATTTTTTATTTATTTTAGTAGTTTCTAATTTATATTTTCTTAAAGCCAAAGTTTATAGTTAGATTTAAATTAATAAGTTTGATTCTTAGGTTTAAGAGATTTTCTAGATGTAAAAAGATTAATTAATAGTGTTAGGGTTAGAATATTAATTTTATTTGTTTCTTTGAATTTTTATTTTATTATTAAGCTTTTTCATAATTAATTATATCTTTTAGATTTCATAAATCTAATAGTTAGGATTACTTGAGTATCAATTATTCCTAGTTTCTATAGGATTATTTTTTCTTATTTTGTCTACTTAAATACCTCTATATAATGTATGTTCTTTAGAAAAAGTGAAATAATATTATTATGCATTTTCAGTAAAAATTTGTTGAGTTTTTCTTTTTCTTCCTTGTATTTTCTGTCTCCCTGTCTACCTTTTTCCTCTTATTTTCATGTTCTCTCGAGAATTTATCTAACTTACCTGATCATTTTCTAAATCTCTTAAATCAAATTTTTCCATTACTTTATATTTTCTAGGTTACTTAGGGCAGATCGCTAAGGGATTCATATCATATTAGTTTAAAGCTTTTTTTTTATCACAAAAAAAAAATTCTTACCAAGGTTCAACTCATTTGCATTGAGGGAACATTATATAATCAGAAAAATTATTTATTATTTTAAATAAAATTTCATTTCTATCGTCACTAATAAAAATAATCCAAGCAACTCAAGTTAACATAAGTAATAGGAGCTCTAACTCCTTAAACAAGTGGTTAGAAATTTAATTTCCAGTTTTTGTATATAGAACAAATTTAGTTATGAGGGATTTACTTTTTATTCTCAATATTTTAAGAAAAATTAGTCCTTATTACTAGTGACAGGTACTCCTTGTATACCATAAAAAAACAAAATCCAAATCATATATTTTTTTTGGGTCATATTCTTTCTCCACATTTAAATTGTTTTTTAATAAAGAGAGTATGAATGATACTTCATCTCAGAATATGTAATAGTTTCTATTTTAACAGTAACATTCAAAGGGAAAAAAAAAAACAGAAGATGAAATAATTTTCTGTTTAACTGCAGTAGTCAAAGAAAGAAAAACACTTGCAGCAAATGGTCGACCATTGAGCAGCCAATCAGGTCAAAAACTTGAGATATAATTGAAATGCATGGTTTGCTTTTCCAATGATAAAAGTAGTTTTCATCCATTCACCTGTACTGAATTGGAATTATTTTTATTTTATATTACATTTCCTTAAGAAATGAATTAGGAAATAGTTAAGGTATTTGATTTGAATACATGTTTGACAGACTTGTCAATTTATTTTTTTAACATGGACTAGAAATATCTATTATCTATCACCTATGGAAGGCACTAATCTCTCTTGGACATCAAGGACGAAGAGTAGACACATCCTATTTAAGTTTGCTCTGTAGTCAAGAGTAAAAGATAAACCTGTCCTACTCATTTATATTATGATAGTTAAACTGCGATATTTAGTCAATATTTTTACTACCAAACCAATGCGAGGTGGCATCACCTTGTTACACTTTTTTTTTATTAACACTTGGTTGATACTCCCCCATATTCTTAAAAATTGTCTTTTTAAGATTTTCTACACATAATAAAAAAGTCATTAAATGATCTAGAATATTATAAAATTTAATAATATTTTACCAAAATAATTTTAATTAAATGCTCTTAAATGATCCATTTAATATTAATGAAAGGATAAAATAATAAAATAAGTCATTAATTCTTCATTAGAATTGTAAAGTGATATTTTTTATTAATAGCAGGGAATATTATTATTAACAAATCAGTCTTTTTATTGGGTGATATTGCCAAATCAAAATCAATTGAATCAATACCAAACTAGTACAAGGTGGCATAACCGCTTAAGCTTGTCAAATTTCGTTTATATTAATATATATATATATATATGTATGCATATATATTATCTTTTCTATGATATATTATTCGTTAACGAATTTAGGATTTAGTGTATATATATATATATGTCTCGAAAAGATATGTGATCAATTTTGCAAATTCCTTTTTATATTTAAACTAAATCTAAATCGGGACGCATGGCGCATGGGCCAATTTTAATAAATAAAGCAGTCTATGGCCTGCGAAGTAAGAGATAGTCGAAACACTTGAAGCCCATAGAAGGTTTTATATCAGAGAAAACTTTGATGAGGCCACTGGTCCCTCCGGTCCTTTCTTAATTATTCTCGTCAATATATCAAAATTCGACGAGGCCCAATTTGAGAGTTAATGAAAAGAAGTGTCATTTTGATGCTAAAATGCTTTTCTCTGCCCGTATAACATATTCTTCACTTTTTCAAATAATTATAAAATACTTGTCCAATTAAATCATAACATAATTTTGATCTAACATTTTCGATTTAGATTGTCTAAATTTAAAAGCTTGTAAAATAAAGCAAGAAAGATATAAAAAAGAGGGAGAGAAAAAGTAACTATCATTTACATTTTCAGTATTTGTATCAATAGTAAAAACACTCAAGCATTCATAAATTTTATAAACTTAACATACTTTATTTTTTTTCAGTCAAATCTAGCATGTGGATTTTAAATTTTAATAGAAGTTAAAACTGTCAATAATAAGAGTTAGTTATAGGGTAAGTGATACTTACAAAATTACAGATGTCCTTATTTAATTGAAAAAAAAACAGCCTAAGTATATAAATTTATGTATATAAGTTTTTTCCTGTATATTATACGTTGTCTGAAATTTCCTCATTAATTAAATTACGAGTATGGCATAACCGAAAACTGTCTCCCAGAACTAAAAGCCAATTAATTAGCAACACAAACTCTGGCCAAAAAAAAAACTCTGACAAAAACTGAAAATAAAGCAACTCAAACTGAATTTTATATCTTGGTAAAAAGAAAACTGAATTTTTATATTTTCTTTGGTTTTGGGTGAATCGATTTATAAATGAAGATGTGCTATACGGCTGGGAATTTTATTCTAGTTGTGAAGCTCATTTGTTTTCTGAACATTGGGCCATATATTTAAACTTATTTATTTTAAACCATCAATAAAGTTTGACAACAAGAAGAACTAAACGATAAAAGGCAGAACTTTTATTCAGAGTCAAAAGATTAATTAAGACAAACCGACGTGGGACATATCATTGAGGCAATTATGGAACTATGGTTGATAAGCCTGTGGTACTAGCAAGCGATTTTCCTTTCTTCTTACGCCTAAACCAGATGTCTCAGACATGTCAAATTCTTCACAAGTGATTCCATTTGGTAACTTCCAATCAAAATGATAAAGCAAGTTAGCCAAGGGAAGTTCAATAGAGGACATACCGAAGTTAATTCCAGGACATATTCTCCTTCCAGCACCAAATGGTATAAATTCAAAGTTTGCTCCTTTGAAATCAATTGAATTGTCCAAAAATCTCTCAGGCCTAAAAGTCTCAGCATCGTCCCAAAACTTGGGATCTCTTCCTATCGCCCATCCATTGACAATGATTTTGGTCTTTTCAGGTATCTCATATCCGTTGATCACACATCTCTCAGTGTTTTCTCTTGGAATCAGTAGCGGCGCAAGTGGGTGTAGCCTTAAGGTTTCATTCACAACTGAGTTCAAGTATTTTAGTTGATGAATCTCACTTTCGTCCACATATCCTTTTTCATAGCAGATCTTTCTAACCTCAGCTTGAGCCCTCTCTATCACCTTTGGGTTCTTCACCAATTCTGCCATTGCCCACTCTAGAGTAGTTGATGATGTCTCAGTTCCAGCGATGAATATGTCCTGAAAATTTATGGGACAACATTGCTATATCATATGAATTGATATATTGGATACTCACTCTGAACAGCAATATTTCAGGTGAGCCACTTCGGCAATAATTATCAATATAGTTGGTTATTGTACAGGCAAGTAAGAGTAAACTAGGAATACGTAGACCCATAAATTTAGTTCTTTAAATATAACTAAATCATTTGACTTCTATAATGTTTTCACAATCCATATATAGTAATCATTACACGCATTCTCTAAACATTTAATTCGCTCCGTGCAGACTTCTAACAAAATGAGTTGTTGGAGATTAGAGTCATAATTTACTCTAATAAAGTGGAGAGTAGTACTAATCATCCCTTAACGAATTTTAACAAGATGTGCATAACCATATTTACCACATAAACATAAGGTGTGCATAGCCTATTTATGCAAAAGAAATTACTAAGATTATTGGGTCTCACTACATGGCCATTAACCTGAACGATATAGCATGTTCATTTTTAATGAAATTATGTAAATGAAAAGCTCGTAATGAATAAATTTCTTACACATGTTACTGACCAGAATGATGGCTTTGACACGGTCGTGAGTTAGGGGAAATTCTAGATCTTTTCCCTGCTGAATCTTTATAAGAACATCAAGTAGATTCTCCTCATTATTTTCTTTACTTCTTGCTTTTCTTTCTTTGTGATCCCTGATGATGTTTTCCAATACTTCATCATTCAATTTGTGGACCCTTTCAAGTTTAGCTTTCATCCCTGTAATCACTTGAAGCAGTTTGACAGAAGGAAAGAGATCAACAACTGACAAACCTCCCATCAGCTTTAGAATATCGTCCAGAGTAGATAGGAAAGCTTCTTGATCTCTTGACTTCTTACCAAAGGCGGCTCTTGCCGTTATGGAATTTAGAGTGGTGAATATTTTCTCACTGAGATTGATGATTGACCCTTCAGTGGAGGAGATATCTTTGACAAGTGCAGATACCTCATCTTCCCTTATGAATCTAAAGCATCGAACACGCTTTGCAGTTAAAAGCTCCAAAGTACATATTTTTCGGAGTTGCCTCCAGTGGTTTCCATGCGGGGAAAATGCAATGTCTATGTAGTTATAACAGATAATCTTGGCAGCAAGAACATGAGGCCTATTGGAGAAGATAAGATCATGGGTTTAATAAATCTCTCTGGCCATTTCTGGGGAAGAGACTACGACATTGGATGCTCTCCTAGCTGAAGGTGCATTAAGGGTCCATACTTTTTGGCTAAGTTTCTTAAAGAGTGATGGGGTAGTGACCCTACAATTTGATGGATATTCCCTATAAGAGGCAACTTCCATGGCCCTGGGGGTAGAGGTAGGGTTTTGCTGGATTTCTTTGTATTTGATCGCTTGTATATCAGAAGAAGGAAGCAAAACAAGGTGAAGAGGAAGATCTGAATCTCCATGATTATAGAAATTGGATGTTAATTTGTTGTCTAGGGTATTAGAATGATTTATATATCAGTCTTGTGTTGAATTTGCATGTTCAGTCATTGAATCTTAATAATAGCTACCTAATTTGAGTTGGAATCTTCAACATGATCTCTCTATCACGTGAGTTAGAAAATGGATCATTTGTGACTTTTACCTGCACTGATGATAAAGGTCTAAAGTTGGAATCTTCAACATGACCTCTCTATCATGTACATATTAATTTCAGGAAAAAGAATGTGCAATATGTATAAAGTTAATTAGTAACCGCAAATTCACAAACAATTGTAGTCATTGTTAAATAATACTCTTTATGAATATTATTTTAATTTTCAAGATCCCCTACGGTGCATTGGACGAAGATGTTGTTAGCTTATGAATATTTTTAAATTATTTTGGAATAATTAATATCAATATTAAATCATCATCAATATCAACATCTATATCAATATTAATACAAGATATAAAATTTAATACAAGTTGCACTATTTATAAACTATAATTATTTCAAATGATCAGTTAAATATATAATTCATTTCCTATACTTGTAACTTTTTTTTTAATTTGAGAAAAAATTATAACTGTTCCACTAATCTTTTAGTTACAAAGCAACAAGTCAACACCGTATTAAATCAAACACACTTAACTCTTATTAAGTTAAATACGCTAATATTACGCTTGCTTCTTCTAGGGCATAGGCATTATCAGGCTTAATAATTATCAATCAACGTTCATTCACAATAAAAAAGAAAATTTGTAGGTAGGGGTGGAGTCAGGATTTGGTTAATGGTGGCCGAGATTAAAAGCCATATATATTAATTGAAGAAAAATTTAATACATAAAGTATAGAACAAATTATGATATATAAATATTTCAAGATATCTATAATTAATTTTTTAATTATATAATCAAAATAAACATATAGACTATAACAATTAATTAATTTTGTGAAGTATAATTAGTACTCTTACAACTAATAATAGAGAAAGTGTAATATTACCCAAAAAAAAAATACAACAATCAACACAACATTAAAGAGATACATAGTTATAGTGCAAATAAATATGATATCCAAAAAAATTAGCCAAATGTTATTATTTTTTTTAATAAAGAGAGTATGAACTTTTTAGATCTTTAATCCACTTTTATAGTCAAATATAAATTTTAGGTGGACCAGAAATACATAATACATATATAATGTAAAAGCTTGGTCAAAGAAAATATACATAATATAAAACAAAAATTAAAAACTTGGCGGAACCATAGTTTTTCCTAGAATCGACAATATGGGACAAATTCGATGGGTCAACTCATTTAATCCAATAAAATGGATAAATTTAACTTTAAAAATGGAATCTCAAATAGACAATCGAGCTTTTTAGACCCAGTTCAGATCAGCTTGTTTAACCCGTTTTCTTTTTTTTTTTTTTAATATTAAAAAATATATATTATTTTATTAATTAATGATATATAAATAATAAAATTTAAATATTATATTAATTTTTGATAAATGATTATCACTATAGCTCCTACGAGTCCCCTGCAAATCGACCAAAGGGGGAGGTTGAAATACAAGAGCACTAATTCATGGCTAAACTCGCTTCTCAATATTGAGGGCCCAACTTAACTCGCTTTTCAATATTACAGGTAAATGAAGCCATTTGGGCTTGTTGGGATTAGATATGTCATGAGAAATCAGAAGGGGCTTAATTTCAAAAGCCGTTGGTTAAATATTCGTCTACTTTGACGGAAAATACGCCGCGCATACAAGTCTACCCAACAAAATATCTATACAAAAAAATGTATCAAAAGAGAAAATAGCATTTCCAACTCAAGTTAACATTAGTGTGCATAGTCTTACTATATTTTGGCCTCTTTTTCTTTGAAAAAGGTGCTTAATTATATAACTTCTTGTTATGAAAAAAAATTATAATAAACTTACATAAGCAATGTATGAGATGATAAGTATAGATAATTAAATATAAAATGTTTTTCTATATATATTTTTAAAGTAAGAATCAATTAAATGTAAAAAAGCTTAAGGTATCTATATATATATATAGAGAGAGAATATTTTTCTATACCAGCTTAAGTGGATTATACTAACTTAACTAGAAGTCTCGTGTTCGAACCTCAGGAATACAGCCTATTAAATACTTGGTGGTAAATCTTTACTACTCTATGTGTTCTCGTCTAACTCGATTTAAATTAGTTTGAATCCTAATAAATTCTTCAATTAAAGTAAGATAAATTTAAGATACTGGACATTTCAAGGAAAAAAAAAATAATTTTCTACTTCCTCTTCCTTAAGGCGTCCCTATTGTGGAAAAAAGCTTGGCTTTCATCTGTCATTTCAAACGCACTGAGTGAAGTTTAAAAAAAAATCCGAGCAAAATTTTTACTGCAAAGAGAAACCATTAAAAATTTGCCCAAAAAAAATAAAATCTCCCATCTGCTACCGAAATTCTTTCAGATAGCATCGGGTTGCCAAAAAAACAATATATTAAAAATTCACTTGAAGAGTAATTCAACCCAAAATACAATCAATGGCATATCCCACTAATAAAATTCACAGATAAATAAACAAAATTTATCTCAATGGCAAGGGATATGATAAAATCAAAACTCAAGGTCCAACCATCTTACCTCATGTCTTGGATTCAAATTATCATCTTCACATGACATGGGCAAAAGGAGATTTTAGCTTCTTTAATCCTAATTCCTAAATGTAAACTTTAAACATTTTAGCACTCAAACAAAAAGCCAAGTTTATAGAGTCAGAGGGATCAAGAATCAATTTTGAACATTACAAATCAACCTCAATGGAACTAAAGTACAATGATTAACTTCAAGTGTCCTCAACCCACCCAAGTTCGTAAGACCCAATTTTGATTTCAAAACACACTTGATCCTCAGTCTTCTTAAAGCTCACCAGAACAACAATATTTTTTCTTTCTAAAAGCAGAGCCATGATATGCAGGAAGCATCAACGATCAGAAGCGTATAGTAGCAGACCAATGCAAATGGAGACACATGAATAATACAACAATTAGTGCATTAACCTATGGGATTAACAGAGATGCAAAACAAACCTGAGACCACCAAATATTCTATATCCATGTCTATATCCATGACCACTGCACAACCTAAACAAACAAACCCCATTCAAGCATTTTCCCGAACATCTTGTAGGTATGCAGAATATGACATCTATTCACATTCAGAAAAGTATATGCAAAATCAACATGCCCTATACCAAAACTCTAAATCATACAAATACAGTTAACCCCAGAGCGTTTAACCACTCAATATTATTCCAAGACACCAGTTACAGCAAAGATTAAGAGCGAAATCATCACCTGTGTGGATGATTCAGTAATGGAATCCTTGAACGACTTCCACTCCCCTTATCTTCATGTCTTGATTCCTTGGTTCTTCTCTCCAGTATCTCCTTCACGCTCTCCATATCCTTTCGATCCTTTCTCACTTTTGGCTTCTCTCCACCCCAGCTCTCATCGAGAAAAACTAATCCCTCCTCTCTTCTCCCGAACATTCTCCCTCTCTCCTCTCTATTTCTCAACAACTAAGAACGCTCTCTGGCTCAAATCGCCCTCCCTTTCACCTTTCTCCTTCTGTTCTCCCCCTCTTCCTTTCTCAACCTCAGAACGCCCCCCAGCCCCCCGCGGGGCCCCCCTTTCAACTCCCAAACTCGCCTTTAAATAGAAGAAGGAAATCCCAAGTCTAACCTGAAATTCGGGCTGAAATCACGCACCGATTTGTGGGTGTTCTTCATGCTCACACGGTACCGTCGTTTCTCTACGGCGGAGCCTCCTCCAACTCTTGCGACGTTCACCTCTGCTCTTTCCTTTTCTTGCCCCATCTTCGCACCACATCAACGAAATTGAGAGTACGAAGCTCTCCTTTTGGTGCTTGCGCCGACAATTGGAAAAGCAGACAAAAGTGCTTCTTCTTCCTTTGCCTGAGATACGATCTGCGATATCTGTCTCCAACGTGCCTACGATAGGACACCTCTGTGCGACTCTGATAGCGTACGCGAAAATTGGGCATTAGGGATATCAGGTGAATTGGTGAAACGTGCGTTTCACCCTCTTCTTTCCAATTTTCAGATTTTATGATTAATTTAATTGTAATAATAATTTTTTTATAAAAGATTTGTTTTAGATTTTTTTATGAATCAAAAGCAAAACATATAATTATTTGGAAGTCTGAAAATTTAAAAGGAAAATATAAAATTTAAGAAAAATGTGATAAATTTTGGGGGGAAAAAATATTTTTGCCATTGGCTTTTTTTTATCCTAATGTTAAACTTTTATTCCAGCAAGAAAATGTTTCTTCCTCTTCTTCTTATTTTTTTTAACGAGAAACTATTTGTAAATTTGAAATTTGGAAGCAAGAATAAAATCCCCTTTTGGCATTTTTTTTAAAATTAAATTCAAAATATTAATTAGCATAAACTGAAGACAATTTATTTCATTGTCTCTTATTTATTATTTTTGTATATTTTCTATATGTACAAACAAAATACAATATTCCAACTCACTTATATTTTTGAATGATTTATTCTTATTATTTTAAATCTACATTAGCTATAATTAATTTCTTTTTAATAAAATCAAGACCCACTACCTGACCAACACACCTACTGAAACATATCATCCCACAGCGATGTGTTTAACTTAAATACCCATAAAAGTTCAAAAATCTTACATGATATGATTATCTAAGTCATCTGATTTTATTGTTTTTATTTAAAAATCATGGATTAACATCCATCCGTGAAAATCTATCATTTCCTATGGCGATGCAGTTGAATTAGGTAACCAGGATGTTCAATAACCTTACACACCATTATTATCTAAATTATTTAATTTATTTTTTATTTAAAAATCATAGACTAACATCCATCAATAGATGTGGAAACCTAACATTCCCTACAGCGATGCAATTAACCTAAATACATGTTTTTCACTTTAAAGTCCCCAAGCGGTATAGTTATCTAAATTTTCTAATTTTAGTATTTTTGTTTTAAAAACCATGGATGAATGGACCATAGAAACCTAGTTTGATGAGCACGAATTAACTGACAAGTCGGCGGAATCCCATTGATTCCTGCTTCATGGGATCATCTATAAAACCTATGGAGATTCTAAAAATCTCCCACAAGAAGCCTGTGAAGACTGTAAATATCTCCCATGGCTCATTCAATAGTAAAATTAGACAGCATTATGATTGCATGAATTTTGTTTACTTTGGTTTCATATTCCTCCAAAACTCCTTCGACACTTACCCAGCTAGGTTTAACACGATGGTTCCTATGGTGGAAATTAAATTCTAATGAGAACTTAAAATGACACATTCCACAGTGAGAGATGAAAACACTTGTAATTTAGACCTTAAACCTTTGAGTTGAAATCGTGGGGTTTATTGGTAATCAAAACTGTAACTTTAATCCACTATACTTAAAGAAAATTAAGCAGTGAACAATTTTTGCTGATTATTAATCAGTAGACAGGCAATCATTCAAGCTCCTCACAGTACATGGATTTCCAAAATATTTTGTACATGCCTCAGTATTAAAAATCTAATCTTATACTTAAGCCAAAACACCAGTCACAATCAGCTCCTAAAAACTATTAAGCATTTAACACCGTAACCCAAGTTGAAAAGAAATTTCTAACAATCCAAGATTGTCAATATTTTCATATCACCAAGCAAGTATTTTCATTCTCATCTAATGTCATCGAAGAAATGCCAGGGACCCGCTAATTAAGTTCTTTCTCCATGCGCACAGCCATAATGGCACCTTCACCCACACTTGAATAAGTAAACCATACATGCACAAGATGCCTATTTAACATCTCCAACGCCCCATTGATATGACAGGTGCCAAATACTTGAATAGATTAGCAGTACCAAACCTTTTTTCCTAACCCAAAGTGCGCATCATCTATTAAAAGCACCCTTCAACCAATTTAAGGACCACTTCCTTACTGACCCTTGAAAACTTATTGCAAGCCGTAGCAATGAAAGAGCAATTCACCATTATTTAGTTGCAAGCACATCAATGAAGGTAAGATGCTGTAACAACACCCATTTGGAAAGCCTTACATGAATGAAGTAAGAAAAGACAAGCTTTGGCCCCACATACTCTAACTTAAGTACCAATGAGCGTTTAACTTTTCCTAATCCTCTTTGTAACAAAGCAATGTAAGGTAGCCTAACCTTTTACTACAAAACCCATTATTTTTATTATTATTATTGCCTTTTCAACTTTTCTCTTATGTTTTAAAGGAATATGCTAAAATTAAAAATAATTTGAGAAGGAAATTTCCAAAATCTGAAGAGACTTTTTCTTAAAAAAAAATCTAAAATAACTTAAAAAGGAGATTGAATCAATAAAAGAACCCTAAGACATTTTTTATAATTTTTGAATCTTTATTTTGAAATTTGAAAGGAGAATGCTAAATTGAAAAACCAAAGAGATTCTTTTTTTTTTTCTCTTATTTAAAGATCCTGGAAGAAAGGAAATGGCTTTGGAGCTGTTAATTTTGGTAGCTGCGACTGTGTATGTATTGGTTCACCTCTGGGGCTTCACTCTCTTTTCTAGTTAGATTATTAGTGGTGTACTCTCAGTTATCAATTCATGTTATCTGGTGTTTTGCGTTCTTGCTTGGTGATGTGAGATTTTGGGCTAATTAATTGTGTTGGGCATGTTGTTTAACAATATTAACAACTTTTTATTGGTTTTTTATTAGACCACTCAGTATCTAATACTCCTTCTAATTCATAAAAAATTGTCATTTTAATAAGATTTTTCACACATATTAAGAAAATTATTAAATAATTTAAAATATTATAAAATTTAATAATATTTTATTAAATTACCTTAATTTAAAAGCTTTTTTAAATGATCTATATTTAATATTAATAGAGGCTAAATAATAAAATAATTAATTAATATTTTATTAAAATTTTAAAATAATAAATATTATAAAATATTTCAAAAGCTTCAAAGTGATAATTTTTACAAATTGAAGGAAGAACAATTTTACATTACGAGGCATCTCAGTTTTAGTGGTGTAAGTGGAGGATATGTTTTGAGATTTTTTTTATAATTAATTAATATTTTGGTCCTTATTTATAATTCCCCCCTGCTTTTTCCGTAAAGTTGACTTAGGATTTTGGAGAGAACTTTTGACTAGGTAAATAAATATCGAAACTCATTTTAAAAATACAAATTTATTCATCGGATAATTCACATAAGATGTCATTGAAAAGTAGTCTCTCCAATTAATTTTCATTAGTATCTTTTCAACGATAGAAACATGTACTTCTACTTTTCAAAAAGCTAGTCACATCCTCCACGATATAGATGTTGAAAATAGCAAGGAGGAAACGTGACTTGTCGGATAAAAGTTGAATAAAGGACAAATGGTTTAATGAAGATAGAAAAGTAAAGTGCTTTGAGGAAAATGAAATAAATATTTTGTTCATCATATCACTATCATATAAACTCACATGATAGATGTTGCACAATTTTTTAGCCCACAATCCTGTGATTCGTTGACATTATTTTACTGAAGAAGAATAGAAACAACTCAACAATCTAAAGATATTACAAGAAAATTCAGTAACAATAATTAACAAATAAAAACACATTAGAGACTTGGTCAAGAAAATGTTTTATTCATGCTAAGACTGCTAGCTTCAACAATATATGGAGAGAGAGAGAGTGAGTGAGTATGTGTGTGGGGTCCTCCTGGACTTTTAAAATGACTTAACTTCCAAGAAATGACTTATTATGTATAAGTGATTAGAGAGAGAGTGTGTGTTTGGATTAGATTATGTATAAGTGATTATGAGGATAAGTGATTATGAATAAGTGATTATGAGAATAAGTGATTATGTAAAAAGTGATTTGTGTTTGGATATTTTTACCTCATAAGTGATTTTGAGAAAAGAAATGTGTTTGGATATTGAGATTTAAGTGATTATTGGGTGGATAATGAGAAGGAAAAATGAAATAAGTGATTATGGAAGGATAAGTGATTATCATAAGCTGAAATTTTCAGCTTCTTCCATAAGCACTTATTTAAGGCATAAGTGCTTATTGAAAAGCTGTTTCTGTTTGACAACTCCACCATATATGCACTTATAGATCCCCATAAGTGCTTAAAAAGCTTATCCAAACATGCTATTAATTTTTTATTGATTGCGATGTATTTGTATCCATTTTATTTGTTCCGCGTTTTTCTAAGCATGAAAAGTCAAGAGGTTTTTTTTTCATCATTATAGAGCGGATCGGTAAACTTTCAACGAAATGATTCAAAATTGTTATGAGATTGCTCATTGATCATATATCCTTATAATCGAAATAACATGAAATACTAGAAAAATATCTATGCCTCTTTTCATTTTGGGTTGTTTTTTACGTAATGACTATGTGAAAATTAACCACTATATATATATTGCATTGAGTTAGGACTGAATTTTAATTGAAATTATATAACCCAGGCTAACCCCAACAATGTTAATTGTACACCCAACTAATGAAACAAACTTTTTATACAATAGAGACATTTAATGCAACGTTACTCAGCAAACAGATGAATTTTTCTTTTAAGGTAGAATACAAAGCGAGGCACATTCTATCATTACAGAAGGCAGTAGCGAAAAGGATAATTAAGGAAAGAATGAGCCTTGCTTATTACTACAATCATCAATATATGTATGCAGGTGTGTGTGTTGATTCACAATTCTGATATTTATGAAACCATCCCTTATTATTCTCTGTCGAGTATTATAGTAAGGCTAATTAAGGCCGATAGACCGTAGGAACTAAGCAAAGATCATTTTTCCTTGTCGCACTGACGCTAAAGGTTTCATCCATATCCAATTCCTCAGGCTTCATCCCATTTGGCAGCTTCCAATCAAAATGGAAAAGCAATTTGGCAATAACCGCATCAATAACTGCATAACCGAACGAGATACCAGGGCATAGCCTCCTTCCTGAACCAAATGGGATATACTCTAATTCTGTGCCCTTGAAATTGTACTCGATTGAGGCATTCAGGAATCTTTGGGGTTTGAACTCGTCGGGTTCATTCCAATACTTTGGATCTCTTGCAAGTGCCCAAGCATTAATAATGACCCTAGTTTTGGGAGGTATCTCATAACCATTGATCTCACAGCTCTTGCTATTTTCTCTTGGAACTAGCAACGGAAGAGGAGAATGAAGCCTCAAGGTTTCTTTGATCACTGCATCTATATATTTCAATTGATTCAATTCTGATTCATCCACATATCCCTTGCTTCCATAGACCCTTCTTACCTCTGCCTGAGCCTCTTTCATTGTCTCCGGGTTTTTAAGCAGTTCAGACATTGCCCACTCCAAAATTGTCGCTGTTGTTTCAGTTCCACCAAAAAACAGGTCCTGAAAATGGATTTCTGGATGAGTGAAACTCGAATATTCATAAAACACTTAGGAAATTATATTCTTTTTACATATGAAGTATTTAAAGAGAGAATAGAACTGACAAAAATTATAGCTTTGATGCCGTCGTGAGACAAGCTGATTTCCATGTCATTCTCCTTTTGGATCTTGAGAAGAACATCAACTAGATCATCAACATCGCCAGCATCTTGGTTTCTTTTCTTCTTTTCTTCGTGATCTATAATGATGTCATGCAATATCCTATCAGCCTCTTTATGCAACTTCTCACACTTAGCTTTCATCCCTGTAATAACGGGAAGGATTTTGAGGGAAGGGAAAAGATCAGCGATTTTGAATCCAGTCCCCAACTCCATTGCACGCTGCATGATGGACAAAAAGGCTTCTATGTTCTGGGACTTGCTACCAATGATAGCACGAGCAGTAATGGAATTTGAGAGTGGGAAAAGCTTTTTATGGAGATTGATAACAGAACCTTCGTGTTCAGTTATGTACTTCATAAGCGATGCAATCTCCTCTTCCCTTATAGCTCTGAATGTTTGGACCCTCTTTACAGACAAAAGCTCCAAAGTGCAAATCTTTCTGAGTTGCCTCCAGTAGTGTCCGTATGGGGAAAAGGCAATATTAACGTTATTGTAGCCAATGAGTTGGATAGTTATAAGGTTGGGTCGATTAGCGAAGATTTGGTCATGTGTTTTCATAACCTCTTTGGCTATTTCTGGGAAGTCACTATGATATGGGACGACCCTCCTAGTTGAAGGTGCATCAAGGGTCCATACTTGTTTGCAAGGTCTCTTAGGATGTGATGAGGCAGTGGCCCTACAAGTTGGTGTAGGTTGCCTATGATAGGAAACTTCCATGGCCCTGGGGGTAAGGATTTGCGGGATTTCCTGAAATTTGATGGCTTCAGTTTCATCAGAAGGAGCAAGCAGAAGAAGGTGAAGAGGATGGAATATGTAATCTGAATCTCCATAATGACAAAGGAAATTAATGGTGAAGTGTGGGTTTTGGTTACTTGGATGCAAGTGCTGTTTTTATAATAAACGCAATCATTTGATTTTTCTTTTCCTTTTTTTTTTTGGGTAAAACACTTTATCTTTCTCTTTTAATAGCATTAGATTATTATATACTAACGCCAATGTCGAATACTTTTCAGTTTTTTTTTAAACTACTTTTTAACAAAGGCAAAACTAAATAGTATGACATTCGGCTAAAAAATCGCTATCAAATGTGATAAAAATACAGAGGGTTTAGTCCACATGTGTCACTATCAAATGGGCTGGATCGTTAAGAAAAGAAGACATATGCAACGAAGACTTTGAGCAATTCCAATTTTAGCTGTTAATATCTCATGTGAATAAATGTTTGAATTTTCAACAGCAATTACATCTTATTCTATTCCTTTATCTATTAAAATATTCTTCTATTTTTACTTAAGATACGACATTACAACAGCAAAAATCATTGCGAAAAACGTACCCTATAAGAGAGAAGATAGCGTTACACATGCTAATATATTTCTATCTATTATATATATATATATATTCATAATTTTGAATATTTTTTCATCTTCTTCCCTTTATCGGAAATTACTTAAATAGTCAGCAACGCTACAATAATGAGCTCCTTGATATTCGTTTGTCTCTTCATAGAATGAAAATGTATAATTTGAATGGTGGCAATTAATTTCTGTGATATAAATTCAACAAGATATCCATTGCCAACGTAAGTTATCTTAATATTTCTTTCTATCATTTTGACCATCAATTTGGATGCACATGCTGTATAATAGTGTTTGCTGACATCTCCTTGTGACAGAAAAAAAATAAAAAAAATGAATTTGTAATCTTATATTTAAATTTTATTCCTAAGATATTATATTCTTTTGCTTCTACGATCGGGTGGTTCAATCGATGAAACAGTTAATTGAACTACATGATCTAAAATGTTTTTATAATCAGCTCAGTGTAGAATCATTTAAAAATTCATAAATTTACTGAAAAATTGGATAACTTTTTTTCATCATACTTTTATATATAAAATTAAAAATATATTAAATTAGTTATAACTGATTTAACTATATTTTAACTTAATCGCGACTAAATAAATAAATTTTAAACCAATATCTTCTCAATTAAACTGAACAACTTACTTTTAAATTATCATATTGTGACACGATGGGACGTTGAACACACAGTCATTAATGATTTTTTTATTAGTATGGATTCACTTAATGCGGCACAAATGTGATATAAAAAGATCATATTTGTTGAAAGTTATGGCCTGTCTATTTCTCTGCAACTCATGTAAGGAATATAATATAATATAATACATTCACTATTAGTATTATATATATATACACGTTTGTTATTTGATACACCGTGTAAATTGATTTATATTTTTTTATTTAATTTTTTAAGCACTAAAGGAATCCTCTAGTAACATTTTTTTTATACATATGATCAGACTTAAGACAACATGCTTCAAGTTTTAATGCAATCAAGCTTCTTCGGCGGGAAAAAAATGTAATCAAGCTTCACAATAAAAGCTTATTACAAAAAAAAATGTATACCCAAATGGGCCAAGATGGTAATGTAAGAATTTTTATATTACATTAACTCATATTGTGATCAACTAGATGGGCTCTCAGTACTTTACTGTTACTACATGGCAAATGAAAACGAAAAGTGTTAATTATTCAATTAATATCAATAGCACAATTAATATCAACAACATATTTATTGGCCCAAAAAATTAACATTAATACGGGAGAATGATATTTGGGGGGCTATTAAGACATAATGACAATTTGAAAATGTCAGTTAAAGGCCCAGCTTCTTTAACGATTTAAAAGAATGATTATATGGATGAAATCCCTTAGTTAATTGAAAACTCATCCAATTCAACCATCAATTTTAAACTAATTTATAAAATATTTTTACTTGTTCTTTTTGTCACACCCAAAATGTGACACAGGTGGTGTATAAATCAAAGAAAAAGAGAAATTGGCTTCCACATGAAAGCAGATTTAGGAGAAGTTGTCACAAAAATTTTAAGAAAAATTCTAGAAAACTTGAAATGCTGGTCGGCAAAATAAAATTGGGTTCGGGAGTATGATTATAAGTGGAGAAAATATTAGACACCTCATAACACTTGTTCTTAGGGACGATTTCCTTAAGTTGATTATGCAAATTAATATAATATTGAAAATTATTTTGATTGTCCTTTTATCATTCATATAAAAAAAGTTAAAAAGATAAAGAATTAAGAAAATAAAATGAAAGAAAAATATTATTTATTTACAAGAGCGGACTTGACCTAAGATGAGAATCTAGAGCTTACATACCAGGAGATAGGGATCAATGTCCACATATTTCGGATAAATATGCATTTCAATTGGTTGGTATTTTTTTAACTGAAATTTTTGTAAGAGAAAGTTAAGTGAAAGTAATTTACTATTTTGAAAACAAGACAATTTTCTAAAGTTTGGATTGGTGTTTTTAATTTACAAAAAGATAATTTAATTCAACTTACTTACTCTTATTTTATTTGGTTTTTGAAGATATTTTGAATTTCATTTTATTTTACTAAAAGCATTTTTTGTATTTTTTTCAAGAATTTGATTATTTATTTTTGGAAAATCCATTTATAATTGATATACCCGCATAGAGTCATTGTCCCCCACACGGAAAATTCCCCAAGTACTTATTGAGATTCCAAAATCTCCTACAATGCAAAGGTTTTTTCCTTTTAAAAAAAAAAGAAAATATCACCATGCTTATTTATATTTTCAAAAAGATTTGTTCCTATTTATTTTATTAAAATTGGGAAATGCTACTTGACCAATACACCTGTGGAAACTTGTTATCCCCATGACAATATAGTTAACTTAAGTAACAGCGGAAGTTCAACAAAAAAAACCAAACGGCATAGTTATTTAAATTACTTAAATTAATTGTTTTTATTTCAAAATCGTGACCTAATGACCACCAATACACCTGAAGAAATTTATTATCCCCATGGCAATGTGGTTAACTTAGATAAGTTCTAAACCCCACACGATATGGTTACCTACTAGTGAATGATTTAATTTCATTATTTTATTTAAAATACAAGAATGAGTAGGCAGTTAAAATCAAACCAATTTTGATGAACGCAGATTGATAGACACACTTGCGGAAACCCATTGACTCCCGCGACACGTGATGATCCTATGAGTCTCTGGAGATTCTAAAAATCCCACACGACAACCTCTAAAATATATAGATATATATACACACATATAATGTAAAATATTTACATGAGTGTTACTATTTCATGATAGTGTGTTAGTGTGCAAACCCAAGACATAACCATAAAACAAGAAAAATATCTACAAAATAATATAAAAGGTACAAACTCTTCTGCCTTTAGCTTCTTCCTTTGCTTCCAACATGATGGCCTTGATCTCTCCCAAACTTGGTCCATGCTCCCATGATGCACACAAAAAATAACAATGGAGTAGTATTTCACCTCAAGGAACTTTCTCAACTAAGAATTAAGACATAGTGAATTCACATGGAGGGGACCTAAATGGCCAAGCTACCATAGAATTTTTAAAAGACTTGATCGTGCCCCTTGTAATAGATTTTGGAGGAATATGTTCATGGACGCTACAATAAGGATTGGGGTAAGGCTTTATTCTGGTCACCATCCCATCATAATTTCAGTTTTGAACAATGGAGGTAATCCTAGTGTGAGACCTTTTAGATTTGAAGTAGCCTGGTTTAAACGCCCCAAATTTAAAGAAGCTGTTAAAGAAAAATGGAGAATAGAAGATAGCATCAACAAAAATTTGTTGGAGCATACCCCTTATTTGAAAGATTTGAACCATAAAGTGTTTGGCAACATCTTTAGTAGGAAAATGGCTCTTACTGCAAGAATAGAAGGCATTCAAAGACATCTCCAGGTCAGTAATAATTGTACCGTTTTACTTTCAAACACCTCCAGACTTGACCATAAACTTCAAAATCTAACCAAACACAACCCAAATATCACACATGAACCTATCAAAACCACCGGACAAAGGAAAAACATCACAAACCATCAAAAAGTGGGTTGGGACAACGGCCACTACAGTACCACCGCAGTTCCGGCCTTTCCCTGTCTCTCACTCACTACTAGAGGTCTTGGCGCCACGGCCTAACTTCTTGGCACCGCAGCGCCTCTTTCTAATTTTCATACCAGCAAAAATTAACCCCTTGGGCAAACTTTCGATGCATATAACTTTATACTCTGACCTCTGATTGACCTGATTCCAATTCCTACTAGTCAAATAGTCTCAATCTATCCATAGACACTAATTTCACCTCAATCCAACTCCATATGGAGATTCTAGACAACTGACACTGTTTTATCTACTTTTGACCAAAACTCACACCTTACAATTCCCGATTACCACTAAAGGCAATTAACCAATTGAAACCATTCACACAGGTCCAAGACCACCAAACCAACCTGTCCAAAGAGGTTTCACCTCAAAGGATTCCCTCCTCTGAGGTTTGACCCCCTTGAACCCCAATTGACGGAATGGGCTACTTGCCCCAGAACACACCAACAAGGCCTAATAACACCTTTAGGCTCACGAACACCACTAAGATGACTCGACAACATCCCAAATAAAACATACCTCACAAATAGTCAAGCTCATCACATTCATTCATCATGTATAACCATACATACAACATCCATCAGTAACAATCCTCATCCATGTCATACATCCATTACAAGACATTCTATTCTACTTGACACAAGGTACATATTCAAAATACACAAATATATTATATAGTCCTAGTATTCCTACATCTGATGCTACTCCCTCGTCTTCCCAGGACTAGTGCCAAAACCATCATATGAAATGTTAGTTCATTGGAGAGGAGTGTGAGACAATATCTCAGTAATCGGGAACAACCATACACAATATATATACTGGCCTACACAATCGTGCCATGAAATGCTAATGAATGGTATGCATGTTCTTCCTTATACATGACTATAACCACGAGCTGTCATCATCACAAGATATTTCAATAGATGATTCCCTTCCAACAGTCGGTGAAAACTGATTCCGGGACATCACCAAGCTCACCTTGCCCTAATGCAACCCGGCCAATGGTTATACTAGAGTTTAGACCATGGCTCTCCTTCCCCTGGACCATCATGAATTGATGGTGATTTAGGGAAGGTGCATCCCTCATATCTACTGCCACCTGGATCTCCCAAGGAGAGGATTTAGTGACAGGGATGTTTTATCATATCATATTATTCTCTGCCGCCTGACTCTCCTGAGGAGAGGATTTAGCGATAGGGATCTTTATCATATCATCATCACCTCATCATCAATCTTTCACTATGCATACATATGGTGATGATGCCAATATCATGCTAACATGCCTCTACATATACATATGTATCATCATCGCAAGCATTATATGGACATGCTAGCATGCAACGGTATGGGGATGCTACACATCACAACATATACAATAATCATACATCAACTAGTCGTGCCTACCACGGTATGTAGGAAAACCACACACATACACAATCAATATCGTGGTATGAAAAGGAACATGTATATATATACATATATATCTCAACATATAATCACATAAAACAAACATCCAGTTACCTCTGGTTGTCAATACCACACACACGTGATTCCACGAGCTTTCTTGAATGTCAATCCCATGACTATACTTCTCCAAGCAACCAAACAACACTAACAACATCATAATACCTCAATTAACACAATGTACCACTTGATCAAAAATCACAATTCAACTACTTTAGGCTTAACTCAAGGTTCCAACACCACTTTCATATATCATTAAGCTCCTAGGAACCATTCAAACACTAATCAATCCCATACACTTCGGATTCCCAATAGCCCTAACCGAAAATAATCTAGGGTTAAGCTTAAATCATGAATACACCCATCAAAACTTATACCCAAGCATAATAAACACCAAAACACACTCAAGCAATCCCATTTCATCCATTTCAATCGATGGATTTCAGCCCAAACAAAAAATCCCAACATATAACAGAGAAAACCTGAGTTTAAACCGAATAAAATGGAGAGGGAGGAGTAGGAATCACTTACCAATGTGAATCCAAGCATCCAAGGTCCGAAAATCACTCCCAAATGCTGGAAATCTCGAACCCTAGCAGAACTCCCTTGGTTTCTCCTCCATTTCTTTCTTTTCAATCGTCTGAAATGATTCTGATTTAAACCAATTTCTCGACTTCAGCCGCAGCTCCAGGATAGCTCACCGTGGAGCCACCATGTTTCAGCCAGATAACACCACTAGAACACGCTCTGGTCGTGGCGGCCCTATACCTTGCCACAACGTGATACTCTTTTCTACAACTCTTGAACCTTCCTCTATTCTGCTTCCTCCGATAGTGCACACAATGCCAAAGACAAGTGTCATAAGGGGTGTTACAATAATCCTTACTTGGAAAAACTTGAACTAGATTTGAGAAGTGAATTAGACAAGGTTTTGGATCAAGAAGAAACTTTATGGTTTCAAAAATCTAGAATAGAATGGCTTAATTTTGGTGATAGAAATACTACTTATTATCACACTAAAACTACTACTAGAAGGAGGAAAAATAGGGTTAACATGCTAAAGGATGAAAGTGATAATTGGATTGAGGAAAAGTGTGAAATCATAGAAATGGTGGCGGATTTCTACCAAAAACTTTTTGTAGAAGAAAGAGTTGGAAGGCCTTGGATTAAAACTAAGTGTAATTGGCTTGGAATTGAAATTAATAGAAAGAGAAGTTTAGAAGCTAAACTAAGTAAAGAAGAGATAAAAAAGGCTATGTTTGAAATTGGTAACAAAGCACCTAGGGAAGATGGGTTGTTGGGAATTTCAGCATACACGCAGCAGAAAACTATCAATAAATTTCCTCCCATGGATCCGTCAACGTTATTTAGATTGAGATGTAGAAAAGAATTTACCTTTGGTGTGTTCCTTAGTATTCTTTTCATTTCGTCAGACCTCAGGAACTAATGCGACTGGCCAGCTCCCTCTACCGGTATTCACACGAATGGTGAGTCAAACTCGAAGAGCGTGCTAGCACCTCTGGTTGTGAACGTCCTTACATTCGTACGTTATTCATCCATTTAGCTGTTGTTCGTCGTTCATCCGTATAATCTTACTCTCTAAGTATACAGCCACTCTCTTTTAGGGTGATTCGAAATTGTCTTATATTTTCTGAGCCCTAGTCTATATCAATATATAGATAGGATTTGATATCTATTTAATTTAAATCAATAATTTAAACTAAATCAAATATTAATTAAATATATTAGTTTTAATTTAAATTTATCTAATAGATTAAATTTAAACTAACTATCTAATCTATATGCAGAATCTAATCTAAATTTAATTTATCATATAAATCAAAATTAGATTATGACATTAGTTTAAATTTAAATCTATCATATAGAATTAAATTTAAAACTAATTCATTTGAATTAATTTGAACATTATATTACCCAAATCATATGAGATTGGTGATCTGATGTAGCCTATTATATAACCTGATCGCATCCCTTTTGTCTCATGATATATGGGTCAAGTATGAGATATGGAAACGTCATTCTCATTTTACTCGACCATCACTTTCTTGATCTCCGAGCAGACTGACAGAACAAATGGAAACTCTTCCATTCGAGCACGACCATGCATTTCTAGTCTTACTCATCGAGGGACCTAGATATATCTCTCCATTAATTAGATGGATAAATTCCAACTTGATCATTTATCTTCCTCCACACGAGTTCCACTATGCTCGATCATAGCCTTTATGATCTCTCAATTAAATGTGACTTTTGACTATAACAAAGTATATTGTTCCCCATGTAGGAAGCCATGATGATCTCAGGTCTGAGGGCTTAGTGACATGATTATATATGAGATATGCTTATGACTTGATCTATCCAGCTATCTCATGATAGGTCGATCTCACGCTTATTCTCTAACAGGAGCTTATAATTTTGATTTGTATCTTCATACATAATTATCACATAATTATCAATTAAAATGATACTAACCTTAGTTCATCATTGTTCCCACAAAGATGATTGACTAGGGACATTTAGAATAAAATAATTTATCCAAGGATATTATAGTAAAGAAAACATGCAAACACTATAATAATATAAAAACAAACACATTCTTTTTCATAATGAAGAATAATGTTCATAATATAATGATTGGCTTAGGGCACAATTTCCAACATAGGTATCCTACCATATTTTTTAACAGAAGTTGGGATATTGTTGGTAGAAATGTTTTTGACTTTGTGGAAAAGGTTGGGTTAAATAGTAGCAAAATTAAAGATGTGAATAATACTCTTGTTTTGCTTATTCCTAAAGTTGAAAAGCTGAAGATTGCCCAATTTAGACCTATTTCCCTTTACAATGTGATATATAAATATATCTCTAAAATCTTGGTGAAGAGAATGAAAGGGTTGCTTCCTAACTTAATATCCCTATTGCAAGCTAGCTTTGTCTTGGGAAGAAACATACAAGATAATATCATTATTATTAGAGAAATTATGCACTCAATGAAAAAGTTGAAAGGAAAACAGGGATTTATGGCCATAAAGGTGGATTTAGAAAAAGTATATGATAGATTAAGTTGGGAGTATTATTTTGAGGAAGGTTCTCACTGAACTCAATTGGCCCACCCACCTTGTGGATATGATAATGCAATGTGTTTCCACTGCTTTTACCAACGTTTTGTGGAATGGTGAGAAAACACAAAAATTCTTTCCTACTAGAGGCATCAGACAAGAGGAACATATTTCTCCTTATTTATTCGTTCTGGGAATGGAAAAGCTTATGCACTTGATAACAGATATGGCTGAGGAAGGTAAGTGGAAAGGCATGAAGGCTGGTAAAAAAGGGCCTGACTTCGCTGATGACTTGGTACTTACTGCTGAAGCTAGCATGCAGCAAATAAAGAGAATAATGAGCTGTCTTGAGAACTTCTGTGATATGACCGGTCATAAAATTAGTAATGCAAAAACCCACGTCTATTTTTCCCCCAATGTCAGCAGAAATTTGTACAAAGAAATTTGCCAAATAAGTGGATTTCATGAGGTGAAGGAGTTGGGAAGGTACTTGGGTGCTCTGATTACTAACAAGAGAAAAGCTTTAGAAAAATATGGGTACATTGTTGAAAAAGTCAAGAGTAGACTTAATGAGGGGAAGGCAAAAACTATCTCTTGCTGGCCGTATAACTCCTGTAAAAGCAGTCACAAGTGTTATGGCCCTACACTAGTTGCAACATAATAGAATTCCAGAGATGATTATGTAGGAAATAGAGAAAGTAGAGAGAATTTTTTTGGGGAGAAGAGGATGGTCAAAGAAAATGGCATACTATAGGTTGAAGTAAAATGTGTAAAAGTGATGAGCACGGAGGAGCCTCAAGGTTTCTTTGATCACTACATCTATATATTTCAATTGATTCAATTCTGATTCATCTACATATCCCTTGCTTCCATAGACCCCTCTTACCCACTACAAGAAAATAGAATTTTTCTCAGGGAACTTTCTCAGGGACAAAACTTTCTCAGGGAATTTCTCATGGAATTTGTAATTTCTCAAGGAAATTTCTCATGAAAATATAATTCAAGAGAAAATTCGTGAGAAAATTTGTGAGAAAAATTCCCGCCAGAAGGAGGGTAATGGTGCCAATATTTCTCACAGCCATTTTCATGAGAAATTTTACCATTTCTCTTGAACTATTCCATGAGAAATGGTACAAACCTTTCTCATAAATATATCCGTGAGAAATACTATCATTTCTCAGGGAAATGATCATGAGAGATCATGGAAAAAATAATAATCTATGATTAAGAAAATATATTATCATTTCTCATTAAATTTACTGTGAGAAATGTTCACAATTTCTTAGGGATGTATCCGTGAGAATAGTCTCTCATGTAAAATTCCATGAGAAGTATTATGAAAAAATTTCTCTCGGTGCTATCCATGAGGAATGTAGGCAGTTTCTCAGGGATTTGGCCATGAGAAAATGTTCTCAGGGATAGTTCCGTGAGAAGTTAGTAATTTCTTATCAGCATAATATCATTCTCTTGGTATTAGCCGTGAGAAATATTGGCATGATCTTAGGGACAAATGCATAACAAGAGTTTTTTAGAGATAATTCAGTGAGAACAAATATTTTTTTTCATAGCCTTCTTCTATGAGAAAAATTGCACATATTTAAAAAATTGAAATTAAATTTTCAAATCCACTCAATATATAATGTTTTAGAAATATATATTGTTTTAAATTTTCAAATCATATTTTTCATCATTTTCTTAATAGATAATCTTCTATCACTTATATATAATTAAGTAATTTAGATATAGTTAAAGCAATAGATGAAATATTGGAGAATTTTATTTTACTATATCTTTTTACATAACATATACTATTAATATAACAAAAATAATTATATATAGATAAATATAGCTATAATATATATTTTATATAAAAAAATATTAACTTAAAATGTGTATATAACGTGCATATTATTAATATAGTAAAAAGAAAATTACTATATATATTTATATTTTTATTTGTACCCAATGCTGACAATGTAACGATAGTTTGGTTGCCAAAGTTAGCATATTATTTGTCTTTGAGGTTGCTAGATCGAACCTAACTACTATCTAGGATTATTTTTTTCTTTGAATGTTTTTGTAGAAGCATACGTCCTGCCTCCCATCAAATGAAGCCCTAATCACCAAAATTTTGTAACTTTCCTTTCATGTCCTGTAGCTTACTCTCTGCTGCAGCTTCCTCTTCCTCAATTTGTTCTTCTCCTTCGGCATTCTAGCATCAGTGTCACTATGCTAGCTTCACAAAATTTCTTCAGCTCCCGCACATCCCATCTTCACCCTTTGCCCCCAGTTTGAACCTCTCCCACTTGTTTCATTGCTCTTCTGTTCCAGAAAAGTTCAGTGGTTTGCTTCCTCCATTTGCTCTTCTCCTTCGGATGCTAGCTTCAGAAAACTTCTTCGGCTCCCGCACAATGTCCCATCTTCACCCTCTGTCCCCAGTTTGAACCTCCCCCACTGGTTTCATTGATGCTCTGTTGCAAAAAAGTTCAGTGGTTTGCTTCCTCCATTTGCTCTTCTCCTTTGGACGCTAGCTTCGGAAAAATACTTCGGCTCCCGCATAATGTCCCATCTTCACCCTTTGCCCCCAGTTTGAACCTCCCACACTGGTTTCATTGCTCCTCTGTTCCAAACAAGTTCAGTGGTTAGCTTCCTCCATTTGTTCTTCTCCTTCGGCATTCTAGTATTAGTGCCTCAACGGTAGCTTCTCAAAACTTCTTCGGCTCCCGCATAAGGTCCCATCTGTTCTAGACAAGTTTGGTGGTTTGCCTCAAACTTGGTTCATCTCTCTGAAACTCAACTCGAGGTAAGTATATGTGATTTCTTCCTTCTTAGCGTCGTTATATTCTCATCTCGAAGATCCTCTATTTTCTTTCTTTTCATGGAATTTAAATTAGTAATTTTTCTTGACTGTTAAAGATGGAAAATTATGTTAAAGGACTTGTTTGTGCTAATATTTCTATTGAAGGAGGTTAAAAATGAACATGGAGTAATAAATTAGTTCGTCTCTCTCAAGTTGGAGTGTTTAGTGTAGAACGCGTCCTGAAAGTATACTTAGAGTTAGTTTCAGAATTAATAAACTTGAAGCTATTGTATACCTCCAACAGATCTCCCTCTGTCAGTTTGAATGTGATTGATAGGTCTTTAGTGTTTATTCTTTCCAAGAGATACCCACAAGAACATTTGCAATATAGTAGTTAATCAAACCATTTTGATGAGTCTAGTAGAAGAAAATAGAAGGGGAGATTAATTATAATAAATGGTCCTATGTTTGCTTTTGCTCGGTTCAGCATGTTTTAGTGGATCTTAATCAAGTTCTAAAAGCATCTTTGAAACTCTTCTATTATTTTGATAGTGTAATTTTAAATATAATTTTAACTTATTCATAATTAGTTAGACAAATTTTTTTTGATGAAGGGAAAACATGTTCTAGGCCTTTTTTAGACAATGTCAATAGGCCCAATCAGTTTTTTTTGGTGAAATTACTTTTTTTCTCATTTGCTAATTGATTGAGTGACACATGATCATGATGGTCATTGTTGCAATGATTTATTAGTCAATGAATTATATTTTGGTCCTTTACTCTAATAAGGATTTTCTTTAAGTTGCTGCAATGATCTATTAATTAATGAGGGATGTTGTGATATGTGTGTAGGATTTTGCTAATGATTTTCTCTTTAATTGGCCATATTTTTTTTGAAGGGGCTGTGCATTCATTGTTTTAAAATTTGAATCAGAAAAAACCAAAAGTTGTGATATGTGTGTTGGATTTTGCTAATGATTTTCTCTTTAATTAGCTATATTTTTTTCTGAAGGGGCTATGCATTCATTGTTTTAAAATTTGAATGGGAAAAAATCAAAAGTGATTTGTTGATGATTTGATTATTTTTTGGCATTGCATGTAAATGGATATGACTTTGTGGAGTTCTTTCTATTGATATTAGCATACATAAATAAAGTATATTTATTATTTAATTTTTCAATTAAAATAGACCATTCCTTTGAAGTTGTTTGTTGCATTAGATGACTCCTCCTGAGCATCGTCGTTGGATGGACAATAGATTTGATAAGGAGCGTGAATCTGTTAGCGTTGAGTTCATTGAAGGGGTGGAGGTCTTTCTTCAGTTTGCAAGTCATTTGGACAATTTTAAGGAATCTGGGAAGTTGAGGTGTCCTTGCTTAAAATGTCAGTGTTTGAAGCATAAAACTCTTGATGATGTTAGGAAGGATTTGTACTATAAAGGATTTATGCCTGACTATTACTATTGGCATAATCATGGAGAGGAACAGCCTCAAGTGGCTTCAATTGAGGCCAACATTCGTACAACTTCTAATCCATATGAGCAAATGGTTATGGATGTTGCTGGGCCATCTTTTGAGCCATATGACATTCCTGAGGATCCTAATCCTGATTCTGCAAAATTTTATGATATGCTTCGTGCTTCACAATCACCATTATGGGATGGGTGTGAGAATCACACAGTGTTGTCAATAGCTATGAGGTTGTTGAGCATCAAGTCTGATTATAACATTCCTAGTGCATGTATGAATGAACTTATTACACTTATAAAAGAGATCTTACCGGCTAATCATCATATGCCAGCAAATTTTTACCAAATCAAAAAACTGGTAAAGCAACTTGGCTGTGGTTATCAAAAGATTGATTGTTGTACTAAAGGATGCATGTTGTATTATGGCAATGCAGTCAATGATAAAGGATGTAGATTTTGTGGGGAAGCAAGATTCAAAGAGGTGCAACCTGGAAAATGGAGGTCTAAGGAGATCCCAACAAAACAAATGTGGTATTTACCACTTGTTCCAAGACTCCAAAGGTTGTTTGCATCTAATGCCTCAGCAAAGCATATGCGTTGGTACCATGAAAATCGTCGTGATGAAGGTGTGTTGTCGCATCCATCAGATGGGGCTGCATGGAAGCATTTTGATCAAACTCATCCTGATTTCGCATTAGAGCTTAGGAATGTTAGGTTGGGGCTTTGTGCTGATGGGTTTACTCTATTTGGTCTGAGTTCAAGGACGTACTCTTGTTGGCCCGTGATTATCACTCTGTACAATCTTCCACCTGGTATGTGTATGCAACGGGAATATATGTTCTTGACAATCATTATTCCTGGCCTAAATAATCCAAAAAGTAGGATTGATGTTTTCTTACAACCTATAATTGATGAATTAAAGTTGCTTTGGGAAGAGGGTGTCGTAACCTATGACATATCGTTAAAACAAAATTTCAGTTTAAGGGCTGCCCTTTTATGGACTGTAAATGATTTTCCAACATATGGCATGTTGAGTGGTTGGCAGACATCAGGAAAGCATGGGTGTCCCATTTGCATGGGTCGTATAAATACACTATACTTAAAGCATTGGAAAAAAATATGCTACTTTGATTGTCATCATCAATTCTTGCCTTTGAATCATCCCTTCAAACGAAATAAACAAAATTTTAGAAAGAATAGAGTAGAAAATTCTCCACCACCATTAAGGTATCCAGGAGAGGAAGAGTATGATCAAATTAGGGAATTTCCTAAAATTATCGAAACACCAAATCTACGTTTGGAGGGGTATAAGCAGTGCCATAATTGGACAAAATGTAGTATTTTTTGGGATCTTCATTATTGGCATCAGTTGTTAAATCCATATAATATAGATGTAATGCATACTGAGGGAAATTTCTTTCATAATTTATTCAATACAGTGATGAATGTGAAAGATAAGACAAAGGATGATGAAAGAGCAAGGTATGATTTGACCATGCATTGTAAACGACCCTCCTTACACATTGAGATTTCAGAAAGTGGTAGAAAAACCATACCAAAGGCTGCATACACCTTTAGTATGGAGCAAAAACGAGCAGTATGCGAATGGGTCAAAACTCTGAAGCTTTCGGATGGCTATGCATCCAACTTGGGACGATGTGTTGATATGAAAAACTACACACTGGTGGGAATGAAAAGTCATGATTGTCATGTTTTCATGGAGAGGCTATTGCCAATAGTATGTGCTAGTTTACCTACCCCAATATATGATGCTATTACAGAGATGTCATTTTTTTTCGAGATCTCTGTGCTCCTACTTTACATCTTGATAGCCTCAACGTGATGGAGCAAAACATTCCTGTTATTTTGTGTACTCTTGAAAAGATATTTCCTCCAAGTTTTTTTAATGTCATGGAACATCTACCTATTCACTTAGTGTATGAAGCCATAGTTGGTGGACCTGTACAATATAGGTGGATGTATCCATTTGAGAGGTTTTTATACACCTTGAAGCGAAAGGTAAAAAATAAGGCTCGTGTTAAAGGCTCTATCTGTGAAGCTTACATACTTGAAGAGACTTTAACATTTTGCTCTTATTATTTTGATACACATGTTCAATCAAGAGCTAGGAGAGTTCCTCGAAATGACGATGGTGGGGTGAGTGATGTTCATCCTCCTGTGTCTATTTTCAACTATTCTGGTCAACCTCATGGAAGAATAACTCGAAACACACGTTTTCTTACTGAGGATGAGCGAAATGCAATCACATTGTATATTCTTCTCAATGCTCCTGAAGTCAAGCCTTTCCTTAAGTATGAATCTCTCCTATATTGATTTAATGCAACTGCTGGTTCAACTTTTCCTAACATTCATTTGTTTTTCTAATGTAGCTTGTATGAAGAGAGATTATTTTCAATGAATTCTAGTCTATCAAGTGAGGATATGGATAAGTATATTGCAGCAGAATTCCCTCAATGGTTCAACACTTACATAAGTTATGTAAGTTATTGATAAGTTGAATAGGTTTTTCATTCTCACTATCAAATGAATAACAATCTTTTCTCTTACTTGAATAGGTTTTAAACCTTGAAAATAGGATAACAAATAAGCTGTTGATTTCTTTTGCTTGGGGTCCTTTGAGGCGTGCACAAACATTTCATCAATGGTCAGTGAATGGTTATAAGTTTCACACTTCTACTTGGGCAAAAGGGAGGAAAACCAATAATAGCGGTGTGAGTGTTAAAGGAACTGGTCATAGCGGAGTCGAATATGCTTATTATGGTCTATTAAAGGAGATCATAGAATTAGATTTTATCGGTGACCCAAATAGGCACTTGGTGGTCTTCAATTGTAAGTGGTATGATCCAACAAATCGAGGGACTCGACTTTGTCCAAAACATAATATTGTGGAGGTTCATTCAAAAAGAACATATAAGGGGAATGATACTTTTGTCTTTGCCCAACAAGCTGAACAAGTGTATTTCACTGAATATCCAAAAGCAACCCCTAATAAAAAGGATTGGCTTGTTGTGATAAGGACAAGAGCAAGAAACCGAATTGATGCCCCAGGTTATGGTAAGGAAGATGAGCCATTCCAAGATGAGGGAAATCATTCTCCTCAGTTGATTGAGTATGATCTACAAGACATTGATGAGCACAACTTACGAGATAACTCAATCCACAGTGAAGAGGTGGATGATGTGCTATTCCAAGATGACATTGAAGAGCATGAAAATTCAAATGAAGACTTAGTGCATACCGACTCATTTGAAATTGAAGACCCTCCAAGTGATTTCTATTTAGCTAGTGATTGATATGATGTTGATCGGTAACTTTATGTCACTAATACTACTTATTTAGAATGAATTGTTTTTTGTATAAATTTATTTTTAATGATTTGTTTATTTGTACAAATTTCTTAATCTTGTGTGGTTTTCTTTGTATTTCAGACTTATGGACAAGAAGAAGGAGAAAGGTAAGAAAGTTATGTGGGATGATCGACCACCGCGACCACAAAAACAATCACAACCAATTTTGTCTATGGTTCCATCCTCTCGACCATCCTCATCCCAACACAATGCTACACTGCCAGGATCACATGTGGCATCAGCTATGACACCATCCAGCCACATCCCATCATCTCCCTGTGATTCTTCATTTGCTGGTGTAGAAGGACATTCACCTTGTGTGATGAGCTCTGATCTAGGATCTTCTGAAGCTCTCACATTTGATCGGGGATCAATATTAGCAGATGGCCGATTAGTTATTAGAAATATTGGTACCGACAAGTATGTCTTCTAATTAATTTTGCTATCACTATTTCTTCATTTTATTTATTTTACTAAACAGGCTATATTTCACAGCTTCTACCATACTAAGAAAGCAACTCGTAAATTGACTCGAATCATCCATAGTAAGTATGAGGGTGGATGGCCAAATTTTTCTAGTGTGCCTAAGGATGTCAGGAAACTATGGTGGGATGAGTTTAAGGTGAGTTAATCCAGTAACCATTGACAAATTATATTTATCCATATTTATCATTGTTTAACTAATGCTTTTTGCTTTTTATTAAGTTACAATGTGCTTGGGATCCCAATCTGGATCTAGTCATTCATGACATATGGAAGAAGAAATGTAGCAACCTCATATGTTCAGGATTAAGAGATGTTCGAATAGGAAAGACAAAAGGAGTATGGTTGCCAGAGCCATCTTTTAATAATTTAAAGAAGCATTGGGGTTCTGATGAGTTTAAAAAAATATCAAATAGGAACAAGTCTAACCGAGCAGTTAATCCTAAAAGATCCAAGCATAGGGGTGGTAGCATTTCACTTGTAGAGTATAAAGATAGAATGGTAAGTCTTGTTTTATATTATTTCATATTGTATGTTATGGTTTAGAATTAGAAGTTTTTCTACATTTTCATAAATGGTTGATGCCTTACATGGTGTTGCTATGTTTGTCTTTATTGCTTTCATAAATTTCTAACTTCGTAGGAAAAAGAGTCTGGTCGGGTAGTTCACTTTGCAGAGGTGTTCAAGAAAGTCAACCATAATGAGAAAAAAGGGGGTTGGATTGCAAAAGAAGCTGAAGATCAATACGTACGTTATTTAAGGTCTATTTTGTATTTAACTATATTGTTTGAAAATATAAACTGTTAAAGAACATTTATATTGCTTACTTTTTGTTAATGCAGAAGCAATATGAGGAGCTTCGTCATAACCAAGAGCCAGGTACAAAATTGGATGACTCTACATTATGGTTACAATCTGTAGGCGGAAAGAATAAGAAGGACCGAGTTTATGGGGTAGGTTCACAAGCCAGTCTCTTAAAGTCTTGTGGACTTGTGACTAATTATGGCGAGATATCACAGCTAAAACAACGCTTGCATGAAGAAAAACAATATTATGAGAAAAGGTTAGCTGAGGTTGAGAAGAAGTTTGAAGATCGGGAACAACTTCTTCAAGCACAATTTGCAGAGACCAGTCAGATGATGAAACAAATCTTGGCTCAATTGAACTCTCAGAATGCTCAAGGTAGCACTTCGACTCAAGCCCCTGATGATGTTGCTAATAGTGATGGTGAGGAGGAGGGGGAGGGTGTGAATAATCAGTATGACAATGATAATGATTCTGATAATGATTCTGATGATGAGGAGGAGGAGGAGGAGGAGGTGTAGCAGCTTATGAAGTTAGTGGATAATTAGATGATGCTTATAATGCTAGTGGATTATTTGACAATGAGAATTTGAAATGTTGAATGTTAGTTTGTAATGTTGTGAATGTTGGATGAAATTAAAATGTTAGTATTGATTTCAATGTTATGATAAGAAGCTGCATGTTGGTGTTGGCTTTTTTTTTCCCTGACAGGTTTAAATGTGAAATTAGGAATTAATATAGATACAAACGGTAGGCCAAAAAAAAAAAGGCTTTTCTCACGGAATAGTCATGAGAGAACTGTTAGGTCCAGCAATCATGTTTTCTCACGGATGCATTCGTGAGAAAAGTGATTATATTCTGTTTTTGTGCATTTTTCTCATGGAAGATTCCGAAAGAATTTTTTCTCGCTAAAAAATCCATGAGAACTTTTCTCGCGGAATGATCCATCAGAAATATTTCTCACTGATCTTTCCATGAGAAATATTCTCAGGATAAATCCCTGAGAAATTTTCTCAGGGATAAATCCATGAGAAAATTTCTCATAGATAAATCCATGGGAAAAATTTCTCATGGAAAATTCCATGAGAAATTATTTCTCACCGAATATTCCGTGAGAAATATTTCTCACAAAATATTCCATGAGAAATTATTTCTCAGGGATATATTCCATGAGAGATTTTTTTTCTCGCGAGCATTATTCTCTAGCTTTTTTTTCCTGAGACGTTCCCTGAGAAACTTTTTTCTCATTGATTTTTTTTGCCTTTTCTCAGGGATTTTGTCCTTGAGAAACTTTCTATTTTGTTGTAGTGACCTCTGCTTGAGCCTCTTTCATTGTCTCCGGGTTTTTGAGCAGTTCAGACATTGCCCACTCCAAAATTGTCACTGTTGTTTCAGTTCCACCAAAAAACAGGTCCTGAAAATGGATTTATGGATGAGTGAAACTCGAATATTCATAAAACACTTAGGAAATTATATTCTTTTTACATATGAAGTATTTAAAGGGAGAATGGAACTGACAAAAATTATAGCTTTGATGCTGTCGTGAGATAAGCAGATTTCCATGTCATTCTCCTTTCGGATCCTGCGAAGAACATCAACTAGATCATCAACATCGCCAGCATCTTGGTTTCTTTTCTTCTTTTCTTCGTGATCTACAATGATGCCCTGCAAAATCCTTTCAACCTCTTTATGCAACTTCTCACACTTAGCTTTCATCCCTGTAATAACGGGAAGGATTTTGAGGGAAGGGAAAAGATCAGCGATTTTGAATCCAGTCCCCAACTCCATTGTACGCTACATAATGGACAAAACGGCTTCTATGTTCAGTGACTTACTACCAATGGTAGCACAAGCGGCAATGGAATTTGCGAGCGGGAAATGCTTTTTATGGAGACTGATCACAGAACCTTCGTGTTCAATTATGTAGTTCATAAGTGATGAAATTTCCTCCTAACTTCCATGGCCCCCGGGGTAAGGATTTGCGGGATTTCTTGAAATTTGATGGCTTCAGTATCAGAAGGAGCAAGCAGAAGAAGGTGAAGAGGATGGAATATGGAATCTGAATTTCCACAGTGGCAAAGGAAATTAATGGTGAAGTGTGGGCTTGGTTACTTAGAAGCAAGTGCTGCTTTTATACTTGGACTTTTTTATCTTTTCTTATGGGACCTAAAATGCATTTTTCCCTTCTTTTATAAAAACTAAGACAAGATAATACATATTGAGAAAATTATTTTTTTAGCCCCCAAACTTTACATCAACTTATAAATCAATCCCTAAACAATATTTTTTTTTTCAAAACGTTCCTTTTGATAGTTCAGGGACTAAAGTTGGAACAGTACAAAAACCTTCCATGAGTGTTTTGGAAAATATATATATATATAGTTTAGGAACTAATTTACAAATTGGTGTGATTTTGGGGACTAAAGATTAATTTTCTCATATTTATGTAATGCTTAGGGATATTTAAATAATTACTCAATTTATAAAACATTTTTAAAAATTTATTTGTCAAATGAATCAAAAACTCACAGTCACAGTAATTAAGTTGTATTTTAGACTGTATTTCATAAAAACAATGTTTGCTTTGCAATGAGCTCATGTGTTAATTTTAACCTATCTGAATGCAATTGAATGTAGTCATTACTAGCTCGTATAAAAAAATTGAAATTTTTTTGGGGAAATGACACTTAAGGACCAAGACTTTAAATTAATCTCATTTTAGGACCACAAAATTTGAAAATACCAAAAAAGGATCATAATTTCAAATTAATTAAAAATGTAAATATAAAATGAGCTAAATGCCTTTATTAAAACGTTTTATATTCAACATCTACTTTTTACTACTCTTTTTCATAAATTTGACACTGAACATGCCAAATTTCACACTGAATATAATAAAGAATTCAACTCTCAGAATTTTACACTCATCTTCTACGTTATACTACTCATATTCCACGATTTGGCACTGAAGACCCTCGATTTTACACTGGATAAGTCTCAGAATTTTATACTCAACTTCCATTTTTTACTACTCAACATCTATTTTTTACTATTCTTTTTCATAAATTTTACATTAAACTTCCTCAATTTTACACTCATATTCCACAATATGTTAATATCTCACATGCATTATTGTTTGAATGGTCAATGGCAAGTACATTTTAGTCCATTCCTTTATTTATTTTGACTCAAGATACGATACTATTCTAGTCGAACCAACAAAAAATTAATGCTTTAAAAATCAAATCAGATGTTAAATCGAAAATATTATCTGGTCACGACTTTTATGGTTCAACGGGTTAGATCAGCAGTCAAACCGGTGACATAATAATTAAATAAAAATAATATTATATATAATAATATATGTAAAAAAAATATCAAATTGTTAAGAAAATAAATTTAAGGAGTTCAAATTCATAACAAGTTAAGAAACTCAAATAATAATAATATATTAAATTATTGAACATAATATTAAAATATTTCAATATGATAACACTATATAATTATAATATTATAAAATGACTATACTCCCTCTATTCCCAATTATCATAAACAAATAACTACTTTATCAATACCAAGAAAAAATAATTTTGGTAATTAAACTTATTAATTGTGCTATAATTTCAATTTTTTTCTAGAATTGCCCATATTAAAAGTTTGGAGTGAGACTAATTAATTATTGGTAATTGTCAATACAACCTTAATTATTCAAAAATATAAAAGGAAAATGATATTAATTATTCTACAAATTTTATCCATGTCTCTTATATTTTAGACAAATGAAGAGTCCCAAAATTCTCTTATAAATGGGGACAGATGGAGTATAATACAATAATTTTTTTCATTTTTATAATTAGTAACTTTAAAATAGAAAGTAAAATCGTATTTTTACTCTTTAATAATTTTTATAATTAATAATTTTGACAAAAAAATTAAATTTAGGTTAAATTTTACACAATTTAAATAACTGTCTAATTCTTTGAAACGCCCCAGTTCCTGGCTCAATTTCGATTCCCAGCTCAAAAGCTGGTTCAATGGTCAAACCCCCAAAACAATCTAAAGCTTAAAAACAAGTCATTCTTATCTCCGAGTAACAGTCTAACAGTTCGATCCGATCCGATCCAATTTTCAAAACACTACAAAAAATCATTGAAGAAAAATGCACCCTATAATCAAGAGGGAAGATAGCGTTATGCAAGATAATATATTTCTATCCATTATTCATAATTTTGAACACTCTTTCATCTTCTCTTTAAAGGAAATTACTTAAATAGTCAACAAAACTACAGTGAGTTGCTTCATATTCATTTGTCTTTATAGAATGAAAATGTATCATTTAAATGGTGTCAATTTTTGTGATATAAATTTAACAAGATACCGATTTCTAGCGTAAGTGATCTTAATATTTCTTTCCATCATTTTGACCATCGATTTTCCAATTTAGAAGTTAGTATTCAAACTTTTTTTATATTAATCAAATTGAATAATGTATGCACCTGATGTATAATAGCGTTAGTTTGCGGGCATCTCTTTGGTTGTCAATGAGACTGAGTACGTGTTGATATAGGTAGGTGATCTTGTTTGTGAAATGACAGAAAAAAAATAAAAAAATGGAATTTATAATCTTATATTTAAAATTTATTTCTAAGATATTATATTCATTGCTTATACGATTGGGTGGTTCAATCGATGAACAGTTAATTGAACTCTTACATGATCTAACATGTTTTTATAAGTTTAGAATGAACTAAAAATGTAAAACTTTTTATATTATATTAAATCATATTGTGATCAACTAGATGGGCTCCTAGTAGTTTACTGATATTAAATGGAAAATAAAATGAAAGTGTTAATTAAATGTCACTAACTCATGTTATTAACATTTTTAACTTATGTTTAAATATGAAATTTATTTAAACAAATTGCTTTCAAGATTAATTGCCAACAGCCTAATTGATAACACAAAAAAAAAACTCATAAATAGATTTAATGAATTTAATTTAAAATCTTAAATGGAAAAATACATGAATGAGATATGTCCTTTCCCATTAAACCACAAACGGGGACACCATACATTATTATTAAGATTATTTAAAAGAACTGTTGGAGGCTGGAGCAACATGTAGAAGCTATACGAATTTTTGAACTATAATCCTTGTATATATATTCAATATTCAGTAACTACTGCACTAATAACTCAGTCAGATGACTGCCCTACATTACATTGCATACTGAAACTTCATTCACCACTAGAGATATGCAGAACTGCACTCTTCCTTTAGGTAGCAGTAATGAAGTTATGCTGTGGACAGCAACATTTAACACAATTTTGTCTTTTGATCTTAATGAAACTGAGATATATATATTCCAAATATATGTCTTTCCCATTAGACCACAAACGGGGACACAACTAATTAAAAATTACATAATTAAGATTATTTAAAAGAACTGTTGGAGGCTGGAGCAACATGTAGAAGCTATATGACTCTCTCGAAAAGGACTTTGTTAATGTGAGAGTTGATAGTGGTTGGATCACAGTGGGCTGCATAGTAAAAGGCCTTTGTCACTGTGAGGAACGTCTTCTTCATGTTGAAATCAATGCCATTTGAAGACAGCACCAACTGCACCAACTCTTGCATCTTCAAGGCTATTTCTGGGTTTGAGATGCCACTTTTGTTCTTTAGGAGAGGAGTTAGTTGATGGCAGAGTTGATTAGAGAGTTGGAGGAGTCTCTGGTAATGAGGATTGAGTTCTAAATCTTGGGAAATTTCATAGCCACCATTCAAATTTATCATTTTCACCAACACCTCCGCTTCTCCTTCCCATTCATCTCCTTCACTTTGTGGCCCCAATAGCCAGTTTTTCCACTGTAGTCATGCATTGAAACCCATGTCAAATTATTGGAGATGGTTTTAATTTGGGAATAATGCAAGATTCTTAAATATAGTTTTGTGAAATGTGAGACACACTCACTATATTTTGAAGAACGTTGAAACTAGCAGTAGGTGAGCTCTGGGAGAAATGACGCAAAGTTTCTAATAAGATCCCCAAAAGTCCCTCCCTGTTCTTGCTTTTGTTCAACCTTCTGCAACGTATACACAAGTACATAAATCGTTAACCAATAACACACATATAAATACACATTAACGAGATATCTAGGAGGTTATATGATCAGGGTTGAGTTAAAATTTTTACCGTCCATTTATGAAGGTACTATGGTAACCGAATTCGGGCACAAGAGCTTTCCTTTGATGTTGGTCGTAATAATTGGATCTAATAGCCTCAATTAAGGCACAAGTTTTAACCCATGCAAGTCGTTCTTTGGATCTCTCGGGTTCAAATATGCTAGCTGCTGCTAGAAAATAATGCAAAAGAAGCCTTTCCCTGTTAAGTTCTAACTCTTCTAGTCCACACTCGGAGTACCATCTATAGAGATGCATTCATGAAATAAGATTAGTATCTGTACCACATTCTGAGATATATGAACCAACATAAGTCACTAGACAAGTGATAAGATTTGTTTTTTTTCTCCTTTTTTTTTCTTACTGTTGAATCTCTCTCCATTCTGTACGATGCAACTCTTGACACATGTTGTAGTCTAATTTCCCAAGTTCAAGGTTGGTGTTGTTGTTCACCCTACGCAACCTGTGAGAAAGAGCATTAGAAACTTGCCTTCCAATCTCAAAATGGTGCCAATTAATGATATATCTATACACATGTTGTGTGTGTGTGTATATTTATACACACACACACACACACACATTTATGGAAAAAAAAATTACCTGTAACACGTTTTGCAAATCCAGACGTCATGTGCACCACCATATTGTTCTAAGTAAAATTTTGTCTCTATTCGAGGCAGACTCGCATACCATGGAAAATCTAGTGCATATCCCACCTGTCATTTTTATTTACTTTCTCAATAAAATTCCAAATATTTCTTTTCTTTTTCTTTTTTATAATACAACTACAAATAGTAATTACTCATGTATATATGGATAATTTTGTTCACTAAATCTTGATTATTTAACTATATTTACCTCACCAGGTAAGTCCTTGAGTATAACCCATTTATCTAAAATCTGATTAGCAGCTAGCTTCCGAGTTAATAAATTGGAGGTGCAGTGCTTGGCATCTTCAAGAATCTTTTCTCCTGGGAATTGAAGCTGATAAGCTCTGTACAAATTGAACATATCCGTCGTTCCCTGATCTGACTGCCCAGGGTACCCGAAAAACTTGCCATCTTTTTCAAAACTTTTGAACACATCTGTCCCGACGAAATCAATAAAACTTTTCTCTCAAATTGAGCTCATCATGTCGCGTTACAATATATATCATAAAAATTTATAATAGTAATTAATTCATTATTAATTAATTTGGCAAGCTAAGTCAACTTACTGGCTGAAACTTCATAGCCGTTCGATCTTAGAAGTCTGAATCCCATACATGTATCGTCAAGGTCTGCCAAGTTTGCGTATCTTGTCCACCCGATCCCTTTCTCATTCCAATTCCTAAAATTTTGACATCAATGTACTGTTGCTTCAAAATCTATTATCAGTATTTGAAAATATATCTATCGAATCATACATAATATTAAAAAAAAATTGAGAACTAGTATGAAATTAATCTCTCGAAGATTTTATGACTTTTATTAGTTGAAAGTTATTTACCATTATTTTAATCAGTGCAAATAACATCTCAATTGATTTCTGATCCAAAAGAAGCTTATTATAGATTACGAGACTTCGTAATGGAAAGCAAGGCTCAGTATGTGTTGAAAAGAAGAGGAAGTTACCTGTGAACATAATTCATGATCTCTTGTATCTTTGGTTGAAAATATCTTGAAATTCCTAACCGCTCCAGTCGATCAACAACCCACAATTGTTCGAACAAGTCAAAGGGATAAAATTCCGGAACTGAAATTTCAGATATAAAACGTAAGTAATTTATTTTTTTAATCCACAGGACTTTTTCTGATCATAAAAAATATGCACATGATACAGATTTGATGGCGAAAAAATAAAACACTTTGTAAATTAAACTTGAAATACCTCCACCATTGAAGTTCTGGACCACATTTTTTAAGTAATTGAGGCAATTTTGATCCTTGGTATGCATGAAGGCAAAGGCAGTGGAAGATGGGCACAAGAAAGACCCATCTTGGCACTGTAGTTTTAGAAGCTTTTCCCATTGCGCCTCTGGAACTGATTCCAAGCTGAACAGCAATGACGTGGGCACACTATGCATCACATCCATCGGGATTCTACAAAATAATAATTAAATATTAGACATATACAGAATCAGATAGAAAATTTTGTCATTATATCTCTTTATTCAATCAATGGTATTATATATAGTGTTGGCTATTGAGCATTGGAATAACACGAAGCATGCAAATGCAATTATAAAGAGGTGACGTCGTTTTTCTATATTAATTAGAAAGAACTTTTTAATGCTAATTTGGCAATATAATGAGAACCACGGATATATATATATATCTATATATATATATATATAGTTTTTGACCAATATATGTTACAGATACCTTCTGAGCTTCTCATCTCTCCTTGCAAATATTCCTTTCAGGGCGGGGGAGTCATGAGGCACATCGATGTCTGAAGATTTTGCGAATTGGAGAAGTGATGGAAGAAGAACTTCAAACCCACATGGCATGTGATCTGTGTCCTCCGTTTCCAGTTTGTCTATATTCTCTTTCAAGAATTTGAGCCCTATAATATGTTTATATATATAGATTCGATCTCCGTAAATGAAAATGTTTTATATTCATGCATGCAATCAAAATCCGAATATGGAGTTACCTTTTTCTGCGATTTCTGGATGAACATTCCAGCGTCGTAAAGCAATAACACAAGCCAGAGTGGAAAGCAGCCTATCATAAACCAGAAAGAATTGAGCATCACCCCATGAACCATCTGAAAGCTGATTGCGGATTATCCATTGAAGGCAAGAAGGGAACTCAGGGGAACCATCTCCATTAACGTTTTCTACCAGAGCTACCCATGCTGTGTTATAAGCTGACACTGATATGATCTTCTCTCCTTCTTCACATTCCAACATCAACCTGATGGCCTCCACTCTCTCTCTGATCTCATCGTTTGCTACGTACACCTTTAACAAAGCACAAACCTCATATAAGAATATGATACAGAAAATGAAAAGGAAAAAGGAAAGAGAAAACGTTTCAAATGAACCACCTCCAAAGCTTCTTTACGTTCTTCCTCCAAAGCACCGCCTTTCTTCTCTATGGAAATTACTGCAGTTTTGCCAAAACAACATAATTTCTTTCAGAAATTGTATTAAAAAATATTATTACTGGCAGTTCACAATAATTAATGAGCCAAGACGAAGTTGTTTCCACCATCAGTTTTTGGCTGGGATATGCTGCTGCATTGTGGACGAAAGTCCACTCTAGCCTTCAATGGGTAAACGCCTATCAAGCATGACAGCATGAGCAATATTAAACTTCTATTGAAAGGGAAAATGAAAATGTAACTGTACATACATGCATAGAAAAATAGTTAGGGTTTTCTGGGTGACAAGCTTAGATTACCATGAAAGCTCTTGTTAGAGCAATGATGGATGGGAAAGCCATTAATGGAGGAAGAAAATAACACCTGGCGAGTTGAAGAAGGAAGAGAGGGAAGAGATTGATTGAGGTAATAATGCTGATGCATGGAGTAGTGACAATACATTGCTTGCTTCTTCTTTGGATGTTGTTCTTGTTGAATATGGCTTCGGAGATTCCGATGTTGCATTATTTATAGGCACCGGAGAGAGGGAAGCAAACGGTAAGAATATGTATAAGGGTTATTTTGATTTTCTATGAGAATACTAGTCAATAACGGCATGCTTTTTAGTCCAACTCTTCAATGTAATTATAATATTTATGATGATTTACAATAAATGTTGTCTTATAGGTCTTTTAGTGTAGGTTTTGTTTTTCTCCTATGTACTCCCTCGGGCTCTAGTTATATGGAAAATTTTTTATGTTGACTGATTCGAACTTAGGATGCAGTTATTGGTGCTGATTTTTTCCAGATGCAAGCATCATGAATTATATATAATTATATTTGTTATCTCATTCCCTAGATCCCAGGCAAAGAGATTAATTTATTTCCACCATGTATGATTTGAAATTTTTCTCTCTTGTTTTTCAACAGATCTGAATCATTTATAGTTTAATGCGAACGGTTCAAATTTTATTGAGATTTTAATCTTTTGAGAAAAATAATATAATATAAAATGAAATAATTTTAATTTCAAATTTAAGAAACAATAATTAAAACTAAAAACGATAAACATAAATAATTTAAATTTGTTGAAAAATATAAATATTGACTCACGTTAAAGTTATTTTTCTGTATCCCAACTCATTAATTATACATATGAAGTGATTCAATATTACTTTTATATATCATTGGAAAAGTCATTTCTAATGTTTGAATGTTCAAAGGCATTCCATTCCATTAGTTAGTAATAGGATACATATTCTCCTCTTTTGACTTGAAGCCTGAAGGACACCATTTTTCCAATATACACTTTTCTTTGCGGAAAAACTTGTATCAAAATAACGTGGCACAAAAACAAACAAACAATGCTACAATGAATTCACGCTTGTTCATGGAAAAATGAACCCAAAGTCACTCTGGAAGACTTTTATATATGATAGAAAAGTAAAAGGGTTTAAATGAATCTTCCACGTGTATCACTATATATCTCATCCGAAAATATGATGCGGATGGCACAAAAATGAAGAAAAAGAAAAAAAATTAATTTTCATGATAGAAGCCAATTTTGGAGTAATCGCCACCAAAATTTTAAAAAAAATTTTAAAAAACCAAATAAAAAGGAAAAAAATGATTTGCGAATTAAAGTTAGATTCAAGAGGGGAATGTGTTAGATACCCTTACAACACTCATTTCTAAGAACGATTACCTTAAGTTGATTATGCATTTTTTATGGCTTTTAAAAATTATTTTGATTACCTTTTAATCATTCACATACAAAAATAAATATAAAAATAAAACAAAATGTAAAAATGAAAATAAAAAATAAAAATATGAGAAGTTGAGAAAAATAAAATAAGAGAAAAATATTATTTATTCACAAGAGTGGACTTAACCTAGGATAAGAGCCTAGGACCTACCTACCTGTAATAGGAATCAAAACTCACATAGTTCGGGTTAGAAATACGTGTCGATAAATTAGTATTTATTTATTTATTTATTTTAGTTTTTGTGGCAAGAGGCAGTTTATTGAAAATAACTTATCATTTTGTAAATAAAACAATTTTCTAAAATTTGGATTAGCGTGTTTTAATTTATAAAAGATAATTTAATTCAACTTACTTACTCTTGTTTTATTTAATTCTCAAATATTTTATTTCTTATTTTATCAAAAGTACTTTTTTTCATATTTTTCCATAGAATTTATTTTCTTATTTTAAAAAAATTAATTTGTAATTGATATACCCGCAGAGGATCATCATCTCATACGGTGATTTCCTAAGTATAATCGAAAATCCCAAAATCCCCCACAGATAAAGTAGTTTTCCTAGAATAAAATATATTATTATGTTTAGCTACATTTTTTGAAGGTTTATATATATATAAATATATAAACATTTTCGTTAATCTAATAGCATCTATTTTTTTTTAGTTTTCTTAAAAGACTTTATATGTTTATTATAATTATTATTTTTAAAAAAACAATATATTCTTAATATATTTGTAGAGAGCTATAATCACATGTAATAGATTGATTTCCGAAATACCTACAAAGATTCCAAAATCTCCCTCCGATAAAGAAGTTTTCTTAGAATAAAATATATTATTATAATTTGTTATATTTTTGGAAGATTATATATATATAAATTTTCATTAATCTAATAGTATCTATTTTTTAACAAAAAGTTTTTTTAAAAGACTTTATATGTTCATTATAATTATTATTTTTTAAAAAAATTCATATATTCTTAATATATCTACAGAGAGCCATACGATAAAGATTCCAAAATCTCCCACAAATAAAGAAGTTTTCTTAAAGTAAAATATATTATTATGCTTAGCTATATTTTTGGAAAAAAAGATCTTCATTCATCTAAAATTTTCTATTTTTTATTTTTATATATAGATATATACATATTTATTAATTTTAAAAAACTAATATGTCTATTATTATATATATATATACATTTGATAGAAAAGTGATTTACATTCGCAGATAATTATCATCTCACATGGTAGGTTGACTCCTTAAATATCTGTGAAGATTCTAAAATCTCCCAAAGATAAACAAGAAATTTGTTTTTGGGCAATAATCTTTATTGTGTGGATTTTTAACAAGGTAGCTATATTTCAGCCTCCATAACCTCCATAAGACCTAACGCAACATTCCATGATCAGCAAGGAAATCTTATCCCATGCCTTCCTTTCAAAAGTCATTATCGTACAGACATTTTTTTAATATAATCAAACACACATAATAACTAAAGGAATCAGCCAAACAAAACCGAAATCTTCGAGCAATAATCTTTTTGTTTGTCGTTAACAAGGTAGCCATATTTCACATTCGGCTTTGGTTAAAGAATTGCTAAATTCAGATCCTCTCACTCCCATTTCCTCATTTACCCAACAATGAATCAACAACGTAAATCACCATATCAGACACACAACAACATACATTAGTAGCTTTGAGACGAGTATAATTGGAAACTTCATGCTTAGGGACCAAAATCATCATATCTATAAATTTCAAAATAGAGGTTCTTCTAATGACTAGGAAATAGTGAAAATAGGCTTCAGGCACTCGAAACAAGACACACCTTAAATAGAGAATATAAACAAGTAGGCAAGAACAGCACAGCCCTAAAATCTATTAAGTCCCGTATAAGGGACGAAAAGTAAAATTCCCAGATTAGTTAAAGTTACCTTAAAACTAACTAAAGAAATAAGTATCCATTAACACAGAAACAGTCACACGATCTATGATTCCATGACTAGATTCAGCAGACAAGAAGGTGTTTGACCAGACTGAAATCTCTATTGTGCAATTCCTGTTCACGCGATGTCTTCCCCTCTGTTGAATCTTCGCCCGCCTGCAGAATGCCTTCCTCTTTACTTCCTTCTCATATCCTCTCCCACTCACTGTTCCTCTCCAACTTGTCCCCTCCTGATCTTTTTCAGATATTTGTAGACTAGAATAATATACCTTGCGTCGATTAGCCCGTCAGGATCGATCGGTCAAAACGCACCTTCTATTTTTGAGTTATAAACCAAAGCCTTGATTTGTGAATCCCTCGTCCCTTTCTTCATTCTCATGTCTCGGATCCTCTGTGACACTGCTCCTCTTTTATCCCACCATACTCTGTTATTGGCTGCAACCGATGCGAGGAAAATGACCAGAGGGATGCGTCAGTCATTGAGATAGATGCCTTTCTCGCTTTGATGCTCCAGACAGCAACGAGAGAGAGGGCTGACATAAGATGTCAACCCATAGCTTCACATAATTTGCATTCTATCGTATTGCTTTGCTCTGCTCATCCTGCATCCTAGCGTGAAAAAGGAAATTGGGAATGGTCATACGCAGGTTGTTCAGCGTTTTAACCTTCTCTCTCTCTTTTAATTATTATACACACATAGTTTATATTTCTCGAATTAAGGAAAAAGTTTGATTTTTAATTATTTTTAATTATTTTTTTTATAATTACATTTTTTTTATTTTTATCATTATATTTATTTATTTATTTTACTATCCCTTAAAGAGAGGAGAGCGGGATTTATTTAGAACCAAAACAAAATTATTGATTTTGTGATTATCCTAAACTAAAGAAGAGTGACTTTCTCAAATTGATTATTTCGATTAGGATAATAACTATTGATTTTTTTTTGTAATTTTTTTATTTTAATTTCATGAAGTAAGAAGGAGGGGTAAATACTAATAGCATTATTTTTTTTATAATTTTGAAAATCCCAAAAGAAAAGGGGACTCGATTTGGAGAATAATTTTTTTGGATTTTTTTTAATTTCAAAAAATTTGTATTTAAATTAAAAGAAAATTTGCATCTTTTTTTTTAATTTTTTTTTTACAAATACTAAGATAAAATACAGTGTTGACAATTTGAAAATCTCAAAAGAAAAGGGAATTGAATTTAGAGAATGATTTTTTGAATTTTTCTCTAATTTTAAAAAATTTGCATTCAAATTAAAAGGAAATTTGTATCTTTTTCTAATTTTTTATAAATATCTAAACAAAATATGATGTTCCTACTATCAAAAAGGCTAGGGGTTAGGGAAAACAAAACAATATTTATAGTAATTTTGATTTTTAATATCTCACGTGCTTTATGTTTTAAAGTTAACTACTTCCTCGCTACTTTCGTTAGTCTAGTTCTAAAATTTTTTTATAATCTTATATATAAGTCATATTTTATAGGTTTTTAAAATATTAATTACTTTCTCTTAAAATTATTTTATTTAATTATTAAGATGAAAATTATATTATTTTTAAAATAATTTTAATGATGTAATAATTTTTTTTTATTTTATTGAGATAATTGAAAGTGATTTATATTAAAAATAAGAGTGAATACCATATTAATCCATTCCTTTAGTTAGTAATGTATTCTTCTATTTTTAAATTAGTGCATATTTGAACACATAGGATAATCACTTATACGATTTCATAAGTAATTATATGTTGAAATTTTCAAATACAAGCTCCTTTTCAATAAGAACATCTCAAATAATTTATTTTGCTTATAATAATTATTTATTATCTCATAATTACTTTTTTTTTTTTTATTATTCACTTAATAATCAATTAAATTATTAAAATTTAAATACTTTTTTTTTTCAAAATTACTTGTAAGATTAAAATATTTAAATATAAATCACTCTTAATATAATCACTAATTCTTATAATATATTATAAATAAATAATTATTCTTATAATCATTACTAGATAATTTAATCCAAAATCACAGTTAATAAATAGAACAATATGCATGAACATTCATTATAGTACAAATTAAAGACATGATTTTCCAAAAACAACCAAATACTTTTACGCCTACGGCCCCGTCTAGGACGGCTCTCATTAATATGCCTCGATAACCATTCCGTCGGATTTGTTTTGGTATTTCTCAGTCTCACTGACTTCCACACCTAATCTTTTTTTTTTTAGTTTTTTCCTGCTTTTGGGTAGCACATGAGGCTAAGAGCCTAAATGAACAATCTCTTTTCTTTATTTTTTCTAAATAAAAGAAGTCCCATGCCTATCAGCTAGACAAATCAACCTAACTGTCTCCAAACATGAGTACCAAAATCCCGAGCCAGTGCTAGCCATACATCTCGAGCTACTTTACAATCCATTTATTACTGCATTTTATTGCTAATTATTATTACATTTTATTTATTATTTTAGATTATTATTTTAAATATTTTAATTTATTTATTATTTTACATTATCAATAAAAAATTAATTATCCTTTTTTACTATTTTACCTTTATTAAAAATAATGATAGATAGAATACAATTCATCTCTTAACATTTAATTCAAAAATCTTTTATTTTAGTAAAATATCATAAAATTTTACTATAATCTAGATTATTTAATAATTTTATTGATTTATGTGAAAATTTTTAAAATGATATATAAAATGAAACAAAAGGAGTAATAATTAGTACTTTTTCTTATTCATATTATAAGATATTTTATATCAATTACACGTATATTAAGAAAATTATTTTTTTAATTAAAATTAATGCATAATATACCTATATTTCCTATTTTATCCTTATTAAATACTCCACTTTATTATCATTGTAGAGTTATAAATGATGAGAGAGAGCATTAAAGATAGAGGTAAAATGAGAAGAAAAATAACTAATACCCTATATTTTAGATAAAAAATTTATCATACAAAATGTCTTATAATATGGATTGGAATAATAAACTAGTCAGTTAACTCATGACAAAGGAAATTAATAGTCTTAAGTGTAAGTCCTCCTTTATACTAAACGCACATGTTCTTTCTTCATTAATATTATAATATAATACTAATTAACGTCAATTTTCAATTTTTTTCATCAAAGTTATTTTTTAAAAAACTAAGATAAGATTCAATTAATTAATCATTATAGACGTTACATAAACTAAATAGCGTATCAAGTTTATATCTATTAAATTCATATTTTATAAATAGTGTTACCTATTTTTTCTTCTTATTTTTAATTATATAAGAAGCTTCCACTTTGTAAATTATCGTGTCGTGACATAATAACACATGGAATCTCACTGTTATTAATTATTAAAAGAATTGGTAGAGTTGAACTTTCTAACATGTTCTGGTAAAAAAAAAAAAGAGCTTCTGATATGTTTAACTAGATTTGTTAAACCCTTAGCCCATTTACCGGTGTGGGCTGTGTTAAACTGCTCAAAAAGCTCCGGTTGGCCCATTTATCTCAATTTGTATGATTTCAATATTATACATATTGATTCAGTCCACTTAATTAGTGGCCCAATCCAGATAGCTTAGCTCTCTGTTTATCAATCCTAATAATTTCAGTTGTTTGATGAGATCTTAGTTAGCTCACCGGCTGTTACGTACCATTTCCAATTTATTATTCCTAGTTCTTCTAATTGAGCTATTTTTTATCCCTCATTTTGATAAGAGAAAATAGAAGAATAGAAAAATTAAAAGAAAATAAAAAAGTACCTAAACACAGATATGTTTAGATTTCCTCTTTTTGCCCCATTTAAATAAAGTCTAGGATTCATTTGGGTCAAAGGATTTTTAAGGAAATGAATGGAAACATTTTTGTATCATACTTTTTTTTCAAATCAAATAAGGATGGAAAACGTTTTCTTTTTCTTCCTTTGGTTTAGTTTAAAAAAAATAAAATAGAAAAAAAATTTCTTTTTTCTCCCTACTTTCCTCTGTATCCCCAATATGAGGGGTTAGAGTCTAGCGTAGCCACCACTGATGATAGGCCACAGTAGGACCCTCTTGATCCGTGACATCCCGCAATGGTGTTGCGAACAAAATATTTTCAATTGACCTGTATGCTTTTCTATAAACAATATAAAAAAATATCAAATATATATATTTTTATGATCAATATCAAATAATTAATTGTTAAGGATAGAATAATATTAAATGTAAAATTATCAATGCTAAATGAATAATATTAAAATAAAAATTTGAAAAATATATTCAATAGAATTTTTTTCATAACATAAATCAATATCAAGTAAAAAAAAATCAATATTCTTCTTACAAAGCGTTTTCATTAATTGCTGCCTTTAGAAAAAATTGACGGTGTATTTTTTTTCATTAGATGACAAGAATAATTCATTCAAAATAAAATAAATGTTCAATATTATATGAGAGAAAAACATTCAATATTTTTCATGTTACGTTAATTAGCATAGCAGACATATTATATTGTTGCCCATCACTTATATATGAACTTTTGAAATTAGTTGCCACATCGTTACTTTTTATTGCATGGGCACTGAAATAATGCTTAAGACTATTATATAATGCCTAAAATTATGGGCTCAATCTGTGCATAATTTCACTTTTATATTTAAATTATGTGATTCCACAATATTATATTTATGTTGAGTCTAACTTAACATAAATTTTATAAAATATTTTATATTTTATATTGATATACATTTTTTTCGGTAAAATAAAAGTTTAGGTGTGTTATGTAGGACTCACTAAAGTCAAAACATGTCTCAAGATGCATTTATAAATGTTAATAGTGATTGATTAGGATATTTTGGCATTAAATATGCCTCTTTTTCTCTTTGAAGAAAGTGTGCTTGGAAATGGTTCCTTGTTCTCTTTCATGATTGGGCTTATAATGGACCAATTTTAACATGTGAAGCTGACTATGGACCGATAAAAGCCCATAGAAGGATTTTTATCAGAAAGTATTTGTTCAGGCCCAATTTTAATATGTTTTTTCAATGTCAATCATATGACTATGTTCACCCGAAAAAAAAAAGCAATTATATGACTATATGCTAAAATGCTTTACAAGCCCAAATAGCATATTTTCACAATTTTCAAATAGTTATCAATATTTGTACAATTAAAACATGATACATTTTTTAATCTAACGTTTCTTATATGAATTCTCTAAATAGAGAAACTTGTAAAACCTATTTTGTGATGAGCAAAAAGGACTGAACAAATCATGAGTACGACATATGGAGTATAATATAACCGCTTAATCATTCATAAATATTGAAAATCTTTACGTCTTTATATTTCATGTAAATTTTTAATAGAAATATTATAAATTTATACTTATATTGGTTTGGTCTATAGTATTTATACCTATATCTATATAATTCATAAAAATATCACCCCTCGATTACTATTCCTTACACTATTCCTAACACTATGCTACTAACAGTTTTCATGCAGTTTCCTGGCCCCACCGTCTATCGACCTCATGCAGCTTATAAATGATCATTTTCCATTTAAAAAAAATTAACTAATTGAGGTACATTAGAGTTTTGCTTCCTTTCTTTTATACTTAAATTAAATTAATGATAAATGAATATACAAAAAGGAGTAAATGCTCCTTTTGATAAGGAGACAATCCAAGTGGGAAGTAATTTTGGCAAGGAGACAATCCGCATGTGGAGTAAATGCTCCTTTTGATATAATTCCTTACATTGTTCCTAACACTATGCTACCGACGACATCTTCATGCAGTTTTCCCCCACTGTCTATATCCATCTCATGCAACATATAAATGATCATTTTCCGTTTCTAAAAAAAATTGGCTAATTGAGATGCATTAGAATTCTACTTCATTTTTTTATACTTAAATTAAATTAATGATGGATGAATATACATCCATATAGTTGACAAATGATAAAAAAAGCTAATGCTCCTTTTGAAAAACACATGGGTTTGTTTTGTCTGGGGTATACATCCATAGATATCATGTGACAGTGTTTTGTGTTACATCTTACATTTTAAAACTTTTTTCATGAAAATTGCTTGATTTTAATATATAAAAATAGTCTTAGAAAACTTGAACCAATTTAAATTTTAAAACTTTCTAAAACTGTTTCTCACAGCTTTTTAGCTCATTATGCAGTATTTTTTCAAAACTCATAATTAAATGTAGAAAAATTATTTCTTAGTGATTCAAATGTCTAAAAATCATGAACATCTTAAATTTCAAGGGAAAAAAAATAAGAAACTGGAAAATAAACTCACAGATTCATACAATTTACAGCATAAATATTACTGTTCATTTTCGCATCCCTGTTTTTGTTTGAAAACTAAACCTTAATTTTGAAAATTCATTTCTCTTAAAATATAGAGCTATCTGGTGCATACTTAGCATGTTTGGAAATATCTACATGTCTACTTTCTAGAAGTATTTATTTTGTGCATTCATTTTACTCCTATTGGCTAGAATACTATTTTAAATGTTCAAGGGTCAGAAACAACTTTCATTGGAGCAGTTTTGACAAAACATACATAACTATCATTATATAGGTCCAAATTGAGTCAAACCAGTGCCAAAAATTTATAACACATGGTTCTATACATCTATAGAAACTACGGAATTTTTGGAGTAGTACATGAATTTACACAAAATCCCCAAATCAAACAATATTTACAATAGAAACAGTTTCCAGCAAATAATTTCTTTTCATCATTCTTCCATGCCTTTGCCCTTTCCCTTGCTATTACTTGGCTCTATGATTGGGAAAACTTGGAGATGAGATGGGGACATCTCAGTAGCAACATTGCATATATAATTACATCATCACATACATTTAAAACATTAGAAGTATTGCATAATTTCATGAAAACACACATAAATACCATGTTGTCTAACAAAACTTTGATGGTATAATTGCTTAGAAAAAGGATATCTCGAGCTTTAGCCTTTATCATAAAACAACCACCAATCATGAAAATAGTCATAACAGCAATATGAATATTTTTATATCATATAAACATTCATATATAAACATCAATTATGCAATAACATAAAACGTAATAATGTGCTATCTTGAAGCTTTAACCTTTGGCTTCATTTTGGTCTTTGCTTCTACTTTGCTTAACAACTTGATATCTTCATTTGAGTTCCTAAATGCATAATGGACTCTAAACTTTGACATTATGCAAACCAAATTCAATATTTAATCTTTTAACCTTTCTTGACTATTTGGCACGCCAAAAACTTGTTGGAAGCATTAATTTCTTAAAAATCCAACCCTAAGGCCAAGATCCTTATTTGGTCGAGACAGACCCCCTCAAGACCCATGATAGAAAAACTCAATCTTTAGTCACTTAAGCATGCATTCTAGGTTTTCTACCATACGATAAACTCATCCACCGCATTAGCTTTAGGAGCCACAAACCTTAGCCTCCTTTTCCCAACTTTGGCTGACGCATCATGGGACCATGGAGGAGAAATAAAAGCTCAAAACTTTAACCAAAGACTTATTTAGATGGGAGAAAAAGAAAGCTAGAAGAGGTTGAGATAGAAACTTTACCTCAAGGCCTTGCTCCCTTGCTCTTCCATCCTCCCTTCCTTCTCCTTCTCTTCCTCTCCCTCTCTTCATTCCAACATTCCCTCTCTCACACCCTCTTTGATGTTTGCAAATGAGCAAGGAAAATAGGAGGGGAAGGGGTCTATTTATAGGGAAAATGGGTAAATGTGAGCCCTTGAATTGCTTCTTGATCTAAGGGCTCAAGTTTTTCCTACAATATTTTATGTTACTTTACAATTTTACCTCAAGATATTTTTTGCTTTGTGAGAGAAATGGGTAAATGCATTTTTTTCTAACTAAGGGGTGAAAAACTTTTACTTTTTACTCTTTTATTTTTATTTTTACCTAGTTCAGTAAATTTTTAAGTAGTTACCTTTTTACCGGACTTTTTATCGTACTTAGTAAATAACCTTTACTAATTCCCCTTCTTACTATGGTAAAAGTATACTAATCTTTAACTCTTACTTGGTCTAGTAATTCTACAACGGGGTCCACTTATCTAACTTTTTACTATTCATCTCCCTCTACATTTACTATTTATGTGGGATCCGTATTTTACCGAACTTGAATTTTTTTCTCTCCGAGCCCACATTTCTAGTATCACTTATACTTTTAGCTTATACTGGAGTATTATAATATTATTTTCTCTTTTTTACGGTAAAATGACTATTTTGCCTTTACCTTTTGGAAAAATGATTGTTTTGCCCCTTTTAGCCCCTTTTTGATATTTTTATAATATTTTGGGCATTAAACATATTTAATTAAATATCCAGGCTTTCCTAATCATCATAAATTAATCCAGAACAATTTAATATCATTCATAAGATCATCTAGTTATAATACACATATATGAAAAATGGGGATGTTACATTTTGTACGCATCTAGGCATAATTATTGCGGCCCTTATTATGCTATGTCAACAAAATTAGCTATATGTGCACGGCGTGTGAATGTTGCTATGGATGGTGGTTTTCTCTTAGCAGTCCACATAGGTGGCATGGTTTGTGACAGCAAGCATCAACGAGATGGTGCATGGTGTTCAATTTTCTTTTAGTTTATACGTGATACACTCGCTTTTCATCGTCTATTAAGCGTGGTTGGAGTGATTCATCATGGGAAAATGTTGATGCTGATGGGTAAAACTCTAGCTAGGAAGGGCCTCTTTACTTACTATACAAGAGGTATGTGTTGTTGTTATTTAGAGGGTTTCTTATGGATACTCAGTGATGGTGATGGCTATCTTTTCCATGGCTTTTGTGTTGTAGCTCCTCAGCGATTGACTCGCATGCGGCGGAGCCTTATTTATATGAAGGTATTACATTCATGGTCCTTGTGGTGTTTGCTTGGTTTTTTTGTAGGATATGAAAGCTTATTTTAATTGCTTGTTTACTATGCATGAACATGGGCACAATCATTTTAACTTTGTCATTTCAATATTTGAGTGTCCACTATGTTTTGTGAAGGCATGCATGATAATGCTATTGCTGAGGATGGTTGTCTTGTGGGAAGAAGAGCCAGTTCCAGAATTATTGATATGCGAAGGATAAGCCAATTTAATCATGAATCCTTTGAGGGTTGTGTTAGCAACAATGAAAATGATGCAGCTACTTTGTATGTTCTTGTAGGATTTAGGTTTTTTTTACCCCAATGCATTGCATTTTTTTGTTTTTATTGTTATTTTTAATGCAAATCAAGTGCTGGCCCTAATTGTTAGGGAAGAGATATACAAATAGGAAGTGTCATTCCTGGATGATTTCAATTAACTTGACAGTGTTCAAAATGTTGTGCAATTTTATTCATTTCATATATATACATATAAATGTGTAAATATATATATGTACAAGAAACACAGTAAGGAACTTACAAAGAATTAATACTGGAGTTTTACTAAGGATGTATACTTTTCCTCTTGCATTTAAATTTTGAATTTAAATTCATTATTATTAAAGAAATTAACTTGGACAACACATACACTATGAAAAAAAAAAGGAATTTTGCAGTAATCATAACCACTAGTATAGATAGGGACAACGGTTAAGTAAACCTTTACTATCACAAGCAACATAAGTAATATAGCAATGGTTACAAAAACCGCTACAAAATTTTGTCAAACTACTTCAAATATAGCCGTGGTTACACAATCTGCTACCAAATATCCGTTGTAATAACGGTTGTATTAACGACATGAAACCTGCTACAACAATTGCTACTAGCTTTTGTAACATTTAAAATTGCAGCAGTTAATAAGCCGCTTTCAAATGAAAAAACTTAAATTTATGCGGTGAAATTTAGGCACATATTAGTGGCAGTTGTAGTGGTGGTTGACTAACCGCCACCATATTTAAAATTGAATTTTGATGACAACTTTTTGTCACAGTTTTCGTAACAGCTCTTAACCTCCACCAACTTGTCCAAAAAAATAAAAAATAAAAATTTTTTAATTACTATTAATATTCAAATAATAAAAATGATTTACCAAAGTTTTCTCCATTTTAACCCAACAAATGATTAAAATTAGCAATCAATTTAATTTTATATTCATTTTGTATTGTACAATTAAATTAATGAAACAAATAAAAAATTAATCATACAAATAAATTATTAATATTCTTAAAAAATGAACAAAAATACAACATTAATTAATATAAATTATGTCATTATATTATCCATAAATACCAAAAATCAAATTAAATTACAATTTCAAATCCTAAAATAAAAAAAAATCTTCAAATCTATCTTATCGCCTTCCTTTTATTACTCTTCAAATATCCTTCATCATCCTTAGATCCTTCTCATCTTTAAATTATTAGCAAAGTTTCCAATAAGAAGAAAAGAAGAAGAGAACAACATAAATGCACAAAAGATTGGAAGATGCAACCCACGCGAACTGAAATGGCGGGGAACGAGGGATTTATAAGGATTTGACATTAATAGCAATTACAACAGTGGTTAATAACCGCTTCTATATTTAGCAATTGTAGCAATTATGACAACGGTTTATAACCGCTGGCAAGATAAATTATTGTGGCGGTAAGCTTCTAGCCACTATCGTAATTGTTGCTAACTTTTAATATACCTATATTTATATAAATTTTGATTATTTTGATTTAATTTTCAATTTGAGTTGTTTAAAAGCAATTATTTTGACAATCATAATTTTTTTATGTTAACTAAGTTATGCCAAATTAAAAAAAAAAATTTCATTTAATGACAAATTCTAAATTTTTTTATTTAAAGACAAATTGTAAATTTTTTTTGTAAGGAAAAATTCAAAATTATAATCAAGTAATTAGAAATTAAAATAGATTTGAAAAATTATACATTGAAATTTGTAAATTAAAATAAAATAACTAAAAAAATAAAAGTGCTAAATAAAATAAAATGTACGAAAAAATATAAAATCTATAAATATCCTTAAAATTTCTTAAAAAACTATTGCCGATGCTCAGACTGGTCCGAGTGCACTTGCTCCTCAGAATCTTACTAGTCCTAATATGCCTAGGGATCTGATGTAGAATGAATCGGATAAAGACTAGGTGCATGACCACTAGAGCATGATTGGAAAGGTGGAATGACAATCGGTGGGATCTGAATAATTGAGGGAGCGCTACTAGGGAAAAGCTGGCCAGCTACCTGCTGGACTACCATAGTAATAGCCTATAATGAAGCAATAGAGGCGGCCTCCTGCACTATTTGAGGCACCTGAGCCTGTAGCTCCTGATACTAGTTCTGCACAGTGTTAAACATCCGATACATCTCATCATATGATGGCATGCCAGGTGGTGGTACAGATACGGATGATCGTGAAGCAGAGAATGACTGTCCACACGCATGCCAAGAGCTGCCTAAAATCTAGGTTGGCATGATGCCCTAACCTAACCCTCGAACTCTCATTGGGTGTTTTGGCACTCTAAAAGCTGCTTGTAGGAGTTGCACTCCATCCTCTACTACCTCAGATATTGATCCCTGTAACTCCATGATCTCCACAATCCGTTACTGAATATTGTTCTATTCAAATGAAAAAGATTTATTAAACTAGGATTATAAAAGTATTTTAAATTTAATAAAATTTATAAATTAAAGTAATTACAATAATGGTCTATACGGCCCTATTATGCATGTAAGTATGAATCCAAATATCCCCCAACGGAAACTCTCCCTACTATTGTTCTTTCTGCAGATATTTTCGGTAAAAATGTAAGAAAATAATAATTTTACAACCATAAAATTTTATAAATTTCAATTTATACCAATTCATGCCTTGTTCATGCGAAGGTCTTGGATCCAGCAGTGTGGACAATAGTCGATCTCACTCTATTCTCTCTATTATTGGCCACCACTGCTAATACATATTATTAACACAAGTTATTAAAAAATGAAATTTGTATGGTTTGATATTATATTAAATTTTAAAATTAATATAAATTAATGTTAATAAATTTGGCTGCACACCTTACGCACTTCCCTCATCCTCAACGTGACAAATCTCTCCCAATTAGTAGCATTTCGAACACACTCTGGCCTCACTGCAATATTGTCCTCCTTTATGGACATGTTACCACTCCTATTTGCCTTGTGGTACAACCTATTTCACGTGTTCTTCCATGACAAACCTATCTTCATCAGTTAATATAACTTGTGCTACTTAGTCACATTAAACTTGGGCTACAATTTTTTTTTAGAAAAGATCATAATATTAATATAACATGAGTTCAAATAGAAAGACAAAACAAATTAAAATATTTTAATTAACTTCAATACTTGAATGACCTCCATGAAACGTGAATTCTTGTGGTCCATTGGGACTTTCTTCCAATCAATATGACATATGTGATGTATATCATCATTTCGGTCCAAGATGGCCAAAAATTGGTTTAGCAGCCCACCTTCTTCACCAACTAGCTGTATGTTGTTCATCTTTTGATTTGACCCCACAACAACTCGTTGGCCCATTAGGAGGTTCCATATGTCTCGCTCCATGATCCTCTGGGCAGTACGCTAGGGAAATGGATATGAAAAAATAGAATTTTTAATATAATTTAAAACATGATAAATTATAATTAAGATAAATATAAAATGTAAAAGTTATGCTCAATCTCAATATTCTACCCCTCTGCTATTGTGTCGGAGTAAGATTAATGTTGCCTTGATCATGGTTGACATCCTCAGCGAGGAAGCCCTCTCATCTTGAAGGGGGGATGTCAAGGAAGAAATCATCCATCAACCCCTTATCATCATGCTCCTAGTTGTAGGTGGGCTGCTGGGAGGTGCTGGGCTACTGGAAGGATGCAAGGTGCTGGGATTTGTAGGACTTCTGGCTATCATTCATCTTCAGAAAATCTGAAATTTAACAAAATAAATTATATTATTAAATTTCAAAGAAAATAGTGAAAAGATGAGAAATAATATTTTAAATAATCATAAAATTAAGAAGGAAATAAAACCTTTCTAGGGTTAAAGTTTCATCTCCTTCAGGAAATATTGATTCTAAGTGATTGGGTTGGATTGGTTCACACTCATAGGTTGTGTCAATTTCACCCCCCATGTCATACAGGTCACGAGGTTTGATGTGCACAACCATGTTCCAATCCTTATTTCACTCATCTTCTACATATTAAACTTGTTGTGCCTCTAACATGAGTATATATGGCTTATCGTCTTCATGTTCATTAGTGTGAATCAATTGAGAGAAATTAACTAACATAATGCCGATGTCATCATTAACAATGCCATCCACAATTGTTGTATTTGCCTATATGCATTTGAACAAAACCATTATGAATCGACCACTATAATTAAATTCAAATATATCCACAAGTTTCCCATAATATGACACACCTCTAAATTGCACATTACCGTTACTATTGCTTACATAACGTCTTGTACCAAATATGCCAAATACCCCACAATTTTGAGTTTGTAACCCTTCATCATGTCCTATTGTGTGGAATTTGAACCCATTGACATTATATGCAGTGAACTCCTAGCACGATTGATTGGCCCTACAGAAAGTAATCTGAATTCAATTGAGTGAGAAGCGGCATGGTCATTCCCTATTCATCTAAAAAACCACTGCACAAACTCTCTATGAACTCTTTTGTCAACCTCTACAGATGATCTACGACTTCACATTTGGTGCTTCACAACACTTCTGAATTTCCTACATGAATGGTACACTTTAAATTTAAAAATACATTCATAAAAAAACTAAACAAATTTTGCTGGCTAATAGTACTCACTGAAGGAATGAATCAACTTGTCTACAGTTTCTTAGCACATGTCGATGAGCTTGCAACTTCTCTTTTGCTGTCAGTGTGAAATATTCATGGCCTCCAACTACTTTTCTAGCTAGAGGGATTAAAGAGTTTGGCATTGAGGGGCCCTCATCATGGTAGTCATTAACACATTGAGGACGATGGAACACAGTCTAAACACCCTCAAAATATCTAGAACAAAATGTCAAGACCTCATCCCTAAATACCCTTCAGTGATTGAACCTTTTGGCCATGCCTTATTTTGAACATACAACTTTAATTTTTCCAAAAATCTATCAACCAATGAGAATAAATCTAAATATTCAGTCAGACAATAATAACAAACTTACTTGTAACCCTTGCTTCTCTAGTAAGATGTATAGTCAAATGAACCATGATTGTGAAGAATGTAACATCCTAACATCCAAAGACCCAAACTAGATATACACATACAAGAGGACCATTGAAAGAGAAAGAGCAAAGGGGCGGCACCGCGGCAATACCATCTAGAGCCATAGTGTGAAAGGCCTTTAGACCAAAATGAGAAAAGAAGCAAAAAGGCCAGACGCCACGGCCTCATATCTGGAGCAGTGACGCCAATGATAGCGATTGCATCAGTAAATTTCTAATGCAGTGGACCAACTTTCGCCACACATAATTTCTTACTCCAACCTTTGATTGACCCAATTTCAAAGCCTGTAAGTCACTCTACACCTCCTTTAACAACGGACATAGACCGCATCTCAAAATTCCTTCTTATGGAGATTGTGGACACCTATGACCAAAATGATCACTTTTGGTAGAGACTTACTCCAACACGTTCCCATTTCCACACCACACATCTTTTAGCCATCCTACCTTTTCCAATAGATCACAAATCACCTAAAACCATTGTCCAAGGAGGTTACATCTTAAGGAAACATGTTTCCTAAGATTTGACTCTCTTGAACCCCAACCAAACTAATGAGTTACGTATCCATTTTCTCCAAACCTTAGCAAATCTTAAGCCCAACTTCATAAATCGCTCTTACACATCAAGACACACATAGGCCACCTATTGCCAGGGGCTTGAATTCACTACGACAACAATGGGCTAAGATTCCCTGACATATCAACCCAGCCACTACAACAATCCTCATAAATGCATTAAGATGATTCATACTACCAAATCATCCAGGCACATAGCAACACATGACTCATCATACATATTTATGCCCAAGACTACCTCATCCAACAATGAGGTTATAAGTATCAAGGATCACACATAAAGGACATAGGCATGAAATTGGTCCCAAGGGAACACATGCACAACATAACATGCATTCCAAATAAGCACATACCATATATGTACTCAGATATCCCACATGCCCTCAAAGGGACTCATTCCCCTTCACATTCTCCTTGCTAGAACTAGGTTTCATTCCTGAAAATGTTTTTCCACGAGGGGTAAGACAAAAGTCCCAGTAATCAAAGAGCAACCTAAACAAACACAAGCAAGGATTTAAACATATTGAGGTACAATATGTTAGTTAATCACATAGCATGACACCGATATGAATACAATGAAATGATTCAAGCGCATATAGATATATACACTATATATGCAAGTAATGCCATAAGCCACATCACCTGAACACAAGGCCTCGTGTGCTATTTATCAAATTTGCATATCACGTGGCATTAAGCTATCGTCACCCAACAATATCATGCTCTCTTAATGTATGACTCGTGACAATGCCCAATGTATGCTAACATGTCATCTTATGTTGTATGTATGTCATCATGCTAGCATATCATTATCATTATACAAGATGTCTCATGGGGATATTCCCATTGACCGATTTCATTCATTATCCTTATCATCATGTAAAATCAAACAGGGTTTGCATGGTATTCATGATTAACGCTCATTGTATTCATCATCACATACATATATACATACACACATTCATTCACATTAGTCATTCTTATCCATGGTCATCATTTTATCATTATCATGCTATCAAGCTTTCATGTTCAATTCGTCATCATTAATTTTGTCATTATTATCATTGCTAAGATCATGTCAATACTATATCTTCACACATAATATTAATAAGTATACACAACGATTATAAGCCAAGACTCACTTGGGCATATATACATATACACATATATAAATACAGATACTCATATAAACATACAAAATTAGCCATATCCATTTCTTATCACAATTTCTTTCTAAAAAGATATAGGGTTTGAGAAAACTTACTAGCCATGACATAAAACATATATCATGATATGAAAAGTTCAAAACTCATTAAGCAAGCAAAGTTACTCCCAAGTTACCTCAAGTTGCTCAACTCGTACTTTACTATGGTAGGCCATAGAGTCTCCATTACATATACACAAGAGAAAAATGCAAATCCAAGTCAAACCAATAGTATTCAATGCCGATAACTCAAACATTCATAAAACCTCAATGGAACCATTAAACTATTCAAGGCCACACAATGCCCATGAGGCCAATTTCCACTATATTACAAGTTAACCACTTACCGTTAACTTTACCACTTCCAAATGACTTCATGAAGTATAAATACATCAACAAAGCAATCACAACCCCACACAATCCACCAAACACATAAATCAAATAAGAACATAGCATTCGGCAAAACTTAACTCAATAACCCAAGCTCATCTTGACATAATCATAAATCTAACACCATACCCATTCATTAATATATTTAAATCAACTCTCAAAACTAACATTGAGTCTATACAATTCAAATTCCATAAAAATTTCCAACACTTGAGGCTAGGATTTGCAGAAACAACAACATAAATATCCAAAATCCATAAGCCAAGGCTTGGAGATACTTCATTAAAGTATTTAAGCATATTCAATCAGTAAAAACTCATCCAAACTTATAAATCACAATCACCTCACAAAATACTCAGAAACAATCAGTGAGGAGGGAGGACAAGATGAAGAAATTACTATACCTTGTAAGATTAAGCCTCCCAGAGCTCAAAAATCACATCCTCTACCTCTAAATACCAAACCCTAGAGGAGCTCTCTCAAAAAATCGTAAACTCCCTTTGTTTTGTTATGCATCTAGGAATATATATTACTAGAATATCCATTTGGAACAATGATCTTCTTTAATGTTCTAAGAAATATTTCCTTATTCTCTTTGGTTAGAGTGAATATCACCGATTGATACTTCCTATTTTCATCCATCCATAGCTCTTGACAAAACCCATTGTCTGTAAATCCTTCATAGCTGATGAATGATCCTTAGATTTTCTAGCTTTATTTAGCAATGTGAAGAGCAGATTATCACAAACATTCTTCTCAATGTGTATAACATCAAAATAGTGATGTAACAAGTTAAAAGTCCAATAAGGAAGATTAAAGAATATACTTTTCTTCTGCCATTGCATTGGGTCACCATCAGTTTGTGTTTGAGGTCTTTTTCTCATTCCTTTACTATTATCATCTTTTCTGAAGACAACATTAGCATTTTCTAACTGCCTCAATATTTCTAAACTGGATAAAATAGCAAGAGGATCTCTTCTCTCCTATTTACCATGAAAGCAATTTCTACACAATTTGAATTTGTGTAAACTATTTAAGAAATGACAATGCCTCATAAAAAACTATTTGCAACTATGGGGAAGATGAAAAGGTTCTGAGTCAAAATTGCATAATGGACAAGTTAATCCGGTGTGAATATTCCATCCAGACAACTTTCCAAGACCTGGAAAATCACTAATAGTCTACATAAGTGATGCACACAAATTAAATGTTTTCCTTTCATGAGAATCATAAATCTTGGCCCAATATTCCACAAGTCCAGCAATTCATGACTTAGTGGTTGCAAATAAACATCAATATCATTGCTCAATGCTATTCTTCCTAGGATTATCATGGGCAACATGAATGAACTCTGTTTCATGCATAACCACAGTGGAAGATTGTAAGGTATCAAGACGACTGGCCAAATACTATAACTTGTACTTAAATTACCAATTAGATTGAAACTGTCAGTTGCCAAAGCTAGATGCACATTTCTTGGATCTATGGTGAAATCTAGATACTGACAATCAAAAGATTTGCATGCTTCAAAGTCTCTTGGATGCCTTAATAGACGATCAATATTCTTTCTCACTATCATACCACCTCATGAGCTCAGCAATCTTTAATGATAGAAAAAATCTCTGCAAACGTGGTTTCAAAGGAAAATACCTCAGAATTTTAACTCCTTTCTTCTTTTGCTTCTTCTTGCCTTTTTTCACCTGCTGCCATCTAGATGTATTGCATTTCTTACAATCTTCTCTGTCAGTATTGTCTCCCTAATACAACATGCAGTCATTTTAGTAAGCATCAATTTTCTCATAATTCAGCCCTAACTTGGTTATTGTCTTCTTTGCCTCATAATATGAAGCTAGAATTTCTATGTAACTAAAAGCATCCCCCAATAATTCTAGTACCATTGATATTTCCTTATTGGTCATCTCACATAAACACTTGATGTGATAAAGTCTCACCAAGAATGATAACTTCGTGTATTTATTACACCCTTGATACAATAGTTTCTCTCCATCATGTATTAATTCATAGAAATACTGGGCTTCCTAATTTATTTGACACATACATAATTGATTTGGACCATCTACTGCTTCAGAAAAGATGTTGTTATCATAAACTCCAAAAGCATCATAAACAACTTCGTTTATCAAATCCTCCCTATCAATTTCCACACCTACTTGTGATTGCCTTGAGAAATTGATAGCACGGTCAATCATCTCGCTAGTTTCCCCATGCATTGACCAAATTGTATAACTGAGTGGAAATGGTTTCACAATTAGATGGTCTCTTACTACTGCTCTCTCGTGATACTTTTTGAAATTACATTTTAGGCAAGGATAGAGAATTTTCCCTCCCTCACCTTCATGGGTCATAGCAAAATCCAAAAACAATTCTAAGCCCTTTAAATATTCTTTACTTGTTCACGGCATGCCTATTCAAGACCTCTCCATTTTCTATGCCATGCAAATTTAATTACATTTTAATGCAAATTAATTATCTCTAAATTAATTATAACAATACTAATTATGAACTATCACAAAACTTTTAGAGAAAATTGATTTAGAGATAATTAATTTGTATTAATTATCTCTAAATTAATTATAAAACCTTGAAATCTAACTACATTTAACTATCACTAATTCTAATTAACAACATCAATCATACAAATTCATCTAAATTTAATAATTACTGATTATAAAAATTTAACTACATTAACATTTTAACTTCCACAAATTAATGCTACATAAACATACTTAATGTACATTAAAATAAATTATAGACACTAATTAATACAAATTAATTAATATTAAATAATTTGTGTTAATTAATGCAAATTAATTTCTACTTAACGTACTCAATTAATGTTAGTTTTGTTTTAATTAATACAAATTAATCAAAATTAATTTTTATTAATTAAAAAATTTAGAGATATTCATTTAGAGATAATTAATACAAATTAATAATTTCTAAATTAATTTTAAAAATTTGAAATCTAACTACATTTAGCTATCATTAATTATAACAATGCTAATTATGAAAATTCCACAATTACTAATTATAAAAATTTATCTATAACATTTAAAATCCAAAAATTAATGCTATGTAAGCATATTTAATGTACATTAAAATAAATTATAAATACTAACCTCAATAGTTACAAAGCAATCTCGTGGCCTGGCTTGCCCTCCCAAATACTACAAAAAAGAAAAAATATACTATTAAATGCATATACATTAAAATAAATTAAAGTTATTATTGTACATTAAAATAAATTACTAAATTCAAATATTTAAATCTAATGTCATAATATTAAATAATAAATTTAAGTTATTAACTTGACCAATATTTGTTGCAAAAATGCTGCAAATCTACCAGCTAGTTGTACAATTTGCACCTGATAAACAAATAGAGAGTATGTGAGAGAGTTTAAATAGAGAGTTTAAAACTAAAATAAATAATTATCTATAAATATATGAATTTATTTCTCTAAATTTAAATGTTAAAATTAAAATATGACCTAAAATATCTTCCACCCAGCCGAAAGAGTGAGAAAGAAAGAGAGAAAACACGAGGGAAACTGAAAAACGGAATGAGGAAATGAGAAAATGAAGGCGGAAGTGTGATTTAAGGTTGAACTAACTGTTGGTAAAGACACTGCAACAATTGCTGCAGTTATAAACCAATGATGTAACTGCTACTAAGTGGAATATTAGTAGTTGTTAATGCTTAACCACCACCATTAGTACTACTAATGGTAACAATAGTAGCAGTTTTTACTTTAACTACCATCCTAACCACTACTAAATATGACTTTAAACTTTCTGCGATACTTTTAGTAGTGGTTGGCACTAACCGACACTATATAGTAGCAGTTAATTTGCCTATAACAATAGTTATTCATTGACTGTTACTATTTAGTAGCAGTTGACTATTAACCGCTACTAAATGCATCTTTTGAAGTGGTTATAAATAACTACTACTAAAGAACTGCCATAGTAACACCTTTTTTTTTAGTGATAAGGCTTAGGTATCGTGTATTGAAGTGGATAGGGGTAGTTAATGTTTAATCCCCTGAAGGGGTTCAAAAATGGAAGGAAAGGATAGGGGTGTAGGATGTAGAAAGCTTATTTTAATTGCTTGGGTTTGCTATGCATGAAGATGGGCACAATCATTTTAGCTTTGTCGTTTCAGTATTTGAATGTCCACTATGTTTTGTGAAAGCATGCATGATAACAATGTTGTGAGGATGATTGTCTAGTGGGAAGAAGAGTCAGTTCCAGAATTATTGCTATACGAAGGATGAGCCAATACAGCTAGAAATCTTTTAAGAGTTGTATTAGCAGCAATGAAAATGTTGGAGCTACTTCGTATACGTTCTTGTAGGATTTAGGTTATTCTTTTTTTTTACCCCAATGCGTTGCATTTTTTTTTGTTTTCATTGTTATTCTTAATGCATATCAAGTGGTGGTCCTAATTGCTAGGGAAGAGATCTATGTTAACCTCTTGAAATTATGCCATTTCATAACATTTTCCTTAAGGTTTATATGCTTTTAGTGAATATTTTGTTAATATTTGATACTGAATTAGGAAAATATGCATTGTGGATATTAAGGCTCTATATTTGTATTTTATTATCAATTGTGCATATTTTAGCCTTACTTTTGGACCATTGGTAGCTCTCATTATTTTGTTCTTTTCATAGGAAATCTTGTTGGAAGTTGATCATATCACAATGTCACTTGGAATGCATGGAAAGATTTTTGAAGATGATGGAGTTAGATTTCTTGGCCATGACTAGTCATGACACAACTTTGGGAAACACAGCAAAAATGTGGACAGAGAGCTCTATCGCAGTGACCCCAAATTTATAGTCATGGCATTAATTCTCAATTAGAAGTAAGAAACTGGGCAAAGAACAATTTGGTCATGACAGTACTATTTCACGTCATGACTTTTGTCGCAAGTTTTACAAAACTATGCGTTTTGGCTTCAGAAAACTCGTGACTCCTAGGTTTTAAACCCTTCTCTTCAACATTTTTGAGCATTCCACAAATTTGGAGACTCAAGAGGACAACCATGAAGGTTTGAAGAGCTAAGGCTTGGCTTGGGATGGAGATTTGGTAATTTCTTTCCTAGTTTCTCCTCTTCCTTTGCTTCCTTTTCACTTGGGTGACTATTAAATTGGTTCATATTGTTGATTTTCTTTGTTAAACTCTCAATATGTAGCTTAACTCTTGTTCTTGGGATTATTGTAGCTTTACTTATGGATTAGTGTATGTTTTTTACTCTCTATTGCTACATAATAGTATTTATGTTTACCCATTTGTGCTCTTCATGCTTCCATGTTGATTGGCCATCAATTTGGATTGATTTGGGAATTTTAATGGAGCCTAGAGATAGGGAAATTAGAATAGACCTTCAATTGGGTTGTGTGAGAACTTCAAACTTGCAAAGTCGGGTAGATGGTTTTGCTTGTAGGATAGAGATATACCTATCGGCTTCACACAGTCAAACTAGGTTTGCTATTAATGTTTCTAATTAATTAATCTTGCAAGAGATTGTGGGTCATTTAATTAGGAAGCCTTTATGACATTGAGAGATGCTTTGATGTAAAATTGAATCCTAAACTAGCACTAAAGACCATTAAATGCAATTAAGGGTAGATAATTCATATACTATGAAATAAGTTTAGTGACAATAATCCTAAGTTGTCTCCCTTGTCTAGAATCACCATTAACTTCTAACCTCAGTGTAGGTTTATTTTATATTTGATTTTGCTCTTTGGTTATTTGTGTTGCTCAAATTAAGCAAAAGTGTAATAATTGATATTTAATCGGGTTTTGGAACCAAATCCTCGTGGGAACGATACTCTATTCATCATTATCTTACTTGTTACGGCTTGTGCGCTTGCGGCAATCTACAAGTAGGAGGTATCATTCCTATTCTATTTCAATTAACTTCAAAGTGTTCGAAATGTTGTGCCACTTTATTCTTTATATATATATATATATATCTAAATTTGTAAATATATTTACTAAGGACATTTACTTTTCCTCTTGCATTTAAATTTTGAACATAAATTCACATATTGTTATTAAAAATGTAACACCCTACCAAAACAAACCTCCATTCTTGATCAATTTCTTCAACTACTAATCAAACACAGCCCAAACACCTCAAATTCACTTCCCCAAGTATTAGAGTAGTGGAAAACACCAAAACTAGGCTGGAGCCGCGGCCTATTACAGTATCACTATGGCCTCAGTACTCTCATATTAGGGGTGAACATGGGCCGGGTCGGGCCGGGTTTGACCCCTGCCCGATGCCCGGCCCGATGTTCTTCGGGCCAATTCCGGGCTAGCCCGATATTATTATTTATATTTTTTAAAAAATAAAAAATAATTATTTAATAATAAAAAATATACTTATTTATACTTAAAAATAGATTTTCTTAAAACATAATCTTAGAAAAAAATAATTTTTTTCAAAATTTATGAATATTTAATCATTATACATTATTTTTACATAAATATTAAGGTAAAAAACTAATTCAAAATTTAAAAAATATTTGAAACATTAAAATCTTAAAATGTTTTTATAATATTTACATAGTAAATGTATTATATTAGATACATGAAGAATAAAAATCCTACAAAATCAATTAAGATATATAAAATAATTGAAAGAAATTAAAAAAATTATATATATCTATATATAGTTCGGGCCGGACCGGGGTTAGGGTGTCTGACCCTAACCCCGGCCCGGCCCGAATGGCCAGAAAGTGGTCGGGCCTGACTAGGCCAATCGGGCTCGGACCAACTTGTTCACCCCTATCTCATATTCCAATTTATAAAATAGAGGGTACTAGCACTGCAGCCTCATTTCTGGCGTTGTGGCGCCCCCATGATTATATACCATATCAGCAAATTCCCAAGTTCCGAGGTAAACTTTCAACGCACACAACTTCTTATTCTGATCTCCGATTAACCTGATTCCAACTCTTAGAGGTCACTCTCATCTCCATCTAACCGTAGGCACCGATTTCACTTAAAAAAAACTCCGTATGGGGATTTTGGATACCCACACTATTTTGGCTACTTTTTGATCAAGACTTACAACTTAACACCTCTATTGACCATCGAAGGCATCTGGGAACACCATGACCTTTAACACAGGTCTTATTCCCCTCAACCAACCTGTATAAGAAGGTTTTACCCCGAAGAAACCTCTTCTCCAAGAATTAACCCTCTTGAACCCCAAAATCATAAAATGGGCTATATGCCCCAAACTCACATACTAGGCCCAAAACCACTTTGGACTCCCTCATATAGCCATTCACACACAGAGACTCCTACTCCTAAATCCATAACCTATGCCGAGGTCCATATCATCGTCACATGCTTATGAACTATACCTAGCACATAACATCCATCAACACTAATAACATTATATTACCTCTATATTATCCAATCCCCATCATCACAATCATTCTATCATCACATAGCATTCAGATAATACTCCCAGGACTCTTATACAGGAAACCAAATGTAACACCTTATGTTAGGGCACATTTCTCATGTATTAGATCATTTTAGATGCCTTTCATCATGGTTTAGAGACTAAAATCATAATATGCCAAAATCAGAAGTTTACAAAATTCATGGTACTGTTCATTTGGCATTTTCTCTTTTACCCGATGAACTTTGAAAATTCATAACTTAATCTAGGAAAATCATCTTGAGCTGATTCAAGTCTCTAAAATTTTCTTAAATTCAGATCTACATGGAAAAAATATATAACAGTAACATCATTGGGCCAATTTGTACAGTAATTTCATGGACTGTTACTGTTCATTTGGTCAATTTGCTATGTTCCAGTTTTCTGACCTCAACTTTGAAAAATTATATCTCCTTCTATTCTATTCCAAACTATGAATAATCTATGTCATTTGAAAGCTATACATGTATACTTAATGAAATATTTTTCTCATACATTTATTTCACTTACACAGGGCATAGCTTTAACTTAAGTCATGAAGGGTCAGAATTTGACTCTTACTAGAACAGTTTTGGGAAAAACTCCATATCTCCTATTATATAGCTTCAATTAACTCCAAATCAGTGACCTACAAAACTTAAAACATAGACCTTTTTATACATATAAACCACTGAATTTTTGGAGCTTTGTACGATTTTATATTATCCTTTGAATTTTCCAGTACTTACTTTCCAGATTTCAGTTTTCCCTGTGTTGCCCTGTTCTAACTGATTTTAAAAATTCATTATAATTCATTCATTTATCCAATTTAGGTCCTCTTTAGCTCTATGAAAAGCTTGTTCTGTTTACTTTAAAAGCATGTATAACACTTTTATAGGATACTCTGTTTCAGATAGAGTTCCCGTACTCAAATCAATACTGGTCATCTCCAATGAACTTACGCCATAACTTACATGATAAGCTTCATAACACATTTACATTGACATTTAGTGCTCCAATTTCATGCATCATATCATAGAGGACTTAAAAGAATATATTCAAGGCATCAAATAGGATTTATCCCCTTTCATACGAATTTATACAAATTCCCAAAACATAACATCAAGACTTGCATAATAATATCATTCATCATTCTCTTCATCTTTTCCTTTAGCTCTTTACCTCCCTTAGATTTCTTCCATAACTTGGACCTATCATGTTATTATTTGGGTGATGAGATTTTGGAAATCCCAGTAGCTAGTCACATCTCAAACAATTATATTATCATGCATGTTATAAAACCTTCAAAACATCATAACAATCATTTCAAGGCATAAATCACCATATCGTTTATAAAAATTTCGGCATTATAACGGCATATAAAATGCACATCCCGAGTACTATCCCTTTCATAAAATCAGCCAATACCAGTCTCAAACATCATAAAAATAATATGACAAGTCATCATTCACAATCAAATATAGCAAGACAATATAATGCGAGAAAAAGTAACTATGCTACCTCATGAAACTTTATGTCTTTCCTCTTTGATTCAACCATTTCAAGGACTTCCTTAAGCTTTTTCACACCCTAATGCATCACCAAATATCAAATAAATCAACTTGAACCAAGGGTTAGTTCATAAGAACTTCAAACTAATGGTTCCATGACTTTCTTCAATTCATGAAACCTAATTCTTCAAAAATTCACCAAAAATTCATTTCTAACTCAAAATGATGAATTATACCTCTATTTCATGTAATTTTTCATGAGGAATCCAAATATGGTGTCAGAATGACCAAATTCCATTTCTAACTTGGTTACTGTTCATTCCGAATTAACTTCAGAAACCTAAAAATTTCACTTCCTTAACCTTAAGCTTTTTCATGAAACCATCACTTGTTCCTAAGGTTTTCCACCATGAGGAACTCATTTTTGGCATTAAAAACATGAAATTACAACTCTAAGTGTGAACAGTAACTCGTCCAAAATCATGGAAATTCAAGAAAAATTGCTACACTTTGTTATACAACAAACCACTTGCATATTCATGCTTTAAATGTGTAGTCTAGCATTTCCCCCATGATTTATGGTTTGTAAACTCATTTCCTTGCTAAATCATGTTTGAATGAAACCCTAAGATAGAAAGGAAGAAAACTAAACCATAAATCATGCTTTGAAAACCATAGATAGTAAGCTTAGGGTAGTAGTATGCAAGCTTACCAATTTGATTCTTGAATTCCTCTTGATTCCTCTTGATTCCTCTTTCCTTTCTCCCTCCTTTTCCCTTCCTCTTTCTTGCGTTTTCTTTTCTGGTTTGTGGCTGCAAAATTCACGCGTGAATGGTGAGGAAAGAGAAGGTTTTATGTGATTAATCATATGCTTAAGTAAGTAACTAATCTTGGTTACTTTTGCTAATCCTTGGTTACTTTAATACATACTTCCTTGATAAGTTTTCCAACAAAATAATATAATATTATTTTGTTTCACATGGCTGCAGAAAAATTCACGCATGGGGAGAGAGAAGTGTCCAAAAATTGTCCAATTTTTCTGATCCAGATGTACCTCAATCCGGGTACTTTTTAACTGTACCGATAAAATTATCTTTACAGTAATTTAACATTTTTGGGTTACAGGACTATTCTAATTTTATTCTTATATTTCCATAATTATCCTGTCCCAAATGGTATCTGTGTATGGCCCATATCCTGATCTGATTTCTTTTTAACCATCGGTAGGACCCACAGTTTACTTTATCGGTTTATTGTTACTTTTGGACACTCGGCACTGATTATTTTTTTATTTTTGAATATTAACCCTCAGTGCCATATACCATTGGACTTCTCTCATCGAGGGCTTCATTTTGACAGTAATTTTACATATTTACAAAATTATCCTTGATCCCGGGGTTAAATTATAATTTCTGAAACTTTCGGATCATTAGGTGTAATTTTTCCCAAGACTTTTCTATGTCTTTCTCCACAAAAATTTTAAAGCTTTTTAGGACTGGATGTCCTTTTCATAATTTTTTTGGGACAAAAATATAATTTTCTCATTTTCCATTTAACCGGAAAAAATAATCTCTTTGCCCTTTTTCACGCAAAACGGTGTCTATCCGTTTTTGTATATTTTAGCTTTCTTGGGATGTTACACCAAACTATAAAAACCTACTTGAAACAATATTATATAAACTAAATTACAACTACCAACTACATTTGAGATTCCCAAGGACGGAGAGACCTGCAACTTCATGGTCTTCCCCGAACTAGCACCAGAGTCTTTACTTGAAAGGTTAGTTATGGAGAGGAGGTGTGAGATAATGTCTCAGTAATTGGGAACAACCATATGCATATATATATATATATATATCTCATACAATCTCATGAATGCAATATGAAATGGAATGCATATCTCTCTCGCACACAGTTAGAATCACGAGCTATCGTCATAACATGATATTTTGTATAGGTGAATCCCTTCTAACAATCGGTGATGACTAATTTTGGGACATCACTAAGCTCATCTTACCTTAATGCAACCCAGCCAAAGGTTACATTAGAGCTCAGACCGTGGTCCTCCTTCCCCTTTCCCACCACGAATTGGTGGCTATTTAGAGAAGGTGCAGTCTATTGCCGCCTGGCTTTCTGAGCCATGGAAGAGGATTTAGTGGTAGGGATCACATCCTTATCCTTCCTAAACATATCAATATATATTCCACCCTTATCCTCCCCAATCATATATCATATCATCATCACCACCCGATCACCATACATCTCACAATGCCATGTAGTGATGTTCATGTCATATCATCATATAATCATCATCATTATGTTTTCATGTCATGCTATGCATCATATAATGTCACATCATCATCATCTTTAATCATCATCCTCTATATGTCTAACCACACGCATACCAAGATATATATAGAAAAACCATACACACACATATATCAATATCGTGGTATGAATGAAAATATGCATATATACACATATATATAACATAAAATGCAAACAATACAAACACTCCATTACCTCGGATTACCGACACCATGCACAGGGGCTTAGGCAAGCCTCCAGAGCACCCAATCACGAACTATATACCTCAAATTAGCCAATCAATCACTATGACAACATAATACATTTAAATAATATAACTCCCATAACACTAAAATCACAATCTAGGCATCCAAGCTTAACCTAGAGTTTTAACGACATACACACATACCAATAAACCTTAAACTACCATTCAAACAGACACCGACATATGTAACTTTAGATTTCCACTTCTTTTCCCAAATTCCAACCTAGGGTTTAACTCAAACCCATTATAATCCAACCAAAACTCAAACTCAAAGCTTCCTAACACTACATAACACTTCTACAACAATAGATCAAGCATTTTAATTGATGGATTCTTCCCTAAACTTAAAACCTAACCTACTCCCACCAATTTCCAACCCAAAACTGAAAAGAAAAGAGAGGAGAGGAAGCAAGATCAACTTACCAACCATTTAGCAAGGTTTCAAAGGCCAAAAATCATCTCCCTTGGTCAGATCTTCAAACCCTAGTACAACTCCCTTGATCTCTCCTCCGTTTCTTTCCTTTCTGTTCGTCTGAAATGTTTCAGATTGAAGCAAAATTTTCCATGCTCGCCACGGTGCCAGTAAGCTTGTTGTGGCATGGAGCTTCTCAGTCCCGATATTTTCCAAGTTGCTACAGGTGTCTCACTATGGCGGCCCTGCATCTCGTCGCGGCATGGCTCCTTCTTTGTCTCAAATATTGAATTTGCCCCATTTTGATCCTTCCTTTGGTTCTGCTTCCTCTGATCCTACATACATCATCCAGGTTACTTCATGTTAGGTTAGAACTATTTTTAGGATAGTGCAATGAGGGTAGTTACAAAAAAAGTAACCCAAATAACACATAAGGCTTAGGCATCATATGCTATAGTGGATGAGGGCAATCAATATTTAATCCCCTAAATGGGTTCAAAAATGAAAGGAAAGGATAAGGAGCGTAGGATGCAGTTTTCTCCCATTAGTTTTAATTGGCAAAATCAAAATTCTACTCTCTGATGACTGTCATGCTTGAGCGATATCAGAAAAATTAGTTGACTAGGATCTAAAATGTCATTAGGCTAAGGAGAAAAAAAAATAGGTGGCTTACTATTCAATAAAAAAATACTTAAGGCACATTAAAAAAAAACAATTGTCCCTGAGCACTATCATCATTTTTTGTTTTGATATTGAGTTATGGTTAGGTCACATCATTATAGTTTCATGTGCAACTCTTTTTCCCCCTACGTTTGAAGCCATATTTAAAAAAAAAAACCATCAATGAGGACAAAAAATATCATTGATCTAGGAAAAAAATGTCTTCAGAAAAAATCAATTCATTGTTATACTTCAAATAGAAAAAATGCCACAACCACACTGAAAGAAAAAAAAAATGTCCCTAAGCATTATGATCACTTTCTGTTTTAACTATATAAGTAACAAATTATAGGTGCAGTGACTTATATTGATGAGGTTGATGCTACAAATTAGTGCAAATACTGTAAAGTTATGATGTGGTACAATGAGAAAGACAAATATGCTTTTGCTGTTGCTGATATAATTTTCTCTATGTGTTGTTGTTTGCCACTAAATTTTACCGCAAGTGTACATGCCAAGGTAATAGTAAAGTGATAAACAAGGTATCATCTCTTAAGGACTTGGATCAAAAGGGGACAAGCATAAGACTTCGTATTTTCAATAAATTTAAGCAAACAGAAAATTGATCACTATTTAAAGAAAATGTTAACACTAGAGAAAACTACTTAATTAGAAGATTGATTAAGGACAACTAAGATGCAATTGAAACCTAGGGTTATTTCTCTCTCTTGTATTTCTTAAATACTCAATTAACTCCTTTTATATTTGTTTTTAATGATAGATTATGCTAATTAAGGGCTCTATAATACCTAAAAGTGCTCTCTCAAGACTCCAATAAGGTGTATAGCTAGCCTAATTAACCAATCAATCTCTTAATTAATTAATTAAACTCTTAATCCTAATTCAAATCCTAGGTGACTATGTGAGGTTGGCAAGTGTATCTCTATTTTACCAACACAATCCTTCACTCAACAAAGCAAATTACAAGTTCTCACATGGTTAAACCCAAGTTCTATACTTAATCTAACTCTCTCAAGCATTAATTAACACAACAATCTCATTGGTAGCCAAACAATAATAAGTATTAAGCATGAAGTTAAACCAATTTAATCATTTCATAATCACAAATATAAAGGAACACAAGTATCTAATCCATACAAGAGAATGGAATAACCCTAGAAATACTTGTTTAGCTACTCATATCTACCATAAAGTCATAATTCGGACCCATAGCAAACTGCAATCAAAAGAACGAAAGGGGAAAAGAGGAAACTGAGGAAGGAGTCAATTTCTTGATTTTTCTCCACCCAAAGCTTGAATCTTCACACCCAAAGACAAACCTAGTAGAACAAGCTTCACAAAGTGCTCTCAAATGTCCAGAATAAGCTAAAGATAAAGGGAAGTGAAGTATATTCGAAAAACCTTCAACTTGCTATGTTAAGTTGAAGCTTTGCATTTTGCTGATGAACTAATTGTGCCATGGTGGCCCTAATTTGCATTGCAGTAGGAGTGTCTTCTGTGTGAGAAAAATTGCCCTACTCACCGCGGTGCAATACTAGTCTACCGCTACACCAATTGCTTATGTTCGATAGCTTCCATTTCAACTCCTTTCTTCCCAAAGTCTAGTCCATTGGAATGTATTCCTTCCTCCTCTGGTCTTTTAGCTCTAAAAGAGGGCTTAAGTGGCTTTAATATTCTTCACATAAGGCCTGCAACAAAGATGATAATTCATAATCTACCATGGGATCCATGTAAGAGCAAAATAATGCATAATAGGGTAAAAAATACTATCATGCACTATTAGAGTTTGAATTGCACATTTTCCTATTTTGAGTGTCTAAATTATACAATTTTGTATCCAATGTATGCATAACTTAAGAAAAATAGCTAAAAAGATGTAATTTGATACGGTTAACAGTTGTCGTCAAAGAAGAGTTAAGTTGCCCCTCCTTGAGGATTCGCCTCAGTACTTGTATCATTTATATTTTGACAAGGATCTTTGGATTCAAAGAAATTTATTTTAAATATAAGAACTTACTCCTTCCATTCCAGAACATAAGAGATGTTTCTCAATTTTTTTTATTCCAAAATATAAAAGACAAATGAATTTTGTTTGATTAATTAATATATTTTTTCTAGTTTTATCTATGATTAAAGTAAAGTTACTTTTACAAGGAGAATTAAGTGAGAGGGAGATTTATTTGTAATTTTAATTTACAAGGAGAATTCAATTAGAGCATTTGTGGAAAAAAAAATTCTTTTATGACATATTTATAATATGTAACTATTTTCTTGATTCTAGTGATATGATCATTTGTTTCTTATATTCTAGAACGGAGGAAATACAATAATATGTTTTCTTTCACTTCAATGGGGAAAAGTGAAGCATTTTTCAAGTCCAGGTTGATATTCCTTTGTCATCTCTAGGCAAAACTACATCTAATAGGCAGCTTATTATCTTCTCCTGGATCTCTCATGGTATATTCTCAATTGTGCATGTATGATGTTCAGCATGAGATAGCCAATTGTATTTCAACTGTGAGGTACTTGTGTGATGGGATATTCATATATTGTGCAAAAAAAAGTTATTCCTTATCTAATTATTAATTCTTTCCACTTACAAGAGGTGACATGATGTTGGATCTGACAATGATTAGGAGATAGTCTGAGGGATTAGAGATACACTAACAGCTCATTTGGTTCATTTATAGAGGAGTCAAGAGATGTAATGGGAAGAAATGTAATGAGATGGGATGTAAATAAAATACATGCGAGTTTGTTTGATATGATACTGGGGTATATGAAAAATAAATTATTTTTATATTTAAATAAATAGTAAAGTACTAAAATGCCCTTACCCCATCTCCATAAGGGCAATATTGTCTTTTTACTCTCATTTACAGCCATGCAATCTCAAATACATAGCTTCTGGATAGGTTTATCATTTACATTCAATAGTGTATTTGGGTTTACAGGTATAATCCTATAATCATGTAATTCAACGAACCAAACGCAACTACTGATATAATGTAATCCTATTTACATTACATTATGTTCATGAATTTAAACCAAATGGGCTGTAAATGAATATCATGGCATTTTCTTTCCTTCCCCATCCTATATGCACCACAACTTCAATAAGCTCTCTCTTAACAGCTCGCAGATCCACTATTAAAGACAATGAAAAGCTGATAAGCTGGAAAAAATAACCATCATTTTTCCGCCATGTACTTTCATTGTTTTACTTTTTCCAAAATAATGCAAATTTTGAGGGAGAGGGGGAAACATTGCATCACCGCCTTACATTATTGCCATTTTTATTTACCTTTTTTCATTCTATTTTAAATTTATAACACATCTTTTACGTCCAAAATTCCCAATAACAAAAAGGAAAAAAATCCTCTTTTACAATTAAATACATCCTAATTGAATTCAACAATTTTCCATTTAAATGCAATTAAATTCAAATTTAAATTATTCACGCCATAAAATATGGCCACAGTCAATGTAATTACCAACTTTTTCCATCTAATTCTTTTCTCTTTTCTACAACCATCTGTCAGCCTTATACTTCTCATAAATGCTCTGATGCTTCTTCTTATTCCTTTTTCACTTAATTGGTCTCCTTTTCAAAAGCAAACAATCCGCCTCAGGTATACTCCTTTTGTAAAAACAAAACAAAAATTGACAAATAGACATCTAAGAGGGTTCTCACACATTAATTACATTTCAGAATATGTCATCTTTTTTCCAAACATATCAATTTATAATTGATACACCGTATAAAATTGACTTTTGCATTGATTTTATCGTCTAACTTCAATAAGAAATTATTCCAATATTTTGTCCTTATCTTTCCCTCTCCCAAAGCATATATTACCTCCTTATTCCCCAAGCCCAACCCCCCACCAACCTTTGAATTCAAATAATCCATTTCCAATTTATTCTGGTCCAAATATTTAATTTATTCTGCCATCGAGTAATAAATTATTGTTGATGGTAGACAATTATATTAAACTTTCCACCCACTTTCACTGATAGAGAAATCATTTATATTCAATCACCTATTCCGAAAAAAAATAAAAAAATAAAAAATATACTTTCTTTATTTCAGTAGACGAATTTCCACGGACGCGTTGCGCGGGCCGGCCCTAGTTACCTATAAAATTTGTCCAAGTTTAACGAAAAATGGCACATCTACAATATGGGACCCATAAACGTATTTAATTTGTCCAAGTTTTATTCCCCAAAATGTCCCCATTTGGTCAAACTTATTGTTAAAAAAATCATCTTAATCCTCAAAATCAAACTAAGGAGCAGCGTAATTTTTCAGGTAGAATTAATTAGCATCCTTCTCATTTACTCTATTCGATACATATTATAAGATATTTTATATTAATTATATATATATTAAGAAAATTATTTTTTTAACTAAAATTAATATAAAAAGTATCCATATTTTCTTTTTTATTCTTATTAAATATCTCATCTATCATTGTAGGGTGTTATAAATGAGAAAAGAGAGGAAGTATTAAAGATATAATTAAAATAGGAAGAAAAAATCTAATGCCCTATATTTTTTACTAAAAACTTATCATATAAAATGTCTTATAATATGGACTAGAGGGAATAATCTATATTGTCTCAACTTGACAAAAAAAAAATCTATATTGTCTCAAACATTCATGTTTAATCAATATGTTTCCAAATGTGGCCCAAGGAAAAAAATATATTTCCTCCAGTCCTATATATAAAATCTAAACCTTAAACTCCTATTTAATGTATTCAAAGAGAAAGAAAAAAAGATTAAATAAAGGTAGTTTTGAAAAAATGTTAGGATTTTTGGAGAAATCGAGATAGTTAATTAGTTTTAATTCTAATTCTTAATCGGTGTAATTCAGTTAAAAAGATCTTATATTAAGGACAAGAGAAAATATATAGTTTCAAAATTACAATACTCGTGTTGTGGATGTTGCTTTCCAAGCCACTAAAATTTCCAAGATTTATATAATTTATATATGGTTTTTGATTTAGGGATACATGTGCATTTCTAATTGATTAAAATAAGGGAGAATTACAATCAGCGACAGTAGAATAAATTAATGACTAAAAGGACTTTAATGATAAAAAATGTTAAAATCTGAAATATTAAATAATAAAATTAGGAGGATGAGTAGCAACAATCCTGATTTCCAATCAATTTGTTATTTTTGTCTCAAAATATAATTCTCCCTTAAAATAAATTTGTTACATTATCATTCTCACCATTGCTAATTACGCACTTTAAAATAAATAGGTTTAGATATGGGAGAGAGAGATACTCCTCAGGTCCAATATTATAAGGCAATATGAGAGATTTTTCTTATTTCATAATATATAAGATAATATATAGTGATTTATTATTTTTTTTCTTCTCATTTATTGAATTATTAGTATCATAACTTATGCTATATTTAATAAAATGAGTGGAATTAATAGGGGTAAAATTAAAAATTTTGTTTTTTTTAAGAAATTTAAAGATGTAATAAATATTTCTTAATATGTCTAAAACCCCTTCTATTGTCTTAAAATATGGGATGAAAGGAGTATATAACAATAAAATCTCCAAAAGATTTGAAGTTCTTATTGATTTAGATTAACACGAGTGGTAAAAGTTTTTATCCCTTAAACAAATGATTTGGAAGAGTTTTAAATCCTAATTTTTGTCTATATAGTAAATTTAATTGGATTTTTACTTTCTGGATTCCAAAAAAAAAAATCCTACTATCCGTAAAAAATACTCTTAGTCATATATATATATATATATTCAAATGACATTTCATATAGCACAACCCAACATATTGTAGTTTTCAAATACAATACGTAACATGAAACATTCTATCGAATTAGAAAAAACAAATAGTAGAAAAAGAAGGATACAAATAGAGACTCATTGTCGGTAAAAAAAAAAAAATAGAGACTCATTAAAACAAGCATCTAAATAATAACACTATTTTGTTCCAAAACCATCCTTTATCACGGATTATAGTGTTATAATAATAATAATTATTATTATTATTATTAGCATGATAATAACACTAAGGATGATAGACTGATGGAATTAAGCATAGACTGCTTTTCCTTGTCACATTGGCTCCGAAGAACTCAGCCATATCCAAGTCACCAGGTTTCATCCCATGAGGAAGCTTCCAATCAAAATGGTAAAGCAAGTTGGCGAGAAGTGCATCAACAACTGCAGAAGCAAATGAGATTCCAGGACATATCCTCCTTCCTGAACCAAATGGAATGTACTCAAACTCTGTGCCCCTAAAATTGTAATCAGCTGAGGTATTAAGGAATCTCTGAGGTTTAAACTTCTCAGGTTCATTCCAATACTTTGGATGTCTTAGGATGGCCCAAGCATTGATGATGACTTTAGTTTTGAGAGGAATCTCATAACCATTAATTTCACAGATCTGGCTATTTTCCCTTGGAATCAGCAGAGGAAGAGGAGGGTGTAGCCTCAAGGTTTCTTTAATCACAGCAGCTACATACTTCAATTGGTGCAGTTCTGATTCATCTATGTATCCTTTGCTTCCAAAGACCCTTCTTACCTCAGCTTGAGCCTCTTTCATCGTTTCTGGGTTTCTGATTAATTCTGACATTGCCCACTCTACAGTTGTTGCAGATGTCTCAGTTCCACCAAGGAAAACATCCTGAAAATAGTTATTATTAAATATATGAATAAGTAACCTGAACATGGAATTGACCATCACAGGCCAGTGTCATTCTCCTTGAGATGATACTGACCAATATTATTGCTTTGATGTTGTCGTGAGTCAAGGGAATTTCAAAGTCATTTTCCTTTTGGATCCGGAGAAGAACATCAACTAGATCCTCCTGATCTACCTCACCAGTAACAAGGCTTCGCTTCTTCTTTTCTTGGTGATCCCTAATGATGTCTTCCATTATCTTATCACTCTCTTTGTGCACCTTCTCAATCTTAGCTTTCATCCCTGTAATCACATGAAGGATTTTGAGCGAAGGGAAAAGATCAGAGATTGAGAAGCCACCCGCCAACTCTAGTGTATGCTCCATAGTAGTTAAAATGGCATCTACATTCTTGGACTTTTTACCAAAAGCAGCACGAGCAACAATGGAATTTGTGAGTGGGAAAATTTTCCTACTGAGATTCACAATGGAACCTTCATGTTCAGATATGTTCTTCACAACTGCAGATATCTCCTCTTCCCTTATAGTTCTGAATGATTGGACCCTCTTCGCAGATAAAAGCTCCAAAGTGCAAATCTTTCGGAGTTGTCTCCAGTAGTTTCCATATGGTGAAAACCCAATATCTGTGTTATTGTAGGCAATTATATCAGAGGCTAAAAGGTTGGGTCTATTCGCAAAGATTTGATCATGTGTTTTCATGATCTCTTTGGCTATTTCTGGGGAAGAGACAACAACATGGGACAACTGTCCTAGTTGAAGGTGCATGAAGGGTCCATGTTTGTTGGCTAGGTCACTGAGGGAGTGATGAGGTAGTGACCCTACAAAGTGGTGTAAGTTGCCTATGATAGGAAACTTACATGGCCCTGGGGGTAAGGTTTTGTTGGATTTCTTGAATTTTGAAGGCTTCAGAATCAGAAGGAGGAAGCAGAAGAAGATGAAGAGGATAGAAGATAGGATTTGAATCTCCATGATCGATTTCAAGGAAGAAAATAATGGATTGTGGTTTGGGTTGACCACCAGAGAAATGCTGCATTTATAGTGCAAATCAAAGCGTTAAACTTAATTTTAATTTCTTTTTTATTCTATTTTTAATATCAAACCTTTTCTGGTTAATTTAATTTTATGTACATGTAAAAGAGATTCTAGGAGCAATAACATTGTCTTTTCTTTCAAGTTTTTTTTAAACACTAAAAATATCATTTGACCAACAATTAAAGACTAATCCCATTTTCGCATAAAGATCATCGAAATAGATTTTATCTCTCTCAAGAAAATATTTTTCTATACACACATATCAAAACCGGACAGCATGCTCAAGAGACTAAGTCAATTCTCTCTCTTTTTTTGGATGTTTTTTCTTTCAATTAAACTACATCTTTCTAGTCAGCCAGGAAAATACCTATACCAATTAAATTCATATTGTCTGGCCCAAACAAAGAAAAAAAAACTTCGGTTATTAGTACTTTTTAAATAAATTAATTAATAATTTTGAAATAGCTATTCTCTTTACGAAATAGTCTTAATTTGAACATCCAACAATGCACTAATAATTAAAGTACAATAATGAATTAGTCTTTGGGAATGACATCCAACAATTCACAAACAATGGCATAGGTAGGCAAATATAACTCTTTAAAGAATGTTGTCTTGAATTCGATCCCTATAGTTACATGCTTTGAAAGAATTAAACTTTGACTATCCATTGGATGATAAAATAAACAAAAAATGTAGAATGAATACATTAACTTACCAGTCTTTATAGAATGAAGTAATATTTAAATTTAAACCCAGTCAGTCAGACAAGTGGCAATTATGTGAGCAAATTCAACATCTTGACCATTAATATATTCTTGAGTAAGTTGACATTTAGCTTTTTTTTATTATGCGCTTTGAATATTAGCTTTTTTTATAGTCTAATAACGTGAGTCATGACACCCCCTCCCCGTGCAGCCGCCCCTGCCCCCGCCTCCGCACCCAAAGATTGACATTTAATTAAGGAGTTTTGGTGTATTTTTAAAGGTCACTACTCAGTAAGGTAAATATATATATAGCAATAATGAAGCTCATAGTTACACATGAGTATGATTAAATTTTTTTTTACAATTATATGGTATCTAATATTACCAACTAATCCAAATTCTAGTATATATTTTTGGGTTCCAAATGATAAGTAGTTTTCTCAACATACGTCTTTTGTCCATGATGTTAAAACTTAATTAAAAAATAGAGTCGTCCCTTCTGTTGGACCAAACTATATGAATATTTAATTGAAAAATTCTGTCAAACCTATGAATATCTTATTAAGGTGAAGGGTGATCACACACGCAACTAGATCCGACCTTCCCCAGTACATACGTAGAACTAAATCATTTTCAAACTTGAAATAATAAAACATTCGTTAAGCAAATTATATGATTTAAAAACGTTGGAAACAAAGGAGACATAGATTAATCTGATAGCTCACATGAATCCGAGCAACGTATATATTACTGATGATAATAGCATTTAAGTAGCCACTCTGCAAATCCCACATTGGAGTTTCATAATCAGAAATCGTGTGTGATCATTGAATCCAAAACGATGGGATCGCCGAGTACTATGTCTCTGATGTTGAGCACCGTATCTGGCATCTCCTTTGCATGATATATATCAACCTTCTCATTATAAAGCATGTGAAGTGACCTGCTCATTTTCCAAAACACATCTCTCACGTCACCTGAAAGTATGCTTCCTCCTTCCTTCAACACTAATCCAAGCAACTCCTTTCTCTTCTTTTCAATCTTCCTCTTCATCTTCTTTATGATCTCTTCTTCATTTTCTGGCCCACCCCCATGAATCAACCGCAAGCTTATTGAGTTGATTTTTCCTTCTTCTTTTTCCCTCTGCACAATCGTATGCAAATCTTAATCACTTTCTGAGTTACATTGAAAATAGAAAACAGTTTAGAGAAATGACTCATCACCTGGTAGCCATTGACATCATTGATGTATCTCCCATAAAGACTAACAGCCTTCGAGAGATAATTGCTGTCGGCACTTTCAATGGTAGCCTGTGGAAGCTTGGGACCCACAAAATATAGTGCTGACATGATAACTGGATCCAAGGCCATTGATGTTATCCCATTACGCTCATATTCTTCTATGCTTGGCACACTTTTGCTTCTAAACCATTCTTCTTCCTTTAACTCAGAACGCAGTAAATTCACCCACTGAAAACAAAAAATGTCGACAGACACATAGTAATTTGGATCCCTTAAAGTGGCTTTATATAAAGTGAGGAGAGAGATCATAGACACATGGGTCATATCTTTATAAAACTCATGCATAACAGTAGTGAGCACTCATATGTAGCATGTGTCTGTTTCTCTCTTCAGTTTCAGGAAACTTTGAGATATATATATATATATGGGGTTTTCAATGAACATTGAGATAATTTTCAGAGGAAGATTAAGATGATAATGAGATATATAATTACTATCTTACAAGCTGAATCACATGGTTCAGCACACTCCGCCCTTGAACCTCAAATGCTTGGGTTGCAGTCTCAAAAATTGTTCTCTTGAGTGCCAAGAATAATATCTTCACTGTCTCAGAACAACATTCTTTGTTGACATCTACGTCCCACCTGTGCTTCGATGTTTAAAACACATAATTATATATATATATATATATATGCATATATATATATATATATATTAATGCAGAGAGAAATTGAAATGTACGTACTTCTCCATTAACTGTATAAGGTTTATCTGTTCCTCTTGGGTACTCCAAACATCGAAGAAATCATCAAAAACACCTGTGAACAAGCCATGCTTTGCCCACGTTAGGCGTGCTTCACGAAGTTGGGGGGAGGTGAGTGTTGCTGCAACTGACAAGAAGGAATAGGCAACTTTTGTTTTGGAAATTGGAAATTGTAGCTTTTCCATTCCACTCTCCATAAACCACCTGATTATTATATTATGATATGCTAGTCAGTGATGAGTGATTATTCTGGGGTTGCTTAATTAATTAAATAAACAGCAAAAGGTTGCTTCCTTGTTAAATTTTACAATCTCCTAGTACAGGCACTAAATGTTAGGATGAATAAGCAAATATATATACTTAATTACATGACCTGTCGTAGTTAACTTTGACTCAGATTGAACGTTTCTTTAATATAATTTATTGAATTTTCAATATATAATAAGCTTTGGTTTCTTGAAAAAGATGTTCACCTGTTAAATAGCTCGAGTTCTTCACGAAATACCGATTGGCAATGATTGAAGTCTTGGACTGCCAATTCCAGGAATTCTTTATTTGCGAGGTTAAAAGAGCTGAACGAGAAGAGTCATAGAATACGAAGTGACTAATCTATATATGTAGCTCAAGAAGATCCCATGATGGTGGTATAGCAAAAATATGGAATAAGTTGTGATATTTCGATGTACCTATATGAAGATTTCATGATTCTCTTTTGATCCACCTTGTAATGATCTATAGATCTTCGGTTTAATGTGAAATCCAAATAAGCATGATGAGGACAACTCAACGCAAAAGGTACCTGTAGTAGTATATGAAATGATTTTGGAGGTCTTCTTATGCGATATACATTATTGATATAAAACTTCACAATTTTCGAAAAAGGGAAAACCAAAGTTGAACGTGAGATTTTACTAAGCACGTACCTCGCCGTCAATACGATAAGGTTTATGAGTATTTCTTATGGAAGAGGACAAATATTCCTCAAGAAAGTGTCCTGTCCAGCAGTTTAGTTCCTCCAAAACTGAATCATCAGAATGTAAAACTATTTGTGAAGCCTTATGTAACTCCATAACAGCCTCAACATCCTTCAAATATCCCCGAAGGGTATTGCAGAACTTGTCTTCTGAAAACCGATCAAGTGCCTCTGAAATACACAAATATCATATTTAGCCATTTCTCTTGTCTTTTCTAAGCTACAAAGAATTTGTATTAAGAAAGACACAAAACCTGAAGAAACATGGTATCCATGCAAACGTAGTAAACGAAATGCCATGGCACATGTGGTGGGTTCTAAAAATATATCATCTTCTTCCCGTTGCCACATTCTGTTTGAAAATCAAGTAGAAAAGTAGATTATAATTTTGTAGCCCTCCTGCTTCCCACAATAAAATTATTTTCATTCTCAAGCTTGTGATTACACAAATCAAATAGTACTGATACATAGATATTACCTCCATGTTTCATTCAGTACACTTCCAATTTCCTCCTTAAAATGACGGTGAATACCCAATTTTTCAAGATTATCAACCATATGGAGTCGAGCATACACATCAAGAGGATATATTGTTGGAACTGAAAGAATTATCTACGTTTAATTAAACATATGCAACATATATTAGTGTAAAACCTATTTTATTTGATGCAAATGAAAACAAATCTATCAGAGTAAGTTTGCGAGGACAAACCACAATTCCCAGATTTATCTAAAAGCGAAATTATATAATCAAGACAGTGTGCATTCTTGACATGTGTAAAAGCAGTCGCAGTGGTGGCGGGTGAATTAAACAAAGATCCATTCTTTCTTTGAAATTTCATAGCCATTTCCCAGTTCTGTGACTTTCCAAGCCCTTCTGAAATGTATGCTACATATGCATTCCATCCTTCTGAGTTAATTCCCCAGCCACTGCAGTTGTGAGATGAAAGAGCTCAAGTAATATTTTCTTTCATATTCTCAAAACGAAATATGACTACCATGCATGAAGCTCTCTGTAGGAGTCCAGGGAGATAGATGTGATGAAGATGAGTTAAAATGGTACCTTCTGAGTTCCAATTCGCTCTTTTGGATGATTGTCTCTAAACATTTTCCTCCAAGAGGAAGATTAAGATCCAAATCTTGGGCTTGCTCAATTAAATGAGAAAATATAATGTCGAACCCAATTGGAGAATGTTGTTTTTCATCTTGAGCTGAAGCAATGTTTGACTCAATATATTGAAGTCCTTCAACAATACACATATATCCCGTCACTTAGCTACACATGAAAGCTAGGGTTTAAAGACACTAACTAAAATAAAGACAGGAAGATAATTATATCAATACCTCTATACATTTTCTGTTCACCAACACCCCATTGCTTAAGTGCAAGAACACAAGCCAATGTTGACAGAAGAGATTCTTTGGTCAGTAAGTCATGACGATCAGGAAGACCCCATGAACCATCATTTTGTTGATTTTCTAATAACCAATTTAGTGACTGAGGGAACAAAGGTGCTTCTGGTGAGGAAGGTGATGGCATCATTGCCACCCAAGCTGTGTCATAACATGATACAGATAGTTCAACTTTCTCGAACATCTTCTTTATTCTTTCTTTATTCCCATCTAACTTCTGCATTTGATAAAATTCACCATTCTATCATTATTATTTTAGGCAAAAAAAATTGCATATTGGAATTTGATCTAAGTAGCAAAAATGGAAAGTTGATATTTTACAATATTGAATTTGTCTTGAACTTTGTCGTTTGCGTTGGATTCAACCGGAGTTGCTGGGATGTGAAAGCACAAAGAAAAAAAAACGTTAGGTTTCCATGATGAGATGTAAAATCTACATGCAGTATTCAACAAAACTTTAAGATTAATGGGAAAAAGAAATTTGAGAATCATTAAGGGAGAAAATCCCCACAAAAGACTTCAAAACTTGTAAATCTCTAAGCAGGATCTAGGTCATTGACAAAAGAAAAAAAATTAGAGTAGATAGAAAAACCCTGAAATTTGGAGTGTTGAAAATTGTTGTAGTTAGTTGGAAATTTTTCAAACACTAAGAAATTTTGGTTCCCAAATTGGAAATTTTTTTCACATCTTTTTTTTACACTAAAATATGAAATGTTAAAAACCATTGTGACCAGTTGAAAAGTTGAAAATTTTTCAGCTGCCACATGGAAATTTTGGTTTCTTTAGTTGGAATATTTTTTCCCCAAATTTCTACACTAAAATATGTTATGATAATTTGATGTGAAAAACTGTCCATATCTTTAAATAAAAAATTGTTAAGTGGGGCAAACAAAATTTCCATAGGACAGGCTGAAAAATTTCCAACTACATAGGAAACACAACCCCGCACAAAAAAAAAACCCAAACCGGAAAAAAAATTGCAACATGAAACCCGGAGCCTATCTGCCGCGATCTCTGTTAATGTTATAAGCCCATCTGCCTCGATATCAGTTAAAGTTTTAAAGCCCAAAATAGTTTCCCTCACATTTTGTTAAGTCACATAAGCCCAAAGTACTGTCAGTTGATGGAAGACATCCTTCGGATTTTTTTGGTACACAGAAGACATCCTCCGTTGGCGTTAGAAGCTCTAAACGTGCACCAAGATGGATCTCTAGATTATGTTTGCTGTAGTCCAAGGAGTACTAATATCCTATATTTTAACTATGTAGAGTATATAATGATAGTGATTTTTATTCCTTTATTTAATATGATAAACCTTTTCCAGTCCCAAAAAAAAATATGACAAACATTTTGAAGATTATGAAGTTATTTACCCACTCATTGTCAAAGATGCCGACATTGTTTCCGTACACTAAGATGTTTTTCTTTTTCTTTTTTAATTCATGTTACATTAATTAATTAAATTAAGAAACTCTTTAATATATTTAATAAACTTATTTTTGTGGGTTTAATGGCATTTTAACAAAAATGTAAAAGTGCCCGATAAAAGTATTTCCAAATGAACTGTAACCTTTTTACAAAGATTTAAAAATAAAAAATTTTATTAAATCATGAAACGATATAAGCATGGAAAGCATTAAACTCATACTAATTAAGGAAAAATAACTTTATATATATAGAGAGAGAGAAAGAAAGAGAGAGAACCTGGAGAAGCTGATGGAGGCAAGTGAGGACGCCAGAGAGACTTGGCGGTACACAGAAACATGATAGAATTTTTTTCCCTAAGAACACACACAAAGTGTTTGATGATCTCTTACGCATATATAGGAGATGATCGAAAAGCCACATGTTTTTCTTTTTTCTTCTTTTCATTACGTCTAATTTTATTTTTAAATAAAAGCATAATCAACTCTCAAATTTATGTTTTAAATGTTCGTCTATAATTAGTTAAAAAAATAACAAATACTAATCAAGTTCTTATACGACTTAAATTCAATGGGTTTTCTGAGTCATAGCTTCAAGATATTCTAGGGGAGAAAATCTTCAATTCATGGGATCTTTAAATCCATCGGATCTAGGGGAGGAAATGAGGTAAAATACATGGAACTACAGAGTATATATCAGTAAAAAATTGCGGCTGAACCGAACGTTGGTGCCAATAAAATCATTTGTTTGTGCATTCTTCTGTTATACATACTTTATCCTGCTAAATTATTTTCATTAATAAATTTCTCGTCCATTGTTTTATGATGAATATAGCTAGCATAAATATATATATATATATATATGTATGTATGTATGTATACTTACTGCTTCCCACGGTATTTGTATGGTCCATTGTTTTATGTTGAATTATTCAAACTTACAGAGTAACTATTGGTGTATATAAAAGATGTTACTCCCTCTTATACTTAATATAAGACTCTTTTAATTGAATCACGTAAATTAAGAATTAGAATTAAAACTAATTAACTATCTCGATTTTTCTGAAAATTTCAACATTTTTTTAAAAATATCCTTATTTAATCTCTTTCTCTTTCTCTTTGAATACATTAAATAGGGGTATTTTTTGAAAATATATAATAAATACTACCTCATATATGGTAAATGGTCTTATATTTAGAATCAAAATAAAATATCTTATATATAGAACCAGAGGGAGTATTGATAAGTAATCTATAAATGCTTTTATAAATGTTCTTTGACTCATAAGACCTACCTTAAATGCTACTCTCTCTTATCCTTAATATAAGATCATTTTAACTGAATCACGGGGATTAAGAATTGAAATTAAAACTAATTAACCACCTCAATTTTTTCGAAAATTCTAATATTTTTTCAAAACTACCCTTATTTAATCTCTCTCTCTTTCTCCTTAGATATATTAAATATGGGCATTTTTTTGGAAATATATAATAAATACTACTTCGTATATTGTAAAGGGTCTTATATTTAGAACCAAGATAAAAAATCATATATATATATATATATAGAACCAGAGGAGTATATCTTTTCAAAAATAAATTGTATTATTTTTAAGATACTTAATAAGAGGTATTTAGAAAAAGAAAATTATCTAATGATTTGACATGACTTATATTTTAATTTATTGAAAAAATTTCCAACAAATATTGATGAGAAAGAATAATAATAAAAATAACCCTCCTACTTAGTACACAAATTGATGGATTGTACGTGTGGACAACGGGCATAGGAAGGACTAATTTATGTTAAATTCATTGTGTATTATGACCCTTATTAAATTATTGCATATTCCCCTTAAATTAGTCAACTTGAATGACCAATCACATTACATGGAAAATATTAATTGCCCATCTAATTAATTTTCCATTATTAGGTCACATAATTAAGGATTTTTCCAACAACATGAATCATGGATATATGAGTCTGCTACAAGAAAGTTATCAAGCGCCACAAAAGCTTCAGATAGCATCACCAAGCAGCCTCCAAGCCTTGCAACGAGTCCAAGATGTCCGTCATTTCTATATATATATTAAAATCTATAGCAAGCTCTCCCATTCACAAAGTGAATTTTTTTTTTTCTCTATATGAAATGAGAGAATTTGGATTCCAGCGTGATCTACGAATTCAAAACGATGGGATCACTGAGGACTATGTCTTTGATGCTGAGGACCTCATCTGGCATCTCCTTTGCGTGAATTACATCCTCCTTCTTATAAATCAGGTGAAGTGATCTGCCCATTTTCCAGTACACATCTCTCACTTCACGTGAAAGTATGCTTCCTTCTTCCTTCAACACTAGTCTCAGCAGCTCTTTTCTCTTCTCTTCAATCTTCCTCTTCATCTTCTTTATGATCTCCTCTTCACTTTCTGCCCCACCCCCATGAATCAATCGCAACCCTACTGAGTTCACCAATTTCCCTTGTTCTTTTTCCCTCTGCACAAACATATATCAATCTTATTTCTCTCTCGTTCTTTCTCCAAAGTACAGGAAAATTAAGAGAAAATATTAAAAGGAAGGGAAATTAAGACTCATCATCACCTGGTAGCCATTGACATCATTGAGGTATCTCCCATAGAGACTTACGACCTCAAAGAGGTGATTGTATTCATCACTTTCAACGACAGCCTGTGGAAGCTTAGGCCCAACAAGATACGGTACTGGGATGATAATTGGTCCCAAGGCCATGGATGTGATTCCATTACGCTCATATTCATCTATGCTTGGCACGTACTTGCTTCTAAACCATTCTGCTTCCTTTAACTGAGACCTCATCAAATCCACCCACTGAAAACATCAAGTAGTGTAGACATTCATATCATTAACACACACAATATTGAAGTTTAGTGTGATGATGAAATTGATGGAGATAATAAAAAGTTTAGAATACTGAGGTGTGAGATTGAGATAATTATGATCTTACAATCTGAATCAAATGGTTCAGCACACTACGTCCTTGAACCTCAAATGCTTGGGTTGCATCCTCACAAATTGTTCTCTTGAGCGCTTTGAATAATATCTTCACCGTCTCAGAACAACTTTCTTCGTTGACATCTACGTCCCACCTGTGGACCAATATCCAAAACACATGATCTTGTATATAGTAATGTACAGAGAGAGATTTACGTACGTAGAAGGGTTCATTGCAAATGTTTATGTACGTACTTCTCCATCAACTGTATAAGGTTTATCTGTTCCTCTTCAGTACTCCAAACATCATAGAAATCATCAATTACACATGTAAGCAAGCCCTGCTTCGCCCACGTTAGACGTGCTTGGCGAAGTTCAGGGGAGGTGAGTGTTGCAGCAACTGTCAAGAAGGAATAGGCAGCTTTCGTTTTGGAAACTGGAAAATGTAGTTTTTCCATTCCGCTCTCCATAAACCACCTAATTGTTATGATGTTCTAGTCAGTGATTATTCAGGGATTGATTTAATTAATTAAAAATAACAGCAGAAGGTTGCTTCCTTGTTCTAATAATCTGCTTGGGGCTCTTGAAAAAGATATTCACCTGTTAAATAGATCGAGTTCTTCACGAAATACCAGTTGGCAGTGATTGAAGTCTTCCACTCCAACTTCCAGGAATGCTTCATTTGCGAGGTTCAAAGACCTGAATGAGAAGAAGCGCCATAGAATGCCGCGTGAATAATTTGCCTAACTCAAGATGTTCACATGTTGGTTGTGAAGGAGAAAAAAAAAAAAAGCGAGAGAGAGTAAGTTCAGATAAAATATGATGTACCTATATGAAGATTTCAAAATTCTCTTTTGATCGACCTCGTAATGCTCTATAGATCTTCGGTTTAATATGAAATCCAGATAAGCATGATGAGTAAAATGCAGAGCAAAAGGCACCTGAAATTTATGAAATGATTCTTATGGTTTTTATATGCAATACTCATTGAGATTAATTAAACTTCAGATTACAGAATAAGTTAAGCACCACAGTAGAATTTGTGAGATTACTATGATCCTACCTCGTGGTCAATATGATTTGAAGGTTTGTGAATATTTTTTGAGGAAGTGAACAAATATTCCTCAAGAAAATGTCCTGTCCAGGAGCTCAGTTCCTCCAAAACTGAATCATTCGAATGCAAAACTATTTGTGAAGCCTTATGTAACACCACAACAGCCTCAACATCCTTCAAATAACCCTGAAGGGTATTGCGGAACTTGTCTCCTGAAAACCGATCAAGTGCATCTGAAATACACAAATCTCAAATTTAGCCATTTCTTTGCTCTTTTATATCTTATATAAATATATATAAAGAGTTTTAGTTTAAGAACAATATAGAACCTGAAGAAACATTATATCCATGCAAACGTAGTAAACGAAATGCCATGGCACATGCAGTAGGTTCTAATAATATTTCATCTTCTTCTCTTTGCCACATTCTGTTTGATAAACCAAATAAAAAAACATAGAGATTAGATTCTGTAGCCCTCTTTAAAATTTGCTTCCAACTACAAGAAGATATTTTCAAAATTAAGTTTGTCATTTACAGAAATCAAATATGGATGCGCAATATTACCTCCATGTTTCATTCAATACACTTCGGATTTCCTCCTTAAAATGGCGATTAATACCCAACTTTTCAAGACTATCAACCATATGGAGTCGAGCATACACATCAAGAGGATGCACTGTCGGAACTGAACAGATTATACATTGATATAAACACAAGAAGTATCAGCGTAAAGTATAATTAAGGTAATAAAGATGAAGACAAATCCATCATGGTATGTTTGAAAGGAGAAATTAATTACCAGCACTCCCAAATTTATCTATCAGTGAAAATATATAATCAAGACAATGCGCATTCTTAATATGAGTATATGCTGATGCAGTGGTGGCTGGAGAGTTGAATAGAGATCCATTCTTTCCTTGATATTTCATAGCCATTTCCCAATTCTGTGACCTCCCAAGTCCTTCTGAAATGTACGCCACATATGCTTTCCATCCATCTGAGTTGCTTCCCCAGCCACTGCAGTTGCAAAATACAAAAATGCTCAAGTCTATTTTCATTCAGATTCTTCAAAAAAAAAAAAAGGTAAAATGTGATAAAAATAGACACGTGTATCTTCATGCCTTGTGAACAGTTTTATGGGCCAGTGCAAAACGATTGCTATCTATCTACCATGCATATGAAACTCAGCAAGAGTAAGCATATTGAGTATGAAGATGAGAAAGAAAAATGGTACCTTTTGAGCTCCATTTCTCTCTTTCTGATGAATGTTTCTAAACGTTTTTCTCCAACGGGAAGATTAAGATCCAAATTTTGGGCTTGCTCGATTAAATGCGGAAAGATAATATCGAATCCAATGGGAGAATGTTGTTTATCGTCTTGAGCTGCAGCAATGTTTGACTCAATATATCGAAGTCCTTCAACAACACAGCATCCTCCAATTATTTAATTGACTGTATATAATTGGTTTGTATTTAAAGAGACTTATCATATGACGCAAACATAAATAATAATAGATAATCTACAACCATACAATCATGCACTTGAAGAACAATACATATAAAAAACAATTTATATATAATTAAAAGTAGAATGGAGCCGCATTGTGCATTAGCCATGGACAATGTGGCTCTATTTATTGGACTCCGTGCACTCTTTCTTTTTTTTTTCTGTTTTTTTAAGTGAGTCTAATTTTTTTCTTATTTATTCATTTTTTTCTTTTACATATGTGATTTATCTTTTTCCATTATTTGAAGTGAGACTCATTTTTCTTTTTTTATTTTCTTAATTTATAATTAATATTATTTGATATCATTTTTTTTAGGATAAGGGAGCTAATAATGAGATTTTTTTTTAATTCAATATATTTTAAAACTAAATAAAACGTTCTTGTGTTCACACGTGTCGGGGAGAAAAATCTTGTTATATGTATATATTAATATAATTATATGAATATTACCTCTATTGGTTTGTTGTTCTCCAACGCCCCAGTGCTTAAGTGCAAGAACACAAGCCAAAGTTGATAGAAGAGAGTCTTTGGTCAACAAATCATTACGATCAGGAAGACTCCATGATCCATCATTTTGTTGATTTTCTAATATCCAATTAAGGGACTGAGGGAACAGAGGAGCTTGTGGAGAAGAAGGTGATGGTATCATTGCCACCCAAGCTGTATCATAACTTGATACTGACAGTTCAACTTTGCCAAACATCTTCTTTATTCTTTCTTTATTCCCTTCTAACATCTGCAATTAATAGCCATTTCATTTTTCAGAACTTATTCATGAAGATAAATTAGCTGTACTATAATAAGAGATACAAGAGATAGAATGTTCGAAGAAGATATCGTACAATATTTGGTATATTCTGAACTTTGTTATCTGCATTGGTTGCAATAGGAGTTGCTGTGCCACGTACAAGAAAAAAAAAATAAGAAACTATATTACCATACACAATCAGCCATTAAAATTGAACAGAAGAAAAGATAATGAAATATAGAGAGCAAATTATTTGCCTTACTCTGAGTTTTTTCCAAATATTTTTTACTTTTAAAATATAAGTTTTCCTTTACTGTTTAAAATTTACTACACGTTCATTTAATTTTAAATATAAAAATATCTATTGACCTCCCTTTTCTTATGTTCGATAACTAATACTTCATATTTTTTTAATATCAAATTTATAAAAAATTGCACCATTTATAATAAAAAATAATATTATTCATAAGTCATGAATACTGTAACTTCTTTCATATTTCTTACAACCCTTTTTAATTCTTTTAATTTTTCTCCAAATATTCATTGGGTTCATGCAAATTTATTTTTATCCCGTCAATATTTTTCCATAAATTTCAATGGGATTTAATTATTATAAAATTAATAGAATTTTTAGAAAAAACTTTTAAGTTATTATTTCTTCTGTGGCACTAGAAAAATTATTTAGTTATATATAAACATGCAGATATAAAGAAAATGATAAATATGTCATGGTCAGGCCTGCTTGCAGGCGACGTTTAAAAAAATAAATTAAAAAATTAAAAACAGAAACAAAAACAATTGTAGGTTATTGAAGATAACAAAGAAAGATGCTCAAAACTCTTTCATATATATATATATATATATATATGGATGGTATTAATTAATTGTTCTGTGTTACGAAAACGATAATTTGTCCTCAAGTAACTGTTGCAGTTAAAACAGCGGTTTGCCATCTTGTTTCCGAGCTGATATAAAATAAAAAGCAGTGAGAAAGAGCCAAAAAGATATTATCAACACTGCAATAATCCAAATCACCAATTTTGAATGTTTCGTATGAACTATTGTATGTACGTATTTCAATGTTCGAAGCATACGAAAATAGAGAGAGAGAGAGAGAGATGAAACCTGGAATGACCGAAGGGAGAAAGGCGAGGCGTGAGGAGGACATCCTGCTCCACAAAAGCTAAAGGAATTCTGTTCTAAAAATCGTACACCTGAGAGCCTCCAAAACCAAAGTGTCTTCTCACTTATATATAGAGAGAGAGAGAGGGAGGGAGGGAGAGAGAGACTCAAACACGGGTGTTGTGGTTTGTTATATTAAGTTTGAAACAAGTTGCATATATATATATGTGTGTGTGTGTGTGTGTGTGTGTGTGTGTGCGTGTTCATAGATCAAGATCCTTGATCTTAGGTTATGAGAGGATGTACGAAAGGAAGAAATAAAGAGAGTAATATAATTCTTTTCAATTTCTCTCTATTTTTCAATGATGAAAGGAATGCATATTATATATGTAGTCATTGATAGCATTTTTCGTTTTGAACAAATTGTAATCATGTGTTTAAACTAAATAATAGATCTCATGCAATGCACTAGAGTTCGAAATAAGCTGCATGGCTTAAGATGTATAAAATAGTGTGGCTTCCTATACTGATATTTTATATATATAAATATATTAATGTTAATATTAATTGCCAGGACCCACTCCATTATATGATATTTTAAATAAAATTCTAATAGATGGTAAGCTACTCCCTCGATTCTTTAATTAATGTAAGCAAATTTTAGAGGAAAGAATGAGTCTAAAATATAAGGGAAAAAATATGGATTTATATAGTAACAAATGTGGTATTCCAAAGATATCCTCATCATTAATTAATCTAGAGTAAAAGAAAATATCATTAATTGGGAACAATCTTGAAAAAAAAATTGATTTTACTGTAAATTAAATGAGTTTAACTAAGTTCATTAATATACATAAAGGAGTTTCTTTTTTCTTATATTTTGAGACCAATGGAGTACATATAGATGTTTGTGTTGTTATTCAGGTCATGTATTATATATCGTCTCCAATTTTCGTGATTATAGCTGACGTAATTAGAATGGGTAAGCAAATTAACCACCAAATAGTAATACGCAAATTATAAGTGAAAAAGGGCGGCTGATCAATGGGAACGATTATATTAATCTCCGTTTAATTAACCTTGGGCCAAAGTCGGGTCGTCGAGGGAATCAAAGAATTCCAATGTTGGATTTGGAAAGTTTAGCAGTTCGATCAATAAAATTCCGGAGTTGGGGTTGGTTGATATACTAATCATCACTGCATTGAAAGTAAAACATTCCGTGACCTACGGTTCATGGGATTAATGGTCGGTACATTAAGTATTAACTACAATATAATCATTCAAATCAGTAATGGTATTTGTGTGCATAATCTTATGACTACATATACATATTAACTTATTTATATTTAAATATAAAGTTATCACAAAAATTGTGCGTTGTAGTTGATTTCTTAACTTTTTATATATAATTAATATATTAATGTAAAAAATTTGAAAATAATTTTTTATTACATAAAAATTATTTGGATCGGAATCACTACTCATTCTTCATTCTGTTTTCACCTTATATATATATATATATATATATAGATTTAATTACAAACAATTTAACCACAATCAAAACAATAAGTCTTGGCTAGAGCGGAAATTTTAATTTTTTATATGGATAGACCACCTAGAGGATGTTCTCAGATGTTGCTTGAAGACTCTGCTATAGATTATTTTTCTCGTTTTATAGGATGTTGATCTCTTGGTCTCTCTTGTTTTGCATTTTTTTTAAATAAAAAAAATAAGTATGTTAGTTAATTCAAGTTCAAGATTTAATTTTGAAACATACAGCTGGACCTTTTAGTTAGAGTTGATCGGGAACTTAATTTGATTTTGACTTTTGAAATGACAAAAAATGACTGAGTTTTGAATTGTAAGTCTAACGGAAGAAGGATTTATATGTGGCGATTGGAAATTTTTTTTTACTGAATTTTGGGAAAAGGAATAGTCATGGGAGTTATACTTTTTTCGTCATAAAGAACAGCACATATATTGCTGAAAAATATAAAATAACATTGCTCTTGGTGTAATCTGTAATAACTAAGCTAAATTTTTTGTCGATATTTAATAATTTTGTAATGGCTATATGAATTCTAGTCACTAGGGTCCGCTGAATTTATTAATAACTAGAATTCAAAACCGTGCTATTTATGAAAAATTTTATATATATATATATCTAATCAAATCATATAAATATTAATATAATATAATGAGTATAAATAAAATATTATTTGATATTTTATTATTATATCTAATTTGACTTTTATGTAATATTGAAGTTAAAGTTTATCTATTCAATTTTAAATGTTATATTCTAGTAAATAATTTTTATATGTTATAATTTAACGAATTATTTTTTTATTTTTATTATATACCGCTAAAAAGCTGACTTGTGGAGCTAATGATATTTCTTTTTGGTTAAGTAATAATTAAGTAATTTTATATTTGATTTTAAATTGATTAATAACTTACTAATATTTCTCATCAAATAAGAGAGAAAATAAGTGAGGATAATGAAATTATTACTCTATGATTATCATGAAATCAAATTTCAAAAGCTAAATATATAATCAAATTCTAATTCACAAAGTTTCCGTATAATCTATGAAAGTTAGACATCAAAAGCTATTTTCCCTTTATGTATGATGCATCTCCTAAATATGGGTTATATATAGTATAATTAAGTCATTATACTAAAATAATGAGCAAATTAATGTCACCCCATATAATAAGAGACATAAATCAATAGTTAAACTTAGAATTCTTTGCATCCAAACCCATATGAAAAATAAAGGAGGAAATAAAGAGTGCACAATTAAGAGATTAAATTGCAATATGTGAAAACAATAAGTAATATAACCAACAAACTTCATATTGCACCGTTAAGAATGTCAACAAATCGATATTAATATTAATAATATAACAATACAATAAAACATTCTAGTAACATAAACAAATTTAAAAACAATATAATAACAAATCAACATAACCTAAATAATATTGTGTCGTAGATTACGTATTAACCACACCATTCTTGAAAATGCAAAAAGTAAGTCACTATGATCATTTGAGTTTGATTTAAAATTGAATGAAAATGATTCTGATTTTCTTTAATTGACAAATAAATGTACAAACAAAGGGTGTTGTTTTACAAATTTATAAGTGATTTTTGTTTCCTTATTTATCCTAAGAAATTTTAATAAAACAAAAAATGAATATACATGTAAGGAAATAAATATTATTTGAAATATATGAGGTTAGATTTTTTTATAGTTAACATAATATTTTTTGTACAAATTTATAATTGATTTTTATTTATAAATTTAACATAACAAATTTTAAAAAACAAAAAATAATATACATATAAAAAAATAAATATTATTTTGAATATATATGGACATATTTGTTCATAATTAGTATGATAATGTGGCGGTCTAAGATTATCAAGCAAATCCTGTTTTTTAACAAATTCATATATAATTTTTATTTCCATATTTATCATAAAAAATAAAAAATATATATATATAAAGAAATAAATATTATTTGAAATATATGTGGTTGGATTTTTTTATAGTCAACATGATATTTTTTGTACAAATTTATACTTGATTTTTATTTTTATATTTATCATAAAAAATTTTAAAAAATAAAAAATAATATGCATATAAGGAAATAAATATTATTTAGAATATATGGGATAAAATTTTTTCACAATCAATTGTGGAGGCTTAAAATTATGACATGCATATTTTTTATCTCTACTTTATAATATATAATAATAGGTTTAAATAGTATTAATTAACGATAAACTTCTTTCTTAGAAATTAATTTAAATAATCATTTATAATATAAAAATATAATACCAGTACAAATTTTTTTCTCTCACTTATTAGTATTTTTCTATCCCATTTCTTAAAAGATCAAAACTCCATCCATGAAAAATAATAATAATAATAATAATAAAAACTCCAGAGCATATTGATTTTTCCGTTGACCCTTGGGTCAAAGTCGTAAAGACGAGAGAAGCAAAGAATTCCAATGTTGGGGAATTTGGAATGTTTAACAGTTCAATTGAATTCCAATAGTGGGTTTAGTAGATGTAATCATGAATGCATGGAAGCAAAACCATGACGCGTGGAATTGGATTGATGGAATTAGTTACTCCCTCTCGAAGTAATATTTAATTCAAACTATAGGATATTTTTTAATTATTTAATATATTAATTATTTTTTTTTAATATTCATGCCTCTAGTTTATATTCCCTCCGTTTCATAATATTGGTAATACGTTTTCCAATTTTTTATATTTTAAAATATATGAGATAAATAAATTTTATCTAATTAATTAATAATTTTTTCAATTTTACTATAATTAAAGTAAAGTTACTTTTACCAAAAAATTTAAATAAGAGGGGGATTTATTTATAATTTTGATTTATGAAGAGAGTTAAATAAGACTATTTGTGAAAGAAAAAATTTCTTATAACATGTTTATGATCCATGACTATTTTTTTATTTTAGTTATATGACTATTTTTTTCTTATATTATATTATGAAATAGGAAGAGTAATTAATATATAGGATATAAATGTTATGAAAAGTATAAAAGGACATGTAATTAATAAAGTAAATTATGAAAAACATTAAAATTTTTTTACAAATTCAATAATTCAACTTCATTTTTTCTAAAATACAAATTCAATAATTAAAAATAACTTATATTTAGTACTAGAGGGATAATGACATTACTCCTCCATTTTCCTTTTTTTATTGGCCAACTATTCCTCCATTTGCAAATAATTGACATTTTAAATATTTTACTCCCTCCCTCCGATCTGTATTATAAGGAGTTTTATATGACAAGTTTTTTATTCAAAATATAATGTGTTTGATATTTTTCTTTCAATTGTATCCATGTCTTTAATTCTTCCTTATTCTTCATTTATAACCATACAATAATAATAGAATAAAATATTTCATAAGAATAAAATGTGAAATAAGGATACTTTTTAAATTGATTTCATGTAAAAAAGTTATTTTCTTAATATACCTGTAATTAATATAAAATAACTTATAATATAAATTGGAAATAATATTTTATTTCCAATTAACTGTAATTTCAATTAGCATTTATTAATTTTTTTTGGAAATTTTATTCTTCAATAATAATGAACAGAAAAGCATTGAAAAGTACTCATTTCAATTCTAAATATAAATTTTTTTTAACTATTTCATGTATCTTAAAAGAAAGAGTTGCATTATTAAATTGGTTAAAATATTCCAATATTTTTCACAATTTCCTCTTAGTAATTACATTATTTCTCGCACTACTCATAACATTTATCTATCTTTCCCTACTAGTAAACAGAAGCATGAATGGGAAAAAAATTAGTACACAAGGCAGCCCCCAAGTTTCCTTATATTTTGTATCAAACATTGCTTCTAAAGGATATTTGAAAACTGAAACAAATATTACCCCAATCTTAATATAAGGTATAAATAATTATCTAATTAATATTCTCTCCAGTCCAAAATATAAGAGATTTTTTAGAACCTTTTTTTGGTCTATAATATGAGGTGTTATGTAATATTTAGTAATAATTTACTTTTTTTACCCATATTCATTGATGATCAGTCTCGTAATTTGTAATACAAAATAGTGGAAACAACTTTAATTATTGATAATTAATAAGGATAAAAATGAGATGTTAAGTTTCTTTTTTTAAAATTTGAAAAATGTAACCAATTTTTCTTAATATACGTGTAGTAGTTGAAAACCTCTTATATTTTGGATCAGAAAAAGTATTAAGAAATGTAAGTAAAAGTTGCTAGCTATATTAAATTTGTCACAAATTGAAAATTTTTTATAAATATCTCCAATTCAATTTTTAAACTACTACCCTTAATTAATAATATTTAATTACTTCGGTTATCATAATTAATTTCTATGTTCAAAGAAATAAACTATTTAATAAAATATTTCGCAAATATGTCATTTGTGTCTTATAATTAGGACAAAATTACTATCTCTAAATTCCCTTCATAAATGGCAAGCTTCTCTTTTTCTTCCGTTTCCCTCGAAACACGTTATACATCGTTAATGCTCTGTTCCACTAGCCCCAAACAGAGTCAGTATTCTGTTCCATACAAGAAAAACTGAGAACGGGTCAAAGAAACGTTTTTTCTCTTTTTTTTTTTTTTGGTTGAAAGACCGATTCAGGAACGTAAGGGATATATCTGTATGGAACAAAATGCTTACTTGGGTTTTTGGCCATCAGAACAGAGCATTCACATGGAAGAAAAACAGAATTTTGCGGGCATAAAACGGTGGACTCTGATCATGAAAATGACATGGCTGACTAGCAGACCCATCATGAAAAGGGTGGAAATTAAGAGAGGAAAATTAGAGCACACACTACTTGTCAGAAATTGCATCTGCATACATCGCCAAGCTGAGTTTCTAAGAAGCTCTTGTAGAAATTATGAGGTTGATGACAAACTGTAAAAGCGTCTGTGCTCAGTCCAAATAATTAATTTGAATTGTTATAGTTGAAGTATTAGGCTTTAAAAGCAGCTTTGTGCGTAGGTGGTAAAAGCTCTAGAAGGTTGAGCCTTGTTAAATCACTTTCTGAGAATAGTCTAACTAAGAAATCCTGAGAAAGATCCACCTCCATGTGAAAAATAACACCTTCTAACTTAACTTTGACTTTTAGCTTTTATTTAGAATAAGGGAAAAGTAGGGAAGAAAACACTAAGAGGAAAATGAGAAAATATTGGGTGTTTAAATTTTTTCTTATTTTTTTATAAATTTTTCTTTCTCTCATATTTTTTCTTCATCCAAATAGAGGGTTAAGAAAATAACCAAGTGACACAAAAGCTTCAGATAGTAACCATCACCAAGCTGCCTCTAAGCCTTGCAACGAGTCCAAGATGTCCCTCATCCCTGTATTAGTGGCAGACTTGCGAGCTTAGGTCATTGTGATAAAATATATTAGAACTAGTGTTACTATATAAAGATATGCTAAGATTATATAAAATTTCTATATATAAAATATATTGCAATCTCTCATGTTGTACTTCCTTTAACTTGAGACCTCATCCAATCCACCCACTCAAATAAATAAGTTCGTCAATCGAGTTTAGTGTAATGATGAAATTAATGAAGAAACATAATGTTTAGAAGGCAAAGGTAAGATTGGGATATACAATTATGGTCTTACAATCTTCTGAACCAACTGGTTCAGCACCCCATGTCCTTGAACCTTGTTCTCTTTCAAACTTGGGCTTGCAATGGACCAATTTTAACATATAAAGCAGACTATGGACCATTCAGTTAAAGATAGGTCAATCACTTAAAGCGCATAGTATATTTTCACAATTTTCAAATAGTTATAAATATTTGTATAATTAAAACATGATACACTTTTTTATCAAACATTTTTTGTAGGCTAAAATGCAGAAAACTTCCCCGAACTGTGGATGAGTTGCACATCACCCTCTTACCTTTAGAGCAAATCGCGGCAGTAATGAAGAAGAAAATGGAGAGGATGGGATTTTTAGGAATAAAATGACAAAATGACTTATAAGCAATTTCAAGTCTAAAAAAATAAAATATATAAAATTGCATGTCACACTAAGTATTTTTTATCTGATAAAAAATAGCGAGGTGGTCAAAATCATTAAATTTAACTATTATTTTAATGGTAGGGAGTTCATAGTCAAAATATGAACCATAAAGGTTTTAATTATAAATTTGTAAAGACATGGGACGATACGCAACTCATCCAAAGTGTGGGGAAATTTTGTGCATTTTAGCCCTTTTTTTTAATTTGAAATCTCTAAATTTAGAACTTCGTAAAACCTATTTTGAGACGAGCAAAAAGGATGGCACAAATCATAAGAACGACACATGGAATAAAATATAACCACTCAAGCATTCATAAATATTGAAAATCTTTACGTCTTTATATTGCAAATAAATTTTTTAATAAAAAAATTATAAATTTCTATTTATATTGATTTGGTCAATAATATTACCTATAAAATTATTTTATTACGAAAAATGGCACATCCGCAACATGGGACCCATAAACGTATTTAATTTATCAATTTATCCAAGTTCTATTCCACAAAATGTCCCCATTTGGTCATACTTATTGTTAAAAAAAAAAATCTTAATCCTCAAACTCTAATTAAGGAGCAGCGTCATTTTTAGGTTGAATTAATTAGGATCCTTCTAATTAATCTATATTGTCTCAAACATTCATGTTTCATTAATATGTTTTCAAATTAGGAAAAAATAATATGTTTTCAAAATCACAATTCTCATGTGTTGGCTGTTGCTTTCCAAGCGACTAAAATTTCCACGATTAATATAATTTATATGTGGTTTTTGGTTGAGGGATATATGTGCACTTCTGAACTTTGAAAATGATTCAAGGACTGACCGAATGAAATATTTATGAAAATAATTAAATAAATATTACCTTATCATTGTCAACATTGCTAATTATTACTTACTCTCCGGTTCTTAGTATAAGTCACTTCTACCTATTTCATCAAAACTAAAAAAAATTTATTACATCATTAAAATTATTTTAAAATTAACTTATTTTTCATCTTTACTCTCTAATAAATACTATAAATTCAAACAATCCATATTCTTTTTCATGATTAAATAAGGATATTTTGTAAACAAAGTAATTAATACTTCAAAAACTCATAGAAAATAATTTATATTTAGGATCATAAAAAGTTTCTAAAATATAATTAATAAAAAGGACGGGAGAGAATAATGTTAAATTTAATAGGTTTAGATATGAGAGAGAAAGAACTAGTATATAACCTTAAAATGCCCCAAAAAATTTGAAATTCTTATTAAATTAGATTGATGTTAGTGATAAAAGTTTCCCTCTCTTAAATAAATGATTGAATGTTTAAGTTACAGTTTTTGTGTACAAAGTAAACGTAATTATAAAAAAAAAAAAAGAAGCGAATATTGTTTACACAAAACTTAATGAACGCTTTCGATAAAAAATGTAAAATTAAACTTTGAGACACGTTGGATTGAAAGGAAAAATATGTATATCTGTAAAATAGTGGGACAGCCATATGTAATTTTAGTAAGAAGTTATAGTAATATTTGAAAAAATAATAAAGAGATATAAACACTATTATTAAATAATAATTATATTAGCAACTGTTCTAAATTAGTGTTATCTTTGTAATTCGTTTTTCATATCAAACATGCATACCATTAACTGTTCTGTGGCAGGAAAAAGATAATTCTTGCACAAAAATAACTAACGTTGCCGTCAAAACAGCGTCTGCCATCAGGTTTCCAGGCTAATATACAGCAGTGAGAAAAAGCAAAAAGAAGATTATCAACGCTCCATAATCCAAATCACCAATTTTGAACGTTCCATTTTTAGGAGCATAAGAAAATAGTGAGAGAAAGTAAGTATTTTAGTCACTCCGCTGAATTTATTAATAAAAGATTACTCTTTTACACACACACACACACGCTATATATATATATCAGAATAATGCAAATTAACCACCAAACAGTAAGTACTAGCTCCACACATATATGCATGCCTACATATATATATATATATATCATTATAAAAAGGTGAATGGGATGAGTATATTAATAAAGTGTGGGCTAGGTAGCTTGTCTGAGAATGTAAATATATAAGATCGCTACCAGGTTTTTCATCAACTTTTAAACTATATATTTATAATCCTTTCAATTCTAAATATATGACATTTTTTTTAAAATATAATGTAGTATTTATTATATATTACTAAGAAATACTCATATTTAATTCATAAAAAAGAGAAAGAGAAAGACATTCGATAAAAATAGTTTTGAAAAAATATTATGATTTTTTAAAAAAATTAAAATAATTAATTAATTTTATCTCTCATTCTTAATTTGAGTAATTCGATTTAAAGGGTTTTGTATTAAGGGTTAGAGGAAAAAACCATGAATTTGTTTCAAATTATGGTTGCTTTAGCTTTTGTTAATGAACATAAATCTATTCAATTACTATGTTAGCTTTGGGTGCTCCAGTTTTATTTATTCATAAATGACACACACACACACACACACAACTCGAGACCACGATGTTATTTTAGAGTAGGGGTGAAATGGGTCGGGTTGGGTTTGACCCTGGCCCGATGTTTTTCGGGCCAGTACCGTGCTGGCCCAATATTATTATATATATATTTTTAAAAAATAAAAAATAATTATTTATTAATAAAAAATATACTTATTTATACTTAAAAATAGATTTTCTTAAAACATAATCTTAGAAAAAAATAATTTTTTTCAAAATTTATGAATATTTAACTATTATACATTATTTTTACATAAATATTAAGGTAAAAAACTAATTCAAAATTTAAAAAATATTTGAAACATTAAAATCTTAAAATGTTTTTATAATATTTACATATTAAATGTATTATATTAGATACATGAAGAATAAAAATCTTACAAAATCAATTAAGATATATAAAATAATTGAAAGAAATAAAAAAAAATTATATATATATATATAGTTCGGGCCGGCCGGCTCGGCCCGGCCCGATTGGCCCGAAAGTGGTCGGGCCGGACTGGACCAATCGGGCTCAGGCCAACTTGTTCACCCCTATTTTAGAGTATGACTGCCTTAGCATTTGTTCCTTTGATTGCAAGTGAACCTATTCGCTGAGCTCTCAAAGACCTAAGGAAAGAAGTGGACGCCAAAATGACTTTTCTTAGCAATATTTCTTTGCAATTATAATGGAAAATGCCAAGAAAAATGGCGTGGAGATTCACGAAATGTTTCCTTTGTGGTTATTAAGATAAACACACCAGTTCCATAAATAACTGTAAAGGAAACTCGATAGTTTATTTTGAATAGGTTTTGTTTGTGTTGCGAGTTCAAAACGTAACAGAAGTCCAATTTTAATAAAAATAAACAAAATTTTAAAAAACATTTTCCTTTCCAATTTTATATGTAACCGCAAAGGAAATTAACTTTCCTTTGTGGTTACAAAGGATTTTGAAGCCTCATTCAAATAAGATTTCATGTTTTCCTCGTGCCCCACTTTGTCCCAACCTTCAATTTCACTCCAAGCTCCCTCTGAAAGCTTTATTACTCTCATCCTCTCCCTTCCAGCCACTGTTTGTTGACATCATCTGACTCTCCTATCCAGCCACCTTTTTCATTGTCATCACTCATCCAAGGTCTCTCAAAAGTATTCCACTATTTGCCCACAACTCTTCTTCAGTTGCGAAATCCACTCCTCCCATTTTGTTCAAAGCTAGAGAAACTACTGCATTGACCTCAACTCCAAGGTTCCCATTCATCTCTCACAACCTTTGGTGTGTTTGGGGTAAGCTCTCGTCCTCCAAGGTAAATTTTTCTTTTTGAATTTTGGGTATACGAGTTTAGGTGTTTTGTTTTTTACTTCTCCCTTCTCTTCACAACCATAATCTGTCATTGTGATTCTCACGAGGCAAGGAAGATTTCCTGGGGTAAGCTCTCACCCTCCAAGCTAGATTTTTTGTGCTCCCATCTCCTATACGAGTTTGCTTTGTTTGCCCCTTTATGTCTGGTCAAGTAGCTAGATTTTGTGGTTGATGTAGATTCTTGGATCATTGTAGAGATTGCCATTCATTGTTTATATTTCACTACCTTCATTGATTTGTTATACTGCATCTAAGCTTTTGAGAAATGCATGTACATTGTTATAAAGTTCTTCTGTAAGGTACCATGTTTACCATCTTGATGATTTATTGCATTTCTTACTTGTTTATTATTTGCTAGCAAATTGTTGATGAACTAGTTGTCTTTTTATGGTTTATTTCAAATATTAGATAAAGGGCATTTTGTTTGTTTATTTATTTTTGTCTAATATATGAAGGATTAGTTGGACTTATTTGGTTTTTGAAGTCATTTGGACCAATTGCTTCTTGCTTTTCTTTGCTTTATGAGTCTGCTTATAAAGTTTTTTGTTATTAATAGAATTAGTATTGTCATCTTGAAAATTTGGCTAAAAAATGCTCACTGAAGAAGCTAGTATTGTCATATTTTGTTTTGCTGGTTATAACTAGTATACTTATAGGGTTTAGGGATTATGAAAACTCTCATTTTCAAGCCGTTATGCTACTGGATTTTCGGTAGACTAAAGCTAATTATATGTAGTTTCACTTTATTTTAGTCTAAAATTCATTAAATAAAGTTAGGAGAAATTGAGAATTGTAATACAAACACCTTAGGCCATTTGGGATTGGCTGAGAAACGGTAATACTTCGAGTTAAAATGTTTAACCTTTTTGTGAGTTATTGTTATAGAATTATTGGACCCTCAACTTCTAGGGGAGGCTCTACCCAACTTTATACAATCTCAAGAGTACAGATCGGTCATAGATGTCTGCAAATCATTTGGCTAAGAAATATAGAGATAGAGTAAAAGTTCATTAGGTTTACAGTTGAGCATGTAGATGACCCTAACAAAATTTTATGCACTTGCTTAAAATGTTACTATGGGAGGCTACTTAATGCAGATGACTTGGGGGATCATTTAGTGTGACACGGAATTGATCAAGGTTATAAACATTGGACAAAGCATGGTGAGGCAAACAATGAGTGTAGTGATTGGGGGTGCAGTAGGAGTCATGGATTGGATGATTTTGACACAAGTACATTCGAGGCTGACCATCTTGAAGAGATGGCAAACATGATTGAGGATGAGCTTCAGGACTGTCCTGAGATGTTTGAGAGTTTACAAAATAATAGAGAGAAGCCCTTATATTCTACTTGTACCAAATTATGATGTTATCGGCCAATTTGAAGTTGTACAACTTGAAAGTAGGTAATGGGTGGAGTGATAAAAGCTTCACAAAATCACTTCAACTTTTTAAGGATATGATACTGGAGGATAATGAGCCTACTAGTTGAACATATGAGGCTAAACAAATGTTAGACTTTATTGGGATGAGCTATGAGAGAATACATGCATGTCCCAATGACTCTGGTTTGTTCCAGAAAGAATATGTATCATTAGACAAGTATCCTAAATGTGATGCCCCTAATATAAGAAGAATGAATTGAGTTTGACAAAGATAGTATGGTATTTTCCCCTCATACCTAGATTTAGATACTTGTATAGAAGTGCTGAAGATGTGAAGCACTTGACATGGCATGAGAATGAAAGAATTGAAGATGGAAAACTTTAACATCCCGCAAATTCTACACAATAGAAAAGGATTGATAGTGAATATGAAGAATTCAGTGGAGAAGATAGAAATCTATGCCTTGCATTATCTACTGATGGAATAAACCTGCATGGTATGTAGAGTAGTCAATAATCTACCCATAATACATGGCTCATGATTTTGTTGATTTATAATCTACCCACAATACATGGCCCGTAATTTTGTTGCTTTATAATCTACCACCATGACTATGCATGAAGCAAAAGTTAATGATGTTGTTTATGTTAATCTCTGGACTCAAACAACCTGGAAATGATATAAATGTCTACTTGGCTCCACTAATTGAAGATTTGAAGCCATTGTGGGAGACGAGTATGGAGGTTTATGTCGGGTATAGAAAAAAACATTCACTTTAAGAGCTATGATGTTTGGTATGATCAATGATTTTCTGGCTTATGGTAATTTGTCAGGATACAATATCAAACGAGAGTTTAGGTGTTTGATATGCAAAGAAGGCACACATTCTATTCGGTTAGAATATGATGGGAAATTTATCTTCCTTAGCCATCACAAATTTTTGCCTTAGGGTCATTGGTATAGGGGGTAGAGAAAAGCCTTTGATGGGAATACAGAAGAAGGAAGAGAACTTTTGTCATTAAGTGGTGAGGACTTGTGTCATGAAGTAAAGTATTTGAATACCAACTTCAGAAAACCTTTTACAAGACACCGTGGGACGAGCGAGTAGAAAAAAGGTCAATTTTGTTTGAATTGTTGTATTGGAAATCCTTGTAAGTGAGGCACTTCCTTGATGTCATGCATATAGAAAAAAAAAAAGTGTGTGAGAGCATCATTGGTACGCTACTCAATGTACCAAGACAGACTAAAGATGGCAAGAAGACAAAGCTGGATTTGGTTGCTTTGAAAATTAGAGAATAATTGACACTAGTGAAACATAACAAATGTACTTATCTACCTCTGACAACTCATACTTTATCTAGAAAAGAGAAAATCATTTTTTTGAGTTTCTTAGAGTTAAAGTTCTAAAGGGGTACTCCTCAAATATTAGGAATCTTGTGTCTATGAAAGACTTAAAGTTAAAGGGTCTAGTCTCCTAACTGCCATGTTCTTATAGAGCATTTCATACTTATGGGGATACGATTCATTTTGCCTAAAAATGTGTGAGGGAAAATTCCCAACCTATGCTTACTCTTCATGTCTCTTTGTAGCAAAGTGATTGATCCCGTGAAGTAGCCCATATTGCTAAAGTAGATTGTGGTCACTTTGTGTGAGGTTGAGATGTATTTCCCGCCTTCATTCTTTGACATGATAGTTCACCTAACAATTCACCTAGTTAGGAAGACACAGTTGTGCGGCTTAACCTATATGAGATGGATGTACCTAATTAAGCATTATATGAAGGTATTAAAAGGGCAAGTTTATAATCAAAGGGATCAAGCAAAAAAGTACCCTGTCATGACTTATGGTTTGAATCTAGAAAAAATAAAAATAGTGTAATAGAGAATGATGATGTCCAAGAAGTTGTTTCCAAGATGGCAGGTATTTGTTTTTCAATAATTTATTCTTTTAAGTACTAATTTCTTGTCTTAAATATTTGTTTTTCAAATCTTTACAGGACACCCTTACACAAGTGGCACTTGCTGATGGGGATAGCTCAGGGCTAGATGTGCTTAGCCAAGCATTAGACAACCTTAGCACCCTAGTCATGTTAGAGGAAAAGGGTTCGATGTCACTCCATCATCATATTTTGGGACCAACGCTGTTGCTCAGACTCATCTACAGCTAGGATTGGCGAATTAGAGGCACAGCTTGAGGTACAAAGACAAAGTTAAGCTACATTGAAGAGACAGTTAGCTTAGATCGAGATGTTTATGAAACAATTTAAGGAGGTGTGTTGGACTCAAATCAACCCTAGTGCCAAGGACAATTGTATACTACCTTCTAAGCAACTCCCAGAGGTGATTCCTTTCCTTATTAACTAAGTTTATAGTTAATTAAGCCTTAGATATTATTACTAACTAATTGGTATATGGATAATGTTGTCTACTATGGTTTGGATGCTTTTACTTGATGCATCGTTGTTGAAGGATATGCAAAGAAAGAAGATGGGGTCCACAACGTTCCTCTACTTGCAGACCATATGAGCGTATCACTCAACTTGCTTATTAAGGAGAATGCACAGTTGCCTATTCCTATTGACGAGGTGGCCATTGTAAGACAGGATGTGGGTGGATATGTGGCATGACCTGCTTATCTTGTTACTTCAGCTCCAGCAAAATAGGTATGTCATTAGCACTTCATTAATTATAATTTGATGTTATGTACATTATGTTCATGCCAAGTTAGCCAATTTTGTTTCATAATCCAAGGGGAACTCCAGTGTTTCAGTGTTGAAGGAATCCAAGGAGTCCATCCTTGTATCAAGAAAGGGGTTGCCAGAACCTCAAGTTTTAAAGGCAAGTGGTAATAGAGACTTGCTTGGCAACATGGTGAAGCTAAAGCTATGAAACTTACTAGAAGTCCCATTTGACATGAGGATCATTAATAAGAAAGTATCTAAATCGATCACCCAGGATGTGGTCACTAACATTGTGGGTCATTTGGCTTGGGGTACAAAATTTAACCATATACATCAAGTATAAAAATTACAACAAATTTGCTTATAGTCACTTCATTTCCTCATGTGATATTAAGCAATTACTTTTTTCATTATTCTTAGTTATTTGTATGAAAAGTTTACTGTCCCTGCCAAGCTCACAGATAAATTTGCATTCATCCACCCCTAAGACATCTCAGCTTTTGTAGTTGGTTGGATGCCGCAGCACAAAATCATTGAATAGTCATGAGATGTTGCCAATGTGATGATGATGGATGCAAGTGATGAGATATTATATTTGGCATTATATCAGCAGAGGTGAGTCAACTTTTCGTTGAACTTTTGAATTATGATTTGTTTCATAGCAACTACTTGATTATATTTTACTAACATTGGTTTACATTTTTCTTAGGAATCATTGGATGTTAGTTTGTATCAACCCGATACAACCAACAATATAGTTTTTGGATCCAAAGCGTAATCTGCTCGAGTACTACATGAAGACAATGGAGATGTTTAATCAATAAGAATATGCATTCTATTCTGTATGCATTTTTCTTTGTTTATATTAAATTGAGTCACGTTACCTTTAACAGGAGCGTGAGTATCTTTCTTGCATAACATAAGGTCAGGGACAATAGTTCCGATCCAAATTACAAGCAACCGGTTCCAGCTACATTGTATAAATGGACAATAATTCTGGTATTTATAAATTAGTATACAAGTAATTACTGTGATTAACAATAATCATTGTAAATAAAGTGCACATTATATTTTTAGTATCCGAAACAAGAAAATGATGATGATTGTGGATATTATATGCTTAATTTCATGAAAGATATCATCTTTCATGTAAAGAACTCAATTCTTATGAAGATATATCTAATTAAGTTTACTGTTATTTAGATTAAAAATTAATAATCTAACTTGGTTTTTTCCATTATTTTTTATTTGCACTACTTCTCCGATTGTAGGAAGTACTCCTCCTTAGATCGTATAAATGAAGTAATCAATGAGTGGTTTGGATACGTGGTTGAAGTCAAGCAGCAATGGATATTCTTAGATAATAAATTCTAAATTAATTAAGTTCTAAAAATTGGTAATGTAAATTCTATTTCAAGAGATAGCGAATATAGTGATGAGCATATAATGGCAACTACAACTTATTGGTTATGTGGTTTGTAAGTTTTTGCTTGCTTAGGTAGCTAATTTCCTTGTAGACATATGTGCAAAACTTTGTAGGTTTTTGCTGCTAGTTGTTAGGTTGTTCTGTAATTAGCAAGCTTAGTTTAGATATGACTTTTTAATTGTTTTGGGTTGTTGTATTCCTGGATGCTGTATTGCTGTTGATTGGCCATTTCTGTAGCTAGATTATTGGTTATTTCTATTTGTAATATTCTGTTTGTAAATATTAACCATTTTTGTAGTATGTAAAACAGGGAGAAAATTGACTAAATGCACCATACAATAAAAAAAAAAAACACATGGTTTCCTCTGCAATTGTATCCAATGAAACTGAAATTTTAATGAATTAAAAAATTATATAATTTTCTCTTGCAACATAACCACAAAGGAAAGTGTTGATTAAACAATTTTAAAAAAAATTAATTGACCACTTTCCTTTGTGGTTGTAGGAAACAACTACAAAGCAAAGTTTACTTACCTTTACGATTTCTTGTTATTAATCACAAAGGAAAGTTGCAATTGTTTGATGCAACAACAAAGGAAATTAATTAATTATGATTAAATAAAATATTTTTCCTTCGGATCTAAATTATTTGTGGTTTTAAACCGTAAATGATTACTACTTTTAGTTGCCAAAAAAGCCTTTTTCTTAGTGTAGTGTCAGCATCCATGTGTTCATTTTGTTAACCAATTAAGTAAGCAAAAATTAACACGGTAAAGTCTCCTTTCTTAGTGATTAATAATGTAGGGATGAATTCATTAAACCTCTAGAAATATAGGAAGTGTTTTAAAAACATCAAAATTATAAGAAACGAGGAAATTTGTCAAAATTAGTTAAAATTTTTAAAAAATAATAACCAAAATTTTTTAAAATTATCTTTACTTGAACTCATTAATTAAATTCTAATTTATCATTAGGTCCTTAATTATTATTCCATTTGTCCCATATATATTATAATTTAAGGTTGTAGCATGTGGATTTAAGGAAGCTTTAATTAATGTAAAATAGTATTAAGCAATGACTAAAATATTCTCATTTAAAAAATTTTAGAAATAAAGTAAATCTAAGAAAGAGTAAATAGTAAATAAGAGAGAAGAAAAAATGAGATAAATAAATGAGGGTATAATTAGAAAATAAAAATTAATTATGCATTAGTTTTGTAAAATAACAATTGTTTTGAAAAAAAAACTTGAAACAACAATAGATATGGGATAAAGAGAGTATAAAAGTCTTTAACTAAATTATGCTGATGAAAAAAAATAGTCAAAATTAGTTAAGGTTAATAAATTAGTAAAAAATTTAAAATTTTTTCCTAATTTACATTTAATGAACTCTTAATATACTCATGTGAGAAAATGTCCAATACCTTAAATGTGAGAGTATGAAATCAAGTGCATTTGGGAAAAAAAGAAAATTAACTTGCCTTGTAAAGTGTGCATAATCTTTATACTATGAACTATGCAAAGCTTCTTGAAATGTCTTTATCATAGGGATTGGAAGAAGTATTTTTCTTAATCCCTATTTGTGCTTAATTATTCACTTTCTCGTAATTATGAGGGGTAAATTTAGAAATAAATCTTTAATATCATTTATTTTATAGAATAACTTATATTAAAAATACTAAAAATCTTCCTTGATACCCATTATATATGGAACAAAGGGAGTATGATATATAAGTCAAAGTACTAGTATTTATAAGTTGTGGCTTTCTACAATTAAAAAGTCTTATATTGTGGATAGAGAAATTTTTATGAAAGTCTTATAAATCAGGAGTCTAATACAGACGGTACAAAATTTCTAAAATAGTGCTTATAATAAGATCTAAAGAGATCTGTTATTTAAAACCCGGAGCTACTTTTCGTTGGTTTAAGGGAAACATCACAAAGGGGGCAAATTTTTTAAAATTTGGATACTTTCACAATTTGTGCATACCATTCTTAAGCTGGAACTGTAGTTAGGTTTGGTATACACATGGAATGAGTTTTATAAAAAATAAATGAGAGAAAAATTCTAATAAAATATATTTGACACATATTGCTAATGATAATAATAATTTTTTTAAATGGATGGGACTTTTATGTTTAGTTTTTAAAAAACAACTATAGAAAGAATCACTTTCATTTATTGGTTTTGAAAAAATAACAATAAAAAAAATCACTTTCTTTTACTATTTATAAAAAAATAGCGATAGAAAGTAGCCATTTCAAGGACTATTTATAAAATAATAACAGTAAAAAGATATGCTTTTTATAACTATTTTTTAACCCATATAAAATGATCTATTTTTATATTTGTAACTTATATGTCACTCCTAAAATAGTCAAAGGATAAAATAATATACATAAAAAGTACTTTTTTTAATAGTAATCATTTAATTTTTTTATAAATAAAAAATAATTTTTTTAATAAAATCATGTTTTTTTTATTATTTTTAGAATAATTTTTTTCTACTAAATATAGTCTATATCAGTATCACCGTATCGTTAGAATCACAGTGTGCATTTAAACAAACATGCAGTCATTTTTTATGAGGAATAAGTAATAGTACAACGGAGCAATGGGCGCATTTAAACAAACCTGCGATCATTTTCAATCAAATCGATGGTGAAGTGTTTTACTATTTTTTTTTTTCCCAGTGATTAGATTGACAGGGTGATTAGATTGACGTAAAATATAAGACTTTCTTGACATAATCTAATGTAATTATGTAATATATTTAATGATATGGCGTGAGGATTTCAACTCGAGATCTTTCACTGGTACGGGGAATCGTCACAAAGGAGCCGTCTGATTACAAACTATACACAAGATCGAGCACGACAGTACAAGCGTTCAAGTTATTATATACCTCCTCTTTTCCAAAATCCAAAATAGAAGGTATATTTTTTTAGAATTTAACTTTCATAATATAATATATTATGTAATATTATATATATAATAATTTATTTATTTTTATCTTGGGTCATTTGATTATCACTACTATAAATTACAGCTTAAATTATGAAAAAGAGTGAAATAAACTTCAAATAATAAGATTAAAATTAGAGTATTGAAAACTCTTTCTACAAAATTTAATAACACAACAAAATTTCTTTAAAATGCATATGATAAATAAAAATATTTTATATTATTGATAAAAGGAAGTACATTTTTATATTTTTCATTGGTCCAAGAAAATGCCTTGAGGGACTTAGGAGTCATCCTCCAATCTATCTTGTTAGTCTTGCTTTAGAAGATTTTTTTTTTCATAAATATGGAACACCTTTAATAAGTTTACAGAGTATTAATTATTTTTTTTAAATATCCTTATTTATGAGAGAGTATTTATTTGAATTTATGGTATTTTCTTCAGTCTCAAATATAAGATATTTTTTAGATATTTCCTTCGATCTAAAATATAAAATACAAATGTAGGTTGTGTGATGCATTAATTTGTCTTTTTTTTCCAAATTTTTCCCTTCATTAAATTAGTGAATATGATTAATTTTTAATAATTGTAAGAAAGAAGTATTAAACATTAAATTAGAGCATTTTGGAAAACATTTTAAATTTATGACAAATTTATGTCCTCAACTTTTTTTAATTGTATTTCTTAATCTATATAACTTAGTTATTTGTATCTTATATTTGGTACTAGGGATACTAGGGATAGTATTTAATTACTAGTGTAAAGATAGAAATAATATCAATTTTAAAACAATCATAATAATGTAGCTAGTTTGATGCTCAATGTAAATCAATTTCATTGAATCACGTGAATTAAAATAGAAAGTTAAATTTAGTTAATAATTTTAATTTTTTTAAAAAATTCAAATACCTTTCCAAAATCCCCCTTTTTGAATTTTATTAAAAAATAAATTATTCTATTTCATTTAATGCTCAAAGTACCGTAAAAGAGTAGATATGTTCTATTTTGATGAATTACATAATTAATGATATTTTTTATAATGTAAAATAAATATTACTATCTCTTGTTCTTAATATAAAAATCATCTTAACTGAATTACATGAATTAAGAATGTGAGTTGAAGTTAGTTAACCACCTTAATTTTTTTTAAAATCAAGACATTTTTTCAAAATTACCCTTATTTAATATTTTTCTCTCTTTCTTTAAAATGAATTGAATATAAATATTTTTTGAAAATGTAAAATAAATAATTTCTTATATTCTGAAAATGATTTTATATTTAGAATTAAGACAAAGAAATCATATATTTAGGATAGAAGAAAATATATTATATTATAAAAATAATCCTATACTTTGGATAGAGTAAAAAAGATCTTATATTTAGTAGTGTGGAAATATTTGTTATTTGTAAAGTAACATTATGACCTATATCTATCTAAAGATATAAATATAGTATCCGTCTGCTCCATACTGATTTATTTATCCATATGCACATGCATATTAGCCGTTTTCAGATTTCACGTTCAAATTGTGATGTGAATTCTCTGTTGAGGATGAAGCCTTTTACTGTTGTATACATTATATGTATTTATATTCTACTAAATTTTGCTTGATTTGGCTTGCAATCACATATTATTTATCCACTATTTCCTCCATTCCATAATATAGAAGATATTTTTTTCATTTTTTTTATTCCAAAACATAAGAAATAAATGAGTTTTGTCTAATTAACTAATATATTTTTTTAATTTTTTCCATAATTAAAGTAGGGTTACTTTTATGATGAGAGTTAAGTGAGAGATTTATTTGCAATTTGATTTACGAGAAGAATTAAACAAGGACATAGATGAAAAAGAATTTCTTTTATAATATATTTATGATGTGTGATTGTTTCCTTAATTCTAGTGCTATGGTTATTTGTTTTTTATATTTTGAAAAGAAGTGAGTAATATATAAATTGTGTAAAAAAAGTTTATGTGGCTTGATTTGTAAATAGTATTTTGGAGTTACTTCAATTATTTGACTATTTGAGTTTAATTATTTATGTGATTAAGTGATTTAAATTTGAATTATTTAAAGTTAAATAGTATAACATTTGTCTATTTTTAGACATTTTTTCTCATACAACACACAGGTTATTCATTTTAGTTGTGCTATATATAATTTTGATAAACTTATTACTTATTATTCTGCTCGTACTGATCCAAATGATAGATTTAAATGCAGGGATGGAAAAATGTTAGAATTAGATTTTAGCCCCCACTCTATATTGTACTTTCAATTTAACCCCTCGAAATCATCAAGTTGTGGATCCATCCCTATTTAAATGTATATTATGTATAGCTCAAGATGACGTTACACTTGAATGTGAATATTATTTATCAATGAATTTTGAAATCATTGAGTCTTGAGAATGCATTAGTGTAAGTGATCAGGGACACTCATCCTTATGATGCCTGTTAGACCTCAATTCGGATTAGTCTAAACGCTGTTAAAGTCTTTACAGCTTAAGCGAGGCAGGTCTAGGATACCAGGTGTTCACGCGAAAAAAATAAATTTTGAAATTAGTAGGAAAATGCATTTATTTACTTAATTAAAATTCTTTATTAAATAATTAATTCAAATATTAAATAATAGAATACTTTATAATTACTAATTATAAAAATAATGAATTTAATTTTTATTTAATTAATTAGTTGATCAATATTATTATAGTAATAAAAGTATTTAAATTAAAATATTAATTAATTATATTATAACTAGCATGAAAATAATTCAACATAGATAAGGTTGCATCACGCACTAAAATAATTTGTCTGGTCTCTACTTTCTATTTATTATTGCACTCTTAATGAATATTTATTAAAGTAGTTTAACTTATATATATTGAATTAACACCATAAGGTCTTCTTTCTTATTGATGAATAATGTAGGGATGAACTACTTAGACATATAGAAATACAGGGACTGCTCTAAAAACTTTAAAATTATAAGGACCAACTTAAAATTGACTAAAACTAGAGGATTAGATATTTAATTCTCCCAAATAATTTGTAATAAATTTATTATTTTGTTCCAAAAATATTATTCCTTCTTCAAAGTAACCTATTTTGATAATTTTTTTATGAAACCATTAAATTAAACTGTAATTTTTTACTGGATAAATAAATATATGATTTTTATATAAATAACATCAATCTTGAGCACAATTACAAAGATACTTTTATATATATATATATATTATTTGAAATATATGAAACTAAATTGTGACACATCATATTTTTAATCTTTTATTTTATAATATAAATATAATAATAGATTTTTTATGACCAAACTTGCTGGGATAAATTAGTCAATGTGTTTAACGGCCATTAAAAAATCCACACTCCCAAAAGTGCCTTTTGTCGTACATTCCGTGATTGAACTATATATATATATATATGTCGGTGAAGAAAATTAAACGGGTCATTCTACGAAAAGAAATATTAGATTGGTCAAAGTAGGTTTGCTTGAAAGAAAATTTGACTAAACCATTAAAAAATGTCAAGTTGAGAGAATTAGCCAGGCCATCAATAATGCTGTATAGTTACGGCAGTGTTGTCATGACTGAATGAGACAGTCTGATCAGTGCGTGTTTGGTTCCACATTTTACAAACGTGCAACCATGTTTTTTAATTATAATTTTTTAAAAATTATATTTGACCAAACACAAATGGAATATAAATTAGTTTTTTTAAAAATAAAAAGTGGGTTAAACTGTAGTTTTGGAAAAGGAGGGAAAAGTTATTTTTTCTTTAACAAAATGTGGGTTTTGAAAAAGGAGAAATAAATTTACCCTATATTATATATCTAAAAGTACTTTTAACTCTTATCATCTAAATAAATTTTTTATCAAACTTACTTTTATAAAAAAAATATCCAAACATAACAACTTCTAATAAACTTACTTTATCTAAACTTCATTTTTATAAACTTTATTTATCTTAACTTAATTTTACAAAACAGAGAACCAAACGCGCCCGAAGTTTGATATTGAAAAAGATGTTTTGAGAAACAAAAGAAAACAACCAACGAAGGATCAATGTGAATCAGTAGAGAATTGTTAAACTGATCATATTATTTTTATATATTCTTTTAAAAATTGTTTTAGGTTTTAAAATAAAAAATATTATTTTAATATTAAATATGAGCTTTAGTGTAATATTTTTTTCATATTATAATATTGTTCAACTATTATTATTATTATAATACATAATTATTAAGAAATATAAATTCATTTAACAAATAATATAACAATATATTATTAGTTGGTTATTTTGAATTGAAAATCTAATTATAGATTAATATTAACTAATTTAAAATTTAATATTAAGTTATGAAATATATTAATACTATTTTTTTAATTTTCTATATAATATATAATATAAAATAAAAAATATATTAATTGTATTACTATCAATTTAATTACAGTTTAACTATGGTTGAACCATGAATCTTAAATCAGTACTCTGACCGGTTTAATGATTGGTCTGGTTTTGATAACATTGATTGAAACAAAAAATTTGACAATTTCATCTTAAAAATTGAGCAACTCACGACTTTAAGCACAATTAACCATTTCTCTAACACATCATTCTTGTTATGCACAAAATATCTATATGTCTAATAAATGTATAAAAAGCTCACTTGTTTCCAAGTCCTGAGTAGTGTGGTTTGTTAATTATATGTATTAGTTTAAAAATTTCTTTCTACTTTAGTCTTTTACGTTGGTTAATATAATAACTAACAAAAAAAAAGTGACCAGTAGCATTGTAATAAATAAATTTTGAGTCATCTAACAACTTGGTTACAATATAGTTTTGGGAAAATTTTCTGTTTTCTTATGCTAGGAGTTTTCTGCAAGTCAACTATAAGTTTTTCCAGATAAATGAGTTGGAAAAGTGAAATATGTTTATACAATCGATCTCATTAACATTGCCATTAACGAAACCCTCCTTCAAATATATATAAATATATGCATATATATATATATGCACACTCATATAATTATTTTATATATGAGCTATTACTCTTACTATTGGTGTTCAAATATGATCTATTTTTGGAGGAATCCTGTTGAGGTTGGTATAATATAACTTTTGATTTCATCATAAGATTTAACATGTGAAGTTTTACTTCCTGAATCTTACATAATTTTTTTTTTCAAAAAGATCATTGACTTTTTAAAATAATATGAAATAAAAAAGATATTTATGCCTTTAAAATTAAAATATAATGTATTTATTTAAAAATAATATGAAATAAAAAAGATATTTATTCCCCAAACCTTACTTTTCACCCAAAAAAAAAATTATTCTATGGCTCTTCGTCTCATTCAGTTCTTTAAGCCTGGCAAATAAAGAATTCCTTCAATTGGGGGTGCAAGGCTTCAATCACTGCCAAATGGTATTTCTTGAAGAACTCGATCTACTTAAGAGGTGAATCATTCCTTGAACTTGATGTTTGGAGTACTGAAGAGGAACAGATCAACCTTATACTGTTGATGGAGAAGTACGTTCGTTTGCAAAGAACCACTGTACGTAAATTTCTCTATGCATTACTATAGTATACTGTATACTGTATATATAAGATCGTATATTTTGAACATTGAGCCACAGATGGGACGTAGATGTCAACAAACAAAGTTGTTCTGAGGTGGTCAAGATATTATTCTTAGCACACTAAAGAGAACAATTTGTGAGGATGCAACCCAAGCATTTAAGGTTCAAGGACTTCGTGTGCTGAACCACTTGATTCAGGTTGTAAGATCATTCTTCTCCGATTCTTAATGTGGGATGTCTACTATAAGTAATATTTGGTTCAAAATGTCAGATATCTTGTAAGTTGGCTGGTGTATTAATTATTTTTTTCATTCATACCCATGATCTATAATTAATAGCTGAGAGATAGATATTATGAGAAGTGTAAGAGATAATATAATTAATAAGAATAAGTATTAGGAAATATTGAAATGTCTTGTTAAATTTAGACTATTAAAATTGAACTGAATCAAAATCATATAGTAAAAACTCTTATATATATATATATTCTCTAGCTTTGAATTACCACCCCGGCGAAAAACACACACACACACAATCCTAAGCCAAACTTTTTTTTCCTTACTCTCTACTCAAAGATTTTTCTAATAAAAACGGAATTGCCATTGAATTATGCTACACGAACTCTTTTTATGAGAAGAAGAAATTGGAAAAGAAAAGGTTGTTTCTTTTTTATTATTTTCTAATAAGAAAAAAGAATAAGAGTAGATGCTAAGGTTTTTTTTTTTTAAATGGTGAAGCGTGAAGGAATAAAATAGGGACGATAAAAGATAAAATAGAATTAGGAATAGGAATTAGCAGATAGATTACAAGATTGGGCAGTTTCAGAAATAAGATAAATGAGCTCAATCCAAAGGAAGGCATGCATTTCGCTCAACTCTTATGGGTTTTTTGTTTTTGCCGACAACCCTTATCGGTTTGAACTTTGAACTTTGAAGTATCTCCTTTGGTCATCTGGAAGCAAAGTGACAAAGACATCTGTTTACCCAAAAATAAAAACGGTGACATGGACATCTATAACTTTAACTAGCCTAAAATTTTTACAAAAAATAAAACATCATTCACTACTACAGATTTTGCATTTAGGTGCCCATATATAAAAAGCATACCAAAATACACCTTTGGGTACAAGAAGCATACCAAAACATTAATATTTTGGTACGCTCTTTATGAAAAACATATCAAAATATATTTACCCAAATATTAATGGGTGCACTTTATTTAAAAGTGAAACCAAGTAATAGGGTCTTTACCCACGCTATTTTGAAAAAGCATACCTAAAAGTTAATTAAAAATCTACCGTGCTTCTAAATCTCTCTATAAAACCTAGCTCCAATATGAAAATCTTTACTTGCTTTTCTACTGAACCAAAACCTCTCCCGCCTTCTTCAATCTATTTCATTCTACCTTTGAACTTAGTTAGTTAGGACTGCTCTATTTACAGTGACAAAATTTGTAATCCCTTGTCACATTACTAACTAAACATATACTTACCTCTTTCTAAGATGATGTTGAGCTTTAATTAGCATCTTGATAATTGCCAGCATCAGGAACCACATTAAGTCTTCTTCTGGTGGGTTTCTGTCGATTGATGCTACTTCCTCCGAGTCATTATTTGGGACTTCTTGCTTTGGTGCTTCTTCTATATTAAGTGTCTTGTATCCTCTCATAATGTTTCTTTGCATCTCTTTGGCCCATCTTGTCCATTCATGGACCTTAAGTTCATCCGAACATTCCTCTAAGGAGTAACTTTCTTTATCATTTCTAATTCTCATCTTAATAGAGGTCCAGAAGTTATCATCTGGTATCACATCTAATACTGCATCAACCCAAATGGAGTCATGATAATAAGCTCATTTTCTGGATGCTCGGTGTTTGAGGATTCTTACATTTGCCAGAAAGAGCTGCATCTATTCATGTGGTTTGAGGAGATTCCACTTATATACGAAGAGTTGTCTGATGGACCACCTCAAATTGCTTTCTATATCATAATAAAAAGGAGATTCATCTCTGTCTATATTATTTAGTTCTTTAGGACATAATTATGGTATCAGTAGGTCCTCATCTAGTGCTTCATTATTCTAGTTTGTTGATTCTATCTCAAGAACTGCCTGATCCATTTCATTTTCTTTCTCTTTGATATGTCCATTTTATACATATAAAATACCCACATTTAAGCTATAAATTGTATCTAAATATATTTACATTGATATATTTTAACATAATTTAACATATTTTTGTATTTCATGGTGTTATAGGCTTATTTGGAAGCATTCGGAGCAAAAATGTTACAAATCGTTCATGCTAAAAAGTTTCAATATCATTTGGTATTTTGATCATAACTCTCACATATGAACTTCGATTGAGGTGATTTAAGATGCATTGGAAAGATAAGACATAGATCTACAACTTTTATGTTTTGATTTTTCCCCAAATTTCAATGTTATCATGGTGAAAATTGAACTCAAAATATTAATATAAGCTTGTGACTTTCTGAAGTTGAACGAAGTAGTAATTGTAGCGTGGCATCCACCCGGCGCCGGGTCAAACCCACCCAGCGCCTGGTCAACGTGAATTTTCACATTTTCCTGCATTTTAGAAGCACCCAGCACCGTATTAATTGATTTTATGGTCACCCTGCGCCGGGTCAACCAATAGAGGTTCGTAAAAACATGTTTTTGACATGTTTTCATGATATTTTGGGCTTTTATGGGCTTCTATACTTTTTCTAAATAAGAAGACATGATATAAACATAAAAAAAGAGATTCAGAAACGTACTCAAAAGTCAGAGAACACGGTTTTAAACACATCTGAGAACAACTAGGAGCCTTTTATAGAGAAAGAACAAGGAGATTTTGGGAGCATTAGAGATAGATTCATTCTTCTACAATATAGCTCTATTTTCTTACTATTCTTATTATGATTTGGGATTTTAGTTCTGATTTGACTTTTATTTTTATGAGTAACTAAATTTCCCAGTCAGGGGTAGGAATGTAGTCTGATTGGGATGTATTGGAGTTGTTTTTCTAGTTAAGACTCTGTTGATTTGTTCTTCAAGTTATATTTAATTTATCTTTTTATTATATTTATCTCTTTTGTTTGTTCATGTGGATTTTATGCCTGATCACTGTAGAATCTAATTAATGGGTAAACTTGATGGACTAAGAGGTGAATAGTGAACCTAGATCTAAAGAGATAAACATGAATAACTAATTTAGAGATAGAATTAGGAATTTATAGTGATATAAGTTGTAGTTTTCAAGTTTAATTAGGAATTTTAGTTGCATAAGAATGAATTAAATCATAATTAAATAAGGACTAATTGATCGAGAATTAATTAGAACGCTTTAGAAACAACAGTCACTATAATTATGCAGAGTCTAACTAAGAAATAAAATCTAATTATCTCATAAGGTGAATCTTGATGCTTTTAGAACTGAATCAGACTCAGACTTCATTTTGTTTTCTATTTCTTTCCTTTTAAATTTAAATTCTCAATTTGATTATCACTTGCTTTTGAGATTAAAAGTTTGAACTGATAAATTTACTATCTCTCTTGAGTTTGACCTCTGGAATACTTCGGAGACTTTTTATTACTGCAAACGACCATGTATACTTGTAGGATCTTGATCACTCTTGTTCTTCTTCACCTTCTTCATTATCTTCTTCTTCCATTTCCACATCTTCTAACAGCTCATAATAGTCTTCTAAATCCTCATCTATTAGATTTTCAACTTCCAGTACATTCCAATTGAGATTTTGTACATCATTACCATTCATTGGATAAGAAATTTCCCCTGTAGATTAAGATGATTCTTTAATCCACCCATTGTAATTAGAGATAGGAGTGTTACTGCTAGAAAACATATTTCCTGTCCTCAAAACAATAACTCATCACTATCAATCCTAACTATACAACCAAATGTTTTCTTAAGCTATAAGTTTCGGGTTGTCCTTACCTGAATCTTATGCTTTGATACCAAAAATGTCAAATCTTAACCTTAGGAACCATTTAGTATTTATCTTTAGTGGTTTGAGTTCCAATTAGATGCATTTGGAAGCAAATTTGGGCCAAATTCGAAAAATTACCAAAAATTACTATTCATTTGGTAATTATAATAATTTGACTGAATATTGAAAAATCATAACTAATTCTAGAAAACTCGTTTAAGGGTGGTTCAAATTACTAAATTCGTATCTTAAAATACTCTTTGAGGAAAAAATATTAATTTGGAATTACATTAGGCAACTTGCTACAGTAAATTTCCTGAATTTACTTGCAATTTTACCTTAATTTTTTCAAATTTCATTCTACAAAATTCCATAATGTCATACTCTCAATAGTAGTCACATGACACGTAAAATTTATCCAAAATAGACTTTTATTCATTATCTAAGAGTCACATATAACTTACATAATTGTAACATAAAATGTCATTGAACTTGATATTACATAGGCATCCAAAATATCCTTCCTATTTCTAAATATTTCTTGATGAATCCTCCTTTATCTCCTTACTTTACTTTTTACATGATTTGGACCTAATCATGGTTAGATATTTGGTGGGATGAGATTTAAGAAAATTCTAATAACATCATAATCCCATTCTTAGCATAATATTTAAAAATAATTGTAAGAAACATGATTTCATTTTGGCATGGTAACATTTAAGATCAAAATGCATCTTTTAGCATGTTCATCATGTTCTTCACATATTTGTGCTTGTTCATACAAAATTTATAGCATTTCATCATTCTGTCACCATTTTGATCCAACATCATCATTATATTCATAACATAAACATGTTTTCTACCTACCAATTATAGAAATACAAGATCTAAACAACTATATAGAAATATAATGTAAGAAAGGGAAAAGATGTTACCTTAAACTTGCAAACCTTCCTCTCTTCTTCTCCTCCTTCTCTCTATAACTCACTCTCTCATTAATATATGATGAATTTTCGAATTTGGTGTGAAGAATAGAGGGGAGGAAGAGCTTATTTATAGACAACAAGAAGCAACTCCATTCATTGGATTAAATTTTGATCCAAGGGCTAAAATTACATTACATCACCTCTTTTCTCTACCATACACATAATTTCTTCACATAATTGTTATCTAATTAATTTTTCCTCTCTTGTCATTAATTTGGATGCCACTTTTATCTCCAAATAAGGTAAATATTGCATCATTATGCTCATATCAACTTACTTCATCCAAGTTTCCAATTCTGACACCTAATCTTTGAAATAGTATCATGCATGGTGGTTAATTCTTCTCCACTTCTTTTTCTTCTTATTTGCTCACCATTTTGAGGCCAAATTCATCCCAAGATGATTCCTTTAATTATTTGGGCTTAAACCATTTAATTCTAGGCCCAATTTCAACATATACCGGGTTTTGGACTCCGATTATATAAATTTTGTCTGGTAAAATTTTTTATGCATAAATATATTTAAAATATGAATTTCAAACTCATTATATCCTTAATTAATCATTTCTAAGCCTATATAATTTATTTTAGAAAATATTTTACCTTATTGAGTTCTAACCGAAAATATAGATAAAATTAGTCCTGGTTAATTTTTCTTGCAACCTCTATGCTTGGATAATTATTATAAACATTCTAAAATTATTTTAGACTTATTCTTGATTATTTCATAGTCTATAGGGTCACCTATAATTCAGTTAGTTTGGAAATCAGGTGAATTGGGCTTATTGGGCCCTTTATCATTTCTTGACCTAATTTGAACTATTCTTATCAATAATACTTCTGGGCTTCCAAAAATTATCCCTAACCTATTAGGGTTTTCTACACCTTTACTGGGCTTCCATGAAAGGTACTCTTGGACTATTAAGAAACTAGTGCGGTCTTACTGGGCCCGGACTTCGATTTTATCCCAATATCCATTATACCGATTTTATGGCTATTTAAACTTTATAGAAAAATCTAGTATTTTTTTTTATGCCATAATATATCTGAGTTTCTTGATTTAGACTTATTTTCCAATTCTTATTAATTTACAGATTATGGAACTTCCAGCCAATTTTCTGCCTAATATATCTATTTTTTTGTTTTGTTTATTAGAGTATAATTTCTTACGATAATTTTCCTAAATCATCTCCTATAATCAGTCTTAGCAAATACTGAATAGATAATTTGTCTGAGGAAATGACATCTATGTCTCCATTTTTTTCTTTTTGCTAATAATTAATATTTTCAATAATGCTATCCAACTTTTTTTGTCCCTGATCATCCTTTGCAATTTAGTCCCTGGTTTCATTTACATAAGATATTTTTAAACTCTTTTAATTCTAATTATGCAACAATTCTCTAAACCAGAATTCAAATAAAATCATAAAATTTAGATGTTACATTTCTCTCCCCCTTAAATAAAATTTCGTCCTCGAAATTTGGAACATACATTTCTTAGAATAGTTGTCTCATGTCATCCTTCATTTCCCAAATGACTTCCTCAGGAGATAAACCTTTCTAGATCACCTTTACCAGAGGGATATTCTTGTTTCTTAGCTGCTTGACTTGAAAGTCAATGATTTTCTTTAGTTTTACCTCATAAGATAGATTATCTTGCAAATTAACATATTCATATTCTATAATATGTGAAGGGTTTGACTGGTATTTCTTTAATCAGGAAACATGGAAGATATTATGAATTTGGCTTAGATTAGGGGGTAAGGCCAATTAGTAGGCTACAGGTTTGACTTTGGAAAAGATTTCAAAGAGTCCAATATACTTTGGGTTAAGCTTTTTACTTTTCAGAGATCGACCTACTCCAGTTGTAGGGGATACCCTGAGAAAAACATGATCTCCTTCTTGAAATTCTGACGACTTTCTTCTCCTATCAAAATAACTTTTCTGTGTGCTTTGAGCCATTAACAATTTCTTTCTTATTAATTCAATATGTTTTGAGGTCTAATCTACTAAGTCTAGACCTAGTAATTTCCTTCCCCCAAGTTCTACCTAACATAAGGGGGACCTGCACTTCCTTCCATACAAAGTCTCATAAGGAGCCATCTCAATACTGGAATGATAACTATTATTGTAAGCAAATTCTGCTAATGGCAAGTATGTATCCCAGTTTCCTTTCATTTCCAAAACACAAGCTCTTAACATGTCTTCAAGAGTTTGAATGATTCTTTCTGTCTGCCCATCAGTTTGAGGGCGGTAAGTTATGCTAAATCTTAACCTAGTACCTAAAGCCTTTTGCAATGATGTCCAAAAATTTGAAGTAAACCTCGGATCTTTATATGAAATAATGCTATTGGATGTACCATGAAGTCTAAATATTTCTTTGATGTATAGCTGTGTTAATTTATCTAAGGTATATGTAGACTTCATAGCTAAAAAGTGGGTAGTTTTTGTAAGTCTATCCACAATTACCCAAATAGCATCATATTCAGATGACGTTCTAGGCAAACCCATTATGAAATCTATTGAAATACTATCCCATTTCCATTCTGGGATATCCAAAGGTTGTAATAATCTTGCAGGTTTTTGGTGTTCAACTTTTACTTTTTGGCAAGTTAAACATTTAGCAACAAATTGAGTAATATCAGTTTTCATTCTAGACCACCAGAATAATTTCTTTAAATCATGATACATTTTGTTGTAATTCCCGCATGAATAGTATAGTTACACTGATGAGCTTCTATCATTATCTTTTCTTTTATTTCGCTTATTATAGGTACATAGATTCTTTGTTGAAATCTCATTAGACCATCCTCTCTTGATTCCTCAAATCTTGGGGCTTGTCCCTACTTCATTCTTTCCTTGACTACTTAAGAATTCATCTTTTTGCTGGGCTTCTTTGATTTCTTTCCATAATTCCATTTCGATCCTAGTTCTGCCAATTTGTTTTTCATTCATCATTATTTCACTAGCAAGAGCTAAATCTCTAAATTTTTCTATTAGCTCTTGTTCTTTAATCATCATGGTGGCTATGTGAATAAATTTTTTACTTAGAGCATCGGCCACTACATTGGCTCTTTCTGGATGGTAATTAATGGTCGGATCATAATTCTTCAATAATTCCATCCATCTTCTTTGCCTCATATTGAGTTCCTTTTGGTCTTGTAAATATTTGAGGTTCTTGTGGTCACAATAAATTTCTACTTTCACAACATAAAGATAATGCCTCTAGATCTTTAGAGCATGTATGATAGCCGTAAGTTCTAAATCTTGTGTGGGATAGTTTTCTTCATGAGGTTTTAATTATCTAGAAGCATAGGCTACAACTCTACCTTACTGCATTAATACACAACCAAAACCATATTTACTTGCATCACTATAGACCATATAGGTCATATGTGGTTCAGGTATGATTAATATAGGAGGGGAGGTTATCCTTTTCTTGAGTTCTTGAAAACTATTTTCACAATTATGATCCCACACAAAAGAATGATCTTTTCTAGTAAGTTGAGTAAGCGGCAAAGCAATTAAAGAAAAGTTTTGAACGAACCTTCTATAATATCCTGCTAAACCCAAGAAACTTCTTACTTCAGTTATAGTTTTGGGTCTTTGCCATTGTAATACAACGTCCACTTTGCTTGGATCTACTTCGACCTCTTCTTTGGATACTACATGCCCCAAAAATCAGACTTTTATGAGCCAAAACTCACACTTGCCAAGTTTAGAATATGGTTTCTTTTCCTTCAAGGTTTTTAGAACGATTCTCAAATGCTTCTCATGCTTTTCATAAGATTTGGAATATACAAGTATATCATCAATAAAGACCACAACAAATTGATCTAAATAAGGTCAAAAAAAATTTATTCATATAGTCCATAAAAATAGTTGGTGCATTAGTAAGACCAAATGACATAACTACGAATTCATAATGCCCATATCTTGTCATGAAAGCAGTCTTTAGAACATCCTCCACTTTAACCCTTAATTGGTGATAGTCAGATCTTAAGTCAATTTTTGAAAATACACTGGCTCCTACCAGTTGATCTAGCATATAATCAATTCTAGGTAAAGGGTATTTGTTTATGGTTACCTTATTAAGTTCTTTATAATCTATACACAATCTAAGGCTTCCATCCTTTTTACAAACAGCATAGGAGCACCCCAAGATAAGACACTTGGTCTGTTAAAACCCTTCTCCAATAGTTCCTCTATTTGTTTCTTTAACTCTATCATTTCATTCGGATCCATTCTATAAGGTGCTTTGGAAACGAGTCTTGTTCTAGGTATAATGTCAATGTTGAATTCTAATTCTCTTTCTGGGGGTAGACTGGTGATTTCCTTAGGAAAAACTTCAGGAAATTCTTTTATTACTAGGATCTCTTCAATTCCTTCTTCTATTTCAACCTTAACAGAGAAGAAAACTAGATATCCTTGACATCCTTTCTCTAGGTATTTCTTTGCTTGAGTAGTCGTCAAACAGTTTAGCTTAGCCTCAGTATTTGGAATTATTTTAGGGGTAGGCAAAATTAAGGTCTTATTTTTACAATCAAGAAGGGCATTATTGGCAGATAACCAATTCATACAAACAATAACATCAATGTCAAAAAAGGGCAAACAAATCGAATCAATGGTGGTGCAGGAATGTTTATACTAGACAGTGCAATTCAAGCACACATGGGAGGTGATGGTTTTAACCCCAATAGGGGTAAAAACATGTAAATCATAAGACATTATAGTAATTACTAGCTCTAATTTCCCAGCACAATCATAGGATATGAATGAGTGACTAGCACATGAATCAAATAGAGCATTTACAAGATAATCATTTATCTTAATCGTACCTTCGATCATTTCAGGTGACTTCCTAGCCTTTTGCTGGTTGAGAGCAAAAACTCTCCCTTGGGCTTACGGTTTAGTATTGTTCATCTCCATTGTGCAGTCCCTTGCAAAATGTCTAGCTTTCCCACATTTAAAGCAGCAATTTTGTCCTATGAGGCACGGTTTTTCACCATGATCCTTCCCACATTGACCACAAGTAAATCCAAAGGCATTCCTTTGATTGCCAAGGCCATTCCTTTTCCCAAATCTCTTAAACCTCTTATTCTTATTCCAAGCCTTCTTATTCTTATTCGTCCTGCTTCTTTAGCTGGCCTTTTAACACTTATAGGTTCAACAGTTTGAACAAACTTATGATTTAGACTATTTTTCTATAAACCTGCTTACCTCCACCAGATGGTTGAAAATTCTAATCTGCATTGGAACCACCATTTCTCTGATGGCTAGCCTCAAACCTCTTTCTAACATTTCCATCTTCCATCTTTCATCATTCCCTTGCTGTAAATAAGTACAGTACCTCAAAAATCGGATGAATCGTGCTACATACTCATCTACAGATTCATTTTCTTGTTGCCTTATAGTAATGAATTCTGCTTCTTTCTCATTGCTTACTGACCTTGGAAAATATTTCTCATGGAACTGTTCTAGAAATATTTCCCAAGTAATAAGGACATTCCTTCCTTGGAGAATTAACTTTGTATTGTTCCACCAGCGATCTGCCTCTTTTTCTAACATATGAGTAGCTAATAGTGCTTTTATTTCTGTTTCACAACCTATAACCTTGAAGATCTTTTCAAACTTAGCAATCCAATCTTCAGCCACTTGTACATCAAACTTTCCATCAAATGAGGGAGGCTGATGCTTATATAATTGGATTACCACTTGTTGTTGATCAAATTCTTGTACTCTTGGTGGGCTAGGTTGTCTTGGTGGATTTTGTTGTGGTGGTGGATTTATATTTCTTTGGGTATTTACAGCCTCTTGTAAGCGTTCTATTGCTTGCTGTTGTTGGTTGAGCTGATTAAGGATTACTTGTAAAGGATCTACTTGAGGTCCTCCTCATCCTCTTGTTGATAGTCTTCCTCGTCTTATGTTCACCATTTTATCTATTCAAAATAAACAAGGATCCATTTCACACCACAACATATAATACAATCATTTATTCATTATACCAGATATTTTATATCAAGCATCCATATATGTTGCATAGCATTTCATTCTATCTTCGAACTTAGTTACTTAAGACTGCTCTATTTATAGTGATAAAATTTGCAGTTCCTTGTCACAATACTAACTAAACATATTTTTATCTCTTTCTAAGATTCTGTGAAGCTTTCATCAGCATCCTGATGATTGCCAGCATTAGGAACCAATAAGTCTTCTTCTAGTGGGTTTCCGTCGATTGATACTACTTCCTCCGAGTCATTATTTGGGACTTCCTGCTCTGGTGCTTCTTCAGCATTAAGTGTCATGTATCCTCTCATAATGTTTCTTTCTATATCTTTAGCCCATCTTCTCCGTTCATGGACCTTAAGTTCATCCAAGCATTCCTCTACGGAGTAACCTTCTTCGTCATTTCTAATTCTCATCTTAATAGAGGTCCAGAAGTTATCGTTTGGTATCACATCTAATACTGCATCAACCCAAATGGAGTCATGATAATAAGCTCATTTTTTGGTTGCTCGGTGTTTGAGGATTCTTACATTTACCAGAAAGAGCTGCATCTGTTTATGTGATTCGAGGAGATTCCACCTATGTATGAAGAGTTGTCCGATGGATCACCTCATATTGTTTTTTGTATCATAGTAAAAAGGAGGTCAATCTCTGTCTATATTATTTTGTTCTTTAGGACATAATTGTGGTACCAACAGGTCCTCATCTAGTTATTCTTTTTTGAACTAGTTTGAATTATTATTGTCAATAATACTTCTGGGCTTCCAAAAATCATCCATAGTCTATTAGAGTTTTCTACACCTTTATTAGGCCTCCATGAAAGGTACTCTTGGCCTATTAAGAAGTTGGTGTAGTCTTATTGGACTCAGACTCTGATTTTGGCCCAATATCTATTAGACCGATTCTATGGCTATTTAAACTTTATAAAAAAATCCAGTATTTCTTTTTATGCCATAATATATCTGAGTTTCCTGATTCAGACTTATTTTTTAATTCTTATTAATTTATAGATTATAGAATTTCAGGCTAATTTTCTACTAAATATATCTATTTTCTAGTTTTACTTATTAGAGTATAATTTTTTATGAAAATTTTTCTGAATCATCTCCTATAATTAGTCTTAACAAATATTGAATAGATTGAACAGATATAATTTATTTGAGGAAATGACATCTATGTTCCTTTTTTATCTTTTTACTAATAATTAATATTTTCAATTATACTATCCAACTTTTTTACAATTTAGTCACTAATCATTCTTTGCAATTTAATCCCTAATTTAATTCACATAAAATATTTTTAAACTCCTTCAATTCTAATTATGCAGCCATACTCAACCAAAATTCAAACAAAATCATGAAATTTATGAAATTTAGATGTTACACTCTCTTCCTCCACATTCCGACACTCCCCATTCTTCCTCTTCGCGGCTCTTGCCTGGGTTACCAGATATCGTTGGGTCGCCCGTGGTTGCGCAATGTACTACTTCCTCTCTTCATTGGGTTATCGGAGCTCACGCATGGGTCTGTGTCTCCGGCCGTGGGTTGCGCGTGGGTCACTCCCTTCTCCATATGCTTCGTGGGTTTATGCTTGCGGGTTGTGGTGGCTAGCTAATATCTGGGGAAATTCGGCTGTGAGCTGTGTGTGTGGTTCACCAGAGCTTTGTGGGTCTCTCCCTTCTTCATCTACTCTATGGGTCTTCTCCATCTCTGCCTCGTGGGTCTCTCTCTGCTCTGGTATGTTGTTTATATGCTTTTTTTTTCGGAGATTTGATAACAGAAGGGAAAAGCTCAAAATTTCCTTTCATAAATTTCCCTCTTTCATGTAGTCTTGATTTCTGGATGGTTGATTTTACTATGGGATCTTGGTATTTCCTTGAGCCACCATTGTTTTGATGCATATTAATTCTGAATCGATGTTCTCAGATGGAAAAATCTATTTCTTGTGGGTGTTTTTTTCTTGTTGGTGGGTGTTCTATTTGGTGTAATCTGTCGGCCATTGGTGCTAGTGAAGTAGCTTCATTGAATGTGACTGATTTTCCTCCAATTCCATTTAGATTATGCCCTGCTGTAGTAGATCTCTATTTGTTCTGCAATTTGAGTGAAGGATCGGCATTTTCTTAGTATTTTATCTGGTGTGAACTAGAGTCTGCAGCTGTTGGCATGCTGTCTCACTAGTTTCTTTAACATGACTTGGCTGTTGGCAATTGGTCGTTCTTCCTATGTAGATAGTTATGTGTATGCTTTTTCCTACTTTTGAGTTTTTTTTTAGCATAAACTGTGGTAATAATGCCTGCTGTTGTCTCCATTATTTTTTAGCTCTTATTGTGCTAGTGAATTATATGGATTTCATAGGAGAATATTAGTGGGTTATAACAATTAATTTGCATTATGAAAAATGATTCCACCTTTAATATGAACTAGTGGACCATTGTACATCTAGTGTTTTATTTGCAATTTGCTCTTGATGGGTCAATTAGTGTCAAAATTTGCAAATTATTAGACCTCTTATTTGCATTTAAACATAGCAAGAGATTACTCAATAAAGTAGTATATGGGACTCCGTGTGCTATCTGCTGGGATAATATTAAAGGCCGAGTTTTGGCTGCAATTGCAATGTCTATCACTTTTTGGGTAGTAGTGGTTTTGTTGGCCTTGTATGTAATGTATGCAAAGAAGTTCAAGGACACATGGAAAGGGTTTTCCGCCCAGTCATTCAATTACATCTGTACTGTCTTGAAATTAGCTCTTCTCTCTGCTGCTATAGTGTGGTATGTTTCTACACTTACCTTTCACTTTGCCCATTTTCCATTAGCAGTTTGTGAACTACTGATACAGATACAACTTTTCGACTAAATTATCTGCAATCAAATTTTAGAGAGTGTAATTTCAGGTCAATTTAATGTATCACTCTGAACTTATTAATCTTACTATATGTTGAAATTATGCTAGTTTGGAGTACTGGGTTTTTGAGGTTTTGGTTTTCTTAGCTGGATTACTGCCTGATTCAGAAATAGACACTTCATTAATTGCAATATGGTGTGATTTTGATGCTTTTGTAATTATGTATGTTTGTGTCAGTCTTATTAATGGTCATTAATATTTGCAGTGTCAGCACAGAAATCATTGCCTGCATGATTTCTTATGGTCTGAGTGCAGCAGCAAGGTTAGAATTGGTGAAACAGTCTCCTTTCCTCGTTCTGTTTCGTGTCTTCCTGCATTAGCATTCTAAGTTTCATACGGCTCATTTACCTTTCAAGTGAAGATGACTTTGGATATTTTGGGTTTAAATTTCTAGGCTTTAGTTTAATACCAACTTATGACATTGTGGCCTTGATGCCATAAATAAATATAGTTGTCAAATATTATCACCTAATTTTAGTGTAAGGAGTTGGAATCTTGTTGGGTGAATATGAAAGCCTAGATGCGTTAACTTCAAAATGTACAATAGAATTAATGGTTACACTTTGAAGTGCTAAAAATAGTTTAGACATTTGTGTGTCTATTAATTTAATCATGATTGAATATAATGATTTTGTCTGTGACCTTGGTATTTTGCTTTCCCAATTCAGTAGTGCATGTGGAAGACCATCTGAGCTTAGCTTCTCCATTATGGTGGTCTCTGCATCCATATCTACTACATATTTGTTGGTTGAATATTCCCCAATCTCTATATCCTTTGTGTAATTAGGTCATAACGCAAGCTTTGTTCTGTAGGAAAGTACCATGTTTCCTTTGAGGATTTGAGGTTTTATGGAAAACATTCATTCTAGCATCAGTTTTTTATTCCTTCCCTTAGATATTGTTCATGCTTTCATAAAATTGCTTGTAGAAACTAACAAATATAACAAGAAGACAAGGAGGGACTAAGGGTTGATCTCATTGCATTAGCTAACTAAAGAATTTTTCCTTGTTAATAGTCTTGAAAATATGGTCATTTGCTCTCTGTATTTTTTCTGCTTCTCACTGGAATGCTTCAAAACATAACTATCTAGACTATGTTTCCTTATTTAAGGTTTTTTATCTGCAATTTGAGGGGTTAAATGTGGAGCATATTTTTATCCTTGTTAATAATTTAAGCATAGTAACATACTGTAATTCATTTGCTTAAGTCAAAATTTTGTAGTTCTAATTACATGGAAAGCAATAGCTTAATGTTCTGCTTTATACTTGCTTGAAATTTATAGTTTTTTTCCCTGCATAAAGAATAGTGTTCGAATCCCTCAGAGAATGCATATTCATAGATATTTCAATCTCTTGATCAAAATGCTTGAAGTTCGTGGGAATCTCTCTATAGGCCCATTTGAGATTGATGCTTGCTTATTCAGTTGCTGATAATTTGGTCCAATCTCCTTTGATGATATGGATATAATGGAGCATGGATTGAAACTTAATGAATAGTTGGTTGTTTATTCATGGCCACTGATTCAATCTCAGAATCACTTCTTCAATTGCACATGGATGTTAATATGCTTCTGGTTGACAAATGAATCAATTACAAATGACTTTTCTTATGTTCTATGTTTTAGCATTTCTTTTAAAACTTCTTCAAATTCATTTTTGCTACGGATGTAGGTGGAACAATTGCACAAAATTTTCGAACTTTGGGGATCCCCACCTGATGAATGCTGGAAAAAGACCAAGCTTCCTCATGCAACTTTGTTTAAACCTCAACAGACATACAATAGTTGCCTCCAAGAGACCTTTAAAGGTTTTCCTATGACCAATGTGAATCTTCTGCAAACTCTTCTTTCCATTGAATCATACAATCACGGGACTGCTTCTGCTCTTTCATCAGAGGTAGGTTAACTCATGAGAGCTTATTGCAAATTATTGGAAATTCTTGAAAAGTGATATTTTTCAGTGATTAGTAGGAGGTACTCAATGTGCATGAAAATCTTACTGTATTTACTTCATCTTTATTGGGAAGCACCATATCCTTGCCTTTTCAATTTTAAATTTGTTGACACTTTATGAGTTTTATATATCCATGGTACTTATTCATCCAACAGCTTGAGGCGCAGTCATTCCTAGTAAAACAGAGGCTTAGAAATTATAAAAAAGAAAAGAAATAGCAACCCAATCTAGGCAATGACTATATATCCTTAGTAATAACAAATATGAGCTATCTATGGTGTTACACAAAAAAGGGCCATCAAAAAAAGATTAAGTCAATAAATGAAAATTTAGAAGGTATTTATTCGTTAAACATTAATAGATAGAAAAAAATCATGTTAAAAACAAGTCCAAATTATATATTCCCAATATTTTGAATGGGATGAAGCCAATCACAGTAACGTTGTACTATAATGCAAATTAATAAGCTCACATGCAAACAAAACAAACCTGCAAGTATTGTCCATGCCTTTGTTTCCTAAGTACCCACAATTTTTTTTTATTTAAAAAAATCAATTTTAACGTAAAATATGATATGATATTCAAATATATGTTCCATGCTTTTTTTCTTGCCTTGTCACCATAAGTAAGTTCGAAGGCCCAAAAGGCTATGTTAGCCATAATTTTTTTATTTGTTTTCATTGGCTTTCTAATATTTTTGTTTGCTTGGAGTTAATATCTCTGAATTACAGACTTTCATGCCATTTATGTCTAGATTTGAGAAGATATAAGGCAGAACATAAAGCTATTTAACTTAAGGGAATTGCAAGAGTGACATTGGGCACAACGATCTCTCCAGGTATGTTAATCTTATGTTCAAACTTAATGATGCATCAATGATTTAGTTGTTTATGACATGATTTGGTTGCTGAGTTAAGACTTTTAATTAGGGATTAGATTTTTTTAGAATAGTGATTGGGTTGGACTATATGCTATTGTGATTTTGGCTTTTGTATAATATCTTTCAATTTCTCAAAACAATTTGTGTAGATAAATTCATTGCATGCATAAATTCATATATGATCTTTTTTTGTTTTTATAGGTGCCCTCAGCAGCAAAATACTATTGATTGTGGATATTACATGTTAATGTTTATAAAGAATATCATATTACATGGCCAATCTACCATTCTGGAGAAAGTATGTTCTTCAATTCTTCTATATATTATTTAAGTTTTTAATTAAATTTGATCAAATTCATTTTACTATATTTTGTTGTGATGTTTCATATTGTAGTACTTCTCAAACTCATACTATGATTTCTACACCAAAGAGGAGATAAAAGAACTCCAAGAAGAATGATGAAAATATGTGTTAGAACATACTATGTAGGTTGTTTTTATAATGTTGAGATATTGTTTAGAGATTTTTTGGCTTGTTTTGGAAATAGAAGAACTCTGATGTTTTAGACATTATTAGGAAATTTTTTGGCCTGTTTTGTATGTGTTAGAAATGTGTGATGTGACATTTTTACACAATTGTATTTGAAAAACTTTTTAGCCAACAATGTTTTGAATTCTGTGATTTGGAAGTTGATTCTTGTATTGTGAGAGTGCTGAATAGATGAAAAAAGTGTATTGTAAATTTATATATAACAGGTGGAAAAGAGAAGAAAACAAAAATATATATATTTTTTAAAAAAAAGAGCTTTGGACATGCTTTTAGCAATGAGCATGCCCAATGATAGAACTTTAGGTACGCTCATCAATGGAAGCGTATCCCAATCCTTTGGTATGCTTTTATCTAGAAGGGTACCCAAAGACTATACTTTGATTATGCTTTTAAGCACAAGCCATATCCAAATACCATCCTATAGTACCAAAAGCTCTTCTTAAAGGGCATGGACTAGTGTTTGGGTACTCTTTTTAAAGCATACACAAAGGCATTTAATACCCTTTAAAAGCGTACCTAAATGCTAATAATGAGCATACTCAAAAATAATTTCTGTAGTAGTGATTAAATCAAAATCTATTATCATCAATGGACAGTATATAGATATATATCCGAAACAAAAATATATTTGTTAAATGTTCATTATTACGATAGATTTAGAAAAACCTGTAGGCAGATTTCCTTCATTTGTAGAACTTACACAATTCATATTTTTATAGATTATATATACGATTTCCTTATTCACATTTGTGGGTGTGTGTGTTCCTAAATTCTTCAATATGAATGACATATATAAATGAGATGTGTTTTCCAATACTTCTACAATTCCTTATTGATTCTTAACTACCAAAATTTAAATACGAAGATCAAACAAATTTAATAATTAACTTTGCATCCACAAAATACCATTTTTCCCTTAAGGTTATTAATTTATTTTCTCTTAATTTTATTTAGTGTTCTATTCTTTTTTTTTTTGTTGCAAATTTACTAACTCTGGGTCATTATTACATTCAACTAATTTTAACCATTTTTCTTAATTTATATGATTTTTTAGAAGACCTCATAAATGAGAATGGAAGGAGAATTCAATAGTCATTGATACCTTTTTTATACCTTTTTTTTTTTGAACAAATTGTAACCACGTGTTTAAACTAGATAATAACTCGCATGGTGCTAGAGTCTGAAATGAGCTACAGTATTAAGATGAATAAAATAGTGCAGCTTCCTGTATTGATTATCATATATATTGATTGCCAGAATCGACTTCAGCATGTATATGATATATTTTTTTTTTGGTAGAGGCATGTATATGATATTTTAAACTTAACTCTAACAGTTTGTAACAATGTATAAAAACTGGGATCAGACCGATTGGTTAGACAGAAAATTGTGTCAGATCTAGGTAGAATCTAAGAAATACAGAACTGGTGAGACCCAGTAAAAAACTAATTGAACTGAGGCTTAAACTGATGAAAATTGGTTGTGAACTGGTTTAGAACCGGTTCAAACCAGTTATAATTTTTTTTTATTTTTTAGATAAAATTTTATTATTTTTAGTACTAAATAATATTATTTTTTATATAAATTTTTTATTTTTATATTATTATATTGTATAAGTATTATTATAATACATAGTTATTAATAACGATAAATTTACTTAATAAATAATATAAAAATAAAATATTAGTTGATTATTTTGAATTCAAAATATAATTATAGATGAATATTAACTTATTTAAATTTTAATATTAGATATTGAAACTTATTAATAATATTTTTAATAATATTTAATATATAAAATTAAAAAAAATATTAATTTTATTATTACTAATTTAATTACAAATCAATCATGTACTATTAAATTTTAAAATAATATTTTTACCGATTGAATATCTAATTTGATTTTTAATGCTCTGATTTGTAAGTTATATATGTTTATTATTGTTATTCAAGTACTCTGGCATATATGGTCTATAATTTTCGTAGTTATAGCTGATATAATAAGAATTGGAAAACAGCTAGCAAATGACGTATAGGTTTGAAGTTATTCTGCCGACACTTTCGCAAATGGCCAAAAAGATGAACATCCATCTCCCAGATGACTTCCCTGCCTTCACAGAAATATTTGCCAGGAGAGATGCCAAGGTCAAAAGTTAGTTACTATATATATATATATATATATATGTTGCCTTTTGTTATTAATTAATACTCCTCCAGTTTTAAATAAAAAAAAATTTCACATATGTTAATATTATTAATTGAAATTAATTAATCTCATTTAATTTGCAGTAAAATATTTTTTTTCTAAAATTATTCTGAATTAATAATTTTTTTACACCAAATCCGGTAATGATCATTAAAAAACACAATTTTCTCTAAATTAATGAGGGATAATATTAAAATATCTTATTTACTGCACCAAATAGCTATATTTTTTTCTTTTTTACACAACTCTCCCAAAATTTTTTTATATTTGAGACTGCAGGGAGTATCAATCATTATAAAATAGAAAAACTGAAAAAAAATCCCATTGTTTATTAGCCCTAATGCATAGTGTGCCAAGCTCATGCTTTTGTTATATTGATATGGTTGTTATCATGCAATTAAAATCAACATTAAGAAATTACAATTTTAAACTTATATATAGGATACCGATGGAGGTGTTGCATAGTTTGCCAACAACATTGCTGTTCAGTTTGGAAGCAATTACAGGTCTTCAATGGGACAAGTTTGAGAAAGTGAGAAGCAAAGATGAGTCTTATTTATTCTATCCAATTTACTGGTTCAAGATTTAATAGTTCAATTGAGATATAATCGAAACTGAACTCATAGTAATTAAAATAATATATTTTAAGTATTATATGTGAAAAATAAAAGAAACTTTTAAAGGGAATATTAAGTTCAAAGCAATTGGTGTTGGGAATTAATAGATGCAAGAGATTAATTGGGGGTTATGTAATTGAGAGCAAATGGAAGACATTAAACTTTGTTATTTGGAAATTTTTTATGTTTTTAAATGGTGTTACCTAGCACTTTTAAAGGGCACATTATGACTAAATTAAATGATTTTGTTTGAATTAAAAATATTGGTAAATAATTGATAGTATAAAGAAGAAAAAGTTGTCCACACATAAAGAAATAAGTTGAGGAAATTAACAAAGAAAATAAGAAAGGTCAACGGGAAAAAAAAAAAGGGCAGTATGATGAGTTTAAGACTTGGGACAAAGTCCCACATCGGCGAAAAAAAGGAGCAAAGTGTGGGACTTGTTTTTTTGTTTTTTGAGAAACAAGTGTGGGACTTCCTTTATATGGAGGAGGGGGCATATACACTTTACGTTTCTGGCCGCCCAATCTTATGGGCTTTAGGATATCCTATGGGATGTCCAAATGAGCTTCTGAATAAATTCACATTCAAGCTCATAGTTGAATTTTCTTTTTTAATTTGTCATAATCTTTTTAAGTATCTATGGATAGACCAGAACGCGTCCAATTGAAAACTGGTTAACTAGTTTTTGACTAATTATTCCAAATTTTTACTAGTTCTTAGGGTGTCTAGTTTTGGTTGTTTTTAGACCGAACTAGATACTGGTTTCTGGTCCAACTAATTGAACTGACTGATTAGTCCAGTTTTTATAATATTGATATTAATTGTAACATATACTAATATTTCAATCAATAAATAATTCTGATCAATATTAGGAAATTTAAAAGCAATTCTATTATATTAATTATATTTCTTCATTATGTGTTAAAATCTTAACCAAAGGGAAATTTTATCGAATTGCTATAAGACCATGAATGCTATATGGTAGTGAATGTTGGGCTCTGAATGAGTAATAAGAGTATAAGATGAGAGTAGTAGAGATGAGAATATTGAGATAGATGTGTGGTCATATAAAAATTGATAAGATATGAAATAATTGTATACGAGGGAAAATCGGAGTAGTACTTATCAAGTAGAAAATGGTGAAAAATTGTTTAAGATAGTTTTGGCATATACAAATAAGAGGACAATAGGAGCCAGTAAGAAAAGTTAATTAAATGGATTGGAGCCCCATTAAAAGGTGTAAAGGAAGACTAAGAAAGACACTAAAAGAAGTATAAAGCGTGACCTCTTGATAAATAATTTATCTGAAGAGATGATGTTTGATATAATCTATTGATGTCGTGTGATTCATATAACGAATCTCATTTAGTAGGATAAGTCTAATATTGTTGTTGTTGTGTTAAAATCTTAAGCAAAAGTTAAAAAGATACAGAGGGTGCTTATTTCCCTATCAATTTCATAGTCTCACCTCTTTTGGAAAAATCCCCACTTCAATGATACTATGATTATCTTTATTAAAAAATATATATATATATATATAAAGAATAAATTAAAGATGACTCTTTTACACACATATTATATACATCAGAATGCAAATTAACCACCGAACAGTAACTGCTGGCGAGTGGGATGAGTGAATTAATAAAGTGGGGGCTAGGTAGCGGGTGTATATATATACACGATCGCTACCAGGTTATTCATCAACTTTGAATTATATAATATGTACATATAACTCGGGATCATGACCTTGCAAGTTAACTTGTTTTAAATTATGTTTTAACGATGAACTCGCTACCAGGTTATTCATCAACTTGTTTTAAATTATGGCTGCTTTAGCTTTTGTTCATGAACATAAATTTATTCAATTACTATAATAGCTGTGGCTGCTTCAATTCTATATATTCATAACTGACACACAACTGGGACCACGAAGTTGTTTTAATTAGATTATATATGGCTGCTTTAGTTTTTGTTCCATTGATTGCATGTGATCGAACATGTAGGCTCTCGAAGACCCAAGGAAAGAAGTGGACTTGCTGATGATAAGTTTTTGTACATCTCAAGGTGGCAATATTAATTTTATATGTAACTAATTCAGCATCCATGTGTTCATTCTTTTAACCAAGTAACCAAAAATTAACAGCCAAAGGTTTTCTTCTTAAAGATGAATAATGTAGGGAAGAACTTTTTTGATAACTAGAAATATAGTGAGTGCTTTAGAAACTTTAAAATGATAAAGAGAAAGAAAGATGGTTAAAATTAATTGAAATTTTTGAAAAATAACAAAAATTTTCTAAAATTATCTTTACTTGAACTCATTATATTCTAATTTATCATTAGGTCCTTATTACTCCCTCTGTCCCATACAATGTAGTTTAAGGTTATATCACATGGATTAAGAAAACTTTAATTAATGTAGAATAGTACTATGCAATGACTAAAATATCCTTATTTAAAAAGTATGGGAAATGAAATAAATTTAGAAAATAATAAGTAGTAGAAAAGAGAGAAGAAAAAATGGGATTAATAAATGAGGGTATAATTGAAAAATAAAAACTAATTATGCATTGGTTTTTAAAAACAAGAAAAATAGTTTTGAAACAAAACAAAAAACTTAAAACAACAATAGATATGATATGGATGGAGTGTATGAGTCTTAATCAACTAGATTACTTAGAGAACTCTTAATGATCTCTTAATAAACTCATGAGAAAAAAAGAATATCCAATACATTAAATGTAAGGGTATGAAATCAAGGGCATTTAAGAAAGAAAAAAATTAATGTAACTTGCAAAATGTAAAGATATAGAAGGGTATGATAATACGAACTTGAAAGAGTATTTCTCTTAACCAATCCCTTTGTGCATTTAATTATTCTCTTCTATCATAATTATGAGGAGCTAATTTAGAAACAAATCTTTAATACATTATATATGGAACAATATCAATATATGTAGTATTTATAATTAAAAAATGACTTATAATTCAAAATACTAGTATTTGTAGTCATGGCTTCCTACAATATCAATATATTCAGTGAAATATTTAAAATGTCGCACTATTTATTAGTTATGAATATTATGACTTACCTCAAACTCTGTGTTATAATATATGGAGCTTACTCTGGTTATTAGATACTCTCTCTAGTCCCATTTATAAGAGAAAAAAATTACTTCATGGATATTAAAAAAAATTGTTTTAGTTAGTTAAAGTTAATTAAACTATCTCATATTTTAAATTTCTTCCAAAATTACCCTAACTTAATTCAATGCTAATTTGAATCTTTAATGTATTTAATCTCTCTCCACATAATTAATGAAGGGTAATTTTTGGTAAAAAAAAATTTAATGCACTATTAACTTCTTTTTCCTCTTTATATTTAGAACTATTAAAAGGAAAAAAATTTTTCTTTATAAATAGGACAGAAGGGAGTAGTATACAGATAAATATAGATTAAGAATTGTAAAATTGAAATGGATGACTTATGCCTATCTCTCTTTTCTTTTCTAAATAATGGTCACTTTTCGTAGTTTTCACACATAAAAAATCACTAAATAATCTAAGTCCAGATTGTAGTAAATTTTAATGATACATAATTAAAATATCTTTTATTTAAATATTCTAAGAGGTGACTTATACAAATTACCATTGTTTTTAATGAATAATAAAACAGTACAATACTAACTAATACTTCATTGAAATTTTCAAAAGAAAAACATTTTAAAAATATAAAATTAATAATATAATAATTACTCCCTTCAATTATTATAAGATCATTTTAACTAAATTAGAAAAACAAAAAAAATAGTTAAGGCTGATACATTTGTTAGAATTTAAAAAAACATTTTCAATTTACCCTTAATAAATTCTTAATATACTCATGATGATAAAGAAGGTCTAATATGTTAAATATGAGAATATTAAATCAATAACATTTTAAAAAAAAATTAATGTGCTTGTGAAGTGTGTAAAATCTCACTCCCATCTTCTCACTTTGTGAGGCCCTTAAAAAAATCACATAGAATAAAAAATATGGTTAAAGTTAGTTGAAAGTCTTAATTTTGTAAACCAAAAATTATCTTTAAAAAAAGTTTCTTTCTTTCAAAAAATGCTTTTAATTAATTTCATTGATTTTATTTTAAAGAAAGAGATAGGTTAGTTGTAGAGTGAATTTATAAAAGGTATTACTCCCTCCGATTCTAAATTTAGAACCCTTTGCTCTGATCTTAAATATTAGATCCTTTATAATATATGAGATAGTATTTATTATATATTTTTAAAAATATTTCTAGTTAATGTATCCCAAAAGAGAGAAAAAGAGATTAAATAAAGACAATTTTAAAAAAATATTATGACTTTCAAAGAAATTGAGATACTTGACTAATTTAACTCTCATAATTAATTCACATAATTCACTTAAAATGATCTTATATTAAAAATTAGATAAAATATTAGAAAAAACTCATAAATACTCCAATTCAATCTGTAAAAAGATTTTATAGTATGGGCTAGAGAAATTTTTGTGAATAGTCTTATAAATTGTTGCGGAGGAAGTAGAACAAAGACTACACAAAATTTTGAAAAATGTGGTCATATTGATGAGCGGAGAGAGTAGTTTGAAGTTAGGAACTGCGACCCTTTCTTGGTTCAAGGGAATCGCGACAAAGGGGCATTCAAAGTTTCAAACAAACGCGAGCTTATTTTCAGCGAAAAATAAGTAGTAATAGTACAACGTAGCAATGGGGGCCTTTAAACAAACACGCTGTCATTCTCAATCAAATCGACCGTAAATTCTTTTTCTTTTTTTGGTTTTTTGGCCAATGAAGATAAAGTATCTTAATTAATTCAAGGCAATTAACAAAGCAATTAAATTGATATACGTAATATACAAGACTTCTCTTGCATAGAAGATATTTAATTACTCCAAAAGAGCCGTCTTTTATTCACTTTCTTTCTTTTTCTCTGTTTTTTTTTTCCTTTTCTTAATACAAACGACTACTGGGGGCTAGGGCACTGGCAGGTGGATCCTCTGACTTACTCCACAGATCACGATCTTGGACCCAAAAAAGTCCACGCATTCAGGTTATTATGTACTTTTTTATATTTTTGATTGGTCCAAGGAAACGTCATGAAGTTGAAGGAGCCATCTTATTCGGTGCATGAAAATAATTGATCAACATGCATGCATAAGGTTGCATCACGCACTAAAATAATTTGTCTGGTCTCAACTTTTTATTTATTATTGCACTCTTAATAAATATTTATTGCAGTAGCTTAACCTATACTCCATAAGGTCTTCTTTCTTAATGATAAACAATGTGGCGAAGAACTCCTTAAACAGCTTGAAATACAGGGAGTTCTTTAAAATAATAACTCCTTGATGATGTTTAATTTTTCCGAATGATTTATAATAAACTTATTATTTTGCTCCAAAAATGTAATTCCCCTTAAAAGGAAACTATTTTGAGAGTTTTGACTAAACCATTAAAATAAATCATGAGTCAACCAGCTGCATGTAATTTTTTTTTTCACCAAACTAGCTGGAATAAAATTAGTCAAAGCCCTCAACGGCAAAAGAAAGCAGCCATTAAAAAAAAAAATCCACACTCCGAAAATGCCTTTTGTCGTCCATAAAGTGATTGGAAAAAAGATACATATACAGTGGTCATATTATTCTGAAAAAAATTATATGGTTCATTCTACCCAAGAAAATATTAAAATTTGTCAGAGTAGGTTGCTTTTGGGAAGGAAATATGACTAACCATTAAAAAATGTCTGCTGAAAAAATCGACGTGGTCATCAATTCTGAATGTTGAGACAAGAAATTTGACAAAATTTTATCGTAGAAATTCGGCAGCCCATGACTGTAAGCATGTTTGACCATTCTTGTTAGGTGCAACATGTCTATGTATGTAATAATAATTACAGCAGCATAAATGAGTGAAAATGAGATTACATTATATAGTTAGTTGCTTTTGATTAGACAAATTACATTTGCGCTCATGAAGTTGATTACATCAGAAGCTGCAAATGACTTCACACCTCAAAAGTCATGTATTGGGGATTACATACCTGTAATTAAGATGAAAAGACCAAGTTACCCTTCACAAACATAAATATAAAAAATAAAATTGAGAAAAATTCCTTTTTCTTGTGCTAGTAGTTCTCAGCAATTGATGACAACTATAGTATAAGTTTTTCTTGATAAATGAGTTGGAAAACAGAAGTATGTTTATACAGTTGATTTCATTAACAATGCCATTGCCTTGTTCGTGCTACACATTATCAACTTGTTACACAGGCTATACAACGTATAAGATCAGGAGCAAATCTCCCACAATCTAATTTGTTGAGCCAAACTAATCAGCACCTGCTCAGTCATATTTATTCATAAATGAAATCCACCTTCGAATATATATACAAACACATATAAACAATTATATATTTTATATTGTCATATTGTAACGTCTGTGGTAACTCTTACTATTGGTGCTAAAATATGATTTATTTTTTGAGGAATCTTGTTGAGGCTGGTATATTCTAGTATTTGATTTCGCCCTAAGATTTCATAACCTTTTTTTTAAAAGATACTTAACTCTTTAAAGTTTAAACCACTATGAAATAAAAAGGGATATTTATAACTTTGAAATTAAAATAGAGTATATTTATTTAAAAAATAATTTAAACTTCCCAAAAAATTTAAAAAAATTAAATAAGCAAATCATATATAAATTTTTGGAAACTTAACTTTTCAGAAAGTATGTCAAGTGATTCCTAAATAAGATATCCTACAACTCACGTGTGGGGATTGAGTGGAATAAAGTTCAACTATTTGTAAAAGTAAAAAAAAAAAAATTATCCCTTCGTCTTCTCTTGTCTTAAGAGTTAATCCTTGTAAATCATTTTGATTAATTAATGAATATAGCTGTCTTATAACTAGGGCGGAAAATGGTTAGATTGATACCAAATCATCACCTCGCAAGTTAGTTATGTGGTTCTTTTTACTTTTGTTGATTTATTCAAACATAGAATCAATTAATGGTGTCAATTTTATTTAAAAGCAAGCATCAGGAATATTGTAGTATATTTTGTTCGAGCTTAGAGGCGACATTTTTTATAGCAAACCCATTTAAGTGGTTTTGTGGATCAAATCCGAAGAGATTTATTTATTGTCAGAGTAGATGAAACTAATTTGACAACTAATTCTAGTTTTTTTTTTTAAAAAGGAAAAAACGGAGAAGCGAAACATGTAAGTTTGTTTCCTCACGAAGAGACTAATTCTTATTTGACAACTAAGTTTGGATAACACAACCCTCGAGCTTTCATTCACTATAAAACCACGCCACCTTGTATTCTTCCCTGCACAACTTCCATTGAGGATCATATCATGGAGATTTATATCCCATACTCTATCCTCTTCACCTTCTTTTGCTTCCTCCTTATGATATACAAGTTATCAACTTCTAACAAACCTGCTAAAACCTTACCTCCAGGGCCATGGAAACTACCTTTCATAGGAAACCTTCACCAACTTGCAGGGTCACTACCTCATCGCTCTCTCAGAGACCTTGCAAACAAGTATGGGCCCATAATGCACCTTCAACTCGGAGAGACATCCAATGTGGTAATCTCTTCGCCTGAGCTTGCCAAAGAGATCCTGAAAACACATGATCAAATCTTTGCCAATAGACCCAAAATTCTTGTGGGCGAGGTCTTTAACTATAACAGCTCAGGCATAGCCTTTGCACCTTATGGAAACCACTGGAGGCAACTTCGAAAGATTTGTATCATGGAGCTTCTGTCTGCAAAGAGGGTCCAATCTTTCAGAACAATAAGGGAAGAGGAGGTATCAGCACTTGTCAAGAACATATCTGAAGATCACCAAGGTTCCGTCATGGATCTTTGCAAGAAAATTATGCCACTCTCAAATTCCATAATTGCACGTGCGGCTTTTGGCAAAACGACAAAGAACGTAGAAGAAATCCTATCAAGTTTGGTGTATGGGATTGAGATGGCGACTGGTCTCTCAATTTTTGATCTCTTCCCTTCACTGAAAATCGTTGGTGTGATCACTGGGTTGGACGCTAAAGTTAGGAAGGTGGGCAAAGTGATTGATAGGATGCTTGAAAATATCATCGATGATCACAAAGAAAAGAAGAGAAGCAACACTAGTGGTGAGGCAAAAGAGGAGGATCTAGTCGACGTTCTTTTGAGAATTCAAATGGAGAATGACTTCGAAATTCCTTTAACTCTTGAACACGTTAAAGCTGTTATCCTGGTCAGTCTGTGTTTCTTCAATCATATACATTTATAATTATTAATTAAACTTCTATCAAATATCAGATGGTTCTTTTATTATTTTGATTGAGATATAACTAAATGACAATGCACATGCAACATATATCCTTGCTTGAGTATCCACTCATTATAGTTTATCATATATGAGATTGTGCATATTTAACCCTGGATCGTAATACTCATATTTCAGGACATCATTGTCGGTGGGACCGACACGGCAGCAACAACTTCAGAGTGGGCAATGTCAGAATTGCTGAAAAACCCAGAGAAAATGAAAGATACACAGGAAGAGGTAAGAAGAGTGTATGGGGACAAAGGATATGTTGACGAATCAAGACTTGATGAATTGAAGTACTTACGAGCAGTCATCAAAGAAACATGGAGGTTACATCCACCTGTGCCATTGCTAGTTCCAAGAGAAAGCAGTAAGAGCTGTGAAATCAACGGTTACGAAATACGTCAGAAGACGAAGGTCATGGTCAACGTATGGGCAATTGCAACAGATCCCAAGTATTGGAAAGAACCTGAGAAATTCCAACCAGAGAGATTCCTTAACAGCTCAATCGATTACAAAGGAACAAATTTTGAGTATATTCCATTTGGTGCTGGAAGGAGAATATGTCCTGGAATGACATTTGCGCCGGTTGTTATTGAACTTATTCTTGCCAGTTTACTTTACCATTTCGATTGGAAACTTCCAAATGAGATGAAGCATGAAGATTTGGACATGTCTGAGGCCTTTGGTGCCGCTGTCAAAAGGAAGAACGGTCTGTGGGTTGTTCCCATTAATTATCAATCTTAATAAAACATGTGAGTGTTCGATATATATATATATATAGAGAGAGAGAGAGAGAATTGACAGGATTAATTGTGGTGTAGTATAACGAAAGTGGCTCAATGCTTGCTTTGTACTTCAAGATCAGGAACTGTTATTCTCTGGGTGTATGTCTATTTTCAAGTTTCCATGAATAAAATTTTAATTTTCAAAAGGCTTGAGCAGTTCCATGTCATCTTCTTCGCCACTTGGTATATTATGATATTTGACAGTGAAATAAAAAAAAATGAGATTAGATTCAGGAGCCCTCTTTAAAATTTGCTTCCAACTAAAAGAGGATATTTTCAAAACTAAACTTGTGGTTGACGTCTTATATTAGCTGGGGCTGCTACAGTTTTATTTATTCATATATATATATATATATATATATAGTCTTGTTGGTGCAACGCTTAATAGTAAAAGAACATGGTATTAAAAATTGGATTAGCTATAAAACTGGCCAAGACATATTTTAAATAATCATAAAATTAATTGACATTTTTATCTTTAAGTAAAAGAACAATGGTTGGGTCGGAGTCAGACCATCTGTAAATAAATTAGTATATTTTAAATAATATAAATAAAAAATATAAAAGATATTTAGTCATGATTATAAAATTAACATTCAATCTAGAATAAAAAGTATAAATAGTCTACTATAATCAAATTCATACATCCTACATTATACATAACATTAACATCATACATCATAGGTTCATAAATAATCAAATTCATCCACAACAAACAATTAAACATCATATATAACTATATTAGTATTCGTCCACCACAAGCATTCAATCAATAACCACCATAAAAGTTATTCAAGTTAACTTCTTCAAACAATGACTCATTAGGAGCCAAACTAAGAGAACCAAAACCAGCAACATCATCATGATGAAATTTATCAGCATCCAATGAAGTTAGAGGTGGGGGATTTGGAATGTTCACATTTTCATCACCTATTGTATGTTTGACAAAAAATAATATTAATGATTATGTATAGAAAACAAGTATTTAATATTAGAAATTTAAATGAAATTGAAAATATGAAACTTAATTCTGTCTTTCAGGTTGTGATGGAATGAAAGTTTCATTTTGAAAATCTGCATCATCAAAGTCAGGAGTTGCATCTTTTTAAGTTACCTAGAAATCAACTTTGTCAATTGATTCATAATCAGTAGGATCATAACTCCTCTTCTTCAATTAGGACCTTTGATGAAAACAAATGACCTATACTATAGTCAAAAGTTGTAATTAACAAAAACTAAGTCATTTAATCGTTGATGCTCTAATATATTTCTTCTTTTTTGTATGGATGCATTCAAACAAATTCCAATTTTTCTCACATCCAAAAAAAGTAGAAGTTTGGCTAAGAACACAAATTGCAAGCTTTTAAAACTTTGGAACACTGCCTCCAAAAATGTCTCACCACATATCTACATCAAAAAGCAAAAACATTCAATTATATTATAAACTTATATGGCAAATAATAATTAATGGGTAATAAATTGATTCTTACAAGGTTCTAATCTACTAGCTAATGTAATAGTTTAGTCCCGACTAAAAGAGCCATCATGCTTACGATATGTTGTCAACTGAGTTATCATCTCAATATAGGAAGAAGAGTTGTTTGCCTCAAATAAATCAAGCATTGCATTCATTATTCTTCTCTTGTTACAAAATTCTTTATCATACAAGAAAGCAGGATTCAACAAATATGCTGTTGCATGTAGATCATTCTTCGAGTGTTTATCCCATCAAGCTTGAATAATATTTTTGTAAGGCTTATATGTGTTCTTTTTATTATGAAACATATTCTTTATTGTCTTTTTGGCCCTCAAAATTCCTTCATATGCATAACCTATAGAGGGCTTTTTGATGTGCCTATTTTATACATGTAAAATACCCATATTTAAGGTTCAAATTGCATTTAAATATGTTTATATTGATATATTTTAGCATAATTTGACATAGTTTTGTGTTTCACGGAGTTATAGGCTCATTTGAAAGCATTCGGAACAAAAACGTTACAAATCGTTCATGCTGAAAAGTTTTAATACATTTTGGTATTTTAATCATAACTCTCACATATAAACTCCGATTGAGGTGATTGAAGATGAGTTGGAAAGCTAAGACATATAGCTACAACTTTCATGTTTTGAGTTTTCCAAAATTCCAACATTATCATGGTGAAATTCAAATTCAAAGTGTCAACATGAGTTGTTAACTTTCTAAAGCTGAACGAAGGAGGAATATGCGCCAGGCATCCACCCGGCACTGAGTAAACTCATCTGGCATCGGGTCAATACGTTTTGAATGTTTTTCAAGCATTTAGAAGCACCCAGCGCTGGGTCAAGCAACAAAAACCCATAAAAACTTGTTTTTGACGCGTTTTGGTGATATTTTGAGCTTTTATGAGCTTATAAATTTTTCCTGTATAAGGAAACACTATAAAAACATAAAGGAAGATTCAGAAATGCACTCAGAAACTAGAGAACATGGTTTAAAATGTATCTAGAGTAACTAGGAGTATCTTATAGAGAGAACAACAAGATTTGGGTAGTATTATCGATAGATTCATTCTTATCTAATATAACTCTATTTTCTTATTATTTTCATTATGATTTGGAATTTTAGTTTTAATTTGATTTTTAATTCTATAAATAGCTAAATTTCCCAGTCAGGGGTAGGGATGTAGCATAACTGGGATGGATTGAAGTTGTTTCTCTAGTTTAGACTTTGTTGATTTGTTCTTTAAGTTATATTTAATTTATATTTTTATTATATTTATCTCTTTTGTTCATTTATGTGGATGTTATGCTTGATCACTATAAAATCTAATTAATTGGTAAACTTGATGGACTGAGAGGTGAAGAGTGAACCTAGATCTAAAGAGACATACATGAATAACTAATCTAGAGATAGAATTAGGAATTCATGGTGATATAAGTTGTAGTTTTCAAGGTTTAATAAAAATTTTAGTTGTGCGAGAGCGAATTAAATCCTAATTAAATAAGGACTAATTGATCGAGAGGTAATTAGGACGCTTTAGAAACAACAGTCACTATAATTATGCAGAGTCTAGCTAAGAAATAAAATCTAATTATCTCATAAAGTGAATTTTGATCTCTTGACGCTTTTAGAACTAAATCAAACTCAGACTTTATTTTGTTTTCTATTTCTTTCCTTTAAATTTGAATTCTCAATTTGATTATCACTTACTTTTGGGATTAAAAGTTTGGACTGATAAATCTACTATCTCCCTTGGATTCGACCTCTAGAATACTCCGGAGACTTTTTATTACTGTGACCCTGTATACTTGCAGGATCCTGATCACTTTTCATCTAGATCTACAAGTCTCAGCAATTGAATAAAGGGAGCTATAATCTTTATAGTTTCATAACAATCATCCTAAAACTTTTTTTATAATACAATGGCACTAAATTGTCTACCTGCAGCTATCTTAGACACTTTATAATCAATTAAATGCTTATCAACAGCCAAGGCTTGCAAGTGATGTTTGTACTCATGTATACTATGCAATGTAATAAAGGTAGTGGGAAACCGAATCACTCCTGGACGTACAATTTCTTTCCACCCCTCTCTTTTCCTAAGCCGTGACAAGAAGAATATGTGATTGTATACAAATATAGTTATCTTTGATGCCTTTGATTGAAGGTAAGATATATGAGGCATGCTTGCAATGGCTTTCACGATAAGATTCAAGCAGTGTACTATAACACCTTACTTTTAGACTTATTTTCCATGTATAGGACTATTTTTAAGTCTAATTATACTTGATCCTAAGCTTGAATCACATAAGAATGAAAATCAGAATTTCTAAAAATTTTTGGTTACTGTTCATATGGTAGTTTCTATTTTACCAACTGAATTTTGAAAATCCATAACTAATTATAGAAAACTCATTTCATAGTGATTCGAGTCTCTAAAAATTTATAAAAGCCTTCTATACATGGAAAAAATATGAAACTGGGAATTTACTTGACCAATTTATACAGTTTATTTCTCAAATATTTACTGTACATTTGATTATTTTCTCTTCTCCAGGATTTTGGCCTTATATTTAAAAATTCATATCTCACTCTACCCTGAGCCAATTTATACATTTTCTATGTCATTGGAAAGCCCTGTATGTCCTATTTCTAGATATATTTTTCTTGTACATGTATTTTCTTGTACAGGGCATGGTGATAACTTAAATCATAAAGGGTCAGAATTCAACTCTTACTAAAATAGTTTTGGGAAAAACTTCATATCTCTTATTATATAACTCCAATTAACTTCAAACCAGTGGAATATGAAACTTAAAACATAGAACTTTTTATGCATGTAAACCACTGAGTATTTGGAGCTTTGTACAATTTTATATTAGCTTTTGAATTTTCCAGTACTTACTTTTCAGTTTTCCCATTCTTGCCCTGTTCTGAACCCTGAATTAGAAAATTCACCATTAATTGTACACAACTCCAAATGGGGTGAATTAGGTGTCATATTAAAGGTTGAGATGCCCTCTATCAGGTATAAAAATAACATAAACCTAATCTTACATTAAGTATAGAACAAGGGTGAATGAAATAGACACATCTGGAAAATGCCCTGTTTCAATCTATATTGCCATTTGCTTACCAAAACCCTTGTAAATGAACTCATTTTGGCATGAAACTTGGTAGAACATAACTCAACATCACAATATCCAGAACTGGAAATTCTCATGCGTTTTCCACTACATTAACATAATAATCATCATTTTATAATTTCATATAAAATAAGGCACAAATAACCATTCACATTTTAACACAATGACTTGCACCATCATTTCCTTCTTCATGACTTCTACTCCTTCCTTAGCTCTTTTGCATTGGTTCTCCCTAGCATGGTTAGTCATTGAAGGGGGGTGAGATTCAAAGAATCTCAGGAGCAATCACCATTCATGCAATCACATTATCACATTAAGCATATAATTATCATAAAACATCATCTGAATACTTTTAAACATTTATGCCATAATATTTTACAAAAAATTTTGACAGAGTTTTATTTTATATTTTGGATATCCCGGGGTCCCAAAATCCTCAATTAACTCAGCCAACATTCTCAAAGCATCACAATTGATCATATCAAACAATAGCAAGTCATCAAACTCATTGAAAGTCACATGACAATATAAGGCAAGAATAGGTAAATTGCTACCTTCATGCTCTCTCTTACTCTTCAACTTGATACCAATGCTCCCCTAGCTTCCTTGGGCTTCTTCAAGTCCTATTGCATCATCAAACAACTACTCAAGCTAATAGTTCCATGACTTTCTTTAAAAAAAAATGTTCATGAAACCCTAATTCTTCAAAAATTCACCAAAAATTCATTCTTAACTCAAAAGTGATGAATTATACCTCTATTCCATGTAATTTTTCATGAGAAATCCAAATATGGCCTCAGAATTACCAAATTCCATTTCTAACTTGATTACTGTTCATTCCGAATTAAACTTCAAAAACCTAAAAATTTTACTTTCTTAATCTTAAGCTTTTTCAAGAAATCATCACTTGTTCCTAAGGTTTTGGACCATGAGGAACTCATTTTTGGCATCAAATCCATGAAATTCCAACTCTAACCATGAACAGTAACTCGTAAAAAATCAGGGAAATTCAAGAAAAATTATTACACTTTGTTATACAACAAACTACTTGCATATTCAAACTTTAAATGTGTAGTCTAACATTTCCTCCATGTTCTATGGTTTGTAAACTCATTTCCTTGCTAAATCATGTTTGGATGAAACCCTAAGAGGAAGAAGAAGAATTTCTACTCCATGAATCATGCTTTAAACACCATGGATAGAATGCTTAGGGTGATAGAAGGCAAACTTACCAACTTGAGCTCTTGATTTGGCCTTAAGCTTTCTCTTCTTCCTTCTCTCTTTTCTCTCTTCTTTCTTGTGTTTTTCCCTTCTGTTTTTGCTGCTGCAACTCTCGTGAAAATGAGGTGGAGAGAAGGTAATTAATTGATTAGTTACATGCTTAATTTGGTAATTAATCATGGTTAATGACCATGGTTACTTTTTGACCAAAAATCAACTCCTTCTTAAGCAAGTTTTGGGGCAAAAATTAGCTGCCCAAACTGCTCCATTTTCACGCAGAGTGTGAGTTATTTAAGTGTCCAAGATTTTCAATTTTTCCTGGTCCAAATATATCTTGAACCGGGTAATTTTTAACCGTACCGATAAAATTGCTTTTTACAGTAATTTAGCTTTTTGGGCTATAGGACTATTCTAATTTTATTTTTATATTCCCATAATTATCCTGTCCCAAATGGTATCTGTGTATGACTTATACCCTGACCCAGTTTCTTTTTAACCATCGGTTGGGCTCACAGTTACTTTATCGGTTTACTATTACTTTTGGACACTCGGCACTGATTATTTCTTTATCCTTGAATATTAACCCTTAGTGCCATATAGCATTGGACTTCTTTCATTGAGGGCTACATTCTGACAGTAATTTTACATATTTACAAAACTACCCTTGACCCGGGGTTAAATTATAATTTCTAAAACTTTCAGGTTATTAGGTGTAATTTTTCCCAAGACATTTCTCACACTCATTCCATGTAATTTTTATGACTTTAAGGACATGGATGTCCTTTTCATAATTCTTTGGGGGTAAAAATATAATTTCTCACTTTTCTGTCCAACTGGAAAAAATGACATATTTGCCCTTCTTCACGCTTAATGGCGTCTCTCTGTTTTTCCTAATTTCTCATGCATTTTATGATATCAACATTTATTCCTTGGGGTTTAAATACAATATTCATATTTTTCTTCTAATATGGGAGATGACCGTTTTGCCCTTAAACCAGATAAAAAATATAATTATTTATTCTTTTGGGTACTTTCTTGTAATTTTACCTAAGGATCAATTTTTTTTTATTATTTCTTTCTCACTATTCACCCTAATTTCAAATTGGTCTATCTCTTAACCTGGACCTCCTGGGTATGCAATACTTATACCATTACACTCAACTTGGAAAAGGTTTTCTTTCAAGTGGTATATTGCGTGTTTTTTGGGGTAAGTTTTGGAATTAATTTCTACTAAGGACCTTATGGAAAATTAATTCCAATTAAGGACCAAACATAACTTCTTCTAAAACTTAAATGAGAAATTAATTCCTTCTAAAGCCCGATTATATATAATATTTTCATCTCGCTTCGTTTCTCATCTTTTATTCATTTTATAACATCTCATAAAAATAGGGATATTACATGTACAGCACAAGGAGACCAATAAATGTGTCTATATTTCTCTTTAATCAACTTGCCACATGCTACATAATTAGCTACATTATTAATCACTACATGGACAATATTTGTTGGACCAACCTACTCTATAACATAAAAAACAATAAATACAAAGTCGTTGCATCTTTCACCATATCAGAAGCCACAAATTTCACAAAAGCTATACTTTTAGTAAAATAGACTAAAAAGTTAATCAACGTTCTTTGACTCGTGTCAGTCTAATCGTCAGCCATAAGTGTATAGCCATTACTTGGCCATTTAACTTGATGATTCTCAATGAGTAATTGGTATTCCTTCTGCTAATCTCCCATCAAATTGACTCTCATATCATAAGTGGTAGGGGTTTTAAATCCAAGCCTAATGGCAGCAATTGCATCCACAGCTTTTTCAAAGAAAGGAAATTTAATTGTATTGAATGGATGCAATTGATAAAAGTTCACTAAGCAATGGCCATCCTAGCATTATGATGGGCTTCTTTACTTGACAATACACTTTTGATGCTTGGTTGGGAGGTGTCGCACCCGGAAAAATGCGACGAAAGGAAAAAGGAGAACAAATCTGGTTTTCGTGTGAAAACTGACTTGTGAGGAGTCGCCACCAAAATTTTGAGGAAAATCTTGGGAAACCGCATGAAAGAGGAAAGGATGGTCTGCGTAACCATGGTTGGATTCGGGAGTCGATTGTGTGTGGGGAAGGTGTTAGGTACCCCACAACACCCGTTCCTGGGAACGGTTACCTTACATTGATTGTGTAAATTAATATGGCTTAAAAATATATTTTGGTTTTCCTTTTATAAATCAAATGCGAGAAAATGGGTAGAGAAAAAAAAGAAATTAAGAAAGTTTGGAAAACAAAATAAAGAGAATAAATTAAATTAAGGATATTTAAGCAAAATGAGGAAAATGAATTGAGAAAATAAATTGGGAGAACATTTATTAAATTAAGAGAAAAAACACCAAATAAATCAGGAAATATTTATTTATTTACGAAGGCGGACTTCACCCAGGATCAGAGCCTGGGGCCTACGTACCCTGCGATGGGGATCAAAATCCACGTAGTTCGGTTCTAGAAATACGTGTCAGTTGGTTGATATATTTTTTTAATTTTATAATAAGAGAAAGTTAATGGAAAATAATTTAACTTTTGCAAACAAAAAAATTTTCTGGGATTGAGTTGGTGTGTTTTAATTTGCAAAAGACAATTTAATTCCGCTTAATTACTCTTATTTATTTTGTTTGAAAATATTTTTTCTTTTTTTTTGGATTTTTGAAATTGCTTTTATTTGATTTTTGACCCCGTTTATTTTATTTTATTTTTTTTCTTTAAGAAAACCATTTTATATATTTATTATTATTTTTATTATTTATTTATTTATTTTACTTTTGAAAATTTTCCTTTTACCAATCCACCTATTGCAGACTCTCAGCCATGCTCAATAGATCGGTTCCTTAACTACCTGCGGAAGTTCTAAACTTCGCAATATAAAGGTTTCATTATATTTTAAAATGCCATGTAATACCTTTATTAAATATCTAAAATAAACTTTTCACATTATTTTATTTTTGAAATATGGTTATTTTAAAAAAAAATTGTTTAACTGATATACCTACGAGGATTCACAATAGCACGCGACAAACTCAGTCAACCTGAATCCCTGCGTGGGTTCAAAAAACCTCACGTGGTGTGGTTATATGAGTAGATTAAAAATATTATTTATTTATTATATATGTTTTTTATTTTATTTATCTTTTTAAAAAAAATCACTAAATATTATTATCTATTTAAAACGTTTCAAAACATCTAAAATATATATATAAATATATATATATATATATGACTAAAAGTTATTTGCAACTCACTTATCTAGATCATATGCCTGTGTGGACTCGCAGACCCACGCGGCAACATGATTAAATGATGTGCCTGCGTGGATTCAAAAAACCTCTTGTGGCATGATCACTAATTCAACAATTTATTTATCTATTTATGAGTATATATATTTTCTGTTTTTTATTTTTATTTATTATTATTATTATTTTTTGTTATAGAAAAATAACTTTCAGTAAAAGGAAAAGCCATTGAGGCCTACCATATGCATACGCTTATAATGTACTCATGCACCCATGTGGGCTCACAATGTCAAGCCCATACGAAAGCTCCTCAACATGGTTCATGAGGCCCAACCCATAAGAATAATTGATCCACAAAACATTTCCCCACATCAAGCCCACCGGAACCGGTCAAAAGTCCATAATCTAAAAGGCCAGAGTCCCCCTGAGGTTTAATCCTCACAAACTAAAGCATAGCATCCCCCCCACTCAAAGCAGGACAAACTCAAACAACTTATTCAGGCAAGAGTTCATGGCAAAAACGCTAATTGAGCCTCACCAAATTCCTCAGAGTCAGAGTACCAATAATCGCAAATTTGAGCAAAGTTTAAACAACAAACTAGGAATCTAGATGAAATTATGATCCAATCAAGCAGTTTACGCATCAACTCAACACACGGAACACCATCTCGCGGGTTTACAGGCCCCTTTTCATGAAGACAAGTCCAGAAAATCAAACCTAAGCCAAAAGAAAGTAAAAATGAACTAACCCCAGTGTAGCCGGAGAAGGAAAACCAACCGTGCTCATTCCCCACTGCCTTCCTCTTCTCACGGCTTCCTCGAAAATGACCTGGCTTTCTCAATTGATTACCTCTGCTTTTCACTTCTTCGCGGTGTCCAGACCTCTCCAGTTTTCACCTCGGGCTCACGGTTTCGGGTTCTCGGGCTCTCTCCTCTGCTCTCACAATCTCACGGTCCCTCGGTCTCAGTGATTCGGTCACCTCCAGATCCCCCCCGTTTCTTTTCTCTTCATCACTAGGTCCTCCGTTCTCTGGTTCCCCAGAAAATGCCCCGGCTTCCCTTCTCTCACGGCCCTCTCTGGTCCCCACGGTACGCAGATCCCTTTCTCCCTCCACTTCGCCCCCTTTTATAGAGTTCCCTGTGGTTGAATGGAGGAGAAATCCCAAGCGTGGTCCCCTTCTTTGTGTCTCTGCCTTGCTTTTCCTGTCTTCGTGGCTGCTTTCCCTGTTTTCACCGTCACTTCTAGTCCCCTCTGTTCCGTAATCTACCTTCGTGCCCAGACCCAGCGGCTCCCTCTGTTCTGCTCACCCATGCGAGACTCCTCTGGCTTTCCTTTCGTGTACGCCTTCCTCGTCTTTTCATGCTTGCGTGCTGCTCTCTCCCTGTCCATCTCTGCTTTCGCAGCCCATTCTGTTCTTTTCATGCTCGCGTAGGTCTCCTCCTTGCAGCTTTTTCCTCGCGGCCATGTCCCCTGCAGCTTTCTCTGTGCTTGTGTGTCTGGGACGCCTTCCTTCTGTAGCTGAGCCCTACTTAGGGCTCATGATGAAGTGTGCAGTAGGCTGAGGTGCTGGGCTTCAGCATTTCAAGCCCAGTACCTCTGAGCCCCGAAACACTTCCCTCTGAAATTTTTTTTTTGCTGGATTTGTGATTGTGGCTTGAAATGCTGGGCCTTAGCATTTCAAGTCCAATATGGTTGGGCCTGAAGCATTCTCCTTCTTCGTCCTCTTTTTTATTTATTTATTTATTTATTTTTATGTTTTTTTTCTTCTTATTCACTTTTTTTTTCTTTTTTTTATTTATTTTTTGTTTCCTTTCTTTCCTTTTTATAATTATTATTTTTTTTTGTGTTGTTTTTTTATTGGTTTTTATTTTATTTTATTTTATTATTTTTATTTATTATATATTTATTTTTATTTATTTTTTTTTTATAAAATGCCCGGACAAAATGAGGTGTTCACAGGAGGCAGGAGATCTCCTTGGGGCAGAATAATTCTCAACTACCCTAATAGCTTTTCTCTTACCACGAGAATTGAGGACCTTCAAAATTGGATTGTAGCAATAGCTACTTCACATCCTTCTTCCTTACCATATTCTTCATAAATATCATCAAGCTTCTTTTTTAATTGCACTTCTTTTAAAGACTCTTTCATTCTATGATGGATATCATGAGAAACTTTCTTGCAAGAAGATATCTGATCAATAACACTAGCAAAATGTTGCTTCATTCTATTTATTCGTCCTTCTCCATAAACTGAAGGACAAAAAAGGCATGTATACATATTAGTCTTTTGAAGCACCCAATTTTTATCCCAATAAAAAAAAACAGTAAAGTATAGTTGCCACCAAAATTCTTAAAAAGGAAATTTTGGAAAAAAATTTATTTTAAAAATATAGTCTATGAAACATAAAGGATTCAGGAGTTGATTGCGTTATAGGAAAGATATTAGACACCCCATAACACACGTTCATAAAAATGGTTACCTTAAACTGATTATACAAAATCAATGTGGCATTAAAATTATTTTGATTACTTTCATAAAACAAGTATAGAAAATAAAAAAATAGATTTATTTACAAAGACGGACTAAACCTACAATATGAGTTTAGGGCCTATGTACCCTAATATGGGGATCAAAATCTACGTAGTTTAAATATAAAAACTCATCATATTGGGTTTGTGTTCTTTTAAGAAAAATTATATGTATTTGTTATTTTTGAAAATTGAATTATACGTATTATATATAAAAATTATTTAGCTATTTACTTATTACTTGTTAATAAATCCACGGAGAATCCCAAAATTTCATGTGTTCACTAACTGGTTTATATATCTATGGAAGTTTCTAAAAACCTCACATAAAATAATTTGAAAATATATTATAAAATTATATTTAAATAAATATTTTTATTCAAAACTTTATCAAATTTGAGAAAATATTTAAAAAATATTTTCCATAAAAAATGCATAATTTGATTTGTATACCAACGAAGGCACATCGCAACACGTAGTAAGTTTATTATCCAAACATCCACATAGGTTCCAAAAACCCCATCAGGAAAAAATTTAAAAATATATATATTTAATGAGAAAATATCATATTCTCATAGTCGAATAAGGGAATAAGAATAATGTAATCAATCACTTAAATAAAGCATATAAAAGTTACCTCTTTTAAAGCTATATGTGCCTTTTACCACAACTTTGAAAGATAAATATTTCAACTGAATTCTATGGTCATGAAAGAGAAGAGGTAATTATCTAATATCTTAATCTTTGGAGGAAAAAAAAAAGAAAAGAAAGAAAGAAAACAAAACAAAAGAAAAGGAAAAAAAGAAAGAAAGAAAGAAAACAAAAGAAAAAAAAAGAAAATGAGAAGAAAAAAAAAGAAACGAGAAGGAAGAAAACAAAATAAAATAAAAAAATGATAAAAAAGAAATTAAAAAAAATACTCATTACAAAGGTTAAGTCAGAAAGAATATCACAAAGTATTATTCCACTAATTTAGTTAACGTATGTGGCAAGTATGGTCATAATCATATAGTCATACACCTTAACTTTAGAAACACAAATCATGATAAAATAGGATAAATCTTTCCATCATCAATGAGAATACGCTTCCATTCTTATTATGAATATTCAAAGATATAAGTAATTTATTTCTAAAACTTCATCAAAATATCATACTTTGGGGTCCATAGAAACAAATTGAAGAAAAGAAAAGAAAATAAAAATACACATTACAAGTATATCTCCACCTATTATAAGGTATTTATCGGTGTGAATAAGTTGTTTCATGGACCTCTCAAAACATCAAATTTGGGATCCGTGGAAATATTCAAGAGGAGAAGAAATAAAATCATATTGTAAAAAGGTTTTATCCATAAGAAAACCTCAACTATGCAATAAGATGGAATGAAGAATAATAGAAGAAATTTTCTACCTTAAGCTTTATCGAAAAAGAACCAACACTCACTCTCAATTTTTTCTTCACTCTCAAACCACCCTCACATACCCTTTCTCTTTCTCTCAATTTCTTCTTTTTCTTTGATCCTTGTTGATGTTTTTTTTTTCTCTTCTTGCCTCTATTTATATTACCTAAAAGTAAATCATCCAATTAATGCTCTAAAATCACAAAAATCTCTTTTATTATTTTTCTTTGATATTCACTTAAAATTGATTGATTTTCTTTCTTTTTTTTTATTATTAATTTGATATCAAATCTCAATCCTTGATTTTTTTTATTTTTATTGCGTTTTTTTAGTTTTATGAAAATATCGAAAAGGAGAAAATCATAACTCCACAAGATATGACAATCTTGGGAGATGTTATTATTTTTTGATTATTTTATCTTAGGAAATTTTTTTATTTTCATATTTAAAAAAATGGTACAAAATGCGGTATTTACAGTTGCCCCTCTTTACTTGTTTCTTAGGTGAGAAAGAGAAAATGTGTTTTGAAGGTCTCATATAAGGGACAAGTAAATAAAAGAACACGTATTTTGTTTGTCCATGCAATGCAAAGACTCCACTAGATTTAGCCTTAGTTTGTATTTAAATCTACCATGCATGCAATACAATGAGGCAACTAGATTTTCCCCTAACCTAACTAAGCAACAATGATCAACCTATATACCTGCCAATTTGGTCCATTCAATTCATTTTTTTTTAAGAAAAAGAGTCACTTGAGGCCTCACTTTGTTCCTTTTTCACCATGAGTGTTTGCTGTAACACCTTACTTTTCGACTCATTTTTCATGAATTAGACTCTTTTTTTTAATTGTGATTATACTTGATTCTAAGTTTGAATCACATGAGAATGAAAATCAGAATTTTCAAAATTTTTTATTACTGTTCATATGGTAGTTTTCACTTTACCGATTGAACATTTGAAAATTCATAACTAATTCTAGAAAAATCATTTCATAGTGATTCAAGTTAGTAAAAATAGATAGAAACCTTATACACATGATAAAAATATGAAACAGGGTATTCTATTGACCAATTTATACAGTTTATTTCTCAAATATTTACTGTATATTTGGTCATTTTCTCTTCCCCAGGATTTTGGCTTTATATTGAAAAATTCATATCTCATTATATCCTGAGCCAAATCATACATTCTTTATATCATTGGAAAGTCCTATGAGTCTAATTTCTAGAAAAATTTTTATTGTACATTTATTCAACTTGCACAGGGCATGGTGTTAACTTAAATCATAAAAGGTTAGAATTCTACTTTTGCTGGAATAATTTTGGGAAAACCTCCATATCTCCTATCACCAAATTAGTGGCATATGAAACTTAAAACATATTCCTTTCCATAAATACAAACTAATGAATTTTTGGAGCTCTACACAATTTATATCATCTTTTTAATTTTTCAGTACCTAACTTTCAATTTTCAATTTTCCTAATCTTTCTCTGTTCTGAACCCTAATTTTGAAAAATCACTATAATTCATACATTTATCCAATTTAAGTGTTCTTTAGCTCTATGAAAAGCTTGTTCCGTCTAGTTTAAGAGCATGTATAACACTTATATAGGATGCTCTGTTTCAAATAGAGTTCCTTTACTTAAATCAATACTAGTCATCTCAAACAAACTTATTCCATAGCTTACATAATAAGCTTCACAACACATTTACATTGACATTTATTGCTCCAATTTTATGCATAATATCATAAAGGACTTAAAAGAATATATTCAGGGCATCATATAGGATTTACCCCTTTCATACAAACTTATACAAATTCCCAAAACATAACATTAAAACTTGCATAATAATATCATTCATCATTCTCTTCCTCTTTTTCCTTTAGCTCTTCTTGGATTCCTTGCATTGATTGGCCCTAAACATGGTAAGCATTTGGAAGAGATGAGATTCAAAGAATCTCAGTAGTTACTACTAATCAAGCAAATATACAATCATATAATGCAAGCACACTTCATCAAGTCATCATTCAAATATTTAGAATCATTTATGCTTTAATATTTTATAGAAAATTGGAGAGAGTTTCCCCTTATATTTTGGAAATCCTAGGGTCATAAAACCCCCCAAATAACTCAGCCAATATCAACAAAACATCACATAACATCATTGCAAATATTTGGTATAACATGAAAACCATTGCAACTATATAACTATATAATGCAAGATTAGGTTAGTAAACTACCTTTTAGCTTTTCAATCCTTTCCAAACTTTGCACACCTTTACACCTTTCCTTTGAACTTCTAACACTTCTTTGAGTCCTATAGTATCACAAAATGAGGCCATTAGCCACCAATTACACAACCTCATTCACAAAGTGTGCATACTTGGACTAAAATTTTCACTTTACTTTCCTTTGAGTTTTTCTTATACAACATTCTTGTTCTTATATAATTTGGACCCAAGGAATCCATTTTTGGGGTTAAAATTATGAATTTCCTTTTCCTTTTCAAACCCTAAATAGGCAGAAAATTTCAGAAATTTGTAGAAAAATATCTACTCGATTAATTTGTAATCTAATGTCATATCCTTGTATCTTGAAGCATTTCTAAGCATTTCTATGGTTTGATTTCATCATAGCTCAACTTTCTCTCTCTTGGGTCACCATGGCTGAACTTTAAAGTGAGAGAAAAGAGGAAATATTCCATGGAAATACTCTTAAATACCAAAGTGCACAAGCTAGTAGTCATAGAACTTTACCTTGAACACTTGAGATCTTGGCCTTGCTTCTTGCTCTTCCTCTTCTCAATTTCTGTTTCGTGCTCTCCCTCCCTCTAACCCTCTGTTTCAGACGTGAATAGAGATGAAGATGAAGACTTAAAATGACTTAATCATAAAGGCACCTTTTTTTTTTTTTCCTTTTTTGACTTTTTGGCCTTTATTCTTATAAAAGCTTTTCAATTAATTCCTTTTGTGTCCAATCAGCACATTCAGACTTGTATACCCTCATTTTTGGCCAAAAATTGCTCAAATAATTTTTATGGACCAAAATACCCTTTACCAATTAAATTTACTTGTACCGATTACTATTTTTGCTAAAATTGTCATTATATTGGTACAAGATTATCCAAAGATATCTTTTGGACCAAAATCATTATCTTGACCCAAAATATATTTTAGCAAGGTCCATTCATTGTCCTTGAATTAATACTACATTTTCCTACAGTCTAAACTGACTTTTATCGGGTAAAATATTGATATTAAATCCTAATTATCCAATAAATATTATTTTGACCTTAATAAATCCCTTGCTATATTCCATTGGGCTTAGCTCATTGAAAGCTTCATTTTGACTATAATTTTTCATATTTCTAAAAATACCTTTGACCTGAGGTAAATTTATAATTTTTGAAACACTTGGGTCATTAGCTGTAATTTTTTCCAAACTTCTTTCTCTTTTATCTATCATGGTCATTCTTAAGGGACTTAATTGTAAATATTCTTAATTCTTGAGGTTAAAATATAATTTTCTCATTTTTCCATTTAATCAGGAAAAATGACCTCTTTACCCTTCTTCACGCTTAGCGGTATCTCTCTATTTTTCTCAATTACTCATACATTTTATAATGTCACATTTTTTCTTGAGGTTTAGATGTAATATTCACATTTTTCTTCAAATATGAAAAATGACCGTTTTGCCCTTGAACCGAGTTTAAAATATAATTATCCATTCTTTCGGGTACTTTCTTGTAATTTCACCCAAAGACCAATTTTTTATTATTTCCTTTTCACTATTCAATTTAACTTTAAAATTGGTCTATCTCTCAACCTAGACCTCCCAGACATGCGATATTTATACCATTACGCTCAGTTTGGAGCAGCCTTTCATTCAAGTGGTATATTGCATATTTTTTGGGGTGAGTTCTGGAATTAATTTCTGCTAAGTACCTTATGGAAAATTAATTCCAATTAAGAATCAAACATAACTCATTCTCAAAAATTAAATGAGAAATTAATTCCTTCTAAAGGCCGATTATATATAGCATTTTCGTCTCACTTCGTTTCTCATCTTTTATTCATTCTATAACATTCCATAAAAATAGAGATATTACATTTGCCACTAAAGCGAAGAGCCATAAGATCATTCAAGATCTGGCATCTAGCTATTTTGTCGTAAACTGTGGCACGTGTGAGTACCCAGTACATGGTGAACGAAAATAGCTAGTCAAGCAAAGTGCAATTTTTAATATTAAAAGGCATTCCCATTGGTCTTGCATGAACCATTTGCAGTCATAAGAAGTCTTCTCTTTCTCTCTCTCTATTTAAGATTAACCCTCTTGGTTATCAAATTTGACCCGAATTCAGAATTTGCTATCACTTTACCTAAGCCTGTGAGTCCTTAACATTACTAAATATTTTCTAATATCTCTAGTATGCCCAAATAAATTAGGAACTCAACTTCTTATTTATATGTCTTTAATTGTTTTAGAATTAAGTAGTAAGGATAGAACAATGCATACCCACCCAGAGCAACAAATAAATTCCACCTATTTGAACCATACTCTAGTGCAATAGAATCATTATGGATTTTCTTAGTTTCCCCATACATTTTATACTTCACTTTTATTGGGGACATTTTTCTTTTTTGGGCTGTTATGCGCTCTTTTGATGCACAGATCAAACATTGGTGATGCAGGGCCCCTAGTTACTCAAGCTTATATAACCCGTTACATCAAGATACTATTAGCACACTTATAGCTCATACTGCACCGTTTGACACAAAGGACAACACTTTTTGGTTAAACCTCCTGGTTACTAAACACAATTCGAGCCAGCGGAGTGGACATATATATAGATATATATACTTTGCATTTATTTTACTTTTAGGTTCTTCCAACCTGATTCATTTCCTCAGGTTAAATTTTTATGGGTCCAAACAGGGAATTCTATTATAGCTCTAATATGAGTATATAAAATTTCACTCTCTTTTCCCTAACTCTTATAGATTTTTTGAGACATTGAGATCACTGAAATTAGCTTTGCCTCTCCTGACAAAGTCTTTTTCATACACACGGCCAAGAATCAAGCCTTGGACAGCATACTTAAGGGACCCATTTATCTACCAACTGTGTTGAACCTTGTTGGTTAACTTCTATAGATTTGATTATGCTCATTTATGCTTAGGAGCCCTTGACTCATTTTAGCACACTAAAATCAACTAGAATCTTCAACCATATAAAGGATCTCCACTTTATTTGACTAGTAGTGATGGTATATTCTCTACGTCCTTTCTTGGTTGTTATTTTCTATATATTTTATTTTCAAATCCTCCATGAACGAGTATCGGTGGTTTTGTACTGTACTATCAACTAGGACAACAATGTGAGGCAATGGAAAATCATCCTTAGGGCTAGCATTGTTTAAATCTCGATAATCAACACACATTCATATTTTTCCATCTTTCTTTGGGATGAGAATGATGTTTGCTATCCATTGAGGGTACTTAGTTACTTCTAAGAAACCCACCTCTAATTGCTTCATCAACTCTTCTCAAATTATTAGAGACATTTTTGTAGACACCTTTCTTAATTTATGCTTTTTCAGTGGGAACAAAGGGATCTATGAGCAGTGATCCCTGGATCAAGCCCAGGCATGTCTCTATAAGATCACACAAACATGTCCATATACTCCTTAAAAAGTTCAATCATTTGATCCCTTTCTAGATTATCAACTATTTTAAATTCCTTTTTGTCATCTTTAATTCCCATATTTATTATCTCAATTACTTCTTTGTGTGGGCACATTCTTTTTTCTTTTGAATCGAGGAGTTTTGTATATATTTGAATTAACTCTCCATCATTGGACTCATAATTATGCATATCAGAGGCAACACACAAATTATTGTTTAGGGGCTCAGAAACCTCTGTGTTAGACAGCAGTTCTGAGGAAGTCAAATTCTTGAAGGATGAAAATGAATAATAAATAAATAAGAGAAAAAATGGAAAGGAAAAGGGAAAAAATTGAATTTTATTCACATAATCATCTTTATTCAAATAAGAGTTTGCCCTAAAATCTAACTCCTAGGGGCATTAGATGAAATGATAAGATAAAAAGAGGGACAACATAATCAAAATAAGTTACTCAAAAGTAATTATATCCGAAGCATTCTCAAATTCAAATTCCCAATTTGCCAATGCTTCTCCTGAGCTATTAATTGAGATCCAAGCATCAGTTTTGTTAATACTAGGAGAAACCATTGCAACTGTTGACTGATTGATAACCTCAGCAGAAGATAGGAATGTTTTTGTGATGTGAGGGATTTCTTGCTCTTTAGCTCATTTCTTCTTAGTCAACATAGCTTGCTTTTTCATCTGTACTTCTATAGAAGGCTCATATCCTAACCCTTGTTGTTTATGGTTTTGCAGTATATTGATTAGGCATTTGATACCTTGCAGTTGTGCACCTAAACCTTTGCCTTGTTCAAACCCATTTCTCTCCATTATCTTGGTTATAATGAAGTTAATATTCTTATTACTACACCTAGGCTTTTCCACTTCTAGGCTTTAAAATGTTATTCCTTTGTCCTACTCAGCAACTTCTATGTATAGAAGAAAGCTTGGCTTGCTCACCAAATATCCTCTTCCCCTCTTATTGTGACAATTCTCTCATCATGGATAAACTTAACTTTTCAAAAATTATTTCGATTACTTTTATAAAACATGTATAGAAAATAAAATAAATAAATAAAATGGATTCATTTACAAAGGCGAACTTGACTTAGAATAAGAATCTAGAACTTACGTTCCCTAATATAGGGACCAAAGTTCACGAAGTTCGAATGTAAAAACTCAAATCAACGGGTTTGTGTTTTTGAAGAAAAATTATGTATATTTGTTATTTTTGAAAATTGAATTGTACATATTATATATAACAATTATTTAGCTATTTATTTATTACTTGTTAATAAATCCACAGAGATTTTCAAAATTGTACGTGCTCACTAATTGGTTTATATACCTATGAAAACTTCTAAAAACCTCACATAAAATAATTTGAAAATATATTATAAAATTATATTTAAAGAAATATTTTTATTCAAAACTTTATTAAATTTGAGAAAATCTTCAAAAAATATTTTCTATAAAAAAACGTATAATTTGATTTGTATATCAGCGGAGGCACATCACAACACGCCATACATTTATTAATCCAAACAACCACGGAGGATCCAAAAATCCCACTAGGCAAAAATTTAAAAAGATATATATTTAATGAGAAAATATCATATTATCATAGTCGAATAAGGGAATATGAATAATGTAATCGATCACATAAATAAAGCACATAAAAGTTACCTCCTTTTAAGTTATATGCGCCTTGTACCACAACTTTGAAAGATAGATATTTCAACTGAATTTTATGGTCTTGAAAGAAAAGATGTAATTATCTAATATCTTAATCTTTAGAAAAAAGAAAAGAAAAGGAAGAAAGTAAACAAAACAAAACAAAAGAAAAGAAAAACAAAATGAGAAGAAAGAAAATGAAAAGAAAAAAAAAAGAAACAAAGAAACGAGAATGAAGAAAACAAAATAAAATAAAAAAATGACAAAAAAATAAAAAAAAATACTCATTTCAATGGTTAAGTAAAAAAGAATATCACGAAATATCATTCCACTAATTTAGTCAACGTATTTGGCAAGTATGGTCATAATCATGTAGTCATACACCTTGACTTTAAGAACAAAAATTATGATAAAATAGGATAAATCTTTCCATCATCAACGAGAATACGTTTCCATCCTTATTATGAATATTCAAGGATATGAGTAATTTGTTTCTAAGACTTCACCAAAATATCATACTTTGTGGTCCATCGAAATAAATTGAAAAAAAGAAAACAAAATAAAACATACACATCACAAGTATACCTCCACTTATTTTAAGGTATTCATTGGTGTAAATAAGTTGTTCCATGAACCTCTCAAAACATCAAATTTGGGATCCATGGAAATATTCAAGAAGAGAAGAAGATATAAGATCATATTATAAAACGGTTTTACCTATAAGAAAACCTCAACTATGCAATGAGATGGAATGAAGAAGAAATGAAGAAATTTCCTACCTTAAACTTTATCGAAAAAGAACCAACACCCACTCTCAACTTTTTCTTCACTCTCAAACCACCCTCACATATCATCTCTCTTTCTCTCAATTTCTTCTTCTTCTTTGATCCTTGTTGATGCCTCTCTTCTCTTCTTACCTCTATTTATAATGCCAAAAATCAAATCATTCAATTAATACTCTAAAATCACAAAAATCTCTTTTTTATTTTTCTTTAATATTCACATTAAGATTGATTGATTTTCTTTCTTTTTTCATTATTAATTTGATAACAAATCTCAATCCTTGATTTTTCTTTTTTATTTTTATTACTTTTTTTAGTTTTATGAAAATCTCAAAAAGGAGAAAATCATAACTCCACATGATATGACAATCTTTGGAGATATTATTATTTTTTATTATTTTATCTTAAGAAATTTTTCTTTCCATATTTAAAAAAAAAACCATACCAAATATCGTGTTCACATCTTCCCCTCTTTTTTCAAGGCAAAATATTCCCATGCAGGATTAGCCTTCCCATGCATTGATAAGCTCCCTGTTGTTAAGTCTTTGTTTGATGAAGGAGCATTACTACCAGTAGTATTGTGGTCAGGATTGGTGGGATTGGGAGATATATTATCTTGTGTATAGGCATTAGTTGTTGAAATATCCATGCTCCTTAACCAGGATAAAGAGAAAGACAAAATTAAAGAAAAATTAAGAGTTAACTAATAACAACAACAACTTTAGCCTTATCCCACTAATGTGAGATTGATTACATGGATCATACGATATCAATAGGCGTTATTAAACACCATCTCCTCAAATAAATCATTTATCAAGAAGTCATTCTTTATAACTTCCATTAACGTCCTTCTTGGTTTTTCTCTATGCCCTTTTATAGGGATCCAAGCGATTTGATCAACTCTCCTCACTCGCTCCTTTTGCCCTCTTCTTTATGCATACTCAAACCTCCTTAAACGATTTTCTACTATTTTCTCCTTGATAGGTGCTACTCCGACTTTCCTTTGTATACAATCATTTCGTATCTTATCCAATCTTGTATGACTAGACATCCATCTCAACATTTTCATCTCTGCTACTCCAAGCTTATACTCTTGTTGTCCTTTCATAGCCTAACATTCACTACCATATAGCATTACTGGTCTTATAACTGTTCGATAAAATTTTCTTTTAAACTTAATAGGTATCTTGCGGTTACAAATAACTCCTAATGATTTTCTCCACTTTAACCATATAGCTTATATCCTATGCATAATATTCCCATCAATTTCAGCATCACTCTATAAAATTGACCTCAAATATATGAAGTTGGCACTTCTTGAATGATTTTCTCTCCAATTTTTACCTCTAAATCATTTTTAATTAGTCTCTTGTTAAATTTGTAACGTATATATTTTATCTTACTTGTACTCAAGTGGAAACCTTTTGATTCCAAAATATGTCTCAATAACTCAAGTTTTGTATTGACCTCTTCTTTTTGGTCCTCAATAAAGACTATATTATCCATGAAGAGCATACACTTTGAAATTTTCTCCTATATATGTTTTGTTAGAACATCAAAAAACAAATTAAATTGCTATAAATTCAAGAAAGATCCTTGATGTAAAGTTATCCTTATAGAAAAATTCTGTGTCTCACCTCCAGGAGTTCTCACACTTATTGACCTCTCATACATATCATTTATGACTCGAATATAAGCCATAGACATACATTTTTTTCTCTATTGCTTTCCATAGCACATCTCTTAGTACTCTATCATAAACTTTTTTCAAATTAATGAAAACTATCTGTAAGTCTCTCTCTTCACTCCGATATCTTTTATTCAAATCCTTTAATAAATAAATAGTCTCTGTTGTAGACTGTCATGGCATAAATCCAAATTGATTTTCTGAAATACGAGACTGTTTTTTTAGTCTATGCTTATTCACTCTTTCCCAAAATTTCATAGTATGACTCATGAGTTTTATCTCCTGATAATTTGCACAATTTTAAATATCCCATTGTTCTTGTATATAGGCTCGAGAATGCACTTTCTCCATTCCTCTGACATTCTATGAGACTTTAAAATCTTGCTAAATAACTTAGTGATCTACAAGACCCCTTTCTCTTTTAAGCACTTCCAAACTTCGATCGGAATACCATCAAGACTAATAGTTTTACCATTATCCATTCTCTTAAGAGTTTCTTTTACCTCTCCAACTCAAATCTTATGATAAAAGTTCAAATTCAGATCATCTTTGTGAATTCTTAATCCTTCCGTATCAATAGTTATACAAAATCCATCATTAAAAAGCTTGTAAAAGTAGCTCCACCATTTTTCTTTGATATCATTATCTTTAACCAAAACTTTTTTTCTTCACCCTTAATGCATCATACTTAGTCCAAATATCTTGACTTTTTTTTTCTCTTTTCTTGGTAATTTTGTAAATCTTACGTTTATCATTCTTCGTTCATAAATCCTGGTAGAATTCTTCAAAACTTTAGATCAAGCCTAGCTTATTGCTTTCTTCGTCTTCTTACTAACGAACTAATAACATTTCTAATTTTTATCATTTTTACACAAATGCAAGGCTTTGAAACACTCTTTTTTATATTTGACATTCTATTGCATACTCTCATTCCACCATCAAGATTCTTTATCTTTAGGTCTAAAACCTTTGGATTCATCCAATACTACTTTAACAGTATCCCTGATCCTTTTAACCATCTTATCCCACAAGGTGTTAGCACTTCCTTGTGAGTCCCAATTACTTTCCTCTAGAACTTTTCTTATAAAGGTCAATTGTTTCTCACATTTTAGTTACCTACCACTTGATCCTAAAATTTAAGACTTTTTCGAATTTTTAGTTTACGGTTCTTAACTAGTACATCAAGGACCAAGACCCTATGTTGTGAAATTAAACTCTCACTAGAGATTACTATGCAATCTTTACATGCTCTTTTATCTGAGTTCCTTACTAAAAAGAAGTCAATTTGTGACATTTGGGTTCTTCTCTTATATATGATTAAATACTCCTCCCATTTCTTGAAATAAGTATTTATAATCGTAAGATTATAAGCCATTGAAAAATCAAGAATAAAATACCTCTCCTCATTTATTTTTTCAAAACCATAACCACTATGAGTTTCCATATATTCCTTTGCCTCTTTTCCCACATAACCATTAAAGTCCCCCCAATGAAGATCTTTTTCACTTATAGGATATCTCGAATCAAGCCCTCCAAATCTTCCTAAAATTTTTCCTTAATATGTGCTTACAACCCTACTTGAGATGCGTAAGCACTAATAATATTGAAAATATCATGCCTAATAGTCAATTTTAAGGATAAAATCATATCTTCAATTCTTCTGACTCCTACCATGTTCTTTTTCCAATATTTGTTCACAATAATACCAACTCCATTACTTACTTTGACATTCCCTACGTACCAAATTTTAAAAATTAGAATATCTAGCTCCTTAGCTTTTCTCCTGCCCATTTAATTTCTTGAAGACACAAGATATTAATTCTTCTTCGAATCATAATATCCACCACCTCCATAGATTTACCTGTTAAAGTACATATATTCCAAGAGGTGAATCGAATCTTGCTTTCCTAGGCTAACTTCTTTAGTCACATCTGTCCAGAATTATGTGGGAACCCTTGCTCATTTAACACTATACACAGGCACCGATGTAATGGCTCTAGCTCATTTGACACTGCATTCGAGCAATTCAACGCGTTACTTCTGGGTAACAACCTAGTCTTAGTACAAATACGTCTCTAATCCATGTCATAAAGATTCAACAAATTTTTACATTAGTTATCGAAGGTCTAATGCAATTCTCATCTTTTACCCAGGCTTGGGACCAACTATGATACTATATAGGCATAGTTAAAATTGAGAGTTAACTAAAACTAAAAAATTTGAGTTATCTAATCATCTTTATTTTTCCCTATATATCTCATATAATTATAATCAGTTTTCCATTCATTTCATTAATAATTCTACATAAAAAAGCTCATTAAGTCACTCAACAAATTATATAGTTTGCTGCTACATAAAGAAGCTAGACAAATTTCTACCAATCTTCTCATAGTATGGACAATTTTAGAAGTTTGATGTAGTTTAGTACACAAGAAACATTTTTAATGGAATTATTATACCCTAGAAAAAGTAGCAAAAATATATAACAATTCAGAGTGTTTAAATTACTACTTTTGGAGTATAAACTTGTTAGTTTACATCTGCAATGAACCTTCAGTATGAAAAATACTTCAACCATTAAATGATAGCTTGGTGATATATATAAAATAAGGAAATATAAGAGATGAATTACGATGTAGAATATTGAAAGGAAAGGAGAGAGCAAACAAAAATCCTCTATTTCAATACCATCATAAACTGTACTAGAAAAAGCAAGAATAGACATAGCAAAAATGAAAATTTCAGCAAATAGTAAAGAAGCAAAACAAAATTGTTAGCCATCGAGTTCGAACCTGAAAGAAGCAACTCACGAACTTGAAAGAATGGAAGATGACAAACAGAGGAGGAAGATGCTAAGAACAGAGTCACTACTACTACGATGATGAACACGATCTGAGAAGGAGAAATGCAATGGAGTAGGATAGGAATGACGAGCACACAGACAGAGGAATGATAAGAACACGACCTGATGGCAAATATAGAGGTGAACAATGAAGATTGAAGTTGGCAATGAAATTTGGGAATTGGGGCTGGTAGGGTTTCAAACTCTTGGCCAAATCTCAATTTGAAAGCTAAACAGTAAGTTTTAATTTTTTTCCTACTTTTTTCACTTTGTTTTTTAGTTTATAATATAATATTTAATGACTAATGATTTATAATATAATAATATAATATAATATAATTTGTTATAAACAAAAAAGGGACTACTGATAGAAAAAAGTACTGAATGAATGAAACGACATCATATTGCCTAAAAAATAAAACAAAAAAAATAGTACAAACCAGTTGAATCACCAATTTTACCAGTTTAGGTTGGTTTAGCCGGTTCTTAAAAGGGCCAGTTTCTTGTAATTCTTGATCTAATTGGTTAAACCAGTCAGTCCAATTTGGTTTTTTGTGCAATGGTAAAAAAAGGTGGTTGAATGAAACAATTCCAATGTTGGACTCGGAAAGTTTAGCAGTTGAATTAAATTCTGGAGTTGGAGTTAGTTGAATTACTCTTTTCAGTTCTAAATATAGAACATCTTCTATAAGTACTATTTGATAAAAAATATAAAACATCTCGTGAGGTTGTCTAATGAATTAATTAATTTTTTTTATTTATGCCCATGGTCTATAATTAATATGTGAGATATAAGTGTTATGGGAAGTAGAGATAATATATATAATTAATTTAATAAGAACAAATGATAAAAATATTAAAATTTCTTAATAAATTTAATAATCTAACTCTTTTTTTAATGTTATGTGAATTAGTTAGAATATATTATATTTATAACCGGAGGAACCAACCACCATCATTGCATTGAAAGTAAAAGCATTCCGTGACCAACGGTTCAGGGGATTAATTGTGGGTACGTACTAAGTATTGACTACAATATATAATACTCAAATCATTCAAATCAATAATATAATAATGTTATTTGTGTGCATAATCTTATGACTACTATACATACTAACTTATTTATATTTAAATATAAAGTTATAAAAATCATGCGTTGTAGTTTTTTTATTTAATATATTAATACACCAAAAGTAAAAATTATTAAATTAAAAAGGCGAATGGGATAAGTGTATTATGTAAAAAAGGGTGGCTAGGGCTGAATAACGATTACGTTTGGTCAAAAACTCAAAGTTGAGTCGTCACGAGAGAATCAAAGAATTCCAATGTTGAATTTGGAAAGTTATTTAAGTACAATATAATATTCAGTTCATTTCAAATGATCAATAATATAATAGTGGTATTTGTGTGCATAATCTTATGACTTCATATACATATACTAACTTATTTATATTTAAATATAAAGTTATCAAAATTGCGCGTTGTACTTTTTTCTTGATTTTTATATAATATATTAATATACAAACTTGAAAATAGGCCCATCGAAAAGATTTGAATCCTAATGCAATCTTCGTTCTGCTTTCGTAAAAGATTTGAATCCTAATGCAATCTTCATTCCGCTTTCATACTTTCGTACAATTCTTGCAAATATTTAATTGGGTTCATGCAATTTCAATTTTATTTCATCAATATTTCCCCATAAATTTCAATAGTATTTAAATATTATAAAAATTAATATAATTTTTAAAAAGCTTCAAGTTGTTATTCTCAAAAAATAAATTTTTACAGTAATAAATATGATATTCTCAAAATACCCTTCATTAAATATGAGTACTAATTAATATGGTGTAAAGAGAAATTATTAATTGAGAATAATTTTTTTAAAAATATTTTATTACAAATAAATTATTTTAACAAATTTTATTAGTATGTGTAAAGTAATTTTTTTCTTTTATATTTAAGGATCCAATCAGTAATGAAGCAGGATTTAGAATTTGAGTTCCTATAAAATTTAAAAGTGATGTTGTGACATAAGCTGGGTCCAATAACACACTGCACACACGTTCTACAATGCTTAAATGTTAAACCGTGGAATATCTAAATGGCAAGCTTCTCCTCTTCTTCTATTTCCCTCAAAAACACATCGTTAATGCTCTGTTCTGCTGGCTCGAAACAGAGTAAGCGTTCTGTTCCACACAAGAAAAGCAGACAACGGGTCTTAGAAGCTCTTCGTTTGGAAGACCGATCCAGAAACACAGTGTCGACAGAGAAAGTTGTGTTACGCTGCAAAAGCAACACAGTGTGTGTGGGTTGTAAAAGCCAGAAGGTTGGACCTTATTAAATCACTTTCTGAGAATAGTTCGAATGAGAAAATATATGTACATTTTGGGAGAGCTAAAAATAATCCAGGTAAATGCAATTTTGGGAGAGCTAAAACGATTATAAAATCGATATATTTTGGCACAGAAAATGTGGAGTTGGGGACAGAAATTTCTGCCGATCCATTGGTGAAATCACAACTGTTTCATCGATGGAACCAACAATGCAGGAGGTTTTTATTGTTCAGTTTTTTAAATTGGTCAACTAAACCACTGTTTCATCGCCGGAAAAACCTCGATCGGATTCTTAAAATTAACAGATACTCCCTCGATCGGGTTCTTTGCATGAGTTCTTATGTTTTTTTTTTACATAATATAAGTCTTTTTGAAATTGTCTGAATCATTAATTTCTTTTGTCCAAAATGTTTGTACAGTGGCAGTTAGTGATTGCTATTAATATGGATAATTACATCAATATTTAGTAATATACTTTATCTATCCTATTTTATTTATTATTTTAAAAATTATAAATATCTCAATTTATCTATCATTTTATATTATGAATGAATTATTAATTATCTTTTTTATTATTTTACTCTTCATTAAAAATAATAATAGGTAAAGTACAAGTAATCTTTTAGTATTTAATTTAAAGATATTTTGATAAAAAATTATTAAATTTTACTATAATCTAATTTATTTAATAATTTTATTGGTTTGTGTTAAAAGGTTTAAATTGACGGATAAAATGAAATTAAGAAAATACTAAGCGCAATTGAATGGGGTAATTTTGAAAAATAATTGAAATTTTAGACAAATCTAATGAGGTTAATAATTTTTCAACTAAATTGTTTAATATTTGTGAAGTTAATTAAAGGATCCTTATGAAAAGGATCGAATTGAATTGAGTAATACTTAATATTTTAATTCTTAAAACTATTTCTTCCAGATCTTAATATAAATTAATTTTAATTGTCTCATTGTGAATCAAGAAAAGTTAGCTGTATCAATTAAATTATCTAAAAATTACTTTAATTTTTATCTTTACTGCTAATAAATATAATATATTTAATAGATTACTGCATTCTCTCTTTTTTGGTACATAATTTGAAATGGATAATTTATGCCAATTTCTCTTTTCTTTTCTAAATGGTTGTCACTTTAAATAGTTTTCACACATAAAAAGTCTCTAAATTATCTAAATCTAGATTGCAGTAGTATATTTTAATGATTTTTAATTAAAATATCTTTTATTTAAATGCTCTAAGAGGTGACTTATACAACTTACCATTATTTTTAGTAAAGAATGCCTCATTGAAATTAAAAAAAAAAAGACAATTTAAAAAATACAAAATTACTAAAATAACAATAACAATTATTCCCTCCAGTTTTTATTATTAAAGATTTTTAACTAAATTATAAAAAGAAATCAGTTACAATTAGTTAAGGTTGATAAATTTATTAAAATTTTAAAAAAATTGTCCAATTTACCCATAATGAATTCTTAATTAATATACTCATGATAGAGAAGGTTTAATATATTAAATATGAGAATATTAAATCAATAACATTTAGAAAATAAAAATTAATGTGCTTGTGAAGTGTGTAAAATCTTACTCCCACGTTCCCATTTTGTGAGACCTTAAAAAATATCACATAGATTAAGTAATATGGTTAAACTTTGTTGAAAGTCTTAATTTTGTAAAAAAAAAAAAATACTAACTTTCCAAAACAATTACTATCTTTGCAAAGATGTCTTTCATTAATTTTATTAATTTCTCATTTAAAGAAACATATAGATTTATTGTAAAGCAAATTTATAAAGCATATTATTAGAAAAAACTTATAAATATTTCAAATTTCACTTAAACCTATAAAAAGACCTTGTAGTATGGGTTATAAAATTTTTTTTGTGAATAGTCTTATAAATTGGGGTGGAGGAAGTTGAACTAAGACTACGCAAAATTTTGAAAAATGTGGCCATAATGAAGACCAGAATATCTTAAGTCAGGGCAATTAACAAAGTGATTAAATTGATGTAACTCCTAAACATACTACTTTTATCCTGATCCAAATATAAAATCTGTTTTAGAATAGAAATAGTACTCCATCTTTTCCCTATTATAAGTTATATTTATCTATTTCATACATATTTAAAAAATTAATTAATGGTCTTGATATTTTAAAAAATTAACATAACTTTCCAAAATTACCCTCATTAAATTATAACTTATCTTAATTATATTTCTCTTAATCTCTCTTAACCATAAATCTTTTATATATTCTCAAGAAAGGTAAAAATAGAAAATAAATATTAAATTTTTTATAGATTTCATAAATTGACTTATATTTTGAATCCTTAATTCTTCAAAAATATAAAGAACAGATGAAATATTTATTACACATTTTTTTAAAATTTCCTATTTAATTTATTATAAAAAAAATAAATAATAGTTATTTTTAAAAAATATTTTAATTTTAAAAAAATTAATTTAATCAACTAATTTTAACTTCTATTCCTAATCCTCAAATAAAAAAAATTTATATTAAAAAAAAAATCCCAGCCGTCCCCGACATGTAAGATATTTAATTACTCCAAAGAGCCGTCTCGTATTCACTTTCTTTCTTTCTTTTTCTTTGTTTTTTTTTTTTTAATACAAACGACTACAGGGGGCAAGTGCACGAGCAGGTCGATTCTCTGACGTACTACTCCACAGGGCATGTTCTTGGACCAAAAGTGTTCACGCATTCATGTTATTTTTTACTTTTTAATATTTTTCTTTTGTCCAAGAAAACGTCATGAAGTTGAAGAAGCCGTCATATTAAATAGAGTTTGAAAAATCAAACTGAAACGACCAATTTAACCGATTCTTGGTGTCAAGTTTGGTTGGGTTATAAATTTCGACTGCTTCTTTTCAAAATTAGTTAAATTGGCCTCGAACCGATGCTAAATCGGTCAAACCGGTTTATTTTTTAATTATTTTTAAATTTTTTAAAAAAAATTTAAATTTTTTTTATTTTTTTAAATAACATTATTTTTAGTAATAAATAGTATTATTTTTATATAAATTTTTTTCTTTCTATATTATAATATTGTATAAGTATTATTATAATACATAATTATTAATAATAATAAATCTACTTAACAAATAATATGAAAAAAATATTAATTAACTATTTTAAATTTAAAATATGTTTACAAATGAATATTAACTTATTTAAATTTTAATATTAGGTTGTAAAATTTATTAATAATATTTTTTTATTTTATATATTGTGTATAAAAATTAAAAAATTATTAATTTATTAACACCGGTTTAATTCCGGTTGAACCACGGTTGAACCATTGAACCTTAAACCAATGTCTTAATTAATTCAATGTCCGGTCCGATTTTTTCAAACTTGATATTAAGAGCGTGTTTGACAGTGTTTTCTGTTTTCTTGTTCTCAAAACAATTTTGTAAAACTGTTTTCGAGAATAAGTTTTGAAAACAAGAAAATAAAAAAATTTGTTTGAATAATTGTTCTCAAAATCATAACTAATGAGTTATAGATGAGTTATTCAAAATTTATAACTTTACCATTAGTGAGGTGGATGTTTTTCACATTTTTTTATGTTTTCCAGAAAAAAAACTACAAAACATCTTAAACTTGTTCTGAGTTTTTTGTTCTTTTATTTTTCTGTTTTCCAAAACAGTTTATAAAAAATAGGTTTACCAAACAAGTTTTCTGAATTTTCTGTTTCTAAAAGCAGAAAAACTATTTCAGAAATATGAATCAAACAGGCCCTAAATAATCAGTCCGCTCCTTTTTATTATCCTTTCCTATTTATATTATAAAATTTTTTAACTATTTTATCTTTATTAAAAAAATTACTTATACACCTTAAAATTATAAAAAAACCCAGCATCTCAATTTCACCCTTAATCAATAGAATAAAAAAAACAAACTCTTACTAAAAATTACATAATTCTTATATTTTGGATCAAATAAAAATTCTAAAAAAACTCTTATAATATAATTCAAAAGGAGTATTAATTAATTATATTATAACTACTATTCATGAAAATAATTCAACATGCATAAGGTTGCATCACGCACTAAAATAATTTGTCTGGTCTCAACTTTCTATTTAGTATTGCGCTCTTAATGAATATTTACTGCAGTAGTCTAACTTATACTCCGTAAGGTCTTCTTTCTTAATAATGACAATGTACGGAAGAACTCCCAAATGAGCTTGAACTATGGGGAGTTCTTTAAAAACTTTAAAATTATAAGGACGAACATAAAAATTGACGTTAAACTAGAGGACGAGATGTTTAATTTTTCCAAATGATTCATAATAAACTTAGTATTTTGGTCCCAAAATGCAATTCTTCTTATAATATATTTTGAGAATTTTGACTAAACCATTAAATTAAATCATGAGTCAATTAAGCAGCTGCATGTAATTTTTTTTTGGCACCAAATTAACTAGCTGGAATAAAATTTAGTCAATGTCCTTAACGGCAAAAGAAAGCAGCCATTTAAGAAAATCTACACTCCCATAGTGCCTTTTCTCGTCCATAACATGATTGAGAAAAAGATTACATGTACTGTGGTCATCTTAATTAATAGTTATAGCTACTTCCTCCGGTCCTAATTATAGGAATTTTTTTCTAATTCTAAATATATGACTATTTATGGTATATAAGAAAGTATTTATTATGCATTTTAAAAAAATCCTATTTAATGTATTATAAAGAGAGAGAGAGAAAAATATTAAATAAGAGCAGTTTTAAAAAAAATTATAATTTTCGGAGAAATCGAGATAATAAATTATTTTATGTTTTTCTTAGGTGGAACAGAATGCTCACTCTGTTTCGGGCTAGCAGAACAGAGCATTAACGATGCGTTTTGTGGGAAACAGACGAAGAGGAGAAGCTTCCCATTTAGATATTCCACGGTTTGAAAGACATTTTTTCAAAAAAAATTTCCAATTTACCCATAATGAATTCTTAATTAATATACTCATGATAGAGAAGGTCTAATATATTAAATATGAGAATATTAAATCAATAACATTTAGAAAAACAAAAATCAATGTGCTTGTGAAGTGTGTAATATCTTACTCCCAACTTCCCACTTTGTGAGACCTTAAAAAAACTCACACAGATTAAGTAATATGGTTAAAGTTTGTGGAAAGTCTTAAATTTTGAAAAAAGAATACTAAATTTCCAAAACAATTATTATCTTTGCAAAGATGCATGTCTTTCGTTAATTTTATTAATTTTTCATTTAAAGAAACATAGAATTTGTTGTAAAGTAAATTTATAAAGGGTATTATTAGAGAAAGCTTATAAATACTTCACTTAAACCAATAAAAAGGCCTTATATTGTGGGTGATAAAATTTTTTGTGAATAGCCTTATAAATTTGGGTGGAGTGAGTAGAACAAAGACTATGCAAAATTTTGAAAAACGTGGCCATAGTGAAGAGCAGAGAGAGTAATTTGAAATTAGGAGCTACGACTCTTCGTTGGTTCAAGACAAACGCGACAATGGGGGCATTCGCAGTTTCAAACAAACACGCGCTCATTTTCAATCAAATCGATCCTAAATATTTTTTCTTTTTTTGGTTTTTTGGAAAATGAAGATAGAGTATCTTAAATCATGGCAATTAACAAAGTGATTAAATTGATGTAACTCCTAAATATGCTACTTTTATGTTGATCCCAAATATAAAATATTTTAGAATAGAAGTAGTATTTATTACATATTTTTAAAAAAATTCTTATTTAATTTATTAAAAAAAATAAATAATGGTAATTTTTAAAAAAAATATTTAAATTTTAAAAAAATTAAGTTAGTTAACTAACTTTAACTTTTATTCATAATTTTTAAATAAAAAATATTATATTAATAACAAAAAAAATACCAGACTTCCCTTACATGTAAAATATTTAATTAACTTTAACTTTTAATTCTTAAAAAAATTATTATTTCGGTCCCAAAATGTAATTTTTCTTAAAAATAATCTATTTTAAGAATTTTGACTAAACCATTTAATTAAATCATGAGTCAATTAAGCAGCTGCATGTAAGTGTTTTTCTTACTAAATTAACTAGCTGGAATAAAATTTTGTCAATGTCCTTAACGGAAAAAAGAAAGCAGCCATTTAAGAAAATCCACGCTCCGAAGCTGCCTTTTCTCGTCCATAACATGATTGAAAAAAAGATACATATACAGTGGTCATCTTAAGTAATGATTATAGCTATCTTATTACTAGGGAAAAAAAGAAAGAAAACAGTGATACCTAATTATCACCTCGCAAGTTAGTTATGTGGTTCATTTTTCCTGTGTTGATTCATTCAAACATAGAATCAATTAATGGTGTTAGTTTTATTTAAAAGCGAGCATCATGAATATTGTAGTATCTTTTGATCGAGGTTAGAGGCGAAATTGTTTATATCAATCCCATTTAAGTGGTTTTGTGGATCAATTCCGAAGAGATTTATTTATTGTAATAGTAGATGAAACTAATTTGATAACTACTTCTAATTTTTCTTAAAAAGAAAAAGGAAAAAACTGAGAAGCACAACAGGTAAGTTTGTTTCCTCACGAAGGGACAAATTCACTATAAAACCACGCCACTTCGTATTCTTCCCTGCACCACTTCCATTGAGGATCACATCATGGAGATTTATATCCCATACTCTATCCTCTTCACCTTCTTTTGCTTCCTCCTTATGTTATACAAGCTATCAACTTCTAACAAACCTGCCAAACCCTTACCTCCAGGACCATGGAAACTACCTTTTATAGGAAACCTTCACCAACTTGCAGGGTCACTACCTCATCGCTCTCTCAGAGACCTTGCAAACAAGTATGGACCCATAATGCACCTCCAACTCGGAGAGACATCCAATGTGGTAATCTCTTCGCCTGAGCTAGCCAAAGAGATCCTGAAAACACATGATCAAATCTTTGCCAATAGACCCAAACTCCTTGTGGGCGAGGTCCTTGCCTATAATAACTCAGGCATAGCCTTTGCATCTTACGGAAGCCTCTGGAGGCAACTTCGAAAGATTTGTATCATGGAGCTTCTGTCTGCAAAGAGGGTCCAATCTTTCAGAACAATAAGGGAAGAGGAGGTATCAGCACTTGTCAAGAACATATCTGAAGAACACCAAGGTTCCGTCATGGATCTTTGTAAGAAAATTATGCCACTCTCAAATTCGATAATTGCACGTGCAGCTTTTGGTAAAACGACAAAGAACGTAGAAGAAATCCTATCAAGTTTGGCGTACGGGATTGAGATGGCGACTGGTCTCTCAATTTTTGATCTCTTCCCTTCGTTCAAAATCGTTGGTAAGATCACTGGGTTGGACGCTAAATTTAGAAAGGTGGGCAAAGTCATTGATAGGATGCTTGAAAATATCATCGATGATCACAAAGAAAAGAAGAGAAGCCACACTAATGGTGAGGCAATGGAGGAGGATCTAGTCGACGTTCTTTTGAGAATTCAAAAGGAGAATGACTTCGAAATTCCCTTAACTCTTGAACAAGTTAAAGCTGTTATCCTGGTCAGTCTGTGTTTATTCGATCAATCATATACATTTCTAACTATTGATTAAACTTCTATCGAATATCAGATGACCTTCATTGATTCTTTGGATTGAGATATAAATAAATGACAATGCACATGGAACATATTTCCTTGCATGAGTGTCCACTCATTATAGTTTATCATATATGAGATTGTGCATATTTAACCCTGGTTCGGAATACTCATATTTCAGGACATCATTGTCGGTGGGACCGACACTTCAGCAACAACCTCAGAGTGGGCAATGTCAGAATTGCTGAAAAACCCAGAGAAAATGAAAGAGACACAGGAGGAGGTAAGAAGAGTGTATGGGGACAAAGGATATGTTGACGAATCAAGACTTGATGAATTGAAGTACTTACGAGCAGTCATCAAAGAAACTTGGAGGTTACATCCACCTGCGCCGTTGCTAGTTCCAAGAGAAAGCAGTAAGAGCTGCGAAATCAACGGTTACGAAATACGTCAGAAGACAAAGGTCATGGTCAACGTATGGGCAATTGGAACAGATCCCAAGTATTGGAAAGAACCTGAGAAATTCGAACCAGAGAGATTCCTTAACAGCTCAATCGATTACAAAGGAACAAATTTTGAGTATATTCCATTTGGTGCTGGAAGGAGAATTTGTCCTGGGATGACATTTGCTCCGGTTGTTATTGAACTTATTCTTGCCAGTTTGCTTTACCATTTCGATTGGAAACTTCCAAATGAGATGAAGCATGAAGATTTGGACATGTCTGAGGCCTTTGGTGCCGCTGTCAAAAGGAAGAACGGTCTGTGGGTTGTTCCCATTAATTATCAATCTTAATAAAATATGTTAGAGTTCGATATATATATATATATATAGAAAATTGACAGGAATAATTGTGGTGTCGTAGATCGAAAGTGGCTCAATGCTTGCTTTGTACTTCATGATCAGGAACTGTTATTCTCTGGGTTTATGTCTATTTTCAAGTTTCCGTGAATAAAATTTTCGATGTACTCTCATACTTCCCTTATCAGCAAACACTAATTATTTTTCTTTTAATTTTCAAAAGGCTTGAGCAGTTCCATGTCATCTTCTTCGCCACTTGGTATATAATGATATTTGAGAATGAAATAAAAAAAAAATTGAGATTAGATTCAGGAGCCCTCTTTAAAATTTGCTTCCAACTAAAAGAGGATATTTTCAAAATTTAGCTTGTCGTTGAGGACTTATATAAGCCGGGGTTGCTACAGTTTTATTTATTCATACATATATATATATATATACTATTGTTGGCACAACGCTTAATAGTAAAAAAATAAGGTATTATAAGATCAGCTATTGGACCGGCCAAGACCTAGCTACCAGTTCAAGGTTCAATGGTTGGACCAGAGTTAAACTATTTATAAATAAATTGATATATTTTAAATAATATTGATAAAAAATATTTATTCATAATCATAAAATTAACATTCAATTAGGATGAAAAATATAAATAGTCTACTACAACCATATTCATACATCATATATAACCATAAACATCGCACATCATAGGTTTATAAACAATCAAATTCATCCACAACAAAAAATAAAACATCATACATCACCATATCAATATCTGTCCATCATAAGCATTCAATCAATAACCACCATAAAAGTTATTCAAGTTAACTTCTTCAGATGGTCACTCATTAAGAGCCAAACTAAGAACCAGAACTAGCAGCAGCATCATGTTGAAATTTATCAGCATCCAATGAAGTTAGAGGTGGGGGATCTGGAATGTTCACATGTTCATCACCTATTATATATTTGACAAAAAGTAATATTAAAGATTATGTATAGAAAACAAGTATTTAATATTAGAAACTTAAATAAAATTGAAATATGAACATTCATTCTGTCTTTGAGGTTGTGATGGAATGAAAGTTTTACTTTGAAAATCTGTATCATAAAACTCAGAAGTTGCAACTTTTTTAGTTACCTAGAAATCAACTTTGTCAATTGATTCATAATCAGTAGGATCATAGCTCCTCTTCTTCAACTAGGACCTTTGATGAAAACAAATGAAAATATTGAAATATAGGTTCAATGAAGCCAAAACATAAAAATAGTCAAATATGAATTATTTATAGTCAATATGATTATAATTGAAACTTATTACCTATATTGTAGTCGAAAGTTGTGATTCACAAAATTCAAGTCATTTAATCGTTGATGCTCCAATCTATTTCTTCTTTTTGAATGGATGCATTCAAACAAACTCCAATTTAACTCACATTCAAAAGAAGAAGAGGCTTGGCTAAGAACATGAATTGCAAGCTTTTGCAACTCTGGAACACTGCCTCCAAAAATGTCCCACCACATATTTATATGAAAAAGACAAACATTCAATTATATCATAAACTTATATGGCTAATAATAATTAATAGGTAATAAATTGATTTTTATGAGGTTCTAATCTACTAGCTACTCTAATAGTTTGGTCCTGACTAAAAGAGCTATCATGCTCAAGATATGTTGTCAACTAAGTTATCATCTCAATATAGGAAGAAAAGTTGTTTGCCTCTAATAAATCAAGTATTGCATCCATTATTCTTCTCTTGTTACAAAATTCTTTATTATACAGGAAAGCAGGATTCAACAAATATGCCACTGCGTGTAGATCATTCTTCAAGTGGTTATCCAATTGAGCTTGAATAATATTTGTGTAAGGCATATATTTGTTCTTCCTATTATGAAACATATTCTTTATTGCCTTTTTGGCCCTTAACATCCCTTCATATACATATCCCATAGAAGGCTTTTCATCTGAATCTACAAGTTTCAGCAATCAAATAAGGGGAGCTACAATCTTTACAGCTTCATAACAATCATCCCAAAACTTTTTTTAATACAATGGCACTAAATTGTCTACTTGCAGCAATCTTAGACACTTTATGATCAATTAAATGCTTATCAACAGCCAAGGCTTGCAAGCAATGTTTGTACTCATGTATACTATGCAATGTAATAAAGGTAGTGGGAAACCTAATCGCTCCTGGACATACAATTTCTTTACACCCCTCTCTTTTCCTAAGCCATGACAAGAAGATTGTGTGATTGTATACAAATATAGTTATTTTTGATGCCTTTGATTGAAGGTCAGATATATGAGGCATGCTTCCAATGGCCTTCACGATAAGATTCAAGTAGTGTACAGCACAAGGAGACCAATAAATGTGTCTATATTTCTCTTTCATCAACTTGCCACATGCTACATAATTAGCTGCATTATCAGTCACCACATGGACAATAGTTGTTGGACCAACCTACTCTATAACATAAAAAACAATGAATACAAAGTCTTTGCATCTTTCACCATATCAAAAGCATCCACAAATTTCACAAAAGCTATACCTTTAGTAGAATAGACTAAAAAGTTAATCAACGTTCTTTGCCTCATGTTAGTCTAATCGTCAGCCATAAGTGTATAGCCATTACTTGGCCATTTAACTTGATGATTCTCAATGAGTAATTAGCATTCCTTCTGCTAATCTCCCAACAAATTGACTCTTATATCATAAGCGATAGGGGTTTTAAATCCAAGCCCAATAGCAGCAATTGCATACATAATTTTGCCAAAGAAAGGAAATTTAATTGTATTGAGTGGATGCAATTGATAAAAGTTCAGTAAGCAATGGCCATCCTAGCATTGTTATGGGCTTCTTTACTTGACAATACACTTTTGATGCTTGGTTGGGAGCCCAGAGATGTCTTTGGGGAAAAATAATTCTCAACTGCCCCAATATCTTTTCTCTTACCATGAGAATCGGGGACCTTTGAATTTGGAGTTGCAGCAGTAGCTACTTCACATCCTTTTTTCCTCACCATATTCTTCATGAATATCATCAAGCTTCTTTTTGAATTACACTTCTTTTAGAGACTCTTTCATTCTATGATGGATATCATGAGAAACTTTCTTGCAAGAGGATATCTGATCAATAACATTAGCAAGATGTTGCTTCATTCTATTTATTCCACCTCCTCCATAAACTGAAGAACAAAAAAGGCATGTATACATATTAGTCTTCCCCTCTTTTTTCAAGGAAAAATATTCCCATGCAGCATTAGCCTTCCTACGCATCGATAAGCTTCCTATTGTTGATTATTTGTTTGATGAAGGATCATTACTACCAATAGTACTGTGGTCAAGATTAGTGAGATTGGGAGACATATTATCTTGTGTATTAGCATTAGTTGTTGAAATATCCATGCTCCTTAACCAGGGTAAAGAGAAAGAAAATATTAAAGAAAAATTTGAGAGTTAACTAACAACAACAAAACCATTAGCCTTATTGCATTAATGTGAGTTAACTACATGGATCATACGACGCCAATGGACACTATCAAACACAATCTCCTCAGATAAATTATTTATGAAGAAGTCATTCTTTATAACTTTTCTTAGTGTCCTTTTTGGTCTTCCTCTATGCATTTTGATAGGGTTCCAAGCCATTTGATCATCTCTTCTCACTGGCTTCTTTTAGCCTCTTCTTTGTACATGCCTAAACCACCTTAAATGATTTTCCACAATTTTCTCCTCAGTAGGTGCTACTTCGACTTTCCTTCACATACAATCATTTCATATCTTATCCAATTTTGTATAACCACACATCCATCTCAACATTCTCATCTCTGCTACTCATATCTTATGCTCATATTATCCTTTCAAAACCCAACATTCACTACCATATAGCATTACTAGCCCTATAGTTGTTCAATAAAATTTCCCTTTAAACTTAGTAGGTACCTTACGATTACAAATAACTCCTGATACTTTTCTCCACTTTAACCACTCAGCTTGTATACTATGCATAACATCACAATCAATTTCACTATATTCCATCTTACTTCTATTTAAGCGAAAACTTTTTTGATTTCAAAATGTGTCTCCATAACTCAAGTTTAGCATTGACATCTTCTCTTGAGTCCTCAATTAAGTTATATCATCCACCAAGAGTATATACTTTGAATTTCCTCCATAAATTTTCTGTTAGAACATCCAAAAACAAATTAAATAAGTATGAACTCAAGGAAGAATCTCGATATAAACCTATCCTTATAGGAAAGTCCTCTGTCTCACCTTTAAGAGTTCTCATATTTGTTGTTGACTCCTCATACATATTCTTTATGACTTAAATATAAGCCACACAAACACCTTTCTTCTCTATTGCTTTCCACAGCACATCTCTTGATACTCTATCATAAGTTTTTTCCAAACCAATGAAAACTATATGCAAGTCTCTCTTTTTACTCCGATATCTTTCAATGAAACCCTTTAATAAATAAATAGACTATGTTGCAGATAGTCCTGGCATAAATCCAAATTGGTTTTCTGAAACACGAGACTCTTTTCTTAGTCTACGTTTAATCACTCTTTCTCAAAGTTTCATGGTGTGACTTATGATTCTTATTCCCCGATAATTTGCACAATTATAAATATCCCCCTTATTCTTGTATGTAGGCACCATAGTGCTCTTTCTCCATTCCCCTAACATTTTCTTGGACTTTAAAATCTCAGTAAATAACTTAGTGAGCCACAAAACCCCCTCCTATATATGTTCTGTTAGAACATCCAAAGACAAATTAAATAAGTATGAACTTAAGGAAGATTCTTGATGTAAACCCATCCTTATATGAAAGTCCTCTGTTTCACCTCCAAGAGTTCTCACACTTATTGTTGACCCCTCATACATATTCTTTATGTCTTAAATATAACCTACACGAATACCTTTCTTCTCTATTGTTTTCCACAACATATCTCTTGATACTCTATCATAGATTTTTTCCAAATCAATAAAAATCATATGCAAGTCTCTCTCTTTACTCCAATATCTTCCTATTAAACCCCTTAATAAATAAATAGCCTCTGTTATAAACCGTTCGAGCATAAATCCAAATTGGTTTTTCGGAATACAGACTCCTTTCTGAACCTATGCTCAATTATTTTTTCTCAAAGTTTTATGGTGTGAGTCATAAGTTTTATCCCCCGATAATTTACACAATTCTGAATATCCCTCTTGTTCTTGTATATAGGCACCAGAGTGCTCTTTCTCCATTCCCCTGACATTTTCTTGGACTTTAAAATCTTGTTAAATAACTTAGTGAGTCACAGAACCCCCTTTTCTTTTAAGCACTTCCAAACTTCAATAGGAATACCATCGGGACTAATAGTTTTACCATTATCCATTCTCTTAAGAACTTCTTTCACCTTTCCAACCCAAATCTTATGATAAAAGTTCAAACTCAGATCATGTTCGTGAGTTGTTAATTCTTCTGTATCAATAGTTATACCTAATACATCATTGAAACACATATAAAAGTAGCTCCACCATATTTCTTTGATATTATCATCTGTAACAAAAAATTTTTGTTCCTCACCTTCAATGCATCTTACTGGTCCAAATCTCTTGACTTTTTTTTTCCCTTTTCTTGGTAATTTTGAAAATCTTATGCTCATCATTCTTCCTTCATAAACCCTAGTAGAATTTCTCAAAAACTTTAAATCAAGCCCTGCTCACTGCTTTCTTCGTCTCCTTTCTAGCCAACTGATAACATTTCCAATTTTCATCATTATTACACAAATGCAAAGTTTTGAAACACTCTTTTTTATATTTGACTTTCTTCTGCATACTCTTGTTCCACCAACAAGATTCTTTATCTTTATATCCAAAACCTTTGGATTCACCTAGGACTGCTTTAGTAGTATCCCTAATCCTTTTAACCATCTTATCCTACAAGATATTAGCACTTCCTTGTGAGTTCCAATTACCTTTCTTCAGAACTTTTCTTGTAAAGGTCAATTGTTTTTCACCTTTTAGTTACCACCACTTGATAATAAGATTTAAAGCTTTTCGAATTTTCAGTTTACGATTCTTAAACAGCACATCGAGGACCAAGACCCTATGTTGTGAAATTAAACTCTAACCAAGGATTACTTTGTAGCCTTTACAAGCTCTTCTATATAAATGTCATACAAAAAAGAAGTTAATTTATGATCTTTAGGTTCTACTCTTATATGTGATTAAATGCTCATCTCGTTTCTTGAAATAAGTGTTTTCAATTGTGAGGTTATAAGCCATTGAAAAATAAAAAATGTAATACCCCTCCTTGGTTACTTTTTCAAAACCATAACCGCCATGAGCTCCCATATATAGCCTTGTCTCTTTTCCCACATGACCATTAAGGTCTCCCCAATGAAGATCTTTTCCTCTTGTGGGATATCTCAAACTAAGTCCTCCAAATCTTCCTAAATTTTTTCAATATGTGCTTGATCTATGTAAGCACCAAAAATATTAAAAGTATTGTGTCCAATAGTCAATTTTAAGGATAAGATCCTATCTTCAATCCTTCTGACTCCTACAATATTCTTTTTCTAATCTTTATCCACATTAATACTAACTCCATTTCTTACTCTAACATTTTCTATGTACAAAGTTTTAAATCAATAATGTCGAGCTCTTTAGTCTTTTTTCCTACTTATTTAGTTTCTTGAAGACACAAAATTTATTTCTACTTCAAATTGTAGTATCCACTACCTCCATAGATTTACCTGTTAAAGCACTAATATTTCAAGAGCCAAAACAAATTTTGCTCTCCTAGGCTAACTTCTTTATCCATATTTATCCAAAATGATATGGTAACCCTTACTCATTTGACACTACACCCGGGTACCGATGTTGTGGCTCTAGCTTATTTGACTCTGCATTTGAGTCATTAAGTGTGTTACTTCTGGGTAAGACCTAGTCTTAGTACAAATACATCACTAATTCATGTCATAAAGATTCAACAAAATTTTACATTAGTTGTCGAGGGTCTAACGCAAGCCTCCTCCTTTACTCGGACTTGGAACTGCCTATGACACTATATAGGCAAAGTTAAAATTAAGAGTTAACTAATACTAAAAAATTTAAGTTATCTAAGCATCTTTATATTTTCCCTGCATATCTTAGATATTCAGTTTTCCATTCCTTTCATTAATAATTCTACATAAAGAAGCTAGACAAATTTCTACCAATCTTCTCATAGTATGGACTTTTTTAGAAGTTTGATACAGTTCAATTGACAAGAAACATTTTTAATGGAATTATTATACCCTAGAAAAAGTGAAAAACGTATTGAACAATTCAGATTATTTATATTATTACTATTGGACTATAAACTTGTTAGTTTACATCTGCAATGCACCTTCAGTATGAAAAATACTTCAACCATTGTAAATCAAGGAACAATGTTCATAGGAATTGTAACTTGTTCTCTTTTAAATAAAATGATGTTGCATTTTAATGAAAGTTGTGTTGTTCTTTTCTCATTACCATTGGCTACTAATTGACTGAATTGTATTGATTCAAGAGATTTCAGGCTGTTGTCAAGCAGCGCCTACATTAAATTATAAGTCAATGAAAAAGTTCAAATGTTATAAATTGATTAATATGTCTATAAGTCATTTGCAGGTACCATCAATATCGAAGTATAAGTCATATGACTTCCATTTAGAGTGGGGCATCGGTATAATACTTTAGTGTGAATAGGTAGGAGAGGTGCTAAGTTGGATATTGTTTGTGGCATATTAGTTACCTACAACAGACAACAATTAAAATCAATGAATAAGATTATTACTAGTATTGTTATATGATAAGGCAAAATTATTAAAAATATACCATTTCTTCAGGAATTTTGGAAGATTGTTGTGAAGATTTAGTTTTTTTCCCTTTTCTTGCTAGACCACTGATGTGCTGATGAATTGGATATTTCTTCTGACATTTGATTGACCTACAATGCAAAAATAATTAAAATTGAATATTGTTAAAAGACAATGCAAAATAATAAAAGTATACCATTTGTTGGGAAGATTTTTTTGAAATTTTCAATTTTTTGTTTCCCTTTTGAGTTGTTGGAGATCTTGAGTTGGATATTTCTTCATTTGTTTGTGATGACTTGACATTTGTTTTGGTTTGTCTTTGCTCCTCAACCCAACTCCTCATTCGCTTTCTTCTTTACTTCCCTTCTTTCTTCTTAAAACCTTTGGGAGGTTTGGTGGAGGTTTCACCTTGAATGCACTCTGGTCCATTAGCATTTGGACCTTTAGCATATTCACTTCCATAGTACATGCCAAGAATCTCACTAACTTTCTTTTGAAGTTCTAATAGTCCCTGATGTAAAATGGCCAAAAGCATCTTTACATTTTGATGCTTCAGCAGTTAATTTTATAATTATAAGATATAATTGTTTATAATGTATTGAACTTTTCATCATGGGATTTACTTTAATCTCATTCCCATGAATATCATGCACAACCCCACATCTTGCTTCTCTTGTCCACCTCTTGATTACATACTTAGTAGGCATTTCAAAGATGTTCAGATGAGTATATATCCTCAACATATGGCAACAAAATATTCCACATTGCTCAAACTTCTTGTAAGTACAATTAATGGACTTGTCAGTGGTATCATAGTTAATCATCCATTCACGTTTTTTTCCTCCCTTCCAAGTACATATCGGTAAACAGATTTTGTCTCATCTCTCTCTAGTATAGGACAAGAACATCATAGGTCCCACTCATGCTAGAATAAATGAAATATAGGAGGGGTGTAACTTTGTGAAGCTTTCCTTAGCACAGGTGCACTTTCATTGGTTAAAGATACTTATTTGTCACGCATATCAAAGTCACGCTCAACCTCATTATGTCGCTTGTCTTCAACTACTTGTTCAAACCGATTGAAGAATTAATTGATATCAAGTTCGGGTTTCATACAACCTTTCATGGATGCATTCAAACTTTCACTTAGTTGTGTGCTTTACACACCAAGTGTGAAAGCATGTTTCATGGAGCAGTGTGCCCATTTCTCCTTTAACTTGTATATGGAGAACAACCAAGAGTTTTCCTCAACATTATACTTTGATAAGAATTTCTTCCAAGTATCTCATCTTCTTCCTTAATATCATACATGCACTTACCAAAATCTGTTAAGAAGTGTTGATTATCTTTCATTAAGTTGCCCAAATGTCTAATGCCATTTTGCATTATATGCCATGTGCATAGTCAATGCTTCACATTTGGCATGACCTCTTGCAATGCTCTTGCCATCGCTTGATCTTGATATGTGAAAATAGTTTGCGGTAGCTTTTGTTTGTGCACATGCAAGAATGTTTCAAAAAGCCACTTAAAGGATTCTATGATTTCATCATATAACAATGCAGCTCCAAATACCACAATTCCTCTATGATGGTTGAAACAAAAAAAAATAGCAAGGGGTTTATGAGCATTGTTTGTGCAGTACATTGTGTCCAACAAAACCACTTCCCCAAAATAAGAATAGTCAATTAACACACATGCATCGGCCCAAAAGACATTTGTCATTTCCTCATCTTGATTCATTTGAAATGATGATATAATGATGGATTATCTGCCAATTGTTCTTGGAAATATTGTAACACACATCCGACTTCTCCGAATGCCATTCCTCATTGTCTCCTAGAACTTAAATATTTCCTTGCATCCGCTCTAGTAAAGCCAACATTAGCTCTCCCTCCTACATGTTTGCTCATTAGATCGAATGATGCTTTTGGTGCTAGCCTAGCATCATGTGTCACCTCTAATCCATATGCCTAAACTTCAGTTATTCTACGTTAGGATGCTAGAAGATGCACTGCCTCTGGGGGATGTAATGGGTGATTATGCTCAGTAACAAAGTCAGTAATTCTATACTTTTCATTTAGACGTTTAACTATCATCTTCAAGTTACACCCCGTTCAAGTCTCTGCTCGAGGATTAACAATTTTATCTGGCCCTCGCACTCCTTCCTTACAACAAAGATATTTGTAACAAATAATTGACTCATCTTTTTTACTCTTAGTGAAAGCATGCTTTCTAACAACAAATTTAGTTCTACCTCCATAAGTAAGCCAAAATTACCAAGTATCCTCTAAACTTTCAAACTAAATACCCAGTCTAGGAGTTAAATTGGCATCATTGAAGTTAAATCCGAAAAAAGAAATGCAAATAAAACTCAATCAATTACATTTTCCAAAATTTTTAAAAAAATAACATTGTAAACACTTAAAAAATTTAACCTTTGCAAATAAAATATTAAATATACATCTGAACTAAAAGAAATCACTCTTGTGCCAACAAAAAAATTAAACCTTTGCAAGTAAACCATTTGCCACCTTTAAAAAAAAATTATCATCACAAATATTAGTATATATTTACATAAATTTGACAAAAGTATAGTTGTAAAACAAAAATACAAATAAAAAATATGCTAGAGGCTCTAAACATTAACATAACAATACCCAACCTTCTTCCTAACTTTTCCCTTTTCAAAACACTATATCAAAACTAAAAAGAAAAACATTTTTATCATATTACAACTATTTTCTGTCATCTCTCCACCCATAAACATCATAAAAACCATTAGAATGATACTTGATATGCTTCACCATCATTTGTAGCTTTTTCCCACTCAACAATGGCTTCCTCTTTTCTAAAATGACGTTTTGGCATGAGAAGATTGAAGAGGAAGATAGATGCTTTGGTATTTTGAAAACGAAGTCATTTTTGTTTAGTGAGGGATGAGTGGACAAGTGGATGTCAAAATCAACGTGGATTCTGGCCAAAAAAAAGAGGACGGTCTTAAATCCAAATGGTGTCATTTTAAGGGAGAAGCAAAGGAAGTAGATAAAGTGAGGAGCAAAGGCATGGGCTTCCAAAAACTATAAATTAAACACTCAATCATTTATTTAAGAGATGAAAATTTTACCACTAACATCTATCTAATTTAATAAGAACTTCAAATTTTTTGGGGCATTTTAATGTTATATACTAGTTCTTTCTCTCTCATATCTAAACCTATTAATTTTAAGTAAGTAATAATTAGCAATGTTGACAATGATAAGGTAACATTTATTTAATTATTTTCATAAATATTTCATTCGGTTAGTCCTTGAATCATTTTCAAAGTTTAGAAGTGCACATATATCCCTCAACCAAAAACCATTTTCAAATTTTAGTCGCTTGGAAAGCAACAGCCAACACATGAGAATTGTGATTTTGAAAATGTTGAATCAAGAGTTTTGATGATTCCAAACCAACACTCAAGAGCTCGGATTGAAGATATCAAAGGAGATCAAAGTTGTTCCAAGTGAAGATTTTCTGAGTATTTACTGTTAGATCTTTTGTAGGATCTTTAGTTTTAGTTGTGATTGGGTAAAAGATTTTGATTTGAGAAAAAGATGTTTTCAAACCTTGATTTTGTGTTAAATCTTGACTTATTTGAAAAACACCCACAAACAGACGAAGTTTGAAAGTTTAAACTTAACTGTCAAATTGGAAATTCGAACTTTGCTTTGAGAAATTCGAATTTCGAGCTAAAACTGAATAAGTCTGAAGAGATGGCTCTCTGTCAGACGAATTTTGGTTGTTCAAAATTCGAATTTTCATCTAAGTCTGAAAGAAGTTTCCTTGAAACAGACGAACTTTGGATCTTCAAAATTCGAATTTCAGACAAAACAAAACTTGAGAAAATAGAATAAATTCGTCTGAAACTATGTTAAAGTTCATTTGAGATCAAGAATGATTTAAGTTTCAAAACTGCTCTCTGACAGACGAACTTTGGACATCAAAATTCGAATTTTAGAAGCTAAGTTCTTGAATCTGTTGAAGTGAAACGTTGACATATGAATGATGTGAACTTGCAATATTCGAATGATAAAGTTAGTCTGAAAAGAGTCTCTCTGACAGACGAACTTCACTCTTCAACATTCGAATTTCGAAGAAAATGAACTACGGTGCCTCCTTTTCATGTACTGGGAACAGACGAATTTTGAGCTTCCAAAATTCGAATTTCGAGGGCACTGTAGCAAATTGAAAACACTGTTCACACTTAACCGAAAAACTTTCTTCTTGAAAATTCATATGTCACATTGTGAAAATGTTCTACAAGTTTCAAAATTTGAATTTCACTTCATGAACAGACGAACTTCGTGCTGTAACGTTGAAAACTCTAACCTTCGGTTCCTTCAAAATTTGTTTGTTGACCAACCAAAATTTGAATTTCAGTATGTCAGAAGCATTAAATGCGGTTGGTTAACGGATAGTTTTTCAGAGTAACCGTTGGATAACTTCTCCAACGGATAGATTAAGTCTCTAACGGACATTTGAGACCTAAATCTATAAATACAATAACATTTGAAGTTGTGGAAAACGAATAAAACTTGTGTATACCGAATTTCTGCCAAATTTCCTTCTCAAAAGTTTTTACCCTCTCAACTTCAATATTTGTACTTTAACCTTCAAATCTACTATATTCAAGAGAGTTATATCTTTGTAAACAATCTACTCTTTATCTGGAAGATAGAGTTACTTGTGAGGGGAAATCACAAGGGGATTGGGAAGCACATTGTAGAAGTGCTTAGAGTGATTGAGAAAGCTCTAGAAACAGAGCATACTAGTTGTACTGTGGCTTTAGCAAGAAGCCCGTTGAATTCTTGCTGCATAGTGAAAAAATCTCAAGAGTTGTCTTGGGGACTGGACGTAGGTCAAGTGAATAGACCGAACCAGGATAAATCACTGAATCTTTCTCTCCTTATCCTTACTTTTCAGCTTGCTCTGTTTTATAAGTTGCTTTCATTACACTGTGCTATCTTCACTCATTTCAGTTTGTGCAGAAAAAATTTCAATCTTCCCAATTCACCCTCCCTCTTGGGAAGTCAGCCTTGCTAACAGAAAACATATTATTTTTTCCTAATTTGAAAACATATTAATTAAACATGAATGTTTGACACAATATGGATTTTTTTTGGGGCCAAGTTGAGACAATCCAGATTAATTAGAAGGATCCTTATTAATTCAACGTAAAAATGACGCTGCTCCTTAATTAGAGTTTGAGGATTAAGATTTTTTTTTTTAACAATAAGTATGACCAAACGGGGACATTTGGGGGAATAGAACTTGGATAAATTGATAAATTAAATACGTTTATGAGTCACATGTTGTGGATGTGCCATTTTTCGTAATTAAATAATTTCATAGGTAATACTATAGACCAAACCAATATAAATATAAATTTATAATTTTTTTATTAAAAAATTTATTTGCAATATAAAGACGTAAAGATTTCAATATTTATGAATGCTTGAGTGGTTATATTTTATTCCATATGTCGTTCTTAAGATATGTTCCATCCTTTTTGCTCATCTCAAAATAGGTTTTCCGAATTTCTAAATTTAGAGATTTTATATTAAAAAAAAGGGCTAACATGCACAAATGTCCCCACACTTTGGATGAGTTGCGTATCATCCCCTTATCTTTACAAATATATAATTAAAGCCTTTATGGTTCATATTTTGACTACCGACTTTGGCCACCTTACTATTTTTTATCAAATAAAAAACACTTAGCGTGTGACATGAAATTTTATATATTTTATTTTTTTGCACTTGAAATTGCTTATAAATCATTTTGTCATTTTATCCCTCAAAATCCTTCTCTCCATTTTCATCTTCATTACTATCACAATTTGCTCTAAAGGTAAGAGGGTGATGAGCAACTCATCCACAGTTCGGGGAGGTTTTATGCATTTTCGCCTATAAAAATTGTTAGATAAAAAAGTATATCATTTTTTAATTATACAAATATTTATAACTATTTGAAAATTGTGAAAATATACTATATGGGCTAACAAAAAATGGAATTGGGCCTGAACAAATAATTCCCTGATATAAACCCTTCTATGGGCTTTAAGTGTTTGACCTATCTTTAACTTAATGATCCATAGTCTGCTTTTACATCATTTTTTAATTATACAAATATTTATAACTATTTGAAAATTGTGAAAATATACTATATGGGCTTACAAAAAATTGAATTGGGCCTGAACAAATAATTCCCTGATAAAAATCCTACTATGGGCTTTAAATGTTTAACCTATCTTTAACTTAATGGTCCATAGTCTGCTTTATATATTAAAATTAGTCCATTGCAAGCCCAATCTTGAAAGAGACCAAGGTTCAAGGACGTTGGGTACTGAACCACTTGATTCAGAAGATTGTAAGACCATAATTGTACATCCCAATCTTACCTTTGCCTTCTAAACATTATTTTTCTTCATTAATTTCATCATCACACTAAACTCGGTTCACGAACTTATTGATTTGAGTGGGTGGATTGGATGAGGTCTCAAGTTAAAGGAAGTACGACATGAGACCTTGCTATATATTTTATATATAGAGATTTTACGTAATTTTAATATATCTTTTTATGGTAACACTCGTTGTAATATATTTGATCACACTGACCTTGAGCTTTAAGTCGGCCACTAATACAGTCTTGGACTTGTTGCAAGGTTTGGGGGCAGCTTGGTGATGGTTGCTATCAGAAACTTTTGTGTCGCTTGATAACTTTTTTAATCATCTGTTTGAATAAGGAAAAAATAGGAGGGAGAGAAAAATTTAAAAAAAAAAATAAGAGGAAATTTAAACATCTTTTCTCTATATTTCTTCTCATTTGTTCTCCTAGTGTTTCTCATTCGTACTTTCTTCCAACCATAAAATAAGGAAATGTGTGAGATGAATTATGACGTAGAATATTGAAAGGGAAAGGCGAGAGCAAACAAAAATCCTCTATTTTAATGCCATCATAAACCGTGCTAGAAAAAGCAAAAATAGACATAGCAAAAATGAAAATTTCAGCAAATAGCAAGAGGCAAAACAAAACTGCCAGCTATCGCGTTTGAACCTGAAAGAAGCAACTCATGAACTTGAAAGAATGGAAGATGATGGACAGAGAATGAAGAAAAAATGGCCTCAGACAGAGGAGGAAAATGCTAAGAACAGAGTCACTGCTACTACAATGATGAACACGATCTGGGAAGGAGCAATGCAACGGAGTATAATCGGAATGATGAGCACACGGATAGAGGAGCGATGAGAACATGGACAAACAGCAGATATAGAGGTGGAGTCTTGAAGCTTGCTAACGATGATGATTTTCGATTTCAAGATCAACAATGAAGATTGGAGCTGGCGATGAAATTTGGGAATTGGGGCTAGTAGGGTTTCAGACTCTTGGCCAAATCTTAGTAGACAGTATGTTTTAATTTTTTTTTCTACCTTTTTCACTTTGTTTTTGTTTTATAATATAATAATATAATATAATATAATTTGTTATAAATAGAAAAAAGAACTGCTGATGGAAAAAAATACTGAATGAATGAAATGACATCGTATTGCCAGAAAAAGGAAACAAAAAAAATAGTACAAACCGGCTAAATCACCAATTTTACCAATTTAGGTTGTTTCAGCCAATTCTCAAAAGGGCCAGTTTCTTATAATTCTCAGACCAATCGGTTGAATTAGCTAATTCGGTCTGATTTTTTGTGCAATGATAAAAAAAGGTGGTTGAATGAAACAATTCCAATGTTGGATTCAAAAAGTTTAGCAGTTGGATTAAATTTTGGAGTTAGCGTGAGTAGAAATACTCTCTCCAATTCTAAATATAGAACATCTTCTAGAAGTAATATTTGACTAAAAAAAATATAAAACATTTTATAAAGTTGTCTGTTGTATTAATTAACTTTTTCATTCATGCTCATGGCCTATAGTGAGATATAAGTGTTATGGGAAGTAGAGATAATATATATATAATTAATTTATTAAGGGTAAATAATAAAAATATTAAAATTTTTTAATGAATTTAATAATCTAACTCTTTGTTTTATGATATGTGAGTTAATTAAAATGTTACATTTACAACAGGAGGAACCAACCACTATCAGTGCATTGAAAGTTAAAACATTCCGTGACCTACGGTTCATGGGATTAATCGTGGGTACGTACTAAGTATTGACTGCAATATATAATACTCAAATCATTCAAATCAATAATATAATAATGGTATTTGTATGCATAATCTTATGACTATTATACATGCTAACTTATTTATATTTAAATAAAAAGCTATCAAAATTGTGCGTAGTAGTTTTTTTTATTTAATATTGCCTGAAAAAGAAAACAAAAAAAAATAGTACAAAGCGGCTAAATCACCAATTTTACCAATCTAGGTTGATTTAGCCGGTTCTTAAAAAAACCAGTTTCTTGTAATTATCGATCCAATTGGTTAAACCAGCCGGTCCGATTCGGTTTTTTGTGCAATGGTAAAAAAAGGTGATTGAATGAAACAATTCCAATGTTGGATTCGAAAAGTTTAGCAGTTGAATTAAATTCTGGAGTTGGGGTTAGTTGAACAACTCTTTTCAATTCTAAATATAGAATATCTTTCATAAGTAATATTTGATAAAAAAAATATAAAACATCTTGTGAGATTGTCTAATGAATTAATTAATTTTTTTATTTATGCCTTTGGTCTCTAATTAATAGGTGAAATATAAGTGTTATGGGAAGTACAGATAATATAATTTAATAAAGATAAATGGTAAAACTATTAAAATTTCTTAATAAATTTAATAATTTAACTTTTTTTTTTTATGATATGTGAGTTAGTTAAAATGTATTATATTTAGAACTAGAGGAACCAACAACCATTAATGCATTGAAAGTAAAAACATTCCGTGACCTACGGTTCATGGGATTAATTGTGGGTAAGTATTAAGTATTGACTACAATATATAATACTCAAACCATTCAAATCAATAATATAATAATAGTATTCATAATCTTATGATTACTGTACATACTAAGATATTTATATTTAAATATAAAGTTATAAAAATCGTGCGTTGTAGTTTTTTTATTTAATATATTAATACACCAAAAGTAAAAATTATTAAATTAAAAAGGCGAATGGGATAGGTGTATTATGTAAAAAGGGGTGGCTGGGGCTGAATAACAATGACGTTTGGTCAAAAACTCAGAGTTGAGACGTCACGAGAGAATCAAAGAATTCCAATGTTGGACTTGGAAAGTTATTTAACTACAATATAATATTCTTTTTTTTTTTATCCAACTACAATATAATATTCTGTTCGTTTCAAATCAATTATATAATAGTGGTATTTGTGTGCATAATCTTATGACTTCATATACATATACTAACTTATTTATATTTAAATATAAAGTTATCAAAATTGCGCGTTGTACTTTTTTCTTGATTTTTATATAATATATTAATATACAAACTTGAAAATAGGCCCATCGAAAAGATTTGAATCCTAATGCGGTCTTCGTTCTGCTTTGATAATTTCGTACAATTCTTGCATGCAATCTTTTTTTGTTCTTCCAAGTTTTCTCCAAATATTTAATTGGGTTCATGCAAATTCAATTTTATTTCATCAATATTTCTCCATAAATTTCAATAGGATTTGAATATTATAAAAATCAATATAATTTTTAAAAAGCTTTAAGTTGTTATTCTGAAAAAATAAATTTTTGTAGTAATGAATATGGTATTCTCAAAATACCCTTCATTAAATATGAGTGCTAATTAATATAGTGTTACGGGAAAAATATGTTTTACTGCAAATTAAATTATCTTAACTAATATTGTTAGTTTCGGACACACACACACATATATATGAGGAAGTATTCCCCACCCCTCAAAAATGGAATGACCACTGAGGATATATGCGGGGATGAGGTTCGAAATTGCAATGATTCGTGTCCCACCCACTCCCCCATACCTATCTGTCAACCTGATCCCTTTTAAGTTTCTCCAATCGTCTTCTTTCTTTGACCACTTCGATCGCCTAGCTCCACAAATTTCTTTGAACCTTATTAAATCACTTTCTCAGAATAGTTCGCATGAGAAAATACACAGACCAATTATTTTGAACACATATATTGTGTTATATGACTCTCTCGAAGAGCTTTTTGGCTGTGAGAGTTGATAATGTGGGGATCAGTGTGAGTCTGCATAGTAAAAGCTGTGAGGAATGTCTTCTTCATGTTGAGATCCATGCCATTAACAAAGGAGGCACTGCTATTGTTGAAGTCATGAACGAAGGCTTTCCTCTCATCTTCATCAAGATAGGTTGATAAATTTATTAGAATTTTAAAAAACTTTTCCAATTTACCCATAATGAATTCTTAATATACTTATGAGAATATTAAATCGATAACATTTAGAAAAACAAAAATTAATGTGCCTGTGAAGTGTGTAAAATCTTACTCCCACCTTCCCATTTTGTGAGATCTTAAAAAATATCACATAGATTAAGTAATATGGTTAAAGTTTGTTGAAAGTCTTAATTTTGTAAAAAAAAATGCTAACTTTCCAAAACAATTACCATCTTTGCAAATATGTCTTTCATTAATTTTATTAATTTTTCTTTTAAAGAAAGCAATAGATTTGTTGTAAAGTGAATTTATAAAAAGTATTATTAAAAAAAACTTATAAATACTCCACTTAAACCAATAAAAGGGCCTTGTATTATGGGTTATAAATTTTTTTGTGAATAGTCTTATAAATTGGGGGGGAGGAAGTAGAACAAAGACTATGCAAAATTTTGAAAATTAGGGGCAATAATAAAGAGGGGAGAGAGAGTAGTTTGAAATTAGGAGCCACGACTCTTCGTTGGTTCAAGGTGAACGCGACAAAGGGGACATTCACAGTTTCAAACAAACATGCGCTCATTCTCAATCATATCGATCCTAAATATTTTTAATTTTTTTGGTTTTTTGGCCAATGAAGATAGAGTATCTTAAATCATGGCAATTAACAAAGTGATTAAATTGATGGTAACTCCTAAATATACTATTTTCTCCGGTCCTATATAAATTATCTTTTGTTCTAATTCTAAATATAAGACCATTTACAATATACAAGATAATATTTATTATATATTTTAAAAAATGTCCTTATTTAATGTATTCAAAGAGAAAGAGAATGAGGTTAAATAAGGGTAGTTTTATAAAAATATTGGGATTTTTAAAAAATCAAAATAGTTAATTAGTTTTAATTTTAATTCTTAATCCGTATAATTCAGTTAAAATAATTTTATATTAAGGATCAGATAGAGTACTTTTTATCTTGACCTCAAATATAAAATATATTTTAGAATAGAAGTAGTATTTATTATATATTTTAAAAAATTTACTATTTAATTTATTAAAAAAGAGAAAAAAATTAAATAATAATAATTTTTTAAAAAATACTTTAATTTTAAAAAATTAAATTAATTAACTAATTTAAATTTTATTCTTAATTTACATAATTTAAATAAAAAATAGTATATTAAAAACAAAAGAAAATATCAGACTTCTCTTACATGTAAGATATTTAATTACTCCGACTTTTATTCACTTTCTTTCTTTCTTTTTCTTTTTTTTTTTTAATACAAACGACTACCGGCGGCAAGGTTACAAGCAGGTCGATCCTCTGACAAACTCCGCAGAGCATGTTCTTGGACCAAAAGTGTCCACGCATTCAGCTTACTTTTTACTTTTATATATTTTTCTTTGTCCAAGGAAACGTCATAAAGTTGAAGGAGCCGGTCCGGTCCGATTTGGAAAGTTTAGCAGTTGAATTAAATTTTGGAGCTGGGTTAGTTAAAATACTCGGATTCTAAATATAAAATATTTTATAATAAAAAATATAAAATATCTTACAAGATTATTTAGTGTATTGATTAAGTTTTTCATTCATGCTCATGGTATATAATTAATATGTGAGATATAAGTTTTATGGAAAGTAAAAATAATATATACAATTAATTTAATAAAGATAAATAGTAAAAATATTAAAATTTTTTGGTAAATTTAATGATATAACTCTTTTTTTAATGACATGTGAGTTAGTTAAAATGTGTTATATTTATAATTGAGGAACCAACCACCATCAGTGCATTGAAAGTAAAAACATGCCGTGACCAACGGTTCATAACTTCATGGGATTAATTGTGGGTACGTATTAAGTATTGACTACAATATATAATACTCAAATCAATAATATAATAATGTTATTTGTGTGCATAATCTTATGACTACTATACATACTAACTTATTTATATTTAAATATAAAGTTATCAAAATCGTGCGTTGTAGTTTTTTTTAATTAATATATTAATAAACCAAAAGTAAAAATTATTAAATTAAAAAGGCGAATGGGATAATTGTATTATGTAAAAAAGGGTGGCTGGGGCTGAATAACGATTGCGTTTGGTCAAAAACTCAAAGTTGAGTCGTCACGAGAGAATCAAAGAATTCCAATGTTGCATTTGGAAAGTTATTTAAGTACAATATAATATTCAGTTCATTTCAAATGATCAATAATATAATAGTGGTATTTGTGCGCGTAATCTTATGACTTCATATACATATCCTAACTTATTTATATTTAAATACAAAGTTATCAAAATTCCGATGTATAAAAAAAAAATATCAAGTTATCAAAATTGCGCGTTGTATTTTTTTTCTTGATTTTTAGATAATATATTAATGTACAAACTTGAAAATAGGCACATCAAAAAAAAAGATTTGAATCCTAGTGCAATCTTCATTCTGCTTTCATAAAAGATTTGAATCCTAATGCATTCTTCATTCTGCTTTCATACTTTCGTTCAATTCTTGCAATCTTTTTTTGTTCTTCTAATTTTTCTCCAAATATTTAATTGGGTTCATGCAAATTCAATTTTATTTCATCAATGTTTCACCATAAATTTCAATAGGATTTAAATATTATAAAAATTAATATAATTTTTAAAAAGCTTTAAGTTGTTATTCTCAAAAAATAATTTTTTCTAGTAATGAATATGGTACCCTTCATTAAACATGAGTGCTAATTAATATAGTGTTAAGGGCAAAATCATTAATTGAGAACAATTTTTAAAAAAATATGTTTTACTACAAATTAGATTATTTTAGCTAATTTTATTATTATGTGTAAAGTAATTTTTTACCTTATATTTAAGGATTCAATCAGTAATGAAGTAGGGCTTAGAATTTGAGTTCCAATAAAATTTAATAGTGATGTTGTGGTATAAGCTGGGTCCAATATGGCACTGCATACACGTTCTACAACGCTTAAATGTTAAACCGTGGAATATCTAAATGGCAAGCTTCTCCTCTTCTTCTATTTCCCTCAAAACACATCGTTAATGCTCTGTTCTGCTAGCTCCAACCAGAGTAAGCGTTCTGTTCCACAGAAGAAAAGCAGACAACGGGTCTTAGAAAATCTTCTTTTGTAAGACCGATCCAGAAACGCAGTGTCGACAGGGAAAGTTGTGTTACGCTGCAAAAGCAACACAGTGTGTGTAGGTTGTAAAAGCTAGAAGGTTCGACCTTATTAAATCACTTTCTGAGAATAGTTCGCTTGAGAAAATATACAGACCAATTATTTTGAACACACATATTGTGTTATGTGACTCTCCCAAAGAGAAGTTTTTCGATGTGAGAGTTGATAGTGTGGGGATCAGTGTGAGCTGCATAGTAAAAGCTGTGAGGAATGTCTTCTTCGTGTTGAGATCCATGCCATTAACAAAGAAGGCACTGCTATTGTTGAAGTCATGAACGAAGGCTTTCCTTTCATCTTCATCAAGATAGGTGGATCGATGTTAGTGTGTGAATAAGAACAGAAGTTTTGACCCATGCAAGTCGTTCTTGAGATCTCTCAGCCTCAACGAATTTTGTTCAATTTAGGGGCTTTTGAATTTTTTCACAATAATTTCAGTAAAATATTAATTATTTATTTTACTATTTTACCATTTATTAATATCAAATATATCAATTGAGAAAGCATTTAAATTAAGAAAGTTTTAATAAAATACTATTAAATTTACAATATTTTAGGTTATTTTATGACTTTCTTGGTCTAAGTGATAAACTCTAAAAAAACATTTTTATGAATCGGAAGGAATAATATTTATAAGTTGTGACTTCTTACAATAAAATGTGCAATAAAATCTCAAAAATGCCGCTTTCTTATTAGTTACGAATATCGTTGCTTACCTCAAACTCAGTATTACATACGGAGCCTACTCTATTTATTAGATAGTATAGAGGAATATAGATTAAAAATTGTAAAATTGAAATGGATAATTTATGCCTATTTCTCTTTTCTTTTCTAAATAATTGTCATTTTAAATAGTTTTCACACATAAAAAAATCTCTAAATTATCTAAATCTAGATTGTAATAGTAGATTTTAATGATCTTTAATTAAAATATCTTTTATTTAAATGCTTTAAGACGTGACTTATACTACTTGCCATTATTTTTAGTGAAGAATGAAATAGTATGGAGCTAATTAATGCTTCACTGAAATTTAAAAAAAAAAAAGCATTTTAAAAAATACAAAATTAATAAAATAACAATAACAATTACTCCCTCCAGTTTTTATTATTAAAGATTTTTAACTAAATTATAAAAAAATCAGTTAAAATTAGTTAAGGTTGATAAATTTATTATATTTTTAAAAAAATTTTCCAATTTACCCATAATGAATTCTTAATTAATATACTCATGATAGAGAAGGTCTAATATATTAAATATGAGAATATTAAATCAATAACATTTAGAAAAGCAAAATTAATGTGCTTGTAAAGTGTGTAATATCTTACTCCCACCTTCCCACTTTGTGAGACCTTAAGAAAAATCACACAAATTAAGTGATATGGTTAAAGTTTATTGAAAGTCTTAATTTTGAAAAAAAAAATACTAAGTTTCCAAAACAATTACTATTTTTGTAAAGATGTCTTTCATTAATTTTTCATTTAAAGAATCATATAGATGTGTTATAAAGTGAGTTTATAAAGGGTATTATTAGAAAAAGGCTTATAAATACTACACTTAAATCTATAAAAAGGCCTTATATTATGAGTTATAAAATTTTTTTGTGAATAGTCGGGTGAAGGAAGGAGAACAAAGACTATGCAAAATTTTGAAAAATGTGGCCATAATGAAGAGTAGAGAGAGTAGTTTGAAATTAGGAGCTACGACTCTTCGTTGGTTCAAGGGAAACGCTACAAAGGGGGCATTCAAAGTTTCAAACGAGTACGCGCTCCTTCTCAATAAAAAAAAACAGTACTACCTCTATTTACTGAAAAATAATAACTATCTTTATTTTTTTTAAGCGTCATTTCGGATTTTATCATACCGTTTTTAAAAAATATATTTAGTATGTTAGAATTTTTTTTAAATTTACTCATATGTCCCTACAAAAATAAGTATATAAAAATATAATTAATATTATTTTTTATTTTTAAAATGATAAATGAAAAAGTAGTAATTAATATTACATTATTGAAACTTTAAAAGTATAGATAAAGAGAAATAATTTTTTAAAAAATATGATAGATAAATTGATGTAAGATACTTCCTCATGTAATAAATATAGAGTCTTTTATCTTAATTCTAAATATAAGAACTATTTTAGAATATAAAATATATTACATATTTAAAAAAACCCCTACTTGATTTATCACAAAAAAAAATTAAATTAGGTCAATTCTTAAAAAATGACTTATTTTTTAAAAAATTTAAAATAAATAATTAATTTTAACTTCAGTACGATTTGATTTAAAAACTTATATTTAGGGCAAGAGAATATAAGACCTCTCTATAAGATATATATATTTTTTTATAAATCCTACATGTAAGATTTTTAATTACTCAAAAGGAGCCGTCTTTTATTCATTCTTTCTTTTTCTCCTTTTTTTTTTCTTTATTTTTAATTCAAACGACTTACTTGGGGCTGGGGCACGAGCTGGTCGATCGTCTGACATACTCCACAGAGCATGTTCTGTGGACCACAACTGTCCACGCATTCGGCTTATTTTTTACTTTTTCATATTTTTCATTGGTCCAAGGAAACGCCATGAAGTTGACGGAGCCATCTTATTATATACTCAGTCCTGTCCTTTTTGTTATTAATTAATTGTATTTTAACAATGTGGGGAAGAACTCCTTAAACAGATTGAAATAGAGGGAGTTCATTAAAATTATAAGGGCCAACATAAAAATTGACTTAAGGACCAAATGTTTAATTTTTTCAAATAATTTATAATAAATTTATTATTTTAGTTTTAAAAGTAATTCTCCCTAACTATTTTGAGAAATTTGACTAAACCATTAAATTAAATCATTTGGAAAATCTTAATGTGCTTGTGAAGTGGGTAAAATCTTACTGCCACCTTCGCACTTTGTTAGACCCTTAAAAAAAAATTACACAAATTAAAAAAATAATTAAAATTAGTTAAAAGTCTTAATTTTGTAAAAAAAAAATTCTAACTTTCCAAGAAAATTACTATCTTTCGAAAGATGCCTTTCATCATTAAATTTACTAATTTTTCTTTTAAATAATGAGATAGATTTGTTGTAAAGTGAATTTATGAAAATATTATTAGAAAAAACTTATAAAATACTTCACTTTAACCTATAAAAAGGGCTTTTATTATGAATTTATGGGTTATAAAAAATTACAAATTTTTGTGAATAGTCTTATAAATTGAGGTGGAAGAAGGAGGACAAAGACTACACAAAATTTTGAAAAATGTGGCCATAAAGAGGAGAGAAAATAGTATGAAGTTAGGAGCTGGATGGGCTCTTAAATTCGTGAGTTTAGGTAAACTTATCAGATAAATTCGTAATGTAAACCCATATCATAAAATTGTAAGAGTTTATCTTTATTAATAAATAAATAATTATTAAACAACACATTAAAAAAATTCAAGTGATATATGTATAATTATAAAACTTATTATTATTTTATATAATTTATATCATCAAAAGTTCTTAATATAGAATTTTAACATAATTTATGCCCAAAAAAAATTGTAATTTTATTTTCATATTTTTATATGGTACCAAAATTTTTCAGATGCATAAAAGCTATGTTATTTTTTTATATAAATAACACCTGTGTTATTGGTTAATGATTTATCTTGGAAAATAATTGGTTAGATCAACTTTCTTATAATAAAAAGGAGAGAGAAAGGAGTTTGAAAAATGTGGCCATAATAAAGAGGAGAGAGAGAGAGCAGTTTGAAAAACGTGGCCATTTTTTAAAATGTGACTACGACTCTTCGTTGGTTCAAGGGAAACGTCATAAAGGGGGCAGTCAGAGTTTCAAACAAACACACACGCTCATTGTCAATCAAATCGATCGTAAACATTTTTTCATTTGTAGGTTTTTTGGCCAATGAAGATAGAAGATTTTTTTTTTTAACCAAAATGAAGATAGAAGATCTTAAATCATGGCAATTAACAAAGTGATTAAATTGATCTACCTCCTAAACATATTATTTTTATCTTCATCTCAAATACAGTATAAAATACTCCCTCCGATCTTATATATAGGATATTTTTATTCTGATCCTAAATATAAGACCGTTTACAATATACGAGGTAGTATTTATTATATATTTTAAAAAAATATCCCTATTTAATATATCTAAAAAAAAGAGAGATTAAATAAGAATAGTTTTAAAAAAAAATTAAAATTTTTAAAAAAATTAAGATAATTAATTAGTTTTAATTCTAATTTTTAATTCACGTAATTCAGTTAAAAGGATTTTATATTAAGAACAAGAAAAAATATATTTTAGAATAGAAGTAATATTTATTATATATTTTTTTAAATTTTTTTATTTAATTTATTAAAAAAATAAATAAAATAATAATAATTTTTTAAAAAATATTTTAATTTTAAAAAAATTAAATTAATTAAATAATTTTAACTTGTATTCTTAATTTATATAATTTAAATAAAAAAATTGATATTAAAAACTAAAAAGAAAATACCAGACTTCTCTTACACGTAAGATATTTAATTACTCCGAAGGAGCCGTCTTTTATTCACTTTCTTTCTTTCTTTCTTTTTCTTTTTTTTTTAATACAAACGACTGGGGGGGGGGGGGGAGGGCACAAGCAGGTCAATCCTCTGACATACTCCACAGAGCATGTTCTGGGACCAAATGTGTCCACGCATTCATGTTATTTTTTACTACTTTTTTATATTTTTCTTTATTCAAGGAAACATCATAGTCAGCTCGCCACTTTTGATTTTTTTTTTGTTTTCCAGTTACTTGTCTCTTGTCCTGTATATATAGAATATTTTATCCTGATTTTAAATATAAAATTTTTTATAATATATAAGATAATATTTATTATATATTTTTAAGAAAATATCTCTATTTAATGTATGTAAAGAGAAAAAAAAAGAGATTAAATAAAGATAATTTTTAAAAAAATATTAAGATTTTTGAAGAAATAAAAATAGTTAATTAGTTTTAATTTTAATTCTTAATTCACGTGATTCGATTAAAAAATCTTATATTAAGGACAAGAGGGAATATAAAATATTTCTAATCATTTTACTTTTATTAAAAATAAATTAATTATACATTTTAAAATTATAAAAAAATTCAATATTTTAATTTTTTTTATTATTAATTATTAATAAAAATTATTTTAAAAATTTATTTTTTCTCCCTCTTTAACTTATGAGATGATAATTAATAGAATAAAAATAAATAAATTTTTACTAAAAATTATATAATTTTTATATTTTAAATCAAATAAAAATTTTAAAAAAATCCTTATAATATGATTGAAAGGCAGTGTTAATTAATTATATTATAACTAGGATTCATGACAATAATTCAACATGCATAAGGTTGCATCACGCACTAAACTAATTTTTCTGGTCTCAACTTTCTATTTATTATTGCGCTCTTAATGAATATTTACTGCAGTAGTCTAATTTATACTCCGTAAGATCTTCTTTCTTAGAGCTTGAAATATAGGGAGTTCTCTAAAAACCTTAAAATTATAAGGACGAACATAAAAATTGACTTTAAACTAGAGGACGAGATGCTTAATTTTTCCAAATGATGCATAATAAACTTATTATTTTGGTCCCAAAATGCAATTCTTCTTATAATCTATTTTGAGAATTTTGACTAAACCATTAAATTAAATCATGAGTCAATTAAGCAGCTGCATTTAATTTTTTCCCGGACCAAATTAGCTAGCTGCACTAAAATTTAGTCAATGTCCTTAGCGGAAAAAAGAAGGCAGCCATTTAAGAAAATCCACACTCCCGAACTGCCTTTTTTCGTCCATAACATGATTGAAAAAAAGATACATATACAGTGGTCATCTTAATTAATGGTTATATCTATCTTATAACTAGGGAAAAAAAGAAAGAAAACATTGATACCTAATTATCACCTCGTAAGTTAGTTATGTGGTTCATTTTTCTTGTGTTGATTCATTCAGACATAGAATCAATTAATGGTGTCAATTTTATTTAAAAGAAAGAATCAGGAATATTGTAGTATCTTTTGCTTGAGGTTAGAGGCGAAATTTTTTATATCAATCCCAAGTAAGTGGTTTTGAGGATCACTTCCGAAGAGATTTATATATTTTCATGGTAGACGAAACTAATTTGATAACTAATTTTAGTTTTTTTTTTAGAAAAAAAACAAAAAGGAAACAACGGAGAAGCAATACATGTAAGTTTGTTTCCTCACGAAGAGACTAATTCTTTATTTGGTAACTACGTTTGGATAACGCAACCCTCGAGAGTTCATTCACTATAAAACCACGCCACTTCGTATTCTTCCCTGCACCACTTCCATTGACGATCACATCATGGAGATTTATATCCCATATTCCATCCTCTTCACCTTCTTTTGCTTCCTCCTTATGATATACAAGTTATCAACTTCTAACAAATCTGCCAAACCCTTACCTCCAGGGCCACGCAAACTACCTTTCATAGGAAACCTTCACCAACTTGCAGGATCACTACCTCATCGCTCTCTCAGAGACCTTGCAAACAAGTATGGACCCATAATGCACCTCCAACTCGGAGAGACATCCAATGTGGTAATCTCTTCGCCTGAGCTAGCCAAAGAGATCCTGAAAACACATGATCAAATCTTTGCCAATAGACCCAGACTCCTTGTGGGCGAGGTCTTTAACTATAACAGCTCCGGCATAGCCTTTGCACCTTATGGAAACCACTGGAGGCAACTTCGAAAGATTTGTATCATGGAGCTTCTGTCTGCAAAGAGGGTCCAATCTTTCAGAACAATAAGGGAAGAGGAGGTATCAGCACTTGTCAAGAACATATCTGAAGAACACCAAGGTTCCATCATGGATCTTTGTAAGAAAATTATGCCACTCTCAAATTCGATAATTGCACGTGCAGCTTTTGGTAAAACGACAAAGAACGTAGAAGAAATCCTATCAAGTTTGTCTTACGGGATTGAGATGGCGACTGGTCTCTCAATTTTTGATCTCTTCCCTTCCCTCAAAATCGTTGGTGTGATCACTGGGTTGGACGCTAAAGTTAGGAAGGTGGGCAAAGTGATTGATAGGATGCTTGAAAATATCATCGATGATCACAAAGAAAAGAAGAGAAGCAACACTAATGGTGAGGCAAAAGAGGAGGATCTAGTCGACGTTCTTTTGAGAATTCAAATGGAGAATGACTTCGAAATTCCTTTAACTCTCGAACACGTTAAAGCTGTTATCTTGGTCAGTCTCTGTTTCTTTGATCAATCATATACATTTATAATTATTGATTGAACTTCTATCAAGTATCAGATGACGTTCTTTTATTCTTTGGATTGAGATATAACTAAATGACAATGTAAAAGCAACATATGTCCTTGCATAAGTATCCACTCATTATAGTTTATCATATATGAGATTGTGCATAGTTAACCCTGGTTCGTAATGCTCATATTTCAGGACATCATTGTCGGTGGGACCGACACGGCAGCAACAACTACAGAGTGGGCAATGTCAGAATTGCTGAAAAACCCAGAGAAAATGAAAGAGACACAGGAAGAGGTAAGAAGAGTGTATGGGGACAAAGGATATGTTGACGAATCAAAACTTGATGAGTTGAAGTACTTACGAGCAGTCATCAAAGAAACTTGGAGGTTGCATCCACCTGTGCCGTTGCTAGTTCCAAGAGAAAGCAGTCAGAGCTGTGAAATCAACGGTTACGAAATACGTCAGAAGACGAAGGTCATGGTCAACATATGGGCAATTGGAACAAATCCCAAGTATTGGAAAGAACCTGAGAAATTCCAGCCAGAGAGATTCCTTAACAGCTCAATCGATTACAAAGGAACAAATTTTGAGTATATTCCATTTGGTGCTGGAAGGAGAATTTGTCCTGGAATGACATTTGCTCCGGTTGTTATCGAACTTATTCTTGCCAGTTTGCTTTACCATTTCGATTGGAAACTTCCCAATGAGATGAAGCATCAAGATTTGGATATGTCTGAGGCTTTTGGTGCCGCTGTCAAAAGGAAGAACGGTCTGTGGGTTGTTCCCATTAATTATCAATCTTAATAAAATATGAGAGTTCGATATGTACATAGAGAATTGACAGGATTAATTGTTGTGTCGTCGATCGAAAGTGGCTCAATGCTTGCTTTGTACTTCATAATCAGGAACTGTTATTCTCTGGGTTTTTGTTTATTTTCAAGTTTCCATGAATAAAATTTACGATGTACTCTCATACTGCCCTTATCAGCAAACACTTTTATTATTTTTCTTTTCATTTTCAAATGGTTTGAGCAGTTCCACGTCATCTTCTTCGCCACTTGGTATATTATGATATTTGACAATGAAATAAAAAAAAATTGAGATTAGATTCAGGAGCCCTCTTTAAAATTTGCTTCCAACTAAGAGAGGATATTTTCAAAATTAAGTTCGTCGTTTACGTCTTTTATTAGGTGGGGCTGCTACAGTTTTATTTATTCATATATATATATATATATATATAGTCTTGTTGTGGCCCAACGCTTAGCGCTTGTTTGGTTTACATTTTTACAAATCAAACTATATTTTCTAATCATCGTTTTCTTCTGTTTCATCCAAATAGCTTTTCAGTAAACTTTTTTATTTTTATAAATTGTGATTATTCTAAAAGAACTTTTACAAAAAGACACACTAAACGGATACCAAACGGGCACTTAGTAGTAAAAAAGGGTGGCTGAATGAAACAATTCCAATGTGATTCGGAAAGTTTAGCAGTTGAATTAAATTACGATGTAGGGGTTGGTTGAAATACTCACTGTACTCGATTCTAAATATGAAATATTTTTTAGAAGTAAAGTTTGGTAAAAAAAAAAAATTATAGTTTTTTATTTAATATATATTAATATACCAAAAGTAAAATTTTTTTTTTGTATTAAAAAGGAGAATGGGTTAAGTGTATTAAGTAAAAAAGGGAGGCTGGGGCTAAAAAACGATTATAGTATTAATTCCCATTTTAACGTTGGCCGGGTCAAAGTTGAGTCGTCACGAGAGAATCAAAGAATTGAAATTTTGGATTTGGAAAGTTATTTAACTACAATATAATATTCAGTTCATTCAAATCAATAATATAATAATAGTATTTGTGTGCATAATCTTATGACTTCGTGTACTTATACAAAGTTATTTATATTTAAATATAAAGATATCGAAATTGTGCGTTGTAGTTTTTCTTGATTTTTATATAATATATTAATATACAAAGTTGAAAATAAGCACAATAAAAAGGTTTGAATCCTAATCACTTATCATTTTGCTTTCATACTTTTTTTCATACAACTAGAATTTGGACTCGTGCAATACACGGAAAGTTCATATATTGCTTATAAAATTAAAAAATATAAATGTAAAAGTATATAAAAATTATGAATATCAAATAAATTTTACAAATAAATATATATTATTAAATGTAATAATGTGGAGACTAATAATTTTGATGGTTCATCTATTTATTAATTTTTTTTACATCCAGTTATGCAAGAAAAGTAATAGCTGTAACCAAGAAATATATAAAAGTAATTGTTAATTAATGTGATAAAACATAAGTTTGTAGATCTATATTAATTACATGATTTATTTCTGATAGCATTATATATGCCAAACTTTCTAAAATTTTTGAGTAACTTTTTAGAAGAGCTTGTCTTACATCTTGATATGGTAGTATACGTCTCTATCATACACAAGTGTAAGATCTTTTAGAATTCTTAATTATAAAATTCTTTTAGAGTTTGAAAAAAAGAGTAATATAAAAACAAAGAATAGAAAGAAATCAAAGAAACTACATTCAAGATTGGAAAAATGGGATAAATACCTCCATATTTAAATCATCCTTAACATTTTGTTACGTAGTAATCATTTCAATATGTCAAAAAAAATGTAAAACTTGCTCCCAGAAAATTACAAATAATAATGTGATAGTGTAAAGAGAGTCACATAATATAGATTTATATAGATCCCACCGTAAATCTAGATAATCAAATTATAATTTTTTCACAAATAATATATATAATTTTTATTTTCATATTTATCTTACATAAATCTTACTGAGGATCTAAACAATTAAATTGTGATTCTTTCATAAATATATATTTGATTTTCAAATCAAATTGTGATTTTTTTACAAATATATGTATAATTTTCTTTCCATATTATCATCATATTAAATTTAAAAAAATGAAAGCATATATAAAAAAATAAATATTATTTAAAATATGTTGAGTTAAATTTTTCATAATTAGTATGATAATGTGAAAGTCTGAAATCGAGACAAATCATACTTTCAATTTCTAGATTCTTGCAATCCTTTTTCATTCTTTTAATTTTTCTCTAAATATTTCATTGGGTTCATGCGAATTCAATTTTATTTCATCAATATTTCCCCCTAAATTTCAATGGGATTTAAATATTATAAAAATTAATATAATTTTTAAAAAGGCATAAGTTATTATTTCTTTTGTGCATTAATGCACCAGAAAAATTATTTATTATATCTAAACATGTACATGTGAAAAAAAAAAAGAATAAATATGTCATGGTCAGCCTGTGGCTGTAAGGTCAAGCCTGCTTGCAAGCAACCTTTTTTAAAAGAGAATAAATCGAAAATTTAAAAAAGAGCGGCAAAAAATTTGTAGCCTAGTGTAGATAACAGAAAGATGCAGTGCGATAAGGCAATAAATATTGATGATATCATTAATATATATATATATATACTCCTAACACAAAAAAATTAATTAATATCATATATATATATATATAAGAGGGTAGAGCATATTTCTATAAATGTGGCATAGTGTTAAGAGGTCTACATATCAAGAACGAAACAACAAAGAATTAGAATTGGTGAAAGATGTAAGTATGCATGAATGCATTGTGAAATACTCTTATATATAGTGTAAATTTTGAAGGAAAGGTTATTTCAAAATATTAGAGAAAAATATATATTTTTATAATAATAAATACGGTGTTTTCAAAATACCCCTCATCAAATCAATAGATACTAATTAATATAGTGTAAAAGAAAAAATATTAATTAAGAATAATTTTTTTAAAAAAGTATTTTACTATAAATTAAATGTCCTAATATTTAAAATTGGTGTGTAAAAATAATTTCTTTCCTAATATTTAAGGATTCCTGGGGAGTATTAAAGTAAGGCGTAGAATTTGAGTTAGTATAAAATTTAAAAGTGATGTTGTGACATAAGCAGGGTCCAATATGGCACTGCATACACGTTCTACAATGCTTAAATGCTAACCGTGCAAAATATTTTTAGAATAACTACAATTTACACAAATGAAATTTGGATGAAAGTAAAGAAATTTACTAAAAATCTGTTAGGATGAAAAAAAAAATAATAATTAAAAATGATGATTTGATTTATAAAAAATACAAACCAAACAAGCTCCAATCACCTTGTTCCACACAAGAAAAGCAGACAACGGGTCTTAGAAGCTCTTCGTTTGGAAGACCGATCCAGAAGCGCAGTGTCGACAGGGAAAGTTGTGTTACGCTGCAAAAGCAACACACTGTGTGTAGGTTGTAAAAGCCAGAAGGTTGGACCTTATTAAATCACTTTCTGAGAATAGTTCGAATGAGAAAATATATGTACATTTTGGGAGAGCTAAAAATAATCTCAGGTAAATGCATTTATTATTTTTTCTGCCAACAGAATGATATTGGTAGCATTTATTAACAATATAAGTTTTATATTGTTAATAAAAATAATAATCAATAACAAATATATTAAAATTAATATTATTTTTTCTGCCAACAGAATCATATTAGATATTTTTTTAATTAAATTATACTATTCAAATATAAAATCAGAATAAACTATTTATTGACTGAGCGTCAAATATGTATCATTATATTATTATAAATATATTATATGAAGTAAAATTAATTATAAAATTATGTAAAAAAGAGCATATATTACTGTCAAAATTTTTTGACTGAGATTCATTCATAAATTTTTTGCTAAAATCGACCTGCTTTTTTATATTATGATTGAAAATAGAATAAATTGTTTGAAAATAATTTTTTATATTCTGTGAGCAATAAATTTTTACTCAAAATAATATTGCAATATTAGATTATAAGGTTATATTTTAAGTAATTTATTATTCATTTTAAATGTAAATTTCAGAATATTTTATTACATGTAATCAATAATATTGTTCTGTGGGATATATTTTCCTTTTGATGGATTATATTCAGTAATTAAATTTTTCCAAAAGAAATACATACAAAACAACAAATTTAACAAATATAAAGAGTGGATACACAAGATGAAATTTACAAGAAAGAATCTTTCATAGGTTGGTAAAAAAAAAAATCTTTCCTATCAGCCATAGAAATACCAAGAAAAGGAATTACAACAAAGAAAAATAAATCATTAAAATTAAGCTAAATTCAATGCACACATCCTTCAATGCTTTGATCCTCTGGACATAGTCGATGATTAATGACAAGCATCAATGGGTTTCATCTTTCATATCTGTAAAGTCAAAAGAAAGAAATAAATTTAGTTGGTTTAACAAGCAAATAGTGAAGGAGGAAAAAAGGGAATAGGAGTCGATACTTGAACTGAAACTAGAAGAAGCGGGGACAACTTCAAAGAAAATAGAAGACCTGAAGTATCTATAAAGCAAGAAAAAAAAAGACATAAATTTGGTTGGATTAACAAGTTAGTAGTGAAGAAGAAGAATGAACAAGCAATGAAATTGAGAAGGAAATATGAGTTAATACATGAAATATGATGAGAAGAAGAAAAAAGTTGAAAAGAAATAGGAGGCCGGAGGTAATGAAGAAGAAGAAAGAACAAAATTGAAAGAAAAGAAAATGAATGAAGGAATGGAGGGAGAAGGGATTTATAGAAAAATGGAAACTTGTAAAATTTTGAAATAAAGAAGTGGGCAAGTGTCAAAAAAAAAAAAAGGGCACCACTAATGGTGGCAACGACAAATATTTGGTGCAAAGGAGAAAGAAGCTTTCATTCTCATAAAGGAAACTTTTTTGTTTGACTTTTGAGAGCTAAACTTTTGCATTTGTACATAGCCTAGGAAAGTTTGTGTAACTTTTTGCTTTTGTTTGCAGCTATTACTTTTTTTTTATTTTTAACTATTGATTGCTTTTCTATTTTTTACATACCGTAAATGAGAAAAGAAAAACAATGAAATTAAAATGACTACAAGTAAACTAAATTTTAATTTATAAATAGTAATTTTACACTCCTTAATAGAGAAAAAAAATTACTCTTCATGTCTCCCCTCATTCTCATCATCATAGTTATTATTATTATCTCTCATTTGATACCTAGTATCAGATAGATCTGGTTTATATACTTCTCCATTTGCATTTTGATATTGATGAGGTGAACTTGCACTAATTGACTGCTGAAGAAGAGCCTTGTATGCATCCAATTGTTTTAGCATTTCTTCTAGTTGCTTCCTATGCTCTTTAAAATTTGAGTCCAGTGTTTGTTGAACATATTCTGAAAATTGATTCTTAAGCACATCTTCCATATGGGAGTCACAGTAATTTGGCTCTTGAGAAAATTCTTCATATCCTCTACTTGAGCTCCCATCTATTGTGTGAGACATGCTTCCCAACCCATATATAATGCCTTTATTTTTTTCCACCGGCTGCCTTAACAAATAAATCTAGACCATTTGCACTTGCTCCTTGATTTTCTGCTTCAGTTTTCTAGCTCAAATATTCATCCTAAAATACTAACATTAGAATTGAAAGAACACATCATATATTTATAAATTAATTAAGCTTAATACTTACATATACAATTTGAGATTTTCTATCAACCCATTTGTCTTGTGTGCAATGGGTTCTTACATAAACTTCTACACATGTTGGATCTCTTCCCAATTGTTTTTTCTATATACAAAATGAAATATTAATACTTACATTTAAAATATTGAAAATTAGTTAAAAAAATAAAGTTAAATACCAATCTTTGTGCTTGTTCTGTTGTAGATAAGGATCCCCCCTGTGTAAAGATGGACCAAATTCAGATGTAGAAGCTCTATTTTTCTTTCCTTGTTCACTACGAGCAAGAAAATCTGGACTTTTGCATGTGTCATGAAAATCTTTCCATATTGTTTCTCTGATCCATATAGGTCTATTGTCTCTTGCTTGTACCTCATAGATAAAAGTTTTCAACACAATTACCGATTTGGTCTTCCAATTTTTCCAAATTCGTTAATGATTTTCCCTACTCCAATTATTCCAATGCCATCGCTTAAGCTCAGTAGATCTTATTGAAGCATAGAGTCTTTTCAATTTTGGAGTAATTGGTAAATAATGCATTCTTTTCCTTGGAATATCCTTACATCGTGATCTTCCATTTGGTCCACTTTCGTTATATTGAACTTCTCCACATAATTTGGACATTGTCTGGTCTATATCATCTTTGTAATACAACATGCATCCATTAACACAAACATCAATTTTTTTAACAGATAATCCAAGTTTAGATACTAATTTCTTTGTTTGATACCAATTTTCAGGCACAACATTACTAAATGAGTAACTTTTTTTCACATAACTAGCAAATCGATTAAAATGATATTGAGACATATTGCTATCAGTTTTAATGCTTAACATTTCTACTGCAGCTGATAGCTCATATTGGTCACTACATCCTGGCCAAAGTGGTTGTTCATATGTATTCAGTAAATCATAAAATTTTTGTGCTTCCACATTTGGCTAGTCCTCAATTTGACTAGTATTATCATCATAATCTACTTCATTAACATCATGACCAACAACATCAAATATCATTCTCTCATAGCTATTATTATGTTCTTCATCAATTAGTACTTGAGATCTAGAGATAGATGTTTCAACATGTATATTACTTGGGGATGGGTAACTCTCACCATGGCATGTCCAATACCAATCTTCAGGTTGAAATCTTCTTTGATATAAATCAACTGTCACCTCATCAATAGAAGATATACTTTATTTTGGTGTTTAGAATATGGACATCTAATATTTCTAATTTCTCCATATTCTAAACTAGGTCCTTTCTCACATGCGAAAGTATACCCCTTCTAAAAATTCGTTTGTAAATCCCTTACGTCCAAAACTTAATTTGTTATATATCCACCTTCTATGTTTAGGTATTTTCATTTTTGAAAATTAACATAAAAAAATTTCAATTTTATTTTACTGTTATAAAATTTTATCTATTAACATAGTACAAATATAATGTTAATGAGAGCAATAATAAAAAAAGCACTTTTATAAATTATTTATGTTTCTAAGTTTTACTGCCTATTTGTTGGCGAAAAAAAAGTATTACCCCTACTTTAAATAATTAAGAATTTGTCATGAAAACATTCAATTTATACGTACCTCACTAATACATGTAATTGTAATTGAAATTGAAGTGCAAGTGATCCGAAATTGCATCCAATTAATCCTTTTCAAAATTGTAAGGAAAGAGCAAAAGAAAGATGGAGGAGGATAAAAACCAAAATAAAGCTATGAGAAGGAAAGAGAAATAGTATATTGGATGATTGAATAAAATGGTCCAATTTATATATATATACATACATACACGCACAGTACAAATATTCTTAAACTAAAAACACCAAAAATATAATAATAAACGGTCGAATGGCTTCTTCTAAAATAAAATAATAACTACAAATTAATTGATAAATGGTACAAATATTCACATTGCTTTTTTTTTTTTTCTTTTCAATACCAAAAGAATTAGTACAAGCAAGTCACCTCAATAAAGAAATAGGGAGATGACTTGTCAAAAAAGCTGTACATCAAACATAAATGCATAAGTTGATTTTTTTTTCTTTTCAACACCAAAAATCCTAATGCAAACTTCTCTCTCTTTATATATATATATATTAAATTCAAAATTTTTACTACGTATTAAAAATATGACAACTACAATTAATTAATAATTATTATTTTTACATATTATATCATAATTAATAAATTTCATCAATTAATTAATGAATGTTAATGTCTTATTTAATATTTAATATATTTTGATTTTTTAATGTAATTAGTATATTCTAATTTTTTCCAACTAGTATATTCTAATTCTTGAATGAACTAATAATGTAATTTTATATAAAATTATTATAAAATAGAATATATTTAAAAATATTTATAAAAATTGATGAAGCACCCAAAAATTCTAAAAGCATAGTCAAAATCAATCTTTAAATTGAACATGGTAATGTGTGAAAACAAAGCTTCAAGAAAATGATATATGGTAACGCATTTGGTGAAAAATTAATATTTAAATTAATATATTTGATCCGATTCTGGGCTCATTTAAATGAAAAAAATACAAAGCAATAAAACTTTCTGCAGTGTGATGTTAGAGTTCGCAGCTTTTCTTTTATTTTACAAGTTTTTCTTTTTTTTTATTGAGCAAAAGTGGGGAGTGGGTCAAAAGTTGGAGAGAAAAACTTGAAAAATAGACTTAGAAATGAAGAGAGGGCATTCGGTCAGTATTGGTCAAAAAGCATCGATTAGAAATTAAGGTGTGTGGCAATTTACGTGGCATCTAAGTGGAAACATAATGTATCATATTAAAATGTATTAACTCAATCCAATTAATTTTAATCATAGGCTAGAAACTGGAAATCTAAGAAAAAAATCTCAAAATCTAAAAAAAAAATCAACTAAAAATCAAATTGTTGATATTATATCAGTAGGCGGCACCACAGCACCAGAAGTTTGGCTACAATGTGGACCTAATCTGTTTCTCCCAAGCCACGGCGGCACTATAGCAGATGACAACCCAGCCCTATTTTGTCTTGTTATGTCCCGTTTAACCAAATTTCAAGGTTTTGGGTAATGTTTGGGAGTATTTGGAAGTAGGATGTTATATCAAACCATCTCATTTAAACTTCATGTGAGAAACAGAGAAATTTATGATTAAAATATCAATAGATGTTGCAACTTTTTAGCATGGACAATTTTAGCTCCGAATGCTTCTTCTTTTGCGCAACCTTTCTTTGTGTGAGTCCTAAAACATAAAATGACATAAAATTTATGAAAATAGGGCTGAAAAGTGCTCAAACAAACTAAATATGACCCCCAAAATAATTGATTAAAATCATACTTATTATATTCGATGGTCATATTAGACTTCAACTCATCCAAATTAAGTATCACAAGGATGACACATCTCTCATATTGAATATTTAACACAACTACATAGTAAGGACTTAGGATTCATTTGGTTCTCAGTTGGTTAAAAATGAGTTTTAGTAAAATTGGTTTTGTAATGTAGTTATGATAAAAATTGGTTTTGGATTAACATGTTTATGTTTGGATTATTTATTTAAAAATTGGTTTTGACAAAACTCATAGTTTTTCTTCAAATTGATTTTAAACTCTATCCTATGATTAATTTAATTTACTTGAACTAAAATTTAATCTTCATTTATTTAATTAGTAATAAAGTATATTTGATATAACATTTTTTTATAGGTCATGATCTATGAAAATTAAAATTTTGAAGGAATATTTTGGTCAATAGATAGAAGGAATTTTATGGAAATTTTATTTTCTTAATTTTTCTGTTTGTTCTCATTTTTGTTGGTCTATTTTTATCTGAATTTAAAATAAATACAGATAGAAATGGAGAAGGAGAACGGAAAAGTAACTATCATATGGCTTTTTCAAAACCTCCATTTTGCATCAAAAATCATTCTTAAACGGAAAAGGAAAAATTTGCCAAACACATCCAAATCTTTATCAAACTTGATTTTGACCACAAACCAAGATTTGATAAGTGTTGCCAAAACACATCCTTAGTTTCGAGACCACTAATTAAGTTAGTACAAATCTTTACCAGTTGAGTTGCGTGCTTGTTGGTGAAGTTTCTCAATTTTTTTGGGCCAGTAAGGTTTCCCTTATTAATTATCATATTGATAATATGACGGTTTATTTAACAATTCCTAAGCTAACTTCTTCAAATAAATAATTTCAACCAAAAAAATAAATTAATAAATAATTTAATCGTATAACCTTTCTCTTAATTTGGTTTTTAAAAATAAAAATCTTTCGATTTGTTCCCTGAAAATATTTTCCTCCGACAATTTGCATGTTTATTTTGTTAGGAAGGTTTTTCTGAACTAACTAACAAAGGTAAAAGTAAAGTTTTAACCACTATAATTTTTATTTATTTTTAATTTGACTGCTATAATTCAAAAAATTAGTAATAAGATATTTATAATTTTTAAATTTCGTCCCTGCTATTATGCAATCATAGCAATATTTTATTTATTTTTATTAATGTAACTAAATATATAGTGTCTTGATAATCTAAAAATTTGGTTTTTCTGCTTTCAAAAGAGATGTAAGTAACTATACAGATTAGAAAATAAGTCTAATAATATATTTAATAAAAATATAGGTAAGCATTATATTCATTTAAACTATAAAAACCACATTAAAAATTAAGCATTTTTCATTAATAAATGAGAGCCCATATAATTATCAATTGATGAGGAGGATTTGCTCTTAAAAATATTTTGCAAAATTAGGCACATTTTTCTAAACAATTTATGGCTTATGAATAAGGTGGCTTATTATAAATTTTATTTATTATATTGATTACATTGATATATTGATGGTGTAGTCTAGAGCAAACTGCACGGGGAGTTTGTGAAATTTTCCAAAACCACCATTTTGGAAAAGAAAATAATGCTTGTTGAGTAAGACCGCATCATCAGACAATTAATTAATCATTACATGCACTTAGGAAATTTTGTTAAATAAAAAAATGATTATTTTGATTAAAAGATTAAGGCACTAGTCGAGAGGACTGCTCGATGACCATAAAGGAGTCAAAACATTTTTGTACTAAAAAAATGTCGCTTTTTTTTTTTTCATTTCTACCTTGTACGCACTACAAAAAATTTGATTTTTGGCGGCGACAAAAGTCGCCGCTGAAAGAAGGAATTTCACCGCCAAAAGTTTTTAGCGGCGACATTTTTGTCGCCACCATGTCGCCGCCACAAATCCCGTTACCAAAAGTTTGGCGACGATAAAAATGTCGCCGCCAAAAGTTGACATTTAGTGGTGAAAAGAGTTGTCGCTAAAAATATAAATTGTCGCCGCCAAATATTTCTCATTTGGCGACAACATTTAGTCGCAGCTGAAAATTTATTATTTGGCGACAACATTTAGTCGCCGCTGAAAGTCGTTTCGCCATGTCATCACCATGTCAGCCACTGGACCCCACCACGTAACCACCACTGGCCAGCCGCCACGTCACCACCGCCATCGGACCACCACCACCGCCGGTCGGCCGCGACGTCATCGGACCGCCGCCACGTCATCGGACCGCCAAACGGACGCCAAGTCACCACCGTCGGTCGGCCGCCGTCGGACCACCGCGACGTCATTGGACCACCGTCGCCGACCGGTCGGCCGCCGTCGGACCACCGCCGTGTCATCGGACCGCCGCCGCCGGCCGGCCCCCACCGGACCGCCGCCATGTCATCGGACCGCCACGTCATCGGACTGCTGCCACGTCACCACCCCCAAACGGACGCCACGTCACCTCTCATATCACCACCGCCACGTCATATATTTGTTTCAAATGTGCGTTCACCTTGGTTCGAACCCCTGACCTGTTGCTTGCAATGCCTTTGTGTTTACTTTTTTGCCAGTTGAGCTGAAATGCACCTGCAGTTTTTATTTAAGATATTTAATATATATTGTTTATCTACTCACTAATACACACATATATATTTATAAATCAATATTATTATTAAAAAACACACATATATTTTATTTTCAATTATTAATATCGTTAAATATTTTATTTATATACATATATATTTATATTATATTTTTTATTTTATGTTATGACATATCATATATATCATATATTATATTATTTGATAAGTTATATTATATATATGCTTAATATATATATATATAATATAATGTAATAGAAAATTGTTAAAAAATCATTAAAATAAATATTATAATTTTGATTGTCATATGATTTTAAAAAATGCAATAAATTCAATATATTATTACTTCATCAAAATTATTATTGGTAATAAATAATATTAATATTAATTTATATGTTAAAAATATTAGAAATTAAATTAACCTAATAAGAATTCCTCCAAATATAGGGTTGATCACATTAAATAATTAGGGATTAGTTTATCTTCCTATTTTTTTTTTGGAGTTATCAATCCCTTTATGAATTAAAAAAAATTATCCTAATAAGAATAACATATTTCATTAATTAGGATTAGGAAAAGTAAAAATAAATATAGATAGAATTCAATATTCAACATTTCAAATTTTTAATCTCCGGTAGAGATAAAGTACTTTCAAAATGTCCAGAATATTTTACATGAAAAAATAGTAAACTACTTTACCTTTAAATAAAGATACTAGATAATATAAAATATATATTAAATATCTAATTACTTATAATAAAAATGTATAAATAAAACACAATTATTATTTTAATATGTTATTTATTAATTTTTAAAACAAAAATAGAAAAAATTTACAAAATTACCTTTGGCGGCGACATTAAAAAGTCGCCGCTGAAAGAGTGCTTTCAGCGGCGATTAACCAAGTCGCCGCTGAAAGTCACTCTTTCAGCGGCAACCATTTTCAGTTGCCGCTGAAAGATAGACTTTCAGCGGCGACCATTTTCAGTCGCCGCTGAAAGTCTGTCTTTCAGTGGCGACTTGTTTAATCGCCGCTGAAAGTTAGTCTTTCAGCGGCGACTAAAAAAGGTCGCCGCTGAAAGTCCGTCTTTCAGCGGCAACTGAAAATGGTCGCCGCTGAAAGGCTAACTTTCAGCGGCGACTTATTTGATCGCCGCGAAAACACTGACTTTCGGCGGCGACTCTTTTTGGTCGCCGCGGAAAGTGTGTTTTCAGCGGCGACTCTTTTAGTCACCGCGGAAAGTGTGTTTTCAGCGGTGACCTTTTTTTGTCGCCGCCAAAAGTCGTCACTTAAGATCTATTTTTTTGTAGTGACGTTACGCATTCAGATTTTTTTCTTTTTTGCCCAATATGTTACGCATTCAGATTAACCAGCCACGATTGGACGAATAATTCAGCAGTGATATAATCAAATCGATGGGTGCTCCACTACTCTTGTTCAATATTTTATGCATCAACTTCATACACACACACACACACACATATAAACTGGGTATCTTTGAAAGTTATTTCAAATTATGGCTGCTTTCAATTTTGTTTACGAACTTAAAATTATTCAAGTATGATTATGTTAGAGATGGCTGAGAGATCAACTTTTATTTATTCATAAAGGACATCCTTCTTCGAATATATTACTATTTTGTTAAGTTCTTAGCATATTATGTTAAGCTGACTAGTCTCTCCCTTGGCATTTCTGATCAGTATTAGAGTACTACTCCCTCCGTTTCTTTTTCCCATCAATATATAAAGTTGGACGATTATTATAATATTTGATTCCGTCCTATGATATGTCTTGGAAGAAAATGGTTAATTATTTTGGTGTGTTTATTTTATAATTATTATATATTCCTCCAATCCTTCATTTAAATCACCTTCTAGAAAAATTTTATGGTCCCAATTGTAAATTGCTTTATAAGAGTTTGTGAAATATTAATTGCTTTATTTAAAAAATGCTTTTATTGTTCGCTTTATGGAGTATTAAATTTGTAATATTTATTACCGGTAAAGAAGGACACCAAAATAATTTTTAGATAATTTTATTAATATAACTAACATTTTTTTAAATTCTGATAAGGTAGTTAAAAGTGACTTGTATTAAAAATTGGAGAAAGTACATAATTAAGAGTATATGGGATGCAACCTATGTAAAATAAATTAGCCAACACGAGGAAATGATTTTGACAAGGGCTGATATTGTAACGACCCTCAAATTACTATACTATACTTAGCCCCAAGTTGATAACGAGTATATCTTTTAAATTGTGCAGCACCAGAAAAACCAAGATAAGAGGAAAGATCAAAAGGAATCAAAACTTAAGAAAAGAAGTAGAAGCTTATCACACCACAGCAGAGAGCAGAGGTGCCACAAGAAAGTAGAGAATTTCAAATTTTTAAAGCAGTAAAGGCTCGCATTGTGTTGATCTTATCATGCACCGCGGTGCCAGTCACAGAACATGGATAAATCAGAATGTGAACAAGTTGACGAAAAAGAAAGAAATTGAAGGAGAAGAGAAAGAGCTCTGCGAGGGTTTCATCCAGCTGACTTGGGGCTTTATTTTTTTGACTTTGGAGGCTTCAAACTTGTGTATAAGTGAATTATCATCCCTCCGCCTCTCTTATCTTCATGATTTTTGGGTGAAATCTGTGGGCATGAAATGAAGTTCAAGTTGGTTGATGTTTTCACCAATTAAAATAGTTGTAAATGTATTGTTGAAGTGTTAATTGATGTTCTTAAGGCTTGGACAAGAGTTTTGATATTTATGAGGTGTTTACTTCAAACTCTAGCTTGGAATCTTAGGGTTCTTCATGGAGTTTGAATTTGTGGATGTTTATTCTAGTTTGGATAGATATTTTAGGGGTTTTTGTGCTTAGGTGTGATGTTGGAATCATGGGCTTGCCATTGTTATGTTTGGTTTGTTAGATTGTGAAGTTTCAATGTGCATGTTATATGTTGATGTGGGCATCTTGTCATGTTTTAATGTATGGATTAGCTAAATAAAGGTCTTGCCTACTGAGAATTCTCTTGGAAGCATTGAATTCAGTGGGTACTTTGACGATCTATCGTTTCCCCTATGGTAACCACACATTAATCATATAATATATGATTATGGATTTAAATTTCTATCACATGTCACACGACATTTGCATCACCTCATTTATCTATTTAAAAGATGCTACAATATTTAATACTAATAGTGAAAATTTATGATTTTGACTCTGTGAAACCCTGAATAAAAGATTTTAGTTGCCACCTAATATCGGATTTTTCTTGAAAAAATCTTTTGTTCAGAGTATAATAACTAAATGACAATGTACATGTAGTATACATATCCTCACATGAGTATCTTCTTGTTATGGTCTATCATTTTATTTGTTCATATATGAGATTCTATAGATATTTAACGTGATCCCTAATACTCATTGTAGGACATTTTTGTCAGTGGGACCGAAATAACAGCAACAACTGTGGAGTGGAAATTGTCAGAATTGCTCAAAGTGTAACACTCTACTCCAATACACCTCCTACCTGGACCAAAAACTTCAAAAACCAACCAGACACAGTTCAAACATCTCAATTTTACCTTCCAAAACATCAGAGCAATAGAAAGCGTCATAAAACACCTTGAGAAACACCAAAGTAGCAGAAACAGTGTGCAGGGGCACGGCCTCTACAGTACCACCGCGGCTCTAGTGCTCCCAGGTTTACTGGTGCTGCGGCTTGGTTTCCTAGCACCACGACACCCCCTTGTTGATGCCATATAAGCAAAAGTTCAACTTTTAGCGCCAACTTACGACGTGCATAACTTTATGCTCCCACCTCCAATTGATTTGATTCCAATTCCTACAAGTCAATCTCATCTCAATCTAACAATAGACACTACTTTCACCTTAATCCATCTCTGTATAGAGATTTTGGACACCTGACATAGTTTTGACCACTTTTTGACCAAAACTCACCACTCACAACTCTCATTTGCCACCAAAGGCAATTTGACCACTCCGGACCATTCACACAGGTCCTAATCAACTTAACCAACTTATCTAAAGAGATTTTACCTCAAAGGAACTACTTCTCTAAGATTTGACTCCCATGGAAACCCAATTGACAAAATGGGCTATTGTCCTAAAACTCACGTAGTTGTCCCAAAATCCTCTTTAGGCTCACATACTCTATCATATTAACTCCTCAACACTCTGTGCCATGCATGCTTCAAAATACATCATACTCATCACATCCAACACCATTTCACATCAATATCATTACAATCATTATGATCCTTAAATCCATTACAACCATACTATCCTATTTAGCACAACAATACATAAATAATACACACATACAGTACATAGACTTGTTATTCTTAATACCCAAAGAGGCTATGCTTCCCTCATCTTCTCCAGACTAGTACCAAAACCTTCACTTGAAATGTTAGTACATGGGAAAGGGAAGTGAGACAATGTCTCAGTAACTGGGGACAACCACACACACACATATATATACATAACTCATATAATCTCATGAATACAATGTGAAATGGAATGCATTTCTCCCTTGCACATAGCTAGAACCATGAGGTGTCATCATAATAGGAAATTTTGTATAGGTGATTCCCTTCCAACAGTCAGTGAAGACTGATTTTGGAATATCACCAAGCTCACCTCCCACTATTGCATCCAGCTAAAGGTAACACTAATGTTCAGATCGTGGTTCTCCTTCCCCTTTCTGACTGCAACTTGGTAGCGATTTAGGGAAGGTGCATTGTAACAACCTTCATGACGGGTTGTCTTTAGCATCATGTGCAGAACCGAAGGAAGTAAGACAGAGGAAAGGTTTAAGTGAACCAAAAAGGAACTCCACGCCATGGTGAGAAGCAGAGCCGTCGCAGCGAGAGAGTTACAGATTTCAATATTTTCTTTAAAAGCCATGGTGCCGCAGCGATTAGTTTTGGGGCTGCGGCGTAAGTCAAAAATTTGTTTAAATCGGGAACATTTTAGTCGAATGAGAAAGGAGAAAATGGAGAGAGAACGGAGGAGCTCCGATAGGGCATGAGAAATCCAGCCAAGGGAGATCATGTTCGAACTCAAGAGACCTCGATCTTTATTGGTAAGTGATCCCTAGCCTTCTCTCTTCTCTTTTCCTCTCTGTTTTTGGTGGGAAGTTGAGTTGAAGCTTAGGGTTTCCAGATTGAGCAATTTCCACTGATTAAAATGCTTGATTTTGTGTTGTAAGAGTGTTTTGTGGTGTTAGGAAGCTTTGGGTATGATTTTGATTGGATTATGATGGGTTTGAGTTAAACCCTAGGTTGAAATTTGGGAAAGAAAGTGGAAATATGATATAATATGTGTTGGTGTGTGTTTGAATGGTTGTTTAAGGTTTATTGGTATATGTGTATGTTGTTAGAACTCCGAGTTAAGCTGGGACGGCTAGATTGTGAATTGTAGTGTTGTGGGAGTTATGTTAATTAAAAGTATTATATTGTTGTAATGGTAGATTGGCTAATCGGAGGTATATAGTTCATGATTGGGGTGCTCTAGAGGCTTGCCTAAGCCCCTATGTGTGTGGTGCTGACAACCTGAGGTAACTGGGTATTTGTTTGTATTGTATTATTTGTATGGTATGATAGTACGTACATTTGTGTATATATATATGCATGTTTCTTTCATACCACGATATATATGTGTTTGTGTGTACTGTTTTCTATATATCGTGGTATGCACATAGTTAGATGATGATGATGATGATATTGACATGACATGATGCATACATGACATTGTGATATAATGATGATGATTATATGATGATACATGAGTATCACCACATGGCATAATGAGATTGCAATATATGGTGGATTAGGTGATGATGATGATATGATATATGATTATATGAAAGATGATATGATGAGATATGATTAAGAAGGATAAGGATAGTATCCCTGTTACTAAATCCTCCCCTATGGCCAAGGGAGTCAGGCGGCATTGGACTGCAACTTCCTTAAATCACCATCAATTCGTGATGGTCCAAAGGAAGGAGAGCCACGGTCCGAACACTAGTGTTACATTTGGCTGGGTGCACTAGTGGGAGGTAAGCTTGGTAATGTCCCGGAATCAGTCTTCATCGACTGTTGGAAGGGAATTACCTATGTGAAATATCCTGTTATGATGACAGCCCATGGTTCTAGCTGTGTGCAAGGGAGACATGCATACCATTCATTTCATATTGCATTCATGGATTGTATGAGATATATATGTATACATATATATGTGGTTGTCCCCAGTTACTGAGACATTATCTCACACCCCCTCCATGACTAACCTTTCAGGTGAAGACTCTAGTACTAGTTCGAAATGGATCAAGGAGTTAGCGGTCTTTCCGTCCTCGGGAATTCCAAGTATATTTAGTGGTTATAATTAAGTTTATGTAATTCTGTACCAAGTAGGTTGATATAGTCTGGTTGCTTGGATGAGAGTTCTGGGAGTATTATCTATATATTATGGGATGATAGTGTTGTTAATGGATGTTATGCAAGATGTGTATAGGTGTCATAAATGGTTTAGATGTGTGATGTTGATAATGGACCTTGGTATGAGTCATTAATATAGGAGCAGTTGTCTGTGCACGGCCTCATACTGTTCAGGTGCCTTTCAAGTGTTATTCCGCTATTTTGAAGTTTTGAGAAGTTGTTTTGAGATGTCTTGGTTGTATTTGGTTGGTTTTTTAAGTTCTTTGGTTAAGCCTAGAGATGTTTGGAAGTATGGAGTTACATGTAGTTCACTGCGCGCCTTTCTCTCCTGGCCATAGGAAGCAATTTAGTCACAAGGATCCTATCTTTATCCTCCTTGTTCATATATCATATCATCATTACCACCCAATCACCATATACCTCGCAATGTCATGTGGTGATACTCACATCATATTATCATATAATCATCATCATCATATTTCATAATGTCATGCTATGTATCATGTTGTGTCATATCATCATCATAATCATCATACCTTATGTGTCTAGCCGTGTGCATACCACGATATATAGATAAGCCATATACACACATATCAATATCATGGTATGAACGGAAACATGTATATGTACACATATATACCATAACGTACAATAAAGACAATATAAACACCAAGTTATCTCGATTGTTGCTACCACACGCACACAAGTTTCACAAGCTTTCTTGAATGACAATCCCATGACTTGACTTCTCCGATCAACTAAATAACCTTTACAATACCATAAAATTCTCAATTAACATACAATCCAAATATCCAAATTTCACAATTTCACCATTTAGGCCTAACCCATGATTCCAACACCATTTCCATACACCATCTAGCTCCTAGAGACCATTCAAATTCTACTTAACCATAAATAATTCGGATTCCCAAATGCCTTAACCAAAAATAACTTAGGGTTAAGTTTAAATCATGCATACTCCTTCTGAAACTCATACCCAAGCATTACAACCACCAAATCATACTCCATTAATCTCATTCCATCCATTCTAATCGGTGGGATTCATCCAAAACTGAAAATCCCAACATATACCTAAAAAATCACAACTCAAACCCGAAGAAAATGGAGAGAAAGGAGTAGGGATCACTTACCAACAATTTAGCAAGCTCTAAGGGGTTAGAAATCACCACCCAAGGCCAAAAATCTAAAGCGCTAATAGAGATCCTTTGCTGCTCGCTCCATTCTTCCTTTCTCTCTTGCGCTGGGCCGACTGGATTATTTCTGATTTAAGCAAAAATTTGTCACTTGCCACGGCGCCAGTAAGCTTGCAGCAACGAGGAGCTCTTCTATCCCCAAAATGAGCTTTCCTCCATCCTGTTTCCTCTGGTGCTGCATACAATGCCAATTACACTTGGTTAGCGAGAGACTAAGTCCAAGATAATATAATGAGGGTTGTTACACAAAGAGCTAGAGAAAATGAAAGAGGCGCAAGAAGAGGTAAGAAGGATGAATGGGGACAAAGGATATGTTGATGAATCAAAACTTGATCATTTGAAATATATGGGAGCAATCATCAAAGAAACACTCAGGGTTATCCATCTTTGCCACTGCTAGTTCCAAGAGAAAATAGTAAGAGCTATGAAATCAATGGTTATGACATACCTCAAAAGACTAAGGTCATGATTAGTGTGTGGGCAATTGGAAGAAATCCAAAGTAATGGAAAGAACCTGAGAAATTCCAACCAAAGAGATTCCTTAATAGCTCAATGGATTACAGAGGAACAAACTTTGAGTATCTTCCATTTGGTGCTGGAAGAAGAATATGCCCTGGAATCACATTTGCTCTGGTAGTTATTAAACTTGTTCTTGCCAATTTTCTTTACCATTTTGATTGGAAACTTCCAAACAACATAAGGCATGAAGAGTTGGATATAACTGAGTCCTTTGGTGCCACTGCGAGAAGGAAGAACGGTCTATGGGTTGTTCCTATTAGGTATCACTCTTAAACATTATTACTTCAGCGAATGAATAAAGTATTGGGTTAGTATATATGGTAGAAGATGAAGTTAAGAAAACAGGAAATCTGGTATTGGGTTGATTATTATGCAGTAGAGAGGATCAAGATCAACACACATAATCCTACATTTTTTTATGAAATTAGAACTTACGAATTTTTTTTGCACACATTTAACTTTTGTTGTTAATGATATTTTCAAATTTTTAATGAGTGCAGAGATTGTTGCCAAGTCAGTGTAGTGAATAGGAGTTGGGATGATCTTTGATCCTTTAAATTTCTTTTCCTTCATATTTGTTATTTGTGGTCTTGTGATGGACTTCTAAAATGTTATTTTCTTGCTCACCTATTTTTTATGCAGTAAATTCCATAGCATCACTATTCAACGTGCATGTAGTGGTGCTTGAAGATTAGGCTAATATGGTTGATTTTGACATTGGTCACTATTGGATATCATTTTTCATAGCTGTTATTAAATGTATGATTGGACTTTTGAATGTAAAACCTGCTTTATATACAATGAATATTAGTATCTCCTTCTTTACAATTATGGCCTGCATCTAACCACTTGGAGTCCACTTATAAAACACAGACACAAAAATGACAAAAGTCTTAATTTGCTGCAAGAGAGGTGTAACACCCCTCACGATTTCTTCTTTGGCATTGTGTCCAGGACCGGAGGAAACAGGATGGAGGAAGACTCAAGTGGAGTTTGGAAACACTCCATGCAACGGTGAGAAGCAGGTCCGCCGTGGCGAGAGCCATTCCAGTGGCGTTATTCTGGATGAACTTGGTCGAGCCGCGGCTAGGTATGCTGAGGCCGCGGTGAGGATCAGGAAATTCATTTAAATCCGGATCATTTCGGACCATCGAGAAAGAAAGAAACGGAGGAAACCGAGGGAGACCGCGAAGAGCTGAGCTAGGGTTCACTATTTCCGGCCATTGGGAGTGATTTTCGGACCTCAAGAGCTTGGATTCAAGTTGGTAAGTATTCTATACTCCTCCCTCTCAATTTTCTTCGGTTAGAGTTTGGGATTTTCGGTATTGAGTTGAATTTCCGGTTTGGGATGAAATCCACCGATTGAAATGGATGAAATGGGGTTAAGGAAGTGTGTTTTGGTATCATTGTTGTTTGGATGTGAGTTTTGAAGGAATTATATGTGTTTAGAGTTTAACCCTAGGTTGTTCTTGGTTAGGGCTCTTGGAAATCCGAAGTGTAGGAGGTTGTGTAGTGTTTGAGTGATCCCTAAGAGCTTACTAATGCATAAAAAAGGGTGTTGGAACCTTGGGTTAGGTTAATGTAGTTGAATTGTGATGTTTGGTTTATTGGTACATTGTGTTAATGGAAGAATTATGGTATTGTGAAAGTTGTTGACTATCGAGAGGGGTTCACGTGTATTGAACAGTTCAAGGAAGCTTGTGGAACTCGTGTGCATGTGGTAACGATAGTTGAGGTAACCGGGTGTTTGTTTATTTGTATTGTATTGTATATTGGTATGTATATTTATGTATATATATGCATGTTTCTTTCATATCACGATATTGGTGTTGTGTGTATGGTTTTCTATATATATATATATCGTGGTATGCACACAGCTAGTTGATAGTTGTGATGATTATGATGATGATGATGATGACTATGATGATTATGATGACGATACTGACATAATGCATACATGACATTGTGATATGATGATAATGATGAGTATATGATGATACATGAGCATCACCACATGACATTGTGAGATTGTGATATATGGTGGTTTGGGTGGTGATGATGATATGACATGATATGATATATGATTAGGGAGGATAAGGATGGGATTCCTGTCACTAAATCCTCCCCTATGGCCCAGGGAGCCAGGCGACAGAGGACTGCACTTTCCCTAAATCACCACCAATTCGAGGTGGTCCAGGGGAAGGAAAGCCATGGTCCGAATGTTAGTATTACCTTTGGCCGGGTGCACTAATGGGAAGTGAGCTTGGTGATGTCCCGGAATCAATCTTCACCGACTATTGGAAGGGGGTTACCTATACGAAATGTCTTGTCATGACAACAGCCCGTGGTTCTAGCTATGTGCGAGAGAGACATGCATACCATTCATTGCACATTGCATTCATGAGTTGTATGGAATATATATATATATATATATGTATATGTGTTTGTCCCCGGTTACTGAGACATTGTCTCACACCCGTCTCCCATGACTAACCTTTCAGGTGACAGTTCTGGCACTAGTCTAGAGAAGACGTAGGAGTAGCTACGTACGTGGGAATAGTCTATGTAGTGGTTGTAATGTTGGATATTGTATCTTATGCCAAGTAGGATAGAATGGTTTGTAATGAATATTTGGATAAGGTATGAATTGTATGGATTATGTATGTTGTATGTATGGTTGCGTGGTTTTGGATGTTCAGAAGTATGTATGTTGGTGTTTGTGAGCCCAGAGTGGTTGTGGGCCTTGCTGCTATGGTTTAGGGCCTGTAGCCCTTTTTGTCAAGTTGGGTTCCTAGGGGTCAAATCTCAGAGGAGTGGTTCCTTTGAGGTGAAACCTCTTTGGACAAGTTGGTTTGGGGGATTTGGACCTGTATGAATGGTCTATGAGTGTCCATTTGCCTTTGGTGGCAATTGAATGTGGTTAGTGATGAGTTTTGGTCAATAAGTGGCCAAAATGGTGTCGAAGGTCCAGAATCTCCATACGAGTTAGATTGAGGTGTAAGTGGTGTCTCTGGTTAAATTGAGACTAGATTAACTTATGGGAGTTTGAATCAAGTCAATCAGAGATCGGAGCATAAAGTTATGCTCGTCGGAAGTTCGCCTCGGAATATGAAAGTTGTTGATATGGCATATCAGCATGGGACGCCATGGCTTCAGAGTCCAGGCTATGGCGCCAGTGAATCCAGAAGTGATGGAGAAACAGGGGTGGCCGGAGCCGCGGCCCCCAGCCCTATTTTTGGTGTTTTGGGAGTCGTTTCCGCTGTTTTGAAGTTTTGGAGTGTTGCTTTAAGGTATTGGGGCTGTGTTTGGTTAAGTTTTGAAGTTTTTGGTTAAGTTTGGAGGTGTCAGGAGGTAGGATATTACAAGAGACATCCTTCTTGAATTTAATTAGATTTTCAAAAAAAAAAATGGAGCACTTGCACTATGTTAGTGAACAATTAATTTGTTTTATAAAATTGAATATTTTTTCTTGATTTAGACTTCAAAGGAGTTTTCTTTTCTTGGTCCTGGTATTGATTATTCTTAAGCTACTCACTAAAGTTTATTAAAATTATGCTTGATAATTATGAAAAACTGTGTTTTCTCTAATGATCTGAGTGGATAAACACAATTTTTGTCATCCCACGCATTGATCACGTGGGGAGAAAAATCTAATTACTAATTATATATAAACACACCACAATAATTAACTTTCTTTCTTTATTTGCTTGACATATCATGGGACAGAATCAACTATTATAATATACTACTATCATTGAATTTCATTGCCCAGCCCTTCCATCAATGGCTTGTTGGTAATTCAGATCCCAAACACTATGGTCCCAGATGATGCATAATCTTTGAAATTATGATCATTAGGAAACTCTGGGAGGCCAGGAACAGCACATATATATTTCACACCTTCACTATTGATGTTACCTAAACTCTCTTGTTTTCTACCTTCTAGCCGCCCCTTTTTTGTAAGGCTTTGATGGTTCTTGTATATTCGTTGGCCCTTTTGGAATGAATCCCCTCTTTTCCAAAAAAAAAAAACACTCATTTGGAATGGTCCATTAAATTTGGATGGTTAGTATTTAATATTTTATTTTATATTTTCAGTTTTTTTTTTATGAATAATGAATGGTCAAAATTAAAGAATGGAGATATATTGAAGTTATAGTCAACTAGAAAGAATCAAGGGTGGAGAAATGACATGTGTTCAGTTGACAAATCAGATCCAACATTCACGCCAACACACATACAACACATCGAATCAGTGATGTAGTGATTAAAGAAAAACAAAACAATTGTATATATAATAATATATGTATGAGAAATAAAATATTAAATTGTTACATATCTTAAAAATAAACTTAAATAATCCAATTTAGTAATTAGTTAACATGCTTACATAGTAATAATATATGTCAAATAACAAAAAAAAATACACTAATAAGTCAATATATATAATAACATGTGACATGACCACAATATTATAAAATCTCTACGTAATACAATGCATTTTTTTATCATTGAAGATAACTTCATGACTTATCAAAACATGGGTGGATCTCGGTTAAACCAAGTAAGAGTTTCCACTCTCTAATCATTTTTATAGTTTATAATTTTAGCAAAAACTTAAATTTACGTTAAATTTTACTCAATTTACCGACCTAACTAGTTTTCTAAATCTCACACCAATTCTTGACTTAAAAGCCAATTTAAAATGATTTAATCCAGTCCAATCTATTAAATAGTTTGATGCTGCAAAATGAGCTAATATTGTTTCTGGGTGACTGTTGAATCAGTTTGACTGTCGGGTCTAGTCCAGTCTCAATGACATTGCATATATGTAAGATTTTCTATCAATTAAAGACTTGAAGAATTTCCATAGAAACACAAATTTTAATGAAGTGAGATTTAAGAATTCATTTGGTATGTGAAATCGAATGAAACGAAGAAGAAATAAAATAAAAAAGTAACTTTTTAGATGTAGATGTCATATGTATTTTTAGATCAAAATGATAAAAGAAGTAGTTAGCCAAAAAATAACAAACAGAAATAAGATGTTAATAAATAATTATTAATGAGATATAAAAAAAATCACATCTTAATTATTGTGCGATGGAATGAAATTCCTTTTCCTTTGTAGAAACCAAATGAGGCCTAAAGGCCTTCTGTCAATTAAGAAAGATGTGATTACAAAAATGGAGTAATATTTCACCAATAAAAGGGAGTAATATGGGAATACTCCTTTCCCTACTTAATATAAGTTAATTTTAACAACTTTCTCCTATCCAAAATATAAAGTATTTCCAATTACTACATGCATCTTGAAGAAAGTTAGTCACACTTAATCTAAGTTAATTTTAACTACTCCCTCCGGTCCAAAATATAAAGTGTTTCTAATTACTACACGTATCTCTAAGGAAAGTTGCTTTCATTCTTATAAACTTATCGAAAAAAAGCCAACATCCAATTTTTACCCTTATTAATTATCGATGATTAAAGGTGCTTCCACTTCTTTCCATTACAAGTTATGAGAGTAGTTATAAATAAATAGGGCTAAAAAGGGCAAACTATTACTAAAATTTACATAACATGGACTAAAGAAAGGTTATAGAAAATACCTTATATTTAGGAACCGAGGGAGCATCTCACTTGAATCAATAAAAGTTAGTTGTATTAATAAGATTGTCTAAAAATTGCACTGATCTCTATCTTTTTCCCAAATAAATATTACTCTATTCGTTTCAAAATGTAAGAAACATTTTCAATTTAAAATGTAAGAGACAAATGACTTTTATTTGATAAATTAATGTGTTTTTTCAATTTTACCTTTAATTAAAGTAGACTTATTATTACGAGATATGAATTTAAATAAAGTTAAGTGTGAACATTAAATTAGGGGTATTTGAAGAAAAAAAAATTCTTTATGACATGTTTAAGATATTTAACATTTTTCTTGATTCTGATGATTTAATTATTTGCCTCTTACATTTTGAAGTGAAGGTAGTATAAATTTAATATTCTTTAAAGCAACTAATGCTTCATAATGTAATTGACAAGAATGACATTTTTTAAATAAAATAATTAATACTTCACAAATTATTATTTATATCTTGTATTATAAAATTCTTCTAAAATGCAATTTATATAAAGGAGGAAAGGGAATATTAATTTTCTCCGTACAACGGAGAGAAAAACATTTCAAACTGAAATTTTCAATGTGTGCATGGAACGGAAGTCTAAATGGTAAAGATTGGGGAGAATATGAACAGTTACAGGGACCCAACATTATAATTCACAAATTATATAGAAGCACAAATTCCACATCATAATTCACAAGTTCTATAGAGAACAAATTCCACATCATAATTCACAAGTTCTATAGAAGCACAAATTCCAACTAGACTTGGACTCACAGGCACTTGATTCAAAAAGCTTGGGCACTTCCATTGAATAAAAATGTGTTTCATTTTCCATTTCTTCTAACATGAATATTTTAGAAATTGCTTTGCTTTTACTATTTTATATTATTATTGGCATTAGGATTTTTTTTAATCATGATTCATATTGGTAAAGAAACTGGAATGGCTTCATGCATTTGTATGGAATTTAATGTAAACCACATTTTTTATGGTGGCTTGTGAACTTCTATATTCTACCTCCATCCCTTTTATAAAGAACAAATAATTAATTTATCAAGATCAAAGAAAATAGTTAAATGTAATTAAGATGTCATAATATGAAAAATCTTTCTAGAATTACTCATATTTAATTGAGTCCTAATTAATTATAGTCTCAATTCCAAATAATAATTTCTTCCATACAATAATTAAGGAAGAAGGGTAAAATAAGAAATGTTCACTTTATACTTGAGACAATGAAAGTTGATTTCTTATAAAAAGGAACAAAAAATCTCTTACAAAAGTTTTTTATAGAAGGGGCAGAGGGAGTATATATTTTATTTGATGGGGATGATTTGAACTTTGAATTTAAATTCTACTCACATTTTACCCCACACCAACTACAAAAGCAAGCCTTAGGTGATCGCATTCTATATTTTTAAACATTTTACATTGATGGTAACTAGTAAGCCTCTTGTAACAACCCTCATAACATTTGTTTTGACATTGTGTGTAGAACCGGAGGAAACAGGACAAAGAAAGAATCAACATGGAGAAGAAATGAGCTCTATGTCGCAGCGAGAAGCAGGGCCGCCACAGTGAGAGTGAGTTCTAGTGGCATTTTCTAGCTGAAACTGGTGGTGCTGCGGAGGGCTTTTATGGGGCCGCAGCGGGAGTCGAGGTTTTTGTATAAACCGAGATCATTTTGGATGAACAAACGGGAAAGAAACGGAGGGAGTAACAAGGAGCTCTGCTAGGGTTTGTAATTTTCGGCCCTTGGGAATGATTTTCGGACCTTAAGAGCTTGAATCTTGGTTGGTAAGTGATCCCTGCTCCTCCCTTTCCATTTTCTTCGGTTTTGAGTTGGGTTTTCTTAGTTATATATTGTGATCTTTGGTTTTAGCCGAATCCCACTGATTAAAATGGATGAAATAGGGTTAATAGAGTGTAATTTGGTATGTATGTTGTTTGGGTGTGAGTTTTGAATAGTTTATGCATGATTTGAGTTTAACCCTAGGTTATTTTCAGTTAGGGCTCTTGAGAATCTGAAGTGTATGTGGTTGAGTAGTGTTTGAATGGTCTCTAAAAGCTTAGTGATGCATGAAAATGGTGTTGGTACCTTAGGTTAGACCTAATTAGTTGAATTATGGAATTTGGATATTTGGATGGTATGTTAATTGAGGTATTATGTTAATGTGAAGGTTATTTGATTGATCAGAGAGGTCAAGTCATGGAATTGACATTCAAGAAAGTTTGTGGAAGCACGTGTATGTGGTATTGACCTGAGGTAACCAGGTGTTTGTATTGTATTGTATGTATAGTATGATATTATGTATATTTATCTATATATGCATGTTTCTTTCATACCACGATATAGATGTGTTTGTGTGTATGGTTTTCTATATATCGTGGTATGCACACAACTAGAGGATGATTATGATGATAATTACATATGTGATAATGATGTGATATGGCATGATGCATAGCATGACATTGAGATCATGATGATGATGATGATTATTTGATGATATGATGTGAGCATCACCACATAGCAATGTGAGGTATATCGCGATCCGGTGGTGATGATGATATATGATATGATATGATGATATATGATTAAGAAGGATAAGGATGGGATCCCTGCGACTAAATCACCTCCTATGGCCAGGAGGGAAAGGCGCACAGTGGACTACATATTCCTTAAATGCTACTAATTCGTGGTGGGAAAGGGGAAGGAGAACCACGATCCGAACATTAGTGTTGCCTTTGGCCGAGTGCACTAGTGGGAGGTGAGCTTAGTGATGTCCCGGAATCAGTATTCATCGATTGTTGGAAAAAAATTACCTATACGAAATACATGTTATGACGACAGCTCGTGGTTCTAGCTATGTGTGTGAGAGACATGCATTTTATTCTATTTCATATTGCATTCATGAGATTGTATGAGTTATATATGTATATAGATGTGTGTGGTTATCTGCGGTTACTAAGACATTGTCTCACACCCCTCTCCCATGAACTAACATTTCAAGTAAAGGTTCTGGCACTAGTCCAGAGAAGATGAGGGAGTAGCATATCAGACGTAGGAATATCAAGTCTGTGTAGTATTTGTGTTATTTATGTATGTTGTGCTAAGTAGGATAGTATGTTGTAATGGACGTGAGATTCTGGATGGTTGTAATGATATGGTTGTTGTTGGTATGATATGAATGTGGTTATGTGTGATGTATTGTAGTGCATGTATGGTTTTGGATGTCGAGAAGTGTGTATGGTAGTGTGTGTGAGCCTAGAACGGATTTGGGCCTTGATGGTGTATTTTTGGGCATATAACCCACTTTGTCAATTGGGGTTCAATGGGGTCAAGTCTCAGAGGAGCAGTTCCTTTGAGGTGAAACATCTTTAGACAAGTTGGTTAAGTGGTTTAGGACCCGTGTAAATAGTCTCTGAGTAACAATTTGCTTTTGGTGGTAATTGGAGGTTGTTAGTAGTGAATTTTGGTCTAAAAGTGGTAAAACCGGTGTCAGGTATTCAGAATCTTCATATGGAGTTGGATTGAAGTGAAGTTGGTATCTATGGATAGATTGAGACTAGATTGACTTGTAAGAGTTGGAATCGGGTCAATCGAATATTGGAGTATAAAGTTATGCGCATCGGAAATTCGCCCTGGCGGATGAATTTTTGTTGATGTTGTATCAACAATAGGGCGCCGTGGCTCCAGCAAGTCAATGGGTGTGAGAGTTTCTGTGAGGGGTCAGAGCCGCAACGGTACTGTAACGGCCGCAGCTCCAGCCTAATTTCTAGCATCCTTTGGTGTTTTTCTGTTGCTTTGAGGTTTTAGGAAGTTTTGAGAGATGTTTAAGCTGTGTTTAGTTGAAATTTGGAGTTTTTGGTCAAATCAGGAGATGTTCGGAAGTAATGTGTTATACCTCTTTATACATGTAGTTACCTAATAAGTTAATGTGAAACGCCCTTTAATATAATTTATTGTAATAGAACATTTATAGTTTGTGCTAATCAGATTTCTTTCATTATATCATTAATATAATTAAGTACTAATTATCCCTTTAGATATGTTTTAATTTACAATATTTGAAACATCCTAAAAACAAAACCTCAAACATCGCCTAAAGCATGACAAAACTGCATAAAGAACCCAAGGAAGCATAGCGTCACCACAGCTTGAGAGGAGGGCACCGTGGCGAGAGATGATTCTGGACGAGGGAAGTCTATCAGAAGACCACAAACAACAAAGATGGAGGAAAAGAAATTTAAAGGATCAAGGATCATCCCAACTCCTATTCACTACAATGACTTGGCAACAATCTCTGCACTATTTAAAAATTTGAAAATATCATTAACAACAAAAGTTAAATGTGTAAAAAAAATTCATCAGTTCTAATTTTATTAAAAAAAATTATGTTAAGAGTATATTAAATTTTTTTCATTTTATATACATAAAATTGTGTGTATATATATATTTATTTGCCATTTTATATTTTAGGAATAAATATTATAATTATAAAATTATAAAATGTATTGTATTAATTATTGAAATATTCTTCATAATTATTATTTATAATAATATAAATTTACAATATTATATATTATTTATAAATAAGTAGATCATTATAATATTTAATTACTTGAAGGAGGGATGGGGATGGGAGAACGGGGTGCCTTGTGTGCAGTTTTTGGGTTTTTTTTTTAGCTGGTGAGGGAATAAGTCAGACTGAGCCTAACTTAGGTGATAAAGATATGGTAAGATTTAGATAGAGATTAAGGGTTCAAATCTTCATGATGTATAAAAAAAAATAAGTTGGACTTTCCCAAAAATAGCTTTTAAAAAATAATTAGAAAATGTAGGGAGCTGATTTAATTAGTATGAATTGACTGTTTTTTTGTTGATTTAAATCGAGCTTCACCAATTCGATTTATCAAAAAAAAAAATCTTGACGGTTCAATTAATTTAAACAATTTAAATTAGACACATTTTTTTGTATATTATAAATTCTGATATCATTTTCATAAATTATGAAATGTATAATTTATTATAAAGTTTAATTTATATTAATTTATTTTCTTAGCCAAAATAAAATTTTTTTCTGGACAAATCTAAGTGCCTGTTTGATTCCCCATTTACAAAAAGATACTATGATTTTTAACTATGGTTTTACAAAAAATGTGTTTGGCCAAATACAAATTGACTTTTTGAAAAATAAAAAGTGAGTTAAACTGTGGTTTTGGAAAAGAAGAGGAAAAATTACTTTTTCTTTAACAAAACGTAGGTTTTGGAAAAGGAGAAGCAAATTTATTCTATATTATACATCTAAAAATATTTTTAACCCTTATTATCCAAACAGATTTTTTGTCAAACTTACTTTTGCAAAAAGAATATCCAAACATAACAACTTACAACAAAATTACTTTATCTAAACTTCATTTTTACAAACTTCATTTTTCTTAACTTAATTTTATAAAATTGAGAACCAAACGGACCCTAAATCGTTCTAAGTTAACTGAACAATTCAAATTAAAATGATATCATTTTCCATCACAACAGTCGTTGGGATTCATGCACAGGAAAACTTGCAAAAACAGAAACATGCTCTTAAATACATAAACGCAGAAAATCTCAGTTCCTAATTAAGGGACAAAGCACTGAATCGCACTCTTCTCTACTAGGACACAATCTTTTTAATTTTTTTATATATCGCTAAAGACAACAGTAAGAAAATTGGGATTGTGTGTGTTGATCTTGATCCTCTCTACTGCATAATAATCAACCCAATACCAGATTTCCTGTTTTATCAACTTCATCTTCTACCACATACACCAACCCAATACTTTATTCATTCGCCGAAGTAATAACGTTTAAGAGTGATACCTAATAGGAACAACCCATAGACCGTTCTTCCTTCTCACAGTGGCGCCAAAGGACTCAGTCATATCCAACTCTTCATGCCTCATGTTGTTTGGAAGTTTCCAATCAAAATGGTAAAGCAAATTGGCAAGAACAAGTTCAATAACTACCAGAGCAAATGTGATTCCAGGGCATATTCTTCTTCCAGCACCAAATGGAAGATACTCAAAGTTTGTTCCTCTGTAATCCATTGAGCTATTAAGGAATCTCTCTGGTTGGAATTTCTCAGGTTCTTTCCAATACTTTGGATTTCTTCCAATTGCCCACACATTAATCATGACCTTAGTCTTATGAGGTATGTCATAACCATTGATTTCACAGCTCTTACTGTTTTCTCTTGGAACTAGCAGTGGCAAAGGAGGATGTACCCTGAGGGTTTCTTTGATGACTGCTCCCATATATTTCAAATGATCAAGTTTTGATTCATCAACATATCCTTTGTCCCCATACACCCTTCTTACCTCTTCTTGCGCCTCTTTCATTTTCTCTGGCTCTTTGAGCAATTCTGACATTCCCCACTCCACAGTTGTTGCTGCTGTTTCGGTCCCACCGACAAAAATGTCCTACAATGAGTATTAGGGACCACGTTAGATATCTATAGAATCTCATGTATGAACAAATAAGGTGACAGACCATAACAAGAAGATACTCATGCGAGGATATGTTTATTGCATGCACATTGTCATTTAGTTATTACACTTCGAACAAAAGATTTTTTAAAAAAAAAAATCCGTTATTAGGTGGCAACCAAAATATTTTATTCTGGGTTTCACAGAGTCAAAGTCATAAATTTTCACTATTAGTATTAAATATTGTAGCATCTTTTTAATAGACAAATAATGTGATGCAAATGTCATGTGACATTGGATAGAAATTTAAATCCATAATCATATATGTATATGATCAAAGAAACACAGACTAATTACCAAGATAACAGCTTTGATGTTGTCGAGAGATAAGGGAATTTCGAAGTTATTCTCCTTTTGAATTCTCAGAAGAACATCAACCAGATCCTCCTCCGTTGCCTCACCATCAATCTGGTTTTCCTTCTTTTCTTTGTGGTTGTTGATGATATTTTCAAGCATCATATCAATCACTTTGCCCACCTTCTTAACTTTGGCTTTCGTCCCTGTGATCACACGAAGGATTTTGAGAGAAGGATAGAGATCAGAAATTGAGAGGCCACTCCCCAACTGAATCCCGTACGCCAAATTTGATAGGATTTCTTCTACGTTCTTTGTCCTTTTCCCAAAAGCTGCACGTGCAACTATTGAATTGGTGAGTGGCAAAATTTTCTTACCAAGATCCATGACAGAACCTTTGTGTTCATCCGATATATGCTTGACCAATGATGATACCTCCTCTTCCCGTATCGATCTGAATGATTGTACCCTCTTAGCAGACAAAAGTTCCAGCATACAAATCTTTCGAAGTTGCCTCCAATGGTTTCCATAAGGCGAAAAGGCTATGTCTGAGCAATTGTAAGCAAAGACCTCGCCGGCTAGAATTCTGGGTCTGTTGGCAAAGATTGGGTCATGTGTATTCATGATCTCTTTGGCCAGCTCAGGCGAAGAGATTACCACATTGGATGTCTCTCCAAGTTGAAGGTGGATTATGGGTCCGTACTTCTTTGCAAGGTCTCTCAGAGAGCGATGAGGTAGTGACCCTACAAGTTGGTGAAGGTTTCCTATGAGAGGTAGTTTCCATGGCCCAGGAGGTAACGTTTTGACAGGTTTGTCAGAAGTTGATAGCCTGTATATCATAAGGAGGAAGCAAAAGAAGGTGAAGAGGATGGAATATGGGATCTGAATCTCCATGATGCATGTGATCTCAATGGAGAGTATTGTAGGGAAGAAGACGAAGTGGTGTGGTTTTATAGTGAATGAACACTCGAGGGTTACGTCAATGAAAATTAGAGTATCAAATATTCTAATCAGATATAAGAGTTAGTTTTTTCTTCGTAAAGAAAAAGCAAACTTATTACTCCTAGTCCCCCACCATCCCATATCGATTATTATTTTTAAGGTTAGTTTTTTCTTCGTAAAGAAAAAGCAAACTTATTACTCCTAGTCCCCCACCATCCCATATCGATTATTATTTTTAAGGTTGTGGTACATGGATTAAAAAAGTTTTAACTAATGTAAACTAATATATTATACAATGAATAAAATACCCTCTGTTAAGGAGTTTTGGAATTTGATTTCTAGTGGAGTAAATTTAAAGGAGTACCAAGTAGTATACAAAAGATAAAAGAAAAAATGTGATTAATAAATGAAGGCATAGCTTGAAAAAAAAAATCATGCATAAAATTTATAAAATAATTTTAAAACAAAATAAAAAACTTAAGAAAACATTGCATCATTTAAAAATTTACTTTTAAAATTAATTGCTTTAAGAGATGACTTAATTACACATATTTTCATCTATTATAAAAAATATAATATAATAATATGATCCATATTACTTAGGCATGCATGTTTTAGAGACTCGATTCCAATATTCTTTTAGCTGAGTTTGTATCGTTGGTCAAATGGAAAAGTCTATTCGTCTAAGTCTAGTTGGAAGTTGTGTCACTATAGAATTTGTGAATCATAGCGTTAGGTCTAAATCTAGTAAGGCAACCGTCAAATTCTCACCCAACTTTACCACTTAGACTTCCATGCACATATTGATAATTACAGTTTTAAATGCTTTTCTCTCGGTCATGTGAAAAAAATATATTCCGATGCTACTTAGTCTGTTCTTGGGAAAAAAAAAAGATACTACTTAGTCTGTTTGTTATTATAAGTTACATTTTAAAATATTTTTATATTTTTAAATATAAATTATTTTATAAAGTGGTTGAAATATTTAAATTTTTTCATAAATGCCCTTTAGTTATTTGCATTTAATTAAGATGGGTTAGAAATAGTTATTATATTTAATTAAAGATCATTTACAAAAATAGAGGTATTTTTTTTATAATTTTAATGACAAAATCTACTTTTAACTAATTTTTTTAATTCGTTTGAAATACTCCCTCTATTCCTATTTATAAATCATTTTTAACTAATTAAAAAAAATTAAGAAAAATAGTCAAGGTTAGTTAGAGTTCTTGAAATTTTTAGAAATTACAACAACTATTCAATATTATCCTTATTAAATTATAACATGGTCATAAATTATATCTCTCTTAGTACCCCTCTCCATTATAAATATTTTGGGTAAAATTGAAAAAGTAATTTAATACTACTCAAATATTGTAAAATGACTTATATTTTAAACAATTAAAAAGCTTTTAAAATATGACTTATAAATGGGAATAAAGAGACTAATTAAAAGTCACCTACAATATGAAGAGAGAGAGATTCATATTACTCCCTTTATTCCAAAATATAATAAATAAATAGCTAAATCATCAAAACTAAAAAAATAAATATCTTAAATATATTACAAAAAAAAATTTTCAATAAATACCCTCATTTAATATTCTAACTTACCTCTCCTTCAATTCATATCTCAGAATAATAAATTTATTTTAATTAAAAATAAAATTAAAAAAAAATTAACTTATCAAACAAAATATAAACCCCTTATATTTTAGAATTTAAAAGTATTTCATAAATTTCAGATGGAATGGACTATTTTCTAACCTGTGTCTTTCTTTATGTCTTACTTCACTGGAATTTGTGTCCCTGGAGAATTGAAAAGATATTTTCATTCTTATGCTGTGTATAATGAGTCTAATTCGGCGGCTGAAAATGTAATTGCTCCCACCTTGATTCTTTATATACTTGGCTATAATTTCACTTTATTTATATTAGTTTTGACCATTCATTAATTCCCTTAGAATTCTACAAAGAAAAGGTGATAGAAATATTATTAAATAATAATAAAGAAGAGTTGAAAAAATAATACAGATGGTCCGTAATATTATTATTTTCAAATAAATTCGAGGCGTGAAGTTGAGTTGACTGACCATACCTAGTGCTATCAGACAAGTAGACATATTGTATAGTCTCTGAATCTATAAATTCTTGCACTCAAATTCATGGAAATGGACTACAGCATACTTCCTCATTCTAAATATAAGATGTCTTGTATAGGATATTTTAGAATTATTTAATATATTAATTATTTTTTATTTATATTCCTAGAGTATAATTAACAAATAAAAAATAAATATTATAAAAAATAATGTGATGAGGTAATTAAAAATAGAAGTACCGGAGAGAGTAATTATCAAATCAGAGATTATACATACATACACACACACACACATATATATATATATAGACTCATAGCTAAATGAGAAATATTTTAAGCTTTTCTTAGCAATCATGATAAACCTTTTTTTTTTATATACTACTCCCTTTAATTCTTAATATAAGATCATTTTAACCAAATCACGTGAAATAAGAATTAGAATTAGAACTAATTAACTACCTCGATTTATCTGAAAATCTCAATATTTTTATAAAACTGACCTTTTTTAAACTCTCTCTCTTTCTTTTTGAATACATTAAATAGAGGTACTTTTTAGAAATATATAATAAATACTACTTAATATATTGTAAAAGATCTTATATTCAAGACCTGGACAAAATGCCCTATATATAAGACCAGAGGGAGTATTTTAGAACAATAATCTTGCTTGTTGGTATTTGTAGTTTCGTTTAATAATAATAAGATGAATATAATAAATATTATATCTGAACTTTTTTTACAAATAAAAAATGTATTTTTACTGTAATCAGATAAAAAATTAATATTTATGTCTTTGTTTGATTAAATTATTTGTCTTAAAAAAATCAAATAAAAGAAGCTTTAAGAAAATTTAAAATTTCATATAAATAAATATATATGTATGTATATTTGTGTATAATACACAGTTGTTCAAACAAATTATATGTCCTAAAATTCACCAAAAAAAAACTATATACCCTACAATTCCTAAGATTTGATGGTGGATCTTTTATATTTATCTCTACTACTACTACTACTATTATTATGAAAATTGTTATTTCTCTTATGATAAATTTTTCATTTGGTACTTTTTTTCATTTTCTATTCAAGATAAAAAAAATTAACAATCCACTTTTCTTTAACATAAACAAAGTATAAATTTAATTAATCAAGGTTAGTTAAAAATGACTGCACAATAAGGTAACAAATAAATGTTATATTTTATTTCTTTCTATATATAAAGGATTCCAAATTTGAATAAAAAATTAACTACACAAATACTAAAATTACAATAACCATTTATTCTAATTTATTATTATCTATTGATTATTCTAATAAAATAAAAATTAAATAATCACTCAAAATATAAAAGATAAAAAATAAAAAATATAACTCAATATCTCTGTTTTTGGGTGGCTTAGAACTTAATATCTATTTATTTAATATAAAAAACATGGTATAAAAAATCAAACATGTCTCATCTTACATTCCTCTATCTTTACCATTATCTATATGTTTAACTTTGAATAAATATCTAGTCTTCAGAAAATTTGAACCCAACTTGAGCTTAAAATTGTAAAACTCATCCTTGCTACTTTTACTTTTTTGCATAGCAATTTTTAAAAATTCATAACTAATTCCTCAAAAATCATTTTAAAGTGGTTTAAGTCTCCAAAAATTCCTTTCTTTCTGGATTTCATGGAGAAAATAAGAAACTAGACTTTTATAATGTAAAACGATATAGTTTATTCCAAAAATTTTACTACTTAAATTTGTTCTAGTAAACTATTCATTTTCATAGCCTCAACTTTGATGTGTCATTCCTCGTAGCATACAGAGCCAAAATGTTCATTCTATATGTGAAAAGAAAGCTCTGTTTGTCTAGTTTCGAAATATATATGATTTTATAAGGTGATACTATTACTATTGAATAGAGGATTTATTCAAATCACTAGTGTACTAAATTACTTCTAAATTGCACCTTTTTGTAAAAATATTCATTTCAATCATTGTATAAATTCATCTTACATCCAAAATATACCAAATGAACAATAACATATAAAGATAATTGAAAATATGGCCCACATAATTTTTGGGCAACAGTATGAATTTATACGCATCCTTGAAATAATCGGCAATTACATTAAGCAGAAACTATTTAACAATGAAATATTTACAATAAAATAGTTTCTAAACCAGTTCTTGCTTCTTTATTCCTCTTAGTTCACATTCTTGTCCTTCAAAAGCTTGTTCCTAACATTTTGGAATTTAGGAGGGGTGAGATTGGATATCTCAATAACAACTTATCGCATACAATCATGTTATGACATCAATTTTGAAACCCTAACATTCTAAGCGTTGGCATAAATTCATCATTTAAAATAGGATATCCAGATAAAACATCAATCATTCATATATTATTCAACGTGGCAACCATTCAAAACATATGCAATAACATAAAGGTTGTATAAGTCACTATCTCAAAACTTTAACTGCCTTCACCTTGTATATTATCATCATAAAATCAAGCCAATCATTCATCTAGCAAAGCTTGATCTTAATATAAACATCGTCACCCCTTTCCTATTGTGAGCCTAATGGATCTATACCATAACTTTAATAAAATCCATTTCCTTTGGCCATATCATGCCTTAACCTTCTTAACCAATCTACCATTTATTGCATCATCTTCATGACATTAAATTTGGACCAATTTATGACATCATCCAAACTAGTTATAACATCATAATTGCACCACTCATTTTCCTCTTTTACCCTTCCATTTTCGGCCTAGACCTAGAGAGAGACACAATTTTCTTCCTAAATTACCCTTTAAGGCGTGACATATAGGAATCTAGAGAGAAAAATTTTCCTTTTGATCAAAATGCCTTTACATTATCTATATGCATATTTTTTTTCTGATTTCATATTCCTCAAATACTTGCATTTTGGCATCTTAATATTTTCCCATCTTAATTTCGAAATTATCCTTTAATTTCCATAAAAATTCTGAAATTAATTACATTCAAGGATCAAGTTTATACTTTATTCCAATCAAGGTCCAAACATATTTCCTTCCAAAAACTTTAGATAAACTTAATTTTAGTCAGGGACCAATTACTTCTTTCCCCTATATAGTTACATCCCTATGCATTCTACATAATAATCCCTTATTATTCTATGCATAAAAATTCAGGATGTTACAGAATTAGACCGCCCAGTTTGACCAATTGATTCAGGAATTGGTGCCTAATTCAGTTCAGAAAAGTGAAAAAACTGGTTAAGATCAAAATCAATGTGAACCGATTATGAATCAGCAAAAACATGTCATAAACCGATTTGAATCAGTTAAATTATTTTTATTTTTATTTTTATTTTAAAGATGAAAGACCATTATTTTTAGTAGCATCATTTTGTGTATAAATTTATTTTCTATCATTATTATAATGTTATATAAATATTATTATGATACAAAACTATTAATAATAATAAACTTACTTAACAAATAATCACTACTAGAAAAAAGCAATTTAGCAAGGGATTTATTTTTCCCTTACTAAATTGAAAATAGCGAGGGATAGAATCTCTTGCTAATTTGGTTATTATAAATCGCGTTACTAAATTTAGCGAAACATGAGTTGATTCCCTCGCTAAATTAGCAAGGGAATTAGCGAGGAATTTAATTCCTTTCTAAATTTAGCAAGGACCTCATTTCTCGCTATTTTCTTCACTAAACTACAAAAAATTCAACACTGCCACATCATTGTCATGTCACTACTAAGACCACGCCACGTCACATCATTGTCATGTCACCCGCCACCTATGCCACATCACTGCCACACCACCGCCACATCACCCCACCACCCATACTGCATCACCATAATGGCGACACATCACTACTATGTCATATGATGATTTTAAATATCCATTTACTTAAATTTGAATCCATCACCTCCTACTTTTAGTGCCTTTATATTTAGACTTTTACCAGTTGAACTAGAATATATTTGTAATCTTTATATGAAATATTAAATATATATTATTTATCTACACACTAATACGCATATATATTTATAAATTAATATATTTTTAAAAAATAAAAATATATTATAATTTCAATTATTAATATCGTAAAATATTTTATATTTTGAATTTTGTAATAAATGAATTTTTAATTTCATTTTTTTCCAACAAGTTATAAAAATTAATCTAACTATTTTTATTAATTTAAAATAATCAACTAATAGAAATAATTTTATAACTTAATTGTTAAAAAAAATTTAATTCATTAAAATTAATTTTAAAAAATTTAGTGAGGAACAAATCCCTCGCTAGATTCCTCTTTATTCATAATGATTTAGTAAGGAATAAAAAATTCCTCACTAATTCCTTACTAATTTAGCTAGGACAAGGATATTCCTCATTAATTCTCTCGCTAGATATAATAACAGCTACGAACTTACAATTCATTACTAATTCTCTCGCTATTTAGATCATTTAATGAGGGATGAGTTATCGCTCGCTAAATTTAATTTTTCTAGTAGTGAATATAATACTCCCTCCGATTGTATTTATAAAGGAACATTTCTTCTTTTTAGTGGTCCTAAATATATGAGGAAAAAAGAAGTTAATGGTGGATTAAATTTTTCTTTTCCCAAAAGTTACCTTCATTAATTATGTGAGAGAGAGATTAAATATATTAATGATTTAATTAGTATTAAATTGAATAGGCGTAGTTTTGGAAGAAACTTAAAATATGAGATAACTTAATTAGCTTTAACTAACTAAAATTACTTTTCTTAATAACCATAAAGTAAATTTTTTCCTTTATAAATGGGATCGGAGGGAGTAATAGATAATTAGTTGATTATTTTGTATTTAAAATGTAATCATAGATGAATAATAACTTATTTAAAATTTTAATATTAAGTTATAAAACTTATTAATAACAGTTTTTTATTTTTTATATAATATATAACATATAAAATTTAAAATATATTAATTTTATTAATACTTGTTTAATTACAGTAGAATCTCAATTGAACCATTGAATCTTGAATAAGTATCTCAATTGATTCAGTGACCAGTCTAATTTTTGGTACTTTGATAAAAAAAACACAAATAAAAATATGGCAAAAGTGAACTTTTGGTCCTTTAATTTTGAGACATATTTCATTTTAGTCCTTTAAATTTACTTCCTCCAATCAATATTATAAGGTATTTTGTATCAATTGCACGCATATTAAGAAAATCATTTTTTACCTGAAATTAATACAAAAAGTACTAACATTTTCTATTTTATCCTTATTAAATATTTCATTCTATTATCATTGTAGAGTTATAAATAAAGAATAAGAAATCATTAAAGATATGGGTAACATGGGAAAAAATATTCAATACCCTATATTTTGGACTAAAAACTTATTATACAAAATATTTTATAATATGGATTGGAGGTAATAAGTTTTATCATGATCCTTTAACTTTAAAAATAAAGCCAAAAGTTCCTAAATTTTAACACCATTAAATATTTAATGGAAAATGATGAATTGACATTTTAAAAACTACCTTATTAGTATTAGCATGTAGTCATTAATGTTATAATTATAATTGAAATATTTTTTAAAATAAATATTGCAAACGTAAATATAAAACCATAACCACCATGCATTTCTTTCATGGTTATGGATAAAAAGATGAAGATTTGTTTGATTGGTTAAAGTATTTTTCATGAGTGTTTCTAATTTAATTTATAAATTATCATTGAACAAGAGAAAGATTAAATGACTTTTTTATAAAAAAATATTTTTAAAATTTTAAAATAAATAATTGAAACTTTAAAAATAAAACTCATAAAATAAGATTTATTTTTAAAATTGTTATTATTTATTTTAGGACTTTAAAATATTTTAAGTACAAGTTAAAGGATTATAAGCCAAATCATAATTTTTTTTAAATATTTAATGGTATTAAGAATTAGGAAATTTTTTTTATAGTTTAATAGTTGAAAGATTATAATGAAATCTTTTAAAATTAAAGGATGAAAATGAAATCTAACCCAAAATGAAATGACTAAATGAGCATCTTTTTTTCCTAAAACTGTAATACATGACCCACATGATTCTCTCTTAGCTCACCCCTCTCATCTTCCCCAAGTATCAGCTTCTCCCTTCTTTCCTAAAATCGTTCCTCATCTCTTTCATGGTGGCTTCATCTCTGCTCAAATATCACCATGGCTTCCTCTTCTCTCTCTGCTTAATGATATATAGTCTGTTTGGATTGCACTTATAAGTGCTTATGAGGTCTCATAAGTGCTTATATGATACAATTGTCAAATAGAAGTAGCTTTTCAATAGGTACTTATGTCTTAAATAAGTACTTATGAAATAAGCTGATTTTTTTAGCTTATGATAATCATTTATCCTCTCATAATCACTTATTTCATTTTTCCTTCTCATTATCCATCCAATAATCACTTAAATCCCCAATATCCAAATACATTTCTTTCTCAAAATCACTTATGGGATAAAACTATCCAAACACAAATCACTTTTGACATAATTACTTATTCTCATAATCACTTATTCTCATAATTACTTATGAATAATCACTTATTCTCATAATCACTTATACATAATCTAATCCAAACACACCCATACTCATTTGTAGAGCACAATTAAATGAGGGGCATAATTGAAATTTTTTTTTAAAATGTATCGGACATATGGTAGCTTTTTTCTGATAATTTGGATCAATATGCCTCCTTTTAAAACATTTTTATACATGAGACCGAAGTGAGTACGTAATACATATAGAAGGAGACTTATTTCTTATATTTTTCCCGTGCTGATAAGTTTATATCATTGTCATTGTTAGACAAGACAACCACACATAAGAGACAAGTGAATTAGATGCTTACAAAACTTTCTATTATTTAAAATATTCTTCTACAATGGCACCATAGACCATAGACCTAGCGCTTTTGCTGAAGTAATTACGTTAAATTAAGAGTGATAACTAATAGGAACAACCCATAGACCATTTTTCCTTCTTACAATGGCACCAAAGCACTCAGTCATATCCAAATCTTCATGCTTCATCTCATTTGATAGTTTCCAATCAAAATGGTAAAGCAAACTGGCAAGAACAAGTTCAATAACAACGAAAGCAAATGTGATTCCGGGACATATTCTCCTCCCCGCACCAAATGGAATATACTCAAAATTTGTTCCTTTATAATCCATTGAGCTATTAAGGAATCTCTCCGGTTGGAATTTCTCAGGTTCTTTCCAATACTTGGGATTTCTTCCGATGGCCCAAACATTAATCATGACTGTAGTCTTCTGAGGTATCATATAACCATTGATTTCACAGCTCCTACTATTTTCTCTTGGAACTAGCAGAGGCAAAAGTGGATGTAGCCTGAAGGTTTCTTTGAGAACTGCTCTTATATATTTCAAATGATCAAGTTTTGATTCTTCAACATATCCTCTGTCTCCACACACCCTCCTCACCTCATCTTGTGCCTCTTTCATTTTCTCTGGATTTTTGAGCAATTCTGACATTGCCCATTCTACAGTTACTGCTGTTGTTTCAGTCCCACCAACAAACATGTCCTGATGAAATGAGCATACGAGCCACATTAATCTTTGATCTTAATTGATAACAAATATCGAGTTGCAACTAGAATAATAGCGCCTTGTGACATTCAAGAGAAATTTAAGGCATAATTATATGATTAAAGAAACATAATATACTAACCAGGATAACAGCTTTGATGTGGTCAAGACTTAAGGGAATTTCTAGGTTATTCTCCTTTTGAATTCTGAGAAGAACATCAATTAGATCTTCCACCTCTGCCTCACTCTTTGTATGGCTTCCCTTCTTTTCTATGTGCTCATTGATGATATTTTCATGCATCGTATCAATCGCTTTGGCCACCTTCTTGATCTTCGATTCCATCCCAGTGATCACACGAAGGATACTGAGCGAAGGATAGAGATTAGAAATTGATAGACCAATCCCCAGCTGTATCCCGTACGCCAAACTTGATAGGATTTCTTCTACGTTCTTTGTCCTTTTACCAAAAGCTGCACGTGCAACTATCGCATTTGTGAGTGGTAAAATTTTCTTCCCAAGATCCATGACAGATCCTTCGTGTTCGTCAGATATATTCTTGACCAATGTTGATACCTCCTCTTCTCTTATCAATCTAAATGATTGGACCCTCTTAGCAGACAAAAGTTCTAACATACAAATCTTTCGAAGCTGCCTCCAATGGTTTCCATAAGGCGAAAAGGCTATGTCTGTGCAATTGTAAGCAAAGACCTCGCCGGGAAGAATTCTGGGTCTATTGGCAAAGATTTGATCATGTGTATTCATGATCTCTTTGGCTATTTCAGGAGAAGAGATTACCACATTGGATGTCTCTCCAAGTTGAAGGTGGATTATGGGCCCATACTTGTTTGCAAGGTCTCTCAGAGAGTGATGAGGTAGCGACCCTGCAAATTGATGAAGGTTTCCTATGAGAGGTAGTTTCCATGGCCCTGGGGGTAGGGTTTTGGTGGGTTTGTTAGAAGTTGATAGCTTGTATATCATGAGGAGGAGGAAGCAAAAGAAGATGAAGAGGATGGAGCATGAGATCTGAATCTCCATGATGCATGTGAATCTCATTGGAGAGTAGTATGGGGAAGAGACGAAGTGGTGTGGTTTTATAGTGAATTTGCGTCATTGAAGCTTCATTAGAGTTTGATGTTTGCTGCTGCGTCATTTAAAAATTTATTATGATGTTTGCTGCTGCGTCATTTAAAAATTTATTATTAAAAATATTTGCTTTAGGGGATGACTTAAAAAGTCAATGTTTTAAAAATCAGAGTAGAAGTTGAACTGAAAATGCCATTCGATTATAGTTTTTATAGTTCAACCGATTAAACCCACAGTCGAATCGGTGAGGTAATAATTAAATAAAAATAATATTATATATAATAATATATGTATAAGAATAAAACATGAAATTATTAAAAAACTAGACTTAAGTAATTCAAATTCATAACAAGTTAAGAAACTCACATAATAATAATAATAATAATAATAATAATAATAATAATAATAATAATAATAATACATATTAAATCATTGAAAGTAATATTAAAATATTTTAATATGATAACACTATATGACTATTATATTATAAAATAACTATACTCCCTCCATCCTTAATTTTAAGAAACAAATAACTACTTTAACAGTATAAAAAAAACTTTGGTAATTAAATTAATTAATTATGCTACAATTTCAATTTTCTTTCTAGAATTACCCATATTAAAAGTCTAGAGTGTGACTAATTAATTACTGGTAATTGTCAACACAGCCTTAATTATTTAAGGGTATAAAAGGAAAATAATATTAATTAATCCACAAATTTTATCCATATCTCTTATATTTTAAGATAAATAAAAAGTCTCAAAATTTTCTTATAATTAAGGACAAAGGAAGTATAATACAATGAAAATTTTCATTTTTATAATTAGTAATTTTAAAATAGAAAGGGAAATATTATTTTTACTCTTTAATAATTTTTATAATTAATAATTTTGGTAAAGAAATTTAATTTAAGTTAAATTTTACACAATTTTAAAAACCATCAAGTTCTCTAAAAACTGCTTCGGTTCCTGACTCAATTCTGGTTCCCTGCGCAAAAGCTGGTTTAAAACAGTACAGCCCCTAAAACGGTCTAAAACTAAAAAATAAGTCGTTCTTCTCTCTGGGTGACGGTCCGACCGATATGATTGTCCAATCCGGTCCAGTTCTCAAAACAATGCTTAAAGTGTATGTATAAATTAGATTTTACATAGTTAATCATAAGTAGGATTGATTTTTTATTAGAATTGATTTGGTCAAAAATGATCTATATTTGAATGATTTTAAACAAAATGAAATATATTTGAATGATTTCAATCAAAAGTACCTTTTGATGGATATTCACTAAAAATGTTTAAAATGTCCTTATTTCTTAAATAATGATTTTTATTTTTAACAATTTCATTAATAATTTTTAATTAAAATTTTAATGGAATTTAAGTTCTCATTAAATGCTTTTAATGGATAAAAATTGAAAATCATAATTGGTAATTGAGAATCGAAAGCGACAACTTTTCAGTTATTTGTATAATTAATTTTGAAGGGAGAATTGATTATCAAGAATCAATTCTTGTTTGGCAAAATACAATGATAATTGAGATTTTGGGATGAAAAAAATCGATTATGGCCTCTCAAAAGCTAGCCTTAATTATACATACTTTAATATATTATGAAAAGTATGATATGGTAGTGATCCATATTACTTTCTCCCACCATTTCAAAATATAAATCTATTTTAAAAGAAAATTTTTGTTTCATTTTACATGTTCATTTAAAGTTCAAGACAATATTCATTAATTTTATTTTATTAGTATATCCTTATTTTACATGATATTTTGGAAGTTCAATACATTATTTAAAAGTTCAACGCTACATATATTAAGAATACATTTGAAAATGTAAAAGAAATACAATATATTAAGTATAGTAATTTTTAATCTATATAACAATTTGTGACTTAATTACAATATTCTTTTATTTAGAGCCGGGAAAATGGATTTCAACCCGCGGGTTGTCCCGTTTTGGCCCGCTTTATGGTGGTACTGGGCTGAAAAAAACAAAGCCCATATTGAGGCGGTCTTTTTCCAGCCTGGATCGCTTAACTCGCGGGTTAAGCCGGCTAACCCGCCAAACCCGCGGGTTAGCCCGTTTAGCCCACCCATTTTTTTTTTATTTTTTTCTTCAAATTATCTCTTTTTTCTTTATATATATTTTATTTCATATTGAAACTTAAAATTAGAATTGTCTTATACTTAGAGTTGAAATTTCCCCATATTTCATATTTAATGTTATTGGATTATAATACTTACATAAATAATGATTAATATGTGTTAATGTATTTTGATAAATTGATGGTTTATATAGTTTTTATTTCTAATTTAATTTGGACTAAACTTATATACTTTTTCTTATATACTTTTCATGCTATTCACCAATTAAAATTTAACATGTAGACCTTTCAAATTTTTTTAAGTTTAAGAAGTTGAAAATTTTAATATATAATAAATGATTAAATCTACAATATATTAAAAAATAATCTACATATTAATCTTTAATTAGAAAACAACACTTAAAGCACATAAGAAAAAACATATAAGTATTTTCTATTTAATTATGAATCAATCATGTTATTTTTTTATTATTCATATTAGTGATTTAGGTTATTATTCAAATATAAAAAAATTGAAAAAAAATATACATATATATATATATAATATTTGGCGGATTGGCGGTCCTAGATTGGGTAAATCCTCCCCCAGCCCGTTTTCTGGTAGCCCACCACGGGCTAACCCGTTTTAAGATGACCTGACCCATTTCCCAACTCGACTTTTATTTGAGTATATTGTTAGTCAGATGGAAAAGTCCACAAGTCCAAGTCTAATTTTTTTTTACCAGTCACAAGTCTCAGTCTTTTTGTTCGCTCTGGGAATAATAACAAGTTTAAGTCTAGGTGGAAGTTGTGTTATTGTGGAATTTGTGAATCATGAGGTTGGGTCAAGTCCATGGAAACCGTCCCAAAAATCTTGCCCAACTTTACCGCTTTGACCTCCATGCTTGAAATGCTTTTTTCTTACTCGAACCAAGAAAATACTCCCCTCCCCCGTCTCAAACAAGGCCGTGGGGCCTTGTAAACAATTGAGTACCTGTAAGACTCCAAATAATACATTACTTATAGATGGAATGAATTAACTATATTATCTATTAAAAGTGTAATTTAAAATTATTTAATTACAAAACTTAAGTATTAAAAAAATAATATGAAAATTGATCATTTACTATACATAACCCCTTCCAATTATCTTGTCTTAGGTCCAGGTTTTCCTTAACATCACCCGTCTCAAAATAAGTTATTAAGAAAAGAATTTTTGTAATTCAAAATATTAAGTTATATTTGAATTATTAAAAAAATTTCCTAAATACTCCTTAATTACCAAGTATGCTGAATAAAAATAATACAATTTATGATTTAAAAAATATAACATTTAATTATAGGTAAATTTAAAATAAATTTAATAAGTTTAATAATTTTTTAATATATATAAAATAGTTAAAAGTGATTTATATTTAAAGTTAGAGGAGTATTCCCATATTATTATCTTGGTCATGTCTTTCTTGCACTCATAGAAAGCCTTTCGCTTCCATTGGAAAAAAAAAAAAAGAAAGAAAGAAAGAAAGAAAGAAAGCCCATGTCTCTCCTCATTGGAATTTGTGTTCCTATAGAATTTAAATTAGATTTTCAATTCTGCCGTGTGTATTTTGGGTCTAATTCGGTAGCTGAAAATGTAATTGCTCCCACTTTGATTCTTTATACTTGACTATAATTTCACTTTATTTCTGTTAATTACGACCATTCATTATTCTCTTCAGAATTCTGCAAAAAAAAATAATATGAACATTAAGTAATAGTAATATAAGAAGAGTTGAGGAAATGATACAGATATTTCGTAATATTATTATTTTCCAATAAATTCGTGACATGAAGTTGACTGACCATAGTCTTTACCTTACTCCTATCGGGCAAGTAGACATTGTTTTTTGTTTGGTGAAAAGAGATGGGCCTAGCCCAAATTCAATCACCTACAAACACGGTGCGTTAAAAAAACCCAGTACAATCTTCCCACCAAAAAAAGCACCCAGTACTATCATTCATCAAGCACAAAATCCCTCACACAAAGGACAAGTAGACATTTCCCACCAAAAAAAAAACGGACAAGTAGACATTTGAATCTATAAATCCATGGAAATGGATCTCGAAGTTAATTACCAATTACGATTTTTTTTAATATAGGCTCAATTAGGATTTTTTTTAATATAGGCTCATAGGAAATTGAGTGGGAAAAAAAAATTTCTAATTGAATTTTTAGAATTGGACAAAATCACCTAACATAGGTGACAATCCAAATAAGAAAGATTTTAAATAAATCTTTCTTAGCAATCATGATAAACTTTTTTTTATTTTTTTGATATACTTTTTTAGATCAATAATCTTGTTTATTGTTTATAGTTCCTTCAATGATAATAATAAGATGAATGTAATAAATATTATATATCTTAACTTTTGTTATAAAAGAAATACATACTTGCTGTAATCAAATTAAAGACTAATATTTTTGTCTTGTTTAATCAAATTATTTGTTTAATAAAAAATAAAAATCAAATAAAATAAGTTGTAAATTATGACAACTTTGAGTCTAATGACTCAACTGTCTCATATAATAGAACTTAAAAAAATGACATTTTTCACCCAAAAAAAATGACTTGATATGAGAAAATGCATTTCTGATGAGAATTAAATTGAGATATTTTCTCGAAAATATGAAAGTAGGAAGTTATTTTTAAAATGGTACATGAATTTGATCTAATTCCAAAAGCCCTATGGTAAATAAGTTTTTTGTTGGAAAGATGAAAATGCCCTTGTAAATAAGATGCCATCATTTGTAATTGATTGTATTGATTTATAATTGACTCTTGTAAATTTATAACTGACACTCATAAATTGATTATATCGAGTCTAATCTAGGAACTTGCTATGTGGTCTGGTCTAACTGGATTGGTAGGCCAAATCAAGTCAGATTGGTCTAGCTTAGGCTGAGTTCTAGACTTCTTGTACTTTTTTTTTAAAGAAAAGCCTATATTTTTTGTTCCTTTTGCCTATATGACCCAAATAAGAAATGAGCTATATGAACCTTTTTTTTTTAGGTCAATAATGCTCTTTGGTCCATCATTCATTCATCCTCGATTCCTCATCAGTATATTAACATATATCAAGAAAGAGTTATAATATGCAGAATTTTTTTTTTGAATGAGACGGAAAATATCATCAAACGAAAGCCAACTGTACAAGAGGAAGTATTAACACATAATGGTGGCTTTGATACATGCTCAATGAGACATCTAGAAGGGTGTTAATTGAGTCATGATTGAATATAGTGCTTAAGAAAATAAAGAGGAAGTATAAACACAAAAGGTGAATCATGCATTGCGCTTTATTGCTAAATTGATATGCCTTTATATAGGCTTACAAGCAAAAATTAAAAATTCAGAAAATTAATCTCAGCAAATAACAAATTTACCTTCCACTATCAACACTACCCATACTCCCGAAAAGTAAGGAACAAACAACCTAGAGCAAAGATTGGTCTAATAATTTTGAATTGGCCTTTAACATAACACAAATATAGAGTAGAGGAGTAGAGCACACATATATAGAGCAGAGCATGACAAACAAACATATTTAGAAGGGTAACCAAGAATCAACCTTAATTACATATACAGATCAAAGATTTATTCAAAGATTGCAACCTAGAATCACTACTATACTGGTTAATAGCATGCTCAGGAGCATCTTTTCCCAACAAATTTCCTAAACAAAATAGAGAAACAAAAGTTGCAGAGATGCAGAAAAAGAAAAACTAAATTTATAAATTGGATCTTCATCTCCTTAATTACTCACTCAGATCTAACAAGAGATGAAAAGAAGGGAGAATAGAGAGAGGACAAAGACGAAGGAAAATGACAAAGAAGGACGTACTCAGTAGAACGAAATCTGGAAATAAGATCTTCATCTTTGCCATTGAAGAAGGACAAACTCAACAACAACGGCTAGAGGAGCCTCAAACAATGGCGAGAAAGAGATGGAGAAGGAAACACCTATCAATGGAGAAACAAGTAGAGTAGAGGAAGGACAAGCGAGTAGTGGCAGCCCTTACAACATTGACAGCGAACAATGAAGTTCATGATGGCGATGGAGAACTCAAAGATTAGAGGATGGATGCAAGATAGAGGAGAAGAGAGGAAGTTAATGCAAAGTTGAAGGAAAGGGGTCCTGGATTTACTTTGCTTTTGTTTCCCCCAGTGGCTTAAAAGTGACATCATCTAAAATATATATAATATATAATTAAAATAGACCCCAGGTCAAGCCAAGCCATTCGATCTGAAAGGGCAACCCGTAGCTCAATCTAACCTAGTCTACTAGCCCAACCTGAACATCGGATTTTTGTCCTGGGTTGAGAAGATCGAGTTTGTCCCAAACCAAGTTGCTCCAAGTTAAACCAACCAATTGGCTGGGTTCAGGTTTTTCTCCCCACCCCTATAAAAGACATGAATTAGATGTTTACAAAACTCCCAGTTACTTAGAATATTTTTCAAAAAAGTACTTGTAATTAATATTACTTTAAATGAAGGATAATGAATGAAGATTACTCTGAATAGTTATACTGCTTCTGCTCTTACCTATGCCTACATCCGATTCTTAACCTTCCATTTGAAATTTCTTTACCAATTTTACAGGTTCTAACTATAAATTTGTAAGCCTTTATTGCATTGAAACTATTTTCTCACTCTAAAATAGTGCCCCCCTCACTTACAAAAATGTGTATCACTATAGGCAACATTAAGAGGAATGGCGGTTTTTATGTTGGGCATTTACTTTATAATTATTAATCCAAAACAATAATTTTCCATTTTATTAACTTCATCTTTTAGAATATAGATCTAGTGCTTTCGCTGGAGTAATTACATTAAGTGTAATATTTAATAGAATAGCCCATAGACCTTTTCCCTTCTTACAGTGCCACCAAAGCACTAAGTTGTGTCCAAATCTTCAGGCTTCATCTCATTTGGAAGTTTCCAATCAAAATGGTAAAGCAAACTGGCGAGAACAAGTTCAATAACAACCGAAGCAAATGTAATTCTAGGGCATATTCTCCTCCCAACACCAAATGGAATATACTCAAAAATTGTTCCTTTGTAATCAATTGAGCTATTAAGAAATCTCTCAGGTTGGAATTTCTCAGGTTGGACTGTAACCAAATGGAGTATATATACAACCCGCATTAATCTTTTATGCTAATTGATGACAAATAACAAGATGCTTATATATATATATATATATATGTATGATTAAAGAAACTTCGACTAACCAGAATAACAGCTTTGATGTTGTCGAGAGTTAAGGGAACTTCTAGGTTATTCTCCTTTTGAATTCTTAAAAGAACATCAACTAGATCCTACTCCTCTGCCTCAATGTTTGTATGGCTTCCCTTCTTTTCTTTATGGTCGTTGATGATATTTTCGTGCATTGTATCAGTCACTTTGGCCACTTTCTTAACTTTAGCATCCGTCCCAATGATCACACGAATGATTTTGGGCAAAGGAAAGACCACTCCCCAATTGAACCCCGTACGCCAAACTTGATAGGATTTCTTCTACGTTCTTTGTCCTTTTACCAAAAGTTGCACGTGTAACTATATATCGAATTCCTGAGTGGGAAAATTTTCTTCCCAACATCCATGACGGAACCTTCGTGTTCTTCATATATGTTGTTTACAAGTGCTAATACCACTATAAAAAAATAGACTTTCAGTGACGACTTTCGGTGGTGACAAAAAAAAGTTACCGCTGAAAGTACATTTTTAGCGGTAACTGAAGTCGTTGCTGAAAGTTAGTCTTTCGGTAGCGACTAAAAAAGGTTATCACTGAAGGTATATTTTTTGCGGCAATTGAAAAAGTCATCGCTGAAAGTTTATCTTTCAGCGGCGACTGAAAAAAACCGTCGCTGAAAATAACTTTTTGGTGGCGACTGAAAGAGGCATCGCTGAAAGTCCATTTTTCAGCAATAGCAAAAAAAGGCGTCACTGAAAATAGCCTTCAGCGATGACTTTCATTGTCGCCGCCAAAAGACGGACTTTCAGCGGCAATTTTTCCTTAGCACTGCCAAAAGTTATACTTTCAGCAATGATTGTTTTTAGTTGTCGTCGAAAGTGACTTTCGGTGGCGACTTTTTAATGTCGCCGCTAAAGTTAATTTTGTGAATTTTTGCTATTTTCATTTTAAAAATTAATAAATAACATATTAAAATCATAATTGTGTTCTATTTATACATTTTTATCATAAGTAATTAGATAGTTAATATATATTTTATATTACAAATATTATCTAGTATCTTTATTTAAAGATAAAATATTTTACTATTTTTTCATGTAAAATATTCTGAACATTTTGAAACGTTTTATCTCTACCAGAGATTAAAGACTTGAAATGTTAAATATTGAATTCAATCTATATTTATTTTTACTTTTTCTTATCCTAATTAATGAAATATATTATTCTTATTAGGATAATTTTTTTTAATTCATAAAGGGATTGATAACTCCAAAAAAAAAATTAGGAAGACAAACTAATCCCTAATTATCTCATGTGATCAACCCTATATTTGGAGGAATTCTTATTAGGTTAATTTAATTTCTAATATTTTTAACATATAAATTAATATTAATGTTATTTATTACCAATAATAATTTTGATGAAGTAATAATGTACTAAGGCAATTATCAATAGTTAGTCCAAGAGAATAATCTGTCATACTATAATTGAGACTCTCAGCCCAAACTCCTATAGGTGTTGATAGTGTAGATATTTTCTCATAATGTAAAAGTCTAATAAGGTAATGTCACATAGAGAAAGAAGGATTATGTGTTGTTTATATATTTTCCTAAAAAATAAGTAATAATAATATTTAAAAAATAAATATTAGCTAATTCTCTCTTTCTCATCCTCTCACTCTTTTTAATCATTTTTTATTATCTGAATTATAATATATTGCATTTATTGCATTTTTTAAATCATATGACAATCAAAATTATAATATTTATTTTAATGATTTTTTAACAATTTTCTATTACATTATATTATATATATATATTAAGCATATATATATATAATATAACTTATTAAATAATATAAAATATGATATGACATAACATAAAATAAAAAAATATAATATAAATATTCATATAAATATATATATATAAATAAAATATTTAACGATATTAATAATTAAAAATAAAATATATGTGTATTTTTTAATAAATATTGATTTATAAATATATATGTGTGTATTAGTGTGTAGATAAACAATATATATTTAATATCTCATATAAAGACTGTAAGTGTATTTCAATTCAATTGGCAAGAGAGTAAACACAAAGGTATTGCAAACGAGAGGTCATGGGTTCGAACCTAGGTGAAGGCACATTTGAAACAAATATATGACGTGGTGGTGGTGATGTGAGTGGTGACGTGGTTGTCGTCCGACGGTGGTGACGTGGCAGTCATCCGGTGGCGGTGGTCCGATGGCAGTGGTGACGTGGCAAGGTCAAGTGGCTGACATGGTGATGGCATGGCCAAACGACTTTCAGCGGCAACTAAATGTCACCGCTAAATGACGCTTTCAGCGGTGACTAAATGTTGTCGCCAAATGATAAATTTTCAGTGCCAACAATTTATATTTTCAGCAACAACTTTTTTCACCACTAAATGTCTACTTTTGGCGGTGACGTTTTTATTGTCGCTAAACTTTCGGCAACAAGGTTTGTGGCGGCGACATGGTGGCGACAAAAATGTCGCCGCTGAAAACTTTTGGCAGCGACATTCCTTCTTTTAGCAGCGACTTTTATCCCCGCCGAAAGTCAAATTTTTTGTAGTGTATACCTCCTCTACCCTTATCATTCTAAATGATTGGACCCTCTTTGCAGACAAAAGCTCCAACATACAAATCTTTAGAAGCACCTCTAATGGTTTCCATATGGCAAGAAGGATATGTCTATCCAATTGTAAGCTATACCTGGCCGACTAGAATTCTGGGTCTATTGGTGAAGATTTGATCAGGTGTATTCATGATCTCTTTGGCTAGGTCAAGCGAAGAGATTACCACATTGGATGTGTCTCCGAGTTGAAGGTATATTATGGGTCCATACTTGTTTGCAATGTCTCTCAGAGAGCGATGAGGTAGTGACCCTACAAGTTGGTGAAGGTTGCCTATGAGAGGTAGTTTACATGGCCTTGGGGGTAACGTTTTGGAGGGTTTGTTAGAAGTTGATAGTTTGTATATCACAAGGAGGAAGAAAAAGAAGGTGGAGAGTGGAGTATGGGATCTCAATCTCCATGATCTGAATCTCAAAGGAGGGTGGTGTAGGGAAGAAATATGGTTTTATAAGAGGGATACATTTTGGAAACTTTTATCAAATAAGTAATTAATTTTTTGGTAAGGAGGAAGCAAACTTATTAAGACTTTGTTTAGTCAGATTATTTGTAGTTTTGTATTAATATGGAAGCCTTATGTTATGATATTGTAAAATTGTTAGATGTTAAGTGATAATATAAAGTTAAAAGAAATTCAAAAATTGACAAAGTTAAAAAATCTCGTTCTTGTATTGTCGATTAAATTTAATTTAATTTAGTTTGAATTTTTAAATTTATCTAATAGCCTTTAGAGGTTTCATTAGGATTTAGTTTTCTATTTATAGACATTTATAATACCACTTTTCTTCAAATCAATTAATTTAGAATATTTTTTATGTGTGAATTCTTCGTATTCTTTTTAGAATACACTCAATTTATCAAGAAAGTATCTATTTTGATGGTGTCTCATATAATTAGAGTTCTTTGGAACATGTTCTAATTAGGTTCTAATTTGATCAATATGTTTGAGTCAAGGTTCTACGTTACTTTCCTCCGTACTTTTTAGGTTTCTAAGACAAGTTCCTCATGGGGTCCACATCACAAATGCTTTGTGACCAAGTAATGGTGAAAAAATAGAAAATGGCTTCTAACCTATAGGCTTCACTTAGAAGGAAATGGTTTCAGACATTGGGGCTTGGGACTGCTACCAACATAAAGTAGTTTTGTCAAATCATATAAGTCTAATTAGCAAAAGAAAACGAAGACAGAAAGAAAGAAAGTCAATTGGTTGCATATAGGCCAACGAAAACGTAAAAGGAATCCTTAAGCAAAAGCCGTTTGGTATGATACATCCCTTTTCAATAAAAGAAAAGCCCCGGAAAATGGGTTCTCATGGATTTTTGTATGTGTAGATGAAATATCTGGGTAAAAATAATAATTTGCCAAATAGGTCCTCAATTTAAACTGAAACAGAACTTTATGGAATAAATATTGTTCTTTTTCTCTTTTTATGTTTGGGGTATTTTTGTCTTCTTGTTCTTTGTTGTTTCCATTTCCTAATTTACCAAATAAACTATCAGAGATTTCTATTTCCATTATGAACCATACCAAACATAAGCATTTCCATTCCATCATATTCATTATTCATTTTCTTTTTCCATAAATTTCGATTCTATGTACTAAATGGGGCCTTAAGTTAAAATATAATTCAAACTTTATTATTTGGGATTCTGTCCTCAATATTACTCGATTAAGGTTCTCGCCTCAATTCCCTCCCATCCTCATAAATAATATAACTTACAAGATAAATGTGCATCTTTGTTGGAGAAATAGTTTAGAAAATAGATTATTTAAAGTTGAAAATCAAATGAGAAGGCGACAAATTAATCGTGACATTAATCCACTATGCTACATTACTTACAAAATCTATGTATAATTGTTTTTTTTTCCTTTTAAGTGAAAAGGAAATAGAAAATTCTCTGTGCACTTGAAGGGTGACAAACATAACTTATTTCCACAAGAAAAAAGAAAAAGAAAATGAAGCAATGTCAGAAAGAAGGTGATCATGTGCTGTATTTTTGGTTCCAAAAGTGGCTTCAAAGAAGCTCCCATTAATTAATTGTACACAAAGTGGCATCCATCGTAGCCTGCGAAGAAAGTAAAAGAGGAAAAAACCATTACTTCCGCCAAAACATAATAGTACTAAGAAGTTTTGTGTGTGTATAAACTTAATTATCCATGTATGTCTCAATTTTAATTTTGTGGACAAAAAATAGAGTATGAAAATTTTCAATATACCAATTGAATTCAAATTTGTGAGAAATAGAAGACTCACTGGGGTCCACGGAAACCAAGATGGCAGTCCCTCCAAAATCACAGGTACCACCAGCAGCCTTGGAATTTTGCCAGTAACTATTGAAGGCAAATGAAGCATGCGCGATGATAGTGCTGGGGTTAAAGCAAGGGCCATTGGGCTGAATCGGGTCACAATCTGCTCCTGTCTCACAAGCATAGTTCAAGGCTTCTTGCAGGATTGGGTCTGGTACCGATGGCTTAGCCACACACCATAAGGCTCCACTTGGGGCCATGTTGTAAGGAGGAGGAGGCACTGATGGTGGTGGATACACAACTGGGGGCTCAAACACTCCTGGGCTTGGAACAGTACCTCCACTAGGAGATGGAATTGTACTTGGTGGACTTGTGGCTGACCCAGGTGGGCCTGGAAGAATGATAGGAGGATTTTGTATCGGTTCAGGTGAGCCTGGGGTAGAACCTCCACTTGGTGACGGAACAATACTCGGTGGATTTGTTGTTGACCCAGGTGGGCTTGGTAAAATAAAAGGAGGATTTTGTATTGGTTCAGATGAGCCCGGCCCAGTACCTTCACTTGGGGACGGAATAGTACTTGGTGGACTTATTGTAGACCCAGGTGGACTTGGAAGAATGATAGGAGGATTTTGTATCGGTTCAGGTGAGCCTGGGTTAGAACCTCCACTTGGTGACGGAACAATACTTGGTGGGTTTGTTGTTGACGCAGGTGGGCCTGGTAAAATGATAGGAGGATTTTGTATTGGTTCAGGTGAGCCGGGTCCAGTACCTTCACTTGGGGACGGTACAGTACTTGGTGGATTCATTGTAGACCCAGGTGGACCTGGAAGAATGATAGGAGGATTTTGTACAGGTTCAGGTGAGCCTGGCCCACTGCCTTCACTTGGGGATGGAATAGTACTTGGTGGGCTTGTTGTAGACCCAGGTGGGTTTGGAATGCTTCCAGGTGGACCTGGGATAATGACGGGAGGATTTTGTAACGGTGAGCCTACAGAGTTACCCGGCGAGTTTGGAATACTTTGTGGTGTTGGTGTGGGCAGAGATCCAGAAGGGCCTGGAGGTGGCAATTGAAGGCCCGCTGGTGGGGGAGGATAACAAAACGGAGGGCTATTTTGTGGTAAGGGAATAGGAGCTAAAGATTCATAAGGAGGCAAAGGAGACGATGAATCAACACTCAGTGCATTTGAAAGTTCCAAAGAAGAATATAGATCAAAATGTTTGAAAGCCATTCTCAACTTCTTCGCATGCTTATGTGTCAGAATTCTCCCATGCTTTGTACCTTTGGACACCCTTATCGTTCTCTCTGCATCTGTAAATTGGGAAAAAGCAAAGAGACTCGTGGATTATACAACTCAATATTAAAGATTTTAATCAGTTTCATGTCAGTTTATTAGTATAAATGAAAGCAAGTAGGATAAACTTTGGTGTAATTCTGATATTAGACATACCACAATGAGTGATAGAAATAACTGCTAGAGTCAGATAGAGGAGAAGAAAGCCACTTCTCATCCTCAAGCAGCCTCTGCTTCTTTCAAATACTACTCACAGCTCACGCCAATGCTCTGTGCTGTGTTATACAAGATGCTTGCAATTAAAGCTTTGCTTTTTCAATACAGCATTGAAAGGCCAGAATGTAGTGCGTACAATGGTGAGGTTTTATAACAAATGCAGACTTGGAAGAGCCCTAGAGCTGCCCAGAATGAAGGAATGAAGAGTAGTTAGAGCCATGGAAGTTAAGTGATTCTTTGGTCGGTCATCCTTTGCTTCAGGAAGTGCCCATGAAGGGAATGATATGAAAGAAGAAAAAACAAAGGAACAGAAAAGGGCCTATTTATGGTAAGCAGTTCATTTTTAACATTGTCTATGTTAAGCTCTGTCCGTGTGGGTATATATGCTTGCTTAGAAAGTAAGGGTTTTTATGCCCCTTTTGTGTTTGCTTGCTTTCTACTCAAAGCTCTGTCTTTCTTTATCTGTGTGTTACTTTTCTTCCATGGAAGCCCCAGGACGAAGCACAGCCTGTGGTGGCGTGAGAAAGAGGGATTGAGGTGGTCAAGTTCTACGAGCAGCACAAGCATTAGATACTTGAAAGTTATGAAGTGGATTCCCGGTTTTTGTGCTTATAAATAAAATTACCAGAAGCCATGGTGGTTCCTGTGATTCTTGCACTAATTAAGATGCTTTAGGAAAAGTTTGCTTTTAGTTTAGGCTTCCATGTAATTACTCGACCTTGTCATTGTCTCAGATTAGTATTTAAGGTTCTTTGTTTTGAAAGGGAAGGGAGGAAGGAAAATGGGTTGATATTAGATTACTTCTTTTTATCTTTTTGATAAATCATCCATATTTCAAAGTCACATTGGGCTCTGAATCAATCTAAGTGGACTACAAAAGTGACAATTTTCCCAATAAATATTTAACATAATTGTATACTTAAGGTTTGACATAAGACTACTAATTTAGTTTGCTTCCAACAAAGATGCACACTCATTGGTAGTAATACTAAATTACTATCATAGCATTAAAAACAAAAATGATATTCAAAATTTTTCCATTAAAATAAAGATATTTGGAGGCTAATAACAAAGATGCTCAAGTACTTGGATTGTGGAGGCTTTTGAGTTAAAAACTGTGGGCTTTAGATTTTTCCATGGGGATGGATTGAACAATGGTTTTTGAGAATAATGTTGACTGATCAGTGAGAATGCAGAGATGCTATGACCAATGAACATGTATACTCTCTTTCTTTTATGTAAAAACAGCATACTATACTCCTACGTTGATGTCTTTCCTTTACATATATATTCCATTCTTAGGTCAGATGTTATGTTTGATGTAATAAAATATAATGGTACATATGAAAAGGACAAAAAATAATAAAAAAATGTGAATAGAAAATTAATCATTTAATTTATTCCTTATAATTTATATTAATTTTCAATTTGATCTCCATAATTAATTTCATTTTTTCATATCACTTCTTAATCTTTCTCATATTAGATAGTCCATAGCCTCATATTTATACTTAGTTTAGGAAGAATTTTGGCCAGAGATAGCTAGGAAAACACTCTCACCATTTTGCTGACATGGCTAGCAATGAATGATGTGGCAGACACGTAAGTTGACAACTAGACACTATTCATGTCCTTAACATTGCTCCATATTGCTTACTCAAAAATTTTGATATTAATTTTTTTTTTCCATTCTATTTCATTGCCAATACAATTTAAGGACTGAAAAATTAATCAGAGTGATTTTGTTGATGAAAAGTACTGATGAACCGATCGTGTTTTTAGGTAGAATTAGGGGGGAAAATAAAAGAAAAACAATAGATAAGTATTATATATCTCATTTTTCATACACTAATTAAAGAAGAAACATCATCTTATAATTATTTACCAAGCAATTCCTTTACCTTTAGGCTAAAGTAAACAAAAATTACCCATAGATATTGATTTCAAATTTTCAAAAAAGCACCTGTTTGTGACAGAGCAGATCAGTAAAATGAAAAAGCAAAAGCCGTTAAGCCCATTTGGCCAAAAGAGACATGGAAGCAGAGCCAAGGAGAAGAGAGAGATTGGCTCCAAGATGGAGCTTGACATTGTTCTGGAGTTTAGGGTTCCTGAAATCAGCAGCAAGAAGATCAACCAGAGCCATATAAATCAAGATCCCAGCTGATGCAGAATTGAAAATCCCTTCCACTATGAGAGAAGCCGGGCTGTTCTCGGAGTACACTTTTGAAATTCCCATTCCTATTCCAATCCCGATCGGTGTTGTCAGCGAGAAAAGTGTTGCCATTATCGCCGTGGCTCTTGACTTGAACTTTGCCTACCCACAAAAATTAAATGTTGTTTCTCAATGTTAGACACTAGAAGATCTTGAAAATTTACAATTCTTGCAAGCAATTAAGCACCCGTTTGATATATTATATAACACTTGTATGAGTTGATATAATTTTATTATTTGCCTTGCATATATATAATGTATTATATAAACTTTTTTTTTTTGCTTGATATAAACTTATAACTTCGAAGTTTTCATATATATCCTTCTTAACAATGTAGGAGAAAAAGCTTGTCACAAAAAGGAGTTGCTGTTTCTCAACTTTAGAAATTTGAAGCACTTAATTTTAAATTTTTCTTGTACATAGTGATGCAAAGCTATGAATCTAAAATCATTCACTAAATATCTCCAATTTTTAATAATTAATACAAGGAAAAATAACAGAAGCAGTTTACCCTTAACAAAAAGTTGGTAATTTTATTTTATTGAATAGAAGAGGATGTTGTCATGATGGCAACACATGCAACCCAATGTACAAACTTTTCAACTTTAAGCTCCTGCTTACTCAAAACCAACTTTCAGAGAAAAAATAATGATAATCTATACTCAACCAACTTATATTGACTTTTTTATGCTTTTGACCAAATTATGCTCATGGCATCTTCTAATCCCCTCCAATTTACATTTTTTTAATACTAAGATGTACTTACCCCATAGTTAAAAACTAATTTTTTTGTGATATAGAACTAACTAAAGTAGATTTTATCTATTCTGAAAAGATCTTTTTTATACACACAGTTAAAAAGCGAATCAAGAACATAACTATATATCAACTATGTTAAATCTTGTTGGTTAATTTATTTTTTTCACAATATCATACTGCCATATTAATATAATTGATAGAAAATAATATTTATAAAAAATATTTGTTATAATTTACTCTATTTTCTTAAAAATTTAATATTATTTACCCTTAACATACACACATATATAATCCATGAAACAAAATATATACACACACATAATTCATGAAACAAAATACACACACACACACATATAAAAGTTAATAGAAGCTGCACTTTTCATAAAAGAATCATTAACAATGTGCTTTCAATCAACTCAAGTTAAGTAAATCACTCAAACCCAAAATTTAATATAATTTAAATTTACTCTCAACACACTCAAACACACAGACACACACAATATATATATATATATATATATATATTGAGAAGGATACCTGAGAGATACAACCACCAAGGCCCACACCCTCAAAGAACTGATGGAAAGAGAGGGCCACTAACAGAGTCTTGATAGCATCAATGGTCCCAGCAGCACCCAAAGATATTCCAATTATCACCGAATGCACCACTATACCCATCTCCAATACCTGAGATTATATCCAAACCAAACATCCAGTAAAATAATAATTACAAACTAATTTTTCTCCAAGTACTTATGCTTCCCAGATTAAAAAAAATCCAATATCAAACTATGTATAGTATTTAATTATATTTCTCTTCTTACTTGTGATATGATTCTGTGCCTGATTAACTCTGATGTAACGGCCACCTCATAGGAGTTCTCTGCTGATCCATGAGCATGCCCGTGTGTTGCATGAGTGTGCACATGCATGTGATCGGCATGCCCATCATAATCTCTATTCTCTTCATCAGTGGAAACTTGTTTTGAACTGAAATGCTGTCTGTTATAATACCCAGTCGCTAGAGAATCCACCATTAACGTTCCTATGGAGGACACCATGGCCACGAACCCAGTGAAGGAGAATTTGTGCCAAGGACTGTCCTTCAAGCATGGTGAGGTCAAGGTCTCGAATGCTTCAGGAAGTATGTGAACGAACCCAGTGGCTAGAATCACTCCTGCTGCGAAAGCCTTCACCATGAAGAACAGATCACTTTCAGGCTTAAGAGTTGGGATTCTCTTGCTCAGCAAGGGAAGACTCACCCCAAGACCACCAGCGATCAGCACAGAAGCTATGGAGCCTAGCTTGTATTTGAGGGCTTCACCGGCATCGTCACTGTTCTTGGCTTTTGATAGATCACAGGAACAGCCATCCCCAGAAGCCTCAGTAGGGAAGATGAAGATGATGATGAGAAGCATATAAACACACAGAAATTTAGAGTTGATCATTGTGAAGGAAATAGAGAGATGATGATTTTGTTGAGGATGATGTTAAAGGGGGAAAAGCTTGAGGGTTTCGTGGATGAGTTGAAAGATCACTGATAGGCAGGCTCTGTATGATGAGAAAAAGGGAAGAAATAGAAGCCACTCTGGGAGGCTGATATTGTGAGAATCTTTATGACAGGCCATAATTTATATTCTGTGAAGTACTCCAAAATGATAATAATAATAATAATGATGTATACGCATTTGAAGGAACTTAACTGAGCGATACGTACGTGTGAGTGTGATCGGTTGAGAATAATTAATTAAGAAATGTTGATTGCCATTACCCCATAAATTAGGCTAACCAAGTTTGGCCATAATTTGGTTCGAAGAGCTGTTCTGGTTTGAGGATCCAATGCAATTTGATTTTGTTGCATAATAAGTCAAAATGCTGAAAATTTTATAAATTTTAAATCATGTGGATAAATAACTTCTAACTTCAGATTAAGTTTGATAATCATGAAACTAAAAGCATTTTTCATGTATTAAACCTCTGCACAAAATGGTTGGTTCTTTTCTAAAAATCAATATTTAATTACATGCATATTGCAACTATTTAAAAGAAAAGGTTAACACTAAATAAGTTTTACTCATTCGTTTAAATCTTGTAGACGAAATAAATTACATTAGAAGTGCTCTCATTAGGCTTTAAGAATGCTCAAAGTATAATTTTATTTTAAATATTTGAATTTAACCTTTTAAAAAATACGAAACTCAATCTAACAAAACAAAATTTTAAAATTAATGAAAAATAATTAACTTTTTAGATATGTACTTGATATATAGATTGAGATAAGGTCTACTCTTTTTGACACAATGGGTTGAGAAAAGACAAATGTAGTTGGTGGGGTACATGGAAATATTGGGAGAAGTTAGTGAAAATGTTAAAATATTACGAGCTTCTAAGAAAATCGGCCAGCAAATTTACTTAGCAAGAAAATGAGAATGAAAAAGGAATAAATTTTTCAAAGATCCGACTTAATTTGCTCCTAATTATATTAATTAGTTAAAGGAAACATCCGGCCGGTTAAACAAAATAGATCTTCTGTTGACAAGACCATAAATAATGAACATAGTACTATTAGTTAAACATAAAACATGGTTTATATTATATTGGTCTTCTTTTTCTAACTTCAATATTTTAATTTCATCACTGTACCCATTTTCAGATTTTGAATTGATATACCCTTTTTTGTTATCCTAAGTTAGAGATTTACTGATGAAATTAGAGTGGGCTCTAAATATTTTGTATGTAGACCAAGATAAATCACTCACTTGTGAATAATATATTGACAACCAACAATGGTTGGATTGAGTAGAAGAAACTTAATTCTCTTTAATTTAGGTTGAGAGTTCAAATTTTATTAATAGAAAAAATCATATTAAGAGAAATATCTTTAATTGGACTCAATAATACTCGTATTTGACTTTGTAATATTGAATATCAAATAGTTGTATGAAAAAACAGAGAGATAAAACAAGGAAACCAATGACAATTAGGTCGAGCCATAACAAACTCACTATATTATTATAAAACTCTTAGATTCATTATTTGTAAATGAAAAAAAAATATGCATTCAAAAATCTTTCATCTAGTTAGTGGCTAACTCATTTTGAGGCCTAACTAACTTTGAATTCAAGCTAGTTAGTAGTATTAGATATCGAATAATTTGTTAAAAAACATAAAGGGGCATGAGGCATTTTAAAGAAGTTGGATGGTAATGTAATATAGTAATTGCAGGAGTGGAGAGGAATATATAAAAGCAAAAATGGGGTCATGGAGGGGCATCAATGGTGGGGAAAGAGGTCAAACGGACTTATGGTATAATATAATATATATATATACACACACACACACAAATAAAAAGATAATGTGGACACAATGGCGACATGCAAAACCCCAAAAGCAATGCAACTTACTTTTCTTTGGTAAACAAAGCAATGCAGTTTAGCTGAGATTGGTTGTATGATAGGATAAGCCCAAGAAAGCCATCTCAAATATGTCGATATAATGTGTCGACACTCCAATTCCAACGTCAAACTCCAATTTTAATTCGCTATCCCAGAAAGTTTATTACAGCATTCTCCTTTTTTCACACTTATCTGATTTTGAAACTCATCATTGCATTTTTGACCCCCTATATTATGACATGCTGAAGCTGCATCATTCTAAAGGTTCTACCAACCTCTTCTTAATAAATCAATACATCAATATATATATATATATAGCAACATCTCTTTGCAGTTTATATCACCCTCACACACATATGTGGTTTCACCATTGCATATATAACGATATATGTTTGAATCTCACTAAGGATGTAAGTGTTTCATTAATGGATAATTTGTAAGTATCTCTCTATATGTATTATTTGATTTACTTTATACTTTATATGAAGTATATGGCCATATTATAATTATATTTGATATATAGGATATACACAATATGATTTACTTTAATACTTCACAAAAAATACAAGGCCACTTCATAAATTGGTAAGTAATTATAGTGTCTGAAGTCCTAAATGGTGTCCTGGTTCAAATAATTTTCTAAATAGTATAATTTCATTTTAAATTATATATAAAGATGATTTTTATTTTATTTCTCTTTTGACTTTTTTGATTTCAATGTTTGTATAGATGTAAAAATTATTATACATTTTTAATACATTAATTTGGATTTTAATAACACATTTATTTGTGTATTGCATGAAATTTGAAGTGCACTATATTATTTATAATTTAAGGTTATTATCACAAAATGGTTATATTCTATTGTTATTCTCTCTCCTTTATATATATATAAGTAAGTTCCCATTTGATTCTTTTAATATTATTTTTATATTTTTTTTGGAAATTTTAGAATCTTCTTGCTTATATCATAGATGTTTTTATCATAATTCAGCAAACATAACAAAAGGTGGAGAATATTTTCAGTTGTATTTATTATATATTATATACAGAAAAGACTTTTCATATTGGCCTATTAGCTCAGCTGGTTAGAGCGTCGTGCTAATAACGCGAAGGTCGCAGGTTCGAGACCTGCATGGGCCAATATTTGAGGTTTTCTATTTTTACTTCAATCGCTTTCCCGGTACAGGGGTATAAACGTAAAAGTATCTCCTTTTAAATCCAAAACTCCGGAGGCGCTTTTTCGCTTGCATTCAGATTTTCCCGTTTCTCCATTCACAATTACTTTTCTTTTCTCTTTGAATTTCTCCATCGTTCGAACTGAACCTTCGCAATAGCATTCGAATCCTCACCGAATGGTTCCTTTTATGCTTCCGTAGACATTCAATTAGCCTGACAAGACTAGGAACAGTCGGTTACGGGAAGGCTATGGCAGCTACTAAGGTGCACTGGATGTCTCAAATTATTACTTTTAATTCCGTTTCTTGTTTTTTGGCAATGTAATTTTTTTTTTTCTTTTTCACATTCTTGTTTGATTCTCGCAAGTTGCAGGGCAAATCTAAAGTGGGTTTAACCCGGGTCGCTGATGACGGTCAAGCTCCTAAAAATGGTATATTTTAATTATATGTATATAATTTTTTTTAAAGGTTTCTTGCCTTTCTGAGTTTGAAATGTTATAAGACTGATTTTTTGGTTTCTTTTTTAAATTTGTTGTGATCTGTGAACAGTGAGTGGTAGAAATTTTAAGGTATTATCGGAAAATGAGCATCTCAAAATTGGTGATGATGGGCTGACGTAAGTATTTCTTTGTCGATGAGATTGAAAATGCATCATTTCTGGGCACTTATAGGGAAATTAGAGGGTATTAATTTTGGTCCTTTATCAGAAAAACTGCAACAGAAGCCAGTGCACATGCAAGGTATGATATATTTTCTGACATTAAAAATCTGGAATGGCTACTCATTTAAGGCCCTGACTTGGAAAAGAGCGAATGTTTATACTCTAAAGTAATTGTATCATAAGTGATGTTGATAGAGGTTGTAATATGTTGATTTTGTTTGTTCCTCACTTCCTCTGATCAATGAATAATGAAGTTCTAAAACTGTCCGGTAGAAATTACAGCTTCGTGGGCTGGAAAATATGTCTATCTACAGTTTCCTTTATCTTAATTTTAATTTTTATATCCTAGATTCTTGTGATCCGAATCAAACTTGGCTGCTAAAGATTTTAGCATTTGTGTAGCACATATGAAGTCCAAAACTGGTACCTTGTGTTGTATAGTTGTATGTCTTATGTGAGCTTGTTGCTTTACAGAATGTTAGATATTGAAAGTAGTGACTTCTATTTACTCTACTTATTTGATAAATTTTTGAGAAAGGGAGAAATTTGCTGTCCTATTTGTTTATTGTTTGGTTCTCTTCATAACTTATGTAGAAGGAGTGCTTTGGTAGCTAACAAAGGGGTTATCCTGAATGCTGCCAGTAACTCAAAGGTAATATGCCTCGTAGAACTTTCTGAATACTCTGTAACTTTGGTAGATAGTCAGAAGATATCTGAGTTTGCCAGTGGTTGGTGTTTTATGACTCTATCATGGTTATAATTATTCTGTGCCTTTGATGCTGAAGGGTGGCCTCAAAAGTATGAAGAAAAGCAGTGGTATATATGGTGGTTCTGGTATGCCTTAACTATGTCAAATGTTGTGAATAAATCTAGACAGAACCCTGTTGATGACTGCATCTATACTTTCATTACTTTTGTTTTTGGCAGCAAATATGAAAGTGAGAAAGGCATTGGCTGATGTTAGCAATGTTCAAGGCAACTCTGCAAGGAATATTAAACAGGATGCCTCTACAATGAAGTGAGAATCCTCTTCACTCTGGATAGAAAGAGTTAGAAAGGAACATAGCAGTATTTTATAATTCTAGCAATTAACTTTCATAATGTAATATGTATTGTTGCATGTAGGTACATTTCATTTATCTGACTTTAACTTCCTTCCACATTGCTTGCTTCCCTTACCACTTAATGTATATACCCTATTGTTTGATGTTCCATTTCTTACATGCCTATCTAGGGTTTTAGCCAGTGCAGGCACCAAGTTAGGAGATGCCTCTTCAAGGAAGTCCTTTACGGTATGAAAATTGCTAAGTCGCATCTGTTTAAACTTTCTTTTAATCCATGTTGATATCATCTTTCTTATTCAGTTATTTGGCAGAATACTTGGTTCATTTAAGCTTTTATTGATGCATAATGACACAATGACTGGAATTGTACTTGGAATTCTACTAATGAACTTTTAAAATCAAAGAGTGATGAAAGTAAGTCTTACAAAACCATTGATGGTGTGCAATGGACAGAGTACTTCAGTTAGTGAACCCCATTTTTGTAAGTGCTATTACCATGTCATATAAGCTTATCAAGTAAGAGATTCATCCATACATTGATTTATTTTTCCTCTGTTCCCCTTCTTGCCCCTATCTACTGCTGTGAGAAAGCATATAAGACTACTGTCATTTTGGTAGAGCACCTTTTTTAGCAGTTGGTTTAATTGAATCATAGACCTATAACTATAAATTACTGAGTTTGTATGTTTTCTTCCTTGTTCACATCAGGGGAGACTGCAAAGGAATATAAGTCAAGTTGGTGCTCAGTTAGATGTTTCCAAGAGAGGTGATTTTCTTTTTCTTAGATGGTTTTAATTTATACTTTCAGGGTAGGTATCACTTTAATGTGTGCCTTTGTGTGGTAAACAGTAAGAACTAGTTTGATTGCACCCTTAGGTGCTCAGAAGATTAATAAAAGTGGAGGAAGATCATCTTTTGCCACAGAGGATAGGTACTTCTGGTCATATATCTTGTTTATCCCTCAATTATTATCATGACGTTATACTAGATAGTCATTAGATATTAAAGGTCTCAAGTACTATGGTGCAGACAATTTATGTGACATTTTCTTTTTCAGGACTGCAAGGAAGTCTCGCTTACCTGTAATTACAAGGTCTGTATTTTTTAATCAGAATAGGTTAAATCTTAAATGTGACTGATGCCAAAATATTCATTCGGTTCTTCTTGAAGGAGGTCTTTACCAGTACCAAAGAGGGTTAGCAGGGAAGACATGAGCAACAGAAAGGTTGTTATTATTGCTTCAATTTATTTCATCTTTGTATTGGATACAATTTATCTATCTTTATTCAGATTTTATGATCCTTGTTCATCCTTTTTGTATTGGATACATTTATCAATTTCATTTCTTTTTGTTTTAAAATATTTACACTTTCCTTGTTCCTGTTATACTTTTTTTTAGGATAATGCTATAAGTTCTGAAACAGCAGAGAAAATAAGTGGGATACCAAGTAAGAAGCTGGGATGTAGATAAGTACTGTGTAAATTTCATTGAACTATGTTACGTTATGTTGTTTAAACTAATTATTTTTTCAGCTAAGGCAGAAACAGTGAAAAAAGTTGCCTCCCAACCATCTAGTGCAAGAAGCCATCTATGGAAGACTCGAGCGAGTGATGGCTATGTTCATATGTGAGTGACAGTCATAATATTAGTGCCCATAGACTTTGTGGGGATTGTGTTCTTCTGTTAAAATGAATAGCAATTTGTTTTCCATTCCATTGTTTTTGAAGTTGCTAAAGTGCAGAACTCTAAACATTTGAGTCTACATAGTAAACAGATTTAAGAGACAAGATTCATCTAGAAACTTGCCAATGACCTGCAGCAAAGCTGTGTGGGGCCAATATGATGCACTTGAAGGGAGTTAATTATTACCCGATCATAAAGAAATCCGTGATGTTATTAAATATTACAGTCTTATACATTGCTAATGTGCCAGGAGAAGAAAGTAGTCTATTGGCATTTATATCTCTAGAATTTGGTGCTTGTTTTGTAAAATTTTATGTTAGCATGTGTACCATCTATTTTCTTTACAAAAGCTGGTCTTTGGAGAATGTTATTGCAAAATTTATGACACAAAATAGAGCATATAGAACAGTTAAATGAGGATATCATGTACATTTTTCCTTTTTTCCCCAGAAATGGAAGCTACCATTAAAAAATTAATTTCATTAGCATATGCCCGTATGCCTGTTTATTTTTTATTTATTTATTTATTCTTTTTTTGTTTTAGTAACTACAATTCCTTCTCGATATACATTATAGTTTGTTGAGTATTCAGTCAGGCTTGCTTGACCTTTTCTAGATGGAAGATTGGAAGATGAGTTTGCTTATTATTAATTGATCATTTTCATGCAGTAATGTGGCATCCAGGTTTAAAACCAATGTTTTACATGCATCCTCAAGGAAGTCCACGAAGGTGTGTTGGCTGTATTTTCAAACTGTTCATGTAATTACCATTTGATTTGATTGGTGCACCATCTATGCTTTGGGTTGTTTGGTTGCTTAGTTTCTCTGCTACATCTGTACCCTGGCTCAACATTGTTTGTAATCCATATAATGCTGTGCTGACTACTGAGGTAAAAAATTATTGCACAAAATTTCACTTATGCATATAGAATATATATATATATACCTTGAGTAATGTGCGTTTATAAAAAGGAAGTAATAACTTTAGAAAAAGAAAAACTTGTTTCTCCTGGCTTTATGGCTTAGTCTGTTAATGTTGATCAGTTAGCTGCTGTATCTACTGCCTCATATCTTTTTCTTAAATGTGAGAGTATCCACCCTATTTGACCTGCTTTTCGCTTTGTTGGTTGTAGCCTCTTGTTAAGACCACACTTAAGGCCTCTAAAGCCCCAACAACTTCAAAATCTAAGCCCAAATCAGGTGAGGAGAAATCAACATTAGCTGCTGCAATTTCATCACAGGATGAGGGAGCAGCTGCTTTGTCTCTTCCTGAGAATAATTTACCGGGGGTTTCCAAAGATGCAAATGACGGGCAGCTTCCATCAGTTGGAGACAGCAATCAGAGAACAAATTCATTTGAGATAATGGGAAGGAAGAAGTCCGCCCGTCGAAAATCTTATACAACTTTGTTAATGGAAAGATCTAAGGTTGATGCTTAATGCATTCTGCCACATTTCTTTTTGTTCACATATAGATTTTAGGTTATAATTGACTAAATTTTACAGCTTCTCAAGGAAATCGGTGAAGTGACGGAGCAAGATAGGCTACCAAATATCGATGATGAATGCAATCAACTAGAAGTTTCTGAATATATTGATGAAATATATCAGTATTATTGGGTTACTGAGGTAAGATTGATTATGCCTTTGATGAGACCATTTTTCATGTAATTATCGCCTTTCTACTGGTTGGAAAAATGTAACTTACTTTCCTGAAGAAGCTTATCCCTTTACTTTTAACTTTCCCTTTTCAATGCCATGGGAGTTTTATCATCTCTAGTCTCTAGTTATTGTAATAACTAAAGCATTTTTTAATAAATTTGTAAACTCAGTCAAATTTGTCCGGTCTCAATTTGTCTTCAACTGCAGGCACAAACTTCAGCTTTGGGAAATTACATGTCAATTCAGACAGACATTACACCTCACATGCGGGGCATATTGGTCAACTGGTTAATTGAAGTACTTCCCATTTCCCCTTAACCTTCAAATGGCTTATTATTAAGATTTTATCTCCTTTCACTTCTTGTTTTCTATGAGGTTTATTATCATGTTCATTTTCTTTGCTTTCTTATTTATGGCTTTTACAGGTACACATGAAATTTGAGTTGATGCCAGAAACCTTGTATCTCACAGTTTCTTTGTTGGATCAGTATCTATCTCAAGTGACAATACAAAAGAATGAATTGCAGTTAGTTGGTCTTACTGCACTTCTGCTGGCATCAAAATATGAAGATTTTTGGCATCCTAGGGTCAGAAAAACTTCTCCAACATTCTTTTCTTTCAAAGAAATTTTTGCATGGATTTATCGGGATGATTGTAATATGTGCTTTCTGTCTATCTGTTTTAGGTCGAAGATTTAATAAGTATTTCAGTTGAGTCATATACAAGGCATCAAATACTTGGAATGGTATGCTGGCTTACTTTTCTGAGCATATTCCAATGACACAACTCCTTTTCACTTGCTCAACTCTAAAATAGTAATCTCGGTACACCTCATTGCTTATTTGTGTAAAAAAATGGACTATAAAGAATTTTTAAAGCATACTAATTTGTTGATAGAGGTGGGTTGATTAGACTATTAAATGCGTGTAAGGAGTTGTCATGTGTTGGCATTTATTCTTTAGCAATAGGAATTGCGCCTAGTCTATTACTCTTATTCTTTTTTTTTCCCTGTCTCAGAACTTTTAGACCTGTTTGAGGGACAGGTTCAAGGTTTCCATGACTAGATTCTAATGCCTATAGTTGTTTTGCTGTTCAGGAGAAGCTTATTCTTAGAAAATTGAAGTTCCGTCTTAATAGTCCCACTCCTTATGTTTTTATGCTGAGGTTTTTGAAGGCTGCTCAGTCAGATATGAAGGTATGTTACTGCCGCATAAATGTTCCATGCAGATCATGCCAATTTAGGATATCAACTTGACATTGCTTCAAGAGCTTGACGGATGATAGTTAATGAAGATATAAAACCTTCATTTATAGTTGATTGTTCTATTATTCGATTTTCTAAACATTTTGGTGAATATTTATCCCAGCTGGAACACCTGGCATTCTTTCTTATTGAACTGTGCCTAGTTGAATATGAAGCTTTAGCATTCAAGTCTTCAATGTTATGTGCATCTGCTATCTATGTTGCTCGTTGCACCCTGCAAATTACCCCACCATGGGGTCCATTGCTTCACAAGCATGCTCGCTATGAGGTTTCCCAAATCAGGCATGATTCCATCTTCTTTTGGATCCAGCTTAGTTTCAGTCCTTACACATTTGCTATTATCCTTTGCAAACCAAAATTGATAAAGGAGATAACTTTTTACATTTCAGCATCAGACATAATGAAAGAAACTTAGCTATAATTCTTTTATATTTATTTTGGGTTTTAACAAATGAACGATATGTTCAAGAACTTTTTCAAAAGAATGAATAATATGATGTTGAGTTAACAATAGATGCTCATGAATTTATATCAAAGAACATTATAATAAAAACTCTATGAATGGAAAAAATTACATGTTACTTTTAGTTAGACCTAACAATACTCAAATTTGATATGGTAGTACTGGATACTTAATAACTGTATCCAAAAAAGAAACTTGTAGAATTCTATGTAAGTTTTGTCATTTTATAATTTTGGGTGATTCTCGTTATGCTAACTGCGTCATTTGCAGGGATTGTGCGGAGATAATATTGAAGTTCCATAAATCTGCAAGGACAAGAAAGTTAATGGTTACCTATGAAAAATATTCAAGGCCTGAACTCAGTGGGGTTGCAGCACTAAAACCATTGGATAGCCTTCCTCTCTAATTTGACTTGTTTTTCTATTCTTCAATCTACCTCTTTGTACTAGGTGTAATATGTGTGATATACTTAGAAATTATTTTGTAATGTTGTAACCAGCAACCACATGTGACTGCATATAATATGAATATGCACCACAAAAGGAAATGAATTTTAAAAAAAAAAACTTGAGGCATTGTTGTAATCAAGAATCTTTTTTTCGGATTTGGCAAAAAAAAAAAAATCTTTTTTTTGGAATTCATTTGAGAAATGAGGTGATTGTTATTTTTAATTACTTTAGTAACTTGTCAAAAAAAAAAACTTTAGTAACATTAGTAAATTGAATTGTTGAAAATGTTTTGAAAAAGCCAACATGGAAAATTTTAATGAACATTTTATCTGTATTTTTTCCATAACTTCGAGGTATTATTTGCATCAGCAAGTCTAACATTCTTACCAAGATGATATTTGTGAGAAATTTGAAGATAAATGATGTGTGTGGTATGTTTATATATGTTTTGGGCGGGGGTGGGGGGTGTTGCATTTTTATATTTATTCAGATATTCTATAGATTATACACTATTAGGTATTAAGGTTTCTACTTTTGACACGAGATAGTCGAGTTTTGAAAAGTTTTTCCGTTGTAACAGCTTCATTCCGTGTTCCAGTTTGCCATATTCTTTTCAATTAATTAATAGTTAGCCTCTAAAAAACTAGTAGTAATTTTGTCCGTTAAATGAAATTTCTCATACTGATCTCTCAAATATATATATATATATATATTTTTTTTTTATTTTCTAATCAATATGATATTTTAATTAGTCAAGTTTCTTCTAATTAATAAATGAGACCCCACTTGCCACATGGTATTTTATAAAAAAAAATCACTTTTCGCAGAAATTCCTACCAGAATAGGATCGTGTATATACATAAATACATACACATATACGCACAGATATGTGTGTGTGTGTGAAATCCCCACAAGAAAAATGTCACTTAGACAAATTTAAGACATGAAATAATTTACATTTAAGCTATTTTGAGTGAGTCATTTTGGAGTCATGAATTTGCTTAATGGATTAATTATTTTGAATGTGGAAAAAAATTTTAAACAAAATTCAACCGCTTCAAAGGATCAAAGTAAAAGAGGAATAGCTTTTCAAGGATGAAATCATCAATATTCAATATAGTCTTGCTTTATTCAAAATCTCCTTAGAAATGACCACCTTAAACTTTCCAACCTGGAAACAAAAGGAAGCATACAAAAGCAAAACCCTGACTTTCTTCATTTCATTTGGTGGAAATCTTTTCTTCCTTGATTTATAGAAACATGCTAAAACACATCCACCCTGACAAATCAAATTTTCAAGTCCAATCCTTGACCGTTCTCTTGCACAAGAAACATGCAGCCAAAGTCAATTACCAGATTAGAAACAAGTTCACACTCCGAAGAATATTCAAAAACAAAACGACTGCTTTCTAGAAATCCCAGTTTACCAAGGACAAGGCTATTTCTAATTCCAATGGATGCAATATGCACCAGAAAAATTAATCTAACATGAAATAGAAGTTTTATAGGAGGGGGTGGCGAACACAAAGCAGGGCATGCTTCAATAACTTCAGAAATAATTAGTTTCTTAAGTACTTGTTATCAGATTATTCAATAAAATTATGATATGCAAAGATACTTTTTTCTGAAGGAGTCAAATAATATGCTGTTGATTCGACAAGATGTTCTCCCATGTTAAGCTTTCATTAATAAACTTGATCAAACAATCAGAATGATTAAGGTTTATGAGCAGGAAAATCAAAATTTTTGAGATGAAAGAGACCTATCCAGAGAAGTTTACTGATATAAACATTGGCTTGAACCTAGAATGTAGAATGCCAGGTTCAAGTGAAGCAAATAGAGTGCAAAAACCATTCTATTTTCTCCTTCCTAATGTGTCATTTGAGACAAGACAATAATCAAACCATAACTGAGGAAGCTGCATAGATATATTTGTATACCTTCTTAGCATTATATGGATATATCTAAGTTCTAAATGACAGAGGACCAACAGAAAATGGAATTAGTTAAAAATCAAGGACACCGACACTAACATGCGATACAAACCAAATATTGTGATGTTTAATTTGAAAGGTCACATTTTTTCTGATAGTGTTCAACACAAGTTGAACATGACAATAACTCATTTTCTGAATTTGAATGTGCTTTATACCAGGATAGACAAACATCTGCTCAAGCATCTGCTGAATCAATATATTTAGATAAACACTTGAGGGGGGAAAAACTACTCAATGAATCATCAAAGTCATAAGCTGGGTTTCAGTTTCAAACACGGAAATTCAAATTAGCAATAGAAGACCTATAGTAACACAAGACAGGTGTAAATATGATTCCTCAGGACAAGTTTGATCCATATTGTTCAACTATTACCAAAAAGAGAAAATGACAAGAAACAATTCAGGGACAGAATTGAAGTAAATCTCTTAAGAATATTGCATATAGATATATGTCATATTGCATAAGCTCACCAAACAAGAAAAGATTCATTTCCTCTAACAACAGTGTGAGCAACTTGGACTCTTCGGCATCCCTGCCTATCTATATACAATCTTTTACACCAACATATACCAATACCATACTAAGAATTAACCAAATATATATTATATCTAACCTATTTGATTGTATTGCATAAATTACCTATCAAAAGACTATGAACATGTAGCTAGAACATCTTGTGGTAGCAACCTCCCATCTTGATCCAATGTTCCTTTAACTGCTCGGTAAAACTCAATCCATGAAGAAGAGTAGGAATCCACAGGACCCCATAAAAATGTAGGGTTTGGACTTGCAGGGCATGCAGTGACCAAATCCAAAACTGAGACTGGTTTGAGCGTCTGCGGGAAATTGAATGCTAAATTGTCCACTTTATGTTCATAAATTTTTCCATTTCTCCCCAGTTTGTAACGTGAAGTACCCTGAAATTCTCCCTTGGTTTCCCATGGAACTCTAGGGACTCCTCTCAGGTTCCACCTAATCAATATCTCATTCTCTGAAGGCTGCCATATCCTATACACATCCAAAGCAATCTCACGAAACAAAATTTTACCATGGAACCTCAATGCCCAGAAGATCAATTTGTACTTTTCAATTCCAGTGAACGAATTCAAAGGGTCCTTAAATGTTACGTCGTCCCTGAAAAGATCAAAATTCCAGCTTTCTCAGGCAAAAAAAAAAAAACCACCACAAAACAACCCAGTTGATAGATTAAAGAGTTAAATGCGAAAAGATACCTGTAGATTTCATAATTGAGATCTTTGATGAAGAGAAGAGGGAGGTCCTCACGAAGTGTTCTCACAGCGTAACCAAGATTGACATAGAAATCGTCTTTTTGATCCTTGTTATCTTGAACACCAGGAAGCGTGTTCACTTGGGCAACCTGTACAGTGGAACTTTGAAGGCAGTTCAGTGAAGAAGAAGAAGAAGAAACAGAAGAGGCGAAAGATAGAGGATAGTGAGAAGTTGGTTTTGGAAGAGAAGGGGTTTGAGAAAAGGGCTTTTCTTTGGATTTGGTATGGGGTAAGAGGGACGAAGGAAGGTTGGGTAGAAGAAAAGCCATGGCCTTTATTGCTCAGTGATCCCCAGAGATATTAGATTGTCATCTGAGAGCGAGAGACAGAGAAAGAAAAAGCGGGGAAGAGATTTGTCGCGCTGATTCTCTCTCGAGCATACGACTCTCTGGGGACGAAGCAAAATGAGGCTCCGGTTTTCTGTCTGAACGAGTGGTTTGAACAAGGCCATGACACGGGTTGATTTTCATTTTTCATTCGACCCGTATTTACAAAAATTCCAAATAATTGAAAATTATTCTCTCTGATGCCTATCATAACATGTCTATGAGAAATAAAATGAAGGTGAATTTCCTTTGACTCAGGTTAAAAAGAGTTTTCGCCAAGAAAAAAAAAGATAAAAATGTTGATTTCCGTGACAAAATGTTGATTTCCGTGACAAAACTCACTGTTCCTGACTTTGGTTTTGGCCCTTACATAAATACATGTTACATTTGATAAATTGAGAAAATAGCATCAATTTCCCATGAAATTTTGAATGAATCTAAGGGAAATTCTCACTTAAATATCATGGGGACAAGATATTCTAAAAAAACATACTATGAATTTACAAAATTCTCAATAGCTATCAAAATATCAAATTAGAATTAAAACATGTTGGAAAGTGTTGATTTTTTTAATGTCCTTATGTTTCTATTTGATTCTTACCTATTTGTAATTGATTTTCATCTATTTTTGACTGATCACACTTATTTTTTAACTAATATTTACTTATTTTTAATTGACTTTTATATATTCTCAAGGCAAAATCAACATTTTCTTACACATTTTAATCCGAGTTTTTGATACATTGGTTGTTATTGAAAATTTTGTAAATTTACAATACGTTTCTGGAAATATCTTGCCTTAATGGTATTTAAGTAGAATTTTTTATTTAAATATTTTTATTTCAAAAATATTATTTTATGTATTAATATTTATGTTTAAGAAATATGTGATGCTATTACTCGTTGTAATAATGCTAAAAGGTAGATAAATGTTCAAGTAAAATAAAAAATAAAAGCATCAAAGTTCAATATAAGCGAATTTGTTCAACACAAAGGCTATCACTTAAGAAAAATCGTCAAGGGAACAGAACGAAGGCTTTTTTTTGGTCAACGAATAAGAAAGAAGACCACTCTAGCAAAAATAAGGCCCTATTTGGTGGAATGAAATCTTGATAAATAAAATTTTGGTAGTTATGAGGAGATTTCTTTGTTTTGAAAAGATGGAGAAATATTGGATTTGTTTGTTCTAAAAATTTAGAAGTGTATTATTTAATTTATATATAGGATAAATAATATTATATTTTTTAACAAAAATAAGTGTATTTTTATTTATTCTAATGTCATTGATAACTTTAAAACTAGAATATAATTTTTAAATAAAAAATGAATTTTTTGGGCCACCAGCATTTTTGACATTTTGAGTTTTCATTTTCCTTTCTATAACAATTTTTTTTTACAAACCAAACATTATTTTCAATCAAACATATATATAAAGATAAAAACACATTTTTTATCCTTCAACTTTACACTAGGTTTCATTTTGATTCTTTAACTTTATTTTATTTCTTTTTAATTATTTAATTTTTAAAATATAATAAAAAATTTCCATATTACTAACACCGTTGATTATATTAACATAAAATGATAACAAAACATTATTCATGTTGACATGTTAATTTTCTTTGCCAAGTCATAAATATTTTATTAATTTTAAGTTTAAAATATTTTAATTAAATTGAAAAATTAAAATAAATAATTACAAATAATAAACTTCTAAACAAAACTCAATCATAAATTTTTTATTATAAAAATTAAGTTGGATAAATATATAGGTATTAGAAAATGTTTTGTCAATATTTGAGAATGATTTATTAATATTTTCTACTAAAATAGTTAATAATGTTAGTGGTTGGGAAAATTTTGATTATTTTTTGAAACTTAAAGAATTAAAAAGAAATAAAATAAAGTTAAATGATCAAAATAAAATCTGATATAAAATTAAATTAAGGATGTGTTTGATTCAATCGAAGAAAAGGGAAGAGAGAGATTTCAATGGTGGAAATTGAAGGGAAAAGGATTGGAGGGGTTTTTAAAATCCCTTATTTGGAGAATTTAAGAGATTTTAATTATACTTTATTTGATTCAAGAGATGATGGGAGAGAAGCTAATAACAAATTTACAATTATATCATTTGTATATTATATTGTATATTTTTCTTTCTTCCTTATCCATGTAACATCAACGACGACAAGACATATATCCCCAAAAAAAGGGAGAACGAGGAAGCAAATTCAGAACGACAGCAAGACTCACGCATATCAGACACAACTATGACGATGAGACGAAAGGGAAGCAAGGAAATGAGGAAGGAGGACAATAAGGAAGATGAGCTCAAATATGCAACAATGAAGAGCTGGGATGGCGACAGTACATGCTAGGAACAGAGACAACACGAGCGATGACAACCAAGGGTAAAATGGATTGGTAATATTAGAAAAAATCATGGGTAAAGTGGTTATAGTATTTTGTACAGTGCTCTCTTTCCTTCAATAAAAACTCAAAATTGGGGGCAAGTTAAAAATCAGGTGTAAGGGGGAAGGGAGGGTAAAAATTTGGTCCCCTCCCCTCCAATATTTTAAAACAAACTAGGGGCTCCTTTCCCATCTTTGTAGATAACTTTATACCAAATAAATCTTAAGACTCCATTTGATTCAAGAGATTTTAGAGAGGAGAGGAAGAAAGGAAAATTTTTTTATCCTATTTTTTTTTTTAAACTAAATAAGAGAAATGAACATTTTTTTTCCCAGACAGAAAAAAGTGAAAGAGACAGAAATGAAAATACTTATTTTCCCTTAATTTAAAAATGCTAAAAAAAATTTCTTCATTTCCCTTCTGAAATCTCTTGAACCAAACGGAAATTTAAGGGACCAAAATTATATTTTATGTATTTTTGCCTCTATATATATATATATATGTTACAGCATAGTTGACTGGCTAAGTCAATATAATAATTACAACCTATATCACTAATTATGTTAGTCGTTTGGCCCAAAGCAAATTAAGGGTGTTAAGAAGTAGGTTCTCTGGGTTGACTCAGTGTATCATGCCTTCTTCCGTCCGTCCTGGGTTCTGGAGATTGTTGGGAGTGTGGTCTTGCATCGTGGGATTCCTTTGTTATCCATGGAGCTCGTCTTCCATGGCTGTGTTCGGGAGGTGGACCCTGTGGAAGGCCTTAGTTTACAGTCAGATAGCTTGGTTCCCAATCCTGGCCATTCACTATCCAGACTTCATACCTCCATGGTTGAAATCTCCAAAACTGGGACTTCTCGTGTTGATTATAAGCTCTGGTTATTCCGTCTGGCAAGATAGGGCTGTGGCAGATAGGAAAAATGATGAAGGACTCGCACTTGCAAGCATAATGGACCTCATATCGTCATGTGCTTTTGCCCTCATCCACTTGAGCATGTTGAAGCTCAACAGGCTCAAATACGATCTGGGTCTGTCTGGTTTCTTCTTTGGCTGCGTCATGGTTCAGCTGCTCAAGATGAATTATGTTCCAGCCTTCGTTGGATTCCTCTGCTGCTTCGTCTTGCTGCAGCTGTTGGAGCCATCACCAGAAGGTTTTGATAACGAGTTCAATGAATTTTGCGACTCAAGCTGTTTCCGCATTCTCAATAACCTGAAAGATATAATTTCTATTGTTTACACCACGGCTCACGTGTGTTTCGTCCTATTATGGGGCGGCTTGTACTTGGTTGTGATCATTTATGGAGCAATCTTTGTACCTAACAAGTTGAAGGAGCTTATGAGCACCCCATCGTTCATGTTTTAGAAAGTAGTACTGTCAGAGTCTGCTGAAGATTATCCAGTGAATATAACAGCTAGCTTCAAGCATAAAGTATGGTCGTCTAGTCAATCTTGTTTTGATTCTCTATTCAGTCCAGTCAATCTTGCTTTGATTCTCCATTCAGACATTAATTAATGTGTTCGGTTGCTTTTGTGATTGAATCGTGTAATATCTTATGTCTAGTGTGTGAATCTTTATATGATTCCTTGATTCTCTATTCAGAAATTCTGGTCTTAAAGAACTTATCGTTCATTACTATCAACGGAAGCTTGGTATAGCACTCCGATTTCTACTACTTCAAAACTGTTTTAACATTGAGCCGCCAGATTTCAAGAAGGAAGACAGTTCCAGTTCCATAATCAGTATCAACCTATTTCGAAAATGAAAAGTTCAATATGACTTTGATTACAGAGCCGTGACAAACCCTAGTAACGATTCTAACAAGAATTTCATCTGAACAGAAAGTAGACAATAGCGTTTCCTAATGAAACGGTACCGCCTCGTTCAGTAGGCACACTACCAACTAATAAAGATCCATTCTTTTCGTAATAGAAGTGTTTCCCAGGAAAAAAATCGTTTGAGATGCATGAAAAAAATAAAAGACAGTATTAAAATATAGGAACATCTGAATGCATAAGCCTCGTGAAATTCAGAGCCAAATGCCAGAATCTCAGCTCCAATTCTTTATCGGCAACGTACAGCACTGAAAGCGCTATTGAATAAGCGAATCAGAGACTCTAATTTGTTGCCTTTCTCTTCAAAAACACTTATTATATGACTTACAAAGATCAGTTAAAAAAAAATCGAATTCATAAAAATAAAAAGAAATCTAGGCTCAGCAACGATTGAGATAACATCAACAAACTCATAACCGAGCTCTCATAGTTTGATGGTATATATTTCATTCATCACCGCCTCCAACAATTAACGCAATAAAAGAAAAAAGAAAAAATCGAAACTTTGAAATCAGAAAGATGAATATTATATTGGGGAGTGCATAAATGTGTCGATCGGAAAATATATTGAAAACCGGCCTCAGACGGATAAGATGATGTATACGTCAAAGAGCATTCTCAGATGGTACGGACAAATGTTTAAGCATCACAGGCCGTAGACGACGAAGTGAAATAGAACAAAACAGAGAATAGGAACCCTAAACTTTGAACAAAGGAAGGAAGGCACCTGATGCTGAATGGGCGTGCGGAAGTGGCAGCAGAGTTGTTAAATAGGTAGAAGGTGAGGCAGAGAAGGAGGAATCAGCAAAGATAACCCTAATTCCCAGCGCTTTAGTTTGAACTGGTGGACTCTGTGTAGGCCTGGGCAATATCTCACCTTCAAACCCAATCTCCTAAACCTTTCTGGATCCGTTGAAAGTCCATACTATCACTTAATGGATCTACTTGGGCAAAGCCATCAAAACGTGCGGGCCCATATATTTCTTGATATAAACTTTTTCTTTCAAAATGATAAAAGATTGGGAAAATTGGAGGGGAAAAAAAATCAAAAATTAAAACATTTAAAAAATAAGATCAAAGTCCATCATGTTTTCAATTTAGGATAGAATTTTTTCAATGGAAAATAGAAAATTTCTAAGTAGTAATAAAATTTTTTTGTATTAAGTGAGAATAGAAAAATTTTTTATTTTGACTTGAAAATTTTCTATTTTCATTTAAAAAAATTCTATTCTAATTTGAAAATAAAGTAAACTTTGGTCTCATTTCCTAAATATCTTATTTTTTGGTAACAAAATCCATTTCTCCCTAAAAGAATATATGTCATCACTTATCGTTGTGTTTTGTAAAATTGTTCTTCACATTTTAGGAATTGACTTTTTTTAAAATGTTTAGTTAAAAACATCTTTATATTATCTACAAGATCATATCATTACTTTAATAAAAACAAATAAGAACTTTTTGGAATAGATCCAATGGTGGACACACGTTAAGACTTGGGGGGCTATGGCTATTACCCCAGAAAAATAAGTATATAAACGAAGAATTCAGGAACGTGTGATAAACACATTATCCTTAAGGTGTTTAATCCACCTCCACTGAATTTGTTACAGAATTCCACCAAACCACCCCTAGGATTAATCTTGATCACTTAAAATTTTCCAAATAGTAACTTCTGAAAATCTCAACTATATGCAGTAAGAATTCATTGAGGTAAGAAGGAGAAGATATGGTGCAATGTTCCTAGTCTGAAAAACCTCATATATACAAATCAAAAGGAAAACTAAATTATTAATAAAAATCATAATTGGTATTGATGCAGAAACGTTTTTGACCGTTTAATAATAAATTCTAAATGTTCTGGTCATAATTTATGTGTTTAATATAATAAAATGTAATTAAGAAAATTAAAATTGAAATCAATTATGAATTATATTTGGACCAGATTTGAACCATTAGATCTGCCTTAATCCGACGGTCACGATCATGCTAAGCGCTAAATGCTTTATTAAATATATATTTAATATTCAAAATACACCTATATTCCCACCAAAACCTTTTCTTTAGCTTTAAGAAGTAAAGTCACTTATAAAGGCTTAAAAACTCTTCTATCTCAACAATGTGGGACTTGATAGTTTTTCAAACTATTCCAACAATCCCCCACTTACTTTGAAATATTAAATATCATCTCAAATCCACTAGAATATGCAAAGTAATAGATGTCTTTTGACTTGAATCTATTATTAGTGTAAGTACTTCAAAATATTAATAAATTAATGGTTGTTCGAATGCATTGAACCATAATTTTAGTATTAATACGAGAAATACCACACATAGATCCTTATGTTTAGCCTGTACTACATTGGTCATGTGTGTAGATATATATTTATATATATATATTGGTTTGATCACCTTATTTGTTGAATAATTCATCTCAACGAATGTTTGCAATATATGGATTCAAGTCCTAGTTTTGTGGGTCTATGTGTAATGTCTACAAATATATATATACACACATATATAGCATATATATATATATTTAGTGTATGTATAGTGTATGTGTATTCAAAGTTCTATACTAATATTTTGTTCAAATTATCACTAAATAATATCAACATAAAAATATATTAAAAATCTGAGTTTTTATTATATTCTTCTAAATTTTTTTCATAATACTTCCAATCTCTAATAAAATGATTTGTCCCCCCTAATTTTCACATTCTCCGCCCCTGAATAGATCCTTTCTCATTTGTTAAATTATTTATTTATTACATTATTGATGACAATGTTCTAACCAATCTTTTCCTTATAAAAGGAGAAAAGCATATGTATATTTTACACAATATATATATATATATCCATTCGTTATTCTTTCTTGATTTCTTCGAAGCAATGATGTGATGCTCAGGTGCTCGTCTTATCAATTTGTCTTCGGAGAGCTCACCACATAGGAGTTCGTCTTCTATTATTGCCTTCCCTTTCATTAATTTCTAGTGGAAGGCTATGTTTGAATTAGATTATATACAAGTGATTATGAGAATAAGTGTTTATTTAGAGCCTGTTTGGATTTATGTATCAAGCGCTTATGGGGTCAAAAAAAGTGCTTATTTAATCAATTCCCAAACACCTACCTGAATTGCATAATTGCTTATCCCAAAATAAGCTCGATTGAATTAAGTTGGCTTTGGTAGCTTTTGATAATCACTTTTGGGAATAATATAACCGTTGGAAGCATTAAATGGGCTCTTTACTTTTTTATCAACCCATTTGACCAAAACCGCCCCACCTTTCCTTTTGTCTCTCATCAGTCTTCTTCTTTGGCCATCTGCTCCCTAGCCATCATCGACTTTCTACTTGGTTCTTTTCTGCTTGGATTGTCACTGCGTTCAAACGTCGTCGACCTCCCACAAACTCCCCCATAGCTGTCATCTTCTCTTCTCCTTTGGTTATCACCGCGTCAAACCCCCATCGGCTGCCTGCAAACTCCCCCACGGCCGTCCTCTGCCTTCTCGTTCCTTTCTCACCACCGCGTCTCAGATCCATTCAACCTCACGACCACAGTCGTCCAGAAAATCACACTCTGCCTTGACCTCTCTTCCTCATTATCGCCGTGAACTCTGCCTTCTCTTAGATTTCTGACCACTGCATCTCATAACCACTTGGCCGCGCCACCACAGTCGTCCAATCGTACTCTGCCTTGTCCTCTATTTCTTATCCTCGTCGTGAACTCTCATCGGCGTTTGGAGAATCCTGCGAGGCACTTGCTGGTGTTATCACTGTAGGTGCCTTCAATCTCTGGATCTAGGACATAAGGTATGTTCTACTAACAATATTGCTTGATCTGTCGGAGTTGGACTTAAATTTGTGTATTCGTCCTCCATATAAATCTGATTTCCCCTGATCTGATATGTCTCACGCTCCACTATGATTTGCTTGCAGCTCCATCATCGTCCGTGGGTGTGTTACCTCGTCCTGTGTCTGCTACCTCCGTGGGTGTGCTTGCTTTGTGGGTACCCTCTGTCCTGCCCTCTGTTTCAGTTCTGCTCTATGCTAAAAAGAAACCAAAATGTAATCGCTTATTTGGTGGGTGTGCTTGCTCGGTGTCCTAAAGTTGGTTATTTTCTGATATACATTCCTAGTTATTGGAGTGTAGTTCGATTTGAATATTTGCATCTCAACTCTTTTCTGATTTCATTATCCTCGTTATGTGCTTTTATTGGCTGTCATTTGTTTTGTTACAATGCTATGCTATATTCTTGCCTTCTTTGGTAAGCAGTACATGGATTCCCAACTCTTTTTTGTTTCCCCTTTATCATTATTTGTTATGTATCCTTTTGAAAAAGCTACTATCATTTTTCTATTATTTGATTAAAAAAATCCTTAACAAGTCCTTCCTTTTTAGTTTTATTTCTGTGAGGTGAAATGGTATGAAATAAATGATTCATGTTCAATGGTTGATTTGTTTTTTTTTTTTTGTAGTAGTGTGTTTATTTATTTTGCATTTGTGTGGCCTGCAATCTCCCAGCTTGTGAGGTGTTATGTCCTTCATTTAAAGTCAACAGATATATAAGAAGCATCAATTGGGGAATCTAACTAAATGTACAAATATTGATTATCAGTTGATTGTGTTTTTAGGTGTTATAAAAGTGTTGGATTCTTTTAGCTAAACTTTTTGTTTATAGAGTCATGAGTAATGAGAAGGTGAAAGCAACTTGGGACATGAATGTAACTGAGATTTTGATCAAATTATGTGTGGAACAAGTAAATAAAACTAAATGGGTTACTGTTATTGCTGGGTTTAAGGAAAAGATTGGCAGAAATTACACTAGGGTACAGCTTAAGAATATGTTGGATGTCCTTAGAAAAGATTGGACTTTATGGTATAAGATGCTTGAGAAAGAGCCAGGTGTAGGGTGTCTTCCTAGGCAACAAACTATTGATGCATCTGATTTATGGTGGGAGAAAAAGATATCGGTATGTAATTTAGTTTATTAGATGTTATAATATGCCTAGTTTACTAAACTTTTGTGTAATATGTTATACTAATTATAAGTGAATCTGCAGGAAAATCTAGAATATAAGAAATTCAGACATAGAAGACTTCAATTTGAGGATGAATTAACAATATTATTTAGAAGTGTAGAGGTAAGTGGGGTGCATGCATGGACACCGTTATAAGGGACATTACCTGATGATGTTGGAGAGGATGATGATGTGTATCGTCCATGTGTAGGCCTACAAGAGGGATCAGGAGATAGTGAAGAAGATCTCGATAACGATACATGTAGACAAAGTGCTGGAGTGAGTGGTGAGCTTGGGGATCTGAACTTGAACACTTCCTAAGGGTACTCCAGTGGAAGAAGCATCGGCAAGAGGAAGAGAATGGGACCTTCAGAAGGAAGGAAAAAACATAAAGCCACTAATATAGGGCAGATAGTTGATGCTATCAGTAGGATCACTGATGCACAGGAATCGCGAGGAATACAGAAGGCTGCAACATCTATGGGTGAAGTTATGACTCAATTAAGTTCAATAGAGGCTATCTATAGTGATCTTGATTGGTATTCTAAATGATGTGAAGTCCTTTCTGACCCCACCAAAAGAGATATTTTTGTACATTTAAGACATGATGAGGAAAGATTGTTGACCTAGTTGAAGCTTGTTGCATCTAGAATTTAGGATGTTGAACTTTAGTTTTAAATGTGACTTGTAGATTTGCTAATTTAGGATGTTCAACTTTATTGCTAATTTAGGATGTTCAACTTTGTTATATTAGGTTGCTTGTTGTGACTTTGTTATAAATGTGACTTGTATATTTGACTACTTTAGATTGAAGTATAGTTTTAGTTTAGAACCTTTTTATAAAGAATTATGAAGAAGATGATGTTTTTTAAATATTTACTTTCATATTTTACCTTCTAGGTTTGAAGAATTAAATGGGAGACACAGACTCATCTAAAAATGATTTTAATAAAGCTGCAAACGTCACTACATTAGTTGGGTTGTATGCGGTAAAACATTCATGTAAGGAGCCTCGAAGAACTAGTGAATATACAAGTCATTTGTGGGTTAATGAAATTTTACAAGGTCATCTTATTCGTTGTTATGAGATGTTTCGTATGGAAAAGAATGTATTTTATGAACTTTGCAATGAATTTGTCGAAGAACATGGGTTAAAGGGAACTAGGAGAATGGGGGTGCAAGAAATGCTTGTAATTTTTTTGAACATGATTGGGCATGGAGTTGGAAATAGGATGCTACAAGAGAGATTTCAACACTCTGGAGAAACTATAAGTAGACATTTCCATCGAATATTAGTGGCTTGCCTTAGACTAGTAACGAAATATATCAAGCCAAAAGATAATAGATTTCGTGGCGTACCATCAAAAATACGGCGTGATAAGCGATATTGGCCGTTTTTCAAGAATGCTATAGGAGTTATTGATGATACTCATATCCCATGTGTTGTTACTCCTAGTGAACAACCAAGATTTATTGGAAGAAAATGATATCCAACACAAAATGTAATGGCTGTATGTGATTGGGACATGTGCTTTACTTTTGTATTAGCTGGATAGGAAGGCACCGCACATGATACTCGTGTTTTTGACAAGGCCATCACAACGGCTTCCATGAATTTTCCACACCCATCTGAAGGTATGTTTCTTGTTCATACCTTTATCTATTATTGAGTTGCCATTACAAATATTTGACAATACTTCCATTGACTATTAAGTAAATATTATTTGGTAGATGCTGGTTATCCAACACCAACTGGATATCTTGGTCCATATAAACATGAATGCTACCACATTCCAGATTTTCGACTTTCATCTGGATATGCGAACAATAATGAATGATTCAATTATTGCCATTCAAGTTTAAGATGCATCATAGAAAGGTCTTTTAGAGTTTGGAAGAACAGATTTCCAATTTACATAGTATGCCTAGTTACAAATTTCAAACACAAGTTCAGATAGTATATGCAACAATGGCTATACACAACTTCATTAGAAAGAACTCCCAAACAGATTTTGAATTATTACGGTTTGAAACTGAAGATGTAGTTTAGCAAGATGGTAATGATGGTGATAAGTATCAACCCTCATTCGAAAGTTCAACTATCACATCGTCAAGAGAAATGGATTATATTCGTGATTTAATTAGAGATCAAATTATCCAATCTTTACAAGACAATTAGTTATGTATAATTACTTTTTAATATTAAACCTTAGTATTTTTAATTTTTAATTTAACATGTACATTGGCAATTCTAGTTATGTAATATTTTCATATTATTTATAAATTAGAATTTTACTTACAAAACTATTAAAATTTTATCCAATTAAATAATATTATTATGTATAAATGATTCATTTATAAAAAAAACTAATATTATTTAAGGACCAGCGGCATTTAGGACATTTCAAGTAATTGTCTATCCAAAAGTGATTTTGATCATATTTATCCAAATACAATCAATTATGGAAAATCATTTTTAAGTTCAACATATCCAAACACAAATCACTTTTTACATAACCATTTATTCTTATAATCACTTATGAATAAGTTAATCCAAACGGGCACTTATAATAGATTATAAGAATAAGTGATTATGTTAAAAGTGATTTGTGTTTGCATATTTTTATCGATAAGTGATTTTGAGAAAAAATGTGTTTGGATATTGGGAGTTTAAGTGATTATTGAGTAGATAATGAGAAGAAAAAGTGAAATAAGTGATTATGGAATATAAGTGATTATTATAAGAAAAAAATAAATTTTTCTATAAACACTTATTTAAGATATAAGTATTTGTTGAAGAATAACTTGCATTTGATAACTTTATCATATAAGCATTTATAGAATCCCATAATCACTTATACACTCTATCCAAATAGACACGTAATAAATATATACATTTATCTTTAAAACAAATGTTCAACCACTTGAATCAACAATTATTGATAGTCATGTATAATTTAATAAAGAGAAAATCAATAAATCATATGTATAATTTAAAAGTTTTAAACCGTACGATTTTGTTGGCCAAAAAACAAAAGCCATTTCCGGGTCAAAAACAACAAAAACCATGCGATTCATTCTTTATATTCATTCTCCATATCCCTCTTTTTTATTTCGGCCCAAACACTTCACCCTTTTTTTTTTCATTTTCTTGATAGTAAATCACTTGAGCTATATTGAGCTCTAACTAATTTAAATTGAGTTAAGTTAAGTTCCAAAAATGGGGTAACTCTTCCAAGAACATCTTCTCTATATACATGATCCCAAGCTCAAAACATTATGCTTAAATGACACATAACCTTTCTACTAGGATTAATCCCACCTTTTTTAATTCACATAAACACAGTTAGACTTTAAAACCAAATGAAGATATTAGACTAGAGGTATGTAAGGGTTGAAATAGTCCATCTACGTTATCAATTATGTATAAAAATAAAATCAATCACAATTATTAACTTCCATTTAATTGAAGAGTACGTTAAAAAAATTTATTACGAGTCTTAAATTATTATATTAATAATAATACATTTTTAAAAAAAATCAAAATTTTAATTGTGTAATTTAAGATTTATAATATTATAAGATCTGAAGATGTGATTTTTCTATTTTGCTTTGAGGATTAGGCAATGAGCCAGTGAATTATAATGTTTTCATTTTGTTTCAACGACACGTGGCTTTCTGACAGGTCTAAAAGGGTGGTTTGCAAGATTAAATCCTCAAGAACACTCTCAGATCTTCATGGCAAAAATTATAATATGCATAATCCATCTGATTTGGGATGCTCCGAAATTGAATGCTAATAATCATAGATGTGCTTTTCTGATTGAAACACTTAATTAATCTTCTCGACGAATTTAGCTTAATTAATAAACATTCGTTCCCCGAAATTCCCCAACCGCGTCCAACTCAACTCCATTTCTCCTTTGACATTTTCTTAATTTATTTATTTTACATTGTTGATAACAACGTTAATCTCACCAAATCATTTTTATATGGACCAAACACAAGGAAAAAACATATAATATATATAGGTTATGATATAATTAATCAATTAGAGATTCCTTCGCTTATTTAACATATTTGAATGCCTTGGTATAATAGAGTTTCAAATTTAATATTGACATTTCACACTATCTATTTGCATACGAACAATACATACAGACAGATATTTCCCACTTGACAATATGAAGAAAAGAAAGAAACAACTTCTTCTTTTCCTTTCTTTTCTTTTCTTCTACTTTTTGTTTTTTTTTTTTTTTTGTGGTTGAGGGTTTGAACCCCTGGACCATAATTCCCCATGCATCTTACCCTTACAAAAATATACACACACACACACATGGTTTTTTATAAAGCGAATTCGTTGGTGCTTGCTTTCACTACCTCAATTTCTTCCATACTCGTTACCCTAGCTATATATCTGCTTTCGTTCCGATCTTTACCTAGGTAATTTATTATGCCTCAATCAGATTCAGATATTTCCATTGATCCTATTTTCTACCAATTTGTGTTGTTATTCTCAGCCATAGTAGGATCCACATGCTATCCAATGAGCTCCTCTTTCGCTGTTGTCTTCGGACAGTTGAGCTGTGAGATGTTCTTAGGAGTACTCTATTACTTCCATTTTTTGTTATCGCAGGAATGATTAGTTTCTTAGATCGCTATCAATTTCAATTTGGAGATGCCCCCAGGAGACTCTGTCACGCCATAAACCTGGGATCACTACAAAAAAATAGATCTTAAGTGACGACTTTTGGCGGCGACAAAAAAAGGTCGCCGCTGAAAACACACTTTCCGCGGCGACCAAAAAGAGTCGCCGCCGAAAGTCAGTGTTTTCGCGGCGATCAAATAAGTCGCCGCTGAAAGTTAGCCTTTCAGCGGCGACCATTTTCAATTGCCGCTGAAAGACGGACTTTCAGCGGTGACCTTTTTTAGTCGCCGCTGAAAGACTAACTTTCAGCGGCGATTAAACAAGTCGCCACTGAAAGACAGACTTTCAGCGGCGACTGAAAATGGACGCCGCTGAAAGTCTGTCTTTCAGTGGCGACTGAAAATGGTTGCCGCTGAAAGAGTGACTTTCAGCGGCGATTAACCAAGTCGCCGCTGAAAGCACTCTTTCAGCGGCGACTTTTTAATGTCGCCGCCAAAGGTAATTTTGTAAATTTTTGCTATTTTCGTTTTAAAAATTAATAAATAACATATTAAAATAATAATTGTGTTTTATTTATACATTTTTATTATAAGTAATTAGATATTTAATATATATTTTATATTATCTAGTATCTTTATTTAAAGGTAAAGTAGTTTACTATTTTTTCATGTAAAATATTCTGGACATTTTGAAAGTACTTTATCTCCACCGGAGATTAAAGATTTGAAATGTTGAATATTGAATTCTATCTATATTTATTTTTACTTTTTCTAATCCTAATTAATGAAATATGTTATTCTTATTAGGATAATTTTTTTTAATTCATAAAGGGATTGATAACTCCAAAAAAAAAATAGGAAGATAAACTAATCCCTAATTATTTAATGTGATCAACCCTATATTTGGAGGAATTCTTATTAGGTTAATTTAATTTCTAATATTTTTAACATATAAATTAATATTAATATTATTTATTACCAATAATAATTTTGATGAAGTAATAATATATTGAATTTATTGCATTTTTTAAAATCATATGACAATCAAAATTATAATATTTATTTTAATGATTTTTTAACAATTTTCTATTACATTATATTATATATATATATATATTAAGCATATATATAATATAACTTATCAAATAATATAATATATGATATATATGATATGTCATAACATAAAATAAAAAATATAATATAAATATATATGTATATAAATAAAATATTTAACGATATTAATAATTGAAAATAAAATATATGTGTGTTTTTTAATAATAATATTGATTTATAAATATATATGTGTGTATTAGTGAGTAGATAAACAATATATATTAAATATCTTAATTAAAAACTGCAGGTGCATTTCAGCTCAACTGGCAAAAAAGTAAACACAAAGGCATTGCAAGCAACAGGTCAGGGGTTCGAACCAAGGTGAACGCACATTTGAAACAAATATATGACGTGGCGGTGGTGATATGAGAGGTGACGTGGCGTCCGTTTGGGGGTGGTGACGTGGCAGCAGTCCGATGACGTGGCGGCGGTCCGGTGGGGGTCGGCCGGCGACGGTGGTCCAATGACGTCGCGGTGGTCCGACGGCGGCCGACCGACGGTGGTGACTTGGCGTCCGTTTGGCGGTCCGATGACGTGGCGGCGGTCCGGTGGGGGCCGGCCGGCGGCGGCGGTCCGATGACGTCGCGGCCGACCGGCGGTGGTGGTGGTCCGATGGCGGTGGTGACGTGGCGGCCGGCCAGTGGTGGTTACGTGGTGGGGTCCAGTGGCTGACATGGTGATGACATGGCGAAACGACTTTCAGCGGCGACTAAATGTTGTCGCCAAATAATAAATTTTCAGCGACGACTAAATGTTGTCGCCAAATGAGAAATATTTGGCGGCGACAATTTATATTTTTAGCGACAACTCTTTTCACCACTAAATGTCAACTTTTGGCGGCGACATGGTGGCGACAAAAATGTCGCCGCTAAAAACTTTTGGCGGCGAAATTCCTTCTTTCAGCGGCGACTTTTGTCGCCGCCAAAAATCAAATTTTTTGTAGAGGATTTCTGGTCTGGATTCTCACCTCTGTGTACACAGTGTCTGAGGACAAGGGTTCCTCCGAAACAACACAAGATCATCAAAAGCTTCAACTTGGAAGAATAATCAATCTGGTGTCATCAGGCGCATTCACCTTGATGTCCATGAGCATGTCTAGGTTGATGAAGCCCCAGTACGAGGTAGGTGTGTCCAATTTCTTCTTGGCGTCTTTCATGGTTCAGCTGTTTAAGATCAACAACGTTGTTGCTGCGGTTATCGGGACTGTTTGCTGGTGTTTGTTGGTTTTTCTTCGCCACTTGTCTTCTCCGCATCTCCGTTCACCCATGGCAAGATTTGTCAATCGTTTCTTCAACGATCCATATTTTTTATACACATTTTGTGCTCTGGTGATTTTCTTGTTGATAGGTTTAATTTTAAACAATAATTTGACAATTAATATATGCAGTACTGTCCTAAGCTGATCCGAGCTATCGTGAAAATATTGACCTTGGGAAAACTCATCTTGTATTATAAAGCAATTTAAACAGTAGTTTTATAAAAACTTGTCTTTTATAGACAAATCTTGCTTGGATCATATGTGCGTGGTGCAATTGGAATCACAGATCGATATGGAATATTTGTTTGTCCACAATAACAGATATACTTTGAGGAGGAAGGAAGGAGAAGAGTTTTCTGTGTGTGTGGTAGTCCTTTTAAAAATTCTCGAGCCTCAGGATCTACAGTTAGTAATCATCATTAAATTAAAAGCAGTTTTTTTTTTCCACACAAATGGATATGTATATCTTAAAGAACTTCCCATTTGAATTTTGAATATAAATTGCTTTCATGTGAAATACAGTTAAATGCTAATAAATATAATTAACTAACTTATTAATCAATTAATCGTTCATAGTATATTCAGCCACAACACCGTAAGATGTTAGATGTCAATCATTCGTGTAATTTAATAATTAAAGAGAAAAAAAATCATACTTTCGGTCCCTATTTTTTCACTTAATTTGGTCTTTTCTTTTTATAAGAGATATTGAGTTACTTACCACTCAACCCAATTATATTGATTAATTTAGCTTTTATAATTTAATTTTTTTTAAAAAATTGAATTCTTAGTATTTGAACAATTTTTTTAATAATTATTAGTGCATGCATATGATGACTGAGTTATCAAAATTTAAGCATTTCACCAACAAGGTTTGACATAATTAGTAAATAGCTTGATCCCTTAAACATGTTTTTTTATACTAATAAAAAAGAAAAAGAAAAAAAATTTAAGTGTATTATGTTGTTAAAAGATATTTTAAATAAAAAATATTATATTTCAATTTTTTGTAACATTAAAAAAAAAATTCTTGTCCAATATTATTTTTAAATGATTTAAATGGAAAAGTGAGGTGTGAAAAAAAATGCAAAGGGAAAGAGAAGACTAGATAATTAAGGGTTAAAATAGTCCATCTACATTATCAATCATGTATAAAATTAAAATCGATCACAAGTATTAACTTCCATTTAATTGAAGTGTATATTAAAAACTAAACATTATTATGATCCTAAATTATATTGATAATAATCTTCATGTGAAATGTTTATTTTTGGGAAAATGACACATAAATATCAACATGGGAAGTTATTTCCAAAATGATACATGAATTGGTTTAATTCCAAGAAAATACCATGATATGAAATTGGGAATAAGTTTTTGTTAAAAAGACCAAAATGTCCTTGTAATCATTTGTAACTGATCTCCATTAATTTACAATTGATTCTCATGGATTAACAATTGATACGGTTGATTTGTAATTGATAACATTTTATTTATAATGGATCCTAATTTATTTATAATTGATATCCGTTGATTTATAACAGACTCTCATATATTAGCAACTAAGACTCATTGATTTGCAATTGGTCACATTATATTTACAATGGTCATTTTGGTCTTTCTAGCATAAAAAATATTTCCAATTCAACAACCTGATATTCAATTGGAATTAAACCTAATTCAAGTAGTAAATTGGAAATGTTATGTTAGCTAGGTACTTATATGTCATTTTTCCTTTTTTTTTTTAATGATTTTCTATAAATATATTTTAAATTTCTTAGACTTAAATCATCTTGCGTCACCAAGGTTCGTTTATTTAATCGACTTAGATCAAAAGGAAAAATTCGAAACGTACCTCCCTTATATTAAAAAGGTTTTGGTTAACTCATTCGCTTTTTATTTTTTTTGGGATACAAACTCATTCGCTTTTAGCACTGACTACTTGAATCTCCTTGTTATGTAATAATATTTGTCTTTTGATTAAAAAAAATGACCATTCGTTCCCCGAAATGCCCCAACCGCGTCCAACTCCATTTCTCCTTTGTCCTTTCACATTTTCTTAAATTGTTTATTTATTTTACACCGTTTAGTTCAGGTGCTCAGGAGATCTAGTGGGGAGAGATATAAAGGGGAGGAATGTAAATAAAATTCAAGTGAATTTGTTTGGAATAATATTGTGCATATAAAAAATAATTTTATTTTTATGTTTAATTAAATATAAATAATTACAAAATATAAAATGCCCTTTGAAAAAAAAATTCCTTCCCTTTGTCTTCTTCCTTCCTTGCCGAGGAGCCAGCAGCAGACCAGCCTCCACCGTGTTCGAAAATCACACAAGCCACCATCGTGTTCATCTCATTGGAAGAGTTGCAGATTTGAGGAAAGGAGGAGCACACCTACGACTTTGTTGCCGTTTCTGTTGAGATCGACGATGACGGAGTTCCAAATATGCGAAGCACAGATCTGCAACTCGTCCGACTTCGTCGCCATTGCCATTAGAGGAAGAAGGAGAAAGGGAAGGAGGAGCACACCTATAACTTCGTTGCCGTTGAGATTGGCAATGAAGGCGTTCCAGATCTGCAAAGAAGGAGCACAGATCTGCAACTCCTCCGACTTCGTTGGCGTTGCTGTTGGGGGAAGAAGGAGGTGGGAAAGACAATGATGAAAATGAAGTGGGGAAGAAGTGGAGGTGCTAACGAAGAAGGTGAAGGGTCGCGGGAGGTCTGGAGATGGAGGTCATCAGAGGGAGGGGTTCGAGGGTCGTCGGAGAAAAGGTCAAAGGTGGGGAGGCAGATGATAAAGAAGGGAGATGATGATATAATTGTTATTTTATATTTTCTCAAGAGCAATATTGTCTTTTCAGTTCACTCACGTTTACAGTCGTGTCTAATGAATGGTTTTTGAAGAGTTTTGCTCTTTACACCAAGGGAAGTATCTATCTTCATGTGCATAATCTTATAATTTTATGATGTATTCAACCAAACGTAATTAGCATGAAATATAATCCTATTAATATTACATTATCCCCGAACTTCAACCAAATTGTTAGGATTCATTTGGTCAAAGAAGAAGAAAATTTTTTATTCTATTATTTTTTTTAAATTAAATAAAGAAATTTTTTTTCCTTCCTTTGGTAGGTGGGAAAGGATGGAATGAGAGGAAAAATACCATATTTTCTTTAATTGATTTGTAAAAGAATTAAGGCAGAAAATTTTTTTTATTTTTCTTTTTTTTTTTTCAAATCTCTCCAACCAAATAAGGGATTAAAAAAAAAAGAAAAATCAACGATTTGTTATTGATACTTTACATTTACGTTTAAATCAGTCCTTGTTTGTGGCTTTCTCACGGGTGAAGCTTTTATTTATCAAATGTGCCTCTCTACTTACAAATGCATGATGTGGCCCCTACTCTTGCATTCTTATATATCTTGGCAACTGTAAATAAAAGGTTTATTCAAAGCAGCCAAAATGTATCTCCGAAAAAACAGTGAACCCATTTCTCACCATCGATATATACCTCGTTGCTCTCAATCATCAGAGCCCTTCAAAGCATTCTTAGATAGAAGGAAGAAGATAAAAAAGGTGATAGGATCACCGCAAATTACGATAGAGGAATGACACCCCTTTCTATCTCAAATCTGATTGTGCCCAATGTTTCACCCATCGGTCTTTATATATATGTTTGATAAGCAGCTTATGTTGTTCAGGGACGACAATGGCGAGCTTCACTGCTACGAAGATCGATACGTACCCCTAGCTAGCTGCGTTTTTCCTTTGGTTGCACCTAAAGTTGCATTTTAGACGAAGATCCATGGAATATGACGTCCAATGTGTAACGTCCAGCCGCTTTTCAGGATTGACGACTGTCCCCACAGACCAACACACACAAGCCCTTTCGGTGTGCTTTGTCCTCACTCACACACCTCTTTTCCCAGGAGGTCACCCATCCCACAATTACTCCAGGTCAAGCACGCTTAACTGAGGAGTTCTTTAGGAATAGGCTACTGAAAAGGTAGGTGCACCTTGTTGATATAGGTAGTACCTGTCAATTCTTTTAAGCTATCCTTAACCGTATAGTCCCATACCTATACAGTCTCTGGATCCCTCTCGTTCTGGTATGTATTCGATTCATCCATGTGCCCCTCCCGCTTAGAAGCCTGCCAGGAGCCTTTCCTTATCAGTGCCTCATTACTTTCTCCTCATTACTTTATCTGAAGGCCCACTATTCTTGCACCGACGATCGCTCCCCGCCCTCGTCAGCGCCCGGATGTCACATGCCCACCAGCTTCCGCTTGGTTCGTCCCCGAACCATACCGTACTGAGAGAGGCTGGGCTCTGATACCAACTGTAACGTCCAGCCGCTTTTCAGGATTGACGACTGTCCCCACAGACCAACACACACAAGCCCTTTCGGTGTGCTTTGTCCTCACTCACACACCTCCTTTCCCAGGAGGTCACCCATCCCACAATTACTCCAGGTCAAGCACGCTTAACTGAGGAGTTCTTTAGGAATAAGCTACCGAAAAGATAGGTGCACCTTGTTGATATAGGTAGTACCTGTCAATTCTTTTAAGCTATCCTTAACCGTATAGTCCCATACCTATACAGTCTCTGGATCCCTCTTGTTCTGGTATGTATTCGATTCATCCATGTGCCCCTCCCGCTTAGAAGCCTGCCAGGAGCCTTTCCTTATCGGTGCCTCATTACTTTCTCCTCATTACTTTATCTGAAGGCCCACTATTCTTGCACCGACGATCGCTCCCTGCCCTCGTCAGCGCCCGGATGTCACACAATGTGTCACTCTAGATTTAAATATTGTGTCCACCACTTCATTTGACAGTTAAACACACGTCAGCAAAATGGTATGTGGACACTAAGGCACTTTCTCTTAAACCATTTATAAATACAGGGATTAACATTTCTAACGTGAGAAATATTAAGGAGTAATCATATGAAAAAAATTTAAAGCATCGGTATCAAATTAAAAATTTGTGTAAAGTATAAGAATCAAAAGATTGATTTTCCTTTAAAAAAAAACCAACATATACAAACATCTAAATGGACCAAAACACAAGAAAACAACATAGGTGACAATTAATCAATCATTGATGGATATTCTGTCGATTTTTTAACATATTTGAAGGCCTTGGTATAATTGACTTTCAAATTTAAATTTAAAATTTCACATTTAATTGACTCTTTCTATATCCATACATCCATACGCACACATAAAACAAACATTTTCCACTCGAGAATGTGAAAGAAAAAAAGAAAATTCTTTTTTGGGATAAATGATGTTTCAATTAAAGTTTTTCTAAATTTTCATATTAGTTTTTGTTTTTTCTTTTTGATTAAATAACTTCTTATAGTTTTATATTATTAAAGAATTAGTTCTTAAAATTTCAAAAATTTAATCCTTTTGTCATCCAGGATGATATTTACACTATTAAAATTGAGATGATATGAACAAGAGTTAGCTAAGACAGACATATAGATTACTAAGGCTGAGTTAACTGTATTTTTGTTTTTGTTTAAAAAATACAAAGACATTACGAGGAAAGGCTGTGAAAACCTCTCTATCATTGTGCCTTCCATGCAGCAGGCTAAGCTTATTAAACATAAATCTCCCCTTATATATGTGTCCTTTATATTAAACAGGCTTCCTCATGTTGCATCTCTCTTTTAGAATTGGATTCTTAAACATGTTATTTTGAGTTTAATTTTTGACCTTATATATGAAAAAAATCTTGTTGAAAGAGATAAAGTTTTTTCCAATAAGTTCTTCACTTTAAATTGATTAATTATCAGCTGTCACTTGAAAATACTTACTTAAAAAAAGAAAAAGAGAAAAAAACTTTGGTAAACTCGTTTGCTTTTAATATTGATTTGATGTATCACCTTGTTATGTAATAATATATTTGTCTTTTGATTAAAAAAGTGATCAATCCTTCCCCGAAATTCCCCAATCGCGTCCAACTCCATTTCTCCGTTCACATCTTAAATTATTTATTTTATATCGTTGATGACAATGTTAATTTGACCAAATCATTTAAGGGGAAAAAAAAACAACGAAGGAAAATTAACCTTTTGTTCTTTATACTTTACATTTATGTTTAAATCAGTTCCTATTTCCTATTTGTGGCATTCTTGTCTTTGCAAGTGTAAATATATAAAATAGGGTTTAATTAAAGCAGCCAAATGTATCTCGGAAAAATAAAAAAGAAAGAAAGAAAGTGCATTCAAATTAAGCTTTTAATCATACTAGCTAGCAATTTCTCTCCTTCGTGGTTCTGGTGAACCCATTTCTCACCATACTTCTTTGCTCTCACAGTAATATGACGTTCAATGTGTCATTCTAGTGTGTATGCTAGATATATATAGTATTGCGTGTCCATGCCACCACTTCGTTTGATTGTTAAACACATCAGCAAAATGGTAGCTCTGTTTTCCTATGTAGACAATAAGGCACTTAATTTCTCTTAAACCATTTACAAATATAGGGATTAACATTTATAACGGGAGAAATATCAAGGAGTGATCATATGAAAAACTTTAAACCATAGGTATCATATTAAAAATTGGGGTAAAATATAAGAATCAAAAGATTAATTAATGTTCCCTTAAAAAAACCAACCAACATATATGAACATTTAAATGAACCAAAACACAAGAAAACAATACAGGTGACAATTAATCAATCATTGAGGATATTCCTTCGATTATTTAACATATTTGAAGGCCTTGGTTAAATCGACTTTCAAATGTAATATTGACATTTTACATTTGACTCTTTCTATATCTATACGCACACATATAGACAGATAGATATTTCCCACTTGGGAATATGAAAGAAAAGAAAGAAAATTCTTTTTTTTTTCTTTTTTTGGGTTGAGGGTCTTGAACCGTGGACTATAATTCACAATTAATGCATCCTATGCTTTCATATGTATATAGATATATATACATGGCATTTCATAAGCCAATTCATTGGTGCTTCTTTTTTCTACGTCAATTTCTCCCACACTTGTTACCCAATCTTCTGTCGTCTGATTTTTGCCGTGCGTAATCTATCATGAATCAGGCAGATTCAGATATCTCCATTAATCCTCATTTCTACCAAGTCGTGCTGTTATGCTCAGGCATAGTGGGATGCATATGCTATCCAATGAGCTCCTCTTTTGCTGCTGGCGTCGTGCAGTTGAGCTGTGCGACAAAGTTCTTAGTAATCTATTTTCTACTACTTTTTTTTATGACAATAACATATCCTGTCTTTGATCCTCACAATCAATTTCAATTTAGGGATGTGGCCAAGAGATTCTGTCATTTCATAAACCTGGGATTTCTGGCCTTGATTCTCACCTCTGTGTACACAGTGTTTGAAGACAAGGGTTCATGCAAAACAACACAAGATCAAGAGCATCAGCTTGGATTTGGAACAATGATGAATCTGGTGTCATCAGGCGCATTGACCTTGATGTCTATGAGCATGTCTAGCTTGATGCAGCTCCAGGACGAGGTGGGTGTGTCCAAATTTTTCTTAGCATCTTTCATAGTTCAGATGTTTAAGATCATCAACAGCGGTGTTGCTGCGGTTATCGGGACCGCTGTTTGCTGGTGTTTATTGGTTTTTCTTCGCAACATGTCATGTCTTCGTTCATCCATGGCGGGTTTCGTCAATCGTTTCTTCCTCGTCTTTCCCAATTTTTCACGTATGTTATATGGTCTGCTTTTTGGGGTGTATTTGTTATATGTTTTTATTTTTAATTTGTTTTATGCTATTGATGATGGGCATTGTCCTAAGCTATAAATTATATACCTTCTTCAGTGTATACTAGAAGGTTTATCAGCTGATCAGAGCAGAGCTATCGCGATGAAATGATTTAGTTGACCTTTGGAAAACTCAATTTCTGTATTATAAAGGAATTTCAACAGTAGATGAAAAGCTTATCTTTCTTTTTTTGGATAAATCTTGCTTGGATCGTTTGTGCACGGTGCAATTGGATTCATAGATGGAAACTATTATTTGTCCACAGCAACAAAAGTTTTTAATCTAAGTTGTAGAGAGAGGGGGAAAAATTAATGTTTAAGTAGATCTTGAAATTATAAGACAACAAAAGTTTTTAAAGTTTATGAATGAAGGGAGTAATTATCATTTGATCGATCCGTTCGTTCATACAGTATATCCAACTCCTACAATACAAGATCTTAATCATGTGTATAATTTGATAGAGTAAACGATCCTTTTGGCCCCTATTGTTCCACTTAATTCGGTCTTTATAATTTAAAATTTTTTAATTGAATTCTCTGAGTTTGAATAATTTAAAAGCTATTAAGACCCTAAGACAGTAAGTACGGTGAAAAGACCAAAATACCCCAATAAAATACACCTCCAAACATTGAATCCGCATTGGGTGTTTATCGCTGGGATGAGCACCAAATGCTTATCACTTCTAGGCAGATCTGGATTGTGCAGTTTTAATCTGGACGGTTCAGATTTACAGTTTTTTATTTTAATTTTTTTTATAATAACAATATTTTTTAAAAAAATTTACAGTTATAAAATTATACCTATTTAACATTCTACATATAATAAAATAAAAATATAATTAAAAACATATTTAAATCTGAGTGGTCTAGAAACTGATGAGCACCGAACGTGCTCTCTCCAGACATCCCAACTACAGCATTCATCTTCATCATCTGAACCATCAAACAGCTCAAGAACAAACTGGTTAGTCCCACTTCGTATGGAAACTGAATCATCTTCGAAACGCTCTTCCAACACAGTGGTCAGACCAACAGCACCAGAAACCCTAGATTCGCAACGTGTCCAGTTTTTTTTGACTTGAAGCTCACCATTTCATCATATTTTCCTCACAACTCATGGGCAATGCACATCTTTATCTTTTCTTTTTTTTAATTATATATTATTGGATTCAATATAGTATATAGTTTATTAGCAGAAACGTTACTAGATTGTCCACCCTTAATATGAATAATTTTTTTTAGTAACTTGGCTATGGATTAAGAAAACCATACAGAGGTTAGTACATTACGCTTTGAGCAGTAAGCTGACCTCCCTGTCTACTAGCAACAGATCATTGCATCGCTAGCTCCTTTGCTTCTGATTTTGTACAATTTTTTTATAAATAAAAAGTAAAACTCTTTTTATTAGGTTAAAGAGTTATAAAATTAAATAATAACCAATATATATATTATATTTATATTGTGTTTAAGTTAAAAATATATATTGGTAACAAAAAAATTGAAATATTAAAACATATTTTTATAATTAAAAAATTAATGTCATTAGATAAAAACTAATAAAAATAATATGTACTAAATTTTTACTGATTTTAGGATAACTGTATAAAGAAAAGTATTGAAAAATTTATCAATAAATTAAAAAAATAAAAAATATACTTTAACGAAGAGAGGGAAAGAAATAAAATTAAAGTCGGAAAAAGTTTTACAACTCATCATTTCATGTAGACTCATTATATTAGATAGAGCTTGGATGATGTGGTAGTCTATGAGTACACCTAAGATTTTTTTGTGTTTTTTATTGATGCCTTATTTGTTTCCTTTTATTATTACAAGTCATATTTACCTATCTCACACATATCTAAAAAATTAGTTGAAAGTCTTGATATTTTTAAAAATTATCATAACTTTTTAAAATTATACTCATTAAATTATAGGTTATTTTAAATATATATCTCTTAATCTCTTTCCACTATAAGTCTTTTGGATATTCTCAAAATAGGTAAAAATAAAAAAAATATTAAATTATGCATATATTTCATAAAATAACTTATATTTTGAAACCTAATTTTTTAAAAATTTACCTTCTAATAGAAAATAGAAAGAGTATCATATTTGGTCTCCATTTGATATACATATCCATTGCATTTCTTCAATTTTTCAGATTACTATATATTGTTTATCTTTAAAATTATTTTATTTTGATGTTTAAATTCCAAAATTTTTAATCACATATACAAATAACTTTTTGATTTGTCGTATATACTTCTTTTGGGCAGAAATTTGTCGTACTTCATTCGTAAAATAGTTGACTAACTAATGATTTTGAGAGATTTCCACAAATTGAAAGCTGAAGGATAATTTATTGTCTAATTAAATTTTAGTGGTAAACATGACCTAGGATTTAAAAATATTCTTATTCTGTCTTTATAATTCTAAAGTGATAATTATTTTGAAATAATATAAATAATAAATCCTTCAAGAATATTATTACATACAATAATTATTGCCTTATAAGTTGGCCTTGTACGCCGGATAGTTGTTTCAGTTTTGTTGTCCTTCTTGTTATTTTAGTTTGAGTCCTTTGACTCCTTTTTTTTTCCCAAAAAGAAAAAAAAAAACAATGCAACTTGTACGAGGCAAAGGCGACCATCAAACATAAAAATTATAACCCTACGAAACAGGGCCTTAATGCATCCTACCCTTGTACTCCACTTCAATTTGGGAAGAGGGTTTGATCCCTGGAGTGCATCATCTACTTAGACATGGTTTTTTCCACCTCAATTTCTCCAACACTTGCTACACCCTATATATCTTCAATAATCTTTACCATACGTATAATTTATCATGCTTCATTCAAATTCAGATATTTCTATTTCCATTGATCCCTCAGATTCAGAAACTTCCATTGATCCCTCAAATTCAGATATTTCCACTGATCCTTTTTTCTACGAAGCTGTGTTGTTATGCTCAGGCATAGTAGGATACATATGCTATCCATTGAGCTCCTCTTTTGCTGCTATCTTGGGACAGTTGAGCTGTGGGAAGTTCTTACTGGTCTATTTATGCCTTCCTTACTTTCTATTTCTTGTGTTCTTAGCTATAAGTGGTCTCTTAGAAGACAACTGTCATGGGTATACCTATAGAGACCGTTATTAATACTGAGCTGGCAAGAGGGGATGCTAATGATGAGAATCATATGAATGGACAGGTGGCAAACGATCTAGATATTACTCAACGACCTAAGGCAATGCTGGGGCGCAGCACTCGTGAGCATAAGAAATCCGTGAAGGCAAGGGAAAACGAGGGTATATGAGTGTGGGTGTATTGGGATTAGTTTGTTTTGGAGAATTAATCCTGTTCCAAATGCGTGCATGATCCATATAATTAACAAATAGGTTTGCTGAGATTTTACATGAAATTTTCAATTATGGACAAAATATGAAAACTCACTTTTTTCACTTGACGGTAATGAACAAAATAAACGAAAAGTTAAATATTCGGTTCCTGTAGTTTATGCTGCTTTCTAAGTTTGTTTCTACAATTAGACAGATGGCAGAATTGGTTCAATTATCAGAAGAGAATTTGGGGCGAAAAAAGAAAAACTATCAAAAGAGAATTGATGAGATATTTGACACTGTGTCGCACGATCGATGAGTTTGAATTCTCTAAAACCCTATGGGTCTTCGGCATTGAGAATTGAAAATCTTTTTTTTTTATTAATCAAAAAAATCAAGATAAGTAATACTACCTCCGGTCTTAAATATTAAAAAAAAAATTATTTTACATATATCAATAATTAACGTTAATTAACTTCATTTAATTTGCACTAAAATATACTTTTGTTTCAGAATTGTCTTCAATTAATAGTCTCTTATACATAACTAATATGATACAAGAGAGTATACATCCCCCTGTCCGAAGCCAACGTTGGGCTTTCTTTTCCCCCAAAGTTTTGGTTGTTGAATTTCAAAACATAAATGACCTCTAGATTCATAACTGCCAAGTCTTTACTGTTGTCAAGCAGGCACCTCGAGTTCTGATCCTTACTATAATTGACTAATTGTTAACTCTTTCCTTATCTATTGGCAATGGCAAAGTCAAACTGAAGCTGTCTTGCTGGTTATTTTACATTAGTTTAATTCAATAACATAGTTTGGCCAAATATGAATATATTGAAGCAACTAATATTTGCCAAACTCTATCTTGCAGACTGTTGATCCAAATTTATGTAATCATGATCCTGATGGTGCTTGGCCCTATCTCATTGATGATTTTGTCGAGCATTTGCATGAGAATGGCATCATTGAGAATGGTCAGGTCACTGATTCTAGTGTTGAACGTTGCTTATGCTTCGATTGTGCTCATCCTTGTCAAGATGGAATACTACAATAAAAAGAAATGGAGGCGCTTGAAGAGAGGAACTGGAGGATGAGGCAGCTATTGCTACTGTAATCTCATTCTTGCTGACAAGCAGTAGCACTATTTACTTGGGAAGTATTGGTAAATAAGTGACATGAGCCTACCGACGATTCCTTTCCTGGACTGTTTCTAAAATATAATTGATGGATCGGATATTTTCCAATTTAAAGATGACATGGGAGAGATTCACCAAGAAAGAAAAAAAAAAAGATATGGGAGGAGGAACGCTGAAATCACTTTTTTTCCTTTGTCGAACAGGGCTTTTGCCCTCTATATTCCCGTTTATTTTTTTTCCCATCAGAACAAACCCACCCATAAAATCTAAATGATGTTATGAATTTAAGATGTAAATGTAAATATAAGTGCCAGTCTTTGGATTACCTTTTTGCTAAAGATTTTTTAAAATAATCACAATTTATAAAAATAAAATTTAAATAAAAGTAGAGAAATTTCCTATAAACTTAAACTTATTTGAATAAAAAAATAATAATAATAATTAAAAGTCTTGGTTTACGAATATACAAACCAAACTAATCAGGCACTCAGTCTTCCGGGCTAGCTTTGACTGATAGTGATCATTAATTTTTAATTGACGTTGAGTTGACGCTAAAATAAGCTAGTAACAATCACTCAGTTGACTTGTATCATCGAGTTAATCAAGTATTGCATGTCAATCAGTACTTTTAGCCCCAGCCTTTTGTTGACATAAACTTGTTCAGATCAAAAATAATAATAATTAAAAATTATGGGCATGGTTAATAGCATTTTCTATTTTATTGTTCTCAAAATAATTTTGTAAAACTATTTTTAAAAATAAGTTTTAAAAATAAGAAAACAAAAATCTATTTAAATAATTATTCTTAAAATCATAACTAGTAAGTGATAGATAAGTTATTCAAAATTTATAAGGTTAACATTAATAAGGTGAATATTTCTTATCTTTCCTCATGTTTTTCAAAATAAAATCTATAAAACACCTTAAAGGTGTTCTGAATTTTCTGCTTGAGATTTCTGTTTCTAAAAATAATTTTTCTATTTTCATAAACAGAACCAAAGTGTCATGATTCCAATCAGGCACTCAGTTGACTTGTACCATCGAGTTAATCAAGTATTGCATGTCAATCAGTACTTTTAGCCCCAGCCATTTCTTGACATAAACAAGCTAACTTTTTCATTGCGTAATTTGGCTTTTAATTTCCCCTCAATGTTTATTACTAATCCTGTGGGTGTAAAATCTAGCCCAACCCTCACCCCACAAAAAAGGGAGAAAAAAAAAGCCTAACCGCAATGATATGTTAGGAGAGAATTGTATATTTTCTACGCGAACAGACAACAAAAATCATCAGTCATAATTAACATGCCAAGAATGTTGTAAGGGTGAATCTCCCAAACTTACGTGGTATATGAAAACCAATACCAATCGACTATAATCAGGATGAATTCGTGTCTTTATTTCTTTCCAGTGTGCGAAGTAATGCTTAATCTCACATCACTAGAAATTACGATCAAAACCAAAACCTGAGACTATGTAACCTAACTGGTGAAGAGATAAAATTTGCGACATGAACGCCAACAAAACCGTAATGCTTTTCAGCTACGGGCTCCCACCAAAGCCATGTGCTCTATCAGGTCCAGCACTCGGTGACTGCAAAAGACAAAAACCAATCAATGACAACAATTATAAGTTAGCATCCATAAAAGGTTCTTTTGATTTTGAACATGGTTAACATGTAAGAGCCAGTGTGCATAAGTTCAAGCGCCAAACATCAAGTCATACTATCAACACAGAAGATGTACCTGTATCCCCACTCGTTGTCATACCAAGAAATCAGCTTCATGAGAGATGCACTAAGCCCAATCCCGGCTTTGGCGTCGAAAATACTTGACCTGTTAAAATCAAAGCTGGTGATTTACGATAGGCCATTTACAGCAAATGAAGTTATCCAGAAGACAGTCAGATAGCAACTGTTGAAATCCTTTTCCACTAACAGAAAGTTCTCAAGTTTTGTTTTAGGAAATTAATGTTTTAAGTAATCCTTGGAGCAATATATCAAACATTAAGGTGCCTCACTTTTAAAGTGGGAATAAATTAACCTCCCCTAATTCATACACAATGAGAAGGTTTAGTGCAATACCATACCGCTGAGTATTAAACTTTGTGGTAAAACAAACGTTAAACTCAGAAGTTATAAAAGATATCGGGAGAACTCATCTCTTCAAGATGCTCAGTGATTACGTATAAAAATTTGTCAATATCAAAATAAGGTCATCAAAAGAAACTTCTACCTTGAATCACCAAGAAAGTCATTGGAGACAACATCCTCATCAGTGTATCCAAGAATGCCTTTCAATGGTCCCTCCGAGGCATACCTACATATTGAAAGTAGAAAAGTGATAATAAGCAAGAGAAGAATTAGCACAGACTGCCAACTACAGCTCATTGTGGAATCAAATGCAGAAAAGGAATGTACATACTTGACCGCTGCTTTGATATCTTCATAGGAAGCACCCTTTTGAAGCCGAACTGTCAAGTCTACAACTGAAACATTGGGAGTTGGGACACGGAATGCCATTCCAGTGAGCTTTCCATTAAGCTCAGGAAGAACTTTCCCAACAGCCTATAATTTCATGAAAATGAACTCATTAATAACCTTTAATGAGTAAGAGCACAATACCTCAAAAATTTAAGGACCTCTTCTTCAATCTCTTACTTTTGCTGCACCAGTGGAACTTGGAATTATATTTTGACCAGCTCCACGTCCCCCACGCCAATCCTTCATAGAAGGACCATCTACGGTCTTTTGTGTTGCTGAACAATGAATACAATAATCATGTCAACCATACTATATGTCAGCATACCAGGGAATGATTTAACACCATTCCCCACCCCCTCCCACCCTGCCCCCAAAAAAAAAATCAATGGCTGTAGTCGGCAAGTGTACAAAAGAGACCTGTTGTTGCATGTACAGTTGTCATCAAGCCTTCAAGTATACCAAACTCCTCATGAACCACCTGAAAGATCATAAATACATTAGAAACAGTTCATGACCAAAGAGAATGAAAACAAGGCACTATAAGTTGAAGGGTAGAAGAGTTATGCATATTTCATGTCTTATATCTCTCTTCTGGATTAGTTACAAAAGCATTCTAATTTATAAAACTATCGAACCCTTGAACTCACCATTCTCCTTCATGTCTAAAATGGAGAATCTTCCATAAGACATAGACGTAATAAGTTTTTCTTACCATTGAACTATATCATGTTTAACCTAGGGCATGCAGATCTATCAATATTTTATCAGAAAAATGCACATGATATAGCTTGTTATTACGGGATGCAATCAAACCTTGGCAAGAGGAGCAAGACAATTTGTAGTACAGCTTGCATTGGAAACAATGTCCATGTTTGGCTTGTATGTTTTCTCATTCACTCCCACCACAAACATTGGAGCATCAGCAGATGGAGCTGATATTACAACTTTCTTGGCACCACCCTACAGAGTGATGTAACAGAAAGCTCAAGTTAAGCGAAGCAGGAGTCAACAAAGAGACATGGGACAAAGAGAATACTTAAAACACAAATAACTTAGATAGCAACCTTTAAATGTGCTGATGCTTTTCCCATTGTTGTAAAAACTCCTGATGACTCAACAACAAAATCAGCCCCAAATTCACCCCAGGGGGTCTCTGCAGGGTCTCTGCATCAATAAATAAGAGATGCAAGCATGTTAATGCAAATTTAAAGTATTGTGGTCAAGCAACCTGCATTTTCCTAACATACAATTCCATCATTAGAACTACACATACCTTTTACCCACAACTTTAATCTGCTTCCCATTAATTTTCAACGTAGAGTCATCCAAAATATCAATGGTTCCCTTGAACGGTCCATGAGTAGAATCATACTTAAACATGTAAGCCTGAAAGAGAGAAAAGTTAAATGTCAATAAAAATTAAATATAAATAAATAATAATAATAATAAACACAGCTTAACAAAGAAAGAAAACTGAAGAACAATACAATCACAGTAAGGTCTCTTAAACATTTATAACTTTTTCAGTCATAACATTTATCGCATTATAATGCAAATTAACTAATTATAAGCAATCATATATTGGACAACCAACCAGTGAAAATTAATTATAAGCAATATTAACAAGGTAATTCCACATACGTACCATGTATTTGGCATCAATAAAAGGGTCATTAATTGCTACAACATCAATATCATCCCTGGAAGTAGCTATACGCAAAACCAACCTTCCAATTCTACCAAAACCTGCACTTTCCAGCATAAAAATGTGGGTCCTTTCTTGAAACAAACTGGCATAAACTTCCAGAGTATGCTTTACTCCAGCTACACCAAGGGAAAAGAAAAAAGAAAAGAAAAAAAGCTACACAAACCAGACCTCAAACAATATCAAACACGACTTTCTCAAAATGTTAGTTCTCAACTATTACATCACTCAACAAGATAACCAATCGAATATCAGCCATTTATTCCTAAACAACTTTTGCAAGTTGTCCAGCCAAGCTGAATAGTAAATTTAAGAACTCAAAATCTAATATTGTCTTTTGATACATAACTTTTGCAATGAAGCTGAAGGCATTTTTAACAGATCCTTTCACTCGTTCAAATTCTTTGTAAAATAGAACAAATTCAATTTCTCAAGTAAAAGACATAAGTTCTGGCCAAGTGGGCCACATTATTCCACAGCAGTTACAGCTTTAGAAATTTGATTTCACCAAATAATACCCAAAAATGAGTGGGTTGCTAATTTCATCTTCAGAAAATTCAATGGTTCACAGAATTTTCAGATTCACATGTCACTATCATTAGCGACAGCTGGAACATTGAACACAAAAAGTGAGCAAATAGCACGAATTTACTATGAGACACAATTACAAACTCTGGATCAAAAATAAAAGTCAGTGCTAATGTATTTTACCAAGAAGAATCATCATTGTTGGATAAATGAGACTCACTATATTAACAGAAGCGTAATGTGGAAAGCATCGAGTATACAGGCTTCAGGAAATGAAACGAAAATATTTCCCATGATATAAAATTTAAGTTCACCGTTCTGGCATTACTCTAATGAGGTCATTGAATTGTAGCTCAATCAATCAAGAAATAAAATGACTGCTTCAAGATCTGTTTTTCTAAACTCCACAAACGAATGAAAATTTGAAGTGAGTGTGACACAAGAAAAAATGTCCAAGGCGAAGCTTATATAGTTTGAGGTCTACGAGAAATGATTATAACACGAGAGATGTCTATTCACATGAAAAGTGCAGTAATTCAATCCCACTAGAAATACAGATTAAAGCAAAAGAAAGAAAGAGGAAGTAGGAATGAGAGTGGGACTGGACTTAAATAATGAGAAGCTTACCATTAATTCCAACTCTTGTCTTCGCACCGCTCCATGATTCTGAAGAGAACAGAACAACCAAGAGTAACAATAAAATTGTTGCCCCATAAATTAATCTATTCTATACATAAGAAAAGCATATTCTTACTCTGTACAGGGAGTGGGATTTCAGTAGCTGTGGCTTGGATAGGATGAATACTCCTGGCATAGCAGTTTCTGAGAACAATATATTATTTCAGGATCCCAAAATGATAAAAGGTCAGAAAACTTAAAAAACGAAAAAAAGAAGGAGAAAAAGGACAGGCACTGAATCAAAAGTTTAAGCAACTTAACTGTAAGACAAGTGATTCAACTGGGAGAGAAGTTCCAAATAAGCTAGACTCTGAACTTTTAGATTTTAGGTTGCAACTCGATGCATCGCATGACACCTGAATGATAGATGTATTAGTGAGATGTTATATTAAGGATATGTAACAACCCTGAAATAACCAGAGAAGCAAGTAACAACGTTATAAAAAGCAAACTCATTTTAACGGTTAAGAAATCATGAAGCAGTGGGAAAACTCATTCAAATAAAGCCAGACAAACACGAGTCACTGAAGGCCATTAAAAAAAAACCACTAAGCCATAAACCAAATATTAAAATTAAAATTGAATATGAAGCTCAATCAAGAAGTCATATTACATCTTATTCCCTTTCTTCCCAGTTCAAAACAAACAAACAAAAATCATTAAAAAAAAATAAAAGACAGAAAAACAAAACAGAAAACAAAAATCTGACGTGACTTCAGAACCTTGAAGCGATGAGAGGAAGAAGGTGAGACGTCAGCGTGGGAGGGAGAGACAAGCGCAGATCTCAGGAGAGAAGAGGCTGCCATTGAAGGAGGAGAAGCGAAAACCCTAGAAGAAGAATGAAGACTGAAAAAGAGAGAGAACTGCTTCTTTCTTTCTTTCTGTGTTCGGTTCGGTTGCACTGTTACTTCAGCGCGTGACTATCCCTTCTAAAAGGGAAACAGCCACCGGAACTCCTTATGAAACCACTTTAGTATTTACAGTTCCCTCTCTCTGCACGACAAAAACACAGATGCTGGTAAAGGGGCTAATATCCCCTGCGAGCGAGTGAACTTAGACAAGAATAAAACCCAGTGGTTACTGATAGTATTTCTTATCATGTACTGATTTGTTCCAATGATGCGTGCTTTAGTTATTTTATTTCTAAATTTACAAAAATTTGCATTTGCAATTGCAATTTAGCCCTTACTTTTTAAGAGCATGCTGTTATGTTACATATAATTACTGAAATTAATAATTATGCATTTGTCAAAGTGTCACCATTGTTGTCAAATATTTATTTAAATTATTTAAATTATAAAAAATTTAAATTGAGATCAGTTTTTAAGTATTTAATTAAATAAAGAATCATCAATATATATAATAGAAAATTACTATTTATTAACTATGAATAAGGGAACTTACCTTTTAATTCTTTCAATTTACATTATGAGATATTTTATTTCAATTACACATATTTAAAAAATTATTTTTTCTCCTAAAATTAATATAAAAAATATCAATATTTTTTATTTTAGTAGGGGTACACAAAGACAAGGTTGATAGTCAACTCGATACCCAGTCTTTGTGAGATAGAGTAAGATCGGACCAGCCCGACATATGAGATTGGGATTGGTCCGATCTTAAAATTATTCAAAAATAAAAAATAAATTAATTTTATTTATTAACAAAAATATAATTATATTCATTCAAAATATATTTTCTTAAAAAATAATATTTATTAAAATTATAAATACTTAATAATCATGTATTGTTTTTACATAATATTAAGAAATTAATTTAAAATTTTAAATAAAATTAAAAGATCAGATTTTTTAAAATATTCATAATAATAATATAGTCAATTTATTATATATATGATGTATAAAAAATACCATATAAAATTAATATTTTTAAATTTTTTTAAAAAACAAAAAATATATATAAGAGTATATATGTACCGGGACCGGGTGAGATCGAGTTTGACATCAACCCGGTGTCCAACTGGACCTGGTCTCTGAGCCAATCTAGTATGCTAAATAGGACCAGACTTACTAGACTACCAGGTTAATTAAACACCTCTACATTTTAGATAAAATAAAAAAAAAAATATCTAATACTTTATATTTTAAATTAAAATTTATTATATAAAATACTATATAATATAAACCAAATAAAATATTATTGGGTATTTCTGATCATTATTGATTCAACTTCAATTAAATATCCATTGAACTAATATCTAATCGATTTCGAATTCCGACAACATTTGTTCTTTCACAATAAAATATTGCTTATCAGCCACGTTTAAAATCCAAAATAAAAAAAAGCAGCGGTCTACTCTACAATCAATATTTGAAGTTGGTTCTGATGTGATGAGGCTGTAGGGGAAATAAGGTGAGGGCGAAAGCAGGGGAGTATTACTGGCAGAAATTCTGAGTTCCCTAAGAGAGTTGCGTAAAGGGCGTATGTCGCCACGTGATGAACGGAGAGGTCAATTCAGGCCCTCCCTCGGAAGCCACGTTGGGCTCTTTTTTCTTTTTTTTTTCTTTTAAATTCGGTTATTAAATTCCAAGATATTATAATTAAAATTGTTAAATACTACTTCCCTCCGGTGTTTCCGTTGTATTATAAGAAATTTTATATAAAAATTTTTTATTTTGAATATAAGATATTAAATTTTTTTATTTTACTCATATATTTAATTCTCTTTTACTCTTTATTTATAATCCTATAATAATAATAAAATTAAATATTTAATAAAAATAAAATAAAAAATATTAGTATTTTTTTTATTAATTTCAAGTGAAAAAATTATTTTCTTAATACATGTATAATTGATATAAAACATCTTATAATATGAATCGAGACAGTAAAATATATATTAATAATTTAAATTTTAAATATTAAAAATTAAATTTGTGATTAAAATTTAGCTTCAAAATTTCGAATTTAGACTTGAATCTTACTTAACATTAGTTGAAACAATTTTAAAATTTGATACAACAACAACATTGACTTTATTCCACTATTATGAAGTCGATTACATGGATTATACGCTATTATTGGACTTTATCAAATATCATCTCTTCAAACAAATCATTTCTCAAAAAATTATTCCTTATATATGTCTTTTTTGGTCTTCCTTTACACATTTTGATAGAGCTCTAAGTCATTTGATCAATTCTTCTCAATGACTTCTCTTGCTCTCTTCTTTATACATGCGCAAACCACTTTAAAAGATTTTTCACTATTTTTTCTTCGATAGGTGCTGCTCCGACTTCCTTCATATACAATTATTTTGTATCTTATCCAATTTTGTATGACTACACATCTATTTCAACATTCTCATCTCTGTCATTCTCATTTTATGCTCTTGTTGTACTTTCAAAGTCCAATATTCACTACCATATAACATCCAAAACTAAATCAAACAAATATAGACTCAAGGAAAATCACTTATGTAAACCTATCATTATATGAAAATCTTTTGTCTTACCTCCAGGAGTTTTCACACTAGTTATTTCTTTCTCATACATATCTTTTATGACTCAAATATAAACCACAAGAATATCTTTCTTTCCCATTACTTTCCACAACACATCTCTTGGTACTCTATCATAAGTTTTTTCCAAATCAATAAAAATTATATGCAAGTCTCTCTCCTTACTCCGATATCTTTCAATCAAACCCCTTAATAAATAAATAACCTATGCTATGGATTGTCCTAGCATAAATCTAAATTGTTTTTCCGAAATACGAGACTCTTATCTTAATCTATGCCCAATCATTCTTTCTCAAAATTTCATAGTGTAACTAATGAATTTGATCCCCCGATAATTTACACAATTCTAAATATCTCCTTTATTCTTAAATAGAGACACCAAAATACTCTTTCTCCATTCCCTTGACATTTTCTTGGACCTCAATATCTCATTAAATAACTTAGTGAGTCAAAAAACTCCATTGTCTCTTAAGTACTTACAAACTTCAATAGAAATACTATCAGGACCAATAGTTTTATCATTATTCATTCTCTTAAGAGTTTCTTCTACTTCTCCAACTCGAATCCTATGATAAAAGTTTAAATTCAAATCATTTTCATGAGTTGTTAATAATTCTATATCAATAGTCATACCCAATTTATCATTGAAAAACTTATAAAAGTTGCTTCCCCATCTTTCTTTGATATCATTATCTGTAACTAAAAATTTTTTCCATATCCTTAACGCATCTTATTTAGTCCAAATCTCTTGACTTTATTTCCCTTCTTTTAGCAATTTTGTAAATCTTATGTTCACCATTATTGATTTATAAGTCCTGGTCGAATTCCTCAAAAGTCTTAAATCGAACATCATTCACTGCTTTCTTAGTCTCCTTTCTAACCAACCAATAACATTTCTAATTTTCATTATTATTGCACAAATGCAAAGTTTTGAAACACTCTTTTTTATATTTGTACTTTCTTGCATATTCTTATTCCATTACCAAGATTTTTTATCTTTAAATCCAAAATCTTTTGATTCACCCAGGACTACTTTAGTGATATCCCTAATTCTTTTAGTCATCTCTTCTCACAAAATGTTAGCACTTCTTTGCGACTTCCGATTGCCTATCCCTAGGATTTTTCTTATAAAAGTCAATTATTTCTCACATTTTAGTTGTCACCACTTGATCTTAGGATTTAAAGCTCTTCGACCTTTCGGTTTATGGTTTTTAACCAGTACATTAAGAACAAAGACCCTATATTGTGAAGTTAAGTTCTCATTAGGAATTACTTTATAGTCTTTATAAGTTTTTCTATACGAGTTCCTTGCAAAAAAAAAAGTCAATTTGCGACCTTTAGGCTTTATTCTTATATGTGATTAAATGCTCTTCTTGTTTCTTAAAGTAAGTGTTTACAATCGTGAGATTATAAGTCATTGAAAAATCAAGAATGGAATGTTCGTCCTCATTTACTTCTTTAAAATTGTAACCACCATGAGCTTCCATATATTGCCTTGTTTGTTTTTCCACATGACCATAAAGGTCTCCCCCAACGATATCATTTTCCTCTTGTGGGATATCTCGAATCAAGTCCTCCAAATCTTCCCAAAAGTTTTCTTTAATATGTTATTTCAACCCTACTGGAGGTGCGTAAGCACTAATAACATTAAAAATATCATGCCAAATAGTCAATTTTGAAGGATAACATCATATCTCCAATTCTTCTGACTCCCACCACATTCTTTTTCCAATTTTGATCCCCAGTAATACCAACTCAATTCCTTGTTCTGACCTTCCTTATATACCAAAGTTTAAAACCAATCGTATCTAACTTCTTAACCTTTTCTCCCACCAATTTAATTTCTTAAAGACACAATATGTTAATTCTCTTTCAAATAATAACATTCACTACCTCTATAGATTTACCTGTTAAAATATTAATATTTCGAGAACTAAACCTAATCATACTTTTCTGGACTAATTTCTTTACTGACATCTGTCTAGAATGATATGAGAACTTTTGCTCATTAAATACTACACCATGATGCCAATGTAGCGACTCTAGCTCATTTAACACTGAATTTAAGCCATATAGTGCGTTACTTCTAAGTAACGACATAATCTTAGCACAATTACGTCTATGATCCATGTCATAAATATTTGATAAATTTTTACGTTGGTTGTTGAGGGCCTAGTACAACTCTCCTCTTTTATTTGAACTTGGGACCGGTTATAATACTACATAGACGGAATTAGTTTTAAAATTTGATAATTTTTCAAAATAATTATGTTTCAACTAATTAAAATTAATTAATTAATAATTTCTTTGCCTCGGATTTTTCTCGTTTTCAGATCTACACCATGTCCCACACTTCCTGCTTTCATCGTCAGCGAATCGGCACTTTTGTTCTCACACGTATGATTTTTGCAGTAAGAAAATTATACTTCCTCTATTTTTCATTAGAAGATAGATTTTTGCTACTTCCCACAAATGTATAGAATATATAAAAATAAAAAAAGATCATGATAATTAGATAATCATATCCGTCCAACTGAACATATAAAAATTAAAAAACATCAATCCTATAGAATATATATATATGACATTAACTTCATAAAAAGATAATGATACAAAATTTATGAAATTTGAGTAAAAAATAAGTAAAAAAATAATAGAGTTAAAAGAATTAAAATTTAAATATAAAAATATATTTATGTTATTTGAGAGAGAATAATATTAGAAAAAAATAGTCATAAATTGAAAGTGTAAAGTATTTTTCTATTAAACATTTGATATAATTTGATATAATCAAGTAAGAGAGAGAAATTAAATTAATAATAAAGGTATAAATACCGCCAAACGCTTAGATCAACTGGTATGAATTATTTCAGCTTAATCACGGGTATTGAGTTCGAGATGTGGGAATGCAGTAGCGTGAAGTGGTAGGGGCGCCCATCCTTGTAATGCTTGTCCAACAATAGCATGGAGTGGTAGGGATGTCCATCTTTGTAATGCCTATCCAACATCGATTCAGATTAATTTGGACCTCGTTAAAGTTCTCACAGTTCAAGTGAAGCAGGCTTATGATACTAAATGCACATGCGACAAAAATAATAAAGGTATGAATATGGGGAGAGAATTTAAAAAATATGTACAAAATAAGATGATTAGAAGCAAAAGAGATAATAGAAAATAAAAAAGAGAAAAAAGAGAAAACATATGACGAAATATTTTATAATATTTGATAAAATATAGAAAATTTAAATAAATAAGAATTAAAAGTTAAAAGTTAAAAATGTTAAAATAATTTTTTAAAAGAGAGAATGTTAGAGAGAGTGGGATAGAGTGGGAAATTAAAAGTTTAAAATAAAAAATATGAAAATAATTTAAAAAATAAAATATTAAAAAAGTGTCAAATTGGTGAAGAATACTGTTTATAACAGAACTTATAAACAGTATTTTTTTCTTTAAAAAATATTAATATATATAGATATAGATTCTCAAATATTTAGCATTCAGTTTTATAATAAAAATATAAAATAAGAAAAGCCTAACCATGAATGAAATAGTCAATTAAAAAAGTGCTTCATTATCAACTTAAAATTTTGAACCGGGCAATGGGCAATATTGTTTAAAATTATGCTACTTTTTTTTCCAGAATTATGCTTCTTCTCAAAATCCATATGCAGTTAGGCGTTGCAATAATAACATGATAATCAAAGTATGAAGGAAAACTTTTGTTTTCCTTTCAAATTCTAATTTCAAAGTTAAAAACCTATTAACAATTAAATTCATTAATTGTGTAAAAATTTTTAGAAAAATATCACCAAAATCTAAAAATTTTAAATGAAAATAATTGAAGCCTAAAAGTCCTATAAAAAAAAAGTGTACACCTAAAATTACTCACAATAAAATGACTTTTTTAAAACTAATCTTTGGACTTTGGAAAGCGTAATTAAATAATTAATGCATTATTGGATGGGATTATGGGGGGACATAAGTTTTATTGTTTTTAATTAAATTTATTAAAAATAGTTCATCTCTTTTAACGAATCCACATCTCAAATTTTAAACTTTAAAAATAAAGTTCCCAACTTTTAATACAAATGCATTTGTGAAAAATTATAGCTCCACACATTTTGCAATTTTACTTATGTTTAAGAATGTAAAAATTGTCTAAAATATGACATATAATAAGAAAAAAATTTGAGTGCTTAAACTTAAATATTTAACATCCTTATTCCAATTACATAAGCCAAATATTTTTCATATATTAATTTTTTCTAATTAACATTGGTTATTAATATTATTAATTTACTTTTAAATTTAAAATTCATATGCTCAAATTTAATTTGATAAAAATACATTAAATATATAAGTATATAAATTTTTTCCATAATAAAAAGTAGAGGTAGTACAATTTAGTGGGCAAATAACAAGGGGTACAATACAACGTTCGGTTGGTTCGACATAGGGACGGTGTGTACGAAGAAGACCAACCTCCGATTCGTAAACGTTGTAGAAATCCCACGGTAACAGCTCACATACAACTGACACGCTACGGTGACGAACCTCGACAATGATTTTACTGTTAAATCTGTTGTGTTATACTTTATAAAACTAAAAATAAATGTACATAACATATTATTTAGAAAGAAATTAAAAAATAATGAGCCTAGATAAAGTATTAAATTTACAAACTTTTTTTTAAATTACTAATGATTGTATCAATGTAAAATGTTTATTAAATTGTGTTAGGGTCTACCAGGCAGGTCAAAGAGAAATGTGAAAAACACTTGACTTGAACATGGTGGTGGGGATTTTGGGGGCAACAAAAATAAAAAGAAGACGTGCTATCAAAATAAATAAAAAAACAAAAAGAAGATGATGGTGGGATCAAGTATCAACGTGAACGTACTTAACGGTGGTGGGCCTTTTTTTTTAATTTTTTTATTAATTGGATGTACGAGATTAGATAAAATTATCTTAACACGGACAACAAACTAATAACAATCTAAAAGTCTTTTACCTTTTAATTTATATATCCACACATACTCATCTTCATCTCTCAGTTTGAATCCCCTAACGTGTGAGTTGTTTTCACTTTTCACTATGATTTTTTCAACTTTTTTTTCTTTTGCCAATTCGACTTATAAAACCCCCAAAATGTGATTTCACGCCGAAGCAGCTTGTAAGGGGCCGACAGTGACCCAAGAAGAGGGAAGAGAAAATTTTAAAGGAAAAAAACTGAAGAAAAAATTATTATTATTATGGATGGGAACTTATTTATTTTGTCCAAGGAATATGACATGGATATGAGGAATATGCGGGTCCCCACCTACTTCCCAAGCGTTTGACAGAAGCCTGCATAATGTACGACTCTATTGAATGAATGAATGAATGAGAAGCAGGTAGGCGGTGGACTCTGGATTCTCTCTCTGCAGAAACTAAATATTTTTGCAATTACAAAATTCTTAATTTATCAATCATTTTTATATTAAAAATATAAAATTTCAAAAACCTGACCAAGAAATTATTAATTCAAAAAAATAATATACTTGACCATCCACTAAAAATTTTGAGCTGGAGCAATCAATGATTTTAATATATAATCAACTATCATATTTCTTTTTTTTTCTTAAAAAAAATTAAGAAACAATCTTGAGAATAAGAAGTTCCAAAATAAATAAAATTAACCCTCTCTAACCTATTTATCTCTCTTTCCATCTGTAGCAGGATTAGACGGGAAGGAAGTTCCTCCATTTTCAGGGGGAGCAACAAACACACGAATATGCAATTAAAATCCACTATATTATTTCCTCATTTTATATATAGTATATTTTGTATATCTTAAATATAAAATTTTTTTATAATATATAAAATAATATTTATTTTATATTTTTAAAAAATATTTCTATTTAATGTATTTAAAGAAAAAGAGATTAAATAAAGATAATTTTAAAAAATATTAAAATTTTTAAAAAAATTAAGATAATTAATTAGTTTTAACTCTCATTCGTGTGATTTAGTTAAGATTATATTAAGGATAAGTGGGAGTATATTGAATCCTCAATTAATTATTTATGGGATCGGGGCTCTTATCACGTGCACTAACATAAGTTGGTATATATTAAATGAACATTGATAACTCGTCGATATGTTGATATTGAATTTTTAACTTCAAAAAAAATACTACCATTTGCCGCACTTCTAAGGAGTCATGATACTATAAATTTTACATCAATCTAGAACCAATATGTACTTTATCAATATAATTTTATTTTAAAAAGCATCTTGTGAAATATAATATAAAAGAAAACTAGCCATCATCCATTTATATAATTAAACACTAATTAGGAAAATAATCTAACCATAGCAAGTGTATAAAGCATAACCGCAACAACAGTAAATATAAGACCCCCCAAGTCCAAGCCACAGAATTAAATGGGGCAAACACTCTCATAAGATCACCATCGGCGATCTCCTCAGTCTTCATCATCAGTCTTCACCTAATAAGGATTTGGCACAGGATAGCTGGGTCCACCATATGCATATGGAATTGGGAAATGACCCCCGATGAAGAGGTTGGGTAGAACAGTGCTATTTGCCGAAGGTCTTTGTGTAGCCATGGCTACTCCTGGTCCTGGAGTTGGATATGCCTGCATTCCCATGTGCCTCATTTGGGTATCTGGGTTTGCATTATTTCGCTGAAGGGACTCAAACACAAGCTCGTTAGCCTTAGGATCCAAGTTCAAGTCCGGTGCCCAATGGGGAGGAGGAGCAGTAGCAGTAGCAGTATCATGTGCCCTTGGAAGCGAAGAAGTTCTAGAGGAAGAAGAAGCTTGGTAAGAAGGACCCAAGGCTCCTGCAGATTCCGGAGAAGTAACTGGAATATTATTATTTGCAGGAAGAAGTTGCTGGGTTGTGGCCCGACCATTTAATCCGTTTGATACTGCTGGTTCTGGTCTCTCTTCAGGTACAGAAGAGAGCAAGAGGCTTGGCGGTTTTGGAAGAAATGAAGCCATTATTTCGCGCTCCTTTACCCACTTCATGGATAGATCACGAGGGGTTTTGTTTTTAATCTGCAGAATTCTCAGATTTGGATCCGCCATAATGGTCTCCCATTTTCCTGGACCATGTCGACGAACACCAACCCACAGAGCATCAAGTTCTTCCCCTGACCAGCCATCTTCATCTACCTTTCTCTGAGCATCTGCAACTCAATGACACAATTTGGTACAGTTATTACCATGGAATAAAGGACCATCTATATTCATTATTGGTTCAGCACTTCCTCATTCAGTATGTCAAAAATTTCTTACCTGTGGTATTTGCCGAAGCATCTGATCGAAGGACTATTGAGAGATCTGAGTTTTGATTCTGGACATCTTGTTTTGAACCCGAACGAGTCCTCTTGCTAGGCTTCTTCTTAACAATTTGTTTACCTTTTGGTCTTCCTCTGGGTCTTGGACGATGAACCCTGCTTGAAGAACATAGCTGTAGAATTATGCACATCTTCATTAGATAGAAACATGACCAAGACTCTAATTATTGAACTTACTTTCCATTTTTCTTAACTTGGCCTGATGATGTAGCATGTGCTGGATCAGACCTTCTCTTGCTAGCCTTCTTAACAATTCGTTTCCCTTTGGGTCTTCCTCTCAGTTTCCGATGAAGACGAACACTGCTTGAAGAACATATAGTTGTGGTTATGCATGTCTCCATTAGATAGAAACATAACCTACACTCTAATCAATGAACTTACTTCCCATTCTTCCGAACTTGGCCGGATTGAGCACCTATTGGAACTAGCTGATTCATGGAATCTTCCACTTCGTCATTAGTCTGTTTGACATGCTTGTAACATTGTCAGAATGTAATGGAACTTAAAAATCAATAAAACTGTTAGAGAAACCCATTGCCTGGATCATCACTTGCCCGCTCTGGGCTGTCATGTTCATCAACCAATGTTATGCGAACATGATGAATCTTTTAAAGTGAGGACTTAAAGTTTCTTAAAGTATATAAAGAAAAGAAAGAAACAAGTAATGTGGTAGATTTCATTTTTACATTTGAGTCCCACTAAAGTGAAACTCACGATCATGTGGCAATCTCTCTCCTCACTTGATAAAGTAGTACGTCATAGAATCCAATTTAATGGTATGCAATGCATACATAGAACTCCGAACAAGTATGGAAACAAATGTAAAGCAATATGTACCTGACCAGTTGACTTGGATTTTGAGATAAAAAACTCATTTTCATCTGAGATAGATATCTTCTTGATATTTGAACACAAGCTACATCGGGAAGAGAAATTGCATGCTCTTTTCACTGAACTTCGACGTTTCCGGGAAAATTCACTTTCATCATCTGGGCAGTTTGGGCAGAACCAGTCCCCGTCGGGAATAGACTTCAAGTGAAACAAATCGAAACAAAAAATCAGAGCTGAAATGAGCACACGTTTAAAGGAAATTAACAGACGATATATGTGCCAATGGCTTTATAATAGACATGTTTAACTACCTTAAGAGGTGGATTAAGGCAGCCATGATGATAGGTACATGAACAAGTGTCACAGCAAATCAACGATCCCACTTCGTTACACTTCATACACTCATAAAAATGCTGTCGAAATAAGAAAACTAAGTAAATAGAAGAATAAAATCTGATCAGTCATTATAATTTAAAGCCATAGATAATATGGAATGCAATGACTGTGATTTTAATTGAAAGACCAAAATACGACTTTCCTAAACATTTCAGAAGTAAAACCCATACTTATCAGGTAAGTTCAATAATTTCTATATGTATGATGTTCTTTCCCACTCTCGAAAAAGAAAATGTAGATGGTACAACTTTTATGTGCACAAAACTTTAACAAATAATTAACTTTCACAAAATAAACTTGCGTACTGTTTGAAAACAATATTAGTAAGTCTGCAAAATATGTAGAGATGAAAAATTAGAGAAGTATTTGTGAATGAATGTTAGAGTCATGCATTTAATTTAAAAGCGAACATAGGGTTTTAATTAAAAGTTATAAACCATTACTATATGTCATTAATCCTCTATGATATTATTACGATACATATATACATATATATATATATATATATCTACTAGCTAGCAGGATATCGAAGTGATCGGTTTTATTAGTTGTAGAAGCCAAGCTTGAGCGAGGTGTAAGAAGGAGAGGAAGAAAGCAGTGAGCTTTATGACTTCACCACTTACAAATAATCAGGAACAACAGCATAAAGTATAATATTTGAAAACTAATGATCCGTGGTTATGCTAGCTAAAGTTGCTATTGAGATGTAGTACTCAACAAAATATAAAAAAATTTATAAACCCAACTTCTTGAGAACAAAATATAGAATCAGACATATACGTTCCATAGCATATTATATATATATATATATATATGATAAGATATTGAAATTGCTGACAGTGGATAGTTGAATAGCAGAAGAAAGCCTTACTCCATCCTCGCCTATAGCTTTTTCCTTGGAACTCTTTGAATTCAAGCATATGACTTTGTTAGAAGAAGGTGGTTTGCTTTTTATAAGCGCAGTGCATTTTCTTTTGCGTCTGTTCACATGAGGCTGATCCATCTTCTCATTGTTACGAATAGCTAATTCCATCCTCAAAAGGTCTGATTATAATTACTTTGAGATAACAGTAGTTATTCCGGTAAGAGATCGATCCTTGATGTCATTCTTCTGCATGTATAGAGTGAGAATCCAGGGTCGTCAGAGATGTTTTTATTGAATCCACAATACAAAGCAACAACAAAGGAGTATCGTTCAACTATTGCAAACAACGAAGTGTAGACACATGACTCTCACATATAGTATTAATACATTATTTATATAAGTGGTTAGTTTAGTGAAAAAATAATGCTCACAATAATTAAAACAATATTAAATAAAAGGATGCCCTAATAAGAAGAATCACTACTACTAGTAAACGAAATAGTGATGGAAAATAGTGAGATTGAGTATGAGTAGATAGACGCCGTTCTCTAAAATACATGTCTTTCTTTTATGAATCACCTCAAAGTTAATTCTACTAGCACATTCATAAGTGATTAATTTGCTAACTACAACTTATTAATATTGATTAAACAACATATAGAAAAATACTTTTACCCGAAACTTCTTATAGAAAATGGGTCGATCAGTCTAAAATTCAGTTTATACACGTATTTCAAACCCTAGGAGTATAGTTAAGGGGAGATCATTGAAGGTTGGCTATGTCAATCAACTCTTTGTGGTGCGTAAAGGTCTTAATAAAAGTTGCAGTCATGACTAAATAAAATAGCTTTTGGCCTAATATATATATATATATATATATAGGAAACATCACTTTGATGCTAATATAAGCTAGTAAATTGAATTAGTTTCACTCAAAGTCCAAGGCAAAGTAATAGAGAAATGAACAAGTTCAAATCTATTACGGTGACTCTTAAGTGCTCAAGATAAGCACGAGCTACTCAAAATGATTTGAATAATAATAATAATAATAATAATAATAATAATAATAATAATAATAATAATAATAAAGATCGTTCAAGGCTCTCCTAGTCTTGGTTTTGAATATATACAATCGCGGTAAATTGATCCTCAAAACTAATTTGCATCTCCCAGGCTATAACATATAGGTTTATTTTCACGAACCCAAGCACTTCTTAGTCTGGATTAATCTCAAATCTGATGCAAACCTCTTACAAACTTGGAAGAGAACCTCTCTCTTAAAACGAACCACTTAGGAAGGTAAAATCACATAGGAATCCTACCTCAAGACTTATAAACCTAACCAGGCATATCCCATACTACCAATTGTAGGAGTTAGCATGATGAATCTCATCTTGTTGGTGCGCCAACACCCTGCCTTGTCAAGGCTCAATGAGGGGTCGAAGTCAAATCGAATCATAGTGCTTGGACTGATATGGTGAAGTTGAAAGAATTGTGCTCTGATCAATTATCATCTGTAACTTTTGGCCTAGTTGTAAGCGCTAGCTCAATCCAATCAGAGTCATGGTTATAGGTTTGATGATTCCCTGAGAAGACAAATTGCGAAAGGCATGTGCTAGGGGATTGATGGGTTGGCCAAGATCTTGCCTTGGCAAGGCTTGGTGAGGGGTTGGAGTTAAATTGAATCGGAATGCTTAAACTTTGATATGATTAAATAAAAAGAGTTGCGCCTTGCACCTTAATTATCAACTGTAGCTTTTGGCCTAGTAATAAACACTCCTTAATCCAACACATCCCTCAAAATGGACGCCATACAAATCCACTCTAAGCCATTCCTTTAGGATCTCACCAGTCACAACCCTCCCAAGTAGCCTTTTATGTCTACGACAACTGCGATCTTTAGATCCCTAGCTCATCTTATCGATCCCAACTTAAATAGCCATTTCTGTTAAGAATAGACATCTCATACCATTGATCTAATTAAAACTCAATAGTACTATCTTAAAAAACTTGATCGATCACAAGCACCAGATCTAGGGGGAGGCAAACGCTGGTAATCAAACCTTTGATATATATATATATATATACATACACACACACTCAAAAGTTCAAAACTTGGGCTCAATTTCTACAAGCTAGCTATCGTACAACTCAAAATTCTGAAAAATCGCCACTATCAACCCCTTGAGTAGGATCAAACCCGGCTAATTTCATAAATGAAAAGGGTAAATAGAAAGAAGCCATCAAGATCAACTTCAAATGAAACCCAGGAAAAAACACTCAAACTGAGTAGCTAGAACCTGATAATTCAATCGACCTGTAATAAAACAAGAAGGTGAATTAGCATAATCTCACACAGAAACACTCACCAACAGCTCTCAGACGATGGACTGCAACAGCTAACACATGATTCACACTCTTAGGTCACAGAGAAACAGAGGGAAAACCATAAAATGGGGACAATATTGGGCAATTGTGAATAGAGAGAGAGAGTAAGTTAGTAATGCAATATAAAGAGCCAATGCCTGAGAGTGGTAACTGGTATATAACAAAAACATGGGGCATACATAGGAAATTGTGGCGGATTGCAGTGGGATTGGTGAGAGAGGTGGCTTCTGTCAGCATCTGCAGCCTCAATCCAGTGTGGCAGTGTGCGAGCCATTTCGGCACTCCAATTTTGGGGATTTCTCCGATCCGCTGCACTTTCCATGCTGGCTTCTGCCTTTCTTCCTCCTTCCATATTTGATTCCTTCACAGTGATTGGATCGCTCATGGGAGTTTAAAGTAAGTTTGTTGGAGGGAAAGGTAACGTTTCAATGTACCTTGCATTTTATACCTTTGGGTGGAGGGAGATGCATTTCTTTTTTTTTTTTTCTTCTTTTTTTGTCTTAGGGTGATGTATTTTATTATAGCCTTACGTGCATTTATATTTTATTTTATTTTCAATAATCATCAATATAATATAAAAAAAAAATCAAATGTCACCAAATATATGTGTATATATATATATGTATATGGAAATTTCCCAAAACCATTCTAATTTTAAATATATGACTTTAAATGAGACAAATTTTAACAATTATATTTTGTCACCCTTATAATACAAAAAAAGTTGTTCATTTGGAACCAAGATTCTTTTTTTTGGCTGGATTTTAGATTATATACAGAATATAGATATTATATAGATATATAGATTTCCGTTAAAAATACATCTTTCTTAAACACTTTGGATAGATATAACCCATGAAAATTGTTTCCATAGTATACACGCAAACTTCTTTCCAAAAATATAACCATATAAATTTTGTCCCAAAAATGTGACTAAATCATAAAAATTATGCAATAATGTTGAAACAGTTTTAATTTAATGCATTAACAGGTTGTCCTATTTTTCCATAACCCCCCGCCCCCTCCATTCTTGCATTTTCAAACTATTTGAACATCGGACATTGTACAGAGTTTGGAATGAAATTATAATGTTCATATTTAATGAATAATGTGCAAAGATTTTAATATGTATATATATATATATATCTTTGACCAAAAGGGTCTTTTTCAATAAGGAAAGATAAATTTATTTATTTGTGTATTACCAAGAATCTGAAATGATCAATCTTTCTTTCTCTAACTATATGCATATTGTGTATTTATTAACTAAGCACAAAAATTTAAAATTAAAAGTGTAAAGTTATCAAATATATTTCTTTCTCTAAGTGCATATACACAATTATTAGAAGATCTAGAATGAATACAGGTTATAGAAATTCGACAATAAATAAATACAATTACTTGAAAAGGAAAATCCAATAATTCTGTTTTCATATTTGTACCCACAACAAATCGTTTTAATATATACGAAATAGAGAGGACTAATAAAGTAATAATACTATTTTTTGCTAAACAAGTAATAATACTATTTTGATAGAATAATATATTCACAAAATCTTATTTAATTTTATCTTACATTAACTTTATTGTTATTGATTTACTATCAAATTTATTGAAAAAGTATATTATTCATAATTCATAAATAATATATATTTCATTTTTTTCATACTCTATAAGTGAAATAGAAACTGCAGTTCAGAGGATAGAATCTTTTCCAAGAAAAACTAACTCCTTTCAAATTGCAGTTTTCCCATTTATTTCAAAGGAGTTTTTTCAGATAAGCTTAGGATTCATATCCTTCATTGAGTCAACTCTGAATTAGTAATAACTGCTCCACATAATGTCTAAAATGAAATAACCTTTGGATCCATTAATTGTACAATCCTACTCTTTTTTGGTTCACAGTATTATTTTAGAGTTTTTTACTCCCTCCATCTCATTTTATGTTATTTTAGAAAATTTTAAATTTTTTATTTTATTTATTATTTTAGAAAACTAATAAAAAATTAATTATTCATTTCCAATTATACCCTTAAGCATGTAATAATGTGTTGTTTCAAGAGACCAATAATATGAATAATAAATTAATAATAATTAAAGATAATTTAGTAAAATTATAATATTAAGTTATTTATTATCTTTTTTAATTCTTATGTCAAAACATTAAAAGATAAATAAAATGGGACAGAAAAAGCACATAAACAAAAGAAACTCTTAAATGATTTAGGTTGTTGCAAAATTTAACAACATTTCACAAAAATTTTCTAGGCTTAAATGCTCTCTTAAATACTTCATTTTAAATTAATGAAGGATAAAATTATAAAACAAGTAATTAATACTTATTGAAATTCTAAAGTGATAAATATTATAAAAAATCACATAACCTTCAAAGTACATACATACAAATTCATTGACAGCTCATTTATATTATGGTGCATCACCAAGGCTATTCCCAATTCATTTGTGTTTTGGAGTATGAACTTCTTCCTCTCTATGGCTGAAAGATTGGAAATTCAGTCTCAACTAAGCAAAATTCAACCCAAAAAAAAAAAAAAAAAACCTATCTGCACTACCCTAACATGCTACACTACTTCCTACTAACCCATACAATAGACTCATCAAATATGTCAAATATTTTTCGTTTCAAATCATTCAAAGTTTCACAGGTTCAGAACTTAAAGTCCCCTACCAACTGAGTTTTTCACTGTCAATTTACAATTGGTGTCTTAAATACAGCAAGTTTCAAAAGCACTAGAAAATAGAAATAGATTTCAATATCAAACTTGAATTTCATAACTCCTGCATGCACAAGGATGATGTCGCTTTAGCTCTTGCATGCCTGCAATGAATAAACAGCATTATACAGGTTAACAAGGATAACAAAATATGCCCCACCAGGATCCGACACAAAATAACACAGCCATATGGTTTCAGAAATAAACGAGTTAAGGAAGATGAAATGTTAGGTTACTGATGGGTACTCAAGTGAGGGTGAGAAACTCTTTCCAAAAGATAGCTATTGAAGTGAAAAAATTAGCTCACTTAAATACTTCATACGGCATTCCGTAGTATTCAACGTGAGTTGAGCAGTAAAAAAAATCTAGGAATCATGCTTTTATTAGAAAGAACCGAAGTTTTGTGGCAAAATATATGTTCTCAAGTAAAGAAATCATCCATATATTTTATAGGAACATCCCCTCAGGAAGCAGCTGAAAAAGCCAAGTCACCTTAGATTGAGAAAACTAGGAAGAAGAAAAAATAGTAGACAAATAACAGGAAATGAAAAGCATACCTAATTGAGCATCATTACTTGCGCTTGGGGTTTGAGGAAAAAGAGGTACCCTGTACTTTCTTAGATGCAATCTTCCTCTTAGAAGCAGATTTCTTCATATTTTTAACTAATTCATCTGGAAGTTCTTCGTTTTCATGACAGTTTGGGCACTTCCATGTTCCTTCCGGAATAGACTTCAAGTGTAAATAAATGGAATTAAACAAGTAAGAAATGGTGATGAACACATGAATGATGATATGGAAGACAATAAGTCAATTGTGAAACAAGATATAAGCATACCTTATAGTTTAGGCAGTCTAGATGAAAAGTACGAGGGCAAAAGTCACAACAAAGCAACTCCCCTCCGTCATCACAAAGAGCACAATAATAGTAATTCTGCAAAATCAAAGATTGCATGGTGTGGATCAATCATTGCATTTTGATGCTATACGTGATGACTGATGATCTAGTTCTTATCAAATGAGGCAAGTATATATGACCTTGAACACCATAAGACAACTCAAACTGATCCACTTACTTTACAAGCTAACTTTCCAGACACACAAACACAGGTGTGTGTCTGAAGAATTTTCCTGATTAACAATCTGTAAAATCAGGATGTCTCATGTCAACTTACAGTAGCTGAAGACAAATACTACTTCTTAATTGATATAATTGCTCGTAGTAGAGACATGAACTGAAGAAGAAGAAGAAGAAGAAGCCTTACGCCATCATTTCCAATAACACCATTCTTGTCATCTGTTACAGCCACACTAGATGGTGAGGGATTTTTTTCACTGGGTTTCTCTGAATCAGTGCTGTCCCTTCTTCTTTCGTACACAACAAATCCTCCAACAATCTTTTTCTTGCCAGCAGATGCTTCCATCTTCAAGTACTCTTGAAATCCAAAAGATTAAAATCCCAAAACAGTGGCTTAAGATAACTCTCCTGTGTTGATGTACAGGGAAACATAAGCCAGTAAACAAATATGAGAACAATTACTTGAGAGTCATCTGCAATAAACCCTTTAATCAACCAAAGTACATTGTATAAGTTCCTATGCTAGTAAAATAAGAGTACAAAAATCCCTTTGATATTTACAAATAGGGAAAATAATACAAGATAATGACTGAAAACACCAGACAATTAGACTCAAGTAGCAAACGACATGGACAAAAACCCATATAAATAGTATAACATATACGCCATGCAACAATTAATTAATGATAAATTAAATTTTTTTTTCTTAACATAATCAAGCAAGTTAGGAAACAAAGAGCAAGGAGAGACACCAGGGACACGTAACAATCATAGAGATAATATTGATTTGCATTGTCACAAAGAAGTCAAAACAATGATACCCACACACATTGATAAGTTTCTTCATTTCTTAAAATTACAGTCTGATAGCAAACTAGAACCAATTTTGGTCAATTGGCTCAACTGGAACTTGATAAAGAGTAAAGACTTGAGGTCCTTACCTAGAAGTCCTAGTCTCCTACAAGTTGAGAAAGGACTCATTTAACAGAGACTCAGATATACCAAAAGTACATGGTTATCAAAGAGAAAAGGACTCCTCCAAATGGGAAGAATTGATGCTTCTAAATGAAATTGCCAACTTAAACTTGCTAATAAATTTATTTGGACCACTTTCAATTTTCAGTAAACTGAAATTTAAGGCGGCACATAAGGAAAGAAACCACGGCAATTACATTAGTCAGAACTGAAGTTTCTAATATTATAAATTAACCGAAAGGCCAATCATACCTAAAAAAATTTCAGAACAGAAGTTTCTAACATAATAACCACGCAATTGTGTTAGTCAGAATCAGAATCTAGTTATCATAATCACTAATTAGAATTTCATTTGAAAGCAACATAACAGCATTTCTTCCTCTATCAATTAATAGCTCAGATTCAGGAATGCCATATGAAGTCACCTAGTATGCATCTGATGATAAGCATATCAATCTCCTTAGTCGGACATAGGGAAGCTCCACAAGAAACAGACATAATTATAATTACAGGTAATGAAATTAAATTAATCAAAATACCATGACACTGTGATTTCCAAACAAAAGAAAGAAGCACAAATATGAACATCAGTTTTTGAGTACCTTTGATTGAAACAAGGAGTTAAATATACACCATGTCAAGAAATCTGTGTTCCAAATTAAAAAAGGTAATCAGCACAAACTCTAAACCAAGGAAGCCTCCTCTTCTCTCTTTTCCTCTTATTCTTCAACTCCTCCTTTGACTCTCTAACCTGAATTTAAACAGCAAAGTTAACTACAACATTCCATGATGGAAAAAAAAAGAAATCAAAGCTCTGTTTTCTTGGTAGTTGCACATGTATACTAGGTAAACCTAGTAAGATCCCGTGAACACTTCAACAACTCACAGTAACCCTTCAAAACCATCAAATCGAATGCAAACCTGTAATTCCTTGTCAGAGCCTAACTATCTAAGGCATGCCCTAAACCATGTTTGGTTGACATTAATAATTGCTATTAACATTCCATATGAATAAATGCTTCATATGGAAGTCGACAAACCATGCCAATCAATCTTTACCTTCCAAATCTAATTCAAATGTTCAATTGTTACTGTTGATGCGAATTTAGTAATTAAATTGTTTGCAATAGAAATTTAAGGTGGAAACGGCAATAACAACAGTTACAACAATGTTGATGATTAAATTTGAGAGAGAAAAATCCATGGATATAGTAACATGTGGGAGAACTAAGTAAGAAACTCAAACCTCAGGAAATCAACAAGTGAACAATTAATTAAAAGAGAATGACGCAAAAACCACAAGAAACCAACAAAAGTTACAAATACAGCAGGAGTACTCCCTTCGCATCTTTAAGTGCCAAGCCATGCATAAACAAATCAGATCGTTTTGCATTTTGAAGCTAAAATATGACACATTACAACATATATCTTCATTCTTCAAACACAAAAAAACTTTCACTGATAGTTAATTCTGCAATGATGAGATACAAGTAGTTGATTGAATCCCCATTTTAGTCCTCCAAAGCAGCATCAATTGGCTCCGTCAGATTTTTGTATCACTTTTGTACTCGCAAGTATGATTTTTTTCCAATTTCATCCTTCTAATCAGAGGTACTAAAAAGATACTATACAATCCTTCAATGATCAAACATACTGGAGATTAAAAAAAAAATGGAAGTTTAAATTACTAAAGCTTTGAGGGAGGCAAATGATATTGGATCAAAGTAGTATTCATTAATTATTTCAACGGACATGCTGAGTCTGGTCAATAATGTTGAACTTAATACAAACCATACTTTCAAGAGCAAGATCGAGCATTTTACAATTCACCAAGTAAAAAGAACTCATAGCAAGATCATTTTAACCTACAAGAATTCGTTCAATTCATATGAACCCTGGTCTGAAACTAGATAACTGTTCTCCAATGGCTACCAATACATCAACAAGAAATCAGAAAATTTCCAAATCCTCTTAAGTTGGAACAATCAATACCCTTGCTTTGTAACAAAATCTTGTTTCCTTGCTACGCAAAACATACCCATTAATGAATCCTACCACCACCACCGCACCCACAAAACTGAACAGAAAAAAAATTAAAGTTGAAGAAAAACGGAGAGAACCCATCAAAGGCAAAATCAAATAGCTTGAGAAAAAGAAAGAAACATTGCCCATCAAGGTGCAAGCATAACTGGATTGAAATTGAGGAGGAGCAAGAACAGACCTGAGGGATGAAGTAACAGAGATGACACTGAGACAGCTAGAGGTAGGGCTATAAGAAGAGGGGAAAAGGGTGAAGGGAAGGAGGAAAGGAGGGAAGCGTGAGCAGAAAACGCCAAGATAGAGAGAGTGGCAATAGATATGTAAGTGGGTGGGAACTGGTGTGAAGGCTGGCAAGAAACGGGACGCACAATCGACGCCGCCCACTTGGCAGTGGCTTCAGGCATTTTGATCCTTCCTCTTCCTAAGGCTGATTCACCTTTCCCTCTGTTGTTTCTTCCATATTTGCTCCTTCCTGCCATTCTTGCTCGAGCGTTTCATACAGAGGCGGGGTCGCCTTGCCCGGGGAGTGGAGTGGAGGGAAAAATGAAAACAAAAACGTGGTAACTTGAAAACATGTTGTGCGATGTACAAGACACTGGTTAGTGATTTCCAATGTCCAGGTGTTGGCCAAAAAAACAAAAAATCCATTACAAAAAGATGTTGAGTTCTTATCCAATCCAATTGGTGATGGTTTTATTTTACATTACTCATTATCTTTACTCTCAAATACGTATTAAATTAAAAGTCTTTACATTTAAAGAATTAAATTTTAAAAAAAATTATTTACAGACTAGTTCATTAATTCATTGAAAATTTTTTATAATAATAATAATAATAATACAGCATCTGTTGATGTAAATTTTAAAATGGCTTTAAATTAAAGGAAAATTACATTTTGATGCATGTCATTCTTTGGCCAAAAAAAATGCATGCCATTCAAGTTTTCTACATTTTAATGCATAAGGCGATAATGACATTTACTGGCCAAAAAAATAAAAGAAGATAATGACATTACCTATGTCTTTTTCTTTTGGGGGAATGACAGTTGAGGACCAAAACTTTGAATTAAATACAGTAAAGGACCTTGTAATTTTTTTTACTACTGAACATCGCGAATTTATTACTGGCTTATTCTGTATTTACTACTGAAAAACCTGCAAGGTCTTTTACTGTACTAAATTCAAAGTTTTGGTCCCCAACTGTCATTTTCCCTTTTCTTTTTTACTTTTTGTTATGAAGGGCACTTACCGAAATGCCCTTAGTTAGAAAGAAGAAAAGAGAGAGGAAGAAAAGAGAGAGGCAGTGAAGTCAAGAGAACTCGATTAGAAAAGAGAGCAAGCTTCCACATTTGTCCTCTGTGCAACAAACCCAAACCTAGGTTGAGTCCAGTCCTTCTCTACTGTGTTCTTCTTCTGCATTCTTGTTTGCATTTTTTGTGTTCTAATGGGTTTAGGGCTTTATCTAGAGATTGAGCTTGTAATCAGTAAGAGTTCATCGTTTTGTTTGTTCCTCCTTTTCCTCCCTCCATTATTGGTTTTTTCCTCATGGCTTTAGAGGCTATAGATTGGTGTTGGTGTTGAAATCAAAGCCTCCTCCCCACTTAATCCTCCCCAAACATGGTCTTAATCTTAGTGTTATGCCCTGCTCTTCCTGTGCATATCTGTTGATAAATTGGAAAAATCCCTTTAAGGTGTTTGATAAAATTCCTAAAGAATTGTGGCATCCTCTATGTTATCATTGGCAAGAGGTGTCAAAGGAGTGTTTAATTACATGGTTAATATTAGGTTTAAGCCAGATTTGTATATGGGGAACAAAGCATTACCTATGCATATGAAATGTGGTTTGATGATTGATACCTGCAAATTGTTTGGTGAAATGCATGAAGTAAACTAGGTTTTAGCATTGCTATATGCGGGTTATGTTTTTTATAACATCAATGTCACATTGATTACTATTTTGTTTTTGTGAGAATTGAAGTGTGCCACTTACGAGAGCTTAGTTAGTGAAGCATTAGAAACTTGACTACATCAAAACTGATTTCATCTTTCCTCACAGTAGAATGCATGGTTGGGATCTTTGTAGCAAGGTGGCAAAAAGAACTTTTGACTTATGGGCTATATTACAAGGGCTCAGTTGGTGAAGCATTAGAATTTTGTAGAAAAGATAAACTTCTCAACACTATGAGAGTAGTACAAAGTGTTGTGGTTGATGCATTAAGCATACAAATTATTTTTGGAGCTTTCTCTTCCGTTGGATGTTAGACATTGTATTGTGCAAACCACAATGTCACTAAAGTTTTAGCTAGTTTTATGATATTCTTCTCAATGCTCAGAAAACTTATCAAGTTGGGTACCTTGATTTGAGTGCTGTCAACTTTAGGGGGTGTTGAGAATAATAAGATTATTAAGTAGTTAAGGTAGTGATGATGTAGATAAGTTTGATATTGTAACCCAAGGGGTGAGAAAGGCTTAGTTGTTGGTATTTTGATGTATATTTTTTTTAATATTTAAATTCTATGATATTGTAAGGCAAAGGCCTTATTTTGTATTAAATTAAAGCATGCTTTCTCTTTCATGCATAATTTCTTCTTTTGAATTCTATTTTGTCCAAGTGTGTTAAGAAGATATTTTAAGATGTATTTTGATGTCAAGTATTGACATATATGTACGTATTCACAACCTTTAATGTACTCAATTCCGTGTTATAATGAAACTTATTATGACAAAAGTAAATCATGTCATGATGATGTATTGCCCTTGATGAGGCTGTAGATGAGGTTGTAGAGTTTAAATCCGCACTTGTTAGCTAATTTCTGGTAGTGAAGCTAGTGTGAAAAACTAGTCAACTGGCAATGAAGCTATATAACAGTTGAAATTTACAATTGGTTAACTAGTTTTTCCATCAAGCCTTGAACCCAAGGTGCATCTTCATTTACCAGTCTCAGGTGTGAAAAACTAGTCAACAAGTAGTGAAGCTATTTAGCAGTTGAGATCCATAATTGGTTGACTAGTTTTTCAATCATGTCTTGAACTCGGGGTGCATCTTCATCTATCAGTCTCAAGTATGAAAAACTCATCGACTAGCAGTGAAGTTATTTAGCATTTGAGATCCGCAATTGGTTAACTAGTTTTTCCATCATGCCTTAAACCCATGGTGCATCTTCATCTATCAGTTTCAAGCATGAAAAACTAATCAACTAGCAGTAGAGCTGTTTAACAGTTGAGATTCGCAATTGATCGTCTAGTTTTTCCATTGTGCCTTGAATTCGGGGTGCATTTTCATGTATCAGTCTCAAGGGGGGGGAAATGATTGACTAGTAGTGAAGCTATGTAGCAATTGAAATTCGCAATTGGTTGACTAGTTTTTCCACCTTGCATTGTACTAGCATGAAGATGAACACAACATGAGTAAAGAAACCTTTGTGTGGTTTGAAATGTAGACCCTCATGCTCATTAATTTTCAACTCATTGTAAAATTTCAGTTGGATGTTGTAAATTATGAAGATTCAAATTTTGTAGGTATTTCTTGTAAATAGTCATACCCTAATTGTAACTTGTTCAACTTAGAAATTTTCAGCTTGGAGTTGTAAATTTTTAGGTCACTATTGTAAATTTTCATATAAGGGTTGTAAATCATGAACATGAAATTTTCAGGTTCCTCTTATAAATAATCATGTCCCACTTACAAAGTTTTAAGCTCATGAAATCTCATCATGGTTGTAAACTTTCATGCCTTTCTTGTAAATTTTTACATTAGGAATGTAAATCATGGAACATGAAATTTTTAGATCGCTCTTGTAAATAGTCATGACCCAGTAGTAACTTTTTCCATGTAGAAATTTTCACGTCAATATTGTAAAATTTGAACTCCCTCTTGTAAATTTTCACATTAGGATTGTAAATCATGAAACATGAAATTTTCACATCCTTCTTGTAATAGTCATGATCTAATAGATGTTTTTTCAACACAAAAATTTTCATGTTAGTGTTGTAAAATTTCAGGTTCTCTTGTAAATATTTATGTCCCACTTATAACTTGTTCAACTCAGAAATTGTCACCCCGGGATTGTAAATTTTCAAGTCTTAATTGTTAATTTCACATCAAGGTTATAAATTATAGGACATGAAATTTTCACGTCGCTCTCGTAAATATTCATATCCCACTTGTAACTTGTTCAACTTAGAAATTTTCAACTCAGGGTTGTAAATTTTTATATCCCAATTGTTAATTTTCACATCAAATTTGTAAATCACAAATCATGAAATTTCCAGGTTTCTCTTGTAAATTTTCATGTCCCACTTGCAAGTATTTTAGGAAATTTTTATAAATTTTCACATGAAGGTTGTAAATTATGATACATGAAATTTTTAAGTCTCTCTTGTAAATATTCATGTCCCATTTATAACTTGTTTAACTAAAAAGTTTTCACCTAAGGATTGCAAATTTTCAGGTAACTCTTGTAAATTTTTACATGAGGATTGTAAATCATGGTATATGAAATTTTCATATCCCTCTTATAAATTTTCATGACTCGCTTGCAACTATTTCTACTCGGAAATTTTTAGCTTGATGTTGTAAATTTTTATGCTCCTCTTGTAAATATTCATATCTCACTTGTAACTTGTTCAACTTAGAAATTCTCAACTCAGGATTGTAAATTTTTAGGTAACTCTTGTAAATTTTTACATGAAGATTGTAAATCATAACACATGAAATTTTCAAGTCCCTATTATAAATTTTCATAACCCACTTGCAATTATTTCAACTTGGGAATTTTCAGCTCAATGTTGTCAATTTTCAGGTGTCTCTTGAAAATTGTATAGCGTGGGTTGTGAATTTTGAAACACAAATTTTCATGTTTCTCGAAAATTTTTCAACTTAGAATTTTTCAAATCCCTATTGTGAATTGCAAAACATTAAGTTTTCAAGTCCCTATTGGAATTTTTCAGGTTTGGGTTATAAATTATTCTTCTTAGAATTTTTCAAGTTTAAGCCGTAAGTTTTCAGATTCCCATTAGAAATTTTCAAGTTGAGGTTATAAATCATGAAATATAAAATTTTTATGTCCCTATTGGAATATTTCGTATTTGTGTTGTACATTTTTTTATCTTAGAATTTTCTAATTTTTGTTATAAATTTTCAGATCCTTATTGAAAATTTTTAACCCTTGGATGTAAATCATGAAACATTAAATTTTTATGTCCCTATTAGAATTTTTCGAGTTTGAGTTATAATTATTTATCTTAGAAATTTTCAAGTTCAGATTGTAAATTTTTTAGTTCTCATAGGAAATTTTCAAGTTTGGATTGTAAATTATGAAGCATCAAATTTTCATCTCCCTATTGGAATATTTCATTTCTATGTTGTAAATTTTTCATCTTGAAAATTTTTTAGTCTCTGTTGTAAATTTTCATACCTTTGTTGAAAATTTTTAACTACATGCTGTAAATCATGAAACATCAAAATTTTTATGTCCCTATTGGAATTTTTGAGCAATGTATTGTAAATTATATTCATCTTAGAAATTTTTTAGTTCAAATTGTAAATTTTAAAGTCCCCTTAAAAATTTTCATGTTCTGGTTGGAAATTTCCAACCTAGACTTGAAAATTTCTAACATCGATAATTTTCATATAGGCTAAAAAATTTTCAATGAAAATTCAAAAATTTCCAAGTTCAATTATTTCCAACTGAGATTCATATGTTTACACCAAACAAAAAATAGGTTAGCTTCACAATTTCCAACAAAATTTTGAATTATTCCAATTAAGGCTTGAATTCCAACTCAGACATGAATTTTTCTATAGTGTCAACTAATAAGATAAGTTGGAAATTCAAGTCTAGGTTGATGAAATATCAAAATTGGTCAACTAGAAGAATGATACTTTTTCTATTAAATTTGTTTACTAGTCAACTAATTTCAACATACCAAATTCAGTACTTGTATGTGCAATGTTTGGTTGACCAATAGACTCAGTTAATTTTCATTTCCGATTGACTTATTTTTAACCTTGCAAATTAATCATTTTATGTCTTTATTTAGTTGATTGGTTGACTAAATTATACAACTGAGATTACCATTATTTGTGCAAGATAGAAAGCAATGACAAGTTTTCAAACATGAATATAATATACAAAATGGAGACAACACATTAATTTATGTCAAAATATTACAATGTCATACATAACAATACGACACATTTACATAATAAGAGATTGTTTACATTATAAGAGATTGTAATCTTATTACAAAAAATAAAATGCAATACCACCACATATTTTGAGGACTTTGCTTCAGCTTTCTCCAAAGGCCTAGCTTCCCCTCTCTCCCCATTTTGCCAATCAAACATTCTCCTCGAGAATTTGGCTCTTGTTTCAGAATATATGTTATGAGACTCTAATTCCTCTTGTTCTCTCCCTATTGCTTTACCCACTACATCTTTTTTCCCCTCCACTTTACGACCATTCTCCAAGTCCCCTTAATGGAATCCTTGGATTGATCCAAAAGCCTCTCATCTCCATTATTATTCTCATTCTCTGAATCATTAATATGCCTTGGGAAGCCACTATTGGACTTGATATCAACATTTGAAGAATTTTCTGATTTAGTAGAATCTCCTACAAGCTTTCCCTCATCATATTTCTCCAACAAGCTACCACTTTCATTACCTTTATGCTTAGCTGCCAAAAATAAAAATAAAATAAAAAATTAAATGTAAGCTACAATAACACACTAGAACCAGAATATCCAATCCATTCATAGCCCTTTTCATGTTCTAGTTCTTAAAGTAGACAATTATCATATCTTAAATTCATCCTTCCATTTCATTATTTAAGCTGATTTACCTTCAAAAAGACCAATTTTCTTCCCCTTCAATGCAACTCACTCCCCAAAATTTGTGAAGCCACAAAGTATAAGACACACACTAGAAATAGAAAGAAGATGAAGTAACTGATTTACTTTCTATGCATTGAATATACAATAATTCACAAGTTGGGTATGAAATATCCTCCTAATCATGAAGTTGTAAATCAAAAAGGCAATTTTTTTTCCTTTAATTAACCCACTATACAAAAATCTTTGAAGCCAGAAGAATACATAACATACACAGGAAGAAGAAAGGCTACCTCCAAGAATGGTGTCGCAACCACCACATTGATAAATAGAGTAATCGGCAAGCTCGGGAAGGAGATTATCACATTTGGGACAACAAACCAACTGAACCTTCGCTAATGCCAATATTGTGGAGAAACAATTGAAACAAAGGAATATTCAAACAACATGACCAGTGAATAAGGAAAAAGAAACTTCTGAGGTAGATCTTTCAGAAAATAAGAGAAAAAATGAAAAAGAGTATTTTCTTCTTCTCCCTCAAAAGCAATGTTCACGATTCAGATCTGGTTGTTGATTTTGTGAAGGTGGTTGTGAATTTGGATCTAAAACAAAAGTGAAGTTCAAGTTTGGCAGAAAAAGATTGAGATAGTAGCAAATAGTAAGTGGTGGGTGAGAGGGTGAGCAAGAGGAGGAGGCTATAATGGCATGTTTAGTTCATTTACATGAGGGGGTATGTGAAGTGAAGGAAATTATATCACCATACTTTAAACTATTTGGCTGCACGTTACATCATCACTTAGGTGATGAAGATCACCTAAATTAAGGTAATCATTTTCACCTCCAAAATCCTATGTGAGCCCCTTCTCCTCACACTAGTTTCCACAAATACCCCTGCCTTCGGACCTTTTCCTCTCACTCCATCTTCCATCTCTGTACCATCACAAGTGGTCTCCTCCTTTGCTAACACCAACCTCCTCCCTTGTCACCATTGTTGTCGTTAGTTCTCCCTTCAGCTTCATCACCGTCAACCACCTTCCATCTCCTCCGTGCTATGGCTTTCCCTTCTTCAATTCCTCCTCCAGCTTCATTAGCATCCTCATTGATTTCGTTCACTTCCTCTGTTCGCATCCCTCGATTCACCACCAGCGACAACGACGATGATATGAGCTTCATCGTCGGCAACAACAAGAATCTAAGCTTTGTACCTCCTTTGTTAGCATCTCAGATTTGACCATCACATTGTGTTGCTCCCACCTATTCGGGTTTCCATTTGTATTTTTCTTGTTCTAGGTTTTGATCTTTGTTCTGGGTTTCAATCTGTGTTGCTTCACTGATGGTGGGAAGGGAGGTCTTTTTTAGCTTCACTATCGGCAACAATGGTGGGGAGGGATTTTTTTTACCAGGGGCAAAATGGTCATTTGACTTTTATTTGTATTTTTTTCTTTATAGAAATAAATATTATCACCTCATTCTTTTATATCATACTAAACAAACTTCTACGTAATCATCATCTCATTACATCCATTCATACTCTTTCCATTACGTCATCTAACCATCTGGTAATTGAACCAAACGGGCTATAAAGGGAGAAGGAGACGCTGGGTTGAGAGTGAGAGAGTGGGGCTAAAAGATTTTCGTTTGTTTTTTCTTAATAAGCAAGGGTATTTTCATAATACAACATATTCCCTCCCTTCATCCATCAAGATTTCATGTATATAAAAAAATATTTACTACATTATTAAATTTTTAAAAATAATCCAAATTTTCTCATTTTACCCCTATTAATTCAACATATTTCATTAAATATAAAACAAGTCACAATACCAATAATACAATAAATTAGAGACAAAAATGATAAATCCCTATGTATTATTTTATATTATAGAAAAAAACTTAATATTATCTTGTAATATAGATGGGACATATTTTTCTATTTTCCTAAAAACATTTGGCCCTCCAGCGTCTAAATTCCCTCCTCATACGTGAAATTGTAAATATTTTTTTTGCATGCATTAAATTGTAATTCTCCCTAAATAATCTCCTAATTAAGTATTGAAATTTTCATGGACTCCTTTATCCAGAATGGAATGAAATCACTCCAATTTTAAGCCAGATAATTGGAATGGCTCCTTTGGAGGTTTCATGCATATGGAATGCGAATTTAAGGACTGAATTTTACGAACGATTGCTCATTCTAATAAGCTCTGAATCAGCAATAGCATGCAGAGACTTGGTATTTGCATGGAATCTCTCAGTTCTGTTTTGGGATCTGGATGACATCAAATCTACCAAATTTTATATTTATTTGTAATTTGTCATTTTCAAAGGATGAAATTCACCAGTTAAAATACAAATGAATGTATTATGATTTCCTCTAATCTTACTATGATATTAAAATTTATTGAACTGTCATCCTTGAGAAAGATCAAAGACCCCGGAAGCCTTTGGCATCACCACAGCCCAAAATGGAAGAAGGCAACTTGCCAACCATTTCTACACCTTCTTGGAACACCACCGCCATGCCCATATAGAAGTGAGGTTCAATATGGCAATGGAAAATCCACACTCCGGGGTTATCGGCCTGGAATCTCAGAGCAGTCCATCCATAAGGATGAAGAGGCACCGTGTTCTTCATTATGGGGTTCACCAAATTCAAATTTTTCCCATCACTCTCAATGTCAAACTTCCCATTCCCAAACCCTAGAACCCAGAAGTTATGCCCATGGAGATGCCACGGATGCGTCTCGCTGTCCTTGGGGGTCAACGTGTTGGCATTCTGCAGAATCACATCCACGGTGGAATTGAAATCCAGCTTGTAAATTCCATTTCCTGAAGTGGCATTCACATTCTGAGGTACGTTATAGATATCATAAGTTGCAGAGTCATAGTTTTCTGGAGGTGGTGTTTGATCAAAAGCATGGGTTAGTTTATTTTTTAGGGCAATTAGGTAAGGGGTGATAGGAAGAGTCAAAGAAACATTGTTTAATGACCACTTTTTGTAGTTATCTATTGTGTTTTGGGTATTGAGGAGAGCTATGACTCTATCTGCCTTAGGAGGTGGTGTTTGGATGAAGCCATGCCTTGCTTTGATGGCAAGGCTTTGAGATAAGCGTGATAAAGTGTCATTCCAAACAGGGCCCGGTGGTGGAACTGTTGTGGGCATTCTCTTGGGATGGTTTGGGAAGTAGCTGAGGATAGCTAACCCTAAGGGGGTTGAAGGTTTTCGGCTAACAACATTTGTGGTGATCCAATAGTTTCCTGAAGGGTCTTGGTTGGCTTCCAGAAGCACTGAGTATGTCTCACCAGAGTATATGTATAGGTTCTCTACCTCAAATGGTTCCACATAGTGCCCATCAGCTTCCACAACAATCATTTTATGACCCTGCAAACAAATGATACAATTTAGCACTGCTATGGTAGAACTATTTTTTATATTACCAACTAATCTAGATTCAAGCATTGTTAAACCCCAAATAAAAGGTAGCTCTTATCATATGGTCTCTTTCCCATTCATCAAGTTTGAACTCACGACCTTGATTAATAAATATTGAGTTGTTCCCACCCAACCCTACTGCCTCTAGCACAAGATATGACATTTTAGATTACACACAACTACTTCAAACTATTTCGGGTCATAGTGTCTATATCTCTATGCTTTCAAGGTATATATAGACTATATAAAAGGTGGCTAAAATTACCTCAATTTGGAAACTGAGAGATGAAAGGGAAGTCAAGCTACCAATCCGCAGTCTATATGTTTTACCAGGCTTAACTGTTAATACATAGGGTGAGCATTCAGAATTTGTTCCATTGCACACTTTGTTTGCCAAGCTAGAAGGACCCAAGAGAGAGCAATTGAACCTTCCTTTTCCATTTATCAGTAGTGACTGAAAAAGAAAGTGCATAGAAAACTTCGTAAACACACAATATATTTCACTTTTCATCCTTTATATGGACATGTTGGGTTAGTATGTAATGCTACTTACCTGAGGCTCCCCAACAAAAACAAAGGGTATAGAAGACAAGCCTATGGCCTGATCAGAAGTGCTTTTGTGGTACCAGTCAGTGAGAAGGATGTTATGGTCATGCTCATAGGTAAAGGGCTCAGATTCCCCTTCAGGGAGAGCTACAATAATGGACCCAAATAGCCCAGCTTCTCTTTGCATACCATAATGTGCATGGTAAAAAAATGTGCCAGCCTGAATGTTTCACCAAATAAAAGAAAGCTGATTTTCATCACAAATATAATAAGATGAAACTACTTTTTGGCTACATTAATGTCTTGGCTAGTAGCCTAATAGCATTATGGAAGCCCACCTTATCAACAACAAACTTATAAATGAAGGTATCCCCTGGTAGAATGGGACACTGAGTAACCCCTTCTGTTCCATCACTCCAAGGTGTTCCTCTCTGTCATCAAACAACAATAATATCTCAGCAGTTTAGATTGGTAAAAAGATTATGAGAACAATGTCAATGCAGAAAGAGGAAATATTTTCAATAAGCTTCACATGGTTTTAATGTTCTCTGCATGAAAATTATAGCCTTTGGCATTACCTGTCGTATACCATGCCAATGAATTGCAGTATTCTCTGTTGGCAAACTGTTCTTGACTTCAACGACGATTGTATCACCCTGCTGTGCCAAGATTGTTGGCCCAGGACTCCTCCCATTGATGGTTATAGTCAGCTTCTTGAAGCAATCTGGAGATTTGTACTCATACTTGATCTCCCATTTGTAATGCCGAAATCTAGCATCCACTCTTGAAACAGTTATCAAAACCATTAACAACATTAGTGGCAACAAACACGTTGAGTTTCCTCTTTCTCTTGAAGACCCTGCCATTTTTGTTGAACTGAGAAGTTGCTCAGCAAGGATTCAAATGGCATTCTAGTGTGTGTATATATGGTAAGTTAGTCCAAGTGGAGTCAAATTTAACAGATAATACAATGAATTCATTTATACACAGACCATTATTTATTATGCCATGCCATCACATTCTTCACTTAGACAAGAGTTGTTCTTTAATGCAAATTTGAAGAAGTTTATTTATTAATTAATCCCAAAATACGAGTTCGCACGTGCATAACATATTAAAACAAGCCATCCATTTTACTTTGACCTTGAAGAATCACATTGTAAGCATGTATCTGTCACACATGAAGATAATAAAAGAACAAAGAGGACCATCTGTGGTCTACGAAAGATTGTAGAACATATTGTTTAAGAAAGAATGATACAAAAAATTGGTTTGTGTGTCTAGAATTTATTTTCTTTCTAAGTACTTTTTTTTTCCTATCTCTCCGATAAATTATATGGTAGTAAATTGTTGATTTTAGAAGATTCGATTATAACCTCACGGCAAGGATGGCATTTTTTTCCTGGAAAGTAATAGAAAGAAAATTAAAGCTGATGATTTGTCCTCAAAAGAGAGAGCATGCCAAAACACGTTGGGTTAACTATAGCTTTGAACCACTCTGATAAGAAAGTATCATTAAATAACTCTTAACTTTCTTCCATGCTTTCTATTCAACTTACATGTGAACACAAAAATGGTATTACTTACATAATCACCTGTGCTTAATACTGAACTAGAGAATCTGGAGAACCCACATCTTGTGGCTGATGAATGAAAAACAATGGGTTCCTTCCTTGTGACAGGGTTCAGAATCTATCTCACCATTAAGACTAAAACAAGCTTCAAAATGAATGCTGCCTGCTACCAAAGAAGAAGATGCAGAACCTTTATCTCTTCCATCTCTTACAAGGTCCCAAGGTCCCATATATATTGCTTGATATCAGAATAAACTTGATTCGAAATGTATATTAATTGATTAATTAAAGGGTTGATTGATTCGTGCCTGTTTGGTTTCATAATTTAGCAGCTTTTGAGGCAAAGTTACTCTCACATTGCTTTGGTCACCAAAATCAACAGGAAACCAAACGGGGCAATAGGCACACATTGCATTCACTTACACGTGTAAATCATTACTAATATTAATATATTTATGAAGTTAAGTAAGAAGTGGCTTGTTTATGACTTGTATTCATGAATGGAAACAATCGCGGGGCTTGCTTTTATATACGTGATCCTTCAGGAACTAGCAGAGTTTCATCATCTTGGGAATTGATGTCCTGACTCTAGAGTGGGACTTCTCAAAACTAGCAGAGTTAAATCGCATATTATCCTTTATCATAGATAGATAAATGTTTTCTTTTGAGTTTGACATAGAGATTCAGAAAGGGTTTAAATTAAAAAGATAGATATTGTTTTTAATCATACATATTGTTTATGAATTTAGATGATCAAAATGAGTAGAGGATGCTAATTTCAAATTTAGATTAACCAAATCAAAATTAGATTATCTATATTTTCTGACCCAAAAAAATAGATTATCTATGTTTTATTTTATTTTATTTTATTTTATTTTTATAATATTTATTATTTATTGTAATAGGAGTATAATATAAAATAAAAATAATTTTTTAACTATAAGAATCTTGAATAATGGTATATCAACTTGAAAAAAAAAATAAAAATTTTGAAATCTAGATTATCTAAATTAAATCTAAATGGCATAACCAACAAGATCCTAATCCAATTAATGGTAGTTGAGTATTTTAAATATGTTGTTTTTAGATTTGATTCCTGACTGCGTCTATTTTCTGAAAGGCTAGATTAGTCTTCCAAGCCCAACTTAAGAGGCTGCATCAAAGCACAAGTGAGGCTGGGTCAAAACCAATATGCAAACACAGGCCTAACCTAATCAAACAAGGATTCCTAGTCAAATTCATGCAAATAAAAAGTGGAATTTTCAACCCTTGGTGCTCACTAAAAAGAAATTGAATGGCTTATATCTAATTTCAAAAATTAACACATCATGCTCATCCTTAAAATTAGTAATGGATAACAGTGTAGTTCCCACTATAATTTGGAATGGAAATATATAATTTTTCTTAAAATTTAATAAAGATGAAAAGAAGAGACAAGATGCCAAAAATAGTTGCCCCAGCCCAACTTAAGAGGGGGTATCAAAGTACAAGTGAGGCTGGGTTAAAACTAAGTATGCAGACGCTAGCCTAGCCCAACCACATAAGGATCCCTGGTCAAGTTCATGCAAAAACAAGAATAATTTTCAGAAGATAAATATTATTAAAGAAATTTTTTTCTTCCCTAAAAACATTATTTGTTTACGTGTTTACAATACTGTGATTCTTCTTGAGTTTTGGGCAACTTTTTTCTTTTTTATTCATATATTTTATTAGATTCTATGCAATTTTGTTTTTATCCATTTAATATTCTTTTACGTATTTCAATAGGAATCCAAATCTAAATAGAAAAAATAAGAGCAATCTTAAAATAATGTTTAAATTATTATTTTTCTTTTGCGAAAGTTGGATAATTCCTTCAACTTTCAAGCCAAGTCTTATTTACCTGAAATAAACACGGGGGGAATCCTAATTTTACCCATGGGATTAGGCAATTCCTTGTCCACTAATAACGAACTTGAAAATAGATTTCAACTCGACACCAACACTAAAACCCTAAGCAGAGCACGGGAGAGGCTGCCGTTGTGATTTAATCAACTTTGGCATGCAATGTTTTGTCTAAGAAAACTACGGAAAGAATTATGCATCATGAAAACCAATCTCCACAATTGATACTAAAATCAGTTACATTATAGCAAGCTAATCATGAAGCATTTGTGATTGTTTTTTTGGTGGGGAGAGCATTTGTGCCTTATTGCTACAATGAAATTTTGTTCAAGTTCCAAGAAGCACGGCCCGAAAAAAGGTGACGAGAAGCATTTCTCTACAAACAATAATTTGTTGGTGCGAAAAAATGTGACAAACAAACAATTTTCAATGCAATCTAGGCCTTTTGAAGCCGTTAATTTCGCCACAGTCGCCAGCCCAGTTAACAGTGACATAAAATAAACAGGTTTGGGGTTTTACTGCCAGATGATACATAGAATTTTTTTGGCCAGAAGATGAACCATAGGTAAATGAACCCTTTTTCTTTTTTCTTGGTAAGAGATAGATAAACTATATTAAGAAAAACTCATGCTTCGGACAAAAACATGGTTCTGACAGACAAATGCTTCAACAAAAGTCACAAAAACCTATCTTATTTTCGACCCTACCGTATATTAGCCGCTTCAAGAGCATCTCAGTTGTACTTGAGACGCAGTACTCTGATTGAAACTCAACCATAAAACAGCACAAAAATAGACAAATCGTTGACCCTTTCCCTTTTTTGGATTTCTATCCTTTTCATAAGGAAGGAGGGTCCTAGGACCCTGAAAAATACAGGCCCTTTCTCATTTGTATCCTATGCTCAAGCATCATCGAGAGCAAGGACTCCAGGAAGTTGCTTCCCCTCAAGAAGCTCTAAGCTGGCACCACCACCAGTAGAGATGTGGCTCATCTTGTCAGCAAGCCCAACCTTCTCTACAGCAGCAACTGAGTCTCCTCCTCCAATGATGGTAGTCACCCCCTTCCCACTCAGCTCTGCCAGTTTCTTAGCTATAGCCTGAACAGAAAAGAGAATAGGCCATCATGCTAATGCCCACAGCACATGAGTTCCTTATGTAATATTTACTGAAACAATGTCTATAGAACAGGTTAATACCTCTGTTCCTGCTGCAAACTTGTCAAACTCGAAAACACCCATTGGGCCGTTCCAAATGATGGTCTGAGTCTTCTCCAAAGCTTCACTGAATGTTTTAATGGAATCAGGTCCAACATCCAATCCCATCCATCCATCTGGGATGCTAGACGCATGCACAACCTGCAAGCATTAACAAAGCTTTTAGAATTTTTGAAGTTCAAAACCATAACTACTAAGATTATAGAACTACTGCAAATAATCATTATAAAATTTCCTTTCAGATGATGCAGCTTCCAAAAGAATACTAATTACATAAATCACTTGTCCAATCCCAATGTAGTGTTCTGCAAGTTTGTACAAGCACGGCAGTATGTCACCAGATCACAGTAAGCAGTTGAGCGTGTAAAGTAACAATAGAACAATATTTTCCAAAACTTTCCATGAAAAGCTGGTACCTTGCTGTTAGCATCAGCAGCAAACTTGTTAGCTATGACCACATCAGTTGGAAGCAAAAAAGAAACCCCTTTTGCCTTAGCCTTGTCAATAAGTGAAGTAGCAAGATCGAGCTTGTCTTCCTCCACAAGAGATGACCCAACTGAATAGCCCTGGGCCTTGTAGAAGGTAAAGATCATCCCACCACCAAGAAAGAGAATATTGACCTCCTCCAACAAAGATTCTATAACTCCAATCTTGGTAGATACCTTTGCGCCACCCACTATAGCTGCAAATGGTCTCTTGGGGTTTGCCACAGCTCCAACTAGATAATCAAGCTCCTGAGATAATAAAACAAGTTACAAATCAATCAAACTACAAAGGCCAAATACATGATACCGCTAATAATTACCAATTTACCACCTAAATACCTTCTGCATAAGGAATCCCGCAACAGATGGCTTCAAATATTTGGCAACTCCCTCTGTAGAAGCATGTGCTCTGTGGGCTGTGCCAAATGCATCATTCACATAGAGATCAGCGAGAGAGGCCAGCTTCTTCGCAAATTCAGGATCATTCTTCTCTTCCTCCTTGTAGAACCTCACATTCTCAAGAAGCAAGACACCACCTTCTGGGGTTTGTGCAACCAATTTCTCAACTTCCTCCCCAATACAATCATTTGCCATCTTAACCTGTCACGACAGAGAAAATAACAGGGTGATTAAAAACCAAAGCCATCAAGTAAAATTAGTTCTTACAAATAAATTAATATGCGGGAAAATGAAGGCGGCATACCTCAACTCCAAGAAGTTCAGTTAGCCTTGGCACCAGGGGTTTCAAACTGTATTTAGGTGTTACACCCTTTGGACGTCCCTGGAAACGACATTTTTGAAGGCATAAAAATCATACTAGTTATGAACACTACTCATTCGGAAAATAAGGAGATCACTCGAAAACATGCAAATTAATAGGGACAGCCTCAACAGAAACCCTTGGACATAGTTTCAGACATGAAACACACGTATGAATAGCTCCCAATCAAACCAAACCAAACCAATACCAATAAGCGATCGAAAATGTAAATCCAGCAGAACCAAATCACAAAAAATGAATAACAAGAAGGAAAAATATGTAGCGCATGTAAATGGGGAAGCATAGCATACCAGATGGCTGGAAAGGATGACCTTGGAACCATGATCCCTCAAGTACCTAATAGTGGGCACAGCAGCGCGGATTCTGGTGTCATCGGTAATGTTGGAGTTATCATCCAACGGGACGTTCAGATCAACCCTAACAAACACCCTTTTCCCCTTCAAATCAGCCTCCTTCAAGGTACTCACACTCCTCTTAGTCGCCATAACACTGCCTTCAAATCCAAACTGATCAGAACCAAAATAAGAAAAAACAAAACCCGGTACTACGTACAATATTGAAAGATATTTGATAGTGAAACTCACAATGATGAGGACGAATATATTATGATCGGAGACGCGGAAAATATGGGTGAAATTTTTTTTGGGGCCAAAATATGGGTGAAATGAGAAGTGCAGCGGAAGAAATGGGTAATGAGGTGTGCGAAGATTCCAGAAGATTTATTGACGAACTCTAGGTTTAGTGGGACAAGACGGACGTGTCGCTATTTCCAGCGCTGCGAACTCTATTGGCAAATGGACTGTCTGTGGGCAGTAAATCCATGGACCGAAATGCGGAAACCGATGAATCAGCCTTGGCAAACCGAACTCCCAACGTTAATTGGTCCAAAGTTTCAAATGTTAGGGTGGGTCTGAATTGAATTATGTATATGTTTAGATTTGTGATTTAAGCATTTATGGATTAAATGGTAATTATATTACTATTTTTTAAACACAACTCAAATTAAAATAATCACTTATAATTATTTAAGTAATTATTTTTATAAACTATTTTTTTCAATTTATGATAATTATTTATCCTTTCATAATCATTTATTTTACTTTTCCTTCTCATTATCCATTCAATAATCACTTAAACCTTAATATTCAAATACATTTCTTTTATCAAAATCACTTATGAGGTAAGAAATCCAAACATAAATCACTTTTGACATAATCACTTATTTTCATAATTATTTATCATTATAATCACTTATACATAATCTAATCCAAATGCAGCTTATGTATAAATGATTATAAGGATAAGTACTTATTCATAAGTGACTATGAGAATAAGTGATTATGTTAAAAGTGATTTGTGTTTGGATATTTTTACAACATAAGTGATTTTGAGAAAATAAGGGCCCGTTTGGTTCGTAGAATTATTGGGAATGAATTGGAATGTAATGATTCGGAATGGAATGGAATGGAATCTTGTAAGCCAAAATTTTGTTTGGTTCACCATAGGAAAGACATAGGTAACAACTTAAATTTGTTTGGTTGGACATAAGAAAATGATGGAATAAGATGTAAATAATGTGTAAAAAGTCAGAATTGCACTTAAGTAAAAATTTAGCCCAACATCAATCGCTCCAACATTGTGTCCGTAACGTAAATTTTTTTTTTATTTATTTTTTAGTTACAAACGGGTGACATCTTTTTTTTTTGTTTAGACAATAACCTTATATTTTAAGTTTTTACATATTTTTATTTTTATATAATAAAAAATATCTAAATATAAATTGCAATATAAAAAATAAAAGGGAAACTTACGTATATTTCAATTCTTATTATTTTTTAAATTAAATATTTTTAGAGAAAAAAATCATATAGAAAAATTACACTAAATAACTTGTATGAATTAATGAAAAATTTTTAAGAGAAAATGGGGTACATAATCTGTTAAGGGTATTTTAAGAATAATATTTCATAATTAAGGTCATTTCTGTCATTTGGTCTCCATTCCTAGTGGTAGGAATAAACAAAGTCAGGGTTCAAGGTAGGAAAGTTAACTCCCAAATTTTTGGTAATCTTCATTCCTATGGGAGTCCAGATTCCTATTCCAATGTCCAACCAAACAGTCCAAGTGTGGGAATAGAATCTGGATTCCTGCTCCATGGACACCTAGGAAATGAACCAAACGGGCCCTAAATGTATTTGGATATTGGGGTTTAAGTGATTATCGGGTAGATAACGAGAAGAAAAAATGAAATAAGTGATTATGGGATGATAAATAATTATCATAAATAGAAAAAATCAACTTCTTCCATAAGCACTTATTTGAGATATAAGTGCTTATTGAAAAGCTACTTCCGTTTGACAACTCCAACACATAATCACTTATAGATCCCATAATCACTTTTTTTGGGTTATCCAAATAGGCACTTAATCTGTTCATGTCTCTCTTTTCTAGTTAAAAACATAAACCGAGAAGAGTATACTCACTTCTGTCTCATTTATAATGTGCTATTATTCATTGCGTAGATATTAAAGAGACATAATTATATTTTTTAATTTATAAAAAATTAGTATAAACTTCCAATATTACCCCTATTGATTAAATGCTGAAACAATTTATGAAATCAAAAAAAGTCATTAAAGAAAGGATAAAAAAGGAAATTTAAATGAAAAAATAACAACATTTCATAAATAAGATCAAGCAAATTTTCAAAATAATATCTTATAAATAAGATCGGAGGGAGTAATTGGTATAGCTGACATAATTGAATTATTTAAACATGTTATTTAGAGTTCAATATTTTGCCGAGTACCATATAAGAAAGATCCTCTCAAGAAAAGTAAAACTTCTACCTCTTAAAGAGTAATGCTCCATCTAATCCTTTTTATTAGTCACATTTTAATTTTTTATAGTCCAAAATATGAGTCACATTCTATAAGTTTTTGGAGTATTAATTATTTTGTTTTTAAAATACCCTTATTTAATTATAAGAGAGAATGTTGATTGTTTGAATTTATAGTATTTATTAGAGGATAAAGATGAAAAACACATTAATTTTAAGACAATTTTAATGATGTAATAAATTTTATTGATTTTAATGAGTTAATTATAAATAAATTACATTAAAGACTGGACGGAGTATCTTTGATTGTTGTCTAGAAAATATTTTTAGTGCTTGCAAAAGGAATACGGGCACAACCTAAGTAATTGTTTTTTGGCTTGCCACCAAGAAAGTTAGCTACTATAGCACCCACTTTTTGAAATTAAAATTTGCCTAAGACTAAACAGTGTTATTGCAGCGTTCGTATTTTACCTTCCCCTTTATTTTGTTACTTTTGTTGAGAAAGACGGAATGGGTTCTAAATTACCAAGTCATTGAATACAGAAATTAGGTCCTATCTATCAGCACAGGACATAGCCACATTAGATGGGTGGAGGGCCCACCACATAGGTGGGGACATTAACCCGTCCTGTCTGCTGCACAACTACTTTGTCCTAAAATTATTCAAAGTCAAGCTCAAATGTAAATGTAAAAATATGCAGATGATTGAACGGAACCACAATTTGTCATTAGAAATTATTATTGTCTAAAAGTGAAAAAGAAAGAAAGAAAAATAACCAAAGGTCTAAAAATCTCACAGGAGGCTCAAAGCCCACTAACTGAACCCAACAAAAATTTTTTAGTACAAAAGTGAGAATATCATAATTACATCCGACAAAATGGGTTAGACCTGATAGGTTTAGCCTGATGAGCTCGAAGAAATCAATAGACTAGGTTTTAAATTTTAGAACTCGTATTAAAATTAGACTTTTTGGCCTAGGCCCATTAGGCTCGGTCAAAAAATAGGCTTGTCCGGATGAGCCACGAGCTGCTTGTATGGCCTCATTTTTATTAAAAAACTTAAAAAAAAAAGCCCAAGTCACTAAGTCAATCATACCTGAGGCACGCAAGCAACCACGTCCTTTCTCCTTTGGTTCTTTAATCTTCACATTCACTTCAGTTTTCTTGGGCATCTCAATTTCAGGCACAACAGTCCCACATGCATCCCACAATCCAAGCATCCACAGATAAAGTCTTCCCACACAGCCATATCACACCACACATCCATAGAGTCTTCAAGTTCGATCTTCTTCTTCTTTGATTCATTGACAATGATTCAGCTTCAGCTTGGGTTTGATCTTGGCTTGGATTTAATCTTCAGCTTCACGCTTTGGGAGATGGAGTCAATGTCTCAGTCCAACGCCATGGCTCTCTTCCAACCTTCCCTTCGACTTCAAGTTCGGTCTTCCCTCTACTAGTCTTCACACTTGTGTGTTGAATGAAAGAGGTGGAGTGGGTTTAATTGGTTTTAACTGTTTGGCATCTTTTCAATCTGGTAAAGTATTTGGTATTTAATGTTGTTTTATTGTCTTCATTTGTTGGTTTAATTGGTTATTGCAATTCTGGGATCTATTTCTATTTCTATGTACATGTTAGCAAGAAAAAAACAAAAATGATGTCCATTCAAGAGGTTAATGGATTCTCTCCAGTAAAGGGAACTAAAAATAGCTTCATTGAAAAAGATGTCCATCACGTAAGTTTTTTTAACTGATAAGAAAAAAATATTTTAGAAATAAAAGATCAAGACAAGAAAAAAGAAAAACAAACTTAAAGTCCACGGGCTAGTCCTTAAGCCCGTGCCCTAAAAGCCGAGCTTGAAAAACAGGGCCCATTTTTAATATCAACTTTTGGGCTCGATTTGTGGTAGGTCAACACAAATGGGATAGCCAACCTAAATGGCCGGCTCTAATTAGAATGGGGATTGATTGTTCCTTCTTAGTGAGGTAAATCCGTTACTGAACATTTCATCTAATAATCCTAGAAAAGGTGGGAGTCTCGTCATATTCTCTTGTCGGTCATCCAAGCTGCAATCAAATCCAAGAAGAAAAAAATGCACTTTTAGTTTGAGTCTAATTAAAAAAAGTACTCAACAAATATAATTCACTTGCCTCTGCAAAAAAAATATTTCTTTATGCTAAAATGCCAAAATAAATAACACTCTTATCAGATATTTCAATACAAATATTACATGTGAAATATTTTTTAAAGAGCTAGTCTTGTAATGCGGAGCTCAAAAACATATTTATATTTTTTATTTAATAACTCATAACAAATTATTAGGAAATGTTATCTAAGTCATGTCAGTCTGTTAGTTTTCCTATTAATTTAGGACTTGCTAGCAATTAGACTCCACTGTATGTGTTAAAAAGGGAAATCAATAAATCACTTATATAAGCATAATATCTTATAAATGAAAAGGGTTGATTAAAAAAATACATTTTACAACATACCAATTATTATTAATAATGTTATAAGGGTTCTACATCTGCCCTCCTTGGGCGAAAGGGTGGAAGTTATTCATTGGCTGAAAACAAAATGGAGGGAAAAGAATAAATCTTGATGAACTCTATAGACATCAAGAATAATGCTTTGAGAATGAAAGTGATATTAATACAACCAGGAAGGCCATTTTCAGAATGTCATGAACTCACCATTTGCAAAGAGTCAAGATTTGGAGAGCGTTGATTAATGAAGACTTGACCATTTTGTTGAAATATATGCATGCAAGAGCAAGATCCACTACTTTCTTTATTTAAATAAAAAAAATAAATCAAGGAACGGCCGTATGTCACCAATTCAATTCCATACTCATTCGTAGCATTCCAACATAGTAATTGATGTATGCTAATCACATCCATACATACCCTAGGAACCAAATAGAACTAAGTAACGTCAGACTCTATACGTTGAAAGCTCTACAAGCTAACCGATCTGCACATATAATTCAATAACGACTTGCATGCCCAATGGACACTGACCAATGTAAATTTCTTGCCTCTTCATTAGCTTCTACTTTGTTCCTATCTCTTTCTACTTTACCCATGAAGTATATTTTTCCTCTCCAAATTCTTCATTTTTTATTTAAATAAATCATCACATTCCATCAAGTTATTATCTATCTTGTATATCACACTGGGGAAAATCTATTTTTGAACTATAGCAAGAAAGCAACTTCAAATAAAGTAAAGCTTCAAAAGTAAGAATTAATAAAATTAGTCATTAATCATTTAGGTGAAAAATGATTTGGCCCAATCATAGTCCCATTTGTACTAGAATTAAATAAAATTATCTAACTAGAATTTCTTTCCCGCGTGAAGGCACGAGCACCTTTTAATTGCACTATGTTGTGTAATGTCATAAAACTTATTATGATCAATATATTTGTTATAGAGGTAAATGTTGTGTGATAATCCATGTGGAAAATGTGTTTATGGGATAATAATGTATTGGAAAGATGTATTAGTTTCTGATGAATATATAGTAGACGTAGAGATTTTAATTAAATCTATGCTAAACTTATCATCTATGTTGGACTTTGTATTTTTTTTTATAATTAGTGTATTTTTTGGGGAATATGTCCAACACTATACTTGATAAAATGATGATGACGCCAGTCTTGCTAAGTGGGATGACCAAGAAGGAGATCAACAAATGGAAGATGAGAACCATGCATTTGAAAGTGATCAATGGAATGAAGAGGTAATCATATCCACTATCAATACTCTTAATTCAGTGGATAAGTATGCAAAGCATATTGATAAAAGAACTTCTTTAAAGCCTCAGTTTTTACTGATTTGATGCTTGTATATTTAGCAAACAGATTTTGAGTAATTTAAGGAAAAAAAATCATACACAACAAAAACATAAAATCCAAGAGCTTAGATAGATTTAAAACGGCAACAAAACCCATCTTTTACAACTTATCATAGCAACAACAGATTTTTTAGAATTGATTAGTTCTCAATTGAGTAGGTATCTATACAACAACCAACTAAAATGAAGACTTAACAATTTATCATTCCACATCAGTGAACTATGAAGTTGGATCTATGCACATATACTACTATAATAGCGTCATCTTCCTACAAGTTTCCTTCTACTCTAACTACATTGACTTTAACTTCAAACCATAAATACTGTTTTGTGAGTGGATGAACAATCAAGGAATCGTCAGAGCTCGAACGCATCCAAACTCCACAAATATCAGTCACCAATAATGTCTAACATACAATATGGACCAGGAACTAAATATTCTTTTAATTTGTATAGTGTGCACTATCTATTGTATTGAGTTTTTGTAATTTTCCATGACATTTTTTGATAAACTTGTGGGGAAAAATTCCTAGCTTTGTAATGAGGTGCTAATAGGCCCAAATTAGGTCGTTAACAGCTTCATTCGAGTATTTACAAGAAAGTATGAAATAGGCACGATGTTTCTGATTGTTGGTGGTACTGTGGTATTTTTTTTAGCTTTATGTGTCAAAGTAAATTACAGGTACTGATTATTTGACACTATCCCAAATGAGAACTCAGTAATCATTAAAAGCAAAGAACCAAAAAAACATCTACGACAAGAGGTTGTTGAAGAGCAATATTTGTGTCAACTTTCCTGAAGACCAACATATGGCTATTTGCAATTTCAACATTTCCAATATCTTGACCTACAAGTAGAAATCTGGAATGGAAAGTCAACCAGCATCGAAAGCAAATAAGGGAAAAACATGTAAGATAAAAGTTTGCTGAACAACTACATATGTGTTAGGTCTCATGAAGAGTAATATATGGCTCTTTTCAATTTAAACACTTCCAATATCTTGACCCAGTAGAAGAATTAGATTATGAGGTTGACATTTGTGATTGAGTAGTTCGAACTGGGAGATTCAGCCTATACTGTATATTCATCATCATTATCATCATCATCAATACATAAAACAACATGATTAAAGGAACACCACCACAATCAGATAGTAAGCAAGACAACCATAAACTCAGCCATTCATTATCAATCATGTGTCATAGAAGTCTGTAATCTATATTGCATACTCCTGACTATGCTTAGACACCACATGCTACAATAGATATATGGATAAGTGATATAAAAACAACAAAACGACAAATGAAGACCAACTTTATCCAGTAATTGAGCTTGAATATTACAAAAAATTTGGGGAACTAAGATAAAAACTTTACCAAACCCCAAAACAAAGTCCAAAACCTATCAAAATTAGCCAACAGCATTACATACTAGATAGCACAATAGACAAATTAGCCTAACCTATATAGTGTTGCAGGAAGAATTGGTGATACATCCATTTCAATTCTTCATCACATAAACAACGTTCACAAATCTCTGTGGACTTTCCACTCTCTTTACTATGCGATACACACATATTTGAGGAGTAGAGAAGATTCATATCAATCGGCTGATAACTTGTTCTGCCATACCACTGGATTTCAATGAGGAATGGACCAATTTCTGTTCTGCATCTCGAAATTTCTTTAATGATTCACAATGTCTTCATATAATGCAAAGCAAGTGCGGCTCTCTTGTTGTCATCATATTTTGCTGTGTTCGATAGGATGAGGAGACTATATCCATACATAGACATCGTGTGACCCTCAGCTGCAGATCGCTCAAGCATATCTAGCGTCTAAGATTGTGAATCCTTCTTTAGAAAAAATAATTTCATCCCCTTGCGGTATACATAATCTCGATTGCTACAGATTTTGCAACAACGGACTAAAAGCTTCTCAGTCACTATCTTGTGGTATCGAAACTTGGGGATCTTGTCCATTGTGACATTCTTGTATACGACATCTTCTGCATAAGTAGAGAAAAATGTTTGGCATGTTATCTTGAACAAAAGTAAGTCTTACAAGGATCTTGAGCTGATAAAGACTGCGACGTGTATGAGAACCTCTTTCGGAAGATTAGTAATATTTATCAGTGGCATCTCCATCTTCCTCCGTAGTCGCTCAGATCTCCGGATGCGATCCATTTTTTCTCGGTTAAACATTAAGCGTGAAGGCCAGACATCATATCCGCTTTTTAAGTGATACATTATGCTTTTCAATTTTCTTTTTTCTTTTTTTCACCAAAAGATGACAACTTATTTTGTCTATTTTAGGATTTTCTTAAAAAAATTATTTCAATTACGTCAATTCCTGAATTTCTTTTTCCATTCTTAATCACCGTCAAGATTTGAAATCCATAATATTATTTAATATGTTTTGTTGGACAAATATTGGTTAATTTAAAAACATTTGAGCTTTATGAAATCAAAAAAATAAGAACTTGATATCTTAATTGCAAATATACCTTTATTCTATAATATTAGCCATACTTCAAACATATCAATTTTGTAAATAATACAAGTTAAAATCTTATATCTAAATTACACAGATTTAATAAAAAATAGGCGAAAATGTAATTGTTGTTTAATCGTCATCATTATTACTTATTTTTTACTAAATCTATATAAACTGCCATATATTTATTTAGATTCTATTATATCTTAATTACAGTTATATAAAAAAAATAACAGAGGAGTTATTATTTTTTAAGCGTCATCATTTTTACCTAAACATTTGACTCAGTCTTTTCAATATTAACTAAGTACACAACTAGCAGACTAAATTTCAATTTTACAAATAATAGAAGTTAATAAATGTATACAACATTTAACTCATTCTTTTCAATTTGAACCACTTACACAACCAGCATATCAATGATAATTAAATAAATATACTGTTATCCAATGGTAATCAACAGGTTAAATTAGATTAGTGTACATTGGTTAATTAATTTACCTAGATATCACATTAATATATTATTCATGTCATTAAATAACTTAATATGGTGTTATATAATAGTAATATATATAAGATGCTACTATTTGGATGGTAAGTAATTTATTAATAAAGTATATTAATTTTACAAATAACTCTAATGAATATGTGTGTATTTACTAGACAAGTCACTGTATCTTTAGTTGCAAATAGTTACGATATAGAAAAACTATCCATATCTATTATTGAAAAATAAGGAAATTATATCTTAATTGCAAATATATCTCTATTCTATAATATTAGCCATACCTTAGACATTTCAACTTTACAAATAATACAAGTTAAAATGTTATATCTTAATTACAGTTATATAAAAAAGAAAGAGAAAAAGTAATAATTGTTTAAGCGTCATCATTATTAATTATATTTGACTAAATCTAAAAAAATTGACATAGATGTATTTGGATTTTGTTATATAGTAATTAAAATTACATAAAAAATACAAGGAAAAGTTATTATTTTTTAAGCATTATCATTATACCTATATTTTACTAAGTCTATATTTTACTAATTCTATATGTTGACGTAGAATTTTTAAAATTTTTCCTTATATGTTTATCAGTATAATTAAACGTAACATACATTTTATTATTGTTTCCTATTAAGTAAATATACTATTAGCTGATGGCAATCAACAAGACAAATTAGATTTTTTCTCATGTGTCAATTAATTTGCTTACATATTACATCTATTTTATGAATTCTATTAATTAACTAAATATGCTGTTATATAAAAGTAATATATATTAGATGGTATTATTTAGATGGTAAATAATTTATATAATGAATAATATTATTCCTGACAAGTGAAAATTTTGCCGAATTTTTATCAACTAAGTTGTTTTTCTTTATTGTGACTTTTGAATATTATACTCACACACACACACACACACACATATATATAAGTGATGAAAATTAAATTGTACGCTATGCAGAAACGAAGCCACATTGGCAGAATGATGAAGAAACACATAAGTGTATAGCAAAAGTGATTGATTAGGGGAACCATGACCTTGGTACAAAGTTGGTTGCTAGTGGTGCTAACATTACAGCTACGTTAGATTAACATTTCCCACCAAATTTTTTTACTACCAAGAAGGGACACAGAGTACCAAGACAGAGATGTAGGTTAAGTAACGAAACAAAGGCTTCACTTACGTACCTAAGACATAAAAAATACCCACTAGCTAGGTCATTCGAAAAGATATTGTTCCCTTACAACTGATATTAATACTAATACTAATACTTATACTAATGCTATATTAATGTACACATAGTCTCTGATGGTGATGTTTTCATTGTCCAGTGATGTTCACCAGTTGAAGATGGCCTTGGATACAGCCTAGTAGTTCGTAATCACAGTTTGGCCTATCACAGTTTTGGATTCATGTTAAATCATGCACGTAAATGAGCAAAACAATTGAAGCATCTCCCAAAAGGTTTGAACTCACCGTTGATCCTGCGGATTTTGACATGAAGTAAGTCAACCTTCACATCGTTGAATGCAAAGATGGCATATAGCCATTCCTCCAGTGTTATCCTTGCTGTGTCACCATCTAAAACACATGTAATGACGTTTGACATACAAAAAAGATAACTGTTTTGATTAGATAACTGAGTGTAAGAATGAAAAAATGGTGGAAAAGGAGAAGTTAATCAGAAGAGTCTAGAACTGATCATGTCGATCACTATCATTGGACTGTGATAAGCAGTAAGTCCATGAAGTTCTCTCAGGGTAGCTAGAATAATGGTTCTTATGACATCTGAGCAGTGGATAAGGGACTAAGAATATGTGTTTTTTTAACAGCTAAGGCAAGATATATGTATATAGTTCACCTGTTAGTTGATGCATTTGGGGGAGATGGTGGAAGAATGTCGTCTATCTTGACGCACTATGAAACATCATATGGTATTGTAGTCTCGGCAAGAAGAATTTGAGTTGTGGCATGGAAGATGATCATGAAGCGTGAAGGTGTTGGTCTGTTACGGTTTAGATTTCTGTGGACAATGAAGTTAGAGAAATAGTAGCATTAACCCTCACAAACGATGGAGAAGAACTTGGCATAAAGGGAGTCATGAATGATCCTTGCATGCATTTTTGTGTACTGCAAGAGCATACAACATGAATATCATGAACTTAAAAATAATGATGATGGCTCACAATATTGATGGCACAGTTTCTGGTGTTAAAAAGGAAGATCTTATTCATTGTCGTTCGAGATGAATGAGGTAGGCCTTGATTGCACTTACCTCATGATCGAGCAAAATCATATCCAAAGACCTAATAAAGTGGGGTGGAAAGGGCTCCTGGTTCCAGAATAGTCTTGTAACTCAAACACAGATGGTTCAGATCCCTTGGGACGGACAAAAGGAGGAAAGAGGACAAGCAAAGAGCTTGTTCATTTTTTGTACGATGACTTCTAGGCAGAGGAAGAAGTTGGACGCAGAATAGAAGGTGTGACTTATCATATTTAAGGTTTAGGAGCAGAGGGAAACGTAAAAGTTTGAGTTGAAGAATTTAGCGGGATTTCTTGAAGCTTCTATGGTATAGTTATCGTGTTTAAGCATGTTATTACTGTCAAGGAGTGATGGAACTGGTACGATATGAAGAGTAGGTAAGCAAATGAACTGTATAAAGTTGATTCAGTGGAGATCAATATAATCAATGACATTGTTTTTGTGAGATTGAAGTAGTGTGTATTTAACTGGACTCTTATGTACGAGACATGAACTGCGTCACTAATAATTATTTGTGTAGTTTAATATGTGTTGTTTGATTTGCAACATAGATTTGATTGAGTGGGAGTTAACTTGCCCGGCCCCTAGGAAATTTAGAAGTTGATGAGTTTTGTACTAACTGAGCAGGTAAATAGTAAAACCGTACTTTATTGTGATTGATGTATAGTATTGAAGAGGTGCAATTATTATAGTTAAAGATTGTGAAATTAAAGTCTATATCATATATTGAGAGTAATTAAGAAGTAACATGTTTTATATGTACTAATTTTCTGATTGCATTGGAATAGCTATTTAAAAAAAAATGGATAGGTGGCAATATTAGCTTCTAAGAAAAGGAAACATCTATAGCTATCCATCAGCTACCTATGTTCTGTGATAAATTGACAGTGTTATTAGTGATGACTCCATTACAACTAGCTTTCATTATTTTTTCCTTCAATTTTATTTTTGAGACTTACAATTTTTTTTATTTGTTGTAAGGATAAGGCGAAAGGTCATGTGGGAAAGCAAAAAATGCGTTTGAAATAAAGTTTTCTTTGTACGAATGTAATAAATTTTGAGTGGATTGAAGAAGTAAAGAGATGTAAACTAAATTTATTCTGTTGATTGATATTATACAACAAGATATTTATTGAAATCATAAAAAGCATGTGAGATTTAGTTAAATTGATTCTAGTAGTGGAAAAATCTAAATTCACTTACGTAGCTTAATAAGATACATTTAATAATGATGACACATGAACAATATATAATTTGTTTTTTGCCTTTGGTTAAAGGGGACATATTTCCAATTAAGATATAAGTTTTAATTTGTCTCTTGATTGAAGGTGATATGTTTGAAGCATGACTCATATTATATTTAGTTGAAGAAAAAATTAGAAATGTTGAATGCAAAAGATGGGTATAATTGTCTTAGAAAATTATGAGAAGAAATTAAAATTATTGACAGTGTTATTTGAATAGATGATTGAATAAGCTCAACACGACCATTAATGGCCGCCCCTAACTAAGAACCCACACATAAGAAGGTAAGGGTCATGAGAATATCTGAAAACGGAGATGCCAGTGATGGTAATCATAAAGATCTCTAAAGAGGTTATTGTACTTGGAGCAACAATTGTCGAATCTGGCTGCTTGAAAGAGGTATTGGTCCTTTCAAGTGAAAAAAAAAGGGTGACTGTAGTGTATCAGTAGTTGTTGTACAATGAACAAAGAGGTTGTAAACCAGCAAACAAATTTGGACACGCAGAGGAGAATTTGGTCAGTTTGAACCTGACATGCAGTGGTTCGGCGGAAGGAACATTATTATACATTTTTGTGGATTTTATCGCGTGCGGGGAAGCAACATTCGTATACATTGTATGGTAAAGAAATTCCAAGTAATAGGTATTTTCCGGTGGAAATGGCATTTTGGGTTTGGAATAAGGTTCATCGGGTTGATATAAATGGTGGGAATAGTCTTTAGGCTTGCGTAGATGATAAACCAACTGTAATTTGTCAATTAATTTTTTTGCTTTAAGTATGTTACATGTATTTTTGATGAATTATTATTTACTTGTGAGAAGTTTATGTTTGAGAGTATTAATTGCTAATATATATATATATATATGCATAATGCTTTGGTAAGTAGTCTGGTTCAGCTACATGATGAAGATGTTAATTCCAATATCCCCGTAACATATAATGTATAACTATATAGTGTTGTCAAAACACCATACCATATCTGCTATGTAGACATGCTAGTATAGTTGCAATTAGGAAGAGCTGAACACCCTATTCCTTTTTTTCATGCTTGGTGAGTTTCTTTTGCTTGTTGGTGGAGAAGCCGAGTGTGCTGAAATATGATATACCCATGTCTTCCTCTTCAGGAGACCCTCGTTTTGATGATTTCTTCTTCTTTGTTTTTGATGTTCCCTGAGCTTGCATTTGTGATAATGTCAGATGGTCCATGTCATCCTTTGGAGATTCCTTTGTAGTGATAGTCACAGACCTTGCACTGGTTGGAGTACAGAGGAGTAATTCATTGTCCCTTGTGTCATAAAAAAGTTGCTGCAGATTTAAGTTGAAGTCAATGTAACTTGAGAAAGTTGAAAGTATGTAGGAAAATTTACACTGTATGAGTTTCCATCTGTGTGGACTAAACCCGAGAGCTGGAAAGTGTGAATTGCTGAACTGACGTATGATCATTTTTGTAGTCTATAACATTTAGACTTGAAGACGGACCAGGAATGTTCACTATGCTATGTGATAATCTAAGAATCATCTTCTGCCCAAGTATGTCATTTAGTTGTTTAGGGAATGAAAAAGGACGATTTTCCTGGTAAGAGTAATATATATGAAATAAAATAATACATATTAATAAATGTTATTATGAGATCATATTCAATAAGAAATAGCAATTAGTATGAGATTGTGTTAACCATTCATTAAACTTAATATCAATTTCATCTATTTCAGTTGCTGGAGGAGATGTTCTGTAGTAGTCTGTAGTAGCTTGGAAGCAACCTGGTCTAAAAATACAATTGATGCCTCTCCTATTGTATCTGTGATTTGGTAGTGAGTTTTGAACCTGCACAGAAAGTGGGGTTTACATAGGTGAGTTGGCTGCAAACTGCATTTAGAAGTTCTGAGAAATTGTCTTACTTTGCCACCAAATCCTGTACATTGGTCTTGCAAATGTAGCAATAATCATGTCCATCCTTTTACTTTGGCTTTGAGCTACATTTAGTGCAACCACTATACCACCAACCAAAGCTTGTTTGGAGCTTTTAAATTTCAGCTAGGACAGTGAATTGTGTAGGCTAAGATACAACATAGGTTAAATCGTATAGAATTTTAGTAGCATTGATGAGGGAGATGACATAGACAATAAGCAATAGATAATTCTATAGGGACTCATTTCATTTGATGTAGGTATATCTGATATAGTGATCTGTAATGCCTTAAGATTTTCTGGATATTTAAGGTTCAATATTTTAAAATCTATAAAGAATTTGTAAAAACGGGCGTAGATTATTTTGCATGAAATAGGATAAAGAGATCAATTATTTCAGTTGAAAGGAAAAATGAAAAAATGATGATTTTATCCCTGGAAGAAAAAAGAAAAGAAAAAGGAAAAAGTAAAAAGGAAAAAGAAAAAGAAAAAAAAAGTTGGTGGACGCGTAGATGGAGGGAAAGTTTATGAATTTTGAGGTAAATTACATCTAATGACCTGAAAGTTTAAAAAATTATAAATTAGCTCCGAGTCAATGGCATTTTTGTAAATATAAAAAATTATAGTCAAAATGAAGCTCTCAATGAATTAAACCTAATGGAATATACCAAGAATGTTATTAAGGTCAAAATAATATTTATTGGGTAATTATTATTTAATGTTAATATTTTACCCGATAAAAGTCAGTTTGGACTGCAGGAAGAGGCAGTATTAACTTAAGAAAAATTAGCGGGCCTTGATAAAATATATTTTGGGTCAAGATAGTAATTTTGGACTAAAAATAATTATTGGATAATTCTTTACTAATTTAATGACAATTTTGATGAAAATACTTAATCAGTACGGGTAAATATAATCGGTAAAGGGTATTTTGATCCATTTAAATAATTGAAGTAATTTTTTGGCCAAAAATAAGTTGAGACACATCTGAAACATGCCATGGGATATGAAAGTAATTTTGGAAAAGCTTTACTAAAAAGTAACCCAAGTTACTTTAATTATTAACTAAACTTACTTATTATTATATATTTATCATTTTAAGCCATCTTGTTCATCATCCTCAGCCATATTCACGACAAAAATAGTGAGAAAAGAGGGAGAGTAGTCGTGATTTAGTGGTAGCCAAAGGAAGAAGAGAAAATCACAAGATTTGTCCCAAAACTTCAAGGTAATATCTTATGGCCATAATCTTGTGTGCCCCTTAGTTTGGAAGAGTTTTATGGTTTATTCTCTCCTATTTTTCCACTGAAAGTTTCATCTTAGAGAGAGAGTAGAGAGAGAAAATGAAGGTATGGAGAAACTAAACCATGAAAAGTGTTATATAGGCCATAAGGTGCAAGAATATGCCATTAGATTGCAAATTAATCAGTTAGTTATTTTTCTATGATTTATGGTAATTTTCTGCCTAATTACGGTTCAATATAGGAAGGGAATTTTAAGTTTTTGACCCCAAAAATAGATTTCTTGGGTCCAAAATAGGTTAGAACAAGTATGTTGTACAAGGAATGCTTGATGGATAACAAAGTGTAAATTTTAGTTCAAATGAGCACTTTGTAAATGAAATTGTATAATTAGTGATTAATGGCATTATTTTATGATGCTATAGGACCCAAAGGAGTGTTAGAAGATCAAGGGAAAGGTGCACAAAGTTTGGTGGAACTTGGAAAGCTCAAAGGTAGTTATTTTACCAATTATGTCAAAGTTGTTAAAACTAATTTCAATGATGTTTGGAACATGCCATGCTATGACCTTAATGTTTTATGTTGTATTTGATGTGTTGGCTGTTTGAATGAGAGTTTTTATGACTTTTGGATGTCCAATTTTTAAAATGTTACCATGCCAAAATTTTTATGAAAATGTATGGTATAAATTGGTTGATTGCTTTCAAATGATGATTCTATGAATGATATAATGAAATATGCACATACTTGATTGTAACTACTGAGATTCTTTGAATCTCATTCTCTTTCCAAATGTTTCACTTCATAGGTCCAAGTTATGGCAAGATTGCCCAAGAAGAAAAGGGGAAGGAAAAGCAAGCTCTTAATTAAAATGAATTTGCTTGCATTGGTACTTTGCTTGAAACACCTTGTGAAAATGATGTGTATGATTCTAGGACTTTACATGAATGTAATTATGTTCATCTATATCTACTATGATGTAATGTTTTAAGTGAAGACAAGAAATGGCCATGTATGTACATATTAAGGTCTATGTTGACAAGTTGTAAGAAGAAAATGACTATTGTGACACTGCTCAGAATTTCATATATTGTTCAGAATTTTTGTAGTTTCATGTACGAGTGTTTTATATTTATAAAAACTAGACATGTGTAGCTTTCCATAGACATAAAGATCACTCAATTTGGAGTTGTGTATGATTTATGGTGATTTTTCAAAATTATGGTCAGAATCAGAAATTTTAAAAAATGACCATTGCTACAGTAAATATAATACAAACTTACTGTATAAGTTGGCCAAGTAATTTCTCTGTTCATATTTTTTCCATATATAGAATCTTTTAAGCTGTATCTAGAGACTTGAACCATGTCAATATGATTTTTCTTGATTTAGTTATGAATTTTCAAAGTTCACCGGGTGAAAATAAGTTAACCAAGGGAATAGTACCCAAAATGAAATAAATTGATTTAAGTTATTTTATGTAATCAAGTATTAATGGACTTAAATATAGTTTAATACATGGGAAATGAGTTGAAGTACGAGGTGTTACATGATCCGATTATTTGAATGCAGGAGATCTCGAGCAACTGAGTATGGTGATTGAACATGTATGACTTGAGTAAAACTGGGAGACTTAGAAGTTGGGGATGATGGAAGTCTGTTAGGAAGAAGAGAATTAGTTATTGTTATCCAACCTAATGTCAAGACATAATTTTTTTTTTTACTCTTGTGAACTTGAAAGTGAAAAAAGTATTGAATATTAGTTTTAACCTTTGAAGCAATTGCTGCACTTCGGGGATGTTTGGATTGAAAAGAATTCTTGTAGCTGACCATGAGTTGGAGATCTGTCAACTTTCAGATAGATTTAATTTCAGCCTAGCTAGTTGCATTACCACAACAATTGGTGGTTGCATATCATGTTCTTTGCTATAGTAAGCATTGGTTGCACAATCTCTGAAAAGAATACAATCAATTGTATTATCCCTATTATGGATAAAATAGATTAGTTGAAATAGTGTGCACATATGCTGTTAGGAAATGAACAATGAACTAATCAAATAGAGTAGCAGTAACATAACTAACTCGAAGTCTACTATTGAGAAAGATAGCTTGTTATGTGCTTCATTGTTCATGTGGAACTAACCAAGTGCACCAAAACTTTTCAGAAACCCAATAACATCTGCGCCCATATTGGAGGGAAAAGGGAAGAAGAAACATTAGTTGTTAATGCTAAGGAATATTTTACCAACTAGAAAATTTATGTTAGTCCTATAAAACTCAGTAGGAAAAAGTAGAACATTGCTTATATACACAACAATTAACGTGTTTGTTGAAACCTTTCCATTGGTGATATCTTTAATAGGCACAAAGTTGTAAGCTTCTGTAGTGATGTTGAGAATGCATTTCTGAATTTGAGTATGTACATTGAATGCCAACCTGCATGGATGATTAGTTTCCTTGAACTGTGTTGTGTGCTCAATGACTCTAAATGTTTCCATGTTGTAGCATTCACCTTCCTGTAGTTCTCTCGCAAATTTCTTAATGAGATCATCACTAAATATACTTGCTTGGATATTTGACCCCTAAAACAAATAGCCCACATTTTTTTTTGGACTCCATTTAAATAAATAATATCATGTTTTGTAATATGTAGAAGTAGAATAAGTATAGTCATCTCTTCAACAATCAAAACCATACTGAGAGAACTTCTTTCAGTGGTATTTTGAGAACTCTTTATGCTCCATATTCTTAATATTCTGACTTTGATCATGCAAATTTCATTGTTGATATCTATATCTTTGAAGAGATCATACTTGTTTCTTGCCATGGTTTCAGGAGGTACAACACCTTGAGGAGAAGCTCAAGAATTTAGAAGCATTTTGGTGCCTAAAGACCTCATGAAAGCCATTATGCATGTAGTATTGACTATTACGATGAATGAAAAGAAATTTTAGACTCTTACCTTGTGTGTAACTGATTCAAATGCAGTTGGGACTTGATGGTAGCACTAAGTTTCTAGTGTAGACGTAAGTTTCCAGGGGAGTTGCAAGTAAGGGTTCTTTATAGAAACACCTTCTTCATGTGTGCTGTATATATAAAGAGAAATATGGAGGGAGAAAGGGCATAGGTTTGAATTGTGGTGGACTGATATGATGTCGTAAGTAAAACCCAATTTTTTTTATGTTGGAAAAATAATATTGGATAGTAATGGGTGGTAAGTTCTAGATGACCAGATGTATAATATATATTATATTAGACATGTACTTGTCATGAAAAATCAATTAAGTCTACTGCATTGAGCTGACATATTTCATTTCATATAGTAACAAATAGTAGTAGTTTAAAATTCTTATTTGTTTGGTTGAATGTGGCCTTAATTTTTTGTGCATGAAATATATCACCGGTGTCAAATTTTTTCACACAAAATTTAGAAATTTACTGCATTTTCTCATATCATAGTAAAACTCAATTTTACTATATGTTTTTGTTATAAGAAGAAGGAAATTTTTTCTTTCCATCACACTAATATCTTTCATCTTATAAAATGTTAATTTAGAAGTATAATTTTATGGAAAAGCAGTAAATTTATAATTCATAACTATTTAGATGTATAAATTTTTCTCCCCTGTCATGTTATGCAATGCACGAATTCAATATATATGAGAATAATTTAGATGTATACATTATTTTACCAATTTCATGTTATACAGAACGATGTATATATATATATATATATATACATGCACGGATAACTTCACTGGTAAAGATGCAAATAATTTGTTAATTTTTACAAGGATTTATCTACAATTTAGACAAATCAAAATGTACATGCTCAATAATTTTCTTAATAATATAGTTGAAGTTATTATTTAAGATATACTCAGTGAACTGATATGATTATAGAAATCGACTTATGTGCCTAAGAAAGTTGGAAGATAGAGATTAAACACATTTTCTTTTATCTTATTTAATAGCAATTTTCCTATATGTTTATGTTATAAAGAGAAGATTTTTTTTCCTATCACACAAATATCATTTGTCCTATAAATTATTAATGTACAATTATAATTTTAGTACAAAAAAATATACAGTAATAATCACAACTATTTACATGAATACATTTTTTTGCCTTCTATGTAATGTTGTACGGCATGCGTATCAGGGAGTACATGATAGAAAGTTAAGATAAACACAAGTTATTTGACCAATATAATGATATGGGGAACGATATATATATATATATATATGCACAAAAATCTATGTAAAAGATACAAAGAATTTGTGAAAATTTTCCAATCATTATGATGTACATGCTCATCAATTTTCTTAATCATATAGGTAAAGTTATTATTTAAAATATACTCAGTTAAGTAATGCAATAGTAGAACTCGAGTTATGTGTTTAAGAAAGTTGTAAAATGCATCTTTACACAGTTTTTCTCCCTATCATATTAAACACCAAATTTACTATATGTTTATGTTAAAGTAATAATCACTATTGTTTACATGACTACAATTTTTTGCCTTCCATGTCATGGATTACAGGGCGTACACATCAGGCATCATATGATAGAAAGTTAAAATAAACATAAATTATTTTACCAATTTCATGATATGCAAACTGATATATATATTTAACATGCATGAAAATCTATGTAAAGATGCAAAGGATTTGTCAATTTTTGCCAATCATTATGTACAAATTAGATTTGGAAAAACGTACATGTTAATTAATTTTCTTAATCATATAAGTGAAGTTATTATTTAAGATACACTAAGTAAAGTTATTTAACAACATAGAAATCGAGTTATGTGTTTAAGGAAGTTGTAAAATAGAGATTACATGCATTTTATTTTATCTTATTAAATAGCAATTTAACTATATGTTTATGTTATAAGGAGATGATTATTTTTTCATGTCGCACAAATATCATCTATCTTATGAATTATTAATATAGAAATATAAGGTTAGTAGAAAAAGATGTAAATTAATAATCACAACTATTCACATGAATACATTTGTTTGCCTTCCATGTAATACAGTACAGCGCGTGTGCTTCAGAAAGTACATGATAGAAAGTTAAGATAAACTGAAGGTGAAAATGGTGTTTAATATGACAGAAAGTTAAGATATATATGTGTTAAAAAGAAATCTTTGTAAAAAGACAAAAAATCCTGAGATATTTCTAGAGGTTTGGCCCCGACCAACGCGCGGGATTTAATTATTTTAAATACATAGTTGTGTAAAAATTATTAGTTTATTTATACCAACCCTTGTTTTTGCCAAATGCAACAAACTTCCTTCTTGTGAAGATGTGAAAATTGGTTTTGAAATTGGTCATAACAATTAGTATGTGAATAATATATATATTGCAAATTAATATACAAGGTCAAAATATAATTTCCAATACATTTTGTGTTCATAATTGGTCTCGTTTAGTTGTTTGAAAATAAATAGCAATGTAATCATTGACCAATACACTTGGGAATATGGAAAATATAGAATGAAACATGATAGTAATGACAAAAGATCTTCTTAAAGATTTTACTAACATTATGATCCACAAGGAATGAATGGATCATTAAACTCCATTCCTATCAACCATTCTTCTACCAGAGACAAAGATATTTTAGTATCATAAGTGGGTAATGTCATACCCCAATAGTTGAATTAGATGTCTCAAATGAATCATAGCTAATGAAGTCAAATCCACCGAAAAATACTGAACTTCTTATTATGATTTTCTGTATTTGTTGTATTTAGGAGTGTTTTGGATGCAACGACGGGGATTGCCTTCTTTTTTGTTGGCTTATTTAAAGCCAAGAAATTGCATGCAAAACCTTATTTTTTTATTTTACCATACTGTAATAAATATAATCAGAAATTACAAGGATTTCATGGTTCAATTGGCCTGAATTTTAAATCTTATGGAGACTTCTAAATGTAATAATTTTTTATACAATACATCAGATATGGATGAATCCATGTTGATACAAAGACTCTGATGCAGACTATAACCCATTCTTACAATATAACTAATAGAGAAGGTGGTCTCTATTTGTAGCATTCCATCAATTGTTATCCAATGCAATTAGTTCCAGAATCTTACTTAGGAGGTAGGAGTAGGGTAGTATTATTAATCACTCTATTCAAAAGTTTTACTTTCTCTCTCTATTAGGAAAGAAAGTTCTGAGCAAACCCTAGAAATTCCACATAAATAGCTTCCTTCACACTGAAATAGTCCTGATATCAAAAAATAAGGTGCAGTTCTAAGTCAATTCTCTCACAAATGAGGCACTCCCATGCTGCAAAATTAACCAATTAAAAAAACCTCTAGACCACACCTTTTTCAATAAATGGTTTCACATTTATGCTTACATCTTTATATTGGTTGTTTTTCCATAAACATTGTTTGACTGAGGTATGGAGAATTTGGCCTTTCAGACAATTTGTACATCAATTTATGAATTCATGAACCTATTACAAATTATATTACCACTGTCAGGTGAGTGCTCAGTCCAATGGGATAATTACAAAAAGGGTTTACATAAAAAAGAGCAAGGGTGGTTGTCTTAGAATCACTCCTACAATCCTCAAAATACATGAGAAACAGCATGTTAAATATCTTATCAACACCTTTCTTCCAATTGATGTACTTTATTTTCAAAACAAAGGTTCTAGAATCCTTTTCATTTTTTTGGACAGAGACCAAACTTCAGCATCACCTACATTCTAGAGGCATAGATTTGTTAATGACTAACCATATTTCTTGACAGAGACCATAGAAAGGTTCTAGAATCTTCCAATGGGATTATGCTAATGACCGACAATATTTCAGTTAAAGAGCATAAAAAGCATTCAGTGCAAGTACTTGTAGCGATCCAAAGAGAGGACAAATCACTTGAATTTAATGCCAACAGGTTTAAAATTCTCTTAGTCTAATCGTAGGTAATAATAGTCAATGGAAATTTCAAGAAGTTTATATGAATATAATGAGAAAGCAAAGTTAAATTCTTTCGGATACCACAGAGAATTGTTTATCATAATAAATGCATTTGGACAACAATTTGAGCACTTACTAGTTTTGTAGCAAAAGTTTTAAAGAGACACTGTAGAAACTGAACCTCAGCAAGGTCCCTAGTAGTGTGTCTCGAAAGGACATAACCATTTGGCTGAACACAAACAAAAGGGGAATGTCAGAATGAATTTATCACCCATTGTAGAGGAAAATATACTTGCTATTAGACTCTAATGTCCATATTCATTTCAAACTTCAAACTTTAAGGTCAAAATTTCAACCTCAATTAAGTTGCCATTTTTAGTTGAAACCTATAGTCCATAACAAATTTTGATTTTGACTTCACCAAGTTGAAGGATGGTCTGCCTCCTATTTTCTTACTCATAGAACAAACAAACCAGTTAAAGAAAATTATATAATTTATTGTAAGAACAAAAACAACTACCAGATGTTCATTAGGCATCCCCTTTAAGTAAGCTTAAACATATAAACAATACAGATATACCTCCAAAATGAGCTGGAAATATTTTACTAATCTTTGGATTATAAGACTTGCTCTTCCTTTATCTTTGAAGTCAAGTTCAAATTGCTTTGAAATTTGCAGGAAAGTGGTTGACATCAGTCAAGTCCAAATGCCTCCGTGCTAATATGAAGTTTTGTAAGAAAGCTTCACCTCTAGGTTCTTAACTTGTTGTCTACCCTCCTAGGAAAGAATAGATACAATTGTTAGGGAGTTTTCTCCAAAATGATTGCTTAATCGCTGATATACTAAGGAGTTCTCCTAAATCAAATCATATATAACTATCACCACAAAGAAAATTATAAAACACCTTAACTTGTATATGTAATTGTATGAAAGAGCATCATCACATCTTTGCATCTTTAAAAGTACAAAAATATAATATTATCTACATTCCTATATTATACTTTATACTAAAATTGAAATTATTATCAAGCCAAGGAAACAACTCGACTTCATCTACAGGCAATATTGAGAAAGGAGACAAGTATAATTTAGCCATCTATAGCTTGGGGTACATAAGAAATCAATTTTCCCATTCATTTCCGAATTAGTTCACAAAAAAAGAAAATAGATTGGAACAAAAAATTTATTTTGAAAAATGAAAACCAAATATACTAGAGGTGAATAACAATTAAGTTGATTTGAACCAACCACTTTGGAGGTGAATATACTAGAGGTGAATAACCAACCATTTAGCTAACATGGACCAAGAACTTTCATACCAATTGAAATGTATTTGGAAAGCAAAGCAATTTTTCCACTTTTAAACAGTTAAGCATATATAATCTACAACAAATCACTCGTATAGGTACTTTGCTAATAAAAAAATTTGGACAATAAAGTGATTTTCCCAACTACTTTATTGTTTAATATTTTTAAGCCTAAGTGGAATTGGAAAAGCTTAAATAAAAAACTACGGATAGATGACTTGTATATGTACTCTTCATCATTACACAATTATTTAGCATATAAATATTGACTTGTATAGGAATTAGAACTGCTAATGATAATTTGTGAAGCCATATTTGTATAGTAATCTACTACTATTGTTCTCTACTTGTCCTTACTATCCTTCATGAAAGTGAGTGTTTGTGTGCACCTTACACCATGCTCATGTTATTATCTATTTCATTCATTTTTACACAAACACAATTCTATCATGACTTTAAACAATTTGCTCCCTACAGGTTAGATTTCTAATGCAAGAAAATGAAAAGGGAAAACTATGCAACAAATTCTCAATCAACAAATTGAGGTTGGTAAAGGTTGCTAATCCCCCAAAACGACAATATGTATAATTAAAATCTCTAGACTTGCTGATTTTGCAAAAGGTCATGCATTTCATTAAATTGAGCTAATATATTTTATCTCATTTTCCTTCCAATTTTGCCTCATACTCGAAGCTCCCATGTTCTCTTAATAAAATTGCAACCCTACTGCATTGAAGTTGGAGAGGAGAAAAAGATCAATAAAAACATAGAAAGGAGTAATCATAAATCAAACAATCTAGGATAAATTTATGACAATCACAAATCAACTAAAAATGTGTGTGTACCGGAAGTACATGCACAACCATGGATCAGCAAGGCTAGTTACATGAAAAACTTCAAGAAGAAAATGGAGATGATTCTGATACTGCAAAAGAAATTAGGAATGAATCCAATATATTCAACGCATAGTGTGTTTTATGGGATTTACCATCAGAAGATCTAAGATAGAAATTTAATATATACATAATAACATTTCATGTTTGTAAAGATGTGAAGATGTGAGTATAAAAGAAAAAGATATGAAATGTGATTTCACATATCTATATGTCCCCGCACAAGTTCATTATAGTTTGTTTTTAGTGTTTTAATCTTAGGGAGTTGTTTTTTTCTTTATATTTTTTCAATGGATAGTGTTTGGTACTATTCTAATGTGTCCAAACAATCTATATAGCAGATAAGTAACTTGGGAGGGTTTAAGCTAGATTTGGTATGAGAATTCAATTTCGCATGTAAGAAAAAAGAAGATGAAATGACCAAAAAACCAGATAACATTAGTAGTGCATCACTCCCATTAGGCAATATATTAAACAATGAATTGAGCCAATTGCATCAAATTTACTAACATAGAATTGAATGCAATAGCTAATGTTAGACTGAACTTTCATGATGGAATATCCTTACTTTCCTTATAGGAAAATAACCAATAGAACCTTTGCAATTGTCATTGACTTGTCCAGTAAATACATGAATATAAACTTGTTTCTAACCAAGATTCTAAGAATTAGCTGAGGAACATACCTACATTTTGAACCACAAATGAAAATATTGTATCTAAGGTCTAATTATCTAGCCAACATGATTGAACCCTCAAAGGTTGTTATACACCCCCTGATAAACAACGTTGTTTGTCCTTTTTTGGGGCTGATCATTGTTATCATGAATTGAAATCTTCAAGCTGTTCAATTGCTTTACTCTAGACAAGGCAACATATAACTGTCCATGAGTGAAGACACTAACAGGAAGATACAATCCAATGTTCATCAATGATTGTCCTTGACTTTTATTGATTGTCATTGCAAATGACACAATTACTGGGAATTGTCTTCGCTTACATTTAAAGGGCTACCTTGTCTCAGATGGGTTCATATCTACACAGTGAATGAAAACTTCCTCACCCTTGTTCAACCTATTCAACCGTCTTGCTTGCATAACATTCTTACTAAGATGAGATATTACTAATCTTGTACCATTGCAAAGGCCTATTGACTGATCAATATTTCTAATAAGCATGATTGGCATCCCAACTTTGAGAAGTAATTTATGAGGGGGTAATCCGAAACACTCAATACTATTGAGAAACTCAGTTGTGTAAAGCTGATCAAATGAATCATGGTCATATGATTCAAGACAAACGGAATCACAGCTCAAATATTCTGTAGCTCCACCTAGGAAAAGAGAGGAAATATAATTTTTGATTTTATTAACAACCTCTATTGTAAGTGACAGGATAGCTCTAGTATTAAAAAAATCAGGATCCTTGTAATTGTCTTGTAGGCCATTATATGTTGCATCAACAATTGCTGTGATGGGATCATTGTAATCTAGTATAAGAAATTAAGGTGGTATATCTATCTTTGCATACCCATCATGTAGCTATTGCAATGATCCATTTCTAACATCCAGAATCCATTGAGTAAATTTATTTGTCTCACAAATTTCATGACATGTGGTTGATTGTACTCTCATGTTTCTTGTAAGTTGAAACATTGTGCAATAATTCCACAGATGGGAATGATTGATAGATACATTAACAATATCAACCCTTGATCCTTTTGGAATAACAGGTAAAATCTGACAGAAATAACCTCCCATGACCATGCATTTTCCACCAAATGGAAGTAAATGGCTATTCGGATTGCCAATCTGGAATAAATCTCAGAGTCCTATCAACAGCCTCTATGTAAAATCGATTGATCATTGGTGCCTCATCCCAAATGAGTAATCTTACTTTTCTAATCAACCTTATAGTGGATGAATCGTGGTTGATGTTGTAGGTAGAATCTTTCGTGATTGATATAGGGATAGCAAACATTGAGTGTGCTGTTTGTCCATTAGGAAGCAACATTGAAGCAATTCCACTTGAAGCAACACTTAAAACAATCTCACCCCTAGAATATAGTGTCGAGATTAAAGCATTCCATAAAAAAGGTCTTACATGTTCCTCCCTAACCATAAACAAAGAAGAAATTATTGCATTCTGTTCCACTTGCATGAAGAATTTCATGGTAAATGTGCTTCTATTTAGTAGTCATCATTGATGTCATTGAATTGGCTTGCACACACATGTCTATTTTGTTCACATTTAAATGTTGTAGGATCAGCAAGTCAGTTAAATGAGAATCGAAATCCACAGAAGGTAACAGTAGTTCTGGGAAATCATGCAAGCTTCTACCATTCTGCTGTAACATTTTTTCAATTTCTTTTAGGGCTTCATCTATCTTGTCTATATCAGAAAAATGAAGACCTACAATATCCCACAAACGAAAATCATATGTCATAATACAACTATCCATTAATTGCAAAAATATATATATGCATATCTATGTGGAAACATAAAAAAATATATGTCTATACATATGTATCGGAGTATTGCACTATTAACTATGTGTTGAGATAGTGCAATACTAATGCATACAAAAATTAAACTAACCAGATGTCATCTCATTGCTGTGTGGCATAGACAGCAAGTCTTCAGACAAGATTGCTGATGTTTCACTCCAAACCAAATTAGGTCTTGATAGACTATGGGATAATAACGTTTGAATAAACAATCGTTGAAGAAATTGAACAGAAGCCCAAATAGGAGCTTCTCTTATAGCATCTATGAATTCTTCATCATCTTCCAAAAGTCCAAGTGCATAGCAAGTTGATCTAAAAGTAGGATAAATAACATAGTTTACTGTTCTTAAATCCTCAAAAGAAGTTACACCACTAATTTTAGTAAGAAGTATTCGCAGGAAATACAACTCTCCAGCATTAGGAGGTACATGATGTAGTTGGCCAAGTGCAAATCCTCTCTTCCTTTTTTACCATAATTTCCTAGACCTATGAAAAACAAAATATTGGGGGAATTATGCATATGTTAAGCTCCTTGCTTCAGTGTCAGTAATATTACATTGCATCCAAGATAACATAATTGATCCATGGACTGTGGCTTTGTCTAGGACTTTTTGCACATTGTCATTATTAATGTATAGAACTTGTTGATGATCGGTCAAGTGAAACCCAAGCTTCTCAATAAGTGGATGCCTATGATGTATATCAAATCCAAAGATCCTCCATACTGCCTCACAAGATGAAACATATCTACAATCACAATATTGCTTGATCTCATCAAGAACAAAATCAGTTGACGACTCTGGTCTTGTATAAAAATTAGCAATCACCCAATCATCTCCCTTTGTCAAGTACTTGAACAGATATTTAACTGAACATGAATGATTAGTTTTCTCAACATTTAAGTGTGCTTGAAACCTTTTCAGCACATAAGGATTATAAGGTACAATGAATCTATTATCCAACTGCACTCCCTTCTTTTGAATTGTACGACCACCATTTCTTCTTCGATATGTAGGGTATCCATCCTTGTCGACAATGGTGTGATCATGAAACTTTTTACGAAAATGTTTACTACAAGAGTTGTTCTGCATGCAAGGAGACTTTGGATTAGCAAATCCACAAAGGCCATGAACCATGAAAGACTGCACGAGTTCAAATAGAAAAGGATCTTGATCTTTATCAAGTATCTCAGCTGATATGAATTTATCAATTTTCTCCGGAGTTTGAATTGTACTAAATTTATCTAGGAATAGGATAATATGTGCATGAGGTAGACCTCTTTTTTGGAATTCAATAGTATACAACTCTGTAACAAAGAGGAAACAAATAATTGAATCAAGACAATAAGAAATAAGGTATATATTTACATATACAATTATATTAATAATATAAAAAATGCTTACCTGCAACAACATTGCCAAATATTTTATCATCCTTCAATGTTCGCATAAGTTCTTCTACCTTTAACTCAAATGTTCAACAAACTGTGTCAAGTTCATCTGAAGCTGTCAAGTTATGCTCACTACATGCTCTTTTAATTTTAGGCCAAGTTGGATTGCATGTAAATGTTATAAAGATATCTGGATGACCAGCCCATCTACATATTGCCATAGCATCTTGATAGTTTTTAATCAAGTATCATGGACTTCCAGTGAATGAAGAAGGAAGAACAATTCCCTTTGCCTGTAAAAATAGCATTTGTTTCTCCTCTAAGAATTGCTTCAGATAACCCTTTATACATTTCAACTCGTAGTTTAGATTGATTATTCCTAATGAATTGCAATCTTTGAGCTTCAATCATTGTGTATGCATCAACAACAAATTGCTGGAATAGTCTTCCTGAGTTAAGCAATAGTGAAACCTCTCTAGTTCTTCTCACAAGCCGGAATGCTATGAATTTATGAATAGTCACAGTATTCTTGACCAAGGTTCTCTTCCTTGATTCATTACTATGCTCTATATTGCTTTCATATCCTCCATCACCAAATGGAAACAATAGAGGATATTGTAATGGAATATAGACTGAATGCAATTCATTAATTCTTTGCAGCTGTCCAGATTGTTTTTTCTATGATAATATCTCTTACACTACATGACTGATCATAATCACCAATGATAAGAGCTGCAACCTTTGAGGATGATGGTAAGTCATAGCTTCGATCATACTGATCAGTTTTGTTTAGTAATCGAATCTTCATGTTAATACATGGGTCATCTTGCAACAATGATGCAGCTATTCTATACTCTTTGACAAATGGATTGACTTCATTTAGCAGATCCATTATATTCTTTACAATCACCTGGTCAAGCTTAGAATCACTTGGTTGATCACTAATAAAACAATGACATTTAAAATAATTAGAATCAATTCAATACAGTTTTTAACTCAGCTTGAAATAAACAAAAAGCATTCATAAACATACCTAACAGCGCTGATTCGATTGAAAATTTCATTTTCCGTGTCATATACATACAATTGAGAATATACTGGATTACAGCCATCAATAGGCAATAAACTACCAATTTGGTGATAATTTTAACCAGAAATAACAAATGAGTATGGTCCAGAACCCGAATGACTTTTCATTTTACATCCCATTGATGTGAAAGAAAACATACTATTGTATTACCTAGTAATTTTTAAAAAGTTCTTTGAATCTGGAGAAAATTTATCAAAGAACATATGACAGAGGTAATTGGGTGGATCTTGCAAGGAAGGCAATTTTATCTTTCCTTTAGAGCAACACAGTGAGAAAATTGGGGATTTGCTGTGGAGTCACGCTTAACTCTTTCTTTGAACCACATAAATGCTCCACAAAACTTACATTTAAATGTTGGATCACCTTTATCGACATAGTCTATACAAGTTATATGGCATGAAATAACATAAAAACTCGTCTAACAAAGAACCATCTAGTAATTGGAGAATCAGAGAATCTGGGGAAAATGTAGAATGTAGTATTTATCGTTGTTGTCATATATAGTGGATGGGTCAATGCCTTCTATCTGAAGTTCACTTACATAAGGATCTCCTATTACAATAAGAAGTCTATAAAATATCAATCCAAGATATCAAATAATATGAAAACTAATTTACGTAAGAAGCAAATGATACGAAAACAACCAAATAATTTTCCGTGCTATCACAAAGAACACTACTTACTGATGTTCTTAAATGCACAACATGCCTCAGTGGCATTTGTCTCCAGTTGACTTGGGGAAGAATTTCCTACCATAAAGATCAACTCATAATGACTAAACCAATAAATATCAATATATATCTATCTTACAATATATCAAGTTGATATGCGAGTATTACGAACTCAATGCACAAATCCGGATGACATTACCATTGCAATTATGTGTTTGCACCCTTTTTCTGAGTTGACGCATATTATATGGAGTACCGGTGTACTTTGAAGTAATAGGTCTGTTTTTAGCATGCTGACTCTCCCTTATCCGCTTGTATGGTTACAATGCTTGCTTATCTTTTACTTGCTCACCTACAAAGTAAGTATAATCAAGATTTGATTATATTGAAATAATAAAAAATAGGAAATCATAAATCAATGTCTGTACTTTGTGTATTATCAACTTTAGGAGTTTTATCATTGTTCAGCTGAGAATAAAGGTCAATAGAATTGTCCAGATAGGAATTTTCTCTACTACAATTGTTAGCATCACCAGAAAATTATTCATCAGAAACATATATAACAAAAAATCAAGTACATAGTAATGTTCCGCCAAGTTTTTTCATGACTGTTGCTATGGGAAACCAAAAATTTAAATCAATGATAGGCAATTAAATCTATTGTAATGCACCTAGAATCAACCAAAAATTTGCATGGTCCCCTGATTTGAGTTCTACAATATGTCTCAACTTTTCTATTTGGTGATGATAAAGAAGGTGGACTTGTAACTGGACCAGTGAGAGCCATCGATAAATAGTCTTCATATGTGATTTGGCAATGCATGAATACATGAACTTAGTTAATTATGTGTGTCTGCCCATCAATGATCTTGAAATAAGATACTAAATTACATTTTAATTACCATTTACACCTTCCACATCAGCTGCATTTGTACTATTAATATAGTGATGCATTTGATCTAGTTGACAGACATATCCACCTCCACTATCTCGTCTACAGCAAATAGGGCCATGCAGGGCCCAAACAATTTCAAACAAAGGTATAAAAACACAATACATAGTCACAAACATCAGCTCTTACATGTTACTAATATCCCTTAAGCACATATTTTGTTCTATCACACTACAAGTAAGGAGTTCTTTCCCTTTCCTCTTGTGCATGGTTCCTGTCAAGTCAAGCAGGAAAAAATGCTTCATTGATCAATGAACTTGGTCTTTATATATAATAGCAAAATATACGTGAGTCAAGTTCATAGTAGATCAGTATGAAAATCTAAGATGATGTCATAGGCAAACAAAATGTACGTGCGGATAAACAACTATACTAGAAGCATATTCTGAGTCCTTGAACTACTGCTCCAAATATCTAAACCTACCACTCCTAACACTGAGAAACAGAATATGCAAAAAAAAAAACCTTCATTATTACAGTCCAAACCTTTATCAGTAAATATTGGCTGGAAGTACAAACTTGTCATTTGCATAAATGAGATTAAATATAGTAAATGGAATTAGACGGGCACAAAAAAGTAGAGGTGAAGGGGAGTATTTTGTTCGTCTGTTTCTTAGCTATATAACTTACCTCCAAATTGAATCTCTTGATTATGGTAAGGATTAATGAGCCTGTATCTCGCACTATCAACAATCTGACACTTGTTGAATTGACTATCATTCAACGGAAGTCACAAACTAATAGTAGCAGTTTGGGTGAAAGCTAACCATCACATTTGCCACAATGATAAAAAAAATTACATTCAGCCAACAATCACAGAAGAAACATTGAGATGGTATCAAACCTCAAGTCACCAGTAGCTAACGAAGGAACACAACTGCTGAATGGCTGCTCTAATAGCTTGCCACTTATATCATCTCCATTATCTACAACACAACAGAACCTACGTATAATTCAACCATAAGCAAAATCCTCCAATCCATTCATATTTGATATTTGGTGCAAAGCAGAAAAAACTAATAGGTCCTTCCATAACAAAAAGTACTTGAATAAACTGAGCACGTTTTATCTGTGACTCCAAATTCCGATCTGCTATGTTTGGTCTTCATTCTTAGAGTAGCTAAAATCTACTGACATGAAGCAAACAGGGGTGGGTTGGGAAATAGTAATAACAGGTCACTAAGCAACCTAGACTTCTACCCACAAGATTTAAAATATATGACCACTTCACAATGATATTATCCAAACGTGGGCATGATGTATATATGCACCTAAACCTCAACCCACATCCTCTGCATCTCCACAAGAATGAAAAGAGGGGAAAAATTATGGCATATACGTGATTTTATAGATATAATGGTTTCAAATAAAAGTTCTGAAATCGTAAACAATTTATAGAAGATTATCTTTAGCATAACATAAAAACATGTATATTGCAATTTGATGATGACATAGACTCAATCTAATTGAGTGTTGAAAAATCAGCCATAAGGTATAATAACTTAAAAAATATATAAGTAATCATAAGATGAGCTATATATTGAAATATGATAATTTGCATTTTGAATGGGATTAAGTCTGATGTAATGAAAAAGTCTCATTACATTCATATAGGTATTTTCGTCCAACACTAAGAGATTTTCTTTTGAATCCACAAATATTGCAATGATGGAAAGAGTTGAAGTAGAATAGTATATTATAATCATCTGTTTCCTAAAACACCATAATGATGAATTATAGATTATAAATTTGTAATATTGGGGCTTTTGAAAGTTCTTTGTTTTTACTTCCCATGGACCTATAGTCTTTTTGGAAATGTGGTTGGAAAAATCAACATAGCGTGTAAGTTATATATCTGTAATTGTTTAGCAATCCTTTCAATGATTTCATACTTTATGGAACATGTTAAAAAAAAGACATGGATCAATTTAAGTCTTAAAGACTTACCAAAAATTATATAAAAATTGAACAAAAGCAAAACCACACAACTAATACATTAAGAAAATGAACTTAATTTATGTCATATACAATTGACCATGTGATCTACTGGATTATGAGACCTACAATGTTTTTTCAAATAACCTAATGCACATTGTAAGCTCTATCCAAACTTCTTTCAACCATAAAGAAGATAAGATCTTATGATCTTACTGTGATGACTAACAATAGCAGGATATATAACTTGGAATTGCCAGGTCTGGTATGTGAATTTTCTTTTCTCCAATACATGCTATCTAGAACTATCAATTGCTATATTTTACCGGCCTATCCTCACATTTATTTTACTTTCCTGTCCTCAAAAGGGAAATGCTTTGTTTAAAAAAGATCAACACATTAAATTTGGTTAGTGGTAACAAACAATTAACATGCCGAGATATTTGGATGTTAACTGCTAATGCCACAATCAAAACGGTACATTGGCAGTGCACTCTTAAAAAATGTAAAACTCACTTTGTAGAAGTGCCAAGAAAACATTTTAATGGCCACAAAAGCAATTAACGGCCACATCAGTTGCACCATCAGCCATCCTACCTCGTTGGTTATCCATTCATAGTGTTAGCTAAAGAAGCATTTTTTTGAGTAATAAATAATCTTTGAAGGACTAAAGTGAGACACCAAATACTTACGAAGCTTGAATTAACACAAGCTGTACACATGAAGAACCATTAATTCAAGCATTACTTGTGAAATGATTGAACTTCATCTTTCATTATCAACATTTCATTAGGTTTTCTTTTCCAAATGCATTTCCCCTTTCTTTATTATTATCATTACACACTCAAATTTAACATAAGGGCAAAGAAAAACATCACTTGAAGCCCCGAAAAAAGAAGAAGACAAAATTAAAGTTAACTCACCAAATTGAAATTGTGAACTTCGTAGTCCAAATTAACCAAACTGTAATATAGGCATGAGTTTTAATATATTTAACGAAGGAAAGAATTAACCTATAGATTTCTCATGGATAGATGGGTCAAGGTAGCCAATTTGAGCCGAAAAGATATGAGGTGTGGATGGGTAAGTGTTAGCTGACTGAACCGCGGCACGATCTGCCACAAGGATCACTGGCTTTCATGGTGAATGGACCTATAGATCCGAATCGATAAATTATAAAACATCAAATGATGGGCGACTATCTTCAGTTATCCTGCACCATTGTTTGCAGAGTTGCAGAAAGAAGAAAAGGACGAAGGATGACGGTCATCTCTCCAAAACGTGACGGCACCACCACAGTCCAACCACAACCAAGCAGGGAACCATTATAATCTGAAGTGTAGATGAACCGATTATTCGAAGATTTGAAGAAAAGAAGAAGACCCCATGGACGGACGGTTTAGCATTGGGTGACCAAAAGGGATAACGATTTCCCGTAATCATCACTAGGTCTCATGGTAAATGAACCTATAAGTCTCTGTGCAGATTAGAGGACATGAGAAGCAGGAACAACCACCTTCAGGTTCTCCTCCACCATTGTTTGAAGGCCTGCAGTAAATAGAAAAAGAGTAAGAACGACCCATAGATGGCTTCTAGCATTGAGACACGCAACGGAAGTAGGACAATCGGACGGCAACCAAGTATTTAACCAAGTATAATCCCAAATTTTAAGTCCACAAAATAAATCATCATTCATCACATATATATACATATATGCTATAAAATATAAGCCACAGCTTTCATTTTGAGGGGGAAAAAAATTAAAAAACCTGCCACACAGACAATTGAAACCTAACTACAAAACTATCCCGCCAAATAAACCCAGTCCAAATGAACAGAAAATTGTTTATGCATGAACAGGGAATCAGCCGTCTGAGTTGTTCCAATTAATGATAGAGATGATCCAGTTGCTTCTAGCATTATAATATATATTGATTATCTAACTTAGGTTAATGTGAGTAGTAGATGCTTTTCTTCTTTGAATAAGTGATTGGGGTTCAATTTCCAACTTTTGTATATAAAGCAAACTTAGTTTGGAAGGCTTACCCTTTATATTTAGTATTTCAGGAAGATTAGTCCATGCTATCAATGGGGAATACTCCTAATTTATGATCAAAAGAATTGAATAAGACTAGGTTATAAAATGTCCAAAAAAAATTGAATGATACTAAGTTATACAAGATGTCAGAAAAGAATTAAATAAGACTAAGTTATAAAATATCCAAAAAAAAAAAGAGAATGAGCTAAATTTTTTTAAGAAAAAAAAAAGAAAGAGCCACATTAATTTAAGACAATCAGAATTAGGGCTATGAATATAAACTCAAAATTTAGCTCACTTCACCAAACCCAAAAAAATCCAAAAACAAAACCAAACTAACCAGGCCGAACAAGTTAAATGGGTAAAACCAAGTTCCAATGTAATCCTTTAATCACATCAATTGTTTTGGCCTAACCTAGTGTGTATATATATATATAACATTGCATCATTTGTCCATGCATCAACTATTTTCAAAGCTTCAAACCCTAATCATCGTTCCTCAATTTCAATTTTCAACCACACCCAATCTCCGTCCTTTCTTTCCTCTCATCTCCTCTGTTGCCCCATTGTTGACCATGGGCTCTTCCACTTATCTCCCTCATTGATTTGCTTTGGCTTCTAACTTCTAAGTTCATTAATCTCCTCCTCCTCCATCTCCTTTTCATTTCCATCTTCTAAATGTTGGGTTATTTGGATGTTGAGACTCAATGGCTAATTGGGCATTTTATTTCTAATTGTGCTTGTTATTTGTACTATCGCTGTGTTGCTGCAGGGTGTACAGGAATTTATTTATATGCTGCTGTGCTGATTATATGATACTCAATTAGAAAGATTCTTATACCTACTACTGAATCAATCAACATATACTTATGTCATGTGTACTATGTTATTTGAGTGAAAAGAATGCAAAAGCTAGAACACTATTAACGGCTTTTTGAGCCAAATACTATAAATAAAACGAATTACCTAAATGCTGTATAATGATTCATTAAGAGTATTTATTAAGATATTACATTTTTTAAAAAATTGGATTCACGGTCTCCAATTTTCACTTTTTTCTGAATATAAATTTTCATGGGGCAGTTGGATTAACTGTCTCCAACTACCCCCATCCCCCAACATTAGCCAAACTAATGTACCTCCTGCTGTTGGTGAACTAAAGAGAAGTTGGTGATCTTTTTATTTTTTGCAATAAAAAACCATCTAGCTAACCCAGTCCAGCAGACCAGCACAACAGGTCGGTCTGGCCCAATCTAGTGTTGTTTTATGGACCGGGTTTTGTGTTCCTTTCTAAACCCAGTCTACTTTCGACCTGGATATAACTCGGCCCAACACCCGAGTTCGCCTCTAGTTTTTCTTTTGTAATGTTTTTTTGGCCGGATAGTTCGCCTCCTGTCTGAATTCTGAATTTTTTCGGAACTGAGTATGATAAAATCCCTGCAAAAAAGGCGAAGTTACAGCTTTTTTCGTTATTTCATGGCTCTCCCTCTGCATCACACTTCTTCCCCCAGCCTTGAAATTTTCTTTCATTCCCTCACTTCCCTGCCATTTTCCCGCGGATTTTCTTCTGGTTTCCCTCAAACCGCCATTCCTGTGAGTAGAAAGCTTCTCTATGCCAAGAAATGCCTCCACCACCAGCACCGACCGGCAACCAGAGCTTTTCGAGAATGGCGGGAATACGAGGAGGCAGTGAAGCGGAAAGACCTCGCCACGGCTCTGAGATTCTTGAAATCCATCGAAGACGAAAATCCAGTAGAGCTATTGGATGGTTCTACTCCTTCCTTGGCTGACTCCACTGAGTTTCGGTTCCGTGAGCTGCAATTGTTTGGGCCTCAAAGGGATTGGGAGATCCTGGACACCTGCTTGAATGCGGATAACATGAAGCTAGTGGGTAATGCCTATAAGTTTTTGAAGGATAGGGGGTTTCTGCCTAATTTTGGAAAATGCAGGAGTATTGGTGAGTTTTTTGGTTCTACTTTTCCGGATGAGGGGTCGTTTGGACTCGGAATTCTAGAAGAATTTAGTCAATCTATTCACCAGTGTTTTACAGCGTTATTTCAAGTTAATGAATCGTGGTTCAAGTTGATAAAATGTTGTCCGGTGGTGCATTTGCATAGATAGCTGAAATATTGTAAAAAATATATATAATTCTCTTTCCCCCCCTCCGTTATACTGCATTTTGGGATGAGCTGCTGCATAAATACTTGATCACCTGAGGATAGTAAAGACATGTTTTTATTATTTGAAAACTGTGCGTTCCTTTGGATTTTTAATCCTTCACAATATCTAAGGACCAGCTTTTGGTTCTACATATAACTGAAAATAATGTTTATTATGTTTTTTGAAGCATAGCAAATTGATGTATATTTATAAAGTTTTTCTCTAACTAGTTTTGTTGTTTTCCATTATTAAATATTTATGTTATCAGCTGATGTAGCTTTTACCTAAAATAAAATGGCTGGTGTTTCTTACTTTTGCCTTTTCCTCTTTCCAATTTTTGTCTTTTTAGTTCTAGATGGACCGAGGAACATTACACCTGATGTCTTGAAGTCCTCAACTGGTTTAGAAGGTGCAAATGTGAATTTCTGACCGACAGATATTTTTTCCCAAGCTGTAAATGGCTCTAATTCTCACTTTAGTGGCCATTATTAATCATTTATATTGGAATGAATTGTACTTACTGAAGTTGCTACTGCAAAATGCTTATTTTTTTATCTCCAATGCAGTCTTACTATGTTTTCTCTTGTTCTGTTCAGTTTCTAAACTTGCTCCAAAGAAGTGGGGTCTTTCAGGAAGTTCAAGTGCTGTTCTGGTTGCTTTTCTTGGTGGGGCATCCTTTCTTGTTTCCCAAGGGATTGACATAAGACCCAACCTTACAGCAATATTAGGTCTAGCCTTCATTGATTCTATCTTCCTCGGTGGTACTTGTTTAGCGCAAATCTCAAGTTATTGGCCTCCATATAGGCGCCGCATCCTAATTCATGAAGCAGGGCATCTCCTGACAGGTAAATTGTTTATACTTTGTCTGAGATGGGCTCCACTGGTCACATGGTACGTGATATTAATTTTTCTCAATCATGTGTGAATCTCCAATATTGCAATCTGTCATATATAACATCTTACTAGGATTGTTATAATGCTATCACAGCATACTTGATGGGTTGCCCAATTCGTGGGGTGATTTTAGATCCGATCGTTGCAATGCAAATGGGCATTCAAGGACAGGTACTTTCCACTCTTCTATGGTTTCTTGATATGCCATTTCTATCAGTTCCTGTTTGGCTGTCTCTTGGTAATTTTAAGGTGCCATTTAATCAAGATTTCATTTTGAGTGACATACTTTCCAATAAGTGTTATTTCCACAAAAGGTTTGTACTTGTACTTTTAGTTTAGATTTTCTGTGTTTGGTTTCACATTCCTCTTTTCTTCCCCACCTGAAGCATCCTCTTTCTTCCCTTGGTAATGCAACTTTGATAATAAAGTTTCCAAATTGTAATATATTTTGATAGTTATTGCTTTTCATAGATACATGCAAGTAGGCTTTATCTCATTATTTCTCATGCAATAAATTTTTTCTCATCTATTTCATCTTATTTCTATTTATATGCCTTCAGTAGACTCTCTATATTCTTCTGGTGCCAATAAAATATTATTTTACAGGCAGGAACTCAATTTTGGGATGAGAAAATTGCCAATGACCTTGCTGAAGGACGACTTGATGGGACTGCCTTTGACAGGTGGGTACAACATTTACAATTACAGAGATTTTATGTTGAACTAAGTAGTTTTGTGCTGAGGCCAATTGATTGAAGAAATCTTTTTATTTTGAGGATGGTTCACTGTTTGCTTGGGTTATTTAGTGATGAATGAAAACTAAATCAAATGCTATTTCTCATCTGTCAAGCAATGGGAGCTCAGTTTCTGGGGCATTTCAGAACAATGGTTCTTCTTTTAGTTAGAATTTGGAAATCACACTTTCCTATCCATCTTTCTCCCATTTAAAACTAACTTATCTTTTCCTCTTTCCCTCTGGTTGCATGACACTATATATTACATAAACTATTCAAGTTGAAGGAACCCAATGACCAGGCTTGCTGTGTGTAGATGGAGGAAAATAAGCAAAATATCTTGGTGTGTCTTCTAGATTTAGAAATTGTAACTTGATTGAACTCTAGTCATTATCTTAGTTATAGGCAGACTAATCCTTGGAAATGAAAATGCAAATAGCGTATTCTCTCTGGACACTGTCTTGTGGAAATGAAGCTGGAAATGTGCAAAGCTTATATAGAATATAAAAGCTGTTAACTTGAGTTTTATTTTTCATTTCTTTTCATCTTTTCAAGGGATACTGATGGTTTACATAACCGATTGTTTAGGTACTGCATGGTGCTTTTTGCAGGCATTGCGGCTGAAGCTCTTGTTTATGGAGAGGCAGAGGGTGGAGAAAATGATGAAAATCTATTTAGAAACATCTGTCTTCTGCTAGATCCTCCATTATCTGTAGCTGAGGTCCCTCCCTATTTAGCCAATGCAGTTGCCTTGATTGGTCCTGTTTTATCTGTGATACTAAAATATATGAATTTTCATGTTACTGCATTGAGCAGATGTCTAATCAAGCAAGATGGTCAGTTTTGCAATCTTATAATCTACTCAAGTGGCATAAATCTGCCCATCGAGCTGCTGTTAAAGCCCTGGAAAGTGGTGAAAGTCTTAGTGTTGTAATTAGGAGAATCGAGGAGACTATGTTTTCAACCAAATGATGAACTATAGAAGTGTCTAGAAAAGAAACTTTATTTTCTCCAAGTTGCTGACCAGGTAGCATCTCTGTGTCTTCTATTTATTTTACTTTCTTGTGGTATGGACCCAAAATTAGTTTGTTTGTTGTGGTTCAAATTAATGGATAGTCACTTAAATGTCAAAGCAATGAATAATTTCACTGTTAAGTGTCCGATTCAGTTAGTTCTTGAATATTTTCCAGTCTTCTTGGCTATTCTTGGAATTAAATGGATAGTTTCAATTACAAAATGTCGGCTTTAAAAATATTTTCAAATATTATAAAAATGCTCAAGGTATAAGAGAGCGTACTTTGGATGATTGAATTGTTCATTTTAATAATTACTTGATTATTTATGTTAGTATGAGGTAGTTCCGTGTCAATAGAATAAATAAATTACTGGGAGCTTAATTGAGACACTCCTTATATGACAAGAGGATAAACTAATTACGGGCCACATCACAGTGTCTAAACTGTTATTTATTGATTATTTTTTCCTGGATTTTATGTTCAATTTCTCTTTTTGCAGGATAGATGCAATGGACTTGAAATCGAAGCTGGTTTACTGGTCCATATACACTATTCCACACTTAACTGTTAGGAAGGGGATGCCGCGATAGAAACCAAGCAGTTGAATAAATTCTGCATCCGCAGGTGACCATTTTGTTCTCAGAATCATGCATGAGGTGGTCCAAAGTTGCTATTTGGTCTTAGCAAATGGACACCAAGTAATCCTGCGGAGAATATCCATGTCCAGTGTAATTCTTAGCTTTGGATGAGGTTTTCGTTGTGTTAAGAGTTATGTATATTGGTTTAAAATTTGTTTGTAAATAATTTTGGACAGATGTTTCCCAGGGATAAAGTCCAATCAGAAATTCTAAACTCAATATATTCCTAATGAGTTGAGTCAATATTCTTTTTTTTTTTGGGAAACAAATAAAGTCAATATTCTATTTGTAATAATAAAAAAAATTATCTGAAGATAGTTGTGGGAATTGGGATTTATAAATTGAAACATGTACTTGCAGCAGCACCATCTATATGTTAAGTTTTACATAAATTTTAAGAAAGATCAATAGGAAGGTATATGTTTTACTATTGCAGCTAAGACTTAGTACGATAAGAGGGATTCCTTTTATATAATGCTTGTTTCTTTTCTTTTTTTCTGGCCTGATATATAATCTTTGTTTCACTCCAGTCAGTTAGATTCTTTTTATTTTTTTCCGGTCTGATAATCAGTTAGATTCTTTATATATGATTTTTGTTTTCGTATAAAATCATTTATTCGGCCAAAAAAATATAAAATCATTTATTAATTGAACTAAATTGTTAATATGAGTAATACCCAACTAGAATGAAATCTATATAAGATATTTGCAATCATTCATGTTGCATAAATTTGAATGAATCTTTCAGTTCGATGTGTTTCGGTCCTTTGCTGATCCCATACTTGGTGTAGATCACTGAAACGTGTGTCTTGACCAATAACGACGGCTTAACCTTTTTACTTTAGTCTCTCTTTCTCTGAAATAGGTTGACTTGCAACCAAGTCAAGGTAATAAAATTTCCTAGCAGTTATGTAAAAAAGCTTTTATGTGTGTGTGTGTGTTTTCCTTTTAGTGATAAAATATATTGTGCTGTTTTGATATTCCATTTCTATACATAGTTCGGTCGTAGAAATTATCTTGGGACTAAAATTTTAAATTTATCAGCTTTTTGATAAGAGGTGCCCCCAAAAATGTCTTTTAGATAAATTTAATAACATTAACGATCCTAATACATAAGAAAATAAATAATTTGCTCATGTATTAACTACATATCAGTGGTTAACTATTATATTTTTTAATTTAGATAATTAATTAAATTTAATTCATCACTTCTCACATTTAAGTAAATATTTTTGTTAAAAAATTAAAACACTAAAAATCCTAAAAAGTTATTGAATAACTTTCATTATTTTCAATAGTTAGACTGTATCGTAAATTATTAAATAACTATCAACTCTCTTATGTATTGTAATTTATTCACACTTTTTTGTACCAATTAATTTATTTCTACTTTTCAAGTTTCTTTTTAGAAAAATACTATCTTCTTTTTTTCTTTATTAGAAGTGACCCTCCGCGTTGCATTTTATCCAAGTCCCATCACTGTCCATGTAATGTAACTACGGAGGGTCTAGTTGAATGTATATGGTGCACACAGGTACCGGTATGTATGTTACAAGAAATTCGAAGTGGCTCGAAGTGCTGTAGAAGTACTGAAATAGAGTAATTTGTTTGTCGGGTGCTATGCTCTTCGCCCTCACCGTAGTATGTATGGATTTTTTTTTTGGCCTGAAACCGTAGTATGTATGGATAAAACCCCTTAAACCCCAATAATCCAATTCTCAAATGGAAAAGCCAGAAACTGCACCATTTTTGTACTGAGACAAATTCCGACGCACCTGAAAAAAAAAATTCACTCCCTGTTCGTGCGAGTGCTTACCCATGCAAATTGTTGCTTCGGCGAACTTTATCGATAATCTAGCCTCTACCATTACCATTAAGGAAGACACCAATGGACCTAATCGTCCCGAGTAGACCCAACCCACTTCTTGTCTCATCATCAGCACTCATTGGAACCTCTCAAAATTCCCACTTTTTCAGGCTAACCACATTGCAAGGGTCGAAAATTCCCCGTAAGAAATCCAAGTTTCGAGCTTTAGCTTCCGCAAATCCAGGTGGGGCAGGTGGGTTTTCTTGGTCAGACATTAGTCGATCGTTTCAGAATGGTTCGAAGAGGTTTTGGTTGAAGTTTGGGGATGTGGTGAAGAAGGAAACGGGTTTTGACTTGGAGGATGCTAATAGGAAGGTGGTTGAGTTTGTGGAGCAAGTCAAGGATGAAGCCAAGAAGAGTGGCGCGGAATTGGAAAGGTATAGGACTGAGAGGGTACCCGCGTTTGTTACTTGGAATCGTTGGGAACGTTGGAAGGTAATTTACCCGCGTTTTGCTGAAAAATTATTTTCAACGTCTCCAAAGTTGCTTCTTATAATTGGTACAAAAGCGTTGCATTCAAATGAAAAATGTCTACAGCAGAAAAGGGTGGACTGCCTCTCCTTGCTAATGCCATTCCAACGTTTAGTAATATAAAAAACTGACTTAAGCATGATGCAGTACATGCCTGTGCCACTGAAAGTAAAACATAATTTCTACGATCTTTTGCGGCATTACAGTTAAGCTGGCCTAATTACATTATATATCCTTTTTTACAATAGCTGCTACCGTTGAATAAATGGTTTTCTGGTTTGATGAAAGGTGCTTTTCGTCTTGATGCTTCCATATGGTTACATGTTCTTAGTTCTCTTTCACAAGAATTTAAATGAAATTTATTCACACGAGATTGTGTCTGTTTGATTGTTGATGTTGGGTTACTGGCTATGTGGCATTAACTTATCTTACGCCTTATAGAAGTTTACGTCAATCCATCTGAGATTTTATTTGAAAGATAAGTAACGGCAATTTTGGTTTAGCAACTGTTGCTTAATCTGTGCAATTCGGTGCGGTTATTTATATCTTCTCTGTACTGCTTTTATTATTACATGTAAACTAAACGATGTAGCGTGTTGTTGTTCCAGGATATCAAGAACTGGGAACCTAAACGAACTGGTGTCTTTATTCTTTATATCCTTGTTGTGGCATTTTCTTGTAGAGGAATATATGTAGCAATTCGAGCACCTTATCTGAGTCGTCAAAGAAAAGAATTAACAGAGGCTTACATGGAAGCATTAATTCCAGAGCCATCTCTCATTAACATTAGAAGGTAAGTTGATTTTCTTTTATTTTCAGATGCCTTAATCAGAGACCTGTTATACTCACACCCCCCACCCCCTCCCCCTTTATGACTTTTTGATGGTAGATCCTAGATGGTACATGGCCTTGGCCTTGGGCTTTTGCTTTCAAGGAGGATGCAACTTTTGTAATAAACAATAAATGATGTATCATAAACTCTTCTGGTTCTACACACTGAAATCCTATCCCTCTATGTGTGTGTTTGGGGTGATGGTGAACACATCTCAAAACCTAAGTTTTGGCAGAAACAGCAAAAAGTTATTTTTGCTTTTTGAGGTTAAAACCTAGGTTTTGGGATGGCAATGGGCCACCCCAAACACACACTACATGTTCTTGCCTGTTAAGAAAATCATGTTGCTTAGGTTTTCATCCAACCAGATAGCCATTAAAGTTTAACCTTGTTCGACCTCTCGGAGCCCAAACTCTGAAGCCATTTCAGATACTCAACCTTATAATGTGGTACGCTCATTTATCATGGATAATTTATTAATTATTGGAATTGCAGATTTAAGAAGGGTATGTGGAGGAAGACAACACCAAAAGGCCTTAAAATGAAAAAATTCATTGAAAGACCTGATGGAACACTTGTTCATGATAGTTCTTATGTTGGAGAGGATGCATGGGATGATGATCGAGATACACCTGAGGAAAATGTCAAACAAATGATTGAGAATGATGAAAGATTAGATAAAGAAAAGAAGAAAGAACTGACGAAAGGCTTGGGAATTTCAGGTAGTCTAGTGATGCTTCTGACAGAAGATATGGATACTTATATAAATTGGCCCAAGACTATATATTAATCTTATAGTTTATACAATTTTGGTACTTTTTCTATTTTGAACTTGTTCCTCTTCTAACTGATTTAAGAGTCTATGTTTTTGAAAAGGTATAATTGTTCATTGCTAGATGATCTCAAGAAATACTTATGCACTGGGGGAAATCATCATTGTCTTTCTCACAGTTCCATTTTTCATGGGAAATATAATTTGTTACTTGTAGTAGTTTTTGCTAATGAATAATAAATTAGAGAAAAGGAGGTCTGTCTACAATAATGTTTCTTTTATGAGAAGAAACAACACATAGTCAGTTTGTTACTGTCTCCTCTTGATGAGCTTACCACCAAAACTTGTTACTACAGTGATCCAGAAATATTTAAGAATGCCCTATTTCATGTAAATTATTAGGTATATTGACCATATCTGAGCTTGAGCTAAACCTAACTACCTATCCCTTTCTAAATATGTATCTTTCCATCCCCAACATAGTAGCTCAAGGTCTCTCATTTAATATTTCTAAATCTGGTACCCTCTCTTATCCTATGTAGAACTACAACTACGTATAATCCTGTTCTCTTGATGTCACAGACACTCTCTTGGTGTATAATGGTATTAATAAGATGGTAAGATCAAGTAATTTTGTAAGGAATTTGGTTTCATCTTTATATGTCTATGGTACATTTATCATCTTGATTTCCAACATAGTATGGTTCTCATGTTTTCATAGCAGGTGAAGTTCAAACTAGGGGCACATGGCGTGAGAGACTCTATAAGTGGAAGGAGATCCTAGGAAAAGAACGTCTTGCTGAGCAATTGGATTCCTTAAATGCAAAATATGTTGTTGAATTTGACATGAAAGAGGTTGAAAATAGTCTTCGCAAAGATGTGGTAGAAAAGACAACAGCCACTCTGGGAACTAGAGCGCTATGGATATCTAAGAGATGGTGGCGCTATCGTCCTAAACTTCCTTACACATATTTTCTTGACAAACTTGATAGTTCTGAGGTGAGATTCTGTATCATCTTGATAGTACAAATATTGTCACCTATAATTGAACCTTTTAGTTTTAATCGAGTATTATGAAATAAAGATTGGTTAAAATATAATGGTGAGTGTTGGCAGTTCATATACTAACACATGAAGGTGATGTAGAATTGCTTCACTAAAGGGCTTAGGCTATTAATTGTCCTGTTTTCATTCTTTCAAGTTGGTGCATACACGTGAGTCAAATGAATTCTATTAATTAGATGGAATAATGAATCATTACAAAGGTTAATTCATGTGGTAAATATAAATATTTTTTAGTAGTAAATCCATATATTAACCCTGTTAGAACTTGATGGCAAAAGTAAATTCATGGAATGGACTGCTAATCTTTTTTCACTAAAGGATTTATATAGGTGATACTATGTTTTGGCATTAATGCCTTTTCACCTTGTTATAAGTCATTCTATTCTTGAGTCATATTATACAACTATGGAGTCAAATTAGATTCGGCTATGGCTGATTCATTGAATTTAGATGATGTGGTACAGTGTCCCTATTATTGGATTAGTTAATATCATGTGAAGTCCAGATGAGCTAAACTTGTTAAATCTCATGCATATTAAGCCTTTGAATCAAATTATCTGTCAGTTTGTGAAGCATATTCATTTGGACAGGTTGCAGCTGTTGTTTTTACTGAAGACTTAAAGAGATTGTATGTGACCATGAAAGAAGGTTTTCCTTTGGAATATATCGTAAGTTTGCCTCTAAATTATTACTGTGGATAAGAAATCTCTCTTCATTGTTATAATTGATCTACAAAGCACACATGCTTTAGAAAAAGAGCCATGCCCATGTCTGACAGTTACTGGGCACTCAAATTAGACATCACAACACTGCACGACACTTTGAATTACATGAGAACACCTGAAATCGTCATGCTGCCATCTTTGTGTCCTTAATTCATTTCCATATCTATGCTTCCTAGTAATTGATCTATGTGCTATTTTTTAGAGTTTATATTAATGTAATTCGTTTCTGGTAGGTTGATATCCCTCTTGATCCTTACTTATTTGAGATGATTTCAAATTCTGGAGTTGAAGTAGATCTCCTTCAAAAGCGGCAGATCCATTATTTTATGAAGGTTTTGATTGCATTATTACCTGGAATACTAATTCTCTGGCTTATAAGGGAGTCTGTGATGCTCTTGCACATTACTTCCAAGCGCTTTTTATACAAAAAGTATAATCAACTTTTTGATATGGCTTATGCAGAAAATTTCATTCTGGTAAGTTTTTGATCTCCAACACACTTTAGAAAATAGATAGCAGCTACAAGTTACTGCATTTTGTAAAATTTTGTATGAGATAGTTGATTTTTTTTTTATTTATTTGGCCACTGAATTATGTTGCATGTAAATACCATAATAATATTTTTGTTCAAAATTAAAAAGAAAGAAAGAAATTTAAGCTTAACATTAGAACGCTGATTTGATGTTTATATGTTTAACTTGAAGTGATCTTTCATATGAGTAACTTGGAGAGAACAAGTAATTATTTCATTATGTAGTAAATATACATTTTTTTTCTCGGTAGAAACTTGAAGGCAGATGATTGAAAAATTGATATGGGAAGCTGACTCTAATTTTGTTATTCATGCTCTATATACTGATTGTCAGCCAGTTGGGGATGCTGGTGACACTAAATCTATGTACAAGGAAGTTGTTCTAGGGGGTGATGTTTGGGATCTTCTTGACGAATTGATGATCTATATGGGAAACCCTATGCAGTTTTATCAAAAAGGCGTTCAGTTTGTGCGGGTAAAAAATTTAATTTGAAATATTCATAGTTATCCTCTCGAAGGCTTTGCTTTTAATCATGAGACATGTAATCAGATAAATAGTTTAATGAGCAAGAATATTGCAGGGTGTTCTCCTCTCTGGACCTCCAGGAACAGGAAAAACACTTTTTGCCAGAACACTTGCAAAAGAAAGTGGATTGCCTTTTGTTTTTGCATCTGGCGCTGAGTTCACAGATAGTGAAAAAAGTGGAGCAGCTAGGATCAATGAGATATTTGCCATTGCTAGGAGAAATGTAAGAATCGCTAGTTTCAATATTAAATACAATATCAGATGTGAATTAAGCTTTCATTGTAGATTTTGTTTTATACTTTCAGTTAGACATGCTTGTGCTAGGTGATGTTTGATCTATTTTACAATTTGTTACAATGTTTAGCAGGTATATTGAGAATTTGATTGCATTCCTTTATTCTCTGAAATATTTAGGTTCATAACTGATTGTCCAGTGTCCACGCCACTACAGCCTTGTGTCAGCAGATGGGAAAACAGAGAACGTGTCTTATCTCTTATTCTCTTTCTAGTACATAGCTTCAAATCCAAAACTTTGCTCAGAGAAATTTAACATGCATAAGAGGATATTTTTATTTCTCAGCCTCCTATTTCGTGCTACAACTTCTTTAGCATTTACTGTGTCTCTTTATACATGAAACTGGTCTAGCATTAAGAGAAGTATCAGGGTTTCAATAAAAATGAGTATTCCGTTTATTGATTGGATGACATGTGAGACACTTACGGAAACAACGTATCCAGTTAGATAGCTAGTCCTTAGTTCTATTCCTGGGTCCCTGATACTTGAAAATCAGCCTACTTTTCCTCAGTTGAGAAGCACTTATTTTTCCTAACTATTTTTTATAAGTGAATAGTATTTAACGATTAAAACTTGGGAGACATGGCTAATATTTAGAGTTGGTTTTTTGTAGGCTCCTAGTTTTGTGTTTGTGGATGAAATAGATGCTATTGCCGGAAGGCATGCAAGAAAGGATCCACGAAGAAGGGCAACATTTGAAGCTCTGATTGCACAGCTTGATGGGGAGTAAGTTATTATTTTTATATGGGATATTATATGGATTCTGGAATTTTAAGTCATGAAAATTTATGTTGCAGCAATTAAGAGTGTGTTGGTAGGTTTGAGTCCTTCATAGTGTGGATTAGGCATAGTTTTGGGTAATTGCATAAGAGTCTCAAAGTGGCAGTGTTTGGTCTCACTAGATTCAAGATGAACAATTTTCTTTTTGTTAGTGTGAGCCAGGAATTTCCAAAATAGAACATTGAGCTTTTCATTTTTGCAGAGTGGCTTCTTTAGTGAGGATATGTTTTTTGTCAGGAATCTTATTTTGCTGTAACAAGTAAAGGTGGAAGCACTAGAGACGGTATGTTATGATAGTACTGTTATACTAGGTTATTTAGAAAATAGGTTTCTTTGTTGTGTGGAGCAATCAAACCCTAGGTGAGATGCCTAGTCTATTTTTCTTCCAATATTTTTGTCAATTGTCAAGAGCTGCTATCCTGTAGACAACAGTAAAAGTTCTCCCTTTCAAAACCTGCTTTGATTGTAGGAGAAGAAAATTAAACTAGGCAGCATTATGTTTATTTGCAAGAGATGGTTTAAGGGGGTAGACTGACTGGTAATTAGCAAGATGAAATTATGATAATGATATGAGGGTAAATGATAAGCTTGAAGTCTGATATGACAACCTTAAATACTAGGATTGCCACCTTAGAATTACTATTTCCTAGTCTTAGGTAACTCAATAATTTGTAAGGTTAGAGATGACTGACTATCCAGAATTCTGGATGACCTGTTGGACCCTCAAAATCAGCTTATGAAATTCAAACCAAACTTATCTTGCAAACGCTGTTTTAACGCATTTTCTTGCATTCTTTATAGTTTATCATTTCTTGCTTTTTAAAAGTTGGATTGAAAACTTGGGATTTTCTATTATAATAGATGTCTAACCCCTATACTATATCAAGTGATCGTCAGTCCTTTTCAGTGTTTGTTAAAATTCTGTCTTCTCATTATTTTTCTTTTATCAGAAAAAAAAAATATATAGTTTTGAATGTTCCCATAGGGAATACCACTCAAGTCGTCCCTGAAAACCTTTAATTTGTAGAAGAGCTATTTGCTTTGGCAACCTTTTAATTTACTTTTAAGTTCGTGGTCTCAACTTTCTTTTTGTGCTCTGGTCTTGGGATTTTGTCCTGAACTGTATTATTAGGATCTTCTTTCCAATAAACTTTTCCTTTCTGATTATTTCTGTGTCATCAATTCATGATACTAGGAAGGAAAAAACAGGTGTTGATCGTCTATCGCTCAGACAAGCTGTTATTTTCATCTGTGCAACAAATAGGCCAGATGAGCTAGATCTTGAATTTGTTCGCCCAGGACGTATTGATCGTCGCCTTTACATTGGTTTGCCTGATGCAAAGCAAAGAGTCCAGATTTTTGGTGTGCATAGTGCAAAAAAACAACTTGCAGAGGATGTGGACTTTGGAAAGGTGTATATCATTGGACTGTCTTTTATAGAAGTTTTATGCAGTCACTTGGTGCTAGCACACAATTTCTTAATGGTGAATAGTTAAACACACATGGAAAGACTACATAAAGGCAATGGTATAATTGTAAGTTGGAGTTAGGTGTCAATGCTGCAGTCCTGTGGATATATCATATATCTGCAATACTGCTGCCTGGCACAATGTGAGAAAGGAACTATTTGCAAAACAGGTTGCAATCTACATTTCCAACTTGGTTACGCTAGCACTAGCACCTGCCAAAATTAATGTTGGCATTGTTTCAACGGAGAATAATGGGCAACAACAAAGTATAATGGGCAATAGTGTATATATACCATCACCAGGGCATTTTAATTTCTTAAGGTTTTTAGAGTACTGCATTTTGATTCTGATATCATTATGAACCAAATGTTGGCATCAGTATTCTTTTGACTTCTCTGTTGTTCAAAAATGAAATATGGCCTATTATTTTAAAGGAAATGCTAGGATGTTGGATGAACTTTTTATTGACTTTATGTCTCCCTAAGCTTATTCTGCTTTTATTAGCATATTTATTCTGTCTTAATGTCAGATAAATCCAGTTTCTTCAGTTGCCTATGTGCTTGCTCTTTCCTCCTGAAGTTTGTGTTGATTGTCACTGCTCTTTTCTTATCAACAGCTTGTCTTTCGCACAGTTGGATTCTCTGGAGCAGATATAAGAAACCTTGTGAATGAAGCTGCAATAATGTCGGTAAGTCCAACTTTTACATTTTGTTGAAGAGAGTAATTATCTGTTTCCTCGTGATGTGTAAAGTCTCTCCGTTAACTGCTAGTTTTAACCTTATTAGCTTTGGTCTACCTCAGCCATATACTTGTAGTTGCTTTGTCTTGGTGCAATGGAACATATAAAAGGGATAACCCACTTGAAGTTGTAGAGTGTAAAAGAGTTGAATATCTTATCTGCTGATTCTAGTACGTCCTTCATAGAAAAATGGAATAAAAGCATCCTAGTTCCTGTGAAAGGTACACATATTTTCTTCTAGTATGTGTATTTTGTATACCGATGAATCATTTTCTAGTGTCTTTCTGAGTGGTCACCTGCTTCTAATGACTTTATCAGACATGTCCACTTTGAAAATATAGTAATTTCAAATAAGAGATGCTAAAATGTGAGAATTCTTTCCAATTTCTGATTGCAAACCAATGCTTTCCTATTTTGCTGCATTTTAATAATTTTTTTAAGTCTTCTGTTGTTGCTGTTTGCCCATCCAACAGATGCCAACACCCTTCCTCCTCAAATAACCCATTCGCCTACTGTCTCACCCCATCCTTGCCTGCCTCCAAGGCAGTGCCCAACTAACTTAGTTCATCTTTCCTTGGTCTTCATTTGATCTGCTTAAGCAGATGTTTCCCCATTATTCAGCACATGTCAATATGCATTACTGTAATAGAGTTAGAAATCAATGAGATGTGGTACAATTTTGTGAATTTGTAAAAATGTTTTGCAAAATGTTACTCCTTTATAATTTAGCTACTATTAGGCAGGGGCATATTTGAACATGTAGCTACTTGCATTTTCTCTTCATATGCCTTTCTTAGTTCCTTGTTATTTTTATGTTGGTATTGGTTGACTTCAAAATAATAGTTTTAAACTTTAAAGTATATGTGGCAACTTTAGAGATCACTTAGCTTTGCAATGGGTTTGTTGTTGACTGGATTGTGATACAGTGATCTGGATATATGATGCCAGGCTTGCTTATAAAATTTTGTCACATTGTAGTGTGTATGATCAGAAACCTTGTGTAGCATTTCAAAATCTTTTTCTACGGTAGTAAGCCATAATAAAATATTAATCTACATTCTTAATTTACTTTGTTAATCATACAAATCTGTTTTTTCCTGCAGGTAAGAAAAGGGCATTCCAAAATTTTCCAGCAAGACATTGTTGATGTATTAGATAAACAGCTGCTTGAGGGTATGGGTGTCCTTCTCACTGACGAAGAGCAACAGAAAATTGAACAGAGTGTATGTATATCCTTGGTCGTTCTTATTATTGTGTCCTTGACAAGGAAAATCATTTTGTATCGAATTTGTTGCTATACAACAGATATCTGTTGAGAAGAAGAGACTGCTTGCTGTGCATGAAGCTGGCCATGTTGTGTTAGCTCACTTATTTCCTCGATTTGATTTTCACGCTTTTTCACAGCTCCTTCCTGGTGGCAAGGTATAATCTCTGGTTATTGAAAAATGCATGTGATTATATTTGTTGAATGTTCTTGATTTTATGAGGCATTTCTGCCCAACTTGACCAGGAAACTGCTATATCTGTATTCTACCCTCGAGAAGAGATGGTAGACCAAGGTTACACAACTTTTGGCTATTTGAAAATGCAAATGGTAGTGGCTCATGGTGGTCGTTGCGCTGAACGTGTTGTGTTTGGTGATGACATAACTGATGGTGGAAGAGATGATCTTGAAAAGATAACAAAGGTAATTAACACATCAAGTCAGGAGATTTTGCTACCTGGAACATATTGTAGGTACTTGGGTATTGCAAATGTAGTTTGAAATAAGTTAATTGCAACTGAGTCTCACAATTTTATTCTAATGGTATATTACTGTTCTTTTAGTGTTAGGCCGATGATTGCTTCAAATGGTGGCTTTGTTCTCTCTCTCTCTCTCTCTCTCTCTCATTTTATCTTTTCTAGTCTTCCTTTCTATCTGAATTCTTTAGCTCAAAATAGAATTAGAAGGGCTAATGAAAGAAGAAATTAACGTCGTGGTTTTCCTTTAATCTTATTTATATGACTACCCTAGGGGCGGTAAAATTTATTTACGTGCAATTTGGAAACTTAATCTTACCTAGTTCACACACATATGGTCATATCCCTTTTGTAAGGTGAATTCATTCCTCAAAACAAAGGCCTTATACTTCTAAAATTCTACATCTTCCTAGGGTGCATATTAAATCCTAATATTTATATACTTATTTTAATATTAATTACTCTGAAATTGATTTTCAGATTGCTAGGGAGATGGTAATCAGCCCTCAAAATAAAAGGTTGGGTTTAATCCCTTTGACAAAAAGGGTTGGCTTAGTTGATCGACCAGACAGTCCAGATGGCGAGTTGATAAGATATAGAGTATGTTTTATCTTTGAAGTCACAAATATGGACATTCTTTACATCTGTATTATGAAAGTAATTCATTTTCCCCTCTTCATTAATGTGTAGTGGGACGACCCGCAAGTGATACCTGCCAATATGACATTGGAGGTGTCCGAGCTCTTTACTCGGGAGTTGACAAGGGTGACTATGATTTCCTAACTTTTAATCTTTGTTGTACCTTCTTTGTAAGGAACTATATGCAGCATTACCTGCTTCAATTCTTTAATCTGATGAACTTCCTATTATGGAGGACATGACATGAACATAATATATTTGCTTAGAAGGTTGACTAAGGGACTAAGGGAAAGAATTTAATAGGAAGAGGTAGAAATTTTATTAAATTGGAACATATTTAGTGTAACCTTCGAAAGTTTTATGTCTACTGAATGAGTTGGTTTCCTTAATGCTGTAATGATTAATTGTCTTGAAGAAAACTTGAATTCCAGAAGGGCAAGATGACATTTGAGCGATCATAATTAGTGACTAGACCATTTATTACATTCTTAAATACAGTGTACGTTCATGTTTTAATTGGAACTGTAAGGTGAAGTATCATGGTTTTAAGTTATGTTTTGAGCTTGCACTTGTAATTCCTGTTTTTAGGATATCTTATCCTTCAACAAGTTGTACCCTCTCTTTCTGATAAAGTTTCTTCTTCTATAGAAAAAAAGTAATATGGTTTTAAATGAGAATGTGAAAGTAACTGATATATATAGTGTTCTCTTACTATGTGATCCCTTTATGTTAATGTTTATTTCTTTACAAGTTGATTTTGACTGTTCTGACAGTACATAGAAGAGACAGAAGAACTTGCAATGAATGCGTTAAGGGAAAATAGACACATATTGGACCTAGTTGCAAAGGAACTATTGGAGAAGTCAAGAATAACTGGATTGGTGAGTTCTGCGTATGTTTCTTTTGTCACCTGCTTATTTAAGAAATATCAAATGCAGAAAAAAAAAATTGATATAATTTTTTTTTTTTTTAAATGAAGAATTCACCTGAATTCCTATTGCTCCTCAGGAGGTTGAAGAAAAAATGAAGGAATTGTCTCCAGTAATGTTTGAGGATTTTGTGAAGCCTTTCCAGATAAACTTGGAACAGGTACGTTCTTCCCTACGCTTAATTTGGATAGGATTATTGTTTGAAGTGGGTTACCCTTGTGGAATTCATTGCTGAATCGACCATTTGTAACTTTTCTCCATTGATAGCTTCTGTTATGGAGCTATTCTTGTCTCTTCTTCCTTTTAATGAACACCAAATTAACTTAGCACCTTTATCGTTTTAGGAGGGTCCGTTGCCTCATAACGACCGACTTCGGTCTCAGCTACCTGACTTATATCCAGCTCCACTCCACAGATGTTGACACATTTAGATGTTCAAATCATATAACTTCATTTCCAACAGTTTCTGAAGGGAAAGAAGCAATTGAGTTTGGTGATGGTGTTAGTTTCTCCATAATTGCCTATCTAACTTGATGGCAATGATAGGGTGTAAAGGTGAATATAGAAGAGCTTTGGGTAAACCTGCCCGAATTGCTTCCCAACAAGCAGGTTAATGTTCTGATGTTAATGCAAATCAACTTTAGGCTCAAGGACCTGGGGAAAATTTTGTCATCCAGAGTCTTGGTGAAATTGAAATGAGTTCAGGTGCAAATTTTTTTGCCAGTCATTTGTATCTCCATTTTTAAAAGGTTTTGCAAGGAAATATTGTGTTCAAATTTTGTCGTGCATAAAATGTTTATTAACTATTCGTATATTAAATCCGTTTTAAGGGTTTTTCAAATGTATTTTACTATTGAACGAGTTCAATATAGAAGATAGAAGCACCAACATAATTATAGCAGATCAAAATCTCAACAATAATCTACAGAAAAGCAATTGGCTATTCTAAGATGGCTAAACATGCTTTCTACAAAGTCACATCTTGCTTCTTGGAACACCAACTGGTACATCTCTGGACCTCTTTTCAACTGCTCGTGAAACCTGCTTCACTGCCTCTTTTGGGAAATGACGAGGCCTGCTCAGCCAAAGTCCTCCATCTACTATGATGGTATTACCATTGATGAATTTTCCTTCAAGAATTTGCAAACATGTCACAATTCCGGTGACAAACAAAACAAATAAGGAAATGGAAGAAAATGAAGATTGACTAACCAAATGAAAAACAGATAAAACTAAATGAGATGTTTCACTGGTGGCCATTTATGAATACATGGAAACAATAATCTTTCCAGCTTTCACCCCTAAAACCATGAAACAGGATTGAAACAACCATTTTAAGTATTTGCATGAATGGATGAAGTTACCAACCTGCACCTGAAACAAGGTAGAGAGCAGACATGGCAATATCCCATTTCTCCCCAAGTCTATACAAAGGCATGTAATCTCTGGCTTTGCTATCTATTTCTTGAGGAACCAGTTTACTCATGCCAGGAGTGTCACCTATTGGACCAGGTGCAATCCCATTAACTCTAATATCATAATCAGTTCCCCACTCTAGTGCCAAGTTTCTTGTAGTGGCATCAACAGCTGCCTGTCGGAGAAGAGCACTTTAAACACTAAATACATACCATATGCATGTTGCTGAGAAAATAGATAGAGCAAAAGCGAGGAAGAAAAGGAAACAACACAAAACAAAATATATTGTTGATGGGTTAATGGGCTCTCAAGTAGGGTGAAAAATCTTTTCTAAAATCTAGCTATTGAGATGGAAGAATTAATATGTTTAAGTGCCCCATAAAGTGGCTTATATTACTTCATGTGGGACTATGCATCTCATACTATCTTGGCCTCATCAATTGGCCTCACTTGACCAACTGACATCTTGGAGGTTACACTATTAAATAATTAGGATTTTAAATAATTATTAATTTCTTTAGATTTAATTTATTTTGAATTTGATTATTTTGTTTAGATTTATCTTTATCTTATATTTTATGATATAGTTTAGTTTATTATTTATCTTTTACTTAAATTTAAATTATTTTATCCTTTTAAGGTCCTAGTTAGATTAGGATTTGACATTCTATAAATAAACCTTAAAACCCCTCATTGTATCAAAGCTATTTTTCTTATTGATTAAATATTATTGAGATTATTGCGATTTGTTCCGTGAGTTTCCTCTCCTCTTTAAATTTTTCCTTTTCTCATCTATCTTCAACTTTTTCCCTACCTTGTCTTACATCAATTTGGTATTAGAGCAGGTTTCTTCATGTCCTTACACACTCCCCTCACCGGACAACCACTAGAACACTCGCTGAAACCCTAGCTGTTTCATTGTTAAAGCCAGAATCCCTAGCTACCAATGTCCAATCACCACACCACCCCCATCGATCATCTCGCCGGCGAAAACCCGGCCAATCCACCGAACGCCATCGCTGGCATCCCTGCCACGCGCCCTCACGTGCTGGCAACCTTCCCTGCACGTGGGTGCCACACGCTCCACGAGCTACAATGCCTAGATTCCTCGTGATTGCGTTTTTCACTATTTTTGAGGTGTTTTTTCATGATTTCTTTCATTCCTTTTCTATTTCAGATTAGTGGCAAGTATTTTTGGGACTCACCATGACCAAAAACTCCCAAGTAACTCAAAATCAACTAGAAGAGGTTGAGAAACATAGCACAAAATATGTTGATTGAGCAATTAAAATGATGAATCAGCGGTTTGACACCATGGACCGAAGGTTTGAGGAAACAAACCGTGGCATAGAAGAATTGAGAAAGATGTATGAAGACTTTATGTAGACCATTAAAGGAAAAGACACACAATATACAACTGAAGCTATGGTTGAGGGGTCAAAAGTTCGTAGAGAAATCAACTTAGGGGGTGGATACACTCCTTCCTTTAATAATGCACGACCTCCACTTATTGGGAATCGTCAGTTGGCAAATCATAACGGAAACAGGGATTTTAGGAATCCTCCTTAGATAACTTTTGACTCTCAACACGACTATCTAGAAGATTAGTGGGTTGATCATGAGTAGAGATTATTATAACCGAAGATACAAGTCACCTCCTAGGAATCATGGGGGAGGTTATAGACAGACTTAGCTGGATGACATCTTTAAGAAGGTCAAAGTCGACACTCTTGAGTTCAACGACCAATTAGATTCCAGTGTCTTCTTGGATTGGGTGGTTAGCATGGAAGACTACTTTGAATTGTATGAGATAAGCAATGTGCATCGAGTTTGTTTCACTAAGATGAAGCTTGTCGGGTCTGCCAAGAAGTATTGGCAGAATGAGCAGCAAAAACTAGAACGCTTAGGACAGCCCCCGATTAGTACTTGGGCATAGATAAAGATGAAGTTAAAAGAGAAATATTTGTCTAACTATTACAGGAGTCTGTTCATTCAATGACTGAACTTGAGACAGGCCACCATAATATCTGATTACATAGCTCATTTTGACGAACTCATGATTCGGTGTGAGGTTAAGGAAGATCCTTGGATGATAGTTCAAAAGTTTGTCAACGGTCTTCAAGCTGACATACAACAAGAACTGAAATTGAATCCTCCTGAATCTCTTGAGGAGACTTACCATAAGGCCGTAGAGGTAGAATCTTAACTTAAGAATTCATATGGCAGGCATTTCACTTCACAAGGTACTGATTCTCGCCAGACTCATAGCTTCACACAATCCAACGACTTTTCTGGAGTGCCTCCTTTTAAGACCAATTCTTTAGTTCAATCTTGTCAGACAACTTGTCCTAACGGAAGTACTTCTAAGAATGCCGAGCTAACAAGATCTAACTTCTGCTCGAGTGCTTCTGCCATTGAGTGTTTTTGATACCATTCTAAAAGTCACATCGCATCAAGGTGTCCACAACGTGCTTTACTTCTTAAATCCTTGGTTAAACATAAGGAGGAAGTGGTAGATGCCGACGTGGAGATTGACCTCATTGAGTGTCCTTCAGACGTGGATGATAAGATTATTGTGAATGATTATAAAATAGGACGCATGGGTGTGATGAGGTGCATGTTATATGTACCCTCGCCTGATGACTCTTAGAAGAGAACAAGCACCTTTCAAACTTTCGTGAAATGTGGGGGTAAGTCATGCAAATTGGTTATTGATGGAGAAAACGCCAGGAATGCAATCTCCAGCTAAGGAATTGTTAGGCTTGGTCTTAAACCAAAGCCTTATCCTTAAGTCTTTTCAAGTAGCATGGGTAAATGAAAAGACTTCTTTAACCATAACACATTGATGTCACGTTCCCCTTCAATTGGGAGAGTATCATAAAGAAGTTCTATGCGATGTCCTTCCTATGGATGTTGCTCACATTTTGTTAGGAAGACCATGACTCTATGATAATGATGTTATAAGCCAAGGTCGGGAGAACACTCATTCATTTAAGTATAAGGGGAAGACAATCTTGTTGCGTCCTATTAAGCTCGACATTGAGAATAAAGGCTCGAATAAATAAGGGGAGTCAAGGCCAAAGAATCAAAACCTTTATCTTTTGACCAAGAAGCAGTTTGTTAAAGGAAGCAAAGAGATGAAGTATCAGTTTAACTCTCCAAAAGAGAGTTCTTTCAAGCGGGAGAGAATAATGTAGAAAGAATAATTAAATAATTAGGATTTTAAAAATTATTAATTTCTTTAGATTTAATTTATTTTGAATTTATTTTATCTTTTAAAATTTGATTATTTTGTTTAAATTGATCTTTATCTTATATTTTAGGATATAGTTTAGTTTGTTATTTATTTTTTGTTTAGATTTAAATTATTTTATCCTTTTAGGATCCTAGTTATATTAGGATTTGAGACTCTATAAATAAACCTTAAAACCCCTCATTGTATCAAAACTATTTTCCTTATTGATTGAATATTACTGAGATTATTGTGATTTATTCAATGAGTTTCCTCTCCTCTTTAAATTTCTCCTCTTCTCATCTATCTTTCCCCTACCTTGTCCTACATCAATAATCCTTCTAGGAGCCATCAACCTTTAGCTTTGATATCAATTACTGGCCACCCAAGTGGGTGACAAATTCTTTTCCAAAGGTTAGCTATTAAGATAAGAGAATCTAACCACTAAAGTACTCATACTACCTTAATGTGGAATTTGGTATCTCATATTAACTTCATCGAAGACTAACAAAGACAATGAACCCTCAGACTCAAAGTATACTAATAGAGTAACTTTACAAAGACAACAATACTATTAACTTTGGATGCACGACAAGCAATTATTTCCTTCATTTACAAGACTTTCCTAAATTTTTAATATTACCTAACATATATTATACATTAAAAGCTAAGAATTGTGCTCAAAAGAAAATGCAAACCTTAGCTGCAGACACATGAATTTGATACCAAGAAGCCGTATAATGTAGGGTAGCACTAATGTTTAGTATTGTACCCCCACCAGAAGAGCTCCTTCCTAGTCCTCCTTTCTTGAGATACTTTAGTGCTTCATGGCACATTGTAAATGTTCCAACTGAATCAATATCAATAACTGCAAACAAAATTTAGAACTGATCACTACTTCCTTACCCATACCTGATAAGAATAACTAACAGACTGTCGTATTGTCCAAAGAAAAAAAAAAAGACTGCAGGACAACAAGTGAGCTGAACATTAATAGAGGGATGGGGCAGAACAATCTCTCCTCTTTCCTTGCTGCATTGCTCCATTATGGAAGAGGATTCTGATTAATGTTATGCTAGGATCCCCACACTAAAAAAAAAAAGAAAATTATGCGAATATTCCTGAAGTAAAATAGAACCTGTTCGAAATCCATTAGGAGAGAGATCCTCTGCTGACACTAGAAAGTTTCCTGCTGCAGCGTTCACAAGGATGTCAATCCTTCCAAAATGCTTGTAGGTTGATTCCAAAACTCTTGTTGCATCTTCTTGCTTGCGAACATCCCCCTCAAGTCCAATAGCCTAAGTAAAATACTCAAGTGATTTAGATTGTGCAGAAATAGCCACTAATGACCTTTTCTGCCATATATATTTCTCCATTGACATTTCAACAAACTACAGAGGAATAGTGATCCATAAACCCTATCAATGTACCCTTTTGGCCTTGTTCTGAACAAGCATCATGTCACCAATCATAGCAACATGTGCAATCCGCTACTCAAGAGGTGAATGAATGGACGACAATCCAAAACATAATAAATAGATATTTTTGTGGCTCACTTAATAATAATAGACATTGAATAACAAGTTAAAAAGATGCAGCGTAGTTAGGGAAAGGGCATACGTGTTGCATAAGCACTTTCCAGGTTAACATTACTATAGCTGGTTGAATTTTTAACCAGTAATTAAGCAAATAAGAAGGACTAAAAAGTCACTTCAGTAAGCTTCTTTTTATACAAGATAACTTCTTACTATGTACAACTCTGATAGCCTTCTTTTCCGCAAACCCATGGACCCACCTTTCATTTCAATTCAATTACTAACTCCACCATGAGGTCGTTAACCATAATCATTTGATCGAAAGACCCTTGTTACATGGAACGATCCTTTTTTCAGCTACGAGACAACAATTCTGCAAGTTGCAGGCTCAACTATTCTGCCTTTTTTTTTTTTTATTTAACCACAAATCTCAACTATTCTTGACAACATGTTACTTAATACCAAGTTACATTTAAACTGATTATATCATCTTGAGATCCGTATGGTGCAGTGTTCCTAATCTGTCCAGTGGGTGCTTCTTAAATAAAATCTGGGAATAAGGATTCGGACTGGAAATTGCATACCAAACAGTACTGAAATAGGAATGGAATGGAGATTACTATGAATCTGGCTGGTGGAATTGAATCAAACGGGCCCTAAATCCCAATGATCATCTGACTTATTGGGTTGACAGTTCTAGTTTTTCTCCTAAGAATAGATCAAACCCCAAAACTGGGTCAAAGTTGCGGAGCCCAGAAATAGGACATGCAAAACCATTGACAGAGTCAGAGAATCAATCTCTACAAAAGGATAAATTACCGAAATTCCAAGTGATTGAAGAGCAGGGACAGCAGAGTCGAGAACTTGCTTCCGTCGACCCATGATGGCAATGGAGGCACCATGTTTGCCGAATTGCGTGGATATTTCAAATCCAATTCCTGAGCCTCCTCCTGTGATAAGAGCAACCTTGCCCCTCAATACATCTGGCTTGAATGGTGAATCCATAGCTTTAGTCTTCGGCCTCCGCTTCCTCGCTCACAAGCTGCAATATTTTTAAGATAATCATTAAAATGAACTTTTGCAATATTTTAATTTAATATGATTAAAAAGTTAATAAAAAGTACAAGTCTATCATGTGGCTTTGTTGTATGGACAATAAAATTCCATCGTTTGAAATATGGTCCCTCCGTCTCATTCGAAAAAGCAATAAAAGCTTTAATTATGGGAAAACGGAGAGAAAAAATTTTAAATTTAAAAAATAGTGAAGCAACTTTATTGGACAGATCGTACAGATATAATCAAACTAATACTCCACTGAAATGAAAATAAAGCGTATCTGGCAAAAACCGAAAAACAAAAAAGGAAAATAAAGAGTAGAATGGGTTTAAAGAAGATGTATCTACAAGCCTCATTTGTTCTCGACAAAGCATCAAGTCCTTCAGCTACCTTGCCAAAAAAACCTAAAATAATGGACACATCTAAGAAAAATCTAAACGAGACTAAACTCACACTTCTATAGGAAAGATTCTAAGAGTAAAATATTTCTAAATTAATCAACAATATTTGTTATCTTATATTCCATCATTTATCATGTATATAAAAAATGTCTTGCTTCAATGATCTTTGTATCTCGAAGAGATGTCTTTGGTTATCGCTTGAGATACTCTTGGTATGGAAAAAAAAAGTTATGAATTAATGCAATAAGTACAACAAAACTAGGCCCAAGTTTTTATCTTCACTTTCTTTATTTGATAGTCAAAGGAAGAACTAAACATAAACATTACATGTACAAAGAACACATCAGGGGGATATAAATCCCAAATTATCATGATGCACCAGATGCTGAATACATGAAGGACACTGATATATCTTATAGAGAAAAGGACTTGAGTAAGAGGTTCCAATCTTAGCAAGAGAATCTGTGGTTGAATTTGCACATCTGCTAATAGGTTGTAGCTTGATAGACCAAGGTTTTGACAATAATTGCATGATGAGACAAATAATTGAACTCACAGTCTGGAGATTAAAATTCCATGATTGCAGTCTATTGATGATATTTAGCGCGTCAGACTCCACAGTTACATTCCTATAACTGTGTTCCCAGGTAGTCTCCAGTCCAACTAGGATAGCTCTAGCTTCTGCCTCTTCTATAGTATAGCAACCAAAATTCTGATAAAATCCAATTATCCACCTCCCAGCAGTATTCCTAATGACTCCACCACCTCCAGCAGTATTATAGAATTGTTGAAATGATCCATCAACATTCAGCTTCACCCAGCCTTGTGGAGGTCTCTTCCAACTTGTGTAAATCACATGTTGTAAATTGTTGTTCCTCTTGAGCTTACTATGAACCTGCACAAAATAATTAAATAGATTCCTACTGATAACTATAGAAGGATTTGAAGGTTTGGAATAATTTTGATCAAGGACACTCGAGTTCCTCCACATCCACAGTTGCCAAATCCCATAACCCTACATCCCTCCCACTGAACAGATTTATTCCCCCAAATCTCCTTCTTCAAATTAAAATAAAACCAATTATTCAAGGAAAGAGAGAAGAAATCTAGTTTATACTTTTCATCCACCAGTTGATCCCACAATTTATAAGCATAAGGACAGTCTCTAAGAATGTGCAAAATATCCTCTATAGCCAACTGACATGAAGGGCATAAAGGGTTGTTTGCCCACTCGCTCCTCTTTTCATTAGTTAAGAGCTTTTCTTGTATTGCCATCCACATGAAGACACGGATCCTTTTTGAGCTTTTCCATTTCCAGATTTGACTCCAATGTGCTAAAGTAATTGTATAACTATCCTTCATGATCTTACTATATGTGGAATGAACAGAAAATTCACCTAAGATGGAAGAAGCCCATACTACTTTATCCTCTCCAAGAGATGCATCGGACGGCCAAGTAGCTCTTATTTTATTAACCTTGTCTTTCTCAAAATACCTTCGAATTTTAGGGAGATCCCATCTACCTTCACTATCTACCCAAATATTAACTTTGTTGTCAATAAGATAAGTGGGAATATTACTGTTGCAACATTAGGCTAATATAGTTGAACTATCAATCCATTTGTCATTAAAAAATTTGGTAGTTTCCCTATTTCGAACTAAAAACTTTGAACTACTATTAATAATCTGCACTTGTTGACAAATAGCTTTTCAAGAGAGAGAATCTGTTGGTCTTGCCTCAAAAGAATTATAGCACCCACGTGGAAAGCAATATTTATTCTTCAAAACATCAACCCATAACCCCTTAGCTCCACTGACCAACTTCCAAGTAATTTTTGCCACACATGCTCTATTCATATCATACATACTCCTAAAACCAATCCCCCAATATCTCTGGGCTTGCAAAAATCCTCCCACTTTATCAAGTGGATTTTCCGAGAATTTGCTTCATGGCCCCAAACAAAATTTCTCTGGATTCTTTCTATCTTGTCACATATGGAATGAGGAATGATACAACTATGCATGGTATAAATTGGAATAGCACCAATAACAGATTTAGCCAAAGTTATACATCCAGCCATTGATAAACACTTGGCCTTCCATCCTGACAGTTTGGACTGAACTTTTTCAATGATGTAATTAAAGGCTTCCTTTTGCTTCCTGCCCCTATTCAAGGAGACACCAAGATACTTCCCAGGTTTAGTAGAAATTTTTAAACCAAGAGAGTCAGGCAGGCATCTTCTATCATTATTACACACATTGCGGGAAAAATAAATACTAGATTTTGAAAAGTTCACTTTCTGTCCCGAAGCATCACAGAACTTCATTAAACAATTCTTGAAGCAGTCTATCTGAAAAGTGGTTGCCTCACCAAAAGCATTTAAATCATCCACAAACATAAGATGAGAAATAAAAGGACCATTTCTACTAACAACAAAAGGCCTCCATTGATTAGATTTAACTGAGTCACAAATCATATGAGATAATTTATCCATGCAAAGAACAAAAATATAGGGGGAAATAGGATCCCCTTGTCTAAGACCTTTAGAAGGCTTGAAAAACTCTGTTCTATCACCATTCCACAGCATATTCAGAGGAGAAGAAGTTATACAATTCATGATAACTTTCCTTAATGGATTCAGAATACCAATCTCAGCAAGAGTATTATCAATAAAGTTCCAATTTAATCTGTCATAAGCTTTTTCAAAATCAATTTTAACAGCACACCACCCTTTCCTACTTCTCAAATTCTTCATGGTATGAATTATCTCCTGCCCAATAATAATATTATCTTGAATACATCGTCTAGGAATGAAGCTAGTTTGAAAAGGAGAAATCTGTTGAATCAAGAGTTTTGATGATTGTAAACCAACATTCAAGAGCTTGAATTGAAGATATCAAAGGAGATCAAAGCTGTGTCAAGTGAAGACTTTATGAGTATTTGCTGTTAAATCTCTTGTAGGATCTTTAGTTTTTGTTATGATTGGGTAAAAGATTTTGATTTGAGAAAAAGATGTTTTCAAACCTTGATTTTGTGTTAAATCTTTACCTATTTGAAAAACACCCACAAACAGACGAAGGTTGAAAGATTAAGCTAAACTGTCAAGTTGGAAATTCGAACTTTGCCTTTGGAAGTTCGAACTTCGAGCTGAACTGAATGAGTCTGAAGAGATGGCTCTCTGTCAGACGAATTTTGGCTGCTCAAAATTCAAATTTTCATCTAGTCTGAAAGAAGCCTTTCTGGTAACAGACGAACTTCACACTTTCAAAATTCGAATTTCAAGAAAAAAATGAAGTTTGAGAAAACCAAAGAAATTCGTCTGAGACTATGATAAAATGCATCTGAAATCAAAATGAAATTGAGTTTGATAAATGCTCTCTGACAGACGAATTTTGAACTGCCAACATTCGAATTTTCATATAAGTCTGAAAGAAGCTTCTTTGTAACAGACGAACTTTAAGTCTCCAAAATTCGAATTTCAGACAAAACAAAATTTGAGAGAATAGAAGAAATACGTCTGATACTATGTTAAAGTTCATCTGAGATCAAGAATGATTTAAGTTTCAAAACTGCTCTCTGACAGACGAACTTTGAACATTGAAATTCGAATTTCAAAAGCAAAAATCTTGAGTCTGTTTAAGTGAAACATCAACATTCGAATGATGAAATTAGTCTGGAAAGAGTCTCTCTGACAGACGAATTTCACCCTTTCAAAATTCGAATTTCGAGGGCACTGTAGCAAATTGAAAACACTGTTCACACTTAACGAAAAACTTTCTTCTTGAAAATTCGTATGTCACATTGTGAAAATGTTTTGTATGTTTCAAAATTCGAATTTCACTTAATGAACAGACGAACTTCGTGTTGTAACGTTGGAAGCTTTAACCTTCGGTTCCTTCGAAATTCGTCTGTTGACCAGCCAAAATTCGAATTTCAGTATGTCAGAAACATTAAATGCGGTTGGTAAACGGATAGTTTTTCAGAGTAACCGTTGGATAACTTCTCCAACGGATAGATTAAAGTCTCTAACGGATATTTGAGACCTAAATCTATAAATACAACAACATTTGAAGTTGTGGGTAACAAATCAAATAAGTGTGTACCGAATTTCTGCTAAATCTTTTCTCAAAAGCTTTTACCCTCTCAACTTCTATACTTGTACTGAAACTTTCATATCTACTCTTTTCAAGAGAGTTATTTTATTGTAATCAATCTACTCTTCATCTTGGAGATAGATTTACTTGTGAGGGGTATTCACAAGGGGATTGGGAAGAACATAGTGAAAGTTCTTGGAGAGTGTGAGAGAGCTCAGAAACAGAGCATACTCGTGTACTGTGGCCCCAGCAAGAAGCCCATTGAAATTCTTGCTGTATAGTGGATAAATCTCAAGAGGTGTCTTGGGGACTGGATGTAGGTCAAGTGGAAAGACCGAACCAGGATAAATCACTGAGTTTTCTTCTTCCTATCTTTACTTTTCATCTTGCTCTGTTTTACGCATTATTTTCATTATATTGTGATATCTTCACTTACTTCACTTTGTGCAGAAAAATTTCAATCTTCCCAATTCACCCCCCTCTTGGGAAGTCAGCCTTGCTAACAAAATCCATGTACCCATAAAAGGCTCAAGCCTATTAGCAATGACTTTTGTTAGGCATTTATACACAACATTACACGAAGCAATGGGTCTAAACTGAACTATGCTTTCAGGAACGTCCACTTTAGGAATCAAGGTAATAAGAGTCTTATGAAGCTCATGAATATCAATGGCACCACAAAATGCATTAGCAACAAAATGTTGAACTCCTTGACCAGTAATATCCCAGCTTTGTTGAAAGAAAATAGGGGGAAAGACGTCATCCCTAGGGGCTTTATTGGGACCCATATTAAATATTGCATTCTTAATCTCCAATTGAGAAGGAAAAATAATCATACCTTGTAAAACATCATGATGAAGCAAAGGAAATTTGTGCTAGTTACCAGAGTCGTTCTACCACTAACTTCTTCATGAAACAAGGATTTAAAATAAGAGACCACGAGATCTTTTAATGCATTTGGATCCTGAATATATGTGCCATTTGCATCTTTTAAGGCCATAATTTTGTTTCTCCTTCTATGACTTTTAGTTTTCATATGATAATACTTTCGTGTTCCTATCACCTTGCTCAATCCGGGTTGTACGGGCCTTCTGAAACCAAAGAATCTCTCCCTACCATAGAGTCACATCAAGTTCATAATTTAATTCCTGCTCCAACTGTTTTAGATAAACAGAATGGAGGAAAGCATTAGCTGCTTGAATACCCCTCAACCGAGCAAGTATGTGATTCTTCCTCTGCTTAATATGACCAAAAATTTTATTATTCCAAACAAGCATGTCCCCACACAGACCTTCCAATGCAGCTCTTATTCCTTCTTCACAATTTTATTTCAAATGAAGGAAGTCAAAATAATTACTATGAGTCATCCATGTAGCCTCAAATCTGAAAGGCCTATTATGGTTGATGCCAGAATAGCGTTCTTGAAGAGTAATCAGTAAAGGATTATGGTCAAAACACGAAACGCATGCAAGAATCATAACTATTAATGAATTGTAATCAGATAACCATGCTTCATTGCATAATGCTCTATCTAGTCTTTCATAAATTCTATTTAGCCCATTCAATTTAGGCCCCTTCCAAGTAAAACGGGGACCCTTGAAGCCCAAATCAAACAAAGCGCAATCATTAATGAAATAAATAAAGGAATTACAATGATTCACATTTATAGGAGCACCACCTCTTTTCTCATCCACTCCTTTAATATCATTGAAGTCCCCAACAATCAACCAAGGTTGAGAAATAATCATAGACAGTTGCAAAATGTCATCCCACAGTTTTGATCGAAAATTTAAGTGGAGTATCACGTAAACTGCTGTGAAGAGAAATGGCTTACCACCAATAGGTTCACACTTCATATGGATAAATTGGTTGCTGTGAGAAAGGATAGAAATAATCACTTGCTGACTTCTCCACGCTACCACTAAGCCTCCAGATCTACCATTGCTCGGTACCCAAAAATAGGAATCAAACCCCATTTTATGGAAATACTTGTAAGGCTTCTCCTCACGACTCCTTGTCTCAAGCAAAGCTATGACATCGGGTTAACTCTTTCCCACACATCATATTAAGATATCTCCAAAAATCCCGGCCACACACTCCCCTCGCATTCCAAATTAAAACTTTATTCATTATAGAAAAAGGGAGGTAGAATAAAACACCACTTACATCATTGGGCTAACAAGGCCCTATTCAGGAAACATATTCGAAACCTTCTCAGTCTCAAAATTCTGATCATTAAGCCCATCAAAGGGCTCCTCTTCCATCACATCTTCCTTATTCTTTACTAGCTGAGATAATAGGCCTTTATTCAATATCGACCCAGCTTGAAAAGGAAGAGAGAGGGAGACAGAACTTTCAACTGCGTTGGTTATAGGCCCTACAACTTGCTTTTGAACCTCTTTGGGCTTCTTTGGGCTTCTTAATATGTTACCTTTGATGCCTCCTCTGTCCTTTTCTTTCCCACCTTCGATAGCTACTTCAACAGTAGAATCCATGTTTCCTCAGGCAAGACACAAAGGAAGGGATTGCAAACCATCATCACTCACTTCTTTCCTTGGGATATTCGAGACTTTCTCTGTTGCCACCTTATCTTTTCTATTGATGCTCTTCCCTTTATCCCCTTTATCACTCCTCTTTGCCATCTATCTTGACGTACCATTAGTCGTCCTCAACTCCTGAGCCTCGGCTGAGCCCTCAATCCTATCTGTCAATTCATTCCCAGGTAACGCTAGTGATTCAAATCTGGAACCCAACTTCGAACCTATCTGATGTGGAGGACCCGATTCCTGGACTACCCTATTACGACGAATTTCTTCACCACCATCCAAAGCTCCGGTGACTCTCCACTTTCTTTAACACTATCAATTCTAGTGCCTTGTGAGGAAGCAATATTTTGGGAGTTAGCACCAGCAGATTTTTTTGGACATGCATCCATATAATGACCATACACTCTATATTTACCACATAAGAAATGTAGCCCTTCATACTCCACTTTAAAAATTCTATCCCCTAATTCAAACTCTGGCAGGAAAGGTTTGTTCAGGTCCACCTCCACACATACACGTGCAAAGGCACCTTTGGTCTGAAGTGAGGTGCACATATCAACTTTAACCGTCTTCCCAATTCTATTACCCATAAAAGTTAGAATTTTCTCATCATAATATTCCAAAGGGAGGAGGGAGAAATGTACCCAAGGAGCAACAACGTTAATATTTTCTTTTTCCAGGTTGAACTCAGGTTTCCAAGTTCTGATTGTTAAGTAACTATCATAGATCATCCATGGACCATTTTCAAGAGCAAAATTACGATCATCGTAACTCGTGAATTTGACAAGGAAAAAACCACATCCTAATCTAACTAGTTCAATACCCCCATTCCTAGCCCACATTCACTGTAGTCTGTTCTCCAAAGCTTTAAAACCTATATCCCCCCCCCCAAGAAGCTTCACTATCAACGTGTGATACCATGGCTTTCGCAGCTTCTCCTTCACACGTTCAGAGAAGATAAAGCGTGGCCTCTCATGCCCATGTGAAGTATTCTCAATAATTCTAAAATCAGCCATGTCATCATTCACTGCAGAGTCTCCTGTAACAGCAATTTCTAACGCCTTTTCCCACCATTTGTCTTCGTTCTCTTGATAAGTATGCATATTAGCATCCTCAGTTTCGTTACTAGTGAGCTTTTGTGAATAGCTAGGTTGATTACCTGAGCCATTTGCAGTAGCTTCTCCCAGAGTTGGCCAGACTTCTTCATAAGTTAAACGAGATCTCTGACTATCGAAATTATCTCCTCCATTCTTAAGCTTTTTGGGACCCCTAAGTGCTTCAAACTTCGTGATCTTTGTTACTAGTTTCCCAATACCTTCCTCAGCTTCAGAACCCTCCAAAGTAGGGTCTTCAAAAGGTTGATTGAGAGAATGATGTCACTCTAGGGGACTCTCACGTTCCAGAGAACAAACTTGTTCTGTTACCTGAGGAGATTTCTGATTGTCTTGACCTGATGACTTCATTAGGAAGAAATAAAGGGCAAACAGTAGAGAAGGAAAGCAAAGTGTATGGAGAGAAAATGCTAGTGTCTTCACTTTTGATGTTTCATGCTTGATGACATCCTTAGACCCGATACAATGCTTTTTCTCAATCCCTCACACTGGATTTGTGAAATAGTGATTGTCCAACCGAAGCCCATTATGAGAACACATAAGGTTTCCTTAAAACTCCTTGAATGAAGAAGGCAGAGAGGCAACGATTAATAAGATACTATTAAGTAATTAATATTAATAAGCTCAAGAGAAAGGCAAGCAAAAGCACATATACCTTGAGAAAGAACAACTAGCTTACAGCAAATACAAACACAACACAGGTCAGAATCAACATGCACTGATATGATTTTTTTTTTCTCATCATCTAATTTTTTTGGAAGGGACATGTTTTAAGAAATTATTGACATGCCATCACTGACTGGGAAACATTACTGAAGGAATCAATGTGACCAAAACAAACTCATCTTCTCCTGAAGTACAAAAACAGTGGGAAGTAACACCTAAATATTACATCTAAGTTTGTCCTAAAATTAATACCTTATCTCTAATGTCCTGGTAAAATTAATGTCAGAGGCCTTTTACAAAATATTGTGGTAATTATTTGATCTCATACTACTTTTGTAATGATCGAAAATGGGGTTAAAAACCGATCATAAATAATTGCTAATCTCAGAGTATGCATTCCTAAATACATATGCCTCCAGAGAGCAGAAATGCCCCATTTTGTGCAAAAAGAAGAATGACACGTACACATTACAAGGGCAAGATTAAATATTTATCTAAAATATAACATGTAGGGCGAATGGGATGCTTTTTGAGTTGATTTACCATCCTTTTTATTTTCATTCATTTTTTCTCTCAGATTCTTTTAGAGGGATTTCTATCCCTCCTTTGCTTTAAATTTGCTCTCAATCCCCCACTCTCTCTCTTTTTTTACCGTCCCCTACTCTCTCTTTTAAATTCCATTTATGTAACTAATATAATAAGCATCTTTGTTTTCTTAAAGCAAAAGTTGCCCAAAATGAATTATCAGAGATTATTACTATCATTAGAGGGTAATACAGAACTGGAGGTTCCCTAATCTTCTATTATACCCATTGCCATCATGATAACATCGTTTTGGGGGCCCCACAAGGGGAGGTGGTTAAATTACAAAAAGAAAAGGCCATTACATCTAAAATATGGAAACAGAAAAATTTTTCAATGAAAATCAACACAAGATGCAAATGTCCTCAGTGATCCAACTAAATCAAGAGCGACAAAATACTTAGAGTGTGCTTTCCATCAAGTCAATCAAAATTATCAAGCAGATTGATGTAGAACTGGGAAAACTTTAATTGAATTAGTGATAATTCAAAAATGATTTTCTACAGTGGGTTCAAAATAAGAACATCAACCAATTCAAGTTTTTATTCCTTTCACTCATAAGATTGACAGAAGAACATTTGAAGAAGTAAAATAATCTCGTACCCGGGAAGCATTCATATAGGTTTAAGATCGCATCTTGGTTCATGTTACTATCTTGGATTATGTTCCAATATATTCTTTGCATGTTATACATACTCCTTTTTATTTGTCACGTATTCCTTTTGCTTTACAATTGCATCTTGGCTCATGTTACTGCCAAGTTCTACCTTAATTAGATGAAGTTTCACCGTGAAAGTTTAGAGAATAATTATTAACTGTATAAACTTATGATGACAATATGAAGTCACCATGATATCTAATGATGTGATAAACAGAACAATCATAATCATCTTCAACACTGGGTAACAAATTATCACCCTATGACAAACCTATAAACTTGCTAGAAATAAAACTAAACAAATTAAAGAAAGGAGGAATTAATTAATAGGACTTAAATCATGAGTTTGAAGATCAGCCATCATAATGGAATGGAATATTGAAATCAACCAGCCTCCTTTTAAATTACAGCACAAATACAGCCCTTTTCCATCAATATCCAAACTCTCTAAACTCCACATAAGCACTATCCCAAACTAACTTAACTGCCATACCAATAACTAAAACAAACTCAGCCATATAAGAGCTCATACAGGCACAAATTTAATGCAATGCAAGCAGTGCATATATGTCTTGAATTTTGCAGTTGGCACTGGATAAGACTAAACTAATGCTGGTTTAAAGGCTTGAAGTTAACCTTTAACAATCACATTCTATTTTCTAATTTAATTTAATTGGCCATAGTTGTCAAGTGTCTGTTTGCTGCTGATCAGCTGGTGGCTGCTGTGGAGGTTGTGTCTGTGGCCATGGCATGAAAGCCATATGAGGTCGAGGTTGTTGGGTACCATATAGTGCTGCTTGGTCAACTGGTTTTCCCATGATCATCGCAGAAGGTCCTACAGGATGCTGTGGTGGGACATAATAATACGGAATATCAGCTGGGGAACCCACTACTGGAATAGTAGCCTTTGTTACTCCAAGTCCCTCCTCTTTCAACTCATCTCTTGGAATAATATCAACCAAGAAATCAAAAACGTCAGTCCTTGAAATAGCAGCTGCTATATCATTCTTCTGTAGTGTTCTCCTCTTGTTTTCTTCTGTGTGGATCCAAGATCGCAAAGTCAACTCCAGGATAAACATTTCACATGCTTTTGCAAATATGACAGGGGCCTCTGCTGAAATCATCCGGACATCCTCATCAGCTTTCATTATTTTTTTAATCCGAGCAAGCGGGAGACTATGGTTCTTGAAGTCAGTTGTTTGCTCAATTTCTTGCATTTGGTTAGCCCAAAAAATCTGAAGCTGCTGCTGCTGCTGCTGCTGCTGTTGATGATGGAAATGATGTGCTTGCTGGTATGCAATTTGGTGAGGGGAATTTGAGAAGGGGACTGAAGGCTGTGTTGGGGAAGGTACGGCTACAGCAGGTGTTCCAGAAGCTACCATGGGAGCAGTCTGGTAGTGAGTAGAATAGGCCATTTGGCCAGTGCCTGCTGCAACTCCTACTGCATGCTTTTGCTGTTGCTGCTGCTGCTGCTGCTGCTGTGCCTGCTCTGATTGATCCATGACCGGCTAATGCTATAAGATTGTCTCTTCTAGCTACCCTCCCTTATAAACTGATAAAGGAAAAGAACCTCCAGTCATACGATATCCTAAATTTTGGAGAACGCCAAAGTGGCAAAGTTTGATAAAGAATTGAACATTGGAACAAAAGATTATGTGGAAAATAAAAACATACATTCATTTACCAAATTAGTCTGACTCTTAATTGTTTATATAAGCGTACAGGCAGAGTCAGGGAGATTCAACAGTCATCTCTTTCTAAGTGTAAACCAAACTAGAATATCTTCTCCAGTTCTCCCTAGACTTTTTACCCTCCACAATAACACATGTTTGTATAACCATGAGTGACATTCATATTGGTGAAAAACAAGTCTGCAGAAGTTTAGTAAAAAGTTGGCATTTACTTCACTTCAATCATTGAATGCTAATGATTCTAATGGTTAATGAAAGCAATTTTTTTCAAACCACCTTAAACAAAGAGTTCTTAGCAAGGAAAACATGCCATATCTAAGGGGCCTAATAGACCTCAACAAATTAGTCAGGTAGAGATGAAGCATGAACTGCCAGGTTAAAACCTATTGACTATACCGTAGATAAGGCTGGAGAACATGCAAAAGGAGTGGTAAAAGTTATGCAGGTGCAGTTGAAATAATTACTTGTGGTTATAGCATTTCATTTTCCACTTCATTTTACCAAACTGAAATGGAAAACACAAGATTAAAGGACCTTTTTCAGAGCAAGTTTCATTGCATCCTCCGGTGAACTACCGAAGGGGAAGAGTCAAAAGAAAAATAATTTCCTTTGAAGCAGTTCAGAGTTGATATTACAGAGACTTCCCGAATTCCCTCCCGAATATTACTTCACAAACAATCACATGCAAGAAAAATCAATAATCCGATGTTTACTCTCCTTCGTACTCATACAAACTTGTCTTTTCGCTGTTAGATTCATGTAATTAATGCATGCATAACCAAAGTATAGCCATGATCATTCCGAACAATAACGCACGCAACACCTTTTACTCCAAAAGGAATATCCAATCTGAGTAAATCATCCACATGCCAACCGATTAGTGGCCCCAACCCGCTTGATAAAAATCAAATCAATTTCTTGCTACCTCCAACGACCACACAATTTAACAACTCTAGTCCCTACAACTAAAAAGCATATGACCAAGCAAAAGAACAAGAAAGATAAGCCAAAGAACAAGAAGGTTAGTTAAATGGCAGCCGAAAAGGAAGAATGATCGAAACTGAAAACTTTGTCAAATTCGTAATGTTATCAGTGTGACTGAGCAGAATAAAAAACACGTGAACCAAAGTTAAAATCACAAAAATAAAATAAAATAAAATAAATTTAGGCGAATCGGAGAAAATTACCCATCTACTTCAAGCTCGACTTCTCGTCAATGCGGAGAAACCCTAGAGAGGGAGTGAGCGGGGAAAAAGAGAGGGTAGCAGGGCGATTGGGTTAGAGAGAGAGAGCACAAAAGAGGGAGGGACCAGGGTGGGTTTGAACTTTGAACTTTGAAACATGGTGGTGTTACTGGAGAGAGAGTGTTTGTGGGAGCATCGTGCCTCGACGCGTGTCGATATGTGAGAGTTCTGACTAGTTGAGGGTATGTTTCCGGCATCCACGTGGCGTAAAGGTACTGGATGTTTCTGTGCTCTTTGTAGACGACTGTGACTTATCCAGAAAATGACAGCGCATGCGGGAGTCTGTCTCGGAGTCAGACGGACAATTTGGGAATTAATGGTAAAAATTAAGGGCGTCTTTGGAATTAGATAACAATACAAAACTCATTTAAAATAAACTATTAATTTCTGTTTAAAAAAATAATTTAACCAAATAGTTGTAAGTCATTTTGAGCTCCACGTGATCTGAATTGAGTAAGTTCGGACTACTTGTAAATTATAAAATTTAGGAAATATGAGAATTATAAAATTCTTCATTATTGGTTAGAGTACAAAAAAATAGCTTGTTTGGACATTTCTTTGGAAGTCTGAGCTTGGGTTTAAAAATAAGATTTGAGTATAAATTGACGTTTGGCTCACTTTTTAAACTTTATTTTTAAAACTTATTTTTCTTCCAAACTCAAACTAATAAATTGGAGAAAATACTTTTTAATTGCAATAAAAGTATTTAAATATAAATTATGTTACAACAAATATATTTTTATTTTAACTTCATTTTAATAGATTTTATTTTATTCTAACTTAAAATCAAATAATCCCTAGATAGATTTGGCCATGTAATTGTTATTTGGAGAAAGATAAGTTAACCCTCGAGTTATTTAAGTTTGCACATATAACTTGTAAATTTCCAAAAAAAAAAAACCTGTAAATTAAGTGAATTAGATTGCAATGATTATAAAAGTATATAAGTTAATAAAATTTTAAACACACATTTAGTTGGGAGGGGTTAAACACATAAATCAATTAAATTCAAATTATTTTGATGACTCCAGTCTCATAATTTTCTAAGAGATATGTATATATGATTTACCTAATTATTTTGTTATGTCTCTATGCAAAGCTATTGATATCACACCATATGACAATGTATTAAATCACCACCACCTTTTTTTTTAAATTATAATTTATGATAGGGGTGAAATATTTATATTTTTATAATACATCAATTAGAATTTTTTATATTCAAATTAAAATTTTTCAGTTCATAAAAAAATAAACATTTCTCTATCTGTCTGTGACGAAATAGCAGACGTAACACGCGCATGGTGCGTCCACACACCGAAACAAGACCTCCTAATTATTAATACTATTAAATAGTTCCAATAAGATTTAATTTGATGGCAATTATCTCCAAAATTAAAAGATTAAATTTTAATTTCAGTCAGAACTTAAAAAGGCCAAGTCAGAGTGTTTAAATTTGGGCCAAAAAGCTTTCGCTTGAGCCCAACTTCTCCTCGTCCGTACACGCGTCTATAAAATCCTATTTGACTCTGTTACTGATGAAACTTTTATGGGTTTTCAAGGCCTCTCAAAGTAAGAGCAGGGCTTCCCCCTAACTTGGTGGTTAATCTTACCAAAAACAAAAAACCTTAGGTGGTTAAAATAGGGTAGAGTGAGTAAGACCGAAGTGGTAATCAGAATTCAAAGTCAATACAGGTTTACTGATCAGAATTAAAATAAGAAAAAAAAAGAAAGCAGATAGAAAATTTTTTTATGATAACTCATTATAAGAAATAACCAATACAGGTTTATTGAAAAGAAATAACCTTGTGGCCATTGTTATAAAATATATTTTTCCAGTTTAAAATATAAGAGATTTCTAATTACTTCACGTATATTAAGAAAAATGTGGTTATACTCTTAAATTTTTCAACAAAAAAAAAACTCAGCATCCCATTTTTACCCTTATTAATTATCAATAGTTAAAGTTGTTTCCACTCTTTTCTGTTACAAATTACGAGACTGGTTATCAATTAATAAGGGTAAAAAAGGTAAACTACTACTAAATATTAATAATACCTTATATTATGGATCAAAATAAGGTTATAGAAAATCTCTTATATTTTGGACCGGAAGGAGTATACCTGAACAAAGACACATATAAAAATGAAACAATTTTTTTATATTCAAATGGTAATATGATATCATAAGTGATGGTGTTTGCTAATTTGAGAAAGAAAATGGGGAAAAAAAATCAAAACGGTGGAACGTTTGAATCATGGAATCAAAAGGGAAAAGACAAAGAAGAATTAGGTAAATAAATGAGGTGTGGGGAAAGTGGAAGGTGGGGTTAAAATATGAAGCCAACTAAGAGTGTCGTATTGTTTGTTAGCCGACCAAAGAGAAAATAATAGACGTCTGAGTGACAAACACACGACACACACCACCACCAACACATTAACAAGATTGCCTCTTTCTCTTTCTTTTTTTAAACAACCAACCATCCAGTCCCCTCTTGTGCTTCACGACGCCGGCTTCTCCGTCTCTGTCTCTCTGTGTATTAAATCATTGATAACTTCTTTGGACTTTAATTAATCTGGTCAAACAGGTTAAGATCATAAGAATGACAAAGTTTTCTCAATGAGTATTTAACATAATTGCATATTCTAGGCTTGAATCTAGTTGAGCTACATGCTCGTTAGTTTTGTTTCTCTACTTTAAAACTCCTTTCTCTATTCATATATTTATTTATTGAGAAGAAAGTGATTGAAAAGAATATGAGTATGTGTGAGACTTATATTTATATTTGTGATCTCTCTCTTTTTAGTAGGTGATTAAAATAGACATATCACAACTCAAAAAGTTTGTACTAAAGTAATTATAAATTATTCACCAATAAAATTCTCATATTGATTATTATTTTATATATATATATATATATATTTTCAAATGCCCCATATATCATACTTGTATATGAGAACTTGATATAAAGATGTGATTATGGAGGCATACATCTCATCTTTATATTTATTATTTTTTTTTAATTCTGCTTCATTACATTATAGGGAGAAAGACACTTAAGGACCCCCATATGAAGATATTCCCTTCCAAGGACCCAGAATAAAATTTCAGTACTCCTGTAAACTGAATTCCCAACTTGAATTAACTGAATTCAGCACTTGTACTGTTTATTTGGCAATATTTTTACATGGAGGTCCTTAAGTGTCTTTCTTCCTACATTATATGCATTTATTTAACAAAAAAATCTAGATCTTTGTTCCTCACACAATTTTTGGAATAATTATGTTTAAAAACATGCATTCTATGAATAACCAACCAGTGTGGATTTATGTATAAAATAAGAAAAATAAGTCGTACTATTCATAATTTATTTATGATATAACATAGTCTGTTAAAGTTTATTAGAGATATTCATGTACATAAGATGCATGTGTCTATATATATACATAGTTCAATACAGAAGATGTGTGGGAAAATTTGATGAGGGTCAGCTTCCTTTACGGCCTGATAAAAGGCAATAGTGTGACACATTAAATAAAGACCGCCAAAAGCCGTCCTGTTTAATGGGGAACAAATGAACAGGACTAAACATAAATTACTATGTATAATATGTATAACCTCTTTCTTTCTGGTTTACCTGTCCCTGCTACCTCATGTCTGGCCATCTCTTCTGCATCTGGACCACCTAGGATTGACACTGCCTTGCCAAGACAGACTTTTAGGTAGATTCCCCGCATATATGCATGCACACAACAGAAATGTATATTAGATCCCATCTCCAGGGTGTCTGCTGCTTCACAGACACCTTAGATTTCCTCTGTCATATTCTAGAGATGTTACTCTAATATATTTGTTATTGACTTGGTGTTCACAGGCTTGTCAGACAACGACAATTCAACAAGTTGGGAGGCATAAAGGGAAGTGGTTGTGGGAGATGGAACCTAATTTCTCTGGTCCTAGCTCAATTACATAATTACAAGTAATTCCATGCATTGCACTTGCATCATTCATAGTTAATGAATTATACAATTTTTTTCTAGATTTTATTATATATATATATATATACACTGATGGTGATTATTAGTATTAACCCTTCTAGAATCTCCTAGAGCCTCAAAACTCCGTTATGATTGGATTAGCTCCTTGCAATTAAGATAAGTGCAATCAACTTACGAAAACAAATCAAAATTTACAGACACATCCATTTTACTAAATTCTTATGCACAATTCCCAAATATCTTAAATCCAGTAAGTGTATTTTTGTTATAAGGCACCGATATCTAGTCGTATCTGAAGTTGAAAACTTATTAAAGAATTGTGCATTGTGTGTATTAGGAGGCAGTACCTTGTTGACGGATAGAAACCTCAAACAGATGCCATCCAGTGAAAAAATAAAAATAAAATAGAAGAGAAGCCTGGCTTAACTGGTAATCTTTGTATTTATTTCAGAAGTAATATATATAATATATAATGTATAATGAAGTTCTAGCTCGCTTTCTATGAGAATATAGGTATTATTCTTGAATAATATCAATATCATTGTTCTATTCGCACAGAATATACTTTTATTTTGTGTTTGTAGCTAATTCTACCGCATTAAAAACAAGAAGAATATTCTGATTCCTACAAGTTAAAAAGGGAAACCAACTTGTTCTTATGAGCCTATAGTGATTAGAAGTCTCGAATCACTATAAGCCTGTCCTATTCTTTTCTTGCAGGCTTCTTCAGGCACCTCAAGCTGCAATGGAAGATGTGAACATCTGGCTATCCTTCTCCATGAATGAGGATCTCAACCATGATTTCGCCATTAGAAGGTTCTGCCAAGCAAGAATAGAGCAAGAGCAAGGAGATCAGAGCCAAGATCATCATCAAGAAGCACCGCCAACAGTACCTGATGAAACTGAACTATGTTCTTCTGATGCTGCCACCACCAGCAGTCCATATCTGGCTTCTTCAGATGTTGATGAATTTGTTGATAGCTTCATCAACATGGATCAGCATGATGATAATAAGTATGCCAATGAAGAAGATCAAGAACCTCAAGGGAATCATCATGGTGATCAAACTTACGATAACTTCATGGTGAATGATGAAGATGAGATCGATCCATTCTCTATGATGAATGAAGAAGCTTATGGCTATGTTCCAATCACAATAGAGGAAGAAGAAATGGGGATGAAGGGCTCCTTTGGTGCAGAAGAGATGAGCCTTGGTATGGACAAAGGGCTAGACTTGGTTCATATGCTATTGGCTTGTGCCGAGGCTGTGAGCTGCAGAGACACGCAGCAGGCAGACTTGCTACTTGGAAAAGTTTGGGCTTTGGCTAGTCCTTGGGGTGACTCATTACAGAGAGTCGCCTATTGTTTTGCCGAAGGATTGAAGTGTAGACTGTCACTTCTTCCTCGCAATGTCCCTGCAAATAGTACAGTAAAAAACAGTACTGCTATGGATGCCTCTCTGGTAACAAGGCAGATGAAGTTGGAAGCTTTTCATCTCCTGTACCAAACTACACCATATATTGCTTTTGGTTACATGGCTGCAAATGAAGCTATATGCCAAGCATCACAAGGGAAGGGCTCTTTACACATAATTGATCTAGGGATGGAACATACCCTACAATGGTCTTCCTTGATAAGGGCTCTTGCCTCAAGGCCTGAGGGGGCTCCAAGTCTCCGGATCACCGGGTTAATCAACTATGATGATGAAGAACTCAAACTTCAATCTAGCATGAGTTTACTAGTGGAGGAAGCAAGCTCATTTGGGATAGCACTGAAGTTCCACATAATATCAGAGCCAGCAACTCCATCTCTTCTAACTAAGGAGAAGCTGAACTTGAGAGAAGGAGAAGCCTTGTTTGTTAATTGCATCCTGCACTTGCACAATTATGTCAAAGAAAGTAGGGGCTATCTCAAGGAAATTCTGCAATCAATCAAGAAGTTAGGTCCTACTGCTCTTACTGTGGTAGAACAAGATTCAAACCACAATGGGCCTTTCTTTCTAGGGAGGTTTCTGGAATCAGTACACTATTACTCTGCCATTTTCGACTCACTTGAGGCAAGCATGCCGAGAAATAGCCAGCAGAGGATGAAAATTGAAAGAGCACACTTTGCAGAAGAGATTCGCAACATTGTAGCTTATGAAGGCCCCGATAGGATGGAAAGGCATGAAAGTGTAGAACGATGGCGAAGGCAATTGGGACGAGTGGGGTTCCAAGTCATGGCACTGAAGTGCACAAGTCAAGCTAGAATGATGCTTTCCGTTTATGATTGTGATGGATATACATTGTCCAGTGAGAAGGGTTGCCTTCTGCTAGGGTGGAGAGGAAGGTCAATAATGATGGCTTCAGCTTGGCAAGTTGCAACTGTATAATGTCTTCTTGAAAAAATCTTGGAAAATCGGGAAGAGAAATGTAAGCAAATCAGGCTTGTTATTTTCATGATATCTGGCCGTGACATATTTACATGTTTATTCATCATTAACTTGATATATTTATCTTTCATAAAGGGGGAAAAAATGACAGAAGAATGATTGTACTCTCATTCCTATACCATGATTTTTTTCTTCAACGTGAGATCAATATCAAATAAAGTCAAATTATCTTCTACCTCTTCATGAACCTTTCACACTTCGAAAAGGTTAAGTTTTGTAAGAAATGTTGAGTTAGCTATTTATGATTGTACTTCTTGATGATGTCTGGATCAATGTTCTTAAACCATATATTGAAGCAAGGAAAATAATCTGCAACCTCAAAAAGGCCCAAAAGTAGAACCACTTTAACCAGTTTCTAAATATCACTTCTGAACTGGCCAAGATGGTTGAAATAACAAAATTTGCTTCCACTTTTATATAGAGTAAGAATCGATTTCAAGTAAATTTTCTGCTCTTGATCTTTTGGGTTTACTGTCTATGAGACCATGCTAGTTCTCCCAACAATATCCTTATAAGGTCTTTTGAATGTTAGAATTTGATCGTGTTACAAAAGCTGTGGTCAAGACAGTTAAATCTTCCCTTGGTATATCTCTGTTTCTCCACTTTAGGTTGTTTCCACTTTCCAGAACATCTAGTTCTGTAACATACACAGACACAAAAATCAACCCTTCAGTTTCAAGTTCATTCCATCGAGCTAAGATCACACTGATCCTTTAAAAGAAAAGGAAGGAGAGAAAGGCACCAACATAATTGTCCAAGATTGACAGTGCAAAATACCATTACATACGAAAATATTAATTACTATGATTTTTATGTGGTTTGGCACACAATATATTCAGTAACCAGGAAAAAAAGGCGGGGAAAACAGAATTTTACAACAACAATCCTTTATGTACTATATTGCTGGACCTTTGTGTGTATATATATATATATACACCATATTTGCAGGGCAAATGAATGATGAACTTGAGGGCATCAGATCTGTTGAGCAATCATTTAGATGCCTTATAGCCTTGCCCTTTGGTCTGACTAGCAGCTGCAGACATCACTCGTAAGCGGCGAGCAATTTCTGTGAAAGATGGCCTGGCTCCAGGGTTAGGTGCCCAACACTGCTCCATTAGTTGCCGCCACTCAGGATCACAGTAACTGGGGATAGTTGGCCTTAGTGTGTTATTTACAATACCTCCTGCTTGTAGTTTGTGTATCACAGAGACAGTGAGAAGCCAACAACATCATTACAGGAAAAAAAAGTTAAAGGTGAAATGAAAGGATGCACAGGCAACATAGCCTGATACTTGACATTCAAAACTCAAACTTAGAATATCTTTAAATCCATTCTCAATCATTTGTCATTTTTACGTAAGACAGGCACCTGATTATCTCCTAGTGATCTGTTATGAATCTGATATTACTTGTAAAACAACGGAAAGTGAAGCCAAATCAAACTAGAAAAACATTAAACAAAGTTCAAACAGATTTTCAGGTAAAGGGATATTTCAATGGAATTCAAAAAGTAGATTAAGGAAACCAACAAACATAGAACGTGCCATATAATTGACATACTTTACGAAAGTAATGGCAGAATAATTCAGTCCAAAAAGATGATAGAAAGCTCATAATTCTCTAAATAAATATTAATCTGATCATACAACTCTGTGACCTTACAGAAGCAACCTCTGCCCAGGAAACTGATCATATCAAGTAAGAAGCACCAAAACAAACTCAAGTTCCAATACCACAATTGACATAATAAGATGGCTGAGCTTTTCCAACGAGAAAGGTTTTCTCGCCTTGATTATCTTTTCTTCATATTGTATCATGGGTGTATAGGTAATTTATAGATTTGGTCCAAAAGTAGGTTATTTGGATCAGCACATTGTATGTGTGTCAATTTATAGGCCATAGTTTAGTTTGACTTAGCCATATGGAATTTTTATTTCAATTGTTAGTGGCAGTTATTGACCTACGCCTTAAATATTCATCCATTTGATCTTGCATTAAATTACGCTTATTCAAAAGTGTAACCGAATTATCATGAGTTATCAGTCAAAATTCCATTGGTTAAGACTTATACCTTTGAAAGGTGGAAGAAAACTTGAGGTCAAGCAACTACAGGCAGTTTTAAGAAGGGAAGAGAAAGAAACAAACCTATTATTGCACCATAGTGCATATTAGCATATGGTTCTTCACCAGTAAGAATCTCCCATAATACAATGCCAAACGAGAACACATCAACCTAGAGAGTGACAAAATAGTGGTATCAATCAATGCTTGCAAAGGAATATTAAGTTCATACACTGTAAAGATAATGAGAGACCACTAAAACAGTCCCACGGCGCATGAATCTACATATGATTGATTTTCTTTTCAATGCTGTAAGAACTAGACAAAAAATATCAGAAGGCCCCAAAGAAATGATTTTGGGGGAAGTGCATTAGTGAACAAGTGAAATTAAAGAAAATTTCAATTATAATGCCCAAAATAAAAGCATGTACACAGTGAAAGAATAGAATGAGGTGTCAGGAACAATAGTCCTCCTGAGAAATGGATACAAGATTTCTAGCTGATAAGAGACTTGTCTGAGATACAGACAATTCTAAGACCTAAAGGAGATCAAATAAATGTCACTTTTTATTTTTTGGGGTCACCATAAAAGTGTTCTATTCTAGTGATTAAAATTTCAGATAAGAATGTGAAATTTTACCTTTTCTGAGACCTTATTGCTGCTGCCATTCAAAAGCTCAGGTGCCATCCAAGGTAGGGTTCCACGCACACCACCAGAAACCAGGGTATTTCGTTTAATTTTTGACAGGCCAAAATCACCAACCTGGAAAAAGAGCACGTTTATTAACTTCTTAAACAGTCAAGAAAAGTTGCAAAAGGGAATACTTTCCAACATAAATACCTTGCATATTGGTCGCAAAGGATCCTTTAAGTTCACAAGCAAATTGTCACATTTCAAGTCAAAATGCACAATATTTTTAGAGTGCAAATATTCCATTCCAAAAGCTGCATCCATGGCAATTATCAGCCTCTTGCGGCGATCTAGATACCTGGGACGGAGATCATGTAAAAATCCAAAGAATGTAATCATTCAGAAATTTATATAAGCATTCCCTTAACATAACAACAAGTAGGTAATGGTATCAAATGTTTATGTTATTTACTGATTGTGCAAGCTATAATAACTAGCAACAAGATGTCAGGGTTTCGATTGCAGTCAGTGATATTGTCATTATCATGTCAGTTTCTTTCAAACAATTTAAGGGGTAGCAGGCATAAATCTTGTAATTTCACTGCACCATAGTTGGTATAAGTACTTTAAGGATATTAGTTGAATAAAACCCTCAATAGAAATGCAATAACTCAGGACAGACCATTACCTATCCTTACGAAGCAAAACATGCCTTAGAGAACCATCTACCATGAACTCTGTAACAGTGGCTAATGTTCCTCCTGGTCCGTCCTGCACTACTCCATAAAATGCCACTACATTTGGGTGATGAAGCTTGGAAAGTATGTCAGCTTCCCGCCAAAATTCTACTGTCTGAATTGAAGCAAAGATGGTCAATATAAAACCTCTAAAAAGTCACTATTGTGCTTACCTACATATACATTCCTTCTCACGAATGAGTGGCATGAAAATAAAATGTAACTATGACAAAAAAAAGAGCAAATGAAACAACAATTACTCTATGACATTCAAAGGCATTGAAGAATAAACTACCAGTCTCTCTTGTTCTGAAGATCTACCAGTGAAGCAGCTTTTCTTTATTCTTTTAATGGCAACATCTGTTCCCCGCCACTTTCCATGGTATACAGTCCCAAAGGTTCCTGAACCCAATTCTTTCAGCTCTTCAAGATCTTCATTATTTATGAGCTGCTATGAGCATAAAATCTTTCATAAATGTATGTAATCTTGCATACCTTTAATCTAATAATGTCACTCTGGTTAGCAATATTCTAATATTCTTTGTTTCAGAAGAAAATTCAGATATAATGTATCATCAAAAGGGCACGAGAAAAGTAAATATCAGTCTAGATCCCCCAAAGTTCTTTGCTGTAAATCTCCTAGAATAGATGATCCTTTTTCAGAAAATACACCCAAGAATTATACCTGCAAAGTACTGATGTCAATATCCTCCAAAGAACGATCTTGCAGATGACCAATATTCCCTGCTTCATTCTTGCCATCCTAAATTCAATCCATTACAAAATTTATCAGTGGAAAAGTATTCTCGTCTAGATTTGTTTTCCATAAGAAAAGCCATTTCAAGCATACCTCATACTCAGACTCTTTTACTCTTATGTTTCCCTTTATTGGATCCAAATTCTTGCTTTCAGTCTCTGTAACTTGGGTTTGATCATAGTTTGGTTGCAGAACAGTCGCCTCTGTTTTAGTTATAGGCAATTTTTTCTGATTTTCTTCACCTAAATTGTGGCCTACTGAAACTCCATCAGCCTGCAGGGGTGCAACTTGCTGAGATCTACTATCTCCTTCGTGTACATTTATCAATGCAGATGAGAAACCAAGATGATCTTGATCAATTAGAGACACATTATCATACCCTTCATTCGCCAGCTTCTGAAAATATGACCACCTTTTGGGCTCATGATTTTCCACGTTTAAGCTCACACCTGTTCTATCTGTTGGCAATGGACTAATTCGTGAGGAATCTTCAAAGAGTATTGCCTTGGAGAACATATCATAAAGGAAATCACGGGGAAACCTGTCATCAATATCAATCATAATATCACCCTGAGCAGGCGTAGAAACAGCATCTGAGGGTAGAGCTTGAGAAACATCTTGGCTTACATTCCCAGCTAGAGCGAAGGGCTGTGGTTGAACCTTAGCCTCATTACCGGATTCTTTGGTAGAAGCCTCACCCAAATTAAGGTCAGAAGGAACCTTGCGAAATGCGGGATGTTCAGTGCTGTTGGTTTCATCAACTAGGTGATTGTTATGGTTATCTTTAGATAAATTGGTTTCATTATCAGATCTAAGGACCCAATCCTCGTTTGCAGAAACTTTATTATCTGTGTTGTTTGCTACAGCTGGCTTCAACTCAGAATCCAAAGGCTGTGATAGCTTTGAACTCATCATACTTGTTGCATCTGGCAACTGTTTACGATTTTGTAGCTGGGCAAGCCCATCGCCAACAGCATGGCCATTTGCATTCAATGGTTTTGCTGTCATGCTTGACACTGCAGTCAGGTTTGACAGATTTCCAATGTGAAACTTATCACTTGATTCTGTGGTTGAATTCTGTTGGTTGAAGTCAGAGAGTAAATCAGACATGAGAACCTGCGAACCATGTGCATCATCTGACTTTGTGGATCTGTTCAGCAAATCTGCCTGCTCTCTAGGAATTCTCTCTGAATAATAGACTCTGTTGGGAAGTGCAGGTGGCTCAAGGCAACTCAAATCAATAACATTGGACTCAGCATCAACATAAGAAGGAACGAAAGCATTAGTAGAGGTAGAATAGATGTCATCTTCACCAGACTTTGGAATCTGTGTGGAATTCACTGCATTAACAAATGAAGAGGCCTCTTCATAATGTTGGTGCTTGCCCTTGCTTTTTGAAGGCAATTTAGGTAGATGCACCCCTGGTACAGCATTTGTAACCGATACTTCAGGAAAATTACCCTGTAAATTGCCATCAAATGGCTGCGTTGGAACAGGATATGGTGTTTCCAAGGAAAAGCCTTTTCCAGAGTCATTTTCATGCTTAATGGAACTATCACCCCTTTTCTTTACTTGCATTGCTGGCATTTCTGAATTTTGTACTCGCAACTCAACAGGTGGATGCCCTTCATTGATAATTACTTGATTGTTTGGAACTTGAGTAGTTACAGAAACTGGAATCTGTCTAAGAGCTGAGTTGTTAGAAGAATCAAAGCCATCGTGCACTGGATATTGACTGGTTTCCCCATGCTGGCTACTATAAAACAATGCATTGCTTTCATAAGCACTTGAAGCAGTTGGAATCATTGGTTGTGAAGACTGAATTCCCAATGATGAGTTAACATTGGCAGTCAAGGAAGAACTAGTAACACCAGTTGATTCCATCTGAGCTCTACCAGCCTCCCTCTCAATATTCTGACCATCTAGTTCGTGTAAATTATCTGCAGAAGTGCTTGCAACATGAAGGGTTGAATGGTTCCTTGATCCAAAGTCCATGCCATTAACAGCCACTACATACTGGATTTCTGTATCACCATCAACACTAGGATCATCCAAATCAATCATGGAAAACAGAAAGATCCTGAGTTTTTGTGATCCTTCTCTGTTTTCTAGATCATGGCATTCCTCCATCATATTCCGCAGATCCTCATCACTAGATACAGAAACCAAGGCATCCAGATCTTCCCCAGGGAGCTGATACTTTATAGCATGAGTTTCATTATAGATTGACAAGGCTTTCTGCATAAGCTCCTGCCAAGTTATGTCCTTTCTGATACTAATAATGCGCGTTTCACCTCCAACATATCTAAGCTTTCCATCACTGGGGCGTGGTAATATTTTACCACCAAAGCTGCAAAGAACCTTCATCTTCATTGACGATCCGGTAGAAGCTCCAGAAGAAGCAAGACTACTAAGGACTCGGTTATTATCTTGATTAGATGAACTTCTAGCGATTGATCGAACTGACCCATAATTACTTCTGTCCCGTTGCATAGAAGAGCTTCTTCTGTCAAATTCTTTGGGACCTTTTTCAACTTTTGGGAGCATAGAAATATCTGAGCTGCTTTCAGATCCTGAATGACTAATGCCTAAAATTCCCTTCAGTTCCATATAACCTGTTGCGTAATTGGGATCACCCATGATATTTGGAAAGACAGGCTGCCTGAGATTCACTCTATCTCGCATAAATTCAAGAGCAAATTCCTCACCAGTCTGAATGGAGTAATTAAGTACAGGTTTCTTATCCGACATATTACGATCAGCAGGCCTTGTGTTGATACGCATGCCATCCAGATGGTCGTGCACAGTAGACTGTGGTGCAGAATGGAATTCTTCATTTCTAGGTTCCATTGTCTTGTACTGATGTTGTTTTTGCATTCCAGGTTGTTCCATCATAGCATGATTTGTGACATTAAATGCTGGGATTTACTGTGATGCCACAATAATGGGACAACACACAACAATCATGTCGAAAGAATGCATCTGATGATATAAATTTAGTTTCTGAATCTCATAGACAGGATATTTAACAACCCCAAGTATGAAATCTTTCAATATAGCTGCAAAAGAAGCTTTACTGACTCTAATTTAAGTCACCAAGATTAAATATGCTTCAGCAATCTCCAGAACTTTCTAGTCTTACAACTAGTTTAGACAAGCAATCTAACTTTACATAATGTCACCTGTGGGGATAAAATAGAAAAAGTTTGATTGATTAACGCAGATGTGAGGAAAGACAAAAACAAATACATATTTGATTGAACAGACACAAAATTATAAATCACAACATGTTCAATAAAATTATAAAACTATATCACCAAAAGTCTAGCCTATGGTAACCAGAAGCACCATATACCATCAGGGCTTTGTTCGGTCTAACAGCTCAACCTTTTGGGATGATTTGGTTCTTGATATTGAGTTTCAGATGCATAGTTGGTAATAAATTCTCTCAAGCTTTTATTGTACTGGAATGTACTGTATTTTATTAGTTGAGTTTTTGACATCGTGTTGTTTGCTTTTATGGAAGTTGAGGTCTTCCCAATCAAACCGAGAGGATCTTCAAATCTCAAAGACCAAATATTTAGACACTCAAACGCTAACAGTACAGCGTCCTAGAAGCATGGCAAACACCAACAAGAAAAGGACGAAGAAAAAATTACCCATCATTTTTATTGTATAGCACATGCAAATACCAAATGGAAAGACAAAAAAGAATCATCAATTTGGATCATCTATTAATCCTTATATCTGATCACTTCGGTTCAACCCTCTTTCGATCTTAAAATCTGAAGTTATTAAACTGGGTTTCCACAATCAAAGCATAAGATACATAAATTATAATTTGAAAACTTCAGTTGACTGAGAAGATCAGCCAGAAAAATTGAAGATAATTAGAAACATGGCTAAATCAGTAAAATTCATATGAAACCAAATCAATTGAATACCTGATTGATGATTATTTTTCAGGCTCAGGTGTGACTCAAGAAGGACTGAGAGGAAGAGCCATGGCTGTATCTGAAAGGAAGGCCAAGAGTGAAATCCGAAAAATAAAGAATCAAATTTCGTTTTACCCCACCGCCTGTTTTATTTTTTTATTTGTATTTCCCTTTCCTAATCTACGTCTACCTCACTTCAATGATCCTTCCCACATAAGATGATGACTCTCTCTCCCTCTCTCTCTAAGTTATTTCTGCTCCTGGATAAAATATCTGATTCTCTCACTCTCATCAAATAGTCAAACTGAGTAAGCATGCTCCAAGCAACAGTTGAGTCGCAAAATTAATCCGTTGTTGTATATTTACTTACTTAGAAGAGAGAGTATTTTTTTTTTTTTGCCAACGAAGAGAGAAGGATAGAACAAAACAAAAACATATATATATACATATACACGTAACGTTCAGTTGTTTTTATTTTTATTTATTTATTTTTATCTCTTTTAGTTACCAAATATAAACATTTTATACATGTTTGTTATATATTCATAGAATAAGGTGTTATGAATTAACTCATAAAAAGTAATAAATTTATGTATTAAAAATAAAAAAGATATTATTTAAAAATACATTATACGTTTTTTCATATGAAAAAAAAAATTTTGCTTGAAGAATATGAATTTAGATTTTTTCCATAAGAATACGTCTACTTTATAGGAGTTTTGTTGTGGCAAAAAGTCAAAGTACAATCATTGCTTTTGATAGTCTTTTTCTGAGAGCCTTAAATTTTTTAACGAATAACTTCAATTACTATATTGAGCAAACTATTCCTTCTCGGGTCAACCCCATGGTACCTTGGTAAATGTCGGTCAAAATCTTGTTTGACAAATATCTTTTGCAGTCAATGGCATGTGCTATGCAAATAAATTGTTGTTCCACATCACACAAGTGAATCTATGCTTTTAACAAATACAAGAATAAGAATGTTTACCCCTTAAGAAAAAAAATTTTTTTTGGGTAGATATGGTGCATCTAATTAAGATTTGATCATTTAAAATTAGTCAAACAATTTGTTTATTTCCATTGATTTAATATGCAGTTATAGCATCTAGCAGGTGAAAAATATTATGTTTTTCATTCAAGTAAATAATTATTTATTATTGTCTGTGAATAAAAATATATCATAATTAACTACAATGAAGGATACTGAGAAGCTATCAAGAAGTGCTTTTATAAAAAGATATTGTTAAAGATAATGACTAATTTAAAAAAAAAAACTCAAGGGTGTGTGAGTGTAAAAATATATATTCAAATTTCACATTAGATAAATCGGAAGGATTTAGAAGTCTATAAAATGAAAAAATTCACACCACTAATTAAATTACAGATCAAGAGAAAAATTAAGTGATTAACATGCTTAATAAATGTCAAGGTTAGTATATTATAGCATTAATTAATATATTAAGAGTCTTTCTTTGTCAATTAGATATCCTTCATTAGGCCTATCAGTAATATTCCCATAATACAACTCTGCAGCGAACTTAATAAATGCAAGATAACTTCACACGGAATCCTACTTTTTAAAAGATTAAATTAAATTTCTTCCATCGCAATTCACGATTCTACTCTTTATAATTTATTATTAGTAAATCATGAATTAAAAAATTAAAGTGAGAACTTAAACATGCATCAACTAGTGACAACGATCAAATCTTGACTGCATCAATTGTGGTTTGTGATGGCAAAGTAGAAAGGAGTCTAAAATGCAAAACTTTCAACTTCATTGAAGTCGTTAATATACAAGAAAAATGTTGTTTAGTGTGTATAGTATTTTGGATAAGAAAAACAAAAATGTACATCCCTGGAAGATCTATCAATATCATCCGATTAACCCCAATCAGAAAGTAGAAAAATTCCCAAACAGTATAGAAGGAAAGAAGAAAGAGGAGATCATCAATCATTTATTTAGAAGGCTTTTGAGGCTGTGATTTGGTTTGGGAAGCAGAAGAGGCAGACATGACCCTTAAGCGACTGGCTATTTCTGTGAAGGATGGTCTGGCTGCAGGGTTTGGAGCCCAGCATTGCTCCATCAGTGTTCTCCATTCAGAATCACAAGAACTTGGGATTGTTGGCCTTAATGTGTTATTTACAATCCCACCTGCTTGGTGAAGAGAGACAGAGACAGAAAGATTAATATGATCAGAATGATTATGAGAGAGAGAAAGAGAGCACTCAGATGTATGATGATAAAACTGCATTTTATCCTTCTAAACTTGTGCTTAACTAAAAAAATGATACATCAACTTTGAGAGAGTGAATTACACAGATCAGGTTTGTGTGTGTGTTTGGACAATAAATTACACAGATTTCCAATAGATTTTATGAAATTACGTAGAACTTTCCTTTATTTTCAAAATTTACATAGATCTCAAAAACGAAAAGTAAATTACACAAACCATTCTTTAGTCTTGCTAAAATGACATAAACATACCTTATAAACATACACAAATCATCCTTAAAACAGAGTAAATTACACATATCTTCTTTAGTTTTAGTTGAAATTGCACAAACCTCCCTTCTATTTTCAAGAAAGGTTCGTATATTTGGAAAATAGAAAAAGTCTCTATAGGTTTTGAAAATAATGAGAGTTCTGTGAGATTTTAATAAAATTCAAAGGAAATTCGTAAAGGCATTATCTACGTAATTTCAACAAAATTTTCCCAAAAAATCTTTGCAATTTACCCTTAAGTTTTAGCCTATGATGAAATATATAGTATCCCAATATCCCCATATGTAATCCAGTGTTATTAATAGTGTAAGCAGCCAATGGCAGCCTCAAAACCACCATGTCAAATGGCTGATGGCATGATGGCCACAAGTGACACAAGGAGATCATCTTAGAAAAATTTAATATTTGTAAAATCCAAAAAGCTAATAAGAGGTTACTTAACTACAAATGTAGAAACCTACTTAAAAAATATGCAACACAAGACTTTAGTTAAGAGCCCCTGTTACAGAGAAGATAAAGAAAAGCATTGAAAAAGATCGCACCTATGATTGCACCATAGTGCATATTAGCATATGGCTCCTCACCAGTTAGAATCTCCCATAATACTATGCCAAAGGAGAAAACATCAACCTACAAATCAAAAGCATTCTCAGCATTCAATACTTGCAAGCAACATAAACATGAAGAAAACCAAAGACAAAGGAGAGAAAAAGGATGATGAATTTAAGGCATTATCTGTTTGAATGATCATGAAGAGATGAAAATTCACAATATAAGCAAAAGATTTCCGTATGTTGCGGAAGAATGAAAATGAAATATGAGTGTGCTCGTTTAAATTAAAATCCTCAAACAATAGAATTAGATGGGAGTTTCTACTCCAAGGCAGGAGAAAGGATGACAAGTCCTAAGCACTGGACTACTGGAGAATGAATCTGAAATAGTTTAGACTTAAGAGAATTGCATAATGTAAGATGGACAGACTTCCAACATCTAGAGGTAGAGCCATAGAAGAGCGATCCATATAATTTAACTGTTTAGTTAAATTTCTCTTCTTTGTAGTGCTATTACAGAAAAGCATTTCATGAGAGAAGACTTCATATTTTACCTTTTCTGAGACTTTGTTGCTGCTGCCATTCAGCAACTCTGGAGCCATCCAAGGAAGGGTCCCCCGAACACCACCCGAAACCAATGTATTTCGTTTAATTTTTGACAAGCCAAAATCACCAACCTGAAAAATAAAATAAATTTCTTAGTTTTCTCAACAGTTATAGACAAATCATGAAATAATAATCTCAGCATAAATACCTTGCATATTGGCCTCAAAGGGTCTTTCAAGTTCACAAGCAAATTGTCACATTTTAAGTCAAAATGCACAATATTTTTTGAGTGCAAATATTCCATTCCAAAAGCTGCATCCATGGCAATTATCAGCCTCTTGCGACGATCAAGATACCTGCAATCACAATCATGATCAAATCCTTAAAGATAAATCTATCTAGAAAATACGAGATCATCAAATGAACATGTTTGATGACATCATAATTCTAGTTTCTATGTTTTAGGCAGCTACATAATTGTGAAAGCTACTGTAACAACCAGAAAAGTGGTGTCACTTCCATAAGAGAGACAAGATTGTATTAGCTTATGGCATTCACTTTATTAAATGTAAGGAAGTTGTATGCCACAATCAGTTAATATTACTGCACTATGGCATGAACATAATATATTAAACCAAAATTGTTTTCAAGTTTACTGGCTGAACAAACTAGGTAACAGAAATGTATTAACTATATATGGATGCATTACCTATCCTTGCGAAGTAATACATGCCTAAGAGAGCCATCCACCATGTACTCTGTAACAGTAGCCATTGTTCCTCCAGGTCCATCCTGGACCACGCCATAAAATGCCAAAACATTTGGATGATGAAGCTTGGAAAGGATGTCAGCTTCCCGCCAGAATTCTACAGTCTGAGAAAAGAAGCAATCATCAACTCATGTCTAAAAATATATCGTTCTCATTCAAGAAGTTTCCAATAAGCTAGAATATCATTAAGAAAGCAAAGAGCATGTTATCCAATAGTTACCAGTCTCTCTTGCTCTGATGATCTACCAGTGAAACAGATTTTCTTTATCCTTTTAATGGCAACATCAGTTCCCCTCCATTTTCCATGATACACAGTTCCAAAGGTCCCAGAACCCAGTTCCTTCAGCTCTTCAAGATCTTCATTCTTTATGACCTACCAACACCATATGGACAAAATTTTATGATAAAACATCAAGGATTTGAAGCCAGTGTTTAAAAAAGATAACAAAGGCATATACAGAGCCTGTCAATGTTTATTCGCGACATAACCTTACTTTTACTGCTTTATTTTCCAAGAAACTCCCTGTTTTTAGTTGTCCTTGGAGGCATTACCCATCAAAATCTCTTTATACAAGAATCCCCTTCATCTTAAAAAGTAACTAATTCCTAGTCCTGTTCCATGTGACTCTGAACTTTTGTTCCCTTCATCAAGACTATGTAATAAAGATAAACACAATATTTGTCAGTTGCAAAATAGTCAAAATTCATTTATGCTATCAACATTCCCAGCTGGAAAAAAAAGGAAAAAGTACAACTTAGTATTTGACTGGAAAATCCCCAAGAAAATCTGCTGGCAAATTTAGGCTTCTTACATCATAAAGCGGGAGATTATATGAGATAGAGATCTTGGGGGAAAAAAGAAATCTTTGAACCCTATTTCAAAATTTAGGGCGAGAAATCTACACAAATAAATTTTGGCTATTTACCAAAATTGCATGTTCCCAGTTGCAAGAAAGTATCCTCAGTTAGCACAAAAGGGAATGCCTATATAAATTCTCATACTAGAGAGATGTCCTACATCTGAATGCTTATCGCTCAAGAGGAAAATGGATATGATGACTGGTGTTATGGCTTAATAAAAAATCAAAATGACCATAACTGATTCAGTAACCATAATGTAAGAAATCCCCAAAGCAGAGCAAGGAAATTGATGCCCCACCTATTATTATTATCAATTAAACTCATCCTCAAGGCAACTGGTATCAATTTCTATAAGAAGCAAATAGTTCATATTGAATACAATTTCTGCAACCAAAACCTTAGAACAAATAGCATATTACGGAAGCATTGCTGCATAATCAAGCATCATACCTGCAAGGTACTAATATCAAAACCTCCTAGAGAAGGATCAAGTGGAGGTAGACCACTATTTCTTGTTTCAAACTTCCCATCCTAAAGTAAAGCCATAAAAATTTTCGTCAGAATAAAAGAAGAATTGCACAGATCCTGAAACCAAACAACCACAAAAAACATACCTCATATTCTGATTCTTGTGCTCTTGAGTTCTCCATTATAGGATCAAACCGTACGCTTTCAGTCTCATTCACTTGGGAATGATCATAACTAGACTGTAGAAAGGTGGTTTCTGTTCCAATCATTCCATGAAAATCTTTTTGACTTTCTCCATCAAAATTGGGGCACAAATCTGCATAATCTATAGAAATTTCATTGGTTGCTAGAGGTGTAACAAGGTGAGTTTTATCATCTACTTTTCCAGATGCAGGTGAAAAACCAAGAGGATCCTGATCAATAAGAGAGATGTTATCTAGCCCTTCTTGTGCCAATTTACCAAAATATGACCATGACTTAGGTTCATGGTTTTCCATGTTTACGCTTACACCCACTCCAATACTAGTTAGTGGATGTAAACTGGATGTGTCTTCCGCAAGTACTGCTTTAGTATACATATCACTAAGGAGTTCACGAGGAAATCGATCATCAATGTCAATAAGAATGTCGCCTTGTGCTTGTTTGGGAAGAGCATTTGATGGAAAACCGTGAGAAATGTCTTCAGTTGTGTTTCCAGTTAAAGAAACAGGTACATCTTGCACCATAGAATCATTATTGGATTGCTTCCCTGAGCTATCACCCCAATTAATCTCCAGAAGGTAAGATGTTGGATCATCACTGTGCTTAAAAGGGGGAACCTGATCCAAAGCAGGAAAATCAGATTTGCAGTTTTTGTTTTCATCAACCAGGGGCTTGCTATGGTTATCCTCACAATGCTTTTCAGTCTCCGACCTAATGACCTGATCCTCATTTACCACCAATTTACTTCCTTCATTGATTGGAAGTACCTGCTTCAACTCCAGATCCACATGTTCTGAGAGTTTCGACTTTATCTGACTGCTTGTCTCAGGCAATAGTTTGTGCATCTGTAGTTTGGCAAGCCCATTATCAATGATGTGGCCATCTGCATGCAACGGTTTTGATGTGGTGCTCAAATCCTCAGTTAAATTAGACTGATTTCCATTGTGCAAGTTGTCACCAGATTCTGTAACTGAATACTGTGGGTTGATGTCAGAAAGTAAATCTGATACAGGGAACTGAGAATCATACGTGTCATCTGACTTTGCAGACCGATTCAGCAACTCTATTTGCTCCCTAGGAGTTCTTTCAGAATAAGAATAGTAAACTCTTTTAGGCATTGGAGGAGGGTGAAGACAACTTAAATCAATCCCATTGGACTGAGAATCAACATAAGCAGGACCAAATGCGCTGCTAGATGTGGAAGAGGTCTCTTTATACTCCTGATGCTGCTCCTTTTTCATTGATGGCAATGAGGGTAGATGCTCCTCAGGTATGCTAACTGCAATTGCTGCATTAGTAAAATTATTTTTCAAGAAACCATCTTTTGGCTGTGTGGGAACAGGGGATGGTGTTTCCGAGGATAAAACTTTCACAGGATTACTTCCTTGTGGAGCTGAACTATCACCTATCTTTTTCACCATCATTGCTGGTATGTCTGAATGCTGTACTTGTAATCCATTAAGTGAAGAACCTTCATTCAAAATCCCTTGTTGATTTATCATCCCATGAGGAGGCATAGCATTAGAAGTATCTACCAGAGTAAAGTTTTGAGAAGGATTAAGGCCATGGTGAATAGAATATTGACTAAAAGTTTCCCCGAGGAGCATCATCTGGTCTCTGTAGAGTGAATAGTTTTCATAAGCATTTGAGGAAGTTGGAGCAATTGGTTTAGAAGACTGAATAGTAGATGGCAAGTCAAATTTGCCAATCAATGGAGCATTGCTGATACTTATAGACTCTACAGGGACTTTACTACCTTCCCTCTCAATATTTTGCCTGTCCAATTCATGTATATCATTTGCTGAAGAGCTCACACCAAGAAGCACCGAGTTATTTCTTGAAGCCAAGTCCATGCCATTAACAGCAACAACATATTGGACCTCAGAATCATCACCCACACTACTGAGACCAAATTGAGAATCGTCCAAATCACTCATTGAGAATAAGAAAATCCTAAGCTTTTGTGATCCTTCTCTATCTGCTGGATGATTACATTCCTCCATCATATTCTGCAAATCCTCATCAGATGACACAGAGACCAACGCATCAAGATCTTCCCCAGGAAGCTGATACTTAATTACATGAACCTGATTATATATTAACAATGATTTCTGCATAAGCTCCTGATAAGATATGTCCTTTCTTATACGGATAATGCGAGTTTCACCTCCAACATACCTAAGCTTTCCATCACCAGGTCGTGGCAATATTCTACCACCAAAACTGCAAAGGACTTTCATTGTCATTGATGAGCTATCAGAACTTCCATAAGAGGTATACCCATGCAAAAATCGACCATTCTCCTGATTATTTGAAGTTCTTGGCATTGATTGAATTGATCCATAATTGCATCTGTCTCCATGTAATAATGTTTCGTTTCCATCAAACTCTTTAGGACCCTTGCCAACCATTTCACGCATAGAAGTATCGGATCCACCATCACATCCTACATGACTAATATGACTTGCTGTAGAATTGGGATCACCAACATTGGAAATAATTGGCTTCCTAAGATTCACCCTATCCCGCATAAATTCAAGTGCAAATTCCTCACCAGTCTGTATCGAGTAATTAAGTACAGGTTTAACTTCTGATGTAATAGGGACATATGGTCCCCTGCTAGTTTGCATGCCATCCAGATGGTCCTGCATTACTGACTGTGAGGCAGGGTGGAATTCCTCAAATCTAGGTTCCATCTTATAGCATTGAAGCTGTTTTACCAATATTCCTTTCAAAGAAGAATTTTAATTAGAGACAAAATCATAAGTACGCTCCATATTTTGGCAACAGATCAGTTTCAGTCACCATATAGAAATGTGAAGAAACACCTGCAATCTAGGAAATTCAGGTCCCACTATCTTATTTCCAGAATACAACCTCAATGCAAAGCAATAGACCTGCGAACATAATGGAATAAAGTCTGAGCATCAATTTAACATGCAAAAGAAGTCACTCTGCGTTGAAACAACTTTAAATGGCAAGCAACAAAAAAGAACTACGGCCAATAGAATTATTAGAGAGATAATAAACTGCTAAAAGCTAATACTATGTATTTACAGCCTGGACTGTTAGCTAATTACCATTAAAGTTAAAAGTATGTTATAAATAATTTATAAAGCATGGTAAGTACTAAAGCACTATTACTAACTTCAACTTTAAAACTGAATGATGAATCTGGGCTGTAGAATGATTGATGATGCTATTTGGTGGATAACTATAGTTTCCTTTAACGGCTAAAAGGAAAATTGGTCAAGAGTGCGGACATGAACTGGGTATAACCTCTAGGAACTCAACAAAACTAATAAGATACTGATAGGGACTTTGGTAGTATGGGATGTCTAAGTGCCACATTGAGTAGTATGGAATGGCCAAATTCCACATTGAGTAGTATCGGATGCTTAAGTCCCACATTGAGTAATATGGAATGTCTAAGTCCCACATTGAATAGTATGGAATGCTCAATGAGATATTTAAGTGGGTTGATTCTCCTACCTTAATAGCTAGCTTTGGGTAGAGGGTTTTCCATCCCATTTGGATACTCATCAGATACACATAAAACAGAATTGATAAAGTTCTAGTCAGCCTATGAATTTGCATCTTCTTGATGAATACGGGACATGAATGATGACTTATCTTCGTCTGTTAATTGCTTTTATGACTACTTTCATGAAAACTACTAGTTTTTTTATTAACTTATTTTCAATATGTGAAAAATAAAATCCAACGGAGAAAATTTAATAAACCCTAGAACAAATTATTTCAAGAAACTGAAAGCCAGCCAAATACCATTTTTATTTTTCCTTGAAGAAACATCTAGGTAAATATAATTTGCTATTTCCAATAAAAAAAACCCAGCCTTAAACACGAAAAAATTTGAAGAAATGATAAAGTATATGGATTCCAACAGAATTACTAATGCTGTGCTATACAGATGCTGCCACATAGCACAAACAGAAGAAGGTCTCATATTCTTAAATTCACAGACCAAAGGAACATATGCATGTACATCAATAAAATATCCAAGTTTCGGATTTCCAAGTAAGAATCAAGAAGCAAGGTTTAACATAAATTACAAACATCCAGCTCTGAAAATATGGTTCTGGAAATTTGTTAGTTGTGCACTCAGTTACAGTCCGATGTGCAAGTGCTGCATTCAATGAGCTGTTAATAATTACAAGTGCAAATCTGATTGCTTTGAAGGATAAACCATTATTTAAGGAACAATTGGAGGTAGCAACTAAGTCAAGAATCGAGATCATCATTAACCCAAGAAGTGGAAGCGTAACATTAGCCATCATCATAGAAGAGATATATAAAACACCAGAATTAGCACACTAGGTCATCATATAGATTCCTTAAGAAATCCCAGAAACACAATCAGCTTCCTTTCAACTCCACCCCGGTTCCTAAAATCCAAGTTTATCAATCAAGGATTCTAGCACTATCCTTGTCCCCCCCTTCCCCAACACCCCCCCCCCCCCAAAAAAACACCAAAAAAAAAAAAGCCATGGATAAATAATAGAGCGCTCCACCATCTATAAAGCACCAATACTTATCTGTCCTACACTCCGATCATACAAAACTCAACTCTTAAAGTTATACTTTTGACGATAAATACTTCGTCGTGTCATCCGTGTACCTTTCATCCGTGATTATCAGTTAACACTGAAACAAAGGGCATCACTAAGAATCAAAATACGAAACAGGATCAAAAAATACCTGAGAAAGGAACAATCTTTCTCTTCTTCATTGTTCCAGCTCGTGGCTCATAGTTTATACGCTACGGTTCAAGGTCTCAGGGACGAACATCTGAAACAAAGCTTTTATGCGAAGAGGAAAAGAACCCATCTTTAATTTCTATTGCTTTCCCGCATTACGACTGAATCTACTTCTGCTTCAATGTCCTTAGGTACACAAAATGGCGGCTCTGTTACTCGCTTCGCCGGTAGCACCACCCCTTTCGTTTGTGCCGAAAAAACATATTTCAGTGTTTTGCATAACCGGAAAAGAGTGAATCGAATTCCTAAACTACCCCTAGTGGTTATCGTTATTACCAAAATGCCACGTGGGAACAACGTGCGCTAGGACATCACACCGCACTGACGTTTGGGATTTTAAGAAAGAAACAAAAATAATACTAAAATAGAATGATATAAAATAAATTAAATATAAATGTAAAAGAACTAAATAATATTTATATTTTAAAAAATTATAATAATTTAATAAATATCATGCATCTTATTTTTTATGTAATAAAAATATTTTATTATTAAAAATGATACCAGAGGAGGCCCAAATCTTTCAACTTGACTCAACATTTGCATCTTTAATTGAAATTTTAATCAAGATTTATAATCAAGTTAGATGTTCATTTTCTGCTTTTTAGAAATATGTTGCTTATTTGTTTTTCTTTTTCCTTTAGCTCTAATTGTTATAATGAGTGGAGACTTAGCCTAGTAGTGATATTTTTTACAAATTAACTTTGTATATCCTCGTGATATATTTTTAGATAAGATTTTATTTATACAATTATTTGATATTTAATATTATTGATTCAAAATTTAAATATCTATATATAATTAAAAGTATAATGAAACCATACTATATATTAGTCATGAAGAGTGTGATTTTATTTATTGGACTCGTATTCCTTTTTTTGTTTTCTTTTTTTTAACTGAATTTAATTTTCTCTTTATTCATTCATTTTTCTTTTACATGTGAGATTTATCTTTTTTCATTATTTTAAGTAAGACCCACTTTTTTTTAATTTTCTTAATCTATATTAATTTTAATTAATATAATTTGATACCATTTTTTTATATCAAGAGTTAATTATAAGATTTTTTAATTTAATATATTTTAAAATTAAATAAAATATCCTCGTGGCAGGGAGAAAAATCTAGTTATTGGGCTAAATGAAGTAATTCTCTGGTTTTTGTTTTAATCAAACCTTACTTATAAGAAGAAAAAGCAGAGAGAAAGTTAAGGAAATATTATAAATTAGAGATAGAGGTAACAGACGACAAAGGTGAGCTGAGTTGGGGCGATGAAAGTCCTGCATGCGAATAGGACTTTGCGACATGTCACTCCAACATTACTAATACATTTTTTATTAATTTGGATTTAAATTAAGTCAAGTTTATTCAAATAAAAAAAATCTTTTAACATTTTTTTACTTATATTATGATACTTAAAATCGAGACTTTTTGAGCCATTAATTGCTAGCTCGATTTGTGATTTTAGGTCTAGCCAATCATATTTCATGAATGAATTTTTCACCTTGTACAAGTTTTCAACTTTTGGTCGCATTCTTATCTATAGATTAAAAAATAAAATTCCTTCTCGTTATCTTCTTTCTTCCTTGAAGAGAGAATCCTAATTCTTTTCTTCCAACAATATTAAGAGAAAAGAATCTTTCTAAAAGAATATATAATTGATCCATACACTCTTTTCATCTTGACTTTTAAAATGGATCCATCCAGTTTCCGTGTGAGAATTTTCACATCCTAGTTGGCTGTACAATCAGCAGGAGCAAAAGAAACCTTTCCTTCTGCAAGATCATACGCCACCTGAAAATTGATCTGAGCAATATTTCCCAGAATCGACATGCTTTCACTGGGAATCACAAGCAAGCAAAGCAAGTCATCCTTGACGGTGAACATGTTCCCATGGTGCAACCTCAGATCAGCGTTCGTGAAATGCATCACAAACTCAGGACCTTCCATCCCATTCTCATATCTGAAACACAAATCCAACGGGTCAGGTGGGTTCACCACCGGTTCAACACCCATGGCTTCCCTCACTGCAGTTCTGAGCTCCCTGTAAAAACTCGATTCCAGAACCGTCAACGTTGTCCCCGAATCAATCACTATGTTGCCTCCACTTTGACCTGTCTGAACTGTCTTGTGCCCCACGGTAACAGCTTCGAGATTGACATAGTAAAAGGTTGTTGGGGTTTTGGTTATCAGAGGGGTGGACACGACCATGGATCCTGATGATAAGGTTGCTTCGTTTCCAAACTTGAGTTTGCTGGTGGTGTTGGATGAGAAAGGAAGGAGACAGTAGGAGAATTTGTGGCTGATTTGATCGCCAAGTTGGGAAACCAATGACAGAGGACCACCTCCGAGGCCTACAATTCCTGTGTTGTCTTCAAACTGATTGTCGTGCCCACATCCAAACACAGTTGTGGGAGACGAAACGGCATTGCCGAAGTTGATTGTCTCAGTGGCTAAGTCTCCTGTAGTGAATGACTGGTCTCCGTATTTATAAAAGTACCTGTTGAATATATAGTTTGTACATGAAGTCCTACTTTAGAGATAAGATGATTGATATATTTAAATGACTTGGAGTCATAGAATAAACTGTTTTTTTGTTTTTAATGTAAGATATATCTCTTTAAAATGTAGTTATCTGTTCCTAATGATCTTAAGGCTGGTTGTACGATTTTGCATAAATACAATTCTGAGCTTTTGTTGTAGGGGGGAAAATCTCGTGCAGATTTTGATGTGGCCAGTAGTATAACCTGCAGAGTGGAGCTTTTTTTTCCTGAAGCAGTCAATTATAATATGTATAGTTGAAAAAAATATCCACACGTAATATTTATATTAAAAAACTGATAAAAAACATTTTTAAGATGTAAGAATGCTGCTTCTATAATAATCTACCATTGTTCATATATTCATATATATTTTAATATTTATCTCATACATGTTCTAAAATTTAGGAATTTTTTTTACCTTTTTATTTGAGTTCATGAATATTCTATTATATTTATTTTATACATGCCCTATTTCAAAATATTACTAAAAAAATGGAATATTTTTCCCCATGACAATGAGTCAATGATACACAATGGTGCAATATACCTATTAATTCATATGAACAACTTCTTTTATCCTCTAATTAATAATTTTTTTAATTCGTTCACATTTCAATAAATTTTAAGTATTGAAATAACATAGATGTATCTAAGCATAATAATGCAAATACATAAATGGAACCTAAATTTTCATCTCTTCATGCATTCCTGAGTATACATGCATTTCTATATTTTGTTTTAACAGTACCTGCATTCATTTGAATTCCCACAGGCTTGTCTGGGCAGGGAACTGCAAGGTTGTGAATCACAAGGCAGCACCATGAAAGTTGAAGATTTTGTTGGATCAAATGCGTCTTGAGGATCGCACGACCCACAAGGCAAACACGGTACCCACACAAGGTCGCTTCCTGTGTCTGCAGCTGCATGAAACTCCACCAATGGAATCCCCATGAATATCTTCATCAGATAATCTCCTCCGTTTGGTGTCATAACAGCTCCACCTTCACCCTGAAAGTGTTTGACTCGAGAAATGGAGCGCATGGCTGCATGTATGATGACATCTGAATGTGACAGAGAAGAGTTATAAAATGGTGACAGAGCTGAGTCTCGATGAATAAGGTCGATGCTGAAGCTGGTAATTAGGGTTTTCTCGTTAGCTACAGAAGGAGAAAGAGTTGAGAGAGAGAATAGCACTGCAAGAAACTGTGCTATAACATTCATGTTTGAAGAGTTTATATGAGGAAGAGGATTTTAGGTAAGTCTTGGGGTGCTTCAATTTATAGAAAGCTTTCAAATGCCTTTAGTCCGTAGAGAAGATGATTTCCATTGTTTCAAGCGTTGTTATAAATATCAACAAATAGTTTAATAAATTCTGCAGTTTTAATTTAGATGACACGAGAGTTAAAGGAATATCTCTCAATCTGACTCTTCCAAAGTTTCTTGAAACAAGCATGTTCCCTTGATGTGTATGAAGTCTTTGATTCAAAAAGGTATTGCTTACAATAGTGAAATACCTATGAGGAATGGACAAACAAAGTCAAGATTCTATTGTGAATTTAATCAAAAAATTACAAAAGATTCTCTTGTGAAATGCGAAAGGCAAGAAATGCACAATAAAATAAAATAATCTTTTTTTTAAAAGAAAGTTGTTAGCTTTGACCTTTGGGTGAATGAAAAAGGTGACAAATTGGTTTAAATTAAACTAGACAATAAATTATTAAAAAGAAATTCAAAAGAAGTAATAAAGGGAAGAAAGAAGAAACGTGGGATGACAAATTTAAAATTTTTCTGCTTGACACCTGACTGGCATCTCTCATTAAGATGATTTTCTGACACCTAAAAATAAATTGAATAGTTGTGATTCGATAAGAAAATAATAATTTGAGTTGCGCCTCTATCATATGGTAAGTGGCTACTGCTTGATATTAATACTAGTGTCTCTCTCCAACCAATTGTTATCACAAAAGAATCAAAATGGATATATATCTATATATATATACCCAAATACGTATTTGTGTGTTGGATTGAATCTTATCTTATTATTTAAAATTTCGGTTGAAGAGAAAATTCAAACCGGTTAACAAGATTTTCTGTTCAGAGCATCAGACAACAGTAGCAGCTTGTTCAATTACAATTGATGTCGTTACTGAGATTCTGGTCAGGTTCAATTGCAATTCAGAAACCCCGAGCAAGATTTCCGTGTAGATTCTTCGCTCCTTCTCAAAGATACACTTCACGCAGTAGCTCCAGATATCTTTTTTCTTGCCTGAAGCCCAATCAGCTAAATGGAGCACATCTCCAATCTTCTTCGCTCCCCAGAGATTATCCCCTTTCTGGTCTACAATACCCCTCAACCTAGCGTCAGATTGGTTTCTTTCATAGGATTGACCCTAACCCATGTGCGATATTTTCCGCAAATGCCCTTTTTTTTCAGGAATGGAGGATGCCCTGGTGAGCTATCTCTTTGGTAAGACGAAGGCAACGGACGTTGCTCACATGTATGCACTTTATGACTTTTTCTTTTCCCGTATTGCTATCTTGAAAAGTTTTTGTTTAAATTCCTGCAGCAACATGAAGTGTTGTCTGGAGTTTGATAAGAGAGTCGGTCACAGTGTGACTCAATTTTGAAGTATCAGTTATTCCTAGCCAGGAAGTAGTTATAGGGGATAAATTAATTGGGCTTACACCTGTATGGCACTTGTATCATAGAAGTCCTGCCGTGGGGCTGAACGGTTTAATTTTTCTTATTTGTGTCCATGACTTGGGAGTATGGGAAAGGGAAAAAGGGTAGAGATTGAACTTCAATACATCGAGTTTACCAGGTTTCAGTTGGCTATCAACTCACTGACTGAACAACATTTATCTTTTTTTTAAAAAAAAAAAAAGAAAGGAAGAATGAGCAATTAAATTTGGGTCAAAATCCATATCTTTAGCATGTGTAGCAAATTTCTATTTAATGCATCATAGAGGGCCTCTGTTATATGCATCAGTTAGTAAACATGAGCTTTGGTTGAGTTAAATGTAATTATATACCAACTTATTAAAGCATTCAAATTGGTATATCTAGTGATAGTAGCTTTTCAACATATATTTTTCTTGTACTGCTTATTTTTATGCATGTTTTATTACTCATTCCTTATTTTCAACATGCCTTGTGATGGGATGGTTTGACCTATAAGTGTTATTCCAACCAGGGTATGGAAACATGTTGTCCAGAAAGGGGATACAGTTGTTGATGCCACTTGTGGCAATGGTTATGACACCTTAGCAATGCTCAAATTGGTTGCTGATGATTCACATAAAGGTTTTGTTTATGCATTGGACATTCAAAAAGATGCTTTGGATATGACTTCGTCCTTGCTGGACAGATCCCTTAATTCAACTGAGGTAAAGACTACAACTGAGTATATAATTTCAACTCTAACTTGGTATAGACTGACAACTATTATTTATATGATATTCACACACCTAATTTTTTTATCCTTATTCAAATAATTGACTTATTACTTTTTCTTTTGCTTGGCTGTGTCTATTATTTGGTATGTAATAAACCTTGAGCATAGCCTTATAATTTTTGCTTATTTATTTCAAAAACAACTATGAACTATAGTATCACCAGTCACCGCCATTAACTGAAAAATATATGCAGAAACAACTTATCAAGCTCTTCAACACCTGCCATAGTAGAATGGATGAAGTTATTACAAGCAATGTCTCCGTTAGGTATTCACTTTTCCTTTAGTTTCTTCATGCCTTTATCCTTCTCTGCTGTTGATTGGTTGGTATCTGATACTGGCAATTCAGCAGGACTCTGGACAACTGATTTGGTCTATCCATAAGTCTGATTTTATTATCTTATTTATTGCTTGATTGGTCCTGAAATAAATTCAACAACAAACTGTAATCTTAATTATTGTTTCCACATATGTGCATATTAGGTTATGGATACACATAAATTTATCATGATCAGATGGATTTTTTTTTTTTGGTAAATTTAAGGCTTAATTCCTATCTTATATGCTGGGTATTTTAGGCTTGTTGCTTTCAACTTAGGTTACCTTCCTGGTGGTGACAAAGAAATAATTACAAGATCGGAAACAACAATACTGGCACTGGAAGCTGCCAAGAGAATTTTAATGCCAGGAGGGCTTATCAGCATAGTGGTTTATGTGGGGCACGCTGGTGGATGGTGATATTCCTTACTTTCTAGCCTCTATTATTAATACATGTTTTCTTATTGCCCAATATGTTAATTTGCCTTCAATTTCAGTTATATATGAATGGTCATTACTCTTGATTGAATTATTAATAGTCCAATGTTTTCAAGTCTATAATGTTTTATGCTCTCCTGTACAGGGAAGAATTGGAGAGTATTGAAGCTTTTGCTGCTCAACTGTCTACTGAGAATTGGATCTGCTGCAAGCTCCAGATGCTAAACCGGCCATCTGCTCCAATACCCATTTTCTTATTCAAAAGATAATGCAAAAATGTCTGTTCCGGTATTATTCTTTCTTTGTAATTTTTAAATTGAACTTTCACCTGAGCCAGCCGTTAGGGGTGTCCTGTTCTGTTTCTTTGGTTGAAAGAATGTTATCTTTGCTGGCTCCTCTACCAGAAGACTGAATTATATGTATGGCTGGAAATTAGTTTAATGAAACCTTTTATTTGATTGTCTCAGTTCAATCTTCTTTGGAAACCACCCTCACTCTTGAGTTTATCCTGACCACAGCATGATTCTCGTCTGACCATGAGACACGTGGGAATTTACTCATCCCACTAAATCTGCAAACAGATGGTACTGAATCTTAAGTTCTAAATAAGATCATTTTAGAAGTGCGGAGTCTGTTGCCTGCTGGAATAGCTCAGTTGGCTAGAGCGTGTGGCTGTTAACCACAAGGTCGGAGGTTCGAGCCCTCCTTCTAGCGATTTCAATTCTATTTTTCTGTTCATAGAACCGCACAAATGGATTTATCCACCAAAAAGTGGGTCTTATTATAGCTTCTTCATGTCAAAATTTATGCTAAATTTTAATCAGGCCCGAGTTATTGAAAAGGAAGAGGAAGAGAGAGAGAGACTATAGAAACACAGCGAGTAAAGCAATCAAGCAGAAGTCAAAAAAACAATCAAGTCTCAAATGCACCGATCGCGATGGGACTCGAACCCACAATCTCCCGCTCCGGAGGCGAGCGCCTTATCCATTAGGCCACGCGATCAGGATGCTGAGCATTTTTTATTATATTCTTTATTAAAGCACAATCAAGAGCGCACGTTCTCCAAGGACAACTACTTTTTAAGAAAATTTAGATCAATCAATGATTCACTACTTTATTAGACATAAATCTCACCAAAATTATTAATTAATTAATATCTACATATGTGATTATTTTTATTAAAAAATAAAGGTTATTGGACTAATATATTTCAAAAGTTGAAACAATTATAAATTCACAAACGGAGCTCTTACCTTGGAAATTTACTCCACCCTGAAATTACCTCTCCACATATATTGCAATCCCTTCTCTTCTCATGACATTTATGTTAATAGAAGAGATATACCTTTTGGCTGCTAATATATATATATATATATATACGTGCTTTAATTATTTTTGGTTATTCAATCTTAATGGAAGCATATGGTCAAAGGCCAACAAGAACATTCTATCTATCTATTGTTTATTTGATGTTAAAAGAAAAATTAATTGTAATAATTATAATACATTACTCTTAACATTTCATATTTACCAATACAGTACTAACATTTGGTTCTTTGAATTCATAACATAATTATTTCCTTTAGGAAGGATACGATGTCATAAAAAGATCCAGCGCTTGACCAGATGTGAAAATTTTTGGCTTTGGCTGAAAAAACATGAAGATCCTTTTGTAAGCATTCATAATAAGAGAGAATATTCTCATTGTTCAGTTTAGTGTGGAAGTTTTGGACATTTAAATCCTCTCCTAAAAACATTGTTGTGTCTTCTCTTATGTGAAATTTGATCCCTTAACTTGATCTAACAATTACAAGAAATACTTAATCCAACGGTTAATATATACATATAATATATTAAAGCCGTTAGATCAAGTCTCTTTCTCAATTGTTTGAACAAATCAATGAATCAAATTTTAAACAGAAGAGAACTACATGATTTTAGATAACAGAGTATTTATTTCTAAAGTTTCTGATTCCGTTAGGTTAAGGTTTAATAAAGTCTAACCTAAATGACCCCCCCAAAAAAAAAGAAAGAAAATGGAAAAGCACATATTCCGTAACTGCCTCCAACCTCCCCTGAAATATCTGAACCCACAAAGCAGCAAGAATGAAGGCAGTTTATCTCGTTTTCTTTCTCTCTTATTATTTAACTCTTCACTCACTTACTCACTTCTCAAACTAACATCCTCAGCTTCTTCTTGCACTCTCCAAGGTATCTTCTCTCTCTCTGTGACATGTTTTACGTACATAGTACATGTCTTTCTGTGTTACTGCATTTGTGTCTCTTCATTCATATCTTCTACTTAATCACACCTCCTTGCTTGTTTCGAATTAATTCTTCACTTAACAAGCACGAGTATATATATCCTATATAAACGCGACGTGATAATTAAAGATGCTTTGTGACACAGATAAAGTAAAACAGTCTTCAAATAGTATTTGAAATATCATGTCTGATATGAGTGCCACACATATACAGTAGTATTCTAGTACTAGTGTAGGTTTCTAATAATTGACTGCACCTTCAAACACATATGTTGACCATTATCATAATTTTCTGCTAAACTTAACATTTTATTCTTTTTGCCTATTGCAGCAGCTAGCGGGTCTACTTTGTTTCCGAGTAATGGCACTGCCACTAAGCACGTACTTCAACTGGGAAACCTCCATGAACGATCCAGAAATGAGCAGTTACTGTTCCTTCTTCCAGGACGACACACCCCCACTTCCAGATTATTATTCAAATCATGAAAGCTTCTTCTTCCTTAATGATACAAACAGTGCATTGTTTGATTATTGCTATTCCTTCCCAGAATTAACCTACCCTCATCAGTATCAAACACCATCTCTGCCCTCTGACTATAGCATCTTCCCATGTGATGATCAGATCCTCCATCCCTACCCTAAACGCCAGAAGTTGTGCTTTGAAGATAATTATCAATATTTACCATACCATAATGATGATTATTTCTTTGAGGGGTTTGTGCAAAGTAGTCATCCTTACTGTTGTTCCTTAGTGCCGGAGTTTAATGGTGAAGTTCCACCACTGCAGCTTTCGGCGGTGCCGGCAAGTGATTATAGTGAGAAGAAAGGGTGTGGGGGTGGGGTGGTGAAGGCGACGGTGTCGGCGCAGAGCATAGCGGCGAGAGAAAGGAGGAGGAAGATCGCAGAGAAGACGCAGGAGCTGGGGAAGATGGTGCCAGGTGGGTGTAAGATGAACACAGCTGAAATGCTTCTTGCAGCTTCCAAATATGTCAAGTACTTGCAAGCCCAAGTTGCCTTGCTTCAGCTTATGAACACAATTCAGGTATCTAATAATCTCTCTTCTTACTGTTAATGTAAAAGTTTATTTCGAATCTTTTAAAGGTTTTCGATCATAAAGTTCTTACACAGTACTTCGAAGAGATAGAAAAGAAAGAGTTATCTCTTCAAAAAACCCTGTAAAAATTTTATAAAAATAATGATTGATTGCTTATAACTTCTATTGACCATAATGCAATAGTTGGAATTAAACCTGAAAACTGTGCCTGTTAATTGTTATATAATGTCTAGGAATAGTTTTGTTTCATGTGTAAGAATTAATTAATGTGGAGAAGCTGCTGTCATCTGTTGAGTTGACGTTATATAATAATGTATATTATTGTCAATTTTTTTTTGTGTAACTCGCGGATTTATGATTAATTGAAGTGTTTACTTCACAATATGTTTTGTGTACTTTCTTTCTACCGAATCTAATTTGCATAGTTTCCAAGTGTCTACTGACTGTCCAATTTATGTTTTGTTTGTTGGAAACCTTTTGATGTCTTTTTGGTTCATATGTTGCTAATGTTTTGCCTATCTTCTGTATTTATTTTTTAAAATAAATAAATAGAAAGTGCTAGAATATATTCGAATAGATATATATATATATATAAGAGGTAAGGGGAGAGAAATTTGAGGAATCAGTTAGGTGGATGAGAGGACATGGTCAACATGAGCGAATCTTTAGGAACAAGCGAACATTGAAAAAAAAAAACAGAGAGAAGAAGGGGGTGGGGGGGTTGTATTTAGGAAAAAACCATAAAAAAGGCTAGTTAAGTAAATATTGTGCATAAAATTTTTAACTGTCTTGGTCAGAAATTTGGAATATTCCCTCAAGATTTTTTTTTTGTTTTTTTTTTCATTTAAGAAACAATAAACAATTAAATATTTACTACGACCAAATGAATTTTTTTACCTCTTAATTTTATATGATTAACTGTTTTTAAAGAAAAACTGCTTCGTATATTGTAATTCTATAAATAAAATTACAAATTCGATAACAATTTTACAAAAAAAATTACAGACCTGATGTCCTGAAATGAGTACTACCCCAAGTCTTCTTACCCTTTACTTTTAAAAAAAAAAATGATCACCCTTTACTAACTTTAATTTTAATGTTAGTTCAGTTTATCACAAATCATATTATTTCTACCAAGCATTTTTTTTATATTTTTATTTGTGACATACACTCACGAATCACTTTGATTTTTTTTTTCCAAGCACGAATCACTTTGATCATATCCTTGTTTAATGGACTGCCCCTCCCGAAAAAAATAAAAAAGAAAGAAAGAAAATGAAAACAAATGTCTCTACCACTATAGACTACTTTTCATTGGCTACATATTTTTAATTTTATTTGTCAATATTTAGAATCATTAACAAGCTCATCACATGCTTTAAAACGTTCCAATGATTCTACCACTGATTAATAATCAATGATCTGCATTCTCTGTTATTTAATATCATCATTCTCGATTACTTTGCAGAAAGATAAGGCATCAACTACAAGTGATGATCAAGATCTGCAATTGCCAGCACTGCTTGGCTGTCCCTGTGTTGAAGAGAAGCTCTACTTGCAGGAAAAGTGCTTTGTTCCACAACACTTCATCACCACCTTGACAAATCATACTGATATCCAAGCAAGAGCTTCCATTCTCAAGGATCTTAATCTGTTGATCGCTCCCACAGACACTGAGAAGAAACAGCTCCAATAATCAATCTTGTTTTGTTTTCCTTAATTACTGTAATTATTAATGTTCTTCTGCTAGTTGTTGTTGTTGTCTTCATCTTTCAGTTCTTTTTTGTTCAATGTAATCCGTGAATATTTGCCTTCTCTTTGGCCTTGAATCATATTTGCATTAAAAAATAAATAGAAAAAGAAACCATTTTTTCTTGCTGTTCTCATGCCCTTCATCGTCTGGCAAGTCACTTTTCTGTCTCACATTCAACTTTTCTATCAGGTTCTCATGAACAATCCATTCAGATTATTATGGTAAACCACAAGCTTCAAAAACAATTTTTATCAAGGTTCAATCACATTTGCCATTTTATCATTGAGAAAAAAAAGGGGAAGAAGCAAAAAAAAAAAATGAAAAAAAATGTCGTACTCAAGATGGTTGACTCTGGTGGATACAGCTCCTTCCCTCACAGATACATTTATGCATGCTGCTCATGAGAATCTGACGTTTCAACTGGTGTGTCAGAATGTGCTCCCCATTCAGTCCAAGATCCATCATAGACTGCAACATCAGTCTTTCCAAGACGATGCAGACCCTGAAAAGGAGGTGGGAACAATCAAAACAAGGCATGAGAGGCTTAACCCTTTACCAAGGTTTTTATATGGACAAGTAAGAACTTCACAGCGCAAAGTGAAAAAATCATTTAGACCCTGTATATGAGAAAGTTCTAAAATAGACCCAATCAAATAAAGATAAGTAGACTGAACTAATTACAAAGACACATAGGCTTGTCAGTTGGCGGGCACACTATTAAGATTTATATCTAACACATTTATGCGTCTCTTAATAAATAGTTACAAGCGTTCTGTAACCCAGGTCTTCCCAAGAATCTCTAATAAATAAGCTTTGTCCTGCTCAGCTGAATACTGGAATCACGACCATTTTTAACAAGCATAATAATATGCACCTAGGTGTTCAACCTCAAGAAGCTACATGTAAAGGCTCCAATAGTCTAAACTCTAAATATATATATATTCTACCTTTCGACTTCTAATTTAAGACTTTCAAATGTGACTGTTAATGGATGGGTGTGGTCTGCATGTGTGCAGAATGCAATAGGGGTTCACACAGCTGAGTCAGGTCTCAAAATGCCCAACCCACCTACTATAGCCAGGTCCAGGTCTGAGTGATGCCACAATTTTCAGACCTGGTGTGCCAGTTCACCAAATTAGGAGAGGCAGAATCAAATATGGCACATAAGCATTGAAGCAAAATACGAAGACAAAAATGGTAACTGACCCTTTCCTCACTTCTTTGAGTAGACTGAAAGTGGAAGCATGGGTAATTGCAATAACCTTTGTAAGACAACCCTCTCAAAATAATTTATTGTTTCCCCTTCTACCCCCTTGGGAAAATAGGGTATTAGTCGACCCATCAAGAAGTAACATCAGACGATTTGCTTTACCCTTCATTTCCAAAGCAAAAAATCCCATTTGGTTCATCCAATTTAGAGAGATATAGCGAGAGTTACCAATGCGAGAATGCAGGCAGTTACCCCAGTGCCACAGGAAGCCAAAATCGGGCTTTCCAAAGAGATGCCTGCATGTGAACAGGAATGTCAGGTAACTGTAGTATAATATCAAATATCTCAACAGGTATCAGAGAAGTTTTAAGAACTATGCAGTTAATTTCAGCATAGGGATATCTGTCCCAGCAGGCTTCAGACCTTCTTCATCAAATCGCTTCTTAAGCTGATCTCGCGGTAATAATGTCTGTGAAGCATCCAGCACCTGCAGATAAAGACAAACGTCACTGATAAAATAGTCTGGCAAATATTTTCTTTATTGTATGTTTGCGTTTGGGTCTATGTAATTAACAAGAATTTCATAAAAGTGAGTACCCCAATATTAACTTCAATAAAATTTATTATGTCCAGCTCTGATGGTTTCAGTCTCCTCTATCCTGGAGGATGTGGAATCAAACTAATACTCTTTTACAGCCCTCAAAATCAGAGCTAATACAATTTACGATTTGCCATCTCATTATTAATTGAGGTACACTGAAATTCCCTTCTATTTTAAGAAAGTTTTTTTTTTTGCCCCAAAGTTTGTTGTGCTACACATTTCGTCATAGTGCACCACTTGTACTCTATGACCATTTAGAGCATTTCCTCCAAATCATGCTCCTCAATAGTATTAGTTCATTTGGCTTCTCTGGAAAACAACTCGGTTATTCTTGCAATGTAAACATTTTTTCCACCATGTCAAACTTATCTTTCTCGATTTCACTGCTAGGATTAAACCTGACCTCATTTATTTTTTTAATCTATAGAATGCAGGAAAGCTGGTTACTTTGAAACAGAAAGAAAATTCAGCAGACCAAATTTAAGAAGCCAAAACCACATGAGAAACAATACCTAATGGCATAACCTGGTAGTAGCTATCAAAGACACTGCTATGACTAGAAAGGTTAGTATGTTTTTCTGGGTTATAATGACATTACTGACATGGCCAAATGCTGTACCTGGATAAAAGGAATGCACTTGCTGCCAGGTACATGACCACCTCTGATTCCCTTTCGGGGCTCTGGTACAACTCCATCAAACCTGCCGGAAGATAAAATCTCTATAAAGTTCAAAAGAGGCACACCAGAAATTGAAATTCTGAATTATTGAACTACTTTACAGAAAATAAGAAATTGTTCAAAGGGAGGATATCAGGATTCTCCAAAATCAAAATGAATAAAAAGAAAAATAATGACTGAATTGAAGCATAATCAATGAAAGCCTCTAAATCTCCAATATATTCCTTATTTCTTCGGCCAATGCCAAAATCCAGCAATTGATCATAAGAATGCCCTCTCACCAATTAAAAACAAAAAAAGAAGAAAAATAGCAAGGGGCATTGTGACATGCTACTAAGAACAGCAGGAGTCAGCCGTTTAGGGTGCTGGAAGCACATAATAGAGGGTAAGAACTTTGTATGACCATCTAAATTGGCTAACATTAGTTTCCAGCTTAAAACATCTATCAATTGATAATTCTCGCTTCACAAAACTTTAAAGAGTATAAGTATCGTCAGCTATCCTACATATTAGCCATAGAAAGAGTTGACTGACCTATCAAATTCCTCCTTGATAAGTAAGTTGGAAAGGAAGAGAAACAATATAAGAACTTAAAAATACATCCAACTAAAATGTAGCTTTTTACTTCTCATTTTAAGCCTACAAAGAATCACCTAACCATCATTGTCATTCAATTAAAGTGAAGTGATTACTAATTTTAGAATAAATTTAATTACCAGTAATATATAATTACTTTGATTGAGCTTCTAATTGGCAAGTGTTAAATTTTCAGTTTATTTTTAAACTCATTTCCTTACGGCACTAAAGACCAGTAAGAAAACAAGAATGAAATTCATGAATATGTAGCCTATACAGCCTTTCATAAAATTATTGTCTCTAAAGATTAAACAAATTTTATACATAATAGGGAACAATTGATATTGATAAAGTTAGAAGACAATACGGGGAAAAAAAAAGACTATGAAATTACATGTTTGCAGCCAACCACTCACGTGCCAAACCTCAATATACACAAAACAGGACGGTAAATGCCCACAACAGTACAGAGAACTCATGTGAAATATACGAGCAGCAAAGGGGATGTAATATACCTGGGCTTTGATCTGGCATCTATCTGTTGGTGACTTTTTTCCTCAATATTTTTCTTTACCTAAAACATGAAGAAAATACAAAATAACCAAGGATGCAATGTATTAATAGAAGCCCTTGTTAAATTCAAATACCAAACATTTCAAGAGACTACCCAAAAGATATCAGGAACACCATACTCAAAGTTGGTTTTTCATGTACTAATTTCCATATAGAACTTTCAAGTAGATTCAACATTCATTTGTATATTCCAAATTTTCAAATCCGTATTTATTATTATTCTAGACAACTTACTACGTGGTAGGCTTTTATTATTATTAACATCACATGCATACATTGTGCCAAGTCATGCATACTTGCGAATTCTGGTTATGATTCACCTACTACTTTGAGCAATCAAGACAAGCATTATTCACATTTGAAAGGTGCTAATTATGATGCATCCCACCTGCTCGAGTGTCCAAACAAGATGCGGCTGAAATTTAGTCTTAAATGTGATAGGTCCAACCTGAAAGAAGAAATGCACAAGGGAGGAGGATTCATTAAAAGATTGTGTATGTCAAATCCATCACGCAACCTAAGGAATCTCATGTCAGAGCTACAGAACAATAAATATTTTTACATCAGACAAGAATTTTTTTTTTAACATGCCAAGCAGAAGTATAAGCTTACCAGTTGTATCAAAAGACGAGGATATACATCATAAAGAAGATCTTTCTTAAGCATAAGTTCCATTGTATCTTCTAATTAGCAACAAACGATAGAAAGAATCTATCATATAAATTTGACACAAACTTTCAAATTCTTGCAATAGGGTATCATTAATTCAACATTTGCTTTGTGGAATGCTTGGATATTACACGATAATGTTAAAATAATCTGCAATGTCAACTAGAGCTTGCATCAACTATAGTTCGTGTTAAAAGAAAGAAGGATAATCTTTATAAATTTCTTTTGACATTTTTGTCACATGCACATATTAGACTGACATAAGAGTTTAACTAAAACAATTAAACAATTAGTGGTTAGAACATAACTACAGGAAAATCCCACATATATCATTGACATATGCTCTAACTTTTGATTAACTAATATTAAATCTTATTTGAAGAAGCATAATGACCATACAGCTCAATCTTAACAAACCAACTCCTTGGTTCAAGGAAAATTTAACATCAACAATCAACACCAATGCTTTCTTTCTTTTTTTTCCCTATAAAATTGGTGTGTCACTATGTGACTTAAAATTCTTGCTCGAAGACATGAGGAGAGAGTGGAAGTTATAAATCATTTTCATAAAGACAAGTAATTCTTATTCCTTACTTCACCCCCTCTCTTTATGGAGAAAGCACGCAGGCATGCAGTTGGAGATATGATATAATCCAAAAGAGAACAATGAAAATAGCTCAAATCAATTTCATCACCAGCTAGACAAATCAGGACAGAAAAAGAGATAGCTCTAACCAACATCAGATGGTAATTCAGTACATTTTTTTCTTTGCACCAATTCAGTACAATTAAGATGTGCATTTAATACTTTCTATCTCATTCAAGAAAAAAAATGTAAATTAATTGCAAAAAGTTCACCATCTACCATCTGTTACATGTATATCCCTGATCATCATTCTATTCATTAGCAAGAGTTTCTTAAAAAAATTGCAAGTTAATAGAATAATCTCCTTCCTAATGTATGCACATAAGCAGGTGGTCAACACCTCAAGTATTTGGACAGATTGCAAACTTACTGCTTGTCCCTCATATACTTTCTCTATGGCCTCACTTGCAGCACTAGCCTTTAAGATAGCATCACCAGAAGCACTTGATTCAACATCATATCCTGATGCACGCCATCTTGGAAGGCCACCATCTAATACCCAAATTCTGTCATGCCCAAATACTCGGAACATCCTTTTAGCCAGTAGACAGTGAAGACAGGTATTAGTAAGAGGCAGAAATCCAAGATTCCATATTCAAGTTACGGATTACTATGCTATTTCACAATAATATGGCTTACCACCACACACGAGCTGCACTAAATAATCCTTTTCCATCATAAACAACCAGCCCATCTTTGTTCTCTATGCCAAGAGCAGAAACAGCAGCAGCAAAGGCTTCTTCTGATGGCAACATGTGTGGCAACTGGTACAAGTCATATTTATATATTAGATATACTAGATAAACAAATAGCATTAAAATACAGGGGAATTCAAAACATTATTATTAAGCATGAAATCATTTCTTAAGAAGAAAAATTTTCAAAATAATCACATCTATAAAGAATAACAAATAACTAGAATGTTTAAAAAAAATCCAAATCAACCTATAGTGTTTGATAGAGCTCATTGACGTCATATGATCCATATTGCCGACCCCACATAGTGGAATAAGGCTAATGTTGTTGTTATTATTTAAAAAAATCCAAATCAACCTATAGAATAAACATTTATTTATGAAATAGCCAACATATAATTGCAGAAAGCTTTCAGTTATTGCTGCTTGACATTATAAATGCATTGAGAAAATGTAAGATAACAATATTTTTTCACATGAGGGAAAACATTATAGGATCCAAATAGTAAACTATAAATGATAAAACAAAAAAAAAAATAAAAAATTATTAGCTACTGCTGCATGTAAAAAATCCCCTATGTTGGAAATCACATGGTTAATAGCATTTATGGGCAATTGATCACTTGATTATTAGCTGGCTTTTATTATGTTTTCTGGTCAGCTTTCTTATCTTTTTATTTTCAGTTTACTCCTGTGATTTATTTTAAATATCTGTAGCCGGTTGATATCCCATGATCCTTAATTTCTTAGGCATTTAGTTAGCAAATTCTTCATAGGAATCACATGAGATTGTAGGTGTTAATGGGCTGAAGTCAAATGGTTTTATTTCCCTAATTCCTTCCAGTACTGAGTCTTTATTTTGCATTCATATTCCTATCATTTCCTTTTCTGGTTAAGGTTGATCGGCTGCTTTTCTAGAGGCCCACCTCCTCCTATATGCAGCAAGTATTGAAATAAGTAAGAATTTGCAGAGTTATTAATTTCTGGAAATTTCCACACTAAAATTGCAAAGATATCGTTGTGCACAGCATGATCAACAAAGATTTCATTTTTATAAAGAACAGTAAATAAAAATTTTAACATAAAGGTATATACAACTTCTAGGATGTCTTTTAAAAAAGACCTAATAATAACATGAAGAGAGACCACTAACATTTGTATTCCGATCTGCTATGCCATCTACATCAAAGAAAAGGGCCCCAGGAATGTGAGCAACCTGTTGCAAATGGTTTTAAACAAAATATTCTAACAGCTAAATGATAAATAGATGAGAATTACAAGACAAAAAATAAGCACAAACAGGAGTATATCCCTTCCATACCATGTTTCATGATTTGATCAGAATTTTTAACAAAAAAGAATGGGATTAATAAGAAAATCATGCTCAGACCTGATATTCTTGAATTGGGTTCCTCTGCTCATCTGGCATGTACCAGGAGGCATCCAGCACCTGAATAAACTAGACAGACTCAGGTATTTACATGGATGATGTAAAGTAATGTGAAATATAAAGACAGTACAAAGATTAAAATTCAGATCATGTATGTATGTCAAGTAGAGTTAAAGAATTTAGAAACAAAGCATATTTAGTTTATGATGCTGATTACAGGTTGGTCATACGGCAGCCAGAAGGATTCAAAAATACCCTAAACAGGAGATTGAAAATCACCCAATTACAAGTTGGGCATCAAAAGAAATAAAAAAGTTTGCTTTCCAATAACAAGTTGACACAGCATAAGCGAAAAAAGGACAGAAAATTCTCAGGCTCAAAGCTTGAGAGGAAATTCCACATTTCTATTGATCAAAAGTCTGTCTCACAGACACATTACGAGAGTATTTATATGAAACCCATAGGAAATCCTGAATAATCTCCATGAATAAAATAAAATAGGAAAATCTTTAAAAATAAAAATTCACTGAAAATAGAAAACTCTTTGAAATAAATAATTGCATTATATCAGATGTTAAGCCACTCATTTGGACTTCCAGTTGGGCTTTTGCTAGGGTTTCTGATGTCAACCCAATCCATATACATGTCTGCTACACATCTTGCATCAACCTTCTCACAAAGTTTTAAAAGATATCATTCATCTACATGTACTCATCAGATAATGTGATTCTCAAACTTGGTGTTTGGTTATTGAGAATTTGGGTGGCTGAAAGCAACTGTAAACGTTTCTCAAGAGCATAACATCTTTAATTCCTAAACTTGTTTTAGGTAGATAAAATTGGTTATCAAAACAAAACAGTGTTTTAGTTAAAGCATATTAAAAAATGGCAGATAAAAAGCTATCAAATAGTTAATAATATCCAGAGAAAAATTTTATTTCCCTAATATGATGAAATCGATAAATCTAGCTTGTTTTAGGACATTTGCCCAGCACTAGACTTCTAGACTAAAAGAAACTGCAATTAGCATTAAATAAATTATTTACAACACCTGTTGTATACATTGCTCACATAAGGGCAATTCAAATTAGCAGTAAATGCAAGTACCTTCATATCAGGCTTCTTCAGATTATCATAGAGCCAATCCACAGAAACAACAGGATCATCTGTAGATACAGACACTGTTGAATAAGAAGCTCGTGTCCCAATAGAGGAAGAAGCCATGACAAAAGGAGCCCAACCAGCTGTTCTTGTTTTCTGAGAAGCATAGACTGGGACAGCTTGTGAATAAAACGAACTCTTCTGCAGGTAGAAGATATTTATATGCAAAATGAAAAACTGAGATTAAAGGACAGCTATAGCACATAAGACAACACAAAGAAATTAATGTGTTTTAATCACCAGCATAATTTGTCAGAAAAATGGGTTAACAAATTGAAAAGTTAATACTGCTTAAAGGTAGAGTTCCTACATGGTTGATTGCATGAAATGCTACTCTTTAATAGCTTCATTTTGAAATTTTGTTCATAAAAATATCGTAAGAACCACTGTTGGAACCTCATTGAAGCCAAACTACAATTTAGACCAACATTCGTACATAGAAACAGCGATATATCCCCACGCCATATTCAATTGCTAACTAATGTGAGAACCAGCAAAAGAAAACATTTTGCACGCTGATCAAAACTTCTAGTTTGTCTCACCATACATCAGAAAACGACATTATAAATTTCACCATCACTAATTTGTATCGCCAGATATATATTTATAATCCCAATGCCATATTTAATTACTATCTTATGTAAGAACCAGCAAAAGAAAACATTTTGCATGCTGATCGTTGAATTGACATCATCAATTTCACAATCACGAAAACAAGAGGTCAAATTAAGTCCGCCGGATGTTGTTTCGATTCAGAAAGTTCTATCAACAATATATTTGTAAAGGGAGGGGCATGCAAAGCGCCCATAACCAGTCGTTATAAACTTGCTAATGGCAGTTCGATTGTTGCTCATATCATACTTGGAGACCTTAAACAAAGAAAACAAGGCTCGCAGCTCATCAAACCAAGAAACAGAAACCAACGAAAACTATACAGAACACCAAATTCACAGAATTAAACACGTAAAGACAAATTAGCACAAGAGCAAAGTTCCATTTTTCACAGACACAATCAAGTCGAAGAACAGAAAAACATACACAGAATCCATAGAGAAATTGAAGAATACAAGGAAACCCAGATTAGATTTCATGAAACTGATGGGACTAACATTTAAGAAAGAAGTGAGAATTTGGGGCCTCGAAGAGTGAATGAGGCGAGGACCCAACAACATCCTTTTGAGAAGAGAGGATGCCATATCCGTCAGCGATCATAAAAGAAGGAGTGGCCAGAGATAGCTGGAAGAGTGGAGTGGGGTGTCAACGAATGAAAGCAGCCAAAGGTCGAGACTTGAGTGTGACAGAGATGCTCCTCTTGGAGGGGAATCGTCTCCTGAAGCGGAGAAGCATCAATTGATGAGCTCACCAGCGCACCAATAGCCAGCGAGGCTTACGTTCTGATTCAATTTAGGAGTTTATGAAAAACAAAATCAATTCATTAAATTAGAAAAAAATTAAATTTGATTTCTACAGTCACATTTATTTACATGAATTAAATTCTATAGATAGAGTTAATTGTATAAGATTATGATTCATGGCTTATCTTTTATAGGTATAAAATGATAAATAGATTTAGAGAAAATTTGGAGCGCCATAGAAATTATGTAATGCCACATTATCAAGAGTCTTTATTAGGGGGAGAGTCTTTATTAGGAAAAAGTGATGTGTTAACATGTTTCTCTTCGATATTAATTTGCTGGATGTCAGTAATTGACATTTACTCATGTTATTTATGTAAGTTATCTTTGATAAAGATTCTATAATCTTAAATATAAGTTATTTTATAAAAATTTGTGAAATTTAATTACTTTATTCTAAAAATATCCTTCTTAAAAATTATTTTTTGAGTATTAATTATTTTAGAAAGTTTAAATATATGGTATTAATTAAAGATAAGAATGGAAATCAAAGTAAATGTTAGGCAATTTTATTAATACAACTAATATTTCTTAGTTTTTATGAGGTAGTTGAAAATTACTTATATTAAGAATCGGAGAAAATATAATTTTCTATCAATTATTGTGATTCAATTTGGGACATGTTTAGTTGCATTTTTTTTATATATGTAATTATTGTAATTAATTAAATATATTAATTTTTGAAGTATTATCTCCATTTCAATCTATATATGAAACATTTTCAAATAAATTTTATTTTAAAATGTAAGATACAAATAACTTCTATATGATAAATTAATATATTTTTTCTTTCACATTTAATTAAGGTAAACTTATTATTATCAGGTATGAGTTAAAAAGAGAGTTAAATGAGAACATTAAATAAAAGTATTTATGGAAAAAAAATTCTCTTTGTAACATATTTAAAATGTTTGACTATTTTCTTAGTTTTAATGATTTAATTATTTATTTTTTACATTTTGGAATGGAGGGAGTATATTTTAAATGACAATAATATTGGTTACCATTATAATTTATTGTGATATCTTTTCATATGCATTAAAAATTATTAATATCTCTTATATATTAGCTATAGTCTTGAAAAGAAATTTTAAGTTTGGCATGACATGTAATGTGTCTACTTATATAATTAAATGAAAGTAGAAAAATAGTGTTTATTGCTAATAATTTAATTCCATTTGTCGCTAATAAATTGCTCTATTTTGAAAAAAAGCATTAATAGTGGAAGATTATATTTGGAATAATATTTGTATTTATTATTGTACATGATTTGTTATTATGAATAATGAGATAGGGTTTTGATGATTTTTTTAAATTGATTAATGTTTATTATTATTTTCCTTTTGATTTGTTTTGAGTTTCAATATTTTTTTAGTTTGTAATTAAATTGATTCCTTTTAATTTGTCCATTTTAAAATTTGAAATATGTATATTAAAATTTTATTTTGAAATACACATGGTTAAATCATTTATGCCCAAATACAAAATTAATGTTGATAACAAATTTCAATCTTTGGTTTCAAATTAGCATTAAATGTTTTAATTATCTTTTAATTCCCTATCAATTATTCATTTTTATTGTTAGCCATTTAATCATGATTGTGATGTGGTTACACAAAGATGACTAATGGGATTATTTGGCATTATTTCTCAATCAATTGTGTTAATGTAATTACTTAAATAAAAAATTATTTACACTATATATACCCTCTCATATTATGTGATTAACAAGAGATAAGGTCGTGAATTGGTTATGCTAAAATTGACATCTTATTAATAATGTAGTTATCAGTGGTGCAATACAATGATGATATTTAAGAGCTTTGATTTCTTCATGACTAAGTCATATATTGTGTGGATGTGAGTATTTAAAAATATCATTCTTATCACCATCATATTTTCTTTCCTACTTTTACAAATTATTATATGGATTTATTCACTTTTCAGAGATTCTCATAAAGTTCAAGACATGATCCTTCAATATTCTAAGTGCTACAAAAAGGCCAATAATGTTCTTAGTAAATTTTCCTCATGGGTATCTTCCTCTGTTCTCATCACCAATATAATATCCTTTACAAAAGGATCAATCTCTTTTCAGATAATGTTTAACTAAAAATCTTAATGCTTACAGAACTCAAACTTGGAGAATCATGTTTGTAATCCCCTATTGGAAGCTTTTTGCTAATAAATCCCACTCATCGAAGGAAATTATGCAAGCTATCAAGACTAACTATATCATCAAGGCTAAAGATGTTTTGTTATTCATTCCTTTTTTGAATTCTATTGTACTCTGATATAGTTTTTATTCATTGAATGAGTGATTCCCTCATTTCTTAAAAAAAAAATCTTTTGTTATTGACTTTTAACAAGACTACGAATTTGAGACAAGTGTTTGATGATGTAGGATAGAAAACATCAACTACATAATGGTCATGATGTGGCATGTACGTGGGACTTTCATTTTAGCTGGCTAGCTTGCAAGAAAACAAGGGTGAATGGGTTTATTGTTCCTCACTTGTAACCATTGTTTATCACTGGATGTAAGGAAAAATTAACTAATGGGCGGAACCACCAAGAATTAATCTTCTCATTATTACAAAATTTTAATATTTTTTAATTGTATATAGTTGTTTAACGAGATAAATTACTTTGATCTAATTCCTATATATAATTTTAAATTATTATTTATTGCTTCTATTGTCTTTTGATTCATTATCAGTTATAATTAATGCATTTAAAATTTTCAATTTTCATTATTTGATTTCATATACTAGTGATTCAAATTTCAAATCTATGGTATATAAAGCAATTAATTTCAATTGAATTAATCAATTAATACCATATTATAATCATTAATTTTGAATAAATGATTATTGTTTGTCAATTACTAATAAAATTAATGACTTTCTTTTTTCATAGAAATTTTCAAAGTACGAAAAATCAGACCGGACCGGCCGGTAAACCGAACGCTGGTATAGTCCGAAATATGGCTAGAATCAGGCTATTTAGGAACTAGTCAAACTTGGTTAAGAACTGAGTTAGGCCGGCGATTCATGGTTGAACTGGTTGGAGATTAAGCCACCTGCGACCTTTAGGATTGCCAATTGCCACTCCACCAATGAGCCACTTGTTTCCTTTGATATATATATATATATATATATGCAATATTTTATATATGTTAGTTAATCTTAACAAGCTAAAATAAAACCAAAACTAATATCAACAAATGATCTCTTATTCTTCTTTATATATATATTTTATTACATAATAATATAAATTTTGACTTTTTTCATTTTATTTTTTTTTCAGATTTTTGTTAATTTAAAAGGAAAGTATAAGATTTGTAAACTTATAATGTTTATGATAAATGTTGGTTAATTATTATACCAAATTATTATTTTTTTAATCCTAGTTTGAGTATTAATTCTAGTATTATGAGTGAATATCTTTTATATTTTTCATCCATATTATTTAAAATATATTAATTTATTCATAATCGGCCCAATCAGGATTCGACTCCAGTCCGATCATTGATTCATAAGCATTCCATTATTATATAAATTAGACTACAGTAGACATTTACTTCTTCTTATCTATATTATAAAGATTCTTCTATAATCCTTATTTGATCCAAAATATAATGATTTATGTAATTTTTAGTAAGTTTTCCTTTTTTACTCCTATTGGTTACCATCTCATAAGTTGGAAAAAATAGAAAGAGAGAAAGAGACGACGAATTTTCAGAACACAATTTATTAGTAATTAATAAAAGTAAAATTGGGATTTTGGATTTTTTTTAAATTTTAAGATGTGCAACTAACGTTTTTTAATAAGTATGAAACAGTTAGAAACCCCTTATAATATGAACCGGAGCGAGTAATTAGTTTCTCAAATTGAATAATTAGATATCATTATTATAAATTTGCCAACTATATATCAAATTGATATCTATTTAATAAAACTTGGGATTCTATTTAATGGAGTTAGTTAAAGTTATTTGTCTTATCTAAATATTTATTAATTGTTTGTGATTAAATTTATATCATGAAATTATTCTTAAAATTCTTTATTGAAATTGTAGATAAAAAATAATATGTTTGATTTGTTCAAGTTTCTAACCTAAATGACTCATGCTGCTAGAGCCTAAAGTTCTAACACTTGAAATGATAATCTAATGGTTCTTAGATGCAGATGTAGTCATAAAATCAATTTAAAAAGCAATTTTTAATTCCATTTGTGTTCTAGATTTTAATTCTTTCGAGACAATAGATACTCTTGATCAAAATACAAGTCATCATAGAGATGAGAAGAATGACTGGATCTTGGAAATAAAGTAGATGAGGGAAAGATAATGGTAAACAAAGATCCAGCTTGCATTTCGAGGGATATCAGGTTGTAAATTAAGTTTATAAAATTATATTTTACCAATTTCAAAATGTTGACATTTTACAAATGAAAAAAAAAAGTATGTAACATAATGACATCAATTATAATATGGTGAAACTTTCAAAAGTATAAGGAACTAATTTCAAATTGAAGGATTAATAAAAAATGATTATCATCTTAAGTTATTAAGAATCACAACTATTGGGTGTAAAATATTGAAAACTATTTAATTAATTCAAGTTCAAAATTTATTTAATTGGTTCAAAATTGATAAAAAAATTTAAATACTTTTGTTAATTATGAAATTTGCTTGCATAATATCCAAACTAAAAAAAATAAACTTTTATTTGGATTATATTGTAAAAATTTATTTAATCAATTATATTATATTGAAGTGGATATATTTTACTCAAATAAAAAAAATGAATTTTCAGTTGCAGTAAGCTTATATTGAAAATCATTTTATTTTACTTTTGTGTAATTTTGAATCGAAATTTGAATCACATTCAATAATCGAATTAAATAATTTAAGGATTTTATTTGAATATTGAGCATTACAAATTCTTTGTAGCATATAAATGAATTAATATATAATATATTTATTGTAATGGGTTGAATGGATCAACCCATTACAAATTAAGAGTTAAATGACTCAACACAATATGAATTATGAGTTGAATAAGTGAGGGTAACAAATGAAGATTCAATATGCAATATGAGATAGTATATTTTTTATTATTTAGCTAAGTTGTTAGTTTATATGTTGTTTTTATATGAAAAGATATTGTTATTGAAAGTAAGTTTTACTTTAAATGTCTTAATTAACACTTAAGGAATATTTTCAAATTATATAAGTCAACTTTTATATATCTCTCTTTTGAAGGGAAGGTAATTTTGGAAAAAATTCCTTACAATTGCTATATATTATACTCTAGGAGCATGAGAAAATATAATTTTCATGACAATTAAACTCATTAGATATATAGAAGCATTACAAGCTCTTGACTTTCACCTAAAAAGGAAAAAAAAAAAAGAGCTACTACCATCCAATTAAATAGAAAATGATAGATAAATGCAAGAGTTTAGTAATTAATTAATTGCTTGAGGTGATAAAAGAATAATGTCTAGCAATGAAAGAATTTAAATCCATGTATTCCTATGCATATAAGATTTTGACATACTAAAAAGATGATGTTTATCTATCTATATATATATATATTATGATATTTTATAATATTTTCACATTTATAAACATAATAGACTAACTTATTTCTTATGTATATCAATAATATCATTAATAATGTTTCACATCAAATATATTTTGTAAAATGTATCTCTGAAGTATTTCATGCATCCAATTAGTGCATTGCAAGTTTTAATAGAGAGGATGAAAACACATTGAAGTGTAATTAATCCACATATTTTAATCATATAAATTTAAAATGTCAAAATAATATATGATTCGCTATATAATAAAAATTGAAGTTGTATCCAAAACATTTAACAACAAATATTAAAATAAAATTTTCAAAATTGTAAGAATATAATTATAAATTATAAAAATTCAAATAATAAAATCATAAAACGAAAAAAGAACATCTAATGTAATCAAAGAACATTTTCGTTTTGGAATTTGACCTGTTTGAAATTCTTTTTGATTAAATTCTCATTTTAATACTCCTAAATTCAAAGATGATCGATCAGCTTATTCAAAAGATTTTTTTTTAATCATTTATGTAGTTGCGAATATAATCTTTTCAATCTTATTTAGTAAAATCAAAATTTCAAACATTTGAATTAGACAATTTTTTTTTCATTGTTTGGAACATAACTTTGAGGACCAAAGTAGATTTGCTGGAATCTATTTATTTATGTTCCCTTTCAATCAACTTTTTATAAAAGCGGGATCAAGATTTTTAACTTTTTTTAACCGTAAAAGCATTTTTTTGTTAAAAAAAGAAAAGCACCAATAACAAAGAGAAAGAAAACAACAGAAAACTTACTTCAAGTGAAATGCAGAGTCAGTAAATTTCGCTATTGTTGTATAAACTGAAAAGATTCAAATAAGTTGACTTTAATTGATAAATTATACGTTCTTACATTTTATTTTTATTGTCAAATGCATTGACAAAATTATTATTTTGCTTTCTAACTAAAAGCAAAACATATCAAGATATCAAGCGTGACTCTATTCAGAGGTAAGAGGGAAATACTTAATCTTGAATTTAAACTCCTGCTCTATGATATTAAACAAAAAAATTGAGGCTTAGAGACAGAGAAGTAGAAGAAGACGATAATCAATGTAAAGGATCAGTTTTTCTATTGAACACAAACAAATGCTAGTACAACCTTCTCTATTGTATCAGGAACTTTATGCTGGCTCTTTAGTATCCATGCCATCATGGCTTCCAACATAGAATAGTTCAGCCAAATTGCTCATTCTTTAGTCTTTTTCATAATCTTGTGTCCATGTCCTCTTCAGTTCATGCCTGCTAAAGAAATGAACTGAGACTAAGGGTCCGTTTGGTTCGCAGTTTTGTAAAATGAAGTTGAGAAAAATGAAATTTATAAAAATGAAATTTTGATAAAAGTAAGTTTATAAAAATGAAATATGTTTGAATATTATTTTTGAAAAAGTATGTTTGGTACAAGGGTATATGTTTGGATGATAAAAAGTAAAAGTACTTTTAGATGTATAATTATCAAAAAGGACATACGTTTTATAAAATGAAGTTACTCCCTCTGATTCTAATATAAGACTCTTTTAATTGAATTACGCGAAATAAAAATGAAAATTAAAACTAATTAAGTACCTCGATTTGTCCTAAAACCAAAAAATTTTTGTATAACTACTTATTTAATTTCCCTCGCTTTCTCTTTGAATCTATTAAATAGAGGAATTTTTTAAAAATTGTATAATAAAAAAAAACATCGTACATTATAAAGGGTCTGATATTTAGAATTAGGACAAAAAGTCCTATATATAGGACCGAGGAGTATGATATAACTAATTTAATGATGTATGATTTATAATAATAATATAGTTAATTTCAATTATCAGAAATAAATATAAGTGACAAATAATAATTTCTAAAATAACTAAACGGTGTAATATAATAAATATACTACCTTCATTGCAAATTGTCTATCCACAATAATATTCATAATTTAGTCAAACATATTTAAACAGTCGGCGTGACTAGTTCTGTTGCAAGTATTGTACTATTTGACCTCTGAGTGAGTCACGAATGCTATCCATCGTTGTTGAAGAGGCTATAGTTGAAAGTGTGCTTGGACCCTCACCTGCATGATTGTGATCATCGTTATCAATACTTATGTTGCCATCTTCATAAAGCAAGAAATCAGAATCAGTAATAGATTTCTTTCTAATGAAGTTATGTATAGCCATTGTTGCACAAACAATCTGGACTTGTGTATCAAAATGATAGTTTGGCATTTTGCCTAAAATCGCGAATCGATTCTTCCAAACTCCAAAGGTCCTTTCTATTGTGCATCTTAAACTTGAATGATGATAATTGAACACTTCATTAGGGTTTACAAAACGAGATGAACGTCGAAAATCTGGAAGGTGATAACGTTCACGTCTATATGGACCAAGATATCTAGTTGGCGTTGGATAGCCAGAATCTACCAAATAATATTTACCTAATGAACAATAGAAAAAAATGTCAATAAATTTGTGATGTCAACGAACAAGAAGCAATAAGACTAAAATATACAGGGGTAGAAAAAACCAACCTGGAGGTGGATGTAGGAAATTTAGGCTGGGAGATGTTAGAGCGTGAGTGAATATACGAGCATCATATGCAGTCCCCTCCCATCCGGCCAAGACAAAAATAAAACACATGTCCTAATCACACACAGCCATCACATTTTGTGTTGCAATTCCTTTTCTTCCAATAAATTTGATTTGGTCCCGGGAAGGCACCACACACGGGATATGAGTACCATCAATAGCTCTTATGGCATCAATGAAAAATGGGTAACGATTTTGAATTTTTCTATGAACCTCACGAAACGTAGGATCTCGTGGCTTTATGTATTCTAGTGACAAACGAATGCACGCTTTCAACACTTTGTGAAAATTTCTACTCACTGTTTCCCCCGAATGTTGAAACCTTTCTTGAATGACCCTATTTCCTACTCCATGTCCAACAGTACATAAGAACATTGCAACCATTTCTTCAATGGTCATACATGTGGTCTCTCTTAACCCATAATTTCGCAATTCTAAGCAAAATTGATGAAATACTACATTTTCCATTATGAACATCTCATAACATCGAGCTGGATGACCATGCAAAACGTCTTGGACCCAGGAATGGCCTGTTTGTTCATTAGTTCTACACGGCTCTTTACACAAATACATTACCGTATACTGGCCAATTAATGCAGCCACTTGTTCATCCTCTGTTAAATCATCATGTAAAATAGCTGGTTGGCGTGCATCATCCATGCTACAAACCTGTAAGTTTAAATATAATCATCATATTAATGATATCCTTCCATAAAAAAGAGTCATATTTTATGATAATAGTCAGTAAATGGCAGTCATAACATAAAGGTCATTATAGAAATTTTGTGGTAACTATATAACTACAACAAGCAGTACATGATAATATAATACAATAGTCACACCACAAATGTTATCCATAGAAACCTCCAAGCTACATAACTACACTAACCAGTACACGAGTCATCTACACCAATCACAACACAAAAGTTATCCATACAAACCTCTAAAGTACATAACTACAACAACCAGTACATGAGTCATCAACAGCAGTCACACCATAAAAGCAACCATAGAAACATCCAAGCTACATAACTACAACATCTAGTACATGATAGTCATCTATATGAGTCACAACACAAAAGCAACCATAATAGCCTATGTCTCATAAACTTTTTATCTTAGCCAACAAAGCAATGCTTCCTCATCATCTTTCATTGCAACATATGTTTCTCTGGCTCTATCAGATGATGACATCAGCTCAACACATCGAGGAAGCCAATTTTTATCATTTCTAATAGCTAGGATTCTTTTAATTTCAGCTACTACTTCTGCAATTGATGTGCCAGGTGGTGCCAGAATATTTGTACGCTTCTCAGACGCACTTGCAATCCTACTAACTGCAGAAGCTATCTCCTGTGTGGGTGCATCTTTCCTCTTCTGCTGACCACGATAACATCCTTCCCTCTTCCTCTTGCCTAAGTTTTGATCAGTGCTGCGAGAACTAGTTAAATTTATGTTTTGCATATCTGAATTAAGTCCCCCACTTTCTCCTGCGCCCCCTCCACCAAGGATTTCATCACTATCACCTGATCCTTCCTCAAGATCAATACCATCCACGGTAGGACGGTAGACATCATCCTCGTCTTCCATGGCAGTTGGTATAATACCAGAATTAGGTGACCATGCATGTATGCCAGAAGCTGCGGAATCCTTGAACAATGCGGTCAACTCCTTGGAAAAAGGAAGGCCACTATACCTGTATCTCTTATATAGTGGATTTTCCTGCATGCATGTAAGTAATGAAGTTAAATTAATATCCATCCGAAAAAAAAATTATATATATATATATAGAAAATGTCATTACACGATTATTTCATACCATTTCTTTCTTCACTCACCAATCATCTGGAGCCGTAAAAGTATTGTACTTTGGACTCCATCCTAAACCTGTTTCATTAGCAAATAACTTGTACCATGCAGACCATTCTTTTTTAAGGTTATCCCATTTGTTTCTAAATTGCATCTTGGTCAAATTTCTACCTGTGTTTTCATTGAAAGCGGCCATAACAGCTTTCCAGCCATTCTTTGACAGGTTTTCTCCAATGCGTTCATTCTTACCAAATTGTTGTAAGCATAATTTGATGAATAACTCAGTTGCAGTGTGATCCCATGTAATCTTTTTCTTTTCCCCAATGCTCATCGTTATAAATATCACCTTATTACCAAAATAATGTATGCACTAAGTTCACATGTGGGGTTATTCGCTATCATTGCAACTAGGATTAAAAAACAAAGATAACCAATCTGCATTGTTTCACTTAGGAGCAATGAACCAACTCACAAAGAACAGAGAAAGTAAATGATAACAAGACTAGATTCATGTATATGCAGTAGCACCCTGACTAGTGATGACCTCAATTTTGGAGTCTAACCAGGTCTCAATACATGCCCACTTACCATAATCTCCATGATGTTTTTGAATTCTACACTAACATGGCAGAATAGAAAAAATTAATAAACTCCAAGAATAACAAGGAAAAACTTTGAGAGTTTAGCCTCTTCTAACACAAACCCAAACTCTTCCTTCATTGCTCTCACGCTTGCAACACAAAAATTAAAACTGTCCAACCACAAGTTCTCCCTCTCTCATCTCCAACCAAAAAAAATGTAGCCTTCACTAGCCTGAGTGATTATAAATTGCATATAATAATAAGAAAAAAATTATTAATGATTTGCTTCATATTACTTTCACAATGGCCTCTGCGAGAAAATGAAAAAGGAAGCCAGATTCATATTTGCAGCAACACAAGACATGAAAATGATCGGTTTTGGAGCTTTTCAAGTTAATCATGCTACCTGACCAGGGAAGGGACTCGGCAAGAGCGACTTACAGTGGGTTCACCGGTGGCACACAGTCTTCGGTGGGTTGTAGGGTTGAGCTTTCACACTGTCACGGTCACATAGCCACCGCCACTGGTCAAGCAAAGTCGTTGAAGCTCAGATCTACACAACCGAAGATGCAGAACACCGATGATGGGCCTCACAGATCTAAGAAGTCACGGATCAAGCTACACAGTCACGGATCTAACCAAATAAGATTATGGGTGCACTGGAATCAAGCTACAAGTCACGGATCAAGCTCCACAATCACGAAACCGAAGTTTCCGAACCTTTGCGTGACGTTGCCGAAGGAACAGGGGACGTCGGCTGAGAATGAGCAGCAACAACGATTAACGCCGGCAGTGAGAACGATCTGAAGCTGCCGATGAATGACCCACGAATGGCTATGGTCAGAATGAAGGACGACTCGGTGTGTAATGAACCGGTGTTCGCTCTTCTCTGTGACGGAGTACAGACGGTGGAGACAAAATAGAAAGCCTTCACGCTGGGCAAAGAGGATCAGCGTATGTTGCAACGGTCAGATTAATGTTAAATGTACCATTCTTTTATTTTATTTGTAAAATAATATAAAGCAAACGGTAGTTGTGTAAACTGAGAAGGAAGGGACACGGTGTGTTCAGGAAACGTTAGTTTATAGTTCGTTTCATTTTTTCATAAAACACGTTTCTGGCCAGCCAAACACGTTCCCTCCAAACCTGCAGTTTAAAACAATGGTTTAGTTAATTAAACAATGAACCAAACACACACTAAAAGGATAAGCAGCTTACAAGAGCTGCATTAGGCCTAGAAGATTGAAAATGAAAATGTCTTTTGGTTCAACTTTTGGTGCATCAACATTTAGTTGATGTGTGATTAATTCCAAGAGCAAATGTGGGAGAAGTTTTGCTTCTCTATACATTTTCTCAGCATATCTACGAACAATTTCTTTGTCTCTCTTTCAGCATTAAAAATGAAGATAGTTGAGGAACTGGCATACAGTACCAAATATAATTTCTTTCTCAAGGAACCCAGTGACAGATCTTTGAATACCAGCAAGATCTGTGCCTATTTTAAAATTCAAAAAGCTTTTTCTTTTATTGTTTTCCATGTAAATTAACAAGAGCTTCACCATTGATCTGGCATGACGAGTTAGGAAAGAAACCAGTGGTAGCATCACAATGTGCTACCACGATGGTCTGCCTACTGTTGAATAAAAACAACTTACCCCATTCGTGACCCAAAATTTTTTCTCCACATCAGTTTAACAACTTATATATCATCATCATCATACAGTCCAATGTATCTGAAAAAGTCAGGTGAAGATACAACAGAAAGAAGAAATAAATTCCAAAAACCAGATGGATCACAAAATAGACACTCCTGTTTCAAAGAAAATCCCATATACCCTCAACAAATACGAACAAATTTCAGATATGTGTCATGATCTAAATTCAAGCTATAAATGATGACAAAGCATATGGGAGGAACTCAGAAAGGAAATCCTATACGAATACACTTCTTTGATGATTCTGCTAATCTCTTCGCTTCTTTTGCCTTCCGATAGAACTCAAATAACTCATTGGCCACTTGCTTGTGGTGGCATTCAATGAATGCCTTTATGAACCTCTTTTCTTTCATCCTTAGAGCCCTAATCATTAAAGATTGCGTACATTTTAACTTAGAATCCATGTCTTGTATCTTCCTCATCAGGAGAACTCGCGGTTTCATCCTGGTATCCAGGTTTATCAACAAGAGATGTGGATTCGCAAGAACCAATTTCGCTTGCAAATTCATTGTGCCCAATATGAACGTCATATTCCTCTGAACCTTTTCAACTGATAGTGTTAAGACAAGAGGAGACCGCCCAATAAACTCAAATATCTCTTCGTCGGAGAAACCAAATTTGGCAAAATTTGCTATCTTCTCACGAATTGTTTCCAGACGAGAGATACCCATTATTGTTACAACATATTTATACATCTTTGAATTCTTGGAAAGCCCTGTCTTGCGTATATATTCCAGCTTCTCCTCATTAAATGAAGTCCTCGAAATAAGCGTGGGCCGAGAACAGATCATGAAAAGAAAGTCTTCTTTGTCTACACCCAGCTCTCGATATTGTTCAAGAGCAGGCCTAATGGTTTCATTAAAATCATAGATTAAGAGTGAAGGGTTTGTCAAAATGGCCCTCTTAAGCAATTCCTTTGACTCAAACAAGGAATTAAGATATGCAAGCCTCTCGTCGAAATGACGATTAACCCGACAGCTAAGAAACCTAGGCCTGCAATTAATTATCCTCACCAGGTCATGTGCCCTCAGCCCATAGCGACTTAGCAGAGAGAGCTTCGACTGAAGCAGGGCAGCGTTAGCATTGCGCAAAAATGGGCTACGTTTAAGAATTTTCGCCAAATCATCCTCATTACAACCCCAATCCCTGAAAACTTGAACAGCATCCGTTGATTGATCCGTAGTGGTTTCCTCTGCCTCTTTAACTTGGGCTGGACATATGGTCGAACAGGTGGCAGGAGTGAACACTTGAGAGGGATTTGCGGTCGAAGAAAGCCAACAACGACGGGAGACAGTTGATAGAAGACGAAGCATGAGAGCGCGTTTCCTTCAAATTCATATCACGCTAATTTCAGTATTTTCAACCAGGAATGTTGAAAATACTCCAGCAGAACGACGTCGAGCTTCCTAACTTCCAACAATTCTAATGACGGCCCATACTGAATCTACCTAAAGGATTGAAAAACGAAAAAGAAAAAAAATTATTAGTGTAAAGAAGAAGATTAAGGAAGTTGAGGAGGGAGAGAGAGCGAGCAATGGCAACAGAGATAGTTCTTAAAGATAATACAGCACTTTCACATGGCAACAAAGATAGTTCTTATTACAGATAATACAACACTTTTACGGGAGTCTAGGGTTATATCTCATTTTGACTAGAAAACGACAAAATAACGAACCGTAACTTATCTCCGGCCAAAAAAAAAAGAACCGTAACTTATCTCCTATATATATATATATATATATTATATTAATCAATATTACTTTCCTAAAATTAAAACAAGAAATTAAATTATACTCAGTAATAATATTTTCATAAAAGTCTATTTTTATGAAAATATTTTAAATTTTATTTTAATACTATTTTTTTCAAATTGAGAACTAATATATATATATATATATATGTTAAAATTTTTATTAAATTTATCATAATACTCTGTCCTTCTTATATTATAAGCTAACAAGTAGAATTTTTTTTATCTCATATTATAAAATAATATGATTTTATTTGTTAATTTTACCCCTCATCAATGTAATATCTAATATTGTAAATTGTTTTGATTAATAATGTTTAATAAGAGTAAAATAATGATTTTTCATTTTTTTAAATTTAAGAATGATATACATTTTTTTAATATATGTAGAATCCCACTTGTTACTTTATAATTTGATATGGAAGGAGTAGTTATATAAATTATGGTGTAGTAAGTGCAAAATTGTTATTAAACTGAATTATTATCTATTAATCAGTTAAAATAAATATTTTTCCTAAAGAAATTATTGAACAAAAACAACACACAGATTATTTTGTGATTATAATTATTTTATTATGTGACAAGTATAATACTGCTTGTGTGTGTGTGTGTGTGTTTTTTTTTTTTTTGCACTATGGGACACACAAGTCCCTAGGATATCGACAGATAAGGGCCAATGCAAACAGCCACTTCACCGAAATTTGAAGAAACCCATTATAATCAATCTGAGCAATCTTGGGTAGGCAAGAAGATGGAGATGTATTAAGCTCCTTAGGACTTGCCTCTAGGGATGGTAGCAGGGAGACCAAGAACACAAGTCCTTGAAAATAAGCCCCAGCTCAAATCAATTTCATCAATTATAGCTCCTGAAAAGGACTTGATCTCGACGACCACCATAGTGGATGTCCTTAGATATAATAGAAGGAGGCGGGGATTTCTGGCATTTCTTTTGAGGATGAAGATGCCGATGAATCAAATTCTGAACTTGAGTTCAAAAGAGAATTGGAGGAAGAATCTTGAGTATCTGAGGAAGAGTTCAAAGCTGGTATTGTGAGATAAACGAAAAAACAGGAAGTCTGATGCAGCACACAACAATGCAAGAGGAATGATGAAGGAAGCAAGTCATTCGCTCTTGGTGTATGGGTACAGCTTCTCAATTGCAGCTTTGTTAGCAATTGAGTCTAATGATTTGAATTGACATCACTCAAAATACTTGTCAGGAAAAGAAATGTATTACAATATTTGGATTTTCAATTAAATTTTGTCAAAAAGATCTCTACTGTCTATTTTGATTTGTATATGTCACATCATGTCATCTATTGCATTAGGTAGAGCAAGGCTGTTAACAATAGGTGATGAATCAAAACAAATGATTGAGAACTTCTTGACAAAATTAAACTAAAAACTATCGGTGAAGATGAAGCTTCTTAACCTCTTAATCCATTCTAAAGAATTTCCAGCTTCATTTGTTCAGATTACCATGAAGCACTCTGTTAAGGAGCAATTCCAGGTTCATTCATCAAGAAATTCATTGAGCAAGTTCGATGCTTCTCAATCAAGTTCAAGTATCTTTGGTGTCCTCCTCCAAGCTATATTCTACTATTCTCCCCACTTTGAAGCCCAAGGTGCCTTTTTCACCTATCTATAACACTCGACACATTATTGTTCCTATCCTGAATGCTAAATCAACATATGCTAGTTCTTCTATTAATTCATCGACTACAAAGCTTGAAAGTTTACATGCATCACAAAAACAAAATCACCATAAGAGACAAAGAGGGAGAAATAGAACTCAGTATCAACCAACAAGCATCAGAAGGGAGAAATAAATTCCAAACAGCCTGAGGTTAATTGTGCAAAACTGACACTACTGTTTCTAAGAAAGCCCAATCAATATTGAACAAGTGAAACAAGTTTCAGATCTGTTGTTGTTCAATTCCTGCTGCAATATCATGACAAAGCATATGGGAACGATTCAAAATGGAAATCCTTTATTAATACACTTCTTTGATGATCCTGCTAATCTCTTCATTTCTTTTGTTTTTGTACAGAACTCCATTAACTCATCGGCAACTTCCTTAGGATGGCATTCGATGTACGACCGCACAAAAATCTTCTCACTCATCCTCAGAACCCTAATCATCAAACGGGGTGTAAGTTTTAACTTACCATCCATTTCTTGTAACTTCCTTATTAGGAGAACTCGCGGCTTCAACAAGGTATCCAGGTTTAAAAACAAGACACGTGGGTTTTCAAGAACTGTTTTAACTTCAAACTTCATTGTGGTCAATATGAAAGTCATGTTCCTCTGAACCTTTTCAATCGATAGCGTCATGACAAGAGGAGACCGCCCAATAAGCTCAAATATCTCTTCCTCAGAGAAACCAAAGTTGGCAAAATTTGCTATCTTCTCACGAATTGTTTCCAGACGAGAGACACCCATTACTGCAACCACATATTTATACAACTTTGAATTCTGGGAAAGCCCTGTCTTGCGAATATATTCCAGCTTCTCCTCATTAAATGAAGTCCTTGAAATAAGCGTGGGCCGAGAACAGATCAGGGCAAGAAAATCTTGTTTGTTTACACCCAACTCTTGATATTGTGCAAGAGCAGGTTTAAAGGTGTCGTTGAAATCATAGGTTAAGAGTGAAGGGTTGGTCACAATGGCTCTCTTAAGCAATTCCTTTGACTCAAACAAGGAATAAAGATATGCAAGCCTCTCATCAAAATGACGATTAACCCGACTACTAAGAAACCTAGGCCTACAATTGATGACCCTTACCAAGTCAGGTGCCGTTAGCCCCACGCGACTTAGCAGAGAGAGATTCGATTGAAGCAGGGTAATATCAGCATTGCGCAATTGTGGGTTACGTTTAAAAATTTTCGCCAAATCATCATCATTGCAGCCCCATTTCCTGAAAACTTGAACAGAGTTTGTTGATTGATCTGTGGTGTCTTCCTCCGCCTCTTTAACTTGGGCTAGACATATAGTCGAACAGGTGGCAGAAGTGAACACTTGCGCAGGTTTTGCAGCTAGGCATTTTGAGAAAGACTGAAAACGACATGAGGCTGTTAATAGAAGACGAATCATGAGGTTTCCTTCAAATTCATATCAAGCTAGTTTCAAAATTTTCAACCAGAAATCTTGAAGAAGGGACTCATATGAGTAGTAAAATTACAGTTACAGCTCCCAGAACAAGCTACCTCGAGCTTCCGCCAATTCTGCTGACAACCCACCCTGAAACAAGTTCTGAGAAACGAACCGATGAGTAGTATAAGGGGATAAAGATTAGGAATGTTGAGTAAGACTGAGAGAGAAAGCGAGCTTGTAGAGCGAATAATATCGGCCGCCGAGGGGCAACAAGGGAGTGCTGAGAAATAAAACGGCTTATTCTCGGACGGACACTAGGTTTATCATTTTGACTAGGAAAAAAAACAGAAAAAAACATTGAAAATAATTATATTAAAAAATAATTATATATATAGTTGCTTATTTAATATTTTTATCGTTTTATTTCAACTAAAATGTAATACGTACATAAATTTTTTATGACGATGTGATAAATGCATAATTTTTTTTTTGTAAATAATCATCTCAAATATATAGCACTTGGAAAAAAAACATCTCAAATATATAGCAAAAATATTTTTTTTGTAAATAATCATCTCAAATATTTTTTTGAACAATACTCAGATTCCCCATAATAAAATACTACATGGTTACTTACTTAATCTTTGTAACTGAACAATATGTATATAAATTCATTCACTATCCATAGAGGCAAGTGGGCATAGTAGTTTGAACTTTGAAGATTGGGGATCAGCTGAATCAGTCAACCCTTCTCCTGTCCTGTGCCTCGCAAACCGCATTTCCTCAATAAACCATTAAATCTAATAAAAATGGGTAACGCGATATTAATGTGGAGGTAAATATAAAGGCTTTTAATACTCCATCTTATTCTTAATATAAGACTCTTTTAACTAAATCACATGAATTAAGGATTAAAATTAAAATTAATTAACTATCTCGATTCTCTAAAAATTTCAATATTTTTTCAAAACTACCCTTATTTAATCTCTCTCTCTTTTTCTTTGGATACGTTAAATATTGGTATTTTTTTAAAAATGTATAATAAATACTACCTCATATATTGTAAAGAGTCTTATATTTAGGATCAGGACAACAAGTCTTATATATATGACCGGAGGAAGTATCAATTATCAGGTTGGTTCACTCGGCTGATCACATTCCTAGAAAAAGTATACGGCAAGGTTGATGCTGATCAATAACCTATTAATTCACATAATTCATTAACTCTCCTTCAATCATGTGTGTTTAATATTTTAATATATACAAAACTAAACGGTCTCTTGGTATATTTTTAGAAAGTTTATTTATAATTTGTTTATTTCTTTTTTTTTGAAAAATTCAAATTATTATTTTTTAAATAAATGCATCATGTTTCATTGAAGAAATGGATAAATAAATCAATGATATTTTTTTAAAAAAATATATTATAAATCACTCATAAAGTAAAACTTTCCAACTTTTAAGGCTTTGCTGGGTACCTAAGTTAAGACCAACTTTTCAATATATTTTTCAAACCAAACATACTTTCGGAAAGTTTCACTCAGATTCTAATCACTGAATCCTTCCACAAAGAATCGGTTAAAAGAGGAATGATATTTACAATAGAGACACAAGAGAAGGAAAAGGACTTGTGATAGAATCAAATCCTTAATATCAAAGTTTACCTCAATTTTAACTAGGACCATCCTTTTAAAAAAGAAATAATTAACCAACAACAGTATCCATGACATGAATATCATTGAAATGCTTTTCATGAAATCGTGATTTCTAGCTATCTGCTCTGGTTATGCCTTGCATACTCTATCATGTCTGTCATGAGTAAACTTGTGGTTCTGTTGCTGCTTGTTCTAGGGAAGACTACTTGTTATGCTCAACACCAAAGTGATCATTTGAATCCAGGTGATCAACTAAATCACACACATGGCTCTATATGCTCAAAGGGGAAGCATTATTGCCTGGCTTTTATGAGAATATCCAATGGCTCTCCCTTTTATTATCTAGTAATCCACAACGAATTATCTCTGTCGATAGATTGGATTGCCAACTGAGACGATCAAATTTTCAATCTTTCTTCAAAAGCTTTCACTTTGGATCATTCTGGTGTGTTGAAAATTACACACCGAGGTCAGGAACCAACCATCATCTACTCTCCTCCTGCAAATCAGACTCAAGATTTCATCAATAACATCGTGGCCACCTTGTTGGATACATGCAACTTTGTCCTACAACAACATCTCCCGAATGGATCAAACGTTGTCTAGTGGCAAAGTTTTGATTATCCCACTGACACTCTTCTCCCAAGAATGAGGTTAGGCTTTAACTGCAAAAATGGAAGAAACTGGTCACTAGTTTCAAACTTTCTTTATACATCAGCTTCTCCAGGTGCTTTCACATTGGAATGGCAACCCATACCAGGACAATTGATCATTCAGAGAAGGGGGCAGGTGATGTAGCATAGAAGAAAATGTTTATACTTATGTTACTGTTTAATGATCAAATGATCATTTTATGTTCCTGAAATTTCAATTGGGTAATATAAGTTTTAGCTGAATTATTAGTGTGTTTAACTTTCAAAGTAAGATTGGTATCTTGGACACTTGTTTTTAATGTCAATACTAAATATCTTCAAATAGGTTTTGATAGAAGATATGGAAAATACTATTCAAGAAAAAGAATCAGTTTTATGTTTTAATGATTATTTTATTAACATTTAGGCTTGTAGCAACTTGTATTTCTGTTGTAGTTTATCATCACGTCAGAGGTAGTAGTCAGAACAGCAGATCAACTTGATCAACTTGAGACCAACTTGATCAACTTGAGCTTTCTTCATGAGAAGGAAATCTTCCTTCTATATATATGTATGCTAGTTATGTACGAAGGACAGCTTATGAATGAATGATAAGTGTTTTGAGATGTATCTCTCCCTCTCGTCTCTTCCTTTCGCTCCCTCTGTTTCTGTTTCTCTCGTCCCTCTCGTCTCTCTCTCAGTTGTCTCTCTCTCTCTCCCTTGCCTCTCCCCATACCCAACACCGGTTCTGCATCAGTTTGGTATCAGAGACTGGCTCTGAGTGATCCTAGGCTGCCACGGTTACCGGAGAGACCAGAACAAAACGTTACAAAAAAAAACAGAGCACCCACTGCCTGGTCCGAAAACCCAGCTTCCCGACCGTATCTCGCCAAACGACCACCACCACCGTGTTCTCCGTCCAAAACCCGGCTCGTCCACCGAGCTCCGACACCGTACGACGCCGCATGCGCCGGCAACGTCACCTGCGCGTGGGCCACACGCGCCGCCACACGCGCTACCGTACAACCACCTCCAGAACTGGTTTTCTGCCTATTTTTGCACTGTTTCACGTGGCTCTTTCAGTCCCAGCCAATCTCTGAAGTAAAAATCATCTACTGGAAGCATATTTGGGGGTAAATCACAATATCTTCTATGGCTTTTAAAGCTACGCTGGTAAGGCTGATGACTCTCTAATTAAACTGTGACTTATTTGGTTTTTTAGGAGGATATCTTATAAAAAAAAAAAAAATTTGGGGCTAGTTCTTAGGGCTATAGGACCTCTAGTTGAGCTTGCAACTTATTTTCAGTGTTTTGATAATGTTCTTTTATTGTTAAAAAAAAAAATCTTTCTTTAAAATTTTGAAAGTGGCCATCTTTATATTTTATAACGATTCATTATTTAATAGTAACTAATGTCTACTCAGCATTTTTGTAATTATGTTTTTCCTCCTACATCCTATCTTGTGTGATCCTTTTATGACAAACAAGACCCTATAGATCATAAATTCACTACCATAAATTCCACCATGCCTAAATCCAACCAAATTGCCCAACAAACCCTTGAGGAATCTGAAAGGAATACTAAAGAGTATGTGGACCGTGCAATTGAATCTTTGAGAGATACTCTACAAACTGAGTCAACCCGTAGGGATGGTGAGTTCAAGCAGATGTATGATGAAATGATGGAATCAATGAGGCTAATAACTAGGCAACTTAAGGGTAAGAATGAAGGAGGCATACTTGAAAGTCCTAATGCTAGTAAAGAAGTTAATTTAGGAAGTGGCCATCCCCATCCCTCTGGTCAGTCAAAGATACCCCTACAACCCAGTGGAAATCATCAGTCGCCAAATGGGAGTAGAAGTAGACACAATAGGGATTCCCCTCTTGGGATCTTTGAGCCCCAATATGACCATGCTTTTGACCAATGGGAAGACCAAGAACCCAATGATGTTTATAACAGGCGAAATGGATCACCCCTTGGAATGAGACGAGGAGGTTATAGGCAGAATTATTCTGAGGATATAACCAAGAAAGTCAAGGTCGAAGCCCCTGAATTTGACGGACAATTAGATTCAAATGCTTTCTTAGATTGGTTAGCCAGCATGGAAGACTACTTCGAGTGGTATGACATGACTGATATCCAACGTGTCCGTTTTACAAAAATGAAGCTTGTGAGATCTGCTAGGAAATATTGGCAGAACGTGCAGTCAAATTTGGAGCGCTTAGGACAACCTCCAATTGATACGTGGGTCGAGATGAAATTGAAATTGAAAGAAAAATATGTGTCCACTCATTATAAGGGACAACTCTATAACCAATGGTTAAACTTGAGGCAAGCTTCTACGGTGTCTGACTATATGGCTCGCTTTGATAACCTTATGATCAGGTGTGAGGTCAAAGAAGACCCATGGATGACAGTTCAAAAGTTTGTTAACGGTCTTCGATCGGACATACAGAGAGAACTCAAGTTGAACCCTCCTGAATCCTTGGAAGAAGCTCATCATAAGGCGTTGGAAGTAGAGTCCTTGTTCAGGAGCCCATTTGCCAGACGTACCACCGTCCAGAGTTCTGATTTTCGTCAGAATCATACCTTCAATCCTTCCAACCGCTTTACAGGGATACCCCCTTCTAGGACCAGTTCTTCTTTCCATCCTGGTCAAGCATCTGGTACTAAAGGAAATACTGCAAGGAATACTGAGTCGACATGGTCTAATCCCCACCCAAATGGCCCTAATATTGAATGCTTTCGGTGCCACTCAAAGGGTCACATCGCATCGAGATGTCCCCAACATGCTCTTATCATTGAATCCCCCACAGAAAAAGAGAATGAAGCGACAGATGTTGACGAGGTGGTCGACCCTATCGAGTGTCCTTCTGATGTGGATGAGGAGTTTATTGCAGGTGAATCAGGGTGCATAGGTGTAATGAGGTGTATTCTATCTGTTCCATTACCCGATGACTCTTGGAAAAGAACGAGCATTTTTCACACCTTTGTGAAATGTGGAGAAAAGTCATGCAAATTAGTCATTGATGGAGGAAGTGCCCGAAATGTTATCTCCACGCAGGGAGTTGCTAGACTTGGCCTTAAGCCAAAACCCCATCCTAAGCCTTTTGAAGTAGCTTGGATGGATCAAAAGACTTCTTTACCTATCACACAACAATGTCACGTACCCCTTCGGCTCGGAGAGTATCAGGAAGATGTCCTTTGTGATGTTCTTACGATGGATGTAGCTCACATTCTATTAGGGCGACCATGGATTTATGATAATGATGTCACCAGTTATGGTCGGGAGAACACTCACTCATTCAAATATAAGGGAAAGACAATCTTGTTACGTCCAGCTAAACTAGAAACTGAGAAAAAGGGTTCGAATCAACAAAAAAAAATTTTGAGACCAAAGAGCCAAAACCTCCATCTTTTAACCAAGAAGCAATTTGTGCGAGAGAGTAAAGAGGCTAACATTATGCTTGCTGTTGTCCCTAAGGTTTCTAGTTGGGTTGATTCTACAACCATTGAGGATGTGCCCGATGAGGTATTCCCTCTTTTGGAAGAATTCAAAGACATTACACCGAATGAGCTTCCTTCAGAATTACCACCCATGCGGGACATTCAGCATGCTATTGATCTAGTTCCTGGATCACAACTCCCCAATCTCCTATACTATAGGATGAATCCTAAAGACAGGGAAGAACTTACTAGGCAAGTCAATGGGTTGTTAGAAAAAGGATACATTCAGCATAGCCTCAGTCCATGTGCGGTGCCAGCTTTGTTGACACCGAAGAAAGATGGGACATGGAGAATGTGTGTGGATAGCAGAGCTATAAATAAGATTACTATCAAGTATCGGTTCCCTATTCCTAGGCTTGAAGATATGCTTGATTTGGTTTTCAGATCTAGTTGGTTTTCTAAGATTGATCTTCGTAATGGATATAATCAGATCTGAGTTAGACCCGGAGATGAATGGAAGACTGCGTTCAAAACGCAAGATGGGTTGTATGAGTGGCTAGTAATGCCATTTGGCCTCACAAATGCTCCCAGCACTTTCATGCGTGTTATGACACACATACTTCGACCTTACTTGGGAAAATTTCTAGTTGTCTATTTTGATGACATCTTGGTGTTTAGCAAGTCAAGGGAAGAACATTTGACACACCTTAAGCAAGTCTTCCTTACCCTTCGGGAGGAAAAGTTTTATGTCAATCTCCCCAAGTGCTCTTTTCTCCAAAATCAAGTTATTTTTCTTGGGTTTATTGTCTCGGAACAGGGATTGGCTGCTGATCCTGAGAAGGTCAAAGCCATTCGTGAATGGCCTGAACCTAAGTCAATTTCTGAAGTGCGAAGCTTTCATGGGTTAGCATCTTTTGATAGGCGCTTTATTAGAGATTTTAGCACCATTATGACGCCTATCACTGATTGCTTGAAGAAAGATAAGTTCCATTGGACCTATACAGCCTCACAAGCCTTTCAGACCATTAAGCATAAGCTATCAGAGGCTCCTGTACTGACATTACCTAATTTTGCCAAATGTTTTGAGGTCGCTTGTGACGCTTCTGGAATAGCAATTGGAGGTGTACTGAGTCAAGAAGGTCACCCTGTGGCTTTCTTTAGCGAGAAGCTTAATGAAGCAAAGCAGAAATATTCCACATATGACAAGGAGCTTTATGCCATTGTTAGGTCATTTGAGTATTGGAAGTACTATCTACTTCCCCAGCAATTTGTTGTATACTCAGATCATCAGGCTCTCAAATTCCTCAACTCTCAACGGCACTTAAACCCCAAACATGCCAAATGGGTAGAGTTTTTGAATGAATTCACTTTTGTTGTTAAGCATCGTTCAGGAGTGGAAAATAAGGTAGCTGACGCTTTAAGTCGTAGGCTTAATTTACTGCACACCATGAGTGTTAGCATTGTGGGGTTTGACAGGTTGAAAGATGACTATGATACTTGTCCTGATTTTGGAATTATTTATCAGGAAGTTAATGGGGGAAACCGTCATGATTATACCGACTTCCTCATCAATGACGGTTATCTCTTTCGTGGTACTAAGTTATGTGTCCCACGGACGTCTATGAGAGAATTTCTTATTTGGGAGTTACACGCTGGAGGGTTAGCCGGACATTTTGGACGAGATAAAACCACGGCCTTAGTCGAAGACAGGTTTTATTGGCCATCCCTTAAGCGTGATATTGCTAGAATAATCTCTCAATGTCGTACTTGTGTAACATCCAAGGCTAAGAAACAAAATACAGGATGGTATACTCCTTTACCCGTTCCTGAGGCGCCCTGGAAAGACCTTAGCATGGATTTTGTTTTGGGTTTACCCCACACTGCATGCGGGCATGATTCTGTTTTGGTAGTTGTGGATAGGTTCTCCAAGATGGCTCACTTTATTCCCTGTAGCAAGGCTACTGATGCCTCTTATTTGGCCAAGCTGTTCTTTAAAGAAATTGTGCGTTTACACGGGTTACCTGTTACCATTGTGTCTGATAGAGATGTTAAGTTTGTTAGTTACTTTTGGAAGACCCTTTGGAAACTTTTTGGTACCCAGTTGAAGTTCTCTTCGGCATTTCATCCCCAGACTGATGGACAAACTGAAGTTACGAATCGAAGTCTAGGAGATTTGCTTAGAAGTCTAGTTGGGGACAAACCAAGGAATTGGGATTTGGTTTTACCTGTTGCTGAGTTCGCCTATAATAATTCAGTTAATCGGTCCACAGGAAAGAGTCCTTTTCAGATTGTTCAAGGTTATAATCCCAGACAGCCCATTGACCTTATACCCATTCCTTTGACCTTCCGTACCTCTGAATCTGCAGAAGATTTTGCCCATCGCCTTCATGAATTACATGCTGAGATTAGGCGTAAGCTTACTTTGAGTAATGATCAATATAAATTATCTGCTGATGCTCATCGCCGCTCTCAGAATTTTAATATAGGTGATTTTGTGATGGCAAGGATTCATCCCGAGCATTATCCTAAACACTCGTTTAAAAAGTTGCATGCTCGAGCTTCTGGACCTTTTCGCATTTCTAAGAAACTAGGGCCTAATGCTTATCTACTAGAATTACCTCCTGATATGACCATTAGTCCAGTTTTTAATGTTGAAGATCTTATTCCTTACCGGGGTACTTTTGAGCCGCCCCCTATGCTTTCTAATGATTCTGCAGGTATTCAACCTCATCACATGTCGGTCCCTTCACTGCCATCTGTCACACCACATAATAAAGAAATTGATGCCATTATGGATGAACAGACCGTCCTTACGCCTGAAGGTCCCCTCCACCGCTACCTTGTCAATTGGAAAGATCGCTCGGAGTTAGATGCTACATGGATTGCCGAAGAAGAGTTCCGACGCATTGATCCCACCTTGCTTGAAACTTACCAACTCTCTACCTCTCCAGAGGAGTGTTCTTTCAAGCAAGGGAGAAATGATAGAAGATATGGAAAATACTATTCAAGAAAAAGAATCAGTTTTATGTTTTAATGATTATTTTATTAACATTTAGGCTTGTAGCAACTTGTATTTCTGTTGTAGTTTATCATCACGTCAGAGGTAGTAGTCAGAACAGCAGATCAACTTGAGACCAACTTGATCAACTTGAGCTTTCTTCATGAGAAGGAAATCTTCCTTCTATATATATGTATGCTAGTTATGTACGAAGGACAGCTTATGAATGAATGATAAGTGTTTTGAGATGTATCTCTCCCTCTCGTCTCTTCCTTTCGCTCCCTCTGTTTCTGTTTCTCTCGTCCCTCTCGTCTCTCTCTCAGTTGTCTCTCTCTCTCTCCCTTGCCTCTCCCCATACCCAACACCGGTTCTGCATCAGGTTTCCACTGGAATAACATAGTTAATGACCCTGTTTTTGTGTGACATTAATTAATTAATGTAATAATTTCAAGTGCTTTTCCACCATCTTTTATTTTCTTATGTCTCTTCATCTATAGGTTTACTGGGCAAGCGGGGTATTGAGAAGCGAGAAGTTTGAAAACATATAAGAGGAAGCCCAAAGCATGTACAACTTCACCATTGTCACAAATAATGATGAAGAGTATTTCACATTTGCATTATGGAGTGATACAATTGATCTCGATAATGCTGATAAATGTTATGGGTATAACAGTGATAGAGGATGCTAGTTATGGCATCAACCACCTTACAGGCACCAAGATAAGTTCTTTGACATCAACACAACTAGAGCAAGAGATGCAGGCATCACCTACAACTTTGATGCAAATGTGAGTTTAAGCAGAAATGATTGCAAGGCTACTTGTTGGAGTCACTGTGACTGTGTTGGATTCCATTTTTACTACGAAAATGAAACTGGATGCTACTTCTTTTATTACAACTCAGAGATGATAGTTCCTAAAGACAATGATGTCTTCAATATTTACTTCCTTAACGGTTCTTCAAGGCAAATAGGCAATGGTAAGTCTCCACACTCATTTGGCAAAACCTTTGTTACACTCTTATGATGATGACAAAACATAATGGTGATGAATATCAAAGGCAATCACTCACTTGCTAATATGTAATGTTTCATGAATTGTATTATATAAGGCATATTCTTTTTGTCAATTTTGGCTCTAATTAGGATTTTAACTCAAACTCTAAATTATTACAAATATTTTCTAACATATTATACTAATCATACAGGGAGCCCAGCACCGGAGCCAAGTTCAGGGCCAATAGGCCCAAACCATGAATCAACTACAAGAGCCAAAACAATCAAATTGCTTATTAGTGTCATTACCAGCACGTTGTTCATAATTTGTGCAATTCTATGGCTACTACTAAAGAAAAGGAGAATCATGCTTCGAGGTACATGATTCGTATATATAAATAATGTATGACAAATCCTTGAATTGAATGTCCATCTCACATTTAAACTTTTGCAGACAAGAAAAGAATAAAGATGGAGGAAGCAATGGCAGAGATAGATACTTCAAATGGACTTGCAGATGGACATTATTTAAAATTATTTAGCTATGCCTCTTTATTGGAAGCTACAGATAGCTTCTCATTAGAAAACAAGTTAGGAGAGGGAGGCTTTGGGCCAGTTTATAAGGTATAACCATACAAAGTAATTTCCAATGAATTATTACTATTGGTGCACAAATTAAGATATATCATGATCAAGTTATTATTCCTCACTTGGGGAAAACTGCAAACGGCAAAACAAGTGGCTATTGAATAGACTTTCAAAAAGTTCAAGACAAGGAGCAACATAATTCAAAAATGAGTTGAAACTTATATCAAAACTCCAACACAAAAATCTTGTATAGCTACTAGGTTGTTGCGTACAAGGAGAAGAGGATTTTAATTTATGAGTACATGCCCAACAAAAACTTGGACTTCATCTTATTTGGTAAGAAAGTATCTTCAATGCATGCATGCTCTTCACAAGTTTCTAATATCACATGGTATTTCTTTCTGCACTTATTGTTTATTTTTCTTATCCATCATTGACAATCTTGTTTTAAAGATTCAAGAAGAAGCAAGCTAGTAAATTGGAAAAAATGATTCGACATAATTGAAGGAATAGGTCAAGGGTTACTTTACATTCATAAATACTTGAGACAGAGAATAGTGCACAAAGACTTTAAAGCAAGTAACATACTCCTAGATGAGAAAATGACCCCAAAAATTTCTGATTTTGGTTTAAGAAGAATTATTGCACAAGAATCAGAAGGAAATACCAATAGAATTGTTGGTACATAGTGAGTATACTTTGACTAAAATCTTTTCATTTCCTATTTACCTTTGTGCTAATTAAAAGGCTACTACAATATATTACTTCCTTCCATTTGATATGTTGATACATTTATGAATGATGAGTTAAGTGCTTTGGTATGCATGAATATATGCAGTGAATACATGCCACCTGAATATGTGATGAAAGGACTTTTTTCTACAAAGTCAGATGTGTATACCTTTGGAATTCTAATGCTTGAAATTGTAAGCGGTAGAAGAAAAAACAACTTTTATAATTCCAATGACCCCCTTAATTTAGTGGGACATGTAAGTCAAACTATAAAAAGTCCTTTCACCGTTGATTTTCTTCCCATGACATCCTTTGTGTCATCAGTTTTTGAAATGGAAAGCTTCGAACCTACCTCAGGCTTGGAAGCTTTGGAAACAAGGTGCAATAGCAGCACTAGAATTGGTAGATCCAAGAATAAAAGATTCATTTGTTGAAGATCAAGTAGTGAGATGCATTCATGTTGGTCTATTATGCACAGAAGAACGACCATTTGATAGGCCCACCATGGCTGAAAATTTTTCAATGTTGACAAATAAAAGTACAAAGCTTCCTTTGCTTAAGAAACCTGCATTTTGCTCCCTAAATGAATGTCCTGAACAACCTGTTGTTGATTCAATAAATGGCTTGTCTATCTCTGATTTATCTGCAAGATAGAAGTTTAAAAGTTTCCAAAGGGAATCCTATTATTTTTTCCTTTGTCTATAGTTATATGGGATATAAAGTTCAAATTGTGATTGATATATCAGAAAATATGTGTGAACACCGTATTTTGTCAAGATAATTTTTAAAAAATATATAAATATAATAATAAAAATATAAATAATAAATAATAATAATAATAATAAAGAAGCAAATAAAAATAATAATAATAAAAATAACAAAAAGAAAGAAAGAAAGAAGAGATAAAATGACAAAAAAAGAGAAAAAAACAACAAAACAAAAAAAATAAATAAATAAAAACAAGTTTAAGGGTTTTAATCTTGGGGTGAAATTGTTTCAGCCCAAGGTGGACCTGAGCCCATTTGGGGGCTCAGGTCCGAGCTCACCCTGAGCCCTAATAGAGGGCTCAGGCGTTAGACACAGGAGAGGTGGGGGGGAGCCGTGAGCTTAGGCAGAGGAGAAGAGGCAGCTGCGGAGGAAAAAAGGGGAAGAGAGAGCTAGGGTTTGAGAGAGGAAAGGAGAAGGAGCCACGTGATTGAAGAAAGGAGAGAGAGCTGCAGGGGTGTCCGAGAGGCAGAGGGGGAGCCCGTGGGAGTGAGATCTGGAGGGAGAGAGCAGGGAGTCGCGGCTAAAATTACCCGAGAGAGAGACAAAAGGAGAGAGAGAGACACGACTGGAAAAAAAAAAGAGAGGGACGGAGGAAGTAGGGCCAGGGGAAGCAGAGCATGAGAGACAAGGGAGAGTGCAGAGAGAAAGAAGGGGCAGAGGAAGGAGACCGCGAAGAAGGAGCCGTGTAGAGAGATGGCGAAGAGAGACCGAGAGGGGAGAGAGGAGAGTCGTGGCTGCGAAACAAAGAGAGCTAGGACAAGAGGGGACCCGAACGGAGCTGAGAGGGAGAGAAAAAAAACGAATAAAAAAAAGGAAAGCACAGAGGGGGAGCCGTGGGTGAGAGAGAGAGGCGGCGGAGAGGAGCGAGGGTTCCAGCGTGAGGTTGAGGGACGAACCAGAGGGAGCCATGAGGGAGTGAAACCAAATTTAAGGGGCAAAGGTAACATCGTCCTGAATTCGAGATTGACGGCACACAGAGAGCGAGCCTGAGCTAGAAGGAGCGTAGATGAAAATGGAGGAAAGGGCCACCTTGACGCCTCCAAAGGTAACCTCTTGTTCCTGGGTTTCCTTTTCATACGATTTACTTGGTTAGGTTATGACTTTCTGGCTATGGAATCATGGGACTTTGTTTCTCCTCCGCCCTCTCGTATGCATGATGTTTTTTTTTTCTAATTAGCTTATGTACAATTTCTTTCTTGATGGCTTATTGACATCTAATGCTTATGTAAAGCGTTTGAGATTTCACTGAGTCTGGTTGTTTATTAGATTCCTATGGTTATGATCAGGAAATATCATGCTTGGTAATACATGTTTCGCATATATTTGATGAAATGCATATGATGTGGTATTTGTGTTTGAGTGTTGAGATAAAGCTTTCGATCAAAATCTCTGCGTTTTGCTAGTCCTATATCCGCTGGAGTATTTTAAATGTTGCTAGGAGGTTGGGGTCTTAGAAACCATAGAGTTGGTTTACTTGTGTTTACCTCCTAGAGCTCTCCTCATTTTGGAAATTGGTGGATTGTTCATGATGTTTTATGTCTGGACGCATCAGCATCTTCACCAACTTGATCCCGCTTGAATATTACATTATATTAGTTTCCAAACCTGAGGGTTCTTATGACACTAAGAAATTGATTGTTCTAGTTTGATCATGTTTTCTTTGGTACCTGTTTGAGGATGAAAGGATATTGATGTTGGGAGGAAATTTTCATTCTTGTTTAGGGGTCTAATTTTCTGGTTGACTCCTTTGTTAACTTGAGAGTTAGATTGAGACTGAATTGCCATTATTGTTGGAATTAGTTTTGGCTAACATGTTAGGGCTTGTTTTTTTTCGGATTATAAAAGGAAGTGGTGGGTCATTTTTTGTTACTTCAAATGGTTAAGCTTGAGGTTTAGCTAATGGGGTTTGGATCATAAAAGAATTAAGTTAGTTTAGGTTTTTTGTTTGGTTTGAGTTCATTTTAAATAATGGCATTGCTTATGAGTGCTCCTTTGGTTGGCTAATGATTTATGCTCCTCTGTCACGCACACACGTCCACTAATTTACCTTAGTGTTCTTGTTTTGTTTTGTTTGTGTCTAGGTAGGCTATCTTGTAGGTTGTTTTTATCGTTGGTTGTGGAATTCTAATTCTATGTTGTAGACACATGGGATGAAGTTTGTACACATTTTGATGGGCTTTGGTGAACCTGAAAGTAATCTCTTGCTCTTTTGAAAATACCACTCATTGAACTCTCTTTCAAAACATTGAATCCTTTCATTCAATGTTTCATTCTCAACTTACTGACATGAAGCATTTACTTGAATTGGATTGTGGGGCTGGTATCAAGTCGCTGTACAAGTTAAGTTGGCTTATTTGAGTCTAAATAATAAGGGTGATCTAGCTAGATTGCATGACTCTAATGTATCATGGCTATAATTAGCTCTCCAACGTATTTGAGCTAAGATTTAGGATCTATTGTTATGATAGTTTATTGATTGGAAGTTTTAAGCTGGAAACTAATTCATGTCTTCTTATTTTCTTTTGAGCACTATGGGAGTGTGAGATCAATCTTGAAAAGAGTGAATTTTCTTCAGCAAGGCAGAAGAGGAACATCAAAGCAAGAAATGGGAAGAAAGCAAAAGAGTTTGGTCATCTTTCTTATCTTCATGTAGTCTTCATTGTAGTGGAATAAAATTATTACTTGGATTTGCACACTAACACAAACACATTGATAAATTGTATTTGATTTTTTGTTTCTGATTTTGGTTTTTATTTGATCATGGATTTTTATTCCTTTTGCCTTTAGAGTCTACCACGAGGGATCAAGTCTCTGTGTGCCTATAAAGTGTCAGTCAATTGTACCATGAGTGAGGAGTTGTCATGGTATAAACGTTGGCTAAATCTTAATTTTTAACATTTTTTAGCACCAGTGTTTTTTTTATTAAAAGTAAAAAAAATAAATGAAAGCCCTCTATTTCAAATCTTTATCTTTACCTTTATGCTCAGAGTGGTAACACCGTGGGCATTTAGGTGTTAATTAGCGAGCTGTGAGTGATAAAGTCATCGCAGATCATGATTGATTCTTTTTCTAAAAATAAATAAATAAATAAAAATAAATAATATATCAATATATACGTAAAAGTCATATTTCTAAATTTCTTTTATCATTCTTCTTTTTATAAAACATGTTATCATGGTCGTATTTATGTTTATAATTTAATACAAAAATGATTTCATTTTCCCAATTTTATCCTTTGAGTCTGTTTTTGCTTTTTACCTCGAGTGGCATCACCGTGAGCATATAAGCGTAAATCAGCAACTTATGAGTAATCAAGTCACCATATATGCTGTTTGATTTTTATTTAAAATTTTCTTTCTGATATTTTCTACTCCGAGTGGCAATATCGTGTGCATGCAAGCGTAAATCAGTAACTTGTGAATAATAAAGTCACCACATATGTTGATTTTTATTTTTCAAAACATATGTAATGATCACATTTTTGAATTCCTTTTTTTATAAATAAATGTGTTAAAATGGATCTTATTTATTTCTATTTTTATAATAAAAAAAATAAAAGATAATAAAATGATTGGAACAAAAAGCATTCTTTTCCTTCAAGCTTATATCATTTTCATTTATTTGCCTCGAGTGGTAACACCGCGGATATTTTAAATACAGATCAGTAACTTGTGAGTGATAAAGTTACCACATATACTGATTATTTTTTTTCAAAAATATGTATATAATAATCAATTTTTTGAATTCTTTTTTTATAAATAAATATGTGTTAAAAGGATCTTATTTATTTTTATTCTTATAATAAAAAAGAAAATAAAAAATAATTTGTTAAAAAAAATTAAATTATTATTATTTGTTTTCTTTCAAATCTTTATGCCTTTTGTCTCGAGTAATACTACTGTGGACATTTAGGTATCAATGGGTATATTGTGAGTGATAAAGTCACCACATGAATCAATTGGTTTTATTTTGTGAAAATAAAATTGTTTTCAAATATTTCCTTTTCAAATCAAAATGAAATATTCAAAATCACACATAATTTTAATCTTATTTTTTAAATTGAGGAAAAACATATATTCTCTTTTAGGAATTGATTAAGCCATAAAAAAATAATAATAAATGAAAAGAACAAATAATGGAAATTAACTTGTCTTTTACAAATTAATACACACCAACTAATTCTAAAAATTGTTTTCTTTGTGGAAAGACAAATTATTTTCTATAAATCTTTCTTTTCAAAGAATATATATAATAAAAAAATACTAACCTAGTGACACGCATTTCTAGCCCGAACTATGTCAATTTTGATCCCTATTGTAGGGTACATAGGCCTCAGACTCTCATTCTGGGTCAAGTCCACTTTTGTAAATAAATAACATTTTCCTCTCATCTTATTTTTCACAACTTCTCTTATTTTCGTTTTATTTTTATTTTCATTTTTCCTCATTTTTACATTTATTTTTGCATGTGAATAATTAAAGAGCAATCAAAATAATTTTTTAAAAATCATAAAAATCGCATGATCTACTTAAGGTAACTATTTTTTGGAACGGGTGCTGTGGGGATGCCTAACACCTTCCCCACTCATAATCATACTCCCGAACCCAACTCTGATTCGCAGATTGTCCTTATCCTTTTTTGTCTTGTTTATTCGGTTTTCCAAAATTTCCTTCAAAATTTTTGGTTGCGACTACCTCGAAACCGCCCCCCCCCCCGGCCATGAGGGCCGGTTTCTCCCTTTTTATTTATCCTCTGCGCCATCCACATCGCATCTCCGGATGTGATAATATGCATTCCATGTATCCTGAGTTAGAATCATCATTGAGGATGAATAAATTTACAAATTTTTACCGTTTGCTCATATTCAAAGTTTCATAAATTTCCAACCAACTACGCACGTAAATCATGTTCATTTTGATTGACTTTAAATGAAATCTCACTATTTTCTTTTATTCTTTTTATCGACAATGAAATAAATTGAAATCTCACTTTTAAACCACCTTAAAGAAAGCCATGAGTCTACCTTAACATGAATACTTCCTACTGAGAGGGAGACCTTTCACTTTTATTTCTTTGTAAGACTTTAATGTAAGGTATTAAAAACCAAATGGACTATTGAATCGGATGAAGCACTGATTTAAGGTTTAATGATCAGATCAAAGTCGGATCAGTAGTGAATAAATTGATATATTTTAAATAATGTAGATGAAAAATATAAAATATATTTATCAATGATAATAAAATTAATATTCAATTTTGAACCATTTATTGACGTGTCTAAGCTCTACCACAACTTGAACATTATCTAATTAGAGTGGGCCTCTTCCCTCTTTATCTTCCACAAGCATTAGATTTTGAACCATTTATATTTTTATTGTTAAAATCAATATCAATCCCCCTATTGAATGTGAGTTTGGCTCAAATGCATGACAAAAAAGCAAGTTAGGGTATGGGCTACCCCAAATACACACTTATTGGTTGTATTAGCTCCTACATGGGTTTAGGGGTAGATTTACTTTGTTTTAAACTTGAGTTTAGGAAAACTAAATAAGTTCATTATTGCATTGACTCAAGTGTTGGTGTGTGTTTGGAATAACGATGGATTACTCCAAAAAGTAAGTTTTAACCTAAAATAGTAGAAGTAACTTTGTGTTACTTCTGCTAAAACCTAGGTTAAACACATACTTGCACATTGCAATTATTGTAACCTATTTTTCACAATCGAATACTAAGAAAGATGAGAGAGAGAAGAGGAAATCAGTAATTGATGCCAAATTTCCCTTTGTGTTATTGATCATTTGCATCCCAAAGCCTCAATCCCCTTTCCTTTGAGCCCCCAAACCACTTCCAAGGTCCAAAATATCTGAAATGACAAAAACCCTTGAATTATATAAATCAAACCCTTCAAAATCGTGTGTTAGTAAAGTTATGCATTTTTTATAGTACGTGATGCTGCAAAATCAATCCCACTATGCTGCAGTGTAGAAAAATGTGACTTGGGAACAACAATCATGTTGTAACACAATATAAGTGTTTTTAGGCATAGAAACACCACTACATTATTAATCAAGTCACGCTATAACACAGAATAAATATTTCCTCCTTCTTCACAAGTTCAAGAATGTTGTAGTGTCCATGAACTCAATGCTGTAGCATAGAAGCTTTAGTCAACCCACTTTAAAACTTGATTTTTTCACCTCTTGATTTGATATTCCCTTACTCCAAAAATATAACATTTTCTACAAAAAAAAAAAAACACACACACACACACACGTGAAAAGCTTATATGCCTCAACTAAATCATTTATAGCTTATTTTTCATGAATTTTTAAATAAATTTCATTTAAAGCAATTAATTCAATTTCTTCTAAATAAGTAGGAAAATAATATTTAAAATGTTCCAATAACCCCTCAAACACACTCAAAATTATGCCAAATATTCCTAAATATGGGGATTCATCATTGTCATACAATAAAAGCCTACCTAATTTTTACTTAAACCATGATGAGTTTGTAATTTGATTAGAAAATCATAAACTAATATATATATGTATGTCATGTTATTATTTGTAGATTATATAGTTATCATGCATATTTTAATTAAAAATTTGACCATAAAAATATAAAAAAATTATTATTTTTTATTTCCATTAATCCCTCACCTCCATAGGATTTGCCAAAAGTTGCTCAAAGTTTTTGTCCATCAAAATGTAATGCTTTTTTTATTCTTTTATCCTAAAGAATAAAGTGTAATGATCTGTTTATAGTTGTGTCGATAGTCAACAATCACCAATGAATTTTCTATTTTTATGAAAATTATATATTTTTTTACAAAAATATACACACTTTTAAACAAGTTATTTACATTTTCGTTCTATTTAAAGTTTTTTATTAAAATATATTTCATTCATCTAATTCTTAACTATAAATTAAATTAAAGATATTTTGGTCAAAGTTTTAAAATTAGACAATATTATAAGATAACTTTTTATGTTGAGGGGGTTCATGTATCCTTTTAAAATGGAGGAAATAGTTGTGTAATTTTAACAAAAATTTAAGAAAAGTCCGTATAATAAACTCAACTTACTTCAAGTGAAATGTAGACTAATATATATGTATGTCATTCATCTATTTCCATGAATTGTTTGATGCAAGTTCATTTCATTTTGTTATGTCCAGTATTTGAAGTATAAAACTTTTTGCATCTCTCAAGCTTGGGAATTATGGAAAGAAGGTAAAGGTCTAGACTGAGTTGATCTAACTTTAAGAGACACTTGCAATCCAGATCAAGTTTTAAGATGTATCCATGCTAGACTTCTATGTGTAGAACAAAGTGCACTTAATCGTCCAACCATGTCTGATGTTATAGCCTTGTTGACATATTAAACCGCATCACTTCCTTTCCCGACCCAACCAGCATTCATTTCATTTTGTTATGTCCTGTATTTGAAGTGTAAAACTTTTTGCATTCATTTCATTCCAATTGTGTCATGCTGTGCATGTATATATTATATTATTTTGTATGTGTGTGTAATGTATAATATATATATATATATACATATACATATATAAGGGATGAGACTAGTGGCTGAGGGGGGCCACAGCCCCTCCCAGCTTCTATGTGTGTCCGCCCCTCCCCCCCAAAAAAAAAAAACAACACAAGAAGATCAAATAGACGTTATCGTACAAGTACACACATAAATGTACAGGAAGTGAAATTCAAATTGGTTATGCAATTGATGACTTCAGAAGATTAACAATGGCATTTTTACCATTTTCTCATATTAGGGTTCCATAAATTTCATAAAAGTAAGATATCATTTTCTTTTTTACTGACTTTGAATTAAATCTAACATAATTTTAAACCTATGGGTCTAAGCATGAATACTTACTTCTTTTTGGTAGAGCCGTCAAAATGGGTTAAGCCCGACGGGCTGGCCCGAAAAGCCCGAAAAAATGAGCGGGCTCAGGCCCCAATTTCAGGAGTAAATACATAATCTAAGCTTTTTGAGCCCGGCCCGATTAGGCCTAACCCGAAAGCCCGAAACTTTTTTCTTTTTCTTTTGTTTTTGGTTTAAAATATTAAAAAATACATATTATTTTATTAATTAATGATATATAAATTATAAAATTTAAATATTATATTAGTTTTTGATGAATTATGATGATAATTAGTTGTATTAATTTAAATTATGATGATAATTAATTGTATTAATTTAAATAATTATATAAAAAAATTTATAAAAAAACATAAAAAAAATATTAAAAAATTAAAAAAAGCCCGCGGGCCGGCCCGTAGGTCCGATCCCGTGGGCTCGGGCATGGAAAACTAAGCCCATTTTTCAATCCGGGCTTTTTGGCCTAGCCCGAGGCAGGCTGGCCCAAATTGACAATTCTACTTTTTTGCCAGAAAAAAAAACTTACTTCTCAATTAGTTTGGGTCTTTGTGTTTTACATAAAATTTAAGAAATGAATTATATTGTTTATAACTCATACAAAATATGACCTATTAAAAAATTTATATTATATATAAATTAATGAAAGTGAGACCACCATATCTGTCTTTTAGTTTATTTTTTTATAAGACTTTAGTGGTACATGTGGCAAGTGTACAAACATTATCCTAAACAGCCAAACATATCTTATATGTTTATTGTCAAAATCTATATCAATATTTAATATGAAAGATAAAATTTATAATAAATCAGCACCCTGCAAAATTTAAATTTTTAATTTTCACATTTTGTGCAATATTCAGTAAACCCACCTAGTTTTTAATTAAAATATGATGAGTTTGTAATTTAAATACAGAATCATAAACGAACGTAGGACCTGCCAAAAGTTGCACCACGTTGTTGTCCATTTACTAAAAGTAAAGGTTAATGCTTTTTCAACAAAAAAAAACGTGCAATTCTTTGTATAAACTATAAAGTTGTGCCGGCTGTTACCTATGATTTTTTTTTTAATCTTATGAAAGTTATATAATTTTCTTTATTTCAAAATATACACACTTTTTTAAACAAAATTTATTTTACCCGTTAGTTCAATTTAAAAACCTTTCACCAAAATACCTTTTTTTCATTAATTTAAGATTAATTTTTCTTAACTAAAACTCGAATTAAATCTACTTTGGCCAAAATTTAAAATTTAACTTTAATTGGAGAAAGATTTATGGCTGCCTTCAAGATAGAGGACTGTATAACTTTAATAAAATTTAAGAAAAATCTACCAATGGTCTTGACTTTAAGTTTTGAGCATATAACTGCTTTAAATGTTAAATTTTAAAATATTTATTAAGAGCATTTTGTCACTTATGTAGTCTTACTTGGTTCAATGAATGGTTCAATAACAAAAATAAAATAAAATAAAAATTAAGAAAAATCTATATAATTAACTCAATTTTTTCACATATTTGCTATCAAATTATTCAACATATTTACGTAGTCAAGAACTTCCCATTACTTACATAGATAACACAATCTTCAACTATTCACAGGTTGCTGAAATCAAAATAGTCTCTTGCAGTATACTTGCTTCAATGGCATTCATGGTTGCATTGTCTATTTTCTCATGGTTGTGTCTCTGGGGAACTAGTCTTTGTACAGAAAGAGACAGTTTGAAGCCAGGCGATGTGCTTGATCACTCAGGCAAGCTACTCTCTGCAAACCAAAGGTTCTATCTAAAATTTGAACGAATTGAACCTTCCTCTCGCTTCACTTACCTTGCCATAGGTCACAGAGACACTTCCACTGACGCTGAAGAAGACACCAACCACGATTATAAGAGTTGGATTGCAAACAGAAACGATCCCATTTCCAACAATTCTGGGAATCTTGCTTTGGACTACTCTGGTGCTCTTAGAATCAACCGTCACAACGGGAAGCCAATTACTCTGTATTCTCCTGTCAAATCTCAAGTTACAAACAATATCATTCTCACTGTCAAATTCAGGAAACTTGGTTCTTCAAGAGTTGCATCCCAATGGTGCTTCAAAGCATGTGTTGTGGCAGAGCTTTGATCATCCTTCAGATATACTTCTTCCTGGTATGAAGTTAGGAGTTAATCACAGAACTGGTCAGTCTTGGACTGTTACAGCATCGGTTTCTGGTGCAGACCCAGTGGGACCCAAGAAAAAAGCAATTGATCATAAAGAGGCAAGGGCAGATATATTGGGCAAGTGGGTTGGGGAAAAACAAGAGATTTGTGAACATAGCAGAACAAGTTCAGCAATTTTATGAATTCAACATTGTCTCAAATGAGGAGGAAGAGTCCTTTAGTTACACAAGTCGATATAATGAATCACAGTGGGTGCTGTTTCATAATGGTCAGTTATTGGACACAAGAGGGGATGATTTTCTGATTGCTAGTGCTGATACTTGCTATGGCTATAACATTGAAGGTGGCTGTCAAAAATGGGAACCACCCTATTGTAGGAAACTTGGTGATAAATTCATAATCCAGTCTAAATATTTTTATCATCCATTTGGGAATGGTAGTTTCAGTGTGACTGACAAGAACATTAGTATTGGTGAAAGTGATTGCAAAGCTACTTGCTGGGCCAACTGTACCTGCTTTGGGTTCAAAGCTTTTTTCCCCAATGGAACTGGATGCACATATTACCATGGACATTGCTTGTTGACACAAGAGATATGAGCATTAACATCTTAGCAACATATAAATCAGATCATAAAGGTATGGTTACCACACAGATATCTCAGAATCTCCTATTATTTTATCAAAAGCAGGTTGTTCTTTTGGCCTTATTCTCACTCTCCCTTTTCAGAAAACAATTCTACCTTTGCAATCCAATATGTTAGAATAGAACAAGAATTGATCCATAGTTAAGGAAATTTTTGCTTGAAGCCTCAAACGTTTCAATCTATAAATTTCTTGTCTTATGAAGTACTCAAGCTGATACCTTAGTTACTTGAAAAAACATTTGCTTTGCAACTCTTCATATCCTTTGTGAAAAAACAATTCATGCTCGTTATTTGGGTGGAACTAAGCAAAAGTAGAACTACTCATGAAACATTGCAAGACAATATTTGAAGATTGCTAATGTATTGTAGATATGAAAAAGTGGGAAAAATTTGGTCCCGCATTGGCAGCTGCTCTGATCATAATTTGCCTTAGCATTTTCTGCCTAAGTAGGAGGAGGAAAACAGTTGATGCTCAAGGTATATGCATACATAAACTTATAGAGCAATTTCTTTTAATTAAGTGTTATGTCATGAACGTTATTCTTCTTTCAAGTGAAGATATTGTATCATATCTAACAGAGAATGAAAGAAGCAAAGAGGAGAGAGAACTTCTCAACTTAGTGTCATTTGATAGAAATACCACTGTTAATGATCTCCAAAATGATGTAAAGAAGGGGAATTTAAGAGTTTTCAGCTATGCATCAATCATGGAAGCAACAAACAGGTTCTCACCGGAAAACGTGCTAGGAAAAGGTGGCTTTGGAACTGTATATAAGGTAGTTCCTTGAAACCTTCTCTAACTTTTTTTGGTGACTAGTACCTGATGAGACTGATAAGTTGTTGAAAATTATCTCAGGGATTATTGCCAATGGGAGAAGAAATAGCTATAAAAAGACTTTCAAGAGGTTCGACACAAGGAGTAATTGAGTTTAAAAATGAGCTAATTCTCATATCTGAACTCCAACACATGAATCTTGTTCAGCTGATAGGTTGCTGCATTCATGGTGAAGAAAGGATGTTAATATATGAGTTCATGCCTAACAAAAGCTTAGACTTCTTTCTATTTGGTGAGGAAACAAGTACTTTTCTTCCAAAGAAGATCTTATTTGCATTATATTTTTCATTTCTTACTCACTTTTCACGTTCATGTTTCTGTTGAGAAGATTCTACTAGTAGCAAGTTACTAGATTGGGAAAGGCGTTTCAACATAATTGAGGGAATTGCTCAAGGATTGCTCTATCTTCATAAATATTCAAGACTAAAAGTGGTTCATAGAGATCTAAAAGCTAGTAACATTCTTCTTGATGGCAATATGAATCCAAAAATCTCAGATTTTGGCATGGCCAAAATCTTTACACAAGAATCAAGCATATGTACCAATCGAATTGTTGGGACATAGTGAGTAAATGTTTACAGCACACTCATTTCTTCTTGCAAGTGCATTTTTATGCAAATCCAACCTTTAAAATACATTTTATTCTACATCATACTATGCAATGGTTACATGTCACCTGAATATGCCATGGAAGGGTTTTTTTCTACCAAATCAGATGTCTATAGTTTTGGGGTTTTACTACTTGAAATCATTAGTGGTAGAAGAAACAATAGCTTTCATGACGTCCAAGATCCACTTAATTTAATAGGACAGGTATGTTTTTCAAGAGCTAGCATTTTCTTTTGTGTGGGATAGTCTCTAGTGAGGGTGGGGGTGTGAGATGGGTACAGCATTGTTTATAAGCCATGAACAATGCAACATGTCATATGAACCAAGCATTGCACACACCATCTAGTTTTTTCAATAATTTGTCATTTTTTTAAGAAAAATTACACTTTACAATTTACACATACTATGATTAAATGAATTCCCAATTTTTCTTTGCTTAATCATTTCATTCTTTAATGCAAGTGTATTACGTCTAGTTTATTTTCTGAATTTTGAGCACATAATTTTCTGCATCTCTCAGGCTTGGGAACTATGGAAAGAAGGTCAGGGTCTTGACATAGTTGATCCAACTTTAACAGATTCATGCAATTCAAATCAAGTGTTAAGGTGTATCCACATTGGACTTCTATGTGTAGAAGAAAATGCAGCAGATCGTCCAAACATGTCAGATGTTATTGCCTTACTGACAAGTGAAGCTGCATCACTTCCTTTCCCAGCAAGACCAGCATTTTACAGTGGAAGAAAGCTCAGTAAGGAGTATCATCCTAATGATTCTGAAATCCATTCAATGAATGGTTTGTCTATGTCAAACATAGGAGTAAGATAAAATCATTAAGGAATCTGGAGGTACTAGTGTAGTATATAGGTACCTCTAAAGCTTGATCTATGAGATAGATATTCTTATGAGTCTGTTCAAATAGCTATTTCCTTTAGCAATAGTTTTGATTTAAATTTTTTTGCAGATTCATGGGAGAAACACATTGTGTTTATGTATCTTCCTCCTCATTTCTCCAATAACATTCGAGAGAAATTTCCTTCATAGAATAATCATACCAAGTATAAAGTCCCAGGAAAGTGTTGTATGACTTTATAGATCATGGACATAACCTTTAAAACCCCAGAAAATAAATGAAAATTGGTATTCCTACCCTTCCATAATAACAATAGAAAAAGTTCCTTCTAATAAAAGCACACAAAACTGAATCATAAGTGCTCACTGAGACAACAACCATTATGTCCACAAAAATTATGGAGTCTATACATAATCTAAGATAAAATAAAAAAAAATTATCTCCAATTGAGTGTATACGCTTTTGGCTTTAAAATATTAATTCCTTCAAACCCATGAGTGGTTCATACCATCCTAAAGCAGCCTAAAGTTGAAGGAAAATGTTTTTCACCGTCCAACCAATGCCATTCTATTACTACCACACCACTAATTCAAAAGCGGAAACAATTTTCCTCAGTAGGTGGAAACAATTTTATACTACAGACAAAGATGACTGTGTCTCTTACTTTTCCACGGTTTTCCAATTGTACTTATGCATTTGAGCCACACTTTAGTTCTTTCTTGTTTATTTAGTTGCATATTTTTTTAATATCAAGGACATATTGCTTTCGCAATTGAATGAGCAAAATAAGTGAAGAGCAAGGCTTTCAGAATAAGTATCCAATGAATCAATCTCCTTACAAATCCATTTGTCGACGCAAAAAGAATTCAAGCTGCGCATTATATTGTCACATGACTAAAAGAAGTTGCTAATTAATATTAATAGGTAAATAAATAATCAACTTTAAGGGTGTTTTATTCTAATTATTTTTTACCTAGCTAAAAAAATTATTTTAATGTTTGTTGAGAGATTTCATTTTTTGGAATTTGTATGTAGACTCAAACGTTTTGTTTTATTTTATTGTTATTTTTACCTTGAGTTCTGATAAAGTTATTAGGTATTAGATTGTAATCATATCTTCCTTGTGGAAAATTAAATAGATTTTAAGTTTGTGAAATTTACCATAAAAAACTTTATTAGTTATTCTAACGAGGTCTTAAAATTTAATTTTTATGAACTTAAGATTAAGGGTCTGTTTAATAGTGTTTTCTATTTTCATGTTCTCAAAACAGTTTTATAAAATTTTTTTCGAGAATAAGTTTTGAAAACAAGAAAATAAAAAAATCTGTTTGAATAGTTGTTTTCAAAATTATAACTAGTGAGTGATAGATGAGTTATTCAAAATTTATAACTTTACCATTAATGAGGTGGGTGTTTTTCATCTTTTCTTGTGTTTTCCAGAACAAAAATTACAGAACACCTTAAAGTTGTTTTGAGTTTTCTATTCTTTTATTTTTCTGTTTCTCAAAACAGTTTATAAAAAACAGGTTTATCAAACAAGTTTTTTTATTTTTCTATTAACTGTTTTTAAAAATAGAATCAAACAGCCCATAAGATTCTTCAATGTAATTTTACATTTTATTTTTCTTGAAAACCAAATAGAAGGAAGAAAAAACATAAAGAAAGATCACACTGGTTTTGTGAGAAACATGATAGGAAGAGCAAAGAGGTTCATACTCTTCCAAGTTCCAGTAAATAAATCGATAAATATTCAGTATTACTAACTAATTTCTCCATTAGAAAGAAACTCTCCCAAGTCAGAACATGATTTATCACCTAAATATTAAAATATTAAATATTTACAATATTAGTAACAATTTAACAACTTCAAATATACCAGCAGTTAATATATCAATAGTCAATATTTTATTTAATTACTAACACCACGAATAATCGCGTAGCATACTAAAAAAATTACTTTAGTTACATACTCAATGAGTTAATAACTTCACATTAATATCATTATTAGCATATTTGAAAAGAACCCCCACTACACACGATAACATTCAGTTCCTGCATTGATGTACTTTTAAATTTCTTATATTGTATATCATAAAATTCACCACTAATCATGTATCAAACTTATAAAATATTCTTGATTAGATTTTACTGAATTAAAAGAACAAAAAATAATCGTGCATGATAGGTAAATTTTAAAAAAATATATTAGCAAATAGTGTCATTTTAATACTTTTAACATAGGCCAAAAAGTCATTAAATAATTTAAATTATAATAAAAATTAATAATATTTTACTAAAATATTTTTGACAAATTTAATACACACGGACTAATAGAGAATTAAGAATATTATTGAGAGATAAAATATTAAAAAATGCAATCAACATTTTATCAATATCCTAAAACATTCTAAAACCACAAATATTATTAAAAATCTTAAAAATACATTTTTGATGAGTAGCTTGAAGTTTGCAACAAGTTTCGTTGATAAACATTAATTTTTCCATGCGTCTCACACTTCGTCTAAATCCCTCAATACCAGGTCCTCTCATCTATACCATTAGTAACAGTGTTACATTTAAAAAAACTTACCCTAAATCAACAATTAATTAAATATCAAATAAATATCAAAATTGCCATACACAATGAAACATTAGAAAAACAAATCTGCAGAGGTGTATAGTCTCAATTCCTTTTGAACTTCTTGGATGATTTGCCATCCTTGAGACCTAAATATTTCTCGATATCTTCCTCTTCATGATCTCCTTCGCCACTCCGTCTCCTCTTCCCTCCATTCTCCTTCATTTTCTGCATCAGAAAATACACAACTGTTTTAGTAAAGTCATTACAAAAGTATCTCAATGAGATCATGCCCATTAGTTTATTAATTTCTTTTGCAAAGAGATAGTAGTTTCAAAAAGGTCAAAATTTAATAGAATTTCTCTTTTGGTAACAGAATGAATATACAACTGTACCATTACTGATAATCTTTTGGCCTCACTAACACGCTCTTCCAGAAGTAGAACTTCCTCTTCCTGCGCAGGATACTCTGGTAACTTTTTGCCTGAAATATACACATTGCGCATTCATATACCGTTCCTTAGTTGGGACGGAAAAGCAAAGCTTGAAGACAAGGGGATACACAACTCACATATAAGCTTCTCTATCTGAATATACCACTCCAGCTCGTACTGATTCACAAGGGAAATGGCAACCCCAGAACGCCCTGCACGTGCAGTCCTTCCCACACGATGTATATAATCCTGCTCACAATATCAGACATCCATTGCATAGAAACGTATGAAGAAATTCCAAGAAAGCTCTTCTCATTTCATAACTTCAAGTTTTAATGAAGTCAGGATCTATACAAGTCACATACCCCACAGAACCATGGTATGATATTGAAGACAAATGAACTAAAGAATCATGGTATGATTGATATGATCAGTCTCAAATTACTTAATAGTAACAGCTGAAAGTTGATTAATTATTACTGTTCTAAATGTCAAAGTCATTAGAGGTCTGAAAATAGATAGCATTGCTACCTTGGAGTTTGTAGGGATATCATAGTTGATAACCACATCCACCGTAGGAATGTCCAGACCTCTACTTGCCACATCAGTACAAAGAAGGATATTGCACTCTCCAGACTTGAACTTATTCAAGGCTCCAAGTCTCTTTGACTGTCAAAAGATGCCCAAAATAAAGGTCAGAGACACATCAGTTGCATGCCCACAGAAACATCCACTTTCTCCACCCCTATATCCCTCTCCCGAAACAAGGAGGAAAGATAGAAAACAAGAAATTAGAAATATCCAATTCAGTACAATTACCTAGCTCATATGACCGTTAATTGGGATGGCTTTGAGACCCAAATTTCTCAGAGTTAAAGCAAGGAGCTGGGTTGCATCACATGTGCGTGTAAAAACCATGGATGTGCTTCCAGCCATTTCAGTCAGAATATAGACCAGGTAACAATCCTGTAAGCAAGGCACAATAACACGGTCATTAAAATTATACAAGCTATTAGTCATGAAACCAAAAGCACAGATATTATTACACTATAGTTATTAGTACACAAAAAATAAGCATAGTCTAGTACAAGTTCAATTCAAGTCCATAACATTGTTCTAGAAAGAAAATGGCTATTGCGCTTCTAATACCCAGTGGCATCACATTTAAAAGAGCAAGGATGGTTAACACAATACAAGAACAATTGGAACGCCAACACTGCAACCTCCCCAACTCACTGAAAGCCCGGGAACTTAATTTCTCAAAGTTATGTTTCTCTTAGGCCTCTGGTCTTTTAAAAGGCAGGACAGTGATGGTTCTTGAATAAGAAATTTGAATGACCTTTGTTTGGTGACATTCCTTTTCCAGAGCCTTTCCACACCACATGACCTTATTCAAGCAACTTTGTCAGCAGATCATATATCTTGGAATTTGTACTTTATCATAAGCATTAATGATAAAGAAGCTACTGATGTGGAATCCTTTTTTCTCTTACACTAAACTTTACTGCTGAATATTCCAGCAAGCTCTTCTGTTTCCCACCAACTCATCAGAGAGATGTTTTACCTTGACAAATCACTTAAAAAATTCAAGGCTCCTTTTAAAAGTAGTACTTAACAAGATTAACATCAGCTGCAAATCGGAAGAACCACAAAGGACTAGTCATATGTTTTATGTGTGACTACACCTGTGAAAAAAGTAGCTCATTCGTTTTTTCACCACCCTGCTGTCAATTCCGTCTGGACCAAACAGAAAGTTATGGCGAATGTTGGGTGGCCTCCAATTTTGAACAACTTCTCTTGATTAGCTACAGGAGGTTTTCCAGAATTAGGGAAGGAGGCGTACATGGTATTGTACTATTTTTGCTTCTACTTGGTGTATTTTGGCTTGAAGCAAAATGCCTCAATTTCAAGGATTCCTTTAGTTCAAAAATGCTCTTTGTTAGATCTATTCAATCTAAAAAATGCTTTATCATCGAAGCTAAGTGTTTCAGTATCACAATTCTCTTCTTCCAGACTATATAGGCTGTAAGTAGTATATGTTATTCAAAAGAAAATTATACCCATATATCTGATGTCTATTTGATCACCAAAAAGTGATGTGATTCTTTTTAATCACAAAAGTAACTCAAATCTTTGATAACCCTACTGAAGGAAATATAGAGGTAAAGAAAATAATTAAGACCATCAAGTATTGTTAGACATTGAATAGATTCTTAGGTAAGAAACCAGGAATATAATTTATAACATTTTGTATAGCATGTATGTCTTTTCGTCCAGGACCATGAGTAATAAGAAATTCAATCAATTCCAGCAAAAATTTGTCAGAATTAAAATTTGCCACAGAACTCTAATATCTCATTTTGTAAGACAAACTCTAGAAGGCACGACAAGGGAGAATAACAAACCTTGTGCTTAGCAGGCAAAAAACGATACTGCTGCTTCAAAGTGTCAACAGTAGAATATTTAGATGCTGCTTCAATCTGAATAGGGTCAAAAAAGAATTTTAGCCAAATATGCAGAGGTAAAAAAAAATTTACAAAAAAAAGGCTTGCCACAGAAACAAATATATTAAGTTAATAAATTAATTTTATACCTTTACAGGATTCCTTAAACAAACCCTTTGGAGTTTCTGGACCTGCAACATCAAGAATGCAACTTGTTCAATCAGTATTAAAAGTTTTAAGACTGCAGATAACCAAGGAAGCACCTAGATCTCAAAAGGCAAAGTTCATGCCATCACTAAGAGACCGTGAAAAATAAAATAAAATATTTGTTAATGAAGCAGATGCACCATAAACTAATGAGATGTAAAAGATTCAGTTTAAAATAACGTGGCCAATCATGAACTAAAAAAGATCTTTTTTGTATTCGCAAAGGAAAAAGGACTCCATTGAAAATGATGGTTATAGCATCATGCATTCTTGAGAAAGTGCACAATTTGCAATAAATCTACCATTATATACCTTCTTAGTCATCGTAGCAGAAAACAGAAATGTCCTTCTTTGTTGAGGGATAGTTAGCAGAATCTCATTGAGAGATTCCTCAAAATCCTCATTCAACAGCCTGTCAGCCTCATCTAAGACCTGCCCAAAATGCAGAGAAATCAAGCATCTTGAAATAAACAATACAGAAGTCTGGGCAAGATATGGTAGACAGCAGAATAGTAAGTTAAATATCACAGTTTCAACATCTACAACCAGGTCAAAACATCCACAAAGAATGGTTGCTTGATCAACATAAGGCTGACGACCTACGAGAGATTTAAATGGATTGCCAACCAACCACCAACAGATCTTTCATTCAACATAACAGCATAGCAATGTAAGAGATGAAAATGAAAATTGCACTGACTGCATCACATAAATGAAAAAAAAAAAACAAAACACGGAGGAAACATAAACATATCAAGAAACATCAACTTGCATCAGATAATTTTAATCTATTCACCAAAATCAATTGATTGAATCATCTACAAGAATCCTTCACTGCTCTAACCATGGAAAGCTTATTAAAAATGATAATGAAACAAGACAAGTACATGTGCAAATGCAAACTGTTGAACTTATATAACCAGGTACAAATAGGGTGAGCAAATAATGCACCAAACATGATATATCTTTGGTTTGAGGAAGGGAAGTGAATCCTATGTAATTGTTCATGTTGCTTAGATTACCAAAAGAAAAAAAGAAATAAATGGAAACTGTGGAGACGATCAGAGATGAGAAAAGTGAATGGGCAGGTCAGAAATCATGGTCCTTTTTGTCTGGTTTAGCTAGAAGAAAAGAAAGGGAATAAAAAAATAATTTTTACTTTTCTACTATAAAGTAATAATATATATTGGATTTTTTTTAAAAAAGGATATCAAAATTATATTTCTTTCACTAAAAAGTAAAAACCCCTGGGAAACCAGTCGCAATAAGAACAATAAAACCCCCCGGGAAACCAATCACAATAAGAACAATTGCAAAACCCAGGACCCACATCTCGCTTCCACCCCATTTCCCACTTATGGGTCCAACTAAATAGCAGAATCACTCCTTCCTTCACTCACTCCCCTTCCCATTGGCCCAATGCAATACCAAAGCATTAGTCTAGAGTCAACCCTTTCATTTTACCCCAAAAAAGAATTTAATAAACAATGAAAATTCTAATCAGCCTGAGCATGATGAATTCAAACTGACGGAGTTTACAACTCTAAAGAATGATAAAAAGAGAGGGAATGACTAGGATATTGACATCAACCAATGGGGGCCCTATATGGGCTAACTAGATTAAGATAAGTTAACAATATTCTAACAATAGTCATAGAAAATGTTCACAAATTTATTACAAGGAATCTCACAAAGTAAGAATATAGTATTCTATGTGCATTAATTGATATAAAAACAACAATTATCAAAAGCCCTTTATGATGTACTAATAATATATAGACAATGAATAAAGTCCATACAACACATACACTCAAACAATAGATGGAAAATATAAAGAAGCAAACTTGTACCAAAACAAAAGATGAAAAAAAATTCTTACCAAATATTTCAGTCTGTTAAGAGTAAAACCTTTAGTGTTTTTAAGGTGATCTAAAACACGTCCAGGTGTCCCAACCTGCAAGAGTAAGATCACAAAGACCCAACCAATGAAACCAGATGAATAAGAATTACCTAAAGCTCAAGTAATATTATTTCCACACCTATACTTACACATTAACACCTACTCTCACATATAATATTTTATCACCATCATCATCATATTACATCTCTTTTCCACCTCTTACAAAAATAACATTTTACTATTATAATCACAATCATGCAGATGCAACAAGTGCCTGAACTCAGTTTTCTTTAGAACCAGACCTTTTTATAATCATTTTGCATGGTTCATGTCTTGTGTCCAACCCATAATCCTAGAAAAAACAATATCATATGAAGCATATGAAGACTCGAATGCCTATGGTAGTACGATATTTGACCCATAATCCTAGAATAGAACTATTGATATCCTATCTCTCCACTAGAGAAATCACATAATCCAAATTTTTTTAGATGTTATGTTCAACGATGATAAGTGAGAAAAGCTAATATTCAATGAGAAATTAAGGACAAATGATAGAAATACAGAGTAATCATTCAGAAACATATTTTAAGTACATACACCAGATTTAAGTTTAACTTCACTTAACTATTACCAAATAATATAGGAGCATAAGAAACTAACAAAATTATAAGCATGTCTACAGTAACACTTACAATAATATGAGGCTGCTTTGCTATCTTGATTGACTGCTGCACCATGTCAATCCCTCCAACTAGCTAGAGAAAATAAAGAAGATATTCATAAAAAAGACTGTTATAAGTACGAATGTGTAACAAAAAGAATACAGCCACTAAATCACCACATGAAAGAGTTAAGCCCACCAAAACTAGAACATCATAAGCAAAGAGGAATAATTCATGGGAATAAAGCCACCAAATCATCCAATGAAAGAGTCAAGTTTTTTATGAAATAGGTAACACTGCATAACTTATAAACAGTGAACAGAATACAGATATTATTAATTAAGTAGCAAGTAGGCAGCCGTAAGTGTTCATGCAAAACAAAACATGCCCATTTAAAGAGTGTACAGAAACTCACCACAGCAGACTTGACTCCAATTTCAGCACCTAATGCTTCAAACTGTTCAGAGATTTGAATAGCAAGCTCTCTAGATCAGGAAAAAGGTAAAAACAGAATAAGAAAGAAATCAGATATATACCAGTTAGAACAATTTCACTTTATTGAAAGCACAAATTGACAATCAATGAAATCCAAGATTAGGTATCAACCTTGTGGGAGACAACACACAAGCAAAAAAATCCTTCGGTCGCGGCGCTTCTAAAAGGGCATGCAATATGGGAAGAGCAAAAGCACCAGTCTTACCAGAGCCAGTTTGTGCTAGCCCAATAATATCTTTTCCTGTGAAAGAAAATCCATAAAAAACCACTATTAGGATATATTGAGTCATTCCATGGAGACTTATTGGAGTAAGAATTAATTATATAGATTAAAAATAATTACATGAAAACTTCAATATATTATCCATTGTATTAATTTTAATTTCTGGTCTATTGATTCATTATCTAGCTAATTTTATAAAACAATAGAATTTGATCCATTTCAGAAAGCTGCACTGGGGAGAGGAACAAGAAAAGACAAAAAAAAGATATGAATAAACTTAGCACAAATATAAACAAAGCTAATCATGATGAAGTTCAGCATTCAGCAACTATATATGATGAAAGAAAATGAGAAAACATGTGTGAGAAGGAAGAAAAAAAATGCAGCAGAAAAAGGAGGCAAAAAGTTATCTTAATGAAAATTTGAGTACAGGTGGTAAATTGGGATTCTTATGGAGTTTTAGAGCACCCTCAAAGTTTGGACTAGTATCCTTCAACTAATTTTAGAGGTTCTGCAGAAGTGAGCCAGCATTGTCATGAATGTTGGAGAATATAAGTCCCACATTTAAAAGTGATAAGAAAAATAAAGGATATATAAGCTTTTGGCAATCCTCACCGAAAAGCTTAAGTTTTTTGGTGATATGGACAAGCTCATAAGCCCACATACAAAATTAACAATGCACTCATTAGATCACTAACCTTCCAGTGCAAGAGGAATTGCTTCAGCTTGAATCTTCAATGGTTTTTTCCAACCCAACTTGTCACAAGCTTCCACCAGTGGCTCAGATAAGCCCAGATCCTCAAATGTCACTTCTTCATTGTCTTCTGCCATTCTCAGTAACTAACCTGCCAACAAAATCCAACTCAATATCAAAGAAAAAAGAAAAAACCAGGAATGCTTTTCCGTGTGCTAAAAGTAAACTTGAACTCTATTTTAAAAATATCCTACTAATTATTTTTAATTACACTGATTTAATCATTGATAGGTGTAATCCACTAGCCAAAACTTGACATCTCCATGTTAACAACTACAATAAAGTAACACAGATTTCAGTGAAAATTGAGTGATAAAGCAGATGTTATGCACTATTTTATTTATGATGCAAGGTCTCAGATAAACTAATTTATATAACTCTTCAAAAGTTGCACACAACTTGTCAAACAGCCACAAGTTAAATTGGCTGAAACCTTGAACCCAGCTTACCAAGTGGGTTAAAGGGGACATAACAAAAATCAAGGACTTTAAATAAAATAGAGATTGCATATGCTTTCAATTTCAGTCATACGAATAGTAAGTACTTAAAAGTCGAAAGAAGCCATAGAAATCAGTACAGCTATGATAGTTGCCAATAGTCTGTTAATAATGTTGTGTCATGCTTAATCTTGCAATAGCTATCAACAGTGGAAACATGGCTTTAGTGTATATAGAAAGTTATAGCCGTAGCAACCCGTACAACTATGATAGCATTTGATCAATGACTAATGTTCACAACTTTATATGAAGTAGAGAAGGTCTTCAACACATCAAATTACATATGAACAAGTATACAAGGAAATCGAGAGTAACACAAGTGGTACAGACCAGCTACTAATTGCAGATACGCAAGAAGACAGCAAATGGTGACCTGAAACCGAACAAAGTTTATTGAAGAACAATCGAAGACCTATATATAGTTTGGAAGATGTTTCCTTACAGAGTAATAACTGCACTGGTTGTGCGGCGCAGCCAAGGCCTTGCGTTTAGTTGGTTATTGGGAAATCTGGGTTTTAGGAGATTTACAGGAGGAATGTGACGAATAAAAAATGATTTTATAAAACTTCTTCATAGAGTAATTACTTGATTAGTGAGGTAAATGAAGCTAGGGTTCTCATACCTGGGTGCAACACTATGTCCAAGACAGGATGACTCGCGAGTTACAAAAATTCAAGTTTAAAGAGTTGGGAAATTCTAGGAGTAAGAAAAGATTGAAACTTTGTCCAGATATTAGATCCTGTTCTTGCTGCGCGCGAACTGTCTTTTAGAGCAGGATATATTCGATCGTTGAAGCGAACCAAATACCATATATTGGTTTGCGAAGTCCTTAACCTATTTCAAAACTCGCTGGCCCAAAAAAACAAAAAAGTCGCTAGTCAAAAAAAAATCCAACTAATCCAACTCTTTTTTTTTTTTAACTTCCACAATTTTTATTTATAAATTATACGAATTAATTAAACTAAATTCTTTAACATTTTGCTTCCCTAGAAAAAATTGTTATTTCTTTGTTTCTTTTTTTTTTATTGGCCAAATTTCTTTGTTTCTTATTGAACTAAATAATTTGCTAGAAAAAATAAAAACGTTAGAAGTTGATATATTAAAAACGAATGCATTCATAATCATTTTTTGCCCTAAAAAATTGTATTCCTTTTTTATAACTTTTTTGGTTATGTAATCCTTTTAATTATTTTTATAAACTCCCTATTGCCCTAATCATATTTTTAAAAAATTTGAATAAACTAGTGAATAAGTGAATTGGTTTGTAGTTGGTAGTGGTACATGTTAATATTTTTTAATAAATTATAATTTTTATTTGAGAATAAATTATTTATATAAAACTTGGGCTAATCTTATATAGTGGGCCAAGCGAGGCCCAAATAGGGAGACTTGGGTCTATTCAGCATAATGAGAGCTTATATAGGCTATTAACTTTACAAAATCTAAAAGGCCCAACCCAATTATAAGTCTAGTAAAAAAAAAACCCAATTATAAGGGTTTCTTGTCCCCGACGAATACCCCCTTGGCGAAAAGCACATAACAATTTTGGGAGACATACTCCCCATCTGAGGTTCGAGTTTGCTCATACTCTGATTGAAGGTAAAAACTAAGAGCACGACGCTGTAATACGTACTTATTGTGCTTAGTTTCTATTGATTCCGATATAGTGTCGACATCAGAAGCAAAGCTTTGATCTTTTGGACTGTTAATCTCTTTCCTTTAAATCAATCATGAAGGGCTTAGATGAAAAAGCTTCTTACCCCCCTTTTTGGCTTTCTCAGCTTCGATTTGTTGACTGCATTTTTTGTGTTCTGGGCATTTCTGTATTTGTGAATTGATTCAAGTATCAGGTTTTAGCTCGTCATCGCATTTTGTAGGATTTCTGATATATTACTGGTTGCTAGGCGCATTCATCGATCTCCCACTCACCCCTTTTTTTCAAATCGATTTGCCTATACCTCAAATTAATTTATGTCTTCAGAAAAGAATTCTCAAGTATGAATTGTCAAAATAGTTTTTCTTTTTCAGGTTCTTCTACAAGATCATGGGGGATAGTCAATACTCATTCTCTTTGACCACTTTTAGGTATGGTAATTGGATTTTTTTTTTCCTTACATAACGATGCAATGATATATTTACTTCTTATTATTCTGTTTCTATGTTCTACAGTCCTTCTGGAAAACTTGTTCAGATAGAACATGCTCTGACAGCTGTTGGGTCTGGACAAACATCTCTCGGAATTAAAGGTAATGATTGCTATCTCTGGATCTTTTTATAATTCCTATCCTGCTGCCTCAAGCATTTATATTGTGATGTGCTGAATCTATTTGACTAGGATAATATTCTTGTTAAAAACAAGAAACACTGTTGGCTTACGGTCATTTATAGTCTTATGTTTTGGTTGATAGAATTATAATTATAATTAAGCTTTCAAGGTCCTTTTTGTTTGCTAGATCAATTTGCTTTTATTTCTAATACATAATTTATTATTCAATATGTTCTTGTCTTGTTGATCATTAGGATTTTTAACATAAATGCTGTAGCTTTTGTTGTTTGTAAGTCTCTATTTGATGTTTGCAGCTGCAAATGGTGTTGTCATTGCAACGGAGAAGAAATTGCCATCTATACTTGTCGATGAAACATCAGTGAGTTTTTATTTTTCTTACTTTGCATCCTATTATGTGCATGGTCAAGCCTTAAATATACAAGTTTCTGTATCCTAGGCCGTATGCCTCGGGGTTCTGCTACCTATTTTCTTCTGCTTTTAAGCTATTGTTTAGTGTTTGATTCAGTGCTCTTTTTGTTATCCATTCTTACTGAATTCTGTAATCTGAAGCTAGTTGGTTACTATTGCCATAGTTATTTGGAAACTTGATACATTTTGGATCTTTGTTTTCTTTGGTTGCAGGTACAGAAAATTCAGATGTTAACACCAAATATTGGTGTTGTTTATAGGTTTGTTTCATGCCACGTGTTTGAATTCTTAGGAGTTAAAATGTATTTTAGATTGTGAAAGACTTCATGAGTTTCCAAGTACCCTAAACAAGTGAACTGGTGAGTTGGGAGGCATGCCAGCTTCATGAGAGAAGTGAGGCAAATGTTTTAAGGGAAACAATAATCTTTTATGCATACGTAGGAAAACAAGACTTGGCATTCTTAAAAACTCATTATTAAAGACTTGATAGGAGAACAAGATATATTTCAATCAAAAAATAAAGAGCGTCTCCATTGGTGAGTTATGCATTGTTTCTTTGATTTTGAGGTTATAGACTGCGACTGTCATCAAGGACTCTGTGAGTGGTCTGATGAGGGGTTATTGAGGTATGCTGACATAAGTCTGTTTTCTACCAATTACCGAGAGCATACATGCATTTGGCAGACTAATAAAATATATAGTTTTCAAGAGAATATTGTTATTGCTGGCTGCTTTGTGATTTTGATGAATTCTCCTGTAAGAGAAACTTCCGTGATTCAACCCATAAAAACTTGAGACTTGTTTAGTAAATCAGATTATTTATTTATTTATTTTGATTAATTCAGAAGGCTGTTGACAGCTTGTCCAAAATCACTTCTCTATTGGATTCAGTTAAACCAGATAATTGTTGAAGGCTATTTTGAAACAAATTACACACACACTAGAGAGAAAGGCTTCATTATAGCAAGTAGCTTTCTTTCTTACTTAGTCTACATAAACCTTCATTGCATTTTATTCTTGTGGAAAATTTGCTTTGCTGTTCAGTGGCATGGGTCCTGACTTTCGGGTTTTGGTACGAAAAAGTAGAAAGCAGGCTGAGCAGTATCACCGGCTATATAAAGTAAGGTTTTTCTATAAGTTCTAGTTCAATATATGTTTGTTCAAGTTCTGGTTCAAATGTTTAATAGATAATTCACTCCTCTGTTTTGTGCTTATAATATTTTACCTGACCAGATGGTTTAGTAATGGCATTGATGATAGCTTGCATTTGGAACTTAGGAATTAGATTGTAATGAATTCCATTATTTCAATCTTCTTACTTTGTACCACATTTACAATAGTTAGCAAGCGGCCTTTGCTTTAAATCCTTGTTATATCATGCTCCCTAAAAAAATTTTCATCACTCCTTATGCATAACTCTTTAGTTGAGTAAAAGTATAAGCATATCTATATTTTCGTCATTTCTTCTATTTAGTATCTCTTATTTCTTGATGCAGACCAAAAAAAGGGTATAGAAAGTTCATTGCGATGAAAGGCCGTCTCAAATTGAAATAAAAAATGATAACTAATTGCTTGAATTCATCTAGCAAAACAGGGTGTGCTTTGTATGGTTGGTTGTTATAATTTGATTAGATATTCCGTTTAAGATATTTTTCTGTATGAAAAATCTCATGGTCTTCTTTCTATTAGTTTTTGGCACATTCTGTTATGGATTTTTTTGGTAAAGTATAGCTTTTGTCTTATATGTTGATGAAATATTGCAGGAACCAATCCCTGTCACTCAGCTTGTAAGGGAAATAGCTGCTGTTATGCAGGAGTTCACTCAGTCTGGGTAATTACTGCTTTTTTTATGAGACATTATTTTTTTTTCAATCAATTGTTCACAGCAGGGGTGGGTTATTTCAATTTACTTATGATCTGTACCTAAGCTACTCATAGTATTAGAAATATGTTGCAACTTCTCCCTTCCTACTCACCCTCGGGAAAACAGGACTGCAAATGCGGGGATAATATATCAGTGTGGGGTCAAAGGAAAAGTTTGCAGTCCCCTTTTCAACTTTGAGGCTTTGGCAAATAGACCCCTCTACTTTAAAATGTCTATATAGCCTCTTCTAATCATTCTGTTTGGCAATTTGCCTTCCTTCCACGCACTTGAATTTTCAAACTATCAGTCCATTTGTTAATTTTCAACATAAGGTAACGTAGTAAAACTAAAATATCCAAATTAGTCATTCTACTTGAACAGTAGCTTCTCTTTTTAGTTGAGGGATCTATCATTCAAAGCCTCAAATATCACCACGTGCTGAAATTTAATTATGACATTTGAGGGTGTCACTATTGTGAACATAGGCACTTATGATTGAGGGTATCTTAGTGAAAAGTTCATATGGATCTAATTTGAGTGAGAGTTTAATTTGGGAAAATTGCTTCTGGAGGTATATGTTGAACATTTAGATTTCTATAGAAATTCTATATATAAAAATATCTATTAAATGTATAGATCACTGAAGATGAACTGTAGATGATGTTTGCAACAACTGGGTAGATCTTCATCGTAAACAAACCTGCAATATTCAAGTAAACCTAAAATGTGTAGAATCTAGTTGGTTCTGGTGCCTACACATAGAATTGCCCATTCCTTTTCATTTTTTTTTCTTTTTTCCCCTGTATTATCTTCTGATTTTTTATGTTTCTATTTTGTCCTTATAGTGGTGTCAGGCCTTTTGGAGTGTCCCTTCTAGTTGCTGGATTTGATGATAAAGGTCCACAATTGTTTCAGGTATCTTAACATGCTTTATGTGATGGAACCTCTTTTCTGTTGCTTCTCAACCCCTTTAGATTAATATCAACTGCAATTTTGATTGTATTGCCTTGTCTCACTTCTGGATTAGAAATTGAACTCAGCAAGATAATGTACTGCAATATATACAGGTCGTGCACAGAATAAGTTTTGAACAAATATTCAATTATTGGTGACATGAATTAATGCTCTTTAGGTTCTCTGAGGATAACAATGTAACCTGTTGGGAGTTTATAATTTCATTAGAGACGTAACTTTTATGATGTTTTCAGTTCAGAGTGAAAAGTGTTCTTTGATTATTCACATCTAAATTTAAATGGATTTTCGTAGGGAATTAGTTGAGGTTTATTCTCTCTGTCCTTTTGCAGTTGATATGCATGATGATTTTGCCACTGAAGTCTCTTTGTTCCTGCTCTTGAAATTACTTAATTACTTCTACCCTCCCCCCCCCCCCCCAACAAGAAAAAAGAGAGAGAGAGAGAGAGAGAGAGATGAAGGTTGTTGGTTGATGCAATTTTGTTTTCACTGTAGGTGGATCCATCAGGTTCATATTTTTCCTGGAAAGCTTCTGCTATGGGGAAGAATGTTTCTAATGCAAAGACATTTCTTGAGAAGAGGTATGCGTTGATCATTATTGACAATGCTGCATACAGAATTTAAGTGTTGTCCATTCTCTTATAGTTATTACTTCTGTAGATACTGAGCAATACTGATCTTTCACATGAGTTTTGTCATACAAAATGTTACAGAGAATTCTGTAACATATAACTGTGAACACTTTTAAGATGACGTTATTGTTTTTAGATGTTAGCATCTGCACATATAGATCTTTTCCCTTGTTTCAATAGTTGATTGTTCATTTTACAGATACACTGACGATATGGAGCTTGATGATGGTGTCCACACAGCCATATTGACTCTAAAGGAAGGGTAGGCGCAGGTCACTTGGTTTATGTTCAATTTTTGCTGTCCATTAGGTCCAAAATCCATTGAATATCCATTCGTTGTTTCCTTCTTCTTTTCTTAAATTAAGTTTTCCCCACCACAGAACCCATGTCAGGCCCTAATATTTCAGAGCTGGGGTTTTTGGAGAGGAATACGTGTCAAAGATTGGCTAGAAAAGGTCACTTTAAGGTCTATACCATCTTAGTTGTCTAAGAGAAATTGATAGTGGTGATCCTTGCAATTACCAAGGACACACCTCTAAACTATGAGCTGGATTTGTTGTTGCTGAGTCCCAAGCTTCTTGGGTTTCCAATCTGGAAATGTAGAGGGAGCAATGACTGCTCAGTGTTCTTTTTTTCTTCTCAAATCTCTCTCTCTTTCTCTCTCTCTCTCTCTGTGTTTTGAAGTTCTTATCTGCTATACTCCGGAAAGAACCAGTGTGCTAAATGTGAGACATACCCGTAGCATGTACAGCAAAATGCATGCAGGTTATGTATCCTTTATTTTATTTTTTTTAACAAAAAATGAACTTTGAATGAGGGACGACTCTGTAGTATCCTTCATTCTCATCTTCAGTAGGCAAGCTATCCTGCCTCCGGGTTTAGGTTCCCCTCTTCCCTCCTTTCTCTCAATTTTTGCATCTGTTGACCTCAATTTGGGAATTTGGTGGCGACTAGGACTTTGGGAAGGATATATTGGATTGGTGGTTGCTGGTTGGTGGGCTTCATTTTTTATGCATTGGTGGTGCTGAACGAGGCTCTGTTGCAGCTACAAATGCCTTCCTTGATTGTTTTTTTTTTATGCATACATAACTTATTACCTTCCAGAGCATTGATAATATGTTTTTATTGTTCAGCTCTTTTTTATTCACTTTTAATCATTTACTTGTTTTATTTTGTGGTAAAAACATTATAATATATGTATTCTGTTTAAATATATTTTGTCGTATTTGTACCTGCATAGGCAATACAACCATGTTCGATATGAGTGTCTTCAAAATTTCTTTCTTAATTCTTTGTTTTTCCTGTTTCTCCCAGGTTTGAGGGACAAATATCAGGCAAAAATATTGAAATTGGCATAATTGGTGCAGACAAAAAGTTTAGGTGGGACTTCTCTCCATTTTGTTTTTTACATCTTGTAGCTTTGTACTTCTACCATTTTTAGATGACTTGTTTTGTTTGTCTATCTCCCTATTTATTTCTGTGCACCTAAATTCCTCGGGTCTTTTGACTTGAAGTATACTTAGCTAGATCATAGGGCTGCCCAATAGGAATCAACCTTGGACAATTCTAAATATTTTTTACCACTAGATAATTCCCATAACCCAAAAAAAAAAAAAAGGATAGATCATGTCTTTATCTCTGCTTCAATAATGTTTCAGAGTGATATATATATATATATATATATGGCTATGGATCTACTCAGATCTTTTAACACAGTGATTCACTGGCATATTTATTGTGTTGCAGGGTATTGACACCAGCTGAAATTGATGATTACTTGGGTGAAGTAGAATAATTTGCTATGAAGAAAAATATTGCATGTTTGGAAGTTAGTTTAGAAGGAAATCAAAGCTCTCTAGGCCTCTGCTTAAAGGGAGAGACTATTGATATCAGTGGTGCATTTGAGGTAGTCACTTCCAGTTGTAGCCTGCAATGTTTCTTAGACAAATCTTTTTCTCAAGCGTTCCATAAACTGGAAACAAAAGCTTTGATGTGATTAGTAAGGACTATTTATTGAAAAGTTGTTGTAACTTTTTTGTTCTCAGAGTGATGTGCTATTTTCTATTTATGGCTTTTCATGTCCGAGTTGAAAGCATATAACTATTAACTCTGGAAACAATTTCTTGGTTTCCTTCTTTCTTGTCAATAACGAACTTGCCCCTACAGATTTTCCATTTGCAATTATGGGTCAGAAGTGCAGAATTAATGAAAACTGTTTTAAATTGTGGCCTCTTGATACTAGAAAAGTGTGGAAGAGACATTTTACAAATGGATGAATTAAGAAATGTTGCTACAATTCTATTGTTTCTCAGGTTCCGTTTTGTTACAACTATAAAAAAGGAATTCTTTCTTTTTGCACACTAATGGAGATGTGACATATCTATTATATATCCCTATAATAATCCCAACTGAACAACTTTTTATTTTTATTATTAGTTTTTATTTAGGAACACAACATTTAAAAAGTCATTTGTTTATTTTATTTTATTTTTTTACATTTTATTTTGCTTACCAAACAAGTTATCAATCTTCCCATTCTATACAGCATCATTATGTATATGATACTGCTGTCAAATTTGTTATTAAAATTCAGTTTTTTTTTTTACAGCCAATCAATTATCATTATATAATGAATGATATAAAAGACCAAAGTGAGTTTCATGTGAAATAGAAATACATCCGTGTGAAATAGTGTGATTTATTTTACTCTTATGACAACGTTCATTCCTTCTTCTAATGTTCATTGAAGAAAACACAACAGAAAACGTAAATGATTCCTTTCTCACTCATACCTCCAAAGAATGCCCTAAATTACGGTCAAGCATCGGAATTGATATCAACTAAATACCAAGCTATCTTGAAGGTTGAATATTGAAACTAATGGTATGTGAATTATCAATAATATAAGAATTAAGATCTACAGATAACGTAATAGCGTCATTATTTTTTTTTAATAAATTTGAATTGTCTAAATTTAATTTGTATACATCAAATTTGAACTTTTTTATTTTTTAAATCAATCATTATTTATTTTAATTACTATTTAGAATGCTATTTTCATTATGTACATTATTTCTTTTCAAATAAAAAATATTAAAATTCCAATATATATGTCTATAATTTAAATCATCTAAATTTGCTAACAAGATAATAGCACAATTATACTATCATTTTCTCAACAACTAAGACGCTATTGCCACAAATCATAACCCAGCTTCCTTATTGATCTAATTTCTTTGTTCTCTTTTTGTACATTTTTTGAGATATTAAAGTTACGGTCCATTCATTCCAGAAGACTTTATATGCAATCATACTAAAGTAAAATATTCTATGCAATAAAGGATTCTCAAAGATTGATTCAAATATTTCATTTATACTAATAACAATATATACTTGATAAGTTTCTAGTTAGCTGCTGGAAAGGATAGCTAAACAAATGAGTATGATTCTAAAAGACAGCTCTACCTCTCAAGAGGTTAAAATTTCTCTCCACTACAATTACTTCAAGAGCTTCACTCAAATATTTTAAGTAATAAGGTGAGAGATTGAACCCCAGTGACAGGTCTCTCTTCTCTACTACCCTTTGATTTTCCAGTTGTGGGCTGTCCGAGGACCACTTGCAATGCCTTCATAATAACGGGATTCGAGCTTTCCTCTATTCCAAGCTTTGACGAAATCCAGGAACATCTCTCGTGCTGACTCAGATGTAAGATCAGAGAAGAACACATTCTTCTCTTCTTTCAGCCACGTAGCAAATTCATTATTCTTAGAAAAATAATCATCCTTGGACAACTCTTGGAAATCCTGCATTTGAAATAACAAAGGTAATCCGTAAACTAATGACCTATTTGATTCTTCAATTCATCAGCAACCTAAGCGTTTAACTAGAAGGTCTAAATGTAGACATCAAAATATGGGAATCAGCAAGAGGTTCTTCCTAACTTTTTAAAGTATTTCATTAGTAGACAGAAAGATGGGCTAATCTAAAAGTTTAAAATTGTTCTGAACATTTATTGGGTTTAGCAACGATTAAAAAACTAAATATGAGAAACAAACAATCTTGGGTTTAGCAACATTTCTGCATGTATATTTTTATCAGATTACAAATTGCCCGCTTCCACTTGGGTTGCATGACAAATGACCCACATGGTTTCCATGCAGGCAATTAACCTGCTCAAACTTTCAACATTCGGCAAATAGCCAATTACAGCCATAGTTGCATTATATTCCACTAAATCTCCAACTCAAGTAATCTTTTTTCCTTGATTTCTTTTATTTCTAAGTGACCAGACAGTCTATACACCACATGAGAATTTAAGATTAATTACCAAAATTGAAACCAAAAGGGATTACTAACCAAAGACTACAGGTTAAAAGTTGAACGAGTTAGTACTTATTAGCACTTGGCCATTATTTTTCTTTCTTTTTTCTCAACAGTAAAGAAAAAAAGGCTCTAACTCAGATAAACAGTGAAACAAAACAGTCTTTTACATCAGGCATTATCAGTAACAGTAATATCAAGAATATAACTCACCATATGGCTATCACCTTTACTGCGCTTGGTTTTGTGCTTATCTTTTGACTTCTTCCCTGAAGGAATAGTAGCAAGCAAATATATTATTGCCATGAGAAAAATGTATATAGGGAAGAGTAGACCAACAATAGTTCTTGCCTCAATAACAGCAAAGACTAAAAAAAGCTAATACTTTTCAAACATAATACAAAGTAACGAATGACTAGAAAGAACTTGAAAGGGGGAAAAAAAAAGAACTTGAATGTTTACTTTTCAACCATACCACAAGTTCGAAAGTCAAACCAATTCAAACACTTATTTTGAAGGAAAATTATCACTTCTCACATTATTTAGTTGGGGGCCTTTGTGTGATGGTTAATAACAAAGCAAGGAAATAAGTATTCCCCCACCTCACCCCCCACCAAAAAAAAAACCTGGATGTTAATACATTTTCATATGAATCTCCAGTTTCTAATATATACACGAGAAAAAGATGGTGGAACGTTAGAATAGTGATCTGCAGCAATTAAACCATTTGTGGCATCAAAAGTCAAATATCAGTTACAGTTGTAGGCAATGGTAGCAGGTATAAGTGGTGCCCTGTTGCTTCTCCAAGAGTACCCTCATAGATAATCAAATGAAATTTATGGAAGTCGTAGAATCAATTTTCAGGAGTACTATTTCCTTCAATAGATTCAGTTCAGCAATCAGCATTAGACCTATGCTTCCAACTTTCAACCCCACAACTTTATGGCATCCATTTTATAAACATGTTCTAATGTGAAACACCTGAAGACGTAATTAGCGTGTTATCCAATGTCCAAGACCCAGCAGGATGCCTAAACAAGACAACCTTCATTCACTTAAGTTGTGGAAGATTCTACAGTGTAGAACTAGAAATGGTCTCCATCATCATTTGAGATAGCTTCTATAATTCACATACCTCTTGAAAGAACAATTTGACATTAAATTAAAAGTCACACAAAACATTATTAACATGACTTCTGAGACACTTTATGAGGCCAGATGTCAGAGACCTCGGAAATCAGGATGACAACATCTGCAACTAGTCTAAATGCTGTCTTGCTTCCTAATAGCACTGATTCAAGCTTGTAAATCTCTGAAACCTCTCATATCAAATTGACAACTGATAAAGCTTTCCCCTCCTATCACTCGATTTAGATTAAAGTATATGGTACACAGATAATCACAGGTTCACTCTTTATTTATCATAATAACATTAACCTCTGCCCATCCTTAGATGCTGAAAGGGATGCAAGACACCTAAATTCCTTCTAACCGAATTCGTAGTTGTTATTTCCTACCAGACTTCTAACTAAACCCCAATTGATTCTATGTAACAGTGCTGACACAAGCTTAACTTATATAACTCATCACAACCAAAGCACGCTGATAAATAACTTCATCTAAGACTAAAGATACCATTAATTAAATTTCTAGGTTGCAGATTTATAAAAATGAAACAGATTAACAAAAGCAAAGACCTGCAAGTCTCTCTTCCAACCAAAATAAAACTTATCATAGTCTATCCAATAAAAAATATCATATCCAGCCTCTCATGATTCATGACAGAAACTCCAAAATAAATTAAGGGTTTGAAAACAAAAACACCTGAGAATAGTAGTGAATGAGCCACTTATGACAAAACTCAGAAAATTCAATTCCAGATTACAAGTCCTGCTTCTAGAGCAACATGGTAAGGGAGATCAAAAGGATAAAATAAAATAAAGTTGAATGCTTGAACATTTCGTGCAATTAACTATTCTTCAGAGACAGTATAAAACCCCACTCGAAAATGATCAAACTTTCAGGCTTACCTTTATCAGATCTATCTTTGGAATGCTTATGGGATTTCTTCTCCTTTCGTTTCTCTTTCTTTTCTCCCTTCCGGTTCTTCTCCTCATCCTCTACCGGTCGCCGCCTCTTGCTTTTCTTCTCATCTGGGTATTACCAGTATAATTTAGTAAAAAGCAAATGGAAGTACGAAAAACTTCAGAGTGGATGTCATCATGCCGCCTGAACGGCCCTATTTTAGAACCTTGAAATGGGTATTTTTGTTTGTAAGGTTTCTTCCGTTCTCTCGAAAGCCAAACACGTTGCATAATAGAGGGAAGAAAAAACAGGGAAAATCACGTACCTTCCGAGTCTGAAGAATAACTCCGTCGCTTGTTCTTCTCTTTGGGCTTCCTATCGCTTCCCATGACTGCTCTCTTCACAATTTAGAGAGATTGTTAAGCAATCGAAAGAATAGCTTCAGAGTGGAGGGCTCAACAAAAATGCCGACCTTTTTCTATCGAAGTCGAACGCCAATGAACTCTAAATGCAGTGCGAATAATAGCGAAACCAAGAGGAAATATACAGGTATATAATTTTTTTCACAATAATTAAAATTCGTTACCCATTAAATATAAAACATGCAGTTTCACAAACAACGTTGAAGGATCTAAATTATGATGAATTTCTTATTTTAATAAAATAATAATATACTCCTGCCAAAAAAGATAAAATAATAATATACGTGTTTAGGGGATATTCTACTTGTATTCACAAAAACCAAAAACTCATATGCTAATTTGCCAGAAGATAAAACATCAAAAGAAAAATAAAGTGCACTAATCTAACTTCTAAAAACCAAACGCAAGAAGGTCCTCAAGCTTATTTAGAACAATTTCTTCTAATGTAAAAAAATTGAATATGAAATAAGTTAAATAAATTCTATGGGAAACCTTCTCAAACCCAACAAAAAACAAAAAGTTAAAAGATGGAAATACACAATTATAGCAAGCCATGCATTCAATAATGCGGAGAGAATAGGGGAATTTGATAGAAATTCAAATGAATGCCCTGAAAAGGGGGTCTTACAGTATTAGATAAATAGGAAATAGCATGCATGATAACAGCATGTTCAACAAAAATAAAACAATGAAAAAATAAATAAATGGATGGTTTGAAGAACCATTTCACATGAACACACTACTAAAATATTGAAAATAGATTAAACTAATAGGACAATACCACAATTGTGGCGCTTTACAGAGGATCTTGGCTAAAGCCTGTGTTTTAGTAAAACACAGATGATGCGAATGTCGTTGAAGATCACCTTCTTGATTTGAAATGATGACAAAGGATCCTTGTTGGGGACAACTAGTAATGTTTGGGAAGTTAAGACTTGAAGTTGTCTGTAAAGGAGTAGTTGAATTTGCAACAAAAAAAAAGGAAAGTTGAGTTTGTCCAAAAACACATGTTTCATATATTTAGTTGTCGTTTGAAATGTGTTGCTTACCTATTCATCTAAAAGAGCTTTATACAGATTTCAAAATCTTGAGGTGGCTCCACACAAATAGGCCATGTGCGAATTTGTGATCCTTAACTGTTCTTTAGGCTCAATGATTTCAAGAAATTATCATTTTGACTCTTCACACATTGCATCTCATGTCACACTTTTTTTCACACATGTTATTTTCAAATTTGCTGTCAATCCAATTCCCTCCAAACTTTCATGACGTAGACTATATTTGCAAGTTAGATCATTTGATTATATTAAGCTTAGCCTACTTATCTATCTCTAGATTAAGTTCTAACTTCTGCTATTTTTAAGTGTGAACTCTTTTTTGGACTATTAAACCATTTTACAAAATGGCCATCCAATTAGTGGGTATGGGTCAGCTTGGCCCATGCTGATCTTTGCCCAAACATGGACTTTTTTGTCAAATGAGATTATTAACAGATTATTAGCTTTAATGTATGTTAGATATGGGGCAAGCAATAGTGAATTGAAAAAAAAACAAGACAAATTGAACCAAAAAAAGTAAACGGTGTCTTATTTTTTAATTTAATTCTTCTCTTTTTCTGTTCGATTAATTTTCAGAAACTGCAATGCATAATAACTAATGATATGTATGGTTAGCTAGTTTATATTTCGCCAATATATATTTATATATATTCATATAAAATGAACGCATAGGGAGAGGCTGTCAAAATTTGCAATTCAAGACTTTGCGCGCCAAATTCTTGACACCTCCAAGACATTTATGCCTCTAAACTGTAATTTCTATTTTATAATTTATTGTGGGAAAATCAATATGACATCTCTCTTAATTTTTGGAGGAAAAATGATTTTTAAAATGAAAAGAATATGCCTAACAATTTGAATATCTCATAAAATGTAATTTATCCTCTTTTCATGTTGCCAAATGCCAATACAAGGAAAATGAAGTGTTTGGAATCAGGAAGGAAAGAAAAAAGAATATATAGTATAGTACTATAGGTGTGTTTGGTACCACTTATCAAACCTTGGTTTGGTGTTAAAACTAAGGTTTGATAAAATTTGAGTGTGTTTGGGGGATTTTTTCATTTATGTTTTAGAATCTTGGTTTTATAAAATTTGGGTGTGTTTGGGGGATTTTTCCATTTCCGTTTCAGAATCATTATTTATGGAGAATGGAGGTTTTGAAGAAGCAGGAGGAATGTTGTTTTTCCGTTTTTCTTTTTCATTTTTATATGTATTTATTTTAAAGTTAAATAAAAATATATCAATAAAAATGAAAAAAAATAAAAAATTTAAGAAAATAAAATTTTCACAAAATATTTTCTATTTATTGACCAAAATATCCCTTTAAAATTTTAATTTTTATAGATAATGACCTGTAAAAAAATGTTATATCAGATATATTATGTTCTCAATTGAGTAAATGTAGATTAAATTTTAGTCCAAGGAAATTAAATTAATCATGAGATAGAGTTTAAACTCAATTTAGAGGAAAATTATGAGTTTTGTCAAAACCAATTTTCAAATAAATCATCCAAACATAAACACGTTAGTCAAAAACTAATTTTTATCATAACTACGTTATGAAACCAATTTTATCAAAACTCATTATTCACTAACTAAAAACCAAACGGACCCTATATATTGCTGGCAATTAAATCAAAAGGAGATGTCGCTCAAATGAAATATACATATACAATAAAAATAAGAACTTAATATAAATTTTTTTTAATCGAATCATACTAATTAAAATGAAAGTTAAAATTAATTAAATATCTTAATTCTTTTAAATAATACATTTTTTTAAATTATTTTTATTTAATTTTTTTTTCTTTAAAATAAATTAAATAAAAATATATTTTAAAAATATATGATAAATATTATCTTATATTTTAAAAAAAATTATATCTAAAATTAAGTTAAAATTACCTATTCAGGATGGGACGTGAGTAGTAGCTTTTTTTAGTTTTAAATTATGATTTTTCTTTCAAAACAAACAACCATTCTTGAAGTTTCAAGGAGTGATCATAATTCTTACGTGGCAAAGTGTAATCGAGTATGCGCCAAATGTATGGAGTGGGTTGGTTGTGCACCCCCACCGGGGCTGCCACGCACTTCTGCTTTATCTTCTCATCCCTCCGTTCCCTTCTCTCTCACATGCTTTCTTCTTCATGCCATACCACAAGCACACTCCTCCCATGGCCTCCTCCACCCTCTTGTCCTCAAACCCTAGGGTTTTCTCTTCCACCATCTCCGATCATCCTCATCACTGTCCTCTCTCTCAATATCCCACCATCCCCAAATCCTTTAGTGGCCTCTGCAAGCCCTTCCACTCTCGGGTTCCCACTTCGATTCGTCGTCGAGGCTTCTTCGTCCAGGCTACGGTGATTTTTTCTTCTACCCCCACTTCTTGATTGTGGCTTGATTCTGTATCATGACCCTCAAGTTGCAATTTTTGGTGGAAAAAATTAATTTTTGAGTAGTTTTAGCAGTGAAGGTTTCTTTACGCATTATTTTTTTTGGTACATAACGGGGTTAAAAGGTTTCTTTACGCATTGTTGATTGCCCTTGGCATAGTTTCAGCATCTGAAATGCTACTGATTGTTGTCTGTGTAGGAACGATATCATTTTCTTTCATTGTGGTAGTGAGGCTGAATTTGATCATTTTATGCTGGTAAAAATGCTTGTTCACTTCCATTTAAGTTGCAATACTGGGAGTGGCTGCAATTTTTGTCATGTATAGATTACGTTTAACTGAATGTTTAGAAAGGCATAAGAGATTCAAACACTCTTCAGTTTTCAGTTTGACGAAAGTTGCTTGCGCTACCCCAAAATTAATTAATTGAATGTAGAATATTTTGTCTGCAATTGCTGTTTGGTTTTTAACCTTGATACACTTAAATTCAGAATGTTTGATCCTCAGTCTTTGAATGGGGGATGGCTGATTATCTGCTTTCAGCGTGTTGAAAAATTTCGTTTGCCATTTGACTTCGCAATATTTATTATAGAAAGTAGAAATTGCTTGTGACACTATACTTAAATTCAATTACAGAAAGTATTGTCACCGTAGGAAAAAAGGCGAAAGCATGGGGGAGTTAACCATTTTATAAATCAACACCACTAGAGCATTGGATATCTAAATTTAAATTATTAGAATGTGTTGTTTGATATGATCAGTACTCCTAGGCCTAGCCTACCACAAATTAATCAGGTTTAATGATAAAAATACTAAGGTAATAAATTTTCTGTGGTGAAATTTACACTCTTTTGATTAACCTCTGTTTTGCATCTCAGTTCCTTCCCATTTCTCATAAAGTGAACTTGCGTTCAAATTTAGCATGAAACTTTGAGGCAGGGGCTTTTCTCTTTTTGGGAGTTCCCAATTTCATCTGTGAGAAAAACCTGCGTGTTTTTAGTTCAGTTTCTTTGGCATGCATTATTTTCTTGTAATGCATTTTGGCTTCATTTTTAGGATATCTGATTTATTGCATGCTTCTGGATTAATGGATGAACTTCCCTCAACTTAAAATTTTCCATACTTATGTTGTATTTCAGGTTATAAAGTGGCGATGTCCAAAGCAAGTTCTACCTCCCAACCGTGACAGAGAGTTTCAAAATAAAGTCCTTTATCTGGAGTCCATTGGTATTGACTCTTTCTCACTTATTGAAAATCATCCAACGGTGATCTCTGACTCCTCTCTTGCTAATATAAAATCCACTGTGGAATTCATGACATCCATGGATTTCTCTGCAATTGAGTTCCGGCGCATTGTTGGCATGTGCCCAGATATTCTCACCTCCCAAGTCTCAGATATCTTACCTGTCTTCACCTTCCTTCTTCGTGAGGCTCATGTAAATGGCTCAGATATCAAGCACGTCATAAACCGTCGTCCCAGGTTGCTTGTCTGCAGTGTTACTGGGCAACTTCGTCCCACCTTGTACTTCCTCCAAAGTATTGGCGTTGAAGAGGTAAACAGGCACACGTACTTACTTTCATGTAGTGTTGAAGGAAAGCTTATTCCCAGGATTGATTACTTTGAGAATATCGGCTTTTCTCGCCATGATGCAACTTTGATGTTTCGAAGATTTCCTCAGCTGTTTAACTATAGTCTTAAGAACAATTTGGAGCCTAAATACAATTACTTTGTGATGGAAATGGGGAGAGACTTGAAGGAGCTGAAAGGATTCCCCCAGTATTTCTCATTTAGCTTAGATAATAGAATCAAACCTAGACATAAACTGTGTGTAGAAATGGGGGTGTGTTTTCCTCTTCCTGTATTGTTAAAGACAAATGAAGTGCAATTTCGTAATAGATTAGATGTATGTGTAAATTCTTCAACACCCTTGAGAACATCTCCTCTATGGTGTTCAAATTGTGAAGTTGATCAAATATAGGGAAAAAAAATCTCATTACGTGTTAGAGTTTTGCATTATTATCCAGTTGATGTGACAGTATCTGTATATCCTGCTTCTGAAACAGTATCTACTGTATCAACAGTAATCGAACTGACGTCAATAAGAAATGTTTCTGAAATGAATGCAACTTACAATCTTTGTCACTTAAGTTGCAATCTCATAAGAACTGGGAACCAATTGTGCACCTTTTTTTGGGTTTATGATAGAGGTGTATCGTAGGTACAAGGAGAATCACAACAAAGTAGATCAATCTAAATGTAAACTAAGTGGAAAATAAGGAGCATCAAGTAGAAACAATTATCCACAATGTTATGAAGATAGAAGAACAAATTCCAACGAGGGAAAAAAAGTAGGAGAATGAAGCCAATCTGTATGCCAACATCATCAACCTTTCTGCTCACTCTTCAGAATTCAGAAAGCCTTGCAGTCATACAACCTAACAGGAATAATGAAAAAAGGAAGTGTCACTACAAATGAATTCACTTCCCACGCCATAAAGAAACATCAGTTAGGTAATAACTAGGGATTTTCTTCTGTTTTTCCCAAATGACACGGAATGCTGTTTATTTGTTCCAAATTTAGGTAACTTGGTGCTCGAGTAAAGAAAAGAAATTATGTCCGATCACAATGTGATAGGAAACCACGAAAAAACTATCAAGAAACAAGAAAGTACGCGAAAGAAAAATGGAGCCCCCAAGAAAAACATGATTCAGAGTTAAACAACACAATGTGACTGAGAACCACACAGAAAAGAGAAAACCCATCAAGAAAGAAGAAATACAGACCTGGGTAGCGAAAAATGATCCAGGTTGAAACTGCATGTTCTGATGCATTGTCGTTTTGGCTGAGCAAGAAGCCGCATTCTGTTCCTGTGATGCGTTGGAACACCAATTCCAAGGACAAAGAAAGGAGACATCTTTCTGCAGGAAAGACAGAAGTTGAGGATTCACCGAAGGTGTTGGTGTTGATTCCTCCATAGTTGCTTGATGCGTCAGTGGTTGCGCTTCTTCTTCTTGTTTCTGAAATACTTCTGCGGGAAGCAATAAACCTGCTTTGCGGTGAGAAGTTTTGTTCTTGAAGGAAGCACCATTGCCTCCTTTGCAATGAGAATAAACATTCTTGCTTCCCCTGCGGTGAAAAGATTTGCTAGTCATCGTGATTACTTCACACAACTTCACTTTCAGCAACAATCTTTATTCCTACAATATATGTGTGTGTGTGTATAAACATGTAAGAGGTTTGTGTTAAGTGTAAATTTCTTATTTATGGACAAAATGACGTTTAAGGGCCCAGACTTCAAATATGTCTGTGTAGTACTAGTAGAGACCTAGAGTATGTATGAAAATGAAAATATGAAATCTTGACAGTTATATAAATATAATATTGACAGTTAAATACCTTAGATGCCATGTTTTTTTTAAAAAAAAAAAAAGGAATTAAGTTATCATTCGTCTTCTTTAAATTTGTTATCAAATCTAGAAGAAAAAAAATCTTATAACATTAGAAACAACAAAATTAGAACTTTATCTGACATGAGTTATAATTTTATGAAATTTGTGATAACTTATTCTTTTTTAAGATAAATTTTAATTTTTTTAACTATTTATTGTTAATATTGAAAATTATACATCTTTAAATACTTTTTTATTATTTTTTAACTATGAGATTAAGAACGTTCATATAAGGCTGTAATAATTGCTGTTCCAGATTTCTCCTTGTTCAGCGTGCTGATCCAGTAAAGGTAAGGTGCCACACGTCGCGATTCTAATGGCTCTCCGAGCGTACGGCAGAGATTGAGGAATGGCACCCGAAACACCTGTGTTTTGGACGCCACGCACTCTCTGCGTGGAGCCTCTCGATGCACAGAATCAAACCCACTCACACTTCGGCGGCCTATGAACCTGAGGGCAGTTTCGTCTCGTGCTCTCCAAGACACTAACCATTAAACGTTGAAAAGACTGGTGCATTCAGTTACAAGAACCAACTTCTTCCCGCTTCTTCTTCTTCTTCTTCCTCCTCAGAGATAACCAGTAACTCTAAACGAAAATGGCGAGTTGTTTCAGTGTGTATATTGCGCTGGTTCTTCTGATTCCCGTGCTTCTCTCTCTCAGAAACCCAAGAGGTGAAACTGAACATTCACCGGCATTTCCTTTCTCTTTCTCAACCTCTTTGCTTTCTTTGAGGGATTCCTCTGTCAATTTTCGCTTCAACGAGAGGATAAGAGATGGGTCCAATTTGGAGTACGATTTTTACAGGGATTCTTGCCCACAAGCTGAGGACATAGTCAGATCAGTCCTCACTCGCATCTACTTCGACCGCAAGGACGTTTCACCCGCTCTCTTGCGCCTCTTTTTCCATGACTGCTTCATTGAGGTATTTCCTTGCCGGTGCCTCGCAAATACCAAATTATTAATCTTCAATTCTTGATTTTCATTTTAATTCTTGATTATTAATCCGTAATTTTGCAAGTCTTAGTTTTCCTTTCTATACCATTTTTTCTCGAATTTAGATCTCCTGAGTAAGGAATCGATCACTCTTTTTAAAGTGAATGTTATAAACTGCAAAAATGTTGAAAATGTTAGGATAACACCATGTAGTACAGATAAATAAATACATTTGCAGATCATCTTAATGTGGCGTTACCCCGACCTTTCTTCATACTTACTCAGCCGCTCACATTGTTGCTTATGATATTAGCTTTTTGCGGATCCCCAAAATTCTAATTAAATGCTCTTTTTATTCTTGCTCTTAATGTGTGCGCACATGATATTTCTGTTTTTATATACTTCCTCTGTTCCTTTTACTGATTCTAATGTTAAGTAAATTTGTTGTAAAATTCATTTGTCATTACATGGAGTGACAAGGAAAAGAAGAATTAAAATTCTATTAGATTAAAAATATCAATCACATTGATGTTATTAAAATATACATCGGGAACATTTATAAGTTTCAAGGTTTCATACTTTTTGTCCTGTTCGACTGTTAGTTTTGTGTAAATGCTCTTGGGATTAGTTACTCTGTTCCCATGTAAACAGATGGTAATTACTGCTAAAAAATGTTGTTTTTTTGTTATTATGTAAGTATATCTTTGTAATAGGTTAATGCTACCCCTGTTTCTAAATCTTTTAATATAAAATTTATTTGAAAGTTGAGTTTTGTGAATTTAAAATTCTAAATTTGAGTGTATTGGGCTTGTGTTAAGATATCAAAGATATTGACACCAAGAGTTTGTTTATGTCATAGTAGGAGATTCCCAACATTCTTTACTAGAATTAAAATGATAAACAATAGTCATAAGATCCTTTACATTCTTTGGTCCACATGTAGTCCAATTAACCATGATACGTTCAAGGATACATCAATGAATATGTGAATGAAAACATGAATGGCTAATTTGTTTTTTGGTTTTTTCACTTTATATATGTGGACGCATGTATGGGGGTGTGAGCAAGGGGCACATTGTGTTTGGGGCAATGATTGTGGCAAGTAATGATATGTGATATAAGATATAGCGTAAAACATGGTATTAATAAGCATGAGATGTGTCTGCTCATTCTTGACCAAGAAACGCAGCTTAACACAGCTATATTCAACTGGTTTCAAAGCACATGGTTCCTCCTGTGTGGTTTTATTTGCTTGATTTTTCAAAGATATTCCTCAACTTGCTCTCTTTTCAGTTAATTTTTATGGTATTCTTAATGTTTCGGTTTCACTAAATCAGGGCTGTGATGCTTCAGTGCTGTTGGATGATAGCTATGGTAATAAAAACCGATCAATTGAGAAGCAGGCTCTTCCAAACCACACCTTGAGAGACTTTGATACAATTGACTTGATTAAGAAGGAGCTGGAACAAACATGTCCCAGGGTTGTGTCTTGTGCTGACATCCTTGCTCTTGCTGCAAGAGATGGCGTTGTTTTGGTTTGTTCCACTGCATCTATTTCTTTGTCACAAAAGCTTAAGTTCCATAATCGTTTGATTTTGTAAGGACTCATTAATCTGATTAACACGGTGAGAACTGAGAAGCAACGTCAGCAAGAATAAAATATTTAGTTGACTAAGTCTATTGTCATGTTTTCATTATTTGTTAATTATTGTAACCAATTTTTTTTGTGATATCCCTATTTCTTAGAGTTGTTCCTATTTTCTAGTAAGATAGTGCTAGTGAATCAAGGGATAGTGGGTTAGGAAATCGTGCAACATCTCTATCTTGTGAACCTATATTATGCTGATCTATTGAATAAAATATGCATTCCATTTTCCTAAAAGCATGGCTCCGTATGACTTGTCTCTCCCTTCATTAAACCGTTGTTTACAAAATAATAGAAACCTTCTTGCTATTTTCAACACTGAGAAAACAAAAAGAGATTGATTGATAATGGACTCATGCATTTCTACTTTAGTTGCAAGTGAGAAAACTATGATTCTAGCCAACGGAGTGATTTGCTAATTTTATGATGATCTTGTTTCATTGTTTGTTTTAAACAGAAAGACTTTTCTCGTTGCCAGATAGTAATACCAAGTTCCTTTTCTTGTTACCTTCATCCACATAATCTTATTTTGGATAATCATGCGATAAATAACTTCTTCCAAATCCATTCAACTTAAAATTTGTTTTGGATCTCATTTTAACCTTTGGTTTTTGCTATTTTATCTTTTGCTAATTTTTCCCCTTACATATCTCTGACTCTTGCTATTTAGATTTACTTTTGGTGCATTCTCATAGATATTTATGTGCAGGGTTTGTAAGTATTTGTTTGAGTGCAGTCACACTTTTATCTTCAAGGATGCAGCAAAACTTTCAAATATTTGATTTTTACTCTCTTGTTGCACTTTTTGAGTTCTGCGCTGAACCTCTGATGTTTTTTCTGAACTTGGATATGGCAGGCTGGTGGGCCTTTTTATCCCGTTTTGACAGGAAGAAAGGATAGCCTTCAGTCATTTTATGAGGAAGCAAATAATCAGATTCCGAGACCAGATGACAACATTAACCAAACACTACGCCGATTCTCTCTCAGAGGATTCAATGAAAGAGAAACAGTCAGCCTTCTTGGTAAATACTAACTAAATCTAATCTACATTTTTCTGAATTGAAATAGAACATTAATCATCCTAGGCGTCATGATACCCACTGATTGGTTGCTCCATGATAATCACGCTAAGCATCATGATAGCCACTGGAGAATTACTTTTGGAGTTGCCCGCTGGAAACTTTGGAAGTCTAGGAATAGGAGACTTTTTTTACAGGAAACCTACACGTCTGAAGGCTTAGTACAGGTTATTCGCACTGTAGTTAGCCATACCATTAGAGCCAATGAGGTCTTGGACGTTGTTTATACAGGGCCACTTAGTTCTTTTTTGTTGTTTTGTTATTTGCTTTGATGCTGGCTCCTTTTGTATTCTTTCATTATTAATGATATGTTCCTTTCAATCAAAAAAAAAAAAAGCAAAAGAAAAGAAAAGAAAAGAACATTAATCGTAAGGTTTGTTGGTTTCTTGTAGGAGCACACAACATTGGGAAAATTGGCTGTGATTTCATTAAGCAACGACTGTACAACTTTCGAGGCACAGGAAGACCAGACCCTGCCATCCCCACAGATTTCCTGCACCAAATGAGGCTAAATTGCCCAGACAACATGAACATCAGCGATGATAAGGTGTCCGCATCTTTAATCCCCAGGAGGAAGAGTTTGTCTGATATGGGGATGTCATACCTGCAAGCATTGTCATCTTCAGTATCATCTGGGTCAAAATTTGACACTCACTACTATGAGAGCTTGTTAAGAGGAAGAGGACTCCTGTTTGCTGATCAGCAGCTGATGGATGAAGAGAAGACTGCTAGACTGGTATCTGCTTATGCCTCAGATGATGGATCAACTTTTCGCATGGATTTTGCAAGGGTCATGCTGAAAATGTCTAATCTAGATGTTCTGACTGGGACTCAAGGTGAGGTTCGTCTGAATTGCTCTCTACCTTTAGCAAGTACTGTTTAACAGAGTCATTCTCCAGCTTATAATTCAGGCTGTTCAAATATTACATCTGGATTTATCATTGTCTGCACTCTCTGTTTTGCATTTAGGAGTTGTGCCTGGGGTTCCATTTGTTGTCTAGTTCCCTATGTAAAGATTACATTCTCTTACAAGTAGTGTAAATTTTGGTATTGTTTGATTACAGTCAACTCTTCAAATTAGCAATGAAGCTTCATGTTATAAAGTTTACATGTTTGTTCTTCCATTTTTGTTATGTTCACATTCAAGTTAAGTTCTGCTTTTAAGATTACTTTAGCCAGTAGCCTGTTGCAACCGTAGATGGTTCGCTTATCGTATATCTATATATTTATTCATAATTAATTAACTGGATTCGCTTAAGAATTTTCATTTTTTCTTTTTCTTACAGACTCACTAGTCCAATCTATTTTGAGGATATATAGTTACTATACATCCCTATCTCTACTACCATTTATATTTTGATAAATATATATAAATTTTATTTATAATTTAAGATCCAACAAAATCAATATACGATATAAAACAAATTCATATGTTACTTTGATTTATTATTCATTTACTAGACGTGTCATTTTTTAATGGATTACTACTTCTTTGAAATAAATGTTTCATTTTTTTTTAATACAAAATGTTTCATTTAAATTTGAATATTTTTGTGCATCTGCACATGAGTATTTTTCTGGTTCTGATTTAAAATTAGGTTAAACTGATGGTAGTGAATCCTCAATCAATACTACAGGAAATGTACTCCTATTTGAAGTACTCTTTGAGAATATTTCATTGTTTTAATCACTATACTTTGCGTTGTTATTTATGTGTTAAATATGTCAACCATTTACTAATTAGTTTTAAAGCCAACTATTTTATAGAAGAAACTTATATTTTTTTCTTGTATGCTTTTTCATGTTGTTTTTCAATTAAAAGTTAATATATGAATTAACATGTTATAAATTTAGTCATTAATTATATATTAACAATGTTAACTTTTTAAATTTAAAAAATATATAAGAAAGAGCATGTAGATTTTTTTTTTATTTTATTCAGTAATTGGTGAACTAAAAGAATATTATCCTTCCTATCAAATATATAATGTATTGGTTAGTGATGAAAGAAATAAGTACTGGATACAAAATAAATTATTAATACATAGTGATACTTTTTTGAGAATGATACCTAGCAAATATCATCAGTTAATTTATAACTTGTAAGTGAAATATTTAAAGCTATCAGTAATTTCTACGGGCGTGATAAATGCGACCTATGTATTGAAAAGATTAAATTAATAAAGCAAAAATGTTAAATATATACTCCCTCTGAAGCCACTGTATAACAAATTTATGATCCAAAATGTAAAATGTTAGATACTTTTCTTCTCATTTTATTTATGTCTTTAATTTTTCTTACTCTTTATTTATAACTGTATAATAATAATAGAATATGATATTTAATAAGGGTACAATGAAAAATATTAATATTTTTATATTATTTTAAATGAAAAAATAATTTCTTTAATATGAGTATAATTAATACAAAATACCTTATAATAGGGATAATAGAAAATATATAGTGACATGATATTATTGTTTTTATTTCTTTTCATTAGTTGACCAGCATTTATTATTTTTCATTTGACTTGATAAAGAAACTCCACAAAAAGAGTGAATAAGAACTAATTGGCATGGATATGAATATGATAGTGTCAAGTAGAATTGTACTTTCGGGGTTGCTTTCATGCCTTTTCTTCAAAGATGAGGGGACACAAAGCAAAATTGTCAAAATTGATTTTATACTAAGTGGAGATTTATTATATATCCAACCTACCCTACACTTGTTCACCCAAAAAAAAAAAAAAACCTTCCCTGCACTTACCTATATGTGTTTGATCACCATATTGTTGCTTACCAACTTTTCTTTCGATAGTTTTGCATCATTGCTGACACTGGAAGATTTTTTTTTTTTAAAACCTTAGAGAACATTGAGGTAAGTTTTACTTCTTCAGACAGAAATTAAACTCAAAATAATATACTTAAAGAAATCCAAGTACATATTTATCAATTGTATCATGACTTTTTTTTAAGATTAATATATATATTAGACAATTTGAGCCTAGCTAGTTCATTTAAGGATCAATAATATTAAATTTGTAATTCAAATATACACATACACACGTGCGCGCTCCTCTTTTCCAGCAATTGACACAGAGGAAAACTGATATAGAAATATACCTGCAAATTAAATATGTAATTATTGATCTACACATGGAAATGGTAGGTGGATATGCATTATTGGAGAAATTGAAGTTGAAGAAAAAGATGAATGTGAATGTGAATGTGATCATTAATCCCCAGCATTTCAATCCTGTATTGGTAAAAGAAGGACCCACTAACAAATTTTCAAAAATATGCATTGCCTCAGCAAATTTGGTTTAGCTCTTGACGATCGAGTGAATCAATACAATGATTAACCAGCTTCATCTCCATGAGAATAAATAATTTTCAATGATTCACACTGAAAACATTATAACTCAAAAACTATTTGCACATAAATGACATTAATACACTGCAATGTTGAAAAACTTGGAAGCTCTGCAAGTGAGAAGCTTATGGAGTTTTTTTAGAGATGATATTTAATTTACAAGTCATGAATAATCGCAAATATTAATTTGTTTTAAACTCCATGTAAAGCCCAATGTCATATTTAACTAATTAATTCCTTGAATAGCTTTAACCAAACTATTCTGTGACTGTGTAGTGGTATTATTAAGAGCCAAAATTAGCTAGCTAGATTCCAATAAGAATCCAACTTGAGATGGATATATTTTTACGTAAACTTGTGGTGCAAAAAAAACTGACCAGTGACCATTTCTTAATTCGTAAAAGTCAAAGTCGGTGTAACCCAAATAGGGTAAAGTGTAAAACAACAATAACACATACGCTTATGATCGATCATCCATCTATTCAACGCTTTACTTCTAAGATTTGCAAAGGCCTTCTTCTTCGTTTAATTAACACTTTGTGAGGTTCACTGCTTACCCTTTTGATTACTGACAATACCACTTCACCACCGCAATTGTCTCTCTATAATTCAAAGCTAAAGAGGCCACAAAGAGTTCTTAATTATGTTGTGTGCTTTAATTAGTTAGCCCTTATTCAGTTTCTTTAATTTCTTTCTTTTCTTCCGTTACCAAACATATATAATGAAGCAGCCAAAGATGACCACATAAGCCATCTTCTTCTTTGTCAAGATTCTGTCCCAATCATTACCTGTCTGATGCATGACCACCACAATTAGATTTTTTTTAATTATTATATCAATTTAGCTCTAATATCGTAAAATTATTGTACATACAAAATTAAATTTAATAAATATATAACAAATTTGATCTCCACATTATCATTTAGCAAATAAACTAGGTATGCACCCACTGTATTACACAAAATCTTAAAATTGAGTATGTTGTTCATAACTTATAAATAATGCATCTTTATATATATTGCATATTGATTTACATTGATATTATTATATTTTAAAGACTAATTTATTATGGCCAATACAAGTTGATTCAGTTAATAAAGATGTTATTCATATCTTATAATGATGCGGAATCAAATCCTACCTCTCATGTAAGAATCTTGTTAATTAGTGGGTAATCTTATGTACCTCTCTAGGTGCTTTTCGAGTACTAATACTAAGGTTCACCATAACCCTAATAAGCTTCGAAGATCCAACATATCTAAACTTTTATCCCATATATATATATAAAAGACTATTTTGTTATGATCAACCACTCATCACTAAATTAGAAATTATAACAATTAGTCAAGGCATAACGTTATTTTATTATTTTATAACTAGAATTTGAACCCTTGTAATACACGGAAAGTTCAGATATTACTTATGAAATCAAAATATATAGATGCAAAAATATATAAGAAATATGAATATCAAATACATTTTGCGAATCTATATATTTTACATTATTAAACGGAACACTGTGAAAACTAATGACTTTAGTAGTCTAACTATTTATTAATTTTTCTTACATTTAGTTAGGTAAAAAAAGCAATAACTACAAGTAAGGAATATATAAAAGAAATGGTTAACTAATGTGATAGAATATAAGTTTGCATATCTGTATTAATTACATGATCTATTCCTAATAGAACTATATATATATATATATATCAAACTTTCCATAATTCTTAAATGACATTTTAAAACAACTTATCTTAGATCTTGATATAGTAGTATATCCTAATATACACAAGTGTAAAAATCTTTTAAAATTCTTAATTATAAAGTTGTTTTAGAATATGGAGAAAGAGTAATATAAAGATAAATAATAAAAAGTGATATAAGGAACTACATTCAAGATAAAAAAAAAATGGGATAGAAAGAAGTTACCCCCATGTTTAAACCATTCTTGAAATTTTGTTAGGAAAAAACTATTTTAAAAATTGCATTATAAGGAGAAGATAAAATATATAAAAAAATTTAAAAATTACCACTAGAAAATTGTAAATAAAAATGCAATGAAATCTTACATTCAAACGTACCTCCAGAATTAAAAATGATGTCATAATAATATAAAAACTAAAGAGACATACATAATATGGATTTATATATATTTCACTGAAAATATAAATAATTAAATCATAATTTTTTTACAAATATATATATATATATTTCATTTCCATTATTTTGAAACCTAAAATATTATCTTTTTTAATTCTCAAACTTTCATGATTGCTTCTTATTTTTAAAATTTTAATATAATATCATCTTAAATTTCATTTTAACCGTTAATTTCAATATTTGGCCAAAAATTTAATTTCAATAAGTTTTTAATTTAATTATTTAATTAATAATTTTTATATATTTAAAATTTAACTTATAAATTTTGTTGTTAAATTTTATTTAATGTAAGATAACAAATAAAATAAAAACATATAATAAATAAAAATATTTAAAATTTGCTAACTTCTGCGCTACTTTCTATTTTTTAATCTCTCCCTTAATACATACAAATTTACGTGCTAAGGGCACATATCTATTTCAATGATCTAAAATATAGGTTTTCCTTGTGTATTTGATATTTGGTCGGATATTTTGCAATAAAGAGTCAAAATTTTTCTTACAAAAGTTAAAAAGTGAAAAAACCAAAAGAAGATTGGGTCCCTTGGGGTTGGTCAGTACGGTGTTGCCTATTTCTCTGTCTTCTCTTCCAGCTTCCACTTCCTTTGGACCTCCACACAATATATGCTAATATATAAAAGACTAAAGATTTTTTAGAATTTTTAATTAAAAAGTTCTTATAGAATTTAGAAAAAAAAGTGATATAAAGATAAAAAAAATAGAAAGTGATTAGAGAAACTATATTTAAGATAAAAAAAAAGTGAAATAGAAAGGCTTGTGGAGTGTATGAGAAGTTAAAATATTACTTATAAAATCAAAATATATCAATGTGAAAATATATAAGGAATATGAATATCAAATACATTTTATGAATCTATATATTTTACATTTTTAAATGTAATAATGTGGAAACTCATTTTTTTGGTGATCCTCCTATTTATTAATTTTTCTTACATCAAGTTATGTAAGAATAGCCATTTTGTTATAAAGTAATTATTTCAACAATTGCATTACATGGAGAAAATAAAATATGTCCAAAAAATGTGAGAATACCACTAGAAAATTACAAATAACAATGTGACGAAATCTTACTTTCAAGTATACCTCCAAAACTAAAATGATTCCATATTGATATAAAGAAATTTACATAATATGAATTTATATAGATTTCACTGTAAATCTAAATAATCAAATTATCATTTTTCACAAACATATATGATTTTCATTTTCATATTTATTTTACATAAATTTTACTGTATATTTAGACAATCTCATCGTATTGTTTCATAAATATATATATGATTTTCATTTTAAAAAAATGAAAATAAATATTAATTCAAATATATGATCGATGCAGATTATTTTATAGTTAGTATGATAATATGGAAATTAAAATCGTAACACGTTATACTTTTAACCTCTATTTTATAATATATATATAATATATTAATGATAATGTAGAACTCACCCATATTTATAACAGGTTCATAGGAAAATTGCTAGCTCTTAAAAGGCCAACATAATTCATGAAATTACTTATTTTTTAAAACAGCAAATAAAAGTATCTAGCATAAAAGCATTGAATTTCACTTTTAATTTACTAATTTATTTTTAAATTATGTGACTATATATATATATATATTAGGTTTTTTGGTTTAGCTCTTTTTCTCTCTGGATTGATATTAATCCTTTGTACGTTTCTGTGTTGACTAGAGGAGTGTGTAGAGAAACTCCACAAAACGAGTCAAGCAGAATCATTAATTGGGATGAATATGATAGAGAGTCATGTAGATTTGTACTTTCAAGTTTCAAGATTGGTTTCAAATATTCTTCAAACTTGTGGGGACATGAAGCAAAGCTTGTCAAACTTATGTTTGTGAGTGAAGAATATTTGAAACATATTAGCTAGCTACCCCACTTGCCAGTTTTTGTCTCATACCTACATTATTGTTCACCAACAATTTTCTTTTCTATATTTCATTAATCAGATCGATCCTAAGTGAGCTGACTTAATGTACATATCAAACAATTCATTCATACTATGATAAAAAAAAAATAATTAAGTGACATATATATACATATATCAGCACTAAATTACTTTCTTTATCATCATGCATGTACAAAATGAAAAATAATATTAAATAGCCACCTAGGGCTGGAAGAGATGGAGTGAAGTATGGGTAGTAGTATTTTTCGTATATAACAAAAAAAATGAAAATAAATAAAACATAATGTTCAAATATAAATGTAGATAATTAAAAAGCCAATTAATTATATTATTGAATAGTGATAATAAAAATATAATAAATATTTCAAATTAATCTCACTTTGGAAAAAATTTCTTACAATCTAAAATGGTATATAGAAATTCATCAAGAGTGATTAGATTGAGAAGAAGTAACTAGATGCCTTTTAATAAAGGTTGTGGATTCAAATCTTGTGAATGAAAAAAATAAATAAATTGGAAGTGTTTTCTTCATTTGGACCTTTTAATGTTTAAATGTGACCGAATAAGATAATAACTGGTGCCCAATAATTATAACAAAAAACAGTATAGAAATTTATTTTAAAGTAACATCTTAATAAATTTTATCTTCAAAAACTTCATATTTAATCAGCCAGAAAAGTTTTTTGATGCATAAAGATGCATCGGGTCTTCAAATATTTTTAAAATAACATGTATTTCGAAAAATGAATAGTAAAACATGGGGGAGAGAGAGAGAGCGCCAAACTTTTTGCTTTTATATATATAATAAATTGATATATTGATGATGATCAAGTTTCAAAGCACCGCACGCCCTATGTTCACCACTACAGGAAAAATACATGAATCCAAAGAAGCTATATTTGAATATCCATGTATTATAATTAAAGTTAGGGTACCTAATACTAAGTAAAATAGGGAAGGAAAAAACAAAACACAAAGTATTGAGTCCCAACCTGATCAAAACTAACCTACCCAAATTATGAACAAAATCCTATATGAGACTCAGAAACCAGAAGTAGTGTTAGGCCATATGTCTAGATCCGAAAATCCTATGCTTAAATCAAATGCCTGAGGTTCCAATCCAAGCTCCTTCTCCATCTCACTGATCCACTTCCTAGTTTCAGCATCTGAATGAACCTGTTCATCTGACTGGAAGCATCCTCCAATGTTATCATAATCATTATCCAACATGTTCCAGAAGTCCTCGTCTGCCTCCAATGGTATTTCAAGCAGACCACTACTGTAATCAGCCGGCGTGTCAACAACCTCGTTTAGTACTGTACCATTACCGTAACTATCAAGTCCTCCTTGATTCAATGAACAACCTGCTGTAATTAGTTCCTGATCTTCTTGTGATTTGCAGATGGATGTCGATTGATCATGATCAGTAGAATAAAAGGAAGTTGGTGGGGACTCTTCAAGTTCGAAGACTTGATCATCTTCGGAGTTTTGCTCGCTGTCTGTAATTTTCTGGGGCATTATTGTTGTCAGTGCTTGGTGTGCACTTGAGGAAGATGAAGAGGAAGAGGCTATGGATGATTCTGGCTTGGATTGATCAGTACTGGACAGGTGATCTGAACTGTTCTTCAAGAATTTCTTCTTTAAGTGGGTGTGCCACACATTCTTGATCTCGTTGTCTGTTCTACCAGGAAGTTCGGATGCAATTTTTGACCACCTGAAATCAAATTTGGTTTTAAGGAAACAGATATATATAATTCATCAAAATGAAAAACAGGAGACAGAAGAAGAAACCTTACTTGTTTCCTAAGGCCTCATGAAGCTTGATTATGGCTTCCTCTTCCTCTTTTGTGAAGTTGCCTCTCTTCACATCAGGCCTCAGATAGTTGATCCATCTCAGACGACAGCTTTTTCCACATCGAAGAAGTCCTGAACATCATATAACATATATAAATTCAGTGTAGATTGAGAGATGTTTCTAGCTTCTACTGTAATTTTCTGACATTCTGGGCATGAAGAGCTTGCATATACTCACTTTCACTTTCTCTGATTTTAAATATACTGAGATTTTTCTTGCGAGACAACTCATAAAGAATATATATATATATATATATATTAAAGAGAAGTTGAAATCAAAAGAGTTCCTGTGAAGATGGTGGCTCCAAAAGGAAGGGATATGATTAATGGAATTTGACCTGATACTGAAAAATACTTACAAATAATTATTCCGTATGTGGAATGACGCCGAAGCTTGGTGGTGGCAGATGGGCCATATTAATGGTAGGTAAAATGCATTATCAGAAATTGGACATGTAGAAGAAGATGGTGATGAATGTCAGATTTTCTTATTCTTCAACATTTGAAATGTCATTGTATAGGTAAAAGAAGGGCCCACAGCAAAAAATTGCTGACCAAACTTGAAACTTTTTCATCCCATATGTCATGGATGAATCAATTTAATTAATTTCAACCAAAAATAAATAAATCAATCAATCGATTTTTGTTGATTCGCGTAGCAAAAGAAAGTAACAGTACCAAGAAGCAGTCTGAAGCAGAAGCAGATGATACAAGTTATCATGTGAGTAAAATGCATGCAAAATGCAGAAACTCTGAAAGTTGATATCAGAAACTGCAAATCTCTCATAGAGGAGGGAAAATCAGTCATTCAAATGCAAAGTGAAGGGAAGATAATGATCTAAGAATGTGAGTTTGGAAATTTTCGAGAGAAGAAGATTAGAGATAGATAGGGTTAATCACTTAATCACACACATATATATACCTGCTTGCTTGGGGAGAGAACGCCAATTTTCATGCCCATGTTTCTGGATGAAGGTGATGAGCTTAAGATCTTCTTGAGGACTCCAAGGTCCTCTCTTCACTTTGTTCTTATCACAGCATGGAGCTCTTCCTTTTCCCATTGATCTGATAATCTGATCTCTCTCTCTCTCTCTCTCTCTTATTATCTCATACACTTCTACTTTTCTATTCACTGATCTCCACCCTCTAGCTAGCTAGCTTATATGTTTCTCTCACATATATATATATACTATTGGATTTTCACTATACATATTCTCTCTCACTTTCTATCTCTATCTATGTATCTTTATGTCCATGTGTTTGTATATATATATATATGGAAGTGTGGTAAGAGAGAGAGAGGGGTGAGTGGTACAGTGTGAAGCCACAAGAGTCATGCCATGAATTTGGATTTTGTGGCACTGAATGATATAGGAAGGAGATCCAAGGTGGGGTACCGTTTATTTGAATATTAATAATAAATATAGAAAGGAGATCCAAGGTAGGGTTCATTTGAATATTAATAATAAATATATTCATTAACTTTTTCTCGTCTTTTTCATCCATGAAATTAAAGTCTCCCTGGCCACAAGATAATATATGTGTATTCTGAATTTTTTTTTTTGGTATATCAGAGGTTTTGATTAATTTCCATGTTGGTCAGATTATTTGAGCAATGAAATCCATTCTTTTTCTGAAAATTTATTTCACTCTATTTCCTCTTTATGAATATGTCTACATTTATTTTCCAAAATCCCAACTTTGATATGGTTTTGAGCCTCCAAAAACTTTTTTTCTCTTCCCTTAAATGTAAAAAAGATATTTAAAAACAACATTAATTAAAACGTAAAAAATTATAGGTAATTAAACCTAAAGTTATTACGGGTAATTTCAAAAGTTAATTATACTTTAATCTTTTTTATGTTAGAATAGTTTTTTTAAATTTGTTAAAATCTGAAATGAAAATAATTTTTTAATATTAAAAAAATGAATTATAACTCTACAAAGTTTGAGCTGGAGGATCAAAAAGCATAATGTGGTAACTTATAATTTTCAAAGGAACTTAAATTTTTATTCAGATAATTGACTAATCAATTTTATAATAAATTTTAGGTCTTGAATTAGGTGTATAAAGGTTGTATTGTATATACAAGTTAACTTGACATATATATATATATATATATTTGGTTCATGAACAAACGAACCGCCATGTATTTTAAGGGATTATAACATTTGAATCGAAACTTACGCCCAAATACAAACATGAATTTAATCTTAAAATTTCTATATTCTTGCTTAGCCAGTTTTGGTCTTTATACATCTACACTACCTTCTTTTTTAATTTTTTTTCTGTGTGTTGGCCATAAATATTGTATAGTCACATCAATGTTAAAACACTTTTGGTAAGAAAAAAATAAAATCCTGAGATTCCTAGCCAAATTTTATATATAAAGAGAAGATTTTCATGATCTATTTAGATCTTCTCCAGCTTTGGTTAATTCACGCAAAAAATTTGGATTGTGATTTGCAATATTCAAAATGAACACACCGTTTCATTTAACCTGAACATAATTGTGCAGATAATCTGAATTTCGTCGGGAGAAGAAATTGTGTGAATCACAGAATCAGGAGGATTGAACAAGATCTGGTTTCATAATCCCTTCTTGTACTATAATTAAGTTAATGAAATTAATTAATCCTAATAGGATTGTTTCTTTTTTTTATATATATTGTTCTTGGGCAGAGCAACTCTTCGGCTTTGAAATTTGCATATTGGCTGTATGTGATGATGTTCATGTATTTTATCTGTAAGTTTATTTATATATAGATTATTTAGTTTAGGTACTAATTAATATTGATATCTAATTTTGCATAATGTAGATGCCGTGAATAGTATAATTTGCTTCTCAAACTCTATACAATATACAATGTCTCTCACTTAATCAATTATCAACTAAAACCATAAAAAAATTGTAGGAAAATACACTGTTTGCAAATTTTGAATACTACGACTCCTCTTACAATAATAATATTATTCCTAAGCCAATAAATAGTGTCAAGTCATTTTAATTTATTGGGCTCTCATTAATTCAACTTTTATTTTTTAGTTTCCATTTTTTTAATTTTCCTCTTTCTCTTTTTTTTTTCTCAACTTTTATTGGATTACTCCATCAAATTCTTATCTATACCATGCATCGCACAAAGATGAATATCTAGCTATATCGTATGAAGGAACTCGCCTGATCATACCTACTTGCGATTAGTATTGGAGAATCTATTGATTTTTTCTTTTTAACCAAAGAATCTATTGAAACTTAATTCAGAACACTCGATCGGGACATTTGATTGACACAAGTATAAAATAGTACTACATATAAATTTGCATAATTTTCAAAATATAAATATATTTTTTACCACTTGTTATTATGTGGATTTGGCAATTGTATATATAGATATATACTAATCCTATAAATTAATCTCAGGGCAATATGAAGAAAAAAGATCAATTTTTTTACCATAATAATAATAAATACAAATTTTTAGTATTAATATAGAAAAAATTTGTTGTGTATGAGGAATTCTCTCAGCAATAGTAAGAATTAATTTCCTTTTAGGTATTAATTAGAGATTATAAAAACAAGTTTTATCTCTCTCAACAAAATATTTTTTTAACACACAAGATCAAAAATCAAGCTCTGAACATTATGCTTAAAGAATCAAATTATCTACTAATTACACGATATTATGCTTAAAGAATTCAACTATCTATTATCTACACGAGACTTGTTGGTAGTAAAATAATATTATTTTGAAAACCAGATCAAATAACATGAAACAACAACAAACAATTGGTCTAAACGAACAACAGAGATCTTCAAAACAAAATTATAATAATTATTTAATTAGCGATTACATTGTACCCAAGCTCTTTGGATGAATATGATCCATAGGAAAACGAACAGCTCCAATGGGTCAATGAGGGAACTCCATCAAATTCTATGACCAGGTTATTTTATTAAAAAAAGGAAAAATATATAACCCAAAATAAAAAAAGCAAGTGGAATGTCATAAGATTCATGGTGTGCTTTCATGTCAAAGATAAGTCTCATGATTTAGGTGACCAGCATGCAGCCCTATTTAGTGCCTTTTTTCCTATCAATATATTATAAATAATTAAACACTCACAGTACCCTTTCACTAAACCAAAATTTAATCATTGTCTCTAATATTCTAATTCCATATATATAGACACACACACACACACACACACAAGTCTGTAAGTTTACCAATATGAAAAGGACCCCAAGAGAAAAAAAACATAAACGCAATATTGTTTAATTAATTAATTATGATGCTGCTGTATGCCCTCTAGTCTGGGGTAGGGAAACTAACACTGCAAGCCTTTTATGTCTCTATAAATACCTAATCTCTTGACCCTTTAATTTCTTTTGGGTTAGTAAGATTTCACTTACCACTAATCAATTTATCTGACTCTCACGAAGTACAAGTCCAACGACACAAACAGGGTATACTAATTAATGTGCAGGATAATCTCTTATTATTGCATAAGTGTGACGTATCGCTTATGTATATATGGTGCCTATTCGTTTGGTGGTATTTGTGACTTGTGAACACAAGCCACCAAATTTCTTCTTTCGCGAGTATGCTTATTTGGATTTTTTTAGGTTATCATTTGACTAGAATAAGGTTATTATTCTCACATCACCTAATCTCATAATCAGTTATAATTCACTGTATAAATAGTGTTTTTTATTACTTCAAGAACAAATAATTAGTAAAATTATACATGCTTTTATGCGCAAGGTGCCGTTGTTCATTACTTATGAATAATGTGATTCATTATAAATTTCATTATATATATTGATATATTAATTCTAACAGATGAGATTGATATTTTTTCTGTCTTCTGGTCTATTAATTTTTTCTCACGATCATGGTGTTTTCAAACCAAAAAACAGAAGGTTAGGTTAATATGTATCGTATAATTAGACTATTTCTTTTTTATCTTTTGTGTTATTACTTTTTGTGATAATATATCTTTTGTTGGCCAAAAAATTTTATGTCAGATTGATATTAGTGGGATAAACATGCATACACACACACATCCATCCATCATGAATGTTATTAATATATGCATGAATTGTAAATTTTTTTTTGGTGTACTGAATTGTAAATTTTTTTTTGGTGTACTGAATTGTAAATATTTTAATAAATATAACTCTAAACGTGAATTTGTCATAAATATAATTGGTATAATAGTAACTAATAAGCTTGGATTAGTGTTAGACTTGTAGTGACAGGTCCATTAATTAGACTATATGAGTGTGCAGTCTAATTGTCAGTTGAATTTGAAAAAGGAAGATTAGTGAATATTAATTATAGTATCTAAGAAATTTTGTCAAATGAAAAGACGAGAGAATAAGGAGGATGACATAGTTGACATGAATGGAGCACCTAAACAAGTGAGTTTGATTAAGAAGAGACATATATAGTAATGAGGTATATTACGTTAGCCAATGAAGAAATTATTCATATAGTGTAGTGTAAATGCTTAATTAACAGCATGCTACACGCAACACTTTCATATATATGAAATTATTTGTTTCCAAACGTCATAATAATTATAATGAGGAAAAGAACTGAGTCACATAGTGACATAGATACTCTAATCTTTTTGTGTTATTCTCTCTTATTATATATGCAACAACATTATTATTATAAGGTGTCCAAAGTCAACTTGTTTATCAGAAAAAATTGTCTAATTAGCCTATAACAAATTAACTAGAACTAGTTTACCCCCAAAAATAAATAAATATTAACTAGAACGAGAATACCGACGTTAACTTTGCCTCATGATGACAACATATTTTCTTTACAAATTGGCCAACCATTTGAAGTTATGAGTTTTCTAGAGTAAGATTAATTGAATCTTTGAATAGGCAAAAACCCAAATTCATTTGCTCACAACAAGGTTTTGAAAAATAATAATTAAAGACTAGGCATGAGGAATGTAACAACGATGATAAGCTATTAATTGGTACAAGGGTCAATGCTATATATATATATGATAAAAAATTAAAGTTAATTGATTTTGTTATCTTTACTCTTAATTCATTGTAATTTCTCTATAATAATTTTTTTTTTGGGAAATCGTCCTCTGATTTATTTTTCTCATTGCAACATCCTCCGTTGTCTAAATTAGAACATGAAAAAGAATTAGGACATAAGTTAATTGTCACCCCTTTTATTTTTTGGTAGAGTATTTTTTTAATCAACGGCATCCAAATAGTGCATGCTATACTCTTGACAATCTAGCGTCAAAAAATGGTTTAGTAAATTATTAAGAACTCATTCGAGTTTTGTTGAAATTATAAAACAATGTATGTATATCTTCTTTGCAACAAAAAGCTATCTCACATAGTGTAATATTAAATTTTTTACTAAAATACTTAGCTTTAATTTAAAACAAACTTTCTGAAATAATGAATCAAATAAAGAATATTTCAATGAAAGGTTTAAAATTAAATTAAAGTATAAGATAATTTTAATTTTAGGAGAGATTTATATATACTTACACAAATAAATAAATAACAGATTATATGATTTCAATTAAACTAAAGAAAAGTACAATCTGCTCATAATTTTACAAAACTGTTGGATACCCTCTTTGGAAAAGATATTGTGGGCCCATGAAAAATTCCTGATATGCTTAGATTCAGGGGAAAACCAAAAAAAAAAACAAAAAGAAAGAAAGAAAGAAAGAAAAGTAAAGCCCTCCTGAGGCAGATTTAATGGCTATAATTGGCTATAAGGAAGAACATCGATGCAGAATCCAGCAGATGAATTGACATGGACCATTGAATGTGAAGCATTTCTGGGGTGCCAACCATGTAATCTAGCACATTTAGATTCAGTCCCTCTACAACTTGACAATTCATAATGCAACCCTTTCCTCATGGCTAAGGGCACCCTTACAAAGTTTTCAACAATATTGGACACTCAAGCCAACTGGTCAACTTGATAACGAAATCAACTTTTCCATTAAGACCTCTCACACACGGGTCCAACTTGGTACTGGCTTCTCCAAGTGAACACAAGGTGGACCTACTAGGTGTCTATCTGGAAAGACCACGACCGAAAAATCTGAAGACAAACCATACCCCTCACACACCATACCAACATACATTGCAATCCATAAACAACACCCTATCTTAGCAACAACTTATGTACCCAAATATAAGCCCATCACCATGTCTAACAGACCCTTTTTAAGTAAATCTCATTTAAACATCAGATTCCCTCATCTACCAGGGATAATGCTAGAGATCACCAGAGCTCCTCTGAGCAAACATGATGCTGAAGCAGATTAAGCTCCTAAACTATTGGTTATCAATTTACAGCTCAAATATCCATTATTCAGACAAACCCAGAGTTTGAAAGCGTACAACTTAAGACTATAACAATAACCTCAGCAAATTCCAGAAAACAAAGTAATGATATAACAATGCCACATCCAGAGACAGATAGTAACAGAGTTTCCATTCATGGTTTCAGGTTTTAGATGTGACAAACAAATTTTACCAAGAAGTGACCGAGCCTGAACAAGCAGGGTTCCCGGTCATGCGATGCTTATTATTCTACCTAATGACTACCACCCCTCAGGGCAAGCACTAGATGAAGCACAGAACCACCTTCAATGTTGTACTCTTTCGCTGTTTTGTCATCTGCCAGCTGCTTCCCAGCGTATATGAGCCTGTAACAAGCAGCAATAATAGCTTATTATGTTTCGAGCAGAATCAAAGAACCCTTGATATCGTATTAAAAAGAACTGGGAAGGCATATCAAGTCAAATTGAACAACATCTAGCTGTCAGCTAAATTCAAATTTTGATATCGCTATTGAAGGCCAAGCAAATTAAATGACTCCAATACAACATAAACATGCATAGTTTGGAAGGTTCACTGACAAGTGAATACAATTCAAGACTCAAATATACAATGCATTTATATTAGAGTTATTTTAACATATCAACAGCAGGAAGCAATAAGAGAGATGTTATAATTCAAATTCTGGATAAAATAAAGGCATGGGTATGGATAACCAATAGCATTTCAAGTATCTTTAAAGTTACTAGACTCAAATCAGCATTGCTCATAGAAAAGGCATAGTAAAGTAATTATACTTACAATACACACAAACAAAACAGAGTTTTGATAAATTTTAGAAGTACAACTCGTTTCATCACTGGCCAGAAAGTAAAACCTTGCAAGGAGGAACTTTAAAGGAAGACAAGACAATGAAGTAACAATATCTAAATGTTGTGCATATGATGCATAAAGGATAATTAGATAATTAGGATTTTAAATAATTATTAGATTATTTAGATTTAATTTATTTTACCTTTTAGAATTTGATTATTTTGTTAGATTTATTTTTATCTTATATTTTAGGATATAGTTTAGTTTAATATTTATCTTTGATTAGATTTAAACTATTTTATCTTTTTAGATTAGGACCCTAGTTATATTAGGATTTAGGATTCTATAAATAAACCCTAGAACCTCTCATTGTATCACATCTCTTTGCCTATTGATTGAATATTATTGAGACTTGTTCAGCGAATTTCCTCTCCTTTTAAATTTTCTAGTCTTCTCAACTATCTTTTACCCTTTCCCTACCCTATCCTACATTAATTTGGTACCAAAGCAAGTTACTTCTCGCACTTCTCAAGCCGGAAACCCACCTGAAAACTCCCCCAAAAACCTTAACCATCTCACTGCCGGAGCTAGAACACCAATTTCCTGACGTCCGATCAACGAACAGTCACCACCATTCAACTCATCATCCAAAACCCAACCAGTCCCCAAAACCTCACCGCCATCTGCCACCGGACGCGTTGGCCAAAGCTTCTGCATGTGGGCTACAAGCGCCCTACGTGCCGCCCCATGCTCCACCTGTATAGTCGCTCCAGATTCGCTTTTTCTATAATTTTTTAGTTGTTTCACAAAGTTCTTTCCCTCCCAGTCTGTCCTAGCTGCAAGAATCATCATCTAGAAGCTTATTTGGGGGCAAAATTTCATCCTTGAGCTTTTAAAGTGACATTACGAGTAATTTGCTTTGGAACTCACAAACGTTAAAGTCCATCATGAACAAAAGCTCCCAAGTTGCTCAGAATCAACTAGAGGAATCTGAGAGATGTACTACGGAATATGTAGATCAAGCAATTGAAACAATAAATCAAAGGCTTGACTCCTCATACCATAGGTTAGATGCCATGATTCGTAAACTTGAAGAAACAAATCTCACGCTTGAAGAAACAAACCATGGAATTGAAGAATTGAAGCGAATGTACGAAAACATCTTGCAAACCATAAAAGGAAAAGATAAGCAATATACAACATAAGCTACGGTTGACGGCTCTAAAGTTCATAGAGAAATCAACTTAACAGGTGGATATACTTGTTCTCCTAGTGATGCAAGGGCTCCACCTATTGGGAATCATCCGTTTGCAAGAGGCATTGGAAACAAGAATCTTAGGGATACTTCTCACATAACTTTTGACTCCAAACAAGTCTGTAGAAGATTGGCGGGTTGATCATGAGCCCAGAGACTATTATAACTGAAGGTACAACTCACCTCCTAGGAATCATAGGGAAGGTCACAGACAGACTCAGCTAGATGACATCTCTAAGAAGATCAAAGTCGAAGCCCCTGAGTTCGAAAGCTAATTAGATTCAAGTGCCTTCTTGGATTGCTTAGCTAGCATGAAGGATTATTTTGAATGGTATGAGATAACCGATTTGCATCGTACTCATTTCACTAAGATGAAGCTTGTCATGTCTACCAAGAAGTATTGGTAGAATGTACAACATAATATAAAGTGTCTAGGACAACCCCCAATTAATACTTGGGCAGAGATGAAGATAAAATTGAAAGAGAAATATGTGTCTACCCATTACAAGAGTTAGCTTTTCAATCAATGGCTGAACTTCAGGCAGGTCACCATAGTATCTGATTACATTGCTCGTTTTGACGATTTCATAATTCGGTGTGAGGTCAAGGAAGATCCTTAGATGACAATTCAAAAGTTTGTCAATAGTCTTCGAATTAATATACAACAAGAACTTAAATTGAATCCTCCTGAATCTCTTGAAGAAGCACATCATAAGGCTTCGAAGGTAGAGTCTTTGTTAAAGAGCTCATTTGCTAGGCATACAAATTTTCATGGCACAGAGTCTCGCCATACTTATACCTTCACACAATCCAATCGCTCTACTGGAGTACCTCTTTTTAAAACCAATTTTTCATTTCAATCTAGTCAGACAGCTAATCCTAATGGAAGTACTTCTAAGGATATTGAGTCGACAAGATCCAACTTCCACTCCAGTGCTTCTACCATTGAGTGTTTTCAATGTCATTCTAAAGGTTACATCGCATTAAGGTGTCCTCATCGTGCTCTAATTCTTGAATCCCCAATTGAAAAGAAGGATAAAGTGGTAGATGCTGACATGGTGATTGACCCCATTGAATGCCCCTCTGACATGGACGAGGAGATCATTGTGGATGATTATAAAACAGGATGTATGGGTGTGAAGAGGTGCATGCTATCTGTCCCCTCGCCCGATAACTCTTGGAAGAGAACAAACACCTTTCAAACTTATGTGAAATGCAGGAATAAGTCATGCAAGTTAGTTATTGATGGAAGAACCACTAGAATTGCAATCTCAGGCCAAGGAGTTGCTAGGCTTAGTCTTAAATCAGAGCCCTATCCTAACCTTTTTCAAGTAGCATGGGTTGATGACAAAACTTTCCTAACCATTATGCATCGATGTCGCATTCCCCTTCAACTAAGAGAGTATCATGAAGAAGTTCTATACAATGTCATTCATATGGATGTTGCTCACATTTTGTTAGGAAGACCATGGCTCTATGATAATGATGTTACAAGCCATGGTCGGAAGAACGCTCTTTCATTTAAATATAAGGGGAAGATAATCTTGTTGCGTCCTGCTAAACCCGAAATTGAGAATAAAGGTTCGAGTAAACAAAAGAAGTCGAGGCCCAAGAATCAAAGTCTTTATCTTTTGACCAAGAAACAGCTTGTGAGAGGCAGCAAGGAGATATAGTATCAGCTTAACTCTCCGAAGAAGAGTTCTTTCAAATAGGAGAGAATGATGCAGAAAGGATAATTAAATAATCATTAGGTTATTTAGATTTAATTTATTTTATCTTTTAGGATTTGATTATTTTGTTAGATTTATCTTTATCTTATATTTTAGGATATAGTTTAGTTTAAAATTTATCTTTGATAAGATTTAAACTATTTTATCCTTTTAGATTAGGACCCTAGCTAGTTTAGGATTTAAGACTCTATAAATAAACCCTAGAACCTCTCATTGTATCGAATCTCTTTTTCTATTGATTGAATATTATTGAAACTTGTTCAGTGAATTTCCTCTCCTTTTAAATTTTCTACTCTTCTCATCTATCTTCTACCATTTCCCTACCCTGTCCTACATTAGTATCTTTATCTTTTCTTTTTTTGATCTGGAGTGTATCTTTATCTTGAGGCAAAAAAATGATAGAGGCAGAATAACATATGATCAGAGGCATGTAAGTTTCTGCATTTAACAATGACCTACAAGTTTGCATCTAATGGACTTACAACTTTAGGCCAACGCCAATCATCTGCCAATGAATTACTTCAGTCCATTTAGTAAGTTGAGCAGAAAGGAAAGAACATACCTCTGCTGCACAGGTGGAATTCCCTCTTTCTCTTCAACACGTTCCTTGATCCGGTCAATGGTGTCAGTTGGCTCAATGTCAATTTCAATTTCTTTTCCAGTAAGAGTCTTCACTTTAATCATGGTTCCTCCCCTAAGCCTCAAAACCAAATGAAGTGTTGATTCCTTTTGAATGTTATAATCAGCAAGAGTGCGACCATCTTCCAGCTGCTTACCAGCAAAAATCAACCTCTGCTGGTCAGGGGGGATCCCTTCCTTGTCCTGAAAGCATGTGTTCCACAAGTCGTTAGAACTTAACACTGTTAACTTATACATTACTGTGATACTATGATTTATACACTTAGCCTCAACTCAAGCATCATATGGTGTAATATAAATATGGACATAGATGAGAGCTTATGGATTCTGTCGAATTCTAACACCATACAAATAAAGCAACATAGATTTCAGTTCTCAACCAAATGCATTTTTACCTGCCAGAAGAAAAGCAGTATACATGCATGCATCAACAAGATAACATAATTACATGACTTTATTAGCTTTCCAGCCTCCACAGTTATTCCACGGGAATTAAGAAATCAGCAATGTTTTAAATTGTTCAAGTATGCAAATACCGGTGACCTATAATCTCATGAAAGAACACACATAACAATTCCTTCCAACTTCTGGCAAAGAAACTAAATATCGAATATAGGAGACTTGCACTTCCTCGGATATATGATAAAGCGTGAATTTGACAGGCACAATGCATCTAGTGCCAAAGGATCACTTTGATCACCGCTGTCTTTCTCATAAAGGTTTCAGGTGCAAAAAGTACATAATTCAAGTTCTAAGCTTTATGCGTCAAGGAAAACCAACATCAAATTCGTTATAATCCCTTAAACACCATACTAACCTATCGGGGTAAGAACTAAAACCAAAATCACTCCATTCCCAGCAGAATTCTATCCAAAAGTAATAACAGAAACCCAAACAGAATACCCAGAAAAGCAGAAACGCAACCGATAAAATGATTGATGAAAATAACCATTACCCCATGCAACCTTACCTATAAAGCCGCCTCTTTGATGAAATCCCAATCAATAAAAACACGAAAGGGGAGGTGGGAAATAGAAAAAGCGAACCTGAATCTTGGCCTTGAGATTGTCGATGGTGTCACTACTCTCGACCTCGAGAGTGATGGTCTTTCCGGTCAAAGTTTTGACGAAGATCTGCATCTTGCTTGCTGTTGTTGATGGAGGGAGTGAGAGAGAGAGAGAATAACAGAAGTGAGAGACAGCAGAGGAGAGAGAAATTTTTGGGTTTAGTTGCCGCGAGGAGGAAGAAGGAGTATTTGAAGATTGAAATGAACGGGAATCTGCGTTTCGATCAGAGAAGGGATTGGATGCACTGTCTCGAAGTCGAGACATACGCTACGCAGCACCCATTCTCATTCGTATTCCCCCAATTTTTTACGAGGGCATGTAGAAAGAAATAAAATATTATTTTTTGTGATTCAAAGAAATAAAAATATCAATGTTTTTTTATATTTTTATTATATGATTCCCCCTTTAGAAATAATATGATGAGAAATTTATAATAATTTCTTTTGCACCATCATATGTTTATTTTAGTGAAAGGGGTTAAGATCACTTAAGTATAATATCTCTTAAGTATAATATCTCGAAATTTAAGATTGTGTAAACATAGAAACATTTTTGGGAGAATTCTTTCAAATGGGCCCCACCGTAGACAGATCTTAAAGAGGTGATCAAACATAAAAACTTATTTTCTTTCTATTCAAAATGATAAAATGTATTTTCCATAAAATTTAGGGAAAATGGCATATACTCCCCCCGTCCCATTTTATTTATCATTTTAAGGCTTTTAACACAGAACAATAAACCATTAAATAACATAAATTAGAGTAAAATTTAATGATATTTTATCAAAATATCTTTGTATTAAATACTAAAAAATAACTTGTACTACCATGATTTTTAATTAAAGGTAAAATAGTAAAAATGATAATTAATACTTCATTGATAATCTAAAATAATAAATAAATTGACATATTTAAAATTATCTAAAATGATAGATAAAATGAGATAGAGGGAGTAACTACCAAGATACCGAAATATTTCTAAATTGGTATCTAAATTAAATTTAATTCTAATTGCATACTAGGTATTGAATCTAAAATAATTGTTACACTAAAAAAAGACCTATTTGCCTCTCATTTCCTCTACTTCTCCCTCTTCACTCCTCCTCCTTCCTTCCCTTTGTTGTGGCAATGCAATGAGGACTTTTTTCTTGGTGACCTTCCCAGTGACTTTTTTGATAACGACAACTTTGCCGGTCACCTTCCCTCCCTCCTTCCTCCTCCCTCCAGTGATTTTCTTAGTGATGATGCTTTTTTGGAGATTACTATAAAAACAATTGAGCATCACTTGCAAATTAGCAAAAATTACTTGTAAATTAGTGAAAATTACTTGCAAATAAGCGAAGCTATGCCACATTAGAAAAAGTATGTGATAATGGGCTACTAAGGAACTGGATCTCTGATAGTCAACCAGTGCAGAAGAAATGACAATAAAAATGATCGAGAATCACTTGTAAATAAGCAAGGAATACTTGGAAATAAACGAAAATCACTTATTCTCATGTTAAAGTTAATGGACTAAATGGATATGACTTTTGTTCTTAGGCCAACCATATGACTTATAACAGCAATAATAGTTTTGCAATCTATAACATTAGTTGGAACTGAGAAACATGATTGTAATTTATAAATCATTGTATGTCGCTTGCAAATACATGATGATCATATGTAATCATATGAGGGGATTAATTGCAAATGATTAGAGATCAATTGTAAAAGAAGGATGAAAGATGCCTAAACCAAATTGCAAAAGAAGCTAGATCCATAGGCATATCATTTGATGGTTGCATGAAAAAGGATAATATAAATGATAATAAATTTGTAACTGATGCATGTAGATTTGCAATTAGAGGTGAGAACTAATACATGTAGATATATATCACTTAATTCTTTTATTTATGTGTAATAAAAGCCTATAAGCTTTTTTATATACTATATGAAGTTATGATCACATATACCAGAGAACATATATACCTTAATATCCTAGAGATATCTGTAATTATAATTTCCCTTATAAACAGTTTGGCCAATGATAAAGTCAAAGTTGCAATTAATGGCCAATGTTCAAGTACATCATTACTCAAAGAATAGGAAAGTTGTAGTTGGCTGATTATGATTTTGTAAAATGTAAATTATCTAAATCATTTAAATATGTGGTGAAAGTTTTGCAAATCTACTCTAAAGATAAAAAAAAATAATTGAACAGATTTTATTTTGGCTTTTGTTAAATTATTCAATCTATTTTTAAATCATATACAAATATCTTTTAAAGCTAAAAGATAAATCATTCAAATCATTTCTAAATTATTTTTTTAAATTATACAAATATGCTTGTTTACAATTATTTATATAATATAAATAATATAATATATAATTAATATAAAATATAATAGTATTATATATACTGTCACACCCGAAAATGCGACGCGGATGGCGCGGGAAATAAAGAAAAAGTGGGAAACCGGCCCGCACGGTAGGGGCCAGTTTCGGAGGAAGTCACCACCAAAATTTTAAGGGAAATTTTGGAAAACCGGAATAAAAAACAAAAAAAGGATAAGGATTGGTCTGCGAATCAGAGTTGGGTTCGGGAGTACGATTGTGAGTGGGGAATGTGTTAAGCACCCCCATAACACCCGTTCCTATGAACGGTTACCTTAGGTTGATCATGCAATTTTTATGGCTTTTACAAATTATTTTGATTGTCCTTTTACTATTCACATGCAGAAATAAATATAAAAATAAGAAAAATGTGAAAATGAAAAATAAGGAATGAAATGAAAATATGAGAAGTTGGAAAAAATAAATTAAGAGGAAAAAATTATTTATTTACAAAAGTAGACTTAAAAAAATAAATTGTTAAATATTCATTAAATGAAGAGAAAAAAACACCAAATAAATCCGAAAATATTTATTTATTTACAAGGGTGGACTTGACCTAGAATTAGAGTCTGGGGCCTACGTACCCTGCGATAGGGATCAAAGTCGACGTAGTTCGGACTAAAAATGTGTGTCACTGGGTTGGTATTTTTTATTATATATATTCTTTGAAAAAAAAGGTTTATAGAAAATAATTTGTCTTTCCACAAAGAAAACAATTTTTAGAATTAGTTGGTATATTTTAATTTGTAAAAGACAGATTAATTTTCAATATTTGCTCTTTTCGTTTATTTATATATTTTTTGGTTTAATCAATTCCTAAAAGAGAATATATGTTTTTCCTCTATTTAGAAAATATGATTAAAATTATTTGTGATTTTGAACACTTTATTTGATTTGAAAAGGAAATATTTGGAAACAAATTTATTTTTACATGATAAAATCAATTGGCTTATGTAGTGACTTTATCACTCACAATACACCGATTGATACCTAAATGTCCACGATGATATCACTCGAGACAAAAAGGTATAAAAAATCGAAAGAAGACAATTTGTTAATTTCAATTTTTTTTGCACAAATTATTATTATTATTATTTTATTGTAAAAATCATTTTAACATCTATTTATTTATTAAAAAAACGAAATTAAAAAAAATGTGATCGTGGCGTGTTAAAAAATAATAATCAGCATATGTGTTGACTTTATCACTCACAAGTTACTGATTTACGTTTACATGCTCACAATGTTACCACTAAGAGTAGAAAACACCAAAAGAAAAATTTAAATGAAAATCAAACAACATATATGGTGACTTGATCACTCATAATTTATCAATTTACACTTATTTGCTCACGGTGATGCCACTCGTGGTGGAAGACAAAAAAGACTTAAAAAAATGAAATCATTTTATATATAAAAATAAATATGATTATGCTTATTCTATAAAAAGAAAAGTGGTAAAAGCAATTTAAGAATATGACTTCTTATATATATATATTATTTATTTTTATTTGTTTTATATTTTTTTTTTTTTACAAAAAGAATCAATCAGGATCTGTGGTGACTTTATCACTCACAGCTCGCTAACTGACACATAAATGTTCACGGTGTTACCACTCGGAACATAAAGGTAAAAAATAAAATTTGAAATAAACGGCTCTCATTGAATCATTTATTTTTACTTTTAATAAAATAAAAAAAATGATTGGTACTCATAAATATTAAAAAAAAATAATAATAATAGAATTTAGTCAACGTTTATAACATGGCAACTTCTCGCTCACGGAGACTTGGTCCCTCGTGGCAAACTCTAAAAGAGAAAAGGGAAGAAACCAATTAGAACACCTCCAAATACAATTTATGTACACCTATGTAAGCATACAAGTACACAAGCCTACCCTGACTTCACATAACCATATCATGGGTCAAATCATATAATAAATTGAAAGAAATGAAATCTTCCCTTGTCCTTGTTCGGTGCTAGTTCCCTTAGGATTTGTAGCTCGCTCTCCTTAATGCCACTTCCATCATTCTTTCTTCAATCACTATGATTTTAACTTCTCCCCAAGCTCGGTACATGCTCCCCAGGTGATCAAAAAGAATAAGAATGAGAATGAATTAGTATTCACCTTTAAATCAATCCAGAACATCAAGAATGATATTTTTATAGAAGATGAAAATCATTAACGCTCAAGAAACCTAAATCATTGTTTCCTACGCAGATATTGCCACAGGTTGTACCTTCGATTCAAAGAGTATCAGCAATCTTACAATCAACAAAAATGAAGGGAATTTGAGATGAAACATAATGAGTATAAACATGGACCGAAAGGAAACACTTCAAAGTTCAAACAAAAAAAATATACATACAACTAAATGACTAGTAGCCTTTCCATGGAAAACGTAATCAAAGGGGCATTCTAAAGATTTAAAATAATACTATACCCCATAGCAATAAATCCAAGATTTGTGATAGGAAATCCTGATATATGACCATTTCTCATTGTCAATAAAAGTATCCAAACATACAGCAGCCAAATCAAGGCTTTCTGGGTGAGAAAAACACAGTCTTATGGTCAATTTCCAGCCCTATAACAATGTATAAACATGATGTAATCAAATTACTGTTTAAGGACAGAAAATTACAACCCTAAGACCACTCTAAAAGCCTAAACCTACAACTGATTGGAGATGTACAGCAATAAAGTCAAAGTTTTCCTAGAAAAAACTTGGTCACACGACCACCTTAGCTGTTTAAAAGCAAGTGGACATTTGCAGCAACCAAACACATCATATGTAAAGCGCGTTGGCCTGTGATAGCCTTTCTAGGTATAATACTGGACCAACAAGTTTGTGAAAGCAAAATCAAGCTTGTAATGTCAAAGTGAGGTGCAATGAGCATGACTCGGGGCTAGCAACAAGAACATTAATGTGACACCTAAAACAAACCTTTTCATGCAAAAACCAAAGTCAAATGAGTATTTCATTAAGCTGGGGCAAAACAAGAGAAACAATGCCACAACGCCCCAAGCTTTACCCAAATGACCCAATGCGTGCATATGATATGTAAACAGAACATTAAAATATGTAGGACCATTAAAATATACCAAAAGGCATAACACAATCCCACAAGCACGTTTCAAGAGGCATAACAGACATCATGATATTTTCTGTCCCTCCCCAAATCGAAATGGTATTAGGAAGCTTCCAACACTCTACAACATTATAAGCAGCCTAACATTATGACCCAAAGGATATCCTATCACACATCGAGACTTTGAACTTTTCCCACCAACACACCAAACAGTCAGAAGAATATCATCAAGCATATTTGGCATACGGGTGTGATTATGAGACTTACAGATGAGCTGTACTAAGTAGTTCAGCCAGAGTTACAGTATCCTGCATGCAGTTACCGTAAACAGATCACCGTCCAATAACAGATTGGATCAAGATTTCTGGAAGCTGAGCACTAAGAAAACCGGGACTAGTAGTTCTAGAAACAAAGCATTAAAGAGAACCGAAACAAACCATGATTTAGTGGATAGCAAAGAGCTAACTAATCTGTCGTTAAGATCTCAGCTAACAGCAAACTTTGATTTAACCCATGAACAAAGGGCTCCATGAACAAAGGCAGAAGAAATCAAAAGCAAGGAATGACAAAATGGAATGATAAGCAGCAGTCTCATGATTCATTAGAAAGAGGCCAAATCTACCTAAGGAATCACATGAAAAGGAATCAAGAAATTACCTTCCTGTTCGAAACTGGGTCTCTGTAACTCAGTGATCAGTGGCTCGAGCTCGGTCTTCGGGCTTTGTCCTCTGTCTCTCTGTTTTTTTTTTACGCCTCCTCTGCTCCACCGTAACTCCCTCTCTCTTTCGGCTCTTTTTCTTTTCTCGGCTCTCTCCTCCGTCCTGTTCAGACTCCCTCTCCTTGTTTCTCGTCTCCCGCAGCTCCTTCTCGTCCTCCCTCAGTCAAGCCCTCTCGCGGCCCTCCTGGGTCCCAAATCCTCGTGGCTCTCACCTTTCTTTTCTCGGTCTCTCGGACAGCCTCTCTCTCCGGTTCAGCCTCCACCGAGGCTCCTTCGGCCGAGCCCTAAGGGCCCCCTCCGGTTTGTCACTCGCAGCTCCCTCGGCTCTCGGTCTTAGCTTCACTGGACCCAAGCTCGCGGCCAGCTTTCTCGGTGGTATTTCCCTTCTCTCCTCGCGTCTCTCTCTCTCCAACTCTCTTCCTTCTTTCCTCACGCCATCCACTGCTCCCTCCATCCCACGGTTCAGCCTCCACCGAGGCTCCCTCGGTTTCTCGCCCTCCTCCCCTGCTTTTTCTTTTCTTCTTCGGCTGCCCTCCCTCTCTCTCGGCCTTCTTGTTTCAATCTCAACCGCCTCTCTCTCCGCGACTGTCCTCTCTCTTCTTTCTCCTCTCCCGGCTCTTCCCTCTGCCTTCGTCCTCACGAGTCTCTGCTTCCGGCTTCCCTAGAGCTCACAGCTGCCTGAGCTCCACCGCCGCTCCCCTCTCTGCTTTCTGATTTTCTCTCCTCTGTCTCACGCCTCCAGTTCTCCCTCCCGCGGCTCTTCCTCCTCGCGGCGCTCCCCTCTCTCTTCTCCACCCTCCCTCTCTCTCGGCCTTCTTTCTTTTTTTTCTTGCCTCCCACTCTCCCTCGTCCTTTCTACGCGGTATACTATATATAATTTAGATTAATTTTATTATACTCAATATAAGGCCTACAGGCTGGCCTATATAAGGTCTATCATGGCTTAACCTATTTAACTAAATAGATCATATTCAAGCCTATAGGCAAACTTATTTAGTTAAATATAGAATTGCTTTATTTAAGGAAGGATGTGTGAGAACAGATTAGGTCTATTTCAATTATTATTATTATTATTTAATATTATATATATAATATAATTAATATAAATTAGTTTTGTGAATATTCTTTTTTTTTATGGATTGAAATAGGTTTAGAGATAGTTGTTGTCTGTGCTCACACATCCTTCCTACTACCTTTTTACTGTCAAATTTTTATAAGTGAGAGTAAGTGAGTTAATATGTAAAAAGTCTCATATTGACAAAATGATAAGAGAATAGAGATAAGTAAAGTTTATAAATGTAAAAAAAGGTGGTTACTTTTCCATTGTGTTGTTTAATCATATGGGTCATAAGATAAATATATATATGAATCATGCATTTGGTGATGAGAAATTTAAAGCTTAAAGCTTTTTTTTTCAAATTAAAGTTGACATTTTTTTCATTTTACTTTTTAATAGGACTTTAAATAAGTTTCAGATCAAACTAGACTTTTAGAAGGCTCAAACCTAAACTTAAAATGAAGCCTTATAAAAACTAATAAATCTGACTCAGACTTTAGATTTATAATATAGGTTAATCTATTTAATTAAAACCTAACATAGCCTAGTCTATTTCCACCATATTTATAGCAAATCTTGAAAAAACCAAGAAGAAACAACTAGAAGATTCCGAGAAAGCCATAACCATTGTAAAAATCAAAGAAGTTAACAATTTCATCATTCCACACTACAATTATACATTAGAAAAAATTGCCAAAATCTCAAGAAACTTTAGCCCAAATCTTAGAAAGCAATTTTACAAATCACCAAAAAAAAATTTTAAAAAAATTCAATAAGCCTCCTCATTAGCATCCCTAATACTATACATTTTCAAATTTCAAGAAAAAAAGCCACAATTGGAGATAGGTTGCAACCCAATAGATTTTAGAAGATAGTGAAGGGGGAAGAAGGTAGATCTTTAGAATACTAAATGCCAAACGGTTTCTTGCTATCTTGAAGATGAGAAAGAGGGGTACCGGTGATGAGAAGGAAGAGGTGTACCAACAGCAAAAAGGAAGAAGCGTATTGACGGTGAGATGTGAACTTTGGTGCTAGTGGGCATCGACGGCAAGATAAAAGCTTGTTCAAAGGATCTATTCATGTGAGACGAGGAAAGGACCAATGATCATGGAAGCAAAAGGAGATGAACTAGATTGGAGCATCCTTGAACTTGAAGACCTTGATGCACAATGACTGAGGATGAAGGAGCTACAATGACTAAAAATGAAGAGGAAGGGGGGAAGGTGTCGAATGGATTTTTTTTTTTTTTGCCAACAAAACAATCCATTAAAAAAGAGGCAACAGAAGTACAAAAATAAAGGTCCAAATACAAAAGAAGTAAACAAACCCTACCTGACCTAGAAACAACCCGACCTAACACACAGACATACTGGAGGAGAACACTATTAGCACTCAACTAAAACCTCCCCAGGCCACTGTTCACAACCACTCCAGCAATGAAAATGAAGAACAAAAAAAGAGTAGAATAGCAAAAAAAAAAAATCAAATGAAATCTAAAATTGAAGCAGAAAGCACCTCCCACCAACCCAGAGAATCAACAATCTTGTAGTTGTCGTTGAGCCAAAATTGGAAACCAACAAACAATAGAACCAATACAAGGGATGGTGGTTTGAAGAATCATTTCTATCAATCCCATCCACTCTGTGAACACTGTATTTTGTCCGAGTAATTTTAAAAATATATAAATATAATGATAATAATAAAAATAATAATATTAGTAAAATATAATAATAAATAAAATAATAAAAAATGTCAAAAAAAAAGGGAAAGGAAAGAAAGATAAGATTAAAAAAAAAGTAAAAAAAAAATGAGGAAAGCTCAAATATATATATATATATATGCATTTGGGCTGCAGCACTTCAGCCCAAAAACATATTTGGGCTGAAATGCTTCAGCCCAAACATGCCACGAGCCTGTGTGAGGGCTCGTGGAGGGGTAAAGGGCTTTAGCCCTAAAGACCAGAGGGAAGGGGTCTGAGAGGCAGGGGCTGGCCGCGGGAGAAAAGGGAAAAGAAGGACCAGAAGGAGAGGGGGCGGTCTGAGAAGCAGAGAGAGTCAGGGAACGCGGGGGAAAGGGTCAGAGAAGGGAGAGAGAAAAGCAGAGAGAAGTAGACTGAAAAGAGAGAAAAGGACGGAGAGAGCCGTGAGAAAGGGGAGGAGGGGGAGCAAGTGGGAGCCCTTAGGGCTAGACTGAAGAAAAAACAGAGGGGGGTTCGACCGAAGGAAATGGCAGAGGGAGGCCGCGGGTGAGAGGCAAGTGAAGAGGAAAAGAAGGGAGACCTGAACGAGAGGAGAACGCCGAATGATGTCACAGTAGCAGACTAAGCCGTAGACGAGGTTCGAAGACAGAGTTCGAGTTACCGGTCTCTTCCTCTATTGTTGCGATAATCGAAAATGCAGGAGGAGCTAGAGTCGAGTAATAGGAGCTTTTGTTTGGTATTTTTTTCTTTTCTGTGTTGGATTATGTTTTCTTGATTACATATGGTTACTGAGATGTTGTTCGTGATGTTAATGCTCTGTTTCTGCACTAGTCTTTTAACAATAATAGTAACTGATGCTAATAAAAGAAATAACAAAACAAACACGCCCTCTGAATCGGAGGATTTCCTGGACACTGGAGAGCGCTAAAACCAAAAACAGAGGAGGTTGCTCGAGAGGGGCAACTGCAGAAAGGCTAAGAAGAGAGGGAGAAGCAGAGGAAAGCCGGTGGAGAAAAGAATAAGAGAGGGGACGAAATTATTTAAGTTTTCGGAGTAATTCTTCTGCAGGAGGGGGCGAACCAGAGCCAGAAGAAGCCTATATGGAAATGGAGGAAAAGGCCACCTTGAAGTCTCAAAGGTAACCTCTTGTTCCTGGGTTTCCTTTTCATACGGTTTACCTAGTTAGGCTATGGCTTTCTAGCTGTGGAATCACGGGACTTTGTTTCTTCTCCTCCCTCTCGTATGCATGACATTTGTGTTTCCAATTAGTTTATGTACAATTTCTTTCTGGATGGCTTACTGACATCTGATGCTTATGTAAAGCGTTTGAGATTTCACTGAGTGTGGTTGTTTATTAGATTCCCATGATTACGATCAGGAAATATCATGCTTAGTAATACATGTTTCGCATATATTTGATGAAATGCATATGAGCTGGTTTTTGTGTGCTGAGATAAAGCTTTTGATCAAATGTTAAGAGGAAATTTTCATTCTTGTTCAAGTTTAAATTAAAAATAAATGATTCGATGAGAGCTCTTTATTTCAAGTTTGTATTTTTGCCTTTATGTTCCGAGTGGTAATACCGTGGGCATTTAGGTGTTAATTAGCGAGCTGTGAGTGATAAAGTCATCACAGATCCTGATTGATTCTTTTTCTAAAAAAAAACAAAATATATATATATAAAAAACAAATAAACAAATAAAAATAAATAATATATGAATATATAAAAGTCATATTTTTAAATTCTTTTTAACGTTTTTCTTTTTATAAAACAACCATAATCGTATTTATTTTTATAATAAAAATGATTTTATTTTTTCCAATTTTATCCTTTAAGTATTTTTGGCCTTTTGCCTCTAGTGGCATCATTATGAGCATATAAGCGTAAATCAGCAAATTATGAGTGATCAAGTCACTATGTATACTGTTTGATTTTTATTTAAAATTTTCCTTCTGGTATTTTCTACTTCGAGAGGTAACACCGTGAGTATGCAAGCGTAAATCAGTAACTTGTGAGTGATGAAGTCACCACATATGTTGATTATTATCTTTCAAAACATACGTAATGATCACATTTTTTAATACCTTTTTTTTTATAAATAAATAGGTGTTAAAAGGATTTTTATAATAAAAAATTTTTTACAAAGAATGATTTGTTTTCTTTCAAATTCTTCTTATGCATTTTGTCTCGAGTGACACTACCGTGGACCCTTAGGTATCAATGGGTAAATGTGAGTGATAAAGTCACCACATGAGCCAATTGATTTTATTTTGTGAAAATAAAATTATTTTCAAATATTTCTTTTTCAAATCAAAATAAAATGTCCAAAATCAAGCATAATTTTAATCCTATTTTTTTAGACTGCGGAAAAACATATATTTTCTTTTAGGAATTGATTAGACCATAAAAAATAAATAAATAATAAATAAATAATATTCTTAAATGAAAAGAGTAAATAATGGAAATTAATCTGTCTTTTACAAATTAAAACACACCAACCAATTCTAAAGATTATTTTCTTTGTGGAAAAACAAGTTATTTTCTATAAATCTCTCTTTTCAAAGAATATATATAATAAAAAAAATACCAACCCAGTGACACGTATTTTTAGTCTAAACTACGTCGACTTTGATCCCTATAGCAGGGTACGTAGGCCCCAGACTCTCATTCTGGGTCAAGTCCACCTTTGTAAATAAATAAATATTTTCTTTTATTTTATTTCCCCAACTTCGCGATTCATTCTCATTTATATAAGTCCACTTTTGTAAATAAATAACATTTTCCTATTATTTTATTTTTCCCAACTTCTCATATTTTCATCTTACTCTTTAGTTTCATTTTTACATTGTTTTTTTTATTTTTATATTTATTTTTACATGTGAATGGTTAAAGGGCAGCTAAAATAAACTTTTTAAAAGTCATAAAAATTGCATGATCAACCTAAGGTAATCGTTCTTAAGAACGGGTGTTGTGGGGGTGCCTAACACCTTCCCCACTCACAATCGTACTCTCAAACCCAACTCTGATTCGTAGACCATCCTTGTCCTTTTTGTTTTTTTTTTTATTTTGATTTTCCAAAATTTCCCTTAAAATTTTGGTGGCGACTCCCTCCGAAATCGGTCTCCGTAGTGCTGGCCGATTTCTCCCATTTTTTCTTTTCCCACGCCATCCGCATCGCATTCCCGGGTGTGACACCCTCCATCAACCAATTTGCCTTAATCATAGTAGATTTCAACAAAGCTCTAAATGTAGACCATGTGGGAAAGATCATGACACTAGATTCTAGCATTGCAAGCAACCAACCAATTGTAGGAAAACACCCCAATTCTAGCCCTTTGATACAGACCATCCGATGAAGAATCAAAACGCCAAATAGCCCCACCAACTTCCAAGGCATCAGGTAATCGGTTTCTTCACAAAGGAAAGCATCATTGAGAGGAACTCTCCTATAGCCAAAAAGCCCTAACACACACAAAACACCAAAACCCAAACAAACTATACATGCGAACACCTTGGACGACCTCTCCCCCAACAAAAGTTGGGAAAAGAGTTCCTAAGAACTTCAAAGCACAGAGACAAGCTACAATTTTGACTCTTACTGGGAAAGGATTTTCACATTGACATTTGGGATTCAATAGAAAAATATGGTGCTGAATGGAATTAGAATTTAGGGTTAAGGTTGTGTTAAGTGAGGTAGGGGAATAAGTCTTTTCAGTGTAAAAAAATATTTTCAATTAAGTATCCTAATATGCAATTAGAATTAGACATAATTTGAATACCAATTTGGAAATATTTCGGTACCTTGATACTATAGGTGAACAATTCACCTAAAAACCTAATAGCCCGGCCTAACCTAACTCGAGGGCAAAACAACCCTACCTAAAGGTCAACTGAGCTACTCGAGAAGCACCGAGCTAGTCTGACCCAAGATAGATGCCATAAGTAAGGTCGGGCGTTGAATAGCATAAATGGACTAAGCTGCCTGACCCAACCCGAGGATATATATATATTTAAAAAAAATATACATACCTACAATACGACCTCGTTTAGATAGAGAAAAGCAAAATGCTCTTCTCTGTCTCTTTGGCTAAGTTGGCTCTCCTCCATGGATCAATTTGAACCCTAGTGTTGTGATCTCCCTTCCCCTCTCCTCCTGTGCCTCCACAACGAGTCAATAGGCCATCTTTGTCTTTGAGTTTGTTCCCCCCGACTGCCATCTTGTCAACCAATGCAAGCACCCAAGCAAGCTTGTCAGTCTATCAAGCTTTGTGCCTTTGTTTCGCAATGGTGCACAATGTTCTCAAGCAATACCAAAGCGGCATGGCCTCTCGAGCTTTGTGGTGGATTGATGGTGTACTTTCCTCCTGTCAAAATCTTCCTCAACTGATGTAACCTCTCATTGCATTTCTACTCGATAGTTTCTTTTCTTTGACTTAATTTTCATTACAGTCTATAGTATTATATTACTTGATGGCATATTAGTCTTCAAATAATACTTTACGGGGAGCAAAAGAAATTGGGAGGACTCAAACTTGTCATTGATACATTACTGACCAAAGGCAATTTTGGTTTTTATTTTTTTTATCAAATTTATTGAAGTACAGTGACAATGAATTACCCAGCTAGATTTGCTAGTTGATTTTCATTTTCATTATGGCAATTTTGGTTTACTTCACTTTAGAGTTCTGGTCCAGTTTTACGAAGTTTAAACTTCATTCTCTGTTTCCAGAACCAATTTTTTTTACTTCCATTTTCTATTTGTGCATGATGCAAAGAAAATATCATTCATCCTTTTGTGTAGCTTTCATTTTTATTAAGAAGTTACTGTTCATTATTTGAATTAGGAAACTTAATTGTTTGAGATGCACAGCTTTTGGTGTTTGCAATGCAAAATTATGTTATGAATTATTTTTTTCATATCTTCTTATGCATATATGAGATTCTGAAGATCAATATAATAATGCTCTCTTTTACTCTATGCTGAATTCATGCTGGATCTTAATCGGCTTAGAGTTAATGCTTTGAGGCTTTTCTTTGTTTTTCTGGATACAATGCTTTGTGACTTTTTCCATGCATTTTCATTTATTTTTTCCTTCTTTTGGGCTTTGGCATATTTGGAATTTGACTTATTTTTTCCATAATAACTAGACTTATATTGATTTGAAATTTAGCCAATTTTTTTTTAGCTAAACAAGTAGCCAATTGTGGACCCAAAAAAGCTTAAAAAACTCCCCAATTCCAAGTGCCTGAGATGTCTTAGCCTTACTTGTCATACCTATAAAGATCGAGCTAAATGTCGGGTAAGGTCAGATATCGGGGCAACCCAACCCTACCAATTCATGTCCTAGGATTGGGCATCAAGTAGGTAGGCTACCTGATCCAACTCTACCCATATATAGCTCTACTTGGTACTTATATGTTATTTTTCCCTAAAAAATAATATTTTTAATTTAAATTTGTAAAAAAATAATAATTTTAAGATTTTGTTTTTGGATCTTATCGAACATATTGATATATGACATGATTTAGGCATATTCCATTTCAAAAAATAAATAAATTATTTATTTTACACTACTTTTCAATTTTGTATATCGTATAAAACATTTATTATTTATTTAATATAGTTTTTTTAATGAAATTGAGATTCTACTTAACTTCTTTCAGCCTTGTTCTCCCCGACTTCTCGTTGAAATTGAACAAACAAAGTAACTTGTGCCATATTTCTTTTGCTTCAAATATATCAAGTTGATGAAAAATAAAATTTAATCTCAAACCGAAGCTTTGTATTTTTTAAAAAAATAGTGATAATGTTTTGAATTTCTCAATTTTTATTCAGTGCTTAGAGTAAAAATTATCTAAGTTCATCACATATTGCTATAAGTATTAAATTAGGCGACATTCTCGTGTGTTAGTAAAATTTTAAGTATGTCATATTTATCAAAATAAAATTTGTCTCTTTCAAGTTCCAACAAAAAATTTTTTATATACATAATCAGAGGTCAACTATGTCAAAACCTTGTTAATAATCTCTTGGGTCTTTAACTCAACTTGTATGATCAAAATCAAAGAGATAGGCCCAATCACTTGGAATATTCCTATGGGCTTCATTACCAAACACTTGTCCTTTGTTAATTGTTTTTCTACAGAGAAGAGAAAAAAGGAATTGTTTCACTAATTTAATTTTTTTACCCAAAAACAAAAAGCAACTTGTTTATAAAAGGCTGATTTCTTTTTTTATTTGGCCAGAAAACCGATTTCATTTAAAAATGGATTAAACCTTTATATGGATACTGCTATTTCGGGCAGGCCCAAGACTGAGCCCAATTTCTAGTTTTCCTTTTAAAGTCTGAGTTTCATTTGAAGAAATGTATGCAAGTCTTTTTCTTTTTTTTCCCCTTTCCTTTTAAATTAAACATATTGAATTGATCGATATTTTCAGCCCGTGATCAGATATTGCGGGCTACAATGGGGGCTAATGGTGATCTTCGCAAAGTTAAAGATCATGGGTCATTGAAACCTATTCATGGAGAAATAAGTTGAAAAAACTAAGTATGACAAAAAATATGGCGATTAAGTCGCAATGACATGAATTCAAATCCATATCATTGTTACTATATAAATTTTGTTAGTGAATAATTTGTAAATAATTTTATACATACTTTTTAAGCTGTGAGGCTTACATGATCCTCATGAACCCCTAAAATGCAACTAATTTGAACTTTTACTTTAAAAAGAATTATGCCAACAAAAGTTGGATAAAGTCCAGATTCATTTTCTATAAAGATATAATGATTTTGTTACTGAATATTTTGAATTGTGAAACGGATGAACTCAGGTGAAATTTTATGACTCAACTTGCCATGATTTTAAATTTTTGGCCAAAAAAATTGCCAAAATTTTATATACTTAGAAAAAATACTCCATACATTTTAAAATGATCCTTAGTTTGGAGTTTTTATTTTGTTTCCAAATGATTGTCCGCTTACGAATTTTTATAAAATATCAATTATTTTTATGCCATTTTATCTTTCACTACTGAAATTTCAATCCATGAAGTATTAATATTTTATGAGTTTCAATAGAGGAATATTTTAGCCAAATACTATTATTTTTTGTTACAATTAAAACCATTTAATTACTAGATCTCTTAACATGTAAGTATAACTCCAAGAGGAGGATAATTATAGTACTACACTATAAAACGGAAGGCCACGGTATGTGGAGACGTGAATGAACGTATTAAATGAGGAGTCTTTGAGAATTTTATGGTTCATCTTAAATACTCACTCTAAATATAAGAATCTTTTCAGAATATAAAATAATATTTATTATATATTACTAAAACATGTCATTACTTAATTGATTAGAGAGAGAAAGAAATTTAATAAAAGTAATTTTAGAAAAATAATATAAATTTTAAAAAAATTGAAGTAATTAACTAATTTTAACTCTTATCTTTAATTTCTGTAATGCAATTAAAAGAATCTTATACTCCATTCGATTTTATTTATAAAAAAAAAATTTTCTTTTATTGGTCATAAATATAAGGAAATTTTTTTTTCAAAAATTATTCTTCATTTATTATGTAAGAGAGATATTAAAATATTAATAATTCAAATAAGTATTGAATTAAGCAAGAATAATTTTGAAAAAAAGTTAAAACATAAGACAACTTAATTAACTTTATTTAATTAAAATTGCTTTTCATAATATTTTTAAAATAATTTTTTCTTGTAAATAGGATTAGAGAAAATATAAAAAATAGGAGAGTGTAGCTGACCATTACTCTAATCTAAGAAATTGAGGGTACATCCATCCAATTACTACTCATATCTACTTTTTTTAGTGCCTGTTTGGTTCTCCTCTTTTAAAATCAAACTATACTTTCTAACCATCATTTTTTCTTTTTTTATTCAAACAATTTTTCAGTAAACTTCTCTACTTTTATCCAAACTTCATTTTTGTAAACTGTGGTTATTCTAAAAGTACTTTTACAAAAAGGCAAACCAAACGGGCACTTAATATTCACACTGAACTCCATTATTTAACTTTCACCGAATGTCCAAGAAATGCATTAACTTTCTCATATAAATGTCACCCAATACTATTAAGATCCCCATCGCATTCTGTGAATTTTTTCTTTACAATTTCAATTCCATTGCTAATCTTAGTAATAATACTCCATTCTGTCCTTGTCACTCTCTTGGTCATCAATTCTGCCTCCTTAAATATATTCTGTTTCAAAATATAAGTGATAAATAATTTTTATCTAATAAATTAACATATTTTTTTAATTTTACTCTTAATTAATGTAGATTTATTATTATGATATATATGTTAAAAAAAAATTAAGTAAGAACATTAAATAAAAACATTTATGACAAAAAATTTGTGACATATTTAAGATATATCAATGTTTTTTTTTATTTTTGTTATTTAGTTATTATTCCTTACATTTTAAAATGGAAAGGATATATAAAAGACTTTAGAAGAATCTATTTTGATCCAAAATATAAAATATAAATTTTTAGAAGTTATGTCCACGTCCAACTAATTTAGATTGAAACAAGTTAAATCACATGGTGTAAAATACTTTTTTAGTTCTTTTGACAACAGTGTAAAACTCTTCTATTAATAATTTTCTCTATACATATAATATTTGAATTAAGAACTTTAATTAAATAGAAAAAGCTACGAACCACTGGAACAACTATAGTTGGTAATGCATTAGTTTTAGGGTTAAATGACAAATTTATCTCGAAAGTCCTATTTTTTGAGGAGCTATGGGCATTTTAAATAAACTTTTGGAGCAATGTTGATTACTACTTCGATCATATTTATAAGATATTATTTTAAAAATTTATTTGATCTTATTTATAAAGTATTGTGTTTTTTTTTATTTAAATTTTTTTCTTTATTCTTCCTTTAATGATTTTTTTCTCGTAAATTGTTACAGTCTTCAATCAGTAGAGGTAAGATTAAAATTTTATACTAATTTTTTTATCTCTTTAATATCCATGTAATAAGTAATAACACCTTATAAATAGTACCGGAAAAAGTATATTTTAAAATCCTGACAATCTCACCATACATTAATAGTCAACATTAAAGTTAAACAAATATATTGATTTATTCTCTAACTAACGGTTAAAGTTATATCTTTAATGTTGATTGTTAGTGTAAAGCGAAATTGTTATGATTTTGAAACATAATAAGCAATGAGTAATATTGCTTCAAAAATTGATTTAAAGTGTCTATAGCTCATCCGAAAATGCTTTTGAAATAGATTTGTTCTTTAACCTTTAGTTTTATGGAAAAAAAAATTGGTCCATTATCTTTCTAATGGTAAAAAATTTGTTTAGAACACCCATAGATCAGTTTATCAAAAAAAAGAATACCCATAGATCATCGATAGTATACATACTCGCTAATGAATGCAAGCTGAATTTTTTTCTTAGATATAAATGCACTATCTATTTTTAAACAAACATTAATGATTTTTGTAGCAGCAAGCTGAATAGTACTCGTACAATTTAAAATATGAATGCAAAAATTAAATGAATTGCTTATTTCAATACTCGTACTACTCCCTTTGATCATTAATATAAGATCCTTTTAATCGAATTACGCAGATTAAGAATTGAAATTAAAACTAATTAACTACCTCGTTTTTTTCGAAAATCTCAATATTTTTTCAAAACTATCCTTATTTAATTTCTTTCTTTTTCTCTTTGGATATATTAAATAAGGGTATTTTTTAAAAATATATAATAAATATTATCTCATATATTATAAATGATCTTATATTTATGATCGAAACAAAAAATTCAGTATACAGGACTGAAAGGAGTATTTTTGTTTGCAAATTTTAGGCATTAATTACAAGGTCAATGCTCTACCAGCACTAACGTCGCAACTTCAATGCATTGAATATTTTTTTTTTTACCCATCCCTTCCCTTTTTTTAACACAACCCATGTCTTCCTTAGAAACAAGAACAATCTTCCATGCTCTGCAAGCAATTATTTCAATTACTAATAATAATACTAATAATTTTATCCAAAAATAATAATAATACTAATAATCAATGAAAATAAAATCCTAATGATTGAAGTTAATACCAATTCAAATTTATTGAAAAAAAATTAACAACACACGTGTTATTATTTTTCAACAAAAATTGTATTTTTTGGGTAAATTATTCTAATTTTATACTCTCTCTGGTCATATTTATAATAAAAAAAATTACTTTATGAGTATTAAGAAAAAGAGTTAAAAGTTATTTAAAAATAATTAATTTATTTCACATTTTTAATTTCTTTTAAAATTACTTTTACTTAATTAATCTCTTTCTCTTAATTTCTTTTAAAAATATATCTTATAAATGTCAATAATGTTAATGGAGGATAATTTTGATAAAAAAATTAATATAATATTAACTCTTTTTTTTCTTATAAATAGAACCATTAAAAAAAATTTCCCTTATTTATAAGATCGAAAGGAATACAAATATTTGAAGGAACATAAAATATTCTTATTGTTCTCCAACTAGCGCCATCAAAAATATCAGCAAAAGGTATATTATTCAAAACATTCTCGTAGTAAGGTAAATATATTTTTGATGAAAAGATAAATTATACTCCCTCGAGTTTTAAATAAATAATATTTTATTTTGGTTATAAATATAAAATTTTTTATAATATATGAGTTAGTGTTTATTATATATTTTTAAAAAATCTTCTTATTTAAAATATCTTAAGAGAAAAAAAAGAAATTAAACAAAAATAATTCTATAAAAATTATTATTTTTGAAGAAATTGAATTAGTTAACTAATTTTAACTTATATTCTTAATTCATATAATTCAATTAAAATAGTTTTATATTAAAAATATGAGAGAATATATATATTGTCCGTCCAGTCCAAACATAATTTTTTTTTAAGATTTTTTTTTATCGAAAATATAACTCATATTTAGTAATTTATTATATATTAAATATTTTTTTATTTTACTTTTTTTTATAATTAAATATAAAAAAATATCAACCTTTACGTGTAATGTATTAAATGATAATATTATTAAAAAATAATATTTTTATATATTTAATGAGTAAAAATATTTTTTAAATTTTTATACAATTAATTAAATAAAACTTATATTATATACTCTATATAACTTAGATTATAGTATATATATATATAGAGAGGCATATTGAGTGTCATGACTCATGCCTTCGTCATCCGACTGAACAGGTTATTTTTTTGGGCATTAAATGTTGCCTTAAAGTCTTCGCAGTGGATCTTAAATGTTCCTTCCACGGTTTTAAATTACTCGCACGATTAGCAATTACTTCCTCCGCTTCTCTCTCTCTCTCTCTCTATATATATATATATAATTTGTTACCTGATTTTAAATATAATATCGTTTATAATATATAAGTTAATATTTATTATATATCTTTAAAAAATATTTTTATTTAATGTATTCAAAATAAAAGAGAGAGATTAAATAAGGATAATTTTAAAAAAATATTAAAATTTTTATAGAAATCGAGGTAGTTAATTAGTTTTAATTCCAATTCTTAGTCCGCATAATTTAATTAAAAGGATCTTATATTAAGGAGAAGAGGAAATATAAGTTATACTCCTTCCTTATTACTCCTTCCAATCTATTTATAAGATGGTATCTTAAAAATTTATTTGGTCTTATTTATAAAATATTGTGTTATTTTTTTATTTGAATTTCCTTCTTTATTTTTCATTTAATGACTTTTTTATCTCATAAATTGTTTCATTTTTTAATCAATAAGGGTAAGATTATAAGTTTATACTATTTTTTTATTAATTTGAAAGCATAATTATGTCTCTTCAATACACATACAATAAAAAATAACACCTTATAAATGGGACCGAATGGAGTACTATTTATAAGAAAAACATTTTTAGATCTGTTGTAGAATTAGGAAACCCAAGGTTAACGGCATGATCTTGAAGACAATAAATCATTTAGTGATAAAGGATAGCCATTGTAGCTCTTGGATCTTGGTCTGCTCCGTGGATTTGGATTTGAACCTTCAATCTATGAATAAAAGTCTCATAATCAAGTTTAATATTAAAGTCTGGAGCTATAGTCATCACAATGCTTCCATTGCTGAGAGTGGTGAGAAGTGCACCAATCATGGTGTTTCCACCAAAAAAATACGTGGAATCAAGAACTACTATTCTGGCAGTAGCAGGTATTCTTTTCTATCATGGAGGGTAAGAACTAGACGGATAGTACCAACATAAAGACGTGTGTATCATTGCTATTCTCCATGTGTTAATCAAGGGGCCAAGGATCCCTAGAGTCACATATTATTTTATTATAATAGCTTTTAGTCCATATTATTCTAGATAGGAACTGTAAACATATTCTTTAACTGGTGATCTAGAGATTCCAAAGATCTGATTGTCTGAAAGATCTGTCATATGTTCGATCTTGGGAAAAGATAGCATAAGGGCTTAACAAAGGAATCTCAGTATTATTAATACGAACATTTGTTGAGATATGGGTAATTTCTACAAGGTTATCTATTTTATTGACTAAGATTCTTTTGGCAGAAGGGGGTAGATTTTCTAAGGAAAAGGCTAAAGATAATATTACTGGTTATAAGGAAGATGACAGATCAGAAATATCACTCATGATGGCTAAAATTCTCTCCTTACTCTTCTTTAATAATCATTTCTAATTTCTATCTAATGAGATTAGGCTCTGATACCAACTGGTGGTCCCCTCTCAGTAACTTGGAGATTAGAAACTCAGATTATTAGTTCAATCACTAACCATATATTAATCCAATTTTCTTTCGAGTATAAACAACCCCTCTAGGCATTAAGGACTTAAGAGACACCTTAGAATTATCACACATATTAATGAATAAACTATTACATGGGTATATTATTTTTTTAAAAAATTACTTTCCATTAATTATATGAGAGATAAATAAAATATATTAATAATTTAAATTAATATTAAATTAAGTAAAGATAATTTAAAAAAAAACTTAAAATATGAGATAACTTAATTAATTTTAATTAATTAAAATTATTTTTCTTAATACTCATGAAATAGTTTTTTCTTATAAATGGAATTGGAGAGAGTATTCTAAAAAAATTGGAGTATATAAAATATAAGTGACTTTATAAGTATTAAATATCCATTTCTATATTTATTCCTCATTAAATAATTACATTTGATAGAAAATAAGAAATATATAATTAAGATATGTTATAATTTAATAAAGGTAATATTTGAAAGTTGTGGTAAATTTTACAAGTTAAAAATTTTTAATTACTTTTAACCGCTTTTCTTGATACGTGAAAATATAAGTTTTATTTGACTAATTATACAGTAACTAAGAAATATAGTTTTACTCATTAAATTTATAAAAAAATATATTTTTTTAATAGTACCCTTATTTAATGTATTACATTTAAAATTTATTACTTTTCTTACGCTTAATTGTAGATAAAGATATAATAGGAAAAAAATGTTTAATGTTCTAGAGATTACTAAGTAGGACTTATATATTTTAGATAAAATAAATTTTAGAAAAGAACTTATATTTTGGATCGGAGTAAGGACATTTTACTTGTCTCACACTAACCATGGAGATATTTATTTTTTTAAAACTTTTTAAATTTTCTCATATTAAATAGGGTTAAAATGGATTATTCTTTCTTCATTATAACTTTTTTTTTACTATTTCTCTTATAATTGAGTCTATCATAAATACGAGAACAATTAAAAAAATGTTAAATATTTACTTACAGTCACAAAAATAATTTATGTTTTGAAATATTACAATTTTATAAAATCCCGGTCTATATTTTAAAACATAAGTAGTATTCAACTTCCTTTGCCATAAAACTCATAATATATTTAGGCAAAATTACATCAAACTTTCGAACTAAAAAACTTATTTCCTTTGAAAATTCATAGATTTAAAAATTATATTAAAGTATTCAATAGTTAAAAATATAAATTCGATTATTTAAATTTTACTTTTATGATAATAAATTATTTTATTTTTATAAATAGTATGATTTATTTTTTACACTATTACATAGTGTAATAAAACTTATAAAAATTCACCAAAAAAATAATTATACATCTGATTCACATTATAAGGTATTTTATATTCATTATACATATATTAAGAAAATTATTTTTTTAATTAAAATTAATGTAAAAAGTATGCATATTTCCTATTTTACCCTTATTAAATATCTATTATATAATCATTATAGGATTATAAATAAGAAGATAAGAAGTATTAAAAATATGAATAAAAAAAAAATTAAATATTTTATATTTTAAACCACAACTTATTATATAAAATATTTTATAATATAGATAAGGGAGTATATGATAAATGGATATAATTAAATTAGTAGGACTGTGTTTTTTTTTTGGGCCAATAGTACTATACATTATTTATAGTATACTACAAGAAGAATAGGGCCAAGCACTAAATGGGGGCAATAAATGCGGGGAGAGAGAGCTTTGAACTTGACCATACGTGAATGGACCCAATATATTTATTTTTTATTTTTATTCTTATTTTTATTTTTCTTGTGTTTTGTAAACTAGCACAAGTGATTGCCAAATATGGTAGTCACTCAGATACCATGAATCCTGAATCTGACGGTTCGACCTATTTCCCTTTCAAACGTCCCCACCATTTTATCCTAATTAATTTGTTTACAATATAGTAATTTTTTAAATTAGTTTTAATTATCAATATTAATAAATCATAAATAGTTGTATTGTACAAATGGAATGCCATTTTCAAACGTGAAAATGGCATTCCCACAACTTGCTATTTCAGATTACACGTTAATATATGTTTTTCAAATTTTAAGAATATTTTCTCTTATCTATATTATTAGATATTTCATATGACAAGTTTTTTATTCAAAATATCAAATATTAAATTTTTTTTCTATATTATTTCTATTTTTAATGTTTTCATACTTCTCATTTATAATTTCATAATAATAATATAATAAGATATTTAATAAGGATAAAATAAGAAATATATGTATTTTTTATATTAATTTTAGGTAAAAAATAATTTTCTTAATATGTATATATTTGATATAAAATATCTTATAATATGAATAAGAAAGATTAGTTTTTTTTTGGATGTTGAAATTTTTTTAAAAAAGAAAACTTCATGAAATAATCAATTACTAATAACTTGGGTGTGACGTAATTTCAAACGTTAAACGTGTGTTCGACGTTGGAAATTGTAACAATGCAAAGATTCAAAGCACCGATTGGATTTTTGTTTTTGTCCTTCTGATAACCACCAATTGGATTTTTTAGGGCCAGAAAAAAGGTGGACCAGTTGGATTTGTAATTTATTACACACGTCTTTGAAATTATGGTTTGGGTCGATAGAATAAAAATAACGAAATAAAAAATTACTATCGCATCTTTATTTTATATAAAATGAAAAATAATAAAATAATATTATCCAATTATGAAGATAAAATAAATAGGAGTATTATATACTCCCTCCTTTTCCATATATTTTAAGATAAAAAAACAATAACTAATTGACACATATTAAGAAATATACTTTAAAGAATTAAATTTGTTGAAAATTTAAAATAGTTTTTAAAAATGTTTCTATTTAATATTAAATATTTCTATCTTATAATTAATGAAAATTAATTATATATATTTATTTAATGGAAGATAAAATTAAAAAAAAAAAATAAATACACTAGACAACCTATTTTTATATCTTATACTTAAAGAAAAAATACCTTATTTATATTTTATATATAGGAGTAGAGGTAATAAAAGTAACTCTTTTTTCCTTCTTTTTCCGTCTGTGCCTAAAGTGACCATGTCCTATTAATACTTTTATAACGTAATTTTTCTCAATTCGAATATAAAATATCTTAGGCATTAAATCTTCTTAACTCTTCCTAACACAATAATTATTATTTTTTAACATATTCACAATTGAATTTTTTATTTCATGTATCATTTTTAAATTACTCCCTGGATCTTATTTGATTTGTCTTTTTATAGAATTTTAAATATTAAAATTTATCTGTTATTTTATATTATTAATAAAATATTAATTATCATCTTTACTTTTGTACCCTTCATAAAAAAATAGTAGATGGAATATGAGCCTTCTTTTAACATTTAATTCAAGAATATTTTTATAAAATATTATTAAATTTTACTATAATCTAGTTTATTTAATAGCTTTATTAGTCTATATAAAAAATTTTAAAATGATAAATAAAATATAACAGATGGAGTAACATATATTGACATTATTTTTTTTGTAATTGAATATTACCAAAAATTTATTTTGTGAACTCAAACATACCTTCTTGCTTTAGTTCATTGAACCATTTTCATTTTACATGACTTCTATAGGTGCAATAATTATTTTTAATATATAATTGTTGACGCTAGGAGGAGAAAGAGTATAACTAATGAAAATTAGTCTACCTGGTAAGAAGGTAATTCTTACTTAATAAGGATATGGGTTTGGATTTGATTATTGTGAATCTTATTTATAAGTAATTTATAAATATTTTTATATATATTTTTGAGCCCTAAAATCTAAATTGATACATGGTAAGCTACTGAAATCCAACTTTATTTTTTTCCACTATTAAAATCCAACTCAACTAAAAAGTTTTTTGAGTAATGAAAGTGCTCATTTGTTTCAAAATATAGAATGAATTTAGTAGGGAATAAGATTTCAAAATATAAGTGAATTTTGTAAAAGTTAGTAATAAGTTAATATTTTTTTTCATTTTTATTCCTATTTATGATAGACATCAATTAAAGTAGATATTTGATTTTTTATTATGGTGAAGAGAGATTAAAAGATATAGTACTCTCTCTCATATTTAATATAAGACTCTTTTAACTGAATCTACCTCGATTTTTCTGAAAATTACAATATTTTTTCAAAACTATTTTTATTTAAGTCTCTATCTCTTTGGGATATACTATTAAATATGAGCATTTTTTTAGAAATATATAATAAATACTACTTCAAATATTGTAAAAGGGATTTTATATTTAAGATTAGGATAAAAAATTTTATAATTAGGACCAAAGGAAGTAATAATTAGGATGGGGTAATTTAATGAGATCAATTTAAGAAAATTATGGGAATTTTTGTACCCCCTTCCTTGTCATTTATAAGGTACTACTATATTCAGAAAATTTATTTAGTTGTATTTATAAAATGTATTATTAGATTTTCATATAAAATTTTTACTTTATCTTCAATAACTATATTATTCCATAAATTATTTTATTTTTTATTTAAATAACTGTTTTTTTTAATACCAATGGCGAATAACAGCTTATAAATAACACAACAGGGGGAAGTACTGGTGGATAATAACAGGTGGACCAAAGACCAAAGGGGTGGTGGAGGCGAAGTAACCTTGGAGGGGAGACGGTACGTGTCAAAATTGGATTCTACCGAATATTAAATGAGGGGTTGATTCACAACTCAAAAATCTAACGTCATCCCTTTTCCACTACGTCCAATGCTTCATTTATTAGCTTGTTCCCACTTGACTCTGCTTTATGAGATGAGTACCAGTACTGCTGCGGCCGCTGCCGGTATTATTTCTTTTTTAAATAAACATTTAATTAATTAATTAATTAATTAATTACAGAGAATAAATACAAAAACTCATAATTAATGACCCCCCGCTCTCTCTCCTCCCATTTCTCGCGATCATTATTATATATTCCCAAATATCGAAAGCAGTTAACCATAAGAGCTCATTTTTTAAAATTACACAATTCAAGTACTTCCTCCCATTTGTCTCCTTTTCCTGGCATTTATTGCCTCCCTCCTTTTTTTCCTTTTCCTTGCCCCCACTCTTCCACCATCCTTCATTAATACCTCCTCACCCCATTTTCAATGGTTCAATTAATCCCATTAACTCCTTAATTACTCCCTTGTTTCTTTTTAATTATTATTTTTTTAAAAAAATTACTTATTTTTCACTTTTAAATTTTAAAATAACATTAATTATTATTTTCTCAATTATACTTTTATCTTCCCTTTTAAAGATTAAATATATTTATCTATCCATTTATTAAAAAATATAAATTTTTTTAATATATTAATTATATTTTTTAATTTTTTTTACTAAAACTTTGAACAATAAATAAACAAAAACGAAGGTAGTACTATCATAATATATTTTCAATGGTTTCTAAATTGAAACCTTATTCTTGGTGTTAACAAAAATTGAATCCTTATCCTCATTTAAACTCAATAATGTTCAAATAAATTTGTTGAAATTATTGAATATCCAATAATCAAATAATTACTATGAAGAAAATAAAAAATAAACTCTCAAGATTTGGATCCTCCACCTTGAATACTGAGTTTGGATTATTTATATTTTATTTAGACTATTTAGATTCAATTCCCGATTAATACAAAATTTTGAAGTCCATAATTTAAAAATTATTTTAATTTTATATTTTAATTTATTTTCAATAAACATTATTAAATTGAAAATTATTACATTTGAATTATTTCAATTGAAAAAGATCCAACTGCTGTTCTAGGAATCAATAATCATCAATCAAATAATATAATAAAGATTCAAGATAACACTAATAAAGTAAAAATATAATAAATATTAACTGACAAAAATTAATTCAATTACACCTCTTTAATCAAAGAGTTCCTTAATACTATTAAAGAATTTTTATTAATTTCATTTTATTAAATTTTTAATATTTAAACCTTTTTGTTTATAAAAAATGACACCCAAATTTCAGTTTAATATAGTAAAATTAACGTGGAAACTATCGAGAATTTGAATTCAACATCCTTGCATTAAATTAATATCCTCACATTAAATGATTTAATTTATGGTATTAATTTGTTGATCAAAATTTTAAAAGAAAAATAGTACTAGTAATTTAAATTTTACATTTATTTCCTTTTCGTATTTGTTTTTACCACAAGTCATAACGGACTGTCTATCTCTATTAATGCGTGTGAATGTGTGTGTGTGTGTGTGTGTATATATCTCCCGCAACATATGAACTGCGTCTCTCTCTCTCTCTCTATCTTCTCTCTTGGAATCTCTCTCTTTCTGGTCTTAAGGCGAAGTAGCTGTGAAAGCCTGTGATGGCTGCCGACGTAAGCTCTCTCGTTCGTGTTCTCGCTGGGGGTGGATACAAGGAGGACAAGCATCGGACGGTGGGAAATGAATCGAGTAGTGAGAAATCTACGGTTCTGATTACTCGGGACTTGCTAGGAGGATCCTCTAAATCTGTTGTTGAATCTCAGGAATTGGACCTCGACTTGCAGGTTCCCAGTGGCTGGGAGAAGCGCCTAGACCTCAAGGTTCGTTTAATCCATTTTCTGTTTGTTTCCTGGGAAAGAAAATTCGGTCGGTGTCGGAAATTCTGCTTTGAAGAAAAAAAAAAACTCGTGGATTTTGGGAACTGTATGGCCTGTTTTTAAATGTCACAAATTGTTTTGTCTTTTCAAGGAATTTCACCGTGGAATTTTTTAACTGTTAAAATTTCGTTATTTTTTTATTTCGAATCTCTGTTTGTTGTAATACAAAACTGTGACTTCTGTTTCTTAATCTGTTAAAACGTATTTCTGTTTGTTATGAGAGTTTGATTTGGAGGGTCATTGATTTATTTGACGCCTTCTGATTGTTTACTGAGAAATTGAAGCCAAAATAAGGATCTGATTGTTAGGAAAAACTGATAGACTATATCTCTTTGATCAGTAACTGTTCATATTTTGCTATTCAACTTTTTTCTGCTTCTACTTTAACAACAGGCCGGCAATAAATAAAGTTCTTTCGGTTCTTGTGACTTTCTGATCTGAGTTTATTTTGCTACGATATGATTTTGTAGCGTTTGGAGTTATCATGTCATGATGTCCAGCACACAAAATTCTCCTCCAATTTACTTTATTGCGTTGATGAATTTTGCGTGCTACAAAAATTTCCATGATTTCGTCTAATGGCAATTCTCTAAGAAAAGCATTTTATTATCTGAACTCATAGTACAAACAAAATCTTATGTGATTGCCCATCCTTCTTGTTTTTCATTGGTTTTATGATGTGTCAATACTGATCTCTGTCAAATATTGCAGTCAGGGAAAGTCTATGTTCAAAGGTGCAACTCATTGAGTTCACAATCAGTGTCAGAACACAAACTCCATTTGAGTCCATCAGGACCAAAACTTCAGGACCTAAACTTCCCTCCTTCTCCATCAAAACTATCTCTGAACCTATTTGATGAGACAAGCTTAGACTTGAAGTTGGTTTCTTCTTCATTGCCATCAACCAATTACCAAAGCGTATGCACCCTTGACAAGGTGAAATCAGCCCTGGAAAGAGCAGAGAAAGAGCCTAACAAAAAGCGAACAACAACATCATTCTGGAAATCATCGTCTTTGTCATCTCCATCGCCGTCGTATTCATCTTCATCCTCTTCCATGAGAGAAACCCAGGAAGAAGAAAGTGAAGAAAAGTTGTTGTCATCACCTCTTGCCGCAGGGTGCCCTGGTTGCTTATCATACGTTTTGATAATGAAGAATAACCCCAAGTGTCCGAGGTGTAACTCTGTTGTTCCTTTACCAGCGATGAAGAAACCTAGGATTGACCTCAATATATCAATTTGAGAGATTCAGGATTATATTAGTGATTGCTTCTTTCATAATTTTGTAAATGATAGATAAGTTTAGGCTGTTTAAGGACAGGGATTATCTGTCAAGAATATTATTAGCCAGGTTTTATGTATATTGCAAAATGATTGCTGTTTCGCTGGCAAAGCTAATAGAAAATTTTCCAATTTCTATAGTACTATCCTTTCCTTCTGAGAAATTCTATTTCATTTCCAAAATAAATGCGGCTACTATTTACCTTTTCACCAATTGAATGATCCTATGTAAAAGTTCTGCACCTCTCTTGGTTCACTTGTCTCCCAGAGGCTCATGTATCTTATCTGAAACATTATCAAACATGCTAGAAATTTCTTGACCTTCAGGATTTCATGATATAAAATTGATTAATGGTGTACCAAACATCTGACATTAGCTGCTATAAAATCCAAATGGTTAAATCCAAGAGTGGGTACCAATAATTGGTGGGCACTCACAAGCACAAGAGCTAGGAACACTGAGGTGGTTGCTTTTCTCTGTGGATTTACAGGGTTTAGTAAAACGGTTGCTTCACTCTTTATAAAGAGATAGAGTGAAAAACTAGTGAAGAGGAACTGACGGTAATAGTATGGTTGATTAGGTGCAACATGTGACTATGATTTGTCTAGAATTTCCCATACCGAAGGATCATATTTGGCACTTTGTAAAATAGTAAAATCCCTCAGAGCCAGACACACAGCTGGCTTATCCTAAACAGAACGAAAAATGATGGAATAACAATTAACAATGCACTTACTAGTACATTCCATTTTGAAGGACTCTGCTGCAGCATTCAACCTCTTCAAGGACCATAATCCCTTTCTTCTTCATTATAAATGCAATACTTCAGTTTTTTTTTTTTAAAAAATTTAGTAGTCAAAAGACTCTAAACCATTTGGAGTCGAATTCAACTTGATTTAAATTAGCCAGAGTTTAGTGCAATTCTAAATATCAAATGGTTTGCTACCAAGAAATAAAATTTAAAATATTGCATTTGTGATGAGGAAGAGTTTTGCTGCTATTGTGATCTTATGCAGCTCAACTCAAATTAGTAAGGGTTTAATATAGATATTGGTTACAGGGTAATTTGATAAAAGAGAATGGATTGACTCTTAAATTTCTTTCAAGGTTTTACTTCTATGAAGAACACAGGAGAAACTCTCATTCCCCCTCTCTTGAGTTATTGGTGGACCCAGCTCATTTTCACGTATCCACCATAATCTACCGGTAAAATGCAAATATATATGCTAATTATCAAACCATGACACATTTCAGACTCCTAAGCATTTAAAGTCAGAAACTTTTGAAAGTTTTCACTTACTCTCTCCATTTTCAAAGTTAAATATGGTCAATATTTTAGTTGGCATTTGGTAGGTTTAAGAGGGATTTTTAAGTAGACTTGTTATATATAAAAAATGTATAATAAGTTGAACATAAAAATATCCACAAGTATGAGAGAAATAGAGACCACTCAAAATAAAGCATCATTTATTAAGTTCTCTAATCAAAGTATAATATGTGTAAAAAAAAAGGAAAGGAAAGGCCAATCAAACTACTCCTACATGCCTGTTTGGAAAATCTTTTGCAATGGCAAATGTTGGGATACAAACATCAGCTTTGCAAATCTTGTGTTTGACACTTCTTAAATATCATTTCACAAATTGAAGTTTACCCTCCAAACATACATTTAGCTAACAAATTGAGAGAATTATTTTTTAATTTATAAAAATACTTTTATCTTATAATTATTTTTTCAAATTTACTTTTGTAATAAAAAAACATTCAAATTTCATTTTATTATACCTTAAATTTGCAAACTAAAAACCAAATATATTCGTATGTTGTTAATTTTTTTTACCATATTTTAACCAAAAAATAAGCTACACTTATAGTAAATGATACTTCCTCTTATCATTAATATAAAATTCTTTTAATTGAATTACGTAGATTAAGAATGATAATTAAAACTAATTAACTACCTTGATTTCTCTAAAAATTTCAATATTTTTTCAAAACTATCCTTATTTAATCTCTCTTTTTCTCTTTGAATACATTAATTAGGGATATTTTTTTGAAATATATAATAAATATTATCTTGTATATTGTAAATGATCTTACATTTAGAATTAGAGTAAAAAATCTTATATATAAAACGAGAGGGAGTAGTACATACTATGAAAAATGAATTTACCTAAAATTTGAAACCTTAGAAATGCAATTAATTTGAGGTTGGAAATTTCAGAAAGCGTCCTTAATTTAGCCATAGATGAACATTGATGGTTCAACCACTATGCTGTCCAACAATAGTTTGTTGGGCAGCTGCATGATAGCCCATGAAAATCACACACATTGATGGCAACATTAAGCAAATTCAGGTTAGGGTTTATAAATGCACCATGGTGGGTCCTTCTCCCTCTCAATAAATATCACCCCCCTTCCCCTATTTGTTATGCTCATAAAATGATCAACAAGCTCTTATATCATTAATAACTTTTTTATAGATACTCAGCGACCTTAATAGAAAAATATTACTCGGTCTTTAATCTAAAATTTTTTTAATTGAATTACAAAAATAAAAAATGAGAGTTAAAGTTAGTTAACTACTCCAATTTTTTTAAAAATCAAAATATTTTTTCAAAACTACTTTTATTTAATCATTTTCTTTCCCTATTTGATACATATTGAATATGGATATTTTTTTAAATGCATAATAAATACTACCTCATATATTATAAATAATCATATATTTAAGATCAGGATAAAATATTTTATATTTAGGATCAGAGGAAGTACATTCGTTTCATTTTATGTATTGCTTAAGATTTTATCACAGAGATTAAAAAATACAATTAATGTGTTAGAATTTATTTAAAATTTTCTAACATATCCTTCAATAAATAGATAGATAAGAAATAACAATTAATATCTTTTTTGACTTTTAAATGGATAGATAAGACAATAATTAAAAAACAGTAATTAACGATGTTCTGAAATTTGAAAGTAACAGATAAATAAAAACAAGATTTTTCTTAAAACATAATAGATAAAAAGAAACAAAGGGAGTATGTCTCATAAAAATTATTATTAAAAATAAATGTATATAATAGATTCTAAAAAGGGGAAAAAAAGACATAAATGCAATGAGATGTGAATCCCATATAAAAATATATGAATGTATGATAGCAAATTTGACTTTATATGTTCTTGATTTGAATAAGTAAATTTGATTTTGTAGCTAGCTAGATGGTATTTGAATAATTTTGTATACTTCTAAGCTAATCTATCTTTCTTTATCTGTTGATCAGTCAAAAGAAATACCTTGAGATTATATGAGATTCAAAAACAAAATTGGAGCTAACCACAACAAAAATAGATTCACTATTTTTTTTTCCTTTTTGAAGATAATAACAGAGTTGTATACTGGCTAGCAAATTATGTTCACAAGATTTTTTTTTTTTTCATTTTAACCTGAAAGAGTACGAAAAATTATGACTTGAATATGTCTAATTGTGTATCACATACTCGCTTATACTGTTACATGATCGCAGTCAAAAGTAAGCCACACTTATGTTGAGATTATGACATTTACAAGTACTCCCTCCGATCTTAGCATAGGATGTCCTTTAACTAAATCGTGTGAATTAATTATAGATGTTAAAAGTAAATTAAATATTTTGATTTTTTAAAAAAAAATTATCCTTATTTAATATTTTTTTATTAAGAATGAATTAAATAAATATATTTTTTTAAAATATATAATAAATACTATCTAATATTTTGAAAAAGTCTCATATTTAGGATTGAAATAAAAAAATCCTATATTTAAGATGAAAGACAATAACTCATTTCTCTCTCTGACCGAATCAAAGCTAACTCATTCATGTGAACATAAATTATAGTTTAAATATGTAATAATATATCTAATTATAGTGAATGTGGATTCTGGTAAATGTGCTTGTTGGGGGTAGGTTCAAATTCCCCTAAACCCACCCAAAAGTCTCATTTGATGGGTATTCGTGTCTCTCTTCAAGAAGATTTTCCGACAATATTTAAGAACTACTTGAATAAATTCAATTAGATAAAATCGCTTGTGATTTAGACCTGTGCAGTAATCCTTGGGATTAGGTCTTTATTGGAGTCTCCCATGCTTGATAAAATTGGAGTCGTCTTCATTAATTTCCTACTAATTAATTTTTCCTACAGAAGAAATTATAAATCACCTATACTCTCCCCGATTATTTTTATTAATCACGTTCTAGAAGTTTTTTATGGTCGTAAATATAAGTCACTTTCTATGAGTTTTTTGAATATTAATTATTTTATTTTTAAAATGTCCTTATTTAATTATGAGAGAGAAAATAAATTGTTTGAATTTATAGTATTTATTATAGGGTAAAGATGGAAAACACATTAATTTTAAGATAATTTTAATGATATAATAAACTTTTTTTTGTTTCAATGAGATAGTTAAAAAAAACTTACATTAAGTACATGAGGGAGCATGTATGCTTAATTGTACAATGGAACGAAGTGGGTGATGATTACGTATTTAAATGACAACAAGTGGTGGCCCATGGTTTTTTTCTAAGTGTACGTATATAGGTGAAGGAAGGGATGTGAGATTCGCATGGAAAGATGATTAAAAGAAGAGAGTGATGTGCAAAAATGTTGGTGCGTCGTATAAATGAGTGAAAAGAGCATCCACCTACACTTTTATTGTTAGTGTTATGTGAGTTCAATGGATGCCACTGCTGTATGAAACTAATTAAAGACCAATTCATTAATAACCCAAACCAACAGTATTTAATGGCCAATTTATTTTTCATCATATCCACTTTGAAGCTCCTCACCTAACCTAACTTCTCATCATCTCACTTCCATGTTTATTCTCTCAATTCTCACACACACACACACAGTATTGCCCTCCTACATTAATTCATCAACTAAACTCACTGTTCTCATTGACTATACTCCCTCCATTTCTATTTATAATATAATTTAAAATGATTTATCTAATTCTTGATATAAGATCTTTTTAATCGAATCACATGAATTAAGAATTTGAATTAAAATTAATTAACTACCTCAATTTCTCTGAAAATTTTAATATTTTTTCAAAACTACTCTTATTTAATCTCTTTCTCTTTCTCTTTAGATACATTAAATATGGACATTTTTTAGAAATGTTTAATAAATCCTACCTCGTATATTATAAAGGGTCTTATATTTAGAAGTAGGACAAAAAATCTTATATATAGGATTGGAACGAGTAATATTTTTTCCCTTTGTTGTAATTTTTTTTTCTATGTAATGCTTGGAATAATCTAATGCATGATCATAAATACTCTCTCAAGTCCTTTATATAAGTCACATTTTAGAAGAATTCTATATTCCTAAATATAAGTCACTTTATAAAAGTTTATGAAATATTAATTATTTTATTTTAAAAATACCCTTCTTGAAAATTATTTTATGAAGCATTAATTGCTTTAAAAAGTTTAAATATATGGCATTAATTAGGAATAAAGATGGAAAACAAAGTAAATATTAGATAATTTTATTAAAATAATTAATATTTCTTGGTTATTGTGAGGTAGTTGAAAATAATTTATACTCCCTCCAGTCCTATATATAGTATTTTTTATCCTAATCCTAAATATAAGACCCTTTACAATATACGAGGTAATATTTATTATACATTTCGAAAAAATACTTATATTTAATGTATCCAAAGAAAAAGATAAAAAGATTAAATAAGAATAATTTTAAAAAAATATTAAAATTTTTAAAAAAATTAAGATAATTAATTAGTTTTAATTTTAATTCTTAATTTAAAGTGATGTAATTAAAACTATTTTATATTAAAGGAGTATTAAAAATCACATGAGTGTAATTGAATCATGAAAATTTGTGCCGGAACTATTGTTAACCTGAGTTATTTACTGTATATGTCCACCCCTCGCAAGTGATCACGTGGATTATTAGCATATAACACATATAATATAGGCTTCTAGAATACCTTGCTATGACAAAATTAAACACCATTATAACCAAACTAATCTGTTTCTCTATATGTTTTCTGATATCACGATTTGAAATTTTGCCAGTTCGGTTCGGATTATAATCATTAATGTTAATTTGACAAATAAATTTGTAAAGAAGGTTCAAAGAAATTAATAGATACTATGGACTATGGTAACAATATATGACTAATTAAGTTTGAACTCCATGATATATATTTTTAAGCAACCGATCGACCTTCTTTAATACTTCATTGATTAATCATGACTTAGTCTGATCTTTACAGCTAATTTTTTTTAAACAAATACAAAATTTACATGATGTATTACACCTGGTCGCTCATTAGAATTATAATAAGCTTCATATTTCAGAAAGTAATTTGTTACATCTTTAGCATGATTCAAGCTTGCACTTTTATGAGATATGAGACCGATATTCATCAATTAACCTAACATTTATTGGCCATGGAATGTGAAATAATTAAAAAAAGAAATAAAAAAATGAGCATTATGAGTTGACAAGTCAATTTTTTAGGCTATTAATTGCACAATTATCGAGAATTAGATCCAAAGTACTGCTATCTTCGATACTATATATAGGATCTTTTATTTTTATCCTAAATATAAGATTCTTTATAATATATAAGGTAATATTTATTATATATTTTTAAAAAAATAACCATATTTAATATATTTAAAGAGAAAGAGAAAAAAATTAAATAATAATAATTTTAAAAAAATATTTAAAATTTTAAAAAAATTAAAAAAATTAATTAATTTTAATTATAATTTTTAATTTACGTGATTCCGTTAGAATGGTCGGATAAAATAGAGTACTTTATATTATGAATTTTGCGTTTACGCCGCAACCGTATAATGGATGATGGGAGCACGGGAATTAATATAACTAAGTCAATCCATCAAATAATTAATTAATTGGAATATCACTTTCTTTGAAAGTTGTCATACAAGATATATATGATTTAACAATGTCCTAGTTAGGTTATAGCTGGGCGGGCAGCTACATGAAAATTCAATTTGAATTAAATTTGATTAAGACTTTTTTATAACGACTTTGATTTTTCAAATGCAATATAACCATAAATAACAAAATATATGTCAGTTGTCACATTTTAAATGCTAAATAAAGTACAACTTTTAACTTATTAAATTAAAAAGCAATAATGTCTCGTGTAGTAATTAAACAAGGCCATTATTCAACGTGATATACACGACTTTGAATATTCTAATCATTCAACAGCAAATATCACTACTATGTTTTTTTTTCATGAAGACAAAATATTTTCTCATGTAATCTTGCATAAAGAGTGCAGTAATTTAATGCAATTAATTAGTGAGTAATTCTGCTACTTCTACCTGTACAATTGAAATGTTTTATAGTTGTATATAATAAATTAATAATTAAAAAAAACTTATCAATAATTTGCATAAAATGATTGTTAGTTTCTTCAGTCAAAATACGAGAACCACGTGATTATCTAATGATGACATGACAAGTGTACAAATTTTGCTAGTAATTATGTGATTCATATTTAAATCATACACTTGCAATCTTACTACTGAAGAACCATAGGTATATACATATAAAACCCATATAATTAATGTAATACTTTTAAACTGGTTATATACGAACTGTCATTTTAAAGAGCATAAATTTTATATAATTCTCAATTGTCTGTTTAAAAAGAAAAACAGGATACAAGATTTAATGTTTATTTTATGTGGTGATGGATCATCGAAATTTTCGAAGTGTTAGCTTCTTAGTTAGATATATAGATTGATGGCATAGCAACGAGTATGGTACATACGCATGGGGGACCTTTACGGTCTCCTCCATGTCCTTGCTCCTATTTTAATTTTAATTTTTGGTTTTTTTTCTTATCATAAAAAATATTTAATTTATAAGAAAACATTGCCGTCCTCAAATTTCCCAACAGATATCTTCCTCAATGCTTTATCTCTTGCACTGTTTTCGTCAATACAACATGTATTGTCAACCAATAATGTTGGCAATTCATCGGTCCACTTCAATCTCACTATGATTAGTACGGAAATTTCTTTATAAAATCTCAAAATGATTATATCATTCTATATAGTTTATTTTTTTTAAGAAAATATCTTTAACTTCTTAATCATTTTTTTAATAAAAAATATATTTATGTCTTTAATATTAAAATATAATAATATATTTTTCAAAAAATAATTTGAACTTCCCAATAAATAAAAATGAAACAAGCAAATTAAATATGTTTTTTGAAAAATTAATTTTCTGAAACGTATGCTTTTGGGAAGTTAATTCACGGGAGGAATTCTAAGCTACCCGTTGGTCAGGCACACAGATATTTGTATGAAGAATTGGGGTAGGAAGGAATGAAACCTGTCTATGGGCAGAGAAGGAAAATGCTCAATTGTTTTGTTAGGTTTGCATGATGGAGATGGATCAACACCTCCATGCCGTGATTCAAGACTTTTTCTTCCATATAATCTCATATATATATATATATATATATTTTGCCTGATCATAATTAGTTAAAATAGTCTTACATTTGATTTTTTTTTTGTTAATTTCGTTTGTTTCATTTTAATTTGTTTTCTCAAAATAATTTTTGTTCTGGCAAAAAAAATGTTTTAGTTTAACTAATAATCTCTCTCTCTCCCTCTAAAATTATGAATATTTTGTTTAAGATAAGAAATCAAATTAAAATGGAGTGAAGTTTTAAAAATTGAAACTTGAGTAAAATTAGAAGATAATTAAGTAAAACAAATGAAATTGCACAATAAAAATAAAAGCTTATGAAAAAATAATAAGGGTGCATGGAAAGCGGAAGTTTGCCGGACGCAAAGCTTCAATCTGAAGAAAAAAAAAAAGAAAGAAAAAGAGAGAGATAAGAAGAGAATTAATACCAGTAATGAGAAAATCTGAGGGCATTGAATGCAGAGAGGGGGGGGGGGGGTCAACATAAGCAACAAGATTAGTGGAGAGTCCAAAAGAAGAAAAATAAATATAGTAAGTAATAATAATAATAAAAGGACTTAAAACTAAAGAGGCTGGGAGAGTTGAATGATAGAAAAGTTGTATGAGAGGGCAATAAATGAAGCATTCAAGAGAGGGGACCCCTCCCTCATTAATGAATGATATTACTTCTTCCATACGGTGTTCGTATCGTAGCCTTTTCTAGAGTTTGGGGTTATTCTCTCCTACACTCATTATTTCCCTTCTTAAATTCACCACGTGTGCCTCTTTCTCTATTTTTTTATATAACTATTTTTTATTTATAGCATTAGATAATTTAGGTGCGTTAGGTTTAGACACTCATAAAATTAAAAGTATTTTATCTATTTTTTAAAAATTTAGACACAGAAATTATCAAAGATAATAAATACTTGATTTGATTTTAAATATAATCCATTTTACATTAGTTTTAAATATAATTTTTTTTTAAAATATAAGCTATTTCATCCGTTCTAAATATATAATCTTTTATTCTGATTTTAAATATAAAATATTTTATAATATATGATATAGTATTTATTATATATTTCTAAAAATGTTACTATTTAATATATCTAAAAAAGAAAGAGAAAGAGATTAAAGGCCAATTTATTTAAGCTTCTCAAAAATATAATTTTTAGATTATTTAAAAAAGTGATTAATTATTTAGAGATTTTTGAAAAAGTAAAAATTATTTTGTGTTTAGTTATAATAAAGAAAAATACTTTTTAAATTATTTAGAAAATAAAAAAAATATTTATATTATAATATTCCCATTGGTCAATTATTGTTATTTTGTAATTTTTAAAATTACTTTGTTACACTCGCCTCTTATACATTTTTCTATTTTATTTACCGCAACTATTTTTTTTTCATAAATCACTTAGAATAGCTTTTCAAAATAAGTAGAAAATTATTTTTCTTTAGATTCTGATTATTTTTAAAAGTTTAAATAAACATCATAAAAAATTTTAAAAGCACTTTTTTATATGAAAAAAGTTATTTCGCATAAAAAAAAGTTGAAATAAATGGACTCTAAATAAAAGTAGTTTTGGAAAAATGTAATTTTTAGAGAAATTGAAATAATTAACTAATTTTAACTCTCATTCTTAATCTTCATGATTCAATTAAAAGAGTTTTATATTAACGATAGGATGAAGTAATAATATTTATTATGCAATTCTAATTCTAAAAAATACCCCATTTTAATTTTTTCAAAAAAGAGAGAAAATAATTAAATAAGAGTAGTTTTCAAAAAATGACTTGAATTTTAAAAAAATTAATAGTTAACAAATTTTAACTCTTATATTTAATTATTCGGTAAAAATACTCTTATATTAAGGAGTATAACTTAATGAATGATATAATTTTACTTCATTATTTAATTATTTCTCTTTTATCATTCCACGTTGCTTAAATATATACTTCCTCCAGTCCATATTATAAGGCATATTGTATGATAAGTTTTTGGTGCAAAATATAGGGCATTAGATATTTTTTTTCCATTTTACCCATGTCTTTAATACTTTATCTCTCTTCATTTATAACTCTCCAATGATAATAGATGAGGTATTTAATAAGGGTAAAATATGAAATATGAGTATTTTTTATATTGATTTAAGTTGAAAAGTGATTTTCTTAATATGCGTGTAATTAATACAAAATGTCTTATAATGTGAACCGGAAGTGAACCGGAAGGAGTAACTGGAAAAGAATAATTAATTTTTCATTAATTTTATAAAATAACAGATAAAATAGGACATCTAAAATTTTTTAAAATGACATATAAAATAGAATGGAGAAAGTACTTAATTACTGATTACTTATTTATAAAATACTCACATCATGAACAAAATTTGAACTCATGCCTCTATAAAAATGAGTGATATCTTTATCAATTGGATTAACTTTGATTAACTATATAACTATCTAATTTGGTATTATTGGCCCATGTTCTAATATTATCAAATCTAACTGGATGACCTTTTCTTCTAATATATATATATATATCTCATTCATGGAATGACTGAAAATAGTATAAAAAATTATATTCATTATTTTAGTTTTGAGGAAAATTATTTGTTGTGAGTTTTTTTTTTCACCAAATAAGCCAGGAAATACTACAAGATTCCATAGAAAGACTACTAAGATGTGAAAAATGTCCCTAGTCCTTCTTTTGTATTTTTCTCTCAAGGGCATTTTCATATTTTTAATTTATTTTCAATTTTCTTATCTTCATTATGTAAAATAATATTTTAAGTAATATTTTTTATAAATATTAAATAATATTTTTTATAATTATTTTCACTTTATTTCCTATCTACTTTTACTGCCTAATACTTTGAAAATCTATCTTATATACTATTTTTAATAAGAAAAAAATATAAATCACATTTAACTACCTCACATATATTAAAAAATGAGTTAAAAGTTAAAAATTGATTAGATAATTTAATTTATCAAAAAAGATTTAGATACTTTTAACCATTACTCTTTTTAATTACATTAAATTCTAATATCTTCTATGTGAACCATTTAGGGTTTGTTTGATTTGCATTTTTACAAACCAAACCATGGTTTCTAACCATCATTTTCTCATTTTTCATCCAACCAGGTTTTCATTAAACTTCTCTACTTTTATCCAAACTTTATTTTTATAGACTGTGGTTATTCTAAAAATACTTTTACAAAAAGACAAACCAAACGGGCACTTAATTCTTTATCTCTCACGTCTTAGTTTTAATTATAAATTAAGGGTTTAAATGAAAGAAAATAATTAATGCAACATCTATCTCTATCAACCAAAGTTACTTATAATTTATCTTAATCATTTGAATTAAATTTAAACAACTCGAATTTGATTTTTTGTTTTTTACTGAAATAATTTTTTAAAAAAAGCTATTAGCTAGAATGTGCAAACCTCATTTAAATTTTCTCTTTATCTTTTTATTCATTTTATTTTAATCCCCTCTATTAATTTCAAAATGCAATATGACATTATGTTATTCTAACATGAATACTATAACAAGTGGTCAGCATATGCTCCTGAAGCATTTGTGATCTTAATGGATTAATTGGATTTGTATTTTCAAGAAATGTTACTTACTCATGTATGTATATTGCTATTTATGTAAATTCATCTCTCACGAAGATAACCTAAACCAGCTCTTCATTGTATTTTCCTTTATTAAGAATTTAAGTTCCAGAAACAAATTATATTAAATTTGATATAGTAGTATAATTTTAATTTTCCTTACTTTTTATTTGAGCGTTATGAAAGCGCCTCTGGCTCACAACAAAACAAATTAATTTGATCTTTGAGAAAATAAAAATATTTTTTAGTAATGACTAGGAGTATCCAAGTTAAAAGTGAACTCTCAACCACTTATTTAAATGATGAGAAATCTTACTACTCATATTAATGTGGATTGCTGCATAGATTTTTCCATATAACGAGTATGTTTGTTTTGTCACCCGCATGAGATGGTCTTGTTCAATTTTATAAGTTCAATTGGCTAAAAGAAATTATCTTTTTTTTGCCCAAAAAAAATTATATGGTATGTTTAAAAAATTATATGATATTATTATAATTAAAAAAATTATTTGTTTGTTTTTACATAGAATTTTCTCATCATGATCCGTTTCATCCCTTTTTTTTTTAAAATGTGTTTTGCGGAGCACAGTGTGTCGGATTGAGGCCCACTAAAAAGGGAAGCCCACACTGTTAGAAAAAAAAAACGCAAAAGGGCAATTGAGACGGTTTGCATGATTCAACATTATTCTCTCCGCCATCTCGGACAATTGTTAAACCTCTACAAAACCTCTGAGCTAAGAGCTTTGTTTGTTCTGTGGTTTTCTCGATGGGGAAGAAGCAGAAGCAGAAGCAGAAGGTGGTTCTGCCGCCGGAACTCCCTCCGGAGGTGTCGGAGGACGAAATTGAAGTTTCCGATGAGGACTTGCAGTTCGTTCAGGAGAACCGCGACTATGCTGGCTTGATCTCAACCTTAGACACACAGTCCATTACCAAGTTCGTTTCAGCCCCCTTCTGATGAATTTTTTCGTCCCTTTGTAATGTTATAAAGCAGTTTTACTAGCAACAAGCTTATTAGATGTTATGATGAGTCTGAAAGTTTTGGAACTTGATACCTAAATTGATGAAACATTAAGGAAATGAATTATAATAAGTCCGCAACTAAGCAATAAATTTATAAAATTATAATAGTGGTGAGAAATGAGTGTAGATGTCACTGATTAGGTGTGTGATTAGTCAGAAAGTTTTCAAGTTTTGTCACAATTTATAAAATTTGAAAAGTTTGCCAATATGTCAACCAAAAAGGTCCGACGCAATAAACTCTGTATCAGTGATGAGAAGTTTGCTTGTCATAGCATATTGAGCTGCTGTCATTCTTGTCGTGGATACTTTTTCAGGCTACAATTTGGTTTTATATTCTGTTCTTTTAATTGAAGGTAGATACTTACTGTGATTGTTTATCCAAGCAATTTATATAATGCAGAAAAATCTTCTATAATCAAACTTAAATATGTTGTTATCAAGAGTTTTGCGTGATTGAATAACTTAGGTTGACTTTCTTTTAAGTCTAGGCATGTGACTCGAGTTGCTGATGCCAAAGAGGATGAATTGGAGGCCCTTTATGAGAAAAGATTGAGAAAGAATGCTCTGAAGAAAGAAACAGAGGCAAGTAGCATTCAAGTTGATCTTGTAGACGCTCTTCCTGTGAAGACCTTGGATGGAAAACTCTACTACCGAACAGGTCTCTATTCTTCTTTCACTTCAAAGCTGTGCTTTGTGATTGTCTGATTACTTAGGTATTTTATGAAGGTGCTTTGTTAATAGTTGCTTTTATCACATTCGATAGCTTCAAAGACAGAAAATGGTTCAGCTGAAGAGGAAACTGGAGGGGATGACAATGATGGTAGTGCAGATAAAGGTTTAGTGAAGCTAAGTAAGGCTGAAAGGAGAGCTAAACTCAAGAAAATGAAGAAAGAGGCAAAGAAACAAGGGAAAGAAGTTGCTAATACAGATGTGCAACCAGCACCACAAGCAGCAGTGCTGGTACTGCCTTGATTTATATCAGATTATAAGCTCCTTTAGACTAGATTGACAATATTATTTGTATGTCGTTTTGATGCTTTACAAGCCTCCTTTAATGTAAACTGCCTGATATTATATTAGTTTGTTAGTGGCATGACCTGAAAACTATTTTTTCTGTTTGCAAGCATGTGTTTTCTTTATGGGTGTTCTGATGAATCATGTGGCACACGTGTGTTTCACTTTGATTGACTTCATTTATTGGAAATGCAAATTCTTGCTATATTGCATGATTGATGCTTTTACTCAGCTGATGATTTTGCATGTATCTATTATTTTTATTTCTGCTGCCAACAGAAGGCTTTCCCTTTTAAGACCTTAAGGCTTTTTCTCCCCTCCGCCGTCCAATTATTGTAGCATGGCATATTAATAGTTCTGTCCAAAAAATTAAAGTTATATCTTTTTTTTTTCCTTGCTTCCTGTTGGTTGCAATCTTTTATTATGTCCTTGAACTACATCGGATGTGATAGGGTTACAGATTACTTAATTAGAAGCTGGGAACTCAGTATTGTGCATAGTTTCCAGCTCATTCTATGTTCTTTTTTTAGGCTGAGGTAAAAGAAGATCTTACAGCTGAGGAGGCATTTGAAAATAAGAAACTTAAGCTTGCAGAGCTGGGAAATGCCTTGCTTATGGACCCAGAATCTAATATTAAGTTACTGAAAGAGATGCTTCAAATCTCTAAAGAAAATGATCAGAGCATTGCTAAACTTGGACTCCTATCACTCTTGGCTGTTTTCAAAGACATTATTCCTGGGTATGGCTGTTAATTTCAGTATATATTCTGCATTTTATGCATTATGATATTAACGTAATCAACATTTAGTTTACTTCCTCACTCTAGTTAATTTTGTTTACTTTTTTCTTAATTAATTTTTACATCTATGCATTTGACAGCTATCGAATTAGGCTTCCCACTGAAAAGGAATTAGAAATGAAGGTTTCCAAAACTGTCAGAAAGATGCGTTATTATGAATCCACTCTCCTTTCTGCATACAAGGTTTGTGCTCATGTTAGATAAATATTTTACTTAATTGGTTTTGCTGAGATGAAGTGTTTCTGTCAGATATGACTTCTGTGCTTAAAATGGTGTGTGCTGCCCTATTCTGTACCTGCTTTTCCTGCTAGCCATATTGTCTGTAATATTATTTTAGACTAATATAAAATATGCACATTGTTTAATATGTATTAGAGTTTTTTATGATGGATTTGCATAATATATTAATATGTTATGTGACTAAGATGATTTTTTTTGGCCCCTTCTATTTTTTTTCTGGTATTTTGTTAGGTATACCTCCAAAGGCTGATAGCCCTAGAAAATCAGCCCTTGTTTCAGCATGTTGCAGTTCGTTGTATTTGTACCTTGCTTGATGCAAATCCCCATTTCAACTTTCGTGAAGTCTTGTTGGGTGCTGTTGTCAGAAACATAAGTTCCACAAATGATGCTACAAGGTTCAGTATTATTTTCTTTTTGGTCATTATGTCATATATATTAAGCTTCTCCTAAATTTTAGGATATTTGTGATGACTTTAGAATTTTAGCTGAAGAATTCCCTTTCACTTAATTTGCAAATGGAACTATATTGTCTTATGATGAAACGTCACAACTAAAAGTCTAGGATCATTGTCTCCAGATATTTTTTAAATGCTTATTAGCTTAGATGTTGAAAAGGTTATATGTTCGGTGATAATTGTCTCTATGATTTTTTAACCATTTAGTTATATAGAAGGTTTATAGAACATAAGACTGCTGGCCTAAGAGAAGGAAGCTTCTCTGAAATTTTAGGATATTTGTAGTGACTTTAGAATTTTAGCTGAATTCGTTTTCACTTAATTTGCAAATGGAACTATACTGTCTTATGATGAATCTTCATGACTAAAAGTCTAGGATCATTGTCTCTAGATAATTTTTAAATTCTTTTTAGTTAGCTTAGCGGCTCAAAAGGTTATATGTTCTGTGATAATTGTTTCTATGATTTTTTAACCATTTAATTATATAAAAGGTTAATAGAGCATAAGACTGCTGGCCTGAGAGAAGGCAGCCTCCTCTAGGAAGCATTGTGCAAATAACAATAACTTTGGGCCATTGATAGGTCATAAGAGAGATGATGATTATGATGTGTTCATTTCACAGTTAACTCCTTGAGATTGGATCATTATTGGGGAGTTTTATAAGGCCTAGAACTATCCAATATCACTGTAATTATTGAAGACATTTACATGCTTCAATGTGTGTTTCTATTGGCAATAATTATACATTATACATACAAAAAATAGTTCAAATATATAATTAATTTTTATGTTTAATTTGTTAATTTAAGTGGGAAAAAAAAACTCAAGTTAAAAGTTATCTGTCAACTTTTGTAAAAAAAAATTATTTCTCATTTACAATTTGAATGTTGTGGGAAACCTTATCTATTGGGTTGCACAAATTTTCTTGCTCAAAACGCATGAACACATTGTTTGTAATCTGTTTTCTATTTCATAAGTTTGCTTGCATTGTATATTGCAATTTATTTATTTCATCTGCATGTTTAACAGAAAACTCTGCTGCTCCACAATTAAGTCACTATTTACAAATGAGGGTAAACATGGCAGTGAAGCTACTGTAGAGGCTGTTCGGTTGATTGCTGATCAAGTCAAAGCTCATAATTGCCAATTACATCCTGAATCCATCGAGGCAAGAGTCCCCACCCATTCCCTTTTTTGTTTATTGATTTCTACATTTGGCTGACTATTTGTTTTGCTGATCAACTTGCTATCACATTCTATACAGTGACATAAAGATTGTATTCAGTTAAGCCCATTTTAAGGGAGAGTGTTTTCACTCAACATCGAGTTGTTTGATGTATGTACATTATTCTGAATACTTCTCCAGGTTTTCCTGTCTCTTTCATTTGATGAGGATCTTAGGAAGTCTGAAAAGACGGACGATGATCATAAAGGAAAAATCAAGAAAAATAAGAAGAGAAGAAACATGGAGGCATCAAATCAGATTCAAGAAAATGAAAGAAAGAAAAGTAGGCAAGAATTGCTGTCAAAGATGAGAGAGCAGGTCATTCTTCATCCTTAAGAATCACTTTGTTTTGTTTGCTCTAGCTATAGTATATCCTTGGTTGATATTATAGAGTAATGCTTTTTGTAGGTTGAAGCTGATTACAAGGCTGCGTCATTTACCCCAGATGTTGTGGAGCAGAGACAAATGCAGTCTGAAACACTATCTGCAGTGTTTGAGACATATTTTCGTGTTTTAAAGCACACCATTGAGTCCACAGCTGTCAGGTGTTTTCAAATATCATGCGTATTTTGTGTTATATTGAAGCTTTAGTATCTTTAGGATGAGAATCTTTCTGTTTCTGTCTAGATTGTTGATAATCTCTCCTCATTTTTTGCTTAGACCTGAAGCGAATTTTGGGACGTTATCTGCTGCAGTTGAATCCCATCCATTGCTTGCTCCATGTCTTAAAGGACTAGGAAAATTTTCGCATCTGATTGACCTTGATTTCATGGGTGATCTTTTGAACTATCTGAAAAAGCTTGCTTCTGGTAGTAGCAACTCGGGAAACACTTCTGATAAGTTTCTTAAATGTTTGACCGTATCTGAGCGTCTGCAATGCTGCATTGTTGCTTTTAAAGTGATGAGGAACAATCTTGATGCATTGAATATTGATTTACAAGACTTCTTTGTCCATCTTTACAATCTTTTACTTGAATACAGGCCAGGAAGGTTTGCACTAAATCCAATCTCCTGAAAATCGGTGCTTTAATGATTAATATTTTTGTATTTCTAAAGATTGCCAGGACATGCAGCATAGAGAGTTCCCATCAGTGGACATGCCATGACATGCATGAGTGTGTCTGCTAGTAGGCATATTTAACTTCGGAATTTTGTAAAGTTGGTATTTATAATGAATTAAAAACAACAAACAATAATTTCCTTGACAAATTGATTAATTCTTCATTATGTATATTTTACATGCATAATACATACTCTATACATATGCCTCCAAAGGATTAAAGGAATCATGGTAATATAAAGCAGTATTGAGACTAGTCAACTTCTGTTTCCATGATTAGCAAGTTCTGCTTTGTTTAGTGTTTGAACTTTTTTGGTTTATTTTCTTTTGCATGAAATAGAGATCAAGGTGAGGTGTTAGCAGAAGCATTGAAGATAATGTTGTGTGAAGATAAGCAACATGACATGCAAAAGACTGCTGCATTTATAAAACGTTTGGCTACAATTTCATTGTGCTTCGGATCTCCTGAGTCCATGGCTGGTATGCTTTGTAACCTTGTACCCTATGAAGCACATGAACTGACAGAGACACTTTAACTTAAAAATCGAAAAAGAATCAATGGTTTGATATCTGGTTATCCTTTTGAATTCTTTTCAGCCTTAGTCACAGTGAAGAATCTCCTTCAGAAGAATGTGAAGTGCAGAAATCTGTTAGAAAATGACACTGGAGGAGGCTCTATTTCGGGCATGATTCCGGTTAGCTTACTTCTTTTATTTGCTAATTGTTGGCTGTGAAAAGATATTCTTAGAAAAGTGAGAAAGATGAAATACCAAAATGAAGTTATAAATGCAATTATAATGATAACTTTACTAAAAAATGGGGACCTCCCTTCTTCCTAGATTTTAATTGACCTTCCTACTTTTGATTGTTGCATTATAATAAACTATCTGGCTGTGAAACACCGTCCATTCTTACTTAAATTGAAACATCCCTTGAAGTATGTCATATATCACTTGGCTCCCTGATCGTGCTAATCTTGTAGCTCTAATCTCATCCGAATATACACCACCAGTATATGAATATTGTGTGATATTATAACGAAGTTGCCGTCTTGCTTTGGTCTTAAAATATAGTCTCTCAAACCTATTTTTATTACAAGTCACTTTTTTAGCAGACCAGTGGAATCTGAAGTGAATTGGACGATAAAGCATAGGATCTTGTGAGAGAGGTCATCACAATGTGACTTTAAACTGTAAGAGGCTGAGTGCTATACGATAAACAAGAGGAGGTCCTGTCCTTTGACTATAGTTAAACCGTTGTTGGAAGTGTTCTTGAGGGCATTATAATAATTGCATAGTAGGAATCAAGTTAACCTTTTTATTAAAAAAAAAAAAGGAATCAAGTTTACCTGCTGCACGGTTTTTTTCCCTTCAAACTACAGGTCCCACCCTTTAATTATTTATTTTTAAATGATTGGATGGTTCCCTGCTGTGCAGCAGGGGATCTTGGCCCACATAGTCAACCTTTTTTTTAAAGGTCAACACAGTAATTTCAATAAAGTTAATGATGTCTAATGGCATGAGGGATTGTTGTAACGTGATGACAAATAGTGAGGGAAGTGCTATAATTTGAAACCCCGGTGGGAGATCTTTGTTATCTAGCCATACGTCGAGGGAGGGTGATCAAATTTACCCGAATTTGCTTTGGATTTATCTTCTAAGAACCTAGCTGCAGTGGAACTTTATGCCTCAAGTGAGGCTGTGCCTCTTAAAGAAAATTTTATTGGTGACATTTTCATGGTGGATTGTGTCCCTCTGGCCATTAATGTAGTATTACTCATAACAAATGGATAAAAGAAAAGGTTAATTATCCCAATATAAGTTGTGCTGTAATATTTTTGTCTGAAAAAAATATGCGTATGTTAAAAATAAATAAATAAAAGTCCGACAAGCATGAGACTTCTTGATTGAGAAATGATTGTGACAAGGAGGGATCTGACGTTCAGGAAGTGGTAAGAGGGAGCGGATGCTTTTAGGGATTTTCTAATGCAGCATTAAGTTACTTATGTAATTTTTTTTTAAAATTCATATCTTCTGGAAGAAACTGGATATAGATTGCACGGGCAAAGGCTATTTATGTCAAAATGCAAGAGCACTATGCTTGTGAATTCAATTTTAAATTGTTTTCAGCCAGGACCATCATATTCTTGTTAGTTTTTTATGCACGTGCTATTTCTATGTTTGTCTCTTGGTTGTATATGCAGAAATATCAACCAAATTCCACAGACCCCAGTCTAAGTGGTGCTCTTGCCTCAGTACTGTGGGACCTCAATCTTCTGTCTAAGCATTATCATCCAGCTATATCCACCATGGCCTCGGGCATTTCAAGCATGAGTAACCAAGTTTATCTCTCCAATATTTCTCCTCAACAAGCTTTCAAGGACTTGTCCCTTGAAAAAGAACTTCTTTCCCCACAAAGCGGCAGTGTAAAGCTAAATAACAAGAGGAAAAGAGCAAATGGTTGTACCACATCGCCTTCCATTGGAGCTACGACGGCTCCGAGTTCATTTGAAGAGGATGAGTTGAGGAGGAAACTTACTTCCCATTTTGTGCTTCTACGTGACATTAAGGAGAATGAAAGGTTGAGAAGGGAGTTGGATAAAACTACGCTGTCTGTCGAGCTTTTTCAACAGTATAAGAAACAAAAGAGGCAAGGATCAAAGGGAAAAAGCAAAACTGCTGCTATTGCCCAGTGATGCATCTTGAATATATTCTGAGAATTTTGTAACGTCTATTCTCATTCATTGGCTCCATATACCATATTATCAATTTTCCACAGGTTTTTCTTTGTAGTCACGGGTCTGAAGTTCCGTGTGGACATTTATCAACAGGCCAATGTACTATAAATCAGTTCACATCATTGGCTTAGGGAAATGTACACTTACATTTGAGGGGACTGGACAACACTTGTGCTCTTTTAATTTATTATTTTTGGTCACATTTTAGGTATATGGTCATTTTTATTTTTTCTGAAACTGCGTTACTTCAGAAGTTTCCTTTCATTGAAAACGTAGGAGTCCAGTTTTGCTATGCTAGCTTTTGAAAAGAAGCACCGTGCTCTGTCCTTATCTCGTAAATCATGTAAAAAAATTTCTATACATGTTTGTTAAAGCCAGGTTATCAAAATCAGACGGTCAGACTAGGAACTGGTGATTGGTCTGGTCCGGTTATACTACAGATTCAGTACTATTCAGAACAGGTGAAATCGGTTTGAACCGGTTTTGTAATTTTTTTTCAAATTTTTTTAAAATATTTTTTTTATTTTTGAGATAAAATAACATCATTTTTTTTAGTACAAAATGTTTTCTTTATATATTATAATATTATATAAGTATTATTATGATATATAACTATTAAAAATTATATATTTACTTAATAAATAATAAATTATAGATTATTAATTTATTATTTTGAATTCAAAATATGATTATAGATAAATATTAACTAATTTAAATTAAAATATTGAGTTATGAAAGTTATTAATAATTTATTTGTGGTGAATGATAAATTGATAATTCAATATTATTTAGTTTAAAACTTTAATTAAGTTATAAATTTATTTAAACTTATATTATTTATTTTAAATATATTATTTTAATCATTATCGGTCCGACCTCGGTTCGACTTCAGTGGAACTATTGAACCTTAAATTAGTGCCTTGTCCATTTCAATATCCGGTCCGGTTCTGACAACATTGGTTAAAAGAATGTTATAAAGCACTCCAAAAACTCCTTGTAGTTTTATCCCTGAATTCCACTTGTATTCTAACTCTAAGCAAAAATTTATACAGGGTGTATAGCACACTCGGCTATGACATTAACGAGCATTAAGCCATCGACAGATAAGAGTCTTCTGGTCAGGTTTGGTATATAGACGAATAGAAAGGAATGAAGTGGTGTGTTTCCTACGTTTTATTTGATGGAAGCAATGCATTTACCATTCCATTGAAAAAGCTTTGAGCCTCAAAATGATTCTATAGTTTTTTTTTCCCCAACAAAAATGATTCTACAGTTGAGAAGAAGGGATGTACTGTGCATTATGGAATCATACGAGAAAAATAAAAAAAAAATACCCCTGATGAAAGCCAAAAAAACACTATCCACCTCTTTCAATCCATCGCAAACCTGTTAGAAATCTTTCATTTGCTTTTTATGGGTATTTCACTATTTTGATCATTATTTATCTCCATATCTTTCTTATTTCCATCATATCAAGTGCTATTTAGAAAAATCTTTCATTCTCTTTTTAATGCATATCAAACATCATCTTTTCTATTCTTATTCTATTCCTATCTCCATTGTATAGTATTAAAAATATGAACCGATCCAAACAGGGCCTCTATTTAAGGAGTTACCCCTGATTTTCTTGTAATATTTTAACTGCTCCAGTTATTCAGTTATAAATTTAAAACGAATAATCACTATGTTAATTTTTTAAATAATATTTTATAATTGTACCTAATACAAAATTCCAAATGTAGACAATAAGCCCTTTGTGGCCCTCCCCAAAATAAAAAGAAAATGTTAAAAGACAACAAAAGCTACTAAAATTGGTAAACAATCATAATTTATAGTCAAAATCTTCAATGCTAGCACAAGAAGGTAGCAACATCAATTTTAATCTACAATTTCACCCTCCTCTTCAGATTCTTCAATTTCTCTATCATCACATTCCTCTTGAGGATTGACTTGCTCTATAGAGTCATTATCCCTCTCTCCATCTTCAATAAGATCACCATTGTTGTCATTCATTAAGTTCACAACGTTTTCAACTGTTGTCTTGTTGCCACTAGGGTGCAAATAATCCTCTTCAGCACCACCTTCAGGACCATTTTCTTTGACCATAACAGATGGATATCTGAGGGGTTTGTCAGGCCAATCTTGGAACAAAGAATTCATCACCATGAACCTAAAAGCCTGAAACAAATGGCTCTTATCCCTCTTTATATCTGCACTCAGGAGTTTTTGCAACAAAGTTGGACTTCTCTTGTCCAAAGAACAAGAAGGGCCTTTAGCCAAATCCTTGTCTGCAAATTTCTGCTTCTTGGAATGCCTATCTATTCTGTGAGTTCTTCGGTCAAACTTGTTTCTGAATTTTCTTTTGTTAGTAGAATTCCCTTTTTCATCACTCTCAAGACCTTGTCTTTTCGCATCCTTCAGATAGTAAGATGGTACTTCAGCAACTTCAACCCCTAACTCAGCTTGCTTTGCTAAAATCTCCTTGAGCTGCTACAAACAAATATGTATTATATAACCAAAGAGTTGAAACACTACTAGTGAGCTTGGAAAAGATACATTTATTGTCACTTTGATTTCATGCTAGACATGAAAAAAAGCCAAAACCAGGGAGCTTTTGCTATAAAACATTTCAGTTGAACTACAAATATTAAATTTTGGCAGTATAGGAAAATATAGATTAAATAGTACAAATTTCATAAATGAAATTAAATTCGGTAATATAATTTCACTGGAATATTTTCTTCTAGTGCAAAAGCTCAAACTCTAGTGGGAAAAGGGATCTGTATTTATCAAATATTATGACCTACAACTGACACTCCAGATTAATATCTTATGGCCTTCAGTATAAAAATTTTCTTTGTTCATTTAAATCACGGAACAAAACTAATCTTGGAACAATTAAGCAAGTCAACTGGGATGGACTAAAGTGGAATCATATACCTCTACTTTGCTCAATAATTGAGAACGAAAATAAAAATGTAGAAGAGTGCCAACAATTTGCCCATATAATTATGAAAGAATAATATACCTCTCTTCGTAAAATCTCCCTATCAATGACCTTCAAGTCACTTGGTTGCTCCCTCTGCTTCTGCGGGCAGTATTTCAGGTAATAGACAACAGCTTTTGATAAATACAATTGAAATAGATAGAGAAGATGATTTAACCATTTGAATGTTATGTTTGGTAGGATAGTTCTTCTTCCGTGCTTCACGCCACTGTTGGATTTCTTGGTCAGTATAGATCACCGAGAAAGATCTGACCATTTGAGAAACAACAGAACAGCAATCATACACAAAATAAGGTTTGAAAGTCAGATACCGTGCATAGAAAATGAAGTTAAATCCAGTGAGAAAGCGGACATGATTTCTAATCTTCAAAATTACACCCAAAAAAGAATAAAAATTTTTCAAGTTCTGTAAAGAAGGTGATGAAGGAAATAAAGACATCAGAAATCTTAGAATCTAGTACCAGTATCATGAATGGTCTCAACCTTATTGATTGAGATATTGGAAACAGGACTGGGGTCTTTAGTTATACAGATTTTATCATTTTCAGGACTTTATGGGCAGGTTAAAACTTTCAGACAATTCAAATGGTAAGAAGTGTCATAATATGATCAACAATGAACTTATATGTAAAGTGTACAAATATTGCCAATTCTGTGTTAGTATTAGGATTTTTCCATCACATAACTAAAATGTTCACCCGAGAATTAGGATTCCCTATAATATGTCTTGAATTTCCAAAACCTAAATGACTTCAATTTTTAAACTAGTATCCACTTTGGGGTCCAAAAGATTTGTCTGGAATGCACAATTTAAAAATTTACAGTACATATTACATTCTAATTATATCTAAAAGGAATCTTTCCACGCATTACTACCTCAAGAGAAGGCCATCCTATATTTGTTAGTATGAATTATCCAAGTAATGACTGTATTCAGTGAAGGAGTAGTCATCTATAAAAGGATAAGGTCATTTTAGCATGTATTCACACAAATTTATGAGTACAATATGTCTTTAAAGCAACAGACTGGTTCCAGAGATGAAAATATATTGAAAATATTAACAACAACTACCTTTTTAGTTCCTTGTTCTGCTCCTTAGAGTTAAAACCAGAATTTCCTGCCCTCTCATTGTTGAACCCTGTTTGTTCATCAATTATCAGTCTTATTGTTGTTAATATTGCATAGCACCTGGAGCAACAAGGGCTCCAAAATGCTATATCATGTAGCGCAAATAGTGTGACTTACATGAAAATGTAGCTCAAATTTTGAAAAAAGAATCAAAATATAATTGACAGTGACTAATACATATAAAAAACCAAAATCTCAATAAAAAAAATGTTGGTAAAAAAAAAATAATATCAACATAATAATTATTAAGAAATCACAACATCAAGTGCTTGAATCATAAAATACATCACTGTTCAACAGAGTTTGAACCTAAGCTTTATTCAAAGATATAGAGACCAATTCCTCCTTTATCAAATGCAACGTGATCATAACGATCATCATCAAGCAATCCTTGAATATCTTCTCATATTTTTAAAGTTTTCGTTAATTCATCAACCAAATCAAGAGCAGATTAGAAGGATTCCATAGCCCTCTTATCAATCTATGACGGGATTACCAGAACTCAATTTGGGTATGATCTGCTAGGAATTATAAATTCTCATTATTGTGTAATATTTTAAACTATTGTTATCATCTATTAGGAATTATAAATTCTCACTATTGTCCATAATACGTCCAGCCACCATACCACAGGATGCCACTGATATGCATCATGGTTGAAGTTGAGCTGACGTGGGTTGAAGTCCCACTGTTGAGTCCAACACAGATGATCTAGAATGTTAGGATGTTCATGTGGAACAAAGGCAGTCAGGAAACTGTATACAAGTATTAATATGTACCTAAAGGGTTATTCATATATTAAAGATTCTATGACAGCCTGTACTGTATGGACTATAAACCAATCATAAAATCAGCATATTAAATAAAACCATAGTTTAAGTGACTGTCATTAGCTTTCATTATAAATTTTAAATTTCTGTTCCACTATTCGTATTGAAGTTGTCATTGATACTTGAAGAAAAAATGGAAAAAAGTATTTTACAGAAAAATACAGGGGAAGTCAGAGTGTTGCAAGGGGTGTAGCAGAGCTGCATGAGATTTGCAATGCTATGCATGTGGCTTAGCGACATAGCATGCTATTAATAAATATCTCAACGCAAAAGAGGTTTTCACTTTTGTAAGAAGGCAGAGAAGTTCAAACCTCTTTGCCGATGTTCTTTTCGAGCCCCAAATTTCCTCTTTCCTTTGTCAATATCAGGAAACTTGGACTTTTGGAATCTGCATCAATTGGATGCAGATTTTGATACAGTCAAATTATGCACATCATCATATGTAAACAGAATAAATAATTAATGAGTGACTTAGAAAGAAGATAATTACATACCCTCCCTGAAACCTCCCTCGATTTGGATTATTTTTGTAGTTTTTGCTTGGTGAACCTTTCCAATTGGGGTTTGGAACATTAGCTTTGGCATTGTACTTAGGATTTGCCTGCAATAATCAGATTCATACTAAAAACAATAGCCACAGCTATTTTACTATAGTACACATAGTTGAACAGAATACATGGCTGGAACAGATTAGTGGTTATTATTGTATTTAATAGGGAGAAACATGCTACCTGAGAATTTGTGAATGCAGGTTGGGAGTGCTTTGCATGATGAAGCTGCTTCAAACTATTAGGATTAAGTGGCGCACAATTGTTCCCCTCTAACTGCTGAGACGTAAAAGCATTTGCTTTAACAGGTGAGAACATGTTTTTCTCATTCTGGTTAACCTGTGATCTAACCTGGTTCCCAGGTGCATGATTTAACTGCAGATTCGCAGAAGGAAATGTATTTTGAGGAACCATAGCCTGAGGGGCTTGGTTTGGAATGCTGAACATAGTTTGAGGTGCTTGATTTCCAGGCATATGATTTAACTGCAGATTTGCAGAAAAAAATGGATTTTGAGGAACCATAGCCTGAGTTGCTTGGTTTGGAAAGCTGCACATAGGCTGGGAACCGGGAGGCATACCATATAAAAAAGCTTGAGCTGGGTTTGAGACCTGCATGGGTAACTGTTGATTCATATTATGCAGGGGCAATGGTGCAGAAAATTGTCCGTTTGGCATATTCATATTATTCTGCTGAAGCAAACTCAGAATATTTTGTGCTAAAATATGACCCTGGGACTGAGACAAATTAAATTGACCTCCATTCATCATGTTTTGTCCCTGAACCAGAAACAAAGGATTGCAATTCATATTTCCAACACCATTCTGATGACCAACCAAAGCCATATGAGGTGGAACCAGTTGATTGTTTTGCAATGGATGAGAATTATTAGCAGCATGCATGAGGGGAAGTGGATTGATCATTGTTTGCATATTGGTCATGAAGGGATTCATGTTTTGGAGGATCCCTACACCCAATGGAGGGCGGGTTTGCATACCCAGATTATTGTTTTGCAAGGGAAGCGGCTGCTGGTTTAGAGCATTCATGAAACCAGACTGACTTATGGAAGTTGTATTATCAGGCATGACGGGAATAGAAACTCAAAACTCTTCCTCAAAATCCAGCTAGAATTGCAGAGACACAAAATGTTTAAAGTTTAGAAGATATAACCTGTACATTGGCAAAGCGCTGATCCGATTAAAAAGTTTACTTCTCAACACAAACAAGAGTATACACACACACAAACATACAAGGGAAAGAGATAACTCACCAAATGTAATTTAAGACATAATTAGAAGATCAGGACTTTGCAAAACCTATCCTCAAGCTTTCATTTCATCAAATGGCAAATAAAAATGACATAACAGCACCTGAAGATGATCAATTAGAATTATCTCAATATGAAAAATAGGCATAATTACCACACCCCCATAAGAACTGGACCAAGACCTAAAATTGACAAAGAAAAACCCCACAAATTCATGGATAGTGTTCTGAAAGTGATTTTCAAGAACATATGCAGAATGTAAACCCGGCATACATATATACATGTATGCGTGTGCGTATCATTCCCAGGCATTTAAATTACAAGCTACAAATTTAATATTTAAAAAGTATTATAAATATAAGTTCATTCATCATTCAGGCTATCAAGCACCTTATTTGCCATAAAAACTTCAACCAACAAAGCCAAGTCAACAATGCAGCTCTTTCCCTCCCTCCCAACCTCTCATCTCTCATATCTTTTCCGCCCGTTCAGCTTCATTCTTATGAAGCCTTAAGAGTGCGAAAGAAAGGAACCCACTATAACACCTGACGCTACTAAGCACAGGGTTGCACATATTATTGCATTCTTGAGTACAGTACAGTAGCACCAGCACTATACATGGACAAAACCTCAGACAATTCTTTCGGGCTTTCCTTTCTTTGCTCGCACACACACACACACAAAAGGAAAATACCATCCAATCACAGAAACATCATCTGTTAGTGGCATGGCATGGGGTGAGAAGAAGAAATCGAAAGTACGGGACTTTACCTGATTCTGTGAGCTTGCTTTTCCCGCTGTGGCGAGGAGGCAAGTAAGCGAGTTCCAGAGGCATAAACCCTCTGGATTTCGGCTTTGGAAGAGGAAAAAGATCGCCTAGAGTAAGTTTCCTAAAATGAATTAATTTTGACCGTTAGATTTAATTTATGGGTCAGATGATGACACGTGTCAGGCATATCATTAACTATATCTTGTAAATAAAACGCAGAGTTTAAGCCACATGACACATGCTGTAAACTCCACCACTGCACGACGTCGACGGCGAAGAGGCGACGGACCCACAGACGGCGACACAAATTGAGCTTGAGAACAACGCTAGTACCAACGAGTTTTATTTTATCTCAAAGTCCAACAATCTTGTTTTTGAACTAAACCAAACAAGTTTTGGGTTAGGTATTTACATGGGCTTCTCTGATTGGGCCAGGTATATGGAGGCCAGGTACTATGAAGGGGATGCGCCCCATTATTGGGTTAGTTATATACATGGGCCTCTCAAATTGACCCAAGTTAATAAATGTTAATCGCATGGAAACAGCTAGTTAGTTTAGTGAAAAAAATTAAAGATCGATCAATATCTTATTCAGACATAATCGCTGGAAGGATTTTAAAGTCAAACTTCCTAAAATTTGACGAACAAGCTCATAATCATCATTACTTATCATGTGCATAGCAAATGAAACTGAGATATTTAATTATCAGTATTAATAATTTTAAAAAAATGAAATTATATAGTTGCCATTGGAATATTGTCCTTCAGTCATGTGCTACAAGGAAAGCCATAATTGTTGGACATGTGACCTATACAGAAGCTCACATGCAGCCTTCATTAATCTGCAAGGTGGATATACATTGTAAATTAGATGGCTCAAATTCCCAATCATGCATGTTCAAATTCGAATAAAGATTGAATTATATATGACTCTCTTTTTCTTTCTTTTTTTCTTTCTTCAAATGCATTATACACATTTACTCTGATGAATATAATTAAGAATCCGAATTCTTTAGTTTCTCACCGGATAGGTATGTATGTATGTAGAGACATGCACTTTCTCGAATAATATCCTGCTTCCAAATTACAAAGACAGTAAAGTGTGTCAGAAGAACAATGATTGCTACGACTATGACCACCTCGTATCAAATTATTATTAATTATAAGTTACCATGTGCTTACGGCCTTGATATAGGGGCATCGCATTTTCATGATTCAGATTCTGAGCAAAAAATATATATATATATATATATATTATATTTTCTCGTTTTAGAAATTAATAGCATTTGTACAGTATGTATAGGCTGTAAAGTTATGTACTTTTCTGGTTTAGGACATGGTGCATGAAGAAGAATATTGTTCCAGCAACTTCCAACTATGCACTATCCTTCCCTCACATTCAAACAACTTGCTTTTTCAAATTTCTTTATTTTCCTGTTTGCATAAAAAAAATATTACAATTGTATGTAGACGAAACTAAGTTTCCTGTTCACATTATTAAAAACATTTTTGTATTAATTTTGTTGTGGTTCAGATTGGAATTCAAATTAAAAAATTTTCTAATCTTATATATGGAGATTGCAATATTATATATAATATATATATATATAGTCAAATTTAATCAATTCAATGTTTTTCAAACCAATTTTTTCTGCATGCATAGGAAAAATAAAACTACTCCCCCGATCTTTATTATAAGATGTTTTTAACTACCGCACGTGAATTAAGAAAAGTTGGTTACAGTCTAAAATTGATGAAAAAAATTCTGGTATTCCCATTTTACCCTTAAGGAGAGAATAAAAATACATTAAATTAATAATTATGGTAGGAGGAGAGAGAAGTTAATTGAGAGTTGTAATGAAAGCATTCAATAGGAGTAAAATTGAAACTAAAATTAAATTTATTACTTAACATCTTATATTTTGGACCAGACAAGTTTTCTAAATAACATCCTATAATAGGGATCAGAGGCAGTTCAATTATATATCTTAAGCATGTGATCTTTGACGAGAAGAAGTTTCTTGTTAACATTAGATAAAATTTTTAACGCTAATTATTTATTTGGTTATATATGACTGAGATTGGAATTCAAATTCAAAAGTCTTCTATTCTTATGGGATTGCAATATTATAATCGGGTGAAGATTCTTTAATTTGATTTCTTTTTGAAAACACCGATAATTTAGTATTTATATAAATAACAATAACAATATAGGTTCATTAATTAATCTGCCACGCGTAGAAAGTATGTGGTCTTTCTCTATATATGGTATGTATATAATAAAATAATATTATCAGGAAACCCTAATTAAACCAACCAGCTATAACTGACCAACTTTTAGATAGAACCATTATTCCCATTTCACATATATGTGCGTGTGAGAGAGAGAGAGATTAATATTTCTTATTTCTTCTATTCTCTATTATAAGATATATTTTTGAAGGATTAAGGTTTTAAAATATATTGTAAGTCATTTTATGAAATCTATGCATTATTTAATATTTGTTTTCTATTTTTTCCCTCCTTGAGAATACCCAAAAGAGTTACAATGGAGAGAGATTAAGAGAAATATATTTAAGATGAGTTATAATTTAATGACGATACTTTTGGAAAGTTAGAGTAATTTTTTAAAACATCAAGGCTTTCAATTAAATTTCTAAGTATGTGTGAGATATGTAAATATGATTTATAATAGGGAATTGAGGGAGTAATATATAGTAAATAATAGTATTATATGTATAATGGCTTGATCAACTGGATGGAACCAAACCAATATTTAATAGTATTATAGTTGTTTTCACTCTCAAAAATGAAATTGAAGGATCAGCAGGGTCGACACGAGAATTAATATTTAACCTGTTCAAAGAGTCAAATAGAATCCGTTGTAATGCAACTTCGTCTGATTTTTAATTGAATTACATATATATATATAATATAGTATATTATAAAGGTAGATTGTGATGAAAAATAATTAAATATATCCTAATAAAGGGCCACGAGCATGCGTTCATTTGACGAAATCATCAGCTCTATCATGTTGAACGTTAATTATTGTCGTTAATCAATCAGTGGGATGCTCCATTATTGATAATGGAACTTGATTAATGGATCCTAATGATCCTTTCGTTTGGAGATCACACTTTTTTATTCCACAAATAATTCATAATGATAAAGTTTAATTTAAAACTACTACGTACGGACATTAAAGAACTTGTCGTTACCTTTTTTTTTTGTTCTCCCTTTGTGGGGTCTTCCATGCATGATGCATGCAAAGCCAAAAAAATAAAAAAATAAAAAAATAAAAAATAAAAGATAAAGTTGATTCCTTTGGCTAATTTGCAATCATACTGGTGTCACACCATAACCTACCCCACCTAACGTCTGTGTGTACGCACAAACACACATATATGCAACATTAGTGGTCTTAATTTGTGGCCCTGCAATCTGCAACCATATCTGCTTATTAATTATGTCATTTTCATGGAGATTGGTTCGGCTTATCCGATGTGCAAAGTGAATGATCTCTGTGTGTGTGTGTGTGTGTGATTTGGAAGGGAATATGAGGACAGCTATAGAAGCATAAGGATCTTAATTAACTTATTTCAGAAAATTAATTATAACTAATTTAGATATTGTTAACTCATATGATATTGTTGATGATTGAATTGAATCAACGAAAACTTAAAATTTTTTTACATAATCAATCATATATATATTTATAGTATTGACTTGAAAAATATAAAATTTGGATCTAATGGAATGAGAGTAAATTCCTGAAATTTCCTGGAGTGAAGGAAGAGTGCTAACACTTTGTTATATATTTAAATTTTATCTTTTTTTTATGTGTATATAAATATAAACAAAAAAATATTGTAGTACCATAGGTGTTAACATTTAAGAATTAATACGATTTGATTAACTCAAATTGATCTTAATGATAGAGATTTTTACCTTTTAAACTAGTGGTTAGGAGTTTGATTCCCAACTCTTCCCTTTACTCCCAATATCATGAGGGAGATTAGTTCTTATTACCAAAATATTATACACTTTTTTTCTTGTAGAATATGAGAGCTAAGTATGATTGTGAATTAATAAAATTTTATATAAAAGTCAGGTTTATTTAGTTTATTCAAGTATAAAGTCTTCTAACGTACGTACATGTTAGATATATATGTTAAAAAATGTAACATCACTAGCTAGCTAGCTAGCTAGCTAGCCAATGCATTCAAACTCCAATATAATCAATAATGTTGATTTGTTGTTGTAGTTGACTGAGAAGATCAAGAGGGCAACAACGAAGAAGAAGAAGAAGAAGAAGAAAAGCTTCACGTAACGATGAGATGGTGCAGAAACAAAATTAATGTGGGCATGTGAATGGAATCAGAGAGCCAGTGCAGGTCTCTATCTGAAGCTTGCTACTTTCTCGGATCATTAGTGATTTTCCAGGAAAAACTCATGACAAAGAAAATTTGGCAGAAATATTTCTGCGTCCAATGAAGTAATTGGATTAACGTGGGGATCACCTGAAATAATGAGATTTCCAGAAATTAAGAGAAGAACGTGACGGGGCAGGGGGTGCCAGATTCAGATCGATGTTGACGTGCCATGTGCATTTTGAGTATTTTTAGGGCTTGCATCGTACAAGCATGTTTTTCCACGTTTCTTCCGTTACGCTACTAATATCTTCTTCTTCTTCCTTTTTTTCTTTTTTTTTAATCAAGCTACCCAATTTTTTATCAAATTCTATCTAATTTGAGTTAAGTTAGATAAGGATTATAAGAATAGGAAATTTTCTAAATAAGTATTTAATACAATTACATATCTAAAATTCAAACTCAACCATTTGTTAAGCAAACATGTAGGGTCTATTTACTAGCTAAACTATGCCTTGGTTGTTTGAATTAACCTACTAAAATATCAATTCATTTGATTAATCAGAGAGAGACAGAGAGTGAATTCTTTAATTTGGACTTTAGACATCTCACATGTACTAAGACAAAAATACTTCATGGGAGAATTTAAGGATCAACAACAGAGTTCTTTTTTTTTTGTTGGAGTAAGATGTAGGCTATTATATCTATAACTTTTAGTAGACTACACAATTCTAACGTCTTTTGATTTGATTAATAAGGAATTTGACTTTTAAAATAAAATCCCAAATTTAAATTTTGTAATAAGAAAAATAGATACCGAAAGATTTTTCCTTCTTTGACACCCAATTTCTCTCGAACTCTATTGCAACTTGGTCTATCAAAATTTAACCTCCCCTTCCCTTAAAACCCTCCATGGAGGCCCATTCCTTCCTTCCTCCCAACCAAACAATATGTGATGCTATATGTTTGATAAGAAAATTAGTGAAAATGGCCTAATTTGAAAGAGAAAGTAGGGAGGGGGGGGGGGGGGTTGGTCCAAATTGCGGTGGGGTCAATGGAGAACAAAATTCCAAAGAAATGAACAATTGTTCCACGTACCATGTGTTGTCCCGTGACATGCTGTGCAGTGTTGGTGTGAGTCTTTGAATCCATTCTTTTTCTTGGCCAACAGTCTTTGAATCCATTCACATTTCATTTCATACATTCATGTGCTTATGTATCGAATTTTCAGATTTGCATATCTTTTTATAAATTTATCATTTCTCCCAAAAGCAACCTCGGAATTCTAAATTTGCCTTTTAGCCCCATGAGAAAATATGGGTTTGTTTGTTAGTTTTTTATATTTTATTGTTCTGACTATTTTTAAAAATAAGTTTTAAAAATAAGAAAATAAAAAAATATATTTAAATAATTATTTTTAAAATCATAACTAGTGAGTGAAAGATAAGTTATTCAAAGTTTATAATTTTACCATTAATGAGGTGGATGTTTCTCACTTTTCCTTATATTTTCCAGAACAAAAACTACAAAATACCTTAAAGGTGTTCTGAGTTTTCTATTCTTTTGTTTTTCTATTTTCCAGATCAGTTTATAAAAAACATGTTTACCAAACAAGTTTTTTGTTTCCAAAAATAGAAAAACAATTTTCAGAAACATAACCAAACAAGTTCTATATTTCTTTGCATTCCCATGTACCACAATGTTGCAGAACTTGGTACATACATTTGATAGAGTCATACTCATCCAATCCTAAATATATATAGAAAATTTTACGTGGTTTTAAATTAATATAGAATCTTTTGTAAAATAAATATAATATTTTTTATGCATTATAAAAAAAATGCCGCTACTCAATTAATTAATCTCAAAGTGTCTTAGAACATAGAATCCGCTCATGCTCATTTACTATCTACCATTATGATGATTGACTTTTAATATTTGAAGAGTTAAGAATAACTTTAGAAAGACATTGTAATGTAATATTTGAAGAAATAAAGTTATTAATTAATTTTAACTTCCCACCTTGTTCCACTTGATTTAATTAAAAATTTTTTATATTAAGCAACTAATGGAGTAATTTCTTTTCAAAATCCATGAATCAAGAATAATACATATATGCACTCCTTCCTATCTTTTTCATAATCCTTTTTATATCTAAGTTTTTTTTATATATTTCTTAATATGAGATTTTTTTAAAAAAAACTAAAGTATTTATGAGTTTACTTAAAAATATCCTTAATAAATTCACTTTTCAATTACAAATTAATATTTCTAACTCTTTTCAATATTATAATTAATGTGGGTAGTGTTTGGATGTTAAGTAAATTTTTTAAAAAATAAGACTATTAACTAATTTTGACCATCTTCTTTAATTTGCGTAAGTCAATTAAAGAGACCTTTAAAAAGAAATTGACAGAATATCTATATATATATATATTATATAACTAACAATTAAATACATATAATTTATACTAGCATTAATTGAAAATCTTATAATATAAAAAAAATAAATGTATTAATTAAGTTAAACATTAATATTTCTTAAATGTATAATTTACATTTTCACGCCTTATTATTTTGAATTTAAAAAAAAATCTTTGACTTAATTTTTCCTATTTTGTGTGATAAATAATTCTCTTAAGAATACATATAAATTTTATGGCTATAGTTTCATCAGACATGATTGGTTTTTTTTGGACAAACAGACATGAGTGGTTAAATACAGTATTATTTGGTGAGAATAATATCTTTAGCAATCTAACTACGTTCGATCTTCTTATAAAGTAGTTCCTAGTTGCATTAAGTTGCCACAATAATACATTTTCAATTGATAGTTTGAACCAGGAACAAAGTATCCCCCACATGTAATTAAAAATATTCCAATTGATGGCCGAAAAAGTAATAGATATGTGATTCAAAGTTCAAACAAATAGATATAAAGATATTCAAATATTAAGTTTGGCAAAAAAAATTTGACTTTATGATAAGCGAACAATAATATAAAATACTTTGCTTCGTGGAGTTTATCATATTCATATGCCTTATCAGTGTTTTTTTTTTGGTAAACCTAAACACAAACGTACACCAAATTAAATCCAAAGAAAACATATATATTAATTCAATTGCATTTGCCGTAGACGTACCAAACCCTTTGAAATGGAAACATGGAAAGACTGATGCCAGAAAAATTTGACTAGAAACAGTAAAATCCATAATTAAAATTCGGTGAGGTTGATGACTTATTAAAAACTATACAAATTATAATTAGTGATTCGCAATTAATCTTATTATGGATCATAGAATAAATTGAAGTAGAAGTGGAACTTCCTATTCTCACGGCATGCCCGGCAACACCATGCACGCCTCTTCCTTATAATCACTTTATTAATCATAGTTAACAGACATTAAGCAAGCATGAACGTACATTCCTCATCCTTATCCTAATTGAAATATTGGATTAACTTTTAGAACTTTAAGTTTCTCTATTATATATCATGGATGTATAGGTAGATTCATATCTCAGATACTTATTCTCGTCCCAAAAAATAAAAATTAAAAAACTATAAGAAATAATATAAAGATATCTTAGTTTCACATTATCTCCTGACATGTTATAAAATTGTTTACACAAACTAATTTTAGGCAATGGCTACACTAAGTAATATAGGAACAGAAAATAAGTAAGAAGGAATATATATATATATATATATATTATTATGTATAGCGTGCAAAATACTAAATGTGTATGTATATGTAGCTATTTTTATTAATTGTGAGAATTAAGCTAACCAGAAACATCCGATAACGTCCAAAATTGGCTTTACACACACAAGTCATGGTGATCATATTCCCCACCTAAACTGCAATTACTGTGTATGGTGAATTCATTGTGCAAGTAATGGAAGGCACTTATGAAAATTTGAAATTAGGTTAAGTGTCGGTGTGAGTACTGTCTGGGACACTCAATCCCATGACTTGACTCCTAAAACCCCACAAATTATGTATTGCTTCACGGAATGGGAACCACACACACATATATATATATACACACACACACAGCAACATTATTAAAGCCTTAATGTTTTCTTCATGTCAGTGTTCCAAAACCCTCAAATCCTTATCAGAGTGGAGAAGGGTACGCTCCAATCATTCTTCCAAATAGTTAAAGATTCAAGCATTGTCAGATTTATATGGACATAGTTCTTGATGCATATATGGTTTTCTCCATTTTCAATGTTTAAATTCATGATCTTATTTAAAAGATATATCAAGTCCTTTTTACTCAGACTGTCTGATTTGTTATTTGTTATAACCTGTTTCATTTTATTTTACAAATAAGGCACAAAATTTATTTTTTGTTAAACATATTTTAATTTAGTCGTGTTAAAGAATAAAAAAATATTTGGATAGTTTTTAAAGGGTAATGATAAAATTAGAATAAACTAAAATTAAGAGAAGAAAGTGAAGCACGATGCTCTAGAATTATTATACAAAATTGGTACTTAATAAAATTAAAAGATGAAAGTAATTAGGCAACGGTAATTGAGTTGAGTGAATTTCTGATTTGAATGGATTAGTTGGTGATGCCAGATACTAATAAGGAAAAAGCAAACATATAATACAATTATAACTTAGAATTCCAATACTGCTTTTGGGAGAAATGATAGGAAAATGAACATAAATTAATTTTAAAAGAAGGATAATGCAAACCTAAAAAATTCTATTCATAAGCACATCACTTGATTCTATGAAATGTGAATGGATTCTCAAAGGCTCACCACATAGCATGTCACGGGACAATTTAAGGCTGGGGGGAGAGAGTTACTCCTATTTGGGATTTTGAGTAGATTAGTTGATAGTATCATATATATCAAATAATTATATTAAAAAAATTGAAAGATGAAAGTATACTTTAAAATAAAGTAAATGATTTGAAATCAATTAACCTAGATAATGAAACGAAAAATTAAAGGCTGAAATAAATTAAAGAAAAAGGAAACAAAAATTAAGAGATTCCAAAATATTTTTGGTTGTCATAATTAAAATTGAAATTATTGAACAATTAAATATGTGAAATATTTATCAAAGTCTTGTCTCTAATATTTATCATTGATTTTTTTTTTAATAATTTGATGTCTTCAGTTTCAAAGTGAGAACAAAACTCATTTGCATAAGAACATGTATATGCTCCTAATTTGAATCCTCTCAATTTATTTTTGTCTTAATTTTAATTTTTAACCATTAGATCAACATTTAATGATCTAGATCAATCAGAGCTAGCTTCATTTTAGTCAATAAGTGGGAACAATCCTTTCTTGTAATATGCTCCTCTTTCCTCTGGAAGTGGGATTATATATTAGAAATGAGAACAATATTCCTTACTTTACATGAAATTTCCTTTTCAATAAAGCATTTATTATATATTAGAAATGTTTAAGGAATAAAGTACGTGTATTATTTTTATAATTTATTCTCAAGTTTTCGATAAACATGGAAAATATATAATTCTTACTAATAAAGTCACATTTATCATTATTTTATTAATAAAATATTACAGAATTATGAATTAATATTTTAATTTCAAAAATATTTTTAATAAAATTTAATAATTCTCTAATTAAATCATATACACCTGATCACGTTATTAAAAATTTTATACTATTCATATTTGGATTAAAAAATTGACAAATAATAAGTATATAAAGGAGGGTATATAAATCCAATAAATGTATATTTATATAATACATAAATTCAGTAGCGTAAGAATAATGCAACTTTTTCACTACTATATCTATATAGAGTCTAGAGCATATATATATTTATCCCTTTGTTTATTTATCTGAAACAGAAATTAGCAGATAGAGCTGAATGACGAAACAGTCCTCTACCCTAATATAAAATGACGCTTGCATCCTCAGATCACGGTAACACTGCTGACCTGCCAGCTTGAGCGTCTATGGCTTAGTCATTCCGTGTCCCTCAGCCAGCACCCACGTTCCCATGGAGTATATATCTACATTCTCGTAATGTTCTCCACTTCTCTACTTTTTAGAAACTTACTTATTATTATTTATTTTTACTCGATAATTATAATTATAATTTGTATAAAAAATTAAAATATCCAAGAATCAGATCAGATCCCATATACAAAGCCCAAAAGAACCAAATCACGTTATTCATTCACTACCTGTGCACATTATAATTGGTTGTTAAATTATACAAATTATTCTCAAAAACTGCAATCATGTTATTAATCAAATAAATCATATATATTCCTTATCTATTACATAAAATTTAAGAAAAACGATTCACATAATTTTTAAATAATACAATATTGATATGTTAATTTAACATTTCTATTTTCTCATAAAATTTTTTTGCATTCATCCGGTGGTGAATGTCTCTCTTAACTTCTCACTTCTTCCTAAATTTCCCACCGGCACGGCAACGGCTCTGCTACTTTTTTTTTTTAAAAAAAAAAATTAGCGATCAACGGAATCGTCCTCGTCTTGAAACCGCAAGCCGATTCATCGAAACAGAAACGGCAAGAAGTGAAGTAAGGTTTACCGTGACCGTACATTACTTTAATTTTCTGTTCATTCCTTCAATTTTCTGCTTGTTTCCGGAGAAAAAAAGCGACAGAAGCAAAGACGGAAGAAAGAAGATGAATGCGAAAAGCAGACAAGAGATTCTCATTTCTTAGTTGCTTTTTCATGAGCGAAGGGGAAATATCTTCGCAGTTACACTGAGCAACCAGAAGAAAAACAGAAATTACTCTATGCTCCTTTCAAGGCTGTAAAGTATATTTACAAAAAAAGATCTCACTAAAATACCGTATGCAACATCATCAACATCCTAATGTTCTCGAACTTATTTTTTCTTCTCCGCCCATTCCTAGCAAAACTCTTCAGATATCGACGAACGGAGAAGGTCGTGGAGGTCACGCGCGTCGTCGAGTCCAAGATGAAGAGCTTCGAGGACGCGCTCGAAGACCAAGACATGGCAGGGGATTCGGAGCACGCCTTTCTGCTCGTACCCGTACTCCTGAGCCGATATACTCAGAAGCTTCACGAAGATCGGGTGGTTCAACAGCTCCGCGTTCACCTCGAATCTGCGCATCTCGTCGCCCACGTAGATCGGCACATGACCTTCCGACGCCGCCACAGTCCTCGCACGATGCCGCCGGTTCTTCCAGGAGGCGGCCACCACTCGACGCGGACGCCGGCTCTGCGAATCGGATCTGAGGAGAGTGTACTGAGACGAGTCGGCGACTCGTGCAAGCCTGCGAATCAAATGTTTCATCCTTTGTGGAAGGTGGAGAGAGAAAGCCAGACAGGGGGAGGGAAGAGACTGTGTGTGATTGAGTCGGGTGAGAAGCGAAGGACGGAAAATTTAAATACATAGAAAGAGAAGGGTAAGAGGGTAAATTGAGGGTGTAGACAATGGAAAGGTGATGATGATGGAGGTTTGGGAGGTACAGGTAAGCGTACTGGCAGGTACAAATGGAGAGAGAAAAATAATAAATGCGAAAGATGGTTATTTAATTTAATATTTAATAAATATGGGAGTACGATTTATTTATTTTGATTTCTTTGTGCGTATTTTTTTTAAAAATACCGATCTGGTTTTGGCCGTTTAGGGGTTTAGGTGAGAAGTGAATGTTTGGTGCTATTTCTAAATCATAAGTATTTATTTTAGTTTTAAAATTTGTACAAATACGAACCACTCAGGTGACATGCCACCAACTAACATGCAAGAGAACGGTTCTAAAAATTTGTCCATTTTTTATATGTAGGGATTATTGCAGAGATGTCATAAATGTGCAATTAATTGCTTTGTAATTTTACCTTCAACTAAATTTTGTTTTGATCCCTTGCGATGATGCTTGAAATTCATACCTGTTTGATTTTCTATTGATAGCTCTAAATGTGTGTTTGTAAAGTGATTTTAGAAAAAAAATATTGTTTGGCATGATGTCAAATCTCATTTTATTAACTAATTTTTATTTCTAAACCAACATTTAACTAACAGATTAAAAAAGATATTTTTTTATTTACAAATTTAATTTTATCTTATAATTAATTTCTTTGACTTATTTTTACAATAAAAAGTATTTAGGCACTACTTGGTTATATGTTGCAAACCAAGTTTGGCTCGGAATTTGATTTGGTGCTTTTTTGGATGTATTTAGATGTCTTTACAAAATTCTAGTGAAAAATTAGTTTGAACTTAAAATCTAGTTTTTCCATTAGCAACCCCATGGTTTCCTTTTCGTTTATTTCTCTGTTAGGTTGAAGTGTTGAGCCAGATTGGGACATTAATTATATATTTAAAAATATTTTTTATTAAAATCATTCAAACATAGAGCCCATTTATTTTATTTTTTTAATAAAAAAATCATTTTTCATGTGAAAAAGGAATTTAAAATTTTTTTAGAATGTTTGATTAAATTTTTAAAAATAATCATAATTTAGAAAAAATAATTTTTTACTTATTTTGATAAGCTAATCTAAATAGCTTCTAAAAAATGCAGCTGCTATAGATAAGAGAAAAAAAGTGAAAGAGGCAAAAATGGTTACAACTTATTTTAAAAGTTGCAAAAATAATAATATTGGGCATAAGGGAATATTATAATGTAAATGCCTACTTTTTTCAATCATCTTTTATCATCAACTTTAATTGCAAAATAATTTAAAAAGTATTTTTTTTTATTTTAATGAAATAGAAAAATTTCTACTTTTCATAAAATCTCTAAACAATTAATCATTTTTTTAAAAAATTTAAAAATTACTTTTTTAAAAAGCTTAAACCTACATTCCCACAATTACTTTTGCCAAAATTAATTTTTAAATAAAACATCCAAATATAAAGTAAATTAGTCAAAAACCAATTTTGATTATAATTAAGTTACAAAATCAATTCTATTTAAGCTCGGTTTTTATAACTTGAAAACTAAATAAACACTTAAATATAAATAATGTCACAATAAATTTATTTTTATCTAAATTTTATATTTTAATAAAATTTATTTTATTTTAATTTAAATTTCCAAACTTAAAACAAATCGCGCAAAGTGATTCTGTTGGAGAAAAAAAAAATCAAAGTGATTCAAAATAGTACTACATTGCTTATGACTTTTCACAAATAGTGATACTTCCGTTAGCTTATAGTATATGAGACTATTTAGATAAGAAAAAAAAGTGATTATAAGATCTATAAGTGATTATGTATTAAAGTTACTAAATAAAAATAGTTTTTTAACAAGCATTTATACCTCAAATAAGTGTTTATGGAAAAAATTGATTTTTTCTACTTATATTTTTCTTTCTCATGATTCACCGAATAATCACTTAAACCCTAATATCCAAACATATTTATTTTCTCAAAATCAATTATGGAATAAAAATATCTAAACACAAATCACTTTTAATATAATCACTTATTCTCATAATCACTTATAAATAAGTACTTATCTTCATAATCACTTATATATAATTCAATCTGAACACACTCAATATTAGCATATCAATATTGATTTTTTTAATTTTAATTATTACTAATTATTAATTTAAGAATGACTATTAACTCATGTCCTCTCTCATGTAACTTGTGAACGGATGACATGGCGCATTTCACTTTGTTATGTCGGTTAAAAAAATATTTTAGCCAAATAACCATGACGTGACCCAGCAAAAACCAAAATAGTTTAATCATCATATGAATTATGTTAAATAAACACTATATTTAACTCGTTTCAATTTTATCCAGTCTCATGAGTCAATTTAGTGAAGTAAAAACTCATTTCAAAACTTTGATTTGAATTAAAAACGAGAAAATGGGTATACATTATTCCTTGTTTGACTTGATCAGGGCCATCCACACACACACATGCATGATGGTCAAAAATAATAATAATAATAAATGTTGAGAATAATTTAAAAATTATTGAAATTTTTAATTTTTTTGTTAGAGCAGAAAGATAATTTTCCTTAAAATTCTTTTTACCAATCAATTATTGGGAGTAAATAGTAATAGACTGAAATCACATCAAGAGAAAGAAATTGTTTAAGGGATGAAGCTATGAATTGGTTAAGTGCAGGAGACTACATAATTTATTTATGTTTAAAAAAAAAACAGTTGACTGAATTTTTAATACCCATCGACTGGGTTCAACCGTTCATGTCTGTAACAGATTTGGTGTTCACACGCAGAACATAACAATGTATCGCTGTTTTTGTTTTTAAATCAATTTTTTTAGAATTAAAATTCTATTAGTTTAATATAAATAATTTCAGCATGAGAATATAAATTTTATTTTCCAAAAATGAAGCCGAAAGATAAGCCGGTTATCTCAAAAGCGCAATCACCGGGAGAGATGGGACGGTGTCTGCTTTTTCACTTTTTACGTCTCTCAATTTCCTCGATTTATAATTATAATTTCATTCTTGATACTACAATAAAAATAATTTAATTTTTATATTTTTCTAAAATATATTATTTGAAAATTTAATTTCCTTAATAAAACATTTAAAATTCAATAAAAAGTATAAGTAATAAGTGGGTAATAAATAAATTTGTTCTTTTGTTTGGTCAAATAGACTTATAATATTGGACAAAACTGTGGTTGTACAAAATTATTATCTTCTAGTTTACATGCTTATACACACACTCATTCCTCAATGTAGGGTTTAAAAATCTTTACATCTTGTCGTCATTCATTCAATTATTAGTTTTTTAAACTCTTATTAAAAAAATTAAAACGAAAAATTTTAAAAGAAAAATAAAACTTCAGTGCGAATTACCAATTGGTATTGTGGCCTTGATTTGGAAAGTGAAAAACTAAAAAAGTAAAAAGGTGGAGAAAGGACATATCCATGATATGCCTTCATTTCAAAAGGCAAGTGAGAATGATCAATTGCTTCTTTTTTTTTCCGACTTTGTTCAAATTTGACTTGAATAATCTGGTTCGCTTGGTACATGAGAAGTGAATGAAGGAAGTTAATTTTTTTGGGAGGTAAATGAATCAATCTTACTTGATTTAAAAAAAAATTCATCTTCCCAGGAAAATGAACCTCTCCTCGGGAAGTTATACTTCATGACTTGAACCTAAAGAAGTTCTACTTCTTAAGTTTTTTATAATTATTTAATAAAATCATCCTTTAATTTTTTAATTATTTTTCAAAAACACTTTTACTGGCCAATATTTTTTATAATAAATTAGAAGAGTATTTATATCTTTAATACTGACACATAATATATTAATTTAAAAAATTAATTCCAACTTCCTCATAAATAAAAAATGAAACAAATTAATAAGATATATATGCACTTCTGGAGAAGTATAGTTCCCGAGAAGTTACTTTTTGAAAAGTATACCAAATGACTCTAAAATTTAAAATTATATATATATATATATAATGTATCTTTATAATAATAATAAGGGGTATGCAAATGGTACGATTTAGAATTAAAAAAAATTATACAACACTCCTTTTTTGAACCAAATACATAACTCTCGAACTACATATGCTAATAGCCTTATTGACCTTTAAAACTTGACAAGAAACCTCCTAAACTTTTAAGTTTGTATAAATAACCCCTTATAGTCAATTATTCTGTTCGTTTCATTGACGAAGCATAATATACTATTGACCATATACCTCTTAAACTTTAATTTTTGTACAAATAATTCCCTCAAATTAACTTTGAGTTATATGCAGGAAATTAACCTCCTTAAACTTTAAATTGTATGTAGATAAGCCCCCTATTATATTAATTGCATTCTATTGGTAAAATAATGGACAAATTAATGGCAAGGAAATTATTTGCATATATGTAAAAACTTAGAGGGGTCCAATGTAAAGTTTTAAAGGACATGGAGGCAATACGCTCGTAACATAAAATTCAGGAAGGTTTATGTATAATTTAGCCAAAAAAATAATAAAAACGAAGTAGAAGAAACTCGTTTCATGCAGTTTCTCAAAAAAAAAAAAAAAAGAAACTCGTCTGATGCATGCATTGCAAAAGCCGCCATCTTGCACGGCGTCAATTCATTTTTTTTTTTATATTTATGGTTTTCATTTTCTCTTTGATCTGTTTATCACCTTTTAGTTTGGCCAAGTCCAAAGCTTCCTCCTTTAGTTTGTTCCATTGTGTTAAATTACATTTATAATATTATTTTAAATTGTGAAATACTTAATTTTAGAGCAATTGGCATGAAATAAATCAGAGAAAATTTTTTACAAGATATCAAATGTTATAAAAATGTAATCATGCATATTTTCAATATAATTCATGATTCTCAAATTAAAAAATTAATCCAGATGAGAAATTAAACTTATAGGGACACAAAACATTATTTGAAGTCATTTTTTATGGTGTGAACGTTTTGACGTAAAATTGTCCTAAAACATATGACATTATGAAATCATTTTTTCTTATAACTACTCAATATTTGATATATTACCAACTATTTTAAATTTCAGTATCCTTGAACTGCAAATGAAAACAACATTTTTTACGTAATTTTATTTTCCATTTACCTGCATCAAACTTGAGGTTTGTAAAAGAAAAAGTGTCAGTTTCACATCATCAAATAGTCAATGCATGCTAAACTGTAATGTCTTATTAAATTATAATTAGAATGCATATTAAAAAAAAAATAGTTGGCAGTGTACAACCGCCAAGAGATGAAAATACAACTGTACAACTTCCATTATTCTGTTATATATATTTATTAATTAAAAAAAAAAGAGTGAAAGAGGAGTAGAAGGCGTGAGGTGGTCTGACAGATGATTTGTTGAGGATACGATGGTTTATACGCGGCACCGCGCGAATCACCGTGTCCCGTTTCAATCATTGCTCCCCGCCATCATTATTATTATTAGTAGTTTATTGCTTTTATTTATTTATTTGTTCGCATAATTTCAGAACAAAATTTCTGTAATTTATCTTTATCATTATTCTGGTTCTTCTTGTCTATTAATTCAGGATAGCACACAGATATACATATATATAATATAAAATTAGCTTTGTGAAAAGTTAAGGGAAAATAAATGTGAAGGTTATATATATAGGTACATACTTTTTTCTATTTAAAGATACTAATAACACTGATTATTATTATTATTATTATTAAATCTTATTAGTATGAAAAATGTTTTGTTAGGATAGATAAAATCTATTTCGGTGATCTCTACTTTTTGAAGGGATTAGTTTTCGACTGTCAATTAGGGATGCTCTTGGTGCTCATCTAATAAGACTTCAACACATGTGCTATTTAATGCATGTGGATATATATATAAGATCAACACACATATGAATACAAATATACATATATAAATTTTGTCACTAATTACGCTGTGAGTGATTGGGGTGGGTGGTTTGGATGGACTGCTTCCTGTTCATGGCGTGTGACCAGGGGATGGTCATTTTCATTATGAATTCAAGATCCAACCCTAAGAAACAAAATAACATATATATATTGCATGAGAATATATATTTGTATTTTTTTTCATAAACAAAAGTTTAAATGAGTTATGTATTGGGAACTCATTAGGATTAGGGTAAGTCTAGGAGTTCAAAGAATGCTTACAGAAATTCTTACACATTATCCATCAATAAAATTCTCACATTGATAGTGAAATTTAAACTCACATCTTTATGGGATATAAGTCACATTTTGTTGGTGAGAATTTCTGTATATGCTCTACAATGACAATAGCAAAGACCTTCGACTTCAAGCCCATTTCATTATGTGAACATTAATTGAGTTTAGCTGTGGATATAGAACAACGCATATTAGAAGCCAAAATGAAATCTTTATGGGATATAAGTCACATCTCATTAGTGAGAATTTCTGCATATACTCTACAATGACCATAGTAGAGACCTTCAACTTCAAGCCCATTTCATTGTGTGAACATCGAGTTCAACTGTAGATATAGAACAAAACATATTAGAGACCAAAATAAAAATTAGATGAGAATTGAGGTAGGGGACCCACCCTGGTCACTGAAGTTTCGTAAGTCACTATAACTTCCATGAGATGTATGAAAAAATGAGTTTAAATTATACGTAAAAGTAAGACCAACTCTTTATTTATTTTTATCTATTTGAATATCGATCAACATATAAGCCATTTCATTTGAGACTTGCTTTAGTGTAAAAGGTAGGGCCTAGTGGCCTACTTACGAGAGCAAAGTTGTTCCTATCTTTACTTTTTTGTTTGGAGGGCGAAATGTATAAGTTATGTGGATTTAGTTTACTTGGCCGCCTTGCCTTGTATACTAGAACTTGCATGCTTTCTTCATTGAACTTTCGACTCAAAATCCCTTTCCAGCCACAATTTATTCTAATTTTATGATTGTTATTCTGTTATGAGCTTACTAGTTGTTCTTCCTGCTTTATGGATGGATATCTATGGTCAATGTCGACTCAAAAAGGATGCTATCCTACAATAAAGCATCCATTTTCCACTAGGCACCACGCGTCGGCCCACTCGTCTTCTTCTTTTTTAAAATAAACAACACACTCTTATCCATTATTCTCCACTTTCCTAGTCCAAGGGCCCAACAAAAAAATCCCTTTTTCTTGAGCAATATTTCGACCGACCAAATAATTTTACTAAAGTTTTGTGATGTATGAAGTTCAATTAATATTTTAAATTTGGATGGTCTCTTGCTCCTGTGGGTGCCAATTTTGTTTTTGTTGATCCGAAGAATCAATGCTACCTTCTTCATGCACGTTTATGGGAATATATTAGCTAGCTGGAGTCTGAAAACCAGGCATCTTTGACTGTTCTGTCAAGTATCTTTAATTACTTTTTTTTTAACGAGTTATTATTATTTTATTAAAATAAATTTATTTTTTAAATTTAAATATCTTTATTGAAATGAAACTTATATATATATATAAAAATTTTGTTAGTGGAAGTATGATGGGGCGTGTACGTGTTAAAAAGAAGGAGTTGGTGGGGGGGCCCAGAGCCGAGGGCTTGATTGCACAGTACCGTACGGTCGTACAAAAGGACAGCGCCATCACCGACTTTCTGAGCCTAATTAATCTCTCTCTCTCTCTCTCTCTCACATATTCATCGTCCCAACTTGGTGACTTTGAATTCCACTCAAACATTCCAACTCCCCCTTGCAATAAAGTTTAGAAGCTTGTACCTGGAAAATGAAAAAAAAATGTTTTTAAGCTTGGTAAAAATATATATATATATACTGAATATCTTTTTCTTTGATACGGACGATATAATAAATTATATTTATATTCCTAATATTTATCATAGAAACATCAATTTAATATTTAAATTTTAGTAAAATATATAGAAATATAAAACTTAAAATATATATCAAGTGCAATAAAATATGTAAAAATTCAAAAAAAATATATTGTAAAAAATTTATAATTGGCGAATAGTGTGACTTTATAGAAGTAATGATAATTTAACCATATGCCTCTTTCTTGTTTCCCTGGTAAATTTACAAGGTTTTTTTAAACAAATGTTTGTGCATTTAATATAAAAAGAAGAACACAACTAAAATACTGGTAAATTACATTGATTTTTCTGGCCAAACAAGTAGATTACACTGATTGGATCATTGGACACAATACATGGCAATTGTATTGTTAAGTGTTAGCCTCTGTTCAGGAACTCAAATTGGGCTAATAGGTATTGTTATTGTTTTATACAAATTTTGTTTTCACATGTTGATTTAAATAACTAAAATTTTAAGAATTTTCCTTGATTGTTAACTAAATTTTTATTCAAAATATTTATCATATATTGACGCTTGGGGTAAAAAACCAGTTTACACATTAAAATTTGAAAGATTATAATTCTTGAATGAGATAGGTGGGTCTTGTTTGTTGTATGAAATACTAAAAATAAATTGTACAGTCCATGACTCGAAGATAATATGTCTTATTATAAATTTTACATTTTATATTGATGATGATTTTAAAAGATTAGAATTTGTGAGAATGTACATGTGCGTAACATTGGGAGAGATTGGACCAACCTCAGTACGTGCTTCATTTGGGCGGGCCTTGTACAGTCAGGCCCATTTATAGGCCTATTCGGCTTTTGATATTATTGAGCCTAATTTAAATATCGCGAGGCCTTTTGGCAATTTTTATATTCCACCATTGTTAGTAATCACAGCGACACTCAATATTTATAGCTTTATTTATTTTAATTTAACCATTTGAGGTTGGAAGGACTATCATTTACAGCACGGTATATTAATCAAAATACTTGATGCAATTGAATTAATTCTTTTTTATGTTGAATTTGGAATTATTTTTTTCATTTTTTTCTTCTTTAAAGGTATAAGTTTACTCTCTACTTTTGCAACCTAATTATCTGTCTATTTTTGCTATTAATAATCGGCTTTAACCTTTTTTTCCCCTACAAGTGTACATAATTAAGCTTTTTTTTTCACTATTTAGCATCTAATATTATCGAATTACATTCAACCAATATTAAATTCAAATGAGAATAGTTTCCTTAATATATATATTTTTTATTTATGATTCAAATTTGAGACTTTACTTCAACAATATTGAATCTTTTACTATTTAGTTCAATCATTGTGGTCATATTATGGAGGTTTTGAATGACATTGCAAGGCCTTTTCACTCTTGTCAAAACGACACCTTCCTCTTTCTGATCATTATACCCAGGATGTAATTCAAAACGTTCCTCTAGACCGACAAATCTACCTCTATTGTTTCTTACACAGGTAATTCCCAAATGTAATTAACTTAATTAACGTTAGCAATTAGCTGTGTCACATAGACAAAATGCAATAGCTTGTGCCAATGATGTAATTTAATAATGCACACATTCATAGTCCAAAATGGGATTGTCAAAACTCAGCCAATTACAGTAGGAAACAAAAAAACTCACTCTACTATACGAACTCTCATAACATATTCTCCTAGCTACTCTCTTCTTCATGCTCATAGCAGAAATCATCATGGCATCAAAATGGTAAAATCCTGAGAGTTACATCCATATAATCCTAGACTAGGACTTAACAAACAACAAAAAAATATCATAGTTTCTTCGAAGATCAATTGGAGGGTACATGGTAGTATTTGCCTTTACAGATGCACCTGTAAACTATAGGGCAAGACTCTGCCATGGAGCACTTGAAGCTCACCGTCACCCTCTTGCAAGGAAAGCATGGCCCACATGCATGCGAGCAATCCGGCAGGCTCGAACCTGTCGGGTAAAGCTCCATTCCCAACTTTTCCTTCCCTCCTTCCTGCAAATCACAAGCATCCAATAATCATTCATTCTTATCTCATATCAGTAAATGCATGAGTTCATATATATATATTTATATATGTACACACACACACAGTAAAATCATGAAGCTGTTGGAAGCAAACAAACCAACCTTTTTATCTGCACCTGCAGGTTTCTGTTCTTGCAAGCTGACCAACTTATCTGGAAAGAAAGAAGCTTGCATAAATATTAATCATGAACAGACACTGTGATACACCGATACTTTTAGGAAACAGGAGTGAAGTACATATATAACACTTACTTTGACTAGGAATCACCCTAAGGCTCCAAGCAATGGAGAGTAGCATGAAAAAGAATATGAGAAGGAACGACTTGTAGAAAGTGTTCATACTTGCAGAAACTATACAGACTGAAGCAATTTGAGATCAGTTTTCATCAGAGAACCTATGAGGATGCAAGCTAGCTAGTGAACAAGAAGGATATATATGAAGATGAAGTAGCTGAATATAGTTTATGGAGGAGTTCAGTTTCAGGATTATATATACACAGGAAGATGCAAATGAAATGAGGATCAGTCATAAATGTGGACTGAGGTACAACTGATGCGTTTCACATGATCCACAGCTGTTGTTGCTGGTGTTTTTGTTTTTTGAAAGCTTCACAAGTTTTGGTGAGCTGCCCCAAGATAAACTACACTTAATATCTGAAATTATAAATGAAGAAAAGGCCATTTATGAATGTGATTTTCGATGTGGACGAAACCTGGAGCTTTTATTTGATACTTGTGGTACTGATACACTGTTTTCGGCCAAACTGATTGGGAGGTTGGCAGTCCCACTGTAAGGGTCTCACCATTCAGGTGAAAGAAACAGTCTGAATGAGTTTGAGAGAGAGACAAAGTACAGACAGCATTTAATGAAATATAATTTTAATTTTTAAAGTTAGGGGTAAAACATTCTGGTGAATCTGAATATATAGCTTGAATAAAAATCTAGTCTACAGTTTTTTTTTTAATAAAAAATTTAACTTTCTAGTGAATATGTCTCCTAACTGTGGCATTTATTACTTCTTAGTTCTGAATGTATGCCAACACTGCCATGTTTGTGTACAGTGTTAGAAATTTTCTTCCTAAATGTTAAGTAAAAAGATAGATTTTAATAAACACGATAGCTTCAGGATAATAGGTGCTCATGCAAAAAATTTAAAAAGAAAAAGATATAAACGTCTTCGTCAATTTTTTCCCACATTTCATTATAAGATTATGTATAATGTTATTTTAATTTTATTATGTCAATATTTCTCTTCATATTTTAATAGTGTTGAAATTAATATTAAAAAGAACGGATTTAATCTTTAAAAAACCTTTAAATTATTGTCTCTGATGGGTATTAAACGGGAAAAAGATATCTAGTTAGATAAAAAAGAAGACACCTGGATTTTTAAGTAACAAGAGTTGAGTAATACTCTAGTTAACAGCAGTAGCCATCGGCATAATGGTAAGTATTTGATTCAATACTTTATTCTTTATCTGTACTCAAAGGGGTTTGCCAAAATCTTAGAAACATATTTTTTGACGGATCGAAAGTTGCATTAGTAAAAAGTAATTCACTTGCTTAACTAACTTCACATTATCCCACTGATAATTCATGAAAACCCTCTAAAAGCATATTTAATTTTGGGCTTAAAAATCAAATATTTTTCATCTCAGTTCTGTTTTTGAATTTACTTTACATGTATAAAAAAGCACATTTGATTTTGAGTTTAAAAATTTGGAGGATGAAAATCACGAAAATCAAATGAATAGCAGCAGGGACGAATGATTAGCAAGTCATAAAGAATAAGAAGTGAGGTTGGTGATGGCGAATGAATAAGGAGAAAGGTCACGAGAGGGGCATATAAGAGGCCGAAGGTGGAGTAAAGGGAGACGTGATCCATGGAAGAGGCAATTGAAGGGTGTGTTGTGTCCGTGTCTGTTTGTCTGACATGAACGTGAACATCACTTCTTTTCGATAAATGAACTGCCTTCTGTTTCCTATATTATTCTTCCCGTTGCTTCATCAATGAATAAATCTATGTCTCTTTTTACAATCTCTCAAGTCTCAAAGCCCACCCACTAACATTTTTATTTCCTAGGGTCCCATCTCAATATAGATCTAGCTGAGTGGATTGGGTTTAGTCCATTATACCTAAAATTTAGACAAGCCCAATTTAATTGGTCTGAAGTCTATAATCAAATTGATCACGTTACCAAGACAAGCAAATACCTTTTCTTTTTTTGGGTGGACCAGCAAGTACTCTTTTTTTCTTAAAAATAGCCTTCATGTCTAATATCTGAAACCCAAAACTTTTTACTGGCCAAAAAATGTCAAGCCCAATGCAAATTTAGCCACATTCTTCCTAGAGGCCCTTTCTAATTTTGTCTCACTTCACTTGCATCACTACATTGCTGTGTCTGCACACATTGCACGGGCCCCCTAATCTTCCTCAATTTGATCATTTGATGTGCCGATGCTGCTATGCTGGTGCTCCCAATTGTTCTTCACCTTGCAGTACAACATATCTTCTTGTTAAATCCCAGGTAGAGCTTCTTATTTGCTAGCCTACAGCTTTTCAATTCCTGGATTCGTTGCTTGTATATCACACCTGTTCCCACTTCCGATATCCTTCTGGTTCGTGATGTCGATGCTTAGAAGGGAAAAAGTCATCAATTTCTTTTCAAGTTCTAAACTTTCCCAATTAATTTCTCATGAACTCGGTTGGATTTCACAGTCAATGCAATCTTCTACATACCTCTCTTCTGCTTTTTTCAAAACCCTGAACCCTTTTAGGGTTTTGCTATGCTATGCACCGTATTCAACGCAGGCGTCAAAATTTCCCGAGTATGAGATGCCCTCTGTTACCTGGGGTGTGATTCAGGGACGGAAAGAGAAGATTGTTTCGCGGGTAATCATATTTGATTATCTAAAGGGTTTAGGAATCATTCCTGATGAATTGAATGACTTGGAGCTTCCTTCCACCGTTGAGGTCATGAGGGAGCGTGTTGAGTTTCTTCAGAAGTTGGGCTTAACGATTGATGACATTAATGAGTATCCTTTGATGCTGGGATGCAGTGTGAGAAAGAATATCATACCTGTGTTGGGGTACTTGGAAAAAATTGGGATTCCAAGGTCAAAGCTTGGTGAATTCATTAAAATGTACCCACAAGTTTTACACGCAAGTGTTATTGTTGAGCTTGCTCCGGTTGTTAAGTTCCTAAGAGGACTTGATGTGGAGAGACAGGATATTGGGTTTGTGTTGCAAAAGTATCCTGAGCTTTTGGGGTTCAAGCTTGAGGGTACAATGAGTACTTCAGTTGCTTATCTTGTTAGTATTGGTGTTAATCCCAGAGATATTGGTCCAATGGTGACACAGTATCCTTATTTTTTGGGAATGAGGGTTGGGACTATGATTAACCCTCTGATTGATTACTTGGTCTCTTTGAGGCTGCCCAAGAAAATTATAGCTAGAATGTTGGAGAAACGACCCTATTTACTTGGTTATGATCTTGAGGAGACTGTTAAACCTAATGTGGATTGTTTGATTAGTTTTGGAATTAGGAAGGAATTACTTCCTTTAGTTATTGCTCAATATCCGCAGATTCTTGGGCTGCCGCTCAAGGCTAAATTGTCTTCACAGCAGTACTTCTTCAGTTTGAAGCTTAAGATTGACCCTGAAGGATTTGCACGGTTGGTAGAGAAGATGCCACAGGTGGTTAGCCTTAACCAACATGTGATAATGAAATCAGTTGGGTTCCTTCTCGCTAGGGCAATACCATCACATGATGTGGCCAGTATGGTGATCAAATGTCCTCAGTTAGTAGCATCAAGAGTTGAGCTTATGAAGAACAGTTTTTACTTCTTCAAGAGTGAGATGGGGAGACCCATAAAAGAGCTTGTGGAGTTCCCCGAATACTTTACTTATAGCTTGGAGTCCCGGATCAAACCCAGATACCAGAAGTTGAAAAGCAAGGAGTTAAGGTTTTCATTAAATTGGATGCTAAATTGTAGTGACCAGAGATTTGAAGAGAGATTGCAGGGTAATTACATTGAAACTGAAACTATAGGTCCATCATTCCGTATGGGTGGGAAGTTAGAGCTGCCAGGTAATGAGATAGTGTCAGATGAGGAAGAGGAGAGTGATGATGAAGAACTTTATAGACGAACTGTTTCTCTTTAGTGATTTTGATCAAATTAATGAAACATCTACAATATTATAACCGTCACTTGGCGGACAACAAATTTGTGTTAGTCTGTCCATTTTATGCTGTTGTCTCCCGGATATCATGCCAATGATTGACGTGAAGTTCTGTCTACTCATTATGTTCCACTGTATTGGTGGTAGATTAAAGTCTGAAAGCAGAATGATATGATATACATTTTAACCATGTTGAATCTAAACTGATCTGTCATATAGTCCTGCGAATTATGTCGGTGTTGACTTAGGAATTCCTGCTAACAAACCATTCCTGATCCAAATTCCAAAGAACCAGTGTCAGAGAAAGAACATTAGAATTTTCATTTTTGGTATCACTCAGTCTACTGGATCAGCATGAATATCATTCCTCTTAGAGTTGAAGCTGCAAGAGAAGAGAGAATGCTTTTATCTTTTCATATTTCGTTAGGCCTCTTACTGTTAGCTACTTTTGGGGCTCTTGGAACCCAAGTTTAGTTTTGCGGAGACATTATGGCTACATGTTCAGCAGCCTCAACTGGGCTTTACTTTTACCGGTGCAGAATAAGGGCTTTTTACATGGTTTTTTCTTTTGTTTCTTATCCATATATTCAGTATGTATCTCTAAAGAAAAAAATAATAATAAAGCACTTCATGTCACTCTTATTTTCATGGAGTGCTGGAGCACATTTTATTTTTCTATTTTCATTGTGCATTCAAGATTGAAAGCAGTGAATTGGATAAATTTTATTTGGCAGACTGTAAGTATTACGTCTGAAGTCCTCTTTTATTTTTTTCCTTCAATACAATCCCGAAATAATTAGGTACATGCTTTAGTTTTAGGTAATACAGACTTATGGATTCATGGACCTGATTCAACTGTCGTTTGAATCACTCATTTAGGTTATGTTTGGTATCTAGGAATTATGACGGAAATGGAAAGAGATTCCTCATGTAAACATGTTTGGTTTGGTTGAATAAAATTTGCTAAAGAATCCAATTCCAGCAAAAAAGCTAGAATTGGTTTCCTGAGCTATGGCTATGGAATTTGAGTGATTCATGGGAAAGCAAAAATTTGAGACATCTTTGTCTTCACTCTTTTTAGCCATCGCAATGACTTTTCTCAATTGTAGAGCTACCCATTGTTTGTGACGGCAAGAGCGGTACAGAGCGACGGCCGCATGGCAACAACGTTGATAGGGAGATGAGCTTCCTGGTGATAGAGGACAGTGATGATGAAGGCATAGAGGCTAATGACGAAGATGAAGGCAAAGAGGATAATGACAGCAACCATGATTAATAGAGACGATGGCTTGCGACGGGGTGTTTGTAGCCAACAAAAAGGAGTTTCTAACAACCTATCTTTGACCGAAATTGTCTTTTCTTTTAGATCTGGCCTCAACAATGATCGGGGCTTGCTTTGATTAGCTTGATCTCACTCTTCAATTCCATCTACGGCGTGAATCTGGTGACCTGAAGCCCTTTTTCACACAAATCTCCTCTTTTTCACTTTGGTCGCCATCGATAACCATGGAGCTTCTTTGTTTTTAAAAAATTTAGATGTTGTGATTGTGTTGTCTTCTTGGGTGTGATATTGTGAGGAAGCTTGGGTTCTGATTGTCGTCAGTGGCTCCAGTGGCTGTCGGTGGCTTTGGTGGTTATCGGTCTAAATTGTGCTAATGGTTGAGGAGCTTTTTTTTTTAACAAACTTGGGAAATACTATTTTGGTCTTTTTCCATTTTAAATGTATATTCTAAATAAAAATTATACAAGATTCCATTCTCATATCAATTGGATTTTTAAAACTCAATTTAATTCTTATGCCTATTCCTATTTTTATTCTCTTTCATATTCTAATTCTCTCGAAAACCTTTTCAAGATACCAAACATAACATGAGTTGTCATCTCCATATGTTATGCTCAGAAAAGATCTTGTAATTTTGTGGAAGGAAATTTTTGGATTTTGTCACTGGGCTTCAGATGGAAAACACGCACACACAATGGAACAAACAAATGAACAATTGGAGTGTCCTAGGATAAATTTCATGTTTTGGCAGGGTAATAAGGATCACTATTTTTCCCACACCATTGACAGGTTTTCTCTTGAGTATTTTCCTCACCATTGACAACTTTTCTCTGAATCAAAGGTATGATGATGCCAAGCCACCGCCCAAAGATATGATGTCCTCACCATTGACAACTTTTCTCTGAAAGGTATGATATGTCAAGCCACCGCCCAAAGAACATTTTATCAAATTAGTGACAGCAAGGGCTAAGTACTTCTGAGTCTAACAATTGAAATCTATTCCCACATCCTTAAATCAGATGCTGAGTTTCAAGTCAACAATAGAATCGCGCGACTTGATATATCTATCTGAGCAAAATTATGGATTTGGTTTACAAGGGTAAATTGAAAGGCATGGAATTTTTTTCTAGTATAATTCATTTTCTGATATGTTCATATCATCATTTAAAATGAATTTGGTCCATAAATCAGATTTACTTAAAAAGTTCTCTATAAATCGCTCAACAGAGGCCTGATCTAGTGGCTATGGACTCCTAATCTAAATTTGAATCAAACAAATCCCCAGCTTCCAGGCAGGAAGAAGGTGGGAAACAACATAAACAAACATAATATACACACACGAATCTGAAGATGAGATCCAATTTATTTTTCACAATTTGACTTTAACTATTCTTTCACATTGCAAAAAGCAGAAGAGAACATTCTGCACCTTCCCCTCCATTCCCCATAAATTTCAATGATATCAATCAAAGCATCCTAACTACACAAGATAACCCTTGCGATTACAAGGCACAAGCAAGACAGAGTGAAGAAAAACAGAGAGACGAAGTCCCTAGAAGACCATTTCCGAACCTCCTTAGCCTCCACCCTCAAACTCTTGGCCCTCCTCAACGCGTCAACCTCTTTGAGCAAATCAAACTCCAACCCCTTCTTCTTCAGCTCCTCCACACACTTCCCCAGCAAGCTCCTATCCTCCTTCTCCCTCTCCAAAAGCTTCTCCAAGTGAGACTCCACATCGCTCTTGTACCTCACGGCCCAGATTAGGCCCAGAGAGAACAACAGAGAGCACAGAGATGGGACCCAGGATCGGTGACAGGCCCTCTCCGTGTGGGGTTTGGACGAAGATGCGGTGTTGAAGAGGAGCATGAGAGATGTGGAGTGGAAGAGGAAGAAGAAGATGTAGAGCATTGTGATCTCCTTGCGAACAGAGTCGATTTGGGTCTCTTTGAGGGCGATTCGGTTGAGGATGAGGTCTTCCTCTTTGAGCCATTGCTTCAGGAGAAGCCTGTGCGTTGGGGTCTCTGCGATCTGGTGAAGTGGGTGCAGGTGCTTCCATTCCATGATTGATGATCTTGTGCTCTGGGGATCGGATTCAGCCATTCACAGAAGGAGAGAGTGAGAGAAGCAGAGAGGAAATGACTAGTGACTAGTATATGAGTGTAACGAACAAGAACAGTAGTAGAAGGAGTAAGGGACGTGGTTATTTTAAACGGTCGTATTTTTCGAATCTTGTAACGGTCAAATTGGGACGAATTTCCAGGATTGTCCCTGCGGTGACGACGTCGGCCATGGGCGGCTGTGAGCTCTAACGGCTAGTGACGGTGATTATTATTTTTATTAATAAAATAATAAAATCAAAAGAATCAATTTTCAAGCACTTTATAAATTATTATTATTATTATTACAAGGTTGCTTATAAACTTCAGAAAGTTTAAGGATCCTCAAGTGATTCTCAATTGCAGTAAGATGACTTTATTTAGGACGATTATTTTTTAATCGAAGAAGGCTTTTTATACAATTATATTGCTATCCCTCACTACTTCTATCATTCAAAAAGCTGATAAGTTGATTGTAATTTCTTTTTTTCTTTTTGGTAGAAATCACCGGTATTCTCTTATTGCAAATAATTTTGTTTGAGACACTCTCGGGTACTAAATGTAGGTAACTTTTCTAATGGAATCCCGTTGGTATTGGTGTTGGTGTTGATCATAATATTTGGTGAAGTATAACAATCCTCTTTAGGGAATTTAATGAGTTTCACGCTTTTTCTCGCATTCTTGTTTGGATCTCTAGGTGACCAAATTTGGATTTCTGTTTTTTCGTCCCAAACTTACTTGCCACAACCAAACCATCTTTAATATTATTGACCACTAACTTTCTGATACCATGAAAGAAAAATATAACTCTTGTATCTTTGAATGACTGTGGATACCTTGGTGTTAAAAACAAAAATTAATGTAACTAAAAGTAGTTTTCATATAATCCATTTCAATATAAAATATTAATAACTCTGGTTAATATGACTGATAAGAGTTCTTGTTCTTTAAGTAAATTATTTGGATTTTGATTTCCAACTTTTATATACAAAGTAAATCTAACTATAAGAGATTTAATACATTGAATGAAATTAGTCTTTACTATCAAAGAGCTTATAAACACTGTATTTTGTATGATCCATTTAGTAAAAATAATAAGTACATAAAATAAAAGAAAATATTTTTATAGGGTTCATAGCAAAAATAATGAAATAAATCAACAATATTTTCAAAGATGATCCCTTAAGAGATAAAAGATATTAAATATAAAATATTATTGGGTTAATGTAGAATTTGAAAATTACCCTTGATTAAAATATAAGAAAAAGAAATATAAGGATTATTTTTTAAAATCTTGCTAACTTGCTTATGTACTACTGTACCAGATTTAAGAAGGGAAAACATAAAATAAGTGGGTAAAGGAATTAATTTTTTAAAGGGAGAATAGAAAAATAATAATAACAACAACAACAAATAAATATCTCTAATGTGGGATTCAATAATTTAAAAAAAATTAGAAAATTAAAATATTGATTAGTGATCAGCGACGGGGATTCTCTTGGTCTTCCCAAAAAAAAAAACCAATATAAAATATATGGAAATGGTTAATATAAAAATAGATAGATGCATGGTTTGATGATACTCATTTTTGACATTTTCACGGCATTACTGTTTCCAAACATATTCCAAGAAATGATAATGCAATATACATATTTTTTTATATATTGCACAAAATCTAAAAAATGGACTATAGTAATTATAAGTTGTGAATAGAGTAATTTGCTATAAATATGATATTTTATGTTGATCGATATTGATATCTTTTTTGTTGTGGCCAGGATATTGATATCTGTATATCCATATTGTTTATACCTGAAGCTGCTGTCGCAACTAAAAGTATATTCCAATCATGTGGCTGATCTATACCTGTTAATCTTCTCTTCTGTTCTTGATGCCACACATAATGCGAATGCTGATTAGTTTGAAAGACAGTTCAGCAGAAAATGGAAATGGGAATCTCCAGCAACTACAACATATATTCATTTTGATTTTCTATGATTCTCAACAAAAATTATGGAATTCAATAGTGCCGAACAATAATTTTCTTGCAATTTGGTTTCTCTGTATCTTTCTAACGTTGTTTTCATTTTCCTCCTTAATGTATTTTTCCTTTTTTTTTTATGATTATATGAGAGAAGGTAAATAAAATACAACATCAGAAATTTTTTTCAAGGCCTAAATGAAAGGTCATTTTGGTATTTCTATGCTTCTAATTAAGTTTTGTTGCTTAATATATACATTTTTTAAGTTCGACAGCGTCCAGTTTTCTCAGATATGTAAGGACTGTTTGGTTGAAAAAGAAACTATAATTTTTAACAATAGTTTTTTAAAAAAATATGTTTGGTTAAACACAAACTGTCTTTTTAAAAAATGAAAAGTGAATTGAATTATGATTTAAAAAAAAAATTATTTTTCTTTTCAAAACCAAAGAGATAAATACTTATTTTATATTATACATGTAAAAATACTTTTAATCCTTATCATCTAAACAGGTTTATATGATTTTGCAAAAAAAAAAAAAAAATCTAAACATCGCATCTTACAATAAACTTACATTTACCAAATTTCATTTATACAAATTTCAATTATTCCAACTTATTTCTACAAAACTGAAAAACCAATCAGGCCGTAATAACTCATTTATCTGCTAATACACATCATCTACCAATGATAATTTATGAGATTTTATTACAAAGTTGCAACTGCCACCTTCGCAAACCAAATCATACTGTAACAGCTCTCCATCTAAACAACACCGTATTAATTACAACGGTTCAACCACAGCAACAGGAAAATCAATCACCTCCATGGCCGTACAGTATAGGTCTCAAGTCTAAACTGCTGAACTGAAACACTCTTCTTCATACTTGATCCTGTATAGAAGCATGAACCAATTTACCTTGTATCTCATCAGAGCATGTAAGTCCATGTGAATTTCAGAGTCAGGTAACTCATCTGACCATGAAAAGCTGGTACTTCCCCTGATTCAAGGATCTTCATGACAGACCCCATGAGCTAGACTTCAATCAACCCGTTCAATCCATGAGACTTGATTCTATGTACATAATTGGACCAGAACAACCATTTCTAGGATCTACATATCTAGCTATTGTCATCACTTTACCGGTCGTACCCCAATGGTTCTTACACGGAATCGGTACTGGGGCTGAGATTCTTCTTCATCTTCATTATCATCGTCATCATCTTCACTAGAATCATCTTCAACACTGTCCCATCGTGCATAGTTTAGAGCTGAATGTCCTTTTGGCTTTGGAATTGATTGCCATCCTTTGGAATGTTGCTCGGTTGGTTCCTTGTTTGGTGCTTTGGCAATTGCCTCAGTAGTGGAATTTTTGGGCTCACGGTTTGGGTCTATTCCTTGATCAGATGGTAACTTGGAGTCTATTTCCGCATTAATAGTACCCTTGTCAAGTTCACCTTTCTGATCTATTCCAACAAGTTTCTCTTCAGATTTTTCCCATTTATTATCTCCTTTTACTGTCACGTCATCTTCGCCATCTCCCTGTTCTTCAAACTCCTCTTCTGACTCTGGTATTGGAGCAAGTGACTTTCCTTGAGCAGAAAAAAGGAAACAATTTCTTACTTATAGCTGAGAAAGTACTTCATTCACAAACTACATTCTAGGTCAAATTTACTTGGTTATAGGAAAATATTCATAACTTAGCAGTGTTTTACAGGATGCAGGGGCAGTTTTCCTCGTTACAAATCAACCTATAAGTTAAGTGCCACCAGAAAAAAGTCAAGGGACCAAAACAAGTAAAACTAACTTGACTTCTCACCAAACCTAGTTTCTAATAAAACTAGACTATAATTTATTTCATAGGGATCAGTGCAGGTTTACTGATACAGAAATCCAATGTCAAAAGTCAAAACTATAGAATACCAAGTTATCAACTGAGTAATATATACAACAGAAAATGAAAAAAACTAAGTGGGAGAAATAATGCCCCTACCAATTGTGTCCTCAAGCGAGCTTGAAGATTTTGATACACCTCTGAGGTTGGATTTAACCCCAAGAGTCGGTTGACATCAAATAGTGCTGCATGGTACTCCTCAAGGGTGACTAGTGTCTGAGCCCGCAGCATCAATGCTCCACTGTGCTTGTGATCCAGCTCAAGCACCGAGGTGCATTCTTCTGCAGCCTGAGATGGCAGTAACACCGGTAAATTACACCCCAGAAAGAGAAAAGAGTGCAGATCATACAGCAAAAGCTAGCAACTAGATAGATGGGGAAGATGACAAACGTGGAAGTAATGACAGATAGGAAAGTTGAATTCTGAACCAATATTTTAAAATATCTATAACATAAGGCAACTAAAGTTAGATATCCAACTCCAAGAGTCACAAGTCTATCTAACGATTTGGCATTAATAAACCAGTAAGTATTTGCAAACATTTGATGCAAATCATATATCCTTGGACAGTTGAGTGAGAGAAGTGAACACATTCATATCGTTTTTCATTCACAGTCCAATAGATTGAGAAAACTTGTATCTACAGACCTTGTTTGGCGCATGGACATAAGTATTGATATTGGACCCCCAATCAAATACGAGCATGATTATTAGTCAATCCAAATGAGATTTCATCTTCGAGTGCTATTACATTTTCCATCTTCCTCTAGCCGCACCAAAATCCCCCAAAATCTTGGAACTTATAGCTTTCCAAGGAAGAGGGGGAAGGGAAGTATTCATTCTGGAATCTGAATTGGCTAGATGGAAGAGACTCAATGAAAACAGCTACACAACCAGATAATTCTACTGGAAATTTTCTAAATTTTCAAGATGGTTTTCTCCTTATTATTGAACCATCAACTGATCCGTACATACAAGCATCAGAATAACAGCTCAGAAAAATCAAGGAAATGCCAAGAACCTAGAGAAATATACACTGAAATTCCTGTACAAACTAATGCCTTCGACTGCCCATTTTCCAAGTAGCGCAAATACGACAAAGAAAATAAAGATCACAAACCACCAAAGATTTTCCCCAGATTATAGTTGTCATTATTGTCACCATAAGAATAAGAAAGAAATGTAGCATATATCATTCAATTCTTATCATCATTATCTAGAAACTTCATCTATATATTAAACCCATCTCAAATTACATCCAGAACACAATAGCACCGTAGCCTAGGGACGATAACCCAAACAAAAAACCCTGACTTGAAGGAACCCACTAGAACAAATTCATCAGCGAGTAATAACATCATCAGAGTTATCAGTATATTTATCCGTAAAAAGAAATAAAAATCGAACCTTCTTGAAATCGTGAAGCTTGAGATAACAAGCAGCTCTATTGCTATGCAAAGCGATCTTCTGAGCCTTAGTTTTAGCCATCCCAATAGCCTCCGTGTAGAAACCTAGCGCGTCGCCATACCGTCCGTCGCGGTACATCTGGTGGGCGCGTTCGATCTTTTTCACCGGCGAAGCGGCCATGACGGTCGATCCAGCGTCGACCAAAACCATCGACAAATTCTGAACCACAAAATTCGAAATTTCAGGAATTTGAACTTTGGGCACTTCGCAGCTCCGCTCAAAATCAGAAGATAGAGAAAGAGACAGCTAGAGCGAGCGAAGTAAGGCGCAATTATATCAGCGCTCTTCCTCCGACACGCTAATTTGCCCAACGCTAAATATTTTATTGCATTTTCTTTCAAGCAAAGATAAAGAAAACTTTTTTCTTCGGCTTTTTTTGGCCAAATTTTTTGGTTTTGGTTTTTAGAACTTGGACGGCAATCTTCGCAATGAAAGAAAGAAACTTCAAATTATTACTATTTACGAAAAAAAAAGTTCGTTCAAATTTCATTAAATTCAGCATTAATTTAACAGAATTTATATAGTTTTGTAAGAAAAATAAATAAATTATTTTACTGCATAATTTAAAATTATATATTTTATTATTATATAGCCATGAACTCATGATGACACGGGTTTTGTTTTGGCCAACATGTGTCTCAATTTAAATAAACTTGAATGTGTATTAAGTAGGATTCTGTGCATTATACAGCCGAATTTGAGAAATAAATTGTATTATTTATATTATATTTTTTTATAGGAATAATATTGATATTGATACTAATAATGATTGATTGATATTGGTATTGTCTAATCCTAATAATATTATTTTAAAAGAATATTTTTTAATATTCAATACCAAACTCATAGTATCAACTTACCGGCAAAGAAATAAAAAAAAAAACTCGTACTATCAACAATTAATCTTGTGAGCTGAGTTATATATTTTGTCAGAAATATTATTTATGCGTAAATGTCTTGTAATTCTCATTTTTAATTACGCCGCCAGGAGGGTATGATTGGATCTTTATGTACACTCCATCTCTTAAAGATTCCTAAACCTCATACAAAGAAATAGTTTAAAATGTAAAAAAGAAAAACTTTTAAACTATTTATTAATTAAGAATTAACTTATTAAATCAAAATAAGTACATTCTGGTGGATAATTTCATTTTTTTTTCGCTAGAGTAATTTCGATGTTGTTTATTGATCAACAGAAAATATTTCAAATACAGCAATTTCATTAAATTTAAATTCAATTGAAAAAAAGGGTAAAAATCAATTAGAGGAACAAACCGGCCAGCCAGCAATTAGTGCGTGAGACGGACGGTGCCCGCGTTTGACCACAACGCGGATAAATGGTTCATATTCCGGCGACAATCTACAACGATACTACAAAATGCCATTAAAATTTACATGTTTTTACTTATAAAAATGAGATGATCCTTTATATATATATATGGACTCTAAACAAATTATTTTTCTGTATGTATAATCTATAAATAATATATGTTATAAATTTTATATTATATAGTTATATTCACATTAATAATAAATAAATCTTTATATTTTTCAAATAATGTCTGTTTTTTACACATTGAAGATTAGTATTCAACTATTAATTGAAATATTTTTGGTATTAATAAAAAAGTAAAAATATATATTTGATCCTTTAACTTTAAAGAATATTTCGTTTTAGTCATTTAATTTTTAAAAGTTTTATTATAATTCTTTAACTTTAAAGATTCAGAAAAAAACTTCCTAAATTTAATACCGTTAAACAATTTAACCGAAAATTTACTTAAATACATCTAATTATTATTATTATAAATCAATTAATATAATAATTATAATTATCATTTTTTAGGCTCAAAATAAATAATTAATACATTAGAAAAATAAAAAAATTTAAAAAATGCTAATTTAAGGCATTAAAAATTATAACGTTAGAATAAATTATTTTTAAAATATTGTGATAAAATGTTTAAAATTATTTTATTAAAATGAATAATTTTTATTTATTTTGTACATGTTGACAAGTTAAAAATTTTAATTTAAGAATGTAATATTTATTTTTTATAATAAAAATATTTTAATATCTTAAAATAAATATTTAAAATTTAAAACTAAAACTTTTAATTTTAAGGTTGTAAGCTTTAACTTCTTTCATTAACGTATTTTTAAAGTAGTAAATATTTAAGTATTAAAATTTTTTTATTACACTTTTTATATTAATTAATACATAATAATATTAATGATATGAATTTTAAATAGATAAATTATTATTTTCTATTAGTTTATTTAATGGTGTTAAGAATTAGGAAATCTTTAATTACACGTTAATAATTAAAAAATTAATATAAAATATAATAAAATTAAAGAATTAAAATAAAATTTACCTCAAAATTAAAGGATAAAAAATATACTTTAACCTAAAAAAAATTAAAAACATTTCACTTGAAATCTTTTTTAAATATTAAGATGTTAATAATTTATTGTTTAACTTATTAAAATCATCATTTAAACAATCCATTTGATATTTCTTTTATTTGGAACTTTTCCATAATAAAATTAATTTTAATTTTAATTCAATTCACTTAACTTTCCTTTAAAGTCAATGGGTTTGATTAATTGATTTTAAAATTATAACGTTAAATTTTAATTATCGAATATTGAGATCCAGTTGACAAAACCTCTCATAATGTAGCTCAAACTCAATACATACCTTGCTTAAAAAATGCTTGGTCCCTTCCCATTTTAGCCAACCTGGTCTCCATTAATTACATTATTATCTTAACTTGATGAATGATGATAACTAATAATATTTTTTAAGCCAAAAAGTGACCTTTTATAATTTATTTTATTAGAATGTTAACGTATTTTTTTATAATTTTTATCTAAGTTTTTAATTAAATATAATAAGTCTATTATGTTTTAAAATTAAATAGACTTTTTTTGTTCTATAGAGTTTGAAAAATAAGATTTGACTTGACGTAAATTTTATATTATATATATATTAAGATTGATATAAATTATATATTGATAGAAAAATTATGATTTGTAAAATCAAATATATAATTCTCAATTATATAATTCATGGAGCGGAACAAGATGAGAAAGCCATTATGGCTACCCTTCATCACCAAATGATTTATTGTCTGTAAGATCATGCGGTGAACTTAGAATTTCCAAATTCTACTTCTGATGCACTCTACATGGTTTCCAATCAATCGGATACCTCTGTGATCCAAATCCCTAGAAGAATTCCAAAGGAAGAATTGGCGCAGATCATGCCCCTGGAATGGATCAATAACTATGAGAAAGAATTTCACTCTTCTTGTAGAGACGTGCATACTATTGATGCCCCTATCCTAGAACGCCTAGAAAATGGAATGGTAAAATCTACTTTCAAGAGGCCAGGACAACCACCAGCGTCCTACTCAGGACAAATTCTAACAATCAAACCAACCTATAAGCATAAGGAAAAAGTTCTCATCTATTCTGTAAATGCAACAGCTAAACCATGTTTTGTTTCAAAGATACATGGTCATTTTGTATGGGATTTAGCTCCGGAAGAATGTGACTCAGACTGTGGTTGTTATGATTGGGATCATTGGCAAGGACCTGAACAAAACCTCTACCAAGCTTCTCAATATAAACCTACTCCATACCTTAAACAGAAACCATCCTGCAAATCTTTCAAAGCTAGCCAAGATCATGATTTTGATCATGGTCCAAAACAAACCATTCGCAGAAAGAAAGAATGGGTTGAGATACCCAAAGAAGAATCCCAGCCAACTACCTTCCACCAAATGCTTCAAAAGTTGGGTCATTCGGACTTAGCTTCATCAATCTTCTCAAAGGAAGATTTCACCTTCTCGGCTTATTTACCAGAACCTGTTATACCAATAATTCCATCAAAACCTACCCAAGATGTTCCTTGCATAGCAATGATTCGTCCTACCTATGAAGAGGATTTTCCTCCTCTAGAAAGAAGGACTAATGAATCATCCAGATACACTTCCTGACCATTTGTTCAGTAAAGCCAAATGACTCCTCAAGGTGCAAGGACTACAACCCAATCTGAAGAAGTTCTAAATTGGCATACTAAGAATTTAGTTAGCCAAAACAAAGTCCTCAACAGGATAAATACTCGATTAGAACAGCTTCATGATAAGACGGATGTGTTCTCTAACAAACTGAATATTCTAGACCAAACGGTCAAGGATCTTTATGAGAACTACTCTCACAGAGCTCAGAAGCTTGATCAAGAGCTCAGGGGATATATTGATGCTAGGTACACAGGACCATTGTTCTTCCAGAAAGAACAGGAATTGAAGCATGTAAAAGAAGAACTGAAAAGGATTGAGGCAGATTTTGTCAAACAATCAGCTATACATTATCAAAAACCATTATTCCATACCCCGTTATATACACCACCCTTTGTGTCTTCCACACCATATTTTTCAATCACATCCACAGCTAAAGAGACTTTCAAAATGAATTATCCAATCTTCTAGCAGCTTAGAAAAGAAAGAAAACAATAAACCCAAAAACACCAACCAGTTCCTCCAGTTCCTCAAACATTTGTTCAAACCCAAGTGTCTCTTCCTTCAACCTCATATACCCCAGAATACATACCTCCACAAAAACCCTTGAAGATTCATACCCCATCATCATCACCAGAAAGACAGCCACCACCTAAAGACTTTTCAAAAAATAAGACCATTGCCACCATCAAACCTATGTCAGAACCATCCACTGATTTTGAAGGAGATTTATCTTTCTCAGAATCAGATTCTGTTACAACCACCAATTCCTCTTTGTCCCCATCATCAGAAAAACCACATCCCATATTCATGGTTGATATAAATCCTCCTCTATTTGAAGAAACACCAGTCTCAGCTGTTGAAGAACCTGAACCTATAGTTCATGAAACAACTGAATCAGTTCATAGTGGGCAAGAAGGATTTCACAAACCTTCAAATGGTCCATATTTTACATTCGATGATCTTCCTCATCATCGTTGGAGAGAAAAGCTTCATCAATTTGGTGCATGGCTAGATGTACAGAAGAATGACCCTGGAGCCAACAGACAAGAAGTGTTGACCAACTTCTTATCCAGATTAATTGGAAACCTAAGAGAATGGTTTACTAGTCTCAGTGAGTATCAAAGACTCCAGATGGCTCAACATGACATACCTACTTTCTTGGGGATCTTGCACAAAGAATTCATTGGGGATTTCGGAATCATTGACAAAAGAGCTCATCAAGAGTATTTTGAGATGAAATGCTGTTCACTGGAGAGACATGACTTGCAAAAGCATTATAAAAGAATGACAGAAAAGTATTATATGCTAGGAGGAGCTAATGACGTAAATTTGAGGCATGTCTTCTAGCTTCTCTACCAGAAGAATTGTTGCCAAAAATACAAAAATCCATCAATGCTTTACAGAGAGACATGACGCATATATCTCTCGGAGAAATCTATCAAATGGCCCTAGGAGCACTAGACAGGCTCTGCGAACAACAGAAATTTGTTAAGAACGTGCTGAAGGAGAAAACTCATCTTTACAAAGTCTGCAGAAGGCCAGATTTAAAAATCAAATGCAAGGATAAAGAAGTTTACTCGTGTTCATCAAAGAAGAAATCACACTTCTTTCAGTATCCAAAGAAGAAGAAGAAGTTCTATTCAAAAAGAGGAAGAAAACCTTTTAGGTTTTTCAAAAAGAAAACATCTTCAACCAGCATATTCCCCAATTGTGTGGTATGGACCAGGATACTAGGTAGCAATTTACCAACTAAAGATTTACTGATTGGAATGGACGTGTATCACAAAGCAAAGAAGTTACAAATCCTCCCAAAAGGAGTTCGTTACAAAGCCCAATTTATTCCATGGGAGCCCATTAGCAACTTATTTGAACTTCTACAAGTCCCTTCAGATTATATCCCTTTTAGGGATAAGCTGCTACCTTTATGTCCAGAAAACCATCAGAGTTTTAAACATCCTCACCCACTATGGAAGAATGAAGAATTTTTTATGAAGCTTCCATTCAAAAGAAATGAGGACATCAATCCTATTAAGGCATCTCATCCAGGAATGTCTCTAGAAGACTTAAAGTTAGCCCGAATAGAGTGTGCAGAATTATTGACCCAAGGTTTAATTGAGCCCACAACTTCACAATGGGCTTGTTATGCCTTCTATGTTGAGAAGGATGCAGAAAAGAAGAGGAAGAAGAAAAGGTTCGTAGTAGACTATACTCCATTAAACCACTTCCTCCAAGATGATAAGTTTTCTTTTCCTAGAATCAATACCCAAACAGTACATTTGAGAAAAGCCCAAATATTCTCAAAGTTTGATCTCAAGGCAGGATATTGGCAATTGGGAATACACCCAATGGATAGATACAAAACAGCCTTTTGCATTCCTAATGCTCAATACCAATGGACGGTAATGCCATTTGGGCTTAAGCCGGCTCCATCACTGTTTCAAAAGGATATGATAAAAATCTTTGAGCCCATTATCCATTCGGCTCTTATCTATTTGGATGACATCCTTTTGTTCTCAGAAACAGAAGAGGAACACAAAGCCCTACTGGATCAATTTTACAACATAGTCCAGAAGCATGGGATAATGCTCTCAGCATCAAAGAGTCAAATGGGCCTAGCCCAAATAGAATTTTTGGGCATAACTTTCTCAGCAGGACAATATCAGCCTAGCCCACATATAGCTACAAAGCTATTGGATTTTCCTAATAAGTTGACAAACAAACAAATACAAAGTTTTCTCGGGGTAGTCAATTACATCCGAGACTTCATTCCACACGTCAGCAAATATACAAGCCAGCTATCCAAGATGTTAAAAAAGAATGCACCTCCGTGGACAGATCAGCAAACTACAGCAGTAAAGAAGTTGAAGCAGATTGCTCAAAATCCTCCACCATTAAAAATTCCTGATAAAGGTGAATTAATTTTACAGACTGATGCTAGTGAAAATCACTGGGGAGCAGTAATGATTGAACAAGATGGAGACAAAAGGCACTACTGTGCTCACGCCAGTAGAGAATTCAAACCTGCAGAGAAACATTATCACACCATCTACAAGGAGATTTTGGCAGTGAAACGTGGCATTCAAAAGCTAAGTTTTTATCTCAGCTTTACACCTTTCACAGTGGAAATGGACAACACATCATTTCCAGCCATACTGAATCAGAAAAAGAAAATTCTCCCAGAAAAACAACTGCTCAGGTGGAAAGATTGGTTTTCCCGCTATAAATTTTCGGTGAAGCATATTCAAGGAAAACATAACCTTCTAGCTGATTTACTCTCGAGACCTCCTCCAAAGAATCAGCAAATCCACCATCTTAGGCAAAACCCTTTGTTCATATTGACAATCTCAGAAATGCCTAAAAAGCATCATCCTCCTTCAACTCATTTGAGTTATGATCTGATATTTTCCTCATCTCACCATCCTACTACCATAGCCCAAATAAACAGTCTAGCCAGAAAGACTTTGTTTTTCTATTTCCATCTCTTCCTGAATGATACTGGCATTACCCCTAAGCCAGAGTACTTTGATCCCCAGTTGCCTTATTTAGTCATCCCATTCGTCAAAGGTCCAATAACTCCAGAGTTTATGTGGTACATATGGTCAATGTCAACCTTGTTTGCCTGTGCCCTTGCTTTCCCTCCTAAACAAACTTACCATTACCTTACGGACAAGAAAAATGAGAGGTCTAACTTATCCATTTTCTTATCCTGGTTTACCCCACTTGCAGTGTGGAGAAGAAAACTGTACAATATCATCAATGAAAATAACCTCTGGAATATTCCCTCTTCCAAAACTAAGGCCTATTCCTTTTTCATTGTTCATAAAGCCTACCAAACAGACCACCAAAGCCTTGTCTACTCCCCTGTCCAGTCTCACCTTTGGGGCACTGCCCTACACTGGTCTTTACGCCAGAAATATATTATTAATGAATTACGTGATTTTCTGTTAGATTTAAATAATTTTGCAGGTGACAAAGAAGATCAAGTTTGTACTTCTCTCGGACCATTTCCTGGAGAATTCTATGATCCAGATGAAGTAATGACAGTAGGACAAGCCATTTCCTTTGAATGGCCACATCTCAGTCTTACACCAGCAGAAGACCCAGGAGAAGCCTTTACCAACAGAGACCCATATACTCCTCAGGATCCATCAGCCTTTATGGATTCCCAGGATCCATATGAGATAGATCCACATTTCCTTCAACAGTTTTTTGGAACAACTCCAGAATAAACGCAATATCTACAGCCTCCAAAGAAAACCATTGAAGAAGAACTAGAGATAATCAAAGCACAGCAGGAAATGCTGATGAGAGGAAGAAGACAAGAAGATACTGACCCTGAAGATGACAGTGACTACGAAATGATGAATACGTCACCAAGTCACGAACCAATATCTAAAAGAGATTAGATGTCATGCTAGACTCCTTTGTCGCTTTGTACAGCTGTTATGGTTTGTTTGTTGTGCCGATAGTCACAGGTTAAATATGCGTAGTGACTCAGCTACTTTACTTTATCAAAAGTGTGTAAAAGTTTGTTGGCCACTTTGTCGGCCATAATTGTACTAAAAATCAGTAAGTAATGAGTCATGGGTCCATGAGTGTACTTAAAGTAAGTTAGTGAGTGATGAGTCAGTAATTAATCATGTAAAAGTTATTTTGGCAGTTTGTAGTCCCTCACTCTATATAAGGGACGCAGCTTGTAATCTTGGGATAAGCTGAAGCTCATTCAGAAACTCCCTTTGTAATATACAATGCTTGAGTTCTAAATTCTCTTATCTCTCTCTAGAATTCCAGAATAGCTATATCTCTAACCTGTCTATCCTAGTTCTCGAGTATGCTCTACTCTCGCCTCTGATGAGGATCTTGAGTATCAGAAAGGAACAGAACCAGATCCATGCTCCAGTAACTTCCTTGTAATGTTATTCTAGGGTTCATACATGATGATTATTTTAGGACAGAGATTGATAATCCTAAGGTGATCCGTCCAGAGTGCCCAGGAGAGGCTGTTTATTGGATAAAGTTGGATTATCATTCTTCTACTAAGAAAAAGTCATCATCTATTACCCCTAGTGTTCCCATTACTGGAAAGGGACCCGAATTGTGGTATCAGAGACTAAACAGGCCAGACAGGAAGGAAGATATAGTTATAAAGGAATGATAGAGAGAGAGCCCTAGAATATCATGACTGAGTTATCAGAATCCACTTCTACTTCCTCTACTCCAGTTAGACTTTTTTCAGCCTTCTCCTTAGATAAACTCCCCTCTTCAGTAAAAAGAATCATCTCCAACAAGATTGATAATCTTGTTGAAATCACCCATATCCCAGAAGAAGTCCGTATTGATAATACTGAGTTACCTTTACTCAGTCCATATGCAATCTTTTCCCAAGATAGAACTTATGCTAGATCTCTTCGCCAGAGGATAGCAAGGATCATTCAAACTCCCAGGCCACAGGTGAAAGAATATGTCCAGAGTTCCAAACTGGAACAGTGTGGACTCAAAGCCACAACGGCAGAGCAGTATGTTACGTTGGAAATTCCTCAACTTCTGATCAACACTTGGAGACAGCAGGGATATACTCACATCCATATTGGTGCCATTAGATTGGTACTAACTCTCGATGGATGGAAAGGCATCCCAACGACTGCCAGAGTTGCCATTCTTGACTCCACTTATAAATCATATTCAAACGCTATGATTGGTGCACTCTTGACCACTTGTAGCTATGGAAGTGTGGTCATGACAATTGCTCCTGATTTCAATATCAAACTTGACGATGCCACCTTACCGTACCAATTGAAGGTACAAATTCAAATTCATGGAGCGGAACAAGATGAGAAAGCCATTATGGCTACCCTTCATCACCAAATGATTTATCGTCTGCAAGATCATGCGGTAAATTTAGAATTATAGTTTAATTATAAAAGTGAATAACAAAGATATTAAAAATTCATTGGTTTATTATTTTATTCTGAAAACTAAAATATTATCTTGTTAATTCTTGAACTTTCATGATTGCTTCTTATTTTTTAAATGTTAATATAATATCATCTTAAATTTCATTTTAATCCGTTAATTTCAATAATTGGCCAAAAAATTTAATTTTAATAAGTTTTAATTTAATTACTTAATTAATAATTTTTATATATTTTAAATTTAATTTATTAATTTTGTTGTTAAATTTTATTTCTATAAATTTAAAATTCTCAACAATAATACATTGGATTTAAAAGTGAAAGTAACATAACAAATAAAATAAAAATATATAATACATACAAAATATTTAAAATTTACTTATTTTTGCTCTACTTAATTTGTATTTTTTAGTGAATGCATGGTTGATCTTTTGTAAAAAAGAACAATGATTTTTAACCATAATTTTTTAAGAAGATGTATTTGATCAAATTTAAGTTATCTTTTTAAAAATAAAAAATAAGTTAAACTATAATTTAAAAAAAAAGAGAAATAATTACTTTTTTTTTTCTAAACCTATGATTTTGGAGAAGAAGTTAGATACTAACTTTATATTATATATTTAAAAATATTTTTAACTCTTATCGTTTAAATAAAATTTTTATTAAACTATGATTTTATAAAAAAAATATTTAAATATAAAAATTTATAATAAATTTATTTTTACTAAATTTTATTTATTCTATCTTAATTTTATAAACTTAATACAAACCCAAGCTAAACGCGCCCTTATTCTCTCCCTTACACACAGATTGACCTGCCAAAGATACATATCTATTTCAATGATCTAACACCATTTGGTCGGTTATTTTGCAATAGAGTCAAAATTTTTCTAACAAAAAGTAAAAAAGCGAAAAAACCGGAAGAAGAAATATCAGTGTCTGTTGGGTCCTTTGGGGTTGGCCTGTACGGCGTTGCCTATTTCTCTGTCTTCTCTTCTGTCTTCTACTTCCTTTTGCCCTCTCCGCACTGAACCCTAAACTCTGAAATTCGAAGTAATCCTCCTTCTTCTTCTTCTTCATCATCTGCATATCACTTTATCTGCTTATACCTAGTAGTAGTTACGCGGATGCAGGGAGCTCCCTGATTTTGGTGTTTTATTTAGTGCTCACAGATTCATCTCGTATAGTGCTCACAGATTCATCTCGTATCGTGCTCATCGAATACTTCTCCTTCACTGAAAGGTAAGGTTTTTGGATTCGTGCCATTATCCTTGTGCGTGCTCAAATTTCAGTTTTGCTTTCCTAGTTGGGGTGTTTATCAGAGAAACTAATATCGCTGACACTGGGTTTTGGTTGACTCTGTCAAATGATGGAAATAGGGTTCGGGGCTGGCAAGATGACCTTCATATCTGGACCTATCAACTTGAAAATCGTTTTGTTTCAATGAACTAGAATGAAATCGGGAACTTTTTCAAGTCGCTCTCTCATTCTAAATCTACATGAACAAAAAAGTACTTTTAATGCAAGCCTTGCTTTTACTTGCGAGTTGTGGCTTATAAAGTGCCGTCATTTTTTCATGTAGCTATTAATTGGCCATATAGAAGAGCATTAATTGAAACTTGGCATAATATTTTGTTGCTAAGAAATTGTATGTTTCTTCAATGTCTAATGTAGGCAGGGAAGTTTCCTAAGATGGAGTTTGATGTGTAAGGATGAGATAGTGACTCTTAGTTGGGTGTCATGTGATTGCATTCTATATTCATCATGTGTTACTACTCACCCCTTTCCCACTTAACAAAAGAAGAGATTCTATAATAAAAACATTTTCCCCCTTCCTCTCTGGTCTTCTTGTGTAATAATTGAGAGACCAGTGAACATAATTTGTGAAGTAACCAAGCATGAAATTGTTATGCTTGTCATGCGTTATGTTTACAAAGTGAGTGCTCTAGGTGCATACTGGAGTTTAATTTAGTGATTATAGATTGCTTCATTAGTGGCATATAGAGGCACAATGCTTGAGATCTTTGATTGAGGGGTGCTGCTGCTGTAATATCTGTTCTCAACATATCTCAAACTTGTATGTAGCATAATGTTTGTTAATAACATTTGATGTGGAGATTTAATAAGCATTTGTGCATATATGGTTTGGCTACCAACATACATAGGGGTATACCTTTCTTTTATTCCGAAATTGGTTGTCCAAGAATTGATCTCATGTGAGATCTTTATGATTGTTAAGAAATTCTTGAAGTCAGTTAATTATATCTTATTGTCTGCTAAATCAAGAGGAGGAAAAATATAAGGATACTTTGCTTGCATTCTTTTATTGTGGATGTTCTTTTCTCATTCTTTAAATTAATGGGCAGGGAAGCAGCTGCACTTTGCCCATTGCATTGTGACTTAATATACACAATCTGAACAGCTATAGTCCTCTGTTAACATCATGGCTGGAGTGCTGTCTAGTGATGCCTCTCATGGAACATATCAAGGTGGTTCTCAAAGACACACTCCAGAGAAGCCAGAGGATGGTTTTCGTTGGTACTTTTCTAGGAAGGAGATTGAAGATAATTCGCCATCTAAGAAAGATGGCATAGATTTGAAGAAAGAAACTTACTTGCGCAAATCATATTGTACATTTCTGCAAGATTTAGGCATGAGACTTAAAGTGTGAGTTCTCTGTTATTCGACCACCTTCTTTCTCTTTCTCTCTGTTTTTCTCTTTTGGTAATGTTAAAGCTCTATTTCAACTGCTATGGGTGCTTGTTGTGCCAATCTAAGATTTATAATACCTTTTAATTTCCTTGGCAAACTGATAAGGATTCTTTGTTTGGTGGCATGATTTATTTAAATTATACAAAAGGCAATGGTGTGCTAGTGGTGATATGTTTTCTAACCATTTGAGCATTCAAACATGTTTGTATGCTTTGTACCTGAAAATTTAGGAAAAATTATTATATTTAGTGCTAATCGTATTGAATGTACTGTTAAATGGCATTGGAGATGCATGACTTAATTTATCATAATGTTGATTATGGTTTTATTGTGACACAGACCTCAGGTAACCATTGCCACAGCAATTATTTTTTGTCATCGGTTCTTCCTTCGTCAATCCCATGCAAAGAATGATCGGAGGGTGAGTCTGTTTTCTGTTTTCATTGGTAGCATAGCATATTGCCATATTGTCATTGTTGAATAGTAGTTCTTTCTTCTTGTAGTAAATATTTTATTGAATGTTGCAATATCATAGGTTCACCCCTGATCAGAATTGTGAATGTTTGTATTTTGAGCCTGCTATGTTTGGGGCTCCAGTTCATTATAACCAATCCACTCTTTATGGCACGCTTGAAAAATGCAATATTTTGGGGAGTCTGTATCTATTTATAGGTGAAATGGTAGTTCTGTAATTTTCTAAATCAAACCAATTGTTGGCCAGATACTTGAAGAATTTGTTACGACAATGGAAAGAAACATGCAGAATTATCTCTCTATTTTTGTGCTATTCTCCTCTGATCAATCTTATGTCTTATCACCTGATTAATGAGTACATATAATTATTTCTCTTGGAATGCATGGATTGGTTATGATGGTCTTGTTTTGGTCAGAAATTCTTCATACGGTCAATGGGATATAAAGGTAGCACTTTATTGGCTCTTTACTTGAGAAGCTAAAACAGACACTTGGAAGAAAATATAGCAGTACCAGGAGGAAAAATAGTAGTAAGCAGTGGGATAATTATAGAGAAGGTGAAGAAGAGAAGAAAGTTAATCAAATGACAAATTTGAGGAGCCCAGATAATGAAGAATGGGAAAAGAATATTTGGGCTATTATTGGTAAATACTTGTAAGTTACTGATTAAGCCATCAATTAGCATAAACATAGGAATTATAAAAGTCTCGGGAATTCCCTTTTATTTTATTTTAATTACTTTAAAATGATTTTATGTTTTAATTATCCTTTTATATTATTTTATCTTATCTCATCTTATGATGATTTAGGAGTTATATTGTGAGCACTATATAAAGTCCTCAATGAGTGCAGTACGCTAGCTTAGTGTTATTGAATAAACATTCAGATTCTCTTGTCTTTCTAGCCTCCTCTCTCTGCTTCTTCGTCTTTCCTGTATCTCCCTCCGTTTCAGATTCTCCTCACCCCCTCTATTATTTTTCTACTTGTTCTACATCATCAGACCTCCCTTGCAACTCAATTCCTCCTTACCAGCTACTGGCCTCTCAGCTGGTCTTATATGCCTTCATCTTCTCTTTTCCTCTAAATGTTATGGAAGTCTCTCAATGTTAGCTGTTCATTCTATTCTGCCTCAACGCCCCTTCTGCATCATCGATATCCATGGCCTGATCTAAATTAACACCATCCTGAGAGCCCTAATTGAGGTTCTAGCAATATCCACCCCCTCCCATTCTAAAGGGAACAAAATATTGAGAGTTGCCTTGCCCTCAAGGTGAAAATTGGGATTGGATGCAATATAATGCTTTCCAAGTGCTTTTGAAGAGGGGAAGTGGGAATATCCTTCCACTGAAGTAGCTACTAAAATTTCAACTGGATCATTAGGTTAAGTTATGTTCCCTGACTGAGTCAAGTAGTAGTAAGAGTTCGAACTCATCTGATAAGCAAAATGGAACAGGTTGGCGTTGGGTTGATTGACAATGTTTTTCTATTTGTATATATGAAAGACAATGAATTTTGTTGGGAGGAAATACCAATTGATAGGTTACTTTTCCAAGCTGCTCTAGTATTAGGTAAGGACCTTAAACCAGGGCTAAGCTGTACACTTCGCTGTTTAGCTAAACAATGTTTTTGAAGTTAAAGCTTCTAATGGACCCAATTATCCACCGAAAAGTGAGCCTCCCTCCTCTCAGAATCAGCAAACAACTTCATTCTGTTTTGGGCTTTCACTGAATTCTCTTTTAAGTTCATCTAGAACAGAATTGGATTCCCTAAACTACTGGTTAACTTCTACCAGATTGTTAATGGTGACAGTCACAGCTTTACAGGGCATTTAAAGGAAGTCATTCCTGTCGTGCTGTGGAAAGAGGCTTTAAACCAATATTCTGTCCACGGAAGTAACTTAGTCCATTGATTAGGATGTGCATCTGCTAAATACCATGAAATAGGTTTCTAGGTTTTGGTTAACCACTCTGGTTTGACAATCTGTTTGAGTATTATAGGATGAATTTAATGTGCATTGGACCAACAGATGTGAAGAGCTCTGTCTAAAAATTACTGCTGAAAAGCTTGTCACGACCTCAAACAATGTGATTGGGAATCCCATGCAACCTTTACATTTTTCTAGCAAACACAGCTGCCACATCCTTGGCTTTGAAGGGTTGTTTGAGGGCGAGAATGTTAGTCATTTAGTCCTACAGTACACAGTATCCAGTCTTGGTGATTTAGGTGAGCCTGGCTCCATATCCATAAAAATATATTCCCATACATGGATGGGATAGGAAAGGGCTGTAATAAACCTGCTGGATTCATCACTCTTTACTTACGATGTCACATATCCCATTGAGCTGCAAATTATTTGACATCAGTGTTGAGGCCTCCCCAAAACATCAGACTCGCGTCTAGTTCATAAGTATGGAAAACCCCAAATGTGACCACCGTGAGAGGAAGCCTGAAATTCATGTAAACATTTTGAGGTTAGAGTGTAACATTATGCAGATTGCTTAGTAATAAGGGACTATAAAGTTTCACCCTGTTAAACCAGCTAAATGATGCTTATGAGGTTTCCTTGTTCCCTACTTTCATATATCTTGGGTGATTGTTTGCTTAGTACTTCTATTGGGTGATTTTCCATATGATGATCATAGTTAACATGAATTGTACTATTAGGATTGTTTTATGCTGGCCATCAATCTGTTTCTTATTATGTCACTTTGAGCTTTGGACGTGTTTTTTAGAATCATTCTGTACTCGTTTGTGCTCATTCTTACATCCTGCTAGTTTGATATGTTAGTTTTTATGTCCATAGTCATTGATCATCTTTTTTTTCGAGTTCACAAATATGATTTGAGATACTTTGCATGGTACATAATGTAGAATATTACATTGGACAAATGATAGTTGTCACTAATTAGTTGCTTAAACATGTTTTGCTTGTTGCAGACCATTGCAACAGTATGCATGTTTCTTGCTGGGAAGGTTGAGGAAACTCCTCGCCCTCTAAAGGATGTTATTCTTGTTTCATATGAAATTATACATAAGAAGGATCCTGCAGCAGTTCAGAGAATCAAGCAGAAGGTATATTATGTCTCATACTCCCTTGATTTCATATGAAGAAATCTCTGCCACTACCATCATTGAACTGCCTGCTGAGTTATTTGGTTTTTTATTCATGTGGTTCAGTTCTTTTTATTTGATGACTTCTAGGCTCTTATCTTCTAGCTAAACTTTTTGGGTGGTTAAAAACTTCATTTTTACTTTCTATCATAGAACAGATTAGTTCCTGCTGTGAGAAGGGAGCTGAATGCAACAGTATTGATATTTAATTTATATCTGAAGTTAGTTTGCTGGACTGAATTAAATCTTTGCCTTAATATTTGTCTTTTTAGCATTCTCATAATTTCATTCTCATAATCTTTTCTCATGTCGTTACTCTTTCTTGCAACTATGGCACAGGAGGTGTATGAACAGCAGAAGGAATTAATCTTACTGGGAGAGAGGGTTGTTCTTGCGACCCTTGGTTTTGATCTTAATGTGCACCATCCTTATAAACCACTTGTTGAAGCAATAAAGAAATTCAAAGTTGCTCAAAATGCCCTTGCTCAAGTTGCGTGGAATTTTGTTAATGATGGGTATGGAGATAACACCATTTTTGTTATGTCCAATTGTTTTTCACTGTCCTTTCCTGAAATTAGGATGTGTTGTGCAGACTTCGGACATCTCTTTGTTTGCAATTTATGCCTCATCACATAGCAGCTGGAGCCATATTCCTTGCTGCCAAGTTCCTTAAGGTGAAGCTTCCATCAGATGGTGAGAAGGTTTGGTGGCAAGAGTTTGATGTCACCCCACGCCAATTGGAGGGTTGGTATCCTCTTTATTTTTGCGTTTTTCTCCCAGCATTAGGGATATAAAAAATGAAAAACGAAACTCCTATATCTTCATTTCTCATTCCCTGTACCTCTTCCACTGTTCTCCCACTTCTCTTTCTTTTTCGATTTGTGTTAATTGGTGTTTTGAGTAAGAATTAATTGTTTAGTTAATTGAGATTCTTGTACTTGCAAAGAGACACAAACATTGCAAGATCAGTTTAAACAGGTGCAATCAATCTAACAGTGAATATCATTTGATCATTTATTTTCTTATTATCATGAAATGCCCTATTGTGTACTTTCGCAATTCACTTTCTGCAGAAGTTAGTAATCAAATGTTGGAGCTTTATGAACAAAACCGACTGCCGCCATCCAATGACGCTGAAGGAGCTGCAGGCAGTGGGGCTACTAACCGGGCCTCAGCAAAAGGTCCAACTGGCAATGATGAGACTGCAACAACTAACAGTAATTCCCAGACTGGTCCCACAAGTTCAAAAGTTGAAACCTCAAAGTCTGCAGCTTCTAAGGCACTGCCTGAATCATCTGCTACTAATCATGCTGGGCGCCCTGTATCGAACCATAATAGAAGTAGTGATTATGGAAGCACAGAAATGAAACACAGGGCAGAAGATGAAGCTAAGCACAATCAACATCCAGAGTGGGAACCTCCTGTCTATAAGGAAAACTCACATGAACCTGCTGATGGGGTCAAATCCCGATCAGTTTATGGTGAAGAGCTAGAAAGCAATGCTGGGAGAAGTGAAATGAAGGAATCTAGCGAATTTAAAGATAAGCATACAAGCAGAAACCTAGATCACAGAGATGGTACATCTGGCCGGCCACCTCAGGAGGCCATAAAGAAAATTGATAGAGACAAGGTAAAAGCTGCACTAGAGAAACGGAGGAAGGCATCTAGTCAGATAACTAAAAAAACAGAATTTATGGATGATGATGATCTCATTGAAAGAGAGCTGGAAGATGGCATTGAACTGGCTTCCCAGAATGAGAGGAACAAGCAGGATAGGAGGCAAAGCTGGTCTAAATCTTCAGATAGATCAGATCATGAGAATATGCAGCATGGAAGGCATCAAGATAATGAAGATGAGCATCATCATGGTGTAAAGGGTCTGCCATCATACCAATCTGATCTAAGTAATGTGGAAGAAGGGGAGTTATCGGCACTTGATGACATTGGCCCAGGACATCAGTCACCCAAGTCAAACAACCGCAAGAGAAAAGCAGGGAGCTCACCTGATAGAGTAGGGGAGGGGAAACAATGGCATAATTATGGCCATGGGCCTCATCACCATAATCGTTTTGATTATATGGATGAACGTAACAAAGTCAGCCGATTGGGTCATACTGAGAGGGACAGCAAAAGGCATGTCCAGGAGAACCATGTTTGATGCTGTGGTTAGAGTTGCTGGGTATGTCTCACTAGTAATTGTTCTGAAATATGTCTGGATATATATTTATACCTTAGCAAAGATCTTGGAATGCTCAATTCTGCGCTGATGCAGCTGCACCAAGTTGATGTTTGCTCCCCGGGCCTAAGAAATCTCTAGATTGAAGGTAATTCTAGAAGTCCTTCAACTTGGTTGGTTGCACCAACAGTTGCCTTGTATTAGTTTGTGCACCCCTCAATTTATGGGCTTATAGGACAAACTGTATTATATGAAGTGAGGTATATCTGGATTGAAGATGGACGTGTAATGGAACGTCCATTTCTCCCATAACATTTTCGATGTTTTGATTGCCCCTCTGAAATTATAGGCATCGTGATATAAACTAGATATTGAAGAGATTAGAAGATGGAAGGGGTTTTCCTGGCACTGTAGTAATTCCAATATCATGAATGAATAATGCTTATGATCTAAACAATTATCCATTGTGTGGTTAGGTTGCAGAGAGTGAATTATCCAGTGATTCTAAACTCGTTATTTATTCCGAACTGGGGACATGGTGGAACCTCCTTGATTTAACAGCTTTCCAATCTCTCTCTATGTATTTTGCTTACTGTAATTGTAGGATTCTGGAATTGATATAACATGTTCAAGAATATCATCGACTACAGTAAGTTGTTATCCCGGCACTTGAATTTGCTTTCAAATTCATCTGTAATGGCTATAATAGGGGTCACAGAAACACCTAGAATTTAAACTGCCGTTTGCTCTACTGATACAAAACTGATTTTTTTTTTCTGTATTGTATGGTGGTTGAATAAATAGCGCTGATTATGATTATGAGTTATGAATAGTGTAAATTGCTTTAGATTTTAAGTTTTATATTGATATATCAATTATCTAGTCCTATCCAATTTTTCCAAGTTCTTTTATTTGAGTCTCAATTTGTTGAGAATTATAACAAAGCAAAACTGTGGCTGAAAAATTTATGGCTCAAGTTTCTCTTCTCCTGAAACAAGTCCCAAAGGATGAAGGGATCCTAAAGTGCACATTTTGGATTCTTATTCTATTCCTTTCTCCACTGTCTTTGATCTCCCAAAAAAAAAAAGGAAAATAAATGTATTAAAACTGTACAGAAGAATTTGAATTGAGGTGTCTCATTAAAGCTCTGTATGATGCAAAGCCTATTGAACACTTGCCAAGTATAGCAATTGCTACGTATACCAGTACTATTAATAAAGCTTTTGTTCCTTATCAAGTAGGGTATCAGTCAAAAGAATGAGAACAATAAAAGTAGTGTGAGTGATATTAGCGTTAAGGCAAAGGTCTCATGCCTGACTTGAATTGCATGGAAAAAAATTGATCCTACAGATAAAAAGTAGTATAAGTGCATGACAAATCTTTTGAGAAAAGAGAGTGTACTATGGAACAGAACAATCTTTTTCTGTTGGAAAACATGAAAATGTGGTGTGATGATCTTATGCCTCCAAAATCAGCTTCAGATTCACTTCCCTGCAACATCCACCATTGACACCAACATGAGCTTGTTGGCCCCAAAACATCAAAAAGCAGATGTGAAATGAAACACACACATGTGTGCCTCAACCAATGGAACAAGTCATTTTCAAGGATTTGCATTATACTTCAGTTTTTCTTCTAAAATTTTTCTTTTGGGCATTATATGTATAAACTCTTTTGTTAAAAGAAATTTATGAGACAGTGAAGAGAAAAAGTTGCTTGGTTTCAAAGCCAATTAGAAGATTATGCGTTTGTGATTGATTTAGCTCTGAAAACAAGCCTTGAGGCTCCATATTCATCCATTAGGGCATAAGATGGCCTTTCATGAAATTTAGGGCATCCAAAACCAGAATCTGTTACTTCTGATGATTCGGTCAAAAAAGATCAAAAAAATTATTAGATCTGATCATATCATGCACTTTTGTTCGCAAATAAGTACTCCTTAATTTAACTAAAGAATTTGGCATTGTACCCACCTTCAAATTAGTTGTCGTTTCTTTATTGATTTAGATTATATTTTTGAAAAGCAGTTGTCTAGTTCAGATGTTGCAAGGCCAAACATTGAAATTGAATAAATTACGCCAAAAATTTTGAACTTTTTTATTAAAATTAAACATGATTCTCCTGTTTTCAAAATTAATAATTTTTCTTAGCTTTGCTTAAAATATACAAATCTCTTATATGTTTTCAGAATTTATCATATTATTTGTGAGTCATGAATAATATAGCTTATTTTTAAATTTTGGTACAACACGCGAGTCCCGTGCTTGTTTTCAAAATTGTTGTGAAAATCAGTGTTTAGAGCTGATAACATGAAATAGAAATATGGTGTGAGGAGAGGTTGATAGGAAAATGAAGAGAAGATTAATGTGTTGGGGGGAGGGGTGAGGTGAGCGATGGGGATAGAAAGAGAAGAGAGGTACCTGATACTCCGTACTGAGAGGAGATAAGTGTGGAACTGTATCAGTGATTCTTTTACTTTATGTGGCAAATAGGCCTCGAAAAAGATGAACTTTGATGGAGAAGCTACGTAATGAGATGACACTAACTGAGGTAGGAAGCCAGGAATCTTTTTTCAGATAACAAACCATACATCGTGCAACTGAATTTGAACCTTATTCCCCTCCTTACTTAATAATATCATCATATCTCGATAGTAACTATATATGTTCGACATAACCAGATATTTATTCCTTTTGATTCTTCTGCACACCATTCTATCAACAAAATGCATATCAAGGGGGTGTGAATAAGTCCATCCAAGCCAGGGTTTAACAAAATGAAGGTGCTTAAGGGGGTGCGAATTGAATAAGTCAAGTTTTCCATAGGATGTACAGAATTGTGTAATGTAACTCTTGTTGATGATAGTAGAGTCAATAGTTACAATCATCTTGTTGATGATAATAGAGACCTTTTAGAATAGAATACCCGACATCTCAGCAGTTACTCAATGGGTCTTTGTGCTGGGTAGTCAGTCATACAAAGCCTTCTCGAACAATTGACAGATCCATCCACATCTAGATGAACCCAGTTGATCAGAGTACTAATTCTTATTTTTTCGGTGAAAACCAACCAGTATTCAGTCGTCGCCTAGATCAAAGTACTTATTGTCTTTAGGAATTAGGGAACTTTCTCCTATCACTCTTTTTCAATCATTGACAGAGCATTCTTCCGTAGCGCTCTGAATACATAAGGAAATCAACTTACCTAAGTCCCAAGTATTTGAAGAGAAAATGAAGCTGCATGTAGTTTTCTCGATTCACAAGCAAAACTTGAGCGAAAAGTCTCATCCAAGGAATTTTCCTTCTTCTAAAATTGCTCGTTTCATGGTTTGCAATCCAAACAATTGCTCATTCCAATCCTGTACAGAGAGAATAGAACTCATTAAACACAATGATAAATTTTATTTAACACGTAAAGCCTAGCTATCACATTATCTAGTAGTAATACAGATTGTAATGTTGGAGAGAATTAATTTCTATCGAAGCAAGTGAAAGATTTGTTAATAAAAATAAATAAAAATTCTTTGGTGGAGGGGGAGATATATTGTACTTGATTTGTTGACTGAAAATCTAACAAGCCCATGTTGTAGATTCTGAGTCTATAACAAAAGGATACATCTTTTGTAGTACTTGTGGTGGGGTGTGCTCAGCTTTCACACAGTATTTTAGAATATATATATATATATATATATGCACATGAGGCCCTCGTTCATCTACCTTTTTCCTTTTAATCTGCTTATTCAATTCCTTTTTTCCTTGTTGGTTCTGATTTGCCCAATTTTTGAATTGCTTTACTTTATTCTACGTCCAGAATTCTTATTCTCTTTCATTTTAATTGCCAATTTATATACACATATATAATTACATATACACTTAAAGATGTTTTCCTATAAATATTTAAATATACTCTCATGGTACTCAAGAAGCAAGTTCCTTATTTATTAGTCGTTTTTTCTTAAAAAATCTTTGTATGCATTATAATGATTATTTTGAAATGAAAGGAATAATTAATAATTCTTTCTTTTTACGAGAAGTCAGTCTTATCACTAGCCTAGTTCTCTTTCCCTCCCCTCCCCTCTTTTATGATTGACACATTAATTCTTTAAAACTCACAAATAAAATATTTTTTTTAAGTTGCATGAGTTTATAAAACCTATGACTCTTTATCTACATTTTCCCATCCTCATTAACTGAGTTAGTTTGAGTTTCAAATAGCATAGAAATATTAAATTTTTTTTAACATGTACACACTAAATTAAGTAATTTAATTATGAGAAAGAACTTTATATATGCATACCATTCAGTAAAAGAGCTCATTCTTCAAATCATCTTTCGCACTAGCTCAGACTAATGTATAGTAATATATAAATAATCAACTTAAAAAGAGACCTGAAAAATTGCGAACGTCCGTGTATATCCTTATCGGTGAGCTTATGTATGTATGATGTATCGTTGAGCTCCTGTGAGTTACTGTAAAAAGTGCTTTAATTTAGACTAGAAACTAATTATTAAATTTTTATCAGTAAGTTAAAAATGATGCTGATAACTACATAATTTGATGTGAAAAGTTGAAAACGAATATAATATATATATATATATATATCACAACTAAATTTAGTTATCTACCGACCTTGTGTACGCGTTTACAGCTTCACACAATAGTAAAGACAAACGAGACAGCATATAACAAGGGAACACAGTTTTGACCAAAGTTATTTCAACCATTAACTGTCAAATTTGCAATAAAAAAATATATCATGTGAATTTTTTAATTAAAGCCAAGGTAACTATGGCACTGAGCTGAAGTACTGTCCTATTTTATCAAACTTTAATATATTTTTATTTTCTCTAGTTTTTATTTTTTAAAATTTTAATTTGGTCTTTCTAATTTAAAATCAAATAATATAGTAATTATTTCTTAAAAATGAGTTAATTTTGCTTCTTTATCTTATAATTCATTAAATTGTTGACTGGACAATGATTTAAATATTAATTAATAATATGATGTAAATAATTATATACGTTTAAACTAATGTAAATTACGAGATTAAATAAAGTGAAATTAAGTCATTATAAAAAAATAACATTGTTTGGTTTCAAATTTGAGAAATCAAATGAATTTTTTTAAATGAAATTAGAATAAAAAAAAGCACACTTTTACTTATTTTCTTAAAAAAGTAAGCACTTATTAAAAATGTACCTAAATTCTGTCATTCTCTCTATCTCTATTTTCTCTATTTTTTTATTTTAATTTGTTCTTTCTAATTTAAAGCCAAATAATATAGTAATTATTTCTTAAAAATGAGTTAATTTTGCTTCTTTATGATCTTATAATTCATTAAATTGTTGAATGGACTTGGATTTAAATATTAATTAATGATATGAAGTAAATAATTATATATGGTTAAATTCATATAAATTACTAGATTAAATAAAGTGAAATTAAGTCATTATAAAAATATAACATTGTTTAGTTTCAAATTTGAGAAATCAAACGAATTTTTTTAATGAAATCAATTAGAAGAAACAAAAGTACTCTTTTGCTTTTTTTTTTTAAAAAGGTAAACACTTATTAAAAATGTACCTAAATTCTGTTTTTAAGAGAGAATGACAGTTTGTTGGCAAGAGAGAGAGAGAGAGAGAGAGAGAATGACAGTTTAGTCTGCACAAGTAGTCAAGCTACCTAATGAACTGTTTTTGTCATAGCCACTTGCCCAACAAGTTGCCCCAACCACACCCCACCCCACCATCACATTCAGCTATATACCCTTATTTCTATATATTTATATTCAATCTTCACACCACCCTCCAAACCATAACACAAGCATACACACACAAAAATCCAAGTCTCTCCCTCTCTCTCTCTATCTTTCTCTTCAATGGCTTCCATTTCTCACTTCTATTCAAACCAGACGTTCCCTAGTGATTTCACAGACTTCCCCACTACCAACCCAGAAGTGAATGGAATAAATTCCACACTTACGGAAGAAAACACAATGTGGGGTGGCCATCATCAATACGGTTTGGTTCCTTCGCTTGATAACAGTTTTGGAGTTTCTCTTGACCATACTGTGTCCATGGATAGCGACAGTACCATGTGTTCTGCATGGCTGCCGGCTTTCTCAGAGCATCCGGCCAGCATGTCGGAGTTAGCCGTGCCAGAAGTCTCAGACCTCCGAACCGGCTTCTATGGCGCTAACAATGAGGGATTTCAGAGTCTCAGTGGCGGGATATTATACCAACAACCATATATAGGTGGCTTTGAAGACGAATGTTGTGGCTTAGTTGAGGATGTGAAGCCTCTTGGTTGTCCCAAAACTGCAAGAGAAAACTGGGTATGCATGCTTGATTGTTATTATCTTGCATGATTAATTCACTGCATATATGGGTGATTAATTCACTGCATGTTTTTTTTTTGTTTGATTTTCAATTTGTTAAAGATGAAATATTGTTTGTGCTAATTAATTAATTAATCTTTTACAGGGAATTCAAGGGAATCAAGTGGTAGCAGTTGATCAAGAAAACATTAAAGTGGGAAGATATTCGGAAGAAGAAAGGAAGGAAAGAATTCTACGATATTTGAGGAAAAGAAACCAAAGGAACTTCAACAAAACAATCAAGGTCTCTCTTTATCACTTTACTTTTTCCCCCATGGAATATGAAGTACTTGGAATTAGAATTTGTCCAATTTCTTTTGTCCTTTCTGTATGAACGGGGATTTTATCACTCATTGACTTATAATACACAGTATGCTTGTCGGAAAACCCTAGCTGATCGGAGAGTCAGAGTCAGGGGGAGATTTGCTAGAAACAACGAGCTTTGCGACGATGAAATGACAATGAAGAAAAATATCGAGAATGTTCAGCGATACGACTTGTATGGTGGTGCTGATTCTATCCCCTTCCAGGTACATGTATAATTAATTTTCATTATACTGTTAATATGGATTACTCAACTTAATTAATTCCCATAGAATATAAGAATAATATACATATATATATATATATCTCTTTCATTAATTGCTGATATATAACTATTTTTAATGTTTATATAATCTCTTGCAGTTTAAGAATGATGAAGAGGATTGGCTGCAAGAAGCCATGGAAAGTCTGGTGTTTCTATCTCATTCTTCACCGGAAGATATATAATAGATTAATTAGCATAATGGAGTTATGGACATGGCTAGCTAGAAGGGCTTGGAATTATAGCTTAGATCAAGAGCAGAAGCATATTGTATGCTAATTTATTACGTTTTAAGAAGTAATTATTAATTAAGCACGTAGATGTAATTAAGCTTTGATTGCATGGCGCTGTAATTATTTCATAGATAGGCCTCTTTAATTTGTTAATTAAGGAATTTGATGGCTCTTTGTAGTTTGACTTGATGCTTGTGCTAGCTGATTGAATGATATGATGTTCCATTTTGATGGAATTTTTTTGGGGTGTTTGATTGGACAGAAATGTTCTAATAAATTAAACTACTGGCTAGCTTTACATGAGCCACAATCTCCCTGGTTATTGATGTTATTCCGTCAATGTGATGATTATTGAAAGCAACTAATCAGAATTTTTGGTTCACATATAATATTGTAACAGCATATATAAAATTTCAAATGAAATTACCTTTACCATTAAATCTGAAGTTTGTGATTTTCACCTACATGTGATACGTAAATGGTTTTAGTGCAGTTAGTGATTGTTTTCAATTCAATCTAATTTTATTGACAAGATCTTCATCATATGTTCACACCACATCATTTACAATAATAGTCTTGAAACCATATTAAAATAAGCATTAATTAAGTATTAGAGACTAGAAATCTACGAACTACACTGAAGCTCAATTAATCCATCTATATCAAACTCAATATTAATTAAATACTTACTGTTTTGCAAAAAAAAATTATAATTATTAATGATAATGCAGTTTTATCTTCTTAATTAATTATATATAGAGAAAATCATCAGGAGTTGGGGCACGCTATTCCAACACAGAATAGAAGAATCTCCGATATGCTAAGTGCTAACAATCTTTCCTATTTTAAAAGTGAAAGAAAGTTAAAGACAATGAACAAGTTCTCTTTACTTCAAAGAATATATGAGAATTTCAAGTTTTTAATTTTTGAGGGAGTGAAGATAAAAAAGAGGAAGTATTCTTCTTTTGATTATTGAGACCGAATGGTATAGATATAATAAGAAAAAGAATTTATAATTCAGGATATGGCAAGCAATCATTTATATCGTTTCTATTTTTCATATAGATACAATTAATACACTCGGAACACTATACTTTTTTTTTATTATTTTTGAATCCTCTCGAGAATTTGGTAAAAAAAAAAAAAAGAAGGATCCTCTTGAGAGAGTTCGTCCACTTCTTAAAAGAACCTAAAATTATTCTTGGTACTTCATGATAAAGCCCCAAAAAGAAATTAAAGTGTAAACTGGAATTCGGCAATAATGTTCTCCTTTTAAATTAATTCATCAATCTTCTAGCAAAAAAAAGTAAATTAATTCGATCTTCCCTTACTGTTAATGCCATGACCGAGAAAACAATCCTTGACTTTTTGTTTTCATTTCTCTTCATATTGCATATAGCCACAAACATTTGGGACATTTGGTTTACTTCTTCAATTTTATTTGCTTGTTAAAAATAACAAAAACATATATTTTAATTTTCCTTTTTCATACCATGAGAGATTTTAGATCATTAAGCAGAATCTAACAGAAACATAAAGTAAAGTGAAAGTTTAATTTAATTATTTTTTCTTGATTTATCTTTGAACCTAACCTTTCTTTTTTCTTTCCCTCCATTTACTTGTAATGCAAAACAAAGCTGATTATTAAATTTATCAAAGAATTATAATTGTTGATATATTATATAAAATATATAGCAAATTATATTATTCATAAGTTATAACTTATTGATGGAAGCATTGAACAGGACACATTTCTAGTTTAATTCAAAAAACATCAAGCTTGTCATGGTCATGATTAAAGCTGCTATATTATCAACACTTGATATTGTAGTTACACATGGATTCATTCAATATGCATAATATAATGAAATGAAAAAAAAGAAATTTTGTAAACGTGAATTTTTGTATACTTTTAGATGAAAATAATTAAATAAACAATAATACAAGTATAATTTGTTTGTGTATATTGTATTTCAATTTTTATAGAAAAAAGATGCCATCTATATTTTGTGTTTATCAAATTGGTAGTATGTATATCCTTGTATTTGCATGGATGTAATGATCATACAATTATAATATATATATATATATATATTCCAATTTGATAAGCACAATAAATTGGGTGGCGTACATCCTTGAATTTGCATGGATCTAATGAACAGAATCATAATCTGGTGATGACTGTTCCAAAATTGGAACCTCTGGTCACAACTTGCGGAAGTCTGTGTCAATCACTGAAGAAATATAGATGGGCTTCCATATTTTTTTTCTGGGGATAATATATTGCTTTCGTTTAAAGTTCAAACTATCAACCTCTCATTAGTGGTGTCCTTTTCCTTTTCCAACTTGTCGTCTCTCCACTCACCCTCATCATCTTCTACCCAGACTTTTATATATACCCATTCTCATAAATCACCGTCTATCCCTTTTGATTGTAATTGTATATGATATGTCACTGATATCAGAATATATATATATACATATATATTAGCACCAAGTATATCTTGCAGTCGATAGTCAAAGACTAATCCATTCGAGGCATATAGATAACTGAAGTGAGTTTTGTCTCTTTCAACAAAATATTTTCCATATACACAGTCAGGAATCAAATTCAAGACAATATGTTTAAAGAATCCAGCCTTCTACCAATTGTGTTAGGATTTTGTTGGTTTCAATATATATATAGAGAGAGAGAGAGAGAGATGATGTTTACAAAGGAGATTTATGACCTAAGCCCAAGAATAACAATATATTGAACTTATTAAGAACTGCCTAATTTGACGATCATTTGTCCAGGGAGAGTTAATTCACTCATTGCATACGGCTTCTTCCACTAATTAATTTGATTGGAGACTACCTGTCCTCAAATTTTAGAAGTCGATCTCATAATTTGGCTACTTACTTTAAATCTATTGGATTACTTGAACATGTTATCTTAGATTTGATTCTTGACTAATTATGTGTTCGAAAAAAAGTCTTGTTTGAAGAGATAAAACCTATTTCGTTGACTACTACGTCTTAAAGGAATTAGTCTTCAACTATAAGCGAGAGGCTATTCTTAGTGCTCACCAAAATTTGGCTAGTCAAATATAGATTGATGACTAAACCTTAATCAGGATTTTAAAAAGGTAAGGTTAAACCAAGTTTCAACATGATTAAGCTTATTCGTTTATGACAAATTAAGAAAGGTTTAATCAACGACATAATACAACATTATGCAAAATAAGAAGATCCTTAATTATAGTTCCCTCTAGATGCTTGACAAACGCATGGCACAGGTCAACCAGACATGTGACACAGGAAGTTTACTTGAGGTAGCTGCTAGCTTCTTGATGATATATATGTAGTTGACAACATCTCATCTCATCTCATGTATATATGTTTACGAATAACAGAGTCCAGAATCCATTTATATCCCATGAAGGCAAAACAAAATGGGTATCACAAGCAACCATTCTTCCGATCGTAAGAAACCACTAACACACCCACACAGTGATCGCCGAAACATTCTCATGATAGATATGATATATACCCCATCTGGGCTGACCCCATTGTCTCTCAAACCATGCTTTTCCCTCATTCTGACTTTTCCATTATTGATAAATTTGTCTTGTTTTTCATATTCATTCAAGTTGGAGTTTCTCATATATAAATAACGTTAACAACAATATGAAAAAAATTAACTAAAAAGAAACCAAACAATTAATATATAAATGAATTGTGTGATTCCACATGCTAATCGATCAACGCGTCATATATGTTCCAATTTAAGTTGGCCAAAACCATCAAAACTTGATGATCCTTAACAACCATGGTACGTACTTAAACTGAGACTTTCTGAAGATTTAGGGTTCAGAAATATTCTTTTAGTCCATATTGCCCCTTCAAGTCAGTGGAGAGCTATATATATATATATATACTAGTCTAGTGGGATCAAGAGCAGTAGGATTGATCTTGAATATATATTTGAAACTTGATCAAATTGTTGCTGCTTGTGTGTGGGTGTGTCTATCTTTAAGACTAAACCCCAACACAAACTTGATATGGAATTGATTATGCAGAAGCACCGGTCGGTGAGAATGGTCTAATCATGCCTCCGTTTGTGACTTACAGGGCATGGAAGAAGAAAAGAGAGCCACAAACAAGGGGTCCCATTGGTTTTGGAATTGAGAAAATAACTACACACACACATATATGTATAATGGTTGACTAATTTGTCAGTTGTTTTTATGTTTTTTAATTTTCTAAAATTACTCGAACTCAAATATGATGATTATGGAGCACTGTGCTTTATGCTTCCCTACTCATATATACATGGTGGCATACATATCAATGTTGCAATTATACCCATTTCTGTGGAATAGTTGAACAAGATTGAATGCTACTACTGCACCTGACATGATCTAAATGCACACACTGGTCATGCTTAAATTATAGTTTTTTTTTTCTCCTCACAAGAAAACAATGACCATTTTCTTCGAGAGTTTGTTTTTTTAACATGTTTTAATTCGAGGGATAAAATAATTATATCCTCAAAACATCTAGATGCTGTTTTTTTTCCCTTTTTTTGTGTTTTGTTGTTCTTGTTGTTGGGGGGGTAGAAACTTTGGGAATTTATAATTGCCCTTACAATTAGCATTTAGCAGCGTGTCTGCAATTTTATCTGGGGCCTCAATTGGACAACAATTTTAGAACTCAATTTTTAATTTCATTTTTCTCTTTGGGTCTTTTTATTTTTTAATAAACTAGCAATTAATTTTTGTACAAATATAAGAGAATTAAATTTATATTTTCAATTTTAAAAACAAAAAAAATCATAAAACAATATATAATTTAAAAAGAAATCACGTTATTATAAGTTATAACTTTTTTTTGTCAGATATTATAAATTATGATTTATAAATAATGCGAGATAACTTTATATATATATATATATATTTTTTTTTTAGCAACTTCATATATATATATATATATATACACACACATACATATTAAGTTTGTCAAATTTTAAAATGATGAGACTAAAATGGGCTGTTCGGCCCACAAAAGGCAGAATGGGCTCATTTGCGATATAAGCCTTGATAATCCTCATTGATCTTATTGGGCATTTAATTATTCGGTACGGGTTCAGTCCAGGGGCCTCACACCTCAGTCACCCATTTGAGTATCATTGAAAAAAAGTAACAGGAGAACTTAACAACACAAAAAGAAATAAAAAAAAAGTTAGCCTAAAAAAAAAAGAAATAAAAAAAAATAGAAATCAAACCAAATATGTTAAGACTTCTTAACACCACTGTCTAAAAGAGATGCTCCTCGAACAAAGACTTTGGGGGACAAATGTGTCCTATTTGTTATTTTCCACAGAAAATATATTAATAAATAGTATTGTTTTGTCCTCTAACTTCAACATTAATTAATTAATTGCATTGGATTGTCCTATTATATTATCATAATATCTTTCTTTAAGTACCCTTTAAGACTTCGCCGAATGAATTCCAAGCACGTTCATTTGTATAATCAAAAATTTTGATTCTCTGGGATTAGCCACTAATTAAATTAACAACTACCACAATAGCATATCTTTCTTTATATCAATAATTATAATTATAATTAAATTAAAATATGCATATATGATGGGCGGATTTGTGTTTGGATTTGAGCTTTTGGTGCTTTGAGATATGGTTGTGATGTTGTTTTCATGCTTGACTATTAAATTATAGCAAGTGGGCACATGCTTCAGATGGGTAGTTTTAACTAACATAACTATTTTTGAAACTTGTAGGGTTGAATTTTTTTATTATATTATATTACACTATATTATATTTGTAGATAGTAATATAGAATTTTTTAAAAAATAGTTTTGAAACAAGAAAATAATTTTATTTTAGTTCAAAATTAAGAAAATAATCATCCATACTTGCAGTAAGTCCAAGGAAAATAATAATGTTCTCTAGTGAGATCACATGAAATCGTGTGTTTAATTAAGTACTTAGCAATTAAATATATTGGACGTACGGGAAAAGAAGTACGAGAGAATATCATATTTTCTAAGAATATAAATTAATTAAGAAATAGTATTCTATATTAAATAGTATTTACTATTAATAATTATTGATTATTCCATAGAGAACATGATTTTTCTAAGAATATATATAAGATCATCATCACTTAAGAAAGATGTTATCACCATCAAATGAACATTTAAAAGTTCATATTTTCATAAATTCTAGTCTTAAACTAAAATTCGGACACCATATATACTTAATTAGTGGATAATTAATCATTGGCCCTTCCCAAAAACGCGTACTGGTCACAAAAATCGATACTAAACCCATAGATAATTAATCATACAGATATCATTATATAGTCATGCATTCTTCTGAAAGAAAGAATAATTCTCAAACACACACACTTGCACGCCTATGTTGTTCTATGGTAGTTCAATATTATTTGTTGTAAAATGCTTCAAATAATGTGGCATTTTAAAAAGAATAACGATAAGTCATAATTATTAAGCAATTACTCCATTCTTAGTATTTGAGGAAAACTTAATCATGATCATTATGTGAAAGTGGGGCTTCATGTTGGCCTACATGGTATCTATCATGATTCTGTTCTTCCTTGTTTCTTTTACGCTCAATATGATGGAAATATTCCAAATTTCACAAATCGTGTTCTTTAATGTATCATATAGCTGGCTACCACCTTTGATCAATTGTGACCACCAATATTTTTTGTCTTGATTAATTTTCTTATGGTTAGTTTTATCTTCTAAAGAAATTAACACTTTTTATGCTTATATTGTAATCATTGCTTTTTTATGTAAATCTTGTGTAGAAATTGCTAAGGTACAAAAATCAACATAATTAAAAATGGAATAAGAATACACACACACACACACACAACGAATATACTCTTGCGCATGAACTTTGTACGCCAATTAAGTCGATCAAGAGAAAGTGAAAAGAAGGGTAGATATATATACAGTCAACATAATACTAATTATTCCATATATATATATATATAAATTTACTCTTAATTACAAGTTTAGACATTTACATTAAGGTTAATAACTAATCATCACCAGCATCATCTCTAGGTTACAGAGAGAGAGAGAGAGATGAGTCCTTTAAAGCCATAGAAAGAGAAAGAAAGAAGCTAAAAGAAAAAGCAAAAAGATACTCAGTAAGGAGGCAGACAAGAAGGCAAGCCCGTGATAGTAACAATAATCATAAAAAAAAAAAACATAAATTATATGTAAAATAAAGCGTGCACGCCATATAAGCTAATATAGGCTGAGTAAGCCATAAAAGGTATTATGGATGGATCTAGCTAGCACGACCAAAGTGACTCTCCAATGTCCATGGCAAAAAAGGGGGACTTGGCATTGAGCCTGCTTGAGGAAGATGGAGACGAAGTCAAGTTATTGTGACGATGATGATGATGATAATCTGGTGATGAAGTGGAAGGCAGGGGCACAGTGGTTGGTGGTGGTGATGAAGACGATGAGAATTGATGACTACTAAGTGATCTCATGTGAACAACTTCGGCCTGTGCAAGAGCCAGTTGGGTTTGAAGCACATCTACTTGTTGTTGCAGAGACGATATGGCTCCCACACATCCGTACACTGGGTCCCTCACTCTTGCGTTCGCTTCATATACCATTGAACTCACTGCATCACTGCGTTGGTGCTCTGGTAGTTCCTGCATGTAATAATCAATGATCAATTCTCTAGCATATTATGTATCTGCTAATTCATTAAAGTGTGTCTATATATATGTGTGTGTGTGTGTGTGTATAGATGCTTTCTTCTCTCAGGATTTAAATGCTTCATCAGTTCATTACTACGTACGTACTCGATCCGATAACTTAATTGGTTAACAGAGATCATGCCGTATATATAATAGAAGAGAGTACCTATCATGCTATATATCATTTATGAGACACTTGACTGACGAGGTTAAATTAATCCGAAAGAATTATGATAGTTGAAGATGGAAACTTTTCAGTTTTGAAGGTTGAAGGGAATGGTTGTAAATGGCTAGAATTGAAGAGAGTTTTTGCACTGCTTTTCCCTAAACCTAGAACAAGGGTTTAGTGTAATACTTGATGCATGATTTTAATTTGAGTCTAGTCTTATGGAGAAGATATTAATTAAGCATCCATTTTGATTTCTCATCCATCGTCATGCCTTGTCATCCAACCCAAGCTTCAAAATATTGTTTTTCCACTTAGTGTAGCAGATAACGTGGAATGACAATAAGCAACAGATCTAAATAGACAATAGAAATCTTCTTGACAAGATAAGCCTGAAGACCTGTATATAGACAGCCCTTGAATCCGTACACAAAAACTTCACATTTTCATCCATTACCAACTTACTTTTTCCGGTTGATAATACACACACACACACACACACACATTCACGTGTAGGAATTTCTATATGACCAGCTACCTACCTAGTCAAGACCTCGTTCCTACCACACTGTCCTTGTTTTATCAAATTGAACAAAATTTCAAAACAAGAGGTGGGTGGAGCTATAGTTTTCCACACTTTTAACCCCCAACAAGTTCAAAAGGGTTTGGCTTAATTAAAAGAACGTAGTACGTGATAGAGATCATAATAAATTACTATAAACTGATCTCGACCACTTTACATATATGATTAGCTAAAAACTTTGACATCACCTCACGGTTATAGTAATTAAGTAGAATTTAATGACGACAAACAAAAACTGATAGATGATGGGTTGTAAACAAAAGAGGTCAAAAGAGGACATTTCAGGTGGAGGCTATATGCATCCTATTGTTGACCTAAACGCATAGGCGTGAAGCTTTTTCTGAAATTGCAAGTGAGTGTAATGATTAAAACCTAGAGGGCTTTGCATGGGCATATTATACAACACTCTCTGCTTAGTCAAAAAGGAACTATGTATTTTTAACATGGTGCTCATCAGGTTGGTCTTTAATTTGTTGGGGCGAAAAGAAAATTATTAATGCATAGTTTGACTAAACGTAACAACACAATCAAAATCATTATACTAACGCGGCTTAATTGGAAGCATGTTGTATGGTGCAATTGATTGGAGCAATACAAGACACATCTATCTATCCATCCATCTAACTTGACCAAAAAAAAGATAAGCATGAAATTAAACCTTAACGTGGATTAACTGGCAAATCAAGCAAGGTTAACTTATATATGATGAGCAAACTTGTTTAACCGATACTTGTAATTGTAATTAGCCTTTCACATAATATTCATCTATCTGCTAATTCTGTGTCTTATGTAAAAACAGAATCAATTAAGAAGAAAGGAAAAGTAATTAAGGTTATAACATGTCATCAAGATGTCATGCTTACAAAAAAAATAAATTTTTTAAATTTGTTTATTTTCAAGATAAAACATCTTTATCTGGGGAATCAACGTCTGTTTTGGACATATTAAAAGCCGTCTCTTTCAACGTAACCCCATGATTTTAAAGACAAAGGAAAGATAAAACATATCACCACTTTCTTTTTCTCAGAAATTGCATAGAAAAACAAGAGATCCCAAGACTGAAATTAAAGCTAATTAAGCGATGGTCATAAAAGTAGAAATTGAACCAATAGGAATTGGAATATAAATAATAATAATAACTGGAAGCCTCCTCTTTTTTACCTTATCGTCTTTCACACTCAGGATGGCTTCAAGAAGTAGTAAAGCTAATTTGTACGTACGTGATTCTTTATGCTCTCTTTATATGGCCTAAGGAATCATTACGAGAAAGAGTAATGCTATAGGACCTTTATTACTTTTAATAAAGAAGAATGTTAATTATAGTTAATTTTGGGTGGGACCATGAGGCCTGCAACTGTAAATAACAACTAACGGAAGTAAAGGTGGGAAAAAACAAAAGAAAGATGCCCTTTTTTACTTTTCCTATATATATAAGATGAAAACAATTTTTCTTCTTGAAATATAATATTATATTTTAGAAAAGAATAACTTTTTAACCTCAATATTTTTATTTAATTTTTAATTTTATTTTTTTAAATTAAATATTCTTTATTGAATTCTTAATATACATTATTAATGTGTTACATCATCTATCATATATATGAATTAATTTCATCTTATTATGTATCTTTACTTTTTCTTTTTAGTCTAAATCATATACATATTCATATTACTAAGACAACATAGGATGACCTGTGACCACATCAAAATTTAACAAAATATTGCCAAAATTATGATAATAGAGACTAAATTACTAATTTTTAAGATTAAAAAAATTAAATTGAGAATCAAGTTAAATCATAGGGACCAATATATAGATTAATTCAACCAATGTTTTATCATGAAAGATTAACAAGTCCATCAAGGAACAAGTTGGTAGATAGGCTTGGGTGGCTGGTAAAATAGCTAGAAAGGTTTTTTTTTTTTTTCAACGAACACCGCAACACGTAAAGCTAAAATTAAAAGCATATAAACTAAATTTTCTATCTTTATCCGAAGTGAGATTATAATAATTTGTATAATGTTTTAACTTGAGCAGGTTATTTCAATTTTATTACAGGACTGAAGGATCTTAGAATAAGTTCAAATCACAAATAACAAAATTATCCCCAAAAGAAAAACCATATTCAGTTCCTAACTTTCTACCAGAAACCCAGACAGTAATATGTCTACTGATCTTGAGATCAGTTACAATCTTGCAAGGGTAGTTTCTTATAAGAAAATTAGAATAGAAAAACAGATTCATTATATCGTTTGAGACGAATTATGCAGAAGATAACTTTTTACAAATTATACCTATTTTTTGTTTCTCATAAAATGAAGATATTCAATTTTATAGAACCCAAAGAAAGCATCTTCCCCTCTCTTATCTGGAAATGACTTGAGCAAATAAAATAATATTAAAGCTGCAGCACCCTACTATAATTTCATGAAAATGACAAATAAATTTTATATATAAATGCGCGTGCACACACAGGATCATGATAGGGACAGAAATACGAAATAAATTAAAAGTATTTGAATCGAAATGAGCGACGATTTATTAATTACCTGTAACATCTTGTTGACATTGCTAGCCCCAAAAACCTTATGAACACTGGCAAATTTCTGGGGTTCATCGGCCGGAAAATAAGGAGCAAACACGCAATCCTGTGCACACCTTCTCCGCAGAAGCTTGCACGCTGCACATGGCGACATTGCGCCTTGCTTCGATCTACCACCTTCCCTCATTCTTCTTAATTAGTGTTAAGAAGAATTTATGAGATTAATTGGTATATATATAGTTAAGCAGTATGAGCTTGGTATATGTATAGATTTGATTATGAAACCCAGAAAATACAAAATGGTAAGTAAGCTTGTGGGGGAAAATGAAGAAGAAAGGAAAAGGCAAGAAAGCAAGGTAGGAGAGAGGGGTTGAGGGGAGAAGCGTATGTGGTATTATATAGAGGAAACGTATAAATGTTATGGCAAAATCTTTAAAGGGCCCCACAAAAGAAGAACCCTAGATTTTGCTGGGGAAAACAACATCGTTGTTGATAAGATCTTTGCCCCACCCTCATAATATTTGTTTTTATCTCGGCATATTTTTTCTTTAATTTTTTTAGAAATAATTATACTTTTTCATCTTCATTCTTTATTTCCCAATTGGTTAATCGTTGCAGAAGTATTTTCTCTTTTCTGTTGTCCATTGAACACCACGTCTATCAGGCAAGGGCTAGGTCTAAATTGATCGGAATAATTCGACCATAACATATAAGTGAAATAGTGTTACAGTTAATTGCTAAAAAATTATTAACTGTCTAAAAGAAAATTTACAATTGGGATTCTTGATTATAGTGAAGTAGTGCAATTAATTTCGGTATTAGTAGATATATAAATTCGTGTTTGAAAAGTTTCTTTACAGAAAATTTGAGGGATTCGATGGGTTAAAAACATCATATCTGCAAGAAGACAATTGCTGATTGAAACAGTGGTAATGTTAGATACAGTACGTAATATATAGTAGTACTATTGTACTGTCTTCTCTTCACAATCAAGTACAGTTAATCCAAATTAAAGTGACATTTATTCTCACTTTCTCTGTTTCTCGGGATCTTACAAGAAGAGCTTATTACTTATTTAGAGGTTTATATATACAGTAAAATTAAGATAGAAACAAAAGAGAAAAAGTCTACATATAAAGCCTCTCTCTGCTAAGAAAACCAACATAATTCTTCATGATGATGAACCCGCAACATAAGTTTTGAATTTAAAATATACATGAAATGTTATTCATCCATTATATATATACTCCCTCCAGTCTCATTTATAAGATGTTATTTTGAAAATTTACTTGATCTTATTTATAGAATATTGTGTTATTTTTTATTTGAATTTTCTTCTTTATCCTTCATTTAATAACTTTTTTATCCCATAAATTGTTCTATTTTTAATCAATAGGGATAAGATTAAAAGTTTATACTATTTTTTTATAAATTCGAGAGCATAATTATGTCTCCTTAATACTTGTGTAATAAAAAATAATACCTTATAAATGAGACCGAAGGAGTATGTCGTAAGTTTTTTATATGAATAAGTGAAATGAATATGCAGGATATGATAAGTGTGGTTTGTTCCTTTAGTTCCTAAAGGTCAAACTCATCTTTAATTACGTTATTTTATGTCAAAACATGCTTCTTTTGTATAAGACAACAATTAAGTAGTTTCGTCTAGTTGTCTAACTAGACTCTAGAGTCTATGTCATTTCTTTAATAATTTTTCACTCATCTAAAGTCTGTTTGGTTCAACTGAAGAATAAGGAAGGGGGGGATTTTAATAAAGGGGAGTGAAAGGGTTTTAAAATTTCTTTAATTGGGGGAATTGAAGGGAAAGGGATTAGAGAAATTTTAATGATATCTTATTTGGTTTAAGAGAGGAATTGAGGGGAGTTAATAACAAATTTATAATTGTATCCTTTTGTATTATATAGTATATTTTTTTATCTTCCTTTTCCTTGTAACATCGACAATAGCAAGACACACACACACACATATATATATATATATAAAACTTCAATTCACAACCAGTGGTGAGACTCACGACGATGATGGCGAAGCAAGTCAAGCATGACGGCAATGTCGAGACTCACACAAGTGAAGCACGATGGCAACAATGAGATGAAAGGAAAGTAAGGAAATGAGAAGGGAAGTTGGGGATGATGGCGGTAGCAACACGAGGTGGGTATGGAAGATTGATGATGAGTGGAGTTGGGAATAGTGACAATAGTGGCACAAACGATGACAAGGTATGGAGAGATTAGTGACGGTAGTGGCATAGATGACAGTGGGGCATGCTTCAATTTTCCTTTTTTTTTTTGTAATTTTCAAAAACCCTAAGGGCAAAACAGCAATTAAATCTCAAATAATACTCTTTCCCCTCCAGAAAACCCGAATTTGTGGGGAAGAGAAGATGAGCCATGAGGGGGAGAGGAGGGGAAAATTTTAGTCCCCTGTACTCCAATTTTCTAAACCAAACAAGGGACAAGGGGACCCTTCCCTTTTCCCTAAAAAAACTTCAATCTAGACAGTCCCATAGAGTTACTATAGTTTCTTGGTTCTTTGCTTTCTCTTCTCAATTGATCATCAAACCTTTATGAAGGTGCATGTGAAACTGATTATCCTCTCTCTCTAGATCTCTCTTCCTCTCTCTCTTTCTTTCTCACACACACATTTGTATTTGGATTCCATATGCGTAATTCAAGATATTTTGTTCAATAATTGGAAAAACTTCGTCTCTTTATTTGTTGATCTTACAAAAGTTGTCGTATCCCATACCATTTGTTGTATACGTATCAAAATAGCATTATTTTCCTTATCTTTGTTTGGATAAAAGGGAAATAAAGGGAAAAAAATTTGAGAAAAAAATAAGAAAGAACTTAGATATCTCTTTATTTCAGTTTCTCCTTATTTTTTCTCTTAATATTCATTTCTCTCTATTTTTCCCTCATTTCAAACAAAGTCTTAATGTGACAAATGATGTGGTGTGACTATATAATCATGGAATCAAAATGGACGGACAAGATCATTCCAACATTGATTTGAAAACCTTCAAGCTGCATTATATCAGTTCCTTAAACCCTCCTAAATAATTTGTATGAGAGACAAGTTAAATGAAGTGACCGCCTATATATAGCTAGCACTCATATATAAAATATATATTGATATATAGCTATTGACTTTTTTATTCATTTGTAAAAACGCGTAGAGTAAATATTAATTTCTCGTGATAACAAGTCAGAACATTTTTCAGTTAGTTGTGAACAGTTTGAATGTTTAATCATAAATTTGCTAGTTGCCACCGCCGTTTGAGAGGTTACAACGGGTGGTCTTGAATCTCTAAAGAAAGCTAAAATAAGGATTTTCTTGAAAGAGATAGCAGAAAATTATTAAAACAATTAGAAAAGGAGAGGGAGAGAGAGACGAAGTACATGCACTGAAGCAAGACCAACATTTACATGTTACTTGCACATTTACTATATACCAAATCTTAAGTGGTTGACAAAAGTAGGGTTTTGATGACACGTAATTACCCATAATGACAAAGACAGATTAGAATGCTTAAACTTCGTTTTCAAGTAGAAAATAGTTTATGGCGGCAAAATAATTAATTAATCTTAACCATATATTCGAATGTGATATTGTCTTCCGATATAGTTTTTTTTTTGTTGGGAATTCGATTTATATCGATGATCAAATATTACCATTCATTACCCAGCCACTTGCAAAATTCAGAGCACAGAGATAAGAATTAATTAAAGAAGACGATGACAGGCTCACCAAAAAAAAAAAAGAAGAAGAAGAGGATGACTGATATTAAATTTGTTATCCCTTCAAGTATAATATAGACGTTGAATTGACGGAGAAGGAGATTTTGTGATGCAAATGGATTCAATATGCACATCACTTATATGTATATATACACACACGTATACATTTACCTCGTCAAGCAAGGGATTAAGGTATTAATTAAGGTTAGGGAAACAATGTTTAGCAGGATAATATTTTTTGGACTTTGTTGTCCTGCTTTAAGGAGCTTACTTGGATACTTAAGCTACGTTGTGTCTAAATAACTTTCACCAAGGCTATTATTTAATTCGCTTCAGAATTTTGCATTGTCCCATTGTGAGATGTTTTTTTTTTTGGCCAAACCCATTGTGAGATTTTGTGATACAAGCTTTTACTGACATGCACAGAGAGAGAGAGAGAGAGAGAGAGAGAGAGAGAGAGAAATTTCTGTATCACTCAAAAAAGAAAATAAGGAAAATAATAAGAATAATAATAATAGGAAACTGACAAGAGAAGAATCAAATATTGCAAGTGTAAGACATGCACTAAGGTCCGATTACAGGAAAATATTGCCAAAGATATGTTTTAATTTGCTTGGTGATATCATTGATATGAAGTGACTTTTTGAGGGCAAGTTACATCATTCAGAGTAAGTGCCTACTAATCTTGACACTAATTCTGTAATTAATTAATTGACATTTAATTTGTTTAATAAATTCCAATGCCATCATCCACTAACCAATACCAAATCAAAGAGCCTCATAAAGTTAAAGTTTATAATAATTAATAAATGCTATGCACATGCAACACATAATCTTGAGGAAAATTTTCTTAGGGTTGATCATATCTTAAGAAAACTTCTCCCTTTATCTTACCAAGAGTTAAACTAGTTAATTTGTTGACTTTATTAACCCAAGACTTCAAGCTAGCTGCTTCCCAATTTAATATTATTAATAATAATACCCAATCAAATTATTCTTATTCCATGGTGATGATGTATGTATGAATGTAGGATAGTGAGATTTAAGAAAAAAATAATGAATTTTTCTATAAAAATAAAATAATGGTTTCAAGTCTATGTAAGAGAAGATAGGACTTTTTTAATAATTATGTGTAGAAACTAATAATCCTATACTTTCCAAAATTAAATTGGATTGGTCGATTCAACTGATAAACTAGACTTTGATCTAATTCATAGCAATTTTAAAAACTGATAAAGTTGATTAATAATAAATTATAATCATAAAAATTTAGTTAATAATCAATAATATCTAACCAAATTCAGTAAAAATTTATTTTTGAAAACATACTTTTATGATATCAAATTATGCAAAATTTGAAATAAATTAATTTAATTATAATAGGTTTAATTTTATATTCCACCACGATTGAACTAATAAAACTTTGAAACAATTATCTTTATTAATTTCAATTTGATTTTATATGAATGAGTATTGTTACACTCAAGGCATTATTTTCTTAGCTACTATATTAATAGGACATTTGAGTGTTTATGAAATTGTATCTACTAGGGCTTGGAAACTATTTGAAATGATGTTACACTCAAGGCATTATTATTTGAATTGATCGATGTTACGCCAGGGGCTTATGTGGATGCATGCCCATCACAATTAATATCAAGTTCATGGGAAAGGGATATATAATTATTATCTGGTTCTTAAGATTGATTATCTCATTTGATTACGTACAAATTTGTTCAATAATCATGATGTTAATAATAATAATAATAATCATACTAAAAATAAACTTGTTACTCATCACTTTCAACCACTCTTTTTAGATCTTCTGGTTGTTACACTAGAGATGATCAATTATAAATTGATGGATTTGATATTTTGATATATACATATATGTATCCTTTATTTTCTTGTCGGTGCTTTATCTCTCTCATATTTTACAGAAATTAATTAGCTGGCAACAAACCCTTTTGATTGATAATTTGGATTAAGTCTCGACGAGGGTTGATTTTATTTTGCTTCTTCTTTTGTTGTTGCACAAAATAGTCATATATCGTTGCAAAAATAATTATTGCGATTATTAAACCCAAGAAAGATTGAACAAGTCCACTGTTTACTTAATTCGCCTCTTTTAGGTAATTATACTTATAATTAATTCTCATAGGTCAATCAATCTCTATGATTTAAAAATATATTATCTTCTCATTTTAGCGTTTGTCAAAGTTTTGTAACTGTCTAATAAAAGAATTTACAATTTAATTATAGTTATTATTTATATTGATCAAATTATTGATGGATTGATTAAATTAATTAATTTGACTTTTGATACATATGTTTATACATAATAATACAACTTTTTTCCATCTTGGTCAAAAAATAAAACAGCGCACCCACTACGCAGATTATATTATACGAATCAACAAGTATTTGTTCCACTAAATAGCTAAAGAAAATGTGACAAATATAAACCTTTTTTGAAAATTACAAAAATGGTTTATCAAAAAAAAAAACAAAAATGGTGAGAAGCAACCATGTATTAATGAAATTTCTTGGTTAAACTAAAGTTTTATACATTGTTATAACCATTATAAAGGGACAAAAAATAACTACTAGGACAGTGACATTGTATTAGAATGCCAATAAAAAATGTATTATTGCATAGCAAATAGATATATATGGGTTGCATCACTATTATAGCAATGAAAATATTACTCTTTCTTCTGTTTTGCCTTGTCATGGAGTCACTTTTTTCCACCCATAACATATGAAGCCTTAACTTTACGATACGCAAATAATAGTCTCTCTCTTTTTTTTTTTTTGACCTATTAAAAAACGACAACAAAATAATAGTCTTCAGTCTTCACTCTAAGCTATTAACATATAAAGAATTAACAGGAGAAGCAATTTATCCTAGACAAAATAAGTGATATATAGATATAACCATCACCAAATTACTACATAAATCCTTCTGGATCATTTCAACGTCAGTACATCTCTTATCTGCTAAGCAATCTTATGTGTGTCTCGTTGAGTATTATTGAATAATTAACAAGTCTAACAAAAAGATAATTTTAAATAATAATCCTTAGCTAGAAGTAAGTTTTTGAAAAAAATAAACTGAAACAACAAATATCAGTTAAAAAAAATCACTTCACTAGTCCATGTTATATATAGTGATAGAACTTGAGGCAACCTATCTAGGATGATGATAAAACCTTAGAAGGAGGCAGAGAATATAATTAGAGGGTACAAAACACAGTGAAAGCAGAGAGAGGATCAGAGCATGATAATCAGATCCTAAGGGCAGGCTTGTCTGTGGGTAAGATAGGATTATTATTGGTTAAGTAATTGAAGTGTCATTATCCACCGAAAGCTTTCTAATTAATTACATCAACGTCCTACACTTAAAGATCAAATTCATTGCAACACTCACCTTATCACCATCACTGTGTTCTTTCTAAATTCGGCGTTTTGATGTGAGAAAAAAGTTCTGCTCGTTCAGGCCTCCTCCATTTCCACACACACACAGACACACACATATATGATACGAAACAAACCCTAGCTAGCTAAGAAAAGTTCCACCTCTCTGAGAAAAAGTAAACCAGTAGAGAGGAAGAATTAATTAGTTAAAGAGAAAATGTCATTAATTTGAGAGACGACTCATACTTTCTATTCCTTTTAGTTACTGATTACTATTGAGGCTTAATTTACATGTTGCAAGAGTTTTTTAATCTAAAGATCTATCATGTGTTAACTTTAAAGAGTAGTATGTATGGATGATAACTATAAGTTTATAACAGTTTTTCTTTATTATTTTTGTTTTTCTTGAGAATTGTATAGTAGACAGCAGGATAATAGAAGCTATCTTTTTTAGGATAAAGATAATGGCAGGCATGAGGCTAATCTTTTTTGTGGGGAAGAGTTAATGATAATGCAATTGAAATTTCCAACGAGGGGGCCTCAAACCCTAAATTGACAAATACAAAATGGAGTCGACCCCAAATTAATTAAGATTGAAAAGTGTTGATAGTGTGTGGTCCAATGTTCTTCCAGAGTCCTATAACATGGCCTCTTTTTGTTCGCACACCTTGCCCATGTAGCTTCGTTCACATCGAAACGAAAAATTTATTAAAATACATTACCAAAAAAATACTATGATTATTAAATTTCTTCATATCAGTACTCATCAAATTAGCTTAAATATGTAAGAAACATCCTACAATATTCAAAGTTCAACACGGTTTTGGAAATTGCCATTTCTCTTCTGTTGGGCATCATTACGTATGAGTCCTTTTCCCTTGGGGGAAAAATACATAAAAATTATTCGCAAGTTTGAAAAGTTACTTAGTGGCATTTTAGCAAATCTCACTATCCTTTAAAATGAACATGCAATTGATGAAATATGACTCTTGAAATAAAAAATTAATTCGAGAGTACAATATAAATAAATATTAATTAATAAAATAAGATAAGCAAATTCACTTCATTATACATAGTTATTCCTTTTAAGTAGTGGTGGATCTAGCACCTTGAATTAGTGGAGGCAACCTAAGATTTAATCTAATAGTCTCTTAACTCTTTTCCTTCCTAATTTGGTTTTAGAAAAATAAAGTAATATTTTTTATAAAAATTATTTGAGAGTTTAAGTTAATTAGACTCTCCTCTTGTAGATCATCTCAACATGGTGTCTTTATTGAACTTTAATAAAATCGTCACAAAAATTTTAAACTATATATTTAAAAAAATTTGAACCAAAATATATTTAAAACTTGAGTTTAAAGGTAAAAGAAAAAAACTTGAACCTAGTGGGTTAAAATATTAGAATTAATTGCGTCAAAATACTAAAACTGAAGATTATAGCATGTAATTTCTTCAAATTAAAGGTCAACTGCCCCCTAGATTATATGTAAGTCTGCCTACCACTGCCTTTAAGACCATTAATCACTTTATATGTGAAGTGTGAAAACAATACATAACTACTTATGATGATAAAATTTAACAGCTAGAGATTTGATGTGAGGAATCAAGATGAATCCTGATAGAAAACATGATGACGTAAGATGAGGTAAGATTATGCTTGGTTGGTCAATTTTATTGGCTTGGACTATATATGAGGGGAAAGAGAAATGAGGTAAAAGTTTTTAAAAAAAAAATCGATTAATTTGCGATAATTTCAAGCCATCTATAAAGCTACATATGCTTCATCTTTTCTTGAGGGATGCGTTGTTTCCTCCTGTATTTGTCTTATTCGACCTCCATGTAAGGGCGGGCTTGAACTTGGAATCTTAAAAAGCTGATTTTGTTGGGTGGAAGTGTTACAAAGTAATAATGTTAAATTCCTATTTACGTACACTAGTTCATATTGGCCTTCATGTGCAAATTGCGGGTCTAAAATGGTTAAATTTTTTAAAATAACTAATTGTCGCATATCATTGCAAAGTTGAAAATGATTTTTTGTTTTGCAGACCCTTAAAGGACTTTTTATCTTATCCCTGAATATCATGTGTATGAGATTAAAAAATAATAATATTATGTAATGATAATTTATCTAGTGAGTTTAGTCATGGCTCAAACTTCATAGATAATTTACGACATCAGTACATTTTTCAACTGTACAATTACTTTTAGCAGCTGTACATAATATGAGATATGGGGCCCAAACGTTGACGCGTGATCCAACATCACTTTAGGTAATAAATTAGGCCCAATATTCTCTTTGGTGAAGGCTCAGGCTTGACTCCTATTTTCTTCAGTTATCATGACATAATGGACGGATTACCATCACTTAATCCAAACCAAACCAAACCACCAGTATTTGAAAGAAAGAATTAAAAAAAAAAAAAAAAAGCGAATCATTAATTCAGCATTGTTTTTTTATCCCCAACCTAACACAACCCCCCCGCCCCCCCACCCAACCCAAAAAACCCACCAGAAAATAAAATAAAATAGACCATTAGAATGTTGTAAGCCCACCAAAGGAATGAAGGCTGGTTCCTATTACCCATTGCTTCTTGGAGATGGATTCTGCTCCTCACTATAGAAAGAGAAGGGAAGTAGAATGAGTTTGGTATGGATGTAGGATTATTAAATAGAGTCTCTGCATTGTATTGGATTTATGCAGTAAATGAACAAGGATTTTGTCGTACACATACTATAACAATTGGTGTAGAATTTGTCGCTATGTAACTTGAATATTCCAATTCCCTGTAACATAAATTTGGCAATGTGGTGTCATGACTTTGGTATTTATCTACAAGAACAGCTCCTATATTCATTATTTCTATGCAAGAACTAGTGCACCGAACAACCTAAATCAAATGTCAGCATTACAGTGAAACTGTGCCTATATATCAGTATTCAGCAGCATGCCAACAGTTGATAAAAAAAAACTATGACAGTAGCATATACCAGTCTCAACTCTATCACTTGTTTAGTTTCTCACGTATCAGTTCAATATTCCGCTAAAAACCCATCACAAAGTGGATAAATACTTACATATCCAGATCAGTCAATGTGGAGATTTAGTATATTGATTTGATCTGTCTTGGAAAAAGGTTGAGCTGAGGATGGAATCCCAATAGACGTAGATTTCATGATTCCAAGCAGAGAAAGGAAGGGAACAGAAAGATGGACTCTGGCATCTCTTTGTCATATAAGTAATAAGTGGATTATAAATTATAACGATTGGTTCTTTTTTAACAAAAATATAGCCATACAGGTTCCTATGCCAATGCCGTAAAACTTTCACACAGGAGTTATTCAATCTCAATCTGTTGAGGAGCTGCCTCAGTTGAGGATCCATCTGTATCAATTTCATCTTCACTGATACCGGCAGCTTCAACAGTCCTTGTAACCCATTCCTTGAGAGGTTCTTCTTCCAAATCTAGTCTAAGGATACCCGCAAAAACACCACCCATGAAGGCCACTGGTTCCTGCAGAGACAGCAATCTAGTACCGATCAAGGTTGGGAGAACACTTACAAAATTCTAAAAGGCAATTTAATACATGTATTTTCATGATTAATTAAATCTATATATCTTTTATAGACCACGTCCACCTTCTCCATGACTAATTCATTTCAACACACTCAAAAAGGTAACTTCCATCTAGATTATCAGCAAATGCAATAAAATGAAATATGACAAGCCATTCATGCAGAGCTTGCATATTGCAATCTAGAGTTTGGCCATCTGGGGACCCAGCGGCCAGTGTGATGCATTTGGCCACGATGGAAGAAAAGCTATCAATACATTGTCTGAAGCATCCATTCCAGTAATGATAATATTATGAAAATATAATTCCCAAAATCATGCTTAGCAGACTTCACAACTTAGCTGAGCTGTAGATTTTTTTTTTTTTTCGGTGTGGTGAGGGCCACATTTCCTTTGTTTAATCAGAATTAAACAAGCACCAGTTAGACTCCACGGTTTTATTATTTTTCAACTTGGCACCATGCCCAGCAGTATTCAAGTTTCCCCTAGGAATGTATTAGTTATGATTATCATATTTCCGTTCAAGATCGGATACATATCCTCATGAATTAGACCAAACTTATCCAAATTCCTCCCTAGTCATAAATATAAGTACAGTTCCATTGACGTTCTTCATTCTTAGAAACCTAATCAATGGTCCAATTAGAAGTAACAGAAAGAATTAAAGTTGTCAGGGTCCTTCAAAGATGAGAAACAGCAGTGAAAGATCAATATTTTAAGACAGTAAGTTGGTGTTGGTAGTGCTTTAAGAATTTCTAATGCGTTAATAAAGTACATAAATGTTTTACTGCAACGTATCTGAGAGAACTGCCTCCAATGAAATGCTAAAGTAGGCTTTGATTAGACTATCATACAAACGAAACCACTCATAGTTTTAACTTAAATGAGATGTAGACTCAAAGATCAACCCTCTACAAGAACTATAAAGTTTATCCCAGACACCAGTATCACACCCATTCCAAGGAGAGACGAATTAGAATTTTCCTTATCTCCCAACAATAAGTTAAAAGAATAAGTAAAGCTAACTGTACTGCTTATCCAGCTGTAATCCACCAATAAGAATGTGAATAAAAAATCAAAATCAAACAAAGCCGTTTCTATTTTTTTAATGCAAAATATACATATTAAACACAAAATACAAGAGCGCATGTGAAGAAAGAAAATTAAATAACAGTATCACAGATGGAAGGAGGAGAAATTGTACCTTGAGAGCTTCTTTGACAATAGGGTCTTCAATAGGATTGAAGAAAAACGCTCTAACCCCAGTTTTATCAGAATTAGCACAAGTTAAACCCAACCGAGAACAATTGCTTGTGCTTACACCTTTCCATCGCCCCGAGAACGATGAAGGGCATAACCTAACTTCCTTCAAGTTCCACTGTCCCATCAAACAAAGAAATAAGCTGAATTTCAGACAAATAAATTAAATGAAATGGAGAATAAGGAAAAGTAAAAGCAAGAAGAATAATAATACCGAAGCATGCAACAAAGGAGACCGAAGAAAAAGAGACATGGCGAGTTAAAGACGAGGAGCAGTAGAGTCTAGAAGATGCTCTCAAGTGCTACATGCTCCCTTCTGCTGAATCGATCTTAACGGAAGCGGAATGGAGAGGAGCTAAACGGTGAGTTTTGAGCCACGGAAATGGTATGTTCTTCTTCCTCTTCTTTTTTTTTTTAGTAATAGGTGTGTTCCGATTTTTGAGTAAGTAGGAGTGACGTGGCCCATGGTTAAGCCGTAAATTAAATAAACAGGCTTTCTTTTTGGGCCAACGATTGAATGATTTGTTGATATGGGCTGAAAAAGTGTATTGAGACTATAGTACGCAGGGTGAGTTTTCTCACCAAAAAAAAAAAAGCAAAGGTGAGTTCTAATTTATTGCGGTGAATTGTGAGTTTCAATATGATTAATGTGTGGTGGCCAAAAGAATACATATGATTAATGTGTATGTGTCATATATAGTCTCACCAGATGATTCCTTAAATTATTATTTTTGTACTCACTAGTTGGCCATAAAAAAAATGTACTTCCTTTTATAACGTTTTCAGTAAAAAAATTTTAATTCACTCTATGATCTTTATTTTTCACGTTGAGGTAGGCATTGGATATTATAAATTGTTTTGTTATTTTTATTAAAATTTAATTTAATGTTTTGCATTCATGAAAACACATAAAATAGTCAGGAAAAATTTATGAAGGTAAACATGTATTCAAGTAATAGTATATTGAAAAAATTAAAATGAATAAAATTTATAATTTAAAAAATAAAAATAACTAAAATATCCTTAAATATAAAAGACATATTTTAAATTAATGAAATAAGTGAAATTATTTTAAATATAATATAAATATTTAATTTAAAATAAAGAAGTGTAAAATGTGTTATTTGAGGTTTTTCGCACATCAGTTTCATAATTCATACCGTGAATCTAGAATATGACGAGAGGATGTAGAGTTTTATTACCAGGAAAATGCCATTCTGCATGCTCTTTTAATTTTGTCAACCATATTGATATTTTATTCAGATCCAGTATTGTTGTAATAAGTTGGCATTTAATTCATAGGCAGAATAACCATATTTCATGTGTATGTGTATGATTTAGCCTCACATCACCCGTAACTTAATATCCTAAACACATTTCAACTACTACATTACGTATCAGCTAAATATGTTGAGCTACATAATCGTTTATTCCCTCCAATTCATATTATAGGGGGTTTTCAACTGTTTCACACTTATTAAAAAAAAATTAATTGCCTATTTTAAGATTCTAAAAAAAATCAATATTCTAATTTTACTCTTATTAATTATCGATAATAATTATTTACAAGACAATAATTAATAAGGATAAAAAAGATAAATTCTTATTAAAAATTACATATATTTTTAGTCAAATAAAAGTTCTAAAATAACTATGGAATGAAGGGAGTACTACATATATTGATTATTGAGACAGGAAGTTGGTGGATCTTGAAAACTGCAGATATTGATTGTTAATTTACTATATGTGTGTGTGTGAATGTAAGATGAATATATTAATCCCCCACTCTGGGCTTTTGTTTATTTAGACGTTTACTTTCTTCAATGCCCTGAACCTTGCCTTCATCCCCACCTTCTATCTCTCAGTATTATCCTCCCTTCACGTATATATTCATAGTCAACTCGATCGTAATTAAATCAGATGCCAATAACAGTTTTATAAATTCAAAAAAAAAATATTGTGCTCCTAAATTAAATGTAACAATGAAAGTTAATTATTTTTTATTTCGGTAATGAATGTTGAGTAATAATAAAAATATTGGAACTATAGATAATTAATGCATGTAGAGAGGAAAAAAATGTTCTATCGCTTTACACAAGCAAACAAGGCACTTTGGAAGTAATGGGAAAAATGAAGATAATAAGAAATAATTATTATATTTTTGTTAAAATTATATATCATTAAATAATAATAATAATAGAAAAGGTTCTAATATGTCTTAATTCACCCGTGCTTGGCGCAATTCAAATTATTCAAAATCCAATACAATTTTCAAAGATCAAAGAGCTTAATCTAAAAAAGGATTAATAATAATAACAAGACGTGAAATAAATAAAATAATAAATCATATCTAGCTATAGTTAATTACTCCCTTCATTTTAAAATGTAGGAGACATTTCTCAATTTTTTTATTTCAAAATATAAAAAATAAATGAGTTTTATATGATTAATTAATATATTTTTTCTAATTTTGTTCATAATTAAAGTAGAGTTACTTTTAGGAAGAGAGATAAGTGAGAGGGGAATTTATTTACGATTTTGATTTATAAGAAAAATTAAATGAAGACATTTGTGGAAAAATAATCTCTTTTATGACATATTTATAATATATAACTGTTTTCTCACTTCAGTGATATAGTTATTTGGTTTTTAATTATATAGGCGAGGGAACATATTCCAGTCACAAGATGCTCGGTTACTACATAGCATTTAATTTTGAATTCCCACCAAACCAACCCAGAAACCTCAGTATAAATGAAGCAGGCCATTGAAGGAAAGAGATCATCAGAACTTGCCTCGCCGACATATTCACCATTTCGAATTTCTCTTCTTCAACAACCTCATACAATCAAACCAATGGCCTCAACATTGGAGCCTGCAAAGTCACTGTACGACTTCGTAGTGAGAGATGGAAATGGAGTAAAAGGCTTGGTCGAGTCAGGCATATCCCAAGTCCCAGAGAGGTACATCCAACCCCCACAAGAGCGAATCAACGCCTCCTCAACCCCACAACTCAAGGTCCCGCCCATTGACCTGTCCAAGCTCAACGGGTCTCAACGCCAGCAAGTGGTGGCTCAGATCGCCGGAGCCGCTGAATCCCTGGGGTTCTTCCAGGTGGTGAACCATGGGGCGCCGATCGAACTGCTGGAAGCGCTGACGGAGGCCGCACACACGTTCTTCGGCATGTCGCCGGAAAAGAAGGCTGCGTGCGGGGGAGGGGGGAGGCCCAACGTCAAGTATGGTACAAGCTTTGTGCCGGAGAAGGAGAAGGCATTGGAATGGAAGGATTATGTTAGCATGGGGTATAGCACCGACCAAGATGCTCTACAATACTGGCCTGACGTGTGCAGGTATGCATATGAATTTTTTTAATTTCCTTTGTTATGTATATTATTATTCAAGGCACGAGGATTTTTTAATTTATTGCATTAATTCACATTTATGTTTATTATATTCATTTATGCTTAATAATTTTTTGCAATGACTAATGAATAAGTTTAGAATGAGATATTTAATATTTAGGCTAATAAATTATAAATATTTAGTTTTAGATTATTGTTGATTTTCGTCATAATTTTGAAAGTCTTTTTTCAAAAGTGCTTCATAAGAAGTAGTTTGATAAAAACAAAAAATAAACTTAAGTCCAATAAAATTATTTGAGAAATAAGTTTATATTTTTTTTCCCCAAAAAAATTCATTCTACTTTTATCATATATCATTGTGTTTGAATTTGGTAAATTCCTTTAAAAAAAGTATTTTACAACGTTAAATAACTAAAACAAGGTATGTATCTATTAAATTACATCCGGATGAGACTATTTTATATAATTATTATTTATTTTTAATTAACATATGATGATGTATAATTTAGTTATAAAATCATACATTTTTCATAGCTTAATAAACAATATAATAATAAAAATATAAGAGATATTGTATATAAATTTCTTTCATATCTAGTTGAAAAGTGTGGAGGTTATAATTAGGTGTAATGATTTTGAGTCTGAATTAATTGATGATTAATTTAGCATCGCTCTCAGACTAACCTAATGGCATTTATTCTTTATCAAATTTACCAAAGCGGACCATAAGGCTATATATATATATATATATATATTAGCCTCAGGATCTGTATTATACATTATTTTGTATGAGAATTAAGCTGGATTTCTGTGATGGATCATCGATCAGAGAAGTGGCACTGGAGTATCTGAAGTTATCAACGAAGATGGCAAGGGAGATCCTGGAAATTCTGATGGAAAATCTTGGAGCCAAGCTGGACGACTCCAAGATTGAGGGTCTGCTTGGGTTTAGGATGGTGAACATGAACTACTATCCCCCATGTCCAAACCCTGACCTCACCGTCGGAGTAGGACGCCACTCTGATATGGGTACCCTCACTGTGCTTCTCCAAGACGGCATCGGTGGTTTATACGTTAAACTGGAGCAAGACATCAATCATAGTGCTGCCAAGAAAGGAGACTGGATCGAGATTCCTCCAATCCCTGGAGCTCTTGTTATCAACATCGGTGATGCTTTACAGGTTATTAATTTCATATATCTTTTCCATCTTCACTGATATGAGAATATCCAGAAAAGAAAAAGTCCCATTGTGATAGGAGACTGGTTTTCTGTTGACGTATCAGATATTTCTGTCTAACTTCACTATAAAATACTTTAGAAGATGTTGTTCATTTTCACAGATGATTAACAATGTGTGTGTGATTGATGTTAACGGAAGATAATGAGCAATGGAAGGTACAGAAGTGCGGAACACAGAGTGAGAGCAACGAGGAAGCAGAGCAGAGTGTCAGTGCCAGTATTCACAATCCCAAACCCTACGGAGAAGATAGGGCCACTGCCCCAAGTGGTGAAGGAAGATGGGATGCCACGTTACAGGGAGATTGTGTTCCAGGATTACATGCACAACTTCTTCACAAACGCTCATGAAGGCAAGAAGTCTCTTGATTTTGCAGCCGCCATTAACTCTGCTTCATTTCAAAACTAATCATCACACACACACATATATATGCCTCTTGTTATTTCCCTGTCCACTTTGTGTCATGTATCAAAGCACCAATTACGTACTTTGGTGTTATCAATAATATTAACAAAAAAAGCCAAGGCTGATCTTCTTGTTACGACCAACTCTGCATGTAACATTTTCACCATATCAGATGTACTTCTATTTTCCGTTCGGGTCAACTCCGAATGGAGTGGAAAAAAGTTGTAAAATTAGATTAAATGAACACACACACACACACACACACAAATGAAAAGAAGTCTTGCATGAGATTTATTTTATGTTGTTTAGACGGGGTAAAACTAGGGAGAGGGTGTCTCCTGCCATGCCCTTTTTTCATTCTCTTTTTTAATTTTTTTCAGCTCAAAACCTGCTTATTAAAAAATTTAATCCACAGTCATGAAGTCATGGGCGGACCTACATTATAATGAGGGGGCAATTGCACCCACTCAATTTGTGAAAATTACTGGTTATATATATAAAAATTGATTGATATATTGACCCCACTTATTTTAATATTTTGAACCCATTAAACCTATCAATACTAATATTTTGAACAAATTAACTCTATTATTTAAAACTCAACCCATTAGGCCCTATTTATTAGTTTATTTTTATTTTTCTACTTGAAGATTGTAAAAACTTAACTGTGTAATGGGATGGAAGATGTATTGATACATGATTGTCTAATGACTTATATTGACACAATAGGTGGTAAAAAAAATAGTATTGACAATGAATTAACTGTTTAGAGGTTTAGTTTGTAAGGCTTATAATATATTTAATTTTATATATAAAAATTTTATATGATTTTAATTTATCTTTATATGATAACACTAGTTGTAATATATTTGATCCCACTAACTTAGAGTCTTAAGTCCAACACTGCATGTAGTCATATGTTTATATTGTTTTTATTTTTATAATGTCATATAGATGTATATATATATTTACTATATGACTACAAAAATTCAATTTCTACTATATAGCATTTTGATTTTAGAAAAAAATTTAATTACACAAATACATAATTGCATGATTATAAAAAGAGTCTTGGCAAGATCAAGGCGGGAGAGGGGTGGCGTAACTCTATTCTACATACCAATCTTTCTTTAATTTATTTATTTTTCCTCTAAAGGAGTTTTCTATTTTTTCGCCAAAACCTTTCAATGAGCAGTGGCTCCTTGCAACACAGCTGAAAACACTGTCACTTGTTTCTAAGAATCTTAAACATGATCAACACTAAATCCATAAAATCCTAGATCACAAAACAATATATGAACCTTAAATCCCGAATTCTGAATCCTTAAATCCATAAACCCAAAATCTTTAAATTCAAACTCTAAGCCTTTGAAAAAACTATTAATCTGTGAGCTCTAGACCATAAATCCTGTATCTTACAACCTTAAACCTTAAGCTGAACAATAAAGCTCAAACTCTAAACCCAACCCTTGCTAAAACCTAAACCTAAAATACTATTTTCTCTCTTTCAAAATAGTTGTCACTTTGGAGTTATATACCCAAATTAAGAAAGCTAATAAAGCCTCAAAATTAACAAAGTTTAATTGTATTTTACTATATAATATATTTATTAATTATGTAGTATTCTTAATGTTTCTGTCTTCTTTTATTATTATTGAAGGGTAAATTTATCCAAATATAATTAATACACTCTTAAAAATTGTAAAGTCACTGTTGTTTTGAAATGGAGAAAGTAAAACCTTAAAATTCCTAAACATTTAATCATATATACACACATATATATTATATACTTAACCTATAACCCCTAATATATACTGTTTATCTGCCTTGAGGCCATAATACATTTACTAATTATATAATTATATAGTACTCTTAATATTTTTCTCTTCTTTCATTATTACTAAATAGTAAATTTGTCCAGATATAATTAATACACTCTTGAAAACTGTAAAATGACAATTGTTTTGAAATCAGAAAAAAAAAATCAATAGTGACAATTGTTTTTTTTTATTGAGAAGTGACAATTGTTTTAAAATGGATAAAGCAAAACCTTAAGATATCTAAACACTTAATCATATATACTCTCTCCTTTAATACAAGGAATAAAGAACAAAATCATAATGACTAAGAAAAATAATTAGAATCATTAAATTTGTCAGAAATATAAAATAATTTTTAAAAATACCCTCATTTAATACTAATAACTTTTACATCATTTAATTAATAAGAATGAATTATACTAGTATTAATTAGGGGTATTTTAAAAAAAAAACATTGAATGCACCACACAACCCTTCTTTATCCCTTATATTTTGAAATAAAAGAAGTTCCTTATATTAAGGAATTGAGGGAATATATCTTATATCTTTGTCCTCCATTTGAATGAAAAGAAAATAGGAGAAGAAAAAAATTCAATGAGAAAATAAAAAGAACCTAGATATCCCTTTATCTAGGTTCTTTCTTATTTTCCCTATTCCCTTCCCTCTATTTTTCTTCCTTTCCAAATAAAGTCTTAACCCATAACCTCTAATACCTAGTGTTTATATGTCTTGAGGTTATAGTTATGGGCATGAAACTTAAAGTTTGATGATAAGCTTAGCGCTCAGCCGAGCATGCAGGTATCCCAGATTAGATCATTTTCCTTTTTTTTTTTTCGGATAAAAACAACTAAATGACGTTAAAAGAATTTACAATAAATCTTTGTAAAATTACAGTTTTAAAAGAAATTATATGCACTATATTTATTTCCATTAGTCACCTAACTGGATTAACCATGCCAAAGTTACTATTTTCCATGCTCACAATCATTCTTCTGTTTTGAGTACTGTCATCGTGAGCCGCCATATTCACTATATAAACAATTAGAGGGCTCGCTCGGATTATTTTTTGCCAAAATACCAATCACCAATTTCCAATATAGATGAATATATGTTATTATTAATATTATAGGTCCGAAAAAGTTATTGTTTGTCCAGATTTCCCTTTCATTTCTACTCTACTTTTACATGCGTTAAATTGTAACACCAGGTATTAGAGGAAATGCAAATGGCTTAATAAACATTATCCCTTGAAATAGTTTAAGTGAGTCCTCTTTTGAACCATAGTTGTCTACTTTAGTATGTTGTTAAAAAAAAGTTGTCTACTTTGGTAGAGTTTTAATATGATCTCTCATTACAAAATTTTTCACCAAAAAAAAAAGTCATAGTAATTAAATTGATCATGTGAGATGTTCAAGTCAGTATAAACCCTTTTTCTTTCTTTGAGGTTCGAAAATCAGTGGATCCAAAGAAATTGGAAAGCACTGGGAGGTGGGAGGTGAAGGTGAGATATATAAGTAGGTGTGCTAATTATGTTGCTGACAGTCTAGCTCGATGTGCAAGAGTCACTCAAATTACAGTTGATCAACTTGATGTGCCACCTAATTTTGCGGGTGAATTTGTTCAGAATGATCTTTTGGAGCTTGTCTGCTCTGTATTGTAGTTAGTTGTTTTAGGTTTTTCCTATCCTTTTCTTTAAAAAAAAGAAAAAGAAATTGGAAAGCAATGGAATCCGTCTACAAGAGAAACTTTCATGCCCGAAGTCTTCCCAAGGAAAACCCAAGAGATTGAAGCCAAATTTTTTTTTTATTCTGTAAAGAAGTTCCTTTCTTTTCTGGTTCTAGCAAAATTAATTTGTTGGCCCCCTTTGGGAATTGACCAGATTTTGTGTCGTAATTAGTTGAGTGAATGAAAACCTTTTATTTCCTCTAGGGAGCTTGAAGTATTCTAACCTTCATTTGAATGCATATTGTAATTTTTCTTAGATGAATTACAATTAGGGAATAATAAAGTGAATTAATTATGAAAGAAGACTTTAATTAATAAAAAGTACTAAAATCTGGAATATTAAGTAATAAAATTGGAAGAATGAGTAATAGTAAATCCTATTTTACAATAAATTTATTATTTTGATATCAAAATATAATTTCCTCTTTTTCATAATTAAAATTTTTATTTTTACAAATTTTTTATATGTATATAGTTTAATTTGAAACAAAATAATTATCACATAATTTAAACATCTCTTAAAAAGAAAAACTTGTTCCTCCAAAAAGAAGAAAAAGAAAAGAACTTGTACCAAATGGTCTCTCTTTTTTCAGCTTCTTACTTCTATTTTTTTTTAGCACCAAAATATCTTTAACTGAGACTAATTTTTTAAAAAAGTAAAAATTATTAGAAAAATTTTACTTTTTTCAACAATTTTTTTTCATAAATATGATCAAAAATCAAACATAAAAGAATATGCTTATGCCGAATCTTGTTAGTTACCCCTATAACTAGTTTGACAAAAGAAAATTTAGTTGGTAAAATGGATGACAAACCATTTGATTATAGCTTTGAATTCTGAATATAATGTGTGGGGCAAAATAGTCATCCCCCATGCTAGCTGCCCAGTAGCCCAAGCCCCACCTACTAATTAATAATTAATTCTGATTTGTAATAAATCGGCAGCAAAAGAAGAACGAAAAATTCTGTCTTCTGAATTCAGAATGTTCCATCCATGACGGATTTCAACCAATTAGTTTGACAGAAGACTTTGACTTCTTCGTTTTCTTCTTCATCATCTCCTGCGCAAGTTAATTTTTCGTTGATTTTCATGTCTCGTCTCTCTAATATGTCTTTGACTTTTCACGCCCTCTCGCTTGTGATTGGCCAGAATTTGTTACCCAGTCTTAGCCGTTGAATATTGAACATATCGCGATCTGTATCCCCACAATTCATATTATAAAATATTTTATATCAATTATATATATATATATTAAAAAATTATTTTTTATCCAAAATCAATATAAAAAGTATCAATATTTTATATTTCACCCTTATTAAATACCTCATTCTATTATCATTATATGATTATAAATGAGGGGAAAGAAAGAATTAAAGATAGAGATAAAATGGGAAAGAAAAATATCCCAATACTTTATATTTTTGACTAAAAACTTATTATATAAAATGTATTATAATATGGACAGGAGGGAGTAATTCTTTCCTATATTAAAATCTTGAACGTAGATAGCTATTTTAGATTTTTTTTTCACAAAACAAAATTATACTCCTTATAGTCCCTAATATAGAATCATTTTAAGCGAATCACGTAAGTAAAGTAAGTTAAGGGTAGGAGTTAAAAGTTAGTTAACTAACTTCATTTCTCCAAAAGTCACAATACTTTTTCAAAATTACCCTTATTTAATTTCTCTCTCTTTTTCTTTGGGATGCATTAAATAAGAATATTTTTTAAAAATATATAATAAATACTACCTTATATATTGTAAAAGGTCATATATTTAGAATTAAAATAAAATGTAATATATTTAAGATTAGAGGAAATATATATAAAGTGGTTTACCTTTTTATTTGATGTTCTTAATATTTTTAAACTAATACATAATACTATATTTTAATAATTTCTATTTTTAAACAAGACGCAAGAATTCTAATTAGGAAAAATTTATATACTCTTTCTTATTTTTTTTTATTGTTTTCCAATTGAAAGTTAACCAGTGGAGTTCTTTTAACACATCATAGGTTTAATTATTATAGTATATGGTTGGCCAAAAAAATCATCATAATATATGGTTAATGACTAAATATATTATTATTAAAAGAATTTCACATGGTAAATTTTAATCCAAAAAAATATATATGGCACACATCTAGTTAATTATTAGTACTGTATATTGTATATACATATAATATGTAAAGACAGGCCCACAATATTAATTAGAAATATATATATATATATATTTATAATCAATGTGATTTTTTCAATGTCAGTACAATTATATTTATTCAATTCAACTAAAATTAATGCCTTTCCTATACATGACTTTTGTAGTTGAATGTGTTATATCAGAAATAATATTTCTGTTGAATGGGTTACATCTACTTACAAATTGAAATGACTCATAAATTTGTTTGTCATAAACATTTTCATCATTTTGAAGTATTTGTTTGATTCCATTTTCTGTCTTGATGTTCTTAAAAAAAATTTTGTGGAATTATTTTTAGACCAAATTTTGGGAACAAAAAATTTTTAAAAAATGTTTGAATCATAATTATTTTGAAAATCATATCTAAACAAAAAAAAAATTTAAAAATTCGTTTAAAAAATTATTGTGAAAACAAGTTTTAAAATCATCTAAATGTTGTTATGATTTTTTTAATTTTTAAAAAAACCTTTATATTTTTTGTTTTTCAGAATAGTTGATGAAAAAAAAAATCAAACTATTTTTTTCAAAAACAAAAACTGTTTTTAAAACACAGGAATCAGGTTCTCTTCCTATTTTTTCTGATCCACCTGATCAGGATGTATGGTAGCTAGACTTGTTCACAGGTATCCCACGAATTATTTGATTATTTGTAGAATGTTGAGCGAAATTAAAGCCCCGTTATTGAAAAAAAAAATAACAGTTTCAGATTTCTACCATTAATCAATTAGGTACATATTATTATTGTTGTTGTTACTACAAATGTAATTTTCAGATACCGGCGGCATGATATTAAAAAAATAATTTATTAAAGTCTAGTCATTTATAATATATTGAACATCTTATTATATATGATATTGCAATTTAATGTTTAGTCTCAACATGAAATGGTTCAACTGATTGAAAAAATTTAAGAGGAAGGCTTTCAGCAAATGGTTGAATATTCATGTGAGGGATAATTTTGTTTGGTGGTCAGCTCGCCTTGGGTGGATCATCATGTGGGCTGCATTCTAGAATTAATTAAGCCTCGGCTTTCCTTTGACATCACTGCTACAATATGAGCCCTAGCTAGATTTTGTCCTTTTTGTTCAAAATGAAAAGGCAATAATTCAATGAATTGGTGGAGCAGGTCCTCTCTTTAATTACAGGGAAATTCAATGATTTGGTGGAGCAGGTCCTCACTTTAATTACAGGGAAAATTACTATCTAGGAAGAAGATCTTAATTTAATTATAAATTAAGACCTACTGTTTATTTAATTAAAAAATATCAACTTTTTAAAATTAAATATAAAATATGAAATTACAAAAATACCCCAATATGTTATATCTCTCCTATCGATGACGATCAATGGCAGTATGGCCACCGGTCAATGGTCGCTGATCGTTGGTCAACAGTCATCGATAATAGTTGATCGATGGTCGCTGGCTGTTGACAGTCATCAGTGGGAAGAGATATAACACATAAGGGTATTTTGGTAATTTCATATTTTATTTAATTTTAAAAAGTTGATCTTTTTTATGATTAACTAAATGATAAGTTCCATTTTATAATTAAATTGGGATCTTGGTCCTAAATGCTAATTTTTCCTTAATTATATATATCACCTCTTCCATTACCTTGATTATTTCAATATCCATTTGATTAGTAAGATTGAACCCTTATCTCCAAAAGGACCGGTAAAAATTTTAAAACATTGTTGAAAAATTAACAAATTTGAAACGTGAACCAATCAAACTTGATTCCCACCTAATACAACTTTTCGGGTGAAATAAAATTGATTACTTTCAAATGATATTTGTCACATCACGTTTATATTGAATTGATCCCTTGCCCTGTCCTAACTCAATACACATCTCTTACCACATGAGACTAGCTCAAATGGTTTGGGTATGATAACATTTTGAATAATAATGAATCAAAAGTTGAATCCTCACATGGGTGACAAAACTAAGTACTATATAGCTTCGACCTTAGTAATAAAAATTATGGAATAAACAATATTTATAAACTAATTAATTTCGTTGGAATCTCCTGATGAAGTGTATTTTTGTGATTATAGGCCCTAATATGTCAAAGAGAACGATTCTAAAATATTAAGGCAATTGGAGTTACGGTACATTTAATATGGTTTAAGGCATGTGATCATAAGTGAGAAATTTTAAAAGCGAGATTTTTAATAGCGCTTCTTTGTCATTAAAAGCGCTATTTTATGTCAAGTGTTTAAATAAGAAAATCATTATTAAAAAGATTTATTTTGATTAGGATTTTTTAAGAGAAGCAATATTTGATGTCTCCTGCACTGTTTTCTTTTATAGCTATTGTTCATGACTACTATAGATACTATCTCTAGCATAGTGCCTTTAGAAAAGTCATATATCCCATAGCATTTAAAATTTTAACTGATGAATCTTCATTGGCTACTCATCAGTATTTATTCCTCTAATATAATTTTAACTATTTAGACTTAAAGTTTTTTAACTTAATTTTTCTAAATGATAATATCATTTTTTTAAGAAAAGTGATTATTATAAAATTATTTTTATTTTAAATTATGTATTTAATAAAAAATATTAAAAATATAATAATTAAATTAAATTAAATTTAAATCATCCGGTTTTAATTTAGAAAGACCATATTGATAATAAGTTTCACTTGAATGAGCACGTAATGCATTTACATTCTGCTAGATTCTTGATGGAATTCCGCATTATTGATAAAGGAATGGGTTGTGAAATCTCAAAATTGCCCCGATGCATTATTGACCATCACACCAAAGACTAATTATAGATGTCATTGTAAAACACCAGGTCATTTTTTAGCTTTTACGTAAGGGAAACGTGTGTCATATTTTATTTTATTTCCTATTCATATCAAATATTATTTTTTTCACACCGTTTTCACTTCCTATACCAACAGGGCTGATGTATGCAAAAGGTGGGAGGGGCCCTCACCCTCCCCCATCCTCTTAACCCTTTCATTTTAAACATATAATATACACTCCATACACAAACAATAATATGATATATTTACATATAGCCCCTCGCCCTCCCTACACACACATGCACATTCATGTTATATAAATATAATAAACACTACACACATAATAAATAAATATATAATATATACATTTTATATATATTATTGATAGATTTAAAAAATAAAATATAAATTTTATTGATTTATTAAATATTTTTATCATTGACTAATATTAACTTTTCCTAAAAAAATATTATTAAAAATATTCTGTATTTATTGTAGATATTTCGTTATTATTGGGAGATATTATGTATTTATTAGTTATTATTTCAGAGATTCTCCTATTGTGTATATATGTTGTGTTCTTCATCAGAATTATATATAATACATGAATTTTTCTTTCTTCATGGTATTAGAGATAGCTATTTCTTTTTCCCTTTTTCTTCTTTTTTCTACGTGCCATCACTATTTTCATTCGTTTAGCACCTTCACCGGTGTCCTCCACGTGCACGCCCCCTTCTTCCGTCGGATGTGCCTCCACGGACATCTTCTTCTTCTCGCGTGATAGTTTTGGTTTTGTCCAGATCTCCGCCATCTGCCGCCGCTTTTGACCACACACGCCACCTCCTCGTGATCGTCCTCCTATGGCCGGCCTATCCTCGAAGTCTGGCCTCCATTCTCCACCGGACGCACCCTCATGCTCCGGTCACCGGAAGCTGTGATCCTCTCCTTTTTCAACTTTGTGCACCACGTTTTAGGTTTGTTTCTCTCGCATTTTTTGACCCTATTTTGTGGCTGTTTGTGCTTTCTTTTTCCCATCTCCAGTATGGACAAATCCGAGGTTGCCCAACCATCTCTGTTCTTTTAAATGGCTCTAATTACTATCTCTGGTTCAAGAGTATGTGAGGTTTTCTAAAAGGCCGCAAACTGTAGCGTTATGTTACCGGTAACATTCACTATCTTGTTCGAGAGGGTACTAAGACTAATTTGAAATTCAATGAATGACTCGATGAGTGGGATAGTAAAAATAATCAGATTATCACATGGTTCAGAAACACTTCTATTACAAGCATACATCAGTAGTTTGGCAATTTTGAGACTACGAAAGAAGTGTGGGACCACCTTGCCAGTCGTTACTCATCTGACTTATCCAATCAGTTTCAATTGCAAAAAAATCTTAGTCTCCTGAAGCAAGAAAAGGGTCAGCCACTATATGAGTTCTTCGCCAAGATTGAGTCTATCTGGGATCAGTTGGCTTATTGAAAATCTATTTTCAAATGTGAGGTAGATGCACAAGCTTTCTTTCAATACTGAGAATTGTAAAATCCTACCTCCTGTCACCTCCGAACTTAACCAAAAACTTCAAAATCTGACCCTACACACCCTGACATCTCAAAACAACTCTTCATATTCATAAACACAGCGAAAACGACACAAAAGCACCAAAAATTGGGCTGGGGCCGCGGCCGCTACAGTACCGCCGCGGCTTCGGCCTCCCCTATCTCAACATCGCTTCTGTCTCCTCTGGCGCCGCGGCCTGCCTTCCCTCGCCGCGGCTCCCCCTTGCTGATATACCATATCAGCAATTTCAACACTCCGGGGCGAACTTATGACGCGCATAACTTTATGCTCCGACCTCCGATTGACTCGATTCCAACTCCTACAAGTCAATCTAGTCCCCATCTATCCAAGGACACCACTTTCACCTCAATCCAACTCCGTATGGAGATTCTGGACCCTTGACTCCGTTTTGACCACTAATTGTCCAAAACTTATCACTAGCTACCTCCAATTGCCACCCAAGGCAACTGGTCGCTCAGAGACCATTCATACAGGTCCAAAACCCCCAAACCGACCTGTCCAAAGAGGTTTTACCTAAGAGGAACTACCCCTCTGAGATTTGACCCCTTGGAACCCAACCTGATCAAATGGGTTACAGGCCCTTACGCAAACCAACAAGGCTCAACAACACTCAACCATACATACCACATACATAAACATCCATACATAGCCAATCTCAATCATAACATTATCCATTACAAACCATGCTATCCTACTTGGCATAAGATACTAATACAACATACACATGCTACATAGACTATTCCCACGTACACAGCTACTCCCGCGTCTTCTCCGGACTAGTGCCAGAACCGTCACCTGAAAGGTTAGTTTATGGGAGAGGGGGTGAGACAATGTCTCAGTAACCGGGAACAACAACCACACACATATATATATATATACTGATCCACACAGTCGTGCAATGCAATGCTAATGAATGGTATACATGTTCTCCCTCATACACGGCTAGAACCACGAGCTATCGTCATCATAAGACATTCAATAGATGATTCCCTTCCAACAGTCGGTGAAGACCGATTCCAGGACATCACCAAGCTCACCTTACCCTAATGCAACCGGGCCAATGGTTACACTAGAGTTCGGACCGTGGCTCTCCTTCCCCTAGACCATCACGAATTGATGGTGATTTAGAGAAGGTGCATCCCCAAATCCACAGTCACCTGGCTCTCTCTAGGAGAGGATTTAGTGACAGCGATATCATATCATATCATATCATGTCCTCTACCGCCTGGCTCTCCCATGGAGAGGATTTAGCGATAGGGATCTTTATCACATCATATCTCATCATCATCACCTCGTCATCCATTTCTCACTATGCAATCATGTGGTGATGATATCAATGTCATGCCAACATGCCTCTACATACATATATTCGTATACTATCATATCATATATCATATGGACATGCTAGCATGCAATAGTATGGGGATGCTACACATCATAACATATACAATCATCAAGCCGTGCATACCACGATATGTAGAAAACCGTACACACATACACAATCAATATCGTGGTATGAAAAGGAACATGCATATACGTACATATACATATCAACATATAATCACATAAAACAAACATCCGGTTACCTTAATTGTCGTTACCACACACACACGATTTCCACAAGCTTCCTTGAACTGTCCAGTACGCGTGAACCCCTCTTGATTAGCCAACAACCTTTATCATGTCACAAATCTTCCATTAACACAATATACCAACAAATCAAACATCACAATTCAACCACATTAACCTAACCCAAGGTTCCAACACCCTTTTTATGCATCAATAAGCTCTTAGGGATTACTCAAACACCACACAACCTCAAACACCTCGGATTCCTAAGAGCCATTACCGAAAACAACCTAGGGTTAAGCTCTAAACACACATAATCCCTTCAAAACTCACATTCAAGCAACAAGAATACCAAAACACATTCCATTAACCTTAAATCACCCATTTCAATCGGTGGATTTCACCCCAACTCGGAAATCCAACCATACAACCGAAAATCCCAAATTTCAACCGAAGAAACTGGAGAGAGAGGAGTAGGGAACGTTTACCAACTTGAATCCAAGCTCCCGATGGACGAGAATCACTCTGGGACACCGAAAATGCCGAACCCTAGCACTGCTCCTCGTCTCTCTGCGTCGCTCCTTTCGTTTTCTTTCTTTCTGTCGCGTCCGACTGATCCGGATTTAAACAATTTTTACGACTCTCGCCGCGGCTCCAACACTCCTCGCCGCGGCTCCACCAAAATTTCCAAAACAACGCCACTGGAAAGCTTCTCACCGTAGCGGCCCTGCTCCTCGCCGCGGCGTGGAGCTCCTTCAGACTCCACTTGAGCCTTCCTCCGTCTTGTTTCCTCGGTCCTGAACTCAATGTCAAGAAAAATATCATGAGGGGCATTACAAGAATAGCTTTGTCTCATTCAGTTTCTGATGGCTCTCACAGATGATTTTGAGCTCGTTCGAGCCTCTTTACTTCACCAAAGCCCACTTCCGACTCTTAAGGATGCTCTTCCTCATCTTCGCTCTGAAGAGACTTGACTGGGTCTTTTGCAGCGCACTCCTGAAATGACGTTTGCTACATTTGGACACTCCTCTAAGTCTTGTAGTCGCTGCCCTCAGTCTAATCATATTTTTTATCAATGTCCTTATATTGAATGTCGAACATGTCAAAAGAAGGGACACATTGCTGCAAACTGTCTCACTCTGTTCTGTAGATATTGTAAGAAAACTGGGCATCTTATTGACCAATGCCCCACTCGTCCCCCCAAGTCTGATTAGAGAAGATCAACTAGGTGTGGTTCCTCCTCCAAGCCTGTATTCTCTATCACTGATGAAGCTTCCGCTGCTACTGCTACTTCTATTTTAGGATCCTCTACTATAGACCTTGAGACTCTACTCCGCAGGCTTTTAATTGGTACTTCTGGCCCACCTGCTACCTTAGCTACTCCCTCAGGTACCTCTTGGTTTTTTGATTTTGCTTGTTGTAACTATATGACTGGTCAAGAAAATTTCTTTTCTTCTGACTCTCGACACTACTACTCATCCTATATGTACAGCTGATAATTCTTAAATGCCTATTAGCCATGTTAGTACTATCTCTTTACCCTCATTAACTATCCATGATACATATTTTGCCCTTGCTATTAGCTTTAATCTTATCTCTGTTGGACAACTTGTTGATATGGGCTATGATGTCTTATTTAACAAATGTGGCTGTATTGTGATGGATTCTCAGATAAGATAAGTTATCGGGACTGGGCGTAAGGTTGGTTGTATGTTTGAGCTTAACTCACTGCATTTACCTAAAGTCACTTCTTCCGGCTTTTGTGCTGCTACAACATCCTCGTCTCTTGATTTATGGTATCGTCATCTCACTCATCCTTCCTTGAATAAATTTCGTCTTTTACTTTCTAGTAGTCTCTTAGGTCGAGTCGATGATGAGTCTTTACATTGTATTTCATGCCAAACTGCCAAATAGCCTGCTCTCTCATTTAATAAAAATGATTCTATTACTAATTCAGTTTTTTATTTGATTCATTTCGATATTTGGGGGCCTGCCCCTACCTCTTCTATGGGAGGATCTCGGTATTTTGTAATTTTTCTTGATGATTATTCGCGCTTTACTTAGATATATATGATTAAAAACTGATCTGAGTTACCTAATATTTATATTAAATTTGCTACTATGATTCATACTTAGTTCTCTAAAGTTATAAAAGTTTTTTGTTATGATAATGCCTTGGAATACCATCATTCTAAATTGCTTACATTTCTTGATACTCAGGGTATCATCTCTCAATACTCTTGTCCTTACACCTCTCAACAAAATGGTTGGGCTGAACGTAAACACCGTCATATCCTTGATTTCGTCAGAGCCCTACTTATTTCCTCCTCCTACCCTGAACGTTTCTGGGGTGAAGCAGCATTGACTTCTGTTTACTGCATTAATAAAGTACCTACCCCAATTCTTAGTAATATCTCTCATTTTGAGCATTTTCATGGTACACCTACACCTCCTGACTCTAGTTTTCTCAAAATTTTTGCTTGTGTTTGTTTTGTTCTTCTTCCATCTCATGAGACCACTAAGTTGCAAGCTCGTGCTCATATCTATTGCTTCCTTGGTTATGATTCTGAACATAAGGGTTACCATTGTTGGGATCCTTTCTCTCACAGCATTCGAGTTTCACGTCATGTTCTTTTCTAGGAACATATATAGTTCTCCTCTTTGATTGATCTTTCCTCCTTTTCTCCTCTCTTGCCTTCTATTTTTACAAATCCTTCTGTTGACCTTTTTCCTAGTGACTCAGGTGCTGACTCTTCTACTAAGCTCATGAACATGCCTGATGCTATGGCAGCTCCTGATGAGCCTATTGTCTTTGCTCCTCCACCACAAGTTATGTCTGCAGAGCCCATATCATCTGACCATCCTCGGCCCACCCGTGTAAGACATCCTCCTTTCTATCTTAATGATTACCATTGTTTTTCTACGATCCTTTAGTTTTAGGAACCCCAATCTTGTAAAGAAGCCTCTCATGATCCCCTTTGACAGTAAGCCATGGATGAAGAACTGTAGGCCCTAGAAAACATGCACATTTGGGATCTTGTTGATCTTCCTCCTGGTAAGACTTTGGTTGGGTGTATATGGGTCTATAAAAATAAGACTTACTCAGATGGCTCTCTCAAGCAGCGAAAGGCCTATTTAGTGGCCTAGGAATTCACTCAGGAATATGGTATTAATTATAAGGAGACTTTTTCTCCTATTGCTCGAATCACTTCTGTTCGCAGCCTCCTCGCTATTGCTGCGGTTAAGCACTGGACTCTTCATCAAACGAATGTAAAAAATGCCTTCTTGAATGGTGATTTGGAGGAAGAAATTTATATGAAGCCTCCTCTTTGGTATTTGCATCCCAAAAATAAAGTTTGTCATCTTTGTCGAGCGCTCTATGGGCTTAAGCAGGCCCCTCGAGCTTGATTTGCTAAGTTCAGTACTACCATGAGCCATCTTGGCTTTACTTATAGCCCTTATGATTCTGCTCTGTTTGTTCAAACTAGTGACCAAGGCATTGTTTTACTTCTCTTATATGTTGATAACATGATCATCACAGGAAGTGATCTGATAGGAATTCAAGAGCTTAAAATTTACTCGGAGCAACAATTTGAAATGAAGGATCTTGGAGGTTGAGTTACTTTCTTAGTCTTGAGGTACATCATGAGGAGAGTGGTATCTCTCTTTCATAGGTCAAGTATGTTTTTGATTTAATATCTCGGGCCTTTCTTACTTATAAGGAGGTTGAGAACACTCCCATTGAGAACCCCACACATTACCAGCATCTAGTTGGGAGACTCATTTATCTTACGGTAACTCGTCTGGATATTACTTACGCAATTCATATTGTTAGTCAGTTTATGTCTGAGCCTCAGACTATTTATCATGCAGCTGTTCTTCAGATTCTTCGATATGTTAAGGGAACTTTATATCATAGTCTTCACTTCTCTGCCAAGTCTTCTCTTACTTTACGGGCCTACTTTGATGCTGGTTGGGCAGGTGATCATGCAGATTGTCAATCTACTACTGGATTTTATATCTTTCTTGGTGACTTTCTTATCTCTTAGAGAAGTAAGAAACAAACTCTGGTATCTCGAACCAATGCTAAATCCGAATATCATGCATTAGCGGACACTACTGCTGAGGTTCTTTGTTTCCGTTGGCTGCTTGATGATATGGGAGCTTCCCAGACATCCTTCACTGACATATATTATGATAGTCAAACAGCTATTAAAATTGCTCACAATTATGTGTTTCATGAGTGAACCAAACATATTGAGATTGACTGTTATTTCACTCGGCAACATGTTGTTCAAGGTAACGTCAAACTTGTCCCCATTCGAATGAAGCACCAGCCGGTTGATTTGTTTACTAAATCTTTTAATCCCGGTCTCTTCCAATTTTTAGTAAACAAACTCAAGTTACTTTCTATCAAACCATCTTGAGTTTGAGGGGGGTGTTAAAAATATTCTGTATTTATTGTAGATATTCCGTTATTATTGGGATATATTCTGTATTTATTAGTTATTATTTTAGGCATTCTCCCATTGTGTATATATGTTGTATTCTTCATCAGAATTATATACAATACATGAATTTTTCTTTCTTCAAACATCATACTCAATATTTATATTACATATGATAAGGTTTTTAAAAAATTTGGTCCCCACAATATTTAGGTCGTGTCTGTCTTTGACAAACAAAACCCTAATTGGGCCCTTCTAAGGTTGGTAGTTGTTCCCTCTCGTGGCAAGGTCGACGCACAAAATGCAACGAAAGGGTCCGACCTTCACAAAATTTATATTCCATCATTCAAAAAAGATGATGCATATGATTTTTTTTTTTCACTAAAAAAAGATTATATATATGCATAATTTAAACTTCGGCTACAAGTGCTCATTCATCGTTCATCATTAGCTAATTAAGATAATGATGAACGATGAATGAGCACTTGTAGCCGAAGTCTCTGACTTGGAGTGATTAACTAATAATGGCAACACAATATTATATGCTTGTCGACTTAGCAATGCATGTGATTTGAGTAAGTTTGGATATGTTGATGAAAAAAATGTTTGGATATTAATCTACAATCATTGATGTGTCTCTCTTTTTTTAAAAAAAAAAATTGTTTTCCTTCCAAATTAATTAATCATCATTTCTTGCAAAAAATATTATAAATATAATTTGTTATTTTGTAGTTAAGTTTTAATTTTAATTAAGTACAGTAATGTAAGAGAAAATCACATTTCAAAATTCAAATTTTAAAAAAATGTGTTAAAGGATAATAAAAATTATGGTTATTTTTAATTTTTAATGATCAATGTTACTAATAGTTAAATTTTACAAGATTTAAAATCAAATTTCAAGAAAATTATTTCTAGATTTTAATAAAGTTATACTTATAATTTTGAGCATTTTTAGGTATAAATAATTTTTCATATTTTAGTTGTAACATTCTTAAGAAAGTAATAATTTTTTTAAAAATCTGATGTAAAACATAATTTAGTAATTTTGATTTTGAAAAATAATTATGATTTTTTAGACATACTTAAATATTTTGAGATTTGGATTCCTAAACGTGATTTTACCTTTGTGTGATGTGCTCTCCCGTAGGCCCAAACAACCATTTCATATCTGATTTTTTTAATAAAACTTTTTAGTACATCTGAATTAGAAACCTTAATAAGGGACAAGTGTAAAATTGTAAATTAATGATTGGACGGGTTCGATTAGGATAGAGACAACATGGAGTCAAAGCAAAGAAAAATCATATATATGAGGGGGCGTATCGTTTTGTTATGGCGAAGTCAAAATCTTGTGACGCATACAAAACATGGGCCACGTACGCATTTTTTTGACTTTTGCGTCCCTCCTTTTGGGATATTTTCAAAATTATTCATCCCCCGAAAGAAAACATTCGTAAATTTTTTTTTTCAAAATAAACCACTCATGATGGGATTTTGTTACTGTAGTACGTAGTTAATTTTTTTTAAAAAAAATTACGACTTCTTTCCTTTTTAAAATTAGATTAAATTATATCAAGTATTTTTTATTTTAAAAATTACATGTAACTTCTTAAACAGAAGGTTTAACATTAGTAGTTGTATGCTTAGACAAAGTCCTAACTCCAAAATATGCTGCATTATTCATGATTTATACATATTAAAACTTGCTATATTTGATATTTTATATTGATGATATAGAATGCTAGCCCCGAGATCTGGAGAGATTTTGTGAATTTTGATGATAATAAAATAATTATCTTTAATTATTTTCTAAAATATGTTTAGACTTATGACTATTGCATATCAATTACTAATTTTGAAAATCGTATAATATCAACGTACCAGCATTAATGCAATAGTCGTCTGAATGTAGAAAAGAAAAACAAGATATGTGCAAAGATATATTGAGGCGACCAGCATGTGACAAGCAACAATAAAAGAAAATATCGAAGCACAAAATCAAATGAATCCGCGTCTCAGCGGTCCTCAAGAGTCAAAACACATGAATAGAAGATGTAGTTTGAAGCACAACAACAAATCAAAAGAGTGTATGAGCCTGTGTAAAAACCGTTCGTTGGGCTAGTGTGAGCCTATTTATCCAAAAACTAATCTTTTTAAGGTATAGAAATTATCAAAATGGATTTTGTCCCTTATTATAAGACCTTTAAATTCATGATAGTATGCTTAAGGGTGTGTTTAATTGAATGTTTTTGGAAGTTTTTTAAAGGAATGTGAGGGATTTAATCCTGGTTCTCTCTTTATTTGATTTAAAAAATTTGGAGGGGATTTAATTTCTTCCTCCACACCAATTTTTTTTTTTAGAGAAGAGAAATTATTTGTTACTCAATCCTCTTCAGTTATCTTCTGAACCAAATAAGATTTCATTAAAATCTCTCAAATCTCCTCCCCTCTAATCCGGCCAAACAAGGGAACTTTAAAATCCCTCTAAATTTTTTTACTCTATTAAAAATCTCTTCAACCCCTTTCATTGAATCAATCAGTCCCTAAAAAACTTAATTAGCTGTCAATTATATAAGAATTTTATTGGTGGGTAAGTATTAATTTCTTTCACAACAGATGAATAATATTGGGTTGAGTGAGCCCACGGAGTTGGCCCACCTAACTAATGATTGGTCAACTTTATTTTTTAAGTCTATATCTCACAAAAGTTAAATATTTTGTAAGTATTACATCATATATATTTTAATTAATAAAAATAATTTAAATTAAATAAATTAATAAGCTTTTATTCCTCAATATGTATAATGTTTATTAAAATATTTTTTAACTTTTTCTTGTTACATTTGAACTGTATATACTTTCATTACGTATACTTCTATAATTAGGTACTTGGTCAAGATACCTTGTCCCATAACCCCCGGCCCCTTACGTTAATTTCTACACATACGTACAGTTGCAAAGTCGATAATCAAAGTCAAGTAGGAACCTTACCAGCTCCTTCGCCTTTCGTTGTTATTAATTTGTCAACCAGTACGTTGCATTGTACTATTGCCAAATCTGTGTCTTCGTTTTCATTTTTCTTTAAGATTGATTATGACAATGGACAGGTTTCCTTTCAAAGTCTTCTTGGCGGTGCAAGCACTTCATATCACACATACATAAAGATCTCGTTATGGACTTTTGAGTTCCTTTCCTTCTTTTTCTTCAACCATACAAATTTGCATTTCAGGATTTCAATAAATATTAATGGATGGAGAAGATGATAGCCATAGAAGCAAAAGAATTTTCCGAGTGGGCTTTGATTGACATGACAATAAATGACATTTTAAGGAATCCTATCTCTCTCCCACCTTGCGGGAAATTGCTTAAATGATCACTAACCATTTCGGAGACTGCTATCACATCTGATCCCTCTATACAATTGTCAATAGCCTAGCTAACTAAAATTCTTATAATTACTTTATTACAACGGAATTCATTTATATAATCGATCCGTGTAATTATTATACGGTGATTGAATTCCTTTTCAACCCGGCCGTACAGGTGTGGAACTTGATAATTTAAAGTCATGGTTGATATTGGAACTCTGATTGCTCTCTTCTATATCTTTCGTGTTAATCTGTTAGACATATATTTGTGCTCTAGGTTTCATTTTCCGTCTTGTTTCTTCTGTATTGATGATGACAGGCAAGAAGCACAGAAAAGAGGAATCTGCAGGCTTCTCTTTTCCTCCCTTCTCTTCTATTTAATTAATGTTTAGATTCTTTATTAGATCCAATTATTTAAATGATTTAAATTTATTGATGAATTCAAGAAATTTTAACATTTTAACTAAAATATTAAATTTAAACTGTTAAAATCTAATCTAACCGATATAGACAAGAAAGAAAAAGAGGAAGATAGAAACAGTAAAAAATCGATAGCTTTCATGCATTCATAGATTTTTCTCAATTGCTAAGTTGTGTTGTGCATCTTGACATAATATTAAAGGAAGATTATAGTACTTGAAGTTGGAAAGAGCTAAAAAGATATCATTTTGTCGATCTCAAATCATATGGTGATTTCTTGTTTTTATTTTTTTAAAAAATTTGCGATTAACAACTTTAAATTCCAGATATATCTATTGAAGGAATTAATTTATGAAATTATTATGATGGATTCAAAGACAAAAATTTAACTTGAGGTTATGAATTATAAGTTTCAAAATTACCTTCATAGTAATTTCAAAATTTAAGATTTTTCAAGGGAAAATTTCACTATAGAACCTATATGGGTCAATATTAATTGATTATAAAGGATAATATAATCATAATTATTTTAAATGAACAAAAAAATTAATTGACCATTTATATCCTCATAAAAACAAATAACCGTACGCTTAAACTATGGTTCTAGTCTTCTATAACTTTTTTTTATTAAAGTTCGTAAGATGAGCTTAAGTTTGTTTGATTTTTTCTTACTTTTCATTTTCTACAAGCTTAGGAAGGAAAAAGAAAAAAAGAAAAGAAGATCTTCTTTATGAAGGTATAATAGTCAATAAATTATTTTTTCTTGAAAATAATTATAATTAATTTTTATGGTCCTTTATGATATATTCACCCATATTGTTTTTTTAGTAAAAATTTCCCATTTTTTAATATCAATATCTTCAACGATGTTTAAGGTTCTAACTATAAATATTTTGTTTGTTCTATATCAATTAAAACCTCTTATTTTATTTTTATTTTTTATTATATCAGAATGGTTGAAATTTTTAATCTCTACTCACATCATACTCCATTTTTATTATTTGAGCTATCCCTAGGTAGCTTTTTATTTTTATTTTTATTGTAAGAATCGATGTTTTGGTCATTTTGTTGTACTTTATTCTTTATTCCTATATTATTCTTATTCTCCCAAATATTTAAATAAAAAATATGTTAAAAAATAAGTAGTAATCCTGAACACTTGAAATTCAACGACAGCAATTTCTACTAATCTCAACTATATACATTAAGAATTTGTTGAGGTAAGAAGAAGAAGAAGAAGATATGGTGCAAATTGTTTGGTCTGAATAGCCTCATTTACATAGAGCAAAATGAAAACTGAATTGTTAGTGAAAATCACAATTGATATCAAATTAGATGTAAAAATGTTTTTAAACGTTAATAATAAGTTCTAAACATTTTAGTATAATTTGTGCGTTGATTATAATAAAATGTAATTAGAAAAAATCAAAAATCGAACCATTAGATTTGGTTTAATATGACGGTCATGATAGACCAGCATGCTAAATGCTTTATTAAATATATGTATATATAATATTTAAAATGTACATACTAGAGCCAGTTATAAAGGCTCAAAAACTCTCTTGCCTCAACAATGTGGGACTCGTATTTGCTCATTCTTGAACATTACACATGTGATTCTTATCATCCACTGCTGCTAAATAAAAAATCTCAAGAAGAGCTAAGCATGAATCTCCAACACAGAACACATAGATACACCAAGACAAAAATGAAATTAATAAAAGAATGTTTTAAGACAAGAGAGAACAACAACACAAAGTCATAGGACTCATAACTAAAGTGGTGTTAGTCCCCTGTCTATTATTTATTCGAATCGATTCCGACGAGCCACGACTCTGCAAAACCAAGTCATGCCTCCTCCTTTATTCTTCTCAGTACACAACAATCAGGCATAGAAGAAAAAATAATGAAATTTAGGGTATATATAAATATTATAAATAATATACATGATATGTATTAGCATATTACAATAATAATAATATATATCGTTATACGTACTCCCATCCGTAAATTCTAACAAATGTTCTAAATAATTTTAGATATTTAATAAAAAATAATGATAATATATATGTCACATCTATTACTTACAAAAGAATTGAGTAATAATTAACTAATATTATTAATGAAGTATATAATTTATTTATTAATTTTAATATTAAATTTTATATCTTTATGCAAGTCATCGTATTATTTTTCAATATAAAATAATTGATTAAATAAAATTTAATTCAAAATTAAAAATATTAAACAATTAAAATGATGGCTAAATTGAGAGTCCATATTCCTATATATATATATATTATAAATATCGGTTAAACAAAAATATTAATTTGAGTGAAAAATCTTCTTAATTAAAGTTTGGAATTTTATATATTATATGTATGTTGTTTTATAAATATCATATATAACATTATATACAATATATATTTTTTTAGAGACAAACCACATGTATTATTATCATATTAATATATATTAATGGGGAAGGGGAGTTGGGGGATGGCGGCGGAAAAGGGAGGGGATTGGGGTGACGGGGAGGGAATATATACTACTCTCTATTTGTAAAAAAAAAAAAAAAACATTAGATTACACAAATTGAAAGTGTCCACTACAATTTGTTTCTCATAATAACAGTCATAGTTGTGCATGATGATTTATTTATGTGTTAGAACCAAAATTTGTAGCATTCTAGTAAATAATTTGTAGAATATGAATTTACATTTGGTGCTAATCACCAAAACCAAAATTTACAGTATTTCGGTAAATAATTTATAGAATATGAATTTGAATTGGGTGCTCATCACAATAATGAGCACCCAAAAAAAATTAGTTTACACAATTTAAAAGTGTCTACTATGATTTGTTTCTCACAACAATAGTTGTAGTTGTGCATGATGATTTATTTGTGTGTCAAAACCAAAATTTGCAGTATTCTGATAAATAATTTGTAGAATATGAATTTGTATTGGATATTCATCACAGTAATAAACACCCAATACTCGTCACTTAGGAGAGATCTGGACCGTCTAATTTTACTCTGAACAGTCTAGATTTAAAGTTTTTTATTTTATTTTTTTTAATGATAACATCATTTTTTAGAAAAGTGACAATTGTAAAATTGTTTTTATTTTACATTATATACATAATAAAATAAAATATATTAAAAATATAATATTAAAATAAAATCAAATCTAGACCCTCCAGTTTTTGACTTGAATAGCCAAATCATTGATGAGCATCAATCATTGATGCTCATCAATTAGATTCGTAAAATATAGTATGCTCGTAAATTTTTTTCTTTTCTGAAGCATATTGCTCAAATCAAATGGACTTGAAGAAAGAAAGATGAATGGGATGATTGAGAAGAGAGGTATGGAAGAAGGAAATGAATTTTCCAAATTCAATCAGAGTTGGACACGTACGTGGCGGGTGAAAGTCCGCGCACTATGGAATTTTGTACACAACACATGTATATGCAGCTAATTTCATCATGAAATATAGTAATTGTCAAATGGCTATTATGGCTTTTGGTATTGCATGAATAGTCGCCACTAACTTTATTGAAAAAACAGCAAACCAGACGTATAGCTGAAAACTAAACTTTTTGAAAGGGATATTTACATCTTCCTTTTTCACATCATGAGCTTTCCTAGTGTATGTAGTGCCAGTGGACTCTGCAATACACAAATACAGTATAAAGCACAAAATCATATGTAAATGCAGTAGTAATACACAAATACACACATATTTATGGAAATTAGTACTTAAGTACCCGTTAGCTATTGTCGGATTGTATAAGAAAAGTACAAGATTTTTTTTTTTAAATAGTCATCTTAATTATATGTTGAGCTGGTCTCGCTAATTTACGACATAAAAAATGAATGTTCGAATTGTCCATTTCAAAATGATGTGTATATTATATTTATATATATATATTAGTAAGTAATTAAGAAAGTTATATATAAAATAAAATATTAATAGTATTTAGATTTTGATTATAGTAAAATATTAATGAGTCATTTTCTTTAATGAAAGATAAAAAGGTAAAAAATAATTATTATTTCATTTAAATTCTAAAGTAAAAAATTATTTTAAAATAAAAAAAAAAATTCAAAACAGCAATTATTTTAAAATGAAGGAGTACTATATAGGAGTATCATTTATGATTCAACTATATACTCCCACCGATCCATATTATAGGATATTTTGTATAACAAGTTTTTTACTCCAAAATATAGGATATTAAATATTTTTCTTTCCTTTTTACTCTTATCTTTAATGTCTCCTTAACTCCTCATTTATAACCTTATAATGATAATAGAATTGAATATTTAATAAGGGTAAAATAAAAAATATTGGTATTTTTTGCATTGATTTCAGTTGAAAAATAATTTTCTTAATATGCGTGTAATTGATATAAAATACTTTATAATGTGGATCGGAGGGAGTAATTAATTAGAGAGAATAAGAAGAATTCAAGATACCAAAAATTAAGGAAAAAATAAGATACTCCTTCTGATTTAAAATATAAATTCTAGTTGGCTAACTACTTAGACTAATGAAGGGAGTTAAACTAATTAAATTTGTCAAAACCTTACATTGTTTTCTAACATTATCTTTAATAAAGATAATTTTTAAGACAATTTTCTCTCTTATAAGTTAATTAAAGATAAGGGTAATTTAGAAAAAAAAATTAATAATTTTAACTTTATCTAGATAGGATTTATATTTTTTTTCAGAAAGAGATTCTAAAAAGGACTTATATTTTGGATGGGATGGAGTAATATATAGATTGGAGAGAGAATTAAAAATAAAAAAAAATTAATTTTAAAGTGAAATATATTAACTAAGATAAGTTTAACTGTTTATTTTATCATTACTGATTATACAGTTTATACACTTTAAGTTATACATTAACCTCAAAATCATTAATTAAAAACCCATTATAAGTTACAAATTAATGAACGAACTAATTCAATTTGAACCAAAATAAAAAAGAAAACATTTTCTTATAAGAAAAAAGAAAACTTTAACTCGCCCAAAATCTTATGTAATATAGAAATACAACAATATAGTGCAGCCAGTATATATATCTATCAAATCTAGTATTAAGTAGTACACATTAACTAATGATGGACTATGAAAGAAAAGTACACATTTTTATGTTTTTTTAAGAACCAGTCATCCCATATGTTGAACGTGGACTGGTCTTGCTAATTGCAACATCAAAATGAATGTTCCTCTAACTCTTTTGAATCGTACTGTTTATGGTTCAACCATATAATTAATTGGAGCCAAATATTATGGGAATGAAAGGAGAAAAGTATAATTTGAACGGAACAATTCCGAGACCCCTAATAAATACTATTGTTATATATTTGAGTCTTAAATGGTGACTTTAAATTATTAAACAATAGAGAGATATTATCTTTTCTATGAGAGCCAGGGATATGCACAAGTCAGACCTCATGACTTGACCTTTCCGCATCAGACGACTCTCTCTCTCTCTTCATAATCGAAGGTTCTCCACTTTGTTGAAATTGCTCTATGACTTCTCTCTTCTTCTTTAGGAATTTAAAGGGCGAGAGAGAGAGAGAGGAAAAACAAACTTGCGCAGAAAATAGAGAGAGAAGCTATGGGTGGCGAAGAATTCAGAAAGGACGACTTTGTGGAAGATGATGATGAAGTTCAGCTTCCTGGGTTTCGGTTCCATCCCACAGATGAAGAGCTCGTGGGCTTCTATCTTCGAAGGCAGCTTGCCAAGAAACCAATCAGGATCGAACTCATCAAGCAGATCGATATTTACAAATACGATCCTTGGGACCTTCCAGGTATATTCATACACACTTTGCCCTCTTAATTTATATATAGCTAGTTTTCGTCTTTAATTATTCGATTTCTTCTCTTCTATATATATATATATATATCTATGTCGATAATGCTTTCTGATATATGAACAAGACGAGAAAGAAGAAGAAGTAGGGTTTTCATGAAAACACCAGCAAGAGAAATATTTCTTTCTCTATAAACACTTTAATTAAGATGGACAGAATATTCTGTCTTGTCATACAAAATTTCTTTCCTTAATTTCCTTCCCTTCTCACTTTTTATATGTGGAGGATATTTCTTGCTAGCTCCATGGAATTGCATGAGCTATATGATAATTAGTTTTTATTAATTTTCCTTCTCTTATATATACCTACACGTCCTAATTCAAGTAAGAACTTTTAATTCCCTCTCCAATCAATACACATAGCTCATGATTCATGCAAATATATGTCGATATATGCACACGTAAAAACATAATTGATAGGTTTCTAACATATCTAACCTACTTTCTGCTACATGAAAGTCAATCATTTGTGTAAATTGTTCTTCACTTATTAGTGATGGGATCTTAAAGGAATAAGGTATGTATGTGATTATGCAGAAGCGAGCAGCACCGGAGGGGAGAAGGAGTGGTACTTTTTCTGCAAGAGAGGGAGGAAGTACAGGAACAGCATAAGGCCAAATAGAGTGACAGGGTCAGGGTTCTGGAAAGCGACGGGGATCGACAAGGCTGTGTACTCTCTGGGAGGAGAAGGCAGCGATTGCATTGGCCTCAAGAAAACTCTCGTTTACTACAGAGGCAGTGCCGGCAAAGGCACCAAAACCGACTGGATGATGCACGAGTTTCGCCTCCCTTCTCATCATGACACCACCATCAGGACGACTAATACCACCACCACCACCACCACCACCACCACCACCACCATTAATGCCCAAGAAGCTGTAAGCAACTTCATTACAATTTCCTCTCCTCTCTTACATTCATTCACCTCATTATCAACCTTTATTCTATGAAACATGTATAAAGAAATCATGCGTTTAGAATTCATGATTGTTATAAAAGTCTTGAAGAGCTTAAAAAGAGAGTGGTATAGACTGAAAGTGTGTATGAGGTCCACTTAATTTTTTCCTTTATTCTATGGAACATTTATGAACAAATATCATGCATTATATCCATGATCGATGATTGGTATCGCCTAAAATACAAAATGAAACAATTTTGGTATATATGGTATCTTTCATTCTACGAAAATTCAAGTCTAGAATTGTTACTATAATTCACATATACGTTCATTGTTTGGCACAAAATCAGTTTTAGCCTTTGACATAATCCATTAAGGTTGGTATTCTGGTACAGCGTCACCTAAAATACCAAATTATACCGTTTTGAATGGTATTTCACATTACGAGATTTCATTTCTAAAAAACATACCATTACTTTCATTACCGTTCAACTCGTGTTTTCAATGCCTCTATGCCAAATATGAGAACTTTATAGTTGCCATGTTATGTTTTATATTTTTATATCTAAGATATATGTGTCTGAGGAATAAAGGATAGGTACAAAATAGGAGTAGTGCTGAATACATATTTGACGAATGAAACAGGTTTTCATTTTTGAATTATTTGTGCTTCGTAGCTAGCCTTGTATAATTAGTTAATAAACTCATTAATTAATTATCAACTGCTAATTAGTTTCTATGATATTATTTTGGGCAGGAAATCTGGACATTGTGTCGAATTTTCAAGCGAAATGTTTCACCAAGGAAGCACATAACAGACTGGAGATCACAAGCAGGTACCAAACGTCAATATTCTTCAATCGACAAGAACACAAGAATCATGAGAAGTAGCAGCACAGTGGAGGGTGATCATTCTAACTACTACATTAACGACAAAGAAGCTTACATCAATTTTGGAGGAAGCAATCATCAACATGGTCATTATTATTCTCAGGGTAATAATCATCATGATCATGAGCATAAACCAGTCTTCAATAACTACACCAGCAATATTCATAATATTGATGAAAGGAATAATAATCAGTTGATGATGATGAGCTCAATATCCCAAGCAGCACAACAGCCTCAATTAATTACAGCATCTTCTTCTTCTTCTTCTAACTGGATTAATAATAACTCTTCTGCTGCTGCTGCTGCGAACGACTTCTTGGCATATGAGAATTGGGATGAACTTGGATCAGTTGTAAAGTTTGCTCTTGATTCCTCTATCATGTAAATATATATATATATATCTGTAATTAATCATGTTCGTAGTTTTAACAGGTTTTAATTAGCTGAGTGGTCCTTTAGGATGGAACACGTATATGATTAGAGCTGGGATTGGATCTGTATTTGAGCAGACTCGCATGATCTTATATATGTAGTGGTTGATTAGAAATGATATGGAATAATCGATGTTTTATAACTTTTGTATATCATAATTAATATTGTCTCTTGCATCAGCTAACCTTTTTCATTTTTAATATCAAGATCAATTAGCTCATATTCCTATTTTCATTTTAATTTCAGCGACTATCATATATAGCTCATTGCAAGTGAACAATGAGTGAAAATCCCCTCATTACTTCTCTGTCGCCAAATAGAAAAGAAAACAAATATCTTTATCAATCGGTTGCTAATTGAATTGCCTTGGTCATAAAATAATGAAGAATTTTTTTTCACTAATTTTTTTAAATCAGTGTCCTTGTGTTCTCTTGTTCTTGGTAAAAATAAAATTCGCATGTGTGAACACTACATATATAAAATGTTGATCTGATTAAAATTTAATTCCTTTAAGTAGAGTATATACCAATAAATTAAGTAGTTCATTATGATAGCCCTTGGATATTCAACTCATTAACGGGCGTAAAAGTCATGCGGATATGTCCACAAGAAAATTATTATCAATTTGTAAAACCAGTGACCATATATATACATGACGTCAAGAAAACTTTGTTAAAAAATATTGAGGCCAAACAAAATTTTCTTAAAAAATAGGATCAATATTCCTTTTTTTTTATCATGCACTTTTATGTCTGCCTAACAATTACATCCGTTCGTCAAGGGTATGTTATGAAATGAAAATCCTTCTATAGATAAATTCAAAGGTTCACATGCACATATGTTGACAATTTGATACTAAACCTTGGCATTTTAATTTTTTACTATATAATTTATGAAAATAAAGTTAGGCTGAGCCTAGCTAGTGGTAAGCATTTGATCCTTCAAATAATTGTGGGATAATTTAAGGTTGATCGTACGCATTGTGTTCAAAGTTGAAACAGTGTTATTGGCGATCTTTAGAATTAACTGCTGTATTATATTTTAAATTGATTATTCATTATAAAGTAATATATATAAGGTAGATGGTCTTTGATATGTCATTTTTAGTATAATTGTAAAAAGTGTGGAAGTTTGGAAATGATCAAATCAAATATCTCCTGAAGAAAAAATTAATTCAAATTAGGGACTTTTATTTGAAATCAAAACCTTTCTAACCAGTATAGTATTAGTCAAATATAACTCATACACTGAATTGAACACTTCACCATATGAGACATCGTGCGACAATTTAGGTTGATTTTGAAAGTGCTTTTTTTAATTGTTTTAAAGTGAATACAGTGTTTTGGCAAAAACAAAAAAGAAGAAAAGTGAATACAGTGTTCAACTTCCAAATCAACATTTGTTTTCAAAGTAACCATCATTAGAAACCTAGTTAGCTATACCTTGAGTCCTTGACTTCGTATTTCTGAATCTTCTATGATTATAAATTTAAATTCATATATTTGAAAGCAGATAGAGAAAAAATATATAGATGATAAATGTAGAAATAAAATAAGAGTCTCAAACACAATTACATTTTTTGTATAGTATTTTTGCCGAGTTCATGAATACATAAAGGATTTCAATTAGTTGAATATTCCTTTTCAAATTTAGACAAAAAATAACTTATCAATATATAAATATAAAGCTATAACGAAAAACATTGTGGAATCACTATTCATCTCCCTGCTGCTTGCATTTTTTCAAAAACTAAACTAGGTATCTTGTTTGGAGCAAGATTGAAAAATTAAAAAAAAATTACAAAAAATCTAAAAGATTTTATGAATAGTGTGGTTCCTATAAATTTTATATTTTATAAGATATGATATGATGATATTAATTTTATATACCATGTGCAGTACTACTTGGAGCAAATGCTAGTATGAGGTAAGTCTATATTGTTCAATTGATATGGACAAGTTAAAAATTTTTTTTAATTAAATATAAATAATTATCAAAATAGTTAAATAGTTCATATTTATTCAAAATTATCATTATTTTTCGTCTAAAATTAAAAGAATTTATATTAAATTATACATTAGTATTAAATAATCATAATGCTGTTAGACTTTCAAACGTGTATGTATATAATTATACATTAGAATCAAATGTGTATATTTCAATTTTGGCTGCTTTCGATAAATTAAAAAATGACTTTTTCCTCTTTTGTTCTGGTTCTAGAATAAAGATGAAACTTCAAATTGCCAAATTCAAAGTTTCTTAAAACAGTGAGCTTTTGACTAAAATTTTTAAATAGCCCATATACATCACTTATCAAAACCCAAATCGATTGGTGCCTTTTGCCAGACCCAAAAGTGGGCCTCTTGGCTTGCTGGGTCTTGGACATTATTTACATGATAACGACATCTATTTTTTATAAGAAAACTCAGGTTGAAATTTAATGAAATTAAATACATTTTTTAATTTGGGTTTTTCTTATAGAATTAAACTAGTGTTAGATAAGCTAGCTTCTCAAGAGAGGGGTGAATTGGAAAGATTAAAAATTTTTCTGCAAAACATCAAGAAAGTGAGGAAAGTAAAGTGTGATTATAAAACAGAGTATCAATGAATAAACAGTAAAAGTAGTAGTAGAGAAGAGAAGACTCAAATATTTATCCTGATTCGATCTCTCAACTTGACCTATGTCCAGTCCCCAAGCTGCCACTTGAGATTTTTCACTATTCTGCAAGAATTTAGTGGGTTTCTTACAAATGCCTCAGTACAAAGTTGATGCTCTGTTTCTTGAGCTCACACTTTCACTCAATGCACTCTAGCTAAGTACTTCCCCAATCCCTTGTGATTTCCTCTCACAAGAAAATCTTTTTTCCAGATGAAGATAAGATTGTGTACAGCAAATAAACTCTCTTAATCAGAGTGAATATGAAAGTTGGAGTACAAAGTTTGAAGTATGTGAGAGTAGGAGACTTTGAATAGATGATTTGGCAGAGTTTTAGTATATACAAAGTAATTTCGTTACCCATATCTTCAAATAAAGTTCTATTTATAGATTTATGTCACTACCACAAAAATGAGGTTTTTTGGCGTATAGTTGTAGGCCGTTATATAAAAAAGCGTGAAAAAAAGTTAGGCGGAGAGATTTGTAGGCGGTTGTAAAAACAACCGCATACAAAAATATACTTTTGTAGGCGATTATTTAAACAACCGCCTACAAAAGTATAATCATTTAAAAAAAAAAAAACTAACGCAGGTGGTTATTTAAAATAATCGCATATGATTATTATTATTTTTTTAAAAAAAATCACCAACGTATGCGGTTATGATTATTAACCGTCTATGTTTCTTTCTTTCTTTAAAAAAATTATTAATTATGAATGTTTCTTTTAAATTTCAGCCCCAATTTAAAGCTATAGGCATATTTTCACTCTCGCTACCTCACAGATTAGTTTGTCTCGTCCGAGTTCTCTCCCGCTGGCCAAGTCCGTTCAGCGTCTCTATAGGTCCCCCAAGTCCGTGGCTACTCTGTCCCACCGAATCTGTCTCCCCAGGTTTGTGGCTTCTTCGTGGGTTCCGCAAGTCCAATCTAGGTCTGTGGCTTTTCAATGGTTCGACTTCGACTTCTCTAGGGAAGTTCTTTGCCAGAGAAGAAAAAGCTTTCCAAGTAAAAATAATCTATTTTAATACTTTTGGTCAGTTTGTTTCTATTCAACACGTGATATTCCAACAACTTGCAGGGGATCGTATTTTTCATCAAATATCAAGTATTCTTATCACCGCCAAAGGTTACTCGATGGTTAGGATTCGAGGGGATGATCTGCTTCTACCATCTGAACAATCTCTGTCTCTATTTAAGCCAAAGGATTTACAAATTGCTAAAGCTTGATATCCTCAGGAATCTTACAGGTAAAAATACTCAGCACTTAAAAATGTCCCTCATTATATTTCACTAGCTATCCCTATCAAAGGATTGGCCATTTGAGGATATGTTCTTAAACCCTTTTTGTAATGAAAACATGTTCTTAAACTACTAATAACTTGAAATCTGTTTAAACAAAATAAAAAAGGTGAATTATAACCTTATTACCCAAGGCAGTAGTCATTTTCAGAACTAGACCATGTTGTATAAAAGACTGAGATTTGATGTGTTTTCTTTTGGATAATTGCTATTGTATGACTGAACTCTATTCTCATAGTTATATTACCTTTCAACTTCTAGGGAATAATATTTATCTGTTCTTTGAATTGTTCCCTACTTTGAGCAATGATTTTCCTGATATATTTCCTCCAAATTTGTACACGTGGGAGCAATTTCTATGGGCTTGTGAACTCTGGTACTCAAATAGTACAAAGATAAAGTTCTCTGATGGAATGATAAGTACGTGTTTAATTCCTATTGCTGGATTTCTTAATCATTCAGTATGTATAGTCTTTCTCTTTATTGAGTCTCCTCCCACTTTCCTTTTGTTCTTGGTTTATCCCCTCCCCTGTTTCTAGAATTTTAAGATTTAATGTTTTTCTAATATTGTGATTCAGTGAGGAAACAATGGTAGTTAAAATTCAGATTACAAGAACTGCCAATTATCTTATAAGATATGCATATTCTTCTGGAACAAAATTTAGCATCTTATTCCTCCATGCCTCCCTTTTTGCCAATTTAGATTATTTCTCATACTTAGGGAGCTCTACCACTTTTTTGTTGAAGTATATCTGCTTTGATTGATGTTCAGAGATATTAAGATAGATTTCATATTAACAATGATGTTAATGATATTAAGAATACTGTTTCTATCCTTGTTTTGGAATCCTTATTGAACGTTATCTGATTCATTTTCCGGTTCCTGACTACAGCTTTGCCCACACAATATTTCTCTTAGTAGACTGGACTAAACATTTGATATTTTATGCTTGTGCGTTATCTTATGAAGACATCAATATATTTTTTATAAAGAGATGTGATTTAACGAATTTCATGAATTTTTGCAGGTTGTTTTGGAAGTATCTCTTGAGGCCTTGTATAATGTAATGTTCACTAAAGTATTCAGGAATTCATTGTTCAAGCTATCATCTCACCAATGTGGGAATTTTGTTGTTCAGGCATTGATTTCTCATGTGAGAAATCAGGATCAAGTAATGTACCTAGCTGCTTTATAGTTAAATAGCATTGACTCTTTGCTTTATGAGATCCTGTACAACCTCCCACTTCTTGTACAGGGCTCTACGTTATTTGTCCTTAGCATATTCATTTCAAAATAATTATGTGGTCTTATTTTCCCCTTGCAAATGTTTTATCATGTTTATTTAAAGATGTGTATATTTTTTATTTGTTATATCTGCTAGATGGAGGTGATTTGGGAAGAACTTGGTCCAAATATTGAAAGTCTTTTCAAAATAGGGAGGTTAGGAGTTGTTGCTGCACTTACGGCTGCAAGTGAGAGGCTTCATATTCATGAACACAAGGTTTCTATTTCATTTGCATTTTCAATAATGACTGAATTTTAAAATACTAATGTATTTAAAATTCTGATCTAATATTTGTTTTCAAAAACTATATTAATTTTCTACAATAATTGCAGCAATAAAAATACTGGAGCTATTAGAGTTTCCTAATTTTGTTCCTTATCTTCATAAAAAGTTCAATAATTTTTTTGTCACATTTTTGCAGTGCTGTCAAGTCCTTGTGGAAACAGTATGTACATTGGATGGCTCTACAAAGTGGATCATTCCAAGGTTACTATTCCTTGATAATTATTTCACATGTGAAGATAAGTCCAATTGGAGTTGGCAAAGTGGTGCTAAAATGCATGTTATGGGTTCTCTAATTCTGCAGACAGTATTCCGGTTTAAAAGCGTAAGCAACATTTTGAATATGCATGTGTCAGCTTTTTTCTTTCTAGTTTATTGAAGCAAAAGAGTAGAATGGGATTCATGACTGTGATCACTTCTTCTAAGTATACCCGCCATATAACTAGGTAGAATTAGGAACTTGGGAGGATGGGGCTTTATATAACAAAAGACTAGGTATTGCACCAAAGGCAGATCCCCTGGGCCCCTGTGATCTTTTCGATTTTTATTTCATTGTGTTTGCACGTTGATAGAGGAAGTGCAGTGTGATTGGAAAAAAAAAATCCAAAGGAGGGGAAGATTGATGTATGAGAAGGATCAAGGACTGAAAGTAAGCCTCCTTGGATTTTTGACTAGTTGACAATCTAAGATAGTCCAATGGGAGCTGGTAGCAATGGTCAAATGGGCATAACAGAATAGTGACTTGTGAGTCTGTTAGAGGTAGTGAGTGGTCAAAATAAATAACTAGTTTAGGATAGTGGAGTAAAGGGCATGTGAATTTTACTGTGTTGTTGTTTCTTTAGGTATATGTTTGTGAGTTTTCCTCTGGAATATAGAAGCATTTGTTTTTCTTGCTTGCTTACATGGACTCAAAGAAAATAGAAATTAGATAAATCCCTTCAAAAAGTAAAGTTTGTTGTATAAGAAATTTTATAATGTAATGAATAGTTAATGAAATAAATGATTGACAAATCATTAGTTTTTTATCTGTCATGCTTTTTATGACACAATATCACTGTCTTCTTTATGAATAATAAGTTACTTTAACAATTCTAGATCTTTGAGACAAATGAAATTAAAAAGGAAAAAAAAAGGACAAAGTTTTAAGACTCTTGTATAAGTTCAAGTTTAGCAAATTGAAAAGTGAAAAGTCTATTCTTTACGCTTCTATTTAATAAACTAAAACAGAGTGAGGATTACCATTATCTCTCAATCTTTTTTGTTTATTTATTGTCATCCCCTATTCTTCCACCTCCATTTGAATTTGCTCTTCCTAATTATTAATGTATTTTTTCCCTTTTTTTTTCAACTTGTCGTTTGTAAATTACCTTGTCTGTAAAGTTTTGTAGTCTCTTCTCCCATATATATATTTTTTCCTCTTAGGGAGGGGGAACTTCTTCCATTTTTCTGAACTTCTTCCAGTATGTATCCAAGATCTTTAATTTTCCTTTATGACATCATATGCTTGCACTTGGTTGATATAAATGGAAAATGAAAAATAAATGCCTTACTTCATGCTCCCATTTTTTCTTCAAACTGTGTTTTCTTGTTTTGGTAAAAGTTAAAGTCCCTTCTTCCTGTATCTATAGTTATTATATTGTATTGATGGTGTATACTATTTGTAATTGTCACTACCTTCTAGATATCGTTCTTGTTGTCATTTTGATTTTCAATCAAGCATTTTTATGTGGATATGTGGCTGATATAGCACAATAGTGTTATTGATGGTTTACCATATTGGTTTAAGCAAGGATTGAAAGATCCAATCAAGTCCTCAAAGTGGGTAAGAATAAGACAAAGGCTTGATTGCTTATAATGATAAAGTTAGATAATGGTGGTTGGAAAAGGATATTGGTCATAAGGATGGAACACCATTAAACTCTTATTTGTTTTATCTCAGTCTACTCTATTTCTAAAACACTTGAATTTACAGCACTGCATTATATGGAGTCTGGCATTTTATAACTGAGGTTTATTAATAGTGTTCAACTTCAGGTTAATACTACATGTTTATCGTTTATTCCTTTTTTCTTTCTTTTGCTGTAACTTGCTTGACTTGAAGTTTATTTCATATTGGTCTCATTGGCATATTTAGGAATTTAGAACCCTGCAACTTGAATGTAGTTTCCATTGTCGTTTCATGAAGGATGTTAATTTGATCAATAATAATTTATCTCTTATAATTTTCCTCTTTATGGCATTGTATCCTTTTTCCTTCAACTGTCCTTATATCCAGGTTTTCTTGAAGTCACAAATAATGGCCATTGTCATAAAGTTGGCTATAATTGTTTTCTCACAAAATGCTTTTTTCTTAAATTTGTGAATTAGGATGCTAATTCTTTTGGTGATTTAGTATAGTCTTTCATGAACTAATTTTCCCTAGCTGAATTCATTGTATATGGAAGATTTATTTTATATTTTCCTTTTAGTTTATACATGGTCGATGTGGACTGCAGCAAATTCTGACATTTTCAACTTGTGAAAAGTTAACCTGCAGAACCTATACAATAGGGCCTTTGATCAAGCAAGATCAATAACGTCCTTTCCTTCTCAACCATTCACAGGTAGCTAAAAGTTTATTTATTATCAACCATAATTTTTGTTTTAAATTTTAACCAGAAATCATAGTCTTAGGACAAAGATGGCAAGACTTTTTAGTCAAATATCAACCATAATTTTTGAACAAGCAGTAGTTATTGATAAAGTTTGAATTCCTCATAAAAGAATCATCATGTGTTGCATAAACCATTAGGACTTTGCTCAAACTTATTCGTTGGTCTTTGCCTAATTGAGTTAACCTTAAACCATGGAGTTTTGGAGTCTTAGAAACGTAGAATGAGAAATCTGGACATACTAAGGAGTATCTCGTTTTGATTATAAAATTTGAACTATCCAAAAGTTGAGACCTTTGAAGATATGTAATGATTTTTATTTTATCTGTTTTTACACCCTAAGGCTAAGATTTTCAAGGTTATCTATCTTGCAAAATTATATTATAGATTTTAATGATTTGTCCTTTTTAACTATTTTTTATGCAGTCAGTTGGGTTCATTGGTTGAAAACTCTTTCTTTAACTTTGAAGGTCATGAAGAGAAGATTGGTTATGTCAATACAAGGTTTGAGAAAGATTGGCTATGTTCAATAGGTGTTGACATGTTTATAGATTACTTATAGTGTTTGGGATATTGTTAAGAATTTTTTTTCTTATTTTATCATTTTGTAATGTCAATATATTGTTTATTTATGATATGTAAGTTGATATTAATTTGTAAGTACTTTTTAATATAATAAATTTTATTTTTTGTCAATGGGTTTAACAGATTGCATATATTTTGATACTAGATTAATTCAGTATCAAAATATTTTTTTTTAAAATAACTCTTTTGTAGGCGGTTATCTGTATAACCGCCTACAAAACCTCTCCTTTCTACGACTTCTGTAGATGGTTATTTGTGTAACGGCCAATAAAGGGAGATTTTTATAGGTGGTTAATAACCGCCTATAAAAACCACCCCCTTTTATAGCGCTCTAATAGTAGGCGGTTCATAACCGCCAAGAAAAGGTAAAAATAACCGCCTATAAAGCCCTTTTTTGTAGTAGTATGTTTTAACTATATGTTAATGATAAGATCTAGCCGTTAGAGATGTTGCCCAATGATTACTCTGAGAAACTATCTGTTTACCAACCACATTTAATGCTTCTGACACTCAAAGTTCAAATTTCAGTTGGTTAACAGACGAATTTCACAGAAACCGAAAGTCACAACATTTAACATTGAACTCTCGAAGTTCGTCTGTCATGAAGCAAAATTCAAATTTTCATCTTTAGAAAATGATTCTATGTTGGAACATACGAATTTTCATGTTTAAAATTGTTCTGTTAAGTGTGAACAGTAATTTCAATTTGCTACAGTGTCCTCGAAATTCAAATTTTGGAACCCCAAAATTCGTCTGTCAGAAGCTGGTTCAATGAGGAACAATAGTTCATCAATTCGAAATTTGAATTTTCAAAGGGCAAAGTTCGTATGTCAGAAAGACCTCTTTTCAGACTTACTTTAAGTTTGAATTTCTGAATACTGTCATTCGTATGTCAATATATCATTATAATAGACTCACAAGCTTTATTTCTTAAATTTGAATTTTCATGTTCAAAGTTCGTTTGTCAGTCAGCAATTTTTAGCCCTATCTAAACTTGGTTTCAGATGAACTTTGACATATTCTCAAACGAATTTTTCAATTTTCATAAGTTACATTTTATCTGAAATTTGAATTTTCAAAAGCCAAAGTTCGTCTATAAGAGAAAGCTCTTTTCAGACACTTATCAAAATTTGAATTTCTCAAGTCAAAATTCGTCAATCAGATAAGCTTATTTTCAGACTTGTTCATTTTTAATACGAAATTCGAATTTCCAAAGCCAAAGTTTGAATTTTCAAAATAGCATATCAGTATAAGCCTTTTAAACTTCGTCTGTTGATGGGTGTTTTTCAAATATTCCATGAATTAACATAGAATCAAGGTTTTAAAACATCTTTTCATCAAATCAAAGTCTTTTACTCAAATTAAAATATTACTAAACATTCTACATTTATTCTTGCACTGACTTTTCTAGAATTCCTTCACTTGAAACCTTCTATGCACCTTTGATATCTTTATTCCAAGCTCTTGAAGGTTAGTTTGGAATCATCAAAACACTTGATTCAATATTCTCCCCCTTTTTGATGATGACAAAATAACTTTCAAACTAGATTAGTACTTGGGATTGCTTTAACAAGCTCCCCTTCAACATATGCATTATAATCCAAAAGATATCATATATAGTAGATCAAGTAAAGAGATTTATTAACTCATTCAAAGTCCAACAAGAATAGTTCATTACAACCAAGAAATTCTTTCATTTCATCAAATGTTACTTTACAAGAAACAGTAGTGCAAAACATTACAAAATTCAGAAACATAATATAGCACTACAAGAGGACCTAAGCAAAAGTTCTAATCACTTTTTCTTTAACTTGGTCTTCTTGCTGTAAGTTTTTCCAGAAGGCTCTGCAGCAGATTTTCCAGTTTGCTCACTCTTCTCCCCCTTTTTGGCATCATCAGGAAGGTGAACAAAATTAGTAGGAAGAGGGATCTGAGACACTGGAATAGCTTGAAGAGACACAGGGACAAATGACATTTTTGGATTGAGCTTTGGCATGGACCCAGAAACTTTAGAACTTGTGTCTTCATCTTCATCATCAGAAATTTCAAGAAGTTTAGAAATTTTTTACCTTGTAACTGCCAATTGTGCCCTTCTTTCCTCCGAGAAACCATAATATGTAACAGATGAGGGAGTAGGAGGAGGAAACATTGCTTCAAGCCTTTTTTTCTGAGCTTGCAAGAGAGCATTATATGCAATGCCTTCCAAATCAACAAAAGGCACAATGCTCCTTTCTTCATTTAGGGCAGCCTGCATGAATGGTGAAGAGGAGATGGCTGCCACTAATCTCTCTACTTGCTCAGATTCTTGCTGGGATAGGATTGACTCTTGAGCATCTGCTTGAATGGGGTCATGAGAGCTTGAATCCTGAAGGCCTTCTTCTTCTATACCATAGTCCAAGGGAGGACTATGACTTACCTCATTGCTGGAGGCTTGTGGTGTGCTCAGTGTACCAGCAACCTCAGTGTCATGCACACCATCATCAGGCTCAGGAGAAGCTAGCACAAAGGGACTTGGAGGCACAGGAGTTAGAGACATAACAAGCCAAGAGAATCCTGGCTGAGGTGGAGTTGATGTGGCAGGAATGACATTTCGAATGTCTTCATATACATCAGCAACCACTTTCATGTTCTTAGCCAACTGGTGGATCTGATCTTGCAGATGAGCAAACTTGGCATTTTGCTCATCCCTGATGCTTAGTATGAGTGTAGACAAACTGTCATACAACTCAGTGATCTTGGTTGGCTTAGCATGAGAGGAGGGAGTAGATGGAATATGAGCAGGCAAAGATGGAGATGGGACAGGCTGAGAAGGCTGAGGTGTAGGTCTTGCAGGAGCCTCAGAGGTACCTTCTTGCTGCAAAGAGGCATTATCATCAAAGAAGCAATCTTCAGATTTTCCAACTCCTTTTCCAATCCATCTTCCATGTTTCTTTTCTATCTCCATCCTTTGCAGCTCTTTTTCCTTGAAGATCTCAATAGACTTTCCTTTTCATTTCTCAATATGTTGAATTCTAGCATATTATAGAATCTTGGAAATGATTGCTGCATAGGGGAGTGTAGAGTCTTTCCTCTGATCCCTTGCCTTGATCATACGTTGGAGTATGATATGTCCCATGTTGATAAGTTTTCCACGCATGATTGCAGCCATTACATGTGTCTTTGCCCTTGTGATCAGATTGAAGCTACCTCCTTTATTAAAGATAATCCTAGACACTATGTAATGTAAGATTCTTACTTGAGCACTGAGGTCAGTGGGCTTCAACAAGCTTATGGGTGGCCTATTCTCCTTTCTTCTAAACAAAGTGTTCATAATTGTGCTCTCCTTGTAGTTTAGGAATAGTCCACCTTCTTCATCAGCAGTCTTTGCTTCATCCATATACCCAGAAGCAGTGATGTCAATCTTAAGGCCATCTTGCCCTAGAATTTCTAATACCTCGTTAAAAGTTTCATCTGTGAGCTAGATGATCCTTGATCTCAGATTGACGTCCCACTTCTTCTTTTTCTTGCTGTTGTACTTCAGGGAGGCATACCATGTCATAACCACTTCATCATCATACCTCTCCAGTATCTGTAACAGATTCTTATATCTCAGCATCTATAGTCCAGCATCAAAATAGTTAAAGAATAAGAAATCTCTCATGTTCACACAATGAGGCTTGATTACCTTTTAACTCACAAACTTAGTCGTGTATTCCTCCTGAATCTAAAAAGTGCTCCATAATGACATTATTGTGAGTTGGTATTCACTAGATTCAGTACTGGAAGAGGAAGAAGAAGGTCCAGTCTTCTTTGATTAAGCCTTTGGAGTTGTTTTTTTTCCATTTGAAGGGAGTTGCCTTGCTTGATTCGGCTTTTCTCTTTGGTTTTTTACCTTCCTTTGAGGCATATTGGGATTTAACCGTTCTCTTTGGTTATGCCTCTCCCTTTCCAACTTCTGGATTCTTTGCTCTTGCCATTTTCGTGGATGAATGTTTCAAAATGAAGCTGAGAATAGGTTTATAGGATGCGAAAAGGAGTTTAAATGGTGGGAAAAGAAGATTTACGGTCAGAATTGAAGAGCATTAAAGAGAGAATTTGAATAGACTCAGAGAAGAGATGAATAGGGTTGTGTCTGTTCAGAGAAAAACTGTTAGTTTTAACTTGTGTAACCACAGGACAGACAAATTTTGAGGGGTCAAAATTTGAACTTCGAGCAGTTAAAAGTTAAACCATTTAGCAAATCTTACTGACAGATGAATTTTCTTCTAAAAGTTCGTCTGACAGAGGCTTGGTCCAAGCAGCATAAGATGAATAGACGAACTTTGTTTCAACAAAGTTCAAATTTCGAAAAATAGGCATCAAGCAATAATTAATGCAACAAACAACAGAACAATTATGCTTATGGAAATTCGTCTTTCAAAGATTCAACATTGTGAGCATGTTTCAACAAACAAATTTTGAATCAAAAATTCAAATTTCTACACTTTGTAAAGGTTTTCCAACATGTGTATGTTAAGAAATAGACATTTGTGTAATCATTATGTTGGACAAAGATAACATTGAAACTTTTATTTTTGAAAATTTGAACTTTCAAAGACCAATCAGACGAATTTTGAGGGACCACTGAGAACTGTTACAATGTAAACCAAGCTGATGTTCGTTTGATGGGCATTTAAATTTGAATGTTAAGCATGCTGACTTGTTCAAAAACACAATTTATCAAAGAAATTCGTCTAACACAACTAAAATATGAATTTCACCTTTTGATTGTTCCATTCTGATTTGCTCCATTTTTCAAATCTATTGTCATTTAAACTCATGAGGAGCACCTGCAACTTACATTAAACTTACTCCGATGCTAAAGTTAGAATTAAATCAATGTCAGAAATTCTAAAATAGATTATTACAGAAATTTACTTTAGTTAATTGGGATTTACCATACCAAATTCTCTCTTGATTTTACAATACCTATCTTCTGAAAGAGGCTTTGTCAACATGTCAGCAACTTGATCTTCTGTTGGGATGTATTCTAATCTGATTTCTCCTTTCAGAACATGATCCCTTATGAAGTGGTGCCTAACTTCAATATGCTTCATCCTTAAATGCATGACTGAATTCTTTATGATGTTAATGACACTTTGGTTGTCACACATTATAGGTATTTCTTTCATCTTAATCTCAAGATCTTCAAGCTGCTGTTTTATCCAGATGACTTGGGCACAACAGCTTTCAGCTGCAACATATTCAGCTTCTGCCGTGGATAAGGCCACACTGTTTTGTTTCCTGCTAAACCATGAAACCAAAGATCCTCCAAGAAACTTACATGTTCCACTTGTGCTTTTTCTGTTAGTTTTGGATCCTACAAAGTCAGCATCAGTGTATCTTTTCAAATCTTCTCCATTGCCCTTAGGATACCAAAGACCCATCTATGATGTTCCAATTGGATATCTAAAAATACGTTTCACAGCAGTTGCATGGGTTTCTTTGGGGCATGATTGGAATCTTGCACACATGCAGACACTGAACATAATGTCAGGTCTACTAGCAGTTAGGTATAGCAGAGATCCAATCATTCTTCTATACTAGGTTATGTCAAACACTTTACCCTCTTCATCCATATCCAGTTTGGTTGCAGTAGCCATAGGTGTTCTTATTGGCTTAGCATTCTCCATACCAAACTTTTTCAGCAATTCTTTCAGATACTTGGATTGATTGAGAAAGATACCATCATCACACTGCTTGATTTGCAATCCAAGAAAGAAGTTGAGCTCACCCATCATGGACATTTCGAATTCTCCTTGCATTAGCTTAGAAAAATTCTTGCAAAGAGATTCATTAGTAGCACCAAATATAATATCATCAACATAGATTTGAACAACAAGTAAATCTTTATTTTCTTTCTTGGTGAATAAAGTAGTATCTACTTTTTCTTTGTTAAACCCCTTTTCAGTTAGAAAATTACTTAATTTTTCATACCATGCTCTAGGAGCTTACTTTAAACCGTAAAGGGCTTTCTTCAGTTTATAAACATGGTTTGGTTTTGTAGAGTCCTCGAAGCCTGGAGGTTGGTCTACATTAACTTCTTCCATGATATATCTATTAAGAAAAACACTCTTCACATCCATTTGATATAACATTATATTTTTCATGCATGCATATGCTAACAAAATTCTAATTGCTTCTAATTTAACCACTAGAGCAAAGGTTTCTTCAAAATCAATACCTTCTTTTTAATTATATCCTTTTGCAACTAGTCTAGCTTTATTTCTAATTATTGATCCTGATTCATCAAGTTTATTTCTAAAAACTCATTTAGTGCCAATGACAGGATGATCTTTGGGTTTGGGCACTACATCCCAAACTTGATTTCTTTCAAACTGATTTAACTCATCTTGTATAGCTAAAATCCAGTATTCATCAGTTAAGACTTCCTCAGTACATTTTGGTTCAATTTGAGAAATAAAAGCACAGTTTATCATTTAATCCCTTAACTGTTTTCTGTTTTTAACTTTTTCTTGAACATCCCCTATCACTTGATCAACAGGATGATTCCTTTGATATCTCCAAGCTCTAGGGAGTTCTTGAGACATTTCCTCATTATTTTCATTCTCAAAATCTTTCTCCTGAATATCTTCCTCTATGTCAACATATTCAGATACTTTTAGAGGTTCAATTTTATCTTCATTAGAAAGATCTAATTTTTTAAACTTTGAAATAAGATCATCCTCATTAGTGACATGTTTGGAAACAATTTCATTTTCAACAAATACTACATGCATAGATTCTTCTACTAATTTAAACTTCTTATTAAAAACTCTATATGCCTTACTTCTACTAGAATAGTCCAAAAATATACCTTCATCAAATTTGACATCAAACTTACCCAGATTCTCCTTTTCATTATTGTGGATGAAGCACTTGCAACCGAACACATGTAGATGTGAGAAATTTGATTTTCTTCCTTTATACAGCTCATAAGGAGTCTTCCCAAGGATTGGTTTAATGTAGGCTCTATTTATGATGTAGCTTGCTGTGTTTACTGCATCAGCCCAAAATACTTGAGAGAGTTCCTTTTCATTCAGCATTGCTCTAGCCATCTCTCCAATTGTTCTGTTCTTCCTTTCCACTACTCCATTTTGTTGAGGAGTTCTTGGAGCTGAGAAGTTGTGATCAATTCCATGCTCATCACAATACTCCAGGAAGTATGAATTCTCAAACTCTCCTTCATGATCTGACCTAATAGACACAATAGAAATATCTTTCTCATTTTGCACTTTCTTAGCTAAGGTTACAAATGCATCAAACGTATCACTCTTAGAAGAAAGAAACAGTGTCCAGGTAAATCTAGAGTAATCATGCACAATTACAAGCACATACAGATTTCCACCAATGCTTTTTACCCTAGATTGACCAATCAGATCCATATGCAATAGTTCTAGTGGTCTAGTTGTGGTGACTACGTTTTTAGATTTAAAAAAAGATTTAGTTTGTTTTCCTCTTAGACATGCATCACATTCTTTATCTTTTTCAAAAGTGATTTTTGGTAGGCCGGTGACTTACTCATTTTTAACCAGTTTTGATAGTTGATTCATGTTAACATGAACTAATCTTCTATGCCACAACCAACTATTATTATGCCGACTAATTAAACAGACATAATCTAAGGAAGGAAGTTCATCAAGATTAATAGTATAGCAGTTACCATCCCTTTGAGCTTTGAAGATTATTTTGTGATCACTTTTTCTGATGACCAGGCAAAACTTTGAGTCAAACAGTACCCAGTTTCCTTTATCACATGTCTGAATCACACTTAGGAGATTGTGGTTGAGGCCAATTACAAACAGCACTTCTTCAATGGATGTTTCAGGATTCTTCCCCATAATGCCAATACCAACTATTTTGCCATTTTAATCACCTCCAAAAGTCACATTTCCTCCTTTCTTCTCTCTAAGAATGATGAACTTCTCCTTATCACTGGTAATGTGACTTGAGCAGGCACTGTCCATATACCATTTATTGCTCTTTCTAGCTTTAAGACAAACCTGCAAAACAAAGTTCATATTTTCTTTTTAGGTACCTAAATTTGCTTGCGTCCTTTTCTGTCAATAGTCTTTTCCCTAGATACAGATGTACTTTTGGGAATCCATTTAACCTTCCTGTCAAGTCCATTTTTCTTTAAAGCACATGAACTAGAAATATGTCCCTTCTTGTTACAGAAGTGACAAGTGGTAAAGGGACTGCTGGATTGAGAAGCAGAAAGAAAACAATGTAGATAATATTTTTATTTTGCATGCCTTGGTTGATTATACGATTCAATGTGATGTGAAATATGATCTTTCTTTCCATTGCCACTAGCATGCACAAAATGTCTCATGTATATATTCTGATTTTTCTTCCTAATCTTTTCTTTTACAGCACAAGAATCATTGTCAAGTCCATCCTTTTCCTGTGATATTCTTTGACTTCCCATTAAAGCAGACAACATGTCTTTTCCTTTAGTGAGTCTAGACATACTTTTTACCAGATAGTCATTAGTTTGTTTTAACTCAATGCATGATTTACAGCAAGTAGATTCAGTATGCAGGGAAGCAGTTTTAGAGATGTTGCATTGTGATTCTAGTTTGTTAATCTTTTTCTTGGCTTACTTAAGTTCTTTGGCAGTCTTAACAAACTCATCATGTAATTCATGAAATACATCCAGTAATTCAGAATAGGAAGGTTCAGATTCAAATACCTTATCCTCTTGATCACTGTTGGATGGAGTTTCAGCTTCTTCAGATGCAAGAGTCATCAGACAGATGTTGGCAATCTCATCTTCATCATCTTTTTCCTCATCTGAACTGTTGCTCCAGATTGATGAGATGTAAGCTCTTTTCTTCTTGCCTTTGTCTATAGCTTTCTTTTCTTTTTCCTGCTTCTTGAGGAATTGTGGGTAATCCCATTTGATGTGTCCCTGCTTCTTGCACTTGCAACAGGTTACAGGTTCTTTTCTTTCTCTTTTACTATCTCCAGATGCTCCTTTCTTGAAGAATTTCTTGCTTCTTTTCTTATTGTAAAATCTTCCAAATTTTTTGACCATCATAGCCAGAGTTTCTTCATCTACCTTATCTTCATCATCAGACTCTTCTTCTTTCTCCTCAGCAGCTTTCAGTACAAGAACTTTCTTCTTTCTGTCTTGTCCATCCTCTTTGAGAGCCTTTATCTTTCCTTCGTATTCCTCAAGGCTACCGAAGAGGGCTGTGACAGACACCATTGATTCTCCTCTGGCTTTCTCTATTGCTGTTACTTTGGGTTGCTACTCTAGAGGAAGAGTTCTGAGGATCTTTCTGACTTTTTCTGTCTGAGTGCACTCTTTGCCTAGACTCTTCAGTTGATTCACAATGAGGGTGAATCTCTTCTGTAGCTCTTTTATACTTTCTCCTTCTGTCATCCTGAAGCTTTCATATTCACCTATACAGGTGTTTAATTTGTTTTCCCTTACTCCAGTTATTCCTTTGTGAGCAATTTGCAAGGTGTCCCACATTTCCTTGGCAGTGGAGCACTGTGAGACCCTGTAGAATTCGTCTTGATTCAATACACTAACCAAGCAGTGCTTTGCCTTGAAGTTCAGCAAGGCTCTTCTTCTATCTTCCTCATTCCATTCAGCTTCTGGTTTCTCTCTGTACTTCCCATCATTCTACAATGTCATTGGGACAAAATCTCCCTTTTGGATGACGGACTAGATGTCCAGATCAATTGATTGAAGATAGATTTACATCATCATCTTCCAGTATCCATAGTGTTCTCCACTGAAATCAGGTGGTCTATTTGTGTTATTTCCCTCTAGTAGTATGCTTTCTCCAAAACCAGCCATTGTATTTCCCAGACTGTTAAATCCTTTGATAGGGAATCCGGACTCTGATATCACTTATTAGATAAGTTGGTTTCCCAAGAGGGGGGTGAATTGGGAAGATTAAAAATTTTTCTGCAAAATGTCAAGAAAGTGAGGAAAGCAAAGTGTGATAGTAAAACATAGTATAAATGAATAAACAGTAAAAGTAGCAATAGGGAAGATAAGACTCAGATATTTATCCTGGTTCGATCTCTCAACTTGACCTACGTCCAGTCCCCAAATCACCACTTGCGATTTTTCACTATTCTGCAATAATTCAGTAGGTTTCTTGCAAATGCCTTAGTACAAAGTTGATGCTATGTTTCTTGAGCTCACACTTTCACTCAATGCACTCTAGCTAAGTGCTTCCCCAATCCCTTGTGATTTCCCCTTACAAGAAAATCTTTCTTCCAGATGAAGATAAGATTGTGTACAGCAAATAAACTCTCTTAATCAGAGTGAATATGAAAGTTGGAGTATAAAGTTTGAAGTATGTGAGTGTAGGAGACTTTGAATAGATGATTTGACAGAGTTTCAATATATACAAAATAATTTCGTTACCCACATCTTCAAATGAAGTTCTATTTATAGATTTCGACCTCAACTATACGTTAGAGACAAGATCTAGCCGTTAGAGACGTTACCCAATGATTACTCTGAGAAACTATCTGTTTATCAACCGCATTTAAAGCTTCTGATACTCAAAGTTTGAATTTTAGTTAGTCAACAGACGAATTTTGCAGAAATCGAAAGTTACAGCCTTTAACGTTGAACTCTCAAAGTCCGTCTGTCATGAAGCAAAATTCGAATTTTCATCTTTAGAAAATGATTCTATGTTGGAACATACAAATTTTTATGTTTAAAGTTGTTCTGTTAAGTGTGAACAGTAATTTCAATTTGGTACAGTGTCTTCAAAATTTGAATTTTGAAACCCCAAAATTCGTCTGTCATAAGCTGGTTCAATGAGGCACAATAGTTCATCAATTCGAAATTTGAATTTTGAAAGAACAAAGTTCGTCTATCAGAGAGACCTCTTTTCAGACTTACTTTAAAGTTTGAATTTCTGAATACTATCATTCGTATGTCAACATATCATTATAACAGATTCACAAGCTTTATTTCTGAAATTCAAATTTTTATGTTCAAAGTTCATTTGTCAGTGAGCAATTTTAAAGCCCTATCTAAACTTGGTTTCAGATGAACTTTGACATATTCTCAAACAAATTTTTCAATTTGCATAAGTTGTATTTTATCTAAAATTCAAATTTTCAAGAGCTTAAAGTTCGTCTGTCAGAGAAAGCTCTTTTCAGACACTTATCAAAATTTGAATTTCTGAAGTCAAAATTCGTCTGTCAGATAAGCTTCTTTTCAGACTTGTTCATTTTTAATATGAAATTCAAATTTCCAAAACTAAAGTTTGAATTTTCAAAACAGCTGATCATTATAAACCTTTCAAACTTCGTCTGTTGGTGGGTGTTTTTCAAATATTCCATGAATTAACATAGAATCAAGGTTTTAAAACATCTTTTCATCAAATCAAAGTCTTTTACTCAAATTAAAACATTACTAAACATTCTACATTTATTCTTGCACTGATTTTTCTAGAATTTTTTTCACTTGAAACCTTTTATGCACCTTTGATATCTTTATTCCAAGCTCTTGAAGGTTGGTTTGGAATCATCAAAACACTTGATTCAACAACTAGAACTTTTGTCCTCAGATCCACAATCTAGTCTTTTTTTTCACTATTCAATTATAACACTTTTCAGATTTTCTTCTATCAAAGAACAATTTTGTTGAAATTGGCTTTACTTGGTGAGTTCCATATACTTAATTATTATCAAGGTATACATACTTACAAAATACACTATCATTTTTAGTGAAAAGATTTAAAATTTTGAAAATTTAAATCCATGAGTTAGGTATTTTTTTAAACAAGAAAATCAAAGATGGTCATTTCATATATATTGATTTTTTTTATATTCATAAATTTATGTATTAAGAGAGGGAGAATGTGATGGAATTTTTTGAGATCATAGGAATCCAAAGTACATTTTCCGTGAACAAAGATTAAAAGTTAAAACTATTTAACACAAATAGCTACAAAATATCCTGAATCCTACAACATTTTTTTTATGAAAAATCCTATCATTTTTGGTACAAAAAGTTTTAGCCCATGAATTTTGTAAGACCCAACAAACGTAACGTGGACCTGTGATTGGGCCTTTGGCCCATGGGCCTAGTCTTGTCCAGACTGAAGCTGTTGGCTTCGTCTCAGTCTCTTCCTTCGAGGACGATGCTCTCCTCCAAAGTTCTTCTATTGTCTGTTATCTTAACCGGAATCTGACGAGCTCAAAGCAAAGGTAAAATGCGATTCACTTCCTTCTTCCTTCCTCATTTTCTTTTCTTGTTCCGCACCGCAATTCTTGAAACTCTACTATCTGATCTATCTTTCATTTCAAATTTTTTTACATGAGCATCAATAAATTTTTGTCGAAAACTGGAAAAATTTTAAATTTTGAATTGCTCAATCAGCTCCGGAAATTCCATCTATATTTTCTTTATAATTCTACGTGTGAGTTTTGCGTCTTGTTAGATGGACTCTTCAACTTGTATGTCCTGTGTAAGTTCATCACGTAGAGTTTTTTTTTTTTTTTGGTTCGAGAACAATAAATTTATGCTGTTATACGTGGTTAACCAGGAGGTGTACTCGAAGTACCTTAGTAGCCTCTGCATTATTGTATAATCCTTATTTTTTGGCTGAATCAGTTGTTGTAACCTTCGAGTTTGAACTTTGAACCTTTCGGAATCAGATGTTAGATCGTTATTCGATTGCTTTCTTGCTGATATTTTCCTGGCATATCGCGGGATTAAATGCAAGTGCCGGTGATGCTAATCCACGTTATAGGTACTACAGCTCTGCTCTTTCTACATGTCAGCGTACCTATTCTAAAATATGATCATCTTTTAAAGGTAAAAATGTTGAAAAAAATGATCATCTTCAATTTTGTTGGTATATCCTGTTTTGGGGTTCAGTGAGTGGTTCCCTGATGGTGTTTGATGTGTTTCCTAGTTGAAAGGACACTCGAGTGAATATTTTGATATGGTCACAGTACATAGGGAAATCTTCCTTTCATCCGCTTTACTTTATTTTCAGTCTAAGTAGGCAAATTTTGGGTTTTCCCAGCCCTATGTTTATTCTTTTTTTTTTTTTTGGGAATATCAGGGATTGTGTGAAACAATGTGAGGAAACAGGATGTGCTGGGCAAAGATGCTTTGCAAACTGTAAATTTTCTGGAGCTGACTTCATGCATGGTCCATGGTACATGCAAGAACCACTTTACTTGCAGTGGAAAAAATGGGATTGCCAAAGTGATTGTCGGTACTTTTGTATGCTTGATATAGAGAAAGAAAAAGAATTGAATAATGAGGTTCCAGTCAAATATCATGGTAAATGGCCCTTTAGACGTATCTTTGGAATGCAGGTTTGTAATTGATTAAGCCATGCATCTTAGGCTATCATTTGGAATTGGTGTTTGATAATATCAAATCATTTTGTTTTGAAAAATGACACATCACATATCATCAAATTATTCAGGAGCCTGCTTCTGTGGCCTTCTCTGTTCTCAATCTTGCAGCACATTTTCATGGTTGGGTATCCTTTTACATTCTTCTGTACTATAAAATGCCTCTAAAAGAAGGTAAGAAGGCAAACTATGAGTATGTTAGTTTGTGGCATACCTATGGGCTGTTATCAATGAACTCCTGGTTCTGGAGTGCTGTTTTCCATAGTCGGTAAGTTATTTTTACAGTTATATTATCTTTTACTTATTTACATAGCTTTATATGTGTTTGGCAATATCATTCTGCTTTGTTCATTCTAAGAATGCTCACCTTTCTATTTGACCTTAAGAATGATTGCTTTCAGATAGTGGCAAACCTATTTAAGTAGGTTACATAATAGCAAAATATTGAGTAGTTCTTACATTGGGGTTTCGATTGCCTGGTTGCACAGTAGGGGCATTAGCTCAGTTAAATTGAATCAACTTATAATATACTTATGAAAATTTTAGTTTGTGCGCTTCAACCTGAGTTAAATTTATGAATCAATGTGTTTGTCTTGAACTTTACAACTCTCACTCAAAAGTCATTTTTCTTACCGCATAAGCTGATAATTTGATTTTATTGAAGGTAATGGTAATAGCGCTCTACCTGAATGTTAATGCTTCAATTATCTGTCAAGAAAAGACAAGAAACAACCTGTCTTCTTACCCACTGAGAGTAGAAATTATGGTTTATTGAATTTTTTGCTATGTTTTATTTTTTTCTCTTCCTTTCTCCTCTCGTTTAGCATGACACTTCACAATTTCTGTGCCTGATTGAACTGCAGAGACGTTGATCTGACGGAGAAATTAGACTACTCTTCTGCAGTGGCTCTCCTTGGATACTCTCTCATTTTGGCCATATTACGAAGTTTCAATGTTAGGGACGAGGCTACCAGAGTTATGATTTCTGCTCCACTGATTGCTTTTGTGACCACCCACATATTGTTCATCAACTTTTATAAACTCGACTATGGTATGTCCTGTCATTTACATATTTATATTACTGATGACAATTTTGCATCAAAGGCTAATGTTTTTTCTTTTTGGAGAGAAATTTATCTTGAATTGTCTGTTAAATATCTACTCCATTCACAACTTCTATGCCTATTGTTTATATATCAAGATTATTGACAATGCTTAACCAATCAATCTCTGTCCAACCCTCTTCTTTTGGCTGAAGTGTGTTTATATATACGAACCTATTATGCCTTGAGGTTTGAATTGCTTTTGAGGAGTGTGTATGTGGGGTTGATTTTGAATTGTATTTATTTTCCAAAATATCAAAGTTCTGCCTCTATTGTCAATATCCTAATATGTAAGCTTTTTGTGTAAGGGAGATCTATGAATTCCAACTTGGATTTTTCTTCAATATTTCTGTCTTTCTTATGCATTCTTTTTTCTGTTTTCCTTTTTTGTGATGGTTCTGATGGCCTTCAATCTAACTTTACAGGATGGAATATGAAAGTTTGTGTAGGGATGGCTGTGACCCAACTTATCATTTGGGCAGTTTGGGGTGGTATTAGCCACCACCCATCGCGGTGGAAACTTTGGTTGGTTGTTTTTGCAGGTGGCCTTGCAATGCTCCTAGAACTATATGACTTCCCTCCATATCAAGGACTTCTGGATGCACATGCCCTTTGGCATGCTACTACTGTTCCTCTAACCTCTATTTGGTGGGCTTTCATTAGGGATGATGCTGAATTTCGAACCTCAATTCTTTTGAAGAAGGCCAAGTAGCATGTTCCCCCTTACACAAGGGTGTGCATTTTCTCTGTCCTCCATTTATATGTTTGTCATATTTGGTATTTTATTATAAATGAGGCTTTTTTTACTAGCGTCTTTGATAGAGCAAAGGTTATTGGAGTTTGCTTCTTGTTTGACATTTCTTTCGCAGCCAAACAAATATATACAAAACAAAATTTTGTAGGCCTAATTGTGTCATTCTGATTCGAAGGATTCAATTTTTGTATTGTACACATACTCTTTTGAATCTGCTTTGGGACATTGTAGAACGAAATATCACTAGTCTTCCGTCATAAACGAAAAGATGACTTTCAACAGAAGATAAGAATCTGTTCTGTTTATTCTTCCTATCAACCCAAACTTGATTGCTTCACTGACACAAACCCTTGGCCCTAACTCACGTATCTAAATTGCACAAATCCACTATGTGCCCAAGCAGAGAGAAGAAAGAACGTGGTGGTGTTCTTGTTTTCCTTCGTTAAATGAAGCAGATGGTTGGCACTTCAAAAAAAAAAATCAGAGGACGGAGTGGGTTTCGTTTTGATTGTATATTCTTCAACGAAGGGGATATGAAGATATGTGCAAGAGATGATTTCTTGAGGAGAGAACGGGGGGAAGATGGGGATATTTTGTCCAATTCCTATATTTTTTATGATTACAATTCTCTAGTCACACCAATCATTATTTGGCCCAAAAAAAAATATACCAATGGTCATTTTTGCTAATTTCTTGGGTAATTGTTTAATATTGCATCAAGATTTAATTTTATGAGGCAAATTAAAAATTTCTGTTCCAAACACAACTAAAGAAATTAAAAAAATCTATAAATTTGAAGAAATGCGAGAAACTATCCAGAAGTTGGCATACCCCATGCATAAGTTGGTTATGATTTATATGGGGTACTATTTCCGCCTCATTTATTTTTTCAATTCCCTACGCTTAAAATATTATGCCTCATTTAAAAAATATATATGAAGTGAACTTCCCTCAAATCATTCTTTTTGTAATAAAAAAAAATATGGAACATAATTTAACATTTTTTTTGTAGAGATTAGAGTTAAGAAAATTGCAAGATCTGAAATTACTCCAGACTTTCTGGCCGAAAGGAAAACAAGAAATTACTCCAGACTAAAAACTCTCTTGGTACGAAATAGTTGCGAAAACTACTCCAGACTAAACTCTCTTGGTATCAAATAGTTGCGAGCGGCTATTGGGTCGGAATAAGCCCAATCTTTAGAGCCCAGACCATATTTGATATCAACAAAAACCCCACTCACCTGAGAGAGTATAAAGCGGATACTTCAAGTATTTTGCTCATCTTTTCTCGGCCGACGGAGGGTGCAGCTTTGTTCTCGTCGCCACACCCTCTCACTGTCTCTTGTACGTTTTCCTCTAGGATTTCTGTGTCTTCCATCCTATTTGTGATTCTGTTTTTCGTCTATTCTGTGCTTCTGTGCACATCCCATGTAGGTTTATGGAGTTTTATGTTAAATTAGCTGTAGATCTATGTTTTAGTCAAACAGTGTGTTATTATTTGAGAACCTCGTCTTTCAAGATTTCTAGCTTTAAGGATCTAATTCAAGATAGTTTGATTTTGATGTAAATTTTCTTTCGTGCTTGATATCTGCATGCAATATTTTTTCGAGCAACTTGATGTGAAAAGATTTTGCTCTGGTATATAAATCTAGTGCCATTCTTGTATTTAGGTTTTGATGGTATTAGAGACTAGATGGTGTTTTCCTTTTTAATACTGATTTGATCAAATAATACATATATATTTGTTGTTCCTTACTTTATGGTGGCCATCTGAGGGAATTTGTACCAAACACATCTGTAGCAAGCGAATTATTTTCTTTGCTCAAAGTTTATATCTTTGGAATGAAACTTGATTAACCCTAACAGTTCGTTATAATTTGGCTAATTTCATTGCTTTTGCAGTTTCACATTAGTTCGCAGTCAAAAGACTGATTTTTTTGTGTGGACAATAAACACCAGTCAAGATGGTAAGTTAAAGAACTTTACTTCTGGTGCTTGAGTTGGAATTTTTCATTGGCTGTGGATCATTGACATGAGAATTGTGTTGATACTTCCAGGTGAAGTTCACAGCTGACGAGCTTCGTCGTATTATGGACTTTAAGCACAATATTCGTAATATGTCTGTTATTGCGCATGTTGATCACGGTATGGACTTATTTGTACCGCGTTTATTTGTTTTGGTTGTTTCTTTCTTTCTCTGTTCCCATAAAGTCATTCTGATGTTACTTCTTCTTTTGTTCTGTGAGGTGTAAGGTATAGTTGTCTTTGTTGTCCCTTATACATGCATCTTTTAGTAAATCCTTTGATATTTACTGGTTAAAGATCCATTGAAATTTATTTAACTCTTTTACACTTAATCAAAGTTACCTCAATATGGCATTTCGGTAAAATGTTTTTGATATGTTATGCTATATAATTACCTTAACTTTCCAGTCTGTATAACTCTTTATTCCCTGGCTTTCCAACTGCAGGAAAATCTACTCTTACCGATTCTCTCGTGGCTGCTGCTGGAATTATTGCCCAAGAGGTTGCAGGTGATGTCAGGATGACTGATACCCGTGCAGATGAGGCTGAGCGTGGCATCACAATTAAGTCCACCGGTATCTCCCTCTACTATGAGATGAGTGATGATACTCTAAAAAGCTACAAGGGAGAGAGGCAAGGGAATGAATACCTGATCAATCTGATTGACTCTCCTGGGCATGTGGACTTCTCATCTGAGGTCACAGCTGCTCTCCGCATCACTGATGGAGCGCTAGTGGTGGTGGATTGCATAGAGGGCGTGTGTGTGCAGACAGAAACTGTGCTTCGACAGGCTCTGGGAGAAAGGATTAGGCCTGTTTTGACCGTTAATAAGATGGACAGGTGCTTCCTCGAGCTTCAGGTGGATGGAGAGGAGGCTTATCAGACATTTCAGAGAGTTATTGAGAATGCTAATGTGATCATGGCCACATATGAAGATCCACTCCTTGGTGATTGCCAGGTCTACCCAGAAAAAGGAACTGTTGCATTTTCAGCTGGCTTGCATGGGTGGGCTTTCACTCTCACCAACTTTGCTAAAATGTATGCTTCAAAATTTGGAGTTGACGAGGCAAAGATGATGGAAAGGCTGTGGGGTGAAAACTTTTTTGATCCAGCCACCAAGAAATGGACAACCAAGAACACTGGTTCTCCCACTTGCAAGCGTGGGTTTGTTCAGTTCTGTTATGAGCCCATTAAGCAGATCATTCACACCTGCATGAATGACCAGAAGGATAAGCTGTGGCCTATGCTGCAAAAACTTGGCGTGAACATGAAATCTGACGAGAAGGATTTGATGGGTAAACCTTTAATGAAACGTGTGATGCAGACCTGGCTGCCTGCAAGTAATGCACTATTGGAAATGATGATATTCCATCTTCCCTCACCTGCAAAAGCTCAAAAGTACCGTGTTGAGAACTTGTACGAGGGTCCTCTTGATGATCCTTATGCTTCTGCAATTAGGAACTGTGATCCTGAAGGTCCTCTGATGCTTTATGTCTCAAAGATGATTCCTGCATCTGATAAGGGCAGGTTTTATGCTTTTGGCCGTGTCTTCTCTGGTAAGGTATCTACTGGTTTGAAGGTGAGAATTATGGGACCAAACTATGTGCCTGGAGAGAAGAAAGACTTGTATGTGAAGAGTGTGCAAAGAACTGTTATTTGGATGGGAAAGAGGCAGGAAACTGTGGAGGATGTTCCTTGTGGAAACACTGTTGCCATGGTTGGTTTGGATCAATTTATCACCAAGAATGCCACGCTAACAAATGAGAAGGAAGTAGACGCGCACCCCATCCGAGCTATGAAGTTTTCTGTCTCACCTGTGGTTCGTGTTGCCGTTCAGTGCAAGGTTGCGTCTGATCTTCCCAAGCTTGTTGAAGGTCTCAAGCGTTTGGCAAAGTCAGATCCTATGGTTGTTTGTACCATTGAGGAGTCAGGTGAGCACATTGTTGCTGGTGCGGGAGAACTTCACCTCGAGATCTGCTTGAAGGATTTGCAAGATGATTTCATGGGTGGAGCTGAGATTATCAAGTCTGATCCTGTAGTGTCTTTCCGGGAGACTGTTTTGGAGAGGTCTTGCCGTACTGTGATGAGCAAGTCACCCAACAAACACAACCGACTGTACATGGAAGCCAGACCCATGGAGGAAGGACTTGCAGAGGCGATTGATGATGGGAAGATTGGACCAAGGGATGATCCCAAGGCTCGTTCTAGGATCCTATCCGAAGAGTTTGGTTGGGACAAGGATCTTGCAAAGAAAATCTGGTGTTTTGGACCTGAGACGACTGGACCAAACATGGTGGTGGATATGTGTAAGGGAGTGCAGTACCTGAATGAAATCAAGGATTCAGTTGTTGCTGGGTTCCAGTGGGCATCAAAGGAAGGTGCATTGGCTGAGGAGAACATGAGGGGCATCTGCTTTGAAGTGTGCGATGTTGTTCTACATGCTGATGCTATCCACAGAGGTGGTGGTCAGATTATTCCAACTGCAAGGAGAGTTTTCTATGCTTCCCAATTGACTGCTAAGCCTAGGCTTCTGGAGCCAGTTTACCTTGTGGAAATCCAGGCTCCTGAGCAGGCTCTTGGTGGCATCTACAGTGTTCTGAACCAGAAACGTGGACATGTGTTTGAGGAGATGCAGAGGCCTGGTACACCCCTTTACAACATCAAGGCATACCTCCCGGTCATTGAGTCTTTTGGGTTCTCAAGCACTTTGAGGGCTGCTACATCAGGTCAGGCCTTCCCACAGTGTGTGTTTGATCACTGGGATATGATGTCGTCTGATCCAATGGAGGCTGGATCACAAGCTGGACAGCTTGTTGCAGACATTCGCAAAAGGAAGGGTTTGAAGGAGCAGATGACTCCACTTTCAGAATATGAGGATAAGCTTTAAATTTTGTTCAGTACCCACTTTGATTTATCCCAAGTTTTTCATTATTAAATGCTGTTTCGTTGTCTGCAGTAATTTTGTCATTTTAATAATAGAGCACTTACGTAGTATGTATTCTTAAACTGGTGATTGTCAGATTTGGCTTATAGATGCGTAACTTACATGGATATTCTTGGGGCCATTGCATTATATCTTTTCTTGATTGAACTATTTTCTGTGATTTTTCTAGAGTATGGTGATATTACGGTCAGATATATATATTGATTGCTTGTTCCTTTCTCCTTGTTGTGCCCTCTCGTACCCGCTGTCGTCTCTGCATCTTTACTTGTATGCATGTATTGTTTTCTGGGGAATTAAATTTGGTTGTTCTCTCATCTCATTTCAGGATTAGCTGATTGCTGAGTTGTGCGGTAAAAACAATTGATTTTTGACGTTTTGTTTGTTAAATTATGCTGTTCAACGTCTGTGTTCAACTCGCTTCTGCAGTTCTACTTTCATGTTATCGGTTATTCCTTTTTTTTAATATCCAACACTCAGTTCTTAAACATACTTGAATGTGAGAACATAGTTTCTAAATTTTGATTATTTAAACGTGCATGCAAATAGTCAACTCTAACCCTATGTACCCTATGTTTGGCTGTAAAAAACAGGCGTGGGATTTTCATATTTTCTTTTTAAAAGTTGAGAGATCTTGAAAAGAAAATGTTATTTACAAAAGTGCCCACTATTTCTGTTTAATAATATTCATTCAAATAGTACTCCATGAGTCCATTTGATAAAGGGAGGAAATAAAAAAAGAAAGAATTACAGTTGGAGACTAAAATAATAAGTTTATTATAATATAAAATTTATTACTACTAATTTTTCTAATTTTATTATTTAATATTTTAAATTTTAATATTTTTTTAGTTAAAATTCTTCTTTATAATTAGTTTGTTGTGTTGGTCTTTAATTGTAATTCCTAAAAAAAAAAAAAAGTACTCTTGATAAAGAGAGGGGGAAAAAAAAAGCAGTGCATCGTGCTCTCATAATTTGTGTGTTGGAAACAAACAAAGATAATAAAATTGTTATGAGAATACACAATTAAACTTTCGTTATTATTAGTTTAAAAATGTCATCTATTTTTATAAATCAGATTCACATTTTTGGAATATGTTTTTGTATTAACGTCTTTTGTGTGAAATATTTGATACTCTTTAATTTTTATACATTTTTTACTAGAATTTTTATACAACTGAAACCTTAAATTTTTGTCCACATCAATATCATTATTAATTGATATAGAATATATTTTTTCAGATACAATGCAGGAATACCCACTTACTATAACTTCCACATGAAGACGCGCACATAGGGGGGGGAATTCAATCCAAATATTTATGAAAAAGGCTGGAGACTAACCTTTTTTGTTTTATAAATTTTTCTTTATTAGTCTGATTTTTAATCAAGTCTATTTGTGATCAATTTTAATCAATATCTATATATATATATAATCAAAACAATAGTCACTCTAATTTTACTAACTCAATCTTTCATTCTTTTTTCATTAAAATTATACAATATTTGATTTATTTTTAAAATTTCCCCTGAAAGTAGAGTAAATTAAATAAATCATTCTTAAATTTCATTAAAATCACATCTCTCATTTAAAAAAAAAAAAGTTCATAGAAATGGTTTATACATAATATGAGGATGGAGGAGAAATTTCATTTAACTTAGAAATAGTGTATTATTTTCATTGTAGAATAAGTGGATTTTCTTTTTCTTATTTTTCTTCTATTCATCCAAATATAAGAACAGAAATTTATTTCTCCATTTTTCTATCACTTTGATTTTTCTTCTCATCCTAATAAAACATAAGAGAAACATATGTGACTAAAACAAGTGCAAGAGGCACATAATAATTTGGAAGAAAGACACTTAAGGGTCTCCATGTAAAAATATTATCAAATGAACAGTATAAATACTGAATTTAGTTGATTCGAGTTGGAAATTCAGTTTACAGGAGTACTGAAATTTTAATCTGGGTTCTTGGAAGGGAATATCTTCATATGAGGGTCCTTAAGTGTCTTTCTTCCTAATAATTTTGCATGATGCTTATGAAGTTTTTGAACCTATCAAGCGTTTAAGTTAGGAAGATTTAAGTCTTGGTTTCCAATTCATTAACTTCGGTATTAATTAACGACGACCTTATTTCTACCGATGTAGAAACGCGTGTCTAATTGCCACTCTTCTTTTAATTAACTGTTATCCTAGATCTGTAGATTTGAATTAAGAAAGAATATAAGCAAAAAAAGCAAGCCAATTTTATTTTTTAATTGAACCACTCAATATCTAATAATAATATTGAACTTCAACTAATTTAGATTAAGTTAGATAGAACCACAAAAATGTTAAAAAAACAAAATCCTTTCAACAAGTATTTAATGCAGCTATATATTCAATATTCAAATTCGAGAACATTAGTAAAATTAGCATAACCCCAACTAGTTGAGTTACTAACTAATTGATACCAAACCAATTTCTGGTGGTTGAAGCAATGAGATTCTATTTATATTATTATTTATATTTTGTGGCTGAAGCAGTGGGATTTTATTTATATTATTATTTATACCAGCAGCATATATGCAATTATGTCACTAGAATAAAGAATTTTATTTAAGCAGATAAACTTTGTTAAATAATGTTTTCTTAATTAGTACCACTACAGCCTCATGACCCACAAGACACGATTCTATTTTATCTTATCAAGGAGGCCAACATTATTAAATTAAATAAAGATGGGTTTAATTTGTAAGAATGCAATTTATCTTACAAGGGTATGAGTTTGAATCTTATTATCAATATGATAATTTTATTAGTGAGTAATTTATAAGTATAATTATAAGTATTCTTTGAGACTTTTTTTGTCTTGATAAACCTGGAGGTTTAACTCAAATGAATTTTTTTTATAAAAAAATAAAGGAGAGCATAATAGGTTACAATTTACAAAAGCCTTTGATCCAACAATGACTAATACTTTGTGAAAAAAAAGACTATTATTCATCAACAGACCTTTCAAGTATATTAACAATATTGATACTTTATTAATAAATTTATTACATAGTTAGTAGATAGTTTAATCCTTTAAATATATTGTCTTATATTCAATTTCTGATCGTGTGTATGAAAAAAACTTTATTGGAGGAGATAAAACCCAATTCAAATTTTTTTTACTTAAATAGTAAATTCTAATTCTAAGCTCAGCGATGTAAAAGAAATATATAAAATGAAATTAAACATCCAAGATATATTTGGTCATAAAAGAAAAGAAAATGATTACGACAATAATTGAATAGTGCAATGCACATCATAAATATATCACCAATTTAATTTACTAATTTTGTTCATATAAATTTGTCAAGCTTTAAAAAGTCCTCTTCCAAATGCTATATATTAAACACCCACAAGTCATCAATATATCTTCCTCAGTTACCACAAACATATTTTTATGAAATAATAATTGGTGATGGTATCTTTTTTTCTTTTATCTTTCTTTTTTGCATTATCTCTGAGACTCTGATCTTTCTCTCTTTCACAGTCTTCTCTATTGTTTTTTAACAGAGTATATTTAGAGTAATTCCAAAGCCACCTTATTCCTTTGTTTATTTTACACAGTATTCTCTAAAGTTTTTTTTAAAAAAAAAAGCATTTTCTTCGTTTCTTTGTAACATCACATTTAACAGCAGGTCATAACTGTTTAAAGTTTTATAAAATAATCTAAGTGGATACATGTTATGAAACCATTGAACCCCATAATTTCTCATTTTACATAATTAAAAAACTTAAATAATTTTAAATTCTTTTTTTTGGTGGCCCATTTTTCGTTACATTAAATATGCATTTTGTCCACAACCAAAATATAGCAAATGGGGTTAGAAAATAATGTTGTCAGCAAAAAAAAAAGTATTCTAACAAAACCAACATACAAGAGATGAGTGAAAAACTAAATTTTTAATGTCTAAAATTCCCCTCCAACATAACTAAATTTAAAAAAAAAAGGTCAACTAATTTTCCTACTCAAAAGTTTTAATAGCACAAAAATAGAAGAAGAAGAAGAAATTACTGCAGGGTTTTAGGAAAATTATATTCAAAATTGCTTAAAATGATCTTTTTGTAAAAATTTAACAATAATTTTTATGAAAATTGACAATAAATATTCTTTAAATTTATAATAATTTTTTATGAAAGGAATTATATTTTAAGATGAACTTCACAAAATTAGGATACTTTACCAATCGTGAAATTTAGATTTTTTTATTATAAATGGGAAAGAAAGATCCAAGACAAGAAAATTGGGTTGTCTAGGACCCGGTTATGTCCGGCCCAAAGCAACACATAACCCGGATTGTGAGGTATATACCTCGAAATATCTTTCCCATCACGTCTCTCCACTCACATAAGGTCGAGGGAAACTACGCAGCTTCACTACCATTGCCGCCGCCTCTGCCTCTCTCTCTCTGGTACGTTTTCTTATTTCGACTGCTTCTTTACTCATCTTTTCGCGGCCGACAGAGGGTGCAGTCTCGTTCTTGTTGCCACACTCTCTCAAAGTCTCTTGTACGTTTTCCAGTAGGATTACTGTGTCTTTTATCCCATTTGTGATTCTGTTTTCGATCAAATCTGTGTTTCTGTGCACATCCCTGGTAGATTCGTAGAGTTTCATGTTAAATTCGCTGTAGATCTATGTTTTAGTCAAGCTGTGTGATGTTATTTGGGAACCTCGTGTTTCAAGATTTCTTACTTTACGGATGTAATTCAAAATAGCTTAATTTTTATGTAAAAACATGTTGCTTTCCTTTTATGCTTGATATCTATATACGACATTTTTCTGGCGACTTAATGTGAAAAGATTTTGCTTTGTTATAGTGCCGTTCCTATATTTAGAGACTAGATGGGTGCTTTCCTTTTTAATACTCATTTGTTCAAATAATACAGTTATATATGATATATTATCCTTACTTTATGGTGCCATCTGTGGGAATTTGTACCAAACACATCTGTAGCAAACAAATTATTTTCTTCTTTCTAATTTTGTATCTTTGGAATGAAACTTGATTAACCCTAACAGTTTTGTGCTTTTGCGCTGTCCAGTTATTTGGGTAATCTCATTGTTTTTGCAGTTTTTATATTAGTTCAACGTCAAAAGACTGATTTTTTGTGTGGACAATAAACAGCAGCCAAGATGGTAAGTTACTGAACTTTCTTCTGGCACTTGAGTCAGAATTTTTCATCTTTTCTGGATCATTGACGTTGAGAATTGTGTTGATGCTTTCAGGTGAAGTTCACAGCTGATGAGCTTCGTCGTATTATGGACTTTAAGCACAATATTCGTAATATGTCTGTTATTGCACATGTTGATCATGGTATGGACCTATTTGTACTGCATTTATTTGTTTTGGTTGTTTCTTTGAAGTTTACTTCTCCTTTTGTTCTGTGAGGGGTAACATATAGTTGTGCTTTTCTGCCTGTTTCATACTATCATCCAATAACGTTATCCCTTATGCAGGCTCCTTTTAGTAAATCCTTTTATATTCAGTGGTGAAAGGTCCATTGAAATTTGTTTAACTCTTTTACACAACATAAAAGTTACCTTAATATGACATTTCAACGTAAAATAAAAGATGCCTCAATTTGGAATTTCAATAAAATGTTCTTTATTTGTAATGCTATGTAATTACCTTAACTTTCCAGTCTGTATAACTCTTTATTCTCTGGCTTTCCAACTGCAGGAAAATCTACTCTTACCGATTCTCTCGTGGCTGCTGCTGGAATTATTGCCCAAGAGGTTGCAGGTGATGTCAGGATGACTGATACCCGTGCAGATGAAGCTGAGCGTGGCATCACAATTAAGTCCACCGGTATCTCCCTCTACTATGAGATGAGTGATGATACTCTAAAAAGCTACAAGGGAGAGAGGCAAGGGAATGAATACCTGATCAATCTGATTGACTCTCCTGGGCACGTGGACTTCTCATCTGAGGTCACAGCTGCTCTCCGCATCACTGATGGAGCGCTAGTGGTTGTGGATTGCATAGAGGGCGTGTGTGTGCAGACAGAAACTGTGCTTCGACAGGCTCTGGGAGAAAGGATTAGGCCTGTTTTGACCGTTAATAAGATGGACAGGTGCTTCCTCGAGCTTCAGGTGGATGGAGAGGAGGCTTATCAGACATTTCAGAGAGTTATTGAGAATGCTAATGTGATCATGGCCACATATGAAGATCCACTCCTTGGTGATTGCCAGGTCTACCCAGAAAAAGGAACTGTTGCATTTTCAGCTGGCTTGCATGGGTGGGCTTTCACTCTCACCAACTTTGCTAAAATGTATGCTTCAAAATTTGGAGTTGACGAGGCAAAGATGATGGAAAGGCTGTGGGGTGAAAACTTTTTTGATCCAGCCACCAAGAAATGGACAACCAAGAACACTGGTTCTCCCACTTGCAAGCGTGGGTTTGTTCAGTTCTGTTATGAGCCCATTAAGCAGATCATTCACACCTGTATGAATGACCAGAAGGATAAGCTGTGGCCTATGCTGCAAAAACTTGGCGTGAACATGAAATCTGACGAGAAGGATTTGATGGGTAAACCTTTAATGAAACGTGTGATGCAGACCTGGCTGCCTGCAAGTAATGCACTATTGGAAATGATGATATTCCATCTTCCCTCACCTGCAAAAGCTCAAAAGTACCGTGTTGAGAACTTGTACGAGGGTCCTCTTGATGATCCTTATGCTTCTGCAATTAGGAACTGTGATCCTGAAGGTCCTCTGATGCTTTATGTCTCAAAGATGATTCCTGCATCTGATAAGGGCAGGTTTTATGCTTTTGGCCGTGTCTTCTCTGGTAAGGTATCTACTGGTTTGAAGGTGAGAATTATGGGACCAAACTATGTGCCTGGAGAGAAGAAAGACTTGTATGTGAAGAGTGTACAAAGAACTGTTATTTGGATGGGAAAGAGGCAGGAAACTGTGGAGGATGTTCCTTGTGGAAACACTGTTGCCATGGTTGGTTTGGATCAATTTATCACCAAGAATGCCACGCTAACAAATGAGAAGGAAGTAGACGCGCACCCCATCCGAGCTATGAAGTTTTCTGTCTCACCTGTGGTTCGTGTTGCCGTTCAGTGCAAGGTTGCGTCTGATCTTCCCAAGCTTGTTGAAGGTCTCAAGCGTTTGGCAAAGTCAGATCCTATGGTTGTTTGTACCATTGAGGAGTCAGGTGAGCACATTGTTGCTGGTGCGGGAGAACTTCACCTCGAGATCTGCTTGAAGGATTTGCAAGATGATTTCATGGGTGGAGCTGAGATTATCAAGTCTGATCCTGTAGTGTCTTTCCGGGAGACTGTTTTGGAGAGGTCTTGCCGTACTGTGATGAGCAAGTCACCCAACAAACACAACCGACTGTACATGGAAGCCAGACCCATGGAGGAAGGACTTGCAGAGGCGATTGATGATGGGAAGATTGGACCAAGGGATGATCCCAAGGCTCGTTCTAGGATCCTATCCGAAGAGTTTGGTTGGGACAAGGATCTTGCAAAGAAAATCTGGTGTTTTGGACCTGAGACGACTGGACCAAACATGGTGGTGGATATGTGTAAGGGAGTGCAGTACCTGAATGAAATCAAGGATTCAGTTGTTGCTGGGTTCCAGTGGGCATCAAAGGAAGGTGCATTGGCTGAGGAGAACATGAGGGGCATCTGCTTTGAAGTGTGCGATGTTGTTCTACATGCTGATGCTATCCACAGAGGTGGTGGTCAGATTATTCCAACTGCAAGGAGAGTTTTCTATGCTTCCCAATTGACTGCTAAGCCTAGGCTTCTGGAGCCAGTTTACCTTGTGGAAATCCAGGCTCCTGAGCAGGCTCTTGGTGGCATCTACAGTGTTCTGAACCAGAAACGTGGACATGTGTTTGAGGAGATGCAGAGGCCTGGTACACCCCTTTACAACATCAAGGCATACCTCCCGGTCATTGAGTCTTTTGGGTTCTCAAGCACTTTGAGGGCTGCTACATCAGGTCAGGCCTTCCCACAGTGTGTGTTTGATCACTGGGATATGATGTCGTCTGATCCAATGGAGGCTGGATCACAAGCTGGACAGCTTGTTGCGGACATTCGCAAAAGGAAGGGTTTGAAGGAGCAGATGACTCCACTTTCTGAGTATGAGGACAAGCTGTAAAGTAAACATTCTTCCCGCCCATTCTGAAATCTCATTGTTATTGTTTTTGAGGTTGAGTATCTCTAGTTTTGTTTGAGTGTAATTTTATGTTAACTCGGATCATATTTTTAAGCACTTGTCATGTATCCCGACTGGACAAATTTCGTTTTATATTCGTAGCTTAATTACATTTGAAGTGATGTGTTTTAAGGATCGTTGGTATATCCTCGTTTATGAGGATTTTTGTTCCTAGACTTATTCTGCTGAATGTGCTTTGTTACATTTATATGCTCCCAGTTTAATTCTCTCTCTTTTATCTCGTCTTGGTTGTTCAATGCATATTCATTTCTCATCAGTATTGTTTCGAAGGCAACATTGGATTGCGGTATGAATAAGATCGATTGTTCGGTCAGTGTCCCTTGGGGGATTTTATTATAAATGTTCTTTTCTTTCTTTATAAAGTAACTAGAAATTTGTTAACGGTTTGATTATTGTTTTATTATCATGTTTGATATAACAATTATAATGATTTATTCTTGCAAATATGTACTCTATTTACTTTTCCTGAATATAGTTACTTATTATTTGGTCATTATGGTAAAGCCACTTACGGATGCGAATGGTATGATAATTGCTGTCTTAGTACGATAACTAAAATTCTATTATTTGAAATTTATGATTTATATATATGATTTACAGATATGAATATCATATACGCATTGTATTCGACACTTTGATATGATTAAATATTAAAATATAGGATAAATAAAACATAAAACACAAGAAAGGTGAATGCCATTAACAAATCCAGATTATGAGCACACTTATAGTATTTTAATAATATTAAATGTCAAAAACACAATATAAAAATGAAAATAGCCAAAGAAGGAAGCAATGATGCTCGATCCTACGTGAATATTTGGAGTATAAGTAGATAAAGATAAAAAAATCTATTTAGGTTTCAGATAAAAAATCTATTTTTATGGCAAAAATATAACATAATATTTTTTAAGTAGTTCGATGAAAAAAAATAATTTTTTTTATTGATAAATGAATATAATATGTATTTTAATTTCTTAAAAAATGTCATGAATTATTTAAAAAGTATTAAACTGTACCGCTATGAATCCAATATGTATTAAATACACATAAAAAATTAATTTTTATTTTTAATAAAAATAATAAATTGAATGTTTCGTAAATATGTATTAAAGGAGTATTAATATGTATCGGTATCATATAAGTATCTAATACAGATACGTTAAACAATTTAAAATATTGGTACATCATAATTCGAAATTATTTCTTTTAAAACTTGTTCAAATACATCTACACTATTATCCAATCTTAAAATATTGGGAATGTTTTTAATTTATTTGTAATTTATAATTACTCCCTTGGCTATTTTTTTTATTCTTAATATAAGAGTCTTTAAATTTTAATAAAATATTAATGTTTGATTTCCAAAAATACCCATGATAGTTTTAAGTTTTAACTTTATCTCTAAACACTAATATGAGATAAAGGTAGATGACTTTTATTAATGGTATTTTAGGAACATTATAATATTTTTTTAGAAACTCAATGTTTTTAATTTCAAACACCTGTTTTAATTCCCATGATTTTAGTTAAATTACTCTTAAAAAAAGAAACTGAGTATCATATGAAGAATTAATACTTATCTGTATGAATTTGTTTGCGAAACTTTATTTTGGTGTAAATTGTACATATACACATACACAAATGACAATAAAAAGTATTCGGATATTTTGAAAAAAAAAATTTGTTAATAAATAAAAATATAAGTATAGACATTTTATTTTGGATAGGGTTTAAACCTTTATTCTTTTTATTTTGGATAGTATTTAAAGATTAGTTATTTATTTTTTGGTAGGCTATAAATATCTATTAAAACGTGGACATGCCATTTTTTATGGGGACCTTGTTATGCTGAAAATATGGCTATTACCTAATAATTATTTCCCGCCTTTTTCTACTCTGCATTATTCCCCTTAGCTGTTTGTTTGTTTGTTTGTTTGATCATGTTTACTTGCTCAACTTATGAATCAAAGTAATTACAAAATGCCGTCTTTTGCCCCTTAATTTGTGTTCCATTGTATCATTTTCAAAGCTTTGATAGGAAACCTTTATACTCTCGCTGCCTCTCGTCTCAACTATACTCTCTCTATTTCTTTTCATGAGGCGTTTAAGCTTGGAGTATGTAGATTAAAAAAATATAATCAATGTGTTATAATTTATTTTAAATTTTCTAGCATACCATTCAATGAATAGATAGATGCGAAAGAGCAATTAATGCCATATTTTACTTTTAAAATAATAGATAAGGGTATAATTGAAAAAATAATAATTGATATTACTTTGAAATTTGAAACTGATAGATAAATAGAAAAAAAAATTTCAAAAGTAACAAATAAAGAAAAATGGAAGGAGTAAGAGAATTTTGGAGGAAAAATTTAGTCCAAAATATAAGAGAAAAAATGTAAATTTTTGTACTAATAAATGAGGTATTTCAAAAATACCTCTCAATTATTGTGATTTTCAATGAACATTAATTAATCTAGTATTTAAGAATAATTTTAGAAAAAAAAGCATGTTCAACAACAAATTAAATGAGTTTAAATAAATTTATCGGCATGTATAAAATATTTTTTTCTCTTATATTTGAAAAGAGGGAGGGAGGGAGAGGGAGAGAGAGTATATGTTAGCCTCGTTGAAGAAAGAGTATATGTTAGCTTGGTTGACGTGCCATTCTTTGCATGCAATATGTCTTACTGATTATTAGACTTAATTGAAGAGTAGTCATAAGAGATGGTCCAAATCCAATGTGGCATTTTAACCGTGCGACCATCTGAAGGAGACAGTGCTGCTGGCCAAGGACGATCCTCTGCGGAATGGTTGAAGCACGACATCCAACAATCCATTAATCATGCTCTTCCAAATTACTGTCTATCTCAGCAGTACCTCCAACTCATACACCCATTACCCATTGTGACAACAAGCCCCTTTGTAATGAGGATAACACTTCCAGAATACAAAGCACAATGTATTTAAAGGCTCAATATCATAATCTCACTAATCTTATAAAGTATTTGAGCTATACATCATCAGGCCACCTAGACAGGAAATGAAAATCCCAAATCACAGAAAGCTAGTTTTTCCCTGCTACTTTCTCCCTTTCCTATTTTGTTGCAGAAGAGCACCTGTAACTTCTGATTATAGTTAACCTTCAACAAGCTTCTATCCGTCGATCAGCCTATTTTTCCATTTCAAGAGTTGATGATTTCTTTGAAGACCCAAAATTTGAAGTCAAAATCTTGATATAGCCTGCTGTTCAAACACTCTGATTAGGTTCACTGGAATACATTAAGATGAACAGGATAGCAGAAGGAACTTGCCTCAGATATCAATGGCTTTGCATGCTCTTCCCATTCTGTAGTCCACCTTGCTGAAGAACCTATTTCTAATGCACCGTTTTTTAAGACCTTTAAAGCATCACATTGGTCAGGAAATCCCTTGAAGAGCATCTGCGCATATACAGCAATACCAGAACTTAGGGAGGTACATCTTATGAATCAAACAGTTCAACTTGATGCCACTTAAACCACAACTTCAGCAGTTAAATACAACCTAAAGTGATAGTCATCAATCCATCAAATAAGGTAGCTAAGCTGTAATACCAATCCGCATCTAAATTCTCTGGCAAAATACAGACTTACCAAAGATCATATGGATGAATGATAACAGAATGGACACATCAAATATGTAAATATAATATAAACCAAGCAATTTGTTCATAATATAATTAGATTAAGTATACTTACAACTATCAAGAGCCGGAGATGTTTCCACTGAAAAGAAAAAATGGGAGACGCTACCACATTCCCAGGATATTTATACAGACAACACATAGTAGAGCCTATCAAGCCTAACAAGTTATTTCAGGCTTAGTTTTTGGTAAACAAGAAACCCTTAAGAATATTTGAAAAAAACAACACTTGAAAAGATTGTTTCTCAAGCTAGAAGAGATTGTATACAATTCAACAGGTAATAATATGGAAATAAATCACTCAAAAACTTACCAGAAGTTCATCAGCTAGCTCTGAAGACGAAGAGAAGAGAAGGCCATTTTTGTCTACTCTAACAAGTTCTTCAATGCTTAAAGAACATAAAAAAAATGACTGATAAATGAAAAGAATATGTTTGTCTGAATAAAAAAGAAACAACAGTAGATCACAAGATTTTTTTTTTTAAAAGAAACACATTACACACCAAGAGTATGAAACAGCACAAACAGGCAATCCGCAGCCAAACATATCAACAACCTGGTACAGACATAGCAGAGACATTTAGAAATAAAAAGAATAAATGGCACCAATTTTCACCATCTAACCTTTTGAATATATCATTATCAGATGTCAAACAGTTGTGCTTTGATTAAAAAATTTAAACTACTTATCTGGAAAACTGAGAAAATGAACTCACTTTCAATGATTAATTAGGCAGTTTTTATGAAACAATAACATTATTAGCCTTATCTCACTAAGTGGAGTCAGCTACATGGATTATACAACGCCAATGGATTCTATCAAACATTATCTCTTTAGATAAATCATCTATTTATTAAGAGGTTACACCTTATAATTTTTCTTAGTGCCTTTCTTGGTCTTCCTTGACGCCTTTTAAAAGGATTCTAAGTCATTTGATCAACTCTTTTTACTAACTTCTCTTATCATCTTCTTTGTATATATCCAAACCACTTTAAACGATTTTTCACTATTTTCTCCTCCTCCATAGGTGCTATTCCGATTTTCCCTCGCATACAATCATTTCATATTTTATTCATTTTTGTATGACCACAACATTCTCATCTTTGCTACTCCTATCTTTTGCCCTTGTTACCCTTTCAAAGACCAACATTCACTGCCATATAGCATCGCTGGCCTAGTCAATTTTTATGAAACAACAAAACATATTAAAATGACCCATGATATTCATCATCCTAGAAAAATTTGAGGCCCAAGTACCAAAATGTCCAGGGAAAAGCTTGAGATATGAAATAAAGAGGGATGGCTGGCATATATTCCATATAAAACTCAACAAACCTTTTGACTTCAACTCTTCCCATTGTCGTTGGTGAAGAAAAAAAGAAAAACTCTTCCCATTGTCAGAACCAGTGATAATCTTTCTCATTGTTTTATTCTTCCCTTCCTTTCTTTTCATGGTATTCAAAAAAGGATAAAAAATATAGCTCAATACAAAGAGATATGAGCAGTCTTAGACAGCACAAAAATGAAATAAATTAGCCAGCTTATAGATAAAAGAACCAACATAAAACATTGTTTACAAAGAACCAACCCACTATACTAAACAGATGGAGATAACCTCCTTTTAATTGAAAGAAGATACGTGGTACTAGTGAGATTCAAGTCATCAGAAGCTTTCTAATAGAGACCATACATATGGAAGCTACCCAAATAACCATGAAACAGAACAATATAATCTCCCAACAAAGTATCTTTCATTGCATATTGACATGTGACAATAGATACCTTCATGGGAAGGTCTAATCCTGATGATGACGTATGTAGACAAACACCCAGATCAGCTGATCCTGAAATTACCCAAACATGTGGATATCATGTCATTCACCAAGTGTCAGATTTTTATATAATAATCCAGGGAAAACGACATACCCAGCAGTAATGGATAATCTTCAGCTGATAGCCACATGGTACGGAATGCCACGCGTTTAAGATGTAATCTCTTTATTTTCTCTACATACTTTTCTTTTTCTGGACCTTTACCTTTATCATTTAAGATCCTTGTTAGTAAGTTCCAAATGAATGTGAGCACTTCAGAAGGAAAGGAATGGGTTGTACCAGTAATGATAAATAACAATCTGGGATATAAACATTGCTTTGCATTCGATATATCTTTCCAGATGGTCTCCTCGTCAATTGAATCATCTTCATTTAATATAGCAGCAACACGTCTATCATACATAACCGCAGCTTCCAAGAGAATTCCAAAATCTTCATCAGGGGTCCTGAAAGCCGCATCAGTTACAAACAAATCACTAATGTCTGATCAAGTAGTCCACTAATATAAACTAAAAGACTATCCTCTAGCTAAATCTCTCTCTCTCTCTCTCTCTCCCCCCTTCTCATAGAACATCCATGTAACTTACATTCAAAATACACACAACAAAAAATGAGAAGTGGCCACTTTAAGTTCAAAAAAAGAAGTGTAACGCAATCAATGAAAGTTAACTTTATCCTACATAGAAGTTGATTCTATAAAGCTAATAATAAGGAAGAAAACAAACAAATAAAAATGAAAACATGCCCACCTACCTTTTTTTGTTTCAAATGAATGCAATCCATGATAGAAGAAACTTACCAGCTAGTACTGCTTACAACAAGTGCTGGCCTGTTTGGCTTTAAATATACGCTTGAACAAACCTCAGTTGTAAACAGAGTCTCACTTTGGCAATGGTTACCCACAGAATTAGTTCCTGTAGGAAGCAAAACCTTAACCAAAAAGGTTGCTCATAACAAAAATGTATCTGTTTCCAAATTGCAAAAACGTACCATGACTAACACAGTCTCTAATACCAAGAGGCTGACAGAGGTCCTCATTCAATCTGCAAAACAACTACAAGCTACCCACATTATACATTGGAATTTTTGTGAATGCTTAATGAGAAACAACAGTTAGAAACCAGACAACACAGCAACTAGCTCACCTTATGCATCTCCTCAAGTGATGCAGGACGAAAAAAGTCAGGAGGCTGATCATACAAAACCATGGCTCTATAAAGTAACAAGTGAACATTAAATTAATTGTTCACGGCAACATTTTTATATTACATAAACGACATCTGAACTTTGAGCTAACTTACTCAATTCCCCAATTTTGAGCCAATTCATGCTGCATTGCTTTTGTCACACATAGAGAAGCGTCTGCCATTTTCCCGTAATGCTTCTCAAACCTACACAGAATCAAGAAAAAGAATTGCATCAGCAGCTATTCTGAAAAAGAAACATCAGTGCAGACCAAAAGGACAAATCTATGTCAACAAAGGGAAAACTGAATGTGAAATTAATACCATTTATATGCAGAGACAAAATGACTATTTCTTCCAAGGGATAGACCGAGCAGTGTGTATCCAAAATTATGCCAATCAATAACAAATGATGAATGCCTCAACCAGCTAGCCCATTTAACAGCCACCAGGGTGGGAACTGAAGGAGGATTCTGTATGAACAGAATAAGTACTATAAATAAAAAAGACTTTAAATACCAATAGAGTATGAGAATAGAATTTTCCACATATATATGATGCATATGATAAAATCAAGGAAAATATGACATCAAAAGTAAGACTAGTATTACCATAGGGGAAAAAATACAAAAGAGGCACCACAAAGACCTAAATTGTTATGAGTCCCATATGTCGGGTAGCCTCACCTAAGAATTGAGTGTATAAGTCTACGGGGTTCTCCTACCTAGTGGACTAGTCTTTTGGAGTAAACTCTCTCTTAAAAACTTATGCTCATAACATTAGTGCTCTCATTGAGAGATTAACACTATAATGAGCCCATTCCAAAAGATTAATCCACCTTTTAGGTGAACCCCCTAAACTTATAAGCTCCACATCTCAGGTGAGACTGTCCAATTTGGGATAAGAACTCTCTCTCTTTCTACCCCCATTTTAGTCTGAAACTTGACCTGACTATCTTTCACCTACAATCACTGTTCTTAGCATAATGGATTTCACAATTCACTTCAGTAAGGTCAGTTCAACCAAAAATCAGTCTGTTTCAGTACCAATAACTGGATTGGTTAGAAAGAAAACCACTAGAACCAATAGGTTGAGTGAAACCAGCCAAACCAGTCCTGTTTGACAGGTTTACAATGAGGATACATGGCAACCTGAACAATCTAAACAAAAGCTTTCCTTCAACTTTAGCAATGGTCAAAGGAAAGGAATTTAAACTTTCACATAAAGCAAATGGTAAAACAACAAAAATAGAAAATTATGCATCATACCAAAGACCACTTATATCGATAGATGAGAAGCTTTATAATTTTTTTTCATAGTTAGCAGATTATATCATTATTTGCATAAATTGAGCAAGTGCACAGTCACTAATGGGTTCCTAAAAAATTAAGAAGCACTTAAACAGGAAGCAATGTCTAATAGTGCTTCACCTTTACAATGAGAGCTTATCCCCCTTTCCAACACAGAAAGCACATAAAATGACTGGCAATCTAAGAAAAATCTAGAAATTAAGAGAAAATCAACTATAAATTTGAAATTGTCATTCTAACCATGTAAATGAAGCTTTGGAAAAGGTTCAAATCATGCTCATAAACATTTTTACCCTTTTTTCTCCATTTGTCAATGAAGTGCTAATCAGATATTAAGAAAATAATTTCACCCTTTCCAGAGTTGAGCAATTTACATCACATGTGCAAGATACCTAAAGTACCACTGCTCTTAAACAATATGAGCTCGTCATGAAATAACCAAAATTGGTCTAACACAAATTTCTTCACAAAGATAATTTAATTATTAATTTTGCTCTTGGAGGCAGTGGATCTAAAACTAAGACTACAGGTCATAACAACCATTAAGTTTTCAGAAAAGAATTGGACAACAGTAAGTCGGACTTATATATCAAAAACTAAATAATTTATCAAGTATATCACAGGATTATTAAGATAAAATGTTTTTTTTTTTTAAAACAAAGAATATACCAGAAAAGGCTAACCTGGACTAAAAAGATATCAGGAGAAGGTATCTTTATGCAAAGAAACCAAAGAAGCATTAAAAATTGAACCAATGGCTTCAACAAAAGCATTATAGGTTGAAGTATCTTTGGTAAGCTTTGACGGGCTGTTGGCCACTGTTTCTGAAAATTTGAGAAGTTACAACACTACATTAACTTTCAGTAATGATGTGAAGACAACCTGTCCGGAAAAGATTAGTCCACATACATACCATTGTGTAAATATGAATATGTTGGTTGGCAAGAATAGCATTATGGGGATCTGAACCTGTTAAAAAAGTAATAAATTAGAAACTTCATTTTAGCTGAAAGTAATTCAAACTGCGTAATTAGCTCCATGAATTACCATAGTAGTAAAAACCAACTCAAATAATTTATTATAAAAAAACTAATCTGAAAAAACAAAAAAAAGTACCTCCATACGCGACAATGTCAACCTCTAGGCAAGCCTGCAATGATAAATAAAAAGCAAGTACATCAATCAATTGAACACTTTTAAAAATATCTAATCAGAAACTCATTGCTAGTTTAGTTAAAACTACATTTAAAGTAAACAAACTCCATAAGTCCTTCAGAAAAGCTGCTAGACTTTAAAAACCAATAACCACAATTGTCAAATTGGTTTACAAGACCAATTACAGCCAACATCAAGGGCATCCCAAAGAGAATAAAAATAAGAGGTGAAGTTCTGAGCATCAAGTGAGTCACCAAAATGTATGACAGCGCCTAGGAGACTACAAGATAAAACTAAGGATTCCGATTTTAAGAAGTGATTACACATTCATAATGCCATTTACATCACCAGAGCAACTGTGCCTAAGAACTTCAGAATTAATATTATAATAGAAAATTTGAATGGCAAATTTCAAAAGATAAGAATCAACAGCATGATTATTCTCAATTGATTATAGAAGTGCTAAAAATTTTGGATAAATTTATTTACTGAATCACATTTGCAATGAACCAAAATCTTGTAAAATAAGAACCAACTCAGATTGGGGGCACTGAAGACGAAGTAAATAAAATTATTTCATAGATTCGCAAATATGGAAAAATACCTGATTCGCCAGCGAAAGAGCGTGGTACTGCATTCGAGGACTGCGGCCTATGTCACCTAAAACTACAACACATGCCCTTCTTCTTTTTCCCTTCTCTTCTTTGCTTTTTCCTTCATTTGATCACAACGAAATTTCCCCCCAAAAAAACCATTCAGCAAAATTCTTGCTTTTCAATTCATTTTCTTAAGAACATAAGGAAAAGCATTGGTGCAAAAGATTTTCCAATAAAATTAAAAAAAAAAAAAAAAAACCTGTCATTCTATGGATCACTAAAATCAAATTTCTCCTTCTGTTGCAGAGTAACGTAATCACTGCTACTTGGCAAGTGGGTGACCAGAACCAACATGTAACTAAACACGGGAATCAAGAAGAACAGCAATAGCTCAAGCTTCCCTGCACGAGACGAGATGCAGTTCAAGCTTCTCTTCTACTCCGTGGTAAGCCTCTGCTCAAATCGCGAGATACAGCTCTGGAAGAGGAAGACATTGTCTTGAAGCAACGGAGGGCCATGATTGTGTGCTCGGAAGAACGGCCTAGATTCATCTATTTAACTATACGACGCCGTTTCAATGGAGCAGTAGAGTAGCTGTAGAAGAAAATGTGGCAGGAAACTGAACGTGACGAAATCATTTGATCCACCCTTCATCATCACGTCGCTCCCCAGCCGGACAGCGATGGGGAATAGAAGAGGGTAAAGCGGAAGAGGGAAGATGAAAGAAAGTGAAAAACGAAGCAATTGGATAAAAATAGAATTACAAGAATACCGATCAAGCATGAAACGAACCGTATCACCGCCATCCTCTTGTCAGGGACTCTCTAAACTGGAGAGTTGAAAAAATGAACGTACTTTTTAGAAATTGCAGGCGATGGATCGCAAAGAGAATCAATCTCCACAAGGTTCAGAACTGACCAGTAAATTCTTTTTTTCTTAAAAAAAATTTGCAATTACGTTGTTTTCGAGATTTGATGATTCTTTCAAAATTTGCAGGCCAAACAGCTAGAGTTTTGGTTGAATTCTTAGAGGTGGCCATTACGGCTGTTGTTTTTGTCAAAGGGGTTTATCCTTCTGGTAGATTCTTGCATGCCCACTAATTGTTTTTGGCTCCTTTTTTTTTTTTTGGTTGCTGAGGGGGAAAAATAAAGAATAGTTTGAGTTTTGTCAAAACATTCCGGTTAGAGGTTTAAAATTCGTCTTCCTCTGCTTCTGAATTTCCATGGCGACCAAAATGTTTTTCTTTTTCCTTTATATAGTTTACTGATTTTGGTTGTGGAAAAAGGTGCTTTTGAGAGGACACGGTATATGAATGTGGTGGTTCAAAGGGCTCGCCATCCTCAGCTCAGATATTATATACAGACTGCTGTTTTAGGACTTCTTCCCTTTTTTCAGCAGGTAAAGGTCTTCTTTTGTAATTTGGCATTCTTTATCTAGTGTGAGTTGTACAATGAAGATTAATTGCTGCCAGTTGCTTGTTTTAATTAGAGGTTGCTTTAGTGTTAATTCAAATTCAAATTGTTCAAGAGTGTATCTTGTACCTGGTACTTGGGTCTTGAGTGGTGTCTGAAGACATTTTATGTTGTTTCTGTGTGTCTGAAATTTCATTGGTTGATCTTTTTCCTTCTTGGTTCCATTTAATTGCATTCTTATTAAGGCTATCTGAAAGAAAAGGTAAGTGAAAGATGCGGATTTCAAACCATGGAGATTATGTCTAGTTGTTAGTAGTCCAGAAATAAAATAGATCACAAAGTTAATGAACATTTAAGAATTGCGGACAAGCTTTTTCTGTGACTTGATTTTACTAGTTTTCTTTAAGATAATACACTGAATTTAGGTGATTTATCTTGTCTTTAAGTTGCAACCTTTGACTTGTTAGTAGTTGCAACAAATATTTCCACTGGTTTACCAAAACACACACACACACACACAGAGCTTTCAAATGCAAAATAAGAACATATTGTTCAATCAAGGCATCTCCTTCACTCATGTCACTGAAGTTATAATAATGTTATGTAAAACTATATATTTGCATATACTAGGTTTCGCCTAGTTAATGCTTTGGAAACTTTCCATCCTGCTTTATGTGGACAATAAGCTGTGTTATACACTTATGCAAGATTTCTCATATTCATTTATGTCATTGGTCTTTAGAGACATACCAGCAAATTGAACCTTAAAGTAACCACAACTTTTCATGGATAATTTTAGTTATCTATATTTCATCTTCTGTAAGACTACTTAGAAGGTATAACCTCTTTCATGGAGATGTATGATGTAGGCTAATACATTTGCAGAAAGTAAATGAGTAAAATAGTACAAAAGCAGACTCAAGATCAACTATCCTGTATGGAAACACTCATTCCTTTCTGACAACTCCCCCTTACCTACTTTTACTAGGGAATGGTGGAGAGAGTAGCAGTTATATTCTATAAAGCTGATGATGTTCCACTGGAGAAATTTGTATTTAAGCTTGCAGTGAACCAATCTTATGGCTCAAAGGTGGAAGAGGCTGACCTGGAGCTTTCTTTAAGATCCTTCCTGATGAAGCTTTCAGTCTCAGAATCTCTTACAAAGGATCTTCCCCAGGGTAAATGCAAGTTTAGTTATCCAGTACATAATTCGTTTTCTTATTGACTTTATCCAGTTACCTTTGTGTCATAATCTCCCCCCCAACCCCCAAAAAAAAATTGTAAACTAGAGTGGGTCTTGTGTATCTGCATGGAGTGTTTATGTCTTATAAATAGTGCAACTCTAGAACTCCCTATACTTTTTAACATTTTTTATTGATTCTACCATCATACATTGAGCTTTCCAGCTCATGTGGATGCTGTATTTAAGCCAAATGGTTTGGTACTTTCTTCTTTGTTGCGTTTGTCAAACATGTGTTGAATTTGTTTGGCAGCTGGTACAGTCTCAACATTATTTTCCCTCTCTGAACAGATTGCAAGTGGGAGATAACTGCTTACTTTCGGTCCCTTCCTGAGGTGGGTATGAGCAAGGAAGCAGAGTTATGGATCCCAACCGGCACAAAGCAGTGGCAGCAACCCCCACTCATAACCCCTATCAAGTCAATGAGTAGTGAACCTCTATGTCTGCAGTTATACTTGGAGCATCCAAGTTTATCTGAGTCAATATTATGAGAAGGGAACCTAATGCTGCAGTGTATACAATACACATAGAAAAATACAACTGGAAGGTAGGCATAGCTTATTTTAGTGCCTGAATTCCCCTTTGAAGTGAATGTGTCCTTCATCCTGAGTTCTGACCACTTGACCTGCATACCTTTTATTGGAAGACACTGCCTTCTTTTCCACTCTTACTGATTTATAATTGTTTGAAGGATTGGAGACTTGTGACAGAGTTCAACAGTCTTTGCGCTAGGCTATTGCTTTAACTGAAATTGGAAGTGAAAAATTAAAGGACAATTAGCCAAGTGGATTTTATAGAACGAGGGCATTCAGGATTTTGTGTTCTAGAAGTTTGGAAAATCTGGTTAAAAGTTGGTCCAAACTCCACCAATATTGTGGGTAATAATTTTTTCGGATGTGACCATCATTTGTGCTGGCTTATTGTAAAGAATAACTAAGATGGCAGAATGTTGGGTGAACCAATTAAAGGCACAACTGTTGGCCCAAGAACAAAATGGATAGGACACATTTCCCTAAAAAATTGAATGTAATTAGTTTCTCATATTGAAGTGAGGATCTAAATTGAATGTAATTAGCTTCCTAACAAAAAAGCAATTATTGTGCTTAATGTTTCTTTACCGTTTACAATTGCTCCAACACTGGTGCTGATGTGAGGACACATATACACCAACCCTTGGACATCTTTATACAAGGAATCACATATATTCAACTGTTTGTTTTAAATTAAATTCAGTGGTCTTAATGTTTTTTGTCAGTTGTCTTGATTGGAATTACCTAATTGATTATTTCCTCTTGCTACAGTGAAATTGAACCATATTGCCCGCCCAATGTGCAACGAAACAATATGGTAAGTTACAATTAATTTGTTGCACCCCACCAGTTGAACGAAACTTCTGATATGCTGCTGAAGATTGAATCCACTTTTCCATCTCTACCTGCTCTGGAGAAATGATGGAGAAAGGAAAGAAGAAAATTTCTGTCAAAACCAACTGATGCATCAGAAGAGTGCAAGAGTCAGGGGAAGACAATGTTTACTCCCACGGTTCAAGAGAAGATGGTGTCGAAATGTCATCAAATGGTTGCTGAATCTGATCTAAGATGTGGTCGTCATGCATATACTCATCCCAACGACTGGTCTTAAATTGATATATTTTTCGTAGGTGGTCAAGTGCCTCTTGTATTGAGTGGTTTTGCTTTTTAGTTCCTCAATGCCATTTTTCTCTATCATTTTCGCAATTTTTCTCCAAAATTATGCCCTTCTTGCTGGTATCTTACATGAGTGTGTATGTTAACATTTTTCCCTGAAAATTGAGGGTCGTGGAATTATATAAAATTGCATCCTTGATTCTATTGCTCTAGCCCAGTTTTCAATGTTAGAAGAACTAATCCATCCTTCTTTTGGACTTGAAAAAACAAGTTAGGTTTCTTCAGGAATGGAATTTCACGCCTTCTGTACAGCGAAACCTACCTTGGTCCCGACATGGTAAATGAATGTCCTTTGTTTCAATCTGTTGAAAATTTTGTAGTTAGGAAAAATAATGTGTGTGATGATCAGAACTCTTATACACACCGTTGTTTAGAAGTTGGATTTAGTTCAACCAATTTTTTTCAATGGTACTGCATTTCTACCATCCCGAAAAGCGTGCAGAAATCAGAAATATAATCTCCATAACTGAAGAAAAGCCATGATTAAATTTTTCTCCCGATCGTCTCACATAGACATTGTCTATTGAAGTTTAGTATATATCTTACAGGCTACGACCAGGAAAAGCCATGATCAGAGAAAAAAAGCTATTTCTTGAATTGTCTAATTCCAAATGTTTGCACCTGGCAAATTTCAAGAACACGGTGATGCTGAAAAGTTTGCCACGTCAATTTTCGGACCAAACTATAGTCTTCAAGTTTTCAATTTTAAGAATATGTGATCCGCTCGAAGAGCTGCCATGTGATAGTTATTCCTAAGCAGTAACTTTGGTCAAATGTTTGGATAACTGATTATCATGAGACCTAGCTATCAGCGTCCTACCAAGGAAATTGCTCTAAATGCAGTAGTTTCCTCCACTAACATGTATGAATAAATCACTAACATTCGACAGCATTTATAAAGACGACAATTTTTTTTTCATTGATATCGGGAATCGCCAGAAGATATATATTGAAGCTTTTGCTTTCATTAGATAATTAAAAAAAAAAGAAAATTATAGATGGCAAAGTGAGTAATACTTGTAGAGTTCACCTATGTACAGATCTTTGAATGGGAATTTGATGATTGTTTATTATGAGAAGCAGTTTAAACTCAAATTGCATTAGAAGGTTAGAAAAATGTAAAATTTCTACAGCTCCCCATAATTGTAGTCCACTATTTCTCCACCATCGTAAGACTATTTTCCTTTATGCGGAAACATGGCATTATCTATTCCCTTACGTCATCATCTGAAATCCTAAAGAACTATGTACAAGCACTAACTGCTCCTCAACTCTCCTAATATGAAAATGTTGCTGACTTTTTGGTTTGATTTGAACATTTAAATGAGACGGAAGAATAGTTTTTTTTTTCTTCTTTTTTTTTTCCGTGTGTATAGACAATGTTAGAGAATCATGATTGTCCTCCGTTTTATTAATCTTCAATTAGAGCTCACAATTTTTTGCTTTCTCACCTTGGTTCGCAGTCATGCAATGTTTTTCGAGGTATTTGTTGTCTAGGTTCATTCTTCATAGGCTCATCAGCTCATCAATCAATATTTGCCTAACGAAATAATCGACATCATATGTAATATGGTCTAGAACAATTTCAAGTATTATATTGTATTTTATTTAGATGTCTAACATGATATGCTACATTTTCTCAGTATTGATGTTTCATAGTCTTGCCACGCCATTTATGGTGTTCTCAAAATGACATGGCAAGCTCCATTTTGTTCCACAGGGTAATGCCATCATGGCATTTTCAGATACCTCAACGACTTTTTCTAGCACATTGGGTGGCATTATTGCACCATCTGCTCTCATTTTGGAGGATCTTTTTCCTTTATCATTACGTCCAGGCAATGATATCTCTTGTATTGTGATCGTAGTAATCATCTTCTTTCACTATAGTATTCCATATATACAATTAATTCCCTGAAGTGGGGAATCCTAGTTATCTCTAGTGGGTGGGTAGCAAATGGCCAACACAAAACCATGTGCCTGCTACACTAGAGATCATTCTTTTGCCTACTAACAAAAGAGTGGTCTGCCTTTCAAGTCCTAATCCTGATATCTCTAGTCTGCATTCATTGTACCGTTCATGCATCTTGCTCTTGTTTGTTATTCCAATGGAATTTTTCTCCCCACTGCTTTCTCTCACGAAGAAGATGCCATTGATCGTGCTATTCTGCTTTTTTATGCACAGTTTAGTTGAGTTCAGTACTAAAAAATTACTAGGTCAGGACAAGTGTCACAGGTTAAAAAGTATTTACAGTTACCACTCATTATTGATGCTTGGGCCATCTATGCTCTTAGAATTCTTAGAGTAGATTTAATCACATTTATCTCATGGGAAATTTAGACAGGGGAGAATGCAGAGTTGAAAATTGCATGTTGATCAATGATCTGGAAGACTTAAACATGTGTTTCATTTCAAAAGCTGAATCCCTATTCTACCTTTTAGGGGGAATGAAACTATTATACTAAGACTGAATATTGGCATTCATCTCTACCATGCTTCCAAAAGAGGTCACCAAAAAAAACAAAAAGTTACTGAGGATTTATGCTTGTCATCGATATGTATTGGGTATTTGTATTGTAGCATCACATCATTAACATTTATAGGGTGGCTTATCTGTAGGTGTATCAGTATTTAATATGCTTGTTAACCAGATGCAGAATTAGAAATGGCAGGCTGGCCAAACAATTTTACCCATAAATGTGACATGACATATGGATTGTGTGCAGTCAATCCTGGAAGACTTGGATTTGAATATGTTAAGGTCTAGAACTATGTCAATGAGCTGGTAACTGTTAAATCTCATTAAATGCTGAGGTTTGAATATCACCATCTCAGCGTCAAACCTAACAACAATCACTTGCATTTTATCTTAGCATTTGATATACGTTTTTTCTACTTTGTTTAAGCACAGTACATAACTATAAATTGTTGCAGGAATCTTATACTATAAAATGAATAAACAAGCACTGAATGGCCTATTTTCTTTTTCTGTGTTGTTGTACTTGCAGCTTATAAATTGTGGTTAAATGGCCTATTTAGTAGGACAATACCTTATTGAATTTAAATCCATCACTACTGGATAAAGGAACCACATCAACTAAGATATGTGTAATTGATATATTTACACATTTATATACAATTAATTTGATTTATCTATCTTTTACAAAATAACCTACACGCTAGCTAAGAGAATCTGGTTTTTATGCTGCTTGCATAGGGACTTGTACATGTTCTTCTGTTTGGTGGGTCATTGATCTTTAAAGCTCATCCACTACGTTTTGATGATACTTAATAGTGTAAAAGACTTTCTTTTTCCTTTCCTTCTGGCTTTTCTTTCCAAACTAGGTATATATCTCTAGATCTAAATTTCTTGTCCGCCATTATTGTTGAGTGTTTATTACTTGACCCCCCTTTCACTTCTAGCAGTGATTGATCTACCCAATATTATCAGAGGTGAATTGACCTTTCAATTCAGTGGTAAGATATTTACCTTAGTTTGTATATCTTCCAATATGTCTAATTTGTACAGCAAAATTTTCAATGCCTCTCAAACATCACTAGTTATGCCTCCTTTTCAAAGTGGACCTCATAAAAATGGTCACATTTCAACACCTACCAACAACTTAGACATCAAATGCACTATAGAACTTTTATTTGTCTCCTGAGATAAATTTTTTCAGATTAGTGTTGTGATGTATCAAAGGATCGTACACAAAATGTACCAAATACCTTCTCAATTAGTTTTATGTTAGGATTCAACCATAAGAAATGACACTTGAATCCCATGTCAGATATGAAATACTGATGTGGAATTTTTATGACCCTATTCTTGAGGAGGGTAATTCTCTGAAAAGCTTTGATCACCCGTTATATACTAAATGTTAAATGAGTGATTCCCAACATTATTATGATAAAATCCCTTTAATGTTTGAAATGAATTAATTTTTCTGGTTGAGGTAGTGAGGTACTGATGATACAGGTGGGGGAGTGATAAGAACATGTCCTTAATGAAAAGGGTCAGGAACACATGCAGGAAGTTGTCATGACCAATATATAAAGATAAAAACAAGCTTCCAGTTCACACTTTGATTTATAGCTAATAATAAACCTCAAAATGTTGAATTATTTATTGCATGACTTTTCTGGTATAGACATCAGTGGCTCCCAATATTAATGTTGTTCAATCAAAGTCCTATTAGTTGTGGTTGGTCAGAACACACTTAAGTGCTTTTAAATCCTTTCCACTTTCAATCACAATTCATATAATTAATATTGCTCTAAAAAGTTTCAATGTCATAAGAATTCTTGCTTTTACTATTACCTAGTACCTACCTACTCAATGTTCAATGCCAGCCAATGAATTGGTAATTCATGTAACAGCAAATTTTAATTTTGAAAATTAAAGTGAGTTTGTACTAAAAATTCAATCTTTTCTTTCTTTTCCTTTTTTTATTTTCAAGGCCTTGAGACTTCTTTTTTTAAATAAAAAAAACTCTCCATGCAACAAATCAGTGTTTCATAGAGATTTTGCCACCTCTTGTATTAAACTTTAACAATAGATCTGAATTTGAACTTATCCTTTATTTTTGGAGTTATATGCACGTCAGTTCTCTATTATATTAAGGTAAAAAAGTATAAGATACACCAAGAACTTTTTTTTTTCCTGGCCTTTTATCATTACAGATACAAGGGTGGGACAATATTTATCAAAAATCCATGACTTCTTTTTTCTGTTCTTTTGTGAAGGTGGTGAAAATGTGGGGTCTGTTTCTGATGTACACATGTTGTCAGTTTGTGACAAAGCAAATATAAAATGAGAAAAATCAAAATGTGTCATGATGAATTGGTGGGGTAATCACACCCATATAACATCAATGAATGATAAGCACATGGAGAGTGTAAACCTCATATTACAATACATTCTGTGATGACAAGGGTGAGAGGAAGTAGGTGGGGACAAGGCTAAGCTGTACAGTCACTATCTATAATTCCATTATAAGTCTGAAAGTATCAGATCTTATTAAAACAGAGACATTGCTTGATCAAATAGGTCAGATTGTTATTAAGACTAAAGTGGATTCTAGTGCCCAACACAAATATTAAAAATCACAAGCTGTCCTGCTTTTCTGATATGGTCCTACCTTAGATGTTTTGTCAGATTTGGAGGGGTTTGAGATGGGCAGTACATGAACTGACTTTTTAGGTTGCTGCAACATCATTAGAAGCCATCAAGTGGCAAGTGGTAGTACTACTCCTTCCCCACCCCTCAATTATGGGTCAATTAAATAGTGGTGCAAATTTAAAATATTAAATAATAATAGGATATGATTAACATAGCAAGAAGGCAATTCCAAAATGGAGTACGCTTCCATTTCAGCTATATATTACTGCCATAATTGTGACACATTATTCCAACTTGGCCCAAAAGGAAAAACATAATAATATTATTAAGAACATAAGTAGGGTCTTCTTTTTTTAATTTGAAGATAATTGTTGCACAAGGATTTGAATTCTTCTTTTGACTAATAATTTTACTTGTTGATCTACTTTTCTCAAATATCCCCTAACGTTTAGGTGTTAATTGAGTAACTCTTTAGCTAAAGACTAGAGATTTTTAGAGGTACTTCATTGATTAGGTTTCAGCTTGTCCTTTTAAGATCTTAGGCATGTTATTATCGCTTTAACTGATAATTTTAACACAACTTAACTTTTGTACCTCTATTTTTTATTATATATATATATATGTAGGTTAAAAACTTGACAATTGAAAAGATTTTTGTTAAGGTCTTAATTAACAAGAGTTATTCATATTTCTTTTTAGATAATAATATAGAATCATGAGTACAACCAATACAGTTGATAACACATAAAGGAACAAATAAAATGCTGTTACCATTTTAGTTCATAGGTATGGTGTGACAGCAGAAGTAAATAAGCAAAATGAAACCCTCAAATTTGATGCGATGTTTTTTTTTTTAGAAAAAAATAATCTTGTTATTGATTCTCCACTAATTATTGAGTTATGAATTGATTGGACATGTTAATAGGGGAAAGAAAACAATGAGTAGACAAGTCTTTCGAAATGTAAAAACACTATAGCCTCCCTAAAAAGCATGGAGAAAACTGGTGGTGCACATGGTTTTAAATGGAATTATACATACACTTAAGAAACCTTATTATGCTTTGTGGCTTCAACATCTTCTTCCACTTTATCCCTACCAGAAAAAGTGAGAAACAGAAACTTGAATGATTGTAGAAATCCCCTAAAGGGAAGGTATAGGGGAGTCACACTCATCAAATTGGAGTTTTGATTCCAACTACATGAAAGAAATTTCATGAATGGTCCATGATCGATCAGTGTGGGCCTCATCTTCCTCATTTACAAGACGAACTGTGGACAGCACAACATGATGCACTCCCCATATTGATGATAATACCAAATACTCCTTTTCTCTTCGTTCCTCTCTCTTTTACCATATATTCTGTTCAAAGTGATAGCTGATATTGTTCTGTAATGTCACTCACAATATTGTCCAGCTCGTGTCATCACTCACAGAATGTGCAACTTTCAAAAAGGAGACTGACTAGTGGGAATATATTACATATATATATCCCTGTAGAAATAACTAAGGAGGGTATACATTTGCTATCATATTTGTCAACCTGGCTCTTCATTGGAGATCATTCATCAGAATAAATATATTTTTACAGTTAAATTTTCCATGGAAAATTCATATATGTATATGACATAAGATATCACTAATGGCCTGGAACCTTACACAGAAAGAGAATCAATGGGTTTAGCAATAGCTTTGTGGGAGTGGGTACTGTAGACAAGAAGGAACTATAAAAGCACTTTTAGACAAAGTCTCCACTGATAAGAAAGAAAGAGAAAGATGATGGCAAAGGCATATAATCATTTTACCCAAGATTAGGGAGTTGGGTTTGCAAGCACAATCTCCGAGAATCCATTAATGGGGATGAGTAAGACCAGGTAACATGGATAATGCAAGTGGGAGAAGCTGATGTTTACACTTTCCACACACCAATCTGTCCCGGGTGGCAGGGATAGAGAAAAAGAACACTCACAAATGTTCTCCTTTTTACTCTTTTTGTGTTTCTTTAAGCCTTTCTTTTTCCATGTGTTGATCTATCATAGTGGGGTGGTGTGTATTTGCGTTTCAAAGTTGCAATAAACAAATATGTCCTTATTACACACATATCTTTACCCTTACTCCTCCACCCATCACACCAACACACACACATATATATATATATACACATTAAGTGTGTGTGTATATATATATATACTTGTAAAAGTAGATTCATGTCATGGCAGGTCATTGAAATTCCCCCATTAAAGTAAAGAGAAATATGATTTCTAGGTGAATGGTTCATGTTATGCCTTCTCTTTCTTTTGGGAGGTTGTGGATTCTTATCTTGACCCACCTTGGCCTTTTCTCCTCACAAAGTTACACTAGAATCAGAGAATGTAAGAAAAGAAAAGATAGCAGCCAGCTACACTTTTCTTTAATTAATAATTAATAATTAATAGGGTTGCATCATCTGAAAGTAATGCTTCATCTTGGAGCAAAAGTGACATAGACATAATAATTAAACAAAGCAAATAATATATATACAATCTTGAAGTAGGATCTATTATTTGTATTTATCTCTCTTTATCTATATATTATTTTATATTTTAAGAAGGGTGATGATGCCATTCAAGGTTAGGCCAACCTTAAATAGCAATTATATGTGAATGGTGATGGAAAGCAAGCATTGTTTGTTTGAATATGGAGATGATGGCTTTCACTGTGGAACCTTTAGACTTTGTGAATCACATTGATTATGGAGATGTGATGTTTGAATTCAATTGTATCTACACTTATAGGTCTAATCATTTTTTATTTTATCTTAGTAAGTGACAAGTGATTTGGGAAAACTAGTGGGGTCCTCTCATTTAAAGAAGAAAAGGATGGAGGGCATTAGGATAGAACAAAAGGAAGCAACAAGCCAATTTTTTTATCCAAAAAAAAAATCATGTGTGAGATGATGGGAATGGAATAGTACTAACTAAACGAGTGCTTCCTTTCACAAGTGAAAAAGAAAATTAGGGTTTCCATCATGGTGATGGCCCCCCATCTCCTTCTTTATTGAGATCCATATTCTATGCCTCTGGGTTGTCCCAATATCTCAAAATTTGGAATATGTAGTATTATATATATCATCCATATCGACGACTTACTCAACACTACAGTTCTAACCCTCCTTTTATCTTCTTTTCCCCCCTTCTCTGCGTTATCAAATAATCACATTATATTAACTTACGTGGGTCTAGATGCTTGGAAACCCTTTTTTTTTTCCCCTTTAGTTCCTCGAAATTATACACACACATACATATACATAAGCATATATAGTTAAAATCCCATTGAAATTTCCAAAGAGGCTAAGTTCAAATCCATCGTCACGTACACACTACGCACACTGCTCACCCATCAAGACATTGACACTCAACCCTATGCCTCTCTCTCTCTCTCTCATATATATATATATATATATGCGAGAGAGAGAGACAGAGAGATGTTTAACAAGAAATATTTATTGGCCAAATGAATTACCTTTGGAAGAAGATGACAGTGAAGGTGGGAAGAAGGAGGAAAGGTCATGACCCACATGAAACGGATGTGTGATTCTATGTGTTATATTATATATATAGATAGATATATATAGCGAAGAGAGAGAAATCGGACGTCTCTTTCTTAAAAGGGCGACACGAAGAGAGAAAAAAGCACTGTGGGGTGGTGGGTTAGTGTTTGTTTGCCTTTGCCTTTGCCAGTAACTTTCATATTGGACTCTGTGTGCTTCTTGTTCTTTATTTGCTTCCAAGCTTTCCATAACTTGCCAAATTTTTAGCAGATTTCAATGTCTAAATTCCACCCTCCTTAACTATATTAACCAAGCTTCAAAAAATTACACTGGACATTGAATTGGGCAATACAATGTTTAATCATAGTTTAACTATAACTAAATTGATCGTAATAAATTTAGTAATTTTTAATTTTATGTATTATATAGAAAAATAAAAATGTTATTAATAAGTTTCACAATTTAATATTAAAATCTAAACAAATTAATATTAATCTATAATCATATTTTAAATTCAAAATAGTCAATTAATATTTTATTTTCATATGATTTGTTAAGTAAATTTATCATTATTAATAATTATATATCATAATAATACTTATATAATATCATAATATAAAAAAAAATTATAAAAAATAATACGATTTAGTACTATAAATAATGTTATTTTATCTAAAAATAAAAAAAATTAGATCAATTCAACACTAGTTTTATAACCAATTCGACCTTTCACTGATTCTGAAAATGACTGGTTATCATTTATAACCAAACCAGATTTGGCATCAGTTCTCGATCTAACCAGTTGAACCGGCAAGTCCGATCCAATCTTTTTAACACTAATATTAACTATTATTATTCACATAAATTGTTCTTAACCATAAGTATTTCCTGCTACAAATAATTAATAATTTCCTTTGGGATACGGAGCATAGTCGTATTTTTTTAATAGTATGTTAGTAAAAAAAACACAAATGAAATTCAAGTTTAATTTCTGTAAAAAAAAAAAACCAGAATTAGGCAAATGATCCAACTCATAGATAGGTCTACATCAATGAGAACATTTTCATGAGATGTAGCCATTTGACAGATTGGTACTTAAATTTTTTTTTTCTTTGACGATCGCTATTATCTTCGATATGCATCACTTTTAAGAAAGATAACCCTTTTTCTTTAATCAACAAATAATGTCTAATTAACTTTTTTTAATGTTAATGAATTGATCAAATGTTACACCATCACCATCAGTCCAATTTGATGATGGATTATGAAAGGGACCCACATCCATAAACGTGGATGCACTAAATACGGGATTATGCTCAATTAGTGTCAACCAATTGTCCTTGTCATCAGCAATTGAAGTACAATCCTAATTTTTCTATCCAACCATAATTGTGCTTCCCCATATTTATTTAATTAAAAATGTTTGAATTGAACAATTAATTATTTCATGTATAAGTTAATTTAAAAATTAATTTTTTACAATTATTATTTATCCATATAGGGAGTTACGTAAAACATTGAAATTATATTTAAATAAAAATTATTTCGCAAATTACTTTTATAGTAATTAATTGATATGTGATTGTAAAAAAAATTTAAATGCGTCAATTTGAGAATAGGATCAAATGTCATTGTTTGTAGCCACTTTGAGGGGTCCATGGAGGCTAAAAAATGCTTTAAATAATAACCTAACTTGTGGTGCTAAACGTTGAAAACATATCAAAGGACTTTTATAATTTCGCCTAATTCTTCATTCTAAGAAGGAAATATATTAATTTATTCCTAAACTCACATTCTTTCTTTGTTTAATTTTTTTAATATAAGAACAAAAGGGTAATTTTTTATAATATCATCATCAGCATTATATCAATGCCTTAACCACTATCATCACTCAAGCTAATATTCATATTTCATTATTGCAAATGGTTATCAATATCATAATATATCTCCAAAATTCGGAAGATTTCTCTTTTTTTTTTTCTGGGTAATAAACCAAGTGTTGGTTTTCTAAGTAATTAGAAGACAAGCATATGACATAGTGCGACAAAGACCTCTCAATTTCAAGTACATAGTGCAGGTTGGAAATCCCCAAGAAAACCAAAAAAATAAAAAAAAATGTCACAAATGGAGACTATGACGTGGTATAACGCTGCGAGATTCCCAATGGATCTCCCAATGTTTCTGATATGCTTAAATGAATGAGGACAAATTCAGTAAAATCAGTCAATTTTTATGTAACTTGCCTTATCAACATTGTTGGACTAATTTGATATATAATGTTTAATACGTTATGAAATTTTTGTATTTATATTTAATACTTGCAGATTTGTAGATGATAATACTTCATTTTAATAATATCATGACACTTGTTATTTTATTAAATGTGACAGCTATCCAAATTATATGTCAATGTCTATATTATTTAGGTTATGCCTTTACATATTAATTTATTCGGTTTTTGTTTATGAGCATCACAAGAGGGAAAGAAAATATCCCAATGAGCAATCCAATTCCACACGGAAATTTGATAGAAAATAGAAAATTATAGATCATACATTGGAATGACATCATACCCTATTGACAAAATGAAAATAATAGTCATTTTCTGTCTTGGTTGCCTAAGCATAAAGAGGAGGGGTCACAAGCCAAAAATAAATAAATAAATATATAAAGTCAAATTAAGAAAAATAATTATTCTTGACATTGATATGGGGATGTCCATGGATTATCCAAGGGAACAACAGCCTTTATGTTAAGTTCGAGAAAAAAATATTCGAATATTATTATTTTGCTACCAATTCAATGGTCTAGAGAATGCAAACTAAAATGGAAAAAGATGTAAACCAGATACAAAGAAAAAATATTTTTTGTAATAAAGAAAGATATTTCAGAATTGGAGATCATGTTCACGGGTCCTCGAGAGAACCATCATTTGTATGAATTTAGAAGCCTAAAATAATTATAGAAGAAAAAGGCCAAACATTTTTATTTATAAAAAACATAGCAAAAGGGAATCATTTTTCGTTCTAATTAAAAAAATCAGTCACTTTTGGGTAGATTCCTAGGCACAATTTACAAACATCCTTAATGTATTTTATTTTCTCTTTTAGATATTCGGTTGGAAAGTCTAACTCCACTAAGCCATGACTAATTATACCAATGAAATAAAAGAATGATACACGTTAATTCTAATTAACATTATGCTCATCCTCATCAAATCTGAGGTTGATTATATAATGCTCCAGAGATATTATTATACCCTGCTTACGGGAAAAATATGTGTTACATAATTAGATATGTCATAAATAATTACATACCAAACACTTTGTGATGAAATTTAGTAATTTATCATATTACATATTTGAATTTGATTTTGTCAATCCTAAGTAGTAAATCTGGCTAACCATCAACTAAGTTTATTTTATATATAAAAGCCGAACTCCCAACTGTATAATTAAGGGGCAAGAGTTTTTAGTTTTTACCATTCACCTCAATTTAAATTAATATATATAAATGAAATTTAAAACTATAAATCAATTCAAATATCCAGAATATATTTTCTTATATTTTTGTGATAGTATTCTTAATAAAATTATAGATATGCAAACACAATTTCAAAGAGGAAATCATTTTATTTTGACTGTAATAATAATATTATATTTTTTAAAAAATTATATAATTACAATATTTTATTCAAAAATTACCTAGCCGGTCATTTTTATTAGTTACCTTCTAGAAAGTTTTAGTGGTCTTATATATAAGTTACTTTCTATAAATTTTTGAAATATTAATAACTTTATTTTAAAAATACCCTTATTTAATTGTGGAAGAGAAAATGAATTATTTAAATTTGTGATATGTATTAGGTAATAAAAAAAGAAACTACATCATTTTTAAAATAATTTTAATAATGTAATAATTTTTTCTTAATTTTAGTGATATAATTAAAAGTGCCTTATATCAAATATTAGAGGGAGTATTTTTTTATTTTTATTGAAATAAGTTGTATATCATTGTATGTTGTTAACTTAATAAAGTGCCATAAGAGTTGAATTGAAACTAAAGAGAATGGTAATGGAGGTTGAGAGAGAGAGAGGCAGAGAGGAAGGGGGAATCAGATTCACGTGTTAAGGGAGGGGGTGATGCTGGTGATAAAGGGACAAATGGAGGTGATGGGGGGTGGGGGCCCACTGTAGGCCCAAGAGATCCCATTCCCCTTCTCCGAAAGAATCAACACTCTCTCATTTAATGCTAACCCCTTTCCTCTTTGTACCCTACCCTACTTCCATGGGTTGGGGTCCTTTCCGAAGGCTTGTTTTGTGGACCATTTCCCGTTCATTTCTCTCCCCCTTTTCTTTGTTTTCGACAATTTCCCATTTCTTGTCCCGAAAATTAACATCCAAATGTAAATAATACTCATTAGGTGGATATTATAAGATGTGTTAAGAAATTTTTTCTTAATTCATAATATAAAGTATCATATACTGATTTTTATTTTATTTTTTATTTATTTAATAACTAGTTTTGTAACTTAAAAATTAGAATAATATAAAATAATAAAATAAATAGAGATAAAAATGAATTTTTTAATTTTTTTTAAGTTTGAGAATGTATAATAAAATTTTTTTTAAGATATGTGAAATTATTGAAAATACTTGATATTATGAAGTTGAAGGCTAATAAACTTGTTGATGATAGTATTACTAGATTCCCACACGCATGCTTGATTTGGGAATTCACAAATGAAAAACTTTGAAGTTGTTTAAAACATTAAGGGACATTGATTAGAAGTCAATTGCACACTTAAGAAGCATGCATAAAGCTACCTCTTGCTCCATCGATCATCACGAGAAAGAAAAACAAAGAGAGGTCATGCTGTTGAGATTTCATGTTATTACTAGTTGATCACACTTTTTCTTTCTTTCTTTCTTTCTTTATAGTTAATCCAATCCATTAACTTATTTGTAAAAAGGCAGATGTTATTTGGAAAGACCATGTGCCACGCATGGGCACTATCCTTCCTTCCCATGCATGCATCGCAAATCTTCTAATTAATTAATTAATTCAATGCATCCAACGCAACCGTGATTCAAATTAATCTCATTACGATATAGCGCAATAATTAAGTTAATTAATACATGTAGACAATACATGGGTGTCAAGATATGCCTAGATTTGTGTCCCTCCATGACTCCATCAACCTCAAATTACAACTAATTAAACATACATGGTCATATTTGATTTACGTTTTCCTCAATGACAGTTGAACCGATTTTTACTGAATGAAATAAATAAACATTTCACAAATATGACCAAATGGAGCTTTCTTGTTTTGTTTAACTTGCATTCCAAACAAAATCAAAGGTTGGTCGTCAAGAATCATGCCCATGTTTTCGATACGATAAACCATGAAAATCACCCTGAGCTTTAGTTACTTACATATAAACATCTCGATGCACCCAAATTATCTCCATCAATTAGATTAAACTAATACTATTTTTTTATTATTATTATTTTAATACAGGCTGTCTGATCACCGATCCTTGACTGGAAACTGCGGCATTGGTTAATACACGAGTACAGAAGCACATTACTCCCTCGGCAAGAGGAACCCAAAAGAATTGACCACTCACGTGCACCTCACATGCAACACAATCTCGTTCACGTATTTCGGAAACAAAATACCAGTATATTATTATTATTCTGTCACAACCGAACATCACAGTGACACAGCAGTGAAAAATTAAAGAAAAAATGGTTTAATATAGTAGTACTATTTTAATTTCAATTTTACCACTAAAAAAAGCATCATCATGAACGAGTCTGCCTTGCCAATTTTAACCGCGTGCCGTGATATCTCAACTGCTACCTGCGTCTTTTTTGTAACATACATTCACGACACCCCGTACTGCCTCGATTGTCACACCACTCATATTCTTTTTTAACCCTTTTAAGATTTATGTTTAACCCCCTCGTGAAAATAATAATATATTCCATTTCTATATATATAATTATTTATTATTATCCTAATGAAGAATGCCGTCGTTTTCGGCACTCAATAGACCCTCGATCATCATAACCGTACCAGAGTACCTGACTTTTTCTGCGGTTTTGTTTGGATCTTCCAAGAAAGTTATCCTTAATTGTAGTAGTATATTTTATTGAAAAAAATCTAGGATATTTCATTTATATGGTAGTAGTAGTACATTTTTTTAATATTTGGAGATTTTTGGCCCGGTGGTACTAAACTAACCACCTGTTATCGTGTCGGTTTGTGCTTTGGCTTTTGGTCTAAAGGCTAAGCTCTGAAGTCGACGACGACGCATAAATGAGGAGAGAGAAGGAAAGCGATTGCGAAATGGCCGTTGCAGGCACTCTTCAGCAACAGCGACATTTGCGCGCGTCCGACGTGTCAGCTTTTCTCTCACTCCTGTCCCTTTCGCCTGTACTCGTTGACTCCACGCGTACTCCCCCTCCGCGTATCCTCCACGCTCCTCCCTCCTCTTATCTCTTTCCTTCGTACCTTTGTTTAGGGGAGTACTACAACTAGCTGTCGGGTAGATGCTCCCTGGGCCCCACCCAGCCCCCAGCACCAACGCAATTTTTGCTACCATGCGCCCATACCAAATCCCCACCACCTTATCCATAATAATCACGATTCACGAATCACCCCCATATCACTCAGAAAAGAAAACACAATGCAGACAGAAATTAATTAATAACCAAAAAATAATAATAATTAAAAACCAATTATGATGCAGAGAAATTAAATTACCACTACTAATACTATACTCAATTAGAAGAGAGCAAGAGAATTACGATGGAAGAAAGGAATTTTTCATATTCTCTGTTCATTTTTGGTTTTTCATTCACCGTTTGATTTGATTTTTTCGGGGTTGATGGATGGGGGTGTTGTTGTAGGTAACATTTGTGTAAAATTTTCAGGACATGTTGACATGGACACTTGCATTTTTGAAGGATTTACAGACGGGACAAGTGTGGAGAGTAGACCCACAAACAGTACACAGGCAGAGGTGCCTGCACGGCAAGATCAGCACGCACGATTCCTCTTTCCCACAGTTCCTGCACAATCTTCTGCTCTTACTGCTACAGCTTGTACCTTCTTCATCCTTATCCTTCACCCCTGAGCACCCACCTACAGTGCGCCACCCATCCATCGCCTGTCTTGTCTCGTTGTAGTTATTGCCGTCGTCGGCTTCATCGCCGCCACCGGCGGTGCTGCCGCAGCATGACTGGGCGTCATCGAGTAATGGTGCTGGTCCTGCGGGGGCGACGGTTGCGCCGTCGTAGTCGTCATCGTCGGCGGCGCGTGTACGGTCGTCCTTCACTTGCGCCAATACTTGCTCGAGGTTTGTGCGGAGGGCATTGGCGGTGGCTTCGTTGGTCTGAGCCAAATCCCGCCATATCTGGTTTTCAACACACAGGGACTTGACTCGCTCTTCCAGAGCCCAGTTCAGTTTGCCCATCTTCTCTATCTCTTCTTCCTTCGCCTTCAGCCTCTTCATCATCCCCACCTCGATTGCCTCTATTATCCTCCTGGCGTGCCTCTTCCGCTTCTCCTCTAATTCTATCCTCACTTTTTCCATCTGTAACGGAAACGGATCAGAATCACATTGGAAAAACACAAATCAATGAGCTAACGATGTTTTATTTTCTCACGACTGAATGAATATACTCACATGCTGGGAAATGAGATGGTCGATATCAAGTTGCTGTTGGTGAATTTGGAGAGAAATGTCTTCACCAAGAAACGAGAAGAAGCCACAATTCTTGTGAGTCTGAGTGGAGACTGGGTAGGAGAGAAGAGGGTAATTGATTGAATCCCTTGATCGCTTTCTTGGTACGGGAACGTTGTAGGTGAGGCCGCTTTCGGATTTCATGGTGGTTTTCTGAGGAACGGAATCAACGATCAAAGAATTGTAAGCCGCAGCAGCGGGAAGAGGCGTCTCCGTGGCAGTGGTGGTGCCAGATAGTGGCAGAACAGAGGAGTAACCCATCTGGGGATTGAAGGGATAGACATTTGCTTCAATGGGGTTCAACATCTCTCTGGAAAATTCATTCAAACCAACGCCAACATTAAAAGGAGAAAAACAAAAACGGAGAAATAAGAAGAGAAGGGTAACAGCCAAGAAGATAGAAGGAAGGAGAGAAAAGACGTTACGTACGTACCGATTGGTAATAAGTTGAGGAGGGAATACATGGAGATGGCGAGCTTCAACGGCCATGAAAGGAGATGGGAATGGAGATGTCTCTCTATGCAGGTACTATTCTTGCGGTTTCGCTCCTTTGTCTTGGGCTGTCTCTGATTCTTCCTCTATGCGTTTATTTGAGTGTGGTTCTTATTTAGAGTCTTGGTTGAGAGAGAGGGGAAGAGAGAGGGAGAAATGAACCACAAGGCATGCCACTGAGGTGGCGAAACAGGCTATATGGTGGGGTTTATTTAGGGTTGTCTCGGGAAAATAAACACTGACTTAAATCTACTATTTTTTAAAAAATACTCATAACATAAAAATAACGCATTTTCAATTAAAATAATTAAATTATTAAATACTCTACTGTGCCACAGTCCACCGAGATTCCTACCCTACTTTATTTCCGTAACCCACAGGCCGCACAGATTTGATCATGCCGTAATTCTCGCCAACTTCAGGGGCATTTCCGTCAAACCAAAAGTTCATGTCGTAACCGTACATTACCTCTTTCGTTACTTCTTTTTTAACCTCTAACGTCCCAATAAATAGTAAAAAAGAAAAATAATAGTAATAAAGACAGCTTTCTTTAAAAAATAAAAAATAACAAAGGAAAAATCTGCCACGGAAGTCGTAACATCTGTAAGCAAAGCACGGCTAGTTAGCTAGAGTCCAAGACGACACCTATTTTCTCTCATACTTTTCTTTCTTTTGCGTTTCTGGTCCATGAGCAATGTGATGGCGGTGGGGCCCTCCGGTGCAAACACGTGTGTGATAGGGTTGCGGGGAACAGTAGTGGTACGCACGCACAGGTAATGCTAGTGGGCACGTGCGACCTGCCAGCGTGGAAATGGCGATCCTCGTGTGGGACCCGCGTGGTTTGGGGGTTATTGACGGTGGGCCCGGCCCAGTTTGTCCATTGTCCTTTTGGTTCGCAAGTTTTTTCTTGCTTTTGAGGAACAGGTTAAGTCATGCTCGTGGCGTGAGGAAACGTTGCTTGTGCCATTAACCCAAAAAAAATAAATAAAATAAAAAAGAAACGTTGCTTGTACCTCCAACTGTTCTCTGCCACGTTTCAGTCTCTTTTTTCCTATTCGGACAACTTTTACGCTGGTTCACACCCCTTGCGCTACAGTTACGCCCTTAGGAAGATCACAGCCGTCGGATCTTTTCCAGATATTTTATGTGATCTCCTTTCACTGCAAGATTAAATTAATCAAATAAAATTATAACAAAATTAAAAACATAAGTTATTTGTTTCTTTTCAAGTAGGTTTGGGATCATGGCATTTCCATTCTTCAACTACTCCCATCTGAATTGGTAGCATATGGAACTTTTTCAACTTGAATCATTTAACATACGGCACTTTGAAAATCTGATTTCTTTGATTTACATTTTTGTCGATTTTTTCCTTAAAAAAAAATCACATGACACTTATGAACCCCGTCTCATCAAATAAATGACTTAATATGAAAAGTTAGAATGTTTATATAATTTAAAAAATTAATTTGATGATTGTGAAATATATGTATTTTTTTTAAATTAACTCCTCATATTTTGTGTTTTATGAATTAAATTCTTGAATGCTTTAAAAATTTCATAATTCTCATTGGGGTCCAACGCTTGCACATAATTAAGAGTATACAAAGAAGGTGCATGGAATATGTACACAAAATCGATTTGATATAATTTAAAACATGAATGACTTGTCTATTACTAAAACTGAATGAATTAATAATTAAGAAAAACATATTTTTCCACAGCCAATAAAATTTTTTTGTTAAAAAATGTCATATTTGTTGGGCAATCTTTGATTCAAAGGCAAAGCCATAGTTTGCAATTGTTTCTTTTGCTTCATTATGGACATGAAATTATTTCTCGAATTTAATAGGTTAAGATATTGTTATTTGAATTCACTGTCAATATAGTAAGTTTCAATGTCGTATCAACATATAACATTTCTTTTTAAAAACTGTTTTTAATTATTATTGTTTTTTATCGTTCAATATATTACTCCAACGTTTTTTCTTGAGGTAAATGAATTAATTCGTGTAATTTGTGTGATAAGAAGAGTTAAAAATCTCATCTTATTCAACAAAATGAACTCGTTCAACCAATAAAGACCTTACTAAAAATCGACCCGTTATCTATGAAATTGACCTGAGAATTCTAACAATGCAGTAATACATTTAAAATAATATTTGAGATCCGCTAAATCCTCAAAGACATGTATAAATCAACTACTAATAAAGAGTAATTAATGAGTAATGAGACATAAAACTGCAATTTGCTCCCTCATATGTACAGTGTGATTTAATTATAGACACAATTGTTGGTGGTGCCAAATTGAATAAATAAACCACTTTAATAAGGTACTTAAAATGGTTGGACATTATCATCACAACCAGACGGAGATGTAGCTTTCATGAAAAGTTATTTGATTTCATATGCTTTTATGATTATTGATAAGGGTGGCACAAGGACAAAGCAGTAGCATACTGCAATTATAATTCAATTTACTGCACATTCCAATGTGACCCTCCAAGAGAAAAAAAAAAAAAAAGAACAGAGACAGTGAGATGTTGCTTGCATGCATCAACTTTTTTTGCTGGTTACTTCATTACCACTTTATATTTGTTTTTATATATGCAATTTTATTAGACATTGTAGCTTGCTTTAAGGAGGCAAAATGACAAACGCTTGAGGCACCTAACCAGGTTTAATTATGCCTAATTATGGGTCAAATAATTCATTCTCAACTATATAATTGGATTTGATTGATCACAAGATTTTTGTTTTAAATTCAAGTTGTTTTTAAAAAATTATTTGAAATAGTGGGTCCTGCTCAAAATTTTCAATTTAAATATAAATAATTGATTGGAGCTAATTATGAATCAACGTTTCTTTTCTTTTCTTTTCTTTTTTTTATTTTGGGACAAACCATTCAGTATTGGCTCATAATATTAATTTGGATTCAAGCTTGTCAAACTTAATTGGGGGGAAACCTCCCAAAGTGTGTTTTTTTTTAATTCAAACTTGAATTTAATACCTTATTAAAAAGTAATGGGTCCATCACCACTCAAGCCAATCACATTTAATTCATTATGAACAAATGTTATTGATTATTTTTGTTTCTTGGTTTTAATAAGAATTGATTTGCGTTCAAGTATAGCGTTAATTTGGGCTAATTATGAATAGTGTTATTAGTTAATTATTGGAAGGGCTTCTCATTTTTAAACTTAAATAATTTGATGGTATATACAACTCAAGAACTTTTTTTTAATTTCTTTTGCAAAATATAATGCCAATGAAAATAGTATAGAAAAAATCAAATTTTCAATGTTAAGTAAAAAAAAATACAAGGGGAGAAATCAAGATAGCAATGCCAACAAAGGATATTCTCCGAAGTATGCTTTTACATGCAGATTAATTACCGCCTGCGGATCATTTAAGGAAGCTTAATTAATGATAGCGTAATATTAATATACGCACACACACTAAAATAATATTATTGCATGTATCATAGCCACAAGGATAATATTTAATATAGACTAATATTAATATTAAGTTAATTGTAGAATAGTTATTTGGAAGCATGCACATGAAGAAGGCAGAGCATATAAGATTTCCCAAAATTAATCAACACAACAATATATGGCATTGGCCTGCTATAATTACTAATTAATTAATGTGACTTCAAATTTGACATAAAGGTTGGGAGTTTTCATTTGGTCTGTATAATCATGAGTGATGCAAATGAATGGGACTTGACTATGAAGTTATTATATATCTACTTGGATCTTAGCATGGTTGTATCATATTTAATTATTACCATTAATTATTATATTATAAGAATACGGAGGAGGGACAAAGGAGTATATATTAATTTGATTTCATGATTTGGAAAACTATAATCTTTTTCAGGGTTGGCCATACCATAAGCATTATTAAATGAGAGAACATTCAAAACCGACTAATTCAACCAAGTATTTGAGAGAGGGTTAAAGTTAATTAAATCATCAAGTTTCTTTAATTTTGAAGAGATCGAATAATTAAAAGAAGTAGTCAATGGAAAGATGAGTAGATGAGAAGTTGCTAGACTGATCCCACAACCCTCTTCTTTCATATTTCCTTTTCATTCTCCCTCCATGATTGATATTCTAGCCACTTTAATTTAAACAGTAAATTCAATTCAAAAAAATATCCTCAATTTTGTTTGGCCAAATATCTTCAACATTAACTACACTAACGTGCGTGTGTGTGTGTGTGGGTTAATATCAATTTTTGTAATAAATTGAAGGTGCTAATTCAAAATCTATTCATGCAATTAAATTGCAGCCAAATCGGTTATAATTAAGTCACCATATTTTAAATTTGTTATATAATAATAAAAAGAAATGGTTTTGATAATATTGCTTTGCTTGTATATATGTATTAAAATAAAAAGAAACTAGAGAAAGAAAGGTAGTGAAAAAAGAATGGAGGGTATATTATGAGAGTGGGAGATGGATATATATATATATATATAAGGGGGATCATGTGTTGTATTTGTGGCCTGTCCCACTTTTAAGGGCAAACCCTTTTGCATCTTGACCTCGTGGAAATATAGTTTCTTTATATATCTTTTTCTCCATTTTTCAACTTAAAGTTAAAGCTCTTGCTATTATTGTCAATATTTATTGTTATTCTACACACCTCCGATATATTATTAATATATGTATACTGCGAGTACATCTCTTTCCTTTCTCTCTCTGTGTCTTTGTTTTTCTTTTTCATGAGAATCTCTTTCGTTTCATCACCACCTCCACAATACAAGCACATACAACCAACCCTTTGAATATGTCTAAGCCTCTTTTTTTTCTCTCTCTCTCTTTCTTACTCTCTGTGTCAGAGAGAGAAAAAGACGACGTTGATATGAATAATGAAGAAGAATGAGGTTCTTCCTTCTTCTTCTTCTTCTTCTTGTTGCTGCTCAACAGTACCGCCTTTCTTTGTAACTATGAGAGAGAGCTATCATTTTTTCTTGTAATGGAAACATACCTTACTTGTGCTTAGGATACTCGAAAACCCTACCTTTTATTAATTTATATTACAATATTATAACTATAACTATAAATATAAATATAAATATTCCCCACCAAAAAAATTTGACCGTTAGGTTTGGACAAGGGACTGCATGAGAAATTGCATTCATTTTGTGGACCCCCATGAATAAAGCTTCACTGTGCATGATTCCTCTTTTCTCTATCTTTTATTCTTTTTCCCCTCCTTAGAAGTAATAAGTTTTTATGAGCACACATATATATTTATCTTTTTACTGATCATCATTTTTTTTTGGGCAAAAAAAAGCTTCAGTATTTTTTATGACCTTGTCTGTGAAATTTCAGCATCAGAGAGTTGCATTTCAATTATGGTGAAAGGGAAAGTGCAAGTGTTGGGAATTGTGAGTAATTAAATATGGTCACTGGAAAATTTGGTAACATACTTTCTCTGGAGTGAAAATACATTTACTCTCCTTTCCTGGCCATTCTGAAAGCATCCCTCAAGTGCAGATTTTTTTTTTTTTTGGTTTTAAAGTAATCATGCTTAGTCACTATATTTGTTAGGACGTTTTAGACTGTACCCACATGTTTGAGGTTAAAAATGAAAACTATAGTACATGGCAGATCAATTATATGCCACCATCTTTAATTATCGTCCAAACAATTATAAATGATAAAAAAAATTAATACTTCAACAGATTGTCCATTCAATGTGCATCAACATGTTTGTTCTCCCAACCGCTAGAACTGTCATTTCACACATTAATATTAATGTATGAATATAAAAGTCAAATAAATAAGCACTGCTATTTTATTGTAGTTAGTAAATATTTATTGATGCGTATGTTAGTTTATTTTTTATTTTTATTTTAATAGATTTTTCAGAAAAAATTGATGTGATTTTTGAAAAAAACTCTGCATACCCGGAATTGAGGTTAGTTGTAATGAAAGAAATACACATGAATTATCAAATTTTTAGGTGGACATGTATAATTTATTAAAAATAAATAGATAAATCAATTTATAAAAATTCTATTAACGTATTTTTTGGTGGATTCGTATCAAATATGCAATTATGTCAATTTAAGATTAGCATAATTAATTCATTTTTGATTAAAAAATTTCTCCATCTACTAAATTTAAGATTTTCGGTCTACAGGTGGAAGTTGGCAGTTGATACTTGATAGGGTTACAGGATAAAAAGGATTTGATGACCTTTGATGGGTTGGGTTACAATAACATATTTTCTGGCCGTTCAGGACCAAGCCCAAATCATATGTGGGTTTTTATTTTAGCCCATTCATCCAGCAAACAGCGTCATGATAGTGATATTTTGGCCCAAAAAATGAACAAAAAACAGTTTTTGAGATAATTATTTGATGATTATAAATAATTTATCTCGAAGTGATGGCTACGATTTGATATTTTAATTCCTAAACAGACGTAGAGAAAGTATTGAGAACCAGTTGATTACCAATGTTACTAGCAAAAATTTCAGGGAGCACTAATGAAAAATAAAATCTTAGAAATTAACTTTTTTTAATAAAAGAAAGATGGTACTGCTGGCACGCCAATTAACTTTGTTGGAAATAGAAAGCAATTTTTTTTACTATGTTTTCACATCAATATTCAACTACTATATTAATTTTTTTTTGCGTGCATGTATTCAATATCCTAAACTTGCTCAATTTTAATTGGAGAATTTATTGGGATTTAAACTAATTCGAATTGAATTGGGTAGAACCATTTTGGACAGCAAGCTCTACCATTAAGTATCTTTGAACTCAAGATTTCTAGTTAAACTAGTATAATTTTCTTGTAAGTTCAACTACTACATTAGTAGCATACAGTTGAGAATTTTATCCGTTTAAGAAACTTCAAGATTGAGAACAATGGATTTAAAAAATTTTACTTACAGAATTTGAATGCAATAGCTGCTACGCCACCAAGTCAAGATTTTTCATGGGTTAATTCAGTAAGATATATATATAGTATATACCATGTTCTCTCTCCCATACAGGTTGTGCATATATTGATTAAAAAACATAAATGATATCAATTATCTAGGGCAAACAAATCCCATATCATAATATAAAATGTTGGAGCTACATATATATCTAGCTTAAAGATAACTAATATATAAGATACACTCTTGGTTGTCATGAAATTAGCTCATTGCTTTAGCCAAACAACTAAAACTCACGGTTTTTGACACTCTTGATTAGGTCAGGTTTAGGTATCTAACCTTTTTCTTTTGTTTCTTTCTCGGCTTTCGCAAATTCGCTTTGGAACCTCAGATTCTTCACCTAACATCCATATGTGGGACCCTTTCATAGAAATTAACTAACAAAGATTATTAATATATAATTAATTATTTACCCCTTCCTTTCTATCCTTTGGTTTTATTCTCCATTATTCTTTATTCTTCGTCTCCATTGACACTTTATTTATATAATCACCCTCTCTTTCTCTTGCTCTGTGTAGTGCATACCTGCTTACTATCCTCTCGCTTGATACTTCAATCACTCACTATGAGTCAACAGAACCAAGTTTCAGGTTCTTCTAAAATTGAACTCCTCCATTAGTTTTTTTTTTTTGGGTGCTCAATTTGAATCATAAATTTTTTAATTTCGACTTGGTTGTTTTGCATACAGATAGTTATTGTACGTATAGAATTCTTTTGTTGAGATGGAGAGATTATGTGTGGCAGATTATTGATATATAATAACACAGTGAATATATGCATATATATATATATATGCAGAGGGTTATCCTCCATCAACACCAGTGATGGCTTATCCTCCACCGGGTCAGGCTTATCTCCACCACCAAACAGGTCCTTCTGATGCACCACCACCACCAGCTGGATATCCCACCATGCAAGGTCCTCACAATTCATTACAGATCACAGAGACCAAAAGTAGAGGTGAAGGTTTCTGGAAAGGATGGTGGGTTTCTCTCTCATCACCTTACCTCTCATCTCTTTATATATTATCTCACAAGATCTATAATTAATTGTCAATATGCTATGTCAAACCAAAACAATTTGTTACAGTTAATTTATTCCTATATAAGAGAGAATCCAAATTAAATTGTAATGGTGCCGTACTTTTTTCAAAATTAAGTTAGATATGCTCATATGTATAATTAATTGATATGTTAATTTGTTTCGATCATTTATTTAAACTTGAACGTATTGCTGTACAGTGTTGCTGCGTTATGCTGCTGCTGGGTGGTTGAATTCTGCTGTGGATGTTGATTGTTGGGAGTTGAGACTATTAATTTATTTTAAAAGATTACAAACTTTGTTTCCTTAATTTTCTTCTTAGTTTATTCTATAATTAAGCAGGTATGGAAGTTAATTAAGAGAGAAAAGAAAATACATTTTTCATTTAAAATCTATTTCTTGTAAATGTCTCCTCCTCTTTGAGAGAGACAAGTTGATTAGGAAGGCTAACCCGTTGTTATTTACTTATTACGCATTATGATAATAAAGGAAAGTTAATACTTCAAACCCACTTCGATAATCTTTATGCTTGTCGGTTGCAGATTTTCTTAGGGTTTAAAAAAAAAAGGAAAGGAAAGTTAATGCTTTGATGTTTATTTTGGTCGGTTGAAAATCTGATTTTAGACGTTTTAAAAACATGTAATTAACGTAAAAATTCATAAAAGAAAAGTGTTTTTTATGTGCATAAACATATATACAAATCTCATACACTGGCCAATTTCACGGGCTACATGGATGATGCATCTTTACTAACCTCTAAATAAGAAAATTTAGAAAGCATTAATGAATTGAGATCGTTGAAGTCAAAATTTTAGTCGACTAATTAATGGCCGTTTCAAGACAAATGATAGACGATGAAAATATAAATTGATGAGTCCACCAAAAGAAATATATGTAAAGGGATGAATATACAAATTAAGAGAATAAAACCAATTAATGAACAAGACTAAAAAATGAATGGAAATTTAGAAATGATTTCGATGTGTCATATATATATATATATATATATATTTTTTTTCTTATTGTTGTTGCCCTTTGTACGTTGTTGGAGTCCTTGTCGAGCAAATAAATTTGACTTTGATTAAATCACTGGGTTATTATGCATTTTAGTGCTATTTGGCGGATCATACAGTCTGGCTTTTTAGATTTCCTTCTTTGATGGGCATTGTTTGGCTGATTCTGCAGATTTGTCAAAGCTCATGCACTGATTTTTATTTTTTATGGTGAGAATACAAAGCTCATAAGAAACTCATAAGTGAAAAAAATAAACAATCTTAATTAATTAAGAGCTTTTTCTTTTTTCTTAAGAATATTTTTTTAAGAGCTTCTTATTTTTAGGAGAAAGCCTAAAACCAATACTTACAGTTTCATAAACAGATGAAATCGCATATTTAAACTCCATGTCAAAATAATTTATTTCAAAATTCAACAAATATATCAACATGCACAAAACGGGCATATACTCCATTTATTTCAAACTATAAGTCTATTTTAGAAAAAAAATTTGTTTCATGTTACATGTCCTTTTAAAAATTCAATGCAGTATTTTTTAATTTTTGTCCCATTACATCCATATTATTAGTTACTATTGGCCAATGAGAATAGTTATTTCTTTACTTTTTTTTATTAATTATAAAATGAATTAAGGACAAATGTAAAAATATAAATAAATTCTAATACATTAATTATATTTTTTAATTTATGTGAAGAAACTTGGAACAATACTTTAAAACAGAGAGAGTAAATAGTTGTTGAAGCTCAATTATAAAACAAAACTGTTTTGTGCAGTTGAAGAGATGACACGTAGGTATGAGATCTAATTCACATACTTTATTATCATAATGTCTAGTATACTTTATTATCAGTCTCTGTCTCTCTCAGGTCAAAAAAAAAAAAAAGAAAGAAAGAAGTCTGTGTCTCTCTTACAGCTTGGTCATTGGTTAATGATGACTCATTCAACAATAAACTCCGTTAAGTTCCTCTCACAATAAGTAATTCCAAGGGTGACCCATTTGTGTTTTGACAAAATATATTCTTCTTGCGGATAGGTTTAATGAGAAATTAATTAATGCGAATATATACAGATACAGATACGTACTTAGCCATCCAGGAAAGCCAAACTAGCTAGTAGAGTTCACTTTTAAGAGGTAGCAATGCATAACTAGGTTAAAATTTCAAAGCTACATTATCATCAAAGTTACAACAACTCATGGTAACAAATATTGCTGGTCAAGCTAATATATGAATTGGTTTAGACTGTTCTATTTTTTTTTTAGTTTGTTGCTTTTGTTTGAACAATAATGAATGTTGTCTTTCCTTTCTTTGTTTAAAAAACAAAAAAACCAAAGAAAAAAATAGTAGATGGTTGAAATTGAAGTTCATCAACACTAGTATTTTTGGGATTCTGCCATAAAAAAAATCGTCATAATATGACGTTTTGAATATGAATTCTATATATACATTTTAATGTATAATCAAATTTTTTTTTGCAGCTAAATGGGAAATCAACTTCTATATGGGTATTGGCTCTTGTCCAACGCAAAAATAATATCAAAGTTATTATTCATTCCATTTCCAGGGCGGATAAAAGCACAAAATCACCCCTACACCATCCGGATCAAATCCTTCCTCTTCGGATATGCTGTGCTGTGTTGCTGCAAGGTGCTGCTTCTGGATATATCTTTCGTTACTGTAATTCCAGAGTTCATCATCAATTACATGATCACGTATTATAATCTCATCAAGTAAACCTTCTTTCCTTCTTACTTATCTACTCGTACAAATAACTTGTTAATGATCTTCCAACTCACCACTAACAAGTAAGGGTTGAAATAAAGAGAGATGACGGCTCCAAGAAAAAAGACGCCAAATGCTTCTGCAAATCTCCATAAGAAGGCATCTCGGAACTCATCTTCTTCTGAATGATAAGGTTGCAAGTTTCTCCCTGTTGCTGGCTTATCAACGGATAAGCAATGCTGCTGCAAAGGTGGACCACAGAGAAAAGGGTTCCCTTCATAACTGCTTGCTTCAAATGTTGAGAATTTATTTTTCATGTCAGGTGTCATCCCAGATAGGTTATTGTAAGCCACGGAGAAGATAGACAAGGAGTAAGGCTCTCTTAGTTGTGCAGGAATGTGGCTTGTCAATTTGTTGTGTGAAAGATCTAAACTTTCTATCTGCTTAAGGTTGGAATGTTTCTAGGATAGGCCGTCAGATTGTTGTTTGACAAATTTAATGTATGGGTTAGTGCTCAAGTATCCAATTTGTAAAGGGATTTTACCTGTCAATTGAATGTTTGAAAGATCTAGACCAAACATAAAATCTAAAATATTTCCTTTATAAGATTCATGCCTGCTTTTTGATGTGAAATTTACTTCTTGGTATGTATACAACATAACATCTTCTTTGCTTTCACTTATATTTACTTCACTAGTTGAAATGTCCATCAAATAAAGTGTGGTTCTTGTAACCCACGACACAATAAAATTACCTACATTGGTTTACTATTAGAAAAATTAAAATTAGTGGCAAAATTTTTGCAATAGACAAAATTCCGTTACTAAATTTAAACATTAGTAATGGATTGGTGACAAACAGTGAAAGTTGTCATTTTCGATTCAAAATTTACATATTTAGTAACGGATTAGTGACAAATTTTGAACATTATCATATATATATATATATATATATTTTTTTTCAATTTCACACAATTAGTGACAGGCATTCATCTATCACTACATCATCACTAAATTTTAAATTTAGTGATAGATTAGTGATGACTTTTTTTATTATCAAAATTAATTAAAATAAAAATAAATAATTAAATATAAATTTAGTATATTGGTGTTTCACACTTTTGATTAAAATAAAAAAAAGTATTTTTGTGCTAAATTTTCATTTTCCAATTAAATCATGTATATATGTATATTATAAATTGAGTATAAAGATTGAATGATTCACATAGTTCAACTGGTAATTAATATAAGGGTGTTTAATGTTTCAAGTATTGGGGAGGTCTTTTAAAAATAAGAGTCATGGGTGTTGAAGGTTGTGGGTTGAAATTTGGAGAGGGAAAGAAGTAACCAAATGGTAATAATTTTTTTTTTAAGACAAAAGACTCAACAAAAAAATAGTGACAGATATGTTTTATTTTAGTGATGGATATTTCCGTCATAAACTTAGCGACGAATATGTATTCATCACTTGTATTAGTGACGTCATATTTCTAATGGATTTAGTGATGAAAATTTTCATGACTAAGTCTAAAGTTAGTGATAGAATTTGCCGTTTAATGGCAAATTTATCTGTCACTAATATCAATTTTTCTAGTAGTTTCATCCAATACATCCCTTTTGTCTAAATGTGATGTTATTCAAGCAATATGGTATTTTTCCATAAAGCTTAATTTGAGAAAGATCTAATATGCTTATCTTGTTGAGCTCACATAAATCAATAGGAATAGACCCTTCAAGTTTGTTGTCCTTTAAGATGAAGGACACTTAGATTAAAAAATGAACTAAACAATCTTGGAATTTGACCTCAAAATTTGTTCTCCATTAAGTCCAAAGTCAACAACAAGGGGGAATTGGCCAAAGAAGAAGGTATGGGTCCCATGAAATGGTTGCTCTGCAGGTACAAGTACTTCAACAATGGTATATTCAGATAGTTTGGCAAAGTGCCATTGAACTCATTTTGAGAAGGTCTAGATATGTAAGGCTAGTTAAGTTGTAAAAGTTTTTTTGTATTGAACCTAGCAAAGAATTTTTGGACAAAATGAGGTAACTCAAATGTTGAAAGTTTCCAATCCAATATACTACTACAAAAAGTGATTTTTATATCGGTTATTTATATCGGTTAAAAAAAAACCGATATAAAATAATGACCGGTGGCAATTTTGTAAATAAATTTATAGTTTTATGTCCTTTTACATCGATTTTTTAATAAAACCGATATAAACATGTTTATCGTAATAAAATTTATATTAATGGGAGTAAATAAAAATATAATTACATTACGTAATCTATTACAATATATTTTAACATATTTTTTTTATTATTTAATTTTTATTTCGATTTTTAAGAGAAACTGATACCATCATGTCTTCATATTTTTTTCTATCTTTATATTTTTAGTACATGATCAACTTAAATTTTCAATTATATAGAAATATAATTTTCTTAAGAATTAAAATGATATATTAAAGTTAAATAAATAAAAATATGTAATACTATATGATTATAATTATATTTTTATATTATAATATTTGTAAAGATGTATAAATTAATATATTTTCATATATCTATATATGATATTTACATCAGTTTTTTTTTTAAAATCAATATAAATTTGAATTTCCACTTAAATTATTTTCGTCCTACATATAAGAACTATATGACTATATTAGATTTTTATATTACAATATATTGATTCTTTAATTAATAAAACTAAACAAAAATATGCAAGTAATATAAAAATATAGGATTATGATTAGATTTTTATATTAACATATTTATATATAAGTATGATTTATCATTTTATCAATGGAAAATGATTATTTATTATATTCGTAATATTTATATCGGTTTTATATAAAAAACCAATGTAAAAATTTATACATCGGTTTTTTATAATAAACTGATGTAAATTTAAATTTTTTTAAAAAAATTTACATCGGTTTTATATAAAAAACCGATGTAAAACTTTTAGTTTCTTTCCGTTTTTTATAAAAATTTTTTTAAGAAAATTTACATCAGTTTTATATAAAAAACCGATGTAAAACTTTTAGTTTTTTTTTGTTTTTAATATAAATTTTTCAAAAAAAATTTACATCGGTTTTATATAAAAAACCGATGTAAAACTTTTTGTTTTTATCAATTTCCCTCCCTTATCAGCGCTCGAAATTAAGTTTCAAATTTCAGCTCCCTCTAAACGCGGTCTTCTTCTTCCAGAACTGCTCTTGGCTTGCCACTCCCACACTCGTCCATTTCCTCTAGATCTCCATTGCCACCACACTACTTCCTTATCACACATGGTGGTCACCTCTCTCTTGAACGCCATCGCTGTCCACACTCCTTCCCTCTCGCACTCGACCTCACTTTCTCGATTGAAACCCACGAACAGATTGAAGCTTCCTCCTACGCGATTGCCGCCGTCATCCACTTTGCTCCCTCCATCAGTCTCCGTCACACACTCTACTCGCTCCATGGGTCACCATTATGCTCCGCCTCTACTCCCTCCGTCGGTCTCTGTTTTTATCATTTGTGTGAGTTTTTTTTATATTATTTTTTCTTAATTTTTAGTTAATTTCTTAATCTTTATGATGAATAATCCACCTTTGGTAATGTTATCTGGCTGAAGTGTGTAAACTTGATTTGGTTACTTGAAGTACTTTATGATTTATACTTGTATCTCCTATGTATAAAGCTTGATATTTCTTATTTTTAGTTGCAAGTTATACATTTTTTCATCTGCTGTTTGTGAGAATTTTGTAAGTATGGAAATTATATTACTGTAATCCATATATTTCTTATTGTCCTATTCCTTGAATTATTTATGTTGAATATATGGTTATATATAATGCCTTTGATATTTAAAGAAGGGTCTCTCAACTTTTTGTCCTATCAGATGGGGATACAGGAAGTGGAAGTATGAGTACTAACGTGGTGGTTACCCTTCCTACAATTAAGGATAATGACAAAGATGTAATGTTTTACTACTAGACCTGTATAATTGCTTTATTCTAGTTCAGTATTTTGGATATATAAATAAGATATGGAGACTTATATGTTTTACTACTAGAGCTAATTTATTTTAGTTTAGTATTTTAGGAATAGTTAAGGATATTTTAGTGTGATATTGGAAATATGATATTTTATTATGAGACTTATATGAATTTTACAATTTCCATTAATTCTATTAAACCATTTTTTGGGATATAACTCTAGTAAAAGTTCACTTTAGATATATACTCAATAATCATTTTTGGCATTATAGCTATTATGGCTATAAAATTTGCTCAACTATTTTAGAAATTTAGTTGTAAATTCAGGTCTGGATATAAATTACACTAATTACGGCGTAAAAAAAAAAGTTCAAAGTTACATCGGTTTTTTAATATAACCGATATAAAAAGCATATTTTTCTATATCGGTTTTGTATTAAAAACCGATGTAAAAATAGTTTTTCTACATCGGTTTTTCTATTAAAAACCGATGTAAAAGCAATTTTTTTACATCGGTTAAAAAACCGATATAAAAACAGTTTTTTCTACATCACCTGCTTTTACATCACTTTTAAAACCGATTTAAAAAGGTTAAAATAACCGATGTAAATTGGGGTTTTGTGTAGTAGTATTAATATTTCACCAAACAGTTGGTTGGCACTTAAGTCCAACATTCTTAATTTTAAACTATTAATAATCTCATGTGGAACTTTTCCTATAAAATTATTGCTGTTGAGATCCAGAAGCAACAAATATTTGAAATTTGATCCTATGGGCAAATATGGGCCACTCAAATTATTGTTTGAGAACTTCAAAACCCTTAGGTCATTACTGCCCATACCAAATTCTTGGGGCAAATAACCAGATAAATTATTATTTGACAAGTCAAGATCATTCAATTGTCTCATTTCACCTATTGAAGCTGGAAAACAATCTTGCAATGAACTCGATGATATATTCAGACGAATCAAGTTGGGAAAAACAGAGCCAATATGGGAAGGGATTTCATCCTTGATGGGGTTAGAGGAAATATAAAAAAATTGCATTTGAAGCAATTTTGAGGTGGAGTTGGGCTCTAAAGGGACTGGTGAACAAGTTGTGGGTGAGATTGAAATTACTTAATTTTGTGTCATTTGCCAAAAGCCAAGATGGGAAAGTTGCTGAAATGTTCAAGTGGCCAAGTTGTAGGTTTTCCAGGTCATATTGATGAAGAAGAAAGGTAGGCATTTTGTTGTTGTTTTCTTCATTTAGACTGCAGTTATTGATGCCAAAAAGCCTCAATTGGAAGGAAGGGAGAAATGGGGGATTCTCAGTTTCAAGTTTGAGATTGGAGTTGGAGCATGAAATGTAAAAGACTTCAAGATTGGAGTGGCTGGCAAGCAAAGAGAGTGAAAATGAGCCACTGAAATAGTTATTGGCAAGAAAAATTACGGCCAGGGACCTCAAAGTATGAAACAGTGAAGAAGGAAAGGTTCCCTCAAAGCCATTGTCCTGAAGATCGAGTTGTCGGAGAGATGTCAAATTGCTGAGGCATGCAGGAAGTTGCCCCTCACACTCGTTGGAGGAAAGACTCAATCCTACAAGATTTTTCAGATTGCACAAGCCTCCTGCAACATATGGCTTTATTAAATTTGTCTAATCTGTCGGTCAGTCTCTCTCTCACACACAACGTTAAGCACTTATTACGGGTCTTCAAATGAATTTAAGAAAAAAATATTTGAGCCCAAGAACAAATTTTTTGAACAGAGTCCCAAATATGAATATAAACTTCTGGAGTGTGTACATTTATTCTTACCAAAAAAAAAAAAACAACAGTGTGTGTATATATATAAGGCCAATGGTCACTAATTACTAATAGGATATATTTGAATGCCGATGAAAATTCAATTCTAAATCATAAATAAATAGAGAATGCATAGAACAAAAAGAGAAGGAAAGTAAAATTTTTTAAATAATTTTAATAAATAAATAGTTTTGTTCTTACATATTATCTTCAATTTAAACAAACTCGAAAAAAAATTAAAGATAAGTAAGAGTATTATGAAACACAGTGGCTGTATGTAGGGCAAGATGTACTACACAATTCTCCCTCTATTTTTTTTATTGTCAATTTTGAAGAAAAAATTATTTTATTTATCTATCTTTTTAAAAGTTCAAGATAATATTAATTATTATTTTTAATTATATTCTTACTTGTTTTTAAAATTCAAAGAGAACATTAATTGTTCTTTTGCATATTAATTCTTTTGTTTCAAAATTTTTGTTGTCGTAGAATTTTAATTGCTTGGTTTTTTAGGTATAATCTCATTTATTACTATTGATTTTTTTTTCTCTTTATCTCTTAGTTATAATAGGTCAATTAAATGAGGGTATTTTTATCAATGTATATATTAATTAATGATTTCTTAATACCTAGGTACCAAAACCTTAAAAAACAGAAGAGTTTTGGAATAGAGGGAGTATGAAATTTAAAAGCCATTCTAACACATTAATTATATTTTTTAATCTGTATACTAAAATCTTAAAGGTAATAAAAAAATAATGTTGGGAGTAGTAATTAGCCATTTACCTATATATGAAAATCAAACCCATACTTATCGTGTCAATACTGCACAAATCTTGTTAACTGGTTAATCCTTTTTACCAATAGATTTGTATTTTGACCACATTAATTTTAAACTGAAAATGCCAAGAACTAAGTAATTCTAAATACAATTTTTGTTATCTACATATCTAACCCTATAGGTGGAATAATCAATTAATGGATTATTTTACGAAAGATGATATAAATAAAATATCTTCTTCTGGTAGTGAGCCATTGATCAGGTAACTGTTATAAAGGACAAATACAGTTAGAGACCAAAATAAAAAATTTATTATAAAATAAGGCATTTTACTACAGTTCTTCTTTATCAGTACTTTTTATTAGTTAAAATCCTTCTTTATAATTAATTAATTATACTGGTTTTTAACTGTAATTTTTTCCTTTTATAAATGATAAGTAAATAAGAGAAGTCAGAGAGGTGGTGTATTCTGGAAGACTACCCTCCAAGTAATTATAATGAAGAAGCAGAGCCTCCAAATTGCCTGAATGAGAAAGATCTGTAAAAGCTCAAATGGAAATGTACATTAAGCAAGTAGCTAGTTCGAAAAAATATATATACCTAGATCTGTTTGGATGGAATACTTATCTATAACATGTCCTTAATTATATATAGCCTTGGTTTACATATAGTTGTCCATTTTTTTTTATCATGTATCTCTTTAGTCATGTTTAATTTCCATCATATATTAAGTATAAACACCATCCTATTCAACTATCAACATTCTTAATAATATGTGAGTTTTGCTGGAAAAAAAAAAAGAACTTCGACTATTTTTTAATTCTTTGCATGAAGACACGTACATTCTTATAGATTTCAATTGACTTCCAAACGAAATCATGTAAAAATAAAAACTTCAAGGATTTAATAGGGAAAGTTCTGTCGTCTATTATTTATACTTCTTTTAGTATTTTGTATCTTGGTAATTCATCTCTGAAAATAGATAAACAAACTTTTGAGCCTAGGCCGTGGCTTCCTGTTAATTAAATATATGTTGATAGTTTCCGATTAAAATATCAAAGTTTGAAACGCCTAAATATGTTTGGGTTTTAGTTTACAGTGTGTGTTATATATATGTACATGCAATGATAAAATAGTCAAAGGATTGGGAAAGAGAAACCTGACAAGTAATTTCCAGACAAATCCAAGTGTTGAAGATGGGGGAAAGAGAGAAAAATAAGAAGCATTTAACGACCATTTGATGTCTCTCAACTCATAATTAGCTCTTGTATTGTTCAGAAGAAGGGTTATCACTGTGTGAGTGGAATTGTCACAGTACGTACCCTCCCAAGTGCAGCAATCAGAAAGGGTGAAGCTAAGGTTATTCCATGAAGCAAGAGATCTAATTGCCATTTGGGTAATTGAATTAATGCTTCTTTCAGTTTTTGAAGCACCCCTCACTCCTATTATTAATTAAACCCTAACAACAATATGATTACCAAAACCACCCACCATACTTGTTCTCTCAGTACTATTGAATACCCCATTTTTTCACAATGCTTCTTTAATTCGCTTCGATATTTCAATTGCAATTTCCTCTCTTCTACAATATTCTCTCAACCCATATATATATATATATATATACACACTCCAACTATATGGCTAGCTTTGTTCCTTGTTTATTACCGGTTACTATATATATCCCCACATCGGAAACGATCCCATTGGCATGAATTAGTAGATATTTGAGGTCCCTATCATATCTTGAGTATTGTAGTTAAATTTAAGAAATATATTAATGATTATAAAAACAAATAAATTGAATTTTTATTTGTCCTAATAAAAAAGCACATTGTCACACACATATATATACACACTCGTGTAGTAGAGGTACTCAATTTTTAATTCCAGGTGTCCGTATTAATTGAATTTCGTTCCTCTGTTCTGGACTTCTTTATGTGCATGTGTTTGTACAAGGGTAAACAATAATGGTTCGTCCAGTGACAGCGTATGGTGTGGAAACAACCTTCAGTCCTCCAATTATTTAACGTACTAGGATGTATTTGAAGTATATCATGTCAATGTCTATATAAGATGACTTATTAATAGTATTTTAATTTAATTTAATTTGATATATTTAGTTTGCATTGGGCTCTCTTTTTTAATTGTTATTATTTTTTGTGTTCAGTTATTTTATTATTAACAAATTTAATAATGTAAAGACTTATAATTTCTCAAACTCCGGATCTAAATATGGATTAGATTGGGATGTGTTTGAATTTGTTTTCCCTGAAAATACCAGGACTAATTAACATGATGAAAACTAATTTCGGAGGATTTGTCTGCTATAACTTTTTTTTCTTAAAAAAAAAAAAATTTGTCTACTTTAACTTTAATTACCATTCTTCAACAGTTATCATAAATTTGGCGCAAGAAAAAAAAAGTTTTCATATATATTTATCCATTTTAATTAACCAGCAAAAGTGTTACCAAAGTGTCCATAAAACTGCTGTGAAGGAAATGAAGAAAGTATTTGAAAACATGAACTATAAATATGAATTATATAAATGCTAATGCATGCCTTGACGTGACATAACATGCAAGAAAAAAACGAGACCCAAAAAAAATTCACAATTAAAGTTGAAGAGAGTATTCAAAATTTCTATCCTTCAATATTGTCATACTCATAAATATATTAAAAGAGTATTTATAGGAAATCTAGAAAAAATATATTTTCTTTAAGGAAAATAGGAAAATGTTTAAAATAAGAAAATATTTAAAATTGAAAAATGTATGAAGATGACAAAAATAAAATAATAAGAAATAAGAAAGAAATTCCTTAAAATAAAAAACTACTAATAAAACTGAGTATTTAGACTTTTTCTTAAGCTGTAATGGTGAATCCAATCCATTAGGTCTTCTCTTGGACACCTGCATCATGCTTGACATGGATTTATAATCCTGTAGTCTAAATCAATTGGAAAGAGGTTAAGATTCCTTCCCCCCAAAAATCCACGATTGAGCCTAACTTCTCAATTTTTTATGTTGATCATAATTTTTTGAAGAAATTTGTGTTTTATAATATATTTTATGAATTACATAGTATATTTAATTTTTTTTTACTTAAAATGTCTATAAAAAATGAAATTTACTTAATGTTAGAGAAGTTTAATTCATGAATTAACTATATTAAATAAGCATAATTTAGGAAATGGTAAAAGAATTTTCAATTATTAATTATCATCATTGATTTGTATGCGATAATTAAAAGTACTTTATAAACTAGAATGGAGGGAGTATTAGGGTCTATTTGGTTTACCTTTTTTAAAACTAAACCATGATTTTTCAAGAAGATGTATTTAATCAAACACAAATTATTTTTTTTTTTAAATAAAAAATGGGTTAAACTATGATTTTAGAAAATGAGGGAGATAGTTATTTTTCTATTAGCAAAACTATGATTTTAGAAAATGAAGAATAATGACTTTATATTATATATTTAAAAGTACTGTTAACTCTTATCATAGTTTAACTTCACATAATAAAAAAAATATTCAAACATAATAACTTATAATAAATTTATTTTTATCAAACTTCACTTTTACAAATTTCATTTACTCTAACTTACTTTTATGTAATTGAGAATTACACGGGCCTCAATTATTATCATAACAAATAAAATTCAATGCATACGACTCGATTATTATCATAACAAATAAAATTCAATGCATGCGACTTTGACATTTCAACAAAATCTTCCAAAACAATGCCCATCAAAGGGCAATGATTGTCTCGCCACTGACCACTTCAACTCCACATTACCCGGTCTTTGGAAATTTCTGTTTAAACTTTGAAGTAATAAATTATTTTCACGGAAAGTTTAAATATGTGGTTTCATCTGTTTAGGAAGCTGCAATTAAAGTATTGGTTTGATTTAGGCTTCCCCTTGAAATGATCTTCCAAAATAAGCAATTAATTCTTAGAAGTTTTTTTTTAATCTTAAATGAGAGTGCTTATTCAAGCTCTGTTTAAATTATGAAGTATTGTCCAAGCGATCCACTTAATGCCTCACATAAGAGATGAGGGTTCCTTCGTCGCCCCAAATGCACGATTAGGCCTAATCTCTTAGTTCTAATATATCCTGACACTTGCTAATATGTTCACCACACAAGCTTTGTAGTCTTAATCATAACTGCATGCGCTTTGACATTTTTGTACAATCTGCCAAATCATGGAATCTGAAAAGCCAGGCCGTATGCATGACAGACCGCAAATGTGGTGACACAAGTGAGAGCTACACGTCTACTAAAGCTTCCAATACGTTTATCCCTATCTAGAATCAGCCCTAAAATTGACTCCATCTGGATTGAAATTATGATTGATTAAGATAATAATTACTCTCTCTAATTCATATTATAACATGTTTTTGTATGAAATAAATGTATATTAAAAAATTAATTTTTTATATGAAATTCATAAAAAAAAATATCAAAATTTCTCATTATTTTCTTATTAAATGCTTCATCTTCCTCTCACAACCTTTCCATCGGGACATGGTTTTTTCATGAGGAGCAGAAAAGAATGAATGAGAGCTGTAAAATTGAAAAAATTGTATCTAATACTTTATAATGTAAATAAAAAATTTATTATGTAAAATATTTTTTAATATGAATGAGGGGGAGTAACTCGATCATCAGTTAACCAGATTTGGGATTGAACTTGATTAGCCAAAGACTCCAACGTACCAAGAAATTGATTGGCCAAATTTGCGATTGGAAATATATATTGAATGGGAAAGAAGAGATAAAAGATGAAAAAAGAATATATTAATTAAAATCTGACAGAAAGCATAAAAAAAAAAAAAGAGTTCCACTCTCTCTCCCTCGTCATATTACCTATTTATTCGTTGGATCTAAATTCTTCTCCATTCAGTTTTTTTAGCTCAATATTAAATCTAAATTCATTTGTTAAGCTAAATATATGCATTCACAAAGTGATATATACCACGAAGCCAAATCTTATAAAATATTAGTTAATCTCAAAATTCAAGGTGTCACTTAAGCTTTAAACTAAAGCTTTTTTTACTTTTCTTTTAGAAACCTTTAGTTAAAGATTCATTGATAAATCAACTGATTGTAATGCAGAAAAGCCATATTTTGAAGGAGGCTTATGCAATCAAATACATTCACATTTTTCTCAATTAATCAATAATTTTTCAATAAAAAGTATCAAACAATTACTACAAAAAATACCAAATTATATAAAATATTAGATTCATCAAGGTAAAAGATTGTAGCCAAAAAAAAAAAGGTACAACAACAACAGGAGTATTATCTCATCAAGTAAGGTCAGTTATATGGATTACACGATATTATTAGACATTATTAAAAACTATCTCTTCATATAAATTGTTTATAAAGAGATCTTATCTTATAATCTCCTTCAGTGTCTTTTTTTGTTTTTCTCTACCTCTTTTTATATAATTAAAAGTTACCTAATTAACTCTCGTCATTAGCTCATCCAATCTTTAATTTCTTTTTGTAGATATCCAAACCACTTTAAACAAATTTTTTTATTATTTTGCCCTCAATAGACATTACTTCAACATTTTCTTGTAAACAATCATTTCATATTTTATTTAAGGTAAAAGATAAAAAAAATGCCTGATAAGAAATTGAAGAGAGAAAAAAGCAAGATATTCAAAACTGGATCAATCATTGAATAGATCAAGATAATGGTTTAAGGTTCAATAGTTCAACTATAATTAAACTAGTTGTAATAAAATTAATAATTTTTTTAATTTTATGTTATATATTATTAAAAAAATATCATTAATAAATTCATAACTTAATATTAAAATATAAATAAATTAGTATTTATCTATAATCATATTTTAAATATAAAATAGTTAACTAATATTCTATTATTATATTATTTGTTAAGTAAATTTATCATTATTAATAATTATGTATCATAATAATATTTATACAATATTATAATGTTAAAATAAAAATTTTTATAAAAAATAATGTTATTTAATATTAAAAATAACGCTAGTTTATCTTAAAAACTAAAAAAATTTGAAAAATAAAAATAAAAAAGTTCAAACCGGTTCAAACCCGATCAGGTCGGTTCTCATCGGTTTTGTGATTTGTCGGTTTTACTTTTCTTCTGGATCAGATCTGGCACCCATTTTCAGTCTAATCAGTCGAAATCATTCGGTTCGATCTAGTTTTTTATACATTAGAAAAAAGTTATATAAAGAAGAAAAAAAGTTAAAGTGGAGTGTATGGCAATCAAGGTATTAAAAGTCGGACTGGTCATTTAACCGATTATAATAGTGATTCAAGATTTAATGGTTTAACTGTAATTAAAATAGTAGTGATAAAATTAAGTAAATTTATCATTATTAATAATTTAAATAAGTTGATATTTATTCATAATCATATTTTGAACTCAAAATAATCAATTAATATTCCATTTTTATATTATTCATTAAGTAAATTTATTATTATTAATAATTATATATCATAATAATAATTATATAATATTAAAATATGAAAATAAAAAATATTTATACAAAAATAATAATATTTAATATTAAAAATAATATTATTTTATTTTAAAAACTTAAAAAAAATTTAAAAAATTCAGGCTGATTTTTAGTTTATTACCGGTTTCACTTGTTAAAAGTCAGTTTTACCAATTTTTGACCGGTTATCATTGATTTTAGAATCCCTCAATTCCGTTCTTCATACAAATTGGACTTAATATTGGATCCCAATCCAAGTAATCCAATTGTTCAATCCTGTCCAATTTTTCATTTGCTTACGCCAACGCCATGGACTGGGGCATTGTGCAAATTCCACATATGCCGGTGCTATATTGTCGGAAGATGTCCACTCATCCGAGGTATCAGAATTGATGAAGCCAAGGGAAAATTGACATATCAGACCCCATACAAAATATTTCTCACGTATGACTATCAGCTGGGCATGTAGTTTTTTTTAACTGGGTATGAAGTTCATTTCATCTGAGCATACATACATACATACATACATACATACATATATATATATATATATCTAAAAGTAAGCGTCCAATGTTGGGAATAGTTTTTCATGAGGTCCATGGCAAGATTTTGTTTTTAATTTTCAAAAATAAATATTACAAATATATAAAATTATACCTTTTAGAGCCATTCAGTTATATTTTTATACAGTTTTTATCTTTCTATTACTAAAAATTGGAAATTGGATCTGTGCGGTCATACTGTAGTCATACAATTTGCAGCAACAGCTAAAAATGAGATCAAAAAGACATTAAAAAAAATACATTAAAAAATAAAAATTATATAAATACATTACTACATGACGCTGATAGGGTTATTTTTGTATCCATAAAATTTATTTTAAAAAAATTTTAAAAAGTTAGAAACCTGCCACGGTCCTGGGATCTCCCCAATTCCATCTCAGGCATGTCGTGGAGCACTCGGAAGAATACTTTGGGTTGACTAAGGGACACTCATATATAAAATCTAAATCCATAAACTTATGTAAGAATTTTCTTGTTTTTTGAGATTTTTTTAATTTTTAAATTTCTTATTATTATATATTATTTACTTTTTAAAAGCCCATTTTAGAAGAAAATTTTTATTTTATCTTACATGTTCGTTTAAAAACTTAATATAGTATTTATTGATTTTTTCTATTATACTCTTATTTATTGTTTGTTATTGGCCAATGAGGACACTTGTTTCTTTACATTTCATAATTAAATTTAAATTGAATTAACGAAAAATTTAAAAATATAAAAAATTCTGGCATATTAGTTATATTTTTTAATTTATCTACATAAACCTTCAAGGGACTTATTTTAAAAGGGTGGGAGTTAGTAATTAGTTGTTGAAGCTCATTTAACGAAATTGTTTTGTGTAATTATGGCACGTATGTACAGTCTTCGAGACAATTCGAGTCTGCATCCTCTACTCATCTTTTTGATGAGCACATAATCTAATTTAAACTATCTGAATTTAATTTAAACAGTTAAGATTTTAAATATTTACTTTTTATTTTTTAATATTAAAAATCATTATTTAAAATTTTGATAGTTAACAAATTATTTTTATTCTGCATTATATTTCAATTGACATAATTAAATTGTAAAACTTGTGAAAATTAAATTAAATTAAATTAAATCTCACCCATCTAATTTTAGTTTGAACTAGAGTTGACGCCCGCGGATTGTGAAAAGTGTAGGATGCATGTTTACTATCTGCACGTTTTATGTAAGTTCTTTTTTTGGAGCATGTGTTTTAATAAATACATTGATTAAATAGTATATGACGAGTTTTTTGCCAAGCTGATGAAGTGACTTTTGGTTTTAATAGAAGGAGATTCTAAAATAGATAATCTCAAATCCATGATGATGTTACAATATTGCATGCCTACTCTTGTCATAACCAACAGAAACTATTAAGAGGTTCAACCCAGTTTCTCCAAAGATATTTAAGACAACGAAAATACATTCTACTAAATAATTGTTTATTTTAACTACTTCAACAAAGTGGCATGGAATGGATCCCTGACTGACGCATATATATAGAGGTACATAATGCACTCAGCTTTGTAATAATATTATTGACCATACATACGTACGAACCACCAACTCCAACCAATATTATATTATCCAAATCCAACCCCCCCTTCTCGTATGAATGCGTGTACGCAAGCAATACGCATCTTGGAATGGTCCCTCTCCTCATTTGGTCCCCCTTGTAACTCGAAGGTGGCTTATATCTTACACTTTACGTACACGGATTTTTCCCTCATTCACTTGGGGGCCATATTGCTTCTTTGGGGCGGCGCCTATATAAAGCCATGCAAGTATGACATGTTTCCTTCACAGATAACCTCAATATATTCATCTCTATATAATTCTGAGCAAGAACGTCTTCAGAAACTAACCTTGATTACAACCAGAAATGGCCAGTATTGAAGGTTATACCGGAGAAAATAACTTTACAGTGACGGTGACGAAGGAGGACGTGGTGGCTGCGGTGTTACCATTACGGGAGCATTGGCTTCCACTCTCCAACCTCGACCTCCTTCTCCCACCGATCCACTTCGGAGTCTTCTTCTGCTACAACAAGCCGGCTGCCACCGTCAATCCGGTGGGGGCTCTGAAGAAGGGCTTGGCTGAGGCTCTGGTTTCCTTCTACGCCTTGGCAGGTGAGGTGGTGACCAACTCCACCGGCGAACCGGAGCTCCTCTGCAACAACCGTGGGGTTGATTTTGTGGAGGCCGTGGCCGACGTTGAGCTAAGAAGCCTTGACTTGCACAACCCTGATGATTCCATTGAAGGCAAGCTTGTTCCTCAGAAGAAAAAAGGCGTGCTTGCTGTTCAGGTCATTTTGTTTGTTCTTACAATATACAGTTTGGTTTAGTTAGTGGTAATACATATGAAGTTCAAAAATAATTATTTTGTTTTATTAATCATTAACTACTAATAATTAGCAAATTTTCATTCGGCAGGCAACGCTCCTCAAGTGTGGAGGTTTAGTAGTGGCATGCACTTTCGATCATCGCATTGCAGATGCCTACTCAGCCAACATGTTCCTCGTATCATGGGCCCATATGGCCTGGCCCACCAAGCCCACAATCTCCCATCTTCCATCTCAACCATGTTTCCGACGATCTCTGCTCAACCCACGGCGTCCCGGTTGCATCCACCCTTCCCTCAACGACATGTATGTTCCCTTCTCTAACCTACCTCCTCCCAAGGAAACTATACCCGGATCCGAATCCCACACTCTCATTAGTCGGATCTACTACATCACCGCCGACGAACTCAACCACATTGAATCACTTGCAAACTCAAACTCAAATGCTCTCTTGAAGGGGGTGAAGCGAACCAAGCTGGAGTCTTTCTGTGCATTCTTGTGGAAGATGGTTGCTGCTAGTGCCAAGAGCAGAAGGGTCACTGCCAAAATGGGAATTGTGGTGGATGGAAGAAAGAGACTAAGCAATGGCCAGGACGACAAAGAGAAAGCGTCACTTTTAGACCCATATTTTGGGAACGTTCTTTCGATCCCATATGGAGGAAAGCCGGTGGAGGAGCTGTTAGATAAGTCGTTGAGTTGGGTGGCGGATGAAGTTCATGAGTTCTTGAAGGCGGCAGTAACGGAGGAGCATTTCCTTGGCCTTATAGATTGGGCCGAGGCTCACCGTCCTGCATCTGGGTTGGCGAGGATATTTTGTGGTGGCTTCAACGGAGAGGGAGAGGGAGAAGAAGAAGATGGACCAGCAGGACCAGCTTTTGTTGTATCATCAGGGCAGAGGTTCCCGGAAGCCATGGTAGATTTCGGGTGGGGGAAGCCGGTGTTTGGGTCGTACCATTTCGCATGGGGCGGAGACGCTGGGTACGTGATGCCGATGCCAAGTCCGGCGGAGAAAGGTGACTGGGTGGTGTACATGCACCTTCGGAAGGGACAGCTGGAGACGATAGAGCGTGAGGCTGGTCATGTGCTTAGGCCCTTAACTTGGGATTACCTTGATTATTGATATTATATCCGTACTTGCTCATCTAATGGTACTTGATATGTACTGTTATTGGAGGTCTTTCATTAGGTTAATCTTCGGTATCATGAGTTTATCTATCTAAATTTGTGAACACACGTGATTTTTTTTTTGTCTTTCTTTGCATGGAAAAATTACCATATATTAAAAACCAGACAGAATTTACGGATTCGACTCGTTGGACCGGGACTGATACAAGGTATGGTTTAGAAAAGAGCAAAACCTATTGATTACAGAATCGATCGACCCAAGTATGAACAGGTCAGCATTTTTTCAATTTTTTTAATTTTTAAAATAAAACAACATTATTGTTAGTGCCAAATATAGTATTATTTTTTATATAAATTTTTTTCTTTCTATATTATAATATTATATAAACATTATTATGATATATGATTATTAATAATAATAAATTTACTTAATAAATAATATAAAAATAGAATATCAGTTGATCATTTTGAATTCAAAATATGATTATATTAATAATAATCTATTTAGATTTTAATATTAGGTTATGAAAATTATTAATAATATTTTTTTAATAATATATAACATATAAAATTAAAAATTTATTAATTTAATTAGTATCAGTTTAATTATAATTCCACCATGTTTAAATCATTAAACCTTGATCCAATGCCTTGATAGGTTTAATGACCGGTCTTATTTTTAATACATTGCTTTATAGCTCGATACATATAAAATAAATAATAAAAGATAATAGTAGTTTAAAAAATAATGAATTGAATCATCCAATAAAAATTAATTGTGAGTGTAAAATAAAAATTTTGGGAAAAAATAAATTATATTTTGAATAGATGCCACTTGATATATTAATAATATGAATTTCTTAAAAATTACTTCCTCTGCTCCTATTTATAAGGAAAAAAAAAGAAAATTAATGTTGCATTAATTTTGCTATAAAAAATGTTATATTAATTTTTTTTTACTAAAATGATCCTCCTTCATAATACTATTGAGAGTTACAAACTATATTTTTGGAAGAAATTGAAAAAAAGATTAATTAAGTAGGGACGATTTTAAAAAAAATTGAAAATGTGAGACAAATTAATTATAACCACATTTAATTTCCTTCTTTAAAACTAGTAAACTAGGTAATTTCGGAAGGATTTCAAGAGATATCTAAGCTAGCTATTTGCTTTACTTGAGGATCTCTTTGCAGTTTTCATTTCTTTCTTTTCTCTTTTTTTTTTCTCCCTAAGCCTTTTTCACAAAACATACCACCTATAATCAATCTACTAGTATAAACAACATGCTTGACTTAAGTTCCTCTATAGTCACTCTTCAAATTGCTACTGCTAAGCTAAAGAATGATATCTTGAACATAATAATAACATTGAAGAGAGTAACATTGGCTGTAAATTTAATCCTCTACTTTAAAACTATAAAACTCTTTAGTCCAATATGTTTTCCAGTACCCTAAAAATACATCCTACATGATTGAGTTGCATCCTTAAAAACTAATTAAAAAATTCTCTATGTAGAATGACACTAAAGGGATAGTAAATATCTTTTGTTACCACCAAATCAAGTTCCCTTTCTACATCAAACGATTCTTGATGTCCAATCAAGCTAAGACATACTTCTCCCAACTGCGTTGAGAAAGGAGAAAATTGCAAAAAGATCGACTATAATAATAACTTAAAATGGAAGAGTAACTAATTAGGGAACTGCATGCTTTCATTAGATTAAATTATGATTGAAGCTAATTTATTTCTGATGGGATGGGTGCTATTGTCGGGTAGGTGAAATCACTAGCAGGATTGGGTATTCGATTTTCTTTTGCCTGTAGTATAGTTATTCGGTGGGAAAATATGAGCTTTGTGGAGATAGGCAGTATTTGTTATTATTATTACTAGTTTTTTAGATTCTGTGTTATTTTGATGGTATGAGGTTTGTGTGTAATTTTGATTCTGCTTCTTTGAAGCGAGCGAGATGTTTGATGGTTAGGCATGGACGAGTTGTTTTGTGGGGAAGTATTGAAGGGCCAGTGGTATTTTAGATCATTTGTGCATAGAAATTTTATTTATGGATGAAATATTTTATCATTGGAGAAAGTTGATTATTCATTCATAGTGTTTTATTAGATTTATTGATTATATCTCTTATTGAAGTTATCCTGTTTGCTACTTGCTGTGTTCTCTACAAAATAGAAAGAAAGCAGAAACCTTCTACTCACAGTAACATTGCGAGCAGCAGCAAGCCTAGACAGCAGGAGACTATGTTTCGCATGATGAGAGCTTTGGATTAAATAAAAAAAAAAACACAGAGAACATACTTTCAAATGTCAAATTGCGTGAGACAATTCCAGATAAAAGAAAAAAAAAACAGAGACAGATAAAACTTCCCTTCATGTTCGATCTATACAAGAATAAGTACTAATATTTAATATTTATAATTAGATATTTATGTTACAAATAATAAATAAATTAAAATATTAAACTAGAAAACGAAGAGAAAAAACTTCACGTTGTGAGAGGAGTCAGATATAATTTTTAAAAAAATTAATACAAAAACTAAAAAAGAAAAGGAAAAAGGGGTAAAGCAATGAACCCTCACCAATGAATCCAAGGGACAAATATAGTTTAATTGTAATATTGTTCATTATTACCTTGAACATAATAATAACATTGGAGAGAGAAACAAAAGGCTGAACAAAAAGAAAGACACAGAGATAGAAAAGAGAAAAGAAGAATCAAGCCTGATTGATTTGAAGGCACCGGACAAAAAGAGGAAAATAAGAGGCGGAATAAAAAGAATGAAACATGTGAACAAAAAAAAAAAGAATCCCACCACAAAAAATTCGAACGGCTCATGGTTCCAAGGAAAAACAATGGCTCCGATAAACAGTACAGCTTCCACCAGGCACCGCTAGCTTGCTGATAATTAAGTGAGAATATTAAATAAAAATATTTATAAAATTTTTTTATAATATATTTAAAATATTTGACTGTTTTTTTTATTTTTTTAATTTAATTATTTATTTCTTATATTTTGAAATAGAGAAAATAGTTTATTATTAGTTTATATCTCTCACTGCTCATCATCAAGTTAATGATGACTCATTCAACAATAAACTCTGTTAAACACCTCTCACAATATAAATTCCAACGGTGACACATTTGTGTCTTGACAATATATATTTTCCTTGCAGATACAATTACTAATTTATTAATGCTAATATATACAGATACAGAGTCATCCAGAAAAGCCAAACTCTGCATTTTAACGGCCATTATTTGGTTTTGAAGAAACTGACTTCTAGACCGTATTCCCTCCTGTTTATATTATAGGAATTTTTATATTAAGAAAAATTAGTTACATATATTAAAATTATAAAAAAAATCCAATATTCCATTTTTTTCTTATTAATTATCAATAAAAGCTATTTTAAAAATTCTCCATATCTCTTTTTCAATTTACGAGACGATAATCAATATGGATAAAAAAGATAAACTCTTATTAAAAATTACACAACTTGTATTTTAGACCAAAAAAGAGTTCTTTTAAAACTCTTATAATATGAATTGGAAAGAGTATATTGTTATGTATGGATCCACCTTACCTACCTAGTAGGGTTGACTTTGAAGAGACAAAAATGCATATGTATATATAATGCCTTTGTTTGAGCAATAATGAATGTGGTCTTTTTTTTAACCAAAAAAAAAATAGATGGTTGAAATTAAAGTTCATCAACACTACTATCTTTTGGACTCGGCAATAAAAGAATTATCAACATATACTGTTTTATGTATATATATATATATATATTTGTAACAAGACCATCCGGTATTCTAAGTCGATAGCCTAGATTAATCTAGATTTGAACCAGGGATTGAACCTTGGATATGTGGTTAAGTTAGTCCAGTATCCTTACCACCTGGACTACACGATTGGTGGTATATAGATATATATTTTTATTCTTGTGTAATGTATAGTTTTTTTTTTTTAGGAGATGAATGGCAAAATCAACTTCTATATGGGTATAGGCTCTTGTCCATCGCAAAAATCTTGTAAAAAATTATTCATTCCAATTCCAGGGTGGAAGAAAGCACAAAATCACCCATACACCATACGGATTAAATCCTTCCTATTTAATTTTTGTTGCTTATTTTATATGTATTTTTTTGTACCAAATTTTTATATTATATTAAGATTATATATTTTTGGCCACCCCAAATTTATACATTATTCTAAAAGTAGATTAAAAATTTAAAAAGTCAATACACTTTCTCTTATTTTATTAAATACCAATTTTACTATCTCTCTCTTTTAATTGAAAATTTTTTTCAGTTTCCCTCTCACACTTTTTTTTTAAAATTTTTTCTCTTACTTTACTATTCCTTTTCACTTCTTTTTTATTCTTTTTGTCTTTCTTTATATTTTTTAGAGTTTTTTGTCATTGACTAAAAGGTAATAGAAGGATATAGCCATTATTAAATAATGATATAAAAATATAATTTTAGTAAAAAAAATGTAAAGAAATAATTACCACTATATATATATTTTTTATGTAGTAAGACTTATAAATATGTATGTATCCAAATCTCTATACATACTTGCACAACTTTTGATTTTTTATTTAGTAATTATGTATCATTTAAACAAATCAAAACTATATAGGTAAATTTTTGTAAGTTTTTAAATGTTTTAAGATTTTTATATTGTTATACATGATTAATCCTTTTAGTATATTATAAAATTAATTTTGAAAAGCTTATTAATAATAGGTATTAAAAATGAAAAATAAAATTATATACATTAACATAAAAAAAAATGGTGCCCCCTAGGTTTCAATCCTAGATCTGCCCTGCCTTCCTATTCGTCTTCATCATCATTTTCGTGTCCGTTTGGTTTACCTTTTTGTAAAAGATCATTTAAAATAATCACAACTTACAAAAATGAAGTTTGGATAAAAGTAAAGAAGTTTAATATAAAACTATTTGAATAATTTTAGGAAAAATGATGATTAGAAACCATGATTTAGTTTATCAAAAGGTAAACCAAACAGGCCCTTTATCTTTTTGAGCCCTCTCGTACCCGCTGGGCCATAAAAAAAAGTGTCTAGATATTTCATTTTTCTTGAAAAAAAGTAAAGCTAACCTCAGGCTATTAACACATGTAGATTCTACATGCACACCATAAATTAGATATTTTTAAAATAAAATAATAAATAAATAATAAGAAAATATACTAATGATTTTAAAAGGACAAGAGATGAAAAAGTTAATTATTTGGATTGTTTAATTTTTTTTATTTAGAAGAAAAACGAAAATTGATAAATAAATTTTGGAAGATAAAAAAAAAGGAAAAGAAAAGGGATTACTTGTAAATGTATCTTGAATTTGTTTTCATCAAATTAAATCAAAACTTGGCACTTTAGTTAGATTTTTCTCTTTTACCTAATATTGTTAAATCACTAAAATGCCTCTCATTCTTTTCTTAAGGAAGTTGGATCATTTTGTCATTTTCCACCTACATCTTTAATCGGCAAACACAATAGACAACAAAAAAGAATTGTCTCTCGCTCCCGAACCTTCCTTCATTGCCAAGATTGTGGCTTTTTCTTCCTTCTCTATACTATAGTGTGACATCCTCCCTTCTTTCTCTCATGTAGCTGGTGTACTAGGTGAGCTGTTGCTCTTCCTTTCCTCTATTATTTTGCATATTGTTTCCCTTTCTTCCTTTTTAATGGTTGAGTCATTTTTCCTTCTTCCTCTTTGTTGTACAGTGTCCTTCCTTCCCCTCTTTAGTGATGTTCATCATGGGTGATGCGTGTGTGCGGCTGAGTTCCTTCCTTCCCAAAACTGCTGCATTGTTGTACAAAAATAGGGGAAAATGGGATATGAGGTGGCTGACTGAAAATTTGATGAAAGAAACTTAGTAGAGATAGGTATTTTAATTATACATTTCTCTAGTTTTTTTTTTCAATTTCATGTATGATGTTAATAACCTTGTTTTTCCTTTTCTTCGAAGCGGTGAATGTAACACCCTACTCCAATATATTCCACACTTGACCAATTACTTCAAAAACTAGCCAAACAAAATCAAAACACTTCGACTTTAACTCCCAGAATATTATAGTAGTGGAAAAACACCAAAAGGGCATCAGGACAGGCTGGAGCTGCGACCTGCTACAGTACCGCTACAGCCCAAAAGTTCCTGGGTTTCAATTTTTAGAAACAGAGGGGACTGACACTGTGGCCTGGCCTTTGGTGCCGTGGTGCCCCCTACTGATACCATATTTGCAATTTTCTAACTTCTGGGGTGAATTTTCGATGCGCATAACTTTATATTCCGATCTCTAATTGACTTGATTTCAACTTCTACAAGCCAATATTGTCTCAATCTATCTATAGACACTAATTTCATTCCAATTCAACTCTGTATGGAGATTTTAGACATCCGACACCATTTTATCCACTTTTTGACCAAAACTTACCACAAACCTCCTCCAATTGCCACTTAAGGCAATTAGACGCTTAGAGACCTTTCACATAGGTTCTATTCGACTCAACAAATTTGTTCAAAGAGGTTTCATCTCAAATAAACCACTCTTTTGAGATTTGACCCCCTTAAACCCCAATTTCACATAATGGGCTATATGCCCAAAAATACACCAACAAGGCCCATATCTATTTTGGACTCACACACATGACCAATTTAGCCCACAAACACATACACCAGCCATACATGACCAATATCATCACTATCATCATTATATAACAATCACATATCATCCATGCCATCATACAAAATACATAATCATCAACATCATTACAATCATCATCATTACAGTCACCCTGATCCTCATATCCATTATAAACATACTATCCTACTTAGCACAACATATATATAGACATTACATATACTACTGCGACTTGAATATTCCCACGTCTGAGACACTACTCCCTTGTATTCTCCAGACTAGTGTCAGAACTTTCATCTGAAATGTTAGTTCACGAGAAAGGGGTGTGAGACAAAGTCTTAGTAATTAAGAACAACCACACGCAATATATACTAATCCACACAATCATGCACATGGTGTAATGAAATGCAAATGAATGGTATGCATATTCTCTCTCATACATAGTTAGAATCACAAGCTATCATCATCACAAGACATTTTAAACAAATGATTTCCTTCCAACAGTCTGTGTAGACTGATTTTGAGATATCACCAAGTTCACCTTATACTAATGTGACTCGACCAAATGTTACACTAATGTTTGGATTGTAGCTTTCCTTCCTCTAGATCACCGCGAATTGGTGGTGATTTAGGGAAGATGCATTCCCAAATCCACGGCTACTTGACTCTTTTGGCCATAGGAGAGGATAAGTGATATGGATGTTTCATCATATCATCTTATTTACTGCCACTTGGCTCTCCCAAGGAGAGCATTTAGTGGCAGGGATCTTTATCATATCCTCATCACTTCAATATCAATATCTCACTATGTAATCACATGTTGATGATACCAATGTCATGCCAACATACCTCGAAACACACACATATATATCATCATAATAAAAATCATATAGAAATGCTAGCATGCAATGGTATGGGGGTGCTACAACATCACAAATACACATCATATACAAACATCCTATCTGAACTAGCCATATACATATCACGATATGTAGAAAAACAATATACATACACAACCAATATTGTGGTATGAAAAAGAACATGCATATATATATATATATATATATTAACATATATTCACATAAATCACAAATACTCAGTTACCTTAGATTGTCAATATCACATGCACACGAATTCCACAAGCTTCTCGGATTGTCCAACACAACTTGCACTCCTCTGGTTAAACAAACAACCTCTACAATACCATAATATCCTTAATTAACATATAATACAATTATCCAAATTTCACAATTCAACCATTTAGGCTTAAACAAATAGGTTCCAATACCATTTTCATGTACCATTTAACTCCTAATGATCATTCAAATCCAACCAATTCTATTCATCTCGGATTTCATACATCCTCAACCACACATAACATATGGTTAAGCTTAAATCATACATACTCCCTCTAAACCTAACACCCAAGTATCATAAACACTAAATCATGCTTCATTAATCTTATCTTACCCATTTTAATCGGTGAGATTCGACCAAAACCAAAAATTCAAATATATATCCAAAAAATCTAACTCAAAACCGAAGAAAAATGGATAGGAAGGAGTAGAGATCACTTACCAACCAAGATCTAAGCTCCTAAAGGTCAAAAACCACTCCCAATGGAAGAAAATCCAAAACCCTAACTCTACTTCTTCATTCTCCTCCATTTCTTTCTCTCTCTCTCTCTGTCTCTCACTTGACCAAACTGAAATGTTTCTGATTTTAGCAAATTTCTCGACTCTCACCGTGGCGCGATTGCTCTCGGCCTGAAAAATTAAAAGATCCCTAGTGTCTCTCGCCGCAGCTGCATTGTTCCTCACCGTGATATGGCCCTTTGCTGATTTAGATTTTAGCTTTGCTTTATTTGGATTCTTTCTCCAGTCCTGATTCCTCTGGTCCAGCATACAATACCCATTGTACCTTGTTAGTTAGAAACTAAGTTTAGGATAATGTAATGAGGATTGTTACAGTGAAATTGTTTGCAAATTGGGGATTCTAAGTTGATAGGAGAAATTAATGTTTAGGATGTCTTTGTGAAGCTTTCTTGAAGAATGGAAGTTGTTTGGATAATAGATAAAGAGCTAAGAGGTTTGTTCGAATAATTTGATTCATGATGCACATAAGGTGGTTGTTAAAATGTGTGATAAATGGATTATAATTAGAATGAATAACTAAGTATGGGTAATATAATGTTGATTATGCTATATAGTGTAAGAGTATGATATATAGTCCTAGAAATACATGCTTAGTAAGAAAGTTATAATAAAACAATAGTTAAATGACTATATAATTTGATTCAGCTCCAAGAGCTTTGTGTCCTCTAATTCTAACTAGTGCTTAGGCAAAGTGACTTTTGGTGTACATTATTTCTATATAACTTTATTATAAGAGACAACATGAATATAAAGCTTATATGATAAAAAGAGACAATGGCTATAGACTGGATTATTTAACCAACAATAGAGATAAAAAGGAAAAAAATCATTTTTAGTATTTCTTTTAGATTAAAGTCTTATAAAAGAATGAAGATCAAGTTTTCAGGTATATTAAAAAGTTTGAAAATCAACGTGAAAGAAAAAGGGAAATTCTCCTAGAGTAATGTGGACAAATAATTATTAAGAAAATTCTAGAGGGTTATTAATACTAAATAAGATATTAATGGTCCTACTTTTTCTATTTGGGTACAAATATAGGTAGCAATATGAATAAACCTTCATCAGTTTTCCTAGTGAGCAGTTGTTGCATGTGGGAAATATATCAGGTAAGTAAATAATGTCTTACTACAAATTTAAAGTTATTTTTATTAATTAAACTCAATTTCAATAAATTTCTATGTGTATTACCTCTCTACCTTTATTATTTTGAAGTTTTTGTATTTTGGATGAGATTATAAAAATGTTTTGTGAACATTGAGAGTTTTAATTATTTAAGTTTCATCCATTTTTTTTTGTCAAAGATTATACGTGCATGGAATAGATGAGATGATTTCAATGTTCTTACTTATGTTTTTTTGTATTGTGAAATGTGCATCCAAATAGAGACACAAATATGATCCGAACTTAAGAAGGATAACCATACCTCTCTGAACAATGGTGCAAACTCCTTACCAGATTCTGAGCACATTTATTCAAACTTTAGTATCGCTTCTATCTGAAGTAGGAATAACAACTAAGTTGATGGCAGACCATGGAGCTTAGAAGTTTAACAAAAGTATAAGGGGAAAGAACCAACAGATGCAAACCTGCTCATCAATGTTGTGCCGAAGGTAGGACGTTAGAAGCATTTCCCATTTTATAAGTATACTATCAACAGTCTGAACCAAGCTACCTGGGAACGTGGAATCCCAAGCAACATTAAGCAGTCACAGAGGACACAAAAACAACTAATGGTCATTTTCTAAAGCCAATAATCACATAGGTATCACTCACTGGACTGGTGAGAAACATATCAGCTTATTCTTCCATGTTTCCAAATGCAGAAGTCAATATCAAAACACTGCTTACAATTGGGGGCTTAAGATTTTAGAATCCAAAAATTCTGTATTCTGATATTCCTTATAATTCTGCAGATTCTGTTCTTCAGTGTCTTGAACAAGATAAGAGATGGCAGGTTTTCTAAGTAGATTTATAGATGTCAGCAAATTATTTAACAAGAAAGCAATGCCTTTAAAATTAAACGGAAAATATTTATAGAAAACAGGAACCAATAGAGAAAACTCGCCAGCTGAGCTATGGGGGGTGTCTAAAGCCTATTTCATCATGGCATGGAAAATAGCTCCGACACATCCAAATGCTGACTTTCCATATGCCAACCTGCAGTGCAAAGAATGATGACAGCATTAATGAATTCCGAAATTTGATAGTAAAATAAAACGTCATAAAAGGGGGAAAATCCAAGCATATGCTAAGAACCAAGGTGCCAATAAAGTCACCCATATATTTAACAGATTTAAAGATTCAAAGTAGTCTGATTGTATGGCCCGCTTAGCATATGCACGCTTCCTTGTCTCTCTTTAAGGGTAATGCAAAACTACGGGACCTACTCCTTTGCTTGGCATTCATGCACAGCTTACAGAACTACTTCAGTTTTACATATGGTTCACAAAGAACATTATATATATATATATATATATATATAAAATACCTCAGACTTTAATTCTAAGATCACGTGGTCTTCTTTTATGTTCTCATGCACAGCCCTGAGAAAAGTTGCTTCAACCTTCAATCCCAATAAATCACTTAAAATCAGTATCTGCAAAACGCTTGAATCATAAGCACAAGTTTACAGGCCAAATCTCACCTCTTTCTCAAAATCTGAATCATCTCCGGAATCTTCAATATCACCCATATTTGAATCATTAGAATCAGGTTTCAGCTCTCCGGAAGGTGGAAGAATACTGTTATCATGAGCTAACTCCAGATCATCTTCCAAAACTTTCATTGCCTTGGAAATTTTATCAGCAGGAATAGGAGCCACTGAATGCCTCCATTCTTCTTCATGGCCTCCATCGCATTTTGACCAAACATAACCAGCCCCACCCACACCTAACTGATCAGCAGAAGAAAATGTGATAAGAAGAAACCTAAATTTCAAAATTCACATTGAATAAAACCCTAATTAACCAATTCTTTTATAACAAAACCTAAAATTTCAACCGCATGATGATTCACTATTATCATTTTCATGACCTGAATGGATTTCTTCATGGGACAAAATGAATAACCGAGTTGTTTGGGGTGGCCTTGGATCTAGCCTCCAGTAATTAAAACTCTAATCCAATGGCAAAATTTTCTGCAGTAGTAACACCAGTACAAATGCCTCAATAAGATTTTTCAATTCACTAATTAAAACTAATCCAATGACAAAATTAGTTATATATTAGGAAAACATTAACCACTACTAATGTGTTGAAAATACAGACTAAGATGTGAAAATTAATTCTTAAGCGCATCCTTACTCCTAATTTGTCAAATATTCTAATAATTTATTAAAGATAACTGCTTGTGCATCTAAGCTAAATCCTCACCTGCGAAAAATAAGTCAAGACATATTTAACACAATTGGTGGATGCAGTATATTTAAAAACCTTTAGGAACCAAACTCTGCTGCAGAACAGGATGTGTCTCCAATACTTGCGATGCAGCCTCTGCACCGTACTTATCCACTAAGTTATTGATTGCTGCATACAAATAACTAATGCTGAAGTAAAAGGGTAATTACAAAGCAGAAAAAAGTAATATGATTAAGATTTGTCTTGAATTTTTTGACATGAAGAAGATTGGCCTAGACTTTAATCAAGTTAATCTCTAAAAAAGAATGAATTTTTCAACCCCACAAGAAATATGGAAATCAAAGTTCTTTGAAAAGCTACTAATGCAATGATGCCTGTGCTTTCCAAAGAAGAAATCAACAATAGAGTAATAAACATCAAATGAAATTCATTCAAACTTAGGTATCTAGAATATACATCTATGGAAGCTTCAGTGTAGAATAATGCATCAGCAGAGGTATCAAAATCAAAAGGTTGAAACACGAATAGAATTCTCAAGAAAGAAAGTATCAATCTTTATGCTATTGCCCCTATAAAAAGTTTTCCCACTCATTTTGTTTATTCCAGGCCAAGTTTCAGTGACCAGCAATGTCACATTTTGTTTTACCTGTTAATTATTAAGTAGAAGTCAAGTGTAAAGCATGAGAACACCACTATTGACCAGAAAGGCAACCTAACTTCCAGGGAGACTTTCAGGCCTCACAAGCACCTTAGCCACCATCTCCTCTAACATCACATGTTTCACACTTATGCCTTGTCAATGAACATTTTCAGGAATAAGTAAAATACCAACTACGAATACTGATTATTTAAAATGAGCTGCCAAATTATAACTTCACATTGGTATCCCAACTACAGATTTCATATCATGCAGCTGTGTCGTAGGATTAATAACCAAAAAAGTGAAAAACTACTGGGAAGTCAGAAGTTTCACAAGAAGTTAACAATACCTTCAGTACTGTCAGCATATTCCAGCTCTTTATCACTATCTTCCTTAATTGGCTGCTGAAATAAAGATACTTTTGAGTATGAAGGAACAACAAACTCCAGCCCAGTTACAATCTGGAAGTATAAAATTCCCGAAACCATCAACAGTTGCATAATTGGCTTGACAAATGATGAATCCTCTATATTCCCATCTAGCAATTGCTAACTAAAATAATTAATAAATAAGAAATTGAATTTTAGAATTCTTAAACAAGCTATAGGACATGAGAAAAGCAATTATCACTGAACTTTAATATATTTAATTTAATGTATAGCAAGAAAACTAAAGTAGATAATCATACTACAAAACTAAGGGCTTCGGTCATACTCAGATAAATGTCACCACCAAAGGCAGTCAGTCACTTGCTCTCTCTCACTCTCTAATAGGGATGAATATGAGGTCAGGTATAGGTAGGATATTATGGTCACCATCCCCAAACCCATATTTAACTGGTAAGAAATTCCCCATCCCCACTGAATTCCCAGACCCTCCCCTATTTATCTTGAAAATTTTCATAATGAATAAGTTTTTCTAAGGTTGAGACTTGTTTACATACTGTTTATATAAAATCACATCAAAGAATAAAATGTCTCTAAACAACTATTAATATAATTCTAAACTTGGTATAGATGGCTCAAAGATGCAAACCTTGAAAGATAAAACCACGCCAGGTTCCAGAACAGCTCCTGACTTCACAGTCACCCCATCACCTACAATGGCATGCCTAAGTTTACAACCATCTTCAATGGTGACATTGTCCCATATATAGGATCCCTCTATATCAACTTTTGACGCAATCAAACATCCTTCTCCAATAACCGAATTTGAAATTTTAGTGTTGACCCTAATTTTGGTGCCAAATCCTATGACAGTAAAAGGGCCAACAACTGCAGAATGCAATTGAGATATTTCTGAAAAGAGAGAAAAGAAATCATCAAATCACAAGGGACGTGGTTGTGAAATTATCATGACCACTGATTAATACCTGTATGAAACAATCGAGAGATGAACACACTAACATATACCATATATATTATCATGTCATAACATCATTGGCCCACATAATTGCAAAGACAGTAAATATAACACATAAACTCTCATCCTTTACCTGATGCACGATAAATTCCCTGTTGTTCAAGTTTAGTAGCAGAATCGCCAGAAAGCATAACATCTCTCACCAATGGATATGTCCATCTATGAATTATATCCTTGCTGATAGTGTCATAGCTGCGGAATTTATCAATCCTTGCTGCATAACTTGAGTGAATCTCATGAGTGAATATCTTGTATCCCATAATCTGAAAGGTACATAGAGTTATCTTAGAAGGGATGTACTATTGAATGCAAAATCAAGAGCATATGCACCAAAAAAGAAAATATAAAAATATGTGACAGCCAGATATGATATGATTTAAATATATGATAAATGTTTAAAATAAAACATTGAAGATAATCATTTTTCTGAAAGATTGACATATTTCATACTTGTGTGGCAGTACAACCCCATCTCTCTCCTACTGCTACAGCATTGTTCACGCCCATATGAAGCATACATCTTTCAGTATCCATTAAAAAATTGAATCAAGCAAAAACAAATTTTCAGTTCAGATAAATTTTACAACCAACACTTGTTGTCAACCTTTTCTTATATACATGTAAAGTTTTGCAGACTTATCCAGGAAGCCCCAGACCAAGAAGCTGAATCTTTCCAAACAAAAAAGATATGTACACAACGTTTATCAAATCATTCAAAATAAAGATATCATCATTATCAATAGCATTCTCTCAAGAACTATTGAAGCTGAGTAAGTGATTAATAACAACGTAGCTCATTTCTTCCATTAAAGTAAGAACTTGTAAACACCCGGCGTTAGGAAAAGGAAATGCTATTTATCTAAATTAGAGTGACATAAAATAAATTGAACCAAGCTAGAATAAGGAAGAGGAAATACATCATCAACAAGCAACCCCTTGACAAAATGATACCGTAAATGTCGAAAGTCAAAATTGTCCATAAATAGGCTAAGAAACTCTGGTGAGCAGATGTCAATGTAACAATCCTGCAGAAAAGACATTATTGTTCCAGGAATAATTATTAGACAGAATTTAGGCCATGGATTTATTTCCAAAGTGTAAATGAAGAAAAAATTAAAAATAAATATATAACAACCGTTAATAATATATTCACATTATTTTGGAACACAATAAAAATGAGATAAAAGTCATTGATAGTAAAAAATTGCAGCATTTCCTGCAATATTTTGTTCGTTGTTAGGACTAAAACTGAAAGATATTTTCAAATGGTTATTCACGGATTAGTGTCAGAAACTCAATTCCTTTTTAGTAAAATCCCATAATAAAACATTAATATATTAAGGTAAGGCTCAGAGAGATGGAAGGATAATCGAGGAGAAAGGACTCATCGAGATGGAGAGTCCCTTTGGAATAGTCTGCCTTATCCTCATATATACTACAGAAGTTCCTTGGTATTGGAATCAATTGGCATTTAAAGTTCATCAGTACCAAGTTGAGATTGATGTGTAGCTGGATGAGGTTTTAATCGTTTAATGACCATGGTCATTATGGCATCTTTATCTTTTTTTCCTTCTTTCCTTGTGCTCTTTAGGAGCCTCAGTAAGTGACATGTTGCTTACCATATCTTCACTGATCAGGACAAAATCTCCATGTATCTTTTAAATAAAGAGAACGTATAAAAAATGTTATACTATTAAACTAGGTTTCAAAGGACTACTCAGGACCCTAATAAAGAATACGTTAACAATTACTTCGAAGACAACAGTGTTATACTTAACCATGCACTACGTTAATAACTACTACGAAGACAACAGTGGTGATATATTTACCCATGCGCTAAATCAAGAAAATGCAAAGAATATGTTTCTGATCTTCTGATTATCCTTCGAATGATAAGTAGAAGGAGCATGCAGAATCATACCACATTTCTCTCATATCTTAGGCGCAAAGCATCTCCAGCACTATATGGGAGTGATGCGACTCTATCGTTGAGACGGTAAAATTTGGCTGGGAGAGCCACTTAGATTTCTTCAAATAAGAAATCACTTGGTTAGAATGAGCACAAGTGAAAACGACGACCTCTTGGACTCCGGCAGATTCAAGCCACGCCAATGTGTAATCTATCATGCGAACATTCACAAGTGGTAAGAGAAACTTTACCATAACTACTCAAAATTTACCACTTGTGAATGGACTCCAGAATGGATAATATGAGAATAGTTAGTTAATTTGACTTCATTCAAAAGTTTAAATAAAAAATTTTATTTAGATTGTATTAATAATTATTCTTAAATAATAATTTGAAAAAATATATATTTTGTGGTAATATATATTTTATGGCCGTGCAAAGAAGAACTTCAAACTCAGGCTGTAATGTATGCGGCTATTTAAAGAGGTTTGAGAGTGAGGGGAGGGGAAGGGGAGAGACAATGAGAGAGAGAAAGAGAGGGAAGAAATTCACAGAGTATGAGAGGAATGAGTGAGAGACAAGTAGATGGGGTAGATTCAAATCACGTAGGGCATGCATGACGTACGCCTTTCCATCGACACCTCTTCACACATGGGTCTTCCAAGATAAAATGGTTTATATGGAGGAATTTTAACTACTGTTTTTTATTGGAATTAAAAAAAATGTTGGTCTTTTTTGCCAACAAAAGAAATTGTTGGTCTAGATATTGGTAAGACTTTCATTCAACGATCTTTACATTCCTTGGAGAATAAGTGAAACAATACAGGTTAATAACTGTAGAACAGTTATGAATTATATTATGAAAAAATTATAAATGACTTACAATCAAATAGAAATGAGTTTAATTAATAACTGTTATAATATTATATGCAATAAGTGGTACAGTACAGGTTAATAACAAATCACAGCTCAAAACAACTCTAGCTTCTCACATTCAACAAAGGAAGCACTTAAACATGTAGAACAGCTCCTGCTTTCTCAATAACATTGAAGAAATGCATTTTGATTGCTTTTAACTGAAAATCAAATGCCTAATAATAATGCAACTTTGAGTATTTTCAAGCTTTCCTAGAACACATTAAATAATAGATGTGTAACCACAGGCGAATAGAACAATCACATTGAACAACTTCATTGGCTCATTAATGCCTTCAAATATGAAAACCTCAGTGTATTAAAATATTTCTTATCTTAGCATTCAAAGCAAAAATGAAATAGAACCCAGTTGAGGAAACGGTAAATGCTTAGGGATACCCTTTGTGTGTTAGCGATCTTAGGCGTAACTAAACAACTCGTAGTCTTCTAAATCGTCATCTCTTTCAATTGTCTCAAAAAAAAAAACTAAATTAGATACCGTCTAATGTGCAGCTTTTCCTTTGGCTTTATAATGATTGAAGAGGAGCGTTCCCACAATGTAGCACATTGGAACAATGCTCGAGGTAATAATATTCATATAAATCAATCATCAATGATCAAATATAGTAATTAAAGAATTAAGCCATATGAAAATAGTTGATGGGTTTAAAAAGCAGTTGCAACTTTTATTATATATCATAAAATAAGATTCCTTAAAACACTATAATGAAAATATCTTGTACATAATGATTAGTAAATGAATTTAAAATTTTGATGATATAAAAATATAAAGATAAATTAATATAAATTTTATAATTGTTTATGAATGACTCATATTATTTAATAAGAATGATTTAAATTATATTTTAAATTAATTTTTTATTGTATATTATATTTTGGCAAAAAAAGAAAGACTATACAATTGTGCATTTTAAAAAGTAATTTTTGTTATATATGAAGAGGTTGACCATCAACAAATATTTGTATTTTACACCTTCTTGTTTTTATATTATTTGTAGAATCTTCAAATAATTATTCATTAATAGAGATAAATTCATAAAAATGATAAGTTTTATATTAACATAATAATAATTTATTAATAGAGATAAACTTTTATGAGTTTACGTTATGAGTTTATTTTATTAATATGAGTTTGCATGAATCTAACAACTTCAGTTGGTGGTGTTAAAATTTAAAGAAAATAATCAAAGGAATCTTTCATTGCCAAAACAAATACCTCTATCAAGAATTCATATTTCCCTTCTCATGAAAAAGAAAATTAAAAGTCTATTACAGAGAAGAAAGAGGGATTCTGAATAGTGCTCTGTGTTCTCCTTCATCAATATTGTGTATTACAGAGAGAGTTATTTAGCTATAAAGATATATATAGATAGCAAGGGACCAAAACTCTCATAACAATACAACCCATATTTATACTACCATTCTACAATAGACTACTATATATATTAACCATAGTTAGCTATTAATAATATATATTCAAGTTTTGATAACATTTTTTCAAGTAATGATGACGTCTTTTCAATATATTTAACTAAGTAGTAAAAACACATCCTCAACCACGAGATGCTCTCTTTTATCCTGCTTCCATGACCGGATCTCCCTTCGATGAGCACTTGTGCTCATCAGGTTTAAATCGTCCAGATTTAATTATATTTTTTATTATATTTTTATTTTATTAAATACAGAATTTAAAATAGATATAATTTTATAATTGTAACTTTTAAAAAAATACTATTATTATGTTAAAAAAATTAAAATAAAAAATTATAAATTTAGATCATCCAAATTAAATTTAAATGGCTCAGATTTGATGAGCATCTTGTGCTTATCACTGAAGGCAAATTCTTCCATTACCCACCAATGTCTAGCCTTAAGAAACGGTCCACCAAATTTACAGATTCGTCAAAATAGCTGTCACACACACACACACACACAGGGTTTTGAGCTTGAAACTGAGTTTTGGTGGACCCAAATGCAGAACCACACAGGTCCTACAAGTCCATGTCAGGTATTAAGTGGATTCCTTGGAGAATACTTCATGGACCGGGTTGACCGATGGAAACTCAAGACAAAGCTTGAATAAGCACTCTTAAAGAGTCTTTTTTTTAAATAAAAAAATTCTAAGAGTTGCTTGTTTTGGAAGATCATTTTAAGGGGAAGCCTAAATCAAACCAATGCTTAATTGCAGTTTCGTAATCAGATGAAACCACATACTTAAATTTTCTGTGAAAATAATTTCCTTCAAAATTTAAACAGAAATTTCGAGGACCGAGTAATGTGGAATTGAATTGAATTGGTCAGTGGCGAGACAATTACGGCCCTTTGATGGGCATTGTTTTGGAAGAGTATGCAGAAATGTCAAAGCTCAACTTTCCGTGCATTTTTGTGGGGGAAGGATTAATTAAATCTTGGCCTCTTTCCAACTGATTTAGACTAAACGATTATAATTAAGTCCATGTCAAGAATGATGCTGGTGCCCAAGAGAAGACTTCATTTGCATAAAAACATAAAAAAGAAGAAGAAGAAGAAGACTTCATGGATTGGATTTCACCATTAAAGCTTATGAAAAAGTCTAAATAATTAGTTTTATTCGGATTTTTTATTTTAAGGAATTTCTTTTTTATTTTTGATTATTTATTTTTATCGTCATCACCATAGATTTTTTAATTTTAAAGATTTTCTTATTTTAAACATATATTTTCCTATTTTACTTAAAGAAAATATATTTTTTCTAGACTTCGTATAAATACTCTTTTAATATATTTTTGAGAAAGACAGTATTGAAGGATAGAACTTTCAAATACTCTTTTCAACTTTAATTGTGATTTTTTATTGGTCCTTTTTTTCTTCCATGTTATATTGCGTCAAGGCATGCATTAATTAGCATATATAATTCGTACTAGTAGTTCATATTTTCAAATACTTTCTTTTCAGTAAAAAAAAATTTCTTCATTTCCTTCACAAAATTTTTATGGACAGTTTTGTAACACTTTTGCTGGTTAATTAAGACGGATAAATATTTATGAAAACTGTTGGAGAATGGTAACTAAAGTTTGTTAGCATTCCCATCAAAGAAAATAAAAATAGAAAAAGAAATGTTTTGCAGGATATATTTATCTTTCAGGTATAATTTAAAAGAAGTCAACTATGTCAAAGATAACTCAAGACAAGTTTCTTAGATTCTTTCTGCAAGTGGTTCGAGTTATAAGCAAATGCACTTTGAATAGTCTTTTCAAATGATTTCTAAATTCAAAATTTTAATATCTTAGAAGATTCTAAGTCCAGTTGCTATTTAGAGCTTCACTTCTTTCAATTTCACAAAATCATGAAGAAGTAATCAATTACCTCTTGAATTATAGCTTGTTATACCAATTGTCTATTTCAGTCTCATGCTTTCTTATTGATATAACCGATTACTTTCAGCAAAGTAGTCAATTATCATGTTTTCTGCCAAGTATGTCACTGTTTCATATACCAATTAATTATCTCAATACATAATTGATTATATCAGCAAAGTCATTTCAGTTCATCCTCTACCTTCTGATGTAACTAATTACTCCTCTCAAAACAATTAATTATCATGCTTTGTTCCTTTCTAAAATACTTTAGTCTCGTGCCCTAACCAATTACTTGTACTTTACAATCGATTGTCAAAATTCTATTCCTTTCTGGTATGTTTCTTTTTCGATTGTATGGAGAGAGTATTGTTCGTGGAAGAATATAGCATTGCACTGAAGCTCACATATACCTATTCAAAACTTGTGAAGATAGTGCAAATCTCAAACTGTGATTTGGGGACTAAATGTAGGTCAAGTGGTATAAACTGAACCAAAATAAATTTCTTGTGTCCCTTCTCAATTTCATTATTCTCTTCATTATATTAAATATCCTCTGTTTATCCCTGTTTCACTATTATCTTCACTGTTTCATAAATTCTTTTAGATTAGGTGAAGATTTCAAATTATTCAATTCACTCCCCTTCTTGGATGCTCAACCACATCAACGAAGTTAAAGTAGACAAATTTATTCTTTTTAAGAAAAAAAAAAGTTAAAGTAGACAAATCCTCCGAGATTAATTTTCATCGTGTTAATTAGTCCTGGTATTTTCAAGGAAAACAAACTTGAAACATGTACTAATCTAATCCTTATTTAGATGCGGAGTTTGAGCAATTATATAACCCTTACATTATTAAATTTGTTGATAATAAAATAACTTAACACAAAAAAAAAATTGGAAAAGATAGCCCAATGCAAACTAAATATATCAAATTAAATTAAAATACTATTAATAAGTTATCTTATGCATACATTGATATGATTCTACAAATACATCCTAGTAAGTTGAATAATTGGACTGATGGGTGATTCCACACGATACGCTGTCACTGGACTAATGATTATTGTTTGCCCTAATATATAGGAAAAATTATAGAAAAATTTCAAAATATGAAAATAATTATTATAAAATCCTAAAACACTAAAAAAACTACACCCATGTCCTATTGATGTAAAATTGGTGCAAAATCCCAGAAAATAAATATAAAAAATTTTATTATTGAGTATAAAATTATACTTTAATGTTAAACTACACACAAGTCTCATTAGCGTAAAATTTTGAAAACCGAGTATAAAAAACTTTATTATTGTGTATAAAATTGTACTCTAATGTTTTATACTCATACTTCACGATTTTATACTCAATAATAAAGTTTTTTTTTACTTGGTTTTAAGGATTTTACACTAATAGGACTTACATATAGTTTTTTAGGATTTTGAAATTTTATAACAATTATTTTCATGTTTTGAGATTTTTCTATAATTTTCCCTATCCAAAACAGATATGGATGGATTTGTTTGGGGGTCTGATTAGATGTTAAATGGTACGAGCCTGTTTGGGAAACCGGTAGAAGAATTAGAAGCACTTCTTGGAGGCTAAAATCACTATTGCAAATCACCGGTGGCTGTTTGGACAAATGGTATAAAATCACGGCATGCCGACATTTGATGATTCTATCGCGATTTAGGTGAAGTGAAAATTTGTCGCTTTTGTTGTGAAGAAATCTCAATGGAAGCATATACTTTTTTTTTCTCCTCTCAATTTTGCCCCTATCAGCATTCAAGCATATAACAGCCACAAAAATTCTAGTCGTTGAACGATTCTTTATTTTCAAAATTCCGTTCTTTGCTAGATTCATTCAATTGAAGTTGAAGTCTTGTTTGTAACACCTTACCAACTCTCAACCTCGAAACCTTGACTAAATACTTTAAATACCTCAAATAACAATTAAACCACTCCAAAGCTTATATCCCAGTGCACCAAAACCTTGAAAAATGCCAAAAAAGCAACAAACTGAATTAGGGCAGCGACCTGGCTTTTTGGAGCTGCGGCCTCACCATCAGAACTTGTATCAGTAAATTGTAGATTTGCTAGGCCAACTTCCGACATGTATAATTTCATGCTTCGATATTCAATTGACCTGATTTCAACTTCTATAGGTCACTCTCATCATTATCTAATCATGGACACCAATTTCACTCGAATCCAACTCCATTTGGAGATTTTGGACGCCCAATACTGTTTTAGCCACTTTTTGACCAAAACTCACAACCTATCACCTACAATATCCACCAAAGGCAAATGGATACCCAAAGACCCTTCACACAGGTCATATTTGGCTAAACCATCATGTACAAGGAGGTTTTACCCTGAAGAAACCTTTCCTTCGAGAGTTGACTCCCTTGAACCCTAAAACCACATAATGGGCTATGTGCCCAAAACTCACATATATGGCCCAAAATCACCTTTGGGCTCACATACGACCATTCTAGCATACAAATACCTACTCATACATTAAAGACCCATACAGGGGTCTACTATCATCATCACACATCATTACATCACATACATCTTTATACTCTCAGGACACTCATCCAGGCAACCAGACTATATCAACCTACTTGGCACAGAATTACATAAACTAAATTATAACCACTAACTAAACTTGGAATTCTCGAAGACGGAGAGACTGTTAACTTCTTGATCTTCTCCAAACTAGTACCAAAGTTTTCACCAGAAAGGTTAGTCATGGAGGGGGGTGTGAGACAATGTCTCAGTAACCGGGGGCAACTGCACACATATATATACATATATACCTTATACAATCCATGAATGCAATAGGAAATAAATGGAATGCATGTCTCCCTCGCACACAACTTAAACCACGAGCTGTCGTTATAACAGGACATTTCGTATAGGTAATTCCCTTTCAACAATCGGTGAAGACTGATTCCGGGACATTACCAAGCTCACCTCCCACTAGTGCACCCGGCCAAAGGTAACACTGGTGTTTGGATCGTGATTCTCTTTCCCCTGGACCACCTCGAATTGGTGGTAATTTTGGGAAGGTGCAGTCCACTGCCGCCTGGCTCCCCTGGCCATAAGGGAGGATTTAGCAACAGGGATCCTATCATTATCCTCTCTAATCACATCTTATATCATCATATATCATATTGTATCTTCATCATCACTCAATCTACCATATATCACAATCTCAAAATGCCATGTGGTGATACTCATGTATCATCATATAATAATAATAATCATCATCATTATGATCTCAATGTCATGCTATGCATCATGTCATATCATATCAATATCATCATCACATATGTAATCATCATCATAATTAACATCTAACTGTGTGCATACCATGATATATAGAAAACAGTACATACAAACACATCTATATCATGGTATGAAAGAAACATGCATATATATAAAAATATATAATATCATACAATATAAATAATACAATACAAACAAATACCCGGTTACCTTAGGTTGTCAGCACCATGCACACAGGGGCTTAGGCAAGCCTCTAGAGCACCACAATCACGAGCTATATGCCTCTGATTAGCTAATCTACCATTACAACAATATCACGAACTATATGTCCAAGCTTAACCCGGAGTTATAACAACATACACACATACCAATAAATCTTAAACAACCATTCAAACACACACTAACACATACCATAATCAGATTTCCACTTCTTTTCCCAAATTTCAACCAAGGGTTTAACTTAAACCCATCATAATCCAACCAAAACTCAAACCCAAGCTTCAACAACATTAAATAACACTCCAATAATCTCTTTATGCACATTCAATCGGTGGAAATCAACCAAAAATGGACTCCCACACAAACCCCCGAAAATCAACTCAAAATCAAAGAGAAAAACAAAGAGGAAGAGAGTAGATCCACTTACCAACTGAGAATCATGCTTCTATAGTCCAGAAAACATCCCCTCAGATTGGATTTTGCGTCCCCTGGCAGAGCTTCTTGCTGTTTCTCCATCTCTCTCTCCGTTTCTTTCTTTTCTTTTCGTCTGAAATGATTCTGATTTAAACTAGTTTCTCGACTCTCGCCGCTGCTCCAAATAAGTCCGCCGCGGCGCCACTAGTTTTAGACAAAAAAGGCCACTAGAATTAGCTCTCGACGTGGCAGCCCTGTTTCTCGTTGCGGCGTGGAGCTCATTTCTTCTCCACTTGAACCTTCCTCCGTCCTATTTCCTCAAGTTCTACACACAATGCCAAAGACAAACCTCATAAGCGTAGTTACATTGTTAAGAGACGAATCAAAGAACGGATAATAAATTCTCAACAGCTCACCCTAACTAAGTACTTCATTCCTCTACTGATGTGTGCAATTACTCTGGTGTGTGTGATTACTTATAGTAAAGCAATTTGCAAGTATCCACTTTCATTTTTACTAGTTGGCAATTAGTGGTCCTATGTGTTTTTTTGCAAAGATCTTTCAAAAGATTTCAAATATTCAATTTTAGGTTGGCGAAGTGCTATTTTCTCATGTTTCATTCCTTGCAAATCTTTATCTAATACGTGGTATGCTATCTGCTAATATATCTTCATGCAAGCGGACTGATTCCCACAAACAGAATTTCTGAGTTAGATTCATTCTAAATTAATAATTAATATACAAGTAAGCGTGCGTATATATATCTCTAGAATTTTGATGGCTTCTACTTTTCAATTCTTCCTAACTTTACCTTTCTTTCTTGTCTTTGCTTATTAATAAGTGTGTATATGTATATTAACCTTCATAGATAATTAGAACATAATGCAGAAGTAAAATTACTGAGTATGTGCATATATATATAGACTAAGTAATATATATATATATATATTAACTTTTATAGATTAACTAAGTGTGTGTGTGTGTGTGTGTATAAATTGAGTGTGGGTCCTCTAGTTTTCATCAAGTCTTTTATTTTGTTTAGTCAAGTGAGTCACTTGTTAGTATCTTGACATGGATTATTCTTTTTTGGTATCCCTTACTCTTAATCTTTTCTTTCTACATGAATGAATGTTTTAGAGCAACACAAAGTAATATCATTATGGTGATTAGTGGTGAAAACTTAGTTGATAATGTCTAAATGTGTGTATATATATGCTGAGTAATATATATTAATTAACCTTCATAGATTACTGAGCATGTGCATATATATGCCAAGTGTGGGTCCTCTAGTTTTCATCAAGTCTTTTTACTTTGCTTATAGTCAAGTGAGTCACTTATTAGTATCCTAATGTGGAGTATTATTTTTCGATATCCCTTTGTTCTTAATCTTTTCCTTCTACACGAATGAATGTTGTAGAATAACACAAAGTAATATCATACTGGTGAGTGGTGAAAACTTAGTTGATAATAAGCATCCTGCAAAAAGGTTAGGAATGTGACAACAAATTCTCAACCTTTATTTAGAAATTTTGATTGTGATCTCATATAGAGTTGAACGGTAATGCTATGTGAAGGGGTACTAAATAGAGATTAACACTTTGGTGGGCCAGGAATGGTTAGAAAAGCTAAAATTTGCTTTTTTGTTGTCAATTTACGTTGACATGCTTACTATGGAATTATGAAGCTTGTTCTTAATATTTTCCTTTATGACTGCATATGGTTTTAATGCCCAAATGGCTAGACAATATATTCATGCTATGAAATTGGTAGTTGACTATGTTTGTCTTAATTAGAATCTCATATGAACATGTGAACAGATCTAAAAATATTGCTAAGCTCAAGCATCATCTATTTTAATGGGATGACTCACAGTTTTGGTTTTTCATGTCTTATAATGAGCTCATAAAAAAAACAAAGCCATTATGAATACCTTTTCATTTGGCAATTAACGAAGTCCAAAAGACAAAGGATTCATGGATCTTAAAACAACTGAGTACTTTATCTAAGTTTTCCTAAAGCAAGTTTTCAAAGGAGAATGCAATGGAATAACCCTTACAAGAAATGGATGGAAAGGTGTTATTATTGTAACAACCTTCAATATACTACCCTAGACTTAGTGTCAAGCTAATGGAAAGTATACTTGATGATGTGTGTAAGACCAGAGAAATCAGAATAAAGGAAGAGCAAGTAGGAGGCAGAAGCACCCCACGCTGCTACCTGAATAAGGGCTTCACGACAAACGAGTTAGAACTTGGTTAAATTTTTCAGACAAAAGGGTCTCACGTCGCGGTGAACTTCTCACCCACCATGACACCAGACTCTAAACTATGATAAATTTGAAGCATTTTAGTCAACAAAGACAGAAGAGAACGAGAGAGAAACAAAGGAGCTACACTAGTGTTAGAGAAATCTGACTTGGGGAGGTCATTTTCGGACTTTAGGAACTTGATTACAAGTTGGTAAGTAATCCTTAACCTCTTATTATGTATTTTCTCTTTGGTTTTTGAAGTGAAATTCGGATATATGTTTAGGTTTTTTATTTTGAGTGAAATCTACCAATTAAAATGGATGTAATGGGATTAAAGAGGTATTGTTTAGTGTTAGGAAGCTTTGAGTATAGGTTTTAATTGGATTATGATGAGTTTGAGTCAAACCCCAGGTTGAAAATTGTAAAGAGAGTGTGAAATCTGAGATGTATGTGAATAATTATGATGTGGATGGTTAATTAGAGCTCATTAGTATGTAATTATGTCGTTGGAACTATAGGTTAAGCTTAAATGTATAAATTTTGGGTTTTGGTTATTATGAGTATTATGTTAATTGGGAATATTATGACATTGTAGTGGTTATTTGGTTGATCGGAGGAGCTCAAGTCTTGGTTGGCAATCTGAAAGCTTATGAGAACAATATGTTTGTGGTGTCGGCAATTTAAGGTAATCGGGTGTTTGTATTGGTATGTTATTTGTTGATTGTATTTATATATATATATATATATATCCATGTTCCCATTCATACCACCATATTGTTATGTGTGTGTATGATTTTTCTACATATTATGGTATTCATACGACTAGATAAAGTATGGATTTAGATTCCCTAACATTAATATATGATGATGATGAGCATGGCATTATATGTGATTCCATAGCATGCTAGCATGACATTGATGGATGTGATGATGATTTTATAGCAACATACACATGTTGACATGCATGAACATCATCACCACGTGAGCATTGTGAGAAAAAATGGATTGAGTGGTAATGATGAGATATGATATGATGATATATGATATTATAAAATAAGGAAGAGATCCCTACCGCTAAATCATCTCTCATGACTTAAAGAGTCAAGTGCAGTAGACTGTATCTCCCCTAAATCACCACCAATTCGGGGTGGTACAAGGAAAGGAGAGCCACGACTAGTAGGTATTTTCATACGATTTTACTTGCTTGCCTGCAATTGTTCTTCAATTACATTAAGCCACAAGATTCAACATTTCGTGGTATTCCATCAAAAATTCAAAATGACCCATGATATCGGCCATTTTTCAAGAATGTCATTGGAGCAATTGATGGAACCCATGTCCCATGTGTGGTTAGCCATAATGACCTTCCAAAATTTATTAGAAGAAAAGAATATCCAGCACAGAACATAATGGCTATATACGATTGGGCGTGTGTTTCATTTTTGCATTACCTAGATGGGAAGGCACTACCCATGATGCTCGTGTATTTAATAATGGCCATGATGTTTGTGTATTTGAGAAAATTATATTTCAATTTGGAAACCCTATGAAAGAACATGACAAATTTCATTGTGCTTTTTTAAATTTTTTGCCCCCCACGTATTTTTCCTGGATCCGTCCCTTAAACAGAGGAACGGAATTCAGTTAATATAGACACTTGGAATTAATATTGTGTAACTCTACTACACGAGTATGAAAATGTGTTTTTTCAGCATAATTATATCGTCACTAAAAAAATAAAATAACATAATTTGATTATAATATATTGCTTGGCCATAAAAGATTATAATATGTTTATAACTGGGAGTTTTTTTCAATTATTTTTCTTCATCTAAAGATCTAAAATATAAATCATATTTAACTAATTTTATAAAAATAAGAATGGAAGTTAAAAGTAGGTTAACTAATTAAATATGTAAAAAATTTACATTATTTTCTAATATTATTCTTATTAAATAAAGTATGATATACAATTCTCATATCAATTTTCTCTCTTAAATTTAATTGCAAATAAAGGTAAATTATAAAAAAAAATTAACATTACCTTATTACTTGAATTAGACTTATATTATGAAAAAAATATAAAATAGGACATATATCTTAAACTTAATAGAGTAATTAAGAAGGTGTCTAGTAATTATGAATCTAGTTCCTCTCTCACCAAAATCTCTGAAGCTATCTCTCCAACCAAACTTTTTACCTATAATTCAAGTTTTGCAAAGTGTGTGTGTGTATATATATATTTTATATGAATATATTGATATAAAAGAAATAATAGAACAAGTAGTGAGTCGTTGAGAGTAGAGTCAGTAAAATAAACCGGAGACCGTGGGCCAACCCGCTTAGCACCACAAAAATGGCAGGTTAGATTAAAAAAATTGAGATACTTTATAATGAGTGTCAAAAACTTGGTTCACCCCGCTAACCCGTCAGTTTAAGTGGGCCAGCCCACCTTTTTTTTTTATTTTTTACTTTATATAATTATATCTAAAAAAATAAATACTAAAAAAAGGGCTTTAAGCATAATTTTTTTTCTCAATTTTTCTTGTATTGTAATTTTAGTTGTATTTTATTTTATTAAATTAAATGTTACTTATGATATCACCATATTAATGTATTAATATATGATACTTTAAGATTTTATAAATCAAGCCGATAAAATATTTCATGAATATAGTTACTCAGTTCAGGATATAAAATTAATAATTTAATTAAATAAGAAAAAAAAAGACTAACCAAATAAAAATAATAAAATAAAAAAAAAATTTATGATTCAACCAAATTATCCCAAAAAGGAAAATGGGCGACTCCTCACCCCCCAAAAAAAAGGGCCGTGAGGGTTACCACATCTAGTTGAGAGCATCCTAAGCACATGAAGGCAGAGATTTGGGTGAAAAGATAATTTGTAAAGTTGAAAAGATAGTTTGAAAAATTTTGATAGGAGACAGATCCAAATCTATAGAGTATAACGCAATTGATTGCCCGCCAAATTAGAATATGACTCGCACCAACCATACCCCTTCAACAAGAAATTAGTCTTCTTGTTTTTTTTTTTATTCGACCAGAACAATCAAAATGAAAGTAATTTTCGTACGAGTCTATGGTCTGAAATCAATACCCCTCTGCCACTTATTTGAGAAACAAGGAGTGCGCATAGAAGTGTAGGATATTTGAAGTTTATTTTCCTTTTGGGGAAACATTAGGGACTAGGATTACCAAAATGCTGGTAGATATATACAGGCACTTGATTAGTCATTAAAGACTTGGAAAAGTTGAATTGGCGAGCAAAACACTGCCTATCGTTCAATTGGAATCTCCAAATTGTCTCTATCAGTTATGGCGCGGAGCACATGGGGGAAGACTTAAACAATTAATTTAGACAATATTGATCGGATAAGAGCTTTTGAATTTTCTCCTAAACTTCGTCGTGAATGCGCAGCAATTATACTTGGAGAATGCTTAGATTCCACTCTTATAATCACTTATTAGGGGAAATAAATTTTTATTTCATAAAATTAACAAATATATTAATTTTTCAATAAATATTTATATCTTAAATAAGTTATTATAGAAGAAGTTGATTTTTTCTTCTTATAATGATCAATTTTCTTTCCATAATCACTTATTTTATTTTTTTATTATTTTTCCAATAATTACTTCAACTCTAAAAATCCAAACACATTTATTTTTTTCAAAATCACTCTTTAACTAAAAAATCTAAACATAAATCATTTTTAATATAATCAAATTTTCATAATCAATTATAAAATACCACTTATCCTCATAATTATTTCCTTGGTTTCCTTGCAGCAATATATATAAAGTGAGAGAACGTAGTTGAAGAAATTGCAAATTAAATATCCAAGTGATCAGCTTATTGCAAAATGGGGTATTCCGTGAGAAAACAAGTGTGGTGGGTGGTGATAGCAATGATGTTTTTAGGGTTTAATGATGGGATAGTAAAGGGTGCTTGGAAGAAGAGAGCGAAGGGCTTCTGAAACTGAAAGAAGCATTCAATTACCCAAATGGCAATTCTCTTCCTTCATGGAATAACCTCACCCTTTCTGCTGATTGCTGCACTTGGGAGGGCGTCCTCTGTGACAACTTTACTAAGAGAGTGATAGAACTTCATCTGAACTATACAAGAGCTCAAGAGTTGGAAGCCATCGAATGGTCGTTGAATGCTTCTTATTTTCTCCCATTCCAACAACTTCAAGTATTAGATTTGTCTGGAAATTATTTGTCAGGTTTTTCTCTTTCCCTATCCTTAGTTTAACTAATTTTATCATTCATGTACATATATAACACAACACGGTAAAACAAAAACATTTTTATGCGTTTCAAACTTTGACATATTTTAATCACAAACTACCAACATATATTTAACTTTTTTTTAACTGATTAACATGTATTTAACAGGAGTGGACTAATTATGAGGGGAAAGAGCATAACTGTTTTTTGTGAGATGGTGCTTATCTTTGCCATTAAATATATGGTTCAACTTTAATTTTTTTTTCTTTTTTACAAAAATCATTTAGTTAAAATTTATTTTTTTTAAAATAGCAGTTAGAAGATTATTTTTATTTGGAAATTAAAATATGAAGAATAAAATAAAAATTCTAGACTGGCCAATTTTGTTATTGATCTATCTAGAGATGAACATTCCATGCTCATCTTTAAGATCAAGGTGGAATCCATTCTCCTGTTTCTTCTTCATTCTTTATTTTAATACATGAATTACTTAAATGATATAATTTAACATCCTTTTAATTATTTTTTTAATATAATAATTTAAGAAGCTTTCATTTCTATATTTTTAATTAAATTACTGAGCGCAATTTATAATTAATTAAAAATCTGATATAGAGCAGCCAGAGACATATATTTTATGTTAAATAATAGAATTAGGAATAAACCGCGTAATCACATATTATTATTAATACATTATTAAAAATTTATGCTTAAAAAATATATTTTTTTCCTACTTATGCTCGGTATTCTGGGGTAACCCGGGTTCTGTCCCAGACTAATCCGAACCACGTGCTGTGGGACATTGCGGTGGCGATGTTACTGATGAGAAACCTTCTTTGAGAGCTTATTTTTTACATCTTTAAGGAGCTTATTTTTTACCTCTTTAAGGGCTTATTTTTTACGTTGCTGCACTCCTAAGGAATCAAAACCTCGATCCTGAGGAATGTTGATCAAGTCCTTTACCACCTGACCAGACATCCATTGGTTTAAAAAATATATTTTTTAATGTATAATAATTATATTAATATTATATCTAAAACTAATATGAACTTTGTTAACTTTAAGTTACACTAAACCAATTAGATTTATAAAATGTTGATGGGGACAAATATAACTTTTATTTCATAAACGTTAGATTTTGGAAAGAATGGTTATATTAATTATATGAATTCTTTTGCATAAAATTTTCTTCCAAATATCATTAAGGTGTGTTTGGTTTGTGGAGGCTAGGGGAGGGATAGGGACAGAATTTTAATAATCTCTTATTTAATTTAAGAGGGGAGGGGAGGACCAAGGGGAGTTTTTTTTTTTTGTCAAACAAGGAAAGTGAATAATAAGTTAATTGTTAATAATAAACCAATTTTGTTTTGCTTTGATAATTATTTTTTTATTAATTTCTTATTTTAAGAATATCAAAACCTTCATCTCATATAATAAATTTTTTATTAATCTATTTTTTGGAAAAAATATGTTTGTTCAATTTTACTGTTTAATATCATTATTAAGGTTACTATTAACTTAAAGTTTTCTATTATGTGCCAAATGACCAAAAAAATAAAAGTAAATATTTTAAAATAATAGAGATGAAAAGATTACTTTTTCATTTCTCCGCATCTTATTTTGAAGAGAAAATTTGTAATATTAGATTAGTATAAAATTATTTAGTCTTACAAACATAAAAATATGCCTCTCTTCTTCAAAAGCCCCACTTTTAATGGGGAAGAGTCTTCTTCAAAATTAGTTAATACTTAATATAAACAAGGCCCTCCTCCAAAACCGCCTAACAAGCACCGCCTAAAAATAGGAAAAATTCTATAAAAAAAACGTTAGAAACAATATTCACTATCAATGATTATAAAAATCATAATATTTTGCAGGACTAAAATACAATCAATTGACCATCATATCATATTTTCATAAAAGACAAATAAGCCTAACCCTATGAAGTACAAACTATCATTATGCCGATGCTTCTCTACAGAGCACTAGTCGCCCGTCGCCTAAAGCCAGCGAGAGTTCTCCCTGCTTTTTTTTTTTTTGGTAAGAGGAAGCTGACCCACAGATAATAGAAAAAAGAGAATGAAAGAAAAAGAAGAAAAGGAGATAAGTTTTCTTATGAGGGTATAATGATCATCAATTAAATATTATTTTATCCTGCAAAATAATTAATTACGATTTTAAAGTAAATAAATATTGGCCTGGTCTTTAATTTTCCGTTAAGAATAAGTGATCATATTTTGTTTGTGGAACAGGGCTATATGGCGAAATTAGGCTGGACAACTTGCAAGCTTTGTATTTAAATGGTAATCAGCTCACAGAAATCCCATCATTTGGTGCTTAATTTCTGTCTTCCGAGTTCTTCGAAATTGCATATTTTAGTTTTGTTCATTCCTTTTTTGTTTTATTTGGATTCTTAGATCATTAATTAATTACTGGCTGGTGCATATACATACATATATATATATATATACTCACTCCGTTCCTTAATATAAGGGACAATTGGAGAAGTTTCAGTATTTCAAAATATAAGAGACACATGTGATTTTTCTGATGTATTTAATGATTTTTTCCAAAAATACCCCTAATTAAGATGATATATTTTCAATATAATTCATTTGTATTAATTACATGATGGAAAATTTATTAACATTAAATGAGGATATTTTTAAAAATTACTTTATATTCCAAACAAATTTATTGTTTTCTTTGGTCTATATGATTTTATCTTTTGTCCCTTATATTAAGAAACAGAGAGAGTATATATATATATATATATAAAGTTTTCCTATTTTTACCCATGGATAAATTAAGGCTATGAGGACATTTGATGCAGATAAATTATTCATTCAAATACCCCATCTATCTTTTATCTATTTCTGTTTTAGATTTTTTATTTTATTTCAAAGTTATTGTTGTTTTGCAAATGCCGTACATGATTAATTTTTATTTCCTAACTATACACTTATTTATTAATTTCATTTTTTTCTTTTTTATCTACTACTTACAATCTTTTTCGATTTACTCAATTGGAAAATCAAAATCCAGAGTCTTTTTTTTGTCACCAAAATTCAAGACATCCTAAATGAGGGTATTTTAGTTATTGTATAATATCATTTTAGAATAATTAAAACTTCTTTAATCCATGCATGTGCAACAATGTTAAAGACTTAAACAATAATAACTATAGGTCAAAGGTAGTTGTTTCTTTGATATGTCATGCATATAGTATAGTATTTTTTTTTTTTTCTTTTCTAACCAGCTACTTGCTTAATTAATGTGCATTTCCGTTTGACTTTTGACAGATCTTTCTCATTCACGCAATTTGGAGTTTCTGTATTTTACTTATAATTTGTTGGAGGGCAGTCTTCCAGAATCTATCATGTCTCTTACTTCTCTTACCCACTTATCCGTTGCCGTCAATCACCTGAACGGCTCGCTGCCAAAGCAGGGTAGCTTATTTAATTATAGCATCTTCAGTAAATTAAAAATAATTCTTGGTAAAAAAAAGTAAAAATAATTCACTGATTGATTATTCCACCCATAAGAATAGATCACATTGATAAAAAAATTTTATTCTCTCACATGTTTTGTTCATGAAATTCTTAGTTCAAATTGTGGTCCAAATACAAGTCAATTGGTAATAAAAATTAACCCATAATTATGGGTTTTATTTTCATATCTGGGCTAAATAGCTAACTACTAATTGTGTAGTGCATCTTGCCCTAAGACAACCAATATGTTTCATCACTACTTCAAAATTTGGAATTAGTGACAGATATTTTATTATGGGTGGAAATCCGTCACTAAACATAGATATTAATGATGAATTAGTGACAAACTTTGAAAATCACCATTTTTAAATTTTTATTTATAATTTTAGCATTGTTGTAAAAATCGGATCGGACTAGCCAATTCGGCCGGTCGGACCAGAAACTAGTGCTTTGTTCGATCCGGTCATGCTATATAATAGGCACTGTTCAGAACCGGTCAAGAACGGTAAAACCGGCCTTGAACCGATAGAACCAGTCCTTAACCGGTCTTGAACCGATTTTATGTTATTTTGTTTTCAAATTTAAAAAAAATTGGTTTTTAAAATAAAATAACATCATTTTTAATACAAATTATGTTTTTTATATATTATAATATTATATATGCATTATTATGATATATAATTATTAAAAATGATATATTTACTTAATAAATAATATAATAATATATTATTAATTTATTATTTTGAACTCAAAATATGATTATAGATGAATATTAACTTATTTAGATTTAAATATTGAGTTATAAAACTTATTAATAATTTGTTTGTACTGAATAATAGATTGATAATTCAATATTATTTAGCAATGTTAAGAAAACCGGACCAGATACTGAACCGGACAGGGTGGCGGTTCAAGGTTCAAGGCTTAATAGTCGAACCAGGGTCAGACTGGTTGTAATTAATATGTATTAAAAGATTAAAATGATGTAAATAAATAAAAGAAAAAGCAAAGATTGAAGAAAACAAGGAAAAACAAAAACCATTTGACACTTGAAAGTCTCACATTGTTCAAGTTTTAATAAAGTGGGTGTATTGAGACCTATATAAAGATAGTTTTGTTGGTCATGTTAGAAGCAATATATTGGGTATCCTTGAGATATCTTAATAGGTTTGGAAATCTTTTTTTTTAGATCCAGAGTTGTAATTTTTTTAAGTAAAAAAAAAAAGTCAAACTGTGTAACATCATACATCCAGACACCTGCAGAACTTAACCGAAAACTTCAAAATCCAACCAAACACAACTCAAACACTCCAAAACAATAGAAACGAACCTCAAAACACCAGAAACTGGGCTGGGACTGAGGTCGCCATAGTACCGCCACGGCTCCGGCCTCCCCTGTTTCTCCATCGCTTTGGCCTCCACTGGCACCACAGCCTGGATCTTGGCGCCGCGGCGTCTCCTGCTGATTTTCTATATCAGCAACTTCCATATAACGTGGTGAACTTCCGACGCGCATAACTTTATACTCCGACCTCCGATTGACTTGATTCCAACTCCTACAAGTTAATCTAGTTTTAATCTATTCATAGACACTAATTTCACCTCAATCCAACTCCGTATAGAGATTTTGGACCCTTGACACCATTTTGACCACTTATTGACCAAAACTCACTACTAATCACCTCAAATTGCCACCAAAGGCAACTGGTTGCTTAAGACCATTCATATAGGTCAAAAACCCTCAAACCAACTTGTCCAAAGAAGTTTCACCTCAAAGGAACCACTCCTTTAAGATTTAACCCCATTGAACCCCAACTTGACAAAATGACCTACAGGCCCTAAAATACACCAATCAGACCCAATTCCAACTTTCATCATACATAACACATACACACAACATACATAACCATATCTATATCCACCCATAACAATTCTTATCAATGTCATACATTCAACATAAAACATTCTATCCTACTTGGCACAAGATACATTATCCAATTTATAAATACTACATAGACTATTTCCACGTACGTAACTACTCCCACGTCTTCTCTGGACTAGTGCCAGAACCGTCACTTGAAAGGTTAGTTCATGGGAGAGGGGTGTGAGATAATGTCTCAGTAACCGGGAACAACCACACGCATATATATACATATATCTCATACAACTCATGAATGCAATGTGAAATGAATGGAATGTATGTATCCCTTGCACACAGCTAGAACCACAGATCGTCATAACAAGACATTTCATATAGGTAATTCTCTTCCAACAATCGGTGAAGATTGATTCCGGGACATCACTAAACTCACCTCCCATTAGTGCACCCGGCCAAAGGTAATACTAATCTTTAGACCGTGGCTCTCCTTCCCTTTTCCCACCACAAATTGGCAGCGATTTAGGGAAACTGCAGTCCACTGCGCGCCTTTTCTCTCCTGGCCATAGGAGGCGATTTAACCACAAGGATCCCATCCTTATCCTCCCTAACATATATATTTCATCATTATCCTCCCTAACATATATCATCATATATCATATCGTCATCACCACCCGATCCACCATATATCGCAATCTCACAATGTCATGTGGTGATACTCATGTATCATCATATATCATGTATGATGATGATATTGGCATGACATGACATGATGCATACATGACATGTCATGGCAAACCAAACCATGGTTTCTAACAATCATTTTCCCAAAAGTTATCCAAACAGATTTATGGTAAATTTCTCTACTTTTATCCAAACTTCATTTTTGTAAACTGTAGTTATTCTAAACGACCTTTTACAAAAAGACAAACCAAACGGGAACATAATCATCATAAACATCATCTAGCAATGTGCATACCACGATATATATAGAAAATCGTACACACAAACATATCAATATCGTGATATGAAAGAAATATGCATATATATACAAATATACATACTATCATACAATACAATATAAACAAACACCCAGTTACCTCAGGTTATCAATACCACACTCACACGAGTTACCTAAGCTTTCTTGAACACCAATCTCATGACTAGCCTTCTCCAAGTAGCCAAACAACTTTAACAATACCATAATACCTTGATTAACACAACATACCAATAACCAAACATCACAATTCAACCACTTTAGCCTAACACATGGTTCCAACACCCCTTTCATGCATCATTAAGTTCCTAGGAACCATTCAAACATCACGCAATTTCATACAACTCGGATTCCTCATACTCTGAACCAAGAATAACCTAGGGTTAACCTTTAAACACATATAATCCCTTCAAAACTTACACCCAAGCAACAAGAACACCACAACACACTTCATTAACCCCATTTCATCTATTTCAATCGGTGGATTTCATCCCAAACTGGAAATTCCAACATATAACAGAAAAACCCTAAATTTCAACCAAAGAAAATTGAGAGGGAGGAGTAGAAATCACTTACCAACTTGAATCCAAGATCTTGAGGTATGAAAATCACTCTCAAATGCTGAAAATCTTGAACCCTAGCAAAGTTCCCTCGATTCTCCTCCGTTTCTTTCTTTCCTATCGTCTGAAATGATCTGGATTTAAACAAAAATACCGAATCTCGCCACAACTCCACCAGTTTTCAGCTGGAAAGAGCCATTGGACACGCTCTTGCCACAGTGTGGAGCTCTTTCAGACTCCACTTGAGCCTTCATTCGTCTTGTTTTCTCCGATCCTGAACACAATGCCAAGAAAGATATCATGAGAGGTATTACAAATTGGTTCTGACCGGTTCTTACCGGTCGTTGAATTGTTCTCTGAGAGATCAGTTTTAAGTGAGTTCTGGATCGAACCAGGGACTAGTTTTTAGTACAGTGTTATTTAGTTTGAGACTTTAATTAAATTATAAAATTTGTTTAAACTTATATTATTTGTTTTAAATCTATTATTTTAATTACTACTAGTTCAACCTCAGTTGAACCATTAAATCTTGAACCAGTGCCTTGTCTAGTTCAATGTCGGTCTGATTCTGATAACATTGAATTTTAGTGACAAATGGGATTTTGTCACTAATTTTCATCACTAATACTTAAAATTAGTAATGAATTAGTGATAAAAGAAAAGTCTATCACTAAATTTATTAATTAGTGACAAATTAGGGATAGATATATTTTAATATCAAAATAAATTAAAATGCATAAACAACTTTTTAAAAAATAATATACATTTATAATTTTTTTATTTCCTTTTAAAAAAAATAATAATATAAATAAAATTTTCACTTTTCCAATTGAATATTATCTATATGTTAAAATTTGAGTATAAAAAGTACAAGATACTTGTAGTTTAATGGCAAAATTTAGGTGTTGAAAACTTTGATGATTGATGGTCATATGGAGAGTAACCACATTGTGGGTTCAACCTAGAGATGGCGTTTTCATTTGGCATTTGATAGATCTCTCACATTTACGTAATTTGGAGGCTCTACTTCTTCATTTTAATTTCTTGGAGGGAAGTCTTTCTAAATCTATAATGTCTTTTACTTCTCTAACCGCGTTGTCTTTTCGTGACAATTACCTGACTGGCTCCCTACCACCTGAAGGTAATTTGTTTGTGTGTGTAATATAAATTTATAAACATATTTGGCTTTACATTTCTGGTTGACCTAGATATTAGATCTAAATTCTCCCGTTAAGCCCTAATATATTACCAAACCGCTTCATCCCCAGGCACAAACTACTGTAGAATATTGGTTAATATCGAAGTTTGATCTATTACTTGATTTTTTTTTTCTTGGCAAACCATCACTTATAAAAGAAGTCTTATGTTGCAGGAGGTTTATGCAATCTGAGGAATCTTGAAGAATTGATTCTTGGCCGGAACGAATTTGAAGGGCATCTTCCCGCATGCCTCAGCAATTTGACATCTCTTCGTTCACTTATTGTTTGTGAGAATGGTTTTGAAGGAACCTTACCTTCCTCACTCTTTTATAATTTGACATCTCTCCGTTTACTCGATGTTCATGAGAATGATTTTGAAGGAACCTTGCCTTCTTCACTCTTCTACGCTCTCAGGTCGCTAGAATACATTGCTCTTGCTGAGAATTATTTCAGCGGCTCATTCTCACTGTCTTTGCTTGCCAACATGTCCAACCTTCAAGTCTTCGGAATTTCATGCTCTAAGACCAATCTCAAGCTTGAAATTGAGAATCCTCCATTTCTCCCTTCCTTCCAATTGAAGGTTTTACGTGTCTTCAACTGCACTCTGAATGGAGCAGGCAATAACAGATTACCCACATTTCTTTTTCATCAATATGACTTGAGATTTCTACAACTTTCCTATTTGAACATCTCAGGAAGTTTCCCAAACTGGCTTTTGACAAATAATACCAAATTAGTTTATTTTGATCTTAGTCACAACTCTTTGACCGGTCCCCTTGAGCTCAATTTCGCATCAAAATTTCTTCACATGCGATATTTTGAAGTCTCCTCTAACCCCATTAAAGGTGAAAGCCCTTCTTATATGGGCTCTATGTTTCCGAACTTGATTGCTCTGAACATGTCTTCCAATTCATTGCAAGGTGGTTTTCCGGCTTCACTAGGTGACTTGAGACAGTTGAACTACCTAGACTTGTCAAATAACAATTTATCTGGGTACTTGCCCCAACAATTTGGTAAAGGGAGCAATGACTTGAGGTTTCTAAAGTTGTCAAACAACAACTTGAGGGGCCCATGTATGCCTGTGGGATCAAATTTCACACATCTGTTGTCTATGGATCTCGGAAATAATAACTTTGAAGGAAAGTACCAGATGGTATCATTAACAGTCTAGAATTAAGAATGTTGGATTTAAGTGCCAACCAACTATTTAGTGAAATGCCTGATTGGATTGGAAATTTTCAGCACTTGACCTATCTCATTTTATCTCAGAATTCTTTGGTTGGTCCAGTGCCAGAAAGCTTTTGCAATTTAACTGAGCTTAAATATCTAGACTTTTCTCAAAATAGATTCAATGGCACTTTGCCAAGTTGCCTGAAGATGCCATTGTTGAGGTACTTACATTTGCATGGCAATGATTTTACGGGACCTATACCTTCTATTTTGGCTAAATCCCCCTTGTTGTTAACTTTGGATTTGACGAAGAATAGATTTATAGGTAAAATTCCGAGGTGGTTCAAGTCATTTTTGAATTTGAGGGTCCTTCTCTTGAAAGAAAACAAACTTGAAGGTTCTATTCCTATTGATTTATGTAAGCTCAAGAGTATAAGTATATTGGATATTTCTCAGAACAAGATTTCTGGAGGGATACCATATTGCTTGAATAACATCACATTTGGAAGGAGAGATGCCTTGGATAGAACAAAAATTGGAAAATTTTTTGTCCCTTAGACTACAAAAGCCCCGCTTACTACATTTTAGTATGCGAGTGGTGAAGTTATTGAAACTGAGTATGAACTAGATTTTGTATGGTATGGGGATCAAGAAGTAAATTTCGTGTCAAAAAGTAGGTATGAATCCTTTGAAGAAAATATTTTAGACTTTATGTCCGGTTTGGATCTCTCAAATAATCATCTAACAGGTGAAATTCCTTCACAAATTGGATACTTAAGCACTATTCATACATTAAATTTGTCAAACAATTGTTTGACAGGGTGTCACACCCGAAAATGCGACGCGGATGGCGCGGGAAGTAGAAAGAAAAAAGAAAAAGGGTGAAACCGGCCCGCACGACGGAGGCCGGTTTCGGAGGGAGTCGCCACCAAAATTTTAAGGGAAATTTTGGAAAACCGAAATAAAAAAAAAACAAAAAGGGATAAGGATGGTCTGCGAATCAGAGTTGGGTTCGGGAGTACGATTGTGAGTGGGGAAGGTATTAGGCACCCCCCACAACACCCGTTCCTAAGAACGGTTACCTTAGGTTGATCATGCAATTTTTATGGCTTTTTACAAATTATTTTGATTGCCCTTTTACCATTCACATGCGAGAATAAATATAAGAAAAATATAAAAATAAAAATAAAGAATAAAATGAAAATATGGGAAGTTGGGAAAAATAAATTAAGAGAAAAATATTATTTATTTACAAAGGTGGACTTGACCCAGAATGAGAGTCTGGGGCCTACGTACCCTGTGATAGGGATCAAAGTCGACGTAGTTCGGACTAAAAATGCGTGTCACTAGGTTGGTATTTTTTATTTCATATATTCTTTGAAAAGAGAGGTTTATAGAAAATAATTTGTCTTTCCACAAAGAAAATAATTTTTAAAATTGGTTGATATGTTTTAATTTGTAAAAGACAAATTAATTTCCATTATTTTCTCTTTTCATTTTTATTATATATTTTTTTGTTTAACCAATTTCTAAAAGAGAAAATATGTTTTTACTCAATTTAGAAAATATGATTAAAACTATATGCAATTTTGAATATTTTATTTTGATTTGAAAAAGAAATATTTGAGAATAATTTTATTTTCACAAAATAAAACCAATTGGCTCATGTGGTGACTTTATCGCTCACAATATACCAATTGATACCTAAGTGTCCGCGGTAGTGTTACTCGAGACAAAAGGCATAAAAAAATCGAAAGAAGACAATTTGTTAATTTCAATTTTTTTTTTGTACAAATTATTTTTTTCTTTTATTATAAAAATCATTTTAACACCTATTAATTTATATAAAAAAACGAAATTAAAAAAAGTGTGATCATTACGTGTTGAAAAATAATGACCAGCATATGCGGTGACTTTATCACTCACAAATTACTGATTTGCGTTTACATGCTCACGGTGTTACCACTCGGAGTAGAAAATACCAGAAAAAAAATTTTAAATGAAAATCAAGCAGCATATATGGTGACTTAATCACTCATAATTTGCCATTTTACGCTTATTTGCTCACGGTGATGCCACTCGTGTCGGAAGGCAAAAAAAGACTTAAAAGATAAAATTGAAAAAAGAAGAAATCATTTTATATATAAAAATAAATATGATTATGCTTATTTTATAAAAAGAAAAGTGATAAAAGCAATTTAAGAATATGACTTTATATATATATATATATATATTCATATATTATTTATTTTTATTTGTTTATTTCTTTTATTTTATTTTATTTATCTTTTCTTTTTTTTTTCAGAAAAAAGAGTTAATTAGGATCTGTGGTGACTTTATCACTCACAGCTCGCTAATTAACACCTAAATGCTCACGGTGTTACCACTCGGAACATAAAGGCCAAAATAAAAATTTGAAATAGACGGCTCTTATTGAATCATTTATTCATTTCATTTTTTTTTATAATAAACTAAAAAAAAACATTGATACTCATAAATATTAAATAAAATAAAAAGATTTAGCCAATGTTTATACCATGGCAACTCCTCACTCATGGTATGATTGACTGACGCTCTATATGCACACGGAGAATTGGTCCCTCGTGGCAAACTTTAAAGGCGAAAAAAAAGAAACATTCATGATCAAACAAAAACCAAAATCAGAAATAAAAACATCAAAACATAAAAACCAAACACAATTTATCAGGGTGTGTGCCAGCGCAAATTCAAACAATTTGCACCCAACCATAGGATGAAAAGATGCAAACTCTAGTCTCTTCATTTTCTTTTCCTTTGCCTCAAAGTTGATAGCTTCCATTTCCTCTGCTCGACTTGATGACAATGGCCTTGATTTCGCCCGAACTTGATTCATACTCCCATGGTGCTCAGAAGAAAATACAAAGGCATTAGTATTTGTCTTAAAAATAATTTTTGTGGCCCTGAACAACAACAAATTTCTCAAGCACATAAAGGGTCAAATAAGCATACCATTGTGACTTTAAATTAGTACCAATACACTTGCCACAGTAGTAATAGGTTTCCCATCAATATTCATGGATTATATCAAAGTTCAAAGAACATCCCTTTGAATACATATAGTTCACACTAACAAAGCCAACCACAACCTAAATGCTTCATACCAGTAAGTTGAGAATGAAACATTCACTGAAAGGGTTCAATCTTGATCATGATGGGATATAAGATAGAAAATCTGCTTTAGTCCTTTATAACATGAGAATGTCTTGAATATTAAACAGCACCTTCAATTAAATGTTATACACCTTCTGAAATTCCAGCAAGAATGATACAGGCTTGAAAGGCAAACTAAATACTTGGTAAATATCATCTCTTAATCCAATAAACTCTCACAAGCATTTCAGCATACACTTGAAAGGCGCACTTTAAAAAGATTATAAAAAGAAAAACAAACCATGTTCCCTCTAAAGAGTTGATTATGTACCAAACAAGACTTGTTTAATATCAGAATTAAAGCCCCAAGCAAGGCCAGGCAGCCAAAGGTTTGTCATAAACACTATATGGACAGCAGAATAAAGCCTCATGAATCACTTGAACTCCTCTACGCAATAACAAGACACAACCCAATATTCATGTCAATGAGAAATAACAAACCATGCTCCCTTTTGGCATTTCTTCAAACACTTGACTAACATGCTTAAAAATGAGCATTGAACATTGTATGTCTCCTATTCAGAATGCTAGTACTAATCAGAAAGCAAACCCAACACAATCACAATGTTCCTAAGGTCAGCAAGCTTTCCCATTAATCAAAATTCTCGCTTAAAACATCCAACTTTCAACCGCTTGCTATCATTTTAGAACATCCAATCCAAAGCAAGAAAGAAACAAATGAGTGTAAAAGAATGTTACCTTAGTCTCAGTGTTTCAAGCTTTTCCTCTGAGCTCCACCGAGGCTCCCTCGGTTTCCTGCTTCCTTTCGTCTCTCAGCTCTCTCGGTTGTCTCTGTGCTCAGCCGTGGCTCTCTCGGCCTTCTCTACCTTTACCCGAGCTCCTTCCTTCTCTCTTTTCCTCCGTCGGAGCTCCCCCTCTCCTCTGCCTCTCGGACAGCCCTTGCTCCCTCTGGTCCTCCCTCGGTCTCAACTCACGGTCGCCTTCCTCCTTCTCTGTTTTTTCTTTTTCTTAAAACTTCAGCCGCGGCTCTCTCCTCTGTAATTTCCCTCAGCCGTGGCCCTCTCCTCTGCGGCTTCTCAGTCTCCTCCTCCAGATCTCCCTCTCCTTTCTCTGCTCCCACAGCTCTCCTCTTTTTTCTCTAAGGCTCCCCTGTTCAAACTCCCTCTCTGCTCTTCCCTCCGAGCTCCACCGCGGCCAGCTTCTCTTGTTATATTTCCTACTTCTTTTTCTCACGCCGTCCCTCTCCCCGGTTCAGACTCCCTCCTTTTCTCTCGGCCACGCTTCCTTTCCTTCTTTCCTTTTCCGCTTTCTCTTTTTCTCTTCGCCCCCACTCACTCTCCCTATCTGCTTTGTTTTCTCCCTTTCCGGCTGCCCTTCCCCCAGCTCCTTCTCAGCTCTCTGTCTCCTCTCTCCGGTTCAGTCTACCCTGTTCGTGGCCTCCACCGCTCCGAGCTCCCTCTGTGCTCACCGAGCTCCCAGCTCCTTTTTCTTTCGGTCGTGCTCCCTCCTCTTTCCTCGGCCACGCTCCGGCGGCTCTCCTCACCGTGGCCTTCCCGCGGCCAGCTCGGAGCTCCCTCACCCGAGCTCCCCTGTTCTCTCCACGGCCCCCTCTCTGTTTCTCTCTCTCTCTGCTCCTCCCCACGCGGCCCTCTCTCTCTTTTCCTTTCCTTCTCCAGCTCCCACTCTCGCGGCTCACTGCTCCCCTTTTTCTCAGACACTCCTGCCTCTCTCTCGTGGTCCAGCCTCCTCTTTTTTCTCCAACTCTCCTCCTTCTTTTTTTCTCGGCCGAGTTCCCTCCGTGTCTTCTCTCTTTGCCCCCCTCTCCCCCTTCTCGGCTGCCCTAGCACCTCTCTTTTTTTTCTCCTTGTGTCTCACGCCTGAGCCCTCTATTAGGGCTCAGGGTGAGATCGGACCTGAGCCCATTTGGGGCTCAGGTCCACTTGGGCTGAAATGAAACCATTTCAGCCCAAGTTAAAACCATTCACTCTTTTTTTTTTTTAAATTAATCTTATTTTTTTGTTTTATTTATTTTTTGTTTTTTTTTATCTTTTATTTTTGTTGGCATTTTCTGTTATATTTTTTTATATTATTTTTATTATTATTATTATATTTATATATATTTTTAAAATTATCCGGACAAAATACGGTGTTCACACAGGGCCCATTCCCGAAACGTTCTTCAACCTTGAGCACATAGAAAGCTTAGATCTTTCACACAACAAATTGGCTGGTCACATTCCTGCTCAATTAACACAATTGTACTCCTTGTCTGTCTGTCTTCTCTGTGGCCTACAATAATTTATCTGGGATGACACCTGATAGGAAAAACCAATTTGCAACGTTCGAAGCAAGTTGTTATGAGGGAAATCCTTTTCTTTGTGGGCCACCATTGCTACAGAATTGCTCATCCATTAGTAGATCAGCTGGGAGAAACAAACTCTCTTCTCATTTGGAAGACCACTTCCGAGACACCTTCATATGGAGTTTTGCAGGAACATTTGGTGTCGCCTTTGTAGGTGTCATTGTCTTTCTTTATTTCAACTCCTATTTCTCCAATTACTAATGATTCAATGGAGAATTAATAAGTTATTTGTATAGGTAATAAGTATATGAAAGAAAAACTTTTAGTTCATGATATTATAATCATGTGACTGATGGTAAACTCTAAAATTATAATAATGAATAATAGCCAGTTGAGGTCTTCTCATGATGAAACTAGAAGTTATACTGAAATATTCAGTCTTTTTCTTTTTTGGGTATCTATTACTTAATCCTATTCTACGTTGCAAAACAATTTCTTGGATATGTAATGTAGCTATTGACTATACGGTGGAAATGAATTGTCCGACTAACATTTTTTTTTAAAAAAAATATTTTGAAAGGAACATCCACACCCTTACTTATATAAGTCTATATATGTCAAGTGCATGCATGATGGGGAGTGCTCAGAGAATACTTCATGAATTGGATTAGCCATTAAAAAAAATGTATACATAAGCAGTTTTATTTTCGATTATTTTTAATTGTCAAGTTTTTTATTTTAAGGAATTTCTTATTTTTAAATATATACTATTATTATTATTATTATTTAATTTTAAATATTTTCTTATTTTAACCATTCTTCTATTTTCATTTTTTTGTTATAGAAAAGAGTTTTTTTATGGTAGAATTCGCATAAAAAAACTCTTTTAATATACTTATGAGAAAGCAATACTGAATGATAGAATTTTCAAATTCTATCCTGAAAATATTTCTTTTTGTTATCTTTTTTATGTTATATTGTTAAGGCATTGGCAGTTTTTTCACTCCGACTTTCTTCATTTCCTTCACAAAAAAGTTTTACGGATTGTTTTGTAACACTTTTGCTAATTAATTAATTTATTCTTTTTCCCACCAATGGCCTATTGGCCTTTCAGCACCTTAACTCCCTGGATGGATGGAGGGAAGCCGTGAAACCAAGTCTTACCAATAACAATATGATATATTTGGTTGTGTGAGGGGATATATATATATATATATAATATAGTTGTCCAAAATAAAATAAAATATTCTTTTTCCCATGACTAATAAAAAATAATTTATTCTTTTTATTAATCTCTATTAGATTTCTTTACATTAAACGTGTTGAAATTTTGCTGGATAAGGATACTATTATGATTAAGCCCAATGAATCAAGCCCACCCAGGATACATAGCATTGAGGAGCAACAGAAGACACAAACAGAATTGGGCCATCAACATGCGATCACAAGAATCCATAAGCCCACTTGGAAGTTAAGGGAAATGTAGGGCACTGTAGGGTATATGATCTTAGCCATCCACAAGTGGTAGGGTCAGAGTCAGAGAAATATGTGGAACATCTTCCCCTGTGTGGTCTTTTCTTTCTTCCTTTAGCTTCTTGCCATTTCTATTTGAAGCTAGTTTTTAGTATTAAGAATTGACGTGTAACAGAGCTTAGCTCTGATTATATCAATTAAGGGTATGTTTGGCTTCACTACATAAATCAAGATTTAGGGTTAAAACCAAGTTTGATAAAGTTTAAGGTATGTTTGGCTGAATTTTACTTTTCCGTTGAAGAATCATTTCTGATGGCAAACCTCGTTTCCAAAGAAGCAAATGGATCCTTGCTTTTCCGTTGTGCTTCTTCACTTTTATCTGTATTTATTTTAAAATCAGATAAAAATAGACTAATAAAAATGATAAAAAATAAAAAAATTAGGGAAATAAAATTTTCATAAAATTTTTTCTATCTATTAACCAAAATATCCTTTCAAAATTTTAATTTCCATAGATCATGACTTGAAAAAAAAATATTATATTAGATATACTTTGTTCCCAATTAAATAATTGCAAATTAATTTTTAGTTCAAGAAAATTAAATTAATCATGAGATAGAGTTTAAACTCAATTTAGAGGAAAATTATGAATTTTTTCCAAATTAATTTTTAAATAAATCATCCAAATATAAACATGTTAGTCCAAAACTAATTTTTATCATAACCATATTACAAAACCAATTCTATTAAAACTCATATTTTATTAACTGAACACCAAACGGGCCCTAAGTCATCTAGAGAACTATAATCAAGTCTTGTTACTGTAATTTTTGGAGTTAGTCTGATATCATTACAGATATACATGATATCATACAAAAATGCAGATTTAAATTCTTGTTATTGATGTGAGGACCAAAATACAAGGTCTATCTTGAGTTTATTAAGTGAATTTCGCACTCAATTTATCTAAACTTTTCTAATTATTATAAGAGAGAGAAAAAGGCATGCTGAACTTTTAATTTATATTTATGTAAAAAACTAAAATATGATTATTCAAATTTTAAACGAGTCAATTAATAGCAGAAACTTCAATTATTATTGCCGATGCGGCCATTTCATGATCTATGGTTGTGGACAGTAACACCTAACAAGCAAATTAACAAGCATAAGAATTACTTAAATGATGTAGTTTAAGATCTTTTAATTTTTTTTAAATATAATAACTTAAGATACCTTAGAATGTGGGATTTTAAATGTTGATTTTTTTAATGTTTTAAATTAAATTACTAAGCACAATATATATTTAATTAATTAAAAATCTAATATAGTGCAGACAGAGACATATTTGATCTTATATATTAAAAAGTGTAATAAACCGTCTAGTCAAATATTTATTATGAATAGATTATTAAAAAAGCATACTTAACAAATATATTGTTTTTAATGTATAACCATTATATTGATATTATATTTAAAACTAATATGAACTCTTTTTTTAATAACTTCAACGCAAGCTAAACCACTAGCTTAATAATATATTGACAGGGGAAATATAACTTTGATATTTCATGTGTTAAATTCTGGGAAAAAATTATTATATTAATGATATTATTTTTTTTATAAAATTTTCTTTGAAATAACATTAAGAATAGGAAAAATGTTACCAAAAAATCTATATGAGCCAATATTTAGTATGAATGGCTATAAAAATTATTATTTGGGAGGAGACCATTATATTCTAGATAGGTTAGTCCTCAACAATCGTATATTTTGGGGAAGGAATCTTCATCTCTTTCTAACTAGATTATACTCCCTCACAATGCGCGGGGATATTGTTTATTTTATTTATAAATTATTAAGTAACAAAATTTGAAGACAGTATCTAAGTTGAAATAAAAAATTAAATTTAAAGTAACAAAATGAATTTAAGGTTGTGATAGAATAATTCTACCTTATAAACGTGTATTTAGAATAGCATTTCATGACTTCATGAAAAAAAAAAAAAGAAAGAAAAAATTGGGAAAGCAAAGTTAAGTACATTAGTTAGATAGTAAAATTAAATGCTTAGGCAAATAAATCTCAAAAGATAAATGCCAAGACATTGGGAAATCTTCTGTCATTATCCAATCTTTGAGTATCCTCTTAATGGGCCAAAAAAAAAAAGCCTACTATCTTTTCGATTCTTGTCCCACTTGTAAACTTGTGCATCTACATTTTGGTCTTGCACACTATTCATAATATCAAGTGAAAATGAGTCATTCTCCATATCAGGCCTTATGTAGTTACTCTATCTTAGCTTATAGCTCTTTCCACTCCAATTTGGAATTGAATATCTATATTTTAACATGACTGAGACCAAATAAGACAGTAAAGTAAATTGTACAATTTGATGTAGTAAATGAGGCAACTAAAAGAATGCTTTCATACCTTATTTCTATTAGATGTTAATTGCATGATTTGATGTAGTAAATAAGAATGCTATATTACTTTGCAAAAGTAGGGGAAAAATTGAAGTATAAACTTTAACACAACACATGAAATTTTAACATTATATGGCCTTCAAAATTATCAAATGACTAATACCATCCCATCTAAGCAAAATTTTGACACAAAAAAGTTCAGCCAAATGGATCATCAAACCCAAATTCAAAATTCATAACTACTAATCATAATATATGAAGGTTATTTCATTTCTCATTAGTTCATACAGATATAGATAGGTCCCAATTACTTATTTTTTAACAAAAAAAACTTCTAAATATACAATATCAATGCAAAATTAATATAACCTCCCTCTATCCATTGGTAACCTCCACTTAACCAAAACTAATTACTAAAATTGGAGTGAAAGCTACTACAACCATTAGGATAGACATTATCTTGAAGTTTTTTTCCCATTCAGAAATAACATTTGATAGGGAAGAGAACATCATCTTATAATTTATGCATTCAATTTTCCCTTAAGTCCCTCCATTTGCCATTGGAGAATATAAACTATAATGAAACATGGAAGGCATGAATAATAGCAATAGCAAAGCATTAAAATTTTAACCCTCTACACAGCTCAGACTAGTTGTACTTCTCAATCTAGTAGGAAACTACCTACCCGATTAGTAACTTACAAGTAAATTTAATTGACAAGCCAAAGACTAACAACCAAAGGGTTGATTACAAGGGATATAGTGCATTCACTTTGTCCTTGATTGAAATCTTCATATTGTTGGGACATATACATGATTCAAATATATTAAAACAAACTACATTGCTACATTTCAGACATAATTCTAGATATAGCATGCTAGCAAGAAAGATCTAATAGTTGCTAAGTCATGTATGGTCTAACATGTGACTACTGATTTGTGTATAATGTCCATTGAGTCACACTTCTAGGAAGATATTTGTGAATAATTCAAAAGATATTTCATCTTAGACTAAATGATAGGTGCCAAAAATATTATTAGTCCTTTTGTCTTCAAATCAACTAAAAGATAAATAAGGACCTTTACCTTTTCATCAACCAAAGCAATTCAAAGATTGTCATGAAGCAAAATAACAATATATGCCCAAGAGAAGCAAAACCAAAGCCAAATCCTTGTTATCAAGGGATTTGGAATTTTTCTTCAGCATTGACCAATCCTCTTAACAAAATTCTTGAGTAGCTGTCATCAACTCTACCTAAAACACAAATGCAATACCCAGATGTAATGTTGTGGCTTGTTAAATTGGCTAGAACCTTATTTGAGGTTGGAATTGATAATAAAATGTGAACTATCACACTCAAACTACAATACTACCAAAGAAAGAATTAATAGAATGTTAAGATAGGAAAACATTTCTTATTTGTGTAGAGGTCAGAAAACCGTACAATAACAATGCACACATTCACCAACATTATCTAAACCCCACCAAGAGAAAATGGTTCTCATGAAGCAGTAAATAAATTAAGCAATGCTAAGTCATCTTCATTTACACAAACCATTTTTGTCAGATGCATGAAAATGACGAAGTAAAAAAAAATCAAAAAACATACCCTGCAAGCTGTCATAGTTCTCAACTTCTTTCCATACATCTAATTGAGAATGACATCAATTAGTTTTTCGCCTTTAGCCCAGTTGTTTCCAGCACCAGACTATCTAAAAACAAAGTTATCTAGCTTGAAAATCTGACCATATGGTCCAAATGGGGTGTTGTCCTCTACATAGATAAGTGACTTACTGACATTTCTTCCCTAATATATCACGTCCCATTGAAACTACTTTACCTAACTCCTCTATTGGGTTCAGTCCTCCATTACCCAGACCAAACGAGATTCAGTCTATAAAATCAAGGGAAATAATAACAAAACTTTTACATAACTAAAGGATGTTCAAAGAAAATTAAAATTCTTTACCTTTTAGATTGTTTAGGTTAAGATATTCTCCAACTTCTCTTTCCACTGCCATCTCCAATACTTTCCACCAAGCACCAAGGCTTTGCCCTTGTTTCATTCTCCCCATCCGACACTTCTTACAAAAGAATGATGATGTGACTACAGGGGAAGAGGAAAATTTTCATTTATGAGTTGTGTGTGTGAGAGTATATGGGCTTGTTTTCGCAAATGTTTTAAAAATAGTTTTTCTGTTTTCGAAAATAGAAAAATAAAAAAAATTGTTTAGTAGATTTTTTTTTATAAATTGTTCTGGAAAATAAAAAAATAAAAGAATAGAAAACTCAGAATATCTTTAAAGTGTTTTGTAGTTTTTGTTCTGGAAAATACAGAAAAAGGTGAAAAACACATATCCCATTAATATTAAAATTATAAATTTTAAATAACTTATCTATCATTCATTAGTTATGATTTTAAAAATAATTATTTAAACAATTTTTTTTATTTTCTTGTTTTCAAAATTTATTCTTAAAAATAGTTTTATAAAACTATTTTGAAAATAATAAAATAGAAAACATTGTCAAACATGCCCTAATTTTTTTATAAATGGGTCTATTTTGCAATTTTGAATTTTAAAATTCAAATCTCCCACCTAAAACAGAAACAAAAAAAGTGGGGTTTCAAAAATTTTGATTCTATCCTAATACTTCTTCAATTGATTTAAATTAGAAATTGAGATTGATATATATATATATATATTCAAAGATTTTATTAGATTAGAAATTGAGATTTAAGTGTATATTCAAAGATTTTAGATTTGTAACAAAAGATGTTTAAAAAAATTATATTAATTATTAATTAATAAGTGAGAAATGAAAAAAATAAGAATTCAAAAAATATGGATAAATTGATAAAAAATATTTAAATTAAAATAAAAAGTAACATAAACTTTGAAATTTGAACAAAAAGGATAATTAATAAATAACACATGAGAAATGAGGAAAAAAGTAAGAGTTGCGTCTTTTGTGGGAAAGAGACCCACATGGGAGGCAGCAAAAGTGGGGCCCACGTCTGACAGAAGAAGGGAAATATCGGATAACATGGGCCTTCATCGTCCTTCCAAAAGTGGTCAGATGACATATATAAAAACCATGAGAGAAACTTGAAAAAAAAAAAAGTTGGAGTGGCTTAAGTTGTTTTTAATTAATTAATAGACACATGGCAGGATCGAACACACTACAGTGACAGGCGGCATGATATCCGACTCCGAACCCTACTGCGATTTTCTCATTATGCCCATCTACTGCGCTCACAAAACAAAATTTTATAAAAAGTTTAAAAATAATAATGAGACTCCACTTGTTGTGAACTTTATTACATGGGAAATGTAAAGGTGCATTAAACAAAGTGCAGGAGAGGATCCGAGTCCCAACGTGTAGGAGAGGTTCCGAGTCCATGATATCAGCGAATGAACAGTAAATTTTGATGTGAGTACAAGTCTCTTGGAAGAATATTCCGTGGATTGGGTTGACCCATATACAGTAACTCAAGACAGACTAAATAATCAATCTAATTATCTAAATGACTACGAGCCGAGTCCATATCAGTCATGAAGTGGAGCACATGAAATTGGAATTATATTTTGTGGATAGGCTGACCCATAATGACCCAAGATAGACTACATATATAATACTCCATTCGATCTTATATATAGGATCTTTTACCTTGATCCTAAATATAATATTCTTTATAATATACAAGATGGTATTTATTATATATTTTTAAAAAAATATTACTATTTAATGTATTGAAAAAAAAGAGAAATAGATTAAATAAGGATAATTTTGAAAAAATATTGAGATTTTCAGAGAAATTAAGGTAGTTAATTAGTTTTAACTCCCCTTCTTAATTCGCGTGATTCGGTTAAAATTGCCTTATATTAAAGATAAGAGGAAGTATTGTTTAAGAATTCTTTTTTATTTTTTCAAATAAAAATTTCTAAACGACTATGTCTATCTACAGATACAGATACTTGATTAGTTGGAAAAGTTGAACTGAACTGATCAGTGATGACCCAAACTCGCTTTGCCTATCGTTCAAATGGAATATTCTCAAAATGGAAGATTATTTTTATTTGAAAATAAAAATATTAAAATATTAATGATAAAATAAAAAAATTCTATACTGGCCAATTTTGTTATTGATATATTTCATATCTAGAGATGAACACTCCATGTTCATCTTTAAGATCAGGAGAAATCCATTCTCCTGTTTTTTCTTCATTCTTTTTTTTTATGCATGAATTGCTTAAATTATATAATTTAACATCCTTTTAATTATTATTTTTAATATAATAATTTAAAATGCTTTAATTTCTATATTTTTAATTAAATTACAAAGCACAATTTATAATTAATTAAAAATCTGATGTATTGCAAATAGAGACATATATTTCATGTTAAATAATAGAATTAGGAATAAACCGTGTAATCACATATTATTATTAATAAATTATTAAAAATTTATGCTTAACAAATATATTGTTTTTAATGTATGATAATTATATTAATATTATATCTAAAACTAATATGAACTTTGTTAACTTTAATTTACGCTAAACCAATTAGATTTATAAAATGTTGATGGGGACAAATGTAACTTTTATTTCATGTTAAAATTTATATTAATTATATGAATTCTTTTCATCAATTTTACTAGTTAATATAATTTTTAAGGTTATTATTAACTTAAAGTTTTCTATTATGTACCAAATGACAAAAAAAAAATTGAAGATTTTAAAATAATAGACATGAAAAGTTTAATTTTTTACTATATATTTATCTCTTTATTTCTCTCCATCTTATTTTGAAGGGCGAATATTTGTAATATTAGATTAGTATAAAGTTATTTAACCTCACCAACATAAAAATATGCCTCCCTTCTTTACACTTTTGGAGGGAAGGGGACTCCTTAAAAGTTAGTTAATATAAACATGGCCCTCCCCAAAATTGGCTAAAAATAGGGAAAATTTTACCCAAAACAAAAAACGCAAGAGCCAATATTTACTATTAACGATTGTAAAAATTATAATATTTTGTAGGATTAGAGTAAAATCAATTGACCATCATATTTTCATACAAAACAAATAAGCCTAACCCTACAAACTATCATTATAGCCACAAGAAGCCATCGAACAAGCTTGCTGTTGGTTTAGATTATTAATTACGATTTTAAAGTAAATAAATATTGGCCTGGTCTTTAATTTTCCGTTAAGAATAAGTGATCATATTTCGTTTGTGGAGCAGGGCTATTTGGCGAAATTAGGCTGGAAAACTTGCAAGCTTTGTATTTAACTGATCAATCAGCTCACAGGAATCCCATCTTTTGGTGCTCATTTTCTGTCTTCCGAGTCCTTTGAAATTGCATGTTTTAGTTTTGTCAATTCCTTTTTGTTTTATTTGGATTCATAACATATATATATCGTCAATTAATTACTGGCTGCAGGTGCAAATTTAAAATGTTTTTCTATTTTTAGCCATGATAAATTAAGGCTATGATCGAGGACATTTGTACATAAATGATCCATTCAATTACTCCTTCTATCTTTTCTGGCCAAAAAAAAAATACTCCTTCTATCTTATAATCTACTGCTGTTTTAGATTTTTTATTTTATTTCAAAGTTATTATTGTTTTACAAATTCAATGCATGATTAATTTTTTTCTGACTATACCCTCATTTATTAATTCCATTTTTCCTTCTTTTTCTACCACTTACTCTTCTTCAATTTACTCAATTTGAAATCAAAATTCAAGACTTTTTAATGAAAGTATTTTACTCATTGTATAATATTATTTTACAATAATTAAAACTTCTTTAATCTATGTTCAACAATCTTAAGCAATAATAAATATAGGACAGAGACAGTAGTAGTAGTTTCTTCTATATGTCATGTATATACTATATTTTTTTTTTCTAACTAGCTACTTGCTTAATTAATGTACATTTCCGTTTGACTTTTGACAGATCTTTCTCATTCACGCAATTTGGAGGTTCTGTATTTTCCTCATAATTTGTTGGAGGGCAGTCTTCCAGAATCTATCATGTCTCTTACTTCTCTTACCCACTTATCCGTTGCCGTCAATCACCTGAATGGCTCGCTACCACAGCACGGTATTTTATTTATAGCATCTTCAGTAAAAATAATTCATTAATTGATTATTCCACCCATAAGATTAGATCATATTGATAAAAAAAATTTTAATCTCTCACATGTTTTGTTCATGCATGAAATTCTTAGTTTAAAATATGGTCCAAATACAAGTCCATTGGTAATAAAAATTGACCAATAATTACGGGTTTGATTTTCATATATAGGCTAAATTGCTAAGTACTAATTATGTAGTGCATCTTGCCCTAAAGACGTCTCATATACTATTAGAAAATTTAAAATTTGTGATAGATATTTTATGCTAGATGTAAATCCATCACTAAATATAGATATTAGTCACAGATTAGTAACAAACTTTGAAAATTATCATTTTAAAATTTTTATTTATAATTTTAGTGATAGATAGGATTTCATCACTAATTTCTATTAGTAAAATTGTAAATTAGTGGTGGATTAATGACAACTGAAAGGTTATGTGTCACTAAATTTATTAGTAATAAATTAGTGACGGATATATTTTAATTTCAAAATAGGTTAAAATGCATAAACAACATTTTAAAAAATAATATACATTTATCAATTTTTATTTTCTTTTAAGAAAAATAATAATATAAATAAAAATTTCACTTTTCCAATTGAATATTATTTAGATATTAAAATTTGAGTATAAAGAGTGGAGGATACTTGTAGCTAAATGGCAAAACTTAGGTGTTGACAACTTTGAGGGTTGGAGATTATCTAGAAAGTAAGACACTGTAGCTTCAACCTAGAGATGGCGCTAAAGTAGAATTGGGGAAGACAAAGATCTGTTAATTAGTAACATATTCATTTGTCACTAATTATAATTTTTCTAGTAGTGATAATATACTTTTAATCAATTACCTATATTTTCAAAGTACATTTAATTGAAAAGAATCAGTAAAAGGAAAATAAATAATTATTTATTAAAATATAAATAAAAATATAAAAAAAAGTTCACTTTTATTCTTTTTTTCTATGCATTATCTACCTATTTATCTTTTAGAACTTCTGGCCAAAAAGAGAAAAGAACTTCTGGCCCAAAAACAGTATTTTATCACTGCTAATAAATATTTTATATCTTAGGACAATTTTAATTATTTATTTTAATGGTATTATGTTTATATCATTTTCGTATCATAATTTATATTATTTTAAATTTTAATCAAATTTATTATATTATTTTAATAAATATTTAAAATAATATTTATCATACTTATTAAATATAACTTTCGCCCTACTTAAATTTTTTCCCTGTTCCATCCCTGAACCCCAATGCACTGACAAACTGGTTTAGTCCACAGACATCAATTCCTAGAAGAAATCGGATAATCTCAAAGTTCAACGCTTTAAGCTATTACTTAACGTTTATTGTATGTATGTATGCATGCATGCATGTACGTATATATGCATGCATGTATATGTATGTGTGTACATATGTTGACTGACAGACATATTTGTGCCAGGAGGCTTGTGCATTCTAAAGAATCTTGTAGAATTGAATCTTGCCGACAACAATTTTGAGGGGGCGACTTCCTGCATGCCTTAGCAATTTGACATCTCTGCATCTGCTTGATCTTCAAGACAGTGGTTTTGAAGGAACTTTTCCTTCCTCACTCTTTCATACTTTGCGGTCCCTAGAATTAATTTCTGTTTCTGACAATTATTTTAGTGGCTCATTTTCTGCTTGCCAACCACTCCAACCCTCAAATCTTTTACTTTTCATGCTATAACACCAATCTCAAGCTTGAAACTGAGAATCCCCCATTTCTCCCTTGCTTCCAATTGAGGCACTTTGCCATCCAAAACTGCAATCTGAATGAAGCAAACAATAACAGATTGCCCACCTTTCTTCTTCATCAATACAACTTGATAGAGCTAACACTTACCGACTTGAGCATTTCAGGAACTTTTCCGTACTGGATTTTGGCAAATAACTCAAAATTGAATAATTTCAATCTCGCCCACAACTTATTCACTGCTCCCTTTGAACTCAACTGCTCCGCAAAATTGCATCAAGTGGAATCTTTTGATATTTCCTCTAACCCCATTAAAGATGAAATCCCTTCTTCCTTTGGCTCTATTTTTCCCAACTTGATTTCTCTGGACATGTCTTCAAGTTCATTGCAAGGTTCTTTTCCAGCTTCAATAGGTAAAATGAGACAATTGAATGATCTTGATTTGTCAAATAATAATTTATTTGGCTACTTCCCCCAAGAATTTGGTAAGAGTCGCAATAACTTGAGATTTCTGAAGTTATCAAACAATAGTTTGGGTGGACCATACTTGTCCATAGGATCAAATTTCACATATTTGTTGTTTGTGGATCTCAGCAATAATAACTTCATTGGAAAAGTTCCTGAGATCATTGATAATTCAAAATTAAAAATGTTGGATTTAAGTGCCAACCAATAATTTGGTGAAATACTTAGCTTCACCGGAAAATTTCAACATTTGAGTTGTCTCATTTTGGCCATGAATTCCTTGACAGGTTCAATACCAGAAAACTTTTGTGATTTAACTGAACTTACAAATCTAGACCTTCCTCATAATAAACTCAATGGCACTTTGCCAAGCTATTTGAATATGCCATTGTTGATATACTTGTACTTGCAGAGCAACCATTTCATGGGACCTATACCTTCTAGTTTAGCCAATTCCCCCTTGTTGACTTTAGACTTGATGAAGAACAATCTTTCAGGTCAAGTTCCAAGATTGTTTAGCTTGTTTTTTAATTTAAGGGTCCTCATCTTAAAAGAAAACAAACTTGAAGGTTCTATTCCTGTTGATTTATGTAAGCTCAAGAAGATAAGCATATTGGATCTGTCTCAAAATAAGCTTTCTGGAGGGATACCATATTGCTTGAATAACATCACATTTGAAAGGAAGGACGCATTGGGTGAAACCAAAATAGGAAATTTTATTGTGTCTTGGATTACAATAATTTCAATATATCATTTTGACTCTTCAACTGGTGTTAGTATCAGTGAAAACCAACAAGATGTTACATTGTATAAATATCAAGAAGTAGATTTCACATCAAAAAGCAGGCATGAATCTTACCAAGGAAATATTTTAGATTTCATGTCTGGTTTGGATCTCTCGGATAATCAGTTGATAGGTGAAATTCCTTCACACAACGGATACTTGAAAACTATTCACACATTAAATTTGTCAAACAACAATTTGACAGGCCATATCCCGGAAACGTTTTCCAACCTTAAGCAGATAGAAAGCTTAGATCTTTCACACAACAAACTGACAGGTCACATTCCTACACAACTAACAGAGTTGTACTCCTTGTCTGTCTTCTCCGTGGCTTACAATAATTTGTCTGGGAAGACGCCTAACATGGAAAATCAATTTTCAACATTTGAACCAAGCAGTTATGAAGGGAACCCTTTTCTATGCGGTCCACCTTTGCAGCAACATTGCTCATCCATTGATAAGCCAGCAGCAGGCGGAAACTAGCTTGCAACCTTATCATTCGGAAGATGATGAGTTCCGAGGTGCCTTCTTATGGAGTTTTGCAGGAGCATTTGGTGTCTTTTTTCTTGGCGCCGTCATCTCTCTTTATTTCAAGCCTTTCCTGTTAGTGGTGAGTTGGAAGATCATTAACATGTTATTTGCATGAGTAGAGAAGTAAGAAGCAAGAAGCTTTACTTGGTGAGATTATAATATGTGATCAAGTAATTGATGGTGAACTCTGGAATTACATAAACGAAAGATAGACAGGTTTGTTTTTCCCATTATCGGAGAAGAAGTTATGCTGAAATATTCAGCCTACTACTTAGTCCTACTCTATTATAAAACATTTTCTTGGACACATGACGTAACAATTGACTACCCAATGAATAGTCTAATAATGAACTAATTAGAACACATTTTGTCCCCAATATTAAAACAAATATTTTTTATCCCCTTCCCAGAATCATCTTTCTTGTACCTACAACCATGCTTCTCGTTTTTGTGTGGGGCATTGGGTTTTGACAGGAGCGGCTGCTAGTCTCCCTCTCTGCTTCTTCTGTACATACTTTTTGATTGATTAATGATATATTTCTTCATTCCAAAAGAAAACAACTATTTTAATAGTAAGGTTGACAAATACGTATTCATTAATTTGTTAACATATAGCTGTCTTTTGTTTCTAATTATTTCTTTTGGTTTCAATCGGATTTTTTTAAAAAAAAAAACAGAGGCCAGGTTGAATTGGATTTGAACCTATAGTTTTTAAGACAAAATAATTATTAGTTCCTTGTCTTGAGTTGAACTCTATTGGTAATAATCAAAGTCAATTTCGTTAGAGTCAAAGCATTAGTTTTGTAGGACATGAGCTAGAATGTTTTTTTTTCGTCCTTAATTATACATGCTTAAGTTATTATAAGTTTTTTTCTCCCAAATCTTAGAATTATATGATTGATTTTTTTCTTAAAAAATCATATTTTAATTATTTAACACTTTCTTTAAAATATATGACTTAATCTTTCAGAAATTTAAACGCCCTATTCTTTAATCTCTCTATTTTGTATCAATAAGAATTGATATATAGTGAGATATTGAAAAATAAATAAATAATTAATGTGTGTATTGTTTATTTATCCAGATTTGTGGGAGTCCAATGTGACTACTGAATATGAGTGGTTTAATAAAAAAAATCAAATAGTTGAAGCATATGTGTTCGCATAATTTAGTCTTTATGAACTAAAAAGATTTGCAATTGAAATTGACATTGTAGAAACGTATGCATGGAGTTTTGAATCTCTTGATAACCTGGAAGCAAAAATAGGACTTTGACTTATTCTGTAGAGATGATCCATTGAGAATTTATTTGTGCCTATTTATCTCTATATTAGAGAGAGAGAGAGAGAGAGAGTAATTTTAATTTTAGCTACCCACGAAGCATGATCCTATATGCTTCGTTCAATTGCTTCTCAATCTCATTCGCAATCCTCCTTCAGAATAATCATAATCTCATTCACGTCCTCTCTCTCCCTCTCTCTCTCTCTCTATATATATATATATATGTATATATCTATCTCCAGTTGCGCTGCTGGGTTGGGTTCTCGATTGTTTCTTTTATTAGATTTCTATTTGTTTTAATTTGTCTCTGATTTAATCATTCGTATATTTTTCCCATTGTATTTTTTGTAGTTTTGTAAATAATAGTCAAGGATCTTCTTGTAGCGGAAGCTGATCCTTTCTTGTAATTTTTTTTTAGTGATATATTATTCATTGTCGAATAAATATTTTACCCTCGTGATATCTTTCTCTAAGCTGGCTCTTTGAATATTCATATATGAGCAAGGAGAACTCTACCTTTGTTAAGGATCGGAGTTTCGTTTGGACTTTAAGCAACTTTAATCAATGTGTTCTCCATGTTCAAAGAAGACAGAATGATATATATCAATTCGAAGGAATATTAATTTAAAAGACCAAAAAATTCATCAAATGAGAAACTGAAAAAGAAAAAGAATTGTCTTAGTTTGTAGGTGGCCTGTAGGCTGTGCATTTGGAGGAAAGGAATTAATTAATTATGAATTGAGCTATAAGAATTGAACTTTAAGTTTGGGATCTTTGATAAGAACATTTTATGTGACATTAATAAGTTTTAAGATCACTCTCTTGGCTTTCAAAAGTTGTTTGTGGAATTATGAACCAAGTTTGGACTAATGCTTTTGCCCTCAGACTGGCAGATTGCTAGTGTTTTGAAATTATGTTTGGGATCTTAGAAACCTCATTTTGCAAAAGAGGGCTTTTAAAGAAAGGGCTATTTCTAATTTTAAAAGCCCATTTTGCAAATGGGCTTATGTTTATTATTTCAGTTGACCATAAGACTATCTTCTCTACTTTTTTAATGTCTTTCTTTCTTTCTTCAATTCTTCCCAATATTAGTTCGTATTGAACTCTAAACCAAGAGGCTGTACCATGAACAACATTCATATTACTAAATAACTTTTTAGAACTTGGGCTAGAGATGCAGAATCCCTTGCAAATTGCAAAATGTGTGTTCATGCACACACATACATAACACTTGGAGTTTGGTTATTCTATTATCATGTCATATATACCATATAAAATATAACAAATGTAGGAAACTACAGTATTCACTAGCTGTAAATAGTGTTACTCATCTCAGACTCCATACAAATACCTAGGACTCACTTAAGTTAATAAAAATACTGTTAATTCTTTATTCTGCTGCCAGCATTGTTAGTCGTTACAGCTTCCTACTCATCATGTGGTTATATATTCTGAAGCTTCGAGCCAGAACCTGTTCTGTAACTCTATATAGGGAGCTCTAGGCGTCGAAATTGTGCATGTGACATGATTATAATTGAGCATATGACAATCTGATTAAGATGTATATGGAAGGACAAGGACAAAATGTAGCTCTATCAAATTATTAATACGCAAATCAATATATTTCTTGAACAGTATGGAATAAGAGTCTCGCATTGAGATTTCATGTGGGGTTTATATGGCTTTCCAGTATTATGAATATGAGCCTCTAATAGACTGTATCACCTCATCTTTATGCAAAGATTAGTTAATTTGATGGATCTGGGTGTTGATTTAAAATTTAAATACTCATTAAACCTCATTTCCCTCTACTATTACTTCTTAGGCAGAATAGTCAGTATACATACTAGAAACAGAGGAAACATATATAGCAATATGAACATCATAATTACACTTTTTAACCCTTCACCTCACCTTACATTATAATGAGTTGAAATTTATGATCAAGACATGGTTGGTCAGACTTGAGTGTTGGGTCTTCAACGTTTGAAGTTTGAACCAACCAGAACCACTGGTACTTTATAACATAATATATAGAAGCATCCACCTTCATTTACTTGTATCACCACTTTAAGAAATGGTACTTCACCCTACCATTTGATTCTTGTGAAAGTGAGCCAAACACATATTTCACCACTCCAAACTTAGATGCAAAAGCAGGAAATATGGACTTGGTTTTATATCTGTCAAGTGATATGTGATATAGGATGCCACTGATGCCATGATGATCATAGGATGAAGCTCAAATGGGGAGGTATTCGCCCCTAAGCTTCGTACTTGGACGAAATTAAGTAGAATTGGAATCATAGGATCAAATATGGAGGTGGTGGGAAGAGGCTCATGGGGGGAATTGTAGATATATCCATCCACACTGAAGGAAACAGCACATGGAATTTGCTGCCTTCCTAGATAAAAATTGTGGGGATGATTATTCCTATATGACATTCAGGGATGAAATGGTTTATATAGAGGAATTTTAACTACTGTTTTTTTATTGGAATTAAAAAAAATGTTGGTCTTTTTTGCCAACAAAAAAAATTAATTGTTGGTCTAGATATTGCTAAGACTACTTTCATTCAAAGATCTTCACATTCCTAGACCACAATTATTTGTATATATATATCCATATAATCGAATAGTACAAAGATTGAAACAGACAATACTTTCACAGGATCGGATATGCAGATAGCAATCATGAAAAAAAATCTTACATGATTTGGTATCAAATGGTAATGAACTATGTTCAATAAGTGATACATTACAGGTTAATAACTGTAGAATAGTAATGAATTATATTATGAAAAAGCTATACATGACTTACTATCAAATAGAAATGAGTTTAATTAATAACTGAAATAATATCATGTGCAATAAGTGGTACAATACAGGTTAATAACAAATCACAGCTGAGAACAACTCTAGCTTCTCACATTCAAAAAAGGAAGCACTTAAACATGTAGAACAGCTCTGCTTTTTCAATACCAATGAAGAAATGCATGTTTATGATCTCTTAACTGATTATCAAATGCCTATTGATAATGTAACTTTGAGTATTTTCAAGCTCCTTGAACACATTAAACAATAGATATGTAACCACAGGCGAATAGAACAATCACATTGAACAACTTCATTGGTTCATTAATGCCTTCGAATATGAGAACCTCAGTCTTAAAATATTTCTTATCTTAGCATTTAAAGCAAAAAATGAAATAGAACCCAGTTGAGGAAAGGGTAAATGCTTAAGGATACCCTTTGTGTCTTAGCGATCTTAGGCGTTAACTAAACAACTCGTACAGTCTTCTCAATGGTCATCTCTTTCAATTGTCCCAAAAGAGTAAATAAATAAATTAGATACCATCTAATGTGAAGCTTTTCCTTCGGCTTTAAAATGATTGAAGAGGAGCGTTCCCACAATGTAACACATTGGAACAATGCTCGAAGTAATAATATTCATATAAATCAATTATCAATGATCAAATATAGTAATTAAAGAAGCCGTATGAAAATAGTTTATGGGTGATGGATTTTGAAATGTAGTAGCAACTTTTATTATATATCATAAAATAAGATTCCTCAAAACACTATAATGAAATATCTTGTACTGTTGTACATAATGATTAGTAAATGAATTTAAAATTTTGATGATATAAAAATATAAATATAAATTTATATAAATTTTATTGAAAGTGTTTGTGAATGAGTTATATTATTTAATAAGTAAGATTTAAATTATATTTTAAATTAATTTTTTATTGTATATTATATTATGACTATATTTTATTTTGGCAAAAAAAAAAGACTATATAATTGTGCATTTTAAAAAAATAATTTTTATTATATATGAAGAGGTTGACCATCAACAAATATTTATATTTTACACCTTCTCGTTTTTTATTATTTGTAAAATCTTCAAACAATTATTTATTAATAGAAGTAAACTCATAAAAAGGATAGGCTTTATTAACATAATAATTTATTAATAGAGGTAAATTTTTACGAGTTTACTTTACATGTTTACTTTATTAATATGAGTTTATTTAAAATCACGAGTTTGATAACCTTAGTTGGTAGTGTTAAAATATAAGGAATATTTCATTGCTTGAATTCCCTTTTCATGAAAAAGTTAAAAGTCTATTACAGAGAAGAAAGAGGGATTCAGAATAGTTCTGTGTGTTCTCCTACATCAATAATGTCTATTACAGAGAGAGTTATTTAGCTATAAAGATATAAATAGATAGCAAGGGACCAAAACTCTTAAAACGACAATACAACCCATATAAATGACACTACCATACCACAATAGACGACTATATATATCAACCATAGCTAGCTATTAATAATATATATATATATATATATATTCAAGTTTTGATAACATTTTTCAAGTAATGATGACGTCTTTTCAATATATAAGTAAGTAGTAAAACTCTTCCTCAACCACAAGGTTGCTCTTCTATCCTGCTTCCATGACCCATCAATGTCTAGCCAGCCATAAGAAACCGTCCACCAAATTTACAGATTCGTCAGAATAGTTGTCACACACACACAGATATATATATATATATATATACTGGGTTTTGAGCTTGAAACTGAGTTTTGGAGGCCCAAAAGTGGAACCAAACAGGCCCTATAAGTCCATGTCAAGCATGAAGTGGAACCCTTGGAGAATACTTCATAGATCTGACCGATGGAAAATCAAGACAGAGCTTGAATAAGCACTCTTAAAAATTTTTTTTTTAAGAGTGCTTATTTTGGAAGATCATTTTAAGGGGAAGTCTAAATCAAGCCAATACTTAATTGCAGTGTCACAAACAGATGAAACCACATATTTAAATTTTCTGTGAAAATAATTTACTACTTCAAAATTTAAACAGAAATTTCGAGGACCGAGTAATGTGGAATTGAATTGGTCAGTGGCGAGACAATCACTGCCCTTTGATGGGCACTGTTGTGGAAGAGTATACAGAAATGTCAAAGCTTGTCAGAAAAATATATATTTTGGAAGCATGATTTGTTCGTTAAGAAGCCAAAAAGATGTGAAAAATAATATGACAGCAAAGAAGTTGAATTGTGAAATTAAAAAAAAAAGTTTGCCAAAAATATTTAAAAAAAGAAAGAAATTAAAAATGGGATTCCAAACCACAAAAATGAGATGAGTATTACTTCCTTCATTCCTTAATATAAGAGACAAAAGAAAATTATCTATAGATTTAATATTTTTGAGGACTTTTTTAAAACAATTTTACATTTCTAACAAATTTAATAATTTTAATTATTTTTCTTTATATGGATTTGTCCTGAATGGAGGTACTAATTTGTAAACCATGAGATTGAGATTTGAGAAACATATCAACATAAATTATGTAACCATGGATTCATGCTTCTGTCAAAATTTCTGTGTTTTCTCCACATGCTGCGCCACTATTGCTTGACCCAAGAGGGGAATGGGATGGGACTTGGCAAAAGTATTTGCTATTATTACTTAACAAGAACTGCCTTTAATTAGTGTTTCTTATTAATATTTTTTGGCACAAAAATTAAAATATGCAGTCTTTTCTATTCACCATATATATGTTTGTTATTATTACTAAACAATAACTGCCTTTAATTAGTGTTTCTTATTAATCGAGAGAAAAATAGATATTTCTTTATTTATGAATTGTGTAGCGATCTCATATACATCTTTTTTTTTTTTGGCCACGATCTCATATACATCTGAGTAAAATGTTAACAACAACCTAGCTAGAAGCTAGAAGGTTCGCAACTTCATAATCCCGTATAAATCTGCATTATGCCACCACATTTTCTTCTTCCATCATACTGGAATTTGATATTCCGTTTCGTAGGCATAATTTATTTAGCTGATTATATAGTTCAAAAATGTCAAACCGCATTCACGGACTTTTCAGAAGTGAATTTCTCCAGGCTTTAGTTCAGAAACATGAATGTCTGGTCAGTGAGCAACATCCCTAGCACTTCTTCCACCTGTACATATCAGTATAGCCTTTTTTTAACCTCCTCTACAACTCCTCTGGACCTAATTTTTCTGACTACTTCTATTATTGTTGTTGGTACGATGGAGTCATTGGCTAATCAAGTTCAAGCGCTAATATATGGTTATAAGATTAACCCACCGGCTTATTATCCTAATCAACCATAACTTGGACCCAGATCCCCTCAATTTTAGTGTTAATAATTAGTAGGGATAAACGCATTGGAAGCTTTAGACGTGTAGCTCACTTCTGTCACCTCATTTTGGTCTACCATACAGTCTGGCACTTCAGATTCCCTTCTTTGATGGGCATTGTTTGGCTGATTCTGCAGAAATGTCAATGAGCAAGCACTGATTGGAATAGTAACGATAAGAATATAAAGCTTGTGTGGTTAACATTATTGGCAACTTCTGGCCCAAAAAAAATTATTAGCGAATGTCTTAATCAGAAGTAGAGAGCTTAAGGCCAGTCGTATATTTTGGGGAAGGAATCTTTATCTCTTTCCAAATTTTCGGACTAAACGATGAAGGTGAGCATGAAGAATAGTTTGCAGAAACCCTAGAGAAAGCCTAAACAAACAGAGCTTTTTTTTAAGGAATCTTTTCAAGACAAAACCTAAATCAAACCATTACTTAATTGACACATGAAACGGCCGCATATTTAAACCATGTGAAAATAATTAGCTTCAAAATTAAAACTGACATATCAAAGAATCACACATTTACAATATAATTAGTGGTTAACAACGTTGAAGCTCATTTGTTCAACAAAACTGTTTTGTCCAATCGAAGAAATGACGCGTGGGAGATATCACTCACATGCTCTGTTATAATAAATCTCTATACTGTGTCTCTTTCTCCCTGCTCATCGACAACTTTATCATTCGTTAATCACGACTCATTCAACAAGAACCTCCGTTAAGTTATTCCTCTCACAATTAGCTACAATGGTAACACATTTGTCTTTTTATAACTTTCTGACAAATTAATATTCTTCTTGCATGTAGGTTTAATAAGAAATTGTGGTGAATATATACAGATACTTCCATCCTGGACTCGGGAATTGCGGAATTGTGAATTGTCAAACACTGCTTGGAAGATTATGCAGAAATGTCAAATCTCGTGCCTTGATTTTTATTTATTATAATAATAACATTCCCTTTTTCCTAAATATAAGATTTTTTTACATTGATTCTAAATATAAGATTTTACAATATATAATGTAGTATTTATTATACATTTTAAAAAAAATATCCATATTTAATATATCTTAAATGAAAAGAAAGAGATTAAATAAAAATAATTTTAAAAAAATATTTATAATTTTTAAAAAATTGAGATAGTTAACTAAATTTAACTTTCATTCTAAATTTACATAATTCAATTAGAATAATATTATATTAAATAGTATAAAAAGTAATATAAAGCGTCTCTCAGTATCAGCAATTGCGTGCATTTTGGGTTTTGGCCTTTTTTGCTGGGTGGTGGTTAAAAGGAATCTTGGCCTTTCTAATTTTTTTTATTTCAAAGCCATCCAATATTTGATGACTACTTTAAACTTGACTATTTAATTTGAGTTGTATTAGGCACCAAATGTGGGGAGAAGTTCTCCAAAAGTTATCTTCTACATTTTCAAAATTCCAACAAAATATTGTAATTAAGTGATCATAACCCCTTATAGTAGATTAATTTCATATAAATACTCTTTTAATATAATTTTTAAATTCGAGGATAGACTTTTCAAATGCTCTCATCAACTTTAATTGTAAATTTTTTTTTGGTCTTTTTCTTTTTGCACGTTATATTACGTGAAGGCATTAGCAATTTATAGATAGTCATAGTTTATACTTGGACTGTATTCAGTCTCTTCACAAAAGTTTTATGGACAGTTCTTTAACAATACTTTTGCTGGTTAATTAAAAAAGATAAATATTTAAGAAAACTGATGGAGAATTCATGGTAATTAAAGTTAAAGTACACAAATCATCCCAACGTAATTTTCATAATGTTAATTAGTCCCGAGGTTTATAAGGGGAAAAAACTTGGAACACATCCTAATCTAATCCTTGTTTAGAAGCAAACCCATGCATCTAAACACGAATAAGACAATGTGTTTTTCCTTAGGACTACTAAAAAATATCAATGTATTTCTTCTTATAATCTCATTTATATTTCTTAAATTTAACTACATGACCCTATATGATAGAAACTTCAAATATCTGTTAATATTAATGCCAATGGGACCATAATTCCAATATGGATAGATGATTCTGTTTTGGAACATCTTGAGTCTCCTCACTGCCTATATAGAGTGAGAGAATGCAGTTGAGGAAATTGCAAAATATTGAAGCGAATTAATTAAGGAAGCATTCTGAAAAATGGGGTATTCAATCGTGAGAGAGCAAGTGCGTTGGGCGGTGACGGTAATGATGTTATTAGGGTTTAATGGAGGAAGTAAGGGGTGCTTGGAAGAAGAGAGAGAAGGGCTTCTGAAACTGAAAGAAGCATTCAATTACCCAAATGGCTCTTCTCTTCCTTCATGGAATAACCTCACCCTTTCTAATTGCTGCACTTGGGAGGGTGTCGAGTGTGACAACTCCACTCACAGAGTGATATATCTTGATCTGGGACGCACCAGAGCTGAAGAGTTGAGATACATCAAATGGTCATTGAATGCTTCTTATTTTCTCCTCTTCCAACAGCTTCAAGTATTATATTTGTCTGGAAATTATTTGTCAGGTTTTTCTTTCCTTATCCTTTAACTATTTTATCATCCATCTACATATATAACACACACTCTAAAACACAAGCATTTTTAGGCTTTTCAAACTTTGATATTTTAATCAGAAACTATATATCAGCATATATATATATATATATATAACAGCAGTTGGCTTACACCCACAAATTAATGGCTTCAAAAGGGGGAAATAGAATATACGTGACTGTTAATTTTTCAGATGATGCTTATCATTGGGATGATATTTGGACTATTCATATTTAATAGGGATGGCCTTACTTTAATTCTTTTTTAAATATTTAGTTAAAATTTCATTTAACAAAAAAACCAGTTAGAAGATTAATTACTTTATTTTAAAATAAAAATATTGTTTAAGATTATTTCATTTTTTTTCATTCAATTTGGATGGTCCAATTTTGTTGTTATTTATTATTCATATCCAGAGATAGAATAATTTAAGATACTTAGATTTAGAATGTGGGATATTAAATGTTGATTTGTGTCTTTAATGTTTTTAATTAAATTACTAAGCACAATATTTAATTAATTCAAAATCTGATATAGCGCAGACTGAGGCGTTAAATATTAGAAAGAGGAATTAACCATCTAATCAAATATTTGTTACAACTTTATATGTAATAAATTAATTGTTTTTAATATATGATAATTATATTAAAACTATATGTAAAACTGACATGATCAACTTTAATGTACGCTAAACCACTACCTTTATACTCCTTCTGATCAGGGTCAGACGCAGCCTAGACATTGCAGAGGGTCAGATTTTTTAAAAATACTATATCTTTTATATTATTAATTTAATTTTTAATATTTATCATAATTAGTATTCAAAATAATTTTGTAACTTAAAAAGGTATGAAATGGTAAATTATGTATAATCATATAATGTTTTAGAGAATTTATATAGTGGAATCATTTATGTAATATATTAATTTTAAGAACAAATAAAAAATTATTTATTAAAAGCTTGTATTTTCAATATATTTATGTATGATGTTGTACATTGATAATTTGATCAAAAAATTAGGATAAATCCTTGAATTTTATAAAAATAAATCAATATATATAGATAATTTAAAAATTATATGTTTAACATACTTCAACGACTCTTAAATTATATTATATGTAAATTAAATAACAAAATTAAATCTATATTTATGCGAATGTATTTTTTGGATAATTACATCTAAACAATTCCCTACAAAAAATGGATGAACATGTCCAGTATAAATATTGAGTATTTTTTTAATGAAAATTTAATATTAGTTAACAATAAATATATTTTAATATACCAATAAAATATATTTTATTTCTTTTTAAACATATTAATAATATATTATACATTTATTTATTGTGTATGTGTAGTGTATATATATACATATTATATATATATATATAATGTGAGTGTATGAGTGTGAAGGGAGGGGGAGGGGTCAACGTAATACGTTACTGTGTATGTGTGTGCAGTGAATGTTGCATATATAAAGGGAAACGGCAAGAGGTTAAGGGGGTGAGGGCCCTCCCAACTCCAATGTAGGACGGTTACTGCTTCTAGTCTTATATATAAAATATTTTGTAAAATAAATTTATTGTCCATATTATAAAGTATTAAGTATAATATTTTTATTTTTATCTTTGTCATTATTTTATAGTCTCTACACCTAATAAGCATGATAATTGAGCATTTAATGAAGTTAAAAAAGGAAGTTTTGATTCTTTTTTAAAAGATTTCAAATGTTTAAAAAATCTTCTTAATATACGTGCATTTTATATAAAATATCTTATATATGAGATCAAAGAGAATAATATATTGATGAGAACCAAATATAACTTTGATTTTAAGTTAGATTTTGGAAAGAATGATTATATAAATTATATGGATTTTTTTTTAATAAAATTCCCTTCCAAATAATGTACAATAAGAATAACTGATCATATGTTGTTTGTGAAGCAGGGCTATTTGGCGAAATTAGGTTGGACAGCTTGATGCTTTTGGATTTAAGTCACAATCGGCTCACGAAAGTGCCATCTTTCGGTGCTCAATTTCTGTCTTCCAAGTTCTTTTAAATTGCATATTTTAAATTTTGTCGGTTCCCTTTTTTATCTTGGATTAATTCTGAACATATATGTCTTTAATTAATTACTACTCGATATCGTGCATCAAAAGCTTACCTATTTTCAGAGATGGATACCAGGATACAAAATACTAAAAGAAGTATAAATAATAGATGACAGAATTTTTCTCTATTAAATCGTTGAGATTTTTTTTTTAATTACTTGATTTCGTTTTGGAAGTCAATTGAAAAATCATCTATAAAAATGTACGTGTCTTTATTCAAAGAATTAAAAAATAGTCAAAGTTCAGATATTATTGGCGAGAATATTAATATTGAATAGGGATGTTTTTTTTACATATGATGGAAATTAAACATAACATTTAATCACCAAGCATTTAGTTCAACTGGTAAATTCTCCAATTAAAGTGGGGTAGACACAAAATATTAGCTACACATGCCAAAAAAAGATTAAACATGACCTTTTTTTTTTTTCAATTGGACTTGTAAAACTATATAAAACCAGCGAATAGCAACAAGACGTACATGATAAATAAATTTTGACAACTATATGTAAACCAACAAACTAAGGCTATAATTGAGGACATGTTGCAGATAAATATTCCCTCCAAACAGATCTTCTATATGTCATGTATAATTTTTTTTTCCTCGAACTGGCTACTTCCTTAATGTACATTTGCATTTGACACTTTACAGATCTTTCTCATTCACGCAATTTGGAGGTTCTGTATCTTCATTCTAATTACTTGGGGGGTAGTCTTCCAGAATCCATCATGTCTCTTACTTCTCTAACCACCTTATCATTTGAGGACAATTACCTGAATGGCACACTACCACAACAAGGTATTATATTTATAGCATTTTCAGTAAAAATAATCCATCAACTATATATATTCCACCTATAAGATTATATTACATTGATTAAAATTTTTATTGTTTACAGTCTCTCTCTGATCACATGTTTTGTTCATGAAATTTTAGTTTAAAATGTGGTCAAAGTACAAATCCATTGGTAAAAAGGATAAAGTCAATAAGATTGCGTTGTATTGAAACAATAAAGGAGAAATTATAGTTAGGGACTAGTACATTGAATTAATTATAAAAAAAGGTTTTGACTGATAAAAAATATTAAAATATAAAATACTAAGTAATAAAATTAGGAGAATGAGTAGTGACATATTATATTTTGTAATAAATTTATTATTTTGGTCCCTAATTGTAATTTTACCAACAATAAATATGGGTTAGATTTTCACATAGAGACTAACTAGACTTTTTTTAAAAATATATATATATCTTTAAGATTTCAAGACATAGGTTAAGGCTTTAATTAAGTTAATATGTATGAAGTTGTGTGTGTGTGTGTGTGAGAGAGAGAGAGAGAGAGAGACTGGGACAGATTAGATAAATTTAATAAAGGAAAGCCATATGTTGCAGGAGGCTTGTGCAATCTGAAAAATCTTTTAGGATTGAGTCTTTCCTCCAACGAGTTTGAGGGGCAACTTCCTGCATGCCTCAGCAATTTGACATCTCTACGAGCACTTACTCTTCAAGACAATGGTTTTGAAGGAACCTTTCCTTCCTCACTGTTTCATACTTTGACGTCCCTAGCACTAATTTCCCTTTCCGATGACTATTTCAGTGGCTCATTTTCATTATCTTTGCTTGCCAACCACTCCAACCTTGAAACCTTTCACATTACATGCTCCAACACCAATCTCAAACTTGAAACTGAGAATCCCTCATTTCTCCCTTCCTTCCAATTGAGGTTTTTGAGCATCACCAACTGCAGTCTGAATGAAGCAAACAATAAAGAGATGCCCACCTTTCTTCTCCATCAATATGACTTGATGATCCTACAACTTGACCACTTGAACATTTCAGGAACTTTCCCATCTTGGCTTTTAGCAAATAACACAAAATTAAGTTATTTCAATCTCACCCACAACTTGTTCACCAGTCCCTTAGAGCTCAATTCCACCTCAAAATTGCTTCAAATGCAATTTTTTGATATTTCCTCTAACCTCATTAAAGATGAAGTCCCTTCTCATATTGGCTTTATTTTTCCCAACTTGATTTCTCTGGACATGTCATCGAGTTCATTGCAAGGTTGTTTTCCAGCTTCAATAGGTGAAATGAGACAATTGAATGATCTTGACTTGTCAAATAATAATTTATCTGGTTATTTTCCCCAAGAATTTGGTATGGGCAGTAATGACCTAAGGGTTTTGAAGTTGTCAAACAATAATTTGAGTGGCCCATGTTTGCCCATAGGATCAAATTTCATATATTTGTTGCTTCTGGATCTCAACAGCAATAACTTCATAGGAAAAGTTCCACATGAGTTCATTAATAGTTCAAAATTAAGAATGTTGGACTTAAGCGCCAACCAACTATTCGGTGAAATACCTAGTTGGATTGGAAACTTTCAACATTTGAGTTACCTCATTTTATTCAAAAATTCTTTGACGGGTTCAATACCAAAAAGGTTCTGCAATTTAACTAGCCTTACATATCTAGACCTTTCTCAAAATGGATTCAATGGCACTTTGCCAAGCTGTCTGAATATGCCATTGTTGAAGTACTTGCACTAGCAGAGTAACCATTTCATGGGACCCATACCTTATTCTTTGGCCAATTCCCCCCTGTTGTTGACTTTGGACTTGATGGAGAACAAATTTTCAGGTCAAATTCCGAGATTGTTTAGTTTATTTTTTAATTTAAGGGTCCTCATCCTAAAAGACAACAGATTTGAAGGGTCTATTCCTAATTATTTATGTGAGCTCAAGAAGATAAGCATATTAGATCTTTCTCAAAATAACCTTCTGGGGGAATACCATATTGCTTGAATAACATCACATTTGGAAGGATGGATGCATTGGATGAAACCAATGTAGGTAATTTTGTTGTGTCCTGGGTTACAAGAACCGCACTTTATTTGATTGACCCTTCAACTGGTGAAGTTAATATAAGTGAAAGCAAAGAAGATGTTACGTTGCTTAAATACCAAGAAGTAGATTTCACATCAAAAAACAGGCATGAATCTTATAAAGGAAATATTTTAGACTTCATGTCTGGTCTAGATCTTTCAAACAATCAGCTGACAGGTGAAATCCCTTTGCAAATTGGATACTTGAGCACTATCCATACAGTAAATTTGTCAAACAACAATCTGACAGGGCATATCCCAGAAACATTTTCCAACGTTAATCAGATTGAAAGTTTAGATCTTTCACACAACAAATTGACAGGCCACATTCCTGCACAGCTAACAGAGTTGTACTCCTTGTCTGTCTTCTCCGTGGCTTACAATAATCTATCTGGGATGACGCCTGACATGAAAAATCAATTTTCAACTTTTGAACCAAGCAGTTATGAAGGGAATCCTTTTCTCTGTGGTCCACCTTTGCAACAAAATTGCTCATCCATTGATAAGCCAGCAACAGGGAGAAACTTGCAACCTTATCATTCAGAAGAAGATGAGTTCCGAGATGCCTTCTTATGGAGTTTTGCAGGAGCATTTGGTGTCTTTTTTGTTGGCTCCGTCATCTCTCTTTATTTCAACCCTTACTTGTTAGTGGTGAGTTGGAAGATAATTAACAAGTTATTTGTATGAGTAGAGAAGTAAGAAGAAAAGAAGCTTTACTTGATGAGATTATAATATATGATCATGTAATTGATGGAGAACTGTGGAATTACAGTAATGAAAGACAAGCAGTTTAGTTTTTCTCATTATCGGAACAGAAATTATGCTGAGAAATTCAGCCTATTATTTAGTCATACTCTGTTGTAAAACATTTTCTTGGACACATGACGTGACAATTGACTACACGATGAATAGTCTAATAATGAACTTATTAGAACAACTATTTTTTCCCAATATTAAAACAACTATTTGTCCATGAATCATCTTTTTTGTACCTATTCCTCGTTTTTGTCTGGGGCATTGGGTATTGACAGGAGCGGCTGCGCTATAGTCCCTCCTTGCTTCTATACATACTTTTTGATTGATTAATGATATATTTCTTCATTCTCCCAAAAAAAAAAACAACTATTTTAATAGTAAGGTTGACAAAATTATAATGATACGTATTGATTAATTTTTCCACCTAGCTGTCTTCTATATTGTTTCTAATTATTTCTTTTGGTTTCAATCGGATTTTTTTTTTATAACAGAGGCCAAGTTGAATTGGATTTGAACCTATTGTTCTTAAGACAAACTATTTTCTTAATTAGTTCTTAGCTCGACAGCTAGCTACAATGATCAAGCCAAACACATATTTCACCACTTCAAACTTAGATGCAAAAGTAGGAAATATGGACTTGGTTTTGTATCTGTCAACTGATATGCGATATAGAATGCCACTAATGGTCATAGGCTGAAGCTCAATTGGGGAGGTATTCGCCCTTGAGTTTCGTACTTGGAGAAAATCAAGTAGAATGGGAATCATGATTTCGAAGATGGGGAGGTGGAGGGAAGAGGGTTCATGGGAGGAATTGTGGATATACACACTGAAGGAAACAGCACGTGGAATTTTGTAGTACAAAGCATTGTATTTTTGATGCATTACACATGGCTGATTATAGTATTCTTATTCATTTCATCATGTCATTATTCAGTATGGATTGTTCGTTTGGGTAAATAGTCAGTTTATATCATTATTGTTCGTCTGTCAATTATACACTTTGATTGGTGATTGCTTGCTTTTAGAGGACGAGGTATTCAACGCATTGTAGCTTAAGAAACAACATGTGTCTGTTGATTTTATTAAAACACAGTGTATAATTGGCAAAAAACCGAAGTCACAAAAGGAAGCATTCAAATTCGATGGCATGCATATATTACATAAGGAAGCTATCGCGTCAATGGGCATGAGATTCATGGGATCACAGAGGAGAACAAATGGGAAGAAAGAAGAGATCTTCGTCAAATGGGCTTTACAGATGCTGAACAAAAATGGGAAGAAGGAATCTCTTCAACCTCTCCTCTGTGCTGTCATCGAAGATGGAAAGGGGAAGAAGGAATCTTCAATTTCTCTTCTGTGTTGCTGAAGATGGAAGAGGGAAGAAGGAATTGGTCATTGTGTGATTGAACAAGGAAGAGGAAGACGGCACTGATATTGCCTCATCTAATTGGGGTAGGCCATAAGTGAAAAGGAGAAACTGAGGGTTGAGATTAAATTGGACTAATGGCTGCGATTAAAATGAATAAACGGTGTCGTTTTTTGATATTAGTGTCCAGATCTTATTAGTATTGGGTTTAACATCTATTCCTCCTCAATTTTTTCTAACTAAACTATTGTAATCTATCACACATGCTGGGCACCGCTCAACAAGAGATTTAGGTTGATTCATAGGAACTCACGCAAAGGCATAAATAGTTGAACCATCTTACTTTTTAAATTTTTTTTTCATTATGACATATTATTTATCTTTAAAGGTTTTCTTATTTTAAATATTGTTCTATAATTTATTTATAAAAGTTAATAATTAGGCATTTTATAGGTTTCATATAAATACGTGTTGTATTTGGATATATTTATGAGATAGACATTGAAAAACAGATTTTTTTTTAAATTTTTTTAGGATATGTTTGGTTGGGGGGGGAATGGGGGGAAGGGAAAGCAAGAGAAGAGATTTTGCTCCTCTCCCTTTGTTTGGCAATCAAATAATTAGAGGAGGAGAGGGAAAATGTTATTAAAATTTTCCCTCCTCTCCCCTTATCTATTTTTCCCCCAAATTAGGGTAATTTGGGGAAAACATGTATTATTGTGTTCAATATGACCAAAATACCTTTCACTTTTTCATAACTCAACCACACAATATACTAGTCGGTCTTGTCGCGTCTCTTCTTGATCTTACTCAAAAAATATAAAATACCTTAGTGACATACATGCGTGAAGTCACGAACACATACAGACACATTCGTATATTAACATATATAAACATGATTAAAGTTGAGGGAAAAAAGAAGATACATACAATCATGGTTGAAGTTGAGAAAAAAAAGAGTATTTCCTTCTGATTAAAAACTTTGTCTAATATTTAAACAAAATTTTTTTTTAATATAGAAAAAATATTAACTTAAATAAACTAAGAGTATAATAGTCAAATTATAATTATTTTGACTTCCTTCTCCTCCCAACCCAAACAAGGTAATATTAAAATTCCTCCATTAAAATTCCTCATTTTCCCTTCAAACGAGGTAAAATTAAAATCTTTCCTTTTCCCTCCCCTTCCTTTTCCTCCATTAAAATCCCTTCCCTTCCTTTGAACCAAATATACCCTTACACTTTATTTGCATTGTTTTATGTTTTATTTTTTAACCATGAATATTTTTGTGGGTCTATGGCAAAAGGACAATGATGTTAATTTTATTTGAGAAAGTCTACTTTTTTGTTTTAAATGTAATTTTTAAAAAAATACTTTACAGGAAAAACTCTAAGATAATTAATTTATTATTATAAGGGAAAACTAAATTCTATTATATATTTATTTTTTGGCCGAGCTGTTTTCTCCCCAACACAGCCAAACGGGGAGTCATAAACTGAAGATGCCATTTGAATGCATTTGAGCTATTTATAAGAAAAAATACAGCTTTAGCTCTCTGAGTGTTAAAGAGTAAAGACTTCACGGCAGAAATTAAATTAGCCGGGGAAAAGAAAATCTGTGACAGAAAGCAACATTACAATGCTCTCAATTTCAAGAAAGGCCAAAGTGAAAATTAATTACTGCCACAATATACTTCAGTGCAAAATCTATACATTACTAATTTATCTTGCAAGAAACTGTTATTCAGTAAATAAATGTAAAGTTTAATATAATTTAAAAAGATAAAAATAAATTTATATAATACTTTTATTTTATCATATATTGTTAATACAGCGACAAAATCCCCTGTGACACAAGTAGTGTTATAGCATTAGACATGTCCAGCTTCCTTTTCCTTTGCATTGAATTCGTTTTAAGATTATCTCCTTCTTGAATTAGTTTTCAAGCTGTAAAATTGCATATTATTTTTTTTTAGGTATGAAAATTTTGGAGTCGTTTTTAATGCAACGATCTTCTACAAAACAACTTTGTTTTTTAAAAAAAGGGCATGTTAATTTGGTCTTAATGGTGCTTGAAAGATTTCATCTTGGGGTTATGAGGTTTCTTCTACATATATATATATATATATATAATATATTCAGTTAAGAAACCCACTCTTCAAATCAATTAAGAGGCCCTCCAATCAACTCGTCTTCTTTGATCCGCAACAAGGAAACCCACTCTAAACTTGATAGAGAGAGAATCCCTTTTTTCTCCCTTTTTCCCAGTTAAGGTTTTTTTAGTTTGTTGTCTGGACATGAAATTCTCAACGCTTGTAATTTGGAGTGGTTGGCAGGCAAAGAGAATGAAAGTGAGACACTGAAATGGTTGTCCTCAGGATATAATTTATAAACCAATGCAAACTGATTAATTACATAACCCCAATATTCTCAAGGATGTCGGGATGTGAAAAAGTGAGGAAAGTAAAGTTCTTTCAAAAACATTATATTCAAAATTAAGTACATATAAATAAAAGTGTTCAAACTTAATCAAAACCGAGTCAAAGTGACACAAATTGATCAAAACCAAATCAAAAAAAGATCTATTTCAATTTTTATTCTAGAACTGACTCAATTTGATTTGATTCAGTTTTAAACATTCAAAACCTGAATCAAACTAAATCAAACCTACTATTTTTTTATTTTTAAATATAAATACTATATTTATTTAATGTATTTTTTTTATATTATCCATTAATATAAGTCTTTTAAGTAAAAAAGTTCATGAACATGATCTCAAAACATTTATTGGTCTAATAGAAAGAATATAGATAAGTGTATTGTTATATAATTAATTATGTGAATTTATTAATAAATAAATAAATATATAAAAAATAACAAATTTTACATAAAATATTCATATTTTAGTAGAATATTTAGATATAATTTGTGTTCATAAAATATCCATATAAAAATTATTTAATTTAATTTTCCAAGAAGATGATATTTTTAAAAAAAAATCAATTTAACATGATTCAAACTAAACCAAACCGAAGTTGGAACTGAACCAAAAACTATTAAAAGCAAAATCGAAAAAGTCCCAAGAAATATCAAACCGATTGATTTGATTTAGTTTAATTTTTATCTAAAATTAAACTAAACTGAGCATATAAATACTAGGAATGCACAAAAACCGAGTTAATAGTTAATCCGATACTCAGTCTTTATGAGGTCAAGAGAAATCGGGTTAATCCAACCTATGAGATCGGGGTTGGCATAGTCTTAAAAAATATTAAAAAATAAAAAAATAAATTAATTTTATTTATTTACAAAACTATAATTATATTCATTCCAAATATATTTCCTTAAAAATAATATTATAATAAGAAATAAAATTTATTAAAATTATAAATACTTAATATCATATATTATTTTTAAACAATATTAAGAAATTAATTTAATGTTTTAAATAAAATTAAAAGATTATATTTTTAAAAATATTCACAATAATGATATAAGCAATTTATTATATATGATGTATCAAGACAAATATCATATAAAATTAATATTTATAAATTTTTAAATATATATAATTATATATATAGCAGGACCGAGTGAGATTGGGTTTGATCTTAACCCAGTATCCAACGTGATCTACTTTTCGGGGCTAACCAGATATACAAGATATGACAGATCTACCGAATTACCGGGTTAATTGAATGCCCCTAATAACACCCTTACATATTAATACTTATTCCTTCCTGTAATTTTTTCATAATAATATTGAACACACATTAAAACTACAATAATATATTAGACATACCACTGAACACTTACTTAATTGGTTAGGGAGTTATACCAGTTTAATTAGAGATCTTGAGTTTAAGCTTTAAGAATACAGTTGTATTAAATATTTGATAATAGAACTAGTTGCTTAACTGACAAAACTTATTGTAAAACTTAATACATTCCTTTCTTATGTTGAACATTGATCTTTATATCAAGCTTGGAAAGCAAGGTTTTAATTTCGTTTTTAACATTAACTGCACAATAAAAAATCGTGAAGAATATTTGGCCTCCATATTGAACACGTGACAACAAATAAACTGAGTTATATCAAGTTTAAGTGAAATAATAAGAGGGGAAAACAAGTGTCAATGAGTCTTATCTCTCCGTATCTTTTTCTCTTTTCAATTGGTAAAGTAAAGAGATGATAATATGAAATTCTCAAGTATAAGTTAGCCTTTTTTATATGTATCCTTCTCTGTACTTCCCGTAAAGTATAATTAAAATCATGCTCAGAAACAAACACAAGCAAAATTAAATAAAAAATAAATTTTTAAATAAAAATGTCTTTATACCCTTAAAAAAATTAATTAAAAAATATAAGTATTATTATTTATTAAGTAATAAGTAATGATAAGTATAATGGATATTGCCTGTCTCAAGCAATTAATAGAATCCTTTTTGATTTTCTTCAAGATTACCAAACGAAGCCACACGGAAACAAAAAGCACTAAGGAAGGTTAGAAAGGGTGATTCCTTCCCCGAATCTGCCTTCTCCGACATTATTTCACCGCTCAACCGCTCAACTTTCTGCAACGCGCTTTCACACTATTCGAACTTTCCATTAAGCCTCCTCATAGCCGCCCACCAATCTATATATATATATATGTAGCTTCTCAATCTCATGCAGATCCTCCATTCATTATCATCTCCATTTCGTCTCTGCCTCTCTGTTCATATAGTTCAGAATATCATCAACAACATTCGTTAACCATGAACCATTACAATCAACAAGAACCTCCTGGTAAGTTTCTCTCCCAATTAGCTACACTACTGCTATATGTATATCATTAAAGATGAAGAGTTTCTTTCTAAATGGGATTAACATTAATTAATGGTATTATGTTGAATTGCAGTGTCATATCCTTCCCCTGTGACTGCTTATCCACCACCGCCATCTGTGAGTGCTCCTCCACCAATGGGGTATCCCACCAAAGATACTGCTTCTGGGTACCCCCAACAAAATGGTCCACAGCAAACCACAAGTAGGGGTGATGGCTTCTGGGAAGGATGGTAAGTTCATAACTCATAATCATAATCTCTGTTTTTAGTTTATGTTTGTGAGTTTTTTAATTCCTTTTGCTTTCTTTCTTATTAAAACAGTGCCTAATCAGCTTTGTTCTGTCTGTTTGTTTTCTTATTAAATGCAGTTGTGCTGCTATATGCTGCTGCTGCGTCTTGGATTGCTGTTTTTGAATTTTGACTTCTGTTCGTTTGTTCTTGTTGTCCTTTTATATGATTTCTCTTACAATTTTTGTAGTTCTCAGAATAATGTAAAGGAACTTGTTCCTTTCTAGCTTGTAATAAAATATACTTATTTTTCCTACATATCCTTGTGAACTGGATTCAGACTATGAAATTACCAAACTCGGATCTGCTTTTTTTTTCGTGAGGAATTCAGAGGTGAAGAACAAGCAAAAAATGAAAAAGCACGCCTCAAAAAGGGTTGATTTTTTGCAATCAAATTGTCAGACTCAGAAACTTGAGCTATACGTAGGACAATTGATGAAGTTAACGTGTCCCAAAATTATAGACTACAGAAAGCAAAAATTGTTGACGAATGAAGGCAGAAGCAAACTTGACCACGACAGATTTTGCGGGCAAGAAGCTTTATCCTATTTGAAATTAAAGTTTTTTTTTCTTATTATATACTTTCTTTTCTTTACTTAATGGAGTTTCATGAAAAGTCTACAATAAGAAAAGAAATAGCCTGTGCTTAACAAAATTGACATGAAAACACTAATGCTTTACAAACTTATAAATGTTTTTTTTTTACTTATGCCAAATGGAAAAATCACCTAATATGAGTGGTATTCAAGTGGTGAAATGTTATATTTATCTACATTTACATTAATTCATTTCTCACGGGGATTAAATCCAACTATTGGTGAGGGAGTTTCATTCTTTTTCTTAAAAAGTAGATTTGGTATACATCTCTATCACATGCACTTTTTTTAAAAAAAATTATTTAATTTAAATAGTTTATACTATATTATTTTTATTAAATTTAATTCTTTATTTCAAATAAAACATCACATAAAAATAATAATAATTCTTTTTGGTGCAATGCATAAATATTAAAGTTGGCTTTGTCTCTCTCAATCAAATCTTTCCCATACACATATTTAAGAATCAAACCTAAAATATTATGTTTAAAAAATTCATCTATTTACGACCTATATCAAACTTAGATAATAATAATAATCTCTTAACTATCAACTTATTAAAAACTAGAGTGAGTCTTTTGTATTGATATAGATTCTAAGATAAAATGCAAATTTTACAATTTATAAATAGTATAATTTTATACTTTTTTTTACATGTTATATGATGATTATTAATATAAAATATAAAAAAAAGTACACTTAAAATATAAAAACTTCAGCAAGTCATAATATTCATAAACTATTTTGCAACAAGCAGGTATTTTTCCTAATGACACCAGGGTAGGTAATTCTATGAGGCCCAATTATATAAACTGGGCTACCGCTGCAAAATCGCTTGCTGCCTCTTATGCCCACTTCTGTCCAGCCTATGTCATGTGATAAATCTCATTCTGCGAATCGTACATGAAATTGGGCGGGTCACAGAACTGGACATCCGGGTTTTTTACCGAACGGAATCCGGTTTCACTGAAATTCGGTTTAAACCGGATCCAACGACCCACTCCAAATAAAAAAAAATTTGGTGCCTCTTACTCAAAACAGTATGGGTATCGGGCTATTCCTTCTTTCTTATCTTCGATCCACTCCTCTGTCTCTCTCCTTTACTAGGGTTTATTGAGGGGTTTCCACTTCTCTTGCTGTGCCCTAACAATGGCGAAACCTGGGCGAGGTCGTCGCTCGCCGTCTGGTTCCATGTCGGGCTCCTCTTCTCGCTCCAGGTCCTCCTCTCCCTCCGATTCCCGCTCTAGCTCCCGCTCCCGCTCTCCCTCTCGCTCTAGATCCTTCACTTCGTCCTCTTCTCCGTCCCGCACTGTCAGTTCCCGGAGCCGAAGCCCCCCTCCTCAAAGGCGGAAGAGGTACGTCCCCATGTCTACAAGTTTGAATTTTAATGCGAAGGATTTCAGTGCGTCGTTTTGATGTTGGTTGGAGCTCGAAACTTCAGGAAAATCCGAGGATACATAGAACTCGGTATCATGCAATTCGTTTTTCGCTTGAATTGACTGAAGGAATTGGGCGTTTTACGATTCTGGACTGCTTTTTATCATTCCACACTTCGTTGAACTTACATCCTTTATAGACTTAATAACTGGATTACTGACTCCCACTAATCAGAATCTTTCAATTACATTCTTTACAACCTTAATAACTGGATTACTGATTCCTACTAATCAGAATCTTTAAATTATCTACGGGATAGGTAATATAACCTTTATTTTTATTTGCTTTCATCTTGACTTTTTGAGTAACCTACATTCTTCTTTATGTTCAATTTATTCTTCTGCAACATTAAAAGCAAATAGGTAGTGGTTGTTACTCAATTATGTTGGGAAAAGTCATCTAAAAGACTTAGCCTTAATTATTTCTGTCCGAGCTGTGCAAATCACACCTAACAGAACTTCAGAAGCTAAATATTGAAGCCAAGGATCTGGGAAACTGGAGTGGAGTTGGGTGTAGCCTTATAGCAGATTTTTCATCTGATTGCTGAATTAGTGGGAGTGGATTATATTTTCACCAGCAGTTTGAGTGCAGATTTTTTATGTTATGGACGCATGGAATACTCGTTATGAAAGCAATATTTCCAAGAAACCTTTGGTTCCAACTTGCAAACAATGCACACTCTTTCTGAGGACTGAGCTCTTTTGAGAAGCTGTCTACGTAATTACTTATTTAGTTTGTTCTTGGTGCAATTTTTCTTGTGAGGTAGACATAATTCAGAGCATCTCTAGTTTGTTGGTAAAATCTAATGGTGACAAGATGAAGCATTACACTGTCACTGGCTAAGAATTGCCAAAAAGCTAACGTGCAGTCTAGGAGTGTTACTAAAAATTATTCAATGCACTTTTCCCCCAATTACTTTCAATTCAAAGTGCAGTTCATTTCATTTGGAAAATGGCCAAGACGATTGTTGAATTAATTCTCTCTCTCTCTAAGTTGTCCTTTATTTCCTGGTAAATTATATTGTAACTGTGCTTGCTGAGCAGATTGATCTATACTTTCATTCATATTGTGTCTTGCAGTCCTGCTGAAGCAGTTAGGCGAGGTAGATCTCCTCCAACCCAATCTAAAAGGACTTCTCCACCCCCAAGGTGTGATACCTACATTTTTCTACTTATTGGTGTTATATTAAATGTTTTGATTTTCTTGGAAATGTTTTGCCGCCACAAAGACTCCAAATTGTTATTCCAGTTCTTGTTTATTTTCTATTTTGGCATGATCACTGTTTTTGTCAGAAACAGTGTTATAACGTGGATTTTAACCTTGTATATCTTGCTAATTTATGAGATGCAAACTAGGGTTGGAAGTGGGTCATTGCAAGACACAAATTCCCATATGGTATCACCAATTTTTTGAATGTTGACATTTGAAACACTTTGATCTCAATTTCCTTATTGACAAATGTAATCTATAGAAGACAGCTAGTGACCGTTGACAAGTATTTAATATGGATTTACATTAGGCAAACGTTGTGTTCACTTCTGCTAGATTTTAGACTCCATTCAATGGCTTTTTCATATATTTCAAACTAGCAATATTTATATTTCTAAATATGATGTTGTATAAAGAGTTTAGATGCAATATAACGCCATGGTTTAAGGCTTTGATGTTCTATAGCTGATAGGACTTTTGTTCATTTTACTTATATCTTTTGCTCATGTGTTCACTTTTTATGCGTGATACCAGGAAACCTTCTCCTGTTCGTGAATCGCTTGTTCTTCACATAGACAAACTCAGCAGGAATGTCAATGAAGGCCATTTGAAAGAAATATTTAGTATGCTCAATTCCTATCTCTGGTTTCTTTGACTTTGCAATAGCTGTAGTATAGGTTCTATCTTGATCCCTTATAATAACTGGATGAACTCTTAGTTGGTGAATTCATATTTAATTGCTGTTGTCAAAAAATAGTGTTGGCAATGTCCTGTTGCGGTTCAATGAGCATTCAGAAACTGAGACCAATGCAACATCTCTTTAATTTCTTTACTACTTATGTTTTCACTTCATCAAACACTAACAAATCATAAGTTATTGTATCAGCAGTATCCTTAGCAGATAAGCATAGCTGCTTTATTCCACTGAACTTGGATACTAACAATTAAAAAAGATGTTGTTTTTGGTGATCAACTGACTTTAAAGAGTTTATATTCTAATCTAGTAAAGATTTTGCAGTGTTCTGACATCTGGCCTTTATTCAACTTATTAGGTAACTTTGGTGAGGTTGTAAATGTTGAGTTGGCTATGGATCGAACTGTAAGTTTGCTTTAAGCATGGCATTATAGTTTTCGGACATTTCATTAAAATGACCTTAAGGCAATTTAGCTTAATGTTATTTTCAACTTCTTGCTAATTTTCATGTTAACCTTCCTAAGGGATATGGATATGTGGAATTCAAAACAAGAGGGGATGCTGAAAAAGCTTTACTATACATGGATGGTGTAGGTCTTTATGAAATGAATAGGATCACTTTCTCTAGTCAAGCTTGCTCATTTGAAATTGATGCCAGGAATTCTCTTGATGCAGGCTCAAATAGATGGGAATATTGTTAAGGCCAGATTTACCTTGCCACCAAGACAGAAGGTTTCCCCACCCCCGAAGGCTTCTGCTGTTGCACCAAAAAGAGATGCTCCTAGAACAGATAATGCTAGTGCAGATGCTGAAAAGGATGGGCCAAAGCGGCAAAGAGAGTGTATGTACTTTTGATGCATCAGTGCATGTGTGTGCACGTGATTTTTTCACAATAACTAAATTGTAATTTGATGATAGCAGCTTCTCCTCGGAGAAGACCTCCTTCACCACGGAGGAGATCTCCTGTGCCTCGAAGAGTTGGATCACCACGACGGCCAGATTCTCCTATTCGCCGTCGACTGGATTCACCGTATCGTCGTGGAGACACACCTCCCAGGAGGAGGCCTGTGTCTCCTGCAAGAGGCAGATCTCCATCTCCACCAAGGCGCCTTAGATCTCCTGCAAGGTTGGCTTGCAATTAATTGCATACACTCCTAGCTTACAAGGTTCCTTATTTTTCTGTGTTTATTTAATTCTTGTTTTTAGTAGGGTCTCACCTCGAAGGATGCGTGGAAGCCCAGCTCGCAGACGTTCCCCTCCTCCTCCAAGGCGCCGGTAATCCTATTTATTTGTGTAACTTTGCAATTAGTATATGACCATGAAGAAGACAATAATATAAATAATTGTAGTTTCATTAATGTTTCTTAATCATTATCAACGTTTGATTTTTAATTGTGTTTTCAGAAGTACTTATGCTGCATCTCTCTTTGTTTTTTTCCTTTTCCTGGCTAAGTCTGGCATGCCCAGCAGAATGTGCAAGATGTTTGAATTTCAAAGGGATGGAAATTACAATGAACCATGCTTGGAACATAGGTGCACTAACAGAAGATAAATACACAATATAATATATAATTAAATTTTTTTCAGTAGATAAGATTTAAAGTGGGTATATGTTTTAGCCTTGGTTTCTCAGGGTAGTATTTCCCAAGTTCAACGTGATTGAATTTGAGATAGAGAGCCAGTATATCTCTTTCAATGAAATTTTTGTCGAAGACCAATTCTATTAGTTTTTTCTTTAGCTTGTATTTTTTAGTAAATATCTGCACGCAAATAAGTTGTGCGAGATTTAATGATGTGGTAGGATGCGACCATGATACTATATTCCTATTTTTCTATTACTTTTATGATTTCTACTTCTCATGCCTAACTGAATATGCTCTAGTGTTGGTATGTGCAATAAATATCTGTGCTTATTGAATGTCTGTTAAGATATAGTTCTAAAATATCTTCTTTGTTTTTTTTTTGGGTAAACATTACATTAAAACTAATGGGTATACCATCTTCTTCTCTGTTTGAAGAATAAATCAATTATTGATTTCTTGCTTTGATAACTAGGGGATGAAAAACAATCACAGATTTATAGTTGTGGTTTGATTCCTTCTCTTGCTTCAAAAGTCAGTTACATTTCTACCTGTCTCCTATTCATCTTGTGGTCACTGCATAAATAGTTTAGTGATGTGACCAGAAGTTGATATTGTTAGCAATTACTTCGTTTTTTGCTATACTACATTACATGCTATTATGAATTAATCATTAATTAAAGAAATAAATGTCTTCCCCCAGTTCACCACCTAGACGAGCTCGTAGTCCTCCTAGGAGGTCTCCAATCAGTCGCAGACGTAGTCGTTCTCCAATACGTAGGCCTGTACGCTCACGTTCGAGATCTTTCTCACCACGGAGGTAAGTTTACTGTATATCCTTGTTCCAGTTCACCAAGATGAGTTATTATTCTGTTCTAGTTCCCTCTATTACACCTAATGTCATTTTCCACACACTTTTCATGCATTAGATTTATTCTGATGGAATTCCATCTATAGACATTCACATGGAACTGATGGGTTCTTGAGCTTTTAAGTCCCTTCAAATGCGTATTGACACTGGAATTATGGAATTTAACGTTGACGCTTCTAATTCAAAGTAGTAGTTTGGGCTTAGAGAAAGGTGCAGAGGTGCAAAGTTGTTTTAATATAAAGAGAAAGAACTCTTTTTTGTTTTTTGGCCTGGAGAGAAAGAACTCTGTTTCTGAGAAACAAATGCTTAATCACATGTTTATCAGCCCTTACTTTGGTATCTTGCTTTGCCATTTGTATCTGAAGATACATGAGAAGTTTCAATACTGTTATTCTTTTTGCATAAGCTAATCCAATTGAGTGATAGAATATGTCAAAAAGTTACATCACATATGTCTCTGGACAGAGGTCGGCCACCTATGAGACGAGGAAGGTCATCATCCTATTCTGATTCACCAGGTCCACGCAAGGTTTGGGCTGATTTTGGTCTAGAGGGTGTTACTTTTGCTTGGTATGTTCTGTTGCTTAGTCCTTCATTATTTTGGCAGGTATCCCGGAGATCAAGGAGTCGCAGTCCAAGAAGGTGGTGTATATTTGTCTTCAATCTATATAGGGGTTCTGAACTTTCATCCTTTTTCTTGTTTGGTAACAGTTGCCTGGGAAAACTCATTGACTCACCAGTTTGGTGAATGTTAATTTTTCATTACTAATTAAAGATTATTGTGATAAGCAATGCAGCATTGGTGACTTTAACTTTTCAAAATCTATTTACGGCTGTATTGCTTTAATTTCCCTAACGTTGTCTTGATGTTTTTCGTTTTAGGTTTTTCTAATGGGAAATAAAGTCATTTTTCTAAGTCTTCTTCATAATTGCAGGCCTTTGAGAGGAAGAGGTAGTAGCAACAGCAGCAGCAGTAGTTCGCCACCTCCTGCTCGCAAACCATAGATTATTCCTGTACATCGGCTGTTGTCTCTTATCCTTCCTATGTGTTTATTAAGATTCAACCTGCGATGAGAAAATACTTAAACTATAATGTACTAGGAAATGTATGTTGTCCCCTGTTGGTTTACTTTGCCCCTTTTCATTTTCAAGCATCTATCTTCTTATTATCACCGAGTTAAGGATACTTACTGTCCCATTCGTCTGCCTGTGAGAACAGTGTCTTGTGCTTTCAGTTATTGTGCTTGAACATCCAAAATTTGGGAGACCTTTATTCCTAGCATCCATATCAGTCAAACGTTTGAGTATGATTGATAGATTTTTGGTGGAACCTTATGGAACATTGAATACTGGAGGTTGGAGTATTAGATTTTCCTGCAACTTTTGTGGTGTGTAATGGATGAGAAATTTAATCCACTAGGTACAGTTTTTTTTTTGGGGGCCAAGTCCCGTAAGTACATGATATTTAAGTATATGATATTTTAGCATGAAAAATATGAAAACATTAAATTTTTATGGGTAAACTGAATACCTTAAAATTTATCCATTATAACTTTGCCCTAGGTACTCTTGCACTAATTTTCTGCATGCATCAGACATGTGATGCTCATCTTAATTATTTGGCAATATGCCCATCTCGATATTTTAGTAAGGTATGCGAAGCAGCGAAACGGGTTCCATAATTGCATCGCATAAAACTTAAAGTGAGAATTTAAATAAATTAAAGTTTATGAATTAAAGCGAAAACCTAGTATAATTGAATCATAAAAAATGAAGTGAAATGATTTTTTTTTAAAAAAATGAAAATTAAGAATTTTTTTATTTTCAATTATTAATTTTAAATGTATAAATATTGCTAGGGAAGAGATGTTGGAACAATTTGAGAATGAAATTAGTGTGTCTGCATTGTTTGAGGAAAGAGAGTTTCAATTTGATGGTAAAACATAGTGACTAAATTCTTAAAGTCTCATCTCATTCATTAAAATTGGGGGCTTGGATTTTTGTGCCAACAATTGTAAAATTTGGTTATTGATGCCTAAAACATCTAATTGTAGCTCACCGGTTAGTTTTGGCAGAGAAAAGTTGGCTTTTTCGAGCATGATATCCAAGGTTCAATTTTTAATTTTGTGAGAAGAAAAATCATACTAAGAGAAGTAGAAACCACTTAATGTATTTCTATATTTTAAAAAGGATTAATCTTTGGTTGTTAGTTGGGATATCTATGGTCCAAAAAAATTATAATAGATAATATTACTTTTGAAAAAATTAATTTCCTTCAATTTTGTTTATAAAGAGTTTGATTCCATTCATTTCCCATTTTTTATTGTCGTAAAGTTTAATTAATCTATCCGAATCGATCCAAAAATGTATAATAAATAGTATTTCATAATTAAATTTTGATATTTTCAAATATATATTTTTTTTCCATTCTAAATATATATATTTAGAGATACAATAAGGCTTCACCTTCAAAAATTCTGGTTCATTTTCGGGTCATGGACCCCGCTTTGTCACCAAGAAAAGAAGAATGAATGAAAAATCTTCATTTTGCGTCTCACTTCTCAATAGAATAATGGCGTAGAGAAACCTACGTTAAACCCGGTCTGCAACTTGTACCAAAATTAGACCCGACCCATCTCGTCTCAATGAATGTTCCCTTTTTTTAAAACCCCGGAAATTTTATTTAGGTTTTCCCTGTAGAGTTTCATTTGAAGAATCTTCATTCACAAAGTTCTCTCTTCGCGCTTTTCCTCCATTCCCATTTGCAGCTTGTAAAGAGCACAAGATGGCGAAGGCATATGATCCACACAGCACCCAAATTTGCAAAGGAATATTTACAAAATGAAAAAGACTGACAATAGAAGGTAAAAACAATATCCACACTACGTGGGTTGTCGTGAGAAAATGTTCAATTCTCTTTTCGCTTCCCGTTTAACTGAAGAATTTGAATCTTTAAAGTTAACTTTCCAGTAGTAAGCTTTCTAATGATTCGAGAAAAAAACTTTGAGCTTGATTGAGTTTCAATCGTATCAGAATTGAACTGCGAAATACAGTTTCACAATACAAAGCTGCCCAATTTTGTGATTCTAAGCTTCCCCAAGTTATGTTTGATTTCAGTATGATGCGAATCTGTGCTGGAAGTTTGGCGTATTGAACTTAGGAGGCAGGGTGATGGATTCCATGGCAGGCAGTGGCCTGCCATCACTGGGTTGTGTCAAGCTTATTGATCTAGTTCCTTCGGAAGGCTTGCCCTCTGATACCTATAAAAGATCAGTTTCCACTTTGTCACAATCACTGGCTCAGTTTTCGGCTGCCATCATCCAGTTTCCGGCTAGTGATGGCGCTCTTTTAAGATCTGGTTTGGAATCTGCTCGTCTTTATTTCCATCAACGAGAATCATATCCACCTGCCGATGTAATACATTCTACTGAGTCTCGTGAGTGGTGCAAGACATCTGGTTATTATGCAGATCCTCATCTGTGGCAAGAAACTTATGACTATAGACCAGGCTTGACTCCTTCAGAACCAAGCAACCCAATCGAGTTCCCTCCCTCAGGTTTGCCAGACATATTTGCTTTATTTGGAAAAGCAGCAAGACTTATTCTGGATGCCATTAGTTTCCATTTGAATTTGCGTAGCTCTCCATTCACTGAAATACTAGATAATGTTCCCCTTAGGAATAGAGAAATTTCATCTTCAGTCTTGTCTGTATGCTGTCATGCAAGGCCATCATTTCAGGGGACACAACACCACAACATTGCCACTCAAGAGGATGGCCAGTTGGTAATGTATCCTGACCATGATCACCAAGTTGATAAAAGCTTGATATCTCTTGTCAAGTCTGACAAGGTAGGTTTATATGTAAGAGACTTTCAAGGTCGGTGGAGTCTTGTCGATGGAGACTTGGGACCTCAAGATGCTGTTGTTTATCCTGGGCTGGCTCTATATCAAGCAACTGCAGGTTATGTGAATCCTGCATTGCACAAAACTGAGATCAATATGGAGGGAAATATGTTTGGGCGATGTTCTTTGGCATTCAAACTCATGCCTAAGTCTATGGCCAGTCTTAATTGTTCAGAAATGAGAGCTGCAGGTCATGGAGTTGAATCTCAGTTTCAGCTTCCTGTTCCAGTGGATGATTTTATGCAAAGATCTCACCCAACTGATCATCTCTTTAACAGAACTGGTTTCCAGTGCTTCAATTTCCCACCACCTCATGATGGTAAGCAGCATTTAATTACATTTGAAATCTGGTTTAATGGTTATATATACTCTTCAGAAGTAGATTTAAATTTCTTATAGTTTTCTCTTGAATGATTACTATGGATATTTGCAACATCTTTGAGTTTTCTAGTAGTGCTGATGAAATTGCTGATGGGCAATTTAGCAAATTGGCATTGTGCTTAGAGCTGTTGGGGCAAGCAGCAGTTTATAGCCAAGCATGCATTTATATGCTTTCACTTAAATGTATAGTGTTAACTCTCTAATAGTTAGTTCTATAGCACAGATTTAGCATGTAATATCTGGTCCAAAAGCAGTCTTAAAAAGTTTACTAATTGATTTATGAGTTGGTTTTTATTCATGTTGAACTGGTATAGCTTCTGCTTTGAGAGTAGTCCTTAGCAAGGAGTTTTTAACAGCAGGTCCTTGGATCGATGAAATGCTGGTACAGGATCTATGAAAAACTTGATGCGGAGGAGGAAGCAAAATTCGAAAAGTAAACCTCTACCCCCTTCCAAGAGATTAAGGCTTGAGGCACAGAGAGTATTGAAAGAAAGGGTCCAGGATATTGCAGATAAAAAAGGCATTAAGCTGCGGTTCTGCAATTTGAAGGAATGTGAAAGTCACATTCACACCATTGATAGCCCATGTGCTAGTATACGAATGGAGATAGGTTGGCCACCTGGAGTGCCATTTGTCCATCCCCATGATCTGCCCAATAAGGCAAAGCTTGGTTTTCTTGAAGCGTATGAACCTGGTTGGACAGCAGCCCATCATAACCCAGACAGGCTAGTCAACACTCAGCTAATTTTAACTGTAACTCTCTTTTTGTGAGTTTCATATCCTTATGACCATGCACAGCACATGGCAGATGTCTCCGTACCTTTGCTTTTATACATATATATTTACATGAGTAAATTACTTTCCTAGAGTAATTCATATTTCTTGAAGTATTAATTGACTCATTCTGTCTGGTTAAAATGATGTATTTTGTTTAAAGCTGAAGAAGTGTATATTTTGCTTTCAGGGTGATAAATTTTTAGGGTATATTCATCTTGATTAATTCACAGAATTTGTGAGATTACCCAATTCTTCTCTGTATTACTGCAATGAGGTTCAATGCTACAAAATCACACTTCTAGCAACTTTGAAGCATGCTGAGAGCTTTTATAATATATAGAAAGAGTAATGGGCAAAAAACACAAAAAGTTGGGAGGAAAAGCTATTAAGTGATATAGAGTTTTGCCCTTGTCTTGATTTGGGCATAAGATTTTGGTGGAAACATTTTGATCCTTCTCCATTTCCTTTTGTGTTTTCTCACTGACATTTTCTGGGAATAGCCCATTTGCATACTAACCATGATTAAACCTAATAAGCCAGACTTAAGTGCATTTCTGCTAATGAAACTGGAAAGTGGAAGATGAAAAACAAGAAGTAGAAGCCTGCTGATGGGCTCTTGCTATTCTGTTGCATAAGTTCAGGAACCAGAACAATTTTTTAACTTTTGTGATGATAGTTTAACTTCGATATGCATTACCTAGATTCATATGGAGGGCTATCAGTATAGGCAGAACAGTTAGAGTCGGAGATAACACATCAATTTATCAATTTGGGACAGGCTGATAACTATTCTTTGAATTGTGCAGACTGATAAATCTCTAAGGAATATCCAAGAAGTCCATGGTCTTTGTTGTGTTTTGAATACTATACTTTTGATGTATGTAACCCTGGTAATATTAACAAACTATGAATTTCTTCTTGTGCCTGCAGGAATCAGTCTCCCTGATTGCCCTCACGTGGTCAGCCATTGATCACAATGTGAAGGTCTTGTGTGGGTACGCTTTTAGTTCCCAGTGGACCTTAGTGGGCTTACTTGTGGCTGAAGTGCCTTGAATTTTGTGCCTGCTCTTTCTGGATGCTGTCTTCCTTCCCTGTGCAGCTTTTGCTGCTTATGAGAAGAAAGACAGGACATTTGCTGCATTAAATTAATAGATATGTTCTTATAGTTTTCACTAGACATTCCAATGCAATACAAAGGAAGAGCAGAATCATCTGAACTTGAAAGGTCAGGAGTTGGCAATCGTTCTATCAAGTATCTTCTATTTAAATGGCTGAATGGAAGACAAAAATCTACATATGAATAGAAGAGGCACGAGCTTTTGCCTTGCTACATATTGCCGCAGCAAAAAACAAAAAAAAATGCATGAATCACCCATATTCATCTGGAGAGGCAGTAACTTCTATCAGGTCAGCCACAAGTGTGTTGTTTCCTTTCATTCTCGATTAATGTTAAACTTAAAGAAAGTAATGTAATGAGTGCACAATGTTTGTATGTAAAAGTACAATAGCAATCTGCTCAGAAAGCTTCAGTTGCAATCTTCCCTCCTAGTGTATTTTTTTCATTATGACATGTTTTCCATACTGCTATCTGAAGTTGCAGTTTGACATGTTACTTATGCTGCATTTACTTATTTACCAAGGGTAGTGCAATACAAGAAGCATCGTCCTCGTTGGCGCTTAAATTTATTGAGATGGGACTCCAATATGTCGTCTCCCATTCTCCCTGACTCCCTTCAATAACCCATTTGTTCCATATAGTGTAGGGAAATATTTGTATGCTATTCTTTATTTTGATGTTATACGATTTTTTAATTAAAACATGACAAATACATATTTTTAATAATAATATGACAAGACAAATGTGTAATACTCTAATGAAATTATATATTTGTGGTATCAATCATTATCAATCTAAAATATAAAATTTATATCAAGTTACACTATTTATTTATTATTATTTTATTTTTTATTTTCTCAATGGGAAGGAAGTCACACTATTTATTAGTCAATATATAGTATAACTTATTTCAAACATTGTGCAGTGCATGCAAAACATGTTTATTTTTAATTTGAAAATGATAATTTTGTGATGAGAGTTTATTCAAGTATATAAATTGATCTCTGCAGTTTATTTGTTTTAAAATGGCCCCTACTATAAACTTGTCATCGTTTTCATCTGGTATAAATAAATGGCAAACAGATGTTATGGAACAAGTGTGTTGGTGGATCTCAGTTCAGTTGGCAAGCTAATATGAGAGAAAACGAAACCCTAAACTTGCACCAATTTTCATTTTGTACATTAAGGCTTCGTTTGGTATCCGTTGGAAACCAAGTTTAGGGGCCAAAATGAGTTTAGATTATTTTTGGGTCTGTTTGGCAAATTTTCCCATTTCCGTTTAAAACTCATTTTTCCTCCAAAACGAGGTTTTCCCAGGAGGAGATGAGAAGCTGCTTTTCCGTTTGCTTTTTCAACTTTTGTATGTATTTATTTTAAAGTCAGATAAAAATAGACTAGTAAAAATGAGAAAAAATATAAAAATTAGGAAAATAAAATTTTCATAAAATTTTTTCTATCTATTAACCAAAATATCTCTTTAAAATTTTAATTTTTATATATCATAACCTATAAGAAAATATTATATCAGATATATTATGTTCTCAATTAAATAAATGCAGATTAAATTTTAGTTTAAAAAAATTAAATTAATCATGAGATAGAGTTTAAGCTCAATTTAAAGGAAAACTATGAATTTTGTCAAAACCAATTTTTAAATAAATCATCCAAACATAAACATGTTAGTCAAAAACCAATTTTTTTTTTATCATAACTACGTTCTGAAACCAATTCTATCAAAACTCAATCTTCACTAACTAAAAACCAAACGGGCCCTAAACAGTCCTTAACATTTTCAATATTTTTCCTAGTCAAACAAGCGAAACAATCTCAACTGAATGCAGATGACCATGCACTTAATATGGTGAAGCAGCAGGACAATGTTGTACTATCTTTAAATGGCACTGCTTTATGTCCTTGACCGCATTTGTCTCTACACATCCTATTAGTTTTTTGCAGTCTATGTTTTTAGGGTAGTTAACTTAATGGTAAAGTACTCAGCTTTTAAGTGCGCCTCAAATTTTTACACATTTCTATGAAGCAATGTATTCATCCATACTAAATGCTCACTTCAACAGTTAAAAAGGAACAAGGACGACCTCAAATTAATACATATGCTAGGAAAGCATCATCTGTGTAGTCACCCCAAATTTTAAGCTACCACATAACGGACAATAGCCTTTAATCAAGGCCCTATAGAACAATTTTTAGGAGTGATTAGCACTTCCCATGTCCAATGTCAGATTAAGCCTCCGAATGCATATATTTGCCTCTTCCCCCTGACACCATCAAAGGATCTTCCATTCAGCTGGAAGCAGAGCAAAATCCCATGATGACGAGCATACTTTGAACCAAAATTGGCCTTGATTACAGACTGAGAGGTGGCCATCGATTGTACGCATTGTCCTTTGCTTTTTGTCTTTTGGGGGGAATTAAATATTTTGCTCAACCACGAAATGGTGGCTGATTTTCAAACGGCAGTTTGATTGGTGTTGCATTACCATAGAACTCTTCCAAATTGTAAAATGCCCTCTGTTGGGGAAGAAATATGTGGACAACAACGTCACCTGTGATCAAGAGACAAGTTCAATGCTAACCTGGATCAGACTGTATACATATATATAGCTAGCATATATGTGCGTGTATATATGTGCACACACTAGATGTCAAGATCAGGATTCAAGACACCTAATCAGGACAGATTTGAGTCCTGTGAAGTTAAGAACCTGTGAAGTATTTCTAGAGAGAGAGAGGAGGGGGGAATAGGGAGAGGGAGAGGCTGTCTAACATATTAAGGACAGTACTATAGGTAAGTTAAGTTAGGAAGCAGTCAAAACACCTAATCCATGAGAGATTTTTGAGACCTGTGAAGTATTTCTAGAGAAAAGGGGGGGGCGGGGTGTTGTCTAACATATCGAGGACAGTACTATAGGTAAGTTATGGTCCAGTACTCAAGTAGGCAAGTTAGGAAGCCGTGTCTATATTAAAGGTAGATTAGGAGGTGATGAAACCAACAATAACAACCACCATTCCGTCAGAGGCTGTTACTAGATATTTCATGTTGTTCTCTAGTAAATTAAGGACAACTACTTTAGACAAGTTCAGATCAAGTTAGGTGGTAGAGCCACAAAACTCCAATGCAAAAGTATATAGGACAGCTAAAAGCTTTGCCTCATAATGAATGGCAAAAATAGATTAGGAAGTCAACTTTTAGTTTTTCAATATATAATTATAGCATTGCCATTTGCAGGTCATGCTTTTATAATACAAAGTCACTTACCAAAGTCCAGTAGGGTCCATGAGTTGGGTTTTAAGTCTCCAGATGGAATTTTTCCATATTTCTTCTCTGCTAGATCTCTAATTCTGGATCTTAAGATGCATAAAAAACAAAATGAATACATTCAAGTTTTATATGTCCAATGAGAGAAATTCAAGTAATGCCAGCTAACCATAAAACAACCAACAATGAAGTCCATACCCTATAGCATCAATTTGAGGACGAGAAAATGCTGTAGCTATAATAAAAAACCGAGTCCAGTATACTAGTGGCTTCACGAACAAGACCTTTATATCTGCTGCCTTAACCTCACTTGCAATCCTAGCCATTTCCACAGCAACTACATATACAGCAGTAACAATAATAGGGCACTTGATCCAAAGAAATTTAATTTTCTATTTAGAGTGGACTAACATGAACAAAGAGACATGAAACAGGAATATGATGAAATTGTTGGACAGAAAAAAATATGAGGAATTTATTTTATAGGGAAAAAAAGATTCATATTGATGAAGTTTTCTTCAGAACTGAGTGAACAAAACGTGATCTTCCCATTACTTTCATGCCTTTCAGCTTACTTATATCCTTTAAATAGTATTTTCGCCATATCTATAATTTAGAGCTACCAAAATGCTACATAGTAATGCTTGAATAACAACTTAATAATAGACTTTCAAGTATCTCACAAATGTAATATATCACCCCTACGAGAATCTGGGAGAAAAAAATCTCCAGAAACTTAGAAGGAAACTTGATATCAGCCATGACAACCTTAATAGGACAATTGTACAAATGTAAACACAGTAGGGTACACATTGTATCTACAGCAATTCAAATCATTGTTAATCAGCTTACATGAAAGGCTTTCAGCATCATCATCAACCTCTGCACTAACAGGTTTCTGGTCTTTTCTGCTAAATACCACTTTCCCGTGCTTATTAAATAATTCATCATACATCTCATCAGTATCTTCCCTCACATCCTGCAAATAATATTGATTGTATTACTTATTTGCCCCTAATGGGGACCATCAATCCATTGAGAAAGCGGGGTCTCCATAGACTAGCACTAGAAAGATACATCACTTGAAATTTGACTTGATGCATAATAAAGCATTCGGAATTTTAAATTCAACAAGAGAACAAATAACTATGACGACGAAAACAATCCCAGAAGAAACCAGTAAGCCACTGACAGCATATTTTCAATATGGACAGTTGATATCCAGGTAGAAGCACATTGTTCATTATCTTGAACACTGGAATACAATGAATACTGTCCCGAAGTCAACATCATTACCAAAGGAAAAAGACACCTTTGCTGAGAGCAAACCTCACTCTTTTTACGACACCTAAAATGAAAACTGAAACCTAAATTCCCAGGAAAGCGGAAAACATTACTGTTTACAATGTTAGCTAACTTAAATAAGTAATCTATCCAACTTTTCAACTCGTAACAAAGATTTGGGAGCAAAAATGTCTTGCCCCAGATTCTCACAATCTTCTCAAAAACCAAACATGACACTTGGCATTAAAAATTAACTAACATCATAACCATAAGGAAACCCATCATTATACCGAGAAAAAGCTGTCCTCAGCTTCTTTGCCGTAAGCATATCTCAACTGCGAGTTTCTCTTCGTTAAAATTGGACTACTATTGCTGGGTATCCTCCAAAAACACTTGCGCTGTAAATGATGCCCCTTTCCATCAAAGAAGCTGAAAAGCTTCCTGGTTTTTAGACAAGACGTGGATTCAGCATGGACCAGTTGCCGGATTTCGACGGAAAACCTCGCAGCAACGCCGGCATCTGCGCCGGCCACTGATAGCAGAGTTGATGCTACCATGGTGCCGCTGGCAAGAAAGAGTGAAGCGGCAAGAGATATTTATGAAAAAAAAAAAGATGAGAGAAGAGGATAAAGAACACAAATTTTTTTCCTTTACGGAAAAAATGAGCGACTGCTAACGTGCATTAACGTCGTTCGTTGTGTCGCGATGTGGGTAACGTTATAAATATCCTGATTTATATGACCTTGTTTTTTTTTTTATATGAGATGAGAGAAGAGGCAAAATTTTTTATGGGCCTCACGTTTCGACCCGTTTTGCTTTCCCTATGGGCCTAATCATCCAACAGAAGCCCGGAAATAGTGTATTTATAGTTCTTTTTTTTTATATATATATTTATACTTCACTTTCCTTCTGTGAGAAAATTCCTAAATTAACTTCTTTATATGCAGTACGGTATCCTGGCAAGATATATACACACTATTAACTCTGTGATATTACAATAGAAAAAAATATTTCATTGTATAAAAAATAAGATATATAATCAGTATAAAATATAAAATCTATATAATATCAAAACTCATTCTCCATGTAATAATATTATTATTTTGATAGTGGCCAAAATATGTTATTATTTAATAATTTTTTTATTTTTTTAGAGCATTAAAGATAGTTTAATTTACAAAATTATTTTTATTTAACTTTTTAAAATTTTATTCTATGAACAAGGCTTAAGAATATGTGATAGACAATTCTATCAAAAATAAAGAATATGTGATAGACAAAAATGTAAATATATATATAGAATTTATATTTGATCTTTATATCTGTATCCAAAAGAAATATATTTGATCTTTATATCTGTAATATATTTTCTTTCTACCTTCTTTAGGAATATTTACTATCTACATTTATAATTAAGAAAATTACATGGCCTAATCAATTTTTTATTGTTGGCAAAAAACAATTTTTAGATGAATTTCGAAAATCTTATTAAGCCTCTCAACTCACACTGATCGATCACATAAGTGTAATGATAGGAGTTTTCTCCATTCAGATGACTTTAATTAATATATATAATATAAAATTTATAATAAGCTTTATTATTTTATAAGTCATAAATAATCTCAAATTTTATACAATGTATTTTGGTAAAAGAAAATACAATGTATAAAAAACATGTTTAATTTAAATTTGAAATATCTAAAAGTATAAATAACTAACCCAAAAAAACCATTATAATATTTTTTATAAGATTTTATTAATGATAATTTTTGTCATCGTGAATATTTGTAATTTTTAAAATGTTTTTAAATAATTTCAATAAAAAATGTTCTTAATAAAACTAAATACATTTCTGTGCAAATTTGAGAAATGAATCTTATTAATTGCTTGATTCATTATAAATCTTATATTTTACGTTGAATGAATTAATATTGATATTATATCAAATATTGATTTTTTTTTCTAAAGATTTTGTTTACGATTTTTGTTAAGTTTATATTATGTACTCCCTCCAGTTTATATTTTAAGGTGTAAAACTCATTTTCATATTCATTGAGGAAGTTATAAAAATATCTTTAAACATATTAAAAATTTAAATTGATCATTATTTATTAAAAAAATATTAAAATAATTAAATCAAACAATTCTCTTTGAGCTTTATAAGTGTAGGAGAGAGTAAAATAACCCCTCACATAATTAAATATAATAAAAATAAAATTATTTATTTAAATCCCTATACTATATATTAAGAATGGAAAAGAATGGGTAAAAGCGAATTAATTTTCTAAGAATTAGACCTGAAAAACCCTACGTTTAAGTTTAACGGCATCATCAGCTCACAAAAGCAGAGAGAGGACAGGACCGGACAGGCAAGTGAACAAACAAGCGTGGAAGAAATGGTGAAGTTCCTACGACCAAACAAGGCGGTGATCGTCCTGCAGGGCCGTTTCGCCGGACGGAAGGCTGTCATCGTCCGAAACTTCGACGACGGCACTCGCGACCGTCCTTACGGCCACTGCCTCGTCGCCGGCATTTCCAAGTACCCCCAGAAAGTCATACGCAAGGACTCCGCTAAGAAATGCGCAAAGAATTCCCATGTCAAGGCCTTCATCAAGGTTGTTAACTACAGCCACCTCATGCCCACTTGCTACTCTCGACGTCGATCTCAAGGACGCCGTCTCCCTCGATGTGCTTCAATCGCGGGACAAGAAGGTCGCGGCGGCCAAGGAGATCAAGAGAAGGTTCGAGGAGAGGTTCAAGACCGGGAAGAATACGTGGTTCTTTTTTAAGCTTAGGCTTTAGATTGGGTTTTCATCGGCCCTGTTTTATTTGTCATTGATCATTTTGGTTGCTTTTGCTTAAGATTACTACAGTTTAATGTATTAATTGGTGGATCTTTGTATTGTTATCGGTGTTAAATTTTGGCTTCATTTATTAATGATTATAATGAATGGATATATGTTTTGCATTATATTCTTCGGCAATTGATTGGTGGGTTTAGCTATGGTTGGTGTTTTAAAAAGCATCCCGGTCTGTGAAATGCTTTTTCTGAGCTTAGAGGTTTTAGATTGGGATCAATAATTTTTTTTATTTGGCAGAACTTGCTTCAAATTTCATTATTTGTTCATCCACGAATTCCATGTAGGTAGGCACATTGTACTCCGAGCTAAGCTCTCTGACATTGAAATGCTTTCTTCTAAGCGACAGACATGATGATGAATCAGAGTGGAGGATTATATCGAACCCAATCATAGTGATAATGATATCATATGAATATAATGTTAATTACTTAGGTGCCTAGGTAGGAGGTTGCATTACACTTCAACGCTTTATAATTGAAAACATCACACGTCCAAATTAATACAGACACTGCTACATTATAACGAAGAACAAATACAATAGACACGAGTAGAAATTAAGTATGCAAGTGATATAATCTAACGATAGCACCAACACATATGCCATTACCATATAGATTGTACCTAAGATAATGATAGCTGCCAAGAAAGCTAGACATGTACTAATTAACAGTTCGACAGTTCCTACGAATCTCGCCATGGGGCGATCCCATTATGCTTCCCATTCTAAGCATCGAGTTCTTGAAGTCCTCAAAGAAAGTATAGGGATCTTCCGCGTAGGTTTGGACAATCTGTCGCGTCTGATCATTGTTCCCATTCACAAGAACCTGGTCCGACAGAAGCAAGCCTTCCCCAGAGAGCAGATTAACAAAGTACTGGTTGTCGAACGTGGCCGGCGTGACCAGGTCCAGATGTGCCACTGTGTTGCCATTGTTGCCGCCTCCTGATGAGCATAGCTGTTGCAGAGATGAAATGAAGTCCAGATTAACATTTGCGCTACTGCTGCTACTGCTTTGTAGACGAGAGCTGAATGTTCTGCACCGAGCTTTTCCTATTGTATGCGCTCCTGCCGGAAAACACAAAAACACATGTTCTTTCATGTTTCTAGTTGATGAAGCTGGCAATCTTATCATGTCATGTTTTGTTTCCACTCAGGTGTGTGTTAAATACACATATCAGTAATCAGACATGTTATATTTGTGTTTGATATTTGAGTATTAGATGGATTTGTTGACCAATGTGGCAGCAAGTCCAAGTAGTATTAATATCACATCTTAACTCAAAATTGTGTAGTTTTAGGTTTACAGGACACTTGACTGTAATAAAAAGAAAAGTATACCAGAGAGGGCAACCATGTCGCGGAGTGTGAGACCCACGTTCTGGAACTTGTTGATGAGGATATCAACAGTGGAGTTGGGAGCAGGAATGTTGTTGTTTGCTGCTTGCTTATTGGCGCTCAAGCTGTCTTTCCTTCCCATTTGGACTTCCCAACTTGGACCTCCTGACTGTGACATGTACGAGGTAATGCTATAAATTCTTAGATTGGGAAGATAATAAATGTAAACTTGTCGGATGTAAATCTCACTGAAAAGCTTAACTAACATGTTATTGTGAGATTGGTTTATTTATTTAGAATTATTGGTGAAGATAAAGCAGAAAAATGACAGACCAGAACAACAGAATCTCGAGCTGCAATTGCTAGAATGTCAGCACAAGATACGGTTTCTGGGCAGACTGTTTCCAGTTCAGATTTGATGGCATCGATCACTTCAAAGCCTCTCAGTGAATTCAAGTTTGGAATCGCAGTTTTCTCACCAACGAAGCCCTTTGTGTCATCCAACAGCACCGAAGCATCACACCCCTTCAAGAAAAACAATAATTGGTGAGTATTGATGCAGAAGTGAAAAAAAGGAAAGAAAGAAGAGAAAGACTTGCATTGACGAAGCAATCATGGAAGTGAAGACGAAGGAGTGAGGCTGCCATTCTGGAGTCCTGAAAGACAGCTTTCCCCACCCAAGAGAAGATGATGGACTCTGCTTCTGGGCAACTATTCTGATATACATCATTCCCTAATGGACATTCACTATCACCATAGCCTTCGTCCAAGTTGGTTGTGGAGGCTGCAAGTGCTGAAGAAGCCAGCTTCAAAATCACCAGGCATAACACCAACTGTTTCGCCATTCTTTCTCTGGTTTTCTTCAAGGGATTGTTTGTCGAGTTGGTAAGCTTTCCAGGTTCCTCTTCTATATATAGAGAGAAATGGTGCTGACATTGTTAGAAGACTGAGTCAAGCATGGGAAGTGGTCTTTGTACTTGAAGTTAGTAACCTAATGCATGTGATTTGAGATTCCTTTCAGGTTCTTCCATTTCTGTTTTGGAACAGTAAGTGGGAGTAAGTGAGTTATTACCTCATCACATTGTTATATATATAAGTAGGATACATTCAACTTTTCATGAAGTATGCTACAACCACTCACTATGTGAATGTGATTGTTTTTAATATCAAATTCAAAATGAAGTTTGAGGTTACAATTCCATTTTCTCTTTTTGGAACAGTAAGTGGGAAGGAGTGAATGAGTTATTACGTCATTGTTATATATATATATATATATATAAGCAGGATAAATATGCTACAGTCACTCACTATGTGAATGTGTAATCTTTTTTAAACAAATTCAAAATGAAGCTCTAGGTTACAATGAGCATATGCCTGACTTGGAATGATTAAAGCATCCTAGTTTACCTTCCAATGTGAACTCTTTCCGCAGCGCTTTCCATTTCTAGAAGATGGTTTCTTTTCTTTTCTTTTTTTCTGGTTCATTAATATTTGATAAATATACGTTTACTATATTATTCGTGAATTTATGTTAATACTTTATAGTAGGGGGGAAAAAAGTATCTTATATCACCTAATTCCAACCAAGCTCTTCTTTTGGACCTCATTCAAAAAAACCTCCCTCATTTTTTTCCGCCACAACCTCTCTCATTTTAGCATGTTAGATGCTACAAGTAAGATGTTCTTTCGGACCATCTAACTTTGTTTTTTCTCTTTGGTCTTGAGGGATATATCTCTCGTTTATCTATCTTACAGTAGTTTACTTTGAACTATTACACGCCCTCACATCATTTTACAAAACTAAACTAATGCCTTTGGATCGATGACGCTAGCAAACTGAGGTAAAAAGAAGCCAACTCAAAGGTTAGAGTTCCTATATTATCATCATCAATATATTTCATTTTCCCTTCTCAATTTGTGGCATATGTTAATGTCTGAGAAAAAAAATGAAACCAAAAATACAATTTTCCCTTGTTGGGGGATAACGAATGCGAGGTAAATGAAATATACTGATATATATACACATACATGACCTTTTTTTTGTGAACTACATGTCTTCATTTTTATTTATTTATTTATTTATTTATTTTTTTGCTAAGAAGAAATTTTGAAGAGGAAGGCACTCCCATTTCCTGGTAAGATTCAAAATTCTAGTAGCTAGGAGCCACTTTGTACCTTCAACGGCCCACTCAGAACCCTGACACCTTGAGCCTTAGAAGTAGACTAGCTCCCAACCAGAGTACTAGGTACCATACCAACTAAGTGGGGTTTGCGTGATGATATATGGGCCTCACATTTTGGCCCGTTTCACTTTCCCAGCTGGCCTAATCATCGAACACAGGCCCGTGAATAGTTTATTTACTTCTATTTCTTTTGTTGAGAAGATTACTACACATAACAGATGGCATTAACTGCTTCTCTATTCTTACGGGTAGAAACTGTGGTTTTCTTTAAGGGTTAGGATGTTGAGCTGGTAAGCTTCAAGGTTCCTCTTCTATATATAGAGAAATGGTGCTGACATTGTTAGAAGACTGAGTCAAGTCAAGCATAGAAAGCAGTATTTGTGATGATATGGCAAACAGAAAATATACATGGAAGCCACATGGGATTTAAGTGCCCCAGTCAACCCTCCACCTCAGACTTTTGCACACTTAAGCAAACATTATTGAAGGTGCTCGTTGGTCTGCACAACTGAACGAACGGAAGCTGCAGACGAGGACGCCAGATGCAGACGAACACTGGGGGTGGTCACGACGGAGCACTCTTGGAACAAGAAGAAATATTGAAGGCGCTCAAGCAAGATTCAGGGAAACATCACGTCTGAGGATTTTCAGAGACAAGGTGCATTTGATGCATTATTTTCTCCTATTACACACACACATATTTATGTATATATCTTCAATAGTAAAATAAAGGTTCACTTTCTAAATGCATGTTGGAATTGGAATTTCAGACAGGTCCATAGATATCACATTAATGCTTTATTCAAGAAAGTGGATGGCAGGCAAAGAGGGGAGATTATACGCCCCTATCTTCGATTACAAAGGTGGCAGCAGGACTCCACTCACAATATATATTTGTTATATATTTCCTCTTGTAATGTTTTATGATTAGCTTTCATTTCATGAAAATAGGCTTAGACTTTTTAGGGCAAGAAACAAGAAGGAATATTGTGCGTCTGTGCGTGTTTGTGTGTGTGTGTGTGTATGTGTAAATGTCTATAGCATGCATGTCTATAATGATTTTTTTTTTCGCTATCACAAAGACCAAGATCGATTGATGCGTTAGATTTTGATTATTTGGAAGGGATGCTTTTGATGCTCCAAGAAGTCATTAATAATTAGAGATCTTTCTTCCCACTGTGATGATCATCCCAAGATAATTTTGGTACTAGTTCACCATAGCATCCTATAGTGCATCAAAGTTGCCAAAAACAATGAATCAGAATACACACATCCACAGTCGTTCATTTTTAAGTTTTAAAAGCTGCTCTTATAAAACTCATTGATTTGCCTGCAATGATACTCTGTTTTAGTTGAGACATGCAGAGTACATCAATTTAGAAATAAAAACTTTAAAGCTTGAAGAGATTCTTCGAAAAGAAGAGAATAAGCTGCAAGATGCGTTGCCGAATGCTGTTGGCACTTCACTTTGTGTTGGTGCTACAATATATGCTTTCAAATTTACGATGTAATGGCTATAGGAAAACAAAGCCATTGGAGAGATTATGGGTCACGTCGTATCAGAAGCCTGCAGAATGGAACGACCCAAGCTAAAGTCAGTGGCAATTCAAAGTGGATTTCTTCAGAACTAAAGTCAAGAGTATTCGCAGGATGCAGCCATCCCCGCCGACAACTGGTATCCGGCACCATTGTTGTCAGATTTCCCAGCGACACTAGAACTAGCCGTCGACATGGATCCTTTTGGTACTGTAGAAACTCATCCTTCGAAGCAAACTGATCTGAAGAGTGCATGAATCAGATATGGTAAAGGGAGTTGAGTTCAACTTTGCAAACACATCGTGTATTCCACCCCATCCCCGCATACCAGCAACATACTCAGTTTCCCTAGCGGGACAAATAAGGGACTATTTTCTAAACTATGAATAGCGTAGGGATTAACTTACCCAACGGCATGTAAAAAAAAATTAAAGCATGACGACCAATTTAAAAATTGGTCTAAAGTATAAGGACCAAATGATTAATTTTTTTTTAAATATCATATAAATTATAATTCCATTTTCTATATTGGAGCAGCAAGAGGGGGTGGATGAGTTGTTACGTCACTGTTATATATAAGTAGGATACATTCAACTTTTTGTCAAGTATGCTACAGTCACTTAGTATGTGAATGTGATTTTTTTTTTTAAAAACATGTCACATTCAAAATGTAGTTTGAGATTATAATGAGCATACCTGTCTAGGAATGATGAAGACGTCCTAGTTTTTTTTTTCCGATGAACAAAAGGGTCATAAGACCTATAGAAGATAGACAGACAAAACAACAAAAAGATTATGACAAAGCTACTGTACATAGCTCTCCCTTGCCCGCATTATCCTTTTCCATGAGTTCTGTTAACTCAGGAATTGATGTAGCCACAAATTTAAATCCTAATTGACCTTTAGTGCTTAATCCAGCTAGTTTCTATGCACATTTGTTCGCTTCCTTGTAAATATGGTTAAGTTGAATCTCTCAGTCCCTTGTCATCTAGTTTCGAGCCAATTCAATCAATCTTTCATTTCCACAGTAATCTTTGTTTTTGTTTTTCATTGCTTGAAACAAAGCTAATGAGTCAGATTCCACAATCACTTTCCTAAATCCCCAAGTCTAGCATGTTTGAAGACTAGTAATTAAGGCCCAAGTTTCCGCTTCCAAAGCATTACACGATCCCAATTTGTTAGTGAATCCTGCTATCCATCTCTCGTCTTCATTTCTAATAATTCCACCAGTAACTGCAATATTGTCTTCAACTTTAACAGCTCCATCTACATTCAACTTTAACCAACCATTGTGTGGTTTTTGCCATTTCACCATAACTTGCTTTTGTTGTCACTGAGGAGCATTAATTGAGTTTTGCTCTTTCCATAGTATGCTTCCAATGAATTGTATAATCCTTTCCTTTGATAGTTGAGAATTAGTGCTAGTACCTTCAAAAATGGCTTGATTTCTCCATTTCCAAATGAACCAGCAGATTACAACGAAATAAATACCCCAGCTTACTCCCTGCTCAGTCTCCGTTTGTGCCTGCAAATTTTGCAAAATCCAAATCTATACACTATTAGTAAAAAATAGGCTTCTATTTGCTGAGGGAAGGAAAAGATTCCATATTTTAGAGGTTTCATAACAATCTCTGAGTGCATGAATTAAATTTTCCTCTCCTATGCCACATCTTTGACAAGTGCTATCTTCATGTGTCCAATGACATCTAATTTGTTGAGTGAGTAGTCTCCCACTGGCAACCAGCTAAAGGAATGTTTTAATGCTCGGGACATGCAGCTGCCAGATTGTTTCTTCATTAGTTTCCATATATCCAACAAAGGCTTTATAAGCACGTGCGATAATAAATTTACCAAACTTGTTTGGGATACACTTCAGCACATCAAGATCTAATTCTTTAGGATCTAATTCTTTATTTGGAGGAGGCATAGCAAGAATTTTAATTAAACTCTGCTCATTAATAAACTCTTTCAGCAAATTAATAATCCAACTACCATTCATATCCAGACATTCACTCACCTTCATATCCATCCTTGGTTCAATATTTCTTTTTTTCTGATGGGTCAGTTTTCCTTCATTTCTAATCCAAATATCACATCCTAGTTTACCTTCTAATGTGGACTCTTTCCCCTGCGCTTTTCATTTCTACACCCTCTCCATAGTTTTTTTCTTTGATTTATTATTACTTGATGAAGATACGTTTACAACATTATTTATGAATTTATGTCAATACTTTATAAGGAAAAAATAGAAGTATCTTATAACACTCAATTCCAATCAAGCTCTTCTTTTGGACCTCATTAGAAAATCTCCCGTTTTTTTTTTTAATTGGCCACAAATGATTTTCTTTTGGCTCATCTAATGGCCTGTTTGGGAGCCGATGCGAACGTGGTTAAAGGCCAAAAATGAGTTTGATAGAATTATAGGTGTATTTGATTAATTTTCACTTTACTGTTTGAAAATCATTTTGGGTGCAAAATGAATTTTCGGAAGAAGCGGTTCGATTGATACTTTTCTGTTCTGTTCTTTATTTTTATCTGTATTTATTTTAAAGTCAAATAAAAATGGATCAATAAAAATGAGAAAAAATAAAAAATTTGGAAAAATAAAATTCCCATAAAATTTCTCCTATCTATTGACCAAGATGTCCCCTCAAAATTTTAACTTTCATAGATCATAACTTGTAAAAAAATGTTATATTAGATATATTATATTTTCAATTAAATAAATGTAGATTAAATTTTAGTTCTAGTAAATTAAATTAATCATGAGATAGAGTTTAAGCTCAGTTTAAAGGAAAATTATGAATTTTGTCAAAACCAATTTTCAAATAAATCATTCAAACATAAACACATTAGTACAAAACCAATTTTTATCATAACTATGTTGAAAAATCAATTATACCAAAACTCATTTTTAACTAACTAAAAATCAAGTGGACCCTAAAGGTGTGTTTGGTTAATTTTCACTTTTCCGTTTGAAAATCATTTTGGGTGCAAAACGAGTTTTCGGAAGAAGCAGTTCGATTGATGTTTTTCTATTCTGCTTCTTCATTTTTATCTATATTTATTTTAAAATCAGATAAAAATGGATCATTAAAAATGAGAAAAAATAAAAAATTTGAGAAAATAAAATTCCCATGAAATTTCTCCTATCTATGAACAAAAATGTCCCCTCAAAATTTTAAATTTTATAGATCATGACCTGTAAGAAAATGTTATATTAGATATATTATATTCTCAATTAAATAAATACATATTAAATTTTAGTCCAAGTAAATTAAATTAATCATGTGATAGAGTTTAAGCTCAATTTAGAAAAAAATTATGAATTTTGTCAAAACCAATTTTCAAATAAACCATCTAAACATAAATACATTAGTTTAAAACCAATTTTTATCATAACTACGTTGAAAAATTAATTCTACCAAAACTCATTTTTTACTAACTGAAATTCAAAGGCACCCTAAAAAAATACTCCCAAACTGACATGTAAGATTCAAGTTTTTTTCTCCTTGGTCTTGAAGGATACCCTCTATATTTATGTTACAGTAGTTTACTATGAAGTATTACACACATCATTTTACAAGACTAAGGATGTGTTTGGTATCATTACTCAAATCTTAGTTTAAGGCCAAAATCAAGTTTGATGTAGTTTTGAATTTGTTTGGCATATTTTTGCTTTCCCGTTTGACAATGATTTCACATGCAGAATAAGATTTCCGAAGAAGCATTTCAATAGCTGCTTTTCCATTCTGCTTCTTCATTTTTATCTACATTTATTTTAAAGTCAGATAAAAATAAATCAATAAAAATTAGAAAAAATAGAAAAATTGAGAAAATAAAATTTTGATAAAATTTATCTTATCTATTGATCAAAATGTCCCTTCAAAATTTTACCTTTCATAGATTATGACTTATAAAAAAATGTTACATCAAGTATATTATGTTCTCAATTAAATAAATACAGATTAAATTTTGGTCCAAGTAAATTAAATTAATCATCGAATAGAGTTTAAACTTAATTTAAAAGAAAATTATGAGTCTTGTCAAAACCAATTTTCAAATAAATCATCTAAACATAAATACGTTAGTCCAAAACCAATTTTTATCAAAACTACATTACAAAATCAATTCTACCAAAACTCATTTTTAACCAATGCCTATGAATCGATTACGCTAGCATACTGAGGTACCAAGAAACCAGAGTTTCCAGGTTCCTATATTACCATCATCAAAATATTTCGTTTTTTCCTCTGAATTTGGGGCAACTGAAAAAAATAAAGATAGAACTGGCAAAATATAAAAACACAAGCATTTTTTTACTCAAACGACCCCATTAGGAGAAAAAAAAAATTATCCAACTAATTCACTTGAATTTAGTTGACACTTGCTCCTCTTCAAGACAGAATTCATTGCTCGATGCTAGAACAGTGAGCTTCGAAGTATAAATACAATATTACAGTGGTTATAACCTTGTAAATAACATGCAAGGATCACAAGGTCTCAAAATGACTATACCTCACTGAGGTTCCTCAGTACTAGTTGAAGCATCAGAACGCCTTCTCTTAGCTTCATTATCACCCAGCTGCAACGAAACACACAAATCTTCATCGCAGCCATTCCTCAACAAAGATAAATTTTCGGTTGCAGCTCTATCCAGCATATCATTTTTGTGCAGTGGTGACCGCCCAATGAAACTCGGGATAAACTGGTGTTCTATGCTGGGACCTACTACCTTGATTCCATCTTCTACTTGGAATTCAGTCTTTATGTCGATGGATGGCTTCATTTCTGGGCCATTTGGTTCAACTCCTAGAGGGATGGACTGAATTTGAAGACCAAGTGGCTCATATTTGTCTTCAGTCTTATCCTTAGTGAGCATACCATCAGGAGTTGAGGAGTCCCCGACAGTGGAGCCAATCGCTGTGGCCGAGGCAGCTCTTTGTTCTTGCACTGCCACTACAGGCAAAAAAGATCACAGAATCAGGTTTTCTAACTTGAGATTGCAGTAGTTTATCTGTTCCTTTACTAAATCACTCCTCGTATGGTGAAGAGAAAACTTAATTTGGTTCCTAAATTGTAAGAATCATTTAGCTTTTTTTGATAACAGAATCATTAGCTTTAGTCCTTGAAAATTAAGGAATAATTTACAATGTTTTTTTTTTGGGAAGGCTAATTCATGCACTCACTAATTTTTGCAGGTTAAAGCCAAATGAGCCAAACAATCTAGAGGCAAAATTATTTGTTTAATCAAAATAGTAACTGATTAGGTTTTATAGAAGTAAGAAACAACCAAGTACCAGATTATCAAAGTACAATTACCAATCACACCCTCTGCCCTCAATTATTCAACTAATTTCAGACCATTAAATATCAGCAAATTTTTTGTGGGCATTTTCAAAACTCCATAATAATTCAGAGATCTTTTTGATGTATCATAAGTTGAAATCAGACCGCCGAACAAAAAGTTCTAAATCTGTAGATAGAGAATGTGCGACACAAAAAATCAATAGACAAAAGAGGAGCAAAAACTGAGGAATTTGTTGAAGTATAAATGACAAACCTCTAAGCCCTTCATCAGTTGTTATCAGATCGAGTTCAAGGAGATTAAGAAGACGCCCAAGATCAACCCCACTTGTCCAATTTTCTGGAGGTTGGCCAACTTTTAATTTAAGGCGGCCTCTGTTAGCAGTTCCTCCCCAAATGATCCCAATTGGCTGTGGCTTTTCACCATTGTTGCCTTTTAACATGATGAGGCTTCCACTGTCTCCTTCAAGGTCAAAACTTTGTTGGTTTTCACCCACTACAAGAAAATCAGTAAAGAAGCATATTCCTTTCTCATCATTGTACTCAAGGGCATATGCCAAAACTGTTCCTCTAGTCAAGCCCGAACTCCTTCCAAGCTTCACGACTTGTTTTCCAATAAGGCTACTAATTGGAGACTGCAAATCAATAATCTTCACATCACCAATATCTCCAACGCCTTTCACAGACGTAGTGACAGTGGACATGTCAAAGTCATCAGCAAAAGGAATAAATGCACCATCAGCTCTCACAAAAGTCTCTGCAGGAGAACCACACCATGATGAGGATGTATAGGGAGCAAAATGCATTCAGCACTAATAAATCATTCAGACTCCTAAATCTGTGTTACCTGGGTTTACTCCAGCAAATATTCCATACCATAGCTCATCAGTTATGAATGAAGTTGCTCTCTCTACTGCACCAAGGTAAACCCCAGGTCCCAACGTGGGTGGCAGAGGGTGAAACATCTTTTGATTTGGGTAATCTAAATCAACTGCAACATGCCGATTTGTGAGAAAACCAACTTGCCGATTGCCAGTTTGGCTCCTTACAATGGCACCCAAAGTCCCATAAGTCTCCTGGTTGGCCACCTGGTCAAAGAAATAAGAGGTTAAACATCCAATATATCCATCAAATACAGAAGCTTTATGAATGGAATTGACCCCTGAACTTATTAGCTCAGTTGTTCCTCTGAGACAAGATTGCTCTTGTAAGACGAAGCCATGAAGGCATGCAGTATCGAACCAACATAGGCATTTATTATTTTTAATAGGTAAATCTTTATGAAGAGATCCAATTGGAACCCCGTAAAATGTCCACAATCACAGTCTTGATATCATAGCCCAATCATTGCATTTTACATAGTACAACAACTAAGCTTCAAAGCAAGTGACTGAAGTTTTGGCAGCCTAGATAATTACCCTATGGCACGGTATAAAGATCATGGTTATTAAGCTAGAGGGCATTATGAAATGGAAATGGAACACTAAGCTTCTTCACACTACAAGAACAGCTCTAATATCAGTATGCCACTACGAAATATCCAAAAACATATATTATGTCTTAGATTTAGCTACCTTGAAAAATGTTGAAGATTACACCAATATCATTTAAAATCATTAAATCGTTTGCATGACTTTTCAGTCATTAAAAACTGAGCCTTAAAGTGGAGAGAGACAGCTTTTGACTATCAATATTCACAAATGTGTGCTTCCTGCAAATTTGATAGCCAGCATACTTCAAGATAATATTCTCTTAAAGTTGAACTTAATAACACGGCAACATCTATTAAGAGTGGTTCTAAACTTGAGATTCCAGTCAACAGGTTCCCCCCTTACTAACAACCTCACAAAACTAACTTCACAGCATATGATATTTAAAGAAACCTTGACAATAAGCATAAAAAGTCATCTGTTAAGATCCACAATGCTGAACTTTTAAGAAATACAGTCTTAAGAAAACATACAATGCTTTCTTAAGTTACACATCCTAGAGCCTTAAGACTCAGAAGGCAGGACTTTTCTGGCTAGATAAACAGCATCATGGCAAAGATATATGAAATTTGATATAGCAAAAAGGAATACACAAATTAGAGGTAGAAGGTTGCAAATTATCAAGCAAAAAGAATTCTTTCAGATCACAAATTTATAATATTAATTGAACCCAGAGTTAATCATTTCACAATTATACTGGAATAGTACTAGCACAAGTAACCTTATCAAAGAAGATGATAATTAAGGGACTGTGGAAACACCTGAGAACCTGAACCAATGTATGGATCACCCCCACGCAAATCATCAACGATCTCTGTATACAGTTGTTCTTTAGGAGCTGGCTCAGGGGCACCAAAATATGAGAACTCCACCACATCTACATCACACCATACACCTCCAGGTCCCTGGTTGAAATGTTAAGCATCTAATTCAAAAGCAGCACTAGGCAGAAGAAATCAGCAGGTTAACAAGAAGCAATGATTAAAAAACGAGATTTAACTCAATAACGAATTAGGGAGGTCCAGAATAAGCATCTCTGAGAACCTCAAGAGCAGTGGGCAGGCACTGGATTGGACTGAGCCACTGCTTGTGAACTTTCCTGGAAACAAACACCAGAATGGCAGGAATATCAGTTAATTCGCCCCGCCGAATACGAAAACCAATTGCTGTACCAAGGCTGTAACAACGCAATATCTTGCTATGAAAAGCTCTGATTGTCATAAGTTCAAGCAATGTGGTTGCTTGCTGTCCCTTTGGAAGCCGACCAAGGTTGTCAGGTAGCACCCCCTTCTGTAGATTTAAAAAATAGTTCGCTCTCTCTTCAGCAGCATCATTCAAGCGACTAGATGTAGGCCATGAGAAGTAAGCAGCACTGCTCTCACAATGCTGTCCAGCTGAAGCAAAGGGTTGAAGTGTCGGGGGACTCAGTGAAGGCAGATTAGAATGACTGCAACAAGTTCTTTCAAGATCCAAAGCTGATTCTTCTGATGGAGTTGAACCAGAAGAACGGATCCTCATGTTAAATCTGGATCGCTCCATCTTTTGTTAACCTAAAATTATAGTCTGATTTAGCAAAATGCAGCTAACAGAATTCTAAAGTGTGAAAGAAGAACAAAGAAAATAGGATTCTGAACATAGTTACTAGTTAAAACTAGATTGAATTGCAGATTAATTCTAAGACAAAAACTAAAACTCAACTATAAATGACTTAATAGATTACTAACATAAAATAAAAGAGGAAAAGAACTGGAGAGATTCTGCACTTAAGCTTATATTTTTCTATTTCCAAATGCAAGTTGTTCAGAAACAAAGAGGAATCTCCTTTCAATCAAACAGGCAAAAAGGAAAAGATAAAAAAAATAAATCAAAATATTGAATATCATGGCACACATTGTATCTTAGTTTTAGAACAATGGGGGAAAAAGGCAAAGAAAGTAACAGACAATTGGCAGGGTATAATTATGATGCTTCCCACTTCAATAAGAAAACATTTTTTCAAGCATTACTTTGCACAGTAACTATACGGGTCATTAAACAAGTAAAAAAAATGGAAATATATAGGACCAGAAAGAATCATGATAAGATAAACAAATAATATCTCCCACTCATCTGGTGGCCCAGTAAAAATGAGGAATACAAAGGGATCGAAGACTGACTCTGACAACTCCACCGTCCGATACCCAGATTCAAGCAAATATAATTTTCAAATTTAGCAATATATCTGGAACAGTAGTAGCAACTATCATAAGCTAAGATAAATTTTAGGCATCTTATACTTATTTTCTTTTTTGAAACTCATCTCACACACCAACTGGTCACTAAAAAGTAACTGATAAATATCCATGAACAGGACTCAAGTTCCAAAAATCCCATTTTCAGAAGGACAAAATTTTAAAGTTTGAAGTATTTGCTCCTTCAATGAAAATTTCAGCACTTGGGTAGTTGGGTCTTCAAACAGAATTCTTCGCCGTCATATTTTATCAGAAAAAATTATAACAAATAGCTCTACCAAACTATTGTCCTTTTCGCAATTAACAGGACAGATTTCCTTTCCTCCAGCAGACAAATTAAGGTCCTCAACGCACCGAAGGTGTTTCCTCGGTGCATATATGACATAGTTTCCGAAAAAAAGAAATAATAAAATGGGTACACTGAGTCTTACAATCGAACGTCAAAAAGTCAATAAGCAGCATGTGTTTGTAGAAACACTGAAAAAGTGGTCCAAAAACATCAAATACGCCAAGAAAGGAAAGCCCAGAAAGCGAATAGCAGAATCGCAACTATCATCACTAAAGACTACCATTCCATGCCCGAAGGAGAGAGGGGAAAGGGAAGAAAGAGAAGCAGAAGAATGAAAGTGGAACTCACAATGTCACTGATCAGTAAAGGTGAAGAGCGGAGTAGCGATCATGAGATTCATAACATCCTCATGGACGAAGGCAGTGTATCAAAACGGGGAATTGGAGCGAGAATCTGCAAGAAAGTTGCAAAATTGGGGGATTGCGTTGTACGGGGCAAAATGTCGAAGGGTGATTTAGTTCAATTCAATTCCATGATGAAAAGGCAAGAGGTGCATAGAAATGTGGTAAAGTGGAGAGTGAGTGAATGTGTTGGAAATTGTTTTTTGTATTGTGTTTCGCAAAAGGTGCTTTTATAAATGGGAGCTTCGATTTCTTTATTTAATATTTTTATGTTACTGATGGCTGTTATTTATTTAAACGTGTAAATTTGTTCGAATGATAAAATTCATAGCATATCCAAATTTTAATGTACAAATAAAAGTTCACTTATTTTATATTTTAAATTAATAAAAAAATAAAATTCAAATCCAACTAATCTATTGCATCGAGAGACCAACATTCAAAATAAAATAAAATAAAATAATTTTTAGCAAAATGATAACAATAATAAAATATAATTATGATATAATTATTTTTTAAAAATATTAAAATAATATAAAAACTGTTTTTAAAAATATAACAAATATTAAATAAAATTTTCCAATTACTTCTCTTTTATTCATCACTATACCAATCCAAACATGCTAAAAGACCTCGTGTCAACACCATTCTAAACATTAAAAAAAACTAGACTTTGTTTTTTGTTTTGGTGAAATATAACCAATATACTTTATATATTTAAAAAATATCACAATTTAATTTAAAAATTTTAATATTATTTCTATCTATTAAAAAAATTTAATTTCATTTTTCATATTAGCATTTTCCTTATACTATATTTAAAAAATTTTAATTCACTTATGCCATTTGGTGCACCTAAAAATTTGTTGGTTGAAAGATAGGGTTCTCAAGGACCGTGAGAATCTCAAGCTTCCAAACATCTGGATTGGGAATTTGGTCCAAGGTATGGCAGGGATTGGAAGATGTTGGTGGGTGAGTTATATACACAGAATTTGACCAAAAAAAATAAGTTATATACAAAGAAGAATTTGAATAAATCCACTATGGCAAATATAATATTAAAAATGGGACAGGGTTTGTGATTTATCTTAGGGCCTTGGTACGTGGCTGCCCTAAAGTTGGGCCCATGATTCTACTGTTATGGTCTTACTCTACCATGTGACTGGTCCTGCCCTTGCACGATATAATTTAATTCTTGCCAGGTACATACCCTCATCCTCGGATTAATAATTATTTTATCAATATTAATAAAAAAATAATTTTATTAGTTAAAGTTTTTAATTATGCTGCAATCTGGATTTTATATTCAGAAGTACTCATATTAAAAGTTTGTAGGCTATAAATGACTACAGCTTAATTAATTGGCATTTAGTGAAGGACATAAAAAAAACTACATTAATTATTCAAAAAATATACTGCATTATTTTGAGACAAAATAAAAGTTTTAGAATTTTTCTTATAATTAGAAACAGAGGAGAAAGTAATATTATATATAGTTCATCTAGATTTGATCTTATTTTAAATTTTATTTCACCTAAAAGTTTGTCTTGTTCTAATTAATGATCAGTAATTAAGCCTCTTAACTAAATCATGATCAAGTTTAATCCTATCATAAATATTACAGTGACAGTACATAAAAAGTTTGGTCTTCCTCTCAACACATTTTTAACATAAAACAATGAACTTTATATAGTTTCTTACTTCTTTACATACTCTCTGTTATTAGATTCATTTATAATACTACAAGAGATCCTGTTTCTTTCTCTAAAAATAGGTTTTCATTGTTGGCAAAATATCACTATGCCAACGGTGATTGGTATGGTTAATTAATATTTAATATAAAATATAAAATTATTACTCTCTCTTAAATATAGGATATTTTATTTTAATTATAAATATAAGACTTTTTTTATAATACGATATAGTATTTACTACACATTTCTAAAAAAAGTTCATATTAATTCATTATAAAGAGATAAAAAATATATTAAATAAGAGTAATTTTAAAAAATATATTAATTTTTTTAAATTATTATGATTAACTAAATTTAACTTTCATTCTTAATTCATAATATTTGATAAACAAAACCTCATATTAAAAATAGGAGGGAGTAGTAAGTTACATTATTAACAAGCAAATAAGGCTCATTCTTTACACTCCATATGACGAAAAGAGCGCCTGGTTAGTTAAGGAAGTAACTGAACATGAACTAAAACTACAGCTATGTCAACTGCACACTTCATCTATTTCCTAGTCATCATCAAACTCATGAAAGTTAGAACAGAAATCAGCTATGTTGAACTTTTTAACAGAGGAAGTTATTATATTTATAAAGGTAATAATAATAACAAAATCAGGAAAAATATAAAAAACCAGAAAGAGACTTTAGCCATTACAATCTGCAATAAGCTGTAGGCACAGCCTAAGAACATTACAGTAGGCTTTTCACTGCTTCTGCTTCATCTTCTGCAACTTTTTCTCAAAACACATAGAGCTCAGCCAATTCCTCCAATGACTCAGGCCCAAGCTTAGGCTCTGCATGTTCAAGCATCCACAACAAATGATCAAACAGAACCACCTCACAGTTCACCACCAGTCCCCTCTCATGGCTTCCCTCCTCTGTCTTGGACTTGTCCATTAGAGCATTCATGAGAGGGTGGTTCAAGTACTTTGAGCTTATCACATACCTCTTCCTTGTGCTTCCAACATATATAGTCTCACATTCTTGTCCATCTTCTTCTTCTGCTTCTTCTGCTTGTCTTCTCCACATGTCTTCTTTAGCAGATTTTGACCTCAGGCTGCTGTATGATGAAGATCTTGCCAGCTGCTTTGAGAGACTCCTGCATTTTCTGAGAATCAGATTGATCTTCTTCATGAGTTCAGGTTGAAGTTTAGATTCAGAGAGAGAGAGAGAGAGAGAGAGAGAGATGAATGAATGAACAAAAAGAAGAAGGGACAAAGAGGCTTAAAACACACTCACAAAAGTGGTAATGGAGATTTTAAAGGAGGGTGAGAGTGTGATAGAGAAAAAGGTTGGTGTAATGTCGTTGTTCTCCAGTGATATAAGTGTGGGGTCAATTTGCAACCAAACATTTCTGAGTGACATAAACAACTCATCTTTTAATTTATTCTTGAGATATTACAAAGACTTAGCTATAAAAACATAAATAAATCAAGTTAATTAATCATTGCTTCATAGATTTGTTCTAATACTTCTTTAATTTGCAAGCATATCAAATACAAATAAAAATACAAAGATATTCAATACAAATTTCACTAGAAAAATGTATTTTATATGTTTCTTTTTTATCTTTTATAAGTGGTATGCAACATTGATTGTGGGGCAAGGATTTATTGCAAAAAATTGTTGATTATAAGTTCACTTATAATTTTTTTTAAAATAAAGGTTAGTTAATGATCCATTAAATTACTATCAACCCAAATTTATTATCGTAATCACAAAGTTGTTGAACTCAACATATTTTTTTAATTAAATTTTGTTAATAATTAAAAAATGTAGGCCATCAAATTTTATTGAAGCTTGCCCTGAAAGGTCCATTAAAATTAAAACTAAATTAAATTATTATTTAAAGCAAGTTTAAGTCCTCTTTTTAATCTTAATTTGCATGCCAACCTCACTAATCATTGAAGAGTCCCACAGAAGAAGATCTAACCAAGTCTTGCAAATCTGAGCATATTGGCAACAAAAAGATCATGTATTATTTCCTTGTTTTTTATTTTGTGTTCTAAATATAATTAGGTAGATTTATGTGTACTAGATAATTTCCATGTTTCATATTGATATTAATATACTGATAATATGAGATTATTCATACTATTTAGATCTGAATATTATAAATTTGACATTTACACCTTCAAATGTAGTTCAGTACAGACAGATAGGCAGAAACTAAAGCTCTTGTCGCTAATGACAGATGAGGAATAGCCATATCCCATAGTACAGAGCCCATTGTTCTCTCTGCAGTTTACCCAAGTGGGAATGGAGGATAAGTGTCTCCATTTGCCTTCTAAAATAGAGTCTCACAATTAATGCTTCTCAAAAGGGAAAGCCAACAGAAAATTGGGTTTTCCGGGAAAATACGCATAACTTTAAGACAAGAAAATGGAAAAGATTCTTTGTGCAATATCATGTTTTATAATAGTGACAAATTTAACTAGAAAGCAGGACTGCCATGTGATTGTGCCAAGTGGACAAGTTAGAGCACAAATTAGAGCCTTTTGTGTTAGAAATGAGCTTTGAAGAGGAAGTAACTAAAGGCAAGATTTGACATTTTGGTATTTTCGCAATTTTTTTAATACCACCAATTAATTTTTTAAAATCACATCGAATCACGACTGATTCAAGTTGAGTCAAATCAAACTATATATATATGTAAAACTTTTTGACATTTTTCTCCATATTCAAATTAACTTAGACATTAATTAAGAAAAACAGGTATCAAACTACTTAAATAACTTCATTAGTTCAGTGGTTTGATGGTGTCATTTTCATTTCTGTGGGCATGTCTAATCTCTTACTAACACTCGGCTGGCTCTTATCACTTTCATGGTTGACTCCAATTTTGCTCTGTTTATTATACTGAGAAACTCCAACGATGGGTCATAAGATTATATAGATCAAAATCCATATGGTAAAATTTTCACTAGAGATTGACCCCATTTGGTGACACTACTATACAAGAAAGCTATTTTTGTTAGTATGAAGACAATTTTTTTTGGGGGGGGGGGGGGGTGTCCTATTGTTAAGAAGGAAGATGTTGGAGAAGCCCACAGGAATGGGAAGGGGGTAGACTGAGAAAGGAAAGAAAGACTAGGGGCGTCGTCCGAGGTGAAAGCTGTATGCGGGGAACAAACATTATGTGTCACACCCATCTCTCTGTGTTCCTTCGGATCCACCTATTCTATTCTATTCTATTCTATTCTATTATGCCAAAATGGATCCACTTCACTTATGTGCCAACTTTTGTTTTGATTCTTCTAATTATTCCCTCCTCACCACACCAACATATATCCTTTGTTACATTCTCCAACTTGCTTTTACACCTCACCCACTTAACTCAGAATTTTGGGTGCTTCTTACTTTTAATAATTCCATTTGTTGGCCTAGCCCAACTAATACCAAACAGTGGCCCAAATTCTCTTTCTCTCTGTCCCTCTCTATGTATATTGGCGAATCCTCTCAATGGCATGGAGTGCGAGTAGCAAGTCATATGGTACAATAATACTTGATATAATTTTTATAAATATAAGATTTATAGTAAGTCACAATGTTTATAAATCATGAATAATTGACAGTTTGCTTCTTAATCATTGTGCAATTTCTTTTGACCACTATCATTGTGCAATTAATGCAGTGTATGATCTAATTTTATAAACATAAACTATATGTATATCATGGGTCATTGATTTTTGTTAAAGCTTAATCTATGATAATAAAAAAGAATAATTAGTGAATTTTTATTAAAATTTGAATTGTTTGAATTTAATTAAAATTTTGTAATTTTTTTAGTTTCATGCTGATAACGTGGTTCAGAGAGTTTAAATGTTGACTATGCATACTTACAAGACCATTGAAGTTTCTAGATTCATATCTCTTGCCTTACTCTTGATGTGTTGTGATTGTGTTGCTTTTCTTTTGATGGTTGTTCACATTTTGTTTCTCTTTTGATGGTTGTATGTATTTTGTAATGCTTTTCTCTTGATGGTTGTCATATTTTGTTTCTCTTTTGATGGTTGTACATATTTTGTAAGCCCTCTTTAATTCTGGACTCCTGATGTATTTTTCATTTATATATATTACCATTCTTTCTTTCTTTTTTTTTAAAGAAAAAAAAAGATGTAAAACAAAAGCAGTATTCTAATTAAGATCTTAAAAAAAATAATAATTGGAAGTAAGAAAATCAAATCTATATAAAAAGAAGACGGTGACACTTTGTTTGAAGCTGATGTAAGTTGATATGAGCAAAGTCATGATAATAAGAATGGGTGGTGGGGGCAATTGCGGGCACTACAGAACAGAGCCTAACCATTAATGATAGACTTATTTGTCCCCAAGTGACCCATCGTTTTTCATATCTGGTTTCGTTTCTAAGGTATTTGAGCCTATCTTGGTCTGAGCCAGTTCAAGAATTATATTAACACTGATAATAATTAATTAATTATTATGACTGCCAAACTATTTATGGTTTCTTAATTAAGGCAATGCCACCAAGGACATGATTAGACATCTTGATTAAAGCTGGACACAAATTTAGGCATGGTTGGTTATTAACAAAATGAAACAGGAAAAGAAGTATCAATCAGCCCTACTTATCTCCATTGTCACAAGGTTGCTTTGCATTCCAAGAAAGAATGGTGTTTTGATAATAATTAATACTAATGAAATCATATTGACCCAAAAATAAAAATGAAATCATACATTAACGTTTTTCCTAATGGTTTAAGCTTTGGGAGAGTTCGGCCAAAAAAAGGGCTTTGAGAAAGTGATAGCGTTGGAACCTCTTCAAATGGTGAGGATGACTCTCGATGGAACAAAAACAATGGAGTCCTGATATGGTTTTGTTAAAATTATATGGATATTAATTCTATTTATACTCAATTTTCTTTTGTTTAAAAAACATAAAAAGTCTGGTACAAAATAAATAGTAAATTACATTTTTCTCCTTTAGTTTTGCCAAAATAATATAAAGAGTCCTATTTTATTTTCAAAATTTAAGCAAAATATATGATATTACAAACAAAGAGTAAATTACATACACTTTCATTCTATTTTTCAGAAAAAAAATTATATTTATTTCAAAAATAAAAGATGGTTAATGTAATTTTAACAAAATTCCTTTGTAAAGATTAAATAGGAATTACCAATTAACATTATACTGTTGAGCTAATTCATAATCTGTTGGATATGAATTAGAAAAGCTATCAGTCACTGTCAGAATTCAAACCATACAAAGATTAATTGTGCAACAAGCATGCTTAGGGATAGCAGCAATCCATAATTATTAGTGCCATAATGTCACTGATATAGTGATAGATCATTAATGTCTTTGCTGTCACATATTTTGAGGATGAAGCTTACAAGACACAAAAATCACCAGCAGCCATTATCCTTGCTTGCTGTCCTTAAGCATATAAACATGTAAGGCCTTGTGATTAAACATGACAATAGAATGTGTATCAGATAGCACACTTCAGCTGAGCTTAGGATGATAAAACTTAATATCATGCTAAGCTTTTATATATATATATATATATAATTATCTAGTATCTGGCATTGTCTTGATAATCTTGGCTAAACTTTTAAGTCTTAAGATAATCAGAGAATGTTTAGTTCATCAAAGAAGGCCAGAACATGAAGGCAGGTTGCAGAAGGAACAGTAATTAAGGGTTTTCATGTACTTAACAGTGTTCATCAGATCTTTGAGAGGATCTTGCAAGGATAGTCTCACACAAAGGTAATCTCATATATAGTAATATGCAAAACATATTAAGTGGATGTCTAACCCTTTTCAAATAATTCCATTTTACCGTAAAAATTCTCATGTGGGTCAGTACTGCAAGTTGACTCTGCTGGTTTACCACGAAAATTATAACTATTCAATGTCATTGATGCAGAAATGGCGTTTAGAGGATTGAGATTAACACATCTAGCTAGTAGTAATTTTTATGGGACCAAAGGACCAGTTCAAATCATCAATTAATATAATACTCCCTCTAGTCCTATATATAAGACCATTTTAACCGAATTACACGAATTAAGAAGGAAAGTTAAAACTAATTAACTATCTCGATTTCTCCAAAAATTTTAACATTTTTCCAAAACTACCCTTATTTAATTTCTCTCTTTTTCTCTTTGCATACATTAAATAAGGGCATTTTTTGGAAATGTATAATAAATATCACCTCGTATATTGTAAAGGATCTTATATTTATGATCAAGGCAAAATGTCCTATATATAGGACCGGAGGGAGTACAATATAAAAACAAAATTGTACATCACTATTAATTCATTATTTATTTTTGTATTCACTTAGACATATGTCTTCTTTTAATAAGCTGGTATTTATTGGGATAATATTTCTTTCAATTATGAATATTCTTGTGCGGATGCACAGAGAAACTTTTTAATATATATAAATATATAATAATTAATATATGGACAAGTCAAAAAATAATTAATATTAAATAATAAAACGTATAATAAGTTATATTATTTATAAATCATAAATATAACTATTTAGTAGTTATTTTTTAAATTTAATACAATATGTAGAAAATGTGTCTAATTATCTCTAGAAAAGACACTAATTAAAGATGTAAAGGAAAATTAAAGGAGGCAGCAAACCTGATTGATTAGACAAAGGGGTTTAGGAGTTAGGACACATTCACTCAAAAGGCCAAATAAGCAATCGCCAAATCACATGTCGTAATTATGTGCTAATGGGGTTCAAACAAGAGTCAATTTGTCTGGCAACAGCTAAACTTTTTCTTGAAGCCAGCTACAATGATTTTCATGCATAAATATACCAATTTTGACTGAAGAAAAGGAAAAATAAAGTTCAGAACTTTGAATAAAAAGTTATTACTAACACTAATTTATCAACTCATATTCCTTTTTTTATAATAGTTTAAAAAAAAAAAACAAAGTTCTTGTCCTTAGGGCTAAACATGATTTACTCAACTCGAGAGCAAAATAATCGGGCCATCCGGGTTTCGGGTCAAGGCTCCATGTCTTAAAACCCAAACTGGCCCAGTTATATAAATAAATAAATATATATATATATATAAGATTTTATATTTTAATTATTAAATTAAATATACTTCTAAAATAAAAGTACATCAACAACCCTTTTCCTTTCCATTTTTCGTGCAGTGCGATCTCTTCCTCTCTTTCTTTTGTAACACCCTAAGACCAGAGACCCAAAAACACACAAAAAGGAGACAAAACAGCACCAATAACAGAAATAGGATGGCACCGTAACCTTGACACTAGTGCCACGACACCAAATACTGAGACAAAATCAACAATTTGTTGATTTTTTTTATGAACTTCTGACAAACATAAATTCACACATTGACCTCCAATTGACCTTATTCTAATTTTTACAGGTCACTCTACTCCTAATCTAACTATGAATACCAATCACATCTCAAACTACCTCCGCATGGAGATTTCATATGTCAAAAACTATTTTGGTCTCTTTTAAACTAAAATCAAGAACTCCAAATGCCACCAATAAGTAATTGGCAGCCCAAGACCCTTTCCACATGTCATACTTGACTCAATGAACTTGTTCAAGAAGATTTTACCTCAGAGAAACTACTTCTTCGAGTTTGACCCCCTTGAACCCCCAAACAACACAATGGGCTATACGCCTAAAATACATATACACAAGACCTAAAATCATATTAGATTCACAAATAGGCCTACCAAGCCTGACATGTACAATCAAATATGTCCCAACACATATTGATTTATACTGGAGTTTAGAATCACATCACATCACCTAACCACAAGATACACTAACATTCAGCCATATCCACAGCATTCCTTAACATTCTACCAATTATATAATATCACATAATGCACACATAATCCCAAAATACAAGCTACAGACAAAACATTCAACACTAAACCACTTGGCAAAATTCATTATATAAACTAATAACATAAAGCTACTAGCCACTTGGATATTCCCATGATGGAGAGAGTTAGGATTCCTTAGTCTTCTTCCAGAGTAGTGTTAGAGTCTTCGCTTGAAATATTAACCACAGAGGCATGTGAGGCAAAACCTTAGTAACTGAGAAAACACACAATAGACAATATATATTGAATATAATCAAATGTATGCATATGATACAATGCAATGCCAATGCTATGGAATGAAAGTTTCCCTTCGTATACAGCTAGAACCACAAGCTAGTACTACCACAAGGCATACCTAATAAGTGATTCCCTTCCAACAATCGATAAAGACTAATTCCAGGACATCACCAAATTCACCGCACACTAGTATGGTCTGGCCAAAGGCCACACTAATGATTAGTCTATGGTTCTCCTTCCCCTAGACCACCTCAAATGGTGATTATTTAGGGTAGGTGTATCCTTAATCCACTACCATCTGCCTCTCCTAGCCATATGAGAGGATTTAGTGATAGAAATATGCAATCATCCACCTTACCACTTGACCACTAGTGGTTTGCTATACCACGTAGTATCATCATATCTTATTTCATCATCACCCAATCAATCATTCCCAATATGCATAATATGATGATGATACTCAATGTCATACTAACATGTCTGTGCCATACACAATTATAATCATTCTCATAATCATTACCCTTATAATGCTAGCATGGTATCATATAAAGATACTACATAATCATAGATATACAATAATAACATACCTTCTCATTCATTACATACAAGCATCAGGTGTAGAGTTTGTTATACCTTTGCTAGCCGTGCACATATTATGATATGAAAAGAACAACATACACACAAGTGATATCATAGTATAAAAAGAAACATACATATATATAACAATAAATCAACACATATACAACATACACCCTGATTACCTCGAATTGTTGACACAACTTACACAAGAGAATTTGGCAAGCCTTTGGAGCACCAATCATGAATCGAACAATTCTAATCAACAAATAGAACACTACAATGTTATAACACCTCCAATTAACATAATACACACATAATCCACAACTCATAATTCAACCATCCAAACTTGATCCATTATTCCAATAGTATAATTACACATTAATGAGCCCCAAATATATTACCAACCCATGAACAAACACTTAAGCTTTGAATTTCATGCTAAACCTTAGGATCCCAAGTTAGGGTTTAGAGTAAACACCACATAACCATCCAAAAACTTATGCTTGATCCTATAGGACACCAAACAACACTCCAATAATCTATTAGCAACCATTTTAATCGGTGGAAATTCAACCAAACAGGAACTCTCATGCATACCAACAAATTTCATCCCAAAACCATAGAGAAAAGAGTGAAGGAAAGGTGTAGGTTCACATATCAACTAAGAATCAACCTCCCAAGGTCCGAAAATTACTCGTCAGGGTTAGATTCTTCATGCCCTAGCAGAGTTCCCTTCATTCTTCTCCAAATTCTTCCCTTTCGCTTGACTAAATCGCTTCTAATTTAAAGAATTCTATGACTCGTGCCGCGGCATTGACAATAAACTCGCCGCAGCGTGACAATAAGCTCGCCATGGTATGAGACCATTCTATCCAAAAAGAGATTAAAATCCTCTGCTTTCTCATCACAACGGCTCTGCCCTTCGCTGCAGCATGGAGGTTTCTGTCTTATTTTCTTGTATTTTTCTCCCATTTTATCCTTCTTTCAATCCTTGCTCCTCTAGCACCAAACAATTCAAAGTATACACTTCTCATTAGTTCATTGTTAAGTCCAGTACAATACTTTTTTTCTTGCTTTTGACTTCTACATTGTACCTTCTCTTCCTCCTTTTCTCTTACTCCACTCCATCTTCGATCTTGCTCCTCCAAAATCAAAGCAACCTAGTCAACCACGCAAATGCCATAACCAATTTGCAAAGATCTTTCTCCTTGAATATGCTTTCCTTTCCATCATTGTCATCACAGACTTGCAGTTTCCAGATCTCGCCTCTCTACATCATGTTGCTCTATCCTCAAATCTCCAAAACCATCCCTTCTCACCTTCAAATGAAGATGTTACTAACGTTGCCAAGATATCCAGCTTTGCATTGAGATTTTATAAAATCCATGACCAAGGTTTTGTGATTTTAGGGGTTTGTATTGTTTTTGTGATTGTTATTGATTGTGGTTTGTTTTTCCATATAGTATTGTGCATTATATATCATCCTTTGTCTAGATCTTCACAGATCTTTTCTTTCTCCTCTTCCTCTTCTTCTTCCATCACCATCAATGTTGTAACCAAATTGACTCGCAGTGCAACCCAGTCTTACCTGGCTGTGACCTGGTCAGTGGCCGGCCCGGGCCACGAGTTTGGCCAAACCCGGACTCGATTCGCCCTATACACACCCCTACTTGTCTTGTCCTTACATCAAATGCTCCCTCTAATCCTAAGAATTAAGGATAAATAACTAATTTACATATATCAAGGAACATAGTTAAAAATAGTTATAATTATTAAATGTGTTAGAAATTTAAAATAATTTTAAAAAATACCCAAATTTAATGTTTAAGACTTTTATCATGTAATTAATGAAAGCAATTCTTAATAAATGGTATCATTGGAAAAAAATTAAGCATAGTAAACAACTCTAATTTGTGATTTATATTTTGGAATAAGGAAAGTTCCTCAAATATCCCTTATATTTAGTGACGGAGAAAGTAATAAACAAAATCAAAGATATCTCAACAATAATGAAAAAACATAGATGAAATAGAAATTAGAATTAACATTTTACTACCTATATTCCTCATGCCTACCTATTTAGGGAAATTACCATCTTTAATATTTGAGACATACTTTGTTGTAACATATATACTTAATTAGCCTTGCTCAAACTGGTAACATATTTTATCCTAACTGAATTTTTGTTGTTTTCTTTACCATCATCACATTCTTGATATATCTTTCTATTGTCTTAAAATTAATCAAATAATCATCAAAATTATAGTCATCATACATCCATCAAATAATTTTGATTCTTCGATTCTAATCTTTACTTTTAAAAAATTAACAAAGTATATAATTCCGATTTACTAATCAATGAAACATAATCAATGAAAGAGCTATTGCGGAAACTATGAAAATAATCATTGTGTGTTCTTGTTTGGACATAAAAGAAATCAGCTTATTTTTTGGAGAGAGAGATTGCGTGCAGCCGGATCAGGATCCTCTCCAGCCAAATTTCTCAATACTTCTCTACAGCCAAATCTAAGCCATTTAATAATACATTTAAGGTTCAGATTTTCCTATTTTGTGATCCCTTCTTTATCACAAATATTCATTGGTAGATGAGATAGAAACAAAATCAGTGATATTTTCAATAGTGAAAAATAAAAAACAAATACATCATATGAGACGCAGAGAAGTATTGCATTTAAAGATATAAATTCTACAATTTATTTTGGCAGTCATTAGATTATATTAAACATTCAGATTTGGCTGTAGAGAGGTATTGAGGAAATTGGCTGGAGAGGATCCTGATCCACGTGCAGCCAAAGTAGTTTATGGAATGGACTTTATTAGATCTTTTTTTTTGCCAACGGACTTATTAGTTAATATTAAGCTTATTATGCAACTCACTTAATTGTCACATAACATTATTAATAGCTTAAAAAAGTTCCACCTAGTCAAATCATAAGCATGTTTCCAAAAACAAAAATCACTTCTCATTTTTAAAAGCTTTCAACTTCAAAAAAGTAATTGGATATTTATTTATAAATTAATCAAATCATAAAATAAAACTAATTTATTTATTTATATAATTATTTATAATAAACTGCATATAATGATTTGGCCGATTCATATAATAATTTATTGAATGAAATATATGTGAAAATTGCAACATATATAGAACTAAATAATCCCCTTTTGTTGCCGAAAACCTCGAACTCCAAAATATATAATTATTTTTTTTATAAAATTATCTCATATACAATATTTCCATATTAGATTTAAATATTATTAGGTTTAAATGAGGACAACTCTCTCAATATAATTTTTTTTATCCACAAAGTATAAACTATTTTTATTCATAAGCACAAACTTAAAATCTTACTTAAAAAAATTGAGTATTTTACCATTCAAACTTTGCCAAAACATATAAATACTAATACTAATCACCAATGAGACAATGTTTTATTTTCTTGGTAATTACAATCATCACTGTTTTAATTTTAAATATATAAATAATAGATCAGTTCAACGTGAATTTATTATGGTCACCGCCCAATGAAAAAAAGTCAAACATAATAACAATTGTCGGCTGACTTTAATGGTATAACAAATTTGGTAGTATTTATCATTGATATTATACAAATTAGGGTAATCATCAGTCGGGTCGGGTTGAGTTTAGCCCTTACCCATTGGCTGGTCTATTGTGGTTCAGACCAATATCAGGTTAATACTAGATCAAATACTGGGACAACCTAATACTATATATATATACTCCCTCCGGTTCCTATTATAGGGTGTTATTTAGAAAACTTGTCTAGTCCAAAATATAAGATGTTAAATAATAAATTTAATTTTAGTCTCAATTTTACCCATATTGAATGCTTTCATTACAAGTCTCAATTAACTTGTCTCTTTACCTACCATCATAATAAAATGAGTATTTAATAAGGGTAAAATTAGAATGTTAGAATTTTTTTTCATTAATTTTAGATTGTAACCAACTTTTCTTAATCCACGTGCGACAGTTAAAAACACCTCATAATAGGGACCGGAGGGAGTATATATATATATTTTTAAATAAAAAAATTTATTTAATAATAAAAAATATACTTATTTATATTTAAAAATATATTTTCTTAAAAAATAATCTTAGAAAAAATAAAATTTTTAAAAATTTATAAATATTTAACAATTATACATTATTTTTACATAAATATTAAGTTAAAAACTTAATTTAAAATTTTAAAAAATTTAAAACATTAAAATCTTAAAAAGTTTTCATAATATTTACATAGTTAATAAATTATATTAGATATATAAAGAACAAAAATTCTACAAAATCAATTAAGATATATAAAATAATTGAAAAAAAATAAAAAATAAAAAAAGAATATATATAGGTCGGGCCGAACAGGGCCAGCAACGCTTGGCCCTAACTCCGGCCCGACCCGGTTGGCCAAATGTAGCTGGGTTGGACTGGGTCTCGGTTCAAGATGTGCAGCCCTAATACAAATTATAGCTATCTTTTACTAAAATTATATTTTTATACATATATTTTATTTAATTTTTTTATAATTTAGGGATTTTACTCATGTAAATATTTTAGCTTTATTATTATATTTTTATCAATATTTGATCATAAATATGAGTTAGTATTACTTTGATATTTATATCTTTCATATAGTTTGATAACATAAATTATAAACTTTTGAAGTTATTTATAATTAGTTAAATTGATGCAGAATTTTAACTGTAAAAATTGAATTAATGAATTTTCCAACTATATTGACTAAAATAATAATAATAAAATAAGATTAATAAAAATCCATTTTATCCATTCTTACACAAAATTGTCAATAATTTTGCCACAAACTAAGGTTAAAACATGCTACTATCAGGCCCAATAATATATTTTATTAGTTTATACTATCAAATTTATATAATGTGCGAAGCGGATACTAAAACATGCTACTATAATTTTTGGTACAAAGGTGATAATTGAAAGATAATGTAGATATAGTATTCCTCATCATAAAAGTTCACAATATCACACGCGCCCGCGCGCACACCTCATCATAAAAGTTCACACAATATCACTCACACAGACACACATTTTAAATATTTGCCCACAGAAATTCCAAGCGTATATGCCTTCCACCGTCCATGACAAGGAAACAACTAATCATCGTTGAATACCTATCTACATCAACGGCTTTCTAGTCACATGACTTTCAATATATATATATATTTTTTGGTTGAGAATTTCCTAATAAAGGAATAAAAGATATCACATATTTTAAAGATATTTTTCAATTTGATTAATCATAAGAGAATTCATGCCTAATAATATTAATAAATTTTAGTTCTTGCCTACAATTAATCATAATCTTAATAAAGTGCCAATAAAAATAAAAGTTCTTTGCACATTTATTAGTTTTATTAGATCTATCTGCATGCTTTTTTTTTTTGCCAGACTATCTGCATGCTATTAAATTCACAAATGTTTGAACTTTTGTTTGCATATTTTAATTAATTTTATAAAAAATTATAAGAACTTGCTTGTTTCCTACCCCCTTCTCCACAAAAGCCAAAAGGCCCCGCACCCTTTCTGATTAGGATTCGCAATCCGATGAATGAGCATTCAACTATTCAGCCAAAGTAATGTTACACCTTATCATAAAAAAATCCGAAATACTCAAAAGTTTATATTAGTGTCATGACAATAAAAAGCACTTTTGAATCATGACACTAAAACATATATTTTCAATATTTTTATATTTCAAAATGCCAAAAAAATCTTTTATAATATTGTGATAATAATAATGATTAATAACTATTTGAGCAACTATCAACATATCACCTACATGTTAATATTAGTATCAATATTAAATTTGCGTTTGGATGAACGCAAATGCGAAAGCTCCTTTCTTGTAGCCTATCATAAATGCGCATTTGAGAGGCTATAAATACAAATTCAAACACAATTTAAGACATATTATCATGACAAGAATATAATAAAAGGATAGATAATTTCCTGACCTGAAGAATTATGAAGTTGATTGCTTGTGTTTGGGAGATGACATTCTAATACACCTACAGAGAAAGAAATGCTTGCACTGATTTGCTTTAGCTTGCCAACTATGCATTATAATTCCTCCATTTATAATATAGGACATGTTTCCCAATTTTTTTTATTTTCAAATATAAGAGATAAATAAGTTTTATTTGATTAATTAATGTATTTTTTTAGTTTTATTTATGATTAAAGTAAATTTACTTTTATGATAAGAGATAAGTAAAAGGTTGATTTATTTGTAATTTTGATTTATGAGAAAAATTAAATGAGAATATTTATGAAAAAATATTTTTTAATGACATATTTATGATGTGTAATTATTTTTTTTGTTATTATATTTTAGAAAGGAGGCCAGGAGTAAATGACTTAGATATGCGAAGATTAGTTACTCCTGCAAAAAGCTTGGCCTTACTAAATGAAACGGGTCTGAAAACACTATGCGGGATAGCATATCTTGTTTAATTCTTGTTTCTTTTTTTTCCCCCCAATTGTTTGTTGGTTCTTTTGATCCATTTATCCGCATTCATATAATATAATAATTATATTATATCAAATTTTGTTGGTCTTAAATTTGACTTAGAAATGATGATATAAAATAACATTATATATATAATTTAACAAACTTTATATCTTAAAAAAGATGTGACAAATTGGGTATATAATAACAAATTTAACAAATATTAGTCCCTTTAAAAGCCAAATTTGACAAATTAAACTCGCAGACAAATTTAAAAAATTTTCTTTATTTTTTTCATAATATATAAACATAATGTCCGTCTGGTAGATTTAACCTCAGTTAATTGAAAATTAATGGCTATACATGGGCATGAAACCCTACGTATTGTTCATGACTGATCGAATATTCAATAATAATTTTGATAGGTATTAATATAAGTGCCTCCTTCAATCTTTCATCAACAAATCAACAACCCTAAGTAACTGATGTGCTTGTGAACTTCTTCAACCCCAATTATTTGTACAAAATAGTAGTCTTTCTCTTCTCTCTCATGACTCTTTCCGCCTTCCTTTGTTATCTCATATTTTGCAAATCACAGTCGTTATCCCCTTCCTAGGGTTCTCCTCTATACATCTTTTCCTTTAAGTTCAACCTCTTTTGTATTTTTAATGGAACAAATCTCTGCCTTCAACTTCTGCACTCAATTTGTTTCAGAGATCTTTTACTCTGTTTCGATACCGTCTTAGCAGAAGTACCCTTTTGCGAATTTCTGAATAATTTATCTTCCGTTTCGATTCACCTTGAGATTTAGGACTCGATTTTTTTTTAATCTCTCGCGTTTCTGGTTTCTGGGTTTATTTGGCGATTGATTGTTAATCTTTTACCATACAGTATTGGTTAATATGGATGGGTTTGGTCCTGGGGGTGATATTCAAGAGGCTCCCAACCCACAGAATCTCAAGCAACTGGGAGATATACCTGCAGGTTTGCTTCACTTTTATTGGCCTCTTTTACTTGTTTTTTTTTTTTTTTTGCTTATCTGTTTAGTTAGATCTGGTAAGCTACCAACTATTTTGACTTTTTAGAAAACGAAAAAAAATAGTTGATAGGCAAATTGTGAATCAAACATAAATTGTCTTCGTCTCTGTATGCTTACTATTCTTAGTAGCTGCTTGAGGGGCAATGGTATAAATTTCAAGTGACAAGTTATTGGAGGTGTAGAACATTTAAGTCCGATATAGAACTGCTTCTTAAAAGAACTTTGTTTATTTTTATTAACTTTAGTGTCTAAAATTAAAACGACTTTAGGAATGCTCATGTTAAATTTAATTGCATGCTATCATTGGCTACCTTGACGAAGGAAGCTACTTTAAGTATTACACGACCATTGATTTCTTGAATTGTGTCGCATGCTTATTCGCTGTGGATGATCAAGAAGGAACTTATAGTGTGACTGTGACATAATTTATGGAGTGAGGAGTACTCCTTAGACTTTGTTCATGACAAATTCTCTGGATTCAATGCTTGTATGTGGAAAATTAAATAACTGATTCAACCGCTATTTCTGACGTAAAGAGATTTTTTGTTTTTACTTACATCTTCTGCCAAATGGTTTTCTGGATACTACTATAGGATTGATTGACGTCCAGCATCAAAATTCTTTGTACCCAACAAGTACATCTTTGGCTTGCTAGCTATTGTAGTTGTCTTCTTCCTGAGAATTATCTCCTATTATCTATTACCTATATATGTTTTGGTCTTCTTAGCTTTGCATGTATGTAAATAACCTCGTCACTGTGAAGCTGTGCATATGTTAATCATCTGAAAGATTTTGGTAAGAAGATTATTGACTTCAAACTTCTATATTATGCAGGAGATGCAGTATTTGATGCTTCACAATATGCCTTTTTTGGGAAAGATGTTGTTGAGGAGGTTGAATTGGGGGGATTAGAAGATGAAGAATATGAGTTGCCTCCAGTTGAATATGATGAGGAGGAGTTTTTTTTTGGCAGAGAAGAGGTACATGTTTATTTATTTCTATCTGAGTTCAATCCATTAAAATTACTCCAGTTGATATATTTGGGAGTTTTTGGAAAGAATGAAAAAAAGTTGGACAAGTAAAATTTACACATGGTTTAATTTTCCTTTTGGTTAAGGGCTCTACATATGTTTCATTTAATGTAAGGGTTTATGCATCATGTTAATTCCTGCTTGATGTTCTTGTTAATCTGCTAATGTTCCTCCTTTACCTCATTTGCCTCCATCTCTTAAGTGGATTATTATAATATGAAATATTCAATTTGAGGACTTATGTAATAATTTTGTGATACATTATAGAATGACTGCTTCCTTTAATAGAAAAATCATGTCACCTGTTACTTTGTGTTGGCAAGTCAATTATATTGTCTTATTATACTTTCCCAGTGGGGGTAGATAATTCAAGAAATTGAATTAAGTTTTCAAGATTTATAATGTTGTCCAGCAACTATACAACAACAACATTAGCCTTATCCCACTATGTGGGGTCGGCTACATGGATCAAACGACGCCAATGACGCCAATGAGCTCTATCAAACGCCATCTGTTGTCCAGCAACTATAGGTTAAAAAAAATTAAAAGATAAAAGAAAGAAAGGAGAAAAGGCACAAAAACATTGTAAGTCTTTTAAGTGTTGTCGATTTTTTGTCTACTCCAGAGAGCTAATAGTTTCTCAGGTCATTGTGCGTTTGGAAATTCCTAGAGACCTAGAAGGAATTTAAATACTCCAATGTCTTTCTTTTTTTCCCTAGTATAATGGCAGCTGCACCATGTTCAACCATTGTAGTATTTGTTTTTCCTTTGTTCCTTTAATGCTAGGCTAGCCATCTCACCTTTCTTTTATTTTATCCTCCTTCTTTAAAGTTAGTTCTTTCATACATTAGGGTATAAGAGATACCCATTGACTTCTTTTTGAAAATAATGGTATACACTTTTGTCTCTGAAAACAAACCTTTTACTATTTTTAATTAAATTAATAAATGGATGTTGCCAAAAAAAAATCTTGAATTCCTATTAATCTTCCTCTCTCATTGATGAGTTAAATCTGCTTTTGATTTTTCAATCCCACGAGCCTTATAGATTATTCATCTTGCTCATTCTTCAATTATTTTCCTGTGCAAGGGTACATATTTCTAGTCCTGTAAGTTTTCACCCCCAACTTCTGAAGTTTCTTCTCTCTGTTGATAATTTTTTGTGTTCACAAAATATGAAAGTTAAGTTGCTTTTGGTAATTGTTATGTTTTGGTGCTATAATTCCACATCCATTTGCCTATGCTTATGCCGTGAATTGAACTGATTATGGTTGTTGCATTCTTTGTTACAGAGTTATTTATCTGACTTGTGTTTGTTTGAATAATGTATTTGGATAGGAAATTAAAATTGAAAAGAAACTTGCTTGTTTGGATGAGAAAATGGCAGTACTGGTTTTCTCGTGAATGTTTATTTCTCATTTAAATGGTTGCAAATATGATTCGAGAGGTTAATTTTTCTCTAATTAATTCTTATTTCACAATGCAGGGTGAAGATATAAGATCTATTTCAGACGTTGATGATCTCACTACCACCTTTTCAAAGGTTAGATTTTTAAACATTGTCATATCAGTCCTCTTTTAAAATAAAAACAGAAAAATCGAATTGTCACAATTATAATTTCATTTGTCATCTGAAGTAGCATGAAGTTGTTGGTATTGTGAGACAGTAATGTGATGTCTAAATAATGTGCCTTGTAACTCAATCAATTGTTAAGATATTGAGGATAATGTCATTTCCTCCCATTGCTGAATAGGTGAGTGAGTTTCAGAGGGCTATATTGGGAAACTGTATCAGATAGTTAGAGCAATGCTAAATAAGTGGCGTCCTTTTCTGGAAGGGGATATAGGAAAACCATTTTATTGCTGGTATCGTCTTTAAAAAATCAGACCTTTTATGCGGTGAAAATCTTGAAATAGCAAGGGAGGTTTACGATTTTGGAAGTTTTGGCAAAGGCATTTTCAATTTGGGAAAATTGAGTAATGGAGCTAGTTGTTAAGCATTTGGTTAGTCATTAACCACTCTTTTGGTTGTGTTCTTAAATTGTAAATTTCTTTGCCAAAAGTCTCTTGAGTCATAGTTCTCCCAAATAGATGCAGCCTTCAACCTAGGATAACTGGTCTCATATGTGTTGGTTTCAAACATAAGATATTGGTCAGTGGAAGATATTTTTGTGCTGGAGATATGGGGCCTTATTTTTCTGTAAAATGAACTAATGAAGAATAAGCTCTCAAGATGACTGTCTTGAGCTAGTGACCAATATTTTAATTGCTGAGGGAATACCGTAGATTTTACTTGTGTACTTTTTATCCATCTGGTTTCCTATTTCCTCTAGTCGCTGCTTACGTGTTCATGTATTTTCTTCAATAAACCCTTTATCCATTGAAAAAGGAAGAAAACGAAAAAAAAAGAATGAGAAGATATTTTTGAAAGGAAGATATATCTGATAATCATGCATCATTGCCATCATATGATATGATGGTTTTTTGAAGCTGTTGCTTCTGTAAAGTATATGTTGCTTTTGATTTTCTTCTGGGCATGCATGGGTTCCATCAATGCTTGTGGATTCAGTTGTTTGTTATAATGCTGATGATAAAGTTGGCTTATTTTGATTACCTATACACTTTCTTTTATATGATCATTGGCATTCAATTTTAAGATTGTTCTCTCATTTCAGTTGAACACAGTTGTTAGTGGAACAAGAAGCACGGGACTTATGGGTGAACACGGATCAAGAGAAAGTGAGTACAGCTATTACATAAATATCATTTAAAGCATATGCAAACTTTTCTTGCTTTTTGCCCCTATAAATCAATAAATCTGTAATTGATTTATATGACGAATAGATGCCTACTGTTGTCATCCAGTATGAATATTATTATCTGCTATCTATGAAATATTGTTACCTTCAATATCACGTTTTGTCTTGGTTATGCATGTTATTAGTGCTGGGGCACTGACCTCTGGCTACACTGGTTGGTGTCTTCCTTTAATATGCCCCATTTTGCTCCCTGCAGCTGAGTTTTTGTTATTTGATTGTATGAGCACAAAATTTTATTACCACTATGTATGTGGAAGAAATGCTCAATCTGCTGCATCGATGTATTATGAATATGCTGCTCCATAAAAGTATGTATCCGTACAAAGTGTATCAGTTTTTTGTAGGCACTGCTTTTAGTAAGAAATACAAAATATTCCTATTTTTCTTATGTATTAAAAAATTGTTCTATTTTTTGGCCCCCAAAGGTCCTATGTAGTAGTAAATGCTATTCTTTCCTGATATTGAAAGTTGAAGAAATGTTCCATTACTCCATTTGGTTATGCCAGACTTTGGGGTTTGAATGAGATGTATGCTTTTTCTTTGTTTTGAGATTGTGCACTGATCCTTTTGCTGTTTACATTTTTTTGTATTAGTTGACTGAATTCTTTATATTACTCTTGGAATATTTTATTTAGATTCATCTGCTGCTGAATGGGCACAAAGGGACAACATTTCTAATTGGTTTGATCAGCATGAATATGAAAGCAAAGGTGCTCAGGATGGCAAAAGATGGTCATCACAGCCGCATTCTTCATTGGTTCAGTTACAAGAGTCTAAGGCATTGTATAGAACATCTTCATATCCCGAGCAACAACAACAGCTGCAACAACAACATCAGCAATTTTCTAGTGAACCAATTGTGGTTCCGAAGTCTTCTTATCCTCACTCTGGTGGCAGGTCTCTGCAGGCTTCTCCAAATCAGAGTGCAGGCCACCTGAATATGCCATATCATGTTGGTGGATCTCAGATGCCATTGTCTTCATCCAATCATTCTCATTTCTCCAATTCTCAGTTTCAGTTGACTGGCTTACCTGGGTCCCATTTTGGTGGGAATATGCATCAATTTACAAGTGGTTCTCCTGTTAATAATCGAATGTCTAACCAATGGGTCAACCAAGTAGGATTATATCCTGGTGATCATCCCAACCTTCAAAACAATTTATTGCCACAACAATTGCCCCTTCATAATGGATCGATGCCTCCACATCTGGTGACTCAATTGCAGCAACAGAAGCAGAGAATGCATCCTTCTCTTCAACCTTCTCCAGGCTTTTTATCGGGTTTCCCATCTCATACTTATAATCCCAATACTTCTACTGGTGCACCCATGATAGGCAAATATGAACAGATGCTTGGGCTGATCGACATGAGAGATCAGAGACCAAAGCTAGCTCCCAAAGGTAGACAGAATCTTCGGTTTCCTCAACAAAGTTTCGACGTGAATTTCCAGAAGAGTGAAAGTGGATGGCCACAATTTAGATCCAAGTATATGACAACTGAGGAGATTGAGAATATTCTTAGGATGCAGCTTGCAGCAACACATAGTAATGATCCATATGTAGATGATTACTATCACCAGGCTTGTCTGGCAAAAAAGTCTTCTACTGCTAAATTGAAGCATCATTTCTGTCCAAATCAAATTAGGGAACTTCCTCCACGAGCCCGTGCTAATACTGAGCCACATGCTTTTCTTCAGGTTGATGCTCTAGGGAGAGTTCCATTTTCATCAATTCGCAGGCCCCGTCCTCTTTTGGAAGTTGATCCTCCAAATTCTTCTTCTGCGAGTAGCACGGAGCAAAACATTCCAGACAAACCCCTTGAACAGGAGCCAATGCTTGCTGCTAGGGTTACCATTGAGGATGGTTTATGTCTTCTTCTTGATGTAGATGATATTGATCGTTTCCTACAGTTTAATCCGCTCCAAGATGGTGGAATTCAGTTAAAGCAGCGTCGACAGGATCTATTGGAAGAACTTGCTGCCTCACTTCAATTAGTTGACCCTCTGGGAAAGAATGGCCATACAGCTGGGCTTGCTGCAAAAGATGATTTTGTTTTCCTGAGGATAGTTTCTTTACCCAAGGGATGGAAGCTTCTTGCTAATTACCTTCAACGTATTTTTCCTGGTGGTGAGCTTATGCGGATAGTCTGCATGGCCATCTTTCGTCATTTAAGGTTCTTATTTGGTAGTTATCCCTCTGACCCAGCTGCAGCAGAAACTGTAAGTAACCTTGCTAAGGTTGTTTCAATGTGTGTCCATGGAATGGATCTTGGAGCACTTAGTGCTTGTCTTGCGGCGGTAGTTTGTTCCTCAGAGCAGCCCCCTCTACGTCCTCTAGGAAGCTCTGCTGGAGATGGGGCTTCCTTAATTTTAGTATCTTTGCTAGAGAGGGCCACTGAACTTTTAACTGATCATCATGCTGCTAGCAACTATAATATGGCCAATCGGTCACTTTGGCAGGCCTCATTTGATGAATTTTTTCCCCTTCTTGCTAAATATTGTGTGAACAAATATGACAGTATCATGCAATCATTGCTTATGCAAGGGACACTAAATACGGCTGTCATTGGGTCAGATGCTGCCAGAGCTATTAGTAGGGAAATGCCTGTTGAGCTCTTACGTGCTAGTCTTCCTCACACCAATGATCACCAAAAAAAGCTATTACTTGATTTCGCTCAACGTTCTGTGCCTGTTGCTGGATTTAATAACAGTTCTGGGGGGTAGCTGTGGCCATGTGCACTCACAGTCAGTGCTGAATTAATTAATTATGTACTTGGACATTTAAATAAGGAGCATGATTTTGAAGTAAAATATGGCGGTAACTGTAGGCACTCCTGTAGCAGTCTGATGTGGAAGCTTTAGTTGGATCTATAATGGAAATTTTAGCCTCCTTTTTTTTATATTGACAGAATTCCATGGAGCATTGTGCTGTTTTGCAATCAGGCCCATCTGTATCATAGAGTTGGCTTGATTTGTTTCTCTTGTCTTTTATTTTTTCTCTTGACAGGGGAGCTTATGTTTTTACTCTGGTTTCTAGAGCACAGTAGTGGTTAATATGTACAAGTTTTAGGTATTTTTAAGTTGGATTCCCATGTTCCTTTACTAATTATCATACAAAGGCATGGGATTGGTTGCATCAATGCCTACCTGTTGGAAACCCTTCCTTCTAATTGAAGTGGCTTTTGGGGTGCACAAATATATAACCAGATGACAGGTTGGCATGGCATGGCATGGCATGGCAAGCTTTTCTGAACTGCTGAAGAATGCTGTAGCAAAGAATGTACTGTTTTGAACTTGTTTCGTAATATTATGCATTTATTTTCCTCTTGCCACCAATTCTTTATTGATCTGTCTACATTAGTCTGTCATACCGTCTCAATGTTGATTTTTTGTTCAATTTCTTGATATGCTTTCACCTCATTTTTACTTTTGCTAGATATGGACAACTATGAATTTATGGTATACCAAGTGTAATTTTTGAAGTTTTGAAGTTGTTCTGGTTTGTTCCTGACCTGTATTGAAGGTTTGGCACCTCATGACTTGTTTAATTCTAGCCTTTTATTGCATGGACTTCAACCATATGATTTCCTCTGAATTGCCGATTCACATCATTCGGTTTTAACTTCAAATCTTCTTCGATGATTCATATTTTTTATTGTTTAAGGAAAAGCTTAATAATCTTCATCTTCTAGTCAGGCTAAAAGAAAAAAAACCAGTGTTGGATCTTCTAGACATGACTCAAACAGTAGGGTAGTTAAAGTAGTTACAAATAGGAGTGTTCAAAATTGAATTAATCAAATTCATAAAAAGTTGAATTAATCAATTGTTTGCCCTAAAACAAAAGAATTAATCAATTCAACTCAAATTGAATCAAATTACGCCAAAATTGGTTTCTTACATGCAAAAATCGGTATAATTAATTTGGTTGTAGGCTTTGCTTGATTTGGTCTGGTTAGAATGGAATTGAACCAAATGGAGAGTATGTGAAGAGTGTAGCGGACGCCCACCAAATATATGGCGTTCTTAGATTTTTTCCCCCACTCACATGTTGTTGAGATTAATATTTTTTACCTCAAAGTAACAAAATATTAACTCAATTATTTAGAAAAGAATTTATATATATAATAAAAATAAAGAAAAATAAATCACTTTAAAATGAACAAAATAAAGCAAACCAAAGTTCAAAATCTTTTTCCCCCCATAAAATTGATTGGGTAGGTTTGATTTAATTTTTATCCAAAATAAATTGATTCAAATGTATGAACACTCTTTATTAGTACAAATTAACATATTCACTCATCAGTAACTTGTTAGTAAATTTTCATGCGCAGTCAACTATTGCAAGTCTTCATTTTTGTTTGATGTTTCTCAATAGTGACATGTGGCTGGTATCGCTGATCCTACTCTTATACTCCCTCTAATTCTTAATATAAGATTATTTTAACCGAATCACGCAGATTAAAAATTGACATTAAAACTAATTAACTACCTCAATTTCTCTAAAAATTCCAATATTTTTTCAAAACTACCATTATTTAATTTTTTTCTCTGAATACATTAAATAGGGATATTTTTTAAAAATATATAACAAATATTATTTCATATATTATAAAAAATCTTATATTTAGAATCAAAATAAAAAATTCTACCAGCGGAGAGAGTATTTATTTTTCTTAAATGAATTGTCTATTCACTACTAGCTGTATTCATTTCAGTATTGACTCACTCCCTATATTTAAGGTCAACGACTAGGCCATTATTGGTCAACTCGAGCTCTTCCAGTTCACTAGGTGTTTTTATTTTTATTAGACAGATTTATGAATGTTTTCGTGCAATGCCTTTAACTCAAAAGCCTACACTTACGCATTTGGCAAGACAAGTCCTCACTTTTATGGCTAGAATCTTGGATCTCCAGATTTTTTTTTGAGCCAACGGATCTTCGGATTTTAAAGTTAGAATTTTTTTCTTCATAGTTCTCAAAAACGTTGAAAAGTCAACAAAATATACTCCCAAGGTTACTTAATATAAAGGACAAGAAATAAAATTACACAGATAAAAAAAAGTAATAAATTTGTCAGAAATATAAAGTAGTTTCCAAAAATACGTTCATTTAATGATAATAACTCTTCCATCATGCAATTAATACAAATGAATTATATTAAAAACATATTATCTTAATTAGGGATATTTTGGAAAAAAGTCATTAAATACACCAGACAAACCCCATATATCTCTTATATTTTGAAACACGGAAACTCCCCCAATTGTCCCTTATATTAAGAAACGAAGGGAGTAAATCCGACTGTCTAAGCAATGAAAGGGAAAATCACTAAAAAAATCTTAAAATATAAAAATATTTATTTAAAGGTCCCAACACTAAAAATATATTATATTTAAGTCATATATCCTAAAAGATAAGTATAAAAAACTTTATTATTGAGCATAAAGTCATGGAATATGAATATAAAATATTAAAGTATAATTTTATACTCAATATTGTAATTTTTTATACTCATTTTTCATAATTTTATATTTATTTTTTAAGATTTTACACTGATTTTGACCATGGATTTTTGATGTAATATTTTGTAGTGTTCAGACTTTTTTTAATAAATATTTTCATGTTTTGAGATTTAATATTGATTTTTTCAATAAACAATAAATATAATTATTGGTAATCAATATATCAAAATATATATATAATAAAATTCATCATATCATACGTAATATATGAATAAAATATACTTACATTTTGTTTGCTACATATAACATATTAAAAATATTACCAATTTAAATTGACATGAATGATATTAACTTATAAAATAAGTAGGTAGGAGTTGGATTTCAAACTTTTATGTATAAAACAAACTTGGTTTGAAAGGTACATTTTTTGCTTTTTCTATTCTAAGGATATTAGTCTTTATCTCTAGTAGGAATACTTTTGATCATTACAAAATATATATCTTTATAACCTAATCAAACATTAGAAGATGAGGTTGATTTTTTATTAGGTTTTAATATAAAACGTTTTCTCAATATTTTTTCTCATTCTAACGTCCACCCAGGCTCCTTCTGTCTCATTTGCATTCTCCCTCTCCCTCTCTCCCTCCCTCTCTACAATCTCTCATTTGCGTTCTAACTTATTAGAAGTTCATGGATTGAGATAGAATAGATGTTAGCTCTGACTATCATTACACCTGACCCAAGTCGCATCTAATTAATACAGTTTGTTCAAGTTCGGTGGGATTACCGGGTCATTTTTTTCCCCAAAAAGCTTTTATGATAAAAATTTATAGAATAACCTATAAAAATAAAATTTGTATATATATTCTTATTAACTTAAAGTTAAGGGCTTGTTTGGTTCTCTTTCTTTTTTTGTAAAATTAAGTTAAAATAAATGAAATTTGTAAAAATCAAGTTTAGATAAAGTAAGTTTGTTGGAAGTTATTATGTTTGGATATTTCTTTTGTAAAAGTAAGTTTGACAAAAAATCTGTTTGGATGATAAGGGTTAAAAATACTTTTAGATGTATAATATAGAGTAAATTTGTTTCTCCTTTTACAAAACCCATATTTTGTTAAAGGAAAAGTAACTTTTCCCCTCCTTTTCCAAAACCATAGTTTAACCCACTTTTCATTTTTCAAAAAGTTAGTTTGTGTTTCACTTGTATTTGACCAAACACATCTTTTAGAAATTCATGGTTGAAAACCATTGTTACGTTTTGCAAAATGTGAACCAAACACACACTAAGGGCCCGTTTGGTTCTCCGTTTTGTAAAATTAAGTTAAGATAAATGAAGTTTATAAAAATGAAGTTTAGATAAAATAAGTTTGTTGGAAGTTGTTATATTTGGATATTCTTTTTGTAAAAGTAAGTTTGACAAAAAATCTATTTGGATGATTTGGGGTTAAAAGTACTTTTAGATGTATAATATAAAGTAAATTTGTTTCTCTTTTTCCAAAACCCATGTTTTGTTAAAGGAAAAGTAACTTTTCCCCTCCTTTTTCAAAACCACAGTTTAACCCACTTTTCATTTTTCAAAAAATCAGTTTGTATTTTATTTGTGTTTGACCAAATACATTTTTTAAAAAATCATAATTAAAAACTATGATTATATTTGCAAAATGTGGAACCAAACAGTCACTAGGTTGGCAAGCGAATCCATCATACACTTGGTGTCATACAATATTGAATATACAAATGTCCACTCATTATTGGGATTTTAAATTTTCTATTTCTTCCTTTTTATTTTTCGTCAACTTCGAAAACGAATAAACTCAAGGTAGGTAAGACTTGTAGTTTATTTTTTTTGCCGCACCACTAGGTGAGACTTGTAATTTAAGTCTCACAAATTTAATTGAGTTTTATATATTTAAATGATGTTTTCAAAAATCATGAAGAGATTTGTAATTCAATCACCGTGCTTAATGGATGAGAACAATTCAATAAAATAATGAGTAATTTGGACACTCGTCAATTAATGAAACGATGATTTAGGATTTTGAATTTAAAAATTTAGTTTGAAAATAAACTATGGTTTATTGGGACAAAACGTGCAGGAGAGAATATGCCAAGGAGAGGGAATAGAAGTTGTAGGAGGTCAAATTGGTCATTTCGGTTCCCCAAGCTGTGGTTTATGACATTAACACTTTTTTTAAATATGGTTTTATTTTAGAAAAAATTTAAAATTTAAAAAAAAATCCGTTCACTATGAATTTCTCAACAAATAAATTTCTTAGTTTTAAACAAACTTTATTCTGTATGTCCAAGGAAAAAAACTGTCTTAATTATTATAATATTTTGAATTGAGTTCATTTCTTCACATAGTACTATAATTGATTATAAATTTTTTATCATAAGTGTGACTTACTATAAATTTTAAAATAAAATACATGGATCTCTCTTTAATTTTGTTGAAATTATAGAAATATTTCCTTTATTTTCAAAACCTATACTCTAGTTTAATTTTTAACGCCTTTAAGAATATTTCATCAAAGATTTTAAAATCCATTTTTATTAATTAATATTCATACTAAAATAACTTAAAATTACTAATTTACCCTTATAATATAAAATATCTATTTTCTATCCAATTAAACATAAATAAATTTAAAATATTTATATATAATAATTTTTGCCAATATCTCCAAGTAATTTGACATTTTAAATATAGCATACTTATTAAATAATTTCAAATAATTAAGTTTAGAAATATTTAAATGAATGTGACAAAAATATTAAATTAAAAATTAATAAAAAATTGAAATGAAATAAAAACATGCTAAATCAATTAATATAAAATGCAAAAATGTGTATAAGGCTACATGTAAAATGTGTACAAGGCTGCACTATTTCACATGCAATGGACAATGCTGTTTGTCTTGAGTTTTGGGGTAAATGTACGGTAATCATATAGTTAAATGTTAAAAGTTAAAAAATGTGTAAAAAATATTATTAAATAAGCTTTTATATTAAGAAAGGTTATTTTAGGCCAAAGAAAATATTAAATGTAGTGAATTAACATCTCATTAATAATTGGGAGATGAAAAATAAATGAAATATCTATGTAATGTAACTTTTAATTTTAGGAGGTTTGTGTAGACTTTCAAAAATAGAGAGAATATTTTTGTAATTATAGCAAAATATAAGAAAGATCAAAGTATTTTATTACAAATTTTATATATGATTCTGTGTATTGAATGAAGTGTAACAAATGAATGATCTTTTAATAATGCCATTTGTTATATATTTTATTATATATATTGATAGGTTGAATTTTGATATATCAATGATTAAGGTCATTTTTTTCAACACAATGAAAAATTTTCAATTTGAAAACTTTATTATATTATATATTATTTGTCATAGTGATCATATGTGCAACTGAAATTCAATCAGAACTAAAATTTTATTGCCCAGCTAAAAAATAAAACTTATTATATTGTATATTCTTTGTCATAGTATTTTCTTATATTACAATTAGAACAATGGTTGATTGCAATTTTATCCCCATTAATATTTGCAAAAATTTTATTCTGTTTGAATCAATGTTGTCTTTTTGTTACAATCAAAATAAAATTCTATCAATTGTAGTTTTATTCTGGTAATAACAATTAACAAAAGATAAAAATATTTTGAATGATAAAATAAGGTAAGTCATGCTTTAATTGAGAAGGATTGCATTTGATAAGTTAATTATCCCTCTGATTTCTATGGTTTACAAAAGCAATTATGTGTACTGGAATTTATGAAAACAATTATGATAAAACTGAATTACACTATTTCCTTGAATCTTATCAAACTTAGAAAAATTATTTTAAAAATAAATAAATTTAAAATTTTTTATTCTTATTAAAATATTGTTGTCAAAGTATGAAACTATTTATTTAAAAAAATTATGTATATTTCAAAAATAAAAATTTCCTTTAGTTTTAATAATATTTAAAAGATATTAACAAAATTTATTTTGTCAAAAATTTAATTAATTATAACTAAACTCTAAACAACACCGATTTTTTATTATTATTATTTTTTTGCCTAAAACAAAACTGATATTACTAACAATCAGAATGAGGAATCTACAGCTATAAGATTTTTTTTTCTTAAAAAATAATTAATTACATTTACTAGCAATAATTAATTAAATTTTTTTTCTTTTTAGTCAAATAAGATTTTTTTTATCTGAAAAGACAAATAATAGTAGCAGCAATATTTTTTTTGCCAATAAAAATATGTTTGATCTCGAAAGTTGGAGATATGAATTTACAATTTGCCCCCAGAAAAATTTGTAAATTTCCGGTGAGGGAAAATGAAGTTAGGTACGCGACCTCCTCCATAATTCACTCGGCTAATAAATTACGATGAATTTCAATATCTGCTTTCGTAGGGTTCCTCTCCAATCCATCTCCACCTCTTTCTCCCTGCTCCATTTCTAACCCATTTTCTAATCCTTCCGGTGGGACAGATCTCTGCCATGAACTAATGTACTTAATTCTTCGTACAGATCTTCTTTTTCTTTTTGCTCCCTCGCCATTCTAGCTGAGGCATTTTATGCATTTCAAGATTGTATTTTTTTGTATCAAGTTTTCCTTTTTAGCATTGATTTTTCTTTTCTTGTTGATCTTTTGCGTTTTTCTTTTTCTGGGTTTTCTTCCATCATCGTTTTTATGGTATACTACATAAAGATATGGATGGGCTTGGTGCTGGGGGTGATCTTCAAGATGCTCCCAACCCGGAGGATCTTAAGCAATTGGGAGATGTTCCCACAGGTTTGCTTCAGCTTTTTCGTTTTGTTTGTTTGTTTGTTTGTTTCTTTCTTTTATTAACTGAATATTCGTGTCCTAGGTTTTTTATTTTCTTGTTCAGCGTATTCAAATAGATCTGGTTCAAGTCAGCCAGTGATTTGAGTCATGAGAAAACGGAAACATAAATTAGTCTATAATTTGTAATCATGTATTTTTCACTTCAGGGTGTCTGTTTGTTTGTTATAGTCGCGGTGGCTCCATTAGCATTTATTTCATGCCCTGGAAAGTAACTGAACCAAATCCTGAGCTAAAGTTGAAACTTTTGCAAATCCTAAAAAGTTTGACCTCGTTGATTACAGCTTCTGAATGAAAATTATTTTATAAATTTCTGTCGTCGCTATCTTGTCTTTGCTATTGTTGGCTGCTTTAGCTTATAAATACAGTGTTTACTGACACTGCAGAATGCCTTCTTTTTCTTTTTGCTTATCGGATTGTATAGTTTGTTTGTTCATTCTGGTTGATAATCCAGGATGTTTTATTGTGCCACAAGGCCAATGTCAATAGTGGTGGGTTAGAAGCAATTTCACTGGATTTCTTTGCTTTGTTGTGAAATACTTTTTTATATTACTTTTTGAGTTAAAGGATATATTTATGATTAGAGTTGCTTTCATAATTGAACTCCTTATTTTTTTGTTTTGGCTTTACTGATTGAAAGTGTAAAACATCTCTATTTTAATTTGTTTGGTTTTGGTGGCTCTGGTATAAGGGAATTCTCTCTCCTCTGTGTAACCTGTGTATTTTTTTTTTTTAAATTTTGAGCAGTTATGAAAAACAGTTGAGAGTTCTTGAACTGAAAATTCTCGTGTTTTGCAGGAGGTGCAGTATTTGACGCATCACAATATGCATTCTTTGGAAAAAATGTAGTTGAGGAGGTTGAATTAGGGGGATTAGAAGATGAAGACAATGGTTCGCTTGCTGTTGATGTTAATGAGGAGGAATTCTTTTTTAATATTAATGATAGAGAAGAGGTTAGCTTTCAGCCTTTGCAGAATTTTGATTATTGTGAATTCAGTAGCTAGAATTTCTTAAAATGTAAACATGTTGTGCTTTTGTGGTTTAGTTTAGAAGCTTATGCTGAGTTCATTTCACTGGTGAAAGGGAGCGGATCATTTTCTTCCCTTCTTTATGGGATTTGTCAAACACTGTAAATTGCTTTCTTGTTAAGCCATTGGCCTTTCATTGCTAATAATTCTTTTAGGCTGATTGTAGAATTTCAACTCCAGTTAATTTTTGTGAGAAGAATTCCAAATAGTTATCTGTCAATTTACATGGTAAATTTTGTGATATTTTACTTAAATCACGTGCTTTTTATTATCTAGGGGTTGTAAGTGGATTGATGCATGTTCTGAGAACCTGTTTGGTCATAAATTTTTCTTGATTTGAATGTCAATACCAAAGATGACCTATGCCTTTAATCATTTATTTTCCTTCTATTGTTCTGAAACCTTTTAGTCATCTCCCCCTTCATCTTATTGTGTCCTATTTTTGGTTTGGTACCCCTAATACTTGGCGGGTCCTCCCAAACTCGTGAAAAGTGAAAATGAAATAAGCTTATTTTTCTTAAGATGAATTGTTGAATAAAAGTTTCTCAGCGTTTTGTTTTATCTGCTTCAATTTATTAATGTACGTATATTTCAGGTTCAAGTAATTTTTTTGTATTCTGACATTCTCTTTCCTAGGCCAAGCAAACATTTTTCTCTTGGCTTTTCAACTTTCAAGAGGGTGACCCAAACTCTAGGTTTTCCCCTCCCACTGAATGAGTAGAGGAGGTGAAATTTGAGCAAGGAGTTGGTTAGATGTCAGAGTTGTTATTAGAGATCCTTGCTATATTCGGTTGCACATGGGGTTTCTACCATTCAGTGCCTCTTCTTGTTTTTTTGTTTTTAACTTAGGATATTTGATCTTGAACTATTGTCGAAGGTTTGGATTGGTTCTCTATTATAAGGAAGGGAGCTAACTTGATTGAGAGACATTGAGAACTAATAAAGGTATTATGCAGGCTGAGCCTATCAGTCTTGATGGATCATTTTCTATAGGACAATCTGGGGTGGTTGTGTGTATAGATGTTTCTTTTGAATATATTGGTTGGGATTCTGTGTTAATGTATTTCTGATTCTTAGAGTGCTTTTATAGAAGATAAACAAAATTTGTTCTTGCAAACAAAGTAGATGACAGTCAGCTCAGAATCAAAAGTGAATCTTTATTGGGTAGGTGATGAAGTTTCAAGAGGCAAGTTAGCATCTTGGCATGTTTTCCTTTTGAATGATCTTGAGTGAATGTAATATGATTGTGGGGCAAATATATTTCATATTTCTTTATATATATAACACTCAAGTGCTGCTTTGCCACTGTTTTAAGCTATCTCCCTTTCGTATGTCTTTCCTACACTGTTTTGCGTCTGTAACATGTTGTTTTGGGGTACCGTCACAGTTGATTGTTGTCAGAATATTCTAGTAAAACCTGAATTTATTCGAGTTAATTCTTGATTTCGGTCTGTTTTCATAATTAATAGAGAAGTATCTGTATTGCCTGCTCTGATGACAAATGATAGAGTGCTGTCATGGTCTCTCTTTCCTTTTCTTATTTGATACATTAATTTTATCAGCTATTTAAATATTGCTGCCACAATGTTAAAAATGTTTTTATCAAATAACTTTTCCTTTGACATTGCAGGCTGAAGATGTGAGATCTCTATCAGATATTGATGATCTCAATACCACTTTTTTGAAGGTAAGGATCTTAAACAAGTATATGATGGAGTCTCTGAATGCTCGATATTTAATTAAATGAGTGACTAGGTATTGTAATATGAATGAGGTAATTCTGTATCAAAATATCACTTATTAATTTGCATGCATTCATTAAGCAGAAAAAACATTTTATTCTGAGTTTGTGCTCTATATATTTTGATAATATGAATGACGTGGTTCTGTTATGATTATAATCTATATAATACAGGGGATGGGGTTGGCCAAAGAGGAAATAGGGGAATATTCTAAGTACTGTATATTACTGAACAAGTGAATCTGCAGTTTCCTTGACTATGTTCGCATCTCAGTTTTTCCCCCCATATTCCTGTTATGAACTGTTGAAGGTAGCCAGTGGTTTGGTTTGGTTTGGTTTGGTCTCTCAGCTTCTTGTGTATATTGGTTAGGATCCTTGTTAATGATGAATGAAAAAGGACTTTAAATTAGTTAAAGCTACCAACTCAGAAAAGTCTTTTCTTGGTTGAGTGTATAATTTTTTTTTTGTATTCTTTTTCATTTGAGGGCATTTATGCTTGTTGGTCAGGCAATAAGCCAGAGATTGGGAATTTCTAAGTTTGAGAAGTGAGAATGAGAACTATAATTTATATGTTATTTCTCTACTATAAAATAGCCATAGTGGTCATATCTGCTTCTCCATATGCATGACATGATCTCCTGCCTCGAGAGTACTTTTTTACAAGACTGAAACCGTCATTTATATAATTCCAACTCTAATACTTAGACTAGATGTTGACCTTACAAATAGCATGTAGAAACTAAGAGTTAACTCTTTGTTTGGGCTTGAATACTTGACCAAAGCAGTGGATAAGGGGTTGGGGGTTATTTTATGCACGTGATGTTGATGGTCTATGGGATATGGGGGGAACAAAGAATAGTAATGATCTAGTTTTGAATTTTTTTTTAGACACAGTTAAACCTGTTATGTTTTTTTGCCATTTCTACTTGCTGATAATGATCACCACTAATTCACTAAAGATGAAAAATGAAGAAAAAGAAAGAGGGACATGGAACAAAGAGGGGAGCAAAGAATAATACTGTCTTAGTTTTTTTATTGTTTTGGCGACTGTTTCATTTCTTTTGCCAATTCTGCTAGCTAATAATAATAATAATTCACTATGTAGAAGATGAAAAAGAAAGAAAAAATGAAGAGGGAGTTGGAAAAGACATTATTATAAGTGATAGCTCAATGCATACGGTGTTGAAACCAAATCCCTTCCTTTGTTTATGAATCATAGCTGTGTGGGTTGTGCTATGATTTTCTTGGATGTTTCAGAAGTTGGCAGGCTATTAGGGTTTCCTTACCTTGGTAAGCTTTCAGATTTCTTGGTTTGAGAAGGTTGCATTGGCAACAAATCCATTGCATTTCTTGCAGTCAGAATTATTCTTTCTATTGGGTGAAATAGTGCCTTATCCATGTTTCACTTTGGGGTCAGTATGAAACAAGGAAATCAGTCTTATTGCTGATTTTGTGGAAATTTGGGGCATAATTGATATATAATTCTGTACCTGAGGACATTTGGTCAATGTGACTTTGGGTTCTGAATATTGTTGTTTCTCAGAGATTTGTCATTTCCAATGCTTCATTGATTGAACTTTTTATTATGCTAAATTAAAAAACTGCTCCGAGAATTTGTTGTCTCTGCTGAAATTTGGAGCAATTATCTTGTCAGTACAGTATACATAGTTTTTCCATTTCCTTTTTGGCTTTACTGGTAACTCAGTTGACACATCAGTTCATGGTGATGATGAACTTGCCATCCCATTCTTGAGAAGAAGAAAATAAAAGAAGAATAAATGTAGTGTGCAATGCTTGCATAATTTCTTTCTGTTTCTTTCGTAGATTTTCTGGCAGCTTATTTTCCATTTTTGTTGATCTATTCATGTTTATGATTGGCAGTGGATGTGTCATCACGCTTATGAGAAATAAATGAAAAAAAAAAAAGAATGAGATTTTGTTGAAAGGAATAAATAAGATGATCAGCTAGCTTCCTTTGGCAAATATTTTGGTAGCAAGTAATGAGTTCCCCCCTCAACACAAAAGATAGTTGTTTGATCTTTTCTTGACAATTGCTCCAGTTTTGTTCATATTTTTGATTCAGTTTTCTGTTGTATTGATCATGGTCCTGCTGTTTTTAAGTGGCCATATATTCTGCTCTACATGGATTGATAAGAATATTATGATTTTCCTTTTATTTCAGTTGAATAAGGCTGTTAGTGGGCCAAGATATCCTGGAGTTATTGGCGAACGGGGATCAAGAGAAAGTGAGTTGAGCATTTGTGCTTATTTAACTATTTGCAAAGCTATGATTTTTCATATTGCTTCTTTTATCTTAGAAATGGAACTCCCCTTTAAACATTTGTTTAACATTTGCAGTATTGTTGTTCTTTTATATTCTGATGCCATCATTTGCCCACTAGTTATTTTTGCAAGGCATAATGCTTTTATGTCCAACTATGATTGTAGACTTTTGACTGCAAGTTATTTGTTATCCATTAGTTACCAAGGGGAAATTTTTCTATGAATTGTAGGAGAGCAATAGTTGCATAAACATGTGAAATGCTTCTGTTTGTTGATTATTTGTCAACCCATGGTTTCATGAAAGGTATTAGTGGTCCATGAGTCGTATGAAAGTAGTGATTCAGCTAAAAAGTAAAATGTTTCTATTGAAAATGTTAATTGAAATGTAAGTTTTTTCTGTAACATTTTTTTTTATAATTTTTTTTCTTTTACCATCTTCTGATAAAAACTTTAGTGTGTTGGCGTTTTTACCTTTTATTTGTTTGAGAATTGCAATGATAATGCTATAGTCCTTGTAGATATATGTTGTGTCATAATAAGAATATTTAGAGCAGAATATCATAATTTTAGGTTGATTTCCATTTAGACAAATATAGCAAATTGCCAAAAGTTGCTGGATGACATTTAGAAAAGGAGGGAAAAATTTAGTGTGTTTCATATGCATTTAATAAGGGTGTTCAAAATCGAATCAAACCAATCAGACCGAACCAAACCAAACCATATTGACAAAAAATGATTTGATCCAAATTGAAATGAGTTCTATTTTTGTGTTTTCCACTTTTCCCTATTAGAACCGACTCGGTTTGGTTTGGTTTGATTCGATTTTAGTGTAGTGAGATCTGAATCAAAATGAACCATACCTAATAACTATATTATAATAACTTATAATATATAAATATACCCGATTACTCATAACCACACCTATGTTGTCTCACTTTTTCTAATATTCATAAAGTGTATTGGTTAGTAAATTATTTAGATATAATTTGTGTTAATAAAATATCTAGTTCTAACCTATTTAATTTAATTTTTGAAGACTGATGCTATTTGAAAAAAAAAATTGAAAAGCACGAACCAAACCTATTACATTTTGAATCGACAAGATCCAAAGAAAAGCCAGACCGATTGGTTTGGTTTGGTTTTTGTTGAAAATTGAACCAAACTGCAACTATGAACACTCTTAGTGTTTAATGATGAATCTTATTTTATTTAATTTATAATAATCACTATCATGGAGGTATATTATAGAATACAATTAAATCCCATGATTGTTCTGTGAGCAGGCATATATAGTTGGCTATATGGAGGTTGAAGTAATTTTTGGCTAATTGAAGGCTTGTATGGTAAGCGTATGAATTAAAGGTGTCTAGATTGTGACGTAATTATGCCAAAAGAAAACAAAAGGCTTGATATATATGGGCCTTTGAATTTTATTTGGGACACTAATCATGCTCTTCAGAAAGTAGGGATAGTGGTTGATGGAAGGATAAATGGATAATTTAGCAAAAGAAGAAATGGGTATCATTTAAAAATCCTAAAATGTGTGGTCACCACACCAAACCCCCCCCCCAAAAAAAAAAAAAACCATTGGATATCCATCATCTGTCCATAAAAAAATGGATCTATTTTCTTTTTCTGGACCAAAACTTGATCCATTTTCACCTGATCATTGATCCATAATTTTTTATGGCAGATTAGGCGGATAATGAACCATTGCCACCCCTACTTGTATGTATTGGCATAGATTTAAGACTTGTAATGACATGCATGTGAATGTTTCATCCAAATGTTGGGCGCAGGTATATTTCTGCTACCAGTTTATTCATAGTGATGGTTATTTAAGTGGTAAAGCCTACCCTGTCTTGAAAAGAGGGAAACAAGTTCAAGAAATATCAGCATCTTGGTGAATGTGTTGGGATTCACGAGGCATTTTTTTGGGGCCACTTACTAACCATACTAATGTAGTAGGAAGGGCACATGGTTGTGCTATATGTGGTATTTTATCAGAGATTTGCTTGTGGGAATCAAGTATTATTTTACTTTATCTTTTAGTTTGTCATTATTAGGAAACGTGTTTTTTGGAAGTGTCTCTGATGGTTTCAGGAGGCATAATGATAGTTACAGACCATCCACACTAGTGAATTGTGGATAAAGTGATGTACTTGTTTTATGTGACTTTGGGCAACTTTACAGAAATCAGAATGCTAAGTCTCTGTGAGTGTGAATGTCGTGACTCCAACAGGCAATACACTTGTCAGGGAGATGTCTAATTATTTTGTGGATGTTATTTTGGATTCCTGTAATGAATATATAAGCCTGATGTTTTAAGTAACTGTATTGGTAGCATTAGGGGTACATTGCTGTTGTTTCTCTGTATGCACCTTTATCAACTTGACTGAATTGTTAATACGTGCATATTTTATCCAGGTTCTTCTGCTTCTGACTGGGCACTAAGGGAAGATGTTCCCAACTGGTTTGACCAGCATGCTTTTAACAGTGAAGGTTTCCATTCTACTCTCTCTCATGTAGAAGAACCAAAGCCCTTGTATAGAACATCTTCATACCCTGAACAGCTACGGCAGCAGCAACCCTACCCACTCCAACATCACTCTAGTGAACCAGTAAACTGGTTTGATCAGCGTATATTTGATGTTGAAGCTGCTCAGGATGGTAAACGTTGGTCATCACAGCCACAATCCTCCTTGTACAGAACTTCTTCCTATCCTGATCAGCGACAGCAGCTTCCCCATTTCTCTAGTGAACCAACTTTTGTGCCAAAGTCATCTTTTACTTCTTATCCTCCCCCTGGCGGTAAGTCCCAGCAAGCTTCTCCAAATCATAGTACAAGTAGCCTGATAATTCCATATCATGCTGGGGGAACTCAGATGGCATTATCTTCACAAAGTCGTTCTCATTTTTCCAATTCTGCACTTCAATTGAGTGGATTAAACCATGGGTCTCATTTTGGTGGAAATATGCGCCAGTTTAGTACCGGCTCCCTACTCAATCATCGCATGCAGAATCAATGGGTCAATCCTGCAGTGTTATTTCCTGGAGATCATTCAAATCTTCTAAGTAATATGCTGCAGCAACAATTACATCTTCATAATGGATCTATACCTCCTAATTTAATGACTCAGTTGCAGCAACAGCAGCATAGACTGCATCATTCTGCTCAGCAATCAGCAGGCTATCTTTCAGGTTTCCGGTCCCATTTACTCAATCCCCATCTTTCTTCTGGTTCATCTGTGATGAGTAAATATGATCATATGCTAGGTCTGGCAGATGTTAGGGATCATAGACCAAAATCAACACATAAAGGTAGACATAATCCTCGCTTCGCTCAACAGGGTTCTGATATCATTAGCCAGAAGAGTGACAGTGGGTCACTGCAGTTTAGGTCCAAGTATATGACAAGCGATGAGATTGAGAGTATTCTCAAAATGCAGCTTGCAGTGACACATAGTAATGATCCATATGTTGATGATTATTATCACCAAGCTTGTCTTGTGAAAAAATCTTCCAGTTCTAAGTTGAAGCTTCCATTTTGCCCAACCCAAATAAGGGAGCTTCCTGCACGAGCTCGGGCTAATTCTGAACCCCATGCTTTTCTTCAGGTTGATGCTCTAGGGAGGGTTTCATTTTCATCTATACGCCGGCCTCGTCCTCTCCTTGAAGTTGATCCCCCAAGTACTGGTAATTCTGAGCAAAACAATTTAGAGAAGCCCCTTGAACAAGAGCCTATGTTTGCGGCCAGGGTCACAATTGAGGATGGTCTATGTCTGCTTCTTGATGTAGATGATATTGATCGTTTCTTGCAGGCCAACCAGATACAAGATGGTGGGACTCAATTAAGACTAAGGCGACAGGTCCTCTTGGAGGGACTAGCAACTTCTCTTCAGCTAGTTGATCCTCTGGGAAAGAATGGACACAAAGTTGGTCTTGCTGCTAAGGATGACCTTGTTTTCTTACGGTTAGTTTCTCTTCCCAAGGGACGTAAGCTCCTGACAAGGTATCTTCAGTTGCTTCTTCCTGGTAGTGAGCTTATGCGAATAGTCTGCATGGCTGTCTTTCGTCATTTAAGATTCTTATTTGGTGGCCTCCCCTCTGATCCGGAAGCAGCAGAAACAACAATTAATCTTGCTAAGATTGTTTCCCAGTGTGTCCGAGGGATGGACCTTGGCTGTCTCAGTGCTTGTCTTGCAGCTGTGGTTTGTTCCTCAGAGCAGCCCCCTTTGCGTCCCCTTGGAAGTGCGGCTGGAGATGGTGCCTCTGTTGTATTGGTATCCGTTCTTGAGAGGGCTACTGAACTTCTAACTGATCCTCATGCTGCTTGCAACTATAATATAGCTAATCGTTCATTCTGGCAGGGCTCATTTGATGAATTCTTTGGTCTTTTAACAAAGTATTGCATGAATAAATACCATAGTATCATGCAATCCTTGCTTATGCAAGGCACACCAAATATGGCTGTCATTAATGCAGATGCTGCCAAAGCTATTAGTCGAGAAATGCCAGTTGAACTCTTGCGTGCTAGTCTTCCTCATACCGATGACCACCAAAGGAAGTTATTGCTAGATTTTGCTCAGCGCTCTGTACCTGTGGTTGGACTGAACAATAATGCTGGAGGCAGTAGTAGTAGTCATGTGAACTCTGAGACAGTGCTGAGTTGATACACAACTAGATGAGGACCTCACTAATGATCAGATCGTGATTTTTGGGTCAAGATTCATCGACATCAACATATATCATCAGGAAAATCTTGCATCTGTTGGAAGTACACAAATTAAATGATCCAATGCCGAAAGCCAAAGAAGTGCAAGTTGCTTCTTAAGCGGATGTTTCCAACTCGTCCCTACTTGTTTTGCCGTACCATGTGCAGCACTCTGATAACTTTCAACCAGGCCCCTTTGTGTATTATGGAAAACACAGGGTTGATTTGTTCCGAATGTCTTTTTATTTTATGTCTTCTTTTTCTCTTGACAAGGGAGCTTATTTTGTTTCTATGTGTGGTTGGTAGGAACACAGTAGTGGTTAGCATGTACAGGTTTAGCTGCAAATCTGATTCCCAATTTCCTCATGTATCCTTACTATTATATACAAGGCGTGGGGGTGGGGTTGTATCTTCATATCCACCTGTGATAGGTAACCATTTTGCTGGAAATGGCATTGGGGTTGCTCAAACTTGATTGGAAACAGGTAGAAACGATGAACCATGGTTGAAAATACCGAAGGAACACTCTTGTGAAATAAATTATATTGACCTTGCTGCAAAAATATCATATTTTCTCTTTCTCTAGTTTTCATTCTGCTGTGTTTTATACCCATGAGATGAGATCATTTGCATTTAGTTCTCAACCCGTCATTTCGGCTTGTGGTTTTGGGAAATTTGTTTGGAGATTACTGTTGCGTATGGCTCTTACAGAATACGAAATTAGCGCTAGTAAGTCACTTTTTGTTCATTTCTGTTTGTTGGATTAGTGAGCCACGTTCCCATGGATGGCCCTTCGTGAATTGTTTAGTTGTTTTTACTTTTCAGCAATGATCCTGCAATCACCGTGATGTATTTCGTTCCAATTATAGAATGAAAAGAAATAAATATAAAAAATAATTTATGAATGTAAAGTAATTTTTGTGGTTTTATGTAAGATGACAAGCAAAGATTATTCAATAATGATAATAAGGATATTGAAAACGTATTATTTTTTTTCTCGAGATTTTGTTGATGATTCTCTAGGTAATTATTGTAACGTGACTATTGATATGGTTTTAAAATATTTGATAGTTTGATGACCCAAAGTCTGATCTTTCATTTTGTATTAATTTCAATTAAATTTGACACATTTTATCATGCATTGTACATGGTTTGAAAAATTAGATGTATTATTTAAAGTTTGTGAATAGTCTAAATTGCTATAAATTTTATTGTATATATTGATATATTGATTTTAGTAATATCAAAATATCAATATATATATATATATTAAAATTATAGTAGGACATATCAGTATTGTTCATTTTTTAAAATTCTATGCAATTTGCAGTGAAATGTATCTAGTCAATGTATAACATATATAAATATATAATAAAATTTCTAGTGAGTTACACCATTTATAGATTATGAATAATATGTATCTTATCTGAAAAAATATGTCAAATTATAATAAAATTGTTACAACACAAAGCAACAAACTTATTTTTTTGACTGCTTTTATTCTCCACGAGTGTGGTACTGTGGTGGTCGAATGTGGTTGTGTTTTTATTGGTAAGCTCCGAAAGAGATTGAAGTAATCCGTTCAATTCATTATTTTAACATGGGCAATTCCCCAGTCCCACATGGGTTAAAGGAAAAGAAATTAAAAAAAAAAACGCAATCACTTTTGAAAATTGAATTTTATATATAATTCAACTTGTATATTGATATATTGATTATTCATCAGATTTAGATTTTGGGACCAAAATTTATGAACCCGGGCAACACGAAACAGGAGCAGTCAAATTATTTTTTGGTGGAAAAACACAGAAATCAAAACGTGCACGATAAGAAAATGTGATTTTAAAAAAAAAAAAAACACAGAAATAAAAAATAAATAATAGAATAAAAATAATATTTATTCTAATCTATATCAGATCACTCAAAAAGATCTAATTGAACAAATCACTTGTTAAAAGTTAAATAAAACCAAGGAAAAGTCGGAGCTCCAAATCGAACAAGCTTTTGAGGAAATGATCGAAACGCACCGTTCCACATGCTGCAATTAGTACTCTAATCTGAGTTACGATGAGGACAAACAAATCCACCCACCCTTTGCACTTTTTTATTGCTCACTAAGATCACACCTAGAAATCAAGGAATTAACCAAATAAATAAATACACAACAATTCATTTTGAATATACAGATAACAGATAAGTCCAAGATGAATGACCATTATCTGTATAAATAATATTTATACGTAAGTATAAGGATACATTAACCACTACGCCAATTTTTAGTTTTATTGATGCTCAATAATTGGTGTTTTGTTGAAAAAAATTAACTAAAGTGAGGTGCAGAAAATAAAATTAAATATTTTATTATAAAATGCAATTTTTATCAATTCAATTATTGGTTCAGAAGTAATAACTAATATTATATAATTTTCATAAAAATTGGATACCTATAAATATGCTATCAAATAGTTAAAACTTTAAAGTCTGTTATATTTAAAATACATATTTCAAGCTGTTTTTAAGCACATCCATATTTTAATTGATAGTTAAAAATTAATCATTCCAAATATAAAGATCACCAAAGAGGAAGTAATGGAATATAAAACAATTTTAGATTTATGTCAAATATTTTGAGAAATGATTCTCATGATTACAATTACTGGTTTAACATCGGTCTTTATATAACAAAATTCATTATTTAATAATATAATGTGTTTGATACATTATAAAAAATGTAATACCTCTCTCTCTCTCTGTGTTTGATACGAATGTAATACCTCTCTTTTTTTATAGGAAATTGAGCAGGATGCGTATTTCAATTCGGCCATATTGTTTCAGATAAGATCATGAAGAAAATATGAGAGCAATAATTGTCAACAAAAGCCAGCAAATTTTTATTTTTTTAATGAGATTGGCAATTATAGATTAAAATTAGTGACGTCCATGTTTTCATTAAATTCAGACTATATTATATATAACTTCTCATCATCTTTTCAAGGGGAAATTATTATTAAAGATCAAAATAATAAATTTATTACAAAATACGATTTGTTATTATTCAATTTATCAATTTTACTATTCAGTATTCAAAATTTTAACACTTTTTTTAATTAATTTTTTTTTAATTAATTTACTATACTGATCCTTAACTGTAATTCTTCATTTTTTCAAATTCTGTTGAAATTCTTAACAATACATAAATTGAAATTACACAACAAGATGTATAAATTACATACGTCTCTATTCTTTTCATTTTTCCATGTATTTTTGAGGAAGTACTATATATCAATATACCGAAGATTAGATAAAGAAAAAATTTATATTGAAAGAGCTATTCTTCATTTAGAGCTTGATAATGCTTAAATTAAAAGTAATTAGCAGCAATGAATATCATATAATTGTCATATATATATATATATATATATAAAGAAGAAAAAAAAAGGAGAGAAGACTCCTCTCATAAAATATAATATTTCTTTTTGTACTATTCTGAAAAACGATAAAATTAATATTTAATAATGAACCTATATAATTTATATATGTTCATTTTTGTTTGTTTGTTTTTACCCATGCACGAAACATACTGGTTTTATAATTAATTAGAGAATCTCCAGTTACATACGTCCCCTTCAATAGCGGTTGAAAATAATTATGAATAAGAGAATATTAAAATAATTGAGGGTATAATAATTATTAGAGAGAGAAAGTCTCAATATTCCAACGATGACCAAAACGAAAATTAAAATAAAACGATCTATTTCAACACATGCAATTCTGAAGCATCGTGGGAAGTTTCTCATTTGACAAGCATATGTGTATGTATATAAGGGAAGCCCTACTTCTCTCCAGTCTCAATTAATTCATCAATTTCAGATCGATCTAAAAAAATTTATCATTTTGCTGACAATCATATATAGATGGCCGACGACTCATTTGAAACATGGCTAAATGATCATCTCGTAAGATCATTATTTATGCCTTTTTTTTATATTGGCCAAAAAAATAATGATTATATTTTTCTCTTTAGGTCTTATTTATAATATACTTGCAATTTAAATTTTTAGCATTTTCAATGTTTTTGGATAATAACTCCACTTATATATTTTTATATATATCTAATGTTTGCGTGTTGGTTTCAACACACAAAATAAGAAATTAAAGATTTTCAAAATTATTTTCTGCTTTTAAATTACTTTATCCAAACACAATCTTGAAGGATTTAAAAAATGCGCATTTAAGATATTATTTAGAACTAAATAATTTAATTTCTGATGCATCTAATTTTCACAGGAAGTGGAGGAGGATCCTTGTACTTTCTTGCCGGAAGAGAAAATGTCGTCGCCTTCTTCTTCGTCTTTAGAAGTTGAAATCACTGCAAATCAGAGAGAGAAAATTGATGATCATCATCAATTGGCAGATCAGAATCCGTTTCATCAACCTGAAACCAATTCCCTGATTCCTTTCAGTTCCTCTGAGGCCTCTCTTGCATTTTCTTACGTGGATGGAAATCATCATCATCATCATCACGATATTGCCATATTGGGAAAACCTGAAAGGAAAAATTGTATCAACTGGATTGAGTTTGATGCAGACATGAACAATGGCCAATCAGGAGACAAGTGGAGAAGCAAAAAGACTCCCTTACCCCTCCCACACCACATAGTAGTAGAGAGACAGCGAAGACAAGACATAAACCAGAGGTTCTTGGCTCTCTCAAAAGTGGTACCAGGCAATAAGAAGAAGGTATTGTCTTTGTCTCCATGAAACTGCTTTTGACTAGGGTTTTTAATTATTCATTCAGATTGGACTGGGAATTAACTTGGCCAGAAAATCGGCCCCACTTACCCTTTGATTAATTTCATGTCTTAGTTCTATAAATTTTATTGTATTTGTATGACTTGATGATGTTTTGGCGTAAAAATATATATATATTGATGATGTGATTGTGAATGGACTACCTTAATAATTCAATTTCATGTCAGTCTCTCTCTCTAAGTAGCTTAGATGAAATATTCTTGGAGAAGATATCGATGCATACTAGTTAATATATATATTGGTATTATTCATGTTAATTATTTAATTAATGTGTTCTTTATTTTTTCACTAAGTTTGTTAATTAGGATACAATCCATCAAGTAAAACACATGATACATGCATTATATATATGAGCCATCGATTGCCAAATAGCTATTTTCATTAAAAAAGTATAATTTTGTCTTCATCACATGATTCATATATACAGATTCTCTTACCGTTGGATTAATTAATTTATCTAGAGAAAAAGAAGATAATTTTTTTTTTCAAATTTTAAGATATCCATGTGAAATAATATTACATGCCTCCTAATTAATTTTGTTTGGCTATACTATATCTTTATTGTTAGTCACATGGAACCTGTAATTTCTTTCCTTCTTTTTGTGTACAGAAGGATAAGGCTTCTATACTTGGAGAAGCAGTGAAGCACATGAAAGATCTCCAAGAACGAATCAAGACCCTAGAGGAGAAGAACAAGAAGGAAGTGGTGGAATCAGTGGTTTTTGTGAAGAGGTGATCATCATCTTCACCATCTAGTAGTAATCAATATTTGTCTCATTACAGAAACAACATTAATAATAGTTACAGAGGAAGCATTCTGCAGCTGCCAGAAATCGAAGCAAAAGTGATAGAGAGGAGTGTGCTCATAAGAGTTCATTGCGGGAATCACAGAGCGATCCTTCCAACGTTGTTGTCTGCAGTTTCAAAGCTTCATTTGATTGTGCTCACTTCCAATGCTGTTCCTTTTGGGAATGACACTGACATCACTGTTATTGCTGAGGTATCAGTAGTATAATACTCATTTGTTTGTTTTTAATCGTCACTTTTGAAAACAAATTATTTTTATTTATCTGTCACTTATAAATTTTAAGATATAAAAATTATTATTTTTCTCCCTATACTCTCATATATTATTTTAGAAGTCAAAAGTAATATTAATTATTTTTTTATTTATACATTTATTGAAAGGTATATTAGAAAATTTGAAAAGAATTATAACATATTAATTATATTTTTTAATTTGTGTGCTAAAATCTCGAACTATATATATAAAAAGAAATGGAGGGAGTAGGAGTAGTACTTCAGAGTCATTTATAATTATCTCTGGAAATGTGTTCATATATTTTGCAAATGATGGTGAGAATCATGGGGCAAACAGGCGGCAAATCGGCCATTGAAACTAATTATAATATATATATATATATGTAATTTATATTTTTTATCTTTGATAAATCAAATATTTTGTTTAAAATCCTCTACTTTTGACAGGTTTATACACACAAAACAAACTAATTATTATTTTGATGGTTTTTTAATTTTAAAGTGAAACTAAATATGTTTACTTATGTATTGTAAATTTGCAGCTTGTGTTATAGATTTAATTTATCTTTCATAGTGATATTTGATATGTTTGTTTTGGTAACAGATGGGAGTTGATTTTCGCATGAAAATGAATGACGTTGTGAAATACTTGCGTCTGGCATTATCAAGTTTTATTTGAATTAAAATCCTTTAAGGTCAACCATATTCACAGTCATGCTGAGAAATTTTTGCCACTGCAAAATGGAAATGCAGCTGTAGTCACCTGCCAAATATGGAACTCTCATATTTGTCAAATAACCTCTTCTTACAAGACAAATGTGCTCGTAATTTCTAAAGCAAACTAAGTCATTGCATTGATAATTACTGTACAAATAAATAAATAAATAATAATTTGACAATCCTTTATTAACTTGTTAACTTCTATATAATTGTCAGAACAGTCTCAAATATTGAGAGAACTAATTGGATTTTTTTCATTCATACAAATAAATAAAATTGATATTTTTAAAATTATATACATTATAATTAGGTTCTTTTCATTTATATACTCTTCTTTTTTTTGGTAGTAACTAGAAGTATATCTGCCAACAATAAAGACAATTTCTCTTGGGATATATGAATTTAACCCAAACACCACCTAATAGATCAAATTTAATATTTAATTGATTTTTTAACAATTAATTAATGATATATTTTAATAATAATTAATATTATTATTTAAATTCTCTTGAGATGTATTTTTTTAAGTTTTTTATTAACCCATCTAAAGCACAGGATATTTCTGTTTTCTTTTTATCATAGGATAGGAGTATTCTCATAAAAAACAAGGACTTGTTTTCTTTTAGGATATTGAAAATAAAAGATAGACCCTCCCAACTAAATTTATTTTAAATATAAAGACTGGAAATCTAATTACAATTATTTGCTTAAAGGCGAGAGTTTTTATCATTTGCGTCAAGTTGAGTTGGTGACGGAATATTTTTTATTTCTATATAAGCAATATAAATGTGAGGATGGATCTAGATTTTCTTTAACAAAATTTTTCAAGTAATATCTGCAGCTATATCTCAACTCTATGTGATTCAAAGATTATAAAATTTATAGAAAGAAAGGGCTACAAAGTAGTCAATTGTCGAGCCCAACCTTTGAGTTTCTTAGTCACACCAAATTGTTTAGCAGGAATAATAGTAGAATAAGTAAGGGAGAGAATATAGTGCGGAGAATAGTAATGAAACAAATGAATCAAATGATTCAAATCATATGGAGAGTAGAGATTTAACTAGAGAAATGAGCTTTGAGAGATTTTGGTAAGAAATTATCAATATCCATATAAGTATTATTTTGTAAAGTGGTATAATGGTGAACTACTTTAGCTAATAATTTTTTTTTAATATGATAAGTAATATAAACATTTTTAATTTAAAAATTAAAATGAAAATTTTTAAATTAAAAATGTTTATTTTTATTTATTATTAAAAATTATAATCATTTTATTATATTTTATTAACTTTATTAATACTGGACATTAAAAATAATTATTTTAACTTATTAGAATATTAATAATAATTAAAACTAATTATTTTATTATTTTTATACTATTAGTATTATAGTTATTTACTAAATTATCTTTTTCATCATCTTATTATTTTCATAAAAAACATAAAATTATCCATCAAACTATAGTCTTCTCTATTTCATATCAAATGTCACTCATTTCATTTCCTTTTCCTTTCAATTCATTTTCCTCAACTTACTTTCTATGGCTAATTAGATTGTACTTCAATGCGATACATAGGAATTTATTTGTTTGGTTGTCTATGGCCAAGAATGTGATTTCGTAGATCCATAAAAGTTAAATTTAAGGAATATGATTAAGTTGTAGATCTCTATATATATGTGTGTGTGTCTTTAGAACAATTTTTCTCTAATACTTGTTTAAAGCTGAGAAAAAAAATAGTTGTATGGTTCACTAAATGTGTTTCAAGCAAAACGTATTGTTGAAAAGTTTTTTTATATTCATTTGACAAAATCAATAATCTTGAGATGATGTGTTTTAATGCCAATACCACAAGAAAACACTAACTTTTTTCAACCCAATGGACTAACATAATTAACATAATTATGAAAAAAAAATAGGTCAGACCTATTAAAGGCCTGAGGCCGCACCTGTATAAGACCTAACTGTTTAAGGAAAATCTGACTTGAATCCTGTAGGCTAAATTTGTTTTTTTTTTCCCCCAAAAATTTTATATTTTATATATAATATAATATAATATTTTTATTTTCATTTTTCACCTAACCTAAGCTTCCATAATCCACATTCCATACTGCTGCCCGGGTACCTGCATTTTCAATTTGCGCTGAACTCTCAAGCCCTAACAGAGAAGCCTACTGCGCGCTTCCATTCTTCTCAAGCCATCGGTCTCTCTCTCGTCTTCGACTATCGGACAGCGTCGCGTCAACCAGCGGTCTCCCTCTCACCTTCCATTTCCGAAGCTCCCCCGGCGGTGACCCTTACTCTGTTCTAGTTTCCGAAGCTCTGCCTGTGTAGCTAGCTCTTCGAGTTCGACCTTCAAGCCTTCAACCGTTCTAGCCTTCAATTCCTCTCAAGCCATCGGTCTCTCTCTCGTCTCTCCATTCGCAGGTACGGGTAGATTGTATATTACATGAAGTAGATTTGATTGAGCATAAATAGAGATGGGAAAGGGGGGGTGTGAGGAGTTTGTTGAATCCGGTATGTTTTTATGATGTTTTGGATGTTTTGCCTCCTATATTTCTTTGTTTTCTTTTATTTTATTGATGTAAAGTTTTAGGTCCTGGTTTCCTTGTTCACTTTCTGCGTACATTCTTGAGATTGAGTTTTTAACTTGAAGTAAATTTAGAGAGATGACAATTTAGATGTTGAGATTGAATTTTTATAAAGGTAATTTTCGGCACCTCTTGTTTCACTATTGCCCTGTTTCTCAAGGATTGCTTGCAATTTTTTTTATTGGAGATGGAGATTAATGTGACTGCAAACAGAAACTTATGTGTGTAACTATGTTTTTTTGCAGATAATGTACTATGATATCAATAATATTTGCTTCAGCCTTGTCATTTTGTGATGCTTTTTTTTTTTTTCCCCTCTTACTTTGTATATGGTATTCGCTCACAATAAAATAGGTTCTCCTCATTCTTGAAATCTAAGTGTTAAATTTTGGAAGAAGATATAGTATTCTCCTTGTGTATAGTTTTTTTTACTTTGTATATTGTATTCTCCTTATATTTTGGGAGAAGATATATTGTTGCAGCAGAAAATGTTCATGAAATTTGCTTCAGTTTGCAATTGTGGATTGTGTTGAGTTTTTTCCTCCACCTCCTGTTATTCCAGATATGACCCCCAATGATCTGAAATATACAACAACAACAACAACAATAGCCTTATCCCACTATGTGGGGTCGGAATGATCTGAAATATGAATGCAATTATTTATTTTTTTGTTTTGTTAAACTATAAACTCTTCGTTCAAGTAAAAATGAAAAATGGAAAAGATAAAAAAATATAAATTAAAACATAAAACTAGAAACGCAAACCCTATACCCAAATTAGATCCAATTCTCCACCAGCATCGAGTCATCGCCATCGACCTTCAAAGTCCTCCACCTCCATAGCTGCCGCAGCCCAGCCTTCCTCTGTCTTCCTCCATCATAAGCTGCAGTTCACCAATCAGGGGAAGCCCCAATATGAAGCCCATCCGAAGTGGTGAAGACTCAATCCTACAAATCCCTAACTGAAGTGTCTTTCTCCATCTCATGTTACCCTCACTTTGCGATGGTTTGTCTCTCTTTTTCTGCTTCGATTTCACAGATTTTCATAGATGACGTGTTTTTTTTTTTTGGGATGTATTTTCCTAGCTGTTGGTGCTTGTTTAGGAAGAATAACCTGATTAAGTTGGAAGATATTATTAGGTGTTGTTGATTAGATTTGGTTTTTGGTGGTTTAGATCTCTGTCTGTTTCAGATTTGTAGAAATCTAGTGGACATTTTCATTTCTTGATTGTTGTTGATTTAATATCATTTTTGGTTTGCTCTGCTCTTGGTTGGACAAGAAAATTCTGTGGATAAGTTGAGTGGAGGATTCAATGGCTATCGCTTTTATTAGATCTATACTACGTCTTATGTTCGATTTTACATGAATAAGTTGGCTCTATTAGTTTTCAAAATCTTCTTTGCCTGAAGAAATGAATATGAGAAAAAAATTGAGTGGGTCTTTGCATGTTCATGTTATTCCGCACCAGCTCAAATTATCTGAACAGATAGGAGAGCAAATAATTGTTCAATTACCTTTTTTCTCCTTGTTTAAAGCCTCTATTTTTGTTTCTTTGGTCAACTATTCTGTTTTATGCTAAATGAAAAGTTAAATAGTAAATGGTATTGGCATGCAAATCAAGTCTGGACGTGGTCACAATTGGTATTCTGTTTTAAGCTACTTATGCTTTATTCCTTTTTTTTTTTTAATCTCATTAAGAATGCATCTAATGACATGCTTATATGGTAATTAATCTATATTTGAATGTTGATTAATGATGATTGATTTATATGAACACATCTGTTAAAGTGCTTTGGACACAATTATTTTTGGGCCATTATTTCACTTGAACTTGAACTATGTACTCATTTTCTTTAATATTGTCTTTTTCTTCATACTAGTTTAAGTGCATCAATATTTCAATTGATGCCAACACTCAAGATAATGTGTCTTCCAGCTCCACTATTCATGGCTAGAATACTGTTGGCTGCTAATGACTCAACATCTGAAGAATATAATTTGAATGAATAATTATATGGTGGTTATTGGTTGGAAGTTCATGGTGGATGAATATGGATAGGATTATTTATGGTGTTTACTGGGATGAATTTAGTTGTTTATGAACCTATGATGGTTATAGTAAATGATGGTTGATGAAAATTGTAGCAAACTATTGTTTTTATCTTAGTTTGAATGTTAATTTTATGATTGTGGATGAATATTTTTTTTTTATTTTTCATCTATATTATTTAAATATATTAATTTATTCATACTAGTCCAACCATTGAATCTTGAACCAGTGGCTTGACTTGTTCAATGGCTGATCCGATTTTTAATACCTTGTGAAGCACTGCTGAGTTAATATCTTAGTTTATTTCAAATAGGAAACGTTTGGCTCTACCTCAAATTTCCTGTCCAGTTGAAGTCAGCTTGTGTCATTGGGAATTGTTGGAGGATAGTTGACTAACTTACCAAAATGGGGACACGACCTCAGCAACCATGTCGAGAGGAAGAGGAGGATGAGCTGCTAGGTCGGGGAGCAACACTTTCAGGCCAATCAATTTCCACAAGTAAAAGTGTAGGGTCGCCGTCCAGTCGGAGTGAGCAGACAATGGCTACACCAGCAAGTGATAACACTTTTCTCAGACTAAATCATCTTGACATCCATGGTGATGATGCTGGATCCCAGGGAGCAGTTGCGTGAGTTTTCTGTTATTCTATGAGGTTTTAGTAAATATGTACTTTTTATAATGCAGTATACTATATATAGGCCCTGGTGGGTTTCCTTTTCAAGGTTGTGGCAGATTGACACTGTTGAATGAGGTTTATTTTTTTGTTTCCCGATGTACACTGAATTGTTTTGTTTCTAGTTGTGGTTTAAGGCAAAATACACGTGCACACATTTATCTTAGTTTTAGAATGAGATACTGGACATGAGTTTCTAATTAATACTTGCAGGTATCAATTATATGCATGTGGTTTAACAACTCTCTAGATGCTTTTTTATTTTTTGCTTGCAATGTCATTCTATTCTTACCAATTGTCAGTTTTAAAATAGTAGCAAGAAGAAAAAGAGAGGCCAGCGTGCTGCTGGAGGTGACAAGAGTGGAAGAGGGCTCCGCCAATTTAGTATGAAAGGTTTTTAATCTTATCTCACCATTATGTTCTTGTTTTTAATGTTGGCCCTGCATAGTTGCATTTTGTGTGCTTCAATAACTGCAACTTTGTAGAAGTTCAGTTTTATATGAATTTGCTCTTAACATGTCATAGAGTTTAAGACATTATTTTTATGTAGTTGCTGCTCATGTTTACTCAGTAATTTATTGTTGTTTCTCTACAGTGTGTGAGAAGGTGGAAAGTAAGGGAAGGACTACTTACAATGAGGTTAGGTGATTACTTCATTATCTGCTACACATAATTTTTTGCTCCAATTTTATGCAGTAGATTGTATAATCTGTTATTGATGGGCAACAAAAAAAAAGTAATGCCAAGCTGTATTACCGTCTTAAGGTTGAGGGATAGTAGTGAGTTGTCATATCCAGGTGCTCAAATTTTTTTGTTGCAAGTTAATATCTCTTATTGATGTCTTAAATGCACAACGAGCTCTTTAGATCCTGGATAAGAATTCATGAAGCTAGATATGCCATTGCAGTTGTGTAATGCATACTAGGCCCTTTAATCTCCAATACTCTTCTATAGTAACTGTGAAAGTGGGTATCCTTAGTTGGTCTGAATTTCATATGGGATTCCCATTCGGGGAACTTTGGAACTACCCGGCATTTTAATGATGTTGCAAATTCGACGAAAGGCTCGAGAGCCTATTTGGCATAGGAATCCAAGGCCCGATATTGATGAATTATTATTGTTGTTGTTGTTGTACATGTGGCTGTTTGGGAGACTTTTTTGGGTGCAAGTATGTTAGAATTAAAGAAGGTTAGGCTGTTTGGGAGACTTTTTTGGGTGCAAGTATGTTAGAATTGTTCGAGGGGTGTTAAAGAAGGCTAGGGGAAGTAGTGAAACTCGGGAAAACTTTTAACATGGTACCTTTCCTGCCACACCTTTCTTTATTTCCCAACATGTTACATTAACTAATTGTGAGTTTGAATTCTTAGCTAAATTTGGACAAGTTGCTATTCTCCAAGTTGTTTCTTATGATTTAATATAACTGGGGGTTGTGGTTTTTCTAATAGGTTGCAGATGAACTTGTGGCTGAATTTGCTGACCCAAGCAGTAGTGTTTCATCTCCTGATCAGGTTTGCTCTTTCATAATACTATCTGCAATTGCAATATACTGAATGAAGGTTTGAGTTAGATGTTTTGGACTCATTGAGGGCAAATTTTTAGCAGCAACAATATGATGAGAAAAACATTCGTCGAAGGGTTTATGATGCTTTGAATGTTCTCATGGCGATGGATATAATTTCTAAGGATAAAAAGGAAATTCAATGGAAGGGTCTCCCTCGTACAAGTCTGAATGATATTGAAGAACTAAAGGTTTGCATACATTTTTCATATGATCTTTTCTTGGTCAACTGGTTTATGCTTTCCCTGTAATGTTCTGAGATAATACAAAAATACAAAGAAGGATTATGACACTTCAAATGTAATTTATCCAGACGGAGCGTCTTGGGCTTAGGAATAGGATTGAGAAGAAAGCTGCCTACCTGCAAGAGCTGGAGGAGCAAGTAAGCCAGTGTTTGCTAATTGATTTAATTTTTGGAAAGAAAAACCAATTTCCCAGTTCAAGGAATTTATAGTTTATTCCGGTTGGAATGTGTTGCTGGTTCTATGTACCTAACAAATGGCTTCTACTCCTTGTTGATTACTGTCTGTTTGCTGACTCCTTGTCTTGTTCCGTCCAGTACGTGGGTCTTCAGAATCTCATACAACGAAATGAGCAATTATATGGCTCAGGAAATGCTCCCAGTGGAGGTGTAGCTTTACCTTTTATTCTAGTACAGGTATACCTTCGTCTCATTATCTCCTGATTTTTTGGCAAACCTGTTCACTTGAAATTGTCGCTCAGTTTTTTCTTGGTTTAATTTGTAACATATAATTGTCTTCACCTTGTGAACATTCTCTATAAATCGTAAACTTGATTTCTGACATGGTTTTTGTGGATCAACTTTCTCATCAGTCACTGTAAAGAAATATTTTATATGCTTAATTATATTGTCAGCTATGACTGTTTGTTCACTGAACTCTCAGAGCATTTGTTTGCTGCATCCTTGTTAAAATTTAATAAAGGGTCAGATTTTAAAGGAAGGAAAGAAACTTCAAAATAAGAAAAAAATTCGTAACTGTTATGTGACTCTGAAGTTATGATATTTGTTTTTCCTAATTTCTTGAAACTGTAGACTCGTCCCCATGCAACTGTTGAAGTGGAAATATCAGAAGATATGCAGCTTGTACATTTTGATTTCAATAGGTGAGAAAGCTTCTATGGACATCCAATACTGTTCTTGAAAGTGTTGGTGGGTTTATCTAATCTTTTTTCTGTGTCTAGAAAAAGCATTTATTAATGATAAGAATAGAAATATGTGACAGACTACAAGTAATCCTCCCAAACTATGAATACTAAAGACACTAGCTTAGAAGAGCTTTCCATTCCCTTAGTAAATCCACAATGGACACTCCCCCTGAAATAACCATTTACTGGAAATATAAAAACTCTTCCATTCCCTTCCAACCAAAAAGGCACCACAAACCTGCAAACTAAGCGCACAGCCAAAGGACTTTACGCACCTTGTTCTGGCCAAAACCAGTGAACTTAATGCCTAAAATAACCTGTAGATGAGCTGGACAAACCAAATGTTGATTAAATTACCAGTCAGTCTATTCCAAATCTTCTATGCCACTTCAAAATGCAGAAAATGATTGTTTTTGTCTCTGAAGTCTGAACATCCGATGACATCATAGCCTTATGGGGCCTGAGACAGATCATTTGTATTAATTTCTATTGATCATTGTAGTCCAAACAAAAACCTTTTACTTAGAGGGAGCTTCGATCTTCCAAAAAGATGTAGGCAAAATCTATGTTTTTGGATTTCTATTAAAAAGTTAAATAATGATCAAGTATATATAAGGCAAACGCAAAGAGTGCAAATGCCAATTTCTTCTATCATCTCCACTTCCTTGTGTTTTTTCTATCTGAACCTTTTAATTTTCAAAATCTTTCTTTTTAATTTATGTATACTTTCTCCTCTCCGTCTGTAGCACTCCTTTTGAGCTGCATGATGACAACTATGTCCTCAAGGCAATGAAATTTTGTGATAGACCCCAAAGTGATAATTTGGCCCAGAATCTTGCAGATGGGGGTGAAGGTTCTAGCATGTCAGGCTTGTATCAGGCGCAGGTTACTCCCTCAGTTTCAAACCAACCAGTTAGAACTCCAACCTCACCACCTCTCCCTGGAATATTGAAGGCAAGGGTTAAGCATGAGCATTGATATGCATTGATATTGTGTTCGTCTTGCGTTATTTTAGCATGTTTATATTTGTAAAGTAGTTTCCTGTCAATCAATACACCTCATGGTTAAGAATACGGCCAGCCAAGTCATTCTGTAGGTTAGTCACAGATAGCCACTTGTGCTTCTGGATTCTAAGGAGTCGTTTCTGGCTAAATTTTTACCAGTGTCCACCCTATTTGCCAACATATGATTAATTTTGGAATTTACTCTGGTGTAAATGGTTACTTATTATGTTAATCTTTCTTGGGTATTTTTTTTTTAAACTCAAGTCTGGGCACATTACACAACTTTAAAATGTTCAGCATAATCTTTTGGAGGGTTTTTCAACTGGATAATTGACTATATAATTACCCAAATGTGAATGTCATTAAATTACAAGTAATAATTTATATGGATTCACCCATTTAAAAATCCCCTTATTCTGAGTTGTAACTTCAACTGTTTTCCTCAAGTATTTTTTTGACGCTTGGTCGGATAAAAAAAATTATTTGACTAGTATGATCATAAAAAGCAAAATCATAGGAAAACATTTTAAGAAAAATTCTTTCTGAGCAGGGCCTTTTGAATTACTTCATAATTCATACTTTGGTAGGACAACAATCATGTGATGCAGCTCAGGACCTAATTTTTGGGCCAGAATCGTGCCCCAATTCACCCCAATTTTTTTTTTGCCAGAATCATACCCCAATTCGAGCTCCAGATATATAAAAGAATCATGGATTACATTATAAGCTATGAAATGTCCATATTTAAAAAAAGTTGATATATCCGTATCCGATAGATGATATGATATGATATTCATATCGTATTTACGCATATGTATCTATTTGTACTATTTTAAATCCATCTCTATCATTTTAAATTTTTCCATTAAAATAGGATTACTTGAAATTATTATAAATATTTATGGTTTATTTTAACATTTATGCTCTACATTTTAGGATATTTAATACCTATTTTTATCTTAATAGGTAAATTTATTAATTATATATAAAAATAATTATATAAATAATATTACATATGTATAAATATCTCTAGCATCCATATCCTAAAATTTTAAAAATTATCGTATTTTTCATATCATACCATATCGTATTCGATAAACGTACTCGTATCAGTGTTATATAGATTATAAGTAAATAATATAATAATAAATAATAGTGTCAATGAATAATGTATTGCACGAAATTAAACTCTGAAAAAAATTATTAAGTAGATTGATTTTAATGAGTTATAATGCATTCCTGTTTTAAAAGTTAAATTTATTATTAATGTATCATTTGTTAAATAGTACTTTTATTTTTGGGCCAGTAACACAGGTACATGCGCCTGATAGCTTTTCGTATAAAAAAAATGATTCATTCGTATAAAAAAATGATTCAATGTCAACTAATGAAATTTATTATGAAGCTAACCCAGGTGTAGCCGGTGTGATATATGAGACAATTTTTATAACAAATCAATCAATTATTTTTTTATAGGAAAAAAAAAAAACAAAACAAGCAAGGCTAACCAATCCCTTCAAGTTTCGAAAGCAGTAAATCATCACTAAAATCACGTCCTATGTCATCAAAAAAGTTCTCAGGCAATACTTCAGCGGCAGAAAGGGAGCACCTAGCAAGAGCATCAGCCACACTTAATTAGCCAAACGTGAGAAATGCACCAAGGGAAAGAATTAACCACTTATTACAAATTGAGTTTAAAACTACAGATTTAACATATTTTTCCATAACCAGTACAAAATCAGTTAAAACATGAAAATGTATTAAAACCCTCAAAATAGCCAAGATAATATGATAAAAATATTAGATTTAGGAGATAAAATAAAAAATGATAAAATGTGGTCACATCAATGAGTTGGTGCCAAATCAGACTAAAAAGCTACAATACCATTAAGCGGACCCCAAATACCCAAGTCTAACCTATTCTTTTAGACTTGATCATGTTGGGTATGAGCTCCATTCTCATGTGGAAAAAAACCTAAACCTTAAACCTCATTATGTGTCTCATTTATTTAAGTGGAGAGGGGTCATATTAGGAGATGAGAGTGATAACATATTCAAGTTAAAATAGCCGCCTTTAAAAGAGAATAAGAGAAAAATGTTATTTTTGTATATTTATAAAGTAATTGTGGAAAAAATTTATTTGTAGAGATTGGTTAACAGTTGGATTGGGCTGAAATTTTGTTAGCAAGTTTGAGATATTTGGTTCTTCATTTTCAACAGTTAGATCATTGTTTTGTGCTCTAGTGTGAGAGCTATTCAATTTGCATTGAATTTGTATTTTTGGGATTTTTATTTTCTTGATTTTCTATTGTAAGTCTTTTGCTTTGGTTGTTGGGATGACTGTTAGCATTGACTTGTGTACTTAATTGAAACTTTGTTGTGCTTGTATTTTTATCATGGTGAAGCTATTTTCATTGGTCCGGACGACTTATAGTTTTTATTCTTATCTTGAGAAATTTTTCATGTTAAAAATCTTAGTGTCTCTTGATGTATTTGTGGTGTTTATATTGTGTCATATATTTGTTTGATTGCTCCTCACGGATTCTTGCAAGTAGGAAAGATTTATTTCCACTGCATATTTGTTGCTTTATTACTGTTCATATCAGAGTGGTATCAGAGCTTTGGTTTTGAGGTTATTTAACTTGCTTGAATGATGGAGGTACATACAAATAGGGTGGTTTGTTTAAATGATACTAATTATCATTTGTGGAAGGGCAAGATGAAGGATTTGCCACTTGTGAAAAATATGCATCTTCCTGTGTGTGCTACTCAAAAGCCGGATTTTAAGTCTAATGAGGAGTGGGATTTTGAACATTAGCAAGTATGTGGGTTTATTTGACAATATGTAAAAGATAATGTATATAATCACATTGCTAATGAGACACATGCAAGAATTTTATGGGAGAAGATTAAGTCATTGTATGCCTCTAAGTCAGAAAATAATAAATTATATTTGTTAAATCGTTTGATAAATTTGAGGTATAAGGAGATGACTTCTATTTTCGATCACTTGAATGAATTTCAATGGATCCTATATCAACTGTTAGGCATGTGTGTCAAATTTGATGATGAAGTTTTAGGACTATGGTTTTTTAACACTTTTCCTAAGTTTTAGGAGACATTTTGGATTTCAATTACAAACTTAGCTCCTAATGATGTTGTTTCCTTGCAAGCATCAAATAGTGGTGCTTTTAATAAAGAAATGAGAAGAAAGACACATGATTTTTTATCTCATTCAGAGGTGCTTATCACTGAAAATGGGGGAAGAAGTTAGAAAAAAGAACCAAAAGATGATAAAGCAAAGAGCAAGAGTAAGTCCAAGTCTAGATATAAGAATTTATAGTGTCATCATTGTCATAAAAAGGGACACATTAAGAAGCATTGTTTTCTCTTGTAAAAAGAGAATAAAGACAAGAATGGTAAGTAGAAAGAGAAAGGTCAAGACAATGATAATCGTGTTATTACTGTTACCAGTGATGATCTTCTTATTCTTCATTATTATGAATTAGTTAATTTTGTATCAACTGAGAGCATGCGGATAAAAAATGATGGTGATTGTTTTATTACTGCTACCAGTGAAGATTTTCTTGTTCTTCCTGAGTATGAATCAGTTAATCTTGTTTCAAATGAGAGCATATAAGCAATAGACAGTGGTGTTATACCGCACGTTATACTAAGGAAGGAGTTCTTTGCATCTTATACACTGAGTAACTTTGGAGTGTTAAAAATGGGTAATGATGGTAAGGTTAAAGTAATTGACATTGGTGATATTTGTCTACAAACCAATACGACAATGAAGTTATGGCTTAGAGGAGTTAAACATGCTCTGAATGTTTGCTTTAATTTGATCTCTATTCAGAAGTTTGATGATGATGGTTTTGATAACTATTTTAATTTTGGAAAGTGGAGGCCCACAAAAGGTAACTTAGTTGTGGTTAGAGGAGAAAAATTATCTAAATTGTATTGGACAAAAGTTTTAGTTGCTAGAGATAGTGTGAATATCATGAATATGGAGATTTCAAATTTATGGTATCAAAGGCCTAGTCATATCAGTGAAAAAGGGTTAAATTACTTAGCAAAAAAAAGGATGTGCTTCTAGGATTGAAAAGTGCTCAATTGGAGAAGTGTTCTCATTACATGGTTGGTATGTAGACTAGAGTATCTTTCAAAAAACATCATCCTTCAAGAAATCAGAGTTACTTGAATTGGTACACTCTGAGATTTGTAATCCATTGAAGGTAAAACCCTTTAGTGGTGCTCTTTACTTTATTACATTTATTGATAATTGTTCTAGAAAGTTGTAGGTCTATACTTTAAAGACAAAAGATCAAGTGTTTGAGAAGTTTAAACAATTTCAAGCTTTCATTGAAAGGCATATAGGTAAATAGTTGAAATGTATTTGTACTAAATGTATTCATATTGACAATAGTGGTGAGTATTGTGGACATTTTGATGTCTTTTGCAAGCAACAAGATATTAGATATTAAAAGACTCCTCCTAAGACTTAGCAAAGACGATAAACCGGACACTGATTGGGAGAATTATGTGCATGCTTTATGAAGTGAAATTGTCTAAACATTTTTGGGGTGAGGCACTGTACAAGTGGTACACATTATCAATCTTAATCATATGGTTGCTTTGAATGGTGAGATGCCAGACAAAATTTGGTGTGACAAAAATATTAATAATAATCACTTGTGAGTCTTTGGTTGTAAGGCATTTGTGCATGTTCCAAAGGATGAAAGATCCAAGTTAGATGCAAAAGACAAGATAGCGTATCTTTATTAATTATGGTCAGGATGAATTTGGCTACAGGTTGTATGATCCTATTGATAAGAAGCTTGTTAGAAACCGTGATGTGAAATTCATGAAAGATGAAACCATTGATGACATTGATAAGGTAGAGAAGATAACTCCTATAAAAGATTATAATCTGTATGATATTATTTCAGTATGGTTGTTTTTTCATAATCTAGATGCTAATAATGGTAATATTCAACAAGGAGTGCAGCATAATTATCCCAATAATGGGTAGCTTGGAGATGGATTGAATGTTCCAACAAATAATGTTGAAGAGCAACATGAGTCACAATATGAGAATCTGGATAATGCACTTGAACCACTTCAAGTCCAACTCAAGTGGTCTAATAGGCCAAGACAACCATCTAAAATGTATTCTTCTGATGAGTATGTGACCTTGAATGATGGGGGAAAACATAAGTGTTTTGAAAGGCCATGAAGAGTGAAGAAAAACAACTATAATCTACCATAAGACTTTAATACACTTGAAGTTTTAAATCAAAATTTAGTTATATCACTACTACTTTAAGAAATTTCAGGAAATGACACTTCATAATATATAAATTTTTGAAAATAATGGCTGAGAAAAAATTCAGTTACTATACAAAAAATTCTTCCAATTAAAATGTGAATTTAATGGCTTAATATTTTAATAAAATCTATGCTAAACAAATAAAAAAAAAGTGACATGCAGTGCACCATAATTAATTCAAAACTTGAACTTTTGTTCAAACTAGAATTTCTAGCCCATGCGTTGCAGGGTTTGTCTGAAAAAAAATCATATAATAGAGTAGGTATAAAATTTTCAGTAAGTATAATATCTTTAATTTTGAAATGAATAATAGCTAGAATAATATATGTTTAATTTGAAACAATAATTTCACTTTTAACATACTCTCTCCGTTCCTTAATATGAGACAATTGTGAGAATTTTTATGTTTCAAAATATAAAGGGATAAGAGAGTTTATCTGATGTATTTAATACCTTTTTTCAAGAATACCCATAATTAATATAGTTTTTTTTATTTGTATTAATTACATGATATAAAAGTTATTAATATTAAGTGAGGACATTTTTAAAAATTATTTTATATTTTAGACGAATTTATTACTTTTTTTGGTTTATGTGATTTTGTTATTTATCCATTATATTAAGAAATATAGAGAGTATATAAAGAGTAAAGATTCATCATTAAAGAACACTTATCATTTAATAATATGCATGGCAGACGACAAACATGAGGATAGGTTACTTTGAGACTTTTCTTCTTAATTATTATTTGACCACATTGGTCTAATTTTCAATCTCTTTTGATTTGCACGCCAGATTATTCTCATTTTACAAGCACTAATTCTCACAACGTTCCTTTGGATCTTTTGCTAATCTGATTATTCTTATTTATAAAATTTTATCCTATTTATTTGCATTCCATTTAACCTGCAAATTTTTTGCTGCTGACTTTTTGATATTATAACAAATCCTTGAGGTTTATGCTGCTTGAATATGATGATTAGGATGCAAGCTGAAGACTGTCTCAGTGATTCCCATTATCTCACGCTCAAATTAATCTGACTTTCTTTTTTGTTGTTTAAAATGATTCCCATTACTACTCCGATTTTGGTGAAAAAAATCTGGTCATGCTGTGCAATATTTTATTCAATAATTCTTAATATGATTATGAGTTATTTGTGATTTAATTGTGATTAAGAAAATGATTCAAAAGTGATCCATGTATGAATAAAATTATTAAAGAACCCTAGAAATATCTTTTTAGTATTTTATTTCTTTTATTTTTATTATTTTAACTCATAATTTTTCTCTAAATTGAATTTAAATTTTATCTCATAATTAATTTAATTTTCTTGATCAAAATTTAATCTACATTTATCTAATTGGTAACATAATTTATTTAATGTAATATTTTCTTACAGGTTATGATCCATAAAAATTAAAATTTTAAAGGGATATTTTAGCCATTAGAGGGGGGAAATTTTATAAAAAATTTATTTGTTAGTTTTCTCATTTTTCCTTATCTTTATTTGTCCATTTGTGTCTTTATTTTAATTAGTTTATATAGCATTTTCTAACTCCATTTCTGTGCATCCAAACACACCTTAAAAATTTTTTCTTTCTTTTACGCAACTCTTCGTTCAGATGGGAGAAGAGCCGCCACGTTCATCGTTCTCGCACTTCTTCTCTCTGGCCTCTCAACTTCTTCCATTTTGGTTCTTGATTTCTCTCAACCCAATCCCAAATCTCTTCGTTTCCTTCCATTCCCACATCAATTTCAAACTACTCCCCACCATTCCCATCTCTCTTCAACCTCATTTCATCCATTTTCATAACTTCCTTCCACCTAGCTTTGCTTATCCGCGGGAAGAACGCCATGGAAGACTAAGGAAGCTTGAAGCTTTGGGGTAGCATCCATTTTCCACTTGGTTGAGCTCGTGGATCTTCACATTTCCATCCTCTTGTCATGGCCGCACCATTCCTGTCTTCCCTTGGTGATGTCTTCGTGCAAATGAAGAGCTAGAGCTATTGGGTGGTTCATCATGGAGCGTGGTAAGGAATCTGGGTTCAGGAGCTTGGTTAGGGGATGGAAACCTTTTTAATTATCTTAATTTTTCTGAATTTTATTCGATCTTATTTTAGACCTTTTAAGTTAAAAATTAATGAAAATTCGATGATTGGAGATTAGATTTAAATTTGACATGTATTGTATACATTATTATAGTTATTTGATTTTGATTTGAGTTGGATTTATGCTTATTTTAGATTTGGAATTTTGTGAATTTTGTCCAATTTGGTGTTATCTTGATTAATTCATTGGTTTACGATGCAATCTAGATAATGTTATGTTTAGTGTTGCATAATTAGGGAGTTAATTATCTAATTTGGTTTAATTAGATAATTTTATCCAATTTTTTAGATTTAATATAAACTCAATTAACATTGAGATAAGGCTTAATTAGTTGGGTTAGACTAATTCTAGGTGATTAATTAACAACTAGAGGTATCTAGAATTAATTAATTATTAGATTATGCTTAAGGTAATTAGGTATTTAATCTAATTAGTTTGCTTAATTAAGAACTTACCCATTTCTATTTTAATTGAACTCAAGCTATGATAGGTCCGAATTACTTGTAAAACCCATGAATGGGTTATATTTTTCATAATTGAACACTTTATTTTCTTTTAATCCTTGTTTAGTATTTAGTTTATTTTAACTAATTGTTTATTTTAATTTGATTTAATTTTAAATTTAAAAACAAATCCTCCCAAATCTTGGTTGATAATTGGTATTTTCATATCAATTAGTTTACATTGCATTTTATAAAGAAAATAATAATAATATAGTTGCATTAGCATTTTAATTTAATAATAATTAGTTTGCATTTTTTTTATTTTAATTTAGTTTTCATTTTATTTCATTTAGGACTAATTTAAAATTTGCATTTTAGTTGTATTGTAACTTAACTAGTTGCATTAATTTATTTCATTTTAATTTAGTTAATTTTGCATAGTTTCAATTTTAATATTTGTATTATTATTATTATTATTTTAATTATTTAGGTGTATCATTTTAATTTAGAAATTCACAATATCTTGCTTGCATATTAACAATTACCTCTCTTAGAACACGAACTAAATTGTCCCTATACTATAAATATTTTGCAGCTAATATTAAATTGTTCAGTTTTCAACATGGCTCGTCACTCACCTCCGGACTTCCAGTGAATTGAAATGCGGATGAACTGAAGATGATTAAACAAAATATTGACTTACACATTATCTAGCTAGAGGAGCTAGGTTCCTCGAGTAGCCTATAACTTCGACTCTGAGAGTTTTGCAACCCAATCTTCCTAATCGCTTTATTTGCTTTGATGCCTGAGATCCTTGGTTCCACCAAAGCTACTACATCAGCTCTATAGCCCTGAATGTAGGATTTGAGTACTCTCTGAAATCTTACATCTATAGCTTCTTGATAATTCCATATAATGAGCGACTTATTCATAAGGACAAAAATAAGGGGGGGAACATCAGAATTCCATGCCGGAATCTGCATAATCATCAAACTCATCATGGCTTTCATCATGAGAGAAGTCAATGTTTAAAGCTTCAGGAGTTGGACCTTCATTCTTTATCCTTCTCAGATCTGAACATTTCTCTTAACTTTATGTGGATTAGGTATAATAACAGATTTTTAATTTTGATGTTGGGTTGGACTTCTATGCCAGTTTTTGTTGGGCTACTGCATGGGGGCTGTGGCAGGAGTTTTTCTTTGCCCACAAGGGATTGTGGGCCTGTTGGGCTCATGATTTTCATTGGGCTGTTTGGGGATGGACCATTAATAGGCTTTAGGGCAACTCTTGGGTCTTGAATTAAAACCACAGAGTGCTTATTGTTATCGAGGGCAGCACTGGCTTGTTGAGTCTTATAGTCTTATAGGTATATGTGATAGGTTGAGGGTGATTGTGTGGGGCTTTGGAGGTATCTGTTGAAGCTTTCTTGATTCTTGCTTGACTCGACTTTTGTTTAGTGGGCTTCTCAAAAGTACTCTTAGACAAACTAGGCAATTCTTGTTGAGGAAGCTCCTCTGCCTTTTGTCTTCATGCTCTGTCACGCTCTAGACTTGCATCTAGGGATCATACGTTGCTCCGTCATGTGCTTTCATACTGGGCGGAGTTTGTTGAACTGGCGTTTTATTGTGAAATGTCGTTGAGGCTAGTTTTTCGGGGCAACACTCTTCCAAAAGGCTATAAATGTCACAACCATGGTAGATTGTTAGTAACCCTTCATATTGCATAGGTTGTAGTTCTCCATCTAAGGTAATATGGAGATTGGTGGCTTGGCCAAATCAAGGATGTCTGTAATATGAGCAAATCTAGCTTTCTCCTTGGCCGTAGTGTATTAATTGATACGTGTTACTTTCCCTAGCAACTGACCAATGGAGTGTAGAACGCTCTTGTGATAATAGTGGTATGGTAACCCCAGGAGTCTGGTCCATCCAAGGACATTCGAGATTTTAAGGTTGTGGGGAGAGAAGGTTGGATCTTGGGGATGGATTGTTAAATAACGTCCATATATAACCTAGGCTAGTTAGAACAAAACAATAATCAACTTCATTTTCAAATTTAACCATCTTGCAACCTCATTGACTTTAGCGAGTTGGAAGTTTCCTTGTGGCTTCCACATGGAGTTGATTATGTCATAGAGGGTCATGTAGCCTATGTTGCGGCCCAATAGCTTTGACAACTGATGAGAACTTCAGACTCACTCTTAGGGTCTATTTGATTCGTGTTTCCGAAACAGTTTTTCTGTTTTCAGAAACAGAAAACTCAGAAAACTTGTTTGGTAAACCTGTTTTTTATAAACTGTTCTGGAAAACAAAAAAACAAAAGAACAGAAAATGCAGAACAACTTTAAGATGTTTTGTAGTTTTTGTTTTGGAAAACACGAGAAAAGGTGAAAAACATCCACCTCACTAATGGTAAAGTTATAAATTTTGAATAACTCATCTATCACTCACTAATTATGATTTTGAGAACAACTATTCAAACAAATTTTTTTATTTTATTGTTTTTAAAACTTATTCTCGAAAACAGTTTTGTAAAACTGTTTTGAGAATAAGAAAACATAAAACACCGTCAAACAGGCCCTTAATCATCAACTCTTTAATCCCTCTGAGAGAAGCAAATCGTTCTTAAAGATAGTTACATCACCTTCACTATGACCTTTTCAAGAATAACAAATTCATTGTTTTTGCCATCTTGTCTTTAAAGGATGGTGCAGGTTTTAGGGGATTCTCATTTGTAAGAGGAGGAAGGGGGGACTTCCTCACTGAGGAGTTGCTCAGTAATAGGAGTCTCTTCGTCTAGTCGGTCTTGTCTGTCTCCAACCTCCATCGTAGAAGCAGTTTCTTCAACCTGTTGACGGGTCTTTATCTTTTTGGTTGATCTGTTGTCATCCGGGTGGGGAGGGCTTTCCTTTTTCTTGATTGTGCAACAGTAACGATGCAATCTATTTTCTTTGATGACGATGCTTCCTTAGGCTCCTCCATGACCATGAGAGATCTTTCACCTTCTAAGAGCTGAGGCCCACATGGAGACCGTTCACATTCTCGGATGGGGGGTCTGACGTGCTACCACTATTAGTGGCCATTGCACCGACTGCGTTGAGTGAAGAACACTCAGGAAGGTCAAGAGTGTACGGAGAGAAAACCAAGTTAGCCCTATTTTCTTCCTCCACTTGTCCACATGTCTTACCCCTGGAATAGGTCAACAAAGGTCTCCTTTCACCTTGCTTTGATGACATGTTAACTTTTGTATAGGATTGTGTTTGGGCTTGTCCATTTCACCAAAATATTTTATGCTACTTGGTTAGGATTGTTACAAGCTTTTATACTCTTCATTTTTCCTGTTACTTTTAGATGCAAGACTTCTATTCTCCAATATTCCCTGGCTTATTCTTTTCTTTTCTTTTTAAGTTTAGTTTTTGTATTTGCCTGGGCTTGTGTTCTTTTAAGTCTCATTTGCCTCAGGTCAAAAACCGTCATTTTCTTTGCACGAACTTGTACTTTTGAACCTCAAAGGCCTCAAGCCCATCATTTTTTTTTCTAAATAGGATTCCTGAATCTTATGGCTATTTAGGCTCTAATACCATGTTATCTTTTTGTATATGCTTGTGCATGGATAACTGACATACATCATACTGGGAGGAAAAGTCATCTTTATTGATAGGACTAAGAAACAATTTATTCATATAACTCAAGTTGGAGTGGCCCACCCTACAGTGCCACAACATTATATCTGTATTGCTTAATATTAATCAGAAACCAACCTTGGCAATGGCCTAATTGCCTTCTACTCGAGATTCTTCTAAATAGTAAAGTCCCTCACATTCTTTAGCATTACCAAATTATCTTTCCCAAGCCCAAATCCTATAGAATGCAGCCTGTGAACACCCTATTTTGTCTGCGTATCTTTGGAAAAAATACATAATAATAATAATAAGTAATAATAATAAAAAATATAAATATAATAATAAAATAAAAAGAAAAAGCTTTGGACTAAAATTCAGCCCAAAATCGAAAAAATATATATATATAATTAATTAAAACTAAAGCCCTAAAAAAAAAAGCTGAAGGCCCATTTTTGACCTGAAAACAAAAAAAATTAAAAAAAAAAAGAGAAGAAAAAGAAGGAGAAGAGAAGTTTTGGGCCAAATTTCGGCCCAAAACTCGAAAAAAAAAATAGAAGATGGAGGGCTCGTGAATTGGACCCAAGGGCGTTGCCCTAAAGTCTACAGAGGAAGGGCCCTTAGGCCTCAGAGGGGAAATTGGGAACGAGACAAGGCTGGCCGCGAAAAGGAAAGGGAAGGGGAAGCTAGGGCACAGAGCGAAAGAGAAAGGAGGGAGCAGCCAGAGAGAGAGGGAGCTGCCGGAGGGAGAACTCGGAGGCCGAGGGCCGCGGGCAGAGTTGAGAGAGACACGAGGACAGAGAGAGAGCCTCGGCCGAGAAAGGAAAAAGGAAGCAGAGGGAGCCGCGGGATTCTGGGAAAAGCAGACCGAAAAGAAGGCAAGGAATGGAAGCAGCAGACTGTCACGAAGGAGAAAGCTGCAGGGAGACTAGAACCGAAGGCGTACATGAAACCGGGAAAAGCAGAAGGATGTGCGCGGAGGGTAGAGGGCTCGGGCGAAAAGCTGAAAATAGGAAGGAAATAGAGAGCCGCCCTGTTTTGTCAGTGAAGCAGTGCCACCGGTGCACGGAAGCAAGGCTGATGAGGCAACCACGCGCTCGAAGGCACCTTTCTTTCCACTCGCGAAATGCTATAAAAAGGGCGTAGCTCCAGAACTGTAGAGGGAGGTTTTTTTTTTCTGGACAGAAAAGAACCGAAAGGAAAAACAGAGGATTTTTAGGGGAAGAGAGCTCGGATAGCGTGGAGACAAAGGGAAAAATGGAGACTTAAGCACGGATAGGGGACGTGGACTCTCGCAGGAGGAAGTAATCAAGGAGGCTCCAACGGATCATATTGTAAGTATGAAGTTTCAATTACTGGGTTAAGCATGCGAGATTGAATCTAGGAGCATGGTCTGTTATTTAGTCAGAGAATTTGAGATTGAATGTTCGGCTCTGTTGATGATTGACATGGATGCTTGTAATCAAATGGCTCTGTGAATTATCATATATGCGTTGATAGGTCTGAAGCCTGTTGTTTTTTTGTAGTTGCGTTCTTTCCCTTGCATGATCACAATTTCTGTTTGATTGGGCATAGTCTCCATCTTCGTTAACCTGAGCTTTATGAGGTTTAAGTTGTTTGAAATTTTCTTCACTTAAGTGGGGTCACGTTGCATATGCCTGGTAATGTTTGGGGAGGGATTGATTAGTCCTGAAGAACATTGAGTTTAGGAATCCATTCGGGCACTTGGTATTTTAGTACTCTATGTCTTGATTGAAAGCTCTCATTGCTCTGTGAATCTGTCAATAGGAATGAATGTTCAGCAAACCTTAGCGAGAGTCAGTGGAAATTTGGGCTCATGAGTTTTGGGGCTGAACCCTGTTGCTTTCGGTCAATTTTTTTTTTCTTTTACGGTTTTTGAACATGTGTAGCCTACGTTTGGATTGGAGTGACTAAAGTTGTATGCCTGGACTGGGGTGTTAAAAATTGGGCCTAGATGCTTTATCTGAGGATCGAACTTTGGCCCATATGCATGCCTGTTGAATGTCATATTTATGCAACTGGATTGAGCCATTTTTGTGAAGATTAAGATCCCAATAATCTTGTCACTTTTAGGAAGGTAATAAAAAAAATCTGTACAAAAGAAAAATGTTATTTTGCTTTTCCAATTTTATTTTATTTTATTTTTATTTTATTTTATTTATTTATTATTATTATTATTATTATTTATTTTTTTTTTGAAAAAAGAGGGAGAATTTTGTGATCGTACTTTATAAGTCGAAATAAGAAAATAAAAATTGGTTAAACAAAAATTGCTCGAAAAAAAAGAGGTATTTTCCAATCACCTTTTTATCTTGTAATTCAAAATAAATAAATAGAAATTATTTAAACAAAAGGTCAAATTGGTATCATTTTCACTTACTGGTTTCGAGTGGTAACACCGGGAGAGTTTAGGTATTAATCAGCAATTTATGAGCGATAAAATGGCCACATATGTTGGTTATTGTTAGGAATTTATGTAATAACGACACTTCAAGTTCTTCTTAACGCTTTCCCTTAATGATCTCATTCACTTTCATCTTTATAAAAATAATTCATATCAAAATTATTTATTTTTCTTAAATTTTTATTCATTCTGTTATTTCCGATTTCATAAGAATAAATAATAATAGTAATAAAATGATCAAGAAAAAAAAAACTTCTTTTCATTCGAGCTCTCATCCCTTATTTGTCCCGAGTGGAAATACCATGGGTATTTAGGTATCAATCAGTAATTTGTGAGTGATAAAGTCACCACATATGCTGATTATTTTTCTTCAACATATATGTATAATCACGTTTGTTGAATTCTTTTTCATAAATAAAGATGTGTAATCTTATTTGTTTTAATAAATTTGTACAAAAAAAAAGGTTAGTTGTTTGCCCTTGAAACCTTTTTATGCCTTTTTTGTCTCGAGTGGTATCACCGTAGACATTTAGGTATCAATGGGTATATTGTGAGTGATAAAGTCGCCACAGTAAACCAATTGGTTTTATTTTATAAAAATAAGATTGTTCTCAAATATTTCCTTTTAAATTAAAATAAAATGTTCAAAATAAGGTTTTTATCCTTTCTACTTACCTCGAGTGGTAACATCGTGGGTATTTTAAATACTGATCAGTAACTTGTGAATGATAAAGTCACCACATATGCTGATAATTTTTCTTCAAAAATATATGTGGGAATCACACCTTTGAATTATTTTAAGGATCTATGCTACTTTTGTAATAAAAAAAAATATATATTTTGTATAAAAAAATATAATAAATAAAATTATTTATTTTCTTTTGAATTTTTACCCCTTTTTGTCTCGAGTGGCACCACCGTGGACACTTAGGTATCAATGGGTAAATGTGAGTGATAAAGTCACCACATGAGCCAATTGGTTTTATTTTGTAAAAATAAAATTATTTCCAAATATTTCCTTTTCAAATCAAAATAAAATTGTTCAAAATCACACATAATTTTAATCCTATTTTTTTATTGAGGAAAAACATATGCTTTCTTTTAGGAATTGATTAAACAAAAAAAATGTAAATAAATGAAAAGAGTAAATAATGGAAATTAACTTGTCTGTTACAAATTAAAACACACCAACCAATTCTAAAAATTGTTTTCTCTGTGGAAAGACAAATTATTTCTATAAACCTCTCTTTTCAAATAATATATAAAATAAAAAAAACCAACCCAATGACACACTTTTTTAGTCCGAACTACGTCGACTTTGATCCCTATCGCAGGATATGTAGGCCCCAGACTCTAATTCTGGGTCAAGTCCACTTTTATAAATAAATAATATTTTTCTCTTAATTTATTTTTCCCGACTTTTCATATTTTCATTTTATTCTTTATTTTCATTTTTATATTTTTCTTATTTTTATATTTATTTTTGCATGTAAATGGTAAAAGAGCAACCAAAATAATTTTTCAAAGCCATAAAAATTGCATAATCAACCTAAGGTGACCGTTCTTCGGAACGGGTGTTGTGGGGGTACCTAAAACCTTCCCCACTCACAATCGTACTCCCGAACCCAACTCTGATTCGCAGACCATCCTTATCCTTTTTATTTCGGTTTTCCAAAATTTTCCTTAAAATTTTGGTGGCGACTCCCTCCCAAAACGGTCTCCCGCCGTGTGGGCCGGTTTCCCTCTTTTTCTTTTTTTCTCATTCCGCGCCATCTGCGTCGCATCTCCAGGTGTGACACAACCAGTGGAGGAGAAGTTAGCACTATAGCCTTGGCATTTAGATAGTTTACTGACTGGTAGCAAATTGCAATGCAACCCAGGTATCTTTCAAAGCCAAAAATCATTTGAAATATAGAAACTACATGTGCCATGTACTTTAGTAACATGTACATCTGCAACCTTCACATGAATTTCCTCATGACATGGTTTATAATTCTTGAGAAGTGATATATTACTCATCATATTATAATTCTTTGTAACACCAGCTATATTATTATATTTTTGGGGACACTGTTTGCTTATTTTATTTGTTGCGTTTCATTGCTTTTGCTTCATCTCCTTTTCATAACTAGAATTCATAGAAGTTTAGCTGAAACATTTTTTAAGACTCAGATCATGACTGCACTGGTGGTTGAAAGCTGATGGTCGCCTTTTCTGCTAATTCTTGAACAAGTAGAAAATGAAGAAGATTGCTGTATTGATATGATGATACATTCCACTCTGATGTGAGTTACTTACTCATACATGTAGTCGTTTAACAGAAACTTACAACTATACAACTACTTTGAACTTAATAACCTCCAAACTTTCTAGCCATATGATGGAACCCAGGAAACTATGCTCTGAAATTCACTGATATTAGGCCAATTGTGATAGTAGTGACACAGTGGCAATGAAACAGTAGCGGAAAGATACAAACAGAACACACAGAAAAAAGAAAAATAGATAACAACAATGGGGGCAAAAGAATGCCACCATTGTCCTCCTAGGATTCGAGAGCTAGGTCCCTCCACACACAACAACCATTTTATCCTTTTTTCCCCACTCTCACCCAGAGAGCCTCATATAAATCCCCACTACTAGCCTATTCTCTCTCTCTCTCTCTCACCCCTCTCCCCTCACGGGACTCAAGCCAGGCCCATTAGATAGAGGCCCATCACTATATCACTTAACACACTGAACATTTTTCCTTGTTTCAGTGCTTGTGCTTTTGGGATTAACGCATTTTTGTTTTTTCCCCCTTTCTTTGAATATGAATTCAATTAGTTGAGTATTATACTTTGTCTTGTTTCGGTACTTCCCTCTTGTATTCAGTCGAATTCACTGATCCCGTGTCGTTCTAACGTTTGTGGTGATGTTAAACTTTTACAGGTTTGAAGACAAGTGTGGTCACAAACAAAGCTAATAATTAATTCCGCAGCATGTCCATTGAGCCTGGTCTTGAGTATCTTGTAGATCGTAAGCCATCTGTAACATGTTTTATCTTTTAGCTTGATGTTTGGTACTTTGTTTGTCACAACATACCTTTATTTAGCCCTATATAATAGAATATTACTTCCATAGTCAACTTGGATACAACTTGGCCTTTCAAAGTGAAAAATATCAACTTGTCAATAATCTCAGGTTATTATTCCATTCATCATTCTACCATATTCGCCATGAATTTGGTTAAATTTTGCAAATTCATAACTAAATCTACAATAATTAGTTTCAGGTGATCTAAATCTACAATAATTCTTTTTAGGTGATCTTGATGTTATTTTGAAGCTTAGGAAGTTTTCCGAGGGGAAAATAGTCATAATCTTCTATGAGGGAAAAATATTCATATAAAATTTGAAAGCGTTCAGAATGATACAGTTTATTCGAAGAGTAAAATTGTCTAATTGTTTGTGTGAAGATTTACCTGATTTTTGAGTCTTTATTTTGGAAAGCCATAGCTTATGTTCTACTTGGCCAAATTATGCATAATAGACATCAATATAATGCTCTTACTATCCTCTTAGCAAAGGAAAAGACATACAATAGTTATACCATCATTAGCTACCTAAAAACAAAAAATTTCCAAGCCCAAGTATAATACAAGCTTACATATCTTTTCATGTTCATATATCAAACTCATGAGCAAGTTATACTCTCTAGTACATCACTGTGATTCACCTCTAAGCCATAATTATATATCAAAATAGAGTTCTAAGCACATAATTTATATTACTTGGGGATGAGCTCAAAAAGGTATTCATATACAAGCAAGTACACAATATTAAGTAGCTGATAGTTGTTCAAGATTCCAGCACTTAAGCTAGTTTCTTGCCCTTGCTTTGACTGGTTTCATCACCTGACATGATAATCAATAGAAAGGTGAGATTTGGAAATCTCAGTAGTCAACAAAATATTCACAGCATAATTTATTTTATAACTGATGTGAAAGTGAGTCATGCTAATAAAATCGTAGTAGAGAAATAAGGAAATGCACCTGTATAAAGAATCACGTCAATGATTGCATCAAACCCCATCGAGGATTCCAGGAAATTGGCATCAACCAATATTCTGGTTGCTATAATGTTCAGCATCAACTGAACCTAGGACTTGGCATCAACCAATGTCCTAATTACCACTAGATCTAGCATCAACTGAATCACAATTACATGGCCATGTTTATATTCTAATGCATATCACATGGTCACAAGCAACCAGCCATAATACAAACATATGCATCCATGCATTTCCACAACACATCATATTAATCAATTATAAAGTGAATCAAGAGTTGACTACCTTTTCTACTTATCACCTGCTTGCCTTGGTCCTTGATTGAGCTTTCACCTTTAAAATTCATTAACTTTGCATCTGAACTTGTCCTCTTCTTTCCCTCTTGATGTGACTTTCGGCCTAACCTCCAACAAGCCCATATCACATATTACTTAACCTCAATACTTTAATCGGTTTCTTTTCCCCTTATTCCCCAACCTTGCTCCACTCTTGCTAGCACCTAGTTGAATCTATGAAGAATCCAAAACCATAGTTGTGATGCCTTTGAGGAGAGGAAGAATGTTTGTGGAGGGGGTTAGGAGTTTTGATGGTGAACTTCAAGCTTTCTCTCTCTAGCACTTCTTTCTCCTAAAACACCACAGCCAAGCTTCAAGCTCCTTCTCTTTCTCCTACTCTGTCGTGCATATGCTGAATGAATATGATTTTAGTGTGTTTCTTTTCTTTCCAGTTTTAAGCACTAATTCCTCCATCATATGCACTTGTCACTAATTGAAATAATGAATGGAAACATCCTTATTAATTTAAGCGACACTTGTAACCCACTGTCTATTAATATTGGCCTCCACTAATACTTCATATAATATTCACTCCAAGTGCCCAAGTTTTGGCCATCAAGAAAGAAGGAAAACGAAGTGGAATGATATTAATGATCTCAAAACACTTGGTCTCAAAATTTGCATGTTTGACTACAAAATACCTCTTGAAGATGCTTGCCACCTAATTTCCCACTTACTCCTAAATATTGAACTTTTTTTTTATATATAATCAGATATTGCATTAGAAGTTGCGTGGATTATAAGCTAGACACCAATATTGAGTTACTTCCTTCACTAGTCATATCATAGTATTATTCTTATACTGACACATGTATTTCACTTTCTCCCATTAATTATTATTTAATCAATTCTCTCTTCATCCATTATTTTATATTTCTTCCTCTTTAAAGTCTGAATTTTTCTGTTTTAAGAAAATGTTTGAGTCTAACTTACCTAAATTGAAATGTACTCTTATACAACATTAAACTATGTATATCAATTGGTCAATTTACTGGCTGTCAAAATTGTTTGCAATTTAGTCCCTAAAATTTTCTATTTAGTCCCCACAGTTCTTTAATTCTTGTCTTTCCTTTTATTTAAAATATTATGACATCTACAAAATACCTCCAATTGTCCTTGTACAACTAGATAAGGCATCCTTCATATTTTTTCCTAGTAACAAGTTCATATGAATGATTTTTCAGGATGTTAAATTGTTAGTGTGTTTTTATCATTTGCCATGCTTATTCCGAATAACCATTTAAGTTAATGGAACTGGTTCTCCTTCAAGTAAGTACCTTATACTGAAGGATTTTTTTTTTCCTCTGAAAGAGATGATTTCAGTCATCACAACTGATGGAAGAAACATAGTGGTGAGTGCTGGTATATTGCACTAGTGTTTCTTGACAGTATGTAAAATCATTTGTTCTAACCACACTGATTTCCTATTTATAGGGAGTCCTGAAGGGTTTTGATCAGGAAAAAATATTGTTCTTGATGAATCACATGAACGAGTTTTCTTCCTAAGTGTGGATGGAATTCTTTGGGATATTTCACATGATTATTGTGGGAAATCAGAGGATATAGTCGCCTTTGTCTATCTTATTCAAAATTGTAAAAGAGTGCGATCCAATAGTTGATGATACCTAGGTTATTTCCCTTAGATATCATGACTTATTCTCCAATATAAACTACCAATATGCTAGGGAAAACGAAAATAAAAGATATAACAGAATCATATCCGGATATACTATATACCACCAATATATTATTAATCATATTTCATTTGAAATTTAAATATATAACCTCTTTATCTTTTTTTAATTTATTAGTGATTAGTGATAGTAACTCTGCCTAAGTAGTTTCATATCTGGTTCCAAACTTGTGTAAATGAGGAAGGTTGTATTAGATTCTCAACAGCCAATATAAAACCTTGTCTAATTCTTATTGTAATGATTAGTGATAGTAATTGATGTTTTGATTTTTTTAATGTTGTTGTTTTGTATGAAACAATTTATTTATAATGACTGAAATAATGACTGTGCTGAAATATAATTATGTGAGTATGCAAATGTGGAACTGTATGAGAGTAAACACGTCCATCCTTCAAGTTTATTCGTTTTTTACGCCAATACAACATCACTGAAAAAAGAAATTGATTAAATCAGAATCCATCAACTTAGTCATTTCAAAACAGATACTAGCAATGACCTTATTATCATTTCAAAACAAATATGAGCAATGACCCTATTATCAATCTTTTGTAAGGCCTCTATCTCCCCAAATCACAAGTAAATACAAATTTCATTAAAAAGTAGATTCTAATATGTGATTTTGGGTACTAACTAATAGTGATTGATTTACCATAAGCTTTACAACATTTCTTGCTTTTGGTTGCAACCATAATAATAATTCCTTTAAAAGGCTAATTAAGAAGTAAGCCATACCAAATACAACTTATTAAAATAATAGATGATATAAGATTAAAGTTGGGGAATTATGTGCCCTAACTTGGACTTTGCCTCTTAAGCATTCGCAAGAGAGGTTGCAGATCATAGTGCTCAATAAGAATTTGTAACCTCTTTATTGTTTCTTCTTTGGCATAAAACTATTCGAAGTAGACATACTCTAACCACTACTCCTTTTTTATGAACATGAGAATCTAAAGAAACTTCTATAATGGGTTCCCTCACAAGCTGATTAATTAAGCCATCAATTCTTCTTTCTTCATGTAAGACTTTAGGAAGGAGCAGTGGCAAACATCGAACATCTGCATATTTTTCTCCATCAAGGCAAATCCCAATCCTTTTGCCTAGCTCATTTGGAAACCCATAAATCCTAAAATGACTCAAAACATGACATGCATACCATCCCAAACCAAGATGAGAATAGGTAGTACTGTGAACCTCACAAAATTTGCTAAATAATGGGACTCCGAAATATTTTATATCAACTAGTTGAAATGCAAGATTTTTTTGGCCACCAGTCGATAGATGGGGATTATCGCGTCGAGAAGTATACGTGTGAATCATTTCTGATAAGCCCCACAACCCATAAAACAACAAAATATTAGATCCTTACCAATCTTCTTCATCCATCCAGCAAAAAGCTCTCTCGTGTTGTGTACTGTGTAAGTGGGGAGCCAAGCTGAGCCTTGTTACATCAATATTGCCATCTATGTATCGCTTTACTAGAGTAACAACTACTTCTATCCATTTTCTTTCGAATCTCCCTGACTGGCTTGAAAAGCATATCAATCCAATGAAGTTGATAACAAGCTGCAGTTTATCAGAAAGAGTATAGCTCTTAGCGGGTGATGCAAACTGTAGAGTGGATATTAAATTCCTAAAATGTTCTAAATTGTACGTCGTATCTAATACCAGTGTGGCTTAAGATTGAATGTAATTGCATGGGGAATAGATCATCATTAGAATAGCCCTTGATGCTGGTTTACTTTGAAGGCTATCATTAGCATCATATACTATCCGGCACCATTTTCTAATGACATCGTTGGAAGCTAAGCTGCAGGAAATAACATCGTTGAGCTAGGCAAAAGGATTGGGATTTCCTTGATGGGGAAGAATATGCAGATGTTCGATGTTTGCCACTACTCCTGTCTAAAGTCTTACATGAAGAAAGAATTGATGGCTTAATTAATAAGCTTGTGAGAGAACCTATTATGAAAGTTTCTTTAGATTCTCATGTTCATCAAAAAGGAGTGATGGTTAGAGTATGTCTACTTTAGATACTTTTATGCCAAAGAAGAAACAATAAAGGGGTTGCAAATTCTTACTGAGCACTATGATTTGCAACCTCTCTGGTAAATGCTTAAGAGGCAAAGTCCAAGTTGGGGCACATTGTTCCCCAACTTTGACCTTATATTATCTCCTATTTTAAGAAGTTGTTTTTGATATGATCCACTTCTTGATTAGTCTTTTAAAGGAATTATTATTTTGGTTGCAACTAAATGCAAGAAATGTTGTAAAGCTTACAGTAAATCAATCCCTATTAGTTAGTATTCGAAGTCACATATTAGAACCTACTTTTTCAATGAAATTTGTATTCACTTGTGATTTGGGGCAAATAGAGGCTTTAGAGAAGATTGATAATAGGGTCATTGTTAGTTTCTGTTTTGAAATGATAATAGGGTCATTGCTAGTATGTGTTTTGAAATGACTAAGTTGATGGATTCTGATTTAATCAATTTCTATTTTCAGGGATGTTGTATTAGAATCAAAAAATGGATAAACTTAAAGGATGGACATGCTGTGTATGCTGTCATGTAGTTCGACATTTGCATGCTCACAGCGTTATATTACAGTGTAGTCAATATTTTTAGTCATTATAAATAAATTGTTTCATACAAAACAATTACTATCAAGAAAAACACATAAGGAAAAACATCTAAGTATTTTTCTATTAAAAAAATCAATTACTATCACTAATCATTACAATATGAATTCTACAAGGTATGTTGGCTATTGAGGGTCCAACACAACCCTCCTCATTTACCCAAGTTTGGAGCCGGATATAAAACTACTTAAGCGGAGTTACTATCATTAATAAATTAAAAAAATGATAAAGAGGTTATATATTTAAATTTCAAATGAAATATGATTAATAATATTTGATTAAGGATCTAAAAATGTTATATCATTAGAAAGAGTTAGTTTCATAGTAAAGAAAGGAATAAATAGTAAATCTTATTCTTATTTATTATAGGATACTGAAGATCAATAAGAATTTGGCCATAGCTCATAAAGGTGTACATTCAAATCCTACAATAATTATGTAAGGGTAAATGATATTTGGACTGTGAGGCTTTAGGTGAGATTTTAGGACGTGACACACAAATTTTATCATACAATAAAATGAAAAAAAAGTTGTAACATTACCAAATAAAATTGGGGAAATGAAATTTGAAGACCAAAAGTTTTAATTAATGCCACTTTTGGACCCAAACATTTCAAATTACAGAATTAGACTAAGGTCCAAAATTGAACACAATTAAAAATCTAAATTACTTAAACACCCTTATTCAAGTGTTCCCTTAACGTTGAGACACTCTGCCCTAACTTTTACATTATCATCCCTAACTCGTTGAGACCTTGTTGAAGCTCCCTGAGATAGACGAAGGTATTCTTTGAATGAAACAAGTACCACGACAGTCAAAAAACGTCATTGTGTTGCGTTGCTCACCTCCCATCATCGCTCTTAATTGATTCGAATTGTTGCTCTCTCCTTGATTCGTATTGTCACTGTCTGCTTGATTCATGTCGTCACTATTTGCTGAATGAATGGTAGCTTCTATGCTTCTCTTGCTTAATAATATTCTTCGTTCCAACTGAATGTTACTTGAATGTTAGCCCCTCTTGCTTAATAATATTACGTCACCCTCTGCCTCAGACCAATGTAGCTTAGTTTGTTACTTGAATGTTAGTCCCAACTACCAAGTGAGATTGCCTCAACTAGCAAGATGCTTTGAGGCGTCTCTGTGCCTTACCTTAATGTCGTTAACTACACTACCCTAGTCCTTAGTGCTCATTAGACCAATTGGCCTTTGATATATGTGGTGTTTGGGCTTGTAGGCATGTGGCAGCAAAGCTGGCATGTAGTTAATCAATAGTAGGTCCTGCAATTGCTTTAGGTGAGGCTTGAAAAGAATTAAACTATAGTATCTACATTTGGTTGATAGTTTTCTCAACTGATTATTTTAGGTCAATATGCGTTCTGTAATCAATTCCAGATTGATTTCATTTTTCCAAGAGTCTTGGGAAAACTATTGTCCAAATTGTGGTTTGAATTTTTTTCATGAGAATCATGAATCACAACTGGAGTTTGAGCAGTTTGCTTCATAACTTAGGTTGCTTATGAGTGCATCGAAGTCGGGGTAATATGTGTTGTATATTTTTTACATATTTCATGTATTAAAGAAAAGTTTATGTTATTACCATGATAAACAATAAATTTTTAAAATGAATTTTATTGGGGATTTCCTATTTTGTACTGGATGTTTTCAATGAATTTGCTGATGCATAATGTGAACTTTTATTTTGATGCATTATATGAATTTTGCACACGATGTCTTGGGCCTGTAGAAAGCGATCAATAATTCTTTCATATGCTATTTAATTTCACTGCTTTCATTTTTATTGTTTTTGCTAATTTTAACTTACATATCTATTTGATACATAGTGTGGTTGTTGAGATGTATGATTTTCACCTCATTAGAGATGATTACAAAACCATTGGTTATAGAAAAGTGTTTAAGAAATACGGTACGATAGTTTTGACACTTAACTAGCATTTGTGCCTAATCATTATAATTTCCTAATTCATGTGGTCTTGAGGTTGTATTATTGCCTTGCAGGTTATTTATATGGTCGGCAAAACACTAGTTGGTGAGTAAAAGAGAAGCAAAGATAGGGTTCGTCAATACATTTTAAATCCTAGGATTATGGTAGGTATGGTTTTATTGGATACATTTTGGATTTAGAACTCTATTTATGTTTCTATTTAATACATACTGGTTTATTATGCTATTGTGTAGGCAATTACGTTGGAGTTAAAGCATTATGAACTATTTGTGTACCTAAAATACCCTTCAATAAGCCATATATATTAGAAGTGTTCATATACACAAAAGAATACTATAGTAGCTGTATGTACAAAAAGATACTTATACCCATGTACTCTACAATGGTATGTCCTTAGCCTATCTATATCAGGAGTGTTCATATACACAAAAAGAAAACTACATTAGCTACCAGGTGCATATACAAAAAATTATCCTTTACACCCAAGTCATAAAGTAAAATAAAAAAAGAAATCCACCAAATCTTTGTTGATATAGTACCCATGTGGAACTATATCTGCTTAGATTTGGATTTGTGCATGTATTCTTGTTATGACCAGCTTGTTGACATCAAGAACAATGATAGGGCTTCTTGTGCTGAAATTAGGACTTAATTCATTTTTTTCCGTGGTCTACTAGGAGGCCTATTTGTTATAGGTGGTCTAAAAAAGATTTGGTTCATCAAATCAGTTGCTCTCAAGGCATTCAGTTTCGGCATGTCGTGTGTCTCCACAGGATTCAAGGTGCTGCTTTAAATCTTCTCCTGTGAGTTGAGTAGGAAGGATTCATTAACAAAGTTATAAACATTGCCATACACTTTTTCAATGGCTGCACAAGCGTGAGGATAAGGAATTCCACTCTTTCCAACCTTTGCACGTGCATTTCCATGAGGCTAAATTCACACAAACATCTATAGAACCAGTTTGCACTAGTATCATATTTTTTCCATAGTACTTAACTACCATAATTTCTGCTCTCAAAACATTCTCCTTTAACTTCTCCTTAACTTTGGGACCAACTCCATTTTTCCACTTCTTCATAGCTTCCTTGGTTTTAATAAACTTCCTAGTCAACTCGTCTCTATGTTCATTGATTAGTACACAAACAAAATGCCTTCTCTCCTTAACTAGCCACGAATTAAATGATTCGACCAAATTAGTTGTTATATGATCCCACCGATCGCATGGGAACTTGAACATTGACCACCTATCAACAACACCATCAGTTTCTGCCCATCTTGCTAATTCTAGAAAGAATTTCCCATTGCCATGTTGAAATTGCTTTCAAGTCATGCATAGGCAATTGCATCAAGTAATTTAAACACCTCTTCCTTCCCTTTCCTTTGCAAACTTTTGTAAACTTAGTGCTAACATTCTCTTTCACATGACAATAACAGAATGCATGTCTATCACCTCCAAAGATTGCTTGCATAGCACCAGTGATTGCATGATATAGGTCGACACAATAGTTATTTGCAAAGAACCTGTAATTTCTAAGGTTTTGAAGAAACCATACGCAATCATCAAAGGTTTCACGTCCAACTATAGCATGTGCCAATGGAAAAAGGTTATTGTCTGCATCATACGCTGAAGTTGACAACATAGTTCCTTAGTAAGAACTGCTAAGATGGCATCCATCCACAAAGATAATAGGTCAGCCCCCTAACAAGAATCCCTTAATAGAAAAACCATATGCAATGAATAATCTTTCAAATATGTTATCATATGCCACCCACTTGGCTATAGTATTTGGATCAGTTTCCTTCAATCTATTACATAACTAAGGTATTAGGAAATATGATTATTCGGGCATGCCATGTATTTGCTCCAAAGCTCTCTCTTTGGCCCTCAATACTTGACGGTAAGTTAGTTTTAGTCCATAATTTATTAATAACTCCTTTCTAATGTCATTGGGAGTTTTGTCAGGATTGTCCCTCACTAAATCAATAACAATTGATGATATCAATGTTCATATAGGATTATCAGTAAGTACAAGGTTGTCTTATGCAAAATGAATGTGCTTCTTATGGAAAGTCATCACATGAAGGTAGGAGAACTCCTCATCAAATCCATATGTCGTTAGTTGCCAATTGCATCCTTCAACTTTGCAATTCACTATTATTTTGTCAGGGTTATTCTTTCTAAATTTATAATCAAACTTGTGGGTAAGGTTATACTTGTATAATGCATTTCTAAAAGTATCAGCATTAGGAAATATCTGTCCACTTTTCAATATCACATCCTACCATTTTGAACTATTTAGCTGAGGTAATGATGATGGAACACTTGATATTGCACAAGATAGAGGGTCAATCTCAAGCATAAAGGTAGAGCCAATGTGTGAATCACCATTTAAAAAGCCCATCCTGCATGTTCAATTATCATAAATTCATTACTTCCTTCAAACAATAACATAATGATTATATTTATGCACATGTAAAAACTTCTTATTCATGTAAGTCTATTGCTGCCTCTATACTTTGATGACCATTCCCAATAGTGTATATGCGAACAAAATCGTCATTGAACTTAATTAGATTTTCTACCCCTCCATCATCTATGAAGTCTAAAAATGTTGTATTATCAAACTTTAATGTATACTTCAACTTCGAACCATGAACATCATAGTTGATAGATGATGATATTAATATTATCAATTGTTCAAGTGAAGTTTCTTCTTTGATCAAGCTTCCACTTGATTGGCACCTATTATAATACAAAGTGCCATTCAAATCCTTCAGTATTTCTCCACTAAAATGAAAATAACAAAAAAATTTTCTTCGTCATTCCACCACTGATATATCAACCTAGGCAAATAAAAAAAATATGAAATGTTATAGTATGTTACTCTGCCAAGTCATTATTTATTAATAACAATAATAATTTCCCAACTCTTGTTCCATATTTACTACTTAATCTAGCATAATTTATTATTGATATTCAGTTATTTATTACTCCATCTTCCTTAAAGTTTGCTACTAATATTCACTAATAAGCACTCGAGATATGTTATAATATGTTATTTTATCAAATCATGATTTATTAGTAAACATAATGAATTACCAACTGTTGTCCCATTTTTACTAATAGAATTTCAAATTTTTTATGCTCACATACCTTTCAATATTTGCTACTGATATTCACTTATTTACTCCTTAGTTATCCCCTGATTAACACAAATAGACTAGCAAATTATACAATAAGGGTTAATATGAGAAAAATAAGTCAACGTCTAATACCCATTACATAAAATAAATAGTTTACCAAAGATAAGGGTGATGACCCATGATATATAGTCTATGTTATTCGTTACTTTGTCACTCAAAATGTTCATATTAAGTTAGAAAATGTTCATATTCACATTAACATTAGGGCTTGTAACTTCAAACACACTCATTGGATTTCTTCAACTTTTCTTCTTGTTGCAGAATCTCTGAGAAGAAGCATGTAATCTGAATTTGACTAGTGAGAATAACTTAAGTTTGCGTTAGTTTTATGCAACACCAGTTTCATTGTAAAGGGGTCATTAACATATCCATTACTAAAACCGACAACTTTATATTATTGTTTGCATTTGCCAAGTTTAACCATAAGTAGAGGAGATATAATAGAAAGACCAATCCTCACCTATACAGCATTCATGTGATACAGTGCAGGACTAATGAAAAAGGGAAGAAGGAATATGATGGAGGGAAACTAATTGCGTAGGGATGACAGCATTCACGCAACACACAATCACTAAATGGAGATGGAGAGAAGGAGTTTCATGATGAAAATGGTGGGAAGAAGAAATGCTATGGCAGACAGAAATAAGTGGGAAGAAGTCATGAGCTCAAGAAATACACTGCAATTCCTAAGCACTTTTGAAGGGCAGTGTAGTCATTTTAGATCAATTTTTTGGTTTATTTTTGGACCTTGGTTTGATTCTGTAATTTTGATCTGATAGTATGGTTTTTTCAACAAGAAATTTTTACAATAGTAAGAAAACAAAATATATGTAGTTAAGACAAAAATGTGTGAAATCCTTTTTTTGTTCATACATTTTTATTAATTAAAAAGATAAAAGTATACTAAAAATTAAAATTAAAAATAACTAATACAAGTAAACTGCCCGTGAATTAAATTTAAAATATATATCAACGATAAGAGGGATTTTAAATTATGTTGTCAAAAGAAATATTATTTTATAAAAAATATAAAAAGAGTAACTTTCATAATAAAGAAAGAAATTACAATTTAAAAAAAATTTAACATTTTTTATAATATTTTATAGAATAAAGAACATAATAAAAATTGTATAAAGAAAGTTAAGATAATAAATAAATGTAAAAACTAGGAAAATAATATGTTTTTTAAAAAAAGGAAGTTAAAAAGAAAGGAAGGTTAAACAAACTAAATTTAAAATATATATTAATTTAATTATTTGCCAACTATAAGGGGGATTTTTAAAATGTGTTGTAAAAAAATATTATTTTTATTGATGATATTTTATCATGGGTGGAGGTAGCTGCCACACCTCATTCAAGAGGTTGTGAGTTAGATACTGCAACTCATGTTCCTTAAAAATAATGACATTTTTCGCTATTAGGAATAATTATTCCTATTAAAAAAATTTTTCTTTGTTGGCCAAAGCCATTCCTGTTGGAATGGAATGGTTCTTGTTACAAATTCAACTACACATGGGAATAGATTATCTAATGAAACAACCTACAAGGTAACCCATGAAAAAATAATAGATTACAATATATAGATAACACATTACAATATATTACTACCTAGAAAAAAAAATAGCTCCACAATGCATCCTCTTGCAACAAGAGGCCAGCGGGTTGGGGTTTCCATGATTGTAATTTGTGAAAGAGCACAAAGTGTTCAGAATTCGTGAAAGTGCACAAAGCATCCAAACCATGATAATGGGCTTTGCCCATCTCTATTTTACGGGAAAAAAAAACTTTTGAAAGATAAAGTTAATGGACATTATGTGGGGATTAGAAGGAAAAAAAAAAAAAGATAAAAGCAAAACCTTTCCAATGTATGAAGAAGAAATTGATGGGGTTCCATAAGTGATCTCTTGATATTGAACCTGTTATGATAAGGAGCAATGGTTAAAAATTGTTTATGTCAGGGAGCCTATGAGATTTTTTTTCCTTCTTATCATAGTTATTATCAAGAAAGAATGGAGTATCAGTAAACTTCCTCAAGAACTGTGAGTTAAAAGATCCAGAATGGAATTAAAATGTGGATTTCAGGTTGTTAACAAAAAAAACTAGTGCAATTGCTTCAAAATGGACACAATTCCATAATTAATTGATTGGGAAGGAAAAGATCAAGTTAGCTCAGCATTGATTTCCACATCAAATTATATAGTAATTAGAAAGTGTCAAAAACAAACAAGAGTACAATTCCTAATAAGGTTATTATGATATATTTGTTCTTAACTGGAATTGAGAGACATGGGTTTAGGCAAGATTCTTGCAACTCTATAGAGTAGCTATTAACTATTCCTTCCATGCTCAAGAAACACAAGCAAGGTACTAAACTTGATATTTCTAACCCAATCAACCAATACAACTACCCACCAATAAACACAAAAAACAAAGAGGCGTGCACAACATTCTAGAGCAAACTAAGAACAGAGACTAAAAAAATTGGCTATGAATTATAAAACAAAATGATGTTTACAAAAACAATGTTACCTTCAACAGGCTTCCTTGGCACTCTAACAACCAGAATGGAGATGAGGGAATATGAAAGAGAGAGAGAGAAAAAGAGATTCACGAGAATAGAGAACTGAGCGATTCATTGAGAAAGTGAGAGAGAAGGAGGATTTCACTGAGAGAGTGAATAGAGAATAGAGAACAAAGATGAGGGATTCACTGAGAGGGTGAGAAAGAAATATGGTTTCAAATTGAGGAGAATGGAAGAAAGGACTTTCAGAGAAAAAGAGCATAAAGTTTTTCCAGAGGTAATGTTCATATCGAGGAAATAGTCGTTGGGAACGCCTGTGAAGGGTGTAATATGACTGTTGGGACTTAAGATCACATGTTAAATCTTTTGTTTTTTTTTTTTTTACATCTATGTTCGTGGGTTAAGACAAAAACCTAGGCAGGCCACCAATAATCTCTATATTTCCCTTATCTATTATTTATTTATTATTATTATGTTATTGGTTGGAAGATATTTTGTGGTTATTTGAATTTAGCATGTGGGATCCACATGTTTGGTGCTATGAGCTGCAGTCATCAACAAATAACAAGAAATATATATTTCCACCAAGAGATTTTGTACTCATGAGCCCACATAAATCAGCATGCACTAAATCAAAACAATAATGTACTCTTATAGATTTACTAACAAAAAAAGACTTTTTACTTTGCTTACCCAATACATATCCTTCACAAAATTCAAAAGATTCAATTGCAGGCAACCTATTAACCATATCCTTTTGACTCAATAACTTCAAACCATTCTATTCAAATGTCCATAATGCATATGCCATAATTTATACTCATTAGCTTTACTAACAACAAAAGTAGAATTATCACTCTTAGAAACATCAAGTGGAAACATGTTGTTAGGAGTCTTTTGAATACATGCTATAGATGATGCATGCATTATCATCAAACACAATTCTATGACCAATATCTATCATTTGGCCAATGCTTAGTAGATTATATGTTAAACTAGGAATAAACTACACATTAGACAAAAGCTTAGTGTTACCATAATTTGTCTTAGTTGCAATTGTACCTCTCCCTTCAACACGATACAGCCCGTCATTACCCATTCGCACACCTAACTTTTGTGTTTCATCAAGCTCTTTGAAGAATGATTTTTCACTTGTCATGATTAGAACAACAATTATCCACAAGCCAAACACTATCAGTAACATGTTTGTAATCAGATTGAGCCATAAACAACATACTATCCTCTTCTTCCATAATATTTTCATGTTTTTCTTCATGCTTGCCATTCTTCTTTTGCTTTGCCCAACAATCAGCCTCTTTATAACCCAATTTGCGACAATGATAGCACTTAATGGGCTATTGAACATTCTGAAATTGCCCCTACTCATTAGTTTTAAACTACCATTGATCACCAAAACATCCTTCATGGCCTCTGCCTCTGCCACGACCATGATAACCACCAAGAAAACCATCTCTGCTAGAGGGCTTACTTTTCACTTGAAGTGCTTTTTCTTCCCTTCTAGCAGAAGATTTATTCATCATGTCCTCATGAGCATGCAAAGATTCCATTAAATCATCAAAAGAATAAACAGATAAATCTTTAAACTCTTCTATGGAAACAACCACATTATCAAATTTAGGAGTCAAATTACATAGTATTCTAGAAACAATAATCTCATCAGAAATTTTTTCACTATATACCCTTATTTGAGAAACAAGAGCAGAAGCTCTATGGCACAGAAAACCAAAAAAACACTCTGAAATGAATTCTGTTTCTTGTTATTTTCTTCTGTGTCAATACAAGGGAAAGTGGCCTCCTTTTATACTAGTTTCCAGAGGCATAAAACGCTGCAGAGTTTAATGGGGTTTGATGGCAATTATTGAGGGCGTTATGGTGGTTACTAGATGCTAATCATGGCCATTAAGGGAGAGTTACAAAAGTGATTATTATTCATGGCCATTAAGTTTTGTAATAGTATGAGGTTATGCTTGTAACGATGAATAATTCATGGCTCCGTTTCATCCTCCCTAGATTGGGAAGGACTCGCCCTCGAGTCAAACCCAGTATCTTCATCAATGTACGGAGAAAGATCAGCCACATTGAAGGTAGCTGAAACACCATAGGCACTAGGCAATTCCACCTTGTAAGCATTGTTATTGATCTTTTGTACGATCTTGAAAGGACCATTAGCTCTAGGAGACAACTTGGCATTAGGTTGTTTAGGAAAATGTTCTTTTCTTAGATGTATCCAAACCAAGTCTCTCACATTAAAGATCTGTTGCTTCCGATGCTTGTCTCGCTGTGTCTTGAGTTTGAAATTCTACTTCTGGATTCTTTCACGAACTTGTTCATGCAACTTCTTGATTTCCTTAGCCCTTTGATCGACGTCAAAACTATACTGTTGCTTATCAGGTGAAAGGGTCAAATCTAGTGGGCTAAGGGGACGAGTGCCATAAACAACTTCAAACGGACACTTTCTAGTTGCTTGATTAACAGAATTATTGTAGGCAAATTCAACTTGAGTAAGAACAAGGTCCTACTGCTTCAAATTCTTCCCCACAAAACTTCGAAGAAGATTTCCCAGAACTCTGTTAATAGCTTCAGTTTGACCGTCAGTCTGTGGATGACCAGCGCTGCTAAATTGGAGCTTAGTTCCCATCTTTTTCCATAATGTCCTCCAAAAGTGGCTCAGGAACTTAACATCACGATTAGAAGTAATAGTTTTTGGAATTCCATGGAGACGAACAATCTCTTCGAAGTACAAATCTGCAACTTGCACCGCATCATTGGTCTTTTGACATAGAATAAAATGGGCCATCTTTGAAAATCGATCCACAACAACCATGATGGAATCTTTTTTCCTTTGTGTTCAGGGTAAACCAAGAACAAAATCCATGCTCACATCTTCCCATGGTGCTTCTAGAACCGGCAGTGGCATGTATAATCCTGTATTTTGCCCTTTCATCTTAGCCAAATGACATATTCGGTATCGCTGTATATGCCGGTTGACATCTCGTTCAAGTCTTGGCCAATACAAATTCTCTTTGACCAGATCAACTGTCTTGTCTCTGCCAAAATGACTAGCTAACCATCCATCATGAGCTTCCCAAATTATCGCCTCCCTCAAAGAACCTTGAGGAATGCATAGGGTTTTACCTCGGAATAGAAACCCATCATGTCGGTAATATTGGTGGAATGATTGATCAGCTATAGCTTCCCACACTCCATGGAAATCAGGGTCATCCTAGTACAGCTCCTTGACAAGATCAAAACCAATAACTTTGGCCTGCATTGTTGTTAATAACACATGTCGACGGCTAAGAGCATCAGCTACAGAATTTAAAATCCCAGCCTTATGCTTAATGAGGAAGGGATAAGACTGCAAGATTTCACTCCAACGGGCATGTTTGCGACTGATCTTTTGTTGAGAGTTCAAATACTTTAGGGCTTCATGATCCGAAAAAAGTATGAACTCTTTGTTCAGGAGATAGTGACTCCAATGTTGCAGAGCTCGGACAATGGCATAGAATTCTTTATCATAAATAGAATATCTGAGTTTCGCATCATTGAGTTTCTCACTGAAAAAGGCAATGGGATAACCTTCATGGCTTAAAACAGCGCCAATTCCAGTATTGGAGGCATCACAGCTAACCTCGAACACCTAGTCAAAATTTGGAAGCACTAGGATGGGAGCTTCAATCAACCGCTTCTTTAGCTCCTCAAAACTCCTTTGAGCTCGTTCCGTCCACTGAAATTTATCTCCCTTGGTGTAATCTGTGAGGGGTGTAGCAATATAGCTAAAATTGCGAATGAACCTCCTGTAGGAAGAAGCTAATCTGTGGAAGCTTCGAACTTCCTGGAGAGATTTTGGAACTGGCCAGCTATTAATGGCTTCAACTTTACTTGGATAAACTCGAACACCTTCTGCGGTGATGATGTACCCCAAGAAAACAAGTTCATTGGTGAGAAAGGTACACTTCTTTAGATTGGCAAAAAGCTTTTGGTCTGGCAAAAAGCTTTTGGTCTCGTAAGTGATCAAAGTGTTCTTTCTAACTCTTGCTGTAAATAAGAATGTCGTCAAAGTAAACAACAATAAATTTGCTAGTGAAGGGTCGCAATACCTGATTCATCAGGCGCATGAATGTGCTAGGGGCATTGGTTAGTCCAAAAGGTATCACATTCCACTCATACAAGCCATCTCTTGTTTTGAAGGCGGTCTTCCATTCATCTCCTAGATGAATCTAAATTTAGTGATACCCACTACGAAGGTCAATCTTGAAAAAAATAGTGGCACCATGTAGCTGGTCTAACATGTCGTCAAGTCGGGGTATCGGAAACCGATACTTAATAGTAATTTTGTTAACAGCTCGATAATTGATGCACATTCTCCAGCTTCTATCTTTCTTGGGTACTAGCAGAACAGGTACAGCACAAGGGCTAACACTTTCCCAAACCAGCGCTTTCTTCAGCAGCTCTTCAACTTGTTGCTGGACTTCGGCATGTTCCTGAGAACTCATCCTATAAGTAGGCTTGTTAGGAATGACTGCTCTTAGAACAAAATCAATGGCGTGCTGTATGTCTCGCATGGGTGGCAACCCGGTTGGTATCTCATCAGCTATCACATCTAGAAACTCGGATAATAAGGGCATAACTGCTGGTGAGATAGTGGACTCACTGTTTTCCTCGAGTACCAGTATGAAACTCATTGTCTGGGTTTCAGATTTCATCACCTTGAACTCTTCTTTCGTCATCAAAGTCACTAATGGCTTAACTTCTGTTGAGGCTTTGCTAAACTTACTAGGCGGTAAAGGCGCTAGCTTGATCTTGACACCGTCTTTAGTGAAAGAGTAGGTGTTTGTATGGCCATCATGCAAAGCATATCTATCATATTGCCATGGTCTCCCCAAAAGAAGGTGGCATGCATCCATGGGAACAATATCACACAAAACATCGTCATAATATCTGTTCCCAATAAAGAAAGTAACAAGGCATTGCTTAGAGACTTTTACCTCACTTCCAGTATTAAGCCAGTGAAGCTTGTAAGGATGCCGATGCTCATGCGTTGGTAGTTTTAATTTCTGCACCATGTAGTCAGACACTATATTTTCACAACTCCCACTGTCAATAATGACATTACAAACTTTGCCCTGGGCAGTGCAACGGGTGTAAAAAATGTTGCATCGTAGCCAGGGTTCTTCCTTAACTATAGCTGCATGCAGAATTCTTCTGATAACCATGGCCTCTCCCTGATCTACAGGCGTAATCTCCTCGTCATATACTGGTTCGGCTTCATAAAATGTAGTCTCCTCTTCATCTTCCTCAGGTGCGCTTCATAAACTTGCCCTTCCCTAATGGTGACAACCCTTTGAGTAGGACAGTCTGAGGCGATGTGACCAAATTCTTAGCATTTAAAGCATCGGGGTGCTTTAGAGCCAGATTCCTTGACAGTATTTGGTGGAGACTTGCGTGTAGTGCTAGGCTGCGGCTTGCCTGATGAAGTGGGCTGCTGAAATTCTGCCTTACGACCATCAAAATAACCCCTAAAGGAAGAAGGTTGATAAGAATACCTCTTAGGCATTTGCCTCTCCACACGGATGGCTAGGCGAAACACATCATCCAAAGTCCAATACTGCTGAAGCTGAACTGGACGACTGATGTCAGCGTTTAACCCTGCAAGATAACGAGCTATCGTTTGCTCCTCTTTCTCCTGTATGTCACACTTTATCGTAAGTTTTTCAAACTCTTTGGTGTATTCTTCTACAGATAAGGATCTCTGTCGAAGATTCTGCAATTGAATAAAATTATCCTAGTGGTAATGCTCCGGTAGGAACTTCCTGGTGAGTTGTCGTCTCATTTTCTCCCAAGTCTCAATCTTGCACTTTCCTTCTCATACTCGCTTCCGTTTGAGATTCTCCCACCATATGGAAGCATGCTTCTTGAGTTAAAAGCGACTATCTTGACTTTTTGTCCGTCTGGAATCTCCTTGTATTCAAATATTCGCTCAACTGTTTGAAGCCTATCTACAAACTCATCTGGCTGGAGTCTTCCCTAAAATTCTGAAATGTCTACTTTAATGTCACTAGGGCGGAATGGTTGTCGTTGAGGACGAGGATGGTTGTCAGTGGATGACGAACTACTGCTATCCGAATCACCTTCTGGATTTTCTCTACGAGTTTCTAGTAAAGCTTACTGTAATTCTTGTATTCGACATCTCATCTCATCCATTGCAAGGTCCTGTACATTCCTGCGTCTTGGCGGCATTTTTTTTCCCGCCTTTTCTAGAAGGTTAGGACTTAGGCAAAAAATAATTAGAAGTATAGGGGTGAAAGGTAATTTTATGCAATATAGGGGTGGAAAAGGAATTTTAAGAAAGTGTGAGGTAGAATTGTAATTTTGGAAAAATATAGGGGCAAAATTGAAATTTCAAAAAATTTAGGGGCACAATTGTAATTTATAGGAAGTAAAGGGGTAAAATGTAATTCTGGAAAGATTAGGGGCCAAAAATATAAATATGAAAAGTATATGGTCAAAAATATAAATGTGAAAAAGTTTAGGGGTAAAACTATAAATATCAAAAGTTTGGCTGACTGGGCAGGGTGACGTGGCAAATGTGACACGTGTCAGACACTGGTTGGCTGATCTTTCACTGACTGGACAGGTCAGGATGACGTGGTAGCTGACGTCATCATCTTCAACCTCTAGCAGACACGTGCGGCGCATGGATCGATGGCGACGGCGCGTGGATCGACAGCGACGATGCGTGGAGTTACGATAGTGGCGCGTGGAGTGTCCAACGGCCGCAAAACTCTCTAGTCAGGGGTTTTCCGGCCTTCCGAGCTCGATGGTGATGTCCGTTTGCCTGAAAAATGACCGAAAATAGATTTCGGCAGCGGCGGTGGTGGCGGCTGCTCACTTTCAGGTTGTTTTCCGACGACTCTCTCACTCTTCTCAACTTCTGGACTCTCTCTAACCTGGCTCTGATACCAAAAATGGCACAGAAAACCAAAAAAACACTCTGAAATGAACTATGTTTCTTGTTATTTTCTTCTGTGTCAATACAAGGGAAAGTGGCCTCCTTTTATACTAGTTTCCAGAGGCAGAAAACACTGCAGAGTTTAATGGAGTTTGATGGCAATTATTAAGGGGGTTATGGTGGTTACTAGATGCTAATCATGGCCATTAAGGGAGAGTTACAAAAATGAGTATTTTCCCTCATGTTCCTTCCTCTCCTTTCTGTTTAAGGACAGGAGGAAAAGTACTTCCTCCTCTTATTTGGTGTAAAAAAAAATAGGATGAAAAATTTTTCCTTCCCTCCAAAAATCCCTCAAACCAAATGGATACAGTCACAGAAACTAAAATTGGTCATGAATGCTGTCAAATATGAGCTCACAAGTTTTGGAGGCTTTAGTGCTTGATAACCGATTGGTTGTTAATTAGTCAGTGAAACAGGGCAGGGAATCCAATGATATTTGCATTCTCTCCTTTGCTTTAAATTTAACACTCATATGTTCTGATTTTGCAGAATTGAACCATAATTGTGTCTTATGTTTGTGTAGATAATATCATATATTATGTTTTGGGAGGGCGGTGAAGGAGTGGTACCAATTCTGATAATTGATTGATTTGGTTTTTTGTGACACTATTTCTTTTGTGCATATGGATCTTGAGGCTATGATAAATACTCAACGCTTGAGACGTTGTCGTCTTCCCCTCTTTCTTTTAATATGTGCTCTTGAAATATACTAAAGTCTATTAAAAGGGAAAAAAAAAAAGATACTAATGAACATGGTGGCCCAAAATCCGATTAACCATTCTGCAAGATAAATTAAGTAGATCATATTTATGAAAGAATGGATCAGTTAAATCGACTATATGCAGGGATCTGTAAGCATGCAAATATATTGTTTAATGAAACTTGTTTCTATACGTATTTGTATATCTATTTATTGATTTGCTTGGATTATTAATGTTTCTAAACTATGTCTACATATGTTCTGATTTTGCAGAATCGAACCATAGTTGCGTCTATGTAGATAATATCATATATTATGTTTAGTAGCTAAATTTATATCCTAAACTTATTTTTGGTTCTTACATGCACGCACACTGAAACACTAAATTGTCGCTCTATTGGTCAAAAAGCTCGGGATAAAAATTTCTTACTGCCAGTAAATGAGTTTGCAATCTGCCATGCTTGGTAAGCCGAAAGATGTACATAAAATGTCAAGAATTTACCTTGGTGATTGGTGTGGTGCGCATTCTGTTCTCACTGATATAACACTAATGCACATTGGGATTTGAGATTAAAACATCATGTCTCGATCAATATGCCCAAATTCACATCAAGGTATGCAAACCCTAATGGTTTACAGCCTTAGGCTTATATTGGTAAGATTTGAACCATGAATGATCCCCACGCCCCACTGTCATCACTCAAACAGTCAAACTAACCCCAGGGGATTAGTCAACTACTGGTAACTTGACAAGAGCATTGTTTCATTGCAAAATTGGTTAGTTAACATGAAGATTATTCAGAGGCACCTCAAGCAGCCAAGAAGAGTTCCATGAAAATTCAAAGGTTAAAGATGACATTGAAACCAGTAGTATGACAAAATTAAAACATGTTCCAATAAATGAAACGTAAATTTGTAAAAATTATCTATTAAGTATTTTTTGTTAGTTACTTTTTATTGTAAATAAAAGGTATATCAGACATTATATTCACACCTGTTCCATGAAAAACCAAATCACCAAAAGTCTAAAACTGCATCTAGAGAGAGTTCTTCCCTCAAAACCTACATCTCAACATCAATGAGCTATATTGCCTGAAAGGTCATGAAGCTGGCAAGGAATCGTAAGGGAAAAGCCCATCCAGAGAAATACTCCCTCCGTTACACTATATAGTGTACTATTTTGAGAAATTTATGTTTTAAAATATAGTGCATTACGAAGATTATATTGTGTTTTTTTTATTATATTTCTAGTATTGCCCTTAATAAGTAAGTTTATATATTTTACAGTTATTAATGTATTTAATGTAAATTTTTTAATGATTTGGTCAAATCATAAATAAATGAAGGAGAATTTTTTCCAAAAGTTTCATTCTTCACAATTGTCAATAACCCATGGGAACTCGAAAAAAAAATGAAAGAGAGAATGATGGAAATTTATTAATATAAAAAGTATTATTAAATAAGGGTAATTTGAAAAATAATGAAAAAAAATGCCAGTTACTAATTATTGTCTTAATATATGTGTAGTAATTGAAAATACACTATAAACTAGAATGAAGGGAATATAATATAGCGAGTATTTGGTCACAAAACTCTGAAGAAAAATGTATTGGTACTAGCAAACCAGTTAGCAATTTGCCATAAATTATAGATGGAATGGAAACCTACTAATTTGGATACAAATTTTACCATTCAATTTATTTCCTGAAGCACATTATCGTCCTTACCAAAATAAGAGTAATATATAGGACCAGACTTATATACTTTGCTTTATATACATTAGGTGCTGTTATCCAATCTCTATTTGACACCTAGATTTTTTTTACACGTCACATGCATGTTAATAATAATAGAGTAACAGTATTAACTTACTAATAAACCTAAAATAAGTAAAGAAAAATCTATGTCCCAACCCTAACTCCAATTTTACTTGTCTCAATCAAAATCTGAGTCCATGACGCAGTTGCGCATCTCTATCTGTCCAAACATTTTTTTAAGCTCGACTTCTTGCACCAGTGATAGGATTAGGCCAAAAGCTGGGTAACTCTCGATTCTTTTTCAGCTTTGAGGGATAACGCCGTTAATTTATGGTTACTGACTATGCATGTGATGTGTAAAAAAATATCTAAGTGGCAAATAGTAATTGAAAAACAGCATACAAAGTATATAAAGCAAAGTATATAAGTTTTGTCCTAATATATAATGGTATTTGGGGTTATGGACATAAAACATCCTTATAAATGCCTCAATGTAAGGCCTCATTATAAGCATCCTCAGGCATTCTAAACGCTGCTCACAAGAAGTCATTAGGGTAATAATTCATAGCGTAACTTGACTTAATATGAATATTATTCAGGCCAGCTCAAGTAACCAACATCAAACTTCCATGAAAATCATAAAGGTTAAACAATATGCCATTCATATTAGGTGTATAGCAAAACCAGTACATATTTAAATAAACAAACCGCAAAGTTACAACTCACGCACTTCCAAGACTAGGTCCAATACTACTAAAACTAACACTAGAAAGAGGCCCCCCTCAGAATCCACACCACAACATTACAAGGCAATTGCCTTAAAGGTCATTAAACTGGTAGAGCATCAAGAGGGAAAGCCTCATCTAGTTCCAGCTCATGCACCTACTTAGATCTTTGCCTCATCTTTCGGCGCTTCCTCTTCAACCTCCTCATTCGCTTCTTCTTCCACTGATAAATAATACATTATATTATGTTAGATTCAAAGAGAAAGCATATCTGATATTCATGAAAAAGTAACAAGCAAAACAAATCATACCAACTTCCATGTATGAAAGGAAACATTTAGTTTATAAGTATACTGAATATGATGCAGTATTTAAAAGGCTTTCCTTACAAACTAAAACCAGTTATTAGCTAACAAAGAAATGTGTTTAGGAGTTTGTGACTATGAATTAAATATAGTACTAGGAACTTGAAGCTTGCCAGAAGATAAGAACTGCAAACAATTTTGATTATAGATTCATTGATTGCCACAACAAAATGTTTATCACCGTTTTGATGCCCACAGACATCACAATCATCAGTTCATTGAGTACATCATAACAATAACAAAATGAATTCTTGTAACAGGAAGCTACCTACATCGTTTACACTACACCGAAAACATCAATAAGACACATAATTATTACCACGGAACAGCGAAAGAACATTCAAATGTATCATTCTTTCCTATTAATTGTCATGTCCTAAACTCCGAGATCGAATCACGATTGTCCTCTTTTTTTTCTCCAAAAATTAAGATTATAAAATAAAAGAACGACAACTCAAAGTCGAAAATTTTATTAATACACTAATAAAGTAGATATTAATGATCTATGTATATCAAAATCCAGCGATTCCGCATGAAATAAAGATTGGGAGAACAGGTATCCATACGAGAAACAACAGAAAGAAGTAAATATGATGAAAACAAAGGCTTACCTTAGCTCTCATCTTCGATGCTTATAAGCTCCTCCAAAGCTGGTCAGATCAGCTAATGGAGGTAAAAGATCAGCCGGTATAGGAGAACGGATGGTATGCGACGAGTTGCCCTCGCCGGATATTTATAGTGCTCTCACTCCTGAAATGTAAAACCCTAAATTGGTTAAATGGGTCGGGTTGATGCAGATTGGCATCTAAATGGGCTTAAAGCCAGTTCGGAATTTAAACGGGCCGAGTTTCCGTGAATAAAAAATAAAATATTTCTAGTCTTTTAATTTTATTTTAAATTTTGATAAAACTAAAAAGTTAACATCATACCCAGAATGTGATTTTATATATCATTATGTTATATAAAATTAAAATCGCTTATGACTGTGTAATTATTATTCACTCTCGAAGTGTATATCTGGTTTTTTTTCTCCTATTTGGTCTAATAACTATTAAAAGAAGTTGTGCGTAGGGATATGTAATGTATTTAGTATAAAAAAATAAATTATCAAAATATGGTGATCGATGAGGCATCTAAAAAATTGAAATTGTAGAATTAGGAAATTTAAAAAGATTCTCAGCCTGTTTAGCAATCTCTTCATGAACATGTAAAATATGATTGTGAGGAACATTAATATTTTAATATACGGAACAAAGCTTAACATTATTTAATTTAAATTGGCATGAAATATTAAAATAATAACAGATAGAAAAAATATTAAGTACTTCAATATGCATTTGTTGGTCATCGTTTCTGCGCCAACAGGGATATGCAGGAAAAAAAAAATCTTTGAAGGAGTTATGTTCTTGGATTTTTCATCTAACCGACAAAAGCTGAATGAATAACCACAAGGCACGCATTCTTATAGGTCTTTGCATCTGAGCAAGACGAGCATGATGTATGGTCCTACTTATTAGTCTACGAATATAGTCATAATCAAGACTCATTTGGTAATCAAAATAAGAAGTAATTTTAAATATGTGAAATATTCTTATGTTATTAAATAAAAAAGTAATAAGAATATAATACTATAACTGAGTAATAGTAACAGAAATATGATCGATATTATATGTCTTGATTTATGTGTGATGAAAAATTATTTTTCTTAGATTATACGAAGCAGGGCCTGAGAATTGATGCATTTAACTAATTAATGAAAGGAAACTCTTTCTCACAGAAACATATCTCAATATTAGAGCCTGCAATTCTTAATAGCCAATTAAATTTATGCCTTTGAATATAAAATATGGAACAAATTATTGATTTAAAATGAAAGTGCATTATTCTTGGATGTTGATTAACAATTATTTTTTCACTAATTTTTGTTATCTTTTGTTTCGGTTACCTTTCATGGTATTTACAAGAGGACATTTCTATCATAGGCAACTGGAGATATTATTCTACAATATATGTTTGTCTCTTTGAGGTCATGAATGCCGTAAAATATGAATAAAATCAAATTTCAGAGACTTAACTTACATAATTTTTGAAAAAAAAATACGATACCAAAAAAAAATCTCATTCATAAAATCATGTTCTTCATGCATACTCAACAAGACATCAGAGCTTGGAATTCAATGATGTTGGCATTCTCTCCCATGCTTCAAATTTAACACTTATTTTTTATACGAATAGTGGCATCTTAGCACTCATAACAACTCGTGGCATCCATATTCTATCTAAGTTGACAAAGTTGGAATAATACCCATTGTGATGATTGACTGATATAGTTTACGTGACACATTCACAAACCAGTTTAGCAATCTGACATTATTGTTAAGTGGAAACCTATTAATATGGATACAAAACCTTACCACTCAATGGATGGCCTTAGCGTTAAAATGAAAATAACTAACTGATTTGGGCACATTCACATAATTATACTATAGAACACTAATACATCTTGGGATTAGAGGTTTTAGACCAAACATCAGAATAACTACCTTAGTAAGCCCAAATTCACAATATATCTTGAGTGTGCGAGTACACTAAACGATGCTATCAACTACAGTTTATATGAGGAAAATTTCTTAGCATGGCAGGTGATTCATTCAGAGGCATCCCACACATACACAATCAAACTTTCATGAAAAAACTTTCTAAGGATAAAGGATATGCCGTTTGGATCGGATTTATAGCAAAAACAGCATGTTTCAGTAAGCCAAGTGCAACATAACAACTAACTTACTCTTAGTCCAATAATAATAAAACAAACTCTACTTGGCCAAAAGTAAAAAATAAAAAGAAAATGAACCCTAGAGAGAGATCTCCCCTCGGCAGCCACACCTCAAAATCACTAGGCTATTGCCTGAATGGTGTGATGAAGCTGGTCAAGCAACAAGAGGGAAAGCCTCATCTTGTTTCAGCTTAAGCACCTACTTAGATCTTTGTCTCATCTTTCGGCGCTTCCTCTTCAACCTCCTCATGCGCTTCTTCTTCCACTGATACATGGTATAATATATTATGTTAGATTTACTGGGGGGAGAAAAATAAAGCATACTGGTGTTCATGACAAAATTAACAGGCACAACAAAATATGTCAAGTGAAAAGTATGACTAGTAATCAGTATACAGCTTGTGATGCAGTATTTCACAAGCCTTTCCTACTCTACCATACTTCAACCATACAGTTCAAACTGTAACAAAACAATCACAGCAGGCACCAGTGTTGTCATGAGGTGAAAAGTGGGTTAAGTAGCCAGCCTCGAAACAGCAAATGGGTAGTAGCAATATCATTCAGATGTTGAAAAAAAATGATAAAAAAATTTAAATAACTAAAAATCATCACAAAATAACAGCGATCATGATGGAGTAATATCCCCTTTTATCAATATGTGTTTGATTCTTTTGTGGAAGACCCTAAAAGTAAATGCCTGAATAAAGTACCGAGATGTACAAAAACACAGTCAAATATACACACCATAAAACCATAAATAACTAGAGTCTGAAAATAAAGAGTTACAGAATCAAGTAAGCATAACAATGATGGAGGATAACACACCATAAAAACATAAATAACTAGAGTCTGAAAATAAAGAGTTACAGAATCAGTGAAATAATGCAGGATAACAATGAGAATTGTTTGTGACTGAATTAAACGGAAAACTAGGAACTTAAGGATACCAGAAGTAGAATACTAGAACTGGAAATAACTATGATTATACTCATGGATTGCCACAAGAAAGACAAACAATATCACTGTTTTGATGCCCAAAAACAAAATGGTGGCATCACAATCATCAGTTCATTAAACACCTCACAACAATCACAAACTATAGGAGTTCCGATAACAGGACACTCCCAAAATCGTTTACATTACACAGAACACATAATTATTACCGTAGGGCAATGAAAGCACATTCAAATTTATCATTTTTTTCGATATTAATAATTGTCATGTCCTAAGCACCGAGTCCAAATCCCAATTTTCATACGGTTTTCAAGAAGAAGAAGAAGAAGAAGAATGACAACACTAAATAGAAAATTATAACAATCAACTTTGATCTATGCAACGAAAACCCAATGATTCTGCATCAAAATAAAGATTGAGAGACCAGGGAGTCCTGAAAGAAACAACGGACCGAGGTAAGAATAATCAAATAGAAAAAGGGTATACCTTTGCTCTCATCTTGAATGACGATTGCTCAAACTTCTCTTAATGACGCCAAATAAGTGAATTCTATGTAGACTACTACAGTGTACCAGCCGAACCGCCCAAATCTGATATTTATAGTTCTGTTATAAATGATATGTGGAGCCCTAATCGTTCAATGGATCGGGTTGATGCCGCACTGGCAATTTATAAACATTTAGCGAAAAAAAAAAGCTAAAAATTTAACAAAAAATAAAATTTATTGAATTTTGAATTTTAAATTAATTTAATTTGATTTCATTTTAATTTAAATTTTAATTTATTTTATTTTATTTTAATTTTTTCTCTTAATATGTTTTATTTTAATTCAATCCTTAATTTTCAAATAAAAATTGAAGTTTTTTTTAATAACTTTTCCGCCTATATTTTTAATAAGCTAAACCCTAATAATCAATTATATATACAAAGATAAATGAAATTGAAGCAAAACTAGAGCGTCATGTCAGCAGAGAGTCCTGAAAAGGAAAATTGATTACTCAATTGACATATGGCATCTATTGTTGTGAATTAAAAATATGGAAAAACATGTAGTGATAATCGTTATTTTAATTACAATAATTGCTGATTTTTACATATTATATTGATGCCAAATATGATGAAAAATTAGGCTTATTATTATTCAATTTTAATAAATATATATCCCTGATATTTGATAACCGTTCTAATTTTTTTATATTTCATTAATTGTTGGTTAATGTGTTAGCATTGCAATTATTTTGACACGTTAAAGTTAAATTCCTTATCAAAATCTCATATTTAAAATTTGAATGATCTCAATTTATTTATGAATAAATCTTAATTAATTTCAAGTAAAAATCTTAATTAATTTTAAATTACACATAAAGACATTAAATATTTTGCAATTTTCCATAACTATACATTCCATAACTCTGTTTTTCCAATTTTTCTCTTCATTTTGGCCACTTTTATTTTTCTAAGTGTTTGTCCTCTCTCTTCATTCATCCTCCTCCCTCTTCCATATCCTTCCATTTTACTCTTACTTTTATTTCTTTGTTCCTCCACTCCCATCCTTTAATGGAAATCATGAACAACATGTGGCGAGTGGAAAAAATGATGGTAATGTTCATAGGGTAGCTAATGTAGAATTGTAAGGTTATTTGGACTCCTTTCTTCTCTTTTCCTGCATTCTTCTTTGACTTGCAATGCTTTTTCTTTAATTACAATAATAACAAAAACAATCGTCAACCATTTTCTTCCATTGATTTGTTCTTTCTTCCAAGGCTTCAAGTTATTCAGCTGCTATACTTGATCATCCCCTTATTGAACGATCTCCAAGATGAGGATGAATGCTTATTGGATTCTCGAATCTCTACTGTAATAGCTGCTGAAGCACTGATTCTTCTCCACACCCATCCTTTTCCCCTAATTTCTTTTTGAGGTGCTCCTTAATCACTACTATTAATCACTTCCTCCCTTCATATATATATATATATATATGATTCTTTCTCGAACAGACTATAGTAATAGAAATTTTGTTTCTTGAATTTTTCACTGGTTTGCCATCTGTCTATAAATGAGTTTCTTCTTTTATTGCTCTACATTCAACTCTAATTAATGTCTCTTTATTATTCTATTGATGTTAATTTTCTTTGACATTCACTATAGTTCTTGTGTCATTGACTTTGGATGCTGTTGCATTTTTCATGAATATTTTACTTGCCTAATATTTGCTATTGTAATGGAAGAATAGTTTAAAACAATGAGTTTTATGCCATGGGCATTAAATTGTATCATCAATTCAGGATTTTTTATTAAGCTTATATTACAATAGATTTTACAATATAATTTTTTTTTGTAGTTAAAGGGAGGGAGATACAAAGATCAACTAAGGGTCAAATGGAGAGAAATCATCAAGGATACTTTGTAATTGCTTTTAACTATTCACTTGTGAAAATTTTGTTAGATAACTCTGATTCCTTACATTTTGCTTTATTTCTATATTGTCTAATCACAAATCTTACTACTCTATACAATTGTTTCTACTTTGAATCAATGAATTCAAGTCTATTAACAAAATGGTTAGATATTTCATGACTCTTCTTTTTCCTCATGTTAAGAAGATTTACATTAATAAATGCATTTTTGTTTCTCTTCCTCTGTTTTGATTGGAAGTCCCTCTCTTTCATAACCTTTGTCACCATACTTTGTTCTCTCTTCCTTTTCATGCTTAGTGAGCAACATTATTGCATTTAAACAATGAACATTTATAATATTTTGATTAGACATAAGTTAAATCCTCTTGAATTAAACCTATTTGTTATTGTAATATTTGATTGAGCATAAATTTTCTAATATTTTTCATAGTGAAACTCCATCCTCTTCATGGATCCAAATAAGAATACTGAGTTGTCCATTGGGAGGTACCATGCTTACACTATGATTCTCACATCAGTACCTTTTTCTAAAATTTAAAGTATATAAAGTTGAATTCACATGCTCTATAAAATATTAATTGAAATTGAAAGTGCATGGCACACCTAATTCTAGATGGAGATTGAGAATTTTTGTTTTATTAATATCTTTCAAATATTATTTTTATCTATCCTATTATATGATAGTGTATCTTAATCTTGTTTTTATATGTCTGCAGCTGAAAATACTTTATAGAAAAAATATCATTGCTTGAGAAACACTTTTAAATACTTTTTATAATTAGTGTGTGTTAAGATTTGGATTAAAATTTGCAATAATATCATATTTAAATCATTCAGTAGTTGGAAATTTAACCTAACATGTAATGAAGCAACTTCAAATTCAACATGAATTATAAATAATCAATTTCATAATTTATTATTCATGCTATCAGCAAATCAAATTGAAAATTTGAATTTACCTCAAATGCAAATAATTCAGTAGTTGGAAATTTAGTCTGACATGTAATGAAGCAACTTCATATTCAACATAAATTATAAATAATCCGTTTCTTAATTTATTATTCATGCTATCATGAAATCAAATTGAAAATTTAAATTTACCTCAAATCCAAATCAATCAAAGCATAATCACAATTATAAACCAAATGATCTTGATTTGAAAATTCAAATCCATGCTCCACAATTAATGAATTTTTCACTCTTATCCACTTTATAAAAGCTGGAATTTTGCAATTAATTTTTTGGAGCATATATCAAGTTAGAATATATGCCAAGTCTTTTTCTTCGAACCAACGATCATATATCAAGTTAAATGGTTTTGTTTTGTTTTGGTTTTTTAAGTTGAAAGCTATATTTTTATTGTAATAAAATCCATGTTTGAAGTAAACTCACAAAAATTAAGCGTTAATCCATTTATAAATTTAAGAAAAAAATATCATCAAAATTTTATAAAAAGTTGACAATAGAAGATATTAAATTTTCAAAACCATTTAGCTTAAAGTTATTTATTGATCAAAATTTTTTATAAATTTTTTAAATTATAATAAAATTTCAAGATTATTATAACGTGAAAAATATTGGAATATATAAGTTACTTAAACAATAATGAGGATGAGTATGATAATGATGAAATATAAATTTAGTAAATCCTACAGTTGTAGGAACGGTAAAGTAACATAAATTTAATTCCGTGGATTGGTAGTATTAACAAGAATTATCGCAAGCAAATGTCTTGCTTATGAAATCAAAATATGTAAATGTAAAAATATATAATAAATTTGAATATCAAATACATTTTATGAATTTATATATTTAATATTATTAAATATAATAATGTGAAGACTGATTATCTTAGTGGCTCACTTATTTATTAATTTTTTTTCATCCAATTATGTAAGAACAATAGTAGCTGCAAGCAAGAAATACATAAAAACAATAGTTAACTAATGTAATAGAACATAAATTTATATATCTATATTAATTACATGGTATATTCCTAATAGTACTATATATACCAAACTTTTTAGAATTCTTAAATAACTTTTTAGAACAGCTTACTCTATATTATGATATGATAGCATATCCTAAATTATGTAAAATCTTTTAGAATTTTTAATTATAAAGTTCTTTTAGAATTTAGAGAAATAGTAATATAAAAATAAGAAGTAAAAAGTGATAAGAGGAACTACATTTAAGATAGAAAAAATGAAATAGAAAGTGGTTATCTCCAAATTTAAACAATCCTTAAAATTTTATTATTAGTTAATCATTTCAACAATTGCATTATGTGAAGAAGATAAAACATATCAAAAAATGTGAACATTACCACCAGAAAATTGCAAATAACAATACGATGAAATTCTACTTTTGAGCATGCCTTTAAGAACTAAAATCGATAGATCTCACTGTAAACCTATACAATCAAATTGTGATTTCTTCACAAATATATATATATATATGATTTTTATTTTCATATTTATCTTATATAGATCTCACTGTAAATTTAGATAATTAAATCATGATTTTCCACAAATATATATATGATTTTTAAATCAAATCTTGATTTTTTCATAAATATATATAATTTTCATTTCTATATTTATCATCATATCAAATTTAAAAAAAATAAAAGTATATATAAAGAAATAAATATTATTTGAAATATATTGGCCAAATTTTTTCATAGTCACTATAATGATATGGAAGCCTCAAATCGCAACACATTGTACCTTCAATTTCTACTTTATGGATTTATGTAAATAAACCTAGAAAATCAAATTGTAGATTTAGACAATCAAATTATAATTTTTTTTACCAAATATACATATATGATTTTAAAATCAAATCATAATTTTTCACAACTATATATCTAATTTTCATCTTCATATTATCATATCAAATTTAAAATAATGAAAACATATATAAGTAAAAATATATATAAGGAAATAAATATTATTTGTAATATGCAAGTCCAAATGTTTTTATAATCATCATAATAATTTAGAGGTTTAAAATCATGGCACGTTGTGTTTTTGACCTCTGCTTTATAATATATAATAAATATTTGATTTTCTATTTTTAAGACTTGTAATTTTATTACTTTTTTTTTTTGCACTCCTTGTAATTTTATTACTAAAAATATAATATGTTACATGATCATTCAAATTACTAATCTAAAATATCAAATAAAATTAGGGTTTAAATTAAACTTTAAATTTTTTATGTTCAATTAAAAAATATTTTCAACTAAAATATGCAATTTTTTTATTAAAATGATTTATTTTTTATTATGAATTTCTGTTAGTTATAAAATTCTTCAAAAAAATTAATCATTTAAATTTAACTTCAATCATATTTTTAAATAAAATGATATGTTACAAATGCTCAATATTTTTAATCAATTTTATCAGCATATGTTGTCATACAAATAGATTGATTGGTGATCACATTTTTAATATCTTGTATAATTTTATGGATTTTATATTTATATAGATAAATATAAAAAATGTTTACATAAAAAAAAAATATAGATATGTAAAACCATTTTGGATTTTGACATAAAAAGCACTAAATGTGGAAACATGTGCGGCCAGCCATGCGCCATAATATATATGGGAATTTTCTCGTAACCCATAATTTTATAAATTCACGTCTTATATCATGTACAAGGAGTTGTTGTACAACTAAAGTTGATATTTTTTAGTGGTTATTTATCTTTAGATATAATATTATAGATTAATACATCTTCAAAAAAAATTCTTATTTATATATTTAGTTTATTACATCTTTTTATTATTTATATTTATATTTATATTTATAAATATGTAATTATTCTAACTTATTATATTATAATTATAACAATTCACATTAAAATTTTTTATTTATGAAGGACTTATACATTGCACAGGTGCATTACTAATTTTGTTAAAAGTCCCACATATTTCATACCATCTTAAAATAATTATGTTGACATTAATATCATTGAATTAAGGCTTCTAGAAAATTTAAGTTATATATGTAAGGAACCAGTTAAAGAGTTGCAGAGAACTTGATGATACTTAGTGGACATGGCTAAGACACTCTTTTGTTCAACGGAAGAGGGGAGGAGGAAAAAGATTTTAAGGAAGGGAAATGAGGAAAGAGGAGGGAAAAGGACAAAAAGATGGGGATTTTAATTTTTTCTTAATTAGGTTTGTTGGAAAGAGGGAATGGGAGATTTGTTCATTTTTCCCTAAATTCCCCCACTTTTGGAGGAGAGGAGAAAAAATTCATTAAAATTTTAAATTTTTCCTCTCATTTCCTTTTACTTATTGAACCAAATGAGAAAAGATTGAGAAAATTTTTCCTTTCCCTCATACTTATTAAATTAAATGAGAGAAAATTTTAATTTTTTCTCCTCCTTCTTGCTTCCAAATCCCTCTAACTAAATAAAGTGTATATGATAGAAAAGTGACTAATCGGACACATAAAATTATTGCAAATACTTTAAAACTAAACTCTATAAAAGGTTTGGACGAAAAAACCTCTATATAATAGTGCAAGCGCTAGTAACCAATATCACCATCTACACACAACAATTATTTATCAACTTAAGAGGAAAAAGAAACAATTGAGAAAAGAGCGAGTGGCAGAAAAAATAATGAGGGGCCGAAGGAGAAGATAGGGTGGAAAAAAGAGAAAAACATAAGGAAATTGAAGCAAAGATAGGTGTTATTTGGGTCCCACGATTAATTTTTTCTTTTTCTTCCTTATTGAAATGGCTAACTAGAAGTGTATGGGTAATTTCACCGAGGAATTGATATAGTTTGGATATTTGAACTCGTATTAAGTTTCTGGCTTGATCAAGGGTATATATTTGAACCGTTGATTTGTTCTATTAATTTCCTTTTTAATGAGGTCAATTAAAATATTTTTTTGGGCACATTAAGTTTTGTATAGTCAATTTATGGTGTATTAATGGCTATTGTGCGATATCTATCACTTTTCCCATGGTATAATTGATTCCCAAAGTCATCTCTATTTTTGTAAATCATCATTTTCTATCAATTAAAAGGTTTTTCAATATTTTGCCTAAGACCTTGTGATGGCGGTTCCTTCTAAATTGATTTTCATTTGAAAATTAATTTTTCTTTTTTTCTATTTTTTGTGCCAACAGCATGAAAAATCAGGTGTGGCACCATAATTCTATTTATTGGTTCAAGATGTTATTGTTTAATTTAGTAGTTATTGTTCATTTTTTTTTATAACAAGGAAACTCTAGCTAACAAAGTCTATTGGCTCCTGAATCTATCTCTATTTTCATAGACCATTCTTTTCCATTATTTAAAAGGTTTTTCAATATTATCCCTAAAAAATTTTTTGTGGTGATTCCTTTTAAATTGATTTTGATTTGAAAATCAATTTTTTTATTTTTCTAAAACTTGGGTACAAACTAAGTTTGCAATTGTTCACATCAAGTCAATCAAGTCATTTAACCTAGTAGTTTTTTTTTTTATTTTATTCAACTTAATAGTTTGAGTATCTAGCTTAAAACAAGTTCTTTGTATTAGATTAAGGTATCAAGTGAGCTCGAATCCACGAGATCTTACTTGCAATGAGACACCCTAACCATTAGGGTAAGGCAAATGAACCTTATTGTTCATTTTATTTAATCATTATTTAATTTATTCTTATTTGTTCATTTTTAAAAAATTTTCTCTTTATAAAAGTAGTATTCTATATTTGTCTAATCTAACTCTTTTCTTTTTTTTTTGGTGGCCAAAAATATATTTTCTTTTTTTTATTATTTTTGTAGTTTTAAACATTATCTTTTTTTTTTAACCCCTCTATCTTTTAAACTTCCTCTATTTTTTCAAAGAATGCAGTGTTTTATTTATTATCTTAACTTTCTTTCAACAATTTTTATTATGTTTTTATTTTATAAAATATTATAAAAATTTAAAAATTTTTAATTTATTTCCTTAAGGACTCTTTTTATTTTCATTTTTAAAAATAATATCTTTTTTGACAACATATTTTAAAAAAACCCCTTATAGTTGACATATATTTAAATTAATATATATTTTAAATTTAATTTGTTTAACCTCCCTCTCTTTTTAACTTTGTTTTTTTAAAAAAATATTTTCGTAGTTTTTAAATTTATTTATCATCTTAACTTTCTTTCTACAAATTTTATTACCTTCTTTATTCTCTAAATTATTATAAAAAATGGTTAAAAATTTTTAATTTCTAATTTCTTTCTTTATTATGAAAGTAAATCTTTATATATATTTTTTAAAAATAATATCTTTTTTGACAACATATTTTGAAATCCCTCTTATAGCTGATATATATTTTAAATTTAATTTGTGTGCAGTTTATTTTTATTAGTTATTTTTTATTTCAATTTTTATTATACTTTTATCTTTTTTTGGTAATAAATGGATACAAAAGGCTCGAAAAATGGACAACACAGATCAAGAGCCAGAGGCTTCATCCTGTATACTTTTTAATTTCAATTCATTTGTCCTCTTGCAAAGGTTGTAACTGGAAAAAGAGATAGAAAGAGAACTTGTAACTACAATTTCGGCTGGCCATATTTAATTTGGATATCCAAAGGAGGATAAGGACTATTTTTTTTTCTTTAAATCAGAAAACAAGATTTTTGAATAATCTCGAACCACAGAAGCCATTGATTTCTCAGTGTATCTGTGACATGTTAGCAGCAACACGTGGATGTGAAGGCCATGCATGAGACGTTGGGTACTGAAGTTTCGATTGGGAATGTGCGTCTGCGACGTGGCTCACGCAAGAAACGCCTCACGTGGAAGTTGAGAGAGGCATGTGAGAGCTAGAGACTATGTATAGTATGGAGAGGAGAGAGAAGAGGGTGTGTAATGTGTTTTGTCTCTTCAATTCTGTTATGCTTCTCTCTGTACTAAACTCCATTATGTTACTTGTGACTCTGTGATTTTCTTTCTGTTGTAGGCCGTGTGGCTTTTTCCTCTCAATTCAATAATATTAGTAGTAGAGATCGTGCTACATTGTTCCTATTAATTCCCTGAGTTGTTACAAAGGTGTTTCATTGAGAGGCGAGATGGCGGAGAGTACAAGGCTGAAGGAATTATCCACCGATGTGAAGAGCTTGCATGGCGACCTGCAAACCATGTGTGATTTTGTTGAGCGTATTGAGGTCTCTAATTCTTCATGAATGGATAAATTGGAAGTGATGATTGAAGCTTTAGCCAGAGCACCAAATACTCATCTGGAACGTCTTGAAGGTCATATGGAGACACTTTCTTGTTCTGTTGATGCACTTAACAGAAAGGGAGACCATATGATTATTGCCTCAGGATCTAGTCGCAATGGTTCCTCTTCAAATGGACAGCCATACCAACCTTTCCAACTGCGTCAGGTAAAGTTGGATTTCCCTCGCCTCGATGGTTCTGATCCTCTGACTTGGCTCTTTTATGCAGAGCAATATTTTGCATATTATGAAATTCCATATCTGCAATGAATCGTCATTGCCTCAGTACATATGGATGGAGTAGTCGTGTCTTGGTTCTATGTCTCTACAACGAATTCAGTCAACACTGTTTAATGATATCGTAGCTGTTGCTCGCGGGTCCCCCCAACTACAACAATTGCGTTCTCAGATAGATGCTGATTCGTCCTCATTGGCTGAGTATACCATTCAAGATGGGCTTATCTATTGGTTCCCCATGAAGATAAAGAACTCATTGAGAAGATCTTACATGAGTTTCATGCCTCTGTTTTGGGAGGTCATGCTGGGTCATTGCGTACCTTTTATCGCCTGGCTTCTAATCTTTATTGGTTGACCATGCGTAAGGATGTTGCTCAATTTGTGCGTTGTTGTGACATCTGTCAGCGAGCCAAGGTTGCCCAAGTATTACCAATAGGGCTGTTGAGTCCTCTTCCTATACCCCATCAGATTTGGGATTCCATTGCCATGGATTTTATCATAGCCTTGTCTGCAATATACAAAAAATCAGATCGGACCGGTTGGTTCAACCGGTCTGACCGAGAACCGGTCTCTAGTTCAATCCGGTAATAGATGAAAATCGGGGGTTTTAAAACCGGTGGGAACTGGTCAAAAACCAATAAAAAATTGATACAAAATCGGTTTAAACCAGTTTTCCCCCCTTTTTTAATTTTTTAATTTTTTAAATATTTTTTAAAATAAAATAATATTATTTTTAGTACTAATTAGCATTATTTTTAATATAAATTTTTTTATTTCTATATTATAATATGTTATAAGTATTATTATAATTCATAATTATTAATAATGATAAATTTACTTAACAAACAAGATAAAAATAGAATATCAATTGATTATTTTGAATTTAAAATATAATTATAGATAAATATTAACTTATTTAGATTTTAATATTAGATTGTAAAACTTATTAATATTATTTTTAATTTTTCATACATTATTAAATTTACTTTTTATTCTAGAATAAATGTTAATTTTATGATCATGAATAAATATCTTTATATTTTTTATTTATATTATTAAAAATATATTAATTTATTTACAACCCATCCTACCCCGGTCTGACTACTGAATCTTGAACCATTGTCTATACGATTCAACGCCGGTCTGATTTTTTGAACCTAGCTTGCCTGTTGTGCGTGGTTACTCGGTTATCATGGTCATCATTGATTGCTTGTCCAAGTATGCCCACTTTGTGCTATTACGTGCTACCTACTCTAGCCAAACAGTGGCTGAAGCTTTCCTCCAGAATGTGGTGCGTTTGCATGGAATGCCCACTAGCATCGTGTCTGACAGGGACCGTGCCTTCACGAGTTCCTTTTGGCGTTCCCTTTGCAAACTTTAGGGCATTGATCTTCTTATGAGCTCTTCTTATCATCCGGAAACGGACGGCCAATCAGAGGCTCTGAACCAATGTCTTGAGATGTACCTTCGTTGTTTCGTCTATGATTGTCTTAAAAAGTGCCTAGCTTATCTTCCTTGGGCCGGGTTTTGGTACAACTCTTCCTTTCACTCGGCCATCGGAATGACCCCTTTTAAAGCTGTGTACGGCCATGACCCACCTGAGCTCATTCAAGGATACTCCCGTGCTGACACTCCCCCTGACCTGTTTCAGCAGCTTCAACTGTGTGATATTATTTTGCGGGCTCTTAAGCTTAATTTGCAGAAGGCCTAGGGTCACGTGAAGAAGTATGCAGATCGTCGGCGTCGTGATGATGCCTTTGAAGTAGGGGACCTGGTCTTTGTCAAGCTTCACCCTTACCGTCAGCATTCTGTGGCTCTTCGCAAACACCAGAAACTAGGTCTTCATTATTTTGGTCCCTTCAAGGTACTTCAGCGTATCGGGTCTGTTGCTTACTGCCTAGAGTTACCTTCTCATGCTCGCGTTCACCCTGTCTTCCATATTTCACTCCTCAAGCGATGTCATGGGGCGCCTACCCATTCTTACTTACCTCTCCCGTTGCTGTCTGAGCTTGAGGATCCTGTTATTTAGCCACAGGAAGTGATCGATGCTCGAGTTGTTCGTTGCGGAGAGGAATGGCAGAACCAAGTTTTAGTTCGTTGGGATGGGGTCGCTAAACCTACATGGGAGTCTGTCCCCGATCTTATGTCTGCCTACCCTCAATTTGACCTTGGGGACAAGGTCCCTATTCATGGAGGGGATATTGTGACACGTCAGCAGCAACACATGGATGTGAAGGCCATGCATGAGACGTTGGGTACTGAAGTTTTGATTGGGAACGTGGGTCTGCGACGTGGCTCATGCAAGAAACGCCTCACATGGAAGTTGAGAGAGGCACGTGAGAGCTAGAGATTACGTATAGCATGGAGAGGAGAGAGAAGAGGGTGTGTAATGTGTTTTGTCTCTTCAATTCTGTTATGCTTCTCTCTGTACTGAACTCCATTATGTTACATGTGACTCTGTGATTCTCTTTCTGTTGTAGGCCATGTGGCTTTTTCCTCTCAATTCAATAATATTAGTAGCAGAGATCGTGCTACATTGTTCCTATTAATTCCCTGAGTTGTTACAGTATCATCCTATGATTATTTTAGCCTAGTATTATAAGGTGTCTGCATATCTGCTTGTGGATCTCAAACATTTACCTTTATAAAGTTATTTTCTCAAGCTAATGAAGCCATATATGAAGAGTGAAATTTTAATTGGTGTAAACTTTTTGCATTAGTAAGCATTTTAGTGAACTTTAAGAAGTTGCAAAATTGAACAGGCAAAAGTTGACGGATGGTATCACATTGTTCCGTAGCAGGGAATTGATGCTGAAACCATTTCGGATTTCCCATTTTCTGTATCTATACGGGAATCGATAGTGATCTCAAATTCTAGAGGTCTGTTCTTTCTTTTGGTTTCTGATCTTAAATCGAGTGTGAATTAGCTAAAAGATGGAACATATATTACAGATGGCTTACGATCTGCAAGAGACTCAAGACCAGGCCCAGTAGACATGCCGCAGAATTAAGTATCAGCTTTGATATCACCAACAAAGTTGGAACGATGCAGAGGGGATCAGAGTATTGCACTGGATACAAAAGGGAAGAACCGAAACAATACAGTAAAACAAATACTCTTAACCAATTCAATTCATATTTTTTGTATTAATCCCAAAAGCACGAGTACTGAAACAAGGGAAGAAGGGGACGATCAGCTTCCCTGATATTGTAAGAATATTTTAAATTTAAAATTTTATTAAAAAAAATAACATAAATTTTATAAGTATGGGCGTTAACTTTAATTTTAAATTATTTAATATTATTTTATGAAGTTCAAATTTTTAATTAGAATGCTTTCGCACATCACTTAGTTTTTAAAATAAGGATCAAATGAATTAGCTTTTTCAAAAAGTAATAAATTTTTATTTTAATGATTTTGCAACATTAGGTGGTTGCAGAAGGAAAATGTGCAAAACGTAAGAACTTTGTTATTATTAAATATTATTAATTAGTATTTGAAATTAATGGTAAAAAATTGGTTTATGAAATTATAAAAAATTAAAATTAATTAAATGAGTAAATAATTTTGAGATGAATTATTTAATATTGAAATTTTATTTTAAAAAATGAAAGACTTAGAATTCCAGAATTCAAAGAAAGTATTCATAATAATTGCTTATGTCAATAAAACAATTTACCATAAAGAAGAAAAAATTACTTGCTTTACTTATTTTTAAAAAATGATAATAATAATTATTACGTTCAATTCTTTTACCTATATGTTTTATGTTTTATAAAGAACTTTATTGTCATATACTTATATCACATTACATATTGCCCAAAACAAAAATGCAGAGTCAAAGACCCGGAAACTGAGAAAAGCACAGGGAAAGGAAATTTGTTCATGCACCATTTGGAATAAACAAAAACAGAATCTCACACTTGTCAACAACTAGAACATCCTCTATATTGCTCTCTCACACATGTCACCAAATAGCACAAATAACCAGCCACGTATTCCACTACACTTTCCCATACACACACACACACACACCTCCATTATTCACAACAATCTCCACAGACAAACACAAAGTGGGTGACAACAATCCAAGAATTTGCAGCCAGGTGAGGGGGGAGAATCATGGCGAAGAGTAAGGATGACATAAAGTATGGAACTTCACAAGCAAGGCTTTTGGAAGACGAAGCAGTAAGGGTGGCCTACAAGCATGGCACCCCATTGGAAGGAGGAAAGATTGCAGACTCTGAAACCCTTGATGTGTTTTCAAGTGCTCGTAATGTTTCAAAGGGACAAGGCTCAGATTTTTCTGAGTCTGATCATCAGTCTCAGCTACAGATAGTACTAAAGATGGAGAAAAAGAAGGAAGTTCTACTGTGGATTTCTCCACCGGTGCTCCTCGCTTGCCCGAGAAGGGGCCTCCATCAGCGGGTCATGAATATTGAATGTTGAAACCACTTGTGTATTTGTTTCTTGCAATTATGCTGAAAGGGTGTTTTTGAATTTTATCTGAATTGAGTTTCTTTCTGGAATATTTTTCTTGCTTTGTTTGCATAAAAAAACTGATCTTTTATAGAGTTTGTTGGCCAAGGTTTTTTTCACAAGGATAATCGAACTAAGATTATGGTTCAGAAGTACTCTATTTGATATAATAGCACCAGGAATACGATAACATCTTTCAGCCAATCTTAAGAATAAAGGTTCGTTTGTATCCAGAACGAAATAAAATAATAATAATAATAATAATAATAAAAGTAATTTTTTATATGAACTTTTTTAGATGAATTTCTCTTAATTATATTAAGAGTAAAATCTCTTGTTGGAATTTGATATTAGGAAAGCAGCCTCGGCCTTGGCAGGCTTGGTTATACAGATCTTGTTAGTTTTCTTTCACAGGTCGCTTGAAATGAATCTTTTTATAGAACATCATTGGAATACAACCTAATCACAAGTACAGACTGTGGAATTATCTTTAATATCAGTGAAGCCATATGATTAGCTTTCACCGAAGGAACCAAACTATAGTACCAAACAGAAAATTAAAAAAGAAACACAGTTTCAGGTGGCCACAGAATCTGCTGAATTCACAAGAACTACAAGTTAAAAAATCAAAAGCCAGGGTTCCAGAGCTAAAACATCATCAGGGAAACAGAATCAGAATATTTAGCTTATCAGTCTGTCAACCATATTCTTACACAGGTATACAGCTTACCAAGGAAAGAATACAATTTTAAATGTTACAAATTGATCTAAAGAGTGCAATCGAAGAATTTAATTTCGAACATGGTTCAACAACACTCTTAAAAGAAATTCAACTTACAATAGTATTATGATGTGCCGTTAATAAATGAAACTCAGCCGCCAACCCTAACCACTAAGCTGACATGCCTCTCCAAACAGCTTATGCATGGTAATTCAGTGAATAACAGGCTTTAAAGGATGAGCTCTAAGCTTTGACAGATCCAGCCTCGAATCCAGATCTTCATCCAGTTCACCCACAACACTTCTGCAAAGCCCAAAGGGAGAATAAACAGATTAGGCGCACATAACAAGATCAGGAGTGTGGCAATAAGAGTCTAAAAGAAAATATAGAAAACTTTTGAAGGAAAGGACATACATGTTGTCACCCCTAATAATGTATAAACCAAGAACAAGTTGCTGGACACCTTCCTGTGATTAAAACGACAATGAGAATTATTATGGAGACTGAGAAAAATGGAGCAAGGCTTAAAAATTGAACTTAGAGGAAACAAACTATAGTCTGTAGCTATTACGAAAGTATAACGTAAAGAAAAAATCCGAAGAAATGGTTATAAAGGAGGGAAGAGAACAGGTAGAAAGTAACAGTCACATAATGATGTGATTTCCACCGTAACAAAGGTTATAAAAGGCAAAAGAAATACATGCAGCTATAGCCCACCAACAACTTCTATATTTAGCTAAATCAAGTCCTTTTAACAGCATCTTCACATAAGCTTCAACAAATCAACAATAATTTCTGGTCCAAGAATAACTCAATTCAAAGCTAATCTTTCAAAATATAAAACTAATGAGATTGTAATACTAAGATGATGCCTGAAAATCATAGATTTTCAAAAATCTAATCCACAAGGGAAACAACAGGTTTATTTGTTCTCTATTTGACTCACTTTTCCAAATCTTACTGTGCACAATATAAATAATATAGGTATGTCAAGTCATGACTCATTTATAATATCCCAAAAAATCTCATCCATACCTTGGTAGAAAAAACTCGTTCATGTGATTCATCAAGAATAATATTTGTTGCCTGATCAAAACCCTTCAGGACTCCCTGAATAGGAAATCATGTGGTTGGTTAGAACAAACGAAAAATTTTACGAATTGTCGAGAAATACTGTCGCAATATACCAGCACTCACCACTATATTTCTTCCATCATTCGTGATGACTGAAATTGTCTCTGCCAAAAACAAAAATCTTCAGTATAAGGTACTACGAACAGCGTGACTAAGAAAACATTTTCATTGGACTATACTTCAAGGAAAATTAGTTCCATTACCTTAAAAGCTTATCTGGAATAAGCATGGCAAATGACATAACCACACTAACAAAGTACTAAACATCAAGCTAACAGACAGAATATGTTACAGATAGCTTACGATCTACAAGAGACTCAAGACCAGGGCCGGTCGACATGCTGCAGAATTAATTCGCTGTTTGTTACCACACTTGTCTTCACACCTGGAAAAGTTGGATATCACCACAAAATTAGAACGATGCAGACGGGATCTGTATATTGGACTGGAGACAAAAGGGAAGAACAAAAACAAGACAGTATAATACATTTAACCAATTCAATTCACATTCAACAAAAGGAAAAACAAAATGTATTATTCCCAAACGCATAAGTACTGAAACAAGGGTAAAGGTTATAATAATTACCGTACTTTGGTAACTTTTTCCAGTCCCTAGACGATAAACCTAGAATGCAAATTTATAACAGGCACGTAATTCTCACTATCGTAAGTTTGCTCCCCTCGAAACCAAAAGGAGTAAGCTATAACCAATACTTCAAACCAGAAAAGAAAAATGCACACTTTCTAGGCACATATTAGTAGATTGAGATGACTGATTACAAATGGAGACCAAAACTCATTCTTACAGCTGGAGCCATGCCACAAGACACCGCTGAAGAAACGAAGCAAGAGTTTGATGAAAAAGTGTCATCGAAAATCACCTGCAGAAAGCAACTGCGAATTCGCCGGCGAGATAGGGAGGTCGGTGAAGTCGCTGGCGGGAAAGAGCACAGGGATGCCTTCACGGAGGATCACTACACGAATGAGACGGCGGGACTGGGAGTAATGGGGGATTTTCGAGAAAATTGTAATCATTTTAGTTTTTTAAAAATAGAGATTATTGGTAGTTTGGGCCCAGATTTTGGGCTTTTCTGGCCTCCAAGTTTTGGTCTTAGCCCGTTATAATTATAAAACGCCTATAAATACCATTGTTTTGTGAGAGCAAACAAGGCTCTTTGTCTTCTTCTGTTTTGGTGAGGAACAGCCCAACATTTTTTATGCTCTATTTAGAAAAGCCCAAATTTTCCCCCTTTTCTGAAAGAGAAAATCACATACTTCATACCAAAAAAATAAAATTTCACAAACTGAAACCTTCTAATGGCTGTCGGCGTCATTTGTTCATGACCCTTCTGGACCTTCTTTTCCGCATTCTGGAGACATTTTGGCTATCTTCAACCTCTGTTTATATATAACCAAAAAAAAGGTGAGTAGGCGATGTTCAATCCTCATAAAAACTCGAAGACATCAGTACAACTGGCGGAAATTTTCGTTGATTGTTCTCTTGCATCCACATAACTTGCCCAAGATATAGAGTCTGAAGAAAATTTGGAGCTTAAGGATGAAATCGACCGGAGAGAAAGATCACAATAGAGCGGTCAGTTTGCAAATAAACAATCTCCATCGACGTCTTCTTCATGCATTGAACCTAGGCACCAGGTCTCTTTACTGACAACTTTAATACCAAGTCTCTGTACTTTGAAGTTCACCCATGATTCATTCCCTTATTGATCAGTTTAGTCTTAAATTTCTCGGCTTTTAGTTTTTCTAGCTCAAACAATGGGATTATATTTTCGAAGTTTTTCAAGTTTCCTTTTTTAAAGGAAATTCAAATTGTCTGGAAGTGGGTTGCTCCTGAAATTCTATCTGACTTAGCAGATATTTTGACGACAAGACAAACGGATGGAAATGGCAGAGCACAAACATTGAAGTACAGAAACAAGTCATACGCTCAATCGATGCATTCCTTGATTTTATATCTGGAGATGCACGTGCAGCACATCATACTATTGTAAAGGTACATTCATTTGCTTGAAATTTAAGTCTTAAAAGAAGTAGAATTAATCATATAAAACCTCTTTTCCCATTTTCTCCTAATAGAAACCATGGTTTTAGATTGGGGTTGTTTTCTAGTCCCATCCTTTCTATCTTCTATCAATTTGCATTTGGGCGTTTTTCGATGTGTGTAGTGGAGTTGCCTTAGCATTTCCCTCTTGTTAATATCAAAGATTGGTTTGATTTGAATTCTGTGAATTAGCTTTGAACAATGTGTTTTTGAGCGTCATGATAGATTTGATTCGATATTTAGTTTTCTAAATTATTTTACTTTTTCAGGATTCTGTTGCTGATATTTTGGGAGCATTATTATGTATCCTTCAATCCAAAAGTAGACCCTTGTTATGTATGGCAGCAAATGTAGCAGTAAAGTTAGTTAGCATTTTGCCCAATTCTGTATTGGAACCTTATATATTAGATCTTATCTATGCTCTGTCATCATTGCTATCTTCACCTTTTATAGAAGTTGCAATACCCTGTTCTACCTCTTTGAATTTGATAATCTCAAAATTAAGTGCTACTAATGTGAAGGCAGTTTGGGAGGTATTGAAACAAACAGAATGTGTCATTCATGTTGTTGACAATATAAACAATTTTGTTGGAGGTGGAGGATCGATGAAACTTGAATATTTTGAAGAGATGTGTTCACTTTTGGGCTCAATATTGTTATGGTGGTCTCCAACTCGGTTTTCTGTTTGGAATGATGTCAAACTAATGAAGGCTTTGGCAGATATGTATACAAGGACAAATATTTCTACAAAACTTGTAATTTTGAAGTTGTACACATCGTTAGGTATTACAATAGGTTTTCTCCCAGCTCACATCCTTCCATATGTATTTTTTCTTGTTATCTTTGATTCTCAAACATTTAGGTTAATGTTTTTTAATTTCTGTTACCAGCTATATGTGGTTTTGTGGCCAAAAAACTTATAGAGAATGGAGAAGTCTTTTTACAGAAGTTTGTGCAATCCATGGGAAAATCATACCCTCATGCCATTAGAATAGAAGGCTTTAGGCTTGCTCAATGTCTATTGGTAGGTGTTTTTCCCCTATGACTTAACATCGGGTGCAATCAGTATTTTACCTAATAGTTTTATGTTGTCTTCTCAGAGATCTCAAGAGAATTGTTTGAAAGTGGTGGATACATGTGGTGAAGCTCTTGTTGGTGCCATAATTTGTGGCATGGAAGAAACGGGGATGCATTTTAGGAAATTTGGAAACAAGAATAGCTCTATATTAGTGGAAGCGTGTCGATTGGCTTTAGTAACTCGTTGGGCGGGTGATCATCATATTAGTTTTTGGAAGCAAAGAATTGATAGAGTCCTCCTTAATCTTTTGATAGAAAATATTCAAGATTTATCAGAGGAACATGTGTCATCAATGGACAAACTAATATCCATTGCAAAGGAGGGTTTAAAAGCTAATTATCATGTTGGTGTGAGGGCTTATGTGTGGGACATTCTTGGGTGGCTTGCAACACACTCTGAAGAAAATTTCAACCCTCGTACACATGGAATTGAGCTCCATATCAATTTACTCATCATATGTGCATGGTAAAGTAATTTATGCCTATTATTTTTGCTTGATAACTTTATTATGTATTTATGAACTTGTGCTTTGATATATGTATATGTTATACTGTCTTTCTACATCAGTTTACTCTATTGTTTAAATTAAGTAGATGAATTTTTTCTAGATATTCATTTTGTTGGTACTATCTAAATTTACTAATTGGCGTTTTCCTTATTTTTTGTAGCTTGACTTTCAATGATGTGATTAGAAAATGGTGTCGAATATATCAAAAGGACATTAATGATAGTTTCCAGTGTGAACCAGCATCAAGGGCTATTCTAATGATGATTTATTCTCCATGTAATTACATTTCGTCCCAAGCTAGACTCACATTATCTAAGACTTACTCTCAGGATCATTTCATAAACTTAATACATACTTTAGAATATAGATCATCCCTTGAAAGCTATGGGTCATTTGATAAACTACAACTTGTTATCAACTTGATTGGATTGATTTGTTTTTCAAGTTTACCACATCACCAACAGCTTGAAAGCAAATGGATAAAGGTGGCTGCTCTTATAGTAAAACGATGCTTAGGCAATGATATTGATGTAGCAAGGCTTAGCTTGGCTCCTCATTTGCATACTACATTGTGTGAAAGATCTTGTTGCTGGACGGATGCAGATGTTTGGGAAGGTTCTAATATTCTCTTGTTTTATGGTTTGTGGGGTTTAGCTGAAATGGTTCATCATTCTACTTCTTTACAAGCTAATCCTCACATGCCTATTGCTGATGTAGAATATTTTGATGCTCTATTAGTTAGCAAACTCCCTGAGATTTGCAGCAGTTCCTCGTTCAGTCATGGTTTGAGATGGTATGCAGCTTATATTCTTGGTCATTTTGGAATTTATGGTTTCCCAGATGAACTAGCCAAAAGGATTAGGAGATGTCTTGATGAGAAAGAATATGTAGATATTCAACTCGTTGTGGCTAATGGTGATGCTTTGAGTGTTCATGGTGCTATTCTTGCTGCTCGATGTTCTTCACTACTTCCTCATGAAGTCTTACTTGCTAAAGAAAAAGGAATTGACAGCTTAATGGATAAGTTTGACAAAGAAACCACTAGGGAAGTTCGTTTATCTTCTCATGTCGATTACGAAGCATTGGTGAAATTGTTGGAGTATGTTTATTGGGGATACTTTCATGCTAGAGAAGAAACTGTGAAGAAGTTAAAACTTCTTGCTAAGCGTTGCAATCTGCAGCCTCTCTTGCGAATGCTTCATAGACAAAGCCCAAAGTGGGGCACATTGTTCCCCAGCTTTGATCTCACTTCATCTCTTGTTTCAACTGGAAGTTGTTTTTCGTATGATTTACCTCTTATTAGCTTCTTACAATATTCTTTAGATTACATGTGATCTGTGTAATCTTGCTTTTATTTCACATTTTCTTTTAAATTTTTCCCTTTGTTGGAGCTTTGTAGTAGTTTGCTAATAAATATTCTGGAATCATACTGAAAGTTGTGTCCATCACATCAAACTTGAAAACACTTGCAACTTTAAAGCAAAAAAAGTTTTGTAAAGCTTACAGCAAATCAACTAATATTTGTTATTACTCACAGATTAGAACTATCTTGTTAATTAAATTGGTATTCACTTGTGATTTATGGAAAATTTAGGTTTTATATAAGATTGATAATAGGGTCATTGCTAGTATCTATTTTGAGGTAATTAAGTCGATGAATTCTGATTTAGTCAATTTCTGTTTCAGGGACGTTGTGTTTGAATCTAAAACAGATAAACTTGAAAGATGGGCATGCTGTATATGCTCTCATTCAGTTCCACATTTGCATGTTCACAAAGTTATATTACAATCTGGCTGTGACTATTTGCTGGGTTTGTTTCGTTCAGGAATGAAAGATAGGTGATCTACTTATGTATCAGCATGATCTAGAAATTGATGTCTATATAACTAACATTTTTTATGAAATGAAAAAGATGAAAATGACATCTAGAAGTCTATACTCAATGCTTTGCCTATTCTTGACAGTCAGCTCTTAAATATGGAAATACATGTTCTTGACAGTCAGCTCTTAGCTCTTACTCTGCCCACTGATATATGTATCGTTATTTTCTTAGGTCAATTTTATTTAAGGCTAGGAATTTAAATTTTTCTTCACACGCTTGTTTTAAGGAAGTAGACAAGTAGTTCTTATATCTACTGCAATCAGCATGTTCTTACTTTAAACATTTTAATCTAGTATTTCATTGTCATCATTCGTATTGTGTGTTGTGTTTATCCCATGTTAATGCATGCCAACTCTTTAGTTCCAGATTCCTGTGCCAGTATCTTCTCTCATTGATGAAAATAATTGACACTTTCTTATCTGTTTGCTTTCCCTTTTCTGATCCTTTGCATATCAGCTGCCTTTCTCCTTTTCCTTTAGGAATATATCTCTAATATTATTCATTCTTACAGTCATTCACAAACTATAAAGGTTCCTGTTAGTTGGGAAGCAATGGCTAAACTCGTGCACTGGTTCTATTCCAATAAGCTACCAAATCCTCCCTCTGGATGTTTATGGGATAATATGGATGATGAAGAAAAGCTATTGAATTTGCAACCATATGTGGAGCTTTATTGGCTTGCTGAATTCTGGATTTTAGAAAATATTCAGGAAGCCTGCTGGAATGTGATTGTGTCTTGTCTTGATTCTGCTAAGCAGTTGTCCATTAAAATACTTAAAATGGCCGGCAACCTCTCTTTGTCGAAGTTGGCTGACGTAGCTGCAAATTGCTTGGCTCCTTTGTATAGTCAATTACGCGATTCTGGTGCACTTCAAGAATTGGATGATGCTCTTGTTCACTTAATTTGTTCTGCTTCTACTCAACTTAGCCAAGATGGAGGAAATTGCTTCAGATGATTTATTAATTCTTCAAGTTGGTTTGTAGATTCAGGGGTCATAGAGGAGAAGTTTGGGAGCCCAATATAATTATATTTGTCAGGTATGGTGGCCTTTATCTCAGTTTATTAATTTATGTTGAAGGTTTTAAGAATAGCAAGTATTTAATAATTCTTCAAGGTGCTTTATAGTTTAGGAGATTCCGGAGTGATGACGGAACCTTTGTCAGGTATGAAGGCATTTATCTCAGTTTATTTATGTTGGTGGTTCAGAGTATAGCAAGAGTGTACGGGTCTATTAAAGAAAATAGATACGTTTTCCGTACATTTCATGAAGTTTCAAGAATGAGTCACACTGTTGATGAGAGGGCTAAGCTTTGCTTGGACAAATTTCAGACCTGTATCAATGACGACAACGTGATAAAATCAGTTTCCAAACACAACTCTACCACTCAGTATTTTCTTCTTGCTTGATTTATCAGTGCTTGGTATTCAACCAAATCAGGTGTCTTATTTATCTTTAAACATTCTAATTACTGATTGTGTGTTATCATTCCCTCTTTACACGGTGTCATATCACTTTTTTATTACAGCCAATCGGAAGAAAGGTCTTATTTCAACTCTCCATCCTTCAATGTGTAATGATTTCTTTCGGTAGAGGTAAGGAAACCTAATGCTCTTTTAGGTCTATTTCTTTAACTCCTTATGAAAAGTTATATGTAGATTTTATACATTAAAATAGCACTACTGCAGAATAGGTATAATTTTGGTGTTATAATTGATAAATTTAACAAATATTATATGCCTATTTAATTGACTATATATATATATATTTCTTTTTCATATTAATTCGCAGGGAATAATTGGAATTTTGATCCAACTGGACCTAGAGGCCAAATTAGGAAACAAGTTTTTTTGGAGTCTTTATAAATATAAAAAGGTGATTGACGGTCAGGGACATCCAATCTTCATCCCTTGGCAGCCAGAACACAATTTTAGTAATCCAAAGAGCGTTCTAGAGTATTTTGAAGTGGAGGAGCAAGGCATTGACTGACGAGCGCAAAGAAATTTCCTTTTTCACACTAAAACCTCTTCTCATTAATCTCTCTTTTCATGTTTTGGGATTTTAGTACTATGATTATGTGTTTCTCCTTAATGTATTTGTTCTTTTCATGTTTAGGGACTTTAGCACTGTGATTATGGGAATCAAGTTTTCTGCTGTTACTGTTTCAGTAGCAAATTTGGATCATCAAGAAAAAATCTAGACAGTCAAGATTTATTATATAATTTTTTTTTAATTTTAAAAGAATTCAAACACAATAAAAATAATCTCAACTGTAAAATTTTTTAAAAAAATAATGTTTAATAATAAAAATAAAATAAAATAAAGATAAAATCTGGACCATCCATAGTAAATATAGATGGTTGGTCCACATTTGCTGTTAAGAGAAACTGGATCCAAGATTATATGTTTCATATTTTATATAGATTGCTATACTCTTCACTAAGAATAAGAGTGTAGTCTAATTGGGATTATCTATTTTGATTACTTTTGTTTTGATTTGAAACTTAATGGATATTTATTGATTTGAGTTTATATTTTAAAATTATATTTATCTCTCTTGTATTTTATGTGGATTTTATAATTAATGATCATATAATTTGATTAATAAGTAAACTCAATAGTTAGGAGGTGAAGAGTAAGTATAAATAGAAAAAAATAAACACAAACAATTTATATAAGGATAAAATTAGAAATTTGTGATAATGAATGTTATAGTTTCACTAATTGATTAGAAATTACTATTGCATGAGAGTGAATTAAATTTTAATTGAATAAGAATTAATTGATTAAGAGATAATTATAACAATTTAAGAATAAATGATCATTGTAATTGTAAGTATTAAAACCAAAAAGATTAAATAAGTGATCCTATAAAATGAAATTTAATCCCTTAACACTTATTGACTGGATCAACTTAAAAGTCTTTGATCATTGCTTGCTATTCTAACTTAATTATTTTTCTCAATCATATAAATTTTGTTTGGGTTAAAGTTGATTGGATTAGTAAAACTTAACCTTTATTGAGTTATACGTCTGGAATACTCATTCATCAAAATTATCTAAATCTATCTTTTATATAAATTAGTTGCATTTATCTTCCTAGTTCATATTTATTATTCACTTCTTAGTCCATCATACTCATCCTAAAATTTTAACTATATATATATATATATATATACATATATAGTGACCAATGATACAGATATCAGCATGTGTAAGGAAGATAAAAATGAAAGAGAGTTTTAAATTATAAAATAATTAATCCCAAGAGTCCAAGATATGAAATCCAAACAGTCTTCTTCCATCTAAGTTACATTTTTATCCCTAGTTTGGGAATTTAGCGACGGAGATAAAATAACAATAAACTTGAAGTCTCAAAATCACAAAACATCTTAATTACGTGGCTTCAAACTAATAAAAAATAATATCTCTTATGCAACTCCGTTGAAGATATACTTGCAGCCTCGCTCCAATCTATGTGTTCTTCCTCAAATATGCTACCAGAATGCTCAGAAGTGAATAACGTGGCCTCCTTAAATTTAAAGATTAGGACCTCTTAAGCTATCATCTTACAAAGATTCTAAAACCCTTGTTTCCTCTAGGTCAAGTTACATTAAAATTCCTATTTTACAAATTAATATGGAAATGAAAGATATGTAAAAACAATTAGATAGGCTATAATATATATATATATATATAAAAGCCAAAAAAGACAAAGGAAACAAAAGAAAAAAGAAAATCAAGACAAATTAGGTTCCACTAGCCATTCTAACTAGATCTTCGAACACGGTGGGAGAAATATGATGGAGACGTGACTTTCGGAAAGTAATACCTTCTGTCACACCCAGAAAAATGCGACGAAAGGAAAAAGAGAACAAATCTGGTCTTCGTGTGAAAACCGATTTGTGAGGAGTCGTCACCAAAATTTTGAGGAAAATCTTGGGAAACCGAGTTAAAGAGGAAAGGATGGTCTGTGTAACCAGAGTTGGATTCAGGAGTCGATTGTGTGTGGGGAAAGTGTTAGGTACCCCATAACACCCGTTCTTAGGAACGGTTACCTAACATTGATTATGTAAATTAATATGGCTTAAAAATATATTTTGATTTTTCTTTTACAAATTACATGCGAGAAAGTAGGTAGAGAAAAAAAGAAATTAAGAAAATTTGGATAACAAAATAAAGAAAATAAACTAAATTAAAATTAAGGATATTCAAGAAAAATGAGAAAAAGGGTTTGAGAAAATAAATTGGGAAACATTTATTAAATTAAGGAAAAAATACCAAATAAATTATAAAATATTTATTTTCTACAAAGGCGGACTTGACCGAGGATCAGAGCCTGGGGCCTACGTACCCTGCGATGGAGATCAAAGTCCACGTAGTTCGGGATTAAAAATGCGTGTCAGTTGGTTGGTATTTTTTATTGATGTTTTTGGGATGAGAGAAAGTTGGTTGAAAATAATTTACCTTTTTGCAAACAAAACTATTTCTGAGATTGAGTTGGTGCGTTTTAATTTACAAAAGATAATTTAATTCTGCTTACTTACTCTTATTTTATTTTGTCTTGAAAACATTTCTTTTATTTTTGGTTTTTGAAAATGTTTTTATTTGATTTTTTTTTATTTTTGAAATAACATATTTTTGTACTTTTGAGAATTTTTCTTTTAAAAGGAAAATCAATCCACCTGTTACAGACTCGTGGTCGTGTCCAATAGACCGATTTCTTAACTACCTGCAGAAGTTCTAAACCTCGCGGTATTAAGACTTTATTATAATTTTAAAATGCCGTATAATAATAAAATTCGTTACATTATTTTATTTTTTTGAAATATGGTTATTTTTCATAAAAGAAAATTATTTAGTTGATATATCTACATGGATTCGCAATCTCACGCGATATTTCAATAGACTAAATACCTACGGGGGTTTCAAAAACTCACGTGGTATGGTTACCGAATCGGTTATTTCTATTATTCATTTTATTATTAAAATTTTTTTTATTTTATTTATTACCCTTTTTTATGAGAAAATAAAATTTTGGAGGGAAAGGTCGTTGGAACCTGTTATAAGTGTGCCTTCATAACACACTTGTGCAATCATTTTAGGGATCTGCGAAAGCTCTAAAAACCTTCGTGATCATTTTTTTTTAATTATTATTATTTTTTATTTCCTTTCTTCCCCCCCTTTTTTTATATTTACCTTATTATTATTATTTATTATTTTATTTTATTTTATTATTATTATATATATTTATTAAAATATCTAGACAAAATAGGTGTTCACAATTATATCCCAATAAAAAATACCCAAGTAGGACAAATATAGAGTGACGATGAGTTCATGACGCTATATACTCCTACACACAGGTTTGTATCAAAATCTCATACCAAAACAAATACCACGCAAAGCACTTTCTTTAGAACCAAACTAGTCATGCCATCAAGGCCCACTTTCCATACCAAGACAATGGTCCTCAACGAGATTCAGTTTCACCAATGAGAAAGAGCACATGAACACCCATACACACATACTGACACTCACACCCACAAACCCACACGCCCATGCCTGCAGACATGCAAAGCCAATAAAACAGAGCACCAATCACGACTCTCATCTAGCTAGGTTCTAAAACTTAGCGTTGGGATCTCTTACGCAGTCTAAAATTATTAGTCTATTTCACAGTACACTAACTACTAACAAAGAAGTCCTCTTTCAAACATTTTGAATATCAATTTGTAGGCAAACAAAACATGCAAACACACTGCCTCTGGACTGTATATTCTCAATTCCAAACATGAAGAATAACTCAAGTAAAAACTCAATGCTCAAATGCATAGCCTAACTCCATTTCAAAACACCACAAACTATCAGAAAAACGGAATCAATACCTGTAAATGCTACCAATCTCTTTCAGCATTCTCTGTTGCCATTGGTCTCTCAATCTTGCTTTCTTCCTCATACAAGCCTTCTAAGATATCATCTCAGCCCCCCATCCTCTTGGTCCGTTCGCGGCTTCACCCCTCTGTTTCTCACTCTCCTTGGATGGTGGCTTCCTCTCGGTTCCCCTCCTCTCGAGCTCGGCCTCCTTCCTTCGTTTTTCTTTCAGCTTTCTCCGCAGTTTTTTCTTCGGTTCCTCGGCTCCCTCTGTTTTCGCTCTCGGTTCATCACTGGGGTTCCCTCTCTTCTCTCCTCGTGCCTCTATTTTTTTTAGTTCTAGCTCCCTTGGACCCCCCTGTTTTCAGTTCAGAATTCCTAGGGCCTCCTCCTCCTTCTTCCCCTCAGATTCCCCTTCTGCGTGACTAAACCCCTTCTGTTTCTCACTCTCTTTTTTTCAGCCTCCGTGAGGTCTCCTCCCTCCGAATTTCTCTGCCCTCTCTGCATTTTCTTGTTTTTTTGCTCCCTCTTCCTCTCGTGCTTGGCCCTCCCTTTTATAGAGCTTCTGCGGCCGAGAGGAGAGGAATCCCCGTACGTATGGTCTTCGGTTCTTCCTGTTGCGTGCACGTCTCCTCGGCTCCTTCTGTTTTCGCAGCCACTTTTCCTGTCTTCACGGTTGCTCCCCCAGCTTTTTCTTCCTCGGCCTGCCTCTGCTTCTTCGCTCAAACTGCTTTTCTTTCTTTTTGGTTTGCTGCTCTCTCGGTTTCTTTTCTCCCTCTGCTTCACGTCTCTTCGTCAGCTCCTTTTCTTCAGTCTTTTCAATCTCTGGTTTCCTACAGCTTTTCTTTCTCCACCTCCCTTTTCAGTTCTCACGTCCCTTCCTCGGTGTCTCTGCCCTTCCCTGGCCGTGTCTTTAGCTTTTCCTCCTCGCGGCCATACCTCCCTGTTTCTGTCTTCCCTCTGCTCGCGGTCCCCCCTGTTTCTGGCTCATCTCGAGCCTTAGTGAGCCTGAGCCCTAATTAGGGCTCAGGTAATCATGGGCTTGAAATGCTACTTCAAGCCCAATGTCCTCCCCCTCCCCACTTTTTCGTTTTGCCTTTTTTTTTTTTTACTTTTTCATTTTTTGTTATTATTTTTTTGTGTTGTTTTTTGTTGTTTTTTTTTTGTTATTATTTTTTTGTGTTTTATATATATATATATATGTTAGAATTTATTATTTATTTTATTTTATTTTACTTTCTATTTTTTGTTTGTTATTATTATTATTTTTTAATATTTTTTTTTTTTTAATGCCCGGACAAAATGGGGTGTCCACACCTTCTCTAAACTATCAGCCTCCACATTTTAAGTCTCGTTGAACAACTTCTAGCTTGTTACACTACAACATCTTATAGTCTTAACCCTTAGAGTTTGCTTGGTTCAACTAAAAGAATTGGAAGAGAGGAGATTATAGAGATTTTAATAAAGGAGAAGAGATTGGAGGAATTTTAAAATTTTCTTGTTTGGTGGGATTTAAAGGGAGGGAATCGAAGAAATTTTAATAAAATCTTATTTGGTTTATAAAAAAATTGGAGGGGATTAAGGATTTAATCCCCGCCCTTTCCTTTAAAATTCTTCCAAAATCAGCAATAGCAAGAATGCTTCTAACAGAAGTGATCTGAGCAATCGGAGCAAAAGTCTCCTCATAGTTGATCCCATACTCCTGAGTAAAGCCCTATGCCACCAAACGAGCCTTGTGCCATTCCAAAGAGCCATCAGAATGGGTCTTAATTTTATATACCCACCAACATCCAACTAGAATCTTATCAGAAGAAAGATCAATAAGATCCCAAGTGTGTATTTTCTCTAAAACCTGCAATTCTTCTTGCATATCTTGTTGCCAATGAGGGTCACAAGAGGCTTCCTTATAGGACTGAGGCTCCTGTAACTTAAGGATAATAGAAAAGCAGTGGCAATCTCAAAGGTAAGAGGAAGGGTTTCTTTCACGGGTAGGCTGAGTAGACTTGGAAGACAAAGGCCCAGGAGGCATGACTTGTGAAGGAGGATTAGAAGCAACAGGACCATCTGGAGAAGGTGCAACATCAGATGTAATGGTGAGCTTGTAACATCCTACCTCCCAAACCAACCTGTCCACAGAGGTTTTACCTTAGAGGAACCGCCCTGCTGAGATTTGACCCCTTGGAACCCAACCTAATCAAATGGGCTACAGGCCCTTACGCAAACCAACAAGGCCCAACAACACTCTAGACTTGCCAAAACTGTCACACATACTACTCAACAACATTCAACCATACATACCTTATACATAAACATCCATACATAGCCAATCTCAATCGTAACATTATCCATTACAAACCATGCTATCCTACTTGGCACAAAATACTAATACAACATACACACGCTACATAGACTATTCCCACGCACACAGCTACTCCCGCGTCTTCTCCGGACTAGTGCCAGAACCATCACCTGAAAGATTAGTTTATGGGAAAGGGGGTGAGACAATGTCTCAGTAACCGGGAACAACAACCACACACACACAAATATATATATATACATATACCTCACACTAATCATGTATGCAATATGAAATGAATGACATGCATGTTGCCCTCACAGGGACTCCATCCTTATTCTCCCTAACACATATATCATCCATCCTTATCCTCCCTAACATATATATTATCCACCCTTATCCTCCCTAACATATATATATATAATCCGACCTTATCCTCCCTAACATATATATATAATCCAACCTTATTCTCCCTAACATATATACATCATCATACATCATACCACCATCACGTCATCATCACCACATCCACCATACATCACAATCTCATAATGTTATGTGGTGATGCTCATGTATCATCATGTCATCATCATAATGTCATGTATGCAATATATCATATCATCATCACACATATTATCATCATAGTCATAACCATCGTCTAACAATATACATACCACAATATATATATAACAACAGTACACACAACCCACCAGTATCGTGGTATGAATGAAACATACATATATATACATATACACGTACTATCATATAACACAATCAATACAATGTAAGCAAACACCCGGTTACCTCAATTGTCGTTACCACACACACGAGTTCCACAAGCTTCCTTGAACTGTCCAGTACATGTGAATCCCTCTCGATTAGCCAACAACCTTTATCATGCCACAATTCTTCCATTAGCACAATATATCAACAAATCAAACCCCCACAATTCCACCACATTAACCTAACCCAAGGTTCTAACACCTTTTTTATGCATCAATAAGCTCTTAGGGATTACTCAAACACCACATAACCTCAAACACCTCGGATTCCTAAGAGCCATTACCGAAAACAACCTAGGGTTAAGCTCTAAACATACATAATCCCTGCAAAACTCACATTCAAGCAACAAGAATACCAAAACACATTCCATTAACCTCAAATCACCCATTTCAATCGGTGGATTTCACCCCAACTCGGAAATCCAACCATACAACCGAAAATCCCAAATTTCAACCGAAGAAAATGGAGAGGGAGGAGTAGGGAACGCTTACCAACTTAAATCCAAGCTCCCAATGGACGAGAATCACTCTGGGACACCGAAAATGCCGAACCCTAGCACTGCTCCTCGTCTCTCTGCGTCGCTCCTTTCGTTTTCTTTCTTTCTTTCGCGTCCGACTGATCCGGATTTAAACAATTTTTCCGATTCTCACCGCGGCTCCAACATGCCTCGCCGCGGCTCCAGCAAATTATCCGGAACAATGCCACTGGAAAGCTTCTCGCCGCGGCGGCCCTGCTCCTCGCCGCGGCGCGGAGCCTTTTCTAGTCCCTCTTCAACTTATCTCCTCCGGTCCTGAACACCGTGCCAAGAAAAGTATCACGAGGGGCATTACAGAGCTCATCAACTGAACCTGTACCTAAGTCACTAGGAAAAAGATCAATAGAAGAATTTGTAAAAATAGGAGAGGAAGCGGGAGGAATCAAAGAGAAATCAGTCAAAGAAGAAAAATGAACATGTTCCCAGAAAATAACATGGTGAGATATTCATATATGATGGATAAAGGATCCCAGTAACGATGACCCTTATGCTCAGACTTATACCCAAGAAAACAACAGACACGGGCATGTGCTTGCAATTTGGTGGTCTCATGAGAGGGAAGAAGGACAAAACAAGCACAACTAAAAACTTTTAACATATGATAATTTGGAGAAGTACCATGAAGACACTGAAAGGGAAAGATGTTACCAAGAACAGAGGAGGGAACTTGATTGATACAATAGACAACAATCATGGCTGCTTCACCCCAAAAACGCTCAAGACAAGAGGCGGAAATGAGCAGGGCTCAAATAGAGTCAAGGACATGATGTTTTTTTCCTGCATGACCATTTTGTTGAGAAGTGTAAGGACAAAAATATTAAGAGATAGTGCCCTGTTCATCAAGAAGACTAAGTAATTTGGAGTCATGATACTTTAAAGCATTATCACGATAGAAGACTATAATTACCTTAGAAAACTAAGTTCGAATCATAGTACAAATTTAATATAGATTTGAGATAATTTTGAACAATTTTTCATCATATGGATCCAAGTAAAGCACGAAAAATTATCAATGAAAAACACAAAATATCGTGATCCCCTCACTGAGGGAGTAGGAAAAGGTCCCCAAATATCAAAGTGAATCAAATCAAATAGAGAATCAGAAATAAAATCACCTTTATTAAAAGGTAAGGGAGGTTGTTTTGCAGTCTAACAAGAAATACAATGCAAGGATTTTTCACTAACAGGACCTAGAAAACTATTAGAAATCAAAAGCTACAATTTATTCAAGGAAGGATGGGCAAGTTGACGGTGCCATAAATCAAGAGATGAAGAGGTAGAAGTAGCACACAATTTGAAGGAAGAGGTGACATCAAGAAGATGCATAAAAGTAAGCTCAAACATAAGTCCGACTTTACGCCCAGTCCCAATGATCTGTCCTGTTTAAGAATCCATCACAACACAACCATACTTGTTAAATAATACATCATAGCCCATGTCAACAAGTTGACCAACAGAAATAAGATTAAAACTAATAGCAGGGACAAAATAAGTATCACTAAAAGATAAAGAAGGTGAGAAAACAGTACCAACGTGACTAACAGGCATTTGGGAATTATCAGCAGTATGTATAGAAGGAGCAATAGAGTTGGGTGTCATAGAAGAGAAAAGATTGGATTGTCCAGTCATGTGATTACAACAGGTAGAATCAAAACACCAAGAAGATATACCTGAAGGAGTAGCTAAAGTAGCAGGTGGACTAGAAGAACTAGAGATAAGTTTCTGAAGTAACGCTTCCAGATCAATAGTAGAGGAGGCTAAAGTGGATTCAGAAGGTGTCTCATTATTGACAGCATCAGTGGCAGAAAGAGCAGGCGTGGATGAATACCCAGACCGTGGTAACTTCCTTTGATCAATTCTAGGTGGACGAGTGGGACATTGATCTATGAGATGCCTTATCTTCTTACAATATTTGCAATACAAGATGGGACAATTGGTAGCTATATGACTTTCTTTTGGCATACACGACATTCAATGAAGAGACATTCAGCGAAGGAGTGATTGGACTAAGGACAGTGCCGACAAGACTTAGAATTTCTATTAGATACAACAAAAGTCATCTCTGGATTACGTTGTAGAAGACCCAAGTAAGTTTCCTCAGATCTAAGACGAGGAAGGGCATCTTCAAGAGTGGGAAGTGGACTTTGATGCAATAAAGAAGCTCGAACAAGCTCAAAATCATCTATCAGTGCCATGAGGAACTGAATGAGTTTAAGTTGATCACGGTACTTCAAGAAGGCTTGGGCATCTACCTTACATTTGAAAGTGGGCTCTGAATAAGCCAATTGATCCCAAATAGACTCAATCTTAGCAAGAATCTCATAAAGAGATTGACCTCGCTCTTGTTTTAGAATTTTGAGATCCTTTTGCAACTAAAACTGATTGGATAAATCTGATGAGGTATAGCGACTAGTAAGATGATCTCAGACTTCTTTAGCAGTCTCAAAGCGGCCAAACTGTTGATGAATGCTAGCAGTAAAGGTGTTGTGAAACCAAGTAATGATTTGATTATTTTTGCTATCCCACTTCTCTAACCGTTCATTAAACTTGACCTTTGTTTCTTCAAACACACGAGTAGGAAACTTAATGTCACCAGTAACATATCGCCATAATTTCTACCCTTAAGAAAACCACTCATTCTTTCCAATCAAAGGCGATAATTGGGGCCATTCAAAAGAACAGAGATAGGCTGAGCAATAGATTTTTCCATACGGATGAAACAAACTAATCCCAAAAAAAATAAATATGAAAAATAGTGAATTTTGAAGAATCGCCAGATCAACAAACAAACCATAGGACTAGAAGCGAAAGATCGAGGCAAACACAATGAGACAAACGGCGGTGAGAAAGGGCACCGGACGCACCCTCACGCGCTGGTGAAAGGAAGTTGGCACAAATGAAGCGTGATGCTCGTGTGAGCGCATGTGGTTGAGGATGGTCACCGGAATTGGTGTTCCAGCCGAATAGGAGTCTTTGAGCACAGTGGTGAGGTACATGTGATCACTGGACAATGGTAGATCAAAGAAATAACCTCGGTGATGTCAAGGAGCAAGAAAAAGAGAAAAAAAATTTCGCTGAAAATTATCTGAACTCTGATGCCATGTGAAAATTATTGTGGAAAATTGTTGTGTATTGCTTTGAATACTTTTGGATACATATATACAAGAAAATATCTATTCTAATAATTACATAATCAAATCAAATAATATCCTATAATAACTACATAATATTTGACAAATATTAACATGTTAACCTTCCTTCTAATAAGACTTTGGTTCGATGTCGGTGGGCATATAAAATTAAGACCCATTCTGATGGCTCTTTGGAATGACGCAAGGCTCTTTTGGTGGTTTAAGACTTTACTTAAGAGTATGGGATCAACTATGATGAGACTTTTACTACGATTGCTCGGATCACTCCTATTAGAAGTCTTCTTGCTATTGCTGCAACTAAGTGTTGGACTCTTCATTAGATGGATGTCAAAAATGCCTTTTTGAATGGAAATTTAGAAGAAATCTATATGAAGCCTCCTTCAGGATACCCTTATCCGACAAACAAGGCTTGTCGTCTCAGGCAAGCTTTCTATCGCCTTAAACAAGTCCCTCGTGCTTAGTTTGCTAAGTTCAAAACCACTATCAGTCAGCTTGGCTTGTCTTATAGTCCTCACGATTCTGCACTGTTCATTCGTACTACTGATCGTGGTTATCTTGCTTCTATTGTATGTTGATGACATGATTATCACAAGTGATGACTCCATAGGAGTTCAAGAACTCAAGTCCTTCCTTGGGAACCATTTTGAAATAAAAGATCTTAGGAATCTCAGTTACTTTCTTGGTCTTGAGGTGCTTAATGTGAAGAATGGTATATCTCTCTCTCAGGTCAAGTATGCTTCTGGCTTGATTTCTCAAGCTCAACTCACTGATGACACGATAGAGATCACTCCTATTAAACCTAATGCTCAGTTTACTCCTACTGACGGCATATTGTTGAAAGATCCTACATTTTATCGCCAATTAGTTGGAAGTCTCATCTATCTCACAGTGACTAAATCAGATATTGCCTATGCAGTGCACATTGTTAGCCAGTTTATGTCAGCCCCTCGTACTACTCACTATGTCACAGTCCTTCACATTATTCAATATGTTAAAGGCACCATGTCTCATGGCTTGCATTTCTCCGCTAGTTCCTCACTTGTTCTGCGAGCTTATTTTGATGTAGATTAGGGAGGTGATTACTTAGATCGTAGATCTACCACTGGCTTCTGCATTTTTCTTCATGATTCTCTGATTTCACGGTGAAGTAAGAAGCAGACATTGGCTTCTCGCTCCAGTGTTGAGTTTGAGTATCACGCTCTAGCCGACACTATGTCTGAAATACTCTAGGTTCGATGGCTTCTTGCTAATATGAGGATGGCCCAAGACTCCCCACTGATCTTTATTATAACTGTCAAAGTGCCAAACAGATTGATCATAATGTTTTATTTTATGAACGGACTAAACATATTGAAATTGATTACCATTTTACTTGACAACACATTATATGAGGCACCTCAGACTCCTTCCGATCTCGACTACTAATCAACTAACTGATCTATTTACCAAGTCACACAGTCCAGGTCGATTTAACATATTAGTAGACAAACTCAAGATGTTCGTCATTGAACCTTCTTGAGTTCAAAGTGGGGTGTTAATATTTGTTAAATATTATGTAGTTATTATAGGATTTGGTTAAATATTATGTAGTTATTATAAGATGTTATTTGATTTGATTCTATAATTATTAAAATAGATATTTTCTTGTATATATGTATCTAAAAGTATTTAGAGTAATACACAATAATTTTTGACAATAATTTTCACACCCCAATCAAAGAAAACCTTAATAACCAAGTTTCTTTTAGCATGAAGGTCTGATACCTGCTTCAGCAAGGCGATCGCCTCATGAAAATCACTCATCAAACTTTTCCATGAGCACCCTCCCACGCCCATTAGATAGGCCCACAATTCTGAAATAAGGGTGTCACCCTCATCAACTCGCAGTTCACAAGATCATGAGTTTTAATAGTAACACCACATCCTACATTAAGATTAACACGAAAATGAAAAAGCCCCATTTACACTCACTACAACTACAAATTATAAAGATGATTCTCACAATTATACTAACAGCTAGCTTTTAAAGACATGTCAAGGTGATTCAATTTTTTTTTTAGACCAAAATTTGATTCAATTTTATAATATCTAATTGGCATGATTTAAAATTTATTTGAAATATCTTAATAGAACCATATAAACTAAATTAGTTATTTTAACGTTGAACTAAAATTAGATATTTTGTATTTACGGAAAAAAAAGTAAAGATTTCATTCTTTTTTGTTTTAGGCATATTACGAAAAAAGTAAAGATTTTATTAATCTCTACAAAATTTTGGTCTTTATTTAATTGGAGAAAATTATGAAAAAAAATATAAATAAATATAGACGAAATATAGTCTATATGCACTACTACTGTTTTCCCCTAGTAACCCACCAGGTATTCCCATCACGAGCCATGTCATCAATTGTTATTGAATCCACCATCAACGCTCTTCAAACCAGGCAATTGAAATAGACTGGGGATGCCTTGGCAAGCATTGAGGAGACGGTAAGTGGGGTGAAGGAGTGTCCAGATGGATTGGCTTTTGCGTTCTTGTTCATGAACACCTTATTCTTCCTCAATACTATCCGCCTTGTGGCTAGAAGCTTCGCAAATAATATTCCATACCATTAACTCAAATATCCCGTGACTCAAATCTCGTGATAGGAAGTTAAATTTTTTTTTTTTTAAAAAAAGTATTCCTCCGTTATAATATATATAATTGAACGAAATTCCTTAAGAAATCGCAGCCTCCAAAGCTTCTTCCTCCCTTTCTTCGTCGATCCTTCGCACCCTTCATTCCTCCGTCTTCTTTCGTCGATATTGCTCTGTTCCAACTCCATCGCAGATCTTGCTCCTTCTTCCTCCGTTGGCCCTGTCTTCGATGAGTTATAATCAGGTTCTCCGTTGTTGTTTTTTTTTTTTTCCTTTTTTTGAATTTGCAACCCGTGTTCTGTATTTCACTTCTCTCGTCGTCCTTGTAGCCACAGTCTGTCATCCTCGCTGGAATTACTCCGTTGGCCACCGTCGTTGTCAGCTTTCAGCCTCTCACTTCCAAGTCTGTTGTCCACGCTCGTGAGTTGTCAACTTCTCAGAAACAGCCTCAGTTAGTGATTTCTTCTCTTTCATGAGTTGTTAACTTCTCAGAAATAGCACACAGTTAGTGGTTGCTCCTCATTTCTTTCTATCTCTGTTTCTTTAATCTCTGTAGATTGTATAACAATTGGGAATGGCTATAATGGTGGTTGTCAGAATCTGCCAGTATTAAAACTAGAGATGGCGATTGCTTTTATCAAGACTCTGATTGATTTGAGGTAATTGAAAATTTTTTAACGGGACGGGAGGGAACCATTTTATAAATTCTCTTGAAATTGAGGTTTTTAAGAAAAAGTCACTCAATTCTCTACTCAGTATTTTATTAAAATCTCTCAAATTTCTTTTCCTTCAATTTTACCACACAGAAATTTTATAATCTCTCAATAACTTCTCTTTTAATCTCCTCCATTAAAATTTAATTTCCTCCTTGTTGCAAAGATTCATTATTATGAACCTCGTCTCCGTTACTCTTCTCTGGTAAATGCAAAAATACTTAGAATTTAAAAAACCTTTTCACTGTTTTCCTTGTTATGAATGAATGAATTGAATGCACCGTTTTTGCATCAAGTCTCCCACTTTTTTGCTACTGGTTTTGGTACTCCTAATTGTTAATGACTCAACATTTGAAGAATATAATTTGAATGAATTTTATGCTGATCCATTGGCTAAATGTTTATGTTGGATGAATGTGGTTTTTTATGGTGCTTGTGGATTAATTTGTTTGTTTACGTATGATGTTTACAATACTATTGTTTTATTTTGTTTTGAACGTTAGTCTTATAGTTATATATTGTTGAATATTTTCTTTATTTTTATTTATATTATTTAAAATATTATTTAATATATATCAATTTATTAATATTTCAATATGGTTTAAATTATTAAATTTTACATCAATGTCTTAAATAAGAGTTTTCTAGGAATTATGGTCAATTCATCGCAACTAGAGTAGTACAATATAATAAGGAATAGATACCACAAATCACGGCAACTCAACCTTAGAAATTAAAGATGAGATATTATGACAAATAAAGAAATGATATAAAGTTTCTATAAATGCAAACAAATCATATAATAAAGACATATAATAATAAATACTAATATAATCATAAATATTCTCCCATACCTAGTTTAAAGATAATAAATTATTTATTTAAAAAATAATATATATTAAGTTTGACTTATTTATTTATAATTGCTGTCTAAATTTTTTCTTATGAATTATCCCTATATAAATCAAATTTATCCATACTTTTCATGGCAATCTTTTCAAATTTAAATTATTATTGGTCGAGTAGTCTGAATTCTACTATTCCCTTGATCCCGCCGGCCCTTTGCAGTTAAAACAATCCATGGAGTTTTTTAACTCCGCATAGTACTTTGTTAGCCTCTAATTATTTCTTAGTTATAATTTTGAATATTTTCTTCTTCAAAAAGGCTATGGATTGTTACGTTTAAGTCAGATTTTAGTGTGAAGTTTATTTAATGGCCATGGAGACACTTATTTCTATTTATCTCAATAATTTTCCATTGATCCTCCTAATGGTAATCAATAATTCAATATTGAAATTGTTAAAATAACTACGGACCAAAAGTATTGGTTAACTTTATTAAGTTCCTCAACATCTCGAAAAATTCAATAAATGAAGTGATATACCTATTCTTTCTATTTTCAATATTTTTGGAAATGTTCAAAACTCTATGGCAATGAAAATCGCAGATTTCATAAGAAATATGACTAATAATATGCATAATTATATGTTTATTATTAGCCATATTTCTTGCAAAATTCAATCTTCATTGGAATTGCGAACATTTCCAAGAATATTGAAAATAAAAAAAACAAGGTTACCACTTGATTTATTGAATTTTTTTAGATGTTAAAGAATATATGTATAGTGATATGTAAATCAATAAAGTTGACCAAGGCTTTTCCTTGGTTATTTTAAGACTTCGATATTGAATTAATGATCATCATTGGGAGGATCAATAGGAAAATTATTGGAATGAATAGAAGTAATTGTGTCCATTAGGTAAACTTCATTTTGAAAATCTACGTAATGATTTAGGGTTTGGTTGATTTTCAGTTAGTAAAAAATTAGTTCTGATGGAATTGATTTTGTAACGTGGTTATGGTAAAAATTAGTTTTGAACTAATGTGTTTATATTTAGATGATTTATTTAAAAATTAATTTGGACAAAACTCATAATTTTTCTTTAAATTGAGTTTAAACTTTATCTCATGATTAATTTTAATTTTCTTGGACTAAAAATTAATCTGCAATTATTTAATTAGGAACAAAGTATATCTGATATAACATTTTTTTACAAGTCATGATCTATGAAAATTAAAATTTTGAAATTATATTTTGGTCAATAGATAAAAAAAATTTTATGGAAATTTTATGTTCCTATTTTTTTTTATTATTTTTATTAGTTTATTTTTATCTGACTTTAAAATAAATACAGATAAAAATGAAAAAGCACAACAAAAAAAACAAAGATCCATCTGCGAGGTTTGCCATCAGAAATTTGCCATCAGAAATGATTCGTTAACGGAAAAGTGAAATTCAGCCAAACATACCTTAAACTTTATTAAATTTGATTTTGACCTCAAATCTTGATTTATGTAGTGAAGCCAAACGGCCCTTATCACTTTTAGGAAGTAAAAAATTTTAAAATTATAACTGAAAGTTAGAGGTTAAGAAATAATTATGTCAAGTCAAACTCTATTGAGAGTGTTTTTATTTATAGAGGGTGGGATCAAGGAAAGAGCAGAAGAATTAAGTCTGGGGACCAATAATAATTTAATCTTAAAAATATTGGCTTAAAAAGTGGGAAGAAATTTGATTTGTACAGGGACAAGTCATAGAAATAAATTAGGACATCAATTATAAATAAACCAAACTTGATGTCTATTATTTTTAAAAGAAATGATTTATTATACTTAAACTAAGTAAGGAGAATCTTAATAGCATCGATGTGTGATATCTATTATTTTTTAACTTGAGATCTATTATTTTTTATTAATAATTAATTAAACACTATGAAATAAAATCTTTACGTTTTTAGTGAACATAAAATATCTAATTTTAGTTGTGTTGGATTCAGCCGAATAACACGCTACATAATCAGGTTCTGCACCGTCCATTCCTCCGTCTTCTTTCGTCAATGTTGCTCTGTGTTTCGACTCCATCGCAGCCCTCGCTCCGTCTTCCTCCGTTGGCCCCGTTGGTGAGGTCTAATCAGGTTCTGCGTTGTTACTTTTTTTTTTCCCTTCTTTTTTTGAATTTACAACATGTGTTCTGTTCTTCACTTCTCTCCGTCGTCCTCACAGCCACAGTCTGTCATCCTCGCTGGTGTTATCCCGTTGGCCACCGTCGTTGTCAACTCTCAGCCTCTCACTTCTAAGTCCGTTATCCTCGGTCGTGAGTTGTTAACTTCTCAGAAACAGCCACAATTAGTGATTGCTCCTCATTGACGAGTTGTTAACTTCTCAGAAATAGCCACAGTTAGTATATTGCTCCTCATTTTTTTCTATCTTTGTTTCTTTAATCTCTGTACATTGTATAACAATTGGGAATGGCGATAATTGTTGCGGTCAGAATCTGCCAATATTAAAAATAGAGATAGCGATTGCTTTTACGAAAGCTTATGCAGGCATAGGAAAGATTCATCATCATGAACCTACTGCTCATTCCATAACTCTTCTCTGGTAAATGCAAAAATACTTAGAATTAGATAACTTTTTTACTGTTTTCCTTTTTATGAATGAATGAATTAAATGCACCCTTTTTGCATCAAGTCTCCCACTTTTTGCTACTGGTTTTGGTCCTTCTAATTGTTAATGACTCAACATTTGAAGAATATAATTTGAATGAATTTTATACTGGTCGTTGGGTGAATGTATATGATGGATATGAATATGGTTGTTTATGGTGTTTGTGGATTAATTTGGTTGTTTATGAATGATGTTTATGTTAAATTGTGTTGGATGAATATTGTACAAGATTGTTGTTTTATTTTAGTTTGAATGTTAGTTTTATGGTTATGAATGAATTTTTTTTATATTTTTTTATTTATATTATTTAAAATATATTAATTTATTCATCAATGTTTCGATATCATTTAGAGTATTAAATCTTGAATTAATGTCTTATTTGATTCAATAGTTGGTTCAGTTTTTAATACCATGTAAGTATTTCCTAGGAATTTTTTTCAACTCATCACAACTAGGGTAGTACAATATAATAAGGAATGGATGTCACAAATCATGGCAACTCAATCCTGGGAATTAAAGATGAAATATTTAGACAGATGAAGACAAAATATGAAGCTTCTATAAATGAGAACTAATCATATAATAATAAATACTAATATTATCATAAAGGTTGAGACCAAAACTCTCTTTCAAGCTGGAGAAGAGATATTTGATCATTCCCAACTTGCTTCTTAAACCCTCTCACTACTAAATTTCATGAAACTAAAACTTGGGTGGCTTAATTTATAGTGCCACAGCAATACATTATTTTTATTCATAGTAGCTAAATATGTTCTCTTCTTTTCATGTGCACGATCTGAATCTTCGAGATAATATGGTCCTTCCCATTCCGTAGCATTGCTAATTGTCCTCCCCCAGGCCTAGTCCTATAAAAGACACTGATCGCCATCATCAATAAGATGAACTTTACAAACCTTTCTTTTAATGCATCTTATCGACACAGACAACAAGTTGCGTCTGATGCCAAGCACATAATATACATTTCTCACTTCAAGTTTTCCATAAATAACTATGGTTCCAACACCTTGAACTTTTACGAAGGTTTCATATGCTATCATAATCTCCAGATTTTCCTTACATGGTTGAATCTCTACAAACAAATTCTTGTTGTCAGTCATATGATCTCTAGCTCCAGAATCTATGATCCAGGTGCCCTTAGGAAGTGCACTAACTTGCAGTGCTGAAATAAAATTTTACCTGCTTGAGTAATATTAGCAGTGGGAAATGAGATTTTCTGTGGTAGAACCTCGTTCTCATGCTTCTCTAGGATTCACCTAAAAAACTTGCAGTTCTTCTCTACTGATTTTCTTAGAATCAGCCTCGGTTCTTCCTTCTCCAGCTGCGCCACATAACTACATAACTCCTACCTTCAATCTTTGACTTTTGTTTGAGATTAGGAGGCTTTCCATTAAGCTTCTCACAGGTTTCCTTTGTGTGACCATTTTTCTAGCAAGTATCACACTTCAAATGTTTTTTCCCTTTCTTCTTCGTGGTTGGCATACTCTTAGCAGCAAGAGCCGAAGCTTCTGTTACCAAAACTAGGAACTGAACCATTTCTCCCACATTACCGTGTTGAATGCATTTTGATAGAGGTATTATTCATAACTTCTTTCCTTTTCCAAAATCATGTTTTAGGCCCAGGAGAAATTCATAAGTTCTGTCCCTCTCCGCCACTTTCTTATGGTAACTCAGGTCCGCTTGACATGTATGAACATTATATAGATCAATTCCCTTGATCCCACCCTTTATAACTAAAACACTCCAAAGAGTTTTTTTAACTCCTCATAGTACTTTGTTGACCTCAAATTACTTCTTAGTTATAATTTTGAATATTTCTTCTAAAAGGCTATGGATCGTCATGTTGAAGGTATATATCATTACATTGAAGGTAGATTTTAGTGTGAGGTTTACCTAATTGACACATTTACTTCTATCTGTCCAAATAACTTTCATATTGATCCTCCCAGTGATGATCAATACTTCAATATTGAAGATGTTAAAATGATTAGGGATCCATAGGCCTAGGGCAACTTTATTGATTCATAAACCACTATACAGAAGTTCTTCAAAGAACTCAATAGATCAAGTGACATACTTGATTTCCTATTTTCAATATTCCTTGAAATGTTCGTAATTCCCTGGAAATGAATATCTAACGTTACGCAAGAAACATTGACTAACAATACACATAAGGATAAAAAGATTTTGTATATAAAGGTGATTATTGATGTTTTTAATTGGTACGTACCACATCAATGATGATTATAACCGCAATGATACTTATGTTACATAGGCATCTCTGAAATATCAAAATCATATGTTAATGCATTCAAGTAAATCATTCATTGAAGGATTGGGGAAGTGAAAGTTGAACAAGATGAAAGATTAAGTAATTGCATAATTTGTTTAGAAGATTTTAAAGTTGATACAAAAGTTGATCGTTTACCTTATTCGCATTTATTTCACAAAATTTGTAGTGTTGCATGGTTTCATTAGAATAAAGATTTGCCCCTTATATCATTTTAAAATGCCTATAAGTGATAATTAAACAAAAGAATTTTGATAATTAATCAATAATTTTTCAAAATTAATAAATGAATCGAAAAGAATTTTGACTAGTTATCACTTGTAGACATTTTAAAATGACATATGAGGCAAACCTTATTCCTATGAAGCCATTTAACAATACAAATTTTATGAAATAAATGTGAACAAGACATGTAAACTTTTATACCAACTTTAAAATTTTCTAAACAAATTGTGCAATGTCACTTCCTCTAATTCTTCAATGAATGATTTACTTGCAGGCACCAACACATGTCTTTTATATTCCATAGATGCCTTCATAAGTTTCATTGTTGTCATCATCATTGTTGTGGTGCCAATTAAAAACAACATCAATAACCACTTTAATATACAAAATCTTCCTATCCTTATGTGTATTGTTAGATATGTTTCTTGTGAAATCCAAGATCTCCATTGCCATGGAGTTGTGAACTTCTCTAGGAATATTGAAAATAAAAAGAATCACGTTTATCACTTGATCTATTGAGATCTTTGAGATGTTGAAGAACATATGTATAGTGGTATATGAATTGATAAAGTTGGCCAAGGCTTGTGGGTCCCAAGTTATTTTAACAACTTCGATATTGAAGTATTGATAACTACTAGGAGAATCAATAGGAAAATTATTGGGATGAATAGGAGTAATTTTGTCCATTAGGTACTCTGAAATCTACATTCAATGTAATGATCCATACGTTCAATGTAATAATCCATAACTTTTTGGAAGGAAACAAAATTCAAAATTGTAACCAAGAGAAATAATTAGAGGTCAAGAAAAAATTATGAGGAGTTAACCGCTATGGAGAGTGTTTTATTATAAAGGTGGGATCAAGGAAAGAGTAGAAGAATTAGGACTTGAAAACCAATAATAATTTAAACATTAAAAGATTGACATGAAAGGTGGGGAGAAATTTGATTTATATGAAGACAATTCATAAAATAATTAGGACATCCATTATAAATAAATCAAACTGGATATCTATTATTTTTCAAATAAATGATTTGTTATCAATAAACTAAGTACATGAGAATCTTGATATATATATATTTGATTTCTTATCTCACACTTTCTCGAATGATTAGTAAGTGTATATAAATTGAAAACATTTGAATAAATATGCATCTTTTATTAATAATTAATTAAACACTACGAATAAAATCTTTATATTTTTTGTAAATATGAAATATCTAATTTTAGTTGTGCTGGGCTCCGGGGAACGACACACAACATAAAATTTAAAATTTTTGTCTAATCTTCAGGTATAGAGAATGGATTGCGGCATTTTGAGTTTGGATTGTCGATGAGGCCTAGCTATTTTGTCTTGTTTTAATTTTTCTTAGATATTTTTTGGGCAGGTTTTCATTTTTTCTTTTAATCCATGAGGCATCCATGTCAACACTGCTTATCACTTATGCACATCGTTAGCTGATCTGCAAGCCGTAGGGACTGAATTTGAAACTTTGAAAAATTTAGAAGATTAACGGATCAAACGGCTGATGGTTTAGGGAGTGCATTGCAAACTGTGAAATTATAGGGATTAAATTGAAAATTGAGATAAATTATAGGGACCAAATATTTAATTTTCTCTTAGATTCTTTTACGCAATATTTTTGTCATTGTAGTTTTATACTCAATATTGGTGATCTCCAAGTTGACCTGATACGCAGAGAGTGTTCATCTATAATTCTTTTTTCTAGGCATCCAAGAAAGTGTACAATTTTTTTTGTGATGTTCTGTAAATTTGAATAAGTTCACTTTCCATTTTTTTTCACATATTGTTGATTTATTAATTAAGTTTTTGATATCATAGAAATTTAAACAAGAAAATTACTGAGATATGGCAAAAATTTAATATATATGATGTTTTTAAATTTCAAGTAAAAGGTTTGAGTTAGCAGAGTTAATTGGCACATTTAATATTCATTAGTATAACGGAATACTTTGAATATTGAACAGTTCAATTATCTTCTTACGTCAATTTGGTGCCCTTAAATATGCTTTAAGCAGTCAAGAACAATATTATCTTTTTGGAATCAAACCACAGGTACCATAAAGGATATAAAATAATATTATTCTTTTAATATATGGTATTTGCGGATTTTGGTGACAAAAAATTGGTACAGTACTGAGATTAATGGATGATAAATCTAATGGATGGTATTGTGAGATACATGCAATAATAACTTGTTGACATCTCCATGATATCTGCTATTAGAAAAATTGCCTTGAAAATACCGAAATGTTAAAAATTTGATTTAAAAAATTAATAATTGTGATTGTATATTATATATATATATATAGGTTTGTATCTTACACTAGTGGTTTGATTATACCATTCTGAATAATATTTTCTGATTATATTGGCATCTCACACTGATTCATAACAGAGAGTATAGAATGAAGCCATTACCGTTCTGGTTGTCTTGGAGTCACAGTAAGTCATCAGCTGTTCTATTCTTCTATTAAATAGAATAATATTTTTTCTTATTTACTTCTTTTTTCTTTGTTTTGTTATTACATATCCTTTTCTATTTGACATATAAATTCTTGCTTTTGTGATTGTTGATAACTGAATAACAGTTTCCAATTCTTTTGTAGTATTTTAAACGTGATGATTATGAACATAATAAGAATATTCGGATGAAGATGAGGATCAGATCAGATGGTTATTGCCTTCTTTGGTATTTTTATAATTTCATTTCCTTTCTTTGGCTGTAGCTAGGCATCAAGGAATCAAGAACTAAGATGATGCATTTCTACAAAATGAAGCTATTTTGGACTAGAAAATGGAGCAATTATTAGAGCAGCATTTAACTTATGCTATTTTTGGTACATTAAAAACGAATTTGATGAAAAGGGCAAAAGTGAGGAAAAATATAAAAATTGTGTTTGGTATATAACAAAGTAACTTTGATAGAAATAGAATTTCCTATATTTATAGAAAAGAGTTTTCCATTCATATTTTATTTTCTCTTTTTATTCTCATTTTTTATCAAACAGATCATTAGTTCTACAGCTAAAAGAATGCATTTTTCCTGCAATAATATATACCTATGTCATTTGCATCGGTATCTACGACAGAAAGATATCAAAACAGGTCAAGCAATAGTGTTCTATTGTATCTGAATTTCTCTCTGGCATGGCTTGGTGCCTAGTTCCGAATTCTTTGCAATGATTGTGTTAGAAGCTTATCCTTGTACATATGAAGAACTAATCCATGACAAATTGCTTCCCTTATTAATTTCTTGCCCTATATACTGCCACGTGATATCAAAATGCAATTTTGAATCTAACAAAAATGGTCATTTTTAGTTCTTTTACTTAAAAATTGTATTTAAAAAAATGAAGAAAACCATAGGAGGCCCCTAGTGTTCTCCAAAGAACTGGTATTTATTTTAAAGGAGATTTAATTCTTGCATAACAGAGGACTACTGAGATGAGTAAAATTTTCATTACTGAGATTCATGTGGTATTTGATCATGTACATCACTCTCAACCATGTCCTATGACAACTAATAATCCCTAAATAGTAGAGTGAAGAATTGCACTTAACTTATCAACTTCTTGACTTGCCATCATGTTCTTCTCCAAGAACATCTAAGTGTGAAAATCTGGCCTTATATCAGGCTCTTTATGAAAATCCTCTGCAGGAGATCAGCTTGCAGTTGCTCAGGAAACAGGAAGGTGTCTAGGAATGGGTACTATCATGTTTCCTTCTTCATCTCTTCTTGGAGAACACAAAAGTGAAAGTCTCTCCTAGATGATGAGCTCATTGAGAATGCTGATGGATTTGCTGGTGTTTTTCCTGGTAAGTAAAACAGCACTTAGCACATTAAGGCTTTTATATTTCAAGTTTTTGTTAAGATATTACTGATCATGTATGTTTCTTTTTTTTTTTTATAATCCTGATCATGTATGTTTCTCTCAGAGCATAAATATAAGTTTTTGTTAAGATGCTCAATCATTTTAATTCGTTGGAATAATGTACTCCAGATTCTTGATTCTCTTCTATAGGAATTTGAGTAAATACACTTATAATAATAAATTATTAAACTTTTTAAATTCTTGAACTTTTTGAGTTGATGTAGTCAACCAAAATTTCATAGGAATTTTTTTTAAAAAAATACATGTTCACTACTAAATAATTTTTCTTTGAATTTAATCGGTGGAACACCTAATATTTTTCAACAATAGATCTTAAAAACTTGTGTGATTGTGCAGAATAATCAACTAGAAACTTAGTCATAAAAATTAAGGTTCATATCACATTAAACTAAATATTCTTTTTGAATATGTACTAACTTTAATTTAAAAAAAATGTATAAAAACATTTTTAAATTAAAGTTAGAATATGTAATTATATTGAAAATTAATTTTAAATATGTAAACTTTTTTTACTGCTCATTAGTTTAAATTTTATCAGTACCATAGTATATAAGTAATTATTAGGTTGATGCAATGGTATCTATCTAATCATTACATTCACACTAAAGCAAAATTAATGTAAAAAATTAACGCTGGGATAAAAATTTTTGGGAAAGTTAAAATTTTAGTCCCTATAGTTCACAGTAATTTTCAAACCGGTCCCTATAATTCAATTTGGTGTAAAGCAGTCCCCAATAATACCTGCTTTTACTCAGTTCATCCCTGGAGTTTGAAAGGTTTATAAATTCATCCCTACACCCTTCCAAATCCGCTGACGGCGTTACTAAAGTGATGAGCTGTAAGAGAAATGCCGATTAAGTGCCATGTGCGAGATGAGTTGGCTTCCACATCACAGCATAATATGATTTGACTCTAGAAAAGGTTCAGCCACACAAACAAACAGGAAAAGGAGGAACATCGTGACCAAGGGCAAGGTGGCTAGGGATGTTCTACCATTTGCGACGGCGGCGTGCGTAACGTAACTCAGTGGTAAGGTGGGTGAACGCCGATAAATGGCTCCGTGGTGAAGATAGCAGCAAGATTGCGAGATTTTAACGAGCCGTTGAACGGATTGTAAGATTTGTGGAAGATTTGGAGATTCAAAACTGATGGAGTCAAGCCCTGGATTGGATATTTTGAATATCTTGATTCCATTGTTGCTAAGTGATTCACGTTGCTTCTCATGAATGCCAGAGACAATCGCACTCCAATTCACATTGCTTCTCTCCATGGTTGGGTCAATGTTGCTAACTATGTCACTCAAGCATTCCAGCATAAGTTTCAAGCTTTATTTTACTCTTCTATTAATATCTTTACATATTTTCTTTTATTTTTAGGTAGCTCCTAAGCTTTTTCTTTTAAATTTCCTATCAGCACTTTCATCATAATTTTTAATGTTTCAATAATATATGTGATTTCCTTTCATCATCAAGTTTCATTTCCTTCAAGTTTTTAACTCAAAAAATTATGGTAAATTGTATTAGTACACCTTTATTTGGAAAAATTGTGATGAAGAAACTAAAATCCCACAGGTTTAAAATTGAAGATTAAATTCTCTGTCATGCCTGCAATAACATAATTTACCACATGATATTATAGGCCTACATCAATTGTGTTTAATTTCATTTTATATTTAGTTTTTTTTTTGGAGATGAATTAGAAATATCATTCACAACAACAAGAACTAATTTTATTGAGATAAGGAGAGCAAATGGTATACCACTTCAACTAAATTTATTTGATACAGAAATATTGAAAATTAAATTTCTAATTATCTACTTACGAGGTTAGAGTCTCTACCACTTATACCATCTATTATTTAGACTAACTTAGATTGGTATTGTATTTATTTTTTAAATAGTTAAAATTAAAAAAAAAAAGATATTAGTATAACCAATGAAAATCTCGTGCATAAATACCTAAAAAATGAATAGATCTCTATTGAGTATGACAATCATGTGAAAAAAAACTTATCAAGGAGCGGATAATATTATTGACATTTCTTCATCAGTAGGTTTTTGAAAATTATATCAAGTCTCACTAATTTGAGTTTGCATTAGGTTATGTTAGAGAAGTCAAAACTGAAATTACCCGTAATGAATTCTTCACTTATGTCTTACATAGAAAGTGAGGAATAATAATAAAAAAAAAATAATAATAATAATCGAATCGCGCTGGCCGACTGAGTAGTTTCACTCTCACATGCTTTTTAAGTGCTCAGATCATTCATCAGCTGATTCAGCTCCTGCACCCGTGCCGGTCACTCCTACCCCCGCCGTCGCCGCGCCCACTGCAACCCCAACATTTTCGCATTCCGATTTCAGCTACCCTACTGAACGGTGAAAACTTCTTCGAGACTGGAACTTTCGCTACGCTGGCGATCGAAGCTAAACTCGTACCACCATCCTCGCCCTGTTTCTACCATACCTGGGTGTTGCAGCTGCCAACACTTGCGATTAATTTCATTATTGTGAATTTGCGTGGAGCATAGAAATAGAGAATTTTAATCAATCCAATTAAGATCTTCGTATTTTTGTTTGCTTTGATCAATAATGGAGGCGTCAGATCATCCGTGCGATTCCAAGGAAGAAAATCAGAGAGCTGTAGAGGAGCCTTCTACGTCTTCATCCTTTCAAGCCAACAATAATTCTGAAGCAGACTCCGACACCATAGGGAAGAGTTCTGACGTTTTGGCCAAAGGATTGTCCACCATGCTCTCGACCATTATTAGGGATTTCGATTGCAGAGCTCAAGAAACCTATAAAAGTCAAGACCAACTCTATCTTGCACTAGATCGTCTTACACGAGGTTACTCGATTAATCGATATACCTTCCTCTGCTTTATTGGCTTAAAATTATGTCTTATCAGCATGTTTCCTCGTTGTGTGTTATTCAATGAGCATTGTCTACACTATGCTAAATGGAGAGTAGAATGCGAGTTATTTATTATCAGGAAAATTGAAGTTCCTATTTTGACTCAATTTATGTGGCGCATGTTGCGAGTGGAAGTCCTTTTGTAACTTTTATGTTTCCTTGTCCAGTGTTATTCATCTTTTATTGTCCATTAAGAATGAATTGTGGGTTCTGAAATTCGACGAAGTTTGGTAATTTAATGATGGAGTTGGGACACTGGCATTTTCTTTTTGGTCCATGGGACGTTGGCTTGGTTAGAAGAAATTCAGAAACAGAGTCTTAAGAATTTCTACTTTGGTGGTTTGGGTCTAATTGTGTGCAACCTATGTTTCTAACTCTTAGAGGACTATGCTTTTTTAATAAATTGGGGCTATTTGGGACTTTTAGTAATCTGTGATCATTTAGTGGTCTAGTTGATTTTTGTTTTTTTGGGATAAGGTGATCTGGTTGAATTTACCTACCTATGGATTGATTTGTGCTTTCATTTCTCTTACTTGAAATAATAACTGATGTCATAATATTATTAACTTTCTTTTTCTCTTTTTCTTTTTCTAGATTGCCCCTCCTTTGTGTGTCTCTGTCTCCCCAAATCACTCTCCCTTCCTGTTACTGTTCTGTCTGTTCTACATCACTGTGCCTGAAGGTTTTGGTTTGTATATGGTTAAGGTTTTCCTCATTATTTAAGTGGTATCTTTGAGAAGTTTTGCTTTTGCTCTTCTAAAAAGGGATTAAAGCTGAGCTTGTTAGCAGGAAAGTTAAGTCCAGAAGAAAGGTGTTATACTATTGGATAACTAGCAGTTATAGCATTTGCTTTCTTGTTTCTTGGGCATTTTATTATCTCTAATGTAGGGTTAATTGTTGAAAGAAGTAAATCCTTGGCCGCTATTGACTTGCTTTTCCCTCTTTTTTTCATTTAAGAAAATTTAACTGTAACATTCAGAAAGAACAATATGGGAATAATTCTAAGGATGAATCAATCTACATGGCAAAAGATTTGCTTTTATGGTGCTTGCTGTGCTTACAGACAAATCGTTGAAGATTTTAAAATTTTTGTCAGTGAGGACTCTGTTGGTGGTTTCTTATAACACTCTCTTTCTTATAAAGAAACAAATAAACGAAAGACTTCATTTCTTTTCTTCTTAGTGGAATTAGGAACTTCTGCTGGCAAATCTTTTGATGTTGCTGGGGATGCTTTTACAAGCCTCTGTTCTTGGAGGGTGTTTCAATAAGGGTGAATATTGATTTGACATGACATCTTGGGTTGAACCCATTTATTTGACATTAAAAATAATTACATTTTAGTCTTTCTCAGTGGAATCAGAAAGTATTGATGGTAAATTGAATTGTTTAGTAGGGCAAATTCTGTAAGAGACGTACTTCTTTCAGGCTAGCAAACCTGATGTGAACAGGTGAAACATAACATCTGCAGATCCGCTTACTTCAGGACACTGAACTCCTGTTGAGACACTAAGCTATACAGTTGTCTGGATGATATAGAAAGCTTTTTCCCTTGTCAATCTGCTCTCCATGGAGTCTTCTTGGCATGTTGATAGGTAACAAACACTAGGAAGTAGAGAAAATAGGAAACAACGGTACCTCTATTATTGGCAGCGTTAAGTCTCCAACCACTGTACCTTCTGCTATCCAGAAGAGTAAGTGAGCAACGACTAACCCCGGCATAAAAGAGAGAAAAGACCAAAGGAATAAGATAAGCTACAGCGATGTCTCCCTAAACCACCTCCAAAACTTCTTATCATCTCTCTGCCCTTCAATCCTTTCATTTTCTGATAGCAAACTCTCTAACTAACTACCCTCACTAGTGCACACCCCACATGCCATCTCTGTTCCATGTTTAGTTTCATCAGTTACATATTCTTACATCTCTACTCCTTTTTTTCCTATTTCACACTTATTTTCATGTACTGTTGTAACCATTCTCCCATCACATGTCAAACTTGCTGCTCAAATATCCTGTTCTTGGTTCTAGTTGTCAACCTGTAATTTAATGTATCCTTAGATTGTTTTTATTGACACTTCTTTTGCTCTATCATGTGGTAATATATAAACATTCTAAACTTTACAGTTTACTGACCTGTATGTTTCCTTTTGGCAGAACTTGATCAATTACTAGAAGATGCACCTTTGCCATTCATAATGCAGCATGCGGCCAAGATTTCCAGTGTTAGGAAAAGAGTGTCATCACTGAATTCTCTTCTAAAATCTATTCAAGGGAGGATTGATAATATAGACCGCATGCTATTTGTCAGCACCACACAAGGTATATTTATATGCATCTTCAGAGGCTTAATTTTTTTTATTTTAACTTGGGTTATTTATGATAATGAATAAGTGGCAGTACTAATCATACTCTTTGCGTGCAATTATCCTAATTTCCAAATATCTGCTCTCTTTGTAGTCACTACAGTTTCATTGCTCTGTGCAAAGTGCAAAAAGATGTACGATGTTCAAGTGCCTGACCAATTTTGTTATTGATGCTCCTCCTAGACACTTTCAGATTACATTACTGGTTACTGATTCATATTTCAGCCTGGCTGAACTTTGAAATATGGCCCGTGGAAAACTTGTATTTTCTGCAGTATTTGGAATTGCCAGTTCCTCAGGATTCCTCTAACCTTCGACCTACATTCCATTAAGTTGGATAGAGTTCCCTGACCACATTTTTCATTCCCATATACTTTTGAATTATTTTAGTTAAAAGAAAATTCTTGGAGCCAGGGAGCCACATGCAATGAGTAGCCCACTAGGATTGATCACTCTGTCCGCACAGTGCAGATCTAGTTATCTCGTCAGATAGCCCAGAAGCTTCTTTTGGCTGTTCTGGCTTAATATGGAAAGCCTGTGGCTAGGACCGCTGTAGATTTTGACAGTCAATTGGTATAATATGATTATAACTAGGCCGTGAAGAACTGAATTATTTTTCCTGAAAAAAAGGCACCTTTCAAGTGATTGGAATTCGACTAATAGACAAATAGATATGTCCAAGAACGCGACAAATATGATTTGGATTACTTAACTCAACGAAAGTGAAGGCTAGGCTAGAAAATGGTATGTACAGCACTATAGACTTCGGAGCTTGATTTTAGAGTACCAGACCTCTTTAGATTACAGGAATGTCAAACATGCACAAGAATACAGTATATATTTGTAACTAGACACGTTTTCTTATGCATTGTACGGAGTCTAAAAAGTAAGCTGTATTGTTTATGTCTTTATAGTACTGCTTATTATATTTTATATTGAGAAGCAAATAAATTGGTGATATTGTTTGGACTTATTGTTATACATTGTTATATAACCTTCTCTTTTCCATAATGTTATATGACTAATTTTGGAGCAATATTGAGTGGCATGTGCCAATTCTTGTAACATAAAACTCTAGGGTCATCAGAATCTTTCTCTAGCATAGGTTTGATGGATAATTTGTATATTTGTTACGTTTTTAACCCATAAATCTTAATACTAATATATTTTTATATGTAAACCTACAGAGAAGCCAGCCAATGAAGGTCCTGGATGAATTGACATCACTGTCAGCGAAGTTCACTTGTAATCAAATTTATTGTCCCCACCCCTTCTGTGCTGTGCACCCTTAACACCCTAGAATGATTAGTTGTGTTTCCGCTGGGCAAAGAATAACTGAGGGAAAGAAAATTACATTCTTCTTGTATAAATGTTTGGTGTCACTGAAATACTTTAATTTGCACCCATCTACACTTAACACTTAGTATTTAAGTTGCTTTTTTATGCCCTAATCAATTATTTAAAAAGCAGATTGTGGACTGTAAAGGGAAATGTGGTAAACTATCTATGACAATCGAATGCATAAGGCAAGTAAGACCAATGGTTTTCTAATTTGTTTTCTTGGGACAAAAAAGTTCAGCTGAGGCTCTTACCCTATCTTTTTTTGGTGGATACAGACTTCTACCCTATCTTATTACCGTCATGTTAATAGTGCGTTACAGTTGGCGTAGAAACAGAATAAAATATCAAGAAAAGCTGAAAATACAGCAAGTTAGCACAACTTCGATTTGTGTCTTAATGGGTTTTTCTGTTCACATATCGAAGTTAGCAGCTAGCCGGTGCCTCTTCTAAAGTAGCAAGCTTTGTTGGTTGGGAGCAAGTTGGTACATTTCATTTTCATTTTATCTGAAACAAATGTACAACTACAAGCTGCAAAACCTGAAAAACTAGTACCCGTTTAAACTATGGGGTCCTACCAGCCAGATAGCGATATGTAAAAATCCTGAGGGCGATGCACAAAATTGAAACCTATTGCTATGATCTAAAAAAGCGTCATCATCCAATTCTTCTTGAAGGATAAGCCTCTAGAGTGATTTCCGTAAGGGATTTTTTTTTTATTTACCTTAATTTGAAGGCCTGAAGTATTGTACGAAAAAAAGAAAAGTAGTTGTTACTCTTATCTGAGCACCTTTTTTATTTCGTCGGAATTAATCACAGTAATTATATGGGTAATTAGGCCACGGAATTAAGTTATTTTTTAATATTTAAAAGTTTAAGTTAAAAAATTTTGATAATAAATTTTTTTTTGGCCAGTTTTAATAATAAATTCCTTCAATTCATATTGTCGAAGTGTAGTGTTTGATGAGCGGTCATAAATCCAATATCCACTACATCCTATTTGAGCGAAGCCAGATTAGAGAGTCCCAAGATATCGAAATGGGTCCACAAGTCACAAGACATAAAACAGCAACGGCTCTGGTTATTCTTTAGGAGATTTTTAGATAGATAAATATATCAATACATAAAAACTATCATAGATGTGTTTGATTTGCATTTTTACAAATTAAATCATGGTTTCTAATCATTATTTTTTTCCGTTTCATCCAAATAGTTTTTCAGTAAATTTTTCTACTTTTATCCAAACTTTATTTTTATAAATTGTGATTATTCTAAAAATACTTTTATAAAAAAATAAACCAAATTACCGCTATAAAGTTATACTATTCATCAATGACAATGCGATACATCTCAAGCCCTAACCCGTAAAGGCTTACCTTTAGTTTTATTTGTACTATCAATCATTAATAAATATAAAAATATTAATTTTTTAAAGTCACATTGCTGAAAAATTCTCTTAAACTTAGAAAATATAATAATCTCGTAAATTATTAAATCTATACAGATAATCTCCTATCATTAATTAGACTCTCTGCACACACACACACACGCATATATAAAGTTGATATATTTACATATCAGTTGTAAGAAATTTTCATCTGCCTCATGAAAGTAGCCAAGTACTTGAGGACTGAGTTGTTCTACTGGGTTATTGCTTCAAGATCCTGCCTTTTGTTTTTGTGGGGATCAAAGCATTTGTGCTGCAGAAACGATACCGAACTTTACGCTTCGCATTTTTCTGCTCCTACACCTCAACGGTAATGCAAAAAACAAGGGTTAAGTTACTGCACAACAAGGAAGAAAGAGAAGAGAAAAACCCAAAAAAAAAAAATCGCAGGCCGGCAGGCCTTCTCCTCCAGCTCATACAGATACTGTGATGTGACTTGGAGTAGTTCACATGCTGCCCCACTGTAGTAGTAGCCGTACTACATTACCCTTCCTTATGTTGCATTATTATATTTATTACTCTGTTGCTAAAATACCCATTAATTAATACACAATACTCTTGCAATATATAAAAGCATTGTGAGTAAGAAGAGGAAGAGGGCTATTGGCAAAAAAAAAAGAAAAAAAAAAAGAAGAGGAAGAGGGCTCAGGAATATTTTCCCCAATTAAGCCACCCCTTCCCTTCCCCCTCCTCTCTGTGTCTCTGCTCTCTGGTTTCTTGCTAGGCTTGACCCACTCCTGCCGTGACCCACAGCACAGAGAGAAAGAGAGAGCAGAGCAGTGACGCAGATGATAGGGTTAAAGGGAATCTATGCAGAGGCACGACTGTTCATGAGCACGTTGTTTTCTTTTCTTTCTTTCTAACTTTCTTGACCCCAAAATCTCCCCCTCCTTCACTGCCCACTCTTTTTCAGACTCTTTCTGAATTTCCGTTCAGTATTCAAACTATTCAAACCAATATTGTTTCTAATTTTAGATACGCAGAAAATCACGGACCCTTATCATGCTTTTCGATCCTCCCCTTCCTTCTCATTCTCAGAATAAATCTGGGTCCTTTCGGCACATTAAACTTTTCTTATTATCACTGTATTATATAGATATAAGCATATAAACATAATTAAAGTAAAAATTAGATTAGGTTTAATTAAAATATATTCGCAGAAATGTTTCATATATTTGTTTGCCTTTAAAATTTTTGTGCTATTTATTTTTTCAATGAAATTTGAAAAGTATATATTATATATCAAGTACTGTAAAATTTAAAAATTAAATTAAAAAAATATTATAACAATATACTTCCTTCATTTCAATTTATAAAATTCTTCATAAAAATTTTTTTAATTCTATATTATAAGACTCTTTATAGGATTTAGCGAAATATTTTTAAATTAAAAAAAATCCTTCATAAATCCACCCTATAAATAATCCCTCTAGTTGTGTAGAAGAAAAGTTAATAAAATTAAAGAAGGATATTTTCACAATGATAATAATTTTTTTATAAAATTAAGACTTTTAATTAATTTTAATCATTTTTTTTAAATTTATATGACTTTTAACAAACTTATAATCATGCATCAAATTACTTCATATTTTAGAAAATTTTTAGTTATTCAAAATAGAAATCATTATACAATTTTTAAAGAAAATTAGTTCTTTTTCCAATTTGACCTAAAATATTAATAACGGAAAGAGAAATTAGTGAAAATATATAATTATGATGTGTTATAATTTAATAAGGATAATTTTAAAAATTTTGAGTAATTTTTAAAAATTTTAACTATATTTAACTTATTTTGTTGGTGCATACAAAATAGGTAAAAATATTTATAATGAAAATAGGTGAAGAAAATTTTAGAAAAGCAAATGTAATTGCCTCATTTAAAGTGTTAATGAATGTGTTGGCTTTAACCTACGGTTTGGTATACTTTTGCCGTTACAGATAGACATGATTGCTCAGATACTGAGAGTAAATGAGTTGAATGACTAACTCAAAACAAACCCAAAGCCATTGCAAGTCACATCACTATCTATATTCATGCTTTTACGCTATCCTGGTGGTTGCAGTTAAGCTTAGGATTCAACGGGTAAAATTAAAACCCTCGCCATTTTACACGGAAATTCTAATTTGTACAGTAAAGGAAATTTTGCAATCCATTTGGGCGACACAAATAGAACAAATATGAAAAGCAAGTGGGGATTACTACTTTAGAGAGAGAGAGGAGACGGCGAGGTTGCAAAGACGGAAACCAGTTCCATCTTAAGGACTGGTCAATTCAGCACACATCAAAGTCCAACCATCAGATTGATAGCAACGATAACCTGGCTACAGCGATAGGTTTAGGATTAGGATTATTGAGTTTGAGGGTTCATAGATTCTTTTTATTATTAATTATTTTAATACTATTTAAATATAAAAAAGATGAACACAATTTTTAAATATTTTTAAGTTATTGTAAAACACGATTTTTCATTTATTTTATGCAATCTTATTATACTTAGTAGTATTATTTAATAATATTTTTAATTATTAAAAAATAGAGTACTATTTGTTTTCGAATTTCATCTATTAATTTATTTTTCAAATGATTTCTTTTATAGAGGGAGTCGAATTACAACTTCCAAGGCATGCGCAAATAGATGAGATGGGACTTGACTCCGGAGGACATTACCCGCTTCTTTCTGCTTTTAACCTCTAGATAACGACAACTTATGCTTGCTCAAAACGAACCCATCACATGTTTGCCATCAAACTATTACAAAATTATTTTAATTTTTTCTTACATTTCCAAAATCATCACTAATATAGTTATTCTTGTTTAGCTTGTTGCCCATTGGATCTCTATTTTATATTAATCGCTGCAATTCTTAATACAAGATATTTTTAATTAAATTATATAAATTAATAATAAATTTTAAAATAAGTTTATTGTTTCAATTTTTTTTAAAATCATATTTTTTTAAATTATTTTTATTTAATTTCTTTTCTTTTCTCTAGTTAAAATATATTAAATATTTTTTTTAAAAAACACATAATAAAAATAATCTGATATATCCAATATTTAAGAATGGTGGGAGTATTTAGTTTCTTGAATTTAAGCATTTTATCTCTCATCATTATTCCTCAGTTAACCCCCGCTCCCTCACGTGATTGGCTTTAATGATATAGCTAGCCAGCCTTCTCAAGATCCATGGGAACACCATAGTCAAGTGGTTTCTGCATCTTTCCATAAGAACCAGACTTTCTTAATGATAACCATGCCCTGTTTTTGGGCTGCCATATCTTTCACTGAGATTGGATGAAAAAGAAAATGTTTGCGAGCTATATTTAACATGTTATCATAAAATTTGACTGTTAATAAGTCATGATTAATATTAATAACTAAAATAGTTTACAAATTATATTTAAGAATTAAAAATACATTATTATTCAAAGTTTTAAAATTATCACTCATTTTTAAAATTGGACGTAATCTTTTCAATATTAGAAACTTACTAGAAGTTATAATAACTAGAAGTAAACCCCCCATATATAATCTGTACCATAACTAATAAATAATATATATTTTCGTATATTTTATATCAACATGATGATTATTATATATATAGATTGAAATCCATTGATATATTAATAATTACTAACATTTTTTAAATTCAATACTTCGTCTTTTAAGGGCATATTATGGTGTAATATCACCATCTTGTACGTATGACTCCAGGTCTCCAGCGTGACCGAAGTACTACGGAACCATGACCATTTCCATCTCCCAGTTAAAAAAATTAATAATAATAAAGAGGCCAAGATGCACTGAACCTTAAGCATCCACTTCAATCATGCAATTATCAAATTTTAATTTTGCTAGCTTAAAAGACGAAATGGACCTACCACAACTAATTAGTAATGGGACCCATAGCAGGATTATCTTGTCTGAAATCTTTTCACTTCAATTTCAAAAGCAAATTTATCCAACAAATTCTCTAGACAGAGATAACCAAATTTGTAAATGTGCTTCCCCCATCCATCAAAATATTGGATGCATAGAAAGGGAGAACTAGCGGTCATATCATGTAAATAATTCATCGGAGGATGGTAATCCCATATGGGACTTAATACTAAAGGGCATGTCCTCATTCAAAGTACAAATTTTGATCAAGAAACTTGTCCCACCCAATTGAATCCTCTGTAGAGTCACTGTAGGGTCAGATAAGGACCACCATAACCCAGCCACTCAGGTAGAGTAACGCTTACCCTTTACATCATCAGATGTATATGATTCAAATCGTATAAATATTGATTTGTCATTTAGCAAAAATAAACGAAATATTTTTTCAGTTCAAATCCAGAAAATAGAGATAATAAAAAAATAGACAGCAAGTTTGGATCAGACTGACGTGCAAAAACAACTCAGCCGATTGCGCCTCTGATATGCCTGAATTTTTAGCATCATTTCCCAGACTTGACACAGCATAAACAACAAATAAATCATAAAGAAATGGAGTAGCAGACAGGAGTAGATAAGCTCAACATGATGTAGATCTTTAAAAAAAGAAAAATAATTTTAGAAATGGAAGAAAAAGCCAAAGTGAAGCAGAAATCAGAGAGATTCCATAACTTTCTGGTCAGATAGATAACAAAAAGCAGCTGGCTAGATCAGCGCTTGAAGCCCAACTAAGTTAGAAACAAGAACTGGATCGTCGTCGTCGTCGCTCTCATCAACAGCATCCAAATCCCACCCCCGGTATATTTACATAGTATCTAAGGTCTATAAAACAAGCAAGTTAAAATCCCAATTAACAATGAACTGCACTATTTTCATTCATTCAAGATTAAGAGCATGAACAGAAATTTGCAGGCTAAACGAAGAAAAACAGCCTAAATGTTACCCTCTCTTCTTCACGCCGTTGAGGCATTTTATAACTACCAAAGCTAATTTCGATCGTAACGGTGCCTGCTGTTGCTGTATTGGTGGCCCTTGTTATTTCCACCATTAGCTGCGCCTTCTTTCTTTTGAGGGGAGGAGAAAAGTTGGCCGAACCCAAATACTGAACCGGATTTTGAAGATCCCCTCAGTGAACAAACCGGAACATTCAGAACCGGAGCTACCCTTACATTGGCCGAGTATGATCGCTCCATTCCTCTGTGTTTGAACCTGGGTCCACCATTGAAGCTACTGGGGCTACTCGAGCTTCGTTCCAAGCTCTGAAACACTATCTTCCCAGACGAGTTCATTCTGGGACTGTCCACGGACACTCCCCTGCTGCCAACCCCACCGGATTCCCCTGGAGCTCGGCGTATCGGGCTCCTCCCAACCCGATTACCTGGTGGATGATCCACCAATGGTCTTTGGTTATTATCAAACGAGCCTGCCCTTGGCTTTACGAATCTCATTTTTGGTTGAGCTGGATTCGGGTTCCGGTGGAGGGAAATCGGGTTCGGGTTAGGCTTATCTGAATCAGCCGACAGACTAGGGAAATCTTCGTGGTCCTGGCCGGAGGATGAAGATGAAAGAGAAAGACGTGAAGATATCGAAACAGACTCGCAGTCTGAGTCCTTCAACAATGGAAGACTCAAAGAAGCGTTGTCCAAGTTGGAAGTAGACGACCTTGAGCTCCGGTGAAGAAAATGTTTCAAGGATTTGTTAGTATAAGAAGACGACGACGTCGCTTTCTGCATCTCACTCTTGACAGCATTAGAATTTTGATACAACTTCTTCAGCCCCAGAAGCTCCTTCCAGCGGCTCGAACACCTCGGAGCCTTCGGAGAGAACAAGTAAGGGTCCCTACCGGAAATATCAGTTACGCGACCAGCCTTAGCCGTATCCGGTGACCTCACCTCCGGCAAAGTCGACTCGTTTGAGGAAGAAGGTTTAACCGCAGAGAGTTGAAGCGGCACGAGCTTCCCATCGGAGAAAAGCTCATCAGCCGGGAGCATGGCGACTGGATCTTCAAGCCGAAACTCGAAATCTCCGGTTGAAGGTTCTGGATCTGGCTTGTCAGGCGGATCCGAAGGCTGCTTCACGGAATGCTCTGATATAACTCCAGGAAGCTTCGACGAGTCACTACCTCCGCGCGACTCACGGCTGAATGAAACTCGAGGGCTCAAGCATCCGTACGACGTGAACTTCGCCGGCGGACAGTCAAGGAAGTTCTCCGGCGACACTCCGATGTTATTGACGCAAGCCGAAGCCATTACTGTAGATCATGAACTGCTGGAAACTCTCAAAACCCCAAAGAGTAGAAAAAGACGGCTGCACCTAAAGCAAAGCAATGGAGAGCGCAGCAGAGCGAAACAGTGTTACCGTTACTACGAGGGAGGGATCTAGTGCGGTGTGTTTACGGTGGGGAGCTTCTGCCACGCTAGGGTTTGCTGGTAGAGTGCATACAGTTCAGTGTTTGCTGCGCTGTGCACTGCCATGGCACTATGATCTACTTATATAACAGTGGTGAAACCAGCTAGCTACATGGAGACTGGCTAGGGTCAGGTGTCTCTCTCTTCACACTTTTGTCCTTTTTCTTTTTCTGAAAAGTAAAAAACATTATTTCTAAATATGGCCCAAAAATCTTAAATCTCAAATCTGAAAAACTTATCGAAGATTTGGTAATTAACTAAACAAGATTTTCTATATTTATGTATTTATATATTAAATTAAAAACATATTAAAAAATATGAAGTCTGCTTTTAGTATAAAATTTATAATAAATTATATTATTTATTATTTATAAATCATAAATATGGTTCATAAAAAAAAAAATATTACAAACACATTTAACTTTTTACTATCCCTCTTAATGATATCTATATGTATAACGATTCAATTTATAATTAAGTTGCCTATGCAAAATAGAAAATTCTCCGAAAAATGATTTTGACAAAAGAAGATGTTTGACGTCTCTTAGAACGTGTAAAGATTCGAAAACATTTTTCCATTGTTTTTTAGATTTTAAATTATGAAATAATAAAACAAAAATATATTACCAATTTCGTACTAATAAGTTACATTAATATAAAATATAAAAAATATAGGAAAGTATCCTATTTATAAATATGAATACTATTTATATAAATTTTAAAATTTTAAAATTATTTTAATAATATTTTTTAAATAATTAACTCAAGTTCGCTCACGAAGCACATTTGGGCTTGGGCATTACTTAGTGTCTATTTGGATGGAAGTCACAAGTACTCGTGATCAAATAACTGTGATCAAATAACTGATTATGTAGATAGGGTAGTAAATGAAAGTTACTTTTTAATAAGTATTTATGGTTTAAATAAGTGTTTATGAAAGAAATTAATTTTTTTAATTTATGATAATCATTTATTCTTTCATAATTACTTGTTTCACTTTTCATTCATATTATCCACTCAATAATCACTTAAATCCCCAATATTCAAACACTTTTTTTTTCAAAATTACTTATAGGGTAAAAATATTCAAACACAAATCACTTTTAATATAATTATTTATTTTTATAATTTATTATGAATAAACATTTATTTTTATAATTACTTATACATAAACTAATCCAAATACACAATTTCTCTAGTTATAGGGCTAGTTCACGCGGTAAGAGAGTGAAGGGTCCTGCTATTACCCATTTATCCATATCAAGCATTACTTTTATATTTAGTTTTCATTAAGTTTTGTACGCCCCTTGGATTACCTTTTTTATAAAATGTCTATTAAAATAATCACAGTTTATAAAAATGAAGTTTGGATAAAAATATATAAGTTTACTATAAATATATTTAAATAAAAAAATAATGATTAAAAATCATGATTTAATTTACCTAGTAAACCAACCAGACCCTAAAATATTTCTGCACCCCCACACATAACTTTATAAAAAAAATACTCTTTTTTTCTTTTGAGCTTATTTATGGTTTAGGATTTAGTTATTTATGATTTAGGATTAGCATCTAGTGACTTTGAATCACAGTGTTGAGCATGGTGTGTGCACATGTCATTGTTTCTATTATCTTATCTTTCATGTATAATAATAATAATAATAATAATAATAATAAAGGTTTGAACATACTACCACTTCCTAGTTAATCAGATTTCTGGTAATTAAATTACGCTTTTTGTTCAAATTATGTTGGTTTATTCAAAATTAGTTTAACCAGTATATTAGTAAGGGTAAAATACCCTTTTGTGCTTCGTAATTTGTTTAACCAGTATATTCAAGTGTAGCATGGTTTGAAAGATTGCATTTTATTGGTTCATGGTTTAACACTAGTGTTTCATTTGGTTAGTGTTAAGAGTAAGCATAAATTCAATGACCTGATCAGCCTAATCCAATCCAGCACTCATTTAAGTTCAAAGTTTTTCTTTTCTTAGAGCATCTGGTATCAAGTTTGACTGGACCGCAAAGGTTGGATTGATTTGTATTTTATGAAACCTAACCAATGGAACATTGGATTAACCTCAAACATTCTTGGGTCATCTTTGAGACGGGCCTTGAGTTAGGTAAATCCTTCGTTTAGTATAATCCTTGGACACCCTAATTAAAACTTACCTACTCCCTCTAATCTTTAATATAAAATCTTAAATATAGTTAAAATTAATTAATTATTTCAATTTTACTAAAAATTACAATATTTTTCTAAAATTATCATTATTTAATTTCTGTCTCTATTTGAGATATATTAAATGGGGATATTTTTTGGATATATATAATAAATACTACCTCATATATTATAAAGAGTCCTAGATTTATAATCAGAACAAAATGTTGAATAAAGTATTTTATTACTTACATACTTCAAACTAAGGCCACCATTTGCACTGAACTTAATATAAGTCACATTATTCATGGTATGCAAACTTCCTACAACTTACATATTTATGATGATTTTTCTTCAAATAGATTCTTGATAGTTGAGAACTTAGTATAAAAGTAAGAAATAATGTTTATTAACACAAAATAAATTATCAAGGATATCATATATAAAGTCCTGGATAATTGGTTTTATATCTCTGTTCTTTATTCTCTTGTCGTCAACTTTCGCTGAGGTGCTCATATTTTCCTTTTTTCAGCTTCAGCTTCAATTTGGGTTCTTGGGGAGCGTTTGGAGATAAGATAAGGATTCTATTTTCAAGAAAAACGTTGAAAAGATTATGTTGCGAGCACTAAATTTAAATATATGGCTGAATAAAAGAATTTTGATCTTTTCTGCGTACAAAATTTAAAACTTATGCACAAAAATAAATTCAAACAATATTAGGGGCCAACGAAGCTAAAGATGTATGAATTGTTTCTGAGTTGAAGATGCATAAAAAAAAAAAAAAAGAACAGCATTGAAGATGTAGCATGTCCTGAATAATATAGGTTTGGAGACAACCAAATATAATGATACATATGAAGCCAAGAAAGCAAACAGCTACAAAGCAAAATATCTCTGCCTTTTAGTGAACATTTAGTAGACAATATACCGACATCTTTTTGTCTCTAAATTTATGGCTTCTTCTTCATTTTGTAAAGAATGATGGTGTTAGAACAATATAATACATACTTCATCTGTCCTAAAGCCAAAATCATTTAAAGCTTTTATAGGCAAAAATTGATCATTCCCTTTTATAGGCAAAAATTGATCATTCCTCCAGAATCAATAATACCAAGTTTCAATTCATTTCTTCACTTTGATGTTCCTTTTTTCGGAATCTGTCCTGCCTTGTCAATGTGGGAGTGGGACTTTGTGTTTTTGCATTTCTTCACTGTTTGTTCAAGTGCTGGATAGAGGGCTTGAGATAGTTGGCCGGGGTGCATGGGAATGAAGAACAGTGATAGAGAAATGACAATGAAAGAAAATGATACGCAAAAATATTGAATGGGGAAATTAAATAGATGTGAGAGGAGTGGAGATTTTTCGAGATTAATCATAGCACAAGGACGATGCACAAATATTAAAAGGAAAAATAGACTAGAGATTTTATATTATTTAGTGAATTAGTGAATCGATTTTACTTGTTAAATTAGCGCTATTGTTTCAATTTAATTTTGTTATAATTCAAGGACGACAACTTTTTTCCTGGTCAGAAGAAGGACAACTTTCTTTCTTTTTAGTTTTTTTATTCATACAAATCCACTGAAATTCGCTTCACAAGCCAACAAGGGTTTTCGGCTTTAATTAATTATCACTTTTTCAAGCCAATAATTACCTAAAATCATCAATATCAACATATAAAAAAATTATTAAAAAATGCACTATTCATTTGTCATGATCATTATGACTCAACTTTGACTTCATGTAAATCCTGGAAGCCCACTTCAAATGACATCAAATTAAAATACCATAATTTTTTCGTAAAAAAACCCCATAATTTTGTCCTGAGTCATGTAATGCCAGACATGTTATGTTATGAGAATCAGTTAATTTAATCAGAAAATTGATGAATCAACCTTTAGATTGGTTTGATACAACCATTAATGTTACCATTTTGAGAATAAATCAAATTTTGATAAAATCAATCAAACTCAAGATAAATTAAAAAATGAGCAAACTAACAAGTCAAACAACTCCGATTTTATTTTTGTTTTAAATTGTGATTCTACACCACGCTGTTAGTGTTTTAACTTTTACGTTTTCTATGAATAAACTTGAGGTCTAAACTTCGAGTATTGCTCGTTCATCATCATTTCTGAGATGTCACGGTTCCAGCCTCTATTCTTTATAAGATTTGAATTGTAGCTTTTAAATGTTATATCTCCTGTATATAAATTATGAAAATTAAAAGGCATTACGTTAAGAAACCACAAAATGCTTGATTTAATTACAAGGGATTATATCAGTTTAATCAAATGTTTTAAGTTTAAGTCTTGAAAATACAACTGGATATTAGTTTGAATTTTAATAAATTTTTTAATTAAAGTGAATAAATCTAAAATATCAAATGCCCTGTAAGAAAAAAAATTATGTTAAGAAACTTAAAATTTAACTGTAATATCCAGGTCTTTCATATTGTAACTCCATGAAGTCAATAAGGTATTGAAAAAAATAATTGAAAATATTCTTATTCTTATTCTTATTATTATTTGTTTTTTTGCTAGGTGAAGAGATTCATATTCATTCACGACAAAATTCAAATATTTTAATTCTATTGAATTGAATAATTTAAACTTTTAAGATCTTTTATTATAAATTTGTAAAGCTGTGGTCTATAGGTGGATGGAATATTTTCTCTCCCTCAATAATTTCCCCCCTCTTTTTATACTTTTCTTTTTCTGATTTTGTTGGCGCGGGTGTGTGCGTGGTCTGCGCTCTGTGAAAACGATTATTATGCCCATGTACGCACTACGCATTCATGAGACAGGGCGAGGAAACTGCCGTTCTCCCTACGAACCTTGCGTACGAGTCACTCCATGAAACATCTTCATTCTCGGCATTCTGTGAATGACTTTGTTGACCAGTCAACTCTTACTCCTTTTATACACTTTTCTTTTCCAATAAACTAAATATATTCCAAACAACGGGTGATGATTTTATTTATTTTTCGGCGCCATGGATATGGTTCATCTTATCAAGTGAAGGATGATGGATAGAGTGATTAATTTATCTTTTAGGTAAAATGATTTTAATATGAGGTATCGAATAAAAGTTTGTTTTATAAGGATGAGCTTTTTATGTTTGTAATGATTAATTACAACGTTACATAAAAATATATAAGCTTATACATGTGGGTACAAATTTTTAAGCTGAGAAAAAAAGGATAAGCACTTGTGGTGTCTAAACAATTTAACTAGAGTTTATGAACCGACACGAATAATACAATTCAGATATTTAGAAAATGGCAAAAATATTATTTAGAAATATTAGATTGCATCCTATTGTACATGAAATATATGTTAATCCCATGGAATTCATGGTTAATATTATACATTTTCACCCTATATATTTATATATCACCGTATAACAATCTTTCACGACAAATGTAGCTTTTCCGTGGGAACAAAGCATGCATTCAACAAAGGAAAGTTCGAAAAATTTCGTAAAACTCACTAGTGTAGCAACGTGTATTTATTTTAAGAAAACAAAAATTATTAAAGTATAATATATATAAAAAATTATCTTTCATTTTGAATACCAGTGATACCAAATTGATATTTATTTAGAAGTTCAAAATCTTTAGTTAAAATGTGCTTCGTGAAGATTTATGATTTACCTTTGAATTTCAGAAAAAATTACGTAGCTCTTTTATGAAAAAAGGGTTGATAATTAAAATAATAATTTACCCGATGGCAATAACTATTAATTTACCCTTGATTATTGCCGCATCAACATACTGAATTACAGTTATGGCCAAAATAAAAAATAAAAATACCGAATTACAGAGGAAAGCCCTGTTCATAACCAATATTCATCTTCGGTTAAAAAAAAAAGTTTCATCTGGTTTTCGATAATCATCTCCTGATATAATGAAACAAAAGCGCCTTCCCCCATTCATTTCGTTCTGAGAGTTCGTAGAGACCTATGGCGATGGCTGGGGAGTGCCAATACTCGTGCCAGACTGCAAGCGATACTCTCGCATGGATTCACGCCATCATCGACTTCATCATCCCCTACACCTTCTTAATCAATGCTCATGTCGTCAATTTCTTCAAGGTTCTTGTCAATTACTCTTCCCACTCCAAACCTTTATTCGTCTGCTACGAAAATGTTGGAAACTGCATTTGTCTATATTAGGCTCATATAGAAAGCTTGCTTGCTAGCTCACTGTTAGTTTTGCTAAGTTGCTTCTAAAATTCTATGGTCTGGACGGACAATGAACCGATCAATGTGAAAATAATAGCTACTGATAATGTTTAATTCATTTCAGTGAAGGTAATAAATACTTTATTTTTTTTATGCTCTAATGCGATAAGAACGGTATCTTCATTATTGCTTGTTTATAGTTGTGGTTATAATCATATTTCAGGATAGACTATGGGAGAATGTTGACACGGAATGGATCGATTGCCTGCGCGGAGAACCTATTAAAAATCTACTACTGATTCCTTCCGGAGTAGTACAGGTTAGATTATATATATATATTCTTGTTGCTGATCTTATTTCGATATTGTAGTTTCAGACATTTGAAATCGACATTTGCCAAAGCACCTCCCTCGTCCACTTAATTGGTGGACTCTGATGAGGCAGATGCTTGGACTGCAATAATTCAATGGAATTTATATGTACTTATTGTTACCATGTTTCTTCTTTCTTCTCAAATAAAGCTTTAGATTAGCATGGTCTTTGAATCCTCTAAATAAGTGAAAAACAGTCTATGCAATTTCATGTGAACTATCTGATAGGAGTTATATCTTCTCTGCCTTTGAGTGAAAACTGAGCAATCATCATTCAATGCGTGGAGAGGAACTCCGCTAATTGTTGCTCCTCTTGTTTCACAGTGGTATGGAATGAGATGGGATGTATATATGTGTGTGCGCGCTAATAAAGTCTGTACTTCTGGTATTGTTTATTTAGCTCTATCAGGGTGTTTATCAAAGTCTAAAAACCAGCCAGGTACAGAGTAGCCTGTTCTAAAACCCAGTGTTTGTTAATCACTAAATTCTAGAATTCTTGGTTCTTATATCATTACTTATTTAGTCAATATCAGATTAAACAATTTCCTATAAAAAATTGCTTCTTATTTGACAACTTTTTATTTAAACTGAAATTTTCGTCATTTCTCTCCTTCAGAAATAATTCACTAAAAATATATATGGTATCAAACTTGTTTAAAACAGAGTTTAGGACAAAGCAAGTATAATTGGATGTTATTTAAAATAAATATAGACTTGCAAAATTTAAGTGCTTTTGAACCAATTCTGTTATTTGCCAAACTTTTCTTAGATTCAGCTACATGTCTCTTGATTGTGAATTTTTTTTTTGGGGAAATATTATCATGTCCTTGAGTGTGCTTTCTTTGTTCCTCTAGTTGATCCAAATTTCTGTCTTGGAAGGATCTGTGGGCAGGGTATGCTCTTTTTTCTTTGAGGTCTTTCCCGGTCTTAATTGCACTCCTGTATGTACTGTCCACTCTTCAGTTCTCAAAAGGTTCTAACATATCTTGAATTATCTATTTTTGTGAAATCTAAATAATATGGAAGCTTCTGTCCTATATTCCAGCTTGGTTTGCTAGTTTCTTTGTGGTTTTATTCCCATATGCATAAAAAAGGATTTGGATTTTGGATCTTGCCACGTGCAATTTTGAAAATATTTTCTATTTTATTATTTTATCCAGATGGCTTTAATTTCTTCTCAGTCTTCTTTAGAAAACTGATTCTTTACAAGGTTTAATATTTCAATATGACCTGTTACTTACTTGGATTATATTTGTGCATTATGTGTTTTGGTAGTTCTGATAGCGTCTTTCATTTTATTTATATTGATTGCTTGTTTGGTGCATTTGACAAATGGTCTATGCCTCTTTGGCAATGTCAGTGAGCCTTGGGCATGCCCTGCAAATCTGGAATAATTTTTTGGGGTCCATTATGGAGGTTCAGGGAGAAGTAAGGAGTGAAAGGCTTTGTCTCACTGTGCTTGGTCTGTTGCTATTTGGTTTCTCTAATTGAACAACAATGCTACAAATTTTAAGCTGAAGCTCTTGTCCTTGCCACTTTCATGGGTTTAAATAATATATGTGGCTATTATGGTATTTAGGCAATGATTATTTGTAGTTTTCATTTGAAAGATACATGGCAAGAATGTTGTTGAAGTTTTTCCAATTCTTGTGAGTCCTCTGTCATCGTTTTGCTTTATTAGGAGGATACCTTATGCTTCGATTTTGCATGCTTCTGTTCATTTTCATTGATGACGTTTCCCCTTGATAAATTCAATGATCACAGGAGCACTGGCCTACTTCTTTGAAGTTTTTCATCCTAAAATTGCAGTCTATGGTTCTTCATCGAGAACAAGCAGACATACAGACGGTATGTAATCTTCTCGTGGTCATTTCCCCCTTGTTTCAATATCTTCACAAGATCTTGTTGATTATGTTTCAACGAATTACAAAGTAGCTGATTGATATTAATTTCACCTGTATGATCTGTGCTTATACATACTGTCATATTTTTCTTCATTAAATTTTAGAGTACATTGCACAAACTTCTCCTAAATTTTGTTGAAACATTGGCCTTCCCTCTATTTTCAAAAAACATATAGACCTCCCACAAAACAAAAAATTGTTCTACACTTTAGTCCTATTTTAATTTCTTGACTAAAATATGTTCATTAACCTAAATACATTTTTGTGGTTAAATTTATAGAAAGAAATCTCCTCTTTTTTATTTTTATTTGTGCATATTTTAAAAAAATGTATTCTTTTTTACATTTGTTTTTGCTTTTTTTTTTGGTTTTTGATGAAGAAAGGAGGGTTAAAGCCCGAAAGGAAAACTAATTACATCACAGGGGATAAAGATCCCAGTCTATCTTATTGCACTAAAGATTGAACACATATTTATGCGTAATTTTTATACAAGAAATATTTGTATATTTAGTTTAATGGAGGGTATTTTAGTCAAACAATTCAAAATAAAAGGGAGATCTATGTAATTTTAGCAAGACTCAAGGGAGGTTGTATGATTTTCCTTGTATTTTAAATGCTCCTAAATCCAACAACCTGGTTACAGTTGGGTGTTGGCATATACATGATGCTAGAGATTGTTTTCACATGAAAACTGCTGTCTTGAACAATTTAACCATCAAATAAATCCAAGTAGACTACTTTAGATTGAATTTTCTCGTACCTTTTATTCTTACCTAAGATGAAAAAACAATAGGCAAACTGCTTAATAGCATATTGTCTGAACCCTCAGTCAAAAAGTGCTTCCTCCAATTGATGGTCATCCATTTACTTCTTTGGTCAATTAATATGGTAAGAGTTGATGCTGGCCATTATATTTCCACTTGGCCTAGGGTTCATAACCATGTAAAGGGTTTTTATACATGATAATAAGTTAGACAACAGTGCTAGCCTTAGTACCATATTTTATGAGCCCTCAGACAAAGTATGCAATCTTCCAATATGTGTTCTTCCACTTGCTTCTTTGGTGGATTAATATGGTAAGAGATGATGATGGTTTTTATTTTTCCACCTGGCATTGGATTCATAATCACGTGAAGGAATTTTGTAAGTATAATAAGTTAGATGTTTTGAAGACTTTGCTTATTCTTTCTTCTAAGAATATTTGTAATTAAATTCTTTCTTTGAGATTTTTAGAATGTGCACTCTTAGTTAATAGTCTTATTTATTGTTGCAGATATTGCCAAGCATGCAAATGACTTCACTTAACAGCGTTCTTGCTCAGGGCATGAATTTGAAGAAAAAACATGAAGTAGGTTACTGATCAGTGCATTTGTGTTCTTTATGATTTTACTAGATGTTGGTTTGAAACATTGAGAACATAGAATCTTTTACTTCTTGAGCAATGAATTTAGAAGCCTTAAATATTAATGAGAACAGAAATTCAAATGTGCAGGTAGAAGTTCTTTCTGCTGTTGTTAGTTCAATTGCAAACAGTGTGGGAGCTCATACCATCATTGATGTTGGTGCTGGTCAGGTGTGGCTTCAATATCTTTTGCTTACATTTTATAGTTGTTTAAGGAAAGTGTTCTTTTAGGTTCATCAGGCCAGTGTTTTCTGGTATAAATAGGCCTTTATGACTAAATTGTGTCGGCTATCATATTATAATTTCTGATCGAGAGGTTTATTAACACTAGAAGTTCTGTATTCACCTAGCTATTTATGTCTCAAAGTTGTTTTAGTTTTAAATCTGTCTTCAAAATATTAAAGATTGCAGTTCATGCACTCACAGTGTGGATGAACTGCTCTGTTGGACCCAAGTGCTGATGCAGGAGCATGAGACTCATACCTGCTGGGTGTGAGACATGGAAAACTATTTTAATAGAGGATGTTTGCCCTCTTCTCAACTTGTTTTCAAGGAGTGGGTTTTCTTGTAGATCACTTTTCCTGTAGATGAGATGCTTCATTTTGTACTGCTTGACAAGTTGATCTAAGGAAATATTACATCATTAGAAGTTAATGTCTTCTTTGAAAGCCTAAGGGTGTAGCAATAAATCCCGTGAAGTAGAAAATGAAAGTCCATGTATTAGTTCAGTATAAAATAGGATTCAATATATTCATTGCTGTGTGCATATATTGCATTGTTGTTGGTCTTTGTTTATGAATATTTTCTGCTTCTTGTTTTATATTCTCCTCTTAGGGTTATCTTGCACAAGTACTTTACTTTCAGTACCAGCATTCCGTTGTTGCAATTGATGCATGCTCTCATCATGGAAGTGTTACTGATGCACGAGCAGAACGAATAAAAAAGTACTATGCAGCACAGATAAGAAAATCTGGGTATGTGTAATGCTCTATTATATCAAGACTACCTAATTTGCACTTAAAAGATATATAAGAAGAGCAGTGAACATTTTTTATGTGAGGAATTTTTAGCACATATGTTTTCTAAATTGGATTTTTCATCTGTCTCTTTTCTTTCTGGCATGGCAGTAGACAAAAGTTATTGCAATTGAACTATGACCTTGTAGATCTTGTTCAAATTTAATCTTATGGAACTTTCTCTACAATTATGATTGCAATTCTCTCTAATTTCTGTGTTTATTTGTTCAAGATCAGGTATACGAAGTTTAAAAGGACCAAAGACAATTACAAGTTGTGTATTGTCCACTGACATTTTGAAAAACTTGACTGAAACGTCTTTGCATGGAGATGGCGATGACCAGTTCAGCTTAGAGGGAAAAAATCATGCAGATAATGGGAAACCCCATTGCCCCAAATATGCAAATGAAAGAACTATATCAGTTCTTGCTGGGCTTCATGCCTGTGGAGACCTTTCAGTCACTATACTGAAGTAAGTGCTACAGCAGGGTTTGAATTGAAGGCTCTTTTTTTCCCCCCAAATATAAATTATATTAAACTGAAATAACGTAAATTTTTTAATGTCTATTATAGCTAGAGGAAGGAGTTGATGGAACTTGTTTCTCATAGGATTTCATTCTTGATTAATATCTGATTCTTTTTGTTGATCCTTACCCTCAGCGTTGAGTTTTCTAGTGTGTTTATTTATAGTATCAAACTTTGTTTTCTGTACGTGTAAATAATGACAAACAACCTGATTGGCAGTACTACCATTGTTTCAATGTTCACATACAAACTGCTGAATTGTAATTCTTCCAGTTTCTTCATTTTTAGGACTTTTTTAGAGTGCAAAGAGGTGAAAGCTGTAGTAAGTATTGGTTGCTGTTACAATTTACTGTCTGAAGAAAGGTTTGGGGATGCTGGGTCTCAGTGTGGATATCCAATGAGTCATACTCTACGATCCAGTGGCTCATCACTTGGGAAAAGTGCACGTGATCTTGCTTGCCAGGTACAAGAACTTTTTGCCTCTCCTCTTTTTGCTTTGTAGTAGCAGACATTGCAAAGTACATTGCTGAATATCCATAGGTGAAGATGTTATTGAAGCACTTGTATTTGAGGGAGGAAAATAAAGATATATTGAAGCACTTGTATTTGAAACGAGTTCCATTTAGGCCTGAATGACATCAATATACGCTGCAATGTTTGTTATATTTTTTTCCCCAGACGTTGTTTGGAATTCAGTTTCGATAAACTTATCTATTATATCTTTTTTTCCCAAGAGTTAAAAGTCATGTTGATGTAATTTAAGGAAGATTTGTCTGTTCATACTTTTATAAGTATTTTGCAATGGCCATCCATCTACACAATCAATTTCCATGTTTTATATTTTTAGAGCGCAAAGAGATGGAGGAGCCTGGAAATGGATGCTGGCATTCATAACTTCGAGTTGCATGCTTTTCGTGCTGCTTTTCAGATGGTACAAAATTAAGACTTGGTTTTATGGCCTATTTTGTGGGCTCTCTTGATTTTACTCCTATTCTAACTTCTGGCATTTAAGAGAATATTGTTAACCTTGTAGTTGCTTTTTAGTGTTACATTCCCTTCTTTATCTCCTTACTTAGCTATGCTCTCATATACAACTATTATGAGAAGCTTTGACCTGAATTTTCTTGCTTGTCAATCCTAATTTTTTGATGGCATAAGGCAGGACAAGTGTGAAAGTATTCAATTGTACAGAAATCGATTATTATGATGTATTATATCGGAAGATTGATACATATTTGATAAATATGTGCTGTAATATTTTATTTATTTTCCTCTAAGTACCTTGCTGAATATCCATCGGTGAAGATGCATGAATTCAATAGCTAGTGTTCCAGAATATACTATCTCTGCCTTAAATCTTTCTTGAAGTACATTTTGCCCACATTTCTGATCATGGTGCTTTTTTGTTGTGCAAAATTAGAGTGGTTATGCCATCACGTCTCTCAATAGATACAAAAGATTTCTATGATTGATTCATTTCTCTTGCATTCTCCTTTAAACCAGGAGATGACGCTTCCTTCTTTAATGGTTCTTCATAAACATTTCATTTGGTTCCTATATCGTATCTCCTCTATTCTAATTTATATTACTTTGGTTCCAAAGGTTCTTTCTAAGTATTATCCTGAAGTTATGATGGATACTCCATCAATTGGACGTAAAGGGAAAGCTCTGCGTCGTCGACATCAGAGGAGATCCGTGGAGTCCCAACTGCATCTTAATGAAAGTACTTCATCACTGCCAGCAGAATCAGAAACTGGTACTTTGAAATCTTGTCTTTTTAAGAGGTTTCAGCACACATTTATAATTTGAGATCCTTTTTTCTGCCTACATTTATCTAACACCTAAGGGGGGTAGATATTATAAATTTGAGAAGGAGAGGAAGAGAGATAATCCTGAATTAAGTAATTTGGGGCTTTTTTTTTTTTTTGCTGCAGTTCTTACAAAGTAGGGTGTTTGAAAGTTGATACCACTTCTCTGTGTGCTACTGGGCTTTCTATATATATGCTTAGTTATTATTTATTGTAACTTCTATTTGCTCTGATGCTGTGTGGGAGCATTTACATCACTGATAAGGACACCACCTTTCTAAATGTGCTGCAGATGAGATTTTGGGCTCAACATTGGAAATACAGGCTTTACCTTGTAATGAAAGAGCTGGATGTGAGCAGACTAAATTTGAGGATAGATATTCACTTTTCAAGAACTTCTGTGAATCTGGATTAGAACATCTTGGGATTATACCTTCAAATGATATAGACTTTGAAGAGATATGGAAAGAAGCGGAGCCATTTACTGTATGTAAACTTTTGCTGAATATCTTCTAATAAACCATACCATTGTCATTATTATGCACTTGGTTCTATTTTTAGCTTTTGTAGGACTTTATTTTCTTGTTAGTAGTGATTTGATTATAATTTACTTGGTGTCTTTTCTAACAGCATATGTCAAATTTGTAAATAATCTATTTTATTCTGTGTAGGATCTAAATTGAAGCCTCATAAGATTCTGTAGTTATAAAAATTGAGCTTTCTGGTTGGAAATGCCTTTATCTTTTGATAAGAGGCAAGAATTTTTATTTAAGGGTAAACTATGAAGTTTGATGATGTATTTTATTCATTCTTCGTTTGTAATATCAGTTGTTTTAAAGGTTGTTTACGCTCTAAAGAAAATTTCTTTGGGCAAGTAAGGAAAGATTTCAACTTCAATGTGGTGGGACTGCTAGGCGTAGGATCTGCCAACACAAATGGGAAGATTAGAACTTTAAGACTCATAGCTCCTATAATAAATCATTGTTTGGCAGGGACTTAGGTAGTATGGGATGCTTAAATCTCACATTAAGTAGTATGAAATGGTATAAAATATTTAATTGGAAAGGGGAATGTTGGAGATGGGCTTATTTAACCTAGGCCCAATATGCTCAACGTGTTCTTTTTCTATTCTATCTTAATCTTCTATTTTAGTTAGGATCAGAATAGGATTAGAATCTTTTTTTAAATCTTTTATCACCCCCTAATTATTGGAGCTAGAATCATGGGATTTGATTGCCTTTGTAAACCCTATTTGTACTTTGCTCTTCTCTGAATCAAATTGTCGAATTTGCCTACTGTATTCCTCATGGTATTGGAGCCACACAACGGCTATGAACCCTAATAGGCAAATTCCTTTCTTGATCGGCGCCTACACTGCCGATGGTGGAAGCAAGGGCTCATCATCAGACAGTGAGGTACCAAAACAGACAACTCACTCACATGTTTCTGGCTTAAATGAGTTGGGAACTTCTGGCTTCCAGAGCATGAATTCTTGTACTCCTATGAACGTGTCCGATGACTCAACCTAGTTATGATTGTCCACAAATTGACGGTCAATAACTATCTTAGTGGCCGAGGAACATACTAATGTTTGTCATAGGGAAAGAAAAGGAGAAATACATCTTAAATGTGGCACGAGTACCAAATTCTGATGATCCAAATTATGAACTCTGGATGAGTGAAAATAATATAGTCATGATGTGGCTCATACATTCTGTGGCTCCAAAAATAGGTGAGAATTATTCACTGGCAACTATTGCTCGACAGATTTGGAAATTTGCAAGGAGGACCTATGCTGTCAAAGAGAATTTTGCTGCTCAAATTCAGGTTGAGCAATTGTTGGAAGAACTAAAACAACACGATAAACCTATCACCACCTATTATAACTCCCTCAACAAGCTATGGCAGCAAGTGGACCTCTATGAGGTTCATCACTGGAAGTGCCATGAGGATGAGCTATATTACAATCAATTGGTGGACCAAAGACGTGCATTAAAGTTTCTGATCGGGTTGAATAACACCTATGAAGAAATCAGGGGAAGGATCATGAATATGCGCCCTATTCCTTCACTTGAAGGTGCATACAACATGGTGAAATGGGAAGAGAGCCAGAAAGAATTGCTGGAAGTAGTCTCTGCTACACCAAACATAGAAATTTCTGCTATGGCATTAAGAGGAAATCCACCATCAGATTAGAAGGGTAAAAGAACAAACAAATGGTGTGATCATTGTAATTGAAATGGTCACACTAGGGAAACATGTTGGAAGCTCCATGGGAAACCTCCCACAGCCAAACAACGTCTTAGAGGTCTAATAGCGAGTTCAGAGGCTGATTCAGAAATCCTGAGTAGAGATGATCCCCTAGCCTTGAAACAGTTTCTTGGCAAGAGAGACAATCAGGTTGCTCATACTGTTTAAGGTGAAAAATCAGTTCCCTCAATTACTTTAGCCCAAGCAGGTACGTCATTAACAGCTGCCCTTAGAGCTAGTGTGCAATCTAATCATGTATGGATTGTTGATTTGGGAGCTATCGATCATATCTCTGGATTTAGAGAATTATTTATTGAACTTCAGACCTCTTGTGAGCACACTGGAGTTAAAGTAGCAAATGGTACTTCTGCAAAGGTTTGTGGGGTTGGTACTATCAAGATTACAACTGAAATTACATAAACGAATGTGTTATATGTACCTGAGATTAAATGTAATCTGGTGTCAGTTAAGAAGGCTGTGCTGCAGTTGACATGTAGTATTAACTTTTATGCTACTTGCTGTATTTTTCAGGATTTGGTCTTGGGGAGGAGGATTGGAGTTGCTAATGAATGGGAAAGTCTCTATTATCTCGGAGGATCGCATGATGAGCTAGGAGTTTCAATTTCAGTTTGTTCTTCAAATTCAAATAAAGATGTACTGATATGGCATTATAGGTTAGGCCATCTTAGTTTCAATTATATGAAGCATTTGTTTCCAGAATTTTTGAATAAAAATGACCTTTTTTATTGTGATATTTGCAACCTTGCCAAACATACCCGAAGCTCTTATTCTTCTATACCTTACAAACCTACTCATCCTTTTGCATTAGTTCATACTAATATTTGGGGACCTTCTAAAGTTGATAACTTGTCTAAGGCTAGGTGGTTCATCACATTTATTGATAATCATACCCGTCTTACATTTTCTAATGAAAGAAAAAAAAGAGGTGTTCCAAATTTTCCAGAAATTTCATGTTTTTATCAAAAACCAATTTCAAACATTCATCAAAATTCTTCGAAGTGATAATAAAAGAGAATACCTAAGTTCTAATTTTCAGCAATACCTTGAAAGCAATGGTATCCATCATCAAACTTCCTGTGTGAATACTGCTCAACAAAATGGCATTGCTAAAAGGAAAACTAGACATCTTCTTGAAGTTGCCCGAGCTCTTATGATTACTCATAATGTTCCTAATTTCTTCTTGGGGGGATGCTGTTTTAACCGCTCATATCTTATTAATAGACTTCCCTCTAAAGTACTGAATTTTGATACTCCTATTAACAAATTCAATGAATATTATCCAAATAATTTGCTTGGCTCATCTCTTCCTCAGAAAATATTTGATTGTTTAGCCTATGTTTATGTCAACTTTGGCAAACTCGAACCTAGAGCTGTCAAATGCATATTTCTCAAAAAGGGCATAGATGTTATTCTCCTATCACTCACAAACTTTATGTGTCTATGGATGTTAAATTTGTGGAAAATCAACCTTATTATCCCAAATTACCCATTCAGGGGGAGGAACATATCAACTAATGGTTAATTTGTGATGCTTCTAAACTTGCTGGATCTGTCCAGCCTAATCCTACATCAATGATGCCTTATTTTGGTCCTCAAGAACCAATGCACCAATCTTCTGAACCTTCAAAATTAACCTTTCCCAATTCTGAACCATTTTTTAGTCCACCTAATAGCCCTACTTCTAAACCTAGTTCAAGTTCCTCTAATAGCCCAGATATATTTTCCCCTATAAGTCCCTTTATTGAACCTGAATCCTCACCTTTTGGTATAATTGAAACTGAAGAAAATGGTAAGAACAGGACAAACAAGTACAGTCAAGCTTGGACAGCAGCACAAATCAAAGAGGAGATAATCCCATTCTTGTGCAAATCCAAGAATCAGTACCTGAGTCAAATTCAGAAGATCTTCATTGGCCTATTGCCTTAGAGATCTTGCACACAACACCCCATTAGTAAGTACCTATCCTATGAGAATTTATCTCCAAATTTGAGATCCTTTATTGCAAGTGTTTCAAGAGAAAAAACTCCCTCAACTTTTCAAGAGGCTGTGGCAGATTCTAAGTGGAAATAGGCTATTGAAGAAGAATTGAGTGCTTTTTTGAAAAATGAAACATGGGAGTTGATTGAACTTCCTAAGGGCAAAACAACGGTGGGTTGTAAATGGGTCTTTACCATCAAATATAATGCTGATGGAAGCATTAGTAGATACAAGGCTAGACTTGTTGCAAGAGGTTTCACACAAACTTATGGAATTGATTATCAGGAGATATTTGCTCTAGTAGCTAAGTTAAATACTATTAGGCTACTTCTGTCTATTGCAGCAAATTTGGATTGGTCTCTTCATTAACGAGACATCAAGAATGCTTTCTTGAATGGAGATTTGGAAGAAGTATATATAGAAGTTTCTCAAGGTTTAAGAAACTCAAAAAACAGCACTAAGGTATGTAAACTTTGAAAATTACTCTATGGTTTAAAACAGTCACCTAGGGCTTGGTTTGAAAGGTTTACTAGTGTTGTTACAAATCTGGGTTTTATACAAAGCCAAGCAAATCATACTTTATTTATTAATCATAATAATGGAAAGAAGGCTATTCTCAATGTCTGTTGATGATATAATTGTTATTGGTGATGATGATAATGAAATTGAAAGATTAAAGAAGAACTTGGCTGATAAATTTGAAGTGAAAGACATGGGAAAACTAAGATATTTCCTAGGCATGGAAGTAGTAAGATCGTACAAGGGAATTAACATGTCCCAAAGAAAATATACACTTGATTTGTTTAAAGAAACATGTATACTTGGTGCAAAACCAGCTGATACACCTATGGAAACAGATTTCAAGGAAAAATTTAAGCAAGGGGGAGCTCTTGTTGACAAAGGAAGATATCAGAAATTGGTTGGCAAATTGATTTATTTGTCACATATCAGGCCAAACATTTATTTTTGAGTAGGAATCGTCAGTCAGTTTATGCATCAGTTTATGCATGATCTTGGAGAGGAACACATGAATGCAATGTATAGAATTTTAAGATACTTAAAAATGAGTCCGGGAAAGGGTCTCTTGTTTGAAAAAGGGAATCAAAGAGGTGTGGAGGTTTATACGGATGCATATTGGGCCGGATCTCCTATTGATAGAAGGTCTACCATGGGCTATTGTACATTTGTGTAGGGTAACTTGGTAACCTAGAGAAGCAAAAAATAGTCAGTGGTTACTAGGAGTTCTGCAGAGGCGGAATATAGGTCACTTGCCCTTGGAATTTGTGAAGGTATGTGGATCTTGAGGTTATTGGAAGAGCTCAAGATGATAGGGATTACTCCGATTAAGGTATGGGGTGATAATATGACAACCATCGGGATAGCAAAGAATCCTATTCATCATAACTGTACAAAACATGAGGAAATAGATTGAAATTTGATCAAAGAGAAGCTGGAAGTGAAGATAATTGATCTGTCATATATTCCCCCGAGTTCACAAATTGTTGACATTATGACAAATGCTTTTTCACATGTCAAATTTGAGGGTTTGAGTAGCAAACTAGGAATGATAAACATCTATTCACTAGCTTGAGGGGGAGGGTTGGAAATGGGCTTATTGAACCTAGGCCCAATATGCTCAATGTGTTCTTTTTCTATTCTCTCTTAATCTTCTGTTTTAGTTAGGATCAGAATCTTTTTTTGAATCTTTTATCACTCTCTAATTATTAGAGCTAGAATCATGGGATTTGATTGCCTTTGTAAACCCTATTTGTACTTTGCTCTTCTCTAAATCAAATTTTCGAATTTGCCTACTGTTTTCCTCAGGGAATCTTCCTCCAAAGGTTAGCTACTAAGGTGGGAGAAGCAATCCTCTTAAGTATCTGATAGATCATCCCATACTACTCAATCAATGTGGAACTTAGGTATCATATACTACTTAAGTCTCCATCATTGCTCAAGATGAGGACTAGGCAGTTTGCATTTACAATTAGTGGACAAGGCCAAATTTTATGTATGAGAATGTGATCAGAGTAACCACATGAAGTAAGGTGGATGGCCCTTGAGCAATGACATCCCCCTATAGTACTATGTTTGATGGTCATGCTATTGCCATTTCAAAAACTATTGGTGATTGTTGAAGTATGTGTTACTCGTGTTCGTCAAGGAAGACAATTTTGTCAATGTCCCCAAGCTAAAATTATTTGATGAAATTTTTTCAAACTTCATGAAGTGTTATGGGGGAAGATCATCTTCCTGAGCAGGATGGGAATTGATTTGACAGATCTGATGTAAGATCTTTAATATTCCTTGGTAGTGTATCTGGAATCCTGTTTTGTAGCTCTCTGTTTGTACATCTTTATACCTGTGTTCTTGTACTTGACACATAAGCGTAAAGATGGGTGAAATGTAGGATTACGTGATGTAGATAGTCTAGAGTCTATGTTGTAATTCTTGTATTTCATCTACACATGGTTGTGCTTGCTTGCTTCTATGTTTATATGAAATTTAATGCAACTTGTTGGACTATAATCAAGAAAATACCTTAACAAGAATTCTTATGTGTCTTTGAAGAACAATATAATTTATGCCCTTATTCTGTCAAAAGTGAAAATTATCAAGTACTAATTAGTTCAACAACTGTGCACAGGATCTCCTAGGACCTTATTGGTCTCTCAGAGCTGCTTTGGGGCCTCTTTTGGAAACCCTAATTCTGCTTGATAGAATATTGTTCCTCCAAGAGCAAGGTAGTGTTTTGGAAGCCTACTTAGTACCAATTTTTGATCCAAGCTTATCACCAAGGAATATGGCCATAATTGCAAAAAAGGTTGGCAAAGATTTGGAATCCTAGTGTTACTAAAGGGTAATGTCGCTTTCTCTCTTCGATTGCATATACTTTTCTCATTTAAACACGGTTTCTCCCATTTCTTCTATTTAATTTGTTTGCCCGTCCTTTTTCTTCTGCAGGATCTGTCCAAGTTTGTTCACAAAAATATGGAGGGTGAACCATCTGCCTCACAGCATAACTGATGCAACATCAAAAGGTTTTTGAAGTAGCATTTATTTTCAGAATAGAAGTTCTCAACATTACCTTTGCTCTGTTGATTTTATTTGTTGACATGTTCCATTGGACCAAAGAACATTTTGGTATTGCCCGCAAAAAGAAAAGGGGTTTTAAGCATAGTAGTTAAATTGTAATGCATATCGTGAAGTGGAAAGAATATTTCTAAATTGGGAATCATAAAACTTCAAACTAAAAATAGCTTGAAATATAAAATACAACTAATATACTATAATATTATGTATAAAATATTCTCAAGTTAAAAAATCTAACCTGAGAACTAAGAAAAGCGCTTAAATATAAGTGATAGATAAGCTCATTGAAAAGGCCATGTTTCAGCAGCTATACTTTCCCACACTTCAGATTGTAAATTGTTTCCTCTGGAATCTTAGAATACTCCCTCAAAAAGTTAAGATGGCGAGAAAAAATAAAACAAAGAAGATAGATAAGATAAAAATAAGTGGAAATATAATTAAACCCGTGACCATGTAGACAGAATTAGGTAACAAAGGGATCCTTCTCTGAAGAAGTTTTGGCCCGAAAAAATTAAGATCTTATGTAAGCTGCGGCTATCTATTCCCTCTTCCTAAATTTTTTTTTTGGGTCTGCATGCCATGATCAATTGTAATTGGTTTCATTTCTGGATTCTGCCTGAACTGGGTCAGGTTGATATTTGAATACTCTAGACTTAAGTGTTCTTCCAAAAGAGATGTTACAAAGATGGAAAAACCTCTAGTCCGTGGCTCATTAGTAGGAATAATTTTCCATGGACTATGACAATGTATGGTTCCAATCCAAAGGTCATAATTCTGAGGGTTTGTCACTGCTTTATGGGTTCCGGGTGATCTAATGGGGGACTAGTGTTTGTTGTGGAAGAATCTGGTATAACTTTTGACAGAAAAGAAAATACATGGTTCTATTTGTTCAAATTGGAGTCTTTTGATTCTAAATATTGTAGTTCTGATTTTTTTTTTGGTAGAAAACATCTTTTTTCCACTCTTATAAGGTGATTTCAAATATTTTGAACTATTACGCATGAATTTGTGGTCACCGTTGTATATTTAGAGATGATGATAGTATGTTCTGTCAAAGGAGTTAAATTCTCTACAAGATTAAATGGAAAAGTTTTTTCAAAAGTAGTGCACCTGTCAGTGTTTTGGTCATGTATCGGCATGATTAATAATTGTATGACTTTATTTTCGAGCTCATAATGCTTCTATAAAGACTTGACCGAAGAGCTATGTATATTCTGGGGCTGATTTCCTTGTCATTGAGCATATTCCTTTTGGATCTTTTGTACTGATATAGAAGGAGATATTTAAGTAAATTAGCACATAGCTGTCTGTTATAATTGCATATATGTGGCAGATGAAGGATGTAGTGAGATGTCAGAGAGTATTTTTATGACATAATCTTTATGACATAATCGTTTACTTCCCTTCAGTGTAGAGGAAGATAAAAAAGGACACTAAAAAAAATTATAAAGAATGACCTCTTGATAAATGATTTATCTGAGGAGATAGTGTTTGATAGAGTTTATTGGCGTCGTATGATCCATGTAGCCGACCTCACATTAGTGGGATAAGGTTAATGTTGTTGTTGTAATCGTTCACTTCCCTTTAGCTATCTAATCAGCCTGTTTTCTTAGTTTTTATCAGGATTCTGGGGCAGGATCAAATTTGTTCGTGTTTCATTCGTTAATTGCCCAGCTTTTATCAGTTTCTGGATATACTTGGGCTTCAATTATGCATTGAATTAGGAAAATCTAGTTTTATTACTCATTTTGGTTTATTAAGTCTATAATATCTCTATCAGAAGTGGCACTTCCAGAGGAGGTGAGAACTTCTCTTTAAGACTCAATAGTGGTTGTACTGTTTGAAAGGTAATTGAAGATTGGGAAGCTGTGTTTTGGCTTTGCACTAAGTTTAAAGTTTAAACGTCTCGACATAGATGGAAAAACCTGTGTTGTCGTTTCAGGCGTGGGTGGCTTAGTTACAAATGGCATTCCCACAAGGCCTGCTACGTGTCCCTGGTTGAAAGAAGTTTGTCGTTTTTGACTTTACTGAATATGCTTTCTTCCATTATTTGGTGTTATTAGCAAGCAAAATGCCATGAAAGGTTGCCATCACCAGAAAGAGGAATGGCTGGCTGATTTTACATGATACATACATCTCATCTACAACGACTCCCTTTAGTGGTTTCAGATAGGCACGAGATCACTCTCATGAGTTAGTCAAAAGTTGATCATGCAGCCACCTTTGATTGTTACGGAGACAATGGATTCACAGGGGCACTCATTAGTGTTCTAGACTTTTCAAAACAAGAGGGAATAAATGTTTCTCGATTGGATTTGCACACCCAGGCTATGTTCTTATCATTTCCAAGGTAATTGGTCATCATCCTTCTCATTAAATGAACTTCATGTCGTAACCATTAATGATTACTATTCTTGGTTGGCTATACAAATACTGCATTGACTGACTCTAGATTACTTGAAATTATATTATCCTAGATCTTAAGTTTGTCTCTTACTGTTGCCTCTGCCGCATTCTAAACTCTGCTGCTGAGATTTTTTTTTGGGTAGAGAGATTACGGCCCTATTTGATTCTGTTTCCAAAAATAGTTTTTTTATTTTCAGAAACAGAAAACTCAGAAAACTTGCTTGGTAAACCTGTTTTTTATAAACTGTTCTGGAAAATAGAAAAATAAAAGAACAGAAAACTCAGAATATCTTTTAGGTGTTTTGTAATTTTTGTTCTGGAAAACACAAGGAAAGGTGAAAAAATTCACCTCATTAATGGTAAAGTTATAAATTTTGAATAACTCATCTATCATTCACTAGTTATGATTTTGAGAACAATTATTTAAACAGATGGTTTTATTTTCTTGTTTTCAAAACTTATTATTGAAAACAGTTTTACAAAACTGTTTTTGTTTTTTGAGAACAAAAAACAGAAAACATTGTCAAACAGACCCTATAATATTACTCCATCCCTTTAAAATATAAGGCAAATTTAGTGGGGATTAAGGTTTGAAAATATAAGTCACTTTATGAAAGTTAATAATCATTTAATGTTTTCTTTCCAATTTTACCCCTATTTATAATAATTAAAAGAGTTATGATAGAGAGATTAAAAGAAATAGTAGTAATTAAGATGGGATAATTTAATGAGAGTAATTTTGAAAAATTATAGTAATTTTTTATAAAATTAAGATGGATTACTAATTTTAACTATCCTCCTTGATGGAAAAGGGGTAGTTAATTATGTCATATATTTTAAAACAGAGGAAATATATTATTTATTGATTTTTTTTACATGACAACTGCTTTTTGAGTTGAACTAGTATATTGGCCAATCATAAATATTATAAAATTTGAAACTTGAATCATATTTTACTGTTCCAAAAGTCTTGTGTGTATCTTTAGATGTAGGCTGAGAGTCGTATGAAGTCTAAGATAATGTGTAAGATAAGTCACATTATTTATGACTAATGAATAATGTAGCATTTTATAGATTTATATATATATATATATATGTATGTATATAAACTAAATTTTTACCATTTTATTGTACTCTTGTTTTTGAAGTCTGGACCACAAAACTTTGAATAATCCTCTTACACGATTCTATGTCGTTTCATCATCTAGAGTGTGTTCTTTTATATATATATATATATAAACATATTTTCTCCCTTTGATCCTTCTCTTATGCAAGCATAAAAAAAAAAAGAAAAAAGTAAAATACTCTTATTTCTCTTCTGTTTTGCCTTAATTACAAGGATTTTCCATCTATTTTGAAATATACACTTTAATTCAATACCTTTAGAAATATTTCTAAAAGTTCTAAAAATACTATTTTTAATTAAAAATCATGTTTGCTAATTTATTCCTCATTATATTAAATTCCTAATTTAATAAGTTGTTCCTTTTTTATTTTTTTTTTACAAATTTCATTTTGATTAATTTTTCATGGGTAATAAAATTAATAAATTTTATAATATGATCAAAATTTTATCATTTTTATAATATGATAAAAATTAAAAAAAAAATACATGTTTGAAAATTTTCATTAACCAATGTATGTGTTTAAAAGATTATCAAATGAATAAGTTTAAATAATTTATAATTACAAAATTATTCATCAATTAATTTTATAATATAATAAGAAAGTTTAAAAATATATGTATTAATTTTTTTGCTAACATAAATGTTCAAATTTTTTAAAAATAATATTGATGTTAAAAAGGGTGTTTTAATAAAAAAAAATTAAACAAGTAATTTAATGATCAACTAATTGTTTGGAAGGATAGAAATGAAATCTTAAAAATAAAAGGAAGATTTGTGTAGTATAGGTCTATATAAGTTTTCAAAATAGAATAAAGATATCTATAATTAAAGAAAAATAAAAGGGAGATTGATGTATTTTGCTAAAAAAAAAAATCTTCAACAATTGTTTTACGAAGATGGATTTATTCACCAGTGTAAATGCATGCATGGTGAAACTACTTTAGTTAATTAAAACTTCGATTAATGTATCTCTTATTTTAAATTAATTAAGAAATTAGATCACATGAAACTCTTTCCTTATAAAAGAGCACACAGCTTGGAGCTTTGCATTGAGGACTTTATGCAAGTAACTCAAATCTCTCAGCTAATCAAAGATTATCTCATTCGTGATAGAAAATGAATCCTTTTTTATCATTTGTATTTATTTGTTTTTAATTTTTAGCTTAAAGATAAATATATTTTTAATCTATAGAATTTTTTTTATTCTATATATCAGATTAAATATTGACTTAATCTATGATGGATTCTTGTTAGAGGACAAATTATTTGGGCCCACTCTCGTATTTCTGTAGTACTTTTGTTCCCACTTTCCACTTTCAGTTTGACCTCAGACTCCACACTTCGTGGGAGTTACACTGAATCAAAGAGTCGTGTTAGACCAAGAATCTGATCCAATTAACCCATCAGTGTCATCCGGTGAGGCCCATAGTTTCTCTCTGCATCCTTTGATTCTGTTTCTAACTGTCGTTTCTACCTCAATTTATGATTTCGGTAAATCTAACTTCTGGTGTAAGTCGAGTTGAATATAAGTTGCATTTTAAATGTTATCTAATTTTTTTTAACAAAAATTATAACTAAGAAATACTATTTACAATTGAGGACGCACTAAATCAGTGAGTATTTCAAATAATTTCACTGCATAAATGGTTTTTTATTAAAAATATGATAAAAGAAAAAAAATTATTTTGACTCTTCATAGATTGGGTATTTTTCAATTTAGTCTTTCATAATTGTTTTTTTATTTGATTATCTCGTAATTATCTTTCCAATTTAATCTTTTACATGTAGATACTTTTTATTTTAGTCTTTTAAAAATTTCATTTATCAGGAATTAAATTACAAAGTATTTATATATAAAAGATCAAATATGATAATAAGGTCCTGCAAATTTTTATTTAAATTTTAAGCATATGATAATTGCATTCGGTTGATGTTGAGCTCCAACTGGTGCAAGATTTCTGGCAAATACTTAAAGATTCTAAAGATGGTTCAACAATTTGGATGTGTGCCAGTTTTGATAAAAGAGTGGTGGGGCAATCTTTCACCAATAACACACGATAATATAGAGGAATAGCCTTGGATTTTCTGAAACCCGCCAGCTATGTCCTTCTCTCAGTTGAATAGCTATCATGCTGATATTAATATAATTATAGTGGTTTTGGTCTTTTTATACATGGTCCTAGATAAGTTGCACTATTTATTATTTGTATATAGTGTGATTTTCTACCCTTTTTGTTTTATATTGATAATATATTGATGAGGCGGTGGCCTATTGATAGCAAATTATATTGTTTATGAACTATGAATATTAAAGTTTGTTCTTCAAATTATATGGAATCCATCTAGTTTTTATAATTAATTTATTTAAAGCTGTTATTTATATTTTCTAAAATTTTGGACTGATCTACGTAATAAGAATATTTTAAATGTATAATTTTAAAGAACATGAATGATAATTTTAAAAAGTATAGTGATAATATTGATTTCTTTTCAAAGGAACTTTAACTGTTAAAGATACTTAGTATCATTTTTCCTAAATTTAGATATTAAAGAAAAATAATTTGTGAAAGTACTTTACCTAATAAATTTGGAAAAAGTTGGAAACAGATGAGGCCGAATGAGATCCATATGAATGGGTCTTCTTCTCTATCTCTATCTTTAATCAAATAAAGTGCTTTAGGTTAATCCCAAAGAACCCTGTTCCTCATTTTTTCCATCCTGGCAAGCCTGGAATCAATAATGCAAATTAGTTGATAATGATGTCTTCTAATTTTTCTTTCAACTACTTTTGCGAGCTGTGTAATCAAAACTGAAAATTTAGATCCTTCCCAGTAATTGGAAGAGACAGCCGGAGAGGGAGGGGGATTTTTTTTTTGGTGGATTACCAGTGAGTTTTATTTCCTGTCTTTTTCTTTCTTCAATTCTTCCTCCGGCCACAAACTATCGAATTGAAAAATGATTTCATACCAAAACATATTTGCATAATTACCAAATTCCATCTATTTTTGCTTTTGAGAAAATCATAATTTCTTAGTTTAAGGGGGAAAGATTCATTTTAATACATTTTGTAAGTTATACTATAAAAAAGCGATTTTGTAGAGTCAAATTTTTATTGAATCTTAAATTCAAATTTTTTCGCCATTTGGAATAAAAAATATTATTGCAAAGAATATACCTGCAAACAAAAATTTAGAATTACTCTCTCTAGTCTCCAAGACTAAAAAATTCCTAACTCTTTCCAAATAACCAAGAAACGTAGTTACTAATAAATTGATAATTCACCTGTCAAGATTGAGATAAATTTGATAGTTTACAGTTAACTTCTATTTATCTAATTCTCATTTTCCAGTTCTGGAATTTGTCATGTAAACAAATATTCTTAGATAATGTTTGGCATACTGTCAATTTAACTCTACTATCTTGAAGGTCTCAAGATGTTCGTACTTCATACCCACATACTTAGGATGATTGGTGACATACATTAGGTGGTATGTTGTACCACTAAACTCATGAAAAATCATGTATGACATCTTTTCTTAGATCTGTTAACTTTCGTAAAAGAACACTTTATAATTTTCACGACAACTTTTAATTTTTATTCAAAAAGTAAATAATTCAAATAGGGAAAAATATGCGCACTTTTTAAGATACTTATTATTAGCTTCTCCAATAAATGCAAGAGAAATGAAGAATTTTTATAATCAGGCATTATTTAATTGAGTATTTAAAAAAAAACCTAAATGTTATCTTTATTTAAAAAAAAAAAGTTGATAACATATACCTAACAATTTTTATAGGGAAAATTCTAGACAGAAATGAGATATTTCTAGAAAGCTTTATGGAATTCACTAAATTCCCAATAGGTTACAAGATATTGATTTGGAAAAAAAAAAAAATAAATGAAGGATGTTTCTGCCCGTGTGGATTAGTTGGTAATTGTGTGGACCAGTTGAAAAATTTTGTGGATCAGGAACGACATCCCATCTTCCACCCCCCCCCCAAACAGTAGATAATAATCCATTTCTAACTTATCCATAGAAATTTACAACTGATCAACATAAGGGTAAAAACATCTTTTTTTTAATTTTTTTTCCAAATTAATCCTTTGAAATCTATTAGGAATTTAACAAATTTTAGAAATCTTTTTGAAAATATCTCATTTCCATGAATTTATCTGGAATTTCCCCATGTTTATATCCTGACATCCTAGTATCGTCCAGGATAGCATGAGAACTATGCCAAAGACTGTCTAAACCACTGAAGAAAATGGCACCGACCACAATCTCTATGCATGAAGATCCCCACCGAAATTTGACACCTAAAAATGGGGATCTTCCATTAAGTATTTACCAAACCATAAACCATGAAATAGTCAAATGAGCCGCCACTTCTCTTTTCTGCCTAACCTCTCATCAAATTCTCCTAAATCCTATGCACTGCCCACTACATGTCCCTTGGTTGTCTGTGATTCCAATAGCATTATTTCACTCCACTCCCATAACCAAGATGTGCTTTTTTTCAACCTTGGTTATTATTATATGAACCACCGATACCCTTTTTTCTTCATGACTTGAGTTAATCCCAATCCCTAGATACAATTCCCCTGCTATAAAGGTTTGAAAATTGAAATGATTGTGTTATGAGAAGATTGTCAATGAAGTTGACTTGGAGGAAGTTAGAGAGAGAAAATAAATGTTGCATTGACAAATAAGTTCACGTGTGGCCTAAGCCCATCTGCTCAATTTGTTCCTCCTAATTCCATGTCAAATAATAGACTTTCAAGAAATATCAACTTTTCATTTGGATTTGGATCCCACCAAACTTCGGATTATTGTCTAAGATGTCATTTTTAATAGACTGAAATCATTTTTCACCATCGACTTCCTCCCAATAAAGGTTTTTCTGCGGATTCAAATCCTTAATATTGCAGGGTTCTTAATCATTGCATGTAAGCTTATTTATTCCGTGAAACACGTTATTTAGACTCTGTTTTAGCATATTATAATGATTGTTTCAAACCAATTATAAATCACTCATGTGGTAGAATTTCCCGTATCAAAATTGAAGAAAAAGTCAGAACAAATGGTTTAGTTTTCTTGGTTGGAACAACTGAATTAATGAAGTTAAATAGAGTCTGCAAAATATTGTTCAAGTGATTGGTGAGATATGCTTCTTTTCTTACATTGAGCCTTTGAGTTCAAATCCTAATTAATCTGACTTGATAACATGGTGTAATTTTTTATGGTACACATAGACTAAAGGTAGTAATAAATAATTAAAAAAATTCCATCATTTTTTAAGTTAACTCTATTTAATATTATTTAATATAATTGACTCGTGAGTTAATCAATGGAGAATATATGGGACAAGTTATTTGATACTTTCTCAGGGATATTTTGGGTAAAAAATTAAATACACTAAATACTCTATTAAAATATCTTATATTATGAAATATAGATTTATTAGAAATGTGACTTATAAACTGAAATTGAAAAAATAATATATTATACATTAGAGTGAGAGGGAGATTTTTTCCTTTTGCCAACAATAACGGAGAGCATTAGAAACATATAAGGTCTTACTTTCTCATTTTATTTCTCTATTTTTTAAAATGAAAACCATGAATTTATTTGGTACATACAGAGAATCCAGATTCCCCAATAATTACACAAAAGGTGTACTTTTTCTTCAAAATTTAATATTGTTACAATTTTTCAATGACACCGAAAAGAAACATAAACATATAGACTAATTAATGTAAGACAGCATTATTTTGAATGATGAAAATTATAATCTTTAAATATTTAAAAAAATTTATTATTATATGTTTTGGTGTGTGATTACTTGAAATTGTTTTCATTTCTATGTTGGTTATGTTATGATACATCGAAAGTCTCTTGAATCTTTCATGTATCTCACTATATCAAAGATTTTTATAAAATAACCTCCTAATTATATGAAAAAATCCACTTAATTACAAAATATCAGCACAAAGAAAATATAAACTAATTCAGGTAAAATAAAATGTAAATTTTCAAGCCATGCCTAATCTATTTTAAGTTTTAAAGAAAGTGAAAGGTCGTCAACTTGTGGGTAGATGACTATTTTACCAAATTGGGGATAACTACAAAAGGGAAAAAATCATATCCAACATAAGGGGTTGATTTCTCTCTCATACTAATTGACTTGGTCAAAATCGTAATTTTTGTTTCGTAAGAGTTTATAATTGCAGTATACCATGATACATCTATTTGAATAAAAAAAGAGTACAGTAACCCTGTTTTGAGGGTAGAGCTAATAACTTGATTTAATCTTGATTATTTTGTCATTACCCCGTTTGTAACTGTTATGACGATGTTGATTACCTAACGTCCTAACTTCTCTCTCCTCCTATCAGATTTTTTTTTGCAATAAAAAACTGTGGCTATGTCTTATCCACAATTTGTCTTTTATTAAATCTAAACTATTCGTGATGACCCATAAACCAAAATAATAATCGGAGCAAAAAACTCCTCCTTTGTCTAAAGGTCATTCGTTGAAAATCCAGTGGATGCCAGCTACCTACACAAGACAACCAGTTTCAATAACAACAAATGTCAAACAGAGATTATTGTTTAGCATTCATTTGCCAAATTAGATATAAAATTCCATCATCCCAATTAAAATCATACCCACAAAATAGAAATACTAAGTCATTGAAGAGGAGAGAGAGCAACCAAGCCAAACCAATCAAGATTGTGGACAAGCAGAAACGAACAAAACTCAGACTATGTTAGCACAACCAGCGAGCCCTCAATTTTTAAGATTAGCTGATTTTTCTGCTTACTCGAAATTATCTATTCTTTCATGTCTTTTTTATTAGTTACATTGTAAAAATTGTTTATGATCCTAAATATAAGTTATTTTTCATAAGTTTTTAGAGTATTAATTGCTTTATTTTTAAAATATTCATATTTATAAATAAGAAAAAATAAATTATTTAAATTTACAATATATTTATTAGGGGTAAGAATGTAAATCATATCAATTTTAAAATAATTTTAATATTTTAATAAATTTTTTTTAGTCCTGATGAGTTAACTGAAGATGATTTAGATTTAGGAAACGGAGAAAATATCGTTGGTTAATGCTAATAAACTCTTTACAGATGAAAAGAAGCAACAAACCCAAGACTTACATGTCAGCAAGTTGGCGGTGATTGGTTTGTCCACGTCATCACACACATAGGCAAATTCTCTCTCTCTCTCTCTCTCCCCCTCTCAATCCCAATGAGGTATATATTAATCCAAGCCCCCACCTCCCTCCTTGCACAAAATTACTGGTTGACTTATACCTGCTTTGCATTTCCCTCTTTTAAATATACTCATCCCTCGTCGTCTTTCCTATCCCTCACATTTCTCACTTGAGCTTCTTCTGATTCTCTTCCTTTTTTCCCTCATAATTCTCTTTTTCACTGTCCAAAAGAAAATGAGCAACATAAGCATGGTAGAGGCAAAGTTGCCTCCTGGGTTTAGGTTTCATCCCAGAGATGAAGAACTTGTATGTGATTACTTAATGAAGAAGGTGACACACTGTGACTCCTCTCTCATGATTGATGTTGATCTTAACAAGTGCGAACCATGGGACATTCCTGGTGAGTTCTCTTTCTTTCCCTTCTCTCCTCATCGTCATGATTTCAGATTCTCATGCCTCTCATATCCATGATTGTTCTGAATGTTTCACTAGATATTTCTGTCTCGCTAACTGCTGATCTCTCATAAAACAAAGAAGGGCCTGAAATTGAATCGAGTTTCTTAAGGTTTTCCGATTTGTTCTTCATTTCACACTAGCAGCTCAGATGCTGCTAATTATGGGCTTGTTTGATCCATCTAAGTTTCCAATCCTGGTTAGTTAATTACAAATGGAATCGTTACTTTCAGGCTTTAAGCGATTTTGTAATCTTTGCCTTCCAAAATATCATAGAAGCGAAATTTTCTTCATTTCTGTGGCTGTGTAGGTGAAGTGATAGCAACTGGAATGGTTATTAATAGATCCCAATTTTTTCGTTTACTTGTTCAGTCTGGTCGCTTCATTTATGTGATTGATAGGGAAAGGATACCTGCAAAATGTGACTAATGATACAAAGTAGAGTTTTCTGAAAGTTTTCTTTGCTCAGTTAATTAATTAATATATAAATATATATCTTAAGTCTTAAATTCCATTTTTTCTACCAGAAGCGAAAAACATGTAAGAGTTTACCAGCAATTTATCTGCTGCCATACGCCCACAATGAAAGATATGGAAATTAAAAAACTCAGCCTGCCTGCAAAAACTAACAGAAATGGTACTTTCATCTTTTCCCCTATGATCAGGTTGAACTATGCTGATAACTTACCGTTTTACACATTGTATTTTTCTTGGTATAATGAATTTTATTATCTTGTATATATAAGTCAACAGTTACATATATATATATTTTTTTTAAAAAAATATATTTATCAGTTCGTAACATCTACAGGCTGCTTGACATAAACTTTATTTTTAAATGAGTTTTTTAAGTTTTGTTTCAATTCAACTAGATTAATATGCAGGTGGTATATATATATATCAGTCAATTTCTAATAAAGAATAATTATATTGAAAACAGTAGTTTTGTGATTATGAATTCTGTCACCCATATATACTAGGTTATAGAGCTCTTTCCAATTATGTATGTTGTCAAAAATATTATATAAATTTATGCGGGTATATAGACATGCATAAAAATACATGCGTATACACCTTGGAAAGGAATTTATACAGTTAAGGTTAGCCGCTTTGAACGGCAACTACAAAGATCATGCATATATGGTTTAACTGTTTTACATCACCTTCAAAGGCTTTTTAACTAAATTGACAGATTGAACTTGTCCTATTATAAAGTGTTTGATAGTGATATTCATATTGATATAGAAGCACACGCGTGTAAATGAACATGTTAAATTTCACATGAAAGTAATTAAACTCTCAAGCCTCACCTTCATCCTCGCTGTATCCAATCAAGTCTATCTCTATTCTCCATCAGCTATTGCATTTAACATCAAAAGGAGTTCACTTCTCAACCTCCAGAATAAGAATCTAGAAAAAAAAAAATTCTATTGGATTTTCTTATTCTGTTCTCTTAATAATTTCTTCAATTATAGCATGTATATTTCAAAGTTCGTAATAACTTAGAAAGTAAGCAATATCAATTCATTTTATATGTAATTCTTCATCTAGAAGTTGGGCACAATATTTTAAAGCGAGATAGATGTGTCAACATTAATGCTTTGGTGTGCTTAGCCACGCGTTCACAGCATTTATATTACTTTGATATATTACCACTGTTTGATAATGAAATCTCCATAATTAGTCTTGTATTTTATATTCCCATGTCATATCAGAATTGAAAAAGATAATGACAGACAAATCAGAAGAAACAAAATCAATTAGTGGGAAGAAGCTAGAGTCATGGGGCCTGTATGAATGGTTATCAGAATTATTTGCAACAAGGGAATATGCAATAATTGCTTCCAAACAAATGTCATGACCTAATACAAATACAATAGTATCCTAACGAATTTTTCTTTTCTAGATAAACTATTTTTCTGAAACCAATCTCTTAGTCCATGATATATTTGATCCATATAAACTTCAAATTTCTCCCTAACCCTGCTACCATCAATATTATTATTCTGATTTGACAAAGAAAAGCATGCGGGCCTCATGATTTTATTGATCAGTAGATAATATATTGACAGCATCTTTTTAATCATTAGTTTACATGGAAACAAAACTCATTCACAACCCCAATTTAGTTTTGCAAAAATCACTATGTTTACCAGTCATCTTACTGATATGCAGATTACATCACAAATAAAAGAGCACCAATTGTTCCGTGATATTAAAATCATCTTAAACTGTAGAGTAGCGATGTAAACAAACTGATGATATCAATAATTATAAGCAATAATCATTTTGATAGATTAAGAATTAATGGTTTTGCAGAGACAGCATGTGTAGGCGGGAAGGAGTGGTATTTCTATACACAGCGAGACCGCAAGTATGCCACTGGCCTACGCACAAATCGTGCCACTGCCTCAGGATATTGGAAGGCCACAGGGAAGGACAGGCCTATCCTTCGCAAGGGCACCCTTGTTGGTATGAGGAAGACTTTGGTGTTCTATCAAGGAAGGGCACCCAAAGGGAGAAAGACCGAATGGGTCATGCATGAGTTTCGTCTTGAAGGTCCCCTTGGCCCTCCTAAACTTTCTTCAGCCAAGGTATAAAATTTAATTTACGTGATTAAATTTTATGTTAGTTTTCTCTTGTTTTTTCCAGACTTCATAGTGAGGGATGTCCTCCATGCTCAATCTTCACACAAAACTAAATACTCTTCTAAAGAGATATGCCATTCCCTTTCACCAACTAAACTTGCTCTTTCGTATTTGTTAGTTTTTGTATTTTGTTTTAAGGTGACTAGACCTTTTATTTTTTGTATTCATACATTTATTTTTTAATGTTCAGATAAAATGGGAATCTAATTTGTTTTTTTGTTCACACGAAATGGTCAAGTTTTGACAATCAATCATTTTGAATCTTCATAGCATATTCCTTTTTGTTTTTTCAATGGTTTCTGTACATTCTTTTATCTTTAATTTCCTTTTCCTTTTCATGAATTATAGAGGCAACTTGTGATCGCTACCTTGACTCAGGCCTTGTAGAATATGTTTCTTCCCACTTTATTATAACTAAAATTTGCCTCACATGGCCATTGGCTGTGGCCACAAGATATTTGGTAGCTGACCTAAGGAGATCTCTCTCGAACTTTTTATCGAACACCTAATGTACGTAAGCCTAAGAAGATAATCCAAATTCCTTAGCTGTAAAGACACACAGAGATCCAAAAATATTCACAAGTGAATCCAGCCAAAAGATCACCAAATCAATCATAATTTATCTCTCATTCGCTTAACTTCTAATATAGTATTTGCATTGCTCCACAGGAAGATTGGGTTCTGTGCAGGGCGTTCCTCAAAAACAGAGAAACTTCGGCGAAACAGAGCATGGGAAGCTGCTACGATGACACAGGCTCTTCATCTCTTCCTGCATTAATGGATTCTTACATCAGTTTCGACCAACAAGCTCAAACTCAAACTCATCAAGATGACTGTGAGCAAGTGCCCTGCTTCTCCATTTTCACGCAAACCCAAACAAACCCTAACTTCAACCACACAAGCAGTACATGCATTATGGAACCAAATTTATTAGTACCTGTCAAGAACAACAACGTGACAACCACATATGAAGGAGGAACAATGCCATACAATTTGGATTCCTATTGCTTCGACCCTAATTTGAATTTCGCGGGTGATAGTAGAAAGGTATTGAAAGCTTTTGTGGATCAGCTCACCAAGATTGAAAGAAACCAACATAACCCGATTAGTACTCTCAAAGGTTCACCAAGCTTAGGGGTAGCTAGTTCTGAGAGTTTTTTAACTGATGTTGGGATGCCCAACTTATGGAACAATTTCTGATTCACACTTAATTTGGTATTAAATTATTAAAATATATATGATATTTCACAACGTTTAAGTTTTTGAATTTATTCTATTATATAAATACTTTATAAATGTACAAACTAGTTAATATCATCAGTATATATATATATTTATATATATAAAGCTATAGGAGATTTTACTTCTTACTTGAGAACATTACGGCTCTCATTAGGCTGTGTGCTGTGTCTATTTTAAATTTTTCTATCATTATTATAGTAACCCACTTCTAATTTGTTAAAAATGATACAATATTATTCACAAAAAAGTTATACAATATTATTATGTTGTGGTGATCCTATTATTGATAGATAAAAATGTAAGAAATAGCTTAGTGAAATATGTGAGTTTTCAATTAAATTTTGTTGGGAAAATTTTTACTATTTAGTTTTGATTTGTCATATGTCAATGCACTATGGTTTCAATGCATTAAGTGAAACAAAGCCATTTGAAATTTGGATTGAATGTTATCAAAATGGATAATAAAAATTTTTCCAACAATATTAGACTAAAAAGTGAAAACATATAAATTGCACAGAATCAGAATTCCCAAAATTAATACAATAATTCTGCTTTAAAAAACATCACCAAAACGGAGCCAATAATTGACTACAAAAGAAAAATCAATCTAAACTAATATAAATATTCGGTCCAAATCATAAGTTTCTGATGTAATGATCTAATCATAGCAGGTGAAACCTAATGTGTATCATTATCGGTGATTCTGACATTTACAGTCTGTGACTAAACTAGTAGTTTCTTTAACACAGTCAGGCCAACCTGATGCAATATATTATAATTTATATACAATTTTTTTATTAAAAAAATATATTTAACCATTGTTCTATAGTAATAATAATATTTTCTTTTATTGTTAGGCAGGGTGGTGGTGTGGCAGTACATCATCAAGTCAACTGTAATATTGTCTTCTTCACTCAAAACAAGCATTGTTCCCTTTGATACTTTCAGTGCTCTTAACCTTTTTTCCTCTATTGTGAAAAATGCACAAACAATGTCAATCACAGGACAGTGACGAAAAAACCAATCGTGCTGAAGAAAACCAAGATGGTATTGCTTAATGGTGTAATTAATGCTATATAATATTTTCTCCGGATTTAATTATAGGGTCTTTTAATCTAATTTTAAATATATGACTCTTTATAAGGTAATATTTATTATATATTTTTAAAAAATATTTCTGTTTAATATATTACAAAGAGAGAAAAAGAAATTAAACAATGGTGATTTTGAAAAAATATTATAATTTTTGGAGAAATTGAGATAATTAATTAATTTTAACTCACATTCTTAAACCGCATGATTTGGTTAAAATAATCTAATAACTGTCACTTTCATTGGGATTAACTAATATAGGAAGAGACAATTGCTATAAGATGGAAACTAAATCTATATGACCTCACCATATGGATTCTCCGACTCTGGTTTAATGCATTGTTTGGTGTTATTATTCTAAACAATTTTCAGTTTTCACACTGTTCTATCTTTATTTAAACTTTTAACGTTATACGCGATATATGCTTTGACAACTTCAGTGTCATTGCGTGACGAAAAATATTCAATTTAGTATATTATCAACTTTGTATATGTTAAAGCTACATGATACTGGTAAAGATATAAAACAGACTGCATGTTTTAAGGTAAGCAAAGGGTTATTGATGTGTGATTATGTTTTTCTTCAGGTGACAGATACTTTACTCACTTTTTTTAATTTTTTCTTGACTGTACTTATAAAAGGAAGAAGACAAAGTAATTAGTTTAATAAGTACTCCTTCCATTTGAAGTTTTTCACACATTAAAAAATAATAAATAATCTATATTATAATAAATATAATATTATTTTATTAGAATATTTGTGACTTAAATGTTTTTCTATATACTCTCTTTCTTTATTATTTTGAAGAGAGAATTTTATGCGAAAGGATAAAAAATGATGAGTTGAAAGTTAAAACATATGGACAGTGTTCAATTCATAACATGCATTTCCAAATTTTTTCTCCGTTCTCATTAGTTATTAATTAATTGTACTAAAATAGATAGTAGTGAGCGTGTTTTTAACTTCTTTATCCTTTCACCGACAAGTTAGACTTTTGATGTGTGAAACGGAGTTCAAAATATAAATAGTGAATTCCTTGAGTCTCTCCATTTTTTCAAGCCAAATTTTGAAATCTATCCCCTTAGTTATGGGATTTGCAGGACCTCAAAATATGAAATCATGATCCGCTTGGATTCTATTATTGCGAAGTTAAGAAAATACTCCAAAACAGAAAGAGTTTTGGTTGGTCATGTCATGACAATGTAATTTGTATTTTTTTAAAAAAATATTATGTACAAATTTTTATAACTTTATTAATAGATTTTCAATTTTAATTATAACTTTTTTTAGCCCAAATTTTAATTAGCACTTGGAAGATATATTGTAATGCCAGAAGCTTCAAACTAATCTTTTTATTCAAACTCAGTAAGTACAGTATTGGAACTAGGACCTTTTTTTTTTTGTTAATGAAAACTTCATTAAAAAACTATAGGCAAAAGCTGGCCTACATCATCCATCCTTACACAAGAGCTTCATTAACAGGAAAAAGGCTCAAAAGAGGGATGGGGGATTAACAATGAAACCCAAAGGTCCCATCCTTTTCCTTTGTTAAATTTTCAAGTGAGAGAGGTTTAGAGGTTGATACTTTTGGTTCCTCTTCTACTGGGAAAATATTACTTTTGTTCTCAATTAAAATGAGTACTGAACAACGTAAAATATGTTTATTACGGATAACTCTATTGTACATGGGAGATGCAGCTATATCATTAATTTTATAGTCATTGTTCATCTTATTCAAGGCTTTGATACCATATTGTAATACCAAAAGTTTTTATTCAAACTTAACAAGTACAATATGGTAATTAAGATCATATAGTTAACTAATTAGCATGACACTAGCAGTAGCAATTAGGAAATTATTTATATTTTGTTTTTCCTTTTAGTGTGTTGTCAATCTTTTATATGTTTGTGCGTTGATAGTCTTTTAGTTATGTGTAGACAAAAATGGTCAAAGGGACTTTTCCGCTAGTTCAATTTTCAAGTGAGGGAAGCCAGGAAGATTATGCTTCTAGTTCCTCTTATATTAAAGAAACATCATTATTATTTTCAATAAAGATGAATACCCAACAGATCAAAAAGTATTTTTCATGAATAGCTTTATTATATATGAGAAATGCAGCTATATCATTTTATAGTTTTAGTTTCTCTTATTCCAAACTTTGATACAATGTTGTAATGTCAAAAGTATCTATCAAGATTTAACAAGTACAATATGATAATTATAATCATATACTGAAATAGTTAGCAAGGCATTAACATCTATCTTATTTAATGGGCGTGGGCCTTAGGCCCAATATACAATAAACTATATGATATATGTTTTTTGTATTTTATAGAATTTTTCAACTAAACTATATATTTATTATGTTTTAATTAATAAAATCAATGAGAAGTATGTAAGGAACTACATTCAATTTTTTTATTTTTGCCACCATCCAAATTTGATACTTTCATACTAATATCAGATATATGGGATATTAAGCTATTCAATTGTTTATAAAAAATTATATTTTCTCATATATTGCATGAATTTTAAGAAATAAATTGTATTGTTAATGACTTATAAATAATGTATCTTCATATATATTTTACTATATAAATATTGATATATGGATGATATATTCTGTCAATCAATTTTTTTATAAAAATTTATGGTTAGAGGTGTTTTCATTCTCCTCTATTTAATTTTATTTTTTTGAGTGACAATTCTTATATAGACTTTTTTTACTTAATCTTTTTTTTTACCTGTTTTACTTAATCTTTATACCCATATGAAATAACACAAAGTTACTTTAAGTGTGCCATTTTTACTATTTAAAATAAAATTAAACACACTTTTCTATATTTTGTACAAAGTTAGAGATGAACATGCTCATAATTTATGAATATTACTATAATTTATTCTAAATTTTATATATTTAGTCCATGATTTTGACTTTACTTACAAATAGTAGAATGGAAAATATATTTCATAAATTGATTAGTGTGAAATCTCATGAGTCTCTTTGACAAATGAGGGTTTCAGTAGGTTTCTTTCTCAATATACATAAATCATGCATATTTGGTATTGATTCCATAATGCAGATTAGGCTCTTTGAAATTCTAATTTTATGGAAAACTATATACAATTATTTTTTGGGCTAAACTACATAGGAATTCCAAATTATTTGAAAAAAATTACTTTAAAATAAAGTTATCAACTAAAACGTAAATTTTATTTTTCATAAATAAATTAAACTTCCTCCATTCATATAATAGTTAGTATTAATATTCATGACTTATTGCTCATATTTCAGGCAGTATAGAAATAAACCTATCTAGTCATGTAGTTAAATTTTGATCTAGAATAATTTGAATGTGCATTAATCTTTTTTTTTTTCACATATTCCTTTCATTTTTCCTTTCTTTTACTACATTATTTGTAATATTAAAAAATTCAAATATCATATATAAGAGCATTAGCAACACAAACTGATAATAAAAATTAGGTTGGGTATTTGGAATTCAAAGTTTGACTATAATTTTTTTCAAAAAAATTTTGGTGTTTGATTTTTTTTAGAGCAACTATTAAACTTACTCTAAGTGGACCCATTCCATAATTTAGAAATACACACTTGATTATATTTTTAATGAAAAACAAAACAATATTCCTACCAAATTATTGCACCTCCCTTACATATAATATAACCAGTATCTATGTAAATTTTAATATTCCCTAAAATGATAATCAATTCTATCAAGAAATATGTATAACTTTATTATGTTTTGAACCATGTGAATAATCCCAACTGTTCATCTTTCTTTTGCCTTTCAAGTATGACTCTCAATATTGGAAGGCGGTCTTTTTTCTTTTTCATACCAAAAAAATATATGAATTAGCATGGGTTCCACTTATCAATACTAATACAAGTTCATACTTTAAAGAGCACCTATAGACTTGCTTATAAATTACTCACTAATAGAATTTTCACATTATTAGCAAATTAAACCATGTGAGATAATATTTGTTCACATGCAACAATCCCAATTGATTGTAGCGTTTTAAATGGGTTGTAAAATTTAAATGGGTTGGATAATTTGTAACCCAATCCATGACAGATTAAACGCATATAAAATTTTTGTGACAAAAAAATCTTCACAAAATTTTGTTAAGAAAATTTCTTCACGAAATCAGGCCATTTTTGGTTGAATTACAACATTTTTGTGTGGAAGGCATATTCATCAGTATCAAAAACCCGCGTTCCTTTTCTTCCTCTTTTGGGCTCACTGCTGCTGCTGCTTCTGCTTCCTCTTCTTCATCAACTGCCTAAGTACCAGCAGCAACATATCGTAGTATTTTATCTTCATCTTTTCGAGTTCATTCCAATTGTAATGGATTTGCTGTCCTCTCTGAAACCCCATAATGTCAACCTCCAGCCATCTTCATCCCTCTTTCCTTTTTTTGCTCTCAAGTTCCAGCCCTGTCGTACTCGGTTCACCCCTCAGTCTTCTTCTAAGCAGGTTAGGATTCAGTGCGAGTTCGAAGGGAAAGTGAATGGCGCTCTTTCTGGCGACTTTGACCCACGCTTCATTGACCGGGTATTTTTTTGTTTTGGCTTTATCTGCCTGCTTTTCTCGGTTTGTCGAAATTTGATGTACAGAGGTGCATTTTAACACTTGTAGCATTGCATTTGGGTGAAGGGTTGATTCATTTCTCTTTGCATAGGTAGCAGTGTTCAAACAATTTATGACTGTGTCTGTCCGTCGTTACCCTAACTAGAATTCAAGGTTTATGTTGTGTACGTAGTAATCATATTCCACAGAGCCGAACTTCTAATATTTGTTTTGGGCCACAAACTCTTAGTTTGATATGTTAAAGAAAACGGGGGAAAAAAAACTTATAAGAAGTTTTTTAGGTGTTTGGCGATCGTGTTTTTTCAATAAATTGTAACATGTGGACAAACTTTTCAGAAGGAGTCAATGGAAAAATGTCCACATGTAATTTGTTAGTGAAAAAATTGACAGCAAATACTTGTGTGTAAGTTTTGCCCTTGATATGTACTGTCCTGCTCTTCTACTGGATATACACAGCAGACTTGTGAGAGTGTTTAATGTAAATAAACACAATAAGTTTCCAGAACATTTTGAATTAAACACTGGTGAAGCACTGCTGCTGACTTTGTTGTATGATCTCTTCACATGTGGGGAATGCTTGAATTTTCTAGACTTGTAAATACTCTATTTAGTTTCTAGGCTTAAGTCTGTTTCCATTTCTAATATGCAGAGAGATTTGAAAGCTTTGTTGCATTCTTGAGCTGTTAAGCCTATCAAGCTCTTTGTTTTGTTTTGTTTCTCTTTCTCTGTCTTGAATGATATGTCATCCTCTCCCCAACTTGTACTATTTGTCTATTCTCTGATAAAATTTCTTCTTTTATCTGAAAGGAAATTTGAATTAATATAAAAATATGTTAGTTTTGACAATTAAATTTGTTTTTTTAGCAAAAAGCACTGGAAGCAGCAATGAATGATATAAATAACTCATTTGGAAAGGGAAGTGTTACAAGATTAGGCAGTGCTGGAGGAGCATTGGTGTATGTATCTTCCTTGCATTCTCTGTCACTGGTTCTGACCCCACCCAATTGTCTTGAAGTTTTTAAAATTTTTCAAATTATTCTTTCCACAGTCTTCTGTGTTGTAGATCAGCTGACAGTGACACATGACAGATTCTTAAACATAATGTACATTGCAGTGAAACTTTTCCCAGTGGCTGTTTGACATTAGACTGTGCTTTAGGTGGTGGCCTTCCAAAAGGAAGAATTGTGGAGGTAGTGACTCTGTTGTGCTTTTCTTAATCTCTTTCATCTTATGCTCGTACAAACCTTGTGTAATTATATGTGATGCTTAAGCTATAATGAAATGTATTAATAGTTCATGAGATTTAGGATATGAACCATCAGGCAAGCTTGTATAGGCATGTAGATGCTCTAATTCTTCCTTTCTTAATTTTTCAACTTGTGATGTAACTGTTAGGACTATAAACATTCTAAAATTTTGGCCTTTCACGACAAGCTCAAATTACCCGCCTTATCTCTTTTCAGATATATGGACCAGAAAGCAGTGGGAAGACCACCTTAGCACTTCATGCCATTTCAGAAGTGCAAGTAATTCATCTATCTGGATTTTTCTGCTATCATTAATTCATCGGCTTGAAGTTTGACTCGGTGTCAAATAAGTTTTGGGATTGGGACCAATATTCATTCCTCTGATCATGTTGTGCAGAAGTTAGGAGGCAATGCAATGCTTGTTGATGCTGAGCATGCTTTTGATCCAGCATATTCTAAAGCATTAGGAGTGGATGTTGAAAATTTGATTGTGTGCCAACCTGATCATGGAGAGATGGCTCTCGAGAGTACTACTGTCTTTGCTCTTCATTTGGTTGTGTTCAAATTATTAATTTTGGTATTGTCCTTGTTGCAATAGGAGGATGTTTTGTGTCTTATGATGTGTATTGATTGATTGTGTTTTCATTATTATAGTCGCAGATCGCATGTGTAGATCTGGTGCCATAGATCTCATCTGTGTGGATTCTGTATCAGCTCTTACTCCACGGGCAGAAATTGAAGTATACAATCACTTCTCATTTGGGTTTTAATTATTATTGTTTTGTTAAAAAAAGTAGGGATTTGGTAGCATTTGTAACTCTCTGATTTCTCTTGAATATATAGGGTGAGATTGGAATGCAGCAAATGGGATTGCAAGCTCGACTCATGAGCCAAGCTTTGAGAAAGATGTCTGGAAATGCCTCTAAAGCTGGTTGTACTCTAATATTTTTAAACCAAATAAGATATAAGGTATTTCTAGGTAATTAGGTTTTACTTTGATTCTGGATGTCTACAGCCATATGGTTAAAAAGAAAAAAATACTGTATGTTCATGGGCTGATTACCTAATCTTCTTATTCCTTTTGCTAATATATGTCAAGCTTCATTGGACCAAAAAGCTTTTGATAGCATGGCTTAACTTCATTTGCTTCTGTAGATTGGTGTTTACTATGGAAACCCAGAAGTGACAAGTGGTGGAATTGCTTTGAAGTTTTTTGCCTCAGTTCGCCTTGAAATACGTCCCACAGGGAAGATAAAATCTGTAAGCACAAAACCTATGCCATAAATTAATTTTTCTTTCTTTTGATTATATCATCATAATTGATTTATATGTGTGCATTTCATTTTCTTTTAGGCTAAAGGTGATGAAGAAATTGGCCTTAGGGTTCGTGTGAGAGTGCAAAAGAGTAAGGTATGTTAAATATGAGTATACGCCAGTTAATGTCTTTCCTTGAACTGGTTTATATCATTTCAGTGACGGTGCTTGACATATACACTTGGAACTTTTAGCTTTTGAAATGGCTTTGAAATTTTCCTTTCAACTATGTGTGTGTTACTTTGTTAGTTTTGTTTTTGGGTTTACACTAGTTTTGGCGTAGAGACCTACATTTGAAAGAAGAAACTCCATAATGAGACATCGAACTAATATGTTAAATTCAAACCTCAGTAGCATTATAGTATGTTAAGAATTTTTGAGGATTGGATTTTAGGAAATGTTGCTTCTTGCATTATCCTCCATAGGTGTTGCCAATCTTGTGGTTGGCAGTTTGGCGGAACATCACTTCTACATGAAGTTTAATGTTAGTCACTCTGTTGAAGTTTGAATTCATAGATGTATCATCTACACAATTCAAGTTACTGAATGGACCAGAACATTGAGGTGAAAAAAAGGTCATATGGTGCCAAACCTTTGCAACACAGCAAATATACTATAGCGTGAAGAACACAATTTTACCACATAGTGATTGCATTTTCTTATGTCATTGCTGATCTCATACAAATACGGTAGGGAAGATAGAATGACCTTCTCAGTTGATAAGAGGATGTTTGACACATAAAGGTTATATGGATAAAACAGCGTTCTCTCTCTCTTTCTCTGTGGGCTTTGTTTTGAATTTTTTCCAGGATGAATTTTCTGTGTGGGAGTTGTTTGGTTATCTGTTCCCATAAAGCATCTTGAGTAATGGCCCTAGTCTTTTTTAGGAATTTTCTGATCTTTTGTTTTTTTTATTAATATTCTTACTGTAGCTACACTCTGGTGACTGTCTCGAGAGCCTCACATTAAAAGCTTTCCTACCCTTATTCTGTTGAGCCTTTTTTATATATCACTGCCCAGTTTTACCTGAAGATGTCCTGATCTGCAGTATGCTGTATCTCTTTCTGACTTTACACTTCTCTCTGAAGATCCCTAACTTAGCAAGTTGTGTTAGGTATCAAGGCCTTACAAACAAGCAGAATTTGAGATTATATTTGGAGAGGGAGTCAGCAAACTGGTGAGTATTGCAGCAAAAAAGTGCTTTTCATATCAGTTTATATCATTCACTATTTTGACTTTATATCTCAATGCAGGGTTGCATTTTAGATTGTGCAGAAATGATGGATGTTGTCTCAAAGAAGGGCTCTTGGTATAGCTATGGAGATCATCGGTATATTTGCGAACAACTTGCCAATTAATGTTTATTCTATATAATTTGGCATGCTCTCTTGCATGTTATCGCTTTCTTTTACAGCAGCTACATATGTTGTCCATTGTTTAATTGCATCACTGAACTTAAGGGTAATGAAAAACAAAATTATCAGAATATTTGTCAATTATCTCTTTGTAGGTCTGACTAAGAAGTTAATTAGTAAGTGTTAACAGAGTCAGTAGTAACTAGTGGAGAAAGAAAAACATATAAATTTGAATCAATAACGGTTTGGAGAAGAGATAGAGAGGACCAAGATTAAACTTCCAGCATTCAGGAAAACTAGCCAATTTTTATGCTGTACTTTTACATCTATAATATGTGTTGTGACATGCTATTCTGTGGTAGAAGAAAATAAGACATGGTATCATTCCCCCCTCCCTCCCCCAGGGTTTCTTTATCTTCACTAGTGGTCAGATGAGATTAGATAGGTTCATGCCAACTTTCTCATTTCTCTTCCTTCCCCCAATGGGTGGGCTGTGTCTTTAGATATGGAATTCCCAATGACTTAATGTTATTTCTCGTCTATTTTGAAACAGGTTAGGACAGGGAAGGGACAAAGCACTACAGTACTTGAAGGAGAACCCTAGTCTTTTAGAAGAACTTGAAAAGGTTGGTTACTCCGACTCTGAGGCTTCTGGATCCTTTTGATTCAATAATAAGATCAGATTCTGCATACTCTTTTCTTTCTTGAATTAATAAGTAATAGCTTGCTCCACTTATGCGACCTTTATGCATAAATGATTATGTGTCATGATGCTGGAATACCTAATGATCTCACCTATAAGCCTTCATGGCATAGTTTGAGCAGCCAACTTCTCTTTTTACTTTAATTAATCTGCCTCAGCCATTTGGTTTTTATGCTATTAATGGAGGATGAAAATAGATTACAAAATGTGATATCAATTATTTGTAAATTAGAAATTGTAGATAAATATTTTAAATAAGATCAAAATTATTCCAATTAAGAATACGTTGGGATTAGAATTTAATTATTTAATGCATTTTGTTTTATTTAAGTTATATCTATTAGCTCTCCCTCCTTTCTTCTGCTTCTCTCCCCCTTTTTTCTGCCCTTTGTTTCTTCTCTGTTTCCCTCCTTTCTTTATGCTTGCCATGGGTCCTAAATCAGCTATTATTCTAGTTTAGTGGAAGTTTTCCATAAGCTGTGATGCTTTTCTCATTCTCATTGCAGTTCCTTTCCTTTTTCTTTTGGAAATAGAGAGCCCAAAAAATAGGCAAGCATCAATTAGTTACAATAGATATCCCACTTTGGATATTCTGCAATAACAAAGAAGAACAAGCTAAAGGAGGAAAATCAAAAACAGAATAGGGCGGAGGGTTGTGGTGTGCCAATTTGGCCATGCAATCCGCAATGCAGTTCCTTTCTAATGATTCATTAGAGTGAAGCAAGAGTGAATTAGATTAAGTAGTTTTATATATAGGTAGAGCTTTTCCCTGCACTACAGAATGCGCGTTTCTTTTAAAAAAAGAAAAGGAAGAAAGAAAGAAAAGAAAGACAACAAAAGGACAAAAAAAAAAAAAAGAAAAGAAAAGTCATCATCATATATGCAGTAACAGGGACTCTTGGTTTTAGTTTATATATATATATATATATAAATATGTATATATATATATGTTGATATTGATTACTTAATGAAATCACTTGCAGGTAGTTCGGTCCTCATTGATAGATGGAACTGGCCAAGCAACCTTTGCATCTACGAGGAAGACGCCGCCACCACATGAAGATGAAATTATATTTGAGGAAATCCCACGAAGAGCTTCCATCGATACTGATGATTAAAGGTGGGAGATTGATTGTGGACTGATGAAGCAAGATTTCTTCTTCCATCGATACAAATGGAAGTGTGGATGTGGTTTTGACGGTTTAAACAGCATTCCTTGGTAACCAGTTCAATTGGGCAATGTTTATGTCGCTCAGGTGATTTGAACTGTCCTGTTTTCCTCTTTCGTCTTAGAGAAGCACAAGCAACACAGGAGGAGAAATGAGCAAACAGAGAAAGTGAAAGCAGTGTATATTTGTATTTTGAACTCATAACACGCTCATTGATTAATGGATGGATTATGTTATTTTGTTTATTTATTGCTCTTTTCTCTTTATCTATTCCTGTAATTGTTTCCAATAGAATTCAACTTTCTTATCACTTGAAAAATCAATATTATTCTTAAAAATAACTTGATTATATTTTAATTTGAAGATGAGTGTATATTTTCAAAATAAAAATAACTATTAAAGACTGAGAAGAGTAAGTTGGTATACGTACAATAATTAAATTAATACTCATGCATATACCTTCAGAAATTACTAAATTTAGCAGCACAGAAGTTTGAGAAATTTAAAACATGAATCTTCTCGGCAAAATTAAACCCAAATGATGCATGCCAAAGTTTGAACAAGCCACTATCTTTGGCAACTAACACTGGGACTAAGAGAGAAGTCACCACATGTAGCCAATCTCTTATTTCGGTCCCAAAGACATTTTTCATCTTGGGCAGCACTAGCAACTGGAAATGCATTCCCCCTGAATCAACATTGCAAGACAGTCCTGTTGTTATTTGTTAACACAGAATGGCCTGGTAATGTTAATTTCAAAGGAATTTACCATTAAATAAAAACAAGGAGTCGTAAACAGAATAGTTAGAAAAAGTATGGAAAAAAAACAAGACTGTTTTATTAGGCCACTTTTCATCATGGGCATACTTGCAAGATAGACTAAGGTAAAATTTTTTGGATGTTAAATGAGGTTCTCTCACAAAAACATGCAACATCAAAATATTATTTCCCATTCAAGTACCAATATGACTCCTGAAAGAGAAAATAGTGCTTGGAGAGAGAAAATTGTAGAGAGGCAAAAGAGTATAAGAGAGCAAAAGACAACGGTGAATGTAAATTGCATCGTACTTCTCTATTCAACTGATAAAGTAAATATATACAAAAAGAATAATCTATCATAATGAATACAAAATATTCTACAATAATTACAATGAATAAATTGGGATTGAGTCAATCTATAAAGTAGGAAACTATCCCAACCCATATCAATCATAATAAATTAAATATTTTATTTGATTATTTGATTACATTAACAACCCATAAAACTCAAGATGGGGGAATGGATACCGTCTTGAGTTTGTCTACCAAAGTACGAAACCGTTCTGGATTATGTGACTTAGTGAATAGGTTAGCGGATTGATCGGAGGTGTTAATAAAGAGTAAACGAAGAGGCCCACTAATAACATTTTGTCAAACAAAGTGACAATTAATCTCAATGTGTTTAGTGCACTCATGGACAATATCATTGTGAGCAATTTAGATGGCACAAGATTGTTACAGTAAAAATCAATAGGCAAAATTTGGGAGATTTCCAAATCATCTAGTAGCTAGCAAAGCCAAAGTACCTCAAAAGTGATGTCTGCAAGTGCATAATATTTAGCTTCAGTGCTAAAGTGAGCAACTAATGTTTGTTTCTCATTGCTCCAAGAGACTAATAAGCCTATGATCACCTATCAAAGAAGGAAGACACCTGTGTAGAGCACCAATAGCAACTAATTTTCATTTTTAATTTGCAAAATTTATTTTTTATGCATTATTTCATTTGCTTCACGTGCTACTATAATTTAAGGATTTATGGAGTCTGTTGTGTAGCCAAGTCTAGTGTTCCATTTAAGATAATATTATTTGAAATAAATATGACCAGTCCATGTCTGTTATCCTTATTTTTCAAAAGCTGTTCAGTAGTGGAGTCTAGCTTTTAGGAGTCAGTTGCATTATTTTGCTTTTATATACATCCCACATGCAGTGTATTAAGCATCGATTGAAGTATTTTATCATAGGAGATTCTCCCTGGCTATTAGTTTATCTAAGTTGAAAGATGATAAATACACATTCTTCTTCTGCCATCTAATCAACAAAACCCAACTCCAGCTCCACCTGAATCTTTTTTCACAACAAATTTCAGAAATGGCTGCCCAGTTGAGTAACCTCAACACTGACATAGCTGCACTAGAGGCTTCTTCCTGCAACAATCCCCAAAAAGATGCTAGTCAACAATTTATAGTGAGGTAAAGCACCACTGCAGGGTTTCGATGATGAAAATGATTTTGACATGCCTTAATTGGTGGCTGAAAATTGCATCCAAGCAACCTCACTCCAAAATTGAATTTCCCAAATTTGATGGAGTTGACCCAAGAAGATGGTTCTTGGAGGCCGAAAAATACTTTGGGTACTATCAAACATATAATGAGATGAAGGTTGACATTGCTTCCATGTATTTAGAAGGGAATGCAGTTGACTTCAATACCAAAATGTGTTCAAGAAGTTTTAGAGTAAGAGGAAGGACTCGCGTTGTATTGCTTAATCACTGGTTTACACCAATTTTGGAATTCTCTAGTTTTCTTCTTTATCCAAATTGGAATTGGTACCGGTTCTCAATCCAACTGATTGAACCACATGATCGAATTTGATTTTTCATACACTGGTATATATTGATGTTGCCCACCACCACAAGTAACCATATTCCACCAACGACAATAGCCGACCACCACCCTTGACTGTCAACCATTGCCACCACCATGACCGGCCACTGCCATCATCAACCATCAGTCACCGCTGCTGTCAGTCATCGGTCGCCAGTTGCTACCACCGCTTGTCGCTCACCGACTACCGACTGGCACCACTATCGTTCATTAGTCCTATTGTTGCCGGTCACTGGTCATCGACAGTCACAACCATTGGTCACCAACCATAATCACTGTCGGTCACCAGCCATCACCACCAATCACTAGTCATTGATTGCCTCCACCACTAGTCATCACCTCATTAAATAAAATATGTGTAGAAATGTCATTTATATGAATTATTTTTATTCATATGATATAAATTAATTATATTAGTAATATGGATATAACAATCCTTATAAAATAAATGAGTTTTCTCTTTTCTCTATTTTCTCCTCTCATCCAAATCTAAAGGGAAAAAATATTTTATCTATACCTTTTTCTCCCCTATTTTCTCCCCTTCATCCAAATAAAGCATAAAGTTTTGGGATGAGCACTCCAAAAGTATTCTACTCGGAAATATGCAAAAAAGATGTCCAAAAAAGATGGGCGTGGAAAGGATATATAAAGCCAAAAAAAAAGTATTAAACTGAATATGGCTCTTACAGAGAGAGAGAGAAGATGAGCTTTTCATATCATTTGTGGATATAGAAATCACCACCATAGGTCCCTTCAAATTTCAAGTCGGGCAATAGGCTCGAAGGAGAAGGCGAGAATGAATTATTGGGAAGATGCTAATCATCGTTCTGTAACTTTGATTGACTCTTTATGTTAAATTTGCTATAAGAATAGGTTAACGAATGAAATCTAGAGATTTTTTTGGTCAAAAAAGAAATCTGGGGATTCAAAGCTGAGAAAATAGAAGGAAAAGAGATGCAGATTCTTGGAGACTTTGTGGCTATGTGTCTCGAGAGCGTAATTAATAGTAGTGCTTAGACGGCTTAGTGGTTCAAATGAGGCACTGTGAAAGGGCTTCATAAATGGTTTTAGCGACCTTGGGGAAGATTAAACTCATTTTTCCACTATGAGATGTTCATGCTGATATAGAGATGTAACGTATAGTTATATGATTATATTTACTATTATGGTTTCTCTTATTTTCTCCAAAAATGTTTGCAAAGACTGAAAAAGCAACAACGAGCAAAAATTGAAGAATTTTCCTATGCGTTGATGGTGAAAGCCTCCGTGATATAGATATATGTTTTATGTGTGTGTTGATATATATATATATATATATATATATCTTCATCTTCTCCTAACACTTAAATAGAAACAGTAATTATTCTATTCAACAAAATATATCAGCAAGCCTTTCTTCAAGCACCAAACAGCAACATTAATCAATGTTGGGAAGTGAGTTAGAATAGTTTATTTTCTATATTACACTGCTCAACTAGAGTCGAGTTTAGTTTGTTAGTCTCACTTGCTGTCACGTGACTCACTCTTATTGTAACACATGTACATATTATACATTGTGATGCAGCTTGATTACAGGTGTGAATAAAATATCCATTCATCTTCTTCTCCAACGTTACTCTCTTCTACTCATAACCTAAATAATCAACAACTTTTTTTTTTCAAGCGCCAAACAAAGATATTATATATTAATAACTAGCAAAAAGATCAAGCCTTTCTTGGTTCAAAGTTTTCATAAGAATTAGAGTGTAAACATTAGGGCTTTTGATCCTTAACAACCTTCTCATTTGCCTCGCGCATACATATATGAAATACACACATATATAGTGCCCGGTCGAAGACGCTTCCTACTCAAGACTTAGACTTCTTTTAACTTAATTACATTTTGACCCATGCTTTAAATTGTCAATTTTCTCACTCTGCTCTCTTTTGTAGCTTTCTGCTGTGTTCTTTCTAAACATACCAGAACTTTCGAATTCAACAGTAATGACAATAAGGATCATCACTTTTCTTTTTTTGTTCCTTGATAATTATTGTTGTCTCAAATCTGAATGGTAATTCATTTAAACGAATGGGGTTCGGGAATCCCTTTCATAGTATCAGCCGTTTGTCACGTATAAGAAGTTCATCTTCAGCCACCGATGGTCTTGACGTTTCTATTCAAGTTTATGCTGGAGCTATGCATTCTATGCTCACCCAGCTTAACCTTGCTTCGTTAGCACAGAATTATGCATTCTATGTGGCTGCTCACCCAATGAGAGTTTGCCTTTTCAGCCCTATGCAAGTATGCATCCCGTATGCGACATATGCTTTAGGCTAACTCCGTCTTGGCAGCTGTCATTCAAAGGGATGAATTTTCAAACGCTTGGATTTTGTAGGGATTAACGTGGTCAAGGAGGTAAATTCAAGTTGTTTATATAAAAAAATAAATAAATATAGAGACTAATTTACAAATGAGTGTAAAGTATAGGAACTCAAAGTTTAATTTTTCTAATATTATATTAACCAACTCTAAAACGGAAAATAAGAAAGAAAAATATTATAAGAGAAAATAAAGAATAATTTAAATAGGAGATATCTAGGTTCCCTTTATTTTTTTCCCTAATTTTTCTCTCATCCTAACCTTCTCTCATCCAAATAAACGGTAAACAAAATTGTCCAAGTAAAAACTATATCAAGCACCTTGCCATTAAAAATGCCTTATTGCTAATTACTAATATAACATATATGCATGGAATATATATATATATATATATTGTTTAATTTACAAACACAATGGCTAATCGAGCACCTTATATTGGATTAGCTACCTATTTAGATGCGTGGATCAGTTAACCATAACATAAGATAAACTACATGTGCATCCATGCGATGCATGAATTCATTAAGTAAGCCTACATAAAAAATAATATTTAAAACCTATTTAAATATAACACAATATATAACATATTCTCTCCATCCCATATTATAAAGTAATGAGAGGGATTTTATGTATATTAAGAAATATTTATTTTATCCTTAAACTTCTAAAAATAAAGCAAAATTTCTAATTTTACCCCTTTTATTAAATATAACACAAGTTACAACATTAATAATATAAAAAATGAGAGTTAAAAATAACAAATCACTACATATTGTCTTATATTATGGAACAAGAAAAATTCTTCATATTATCTTATAATATGGGATGAAGGGAGTATCTTGACAAATCTTGATGTCAATTATTATTATCCTCAGTTGTTTTATGATGTATGAAAACTAACCTAATTAGCAAGCTCAGGGACTTAATTAGTAGATGTCATCTAGTCATTTTTTATTGGATTTGCTAAATAACCTAATCACTCTGTAGAAACTTAAAAAGTATGCTTTTATTGTGTAGTTGACAATCCAAAAAAAAAGACTAATTACTAAGGCTAGATTATGTGAGCTTCATATACCTATGGTAGACTTGAAATGTGTCTTTGTGCGGTAATGATAATGAACCTGTTGAACATTTATATTTTCAATGCCCATAGGCTAGAAACTTGTTAGTAGAGGTGTGTGACCGGCTAGGAGTTTCCTGTGTTTTCAAGTAATTTAGTAGATGGTGAGATTGGTTAACTATGTGGTTTAGAAAATACTCATACTTCATAAAAGTGCTAACTGCAAGGTTTGCAATTGATGTGTATCATGTCTGGAGGGAAATGAATGCCCACATGTATAGAAATGAGCAATCCACTATCCAATCTGTGTTGATAGCTATTAAGTTGAAACTGAGAGCTAGATATAATAGTTGTACTAGGCATAAACAACAATGTGATGAGAAGGATTTCTTGACTAAAATTGGTATTGTTACCGAAAACGTTTTTATAGGCTTTGTATTTTTTTACATAGAGGTATAATTAAAGTAACCCTTTTGTAGAAGGTAGTTCTTAATTATACTTCTTTTGTTGTATATATCCTCTTTGTAAAGTCTTCTTTTGGAAGAAATGAAAGTTATTGCATTATTATAAAAAAAACTTAATGAGAAAATGCCATTTATTGAAAATTATTTAAGAATTTTAAAAATCATTTCACAAGTTTGAAATTTTATTATGATATTTAATTGAATTTGAAATGATAAAATTTGAATAAAATTTAAAAATTAATTAATGTTAAATTCAATTTTTTAATTACTTTTTCAAAGTTTTTAATGGATAGGAATTTTTGCCAAAATCTAATTAATTTTCATTTTTTTCTCCAAAAGATTATGCAAATTTAATTTGGAATAAAAAACATTAATAAGATTTTAATTAATAATTCATGAATTAATATTTTAGGAATCATAATAAATATCTGACCAAAAAAATTTGATTAATATATCTTTTTAGTTGTCTAATAGTATCAGTGCAAAATCATATCAAATAATACATACATTTAATCTTGTATAAATTTTGAAGTGATAATAAATTTTATTAGAAAGCATGTCAATCATGTCAATTTGATTGTAACAAATTTCAACCAATTAAGTAAAAAATTCAAATTAAGAAAAGATTATGTAAATTTAATTTGAAAAGCAAAGGAAAAAATAGGTTTTATATAATAATCCAATTTTTTAAATTCTAGGAATCATAATTAGTAGTAGGTGACCATATGAATTAAAAATTTCAACCAAAAAAATAAAAATAAGCAAGATTATATCAAATTTGAATTTCAAATGATAATTTATTAAGTCACATATACTAAAAAATAAAAAAAGACTAAAAGTATCAAAAACAGGTTGAAAGTTAAAAAGATCACAAATAAAAAAAATAATAATGCAAAAAATTTTTATTTCATTATCAACCTTGGATACAGATCTAAATAATACGAAATTAAACATTAAAAAATTATAGAAATATGTAGAATAAACCCAGGCAACACTTATAAATTAATTTTCCATCCAGTCAATTCCTACTAGCTAGTGAGAGATCAATTGTCATTCAAAGAAATAGAAACTAAAAACTCTACTTATAAAATACTTATGAATATATTATTTTAGATAAAATTATAAAAAATATAAATAATTAAATTATTTTCACTTTGTTTTAAATCTTTTTTCCTCGGTTTTGCTACTTCAGTTAAATTTTTGTTAAGTAGTTTATAGATAGAGTTTTCCTATAATTAAGTTAGTGACATTAGTAGTAAAGTGATACACACACACATACATGCATTTTTTGCAATACTCATCTAATATTAGAATAAAATTATAAAACTATGATAAAAAAACATTTCTTTTAAAAGAATGGAAATGCTATCATTGTCGGTTACCGGCCACCACTACCACCATCACCGATCAATGGTCATCGATCGTCACCGCCATTAGCCACTGGCCACCACCATTAACATTGCTGGCTGCCATGATCGCTTGTCACAGCCACCACCATCATCGCCGATCACCAATCGTTGGCCACTATCCTTGTCAACCATTGACCACCATCATTATCATTAGTTACTGGTAACCAGTTGCCACCATCGAATGCCAGTTGAACACCACTACCACCAAGAGCCATTATTTTATGAGCAATTTAGATTTTTTCCTAATTATCTATATTTAATTAAATATGAAAAGTAAATTTATGTCCTACACCCCAATATGGAACCAAACAAACACCGATATAATTATTATCATATTACATTACATTACACTACTTAACCCTCTTATAATTGAACCAAATGAGCCATTAGATGCATTGTTGCTTTTGTTGCCAACCAACCAAATGGCTAAAGGTAAACCCACCTCTTTTTCTTAGATTTCCTTAAGGGTGGGAATAAGTCAAACTAGACTTGCAATGTAGGACTTAAGCTTGAACCTAGTCCATTAACTTACATTAGGCCTTAGGCTTAGACTAAGCCTATAAAAAGTCTGATCTAACTTGAAACCTATTTGAAAGTCTATAAACTTGAAGACTCTAAATAGCCCACTGGCCTATTTAAAACCTATACAACAATATGAAATTAGCTAAAAAAAATATCTATGTCTGAACCAAAAAAAATCAACAAATGCTTTATCTTGTGCATCATTCTACATAATAATAACAAAAATTAATCTTATAGCATAACTTATACTTAAGTTGTAGTTAAATCTTATCTATTCAACCATGACCTGTTTCAATTTCAACTTAGCCAAAAAAATTATTTATCTTTTCTTGATATTTACCATTGCTAGCATTACATTTCACTCTCAGAGTGACTCCTATAGAGTATGTAGAACTCATTCATCAATGTTCATTACTCTTCTATGCAACCTACTAGATAAATTCCATAGTGAAGTTTCTCATGTCTGTGAATCTCCTTTAGCCGCTTGTCTATGCATGTTGTATGAAGTTCATCATGACAAGGTAGTACTTGCATGCCATCTCTATCCTCATACTTCACAAGGCATATGTAGCATCTATGAAAAAAAGAAATGAATTAACAAAGGCAAAATTTTATCTAGCATATTACTCATAAGAGAGGAAAAAGAAAAAGAGTTATAGTATTGCTGATAGGCCTTCATACTTACTGAGTAGCATCTTCTCGATGTTTCTGCAACTTTGTGTGGCCTTTCTCATTGCTGATAGGCCTCCCATTTGCTGTTTCCTTTTATTAGCATTCTAATCACTTAACAATTCCTAGAAAAGATGTTGAAAAGAAAACCAACAAATTTTCCATGAATAAATCCATCAAGACTTGTGTATACTATCAAACGAACAAAAAAACCTTTTTTTTTTAAATATCTATAAGAATCATTAGAGGCAGAGAACTACACTTGCAACAACATGAAAAAAGTCATAAATTTTCAAAAGAATAAAAAGAAGACAAGAAAAGAGACTTCAACAGAAATATAGTTGAAAGACTTTGCACTTGGCAAAGGAATAATACACCAACAAGCCCTAAAAAGTTTTTTGCAATAACAACAAAACCCACTTACTGTTAGATTGATTCTATGAACAAGTATACAAATACACAGGGAAAACTTATGTTTTGGTGACAATCACGATACTATGGACAACAAACGCATGATGACAAGGAATTTAAGTATATTTGAGTTCACAAATAGGAAAACACAAAAGCAAAAAGTGAAAGCTAGAACAAACAAGGAAATATGAAATATTATTGTGATAGCAATAAGGCTCGACATCAATTTGAAGCTTGCTAAATCTCCAAAGTGATTGACTAACCATAGCCAAGGTTGCACTATGGCTTGTCAAAGACAGAGAGACCAATGGGTGATAACTTAAGAGGATGGAGGCATCAATGGAAGCTTAGCTTAAATTAGGGTTTGCCAATTTGAGAGAGATGAGACTAAATTGAAAGTAAAGGTGGAGCAGGGAGTCACCAATAGAGAGTTAAATTGACTGAAAAAAATAATATTATATTATAATAAAAAATTTTCATTTATATTATATATTTTATATAAAATAAGAAAATGTAAACAGATCTTGTTTGATAGGCTTCAGGCTAGGTCTAATAGGCTAGACCATGGATCTTTTATAAGGGTTCGACCTATTCCTACCTCCTAGATTTTTCTTATGTTAATTTTAGGCAACCAAATTTGGGCCCTAGTTTAGTGTTTTAATTCACATCACTTGCTATTGTGGAAGTGCCTTGTCATTACCACATCTGCATTTGTTAGCCATAAAAGAAAGAAGATCCAAATTCTGATACGTTGTTAGCCATTTAGGAAAATCTAGAGGAAAAAGATAAATGATGATCTAGGAGTAAAAATATTTCCAAATCAAGATTTTCACTTAAAAATTTAGTTTACCTCACTTAGAAATTTAATTCAAGGCAATTGGAAAATTTTTTGTAGAATCCTGATTGGAAAATATTTTTCTTTTCAGGTTTTAACTTGTATTTGTTTTTTAAATCAAAACTTCGTGGAATGAAAGCCTATTCGGTTCCATGTTTGTTAAAACCGATTTTGGGAGAAATAAGTGTCAAAATTGAATTTAAATATAAGAGCGGCAGATAGCTTTGAAGTTAATTGAGTTTTTGGGTTATAACCAAGTTTATATTTTAGTAGTTCTATTTAGGAACACTGAAGAAACTTAACAAGGCCCTGACATGGGGAAGTTGCTTAATAATTCTCACCGATTATTAGTGTGCTAGTCCAAAAAAAAAATTGGAAGTAGAAGAATTGATTTCAAAATTTGGGCAAATTGTAAGGAACAAAACATTAATTTTTGTCCTTTTCAATTTGATATTGTTAACTGATAAATAACAAAAATATCGGATCTTCCCTCTCTCTCTCTTTATTTTTTTAAATTAATTTTTTTTTCTTCCTACTTTCTGTCGTTCACTTGATCAATTAACTCCGGCGAAGTAAATCCCTTATCCGTTTTATCCGTCCGCCTTTACCCCATGGTTGATTAACCAAATCAATTTCCCAGCAATGGCTTCCTTGATTTTCCGAAGATTCACATCTTCTCGTCCTTTGTCTCTCTTTTCACAATTTCTGCCTTCCCGCACAGATGCAAAACCCTCTACTCGATTTCTTCTTCGTCCTGCTTCATCTCCATCAAACACCAACAGTTTCTTTCTCTCATCCCATGAAAATCCCAAATATGTTCGGCTATCTGATCAGAAATATCCTAGCTTCGTAAGCTCGGCTCCCATTGTGACTCACATTATGCCAATTAAACCCGGATTCAGATTCTTCTCGGCTTCAATACCGGAAAACCCTAACGAGATACGAGAGGAACTCGAGAAGTCGATGGAGAACGTCAAACATATGAAAAGGGCATGGTTAGTTCTGAGTATTAATCAGATGTCTTTTGGAGCTTTTATAGCTTATACGCATCCATATCCCTCAATCTTTTCTACATCGAGCTTAGCAACATTGAACTTTGTGGCATCTTTCATTACCTTCCGGTCGGTTAACCAGATGCGGCTCTTGTTGCAGCAAATGCGCTCTTTGGGCATGGAAGTTTCGTTAGAGGATTCTCCGGTTATTTTTACGATGATTAGAGGGACACAACTGCACGCTCTAGTTTTTGTGTTGCTAGATGTGTGTTTTCGATTAGTGCTACTATTAGAATCTCCAAGGATCCCACTATACGAGGCTAAAGTGCAGGGGATATTAATAGGACTCCTCCCAATGATGAGCTTGTATAACTTGGTCTACTGTATGTGTACGGAATAAGGGGATCTTGTTACCATATTCAGGAGGTCCTCCTTTTTGGCTGCTGGTTTATCTTGTGCGGTGCTACTCGGTTATGGCACTGTGACATACCACCCTGAATTGCTCGATTGGTTTGAGAATGTAAGCTCTTCTTAAATTTTCTTATAATGATAAATGATTTACGGGGATTTTTTTTCCCAATCATCAGTATATATACGTCCCTGGAAACACAAGTCCTAGAACGATGGTTTTCTGAATTACCTCTTGATATGGTTATCCAATTAGATGATTGCACCCTTTGTAATTGCAGCACTTGTCTTTATTTAATAATTACCAGCTTTGAATTCTAACTGATCTGAAAATTTGTTAGGTGATTACTCGCGAAACTCTCCTTATTATGGACACCTGAAGTGAAATTGTTTGGGTACTTGCTTTTAATAAATTTAAAACTTGAGCCTGAATCACATGGCTGGAAAAACCATGACACGGAAACTAGGAAAGGGTGAAAAACCATCCTAAACTGAATATAGAAAATGAATAAATCGGGTTATACCTGTCGATTTCTGAATCTTCACCCAAAAGTAACGGCATCAGTAAGTTTGTGGTTGTGTGTTACTGTGAGTGTAATTACTAATTAGCCCTTTCTCTCATCCTCAGTATACTTAAAGATCATTAGAGATTAGTGTTTTATTTTACTGCTTTATCCCAGTAATTGTTGTATTTTGTGACTTGGCATCAATTCTTCTTATAAGTATGTAAGCTTATTGTACAAAAATTGTCGATATGATATTAATTATATCTTTATAATCACCATCTAGCATTAATTAACTTATTTTATTACTTTTTATCCTGTTAGCCAAAAAAGTATTTTTTACTATTTTTTTTTTAAGTTAGGGATTTTTTTTTTGTTGAAAGTTAGGGATGATTATAAAATCCGTTCGTCAAATTCTGCTGAGTTGGGTTGAATTCTCTTTTTTAAAAAAAAAAAGTGACAAAAGATGATAAAATATGGTAAAAAAATACAATATAAAAAATAGTAATACCTATATTTTCATAGAAAAATAAATTTCAAAAAATAACAGAAGTAAATGAAGTTAATTCATACTATTATCGCCATATTTCAAGCCAAACAGAGGGAAAAACTTCCAAAGCAATTCCACCACTTATGACTTCTGAGTTTCCATTGTGAACGCCAATTAACAGAAGTAAATGAAATTAAGCCATATTATCCAAAGTTTTCTGGTCCAACAAAGTTTGACATATATTAACAAGAAGATGAAGAAGATTTGGTAATCACTACTCAGCCATGAACATTCATTATATTTTTTTAAGCATATGCATGTAGATATCTGGAAGCAATGTAAAAGCTAATTACCTAGAAGGTGGCCAAAAAAAATAAAAAAAGAAGAGCTAATCACCTTGAAGTGCCTTATATCTTACTTGGTTTAGCTTTAGAAGCATTTCCAGACATCTTTCTCAAAGCCTGGCCCATGAGATGAGCTTGGTAATCCTAATATTCAGTCTCATTCGAGCTTTCCTCTAATTTCTATTTTCAAACTGTTTTATATCGAACTAAAACAATTTAAAAAATTTCTTGGCCGTCCTTTGTATAAAAAATTTTAAAAAACAACTTTTCTCGGTTGTGCTTTACTTAAGAGTTAGGACTGATATAAGAGTTAAGTAACCTCAAACTACTGTGATTTTATAACAGCCTGATATAAGAATTATGTAAACTGAAATTTTAACCAATCATTAGATTGACACACAATTTTAAAAATATAAGAGATGGTAAAATTTTAATTTTTTGATAAATACTTTAAATCTATTATATATATAAGGTTATGTTGTTTACTTTTTTTTTTAATAAATGGCAATTTTATTAATTAAAAGGTAAGTTTACATGGTGGAGGCCCCACATGCGGACCTTGAGCAAACAAATTGACGTTATATGAATAAATAATAGATACATTGCTAAAATACTTAGCCAGGCAAGCCGAGTTTTCTTTGATGATATTGTGCGAGTTTGATTTTAGAAAGTCCTGCGGCTTGATGAAGTTCTTTTTAAAGCAAAGGATTTGGAGAGGCCAAGAAGAAGAAGCTGGTGACCAGTGGCTAATTTGGGTGATCCAAAAAAGAGCTGTCCTAATTAAAGCTTTGATGCTGGTAGAGCTATTGATTCCCAGTCTCACTTCTGTCTACCATTTGAAGCAGTTAGCTTGCAATTGTTGAGATAAACCTGTATTTTGATGAGATTCCTTCTATTTTAATGGGATTCCAGAAAGTTATGTTTTGTTTACAAGCAGTGAAGAATGTGGCTTCCTGAGTTTCATGTAATTTACATATCCCACTGTGTAGTTACTTACATCTTAAAATGGCTTTGTTGATAGATCACAACAAAAATTTCAATGGAGTTGTATACAAAAAACAATCAATGGAGTTTCATTGGATCAGCCCAGGCTCAGATTGGATCTCTACTTCATGTGATATCTCTCAAGAGATGGACTTCATGCCATAACAGAATTGGACTTCCTCTACTTTGGGTTTCACCATTATTAATAGGTAAGGATCGGCCCAACACAAATCATAAGATAAAGAAAACAAAAGAGAGCTGCAACAAATTTGTGTATTGCATGAAATATGATAAATAAGGTCATGAATATTAATGCTAACCGTGAACACCCTATTTTATTTGAGCATTTTTTTAAATAAAATTATAAAAAAATGAAAAAATAAAACAAAATTCCTTTTTTCGTGAGGAAATTGGTAATTATCATTTAATTTCAAGATAAAAACAAATCTTCCAAAATCTAAAAATATTCTTTGACTCCAATTTCCTCATTCTAGAATTTGATATCTAAAATTTCAAATAAAAAAAAGAAATTTAAAATTAAAATCCTTTTAGTCTTAAAAGAGAATAATAATAATAAAAATCTTCAAATAAATTAGATCTTGTTGAAACAAAAACATAAAAAAATATGTAATAAAAATAATAATATTAAAATTAAAAAAATTATTAATTAATTTTAAAAAATAAAAAGAAAAGGAAAAAAGGGGCTGGAACACAACGTTTCAGCCCCAAGTGACCTGAGCCTTAGGGCCCATTTGATTTAATTACATGAGAGTAATGTAATGTGATGTGATATGATATAATGTAATGTAATAGGATAGTGATTATATGTGAGTTTGTTTGGTAGATACTGGAGTATGGAAAATAGATGTATTTTTTTTATTTAATTAAACACAAATACGAGGTTGATGGGTTTTAAGCAAATGTGAATGGGAATAATTTGTTTTTATTATGGTAATATGGTTATTTTATCTCCATTACATGCATGTAATGCTCAATGCTCAACTTTTGGGAAGCATTGTCTATTACATGAATTTAAGTAATTAGCATTACATATATAATCTTCACATTCCCAACTAAACGCTATTAGTCAGATAATGGGAAGCCTATTACCTTTATATACACCTTTAATTGAACCAAACGGCCTTTTTGGCTCAGGCTTGCTCAGGCACGAGAAGCAGAGGAAGACAGAAGGCTCAGAGAGGGCCGCGGAGGAAAGAAAAGAAAAGGAGGAGGGAGCGGTGCGAGGAAAAAGAAAGAAGAGTAGGAAAAGGCAGAGAAGAGCAAAGAAAGGGGGGAGAGCAGTAGCACGCAAGCATGGGAAAGAGGAAGGAGATGTGCAGGAGGAGAGACAGAGGGAGCACGCGTAGAGAAAAGTAGAACATGGAGGAGGCAGAGTTACGGAGCTTCAACACTAGAAAAAGCAAGGAAGCATGGGTGAGAGAGGCAAGGCCGTGCAAGTGAGAGACAGAGAATGGCGTGCAAAATCTTAGACGAATAAAGGAGATCCGAATATAGGGGTCTGAAGCAGAGGAGGTAGATGTTTTAGTGAAGCCTGATGACGGAGGTGAAGAACAAGGGGAGTCAGGAAGAGCCACAAACTCGAGGACTGAAAGAGACAGAGAAAGCTCAGGCACTCTAGAGCTGAGAGAATGTGACTGAGAGAATGTGAGAGGAGGCAGACAGTGTGGCCGTAAGTGAGAACGCTAAGGAGAAGCAGAGGGCCACGTAAGCTCGTGAACTAAAGGAACAGAGGATGCCATGAGCATTGGAATGGATCAAGTTCCGATACTCACATAGGTAGCAATTTCACACTCTCCTCTCTTGCTTATTGCTGTAATCCTAGATGGTTTTAGGCAAGATTCATGCTTCAGGGTTGGCTGGACAAAGAGTTTTATTCCATACAAGAATTTTCAGCCAACGAACATTTTACTTTATGCATTTAGTGTTCATGAAGGACAAGAAACTTGTTTTGTGTTCTGTAGTTCTTTGAGGCTTGTCTACCAAATGTATGATAAAATGCTCATTTAGTGTTCATGAAGTAAAGTCATTAGAGTCATGTTCTGCAGATCTTTAAATTTCTTCTTTTAATGGTAAAATTGGGAATAGAATGAAATGGTGGGTTCTGCTTTATGTTTCTGCTTCAAGCTCCAAATCATGCTTATTACATCCCCTTTGATAGTATAAGTGTGTCTGTGATGCCGCTAACGAGTTGGTCCTATATGGTGTGGTTTGGTTACAAAGGTTAGATTCTTTAGCCTAACATGATGAAATGAATGACTTAAAGCAGCTTGAAAAGCTGCTAAGGATATTTTCATTAGCTCTTGTATATCTCCATCAGGTTATGCAAAAGTGAATGGGTTGAATTGAGATTTCCAAAAGCTTCCTTGGTGATTTTTTTTACTATTTTTATTGGTAACTTTTGCTGTTTGACCATGAAAATGTATTGCTAATATCTTTGTTTCTTATTTGTCTCTTGCATCTCCATCACATGAGGATTCAATTCGGGCCTTCTGGGAGAATGAAAAAGGAGTTGATGACTAATGTGGATACAAAAGGGGAGATCAATGAAAGAGTTTTCTGTACGGGAGCATCATGAGAGCATGAATCAAGCCTAAAAATTGGGCTATTATCTTTGAAGCAAAGGAAGAGAAAAGGAAGACACAAGAGTTTGCATCTCCTCATCTTATGATTGTGTTTAACTTGCTTGAATTTGCACATTAACACACACCATTACAAAATCCAACATATTTGTAAATATTTGCCATAATATATATTCTTCTTATTTGCTTTTAAAAATTAGTCACGAAGGTTTCTAGAGCTTTCGCAAACTTATAAAACAATCACACTGTGTGAGCTTACGGGGCTACACGAGTATATCATGAAGGTCCACTCATAATAGGTCCCAATGACCTTTCCATCCAAAATTTTATTTTCTCATAAAAATAATAAATAAAATAATAAAATGAATAAATAAATAATTGGCTTAATAATTACACCATGTGAGTTTTTGGAACTCACGTAGGTATTTAAGTTTTCTAAGTTGTCACGTGAGATTGCGAATCCACGTAGATATATTAATTAAATAACTTTCTTTTAAAATATAACTATATTTCATAAAAAAAAATAAATTATGATAATATAACAAATTTTTCCCAATTTTATTTAAAAATGTATAATAAAATCATCATTTGAAAATCGAAGAATAATAGTATGTTTTAAGTTTTTTGCTTTAAATATATAATAAAACTTTTATACCGCAATGTTTAGAACTTTCGTAGGTAATTAAGGAATTGATTTATTGGGCATGGCTTGCGAGTCTGCAACAGAAAAATATATTTGGCTTGGTAAATCTATTACCAAAACTTGCCAAGACAACCATTACCAAAAAGGTAGAAAATATACATTCATTGATTGATATTTTTACTAGTTCATATGTTTGGTTTGGTAAATCTATTATTTAAACAAAGTTAGGTCCCCTCTTTAACTACAATTTAGTGAGTTTTCCCACCACAAGTCACTGAAGACCTAGGGATTTAGAGAGAATAATTTAGACGTGTTCTTTTTAAGATGTCATCCAAAGGTTTGCTCTCTCTTTTTATTGCATAGTAAAACATATACATTAGATCTAAATAATTTTATGTGGTATCAAAGCCTATTATGTATGTATGTGAAGTTTTTTGTGTATAAGAGCTTATTGAAACCATTAATTTTGTATGTTGTGTCAAAAGAGTTTGGCCTATTTGTTTTCCATCTATATGTTTTGGGAACTAGTTTATTGTATTATAGAAGAATTTTTGTTTGTGATTTGATTACCTTGCTTATCTTTGTATATGCTTGTTTATTTTTTTTTCTAGTGCTAAAAGTCAAATTCCAATTACTTTTTCTATTATTTTTTAAAAAAATTTTAGTGTCGCAAGCGATGGAAGTGTAATAGTAATTTTGCTGGTTAGATCTAGGTTGACAAAGTCATCATCAGTCAAATCATTTGATCACTGTCATCGTCCGGCAATAGCTATCTATTGCCAAAGTAAAGTTTTTATTTTAATATTGTTGTTGCTGTTAAAAAATTTCTAAGGGGTACGATCAATGGCACGTAAAGTAAATTTGATGATGTTTTTGGTTATTTAATAATTTAATACTATAAAAAAGAATAGAAAAAAGTTATTTATGTTTTTCACTAATCAATTTGATGTGTTACAAAAATTATTTAACTTGATCCAGAATTAATTTTCAATCAATTTTAAAAAACATCACTTGTTATTATGAAAGTTATTTATTTTTTATTCTTCCTTTTTGTGTGTTACAGGAGGAGGATGCTTTTGATTCCTCTAACTCTAAGGAAGCATCAATGTTATTATCAAAGTAGAAGAACACCCAACAAATCAAGAAATATTTGACACAAATAGCTATATTTTAGATGACAAATGTAACTTAGTCAATTTATAATTCATTTTTAGCTTTAACAATTATATCAACTAGACTTGGAATATCCGTTCCTACAATTATTATAAACAAAATTAGCAATTCACAACACAAGATGTCCAAACATACAAGGACACAACGAGATATGTGTATTACTTATCAGCAAACTATTAGAGAAAAAATTCTATATATCGCTAATTCCATTTCCTTTATCATCCAACTTTGTATATGAATTCCGCAGTACTCAATTAATTACACAACTATTTGGCATTCAATTAATATACTTATAATGTTGATTAAAGAACTGTTCATTTCTCATCCTGATATCATACTTAAAATTGTGAAAAAATGACAAAAAGATCATACAGTATGCGTTTATGAATAAAATGGATGATCTTTTTTGCAAGACTAGAAAGAATACCCGTCATGTATTATACATGTTTTAGGAAATTTTTGTTATTTAAACGTAAAAAATATTGCAAATTATATTTTCAGGATATGAACTGAGTTGTACTAAATATAGCAAAAATTCTACATATCATTACTTCCATTTCCTTTATCATCCAATTTTGTATACAAATTCCACCGCACTTAATTAATTACACAGTTATTTGACATTCAGCTGATATACTTATAATGTTGATTTATCTAATGTTAATTGTAGAACTGTTCATTTCTCATCCTGATATCATGCTTAATGTACTTAAAATTGTGGAAGAAGGACAAAAGGATCATGTAATATGCATTTATGAATAAAATGGATGACCTTCGTTGCAAAACTAACAAGAATACCCATCATGCATTATACATGACTTAGAAAATTTTTGTTCTTCAAGCGTATAAGGTATTACAAATTATATTTTTAGGATAGGAATTGAGTTTTACTAAATATAACAAAAATTCTACATATCGTTAATTTCATTTCCTTCATCATCCAACTTTGTATACGAATTCCACAGCACTCGATTGATTACATAATTATTTGTCATTCAGCCGATATACTTATAATATTGCTTTACCTAATATTGGTTGCATAACTATTTATTTCTCATCCTGATACCATGCTTTATGTACTTAAAATTGTGGAAGAAGGACAAAAAGATCATGCAATATGCATTTATGAATAAAATAGATGACCTTCTTTGCAAGACCAACAAGAATACCCGTTATGCATTATACATGACTTAGGAAATTTTTGTTCTTCAAGCATATAAGGTATTGCAAATTATATTTTTAGGATAGGAACTGAATTTTACTAAATATAACAAAAATTCTATATATCGTTAATTCCATTTCCTTCATCATCCAATTTTGTATACGAATTTCACAGCACTCGATTGATTACACAGTTGTTTGACATTTAGCTGATATATTTATAATATTGCTTTACCTAATATTGGTTGCAAAACTGTTTATTTCTCATCCTGATACCATGTTTTATGTACTTAAAATTGTGAAAGAAAGACAATATGTGTTTATGAATAAAATGAATGATCTTCTTTACAAGACTATCAATAATACTTGTCATGCATTATACATGACTTGGAATTTTTATTCTTCAACTGTATAAGATATTGCAAATTATATTTTCAAGATAAGAACTGAGTTGTACTAAATATAGCAAAAATCCTACATATTGTTAATTTCATTTCCTTTATAATTTAACTTTGTACACGAATTTCACAGCACTTGATTGATTACATAGCTGTTTGACATTCAACTAATATACTTATAATATTGTTTTACCTAATGTTGGTTGCAAAAACTATTTATTTCTCATCTTGATACCATGCTTAGTGTACTTAAAATTTTGGAAAAAAGACAAAGAGATCATGCATAATGCGTTTATGAATAAAATGGATGATCTTCTTTGTAAGATTAGTAAGAATGCTCATCATACATTATACAAGTCTTAGGAAATTTTTGTTTTTCAAGTGTATAAAATCTGAATTTTACTATACTTATGTTATTGTTGAAATGTAAATAGTACAATGATAATATAATTTAATGTACTTAATGATTAATGATATTATTTCAAATTACGTATTTTTATACTTTAATTTTTTAATTTACTCAGCCATACAATTTTCCATCACCTCTTACCTAAGGAGTTTTAGAGGTTTAACACCCCTTAAAAGCACCTTTGACTATCTTGGATGGTGTAATAAGCTAAAGGTTATATGTAAGAGTTGGGGGGCCTTACTAGGAATCAGGTGCTTTGTGGAAACATTGCTTGTGGAGGATTATATCCCAAGTGATATAAACGTTGTATGGTGTTGAGGAAGAAATGATGAAACATCTTTTCCTATGCCATTGGTTGGGTGATCTCTAACTATGTGTGGAAAATATTGAGGGATATTAGATAGTTAGAGGTATTGCATAATCAATCTTAGACCCAACAAGGCAACATTTTTCCTTTCCTCAAACCTCTAATTTTTCTTTAGTCTGAAGATAGATATGAATACTCTGCCTTAGATGAGCGGATTACTTAATTTTTTCACTTTTTGCGTATGTGTCTTTTCTGTTTCTATGTGTGTGATCAAAGCCTTCTGGGCATAATAATATATTTTACCGAATTCTCATATAGTAGCAAACTTTAGGTTTCCATGTGTACTGTAGATTTTGTTGTGTTGAGTTCATATGTACTTGTGTTTTGCTTTTTCACTCTTCAGTAAAAAAGAATTTAGGATGTTCTAACAAAAATATTGACTAACAAAGACCCCAATTTTTAAAATCTCCTCAAAAGACTTAAGTCCTAGGTTGGGAATTTTTTTTTAATAGATAAGATTATTTCTATAAACTAATTTTCTAAATAGATATAACTAATTTTTTTAGTGGATATAACTAAATTTCTAACATTAGTGCAAAAATAATTTTTTGCGTTGGTTAATTTTACTCATTTATGTCAGCTAGCTATGGAGGTGATGTAAATCTGACCAACATAGAATTGAAGTAATTCTATGTCAATTATAACTATAATTGATGTAAAAATTGCCTTTATTAAGACAGAAAATACTACTATAAACATGAGTTTTAAAAACGTTTATTTTTAGACTTTGAGAATGATTTTGAAGCATCTCCAAAACTTTAGGAAATGCTTTTTTTAAAAAGTGTTCCCAAAACTCCTTTTAAAAAAAATTTCATCTTTTTTGTCCCTATATTTCAACTATTATAGTAATCTCATTATACAAAATCAATAGTAATAAAATATGAATATAGAAATCATTTAATTGAAGCATATTGTATAAGTTCATATCTGTTACTATTTACACCTAAAATGATCAAGTGAATAAATAAACATGACTCATATTAACTGAACTCATAAATTTCTTTTCATATGTATCACCACAATTTTCTTTCATTGCCAAGACTTATATTTCTTGACCATAACAGGGACATCAATAATTACTTTATGTATTTAAATTTGACCCTAGAACTAGAATGTAGGAACTTTTTCAGCACTTACCCAAAAAAGTTGCCATTACTATTATCAACTAAGGTTATTGCACCATCTATTTTATATATGTAAGTTATGAGTGAGAAATTTCCTCAAATGAGATCCTATTGCAAGCATGAAATGAAGACAGAAAAGGTATTCTAACATACCTATACATTGTCACCCCATGTATACTTCCTTGCTCCTTTCTTAGGAACACTTACTATTTAGCTAGACAATAAGATATTATTTTATATTTAGGCTACCATTAGAATGATACTAACTATTGTAACAAAAATTAGCTTTTCAGAAATACTACCATTAGAATGATACTAACTATCGCAAAACATGCAGCAACCTTTACAAATAAAAGAGGTGTCACTCTTACAATAGTTCATAAATCATAAGGTTTTGTCAAAAATAATTGTCAGCCGTTCATAGTTCTTACCAAGTGACCATGTATCAGATTTATAACCATATGGTATATTTGCAAGTAGCTCAGGATATATAGTTCGGAGTTCCAACAACCTAAATGGGCAGAAGTATTGGACGAGTCCAGAGTGAAATCCCCATTGGAGGCAATTGTTCTTCACGACCTCAAGAAGCTGTTTGGTAATTTTCAACAAATGTGAATCGAAAAGTTGCTGACTCAATGGAAATTATGGTGGAATAAGGTAGATAGCGATCCAGGTGTTATTAATTTTGAGGGTAGGTAGTTTGGGTTTGTAAGGTGTCTTTAATCTGGTAGGTATTGGTCAGTATTGTTGTTATTTCGTTTGTCTTGTACTGTAGTCGTTTATTAATAAAAAAAAATAATGTGATTTTATCACTGGGCATATAGTTGCATGTAAAGAAGGACCCAGCAAAAATGTGATTTGACTAATATCCTATTTTTGTCCTCTATATATGGATCAATCCTCATGTTGATACCTGTCATATTTTTACTCCCATTTTGATCCCTCATGTTTCCTCCCTTGTGAATTTCTTCACTAAATCATGATTGTTTGACTGTGTATCTGTTTTGAATCCACAAATGAAGTTACAATGCTTATCCTCATTTTGAAATTCCTTTCAAGGTGAGTTCTGTTGGTTTATATTTCATTTTTTATATGATGGAAACTTCTTCCAAAAGCCAACTTTTGAGGACCTATTTAGTTTACATTTTTATAAATCAAACCATGGTTTCTAATAATTATTTTCCCTTTTTCATTTAAACAAATTTGTGGTAAACTTATCTATTTTTATTCAAATTTTATTTTTGTAAACTATAGTTACTCTAACAAATTTTTTATAAAAAAGTAATCTAAACGGACAATGAATAGTAGTTTATACTTCACACTATAGTGCCTCTTCTCATGGGGTAACTTTTCTGGGTGCTGACCAACCATTCTTACAATGTTCTCTCTCTGTCAATACTCTCTAATGTGCACGTGGTGGATTATGCTTTATAGTAGTAGATGTGAATGTGTCTTATTGTGCTAACATCTCATGGCTAATCCTGACCTAGCTTGGTGCCTAAAGTGAGTGCCTGTGTCTCTTGACCCTTATTGATTTATATATATAAAAAGCATAGGTAATTGGCACATGTCTTGATTGATGTGCTGAAATTCTATGCTTATAAAAGCATAGGTTATTGGCACATGCCTTGATTAATGTGCTGAAATTCTATGCTTCCACCTTTGCCTGATGATGGAATCATTAATATTTTTTGTAGGTACATTTGATATTTTGGGTCTATCCCACTTCAACTGGAGAACTTATCAAGGCTTAGACTAATTCAAATCGAGTCGAGTCAAATCCCTACATGCAGCAAGCTCTACCATATTGTCTACCTGATGATGTGAATAACTAATATTAGTCACTATACCATGTCATCAATTCCTTTTTTTTTTTAACTTTGAAAGCAAATCCACGTTAAAGTCTCTAATATGATTTTTTTTTTTAATTTGAGTCTCTAGTTTTTTCCCCCAATCATCAGTATATATGTCCCTAGAAACATAAGTCCTCGGACTGGCATCAGCCAGGGTTTTCTGAATTACCTCTTGATATGGTTATCCAATTAGATGATTGGACCCTCTGTACTTGCTACCTTTGTGACTTGTCCTTATCTAATAATTACCAGCTTTGAATTCTAACAGATCTGGAAGTTTGTTGGGTAATTACTCGGGAAACTCACCTTATTATGGCCAATGCCCGTGTGAATCGGACTTGAAATTGTTTGGGTGCTTACTTTTAATAAATTTAAAAATGAGTCTGAATCACATAGAAAAATCATCAGAGAAAGGAAAGGGTGAAAAATAAGCCTAAACCTGCAAACAAGAATATATAAAATAAATTAATCTTGTTATACTTGTAGATATCTAAATCTTCACCCAAAAGTAACAGCATCAGTAAATTTGTGCTTCTCTGTGTGTGTGTGTGTGTTACTGTGAGTGTAATTATCCCTTTCTCTTATCCTCAGTGCCAAATCACCACAGCCTTTATGACGAAATGATACTTAAAGATCATTTCAACAAGCAAAAGAATTCATCTCACAATAGTAGTCCTAGGCATCATCCAAGAAGATGGTCATTTACAGACACACCATTGCCCTTGCACATCCACCATTATTCTCATGCACGTAATCAATAATCTTTAAAAGTTCATCCACCAACAAAAGCCATAATATGCTACTTTGAATTCATGACACGCTCAATGAGTAATAGACCATGCCATTTTGTGTCCTTGATTGCTATTTCCCCCTTGTCTATTGCTGTAATTGTTTCCAGTTGCATTCACGTTCACTCTTCTCAATTATTCATCTGGTGGGGGTTTGAATAATACTGTTGGTGGCTCTTATCACCTGAAAAAGAACTACCAGCTTCATTATGTATGATCATACCAACATAACACTTCCCTTGGTAGAGGTTTGAATAGTCAAGTGTCCTTGGTTTCCCTATTAATATTATGCATTGCATATTGAATGTCGTCTTTCGTTGTTCTGAGAAGTGTTGGACTAATTTTTTGTACCTTCTGAACAAAAATAAAAAGGAACACAAAAAAATTCTTATATTAAGATAAATAAGATTTATAATTTTCAACGGATAAAGAATATTAAAATAAAAATTAATATTATTATTAAGAATAACTTGATCTATATTTTAAAGATGAGTGTATATTGTCAAAATAAAAATGAGTGTAAATACATGAATTAAATTAAATGAATGCATCATGCATATGCCTTTTAGATTTACAAAATTCAGCAGTAAACAAGAAGTTTGAGAAACTTAAAATATGAATCCTCCCAGCAAAAATAAAGACAAATGAAAGAAGATACGACAGAGTTTGAACAACTACCAACATATAGAACCTCAAATCACATGAAAGACGGATAACACTCCAGCTATAAACAGCTCACACTATCTCTAAGCTTTGAAGCAGCTGCCAAGCCACTATCTATGGCACCTTCAACATTGGGACTAACGCAGAAGTCTCCACATATAGCCAATCTCTTATTTCTGTCCCAAAGACATTTTTCCTCCGGGGCAATACTAGCAGCTGGAAATGCACTCCCCCTTAAAAAACAGCCAAAATCGCAAGAGTTCTATGTTAAAAATTGCAAGAGAATTCTATTGTTAACATAGAAACGCCTACAAGTGTTGATTTTAAAGGAATTTACAATCAAGCAAAGGAAGGACTAGCAAATAAAGTAGGTAGAAAAAGTGACGGAAAAAACTGTTTCATTAGGCCCCTTTCCATCATGGGCCTAATGAATATTATTTACCATTCAAGTACAAATATGACTCCTTCAAAAAAGTTCCATGCTATAATTCAATTGAGCAACTTGATAATAAATACTTGAACTGCACAAAAGTTTTTCATTTTGAAAACCCTGTCCATTAAGGCAGGTTAGCATTCCTCCATCAATTTGATATGTAGGGGAAATGATCCAACCTAAGTTAGGACTAACTTGCAGTCAAAATTGCTAGGCAGAATTTCTTAAAAACACCCCAACCTATCCTGAGTGATGTGAATTTGACTGAAATTTAGAAACCCTCACTTCTCAGGTACATAAGACCCAAATTCTTGCAGGGATATTCTGTAGACCTGAAGTTTGTTAGAAAAAGGTTATCTTGATTTGAACTTATGTAAGTGTCAACCTTATATGTTTGAATTGAGAAGAACAGAGGAGAAGGAAAGGTTCGAGTTAAATTTAAATTGAGGAAAACATTTACATCAAAATTGCCCTCCCACTCTCCTGAATTCAAATATACCCCTTTTCAAGATTCTTTACTCAAGACACTCCAATCCAACCCAAATATTAGATAGATACCATATATGTCCATGATGTGAGAATTAATAGTCTATTCAGAACTCCTATTTACATACTGACCATCTATGTGCTTTCTTAAAAAAGGGTTGAGATTTGTTGAGTCCTGTGTTTTGGAATTCTAGGAAAAGCTCATCAGCCACTTTTTTCAGGGCCGTGTCCGAGGGCTTCTTCAGTCCAGTTTGTGCAATTATGTTTTTTGCATATTCTACGGTTGAATGCAGAACCCATCTTTCACTGTAAAGTAAATCAATAAGTTATCAATTAATGGAAAATGAACTTGAGCAAAGTATATCATACCAATTGTTTGCCACTAACATATATGATCACATAAATACCTAAGGGTAGAACGGCCAGGCTTGCTATTCTCGCAATGAGCCCACCTTAAAATGTTAGAATTCTTAATGGAGAAGCCTTTGAAAGGTATCTGAAAATTTGAAACCATAAAATCACTTTGGTTCACAGAAGATTGTCTTAAATAGAAATTGAAAAGACTCAATCAAGCCATTGTTCTATTTTAAGATCATTAACTACATTAATTACAACATACACTTCCTATCTTCTCCGCCAAGCTTACTTTTCAGTCTCGAGAGCAAGCTATAAATACACAAGGAAATAAAATGATCTAGCCAAAACCAAGCATGCAGTGAATAAGAAAATCAAACGATCCATACAGACTTCATTCACTATTAATCACTACTTCAGAGGAGTATAGCTATTATCATACTGAGGTTAGAGGCTCTGCAAATGCCAGCATTACAGCAAAACATGGCCTAACAGGAAGATCACGTAGCTTTGCTGATACCTCTGGCATCAAATTCAAATCTGCACTCATCGCAAATGTCAATCTGCCATTATTGACCATAGAAATGCCAAAGTAGTTATCATTGGATACAAAGCATCCAGAGTCCAGATACTAAATATTCACCTTGCCAGAATACAAACACACATAAATAACCAAGTTGATTACATGGATGCCCCTTGGGAAGATTTGATTTCAAATAGTCAAAACATAGTCCATCTTTCCAGCTTATCAATTTCAAGTTGGTTCGTCTACTAAACCATAAACTACCAAATTTATCTGAAATCACTATTAGTTGATGTCAAGGAATCTTTATTTCATCACTTTATAAAACAAATGATAATTAATTGTGATAAGGTATAATATTGCAATCCCTCTTCTCCTCAATTTCTGCTAAGGCTTCATACTGAAAATTAAGAAGAAGAATTTTATATCTGTAGCTATTTCCTTTAAAAATTCTCAGTTTTCTAGAAACTTTCAAAAGCAGATTTTCTCAACTTCTTCCATTACTCAACATTCAAAATTGAAAAAATACCTGAAACACAATAGATACCTAGTGCAAGTACCCATAGAATTGGCCATGTTTAACAATTTGAAGTAGAACAACAGCCAACAGCAAGAGAATATTCATGATTCCTAGAGTTTCACTACAAGTGTTTAAATGGATCTTCATGTCGAATTGTCATATAAAAAGAAAGTCATCATATCAATACCAAGAGGCGGTAATCTCCCTGACACTTCGGTAAATCTGGGAGAAACTATATTCTTGTCTGATGCAACAATCCCCTCAGACTGGCCAAGAATTTGTCCATCCAAGCCCATCAATGACCACAAATGCTCATCATCCGACCACTCAATTTTCCCAATACTCACTCCAAACTTGCTTTCCACCCCTGAAGACAAGGAATAGAAACTCCATATTTTACTGGGCCCACCATCAACTCTGAACAATGAAAATAAATGAAGTTAAGTGGTTACCATTCTCATTGCACAATGCTTTGCATATCGAATTCATGCCTGGGACACCCACAAATTTCTTGCTTAATCCTTCCTTTAACATTTTAAAGTCAAAAAGAATTATGCTTGTGAAAAAGATCCAATATGCATCAGGTGTTGTGATATGGGCTATCAGTCATACACAGAACAGGTACATAATTGATATTGAAGATGAAAGTGAAAAAGGAAAATAGTGCACCACATGATCAAAAGGTAACAAAACAATAGAGTTATTATTTGTGTGTTTCAAATTGAATGATGAGCCTAACTTTGAATTTTCATAACTGAGCCAGCAAAATTTTTTTTTTTTCTTAATAAAAGAAAGTTTTTGTACTTCAAACATCAATTACAAGAGAAAGACCGTTGTACCCAAATTTTACTCTCCTACGTTATCTATACTATATCTATTCCATAATTTCTCCACTAGTCATGACATGAGCATGCGTAATTAGCAAATTTTACTCTCCTATGTTATCTATACTGTATCTATTCCAAGTAGCATACACTTGTATGGACATAATCTAGATTCTAATAAATATCTTGCAATAGAAAAAGTAAACTAACTACATATATAGAGATCCAAACCTCAAAGAAGGCAGCATATATAGAAAGTGGGTGCGATATGACTGACACCAAAAGGGTTCAGTCTTACATGCAAATGTTAAGAACGCATGAATCCACTTTAACAAATCCGTTAATTGCAAACATAATGGAGAGGGGCCACCCCGTGGGAGGGTACACTTTGATTTTCAGTTTCAATCCTAAACATAGGCACTAGTGACGATTGAAGCAAATAAAACACTGCCTGATCAATGATACGGATCAAATATTACTGCTCAATTCTGCACACAATCAAATCATATATTTTAAGAAAACTTGTCAACCTGTTCTATGTCAGTAAATCTCCGAGTAAGAAAATCAAATGAGCCAAACTTTTCTTTCCATTCAGCTACGAGGCCCCTTGACTCCCACTCGTGAACTAGAGATAACACCTCTGGCTTGCTGACTGAGAAAAATGGAGCACCGTGATCAAAGAGTAGCTCCTTCCCATCTTCAGTGCTCTCTCTGAAATTAAGAAGATTATCAAATTTAGAAATTGAAGGTATAGACATTTAACTGCTCAGAAAACACTTCAAATCACATAAATTAAAGCATTGAAACTAAGGTTTAGGCAAAAATTAACTACAGGCGGAGTAATGAGATTTTCCGGATCATCATCATCATCATCATTATTAAAGAAAATAAGCGCCAAATAAAAATGTTAAAAGAAGGAACCTCCGTTGGGACATGCGTCCACCAGGGCCTCTAGCTGACTCAAAGAGAGTGACTGGAACTCCATTTCGGGCAAGAGTTGATGCGCAAACAGCTCCTGAAACTGCCCACATTCCATTATTTTCTCATTAAGGGTCCGTCTCTAAAGTGCAAAGCTAACAAGCGCCACGCTAAAAGAAAGCCAGATCACTTACTTCCACTCCCTACTACAACGACCTTGGTGACAGCACTGTTCATGGCTTCTCTGGCTCTCCTTAATGGGTCCAGTGCAGCGCTTTTGGAAAAGCGATTCTTCTCTCGCGGAAGAAAGAGATGAGACAGAGAAAGTACGAGACTGGAGGTGGCAATCAATGATAATGGTCGTGATTCGAACACGTACCCCGCGTTTTGCGTAGGGTAGGTGTGGTAAGCCCGGGCCAGCCGGTAACCTAAGTCCCAAACCAAACGGGTCATGCATTATCGTTATTCCTTAGCTAAGCGTTGTCGGTTGTCGCAGTAATGGCAGTTCGATTGCTGCATCCGTATTCTTTCCTCCCCTTCCTCTCCACGTCATCTTGAAATTTGCCATCCACTTTGACTTTTTTGTGTCTGCTATAAATCGTTGGACTGGAGCCTCCTGGGCGTTCAATCAAGTGTATGCTATGCTTCTTTGACTTTTTTGTTGCAACCGACACAGGTTCTGGGAAAGCCTACCTTGCTAAAAAAAAAAAATTGAAACTAAAATATGCGTATTACTGAGCAATACAAATACACAAAATCATTGATTTGCTTTCTCAATATGCGTATTACTCATTTTAAAAGAATTTTCTTTTCCCCATCCATTGCACAGGGATGGAAATTAAGTCCAATTTAATATAAATTTAATTCGAACATTTCAATTTGTACTCAACAACTGTATCTTTCTGAGCAATACAAACACACAAAATCAATTAGTTCAATTTATCAAAATGTACTTTCCTCGACAAAGAAACTAGTGGCAACTCCTAATGACACTATATGCTGACACGTAATAATACATTATTTAAAGATCTATTGCACCTTAAAACGCATGCAAGTCGTGTGCTAAGAATTGAAATGATTCTAAGTCAAATAACAATATCGATCCTCAACATGATTTGCAATTTGACCTAATGTGAACACGCGCAGACAAAAAAGGAAAATAAATTTAATTATATATTTATTACCGAATATATTTATTAAGTTTTTTTATTGGACTGAATATATTTATTATTGAGTCAATATAAACTTTTTGAGTTCAAACGTGTAGTGTTCAACCACATGGATGGAATTTGTGTTCATACGATATCATTGACTTCAAATTTTGAGGTCCAACTTTCTTCGATTTTCACCGTTTTTATCATCAATAAATAAATAGATTAAACAGGAAACAACATGGAAAAAACGAGGGAAAATCATACGATGGTGGCGATTAGAAAGAATATAATCCTTTCTGAAATTTAATTAGATATTTAGTATTTTTAATTTTAAACATCACCACAAACTCTCTCGACATGTTGATACATTTTTTTAATTTGATATCTATAGAAAAGTTACTTTTATACAATATTTGACTGCAATTTTATTATTAATATAACAATAAATATAATTAAGTTAATATGAGATTTTATTCTGGTATTCTGATTTTATTTCTAATACAAAAACAGAAAAAATAATTTTTTTTAAACGAATCGTCATCCTAGCTATATAAAATTATTTCATTATCAATTTATCATATTATAAATTAATAAATAACTATGTTGAATTTTTGAAACAAAAAACTATTAAACATAATTTAACCAAACATAAAAATGCAATTATTCACAAAAATAATGAAAATTGGAAAAAAAAAAAACTGCCATGAAAAAGAGGCAGGCTATCAAGAAATAGAGTGAAAGTGATGTAAACCAATCGAGATGAGTCAATTTTAATACGATTAAATTTATTAATTTAAAATAAAAGAGCTTAAATATAAACCCAAACTTTAAAAATTTCTAAAAATTGGACCAAGATCTCGTAGTCCAATCACCAATGAGGCTTTAGGTGTGGTAAAAAAATATGGTTTTTGAAAACTAATTGATATTAAAAAATCAATTTTTATTCAATAAGTGTATATGAATGAGAAATTTTTATAAAAAAACATATATTATGATTTGTTTTTAAATTTTTATTTTTGAGCTTAATTCATTAAAAAAGAAAGTCAGCTCAATTCAAATTGTTGAACTGTGGAATGCAAACCTTTTTTTAATTATTTAATAATTTTATATTTAAAAATCATTGATGTGCAAAATGGCATAGAATAAAAATCAGAATAAAAAATATGATTCATATATTCGAATAAAAAATATAAAAATAATTATATATATGATTTAATATTTAATAGAAACATTATTAAATAATAGTGCAATAAATATTAAATATCTCTGTGGACAAAAAAATATTACCTATCTCAATTTTGGTATTAAAATGTATATTTTTTATATTTTAACCAAATAAGATATAAAAGGCAAAGCAATGAAATGTTATTTTAATTGTGAACGACCATGCGTCAACCATCATTCCATCAACGCACAGTGAACGACATTAATGAGTCACGCGTGTAGCATTGTGGTTAACTTGGTTTGGGATAATGGATGATAGACTTGTGAATCGTGAACACTTGTTGATGGCCTTCTCCGTTCCATTTATTATGATTTAAAAAATCCACTGGCGATTTTTTTTTTAAAAAAAAGAGACTTGACTATTTAGGCTGCTTTAAATAGTAATCAAGTGTGTGTTAAAAAAAATAAAGTGGCGTGCTGGTATATTGTTTTAATATTTTTAGACTCCCATTCCAATTGGTACTCTCTTTATGACCAAAATGTTCATTTCAGATTATGTTGAAATATTATATCGCTTGATATATCCAATTTTTATAAAGTTGTTAGGACAGTATTATGATGTTATTATAGTTTATGGAGCAACTTAGACTTTTTTTTACCCATAAATTAAGAATATCCCAACAATAACTAATTTCTATCAATGTCCTAAGAATAAGAGGTAAACCTCTTTTAACTACATTTTTTTCATACATAAAAGTAGGAACTTTGGACTTGGTGTTTTTTTATGCATCTGGGAAATAAATGAGTTTGTCTTTGTATCATTTGAAATTAGAGTGAAATGTCGTGGGAATATTTATACGAATTTTTCTGCAAGAAAATGAAACTACATGGGGTAAATGTTAAATTAAAAGGATGGATTGAAAGTTAAGCGATTTTTTCCCCTTTCTTTTGGCCATGAAGTTGATCGATTTCGAATCAATATAAATTGTAAGTTGGGTTTTTACTCCAAAAAAAAAAACTGTAAGTTGGGTAAAGAGGTTCTGTAGAAGAACTTAAAAAAAATTTAGCCAGTGGTATTTTTAAATGCATTTCTCATTATGCAATTTTAAATAGTATGTGCTAATCAACTTGTTATGGAAAGTTAAAATTGAGATCCAATCTCCCTCTACAATTTGAGCTAACCTCTTAATAAAAGAATAAACCGTTGTTTAGAAGTTAAGAAAGAATCTAAACATAACAGCTTAGATGCACTTTTAATTCTTCTAACCTCATAAGAAGTTTTGACCAAAAAATACTTGTAAATAAAAATGACTAAATTAAATTTTAGAGAAAACCCCGATACTAGTGAGGCATAAGTCAATGGTAAGAAGTAAGAACAAAAAATTTTAACAATAGTTAACAAAAAATTTTCTCCATATATTTTATACATATATATTAAGATATTTTAATCACTTGAGTGTTCTGTACTGTTGATTATTATTATATGTATAAAAGTTAGAGAAATTTTAATAATTTTATTGATTTGAAATTGTTCATTATTGTAACTTGTTCATTTTTTTTAATTTCTGCGAGGACCCACTGGATTTTTTTTGTAAGATATAGCACACCTAGCCTAGACCTCGTTAGTCGTGGGAGAATATTTAAAACAAACTTTGCATTATGAGTAATTAGAACAAAAATTTTTAACAATAGTTAACAAAAAATTTTCTCGATATATTTTATACATATATATTAAGATATTTTAATCACTTGAGTGTTTTGTACTGTTGATTATTATTATATGTACAAAAGTTAGAGAGATTTTAATAATTTTATTGATTTGAAATTGTTGATTATTGTAACTTGTTTATTTTTTTTAATTTCTGCAAGGACCCACTGGCTTTTTTTGTGTAAGCTATAGCACGCCTCGCCTAGACCTGGTTAGTCGTTGGAGAATATTCAAAACAAACTTTGCATTATGAGTAATTAAGTAATAATTAATTAATGAAACACGCTGCAAATGGACGATTAGTTGCTTAGTTAATATGTTAGAAAAATAAATTAATCAGCACCGTCGTCCGCTGGTTTGTGCATAGTCGAAGCCTGACGCGAAAGGTGGAAAGAAGATATGATTATTCAAAGTATTCCTTCATGGACCTCCCCAAGACAATAACTACTACTTCCATCGACAAGAGGCCACACAAGACCCATCCCTCTCTCTCTCTCTGGTTTCTCCCTTTTCTTTTACCTTTTTCCCTTCTTCCTAGCTTTGTCAAGGTGGTGCTTTTCTGGCCTCCAATAGCATCTCGGGTTAGTTTCAGTCATATTTTGCTCCTTTTTTTTGGCTATCCACTTATCCCTTCAACTATGAAGTTGTGTTCTTTTTTCATCTCTCTCTTTTTTCCTTAATATTATTTTTTCTGTGTTTGAAAACTTGCGACTTTTTGGGGTTTTGGATTTGTTTCTTGAACATATGGGGATTAAAGTGTCCCTCTGTTGTTGTGGACGGTATTTTGCCTTGTTGTTTTCCCCTCTTTTTCTGATGCTCTGAATTTTGTAATGGGGCTTAGGACTTCTCTCATTCTATTTCAGTCTTTGGGGAATTTACTTCAAAATTTCATGCTTAAACTCTCTGAGCTATGGAAAAAAAGTATGATGAACCGGTAAAGAAAACTTGAATGCCCGAAACTCAGGTTAACAAAGTGGAGCACTAGTCAAAAGCATGCCTGCATTTGGAATGGCTTCATGATGTGCATTTGGATTGAATAGGTGACCAAGAGAGAGCATTAGCATGATTGATCCCAATTTCATTACTCTTTCTGGTCAGCAAGACATTTTATAAACTAGATGTTGCTCCCGTGTTTTGCACCAATCCCCAAAAAGTGATTGTGAGAGAAGCCGTACTGCTCATGATTTGTGAACAGTACAACTTCTTAGAACTTCTTATTAGTATATTGATATATTGATTCCTTAAGTGTCTCACATATATTGATTCCTTAACCGTATTTTCTAGTGTTAACTTGTTTTCACATTGTACATTATGGATTAATCACATGGAGGTCACATAGTGAATTCGGTTGATTTTGCATGGATTTCCAGAAATAAACTCTGATGGAGAGATCTCTGTGCCTCCTTGTAGTTTAATTGTAACCAGGCTATTAATTCTTTTGGCACACACACCTCTTCCTCTTTCATTACCGGTGGACATTGGTAGCAAATTTGGAATTAGTAGTTCAGTTATTACTTATCAGAACTGCTTTTTTGCATGTAACATCTGCTATGACATAGATTTGAATCACTCCATTCTTTGAGACACTGACGCTTTCTAGTTGGAATGTTTAATCAGGTGGCTTTGACTTTGAAGCAATTGTTACCATTTGGCGGTAAAAGCTGCTCCCTACTAATTGCTTTCATTCAGTCATGACCTCCTGTTTTTCTTTCTTATTTGGTAGAAAGGTTACATCTTCAGTGATACTGGCTCCTGACATTGAAGGTAACTTAAATACTTTTTCTTTTTGTTGGTTGATAATATCAATATATAATTGTTATACTTTCTTAAAATCTATTGATATTATTATGAGGACATGGGTGTATGCTTGAATTAAGATACCCATAGCATGATACATTGAACAAATTCTATGCCCAATGTTAGATTTTGATTGGATGTACTTGTGAACAGAGTTATCAGGCGTTCACAATGTTATTCTTTATACCTACAAAGAATTAAGCATTGCCACTGAGGATTTCAATCCAGCCAATAAAATTGGAGAGGGAGGTTTCGGTTCTGTCTACAAGGTAGTCGCACTCCTTATTTGTTAATTATTGCCCTAAGACATCAATTATTGCTTGCATTACCATAGCGCTAAGCGTGATAATTGATTTCTTCTTCATTTTCTGATGAATGAGATCTTAAGAAAATTCTGTGTATGGTCAGGGAAAACTAAAAGATGGAAAAATTGCTGCTATCAAAGTACTCGGAGCTGAATCAAGTCAAGGGGTGAATGAATTCTTGACAGAGATTAAAGTGATCTCTGAAATAGAGCATGAAAATTTAGTCAAGTTATATGGCTGTTGTGTGGAAGGAAATCACAGAATATTAGTCTACAATTACCTTGAGAATAACAGCCTTGCACAAACTCTTCTAGGTGAATGCATTTTTATTAACTCATGAGTAACTCTCATTGTTTTATCGGTTGATAGGTTTTATTAACTCTTTCCCTTACACCCGTTATTTTTAATTTAATGGCTTTATCCTCTTCACTTACAGGCGGAGGTCACAGCAATATCTACTTCAATTGGAAAACACGATCAAGAATATGCATTGGGATTGCCCGCGGGCTTGCCTTTCCTCATGAGGATGTAAGACCACATATTGTTCATAGGGATATAAAAGCAAGCAATATTCTCCTTGACAAAGACTTTACACCAAAGATCTCAGATTTTGGGCTTGCAAAGCTCATCCCACCAAACATGACTCATGTCAGTACACGTGTGGCAGGGACAATGTAAGTTCTATTTCTATGAAACTTTCTTTTCTGATTTACCGTCTCTGCAGAAACTGGAGGACTTTTATTTTCTAGTTTTTTTCCTGTGTTTTCACTGTCCAAAGTAGCCTTCTCAGTAGGAAGTCTCGATCACTCCATATGAAGTTCCCAGTTTTAAACTCAAGATCTCCCACTTTCACTTGGGACTTAGTAGATAGTACCCCTAGCATGTGCTGATCAAATTACATGCTATCTGTTAATTCATAGGTTGATTTTACTGTATATATGTATTAATAATTTCTGATCTCTCAGATGAGGGGATCTCAAAAGAGGAAATTACTTAGTCTTTTTGTTCCACTTATAAATTTACATCAATGATTAATAATACCTCTACTATCTGTTTGAGAATTTCTGTTCCAAAAACTGCATTTCTCACATTAGCCTACCTGCTAAAGTGCACTTATGTATTAATGCAAGCATGCATAAATATTTAGGATTTAATTATTTATGCTGTATGCTTATTCATTACCTTTTCCTCTGCAGGTGTAGTGGAAATTTTCAATATTTCTGACAATTTAAGTTTCATATGTTATTTTTAATTTGTTTTAAAAAATTTCTTGACATAAGGAATTTATTGCTACATCTTCTATTTCAGAGGTTATTTGGCACCAGAATATGCAATAAGGGGGCAGGTGAATAGAAAAGCAGATATTTACAGTTTTGGTGTACTTCTTTTGGAGATTGTTAGTGGGAGATGTAATACAAATACACGATTACCAGTAGAAGAACAGTACCTTCTAGAAAGGGTATGGATCTCTCTTCTCTCATATTCCCAGTCCAATTGGTGATTCTTTTTCCATTCCGGATCTTCTGCATTCAAAAGAGTGAACGCATATAGTGCATTCAGATAAAAATAGAGGGAAAAAAATTATGAGTGTAAAGATGGAATTAGGCCCTACACAATCACTATTCAAATGCATGAATGTAGATGATTAAGGGTCTGTTTGATTCTGTTTTTAAAAACAGTTTTTCTATTTTTGAAAACAGAAAAACAAAAAAACTTGTTTAGTAAACCTATTTTTTATAAACTGTTCTGAGAAATAGAAAAACAAAAGAACAGAAAACTCAGAACAACTTTAAAGTGTTTTGTAATTTTTGTTTTGGAAAACACAAAAAAAAAAGGTAAAAAACACCCACCTCATTAATGGTAAAGTTATAAATTTTGAACAGCTTATCTATCACTTACTAGTTATAATTTTGAGAACAATTATTCAAACAGATTTTTTTATTTTCTTGTTTTCAAAACTTATTCTCGAAAACAGTTCTATATAAAACTGTTTTGAGAACAATAAAATAAAAAATATTGTCAAACAGGCCCTAAATTTGTTTCTTTGGCCTGTGAAAAGCATAGTTAAAAGAAAAATAGAATAGATTTTTAAAAGATGCAATTTAGAGGAGAAATGGCTAGGCATTGTGATTTATTTTGTCGCATCATATGAGATGAAATGACCTGCTTTTATTTAAACTTATGTTGTTACAGGCATGGACACATTATCAGCAAAGGATATTGGTAGGACTGGTAGACACATCACTAAATGGGGAGTTCGATGCCGAGGAAGCTTGCAAGTTTCTGAAGGTTGGCCTTCTTTGCACTCAAGATGTTCCGAAACTCCGGCCATCCATGTCTTCAGTGGTCAAGATGCTCACAGGCAAAATGGATGTCGATGACAGCGAGATAACAAAACCAGGCTTGATTTCTGACTTCATGGACCTTAAAGTTGGAGGAAAACCAAAAGGCCTAGTCGATATGAAGGCTTCATCTTCATATAATGCATTCTCTGCCTCTGACAACCAGGATACTACCATGTCATCTACTGCCTCAACGGCTGCTACTTCAACCTTCGCTGTGCAATATGATCAAAGCATGTAAATGTTGGTCTCCATTGTTTTGTTCTTTCAAAATATTTTTCAAGGCTTCTTGTGTCATGTAAATTTTGCAGAGTTTTCCAAGTTTTTGAAAGTGTTCTATTCTTTGGTGCAAACCCTACAGCATTAGGAAGTTTCTCTGAAAGTACTGTCTTGTAAATATGGACAAGTCTTGCATTCATTGATAAAGTTGAAGATTCCCACTTACCTTCCGTTTTCCCTGTCTTTGTCAGTCTCTCTCAACTCTCAAGAACAAAATCTACCATCAAAGATTTTGGACACCTTCTGCAGGATGAAAAATAATTTGTCTTGAACATTAGATGATATATTTCAGACAAGAGAGGTGCATTATGGCCAAAAAAAAACAAGAGAGGTGCATTCCGGGAAAAAACTTAGGCAGATTCAGTTTATGATAAATAAATAAATAAAATTCAACATTAAACTAAAAAGTAGTAGTATTTTTTTTAAATGTACTTGAAATGTTCGTGTCTTTTCATAATACACTTAATTTGCTTATTTTTAAATATCAAGTTAATCTAAATTTTCTGAGCTCACAGTTAAGTCAGTTATAATTTGCAAGGCATCTCTATGTATATGTGTATTAATATGGTCTAACCCAACACCAATTGGGCCGTGAACCAAATCTGACTCTTTGAAGCTGAATAGTATGGACTTCTTGGAACTGAAAAATCAGGTTATTCAGACTTATCGAAAAAAAAGAAGAAAGAAAATCTGAACATGCCATCAAATATGATTTGATGATAAAAAGTGTGGGAAATTTTGCAGGAGGCTTAAGGAAGAAAAAGAAAAACTATGTAAATCCCTTTTGTTTGATTAAGCAGTAATCTCAGACTTAAAAAAAAATATTAAGGTAGTAATCACTTGAACGATGACATGGATAAGTAAAGATTAAAAATTTTTCCTTTCAACAAACCTCATCAATAATTTGGTTATTTTCAACCGCAGTGAATAAATTATGGGCATCAGTCTCTATCACGCAGTAAACAATTGGAAAAAGGTATAGATTTCTTCCAGAAAGGAATAATGTGGTGAGTTCACGACAAATGCGTGATTGAACAAACTTTTTTTATGAGAAACACAAAAAATGATTTTTTTAAAAAAAATTATTATCTTAAGATTGTTTAAATAATTATTACTTCATATGCGAAATCAAGTTGAAAACTCTCAAAAGAATACAGAAAAAAAATTCATAGAGCAGCATACAAATTGAAACAGAGTTATAAAATTTATGAATAGTGAAATTTTCAATTATATGAATATAATATTTGGTGATTAAATATTTAAAATATGAAAAATGATTAAAAATATAAATAACTCTGAAGATAGATAATTAATCAGCTGAGTGTAAGGCCATAGAGTCCAAAAGAGTTGGGACATAATGGTCCAAAAAGTGGATGATAGATCTGTACCTTGAAGCCATGTGGATTGGACAGATTCTTTTTTATCTTTTTGTTGATAAGTTACATATGGACAATTCTGACACTATACGAGCATAAATTCCTCAACTTTTTTTCTTGGTAAAAAAATCCTCTTTGTGGGATCGAGGGTGTAGTTACCTGTTACAAGTTACAGCTAGTGGCTATCAATTTTGGATCATCCTGTTTTTTAAAAAATATGGAATGTTTGAAAATTCCTGATGAAAAATACCAGATCATTTCAACTAGATCTTCAGTGGACCATTTTTGGCATTTTGTGGGTTTTTTTGGACAAGTCTTTTGTCGATTGAAATCCCTATATTTTTGCATTTTAAGGAAAGAGTGACACGAAAGAATAAAAAATGACTGTGTGAGGTTTATATTTTATTTCTACATCAGTACATCCATCATCTCTTTTTGTTTTATTTCACTTTGAATATAGTATTATATACAGTTGCTTTTGTGAGTACAAGGAAACATTAGGACTATTCATTTAACAACATGAGTTTATGAGGGTCTTGTAAAAATTTTATTTTTGAACTATACATATCTTTCCATTCACTTCACGAAATTTGATAAATGAGCATCAATCTTTATAACTAATGAAAAGTAGAAGGGAGAAAGATAATTTGGGACCATATGAAAATATTTTTTAATGAAGGCTTATTTTAAAAATTTCCAACTCAAATAAATTAAATTTTTAATTTGAATAAACTGAATTTTCAACTGATATTATTTATTTATAAATATTTTTATATAAATGTCCCAAATTATTTTTCTCCCAAAATAAAATCTATTTATATTTTGGGGTTGTTTACATAGAAACCAAGTTTTGTTGCATATCTTATTATTTTTTTAATGTGTTTAGGATGTGTTTATTAGATACAGTTGGAAACTTTGTTCTCTCTCAAAATCAAGTTTAAGAAGAAGTAGATGTAGGGTCGCTTGTTTATCAGCCAATCAAGTTTTCAGCAATATTATAAGGGTTGGATGACTTTATTACAAATCTAAAAGTAATTTTAATTAAAATTATCTAAATATAATTATTTTTATTAAAATCAATTTTTAAGTAAAGTATTCAAACACAAATTATTTTATGTAAATCTAATTTTTATCACAACTACATTATAAAATCTATTATACCAAAATTTTGTTTTAACAAATTAAAAACCAATCAAGCACTTTGTTTCATATGTGTCTGTATATCTATATTATTTCCTTCATTTTGGCTTATAAGGTATATTTATGAGAAATCTGTGTTTCACAATATAAGATATTTTACGAATTATATAGCATATTTAATTTCTTTTTTACTCAAAATATCTCTAAAAAAATATGAAATGGCTTAAACCACCCCATGTTATTAACTAGCACCCATAGAAAAGAATTAAATAAAGATAATTTAGTAAATAATTAGATTTTTTTTCAGTTATTATAAAAATATTTTATAAACCAAAATTGAGGTAATATATTGATACATTGAAGGTTTATGATATAAAAAGTCATCATCAATATTAAATATAAAAAAACTATAGTAAGTTGAATCTATATTCTATATATATATATATTAATATTTCTAAAAGAAAAAATATTATTCATAAGTATTGTTATTAATAGTGTTTTCCCCCACATTTTCCACTTTTTTTAATATTTTACTTTTTAAATTATTTTAATATTTTTTATTTTAAACTTTTAATTCCTCCACTCTTCCCCACCCTCTTTAACATTTTCTCTTTAAAAAATTATTTTAACATTTTTTTACTTTCAAAATTTTTTATATCTTATCAAATATTATAAAATATTTTTCATATACTTTCTCTTTTTTCTATTTTCTTTTTATTTTCTATTCTCTCTTTCCTTTAATCACATTATTTTGTATATATTTTTAAATTCTCTCCCCATATTTTATTCTCTCTCTATTCATACTCTTATTATTAATTTAACTTCTTTTTTTATTTGATTATATCAAATTATATCAAATATATAATAGAAAAACACTTTACACCTTTAGTTTATGACTATTTTTTCTTATATCATTCCCTCTCAAATAATATAAATATATTTTTTGTATTTAAATTTTAAATCTTTTAACTCTATTATTTTTCACTTATTTTTTACTCAAATTTCATAAATTTTGTTTCATTATTTTTTTATGAACTTAATCTTATATATATTCTATAGGATTACTTCTTCTTTTTTTTTTTTTTTTATATATGTCTCATGCATTTAACAGGATAAGACAATCTAGTTGTTTATAAAATCATGAATGGTGTGATTACCTTCAACTATGTGTAATACATCAAAAAACATATGGAGGGGTATATTAATATAATTAATTAACTAATTAAATAGATATGAAAAAAGAGAGGATGAATGTGAAAAAACGAATTTCATACCCAATCTCACTCATTTATCTGTCTCTTTCCCTATAATTGTAAATGATCTAATTTAAAATTTTATGTACGTTTATTAATTATATTTTTATGTTTTGATAGAAGTGAGTAATTTATATGATACATATTGAACCATGATAATAACTCCAATTGTACTCCTTCCAGTCTTATATATAAGATCTTTTATCCTAGTCCTAAATATAAGATTCTTTACAATGCACCAGGTAGTATTTATTATACATTTTCAAAAAATGTCCCTATTTAATGTATTCAAAGAGAAAGAGAAAGAGATTAAATAAGGATAGTTTTGGAAAAATATTAAAATTTTCGGAGAAATCGAGATAGTTAATGAGTTTTAATTCTAATTTTTAATTTGTGTGATTCAATTAAAATGATCTTATATTAAATATCAGAGAGAGAGTATAAGCGAATATTTTTATGGGTTGCGTAACTTTGTCAATCGATATGATTAGTCAATATGGCATAGACCTTTATCCCATTGGATTCATGATGATAAATGGATTTTTAAAGTTACAATAATAAAATGATTAATTTTTTCTCAATTCTCTCTAACTATCAAAAGAATATAATTTCTGATTTATCCCATCCAATAACTGTTTCTTAAGAAAAAATTGAAGAAAAGAACTCCATTCGAAGTATTTGTATAAGCATTCAAGATATCAATTCATTATAACTTTTTTTGGCCACCAGATATAAATTCATTATGTCAAATACATGAATATTGTGGCTTAAATTAAAATTCTTATAATGTTTTAAATTTATATTAATTAATTTATCTTTAGAGAACTATCTTAGGATAAATTATCCGTGCAGCTCAACATAAGAAACTGAAATGTAAATAATTCGTGGAATATATTTTTAAATGTTACAGGTTCTAAGCCTTTTTTTCTTTTGGCTACAGAGGCGTAGGAAACCGGGCGGCGCGCGCAGGGGGAGGAGAGAGGGGTTGGTGGTTGGGTACGATCGCCGGTCCAAAAAAGAAAAATTAAGTACGATGTATACAAATTAATCAAGCCAACACTTTAATGTGATACTACTGAAAAATTATAGGATTCTTTTTGGGTAGCAAAAATTATAGTATTCATAAATTATAAATTTTGTCACTAGAGTAACTGTACTAGTAAGTAATCACTGCATCCTGTATAATTAATAAATCAATGGCTAAATATAAACAACATATATTCAACTTGTAATAAAAAAGTTATCAAAATATTTGATTTCAAACAAAATATGTAAACACCGTAACATATGAGTAACCATCAACATGTTTTAAAATTAAATAGTATAGTTCACATGATTAAGGATGATACAGAGTGCATAGCTAAAAATTAGGAAAATTATATTTTAAGATCAAAATAATAAATTTATTACAAAAAAAATCTATTACTACTTATTTTTATAATTTTACTATTTAATATTTTAAATTTTAATATTTTTTATAAGTTAAAATCCTTTTTTATAATTTATTAACTTTACCACTCCTTAACTAAAATTTCCAAAATAGGAGGAATTACATTTTAATATTAAAATAATAAATTTATTAAAAAAAAATAGACATGTTATTATCCATTCTCTCAATTTTACTACTTACTACTTAATATTCCAGATTTCAATATTTTTTTACCCGTTAAAACCGTACTTTATAATTAATTTACTTTATCTATTTCTAATAGAAATTCCCCTAAAAATTATTACTACTCAAATGAACATACATAAATTTTAGAGTTTTTATAGCATTTAATATGTATATATATTTTAATTTTTGGTGATTTCTAATGTTTAAAATAATTTCCTATTATTGACAAAAATAGTTTCCTACTATTAGGTGTTTTATTATTTTAAAACTTTTTTATTTAATGCATTTTCTTATCTGAGTATAATTTTTTTTATTTTCTTTTAAGAAATATTTTCTTATTGATTAGAGGTTATTGAATTTTTGTACATCTACTTCAAAATTTATCATGAAATAAGGGTGAAATAAAGTGTAAAAAATAAATATAAAGTTATAATAATTTTTTTTTGGGTTATATTAGAAATATTTAAACTTAGACTTTTATCCATACTTTACCTCCCTTTTACCATGTCATTTAGTCTAAAGTGGCTAAAAATTGAAATAATTTTATTTTCAATAAATTTATTAATTTTGATATAAATTAATTAAAATTCAATACACTTTAAAATCGAGTGATCTAATCATAAAAATATTATTTTAATTTTTTATTGTATTCTTATTCATTTATATTACATATTTTCATTTTTACTTTTTGTTTTTAAAGTTGTTTGCTTTTCTTTAAATAAAAAAATAGAAACATTTCATTTCATATTTTATCTTTATTTGATTATTTAATTAAAATTTTTTTGGCCCTTTTATTTAATTAATTTGTTAATGTTAAACAGTGTCTCCGGATGCAACGAAGTCACGTAACATGGTTAAAGATAAGCGAAAAGAATTGCATGTAACAAAATTCAATGTTAGGTTTTAGGTCCCACCCCATCATTATTAAACTCTCCAGCCCTAATCCACAAAGCAAAAGGAAAAGAATACAATTGAACGATGTCAAATCTCTCTCGCTCCGTGTATCTCTCTTTCCTCACTCCTCTCTCTGTCTCTGTGGGGTAGTCTTCACTCTACTCTTCATACACCCTTTTTAAAACTTTTTGAAACTCTCTTTTTCACGAGCAATCCCTGAACTGGAGAGAGCCACGGTTTCTGGTTTCTACCCCCAGCCAAAGGAAAGATTCTCCGCCCTATCCTCTAGGAATCCCTTAAAGTTTCTTTCCCATTCCATCTGACGGCTCATTTCGACTGTTGGTTATTCAAGTTTCGCTCTTTCTCTCTCTGCCATTCGGTGTTTAGGGTTTCCGGTGTTACTGGGTCGTCTTCTAGTTCTTTCCTTTGATGGGGTTTAGTTTTCCCCGTTTTCTAGTGCTGGGTTCGTGGGAACTGGTTCAGTGAGGGGTCGTTTTTTTGGCTAGTGCCGGTCTGAGATTTTGTTTCTGTGGGTTATCAAAGAGGGATACATTGTTGTCAAAAAGGGGATTATTTATTGCTTTGTGTTTTGCGCTTTTGTGAACAGTAACTGCTTTTTGGAAGCTTATTTGGGAAGCAATTTGCCTTTGAATGAACGTGATTGTATTTAGTTCTTTCATGGACTGAAGGCTGGTCTGTTTTGATCCCACTTCTTTATGCATTTGGAGATCTTCTGGAGAAACCCGTGATTGGCTAGCAGTGATGATTAATTAATTAATTTATTTTGTATTTTTCCAAGTGGACAGGTTGAATTTTGGCAGATCAAGGATTTTTTCCCCAAGTTCAATTTCTGTTATGGGTAGCATTGATGATTTAGCGTTACATTCACTGAGATATATTGGGTGTTGGATTCATGGTGATGAGCATCAATAGCATCTCTCTGAGATGAGGTTTCCCTACCTCTCATAGACTCTGTCGTCAAGTTTCTGGGTATCTGAGAAGGTCTTGGTGATGGAGGATATAGGGTTGTTCAAACAAGGTTGGCAATGGCTTCGATCTCAGAAGGACACTTGCTGGCGTGCCCGAACTGCAGTGAGTTGTTGCAGAGACAAAACTGCCATGTTCATTGAGCAACATTGGCCGATAGTGTGCAGTGGATGCTTCAGATTGTGGAGTATTCTTCGCCTATCATTGCTTTATTGGAAAGATTGTTTTGCAAGGGGCTTTCAGTCGTTCATCAAGTTGGGTTCAGCTATGCTTCTCCTCATAATGTGGTGTTGCTTTCTCAGTTTGACCTCGATGCATTGCTTGATTTATGTACTTATTAGCATGGTATGTATTCATTCATGTCCCTATGCATAAATCTAGCGTTTCTGAGCTCTGATCTCTGTTCTTGTTTCTAATATTTTGTTCATCTTCTCTAGCATTTAGCTATTAATACTGTTATGATTAATTTTGTTTTGATTGCAGTTTATAATAGTGACGGATTAGCTTCTTTATTGCAATAATGGTTTTTTGATATTTATAGCTGTTGGACTACTCTATCAGAAATTTTTGGAAAAAGAGTCTGAGAATAGAATTTGAAGAATGTTGCTTAGATATGATTTTTTTTTTTGCCAACCTTAGATATGAAAATTAGACACTGAAATTTTTCAAAAATTGGGAGATTGGAGAACTTTAAGATCGTTGTGCAAGATGTGGACCTGCTTTTAGTGCTGCCCCCTACAAAGTTTACTTCCAGTTGTGGAGTAGATCTTAATGTCGTTAAAATCAACAAAAAAATTAATTACATTGATTTTGATTGCTCTCTATGGAATATACTTTTGTTGTGTTTGTCTCGGGGCTTTCTTTTTTTTCCCTTTGTCCTCTTTTGACAAGTTTCTTTTTCAGTGTCTATTATTGTTGAGTACTAGAGTTGTCTATGCATGTCTTATTTGGTAGTTATATTTACTCAAACATTTCTTTTTTGATTTCAAAACGTTGGTTTACTTAACAAGAGCCTCTTGATTATAAAGTGTTTTGCAATGAAAACTTTCACCGTGCTGGCCTCAAAGGTTGCCCTTTGTGGGACTACTCTCAGGTCCAGTAAATGAAAATTAATTGTTATGATCTTCATCCAGATTATCGAAATGTCTTTTTTCCATTTTTAAGTTGCTGCAAATGCAGTCCTTCTTGTCCTCCACTTTATGAAAGAACTCACATTCCTGTTAAATAGTGTACTTGTAACCTTTAATTGTAGTTGAACCTATTAATTTTGGTCTTTAACTTTGACACTTTTACTTTTTTTTTTTTTAATTCGTTGCAAGATTTTGGCATAAAATTCTTTAGTCAGGTAGTGGAAAGTTTTCATGAGACTGTTCCGTAGGCTTGCTTATAGTGACACCTTGATTTCAATACTTATGTGATACTGGAACTTTATGGCATCAATGGAGATAAAACATTTATGTGGGCATATTAGTTCAAAATACTATGCACTTATATTTTTCCCGTCTAACATTCTGTTCCCTTTTTACCAACTCTTCTGTAATAGCCCTGCTGATATTAATTATACATATCTTTTTGCCATTTTATTGAGACTGCATTCTTCAGATTTTGGGTTCTTTTGACTTAGTTAGATGTTAGTTTAAGAGGTTGAGGGGGACCCTTTTTTTAAAATTTTCTTCATTGGGCTATATCATTTCAATATATAGTAAATTTTATGCTTGTTACTCACAGTTCAATTGAACGTTTCAGGGTGTTGCTGGAGCTGCTGTCCAATACTTGGGTTATACACCTGGCGTCTTTATTGTAGGGCTTTTTGCTATCCTTATCTTGTGGATGTATGCTAACTTCTGGATAACAGGAACATTGCTTATTGTTGGAGGTGTGGTATCCTTTCTTGACCTTGGATTTTAAGACGTATTCTTCTAATAACCAGGAAAACAGGCGTGAGGAAGCATGGCTTTTGTTTTATGGTCTTAGATAATGCATTCATTGTTATTAATCAGTTCATATGACATTACTATTGTATGCTCACTGCTATTGTGTTACTTGATGCCATTTCCTCATATGAATATTTTTTTTTTCAAACTAAGTGCATTACACTGATCTGAAATGTGTTTTTGGCAATGATTTGCGTAAAACTGAGTTCAGTTTATGTTCTATAATGATGATGGTGGACTTACTTTCTGAATTTAATCTTATGCTTTTATTTGTTTTTTTTCATATTCTTACTTGTTTGTCTAACATACAAATTCAGGTTATTTATTCTCCCTAAATCATGCACGCTTGGTGGTACTAATGGCGACTGTGTATGCTTTATATTGTGTCAAAGTTCGAGTGGGATGGTTCGGTGTTTTTCTCTCTGTAAACCTTGCATTCTTGTCCAATGACATTTTAAATTTCCTGCTCCAATGGTTTGATAATGTGAGTGAAAGCTCACATTCTGAAGACCAGAAACAATCAGAAACAGTTCTGGGAGATGACTTTACTGAAGAGTGTGAATATTCTATTCGGACTGAAGAATCTGAAACTTCACATTCATGTAAATCATCAATTAAACCACCTGTTACCACTTCGGTTGTCGAAAACCAGAAAGAATTTTCAGCTAGCAAAGTTGTTGAAGTACAAATAGATTCAGTTGATGAGATGAGAAGGATATTGAATAGTCTGGATCATTATGACGCCCTTGGATTTCCCCGTCACAAGAAAGTTGATGCAGCAATTTTGAAGAAGGAATACCGGAAAAAGGTATTTGTTTATTATTTATCTATCTCTCATCCTTTTTTTTAATAGTTCTCTCCAACATTCTCGAGTTTTTCATTGATGCTGAAGCAAGCTTGCTTAGCTAGTGCCAGGTGATGATGTTGTGGAATCACATTGACCTGAGCAATGTTGTGTTTTCATAACTACACGTCCTAATATTTTATATGGAATAATCCATTTTACTGATTTAGGCAATGCTTGTTCATCCTGATAAGAATATGGGCAGTCCGCTGGCAAGTGAGTCATTTAAGAAGCTTCAATGTGCATATGAGGTAGAGTTTGAATTTAAGCACTAGCTCCAGTTTCAATCTTCTCTGAGTTGAAAGATAAATATAAATGATTTGTCAGTGGTTTTCACGATTTACTAGATGTTTGAAATGCCAGGTTCTTTCTGATACCACGAAGAAGAGAGACTATGATGAGCAATTGAGGAAAGAAGAATTCAGGGCTAAAAGTGTCTGCCAGAAATCCCATGGTGCTTCACGTCAGGTACATATGATGATTTCCCTGTACTTAATTTTGATGTACTGTTTCTAGTTATCGGTAATTTTACCCTGTAAAAATGTTGTGGTTATCCTAGTTTTTATTTTTTTTACAACCACACCACCACCACCATCACCCCCTGGCCCGCCCGGGCGTGCGGGTATGTTTAAAGTATGATATATCTTTTTTTCCTAAAATAGCTGGTTCATTTGGTTATTAAGTGACCCAACAGTAGAACCACTGACCTCACCCCCTGACTGGTTCCATTGTTGGTCTTATTCCAATAACTAATGGACTAACTGTTGATGGATTTCTTGATATGTTAAAATAGGAAAGAATAACTAGTACCTAGGTAGAGATGGCATGGAGATGGTTACTTGGGAACCATAGACCATTTGTTGATTCCACTCCATTGGGAACAAATATGCTTGGTATAGTGGGTAAGACTCATGAGTGGGCCAATGTGATTGTTTAATTAAGCAAGTCATCTTTTATTTAATCTACCTTGCCTTTAGGACAAAGCTAATATAGAATTTTACGGGTCTACTTTGGGTGCTGAGGATCTTTATTAGTAAGGTAGTGATTGTGCTGGTAATCCTTGCAGGACAATTCTGATTATCGTTCTGAAGAATCCAGGCGTATACAGTGCACCAAGTGTGGCAATTCACATATATGGGTATGTACTAATAGAATTAAGTCGAAGGCAAGATGGTGTCAGGTTAGGTTTCTTTTTCCTACATTCTATTTATTGAATTCATTCTCTTCCCATGTCTCTTTTGCTTGCTTGCTTCATTTTATTTATAATTGATTATAACCACTCTGGGAGCAGGACTGCTGTCAGTATCATCAAGCCAAGGATGGAGATGGATGGGTCGAGTACAAAGGGTCTTTGGCTTTTGAGAGGGCTCAAAAGGTAATTCATTCATAGAAAATATTGCTCTCTACTTCATTTTATTTAATTCGCATGCCATTTTGCTGAATGTACTTCCTTGCCTTGATAGATGGAGATTCCTCGTGCTTTTGTTTGTGCGGAGAGCAAGATCTTTGATGTGTCAGAATGGGCCATATGTCAGGTCAGTTGTCCCTACATATGTAATTTGTTGTCCAGATTCCATAATTCTTTGTAGAACCTTTGATTAATTTGAGGCAATATGTACACCTGTTGTTATCCTTCGCAATCCTGTCAGGATGGTTAGTTCAATTGTTGAAAAGGAATCTTGAACTTAAAGGATGACTAGTTCTTGTTTCGTGCAGGGAATGGCTTGTAGGCCTAACACCCATAGACCGAGCTTCCACGTGAACATGGTTGGGCTGGAGAGAAGCCCGCGTTGTAACTCCAGCCGATACCCATGGGATTTAGATGCTGAAATGATGCTGGATGAAGATGAAGAGGCATTTGAGCTGTGGCTTCAGCAGGCTCTGGCCTCTGGTCTCTTCTGTGAGACCCCCAAGCGCCGGAAGAGCTGGAGTCCTTTCAAATTGAATCAGAAGAAAGGAAAGAAGCAGTGGCGGAGAACATCATGCTGAAATCTTTAGATACAACACATTATTTAGTTCATTGCCCATCTCCAAAGGACTGATGGAGTAAACATTTTATAGAATCAAGAGATGGGTTTGAGATTAAAACTGGGATGACCTGCATTGCAAAACTCAATTAGGGTTGCTGAGAGTGGCGGTAAGGTTATATGTTTCATGATTGAGAAGAAGATCTAACCATTTCCCACATCCCTGTAATGCAAGGCATCTCTGCATCATTAGGTTGAGAATGCCAAAGCATAAGCTGGTTCTACATTGATCTGTGGCCTAGTGGTGCATTGTTCTTTAGAAGTTAGTTTTTGTGGGACTACGTTCGGTCCTTTTGTAAATTACTTGCTAATAAAAGTTTCTCACTTGCCTTCTAACTTGATTATCAGTATTCATTTTATGGCTTACACTACTTTAGATATGGTTTATTGAAGTAGATATTTGTTAAACATAAATGCATGAGTATGTTAGAACACGTATTACTGATAAATTTAATCTGTTCAATTATTATATGTAAATTCCAAGTATCTCCAGGACAGTGGTTGCAAAGAGCATGGAAATGTTTCCGGAGACAAAGTCACTGACAACCGAAGCCTCTGATGGAAGTGACTCAATTTGGGATTGAAACTCAATTGAGCTACTAATCTGATAATGTGCAGAAGGTTAAAGGAAAAGAGCTCTAGATATTTATTATAATCTGCTTATTTCTGAAATTTGTATAATTGTTTTAACATTCTTAATAGATAATATTCTATAACCTTGTACAAATTAATATATATATATGTTGGGAAAAATCCTCCGATCGTTTTCCAGAGGGATTTTAATTATTAAAAAAGGACGGAATATATTAAACTTAAAAAAAGTAAAATAAAAAATAATTGTTCCATTTTAAAAATTATAATTATAATTATAAAAAATATAATTAAATATTAATAATAAAATATAATGGATCTTAAAGAATAGAGTATTTTAATTTTGAGATGAACCAAATCCGTAGAAGAAATGTCATAGCATTTTAACATAACTTAATCCAAAATGGGTCCCCATAATAATTTTTTTAAAAAAATAAAAGCTAAAATCGAGATCTTGGATTCGATATTTCGATCTATGCAATGCAGAAATGAAAGAAAATCTAAAAATAAATATGGTATCTAAGACACCGAGGAGAAGAAAAAGCAGGAAGGAGAGGACACAGAAGTGAACATCGGCCCATTGCCTTTCGTTCAGTGCTCCGCTGATTACGGTTGTGCCCGTACTGCCCCGGTGAGATCATGATGCTTGGATCTGTTTTTTCAGCTTTACTTTCTTCTCCTCTTGATGATTGATCTTCCTCAACTGATTTATTTATCTATTTTTTTCTATCGCTCCCTTTGATGCTTTTGTTTCACTCCATGATCAATCTTCTGTTCGTGAATAACATTTTAGCTTCGATAACTAAAACTTCTAACGGGGTCGTCGCTTTGAAAATCATTCGTACGTGTTAGGGAGCTCCAACGCGAATATTTTAATGATAAACGTCGCGTTTCTATGTACAAAATACCGGAATAGTGGCTGATTTGATGGGTATGGTGCTCATTGGGCTTTTCGGCTTTGTAATGATGAAACAATTATGCTATTTTGGGTCGGTGCCCCGTTTAGCTTTTAACTTCTTGGAAGACTATTAATTAATACTTTAGCTGCTAAAGTTCTTTGAGGAAGGGCTGCTCGTCAGAAACTCTTTTTGTGAGGCGTGGTATTGAGTTTTCATCTTTGCAGTTCGCCAAGGATAAGCTATTGTTATAGTTTCTTTGCGAACTTCTATTGATATGTCCCCCTTTTTTTTCTTTCAATTCCATATACATGGCAGTTCTACGGTTTTTTAAGGCACCTCTTTCCAGTTATGTGAATGTAGGAAAAATGTTTGGAAATATGAATTTGTATCCTTCAAGTTTATGAATGATTTTGGGGAGGGCGGTTTGAACCAATATCCAGAATTTCTGTATCACATCCGGTCTAAGACTCTCTATTATTAGGTATCTGGATGGGGTTTGGATAATGTTCGTTTAAAGTGGATGCTTAATTTCTAGTCTGCTATACTGCCCTTGAGACCAGATTCTTTATTTTATTTCTGTTTGGATGTGAAATTTTCTTATATCCTACTATTTGCTTGTTTGATGCAGTGCCTAATAGATCTCTCTATCTCTCTCTAGTGGAACATTTTGGATATATATATATATATATTTCTTTTGATAACATTGAGAAAAGATTTACTGTCACATTTCTGTTTGCTGAGGTATGTGGTTTACTCAGCTATCTGTCATCTATCTAGTATCTATTTGAAGAGCATTAGTACAACCTAAGCTTACTATTTTATTTGGACTAGGAGCTGCCAATACGTGCTTGTTAGCTCTTGTTTATATCTTTTGTCCAGAACCTTTTCATGAAGAGAGTTGATGGTGCTGCCTTGCATGGATGACAATAATTGTTCAGATTCCTTTTTCCAAGGGAAAATATGTACTCCCTCCGGTCCATATTATAGGGTATTTTGTATGACAAGTTTCTGGTTCAAAATATAGGATATTGGATGTTTTTCTTCTCATTTTACCCATCTTTAATTCTTCCATACTCCTTATTTTAGATGAAAAAGTGATAATGGAGTATATTTAATGAGGGTAAAATGGGAAATGCTGGTACTTTATTTATAAATTTCAGATGAAAAAGTGATTTCCCTAATATGCGCGTATTTGATACAAAATGTCTTATAACATGGATCAGAGGGAGTGAATAAATAGAAGTATTTGTTGTTGGTTTTGAACTTTGAATGATATTGCTAATTAGCACTATAGTAAGACTCTTATTCACAACTGTGGCATTTCACTCTGCTGGACTCTATGCACTAAGTTGGCCTCTTGTTATTGCAGCCACAGTTTACTTGCAAAAGGACCTTATGTCTAGTGTCGAAGATAACAAAGAACAAGGACAGATGGATGTAGATACATCTAATGAGTCCATGCCATCGACCAAGGAGCAGGTTGTCCTTAAAATGTTGTCTTCTTGCGTGCTTAGATTAAAATTCAATTGAGAACTTGGCTGGGATAACCTTTTTATTGCAAGGATTTTTAGTAACATGTTTTTTGGCTTATTAAATTCCTGATTCTTATAGGAGGAAGCCATAAAGAAAAAATATGGAGGTCTTTTGCCTAAGAAACAACCACTCATATCGAAGGTACATGTGTATTGGTGTCCATATGTACATATTCTTTTAACTGTAGTGTATAGAAAATGTTCTACTATATCTGATGATATGTGCTCTTTTTTCTTTTCCTTTTTTTTTTTGGCTTAAAATATTGCTTTCTACTTCAGGACCATGAACGTGCCTACTTTGATTCTGCTGATTGGGCGCTTGGAAAGGTATTTCTGGAAGGATTTCTCTGACTGTGATTGCATTGTGGCAGAATATGCATATGTTGATTTTAATTACACTCTTCTGTACCTTGAAACAGCAAGGAGGTGAAAAGCCCAAGGGACCGCTGGAGGCTTTGAGGCCTAAGTTACAGGTATTTGATCAAATTTATGAACAGTCTTGCTGCTTTCTAAAGCTTGATACAACTACTCCCTTTAGTCTTAACTATAAGGTCTTTTGTTCTGATCTTAAATATAGGACTCTTTATAATATACGAGGTAGTATTTATTATGTATTTTCAAAAAAAGTCACTATTTAATGTATCCCAAAGACAGAAAGAGAGAAAGAAATTAAATAAGAGCAGTTTTGAAAAAATGTTGTGATTTTGGGAGAAATTGAGATAATTAACTAATTTTAACTCTTATCCTTAATTCGTATGATTCGATTAAAAGGGTTTTGTATTGAGGATTGGAGGGAGTACTTTTTTATTGTTGTAGCTTTTCTGTTGTGTAATTGGCATGCTATATTGGATGGTCTTTGACCTTGTTGAAACGGGTATTCTGCTAACATGTTATTTGCAGTGTCACTTGTAATGTGGAGGTTTTTGTGTTTGATTAATCTTTTAATTCTTGAAAAGATTGTTTCCAACCACCCAAAACCAGTTGAGAGAGAGAGAGAGAGAGAGAGAGAGAGAGAGAGAGCAGTTAACTGTATCTCAAGGCAATAGAACTCACAATTAATATTAGATCAGCTACAAAGAATCGTATATAAGGCCCCCATTTACCATTTGTAGTGTTCGTGGCGTTTGACAAATTTTTGTGGAGCGTAGCTTTTGGGGACCAAAAGACTGTCACGCACGTGTCGTGCTAGAATTTTTCTATGCCCATTGTTGTATTAGTTCTGTTATACAGAATAATAGAATCACGTTCATTGGAAAATTAAATGTTCATTCAACTACTTAGTTATGGGTATTGTTGTTCAACCAGTAGTGACTCTTGATATACAGCCAACTATTCTGGCTTAGTGGCTCTTCTGCATTGTTCTACTAAGTATCAAATAATATCATGACAATTTAGGTGAAGCTTTTTGGGTGATTGCTACCTGGTTTTTTTTAATAATTGCGTATGCAGAGATTTTTTTTTTGGAAAGATCCAATCATGTGGTGTTAAGTTATGCAATTTTTTTTTATGGTATTGTATTTTTATCGGAGTACTCGATAACAGACTAAACACTGTATCTAAGTTTTGCCCAAAACATGAAATGTATAAAATTCAGGGGTCATTAATTGGATCAAGGTGGTGTTGCTTTTCTTATTCAAAAACTTTCTAGTTTTTACTTTCTTATTGGAAACTAAAGTAAACTAAACATGACATGATCATCATACCATACCTGGCATTTCCATAACATGTGAATGATCGATTTCTGTCTGGCAAATCTATGTTTCAGCCTACACAGCAGCAAACGCGTTACCGGAAGTCTTTTTGTGCTCCTTCGGGAGAAGGTATGCCTTTCTTTTTAATGGTTTGCTTTGTTCTGGGGAATGCTACTTCTTCTTTAAAGCTTCTTCAGGGAAGTGGACAAAAATTCTGATTTGTAGTTCTGTCTTTTACAGAAGGGGGAAGTGTTCCATCAGAGGATGCATCTTCCAACGAGTAAGAAGCAGTCAGTCTTTTGATGATCTGCTGCGTATTATTCTGATACCATTTTGTTGATTTCAGCAATAAGTTGTTCATGTATTCTTAGTGGCACAAGACAAAAATGAATTTGGCCTGCTGCTCTGCTGTAAACGCTTATTGAACTATGATTTTTATGTTTTATGTTTATTTTTTCCTTGACTTTTGATAATTTAGTAAGAAATTGAGAATAAAAAGTGAAAAAAAAGGTTCCCATAGGAATTATTCTAAAATATATCAGGTCGTCTTGGAAAAAAAATACGCGTCTAAGATTTTACCCAAAAAAAATAAACGCGTCTAAGATCTAGGATCAATGTGGGAGGACGTTTCCTTCTCTTGACGGGGGAAAAAAAGGTTTCCTTCAAGTTGTGTTGTCCATGCCACGCCTGGAATGATGCATGTGAGTGAGATGCTGCAATGATTCGTTTTGAAATAAAGCGATCAAATAAATAAATCAATTTGAGCTATAAATGTATAATTTTTAATTACTGTCTACTATGGTTCAATTAGTTATGGTTTTAGCATAAACCTGGACTTCTAAAATTTTATCGTTCAGAAGCTGCTTAAATTTAAGGTGAGAAGCTAGAAAAATAGTTTTCTAATGAGCTGATTTTTTTAAGAAAACTTATATTGTAAGACTAAAATAATAAATTTATTATGAAATAAAACTTATTATTACTAAAAATTTTTTTTATAATCAATTTTCTCAATTCGTTTCTAACTGTAATTCTTTCATTTTTAATTTGTAAAATTAACTAAATATTTGAAAAGTGTGGAAATGTATAGTTTGTCATAGGGGTGTTCATGGGTTTAGACGGGTCAGGTATCACCTTGACCCGATATTCAGCTCGGAACACCTTGGACCAAGGAAAAATGGCTCGTTGACCGGCTCGGCCCAGTTCTTCACCGAGCTGAGACCGGGCCAATACCGGATCGGGTTTGACCAGGAATAAAAATATATAATAAATAAATAATATGTTAATTTAATTTTTTAATAAAAATATAATTGATTTCATTTAAAATATATTTCTATAGGAAATAATATTGGGTTAAATAGTAGTATTTATTAAAATTATAAATACTAAATAATTATACATTATTTACTTTTATATAATATTAAGCTAAGAAATGAATCTAAAACTAAAAATTCAAGTAATAAAATGTATATACTATAATTATAAAATTAATTTATTATATGAAGTATATGAAGGAAAAATAATTATATAAAATTATTCAATATTTTTAACAAATAAAGAAAAAATGAGAAAATTGAAAAAAAAAAAGTTGTACAGGGTTGGGCAAGAATGGGTTTGTGACGTGCCCTAGGCCTAACTCGGCCTAGTCCTCTTCTGGCTCGGTTCCCCTCCATTTCATGATTTTTCTTTTTTTGCCCCGGCCTAGCTTGAAATGACCGGGCCAACCGGTCTACGGGCCCAATTGAACAACCCTAGTTACTTTGCCATGACAATTGAGATAGTTGGGATTGGTGATAAAGAATCAAATAAAGGTATAGTTGCCAATAGAGAAAGGGAGCCAGATAAAAGGTATTGATAAATTATATTTTCTATTGTTGATATTATAAGCGTTCTTCTAAAATTTTTATTTGGTCCAAAATATAAGAGATTACATAATTTTTAGTAGAAGTTTTCCTTTTTTACTCTATTAATTATCGTCATGTAAGTTGAAAAAAAAAAGAGAGAATGGATTTTTAAAATAACTTTTTTGTTAATTAATAAGGATAAAATTGGGATGTTGAGTTTTTTTTTTAGAATTTTAAATTGTGTAACTAACTTTTTTTAATAAGTATGAAACAGTTAGAAATTCACTATCATATGGACCAAATGGAGTATTTACCAATATATAAAAATATACTTGTAAATAAGCTATTAAGTAGGCTTTATTAGCATAGATTAATAAGAAATCAATAGCAAGATCAGTCAATTTATAATATAAAATCTATTGCAAAATATATTACTCATGAATTGAGATAGGACTATTAATTTCTAAAATTGTGTGTGCATAGGAGACCAATATACGGAAATTTTTTTCTAAGAAAAAAAGAGAAAAATGCAACAAAATCTTAAGCATAGGTCTATTCTATTAGTATTCCCTGTGAACAAGTATATAAGCACCTGATTGATGCGATTTCTTTGCATCACAGAGCATTTAGCTTCATTGAATCTTGTTTTTAATGAAGTAAGAAAAATGGAAACTTAAAATTGTATTCCATCTCAATCTGGGTAATATGATCTCATTATCAATAATTAAATACATTGAATTCACAATCTCAATTTTTAGTTGAAATTTAAGCCTAGGATTGCTTTCGCCCGACGTGGAGACACACACCTCTCTTATACTTCCTCCGTTTCGTTATATAGTATATTTTTTTGAGAAATTAATATTTCATAATATAGTGTATTTTATGAATTACGTAGTGTATTTCTTTTTTCTTTTCAAAATTATCCCTGATTAGTTAGACCAAATATTTATTTATTATTAAAATATTTTATTTTCAATACATTTAATAATAATAATTTAAAAAAAATATATTTTTAGTTATTAATTATTGTGTTCATCATGTACGATAGTTAAAACTGAGGGGGAGTACATGAGAAGACGCCTCTCTTTGTTTTGGCGCGAAATGCCTTTTTATAGATTTCTGAATTTGGTTCTCCAAAGAATCTACGTTCTCTGACAGTCTATCCTGCGGCACCTCCATTCCATTCCATCTTCCTTCTCATCAATATATCGACAAAAGAATCTACGTTCTCTCTGCCCTCTTTCTTTCACAATGTCTCTCGACGTCAACGATTTCCTTCAAAAGTCCTACGAAGCTCTGTAAGTGCCTTCATCTTTAATCCAGAATTGATATAGCATGTTGAACTTGGAACTACGATATGATCATTCAGAATATCAAATCGTTGTTTAGGGCCTGTATTTTCTGATAAATCTTGCTAAAGAAAATATTTAGATGCCAGTCAATCAATGTTATCCAACTGCTCTGTTCTCTGTTCTTGTATTACAACCGTGAATTTGAGAAAAATTATAGAACGCTCTTCTCCTGAAAAATCATCTGTTTGAGTTTGAATGGAATGCTGATCTTAGTTATGGTCTATCGTATATCTTCTTGTCAATTATCTTTGAAATTTGAATTTTCTGATGTTAGTTTTGCATACAGGATGGTGTTTTTTTCTGAATGGAGAATCTATAATCCTTGGAGAAAGCCAGAGGTCAATTTAGAGGAATTCAACTTCGAGCTTATTAGACCGGCTAGAAGCTCTGCGTTCAACAAGGTTTACCGATGCCGTGATCGTGACACCAATCAAGTTGTAATCATCAAGGAGATCGTCATTAGTGGTGGAAATAAAGAACTTCAGAGCTCAGTAATCAGAAAACTCCATTATCTTCATAAAGAGCACCATGATAACATTGTCAGGTTGATTCTTTTTACCGATCATTTAGTTATTCTTGATATTGGTCATAGACTCTTCATTTATTATGTGGATTTATGGTTTGCATATATTAATCAGTCATGGGGTGAAGGTTTCTTGGGTTTTGGAAAGGGTCATGAGGATTAAGAAATCTTGCTGATTATTCCGTTTATGAGTATTTTCCTTTTGGTACATCCATTATGAGTTTTTTCAATCTCAATCTATCACCGTATATTCATTATTTAATTGGAGGATCATATGTCGTTTACATTTTCTTTCAATGTACGTAGAGCTGAAGCATTAGAAAAAAAATTACATAATCATTCCCCGATACCCACTATTTTGTCTTAGCTTTACTGATCAATAACATATATGATGATCTAATATGTTGCTTGTATCAGGATGCTGGGAATACTGACGAGGGGAAATTGTGTGTATGTTGTTTATGAGTCTTTTACCTATGATCTGTGCTATTTCATTAGGCAACCAAAGAACAGTAGAGATCCAGAGCTAAAAGTAAGTTCATCTTTCTCCTGCATCCCCCGGCCAATATATTATAAGCGGCGACATTATATGGAGATGTTCTTTTCTATATAAGAAGTCATAATTTGATTAATAGAATCTTTCTGCTTTCTTTTCTTCTTTCAGTTTTTTTTGGAAGATTTATCGATGTAAAGTTAGTAGTTACCATTTAATGCTGTGTTAAGATACAACAATATGAATTGCCCCGTTTCTTTCGTATGTAAGAAAAGTGATAATTGTGTTCGTGTGCATGAAAAAACAGAATATTTTAAAATTCTTTATAGATCATGTTTTGAAGATTGAACATTAAGGCAACCAATTGGCACACCGTGACAGTCTCAAGTGCTACAACGTAATTAAAGCTGATAGCATGAGGAAAGACTTTGTGAATTCAAATTGAGTTCTTCTTTTGTTTTTATTGCCCGAGCAGAAGTTTCTGTACCAGATACTCTCAGCTGTAGAGTCTTACCATTCTCGTGTGATTGTCCACGGAGATCTCAAACCGCAGTATGTACTCATTGATTTTCGCAAACATTTGCTCAAGCTAGCTGACTTCGGATTGGTCCCTACGTTTGGAGATTTCGACTCTGACACCGTATGATCATATAGCACCTTCATTTTCCTAGTTTTCTTTTACTCATTATGTATTAGTCTTTACTGACTTGGGTTTTAAGTATTTATAAATCGAAAAATACTAACGTGCATGCAAGCGACATTTTGGGTGGAATTTAATTTCATGACAACAAAAAATTTGATGACTTACAAGTACGTAGTTGCCACTGAACTTAGAAGAGCTTTCGTTTTTCAAGTTATTAACATATATCTCATGAGTTACTTGCAAGTGAAAGCTAGTAGCATCATTCCTGGTTAGAAGGCAAAAGATATTAATTATAAAAGGAATATGTGGTATTTTGTTTATAAGCTAGCGATATAAACAAGGAATTATAATTGACCATCGTCTCTGGAATGTTAGATACGTGTTAAAGTTTGAACGTTTTAGAGTCTAGTTCGTGGCATTTTGTGTCTATATCAGTGTTCATATTCCTAGCTTGGGGCCTTTATTGAGGTTTTGGGTACCAATTGTGTTATCTTCAATTTTGCAGCATTAGACTTTAGACTTTTAAGTACTCATATCTATGCCCTCTTGGCAGATAACTTTGCGGTACAGGGCACCTGAACTCCTACTTGGTTCTCGTTTATTTTCCCCGGCAGCTGATATGTGGTCCGTGGGTTGTATATTTGGAGAGATGGTAACCGGGAAGGTTGTATTTGAAGAGATTACACAAATTGGACCGTGTGCAATCCGTTGGAACAGCGAAAAGGATCAGCTGAGGGCAATTTTTCGGTAACCTCCTACTTCAGAAACATAATTGTTTAAGTGCGAGCTATTGCTTTCTGATGCAATCAAAATGACAAGGGAATGTCAATATTAAGTTTGTTAGGCACCCCAAGTGAAGCTTCCTGGCCTGGAGTTACTGTACTATGTAGTTCACTTACTTCCTTCCCTAAATATGAACCGATGGTACGTATGATTATTGAAAGTATGGTTTATTTGATCATTAATGAGATGTAGTATTGTATAATCTTGAAAATTTATGAGATTTTACCATTGCATCTATTGCTGTGCAGGACCTTGCAATGAAGTTCCCTGACTTGGAACCAGAAGGCCTTGATCTTCTTACCGTAAGTTTATCTTGCTCGTTCGTACGTTGTTCTTGTTCAGAAAAATAAGTCGGCCTAGATTTTCTACCTTCATTTTTTCATGTCTTTGACTGCTAGTAGTGAGTTAGAATTGGTGATCTCTGTCAAAAGGTATCATTTATTGCTTATAAAGTATCAGTCTAATTTGTCTCTCTCTCTATGTCTATGCATTTACAAGAGTAATATTGGAAAATGTCACTGCATGTGAGATACATATTATTTATATATTATGTATTTTCATTCTATATTATTTGAAAATTAGACACGCCCACACACACACTCTTTTGCAAAAATATATAAAAGACGCGGATTGTGTCCAGCCATAGCAAATAGCTAGCTAGTCTATGTCCTCTTCGATGCACATGCACGTGGGTGCTCTCTGCAGTATTCACAATCGTAAATGCATAAAATTTCTTTTCTAATCTAAAAGCACATAAATTGTTTGTTATATGCATTTAAGGGATGAGCTAGGAAGCATTAGATTTAAGGAAAATAATAAAGACAGGCAAGAAAAATATTAAATCTAGCTAAGCTAGCAAATTATCTTTTATTCACTAATGCCTAATTTATTGTGCATGACAGAAAATGCTCTGCCTGGATCCGATGAAAAGAATTTCAGCTAACGATGCTCTTAATCATAAATACATCGAGAAAACCGTGAGGTATATATATATATATATATATATATATCCTCATGTTCGACATCTCACTTTGTATACTTAGTTCTTTAATTTGAAAAGGGTATGAAATGTTGGCTATTCAAAATAGAATTGGTCATCTATGTTCATTAATTGTACACACTCGACAAGTCAAAGAAAATCGTTGGCCAAGGAAGTCATACCAGAGATTGACATAAGTTGTCAACAAGACGAAAGCTCCACAGATTAATCAGACAGTAAAGATTTTTATATGATCATGGATATATAAACGCAGCAGAAGATCGATTGCGTAATTTTTAACTTTTTCTATCAATCGAGGAAGTCGTTATGCGTGCCCTTCACATTATGATGGTTCAAAATTTAGACAAATGCAAATTCTAATTTCTTATGGTATTTTTTTTAATTTGAATTGCTCATGGTATTCATGATATGTGTGTGTATATATATATATATTTTAAAAATATGAAAAACTATATTTGTATTTCTTTTAAATATTTGCTTCCAAAGTTTTCAATGAAACATAACATGTATCTAAATGTTCTTTTTTAATTCAGAATTATTTTAATGATTCAGTGAAAAAGAAAATAATTAATCCGTACATATGCATGTTATAATACGAGTGAAAAATAATCAACTTCAATTTTGTCCTTCAGTTATCTCATTTTATCTCAATATTTTTAAACGAATCAATATATCAACATATCAACGTATAAAATAAAATCTACACCAAAGCTACATTATTTAACAAGCTATAAATAAACAGTACAGGTTATTCCTTGCAATGTCTGAGGAGAAGTTTCTAATTATTATTATTATTTTCCTGCTGTTCTGTGTTGGTGCCTCTGGAGCAGGAGAACTTAACGAGGGTGTGTTTTATGATGGCAGGAAACCGAAGCAGGAGATCCTTGCTAAACGCAAAGCATACATGGAGCGGTTAAAGCAAAGGCAGGGAGGACGAACGGATAGGCGGAGATTGAAATTTAAATTTGGGGAAGAAAGCTCCAGAGTTATGGAGGGGTGGAAGCCACCGGAGACAGGGTTCAGTAAGCTGAATGTGGACGGTGCATGTGGCCCAAAAAGAGAGTCGCTGGTAGGATGTGGTGGAATCGTAAGGGATCACAGAGGAAGTTGGAGGCAAGCGTTTATGTTTCATATCGGAGTAGGAAACAGCCCGAGGACTGCTCAACTGTGGGGTTGTGTTATGGGCCTCAAGTTTGCATGGGAAGCCGGTGAAAGGAAGCTGATTCTGGAAACCGATTCCCAGGAGATATATCAAGTTGCTACTACCGCCGACAAGTACAAGAAGCATGAACAGCAACTGATCAGGGTGATGCAGGCGTTACTGGCTCGACAATGGGAGGTCCGAGTGAAACACATTGAACCCGAAGGTAATAGGGCTGCAGCTATGCTGGCCAAAGAGTCACTTGAAACTTTGCCGGGCTTTCATCCTCTGCTCACACGGCTACCTGAGGTGGTCGAGAAGAGAGTGCTCCAGGAGATTTGCCTGTGTCTGGCTTGATCGCTTCAGAATAATTCCCAGAAATGGGTAGTCTTCGCGTCTTGTTTAATTTAGTTTAGGTGCTTTCTTGTGTAACCAAACTGAAAAAAGCGAGCATTGGAAATCAGAAACGCAGTAAATAATCTTCTCCTATAATCAACCCTATAGGTGGGATTTCAAAGAAAGAAATAAAATCTTAAAAGGAAAGTTAAGATTGTAGCAAGTCAAAAAATTTGCCCATCTATTGGTTTTATAAAACGAGTTATTCTAATTTCTTATTACTGAGAAAACGTATTTACTATATCTCGATCTGAAGAATTCCAATATTAATAGCATGCAGTCTTAAAAATGTCATTAACGCATCTAAGCTCGTAGTGAATTTTCCAATAGCCACATGTGGAAACTCTCCAATACTATGTTTTTATTTTTTTGCGCCAAATACTATGTTTTTATTGAAATTATCCGAAATCAACATTCTCCCTGTGAATTTATGAAATTACTACACCTAGATTAACCCTATTAACATGTACTTTGATTGATTTTTTGCTGTAATAGCACCATGGTGTGAGGAGTGAGGAGATATCGAGTGACGCCAATTTGGATCTTGATTTGAATTTTTGTCCATTTGTCTTAATTTTAATTTTTAACTATTAGATCAACATTTAATAGATTAGGTCAATAATAAAAAAATATTATTCAAAACTCACAATTTTATTTAATAAATATATAATTGATTTCATAAAAAATATGTAATCGATTTGGATTATTTGATGACAATCTAATGATTAAAAACTAAAATTGAGATAAAATAAAAGAATTAAAATTGAGTGACACATGGGGTGGGTTAGCTCCACTTGACAAGTGAGCTCACTTGCACCATGTGTCACTCTCTCCTCACAGCAAGATGGTGCTCCAGAGAAATGAAGCCATATTATTAACACCATTACTATTGATTTTTAGTCAATCCCTCCAATTTTTTTAACGTGTTCTCCGGATCAGAGGAAAGTGAGGAGTGGTTGCACTGTTGAACACCTCACCACTGCTTCTTCTTCAAAGAAGCCCTCCACGGTGTTCCTGTCGAGTCAGCACTGTCCTCCGTGGATGCAAGCTGCAACTCCACTCAGCTCTTAATAAAACATGGTTAGTATGTGGAAATCTATAGAAACCCCTGTTCTCTCCATGCGATTACAAAAGGATCCATCATACATACAGGTATATACATCCCTTATAGCATATGTTTCAGCCAAGTTTTAACGTATCATTTATCACATTAAAACCAAACATATCTGTTATTTCCTTTCTCAACGTATTATTCATATATTTTTGGAGAATTAAATTTTAGATTTAGATTCATTCATCTTATGGCCTGAAAGATTACGTGAAGAATTAAGCCATATTCGTTAGTACGTACATTGAATTTGATTAATGATCATGATTGCTTCCTCAATTTATGAATTAATTTTTCTGTGCATAAAATAAAAATATATATAGAGATAGAGGATTACCTTGCCTAATCCTTTCCATTATGCATTGGGCTCAAAACAAAAAGTTTTTCCTCCATTCACAGTATTTGAGTTGACATGCATGGTGGAAATACAATTCTACTATTGACACGGTTAATTTATAGATCTTTTCCAAATTAATTTTTGGATCAACATGAGGAGGGTATTGTTAATCATATTCATATCTTCACGATTAAAAACTTGTTTGATGAAACATTAGAAGATCGCTGAGAAAACTATAAAATGTACGTACATTCAAAGGGGGGAAATTCACACCATGCATCGTGTGAACAGGGGCTATTGTAATTTAACAAATTCAACTTAAGTCTGATTAGTATAATATAGTCTAGATAATAAATGAATAAAAAAATGAAATGGATAAGATGTGTGTCGTATTTTTGCACAATTTGAATTCCTTCCCTTAATAACATTATGACTTAATCTGTCGCCAAAAAGAACATTATTACTTAATCTTTTTAGTATCATATCTAAAAAAGTCATAGTATTTATTAGGCAGATATCCAAATAAAAGGGTAGCATTGTAATTTAGCAAACTTAAGACGATTAATATAATATAGTGTAGTCTAGATAAAAATGGAGTTTTTATAGAAATTACAAAAAAATGAATAATACAAATGCAGTTATTTAATTAATATTTTTCTACTATCGTGGGCCAGCTTGAGACACCAAAAGCAACGAACGAACGAACGAACCAACGTGGATGCAGTTACTATCTCTCCGTTTTAGCGGGAAATGCTGTTTTATAATCTCTCAACGATCACTTTCGGAATTGTGATCGTTCCCTCATCACTCTTTCCATTCCAGTTCTGTACTATCTTCTTCTTCTCTCGTCTCTCTCTAGTCTCTTCTCACAATGAGCGGTATCCTTGAACAATCCAGCCTATTCCATTCTCTGTAAGTATTTTCGGAATTCGGATCGATCCTGGTCTTTTCTTAGCGTACTTGTATATTTTCTGTTAAATCTTGTCAAAGAAAATGTTTAGATTCCAATCAATCAATGGTAGATCGATCTTTCGAGTTTCAAGGAAGATTCCATGCTAATCGACGATCTGTTTTTCATTCTTTCAATTATCTTCGCAATTTGAATTCTCTGATATATATATATATCAGTTTTGCACACAGGTTGGTGTGCTGTTTGGAATGCAGAATTTGGTGTCGTTGGAGTAGTCCTAACCAGATCTCAATTTGAATGACTTCAATATCAGGGTTATTGAACCGATAGGAGTCGGTGCATTCAGAAAGGTTTACCGCTGTCATCAACTTAATAGCAACCGAGTTGTGGCCGTCAAGGAGGTTGTCGTTGGTGACGAAAATGAAGCAGTCTTGATAAATAAAAGAATCACTTTTCTTAGAGATTTCCCCCATGAAAACGTTGTCAGGTTCATTTTCTGCCCATCGTTTATAAGTTATTCTTGCAAATAATAATCGGTCTTGGAGGGAAGTTTTCTTGTGTTTCGGAAAAGGGTCATCAGGGTTTATGAAACCTTGCTGCTTGTTGCGTTATATATGAGTATGTTCTATCTCAATAGTTAACGTTTGAATTATTTTATCTGTTGGTGGGTCGTATTATTCACTTTACGATTGATTTGAATGAAAAACTCAAACCTGTATTAGTTTTAATGTTTCAGAAATTATTGAAGAAGTAACATATGTTTTTTGATCAGGTTGCTGGATACATTGAAAAGGGGACATTATCTGTATCATGTTTTTGAGTATATTACTCCCGATCTGTACTATTTCATTTCGCTGCCAGAAAGCTGTAAATATCCAAATCAAAGAAATGTAAGTTAATCTTTCTGTTGAATCCTTGTGCAACTTATGCTTTATATATGATGATAAGCAGCATGTATTAGGAGTTATCTTTCCTATACAATGAATATAATGAATGTAGTATCGCGATATACACAAATATTAAATTCCTTTTTTCCCCTTGTCCTCTCAGTTGATGTTGTATCAGATACTCGCTGCTGTAGCCCATTATCATTCCCATGGATTTCTCCTCAAAGATCTGAAACCGCAAAATCTACTCATGGATTTTCGTGATGGTTTCCTCAAGCTAGGTGATTTCGGTTTGTACGGTGCATTTGGACATGACAATTCTAGTGTATGATATCAAAAACCTTCCGTTCCTAGATTTTGTACTCATTATGTTATGTAGGAGTATAGAATGATTTAGGGTTTAATGTATTTGTTTATTTATAAGATACCAAAGTGCAAGCGACATTGTTTGGAGTGGTGCTTATGGCCGGGTTTCTTACAATTTTTATCCCTTGAAGTATAGTTTGCTAGGAACCCATTGAACATACTCGCACATTGAATATTTCTTCTTCGCATTACACAAAACATTAGATGACTCTTAAGAAGTCGGCATTAAGGTTCTACAGAAGAATTATCATAAAAAGTACCTTTAATACTCGGAAATGGAATTATTTTTGTAGCCCTAAAATAATGCTTGAGCCTTTTAGAGTACCTAGTCATGTGATCCTTGATGGGATCGGGTACGAACTGTTTGTTTTTTTTTAATTGCATCACCGGACTTGCTAGTCGTTTCTACTCATATCTACATGTATTCTTGACAGATTCCAGTTTCCGAGTACACTTCGCCTGAAGTCTTGCTTGATTCAAATCAATATTCAAAGGCGTCTGATGTGTGGTCTGTGGGTTGCATATTTGGAGAGATTGTAATCGGGAAGGCTATATTCCATATTGGTAAAACCAATCAGGATCAGCTAAAGACCATTTTCCGGTAAATTCTACTTCAGAAACATATGTTATGTGTGCCAGCTACCTAGTGTTTAATAATGCAATCAGAATAACAAGCGAACTTCATTATAAAGTTTGTTAGGTACCCCAACTGAGGAATCTTGGCCTGGAATATCTGTACTATGCAGTACACTGTGCTTCTACCCCAGATTTCAACAACTGGTATGATTAAATAAAAAATAGGGTTTGCTTGATCACTAGACCGATATCTCATTGTAGAATTCTGGGAAGCTACGAGGTTTTAACCATAATGCATTCATCTGTTGTTCTGCAGGACTTGTCTTTGAAGTTTCCTGATTTGGAGCCAGAAGGCATTGATATTCTTTCCGTACGTTCATTTTGCCCCTTCATGATGTAGTAATAAAGCCCCACAGTTTGTGTGTGCGTGCGTGTGTGTGTGTTACCACAGCAAGAGAGTATGCTCTTTGTTTGCTGAGCTTTATGCCAAAACAACCTGCCTAAGAGTTTCTATTTTCTACCTTAATATATATTGCCGTGCGCATGCAATTTCTTAAGACTCTAATTGTGCCTGTTCACTAACGTCCACTTTATTGTGAGTGGCAGAAAATGCTATGCTTGGATCCAAAGAAAAGAATTACAGCTGAAGAAGCTCTCAGACATGCATTCTTCGATAATGATTTGTGGTATATATCTATGTTCAGCATCTCTTTTTTTGGCATATACTTAGTTCTCTACATTAATTTAAAAGGCGCATGCATGTTGGTGATTCAAATAGAACTGATTCATTTTCACTGATTGTTATTCAAAGTAAAACACTAAACAACAAGAAAACGAGAAAACAGGCTGAACCTAGCGGCACAGAAGAAGGAAAGCAAGTTCTGAGCTACTCAGATTAATCATTTTGCAGCAGAATACAACATCATATAAGATGAACACGATTGGGGAACCTCCTCTGTAATTTTGACAATCAATTTTCTTGAATTTTCCACTCTTTGTATATCGATATGAGAAGTCAGACTAGCTAATTGTCCTTCACATTATGACCATGGTTTAACATCTAGTACTATTGTAATTACAGAGTTTAGGTTTTAAACAGTAAAAAATTTTGCGCTTTCAAATATTTCTTGCCATAAGTTACAATGGAAAAAAAATGAAAGAGATTTTTTTTAAATTCAGAATTATATGATTTTAAGCCCAGTGTAAGTGTGTAACCTCTAAAATTTGCATATTTCAAAGTTAAAATATTTTGAAGTGAAAGAGATAGTAACACAAAATAGGACTATATATGAGGTTTATTTTTTCTCTCTATACCTTTTGTGTATATCATCCACTTTAATGTTTTTTTTTGGATCACTCACCGTATCTTTTTTACTTCGAATACATTCCAAAATCGTTCAGTCACCAGATTATTTTAGTTATATAGAGATTTGCTTCAGGAAAAGTAATTTAAGTTTATTATCTAAGCAATAAGCATCATTAAAAAAATAGATTTCATTTTTATCTCAATATAGCAAACTCTTTTTCAAATATATTGAAGGAAAAAAAACAAATCTTAGAGTAATGTTTGATGAATAATTGCACTTACAGAGATTTTTTTTAATGCATGTAATGGATATGACACTTTCATTTTTTTGTGATAAATTTTTCTAATATAATTTTTTTCATCGACAATTAATGATTCAACTTTAGGCCTTGCATTAGAGATATATTAAGCTTCTTACTAGTTACTACTTAATTCAACCACTGCTAGTGGTAAGATCTCTGGAAGATTGTGTTTGAAATGGTGTCATAAAAATAATTTGCTGTAAGAGTCATGAGAAACGAAAAGTTTTACATAATTAATCCCAATACACGAGAGTGAGAATTGTTGGTTTATAGATTGATTCATGTTAGCCAACGAATCTAATTAATTTATTAATTAATAGCAATTATTTTATTTAACTAGAACTTGGGATTTTCATGACTTACATTAACTATGAAAAATAAGTAGTATTATTTACCATTCAAAAATAGTGTGATTTGTTATAAATCTTATATAAATATTGATATTGAATATTAATATTGAAGGTATTTAAATTTAAATTTAAAATTTCAATTTATGTAAGTTTTTAATGCGGCTAAAAAAAAGTGTAGAAACAAGAAAAAAAGCAAGAACACTAAAACTTTCATTTTCTTCTTCCCTTCTAAATTTTGTGTATCTATAAATTTTGTTTATCTATGATCAATCATCGCATCTAATTAATTGTTAAATCTCAACTTTAGAATCACCTGTATAAAGAGATTATCGAGAACATCATAGAAATGTTGAGCAGATATTGGAATGTCACACTGAACTAAACTACGTGATGGAGAAAGCATAAAATGCGCAGATATGGTGGCTAGATTTAGCATGAACATGAATTTATGAATCACAAATTAGTCCACAAAAACAATGACATTTAAAAACAATAATCCAGCCGTGCACCTACACATTGTTAAGTTCATATAATTTTATGTATGTATGAATGATTCTTGTGCAATTGAAAAATAATTCCTTTTTCTTAGTTGCTACCAAACGGGCAGAAAAACTTTTCTTTTTGGGCTCAAAGTGCCCTTAAACATCCATACGTGCATGATCAATCTACCCAAATTAGGTTGATATGTGTCTTCGTGTTCGACCTTTCGTATTTTGTATGCTTCCAGCTTCCTTTCTTTAATGTGAAAGGTGTATATATGATTTAATTATTCAAATATAACTGATTCGTTTTCATTACTTGTGCACAGTCCACTCAGTTAATGAAAGAAAATTCCCCAGGCAACGAATGAGTACTTCAGCTTTGAGATTAGCTAGATGTCAGCGAATTCAAATCCCCCAAGATTAATCACTTCGCTGTTCTATGGGGATGGGGTTGACATGAAGTATAATTCTCTTTTTGTACTTGAGAGCAGAATACTTATAAACAACAAAACCATATACGAACATACTTCATTTATTTTTTATTATGAGTTATATTTACCTATTTTATATATATCTAAAAAATTAGTTAAAAGTCTTTATGATTTTAAAAATTACCATAACTTTCCAAAATTATCTTAATTAAATTATAACTTATCTTAATTATATTTCTTTTAATTTCTCATCACCATAACTCTTTTAAGTATTGTCAAAAAGGGTAAAAATAAAAAATAAATATTAAATACTGCATAAATTTTATAAAAGACTTAGATTTTAAAATCTTAATCCTTAAAAAATATGCTTTATAATAAAAAATAAAGGAAATACTTTGTAATTTTTAGCATTAATTGATTACTGGTTTGAAACTCCTACTAGATATCCTTTGTTTTCTTACCGACTAAACTTATACTACTGGATAAAACCATCTAATCCGATGACAGTTCAAAACCCATATCTTGTTATATACCCACACATACTCACTCCTGATCCATGTGTTACGCAGAGCCCCACCCCAAGCACGCAAGGCCGGCCTACTTACAGCACGGAAGAAATTCACTGACCACATGGAGCTACCTGCAGATGCACCTCACAACCTAAAATCAACTTAAAATGAAATACCACAGTAATTGCTTGTGGCTTTTTCTTTTTATTTTATAAATTTGCTTATGGTATTCTCGCATGTCTTTTATCTATATAATCCTTTTTTTATTTGTTTAAAAATTTTTTTAATTTAAAATAAAATGAATTTATATTTTTAATACAAAACCAATAATCTTGAAACAATTTAATAAATTTTTATAAAGTAATACTTCTTAAAAATATTTTGATTATCTTCTGACTGTAAAAGAAATTTATATGTATTTTCATACTAGATGAAAAGTGGCGTAATTCAAATATTTGTTGGAAAAAGAGAGTAATTCATCCACGTTATAAAATAATCTTATTTTATTTTTTATTCTTCCACCATCTTTTAGTACACAGTTTTATAGTTATAGTATCTAAGGTCCTGTTTGATTCATATTTTTAAAATAATTTTTTTTAAAATAAGAAAATAAAAAAATTTGGTTAATAAACTTGATTTTTATAAATGTTCTAAAAAATAGAAAAAAAACAGAAAATTCATAATACTACAAGGTGTTCTGCAATTTTTATTTTAGAAAACATAAGAAAAAGTGAAAAATACTAACTTGTTAATAGTAAAGTTATAAATTTTAAATAATTCATTTAACAATATAATTATAATTTTAGTAATAATTATTTACATATATTTTTTTATTTTTAAAATTTGTTTTAAAAAATAATTCTACAAAATTATTTTGAGAATAATAAAATAGAAAATAATGCTAAAGAGACTCTAATTATCCTTCGTTTTCCAGGTTTTTTATTTATCATTGTCCTCTCCCTTAGTTTTTGTTTCCTTTTGCTTTCAAAATCTTCTTTTTAGTTTTAGGTCTTTTTATTTTCTTCTAGAAAACTGAATATTGTACTATTTATGCTATATTACAGTATTATATCGTTTTTTACCCAAAAAAATAAGGTTACACAGTTTTGAAGGTATTAAACTGCAGTTGAAGGCACTGCCACTGTCAGTTTATTTCAGTTACAAAAAAAATTAAATTTTGAACTTCTGCCAAATCTAATCTCACTCTTATCGTTTAATCTGGCCTTAAATGGCACAATTGTGTTAATTTTAATTGAGATATTTTATGGTATATATATATATATATATTAGCCCTACATAGTGGAATAAGATTATTGTTGTTGGTGTATATATATATATATATATATTAGTGGCATCCTACTCATGATTGACATGTAATAATACTTTTTTTGGCCAAAAGACATGTAATAATATTAATTATGCAAACTATTGATACATTTTAAATACCAGAATGTTGCTAAGACCCAAAATTTAAACGAATGGGTATAATCATACAAAAGGATAAGAAAATTGAAAAATGTCCCAAAAAGAGAGGAGATTCCTCCAAAAGAGGTTTATCCAAACATCATTTGCAGGTAGTCACAACAACAATGGCAACTAAAATTATAATCGTGGCAAGATAGTGAAAACAATATCAATGGTAATAATATGATAATATAGAATAAGTATATTTTAAAACAATCCACAAAATTCCTTATCATGACTTATCCTTCTCTTGAATAGATAAATTATACGGTGATAACCATATATTAACATAAAATATATCGACTCGTACATAAAGATGACGCACCAAACAGGACCCTGGCCACACGAACCGTGTGGTGTTAACTAAACCTTATTCTCACTGACAATCTATTTTATCATCCATTATCAACTGCTGCTTCAGTTCATCAAGACAATCACTATCACTATAAAATATAAAATCCATAACAAGTCCGACTATTCACAGATCATGGACAATATAACTCATTTATCAAAATCCACGCAATTACACAATAATATGTGTAGTTTATGCAATAATACTTTTATTTTAAACCAACAAAAACCAGTCCAAATATCCAAAAGAATATTAATTGCACAGAAAATACCATTGACATTGGAAGAAAAGATTACGAAAAAAAAGATAAGCATCAAATGGATAGAAATAAAACTCATTCTCGGACAAAATGCTCACTAGTTTTTTCCACGGCTTCTTACAAAGGAGTTGCTTGCTAACAATTTCTGGCTGGGAGCTAAGTGGTCACCCTGTGAAAATTTTACAAGTTAAGCTGCATGAAACTTCAGCATACAACGAAAATGGAACACCATACTCTAATGTGCTGCAAAATTAGAATTATAATCCTTTTTTCATCACGATGGTCTTCCATAAGTATGATGAAAATGATATTTTTATGTATCAGAAGAAACTGTATTGTCATGTCTTACCAAACAAAGAGGTCCAAGCCCAAAAAAAGAAAGAAAGAAAGAAATACAAGTATACGATCTCAAGGGTTCACGATGTGCTAATTATCTCATCTTCACCGTGAGCTGATTATACATTTGAGAGTGGCATATCAGAACTTGCTTAAGACATTGGTTGGTGCTACCCACCTTCCATGTATAACCATGTGCTGGCTCATCTCGATTCTCCGCTGTCAAATGAGCTCTTGACATTCTAGATTTCCTAGGGATGTTCACAGCTCACCAAAGACAGGGCTAACAGAGAATTAAAGTATATTGATTCTTGAATCTACAAGACTCATCTTCAATATTTTGGAATTAAGTTACTAAACTATAGTTGTTTGTAAACAAGGATATACATGTGACGGCCTTTGTTGACTAAAGGTCATCCACATAAATATTTTCATTCATAATATCTTGGTCTCATTATCTCACTGTTCACATTGGATTCACTTTTGCGCAAAAGTTCATCCCATTGCATGGTTCATGTTTTAGGTGTTCAATATATAGGTGTGCGTTTATTTATTTCCACAACTTATCCAACATCTTTCACATTTTGACTGCATCATCATTCTAAATATTAGAAGTCCAAGGATGATCAGACAAGTAACAGTAGTTTAACTTTCAACTGCTTTCACAAATTCTTGCATCCTTTTGTCCGTGTTCCATTGTTCACGTCTCTAGTTCTTAATTGCCATGACAATTTAAAACACCCAATCTTGAATTGAATTAAATCGAAAGCTGGTAAAAACATTTTTATTACACACCAAAGAAACATATTAATTCAAAATAAGAATGCTCAATTGAATTGACACATAAACGCAGAGTCTTCCATTAAGCATGGAAATTGGAAAACACTAGACAAATACAGCTGAAACAAACCTTGCATAAGGATGCTGCTGATTCAGACTCCACAGTTTGCACTGGAACATGTCCAAGTGACAGGAAAGAATCCAAGGCATCCAAAGTCAGCTGCCACCCACAAAGAGCTACAACATCCACACTAGAATAGGAGCTAGGACTAGCACAACCTGCGGCAGCAACATCCCTGTTCACCCAAGGACAACAGTCATCATGTTGTTTGATTGGATCAAACTCTGCACCTCCATTAATCTTGTCCCTATAAGGAGTCCCTGAAAAAAAGAACCAAGTGCAATAGTTAATACCTCACAGGAAACTATCAGAAACTGGCGGCAGACACCAATATACGATTATTTTAATTGATCTAGACAAACAATTTAGCATAATATACGACATTTGTAATGGGTAAATGTGTTTGCATCAGAATCAAGCCAACAAAAAAAATTAGAAATTCTGTTTAGGGTAAATGATTTTGCATCAATTCAGGTCTACGACTGAATGATTGCTCACTGAATGGTGCCACAATTGTGAAGCTTGTTTAACTTTATTATTATTATTTGCATTAGTTTCACATAGCATGATGTACGAACATCATTATCAAAAGAATATATGATGATTATGATAAGGTGATAAAACCGTTCATTATACTCTACAGGTAAGTTCACCCTAACAAAGTTAGTTCAGTTGGTATCAGAGGACGTTATTCCTCCAAATTAATCTGGATGAGATTCCTCTCAGGAGCACTTTGAGCATAAAATCTTAAATGCACCAGGCAGATGTGAAGGAATGCCCCTTAAGATTGTCCAAGAGGGGGATTTAGTTTCAGGCAAAGCCCAAGGATACCCCTGATTGTAATGCTCCCCTCCAAAATAGAAATACAAGTACAAGACAATCATTATTAACAACTATGGGTACAATTGGAGCCAATCTATATGAATTTGACTTCGTTGAAAGAATCTTTTAGCATTTTTGAAAGCTTGTATACTCCTTTGATGATGATGAGGAGGAGGAGAATATTAATATAACATAATTACATTTATGGATACACGGTATTTTTTATGACCAGATGATTCATGGGCAAATAATCAATTTATAGTGGAAATTACATGAAAAAGAGAAGACAAAAGGGGGTAATGTAAGTTTTAATCATAAAATTGATCATAGTAGTAGTGGTAATCAAATCTTAATGAATTAAAAATAAATAAATTTCTTTCCCTTTCCTCTTATTAAAACCAATTTGGATAATAATGATTTTAGCAACGGAAGGAACCCTCTTTCCCACCCCTCTATATTTCATACCTCAAAACATACCAAAAACTTTCTCATTATCCCAGTCCAACCACTGGGTCATTCTGAAGAAGGCACCCAAAGCTCTGGCATCATTTTTCATGTTTGTAATTGACATTAGCATATTTTAATAACCAAATGACTCTATAATTGAGCATCACATCTGCATTTCAGTGCCTTGTTGTGCATTGGTGTGAGTGAAGAGTAATGACAAAGAGGGAGTATACTCAAAAGAAATTAAAGAAAGATACAAATACATACCCATATCATCCGCAACTAAACAGCTTGATTCAATATATGCACCATCATCAACATGAGATGCCTTCCCAGTCTGAGTAACTTCTTCTTTGGATGCTTCATAAGCAGAACAAACAATAGCATTGCAAGAAAGAGATGGATGGGCACCATTTTCATCACCCAACGTCTGCATGCTACTACAAGTCTTCTCACCACTTTCAACAGATTCAACCTTAGTTGAAATTATTTTTGAGCCACTGTCAGTTCTTGCAGTAGATTGAGACACCACAGCTTGACTGTCCCCTTGAGGATCTTCATGACTCATTTCTTCAGGCACAAAATCACCTGTTTGTCCATGATAAGGCATAAATTCACCAGCCTGACGCTGATGTTCAATTACTTCAGCCTCTGGTTCCACGTCACCTAAACTATCACCTCGATGGACTGAAATATCAGTCCCATGAATTTCAGCTTCATGGCTTGCACCCATGCCAACACTTCCCCCACTAATACCAAAACTAGGTCCATCCCTAGCAGGTGCAGTAAATGTGTCGGTGTTCAAAACTTCCCCACAAGCATTTGAACTGCTAACACCTGCATCAGCTCCTGCTCTTTCTAATACTGGTTGTGACCAAGCACTATTCTGGGCTTGATAGCTGCTATTTAATTCTGATGTTTCATTCAATCCAGCTGAGTTGAAACTGACATCATTAACATCCAGAGGAAAATTTTCAACACTTTCCATTGATTCATCATCTGAACTATGATAAATAGTATCCATTGCAATAATAGAAGATGCATGTGTGGAATCTTTGGTAGATGGGATGCCAACAACATTATCCCTATCTGGGTCAAACTGGTTACCCGTGCTTGCATCTGCTTCTATTTGAGTATCCAATGAATGGCTAGGTACAGCGCCAAAAGAATCTCTCCTACACGACAATTGGATTTTCTCCAAAAGATTAGTATCTTGGGCACACTTGGAAGGGCCAGCTGAATACTGTTGCCCACCAGTGACTTCATTATTACCACAATCAACAATAATTCCTTCAGCACTGTTTGCCTGTTGCCAGTGCAGATGTGACCTGTCAACTGCACTTCCACCTTCATCTAATCGACGTTTACGTGTATTAGGGCCTTGTGATTCATAAGAAGCTGCCCGATCACCAACCTCACTTCCAGAAGGTCTCCCAACCATCAAATATCTTCCTTCACCAGGACCTTGCACTTGATCTGATGCTAAATTTATGTTCACCTGGGAACAGGATAACCCATCAGTCACTTTCAGATTTACATCTAGACTTTTGTTGGATACAAGTTGCCTTTTATCAGATGTCGCTGCCTCATCATGGTCATCAGTGCACTCTTTTTCAACACCATCGGCAGCAACCCATTCATTGATTCCACTGGCTGCACTCACTCCACAGGTTGATGTCACTTTTTTGCTCATTTGAGGGGTATCTGCACTACAGGGGGCAAGATGAACTGGTCGGGGAACAGTTAAGAAATCCCATACTCTAACTGTGGTCCCACATAAGCTACAATCTAACAAAGGTGACCTAGACTCACAATTAAATTCTGAACCCAGTACTTCATTACCCCCAGTATCTTTCCTGGATGACGCTGAAAATTCCTTTCTGCTAGGTGTGGGATATTGTGCAGATCCTTTGGCTGGATCAGAGCGGTAATCATTTTTGGCAGATTCAGCAGACTGTTCTTCACAGTCAAGCGCATTAGGAAGCCACCTTGCCTCCCATCCACAAAGACTGATGAGCTTTTGGGCCTATCGAAGTAGATGATTAAGGTAAAGATTGAGATAACAAAAAAAACAAATGCTAAATACATATTTATGTATATATTAATAATTGACGTAACTGCAATATCTGAGGATATTGCAATATCTGAGGATATCTTACATAAGAATATGAACGAACAGTCTGTTCTCCAGAATAACCAACAGTGGATGCACTTTCTGCTCTGTAATCCATATCTCCAGCGGCCTGAATTTGCAATTGAGTAAGAAAGCGATCAATTTGAGGACCATGAGTAAGCCGTATTTGCTCAACTGCAGATGAAGATACAACAGGGAGGGAGTAAAACTGCAAGAGTGCATCACACCGATCCTTAAAACCTCCAATTAGAGCTGAAGGTGATGTAGGAGGGAAATGCACAAAGCTTTCTGGACAGCTTTTACCTCTCCAAGGACAAGTGACTTTGTGTCCTGTATCAAGCTGTTCAGAAAGTTCTTCACTGGAAGCATCGGCTTCATCAAATAAATGAATGATAATCAAGCTCAGAAAGTAGCATTGGAATCGAGTAGCACAAAATCAAATAAAAAAAAAATTGAAATGAAGAAGTGGTTGATAAAGATAAACAATTAAAAGAAACAAGAAAAATCAAATAAATTTTCAATTAGAAAAAAACTACAATTGACACCGCATTACATTAAAATATGTATTATGGACAATATACATTAACATATTAATAGGAGATCTGCCATCACTATGTTCAACATAGTTGGCAATTGGACATTAACCTTACCAATTTACTTAGTTTGGTTTTTGCACATAATCACTGACCCATTGATATTGGTTTAGTTAGATTAATGACTGAAGGTTTTAATAAAGGCATTTGATTAAATGATATAAAACCAGACCAAAGTGATTATTTCGGAGGTTTGGTTGGGCTGGTACTGATTCACAAACAACCAAATACACAAAAAAATGTACACAATGTAGGCAACATTTGCAATGAATAGCAATGAATAACACAGACTTCACAACTGCTAGTGGAATCAGTCTCTAGAATAAAGACATACACTGATCAATATTTATATACTTAAGTGGACTCCAACAGCAAACAAAGTTAAAAAGTTAGCCATTAAACTCGCCAAAATTAATAGAGGAAGTTGACCATGTAAAATCTAATGTTGCACCACATAACTCACACTCAATCTTATTAACATCACTATTGACCCAACCTCTTTTGGCACAAGCCAATGATCCTGCAACCTGCAGAAGGAACAAGATAAGTGAGCACATAAGTCCACTTTGCCAGATTTCATGGAAAGTTAAAGGCAGTAGTGCATTATCAATGCACACATGAGAAGCCAAGTCTTTCAGCAATGCCACTGTTCTCCTCTTAATCCAACTGCTTACAGGACCTTTGTAAGCTCTACAATTGCACATGGCCAACAAATTATACCATATACTTCCAGTGGCTCAAGTTATATAATGATGAGGGTTTACAGAAAATTGACAACCAGCATTGAAGTTGGCCAAAGCTTAAATTAATTGGGATATAATAGTTTCTTGAATGGCCAGGGTGAAATGATACTATACATAGATCTCTAGGAAGAAAAATAATTTAGAAAGACCTAAATGGATATGTAAGAAAGTGTAATTAAGGTCTAGAGTGTAATAAATGATTACGGCAATCTGTTAGAATTTTTTCTTTATGTAACAAAAGGAGGAAACATTGAAATGTTGATGATGAATTCTAACATGGGGTACTTATACAAGACTCCAGTCACGACTGCACACCAACATATGGCTCTATCTACATTTAAATAGCCCCAGTTAACGGTTTCCAGTAAAACCCAGATGAAATCATGAGTGCCAGTTGTCTGCAGTCATGCGGGCAGCTTTGTGAAAGAGGTAATTAGCTGGGTCCTCATCAACAAGCTTTAATAAACTGTCTGAAACTTCTAATTCTAACTTAAAAAGAAAGATGATATTCACACAACTCGCGCGTAATCAAGCTTTAGACAGAGTGTACCAAGTTGGTCTCAAAACTGAATATCTTAAATCACTTCAAAGACAAAATGAATTAGCTGAAGTATTAAAAAGAAAAGAAAAGAATTATCCGCAAACCTTAGCCTTGCCAGTATGCTTAAATGTGGAAAGACGCCTGAGTAAATCCCCCCTCTCCCAAGGCCTACATGAGAGATTTGACAATCCATTCAAGGAAGTCCGTTGCGGAAGTGAACCATCATTCTCTGGGGCAGGAGGTGATGAAGCGCCCACAGAACTGCCGCGTACAAAAAGAGAAAAAAATTAGAGTAAAAATTAAAACTTGGATTTCGGGTTGGTGACCAACAAATTATATCAAAAACCTCAAAAAAAAAAAACGCAACCATTTGAAATTCAGTCATGCATATAGATAGTGATATCAATGTCAGAACAAGGAAAAGAAAATGGGGGCTTTCAGCTTTCCGTTTCAAGCATGAGTCGCTCTGCCCTAGAGAAAGAGAGAGAACCTGGCAGCAGGCGTTGGAGGAGACGAGGATTGTTTGGGTAGTGATGGATCATTGGCATTAGAGATGGTATACTTGGAGCTTACAACATCTCCACCCCTCATCCTTCCCTTGCTGTCTCCTTCTTCGACCTAATTCTCAGTTTCTATGATCTCATTCCATATTTCTTATTATTTCTCACTCCTCATTCTCCCTACTCCCGCGAATCCAATTTTGTCATTAATTTAACTTATAAATTATCATTATCATTATCATATCAATTTATAAAAAAAAATATTTATATGCTTTTTCTTTTATGTTATTTTTTAATTAAAAATTAATATATGAATTATTTTTTTAATATATTATGAATTTATTTATTAATTATATAAAAAATATGTAAATTTAATCCTTTATAAAAATATTAAATTTATAATTATAATTATAATTATAATATTTTACTAAAATATTAAGTAATTAAATAAATTAATAATTATATTAATTTTAATTAATAATTTTAAATTTAAATACTTTTATTTATGAGACATATCTATAAATATAGATATTAGATATGACACATTGAATACAATAAATTTTAAAATTATAAGATAGAAATATAGGAGATATATATATAATTTATACATATATTTAATAAATTAATATATCAAGTATAAAAAATTGAGTTTTAAACAAATATTTTAAAAGTAATATAAATATATCTAAAAAAACTGAAAAAATAAATTTTCCTATAAGATTTAAGTTAGTTTAAAATTTTTTAAAAGAAAAATATTAAAAATCTATATATGATATATATAATGAAATATAATATAAATATTATATTTAATACATATCAAATACATGCATGTCTTCTTATATACTCAATATTTTATAGCTTATTATTATCAATTATCATTATCATATCAATTTATAAAAATCTTACATTTATTTATAATTATAATATTTTACTAAACTAAAATATTAAGTAATTAAATAAAATAATAATTATATTAATGTTAATTAATAAATTAAAATACTTATTGTTTTCCTTTTTTTAAATTTAACTTTCAGTAATTAAAATTAGGGTGGATAAGTTTTAAAAATTTTGCACTTATTATAAATTATAAATAATATAATTTAATATGTAAAAATAGTTTATTTATTGAAAAAAAAAAGGCACAATTTATTTATTTATTTAATATTTTTACCCACAAAGTTTGAAATCTGGAGTAGAAGAAGGTGCTTTAGAAGCCACAAATTAAAAACAAAACAAAGAAAGAAACTGAGAGAAATCCTTATCACATGAATAAAATTTGACAGGCGGAGAACCATCCACACATTCCCAATTATTTCAGCTTCTCCGGCCCACACCGTATATTATCCCTCCCAACAACCTCAGCCTCAAAATAACATCCTTATTTCCTTCCTTTCTCGCTTCGCCTCTTCCATCTGCACACCCGCGCGGCCACGCGTTGCTTCTATATTTGGGATGTCACTCTGCAGTACCCTGAACAGGTTGTGCCTTTAATTGTCGAAGCTTCAATCTTTGTAGTCGAGGTATCATACCCTTCTCATTTTACTAAGGGCAGTGATATATTGCTCTTAATTTATCTGTTTTCTGAGGTTTTTTGTTTCTGGGTAGGTTAAATTATTTAGTGGGTTATATTTCCAATTCACTGAAACTTATACAGAGTGTAGAATGAGGAATTGCTAGGTGTGAGAACATTTAGAACCTATTGTGTTGTTGTTGGGAGTTCAATGCTTATAATGGTGGGCAACGCTCAAGGAGCAATGGCTTCTCTTGCTTCCCCAGTCAGTTTGGGAGGTCTAGTTGGAGCGAGTTCCTCTGGAAGGACCCACTCGTTTGGAAGGAGAGTTTCCCTGTCTGGAGGAAACTTTAAGGGTAGAAGGACATGGCATTGTGTCTCCTTGTCCCTTTGTAGATATTCAGTGACTACGACTGATTTCATATCTGACCAAGGCAATGCAGTGTCCCTTGACTCTAACGGTGATAGAGGGAATACAGGTACTGGAGATAATAGTGCTGGTTTTGTCCTTAAGCCTCCTCCAAAGCCGGTATTGAAGTCTTCAGAGACCAAGGGTAACTCCATTTTCGGTGCAAATTCTGAAGGGTGGGATCCCTCCAAAGCTACTAAGCAATTTGGCAATGAAAAATTAGATGATGTAGAAGAGAGAAATAAGGTGATTGAGTCACTTGGAGAGGTGTTGGAGAAGGCTGAAAAGCTGGAAAATTCAAAGCTGGATGGCAAAAGAAATAATGGACCAGTAAATAAACCAGCAAAATCTAACACAGTCACTAATCCCAAGACTGATAAATTGGCAAACCCAACAACAAACCAGCAGTCTAAAACTGTGAAGAGTGTATGGCGTAAAGGGGACACAGTTGCTAATGTGCAGAAGGTTGTCAAGGAAGTACCCAAGCCTAATACTAAGAACGGAGGAGAGAAATCTCAAACAAGAGGAGGAGGAAAGGTGACATTGCAGTCCCCTGCTCCACCAAGAGCCCCTCTGCCACCATCTAGACCTCAGCCTTTGTTACAAGCTAAACCTTCTGTATCTCCCCTGCCCATCAAAAAACCTGTTTTGAAGGACAATGGAGCTGCTGGAACACCTGTTAAAGATAAAGAAAGGAAGCCAATTTTGATTGACAAGTTTGCTTCCAAGAAACCAGTAGTTGATCCTCTAATTGCTCAAGCTGTTCTAGCTCCTACAAAACCAGGAAAGGGCCCTCCCTCTGGAAAGTTTAAAGATGACTACCGAAAGAAAAGTTCTCCGACTGGAGGAGGACCCCGGAGAAGAGTATTAGATGATGATGCAGATGAGATTCCTGATGAGGACACGTCAGAACTCGATGTCTCTATTCCTGGTGCTGCAACTGCAAGAAAAGGGAGGAAATGGAGTAAAGCAAGTCGAAAGGCAGCAAGACTTCAGGCTGCCAAGGAGGCGGCTCCTGTCAAAGTAGAAATTCTAGAGGTCAGTGATAGAGGTATGCTGATAGAGGAGTTAGCCTACAACTTGGCAATCAGTGAAGGTGAAATTCTGGGTTATTTATACTCCAAGGGGATTAAACCAGATGGGGTGCAAACTCTAGACAAAGATATGGTGAAGATGATTTGTAGAGAGCAAGGTGTGGACGTCCTAGATGCTGATCCCGTCAAAGTTGAAGGATTGGTGAAGAAAAGGGAAATTCTAGATGAAGATGATCTTGACAAACTCAAAGGTAGGCCTCCTGTCATTACTATAATGGGTCATGTGGATCATGGCAAGGTAAGTTACATCACTCTCTGTTCTTCCTTTATCTCTGATCTTTCTGCCTGGATTCCTCTGTTTTCTGACACTTGTTAATGTCTTATTGATTGCCAGACAACTCTTTTGGACCATATTCGGAAGAGCAAGGTACAATAATGGTCTTTATCAGTAATTATCACATGGGATGGTTACTTCATCAGTCTTTATGAACTTAATAATAGTCTCTAAGCCACTTTCAGCTTCTATGAAAAATCATAGACATATAATATTCATGTGGATGGTTACTTCATCAGTAATTATCACATGTTTTCAATTGACTTTTATATGATATGATTAAGATAATAAGATGGCAAATATATTGATCCATTATCTAGTGTGATTACTTTTTAGTAAATTACACTACCTCTCTTGATGTTGACTAAATTACACTTGATAACCCTGTTGCTTAAAAAGCCACACTTAGTTGCCTTAACATAGAATATATATTGCCAAAACCTTCCTTCTAATTTACTTTTTTATCAATAAAGTTAACTTTTTGTAAAATATATGTTCTTTCCAAAAGTAAAATTAAGTTCGTACCTTTACTTTCATATCAACTCACCTACCTCTATTGTTATGTTAAGAATCAAATATAAGTCTCAGGTTGCACAAAATACTAACTTCATTTGCAAAAAGTAAATTTAATGAGACTTTTTGCAATGTATGTCAAATGTCAGGGGAGCTGACTGTACTTGTTGAAACAAGAGGGATATCAAATGTAATTTAGCTAAACCTCAGAGAGTTGGGTGTGACTTACTCATTTTTTTCTGTTTCATGCGTCTCACCTATGATAAAACATTTTCCATTGTTGGAAAGCTGTTGGTTTCTGGGCTTGACATGCCCCTAAGTGTGTCAATTATGGCTTAGACATGATTTGGTTCAATCTGTGGATTTCAATAAAAAGAGCCGTGAAATTATCTTGACTCTGAAAAGTAACTAGGTCTTTATCGAACTAGGTATTAAACTGTGAATATTGCTAGATTGTAACATGTACAAAGATATAGTTGCTTACCTTTTTATCGACACTTTAGGATAGATGCTGAATTGTAGTAAGCGTCCCTTTTTAGAGTATATAGGTCTGATGAAGTGGTTTCTTCCTGGTAATTATTGGAATGTTATCTTCAACATTGTGTATTGAGATTCTGAATTAATATCTAATTATAATATTTATATTAACTATATATGCTCGTATATAAGAATTTCAAAATAATTTGTTGTGGCTGACACAATCATCAATTCTCAGTTGCTAGTGAAAATACTTTCTTCTGATGTCTCGACATTGTTGTGTAATTAGTAATTGCTTTTACCTATTGTGTGATTTCCAACAATAATTTATGTTTACATGTGTGTATATATATGTGTGTGTGTGTTTGTTGTAACCTGACAGTATATCCAGGCCGTACTATGGTACTTATCTATTTTTCTGGATTTTTCTATATTGTTTGTTTTTACTGTGCCAATCTTCTTGTCCATGAGTTTTGTTAGCATATGAATATGATGGATCTATATTATTGCTAGAGTTTCATCTTCCGAAATTTGTCACACGTACATTCAACTGAAGCCTAAGTGCCTGCTGTTAACAGGTAGCTGCTTCAGAAGCTGGTGGGATTACACAAGGAATTGGGGCATATAAAGTTCTAGTACCTGTTGATGGCAAGTTTCTGCCTTGTGTTTTTCTCGACACGCCTGGGCATGAGGTAACCATACTGTCAAATAGATCTTTTTTTCATTTTGATTTTCTTCTGCAAATATGCAAAACTGCTTTTATATTTCCTACTGCTGGATCTTAATTGGGGTTCTGTAATCTGTATAATGACATGCTAAATTATGATATTCTTGTGATTTCAGATCAACCATTATATATAAGTCTGTATCATGCATTTCACTTTTCTTTCCTTTAGATGAAATCTACTATGTACACTCATGTAGGCATTTGGGGCAATGAGAGCTCGTGGAGCAAGTGTAACAGATATTGCTATCATTGTCGTAGCTGCTGATGATGGAATTTGTCCACAAACAAATGAAGCTATTGCTCATGCCAAAGCAGCAGGAGTACCCATAATTATTGCTATAAACAAGGCATGCCAACATGATGCATCTTGATTGGATAGGAAAAGACAGAAAATAATAAGTTTGTTATTCATATTATTTACTTGGTTATGTCTTGAGGAATTGCTGACATAATTTTTACGTTTGAACCAGATAGATAAAGATGGAGCAAATCCAGACCGAGTCATGCAAGAGCTATCTTCAATTGGTCTAATGCCTGAAGACTGGGGTGGTGACATCCCAATGGTTCAGGTTTGTATTGTCATTAACTGTTGTCAAAGCCCAGTTAAACTTAAAAATTGAGCTTGTTAAGTGAAAGTTTGTGAATAGTTTGTTAGAAAATCTGACTCACCCTATAACACAGAACAATTATGTAGAAGATATAGGCCCACTGATGTTGAAACTTAATTTTAATGGATTAGAGGTTAACAAAGTTCGAACTTCTGATGACTTGGTCAGAAAGGCTCTGATATCTTATCAAAATACTAGTTTGACTAAAAGGTTTAAGCTTTTAAATGAAGGCTCATTATAGTTTTCGTGATAATTATGAAAAATTGGCATTGTTCTCATTATTTCTTTATGCTGTTTTAACTTTTGGTTGCTAATATTTTGTTTCCTTTATCTTTTTCCAACAGATAAGTGCTCTTAAAGGGGAGAACATAGATGATCTTTTGGAAACTGTTATGCTTGTTGCTGAGGCAAGTTGTTTATTTAATGTGATTATGACTAATTGAAGTTCTGACAAAAAAAAAAGAAAAAGAAAAGAAAAGACTAATTGAAATCACCAAAAATTTGATTTCCTCTATATCTTTAGCTGATTATTTGGAAAATATATCTATAGAAAATCTTGTCAATAGTTGAAAATAAACCAGTTAAGGATTATTATACTCAAATAGGAACCTCTTCAGCAATTAAATGAATTTTGACCATAATGCTTTGATCTCTTAAAGATACAGATTTCTAGTAATTTTACTCGTATAAGAACTTAATATTTGTGGTTAAAATGTCCTCCTGTTGAATATTGTATGAACAAAAGGTGCAAAAAAAAGAAGTTTGAGATGTCCTAGCATTCTTAGGCACCCTTCATCTTATAAATGCCAGATTAATTTTGGTGCCTTTGTGGAAGGAAGATTTTGGCTAAATTTAGCAAATTTTATGACTTTCTCTATCTGCCTTGCATCTATTCTGACCTGTGCATCTATGGTTTAGTTGCAAGAGCTGAAAGCAAATCCTGATAGAAGTGCGAAGGGCACAGTCATTGAGGCAGGTCTGGATAAATCAAAAGGACCATTTGCTACTTTTATCGTGCAGAATGGCACCCTTAAAAGGGGAGACGTAGTAGTTTGCGGAGAAGCTTTTGGGAAGGTTGTTAGATGTGTAAATTTTAAAATTCAATGCTATAATGACCTTAACTTTTTTTTTTAATAAATAGTAAAAGAAACCTTTAATCATTCTAATTTGAGAAATTGGATTTGCTTAGTTCCACATTTTTAATTATCCTTTTATTTACTTGCAATCCTCTATTAGGTGCGGGCTTTATTTGATGATGGTGGACACCGTGTCGATTTAGCTACCCCCTCTATACCTGTACAGGTTTGTCAACTCAACTTCTTTTTCTATTTTCCCATAGAAAAAACTACCATGAAGTCTGTTGATTTAAAATAAATATTAGTATGTTGATATCTTTATTGTGGTTGTCATGTCAATAAATGTTTTTAAACATTTGAATTTTCTGAGAAAGGTACCCTATTAAGTAACTGCTTATCAAAATAAATGATGTATTATATGACAACAACAACAAGAACATTAGCTTTTTCCTACTAAGTGATGCATTATATGACAATGAGGAGAAAAACAAATCAAGAGAAAATGTCATCTGCTACACTCATCTTAAGCTTGATTGGAAACTTGATACCTTATCAATGTTGCAGCTCATTAAATTAAATTATATGATATTTCATATCCAAAATTTTGCGCATTTGCCATGCCCATGAACTGAATCAATGCATGTATGTAGCATAAGCTTGTCAATTGGATAAGATACGAAATGACTGTATACGAAGGAAAGTTGGGGTAGCATCTATCGAGGAGAAAATGGTGGCAAATCGTTTAAGGTGGTTTGAGAATGTACAAAAAAGAGGACAAGAGGAGCCAGTGAAGAGCGTTAATCAAATGGCTTGGAGTTTGATTAAAAGGTATAGAGAAAGATAAAAAATGACATTAAGGGAAGTTATAAAAAATGACTTTTTGAGAAATGATTTATTCGAGGAGATGGCGTTTGATAGAGCCCATCGGCGTCGTATGGTTCATGTAGCCGACCCCACATAATGGGATAAAGTTAATGTTGTTGTTGGTGGTGGCCGAGGCCAATAAAGTTTGTTCCTCATTGAGCATTTGATGTGAATTCGTTATTTGATACCATATAGTTAGTATGACTTGCTCATTCTCAGTTGCAGCCTGCAAGTACATGCATATAAATGTGTGTATCTGTCATACCATTGTGTGTCTTCCGTGGATGTTGGTCTCTATGTTCTTACTTCTTAGTATGTCTATAGATCTGGGGCATGCATATAAATGTGCGTTATCTGTCATGCCAACTCGTAGGCAATAATCCCTGATATTGTTTCTCCCTGTCTGGTTTAGATGTGTTGAAGCATTCATGTAAATGGTTGTGGATTAGATTCTTCAGATTTTTCTTTTTGTGGATAATTTCTTCATGAAACTAAAGTCAAATTCTAATCTATATGAGTTCTTGCTCTGGTACAAGGTAATTGAAATTTTTTTTTTTGTCTATGCTGATATGTAGGTTATTGGATTGAATAATGTTCCAATTGCTGGCGACGAATTTGAAGTCATTAACTCCCTTGATGCCGCCCGGGAAAAGGCAGAGTCCCGTGCTGAATCATTGAGAAATGAGCGTATTTCAGCTAAGGCAGGGGATGGGAAGGTCACCCTTTCTTCCTTAGCTTCTGCAGTTTCATCCAGAAAGCTTTCTGGATTAGACTTGCACCAACTAAACATTATCTTGAAGGTTGATCTTCAGGTATGCTTTACTACTACGTGTTACTCGAATTTGAAGGAAACTACCTTGTTCATGCAGTGAATTTATGTCATATTAAACTGTTAGATTAACCAAATAAGAGCATGGTTTGTGTGCCTTTACGTTAAATGTTTCTTGTATGCAGCCATGCACTTGCCTCCTTACAACCACCAAGAGGACTGCAAACACTTATGTTTGTAAACAAAAGTTCAGGTGCCTATAGGTAGTACAGTATGAATGTTGCTATTTAGTGAGAGATGGTCTAAAATTGCTACATTCTGGCTCCTTGTATGCTCTGAATACTCTGTTAAGTTGGGCAGGATACCAGATATCTGCCCTCTTGATACATGTACTTAGAGAAGACTTTTTCAGTACCAGTTTGTATATGATAGAACTTCGTCTTTATATTAAAATGCCAATAACCTCTATTGTAAAGGGAAAATTTAGAGGCAATACAACAGTAGTGACACTCCTAGCACACTGACACAGCACACAGTCACAAACAACACTGAAAATGAGGAAAAGAAATGGTAACAATGGAGCAAAAGGCAACCTCCCCCTCCCACAAAGTTTTTGAGAGACCAGGCCTTCTTCTACACGATGGACACTGATTCTGTAGCCTCCTACACTACGGGCACCCTTTTACACACACCCACTCACGCTGACATTACTAGCCAATGTTGTTACCCCTGGTTTGGACTTTTTATCCCCTCACATTCCAGCATGTCTTATTTTGTGTAAAGGACTGGGCCTCCTTTCTGTTTATGACCATTTTTGCCTCTCCTTTGATACATTTCCCCCCACTGTTCAGTGAGCCCAACATATTCATTTAAGACATTTGATATGGGTATATTTTTATACAAGCGTATCTGTACTTTGAGCATTGCCTATCTGAGTAGAATTTCAGTTCATCTACAAGTTCAATAACTTGTCAATAATGCATCAAATTCTGTCATCTGTTTTAAAAAATGTACATCTGTTATATACCTAATATTGAACACGTAGGTAATTGTGCAGGTTGTCATTTTGTACTGAAAGGCTACAAGTTTGATGTTTTTCATGAATGATCTCTGTGGCTGTTTCTCTACCAGCAATTATATTTAGTTCTTCTGATATTGGCCAGGGATCCATTGAAGCTATCAGACAAGCCCTGCAGGTGCTGCCACAAGATAATGTCACATTGAAGTTTTTGTTGGAAGCAACAGGTGATGTTAGCACCAGTGATGTTGACCTTGCAGTTGCAAGCAAAGCTATTATTTTGGGATTTAATGTCAGAGTACCAGGTTCTGTAAAAAGCCATGCAGAGAATAAGTTCGTTGAGATTAGATCATATAAAGTTATTTATGACCTAATTGATGATGTGCGGAATGCAATGGAAGGTCTCCTGGATCCTGTTGAGGTAAATCAGCATATCTCTAAATATGCAACCAAAGTGTAATTATACATCTACACTTTCATTTGAGTATAACTAGGTTTTCTGACAATTATGTACCACGGAAATATATCTCATTTACATCTAAGATAATTTGATTTATAGCACTTTCTTTGCTCTTCCTGAGTTTCAAAGTTCATAAAGGATCAACAGCAAGACTAACTTATGTCTTTTGGTAGCAACAAGTAACAATTGGCTCAGCAGAAGTTAGGGCTACATTCAGCAGTGGTAGTGGTCGTGTTGCTGGATGCATGGTTACAGAGGGAAAAATAGTAAAAGACTGTGGCATTCGAATCATTCGCAAGGGAAAAGTCGTTCACACTGGTGTGCTTGATTCTTTGAGACGAGTGAAGGAGATTGTGAAAGAGGTATGATTCTGCACCTAGTATTACTCCACCATTAACGCACCTTCTGGAAGCCTGGCTAGCCTGTAGAAGCTTACATTAACGCATCTATTGTATGGTGACCATTGCCCATGTTCTTGTTGCTACCACCTGAATGGACATTCACATTTTTCTTCCTTCTGATCAGGTAAATGCTGGTCTAGAGTGTGGAATTGGCATAGAAGATTATGACGACTGGGAAGAGGGAGATATTATCAAGGCATTCAACGCAGTTCAGAAGAAGCGGACCCTTGAAGAGGCATCGGCATCTATGGCGGCTGCAGTGGAAGAAGTAGGAGTAGAGTTGTAGAATCACATGCTTCCATAAGATTTGCTCTTATTATGTTTTTTGATAGAGTACGAGTGGGTTTGGCGCTCGACCGATGAAACAATTACTGCTCTGCAATTGATGGCTTGACATCAGTTAGAAGGTATCAGTTCCCACGTCAATATATTTATATATTCAAGGCGGGCAACTGAAGATCTGAGTTCAAAGTCATTTGTCTCATTGTTGCATACAACAGTGTAAATAACAGCGTACATTAGCTTCAGCTTCTTGTAAAGAGGGAACTCATCTTCAAGTCACAAGTTTGTCAGCTTGAAGTGCTTGTAACAACCACATGCGCTGAGAAAGAAAAAAAAATCCAATTTTTTGAGTAACTTTTTGATGATGCTCTAAAATGGATGCATTCTCTTATCAGGTCTTGACCACTTTACTTTGTTCTCTGTTTTGGTCCAAGACAAAACATAGACGATCTGAGGTTTTGTTGTATCTTGGCGTTTAGATTCGTTCAAAAGTATTTGTATTTCATACTTTTTTCCTCATAATTGATCAAACGAGATTCAAAAGTGCAGTGGCTGATCCTGAACTATCAATTTACGGGCTCTTACGTTCTAAAACTGGGAAATAGGTATATGAGCCCCTGGCCAAAATGTAATAGGATATAGGTAAGGATGTTCCTAGCGCCAGTTTGATTTGGTTTTGAGCAAAAATATTTGGTTTGACAAATGTGGGAATGTGGGAATCTGTTCAATTAACAATCTAATTAGTGTAGTTCGATTCGAGTTGGATTGATTCAAGCTATAAGTGTGGATTTTTTTTAAACTATGTAATTTTAGGCAAAAATCATAATATTTTAATAAATTTGTTTGTTATATAAAATTTCTAATAACTATAATTGATTACCTTTCAATAATTCATAATAAAACCTTGCCATTTTGTAAAAAATGAAATTTATAAATTAAATTCATGAATTTTTAGTAAATTTGTCTTTTACTTAATAACTGGAAAAAAAAAAACAATCAATTGCCACTCCTCAAATTCATTAGCTTAAACTCTACCATATCGATACTATAATGCTGGAACTTTAATTTAATCCTTAATATTCATTGACTAATTAAAAAGAAAATAGCAACACAATAAGCCAAATCCTATATATTTCTAAACAAAAAGGGTTCAATGCCATTTGTTGAAATATGATTAAATTCTAATAATCACCATTCTACATTATATCTTGGAACTTCTAGTCTTTAACAAATACTTAGATTATAATCTAAATTCTATCATAATTTATAACACATTACATGAGTAGATTACTAGCATACATAAAGTATTGTGAATCATAATCCAAATTTCCAAACTTGTATCATAATTTATATATATATATATATATATGAAAGAGGCTTTTGTTTTTGTCAAATATAGAGGAGACATTATGTGAAGATCATATCATAATATTTGTAATTAATAATAAAATATGTTAATATATATTGTCAGGTTTGGTTAAAACTGATCGAAATTGTAAAAAATCTTAACCAAATCAAATTAATCAGTTTGAAATATTAAAAAATTGAAACAAACCTATATTATAATTGATTATGATTGGTTCTGATTTGGTTTAATTTGAATTGAGTAATTCGATTTTAGTCACGATACCCAAGATACAGGAATAAGAATTCTGGAGTCCGACATCGTTTGGAATAGAAGACGTATACCATATGGGGGCTGTAAAAGCCGAACTGAGGGGCTTCTCATCTCATGCCTTTCTCGGCCTTTTGGCTAAGATCAAGAGTAGTATCTGTTCTTATCAGTTTAATATCTGATAGGTGGGCCATTGGCCCACATGATATTAAATTAATTTTCTTAGGGAAGGAGTCCACTATAGTAGCTTGCCACTGGGATTCTCGCGTCGCCCTTGCGTTGCTCTACTGCATGGGCCTAACGCACCCTGTTAAGCCTAGCCAAGTTTAAAGGTCCATTGTAATAGAACCTTATAGTCGGCAATTTTTCCATCTCAATGAAACAAATAATGGGCTGTTTCCAAAGACTGGAACCCAGTTTTTCTGGCCCATTCTTGTAATGGACTTTATTTCGTAAGCCGAAAGCAGTAATTTTCTTTCTTCTTCTTCTTTTTTTAATAAATTTTGTTGGAAATTTTCGTCTTCAATCCCTGCGGTATTAATATATCATTATATCTAAAGCAGGTCATCCTGCTGAAATTTGATCTCTTTGCTGTGAGGGGTTCGTACTTTGTACTCGTACAAATTTGCTTTTATGAATATAAATTTAGAATCCAAAACTCCAGCGGGAACATATGTGGAAGAAGACCTTGAAAATCTTTTATGATGCATCGCAAACATGCAAGCGTGTTGCGTTGTCATGGCTTCCAAACTGAAACCGTTTGAGATATTTGAAATTTCAAAAGTCAAATCACAACGGTCTAATTTATCCATTAAGCAAATTTGATTATCTACTAAACAAAATTAACTCCATCAAAGTGAAAACTTTCGTCTATTCCTTTAACCCTTTTTATAACGAACCAAAAGCAATAGCCCCGCCTTTTCGCTCTTTTATGCTTTGGTTATTATTACTACTGAATTCAAAGTTTCAACCAACTATTTTATCAATGGGGGATGATCAATGGCATCTCCATGACCTTGATCCACGTCTCGCTGACGTCTCTTTCCAACAAGAAAGTTCCAACTGTAAGTCTTCTTTCTTCCCATTTAAACATTCACTTTTGGAAGTGACAATTCCGTCTGAAGTTTCCTGCTTCGTAACCTTTTGTTTTATATGTTATTTTCCCTTTTAAATTTCGCAGACATTTCAAAACGCAACATTAAGCCGGGGAACTTCAACAATGGCTGATCCTGAGTCTGAAGCTCATGGTAGCAAAAGTAACGGTAAGCATTTTGAATATAGTCCAAAATAAAATATTTCTTGTTTTCAACGAATTTCGTGTTTATTATTGAATGATTTTTTTAAGTTTTTTATTTTCTCATGTAGAATTTTATCGGAAAAGACGAAGCTTTAGAGCAAACAGCGTCCAATTCGCCGACCCAGTAGTAAACAATGTGTTTGATGGTAAGAGAGCTTTTAATCCGCATAAGGTGTTCAATTAGGAACTGCGTCTGGCCAAAAAGAAAATTTAAGGAATAATTATACAATATTCATTGACCTTTAAAGTAAAAAACTTAAATTTTGATGAAAAGTAGCGAAAATAGACCACATAATTTTGAACGTTATAATTTAGTCCAATAATGGACTAGTAAGAAATTTCTTCTTATATTTTAAAGCGACTAAAAGATAGTTTTTCCTGGATTTTCCCAGCTATGGTTTCTCGAGAATCTGATAGAAGCAGGGATGAATTTTCAAGGCAATCCATTCTGGGGTATGCTTTAACGTCTCCTGATTTGGTCATATGTGCTGCTTCACTAGATATTACTAGTAACAGCTATGTGGAATCCCCTGAGTTGTTGGAGTACAAAATTCATCAGAAAGTGGGGTCATCCATGGAGATTTCTTTTGAGAATAGAATCAATGGATCTGATTCTGAAATTGATGATATCCAGAAGACCCCAACCGTTAAATTTTCTAATTTATGCCAAACTTTTAAAGAACTATCTCCTGAAGCCTCCTTTGAGCTTCTTCCTCCCCTTACAATACAGTATGAGCCATCACAAGTGGACCCTTGCAGTGAGTTTCACATTTGCCTATTCTTGTTCTATGAGGTAAGACTTTGCTGGTCTTAGTCTAATGTACTTTACTGACAAAAATATTCTATTATTTCAGGAGAAAATGAATCGCTAGAAGATATTCAAGTGACTCAAGGAGTTGAATTAGAGCCTTCGAAAGTATGCCTTCTAGAGAGTGACTATTCTTTTGTACTTGCAGGGAAGTTAGACTAATTTAGTGAGCACCATTTTTTTTTTTGGGCAGGATGGCGGAGATATTGGGATAGAAGATGAGTTTCTGAAGCCGAAAAGAGAGTATGATAGTCAGAAAAAGGATCTGGTAGTAACAAGGAGGGTTTTGGAGGAGCTTAAGAGGGAGAATCAACAGAAGGATAGGGAATGCCAAGAAGCTTGGAAGTCCTTAAAAGAGCTTCAGAACGAGCTCATGCGCAAGTCTATGCATGTTGGGTCTTTGGGTATGCACGTAATTTTTCACAGTTCTCATGATTAAGCATTTAAAGTTTGGACAAAGTTTAAGCGACGTTCCTTAAGTATTTACTATCAGGTTCTTAAAGAAAAATTCAATTATGTTGTGTTGAACTTTTAAGAAGAAAAAACTGTTTATGATGATTTTGAGGTAGAATCTAAGGGCAAACGCTTAATAAATAATAACTGTACCTAAGTTTTATACATAGTTATCTGTCTCACATTTTTTTGGCTTTTCTGCTCTGCAGCGTTTGCTGTTGAGGGGCAAGTGAAGGAGAAAGGCAGGTGGTTTTCGTCCCTGAGAGACTTGATGAAGAAAGTAAAGGTACTGATAGATGCTTACTGACAATATTAAAGGAAGAAAGATGTATCTACTATCTGTTAAGCAATTTTATTGAGCAGATCATGAAAATGGAGCACATCAAGCTTTCAGAGGAAATAGAGACATATAAGAAGTATCTTGCAGATATGACTGAAGTGGGGCTAACTATTAAGTCCAAGAGTAAGTAGACATCAAGATGTAGTTTTCTATATTTAATATTAACTTGGTTTTTATGTATTTCAACGATTCTTATACCTCTCCTATAGTAAATGAGCGACTGGAGTCGCATGAAGATCTCAAGTCTAAATACATCAAGGGGGCTAAGCATCGAAAAGAACTTTATAATAAGGTTTTGGAGTTGAGAGGTAGGCTGCGTGCGCAAGATCATCTTGTACAATAAGAATTACATAAGATATGAACATTTGCAATGACCTAGCAACTTTTCTTCCTCACAGGGAACATTAGGGTCTTTTGCCGCTGTAGGCCTCTAAATGCCAAAGAGATAACAGCAGGACTGACAATGGCCATAGATTTTGAATCTGCTAAAGATGGTGAGCTTACTGTAATGTCAAATGGGGCTCCTAGAAAGACTTATAAGTTTGATTCTGTTTTTGGCCCCCAAGCTAATCAAGGTAATCATGAATCAATGCCATAATTTCCATGTGTAATGTATCAGTATTCTGATATTGAAAGCAAATACACATTTGGGCAGCTTTGATTATTTTCTGTTCTTGTTCATGTAGCTGACATTTTTGAAGACATGGCACCATTTGCAACCTCAGTTCTAGATGGGTTCAATGTGTGTATATGTGCCTATGGCCAGACTGGATCAGGAAAAACCTTCACAATGGAGGGTACAAAAGAGGCTCCTGGCGTTAAGTTCAGGACACTGGAGAAAATGTTTGGCATAATCAAGGAGAGACAGAAACTCTATCACTATGATGTCTCTGTAAGTGTCTTAGAAGTGTACAATGAACAAATCAGAGATTTGCTGATTTCAGGAAGTCAGCCAGGAATATCTGCAAAAAGGTAAGCTTAAAAGTACTGCACCACTTTGGGGCTTTTCATCCCAAATCAGAAAAGAAATTTAAACTGGAACCTTATCTCAGATCATGCTTATGGATTTTAAGATCTAAACTGATATTTTCACTGAAATATGGCTAATTGCAGACTTGAAATAAGGCAAGCAGGTGAAGGAATGAACCATGTGCCAGGGTTGGTTGAGGCACATGTGAACAATATGACTGAAGTTTGGGATGTCCTACAAACTGGCAGTAATGCCAGAGCTGTTAGCTCAACCACTGCCAATGAGCACAGCAGCCGTTCCCACTGGTCTGCTTCATACTTTAAACCGCTCTGTTGGAATCTTATTCATTTCAAGTAAATTACATTCACATTCTCCGAGGTTGTCAAAATCTGCACTTTCCCTGATCTAGTTCCAATTTCATAATAGCACCCCACTTGAAGTTTATAAAACCTACACTCATACCCCTTCTAATTTTAAAAAACTGCCCTAGCTCCCTGATTTTAAGTTTTTGTTTTAGCCTTTATTGATTTGTCCCACATTGGATTTGGCTATTATAAATCAGTTTGAGGAATAGTACATAGGGCATAAGCTTTGTTAATACAAAGAGTCAGTCAAAAACCATTACAATTTAAAAACTCCAGTTGTTATGCCAATCAAACTCTGATTAGTTTTACCATAATCTCTAACAAAGTGCATATTTTAAAAACCTTAGGGGAGATGGACATAATTTACTCTTGTTTTTAAATACAATGATTTGAAGTATGAAGGGATATATGCTTATGAGGAGAAACTTTTTCTTCATACAGCATTCACTGCGTTATGGTCAAGGGGGAAAATCTGCTAAATGGTGAATGCACTAGAAGCAAGTTATGGCTGGTAGACCTTGCAGGAAGTGAGCGAGTGGCAAAGACAGAAGTGCAAGGTGACCGGCTAAAGGAGACACAAAATATTAACAGGTCTCTCTCTGCACTAGGGGATGTCATATCAGCTCTTGCAACAAAAAGCCAACACATCCCTTTCAGGTAATTGAGATTAATATTTGCCTTTTTTTCCTGAAACATTTGCTGAAATGAACAACTTTTCTCATCTATTGTCAGTATCTGATGTTTCTATTGTTCTTTATGACGCAGAAATTCCAAGCTTACACATCTACTGCAAGACTCATTAGGTACTTTTTCTCCAGTTTCTCTGAAGAAACTTTGCTTAGAGTGGCTTCTATTTTATATTTGCTTATCCTCTAAATGTGATGAACAAATTTACTACTTTAGGAGGAGATTCAAAGACACTCATGTTTGTACAAATCAGCCCAAATGAAAATGATATGAATGAGACAATTTGTTCTCTGAACTTCGCCAGTAGATTGAGAGGTATAGAGTTGGGCCCAGCAAAGAGGCAAATGGACACTGCTGAACTTCTGAAATATAAACTCATGGTACGATTAATGTTATAAATAAACTTCTGAACATGGCTATGGCCTATCCCACAGCTTAGCTGCAATTGTTTGCATTTTCAATAATTTTACTCTGCATTATTAGGCTGAGAAAGCAAAACAAGAGGTCAAGATGAAGGATTTGCAAATCAAGAAGATGGAGGAAACAATTCACGGATTAGACTCAAAGATAAAAGAAAGAGATACCAGAACCAAAGTTTTGCAAGAAAAGGTACCATTTTGGAACACAATGTTTTTCATTTACCCTAATAAATTGGAGTTTTCATTTGTTTATTTCAAGATATCTTAGCTTTATTTTGTGCTCAATCTGAAGGTCAGGGAACTGGAATCACAACTTCTGACTGAAAGAAAGCTAGCACCAAGTCAACATGTTGGTACAAAGAAAGCTGAGAAGCATCAAGAAGATCAAAATAATACACCTTTGAGACCAGCACTTGCAAATCAACCAGTAGGAAGTAGGAAGAATTTTAATGATGACCAAGTAAATTTAACTAGACCACTTATGGAGAATAACAGCTTGAAACCTTCACTTCCCTTTTCGGTCATGTTCATGGATCATTACACTGAGAAAGAAAACAATCCTGAGATGGCTGAAAAGCCCTTATTGCCAAAAAGAACTGGAAGAGTTTCTATCTGCACTATGACACCAAGTATTCCTTCGGCCAATACTTCAAGGAGAAACTCTTTGATCCCACTCCCAGGTGTAGCCCATCAACTAACACCAAATCGAGCTGATCAGAAAGAAGTCAATAGTGGATCAGAAAGCAACTTTTTGCCATTACAGAGCCATTGTGAGAGTCCAAAAGAAATAAGAGGTGGAGGTAGGAAGGTAGGAAGCATGCTAAGAAGAAGCCTACATAAGAAAAATCATGAGAAGTCTCAAATGCAGCAAAACATAAGAAAGGTTGGTGTTAATGTAGGGATAGAGAAAGTTAGAGTGTCAATAGGAAGTCGAGGGAAAATGGGTAAGGGAAGCAAAACTGGAACTAAAGAAATGCAGCTGCAAAAGAATAGTCAAAAGGAAAAGGAAAGGAGATGGAATGTTGGAACTTTGGTAAAAACAGTTATTTGAAAGATAGAGTTTGTCATGCCCATGCCCACTTAGGTTCTGCAGACCTCATTGATTAATGTGTTTGTGCGTGTGTTGATTCTTTGGATGATTCTATCATCTTTTTTATTGTTTTTATTTACTTAAATGGATTTGGGTATGTACAGAATTTTTTCTGATTTGCATTAAAGAAGGTGATCTTTGGTGTGTGGATATGCTAATTTTCTAAATAGTTGAACATCAAACATGATAAAAGGGACTAATCTATTTCCATTTTCATTCATGATTGACTTAGTCCCACATTTTTTTCTGACTAAGTCCATCGTGGAATTCAACATTGTATACAGCCTACACATTTGAAGGGCAACCTACATATTCGTCACTCGTTTATATTTAGAGTTAAACACATTTGAAAGAAGAAAATAAATTTAAGAAAAAGATTACCATACGTGACTAGTTTTTATTTTGCTGGATATGGGCCAAACTTGAAAAACTGCACATTGGATTAAAATGAAGTCACCATATGTGACAAGTTTCTCATCCCATCCCGTAGTTAATGAGCTATTAGATGAGTTAGGAGGAGCTATGCTATTCTCTATATTGGACCTTAAATCCAATAGGGATGAATCATCTCTGCTACTTCTGCGCTACAGTAGAGATGAATCATCTTTTCTTAAGCTCACACTCAAGCAATCTCAATACTGATGCATTCAAACATTTTTTTCTTGAATGACAAGAACTTATCCAGAACACCTCATACTTCTTGAGAAACAAGAATTGCTCAACCTAACGTGGAGGTACCTATTTATCTCACTTTTTAAGTTTATGACATGGTACATATTGTAGTTGTTCACAATCACAGCTATGTTAGATCAAATAACTTTTTTTTTTGCCAGCTGATCAAATAACAGCTATGTCAGATCAAATAACTTAATTAAGAAACAAAGAAAATCCAGGATATTCCGATGGATTGATTATTCTGGAATACATTGAATCTATGGTCTCCATCCATGGACTTCCAAAATGAACCATCTGTGATCAGTCTTCTTGCTGGTACAATGCTATCTTTGATATGATTCTGAAAGTATGTCACCAGCTACTCAATGTTCTCAAATAATTGCTTCCTAAATTTGAATCTTTTAGGATGAATACCAATAAACTCATAATGCGGATTTGTACTTCTAATGTAAGACAAGACGAAAGTGCCAGGATGCTCAAATGAAATTGCAAAGCCATGCCCTATCCTCTTCGGATATTCTTCCTTCTCCGGTTTTTGAACCCTTAGATTTAAGAGTTAAGGTTAATTTCCATGGATCACTGTGACTTGGGTGAAAAATATAGTTGCTTACGTCTTTATCTACAAGGAATTAATCAAAACAGAAAAATAAAAAGATACCAGTCAAAATATAAAAATTTTCAAACGTAGAAAAAAAGTTGGCCTAACTATAAAACAAACCATAGAAAATTAGTTGAACTCAACTATTAAGCAACAAAGAAATGCACCTCTTCTGCTTAATCAGTAGTTATATTTTGAAAATGGGGATGAAAAATCATCGTGGGCTTGAAATGTTTATTTTCAAGCTGCTCCTCGTTTGCATTCTCTGACTGAGTCAGTAAAACTTTTCTTTCACTATAATAAGGATCTATGTCATGGAAACTTTGGTCTCCGTCACTTTTCAAATCACTTGCTTTACGTGTCAAATTCACTTGTTCTTGTTAATTAATTCGATCTTGCAATTAAGCATAACACCTTTGCACAATTTGTCTGTCAGATATATCATCAGTTTCGTCTGAAAAGTCTTCCGTCAACAATACCCCAGTCAATCCAGAGTTAGCTACGCAAAATGCTTGCTTTGACTGCACATTAGGAACTGTTGCCTGAACTCTTTTTCCCCCAATAGGTACATCCTCAGTTTCTCTAGTTATTAGCAATAACTCCTCATCTTGAGTAGGTTCCTTATAAGGTTTCCAAGGATCTTTAAGTCCATCAAGCCGTTCTTCCTTTATACAATAGAGAATCTCTCTTTTATATTCTCCTGTTTCTACCTTCAATCTAGTTGCATAATCATTTACATCAACAGCTTGCGGCAGTTTTGGTTCATCGTGCATAATTTCAATTGCATTCACTTGGGGTAGCATCAACATTTGGATTATAGTGTCTATATACAGCTCTAGCAAATTCCTCAACAAGATGATAAAACTCTAGATGGACTCTTGTACGGTCCAGAATATTAGCAATAGTGTCAGCAAAAATTGTTTCATCACATGACACCTTTAAGAAGCCAACTGCATTCCAGAAAATCTTCATCGAATTCCGACCATAATTTCTCATATACCTCCTATTTTCCATGGTTGTATCACCTAGTAATTCTCTACACAAAATGTCAGCTTTTCTGGGTCCAAGACCAGAGATGAATTGCAGTGGAGCAGAAAGCCAATTATGACTGATAGCCAAATTTATCTCCATGCCTACTTGGTTAGTGATATCTGCCATGATCCATTCAATTATCTCTAACTTCTCATCACTTGTTAGAAATTACTCCAGCGGATTCAGTGTCCAAGACAAAATCTCCTTTTTGTCCCCACAGAGTGTTGCAACCATCGCCAATAGGTTTAGAAGGTAACAACCAAGAGCCACAGCCCTCTTCACAATAATTTGAATAGCAATGAACAAAACCCATGATCAAAGGAACATTTCATTAAAAAATTTTTAAAAAAAGTGGACAGAGTAAAGAAATAAAGGCAAAAGAATAGAAAAAGATCAATTGCCATGTTGTTTGGGAAGCTTGTGGATGAACCAACTCTATTTTAAATTAGATGTAGACACCTTAAATGTTTGTGTTATGGTTTAATATCAGCATCATATTTGATGTCCATTTCATTATTCACGCCTCTTAGGATTTAATCCTTTTTCTGTTAATAGATAAATGTTTGAGTAATTGATTTTATTTTATATTCACCTTCTTTAAACTTTAGTTCCTTTTAAACAATAGGTTTATTGAACTATAAATTTGGAGTTAACCATGTAGGCACTAGATTAATATGTACCTATTACAAAAATAACTTTAATTGTAAGTGCTTCACGAACATATGTTTATAGATCAACTTGAAAATTGCTAGTAATTTGAAATCAGAATACAAATATTGAGCCATCTTCTTGTGAAAAGGAACCGACATTCTAGTAAAGTTTGACAAGTAATAAATTTGGTGTTGGAAGTATTAGAAAGAGAAGGCACAAAATGAAAGTCGCTAAATTTAAGAACATACTATGTACTGTAAGTGAGAAAATATTTAACTCCATTACTAGGTTGGCAACATTATAATTATACACATAAGTCCGAAAGATAATATTTTATGCTTCTGGCAGCATCCACTTAACAAGTTTACAATCACATAACATAACAATGATCATGGGGAAAAGTAAATTTCAGAACAAAATCCAAGGGATCTCATTGGTAGATGCGTGGTAAGAGAACTTTTATCATTCCAAATGAAAAACATTAATTTTAAAGAAAAACTGTATTTTAGGGGAAAAAAATAAACTATTAGGATTAAGTGTGGCTTTCTAGTTTCCAAACAACAAGCCATGACTTTGGATGCAGCACCCCTCTTTTGTGGAATGGCATTGTCCCTGAATTATATGATACCACAGAGACTCTGTTCCATAAATCCTTCCCATACTCCATCATTAACCAATTTTTGGCCTTAGCAATCAACAAATCTTGTGCTTCCTTCTCCACACATGGCAGAAGAAAATTTGAAATAGCATCCTGCAGGATTGACCTATGCTAGCTGTTCATTCCAAAGCTGAGCAGACCTTTGTTCACTGTGGTTGAGATAAATAGATAAGACATGACCAGGCAACCTTATTTTAACTTGAAGAAGCTTCTCTTTCTCAGCCTTTTGAATGATAAGACATTGGGCATCCTTAAACTTCGTAAGGGGTTTGTCCTGCAGCCACTTGACACTTGCGAATTGATGATATGTATCTGTTGTAGGGTTGGTAGAAAGTAAAGCGCTATCCATATGTATGCTGCAAACATATTTCCTCAAAGATAACTCACGGCTGATCTCCACTACAGCCTAGAGAAAAGAAATTAAAATTATCCATTAACAAAGTAAGCTAGATTGATTTCAGCGTTATCAAAAATATGGTGACAATGGACAAGTTGAAACTACTATAAATTTCAAAGCAGGACCTGCATCCTCTCAGGTATGTCTATGTCATCTAAAGAGTTAGGCTTTATAGCTACAGTCACCATTGTCTTCATCGTCTTCTTCAATCTTCACCAATTTCACCATGAATCTACCCTAAATTCTTCAATCCTTCCATCAATTCATCCATCCTCCATCCTGTTCTACATCTTCTAGCCTTCAATATTATATTTCTTTCATCCATCTCCACCTCCAAGTCAAGACCGTGCATCAAGTTTGAAGAGAGGTGCTGAATTTTCAAGACGATGGAAGTAGTTTTTGGTTGTGCATCTTCAAGTGATCATCTCAGCTCTCTCTCATCTCTTGATTATGGCTGGACATCTTCCCTCTGTTCTTGATGTTCTAATAGTGACCATGGCTATGGAGTAGGCTCTCAAGTGGTTTCCTAACTTGGTGATGGAAGAGGCTTGAACATTCATGCACTACTTTGCATCTAGGGAGGCTATGTTATAAGTCCCCTCTCCTATTGTTAATCACTAAATTTCGTTAATTTTAGTAGCTTTTCCGGATCTGGAATTTTTCTGAAATTGAGGTGATTAGGGTGTCTTTAATGCTGAATCATGCAATGGATTCATGATACTCTTGTAGGAGGACGAGATTTTGTTGGATTGGATTGTTTTTACTGATAATGCAATGTTAATTTTTCATTGTCCAGCTGCTGTAACATTTTATTATTCATTGATTAAGCTTCCTATTTGATTAAATTATGAGCTCAATTGACTTAATCTTGATGCTAGATAGGTTGTTGGATTGATTATTAATGTTATGACATTGTTATAGCTTGGGCAATTTGAGTTGGCCATAACTAGCTTGCATAATTTTCATGCCTGTTTATGCCTTTGTTAAAATACTTAAGTCATTGGTAAATGATTACAGTTAGTTTTGTCTTTCACATTGTAACAAAAGTTGTTTAAGGTCTTTAAATTGAATGGTCATGCATGCTAGTTTCAATCATTGTCTCCCTAGAAATCATTCTTTAGTCTTATGATTGCCATTTTCCAAATCAAGTTAGTAGCCACATTTTTCATACATTAATCCATTTCAATTTCGTAGTCTTTCCATGCATTTTTCCATAGACCAAGTGTTCATCCATTCTAAGTCTTAGAGTTAATTTGCATTTTGTTATTAATTGTTCTTGTTGATCTTAAACATTGCATTTTAGCTTGGAACCCCTCCCCTAAAACATGTAATTAGTTAGTGTGCATTTAGGATAGTAACACTTACATTGCATTTAATTTAGATTTAGTACATAGTTTTCATAAACTCATCTAATTGTATAATAGAGAACATCCATGACTTTTGCATCCTTAAATTGTATTATAGGTTGTAATTTAGTCTAGTACATATTTAGGAAATTTTGGATTTAGACTAGTACATAATGCACCATCCATACACTCACTCTCATACATTCACATATACATCGACATCTCTTTTCATACTAGTTTTAGTCTATTAGTTAGCACATTTTTCATAAGTTTAATTTGTGTTTAGTTGCATTAACTCTCATTTTTAGTCTAGCTTTTGCATGCATGTACATAAAAAAAATTCACACCATAATTATACGTCAATTTCATGCATGAACAACTCTTTTCACATACACAATCTATACATCCTCCACATATAATCACTTGGCCATAATTTCCACCAATTTGCATACATACTTGTGTGAACACCCCATTTTGTCCGGGCATTTTACAAAAAACAACAAAGAATAATAATAACAATAAAAAAGGGGAAATAAAATAAAAATAAAATAGAAGAAAAAAAAACTAAAACCAAATGAAAAATAATAAAACCAAAAAAATAATAATAAAAAAAAACCAAAAAAATAAAAAAGAGAAAAAAAAAGGAGGAAGACAGAATGCACTGGGTTCAGAATACTGGGCTTAAAACGCGGCGCAGCATTTCAAGCCCACATGACCAATTGCCAAAAACTAAAAAAAAAAATGGGGGAGAGGATAATTGTGGGCCCAAGATACCACGAGCCCACTTGAGGGCTCGTGGACTTGGGCCACTAAAGAACCGCCCCCTAGGCAGCTAGGAGGGGCAGCCGCAGACCAGAGAAGGAGAAGCAGTCTGAACGCACGAAAGGAAAAGGCACTAGGGAAGCCACAGCAGACCGAGCAAGAAAAGGACACGAGGGAGCAACCAGAAAAAGCTGTCACGAAGAAAAGAGGGCAGGGAGCTGAAAGCGGTCTGGGCAAAAGAAAAAGAAGGCACAGAAGACCAGAAGCCGAAACGGAGGCGTGCACGAAACCGTCTGAAAAGCAGAGGGAGTGAAGAATGGCCGATGGGGATAAAAGGAGAACTAAGAGCAGAAGAAAGGGGATCCAAAAGGGAGAGCCGAGGATCCAGGAGGAAGAAGAAGGAACAAAGGGGAGGAGAGGCTGGAAGGAGGAGACCCCACGGTGGACGAGAAACGGAGCCCTAAGAATTTTGGGGCCTAAAATCCGAGCGAGAGTCCGTTGAAACAAAGGGTGCCGAGGCAGGAAGGAGCAAGGTGCCGAGATCCTTCAATCTGGTAATTTGTACCTCTGATTCAAAGCTCTGATCTGTAAGCTAGGAATACAGGATTGGGTATGGGAATTGAATGGTGATGGGTACCGAGGGTGGACTGATTTTCTTTAAATCTCTCTGTGTTTCTTTGCAATTACTGATTGGTTCGGTCTCGTCTCCTTTTACAATGGCATATACTTTGCATTATTAGGAAGAATTGATCAGGGACAGATGCTACTGAGCCTTCGCATCTAATTCAAAACTGGTTCTTTTAGGTTGTTCTCCGTGCATCATATTTCTGGTCACCCGTGATCATGTCAGTGGGAGGGATCAGTTTACGCGTTCTGGTTTTTTCCTATTGTTCTGGGGTTGTTCAGTGTACTCCTGGGTGCGAATTGGGCCTGTCTGTGAGGAAGTGTGTGATGAACTTAGGAAAGCTACTGGGCCCATGAATTTTGGGCAAAGTCTTAAGAGATATAGTTTGGGCCGTGAATTTGGGGCAAAAGGGATATAGTTTTGGGCCATGAGTTTTGGGCAAGGTCTTAGGAGATATAATTCTGGGCCTGCGAGTCTTGTCTTCTTTTGTTTTGTTTGTTTGTTTTTTTGTTGTTGTTGTTGTTGTGGGATGGGCCTGTCATCAGAAGCCCATAACAAGAGATTACACATGGTAAGTCTAAGTGAATTTTAGGTGCCTAAAGTGCGTTTTCTTAGTAAAAAAAAGTAATAAATACATAGAAGGTAGTAAAGTGAATAAATAAAATAATTATCCTTGTAATTACGCTCTATGAGGGTTTCGTGCTATGTAATTTTGCAACATAATAAATATATCTTGAAATATTTTATACGAATAATACTTGTTGATTTTCAAATTTTTCCTATACAATAGAAAAAAAAACAAGTTAGTAGCTATACCACGTGAGTTTCTGGGACTCACGCAGGTACGCAAGTTTATTGAGCTATCGCGTGAGATTGCCAGTCCACGTAGATGCATCAATTAAATAACGTTCTTGAGAAAATAATTATATAAAAATATATATATAAAAGATATAATAATAATAATAATAATAATAATAATAATAATAATAATAATAATAATAATAATAATAATAATAATAATAGGTTTATAAATGAATAAAATTTGATAAAATAACAAGTTTTTCCTAATTTTATCTAAAATATATATAATAAAATCATCATAAAAAAAATAGTAGTACTATTTTCTAAAGTTTTATTTTAAAAGCGTAATAAAACCTTAATACCGTAAGGTTTAGAACTTCTGCAGGTAATTAAGGAATCAATTTATCGGGCATGACTGTGAGTCGGCAACAGGTAGATTGACTTCCTTTATTTGGAAAATTTTCCAAAAATATAAAAAAAATAAATAAATAAATAAAAATACAATGGTTTTTCAAAAGTTGAAAATCAAATAAATGCATTTCCAAAAAAAAAATGTTTTCAAAGTAAAACAAAATAAGAGTAAGTAAGCAGGATTAAATTATCTTTTATAAATTAAAACCCACCAACTCAATATCAGAAAATGGTTTTGTTTGCAAAAAGTTAAATTATTTTATTGCAAAAATTAAAAAATATCAACCAACTGACACGCATTTTTAGACCCGAACTACGTGGGTTTTGATCCCCATTGCGGGGTACGTAGGCCCCAGGCTCTGATCCTGGGTCAAGTCCGCCTTTGTAAATAAATAAATATTTCCTGATTTATTTGGCGTTTTTTCTCTTAATTTAATAAATGTTTTCCCAATTTATTTTCTCAATTCCTTTTCCTTATTTTGCCTAAATATCCTTAATTTTAATTTAATTTATTTTCTTTATTTTGTTTCCCAAACTTTCTTAATTTCTTTTTTTCTCTACCCACTTTCTCGCATGTGAATTATAAAAGGAAAACCAAAATATATTTTAAAGCCATATTAATCTACGCAATCAACGTAAGGTAACCGTTCCTAGGAACGGGCATCGTGGGGTGCCTAACACCTTCCCCACGCACAATCGACTCCCGAATTCAGCTCTGATTACGCAGACCATCCTTTCCTCTTTAATACGGTTTCCCAAGATTTTCCTCAAAATTTTGGTGGTGACTCCTCACAAGTCGATTTTCACTCGAAAACCAGATATGTTCTCTTTTTTCCTTTCCGTCGCATTTTTCCGGGTGCGACAACTTGCACACTTTTCTTATATTTTAATTTTTAATTTAGGTTGTATTTTGCTTTCTTAGTTACTTAAATTGCTCACCTAGGTTTAATCTAATTGCTCTGGTGTGAAATGACCTAGATTTGTGCCCTACACTATATTATTTCTAATTTTTAATTGAAATTCTCTATGGTAAGGTCTTTCAACCTTGAAGTTGAGCTATAATATTTTTTTCTTAACTTTGACATAACAAAATTATGCACATGTTAAAAAAGAAATCTGACAAGCATGAGACTTCTTGATCCAAAAATGATTTTGACAAGGACAAAACCGACATTAGGGAAAGGCTAAGAAGGAGGGGATGCTTTCAAGGTTTTTTTTACTATAGCATGAACTTACTATAGCGTCACTTACTTCTATAAGTACTTTTTATTCATATCTTATTTCTGGAAGAAACTGGATGTAGATTGCATGGGCAAAGGCTATTTATGTCAAAATGCAAGAGGTTGTGAATTTGATTTTAAAATGACTTTAGCCAAGACCATCATATTCTTGCTAGTTTTTTATGCACATACTATTATTGGTTATTTTTATGTTTCTCTCTTAGTTGTATGATATGCACAAATATCAACCAAATTCCACAGCCCTAGTTTAAGTAGTGCTCTTGCCTTGGTATAGTAGGACCTTTATCTTTTGTCCAAGCGTTATCATCTAGCTATATCCATAATGACATCGAGCATTTCAAGTATGAGCACTGCCCATAACCACGTTTACCTCCCCAATATTTCTCCTCAACAAGCTTTCAAGGACTTGTCCCTTGAAAAAGAACTTCTTTTCCCACAAAGTGGCCATGTCACTACCAAAAAAACGTACTTCTATGGCAGTTCTTTAGTAGTGGGATGATATAACTTCTGCAAAAAAAAGGGTTTAGTGTCGAGAAATGATTAACCGCTACTATATAATAACAGTCAACATATAACCACTAGTATATAGTAACAGTCAACATATAACCGCTATTATAGTGGAAGTAACCTACTATATAGGGTCAGTTAACATCAACTGCTATGAAAAGTATCGCAAAAAGTTTAAAATCATATTTAGTAGCAGTTGGGGTAGCAGTTAAATGATCACCCACTACTATTATTGCCATAAAAAAATTCAACCATTACTATTAGTAGTGCTAATGGTGGCAGTTAAGCAGTAACCACTGCTATTGTTTCACTTAGCAGCGGTTGCAGAAATGGTTTACAACCACAGCAATTATTGTAGAGTGTTTAGTAGCGGTTGGATTTATAATCGCTGCTAAAGTTTGACCATAAAATACCCTAAAGCCCTCATTTCCTCATTTTGTTTTCTACTTCTCTCGAATTCACTATCTTTCTCTTAGCTAGCTAGAAGATTTCTACATGATTCATTAACTTAATATTTTAATTTGAATATTTAAATTTAGGGAACTAGATTTATATATTTATGTATACTGATTTATTTTAGCTATTTAGAAAAATGTTGTAATTCTTTAAACTCTCTTACGCACTCTATCTATTTATTAGGTGCAAATTGTGCGGCTAACTGGTAGATTTGCAATATTCTTGCAACAAATATTGGTCAAGGTATAATTTAAATTTATTATTTAATATTATTGCATTAGGTTTATATATATGAATTTAATAATTTATTTTAATGTATAATAATGATTTTAATTAATTCTAATGTATATACATTTAACAGTATTTTCTTTTCTTTTTCAAAGTATTTGGTGGACAAGCTAGGTCACGAGAATGCTTTGTGACTATTAAGGTTAGTATTTATAATTTATTTTAATGTGCATTAAATATGTTTATGTAGCATTAATTTTTGGATGTTAAATGTTTTTATGATTAATTTTTATAATTAGTAATTGCATAATGTAGATAAATTTTGATAATTTGTATTGTTATAATTAATTATAGCTTTTTATACCATTTAATTACCGTTAAAAGAAGTTAGATTTCAAATTTTTATAATTAATTTAGAGATTATTAATTTGTACTAATTATCTCTAAATTAATATCTATAAAATTTTTGTTTTAATTGTATACAAATTAATTTGTATTAATTAAAATAGAACTAACATTGAGTACGTAAAGCACAAATTAATTTGAATTAAGTTTTAATATTAATTAATTAGTGTTAATCAGTGTTTATAAAATATTTAAATGCACATTAGGAATGTTTATGTAGCATTAATTTATGGAAGTTAAAATGTTAATGTAGTTAAATTTTTATAATTAGTAATTGTTAAACGTAAATATACTTTTATGATTGATATTGTTAATTAGAATTAGTGATAGTTAAATGTAGTTAGATTTCAAATTTTTATATTTAATTTAGAGATAATTAATACAAATTAATTATCTCTAAAAGTTTTGTGATAGTTTATAATTAGTATTGTTATAATTAATTTAGAGATAATTAATTCGTATTGAAATGTAATTAAATTTGTATGGTATAGAAAATGGATTGGTCTTTGATTGGTATGCCGCGAACAAGCAGAGATTAAAATGGATAGGTCTTGTATTGAGGAGATGATGTAGAGAGAGAAGTTTGTAAGAAATGCAATGCATCTAGATGGCAGTTGGTGAAAAAGGGCAAGAAAGAAGCAAAAGAAAAAAGCAATTAAAATTCTAAGGTATTTTCCTTTGAAGCCACGTTTATAGAGATTTTTAATGTCATCAAAGACTACTGAGTTCATGAGGTGGCATGATGGTGAAAAAATATTGATGCTTTATTGAGGCATCCAAAAAACTTTGAAGCATGGAAATCTTTTGATCGTCAATATCCAGATTTCACTGTAGATCCAAGAAATGTGCGTCTAGCTTTGGCAACTTAAGGGTTCAATCCGTTTGGTGATTTAAGTACAAGTTATAGTATTTGGTCATTCGTGTTGATACCTTACAATCTCCTACCATAGTTATGCATGAAATAGAGTTCATTTATCTTGTTGATGATAATCCCAAGAAGAATAGCACCAAGCAATGATATCAATGTTTACTTGCAACCATTAATTCATGAATTGTGAGACTTGTGGAATGTTAGGGCCAAGACTTATGATTCTCATGGAAAGAAAACATTCAATTTGCGTGCATCACTTATGTGGACTATTAGTGATTTTCCAGGTCTTGGAACGTTGTCTGGGCAGAATGTTCACACTAGCTTAGCTTGTCCATCATGTAACTTTGACTCAAAACCTTTTCATCTTCCCCATAGTCGTAAATAGTATTTTATTGGGTATCATCATTTCTTAAATAGTACACAAATTCAAATTATAGAGAAATCACTTTGATGGGAAACAGGAGAAAATGGATCCTCCTGCTATTCTATCTAGTTCAAAAATAGAGGTAATTAGAAAATAATGTGAAGGGACGGGAAGGAGACCTTGAACACAAAGTAATGGTGACCTGATGCAATGGCAGAAGAAAAGTTTTTCTTTAATCTTCCTTATTGGACCTCTAACTTGTTACATCAAAATATTGACATAATGCACATTAAGAAGAATGTTTGTGACAATCTACTTTTCATATTACTAAATGAAGCTGGAAAATCCAAGGATTACTCATTTGTGTGGAAGGGTTTAAAAACAATGGGCATTCGTCAAGAGCTATGGACAAATGAAAATGGGAAGTATCAACCAACGATATTCACTCTAACTAAAGAGAATAAGGACATATTTCTTAGAACATTGAAGAAGATCACTGTTCCAGATGGATATTCTAGCAATTTTGCTAGATGCATTGACTTGAGAGAATGAAAGATTGAAGGACTTAAGAGTCATGACTCATATATTCTGATGTAGCAGCTATTACCTTTGGCTGTGAGGAATACTTTGCCTGAAGAAGTAGCTGTCGTGGTAGTTAATTTGTGTTCATTTTTTTAGAAAGCTATGTAGCAAAGTATTAAGCATTGATGAGCTTGACCAACTACAAAACAAGATTGTACTCACTCTTTGTCATTTGGAAATGATATTGCCTCCATCATTCTTCACAGTCATGGTTGATTTGACTATACATCTGGCTAAAGAAGCAAGACTGCAGGTCTAATGTAATATCGATGGATGTACCCTACAGAAAGGTAATCGACTAATCATTCTTATTATTGCCTAATTTGATATTGAGATTGATTCTCATTGATTGACAAATTTTTGAAAAAGTTAAAGTTATATGTCTGAACTAAGGCATGGTCGGAAGGTTCAATCGCTGAAGCATATTTAGGTGATGAGGTCTTGACATTTTGTTTGAGATATTTTAAGGGTTTTGAGACTGTGTTCAATGATCCTTAATGTGTTGATGACTACCATGATGATGGATCTTCTATGTCAACCTCTTTGATCCCTCTAGCTAGCAAAGTAGTTGGAGGCTATGAGTATTTCAAGATGATAGTAAAAGAGAAGTTGTAAGCTCATCGACATGTGTTAACAAATTGTAGACAAGTTGATCCATTCTTTCAGTGAGTACTATTCGTTGGCAAATTATGTTTAGTTATATGTGTACATATATTTTTAAATTTAAATTGTATTATTCATAAGTGTTACGAAGCGTCAATTGTGAAGTCACAAATCATCTGCAGAAGTGGATAAGAGAGTCCACATAGAGTTTGTGCAGTGGTTTTCCAGGCAAATAGGGAACGATCATATTGTTTCTCACTCAATTGAATTCAAATTGCTTTCTATAGGGCCGATCGATCGTGCTAGGAGGTTCATTGCATATAATGTCAATAGGTTCAAATTCCGCACCGTAGGATATGATAAAGGGTTGCAAACTCAAAATTGTGAGGTATTTGGCACATTTCAGACATGAAGTTATGCAAATAACAGTGATGGTGATATGCAATTTGGAGGAGTGCCATATTACGAGAAGCTTGTGGATATAATTGAACTAGACTACAATGGTTGATTCACAATGGTTTTGATCAAATGAATCTAGGCAAATACAACAATTGCGTGTGGCATTGTTAATGATGACATCGACATCACGTTAGTTAATTCCTCTCAATTGATTCACACTGGTGAACATGAAGATGATGAGCCATATATACTCGCATCTGAGACACAAGAAGTTTACTATGCAAAAGATGAGAAAAATAAGGATTGGAACATGGTTGTACATGTTAAGCTTTGTGACTTGTATGACATGAGGGATGAAACTAACATAACCTATGAGTATGAATCGGTTGAACCAAATAACTTAGACCCAATATTTCCTGAAGTAGATGAAACTTTAATCTTAGCGAAGTTTTATTTCCTTATTTGTGATTTTTTTACATTTTTTCATTATCTTTTCATTATTTGCTTTGAAATTTAATAATATAATTTATTTTGTTACATTTCAGATACCTTGAAGATGAGTTATAGCCAATATCCCCCACAACTACTAACAGCCCCACGACTCCCAGCACCCTGCATCCTCCTAGCAGCCCAGTACTTCCTTCCCAAGCACCTCCCAACAACCTAGCACTTCCTAGCAACCCACCTCTCAAGTGCATGATGATGAGAGACTAATGGATGACATTTTCTTTGATATGCCCCTCCAGGATACAACAGACTTCCTTAATAGGATGTTGCCCATGAGCGAGGCAACATTGATTGTGCTTCAGGAAAGCAGAGAAGGGGTGGAATATTGATATTAAGTGTAAGTTTTGTATTTTATATTTAATTATATTACTTATTATTTTAAATATTTTGAATTCTTTTAAAAATTCTATTTTTCATATACATCTAGCTAGCGCACCAACAGGAGGATGATGGAGCGAGATGTTTGGAACTGTTAGATATGCTAGCTTCCTAAGAGGGGGTGAATTGGGAAGATTAAAATTTTCTGCAAAAATCAAGAGTGTGATGAAGACAAAAGAGATAGTAAAACAGAGTGTAAAGGAATAACAATGTAAAAGTAGTAAAAGAGAAGGGAAGACACAGATATTTATCCTGGTTTGGTCTCTCTAGCTTGACCTACGTCTAGTCCCCAAATAACTACTTAAGATTTTTCACTATCTTGCAAGAATTCAGTGGGCTTCTTGCAATTGCCTCAGTATAACTTGATGCTCTGTTCTTAGAGCTTACAATTTCACTTTTTGCACTCTAACTAAGTGCTTCCCAAATCTCTTGTGATATCTCCTCACAAGAAAATCTTTCTTCCAAATGAAGATAAGATTAATTACAAAGAATGAACTCTCTAATTTAGAGTGTATATAAAAGTTGAAGTGCAGAAGAATGAAGTATGTGAGAGTAAGAGACTTTGACTTGAGAATTTGACAGAGTTGCAGTATATACAATGTAAATTTGTTTCTCACTACTTCAAATGAAGTTTTATTTATAGATTTAGATCTTAACTAAACGTTAGAGACAATATCTATCCGTTAGAGACGTTACCCAACAGTTAGTTTGAAAAACTATCTATTCACCAACTGCACTTAATGCTTCTGACACTCAAAGTTTGAATTTTGGTTAGTCAACAGACGAATTTCATAGATACCGAAAGTTAAAGACTTTAACGTTGAACTTCAAAGTTCGTCTATTATGAAGAAAAGTTCAAATTTTCATCTTTGAAAAATATTTCCATGTTGGAACATATGAATTTTCAAGTTAAAGTTGCTATGATAAATGTGAACAGTTGTCCCATATTACTACAGTGCTTTCGAAGTTCGCATTTTAGTGCCCAAAATTCGTTTGTCATTGGGTAGCTCAATAAAGCATAATAGTTCATCTTTTCGAAATTCGAATTTTCAAGATTCAAAGTTTGTCTGTCAGAGAGAACTCTTATTAGACTTAGTTCGAAGTTTGAATTTATGAATACCAATATTCGTATATCAACAGATTATCATAACAGACTTGCAAGCTTTGTTTCTAAAATTCAAACTTTCAAAATCAAAGTTCATCTGTCAGTGAGCTAATTTTGGACTCTTTTTAAACTTCACTTTTAAATGAGCTTTGACATATCCTCAGATGAATTTTTCATTTTTATGAATTATGTTTTATCAGAAATTCGAATTTTCAAAACTCAAAGTTCGTCTGTCAGAGAAAGCTCTCATTAAACTCATGTCAAAGTTCGAATTTCTGCACTCAAAGTTTGTCTGTCAGAGGAATCTCTTTTCTGACTAACTTATTTTCAATTCAAAATTCAAATTTCAGAAGCCAAAGTTCGAATTTTCAAAGCAATAGATCAGCTTTAACCCTTCAAAATTCGTCTGTTAGTGGGTGTTTTTCAAATATTCCATGAATTATCATAGAATCATATTTCTAAATCATTCTTTTGCAAGCTCAAAGTCTTTTACTCAAATTAAACATAGTAAGAAATCCTATATCTAATCTTATGCTGATTTTACTTGGATTTCTCTATTTGGGATCTTCCATGCACCTTTGATATCTTTTTTCCAAGCTCTAGAAAGTTAGTTTGAAATCATCAAAACACTTGATTCAACAGGAACCTCCCAATGAGCTAGAGAATTGTTGTGGGCTAGAGTGAAAAGACAAACAATATATAGCCAGTCGATGAAGAAGGTGGGCTACTGAATTAGTTTTTGGCCATCTTAGGACAAAATTATGATATATTCCACATATATAATAATGATTGGAAAAATGTGCCTATAAAGCACAAGACGTCTGTGTTTCTTAGACGTTATCTAGGAATTGAAGTTAATTAAAATCTTTTCATTTTTGTTATATTTTTATTTCAACTCAAGTTATTTTAACATTATTAACTTTAATTTTTTTTAATATATAACACAAGTTCAATGTAACTGAGGAACACAAGTCATATTGTTTATAGAAAATGGGCTTGTCCTAGAAGAATATGTGGAACAAGTTGTACCCCAAGGCAAATAGAAGTGGTAACTTGACCGTGGAGGAGGACATTATAGCGAGGCCAGAGAGTGTTAGAAATGCTACTGACTGGGAGAGATTTGTGACTCTGAGAATGAATGAGGCACATTAGGTATGCTTTAAATTTGTTAATGTTTATTTTTATTAATTTTAATAATTATATGTTAACAAATCATATAGCTTGCATTTTTTTTAATTTTTGTTAATAATATGTGTAGGCGGTGATAGCCCAAAATAGAGAGAATAGAGCAAGGTAGACTATTGTCCACACTGCTGGCTTGAAGACCTTTGCACGAACCTGGCATGAAATGGTATAAATTAAAATTTATAAAATTTTATGTTTGTATAGTGAAATTAACTTTTTCTTACATTTATACTTAAAATATCTGTAGGAGGCATAACAACAGGGCTAGGTTCCATTGGGAGATCTCTAGATTCATATGCACACACACAAGGATGACAACACAATTAGTAGGGCCACACACAATATTATTGTGAGCACTTTAATTTATTAAATTTATAATACTTTAATATTCTTGATTTAACAAATCATTTTGATTTGGACATAACAATATTCATGTGCGGATTGTGACGATTATGGAGTCATAGGGATCAGTTTCTGGGGTAGTTGAGGATGGTGTGCAACTCCTACAAGCAACTTTTACCTTAGGAAGGTTCAAGGGTTCGGTTAGAGCGTCACACCAACCCAGATTCTATGTAGCTCCAAGCATATGTGCGGGCAGTCATCGTCTGCCTCACAATCCTCCAGCATTTGCACCGCCTAGCGTGCCATTGTATAATGAGATGTATCGGATGCTTAGCAATGTGCAAAACCAATATCAGGAAATGGAGGCACAGGTGCCTTAGATGGTGTAGCAAGCTACCTTTATTACTGCGTCTCAGGTTGCTGCTATGGCAGTTCAGCAGATAATCGGCCAGCTCTTCTCTAGTGGCTCCCCCCCAACTATTTAGATCCCCCAAATTGTCATACCGTCTTTCCAGCCGATTTCTAGTGGTCACGCACCTAGTCTTTATCTAGCTCATTCTGCACCTCAACCCCAGAAGCATCAAGACCACCAAAACTCTGAGGACCAGGTGCACCCAGATCAGTCTGATCACCAACAGTAGATCTTTTAGATATTTTATTGATATTTGTAGATTGTGGATTTTTATGTACATTTTATTTTATTTAGTTCTTTAAATTTTTTAGTTAATTGATTTTAATTTATAATTTTTTAGACTTATTTTATTTTTTAGTTAATGGATTCTAATTTAGAGTTTTTTATTAAACAAAAAAAATTTATAATTTATCAACACTTAGTCAACTTAAAAAATTTGTTACTGTCAAATAATTGTATTTAAATAATTCAAACTAATAATTAAATTAAAATAATATGAATTTATAAATTCAGATATATTAAGGAATAGTAGCAATTATAGTGGTGGTTAAAGCTTAACCAACATAATAGTTAACATTGGCATCGATTCTTAACCATTGTCAGAACTGCCACAATATTTACATTTCATAGCGATTCATAACCGCTATTAATGTTCAATCCCTATAAATTCTCCTTCCCCTACCATTTCTCTTCTCACGATCTTTTTCTTTCTTCTTTCCTCTTCTCCACTAATGATGCTCTGTTCCTCTTTCTGTTGATAGAACCATACCAGAAAGAAGGATTTGAAAATGAGAAAAGATATCTGAAAAGTATTAAAAGGATGAGGACAAGATCAATTTGAAGAATTCTTCCTAAATTATGTAATGTTGTTATTGTAATTTAATTAATTTATTTTTTGTATTAATTGGTAATTTAATTATGTAGATTATATTAAGTAAAATTGTATTTTTTTAATATTTATCATGAATATTAACTATTTATATTTAATCTTAAATAATTGTAAATTGTATTATTATTTTATCTATAAAATATAAATAAAGTTGACAAATAACTAATTTTGAATAATTTTTTATTATATTAAAACAGACCAAAGATTAGAAGTTAATTTTCATATTTGATATTTTTATTATAACTAAAAAAATTGTTAACTATTTTTTTTCCTGGGACAATTTGGTGGCGGTTAACAACGGCCACCATAACTGTGACAAAATACGGTGCATAAACCCTAAACCAATGTTACCGCAAAAATTTGAATTCCATTTCTAAATTTCAAAGTGGCTTGTTCAACTGCTACAATATATTAATGAACAACTACCAAATATTAATGGCGGTTGTGAACACCCCATTTTGTCCGGGCATGTTTACAAAAGTAGAAAATAAAAAAAATAATAAAAATAATAATAATAATAAATAAAACAAAACAAAACAAAAAAAATGAAAATAAGAAAAAATACATAAAACAATAATGACAAAATAGAATAAATAATAAATAATATTATATAGAAAAAACAGGAAAAACACAAATAATAAGAGAAAAAAAAGGGGGAAAGGAAATAACGAAAAAAAAAAGAAAAAAAAAAGGAGAAATAGGGGAGGAGGTGACTTCAGGCCCAGTGTTCCACGAGCCCAATTAAGGGCTCGTGGATCTGGGCCACCGAGGGCGTAGCCCAAAAAGAAACGAAGGGGGGAGAGCCTCTCGAAAGAAAGACATAGGGAGGGAGCATGGGGCGGTAGCCCTAGCAGAGAGGAAAGACTGAGGGGAAAGAAAAAGAAAGGAGGCCGCAGACTGAAAAGAAAAAGAAAGGAAGCAGAGGGGACGACCGCGAGGAAGGAAAGCTGAAGACGCTGCCTGAGAAGAGCAGAGACACTGAGGAAGGAGCAGAGAAAAGGCACCAGAGAAAACCGAGGGAACCGCGGACAGAGGTTGACCGAGGGAGCCATATGCAGTCTGAGCAGGGAATGGGAAGAGCTGCGGGTGAGCCGAAAAGCAGATCTGAGAGGGACTAAACACGCAAGACCCTGACACGGCCAGAGAAGAGAATGGAGCTGAACACGAAAGGACAGAAACAGAGGGAGACGTGCACGGTTGAAATCACAGAAGGAACACGCATCAAAGGAAAAGCTGCAGGAGGCATGGTCGCGGAAGGAAAAGCTGTAGGAGGGGACCATGCTCGAGAGCTCTATAAAAGAGAAGGAACCGAAGAATTAGGGAGGGGAAGCCTTGGAGATTCCAAGGACTGAAAACCCGAGGAGAAATCTCAGAGCCACGGTGAGATACGAGCAAGAGAGGCGGTGGGCTTGTGATCAAGAGAGGAAGAGAGAGAGCTGCCGGGGTAAAGGCGGACAAAGCCAGAGGACCAAGCTCGAGCAGTTAATCACCGGGTTGTAGAGATCCGGTCTCGATAAAATTCGTTATTTCAATTCTTGGGTTTTTGTTAAATTGAGAATGTACTGCAAATACTGGGTTGTTGAAGGATTTTCGTCCCTTCTCATGCATCCTTAGACAGTTCTTGTATCATCAATTTAGGCCCTGGTTTGGGAAAATTCTTGGGGGATTTTTTATTCTGTTTGCCACGCATGGGACACGGGTCTCTTAGCAGAGATTTAGGATTAGGGAGTAATTCTAGCCTAGATCGTGCCATATATCTTGATGAATTTTTGCTGGGGTTCCATAATCTAGTTACTAAACTTTGGGGAAGCATGGAAGTAAATTGTTCATGCAGCCTTCTGAATGACATATGCTAACCTGGTTATCTTTGAACGCCTTAACTGGGAATGGGGACACTTAATTTTGCTATAGAAAGCCTATGGTTCAAGTGCTGTTCTTCCTCTATTTATTGCCCAGTTGCTCGAGCCTTTAGGCATCATGTCCTATTGGCTCAGGAGCGTGGGGTTTGAATTATTGGGAAATCCAGTGGCTGCTTGTTTCGGGGCTTGCCTGATAGCTGGGTTAATTATGGGAATAAATCGTATGGGTCTAAAGGAGGTAAAGAATTTGGCCACTGGGCCTCGTAGATGTAGGTCTGGTGTCTTATGGGCCCATCAGTGAGATGTTGGTTGGGGTTACTTGATTCTCTTTATAAGGCTGGGCCTAGAAGTGTTGGGGATAATCATTTTTGGTCCATTTTTCCTTTGGGCCTGAAGCGTAGAGGCCCGCTACAAGATGTTCTTTGTTCTTCCCTTCGTGGGCTTGTTTTGTGTTGCTATGAATTCTTTTGCTTGTTTGGGCCTATGAGTTTTTTGGGGCCTATGAGTTTTTTTTTTTTGCTTGTTTGGGCCTATGAGTTTTCTTTTGCTTGTTTGGGCCTGAGTTTCTTTTTTGTCTCTTCATTTTTGTGTGTGTGTGTGTGTGTGTGTGTTTTTTTTGTTTCTTTTTCCACCCATTGATTCGCTTTCTGGTGTTAAAATCATGCAATATACTCAACCGGGCACCAAAGGCTATTATCATTGTTATTTTTATTGAATAAAACGTATGTGGCCAAAAGATGATAATATTTGGAATAATGATATATTCGGAAAAGTATTTAATGACTATGCCATATGAGTTTTCTGAATTAGAATTAACCAAGTTATCACGCGCGACTGCGAGTCCATGTAGATAAAGGTTTAACCTGTTTGTTGAAATAAACAACTTTTGATCTACAAAATCTTCAATGCCTTTTAAAATGAGAAATGAGCCAAATTATCTAAGATTCTCACACCTTTATATTTTGCGATCATTGTATCCCGAAGGTTTTAGAATTTTCGCCGGTATCATGTGAAACGGTAAGTTCATATAGATACTAGTGGGTAAAATACTTATTTTGAAATAAACTATTTTGAGAGCGATGATAAAAATAGTGTAGGGCGTCACAAAATATAAGAGATGAATAAAGCCTTTCCTCTAAACTACTTATTTCAAATGAAGTAGGTATTGATATTACATTTTTGTAAAAATTTTATATATTTCAAAATGTCTCAAACCGAAGATTTAGCTATTTTACAAAAATAGAAATAATTGATTTAACTAACCATACCACGTGAGGTTTTCGGAACCCACGCAGGTATTTGGGTTTACTGAGTTATCACGTGAGATTACGAATTCACGTAGATAAATCAGTTAAATGACTCTTTTAAGAAAATGATTATATTTCAAGAAAAAGAAATAAATAAATTATGATAGCTTAACAAGTTTTTCCAATTTTATCCAAAAATATATAATAAAATTTTCATTCGAAAAAATATATAGTAGTATTTTCTAATTTTTTTGCTTGAATGATATAATAAAACCTTTGTACCGCGAGGTTTAGAACTTCTGCAGGTAATTAAGGAACCAATCTATTGGGTGTGGCTGCGAGCCTGCAATAGATGGATTGATTTTCTTTTAAAAGAAAAATTCTCAAAAATACAAAAATATGTCATTTCAAAAGTCAAAAAAAATTAAATAAAAGCATTTTCCAAAAATCAAAGAAGAACAAAAGGATATTTTTAAAATAAAATAGGATTAAGTAAGTGGAACTAAATTGGTTTTTGCAAATTAAAACACATCAACTCAATCTCAGAAAATTGTTTTGTTTGCAAAAAAAAGTTAAATTATTTTCCATTAACTTTCTCTTGTTACAAAAAATATCAACCAAATGACACACATTTCTAGTACCGAACTACGTGGACTTTGATCCCCATCGCAGGGTACGTAGGCCCCAGGTTCTGATCCTGGGTCAAGTCCGCCTTTGTAAATAAATAAATATTTCCTGATTTATTTGGTATTTTTTCTCTTAATTTAATCAATGTTTTCCCAATTTATTTTCTCAATTCTTTTTCCTTATTTTGCTTAAATATCCTTAATTTTAATTTAACTTATTTTCTTTATTTTGTTTTCCAAACTTTCTTAATTTCTTTGTTCTCTACTCATTTTCTCGCATGTGATTTATAAAAGGAAAATCAAAATATATTTTTAAGCCATATTAATTTACACAATCAATGTAAGGTAACCGTTCCTAAGAACGGGTGTTGTGGGGTGCCTAACATCTTCCCCACACACAATCGACTCCCGAATCCAACTCTGGTTACGCAGACCATCCTTTCCTTTTTAATAGGTTTCCCAAGATTTTCCTCAAAATTTTGGTGGCGACTCCTCACAAGTCAATTTTCACTAGAAAACTATATTTGTTCTCTTTTTTCCTTCCGTCACATTTTTCGGGGTGCGACAGCGGTTACTGTAGTGGCTTCCACGTGGTCAACATAGTCATTAATACAATGGGTGCTTGGCAACAAATAGTTTACCTATGTCTAAAATGAAGGTGGCTTGACTGAATTTATTAGCAGTTTTAATAACTATCACTATATTGCTCATGTTGTCGGTGATGGTAGCAGTTTGTTTAACCGCTTTCCCTATTTTTTGTAGCAGTTAGAACCGTCACTAATGCTGAAATTAACCACTGCAAAGTTTCTATTTTTCTTTGTAGTGTATAAAGCTAATAACAAGAGGAAATGAGCAAATGGTACTGCCACACCAACTTCCATTGGAGCTACAACAGCTTCAAGTTCATTTGATGAGGATGAATTGAGGAGGAAACTAACTCCCCATTTTGTGCTTCTATGTGACATTAAGGAGAATGAAAGGTTGAGAAGGGAGTTGGATAAAACTACTGTCTCTCAAGCTTTTTCAACAGTATAAGAAACAAAAGAAGCAAGGATCAAAAGCAAAAAAGCAACACTGCTACTATTGCTTAGTGATGCGTCTTGAATATATTCTCTGAGAATTTTGTAACTTCTATTCTCATTAAGTGGCTCCATATTATCGATTTTCCATAGGTATAGTTTTTCTTTATAGTCACGGTTCTAAAGTTCCATGTGGACATTTATCAACCGGCGAATGTGATATTAATTAGTTCACATCATTGGCTTAGGGAAATGTACACTTACTTTTGAGGGGATTAGGCAACACTTATGTTCTTTTTAATTTATTATTTTTGGTCATTTTTTTGGCACATGGTCTTTTTTATTTTATTCTGAGACTGCGTTGCTTCAGAAAGTTTCCTTTCATTGAAAACATAGGAGTCCCGTTTTGCTGTGTATGCTTTTGCAAAGAAGCATAGTGCTGTGTCCCGATCCTGTAAACTATGTAAAAAATTTATATACATGTTTATAGAAAGAATCTTAAAAAACACTAAAAAAAACTCCTTAGTTTTATCGCACAATTCAACCTGTATTCTAACTCTAAGCAAGGATTTACTCATAGCAAACCAGGCTATAACATTAAGGAACATTAGCCATCGACAAATAAGTCAAGCTCATGCTCAAAAGTCTTGATTCAGCTGCCTTCATTAAATTTATGTCAAAAAAATCTCAGGTGCCCAGATTTAATTCTTATCTCACTCTTTTTGTGGTGATTGAATTAGAGGATATCGTTCTTAGTTTGAATAATTCTAATTTTAGTTTCTTTTTGGTTTTAATTTTGAAATAAAATATAAAATATATATAGTCCTGATGACTATTAAAAATGTAACTTACTGTAAGAAAATAAAAATCTAGAAAGTCAAGATATTTTTTTTCAGAAAATTAGATATTTAAATTTATATACTTAATGTAATTATATCAAATCAAATCGAAACACAAGAATTTTAAATTTAAAAATAAATTAACATATAAATAACAAAAATTAGTTATAGAATAGTAATAAATGAAAAGATCTACTTATCCTCATTTGATTAGATTAAACTATTTTGAGTTGATAAGGTTTTTTTTTTTGGATAAAGTATATAAAGTTCAATACATTATTCTTTTTCCTTTTTATTCATGTTGATCCATGGCGAAGTTCCTTTTTTGTCTAGTCCAAACTCCCTGCCTGAAGCCACCAAAACAAAAAACTCCCCAAAGTGCAAAAGAAAAATCCATGTTGAGAACTTCAGCTTTACCCATCTCTTAATTTTGGAAAAATTCTAGATAAATACTATAAGATTAAAATATTTTTACAAGGAATCACAATTCATCTAATTCCCTAAAATTATCAAGGCTTGTAATTGAAAGTAAAATTGGATGGTAAAAGACAAAAATTTCCTTTTTGTGTAAGTGACTCATTTGCAAGTGATATAAATTTATTTGTAAGTGATAATAGTATATTTACAAGTGATATATATTCATTTACAAATTATATTATTATCACGTACTAATAAACTTATGTTACTTATAAATAAATGCCTGTTAGTTATAAATAAGTAAAAATCAGTTATAAATGAATGAAAATCAATTACAAATAATGGTAGGAGCATATTTGTCATTTTCATTAAATTTTAATTCCAATTTGGAAGTTTGCTTATTTTAGGGAATTAGGATCTTTTTTAGAAATATCTTTTTTTATAATTATTTAAAAATTTCCTCCTTATTTTCCAGACGTGCCAACAATTTTATGTCAAAATTGTTTGCCTAAGCTCGTTTGAGTTACTGAGGCCCAAAAGATAAATAATCTTGTGTATTTTATTAGGTCGCCAATGCTGAAAATTTCTTGGGGTTTGCCCTAAGCCCAATTCGTCAATGAGCAAGTATCATTCCCCATACCAGTTTTTCCCCCTTCAATACAACGGATAGGAACAAAAAGCCAAAATTTAACCAAAAACTTTTTGCCAAAAACCAATACTTATGCAGTTAATATAAATCTCTTCCAGCTAAATTAGATCTCTTGAATAAGTTATCCTAGATTTCATCCCCTAACAATGTGATAGAGAATTGATGAATTGAAATTTTAAATAAAAATATTTTATTAAATATTTAGATTATTTTTAGATTTAACTTAGATTTATATTTTACCTTTTATTTATTTTCTATTTTATAATTTCTTTTTCTTCAAATTTATATTAAAATTTTCTAGAATGTCATAATCTTTAAAAAATTTTAAATAAATGAGATTCTTGTAATCTCCTAGATTTAGTTATTAGGTTAAATAATTTTCTATTTTATTAGATTTTGTCAATTTTCTAAAATATTTCATTGAGTCATATAAATAGCTATCAATATAATTGGAATTGCAGAGAATATTATATTAAGTGAAATTGAGTTTTTCATATGTATATTTTTTTTCCATTGCTTGAATTCTTTCACTTCGCTTTTTTATCTATCTTCTCATTCTCCTTCCTTATCTTAAACACTTTAATAGTTTCTACATCTTAAAATGATTAATATTCAGTTAGTAGTTGATAAACACCCTTATGACTCATTTGGTTCATTTTCTAGGTATCCATGGAGTGAGAATATGAACTCCCATAGGAATGAAAATGGCCAGAAATCTAGGAGTTAGCTTTTCTACCTTGGATTCTAAACAAAAAAAAGATGTCATCCATTTGTAACTAAAAAAAAGAAAAAAAAAACAAGTTACGTTACAAACATAGCATTGGAACAATTAATGTTGGGCTAAATTTTTATTTAGGTGCAATTATAACTTTTTGCACATTATTTACATCATATTCCATCATTTTTTACGTATAACCAAGCAAATTCAAATTATTATCTACGTTTTTCCATTGTGAACCAACTAAATTTTTGGCTTACAATATTTCATTCCATTCCATTTCCAACTATTCTATTCCAATCCATTTCTAATAATTCTAAGAACCAAACAGGCCCTTAGAATCAAGAAAAGTTTATTACATTATTAAAATTTTATTTTAAAAATTAATATATTTTTCATATTTAATCTTAATAAATATGACAAATTCAAACGATTAACTTTTTATTTTTAATTCAAACAATTCAAAATATATTTGTCCTTATTTGACTAGATGAAAGTGCCTTGAGTATATAAGACTAAATACATAAGTTTTTCCCCCTTTTTTTTCATGTTGATCAATCGTCAAGTTCCTCTTTTGCCTGTTCCAAACTCCCTGCCTGAGGCTTAAAGTATGTTTAGTTTAAAGGAGAGAAAGTGAAGGGAGGGAGGGATTTTAATGAAAGAAAAGAAATGGGAGAAAAAAGAAGGGATTTTAATTTTACCTCATTTAGAGGGAAAATGAGGGATTTTAATGAAGGGTTTTTAATGTTACCTTGTTTAGGTTAGGAGGGGAAGGAAGGGAAAAGAATTATAAATTGACTATTATACCCTTGATTTATTTAATATTTCCTTTCTATATTAAAAAAAATTTAAATATAACAAAAGTTCTTAATCAGAAGGAAAAGCTCTTCTTTTTCTTTTTTTTTTTTTCTCAACCTCAATCATGATTGTATGTGTCTTCTTTTTTTTTTTTTAACTTTAACTATGATTGTATATGTTATTATACAAATGTGTTTGTGTGTTTGTGACTTCATCGATGTATGTCACTAAATTATTTTATATTTTAAGAGTGAGACTGAGAAGAGACGCAACAAGACTGACCAATATATTATGTGGTTAAGTTATAAAAAAGTAAAGGGTATTTTAGTCAGATTGAACACAATACCACATTTTTCCCCTACATTACCCAAATTTGAGGGAAAATATACAAGGGGAGGAGAGGAAAAATTTTCATAACATTTCCCCTCCCCTCTTTTAATTATTTGATTGCCAAACATGGGAAGGGGAGCAAAATCCCTTCCCTTCCTTTCCCTTCCCTCCAACCAAATATAGCCTTAGAAAAACATTCCCTAACCTGTAAGAGAAAAACCCATGTCTATGTTGGGAACTTGAGCTTTCCCCATCCCCTATTTTCTTGACGTGACTACATTTTCGGCCTTAGACATGAGTTATTGTGGCCCAAAAGATAAATGACCTTATGTAAGTTTTTAGGTCGACAAATAAAGTCGTTAAAATGAGCCAAGTCCGATGGGTTAAGTTGAAAAGTCTAAAAAAATAAGCGGTCTCAAATCTCAACTTTGGAAATAAATATATAATCCGAGTTGTTTGAGTCTAACCCGACTTGTGGCGGGCTGGCCCGAAAAGTCCGTTTCTTTTTTCTTCTTATTTTTTTTATTGTTTAAAATATTAAAAAATACATATTATTTTATTAATTAATAATATATAAATTGTAAAATTTAAATATTATGTTAGTTTTTTATGAATTATAATAATAATTAGTTGTATTAATTCAAATAATTATATGAAAAAATTTTATAAAAAATATTAAAAAAAAAAAAGCCCATGGGCTAACCCTTAGACCCGATCCCATAGGCTCGGGTTTGAAAATTTAAGCTCATTTGTCAAATCGGATATTTTGGCTCAGCTTGATTTAGACCTGGCCCGAGGATGATCGGTCCAAATAAGCCAAGTCGGACCGGACCGATTTGATAGTTCTTACAAATGTGAATTTACATGAGCCCAATGCTCAAAATTTCTTGGGGTTTGCCTAAAGCCCAATTTGTCTATGAGCAAGTATGATTCTCTATATCAGTTCTTTGTTTCTTTTTTCTTCAATCCAACGGATAGGAACAAATGGCCAAAATTTAACCAAAAACTGTATTGCCAAAAACAACACTTACGTCGATCTTATAAATCACTTTTGACTATGAAGGAGGTCAGTTGATAGATAACTGTATACAGTGTATAAGTTGTCCGAATTTAATCTCACTCATTTTATATAAAAAATATTTTGTTGAGAAGGATAAAAAAAATAAAATTTATTTTGATGCTATTTATAACTTAAAAAAATTAGTAGTCCGCTATTGATTGAAAAATACACTTTTAACTTTCTTACTAGAATAAAAAAAATTAATTACATCATTAAAATTTTATCTTAAAAATTAATATGCTTTTCATATTTAGTTTTACTAATACAACAAATTCAAACCATTCAAATTCAATTTTATATATAAGGATATATTCTAAAACAAAAAAAGTTATTGCTCAAAATTCTAATGAAAGTGATATATATTTAAAATCATAAAAGAAATTCTAAAATACTACAGGGAGTACACAAAAACAGATAATGCAAACAAAGCATATATTAAAATTTTAGTACCTACTATAAACACAGGATTTATTCAACTCCATATATTAAAATATTTTTCTAAAAGAAACAGAAAAAAAACATTTTTTAAATTTTTTCTTAGAAGATTAATAATTTTTTATTTCGAATGTTTTTTTTTTCTCGTAACTTTTATTTCTGAATTTTCTTCCGTAAAACTGAGTCAGGGCACGCAAAGGCTCTCCCAGTTTTACTATTGTCGTCGCTCGCCGGTTAAGATAATGTTTTCCAATGGCTTCCTTGATTTCTCGTGGGATTAGCTACAAATTGTTGACATGTTCTCCCTCTTTATCTATCTATTCACAATCTCTGCTTTTCGGTACAATTGCAAAACCCTCCTCTCAGAATCTGAAACCCAGAATTCTGGATCCTAGGGTTAGCTACAAATTGTTGACATGTTCTCCCTCTTTATCTATCTATTCACAGTCTCTGCTTTTCGGCACAATTGCAAAACCCTCCTCTCAGAATCTGAAACCCGGAATTCTGGATCCTAGCATCGTAAGACCAAGACCGGCTGCCTTTGCGAAGTCCAGATGGCATAGCAATGACAGATCCTCCTATGTCAATGGGTTTTATACGAAATCTAAAAGCGAAGTTGCCGATCCACTGGAGAAGGAGATGCTGATGGAGAACGTTAACGGTGCCAAAAATGCATTCACCGTTCTCAGCCTCATCCACATGTCTTTAGGAGCTTGGATATTTTATATCCAACCATCTCCCTCAATCTACTCGATATGTGGTATTTTGGGATCTGCATTCCTGGTACGGCCCACCATCAAGATGCACCGCTGGTTGCGGAGAATGCAATCTCCCCCTTCGGATATGAGAATGGAGGAATCTATTGTAGAGGGTTTTTCGGTTGCTCTTTCGGTGCATCGCTGGACTGTGCTGCTTGGTTTTGCTGCTCCTATGATAATGATTTGCTGCGCTCTACAAGCTGATATCTCGTGGGATTGGCTTAAAGTGCAGGAGTTATTAGAAATTCTCCCCGCAGTCGTGTTTATTGGTCGTACACTTTTCTTTGACTTTGACTTAAGGTCGCCCGACCTTATATTAATGCCTCCACGGGATCTAAAGGTGCTGAATCAAATTTTCGATCGATTCATGAAGTCCTCCTCTTTGACGGCTGTTTTGTCATGTGCGGTGATACTCGGGTATGTTTGTGGCATACCCCCATTGGTCGCCCTTGTCCGTGCATTGCCTCATGATAGGTTAGAGTAGTAGCTATTCCCTACATATTAGCTCCTTAGAATTACTTATATGGTATTGACTGGAGCTTTTGCTTTTTTATTGGTACTCATAATAATCATGAGACTGGAACCTTGACTGTCAGTTTTAGCTTGTTATCTATTTGACCATGCAAATGAGTGGGAAAAAAAATTAATTTCAGAGCTTCTGTCATGTATGTAATCATGCATGAAGTTGGAACAGTGGTTTATGACTGAGTTATTTGATTTGGGAATAAAAAATCCGTCGGACTGCTAAATGACTAGATAGTAGTGTATTTCCAGTCTCTTCACTGGATGTCAAACTGAGTGGAATAGAAAGATTTCAAAATCAAAACATAGTGGAATAGAAGATTTCTAACTATATCCATGTAATTTCATTGTATGAAAAGAACTGAATTTTGATTCCTTTTACAAATTTGAACGCTTATTTACTAAAACTCAATATGAATGTGACCCATTCCACAAAAAAATAATATGCTTAATTACTTTTATGGTCCATCCTTTTTCTTGGCTGGTACAGGTTATGTCTCAGAATATGTAGTATGAACATGAATGCTCATTTAGCTGGAGGGTGCATTTTTTTTTCCCGGCTGATATAGGTTATTTATTAGTTTATCTTGTATCTTTGTGCCCAAGTTGTACTCATTATCTCGTTCAAGTAATGCACAAAGCAATGTCGCTTGAAGCAATAGTTGCCTAACTCTGACTGAGGGCCTATACTGGATTATTGACAACGTAGTATTAACTTAAATATGCATGTGTTCATGTTAGTTACAACTCACTCAAACCATCTTCCTCTTGATGCATGTGCTTTTAGAAGGCAAATTAAATGATGATTTACCTATTTTTGCAGCAGCAATTGACGAATGCTGCCTTGCTTTTTTCTCACCCTTGCTCTTTAGAAGTGGTTATTGCCATGAAAAAAAATAGGCTTAGAAAAGAACAATCTATGTGAAGTCTAAAAAGCTCAAATAGGTTTTCATGCAATAGAAAATGTTTTTGCTTCTGACTTAGTTGGGTACTTTAATAACATGACATTGGGAGGGGGGAGAGAGGTAGCTCTTTAGAATAAATTATCCATTGTTCATGTATGGTGTTCACGGGAGCTTTTGGTTTTTCATTGGTACTTCTGATAATAGTTGGACTAAAACCTTACTGTTATTAGTTTTACCAATGTTGTCAAAATTGGATTGGACATTACACTAAATAAAGCGCTAGTTCAAAATTTAATGGTTCAACCGGGATCTAAACGATAATAATTAAAATAATATATTTTAAATAATATATATGAAAAATAAAAGAAACTTAAGTTGCTCACTTTAAGCTTTTCCCAATTTTTTCATAATTGAAGTTTGTAATGTGATAATAAAATGAAATAGAACTACATAAAATAAATTAATTATATTAGTTTAACTAATTTAAATTATTTTAATTTTAATTGATTTGTGTGAAGTGTGTGATAATACTTTATATTTGGAACCAATAAAGTATATTTATATATATTAAACCAAAATAAACAATTTGAATAATGATAATATCAAATATAAATTAAGAAAAAAATTAAAAACATGTTTAATAATAGATATTTTAAAACTTTGGAATGATTTTTATCTAAAATAATAACTACAATTTTCTAATATAAATTATTTTGACTAACTTTCTAATATAAATCTTCTATAATTTTACTTTTTCACGATGAATATAACAAATGTAATTTTAACCTTTGATCACTTTAGTTCTCTTTTTCTAGAGTAACATTGAAAAGCTAAAAGGTTCATTCAAATCATGTCTCTCCTCTTTTTTTAAAGCAACGTAATTTCTTTTCAATCAAAGTGTGTAGGTCATGCTTGGCCACACTCCCAAGCTTTCTCTATTTCGGTACCAACACCCAACGTCTCACTTTTTAATTTTTTTTCAGGTTCTTCATTTGTCTACGATAAGGAAAACTATCAAGTTTCGTCTCATCTAAAGATTCGAATCTTTCATCTTCATTCGTCTTTTTCAGACTCAATAAACAAGAACTCACCCAAAAATGTTAAGTATCTTTACCCTTCTTTCTTCAGTCTTCTTCATTCTTCCAATATTCTTTCATCTTCATTTGTCTTTTGTCTTGTTCCTCTCTCATCTTTAGATTGTTAGATCTTCTTCTTCTTCACCTTTTCCTTTTTCCTTTGTTCTTCCTCTTCTTCTTTGTGACTTGGATGCTTTTGTTTTTTCCGACTAGTTGTAATTTGTTTGCCAATTCTTGTTCTTTAACAATGCGACGTTGAAAACTTGAACCGTTGCTACTTGTGAACTGGCCCCATTTTATCGGTTCTATCCGGTTTAATACCGATTCATCCAGTTTTTCACCACTCCCATGTTTATCCAGACCGGACCCGGTACCAAATCTTGGTTGAACCGGCCGGTCCAGTCATGATAACCAAAATTTACCTTATCATCTATTACTTCCGGTCTTAAAAATTCTTTGGAGTTTGGACTACTAAATGACTAGATAGTAGTCCAAGCTGTAATCCTTAAGTTGAGTGTTTTTCCAGTCTCTTCACTAAATGTCAAAATGTCAAACTTTCAAGTGGATACTCAGTTCTAAATGGCATATTTTTGTCAGGCTAAGCTTGCAACTTATACTTTTTATTTTTGGTATAAAAAATGGGAAGGAAGAAAGGTACTCCCAATTCTTAGTAGGGCTCAAAATTCCAACAACTAGGGGGTTTATTTTTTACTTTCGGCCATCACTAAAGGCTCAGACACCTGGGACCTTTGGATGGGGGGCATTTGCCCAACCATTAGTAGGTACTAGCTAAACAGGGGTCGTGACTCACTTGGAGTGAGCAATCTTCCCATAATTGGATACCACCAAATAGGATTTTAGTGATAAAGAGGGGGTTCGAACCCATAATCCAGAGATTGTATACCCTCTTACCACTTGCATCAACCTACATTGCTTTGATTTGAATTAATTTGCTAGAAAGTTGGACTACCTTTTGGTTACAAAGGCTGTCAATTTCATTGGATGATTAAGGATATTATGATACAGGCATGTGATTAGAAATCTATCACAAATGGTTAAAGAATAATAGTTTAGCTGAAGATTCCAACTTTTGCCTCTCAGAATGGAAAGTGATGTTTGATTTAGTTGGTAAATAATGTAAGCAATGGTTCTTCTTGAAGGGTAAGTTTCGGGGGGTAGCTACAAATAACTGAGAGAACAGAGTTCCAAACTGTTTGAGAGGAACACTTTCCTGACTTTGACTGGGTTGAGCAACGATAAGAATTTTATAATTAACATGCTCAACCGTGGAGACTTAAGGAAAAGAGCCATGTTTGTTTTCTACGTTGAAATAGCTACATAAAGGCCTGTATATTATATCCTCCAAACTGGAACGAGTTATATTGTATTTATAATATTTTTCCCTTTCCATGTTTTTTGGCCATTAATCATCCAATTCCAAACTATGGGAAGGTAATTTTCCCCCCATTCCAACCCCTTCTCTGGAACTTTCAACTGGTGACCAGTGAAAGAGAAAGGTTTTGAGATGAAAATTTTAATTGTCTTCCCAAATGTAAAATTTTGCATGATTGAGTCAGTGGACAGTGTCAATGCTCAATCCCATGTCCATGTATGCCAATTCATTTCTGTTTCGAAGTCCTGTTTAATTTTTTATTGTAGCCTAAATTGATGAAAAATATTTCATATGGGCTATGCTCAATGTTTTCCCCTCTCTGTACTTCCCAGCCAACCCACCCTTTGTTTTCCATTTGAAACCCTATTCCTAATTCATGACAATTGACATATGACTTCCTTTGTAAATGAGATTTTACTTTGACAAATATGAAGATGGGCTACGCTAAGATGGATGACAACTTTTGTGTGGCAATTTACGACTCTTTCCTATTGCTGTGGTTGTCAAATCAACGATTGAAGTACAATAACTTTTTCTGCTTGCTTAACTGGTTAACCCCCTGATCTCTGCAAATATTTTTTTTTGGTCAACCTGATCTCTGCAAATACTTCTCAAAATTTTTCCTCTTTTTGAAGCAACACTCGTCAAGTTGCATGCCTCTCTCTCTCTCTCTTTCTGTGTTTTTTTTTCCCTTTTGGTGATAAGTTGCGTGCCTCTCTAACCCCAAATTATTTGCTTTTTGTTCTAAGTAAATTTTGTGGTTGCCTAACAAGTCAGCATAAATATTCCATTGTTCATGTATGGTGTTGACTGGGGCTTTTGGTTTCCATTGTTACTCTTAATAAATAGCAAACAACATTTTTTCTAACCTTATTTTGTTTTTCAAAGAGTAGCAATTCCTGTTCAGAACCTTCTATTTAATGAATTAGTGTCAATTAAATCAATAGCAGCCTTTGATAACTACCTCTACCATTCATGGTAAAAAAAACAAATGATTTGCCAAATCATTTTCAAAATTACATAGCAAACAAATAGTAGAATTCACATGATAATTAAAATAAAGCAATATCTCGTTTTGATATAATTATTTGATTGGGTCATATTTGGACTTTGTTAGACCTAAATAAAGATAACTTTCATTACGTAATTTTTTAATTCACAAAGATTGAATTTAAGATCTTGCTTTAAGAAGTTTTAAGTCCAAGAAGTTTTGAGTTCACTGTTACTCAATCTAATCATGACTGATTAACTCAATTTATCTTTTGTAAGTAATATTTTCGTAGTAATTAACCACATAATAATTAAATGTTTTTGCACATTATATTTACCACTAATGTGGGAGGCTTGAGCAAACTTGACACCGTGTTTTGCGGCCGCTTTTTTTCTTCTTTTCAGTGCTAAGACAAGAGGGGCACAGGCCACTAAAATTACACACGGTCCAAGGAGGTCTTAAGTCCCATCCAAGTTTTACAGCCACTTATATCCATTAGCTACTGTACATATATCGAAAGGACTTGCTATCCAAATGCCATTTTGGAAGCCTTGTACAAATTTACTTCTTAAGGGTATTAATTTTGTAATTATACAATAATTAGATTTAAGTGTTTCGAATAAAAGGGATAAAAACTGATGGCGATGCATACGGAAAATGGTTGAACAAGACCTAGACAAGAGTGTTTTTTTTTTTTTCCAGTGGAGAAAGACCTAGAGTAGAGTTGATTATGAGAAAGGAAGACTGGCCGAGATTCTGCAAATATACAGGGTTAATTGTAGTAATAAAAAGTCTTCAGAGCATTCCAGAAGCCAAACTTAAGGGAGGTAGTAAATTTATCAGTCCAAAATTTTAATCCCAAAAGCAAGTGATAATTAAATTAAGAATTCAAATTAAAAAGGAAAGAAATAGGAAACAAAATAATGTATGAGTTTTGATTCTATTCTAGAAGCGTCAAGGGATCAGAATTTCACTTTATGAGATAATTAGATTTTATTTCTTAGCTCAGCATAATTATAGTGACCATTGTTCCTAAAGTGTCCTAATTACTTCTCGATCAATTAGTCCTTATTTAATTATGATTCAATTCACTCTCGTGCAACTAAAATTCCAAATTGAACTTTGAAAACTACAACATATATCATCACAAATTCCTAATTCTATCTCTAGATTAGTTATTCATGTTTATCTCTCTATATCTAGGTTTACTCTTCACTTCTCAATCCATCAAGTTTACCCATTAATTAGATTCTATGATGATCAAGCATAAAATCCACATAAATGAACAAAAGAGATAAATATAATAAAAAGATAAATTAAATATAACTTGAAGAACAAATCAACAAAGTTTTAACTAGAGAAATAAATTCAATCCATCCCAGTCAGGCTACATCCATACCTCTAACTGGTAAATTTAGCTACTCATAGAATTGAATTCAAATCAAAACTAAAACTCCAAATCATAGTGAAAATAATAAGAAAACAGAGTTATATTAGAGAAGAATGAATCTATTGCTAATATTCCTCAAATCTCTTTACTCTCTCTCTATAAGATGCTCCTAGTTGCTCCCTGATGCGTTTTGAACAGTATTTTCTGGCTTCTGAGTGCTTTTTTGAATCTCCCTTTTGTGTTTCTACTAGATCTCCTTATATATAAAAAGTATAGAAACCCATAAAAGTCTAAAATATCACCAAAACACTTCAAAAACATGTTTTTATGGACTTTTGTTGCTTGACCTGGTGTCGGGTATCCATAGAATTATCCCATATGGCGCTGGGTGCTTCTAAATCATCAAAAACTCGTTAACTCGACGCCGGGTACTTCTGTGGTACGGACAGTGCTTTGTTTAGTTTTAGAAAGTCACCAGCTCATGTTGACATTTTGAGTTCTATTTTCACCATAACAACGTTGGAATTTGAGAAAACTCAAAACATTAAAATTGTAGATCTATGTCTTAGATTTTTAACGCATCTCAAATTATTTCAATTGAAGTTCACATGTGAGAGTTATGATCAAAATATCAAAAGATGTCAAAACTTTTCAACATGAACAATTTGTAACATTTTTGCTCCGAATGTTTCCAAATGGGCCTATAACGCCATAAAATATTAAAATATGTCACATCATGCTAAAATATATCAATGTAAATATATTTAGATGTAATTTAAAGTTTAAATATGAGTATTTTATATGTATAAAATGAACATATCAATGACAAAATGATCACATAGATACTTCAATACTTCCTTTTTCTTTTGTCCAAAGATACTTCGATACTTTCATCTAACTAGCAGTATGCATATGATTATTTTTCAACTCTACACCCACATATACCAAACAACACTTCAATCTAACACATAGAGAAAGAAATCAATATGAGATTGAGACCTAAAATCCTTTTTACACCAACCCAAGTATTTTTCTCAAGGCCACAATATGATCATAAACCTTCTTCTCATTGGGAACCATTTTGGAAACAGTTTCGCTCCGCAATCACCTCTTGGCCCAAGCAATAAGGTTAGGACAGTATCCCTAAATTTCGAAGTTGCCAAACTGCTCATATGTATAAAACCAACTATTGAAAGGAATCACATAAAGATCAAGAAATTCACAGGTCGTCCCCCACACCACACACCCCCCCCCCTCCCCCCCTCCCAATAAGCCTTGTCTCCTCTAGAATCTTTAAGTTCTCTATGAATTCCTTCTTTGCCACCTCGTGTTTTTCTCCTTTTGCATCCCATATTTTTTTTGCTTTTTCATACACCTACATTATTATTATTATCATTATACCAAAATAATCAAATTTTATAATAACTAGATACACATATATAACCTGGCCATTAGCCATTAAAAAAGAAACGATACACATATATGACAAAAATAGCACTTCAAATTTGCTGCTATCGCTCACTCAGGGGTTTATAAGTCTGGCCCATAGAATCATGATTAAATTCAATATGGGGTATGTGGGTTAATAAATGTAAATCCTTGAATCACAAGAAATTTAATACTCTATAAATAATATTTTAAGTTTTAGCTTTGTAAATAAAAAAAAAATTACCTCAGAATAGTTACCTCATTTGAATTCAATAATGCTTAAATGTGATCCAATGATACATGATACCATATAATCATACAAAAAAAAAAGTGAAAGGTTTAAGTGAATACAATTTTAAAGCAAATCCCCAGTTTTATCTCTTATCAATATTTTTTTATGTCTCAAGTTTTATTCTACAATTCATTTTTTATGGGAGATTAAACAAAACAAAGATGTACGTACTTGAACGAAAATGTCTTCTTGTGATACTAAATGAAATATCAATTGGTTTTATAAAAACGGTCACATTCCGAAAACAAAGTTCTTTTTTTTTTTTTAAATTTAAGCAAGATCATATTAGTTTATATGCAAATAAACAAAAATCAAGCTCATGCTCAAAAGTCTTGATTCAATTACCTTCATTAATTTTATCTCAAAAAAATCTCAAGTGCCTAGATTTAATTCTTATCTCACTCTTTTTGTGGTGATTGAATTAGAGGATATTGTTCTTGATTTGAATAATTCTAATTTTGGTTTCCTTTTAGTTTTAATTTTGAAATAAAATATAAAATATAAATAGTCCTTGTGACTATTAAAAATGTAACTTACCTTAAGAAAATAAAAATTTAAAAGTCAAGACACTTTTTTGGAAAAAGGCTTAGCTATTTAAACTTATATATTTAATGCACTTACATCAAATCAAATTAAAACACATAAATTTTAAATTTAAAAATAAATTATCAATATAAATAATGAAAGTTAGTTATAGAATAAATAACATATGAGAAATTCATTTATCCTGATTTGATTAGATCAAAGTACCTTGAGTATATAAGTAATAATACGAATTACATAAGTTTTTTCCTTTATTTTTTTTCATCCTGATCCATCGTCAAGTTCCTCTTTTGCCTACTTCAAACTCCCTGCCTGAGGCTTAAAAAGACATTTCCCAACCTGCAAAAGGAAAATCCACGTCCATGTTGGGAACTTGAGTTTTACCCATCTCTTATTTTCCTGACGTGACTACATTTTATGTCAAAATTGTTTGCCGAAGTTCGTTTTCGGCCTTAAACGTGAGTTATTGTGGCCCAAAAGACAAATGACATTATGCAATTTTTTAGGTCCAAAAATGTGAACTTACATAAGCCCAATGCTCAAAATTTCTTGGGGTTTGCCCAAAGGCCAATTTGTATATGAGCAAGTGTCATTCTCCATACCAAAAAAACTTAACCAAAAAATGTATTGCCAAAAACAATACTTGCCACGTTCATACTTCGTATAAATCACTTTTGACTATGAAGAAGGTCAGTTGATAGATAACTGTATCTATTGAATACTTGTCCTGAATTTAATCTCTCTGGATGTTTATAAAAAATGTTTTACTGAACAGGGTAAAAGAGGCTAAACTCACTTTGATGGTGTTTATATCTTGAAAAAATTAGCATTCAACTATTAGTTGGGAAATACACTTTTAACTTCATTATTGAAATAAAAAAAAATTATTATATTATTAAAATTTTATCTTAAAAATTAATATGTTTTTCATATTGAGTCTTATTAAATACTAACAAATTTAAACAATTTAAATTTAATTTTATAAATAAGATTATTTTTTAAAATAAAAAAAAGTTAATGCTTAAAATTCTAATGAAAGTGAGATATATTTAAAACTACAAAAAAATTTTCTAAAATACTACAGGGAGTACACACAAACAGATAATGCAAGCAAAGCATATATTAAAATTTTAGTACCTACTATAAAGGCAGGATTTATTCAATTGCATATATTAAAATATTTTTCTAAAAGAAATAATAAAAAACATTTTTTTACATTTTTTTTTAAGATTAGTAATTTTTTATTTCGATTTTTTTTTCGGTAACTTTTATTTCTGAATTTTCTTCCGAAAAACTGAGCCAGGGCAAGCGAGGGGTGTCCCACTTTTACTACTGCCGTCGCTCGCCAGCGAAAAGAATTTTTTCCAATGGCTTCCTTGATTTCTCGCAAGATTAGCTACAAATTGTTGACATGTTCTCCCTCTTTATCTATCTATTCACAATCTCTGCTTTTCGGCACAATTGCAAAACCCTCCTTTCAGAATCTGAAACCCGAAATTCTGGATCCTAGCATCGTAAGACCAAGACCGGCTGCCTTTGCGAAGTCCAGATGGCATAGCAATGACAGATCCTCCTATGCCAATGGGTTTTATACGAAATCTAAAAGCGAAGTTGCCGAGCCACTGGAGAAGGAGATGCTGATGGAGAACGTTAACGGTGCCAAAAATGCATTCACCGTTCTCAGCCTCATCCACATGTCTTTAGGAGCTTGGATATTTTATATCCAAACATCTCCCTCAATCTATTCGACATGTGGTTTTTTGGGATCTGCATTCCTGGTCTGGCCCACCATCAAGATGCACCGCTGGTTGCAGAGAATGCGTTCTCCCCCTTCGGATTTGAGAATGGAGGAATCTATTGTTGAGGGATTTTCGGTTGCTCTCTCGGTGCATCGTTGGACTGTGCTGCTCTTTTTGGTTGCTCCTATAACAACAGAGATGTGCTACGCTCTTCAAGCTGATAACCTGGGTCCTCAAGGGATGCCAAAGGATTGGATTGAAGTAATGAAGTCATTAGAATGTCTCCCCCTATTGGTGTATATTGCTACTCTTATGCTTTGCTTTGACCCAAGGGCCCCCAAATGGGGGCCGGATACAGTGGTGCTGAATCAAATTTTCCATCAATTCAGGAAGTACTCCTCTTCGACTGCTGTTTTGTCCTGTGCGGTGATACTCGGGTATGGTTGTGTGGCATACCCCCAATTGAACTCGTTTCTTCAGTAGCTCTTTAGAATATATTTTTTGCGCTTTGCTATGTTAGAACTAAATATTCCAATGTTTTTGTATTGTATTGACGGGAGCTTTTGGTTTTTCGTTGGTACTCTTAATAATCATTAGACTAAAACTTGACTGTTATTAGTTTTACCTTATTATCTATTCGACTATGCCAATGAGTAAAAGAATCAATTTCAGAGCTTTTGTCATATATGTAATCATGCTGCTATACAAATGAAGTTGGAACAATGGTTTATGAATGAGTTGTTTTGATTTGAGAGTTAAAAATCCTTGGACTGATGAATGGCTAGATAGTTTTGTCCGAATTGTAATCCTTAAGTTGAGTATTTTTCCAATCTCTTCACTATTCATTTGCATATGATTTCTGTTGATTTACATCTGACTCTCATAAATTTATGGCTTGTTTCGTTTTTGGAAACACATTTAAGAGAAGCACTACTTATACTAAAACATGGTTTCCAATGAGAAACCAAACATGCCCTTGTAACTAATTGACTTTCATGGATTTGCGTATGTTATTCGAGCAGCGGCATTTGGGTCATCTCAGCAGAAAAATATATTGTCAATTATATACCATGGTGGGTGTTGAAATTAGATCAAATTTAGGTATCAATTTAGAAATAAGTTCCCACTTGTATTTATTAGGAATTTTCCCTATTTTTTGGTAACAAAAATCAATTGAATATTTACATCATGCTCATGTAGTAAATGATTGAACAAAGCCACATGATGGTCTCACAAGGAAGTTTCGATGTGTGATGCATAATTTTGATCACCAGGTGACAATGGCCAAGTTGAAACTACTATAAATTTCAAAGCGGGACCTACATCCTCAGAGGTATGTCTATGTCATCTAAAGAGTTAGGCTTTACAGCTACAGTCACTTCTGTCACGGCCAACGACTCAGAATTATAACACTCGTTGGATGCTTGGATTCACTAAACTAAACTTCCCTTGTTTGAGTTATACCATGAAGAAAGTAAGAGAGTATTTAAATTCTTAGTAAATTTAAATTAAATGCAATGATGTTAATCAAATATGTGAGAAAATTTTCAACATAAAAAAGGTTTCTTTTTAAATGATTCATAAATTAATTATGACTATTGAAATAATTTATAAAAAATCACAAAGAACTCATGAAATATGAAAAAAAGTAACTTTTGTCTAGATTCATAAATCATTATAATATACATATATTAATCATACAAAAGGAAATGACTTTTGTCTACATTCATGAATCATTACAATGTACATATATTGGTTGATGTATATGTCTTTTTATTGAAAGAGTCATGTTATTCAAGAGATACCTTCTCATTCCCTACAAATAACCCACAATCTTCCATCATTCAATAATTCCAATTTTATTTATCCGCACTTATTTCAATATACACAAACTCACTTGGCTTCATCTCTAGTACACAAAGGATAAAAAACAAATTACCACTATGTAAAAGTCATTGTTGTTAAAACTTGAGTTTTGGAAATACAACACCTATTCAAGGATCTTCATTGTATCCTATTATAAATTTGTCACTAACCCAAATTATACTAAAGATTTGGAAATTGGTGGAGGCCAATTAAACCTAAAGGAAAGTGTTGTCTACGTCTTAAAGATTTAAGTACAACTTTTTCTCCAATTTCCTCTTCTTCTACACTTCAAAGATCAATCCATCCTTCTATCAAAACATACTGAACATGTCTCTCTCCCCATAGGCAACCTCTTCATCCCCTATGAAATCTACCATGTCATCCGCTGCATCATCATCAGATAGGTGCTGTTAACCTTCGACAATATCATAAAAAAAATGATCCTGGAAAACCAACATCTTGTGATTAATCAACAAAGGAATAGCGCCATGAACTCAACTAAAAAGTCAACAGTGAGTGAAGTGCTATCATTGATCATCATAGGACATTTGTTTGTAGAAAAAAAGGGAAAGACAAGTAAATATACTAAAAGCAAATTCCCAAGAGTGTTCCCCTGTCTCATTTTCTATGCCAGCCTCTCTCTTGAAATAGAGGAAAATGAAAAACGCAATGGTATATAACAATTCAGTTTGAAATTGATTACATACAATGACTAAACCTTAGAAAAAAAACAGCAACAAAAAGACGACATAGCGATAGCTTGAAAGCAGAAACTAAAAGGTTGAGAAAGTTGAGGGAGGAAAGAAATAAAACAAACAAGAAGTTTATAGTTGGCCGCAAAACTCAAATATAGAGCTCCCATAAAAGTGAGAATCGTACATAATGTAATCTCGTGATAATATACAATTACGTTAAGATTAACTTTCACGCCAAGCCACGACATCGGGCAATAAGTCAAAATATCCCGCAATTTTGCAGGCTCAGGATATCGCCGACAAATCAGGCCGATGCTAGCGGTGAAAAATAGAAGTCATTATCATGTTCTCAAATTTGGGGCGAAAAAGCTAGAGTTTTTTAATATTAAACTTGACCTTAAAAGGGCATTTTAAAATTGTTAAGGACGATTTTCTTAATCCTGTAAAAAAAGAAATGAGAACTTCCACTGATGTTACATGAAAGGACTTACAGCTTACACAATGAAGAGCCATAAATAAAACCCAAGATGAGAGAGAGGAATGAAGTTCCAAGTTTAGGAAAAGGCTATCCTAAGTTCATTACCATCTTCTGATTCTTCTTCTTCATCACTGCCGTCATCATCTTCCACGGCCATAGCTTGTTCTTTCATTTTCCCTTTTTGGATAACCCTCTCTGTGAAAGGTAAACCCAAATGAGCAATCAAAACAATGAAAATGCCTATCGATTGAAAATACACAAAATAGAGAGGGTTTATTAACATATTGACCTTGTTCTTCATCATAAAGCAATTTTCTTCTCCTTCCCATTACATTACAGTTTCTGCCGCTAGCAAGAGTCTTACATTACTATGAAAAATGCAAAAGCTTGTCATCATTGAATTGAGTTTGTTGATACAAGACCAAGAAAAGAAAAGTGAGGTACAGGTGTAACTAACCATAATCTAGTAACTAAAATGATAAATCATATTTTTATATATTATTATTCTTATTATTTAGTGCTTTTATTAATAATTTTTTACTACTTAAAATTATTTGGACTATGTTTTATTTTATTAGTCAATTTTAGAATAATAAAATTTATTTGATTAATTTTTAGGTTTTATATTTAAAATTTTTGTACAATATTGGCTATTATATTATTTTGTGCAAATTATTTGATTTTAATTGAATATAATTTATGTTTTTTTTTTCAATAAATTGGAATTAATTAGATTTATTTGATTTATTAATTCAATCTTGGGTTTAAATTACTATTTTATATCTTTGCACACTATATTTACTAAATTTTATTTTATTTTATATAAATTATATGGAAATTCTTTTTAGAGGTAAATTAAAATTAGAGCTGGATAATTTTGGATATAAGTGGAGATATCTTTTGAAGTTTATTTATTTTAATTTTAATTTTTATAAATTTATTTTTAGATTTTTATAAATAGTTTTAATCTATAGAATTTAAGGATAGTTTTGTCCTTTGAATAAAAGTAAAAGGAAGGGTTACGTGGTAGGAAAAAAAGAAAGAGAGAGGGAAGAAAGGAGTCGGTGGGAGAGAGGCGAAAAGAAAATATATACACACAGGAGAGACAAGTACGGGACGAAGAAAAAAATAAAAGGTGGCAGCAGAGCAATAAAAACTTCATCTTGTAGCTTTTTCCTATAGTGTTTTTTCCTTATCTTCATGATCCATGATATCTATTTTTTTCGGGTTCATTACTTCTATGGATCACTAAATTCTTATTGTAATCAGTCACAAATTATGAACCTAATACTTTGATTGGAGTTTGAGTTTGATATAATTTTCTAGTTTGGTTTATTTCATCCATGTTTTTTCTCTATTTTCATGCTACTTTATTTGTTACTGATTAAAGTTAATCAAGTTATATGAATTTGGATTCAAGGTTTAACATAAAGAGTTTGATTACTGTAATTAATTGATTAAGTGATAATGAGATGTTCTAACTTTACTTAGATGATTATTTAATTTTTATTTTTAGTATGCTTTACATTGGGGTTATTGTTATGTTATATATTAATTGGGATTTCAGTTAATTATAATATTAGTAATATCTTAATCTTAGATGATCATTTAGAGAAATTTTTATTAAAATATAAAGATGTTAAATTAAACCAGATTAATAAACTAAAAGAGATTGTGAGAATGATTTTGCATCAGATAATTGATTTGTGGCTAGTTACGTTCATTTAGCTTTATATTACTTTAATTACTTCATTAATTAATTTTAGTTTAATTAATTAATTGAGTTTAATTTCTAAAACCCCCAATTTTTAAGTGCTTGTTTTATTTAATTTTATTTTCCTTTATTCTAGATTTAATTAACTAACTTAATTGGTTCTTTAGAACATGACTTAGTTTGTACTATATTGCAAAATGGTTTTAAATTTAATTTTGGCTGATTTGACAGGCATATCAGAAAACTAATTAAGTTAACAACATTCTATTACCCCTACAAGCTAGAGAACGTGTATTAATCATTCCCAACTTAAACCTTAAAGTTTAACATAGGTCTGAACCAAATGGTTTAGTGTACAAATCAATAAGTTGATAAGAACTGCAAAAAGGTAAAAGATGAATAACACCATTCTGCAACTTTTCTCAAACCAAATGACAATCCAACTCAATGTGCTTTGTTAGTTCATAGAATGAGGGATTTCCTTCAATGTGTGTAGAAGATTGGTTGCCACAAAAAAGTAAAGCTGGACTAGGATAAGGAATATGTAAATCATGCAGAAGATACAATAACCTTTGAATTTCACAAGTAGCAGAAGCTAAAGCCCTGTATTCTGTCTCAAAGGATGATGTAGACACAGTCAATTGTTTCTTAGATTTCCAAGAAATTAGAGCCTTGTCTAGAAAAATACAAAAACTTATAACTGATCTTCTGCAATCAATACAATCAGCCCAATTAGAATCACTGAATCCTTTCAACTGAAATCTGAATGAGATGTGAACAAGAAACCCTTTCCTAGTGAGCCTTTGATATATCTCAAGGCCCTATAAGCAACTTGCAAATGAGTACTTTTAGGTTGATCCATAAATTGACTAAGTTGTTGAACAACAAACGAAAGATCAAGCTAGTGGTTGCTAGGTTTCATTGGTCACCCAGGAGGGGGTGAATTGGGTGATGCAAGATTTTCACCCATTTGGAGCACAGTCCAATTTCACCATATGTGCAGCAAAAAATAGATGAACAAAGAGTAAATAAATTGATAAATGAGATGTGTAGATGAAGAGTAAGACACAAAAATTTATACTAGATCAGCTCAAACCACTCAGCCTACATTCAATCCCCAAACCATCACTTAAGATTTTCAATATATCCTATAAGTTTCATCGAGGAACTTGTGAAGCCTTAGTACATTCCACAAGTTTCAGTAGGCATTTGTGAAGCCACTCTCCCTACACCCTTACAATGATGTGTAATTCTTTTAATATTTTCTCACACTAAGATTCTACCTATAAATTTTAGAAAAGAATATTTACAGAATTGAAACTCTCTTTAAGAGTAAATGGTACTTTGAAAACTTACTCTAATGAGGTGGGTTTAACTAAGAATATTGACACAAAAAGATTTTATGAATTGAAGCAGTATTTTAGCACAAACTCTCTTAATTTCGTTACCCATATGTTTAAATGAGATTCTATTTATAGATTTGTGACTTAACTAGACTTTAGACACAAGTTCTAGTTGTTACTCTGTAAAAGGAGCAGTTCACCAACCGCATTAAATGCATCCGTCACTCCAAAATTCAAATTTTAAGGCTCAACAGATGGATTTCACAAAGTCAGTATAGTTATGTGTTTAAAGTTGAATCTTGAAATTCTTTTGCTACAAAGTGACATTCAAATTTCAAATTTATAAAAGATATTCTATGTTAGTTTGTGCAAATTTTTATATTGAAAATGTGTTTGAAGATATTTGAACAGTTATCTCAAATTTTCATATAGCCTTTCGAAATTAGAATTTCATAATTCAAAATTAGAATTTCAGAGACTTGGAATTTCAAAGATTGAAATTTGAATTTCAAAGACCAAAATTCGTCTATCAAATGTCAAAATTCAAATTTTAGAGACTAAAATTCGTTTATTTGAGGCATGTTCAAGTTTTCATAATGCACTTTGAAATTAGAATTTCAGATATCAAAATTCATCTATCAGAGGTTGAAATTCAAATTTCAAAGGTTGAAATTCAAATTTCAAAGACTGAAATTAGTCTATCAGAGGCATGTTCAAATCTTTGCGACTTTTGCATACTTTCACTAACTATACTTACCTCGAAATTCGAATTTCATAACTGAAATTCGTCTATCTGAGATAAAAACTCTGTAACTTCAAATTTCATCAAGTAAAGTTCAAATTTTGCATAAAATAAATACGAATCATAAGCAAAATTTGTCTATTAGCCAATATTTCGCAATTTTAACACATGCTAACATCATATTTACTTAATCTAACTCGTTTAAAACATATGGTAATAAGATTAAGTAAATTTTAAATATTAAACCACATCAAGACTTAAGTGAAAACAAAATATAGTTAATAGCTAGGTCTTCAAAAGTTAAACTCCACTTTCATTTGGTCATTCACATTCTTGGTATGCTCCTTTCTAATCTTCTATTCTTGAAATATCCTTTCTCTTCTTCTTTTTTTTAGTGAGACATGATGTTGATTTTCCTTTCTTCATTCTAATACTCACTCTTCTTATTTGGACAACTCTACACTTAATATATTACACTTATAAACCAAGTAATTAGTCTAATTTATATATCCAACTTGTATTATAAAATATAATAGCATGGTGGATATATTAGTACATAGTATGATATATGCATTATAAACATAATTAAACACATCTTAATGCATATTTTACTTCTTTTATGAACAATGTATATGTTAGACAATTATAATACATTTGTTCCTTATTACTCTACATTTGTCATCATCAAAACTTATATTATATTAAACTTAACAGTGGTGGTTAAAAATAAGAGTTTGCTAACAAATAGCCTATACACAGAGACATCTTTTAACAAAGAACCATCATTCTTGCTTAATTTAGTTGATTGGTCCTTAGGAGTAGAAGTAAGTTTGGCAGGAAGAAGACCACTATCAGATAAAATTTCCAAAGCAAATTTATACTGACAAACTAAAATCCCTTTATTAGACCTTGCTATTTCAAGACCAAGAAAAAATTCTAAAGCACTAAGATCCTTGATTTTAAACAAATCATCAAGATTCCATCTGTTAAATCTCATTTTTGTCATTGCCTACTAAAATTAAATCGTCAACATATACTAACAGAGCAGTAAAAGAGTCACCATTGCTTCGCACAAGTAAAGAATAATTTGACTTTGATTGCATATATCCACAGGAGATTAAAGCATGGGATAGCTTAGCAAACCATTGTCTACTAGCTTGTTTCAAACCATACAAAGATTTTTTAAGTTTACAAAAAAAATTTGGATTAGGGGAAGTAAATCCTTGAGGTAACACCATGCAAACTTCTTCATCTAAGTCACCGTGCAAAAAAGCATTGTTGACATCCAATTGCTCTAAAAATCAATTTTTTCATAGCAGCCAAGGCCAGTAAGAGTATAACCGTAGTCATTTTTGCAATAGGGGAAAATATGTTAAAGTAAGAAACACCCTTTGTTTGAGTATACCCTTTAGCAACCAATCATCCCTTATAACACTCAATAGAACCATCTTCCTTATATTTGATGTGGTATACCCATTCACAACCAATAGGATGTTTGCTAAGTGGAAGCTCAGTGAGAATCTAAGTATTATTCTGTTCTAATGCATTAATCTCATCTACCATGGCTTTCTTCCAAGTTTCATGTTGGATAGCTTGATAACGGGTTTTAGGTTCAAAGTGAGAAAAGATAAAGAGAACAAAATTTTTACAAGACGAAGACAACTGATCATAAGAAATAACAGATGATAAAGGATTGAAAGCACCTGATGTAACGGAAGAAGATGGTGCTGAAGAGGTAAGGAAATAATAATAGTCATGTGAGTAAGAGGGAGGCTTATGGATTCTAGTTGACTTTCTTGGAGAAAATGAATAATGTGAAGAATCAAATGAAATAAAGGATGAATAAAAAGAAACAAAATTTTGAAAAATTGCAAAATTAGATGGAATAGTAGAAGAAGATTCAAATGAAGGAGTGACAGTAAAAGAAGAAATAGAATCTATACTAGTAGCAGAAGAAACAGGATTGGGAAAAAATATAATCAAGGTTATGAGAAGATTGAGGCAATGGAATGTCCTCTTATTGAATATCATTGTTGCATGTGGTGGAAAAAAGGAAGATATCATAAAGTATAACATGCCTAAATGTAAAGATTTCCTTATTGTTAATGTCAAGTAGAATATATCCTTTAGTTCCATGTTTGTAGCCAAGAAAAATACATTTGTGTGCTCGATGATAAAATTTATCATGATGAGATGACAAAGTAGACACAAAACATAAGGAGTCAAATACTCTTAAAGCAATATAATCTGGAGGTTTCTTATAAAGTAGTTCAAATGGAGTTTTCTATTGTAAAGCTAGTGAGGGCAATCTATTGATTAAGTGAATAGCATGAGCAACTGCATAAGACTAATATATCTTTGGCAAATGACTTTGAAATAACAAAGCTCATGCTACATTAAGAATATGCTAGTGTTTGTGTTTCACAATACTATTTTGTTCAGGAATTTCAACACAAGAAGTCTAGTGAATAATGCCTTTTGAAGAAAAATAAGAGGGCATACTAAATTCTACTCCATTGTCAATTCGTATAGCTTTAACAATATTAGAAAACTGATTTTCAAGTAACATAATAAGATCTTGAAGATTAATTCATGCTTCAAATTTAGATTTCATAAGGAGCAAGCAAGTATGTCGTGTAAAGTCATCAACAACAAGAAATATTTGTGGCCATATATAGAAGCAATTGCAAATGGTCCCTAAATATCAACATGCAACAAGTCAAGAAACTTAGAAGACTTAGTATAACTGAGTTGAAAAGGAAGTGTTCTTTGCTTAGCATAATGACAAACATCATAGCATTTATTAATAGGTTTGCAAGCTAATAATGGAAATTATTGATAAAGTGTTTGTAGAACAGAACTAGACAAATGGCCTAATCTATAAAGCCATAAATCAAAATTTTCAATGGGTTGTAACAATCTGCTATTAGCAAAAGCCAAACAATCTGATTTAGGTAGAGGGGTAGTATGATCTTATAAAAGATATAATCCTTGTGATACCTCAATTGCACCAATCTGCTTCTATGTGGTTAGGTCCTAAATAAGACATCAAGTGGAATAGAGCAAAATACAACAATCAAGAGACAAGGTCAGTTCTGAAATAGAAATAAGATCGTAACTGAAATCAAGCACATAAAGAACATCAACAAGATAAAGGGAAGAAGAAAAATGGACTTGCCTAAATAAGTGGCATACACAAATGAATCATTTGGAAGTTGAATCTAGATAGGAGTAATTTGCTTATATGAAGAAAAATAGAAAAGGTCAAAGCAAACATGATTAGTTGCACCACAATCTAAGATCTAGATGGATTGTTTATAGAGAGGCTAAGACATGTTTAGCTGATATTGAAGGAGAAATCATAGCAACAATATGTTTACCTAAAATTGAAGGATTAGATGTAGCAACATGATTCACTTGATGATTAATAATGGGTTGAACAAAGGCAATAAGTTTCTGATATTGATCTTGAGTAAACATTAGAGCAAGAATACTCTGCGCCTGAGCTTGCACCATAGAAATATCTATCTTGGCTACAATATCTAAAGCTTGGAAGTGATTCATAGATGAAGTTGAGTATATATACTTGAAAACAAGAAGGATATCCATGCTTTTTGTAACAAGTGTCAATAGTGTGACTAGATCTTCAACAACGAGTGCAAAGTTTATTCGATCTTCTACTTTGTTGATTAAATCTTGAGAATGATTTGCAATATATTGAGGCCTTATATTTGCTTTGTTAAAGCAAACATGTGGCTCTATCATGTCATTCATCTCTCTTTCCTGTTGAACCACTAGATTGAAAGCACAATTGATGTTGTAACATAATCTAAGCCCTCACAGCTAAAAATCAATCATTAAGTCCTTTTAGAAAATGTGTTACATAATCTTGCGATTGATATTCTTCAGCCAACATCACAGCACCACAAGAATAAGGTAGATTACACACACACAGAGGTAGAGGTCAAAAGTTCGTCATCTCATCCCAAATGATCTTAAGCTTGGTGTTGTACTCTGTAACAGGAATTTCATGCTGTCTAAGGCTATATAATTCCTCTTGAAGGTCACAAACATGAAAAACATTACTTTGGCTAAAGAGATCATGAAGATCCAATCAAGTTTCATATGCTTTGTCAATCCACAAAATACTTCTAGCTATAGTTTGAGAAAGAGATTGAGAAAGATCACTCTGTCTAAGGCTATATAATTTGTCTTGAAGGTCACAAACACATAAAATATCACTTTATGGCTAAAACGATCATGAGATCCATCCAAGCTTGATATGCTTTGTCAATCCTCAAATGCTTCTAGCTATAGTTTGAGAAAGAGATCAAGAAATCCAAGAGAGTACCAAAGTGTTGCATCTTTGCCATGCAGAGTACATAGGATCCCTTACTGATGGTGCTGTTATGGAGCCATCAACAAACTGAAACTTATTAAGGCCATTTTCATGGATCTTAACCAAGGATGGTAATTAGGTCCAGTAAGCACTGGTAAAACAAGGATCAATCTTGGATTCTCGTTCGAATGCAAAGTATTAAAAATCAGACTGATTATTGAACCGGTTGAGACACCGATTAAGATTTAATGGTCGAACCGGTGTCAAATCAATTATGAATAAATTGATATATTTTAAATCATGTAAATGAAAAATATAAAAAATATTTATCCATGATCATAAAATTAACATTATTTGTTAATTTTATATATTATATAGAAAATAAAAAATAATATTAATAAGTTTCACAACATAATATTAAAATCCAAACAAGTTAATATTAATTTATAATTATATTTTAAATTCAAAATGGTCAATTAATATTCTATTTTCATATTATTTGTTAAGTAAATTTATCATTATTAATAATTATATATTATAATAATACTTATACAATATTATAATATAAAAAGAAAAAAATTTATACAAAAATATTGTCACTTTGTACTAAAAATAATGTTATTTTATCTTAAAAAACTAAAAAAAATTCAAAAAAAGATTAACAAAATTAAAAAAGAAAAGAAAAAGAAAAAGACTGGTTCAACCAATTTTGTACCGGTTTTGAGACTGACTAATTTTTAACCATAATTGGACCGGACTTGTAACTGGTTCTCAGTCGAATTGGCAGGTTTGATCCGATTTTTTTCATATTATTCAGATGAATATACCAGTAGATTGAAGAATCATGAAGCATATCTCATGATTAAGAAGCATCGGACATTTGCCTTTCAGATGATGCTATTAAAAAAAGAAAGTCAAATGTGAAAGGAAAATATCAGAAAAGGAGGTACGAAAGTGAGAGAAAAATGTAAAGGAATGAATCAATGAGAGAAAGTGATGGAAATTTCAAGAAGATACGAAAGGCAGAGAGAATAAAGAGAAAGTGAGAAAAATGCTCTGATACCATCTTAATTATAATAAACAATACAAAAGCTTATCATTATTGAATTGAGTCTGTACATATATAGTTGATACAAGACCAAGAAAAGTGAAATGCAGCTGGAATCTAGTAAATAAAACTAATTAAGTTAACAACTTTCTAACTATTTTAGAACATATAAAATATTCTAACTAAATTATTCGTTATCCTGTAATAATTCTATTAAACACTAGCCCAAAATGCGTGAGTGAAAAGTGGCTAGGGAAAAATATGGAAGAGAGGAAAGGAAAAAACACGCAATTACAGAATAAAAAAAGTGCAGGTTACAATGATAGAGTAATCTAATTGATCATTTGGTATTCAAAAAATTTACAAGAATGCCACCAAGTTATTATTTTATCAATTCTACCATTCGATTGCGCCACATTATATCCAAGGGATTCTTTGTGTTACGTGACGAGATCTGATGGGTTTGGATTGAAAACATAAGTGACGGAAGGAGAAGTCATTTGGTGAGAAAGTTAGGGGTGAAAAGGTCATTTGACTAGGGTAGTGCAAGGTATGAAAGAAGTCATAAGCTTACTATTTTCAGCATGCAAATAGAAGAAATCAATAATTGGTGGGAAAATTTGTTATTCTTCTTGTTCCTGTTGCTCAGTTTATTTTTCTTAGTATTCTCACTGTCTTTGCTTTATTCATATCTCTCACTATAGATCTTGGACTATTTTTTTCAAGATGAATTTCTGCAGGAATTTATAAATGCCTTTATCTTTTAATTGATTATTGAGTTTCAAAGATCTGTAGTTCTTTCCCAGTTGTATAATAACTATTCTTTTCTTCCTGTCAGGTCATTTTTCATCTAATATTATGTTTTCATCGGACTAATTTTCTACCCTTCAAGATTTAAGAAGGTCTATCACTTGAGCTAAAGTTTCAAGATATATATAATTTCTTTTTTCTTTCTGAATGTATTCTTTAATGTTCTTTATTCGCATAATCGTAATGTTTGATATCAAATCCAAGCCACAAATATTTTTTCATTCATAGCATGAATATGGGTCTCATATTCCCTATGTTTGCTGTAATATATAGTTATTTGTGAATAGTGATTTAGGTGAAATAAAGAAAAAATATATAAAGTAATATATTTTTTTTTGTTCCAAGAGATTCATTATGGTGGTTATATTTCCTATAGTTCTTGCAACGTATATATATCTAGAAAATTTAACTATCATTTCTTTTATCCTCTTCACTCATGGCTAATTTTATTGTCTGACAAAGTAAGTCTTTTCTAAGAATTTCATATGTTAAATGATATGGAGGCTCTGATACCATGTTTAGAAGAAAGTAAGAAAAGAATTTTCTGTTATGTGTATATTATATATTGCATATATATATATATATAGAAAACACAATAAATATAAATAGTAGAATAGTCCTGTATAAAAGCCTAATTCAAGATAGAAGTACAATAAACCTAAAAAAGCTTCTACACATATATAAGTTTCTTTCCTTTTTTCAAATGTATTCTCTATGTTTCATTATTTGTATAGTGTTGATGTTTGATTTTCTATCCTTCAAGGTTTAAGAAGTTCTATATCTTGAGCTTGAGCTTCAAGGTATATATAATTGCTTTCTTTTTTTCTAAATGTATCCTTTAATGTTCTTTATTCGCATAATTTTAATGTCTGATATCATATTCATGCCACAAATACTTTTTGATTCATCACATAAATATGTGTCTCATATTCCCTATGTTTACTGCAATATATAGTTATTGTGAATAGTAATTAAGGTAAAGCAAAGAATAAATATGTAAAGTAATACTTTTTTTTGTTCCAAGAGTTTCATTATGGTGGTTATATTTCATATAGTTCTTGCAACGTATATAGATCTTGTAAATTTAACTATTCATTTCTTTTATCTTCTTCATTTATGGTTAATTTTATTGTCTGACAAAGTAAGACTTTTCTAAGAATTTTATATGTTAAATGATAAGAAGGCTCTGATACCATGTTTAGAAGAAAGTGAGAAAAGAACTTTCTATTATGTGTATATTATATATTGTGCATCATTATACATAGAGAAGACGATAAATATAAATAGTATAAGAATCCAATATAAAAGCTCAATTCAAGAGAAAAGTACAATAAACCTAAAAGAGCTTCTACATATATATATATATATGTAAGTTTCCTTTCTTTTTCCAAATATATTATCTACTTTTCTTTATTTGTATAGTATTGATGTTTGATTTTCTATCCTTCAAGGTTTAAGAAGGTCTACAGCTTGAGCTTCAAGGTATATATAATTTTTTTCTTTTTTTTCTGAATGTATTCTTTAGTGTTCTTTATGCGCATAGTCTTAATGTCTGATATCATATTCATTACACAAATATTTTCTAATTCATGGCATGAATATGGGTCTCATATTCCCTATGTTTGCTGCAATGTATATTTATGGTGAATAGTGATTTAGGTAAAACAAATAATGAATATCTAAAGTAATATATTTTCTTTTTGTTCCAAGAGCTTCATTATGGTGGTTATATTTCCTATAGTTCTTGCAACGTATATAGATCTAGCAAATTTAACTATCCATTTCTTTTATCCTCTTCACTCACAGCTAATTTTATTGTATGACAGAGGAAGCATTTTCTAAGAATTTCCTAAGTTAAATGATAGGGAGGCTCTGATACCATGTTTAGAAGAAAGTAAGAAAAGAATTTTCTGTTATGTGTATATTATATATTGTATATCTATATATATAGAGAAGACGATAAATATAAATAGTACAAGAATCCAATATAAAAGCTCAATCCAAGAGAAAAGTACAGTAAACCTAAAAGAGCTTCTACATATATATATATATGTAAGTTTCTTTTCTTTTTCCAAATATATTATCTACTTTTCTTTATTTGTATAGTATTGATGTTTGATTTTCTATCCTTCAAGGTTTAAGAAGGTCTATAGCTTAAGCTTCAAGGTATATATAATTTTTTCTTTTTTTTCTGAGTGTATTCTTTAATGTTCTTGATTCGCATAGTTTTAATGTGTTGTATCATATTCATGTCTCAAATATTTTTTGATTCATGGCATGAATATGGGTCTCATATTCCCTATGTTTGCTGCAATATTTAATTATGATGAATAGTGATTTAGGTAAAGTAAAGAAGAAATATGTAAAGTAATACATTTTCTTTTGTTCCAAGAGATTCATTATAGTGGTAATATTTCCTATAGTTCTTGCAATGTATATAGATCTAGCGAATTTAACTATTCATTTCTTTTATCCTCTTCACTCATGGCTAATTTTATTGTATGATAAAGTAAGCCTTTTCTAAGAATTTCATATGTTAAATGATAGGAAGGCTCTGATACCATGTTTAGAAGAAAGTGAGAAAAGAATTTTCTATTATGTGTATATTATATATTGTAAATCTATATATATAGAGAAGACAATAAATATAAATAGTATAAGAGTACAATAAAAAAGCTCAATTCAAAAGAGAAGTACAATGAACCTAAAATAACTTCTACACATATATAAGTTTCTTTCTTTTTTTCAAGTGTATTCTCTACGTTTCTTTATTTGTATAATGTTGATATTTGATTTTCTATCCTTCAAGGTTTAAGAAGGTCTACAGCTTGAGCTTCAAGGTATATATAATTTTTTTTTTTCTGAATGTATTCTTTAATGTTCTTGATTCGCATAGTCTTAATGTGTTGTATCATATTCATGTCTCAAATATTTTTTGATTCATGGCATGAATATGGGTCTCATATTCCCTATGTTTACTGCAATGTATAGTTATTGTGAATAGTAATTAAGGTAAAGCAAAGAATAAATATGTAAAGTAATACATTTTTTTTTGTTCCAAGAGTCTCATTATGGTGGTTATATTTCATATAGTTCTTGCAACGTATATAGATCTTGTAAATTTAACTATTCATTTCTTTTATCTTCTTCACTTATGGCGAATTTTATTGTATGACAAAGTAAGCCTTTTCTAAGAATTTTATATGTTAAATGATAGGAAGGCTCTGATACCATGTTTAGAAGAAAGTGAGAAAAGAACTTTCTATTATGTGTATATTGTATATTGTGCATCATTATATATAGAGAAGACAATAAATATAAATAGTACAAGAGTCCAGTATAAAAGTCCAATTCAAGAGAGAAGTACAATTAACCTATAAGAGCTTCTACACATATATAAGTTTCTTTTCTTTTTTCCAATGTTTTCTCTGCGTTTCTTTATTTGTATAGGGTTGATGTTTGATTTTCTATCCTTTAAGGTTTAAGAAAGTCTACAGCTTGAGCTTCAAGGTATATATAATTTTTTTCTTTTTTTCTGAATGTATTCTTTAATCTTCTTTATTCGCATAGTCTTAATGTCTGATATCATATTCATTACATAAATATTTTCTGATTCATGGCATGGATATGGGTCTCATATTCCCTATGTTTGCTGCAATGTATAGTTATGGTGAATAGTGATTTAGGTAAAACAAATAATGAATATCTAAAGTAATATATTTTTTTTTGTTCCAAGAGCTTTATTATGGTGGTTATATTTCCTATAGTTCTTGCAACGTATATAGATCTAGCAAATTTAACTATCCATTTCTTTTATCCTTTTCACTCACAGCTAATTTTATTGTATGACAGAGGAAGCACTTTCTAAGAATTTCCTAAGTTAAATGATAGGGAGGCTCTGATACCATGTTTAGAAGAAAGTAAGAAAAGAATTTTCTGTTATGTGTATATTATATATTGCATATCTATATATATATAGAAAAGACAATAAATATAAATAGTAGAATAGTCCTGTATAAAAGCCTAATTCAAGAGAGAAGTACAATAAACCTAAAAAAGCTTCTACACATATATAAGTTTCTTTTCTTTTTTCAAATGTATTCTTCATGTTTCATTATTTGTATAGTGTTGATGTTTGATTTTCTATCCTTCAAGGTTTAAGAAGGTCTATAGCTTAAGCTTGAGTTTCAAGGTATATATAATTTCTTTCTTTTCTCCTGAATGTATTCTTTAATGTTCTTTATTCGCATAGTCTTAATGTCTTGTATCATATTTATGCCACAAATATTTTTTTATTCATGGCATGAATATGTGTCTCATATTCCCTATGTTTGTTGTAATGTATAGTTATGGTGAATAGTGATTTAGGTAAAGTAAAGAATGAATATGTAAAGTAATACATGTTTTTTTTGTTCCAAGAGATTCATTATGGTGGTTATATTTCCTATAGTTGTTGCAACATATGTAGAGCTAGCAAATTTAACTATTCATTTCCAAAGTTCGTCTGTCAGTAGCTGGTTCAATGAGGCACAATAGTTTATTAATTCAAAATTCGAACTTTCAGAGGGCAAAATTCGTCTGTCAGAGAGACCTCTTTTCAGACTTACTTTAAAGTTTGAATTTCTGAATATTGTCATTCATATGTCAACATATCAACACAACAGACTCACAAGGCTTTGTTTCTGAAATTCAAATTTTCAAGTTCAAAGTTTGTATATTAGTGAGCAATTTTGAAGCCCTATCTAAACTTGGTTTCATATGAACTTTGACATATTCTTAGACGAATTTTTCAATTTTCATAAATTGTATTTTATCTGAAATTCAAATTTTCAAAAGCTAAAGATATGAGAACAAATGGAATAACATTCCTCAACCCAAAGCCATTGCTGATAAGTAAATTGGGAATAAACTGGATTAAATAACCCTATTAATTTTTTTTAATTCATGGCATGCTTGAATATGGCTTTAAAGACCTACTCCTGTTATATATTCTAATAAAGGACAGTTCACTGATACCATCGTGAAAGCAGCAAACTTGGTTCTCACTGCAACTGGACAATTTATGGAATTGCATATATTAAAATATTTTTTATATTTTTCTTAAAAGATTAATAATTTTTATTTGAAATTTTCTGAATAGCTTTAATGATACCTTTTGTATATAACACTAAATTGAATATATATTAGTAATAATCATAAATTTGTTGGATCAAAACCAAACGAAAAGAGGTAAGAACAAATGAAATAACCTTCCTAAACCCAAAGCCATTGTAGATAAGTAAATTTGGATCAAACCAGATTAAATATCCTTATTAAATATTTTAAAATTTATGACATGCATGAATATGGTCTTATATTTCCTATGTTTGTTGCAACGAATAATTATGATGAACAGTGATTTAGGTGAAATAAGGAAAGAATTTGATAAGTAATATTTTCCTTTATTCCAAGAGATTCATTATAGTAGTAATATTTTCTATGTTTGTTGCAAGATATGGAGATCTAGCAAATTTGACTATTCATTATTTTTATCCTCCTCACCCATGACTAATTTCATTGTGTGACAAAGTATGTTTTTTCTAAGAATTTCATATGTTAATACCCCTGAATGAATCAAGTCATAAGATGGCCTTAAAGACCTATTCCTGTTACCAACAACAGTTCATTGACACTCATGAAAGCAACAAACTTGATTCTCATTGCAACTAGACAATTTATGGAATTGCATATATTAAAATATTTTTCCAAAAGAACAAATATTTTTATATTTTTCTTAAAAGATTAATAAGTTTATTTCAAATTTTCTAAATAGCTTTGATAATACCTTCTGAATATAACACTAAATTGAATATAAATTAGTAATTATCATAAATTTGTTGGGTCAAAACCAAAAGTAAAAAGATGAGAACAAATGGATAACCTTCCTCAACCCAAAGCCATTGCTTATTAGTAAATTTAGATTAAACCAGATTAAATAACCATATTAAATATTTTTTAATTCATGACATGCATGAATATGGTCTTATATTTCCTATGTTTATTGCAACGAATAATTATGGTGAACAGTGATTTATGTTAAATAAGGAAAGAATCTGATAAGTAATATTTTCTTTTGTTTCAAGAGATCTGTTGTGATAGTTATATTTTCTATGTTTGTTGCGAGATCTAGCAAATTTGACTATTCAATATTTTTATCCTTCTTATCCATGGCTAATTTTGTTGTGTGACATAGTATGTCTTTTCTAAGAACTTCATATGTTAATACCCCTGAATAAATTATGTCTTAAGATGGTCTTAAAGACCTATTCCTATTACATATTCTGATCGAGAACAGTTCACTGATACCATCATGAAAGTGACAAACGTGGTTCTCACAACAACTGGACAATTTATGGAATTGCGTATATTAAAATATTTTTCTAAAAGAAAAAAAAAATTAGATTTTTCTTAAATAATTAATAATTTTTATTTCAAATTCTTTTGTTATGTAACTTTTTCATTTTTTTTCTACCCGAAAACTTAGTCGTGGCAAGCCAAGGGTCCCAATTTTACTTTTGATATCGCTCACCAGCAAAGATAATTTTTTCCAATAGCTTCCTTGATTTCTTTTAGAATTCAACACTGTATACAGCCTATACATTTGAAAGACAGCCTACATATTCTTCACTCCTATATATTTAGTATTAAACACATTTGAAAGAGATGAAAATAAATTTAATTAAGAAAAAAATTAGTAAATATCAAGTATCAATACAAAAAGTCTCTTGCAAGGAACATGTAAGTAGATGAGTCTTCATATGGTGAGTTATATCCATGCAAACAATCAAATATATCTCTAAACAAATTAAAGTTGGCTAATCTAGATCACAAATAAACTGCTTCTGGGTATGTTGTAACATTCATGCATACTATTCATACCCCTTACCATTACACCACACAAATTAGCTTAATTAGTCAGCAAATATTAAATATGCAGCTAACAAACACAACAACTCTGCAATGTATTAAATATACAAATAATGATCAGCTTATATATATCTCAAATAATAAGCCAACGATTCCTGTCAATAAGCAAGTAGTTTCTGTAATTTCCAATTTTCCTTTTGTTTTCCTTACCTTCTCATAAACTAATAAATCCATTTACCCGAATAAAGTGAAGCCTATATTGTAGCTTACTAGTTAGTTCTCTCTCTGTTTCACTTTGATTGTCTGAGCCTAAGACAGGTGGTTACTAACTGAAATAACTAGAAGCAACTTGAAGAATCATCACGTTTTCTGAAATTGTTGGACTCTTCTAACTGACACCTTTTGATCATCACCTCTTGGCCATATATAATTTCTTCACTTTCTGCACAATAATACCACCACCTTGATATATATATATATATATATATAAAAGCTTTATTAATTCACCAGACAAAGAAGAGTCTTTATAGCCAACTGTGATAGAAACCACATTTTATGATGATAACGATATTTAATGAGTTTTAAATGGGGGTTTCCTTTTAGTTAAGGGCCATGATTAGTTTGCCATCTCTTTCTCTCTCTTATCATTTTGTTAACCCCTCAGATTTAAAAAATACAAAGGGATCTAAGTTCATGATTGAGAGCTTCTCTCAGGGTGCGTATAGACAATGGGAGGTCGATCCATGTGACTGTTTGGGAGAGATGAGGACACTTAAAACATTAAACAAATGTAGAAAGGTCAAGTGTAATATATATATATATATATATTATGGTTCTGTTTAGAATCATAAACTAACAACAATGATAATTAGAAGTTTAGGGGAGTGAGTAGAGCTAAATACAATGTATCAATCCTAAAGCTACAGGAAGGCCTGGGAGGATGTCTGTCTTGGGTTGTACTCCTTGACTATATGCAACTAACCGAAAACTTTATGAATAATTTACAAATTAATTTTGTTACTTTTTTGACTTTTTTATGTGTTTTTTAATTTATTTTAACACAAAAAATTACTCCACATGAAGGAATCTCATATTTGAAATTATATTCAAGATATAATATATAATATGAAGTTCTGAATCAATCAGAACAGTAGATTGTTGTTTGTTTTTTCAGTTTTAATTTCTTTTGATGAATGTATTTTGATTATTAACTATATTGAATATGAAACACGTGTTAAATTTTAAAATATTACCGAGTTTTAGGTAAGATCGACTAAATTATCTTTCCAATTGCTTTAAAGATGTATTTTTCATATTTATCTAATACATTTAAATTTTAATGGTTGAAATGCTCGTAATATATATATATACTCCCTCCGATTCTATATATAGAATTTTTTTTCTGATCCTAAATATAAGACTATTTATAATATACGAAGTAATATTTATTATACATTTCCAAAAAATGCCCTTATTTAATTTATTGAAAGAGAAAGAGAAAGAGATTAAATAAGAGTAATTTTGGAAAAATATTGGGATTTTCGAAAAAATTAAAGTAGTTAATTAATTTTAATTCCAATTCTTAATCTGCATGATTCAGTTAAAATGATCTTATATTAAGGAACAGAAGGAGTATATTAAAAAAATAACCCAAGACAAATAGACTAACTCTCGGGACAATTATCCGCCACATGTCTAACTACCATAGATACTACAGGACATTGATAAATTACCAATTTATCTAATCCATGTGAATAATTTGGCAAGTTGCATATCCTAATTTATTCAAACTCTTACTCCTCATATATCACTACAAAAAAAGAGGTATTTAGAGATGGCCAAAATCTGTCACTAAATAACTCAAAATCCGTATATAATCTATTAGAGACGAATTTAGAGATAACATTTAAGTCGTCTCTAAAAGTGGCGTCGCTAAATAATTAGAGAGGGATTAACTCATCCGTCTCTAAATAAAACAAATTCATCTCTAATCTCAGTCAAAATTTGTTACCAAAATTATTAAAAATAATCAAATAAAATAATAAAAATAGAATATAATCATTAGCCACTTCACCCCCTAACCCAAAGCTCATGCCACATCACTGGTATGTCATTTGTAGTGCCATATCATATTAATAGCTTCAAATGTGTCTCACCCAGGTTCGAAGTCATGACCTCTTACTTCCAATACCTTTGTGGTCATCATGTTGCCAGTTGAACTGAAATGTTTCTGTACTCTCTATATGTAATATTAAATATATATTATTTATCTATACACTAATATATAAACATATATATTTATAAGTCAATATATTATTAAAAAATACACATATGTTTTATATTCAATTATTAATATCATAAAATATTTTATTTATATATATATTTATATTTATATGAATATTTATATTATTTTGTTTAGATCTTAAATAATTTTCCTATAAATATATTTGTTTTTCTTTGGAAAGAAAAAATTATTTTTTTAGCCGACTTTTAAATTTAATTTTTATTTGTAAATAAAAATAATTATATATATTATGTTTATGATCCATATGTTTTAATATTTTATTATGTTATTTTTTGCATAGTCATATCATATAATATATATATATATATATCATATTTTATATTATTTAATAAATTATATTATATATATGCTTAATATATATTAGAGGTGGGAGGAAACCAGATATGATCGAATTTTATATCAGTCCATGATCTAACCCAAAGTCTTGGTTAAGTATTATATATATCCATTTTAAATTTAGAAAGAAACATATCTTTTTATTATTTACACCATAAATTTAATTATGGATTCCTAATGGAAAATGATTGAAATTTTATTTGATTTTGATTTGATTTATTTTTTAGTATCATTATTACTTTTAACTTTAATTTTAAAATGTAGATGTAAATTCTCAAAAGAAGGTTGATTTAAAAAGAATTAATGATTAATAAGTTTATAATAAATTTATTGTTGTCACAATTTTTTGAAATTATTATCATGAAATAGAATTAAAAATTAACTTATTAATTCAAAGTAAAATAAATTAATAAAATTAAGATAATCTATTTAGATATTTTAAACCGAATGATATTATTAAAGATAAACTTTTTTTTGAAATCAATTCTACCAACATATCCAATATAAAAAATTTATCAACATATGTATTACTAATTAAATAGGATTAATAAGTTTATAATAAATTTATTGTTGTCACAATTTTTTGAAATTATTATCATGAAATAGAATTAAAAATTAACGTATTAATTCAAAGTAAAATAAATTAATAAAATTAAGATAATCAACTTTGATATTTTAAACAGAATAATATTATTAAAGATAAACTTTTTTTTTGAAATCAATTCTACAAACATATCCAATATAAAAAATTTACCAACATATAGATTACTAATTAAATAAAAAATATTGTTTAATATTAATTGATTCTAGATATTTGTTAATTACTAGGACAATTAAATGTCATCTATGATTAAATTACTTACGTTCTCTTTTAGTCTAAAATTTCTTAAAACTTCAACGTTTCCTTTAATTTCATTTTACTATTTCTAATCTTAAAGTTCTATATATATCTCATCTCTCCTTCATTTCTTATTTTTCATTCTCATCCTATATTCTCAATTTCTCGATCTTCTTCCATCAGCTACCAAGCATGCTCCTAAAAAAATAAAAGAAACATTAGGTTTTAGGATTCTGGTGGTTTAGTTTATAGTCGCTTTTTGAAATGTCTTTTAATATAATTAGAAATACAATTCACTTAACTTAAATTAGTTAACTCATGAGTTTGGTCCATTTAATATACTATAATATTTAAAAAATACCCAAAATTTGAAAATATCTCTCAAAATTTAAATTAACATATTACAATATTAAAAAATAATATTATATAAAATTGAAGTAATTTTTAAAAAAATCCGTATCTAAATCCGTCTCTAAATGTGAATTAGAGACTAATTTAGAGACAGACAAGGCACCCGTTGCTGCGTTCATTACAAATGCGTCTCTAAGTTCATCTCTAAATAGATATTAGAGACGAATTTAGGGCAAGACATTTATTGTTGCATTAACAAAAAATACGTATCTAAATCCATTTAAAAAAAAAATTAGAGATAGGTTTAGTGACAAATTTTTATCCATCACAATAAATTAAAAACATCCGTCACAAAATTCATCTCTAAATGTTAAAGAATTTTCAAGAAATAATAGAATATTTTTAGAGACGGATATAAAGACGGACTTTTTTATTTTAGCGATGAAAAATTAGTTGTTACTAAGTCTGTCTCTATCATATTATTAGATACGGATTTAGAGACGGATTTTATTAGAAACGATATATACCCGTCTCAAACTCCGTCTCTAACACTTTTCCATTATTTTTAATATGAAAGAAGGTTATTTTGCTAAAAAAATTCGTTATCCGTCTCTATTTTTGTCTCTAATAATGACAGATTTTAATCCGTCTCTAAAATTCGTAACTAAATGAGCATTTTTTTGTAGTGTATTAAGAAAAAAAAATCACAGTGGAAATCAATATATATCTTCCTATGATTTGGTGACATCCCTTTTATGTGAAAGTTGATGTGGATCCATGTAATTAATGCACAAAATTTAAAAAATAATTAGTCATATTATTCTTTAACTTATAAATAGTGCAATCTGCAATAAATTTATATTATATGTTGATATTGATATGTTGATTTCCAGTAGCAATCATGCATTGAAATTGAGACTTTTGAACTCTATATACCCACACTCTATATAATGTGTGTGTGTGTATATATGTATGTATGTATGTATGTATATGTAGGGAAGAGAAAATCTGGATTAGTTTGCAATTTTGAATCAGTGACATTGCAATGTTGGTGTTTACGGATATTCAAATCTGGAGATGGACCACTCGATTTCATAGAGAGATAGCTACGTCAAAAGACATGAGCTTTTATACAAGTGTGTGTGTGTTTTCATGTGAGTATATGGGACACCTATTGTGCCATGTCTTGAATGAATTAATTGCATTCACTGGGGAAGAGTCAGCTAGCTATAGGTGAAGTCACGATCCAGGCCTAACACGATGGTGCGTGGCACGTGCTTGTGTTGTAATTAGCTGACTTAATCAGTATAATTATGTATTCTGAAATTTTAGATAAACATGTGCTTTGTCTAACGACGTATCTGTGTATATTAGAGATGTTTATTATTTCCTTCATTTCATAATATAATATAAAAAATAAATAACTATATTACCAGAACAAAAAAAAAGTCACATATTATAAATGTCATAAAAAAAAAATTTTTCTACAAATGTCTTCTATTAATTCTTGTCATAAATCAAAATTGTAAATAAATCTTCCTCTCATTACTTAACTCTCATCATAAAAGTAATTCTACTTTAATTATAAGTAAAATTAAAAAAATATATTAATTAATCAAACAAAACTCACTTATCTCTTATATTTATATTTTAGAACAAAGAAAATTGGAAAACGTCTCCTGAGGGAGTATTATATTAATCATTCATATGCCTCTTTTAATTTTAGAAAAAGGGGCTGGTCACTCCAGAGAATATTCTGGAAGCAAAACAAAGAAATGAAAAAATAGTTTGGACACCATCTGTATATGAGTGAAGCCTCTACTAGCGTTACTAAACATCACCTAAAGATCACACTGAAAAGCAAGACTCTGATTACCCAAACAATTTGCATAAATATACTTGTGAGCTTTAAAAAAAACTAGAGTCAGATATTATTTGTTGTAAGCTAACCTCCAAAAAATTTGCCAAATATTTAGGATCTAATAGTTGTGATATTTTTGCTTTCGAAGTTTTACCCTTTAGGATAATAATTCGATAACCATTTGCATATTAATTTAGTGATTATATTACATATATATTGTGACCAATACATGTATGTATTTATATAGATATGTATGTAAGTTGGTCAGCTGTAACGTAAACTTGTAATATCTGCTATTTTATATAATATATATATATATATATTTCACTAGAAACTTTGAAAATCGATTTATAGTGGTTAGTGTCGATACTTATATTTGTGATACAAATAAGCAACCTACCTAGATTTCAAAACGCCGAGGAAGGAATCGTCATAAATAAATATCATTATAAAAAAAAATTGTTCTTGTGACGGTCCTATGGCATCGCGGTTGTACAACAATATGTAAATAGTGAAAGTAATTTTTATAGTAAGGCCATATGATCATGTGGAGCAGAGCAGAGCAGACCAGAGCAGTAATTGGAATTATATATAGCCTATAATATTATTTATATTTAAGATTATTTTACAGAATACTACACTCCAATAATTAGTGATGTATTTAATGCCATGTTTCCTTAAGTTAACGAGATGCTAAATCCAAAGTTATTTTTAATTACAGGATCAGAGAATACTATGATTGTTTATATTTATTTATGCTTACTGCTCACAAAGGAGGGGTTGTGAGCTCACGTGCACCTCATGTGATGTGATGGACCTGAGCCTTGCAACATGGTTTACTCAAAACAACTGCGCTTTCGGTTAGCTCATGACACACCATAGTGATAAGAACCGAGTCTTCAACTTCGAGAAGTATAGGACTGAGCGAAGCTTATTCCCTCAATCATATATTTATTTATGACAATTTCTATTACTCATTCTTCTTCTATCGACTGTCGTTATTATCTATCTCCAGTATATTTTATGGGTAAGAAAAGATTTGGATTATGAATATTACTCCCCCGTGTTGGTAGGTTTTTTTAAAAAATTTTCACAATATTTATTATTTTATAATTTAAAAAAATATTAATTACTTATTTTATTATTTTACTCTTCATTTAAATTAAATTTATTTTAGTAAAATACTATTAAATTTTATAATGTTCTAAATTATTTAATATAAAAAATATTAAAACGTTAGTTTTTTTTTAACCGAGTAATTGATAACAAGGATCTTCTATTCGTAGAGAAAAAAAAATCTTCGACAATGAAAAGAAATAATGAAGAGCGAGATAGAAATACAGGAGTAAAAATTATATTAAGGGGTCCAACTAAAGAGGATTATATTAAGAGGTAGGTTTGATGTCTAAAATGGATTCATATATATATACATATATATATATATAACGGATTTATTTCCTAAATTTACTCATGTCATTCGGGATATTTACTCGCGACTAAAATCTAGTTGATTACTTGATCCAATAATTAAAAGAGAAATTTGATCCAATAACTCTGTCGTTAGAATAAGAGAACAAATTAAATTTCGAACGGAAAAGCCGAAAAGGACAACACAATTTTCATTTCCAAACATCCAAACCAGTAAAATCTAATACTAGTATTGTATAGTTGAGGAAAAAGTTAAAAGAAAAAGAAAAAAAAAGAAAAAATAATTTAGAGTGAGCGCCAATGTAGGGCCAATGTTGAGCACGTGGTAGACAGCATCCGCTAAGCCCATTCTGCTCTCACGTGGGGCCCAGCCTTTTTTGTGCGCTTAACCGCTTAACTATTGGCCCATCACATGGGGCCTTCCCCCCTTCCCATCCTTCCCTTTCCCATTTATTTCTCACCTTACCCCCTCCTTCATTAACAATATTTAAATTTTAGTTTTAATGCCCTTGAATTTCATACTTGACATTACAATATTCATTTTATTTCCTTCTCATTTCTCATGCATCTCATCTCACTTTTTTCTAATTATGATTCAGATTCAACCCAAGGCTAAAATTAAGGTCACATAATAATCAATAACAAAGATTTTTTTTTGGCCTTATACACTAATGAATTATATGTATTTTTATTAATTTTTATATGACACAACTTAACTATAGTTTACTGGCTGAGTGATTATCTATCAAAACATTTCACTAGTAAATAATATCGAATGGTTTATTACATGTTTATTAAAATATAAAATGAAAAAACTATGTTTAACTTTATCAGATTCAACAAAAAAAAAACTAGTTTTGCCCATATATATCATTATAATCCGATGAGCGATGCTGGAAAGGAATTGTCCAAAGTTTCAATTGTTGATTTCATTGATGACAGGATCATGTGGAGTGCTATATGCAGATCGCTCGAGCATTGATTATTTGCATTATAATAAATTTAATCATGAGATTATTGCAAGAATATTATCGAAATACTAATATTTAATTTTTGGTCAACAAAATATTAAATATTATTATAAATTGTAAATATGTATAAGAAGGTTTATTTTTTGTTCAAAAACAATCATAACAATTAATGTAAGTCTTTTGAAATGATAGAATCAAATTAAATTTCAGGTTATTTTTTTTCCATAAGTCGTTGAGGCCCAACTTTGAGTATTGCAACGGGTGGATTCAAATTAATCTCATATTTATTGAATATATGTTTTACTCGCTACTCCCTCTCTTCCTAATTATAAATCACTTTTAAATAATTTATACATATCAAGACAAATGGTTAAAAGTAATTAAAATTCTTGAACTTTTTGAATTTTATTATAATTTTTCAATATTATCCTCATCATTATAACTCATTTTATTTATATATATTTCTTAATCTCTCTCCATCATATATGGGGCAAACATGAAAAATATCATTCAATACTCAAAATGTGACTTATATTTTGTATATATAAATTATTCTAGAAAACGTCATATAATAAGTAATAAATGGAGTATATATATACTTATTATCATTGAAAGAAAAGTAATTGAAACGTAATCACACTTCACAAATAATAATATGAGCTAAAATGTGCACTAATCTATATATCACCTCACCTATTTCGAAGGTGCTTCTTCGATCCCCATTAACTTAACTCTAGTGTGTGCAGAAAAAATTGGTTTTAGTTTGTTTTGAAAAACGCGAAGTTTCTCAACGAAGTTCTAAATTTAAGGAACGAACACGAGTTTTCTCAACCAAGTTTCTCAATTGCAACATTCTCTTAACTTTATACAAAATCAATCCCTTGACAAAGACTTTCGAGTTTCACAAAAGAATAATGTGTTATAAACTTAAAATCATATAAGAAAACTTAAGCGAGTTCTTTTGTCGGTGAAAAAAACAATTGGCTCAAACAAATATTTTGAAGATATATAAATTAATACCCTCAAAATTAAGCAGTAGGAGAGAGATAGAGAAATTTGTTTAGGGGCAAGACTTATTTCTCTCTCTCCTCTATTTCACCTTCGCTCTCAACTTAAAAGCATTCAAACGTACTCTTTGAAAATTTGTCAAGGACTTGCCGCCCAGTGCCGATCAGTCATTCGTACCTTCAATTATTTCAATTCACGGATACTGACTTGAACCTTTGAGTGGGTGTACTCCCATCAAAAAGATAAATGAAATGAACTAGACAAAAAGAAAAAAAAAATTGGACAAAAAGAAATAAAGTAACCTATATATGAAGATATAAAGTGAGTGAAACTATTATCTGAGAAATAAATTCTGCTAACCAAAAGTGAAATCCACCTCCGTCAACATGATACCCACTTAGCTTTGCTCTATGCTTATATATATATATATATCGCCGTTACATTAGGAACGAAACACCCTCCATGTTTTCTGCTCTCATTATGGTGTGCGAAGTGGACTGCACCTAGCAGCTAAATGAGCAACAAAGTCATCAAAACCATGCAAAAATTAATATATTGGCACTTGTTTATTTTAAGAAATAAATAAGTAATTAGAGTGAGGCACCCGGTAGAGACCTTGCTCAGCAGCTAGAAAAGTACACAACTAGATAGGGCTAGGTGGATCCCTCTGTCATTTCAGAACAAACATCGTAGAAACAAAGCCATACCTATTAAATACTAATACACCCAACTTACCCTCTTCTAGTCTTATCCTTTTACTACAATACACACCATTCTCTAATGCACCCATACTCATGGATTCCTCTTCTCTCTCTCTCTCTCTCGCTATTTATTTTAACATGCAAAACCTCAGTTTGGTCAACCTAACACCTTCATCTGTCGCTGTCCTTGTATTTGGGTCAACCCATTATAATTCAGTTTTTTTTTTCTTTTTATTTTATTTCATTTTTTTTAATAACTTTTATATATTCTGCTTTCTTCTTTATATACGATCCAAACCCGCTCCATTAGCTTTCACCATCACATGAGTGTTAAGCATGGAAGAAGATACCTTTTTCCCTCCCGATACAGATCTCGACCTCAGCTTCACCAGTTCCACCTCCGCCGCCACTGACCGCACCTTCGCTTCCTCCAGCGCTCGCACCAGCTTAGCTCGCAGCAGCTTGACTCTCAGTTTCAACGATCATCTCTCCACTGCCTCTGCCACCGCCTGTACTTCCTCTTCCACACTTTTCCTCCGACCACATCGGGCCTCCGATCCTCATTGGTCTGCCATCAAAGCTGCCACCACTCTCTCCTCCGACGGCGCCCTCCACCTTCACCACCTCAAGCTTATCCGACACCTCGGCACCGGAAATCTCGGACGAGTATTCCTTTGTCATCTCCGCGACTACGATCACGCAAATTTCGCTCTCAAGGTTGTCGATAAGGACTTGCTAAGCAGCAAGAAGCTCTCCCACGTACAAATGGAGGGGGAGATCCTGTCCATGCTGGATCATCCTTTTCTTCCAACGCTCTACGCCCGATTGGAAGTCTCGCATTACACGTGTCTCTTGATCGATTACTGTCCCGGCGGCGACCTCCACTCTCTCCTCCGCAAACAGCCCGGAAACCGGCTACCGGTTCAGGCGGTTCGGTTCTTCGCGGCGGAGGTGCTGGTAGCGTTGGAATATTTGCATGCGCTTGGCATCGTGTATAGGGATCTGAAACCAGAGAACGTTCTGCTACGCGAAGACGGCCACGTCATGCTGTCGGACTTCGATTTGTGCTTCAAGGCCGACGTGGTCCCTACATTCGAGTGTCGTGTAGGGCCCACCAAGAAGAAGAAGCGCGTGTGTAGCTGTTTCGGTGGCGTTAGACCGAGATCGCCGGAGCAAGTGGTGGAAGCGGAGTTCGTGGCGGAGCCGAAGGCAGCTTTCTCGAGGACCTGCGTTGGGACGCACGAGTACTTGGCGCCGGAGTTGGTCTCCGGCAACGGCCATGGTAACGGCGTGGACTGGTGGGCGTTTGGGGTGTTCGTTTACGAGTTGTTGTACGGGACGACGCCGTTTAAAGGGTGGAGCAAAGAGAGCACCCTGCGCAATATTGCATCGAGTAGAGCCGTGAGTTTCCACGTGGCGGAAGGAGAGGAAGAGGGAATGGCGGAAGCGAGGGATTTGATTGAGAAACTGTTGGTGAAGGACCCAAGGAGGAGGCTAGGATGTGCCAGAGGTGCGACGGATATTAAACGACACGCGTTTTTTGGTGGGATCAAGTGGCCGTTGATTCGATCCTACAGGTCACCGGAGGTTCGGGGGCTTATGAGCAAGAAGGGGAGGTCGCACGTGAGCAGTCACGTGGCCCATGGGAAAAGACGACGGTGGTGGAAGGGACTTGATTATGTCCTTAAGAGAAGTAACAAGGGATATAAATATAACTTAATTTCCAACCATAGTAATGGTAATTACCATCGTTACGTTAATAGTAATAAGGTTAGGAAATGTGCTTGAAATACATTTCCAGATTTTAGTTTTTTCCTTTTTTCCATATTTCTGGGTTGAAAGAAATATAATAGGTATATATTGAGTGATCACCTTGACCCAAATGGACAGTTGTATATGAAATATGAATCAAATTGATACACTTTTATGCATAGATTTAAAGTTGTTAAACTCGCAAGTTTATATAAACTCATAAAAAAACTCAGATAAATTCATAAAGAAGATATGAATTTGTAAAGTCACGAAAACAAATAGAGAAGCAATTGCAGAAAACAGCGGCATTCTTGGATTTAAGACTCAACCAAAAGAGAAGTGACTTCTGGAAAACTAATATAACCATTCTCAAACTCGCAAACTGGTCGATTTTACGATTTTACCATGAGATTATGATTTTTGGTGAGTTTAAATTATATAGACTCCCGTTTTTATTCACGAGTTAAATAAAAAAAATGTTTTACACAGCAGATTCATATGTTTTGGCTCAAATTTTTCGTTTGTTTATTTTTTCTTAATGGATCTATTGAAATTGAGTATTATTTATGCATATCTCATTCATTATATTTGCAATTTTACGTCTCAATTGTGCACGGACATCACTGCGTGTCGTGTATTTTTTATTCATTAACCTTGAATTAAATATGTTTAACAAATTTCTAGTATAGTTAATATTTGAAATCTTATAGTTCCAGTTAAGAGTGGATTGTGTTATATATTTCATTAGATATACAAAGAGATATGACTCGATGCTAAAAAGAAACAAAATTCAGGAGAAGACATTAATTACTTTTAGTTATTGTCAAATCTTGAAGTTTGATACAACAAAAATGCTTTTAAATTCGTTTCGTATTGGCTGGCCAAAAAAAAAATCGTTTCGTATAGATAGTGTGTATAAAAATTGTGAATTCAATTAGTTTAAAAAAACCAAGCTTACTGTTAATTATCCCGCCCCGGGGGAAGCTTCTTGTTGGGGGAAAATATTAATTGTTTATTGAATAAGAGACATACATCTCTGCAAAAAAAACAAAAAAACAGAATTAAAAAAAAAAGGATAAGGGGGATATCTTGTTATTAACGATATCTCATGATGAGATATAATATGTAAGATAGATTTAATAAAAATAAAAATATGCATTTTGAAAATAATACTTTTTTTTTAATTAGTTGCATTTATGGTATGGTCATCTACATTAAATATTAGCAATTTGAAAATTTGCTTGATTTGTTTGATTTGCAACTTGCCAATTTGCTCACATGGCATCATTTGTTAACCTTTTTATTCATGCATCCATATGTTGTGTATACAAGTCTACATCTTATAATTATACCTTTTTTTTTCTAATTTTCTTCAAATATACCGTTTGCATTCATTTTGTCAATATAAAGAATTCAGACTATAACAATTAATAAACGGAAATGATAAACTCATTTGGCAGAAGAATAAAAAAGAATGTAATTAATTAATGATTCCTCGTCTACCTCTTCTGTAAATAATAATAATAATAATAAGCCCTTCATTCTTTTACCTTATGCGCTATTTTCTTCGTCAATATTATCACTTTACACCTTCATTATTTGCCTCTCTCGTCTACCCTGAAAACTAAGAATGAAAATATATACATAATATTACATGTTTATAATCACATGTGCAAAAGTAATGACTCTAAAAAAATTTGCTTATAATGAGACAATGAAAACTGCGTCAATTTGTGTTGATTTATTTCCCTCATTACAAAGCAGTATCTGTATTCTTATTGTATATTATTCCCTTGGGTTCCTAAAATTGGCGAAATGTTTTTGATCTTATACATCATCAATTAACCGCAAAAAGTAATTCAGTTAATTTTTTTATCATTATTTTTGGGCCAACTCATTCAGTTACTTATTAATTTCTATTTTTACTTGCTATTTTCTTCTTTTTTTTTTTGTTGTACACTTGCTATTTTCTATATTATCACATTCCCTGCTTCTGTTTCTTGTTAATGCATAGGCCCAAACTTGCTGCCATACCCAAAGAAAAATGGCTTTAAAGGGTATATGGGCTGAAAGTAAAGCCCAATAACTGCCTGTCCCAATAAAAGGCCCATAACTGAATTTTAAAACACCGCTTTTCTTGGGCCGGGAAGACAGCTTTTTCCAAACCACTCAAAAAACAAAGCTAATTTGTGAATAAAGTTTTGTAATACTTGGTAAATAGCAGAATTCATTAAGATGCTATCATGGGTTCAATTTTTAACTGTGTATATAAAAAGTATTTTATTTATTAAAATAGACAAATTGGGAGATACCATTGTTGCTAAAAAAAAAATTTGTGTGCATGTGCACTGATGGCTTTAATTTTATGTACAATAGGGGGCTTGAGGTGAGTCTTTAGTCATTACAATTTATGGACAACGTGACTTCTTGTAATTTTTATATTTATATTGGTTGATTTGTAAATAAACTTGTTCTTGAATTCGTTAGTCTCTAATATATGTAACCATAATGATTAATTAGTTAATAATAAAAAAGTATGCCATTAAGGACAATCAACTATTACACAGATGCGTTGTAGGTTGAGACCATTTTCATAATTTTAATTAGAAACCAAGTTTCAGACAATAATTACGTATTTACTATTCATTTTGTTTTAAAATGAACATGACACATAAAAAAAATATTTTTGGACATAACTTTTTTATTTTAAGTGATTGTGTATAATTTCAACTAAATTTAAGATATATCATACATGTATAAAAAAAGCTCTAATTTTGGCAAAAAAAAAGCTCTAATTATTATTGAACTAATATAATTATTATATGCTAAAAAAGGAGAATATTATACTCTCTTCAGTCTTTTTCATTAGTTATATTCTAGAAGCTTTTAGTAGTCTCAAATATAAGTTACTTTTCATGAGTTTTTGAAATATTAATACTTTATTTCTAAAATATTCTTATTTAATTATAAAAAAATATAGATTATTTAAATTTATAGTATTTATTAAGAGTAAAGATATGAACTATATCATTTTTAAGGAACTTTTAATAATATTATTATAGTGAAATAGTTGAAGGTGACTTAAATTAAGAAATGATGAGATAACAGTTCAATAGCAAATAGAGTCAAGCTAAATTTATAAAAATTAAAAAAGGATTCATGGCGGATCTTGATGACACTAACCTATAACCTAGAAGGGGAAGGGTCAAAAAGGGCACCACAAAGGGTAACTAGGCTTAAATAATATTTAAAAAATATATAAGTGAGAAAATGGATGAGTCTATATGGGCTTTACAGTGCAATAATAAATAGAAGAAGGAGTCAATTTTGAGATGACAGAAGCAAAGGAACTTTATATGAAAAACAATGCAAAACATCCAATGGGGAATTGGAATTTATAGTGTTAGGCACAGAGTGGACGACATCTATTTTTGGTACAAATGAGAATGACATCCTCACTATGCTACCATCAACCCCACAAGTTTTGAGATATAAAATTATCAACCTTTCACCATTTTTTTTAAAGTTTTATTTTGTTTATTAGAATCAGGAGATTGAACTAATGGCAAACTTTGTTGGTCAAAAAAAAGAGAAAACTAAAGGTAAACTTTCAATCAGGAGATTGAACTAGTGGCAAACATTGTTACATTTTAAAAATATTTTTTGTCTTCTCCAGTCAATGTTTCATTTATTTTTTTCCCCAAAGACCAAGCTTCGAAAATGTGACAAGAAATGAAAATTGCATTCCGGAGAAACTGTGAGTTTAGAAGTCAATCAATTGTTAAAAAATACATTTAATATTTGAAGATTCTTAAATTTACATTAAAGTGTTTAAACAAAGTATCATGAAATGAAGTTTAAAAATATTATTATAAATAATAAAAATAATTTAAAATTAAAATTCTATTGAAAGTCATAAATTTTTAAAAAAATTATAATAAGTCATTTATATTTAATAAATAATTATTATTCTTTAGAAACAGTTATAATTTTTAAAATATTTTTTATATAACTTTTATAAATTTAAGTAATATATTATATAAAAATATAATAAGCATTATTATTTTGATATTTATTGAAATATTTATTCATCTATTTTTTTAAACTTTAATATATCAACCAAATCTGAAATATGTGAATATTATATATTTACTTTTTAGAATCCCTGGAATCGTTGAAGTTGGGTAAAAAAAATAAAAAAGGCGTTAACGTTTTTTTTCCCCCTTACATACATAATTGTGGAATTTTTCTCAACAATGAGTGCTTTATTGTTGTTGCTTTTCTATCATCACACTGTTCATCGCATCATCCTTTGCTCAGTGCGTAGTGGATTAAAAATTCAAAGCTCACCAGCCTGTAAATGTAGCAGAAACCGGTCGGCAAAGAAATAAAGTTAAGAAATTGAATTCAGTGGCACTGCGCCACTGACTTGAGCAATAGGGAAATCATTGCACTCGTGACTTCACAAGATACAGCGCGAAATTCCCACTAGAGTTCCATATTGGCAGGCCCAGCAACTACAATGGCAGAGATTGTGATGCTAGAATTTTCCACGTCTTGTTCCTGTCAATCTACACCGTTTATTGTTTAAGCCCGTCAATTCAATCTTTCAAATGGAAATGATAGTAATAGTTGAAGAAGATAACGCCTGGTGGAGGATTGCCAGAAAACGGAGCAAAAAGAGAAAGAAGAAATCCAACAGAACAGAGCAGTTGGTTTCATTTCACCACTTCGGTGTAAAGTGATAATCCAGCGTTGACCCAACATTTCAATCCCCTCCAGAACGTGACTCTTTTGGTTCAGCTCCACTTTCATGCTCTCATCAATCAATGGTTATGTCTCTGTCACTCTGTGTGTCTCTCCCATATCCCTGCGATTCGTATTGATTGCTTCCGTGGGTCTATTTATTTTTCAATGGACACCCAATTGGGTTCCGTTTCATCGAGGATTTGGTTCATTCCGCTGTTCTTCCTTTCACATTATGGGTTTGTCTGCTTTCTCTAGCATCTTCTGCTTTGTCTCAACCCTTGAACCGTCTCATGTTCACACTTCTACTTTTGCTTCTGTAAAAGATTTCTGTATTGCAATTCTTTTATTTTCTCTATGCTTTCTGATCATAAAGTTGCTAAATTGTTTTAACAACTTTACCTTTCCAAGCGAAATGGCTATAGGATCGGATAGCAACCTCAAAAGAGGGTTTTGCTTAATCCTATTATTTTGTTTTGGCATCGTTCTAGTAAGTTCGATTAATGAAGAGGGTTTCAATCTTTTGGAGTTTAAAAGTTCCCTCGTTGACCCTAACAATAATCTTTACAACTGGAATTCTTCTGATTTTACTCCTTGCAATTGGAATGGTGTGCATTGCACTGATTCAATGGTAACCTCCGTAAATCTTCATCAGTTCAATCTGTCTGGTGCTCTATCTCCTCGCATTTGTAATCTTCCTCGGCTAGTTGAGTTGAATCTGTCAAAAAATTTCATTTCTGGTCCGATTCCTGGGGATTTTGTTGACTGTCGTAGTTTAGAGATATTGGACCTTTGTACAAATAGATTCCATGGAGAACTTCTGACCCCTTTCTGTAAAATCATCAGACTTAGAAAGCTGTACCTCTGTGAAAATTATATGCATGGTGAAGTGCCTGAAGAGATTGGGAATTTAACTTCACTTGAAGAGCTAGTCATTTATACCAACAACTTAACTGGAAGAATTCCCACATCAATCAGTAAGTTGAAGCAGCTTAAAATAATCAGGGCAGGTGTTAATGGCCTCTCGGGCCCAATACCGGCAGAAATAAGCCAGTGTGAGAGCTTGGAGATATTAGGATTGGCACAGAATCAGCTAGAAGGGTCCATTCCAAGGGAGCTTGAAAAGCTTCAGAACCTTGCCGAGTTAAATCTATGGCAAAACTGTTTATCTGGTGAGATTCCTCCTGAGATTGGAAATATTACTAGCCTGCAAATGCTTGCTTTGCATCATAATTCACTTGGTGGAGCTCTCCCCAAGGAGCTTGGAAAGTTGTCAAAGTTACAAAGGCTGTACATATACACCAACCGCTTGAATGGCACAATTCCGTGGGAGCTAGGAAACTGCACAAATGCTATTGAGATAGATCTATCTGAAAACCGCTTGGATGGAACTATTCCCAGAGAGTTGGGTCAGATCTCCAATCTTAGATTGCTTCATCTATTTGAAAACCTTCTTCAGGGAGAGATACCTCAGGATCTTGGGCAGTTACAGCTGTTAAAGAATTTAGACCTGTCTATAAATAACTTAGCAGGTACGATTCCACTAGTGTTTCAAAATCTTACATACATGGAGGATTTGCAGCTATTTGACAATCAACTTCAGGGTAAGATTCCGCCCTATCTTGGATCTCATAGCAACCTTACTGTTCTTGATATCTCTACAAATAATCTTGTTGGTATGATACCTGCCCATCTTTGCCAAAATCAGAAATTGCAATTCCTGAGCCTTGGGTCAAATGGGCTGTTTGGCAATATTCCAGATGACCTGAAAACGTGTAAGTCTCTTGTGCAGCTAATGCTGGGAGACAACCAGCTGACAGGAAGCTTCCCGGTTGAATTATATGAACTTCATAATCTTTCTGCTCTTGAACTTCAACATAATCGGTTCTCAGGGCTAATTGACCATGGGATAGGTCGACTAAAAAATTTAAAGAGGCTCCTCTTATCATGTAATTATTTTGCAGGTTATCTCCCTTCTGAGATTGGGAATTTAACACAGCTTGTTGCATTCAACATTTCCTCTAATCGTCTCAGTGGAAGTATACCTCATGAGTTGGGAAACTGCATAAAACTCCAGAGGCTTGATCTAAGCAGAAATCAGTTCACTGGTGACCTTCCAGATGATATCGGCAAGCTGGTGAATCTGGAGCTGTTGAAACTTTCAGATAATAGATTATCTGGAACAATACCAAGTGCTTTAGGGAACCTTACACGTCTCACGGATTTGGAACTTGGGGGTAACTTATTTGTTGGGAGTATTCCTTTCCATTTAGGACGATTGGCTGCTCTTCAGATTTCTCTTAACATGAGCTATAACAAACTTTCTGGTGCAATTCCTGACAGCCTGGGGAGCTTGCAAATGTTGGAAACTCTTTATTTAAATGACAATCAACTTGTTGGTGAAATTCCTCCATTGATTGGTGACCTGCCCAGCCTCTTAGTATGCAATGTTTCCAACAATAACCTGGTAGGGGTCATTCCTGACACACCTGCATTTCGTAAGATGAATTTTACAAATTTTGCTGGAAATAATGGGTTGTGTCGAGTCGGCTCATATTATTGTCATCTATCTCATACTCCGAAACCAAGCTGGATCAGTGGTGGTTCATCAAAGAAGAAGATAGTGAGCATTGTGTCTGGAGTGGTGGGATTTGTTTCTCTTATTTTCATAGTATGTATATGTTGGGCCATGAAACGACGTGGCCCTTCTTTTGTCTCAATCAAAGGGCAAGCAAAGCCAAATGTCCTAGATAACTATTACTTTCCTAAAGAAGGTTTCACGTATCAGGATCTCCTGGAAGCCACTGGCAATTTTTCAGAAGCATTAGTTATAGGAAGAGGAGCTTGTGGAACTGTCTACAAGGCTGTTCTGACTGATGGTGAGGTGATAGCTGTCAAAAAGTTGAATTCTCACGGAGAAGGAGCAAATGTTGACAGAAGCTTCCTTGCGGAAATCTCAACTCTTGGAAAGATCAGGCACAGAAATATTGTGAAGCTGTTTGGATTCTGTTGTCATGAGGATTCTAATATTCTCTTATATGAATACATGGAAAATGGCAGTCTCGGTGAACAGCTTCATTCAGATCCTGACATGTGTTTATTGGGTTGGAATAGTCGCTATAAAATTGCTCTTGGAGCAGCAGAAGGCTTGTGCTACCTTCATTACGACTGTAAACCACAAATCATCCATCGTGATATAAAGTCGAACAATATATTGCTTGATGAAGTGTTTCAGGCTCATGTTGGAGACTTTGGCTTGGCTAAGCTGGTGGACTTTTCCTACTCCAAATCCATGTCTGCGGTGGCTGGTTCATATGGCTACATTGCTCCTGGTAATTGATTATGAAATGCTTTATAGTCTATACTAATTCCAAATTCAGATGTTGAGATAATGAATATTATCAAAATTTTGTATTAATGATATGCTAAGATGATGTTTAAATCTGCAAACTTATAATCATAGTGTTCATTATGTTTCTTATAGTTGCTTGAATATCTTTTCAGAATATGCTTACACCATGAAGGTGACTGAGAAATGTGATATATATAGCTTTGGGGTAGTTTTGCTGGAACTTGTTACTGGGAGGTCACCTGTTCAACCTTTGGAACAGGGTGGTGATCTAGTTACTTGGGTGAGAAGATCAATTCAAGCATCGGTACCAACATCTGAATTATTTGACAAACGACTAAATCTGAGTGCACCAAAAACAATCGAAGAGATGTCTCTTGTTCTGAAAATAGCTCTGTTTTGCACCAGCACCTCTCCACTTAATAGGCCAACAATGAAAGAGGTCATTGCAATGTTGATTGATGCCAGAGAGTATGTCAACAATTCTCCATTGACTCCAACATCTGAATCCCCTCTAAATGAAGATGCTTCTTCCAAAGGTTAGAAACCTTTAATAGCCATGATTATTTTCAGTCATTGATACTCATAGAGCTATCTTTCAGTTTGAATTGGTTAATCTGATAGTTTTAAAGGCATTGATTTTCCTTCATCTAGGCCTTGGTGGTGAGTTATGTTTATATTTAATAGTCTTATTTTAAGTTTCAGCTGTGATGTTTCTCTTTTGGCTGTGATGGGACACTGTTGCTCATAAATTAGTTGTCTACTGCTTCACGTTGAACGCTAAAAGTAGTTCATCAATGGATATAGTTGTTGGTGTCTGGTCTACAAAAGAAAGAAAAGGATATTATTGGTGTTGTGAATATATAGATTCATTGTTCATGAACCTTTTCAAACAGAAAATAGATACAAAGCATATGAGCAATGTATACATAAAAAATATTCAAGAATTACTAATAGAAGAGAACATTGACCTTTTTGAATTTCAATTCTCATAAGTTCACTTTAGATTATCATGTTCTCTATCTAATGCTTCCCTCTTATTTACTTGATCAACCACATATATCTGAAGAGAAAATCATGCATTCGTCCTTGCCTCAAGGCCTTCCTTTCTCTGGATTCTTTATACTGATTGAAGTCATGAATATTAGTTCATCAATTGAATGATCTTAAATTTAATTTATGGTTTGTCATTGCTTCACGGAACTTTCACGCTCTGTTACTGCCACTGGTCTGCTATTAAGAAGAAAAGTACTCATGAATCACTTGTTGGTTTTGCACTAGTTTTATGTAGAACTAAAATCCTTATCGTTAGTACATCCCTTAGCTTACTCGCTTTCCTATTAAGATAAAAAGTATGAAGACGCTAGATTAACTTGCAACACCAACTCCATGCTAGATTAAACTTTTTATGAATAATTGATTAATAATTCAGAAAACTGATTGGCCTGTGGGGTGACTTGTGCAGGTGATCTTGAGTTGTAAGATTTTAGCTCCCACTTGTCCTTGCTCAATTTAATCAAGGTTAGAAGCCGAAAAAAGAAGCATGTTATAGTTGGTTATAAAGAAGCAGATCCTTTGCTTTAACTCAACCAGATGTCCCTTCTATGTAAGTTCTTTGATAAGATGTGTCTGGGAACATTTTCCATCCCAACATCAAGAAACTCTAATCTATTTTACTTTCAGATGTACAATGAGAACATATTTATTCTTCTCAACTCATAGGTACATGAATCATGCTGTCATCATCCGTAAGGATGAATGTTTTTGTTATGTTTGAATTCATTCCTCTTACTTCGTACAATGCATGAGAAAACTTACCAATTTACTTCAAATTAGAAATTATTGCTTGGCCACACACCTTCAGTACATATGTCTCAAGTTGTGTGGCTAACAGAGCCAAACCGTTTGTGGATTACTAACAAAAAAAAAAAGAGATCAGAAAACTACAAAAATGTTGTCCCAAGTTCCAAAACCATAGCAGCCCGTGAGTTTTAACTCTTGTTTCTTTCTTGAATCAATGAACTTAACGACTATACAGTTGGGACGAGCAAGTTTGGGAGGTTGATTTTGGGTCGAAGGGAAAAAAATGCTACACGGCATATATTAGACGTAATGAATTGATCCAATTTTGAGCTATATGATGATCTTCCACTTGAACAGCTGGTTGGTCAGATTAGTTTTGAAATTGATAAGAAAAAAAAAAAACTAATTCAATCCATACTAATTTGCGTACAACGGATTGGCCCATAAGCTTTCAGTTCACAGGTTATCCAGGATAAGAGTTTAAAATCAATATCAAAGCAAAATATAGAAAGTGTGAATCAATATAAAATATAAAAAATATTAATCACATTATTTATAAATTATGAATAATGTGATTTATTTTTAGTTTCATATAAAAATGTATGGAATTCACTCTAATTTTTCATTAAAGGGGATTGTATTGTGACATATATTGTGATTTAAAATCACTTTATCCAATCTCACTTCTCATTTTTTTATTAAATTATACATAATTTTTCATATTTTGCACGAAGTCAAAAAATAAAAAAGTAAAACTATTTTTAAAACTTATAAATAGCACAATTTGTCACCATTTTTATATTATATGTTGCTGTGAACCAATATTCACTGAGATAACATATGTTGTCGACAATTGAGGATTGAAGCTTCTGAATAAATACAAATTTATCAAAATATTTAGTAAAATAATTTCATAAAATATTTATAAAAGGTTTTTGGGGCAAATAGAGTGTCAATTAACTGTTTTTTTTTCCTCCAATAGTTTCAGGTGTGCTCAATAAATCAAACGTGGAATTGAGGGAGAAGAGGCCTAAATGAAGTGTGAATAATTTTAAATAAGTAATTCCATTTTCTCCCTCACAAATTTGTGAAAGCGAGTCAATGAAATATGTGTCTTTCAGGACACTCTGTGGAAGATAAATTAACCATTCTTCACTTGTTCTAGTTGCATTTGTTTTTTAGCGATCCCAATCACATATTATAATTATAATAAATATTCATAAATCAAAATTACTATATAAGATGTTGCTTGCATTAATGTTTTTAATATGGTAGGTTGTTCACATGTCACACACATGCACGGTAGTTCTTAGTGTTGTTTGTTGTTTTGTTTATTTTTGTTATCTTTGTTTGTCTTCATATTAATGCGTCGTTGTTTTGCGCGAGCGTATAAAAGATAAAAAAGAAATATATCAATAATTATTAAAAATGATAAAATATATACCTGTTTAATATGTGTTGTTAGTGAATTTGAGATGGCTCACATACTACCATAATTAACGAATAGTACTATTTTTTTTTATAGATTTAGTGTTATATGTATGTATATTATTTTTGGTCGGAAATATATATTGATTGGACCAAAATAAAATATTATATATATATATATATTGATTCAATATTGTTTTGTCCATCGGAACAAATAAATTTGAGTACCTTCTTAAGAAAAATTAACTACTTTCAGCCCTATAATTTACAGGTTATTAGGGAATAAGATTTTTGCTGAGCTAGGTCATTTAATAATTAATATTAAGCTAATTGATAGTTAACTACTGATCTAATTGTTCTTTTAATTAAACCATTAATTCAGACAAAAAAAGATTATTAATAATGTTTTCGATTTTTTAATATAATATATCGTATTTGAAGATAAATTTAAAAAATAGAACCAGGATTATAAAAATGTGATATAAATTCAACAGATAATTATATTTTATTAATAATGCTATGGTTAATTAGGGTCCTATCTACGGAGGAAAAGCGTGTCGCTTGCGTGTTGAAAATCTGGCCGTGTCCTTTGTTTTGGGCTGTTAAGATGTCATCACGTCTCTCCCCATCTTCTTAAATGAAACACTGTACGACAAAGAAATACACACATTTTTTTGAGGACAGAATATTTTTATTATTGCTAATAAACGAGAATGGTGTACATCTTAAATTTTTTAAAACGAAATAATATTACTGACTCCCAGATATTTATCAATCTAACATTTATTTTATAATCTATTAAAAAAGTTAGACATGTTTCATATAAAAATAAAAGTAGACGTAATAATAATATTCTCATGATACCATATTATAAGACAATAAATAATGTTTTTGACCTTAACCCTTTATTAATGTAATATATAGTAGTGTAAATTATGTTAAAATTATGAAAAGATAAGTATTTAATAAGAGCAAAATATATATGTCTGAATTTTTTTAAAGAATTTAAGAATGTTAGAAATCTCAAATGTTGCCTTATACTCCCTTTGATTTTTAATATAAAACCCTTTAAATCAAATTATAAAGATTAAAAATGGGAGTTAAAGTTAATTAACTAACTTGATTTCTCTAAGAATTTTAATATTTTTCTAAAACTACTCTTATTTGATCTTTTTCTTTTTTTTCTTTCAAAACATTAAATATGAGTATTTTTTGGAAATATTATCACACCCGGAAATGCGACGCGAATGACGCGGGAAGGAAGAAAAAGGAAGAATCAACCTTCCCAAAGGAGACCAGTTCTAGAGAAGTTACCACCAAAATTTTCAAAAATTAAAAGAAAAGGAAATAATGATCTGCAAATCAGAGTTAGGTTCGGGAGTATGATTACTAGTTGGGAAAGTATTATGCACCCCCACAACCCTCGTTTCTAAGAATGATTAATTTTATGACTTTTTCTAAAAAAAATATTTTGGTTGCCCTTGAACCATTTGGATACAAAAATAAATATAAAACTAAGAGAAAATGTAGTAATGAAAATAAAAAATAAAAAGAAAATATGAAAAGTTAGGAAAAATAAAATAAGAAGAATATTATTCATTTAAATTTGACTCAGATTTCGATCCTGGGCTCTACATACCCTGCAATAAGGATCAAAATTGACATAATTTGAACTATAAATGTGTATCACTAGTATGATGTTTTCTATTATATATATCATTATTTATTTTTTTCAAAAGAGAAGTTCATAAAAAAATGATTTATCTTTCCACAACAAAAACAATTTTCAAAATTGGTTAGTGTAATTTAATTTATAAAAGATAGATTAATTTCAATTATTTTCTCTTATCATTTTTACTTTTTTTCATTTTTTTAAATTAATTCCTAAAAAGAAAAAATATATATTTTTTCAATTTAGAAAATAGGATTAAAATTATATATAATTTTGAATATTTTATTTTTAATTTCAAAAGGAAAATTTGAGAAGAAGTTCATTTTTACAAAACAAAATCAATTAACTCATGTAACGACTTTATTACTCACAATCCGCTCATTGATACCTAAATATCCACGATAATACTATTCATGATAAATAGGCATAAAGAATAAAAAAAGTATGAAAGGAAACAAATAATTTTGAATAAATTATTTTTGTTTTTCATTTTCATGAAATCAATAAGACTCTCTCAACATATATTTATTTATTTAAAAGAAAAGTATCATGAAGAATTGAAAATATAATTACCACATAAATTTTCAAAAAGAAATAACCAGCATATGTGATAATTTTATTATTTACGAGTTATCAATACCTAAACACCCATGATATTACCAATCAAGGCAGATAAGTGAAAAAGATTAAAATTTGGAGGAAAACAAATAATTTTTATTTAAATTATCTTTATTTCCTTATGAAAAATGCAATTAGAAAATTCTCCTTTTTATTAATAAATAATTTTTATTTAAATAATTTTTATTTTCTTATTTCCAATTATGAAATGAAAAACACTATTAGAAAATATTTTTATTACTATTATTTTTTTATTTATTTTTCATATATCATTCGAAAAAAAATTTAAAATAGAATTGTTAGATTGATTTTTTTCTTTTTATTTATTTTTTTCATAAATTATTTATATTTTCTTATTTTAGATTGTGAAAAAAAAAGTTAAATTTTTTTTTAAAAATTGAAATAGTAAAAAAAATATTTAAGGTGAAATTGCTATCTATTTCTTATTTTCCAAAATCAACTTTAAAATAAAACAAATCAGCTGATGACTTTATTATTTACAGTCTGCTAATTGACAATTAAATGTCCATAATGTTACCACTCGGAGCACAAAGACATCAAAAGGACTTAAGGAATAAAATTAAAAAAAAAAATTAATTTTTTATCTTACATAAATTACTTTTATTTTCTTGTTTTATTATAAAAATAGGAGTAAATACGGCCATAGTAACATTTTTTTTATTTTAGACAAAAAAATATTAAAAAGAATTTAAAATATACCTATAATATATATACATTTTTTTCCCAAATAAAATATATAAACAACTTTACTTTGACAAAATAAGATCTTATTTATTTTTTTTACCTTTCTAAATCAATTTTAAAATAAAACTAACCATTAATTGTGATGACTTTATCACTCACAATTTATATTTAGATGCTCACGGTGTTATCACTCGAAACAAAAAAGTTACAAGAAAAATTTGAAGGAAAATAGAAGGTGCTTATTTTAACTATTTTTATTATTTATTTTTAATTTTAAAAGGAAGATAAAAAAAGCCATTGGAATTTAACCACTAAGTCTAATATCATGGCAACCATTCCCTCATGGTATAATTGATTGACACCCTAGTTATTTGCCCACAAGACTTAATCCCTGGCAACAAATTCTAAAAGCAAAATGAAAAGAAACCAATAATCAATAAAAATTAAAATCACAACTAAATACAATTTATCAATGTGAGTAGGCCTATGTAAGCATGTGAGTGCATAAGCCTATTCATACTTAATATAATCCTATCATGGGTAAAATTATATACCAAATTGAAAGAAATGAGCTCTCCCCTTGTCTTCCTTCTGTACTAGTTCCGTTAGCTTGTAACTTATTTCCGCCACTCTTGGTCTCGTACACAATCAATTTGTCTTTCAATCCTTGCTCCATTTAGTTAGTCCTTATTTCACATGCAAAATAAAAGAGGCGGAAATAAGTTAAAAGGCAAGGGCGCAAGTTCAAAGCAAAGATTTTTTTTATTTTGCACTATATCCATCAAAGATTTTTTTCTCAAGACAGAACCTATAATCGTGACCTAATGCTAATCTACCTATAACAGAACCTATGATAATGACTTGATGCCAATCCACCTATATTTCGAAGTTTAGATCTAATACCCAGGCACATCAAAGCATAACAGGGACCCACCATTGTCTCGCCTTGCTTACTATTTTATAAAGAAGCTAAATGATACCTTAATACCACAGAAAAACGAGATGGGAACTTATAGGCTTGATTAATGCATTTCACGACAGTATTGAACCAACAAAAGACGAGGCAAGCTTCTTGAAGTTATCCAATCACAATACCACCGTAAAAACAAATGGAACTAGAGAGAGGAACATGAACATCAAAGCACTTTGAGAAAAGTAAAGAAGATTCAACTTTCCAACTAAAGATCTTTCCTTCCACACGTATACTGACACAAACAAACACATGCACACAAACTCATACACACCATGTCATAAGCATGTAAAACCCACGGCACAGGGCACTAATCATGATTTCCACTCAGCCAGGTTTTAAATCTTAGCATTGGGATGTTTCTTACATCATTTAGAATTGTTAGTTCAATTTACGGTGTACTAACATGGCTTCAAGACACATCATAAAATAATCTCAAGCTAAGACATACAAAGACAAAAAGGAACCATCTTTCATGCTGCTCAAAAGGAAATAAAAAGAGATTAGGATTCATCCTAAAAAAAACAAGATAATTCTTTAGAAAAGAACAAAGACCACATACTACCATGAAACAATGTCATCATTCCATAACCTGTTTGAAAGAACATCATCTAGCTAACATACACTCAGAGCGAGCTTTTGGTTTGGAATCAGGGCCCTCCTCTTGACATACACCCAAATAGGAAATTTACGAAATTTAAATTTCCAAAATCCTTACACACACACACGACAACTTGGGGCACTTTCAATCTCAAAACAGTGAGCAAATCATGCAATAAGTGAGATCAAGCTTTCAAGTGAGAAATCATGAATAAGCATAGAATCTCATCTATATATGAATCTCATCATATATGAACATGCATAGAATCACAAATGAACAGGGGAAATCATGAATATGCATAGAACCACAAATGAACAGGGGAAAGTTTCAAATTATATATGAATCTCATCTAGGCATTGTATCGAACACTTGATAGGCATACATCACAGCATATGATAATTTCCATTCTTCCACTTCGAAACCCCACAATCAAATATACTCTAACATAGAATCCAGCAGATAAAGATATCCAACCCAACCTATCAACTCATTTCGAAAACAGAATTAGAGAAAATCAAACAAAAAATAGTTAAATTTCAAAGCTTGAGTTACCTTGGATGCGATATTCCATTTTCTTTTCTTTCACTCCTTAGATCTGTGCAAAGCTCTTGATCTCTCTCACTCTTCAACGCTCCTTCGCAGCTCCCTCTGTTTGGTCTCCCTTCAAGCTCTCTCTTTCCTTCAGTCTCCTCTCCACAGCTCCCTCTCTCAGACTCTAGCCCGGTCACGCGGCTCCCTCTCCTCTTTTCCCTGCGTACCTCCCTCGTACGTGGCTCCCTCTGTCCTCTTTTTCAGTCCCCAAAATCGTTCTCCTCTCAAGCCCCGCTCTCCAATTCTCTTCCTCTCCCTCATTTCAAACTCCGAACCCTCCTCTTATAGCCGCAAGAGGCCTCTCTTCCAGAGGAGAGGTCCAAGTGAAACTTCCCCCTTCATGCTACTAATTGCTTGCTTGAACCTTGAGCTTTTGGCTTGCCCTCCAATTTCGTGAATCTGCCTCTCTGTAATGCTTCCACCCGCTGCCGATTGACCACTCGAGCCACTAGCTTTTGGCTTTTTCTCCCAGCCTCCGCGCCTCTGTATCACTTCCGCCTTGCCTCAAGCCATGTGATCGATGTTGACAATAGAGAGAGGGAAGGAGATAGGTGCAACTAGCTTCCTCTATTTTCCCTTCAATCGCCATGCCTCGTCCTTCGCTCGCTCTGCCACTCTGCTTCACGACCCGGAAGAGGGAAGGGCCAGGGTACTACAGGAAGATCAAACACACTGAACCACGCCTCGCTCCTCAACCTTTTTTATTACATTTTTTTTTGTTTGTCTCACATGGGATAATCAAATTTTCAACACTTAATAAAATGGAGATTCAATCAATTAAAACATCAAAAGCTTTATCTTTTTTCTCATTTTTTCTTAAATCCTATCAGAAAAAAATTGGATTTGGATAATACTCCTCAAAACAAAAAAGAATATGACTTTTTGTTGCCAAGGCTAAAAGGAAGAATTTTTTTAGAATCTTAAAAGAAAAGAAATTAATTTTTATTTATTTTTTTTAATTTTAGAAAAGACGGATTGATATTTTTGAAAATACTGAAAAAAGAAAATTAATTTTTTAAATCTTAAAGAAAATTGATTGAATTTGGATAAGAATCCTAATAGGAAGGAATAAGATTTTCTTTTTAAGACTAAAATGTAGGATTTTTATTTTTAAGAATTCTAAAAGAAAGAAAATTAATTTTTTATTTTTTTGTTTGTTTTTTTTAAATCCTAAAAAAAGTGATTGGATTTGGAGGATGATTTTTTGATAATTTTGAATTTTAGAGAATATACATTCAAATTAAAATTAAATGAAAAAATCTAAAAAGGATTTTTATTATAATTTTTTTTAAATCTCTAAAGAAAGGACTTAGATTTGGAGAAAAAATTGTGTCATTTTTAATTTTTTTAATTTTTAAATTTTTGGTAGAAAATCTGAATAAAATACAGTGTTTATAAATATATAATAAATATTATCTCATATATTGTAAAAATTTTATATTTATTATTAGAATAAAAGAAATCTATATTTGAGATTGGACGGAGTAATGTAGAAGAGAGAGAATTCCACTTTAAATGATATATGTGTAACTGTGTTTCTAACAAATAAAAAAAATTATAAGGCAAAAAAAATATTTACTCTTGGATGATTAGATGCATTAATAGAAGAAATAATGTTGGGTTAATAGATCTATTCATCTAAGAGTAAATAATTTTTTTCTAATATTTTTATTTTTTAGAAACATAGGTACACATATAATTTAAAGTGATATTTTTTCTATTTCATATTATAAGATAATATTTGATATTTCTAACATTCTTAAATTTTTTAAAAAAATCTAAACATTTATACTTTACTCTTATTAAATACTTATTTTTTCATAATTTTAACATAATTTATAATATTATATATTATATTAATTAGAGATTAAAGTTAAAAATATTATTTATTATGGAAGTGATAGAATATTAATATTATGTTTTTTTTATATGAAACATGTCTAACTTTTTTAAGAAATTATAAAAAAAAATGTTGGATTGGTAAATATTAGGTGTCAGTAATATTATTTTGTTTTAAAAAATTTAAGATGTACACCATTCTTGTTCAAAAAGTATCCTGTCATCAAATTAAAAATTTAAAAAGTATGTGTGCGTTTCTTTGTTGTACAACGTTTCATTTAAGAAGATGGAAAGAGACGTGACGACATTCACAGCCCAAAATAAAGGACACAGCTAGATTTTTAACACGCAAACAACACGTTCTGCCTCCGTGGATTTACTCCATCCATAGAAATAGGACCCTAGTTATGAGAGCAATGGTTATGGCATTATCTACAGAAAAACCCAGAACCTCCAGAATATTTCCCAACTCGTTCATTTGTTCTTTTAAAAGAAATGGGTCAAGGAACAAGGACCACAATCCTATTCTTCAACTTAATAGTATTTGTTAAACCGAATAGCCAGCTGTCCTCATCATTTTTTATTGCTGATATAATCTTCATCTTAGCATGCTAACTACCATCCACTCACTGGTTTCTTGCTTGTGAGATCTTTTCATATTTTCTGAAGGGTCTCTGACTCTAATATCTCAAACGTTTGAGAATCGAGTGACAATGGCGGACGAGGTAGTTCTATTGGACACATGGGTGAGCATGTTTGGGATGAGGATTAGGATAGCACTGGCGGAGAAAGGGGTGAAGTATGAGTACAAGGAAGAGAATCTAAGAAATAAGAGCCCCCTGCTTCTGCAAATGAACCCGATTCACAAGAAAATCCCGGTTCTGATCCATAACGGCAAACCCATCTGTGAATCAGCCATCATTATGCAGTACATAGACGAAGTTTGGAACGACAAAGCTCCATTTTGGCCTTCCGATCCTTACCAGCGAGCTCAAGCCAGATTCTGGGTTGATTTCATTGACAAAAAGGTAGATCTATAACATCTTTCCCTTGGATTGTTCTACTCACTACTTACTTTTCATCTCAGTACCAAAATCTTTTATATTTGGACAGGAAGTCTCTATTTCATCTTTATATCCATTATGATTGCAGGTGTATGATACATGGAGGAAGATGTGGCTTTCAAAAGGAGAAGAGCACGAGGCAGGAAAGAAGGAGCTCTTGGACATATTTAAGCTTCTAGAGGAGACACTTGGAGACAAGCCTTTTTATGGGGGTAACACGTTTGGGTTCGTTGATATTGCTTTGGTTACTTTCTCTAGCTGGTTCCACACCTTTGAGACTTATGGACACTTCAACATGGAAGAAGAGTGCCCCAAACTGATGGCTTGGGTCAAGAGGTGTGTTGAGACCAGAGAGAGTGTGTCCAAGACTCTTCCTGATGAGAAGAAAGTGTATGACTTTGTGGTGGTCTTAGATAAAGTAATCACCGGAGCTTGAATGAATTAGATCAATTTCTGAATTAAGTAATGATGAATTGGCCTTAGATTATAAAGTGTATGATTTGGCTTGTAGTAGTGTTTTTGTTGCTGCTTGATTTTACTAGGCTTGGGGTATGAGTTTGTGGACACTTTAGTGTGTCTGCAAGATATGAGGTTAAATGGGGATGAAATTATGTAATAATGCTTATGTTAGATATGGATATATAAAAGTAAATAAAACGCTTGTGCCATTTGCTTCTTCATTTGGCCAACTAATTTTATGAACCTCCGTAAACAAAAAGTTAGAGGCAATTGTTGTCTGAATTCTTACGATGTTTTTCTTTAGACTTCCATTTTTAGTTTCTCTCAGACAAACTTTGGATTCCTTTCCTGCATTTTCTTTTCGGATTAGGGAATCCAAAGTGTTAGAGGGTGAGCGGCTCTTGCATGTAGTGAAGGAAGGAGCTACACCTCATAGTTTCTATCTAACTTACATGGGAATGAATGATTCTCCACCTTCGCTAGATCAGGTTGGACAGCCCAGGTGAGATGCAATTCATTAACCAGAAAAATCCCGTAAAAGAATACAAATGTAGGTCAAGTTTATATTTTCCTTTTATATCTTTTTTTTTATTTATATTTTCCTTTTATACCTTAAATGCACTACATGCACACATATATTTGTCTTGGATCAGGAGATGATTCATTTCTTCAAATTAGGTTTCTTTCATATATATAAAGGTTAGGACTAGTTGTCTAAGGGATAGAGCCTCTAACACTTACACCAAACTGAATTGGCAAATGCAATGCATGTGTTAAATATGAATTAAGAAGGACAAATAAAACACTGTAAAAGTATCCACTCTCTCTAAGGCCTGTTCTATCTATTTACTATCCTGTAGACTGTGGAGTTTTGAGGATCTGTACCTCTATTTTGTAGAGTCTGAGTGAGAATGAAAGAGGAGGTGGTGGTCATGGATGCGTGGGGGAGCAAGTTAGGAATGAGGGTTAGGACGGGATTGGCGGTGAAGGGTATGATAGAGCATTAGTACAGGAAAGAGGATTTACAGAAAACAGTTCTCTCCTGCAGATGAACCCAGTTCACAAGAAGACCACAGTTCTCGTATACTAGAGCAAACCCATCTGTGACTGTGATTCCTTCATTTTTTTGCGGTACATTGATGAGGTCTGGAACCACAAACCTCCATTGCATATGACCCCCTCCATTTTGATAAAATTATTCAATCAATGACATATTGAGATTGAAAAAATTCATAAAGCAATCGTCAGCAAAGCTACATAATCCAACCCCACAAACCCCCAACAATCCCCCCCCCCCCCTCTCTTTTTAATGAGAGAGAGAACATCATTCAAACTGAAAGGGTACAAGGCAAGACGCCCAGAACAAAAGGCAGGGCTAAGAGCAAAACATAATTACAGCAAGGTGAACTCTACTTGAAAAAATGGGTCACCCTCTCAGTCATATTAGGATGATCAACAAGAGACTTAACAACTATAATGATACCCTCAGGACAAAAGTTTCTTGAGCAAAAATCTTGTCCAACAAAGAAACCCTAAAAACAGGGCCTAGTTTTTGTCAATTTTTTTTTTCTGATTAATGTTATCACTTATCAGTAATCCATTACCTATATGGAGATTCGAAGAAAGTAGGAATATGTTGCCTATTACTAGCTTAATAAGGTTTCTTCAATAATTGTCCAAAGAAAATCAGAACTCCCTCTTTTGCCTTATTATTACCTTAATCTACAACGGTAAACAAAATGGTGGTCAAGAGAATTAATTTTTGTGAAAAAACACCAGCAAAAAGGGTACTCTCTCCCTCCGATATTGTGTGTGTAATAAAAGATAAGTCTCCTTTGTCTCTCGCCAAAAGGAGGATTCTATTGTGAAGGAAATCAATGGTGTTCAACTTTGCGACTCAATTGCATTGCATGGTAAATAATCACATCACAAAGGAATATTACGTTGATACAGCTATGCTTTTTATTCTCAATCTAATTGGTATCAGATAAGAACTTGGGTAGTATAAAATATTTATAGAGGAATATTTTAAGAGATTAATTCTCACATCTTAATACTTAGCTTTTGGGGAATAATTTCCCGTCCCACTTGAGTACGTAGTATTAGAGGTAGAATTTTCCATCCTACTTCCATAAGTCAGAATCATCAACATTTAAACTCTAAAATCATTTATGGAAATCTAAGTAAGAAAGGGAATCCCACAAAAGTAAAAGACAAATATGAAAATTATTGCATCTAGTAAATCTTCTCATGTCCTTTTCACCAACCATTATTTTTTTGTTACATACTATTTTTTTTGTGCAGTTTTTGACTAATTAGTCATTTTAACTCATATTTATATATATTTTGTGCAAATACCAAATAAAGTTGCATGCATTGAGAAGGGGGAAAAGATTCCAAATACACAGCCCATCTGATGCTATATAAGAAAAAAAGGTTAAACAAATCCATTGAGGTTTCCTTGAGTCTCCTAAAGGATATACAAAATAATTTAGTCGTAGCAACAATTTTTCAGATAAATATAGTCCCTTATCATGTTCGGTGGTGCCTTGTGATTTATTCAGAGTTTATCTTCCATCGGTGTTCTTTTTTCTTATCTATTAGGATAAGAAACTACATGCTGTATATGCTTGGCCCAAAGGAGGGGACCAAGGAAATGATATGTGTGAAGTTTCATGAGGTGATCAATGTTGGTGCAAATTACGCTATATAGATATTCTTCACAGGTACAATCTATGTCATGTTGCATAATAATTTTGGCTGAGGATCGATGCTCTGCATAACTTATTTAGATCTATTTTGATGCTATTATCCGTATATGAATTCACTTTGTCCACTCCAATTGATATTGGGTTGGAGAGACTTTTTACCTATCAACGGTATAATAGTTGGAGTACGAAAGGAAAGGATCATGATTTTGGAAGAATGGAATCACTTTTTACGCAAACCAAAACGCACATCATTTTGGGCAGCTACTGTAGCCGTGAAGATTTTAATATTTTCAACTTTCATCCCTAAGTTTCCAACCTTTTATAAAACTTGTTGGGTGTCAGAAATAATCTTTAGGTTGGGGCCTGTGTTTATGCATTGTGTTGCTTTGGTAGTTTGCAATGATTTTTCGAGGTTTTCTCCCTCTGGTTATGAGGGGGTTTTTGAAGCTGCTTGATTGAGCAAGTTCTAGAATTAACCGGACGCTACAATTTTAATCTACAGTGCTTTTAGGTTGTGTTTTGGGTTTTGTGGTCTCTTGCAGTTATTTTTGTTGTTGTTGCTGGTTAGTGTAGGGATTTTTGGATGGATTTGTGGTTGTAATATTTGTTTGTTTTTTGATATAATAAAAGTGACTAGACTTTCAACCTTGTCAATGTGCTGAAAGTATTTATTGAGAAAACTAATTCTACAAGAAGTTTTTGTCATAGTTCTTTTTAAGTATATCAATATAGTTAGAGGTTATCATTCCAAGTATTGCTAATAGAAACAAAATAACTTCTACTACTTTTAAGTAAGACTTTTTTTTTTACCAAATTACTTTTAAGTAAGATTGAAATATATTATATGGCTACAGTGATTGCTAGACATTGACTCTAATGATTTAATTTCTAGAGTTTATTTTCCAATCAGTGTCTACTAAACATAAACTTTTAAACTCACACAACCAGTGACAGATCCGAACTAAGACCTACTAGAGGCTAATTACATGTGTACAAAACTGTGGAGGGCTACCATTTACCCAAATTATTCCCTTCCTTCCCATTTGCTTACATTTGGATCATTTGGGGGGAGCCCCTCGCCCCCTCTAGAATCCGTCCCTGCTCACAACTCAAACTTAGGTGTTTTGCTATAGAAAACATCATTATTTTAAATATAATTTTTTTTTTATTTTCAAATGAAAACTCAAATAAAACTAGTTATGGTAACGTAGTTAGTCAAAAACTTTTTTTTTATCTTCAAATAAAACTTAGGGCTATTTGGTTTTTAGTTAGTAAAAAAATGAGTTTTGATAGAATTGGTTTTGTAACGTAATTATAGTAAAAATTTGTTTTCGACTAATGTGTTTATGTTTGGATGATTTATTTAAAAATTTGTTTAGATAAAACTCATAATTTTCCTCTAAGTTGAGCTTAAAATCTATTTTATGATTAATTTAATTTCCTTAAACTAAAATTTAATTTGCATTTATTTAATTGGAAACATAGTATATCTGATATAATATTTTTTTACATGTCATGACTCATGATCTATGAAAATTAAAATTTTGAAGGGATATTTTGGTTAATAGATAGAAGAAATTTTATGAAAATTTTATTTTTCTAATTTTTATATTTTTTTAATTTTTATTAATATATTTTTATCTGATTTTAAAATAAATACAGATAAAAATTATAGAACCAAATGCAAAAACCTCCGTTTATGAGCAGAGGAAAGATTTTCAAACGGATTGGTGAAAACTTGTCACACACACCAAATACTATATTAAATTTGATTTTGACCCCAACCTATGGTTATTGTAGTGATACCTATCAGAGCCTCAAACTTAGGTGTTTTGCTATAGAAAATATCATTATTTTAAATATAAATTTTTTTTTATTTTCAAATGAAAACTCAAATAAAACTAAATTATATTTTTATTTAACAAACTAGCCTAAATTGTGTATGAGATAACACAAAAGACTAATATAATGTTTGGTTAGAGGTTTTGGTTCAAGAAAATGGAGGAGAGTGGAGCAAAATTCATTATGACTAAAATAACCTTATTATTTATTTAATTTCTATGCCATGCTTATAATCCATTTTAAAAAACATATTATCCACCGTCTCCACTTTGCTTCTTTATAAACTCATCATCCGTGCATCCATTATGTAAAATTTTAAGGTTGATGTTAACTTTTATAATGATATTACATAATAAAATTAATCAAATGATTTAAAAAATGACTAATAAAAAATTATAATAAATAATATATGAAAATATTTAAAATATATGAAGACATCAAAAGTGGCAGTGAAGAAGATGCCTCCACTAATAGTGGGGTCTTTTGACCAAAAAAAAGGCCTTCATTTTTTCATATTAAAGCATTGATACAACACTATTTAGACCACTTGTTCATAGACAATTGATGTAGGGATCTTTACGTAGTTTTTCCAGAACATAATGAATGCAACGTTATGAAGATCTTATCTTGAAGTTTTGTAAAAATTTTTTTTTTTTGGGTATTCAACTTTAGTACTTATTTAGTTGTCTTTATTATTACATTGAAAAAAATAAACATGTTATAATGTGTCCAAAATTAAAATTAAAGAAAAGCTTACGCAAAACATAAAAATATTATTGAAAATAGACATAACAGACAGCGCATTTATAATGTTTGTGAAGTTTGCTAAATTTAAAAAGAAAATAGATAAAAATAAGTAAATTTTATTCGAAATCACCACTTCCAACTTGATTGTTAGGACTCAGGATTCAAGCTGAGTTTTTCAGGGCTAACTTACGGAAATGGTATTTGGGAATTAAATTAGGCTATGTGATTCTTCTAATATTTTTTTCTTAAATGATATGGTAACTTTTGAACCATTAAATTATTTTAATGGTGGAAATGTGGATAAACATGACTCTTATTTTTCCTCCAGAAAATGACAGGATCCATATTCACTTCATGACTTCTTCTTGTTTCACAATGAAGTTAGGGTTACATATATAGTGTTTTTTTTTATTACTTATATAGAAATGAAGCTTAAAAATGAATAAATTTATTAGGATTTAGATTGATTTGAGCTACAGAACACTATGATTAAGGTTATATATGGATTTAATTGCAATTGAATCAACAACAACGGAGCTCAATAAAATTTGTGATCATTCCTTCTTAGTGAATGCAACAATTAATGCAATTTTTATCATATATTAAACCAAATAGAAAAAAAACACAAAATTAAGAAACAAAGATTGACCACAGCCAAAAATCGTCTATGTATACTCGAAGAGAGCCACATCCAAATTAACTAGCCGACAATATTAACGAGTTTGGGTTTGGGTTTAGCAAAACACACTCAACCCAATCCAACTCCTAAAGAATGAAATTATTGGATCCAACGAAAAAGTCACTCTAAATGAATCCAAGGTTAAAACAGCGATTTTCCTTTATCGTTGTCATTCCTTTTCTTTTTGTTTTTTTTAAGCATTTAGAATATATCTCCCAATTGAAAACTATTTTTTTCAGGATATAAAAATTATTAAAGTGGATTTTATTTCTCCCAATAAAAACTTTTTGATATATATGGCCAAGAATCAAACTAAGAATAACATATTTAGGGGTTTTAATTATATACCAACTATATTAGGATCTGATTGGTTTCTTTCTTTATTTTTTTCTAAAAAAAAAATAAGAATATGCTTCTCTATAGAAATTTTTTTTGGTTTGGTTTGAGAAGCATATTCTTTTTTTTTTTCTCAACATAGAGAGGGCCCAAGAGCCCATTAAAGATTCGAGTCACCTACATTGGGTAACAAGCATACTGTGCTCGATAGTCCGCACTACTGTTAGCCTCACATTACGTAATGGAACAGAAGCTGTGGACCCTTTTATCAATGACTCACGATTGAATTCCTATGAGCCCAAGCCGCCTCTATTGACTTTTCCACTCTGACAGATTTCATACAATCAACAATTTCATAACTCAGACAACAAAACCCCTCGCATCCTTCTCTCTCTTCTTTTTCCACATTCATCACTCTGCAAGCTGCTTCAATAATGGTAGATAAGGTGGAGACTGTTCTGTTAGACTCTGGGTTCAGTATGTTTGGGATGAGGGCTAGGATTGCTTTGGCTGAAAAAGGAGTCCAATATAAGCATGAGGAACAAGATCTAACCAACAAGAGCCCTCTGCTTCTGCAAATGAACCCAATTCACCAGAAGATCCCTGTCCTTATTCACAGAGGCAAACCCATTTGTGAATCCCTCATAATAGTAGAGTACATCGATGAGGTTTGGAACCACAAATCTCCTTTGCTTCCCTTCGACCCTTACCACAGAGCTCAAGCCAGATTCTGGGCTCACTTTGTTGATGACAAAGTAGGTTTCTTCAATGCCTTAACACCGTCAATTTTCTTACAAACATGCAGGCTTGTCATAGAGAACTTTGAAAAGTGCAGGTGTATAAAGCTTCGAGAAGGATATGGAATTCAGAGGGCGAAGAGCAAGTGGAGGCGAAGAATGAGTTCATAGCGAGCTTGAAGAAAATGGAGGAGGCTCTTGGCGACGAGGTTTATTTTGGGGGTGACATATTTGGGTTTGTAGATGTTGCTCTTATTCCTTTTTATTGCTGGTTTTATACCTACGAGACATTTGGGAACTTCAAGATAGAGGAGGAGTGTCCTAAACTTATAGACTGGGCAAAGAGATGCATGCAGAGGGAAAGTGTGTCTAAATCTCTTGGGGACGAGAAGCAAGTCTATGAGTCTGTTTTGGCTTACAAGAAGACATCTGGGTTGGACTAAGGAGACTGTGAAGGCAAAATCCATGTATTATTCTAATATATCAACATTTAATGCCTTCTTTCTTAACTTGTCCATGGCTTGAGTGTGGATTGTATATAAAGAAGAAAAAAAAGTGAACCATATCAAATAAATAACTTAGTTTTTATAAATTAAAATAATTAACGCACAAATATTCCTCATATGATAGGAAATCAATAATTGCCATCTTTATATACATGGTGCTTCTTTTTTTTTTTTGGGTTTTCTTTTTTACTTTCACATAAATTAATGAGATAACATTGTCCTACTTAGGTATAATCATTTCCAGAATTAATATCTATGATTTGTCTTATAAAATGTAACTAGTTTGTCTGTTTCTGTAAACTAAAGTTAGTGTACAAAATGAGGAGTAAAAGCAAGAGCAAGTTAGGATGATTGAATCTGCCAGAAACAGAGAGCAACAGAGAATTAATTGAGAAATAGCCAATGAAAATAAAATCTGTAATATCTGTTAATTTACTGTTAACGTCGAACTTTGCAACCTTTTGTTATAATTTTTTAGCTCTTATATGCATGCCCTTCTAGATAATTCTGATCCATTTGTCATGCATAGTATTGTTTTTTGAAATTAAAATGTTAATTCTACGAGGAGGATTCTCCAAAAATGAATGAAAGACAAGGACTTCTAAACATACATGCACTGCCTTCGTGTCTTGGCCATTAAAATTACAGTTTCAATACAGAAGACATAATTCCAAAGTCGATAAGAACAGAACGGGATTATGGCATCAAGTCTGCATGCCATAACGCCTTCTTATTTTTGTTTTATTTCGACCACACTGCGTCTATATGATATTCACTGTTATATATGGCACTCGCAGCAGAGTCTGGTAAACATGAATCCCTCAGTTTTTGCTGCAAACCAAAGCTCACACTTGATAAGAAGCTCCAACAGCTGATATCAACTAACAATATTCTGGTCAACAATAAACAATTAAATATTATCCTGGATATATATTTTAGCCCAAAAAAAAAGTAAATCTCTTATTTCTAAATAACAAATTAATGACATGCTAGCAAGGTGAGAAGATATTACCTGTTAGTTGCTAAACCACCTGCGCCATCTTGCCACAAGGAGCATTGTTGTCACATGGATATGGTCAGCTAACTTGTTTAAGAAATTGAAGCAGGCAAATCTCCATGGACGAATAAGTAAACAGTGATCCAAAAACTATTAGAAATCCAGTAGCAAATCCTACACCCAAGCTTTCGCAGAATCCTTTTGTCAATTGAGAAACTTCAACTGGTTGATGAGCTTGTGTCCCGTTCCCCAATGGATCTTTAGAAGAACAATCCTTGTCCAGTGGCCTCCCACAAAGGTAAGGATTTGCTTCATAGCTCGAGGCATCAAAAGTTTGCAATTGTGTGCCTGTTGGAATTTGTCCAGACAAGTTGTTTGATAAATTCAAAGTGCTTAGAAAAGATAATTCAACAAGGCTTGAGGGAATTTCATCTGAAAAATGATTTTTCGATAGATCTAGAGCTTCTAATAATTTTAACTGTCTAAGCTCTGAAAGAATTTTTCCACTCAAATTATTTGCTGATAAATTCAACAATTTCAGTTCAACCAATTTCCCAATTCCTATTGGCATTTCCCTCACTAGTTGATTGTGAGAGAGATCAATGGCATTTAGTCCATGGCGATCTGTGTACATCAGTTTTCTTCCTTTCCACACGATAGACAATTGCCAATCAAAATAACTTCTCCATACAACTGTTCCATTCTTTAAGAGATTGATAATGTGCACAGAATCGTTGAAGACATATTCTTGAGCCATTGCAACCAGCTTGTCGAACCAACTTGGTATTGGTCCTCTAAACTTATTTAAAGAGAGATCCAAGACTCTAACCTTTGTCAAATAACATAGATGCGAGGGCAAGTTTCCATCCAACTTATTCTTTCGCAACATGAGAATTTCCAACCTTTTCATATTCTCTCTTTTCCATGATGGTGGTATTGGCCCTGACAAGTCATTTTTTTTCTAAATCTAACAGTTCCAATTCATTCGCATTTTCTAAGGAGGGATGCTCACCATTCAAGCAATTGTTTCGTAAGATCAACTGTCGAATTTGACTTAAGGACCCTATTGAGGTAGGAATTCTTCCAGAGATTTGATTATTGGATAAATCAAGAATTGCTAATGAGTTGAAATGATTCCAACAATTAGGAAGTTTCTCTGATAACTTATTGCTTGAGAGATTTAATGTTGCCAAATTTTCAACAATTGCACTTATTCCCTTACCACATGAAAAGAAATTTGAAATTTGATTTCCAGAAATATCTACAAATCCTCCGTTTAATAGAAATGGTGGAACCGAACCTTCAATTTGATTTGAAGCCAATGATATTATCGGAGATCAGTAAATTCAAGGGACAAATTAGGGATTGAACCTACGAGATTTTTAGAATCTATATAGATAGATCGCAACCCCCTTGCAAGTCTCCAAAACCACTTTGGTATAAAATCATTAATTTCAGCATGAGAAATATCTAAATATTGTAGATTATTTTGAGTGCGAAGCCACATAGGGAATCCAGGACCCAACTTGCAGTGGCCTAACGATAACTCGTGTAACTGAAAAGGAGGAATCCAATTGTTGAATTTGAAGGTCAACAAGTTATCAGATAAGTATAAGGCCTGTAACTTGGTGAGATTTTCAAAATGGATATCAGTAATTGTCCCGCTTAGCTCATTGTACGAAAGGTCGAGGTTCCCTAAAGTGTTCATGATTTTTCCAAAATCATCTGGAATAGGACCACTTAAGTGATCATCGTACAGATAAAGTGTTGTGAGATTGGAGGTTAGATTGAACAACCAATGAAATATTGATGATGTGAGCTTGTTTTGACTGAGATCAAGAGTGACAAGAGACGCAGAAAAATTCAAATGGGATGAAGGCATTGAGAGAATATCGATATCTCTAAGACCACAATTTTGTAGCCATAGCTCTCTTAGGTTTGGAAGCTTACTAATAATTGGCAACAAGTAGTTAGAGTAATTAAGATTGGAAACATAGCTCAAATCAAGTGAAGTTAATAACTGAAGATTGGAAAGCCACTCAATGCCAATTAAACTCTTGTCATCAAATTTCAGACCATCATTATAGCCAAGCCAAAGTATCTGCAAGCTTGAAAGATTGCCAAGTTGGTAAGGAATAATGCTGACTAAGTTGTTCCAATCTAGATTCAGTTTTTGCAAGCTTGAAAGATTACTTAATTGGTAAGGTATACTACCCAATAAAGTATTGCCACCAAGATCAAGAACCAGCAAGTTTGAAAGCTTGCCGAGTTCCATTGGAATTTTTCCGCCAAAATGAGACTCGGCGAGATCAAGATATTTTAATTGGGCTAGAGAACCGAGAAATTTTGGGATTTGACTTCCATTGAAATCATTGTGACTGAGATTCAAATAATTCAAATTCTGTAACTCCAGCAATGATGGGTTAATCTCACCTCGCAAAGGCTGCCATCCTTTATGAACATCATGAAGATCCAGCATCTCAACGTAACCAGTTTGAGGATGACAATGAACACCACTCCAAAGGCAACAATCTGGAGAAGCGCCCCATGAAGACAGACAACCATAATCGTCGAGGAAGGCATGCTTCATGTCCAGAAGTGCTTGTCTTTCCTTGTCTATGCAGCTGCCCACGTTTCCATGATCTCCAATTCTCCAACATGACCCTCCTCTCATAAACTCCGACTCAAAATGCACCATCACTATTATTATTATTGCTTCTAACACTCTGAGAAAATTTAGATTATTCATGGAACTCATTGCTACTCTTGCACGATGAAACTCAACCAAGTAGGTACAGATAACCGACCAAACCCAAGGGTTTCTTGATATTTATAAACCTCAGGAGACTGAACTCTTAGTACGAACCTAGTATTATAGTCAATGACATTACAGAATTAGTAAATGGTGATACATTTTTGAAAAAAAAAAAAGATAAAAATACCATTGAAACTCACAATACTCGTAAGTTCTTATTCCATGCTACAAAAAATAATTACTGATTTAATTTTTTTCGTGGAAAAAAAACTGAACAGTACAAGTAACTAACTATTAGAAACACGAAACTAATCTGATCAAAAAAAGAAAAACGAAACTAATAGTAAAACAGACAGACATGGAAGCATTACTAATTAAAGGGGAATAAAATAAAGAAAAATACTTATATACTTTTTCTTATCTATTTTTCATGTTATTTTCTAATTAAAAATTAATATGTAGATTTTTTTTAATATATTGTAGATTTAGTCATTAATTATATATTAAAAATATTAATTTTTTAAACTTAAAAAAATTTAAAAAATTTACATATTAATTTTTAATTGAAGAATAGTATGAAAAGCATATAAGGAAAAGTATATAAATTTAGTTCTAAAATAAAACATGAAAAAATATTGTAATAAATCAAATGATTACCCACGTGTGAAAACGTTAGAGAGAAACCTAGAAATGATTTACCCACAAACATAATTATCACTCGAGAAAGTGTGAATTAGTGCAAAATAATACATAACTCTTATAATTTTAAATTTTTTAGTTTAATTTATTTCATAAACTTTTTTCAAACAGTCCTTTCATTTAACTTCTGTTTAATGTCACAACATGATTTTTTTAATGTGTGAAAAATAGTCTTTAATACATGTAATAATGGAATGAAAAATACTTGGTTAATATCAATTAAAAATTAATAAATAAATTGAAAAAAATAAAAATCGAAAATGTAGCTTTGGCCCGCTTAAAAGATATTGTTATGAACTTAGGGAGCCCCAGCACGGAGAAATTTCCAAGTGGTGGGCTCTATCTTCTGAATATTAATTCGTCTTTTTATGAGGTCTTGTAGTTTTGACGTGGTCATTAGACTCCATTGGCAGGCAGGAGTGCAATTTCTCTAAGTCAAAAAAACAGTATGTAGACTTTAATTTGTGTTTAATTAACTCCTATTTTCAAATTAAATGGAATATTGATACAACTGAAATGTCACCACATAACAAAATTAATCAGGTAGATATGAAAGGAGAAATGAAATGAAAATTATGTGAAAAATAATTATAATATTTTTACTATAAAAAAATAACAAAAATATGTTAATAATGATGCTATTATTAATTACTACCTGGTCTCATTTTTTGTTTTGCACACAAGATATTAACACTCTATCCTTGAGCATGAGCTTGATTGATGTTTATTTGCATATGAATATGAGCTTGCTTAAATGTGTGGAAAAATCAAAGAAGTTTGTTTTCAGAATTTGACCCTTTTTTATAACCCAATTGCTTTTAATTTAGCGCCAAGGTAAGACATTTCAGCTCAAGAGGTACATATTTGTTGTGTACTTTAATCTATTAACTACAACAACACTATGATTTTCACACGGAAAACAATTAGAGAGACTTTCACATGGCTTTTCACACGGAATTCCAGTCGAAATAAATTTCACGTCGAAATTTCACACAAAAATATCAGAGTGCAGGAAAGCCCGTGTGAAAGCTCCGTGAGAATGATTCTGCTCTTTGGCATGAAGATGGCGTAAGGGTTTCATACGGAACATTCCGTGTGAAATTATACTGTTCAACAAGGAAAAAACTGTAAGAAAGGTCGAGTGTTTTAAAATAAATTTTTTTGTCCTTTCCCACGGACAATTCCTGTGGGAAAAATCACGTTTCACACGAAAACAAAAAAAGCTTCGTCTAGTCCAGCCAAGATTGGAACTCCAAGGGAGAAGTTACATATATTCACATTGACCATTTAGACCAAAGTAGGTTAAGATGGAAATCTAAGTGTAATGAAAAGAGATTCCCTCTTTTAATTAATTTCAGTCTCACGTCACTCTGCTCTTTTGACATCTACAGCGAGTAATGAAAAGAGATTCCCTTTTTCTATTTTCTGAAATAGCTAGGGTTTGGCACTTTGCGTTTTATGTCCCCATCTCAATAATACCCCCTCAGTTCTGCTCCAATTACTATACACCACCACCCGTCCCCCATTCTCCTCATGAAAACATAAGTGGATCGATCCATCTTCCAGTCTGTTCATAGTACGTAACGCATGACTGAGACTCTGTGACAAGTTAAAGTAGTAGGGCTTGGGAATCCAACACACAAGCATATGGTCATGCTGGCCATTAATTTCCCCTTTGAAGTTGCAGCATTCCCTTTAAAACTCTTGCATGCTGTGGAAACCACTCTTCAACGCATATCAACAGGTTTGCAATATATATATAGTTAGTCGTCCTAATTTACAAAGTTAGAAATATCATGGCGAAGCTCATACCTCAGTTAGTTGTGTTAAAAAATTTTTCATACATGGCTAATGGTTTGCTTCCCATACAAAAATTTTTCATCTTTCCATGTGTAGCTATAGCATGCTATAGTACTTTTTCAGGCTACATATTGCTATGAATCTCATATTGAGAAGTATCATGTAAAAAGTGAGGTTCATGAGGTTAAAAAAATTTCCTACCTAATAAATTAGTCTTTTGGAATGAATTCTCTCTTTGAACTTATGTTTATAGTATTTGTACTTTCATTGAGAGAACAATACCACGAAGAGAGACATAAGGTTTTGAATTAGTTAAGAGACCGACACCCTCTCCAACAAAGATACATTATTGAGTCCTATTAGGAGCCTTATATGAGGAACTATTTTTTTTTCCCTTCCTTTCACAGACTCTTTTTTCTCTCTTTCACCCACTCGGTCCCGGGTCCCCCACAAGTAATCTCTCGCTGCTCTGCCCTAGAGATTGTAATAATTTCCTTGCTATAATGGTTCATCTTCAACTTTTTTTTCCCGTCCAGCTTGTGTGTTGAAGCATATATAGAAATTTTCTTCCTTGGATCCCTTGGTGGTGTCGTGATCGAGAACAGAGATCTTTTTTCCTTTATTACCGCTGATACAGTGTACATGGAGAAACGAAACCTAAGTCACAATATTAATTGCTCCGTTACTTTGACCATTTTAAGTGTCCGTGAGCTTTGTATTGTGTTGCACGATTTGTTCCACCAATTCATAATGTGTCAGCTAGCTTTCGCACAATTAATTCATAATGTGTTCTCCCCCATTTTTATCCTTGCCGTAGATGACCACGGGAACCAAGTCCAATATCATATATATTTGCTTTCTTACCATTTTCTTCAAGGGATGCATCTTGGGAAAGATATAATTTTATTCCATTGTGTGTAATGCTTCTATATATAATATAAAGTATAAACCATTCTCATGTTGAGTTGTAGACCTCAATTTTGATAACCTTACTCAACTTTCTGCACTCGTACTTAAAGTCATTAATTTGGCCAAAACAATAGTGAAGCCGAAAATGCATATACCTCCCTTTCATGATCATCGGGCTCCATACGGGATTAAGCTTTCCTAAAGGTGTCTTCTAAATTCACGTGATCTCAAATACAAGACACTATATTTAAATAACTATAACCTTTTCTGCAAGGATCAAAGTGTATTAGCTAAATTTTAGTAGAGTTGGATACCAAAAGAACCAATTGAATTTAGTTTGATAGGGACAGCCCAAGCTCAGATTCGATCTTCATATATTGTGGTATCTTAAGAGATGAATTTCATGTCATAACAGAATTGGGCTTCCTTTACTTTGGGTTTTCTCCATTATTGTTGGATCATCGGCCCAACACAAATCATAAAAGAAAACATAAAAAACTATATCAAATTTGTAAAATTATACCATGATGAATAAATGATACTAATCTTATCTGAAATTTCCAAATTTGATTTGAATGGTTTATGCTTTTTTTTTAATATCATGACATTATTATTTAAAATTCTGGTAGTTAAAAATTATTTTTATTCTACATTATATTTTTATAATGCAACAATTAATGCTAACTTTATCATATATTAAAACAAATAGAAAACAAAACACAAAATTAAAAACAAAGTTTGACCACAGCCAGAAATCGTCTACGTATACTCGAAGAGAGCCGCACTCCAAATTAACTAACCGACAACAATAATCACGAGTTAGGGTTTGGGTTTAGCAAAACACGCTAAACCCAATCCAACTTCTAAAGAATAACATTGTTGGATCCGAAGGAAGGCAGTCCAAATGAATCTAAGGTCAAGCCAGTGATTTGTGTTTACTGGATTCTTTTTTCTTAATACAGAGAAGGCCGAGGAGCCTAAAAGATTCCAGTCACGTGCATTGGTATAACAAGCATATTCTGCTTTACAATGCACTATAGTTAGCATATTCTGCTATCCAATTTACATCATCAATTCAAACAAATAAACATACAGGCATGTCATAAAAGAGCTTGAAAAAGTGCAGGTGTATGAAGCTTCAAGGAGGATATGGAATTCAGATGGAGAAGAGCAAGTGGAGGCGAAGAATGAGTTCATAGATAGCTTAAAGCAAATGGAGGAGGCTCTAGGAGACGAGGTTTACTTTGGCGGAGATATATTTGGGTTTGTAGATGTTGCTCTGATTCCTTTTTATTGCTGGTTTTATACCTACGAGAGGTTTGGTAACTTCAAGATAGAGGCAGAGTGTCCTAAACTCATAGCTTGGGCTGAGAGATGCATGCAGAGGGAAAGTGTGTCTAAATCTCTTGGAGATGAGAAGCAAGCCTACGAGTCAGTTTTGGCTTACAAGAAGACATCTGGGCTGGACTAAGGAGGCACTTAAAGCAAAATCCTTGTACTATTTCTCTGTACCACAATGATACTGAGACAAACTTGTATATCAATATTTAATAAATGTCTTATTTCATAACTTTTTTTTAATACAATTTATTTAATTTTTAGATCATCTAAACAATAAAAAAAAAATTAAAAACAGGGCACTTCAATCATGGTTATTTACTTATTTAACGAAATAAGTTGGTTCCATTTGGGTTTCTTCAATTAATGGGAATCTCAATTATTCATGTTACTGACACGTAAATTAAAGAAATAATTTTGCTAGCTTCTGCTTCTTTGTGGCTGAGGATTAATCCAGAATCAGCGAAGTCATGGGCTTGAGAGCTAGTGTCCATTCCAATCCTTAGATTTCAAATAAATGTAGAGGTATCCTAAAGAGATAATTTTGTTCTGTTTAAGTACAATCATGTCGAGAAACGATATCAATTGTTTGTCTAATGGAATGAAACTACTTTATCTGTTTCTGTAAACTAAAGTTACAACACAACACGGGGTGTTGAAGGAATCAACCAGAAACAGAGAGCAACAGAGAAATTAAGGAGAAAAATAATCTACTGTACACGCGCGCTCACAAACTATCATATCACTCATTATATGGCGCCAGCAGGAGAATCTGATAAAGAAGAATTTCTCAGCTTTTGCAGATACACCAAAGCTGACACCTGATAAGAAGCTCCAACCGTTTATATCAACCAAAAATATTCGACTCAATAATAAACAGTTACATCTTACAGTCGATATATAAATATATATTTGAAAGCAAGACAAAATAAAATCTTTTTATTTTGAAAATAAAAAATGACGTGCTAGCTAGGAAGACATTACCTTTTAGTGACGAAGCCATTTGCGCCATCTTGCCACAAGGAGCGTTGTTGTCACATAGATAGAGTTTGACAACTTGTTTAAAAAGTTGAAGTAGGCATGTCTCCATGAACGAATGAGCAACAATGATCCAAAGACTATCCAAAATCCAGTCGCAAATCCCACTCCCAGGCTTTCAAAGAAGCTGCTTGCGAAAGAGGGAACTTCATCAACAACTTGATCAGCTTGAGTCCCATTCCCCAATGGATCATCAGGAGAACAAAATCTATCTAATGGCCTCCCGCAAAGGTCAGGATTTCCTTCATAGCTAGAGGCTTCGAAAGTTTGCAATTGTGTTCCTGTTGGAATTTCTCCTGATAAGTTGTTACTTGATAAATTCAAATTGTTTAAAGAAGATATTTCAAGACTTGAAGGAATTTCTCCAGAAAAATGATTTCTTGAAAGATCCAGAACTTCTAATGATTTTAACTGTCCAAGATCTGAAATGATTCTTCCACTCAAATTATTTGTTGATAAATTCAAGAATCTCAATTCAACCAATTTCCCAATTCCTCTTGGCAATTTCCCGACCAATTGATTGTGAGAAAGATCAATGATAATGATAAGTCTATAGTTATCGTGGTACAACAATTCTCTTCCTTTCCACACCACAGACATGGGCAGATCAAAATAAGCATAATTTACAACCTTTCCATTCTTGTAGAATAAGAATCTGTTCATGGATTGGTTGACGACATGTTTTTGAGCCATTGCAATTAGATTGTCGATGCAACTTGGTATAGGTCCTGTAAATTTATTGCAAGAAAGATCCAGGACTCTAACCTTTGCTAAATAAATAGCACAGATGCAAGGGTATGTTCCCTTCCAATTTATTCATCCGTAAGCTAAGGATTTCCAACCTTTTCATTTTCTCTCTTATCCATGAATGTGGGATTGGCCCTGACAATTCATTATTCCCCACATCTAACAATTCCAAGTTAGTTACATTTTCCAAGGAGGGAAGCTCACCACTCAAGCAGTTGTTTCGTAAAATCAATTGTCGAATTTGATTTAAGGATCCCATTGAGCTAGGAATCCTGCCAAAGATTTGATTGTTGGATAAATCAAGAATCGCTAATGATTTGAAATGATTCCAACAATCAGGAAGCATTCCTGATAACTTATTACTTGAGAGATTTAATGTTCCCAAATTTTCAACAAGTGCACTTATTCCATTGCCACATGAAAGAAAAAATTTTGAAATTTGATTATTTGAGATATCTACATATCGTGCCTTTAACAGGAAGAATGGAACTGAACCTTCTATTTGATTTGAAGCCAACAATATTATAGGAGATTCAATCAATTGAAGTGGCCTATTTGGGATTTCACCTTTGAGATTGCTATGTTCCATCCTAAGATAATCCACTCCCCTTGCAAGTCTCCAAAACCACTCTGGTATAGTATCATTAATTTCAGTATGAGAAACATCTAAGCTATATAGATTATGTTGAGTGTGAAGCCATCTTGGTAATCCAGGGCCTAACTTGCAATAAACTAATCGTAACTTTTGTAGTTGAAAAGGAGGAATCCAACTGTTGCTAAATTTGAGGGTCAACAAGTTATTAGATAAGTCCAAAGCTTGTAACTTGGTGAGATTATCAAAATGGATATCAGTAATTGTCCCACTTAGCTCATTACTTGAAAGGTCAAGCTTTACGAAAGTGTTCATGATTTTTCCAAAATTCTCTGGAATAGGATCTTTTAAGTGATTGTCGTACAGAAAAAGTTTCTCAAGATTGGAGGTTAGATTGAACAACCAAGGAAATAATGACGATGTGAGCTTGTTTTGACTAAGACCAAGAGTTACAAGAGGTGGAGAGAAATTCAGATGCGATGGAGGCATTGATAGAAAAGTAATATCGGTAAGACTACAATTATATAGCCATAGCTCTCTTAGGTTTGGAAGCTTACCAATAACTGGCAACAAGTAGTTAGAGTAATTAAGATTGGAAACATAGCTCAAATCAAGTGAAGTTAAAAACTGAAGATCGGAAAGCCACTCAATGCCAACTATACTCTTGTCATCAATTTTCAGATCATCATTATAGCCAAGCCAAAGTATCTGCAAGCTTGAAAGATTGCCAAGTTGATAAGGAATAGTGCCGGCTAAATTATTGCAATCCAAATTGAGTTTCTGCAAGCTTGAAAGATTCCCGAATTGGAAAGGCATACTGCCAACTAAATCATTGCTGGGAAGTTCAAGAACTTGCAAGTCTAAGAGCTTGCCAAGTTCAAATGGGATTTCTCCGGCAAAAGAAGAAACAGAGAGATCGAGGTATCTCAATTTGGATAGAGAACCAATAAATTTCGGGATTTGACTCCCATTGAAATCGTTGAAACTCAGATTCAAATGATTCAAATTTTGCAACTTCATGAGTGATGGGCTAATCTCACCTCGCAGAGGCTTTTCACCTGCCTGATCATCATGAAGATCGAGCATTTCAACGTGGCCAGTTTGAGGATTACAATTAACTCCTTTCCAATGGCAACAATCTGGAGAAGTGCCCCATGAAGACAGACGACCGTAGTCATCCACGAAGGCATGCTTCATGTCAAGGAGTGCTTGTCTTTCCTTATCTATGCAGCTCACGTTTGCGTCTCCAGTTCTCCCACAAGACACTGATGTGAGAAACTCCGCCTGAAAATGCAACATCGCGATCATTATTGCCTGTAACAGTTTCAGAATATTTAGATTATTAGTGGAACTCATTGCTGCTCTTGCAGGATGAGAAATCAAGCGAGTAGATTAATTGAACCAGCTTAAGGGCTCCATATTTATAAACTTGGCTGAACGAAAATCTTTGCATGATTGGAAATAAAAAACGAGAAAAAAGGCTACATTTAATAATTTTTTCTTTTTCGATTTTGTTTATTATTTACTTGAGTATTCATGATAGCAAAAAGTATTGATATTATTGTCAATCGCGTTACAATATCGTTTAATGGTAATAGAATGTAATGTGAAGGGAAAGTGTTATTTCTTTAATTTAATTATAATCATTATTTGAAGGTCAACTTTAAAAAAAATTAAAAAAAAAGGAAATTGAGAAGAAATAAAGCCTCTATATTTAACGCGTCACTGCAGTATTTTTTTTAAACCTATTTTATCTTATAAGATGTTTTTAAAACAATTTATTAAAGGTTGGTCATCCAACGGAATTCATTACAATAATGTAAAATGATTAATACTGGTGGTTCTAAAATTTTATATTTTCCTGTCTTAAATGAGTCTTGATCAAACTTTTAAATTGAAAAAATTATTTTTATAAGGTAATAATTTTAATTTTTCCTTAAAAGTATATTAGTAGTTTACTCTGACCATATAATTAGTTTCTGCCTTTTTTAAAAAACAAAAAAGAAAGAAATTCTAAGCCATATTCAGTGGAACTATATTTTTCAAAGCAACTTCGTTGTTGGAAAATCGAAAGGAGGCGCCAGTAACCACTACTTTCCCGTAGTCGTAGGTGATAAAATGATAATTGACCAATCAGGACTAGAGTTACCATCCACTATGAGTACTAACATGTGGGAAAAGGAAACACAAAAAGGAGATCCACCATTGATTTGCACACACTACGTACACCTCTTTAGAAATCTGATAATCTTTCTTTATTATTTATATAACACCTCACACTTTTATGAACCAGGTGTACTGTAAAATTAAGCTTTATTGGAAGAGATCCTAGTCCAATATAAGTTGGCTTGGTTTTACATTTTTAAAAATACATTTCCCTTCACTCTTATGTGTGTATATCTAATACTAATATTAAAATGACATCTTACACACTCAATTGATAATTGAAAATATTTTGTAAAATATTTAAAATTTGTCTTAAAGATATATTTAAGGAAGGTCAATGTAAAATTCTTTGAGGTGGAAAATTAAATTTAGTACATATTCGTTATTCACCATAAAAGTTGGAGAGATCGGTGTTAAAAATTAAACAGGTCAATATATAATTAGGAAAGGTCATCATAAAATTCCTAGAGGTAACAAATTAAGTTTTTTGGGTTCATTTAACACTATTCTTCTCTCCTCCGATTATACACTAATTTATTCAATTTGTAACACTCATGTTCCCAAATTTTTAATTTTGTACTGATTCACAAAGTTACAAATTCCTATAATTCTATCAATTTAAATTTCAATTTTTCATATTAAAAACTCAAGAGTGAGTAAGAAATTTTGAATAAGCAAGTTGTTAATTTGGAAATCCAAGTTACAAATTTTTTGAACCCTTTTCGATTTAAATTTTAATATTTCATATTAAATTTTGGAAAGTAAATTGCAAATTTTAAATAAATAAGTTGCAAATCAAGGAATCCATTACAAAATGTAATTCCCTCTTCTAAATATACTTATTCTAATCCTTATATTTCCATTGTGTTAAATATAAGACACATTGCAAAATGTCTAGAATATATTTTTTTTCCCACAAATTACTTTATTGGAAGTTAGTTCTTTGATTTAATTTCAAAATTTTAAAATTGAGAAGTGGATTCAGCATAAAAAAGATAAACTATTTTTAATGAATTTAATTAAGAGTAATTTTAGGACGTAGTGATAATTTTTCAAAAATTTAATAACATAAATTACTTCTATCTACTTTATACCACAAACTTAAAATAAGAACAAGAGATAGTAATTAATTGTATATTTTGGTTCCAAAATGTAATTTCCCCTTCCATGTTGTGAAAAACTAACTTTTCTTCTTTCTTTCTTCCTTTTTCAATCACAAAAGATATTTTCTTCCAAAGAAAAGAAGTCATATTTATTGCAACTATCTTTCTTAAAGTAACTTAAAAATATAAAAAGAAAGAAAGAAAGAAATGTTGATCACACAAACAAATATGCTTTCGCTTCCCTCTGTATCAGAAAAAGAGAAAGCGATGGACAATTTACATCACTCTTATATATAATTGATTAATTAAGTAATCATTCTTTATCATAATTAAATCCAGTTTAGGTCAAGTTCCACCGTTTTTCATGCATATAAATGGCCATTAAATTTTATTTTTTAAAATGAAAAGAGAACCATATCTAATTATTACTATAAAATCATAGAACAAAGGGAAAAAGAAAAACTGCCAACCTGGGAAGCACCTTGTCTGAAGCATGTCCTAATTCCTGAACTTGGCTGTTTTGGCTAACGAGAAAACTTGGCTGGACTTGGACACACTTAAAACAAGATCATTATACTATGATCTCTGTAGTAGTACACGATAACCCTACATCTATAAATGATTTTTTTTTTACCAACACATCTGTAAATTATTATTAATGCACTCTTTGATAACTTGTCCATTGCCCAAATGTCCCACGTATGATGGGAAATCAATATTCAATCACTTCCATCTTTTTATACTACTCCCTCCGCCCCTTAATAATGTCCTTTTAAATAACTTATTGAAACAAAGAAAAATTAGGTATAATATTAAAATTATTTTAAAATTGATATTATTTTCATTTTTACTTATAATAAATACTACAAATTTAAATAATTTATATTCTCTCTCTTACTTAAAAATGAAAATATTTTAGAAGCAATGCAATTAATATTTATAAAACTTATGAAAGATAATTTATATTTAAAATCACATAAAACTTTTAAAACGTGACTAGTAAAAAAAATTTGAAGATAGTGTACCTCAACCATTGTTGTTTAATTAATGAGCTGGTTCCATTTATGTTTCATATCTTATTGGGAATCTCAATAATTGATGTTGCTTTGTCTTATGGAATGTCACTGGTTTGTCTGTTCCTGTAACCCAAAAAATACAATTGAAACATGAGCAGTAAAAGAAAGCAATAGCTTAAAAAAATTATGGATTTCTGTGCGTTTTCGTATAAAATTTTCAGAACATTAGTTGCATATTAAAGCAATGGCTTTTGTGTGTTAGATGGTATTGAACTTAGATTTCTGAATTTAAAAAAGGAAAGGAACAAGGAGCATAATGAAGTTGAAGGACCCTGCCAAAAACAGAGCAATACAAGATGAACAAAGAGTAAATTAATAAGAGAAAAGAAACAGAGCGACATGTGGGTACAGTTGATGAAAGAAATAGCCTATACTATAATTTCTTCATCGGAGTTATGTTCTATGTAAGTGACAGATTCTTCTGAGTTGCGCAATGGCGGAAGAAAGGAACATCAATTGGACTGAAGAATCACATAAGGGATACAGAATATGTGCCAAGAGCAAACAGAAATAGTAAGAGGTGTATCTGAATTAAACTTCTCGTAATATCCCATCCATTTGTTCTCTACCTGTTATTGTTTTAGAGATTGAATTTTTTAAAATCCGCTTTTGTTTATTTCGATCTATTCGTCTTTACTATTGTTTTTTAGATTAAAAATTTAATACATATATATATATTGCTTGTATGTATTTAATATTTGCTTCTTCTTTTTTTTTCGGTAAAGGAGATGGCAGTTAGGGAGGCTACTTCCAGAACCACCATTAGGACATCAAATTTCAGCTACTAGGAAATCCATCTTGTACCTTTGGCCGCTTCTAAGAGAAGTTATCAAGTCTTGGGAATGGGCCAGCTGCTGGACACCCATCAAGACTTAGTGATTGTCTTTGGATGGTGGGGGATCTCTCCAAGATGGAGTTGCCACCAACGCAAGACTTGAGCAGCCAAAGAAAGACTCAAACCCGTCACCATAGGGAGTGAAAACCTTTGTTTGAATCTCAGGACTACTTGTGCCAGCCCACAACGGCTAATATTTGCTTTTATTTAGGATTGGATTAAGAAGAAAGGTAGGTAGTTGGGGAATTAAACTTGGTCATAGAGGTGTTGGGCTCAGGACAAACCGGAAAGTTTTGAAGTGTTGGGCTTAAGTCTCAACATAAGTTCACTTTTTACACATTAGAAAAAAAAAAGCGGAAGCCCACATTTTTTGGGCCACAAGAACGCTCCTTTTCATGTCCTTTATGAAAATTATTGACCCAAGAGAGAATCATTTTCGGGACAATGGACCAAAAAAAAATCAGACAGGCCATTTTGTCCAAAAAAAAAAGGATTCGATTTTCTCACGTAGATTAGGGAGTTTGGACTGTAGACAAAACGGGAATTTAGCACACCAGGACAATAAAAGAGGAATCTGGCTAATCAGGACAAAAACAAAGGCTTTGAATTTTCTAGAGTTGTCTGTCAGGATTTTTTTTCTTTTATGTTATAAAATAAAATAAAATATTCAAATCAGGAGCAACTTCCTAAAGAGAAAGATAAGAACTGAATTTAATAACCTCTTTTCTCACATTAAAATTATGAAGACACTTGAATCAAAACTTCTTGAGCGGGACCTTGATTGGTGTTTATTTGCATATCGATATGATTTTGGTTAACTTTGAGAGGGAAAAATAAAACTTTGTTTTATGAATTTGACAGCTTTCGTAAATCAATTTAGCATTCTACATATTTTTAATTTGGTCTAGTATTTCAATTACAAGATTTTGTTCCGCAATCTACCATTACATAGTAATACTCAAATGCTAGCCTCTAATCTGGACCGTTGAAAACCGTTAAAAGTTTACTTTCCCTAAAAAAAATAAATAAATGATGCCGTGTTGTAACCACACGACAAAACAATGTTCATTCATGCATCGGGAAATACAAGCAGGTTTAATTGTTTATGCATATTTCATTACAGGGCATAATTTGAAAACACCCATTTCGGCACTTTACCAAAACATGTTTAACATTTTTTAATTAAAAGAACATGTTTAACTTGTCTAAACCCATATGGCCGGACAACAAAGATTGACACTTACTATAATCCCAACTGTCTCGTGGATGGGCAAAATGAGAAGCTTCAGAAAATTGGGGAAAATACGAACCAAGGAACAAATATTATTAATTGTCCAACTCATCTAGACCCATAATTACTTTCATCATCATATCTTTTATCACTCTGCTTTTATGGGTTGTAGTTCTACCAGTGGCCGAGCAGGTGTGGTGTCATTTGAATGCTTCAGGTTGGGCACTGGACTCGGATAAAATCTGGCCCAACCTAACCCATTATATATACTCACTTTTTATTTTTGAATATTAATAGTTTTATAATATTGTTTTTCTTACTATTCATTATGTAATAATTGCTTTTATTACTACATCATGAAGAATTTATTATGATTTTAATTTTTAATTTATTTAAAATTTTAAATTGATTTTTCAACTTGATATCTTGTTGAAATAATGAATAATTGTTAAATAGTTAAAATTTTAAAAAAATCTTACCCTAGATCCCAATATTACTAGGAATATATTTTGAATGATTGTAATTATATTTTATAAATAAATTACATTTTATATTTTTAATAATTAAAAAAATTTAGCAAACTTTTTTATTAGGCTAAACCTGACCCAAACCGATATCTCCTTTTTCTAAGTTGGAAATATTTCACCACTTGAAAATAATGTGTAGTTAGGTTGGATATGACTTATAGAGTAGGATTTAAATGTTTTAGATATAACTATAACCATATTTGCAGCAGTGAGATGCATAGATTTATTTGAATAAACTTACACATAAAAGAGATGCTATTTAATTTTTAATTTTGCCCTAAAATTAATTTTTTTTTAATTTTTAATTCTTTTAAATATTTTCTAAATAGCATATATGTATTAAAATTATTTTATTAAAAATTTAATTTTAATGAATTGAAATTTTTTTAATAATTAAGTTATGAAATTATTTTTATCAAATAATTATTTTAAATTAATAAAAATAGTTAAATTAATTTTTATAACGCAATCAGACACAAGTTGTTGTTGTTGTTATTATTATAACAAATACACCCATCCCATGCAATATATCAATAACATGACTCAACGATTAATAAAATATTTTATCAAATGTCACCTCAAGTAAATAAATCTGTTCAATAAAAAGTATTTTTAAGTGTGGCCAAAAAATAAAATAAAAATAATATTTTCAAGAAATAAAGAAAACTAGGAACGTGAGTACAAAAAGAAAAAGTAAATCCTATATCTATAAATACTCACATATTATGTTACTTAATCAAGCTATTCCACTTAATGTCCTTCACATTTCCAACTATCTAAACTAAATTTATTTGCAATACTAGTCATGTTTTAACATTTTTCTCTCTCTCAAGGTACCAAATACAAAGAGGTGGGGGTTAGAATAATATGTGTTTTAAGAAAAATAATAGAAATAATAAATCCTCATATTAGAGAGAGTAGAATATATATATATATATGATCGCAACTATGTCTTGGTCAGTGGATGGCTAAAAAAAGCACTCCATGCTCCCACTTATTTAAACTATTTAATTAATTATAATTATAATTCAATCCCATATGCGACAGTGTTAAAAATAGTTTTTTTTATAATATTAAAATTTTGGTTCAACTGATAGAGATTAACTATACCAAATTAATTAGAGATCTTAAAGTTCAAGCCTTGGAATTAATGGTAGAGCTAGCCATCCTTTGGGTTTAATTCAATTTGATACGAATAAATCTAAATTTCAGTAAATCCTCCAGTTAGAGTGAGATAAGCCTGGGTGAACATGCAAACAAAAAGAAAAAGAAGTTTTTTTGCCGTTTTCCATGTTTTTTGGTCACCCTCTTTTTGTCGATGCTGGCTATTGTTTTCTACATGATGAAGGTATAATCTTATTTTTTAGCCTTTCCTCTTCTCCACTTAGGTCTCTTAGTGCTTATTTAGATATTAATGTGTTTTTGTTTTACTTTTTTTCATTCTATTGTCCTGTAAACTAACTTTATATATATATATATATATATATAATAAAAATGAAATTTATGGTCGGTAAATTATTTTCATTTATTATAAATATTATATTAAACTAGAATTAATTCTTTTTAATTTTGATGGTAGATTACTTATTAAATTATGATATACATAATTTGTTTATCATATCATGTCCTTTTATAAAATTGATATATTTATTTATAAAAAATAAATTTGTAATAATAACTTTCCTGTGTGAGATAAAATTTACATCAGTGGCTCCATTGTCAGGAATAAAAAGAAACACCATTCTTTCTCCTTTATATGCCTCAGTGTTGAGAATACTCTCTTGTCTTTTTTTTTTCATGTTGGCTTTTTTTTTTCCTTCACAAATGAATGTACAATCTTTTTGTCATTTGTACCTTTTGTTTCCCTTATTTCCTCTTTGGTGAAAATTCTTTCCCACCTATAAGGCTCTGACAATCTTCTTGCTACTCCAGTATCCCTCTATAGGTTCCCTCCTCTTTTGAAGCAACAACTTATCATCATAAACCTTTTTTTTATTTGCAGCTTTTCTTCCCTCCTCTATTCTTTTTTTTTTTTTTATGAACTATCCTTTTGTTTTTTAATATCATTATCTTTCTTTATGGACAAGAGTTGGCGAACTAAACCTGGCATCACTCTCAAACTAAACCTAGGCTACCATTATCTTTCTCTCCTCTAGGCTCCGGCCACCCCTCTCACCTCTGAACTGACCTACAATTCTCTCTCTCCTCCTGCTTCCTACTTCGTGGTGGAGAATGTTACTCAGATCACTCCTACCCAAGCTCCAGTGCACTAACTGAAGGTCACCATCGGTAACCCATTTCCATTCCTCATATCTGATGTGTCTTCATCTACTGCATCTCCTCACTACCCACAGTCAACAAGCTTGCATTCCGTTGGTGTGTATTCACCAATTATGGGTTACTAGTCATAGCCTTACCTCTATATCTTGCACTTCACTGCTGTGTCATCGTTCATTGTGTGTCACTAATCATAGTCGTCCAATGTGCTCCTCACCCATTGTCTGTTATTTCTTTTCTTGTTTATACATCAGAAAATCAAAGTAGGAGAAAGAATGAAAACAAGGGTCACAAGCTTGGAAACTGGGTTTGCCAACCTGTTTGCTGGCTCTGATACTAGTTGGTAAGTGCAAAACAATGTGCATGGCCCATCAAATCCTATTTGGAAAGATAGATTTTAATTAGCCCTTCAATCATCCATTAAGTTACAAAAAAAGTAGCAAACGGTCACAAGCGCTAACCCATCTTATCCATTTATTTTTTTATCATTGAATAAATTCCTCTTATCCATTTCTAACATAGATTTTGAGCCAATAATTAGAATATTAACCTGTCTATAATTTGGTTCTAGTCTCCCATTCACATGGTACATTTTAGACATAGAGCATAACAATATCATTATACTCTAATGTTATGACCATTTTGGTATCAGAAAACTAATAAATGTTATTACATTACAGAAAATCATTTCACATTTTGCAAGTTACTCATTTCTATCCTAAAAACATCTCACGTCACTACCACCTTGGTATCTTCAGCCTACCAAAAATCATATTCTCTTTCTCTCTTCCAATCACTCTCACTTTCTCTTATAAACTTCTTACCTCACTAACACCTCTGTGTTAGCGACCTATAGATGTATGTATTCTCTTTCTCTTCTCCTGCTTCGTACTTCACGGTGGAGAATGTTGGTCTGATCATTTTCTCTATAAGCTCTTATGCCTTAATCAATGGTCACGGGCGCTAACCCCCCTCCATTCCTCTTCTCTGGTGTGTCCTCACCTATTAAACTTTGTTGTTGTCTACAATCAATACATTTTCTCTATAACCTGTTATATTTCGTCGGTGTGTCCCCGCCTACTATACATAGGTCACTAGTCACAGTCATACCTCAATATCTTGCATTTCACTAGTGTGTCTTCACCCATTATATGTCATTGGTCACAACCGTAACTACGTATTATGCACTTCACCGGTGTATTCTCACTCGTTGTGATTTACTTTACCGTTAATTCTTTTGTTATTATAAATAAAAAAATAAAGATAAAAACAAAAAAAATAAATCATTAACACTCACGTGATTTCATCCTTAAGTGGAAGATCCTCAAGAATGATAAAATGAAAATATAAAAATTGGGAAAGAGACCACTTTGCCAACTTGTCTGCAACCTTGTTCTAGTCTCGTTCAATCACCACTAGCCTTGTCTCCCATTCACATAATACAATATAGACATAGAGCATAATAAAATCTTTATGCTAAAAAACTATCATCATTTTGGTATCAGAAAACTAATAAATGTTATTACATTACAAAAAAGTATTTCACTTTTTACAAGCCACCACAGCCTCTACTACAAACGTCCCTCATCACTGTTACTTAGACCTCTCCAACCTATCTGAGTTCACCAACCTGTCTGCTGGTTCTAGTCCCAGTCGACCGGTGCAGAACAATTTGCATGTCCCATCAGATCTTGTATGGGAAGATAGATTTTAACTAACCTTTTAATCATCCATCAAGTTACTAAAAAGTATTCAAACTAGCTTGGTAATGTCCATCATTTTCCAAATCAACATAGTTGCCCTCATTTTTTTAACCATTAACATCTCTTTTATTAAGAGTGTATTAGAAGTTGGTGTGCCACTTATTTTATTGATGAATATAAGAAAATCACTCATTTTTCTGCTTGCTTCAACTTCAAAAGATAGGACCCGGAAGAAGTTGGATTTTATTGAGATTACTAAGGTGATTGCAAGTTATGATAGATGGATGATGCTTGCAGGTTTTATTTATCTTATGCTATTTATGATTGATCCTCCATCGCTCGTTAATGTTGGCCTGTGTTACACATTCAAAATAACCTTTATTCTTTTATCATTGATTGAATTCCTCTTATCCATTCCTAATATAGATTCTGAGCCAATAATTAGAACATTAACCTACCTACAATTTGGTTCTAGTCTCATTCAATCAGCACTAGTCTAGTTTCCCATTCACATAGTACATTCTAGACATAGAGCATAACAATATCATTATACTGTAATGTTATTACCATTTTGGTATCAGAAAACTAATAAATGTTATTACATTACAGAAAATCATTTCGCATTTTGTAAGTCACTCATTTCTGTCCTAAAAACATTTCATGTCACTACCACCTCAGTGTCTCCAGCATATCAAAAATCATGTTTTTACAATCAACGTGCTTCTTCTATAGCCTTTTACATTCTGTCAGTGTGTTCTCGCCTACTATACATATGTCACTGGTCACAGTCGTACCTCCATATCTTGAACTTCACTGGTGTGTCTTCACCTATTGTATGTCATTTGTCACAACCGTAGCTACGTATTATGCACTTTACCAGTGTGTTCTCACCCGTTGTGATTTACTTTACCATTAATTTTTTTGTTATTACACATAAAAAAAATAAAGATAGGAACAAAAAAAAAGTAAATCGCTAACACTCACGTGATTTCATCCTTAAGTGAAAGATCCTCGAGTGTGATAAGATGAAAATATGAAAATTGCGAAAGAGACCACTTCGTCAACCTATCTACAACTTTGTTCTAGTCTCGTTCAATCACCACTGGCCTTGTCTTCCATTCACATAGTACAATATAAACACAAAGTATAACAAAAACTTTATTCTTAAATACTATCATCAATTTGGTATCAGAAAAGTAATAAATGTTATTACATTACAAAAAAGCATTTTACTTTTTACAAGCCAGTTTGATCTAAGACTAAACCGAACTTGACACTGATTCCCAGTCTGACCGGTTGAACAAGCCAATTTGATCATGTTTTTTGAACATTGTATTTTACTTATACCTAATTATTTTTTTATTTGATAAAATTTGTTGTTGTATTTGTTTCAACTCGAAACCCCATTCCTTCATGTTTTTTGACTTTAAATATAGTGTTCCATCCCACCAAATGACATTTTTGTGGTGCAAATTTGAACAACAAATTAACTCCCTTTGCAATTGTTCCATAAATTGTTAAAGAGACTTTTTTTAAAAAAATAAGTATATTATATTAAAGTGAAATCGAATATGAAAACTACTGCATCAGGCAAATCTTAACCCAAATGTTTTATTAGTTTTATATTGTTATATTCTAATATTAGAACTTAACAATAACATTTATTAGTTTTACATATCTATTTTGAGAATAATAGTAACTTTATATAGTAATATTGTTACTATTTTGGTATCAAAAAACTAATAATTGTTATTATATTATAATATTATCATTACTTTAGTATAAAAAATAATAATTTCACATAAAAAATCAAGGTTAGTTGTGAACTGATGGAATATAATAGTATAAAGTTAATAAATGTTATTGTTATACTCTAATATTAGAGGTAACAATATAAAACTAATAAATAAAAACAATCAAAATTCTTTTTAAATAAAACAAAGAATGATTAAATTTTAAAAATTTAAGAAAAAAACAAATAAAACGCTGAAGTCAGTATTTCAATACAATTGAAACCCACAATGGTTCATATGACAAAAGAGCCAAGTGACAAAGGCAAGGCAAGACATCCTGACCAAAAAACATGAAAAAGACAAGTAGACTTTTTTTTCCCCATATGCACCAGTATTCCAAATCTATCACACTTTAACTAAAAAAATTTATCGGGATCTAAACTAATTTAAATTAAATTTGGTAGGGTTAAAAAGGCAACAAACTCTACCATCAATTCCAAGGTCAAACTAAGAGATCTCTAGTTAAATTGGTATAGCCTCTATAAGTTGAACCATACACTTAGTGGTATAAAGAGACTATTTTTAACACTAAGGCATATGAGATTATAATTATAATTAATTAAATAGTTTAAATAAGTTGGAGTAAATAGTTTAAATAAGTTGGAGCATGGCGTCTAATTTTTTAGCCTACCACCCACCAAGATATAGTTGCAATTGCAACCAGCTATATTCTACTCTCTCTTTAATCCAACGATTTATTTCTATTACTGTTAAAACATATATTATTCTGAACCTCCCACCTCTTTGTATTTGGTACCAGAAAGAAAGATCGAAAGAAAAACTGTTAAAACATGACAAAGATTGCAATTAACTTTAACTTAGATAGTTGGAAATGTGAAGCACATAAAGTAGAATAGCTTGATAGAGTAACATAATATGTGAGCGTATTTATAGCTATAAGATTTACTTTTTCTTTTTGTACTCACTTCTTTAGTTTTCTTTATTTCTTGAAAATAAAAATACTTTCTATTGAACAAATTTATTTACTTGAGATGACATTTGATGAAATATTCTGTTAATCGTTGAGTCATGTTGTTGATATATTGCATGGGATGGGAGTATCTGTCATTTTAGTGTGCATGTGCGAGTAGTTTGAACTATTTATCAAGTATTTGTGTACATGTGTCAGCTTGTAATTCATTCTGTGGTAACCGAAATTATAGAGTAGAAAAGATCTTTTTTTTTTCAAAAAAGAAAAAGATAGTCAGAGTTGTTATTGGTGAAAAAGAATTTTCACACGGGGAAGATGACAAGGTAGATCAAGATGGCCAGAGAAGAAGGAGGATAAAAAGGACACTCAGAGGCCATGCACACGTGGAAGATGATAAGGAAGGCTACTGGCCAACCCTAATGAAATCCCTAAAAGTTCATTGTGCACAGGCAGGGGCTGGATTACAAAAGAGAGAGCCTAGAGAAGATGGAGGGTTAGAGGGAAGCGATCAAAAGTTGGAGACTGGTCTGGTGAGATGTGAATGGCGTGAAGATAAAGGTTTGCTCTTGCTCTTCTTGTTCGTTGGGCAGCTGGGTACACAAAAGGCTTACTTTTTCTCTACTTCGTGAACCAACCTTTCCTTTCTCTTGCTTTGTTCGCTGAATAGTTGGCTACACAAAAGGCTCTCCCCCCTCAGCTCCTGTTTGTGCTGGTAATGTTTGTCCAATCCTCCAATTCCCTCTCACTCAAGGTGAATACATCTTTACTCATGTAGTAGTTTTGACGTTTTTGAAGATTCTTTTTCATGTTTAGGTTCTCCCCTTCTATTCATGCTCTAATTAACTTGGTTGTTGTGCTTTTCTACTAATGGATTGTTATGCTTCTTATATATGCTACATTTCCTGCTTTCTTTACTAGACAGATGTAGTTCGTCCCTACTAGTGAGGTCCCTTCTATCCGTTAATGCAGCTATTGTATATATCTTCAAAATGGTATGTGATCTGTTTCATGTTTCATCTTCTTTATATCTTAATCCTATCACAATTCTATTGCAGCGCATGATTTGTGGGTATTCACCAATTCTAAAGCAAATTGAATATTATGACATTATGCTGTACCAATGCCTTGTTTTTGTTAGTTCTGGTTGAATAGTCAACTTTGTGGATTTTTTTTTCCTCCAATTTTTGGTATTTGTACAGAAGTGGTCTTGAGCTGAAAGTTATATAGAATGGAAGTTTAAAGAAAATTTAAAGGTTAAACATTAATTGCAAAAGAAAGTTCAAAGTCGAAAGTTGTTCACAGAATAAAGTGTGAGAGAGAGAAGATGGTCGTTCCTTTTTCCACGTTTTGGTTAAGGTGGAAATTAAAGTGTATGTATCATGGAAGCTTAAACCAGATGGATGATATTAGTCTTGGTCTAAAGATTAAAAGCATATTCAAGCTTCACTTTAAATATGTGTATATGTATAACACGAAGTTGGTGTGTAAGGATGGGGATGGGTTTTCATTGATTGAGAACTTGGTGGTGGGTCCTCGACTTTCATTATAGCTAGGGTTGTCTTAAACGTTATCCATAAATGAATGAAATATATAATTAACTCTCTTTATTTTCAGTTTCACGTTGCTCTGCTCTTTTGGCATCTACAGCGAGTAATGAAAAAAGATACCCTTTTTCTATTTTATGAAAATAGGGTTTGGTGCTTTGCGTTTTATCACTTTCATGTCCCCATCTCAATACTTGTTTTAATACCCCTAGTTCTGCTCCAATTACACCACCCTTCCCCCGTTCTCCTCATAAAAACATATGTGGATTGATCAGTTTGTTCATAGTACGTACACATGACGGAGACTCTATGAAAAGTCATAGTATGCTCGGGAATAATTTAATTACCTTGGATTTTTTTCTCATACTAAAATTATGAAGATACTTGAATCAAGACTTCTTGAGCGGACCTTGATTCATGTTTATTTGCATATAGATATGATCTTACTTAACTTTAAGGGGAAAAGGAAAAAAGAATTTCAGCATTCAAAAAGGAAAAGAAAAAGAAATTTGTCCTGTGAATTTGACAATTTTTGTAAATCAATTTAGCATTCTTCGAACTACACATTTTTAGTTTGATTTAGTATTTCAATTACAAGATTTTGTCCCACAATCTACCAGTTCATAGTAATCCTCAAATGCTAGCCTTTGATCTGGACCGTTGAAAATCATTTATTTCCCTTTCCATAGACGAAGTGGTCCGGCCGGATATTCGGTCGGTCAAACTACGTCGTTTCAACTTCACATTGGCACCGTCAAAAGCCTGACCAACCAAACCTCGCAACCTTTCAGGACTCGGATACAATTGCCGGTGCAATAATCCTGAGAAGGACACCAAGAACTCTGTGTATGCCTCTACCACAAGCTTCACACTGGCTTCTCTTATCTGTTCCCTCAAATCTTCATCCGGTATGCTATAATACACTTTGTGCTTCTGACAAGTTTCATTCACACACTCCAAAAAAGCTTCGATTTTTTCTGTCACTATGCCTCTAATGGTGTCCTTCCCCATCTCCTTCCCTTCCTCCATATCCAAGATCCTTACCAGAATTCCCCATGCTTGCATCTGATACATGTAGGCTGATTCCTCTGCCACTGCTTTGTACTTCCTTTTCATATGTTGATCACCCAGTAGCTCACCAAGCTCTGAGTTCTTCGCCCTCATGTATATGTACCAGTACGTGTTCGTTGCGAATATATTGATCAGAGTGTTGTCCCTACAACGAGAGCGTTTAGACTCTATGTTTCTTTGAAGGGCATCCATGGTGTTCAAGATGGCCTCTTTAAGTAAATTCTCTCCCGTATCGGGTTTCGATAAGATCCCAGATTTCCATATCTGCTCTGTTTCAAGGACCTTTCCCATGGCGACTCTGTAATTTTTGGTTGTAAGGTATTTCAGGTAATTAATGGCGTACCTTACAAGTTTCGGAACAGAGCCATCATGTGGAGGTGGAATACCATCTGCATTCCCTTCTATTTGCAGCCCGAATTCCCAAAATACTTTGCTTGACGCGTCGATTATAAGCTTCTCAAGCTCTCGGAATCGCGTGCAGAAATCCAGCCCAGCTTCGCCATAGAATATTTCTAAGAATTCGGGTTTGAGTTTTTCCAAGGAATCAAACATATCCAGCAGTTTGAATAGCTTCTGTGGCTCTTTACTGCTTCTGGATACGCCTTCTCCGAATCTAAAGAACACGGCCATGATCTTGTCAGCTATTTTGGCGAAGCATTCCGGCCATACTAGACCAGACATGATTTTGCCCATAACTCTGTAGCAGAGCTTCTTTTCAGTGAAGAGAACTTTCTTAACAGCGACTTCAAAGTGTTGGATCCAAAGGCTTATTGCCATTTCTAAGTTCTCCCATTCCATTTCATCGATCCCTTCCGGAGTATATGTTCTCAAGTACTCTGGGTTTAGCCTCATTAATGCCTTGGCAGCCCTTCTATATCTCACCTATCAAACCATCAATAGAACTTGGTGAATAATGAGTGGAGCATTAGTCTCTTCTGTAAAAAATGATCATGATGATGGTTACCTTGACGTAGATGTCAATGCATATATCCAAGCAATCATTGGCAGTTAAAGTATCTGAAATTCGTTGCAGCACTTCAATTTCCAGCTCTGAACCTAAGTCGGAGTCACCGGCGACATCTTCAATGTCATATTCTGGAGGCGGCTGTGATAAATCTTCTACGTTATGATGCCTTATTTCCAGTAATATGCTCTCGAACTCATCTTGCATATGAAGCAACGCCTCGTCCAATAAACCTTCAAACCTCATGGCATCGACCTCTGTCTCGTAGAGCGTCTTGAGGGTGATCAGAGTCTCTCTTAACCTCTGTGTCCTGGACTGATCCGCCGCCTTTGTTCGGCTTATAAACTCAACCACCTCTTGAAGCCTCTGAATGACTGGTTCACCCTCTTGACTTATGGAATTGATAGCTTCATTTAGCTGATCAACACAATCCATGTAATCCAGAAAATTATGGAGACGTTTTTGTGGCATCTTCTCGTCCGACAGTTTCGAAGAGAGATGGATAAGCTTTTGCTGGAGAGACTCGTAGACCTTGAAGCTGTGGAGGAGTCCAAGCGCAGGAGAAACAGCTCTGTTGATTCTAGTATCAAGGGCTTTGGTGGACATGGCCAAGGACTGTATAGGGGCTACACTTCTGGATGCTGTGGACAGAGTTCCTTCAATAACATCGAACCTTGTCTCCATATTTCCAAGGCTGTCCTCCAGTTTCTTGGAAGCTCGAAGGAGAACTTTTAAATCGGAGCATGCGGACTCTAGATTGAGAAGCGTAGGGTCATGCTCATTGGGAGCCATTGTTGTTGAGCAATTGAGACACTGTCCGTATGGTTTAAAAATATACGTGAGCGATAAGAAAGATGGTATTTTTGGACGCAGGAGAAGACGGGGTGTAACGGAACCAAACGACATGAGATCGATATAAAGAGATACAAATGGCAGTTGTTGGCGGGAAACAGACAAACAAAACGACAAATGGGGGGCGGTGGGAATATGCAAAAGCCGGTGTTTTCGATCCCCAGGAAGGAATTCAGGAATTGGTCCAAGCACGGAGACATTGGAAATATCAAAAATGGTTTGTCGTTTCTGTACGTACACCATACAGTCCCTTTCCAGTCAGCTACATCTGTTCGCTTTCTACGTATCACTTCCTCTTCCCCTCCCCTGGACGCGCTTGGGAGAGAATAAAAGAAAGAGTTTTGACTTTTGGGTATTAGAAAATAGCAAGGAGACACGGGGAAGGGGCCAACTCAGCTCATGAAAATCAGTCGCCCACCATCTCTACACAAAGTCGCTTGGTATGAGCAAAGGTTGAATATTATAATGCTTCCAATTGAAAATCAGTGACTCAAAAACATAAAACAATGGGAGAGAATATAAACGAATTTAGATTCAGTGACCTCATGGTATGAGCAAGGGTTGAATATTATAATACTCCCTATTGATACTTCGAATTAGTTCAAAACACATAGAAAAGCAAGGTAGTTTGTTTCTCTGTCTCTCCTCCCTCTCTCTGCCTTCTCTTGTTTCTCCTTCTTTTACTGTTTCTTGCTTTCTGCTCCCACTTATAATGGGAAGATCGAACAGTATAACAAGCAAAAAAGAGTAAATGAGTGAGAGAGCAAAGTAGCTTTTTCTCCCATCAAGCCCAGGATGGGTTAAATTAAAGGCTGATGGGTCTGTTTTGGCTCATCTGTGAGAGGCAAGTGTACAGGAGCAGTGAGAAATTAATCATCTAGGAGAATGGGAAGGAGGCTTTGCCAAGTATCCTTATGTATTAAGAAATAAGCTATGTCTTTCATAGATCTGAAAGAAGCGTGGTTAGGAATTTTCAAGCCATTAAGAAATGAACCATTAATATATGCTTTTTCTCTTCCGTTGAAAATTAATAATATATGCTTTTATTGTTCCTCTGGATCAGGACCGTGGTTGGGGAATTAAACTTGTCACAGAGGCATCGGCCTCAGGAGCTCACTTTCTTTTCCCCCACAATAATGCTCACTTTCATTTATGCAAATTATTGACGAAAAAAATTAAAGCAATTAGTTTTGTAAAAAATAAAGACAAATTGTAGGAATCTAGCCGATCGCAACAAACAACATAAGGCTTTGGATTTGCATTATTTAAATTTTTATTCCCTTAATCTTCACTGTATTTTTCAGAGATGTCAGGAATTTTTCTCTTTTGTATTTTTTAAATAAAAATAATCAAAATTAGAAAATAAAATAAAATATAAAACATTCGTGTCTAGAGCAACATCCAAGTCATTCACCGCAAAAGGGTGAGGTAAGTATTGAAAGCAGGCACCTCAGTTTTTTTTTCACTAAATTAATTATTAAGACATTTGAATCAAGACTTTTGTGCGTGAGCTTTATTTACGTTTATTTACATATAAATATGATCTTGCTTAAATTTGAGAAAAAAGAGAACTTCTTTTTGTGAATTTGACGGATTTTGTAAATCATCAATCAATATTTGGTTAGGTAAGACATTTTTGTTCAAGTAGTTACATCTTTGTTGTGTTTAACTAATGTACTCTCTCTCTCTCTCTCTCTCACACACACACACACAATCTATCTATCTATCTATCTATATATATATATATAAAGAGTCAGAATAAAATTTGAGACATAATAAAGAAAAGAAGAATGTAAATAGTAGTAAATAAATTGATGGGCCGTACGTCAAGCTAGGCCCAATGCATTGTGCATTAAAATTGTTTTCACATAAAACTTGAATGTTTCGTATTTATTAGCCTGAATAAATCGTGTCATTCTTGTGGACGGACCATGCCGATCTTCTATGTATCTTCCAACTTGTTAGCCTGAATATTGAACTCAAGTCTAAATCTATTATCTAGGCTTGAGCTCCATCAAGGCAAACATCTATGTGGGAGCGAGTAGCTGCAAATTTGAAGTGCTATTTTTGTCACATGTGTATTTAGTTGTTATAAAATTTGATTATTTTTGGATGATAATACTAATAATAATGCAGGTGCATGAAAAAGCAAAGAAAATACGGGGTGCGAAAGAAGAAGAACATGAAGCTGCAAAGGAATTCATAGGTATTAGCCATTCGGTAACTTCAACATACTAGAGGAGACAGAATAGGAATTGGTGCCACGGTGCTGCGGTGGCAGCCTTAATTTTATGATTTAATAGTATAGATAGTAAGATATGCATTTTAGAGTCATATGGTCATGCATTTATGTATTTTTTACTCTCCTAATGTCTTTTTTTAATCTATTACTGCATCGCTATATGGATGCAGTAAGATAACAAAGTCTCTATTTCTACTTTATAGTAATAGGAGGATAAAAACTGCATAAAAATAGAACTACAAGACTCTAAAAAATTTCTTTTTTTCATCTCTAAACTTAAGTCTTAAAAAAATAAAAAAGAAGGGGTGGCAGGAGGGCCGCAGGAGGAGATGTCTAAGAGAGAGGGTGTCAAAAAAGAAATGAGGAAAAAAAACAGAGAGAGAAAAATGTATACTTTGAAAGCCACCGAAAAGTTGAACGGCATAACCTTTAACACCATAGTGCAAGTGATTATGACTTTATGAGAATTGAAATTAACAGCACAAATCAAAGTCCAATCCTTGTGTTCAGCAGCTACGTACGTATACTTGTTGTAACAAGATAATCAGGTTTTTCTCTCAGTCTTTCCCCTGCAAAAGAATCTGGAAAGCTAGGTATATGGCTAAGAAATATCCATGCAGGAAGATGGGGAGAGAGAGCTAAGAAAGAGAGGAACGCCAAGTCATAATAGATCCCTCTTTGAAAACACACACAGACATGCATGCCCAAGATAATGGTGAACGAGAGAGTAAGAGAAAGACGATATAAGACGGCTTTTTGATCCACATACAATAAACAAAAAAACAAAATATCAATATACTACACTTTTAAAACTATTTACCCAGATGCTATAAGTTTGAGAAATCGTAATTAAGCACCACATTTTTCTCTTAATGAGGAAAAATGTTCTGCACAAAGTAAAACGTAAAAAGATAGTCCGACTTCACACTATATATTTTTTTATTTTTATAAAAAAATTTGTATATGTCTGTCATGTGACAGACCTTTGCGTCTGTCATGTGATAGATTCTTTTATAAAAAAAATGTAGTGTGAAGTCGGACTGGTCTTTTACGTTTTGCTTTGAGCAGGAGATTTCCCGATTCAGAGAAAAACATGGTGCTCAATTACGATTTCTCAAACTTATAGCATCTGGATAAATAGTTTTGAAAGTATAGTATATTGGTATTTTGTTTTTTTGTTTACTGTACCTGGATCAAAAAACCTCACTAGACCTTTCCCCCTCCGGTAAGAGTCACATGCAGGAGTGAAGGGAAGGAGTATGGCGGAATGTGGTGCCACAGAAATACCTACGCAACGAGTTTCTTTAGTCTCCATGTGTGGTCATATATTTATTCATAGTTGGAATAACATCTATCAAGAAGAAAATGATGAAAAATTGTTTAGGATGGTTTAGACATATACAAATAAAATGGCAAGAGGAGAGAGTTGATTAAATAGTTTGGAGTCCTATTAAAAGACGTAGAGGAAGACCAAATTGAACACTAAGAAAAATTATAAGGAATAATTTTTTGAAAAATTATTTATCTAAAAAGATGATATTTGATAAAGTTTACTGGCGCTGAATGATTTCGTAGTCAACCCAAAATAATCGGATAAATCTAATGTTATAATGTTGTTATTATTGTAGTTGGGTCACTTACAACTGCACGAAAGAGCAACCCAATGACAAGTCCCATCAAGACCACAAGAGATTGAGTGATAGAGAGAGGTGGAAGAAAGAAGAGAGAGAGAGTATGAAAAGAGAGAGAGAGAGAGGAAGGGCGTGAAGAAGAGATGGTTGGAGAAGGAAGAGAGCGCATGAGGAGGAGAGCAACCAGAGAGAAATGTGGAATGTAATTAGTATGTTCGTTCAGGCGGCCAATATTTATAGGCATGAGACAACTATCATTTTGCACAAACGTCCCTAAAGCTAAATGAAATTCACAATAATGCCCTTAAGTCTTCAAATATTAACATTAACAAAAATATCCACCTTCGTTGTACGTCTTGTAATTGTAGGCAATTTTGCGTTATCCAATAATAGGAATATGCATATAAATTATTACATAAATAACTATATATGTATAAATATCCCCATATAAGTGTTAGCAAGAAAAAAAAATCCCCAAATAAGCATAAAAAAATATAGATTCCCATATAAGCATATTAAAATTTTTAAAGTATCGTTTTTTTCATATCATATTATATTATACACATATCCGAATTAATATTATATGCTTACATCCCCCTACATAAATGTGTGCATGTGAACTTGCGTATGCACACACCCACCGTGTATACAAGATTACTAAATAAATAAGAAAATAAATGTGTTCGCAAAAATTTTCACGTATAAAATTAATCAATTTTATCATATGACAAAAAAGTTTTAAAATATTTGTATTGAAAAAAGTTTGGCCAGCTCAAGAGGGGTATTTCGGTCAAGAAAAAGTTACTTAATAACAAATTAATAATTAGGTGGATGAAACTAGAATATCAAAATTAGAGAAGAGGTTTGTGCAATGTAATTTTTTATTTCACATGAGTTATGGAGGCTTTTAAAATAAAAGGAAGTCTTTGTCATTACTATAAAATATAAATGATGTCAGAGTATTTTACTCTAATTTAAATGTTATTATTTTTATAAAAATTATAATTATAATTTAATATTTATTATATTAATATAAAAATAAAGTTTACTAAAATTAAATACTAAAGAAGCAGTACAAAAATTATACAACTATAATAACTAAAAAATTGTCTTAATGTGAGCCCAATTTATATTAAAAGTAATACAATAAGTGTTAACTATTAGAATTATACTCTTTTCTTTTATTTTTTTGTTAAATGAAAGTTATTTATTTCTTTTGTATGGTGGTGAAAGTCTTTTTTGTAAATTTTTCTATGTAAATAATTAAAGAAAGTTATTTTCTATTTTATTGTAAAGTGTTATTTCATAAATAAAGTGAAAGTATAGACAAAGATGTAAAAAATCATTTCAATTTATGAAAGAGTAAAAATTGAAAATTAAAGAATGTATCATTATTGTTTCTTAATTAGAGGATAAAAACCATAATTTTATTTCAGAAGTTTAAATACATTTTATTATATCTTATAAGTTTTATAAAATTTATTCTTATAATCAATGTAGGAGAAAATTATATTTTCAAATATACATGTTTGAGATTTTAAAAAGCTAAAGAGGGACAAATGAATTTTTTTTATGGGGACACAAACGAAATTTAATTGGGGAGGAGAGGAAGTGATGAAACTTTGAGGTGATAAGAAATCTTCTCAATTAGTGGGGTCAAGTACAACCATAATGTTCAACATAGGTCCGTCCCTGTCTCTGGCAACAACTCCTTCACATGTTGCAAAATACGATTATAGCTGTTCTCGCTTAAGTTAAACTCAGGCTAGATCGATGTTTAACCATTTTGATATATATTGCTAATAAGGGGGTGTTCATAGTACTACGTACATCTTGCATAAAGTAGCTCCTTAATTAGAAGCTGCCAACATCTCATAAAATTTCTTAGTATCTTGGCTTAGAGATTAATCTAAATCTAAACCAATGTTAGGATGAAAATTAGGTCCAACGGCATATATATATATATAGAATTATGGTACAATATTTTATAAAACAACATAAACTCTTTCTTCATTAATTATCAGCCTAAACCCTTTCCTCAATATGTCCAAGAGCCTTGCATTCAACATTATTGTGATTTAGGAGTTCCACGTATAGCTTCATGGGTCATAGTTTGGGACAATAATGGTGAACCCTTTAGCAATTTCAGGATCGACAAATCTTCTATTTTCACACTTTGAATATGGACTACACCTTAGTTGGTAATTTGAGACTATAGTTTGGTTGTGATAAAAGCCCAATAATACAAATTGATCTATTCCATATATAAATTTTTTTATTAGTCCTTTTCCACTTTCATCAAGCAATTCTTAAATGCAAGTTTATTTATTATATTCTCAATCTATTTATCATTATTTGACAAGTTTATCGTTGACAAATAATTCTTAAATATACATGCTGTTACAAAATAATTTTGCTCCCGAAAAAACAAACTAGATTATGTATTGGCAGATTCTATGTTCCATTGGGCCCACCGGCAAGGTAGAATAGAACCTCATTCACAACATTCGCTCTCCATTTAGGGTTTGTTTGGTTGGGGAAAAATAGGGGGAAGGGAAAGGAAGGGGAGGAATTTTACTCCCCTTCCCTTGTTTGGCAATCACATAATTGGAGGAGATGAGGGAAAATGTTATTAAAATTTCCCCTCCCCTTCCCATATATATTTTCCCCCCAAATTGGGGTAATTTGGGAGGGAAATGTGTTATTATCTTCAATATGATCAAAATACCCTTAACTTTTTTATAACTTAACCACACAATATACAGGTCAGTCTTGTCGCGTCTTTTTTTGATCTCACTCATAAAATATGAAATACCTTAGTGACATACATGCATGAAGTCACGAACACACACAGATACATTCGTATATTAACATATATAATCATGGTTAAAGTTGAGGAAAAAAAGAAGGTACATACAATTATGGTTGAGGTTGAGGAAAAAAAAAAGTATTTCCTTCTAATTAAAAACTTTGTCTAATATTCAAATAAAAAAACTCTTTTTTTAATATAGAAAGAAAATATTAACTTAAATAAACTAAGGGTATAATAGTCAAATTATAATTATTTTCTCTTCCTTCCCCTTCTAACCCAAACAAGATAACATTAAAACCCCTCCATTAAAATCCCTCATTTTTCTCCTAAACGAGGTAAAATTAAAATTCCTTCTTTTCTTTCCCCTTTCTTTCCCTCTATTAAAATCTCTTTCCTCCCTTTCCCTCCTTTGAACCAAACAGACCCTTAAAAAAAAAAACTTTCACTCGTACGATAAAGCATTCTAATATAATATAATATTAACTAAAACCACCTAATATAAAGCATTCTTATTGGACTAGCTAATAACTCTCTTCATGATAATGAATAATGATTACCAAAAACGAAACTTGTGCTGATGTTTTATACATTTAAAACAGCACAATTAATTATCATCAATATAGTTAAACTAGTCATATATTGTTTTTGAAATTATTTTTGTGTTAAGGTTACATATTTTATTATTTTTAAAAGATCAAAACGTAAAAGGGCCCACTTTCCTCTTTTTCTAAGGAAACAAACATTGATATGCATTCCCCCGTGGGGATTCCCACACATTAAGACTACAATAGTCAACACAAAATACTTCTAGTTGGATTGGTCGGAAAAAATTTGAGTTTAAGTCTTGAAAATATATTTATATTATATATTTAGTGATAAAGTTTTATTATTTTTTATAATTTTATTTGATTAAAATGATTTAAATTAATTTGAATCCTGATAAATTTTTTAATAGAAAATAAAAATGAGGTAGATCCAAGATAAGACATTAATGCAGTTCTAAAATAAGATACTGGATAATTTGACAAAAAAAAAACCTATAAAAGTTAAAATTCTCTGCCGGCCCTTTTGAATTCTCCTTCCTTCCTCTCATATTTGATGATCACCCATGGGACCCTATTCTTACCCCACAGTTCTACTCTGACTAAAGCCTTTTACTTAATGGATCCAAAAAGCGAACAACCAAATATAAACCTCCATTTTTAAAAGTCAAAACAAGCCACATACGGAAGTCAAAACAAAGGGATAACTATTTTTTACTCCCTCTCATTTTTATTAGTTATATTCAAAGAATTTTTTATGGTTCTAAATATAAGTAATTTTTTATGAATTTTTAAAGTATTAATTACTTTGCTTCCAAAATACCCTTATTTAATCATGAGAGAAAATGTAGATTGTTTGAATTTGTAATATTTATTAGAGGGTAAAGATGAAAAACACATTAATTTTAAAATAATTTTAATGATGTAACAAACTTTTCTTAATTTTAATGAGTTAATTAAAAGTGATTTATATTAAGTATTGATAGAGTATATAAAAAGTTTTTTTAATTTATTTATTTTTCCAAGAGTAAACAAAGTGTATGTAGTAGTAAAAAAAAAAAAGGCTTAATTAAGCTCATCTATGCGCACTCTTCCGTTGTGAAAGAGAGGGATGACCGGGAATATTGAATCAGATGCACCGAATGCCCTCGCCTATGGAGTTTAAGACTCGAGAATTTTCTTAATTAATGTAGTGATAAGACGTACGTGTTTCCATACACACACTCTCTCTCTATTTTTCACTTCAACTTTATTAATATATACCTCTCACAGCACTTTGACGATCTTTTCCTCTCTTTTTTTTTTTTTCTTTTGTGGCGTTTGACTCTTCATATCCGTGCTCATACACTTGACATGTTCTCTGAACCTAGAGATCTCTTGACATTCAACACTTTCTCTTCCTCTTCTTTCCCTCGATCTCACTCTTTCTTTTTCATCCAAACTCTTACGCCACATTTTTATAAAGAAAAAAAATTAATACATGGAGGAACCATAAAATCTATTCAACTCTACTTGGAAGAGGGAACTACACAAACCATACTTATATTCAAATTCACACTTACAATACACACTTTAGTCTTTATGATTACACTCTTCCCTCTTCACCATACACAGAAACACCCATTCTATTTATACTAATTTCATGACCATTCAACTCTAATTACATGAACCATGCATAATTAAAACCACATACATGAATCACACACAATGAACCTCATAATTCTACGCACATGACTTAATACATTTCTTCAAGACTCACCAAATTCTAAAAGACACAATATTTAAGTGTAGCAATTCCAACAAAATCCTGGCGTGCCTTGATTAAAAAGCCCTTCTTGGATATTATACTTGTTATCATCAACACAAGGCCCATAAAGTTCTTGAGTGATCATAGCTTGTTGGTTGGTATATGCTGCAACAAGATTCTGGCCTGAAAACGAGTTTGGGTCTATTTTCATATCAGTATTAGGTTGGATCATTTCTTCCCCAGGCCCATGATGAAAGTTGAGGTTGGAAGCTCCACTATCTTCAACTTGGCTCCAGCATCCCAAAGCCATCCATGGAGTTAGAGCATCATGCTGTTCCACGATTTCTGAGTGCACTTGATTGTATATTTGGGATGTCACGGCCGCAGCATCATTCTCATTTGTTGAGTACGGTGTTGATCCAGTATAATCAGATTGATAATTCATCATGTCCGGTATATTCCCACCATAACTGCTTGATGACTTCTCAATCACCTGATATGAACCAATTTCAGTTGGTCCATGAAGCCATTGAATAAGAGCTGTGTGCTTTGTTGCGTTAACTCTGACGTCTCCAGGTGCTTCAGCTTTGATCCCAATCTCAATATCTTCAAGGAACCTACCACGAATTCTATCTTTCAACTTGTTCAGAGCTTCTGATATTTCGCGACTCTTCCATTTGCAGTCGCGGGCTACATGACCTATACGGCAACACTTCCTGCAACAACGATGAACTCGCTCATAAGTACAGTGAATCCAATGATCGTTTCCGTTATCAGCTGACAAGAACTTTATCTTCTGAATCAGTGGAAGCGTTGTATCCACCTTAACCCTCACTTTCAAGAACGACGCTGAATCTTCAAAAATCACCTGCTGATATTCACGAAACATCGTATCACCTACTATGTTCCCCAAGAATTCTGCAACCATTGGATTGTGATAATCCATTGGGAGACCGCTGAACTGCACCCATATTGGAGATACTTCTATTTTATCATAAACACGGATCATATCAGGATTCCATGACTCAATAGCAATGAAGGTGTTCTTAACCACCCATGGAGCATTTTCTAGTACATACTGCAGGTCATGCTCGCAGGCAAAGTAAATCACGAATAGATTGTTGGCAACTCCGTCGATCCAGAATGGTTCACGTAGCTTCCATGCAGCATTCAGGTTGGATTCCAGGTCTTGACGCTTAATGACTTTTTCATCGATGACTGCAGCTACTAGGCACTTGGTAGAAGGAAGACTGAGAGCTGCACCTTCATTGCTGTATGATAAGTGGGAATAGTATCTATCCATGATGGGGACGAAGTAGATGGCTCCAAGTAATATGGAGATATATGAGTAAGCTCAAGTTAGTGGAACGAACAGATGAACGTTGCTTTGCTCAGGAGGATATGGAGTCCAAAGGCATGAAGATGAGCAAGTAGGCGAAGCTAGAATAAGCTGATGGAGAGCTTTGGAGGCTCTTGGAGACGAGGTTGATTTATTTTGGAGGTGCCATGTTTGGGTCTTGTCGTTATTCCTCTGATTCCTTCAAAATTGTGAGTGTGTTCTATCTAAACGGGTTAGAGGGCCCAGAATGCTGACTGTTTAGAGTGTGCCTGTTCTGTTTTGACCTAATTTTAAGACGAGGTTACTCTAAGAAAAAAATGAACCAGACCAAAAAAAAAGTTTTCTTAGTTGAATTATCCAAAAAAAAAATTAGTTGTATTTTTAATGCAATTTATTTAATTTTTAGATCATCAAAACAATAAAATTTATTATTCAAAGTAACTTTTTTAATTCCCTTCTTAACTTAGTCTTTAAACTTTTAAATTGCATAATTATTTTTATAAGGTAAAAATTTTAATATTTCCTTAAAAATATATTTAGTATTTTATATAGATCATAACTATATTAGCTTTTGTCACTCTAAATCAAGCAACTTTCTTTTTGAAAACGGAAAAGTGATCACAAAAAGTTAATACTTTACGGTGCATGCTTAACATTCCTTTGTATGGCTTTCATGAAAGATAATAAGATCGTCATATATTTATATATGGACTCATAGATGAAGTGAAAGAAAGCAATAAACAGATAAACCACTTTTATAATTAGTAAATTGCTCCCTCTCCCTCCGTATTTAAATATCTCCGTCATGTCAAATAATTCTGCATATAGGTTAAGAAAATTATAATAACTTAAATTATAACAAAACCTAGCAGTATAAAATTTGATTAATATACTTTCATTGTTTTCTATTTTAGTTTTCAGGCACACACTTGCTCTAGCTGCTACCATATTTTTTTATAATGAAGGACAAAATTATCCAACATTAGTTAATTAATATTTCATTAAAATTCTAAAGTAACAGATTTTAAAAAAAAATAAAACTCCCAAACCGTATATATTTTAAATGAGAAGGAGGTAATAATCTTATTTCATAATTAACTCCCTTCTGAAAGTGCAGCCCTTTATTCTGTCTTTCTTTTTTCTCTAAAAACTTACATGCATGTAATCATTTATAAACTGGATCAAACAATGCCATTATTTTATTGTAGCAAGAATATTGTAGTTTTTTTTAAAGAGTGCATATACAATAATTAAGGGATTATTTGGTGCCGTTTTTAAAAATAGTTTTTTTATTTTTGAAAATAGAAAAATAAAAAAACTTGTTTGGTAAACTTGTTTTTCATAAACTGTTCTAAAAAATAGAAAAATAAAAGAACAGAAAACTCAGTACAATTTTTGTTCTAGAAAATAAAAGAAAAAGTGAAAAATACCCACCTCATTAATGGTAAAATTATAAATTTTGAATAACTTATCTATCACTCAGTAGTTATGATTTTGAGAACAATTATTCAAATAGATTTTTTTGTTTTCTTATTTTCAAAACTTATTCTTAAAAATAGTTTTACAAAACTATTTTAAAAATAAAAAAAATAAAAAATACTAACAGTCTCTAATTTCCTGCAAATATTTGCAGGTTTCGTTTCTAATTATTTTAAAATTATATATAAAAGGAATTAAACAAAAGAAAGGGCACTTTATTTCTCATAAGTACGCAGTGCGATGATGTTTGATTGATCACAATTACTGTTACGCTGTCACCATGTGATGAAAAGAAGGAAACAGAAAAGATAAATCCACGTTTGATTTAGAAGGTACACCAGGTTTGAATTTTTACAATTTTACTTTAGCTCAGCATAATGCTGGGGACGTCTAGATCATCCTTGTCTTTTATTTATTTAATCTCTTCATGCTTTTATAAATCAGGTACATATAACTCAAGCGCATAATGCGGTGCAGGTCTATATCATCCATGCCTCTCATGTCAAATTATGCACACATATTAAGAAAATTTTAATAGCTTAAATAATAACAAAATCTAGTAGTGTAATAACTCTCAACATTAATTCTAAAAAAGACTTAATTGAATAGTACAGAATTAGAGGGATTAAGACTAGAGGAGAAGTCAAATTGAGCAAGGAAGCAAATTTTGTGTTGACACCATGGGCGAGATGCATGGCTACCGCAGCGAGATATGTCAAATTGGGGCTCTGGGCCAAGATCGTGGGCACTGATGCCACGACACTAGTTGGGAAATCTATTTAAATCAGAAGTCGAATCAGTCAGCAAAAGAAGAAAAAACGAAAAGAAAATAGAGGAGTAGCGCTAGGGTTTTGAATTTCCAGCCTTGGGACTCAATTTCTGGTATCTTGGAAGCTTAAATCTTATTAGTAAATCATCCCTCACCTTTCCTCTTTGTCTTTCTTCAAGTTGTTCGATGATTTTCTTGGATTTGGTTAGGGTTCTGACTTGAGTTGCATTTCTACCTATTAATTTGTGTTTAAATGTCATATTAATGTATTATTAGATGTGTTTAAGCTCTGGGTTAAGGATTTTAAATGTTTAAATGGTACATTTCCCAAACCCTAACTCTTAAGTCTTGGTAATATTGGAAATCCAAATCTTTGGGAGTATGATCTTGGTTTTATGGATTGTTTTGGGTGTTTTGATGTTTGGATTTGTATTGGGAAGCTTTGTTTCAGCTGGGCTGTGCTTTGGGTTGGCAATAGTGCATGCTAAGGATTGTGAATTTGTGATGGTAATGAGAATTTGATGATGTATAGGTTATAATATTGCTCAATTATGATCTCTTGGCTTTGGGTTGTAATTTGGAAATGTTGAATTGGTTGTGATTGGTCCCTTTGGCCTATTGAGATATCGAGTGGATTAGATAGTTGAGATAACTAGGGTGTTCTGTTCATGTCTTCCAATTAATTATATATGTTTAATTCTTTTCATATCATAATATGCATGTTTTACGTATATGTTTTGCTCTTTCATATTATAATATGCCTCGTAACTCGAATATGGTCGTTCCTTTTCATATCATAATATGTGCAACTACACGGCTATTGAGTTTTCTATCCCTATCCTCTTTTTATGATGAAAATGACCGTTGGTATTCATGAATATGTAATAATATAAATATAATGATATTGACATGTTATTGGTTATGATGCACCCCATGCTTTGTTATATACATTTTTATGACATGTTAGCACAATAGAAATGATACATGTGTTGATATGTTAGTATGCATTGGACAGTGTCACATGGTACACATTGTTGGGATATATGGTTTGTGTGATGATGCTTTATATACTACATAATATGCCAATTCGCTAAATAGTATAGGAGACCTTATGTTTAGGCGGTATAGCTTATGTCATTTCAGTCACTCAATAGTCATCCCATGGTCAGAAGACTCAGGTGGCTGTGAATTAAGGTGTATATTCTCTAAATAGCCACCAATTCGAGATGGTTTAGGGGAATGAGGATCATGGTCAAACTTTTGGTGTAATAGCCTTTGGCCGGGTCATGACCATTGGAAGGAGAACTAGGTCATAACCTTGGAATCGGCCATCATAGGTTGTTGAAAGAGGCCCACTAGTTAAAGTTACCTTGTCATGGTAACTAACTTATGATTCTAGCCTTGTATTGATGGGTGTTATGTCTATATATTATGTACGTTACATTTATACTAATTATTACGTTTGATTATCATTATGGAAGCATGTCTATATGTTTGTGTATGTGTAAACCCCTGATTACTAGGATGTATGTCTCACCCATGGCTAGCAATTTCTAAGTGAAGGATCTAGTATTAGTAAGGAAAGGACTAAGGAGGGTTTGGGAAAGGAAGATTAAGAGTACTCGTAGATGTTGAGGTCTACCCCCTCCTTGTTAATGTTGTTTTAGTTATGTTGTTAGTAAAATGTCATTCGTACTGTTATATAATGTTTTGTATGTCTGACTTACCTCTGTTATTCTGGAGTCGAACTTTTGTGTGACCCTTGTTATACTCTTTATGCTTGGTGTATAGCCGTTGATGAGTTGATGGGCCTATGGTTGTCCTAGTAGTGCGATGTGTGATGATTATATCATATGTGTGTTATGTGATGTTTCAATTCCTACTGTTTGGTTGTATTGGACTTGAAACTTTTGACTCTAAGTCCCTTTGAGTATGTATGTCTTAATTCTGAGCCTAGTGTAGTTACTGAGTCCTTGGTATGTGAAATGGACGCATAGCCGCTGGCTCAATTTGGGGTTCAAAGAGGTCAAAATTTGGAGTAATGGTGTCTTCTAGTTGAAACCTTGTTGGATATGTTCCTTGTATCCTGTGTGACCCGTTTGAAACTATGGATGCCACTTGTCTATTGTAACACCTTACTTTTAGACTCATTTTTCATGTATTAAACTCCTTTTAAGTCTGATTATACTTGATCATAAACTTGAATCACATAAGAATGAAAATCAGAATTTCCAAAACTTTCGGTTACTGTTCATAATGTAGTTTCCACTTTACCGATTGAACTTTGAAAATTCATAACTAATTCAATAAAATTCATATGGAAATGATTCAAGTCTCTAAAAATATATCAAAACCTTCTCTACATGGGAAAAATATGGAATAGTATATTCACTGGGTCAATTTATACAGTTTATTCCTTAAAGTTTAATATATATTTAGTCATTTTATATCTTTCCAGGATTTTGGCCTTAATTTTAAAAATTCATATCTCATTATATCCTGAGCCAAATCATACATTTTCTATGTCATTGGAAATCCATGTATGTCCTCTTTCTAGATATGTTTTTCTTGTACATTTATTAACCTTGTACAGGGCTTGGAATTGACTTAAATCATTAAGGGTTAGAATATTACTTCTGCTAGATCAGTTTTGGGAGAAATTATATAACTCTTTCTTTATAGCTTCAAATATTATCAAACCAGTGACATTCACTTCCTAAGACTTAGAGATTTCCAGAAATTCAAACCACTGAATTTTTAGAGTTTTGTACGATTTTCTCTTGCATTTTGAATTTTCTAGTATTCATAATAAATGATCCAATTTTCCTTACTCTAACCAGTTTTGACCCTTAATTTCTAAAATTCACCATAAATTGTACACTTATTCAATTTAGGTGTTCTTTAGTTTTATAAAAATTTCATTCTATCTCCTTTTCGAGCATATATAATACTCATACATTTTACCCTATTTCATATGAACAGTATCTTCATTATTCTCAGAGTATTTCTAATTGAGCATTTTCATTCTTATCTTGGCAAAATGAGCTTCATAACATGATTACATCATCATTCCTTGTACCAAATCCATACATATCACTCAATAATGCTCAAATGGATATAGTTATAGAAATACAAGCCTCATGAATTCTCATGCAATTTTATACATGATACCATAACAATACATTAAAATACTCACAATTCACATAATTATCATGCTTCTTCATTCTTCTTGCCTTCTTCCTTAGTTACTTCCATGTTCTTTCCCTAGCATAGTTAGTGTTTGGAATGGTGAGATTATGTAATCTCAATAGCAAGTCATATTTCATGAAATTACATTATTATATATGCATAAAAACTTAAATCATAACAATTCACCCATTCAAGCATATAATAAGTCATAATGGTTCATAAAAATTTTGGCATGGTCTTTCTTTATAAAATGGACATCCAAGGGTTAGGACCCTTTCATAAAAACAGCCAAACCAATCTCACAACATCATAACAACAATATGGCAATGAGATTATAACATAGAAACAATATACAATAACATAAAGCAAGAAATAGACTATGCTACCAGCATTACTTTCCTTTACCTTCCAACTTGATTCCAATGCTCCCACTATCTTTTCCTTTCTGTTGCACTTCTTCCAAACACTTCCTTAAACTTCCTTGGACCTAAACATAACACCAATGAAGCATATAAGCCATTGGTTCTTGGTCCAACTTCATACAATGCTCACTAAATCCTTAAATTTTTTCTTTGTTTTCTTCTTGGTTTTTCTTTGAACTAATGGTTATTCTTAAGGTTTTGGGCCATGAGGAATTCATTTTTGACCTCAAAATCATGAAATTCCTTCTCTATTTCTAACCCTAACCTAACCAAAATCAAGCATAAAATGGAGGAAAACATTTAGCTTGCTATACTTCAAACCACTTGCATAATCATGCTTCTAGTCTCTTATTTATGCCTTTTCCTAGGTTTATTTTACGATAGCTCAACTTTTTCTCTCAAAACTCATCCATGGCTGAAACTTAAGGTGAGAGAGGAAAGGAAAAAACTTCATGGAACACTCACTAAAAGCTTGAGAAGGCAAGATAAGGATAGTAGAAACTTACCCTTGAATTCTAGTCTTCATACTTGCTCCTTTGCTATCTCTTTTCTCTCTTCTTGCACGTTCTTGGCTGCCTTTCTTTCTCATTCTCAAACCACTCTTTCCCTCTTTCTCAAGTGTAACTGTCAGTCAAGAGAGAAAGCAAGGAGGAGACAATGATAAAAGTATTATCCAATCATCTTATGCCATCCTTTCTTTTTTATTTTTTTTCCCAAATACTTCTTAAAGAAGTATTCATAAAATCAATTAATTAATGGCATTTTCCTCACATGGGCAGCAGCTAAACACATCTGAAATGGGAGTGAAAAGAGTGATTAAATGGCTTAATTAACTTGCTAATCACTCACTCAATCACAATTACTTTTTGGGACAAAAAGTAATCTTGATAAAAAAATCAATTAAACAAATTCTATCCATGTCCCCAAGCTGTGCAGCACATCATTTACTAGAGTTTTGGGCCAAAAATTGCTTCACAAATTTTAATTGACTAGAATACCCTTTACCAATTAAATTTATCTCTACCAATTAAATATTTTTACCATAATTATCATTAAATTAGTACAGAATTATCCAAAACTCACTTTTGGACTAAAATCATTTTCTTGCTCCTTAACTATATTTGGGTAAGGTCCATTTACTGTTCTTGACCTGTTACTGCTTTTTCGGCAGTCCAAATAACATTTTATCGTTATAATACTGACTTTTTATTCCAAATGCCCACAATAAATTCATACTGACTTTATTAACTTTCAAACATTCTTCCAGTTGGCTTAGATCATCAAAATCTTTATTTTGATTATAATTTTTTATATTTACAAAAATATCCTTAACCCGGGATAAATTTATAATTTTTGAAATTTTCAAGTTGTTAATTGTAATTTTCCCCAAACTTATTTTCATTTCCTCTCCGCATGAATTTCTTCATTCACGGACTAAATTGTAAAAATTCTTGATTCTTGGGGCCAAAATATAATTTTATCATTTTTTATTTAACCAGAAAAAGTAACTTCTTTGTCCTTCTTCATATTTAACGATATCTCTCCGTTTTTCCCAATTTCTTTTACATTTTACGATGTCAACTTTTTCATTTTTGCGCCTTCAATTCATTATTCACATTTTACTACTAATTTGAAAAATGACCGTTTTGCCTTTAAGTCAGGTAAAAATGTAATTATCCATTCTTTTGGGTACTTTCTTGTAATTTTACCCAAAGATTAATTTTTCAGTATTTCTTTTTCACTATTTACATTAACTTCAAATTGATCTATCTCTTAACCTAAACCTCCCAGAAACACAATACTTATATCATTGCGCTCAGCTTAAAGTAAACTTTCATTGAAGTTGTATATTACATATTTTCTCGGATAAGTTCTGGAATTAATTTATGCTAAGAACTTTATAAAAACGTAATTCCAATTAAGGATCAAACGTAACTTCTTCAGAAAATTAGATAAGAAATTAATTTCTTCTAAAATCCGATTATATATAACATTTTCTTCTCACTTCATTTTTCATCTTTTATTCATTTTATAACATCTCATAAAAATAAGAATATTATACCTATTGGTGGCAATTAGAGGTATTTGGTTCTTAATTTTGGTAAAGAAGCTACCAATTTGGTTCTGGATGTCTAAAACCTCCATATGGAGTCGTTTTGAGGTGTGGTTAGCGTTAATGATTAGAATGAGATTAGAATGATGTGTAGGCTTCAAAATCAGGCAATAGGAAATCGGAGCACGAAATTATACACATCAAAAGTTCATCAATTATATCAACAAACTAATGTTGGTTTTGTCATTAGTGCCGTGCCGTGCCGTGCGTCTCAGATTCCATCCTCTTTTCCTTTAGAAATGTCGTCGCAGTGCCATTCCATCATTTGGTTTTCTCTCCCTTATTTCTATGTTCATTTGGGTATGTATAGGGTTGTTGAGTATATGGTGTGATAAACAGTATATAATTTGATAAGAACACCTTTATTTGTTTCTATTTTATAATAAAGGATAAAATGATCCAAATTAATTTATATTTTATTAAAATTATAAAGTAGCATATATTCAAAAATATATATATATATAATAAAACTCCAAAACCGTAGATATTTTAAATGAGGAGTTAGTTATCTTATTTCATAATTAACTTCATTCTAAAAGTGCAGCCCTTTATTCTTTTTTTCTAAAAAATCACATGTAATCATTTATAAACTGATCAAACAATGCTATTATTTCACTGTAGCATGAATATTACTTTTTTAAAAAAAAAATGCATATACAATGACTAATTCCCTCCACATGTGGGGTTCGTTTCTCATAAGTTGTGCGATGATGTTTGATTGATATCACAATCACTGTCACCGCTGTTACCATGTGATGAAAAGAAGGAAACAAATAAGATAAATCCACGTTTGAATAAGAAGGTACACAAGGTTTGAATTTTCATAATGCTGTGCAGGTCTATATGTCAACGACATCCTTTTCTTTATTATTTATTTAATCATTTTACGCTTTCATAAACCAGGTACATATATGACTCAGGACAGGATAAGAAAGAAAAAAGTATATGTCTCTCTTGAATTAAGCTATATTAGACGAGATCCTGTGTGTGTTGCTGTAGGAAGACATGTGGGTTGGACTAAGAAGACTCTGAAAGAAAAATCCTTATATATCTATCCTATTTAAGGCCTTCTTTTTGATAACTTGTCCGTGGCTCGAATATGGACTGTGTACAAGAAGAAAATAATAAACCATATCAAACAAGTTTTGTCCATCGAATCATTTAATTAATTTTCAATGCAATTTATGTGCTTTTTAGATAATCTAAAAAATCAAATTTTATTTAAAAGAACTTCTTGTTTTGTACAAATTAACTTGTGACGCCCAAATGAACCTTGCTGCACTAGCTAGGGGTGACTGCTAAGGATGAAATTCTATAATTATATAGTAGGAGAGAAAAATCAGAAAGTAATACCAAAAATTAGAAAAAAAGTGTAAGAGTGTGTGTGTGTGTCTAAAACTCTTTTTTTCCCCATATTCATTTGTATCTTTTTTTAATGATTATTATATAGTTAGGAAGAAGGCAAAGAATGGCTCGGCAGGAAAAGGAGCCCAACCTTATTACAATGTTTTTCTGTTCTGACTTGGGTGGTTGGTTAGGATTAATATTGATTCATTCCTAGCTTATTTATTTGTTTCTTAATTAAAGCCATAGATTCTTGGGAGGTTGCTTTTCTGTTCCCAAATTTGTTGCTATTTATCTGTTCTGACCTTCGGAACAAAAAATTAATAAAGCAACAAGTCGTGGTGGGGTTAGCCACTAGCTTGCTGCTACAAACAAAAATGGAAAAAGAGCGTCTCTTATCGCCACGCATCATTGTAACTTTGTAAGCTTTTTTTTTTTTTATGCCAAGACCATTGTAACTTTGTAAGCTGACGATAGATAACTCCAATCTCGTAATAACTCAATACCCCATTTATACACACACACAATTCCCAAATGAATGTATGGTAGAGATAGTTTGAAAAAATTAAAGTCTTACATTGGATGGGAGTAAGACTTATGAAATGTAAACAAGAGAGAGAAGATAAAGAATTTTAAAATAATTACTGAACAAAAGTGTTAAGTCGATTTAAATATTATTTATTTAATATTTAAAGCACTTAGCACTTAACACTTGACACGTGACGCGTTGTGATCATTAGATTGATCTAACGGTGGAGATCTGGTCTGTTATGAATTTCATATTAATATTTTAATTAATCATTTTTTTTCAGAAACAGAATTTCAAAAAACAACGTTTTGAAACAGTACATTTTGAAACAACATGTCATTTGATATTTTGTTTCAATTTGACAACAACGTTTCAAATACAATGTTCAGAACAGATTAGGTTCATAAACAACGTTTCAAATACAATGTTCAGAAACAAACAGGTTCATAGACAACGTTTCAATTTTCTGTTTTCTACTATTATAAAAGGATTAGACTAGAGATTAAAAGAATCCACACATTCTCTTCTCTTACTTACAATCTCTCTGTTTCATTCTGTGTTTCAATATATCTGAATTTGCTGCCAGATATCTTTGGTGCTTAGAATAACTTCTAGGGGTGATTCGTCAGATCCCTGCAGCAAACCTAGTGGAGGTGAATAACGTCTTAAGGACAGTGTGTTATCATACGTTTCTGAGCACCAGTTGTTTTTATATACTAGTCCTGCATGCACCTAATCCAATCTGACATCCCATTAATACGTTAAAAAATGATAGTTCAATGATTCTGTCTCTGTCAAATGCTCCTCCTTAATTAACAAATTATATATATATATATATATATATATATATTGTTGGGACAATTTGTCTCAAAATTTTCCATGTTAATAAGTTAAGGTAATGGTGGTGATGGGAGTGACCAGATTTTCTACCGATCACTGTGATGATATCATATGATCACTTTCATTAATTTTCCCCTATGATATCATAATAAACATTTTGCGCTGAATATGGAGGGACGTACCTACCTGTAATTTTAAGAATGCCTCCTTAATTTCTACACTAAACCATCAGGTGTGTTGCATGTGAATGAGATATAGATGACCCACTACGTATAGCATTCGTACGTACGCTCACATATATTCCTCATTCCAATACAATACAGTTAATTTAGCAACGGAATATTCCATCTATATAATCGGTAGTCATAGTGGAAGCTAGACCTTTGGAAGGTGGGCGCAAAACAATTTTATAATTCATATTTTAAAAAAAAATATTTTTGTGATATATTATTTAAATAAAATATCTTCAGAACTATGAACTTTAGTGAAATAAACTAGACTAACTTACAGTATTTTTTCTTCTGCTTTCAAAGTCTAAATACACTAATAACACTTAACAGTACGTATCATAATAAGTGAATAAATAATATTTCAAATATTTTAAAGAGAAAAATTTAGTCAACCAAAATTTATAAATTTTTAACTGTAAATTTATAAAAATATATATTTATTTAGTTCATAAAACTACATTTAGAAAGCACGGTTTGACCATGAAGAATATAACACGAAGGGAAAAACATGATAATGAAGAAGTTGAAAAAAAGAAAAAAAAAATTGGATAAAGGGTGAAATGGAGGGGGGAAAAGCATTATGTAAAGTATAACTAAAGTTAATAGCAATTCAAAATGTAAAAAGAAATGTAAGAGGAAAATGGAGAAAAAAAAAGGATAAGAAGAAATTAAAAAAGAAACCAATAAAATGATTAAAAAGAAGGGGGAATTACATTTTGGGACCAAGATCTCGAATTAATTACAAAACAGATTTTTTTACTACTTGTTCTTCTAATTTTGCAACTCAGTCTCCTATTTATACCACTGAATTTTAGTTAAAAATTTTTATTTATGATTAATTTGAGATCTTGATCTTAAAATGTGATTCCCCTATAAAAAAAGGTACATGTGTGGATTTAATGGGTTCACACCAAAATATCAAATAACATAAAAATATGTGTGTCCTGCGGTATAAGATAAAATATATAAAAAATGGTACAGCCGCCCTAATAGTAGTTATCTTTTTCGTTTTTAATGCAGGCCCTAATAGTTGTTGGAGGGTACGAAAGCCGCATATAATGGGCTACCGGTGAAAGGAGGCCATCTTAAGGGTTTTCGATCGTCTAAGATCCAATGAACCCAAAAGTCCTTGGAGTAGCATGCATGTCAATCTTAGTGGACGTTCAGTTACCGATAGATTGTCCTTGGACCTCATACACTATATCATCACCCTACGGCCCATTATAATTTCCACTTGGTACACTCGATAGATTGCATTCGTACGTATCCATGGGAGACGAGTGAGTTACATTTCAAATAAGTTAAGTCCGTCAGATCATCTCAAGAAATTTACTTTTTTTTTTTCCTAATGTAATTTATTTAAATATTTAGAGAATAATATAATTCTTATAAATTATAAAATAATTCCTCGTATGATAGGAAATCAATTAGGATTGCCATCTATTTCATACGGGGTGCCTCGACCATGGTTATTTAACCAAGTGAGTTGATTCCATTTGTGTTTCTTCACACATTGGGAATATCAATAATTGATGTTACATATGCATTCATTGACGAAATGATTTTATTCTGTTTAAGTATAATCATATCAAGAATTAACAGCACGGTGGGGTTGAAGGAATCTGCCAGACCCAGAAACAGAGCAGGAGGGAAATAAATTAAGAAGAAAAAAGAAACAAAACTGTAATGATAATAAGATGACAATCAAATCAAATCAAATTTTTATTTTCATATTTAATTTCAAATCAAATTTAAAAAAAAAATAAAAATATATATAATTAGAAAGTAAATATTATTTTAGACAATCAAATAAATCCTGATTTATTTAGATAGTGATTATGCTTTATAATATAAAATAAAAGATTTGTCCTTATCTAACCCTCTCTTCCTTCCTCTATCTCTCTCACTAATTCACTTTCTCTTCGCACACTCTTATTTTTTCTCTTTATCTTTTCTTAAGCCACCCACAACACTTCCTCTTGTTTGTACGTGGCGTTTGACTCTTCACGTACAAGTACAGCCCATGCACTCGACTGATTCTCTAATAAAGCTGGAGATCTCTTAACGTTCAACACTTTCTCTTCCTCTCTTCTTTCCCCTCTATCTCACTCTCTCTTTCATCCACACTCTGATGCCTCACTTTGTTAAAAAGGAAAAATTAATTAATGCATGAAGGAACCATAAATATATAAAATGTACTCAACTACTCTACTTGAAAGAGGGAAATTAAAGTAAACAAACCACACTCACATTCAAATTCAGTCTTGCAATACAAACAAATGATTTCACTCTTCACCATACAAACACAAAAGCCCTCATTCTATTTATATATGCATGCTAATTACATTTATAACCCTTCAACTCTCTAATTACATGAACCATAATTAAAACCACATCCATGAATCACACACTTAATTCTATATATATATATATATATGAACCTCTTAATTCCATGCACATGACTTACTCTAATTCGATATTTAAGTCCATTGATGAATCCAACAAAATCCTCATGTGTCATCATTAATTGAAATGCCCTTCTGGGATTTTATAGCTCTTATGAGCAACACCTGGAGCAATCAAAGCTTGTTGGTTGCTATGTGAAGCAACGCGACCTGGAATGGAAACCAGATTGGGTCTACTGTAATAGGTTGGATCGCTCATTTCTTCCAAAGGCCCATGGTTCAGGCACGTCGATGGATGTAGGAACCGATTTCAGTTCCATCATCAGTCCGTTGAATTTGAGCTGTGTGCTTTATTGGATTAACTTTGTTGTCTCTCCAAGTGCCTCAGCTTTGAAACCAATATCAATATCTTCCCCAAACCTCGCACGAATTCTCCATTTCAACTTGTTCTGAGCTTCTGATATTTCCTAGTCATTCCATATATATTTGCAACCTTCCCTACACGACCACTGTAGTTTTCATATTCATTGCATTTTTTTATGATTATGTAGTTGGGAAGAAGGCAATGAATGCTTGGGCAGGAAAAGGTGCTAGCCCAATTTATCATAATTTCTCTATAATAATTTAAGGGATAATTATAATTTACTTGTGGAATAAATGAAATAAATTATACTTGATGCTATTATAGAGAGTGACGCCACCATATGGGTAATTAGCTTGCTTTACCCCAACTCGATCGCGGCGAAAAGGAGCCCAATTTGATTACACAATTAATGTTTTTCTGTTCCGGTGACTTGTGTGGCTGCTTAGGATTAATATTAATTCATTTCTACGTACTTTATTATTTATTTTTCCTTAATTAATTTAAGCCATAGATTCTTGTGTGGGTGCTTTTCTGTTCCCAGATTTGTTGCTATTTATCTGTTATGACCTTCACAACAGAAGATAAAAGCAACAAGCGGTAGTGGGTTTACCCACAACTGCCTTGCTGCTGCAACAATAATAGTAGAAGAGCCTCGAAAAAAGAGCAAAATACTACACATGTGAAAAGATTTTATCAATATACAACAACTTCCATAAAATTTACCAAGATGCTATACTTAAAATAGTAATCTAAATTTATATTTTTGCATATTTATTTTTTTTAATTAACAACACAAATCGTGATTTTGAATCACAATTTGTGTTGTTACACAAATTCACAAGTCAGCATAATAAATTATTTTTTTAAAGCATGATGCAACTCGTGATGTTGTCTCACTCACGATTTGCGTCATGTATAACAAGTGACAATAAATTATTAAGTAATAACTATGTGTCAAGATTTTGCCACACCACGATTTTAGTTTTGACAATATAGATAATTTTGGTTTTAAGGTTAATTATTATAATAATTTATTACACAATGATTAATATAAGGTGATGATTAATAATTATTAGGTAATAATTATAATAATTGTTAAAATAATAATAATAATAATAATAATTGTTAGGTAATGATTAATAATTGAGTATAATAGATGCTCCTTTAGTTTATATTATAAAACATTTTGTATGAAAAATTATTTATCCAAAATATACGGTATCGGATATTTTTCTTCTTATATTATCCATATCTTTAATGCGTCCATACTTATAATTTATAACCATACAATAATAAAAGAATTGGGTATATAATAAAGGTAAAATAGGAAATATAGGTATTATTTTACATTGATTTCAAATAAAGAAATGATTTTCTTAATATGTGTATAATTGATACAAAATGTCTTATAATGTGGATCAGAGGGAGTATACCCTATTTGTTCCAATTTATAGTGCATTTTTTACTACCACACACGGATGAAGACAATAATTAGTAACTAAAATTTTTTTCCACATTTTCCTAAATTACCCTCATTAAAGACATTGGACCTTTGGAAATATTTTAGTAATAGAGAATATTTGAGCCTACTAGTTAGGGGCAATGTTGGAGAGAGAGAAAAAAATATACTACGTAATCAGCAAAGTGTACTATATTATGAAATAAAAATTTCTAAAAAAAATGCAATATATAGCGAAATGGAGGAAGTATTAATTTAAAACTTGTAAATAATAAAATATTAATTTTTAAAGATAAAATTTTTTAACAAATTAATTAGTAATTATTAAATTTTAATTAATAAAACCAAATTTTCACAACTATTAAAGGTAAAATTTTTTCATTTCACAAAAAAAAAAAAAGAAATTGTTAACCTTATTCATTATGACTTCCTGTGCCACATTTTGGTCTCCTCCGAACACATTGTGATCGACCCTGTCTTATGGGTTCTTCTTCATGTTGAAATTTAGATGACTCGATGGCAGCTGCAGTCGGTGGGGTATTCAATTCAAATACAGGAGACTCAATTGGAGGAATTGACTGTCGAGGGGTCACAAACACTTCATTTGATGGCCCGCCAACTTCAAATGAATAATTGTTATACTCGGGTTTAAAAAGTGTTCAATTCTCCAATAAATACATAAAAGACCCGAATTGATGTAAATTGGACGATTTTAATTGGGATGCAGATGATGGTGGCATATAATAGTATTGAGTATAAATATCTGAAGAAGAAGCGGCTCCAAGATTTGGTTCCTCTGCATCTCCCACCACATGTTGATTTTGTTCCTCTTCTTTTTCAGCCGCAACCGGTGGTTGAGTTAATAAATAACCACCACATCATTTACTTGTTCTACCTTGAGCAATCATTGGACGTGGTAGCTCAATTGCAGGTGGAGCAGGCTAAGGGACTAGTCTCTTAATATCATTCTAATATTTTATTGGTCTCGTATAACCCTTTGTTGATATTCCCTAGTTGGCATCGGTAAAGGGTCTTGAATACTTAGCTGAATTAATTCATCAGCTATATCAACCTAAAATCAACAATAAGATATTATTAGTTAATGACATTATCCATATAAAATAAGATAAGAAGACAACGATTTTAGATCCTGACCGCAAAACCGGTTGCTGCACTAGAAGGGTGGATCCACCGTCGAGTGTGTCTCCAATACCATTGCATGTACTCAGATCTATGATCTAATGCTTCATGTACCACAGGTGATTCAACAATAGCATTATGCCACCCAAATCATAATGTAATATACTCCATGTGCTTTTGAATTCAATTTTCTATTGTTCTTCCTCTTAGTTGGATTGTCTGGCAATTTCCTAAACAAACTAGAGCGATAGGTATTGATTGTTGAAGACCAAATTGCCTAAGCACACGATCAAGATGATGTCATTCAATCATATGGAAACATATCAATGGGATTGAAGCTCGCCAAATTCGTGGTGACTCTAAGCAATATCCTAGAATTAATTGCTGCACTGTTGGAGATTCATAAGGCTGCCAGACTATGTCTTCCTCCCCCATTGCATCAAGCAACTTCCTATAAGTATGCAACATCTCATTAATCAAACGAGGTTGTCCTCCAACCTTCTTCCATCTATAATGACATAAAAGAACTTGTTAAAATTTGTATGGTTAAAATAATAAGTCAAAATCAAATAGTTGGAGTGTAAATTAAGCATACCTAAATCCTAAGGGTGGTAATAGAAGATAAATATCTGTACGTGGATTTGCTAGTGGAGGTTGTTATGGTGCTAACATTGGGAAACGATCACATGCCCAGAGATGGAGTAATGTCATACATCCACCTATTCCTTTCTCTGTTTGGTCTATAACATTGCATAACTCTCTAAATAAGTATACTAATACTGCAGAACCCCAAGAATATTGGCCGGCACTTGAGAGATCCCAAAGCAACGGATGGTACATTAAATAAACCTTATGGCTTGACCTGTCTGGCATTAAAAGTTCACCAATCAACCGGAGTATGTATGCACAAGTGAATCTTTGTACTTGTAATTCATCTGCATCATCATCAAGGTTAGGAAGTGTTCTGTTAGCCAAGTAACTGGTATCCTCTGTCCATACATATACTCTACAGGTGGTATAATGCCAAGTCCCATATGACAAACATCAGCCCAATTTAAGTTTGTATTACCACTCACAGGTAGTCCTTCACAAGGAAGACCTAATTGAATTGCCATATCCTGTAAAGTAATTGTGCATTCTCCTGGGGCATATGAAAAGTATGGATCTCCGGACACCATCTCTCAACAAGTGCTGAAAGTAAAGCTGGATTATACTCAAACTAGCTTATTCTAGCAACTCCATAGAATCCAGTCTCCATAAGGTAAGGCACAATTTGGATTGGTGGCTTAATTAGTCGGTCTTTATGCATGACTCTTCGAGTTTGAAGAATCTGATTGACCTGAAAAAGTCAAAATAAAATATCTAATCATTATGAACAATTGATAATTAGATGTGAAAAAAAGTTACTTACATTTTGAGTCCACACAGCCTCGAAAATATGTTATGGTTGTGAATATAATAGTGAATTATCCTCTAGACCTGTGTTAATGATGTGGTGTGGTTGTGCCATTTGAGAATTGTCTCTGTAATGTTTCAGTTAATTAAAAATAAAATACAATCTAATATAGTCACTATAATAAAATTATACAAGCAATTACAATTAACAATTTTCATGCCTTTTGCAATATTTAAAAAATATCATATCCATATATTTGAAAAATCTTAAATACATGGGGAAGTATACAAATTAACATCTAGAGGCCTGATGCTATGGACAAGTAGAACGATTATGACCTATTTGCCTACATAGCCCACACTTATTAGGTTGTCCGGTCACAGTCCAATCCATTTCGTTATGTATTCGAGTTGAACGAGGATGATCTTTTTCTCTAATTATTGCAGGGTCCGGGATCAAACTTGGAATATCAATTTCTGGCCAATGAACCTCGACACTTATCGGATGGAACTCGTTACTATAAGCAAGGCTCATGGTTTCTAATCTGAAAACTAGATCCACAAATTGCAAATGGTCTATTTGTACAAAGGCACATGCTGCAATGACATGCATGCATGGATACTTCTGCACCTGAAATTCTCCACAATCACATGTTCTTTCATTCAAGTTTACCTTGCAACAACAACTGAATTGATGCAGTTGAATATTGTATGGCTCAACAACCTCAAATGATGTTTCTCTTCTATCATATATGCGAACAATGCATATAGATGCACCTTGTGTTGCCATTTCTAACTTTCTGTTCAATGTCTCAGAATATATTTGTCTAGCAGCCATTTGTGCATGCACTTATTGGGCACGTTTGACAAAATAGTTGTTGACCCTATACATAGTAGCCTTCACAATACCAGTAATTGGTAAACTTTGAACACCTTTAAAGACATCATTCATGCATTCAGCAAGATTTGTTGTCATGTGACCATGACACCGGTACCCATTGTCATATGCGTGAGACCATTTTTCTATTGGGATGTTAGCAATCCAAGCAGCTGCAGGTGGATGAGTCAATGCAATCTCTTCCAATTGTTTGTTAACATAATGGCACTGATATGCATAGCCTGCAAATAATTAGAAATTTATTGTTACTAATTTCATTATCACATGTTAATTCATGTGAATAAAGCGATCAACACTTACCAATATTTATAACTTTTCCTTCAACCAATTTGTTCCATGTGCTTTATGGAGGTTAGCGGCCACATGTCGTAGGCGAAACACATGATATCCCTGTGCTCCTTGCTATCCAACACGTTCACTTGCAACTGCAGCTATGATTGAAGGATGTCTATCAGAAATTAAACATATCCTGGTTCTACTCTTAACAGTACATTGATGCACGTGATATAAGAACCACGTCCAAGTAGCTTTTGTCTCCCCTTCAACAACAGCGAATGCAAGTGGTACAACATTATGGTCACCATCCTATGTTATGGCCATAAGAAGTATGCCTTTCTATTTTCCATACAGGAAAGTTCCATCAACTTGGATGATAGGCTTTACATGACCAAATGCATCGATGCATGGTTTGAATGCCCAAAAAACATGCTTAAACATGTCAACTGACTGCCCTTTAGAATTGATTTGTGAACATGGCTTGCTTGAAATTTTGATATATGACCCAAGCATGAAATGTTGGACAGCAACTAACCACTTAAGTAGTAATGAGTATGAGCTGTTTAGCTCTCCCAATTACCAAAAGTAATAGCAAGTGCTAATTGCTTTGCTTTCCATACTTTCCTATATGACACAGTGTACCCGAACATTGAATGCATTCGCTTAATTATTTGAGAAACTTTAACATCCGGTTGATCAGTCACCATTGCTACTATAGAAGATGAGATGACATCAACATCCAACTTAGGGTGATCTTGACTTAATGATGTGGCTAAACATGTATGGGACCCCATATATTTGGTGACTTTCCAAACTGTTCCATTTCGGTTTTTGCAAGCCCGTAGTCTTCAATTGCAACTAGATCCATAGTTTATCCATCGATATTCTTCATATTTATTACTTGACAAATACACCTTGAACGTATGATGAACTCGGACATAGTACAGTTTTGCTGCAAGTCTTAGCGAATGGACATTATTAAAAGTCTGGCCAATTTCAAACTCTTGACTATTACTAACAGATAGAATATCTCTCATTCCACTAAACTCAAGAGCTATAGCTGACTCTACATTAACATGTGAAAAGAAATTAGCTGCAGGCTCTTCATGTTCATTTATATGCAATGTTGGGTCTGGGACATTATCACCACCTTCACAGTTCTCCTCATGGGCCTCATGTTCATTCTCATCGTCATTATTCTGACCACCGGCATTTATTAAAAAATCATACTCATCCTCATTCTCGAAGTCATCCATTAAATCCTCAATTGGATGAAGTGAAGATGATGGTATAGTATTGCCAACATTTAGATAAGGATCAAATGGATGAAAATTTCCCAAGTGCACACGAAGCCTTGATCCTTATTCTTTTGCATCCACCTGATTGTTACTTGATGGGATTGTATATGACACATGGACCTGTAATGGTTGTGATTCGAAATGGCTGTCAATCTCTACATTTGAAATGTGTACATACAATTCTGCTCCAGTCAGTTGATTTGAATATTGTGAATTCCTTTGCCACATCCTTTGTATACTATGATCATCTACGAGAATAGATGACTGGTGCCATGGTGGATTTATGTATACCGAACATCTATATACTAACTCGAACACAATTTGATGAAGAGGAAGTTGAAGGTTTTGCTCAATAACTTGCTTCAATTGAATCAAACTAATATTTGAATCAACACATATCATTCTCATATTGTCTGATTCAAATGTTACACCACGTAGACCAGTACATATCTGTCCATTTGTATATACGTACACCCACTCTCTTCTATTATTCATTCTTGTTCCTATTTATAGAATCATTAATCATCTATTCATAAATAAGAAATAAATATGAATGCATAAAATAATTAATAACTATACAATAAAAATTTGTAGGCTAATAATCTTTTTGCTGTGAAGATATCGAACTTAAAATTCTTTGTTAACAAAATTATACTTCATATAACATGTTATTATTTATTATAATTCATATAACATGTTATTATTCCTAACTACAATTTATTTGTGCAATTATACAATTTATTTATTATCATTTAAAACTATAATTATTTGTTCCACTCTTAAATTAATGACTAAATTTATTATATAAATTCATATATGCATGACAAAATTTAATATATAACAAAGTATAAATTATTTTTTTATAGGCCACCTATTTTTGTATATTATAATTTTTATTTTAACATAAACATATATGAATATATTTAATACAATGTGTAGATATATAAATTGTTCATATATATTATTTGTTTATATGATTTTTTTAATAAGTTATATATAATAAATTGAATTTATTATTTCATAAATATTTTTAAGCATTCAATATTTTTATTTTTGTTTAAAATTAAGGATAAATTTCTTAATTTTTTTATATAAAAATATGTATGATTACTTCGTGCTTCTAATTTCATAAAATGTTATTTTTTATGATAATTTTATTTTTTTAAAAATACATTTTAGATAAATGTACTTATATTTTTGTTCATAAATAAAGTTAATTTATTATTTTTTAGAATGTAAGTTTATTACATTATATAAAATATATATTCATATATATAAAGAATTAAGAAAGTGGCTATATTGGGCCAAAATTATTTTTTATAAAAGTTAAAGCTGATAAATATCATATAAAGTTAGATATAAAAATATTAAAATTACGCTAAACGTTTAAAAATCAAAATTATTTTTATACTTGATGGCAAATTTTTTTGAATTTTTCTTAATTTATTATTAAAAGTTTGATTCATGGAAATTGATACTCTTATAATGATAATTTTTGTCCAAAAAAATGTTTCTCTTTATTCAAAATTTGAAAAATTTGCATTCTATTATAAATGAAACAATATTTTAACATCATAAATATTGTATACAGAAATCATAAATGAAACAATATTTTAACATCATAAATGAAACAACAAAAAAATTTGCATTCTATTATAAAAAAGCTTATAACATCACAAAAGTATACAAAAATAAAGGATTTAAAAGCTAAATATTTTAACATCATAAATGAACCAAATAAAAATAAATATATTATAAATGAAACAATGAAAAAAATATTATTTCAACTAGCAAAAAAAAAATTCTTCACAGCTCTCCTCTTTCTAATCTACTGGTGAATTTAGAACTCTAAGATAGTAGGTGATTGTGTGTTTAAAAAAAAGTTCATTACTTATTATCAACTAATATTATATATATAAATGTTAAAATTATACTCCCTCCGATCCTTAATATAAGACTCTTTTAATCGAATCACGTGGATTAAAAATTGGAATTAAAACTAATTAACTACCTCGATTTTTCCAAAAATTTCAACATTTTTCCAAAACTACCCTCATTTAATCTCTTTCTCTTTCTCTTTGGATTCATTAAATAGTGGTATTTTTTTGAAAATGTATAATAAATACTATATTATATATTGTAAATGATCTTATATTTAGAACCAGGACAAAAAATCCTATACATAGACCGGAGGGAGTATATATTTATATATATATATTTAAATAAATTGTATATTTCATAAATGTCTTCTATAATATTTTTTTCATTGAACTTACTCTTGAACTTTTTTCTACTTTTTTAAATTAAAAAATTGTTATTCATATATCTTAAATCATGTTTTAAGATAAATAAATAGTGCATTCCATAAATAAAAAATTCTACAAAATTATAAATTCATAATAATTAATAAATATAAAAAATAAATTATTTTAGAAAATGAAAACTAATAGTTGTTTTCTAAATAAATGATAAATATATGCAGTAAAATCTAACAATCTTAAAAATATAACATCCTAATATGATGCAGTAAAATCAAAATAAACTAGATAATTAGATTATAAAATTAGATATATGTAATATATAACAAAATATACTTACTTGTATTCTGGTGTAAAATTTGTAGAAAAATGAATGAAGATCAAAATAGATGTTGTTGAGTGAAAGATCAAGAAACTGGCTTTCAGCTAATGATCAAGCAAATTATTCTGCTTCAAACAAAGAAAAAAATTTTTGGCAAGTGAAGATGTCTGAAGAGGAGTAACTGAAGTGGAGATTCAAGAGTGAAGAAAGATTCATATCTATCGAAACTGAGACCTCTTATATAATCAAAACTAATTACTTCCGTAGCATCACGTGGGACTCTTTAATTTTTAGGCCTCCCTACACTGATTGACGTAACGTTGCGCCAATTAACGCTGCATGCATCAGCGTTAAATGACCAAATGTTGCTGCATGCAGTAAATATATATATATATATTTTAATTTAAATAATTAACGCTGCCATGGAGCAGTCTGCTCCATGGCAGCGTTATGCTGCAGCGCCAGTTAGTTTTGACTGGCGCTGCAGTATTTTACTTAAAATATGTGACTTTAAGTGAAAGACTTAAAGTCACAGACTTTTAAGTCATGTCACAGACAGAAATAAAACTTTATCGATGAAATTTTTTTTTTTATGAATTTATAAATTATAATTATAACTCACTCTTTTCCATGCTTTTTACAAATCATAATACTGAGTTATGTTTTTTTATTTAACTGCTCCAACACAAAACAGAATTCCACACTATAATTTCTGAAAAGTATTATATATTGATAAATATTTTTAAGTTTATTATATATTGATAAATTTTTTTTTTATTGTTATATTTTGATCAAAGATCCGAAGAGCCTCTCTTATTAGCCACCATCATTGAAAGCTCACCATAACTTCGAGCTCACTCGTAATAATTCATTGCCCCATATAACCCAAAATATTTTTTCTTCTTTCAAAATCTAAATACACTAACACTCAATAGGACGATAATAATTCAATAAATATAGTTCAAAATATTTTAAAGTGAAAACTTTAGTCAACCAAAAATAAAAAATTGTCATTGTAAATTTATAAAAATATATATTTATTTAGTACATAAAATTATATTTTAGAAAGCATGGGTTACCCATGGGGAAAAAACATAATGTAAAATACAAATAAAGTTAATAGCAATTACCAATCAAGTTATAGTGAAATTGATAAATAGTTAGGTTTTTTAAATATGTTGTCCTAAATTCGATTCCTAGTTAATTAGGAATATTTTTAGTGCTTGAAAAAAAATTTAATAGCAATTCAAAATATAAAAAGGAATGTGAAAGGAAAATGAAAAAAAGAAAGGAAAAGAAGAAATTTAAAAAAAAAACTAATAAAATGAATAAAAAGAAAATAATAGCTGTTGGACGGTATGGTAGCTGCACTTGATAGGCTACCTATGGAGGTAGGTCCATCTTCAGGGTTTGCGATTAACCCACGTCCTCTAAGCACACCATAGATCCAATGAACCCAAACTTTGTCCTTGGAGTACCATGCATGTCAATCTCAGTGGGCCTTCAGTTACAAATAGATTGTCCCACATGTTTGGGCCTGAGAAAAGTATATCATCACCGTACGGCCCATTATACTTTTCACGTAGGTACACTCATAGGATTCTTTCCGTTTTTTGGTCAACCACACAGAATTCATTCGTATCCATGGGAGGCGAGTGATGAGTTATATATGTCGGTCAAATCATCTGAAGAAATTTTTATATATTTTTAGTGTAATTTATTTAAATTCTTAGATCATATAAACAATCAGAATTTATTTAAAATAGTACAATTCTTCTAAATTTATATATTCTAATATTTCTTAAGGAGATGAACTGTTCATAAGAATTGTTATGAATGATACTTTACCCAATTTTCTTTAACTTTTTTTTTAATTTTTTTTAAAAAAATATTGTACTTAGCTCTTTTTACTCTATTTCACTGATTCTTTTAAAATTTTTATTTTTATATTTTTAAATTTATGTTTCATTTAAATTTTTAATTTTGTAGTGTTTAGAATTTCTTTTATTTAAACTTTTAAGAAGTAATTTCTATATTTTTAAAATTTATTTATCATTTTATAGTTTCCAAATTTTAAATATTACTCAAATTTCACGAATTTCTCATTGTCCTCATTTTATGAATATAATTTAATATCTATTTAATAGTATCATATTTCATTAAATTTTAGTATATTTCATGCAATGCAGATGAAATATCAAAATCTAGTTAGAATAATTCACACTAAAAATATCCCTCTGATGTTAGGAATTCAATGATTTTCATGCAGGATGCCTCGATCATTATTTTATTTAACCAAATGAGTTGGTTCCATTTGTGTTTCTTCAGTTATTGGGAATATCAATAATTCAAGTTACTTACGCATTAATTGACGAGATGATTTTATTCTGTTTAAGTATAATCATATCAAGAGTTAATTAACGTCTCTTATTTGCCTCACAGAATGTTACTTGAGCAGCATGGTGGGGTTGCAGGAATCTGCCAGGCCCAGAAACAGAGCAAGAGACGAATAAAATAAATTAAGAAGAAAAAAGAAACAGCAACAACACGTGTTCACATTGTCAAGAGAAATCACCAATAATTTGTTCCCCATATAGCTGTAATTTTGTGTTAAGTGAGACTTTCTTATGAGTTGAGAAGAGCCTTTGGATTCCCCTGCGTCTCCAAATAGCTTTGTCTCAATTTTAATCTTTAATTTTAATAGTACAATAATTTCCACACCCCTAGAGTGGCACAATACTAAAGCGCTCAATTGTATATTCTCCCCTCAAGCTCTGGAGTTATCGCAGACCTAGGGAAGACACAGGCATATGGCCAACGTGAGTGAAGGCGTAGCTGCAGTCAATCCCATCATCTTGATGTCCCCATAGAGGTTACAAGCCACTGCGTGCATACCTACATAAAAGTTTAGTAAAAGACCTTATTATATATTAAAAGAGATCAAGAATGGAAACTAATTAATATATGGTTATATGCCAAATTCACTCCAATTCATTACTATCAACATTCCACATGCAATTAGTGCTGGCATTCCGAGTCTGACCAAAAAGCTTGAATTGCCAAATGGGCTCGACTAGTAAAACTTGAGACCATATGGCACGGGGCTGTGGGCTCATATTTTAAAAAAAAATTCATATAATTTTTTAAATTAATATAATTAATTATTGCAATCATTCACAAAAAATCAATATAATATATAAATTTTATAATTTACATAGTACTAATTAATAAAATAATATATTTTTTAATATTTAAAAAAAAAGAAAAGCGGACAAGTCAGGTCCAAAAAGCTCATTTTCTTTCTAAACTCCTAATTTTAAAGTCCAACCCATCTATTTTATTAGGTTAATTAAGTTGACCGGTCAAGTCTAACCCATATTATCACATGCAATAATATAGATGCATAATTCAGGTAACAGTCAAATACAGCTTCAACACCCTAGTACCTCCCAACCGTTAACACAATTACCCAAGTGGTGAGAGTCTAAGCCAGCCTCACCCATGTGCTACAAAACAAAACACAAGTTGACCCCGCACCAAGTGATCATGGGATCGCAACAGATGGTGCCGGGTGATTTCGGAAAAGGAAGAAACACTATGTATGAGTTGACTCGGTGTAGAAGACCCCAGGATCATAAGAGACAGTGCCGAGTGATTCCAATACATGAAAAAACACCGCGTATGAGTTGACACGGCATTGACTGAATTTGACCCTGCGTCTTTCTCTTTCCTTCCAATGCCCCCTACGTTCCTTTCTTAATCTGTGAGAAATTGGATCCACAGGTCCCACTATTCTAACAACTATATCAAACTTTTTTTTCAGTTTTCCTCAACTATTTTAACTATTAACAATAACAATTAAAATTTTGAAATTAACAATAATAATATCAATTATCAAATTTCCTTGGTCCCAATTAAATTTTATAATGATCAATATTAATTAATTTTTGTTTATCCAAATTCGTGGGGTCCACTGATTTCATGATAAGAAGCAAGAACCAATGTATTCAATTAGAGTATATTTTTTCCCCAATTGGGGCAGATTAGCATATTAGATTATTTAAAATTAATATCATATTGATTTTAATCATTTGCCCTTTTTTAATATCTCAATTTTTGGCTGTTTTATATTTTAATGTCTTAGATAAAGATCTCTTTAAACAATTTTAAAATTATAATTATTAATTGCCTGTTTTTAATTTTTTTTCTTATTGCTACTTAATATTTCTAATGTCATGAAAATATTAATGAAATATATAAGTAGTCAACAGTTTTGGTGTTTGTGGTAAAACTAAAAGAAAAAAAAACAGTTTTTATGTTTAAATTTTTTTTATTTATTTGCCATAAATTAATCAACTAAATTGACAATGAATTTTTGTACAATCACTTATAAATAATGAGTATTTTTCCTTCCATAATTTCCTCTCCCTCTTATTTAAAGATAGGAGGAAAAGTGCATCCTTCCCACCCTTCCAAATTTCTCAACCTAGGCTTTCTGCGTCATTAGTTACTTCCCTCATCCTATATAATCCGTCATTTTCCCCTTTCAAATTTCAAACTTGGAATGCTTTTGGATTTGAAATTAAAAAAATCATGAAGATGAAGTTTCCATTTTTTTTCCTCTTTCTTTGTTGGTGACGTGACTCGGTCTTTAACGAGAAGTTTCTGAGTAACTCGTTTGATCTTATTTTCTTGGAAAATCCCTATAGTCCGTCTTGTTCACGTCGTTTACTCTCAGATTTTAAAAGCTCTCTACTGGTCGATCTTCTTGGGTTTTCGTCTTTCTCATCTATCTCCCTCTCTTGTTCTCTTGTACGCCTTGTGGCTTTTGGTTCTATCAGGTCCAAGATGCTGCATTTCGTTTGTGTTTGTTGGACATTATGGAACTCAGGTACTTTCTTTCCTCCTTGGTTGTTCATTATGTTTTGTTTTACTCTTCTTATATATTTCTTAATGGTTGGACGTATGATCTTTACTGTGGCGGATTTGTTATGGGTCAGGGTTTATGTTTTCCTCTACTAGTAATTTGTTGCTATATTGATCTATGGGGACATTCGTTTTGTTCGTACTTTGTGGTCTACCCTTTCCTACTCCTGATTATTACCAAATCGACGCTTTAATATCCTAAGCACTAGTTTTAATGTTGTATGTTGTCCAAACTTGGAATGTTTCCCCCTGCGAAAGCCATACACATACAAATTTCATATTGATCTAAAGCATGGTACAATGCTAATATTTCAGAACAGGGTCGGAGCCAGAAGTAAGATTGGCCGAAATTTCTTAGAAAAAATTTAACAGAATATATATACACTTTTTTTTCAAAAAATATTTTTAATATTTATTATTAATAATATAACTTTTATATTATGAGATAAAAGTCTTACCATAGCCAAATGTATAATGATATAAAATTAAAAAAAATTAAAATTACTAAGTAAAAAAAACTTAACAAAAATTATTTACAAAAAATATAATCAATATGTTAATAGTTAAGTTCTTAACTTTTTTTTTTTGGGTCAAACAAAAGATGGCTAAGTCCCAAGTGAATTACATGAAGACATCCATGGGAGTTGGCACCCTAGGTGTATCTACCTGAACAAGTTTCTTAATAGAGTTTTTTCTTTTTCTTAACTATCCCTTAATACAGTTTGGAACAACGTCAAAGAAGATTAGGCCTATCTTAGCTTTCGCCCCAAGGCCTGTGAGTGTATCAGAGGGCCTGTTGGTTTCCTTAGACTGTCACCTACTGGGGGGAGCCAACTGGGGACTCCCAAAATAAGCACTCATACAAAGCTCCAAACTATACATTGATTAACTTCTGGATCTAGGCTATTTTAGGATTAAAAAAAATTAGGGGGCCCTCGGATTCGCCAGTCTTATAAAACAAACCTGCAGATAAACTCGCCAGCAAGAGTTTATTTTCCTCCACATCCCCTTAGTTTTATTGAATTAGTTATTTATTTCTGATGTTTCTGGGGTTAATCGCCCATTTTTTATAACTTCTAGTCTTTTCGAATTGTGTTTCTTTGTCCCAAAAAAAAAAGAAAAAAAATAGTCTTGTCTTGGGGCTTATTAATAATTTAATTGTCTCCTTTATAATTAACATTTAAAATAAAAATTTAATGTTTTGTTAAAAATTAAATTTCTAACAGAAAATAAATTAAAAACTTTATGTCAAGTATATAGTAGAGAAGTTTAGTGTAGTTTTAGAAGAACATAACTTGAGTAAGTTGACAAAAAAAAAACTTTGGATGATATTTACTATATAAATTTAAAAAAGAAAATACATAATAAATAACGAGTTTACTTTTCATGTTCACCCTCTTACTGAATTAAATAAAATTTACCAGCATCTAAATCCCTAATTATCATCATAAAGGTCAAGACGAGAAATAGGTTTATTAATCATCAACTTACAACATCTAATGAGGATCTTCTTAAGCCTCTCACAACACTTTCACTTCCTGTTCTTTCCCTCTATCTCTCTCTTTTACCCAAGTTCTAATGTTTCTATATATGCCACTTTGTTAGCAAGGAAAAAATAAGGATCCACAAAATCTATAGCTAGGGAGAGAGAATTAGCTAGCAACACAAACCACACTTATATTCAGATTAATCACTTTTACAATAAAATGGTTCACTCTTCTTCCGGCCTCTTCACCATACATAAAAACTTAAGTCTTACTAATTTCACAACCCCTTCCACTCTAATTACATGAACCATAATTAAAACCACATATATGAATCACACACTTATATATGAACCTCATAATTCTACGCACTTAAAACAGATACATTTCACACAATACTAAAATACTTAGAAAATTATAAAAGACACCATAATTAAGTTTACCAATGTCAACAAGATCCTGGCGCGTCTTGATTAAAAAGCCCTCCTGGGATTTTATAATTGTTATCATCAACTCTCGGCCCATTAAATTCTTGAGTCACCAAGGCTTGTTGGTAGTTATTTGCTGCAACAAGATTCTGGTCTGGAAAAGCAATTGGGTCAAGAGTATAATTAGGTTGGATCATTTCTGGCATATACCCATGATAAAAGTTGATGAGGTTGGAAGCTACAATATCTTCATCTTGGCTCCAGGATCCCCCAGCCATCCATGCAGGTGGAGCATGATGCGGCGAGTGCATTTGATATGTCGCGGCCATGGCATCATTTTCATTTGATGAGGATGGTGTTGATCCAATATAGTCAGATTGATAAATCATGTTTGATATTTTCTCACCATAGCTGCTTGATGGCTTCTCAAGCACCTGGTACTGAATTCCAGTATCAGAGCATTGAATATAAGCTGTGTGCTTTATCGCATTCACTCTGGTGTCTCCTGGTGCTTCATCTATGATCCCAATCTCAATATCTTCAGGAAACCTAGCACGAATTTTATCTTTCAAGATTTTCAGAGCTTCCGATATGTTGTCCCTATTCCATTTGCACTCGCGACTTACATGACCGATGCGGCCACACTTCTTCTTGCAATGACGATGAACTCGCTCATAAATACAGTAAGTCAAACAATAGTTTCCGTTGTCAGGTCGGACGAACTTTATTTTCTGAATCAGGGGAAGCGTTGTATCCACCTTAACCCTTACTTTCAAGTACAACGCCGACTCTTCAAAAATCACCTGCTGATGTTTACCAAACATCGCATCACCTACTATGTTCCCCAACTTTTTTGCAACATCTGCATTGTGATAATCATTAGGGAGACCGATAAACTGCACCCATATTGGGGATACATCTATGTTTCCATTAGTGGCGGGCGACTTAATAGCAATGAAGGTGTTCTTAACCACCCATGGAGCATTTTTTAATATAAAATGCCGGTCATGCTCACTGTCAAAGTAAATCAGGAACTGATTATTGACGAGACTGTTGATGCAGAAGGGTTCATCTAGCTTCCATGCAGCTTTCAGGCTAGACTCTAGGTCTTGAGGCAGAGGGACATTTTTATCGATGACTGCAGCTACGAGGTACTTAGTAGAAAGAAGACGGTCAGCTGCACCTTTGTCGATGTATGGTAAGTAGGAAGTGTATCCAGCCATGATGGGGACGAAGTAGAAGGTTCCAACTAGTGTGGAGTATATGAGGAAGCTCAAGTTTATTAGTGGAACGCACAAATGAACATTGTTTCGAGGAGGTTATGGATTTCAAAGAGATCAAGATGAGCAAGTGGGCGAAGAATAAGTTGATAGAGAACTTAAAGCCAATGGAGGGGGCTCGCTTTGTCGTTATTCCTCTGATTCCCCTATAATTGATTGAGGTCCACCCCTCTAAACTTACAGGTTAGGGCCCAGAGACATTGCAGGAGGGTAGTGTGTGTGTGTGTGTGTCTGTTTTGTTTTGACTTCATTAATTAGAAGACAGATGGTTGCATGGTCTAAGGAAAGCAAAATATATCCATATAATTTTACTATAAGTTGAACCCCTCTGTCGCAAATGGATTGTTGGAAAAAAAAAAATCAATTATGTTTTGTCCGTCCCGGAATCATCATCTAATGATAAATTTACCACCAAGCGATTGGTTTAATCCGTAGGAATAATTGTCCCAGCTTATGAAGTCTTGGTATTTATGCAATTAATTTAAATATTACTATTTCTGTTCCTTAATATAAAATTCTTTTAAACGAATTAGGTGAATTAAGAATTAGAATTACAACTAATTAACTACCTCGATTTCGCGAAAAATTTTAATATTTTTTTAAAACTACCTTTATTTAATTCCTCTCTTTTTCTCTTTAGATACATTAAATAGGAGTATTTTTTGAAATGTATAATAAATACTACCTCACATATTGTAAAGAATTTTATATTCAGGATCAGGACAAAAGACCATATATATCGGACTAGAGAGAGTAGATGGTAGAGTACTTTTTGCCGTTGTTTGTGGATTTTACCCAGTTCCATATAGATTACTCTAAACCATAATAAATCATTCCCTTGAAGTAAGTGGAGCTGGTTTAGGATAGTAGATGCTTTAAAAAAAAGAAATAGATGTATTTTTAATGTAATTTATTTAATTTTTAGATAATCTAAACAATCAAATTTTATTTAAAGTAACCTCCTCTTTATTCCCCTCTAAACTTAATCTTTAAACTTTGAAATTGCAAAATTATTTTTATAAGATAAAAATTTTTATATTACCGAAAGAATATATTTAGTATTTTATATTGATGATAATAAAATTAACTCGAACTCTGAAATGCGTCTTTTTTTCAAGCAACTTTTCTGTTTTTCTGGTTCAATAAAACAGAAAAAGTGGTCGCGTCACAAAAGTGAATAATTTAGGGCACATATGACACAGTAACATTCCTTAATATTGCGTTTTATCAAAGATAAGAAGTATCATGTATTTAGATTTGGACTCTTATGACGGCTATCCCTTCCTCCGTTTTAAATATCTATCATTTAATAACAGATTATTAAAGCTATTAAATAGTTAATTTAGATTATTGAAAAATCTCGTAGTATCCGATTAAACAATGCAATTATTTTACTGTAGCAATACTAATTACTTTAAAAAAAATTCTATACAATAATTTATTCCGTGAAAATATTTTCAGGGGTGGTTTTAGTTATTGTAAAATTATATTTAAAACGAATTAAGTAGTGGGATGATGTCTAATTGATCACAGTTTAGCGCTGTTGCCATGGGATCATGAAACGAATGAAACAGAAAAGGTTAATCAATATTGTCAACGACATCCATTTTTGTTTATTATTTCTCCTGTCTTTGGTGGGACCATTTCTTTATTACTTATTTAATCACTTCATGCTGTATAAACTGGGTGGATGACTCAGGTCAAACCAAAAAAGTGTATCGATCGAGATCCTCTATGTTTGTTGCCCTGAGTAGACATGTGAGCTGGACTAAAGGAGAATCTAACACCAATATCCTAATCAATATATATCCTATGTATCTGAACTACAATTAGTCAATTATACTGAAATAACCCAACTATTTAACTAGAAATTCTATGTGGTGGACGGAAAAAAGTGTTGAAAATGGGATAAGATATTAATTGATTCAACAAATTAAGTCTATGAGTCTCCCATAAAAATAATACATATAAAAAAGTAATTAGAGAAAAAGAACAAAAACGGAGTCAAAAGCAAGCCAAGTATATCAAATCAAATTGAGTATTATTGATAAGCCAAGTATGCAAAGTGGTTTCCCATAGGATTTACCTAATAATAATAATAATAGATACTAGATAGTAGATGCCTTCTTTGATAACTTGTCCTGTCCATGGCTTCAATATATATATATATATATATATATTGCCACCGGCTAGAATAAGGATTGCGTAAAAAGAAAATAATAAACCATATCAAGCAAGTTTTGTCCGTCGTATATATAATCTAAAAAATTAATTTTATTTCAATGCAATTTATTTAATTTTTGGATCATCTAAATAATCCAATTTCGTTTAAAATTATGTATAAATTAACTTGTAACGCACAAATGAGCGTTGCTACCATGGCAGGGGTGAATGCTAATTAACTTCCTATATATAATTACATAGTTAGAGAGAAAAATCAGAAAATAATACATATACTCATTCCATTTTTTTAAAATATATTTCGTTAAAAAAAGGTGGAGACTGTTACTCTGGGTACAGTACGTTTGGGATGAGGGCTATGAATACGATTGCTTTGGTCGAAAAAGGAGGTCCAATTTTTCTCTGTTCTGACTTGCACGATTTTAATATCAGTTCATTCCCATTTATTTGTCCTTAAAGCCATAGAATTAAGATTTTTGTGTGGTTGCTTTTCTGTTATAATCAATCTTCAGAACAGAAAAGCAAAAAATCTAGAGATCCTCTCTAATCGCCGGCATCGATCATTGCAAGCTGTCTAGCAGGCACACCAGTAAGACGATAACTCCAACCAAAGGCGGAGCCGAGAGGGGACTAGTAGGTGCCACGATCCCCCCAAAGTTTTCCATAACTCTTATATTATGTGTGATTTGATTATTAGGTGAGAAATGTTAAATGTTTCTTAACCTGGCTACCTTGAAGTTTGAACCCGGCTTAATAAGGAACAATAGCAATGAGAAAACCACCCATACTAAATCACTCTCTACCATTATTCATGCAAATCTTAAAATATATATATATATATATAACTTGTTACAACAGATAATAATTAAACATATAACTATATATGACTAAATTAAAAAAATATTATATTTATTTATATAATTTATTATTTGTATTTTAGTATTTATCACTATTATTAATTATTTATAATACATATGCAATTATAATTATTAACAAAATATATATTTAAAATAAAAATAAAATATATAAAAGTATATTAATTTTTTTTTTAACTCCCCTCACCCAAATGTATTTTTCCTGGCTCCGGCCCTGCCTCAAACCTGGTAACATTCACTCATTATTCCTATATATATGTATGTATGTATATGTAACTGTATATGTATAATTCCCAAATGAAGACACGTGACTCGCTTACATCTCTGTATGTACGGAATCGAATCTGACATGACAAGCTACTCATACGTAAAATAAAAAGATGGTCCAATGATTCTGTCGAACACTGTCAAACAAAACGCACATTCTTCTTATCGCAATTCCAAATGATGCTCCTTAATTAATTTAGAACTTAGTACATATGTTGTTAATAAACGAAAACTTCGGTGGTAACGGGAGTGACCACATTTTCTGCCAATCACTGTCATCATTCAATGTGTGGGTGTGATATTAATGCCTTCTTAATTTCTGCACCAACCCATCAGTAATATATACTTATTTCATTTCTTCATATAAAAAATAAGTGGAGAAATTTTCGTGTTTCAAAATATAAGGAAAATGTGGGATTTATCTGGTATATTTAATATTTTTTTTAAAAATACTTTTAATTAAGATAATATGTTTTCAATATAATTCATTTATATTAATTATATAATGAAAGAGTTATTAACATTAAATAAAGATATTTTGAAAACTACTTTATTTTAGATAAATTTATTATTTTTTTTAATAATTTTATCTTCTATCTCTTATATTAAAAATAGAAAGAAGTAACCCCGTATAGGCACTCGGACGGACGCTCACATTCTTGATTCCAATAAAATATTTGCAAAATATGTGTGTGTGTGTATATATAATTTTTATTTTTTTTTAAATTATTTTTTTATTATATATCATGACATCATTGCAGACTATGAGAGGAGGCCTAATAGAAGTTGGAGGGCATGAAATCCGCATATGATGGGCTACCTGTGAAACTAGGGTCTTCGATGAACCCATATATATATATATATATCCTCCGATCCTCTAACCACACCGTACATCTAATTACAGTTAATTAGTGGGCCTTTCAATTACGATTAATCAAATGGAAACGTGTGATTTCTTCGTTTTCAATCTCGTGCTTTCACTCTGCCCCAAAATGAAAAATCCAATGCTTTCATTCATTGCCGTCTATTTTACCAGGTCAACTGTGGATTGAGTATTGGTTTATATTAACAAATAGAGTAAGAGATACCAAAAAAACTATGAGAAACAATTCTAGTTTTTAGGTATTTTTAATTAAATTTTTAAATATGAATTTAACGTCCGAAATTGTGTGGTTGCTTTCTTTTTAATGATTATATAGTTTGGGATCAGGACTATGATTGCTTGGGCCGAAAAGAGGAGTCGAAGTTGATTGCAATTTCTTCTGTTCTGACTTACTTGAGTGGTTGCTTTCGATTAATATTAAACTCATTCCTATTTATTGGTCCTTAAAGCCATACATTTTTCGGTGCTTGCTTTTCTGGTCTGATCTTGAGAACATGCAGAAAAAAGCAACAAGTCTTAGTCACCACTTGCTGCTGCAACAAAAATACAAGAGGATAGCCTCTCTAATCGCCAGCATCATTATTGCAAGCTCACGATAACTCCAAGCTCGTAATTACTCATCACCCCCAATACCCAAAGGAAATGAAGAAACCTCCCTTACCTCTCTGTACGTATCGAATCAGACATGACATGCCACTCATACGTAAAACCATGGTCCAATGATTCTGTCGATCTCTCTCAAACAATTCCAAATCATTTTCCTTAACTAAGAACTTTCTTATACTCTCGGGACAACTTGTCTCACAATTCTGTTTTTTTTTGTATCCTTAGAAGTGGGTTGGATTTGGGGCTCACCAGCATCTCAGGAGTTAAAAAGTGCTCATAAAAATACTTACAGATTATCCATTAATGAAATATATAGTATTCACTGACATTCTTGATTCCAACACATTACAGTTGGTTTAACAACGGAATATTCCATCTATTCAGTAGAGGAAGCTAGACCTTCGGAAAGCTAGGCCAAAACAATTTGGATTAAAGTATAAATTTATCCTAAAAGTATTTTTTGAGAAGCTTTGAGTAACCTAAACAAATTTTTGGAGCAATGTTGCCTAATATATTTCAAAATTAGAGTAATATCACCTTACATTAGTGGTCAATGTTAAAATCATAACATTGATCATTAGTTAGAGAAGAGACATTTTTTTTTTTTACTTTAACATTGATTGTTAGTGTAGGGTGTTATTGTTCTGACTTTGAAGCATAATGAGTAAGATTACTTGACATGAACTATTTCTAGAGTAGATTTGCCCTTTAACTCAAATAATTTTATAATTCATATTTTTTTAAAAAAACTTACGATATATTATTTAAATAAAATATTTTAAAAACTTTTAGCTTGAGTTAAATAAATCTGACTAACTCAATATTTTTTCCTCTTTTTTTCGGAATCTAAATACACTAACACTTAATAGCATCATAATAATTCAATAAATAATACTTCAAAATATTTTGGAGTGAAAAAATTAGTCAATAAAAATTTTAAAAAATTATAAAAAAGAAAAGTGATTTGTAAAAATTTTGTCAATCCCAATTCTTTTTGATAATTTGTCCATGGCTCGAATATGGACCGTGTTAAAACAAAATACTCCCTCTAATTATTAACATAAGACCCTTTTAACCGAATCACGCGGATTAAGAATTGAAATTAAAACTAATTAACTACTTTGATTTTTTCAAAAATCCCAACATGTTTTCAAAACTACCCTTATTTAATCTCTCTCTCTTTCTCTTTGGATAGATTAAATAGGGGCATTTTTTCTAGAAATGTATAATAAATACTATCTCATATATTGTAAAGGGTCTTATATTTAGAATCAGGGTAAAAGATCTTATATATGAGACCAGAGAGAGTAATAAACTATATAAAACAAGTTTTGTCCGTCGAATCATATAACAGAAATTAAATTTTTTGAGTGCAATTTATGTACTTTTTAGATAATTTAAATAATCAAATTTTATTTAAAATTATCTTTTTATGTATAAATTAACTTGTAACGCCCAAATGAACGTTGCTGCACCAGGGGTGAATGCTAAGGATAAAATTCTATAATTATATATGGAGAGAAAAATTAGAAAATAATAAAAAAAGTGTGTATGTGTACGTGTATGTAAAACTCTTTATATATTTTTTTTTATTTATTTATATTTTTTACTGATTATATAGTTGGGAAGAAGGCTAAGATATTGCTTGGGCGGCTGGAAAAGGAGCCCAATTTGATTACAATGTTTTTCTGTTCTGACTTGTGGTTGCTTAGGATTAATATTAATTCATTCGTAGCTATTTATTTTTTCTTAAAGCCATAGATTTTTCGGTGGTTGCTTTTTTCCCCCTCAAATTTGTTGCTATATATCTGTTCTGACTTTGAGAACAGAAAATAAAGCAAGAAGTCGTGGTGGGGTTAGCCACTACCTTGCTGCTGCAACAAAAATAGAAGAAGAGCCTCTCTTATCGCCACCATCAATATTGCAAGCTGACCATAACTCCAAGCTCGTAATTACTAATTACCCCATATATATAAATATATATAATACCCAAATGAATACACCTAATCGAATCTTACATGCCATTCATACGTTTAAAAACGATAGTCCAATGATTCTGTGTCTGGCAAACAATGCTTCTCCTTAGTTAAGAACTTCTATATATTGCTGGGACAATTTGTCTCAGAATTTTCCATGTTAACAAATTAACCTAATGGAGGTACCACTTTCATTTTCCCCTTATGATATCATAACATTTTTGCACACGACATGGGTGGATGTAACTGTAATTATTTTTCTTAATTATCTAGTATCTTGGACTAACTCCACTTTAACTGAAGTACTTACCGAGGTCCAGACGTACATGTAATCTTAATGCCTCCTTTCTACAGCAAACCATCAATTGTGCATGTGATATATAATCTTAATGACTAGTGAATAGATGGAACATAACGTCGTTTTTTCTTCTTCTTTTTATTTTTTTTTAAACATCATGGAATATACCGTCGTTAAACCAACCGTATTGTATTGGAATGAGGAATGTGACCGTGCGAATGTTATATACGTCCTGGGATGTCTATATATATATATATAGACATCCCAGGACGTATATAACATTCGCACGGTCACATTCCTCATTCCAATACAATACGGTTGGTTTAACGACGGTATATTCCATGATGTTTAAAAAAAAATAAAAAGAAGAAGAAAAAACGACGTTATGTTCCATCTATTCACTAGTCATTGTGGAAGCTAGACCTTTGGAAAGTGGATGCAAAACAATTTTATAAATCATGTTTTTACAAAATTATTTTTTATGATATATTATTTAAATAAAATATCTTCAGAACTGTTAGCTTGAGTTACGTAAACTTGACTAACACTATTTTTTCTTCTTCTTTCAAAATCTAAATACACTAACACTTAATTGTATCATAATAATTCAATAAATAATAGTTCAAAATAGTATGAAGTGAAAATTTTAGTCAATCAAAATTTAAAAAATGTACTTTTAAATTTATAAAAATATATATTTTTGTTTAGATCATAAAATTATATTCATAAAGCATGGTTTGACCATGAAAATAAAACATGAAGCGATGAAAATGATAATGAAGAAGTTGTAAAAAATGAAAAAAAAATTGGACAAAGGGCAGAAAGGGGGGAAAAAATATTATGTAAAATACAACTAAAGTTAATAGCGATTCAAAATATAAAAAGAAATTTCAGAGGAAAATGAAAAAGGATAAGAAGAAATTTAAAAAAATAACAATAAAATGATTAAAAAGAAAGATACATGTGTGGATTTCATTGGTTCACATTAAAATATGAAATAATATAAAAAAATGTGTGTCTTGCACTATAAGATAACATATAAAGAAATGGTACAGCTGCCCTAATAGTAGTAGTTTTTTCATGCATGCCCCGATAGTGGTTGAAGGATATGAGAGGGGGCTAGCTGTGAAAGTAGGTCCATCTTCAGGGTTTTCGATTAACCCACATCGTCTAAGCACACCGTAGATCCAATGAACCCAAACATAGTCCTTGGAGTACCATGCATTTGAATCTGAGTTAATCAGTGGGTCTTCGGGTTATTCAGTATTGTAATCGATCTTACATGTAATATCATCGTTTAATTTTAATTATAACAATTAGTGGACCTTCAATTACTGATATATTGTCCCCCCATATCTTGGGCCTGATAAAAGTATATCATCACCTTGCGGCCCATTATAATTTCCGCTTGGTACGCTCATAGAATTCAGTTGTATCTAAGGGAGACGACTGAGGAGTGAGTTACATATCAGTTTTGTCCATCAAATCATCTCAAGAAATTTATTTGTTTTTTTTTTTCAATGTAATTTATCTAAAATTTTAGACCATATAAATAATCATAATTTATTTAAAATAATGTAATTCTTATAAGTTAGAATAATTCACACTCAAAATATTCCTCGTATGATGTATAGGAAATCAACGATTGCCATCTCTTTCATATCGAGAATTAAGGTCTCTCATTTGCCTCACAGAATGTTACTTGAGCAGAACGGTGGGGTTGAAGGAATCTGCCAGACCTACAGACAGAGCAAGAAAGAAATAGTAAATTAAGAAGAATAAAGAAACGCTAAACAACATGTGTTCATACAGTTGTCGAAAGAAATCGCCTTTAGCTTCTTCCTCATAGTTGTAATTTTGTGCCTTTTTGGGCTAGAAATTAGTTGTAATTTTAAGTGAGACTAATTTCTTGTGAGTTGAGAAGAGGCTTTGGATTACCCTGCCCATTCTGGTAGATGAATTTATATCCTTTCAATTTAGTTTTGTTTCAATTTTAATTTTTAATTGTTAGATTGTTACTTAATGATTTAAATTAATTTCCAAAAAGAGTTCATCGTGGTGACCCTAATAGTACAGTAATCGGAAAGAGTGGTACAATACCTAGTGCACTAGCTACATGGTCATATGCCAAATTCAGTCCAACCCATCAAAATTATAAACATTCCACACGCGTAGCAATACGCAGATGCTTCTTAATAGTTTATATTTACATAGACTGATGAGGACCACTTTGGATCCTCCACTGCCATCGACCCCCAACATTCCACCATAGAAATGTGAAAGAGAGGAAAGGGAAGAGGGAAAAGCTCTATACCTTTAATTCATAACAGCGAAGCCCTTTTTGTGTTGTTCTAACTGGGCTACGCAATGATTCCATGTTTGTTTAAGAGTGCCATGACCACGGAAACTTCCAATATTCACATGATTTTCTTTTTCTAATTCTCACAATAATAAATACACCACATTAATTCAACAAAATAATTGCTTAAACTTCCAAATTTTAATTTAAGTGTGTTGGCATGGTTGTTACATGACATGGTCAAAATCAAAGGAATCTCACAGCTTCTATCTCTATCTTTCTCTCTCTATATATTTATATATATGCTTTTTTTCCTCCTCCTCCTTCTTTTATTTTTACGGTTCCTTTCTTAGTCTGTCTTAGAAATTGGATCTGTGGATCCCACTATTTGATGTTGGTCAAACTTTTCCTTCTATTTTCCACAGCTTTTTGAAATATTAACAATAACCATTAAAATTAAAAATAATAATATCAATTATCAAATTTCACTGGTTGTGGAAAATAACCAGAAGGTTCCAAGTAATTTGTTCGATCTTATTTTCTTGGAAAATCCCTATAGGACGTCTTCTTCAAGTCGTTTACTCTCAAATTTTAAAAGCTCTCTACTGGTTTGCTTAGGTCCTCGTCTTTCTCATCTCTGCTAGGGTCTGAATCTCCCTCTCTTATTCTCTTCCACATTTTTTGGCTTTTAGTTCCATCAGGTCCAAGCTACACAATGCATTCCATTCATGTTTGTTGGAAATTATAGAACTCAGGTACTTTCTTTCCTCCTTGGTCGTTCTTTATTTTTTGTTTGTTACTTCTTATTTCTTACGGGTTGGACATTCGATTTTAACTGTCGTGGATTTGTTATCGGATAGGGTTTATGCTTTCATCTCTTATTGTGAACTAGTAATTTGATACTATATATTGAATATTTTCATCTCTTATCATTCGTTTTCTTATAATAAAATTCTTGCTTATATAACCTCATCGATGTGTACTCCTCGGTTGTTAAAGAGAGGGATGACCAGGAATCGAATCAGATGCATCGAATGCCCTTGCCAGTTGCCAGTCGCCAGTTGAGTTGAAGACTGGAGACTTTTCTTATTTTAACGATGAGATGTGTTTTCAATATGTAAAATTCATTGAAATAAGAAATCCCCAGATAGACTTACACTAATGGCCTTAAGAGTCTGTTTGACTAGGGGAAAGGTTCTATATTTTTTCCAAACCAAATAATAAGAATAAGGAGGGGGGAACACTTCCTTTTCCCTCTCTGATTGATATGAGAGATTTAGGGGGTAGGGCGGGGGGATAATTTTTATGAGATACCCTTTTATTTGGATCTGGATAAATAGAGATTAGAGAAAAATTGAGGAAGAAAATAAAAAGGATTTTAAATATCTTATTATTTAGATTCCTCCTTATTTTTTTTTATTATTTTTTTTTCTCTCTATTTTCCCTCAATTTCAAACAAAGTCAAGTCGTACCATAGTCAAATGTAAAATGATGTAAAAATTAAAAAATTAAAAAGTACAAAGTAAAAAAAAAAGGAAAATGATTTACAAATAATATAATCAATATATTAACAGTTAAGTTTTTAACATTTTTTTTGTGAAACAAACGAGGGCTAAGGCCCAAATGAATTACAAGACAACAATTCTTAATAAAGTTTGGAACAACGTCAAAGAGGATTAGGCCCATCTTTGTTTCTGCCAAGTCCTGTGAGTGTATCACAGGGCTTGTCGGTTTCCCTGAGACTGTAACCTACTGTAACAACCCTGCATTGATTAACTTCGGGACCAAGGCCATTTTGGGATATAAAAAAAATAGAATTGGGGGCCCTTGGATCCACCACTGTCTTAGAACGAGCTTAAGAATAAAAATAGTCTTATCTTGACCCAAGAAAAAAAGAAGTCTTATCTCGGAGCTTATATTGTTAGTCTTATCTTGATCCAAAAAAGAAAGGTTTATCTTGGAGATTATATTGTAATAATTTAATTGTCTGTTAGGAAAAAAAATAATTTCATTGTCTTTGTTGTAATTAACATTTAAAATAAAAATTAAATATTTGTAAAAGAAATTAAATTTCTAACAGAAAATAAAATAAACATTTTATGTAAAGTAAATCAAAATAGTAGCGAAGTTTAGTGTAATTTTAGAAGAGCATAACTTGAGTAAGTTGACAAAAAAATTGACTGACATTTGCTACAAAAATTTAAAGAAAAAAAGAAAATACATAAAAAAATTAAAGAGTTTACTTTCTATGGTCACCCTCTTACTGAATTAGCTAAAATTTTTCTGCGTCTAAATCCCTAGTCATCATCATAAAGGTCAAGACAAGAAATAGTATTGTTAACCATTAACTGACAATATCTACCTTCTAGATATCCTATGTATTGTCCATTGTCTCTTTTTTTCTCTTTCTCTTCATACACTCTATTCTGTCTAAATTATCTATTTGCTTTTCTCTTTCTGTTTTGTTCATCATCAACTGAGAATGAGGATCTTCTTAAACCTCTCACAGCACTTTCACTTCCTCTCATTGTGGCATTTGACTATTCACAACCTGCACACTTAACAGGTTCAATACTTTCTCTTCCTCCTCTTTCACTCTATCTCACTCTTTTACCCAAGTTCTATATATGCCACTTTGTTAGAAAGAAAAAAATAAGGAATCACAAAATCTAGGAAGAGAGAACTAGCAACACAAACTACACTTATATTCAAATTCATCTTACAATAAAGGCTCTTATGATTCCACTCTTCTTCCGGCCTCTTCACCATACATAAAGACTTAAGTCTATTTATACTAATACATAAACCTTCCACTCTTATTACATGAACCATAATTAAAACCACATATACATGAACCACGCACTTGTACATGAACCTCATAATTTTCACTTCAACAGATATATTTCACAATTCACACAATACTAAGAGACTTGCAAAATTCTAAGGACACGATAAGTTTACTAATGCCACCAAAATCCTGACGCGTCTTGATTAAAAAGCCCTCCTGGGATGTTATAGTTGTTATCATCAACTCTCGGCCCATTAAGTTCTTGAGTCATCAAGGCTTGTTGGTAGTTATTTGCTGCAACAAGATTCTGGTCTGGAAACGCAATTAGGTCAAGAGTATAACTAGGTTGGATCATTTCTTGCATAGACCCATGATAAAAGCTGATGAGGTTGGAAGCTCCAATATCTTCATCTTGGCTCCAGGATCCCCCAGCCATACATGCAGGTAGAGCATGATGCTGCGAATGCACTTGATTGTATATTTCAGATGTCACGGCCACGGCATCATTTTCATTTGATGAGGACGGTGTTGATCCAGGACAGTCAGATTGGTAAATTATGTTTGATATTTTCTCACCATAGCTGCTTGATGGCTTCTCAAGCACCTTGTACTGAATTCCAGTTGGTCCATGAGACCATTGAATATAAGCTGTGTGCTTTATCGCATTCACTCTGGTGTCTCCTGGTGCTTCATCTATGATCCCAATCTCAATATCTTCACGAAACCTAGCACGAATTTTATCTTTCAAGATTTTCAGAGCTTCCGATATGTTGTCCCTATTCCATTTGCACTCGCGACTTACATGACCGATACGGCCACACTTCTTCTTGCAATGACGATGAACTCGCTCATAAATACAGTAAATCCTGTTGAGTAATATGCTTCAAAATATTTTTATTGTTTTCTATTATTGTCATTATTAGTTGCAGGAAGTTTGAATTAGTCAAATTGCCATGTGTCATTTTCTGTTTCAACGTGTTATTTTCTGTTTTAGCAAAGTGGGTCACGATCTCCCACTTCAGTGTTTTAGTTGCTATTTTTTAGCTTTACTTTGTTACAGCTGTAGCCTATATATTAGGCATTTGTTTCATCATCAATGCACGCAAATAAGATCAGATTTTATTCACTGAAACTTGCCTCTATTTCTCTATTTTATTATTTTCTTCTTCCTCTTTCCAACAAGTTTTGGTATCAGAGCCTCAACAAAAAAAGAGAAAACCCATCTCTTTGCTTCTGTAACGCAAATATCCAGACCAGTAGATAAAGACGAGCACGAGTTCTATTCGATCATGGCAAGCAACGCAGCAAATGCCACTAATTCTACAACTCAACCTCTCATTCCCATCTTCAAAGGCACAAATTACCATTTTTGGAGTCTCAAGATGCAGACGATGTTTAAATCCCAAGAGCTGTGGGATTTGGTGGAGAAGGGATTTGAAGACACCCAGACTGCCGAACCTGACCAACGGTTGCGGGAGAATCGGAAGAAGGATGCAAAGGCCCTGTTTTTCATTCAACAAGCCCTTGATGATGAAATTTTTTCTCGGATTGCAGCAGCAAGTACCTCCACTGAAGCATGGGAGATTCTGAAGCAAGAGTATTTGGGTGACAAAAAGGTGATTATGGTAAAACTCCAAACCCTTCGTCGTGAATTTGAAACACTGGCTATGAAAGAGTCAGAGTCTGTGCAAGTTTTTTTGTCTAAGGTGTCAAGCATTGTTAATCATATGAAGTCATTTGGTGAAAAAATAAATACTGAAACTGTTGTGAGTAAGATTTTGAGGAGTTTAACTCCAAAATTTGATCATGTTGTTGCTGCAATTGAAGAGTCTAAAGACTTGTCTACTTATACTTTTGATGAATTGATGAGTTCTTTGTTAGCCCACGAAGCAAGACTTTGCAGAACACATGAAAAGGTAGAAGAGAAAGCTTTTCAAGCAAAAGGGGAATTTGCATCTCAAGCAAAGTCAGAAAATTTAGGAGGAAGAGGACGTGGTAGAGGCAGTTTTCGTGGCGGTAGAGGCCGTGGTGGAAGAGGAAGAGGTCAGTTTAGTGATCAACGACAGCACAAAAGCAACATTCAATGTCGATATTGTAAGAAAATAGGTCACAAAGAAGCATATTGTTGGGCCAGGCAAAGAGATGAGCAGAAGCAAGCAAATTTTACTGAGAAATTTGAAGAGGAGGGTAAGCTATTCATGGCTCATTCTTCTATTGATGATTCTTCTAAAAGAATTTGGTTTATAGATAGTGGATGTTCTAACCATATGTCTGGGACCAAACCAATATTCAAAGCACTTGACCAGTCAAACAAAGGTGAAATTCGGCTTGGAGACAACAAGCAGATGCAAGTAGAAGGGAAAGGTACAATTGTCATCAATACTTCACAGGGTAATGTAAAGATTCTTAATGATGTGCAATATGTTCCTGATTTAGCTCATAATCTGATTAGTGTTGGACATCTTATGGATACTGGATATGCAGTCTTGTTTGATGATAATTGTTGTACTATTAAAGATAAGAAATCTGGGCAAGTGGTTGCTAGTGTTCCTATGACACAAAATAGGATGTTTCCGCTAGATGTTTCTGATATAGAAAGTTATGCTTTGATTGCTGAAAAGAGTGATGCAAAAATATGGCATTTGCGTTATGGGCATCTTAATGTAAATGGGTTGAAATTGTTGACTGAGAAAAATATGGTTGTTGGGTTGCCAAAAATTGATGCTCTTGATTTTTGTGAAGGGTGTGTTTATGGGAAGCAAACTAAAAATTCTTTTCCTATAAACAAGTCTTGGAGAGCTTCTGTTTGTCTTGAATTAGTCCATACTGATGTTTGTGGCCCAATGAGTGTTGAATCCTTTGGTGGAAGTAAATACTTGCTTTTGTTTATTGATGATTACAGTCGCATGTGTTGGGTATACTTCATGAAGCATAAGTCAGAAACTTTTGAAAACTTCAAAAAATTTAAGACACTTGTGGAAAAGCAAAGTGACTGCAGTATAAAAATTCTTCGTTCAGATAGAGGTGGTGAATTTACCTCTAATGAATTTGCTATTTTTTGTGAGGAAAATGGAATTTGCAGGGAATTTACAGCACCATATACACCAGAGCAGAATGGAGTGGCTGAACGAAAGAATCGCACTATGGTTGAAATGGCACGAAGTATGATGATAGCAAGTGGCGTTCCTAAAGATTTTTGGGCAGAAGGTGTAGCAACAGCAGTTTATTTGCTGAATATCTCTCCTACAAAAGCAGTTCTGAATCGCACACCATATGAAGCTTGGAAAGGTAGAAAGCCTCGGGTAAGCCACTTAAAAACTTTTGGTTGTATAGCCTATGCTTTAGATGCTTCTCCTTCTCATCGAAAACTTGACAAAAAATCAGAAAAATGCATTTTCATTGGGTATAGTCCTCAATCTAAAGCATATAGGCTTTATAACCCAGTTAGTGGCAAGGTGATTATTAGCAGGAATGTAAAGTTCAATGAAGAAGATTTTTGGAGTTGGAATGGGAATAAACAAATGCCAACAGTAGCTGACATTTCTGAAGATAATCTAGAAACTCTTGCTACTGGACAAGCAGTATCAAGAAGCCCAAATGTTCATTCAAATGGCAGTCCCTCATCATCAGCTCACTCATCTCCTAACAATAGTTTTCCCATAGCAGCAAGCTCACCATCCTCGAGCTCCTCTGAAACACCTCCAAGAAAATTTCGGTCTCTAGAAGAGATCTATGCTTCATGTAGTTTTGCTTTATATGTTGTTGACCCCATTTTTTATGAAGATGCTGCAGAAAGTCAGATTTGGGTGGATGCAATGAAAGAGGAAATGGCAGCTATTGAAAGAAATGAAACTTGGGAGTTGGTTGATCTACCAAAAGGGAAGAATGTAATTGGACTAAAGTGGGTATACCGTACAAAGTATTATGCTGATGGTACAATTCATAAGCATAAAGCCCGATTGGTTGCAAAAGGTTACTCACAGCGGCAAGGTATTGATTTTAAAGAAACATTCTCACCTGTGGCTCGCCTTGAAACTGTGAGAACTTTTCTAGCCTTAGCTGCACAATTTCAATGGCCTGTTTATCAATTCGATGTTAAATCTGCTTTCTTGAATGGTGAGATTGAAGAAGAAGTTTATGTTTCTCAACCTGAAGGTTTTGTCACTGATGATGGCAGCAAGGTTTACAGGTTAAAAAAGGCCTTATATGGCCTTAAACAAGCTCCACGAGCTTGGTATTGCAAGATTGATTCTTATTTTCAAGAAAGTGAATTTCAAAGGAGTAAAAATGAGCCAGCACTCTACATAAAGAAGAGAGGTAAATCTGATTTACTTGTGGTGTGTTTGTATGTTGATGACATAATCTATATGGGGTCTTGTGAGTCTCTTGTTGAGGAATTTAAAACTTCCATGATGAAAAAATTTGAAATGTCAGATTTAGGCTTGCTAAATTATTTTCTTGGGCTTGAGGTGAAACAAAGTGAAGATGGAATTTTTATTTCTCAACACAAATATGCTACTGATTTGTTGAAGAAGTTCAATATGTTGAATTGTAAACCAGCCCCAACTCCCATGAATATAAATGAGAAACTTGTCCTTGATGATGGTACTGGTATGGCTGATGCAAAAATCTATAGAACAATTGTTGGTGGTTTGAACTACTTGACTCAATCAAGGCCTGACATTGTGTTTTCAGTTAGTGTAATTTCAAGGTTTATGCATAAGCCAAGCAAGCATCATCTTGGTGCAGCAAAGCGGATATTACGTTATGTTTCTGGAACTCCAAACTTTGGAATTTGGTATTCAAAAACATCAAATTTCAAATTGTTTGGATTTACTGACAGTGATTGGGCTGGTTGTTTAGATGACAGGAAAAGCACTTCGGGATATGTATTTTCTCTTGGCTCAGGTGCTGTTTCATGGTGTTCAAAGAAGCAGGACACAGTTGCTTTATCATCATCGGAAGCTGAATATGTAGCTGTAGCTGCATCATCTCTTCAAGCAATATGGATGAGAAGAGTATTAGCAGATTTTCAGCAACAGGAAACTAGTGCAACAGAAATTTTTTGTGATAACAAAGCAACAATAGCTATGACAAAAAACCCAGTTTTTCACAGTAGAACAAAGCACATTGACCTTCGTCATCATCACATTAGAGATCTTGTAGCAGAAGGAACAATTGAATTGAAGTATTGTGGAACAAATGAGCAAGTTGCAGATATTCTTACAAAGTCACTGTCACGAGCAAAGCATGAGTATTTTAGATTACAAATGGGAGTAACGAATTTTGAAGCAAGGGGGAGTGTTGAGTAATATGCTTCAAAATATTTTTATTGTTTTCTATTATTGTCATTATTAGTTGCAGGAAGTTTGAATTAGTCAAATTGCCATGTGTCATTTTCTGTTTCAACGTGTTATTTTCTGTTTTAGCAAAGTGGGTCACGATCTCCCACTTCAGTGTTTTAGTTGCTATTTTTTAGCTTTACTTTGTTACAGTTGTAGCCTATATATTAGGCATCTGTTTCATCATCAATGCACGCAAATAAGATCAGATTTTATTCACTGAAACTTGCCTCTATTTCTCTATTTTATTATTTTCTTCTTCCTCTTTCCAACAAATCCAACCACCGTTTCCATTGTCAGCTCGAACGAACTTTATTTTCTGAATCAGGGGAAGCGTTGTGTCAACCTTAACCCTTACTTTCAAGTACAACGCCGACTCTTCAAAAATCACCTGCTGATCTTCAAACATCGCATCACCTACTATGTTCCCCAACTTTTTTGCAACATCTGCATTGCGATAATCATTAGGGAGACCGATAAACTGCACCCATATTGGAGATACATCTATGTCTCCATTGGCAAGGATCATAGCGGGCGACTTAATAGCAATGAAGGTGTTCTTAACCACCCATGGAGCTTTTTCAAATATAAACCTGAGGTCATGCTCACTGTCAAAGTAAATCAGGAAATGATTATTGACGAGACTGTTGATGCAGAAGGGTTGATGTAGCTTCCATGCAGCTTTCAGGCTAGACTCTAGGTCTTGAGGCAGAGGGACATTTTTATCGATGACTGCAGCTACGAGGTAATTAGTAGAATGAAGACAGGGAGCTGCACCTTCAAGGGTGTTTGATAAGTAGGAAGTGTATCTGGCCATGATGGGGGACGAAGTAGAGGCTCCAAGTAGAGTGGAGTATATAGGGAAGCTCATGTTAATTAGTGGTACGCACAAATGAACATTGCTTCGAGGAGGTTATGGATTTCGAAGGGATCGAGATGAGCAAGTAGGCCAAGAATAAGTTGATAGAGAGCTTAAAGCCAATGGAGGAGGCTCTTGGAGACGGGGTTTAATTTATTTTGGAGGTGACATATTTGGGCGGCTTTGACGTTATTCCTCTGATTCCTTATAATTGATAAAGAGGGTTCCATCTAATCTTATAGGTTAGGGCCGAGAGACATTGCGGGAGGGTAGTGTGTGTGTCTGTTTTGTTTTGACTTCATTAGGAGACAGCTGTTGGTCTAAGGAAAGCAAGATCTATCCTTGTAATTTTACTAAGTTGAGCCCCCTTTTCGGAAATGGATTGTTGGGGGGGGGGGGGGGGGAAATATATATATATATATATCAAATATGTTTTATCCCTCCCCGAATCTTCTTCTAATAAGTTTATTGTGCCAATTTATAAAGTCTTGTTAATACAACTGCTTTAAATATTTAGTGGTAAAGTTTTGTTATTTTTTGTGGTTGTTATTTATTTTGATTTGGATTATTTTGAACTATGATAACTCCTTCTGTTGAAATAAATAGAGTTAGTTTAGGATACTAGATGCTCTAAAAAAATAAAGAAAAAGTTGTATTTTTAATGGAATTTATTTAATTTTTAGATAATCTAAACAATCAAACTTTATATAAAGTAACATTTTCTTTATTCCCCCCTTAACTTAATCTTCTTCTTCTTTTTTTTTTGTGCATCATGAGTATTTCTAATTCATAGTTGAAAACTAATTTTTTTAAGACATAGAAATCATATTAATAAGTTTTGTCTCTTTCAACAAGGCATTTTTCCATATATATGGTTAATAATTGAATTTAGTACAACATGCTTAAAGGATTAAACTATCTATCAATTATGTTAGAATCTTGTTGGTATTCTTAACTTAATTTTTAAACTTTAAAATTGCATAATTATTTTTGTAAGATAAAAATTTTAATATTAGCATAAGAATATATTTAAGATAAAAATTTTAATATTAGCATAAGAATATATTTAGTGTTTTATATTGATCTTAATAAAATTAACTCTGACACCGAAATGCAACTTTTTCCAAACAACTTTTTCTGTTTGCTTTTGTTGAATGCAGAAAAGTGGTCGCGTCACAGAAGTGAACAATTAGCGCACATATGGCATATAGTAACATTCCTTAATTAATATTGCCTTTTATGCAAGATAAGAAGTAGTATCATGCATATAGGTTAGGACTCTTATAATGTTATAATTTAATAACAGATTATTAAAGCTATTAAATAGTTAGTAGCAGTATTCGATTGAAACGAAGATATTTTCAGGGGTGGTTTCTAGTTATATATTATTGTAAAACTATATTTAAAACGAAATAGGGAAGAATGGGAACTTTAATTCTCCCACATAAGCAAGTAGTGGGATGATGTCTGATTGATCACAGTCAAAGTTAGCGCTGTTGCCATGGGATCATGAGACGAACGAAACAGAAAAGGTAAATCCACGTTCAGCTGTATTTAATTAGGCACCCCAGGTTTAATTTGACTTTAGATAATCTTACTTTGGCTGATTAATGCAGGTCCAATATCGTCAACGACATCCTTTTTTCTATATTAATTTCTTGTCTTTGGTGGCACGTGCCATTTCTTTATTATTATCTATTCAATCACTTCATGCTTTATAAATTGGGTATATGACTAAGGTAATTAAAACCAAAAAAAAAAAAAAGTGTATCTCTTAAGATCCTCTTTGTTTAATTCCACAAAGGATAGGAAGTTACATGTGGATGGAAAAAGATTAAGATGAGATCGAAGAAGTAAATTTGCGCTTCATTTTAGAGTGGCAATCTTGTTTGATTCAAGTTTGATCAACTTTTGATCTTTGATTAGAGAAGATGATGATCGCATATTGGTGAAAATTAGAGAAATTCTTAAATGGATTTCACAGGTGCAAGGATTTGGAGAGATTGGAGCAAATGGGCTTTCTTTGTTCTTTGAAACCAACAGTATGATGCGGAGCTTCCATAGCATAATTTCTAAACCTGAGATTAAATTGTTGTTTGAGGATATTATGTTTTTTTCTGTTAGGAGGCTAAAGTGGTGGTCTAAGTTTTATTCTGGCTTTGTTTCTTACTTATATTGGTACTTTTAAATAAAAATAAACAAAGATAAGGCGTGCTATAAGCAAAATCCTAATATATATCTTATGTATCTGAACTACAATTAGCGAACTATACTAAAATAACCCAACTATTTAACTGGAAATTCTATTTGATGGACAGAAAAAGTGTTTAAAATGGGATAAGATATTAATTGACTTAACAAAGTCTATGAGCGCTAGCCCAATATAAAAATAATATATTAAAAAAAGTAGTTAAAGAAAAAGAGCAAAAACAGAGACAAAAGCAAGCCAGGTATACTAATTAAATCAAATTAAGTATTATTCATAAGCCAGGCATGCAAAGTGGTTTCCGATAGGATTTATATAATAATAGATAGATAGATAGATAGATAGTCGATGCCTTCTTTAAGAACTTGTCCCGTCCTGCTCCAACATATATATTGCCATCGGCTTGAATATGGATTGTGTAAAAAGAGAATAATAAACCATGTCAAGCAACTTTTGTCCGTCGTATATATAATCTAAAAAATTAATTTTATTTCAATGCAATTTATTTAATTTTTGGATCATCTAAATAATCCAATTTCATTTAAAATTACTTATATATATATATATATTAACTTGAAACGCACAAATGAACGTTGTTACCAGGGGTAATTGCTAAAATCAGAAAATAATACCAAAAAAAATGAATAACTCATTTTTTTACTATTCATTTCATTTTTTTAATATATGTCTTTCAATATAGGTGGAGACCGTTACTCTGGATTCAGTACGTTTGGGATGAGGGCTGGGCTGTGATTGCTTTGGTAAAAAAGGAGGTCCAATTTGATTACCATTTTTCTCTGTTCTGACCTCTACAATTTTAATATTAATTCATTCCCATTTCTTTGTCAAAGCCATATATTTAATCCTTTCTTTTGTATATAAAAAAAAAAAAAGCCATAGATTTAAGATTTTTGTCTGGTTGCTTTTCCGTTCTGATCAATCTTCATAACAGAAAAGCAAAAAATCTAGAGATCCGCTCTAATCGCCGGCATCGATCATTGCAAGCTGTCTAGCCGGCAAATCAGTGAGACGATAGCTCTAACTTCGTAATATTTACTCTCATTATCCCATATATATATATATATATACACATACACCCTTTTGGCAAAAATATATATATGGACACTCCATTTCTTTTCTTTTTTTTCATCAGTTATATTTTAAAAAAATTATTTCTCTTTATTTATTATTTTAAAATTTTAAGATATATTAATTACTATTTTTTTATTTATATCCTTATCTATCATCTTAAAAAATAAAAATAATATTAATTATTTTTTATATTACAAAGACATAATAAATTTGGAAGAAGCATAACGCATTAATTATATATAAAACCTGAAAGTTGAAAAGGTTGTATGTACTCCCTTTTGATTTATGTCAATTACACATATATTAAGAAAATTATTTTTAATTAAAATTAATATAAAAAGTATTCATATTTATTATTTTATTCTCATTAAATATCTCATTTTATTATCATTATAGAGTTATAAATAAGGAGAGATGAAGCATTAAAAACATGAATAAAATAGAAAAAAAAAATCGATACCCTATATTTTATACTCCCTCCGGTCTTATATATAAGATTTTTTGTCTTGATCCTAAATATAAGACCCTTTATAATATACGAGGTAATATTTATTATATATTTTTTAAAAAATATCCATATTTAATATATTCAAAGAGAAAGAGATTAAATAAGGATAGTTTTAAAAAAATGTTATAATTTTTAGAGAAATTGAGATAATTAATTAGTTTTAATTTTAATTTTTAATTTATATAATTAAGTTAAAATGATGTTACATTCAGGATTAAAAGAGTATAAAAAATTTATAATATAAAATATTCTATAATATAAATTGGAGGAAGTTAATATTTATTTCCAAATGAAGAGGCAGGCCTCGCTTACATCTATGTATGTACGTAATCGAATCTGCGATGACAAGCCAGTATACGTAAAAAGATGGTCCAATGATGCTGTCGATCTCTGTCAAACAAAATGCACATTCTTCTCGCAATTCCAAACGATGCTATGCATCAAACCGATTTATCCAATTACTCATAATTAAATTTATTTTATTTTTTAGTGGGCCTTCAATTACGGGTAGATCGTCCCACACGTCTTGGGCCTGATGAGAGTAGAGCATCACCATAATTTCCACTTGGTACACTCCGGCACCCACGCTCCCATTCTTATTAAATAATTCACACTAAAAATATCCCTCCAATGATAGGAAACCAACAATCATTGCCATTTCTTTTACACGAGGTGCCTCAATCATGCATGGTTATTTAACCAACCAAATGGGTTGGTTCCATTTGTGTTCCCTCAATTATTGGGAATCTCAATAATCCACGTTACTCACCCATTAATCGATTAGATTATTTTATTCTGCTTAAGTATACTCACATCAAGAATTAATATCTCTTATTTTGTCTAGCAGAATGTAACTTGAGCAGCACGGTGGGGTTGAAGGATTCTGCCATAAACAGAGCAACAGAGGAATAAATTAAGAAGAAAAAATAAACATCAAAACACGTGTTGATACGGTTATTGAAAGAAATCGCCTATAAATTTCTTCCTCATTGTTTTAATTTGGGGTTAAGTGACAGATTCTTCTGAGTTGAGCAATGGCGCAAGAAGAGGTGGTGTTATTGGACGAGTGGCTGAGCATGTTCGGGACGAGAGCCAGGATAGTATTAGCGGAGAAGGGAATCAACTACGAGTACAAGGAAGAGGATCTGAGCAACAAGAGCCCTCTGCTTCTGCAAATGAACCCAACTCACAAGAAGATCCCTGTTCTCATTCACAGAGGCAAACCCATCTGTGAATCCCTCATCATAGCAGAGTACATCGATGAAGTTTGGAAGGACAAAGCTCTTTTACTTCCCTCTGATCCTTACCTCAGAGCTCAGGCCAGATTCTGGGCTGATTTTGTCAATAAGAAGGTAATTTCTAAAATTTTCAGCTCCTCTTGATCTGATTCCCTCTCTTTTAACCATGGTATATACATTCAATAACTGGATCACGTGGTAATTAAATACTAAATAGTCAGTCCGACTTTGTCCTATTGACATCCCCACCTCCATATTGAAACTATAACATAATCTACTACCAAAATCTTTTTTTTCCCAAATAAATAAACAGTGAAACCATGAAATGGGTGGTTCAAAATGCAGGTGGGACATGTTGGAGGAAAGATATGGGCAGGAAAGAGGGATGAGCGGGAGGAGGCAAAGAAGGAGTTAATGGAGGGCTTGAAGCAATTGGAGGACACACTGGGAGACAATACTTACTTCGGAGGTGAAACCTTTGGGTTTGTAGACATTGCTCTGATCCCTTTCTATCGCTGGTTTTACACTTATGAGGCACTATGCAACTTCAAAGTGGAAACACGGTGTCCTAAGCTCATTGCCTGGGCTCACAGATGCACCCACAGAGAAAGTGTTTCTAAATCTCTTGCTGGTGAGAAGGAGATCTATGATTTTGTTGTTGACTACAGAAAGAAACATCAATTGGACTGAAGAATCACATGAAGGACACAGAACTTGCTCCAAGAATAAAGACAAATAATAAGTTTCGGATGAGAAAGAAATATAAGTAGTGGAGTTTTAAGTTTGGTTTGGTAGACACATGGATGTGCCAAGGACTAAGGACTGGGTTGTGTCTCTGGATTGTAAGAATGTGTTACTGATGTTCTTTTATAATGAATTGTGTGGTTCCTGTGAGAAGTCAAATTACTCACCTAAACGCATGGCATGCTAAAGTCCCATTAAATGTGTGCTATGATAATTTATAGAAGAAATTACTCAAACAAGCATTAAAGGAAGACATACCACAACCGGTGCATGCTTCAGTAAAAAATATAACCAGAGAAGATCATTACTGCATAGCAGGAACTTACTGGAGAATTGAAATATAACGAAACCTAACTCTCTATCTTTTCAAAAAGTGTCTATAAATTCTAAATTTGTTCGTCGCTTATCCTTCACTGTTACCAACTAGCCTTTGCCAAAACATAACGAGCTACAAGGAATTGACTATGAATACGAGGAAGAGGATTTGATAAACAGGAGTCCTCTGCATCCGAAACTTCGTTATCTTCAAGATTTGTTGATAAATGTAAAATTAAATATTGTTCCTCTAGTGATATGGAATTTCTGGACCTAAATTTAGTATCCGGATGTTCTGTGGCTGATTATGTTGTACAATCTGCACTTGAATAACTGGTGCTTAAATTTTTGAGTAACGTCTACTGTCTCTGATATCAAAAGAAGCGGTATGCTATAGAAAAGAAAAATTTATTTCCCAAAATGCCATAATATGAAAAGAATTTACCATGATGCTATAATTTTACAAATCGATATCTCGCATAATGATTTGATTTCGGACAACTTAACAAGCAAATTGATTTTTAGTAAACGGCTGTGATGTTGTCTTTTTTCTTTTTTTCAAAACCTTCCTTGAACTTAGGCCTGCACCTCCCCTAAAAATCTGTACCCACACCCACCCCCCCAAAAAAAGAAAAAAGATAACCTACATCCTTCCCGGATTCCTCTTGTCATTCTTCCCTCCTCCCCTTATAAATATATATTTATTAATTATTAATGTACATATAAAATTATATATATAAATACATATATATTTAATATTCTTTGAATAATGAAATTTAATTTCAAATATAACATGTGTGATGTTACATTAGCATTTAAAATATTTAAAAAATTTTAAACTTTGTAATTTTTTTATTTTAAATATTTGTTTTTTGTTTTAGAATATAGCACAAGTCAAATATACCCCTTATTAACTTTAAATATCTGTATTTTCCAATATATAAATATGAAAAGATTTTCTAATAACATTATATACAATAAATATTTTTAAGACAATAAATATATATAAATATAAATATTTTGAAATACATATTTGATTACTAGAAAAAAGTCAAACAAATAAAAAAGATAAAAAAAATTGAAACGAAACTACTCTCTTTTTAAATATCATGTCTCAAAAAAATATTGTTATGCTTATATAACTCCTCTTATTTTGACACACACACACACACATATAAATTTATATTATTAATAACTACATTCAGATATATTTATATATATTGGAAAAATGCAAATATTTAAAGTTAATAAAATATATATTTGAGATGTGTTATATCCTAAAATAAAATGTAAATATTTAAAATAAAAATATCTAATTTATATATCTTTTAAACAATAATAGCATTTATCACTAGCAAAATAACCAAATGACAATGAAAGTTGATCTAATTTGTAAAAATATAATTTATATTTTACAAGAATGTGAGTTTAAATCCCAATACAAATATGATGATCTCGTTGGTGGGTGGTAATCCCTTGAGATCCAACTCACCTAAACTTTTATTTGCTAAAAAAAAAGTCATTGAATTAAATCTATTTAAGAATAATATATTTATACATGAAAAAAATAAAAATGTATGAGTAATCAATATATAATATAAAAATCTATAAAAAAATCTATATTTCTCATAAGCCAAAAGCATAATTCGACTTATTTTTTTAATACTCCATATAATATAAAACAGACCACGTCTAAATTTAGCTTGCAAATACATGGCAAAAAATTTTAAATAACACCATTTTAAATATTTATCTAGATATATAAATTCATATAAATGTCAGGGGAGTGGGGAAGGACGGAAAGAGGGTGTAGGGAAGGAAAGGATACATATAGGCGCCGTTGGAGGGAGGCATATGTAGGCGGTTGGGTCTGCCACCGTAAGCTTAAAACACTAAAATAAATAAAGTTAATCATTGAGTAATTAGGAGTTGGTTTGCACACAAAGTCTGTGTGTGTGGAAAGAAATCGGTGTGGTAAAAACCGATTTGCATAATTACAGGCTTGTGGTAAATTCTTTGGAGATCCTAGCATTTTAGGGAACTAGAAAATTCTCGTGAGGCGCGGGGTTTTTTTAACTTTTGGTTTTTACTGTGACAATAGTAAAAAAAAATTAGGTTGATCCAAAAAATAAGCATGACGAAAGCAAAGGAGTGGTCCCAGAAATTAATCCACATTCACACAGAAACAGTAAGAAAAGTAAAGCTTGTGGACTACATTCGTTCACACCAGACTGAAACGTTCACGACCATCCATTTTTCTCTTAGTACAGTCCATTCTCTAGAAATATCTAGTTCTTCTCTGCATTTTTACTTCACAGTTTCATACTTTCAGCTCAGAGACTTGAGTAGTCGGTCGTCTTTGACAATGGCGGCCGAGGTTGCTTTACTTGATTTTAAGGTTAGCATGTTTGGGATGAGGGCTAGGGTTGCATTGGCGGAGAAAGGCATCGAGTATGAGTACAAGGAAGAGGATCTGACCAACAAGAGCCCTCTACTTCTGCAAATGAACCCAGTTCACAAGAAAATCCCAGTTCTCATCCATAATGGCAAACCCATAAATGAATCCCTTATAATCGTTGAGTATATTGATGAAGTTTGGAAGGGTCAAGCTCCACTACTCCCTTTTGATCCATATCAGAGAGCTCAAGCCAAGTTCTGGGCTGAGTTTGTTGATTCCAAGGTTGGTGTCAGTTTTATCACTTTAATTTAGTCACCTTCTAAGGAAATGATCACAGCTGAAAGTGTCATCAAAATCTGCAGGTTCATACGGCTGGGTGGAGGATTTATGCTGGAAAGGTGGAAGAGCACGAGCAGGCGAGGAAGGAATTGATAGAGAACTTGAAGCAATTGGAAGGGGTTCTTGGAGACAAACCATATTTCGGAGGTGACGAATTTGGATTTGTTGATGTTGCTTTCATTCCTTTCTATAAATGGTTCTATGTTTACGAGACAATAGCAAACTTCAAAGTGGAAGCAGAGTGTCCGAAAATCATTGAATGGGCTAAGAGATGCGTGCAGAGAGAAAGTATTCTCAAATCACTTGCTGATGAGAAGGAGATCTACGAGTATGTCTTGAGCTACAGGAAGAAGCACCAATTGGACTAGAGAGCATTTATCTATCTAAACGAGAAAATGCCAAGTATTGGGGTTTAGTAAAGTTGGGTATGTGATCAAATAAAGAAACTCAACGTACGGATGATATTTTGATGTCTCGTAGCTAATTAGATATGTACATAGGCACATCTTATCTTAGTGTCTTGTGGTGTCCAAGAAACTGGCATGATATTTATGTCTATTACTTATGAGGGATGATAAGTTTGGTTTTAATTTCTCGTTCTCTAATTTTATTCTATCTATTTTGTTCTTAAAATTATGTATGTTTTCTTTTATATTTAAATTGCACATGCTAATGCTTTGCTGTGTCATACTCTCCAACACAAATATATTTAGAATATCAACTTTGACACTTTCATAAAACTCTCTCACATTTTAATCTCATCTTAAACTTGAATCAAACATAAATTTAATTGACCTAACCAAGAGCTATGTTAAGCTTGTACTTGCAAGTTAAATCACCATTTTTAAGTATATTTTCATCACATGCGATAGGCAATGAATTTGAGCATTCATATATATCTAAATTTAGATAATCTTACTTTAGTATAATGCAGGTCCGTAGGTTGATCAAGGACATTAATTTATTTCTTTAATTATTACTTTATTTAATCACTTTAATTATGCTTTTGTAAACCAGGTATATCTCTTGAACTAAGCTTTATTACATGAGATCCTGTGTGTTTGTATGTTATCCTAGGAGGACGTCTGGGTTGGACTAATTAAGGAGACTCAGAAAGTAAAATCCTTATTTGTCTTCGTACTGCAATTATACCAACACAACCCCCTATTAAATAGTCAATGCCTTCTTTAATAACTTGACTAGGGGCCATGGCTCGAATATGAATTGCGTAGAAAGGAAAAATATAGCATGTTATGTGTTTGTTTTATTTATATATAATGTAGCATAATTAACATGGTACGATACAATATAAATAAAATAATATCTTACAAATATGGTTGAGTAAGGAAGGTTTGTAAATGTTTTATCAATGAAATATTTTTTCATTTATTAGTGCTAATTTTTTATTAATGAAGAGAAATTGATACATAATATTCATATTGTATATATTATTCTTTATAACATATTGTTGGGAGAATATTCATATAGCTAGAGTTGTTAATTTTTGGGAAAATGATTATTGGGATCAAAATTTTTAATTAAATATAATAAAAAATTTTATAATTTTTTATTATTAAATATCAGAAATTTATTATTATTTTATTTTATATTTATTACTAGAAAAATTATAAGATTATTTTTTTTGTTTAATTGAAGATTTTGGTCCCAATTATCATTTGCACCTATTTTTTTCAAAAAATAAGTAATTGTATAAATATAAGTAATTTTTGTTATTTAACTAATTATTGGAATGGTCCCAGAAATCACACTCACGCAGGGAAATGATAAGGAAAGACGAAAGTATAACTTGTGGACTACGTTCGTTCAAGTACTGACACACCAGTTGGCCAAAGAAAAAAATGTACTGACACACCAGACTGAAACGTTCACGTGCATCTTTTAATATATGTCCATTCTCTTGAAATATGTGGTTCTTCTCTGCATTTTTACCCCACAGTTTATACTTTTATCTCAGTGACTCGAGGGATCGTCTTTGACGATGGCGGACGTGGTTGTTTTGCTTGATGCAAGGATAAGCATGTTCGGGATGAGGGTTAGGGTTGCATTGGCCGAGAAAGGCATCCAGTATGAGTACAAAGAAGAGGATCATCTGAACAACAAGAGCCCTCTGCTTCTGCAAATGAACCCAGTTCACAAGAAAGTCCCAGTTCTCATCCATAACGGCAAACCCATCAGCGAATCCCTCATAATCGTTGAATATATTGATGAGGTTTGGAAGGGTCAAGCTCCATTACTCCCCTCTGATCCATATCAGAGAGCTCAAGCCAAGTTCTGGGCTGATTTTGTTGGTTCCAAGGTTGGTGTCAGTTTTATCACTTTAATCACCTTCCAAGGAAATTATCTGTACTGAAAGTGTCATCAAAAACTGCAGGTTCATACGGCTGGGATGAAGATTTGGGCTGCAAAGGTGGAAGAGCGCGAGCAGGGTAAGAAGGAATTGATGGAGAACTTGAAGCAATTGGAAGGGGTTCTTGGAGACAAATCATATTTCGGAGGTGGCACATTTGGGTTTGTTGATGTTGCTTTGATTCCATTCTATAAATGGTTCCATGTTTATGAGACAATGGGGAACTTCAAAGTGGAAGCAGAGTGTCCGAAAATCATTGAATGGGGTAAGAGATGTATGCAGAGAGAAATTATTCTCAAATCACTTGCTGATGAGAAGGAGCTCTACGAGTACGCCTTGAGGTACAGGAAGAAGTTTCAATTGGACTAGAGAGCAATTATCTAACCCAGAAAATGCCAAGAAATTTTGGGTATGATGCCAAGTATTCCGGTTCTGTTCAGTCGGGCATGTCATGATCAAATATAGAAACTCATTGTACCGATGAGTTTTCCATGATTTGTAGCTGAGTATGTACTTGCATGAAGCTAAGATAAGTTAGCTTTTTCTCATGGCCTTTTTATTTTATCTATCTTGTCTCGTTATTGTCTTAAAATTATGTTTTCTTTCATATTTAAATTGCAAATGCAAACGCTTTATTGTATCATACTCATCTTGTCTGAAAACACAGTAAAAAAAAAAAACCAGCTTTGACATTTTAATAAAGTCTCTTACATTTTAAACTCAACATATTAAACTTCAATCAAACATTAATTCGATTTAATCGACCTAAACCAGATAGGATAAGTTAATGCTTGCAAGTTAAATCACCATTTTTAAGTATACTTGCAGCTCATAAATATAGGAAATGAATTTGAGCATTCGTACCTTAACATCTGAATATAGGCAGTAAAGGCACATCTTAGTGCTCATTTAACACACATTTATTAAAAGATGAAGCAAAGATGAAGAAAGAAAGACAAGAAAAATGAAACCTACTGAATGCGCACCAACTTCATCATCTTCGAAACGAACTCATACACTTTCTGCTGGTCAGGAAGAGAGGTGGACACACTCTGTCTCTGCATGCGTCTCTTGGCCCAAGCAATAAACCTGGGACACTCCGCTTCTACGTTGAGGTTGCCACAACTATCATAGGCTTTGAACCAACTGTAGAATGGAATTATCGTTATGTCCACAAATCCAAAGTTCTCTCCTCCAAAATATGGTTTCTCCCCTAACTGTACTTCCAGCAACTTCAGACATTCTATGAACTCGTTCCTTGCTGCTTCTTGCTCTTCTCCTCTCGTTGTTCCCACTTTCTTCCCTACTTCATATATCTGCGTCAAATGAACGCTTGGATGTTATATATATATCATTGGATGAAAAACTAATATGAAATGTTATGTTTTGATGAAATGAAAGGTAGATATACATACCTTCTTATCGGCATATTCTGCCCAGAATCGGGCTTGGGATCTGAGGTAAGGATCAGAAGGGAAGATGGAAGGAGATTGGGTCCAGACTTCATCAATGTATTCAACCGCAATGAGAGACTCGCAGATGGGTTTACCCTTGTGAACGAGAACCGGGATTTTCTTGTGAACCGGGTTCATTTGGAGGAGCATGGAGCTCTTGTTCCTCAAGTCTTCTTCTCTGTAATCGTACTTGATGCCCTTCTCTTCTAGGGCTATTCTCACCCTCATCCCAAACGGACTTGCCCAGAAACTCAATAGAATCACCTCTTCCTCTGCCATTGCTACCGGGATTTTCTTGTGAACCGGGTTTAAATGTATTTATTTAGTTTAATCTTGTCTCATATTAGATTTTATAACGAAAATAAGTGAATCAACAAGTACAGATCAGGTCACTGGTGGGGATGATCAGCGCAACCTTTTACACGTTACAGGTGTTTCATTAACACATTTTAGGATTTTGCGGATCTGACTCTTTGTGGTTCAAAATAGACCAAATTAAGATTAATTTGAATCTAGAGAAAATTATGACATTCAAAATTTCAAATTGAGTACAGTATGTGAGTTTTCAATTTAATTTTCTTGAAAAATATTTTTTTAGTCTGTTTTGTCTCGTCATTTGTCGTTACTCATTATGTCCCATTACCTAATCTAAACTTAAAATGTGATGTTGTTCCATTAGTGTGAATTGGAAAGATTTTTACAATCCATTTTGCATCGTTTTCTATTGAGTGTAATAAATAATGTGGCACAATGATGGATGGAAGATAAATTAAAACAAACCATTAGGATATAATATTTAATTGGAAATTCATAGACTAAACTAAATATATTCACAAAATTGTGTAAAATATCTTAAATTAATATAGAAAAAAATAAATAAAAGTGTGTCCATAATCTCACCTATTGTTTTATACTGCCTTTATTTTCAACTTGACATTTAGAAAGATAATATATTCTGTTACTCTCAATTCTCAAATAATCTATAAGATTAATTATTTAAAATAATGTTAAATTTTCATCTTAACCAAAAAAACTTATTTATATTTACTATCACCTCCCTTATGTTATTGTATGAAACTGCTAAACTTTTAGCTTTTTTAACCCGTTATGGCTCTAATTTCAATATGTGACATGGGACTCCTCTACTTTATGAATATTCCATTTGAATTATCTTCCCCTCCCTTCCAGATCCAAGTAAAGTATTAGTACTTTACTGTAAGGAATTAATAGTATCAACACTAATTAACATGTTAATTTATTTTTTATTCTTTTATACAGGGATCAATGAACAAAATTGTAATATAGAATAGGGAAAAATGTTAATATAATGTTAATACTATTTATACAGTAAAAATTGCATCTCTCTATAAATTTAATCCACCGATTGCTTTCAAAATAGGGTGACTCGAAATACTAAGTGCTCATTTAGTTTTTAATTTTGCAAAAAGCAAGTTAGAATAATCATAGTTTATAAAAAAAAATATTTAGGTAAAAGTAATAAAGTTTGCCACAAATTTACTTGCACAAAAAATATCCTAACTTGTTAAGAAATACACATGTTAGCTTTGTGTGATGAATGATTTCCTTCACATGCAAACAACCATATATAGAATGAGATGGAATCAGTTAAAAAAAATAAAAAAACAATTTTTAAAATAAAGAAATAATATTTATATCATTAGAAAATGACAATTTAATAATTTCACAAGTACTATATATATATATATATATCATTTTATAATTAATAAAAACAAAATTTCTTGCCATTGTTGGTGAAAAGTGAAGACAACTTCCTACTGACAAATTATACCTTTTTTTTTATAGGCACAATTTATACCTTTTTGAATTGTTTGGAGATGACATCTAAGTTAAGTGTGAACTGAGCTTCTACTAGAATATGCCTTTTATATGTGTGTCAATATTTAAGTTGAAAGTGTTATATCAAACATGGTAATTGGTTCAAATGATTTTTCTTCTTAAATAAAATCTCAAATTTAAATTTTGTGATGCAAGAAATTACTGATGGGGGACTTTTACATTTATGAGAAATTAGTCACTCTATCAAGATCAATATATAGGGTGATCATACCATAAAGTCTAAAAAATAAACAATTTATGATTTGTGAATAGTTAAATTTATTATAAATTTGTCATGCAACTCTTTTACTGCATGATAGGAAATCTGTTTTAAAAATTTAAAAATAATAAGAAAATGAAAGGAAAATGAAGTCTTGATTTAAATTTTGTGGAATGACGTCATAAACGACACAAGAAGGGGCATGTGAAACTCGTTTTCATGCTGCAGAAACTAACAAAGCCGTGGGCTGAACACAATATCCTACAAGATATGCAAGCTGGCAGTCTTAATAATCCACCTCTCAGGATTACACCAGCATGCGCATTTCATTTCATAAAATCCTTAAAAAAAGAAAAAAAAATCTTTGACTATTTATCCATAACAATGATTAATTAAAAATTATTATAAATTTTATATTTTACATTAATAATATAAATACATGAAACTGTGTAAAAAATTGATCTTCAAATATATAAATGACACATCATCTTTATGATTACAGAAGAACCCAATTACATCACTCCCCACCTATGTCGTGTGGAAGCGGCTAAGCCTGCAAACCACATACTCTAATGGTCCCTTCAATTGCCACACAAACTCACATTTCTCTCTCCTTACTTTTTGTACCTGTTCCCAATCATAATTTTATCGAATTCTGATTAATTTTTGGTCCAGTTGGTAGATTATCACTTTTGTGCTGCGCAAAACATTAGCATTAAGGATCTTTTGTACTTAGAACACAAGGAATGGCTTGAAGAGAAAAAAATAGAAGCGAGAACTTTCAGCTTCTTTGATCCCAAATTCCCTATCTTTTTCTCCCACAATGGCGTGCGCAGAAAATTTGGATTCATTACAGAAGAAGGCAAGCAATGGAAGGACAGTGTACCTTTTTGGTTGATGGCGAAGGACACTGATTTATAGAGGCAGCCCCACATGTGACCGAACCTTGAAAGCTACTGCTTCAACATTCAGAAACGTTGCGCCACAATTTCACCAATCGCCATCCCTATAAATGGACAGATCTGTGGCCTCGCTTTTTGCATTCATCCCTTCTCTCATTCATAGCTTCGGCTCTGCTTTCTTTGAGTGAAAATGGGCAAGCTCAAATCTGCAAGGGTAGTCATGGAGGTGGCTCCTCCGAGGTTTATTTCTGTCGCGCGTCGCAGAATGAAGAAAATGCTGGACACCATTGACGAGGAAGACAAGGATTTTGGCGGTCACAAATGTTTCTGTCCCCCCCACTTGTGCTGGTTCTTCCTCTGTTCTGTGTCTCTCCGAGAGCCAGTTTCGTCCACCACCTTCTAGTTTTTCTTCTATGCCTGATTGTTGTGTACTGAGAAGAATAAAGGAGGAGGCATGACTTGGTTTTGCAGAGTCATGGCTCGTCGGAATGGATTCGAATAAATAATAGACAGGGGACTAACGCCACTTCAGTTATGAGTCCTATGACTCTGTTGTTTTTCTCTTTTGTCTTAAAACATTCTATTATTAATTTCATTTTTGTCTTGGTGTATCTATGTGTTCTATGTTGGAGATTCATGCTTAGCTCTTCTTGAGATTTTTTATTTAGCAGCAGCAGATGATGCGAATCACATGTGTAATGTTCAAGAATGAGCAAATGCAAGAATTCTAGTTTTTTGGTTTTTTTTTAATGTAATTCTTTTGATAGTTCAAAATGTTACTTATATTGACAACAACGTACTAAATACAAAAACTAAAACAATTTATTAAACTCATTCAGAATATGCACCTTAATATCACAAACAGGTTTCTAACTTTACAAACCAAAATGAGATTAAGGGGGGAAAAAACACACACACACACACACACAGATCCTAATCCGATTCAACATTAGATTTCAGTGTTGCTGCTGAAGCTGGGGTTGAAGCTTCTTCTTGAGCTCCAGGAGGAAGTCATAAACCTTGTACTGGTCAGGCACAGACTTGGACACGCTCTCCCTCTGCAAGCACCTCTTGGCCCAAGCCACCAGCCTCGGAAATTCGTCGGCGATGCTGAAGTTTCCGGTGGTCTCCAGCGTGAAGAACCAGCTGTAGAATGGAATCAGAGCCACGTCCACAAACCCAAACACATCACCACCAAAGAAAGTCTTGTTCCCTAACTCTGCTTCCAACAGCTTGAAGCACTCCCTCAGCTCGTTCTTCGCTCTTTCCTGTACTTCCCCGTGGTTCCCCACACCAACTTCCCAGTCGAATATATCTGCAATTTCAACAAATCACAACCATCAATGAATACTATTGTTCTGTTGAATCTGGATTTACATTCAATATGTTTAGTGGGGACGAAGACGAACCTTCTTGTCGATGTAGTCGGCCCAGAACCTGGCGTTAGCTCGCTGGTAGGGATCAGAGGGAAGCAACTTGGGGCTGTGATTCCAGACCTCGTCGATGTATTGGACAATGATGAGAGATTCAGAGATGGGTCTTCCGTTGTGAATCAAAACAGGGACTTGCTTGTGAACAGGGTTCGTCTTCAGGAGCAGAGGGCTCTTGTTGCTCAAGTCTTCTTCCCTTCCGTCGTACTCTATTCCCTTCTCCGCCAGAGCGATTCGGACTCTCATCCCAAATGGGCTTGGCCAGAAATCCAAGAGAATCACTTCGTCCGCCATTGTTGAACTTGAACCCAATCTCAAGCTCAGACGACAAGCAAAATCTATTAGCTTCCACGGATGTTAGCAGAAAAGCTGGTGCTGTGGTTACATATTTAAAATGGAAGGAATTGGCAAGGGAAGGTGGTTTAGTATTCTAGGAGGTTCTAGCTGCCGCTACTTCATTCGTCGATTCCATTGTCATCATCACGCCAAAACTTCAAGTAGCACATCCAGAACATAAGAGAATTCACCTTTTCGTTGGCCCGCTGCTACTATTTTTTTTTTTGGGAAAAATAAGGTTTTAGGACCCAAAAAAAATATTTGCTTTTTTGTATCAAACTAATTTTTTTAAAAAAATTTATTCTAAATCTAAAAAATTCTATTTTCACTTCAAAAAATTTAACATTGATCCCATTTTTTAAATAAGTTGTTTTTTGATCCCATTTTCCCATTATTTTTTTTTTTTTTTTTTTGAGATTATTGATAAAGTACTAGTGGTTAGATAACGAAATAAGAAAATAGCAGCAGACAAGAAAAAAAACAAAACAAAACTCCACGTAAACAGCTTAGTGTCAAAGTGAATTTTCCTTATTTTTGGGCCACAACTATCAAATTGAAATTTTAAATAAACAAATATTTAGGTATTTAAATTTGAATATTTTCCGTTTCAAATAAAATAGTCTTAAAATGTATTTTTTTATTTAATAATTTTAAAATTTACTTAAAAAGTTAGCAGTTTATTTCACTTAACCACGTAAGGCTTTTGGTAATGGTATATCTTGTGTTTTAGTTTAACAAAAATTTTAAAGTTTTCCAATTTACTTTTTTGAAAATTGTTTGGTTAGATATGTTAAACGTTTTTTACCCCAATATGTTAAACTGCATAGTTAAGAAAGTAAAGTACATAAATATTTCTTAAATGTTATTGGAATTATATAAATTTTTTATTTTGAAAATGGATATATCTTTTTTCTAAAATTATAGATATTTATCTATTAGCTTTAAAATTTACACAATTTTTTTTAAAAAATATATACAGAATTATTTTTTATTTCCTTTGGGTATGGCAACGGGGCTCAAGGCCCAGAAAAAGCAATGTTAGCTACCCCTATCACAAGGCAGCCCAGACCCAGTATAGTTTTCTGCTTCGCCTAACAGACCCAGTACAGCTAGACACGCAAAACTTCTGACACTAGGAATCATCTCGTGCTATAATTATACAGATTTCTTTAAAATTGATGAAGATATAACGTGATATTTTTTTGAGCATGAAAATATTTTCAATCAATAATTAAAAATTAATTCTTTTAAAATATAGAAATTATTGAAATAAATTTTGATTTTTTTTAATAAAATATTTTGAATACATATAATTAAGGATTAACTCAAGACTTAAGTGGCTAATTATCAACTAACTGTATAAGAATGTTATTGGTATTGCATGACATTTTTAATAGTATCACAGATTAAAGAATGATCTGTGTGCTTCCAGATGACCCCTTTTAATTCCACAGGCAAGTTCCATGCCGCAATGGACTTCTGAAATCTCTATTTTTGTCGTCTTGCTAGTGTGAACTCTCCCTGTGCCGCACATATACTCACTTCACTTTCTTCACTATTCCCCAAGTGTGAAACCAATGATCCCCTCTCTCTGTATTTAACCATATGATATCAACTCCACGTTTGGTCAAAACTAATCTCTATCATATATATACTTATATATTTATTTAAAATTCAATTGAATTCTTCCTTTCCTATTTGTAACAGTTCATTTTCGAAACTTCTACTGTACTAAGCGATGGTATTCAGTCACACTATAACAATACTATCCGATTCTTCAACAGCATTACTGATGTGAAGATTTTTCTCTTACAGATCGAGTGCATCTTAATAATCCATTTCAACATTGAAATGTATGGATCCTCAGCTTCAAAGGACCCATAATGTGTGGAGCTTTTATTATTATCATTTTTTTCTTCTATTGCATAAGCTTCGTATAACTATTTTTAATATAACCAAGTCAGCAAATTTGCTTGTCCTAAACTAGATTGGTAAAACTTGAGGCATGAAACACCCCTCTTGATCAGCTCATCATTTGGGAGTTCAGGTCATGAACTCCTCATATTAATTTAATAATAATGTGCTTCAGTGCTTCTATAAATACTGGAAGCAGTCCCTGCTTTTTCCCACAATCCCACTACAAGAAGCTTGTATCTTGAGTTTGATCAGTTTGTTTTATCAGACTCGAATTGAAATCACTCAAACTCACCAATGGCTTCCTTCCACAACTTCAACTTTGAAACCCAGATCCCAGAAGACCTCCTGATATCTCAGATCATGCAACTCCATGCAAGCATATCTAAGCTTGAATCCCTTAGGCCTTCCAAGCAAGTGAACAGCCTCTTCACTCGCCTTGTCAAACTGTGCACCCTCCCTTCCTCCGTTGACATTCAAGCTCTGCCCCAAGAGGTGACGAACATGAGAGAGAGTCTCATTAACCTTTGTGGCCAAGCTGAAGGCCTTTTGGAGCTAGAATTCTCAACTTTCCTTGCCCAGATTCCCAAACCTTTGAACAACCTCACTCTCTTCCCATACTATGTGAACTATGTTAAACTAGCCAACTTGGAGAACAGAATCCTCAAAGATAATGGTGTGGTCCATCCCAAGAAGGTGGCTTTTGTAGGGTCTGGCCCAATGCCACTCACTTCCATCATAATGGCCACACATCACTTGGTATCCACACACTTTGATAACTTTGACATCGATGAGAAAGCCAACGAGGCGGCTCGTAGGATTGTTGCTACAGATTCAGAGTTTGAGAAGAGGATGAAGTTTGAGACACAAGATATCATGGAAGTGAAAGAGAGGTTGGGGCAATATGATTGTATCTTTTTAGCAGCTCTTGTGGGCATGAGCAGAGAAACAAAAGTGACGATTTTGGAACATGTACGTAAATATATGAAGGAAGGAGGTACTTTACTTGTGAGAAGTGCAAAAGGGGCAAGAGCTTTCTTGTACCCTATTGTTGAGGAGCATGACTTGGTGAACTTTGATGTGCTCACCATCTTTCATCCCACAAACGATGTGATAAACTCAGTTGTTCTTCTTCGCAAGCCTATGGTTTAGCTTCAGCAAGCATTCAATTTGTCATCCTTGTGGGAGAAATTTCCATTTCATTGTGTTGTTTTGTTCTCTGTCTGGTTTAGTTTTCCTTCTGTGCTATTCACCTAGCTAGGTGGTGTTTAATGGTTCACTAATGCTTGCTTCGTTGCTCTTTCTTCATGAGAAGTTTGAAATGATTTGTATCAATAAAAGTTTTCGCCTAAGATTTCTCACAAAGTAATTTTAATTTCGATTATTTAAAAAAATGTTATATTTAAATTTTAATTTAAACGTATTGGATATTAAATTAATTATATAAAATTATTTAGGGTTGATTAATGCATGATTGCTATTGATACAATAGTTGCTGTCCTTTGAATTCACTTTTGATTTATTATTATATATTAAGTTTTCTATATTCATGTATTTAAATAATTGATGTGAGGATATTGTCGGTGGATAATACTCCCTCCGGTCCCATTTATAAGATATTGTTTTTCATTGCACGAGTATTAAGAAGACATAATTATGCTCTCAAATTTATAAAAAAATAGTATAAACTTCCAACTTTACCCCTACTAATTAAATATTAAAACAATTTACGAGACAAAAAAAGTTATTAAATAAAGGGTAAAAAAGAAAATTCAAATAAAAAAAATAAAACAACACCTTATAAATAGGACCAAGTAAATTTTCAAAACAACATCTTATAAATGGGATCGGAGGGAGTATATAAGTACCTTTATAAGAATTTTTTGAATCATTAGGCCTACTTTAGTTCTAGTGAATCATCGAAATTCAATTCACCTAAATTTTTTATTATTAAAAAAGAAGATATGATTGCGTATGAAATACAAATTCTATTTGTTGTATACTTTTCATCTCTTGTTCAAAACATTATATATTTTTTATTTTATGAATATATAGAATTTGGATTAGTCGGTATCCTAAAATATTAAATTAGTAGAATTTGGAAGAGGTATAGGTACCCAGAACCTGGCATTGGATCGCTCATACGAATCAAAAGGAAGTCATGGACACTTTGTGACTCCAAACTTCATCAATGAACTAAACGATTGCGAGTGATTCAGACACAAGTCTTACTATGAACTAGCGGGCAAGCCCGTGCGTCAGTGTACATGGGATTGACAATGGCACGTCACGTGGTGAGTCCCTTCCCAACGCATAGTGATTAGTTTTTGTCCAAAAGAGGTTCCTTTGGCAATTTGAGCATACAGGTACTTCTAATCTTAAGTTGAATATAAAAGAGAGTCAAAATCTACTATTACAAAATAACTTATATGAACAAATTCTAATTGTTGTTCAAGTACTATCACCTCTAGAAATTAGCGTAGATGGTTTTTTTCTCAATGTTTTTTAATGCTGGCATGTTCCCTTATCATTTGCATGGGATAGAGAAAATAACAATAAACCATTAAGACAATATCAATTTATAACAAAAATAATATCAAAATAGTGGAGTCTAAATTGGCTTCAATGAAATTGTCAATATAAATTAATCACTGTTTGCATCAAGCTGAAAAAAACAATTCTAAACAAACTTAGAACTGAACAACAACGAATGCATTACCTCAAGCATTCAAAAGAAAAAACTAAATCCAATGCATGATAATGATAATTTGTAGATAATTAGTCCATTAAATCATAATTAAATCACTGTTTTCATTGGTGCATTGACTCTCACTTTCCCTTACACTGTTGAAGAGAGTTTGGTCAAAGGGTCAAGTGAAACTCCACATGCTAAATTATAGGATCGGCATGCTAAATGGCATACTTAGAGCTTGTTGTCCCCATCATTGTCACACTTCTTTATCCATATTTGCATATTAAGTACCAAATTATTCAGCTACTACATTAAAATTGTCACAGCTCGAGAACCACATTGTTAGACAGAATCAACATAAGTCAAAATGATATGCACAGAATAACATTGCAAGAAGTGGGAAAGTAAGAGGGAAGAAACAAAAACCAAATGAAATTAATTTGCGAAAGTTAATTTCAAGTTGAGTGCAAGTGACTAAAATAAAATCAGAAAAAATCATATTACAGAAACATAAAAGAAATCTGAACCAATGTTAGCTGCCTTGTGCTGCCAAATATGAATAATTTCATGACACCACCAGGGAATAACCGGTGGTATTAGGCATGACAAGCACTTGTATTTACTGTAACACTTGGTTCGTCGAGAGTACCATGCTGTCCAGACACATGAGTACTTCCTAGCACATTTTTGTAAACTGAGAGACTTGAGAGGAGACTGGAGCTATTCTACCATGTGTATCCCACATAGTTGAAACAATGGAATTCACAAACATCATTATAACAAACCCCACCGTGTAGGCTGCATTGCTCATCAGGAAGAAGAATCTAATAATGTTTGTAGCATTATGCAAGAATTCAATCATTATTGTTCAAGTCTGATTCAATGTTTGTTTCTAATTCATATGTGACTATGATTTGAAAAAAAAAAGGTCAAAATGCAAAATCAAAAAGCCTATATTAAATTACATAAAGGGGATCCAAGTAAATTATCCCAAAGAGACTCCACTTCAATATATGTTAGTTACTGCATATAACCCACTTTGTAATAACATTCTTCAAAAGCCCACCCATCACAAGATAGTAACTCTGTAGCAATGATCTCAACAACTAATCATGAGATTGCAGATTTCAATTACAATATTTACTTAAAACTCATTAGTTCACATCAACTGCGTAGTCAGTGATAGTATAACTATTTTTACATCCACAAATCCCATTAAACAATAAGATTTGTTCCAAAAAAGAAAACATGTGGTTGCCAAAAACAATAATTCAATAGTTGAAGCACAATGGAGACAGAAGTTAAAATATAAAGTAGGATTTGAGAGCTCATATTTGCTACAATCATGAGTCATGACCAAGAAATCCAATAAAGCAGTGGCAACTTCCATTTGCAGCAAGTCATACCAAATCATTAAAAATAGGTATACATTTCATGAACTCCATTTGAATTTATTCAAGTCTCTTCACTTTGATAAAATTCAAGCCATGCTCTTACCTAAAAAAAATTCAAGTCATACCAAATTGGAAAATTATGGGCCAAGTTATTAATAGAAGTATTAATATTAATTCCATGAGAAAGATGCAAGTTCAAGCAACTGTCAATTAAAAAAAAAGATAATTCCTAAATATCATTGTTTGAAAGATAGAAGCAAACAAATTTCATCATATAAAAGCCAAAAATTTTTAGTACACTTTCTGTTATAAAAAACCAAAAATAAAATAACTTTTCACAGTCAAAAACAATTTTCCTACTTTTTCTATCCCCCTAAATCTCCATGTTGTGAATTTTTCTTTGCTGCCCATAGTCTTGTATCTAAAATTTAACTTATAGATTCTAACTTGTTGAATTAAAATACATGTCTTGTGAATTAAGATATATGTCTTGTGACAATATATCTTAAGTTTTGAAAGATGTCAATGGATTAAGATACATGCCTTGTGAATTAACTTGTTGACTCTAACTTGTTGAATTAAGATATATGCCTTGTCATGCAAATCTCTCTCTATTGAGCAACATTTGGAGGTGTATATGACTCCATGAGAGAGAGAGAGAGATCGAAACAGGATATTACATGGCTTTTAACCATCCAAAGTTAATTTAAGGCATGCCAAAATTAACTTCTTCCATAGGACCATAATTCCCTCAGAAGATAAAATGTAACACTTGCATAGAGACTTAACCCAAACATCTAGACTTGCAATCCAGCAACCTCTATGATTTGGGATTAACATTAGTATGTTTTCAAAAATATTGCCACTTTGAATACCAAAACATAAAGGGAGCAACATCTTGAACCATGATTTTATCTAAAACCATCCATCCAATCACAAAACTAAAAAAGCAGCAAGTGATAGATAGAAAATAGGAAGAAGGAGAAAAGATAGAATAGGAGAATACCTTTTTCACCAAAAAAAAAAAAGATAGAATAGGAGAAGGAAAGAACAAAATTCTGTTATTAACTTCCGAAGACACCCTTGCTTACCACTTATATAGCCATTGATACTTAGCAACTGTAAACTAAACTAACTAACCAACTCAAGTCATTAACAACTATTTATTACATATCAGTATGGAATTCCTTTAAGTTCCATAAACTTTATGATGGAGAAACAATATTCTAACCTGCTCAAAGATAGCATGTTTCATCTGACATGCAACCATTCTTGACCAAATAAGTGTGTACAGTCTCAAGGAATCTTCCTCTAGCACCCCAACAAGTATTGCTGACAATGACAAGCTAGCAAGCGGTTACATCAATATTGGTTTGCCATTGGAGCATTTAATAGTTGCTTTACATAATCAAATAAAAAACTAAAGACAATAGCATGCATCATTACTACATGCGGTAAGTCCTTGTTTATAAATGATATACAATCAAAACATGATTTTGACAGAAAAACATTGAAATTTAAGGATGCAACTATAGCTGAAAGTTGCCTAACTGCAGTGAGAAACTACCAGTCAATGCCTTACATGTGAATAGAATTAAATTATTATACTCTTTCAAACCAATTCACCATTCATGGACAATAGTGAGGTTTAATTTTCATTTTCTTCTTTCATTTCTAGGCACAAATAAGGGACTTTTTTTATATATAGAAAAAGTATTACTTAATGATAAGATAAAAGCCATACAAAAACTAAGGAAAAAAATTACAAACCCATTAGCTCAGAAGAGCTTTCCAATCCCCTTTGTAAAACCAACCTTTCTACAAAGAAAACACTTGTTGAAACCCACAAGAAAAGTCACAAAAATAACTTAAACCCACAAGGAGGGTTAGAGAATAATAGTAGGAATCCAATTAAGTCTCTAAGCCGTTTTCTAAGATAATATACCCCAAACCCACTCTTTTACTCACTTTATTTAGAAGTTTATAAATCAAGTGACAATTAAGATGGTTATCAAAGCTTTGACTCATCACCTACAAAAGAATTTTGCTACTAAGAATGCCTTGGAAATGTATAAAGTGATAAGTATAAATTAGGAGACTGTGCCACATATCATGTTACAACAGAAGATTAAGTATCTCATGTGCATCTTAGTTTGGCAAAAAACATATTTGTTATTTCCCAGATAGGCAAACAACCAATATGAACAAAATTATAACCAATAAACTTGTATGTTATAATACAGTAGTAGTACTGAAAGCAAGCATAAGCATAAAGATGCAAGGAAATGGGCATCAAATATAAAAATATAAAATATAAAGCATTTAAAATTGAAAGGATCAGTTGCAAATAAGTTTATTGAGCCAATAAGAAAGATAACTTTAGATATGTCATTCATATGTCGAAAAACATGAGTTAAAGTCAAAATTTTGATATAGTATAGGAAGCATAAGGGGAGGCTAAACTTATATGGCCAAAGTACATTATATTATTTTTACTTACAAACAGCTATATATAACTTGTTGAATCATTGGTTCCAAAATTCTTTGCAAAACCTTATGCAAATGAATCAAAAGGTTTCCAAAGTTCCACATACAGATCCTAGACACAATAGCCTAATCTAGTTAAAAATATAGCTACGCAAAGTTAAGTTTATTGAATTATTTAAACCTTTTTTTATACCCATTCTACACTTCAGTCTAGTATGTAAACAGCTAACACTCTTGCACCCCAATATATCCTATCATCCAATAATAAGAAAATGCTATATAGAAAGAGATTTAAGAAAAAGAGAAGGGGGTTGAGGCAGAACAGCTTGCATTTAAAGACAGATAATGATATAAAATAAATCTAAATAGTTTACACTTCACAGTATATCACTATATTTTGCTACCAAAGTGATACCTAAATGCAATCCATCAGTTCTCATATGTGTTATCAAAGCCACTGCATTGCCATCTGATAATTCAACTCCCTCACAGTGTCTGAGCAAGCTACATTCATTAGGCAAGACAAGTTTTTGTCCAAAGTAATTCAAGAAAACTCACAAAATTTAAAATAATCATGCAATGATGATTCTAAAAGAAAATAAGCTTGGCAAAATACACCTAAATGAACAAATAGGAAGATAGAAATGGGATTCATAAATTTTCTTCTACCATTATTGTGTAACTTGGTGTGAAATGCAATTTGTTTGCAGCATCTTGTTGAAGAGTCTATGTTAGATAAGGTGTTGGTGGGTTTCTTTGAACTTTGTGTCTTTTCACATTAATAACCCCAAAATCCACTGATTTTATTTTGTTTTCAATGTCTATTACCACATCAAAGCTCCTCAGTCTTTACATTCATGCATAGCATCACCATGATCCAAATAACCTACTAATTATATGTAAGGGAAAGAAATAGTAAGAAACATGACTGAATAAAAAAGAAGAAACATGACTCAATTGCTCAAGTAGGGGAAAAAAGGCAGTCTTCAACTTAAAAAAAAAAATCTCGTAATTGATGTGGCAAGCTTAGCCTTATTCCTTATGTCATATGCTTCTTGATAGGAGAGTTAGATACATGTAAGCAACAATATTTAAAGTGAAAAGACTTGTATCCTAAAGTGTAAAAATTGATAATAAATTAAATATATAACAAATTAAATACCTTGGCTTCACTGAAACTTCTCTCCACAATTTTTGATTGATCAGCAACTAAAACTTTTAACTATCAAATTACTTCGCAGAGAATGACAGGCAATAAATCCAATCTACCACTTCACAGTCTGAGGAACAGCTCAACTTTTCAATATACAATAATTTAGATGTATCCTATAGTTAAAAGTGTTTCCTTTGGTAAAAGGGCTTTTGCTATCTAATAGAGACATCAACTCAAATTTATGAAACAATAAACTAAAAAACCCATGAAATAAAACAAAATCACAAAATAAATTCAAATTTTCTCTAAGCCTCCATGTCTGAACTTAGAGAGAAAAGATTATCAAAATCTTAACACATCTAATAAAAATGAATCATTTATTAGATGTGACAACAAATGTACTTTTTAATTCTTCCTCCATGACAAGGATGACATAGAAAATAGGAGAGATTACACCACTATTCCACTAGGCTCTTGGATAGTTGTTCAAGTAGAAAGATAGCTCGCTTATGTTTTCAGTGACATCATGATATCAGTAGTGACTATAAATGATAGACTTCAAAACTTTTTAAAAAGGGAAAAAAGAATAAAAGATAACATCTTGCTTAGGATGCTCAAACCTTTGTTTTAAATGACCATTGAAGGAAACACCTTACTCAAACTATTTTCTAAGGAAGCTTATGAATCACCTCCTATACTCATAGAAATAAGTCACAAGTTCTCCCTGTACAGTCACCAAATTGTAGATTAGTTTGAAAAAGCTGCCGGTCATGGTAATGGCCAAAATGAATATTAATAATATATCGGTGATGCATCAAAACAACTCACTAGATAATGGATTAGCCCTCTTGGATGATTCTATGCACTGCCCGCAAAACCCATCAACACTAAAGAGCTCAATAATCCCATGTGCATTTCTACAAATTCCAAAGATGACATTCATAACTCAAGACAAATGATAAGATGCAAACATAATCTCAGTCACATTAAATAAAAACTAGAATTTTATAAAAAAGAAAATGCTAAGATGGCGCCAATGCAAGGTCAAGTTCAACTATGGGAATGAGTTCATGACCATTGATATGTCTTAACAGATTGATAGTAGCAACAAACATCGATCAAAGCACATTTTTTCCAATTGATTGGAAAATCTAACATTAAGGTAGGAAATAAAGGAGTCTTAGGAAGCAACTAATTAAAACTTCTCATAAATTAACTGTTCCATGCCTTTTAAAGCCAGAGTAAAAGAAAACCTCTGGAGTGCCAACAACAGACAATTGTATAGCTTCAACAAAAGTATTCAGATGCACATGCAATTACCAGTCAACAGTTTCATTGTGTCCAAATCTTCCATTTGTGCCCCTTCCTTAAGTGTATACATTTTGCCTATCAATAACAACAATTGTCTGTCTCCATCCACATGATATCTGAACTGCATTATGCAAAGACAAATAAAAAAATGGAAAAAAGAATAAAATATATGGTCAAAGATCAATGTTTGAAGAAAAATCAATCCTATGGTACACTATAAGTGGATTGAAATTATAAAAAAAAAAATCTTTGCTGTATAAGTTTATACTTTATAGTCTCTTATGATAACTAAATGACAAAAATTAGTACCCAATCAAACATCGTAGATAAAATTTAGAACATATATCTTTGAATGTAGTAGTCTTCATCCCTAAAATGTGATTTAATTCTTATAAGTATTTTTTTATTACCAAAAGGAAAGTCTTTTGCAATTGAAAAATGTTCTGCATTTAGATCAAACAATGATTATGATGAAGGACAACTAAACTATAATCCCAGCTATGTTTTTTCCTTCCCTTAACTGAACATAAATGGATTTGATTTTTTTAAGTTATAATTGAGATAACCCAATTATATCATCAAATGACCTTAGTGAATTAAAGGCACTTTTAGAACATTATCACTGTATAACATAAGCTACTACAAGTTATCTGACAAACACAGGTTGCAACTACAAGTTTGACATCCTTGTCTTGGTGCTTCAACAACTCAACTTTTTTTTTAGAAACTATCAGTATAACAAAAGAATGTAAATGTCATAATCACTTATGTTATAAACAACACTATGTCACACATTGGGCCATCAAGCATTATGTGCTAATAGAAGGAGAATTTTTTTCCCTTTTTATAAGAGTACATTCATTTTGCTATAAAAAATAGCAAATCCAATATTGGAAAATATTTCAAGCCTAGAAAATAGTGAAAATGCTATAATCTGATATGAAATCCATTAACTCAACCACCTATAGTGAACTTGAGCAGAAAATGTACCATCCATCAAAAATAGAAAGTTCAGTCATAATCAGAAGATCCATTTGCTCTTTTAGTAACTTTACCAACCACATCATTGATCATCTTTCCTAAACATAGCCATCATAATCTCTAAAGAGAGTTCAACAAAATGCAAATTGGTGGAAAAAGAAAACTCACACTCAGTAAATTCAGACTCACCATGCAGCATCTCGTCCTTCAAAAGATTAAGGCAAGGAAGCCATGCTGATTAATCTACGACTCATTCTCCTTTGACCTAGAAAAATATTATCATGCAAGAAAACACCAAAATCAACATTGGGAAAAAATGGGGAAAAAAAACAGAAATCACATAAAGCTACAATCATTGATTGGAAATCTTACCAGACTATGATTTATTAGAAATTGTAACAGATTTATGAAAACTTAAACTATATATGAAGTACCTGGAACATCAAGGATCTGATATGAATCGTCATGATAATGCCTACACCAGCAAAAAGTTAACATTAACAGAGAAAAGAAATAAACCGAATGAAAAAAAAAACCCATAACCAACAAATCAACACCTAACATTAACTGTCCCCTGATTCAGCAGATTCATTAAAGAAAAAAATTGACAATCAATGAATCAACACCCATCATTCACTATTCACTCATTCGGCAGATTCCAACAACGAATTCATAGCAATCAATTTCCGACTCATCCTCCTCGGACAAAAATCATCTGAGGAAGCACCATTACGAAAACGCCGATGACAAAAGAGAACACTAAAAACAACATACAAAAAAGAGAAAGAAAGAAAATCACCGTTGGATTGATCGTCGCTGGTCATATCCATGCTTAGACATTCGACCACCAAAACTATGCAGAAAAAAAGCCAAAATTAGACGGAAAATTTAACACAAACTATGCCACACTTCATGGAGGGAGATCCATGCAAACACGAACTCAGAGGAAGGAGAAAACGCAGGCACCGACGGAAAAGGGGGAAAAATGAAGGCAGTAAGAGAAATGGAGGAAAAAGCCAGAATGAAGTAAACTCTAGAACAAGCAGAGAGAGGAAATAAACCGGACACCCGACAAAATAAGCGAAGAACATAGCGCTGCGCTTGATGGAGGGAGATCCAAGCAAACAGAAACACAGAGGAGGGAGAAAACGGATGCACCAAGAGAAAAGGGGAAAAAATGAAGGGAGTAAGAGACATGAAGGAAAAACCAGCATGAAGTAGACAGGGATAAAAATGAACCGAAAGCCCGACCTGTAAGAGATCTGACTCCGGGCTTATGAATAGTATTATGAACAGTGGAAAACATTTCTACCATTAGGGTCAATGATTTGAAAACCAGACCGTCGGACCGGTTGGACCATCGCCCGGTGTGAAGAACGGCTCGATTTTCAGCTTTGAATCATTTTAGGGGTTGAACCGGATTGGACCGCTTTGAATCGGCTTTTGAGCCAGAAACCGGAGTTGAGCCGAGAACCAGAGCGATTTTTAGAGAACCGAACGGTTTTTTAAATTGGGTAAAATTTAACTTAAATTTAATTTTTTTTACCAAAATTATTAATTATAAAATTTATTAGAGAGTAAAACACTATTTTTTTGTTTTATTTTAAAATTACTAATTATAAAAATGAAAAATTTCATTGTATTATACTTTTCTCGTCCCAAATTATAAGAGAATTTTGATACTCTTTATTTATTCTAAAATATAAGAGACATGGATAAAATTTGTAGAGTAATTAATATCATTTTTCTTTTATACCCTTGAGTAATTAATGTTATATTGATAATTACTAATAATGAATTAGTCTTATTTCAGACTTTTAATGTGGGCAATTTTGGAAAAAAATTAAAATTGTAGTACAATTAATGAATTTAACTACTAAAATTATTTTTTCCTTGATATAGATGAAGTAATTATTTATTTTTTATAATTGGAGACGGAGGGAGTATAGTCATTTTATAATATTATGGTCATATAGTGTTATCATGTTAGAATGTTTTAACATTACTTTCAATGATTTAATATATATTATTACTATGTGAGCTTATTAACTTATTATGAACTTAAACTACTTAAATTTATTCTCTTAACAATTTGATATTTATTTATATATATTATTATATATAATATTATTTTTACTTAATTATTATGTCACCGGTTCAACCGCCGATCCAACCGGTTAAACCATAAAAATCGTAACCCGGTGAAATTTCTAGTTCGACATCCGGTCCGATTTTTAAAACATTAATTAGGGTATTAGATTTCATCCTGAGCAAGGTTCTTTTCATTTTTTTCCGATTCAGTTAAGAAGGTTCATTTAACACAGCAGAGAGCTTCTGTTGCTCAAACTTTTTTCCCCAAACAACACATTCGATCCAGTTCTGTCAAAGAAATCCTGATGGGGGCATATCAAATGGGTCTCATTAGAATCATTTCAAAAAGAGTCGAGATTTTTCTTGGGCCACAAGGTGTCCAGTTTGCTCACCGTCCAAGATTTTATTTTTTTTGAATTATTTTTTCAAAAAGTACAAAGCAGAAGTTTTTTAAGTGTAGACTTCCAAAACAATTAAAACATCACATAAAAGATTTAAAGCGTCCAAGAAATCTTCAATATCTGGAACCCCTCCAAACTCTTCAATATCTGTAGAATTTTTTTAAGTGTAGACTGTTTATTGTTTAGTGCCCAACATTTTCAAATGCCCAACATTTACAAAATATTATTTTTATTGAATAACCTAATAATCAAGATATTAAAAAAAAAAAACTACAGCTAGATCTAATCTGATATCAAATGCCTCTACAACAAAGAAAAATACAATCATCCAGCGGACCACCATTTCATAGCGACTGGTCTACTCTTACCCAATAGTCTACAATCATATTGTTTATAGAGTTTATCCACAAGTCATGCAAAGCCTCATTTTCGTGGACGGAAAATTTGTTCTTCACCAATTCTATAACAATAAAAACAGAAGGATTCCGCGCTAATACATGGCTAAACAGATATTGTACAAAATGAATAGAATCTCTGAAATGTTCTCGAAAAAATAGTGCTGCACAGCCTCCACGAAGAATAAAGAGTTATGGCAAGACTATATATCTGAACTGCTACATTAATATTCTGATGGAGCACCTAGAATAACAATGTCACTGTTGGTGAAAGGAAGGCTTGAATAACAATCTCCTGCTGGTGCCAGCACTGGCTCATACAGTCAGTATATAACGATGCCCCACTAAGCATCTCAGTAAGAATATCACCGTCACTGGGACAATATGTAGTACAAATTATGAACACCAAGCCCCGGTAGCAAGATATGTACGCCAACAAGCTGCAATAGTTTGTAAATAATATGAAATTTATACAATGCCTAACTGCAGGGTTAGAAATGGATCTACAGAATATTAAGTCTAGATCACCCACATACCACGCTTCTCATCCAGGTCCTCCTAGTCGTCTCTTTTCTTTGCTAAATAATCGGAGACGATTAATCAGATCCTCCTTCAGTGATTCCGGGATCTGTGATATGAAAGCTCCCTTGGCGTCACTTATTAGCAACTTCCTGCATTGCAATAGCACACATCCAAGTCGTATTATGAGCCAACCACTATATATCAAGTGAATCAAACCTCTGACTCAATATTTGTTAAATTATTACAGAAACAGCACTGCATAGAAAACTACTTGGAAAATTAAAAGCTAGTTCCTATTAGAATATTGAGTTTCCTATGGCTAAACTAATATTCTAATAGTTTAACTGTTTGTTGAAAATATTTTGAGCTTCAATCATGATTCACGTCAATTGTGCTTTACTGCAATAGTACCTTCTTAGCTGAATTTATATTGGGCATCAGGGAGCTAAAATTACATAAGGTTGTAAGGATGGCTAGGCTCTGCATAGTAGATGAAGGTGTTAAGACAAGGCACTGGGAGGATCCAATGCCTCCTGCCAAATGAAGGGCTTTCATCCAAATGTCCACCTGGCAGCACCTTTGCTGCCTTTCTGGTGGATGCAAGGCTCACTTTTAGCACCTCACGTACACTAGGTCTATTTGCATTGAATCATTGGGGATCTAAGAATACTGCAAAATACTTTTAAGTGTCTGAAGCTCTATAAGGATGGAATTGAAAGAATATACGGAGGGGAAAAACAGAATAAAGCAACTTATGACCAACCTTCAGAATTTAAACACAGGCTGTTTTTTGCTTGTTTTATAAATTTGGACTTCAGTGCACTTATTTTGTTGATGCACAGCTGTCAGCCAGCTCACTACATCTTTAATCGTTGTAAAGTGAAATTTATACTTTGATCTATGACTTGATAGCTTCAATATGTACTGTTTGAAATGATTATCATGCTTGAATATGTCTCAAATGTTATCAAAATAGTTCAAATTTATTTTATATTTATATAGCATATTTTCAGCTTTTCTTGCTATTTAGATGCCTTGCTTCACTCAGTTCATTGCTTTTCTACCATCTCTGGCCTCAATAAGCTAGGCCTTTTGTATTTGAATATCTTGGGGCTTAGTGATATGTTTAATAAACCCTAATATAGTTTCAATCAGGGCCTACTGTTAAGCTGTTCTTACCAAACTTTGAAACCCCAAAATTTTTTCTAATGCTAAATCCATTAATTTTAGCTCTGCTAATAGAGTTTCATAGGTGGTTCCAAGTCCAGGTAAAGGAGGAGAATTGTGTACCCTCAATAGCCAACATAAAACTATGTCAAATCTTCATGACATGAATCAGCAACTTTGCTGTTGTTGCTAAATCCATGATTTTTCTTACAACTATAATCTTCCCTAAATCTGTATTTCTGTTACAGCACTAATTCTGTTAGTTTCTCTGCGGTAATATCTAGATTTTCTTTTTTTTTTTTCTTTTGTTGGGGGGGTGGGGGGGGGGGGTGTGGGGTGGGGGAGACGGGGGCAACTTTTCATAAAGGAAATAGTCTCGCACCTCTGCTCCCCACTCCCCAAGAACGTATTAGCATAGAGTACCCGTAAAAATTTAAAAAGACAGATTTACTGTTTGCAGCTCACTTTTTGAAGTATCAACAGAGATAGGTTGCCTTGTGACAATCTTGAACATCAAAATTTTATCTTATCAAGTTAAACAAGTTAAAAATGATGATATAATTTGGTTATCAAACAATATATTGACTAACAATCACAAAAACAATACAGCATACAAAAGGGTCAATGAAGACAAAGAAACAAACAATTTCATACTAGGATGCAACAGCCTTTTCATGCATCAGGTAGGTTATGAAACCATGATAGTGTCTACACCTCCACCATTGACAAAAGCCAAGTCTAGGAAAATGCAGGTTCCTCTTTTCTCTACAATATCACAGTACTCAGGATGACAAACAACAAACATGCAGTCCCAAAAAAATAAGAAAAAAGAAAAACTAATGTAATGACAAGCATCTGCCAGTGTAGTCATTAATAATATTACATTACCTAAGAAGACTTCACTGTAGCTACTTCATAATACAACCACTAGGGGGGGGGGGGGGAGATTATGCTCAGGCCTAAGACATACATAGGTAATTTTTCCCTGTTTTTTTATAAATTTTGTATCACAAAGCCTGTGAACATGCACTCAAACAGGGACATGTTAATGTAAACAGGCCCAGATATACCAGCCCTAAGTCCAAACAGTTAAGCTATATAGGATGACTTGCACAAATAATTATTGTTCTTCTCCATTTCAAGAGGACTGAAGCTGTAATACAATCATGACAAATAACCCAATGCCATTGTAATTTAATTAATGATCCAAAGCCAATATACCAGAAGTATCATTCGAAGGCTTCTTAGTTTTGACTTAAATTTCAATATAAATATCAATATCAGTCCTATTTCATCTACAGCTCCTAAACACCACAGCATATCATCATGAGATATCTAAATTAGCTCACAGTTCCACACCGCATTATGTCTATAGAAACCTCAAAGTACCAAATGATGACCTCTTATATTACTTATACACTTTCTTCACAAGTTTCCAAAAGTAGACAACGAATCTGCGGTAGATAATATATATGTATACACACAATATTCCATCTTTATTTTTCTAAAACATTGCCTTCACATAGTACATGAAAACTTGATTTTGGAACCCTATAGCCCATCACTTGGCATCTATAGCCAAATTTTTAAATAATCCCCTCTGTTCCTATTTGAAGCTAACAGCGAAAATGTTATACAAATTTATCCAAAGATTTTTGTAAGAAGCATGGTTGTGTACATAAAAAATATAAAGAGCAATGTAGAATCTGATCACACATACTTTATTTTGTCTTCACTTGATGAATTTCCTGGTTCTTGTGCACGTAACCTCTTTCTAGAAGACATAAAGCCATAGACCTTATCTGTCCAGCCACATGATCTCAAAACTGACTTTGCCTCTTTTTTAAGTCTGAGTAATGTTTTGAAAATACAGCATCAGAATAAGGCATATAACAAATACTTTAAAAGGCATGTGATCTACTGATTTTCTAAGCAAGTAAACATTCATAAAGGTATAACCAAATAGAACAGGAAAAAGGAGCCCGCAAAAGTAAGATAACCTATGTGTTGTGTAACATCATGACATAATTTGGCACCCATGAGAGAAACAAAAAAAATCAGAAGATATCAACAAAAAGAAATGGCAGAACCTCCAATGACATAAATGAATTCAAAACTTGTAGTTCAGAAAGGAAAGGCCAACTAAGAGACCAAAAGGTATGCATGTGATGGAGGTCAGGGTAGTATAAGCCCCAGATTGAGTAACATGGTTTACTCTATGGAATATATAAATGGATTGGTTCTTTCAACTAATACTTAGCTTTAGGGAAGGGTTCACTCCACATCGGTGCCCATTAGCATCACATTCTGAAAATCCCATCAATGTGAATAGCCAAACAGTAATAGTTACACATATTAAGTCTCAATTGAATTACTGATTTCAATCAGCAACTAATATTGATTGTACGACGCATTAAAAAAGAGCCCAAAGTCAGACATGATAAATCATCAATGTATATCTGAATATCTAGCATAGCCAGGCCACACTAAAATAAAAATATTCATTCAATTCTAACATCCTAACTCAAGTTGGGGGAAAGAGTTCTTAGAGGACTGAGTTAAGATATATCATACATGTCTTTCAGTTCCTGAACTCTTGCTTCAGACTGATCATCTTGTGCAAGCAAAATGCAGGTATCCTCTGGTTCCTTCCTCTTATTCTCCAATGAATTAGATTTGTTGTTGAGGCCATTACCTTCTAGCTTATAGTTGTCAGGTCCTTTACCTGATATTGCAGTGCTTCTACCAGTCTCTTCCATAAGATCACACTTTCCACGATATGTATCAACAGAATGAAAACCAGTGTTTTTATTTGTTAACATTGACTCCTTCCGTTTTAAGTTGTCAACAGAATCTACTTTATTTTTTTCAAAACTATTCCTGATTGATGAGGAATCTTTCTTAGCATTCTCCAAATCAGCAGGGTCTTTTACATGTCCATTAGTTAATACAGGCTGGTTTGTCAGAACATCAACTTTCCCATTGAAACTTTCATGACACCTTTTGGAAGTAGAATTTCCATTAAAATTAAACTTCACTCGTGGGCTGGAAAGCTCTTTACCACTCTTGGACATGGTCGACACATCCTTCCAAGGAGATTGTTGAGAATTTGATTTTGCATGCACTACTTTTAGAGGTGCATCAGTTTTTTGGCATTCAGATGCTTGACTTCCATTACAATGATGGGAGTTGTGAGGCTTTAAGCCATTTGAAGTAAAACCATTACTAATTGGCACTGGCCTTTGGTTAGTGCGAGAAAAAAAAAGTATGTAAACCTTTTCTGACAAAACTTCATTCAGGGTTGCAAGAGATACGGAAGAATCATCACAGCAATACCACCGGCCCTTAGCATCCTGAGCACCAAATATAAAATTTAAGTTCCTGCTATATTTAGGAGACACTTTAAGAGCTAATGCAATATATTGACTGGATAAAACATGATGAGTGTACAGGTGAAAGCTAGATTTACAGACCTTTATATAAGCATAATAATGACCAGATTCTGGGGAATATCCAGAATGGACAACAGTACCAAAGAGCCTATATTCTGGCATTGGATCCTGCATGAACATGAAAGAATTAGAAAAGAAACAAGTTGAAACCGTATTATCATGGAAAAAAATGAAAAATAATATTGCTTGAGGCAATATTGGATATGAGGGATCAATCCAACAAACTTCACCCAGGTTAAGGAGTTCTAAACATTCTTTGGTGGGTGGTCTTAACCTAGCAAGTCAGGCTTCTTTGGAATAGTGCAAAACCACTAGGACAGGGTAGCAAAAGTCTTGACTGCGATGAATTTGTGTATTTCATTCATAAATAGTACATGTATTATATTTATACCCAACAGCGGTACTCATGCAGGGGCAAGGCAGTCAACCTGCCCTTATCCTATTCATTGCATCTCTAAAATTAGATGTCAATGCTTTAACAAAAACAACAAAACACATATAAAAACATTAACAAGCAATTTGAGGCTTCGGTGGAACAGGAAAGAAAGCCTCTATACTCTCCCTTTATGAGAAATAGCATAGTTTGCGAGACTAGAAACTTGAGAGTGTGAAAGAAGAACTAATCAGAATTATCTAGTTATCTAAATTATCTAAATAGCATAAATTGCAAGTAAGTACCTTAACATACGTTAATATAAAATGAACACTTCACCCACCTGGCTTGCTTTGCACATGAAGCTAGAAAGCACCAAAATGTCTTCAAATGCAACAGCCTTATCGATCTTCCCACCCAATATGCCCTCGAATCTCTGCCAACCAAATTCATTAGCACATCCTTATTCAAAGGAAAAGTTGCAACAAACTTATGCAAACGAAGACAAAACTGCACTGATAACCAACCTTAAGTTGTATTACGAGGACATTAGGAGCTTCAAGTATGGACATTTGTTTCTTAGCAGCCACCAATTTCTTGCAACTGAAAAACCAGAAGTCTGTTGATCAAACTAGTTCAACAAAGAGAACTGCCAGGGAAAAAATTGAAAGACTAAACACTTACTTGTCACATTTGTACTTATTATTCCCATCTAAAACCTCAGCCTGGAAGAACTTTTGCATAGCGTCTTTAAGTGAATTACTAAGCAAAACATCAAGACTGATATCCATAATCTCATCCACCTTATTGGACTCGGAGCCACAAGAGAGACACTTCACCTGGCTCTGCAAGGCTCCCCCAAATATCTCCTTAACCACAGTATTACTGCCGCTTCCATTGACAGCAGTATCGCCCCCCTTGCGCCTCAACTTCCTGAGGCGAAGGCAGGTATTGTGGCAGGCGTCGATGACGTACCTTAAGAACTCGTGAGCATCCTCCTGACGCCCGCACCGAAAGTGCTCCGCGAAAATCCTGAGACAGCTCTGGATCCTCAAGGGGGCGTCCTGGGCGAGATCCACTCTCAAAGAACGAACAATCCGCTTCTCTAGTAGACAAAAAGGGCAGTCCCGCTTCCTTTCCTCCGATGCAGAATCGCCTGAATCCAAACGCAGAACGAAAATTAGGGCACAAGTTGAACAAAACCCAAGGAAAAAAAAATATAGGAGACGAAAATTGAGGGTGGAAGTGAAAAAGGGGAAAGAGACGTACAAAGGGAGGAGTGCTGGTTTCGAAGGCAGAAATTGGCAAGAGGAGGAGTGTAGGTGAGACACTGGAGGACGCTGTTGAGGTAGCAAGAGTTGCCGAGGTTCCTGAGGCCCACAGGGTGATCGGTCTTGCGCTTCTGAGTGAGAAGACTCGGCAGCCAAGTCATCTGCAATTGCCAGGCCATCAAAGACGACGACCTTCCGCCTCGTGCTCCGGTGCATTGGACGCCGTCGTCGTCGGAGAGATAAACCCAGAGCAGCAGTAGCAACGCCACCACGACCACCGCAATCGCATCGCTCTCTCGGTCTTCTTGTTTGTTAGCGCTCCTTCTGTCTCTAGCGCCTACTTCGAAACACGAATAAAGTAATATAACACACAAATTTCCTCTAACACAGGTGATGGTAGTGGATCAAATTGCATGAAAGTTTCAAACCTATCTTCCCTAGTAAATTTTGTTATATTTATTTGGGAAGATCTTTTCATGTTAATGCTAGTGTTGATGTTATAATTTGTTAGATAACGTGGTGCTCTTTAAAAAGGTTAATTAGAAAGAAAATTCCATTCTACGCGTCTAATCAAATTAATATATTAAGACGATTATGCATAAAATTTTTCTTTAAAAGCCAACGTTTTTTTTTAAAGGTGAGGATATTAAATAATAAAATATAAAGTTTATATAACATTTTATTAGTGCTGTAGTAAAATAAAAATAAAATAGGATATTTAATTATATAAGTTAAAAATTAATAATTAATATTATTTTCATCAGAATTTTTAACAAGTTTAAACTCGAGTTTAATTTCTATTTCTAATGCAAAAATACAACAGATGACATATTTTTTTATAGAAAAAAAAATAAAGATGAAAATCTAATCAAAATTTTAACCTATTGTGACATCAACTAAATAGGAAAAGAGTGAACAAAAAGCCTACCAAGATAGTTTAATTCAAAAACATAATTACCCGAGAACAATGGATAACTTTCAAGGTGTTAAAAAAATAAATAAATAAACCTTTTTATATTCATATACTCACGCAAATATATATATATATATATATATAAAAGCATGAATATACATAAAATTTGCATCTCATTTTTAGTTTCATGATTTTTTTTAACTCTTCTCCAATGCAATTTATGACTTTATGTTTGTAATTCAAAGAATTTGGATCTAGATTCGCAAGAAAGCAAACAAAATATGCAATGTTTTGAACATGCAATAACAAATTAGAAGGAAAAAAATTGTATTGGTAAAACCACGAGAATGGTGAATTATCAGACTTCGAAGTTGTCCATTTATTGCAGTTACTTTATAAGACGAGGCCCCATACAACATCAATACATTAAACTGCACATGAACTAGAGCTCAAAGTATCACATAGAACTGTACAACGAACTAGAAAGAATCTTTTTGTTTTTCTTTTTACCAACTCAACTAGAAAGAATCTAAATTCACGAGACCAAAAATAAAAAATGTTTCCGAGAAACCAGCTTGTACAAGACAATACAGGCATCTGTCTGCAGCTCTACCAAGAAAAAAGTAGCTAGCTAACAGTTCGTAGTCAATCGTTTTAATATCCAGAAGAAAGTAATACCATTGCCAAGCGCCTTTTTTTCTCCTTATAAACTACTGACTGTAATCTTCATACATTACATTTGACCTGCATATTACTTTTCCGCATCTAGAATCAATAGCATCAGAATAAAAGAATTCCATCTTGATGCTTGCTTAGACAAAAGTCAAATATATGAACATACAATGCCCTCTTGTGACAAACGAAGAGAACTGTCTTCATCTTCTACGAGTATAATCTGTGACGATAATGGACACTGTAATAGAAGGAAACAAAAACATCTCTAGAGGCCCATTTGATACAAAAAAAAAAACAGAATGAAAAAGAAAATGAAAACTATTGAGTAATGATTACAGTGGTGCAAAAGACATGCAAACAGTGACAGAATGAGAATCTCATTCCCCCGGACAAACCAAATAGGCAGAAAAGGGAGATTTTCAAGTGCTGTATATACATACAAACCTTAAGAGTAACTGAGACTGCTACATATCTACTTGTTTGAAAGCTGAGGATTCTGCCCATGGGAAGACTCAGCAAGTTCATAATCATTTGAAGTATCAAGTGTAGCTTCTTTTTTTAACTTGTGATTATTATATGCTGCAACTCCTGAAATAGCTGCATGGAAAAGATTGCAGTAATGGTCACAAATCCTTTTATTTTTAATGTGCAGTTATAATGGTTTGAAACTGTTTCATCTCCCAACCTTGAATTTAAGTTGATGACATCCTTTCTATTTAGGATTATTCTGTCAAATATAAGGTTATGGCTATATAAAATGACATTGGGATTCGCAAAGGATGCGATATAAAATGCTCATAGGATTTATCTGAAGATACAGGAACCAATAGATAATTATCAGATACTTACCAATTGCATAACCAAACAAATTTATGGCGGTCAATTTTGTATCAGCAAACAGAACAGCAGATAGTAAGACCACCACCCAATCCTTGACAACGCCAGCAACACGAATGGTTAAAGCACTTGTGTGTGTAATCACAAGGAAAACTGATAAGTTAAGAGCAAAAGTACAAAGACAGTTGAGGATTAGCACAGTCGGTGGGAAGTTCCAGTGTCCATGTTCTTCCATCTTCGTTTTCTCTAAAAAGATCCATGGTATGAATAGACAAAGTGCACTGTAGTACAATCAAAAATTATTTTCACAGGCATTAATTTTCTTTATATTCAACTGAGAAAGGAAAATTTTTTAACAAAAAAAATTTAAGTGTAACACAGACCTGCAGGGACTAACGTAATACATAACAGAGATAGGATTCAACTTGAGACCCTTCTTCTTCACGAAAATTTCCATGAAGATAAGTCTTAGAGCTTCACCAACAACACCACCCATTTGGTAAACTACTCCAATCCAGTTTATATATATCTCTCCATAAGAAGCCACTAAAACACCAAAACTAATCACTGACATGATTAGAAGCATTCTGCAGCTCATTACCTCAAGTCCTGCAGCTACTCCAAGCACAAAAACAGCTACAGGCACTGCCATGACAATTAGAGAGGGTGATTATACAGTTAGTTTCCAAACTGAAGGAAAGATGATATGTTGCAATAATCAATAAGCAAGTACTCTACAGAATATACCAATTATACTTTCCATCCATAGATATCATAAATGCCTCAAGATATGTAGCTATTGTGGATAAGCAACAGAATCATTAAGAACTTACTGATTGCCTTCAACATTTGTGCAAATGATACAGAAATATACAGATAGGCAGTATTTCCCAGCGAAAGAGTCATTGCAAACATAGCCCCAATTGGCACAACTGAGGTAGCATATCTGAAACAATTAAGATTAGTTACAGTTTGCCGGCAATTTCAATAAGTATCTAACAAAATTTCATGTTAACTAAAAAGCCACAATATCAATGATCTAAATCCATATGCATAACCGTAAGCAATTCAGCCAGCAAATTCTTACAAAAAAAAAAAAGATAATGGTAACAATATAAGGAAATACATAGTACAAAATCAATATAAAGAATAAAAAATGGATGAAGACAGTTACTATGGAAATTGACGAGCATCAGCAGGTTTTTTCAGTCTTCATATCAAATGGCTGTTGAACTTCCAAAGTATGGAAGTTCACTAGTAGAGAACTCATCAGAAAAAGACTAGAATCCGCATCCAGGTATAACCATTCAAACACACAGAAAAGTGTCACTATTCATTTTAAATCGTATTGCTTTTGCATAGTAACTCTGGAAAAATAATCTTTACAATTGTAAATTATCATACTCCCGCACTTCTACAAGCCACAGGGATGCAAACACCACCCTGAGTTCCCAAAAAATATCTCAATTCTCCTAAATTTCCTTTCTTGAACAGATAGTTAATCAATGCTGTCCAAATATTTCATCTTCCTTGGTACATTGATAAATATAGATAATATTCTTTCTGAATCAGTAACTGTTTCATGAACTCAATTTTCAAAATTCAAGTGAAGCTTCCCAATATATTCAGTCACCACCAGATAGGGAGAAAATGATAAGCATTAAAATAAATACATCATAAATCAGCTATAATACACGCAAAATTTATTTCTTTACTCACATCTCAGGAGTCATTCCCTCCTCAACCTTCATAACCTGTAAAAGAAAAAAAAAAAAAATATATATATATATATATACACGCTCTGAATCGCATAAAATTAAATGGTCGGAAATTACACCAAATGTAATCACAAACCTTTAGAATTTTGGTTAATATGAAACATAGAACAGAGGAGAAGACCATGTGAAGTAGAGTCAACGCCAGAGGATAGGGGAAATTTATTTCCTTAGAGGACAAAACCCACTGCAATCAACAATTTGGAAAGAAAATATGTATCAGCTACACAACACAGATTCATGTATTTAATCCTTGAGATATTCCATCAAATCAAGCATCCAAGTTAAAGACAAATGATAAAAAGTTAAAAGTTGAAGAACTAAAAATTAAGAACAAACATAGAACAAAACTAGAGCAAAATGCCTTTAGGGTGACCTCCAAAAGAAATTCCAGCAATGAGACCAGTATCAAAATCCAAAAAATTAACACCAGAATCTACCAATGGCAATGAGATAGACCACAGTTCATGCTGAAAAGTGGGATTTTAAACTCTGTAAATATATGCCTCCATTCGGTTTCATTCATTCCATCTCAGAAAAAGACAACAATCAACATAACTAAGCAGTTGCTTCACTAATGGCCGAGCGGCTGACCCTTTTAATGTCTTACCCAATTACTGGAAGAAATTGTCACCTTAACCACCAATTGGGTTACTGAAGAAACGAGACAGAAATTGGGGAACAACCAACCGCGCACGAATTTTTCACGAGAATAAAATGAAACGAACTAAAATACCGAGAAATACGAGATCTCGCAAAATTTGCCCTGGAAGGAGCCAAAGAATGCAACTTCTTTTCACAAGAAAGATACAAATTAATCAAGTCGAAGAAATGTGTTGAAGGGAACCTTATTAAAGAAGATTTGGCCGCTAGAGAGAGCAATGTAGAGGAGAAGGTAACTATAGGTTAGGAGACCATCCTTCTTCTGATCCGCCATTGTTGTGACGGAGAAAGTGAAATGTTTGGCAATCTGTTTCAGCTTCAGTGACTTTACGTTCTTTGGGTTAGCACTCGTCAACTTGGCTGCATCTTCAATTTTCACGAAAGGAAAGTATACACGCAGGAAGGCCTTTCGAAGAGAAGCTAGGACTGAGAAAAATTGAGGTTATTGTTGACCTTCAATGTATTTTTTTCCACATAATGCATTCTTATAGAACAATTTCCGTGTCCGCCCCCAAAAAAAAAAGGGGACAGAATATTTTCTGTGTTAATTTAAAATTTTCACACTATTTTTTCTAATTAAGATTTACTGATTAATATGTGTAATTAAAAAGGTTTAGAATTCTTGTATTTTTTTAATTTCAGGCACGTTGAATAAACAACAATAACAACATCAATCTTATCCCACCAATTGAGATCGGTTAGATGGATCATACGATGTTCATAAACTCTATTAAACACCACATTTTCAGGTAAATCATTTATAAGAGGTCACACCTTATAACTTCTTTTTATGTCATTCTTGGTTTTATTTTATACCTTTTAACAGGACTTCAAGTCATTTGATCAATTCTCTTTAATGACTCTTCTTGTCTTCTTCTTTATACATGCACAAACTATTTTAAATGATTTTTCACAATTTTCTTCTCAATAGATGCTACTTCGATTTTCGCTCATATACAGTCATTTTGTATCTTATTCATTCTTGTATAACCATAAATCCATCTCAATATTCTTATCTCTACTACTCATATTTTATGCTCTTATTACCAGAACTCAATATTCACTACCATATAGGATCGCTGGCTTTATAGTAATTTGATAAAATTTTTCTTTAAGTTTAATAGGTTTCTTACCATCACAAATAATCCCTTAAACTTTTCTCCACTTTAATCACCAAATTTGTATTTTATACATAGTATCTTCATTAATTTCACCATTATTTGTAAAATCAATCTCAAATAATTGAACTTTGACACTTTTGGAATGATTTACTTTCTAATTTTTACCTCTAAATCATTTCTAACTGCTCTCTTGTTAAATTTACAATGCATATATTTTGTTTTACTTTTACTCAAGTGGAAACATTTTAATTCCAAAGTATGTCTTCATAACTCAAGATTAGAGTTGACATCTTCTTTTAAGTCCTCAATTAAAACTATATCATACATAAAAAGTATACACTTAGAAATTTCCTCCTGTAAATATTCTGTTAGAACATCCAAAATCAAATCAAATAATTATGGAATCAAGGAAGATCCTTGATCTAAACATGTCCTTATATAAAAATCATTTATCTCATCTCCAGAAGTTCTCATACTTATTGTTACATGCTCATGTATATCATTTATGGTTTAAATATAAATCACACAAATATTTTTTTTCCATTACTTTCCACAATACATCTCTAGGTACTTTATTATAAGTTTTATCCAAATTAATGAAAACCACATGCATGTCTCTCTCTTTACTCCGATATCTTTCAATCAAACCCCTTAATAAATAAATAGTTTCTGTTGTAAACCGTCCTAGCATGAATCCAAATTAATTTTCTGAAATATGAGACTTTTTTTAGTCTATATTCAATCACTTTTTCCCAAATTTTTATGGTATGACTTGTAAGTTTTATTCCCGATAATTAACACAATTCTGAATATTATCATTATTCTTGTATATGGACACCAAAGTGTTCTTTATCCATTTCTCTAGATTTTTTTTTAACCTTAAAATCTTATTAAAAAGTTTAGTTAACCACAAAACTCACTTCTCTCCTAAGCATTTTCGAACTTGCTAAGAATACCATCCGGACCAATAATTTTATCATTATTCATTCTCTTAAAAGTTTCTTTTATCTTTCCAACCTAATATGATAAAATCTCAATTCCAATTCATTTTCATAAGTTGTTAAATATTTTGTGTTACTAATTATATTCAATCCATCGTTGAAAAACTTATAAAAATAGCTATCCCATCTTTCTTTGGCATGTTGAATAATCTTTAAAAAAAAAAAAAGTAAATTGAGCTATTCTGAATGATAAATTGGAATCATGTTATTTTCAATTTTCAGTTCTATTAGCCAGGAATCATTATTTATTATTGTTAAAAGATGATATCTGAATATACCATAAATCTGCCTTATTTTTTAAATATACTATATGTACTTTTTGGATGAAAGTCTGAGATATTAAAAATCTATATTTAGATTCTCTAAATAAATTTCATACATATAGGGTAGACAGTATTGGATGACTTTAACTGAATTATTTGATAAAGGTTTAGACGTTTTTCCAAATGTCTAGTTGTATATGCTCAGATTATTAAACTTAAATTTGAATGAACTCGTAAAAAAAATAATTTCATGAAATGTATTCATAATACAAACTCATAACGATTGATGATGCTTCTAACCATTATGGAGACAATTTTGCTTATAATTACACCATCAAGGTTCAAGTCGTTTAGATGTTAAGTCCATCATTACTTTTTTCGGCCAAACACAGTCCATCATTACATTTTAAGAAAATTAATTCTTAACCACGTGCGGAAAAATATTATCTATGAAAATTGCCACAAATGAATTATTATTCATTGATTTGTTATTCTTGTAAAAAATACTTTTACGTTATTTATACGTGCAATATTATCAATCCAGATCTTCTCGTATTTAAAAAATCCCCAAGTTAAAACAAAAAAAAGAAAAAGAATACCCAGATGTGCAAGATAATCAGTGATGGTAATACCATTGATGGTCATTGTGATCATAGCCCAAGTGCAAGATAATCATGGCGTTTCCCCCAATGCTTCAAACTGTTATAATCCAGTGGTGCAAGGACTCACTGAACAATGTCCCAGACCAAAAAAGTGATGAACCCCATCTTCCTTGGTTGTTTCTCACTGAAATCCATGCTCACTTGCAAGAAGTCTTCTTCCTTGGTTGTAGCTTTCAAGAAGTCTTCTTCTTTCATGAATTTAATATACATTTCATCCCCATCCAAAAGTTGTTTCTCACTGAAATCCATGCTCCCTTGTTTATTGCAGTCACCAAATTGCTGCATTTAGCAGTTACGAAAATTGCTAGAGATAAGAATAAACAAATCCAGTTTTCCACATTCATGCTATTTCCCAGAAGCAGTTCTCAGGCACTCCACAAAATCTTTAGGGAGCCTCATGGATTAGAAGTTGTTAATATATGTTTTACCATTTTATATGTCAAAAGTAACGTTGCAAAGTATGTTCAATTGCAAAGAACTTACCAAGAAGTTTGTCATAAATTTGTCACTAAGTCATCTCATGCATGGTTTTAGGTCATCTTTTTCGGCAGACTGTCATCCCATCTCCAATTGGCACCTAAGTTTCCAAAAGTGTTATACCATTATAAACCACCATTACAGGGTCTCTCCAAAATTGTATGAGAAATAGAAAGTCAGTAAACCTACCATGCTGATGCTTACACGCTCGTCTTCAACCAACTGTTGATTGAAGCTTCTAATGCTGACAGTTTTGGTGTCATTCACCTGCACAAGAGAATATTATGAGTGAAGTTCCATTCTCCTGAAAACAAAGTTCAATACTAAACAATTATATTCACCAGTGGATCAGCAACTTTTCCATGCCACAGAACATTATCGATTACAATAACACCTCCAGCTCTCACCTGCAATAAGAAATTACCAACAATATACTTGGAACGGTTCACAGGAAACCACATAGAATGCTAAAGAATAATGTTACAATTAAGTGGTTATGTTGTTACCAGCTGCAGCAGCAATTCAAAATATTTCTGAGTCATCCTTTTCTCAGCATCAATAAATGCGAAATCATACCTGCACAAAGAAGAGATAGTTCTTAAATTTCAATTTAGTAATTTACTGATTTTATGTCTGACAATGTCACATTACACAGCCTTGATCAGTAGAGCACAAAAAGTTCTCTATTGACAGAACAGCTCATGCATAAGAGCTCCGCACCATTATTGCATACCAAAATGCGTGAAAAAACAGATAACGGTTCTGAGAATCCTTATACCTGCCAGCTTCGCCGTCTAAAATCAAAGATTGCAGGGTATCAGCAGCAAGTCCAAATTTTACATCCACCTAATGGGGAAAAAAATCTGTCATAGTTATACTAGAAACTTCAGAAAGTAAAAGAAGCACATAACGAAAAATGGGGTTCACATATTCCAAAGAGAAAAAACTGTAATTCAGCATCTCTATGAAACAAAAAACCAGAAGAGGTACATATTACCTTATGTGAAACACCAGCTAGCTGGTAATATTTCTTGGCAACCTCAAGAGATTTGGCATCTCTTTCACAGGCGACTAAACAACCTGATTCTGGTAGGACTAATGCTACAGCCAAAGATGAGTATCCCTGGGCAAAAGCCACAATGGAATGCTTCATTCATTCATAGAAAGAAGCTGAGCTTAAAAACAATCCCATAAATTGCCATGGACAGCACAGAAAAAACAACAGCAAAATAACATACCAATAAATTGCCCAGAAAAAAAGGGTCATTAATTTAAAATTTACAATATTCATTGATTAAACCATCCTGGATCTTAAAATTTCTTAATGAACCGGTTCTAAACCATGTGCAGCTTGAGATAAAATAAGGCAACATGTGCTGTGTAATCTTAAGAAACCCAGTGTAAACTGTGGATAAATGAAGGACATACAGTATAAACACCAACTTCAATACATCGTTTTGCTCCAAGAACCTGCACAAGCATTGCAAGCAGTTGTGCCTGATCCGGAGACACCTATTCAGAAGACAGTGCATCGTCAAGTCAACATTTACTACATGGTAGAGGAATAGTTTTACTTCGGGAGATATGAATATACGAGGTGATGGGCAGAAAGTAATTATCTGAATACTTTCTATTCAACTTAATATTTTAATATTTTAAGCTTGTCAGCTGAATTGGTCCTTGACATTCACGAACGATAACATGCTAAGTTAATTTGCAGAAGCATGAATTGGTGGGGCGTACCTGCATCTGGCTTCCACGCATAGAAGCCGTCTCCTCACGCAGTTGTCTCAAAATCTGAAATGCCACCGCTTACAACATCATAAAAGGCAAGAGAAGAGGGGGTAATTGATGTGTGAAATTCCAATATGAAATCTGCCCTTTTTTTTGTATTTAATTCTTTTGGGAATCCATAAATGGCCCATGGGGCAAATGAGATAGTGCACCACCTCTGGTTCGCGGACGTTCTTCAGGATATAGTCATAAAGGCGTGAACTAAGACTGACGACCTGCTTATCGCCATATTTTTCATCATTGGCAATAACAAATTCACTGGTCGTACAGGCCCTAACAAACTGTCTTCTCCACTTGTACCCCCACCTTTCTGAGAAGTGTACGCCTTTATTCGTGACAGCCCAAGTTGCAGATAAGGAATGAAATCTCGGGAGTATTCTTGCAGGTCTCAGAAGACAAACTATATGATCATGGGCCAACATTGATCCGTGATAAAGCACCATGCTATTGCTTGTGCTGGCGAACAAATAATATAACTGCGAGTGACAAAGTAACTCCTTCTCCCTTCTCCCTTGGTTTTTCAATTCCCTTTTTCTCTGAGGCAGTTCTGCAAACAGTTGGTGGGCACTCAGTTTCACCATAACAAATTTGATTGTGGTTCTTTCAGAATTGGGTCACCAACAAACAAAAAAAAGATACTTCATGCCCGCACTAACGTATTTAATTCGCTGTACTTTTGTCGTTCCTATCTTAAAATTTGCCGACAGAAATGGGCATATAAGTACAGTAGCCGAGTCAAAATGCCGCTAAATTTCCTAAAATTGAAGATAACCCGGCCCCTCAAAGAGTATAACCAATCGAAGAAGTGTCTCACTTCTACTGAATCTTATCATTTAGCATTGGTCTCTTATGAAAGCAAGTCACTTCACTAAGCAGTAAGCATTATAAAATGATTGCCGGGAAGGAGAAGTCCTATTCCGATATAGATGCAATTCTAAAAGCAACAGAAATTTAAAAAAAAAACAAAGTGAGCTACCAGCATGTGAGTTTAGATCTCAGCTCCAATAATACAATGTTTCGCGTAAGATTTCCTGTCGAGTTTGACGAGTAATGGATAAGATAGACCCGCTATACGCAAGATACGCCCAGTTAAACGTTTTTTGTTGGCCACAAGTTAAATGTTTTTTCCTTTTATTTGTCGCTTCTGGTCTTGGTCTTTGATTTTTATTTTTCTACGATCATCAAAATCATAATTATTAAAGAATATTTTAGTAAAAAATTTGAAATTGAATTAAAACTAGAGCTTTGTACTGTAATTTGTAAAGAATTTGATATAAGTCATGTCTAATAATAGTGTAACTTATATATAAGTATGTAAATGTTAAAATATGATCTGTATTATTTTTTAAAAAAATTTATTTAAAAAAACTCCTTAATTTCAAAAGTTATTTTTGGCTAGATTTTGGCCAAACTTTAATTTCAAAAGTTAACTCATATTATAAGGTGACGCATCACCTTTCATGTTGTGGATTAATTTTATATTATTTTTGTTTTTACAGTTTGCTAATATAAATTATGCATATTCAAAGTTTAAAAACAAATACGTGATTGACCATTTTCTTAATTTTTTAAATTTTTATGATGAAATTGTCATTAGCAATTTAGCATGTTGGCAAAGCAAACACCCAATATAAAAGATTATGGTATATGACTAATTTACCAGCATTTTTTAATCCAATCAGAAACATTCAACTAACTTTTAAATAATAAAAGGTGAAAACTTTTAAATCTCATATTGATAAGAAGTAAATGTATGTGTGACTATATATGTTAGAAAATTGAGATTTTAAATTGTTATTTGCATTACATGATTTTGTTTAATCTTGTAAATTTATTTGGTGTAAAAAAAAAAAAAACCTCGGGATCTTTTCTGGAGGGATGCCCACTAAAGAATTTTGGGATTGAGTAAGGTGAGAATTCTTGTGTTGTCTTTAACCATTTATATTTATACTAACTTATATTCACGATCATTCTATTAAGACTTTGAAAGGAGTTTATTTCTCTAATTTAGATTCATTAACTGCAAAAGATTCGAGGGTGACATAATGAAGCATTTGTAAAGTAAAAAAGTTTTCACCAAAATGGACTTTGGCGAGTGGGTGATAGTAGAAACGTAGACTTTTACAATGGTTGGATTCCATCATTTCCAAATTTTACACACGTTGGTCTAATGCCTTTATGGGAATTTTTATTTGGAATGTGGAGTGGAGGAATTCATTGTTAATTGAGGAATGGTTGTTACCATAAGAAGGCTATTACAATCAATTTGTAATAGGAAGAGTGTAATTTACACGGTGGTTTAGTTTGGAAAATTTAGACTATTCTAAATGAAATCTCTCAATTAAGAAGGCTAATCTTTCTCTCTTTATAATTCGGTGGGACACACACGAATTATATTATATGGTTGAAAAATGCCTTCATTATTCTGGTGTACATTCCAAAGAGTGCTAACAAGGCAATTGATTTTCAAATTATTGTCAACGGAGGGGCCTAAAAAAAAAAGTTTATTGTACGCTCTTGGCTAGAAGATATTCTCCCCACAATATTTTTTCTTTGTCCCTATTGAAATCCTAGATGTTAATAGTAATATTATAAAAAAATGAATGAAACTGTTTAAAGCTTGTCTTCCGGCTGGGTAATTTTAGCTGTTCTTTTTCTATATTGCTCTGTAAATTCTGTGGTCGCCCTTTTTCTATATTATTTTGTTCATCCTGTATTTTTGTTTATAACTAATGTATTAGAAGTTTTAGATTGTTTTTGATGGAAGTGTAAATGTTTCTTACAAAAAAAGAAACACCAACTCAAATTTAATAATAAAAACTAAATTTATATAAATATATATTAAAATTTAATTACTTAATTACAAATTTTAAAATATAATAACTAAATTATAATTATAAATTAAATAAAATTACAAAGGAGAAAGAATAAATAAAGCAAATTTTAATAATGGTGAATATGAATATACTACAAAGGGGGCTGCTCCACCAGCCAATTCAATATGTGATATATTAAATAAATAAATTTTATTTTTATTGCATAAAAATGATATGCACAGTTTACTATATGTTTTAGTAAAAAAATAATATACATATATATGTAATACAATTTACAACAAACTGTAATAAAACTTATAAATTGTACTATTTATAAATTATATGAACAGCAGAATAATGCATTGTTATTAGTCACATTTAAAAAAAATTGTAGCGTTTTTGCCTTTTTTGGTTGGAACATCATGTCATGGAGTTTGTTGTATACGTATCACAATTATCACAAAAACACAGTATGGAAGCACTCATTATCCGACCTACGTGCATCGTCCACCATAGGAATGAAAATTTTAATTGTTCTTCAGAAATAGAGAATCCAATTCCAAACGTGAGAGAGAGAGGGAGAAGAAAGAAGAAGTCTCCGTGACTCTGTCTCTGTCTCTATTTTTTTTTTTTTTTCAATTTTGGTATTTGCTTTGTATTTAAAGATTAAAATGATAACGAAGGAAGAAAGCTGTGAAACACACAAAGTGTTTGTGGCTGAAAGTCCCCTCACTTCCCAGATGAGATTTTGGCTCAAACAAATTCCCACCTCCAAATGCTCATCCACTTCATACGGTAATTCGCTCTCTTTTTCTATACCCCATTATTTGAACTGTGAGGCCCACTTTATCTTGTCCCTATGCAACTCTTGTATATAAACTCCTCCTATTTTTCACTTCGTTTTTGTTTCTCTTCCTCACTTGGAGGGCTCCTCTCCATTGCTCCCTCTGCATGCACCCACTGTAGAACAGTCTTGTTGCTCAAGGTCTGCTTTGCTTTTACTCTTTTTGTTCTGTAGTTTGATACTTTGTCTTCCTTTCTCCATGTGGTTTTTGTGATTGCACTCTTCTCTTGGTTTTGTATTTAGACGGACCACGGCAGAGATGAAGAACATCGAAGGGCAGTGTTTGTGTTGAGTGTATGGATGGTTTTTAATCTCAGTTTGTATTCGTTGGATTAACTTCGAGCATGAATAGCATGTTTCTTCTTTTCTTCTGTTTTTCTCAATATATTTGTTCAGAAATCTTGATACTGAGACCTTCTGATAGGGATAATACTGTTTTGAAGTTGTAGAGCAGAACTGGATACTTTGTGACCTGAAGCTGCTTTTTTCTCTCTTCATCTGCTGCTATCATTTGCTTTAGATATTGAATTTTCCCCTAAAACTCAGTACAGTTTCATCCGAAGTGTTTAGATTGAGCAAAACAGGGCTAGTTGATTGTGGAAAATTTTCTGAAACTCTATATTTGCTTAGTATTTTTTTCTTTCCTTCATTACCTGGTAGGTTCCTGCCATATCTGCACTTTTTATAGCTGAAGATTGTGATGGAAAGAATTGATATCTAAAAATTCTTGCTTTGTTTGCACTTTATAACCTGTAGGATTCCTGAAGGACAGAATTAACTAACAGTCTGCTCTGAAAATGGAGATAACTAATGTCACTGAGTATGAGGCCATTGCAAAGCAGAAATTGCCAAAGATGGTGTTCGATTACTACGCATCTGGTGCTGAGGACCAGTGGACTCTGCAGGAGAACAGATATGCCTTTTCCAGAATTTTGTGAGATTTTGCCCTTTATGTTCATTCATACAGTACTCAGTCTCCAGCTAATATGGCTTCATTGTGGTCCTTTGAGATTCTGTATACCTTTGCTTCTAATTAGAACACACATAACAATGATGCCCTGAAATTTGCTTCAAACAAATTATAGGTTTCGGCCACGTATTCTCATTGATGTCAGCAAGATAGATATGACCACCACTGTCCTGGGCTTCAAAATATCCATGCCTATCATGATTGCCCCAACAGCTATGCAGAAGATGGCTCACCCTGAGGGTATACTGTTGTTTCTATCTACCTTCTTTTATTTTGTTGACATGATGTTATCAAAATGATTGATTAGTTGTTTAAATGTTTCATGTAAGGATTGAAACTATTCATATGTAGTGAATTGTGAACTGTTGTTTTTGCATTATTGTGCCAAAAGGAAAGTTTACAGAAGGAAATGGTGTGAAAAACTGTAGAGCAATGGATATGTTTCTATTGCATGTTCCACACTCTGAAGTAATACTGAATAGAATCTTACCATACATTTCTGATAATTGATAGAGGAATGGAAATTAGAAACTAAATGCGTGTGAAGTTTGTACATGAAATTTTTATGACGATACATTAGGAAAGCTGAACTAGTTGGTCTTGTTATGCGGTATAGTTTGCAGTGGAGTCCCTTTACTTATTGAATTAATAAGGAACCTAACTACTACGAACATGGTTTTCAGTTGGGTAATAATTTAGTCATTTTCAGGAGAATATGCTACTGCAAGAGCTGCTTCAGCTGCTGGAACAATCATGGTACTTCTCTTTCATTTCTGCGTTCCTTTAAGTTAGGGAGTCGTTGGCATTTCCCTTGAATAATCTCCGTAGACTTACACATCAATAATTATATACGTTAGAAGCAGTTTCCAAGCACAAATAAAGCAAAGGCCTAGTTATCCGATATAGACAAATATTGCTAATCTCATAATGTTGATTCTTATTCTTGATCACTCAGTCATGTTCAACATTAGTGTTTATCATAAAGGCTATGACATTGTTAGGCTTTTGATGCTCTATTTATGGGTAATTTTTTTGGTTCTTTCTTTCAGACTTTGTCCTCATGGGCTACTTCAAGTGTTGAAGAGGTGGCCTCAACAGGACCTGGCATCCGCTTTTTCCAGCTATATGTAAGCTTGAAATGCTTTCTTTTCAGTTCTTGTTAATGGTCATTTAAGTTCTCTATCCTGGACTTTCCTTGTTTTTTCACTACCTGTTCTTCTTTAGGTGTACAAGGATAGGCATGTTGTTGCTCAGCTTGTGAGAAGAGCTGAAAGAGCTGGTTTCAAAGCTATTGCCCTCACTGTTGATACTCCAAGGCTAGGTCGCAGAGAAGCTGACATCAAGAACAGGTGCAACTCTTCATCCTTACATTATTTCTGTAAGAGTTTCAGTTTTGCGAGTTTGAATGTTGAAACTGAAAACATCGATAAAATGATATCTTACAGATTCACCTTGCCACCATTCTTGACATTGAAGAACTTTGAAGGTTTGGACCTTGGAAAGATGGACAGAGTGAGTAGCACATAAGACCAAATGATTTCAACAGGGTGATGTTCTTAATGTGTTTCTCTTGACTGTTATCTGGGTCTTCACAGGCTGATGACTCTGGACTTGCTAACTATGTTGCTGGCCAAATTGATCGTACTCTGAGCTGGAAGGTATGTGAGACTCAGATGAAACATCTTTTTCACTTGCTCTCCTTTTGCTAGTAGTAGTTCGACAAAATAGATGAGGATCAGATCAGATCAAAGTACATTCGCCATCTAAATAGTCATTGTGAATTGTGCAGGATGTGAAGTGGCTTCAAACAATCACTCAGCTTCCAATTCTGGTGAAGGGTGTTCTGACTGCTGAGGACAGTAAGGAAACCAGAAGCTGCTTCAACTTTCCCTAGTTTTTCTTTATGAAGATCTGATGAATCCATCTATGTCAATTGTGCAGCAAGGCTAGCAATACAGGCAGGAGCAGCCGGAATCATAGTGTCCAATCACGGAGCCCGACAGCTCGATTATGTGCCTGCCACTATAAATGCCTTAGAAGAGGTACATCAACTTGAAGCTGATGTCTCATTCAACTTGAAACTTGTGTGATCACATTTGAACGGTCTTTATCTGTTCTGAAAAAAACTTAGGTTGTCAAAGCTGCTCAAGGTCGTGTTCCTGTGTTCTTGGATGGTGGTGTTCGTCGTGGAACAGATGTCTTCAAGGCATTGGCCCTAGGAGCGTCTGGCATATTTGTGAGTATACCTTAGCCTCTCCCATAAACTATAAGTTCTGTGTTCACTGGTACTTAGTTGCTTGTATATTTAACAAAACTATGGCTTTCTGTGTCAGATTGGACGCCCTGTGGTGTTCTCATTGGCAGCACAGGGAGAAGCTGGAGTTAGGAAAGTACTGCAGATGCTGCGTGACGAGTTTGAGCTAACCATGGCCTTGAGTGGATGCCGCTCCCTGAAGGAAATCACTCGTGACCATATTGTCACAGAGTGGGACCTCCCTCGTCATCACCCTCACGCACTCCCCAGATTATGAACAGCTTGATCCTCATTTCAACTGAGCGAAGCGATGGCGCTGCAGAGAGATGGATGATGGAGAAGCACTTGTGTCTCAGTTCTCATCAACCTTTTCCTTCCTTCTTTTTTCTTCTGTTTCTTTTTTTGGGAGAACTGTGTTATTATCAAGATTTTTAAAGAGTGCTATATTTTGAATACCACATGCTTTCTGTAAAGATTATATATATGATGATACTTTCATGGCTACTACTGCTGCTTTCACTGTATATTATTTTTCATGAAGTGCCTTGCCATAGTCGCTGCTGTTGAACCGCATTGACATTGTCCTTCATAATCCGTAGCATTACGTTCAAGTGTTAAGAATAATTTATTTCCAAGTGATTACCGTTTTAGTGAAACAAAGAGTCTCTTGGTATTTGGTAAACATTTTTCAGGTCCGTATGCAATTTTCAAAACATAGATAAGATTGGGCGAGTGTTCTGCGGTTTAAAATTAAAATGACTTCACATTCGTTAGAATTATAAATCTAAATATTTCACAATTTTAAATAAAAGGTTCTTTATGTCTAAATCTAAACAGCATTTGTATTGTTCATATATAACTGGATATGTGATATTATATTTATTAAATTAAAATATTATTATTTGGCCCTATTTATTTACGGACTTGTCACAAATTTTAATCTAGTACTATTTTATAAAAGTGAGAAAATATTCAAACAGAGATTAGTAATTGCTAAAATATTAAATAAATAAACTTACGCAGTTACGTTCCCAAATACTTTCATTACTATATACGGCCAAAAAAAAACTTTCATTATTATGAGTGAACTTCATTATTAAATCTATCTATTATATTTTTTTGGCCAGATTATCTATTATGTTTAATCTTAACATCTGAAGTTATTGAACACATATAACAAAAAAAAAATTCTGCATAATATATTTTAAATGTTTAAATTAATGAGAATATTTATATTAGGAGTGTTTCCATTATATTTTATCTTTCGTTAAAATTAAAGTTTTCCCATGCATTTGTACAGGATTTAAATTGCATTATTTATAACTTAAAGACAATACAACTTTCTACACTTTTTACATTTTATATTAATTCATATTGACTTGTTTTGCGAACATATTAATTGATATTGATTAAAAAATGCCGTGTGAATATGACCTAGAAAACTGCGTTGGAAATATAATTATTCACAAGAAAAAAATATGAGATGCAAATATATTTATTTAATCCAAAGTGCATATATATATATTGTTTGTAAGATTAATAATGAGTATTAAACATGTATTTTCATTAAGTTATAAAAATTTAATTTTTTTCAAAAATTTGAAATAAATTAAATACAAATAATTTTTTTTAACTCTGAAATATATTTTTATCTAATTTTAATTTTCAATCATATGTATTTCATAAAAATACGTAAATATAATTATTGAAAAATGTTTTAGTTATCTAAAATTTATAAATTCAAACTAATATAATTTTTAATTTTTTACTGAAAATATGCATATATTAAAAATATGAAAAAATTAAAAAAAATATATGAGAATTTTGACAAAAAAATTGTACATTTATTTTGGGCCGACAATCTAGAAGTTAGAACTATAGTCAACCCATTCCTTTCGGCCCCAAACTTGGGCGCGACGAGAGTTGTAAGAGGCCGCGCGCCTCCTCTGCGTCCAAGAGTGAGGGTTTTGGGAAAAGAATTCGCAAATTAGGGTTTTGGACAGCAAAGAGCTGCCTCACTGTTTCCATCAATGGCGAAGAGGAAGGAGAGACAACTGAATCCGGAACCCTTTGTTCCGGACGGCAATGAGTCCGTCAAGTCGAAGACCCGTTCCAAAGCTCCTAAACATCACCAAAAGGGAGAGAAGCATATCTCTTCCAATATCAGTTCCAAAATTATGAAGGAGGCTTTCCTTCAGCAGAAGGAGATCCAGAAGGAGGATGATGCTTCCCCAGGGAACGCCAACAGTTCGTTCTTTCAAGTTGAGGAGCCGCCCAAGGTTGAGGATGATGATGATATTGATGAATTTGTCGGGTTCTCTGAGACTCAGAGTCAATTTGGTGGATATGATGTGAGTGAATCTTAACTTGACGCTCTCTCTTTTCTTTATGCCATCTTTTTATTGTACTGGTTGGCTGCTGCTTTTCCGTTGGATCCAATTGCAACATGGAATTTTAAGGGCTCATACCTCTTTTGTAGCACGGTGAAACTTGACTCACTTTGTCTTGCAAAACAAATTCAGGAAGAGATTAATGAGGAGGATGAGAGAATAATGGAGGCATTCTTATCGAAAGACCAGGGTAGGCAACGGACACTTGCTGATCTCATTGTTGAAAGAATAAAGGAGAAGGATGCAGCTGTTGCTTCTGGTAAATATCAAACTAGATTAGGGATCCATTTGTGTTTTTATCTTGAGTATCTTCAAAGTAATTGAACCATCTTTTCGTAGTGCTCAGGAGTTTTTTTTTCCCTTAAACTCAGGAGTTTAATTTATTATCTTGTTTTCGTATGCAGAAGTCCGACCAGCGCCAAAGTTGGATAAATCCATAATAGACGTATACAAGGGGTATTTTCAATGTCCAAATATGCTGTGGGGTTGGGACACATCTAGATATTTTATTTTCTTATATGAGTCATTGCTTTTTTAATTTTTTATACTGAAGGGTCGGAACACATCTTAGCAAATATACAGCGGGAAAAATACCCAAGGCTTTCAAACACATCCCTGCCATGCAACACTGGGAGGAGATCTTATATATTACTGAACCTGAGAATTGGTCACCAAATGCAATTTACCAAGCCACTAGAATTTTTTCTTCTAATTTGGGTGTAAAAAAGGCTGAACGCTTCTACAAGTTTGTACTGCTCCCAAGACTGAGAGAGGATATAAGAAAGAACAAAAGGTTGCATTTTGCTTTATATCAATCACTGAAAAAGTCACTGTACAAACCTGCTGCATTCTTTAAGGGAATATTGTTTCCATTATGTGAGGTATGGAATCGATTATATGTTGCTTTTAGCTTCGAAATTTCCTATTTTATAGTTAAGGTTATCCTGCATTTTGACATACAACCTGTTGATGTTTTCCTAGCATCCCTTCACAATCTTTATAAAGTTTACAAATTGGGTAGTAAGGAAATCAGGGACAATATATTCCTTAGAGTGGCCTCCGTCTGATCATACTATATCCAATATCATGTGTCACTATATAGGCAAGTGGAAATTGTAATAAATGCAAAATGCAGGGCAATAGCTCTCGTTAAATACATTGAATTGTGCTAAATATGAAGAGATTAATATTTTCTTTTGACATATAATTTTAACATCTCAGTCTTTGGCTTACTTATGAATCTGGCTTTTGTAATGTTGTAACAGTTTCTTGATAGCAATTGCTTCTTATTGTCTTATGGTGTTATAACAGTTTCCACAATCTTCATATGCTGATTATAGTTTAACTAAATGGATTTAAATCTTTGTCAATTGGTGTTTGGATTATATGCTTTTGTCTGGTACAGTTCTTACTTCCTTCGTCCATCTTCTTGCGGATTCTGAAAATGTTCTTAATGTACAGTCACGTACATGCACTCTCAGAGAAGCAGTCATTATTGGAAGCATTATACAAAAGGTTTCCATTCCTCCACTTCATTCAAGGTATTTTAAGTTGGTCAATCACACGTTTAATTATAAGAATTGGCTGAACAGCATGACAGACTTCACTAGGGTGTGTGTCATATTAGTTGATTTTTCTTTTTTCTTCCTTGAAGTTAAGATTAGGGATCATATTATAGAATCTATCAAATATAAAATTTATAGCGAGCTGCACTGTTTACAAGTTGTAAATGATGCAAATCATTTCTCAATCTTTGAGCAGTGCATGGGGGCTTATATAGCTTAGTATTGAAATTCAAAATGTGAAGGTTGGTTGTCATTCTGGTTATTATTTGATGTCTATACTTTGTGCACATTTGTTGATGTGGTGATTGGAAACTACAATTATGCATGATTTTAATTTAACGCTTGCCATGTCTGACCAAACTTTTGGATGTACTTCCAGTGTGGCGCTATTGAAGCTTGCAGAGATGGAATATTGTGGAACCACAAGGTATATAATACTGTTACTGATTCTTATTAAAAAGATGCCTAATTGGTATGAAGTTCCATTGTATTTGCAAAATTGATTAATTGGTCCTTGGGTGGTGTTACTGGGGGAAAAAAATTAAACAGGCATTATATTGGCCCATAGTGAGTTTACTTTTTGGTGAAAGGAAGAAGTTTTAGAGTAGTGAATTAATGATGTTGATATGATATTGTTGAAGCTTGAGAGGGAAACTTTGTTTTATATATGAATTGAGTAGCTATTGGGTCAGAGGTCTGAATTTGTGTGGTCAAGGAATTGTGAGGACTGTGAAGTCTGAATACATTAGCATGGATTATTGAGGTGGAGCACATTGCAATAAAATGAAGGCCAAAAAGGTACCATGATTATCCTATTTAGGCTTACTGCTAATATTGGGCACAAATTATGAATTTTTATTATTTTAGCTGAATTGTGCGTGGGGTTATAGAATAAGCGGGCAAAAATAAATTAGGATAAAGTGAAAATGCTTGCAGATATCAAGTTTGGAATCAATATTTTGTATTTTTTAAGTTGTTTTTTCTTTGAGCATCCATGTATTTGTGTAATTAGATTCATACTACACGATTAATATTTCAAGTTCATTTTTGTGTTTTCATTGTATAAATATGTTATCAAAACTAATCCCTAATATTTCTCTTGAAATAATTGCAGTTATTACATAAAGCTTCTTTTGGAGAAAAAATATGCCTTGCCTTATCGTGTGGTTGATGCTGTTGTTTCTCATTTTATGAGATTTCTCGAGGAAACTAGGATAATGCCTGTTATATGGCACCAATCACTTCTTGCATTTGTGCAGAGGTATTTACACTAGTTTTTGATCTGTGTATCCGTCCTTGTTTGATGAATGTTTAAGGAGTGTTGTGTGATTTTTTTGGGGGGGTGTGTGTGTGTGTGTGTGTGTGTTGTGTAAAATATCTCTTCTCATTGGATATTTCTTGCAGGTACAAAAATGAACTGCTGAAGGAAGAGAAGGATAATTTGAGGGATCTACTGCAAAAGCAAAAGCATAGATTAGTGAGAACACTGTCTCTTATATTGTTTCTTTCTATATTTCAAATTTCCGACTGTTATCTAATCAATTTCTTTTACTACAGGTTACCCCTGAAATTATCTGGGAACTAAACCACAGCCGTAATAGAGGCGAGAAGGAGGATGATCTTATGTCAATATATATCCTTCCCTTAGATTCTTGCCAACCACATAATTCTCTTACAAAATTTAGCATGTTTTGAATAAAAATTGACCTGAACCAATCTAATAGTGCTTGTCTGTTTGCATTTTTTTGGGTACCACTTTGTTTCCTTGACGACCCTATACCTTCTCCAATGTCTTTTATCAACAGAACTATTGAAGAAGATAGATTTGATATTCCAGAGGTGCCAATGGAAGAGGACTAATTTATATTTGGGTATGGTTCTGATATTGTCCTTAATTGCACTGTTTGAAATTGTTTTTTCCCGTGTGTGTGATTCATTGCTAGGTATGTCGTTGTTCATGTTGCACATTCATTGTTCTGTTTAATTTTGGGTTGGTGTGGGTATTATTTGGTTTAGTCATTACTCATTAATCAATATAATATGGGTGACAAGAGTAATGGTCTTGGACCAGGCAAGGAATTTTGTACCATAATCTTTATGTAGTGTGGTCTAAATTGAAAAGAGAGCTTACAAGTTGGGGTTAGCTTAAGTAATGAAAGGTGCAGTGAAGTGTGGGTGTTTAATCTGAGTTTCAAATTTTCTTGGTATAACCAATAACAGTTTGAAAAGGAAGTTAAACATGCTAATGATAATGAATTATTTGCTTTTATCTTGCACATGCCTTAGGACCTGTTTAAATATGGCTGAAAGCTGAGATATCGTCACGTACGATTTTTGCAGCATCTTTCCTTCGTCATCTGTCCATTTTCTTGCATGATTTCTTTTTAAACCTATGGGAAAGCTAGTTGCAGGTTTGTTTGTAGTGCAGTTTTTATCTTCTGCGATGGCATATAAAGATCTGGTTTTTGATTTGCAGCCTGCAATTGTCTTGCTTGGCTTTCCCGGAATCGAAGGCTGAGTTTCTGTTGTAAACATTCTAACGGTTTTGGCCTGTGAGGCATATCTCTGGAGATAGTCAGTCATTGTTTCACTGAGGCAGCAAACTAGCTGTATCTAGGCATCTAAGAATATTGTACTTCACTGCAATTGCTTCGTGTAATTGAAATTTTGCTGGTAATTCTATTGACAAATGATCTGACACCGTTTTTCTGATTTTTTTTCTTCCAGCTAATGGGTATATAACGCCTTTGAAGGCTATAGTTTTTATATTAAAACTTGGACTAGAAATATGGAAGAGTGAAGTATTTTTCTTTTAATGGAAGAGTGAAGTTTTGGTTTGTTTAATGGAAGAGTGAAAGTTTTAGAAGATGGACTCGGGGTAGGAATTTTTCTTTTCAAGTTAATGGGTATATAACGCCTATGTATGAGCGCTATAGTTTTTAGAATAAAACTTGGACTAGCAACGTGGGGGAGGGAAGCATTTGTTTTTTAAAATTATGGAAGATTGAAGATAGTTAAGCCCAAAATGATTGGATTTTTGAAACCTTGGGGAGAATCTTGTGAGCCCATTGGATTTGTTATGGCGCTAAAAGGATCGGGGCACGTTCAGTCACTCTTGTCTCTCCTATAAATATACCGTGGCGCAATTATCATCTCATAAATATAGAGAATCTACACATCGATTCTGTGGTGGAGATTCATGAGCAGCGTAACTAAATACTTCATTTAATTCTAAATATAGGGTATTTTGTTGTGATTATAAATATAGGACTTTTTACAGCATATTCCCTCCGATTCTTAATGTAAGTCAATTTCAATTATTTTACAAAAATCAATAAATGTTAGTTATATTAATAAAATTGTTTAATATTTATTTTGGTTTTCATTTTTACGTCTAATTAATATCATACTCCCTCTAGTCATTTTTATTAGTCACGTTTTAGAAATTTTTTATGGTCCTAAATATAAATATAAGTTATCTTCTATGAGTTTTTGGAGTATTAATCATTTTATTTCTAAAATTTTTTTATTTAATTATGAAAGAGAAAGTGATTATTTGAATTTATAGTATTTATTAAAGGGTGAAGATGAAAAACACATTAATTTTAAGATAATTCTAATGATGTAACAAATTTTTCTTGGTTTCGATGAGATATTTAAAAGTAACTTATATTAAGGATTGGAGGGAATATATTTGAACTTTCTAAAGCAATTAATGTTTCATAAAACAATTTTTAAAAAAGGTATTTTTGGAATAAAATAATTAATATTTCATAAATTTTTGTAAAGTGACTTATATTTAGGATGACAAAATCCTTCTAGAAAGTGATTTATATAAATAACGGGAGGAAGTACAAGATAATATTTATTATATATTTTTAAAAAATACTCTTATTTAATGTATTTAAAGAGATAGAGAAAAAGATTAAATAAGAGTAATTTTGAAAAAAATATAATTTTAGAAAAAATTAATGTAATTAATTAATTTTAACTCTCATCTTTAATCCATATGATTCAGTTAAAAAAATTTTATATTAAAAATCGAAATAAGTACTATATTATTGAACTATCACCAAACCGGAGGAAAAGTTGTCAACGAAATAATAAGCACAAACAACAGTTCTTTTTTTTCCTCAAAGAAATAAATGAGCTAAAAGGTTATGCATGAGAAGTTGATATTAGGCACAGTGAATAACCGCAATGTTGCCATGGCATTTGTAAGCAGAAAAACAAGAGGAGGAGGAAATAAATAACAATGTCAAAGTTTGTAATGGTTGAGGGAACATGTCCTTTGGGGTATCTGACAAGTATTCAACAACAGCAATCATAGAGTAGATCGATATAAAATTGCGGCGGTCAAATCTTTAGGATATTAGATGTCTGTTGGATACATGCCATTTATATGCAGATTTGGACACGTATCATGTTCTGTTCATCACCATGTGTTTCTATTCTCTTTATCATGTATACATAGACACACATACATACTAGAAAAAGAATTTTGCTAATGTGAGGATGACTTTATCTTCTCCAAGTTTGTGTATACCCTAACTTGTTTAGCCCCATCTTTATAATATATATATATATATATATATATATAGTTTGGTAGACAGAAACACACACACTCTCGGACACGTAGCCACATGGTTCAGCTTGCACCACCAGCTCCTGTTACATTCTTGAGGCAAGAAAAAAAAAAAAAAGGATTTGGCGCGAGGTTTTTGGACCACTCATTAATATATATGTTTCTTGCACCACAAGCATCGGTGAGACCAACAATCATGGGTCCAATGAATTAATAAAATAATGATCTTACCCCTCCTTGGAATTACTTTGAACTCTCACCTTTTTGAAATGAGTTTCATGTAGACCATAATTTGCCAGCAAAATGAGTTAACTGTTTGGTTTGGAAAGATACAAAGCCAATGCTATTCATAATATTGGAGATGGCTAGCTGCGAGAGATCGACCATTAGTCCATTTGTTGTGTGGTCAACTTTGAACTATATATCCAACCTTACTAGTTAAATTGCGCTTCACACAGCTCATCTAGTATGAGTTGTTGTAAGTATATACTTCTTGACGGATTATTTCTACAATCAACATATACATAAATATGCCTGACTAAAAGTGATTAGGTGTTTTTCCTATTTGGTATTGGTAAAAAAAGAAAATGTGTGTCTCATCATTTTATGATTGACATGATCTACTTGTGTGTAGACACAATCTAAATGAGTTTCCTTTGACATTTTCAGGATCCCTCCCGAAAAAATCTTAACACTGAGGATCTAGTTGAGTAACTGGAACTAGGTAAAAACTATTTGCATTTTAGGTCTATGTAGTAATCTGTGTTATGCCTCTGCAGGTAATATCCCCAACATACCAACGACATCTGCTTTGCCCAATCAAACTTTGTGCTTCATCTTCCTATCAATTTTATTCACCAATATATATATATATATATATTCAATTTTGCAGATGCTGGCGTTACACATGATGTAGATATATACTGAGTCATCATCACTTGGTATATCAAACACACAAAGGGCAAAGGTTACATTCAGAAGCTTTGGATGGAATGAAATGAAGAAGCTATTAGTTCAATAAAACTTGTCAGAGAGAACATCGCGTAGACGTAGTAGCTTTTAATTTCTAGTGACTTCAGCAGTTATCTATTCACACAGTTGGAATGTCTTTTTTATCCATGCAATAATAATCATTCCCCCCATCTTCATTTTATAATATTAACTTTTAAAAGAAAACTGCACGTATTGAAGATTATAACTAAAATCGTTCAATAATTTCTTTTCTTTTATTTTTTTTTTTTGAAAAAAAAGAGATGCAATTATTAGTGCTGCTGAAGAAGGGATCATGAACAGCATATCTTTTTGGTGCTTATTTTTTTATGATATCTTTGGGCATAATTAAATTAACGATATATTGGATGAGAACCAATTGAAGAAGTTGAATGTGGGTTTTAAAAAAGTAACTTCAATTTAAAGGCATTACACAGTTTTTGGATAGATAATAATTAATTAACGCGCGCTTAACAATTCTGATCAAATCGTCAAGCTTTAATGGCGGCTCTCTCTCTGAATCACTAACCGCCACAAGCTTCTGTTACGTGACCTTGTGGTCTTCCTGCAGTACAAAAACTATATATATATATATATATTCATTCTCTCTCTATATAGTAGCCACCTCTGCTTAATTACCAATTCAAATGAGACAAATTTATAATATTTTATGAAGTTCTCACACTAATGTAGGAATTAATGTTGGGTTCTTAATTTGTGAGCCATAAATAAGAAAATGAGATTGTTCTTTTTAATTCGTTTTATAAAGCATACCATATACACCAAAATGAAATATGTTAGGTAATAGAATACATCACGTTTGGCCAAAAAAAAAGGTAATAGAATACATCACCGTGTTCGTCATCCTCCAATTGCACAAGATGAACAAAAAATTTCATGCGCTTCACAAATATTTTAAAATCCTTTTGTTCCACTATTCCATTGCTTTATCCCAATAATTGTCACCTTTAATTAATTATCAGTGCGCTGTTCAAGAGATTGGAAACCCCGTAAGCAAACAAGCAAGAGAAAGCTTTCATATTGTTTAACTAAATAGAAAAGGTCTTCATATTTATATATATATATATATATATATATACCATTCAGTTTATGCGGGTGCTTTTTCAGTTTTCTTTTCTCCGATTTTCCTCGATCGCTTACTTATATGAATATAATACACGATTGAGAGACTATGACACAATGAAGTAAAAAATATACTTGTGCAATTTAACGAAGCTGTAATTAATGTTTGATACGAGTTAGGAATTAACATAATATGTACATTGAAGTGTCCATGTATGTATGTTTCATAACTTGAGATGGATGGAAATGAGACAAATGGTAGAAGGGGTCAAAGACGTTGAGATAGATGGGAGACACACATGATGATTAAATTAAAAGAAATAAAACGTATGATTTTTTAGTGTGTATTATAAATATTAAACATGTGTTGCGAATATGAATGCGACTCATATTTGAAGTGTCCACAATTTGAAACTTGATAGAGATAGGCACCGACGGAGTTACATTATATAAAATATGAATTTTGATATTATGATTATATCATTTCAAAATTTTGGGTCTATTAACTCTGATGAATTCATATATATACATTTAAAAAAATTATATGCTTTCCCCCCTCTGCTTCTTGCCCCCTACTTTCTATTTTTCTAGTTAATTTATGTAAGTCTTTGATATTATAATTAATCAGTAGTTCTATGCAATAATTATTGAGTAGAGCAGCAGAATCAATCTTAATTGTCAATATATTATTTTTAATTCGACCAAAAAAATTTTATTTTACAATTGAATCTTTAAAAAAACAGATTTTTAAAGTATGATTCAACAAGTTGAAGGGTCACGTAGCAGTCAGAAGTGGGTCTAATTTTTGGTTCAAATATTCCAACGAATGTGGGTGTGCTAACGAAGAGAGACTTAAGCTTTGAGACGTTCCTTCTGTATTACAAGTCATGAGAATGATAATACAATACAATAGTCAATTTGAGACAGTGATTTTGGAGTTTATATAGAAAAGGTATATTTTGAGGCTTTGTGGGTCACCCTCAATTCTTCCAACTTGTGGCTCACACAAAGCTTTGGAAACACATATAATTAATATCTCTGCTTTCGGCTGCTTCTAATTGTAGTACTATGAATTATCTAAATACACTCATGGTGGAATTCAATTTCCCCTTTTGCATTTTTATCTTTTTGTTTAATTCGGACTCTCTCATATATCATCTCTATATTAAGTATTTTGTCGAATGTATATATATTATATGCATTCAGTTTTTTAATATAGTAAAATATTTGGATTAAATAAAATTATATAAGAGACTGCTGATGCTTTGACTACTAGACACAATCTATACACAAAATAATGTAGTGGTAATTAAAACGTACAATCCTATAACAGATAGTAGAAGAAAATCCACTTGGTCACATATCCTTTAGAAATATTTTCTCCATTTCTTTTTAATTGTTACTTATGTAGAAAATGATTTATTTCTATTTAATGATTAATTTAAAATTTGAAGACAATATTAATTATACTATCTTTCCAACTATATTTTCATCTATCATTTTAAACGTAAAAATAACATCAACTATTTTTTTTCTTTTTATTCATTTTTAAGGGCGTAGTATAGGAAATCTAAGAAAATTCTAATATATTAATTATATTTTTAATCTTAAATAATAAATAAAAAGAAATTCATGGAGTACATAGATAAATTTACATTAATCTATGTACAGGTAAATGAAAGTGTAGATGAATCAGAAGTTGAATCCTCATGCCAATGGAGGTGATCTCATAATTAACCTTTTGACTTACACTCGAAATTATTTGATTGATGCATTTGAATGATGTGGCGTCATTCTTTATCGTGAATGGTACATCGATCCAGCTAAGAATCCTTTATATATATGGAATCCGATTAATAATAGTAGTGGCACCCATATATATATATATATATATGTATAAATGAGTTACATAGCTATAATGCTTAAATCGATTTGACTCGGCAGAAACACACATTAATTAAATAAATTAACCACATTTATTTGAATTATTAATGCAATAATTATAATAATATGCTTCTGTTTGCAACTGTTCCGGATCAAACAATCAGCCATCAATGAAATTTGAAGCATTCTTGGCCACCCATTAAGCTTTGCTCCTAACTCTTCACACACCTATCCAACTGTTGGAACGAAGTTCTATGATCTTATCCTACCAATTATATAATATAATATTTATATGCACGTTGACATCTTTTATGGTTTTTGTTCGTAAATAATAAGTGAATTGCATTGGTAGCTGGTGCTATATATATAGAACAAGATAAAACCCTTTACTTAATATTGAGGAGGTCGATGAAACTGCCATTGAAGGAGGAGAGCCAAAAACTTTGGGTGAGCGTCACAGAATAAGAGTGTAAGTGATTGAGGGTATGTGGTGTTTAGGACTCATTGGGATTTGTGTGTTGCATTTGTGTGCTGATATAGATGATGATGATAGTGTGTGTGTGTGTGACATATTTAATAATATTGAGGTGGTCGACGAAGCTGCCATTGATGAAGGAGAGCCAGAAGCTTTTGGTGAGTGTCACAGACAGTCTATGTGGTCTTCAGGACTCTTCGGAAATATTTTTGTGTTGCACTTCTATGCTGATATTGTTTTTTATTCAAAATTTTCAACGTCGAATAACGTGCCAGAATGGGATGCTACAAAAGAGAACTTTGGAACCAAGTGGATATATATATATATATATATATATATCTATTGATGACATGGCCACAATAGAAAATGGTTCCTTCTTGAAGATGTATTTTTTATGATATCCTACTCATCATCATGGTTATTGCAGCTAGTCAAACACAAGTCATTCATAGTACACTAGTTACCAAACTTGGTTTTCTGCAACCTAACTTCGAAATTAGCCAAATTATATTTTTTTATTTCACGACTTCATTTTTTTTTGTCAAGAGACAATCACTTTGGGCAATGCTTGCTTTATGGGCAGATTTTATTTCCTGAAAAAAAAAAAGTCTCTATTGTGGTAGAATATAAATATGCTTATTTAGTAGTAATGTGTGTTTATAAGTTATAGAAAGTTATCTGGCTTATTGAATAGTATAAAGCTCATTTCAAATTTCATGTATAATTTTACTTATTGCTAGCGTTCCATATTTATAGCAAGTGAAAATTTTGTACTTTATACTGAATTGCTAATTTGCACTTTAAAAACCTTATTTCCCAAATCATTTCCTCATTGTCATGCCGCTAGAACACTTTTCGGTATACATCTTTGGAAGAGAAAAATAAAAATTCATTTCAGGCAAATCAAAGCAATTCAAATATTTTCCACAACTAATTAAAACTCTTTCTTCCACGTCAAACTCCTCAAGTTCTGCAAAATGATGATTTTGTTGACGAGAACATATATGATTAAATTAAACAATATATGTAGTCTAGTCAAAAGGGGAACTGTAAAATTGAAAGCCAAGTGTAATGCAAGTCCTACAATCTACCTACCTTATACTGTATAAATGAGTTTTTTAAGAGTATGAAACACATAATTTTTTAACTTTATTGCAAAAGTTAAATGTTGAATTGCTTATAATAATAATAATATGAATGCTTGCTTGTCAAATTGGAATTGAGTTGACGTGTTTATCAATTTCAGTCTTCTACGTACATATCTATATATACGTACTATTTGTAGTCACTCTTTGTTGGATGCTTAAATGGTCATTAGGAGCATGCAATATCATAATTAAAGCGTATTAGAATTCTCTTGATGTGTGTATAAATCGAAACTCCCTTTATCATGCGCAATATTTTGCACCATTTTGTGCTGATGGAAATTATCATATTCAATGAGCTTCTGATACGTATACCCTTTTTAGTTTATACGCAAACTCTCGCAAGAAAACAAAATATTTAACAAAAATAAAGATGGCTGAGATTCTCAGAATTTCCATTCATTCGTTATTTGAATGATATATAATTGCTTTCCCATTTGTGATAAACCAGGAAGAAGATTGTTTAAGGGTGTTAATGTGGCCACAACCATTCTTCGTAGGAACTAATTAAATTATTTAGCTAATTATTTCGTGCACATCACAAGCTTATTTTAAATGATTGTTTTTTGTTTTCTTTTTCAATGGTTGGTAGTCTTTTGACCAACTTTCGCATATATACTTTCTTTGATTCATTTTTTCCAATTTGATTGAAAGCAAAACTATCTTTGCCAGACTAAGAAATGCACAATAATCTTTTGAAACATGTGGTCTCTTAAAATTGACATGAATAAAATTCAAATATGTGATAATACACTTAATTACTTATTACTTGTTTTCACCGGCCGGATGAATTATATGGTTTATTTCAGATGGTTCAACTCAATCATAGAATGTGCACGCACATATGGACTAATAGGGTGTTGCCAGGTGGTGAATACTGGAGCTTGACAGATTATGCTTTTTTGCTTTGACTTTATTGTTTTTGTTTCCCATAATATCTCTGCACAGAACCAAGATTCTTCAATTAGTAACTAACAAAGATCAAGAACCTAAAAATAATGCACATTGTTAAATTAGATTTGGAAATATTATTTCCTAGTGATGCTATTGGTTATTATATCTTGCTCTGATTTAATTTCTGTGTTTTCCATAGAATGCTGCTTTCAACAAGCTGCACCAAAAGGTAATCATGTCTTCCCACCACCTTAATAACAAACTTCTCTTTTTTTCTAATATAAACAATTACCAAACGTTAATTAACTTGAGAATCCCAAAACCCAATATGAAACTACTCTATATTTCCGACAGCAAAGTCTCAAGAATTGAGGTCATTTAGCATTCGCTAAGAAAATCTTGGTGCTTGATAGTTGTTTTAATATAAATTAAGACAATCGAATAATGTCTTAACAAATAACTCATTTAATTAGGTTAAAACTCAATAAACATAAACGAGATATATAGATTTAAATATATAATTGTCAATGAAAAAGAAATATCAGTTATATATGACTTGTAATATAATGATAAATATTTGATCCTGATTGATGATGTCATTCATGAGTGACTCACGGACTGTGGCCAGCATGGGGAAGCCATGATAGAGAGTGACTCAGAGCTTAAATTGGGATGGCCAATTAATTGTTTCACACTACATAAACAAACAAAACAAGGCCATGACTGATGAGGCTGCACCACCATGGGTAGTGAAGGAATTACCCCATTAATGCAACTTGCAAAGCCATTGAACAAGACTATAGAAGACATGATGCTTTTGACATTACACTGAAACCACGTTGCTCCAAGCTCTAGCCATAACACCTGTCCATACTTCATTGTGACTTTAATTGTAGAGCCTTCCTTTCATATCCCAAGTTGCTCGATCGTTGACATGATGAAAAGCTTCAACTAATTCAAATGGGAAATATTGCTGCACCAATTCAAATGGATGGAGCCTCCAAGCACCTTGACATAGAAAGACACTCTTCTCTTCAATAATTGAGGTTTAAGTCAGGCTCTTTCATCACATGTCACTGTTCTTCTGTGTGTGCTTTAGGCTGTGTCAACTATATATGTTCTCTCCACAATAAGCTCCTTGCTGTCATTAGCTATAAATATCAGAGTCCCCTATGTTCATCAACACTCGCAAAGTTGACTTAGATTTGACAGTTTTTGCCATGTGAACAAATATCTTCACTTTTTAATTAATTGGTTTTGGAGTTAGATATTGCTCTTCATCTCTTGCTAACATGTTGTGCTGTGATTGGATAGTATCATAAATCTTAAAACATGTGACTGGGGGCAGCCTCTCTAGTGATACAAAATTTAAACTGTTCAAAGACATTCTTATACAAATAATCATGGGTTATTTTGATTGCACAGGTGATGTAACATTTCAATTTAATAAACCACACCCTTCCTTTCCAATACTTAACTGGATTTTAGTGTCATTTGACCAATATTCACTGAAAACACCGTAAGTTAAACTGGAAGTCTCATACATTGCAATGCAAGTCTATGTAAACTGTACTATTCATAGATAATATGAATAGTGCAGCTTTCTATATTTTTATTGATATATTAGTTGATTGTTTATTAACTAAGGATTAAGGAGTCAGACTGTTAATTTATTTTCTTCTCTAATATGTTCGGACTGTAAATGATAGATACAGCATCCAATGCTTAGAAGCAAGAAAGGAATATGGTGAAAGAAGGAATATTATTTCTTGTATTTACAACAGAAAATTTAGAGATGATTATGGAAGGTAAGTGAACACATAGTATATCACATCCATATACCGTAAATTTTTGTACTTTTTTTTTCACAAGTGAAAGAATAAGCAGAAACCAGCTGAGCTTCATTGCTAACTACACCCAAAAGCTACAAGCTGGTCCCCCCAAAACCTCTCACTCCAAATTAAACACAGAAAAAAATGAAAAAAGAAGGTTCTGGAAACAGAGAAGGAGATTCCGGGGACGTATCTGCAAGCATCCCTCGGGAAAATCTCATCCTCTCCCACACTATTTAGGTAAATGAAGATGGAGAAGAAGTTGAAGTTTCAAGCTTGCTTCTGCAAATCCTTGGAAGGTATGAAGGTTCCGTGAAAGCCATAGGGAACCCTGGAAGGCAGCTTGATGGAGGCCTCGAGCTTCAAATTCATGGCATTCACAACTTGCAGCTCTGACTTCCATTCTTTCTCATCGTGCACAAATGCTAAGATATAGCCATCGTCTTCTCTCTCTGAGTTGCGGTGTCTGGGTAGAAACAGAGGCTCTCCACCGAACTTTTCCTCTCCATAGATATACTTCTTCACCTCTCCGGTGGATAGGTCCACTTTAGCAAAGCCTGAAACTTTAGGCCATGGCTCTGCAAGAGCCAAATATGCGAACTTGGTCTTCCTTCCGAGCTTGTTCCTGTTCACCATTCCAGCTTCAAGATTCATCTGTTCTGAAAGAATGGGTCGGCGAATCGATTTGCCTGTTTTCAAATTGAGTCGAATTTCAGACAGAACACTCTTCAGATTCTCCTCGCATTCATTGAAAATGGAGTCTGCCGGAGTCATGCAAGACCCGATCACGACAACCTCGTCGGTCTCTGGCTCCTCCCAAGCATTCCAGAGATGGAAGCAGAAACAATCAGGAGCTTCAATCCATTTGATCCCAGAAGCATCGCTCGCATTCTTATCGAGAATTCCGAACCGAGACATCTTGTTCTTGTCGTATATCACCGGAGAGCCACCTCGTATCATCTCCGACAGCCTGAACACGACCTGCTGGTCTGGCACCACCACGAAATTCTCCGTGATCGCGAAATCATGCATCATAGTGGGCTCAGACACAGGAATCTCAACATCAGGGGACTTCTTGCCGTCCGGGGAGAATCGAAAGTACTTCAAGTAAGGCTTCTGAATGACATCATAGCTGAGAGCGAAGAGATCGCCGGAAACAGGGTCGACTTTCGGGTGGGCGATCATTGTGGATTTGAGCTGACCTGAGAAATCGTAACGACGAACGGTTTTGAGATCCCCACTGGGAGTGATCCTCACATGGTAAGGCAAATCGTCTTCAGACATGGCGAGAAGGCGATTGTTGAAATACACTAAACCTGCGTTCGCCACTCCCATTCCGTTACTTCCGTCGACGAGTCCGAAGAGCCCGCGAGCGTAGAACAGTAAAAGGCGAGCGATTCCCGAGTGGCCGTGAAGTTCGCCGATGGCTTTAGGAAAAACAGGGCGACCCAGGGATTTTTCCTGGACGAAACGGTTGGTCTCGGTGAACCTGCAGGCATAGCTGACGAAGCCGTTCTCTTTGAATTCGACGGCGTGGACCATGCCGTCGCCGTCGAACAAGTGGTGTCCGGCGACAGGCTCATACAGTGGGTTCGCTCCGTTTCGGACGTAAACGCCCCGAATGCATTTGGGGATTTTGCCGGTGACCGGGAGGGAGTGCTGGACGGGCTGCTCCGGCACCGGAGCGAAGTTTCCGGCGATTTGGACCCGTGGGTCGGCGGTTTTTGGAAGTGGGTGCTGGCGCTCGTGGGAAATTAAGGCCGTCTCCACTGCGTCTAGCGCCAAAGACCCCGCTTTCTGAAAAAGATTCCATTTTTGGGGCAGGGGTTGATCAATCTCATAATCAAAAGCTGGTTTCTGAGATTTTTCCTTCGTGGGGGTAGTAGTTTTTGGAGGAGATTGATATTTCTTGGGAAAGTGGAGTGTTTGGAGGGAACAAGACACAGTTGGCTTTCCATTTCTGGACGATGATCTCTTCAAGGAAACAGAGGCCAAGCCCTTGAATGGCGAGGCAGAAGAAGACGAGGAGGAAAGTTTAGTGTTAATCCAAGTGCCCGAAGGTGCCGTACTAGCAGAAGAAGCCATGCTGATCTATTTTGAAAGAGTGGAAGTAACAGTAAGAGTTGTGTATTCAGTTGGTATAGTAGAAGAAGAGAAAGTACAGAGAGTTGGGCTTGAAACTTGGAAGTGAAGAATGAAATATTTGAATATGTGAAGGAGAGAGTTGGGGAGAAAGGGGGAGAAGAAGAGGGCATATATATAGTGAGGGAAACGGAGGCTAAGAGGACCACGTGGCCCGTGTAAGATTATAGCAATACAGGGGACTAGAGGGGGAAAAAATATAAAGTAGGATGGCCAATAAGTGATGAAAACCATGTGGGGTAGTAGGAGTAGCATAAGCTGCATGATGAAATGCCACGACCACACACACTTTCTATCTCGCTAGAACAAGATAAAAAAAATAATAAAAAAATGGAATAAGAAGCTGGGAAAGTTCCTTAAATCGTGAGCAATAACACATGACGGGAAGGGGAGAAAGAGAGCAAGAAATGAAAGAAGAAGAAACAGTAATGTGTAGATGTTGTTATGATGTTTGACGATGTTGGTTCTTAATTGGCCCATTATGGAGGGAGGAACATAAAAAAAATGAAAGAAGAAATGGGCCTTTTTTTATTTTTTATTTTCGGGGAAGTTGGGATTAATACTGCGTGGGGAGGGCATTTGATGTTAATTTGTTGGAATGTACACGTCTAACCCCGCGTTGCAGCCTTCAGGCCAAAAAAAAAAAAAACCCCGCGTTGCAGCCTCTAAGAATGAGAGGGACACGTGGCCAATCTTCTTGGTGGTGTGCCTCAAAATCTAGGTTACATCGTTTACCCCACACGCTTCCCTTCCTTCCTTGTTCTTTTATTTCCAAATTGTAAAATCTCTAATCTTATATCTATTTTCATTTCATGTGTCTTGATTTGTTAGATTATGGGTTTTTTATGAACTTTTAAATGTTATACAGTGGGAATTTATGTAATTAGAAATATTTTCCATCGACGGAAAGAATTTATTTCTTTTAGTGTTTGAAAGGTAAATAGTAAATTTTTTCAATTGAATTTACTTTATCCATAAAAATTGAGAATAAAACCTCTTAACTATTTGTTTAAATATGAGAGCACCTACTAAAATTAATGTATTCTTTTAATGTGTTGAGAGGCCATTCCTTACAAGCTCTTTTGGGACTTTTATTAGGAGATTAATAAAAGAGATAATTGCACTTAACATATTTTTTGCATGCATCTCCATGAGAACTGTTTGTCCCGTTCATTGTTACTATATTTTTATACTACTGTCGGCAAATCTTTTGCCCACTTTTAACAGTTCAAGATAAGTGGGTGGTTCGAAGAAGGGATAGAAAAAAATTAAAAAAAAAAGTCACGGAAAAATATCGCTCTTATTAAGAAAAATCTTCGAAATCTGATTCATGAACCTTTTTTAGGACGACTGATTTATTAACTTAATTCACATATTAAAAGATTTTTTTTTGTTTGTGAAAATTAATGATTAAGAAAATTTTATTTAACGGTTATGCAGTGTGTGTTGTATATAATAATTAATTAAATTAAAGTAACTTTGGTGGCTTGAATTGTTTTCCCTACCCATTGGATCAAATCGATAAACTAAATTTTATACCGAAAGACAATACAATTTACTATAAAAGGATTGTGAGGTTTAATATATTATATTATATTATGTAATCATATTTATTTATTGTATTATTTTAAATAAAATATAAATTAATTTTCATTTATATTCTTATTTTTTATTTTCATATACCTCATAATTATGCATATACTCGTAAAAATCATTCGAAATCAACCGAGTAAGTTCAAATGAAATATGGTGTATGTTTGAAACTCATGGAATCGCATTTTTTTACTGACAGATATATGTAAATATATATATATAAAGATTCACGATACGTAAATATTCTATTATTCATTTCTAATTATTAGTAAGATTATTACTGTAAAATATATATATATATATAGCAGCTGTATTATCTATAACTTATGAATATTAATGCATTATGAATAAAAATTTATTTTTTAAAATTCATGTAATACATATAAACCCACATTTAATTACTATATATAGTAGACAGCAATTAATTTTATTGTACAGATTTTTTTTGTTAAAAAGATCATTAACCTTAAAATCCTTTATCTAGCAAGCACCTATAATTAATGCCAAATACAAATTTTTAAAAATTATAAAACAAAAAGTTACTCCGTACATCCTTATTACTGAAACGCGATTTTTAAATGTACTAACACGGTTTGGTGCAAACATATAGTGGATGACAAAATTTTTATAAAAAATATAGGATATTAAATATTTTTTATTTATTTTATTTTTATTTTTAATATTTTTTATTTTTATTTATAATTTTATAATAATAATAGAATAAGATATTTAGTAAGGATAAAATAAAAAATATGGATACTTTTTATATTAATTTTAATTAAAAAAATAATTTTTTAATATATATAATTAATATAAAATATCTTATAATACAAGCAAGAGAGATTATTGTCTAAAAAAAAGCATATATTCTTTCTTATCTATAAAAAAAAAGAGCCTATATCAAATATTAAGTCTAAAGTGATTTTAAGAAAGAAAGAATGAAAGAAACAAATGGGATTCTGGTAAAAAAAAAAAAAAAGAAACAAATGGGATGAGCTGATGAAGCCACGATGAATATGGAGGTTTATGGGGGACTTGGATTCTTTCGTGAACGAAAATACAAAGGAAAAAAAAAAAGAAAAGAAAAAAAAAGAAACTGCGAATTATATCCGTTGCTGCCATTATCCTTAACTTTTTCAAACTGAGCGTGTTCCAACCATCCTGTGTTTTTGGCAGGATTATTAATGTTGACAAACGATTGACTCTATATGCCACGTGCAGCTTCGTATAGAAGATAAACTCCATTTAAACGCATGGCACCGATCAAATCATCACCACTATTTCAAACACTATGATATGCGCTAAATATGTGTAAACATAAAATTTTTTATAATATATAAAGTAATATTTATTATATATTTTTTAAAAAATTATTCCTATTTAACATATTTAAAAAAAATTAAATAAAAGTAATTTTAAAAAAAATATTATACTTCCTAAAAAGATTAATATAATTAACTAACTTTAATTTTTATCATTAATTTACATAATTCAATTAAAAAAATCTTATATTAAAATTAAAGAATAATTTATGGGTCAAATTGTTAATAATAGTTTATGTTTTGATTTTTCTTTTCCAGCTTTATACTTATACTTACATGTGTCAATTTTATACGATACTACACTGTATTCATTAGACAAGAGTAGCTCCTATATCCAACGATTAAATTAACAAGCCTATGTTGATCGACCTGATATATAAGTTGAACGAAATCATAATTATATATATAAACCTTTTTAAATAAAAATGACGTCATGCATGATGCAACTTACTCATGCATCATATATTGATGAGTTCTCATAGACAAACAAACGGGTTTGTCTATACCAACAAAACATGTCTCTGGTTCATATATTTTTTAAACGTTTGATTCTTTTGAAATTTATCAAAAAATTATTTCAAAGTTTATCATAAATAATTTGTATAACATATGTGGATTTTTAAAATTGCAATTAAACGATGTTAAAAAAGCAATATTATAAGAAATCTATCTCTCCGCATCAACCCCCTTTATATGCACAGTCACATTGGCCGTCTCTCTCCCTCACACACACTCACCCCTTCTGGCAGCATCTAGTTGGTACGTGAACCAGTTTGTAATAAAAACTTAAGTGGTCAGAAATCCATTAGCAAAGAAACTATTTATAATTTTATAAAGAAATGTTGGTAGGCATATCAAGTAAGTACGTATTATGATGGATCGACTTGGGATTAGGTTTTTAGGTAGTCGTTATAAAAATTTTTGGTTAAATTAGAACTTTGTATAACAAATTCATAATAATGTGTTTCTAAGTGTTAAAAAAATAGTCATATATATATAAATAGTCATACATATATAAGTTACAAAAATTTGATGTAATTTATAAATCTAAAACATCATAGGTAAGCCTCCAGACTAAAAAGATCCATCGTTGAATGCCGTTAAGGTTAAAGTTCTTCTACTACATTTATATAATAACCACAACGAATGAAAAAAAATAACAACTTAGTTAAATTATTGAAACTCGTAAGAGTTGTTTGAAAATTTTTATTGCATTTCTTATAGAAATTAAAAACTACAGACATTAATTAGAAACTTCTGAATTGACTAGGTGTATCATAAACATCAGATTCTTTCTTATAGGTTTATATATGCACAGCTATTTCTTTCTTTTGAATCTATCTGGCTCTGTCAGAACTCAGAAACCTAAGAGAAGTTCGAGAAAAAAACATAAATTAAGCAGTTTCTGACAGAAACGGCGTAGTTTTTTTCACTCCAACCTAATTAAGATTAGCTCTCATTATATTAGATGCCATAATATTAATGGCCTCCACCTTGTTTGGGAAACAAATGATGCATAGATGCCCTACCTCCCTTAATTTTTTTTTTTTTAATGCGAACATATCTGCTGCACAAAGATTTTCTTCTTTTCAATGTAACATAATATTATATTACAAGTTATAATAGTCCTCTCCTCTAGAGAGAGAAATTAATTCTTTTTCTACAACTTCTACTTCCTTCCATCAAATGAAAGAGTTCAAATTAATTATTGTATATTCATAACTCGCTTTCGGCTTATCATGGGGAGGCTAACATGTTACAACCACCATATCCTTCCCTTCATGTTTTGGCGTCTTAATTAACTATTAAATCACTTTATAATTAATGCGATGTACCGATCTCTAGCTTCTTAATCTTATGGATGATGATTAGCCAAGACCTCTAAGCGAAAAAGTAGAGTATAAGATATAATTTCTCACATTATTATTAGTTTTGGGATCGATTCATGAAGATGCTCTTTTCCCCCCTTAATAGTTTAATAATTTCATGTGCAAACACACAACATTCTAAAGCTATACATAACGTGTCGGTCGCTCGTGCATGCGTTACGTATTCCATGATCCAATCTGCATTTTATAGTCTTCTTTTCTATGTGATTAACGAATTTTCTTGTCCATAATTTCATTATTTTAGATTTAGGGACAAGGAAGTTGGGTTTAACTACCATGCGCACATATATTAGCAACAGTTTTATATAGCCCTCTTTTTTTAATTTTCCTCGAGCTTTGTGTTAAAACATAAATTAGTTATCCCATATCTACTTTAGTTTTAGCAAAATAGATATGCATTGATTTGTTTAATAAATTCTTTTTGAAAAAATGAGAAAAAAAAATCAGGGATGATAAAGGATGCATGTGATGTATGATTAAATCGTTTATTCTAACTTCATTTATTTACATTTTGCAATTAGGTCACAAGAAAGTAGGCAAGGATAGTTTAATTATTCTCTTTATTCTTTGCATTAAATCATCCGATATTCAGTAGTTATATTGGATTTCAACTAATTCAAGTCGAGTCAGGTATGACCACAAGGATAAGAAAACTCTCTCAATGAGAATTTAAAGCAACTACAAACTCAAAACTTTTTTTTTGTGAGCACCAAGAATATCTATTAACCGATAGTCAAAAATTAATCCCTTTGAAGTGTAGAAATCACCGAAGTAGGCTTTGCCTCTCCCAACAAAATATTTTCCATACACACGACTAATAATCGAAACCAGGACAGCATACTTAAGGGATCCAGCTATTTGCTAACTATGCTAGAACTTTGTTGGTTGCATACTCATGACTTTTGAACTCAAGATATTAACTTTATTGATATTTTAGTCAAGTCATATTCGGACCTATATATTTGGGTGTGACATATATTAGCTAAAATTTGTAACAACCCTCCGTATATTATCCTAGATTTTGACTCGAGCTAACAGGAAGCATACTTGATGATATTTGTAGGATCGAAGGAACAAGACCAGAGAAAGAAGCAAAACAGGACAAAATTTGAAATAGAAATGCCGTGGTGAGGTACAGGGCTGTTGTGGCGAGACACTCATGGAAACTCAAAAATTTTCTGGGCCAAGAGCATTAGCACTGGGGCAAAAGTCACAAAATCTGTTTAAATCAGACGAATTTCAGTCAATGAAATAGAAAGAAAAATTGAAAGAGAAGAAGAAACTCCGCTAGGGTTCAAGAATTTCGATCTTGGGATGTGATTTCTTGACCAAGGAAGATTGAGTAACTGTTGGTAAGTGAATCTTGCTTCCTCTCCTCTCTTTTCCTTTCATTTTCGGCTTGGAATAGGTGGGAGTATGTTAGATTTTTAAGTTGGGGATGAATCCACCAATTAAAATGCTTAGTTTGGGGTTGTAGAAATGTTATGTAATGTTTGGAAGCTTTCTATATGAGTTTTTGTTAAATTGTGATGAGTTTAAGTGGAATCTTACGTCAGAAATTATGAAAGGAGTGTAAAATCCAAATTGTATGTGAATGATTATGATGGGGATGGTTGATTGGAGCTCGTTAATGCGTGTTTTGTAATGCCCCTCATGATACTTTTCTTGTCATTGAGTTCAGGACCGAAGAAACAAGACGGAGGAAGGCTCAAGTGGAGTCTGAAAGAGCTCCACGCCGCAGCGAGGAGCAGGGCCGCTGCGGCGAGAAGCTTTCCAGTGGCATTGTTCCGGATTAGTTGCTAGAGCCGCGGCGAGGTATGCTGGAGCCGCGGCGAGGTATGCTGGAGCCGTGGCGAGGTATGCTGGAGCCGCGGCGAGAGTCAGAAAAATCGTTTAAATCTGGATCAGTCGGACGTGACAGAAAGAAAGAAAACGAAGGGAGCGACGCAGAGAGACGAGGAGCAGTGCTAGGGTTCGGCATTTTCGGTGTCCCAGAGTGATTCTCGTCCATTGGGAGCTTGGATTTAAGTTGGTAAGCGTTCCCTACTCCTCCCTCTCCATTTTCTTCGGTTGAAATTTGGGATTTTCGGTTGTATGGTTGGATTTCCGAGTTGGGGTGAAATCCACCGATTGAAATGGGTGATTTGAGGTTAATGGAACGTGTTTTGGTATTCTTGTTGCTTGAATGTGAGTTTTGCAGGGATTATGTATGTTTAGAGCTTAACCCTAGGTTGTTTTCGGTAATGGCTCTTAGGAATCCGAGGTGTTTGAGGTTGTGTGGTGTTTGAGTAATCCCTAAGAGCTTATTGATGCATGAAAAGGGTGTTGGAACCTTGGGTTAGGTTAATGTGGTTGAATTGTGAGATTTGATTTGTTGGTATATTGTGCTAATGGAAGAATTGTGGCATTATAAAGGTTGTTGGCTAATCGAGAGGGGTTCACGTGTACTGGACAGTTCAAGGAAGCTTGTGGAACTCGTGTGTAGGTGTGGTAACGACAATTGAGATAACCGGGTGTTTGTTTATATTGTATTGACTATGTTATACGATAGTACGTGTATCTGTATATATATATGCTTATTCCATTCATACCACGATACTGATGGGTTGTGTGTACTGTTTATATATATATATATATCGTGGTATGTATACTGTTAGATGATGGTTATGACTATGATGATGATATGTGTGATGATGATATGATATGTTGCATACATGACATTATGATGATGGTATGATGATACATGAGCATCACCACATGACATTGTGAGATTGTGATGTATGGTGGATGTAGTGGTGATGACGTGATGGTGGTAGGATGTATGATGATATATATATATATGTTAAGGAGGATAAGGTTGGATTATATATATATGTTAGGGAAGATAAGGTTGGATTATATACATACATGTTAGGGAGGATAAGGTTGGATTATGTATATATGTTAGGGATAATAAGGGTGGATGATATATATGTTAGGGAGGTTAAGGATGGAGTTCCTGTGAGGGTTACATGCATGACATTCATTCCATATTGCATTCATGATTGGTGTGAGATATATGTGTATATATATATGTGTGTGGTTGTGGCTCCCGGTTACTGAGATTTTGTCTCACCCCCTCTCCCACAAACTAACCTTTCAGGTGATGGTTCTGGCACTAGTCCTGAGAAGACGCGGGAGTAGCTGTGTACGTGGGAATAGTCTATGTAGCGTGTGTATTCTGTAATGGTATTTTGTGCCAAGTAAGATAGAGAATGGTTTGTAATGAATGTATGTCAGGGCTGAGACTGGTTTAGATGTATGTATGTTTATGTTTGTGGTATGTATGGTTGAATATTGTTGAGAAGTTTGTATGGCCATCTTGGTAAGTCCAGAGTGTTGTTGGGCTTTGTTGGTTTGTGTAAGGCCCCAGCCTAGATTTTGATGCTTTCGGGTTGTTTCCGCTGTGTCTATGAATATGGAAGAGTTGTTTTGAGATGTCGGTTGTGCTTGGTCAGGTTTTGAAGTATTTGGTTAGGTATGGAGGTAGGATGTTACATTTTGGTATCAGAGCAATGGTTTTGGGCCATTGTTTCTGCTTGAAGTACTACTTGGCACATGTTTTGAATACATAGACTATATTCCCACTGTAATTCTAGTCCAGAACCATATAATTGAATGTGTTGTTGCTGGTGTGTAGGAAGAATGTCTCACAGAGGAAGGTAGAATAACAGTGATCTGATGAGGCAAATGCATGAGATGTTGACTGGCCTCAGTAATCAGGTGAATACTCAGGGAGAAACGTTGAATAGGTTGCAAGAGAGAATGAATAGGCAAGAACAGGGGGATGTGAATGAAGAAGCCGAAATGTTTGTAGATCTGAATGCAGGAGAGGATGAAACAGTGGTGGAACCTGAGAGAGCCCCAAGGGTTGGAAGAAGGGGTATCTCCTCACAACTGAAGGACTTTCGGAAGTTTAATCCTCTGGCTTTCGAAGGTACCATGGATGTGTCACAGGCGGAGAATTGGATTGAACAGATGGAGAACATCTTTAGTGTCATGGATTGCACTTCAGAGCAAAGGGTGCAGCTGGCGACATTTAAGCTTGAGAAGAAGGCTAAAAGATGGTGGAGGAGTATTCTCCCAAGTGTTGAAGCAATGAGTCCTCCTATGAATTGGGGACAGTTTAAAGAACGATTCTTTGCACATTACGTCCCTTCAGCCTTAATGATGCAAAAGGAAGCCGAGTTCCTAACTTTTCAACAAGGGAATCTATCAGCAGATGACTATATTGATCAGTTCTTGGACTTGGCAAAATATTCCACTTATCTGAATAATTATCCTGATGATAGGTAGATGGCTCAGAGGTTGTTTGAGGGTGGCCATCCCGAAATTAAGGAGCGGTTATCTGTGGTGGAGTTTGTGTCCTTCGAGGACTTATGTACGAAGACTCGTGCCTTGTATAGACGAATGAAGGAAGCTGAGGAGCACAGAAGGAATTCCATGATTCGGGCCTTTTCTCACCTAGGACCTACAGAAGGAATTAGTAAGGGAAGTGGTTCAGGCAGCGGTAGCAGTGGTGGTAGTACAAGTTCTAGTGGAGGAAGGGGTCGCCCTAATCGAGGTCGTCATGGTAGAGGAAGAGGCAGGTTTGGTAGAGAGCAGCACAATAGAGGTCGGTTTGGCAGAGGACCCTTTTATCAAGGTGGCTTTGAACAAGGGAGTTCCAGTCAGAATGAGTATGCAGGAAGGGACTCCGCTCCATCTCAATACAGTTCTGGTAGTGCATTGAATCCGTGCACAAAATGCGGGTTTAGTCATGGTGATCGTCCGTGTTTGGTTTGTTTTAATTGTGGTAAATCAGGTCATATGTCGCGAAATTGTTGGGAGCCACGGCATGATGATGTGACAAGGAGGCCCATGATGCCCGGACGAGTCTTTGCCATCACTCGACAAGAAGCGGATGCAGCGCCTAACTTGATTAGAGGTAAACTTAAACTCAATGGTTACTCTATTCATGCTTTGTTTGACTCAGGTGCATCGCATTCCTTCATTTCATTTGATTGTGCTCGGAGATTGGGTGTTGTGGCAATGAAGTTGCCTTTTGAATTGTCGGTAGCCACACCCACGGGAGTTTCACTAAGAACTGCTCAAGCTTGTTTGAATTGTGTGGTTCGTTTTGAACACCGAAGCACTACCCTAGATTTGATTTGTTTGCCGTTGCAAGAGATTGATGTGATAATTGGAATGGATTGGTTAGAGGCAAATAATGCCATTCTCGACTGTGCTCGGAAGACTGTGTCTTTGCCGATGAATATCCCTAGTGTGGAAGGGGATGAGAATATGTGTTTGTCCTTTGCCCAAGCTGACAAGTATTTGAAGAAAGGATGTCAAGGGTTTCTGGTTTTCTTCTCTGTGAATGTGGATATGCAAGGTGGTGTCGAAAGATATCCGGTTGTGAATGAATTTTCTGATGTGTTTCCAGAGGAGATTACTGGTTTACCCCCACCACGAGAACTGGAGTTTTCCATTGATTTGGTGCCCGGGACTAGTCCTATTTCGAAAGCTCCATATCGAATGGCGCCGTCTAAATTGAAGGAGTTGAAGAAACAGATTGAGGATTTGTTGAAGAGGGGTTTTATCAGTCCTAGTGTTTCACCTTGGGGAGCTCCAGTGTTGTTTGTTAAGAAGAAGGATGGTAGCCTCAGATTGTGCATTGATTACAGGCAACTGAACCGGGTGACGATCAAGAATAAATATCCTTTGCCTATGATTGAAGACTTGATTGATCAGTTGGTAGGTGCCTCTGTATTCTCTAAAATCGATTTGAGGTCGGGATACCATCAATTGCGAGTACGTGCTGAGGATGTGCCTAAAACGGCATTTCGGACTCGATATGGTCATTATGAGTTTCTTGTGATGCCATTCGGGTTGACAAATGCCCCGGCAATCTTCATGGATTATATGAACAGGGTGTTTCGGCCGTATTTGGATAAGTTTGTGGTGGTTTTTATTGATGACATTCTGGTTTACTCCAAGAGTGAGGAAGAGCATGCGCTTCATCTTCGGATTGTGTTGCAAGTATTGCGGGATCACCAATTGTATGCTAAGTTCAGTAAGTGTGAGTTTTGGCTATTGGAGGTGAAATTTCTGGGTCATGTGATTTCTGCAGAAGGTGTGGCTGTAGACCCTAGTAAAGTGGAAGTGGTGTTGAATTGGGAGAGACCGCAATCGGTGACTGAAATTCGGAGTTTTCTGGGATTGGCTGGATATTACCGAAGGTTCATTAAGGGATTCTCTCAACTTGTTATGCCATTGACTAGACTCACCCGTAAGGATCGATCTTTCATTTGGGATGACAGGTGTGAGAGAGCATTCCAGGAGCTGAAGGTTTGTCTAACGTCTACCCCAGTGCTCATTATCCCTAACCTGTCAGAGCCGTTCACTGTTTATACGGACGCCTCTAAGAAGGGTTTAGGGTGTGTTCTGATGCAGCAAGGTAGAGTTGTGGCGTATGCTTCAAGGCAGCTAAGGCCTCATGAGGAGAACTATCCTACTCATGACCTTGAGCTAGCGGCTGTAGTGTTTGCCTTGAAATTATGGAGGCATTATCTCTATGGCGCTCAGTTTGAGGTGTTCAGTGATCACAAGAGTTTGAAGTATTTGTTTGATCAAAAAGAATTGAACATGAGGCAAAGGCGTTGGGTTGAGTTCCTTGTGGACTATGAGTTTGCTCTAAAGTATCATCCTGGGAAAGCCAATGTTGTGGCAGATGCGTTGAGTAGAAAATCGATTCATATGGCCATGATGATGTTGAGGGAGCAACAGTTGCTGGAAAGCCTGAGAGATATGAAGTTATCCATCAATGTCCATCCTGGAGTACTAGTAATGAGTTCCATCAGTGTATCAAGCGATTTATTGAGGAACATTTGCTCTGCTCAGATGGAGGATGACTATCTTTTAGGCATTCGAGAACAGGTTGAAATAGCGGAGACCCAGGACTTTGATATTCTGGAGGATGGTATCATCCGGTATCGAGGTCGGATTTGTGTACCAAACGTTACGGGGTTGCGTGAGATCATTTTGGAGGAAGCTCATAAGAGTAAGTACACTATCCACCCAGGTACCACTAAGATGTATCAGGATTTGAAGAGAGGTTATTGGTGGCCAGGCATGAAAAAGGACATCGCAGAGTTTGTGGCAAGATGCCTGATTTGTCAGAAGGTAAAGATTGAACACCAATTGCCTGCTGGTATGTTACAACCTTTAGAGATTCCAGAGTGGAAATGGGATAGCGTTTCCATGGATTTTGTGATGAGATTACCGAGGACCTCTTCAGGACACAATGCGATATGGGTCATTGTGGACAGGTTGACGAAGTCGGCCCATTTTCTTCCAATTCGAGAAACTATTTCAATGGAGAAGTTGACCTAGTTGTATGTGAATGAGATAGTAAGGCTGCATGGAGTCCCGATAAATATTGTGTCCGACAGAGATCCAAGGTTTACATCCAGGTTTTGGAAATCTCTCCAGAAGGCTATGGGTACGAAATTGAGTTTCAGTACTGCTTATCACCCTCAATCTGATGGGCAGACTGAAAGGACTATTCAGGCTCTGGAGGACATGCTGCGGGCATGTGTTCTAGAGAATAAAGGCAATTGGGATCAGTTTTTGCCGTTGGTTGAATTTGCCTACAACAACAGTTTTCACTCGAGTTTGCAAATAGCTCCATATGAAGCGTTGTACGGCAGAAGGTGCAGGTCACCATTGTGTTGGGTTGAACTTGGTGAAAGAAGTCTTTTGGGCCCAGATATTGTGGATCAAACCTCTCGGCGGATAGAGAGTATTCGTCAGAAGCTTCTTACAGCTCAGAGTCGGCAAAAGAGTTACGCGGATAGGAGGAGAAGACCATTGGAGTTTGATGTTGGAGATCATGTATTCTTGAAGGTCACTCCTACTACTGGTGTTGGAAGATCGATTCGAGCCAAGAAGCTCACTCCGCGGTATATGGGTCCATACCAAATTCTTGAACGAATTGGGCCAGTAGCATATCGAGTGGCGCTACCGCCTAGTCTTGCTGGGTTGCATGATGTTTTCCACGTGTCTCAAATCAAGAAGTATCATCCGGATCCGTCTCATATAATTGATAATGAAGCAGTTCAAGTACGAGAGGATCTGACTTTTGAGGTCACACCGTTACAAATTTTGGATGTAAAGGAGAAGCAGTTGAGGAATAAAACCATTAAATTGGTAAAGGTCCTTTGGAGCGGTTTGATGTCCAATGATGTCACGTGGGAGACTGAAGATTCTATGCAGAGGAAGTATCCAGATATTTTTGCTTGAGGTAAGAGTTGAAATTTTGAGGACGAAATTTTTTATAAGGAGGGGAGAGTGTAATGCCCCTCATGATACTTTTCTTGGCATTGAGTTTAGGACCGAAGAAACAAGACGGAGGAAGGCTCAAGTGGAGTCTGAAGGAGCTCCACGCCGCGGTGAGGAGCAGGGCCGCTGCGGCGAGAAGCTTTCCAGTGGCATTGTTCCGGATTAGTTGCTGGAGCCGCGGCGAGGTATGCTGGAGCCGCGACGAGAGTCGGAAAAATCGTTTAAATCTGGATCAGTCGGACGTGACAGAAAGAAAGAAAACGAAGGGAGCGACGCAGAGAGACGAGGAGCAATGCTAGGGTTCGGCATTTTCGGTGTCCCAGAGTGATTCTCGTCCATTGGGAGCTTGGATTTAAGTTGGTAAGCGTTCCCTACTCCTCCCTCTCCATTTTCTTCGGTTGAAATTTGGGATTTTCTGTTGTATGGTTGGATTTCCGAGTTGGGGTGAAATCCACCGATTGAAATGGGTGATTTGAGGTTAATGGAACGTGTTTTGGTATTCTTGTTGCTTGAATGTGAGTTTTGCAGGGATTATGTATGTTTAGAGCTTAACCCTAGGTTGTTTTCGGTAATGGCTCTTAGGAATCCGAGGTGTTTGAGGTTGTGTGGTGTTTGAGTAATCCCTAAGAGCTTATTGATGCATGAAAAGGGTGTTGGAACCTTGGGTTAGGTTAATGTGGTTGAATTGTGAGATTTGATTTGTTGGTATATTGTGCTAATGGAAGAATTGTGGCATTATAAAGGTTGTTGGCTAATCGAGAGGGGTTCACGTGTACTGGACAGTTCAAGGAAGCTTGTGGAACTCGTGTGTAGGTGTGGTAACGACAATTGAGATAACCGGGTGTTTGTTTATATTGTATTGACTATGTTATACGATAGTACGTGTATCTGTATATATATATGCTTATTCCATTCATACCACGATACTGATGGGTTGTGTGTACTGTTTATATATATATATATCGTGGTATGTATACTGTTAGATGATGGTTATGACTATGATGATGATATGTGTGATGATGATATGATATGTTGCATACATGACATTATGATGATGGTATGATGATACATGAGCATCACCACATGACATTGTGAGATTGTGATGTATGGTGGATGTAGTGGTGATGACGTGATGGTGGTAGGATGTATGATGATATATATATATATATATGTTAGGGAGGATAAGGTTGGATTATATATATATGTTAGGGAGGATAAGGTTGGATTATATATATATGTTAGGGAGGATAAGGTTGGATTATATACATACATGTTAGGGAGGATAAGGTTGGATTATGTATATATGTTAGGGAGAATAAGGGTGGATGATATATGTGTTAGGGAGGTTAAGGATGGAGTTCCTGTGAGGGTTACATGCATGACATTCATTCCATATTGCATTCATGATTGGTGTGAGATATATGTGTATATATATATGTGTGTGGTTGTGGCTCCCGGTTACTGAGACTTTGTCTCACCCCCTCTCCCACAAACTAACCTTTCAGGTGATGGTTCTGGCACTAGTCCTGAGAAGACGCGGGAGTAGCTGTGTACGTGGGAATAATCTATGTAGCGTGTGTATTCTGTAATGGTATTTTGTGCCAAGTAAGATAGAGAATGATTTGTAATGAATGTATGTCAGGGCTGAGACTGGTTTAGATGTATGTATGTTTATGTTTGTGGTATGTATGGTTGAATGTTGTTGAGAAGTTTGTATGGCCATCTTGGTAAGTCCAGAGTGTTGTTGGGCTTTGTTGGTTTGTGTAAGGCCCCAGCCTAGATTTTGATGCTTTCGGGTTGTTTCCGCTGTGTCTATGAATATGGAAAAGTTGTTTTGAGATGTCGGTTGTGCTTGGTCAGGTTTTGAAGTATTTGGTTAGGTATGGAGGTAGGATGTTACATGTTTATGTTGTTAGAACTTTGGGTTAAACTTGAAATGCTAGATTGTGGATTTTAGTTGTTATGGGTATTATGTTAATTAAAGATATTTTGATGTTGTAGTGGTTGATTAGCTAATTGGAAGCGTATGGTTCATGATGGGTGCTCTGTAGACTTACCTAATCCCCTATGTGCGTGGTATTGGTAATTTGAGGTAACTGGGTGTTTGTTTTATAATTATGAAATTGTATTGATATATATATATATATGTATGCATGCCTCCGTTTATATCACGATATTATTATGTGTGTATGTATGATTTTTCTATATATCGTGGTATGCACATGGTAAGACGATGTATAAATCCCCGACCCCTAGTATTTGTATATAATAATGATGAGTATGATATGTATATGTGATTGTAGCATCCACATGAGATTGCATGCTAGCATGGCATGATAATGACTATGATGATGATTATATAATGTTAGAGACATGTTAGCATGGCAATGAACATCATTACCCCATAAGCATAATGAGATATGGTGGATTGAGAGGTGATGTTAAGATGAAATATGATGAAAAATCTCTGCCACTAAATCATCTCTTATAGCTTGGAGAGCCAGGTGACAATAGACTACACATTTTCTAAATCACCACCAATTCGGGTGGTCCAGGGGAAGGAGAGCCACGGTTTAAGTATTAGTGTGACCTTTGGCTGGGTGTACTAGTATGAGATGAGCTTGGTGATGTCTCAAAATTAATCTTCACTAGATATTGGAAGGGAATCATCTATTTAAAATGTCTTGTGATGATATCAATAAGTGGTTATAGCCGTGTATGAGGGAGACATGCATTCCATGATATTTGGTATTGCACTACATCATTTGCATATATGTGTGGTATGGATGATATTATTATATGTGTGTGTTTGTCTCAATTGCTGAAACTTTGTTTCACATCCCCCTACAACTAACATTTCAGGTGAAGACTCTAGCACTAACCTGAAGAAGACCAAGGAGTTATAATCCCCTCTACCTTCGGGAATTTCAAGTATAATTGGTAGTTTATAGTTCAGTTTATGTAATATTGTGTCAAGTATGTTGTTGTGGTTTGGTGCCTGTATGAGTATCCTTGGAGCATTATTTGTATGCTATGTGATGATAGGATGATTGTGATGATGATGTTGGGTTGATATAGATGATTATGTGATGAAATTGATGATGAGGGATGATATGTGTTAAGTGTGAATATGTGCCAAGCACGATTTGTATATGTGTGATGATAATATGGACCCCAGTGTGGGTTATTGTTGTTGGAGCACATGTCCATGAGCCAGATTGGTTGTATGTGTGAGCCTAAAGGGGATTTTGGGTAATATATGTGTGTTTTGGGCATGTAGTCCATTGTATCGAATTGGGGTTTAAGGGGGACCAAATCATGGAGATATGATTTCTTTGGGATAAAACCTTCTTGAATAAGTTGGCTGAGTCAAATGGAATTTATGCGGATGGTTCATAGTTGTTAATTTGCCTTTGGTAGCAATTAGAGTGCTTAAGGTTTGAGTTTTTGTCAAACGGTAACCAAAACAGTGTTAGGTGTCCAAAATTTTCATATGGAGATGGATTAAGGTGAAACTGGTATCTATAGATAGATTGAGATAAGATTGATCTGTATGAGTTTGAATTAGATCAATCAAAGGTGTTATACGTGTCGAAAATTCATCTGAAAAATCAGTATTTTACTGATATGGATTCTGATATAAGTGCCGCAATGCTAAAAGCTTGGCCGCGATGCTAGTTTCCTTTGTTTCAAAACTTTTTCAACCTGAGAGCTTCCATGCTACGGTGGTACGGTAGCAGCCGCAACACCGCATCCTAATCTCCTTGTTTTGATTGATTTTGCCAATTTTTTAAGGTTTTAAGAGATTGGTGGATCAGGTTTGATTTGGTAAGGTATTACAAAATTCATATAAATTCTTACAAGAATATACATAAGATACGTAAGTGTGTGTATTAACAAATCTTAATCAAACCCAATACAAAGTAGATTATGGAAACCAAAAGAAAGAAAAGAAAGAATCCGCAGGTTTAGACTTGTAAACCTTTACGGACATGGGGAAGCCTAGAGAGTAAAATACTATATATGCTCTACAAGGTCAAAAATAGTAATTATCATGTGCGATTAATTAAAGAAATAATTGACAATTAGCACAAGTAATCCCCACCATACACAAACCTCGACGTGTCTATATGAGAGATATATAATGTGAGGTCTCTATATCATTTGCATAAATGGTGTCATGATGAAATAGTTTCACTGCTCAAACGCGTAAAAGGCTTTTTCTAATGCTCTTCTTACGTAGTCACCTTAACCCACTCCACTTCGGGGTTTCATTTATTTATTAATATATATAATCACGTACGTCGATCAAGTGCAAAATGACATCTAAAATTCTCAGTGAAAAATTAATTCTTATGTACGAAACAGTACTTTAAATTATTTTCAATTGCTTGCGTTTCCGAATCTGTTTTCCTTCTACAATATTCATGTTGTAAGAGACGCGTGGCCACCGTATATAAACAATATTTTCACTGTCACTTAGGTTTTACTTTAGCATGAGTATGATAAATTATGAAAAGTTTAAAATATTTGTGTTGACTATATGTATCTTAAATAATGTAAGAATATCGGTTTTTAAGTGATATTTTATATTCTATTTTCTTCATTAATATATTTTTAATTACCTAGAAATTACAGGACTCATCTACTTAATCCACTAAATATAAGAAAAACTTCAATATGCACCATATATTGTCGTACGAAGAATAAAACAATTTATAGAGTGAATAGTTAACATTAAAAAAAAATACTGAAAATAGGGGGAGATTGTGTGTGTGTGTGTGTGTGTGTGAACCTAGACATATTGATAGGCGAAAAAAGAGAGAAGAGATATTCCAAGATGACAAAATCTATTAATATATAGAACTTATTATATACATTGAATAAGGTTCACTCATTTTGGGTCGTAGCTTGATAGAGAAGGCATTGTATTTGTAAGTCTAGTTTTAGAAATATCTATTTTATTTTTGAAAATTATTCGCATATGAGGATCAGCATCAAAATTCAACCCACACATACTCATTCAGTAATTAAATAATTAATTAGAGAATTATGAATCCGCAAGAGAGATACAACAGAAAACATGTATGGGAATTGGTATGTGCGTGAGACCCAGAAGAAAGGGAAATTCACGTGATTAGGAACCCTATGATTGAAAGATGATGAAGGAACCGATTGCAATTAGCTGATATATAATTAATCAAATGCAAAACGCTATACAATAAACTAAAAGAAATGTTTCGAAAATATCAGACTGCACATGAATGTATGGCATTAGGGAAAATTAATTAATGAAGATTAACAATTAAACAGCGAGAGAAATGCTTTCCTTGAGGAATCCATATCCCTGTTTGGAAGATTTGATGGAATGAGAAGAGAAATCAATGATTGAGACTTCAGAGGGGTGATTAAATTAATTAATGCTACTATATATAATTGTATGTCAGATTGAATATATTGGGTCAAGTGGAGTTCAAGTGTTAAATTATTGATGGCCTGATCAGATTAAATTAATAAGTTATTATAAGGTTGAATCTCTCGTTCTACCCAAAAAACAAACACATGGGAGGGACCATCAAGAATCATTTGCTCTTCATAATTTTGTCATTTATATATATATCGAATCTAGAGGTCTTTCGATCAATATGTGTGCACATGGACGAACATGCCTTACATTTAATCTTCTTTCTTTCTTCCCCACATTTCATCCCTAATCATAGTCTTAATTACAAATAGAGAAGAATGATTAAAAGAAGAAAAGAAAATAAAAGAGGACGTTGATTAATTGAGACAAAATTTCTATAAAATGATTGGTTCTTCAACTTTCAAAGTAGTTTTGGACGCTAACTTCACTGGTTAGGTTCACTCAACAAGTACATGATATATGGATGATCTATAGAAGCTATAAAAATTGTAATGGTACTATGTATTGGCTTATTAAATTAGTGATTGGTTCGCTTGAAGTAGAATACATGTATAAATAATATGTGGTACGTCCGTTATTAATTAAGTATGCTCCTAATATAAGAAGATTTAATTAGTACTATGCAAGAATTTTAGATTTAACTCTGTGTAATGATCACTAATTTTTAAAAAATCTGCATAATTATTTTAAAAATATTTTTTTTCACTTATCCCACGGACATGGAGATATTTTTAGGATTCGTTGTTTTATTTTTTAATATTTATAAGAAAAAAAAACAAACATATCACTAGCAATATTAAAACGACGCAGCCCGCACTCATTATTCTCTCAAAGCTGTAGACAAGATTGTCCATTTTTTAAGTGGGTGAGATAATGCATATTTTAATTCAAAAAGTAACAACTGCTTAATCCTCCCAATAGTGGCATTTATTAATTCGATTATGCTTTTGATGGTAAGATTAGACTAATCCAAACCTAGGTAACTGCTATATAATCTTAAACAATAGAGTTTGGCGGTTGGAATCCCCATTATGTAACATTTTTTTTTTCTAACCACGATTCTCAAACTTCTTAAACTTTTGTCCTCTTTAATTATATTTTATTTTGTTTTTAAACTTTGGTTTTAAAATCCACTCAACAATCATGTTGCTAATAATTACAAAAAAGGGAAACTAACACTAGTGTTACTTATTTGAGCACATAACTATGCATGCAATTATAATTAAATAGTTAAATACTAACTCAAATTGCTTTCCAAGGTTTGATCTTTGGGTTCAACTTGCTATTTCTTTATAAACATGTCATTTTTCAGAAGGTAGTATGGACACTTTGTGCTTCCACTTGTGAAGGGAAAAGTCTTCTATATATATAAGAAAAATAATTGAGGGATTCCTAGTCCAAAGCAAACCGACTTTACCAGAAAAAACTACTAACTGTCTTTACCAACTAACAAAATAGTGAAACCCCCATTTAAATTAGTATATATAACTCCACAGTCTCCACTAATTATGTTTGTTTACCACATGGAAGGGCTACAATCTTCAAGAAATTAAGCAAAGGAATAAGCCACCTTTTTTACTTGATCTTGCTTGTTCATGCATTTCCACAAATACAGGTACCGACAATTCTAATTAAGTGCTTGCACAAAAAGGAAACTTTTTTTTTTCTATAGGCAGACACAAAAAAGGAAATTTAAATAGGACACACACACATACTGAAAAAGACACTTGGTCAAGTTAGGAGGGTTTGAGTTTGTTTGAGGGATTATTGATAAATATATGATAATTTATTCAATTAAAAAAATTATCATGTCCTGGTTTAGTTAAAATTTTGATTGTAAATATTTTTAAAAGTAGACTATAATTTTAACATTAATTAAAGAGATGATTTTTCACCAACAAGATTCTAATACAGTTGGTAAATAGTTAGGTCTCGTAAGCATACTATCTTAAATTTGATCTCTAATATGTGTGAAAAAGATTTTGTTGGGAGAGATAAAACTCATTTTGGTAATCTCTACGCCTCAAAAGGATTAGTCTTCTACTATCAGTTGAAAGGAACACTAAAAAAAAAAAAATAAAGGGATGGTCTTTCGATAAGATTTGGATTCTCTCTCTTTGTTTTCTAGTTAAAAATGAAATTTTTTAGTATATCATGTTCAGTGGATCTAGATGGCTCAAATTTTTTTTATTATTGATAATAATTTTTTAAAATAATGATAATATTTTTATTTTGTCAATAAAATGAAAGAACCCGAATATGTCGCTCCAAACATGGCTTTTGGAAGAGATTAGATTGGAGGGGCACATGGAGAGCATAATTAGCGGTGTTAGAAACATAAGGTGGTTGTAGACCATATATATTAAGGAAAAGTGGGTCGACAATCTTTATTCTAATTAGACCCTTCTTTTTTTTAAATCACTGTGTGGAATCCCTAACAGAACATCACTAAATAGTAATATGGAATATCAGCAATGTAGCTCCTTGTTTATGAAACCCTGTGTGCTATGAAACTATGTTCTGCATCTCTGTTTACACTAAGCAATTTCACTTCCCTTGAATCTTAATTAATGATTGGTAGGCATGATTATGGATCTGCCATATATCTGTTACTTAATTTGATAATAGAATATTAATGTTCTTTTGCGATTCCTTAATAGCATAACATGTCTAATTAATTAATTGTGTTGTTAATTTACTAGTGTTAATTATATTTGTTCCCATAGTTAGTTAATTAGTTGTGATGCTTCTAACTATATAACGAAACAATCCAAAACGCATAATTGTTAGATATACCAAATGTTAACAAAATGTTTTTCAATGACATGAAACTAAATTGATAAAAATGGGTGAGGTATGGGTAGATGTTTAGGGTTTAAACTTATTGAATAGGCTGGCCATCCAAGAGGGGGTTGAATTAGGTGTTACAAATTTTTCCTTTTTTTGAAGAACAACCCAATATTGCGGAGAAGCATCAAAAGCAGGGGCGAACAGAGCATTTAATGCAAGAGTGAGAGAGATAATAGATGAAGAGTAAAACACAAAGATTTATTCTGATTCGACTTATTCACTTAACCTATATCCAGTCCCCAAGTAATCCGCTTGAGAATTTTTACTATATCTCACAAATTCAATATGAGCACTTATAAGTCACAGTACACTCAAGACTCCTTCATTGGATCTCTCTCTCTCCCACACCTTTCTTGGTGTGATTACAAATTCCCTTTAAAAAAATCATTCCTTGAGTAACTCCTTTAGATCACCTTAAAAATTCTCTTACAAAAAAAATATTAATATTAAAAACAAAAACTCTATCAAAAAGTAGATAAATACATCGAAACTTATAGAGTATAATTAAGAGTGTTTGATTGAAAAAAAGATCTGTTGGAATAATAAAATAGTTTTAGAATATCATTCTCTCTCTCTCTCTCAACTTAAATGAAGATATATTTATATGTGGGAGTAGCTAATTAACCATAAGGCATAATGCACTAGTCATTACTCTGAAGAACTAGCCGTTGAACTAGTCATTACCGAGTTAATCGATTATACTATGAAAGTCTAATATGATTCAATGCTATTCATGGTAATGTATTCACAATAATAAATTGAGTTTTGTTTAAGTTAATTGATTGAATTTAATAACAAAGAAGAAAATAAGTTCATCAATCAATTGAGTTAATAATAATATATTAAAAAAGGAATTTGAAAGGTTAAGAAACATAATTGATTATATTTAGGATTATAACAAATTATCGAATGATAAAAAGAGTTTGAGAAGTAAGATGAACAATTATATTTGAGCATATAACAGATTGTATTTGGGTACGAATGATTTGGAAAAGAATTATGAGGTAACATATTACATTTCAAAACATAACAAGTTATATTGGAGGGGATAATTGATTATATTTCATAATAATAGATTATATGAAGCAATATAATTGATTATGTGGTGAGAGTAATCGATCAGAACGTGAAATTGAAGTATATTAGAAATGAACATACTTGATATTCAATTACTTTGAGAGGGTAATTGATTAAGGCGCTAAATAAATGCACACTTAGAAATATAATCGATCATATATTGAGATAATCGATTACTATATGAAATTGTGGCTCACAAATTTGGCAAGGTACATGATAATTGATTACTTTCAAAAGGTAATCAATTAATTAGTAAGGAAACATGAAATTGAGAAGAAAACAACTAGTACAACATGTTATGATAAAAGGGTTAATCAATTACTTTTATTGATACTTTGAAAACTCATAAGAATAGAAGAATCAATGCTCAATTTGATTTCTGTACTTAAAATCTTCAATATTATTAAAAAAGAGGTTCTAAAATTGTTTAAAAAACCTTTTAAGCTCAACATTCTCAACTACTTACATTCAAACTTAAAGATTAAAAATTTGAATCTTGATCTTCCAATTAAGCTCCCAAGTTCTTTTTATCCAAAACTCTTCGTTATCTTGAAAGCTTTTACTCCATTAATTGATTTCATAACTTATGCTCTTCTTATTAATTTAACTATATAAGAAAAACATGATATTAAACCCAGTATTTAGTGCAATTCTTATTCAAATAATAAGTATGATATAAATAATATTAAATAAGCATATCATGCAAATTTTTTACTCTACTATTTGACATCATCAAAATTAAATATGTTGGTTACTAGATCTAACAAAACCCTCTCTAATATCAAAGAAAAACTATTGTTTATATACTAAGTAGAGGTTGTTGGAAATTTTGATGTTTTAAATTAAAAATATTTAAACATGGAGGTATAAGAAAATCAATGTCATTAAAACTAAATTGGTTATTGAATGGACTGAAATATTGGTTCTTGATTCACATGTCGGATCGTGATTAAACTAATCAGAATTTAATTAACATATTTTAACAATATACATTAAAAATTATATACAAATAAAAAATCAACATGAAATAAATTGTATAATTTAAAATTAATTAAATCAATATCCATATACAATTACAAAAGTAAAAATTTATAAATATTTTTGCTGTAACTTTAAAATTAGAAATTGGTATCTTAAATTTGCAGACATTAATATTTAGGAATTATTGTTTATTTTTTAAAAATAAATATTTATAGGGAACATACACACACATATTATGGAAAACACAATCCAAGAGACCAAAAAAAGCCTCAAAACCAGCTTGAATCCATGCAAAATATTTTTATTTCACAAAATTTAAACTTTTTTCTTTTAGCGCCAAGGGTATCTCTCAGTTGATAATCGAAGATTAATCTCTCCCAAGATCTTTTTTCATATACACGGCTTGAGATTGGATCTAGGATAATTTGCTTAAACGACCCAATTATCTACCATTTATATTAGGATCTTGTTGGTCACAAAATTAAAATTTTATGTATCAAGATTAGGACAGTATGACATTTTTGCTTGAATTTTTTTTAAGGGTTTAATCATTTTGAATAGGTGGAACCACTATTTCACTGGGTTTTTATTGATCTTTTGTTGGTAATATTTGATCAATTCTGAATCAGTTCTCTCTCTCTCTTTTTCTCTTTTCCCCCCAATTTTTCCTTATTCTAAATTAAACCGATCACCAATTTACCAATCTAATTTTGATAGCCTTAAAAAAAAATCCGTCATCTTCAGATTAATTGGGATATTAAAAATGAATTATAGTTTTTGTTTCGTTTGAGTGTATAGATTATTGTTGTTACGTACATACTCAAGTATATATATAATATTTAAACAGTCAGTTATGAAACTCTCATCTCCTCCACGGCCGTAACAAAAAGATTAAAAAAAAAAAGGCAGTGACCAATAGAAGAGGCTCCCCAAGATAATTAAACTTTTTGCGATTTGATAAAAAGTGAATGAAAATGATAGGCGAGAGATGGAGTTCGTTAAAGTTGAAGGCATCGTGTCTATGTTTGGTATGGTAGCCTGAGATGAGATTGGAATTCGATTAATGTAGACCGTTCATGTGCCCCAGAGTGTATGCCACGTGTCACTTTCAGTTAAGTGTTTGCAAAGATAATGTTGTGAAGCATGATGTGATAGTGATAGCAACATTATATTCTTCTACTTTTAAAACTAGGATCATGTTTTCTTTTTTCTAAAAAGAGCGCAATAATTTCTAATTTCTAATTTTATTAATAATAATATTTCAATTTATTGTAAAAAATGTAATTACACTTATGACATAAGAGAAACGAACGAAAAAAAATCCACAATCAATGAATTAAGACATGATATTTAATTATTTAGACACCAATACCTAAGACCTCCAATTAAAATTTTAAGGAAGAAGTGGGAAAAAAGAACAATTAATATAAATGCTTACAATTAATGCAAGGAAGGGTATCCTATCCTATTTGTTTTCTTGTATCATCTTGACAAATATAGTAATACTCCCTCCAGTCCTTTATATATAGGACATTTTATTCTGATCTTGAATATAAAATCATTTACAATATATGAGGTAGTATTTATTATATATTTTTAAAAAATATTCCTATTTAATGTATCTAAAGAGAAAAAGAAAGAGATTAAATAAGGGTAGTTCTAAAAAAATATTAAGATTTTTGGAGAAATTGAGATAGTTAATTAGTTTTAACTCCTATTATTAATTTGTGTGATTCGATTAAATGAACCTTATATTAAGAACCAGAAGGAGTAGTAAATTAGTAATAAGTGGTACAATGAAATCCCAATAAATTTCATTTCTTCCTCTTTTACCCTTCTCTTGTCAAGTAATTTGTTGACTAATCTTCTTTTCTATATTGCATTTGATTGTAAAAGTATTTCTATTTAGTTTATCTTCCATAAAAAATAAAATTAAATAAGAATAAATTACATAAATATTTTTTTTATTTTTTAATTTAAAAATACTTTAATTTTGAACAATCTGACTTTGAGATTCACAAATTAATCTGAATGAAAAAGTTTACCGTGTGTGTATGTGTGTATAAAGTCAGAAGCGTACCTACGTGGAAATTCACAATGTAGGTGGCAACATGTCACAAGCCGCCCATATTCCCACTTGGCCACCACCCCCCTCTTCTGTCAAATGCCCCAGATTCCTTCTCCATCAAAATAGACATATAATTTTAATTTAATAAAATGTTTGAGTATAATTAATTGAATATAACTATATAATTTAACTGTAATTTCAGTGTTTAAGAGCATACAAATTTTACTAACGGTGGTTAGGTTAAATAGTAAAGATTTTAACATCTCATAAATAATGTTTTGAATTTCACATTTGGAAAGCTATTCCATTTAAATTTGATAATGTCCAAATCTTATCCAATAATAATATTGGATACCAAATAATTATAAGAAAAAAAAAAGATTTTGTGGATTTTCATGCGCTAACTTAAAAATTTGAGGATTAAAAAGAGTGAGTTGAAATAAGTTGATGTAAACAGTATAATGTGAGATGATGGATAACAAGTTACTAAGAATATATATACAGTCTTTACCATTTCATTACACCGCTTGATCCAATTATACATGTGATCTTTAACTTCTTTTTTTCAAGAAAAGAACAAAATAGGAGTTCCGCCATTATACTGGAGCAAACAATACGTGAAGGAATAGTGGGCTTGAAATCGTGGGCCCACAAGGAGTGACCTTTTTGTCTGGGGGCCCACATGTTTATTTTTCTCACCAATGTACTACAGGCTGGGTTGATCGGGTACGAAGGTGAAGGAAGAAGATGAAGGTGAGCAATAGGATAGATAGTGATGATGAATAATTGAGTGAATCAGAAACAATAATAGAGAGCAAAGTTGAAATGAAGAAGGTGTTTCAGTGTGGACATGTCTAGGAGCATCACTTCCCTCAACAAGTGGCCTCTCTACATTTCACATATAATTGGTGTTTACTGTGTTACTTACCCTGACCACCAACATTGCCGTAGACCCTAGTACAAGTTCCACATGCATATATATACTTTCTTCTGTGCCACAAGAAGGAGAGGGTCCTGCTTCTATCAGATTGCAACTTAAATTTGACCTCAAGAGTTAAGATTTTATTATTATTCTTTAACTTTTTTAATCCATAATGAGAATAGTTAAACAATTATAAACTTAAAAAAATTATGATTAATTGAGAATAAAATAACTACAATTTAAATCACTCCAATAAAATTTGGCCCATTTAATCATATGTTTCTTATAGCATATAAATTGTACAGAAGCCTTATTGAGATAGACAGGTAATGATGGTGGTGTGTATCACGAGTGTTGAATCAATCACCATAAGTGGAGTCGATTTTCTTTCTTTCTTTTATTTTAAAAATAAGAGTTCGAATATTATAAAAATTTAGGTTTGGATTCTTAATCGGTATATCGAGATAAACATGTCTGATTATCCAACCAAACCTCTCGCTCATGACAATAGTTAGTCAATCAGGTTAATTAAATGACTCAGTTGGTACTCATATATAGTGGAATTAAATGAAATGGAAATATAATAAAAAAGTGACTTTTTAAAAATGAAATGTTATATATGTATTTTAAATGAAAATTAATAATAAAAAGAATAGTTATTGTTGAGACATTATTATAGAGATATAATAGATATTTTACACCTGATAGAATCTTAGTCCAGCCAATATGACTCATGCTTATAATTATTGGACGACAATAAAATATCAATGATATGAGCTGAAGTATTCTAAACGTAGAGACTTTCAAAACTCAAACTCCCCATTCTTTGGGAAGAAAGAATTAATAAAACGAAAGGTAATAAAGATATCCATGGAATAACAATCTCATAACGTTCTATGATTTAATTTTGGATGCATAGTTTTCGAAAACTCAATGATTTATCGTGGAGAATTGATGCAGAAAAAAAGTATCAACTTGTTATTTTCCGTAATGAAGAATTAAGTCACGAACAAATATATAAACATTACATTATTTACCAAAAAAAAAAGATATCTGCACATTGCATTAAAATCTTGTCCATTTAAATTATTGGGTTTTTGAAGGAAGATACCCAACTTTTGTCTGTTCCATTTCAGAAAAAGTAAGAAGGAAAACAAGGCATGTGAAGTGAGGATTATCTTCCGCAATTTAATGAATACAACATGACATGGTTCCAACTCAAGGGGAGCAAGTGTGGTCTGTTTGTACCCCATTGCTTAATAGAAACAAAAACCCAAAAAAGACACAATCACACACACACACACACACACACACACACACACACACACACATAATTGCTCTTGAGACCACAGGTTAATTCCACGAACCTGGAAAGAGCAAGGGATAAGGCTTTGACAGAGAGAGTACGAAGTGGTCTTCCATTTCTAGAAGAGTATAAATTATGCATTATCTTCCCTTTAAATCAATACAGGAAATACAAACTTTTGCATAAATAAAGTTTGATTAAAAATATATATTGCCTATTAATAATATTGTTGCAAAGTAAAAAAGTATCGTTGCAAAAAATCTCACTTTCTTGTTATAAAATTAACCAATCCAAACCCATGAATCAGAGACTCACGCGCAGCAGTAGATGAAGTTGGATCAATCAGTCAAACAAACTTTTTAGTATGTAATAATCCAAGGAAAGATGAATGAGAGTTGATCATAAAAAGCATCAAATAGAGTTTAATGAAACTTTAAAAAAAGAATATAAGATGCACTTTCTAATCTGAATGGGTCACCCAATAACCGAAAGAGGGGGGTACCCCACAAATTGTAGGGTAGGGTTTGTCCAATAAGAGAGGATAAAAAGAGGCATTATAATGGAAGTGGGGATGTGGAAGAATATGCAAAAGGGGATGCCGTTCAAATCAAAACATAAGAAAGAAAGAGCCCTGCTTGGTAGACACTATGTGTTTGATTCTGATTGTAGTGTCAACTTTTAGTGTAGACAAATCCAGCAATTCTATCCTGTCTTTGTGGGGCTATCTCTTCCACTTATTGCTCTCAACCTCCCTCCTTTCTTAATTTCCCATTCTTTTCCATCAATCACTATGCCATTTTCTCTTCTTTTCGATCCCTATTTCATCGGAATGAGATTCTCTCTTTCATCGAAAATTAATTCCGTTATCTTCTCTTGATTCAATTTGATTTAATGGCTTCACTAAACGATTGTAATTTGCAAAAGAAGTTTAATCTAACAGCTATATACAGTGTATTGTACGTGTATCTTTTCTTCGGATCATATATCCTTAACCTTTTAACTATTGAATCAAGCCAACAAATTAAATTTTAGACATAACAAGACAATATAATTTTCAACAAGAGAGGATTCAGATTCCTTTTATCCTCCATATATATATGTTGTTTAATTCCTGTAACAGCCTTAAAATAATAAATATGAATTATTTATGGTTGTAGATAGTGAAGTGTTTGGGCAATTAGAATATTATACTAAATAAAGTTACTTTGAGAGTATGTAATATATTGCGTTTCAAAAATGCTTAGTAAGAAAAATATAAATAAAAATAAGTACAGAATATGATAATAATTACAATATAGCTAGAATATAAGTGTTTACAATAATGGATATGGATCTCATAGATCAAGTTAAAAATAAATTTTGGAAAAAATATCAAATTTTATATATTTCCTTCATAAATTATGTAATATAAATGACATGTTTTTTATTTATTATATAGAGTATTGATTCAAGTTGAAGCTATATGATGATAATACTGAACAAATTGCTTTATGTGAACATGATTTTAGGACAGTGAACATCAAAATGGCTTGTAAAGATGAATAATAATTATTTGAACAAGTATACACAAATTAAATGGTTTCTTTAAGCTCTAGCTTAAAATTATTTGATCATCGCTAGCCAATGCTAAATTATCAAAAGCTCGTTTTCAATAATAAAATTTTGTAGCCTATACACTATTTAATAAATTGAATAACGCCAATATTGCACCATTTGATACATAAACAGTTTTAAACTATTCATGCTTATTATATATAGAAGGAAAAATATGATATTGAATTGGTGGGAAAAGATATTATGTTGGTTCAAACGAACAGATCCATACTTTGAAAGACAATTAACAAAATTAACTCCGCATTTTAAGGATGAAATGGTATCGTTTTAATTAATCAAATAATTAACTAGGAAACAAGATTTGCACGCTTATCTGACACTATGAAAAGCTTGGTCAATATGCAATAAATAGAAACGGAAAGAGATAGATATCAGAAAAAGCTTTGACCACAGAAGAATTCACTTCCGATATTTCCATGGAATCATCATTTTGGCCTTAATTTTCCCACCCACAAGCTCAAATGAAATAATTAAGAGTTAATTTGGTTGGTACACGACTTGATTAGTTGTTAGATTTAACTTTCACATTACATTTTTAATTAATCATATGTGGAAGATCTTGGATGAGTCAAGTTTTGTCCCCTAAACAACCTGTTTTCAATAACCTTGTGATTTACCGAACATTGAAGCATATGAAGTGCAAATCTAACGTGTATAATATTCTTATAATACCTACCATATCTAAATTAATATTGGAGAAGAGAGCCGAATGTCGGTTCATATCTCTAAAAACAACAAATTAAACTTCTCACATTCTAAAGTTTAGTTTGTTGTTTTACATATAGATGTAGTCCCTAATAATTCTATATTATTTTTGGAATTCTCTGTCATTATCTTTAGTCAATGAATGCATGTGTTTAAAAATTAGAAGCAAATCATATTAATCTTCTTTTGTACCTAACATTAAAATTACTTTAATTAATAAGGAGCAAGAACTTGCCTAACACTTTTTCTATGGCTTTAGGGTCACGGATACTTAAAATAGTATCCTAACATTATCTTTGTAATCTTGGTTTGATTCTCTTAAGCTTACTTTTTTAATAAAATATTATAATTAGACACGTCATCCAAATTTTGAAACGTAGTTTGTGAAAGATTCAGAGGGAAGAGTTATAATTTATCACATAATCAAATAAAGTCAGGAAACACACACTACCTAGCAAAAAGATAAGTAATGATTCAAACGTTGATGCAGTACAATCCGTTAATAAAACTGTCCACATGAAGGTATAACTTTTAAACAAAGGTTAAAAGTTAAAATTCTCTAAGACTCTAATTAGTTGAGGTTTATTAAGAGGATTTTAAAGGGAGGGGATCCCCTCCCCTCGCTTGGATGAAATTTTTGGAGGGGAAGTGAAGGGATTTATTGTGTTGCCTTCCCCTTTGGTGGTCCACTCTCATTTTCCTTCAAATTGGGTTTTTTTTGAAAGGGATAGAGTATGATGTAAAATATCTTGACTATTTTGCCCTTCCTCTTTTTTTAATATTACAATATTACTTTGTAAAAAAATAAGAAATCCCTCCAAAGCTCTCATTTAGCACGAACTGCTCTGGTTTTCTCTCCTCCATTCGCGCCTCTTGCTTGCACCGTTTTGTGCCTCCCAACATCGTCGCCTACTAGTTGGCTACCATCACTATCGTCACCTGAATTTCCATCGGTCATGGTTACCGTCTTCCTATCCTAGGTGATCTATTTTTTTTTTCTTACTTTATTTCCATCTCCATTCATGCCCTTTTTGTCTTGGATCTTCATATGCATTCCCCCTCCCATTTCCTTGTTTGAGCCGATCTATGTGTTATTTTTAATTTGCTTCAAATAAAACCGCTTCAAGAGCGCATAATGGACTTTGATTCAGTTGAAACCACCCCAGACCTTCCAACAACGACCGTCGTCTGTACGTCTAAACCACTGTCACCATCGCAGCGCTACTTCATCTGCTCCAATTGGTCGCACCTGAGTCCAGTGTGCCTCTGTCTTGCCCTTCCATCATACCCCATCCAAACCACAACCTGAGTAGTGATCATTCACCACCCGCATGAGGAACAGCACAAGCTCTCCACCACTCTAATTCTCACCAAAGTACTACTCAACGTCACAGCTATCATCGGCCGCCGTCTCCACCCTGGCCTCTTGCCACTCCTTGACCAATCTCCTAGGGCCTTATATCTCTTTCCACCAACTCATTCCTGGCCAGTCGTCAATATCAATCACCTCAATACGTTGGATTGGCTTCGAAACAATGGAAAATATTTGGTTTTGATCGCTTTTGATGGAACGTCAAAGCACGCAAGGGAGATGGTGAAGGCCAGCGAGGAATTCCTTTCCAAATTTGTTGTAAGGGTTTGTTTGGAGATCAATGAGAATGTGAGTGGTGGAAGTATATATGATAGTTCTTTTTAGTTTTTAATGATAGTTGCCTCTTTTTATTTTTTTATAATCAATAAGGAAATTTTTTTCTACTTACAAAATCTCCTTTTTATTTCATTTCATTATGTATTCTACATATTCTACATGTAAATTGGTTATTAAATTATAAATTTATAAATTTTAAAATTTTTTTTGAATTTGGAAGTTACTTATTACATTATAAATATGTAAATTTCATTTATATAAGAAAAGATGAAAAAAAATAAACAATATAATATATAAGGGTATAATGGTAAATTGGTTATTAAATCCCCTCCTCTTCCCTTCTAAATCAAATAAGATTTCATTAAAATCCCTTCAATTCCCTCCTTTCCAATTCTATCAAACAAGGAAATTTTAAAACCACTCCAATCTTCTCCATTAAAATACCTCCAATCCCTTCCTCTCCAATTCACTCGATTGAACCACAACAAAGCCTAATAAACCATGTGGTAATCAAACTATTTGAGTGTCTATTTACACACACACATTTTTATCAAACAATCCAATATTTGAAAGCTACAATGAATCTTGATTAATCTGGAGCAAATTATGTAAGACCACAAAGACAGCAAAATTCTTCTAACAAATTATACACACATATGTGTAACTCTTTCATGTATACATATATATATATATAAATGTGTATATATATATAAATTATATTTGTATATTAGTTGTTTTGATAATCGTTACTCATGATTCATTGTTTCTACATTATTTATTCAATAATATTCACAAATATAGAACATACTATATTCTTTATAAACACGTTTTTGTGATCGATAATAAAATAAAACAAAGTAATCATCAAAATTGAGTGAAGATACTCTCATACACAATAATTCAATAAAATAAAGAAAAGTAATAGCCTCATGAGGCTTTGTATGTTATTCATATAATAAAAAATTATTTATGTAGGAAACTTTATTTTTGAATTTTTTATATTATTTTCAGATGTAGAACATGAATAAAATATTAAAGAATTTATATCCCTTCCATTTTTTTTTAGTGTTAAGAATATTTCCTATCTTATAGCTGAAGGTTAATTCCTTTAAAGTATAAAGATCATTAAAGTGAGTTTTGTTTTACTTAACAATATCTTTTCTATACATATGATTAAAAATCAAATCCTAAATATCAAACTTAAGGGACAGAATTCTCTATCAACTATGTCAGACCTTATTGGTTCCCTTTCATATTGTTATAATAAATAAAAAAAATGTAAAAGTGGCTGAATAGATAAGCCATTATTAATTAACTAATTTCTCTTTTATACGAGTTGGTTAAGCTAACCAAAATTATATTTCTGACTTACTTGCACTACATGCGTAATATTCTAGTAATATATTTTCATTAAAAAATTATACTAATTTATATTAAAATTAGATAGATCTATGATATTCTCAGAAAATAAAATAATAAATTACATATTTTTTATATTTTATTTTTAAACTATACAAAACCTTATTTTAAAAAAATGAGAAAGTAATATTAAGTTTAATAAAATTCCTTATATCGTTGGGAGATCCCCCACTCGTATGGGTGTCTATGAGTGGTTTGATAGCTAGACCTCCAATTACTGCAAATTCGTAAGAAAAACAAAAAAAAGAAAAAGAAAAGGGCCCAAGTTGGCTTGTGGATAAAATTGGGTCGTTCGATATCCATATAACCACCAATTTCTCATGCTACAACTCATGTCAGTGAGTGAAAACACCAAAGGTTACCGACACCCACATATACTAGTAAACAAATGAGTCCCATGTGCTTCATTTAATATTTTGAACCTCCTTCCTTGACTTTTTTTAATCTTTGGTTCACATTCTGTCTGGTTATTACCATGTAATACCAAACAAGAAATCGACAATGGTATAATTATATTAGTTTGAGATTGTCATGTTCGATCAATCTCGTAGAATTTATGTTTTGTTTCTACGTACGTGATTGAAACCATTTGAAGTTGAAAATGGGTGAATCATACATGTAAATAATCCAAACCTTTCATGCCCGTCTTGATTTACAATCGTCAAATATATATATATATATATATGTAAGACACTGTATAAATACACGAACTCATTATACCCAAACAAAACAACATTTGTATATACAACTTCGTCGCTGCGTGCAGAATTCTAGCAAGTTTGATATATGTTGTAAATATATGCCTCTTTTTCTTTTTCTGCTTTTAAGTTTTCTCATATGAACCACAATCCTTGTAGAGAATGAAAATTCTATTATCCTCTATCCTTCTTCGAAACGTTGTAATTAACTTAATTTTTTTTCTTAATTTCTCATTGGTTGTTGTGTTTTATGGACACCATTCTTTTAATTTGTTGTGTTTATGTGTATAATATAATACGTATTATGTGTTTAATAAGATATTTACAGAGTGATACACATATGAAGTTTGGACTTACATGTAATTATAATTTTGTTAACATTATCAAAGTGAATACGATTGTGTTTTTGATAGCAATAAGCATGACACATCATGGATGTGGACGTCCATGTCTAAAGTTGAATTGACCTGATGTTCATCCTTAGAGTAAACTAAAATCAGACAAAATATTAGGATTCTTTGCAATATTGCATTATTATGTACAATAAAAAATTATGATGTACGAAGGAGAATAAAATTATAATATTTTATTTTTTATTTGCTTTAATTATTTCACTTTTCTATGTATGTATTTTATTTGTCGATGAATACAAAAGATTTAAATTTGAACTGTTAATGCTGCATAAGAGACAAAACGGGATTTTGCGTCAAAGCAAAGAGTAACATGACTCGACACCAGACATGGAAAGTTAGAAAGTAAAACTGCCGCCAAAGAAAGGAAAAACCGTTAACAGAATGCCACGTTTCCCAATAGGAATCCTCCTAATCAAAACCGTCTTGCACGTTCATGGATCCACCACCGGTTGGACGCCACGTTTCACCGAACATCGGTATCCGACCCTTCCAACGACAGTCAAAAGTGGATGTCGTCCTCCACTCTCCTTCCTCTTTTTCTTGTTTCCTTAAAACGACAGCACGCTCCCTGTGTCAGCCTTCTTCAACTCACATTGTGCCAACGCGTTATTGTTGCTTTCCTTTAGAGCACACAAAAAAGGTCCATCATGTTAATTGTGATCTTTCGTTTGATATTTTCTTCATTCCCATTACCTTTTGAATTTTAATTCGCATTATAGTGACTTTGGAAATTTCTAAGAACCTTGAATTAGTACTGGAATTGGACCATCATTTATTTGTCATCTGGAATTCATTTCTTCTAAAAATTTCCAAAGTTTCTTTTTTCTCCCTTTTTTATTTAAAAAAAATATTACTAAAAATAATCATAAAAAAAATTTAACCTTGATTTTTCTTTGCCGTGGTTTTAATCGCAGGTATACTTGGAAAAAATTGCAACTCAAAGCTTCTTTGTTCGGTGCCTTTTTGAAATTTCTGATGAGGTTTGTTTTTTATATTGGCTTATTGTGGAATGGTTAGGAATGACGAAATTGAACTTCTCCAACTTCAAGTATTAGTGGTCCTTGCGTAATATCTTATATTGCTTGCCATGCATCTAGGAAAAAACTAAAGGATATTTTCTTTTTTTTTTTTATTAAAGAGGCAATTATTTTTTAATGTAACTAACATAACATTCTGCGATTGGTGTTGAGTAATCTCATATGTCATAAAAAATGTCCATATTTTTCAGAATTAAAATGAAGAAACAGATTTTGGCCAAAAAAAAATGAAGAAACAGATTTCCAAGTAATAGGAAATCTAGTGGCCGAAAGACAAGTATTAGAAAATCTGAGGCCCAAATAAGTTTTCTTCCGCGTAAAGCCCAAAAAAAGGGATTAGGAAATCAATTTTGACGAATCAGATTTCTTAAACACAAGGGTCAGGCCCAAAACAATCATTTTTTTCCAAAGGAGCATTATAATTGGGCTTCAAACATAATGGGCTTATTTTGTGATTTCAAATGTCTCAAAATTTGGTAATATCAACAGGTTGATATATGGGTTATAGATAACCATATCTCAATCCAAGATTCACTTGCCCCAAACTTGGCCAGTAGAAAGGCTATGGGGACAAGCATTTATTTGCGAGTCAGCCCAGGTATTCCCAACCTACCTCCTAACTTTCTTTTTTTGGGTTCAAATACGAGTGTTTTGATCCAATTCCCAATGAGCTTCTTCGTTTCGATATGAAAATTTTTTATTCAAGTTTTGTCTCGAGTTTCTTTCGGTCAATCCAATCTATGTCGTTTTCTCGCAAGTGTTCGACTTCCCTGCAGACATAGACTTACAAGGCTATAATCATTTAATCTGAAAAATTAGCTCTATTTGACTTGAGGGATTTAGAAGAGAAGGAGAAGAAGAAATTTTTTTTATCTTTTTATTTTTAAACTAAACAAAAAAAAAAATTGTATATTTTTACTCTTATCCCTTCCTCTCCTTTATGTTTAAGGATAGAAGGAAAATTACTTTCTCCTCTTATTTGTTTTTTAAAAAAAATAGAATGGAAAATTTTTTATGGCTTTCCCTCCTCTCCAAAATCTTTTGAATCAAACGAAGACTTGTAAAGTGATGAAAATTCCTCTCCCAAAATGCACGATTGGGCTTAACCTGTCAATTTATGATCCTGACAATTGCTGATTATCGTCACCACACAAGCTCACAACTACTCAAAATCAGTTCATTTGCTTTGACATTTCTTCACGAACTGCCAAACAATGCCCATCATCGAAGAAAATCTTAATTCTAGTCTACGTATAGACTAAACTTCAATCTAACACATTAAAAGTAAAAATCATGTACCGTATATACAAAAGAAATTTATTTATGTCAATATGATGGGAAGGTGCATGTTATATATATATATATATATATAATTAATGCAGTCTTTTTTATTAATTAATTGGATGCATCTTCTCCAGTTGTTTGTGTTGTGGTCATCTTCAAATCTTATCTAAGTCTCTGGACGAGACAAAGTTAAAAGGAAGAGTCGATATCTGGGGACGCCGTAGTCCTTATATACAATAAATATTTCATTTCTTCAATTTGGAATTTTTCGTTTCTTCAAAAGTGAATTGCCCATCTGTAACGTAAATTTGTCAGAATCACGTATGTCACACCAAAAGTTTATGTATAAGAAAGCATTTCGTTTTTTAACATTATATTTGTCATTTTTATGTTGTCATGGAATTTAATTTTACTTTTAAAGTTGCGTGATATTATTTTAAAGCATATAGTCAGGATACAGTTTTAAGTGTCCCCTAAATTGGGAGAAATAGATCGACTCCGTAGATGAAAATGATGGACTCCTAATGTGCCTCCCGGTTTCCAAGTTTTACTGTCAAACAAAACGGAACATGGAATCGGATAACAAATAGATAGAAGAGATTATATATAGAAAAATGTGTGAAGAAAAAAATATAGAGATGATCTAAAATCCGGAATAAGCTTTTTGCAATATTATTATCATTAGAACGTAGATATGCCAGTGATGCTTCTTGACAGGGGAGACCCAATAGAATGGGAGCGAGAGAGAGAGAGCTGATAATTAAGCTTTGATTTAATATAACAGTTTTCAACTTTTCATATGAAACATATAATTGCCTTGGTTTACAAGTAATTTCGCCCACGAAATTTCTCTATTCCTGTAAAATCTATGCGGGCTTTTTTTTTTTTTTTAATAAAGAGTGAAGGTAGAGTAAATAAATTAAATAAATATCCTTTAACTTTTTTATTGAAAATATATAATTTTTTTAGTTATTGGTAGGGTTCAGTAATTTTATTTTCCGTCAAATATCTTATAGAGTCTTACGTTTTTTTTTTTAAAAAGTTATGCTTCATTTTCATTTTGAAAAAGTAAATTACTATAAATTGAAGTTTCTGTGGGAGCAATCCAATTAAGTTTTGTAAGAAGAGTGAACATGAATCCAAAGAGTAGACTAAAAATGCTTCAAGCCATATTGTGTGTGTGGGTTTTGCAGGTGGAGGTTCTGCAATTAGTATCAAGTTGGAGGGGCACAAATGGAAGCATCAATTGCTTAGAGAGGGAGAGGCGAGCCCTTTTGGAGCTGAAGCAAGGCCTTGATGATGATTATGGCGTGTTATCTTCATGGGGTGAAAATGGAGACTCAGATTGTTGCAAGTGGTGGGGTGTTGAGTGTAGCAACCAAACAGGCCTTGTCGTGAAGCTTGATCTTCATGCTCGTGATTATGACCAACCTTTGAGAGGTGAGATTAGTGCCTCATTGGTGGAATTGCAACAATTAAATTATTTGGATTTTAGTTGGAATGATTTTCATGGAAACCCAATTCCTGAGTTCATTGCTTCTCTTATCAACTTAAGATCCCTCAATCTGTCCTTTGCTTCTTTTAGTGGAAGAATTCCTTCTCAATTGGGAAAGCTTTCAAGCTTACAAAGTCTTTATCTCCAAACAAACTTTCTAGTGGGAGACATTCCTTGGCAATTGGGAAATCTTTCTCAGTTGCGGAAACTTTCGCTCTATGATAACAATCTAGGTGGCATAATTCCTCACCAACTTGGAAATCTTTCAAGATTAGAGGTTCTCTCCCTTGGTTCAAATGATAATCTTCAAATTAACATCCAGAGTCCTGGGAATATTGAATGGATTTCTCGGCTTTCATCCTTGACTGACCTTGAACTAGATAGTGTGTTAAATCTTGGAAAATCCAAAAATTGGTTGCAAATGGTTGGTCAGCTACCAAACCTAGAAAGTCTACATCTTGCAAATTGTAATCTTTCAGATATTGATCTTCTTTTGATGCATCCTTTCCGGTTGAATTTTTCTAATTCCTTAGTTGAACTTGATCTATCTATCAACAAGTTTACATCATCCATATTTCCTTGGTTGTTCAACTGAAACTCGAGTCTTGGATACCTCAACCTCAGGACAAATCTCTTAGAAGGTCCAATTCCAGTGGGTCTTCGACTTTTAGCACTCTCAGACAATCTTTTGAATGGATCAATACCAAAAACCATTGCTTTTCTACCAGAATTAATATACTTAATGGTAGGTGGGAATTCTTTGGAAGGGGACATCACAAAGTGGGTCCGTTTTGCTAATCTCACCAAATTAAAGATATTAGACTTATCAATGAACTCATTTACATTAAAATTTAGCAATAGCTGGATTCCTGCATTTCAATTGGAAGGATTTTCAGTCCGATCCTGCATGTTGGGTCCTACTTTTCCAAAATGGCTTCAAACACAAAATGACCTATTCGAGCTTGATGTTTCCAATACTGGGATTTCAGACACATCAACATTGGCCAATTTTTTATGCTCTGCCAAAGAAAATTTGAACCTTTTGGACATTTCAAGCAATCACTTCAAAGGACCACTTCCCGATTGTTGGAATCACTTAAGATCATTAAGACTTATTGATTTGAGTAATAATGAATTCTCTAGAAATATTCCAACCTCTATAGGCTCCTTGCTTTTGGTCCGCATCTTAATTTTACGAAACAATCACTTCACTGGCCAACTTCCGTCCTTGAAGAATTGCACCAACTTGGTAATGTTGGATGTGGGAGGAAATGAATTGTTAGGACCCATACCTTTGTGGATAGGATCTAACCTGCCTAAATTGCAAATACTTATCTTGACAAAGAACCACTTTTATGGTAGCTTGCCGTTGCATCTCTGTCATTCAACAAGCATTCAAGTCTTAGATCTTTCATTGAATAACTTATCCGGTCAAATACCAACATGTTTCCAAAATTTCTCTGCAATGGCTCAACAATCTAGCTTCAATGACATAAAGGACCAATTGTATGCCTTTAAGAATGGTTTGTTCCTATTTTCCACACTGTATGATTTTTATCCCACGGTGAGGTGGAAGGGGAAAGAGTTGCAGTCCTTGGACAACAAAAAACTTCTGAAGTTAATTGATTTGTCCAATAATCAACTATTTGGCAAAATTCCAAATGAAATTGGAAGTCTCTCTGGACTAGTTTCTTTAAATTTATCAAGTAACAATTTTAGTGGTCAAATCCCCTGGGAAATTGGAAATCTACGTGCCCTTGAAGTTCTTGATTTATCAAGAAACCATTTGTCTGAAGCAATCCCTTCAAGTCTCTCTGAAATTGATAGGCTTGCTGTTTTGAACTTATCAAGCAACAACTTATCAGAGAAAATTCCACTAGGAACACAACTTCAAGGTTTTAATGCTTCTGTCTACGAAGTAAATGCCTATCTATGTGGGAGTCCACTCAAAAGATTGTGTCCAGATGAAAATGGGTCAAAAGACCCATTGATTAATGAGAGGCCTGAAGAGGAGTATGATGAGTCTTATTTCACCCAAGGATTCTACATAAGCATGGGTCTGGGATTTGCTACTGGATTTTGGGCTATCTTTGGCTCATTGCTTCTATTCCAGTCTTGGAGGCACACTTACTTCACCTTCCTATATAATCTACATGACAGGATTGTTGTGGTCACAATAATCAACATAACAAGGTGGCGTAGGTTGCTTGAAAGATAAGTGGTACGTAATCTCCTCCCCTTTAGCTTTTCTATTCTTTCAATGTTTCCCTTAAAAATAAATTCAATATAGTTTTGGAATGAATCGATTGATTCAATATTTTCTCTCTGTTTATATATATATATATATATATTCTTAGACGAAAAGAATGTAATATCTAAAATAATCAGGGTGACTTTTGAAGTTTTCTTAAGGGTTTAATTATTAATTTATGACAAATTAAGAAATAGATATATGGATATTGAAATTCTTATTGTGATTGGGTTTTGAATGCTAACCAGGCTGATCAGAGGATCCCGGCCTCGAAAGTATCGTTATGCTGGAGTGGAAGCAACCTATGACTTGGGTTATGTTAGCTACCATAGTCCATAGGAATAAAGCATCTGTATGTTCTTATATTAATTAATAATTACTGTTGTGAGACTTTCATGTTGTTTTACTTTGTTGCCGATTGTTAATTTGTCCTGTCAAACTTATCCCTTCATCTATGTATGGGTTGAATGAAAATATGGGGACCAAAACTCATTTTTTAATTAATTCAATCGAAAAAAAGTTTTTTTTTCTTTTTCAAAGGACAAATTATTTATTTCACTAGTATTTCAATTTTTACTCAAGTTAGGAATTTGATTCCTTAACAAAATTAAAGTAAATATAATAGCACCAAATTAAACTATACTTAGAAAAAAAAACTTTTACGAGTCTTTTTTTTTTCTCAAAGGATAAATTATTTACTTTACTTATATTTCTTTGCTGTGGTTTAAATCGCAGCTATACTTGAAAAAATTTACAACTCAAAGTTTTTTTGTTTTCTTTAGTGGAACTCCTACTGTTGCTTTAATAAATTTTTTTTTGGAAGTAGTAGTGCCTTTTTGAAGTTTCTGGTGAGGTTGGTTTTTATGTTGGTTTATTGTGGAATGCTTAGGAATGGCGAAGTTGAAATTCTCCGACTTCAAGTATTGGTGGTCCTTGCGCAGTATCTTATATTGCTTGCCATTAGGCCTGTGTAGAAAACCCGTGGCCCGGTTCAATCCGGTCCTATTGGACCAATCGGGTCGGGGTTTCATTGGCTGGGTTTCATTTCGGGTTAAGTTGTTTTGTCCGACCCAACTCGAACTATATATAGATATATATATATTTTTAAAAATATATTATTTTGTATATATTAATTGATTTTATAAGATTTTTTCTACATATCTTATATAATACATTTATTATTTGATTATTATGAAAAACTTTGTAAGGTTTGATATTTAAATTTTATTTAAAATTTTAAATTGATTTCTTAATTTAATATTATATGAAAATGATGTATAGTTGTAAATATTTATAATTTTTAAGAAAATTAATTTCTATCCTAACATTATATTTTTTCAAAAATCTACTTTTACATTAATAATTAAAATTTTTTCATTAATACATAAAGTTAATTTTTATTTCATTTTTAATATTTTAAAAAAAGTATGTGGTACTGGGCTAGCCCGGTACCTAACCCGGGTGTTCATGGGCCGGGTATCGGGCTGGGGTGAAGTCCGGCCCAACCCGACCCATGCACACCCCTACTTGCCATGCATATGGGAAAAAAATCAAAAGATATTTTCTTTTATTTATTAAAGAGGCAATGTATTTTTGAATGCAACTAACCGAACATTCTGCTATCGGTGTTGAGTAATCTCATATTTCATTAAAAATATCCATATTTTTCAGAATTAAAATGAAGAAACAGATTTCCAAGTATCAGGAAATATGTTTCTTATGGCCAAAAAAAAGGAAGTATTAGGAAATCTAGTGGCCGAAAGAAAAGTAGTAGGAAATCTGAGGCCCAAATAAGTTTTCTTTCGTCGAAAGCCCAAAAAGAGTATTAGGAAATCAATAATGACCAATAAGCTTTCCTCAACACAAGGGGCAGGCCCAAAACCCACATTTTTGCCACCGGAGCATTATAATTGGGCTTCACAAGTAATGGGCCTTAACAGTGACCTTTTTCATTTCAATTTCTTTTGCCAACTTTTTATTTCAAATGTTTAAAATTTGGTAATAGCAACAGGTTGATATATGGCCTATCACCATATCTCAATCCAAGATTCACTTGTCCCAAAGTTCGTCAGTTGATGGCTTTAGGGATAAGTGTTTTCATGTGAGTCAGCCCAGGTATTCCAAACTTACCTGATGTGTTTTTTGGGAAAAAAAATCTAAGACTTTTGATCCAATCCCCAATAAGCCCTCCATTATATGTTTTTGAAGAATTTATATATCTTTCCTGAGCTTCCAATTAACGGTTATAGACTTGATTTAGTTTGGTTTTGGACAAAAATTCAAAATCAATCAAACCAATTGTTTTAGCTTTTCTTGGAACCTTTTAAGTTTAATATGTAATCAATTTGGTTTGATTAAAAAATCAATTTGTTTCGATTTGATTTAGTTTAGGTTAAGCTAAATTAATTTTTTTTAAAGAAATAAGAATAGCATTCTTATTAAAAAGTTAATTAAATCAAATAGATTTTATATAGATACTTTATAAATACAATTTATATCTAAATAATTTACTAATTAATATAATTTATGAATATTTATTTACATTCTTTCTCCCAAATCAATAAATATTTTGTAAATTATAATCTTGTTCATGCTCATTATAAGTTGTCATGGACTAAGAAATGGCTTCATCATATTGCCAATATATTTTAATAAAATAAGTATCATGGTTTTGCAAAAGAAATGTTAGTTTTGGCTTACCTGTTCTACTTTTGAAGTTATTTGGCTCCTTTTAATATATATTTCTTGTTTGAGCATTTACTGATATAATTTACTCATATTTTCTCAACTTTTTTAAGAGTTATTATGTTATCAAACTAACTAAATATGTTATGGGTTGCAAATACAAATAAAAAGATTTAATTGGTATTATAATTTATTAATAAAGAATGGGTTTTTTTAATTTATAAATAAAAAATATATTAAATATGTTTAAGAGGTGTGGTTCAGTCTGATTTAGGTTTCAAGACTCTAAAATTGAACATGAACCAAATTGACTCGGTTCTCATAATTCAAAAATCAAATTAGACCTCATTTCAATTCAGTTCGAATCGATTTTTTAAGGTTTGATTCGATGTTATCAGCTTGGATTGATATTAAAGACCTTTACTTACAATTATAGTTAACTTGACGAAGATGTTCTCTTCTATTCTTGGTTACAATCTAGGTGGGATAATTTTGGGTTAAGTTGATTAGCTGCTTCTTGTATCTCTACAACTTAGTTAAATATTATTTACGTTCAGGTACTTAATACTTCTTAACTAAATTAAGAAACTCTTATAAATTTTAAAAGAAATAAAGATCTTTATTCAAGCTTTGTCTTGACTATCAGTCAATTTCATCTATGAAGTATTCTCGCAATTGTTCCACTTCACGCCAGACATAAAGTTATAATCATTTAATTTAATCTGAAAAATTAGAAAGAGATGAAGATTCCATGCCCCAAAATGCACTGTTGGGCTTAACCTTTCAATTTATGATCCTGACAATGGCTTATAATCTTTCCACACAAGCTTTGTATTCTTATCACAATCGACTATTCAAAACCAGTGCATGCGCTTTGAAATTTCTTCACAAACGGCCAAAATGCCCATAATCGAGGGGCTATATAGACTAAACGTCAATCTAACGTTGAAAGTTAAAATCATCTAATATAAATAAAAATTTATTTATTTATTTAAATATGATTGGAAGGTTTGGCCAAAAAAAAAAAGGAGATTGCTGTCATGTTCAAATCTTATCTAAATCTTTTCACAGGACAAAGTTATAAGGAATAGTCGATATCTTCACAATAAATCTTTCATCTAATCAATTTGGAAGTTCTCACTTCTTCAAAAGTGAATTGCCCATCTGTAACGTAAATTTGTCAGAATCACGCATGTCACACCAAAAGTTCATATGTAAGAAAGCATTTCGGTTAAACCATTATATTTGTCATATAATTTAATTTTAATTTTTAAGAATGTTGCATTATCTTATTTTAAAGCGTAGTTGGGTTACAGTTATAAGGGTCCCCTAAATTGGGTGAAGTAGAATACTTCGTAGACGAAAATAACTGAATCCCAATATTATTATCATTAGCACATAAATCTCACAGGGATACTTTCTTGGATAGGGGCCGGAGACCCAAGAGAATAAATATATACTTGATGCAAAATAGCTTTAAGAAAAAGGATAGAAAGCTGTTATGCTTTGATTTAATATAGTTTTAATACATTTGCTCTGCTTTATAAGTAGTTTCGTCCATTAAATCTCCTTATTCCTGTAAAGTTTACGCGGGCTTATATGTATATGTATATGTATCAGCGTGTATAAAGAATGAAGGAAGAGCAAGTAAATCAAATAAATATCCTCTAAGTTTTAATTGAAAATATAAATTTTCTTTTATATATAGTTAAGTAAGTTGTTTGGAGCATATGTATTATTTTTTATTTTTTATATGCGTCTGAAAATATTTTCTGCCAGATATATTATAAAGTTTCGCTTTTTTTTTTTTAAAGCTAAACTTCATTTTCATCCTGAGAAGTGAATTACTATAAACTGAAGTTTGGATTCAGTTGGAGGAATCCAAGTTTTTTGTGAGAAGAGTGACCATGTATCCAAGCAATCTAAAAATGCTACAAGCCATATTCTATGTGTGGCTTCTGCAGGTAGTATCCAGTTGGGGAGACACTAATGGAAACATCAGTTGCATAACTTTGTAGGGAGCAAGGAATAAAGTAGTTGCATTTTCAAAGGACAAATAATTTATTCTACTAATATTTCAATTTTTACTTAAGTTAGAAATTTGATTCTCTAAAAAAATAAACCAAATATAATAGCACCAACATCAAAGACATGTCTACATGCATCTCTACAATTTGACGCTCTTCAAATTTATTTGGATAATTTTATCCTGTTCCTGGTAAGAGATTAATTAGGTTACACTCTCGTAATACAGTGAGGTCTAGATTAGTCTGAAGCAGATAATAAACTCAGAATACCTTAGAATACAGGATGATAAAATATAAAAAAAAATTACACTCTCGTAATATATATATAAATTCTCAAAAGAAATAATCATTCATAATTTTATACATTTACAATGTATAAATATATGGAGCAACTTTTTTAGGGGTTTATTAATTTTGTACTAGTTCGTTCATTAAATATCCTAATGTGTTATAATATGTAGTTAAACCAAAAATTGTAAAAATTTCATTTCAAATTGATAATTATCTTTTCTAGTACTGTTTGCTTATTATTAATGACATATGGGATGAATTTGTGCCAGTATTTTGTGTTAGTAGTTAACTGAGCAATTACACAGTTTGGACTTAATGTACTTGATTTCAATCTCTATCCTATTCCTTTACATATATATTTCAAACCTTTTCCCAAGACTTTTTGCCTCTTCTGTAACCCAAAAAACGTTGCAATTACTTTTTGTTTAGTATATTTAGTTATTTTAAATGTAAATTTAGAAAGCAAAAACAAACTCAGATGCAAAATATATTTGAGATATTTTTCGAAGGCCTAGTAATTGAGTTTGATTTTTACAATACTGTTTAAGGTTTATAGGCATTTGCTTTGCCAAAAAATTCAAGTGATTGAAGATGTTCACCAAGACACTATTTTGTTAAATTTAAAAGCAGAGAAAATTATTTGATCTTGACCTAGATTTGCAATTTTTTTTTTATGTTGAATCTAAATCTTGGAGATATTATGAGTTAATAGAAGAGCGGTGTATAAGAAGGGAAAAAGACGAAGAAGAAGAAGAGTGGTGTATGAGTTCATATGTGTTATTTTTTTTTTCTTTTTCTTCATTTTACATTGTAGTGATTACTTTGTTGATGAGGAATTAATTAATAAATAATAGATCCTCCCTTGAAATTCATTGCTTGCCCCGAAGCGTGATTTAGAAAAGGATTCAAGTAGCTAGTGGCAGGTCTTTTTGACTTAGATTGGCCAGTTTATTAATATATACTGAGAGAGAGAGAGGCCGCCGGCCGTGGAGTGTGGACACATGATTCATCTGCTCTTTCTTCTAATTCAACATAAAGATCATTTGTTTTTTGTTTTTTAATTTTCCAGAACTTGTCGTAAATTCTTCTAGTTCAATATTGATTTATCCAATTGAAATAGAACAAGACAAGTCGGATGATTACCAATTGGATCCGGATTGTCATCTGGTAGGGATTCCGACGGAATTAAAAAGAAGCGTCATACAAGAGGTTTTTCAATTAATTGTATACTAAGTCCGATCATTTCATATCCTTATACTTAAATAGCGAACAAAAATTTGTAGAATTTTCATTTCATACATATAATTATCTCTTCTGGCAAAAAAAAAAAAATTATCTAACTACTACAGAATGGGATGGCAAAATAAACATAACTTCATCTATGTATTGAGTATAGCTTTTTATCCTCTAAAATGAAAAACTATGTCATGTATAAAAAGTCCTAATTGCCTTTTTGGTTAAAAAAAAAACGTCCTGATTGCCTGGGAAAAGTATATTCTATAAAAAATCGTGTTGTTTTTTTCCTATTCACAATTTTATTTGTTGACATGATATAATAGTTGGTAGAAAGGCTTGATCTCTGGCGGCTGCGTAGATTAAATTTCCTGGAGGTTGGATCAAACTAAACAGACGTACATCTATTGAAGATCCATCTTCACCAATATTTGTTTGATTTGTTCTTTCTTTTCTTTTTCTTTTTTCTTTTCGCGTCAGCCCCGGTTTATACCCAAAAAAAAAAAGGATGAATGCAAAATGAGAAGCCCTCTACGTACTTCCATCTTTTTTATTTTTTTCTCTCCAACCATTGATGAGAATAGTGCAACAGTTTACCTCTGTGTTTTTTTTTTATTCCTTTTACATCATTGTAGTGGTAACTTACGAGTGATTAATAGAAAAGTCATTCCCTGAAGTCGATTGCTTCCCAGAAACTTCAGACTCAAGTTAGATTTGCAATTTTTTATGTTGGATCTAAATCTGGGAAATTTTATTGGTTAACGGAAAAGTGGTGTATGAGTTCATCTGCCTTTTCTTTTTCTTCTTTTCACATTGTCATGATGTGGGTGTGGCTTCTATGCAGAACACAGATCATCTGTATATTTGTGTTTCTGGCTTTCAAATATTATTTTTGTTTCAAATATAAATTTACATATAGAGCTTTTAATTTGATCTGAAAATAATTTCTAGAGAAGATGAATTGGTGGTGATTACTTTGTTGATAAGGAATTATTAAGTAATAAATCATCCCCTAAAGTACCGTGCTATACCATGTTATTAATCGTAACATTCTTTTCTTAACTACAGTTTTAAACTAATCATCCCTTGAATTTGATCAATAATATAAAATAACTATATTGAAAATATCAATTATCTTCAATTTATTAATTTTTAAAATAGTTTTAAAACTTACCTTGCTTGTTGCTATTAAATTTAGATTTACTCATAAACCGGTCCAAAAAGAAAAAAAGATTTACCCTTAACCGTATGAATCTTTTAGTTATATTCTATTTTAAATTTAATTATATCATTATACTAGTATAAATGTATAGTCATTATATTAAACATTTATACTAGTATAGGAAGCAGTCGGACGGCTTCCTACTTCTCTTCTTCTCCTTCCTCTACTCTCCTTCGGGTACCACTCCCCGTCACTTGGTATCATAGCCTAAAGAGGAAATATGAATGTATTGATAGAATTTTAGTCAAGATTTACTTTATTAAGTTAAGTATTAACATTTTAATACTATTTACTTGCTCAATTGATAGTACATTTCACTCTTTGAGTGAAGTAATGTTCTAATATATATAAAATATTCATGATATTTTGAGGTTATGGCAATAAATCCTAGTGGATAGGGTTGTAAGTCCAGACTTTGGTAGAAACTCACATGCATAGATGTTTTATATTATATTATTTATTTTAAAATCGTTGGCTAAGATTGAGTTGCCAAAAATAGTATTGGATCTTAATATTTAATTTGAATAGTAAGTCTTGACTCACTTTCTTTCTTTATATTTTTATGAATCCTGATGGTAATGATATCAAAAGGGGAGATTTGTCTCAAAATGTTCCGATCTCTTACCCTTTCTCGTCGCTCTTCTATTCCTAGTTCTTCCTCCATCTCTGAACCCGAAGCAACCACATCAACCAATATTTTCAATAAAGAAATCCATTTATATTGGTAATGTTGTTTAGAATTGCACCGAATTGGTAATGTTGGATGTGGGACGAAATGAATTACTAGGACCCATACCTCTATGGATAGGATCAAACCTACACAAATTGCAAGTTCTTAGCTTGAGAAAGAACCAATTTTATGGAAGTTTGCCATTTTATCTCTGTCATCTAACAACAATTCAAGTTTTAGATCTTTCACTCAATAATTTGTCTGGACAAATACCAAAATGTATCCAGAATTTCACTACAATGGCTCAAAAACCTAGCTTTAGTGAGGCCATTGACCAATACTTTGTCTTTAAGGATGGTTATCCCATATATATTGAAGAGTATAATTTTTATCCTATAGTGAGGTGGAAAGGAAGAGAATTGTCATTTAAAGACAACAAAAGACTTTTGAAGTTGATTGACCTCTCCGGCAATGGACTATGTGGAAAAATTCCAACAGAAATCAGAAATCTCTCAGAACTAGTATCTTTGGATTTATCAAATAATAATTTTAGTGGTCAAATTAATTCCTTGGGAGCTGGGAAATCTACATGCCCTTGAGTTTCTTAATTTATCCAGAAATCATTTGTCAGGAGTAATCCCTTCAAGTCTTTCTAAAATTGATTGGCTTTCTACTTTGGACTTATCAAACAACAACTTATCTGGAAAAATTCCTTCAGGAACACAACTCCAAGGTTTTGATGCCTCTGTTTATGATGGAAATCCTAATCTTTGTGGGAGTCCACTCATAAGACTTTGTACAGATGAAAAAGAATCAGAGGACCCGTCAACTTTTGAGAAACATGATGAAGAGCAAGATGATTCCTTTTTCACCAATGGATTCTACATAAGCATGGGTTTAGGATTTGATACTGGATTTTGGGCTATCTTTGGCCCATTGCTTCTATTCCGTTCTTGGAGGCATGCTTACTTCACCTTCCTGTATAATGTGTACGAGAGGATTGCTATGATCACAATAATCAACATAGCAAGATGCCGTGGGTTATTCCAAAGATAAATGGTAAGTTTATCCATTTTAACATTTTATTCTTTCGTTTTAATTTTTCCTTTTCTAAGAATTAAGCATATAAAAATGTCTTTTAATGAATCAGTTGATTCGATTTTATCTTTGGTCATTTTTTTTTAATATAGTATCTTAAGTAATTTGGATGCGCTTTAAAAATTATGTCCCAAGTTTCTCTCCACTTAGTGGGTGGTCCACTGTAGTTGAGAACTGTTAGATTATATCTAATGGTTTAGATTTAATAATTCAGAAAAGCATAAAATTAACTGTCAAAATTTAATCTGACATGGTTTGGAATTGCAGAGGAGAGAAATTAACTAGGACATATTACGAAAGCTAGATGGATATTGAAATTTTAATTGTTGTTTTCTAAATGCTATTAATTAATTATAAGCATGTGTTACCCCATCTTTCTCTCTCTCTGCTGCAGCACTGTGCAGCTAGCAGAGATTCTCAACGTGTTCAGAGGAGCCGATATCCTTTTGATGGAGTGGAAGCAATCTGGGGAATGGGATGCCGCAAGTACTCTACCATATATAGGAATTAATAAAGCATCCATGTCGTTTTGTTATTTAATAAAATAAAATGACTGTATCACTTTCGCGTTCTTTCACATACCTATTGTTAATATGTACTTTGAAACTTCTATTTTCATCTATATGTGAGTTGAATGAAAACATGTGTACAAAAATGGTTTTGTGTTTTGGGATAAGACGGAATTTAGTAATGCTTGATGTACCACAAACTGAATTATTATTCACACATATAACTAATACCCTCTTGGCAAAAGGTAATTTGGTTGTTTTCGAATCTGATTGTGCAGTTGCAGATAATTAATAACCCATGTCGTAATCAAACATTAATACCTCTAATTTCATAAAAATTTTATATGCATCTATGTTATTTTTTTTTTATTAATCGTACCTCATGTTTCTGCATTGATCATTTATCATTATTATTGTCGCATAGAACATATATAATATATTTTTTTTTACAAACACGTTTTTGTGATCGATATGTATCCAATTTGTAATCGGCATATATATAATTGAGTCAATAACTAAAGATACCCCTCACACACAATAATTCAACAAAATAAAGAAAAGTAATAACCACGTCCATTATTTAATAATAAAAATTTATTCATCTGATATAATTTGTTTTCCGATTTTGTTAATTTGTATTGCTTTCGTCAGAGGCAGGACGCGCGGGAATGAAATACTGTTGAATAAAATTTAATTCTCTCCATGGTGTGATATAATCATAATAGTAGTAGTATAATTGAATTGACCTCATGTTCATATGAGTAAATTCAGAGAAAAAAAATTCTTATCTCTTATTTGATTTGACGGATGTGGAAAAGAGTAGAAGGGAGGAAAAAATTTTTATTTTATTTTTATTGCCAAACCAAACTCTATCTCATTTAAGAATAAGAGAAAAATTACTCCCTCCCCTTATTTGCTTTAAAAAAAAAATAGAATAGAAATTTTTTTTCCTTTTTCTTTCTTTCCAAATCTTTCAGACCAAATGGAAATATCAGGACTATTTACAATATTGCATTTTATACAATAAAAAATTATGATATGAGAGAATAAAATTATATGTGAAATTTAATTTAATTTATTTTAAATTTTTTATTATGTATTTATGTCATCATTATTTCCTTGAATAAAAGGATTTAAATTTTACTGTTCATACCAAGATTTTTTGGTGAGACTATGGACAACGACTTCCATTTTTTTTTTCTGGCCATGTACAACGACTTCGTTTTCTTTTTTCTTGGACCATGCATAGTCTAAAGTAAGACTGCCACCGAAGAATGGAGAAACCGATAACAGAATGCCACGTTGCCCAATAAGAATCCTCCTAATGAAACCTTCCCGCGTCGCGCGTTTATCATGAGTACCATTTTGACGCTACATTTCACCCAAAATGAGTAATAAAAAATTTACGAATGGATAATTTTAAAATAATTAAAATTATTTATTTTTATTATAAATTAATTATATTTTTAAATAAGAATGTTTTATTAAAATATTTAGATTTAATTTACTTTATTTTAAATTTATTAGAATTTAAATTATATCTTTTATTTATTTTATGATTTAATTTATTTAAATTAGGATCTAGACTTTAATTATTGATTTAAATATAATTTAAAAATTATCAATTATATTTCTTTCTCTTTCTTGAGTTTTTTCTTCTTTTTCAGTACTCTCCGAGTGCCTGCCTCCTTCACCTTTGTGCCCATGAGTTATTCTTTTCCCACACCAAATAAAAGCCCATTATCCTGGATACCAAAAACAAATAAAAAAGAAGTACATCATCCTAATTGTGATCTTCCGTTTGATATTTTCCATTTCCAGTACCTCACTTTTGTTTTTTAATTCGCATTATATAGTAACTATGGAAATTTCTAAGAGTCTTCAGTTCGAATTGAAATTGAATCATAATCTATTTGTCATGTGGAAATTTGTTTTCTTTGAAGTTCCAAAGTTCCTCTCTTTTTCCCTCTGGCTTTCTATTTTTTTATTAAAAAATTTAACCTTGATTTCTCTTCAATCACAGCTAGCTTTACTTGAGAACATTGCAATTGAAGTTTTTTTAATTGTTTTCTTAGTGATACTGTTACAGTTACTGTTGCACCAAAAAATGTTTATATCTTATTATTGATATTTTGTTTTCGTCTGCTTACTTACATGGAGATGAAGTAGTGCCTTTTCTGGCCCAAAAAGAAGAAGAAGAAGAAGTAGAAAACTTCTAATGAGGTTTGGTTTTTATGTTGGATTATTGTGGAATGGTTAGGAATGGCGAAATTGAACTTGTCCAACTTCAAGTATTGGCGGCTTGCTTCATATTTTATGTTGCTTGACATGCATATAGGAAAAAAAATATATGTATTTTCCTTTTTTATTTATTAAACAGGAAATGTACTTTTGAATGCAAGTAAGATTCAGCTGTTGGTCTTGATAATCTCATGTTTCATTAGAAATGTCCATATTTTTCAGGGAATTTTTTTTTATAAATAGACAGAGGGAGGACCTCAAACTTTACTTAAAAAAAATTGTAATATTGAAAACAAAGGTCATTGTCAAGGGCCCTTTATGTGAAGCCCAATTATGATGCTGAAGTGGAAAGTGTGAGCTTTGGGCCTGGCTCGTGTTGAAGAAATCTTGTTTGTCAGAATTGATTTCCTAATACTTTTTTTTTTAAAATAACCATTTGACGCAGATTTCTAACCTATAGTTTATGCTTTATTTCATATATGTGTGTGTGTGTGTGTGTGTGTGTGTAAAACTTTATACCATCATCATGTATGGGCTACCATATCTTAATCCTAGATACCCTTATCCCAACGTAGGTCTATAAATGGCATTTTTTTCTGAAAAAAGATATATATGGCTTTAAGAACAATTTTTTAATATATTAAGAGCCAGATCAGGACTGAAATCAATGCTAGTTTTGGCTCGGAGGAAGAGTTGGACTGGAGGATTTCATAATTGATTTAAAATCAGTTTGAACCAGTTATAATTTTTTTTTTAAGTTTTTAAGATAAAATAATATTACTTTAATAATAAATAACATTATTTTTTGTATAAAGTTTTTTATTTCTATATTATAATATTATATAAGCATAATTATAATACATAATTATTAATAATAATAAATTTACTTAATAAATAATATGAAAAATAGAATATTACTTGATTATTTTGAATTTAAAATATAATTATGAATGTGCATTAATTTATTTAGATTTTAATATTAGTTTATGAAACTTATTAATAATATTTTTTAATAATATATGATATATAAAACTAAAAAATTATTAATCTTATCATTACCATTTTTATTACAATTGATCTACGGTTGAATCATTAAATCTTGAATAAATGTCTTAACTAATTTAATGACAGATCTCATTTTTAACACCTTGCAAGTTTTTATATACATGAGTCCAGATATTACTAACTATCTACAAACTAATTTCAAAGTGGTGCAGAGATATGCTATGTTTGGCATTTACATATCTCATATCACAAAATTTACAGTTTAACATTACCACAATATTTCAAAAGGTTGTAAATTGAACTTTCAATCTGATAGGCATACTTAAGTCATTAACTCTGTTACCACCGTTACCATGAAATTAATATATTATGAGCATTTTTTCCCTTCAAGTGTGTTTGCTAATACAATTGATTAACAAACACAAGATAACTTCTTATTAAAAATTAATATCTTTTATGCTAACGAAAAACACAATAATATAAATATGAATGCAATGAATAGCACGTTGCAATTAGAATTCTCCAAGTCTCCAGTATATCTAATTGGTGATCGAGCAATTAGAATCACTGGGCACAAATTTTCAATATTGTTGAAAAAATAATTGATATAAAAATAATTTTCAGTATATAATTATTAAATTTTAAAGTCTCAACTATTCTTATTGCTAATATAGTTAAGCGAAAACTCATCTAGGCTGAAGTTTTAAGGAGACTTATTGTACTTGACATCAATCTCTAACGTATCCCTTCACAAATTTCCAGCCTCTTCCCAAGACTTTTTGCCTCTTTTCAGTAACCGAAAAAAGTAGCAATTATTTTTCATGTATTATATTTTGTTATTTTAAAAGTAAATTTAGAAAGCAAACAAACTCAAATGCAAAATACTAATATCTGACTTCTTTTACAAAGGCCTACTAATTCAGTTTGATTTTTACGATACTGTCAAAGTTTATAGGCATTTTCTTTGCCAAAAAATTCAAGCGGTTAAAGATGTTCAGCAAGACTATTTTCTTAAATATAAAACCGGAGAAAATTATTTATATAAGTGGTGAACGATCTTGACCCAGATTTGCAATTTTTTTTTTTTGCATATATGTTTGAATCTAAGTCTTGGAAATATTATTAGTCAATAGAAGTTCATATGTGCTTTCTTTTTTTCTTTTCCTTCATTCCACATTGCAATGATTACTTTGTTGATGAGGAATTAATTAATAAATAATAGATCATCCCTTGAAATTCATTGCTTGCCAGGAAGCGTGATTTAGAAGGTCTTGACTTTGATTTGCAATTGAATTAATAAATAGAGGCTTTAAAGTTTGGGTTAACGTGATTCATCTGCTCTTTAAGTCTTCTAATTCAACATAATTAAAGATCAATTTTTAATTTCTTTCCGGAACTCGTCCTAAAACTCTGGTTCAATATTGATTTATCCAATTGATATAGAACAAAACATGTATGATAATTACCGATTGGATCCACATTGTCATCTGATGGGACTCCAGTGGAATTTCAAAAGTAAGTGTACAAAAGGTTTATCAATTTTGAACTGAGTTCATTCATTGCATGTCCTTATGTACTAAAAATCTGGCATGAATTTTTGCCAGTATTCTGTTTTGGTAGTTAATTGAGCAATCAGACGATTTGGTTTTATAGAATAATTTTAACGCTTTAGTCCGTTCTTCAAAATTTATAAATAATAATCAATTTTTTAATTTTTAAAATAAGTTTAAAGGTCGAACCAAACCAAGGACAGAATACTACAAACACTTGAATTTTTTGTTTTAAGACCCACAGACTCAGTTGGAATGTCACAACAGTTAAAGCTTCTGGGCATGTTTTAGATAAGGACTCAATTTCAAGTGGTGGAAGATCAAGACAAAGATTTGTAATTATTATTCTAAATCTAAATCTTGGAATGATTATTTAATATACATCTCCCTCAAACTTGAAGTGAGTCTCAGAGAGTTGTGTTAGGTTGATATTTCTGTGCATGATTCAGCTGTCTATTTTTGCATTGCGCAGTTATTTTGGATGATATTGTTTGCATGAGTACAAATTTTCCTCATTGGAGTTTCAGAAGGATACTTCGCTCTGTTAACGAGGCGGCTAAGCTTGCCAAGTACATTCACATGAGGATATGTCCTGTTATTTGGGATTTAGCCGCCCCATCCCCTTTTTATGTTTGTTAAATGCTAACTATATATATATATATATATATTCCTTGTACTGCTAAACCTGTTACAGTGTTATGTAAACTCTAGCTTCGTTGCAGTTTTTTCCTTGGACAAAGAGAGAGAGAGAGAGAGAGAGAGAGAGAAGAAATAAAACTTCAATCGCAGGAATAGAGAGGTCAAAAAACAAAAGTTCCAGGAATATCACTACAAAAAAACAGACTTTCAGCGACGACTTTCGGCGGGGACAAAAAAAGTCATCGCTGAAAGTATGCTTTCGGCGACGACAGAAAACGTTATCGCTGAAAGTGTGACTTTCAGCGACGACAAAAAATGTCGTCACCGAAAGTCACATTTTCAGCGACGACAGAAAAAGTCGTCGCTAAAAGTCACACTTTCAGCAACGACAAAGTCGCTGCCAAAGCTAATTTTTTGAATTTTTATTATTTTTACTTTGAAAATTAATAAATAACATATTGAAATAATAATTGTATTATGTTGATATAATTTTATAATAAAAAAAGATATTTTACATATATTTTGTATTATAAAAAATATGTGATATCTTTTGTTAAAATCAAAGTATTTTACTATTTTCTTTTATTTGAATTTTTTTTATCAAATTCATTTGAATTATTTTAAACATTTTGAAAGTGTTTTATTTCTTCTTGAGATTAAAAACTTGAATAGTCAAACTATTGAATCTATTCCATATTTATATTTACTTTTTCTTCATCTTAATTAATGAAATATGTTATTTTTATTAAGATAATTTTTTTAATTAATAAAGGGATTGATAACACTAATAAAAGAGAATTAGGAGAACAAATTAATATCTAATTGTCTAATATGATCAATCCTATATTTGGAGGAATTTTTATTAGGCTAAGTAATTAATTGCTAATATATTTAACATATAAATTAATATTAAAGTTATTTATTACTAATAACAAATTATGAAGTAGTAACGTACCATGATAATAATCAGTAATTAATATATCTAAAATAATAATTAGATATGCTATGATTGAAACTCTCAGCCCAAACTCCTATGGGTATATATTAGTAATGTAGATATTTTTACATAGTATAAAAGTCTAACAGAGCATTGTCACATAGAGAAGAAATGCTTATGGATTGTTAATTTACTTTCCTAATTAATAAGTAATGACAATATTTGGAAAACAAGTATTAGCGAATTCTCTTTCTCACTATCTTAACTTTTTTGATCTTTTTTATTCTCCCAATTATAACAGATTGAACTTATTACATTTTCTTTTAAATCATATGATAATCAAAATAACAATATTTGTAATAATGATTTTTTTCCAAATTCCTATTATATTATATATAATATATAGGGGTGAGAGAATAAACCTGAACCTGATCAATCTACTCTAACCCGAAGCAGCCCAACTAAAGACAAATCCAATCATTTTAACAAGAAACCAAAACTTGAGCATTGGGCAGAGCCATTTGACCGGGTCAGACCAAGTTTTGAGCAACCTTCTCAGATCACTTGGTCTGACCCGGCCTAAGGGCTTTTTTTTTTTTTTATATTTATATGTAGTTTCATCAAGTATTAAATATATTTTGTTGGGAATACCATAATAATAGAAGTTCAATTTTCTAATTTTCTTTAAAAAAAATAAAAAATAAAAAATGGATATATATAATATTCGACCAAAGACCACGAGTTGGTATAAAATCCACTCCTATCCAATCTTATCCCATCTCTAATATATATTAAGCATATATAATATAATTTATCAAATAATATAATATATGATATATATTAAATGATATGACTAAATGAAAATTAATATAAAATAATATAATATTAATACATATGGATCATAAATATTATATACATAATTATTTTTATTTAAAAATAAAAATCAAATGTAAAAGTCAGCTAGAAAACAATTTTTTTATTGTCAAAAAAATATATTTATAGGAAAATTATTTAAGATTTAAAAATAAAAAATTATAATATAAATATTCATATAAATATAAGCATATCCAAATAAAATATTTTATGAAATTAGTAATTGAAAATAAGACAAATGTGTATTTTTTAATAATATATTGATTTATAAATATATGTGTGTATATTAGTGTGTAGATAACTAAAATATATATTTAATATTTCATATAAAGACTGCAGGTACATTTCAGCTCAACTGGCAAAAGAGTGAATATAAGGCTTTGGGAGTAAGAGGTCATGGGTTCGAAACCTAGGTGAACACATTTGAAAGCATTATATGACGTGGCGGTGACATGGCGTGAGCTCGCGGTGACATGCCGGTGGACGTGGCAGTGACATGGTGTGGGCCCGAGGTGACGTGGCGGTGACATGGCATGTCCGATGATGATGTGGCAATGGTGTTTAATAAGCTTTCGGCGACAACTAATGTCGTCGCCAAATGTCAACTTTCAGCGACGACAATTTGGTCCTCGCCAAAGGTCGACTTTCAGCGGCGACTAATGTCGTCACCCATTGTCAACTTTCAACGACGATAATTTGGTCCTCGCCAAAGGTCGACTTTCAGTGACGACTATGTCATCGCCAAATGTTAACTTTCAACGACGATAATTTGGTCCTCACCAAAGGTCAACTTTCAGCGACGACAATGTCGTCGCCAAAGGTCAACTTTCAGCAACGACATCTTTTGTCGTCGCCAAAACTTTCAACGACAAGACTTCTGTCAACGACAAAGTTGTCGTCGCTGAAAGTTTTCAGCGATGACATTTCGACTTTCGGCGACGACTTTTGTCCTCGCCGAAAGTCAAATTTTTTGTAGTGTAATAGAGCAATGTTCATCAACTCTTCTACAAACCTACACATTGCATCCCAATCCTAGAATATTAGAGGATTCAATATCTATATACTTATTAAAATACTTTGCAATTAAAAATTGAAGAGTTATTGAGTGGTTACAAGTGCATAAGATTTCTCTCGGTGCGTTTAAGGTTGAAGAATTGGAAGTATGAATGTTGAGCAGGAAGTGAATGTCTTAAATCTTTGTTCCCTGATATTTAAAAATAGCAATATTAGTTTGATATAGACCATGTATACTTCCAATTATATAAATACTACTATTATAGATAGTGTTTAGGGAACACGATCTTAGATATATATTAGATTAAAAGAACTCATATTTATCTTATTTTTCTTAGAACCATGTAATACTACTGTCACTATTCATTTTTTTCCCTTTTCTTTTTTTTTTCAGTTAGATTTATGGGATTGGATAAAAGCATCTAATATGAATGATTGTCCAAAATCCATATCTCCTAACTTATATGTCCACGCACACTCACTTCTCATCAATGTGGGGTTTAAGAGTTTCTAGTTTTCAGTGAAGCCCCCCAAATGTAAGTCCTGCTCTCATACTGATTTTTTCCATTCATACATATGCTTCTTCTTCTTCTTCTACCAATTAGGCTTATGAGATCGTACAAAACCACTCAATGAAGGTATCACTATTCATTCCTTAACCTCGTTGTTATGTATATATACCAATAATACTAACATATTAGTCATTAACTCTATCGTCGCTGGTACCACTACTTTAATATATTAATATTATGAGCTTTTTGTTTTTTTCCCTTCAGGAGTGTTTACTAATACAATTAATCAACAAACAAAAGATGATTTTTCATTATGAAAATCAATATGTTTTCTGCTGAATGAACAACACATTTCATATCGAATTCGCAAATTTATATAATTGATGGTCGAGCTATATATATATATATCTATATATATTAGAAGCATATTGGGCACAATTTTGCAATGTTATCAAAAAAATAATTGATATAAAAACGACTTTCAGGCCTGACAGTCGTTTTTATATCAATTATTTTTCTTTTGATAAAACACTCAATATCTTTGCCTGCAGTTTTATAATTTTTTGTTCAAAATGACTTGATCATAGGACTAGACAGTGACGGATCTAGAAATGAATGAATGGGGGGCTCAAACTTTAAACACTACAAAAAAATAGATCTTAAGTGACGACTTTTGGCGGCGACAAAAAAAGGTCGCCGCTGAAAACACACTTTCCGCGGCGACTAAAAGAGTCGCCGCTGAAAACACACTTTCCGCGGCGACCAAAAAGAGTCGCCGCCGAAAGTCAGTGTTTTCGCGGCGATCAAATAAGTCACCGCTGAAAGTTAGCCTTTTAGCGGCGACCATTTTCACTTGCCGCTGAAAGACGGACTTTCAGCGGCGACCTTTTTTAGTCGCCGCTGAAAGACTAACTTTCAGCGGCGATTAAACAAGTCGCCACTGAAAGACAGACTTTCAGCGGCGACTAAAATGGTCGCCGCTGAAAGTCTGTCTTTCAGTGGCGACTGAAAATGGTTGCCGCTGAAAGAGTGACTTTCAGCGGCGACTTGGTTAATCGCCGCTGAAAGTCCGTCTTTCAGCGGCGACCATTTTCAGTCGCCACTGGAAGATGGACTTTCAGCGGCGACTGAAAAAGGTCACCGCTGAAAGTCTAACTTTCAGCGGCGATTAAACAAGTCGCCGCTGAAAGAGTGACTTTCAGCGGCGATTAACCAAGTCGCCGCTGAAAGCACTCTTTCAGCGGCGACTTTTTAATGTCGCCGCCAAAGGTAATTTTGTAAATTTTTGCTATTTTCGTTTTAAAAATTAATAAATAACATATTAAAATAATAATTGTGTTTTATTTATACATTTTTATTATAAGTAATTAGATATTTAATATGTATTTTATATTATCTAGTATCTTTATTTAAAGGTAAAGTAGTTTACTATTTTTTCATGTAAAATATTCTGGACATTTTGAAAGTACTTTATCTCCACCGGAGATTAAAGATTTGAAATGTTGAATATTGAATTCTATCTATATTTATTTTTACTTTTCCTAATCCTAATTAATGAAATATGTTATTCTTATTAGGATAATTTTTTTTAATTCATAAAGGGATTGATAACTCCAAAAAAAAAATAGGAAGATAAACTAATCCCTAATTATTTAATGTGATCAACCCTATATTTGGAGGAATTCTTATTAGGTTAATTTAATTTCTAATATTTTTAACATATAAATTAATATTAATATTATTTATTACCAATAATAATTTTGATGAAGTAATAATATATTGAATTTATTGCATTTTTTAAAATCATATGACAATCAAAATTATAATATTTATTTTAATGATTTTTTAACAATTTTCTATTACATTATATTATATATATATATATATTAAGCATATATATAATATAACTTATCAAATAATATAATATATGATATATATGATATGTCATAACATAAAATAAAAAATATAATATAAATATATATGTATATAAATAAAATATTTAACGATATTAATAATTGAAAATAAAATATATGTGTGTTTTTTAATAATAATATTGATTTATAAATATATATGTGTGTATTAGTGAGTAGATAAACAATATATATTAAATATCTTAAATAAAAACTGCAGGTGCATTTCAGCTCAACTGGCAAAAAAGTAAACACAAAGGCATTGCAAGCAACAGGTCAGGGGTTCGAACCAAGGTGAACGCACATTTGAAACAAATATATGACGTGGCGGTGGTGATATGAGAGGTGACGTGGCGTCCGTTTGGGGGTGGTGACGTGGCAGCAGTCCGATGACGTGGCGGCGGTCCGGTGGGGGCCGGTCGGCGGCGGTGGTCCGACGGCGGCCGACCGACGGTGGTGACTTGGCGTCCGTTTGGCGGTCCGATGACGTGGCGGCGGTCCGGTGGGGGCCGGCCGGCGGCGGCGGTCCGATGACGTCGCGGCCGACCGGCGGTGGTGGTGGTCCGATGGCGGTGGTGACGTGGCGGCCGGCCAGTGGTGGTTACGTGGTGGGGTCCAGTGGCTGACATGGTGATGACATGGCGAAACGACTTTCAGCGGCGACTAAATGTTGTCGCCAAATAATAAATTTTCAGCGGCGACTAAATGTTGTCGCCAAATGAGAAATATTTGGCGGCGACAATTTATATTTTTAGCGACAACTCTTTTCACCACTAAATGTCAACTTTTGGCGGCGACATTTTTATCGTCGCCAAACTTTTGGTAACGGGATTTGTGGCGGCGACATGGTGGCGACAAAAATGTCGCCGCTAAAAACTTTTGGCGGTGAAATTCCTTCTTTCAGCGGCGACTTTTGTCGCCACCAAAAATCAAATTTTTTGTAGTGAAATAACCAAATCTGGGGGGCTCAAATTTATTTCAACATTTTTTTATAAAGTAAATCATATATACTATGAAGACCATGGGGGGCAGGTACCCCACGTGCCCCCTTTGCATCCGTCACTGGGACTAGAATTCTATATCTTCGTTGCGTCTGAAATTTAGTTTATCACAAAATCAACATTTGTCAAGACAATCGTTTTCCCCCACCCCACCATGCTTGTGCTTTTCAACGAGGGAAAAATTAGCCAAGACAAATCTAATTTAGTTTCGTCGCGCGCAACTTGTGAACCTGACGAAACATGTATACAAAAATAGTTTTTCAAATTTGAGAAACATAATTGAAGTAAAATTCATCTATTCGGGAACACAATGACAAAGCTTTAAGGCTTAAGGCTCATATTAATGAACGAAAAGCTCATGCATCTGTTGGTCCAATGGCTTTCGGAAATCATTTTACTATTGGAGATAGACTTTTCTGGAATAACAAGTGTTGCGATTAATGTTATTAGCAGGTGAGAAAAGGGGTCCATTTTCGTTAGGAGTTGGAAATTAAAATAGATAATTTAAACTTGAAGAATCAGTCAACACAAAACAACGTAATCATAGTTCTATGTCATAATTTTAGTCCGAATGATCCAGAAACGTGGGGATTATAGACTAATGTCATCAACAATTGTTCAAGTTTTCAAATTAGACATTTTTCACTATGGGTTGATTATGGACATCAAAGAATAGTTTTCAAATATACTCACTATGATCTTAAATATAAGGAAATTAGAAGTTATTTTAGTTCAAGTAATTATAACGTATGATTGTGAATGTCTACACTAAATTATTTTTTTACTAAGATCCTTCATTAAATATGCTAAGCATTCACGAGCCAGTCATTTAATTGGTAGAAGCATAACTACCTTTAAATATTTTTTCTTAATATTGATGAGATAATTAATTATATCTTATATTCAAGGTTGGAGGAAGTACATAGTTTCCATTCTTTAAACAAAAAAAGTTAAAAATAAAAAAAGCTACATACATTTCTAAAACAATCTCTCATAAAAACTCTTATTACTTGTAGTACTATCAAATATCAACAAGCCATCGACATTAACTTATCAATTGGTTTCTATAACATGACATAAGAATATGAGGTAGCAATATATTTAATTTCTTTTAGCAAACACAGGTTTGACGGAGTCCGCACCTAACCGGTGACCTCAGGCTTCGGCCATAAATAATTCCAATAGCGACCTCTTCCTGTCTGGCCTTCGCTTGACTTGACGGAAATAGGACTAGATTGAAATTAAAATTTAAAATGTTAAAACTTAACTTTAAATAAGGGACTAAAGTGAGACTTTGGCCGAAATAGATCCCATTTCTTCCTTCATAGATTTTTTTTTTATAAATTCATAAGTGTGTAATAATAATAATAATAATAATAATAATAATAATAAGTATGTAGCAATGACTTAATAGTAAGCCATATTTTTTAGGACAAAACTTATATATTTTTTCCTTTATACGTTATTCACGCTTTTCTCCAATTAAAATTCGGTATGTGAACTTTTTAAAGAAACCATAAATCCTGTCATTAATCATACACTTAATGATGTTAACTTATTAATAAACTTGATAAAATTTAAGAAAAAGAAAAATCCTAATTTCCTATCCTCCATCATACATTTACTCTAAATTTATTCCGCTTTATAATTCTGGCAAACATGCAAGCCTCACAAGCACAACATTGGTGGTGATTCGAAGAGGTATTGAATTTTTTGTATAATATGTGATTTTCTTATATTGTTGTTTGCCTTTTTAAGGTTTGTGATTGGTTTCTAATTTAGTTGGGGTCCATGCCTGAAGTTTGGTTCCCTTTGATGCCGTAGACAATGATTGCTGTTTAGCATGATTGCTCCTCCATGGTGATTTCTTTTTTGTCAGCGATCTCTCACTCTCTCTTGGTGTTGCATCGCAAAAGAAAAGAGACGACGATTTTCGTTTTGGTTCGCCACTGCGCAGCGGATGAGAGAAGGCAGGGAATTAGAGTTAAGATTTTTGAATTTTTTATTAAGTTTATTAATAAGTTAATACCGTATTTAAAAAACCCACATATTAAATTTTAATTAGAGAAAAGTATATAAGTTTTGTTCTATTTTTCAATTAATAGTCAAATGAAAAAATATAGCCAAATTTTTGTATAAATATCTAGTTTCTTTTTAGAAAAAAAATTAAGTTAACAAATCGTCAAAAGATAGTAGCTTTTAAGGATCAAAGTTTTTAGTATCTTTTAAAGAATGCTACTTATTTTAGAAAAGTAACTATCAAATTATTTAAAATTGTAGTTCTTTTAAAAAATGCTATTTCGTTTTCATTTCCAAAAATAAATTACTATAAATTGAAGTTTTCGATTCAGTTTGAGCAAACCAAGCTCTGTGAGAAGTGTGACCATGTATCCGAACAGTGTAAAACTGCTTCAAGCCATAGTCTTAGTGTGGGCTTTGCAAGTGGAGTATGTGCAACTAGTATCCAGTTGGAGGGACACAAACGGAAGCATCAGATGCATCGAGAGGGAAAGGCGAGCACTTTTGGAGCTGAAGCAAGGCTTTGTGGATGATTATGGCATTTTATCTTCATGGGGTGAAGACAGAGACACTGATTGTTGCAACTGGTGGGGTGTTCAATGTAGCAACCGAACAGGCCATGTTCACACGCTTGATCTTTATGGTGATGACAATGAGCAACCTTTGAGAGGTGAGATTAGTGCATCATTGGTGGAATTGCAGCATTTAAATTATTTGAGTTTAAGTTGGAATGATTTTCATGGAAACCCAATTCCAGAATTCATTGGTTCTTCTCTTATTGAATTAAGATACCTTTATCTGGCTCATGCTTCTTTCGGTGGAAAAATCCCTCATGCACTGGGAAAACTTTCAAACTTGGAAGTTCTTAGCCTCCGTAAAAATTATCTAGTAGGGGAAATTCCTTGACAATTGGGAAATATTTCTAATTTGCGCCACCTTAACCTTGATCAAAACCATCTAGGTGGTATAATTCCCTACCAAATTGGTAATTGTTCAAGATTAGAGAATCTTTATCTTGGTTCAAATGATAATCTTGAAATTGACATCCAGAGTCCTGTGAATATTGAATGGATTTCTCGCCTTTCTTCTTTGGTTAACCTTCAACTAGATGATGTGTCGAATCTTAGAAAGTCCAAAAATTGGTTGCAAATTATTGGTCAGTTACCAAACCTAAGTGTTCTAGCTCTCGCAAACTGTAGCCTTTCTGATATGGATCTTCTTTTGGTCCTTCACAATTGAATTTTTCTAATTCTCTTACTGAGCTTGGTTTATCTAAAAACAAGTTTACGTCATCCATATTTTGTTGGTTGTTTCATTTAAACTCTAGTCTTGTAGTCCTAGACCTCACAGCAAACCTGTTACAAGGCTCCATTGCGCATGATCTTGGTAGAATAATGAATTCCCTTCAAAATTTGCTGCTCGGCTACAATCAGTTGAATGGATCCATACCAAAATCCATCACATATATGTCAGAATTAGTAGAATTTGGTGTAATAGGGAATTCTTTGGATGGTGAGATCACGGACTTAGCCCATCTCTCTAATCTCACCAAATTGGGGTCACTGTATCTATCACAAAACTCATTTACTTTGAAATTTAGCAACAATTGGATTCCTCGGTTTCAATTGAATACATTTTTAGTGCAATCATGCAAGTTGGGTCCTGTTTTTCCAAAGTGGCTTCAAACTCAAAAAGACTTGTCCCTTCTTGATGTTTCTAATGCTGGGATTTCAGAGACGGCAACACTAGTTTCCTTTTTATGCACCACAGGTGAAAGTTTAAGCCTTTTGAACATATCAAACAATTACTTGACAGGACAACTTCCTGATTGTTGGAGTCATTTCAAGTCATTAAGAATTCTTGATTTGAGTAAAAACAAATTTTCAGGAAATATTCCTGCCTCAATGGGCTCCTTACTTTTGATCCGCCACTTAATTTTACGCAACAGTCACTTCACAGGCCAACTTCCATCTTTGGAGAATTGCACCAACTTGGTAATGTTGGATGTGGAACGAAATGAATTATTAGGACCCACACCTCGGTGGGTAGGATCTAACCTTCATATGTTACAAGTTCTTAGCTTGAGTATGAACTACTTTTATGGAAGTTTGCCACTGTATCTCTGTCATCTGACAACCATTCAAGTCTTAGATCTTTCATTAAATAATTTGTCTGGACAGATACCAAAATGTCTTCAAAATTTTACTGCAATGGCTCAAAAACCTAGCCTCATTGAGGCTATTGACCAATTCTTCGTCTTTAAGAACAGTTCACCTATAAAATTTGAAGAGTATGATTTCTATCCTACAGTGAGGTGGAAAGGAAAAGAATTGGGATTCAAGGATAACAAAAGACTTTTGAAGTTGATTGACTTATCCAGCAATGAACTATTTGGAAAAATTCCGAATGAAATAGGAAATCTCTTGGAACTAGTATCTTTAGATTTATCAAATAACAATTTGAGTGGTCAAATTCCTTGGGAGTTTGGAAATATATAGTCCCTTAATTTTCTTGATTTATCAAGAAATCATTTGTCTGGAACAATCCCTTTAAGTCTTTCTAAAATTGATAGGCTTGCTGTTTTGAATTTATCAAACAACAATTTATCTGAAAAAATTCCATTGGGAACACAACTTCAAAGTTTCGATGCATCTGTGTATGATGGAAATCCATATCTTTGTGGAAGTCCCCTTAAAAGACTTTGTCCAGATGAAAAAGAATCAAAAGGTATTTTCAAGAAAAATGAAGAGCAAAATGATTCCATTTTCACCCAACGATTCTACATAAGTATGGGTTTGGGATTTGTAACGGGATTTTGGGCTATCTTTGGCTCATTACTTCTATTCCGTTCTTGGAGGCATGCTTACTTCACCTTCCTATATACACTGTACGAGAGGATTGATTGTTGTGTTCACCAAAATCGACATAGATGCCGCCAGTTACTTGAAAGATAAGTGGTAATCTCCTCCCTTTTATAGCTTTTCTATTCATGTAGTTCGTTTTTTCCCTTTTCAAGAAAATTGAAGAAAGAAAACTGCGTTAGTTTTGAAATGAATCAATTCATTCAATATTTTCTCTTTTCTATCACCTAAAAAAATATCTTAAAAAATGTGGGTGAGCCCTAGAAATTTTCTTGTTAGTTTAATTAATGACAAATTAAGAAACACAGATGGATAATGAAATTTTTGTTGTAATTGGATTTTGAATGTTCAGGATGATTAGAGGACCCCAGCCGTTGGAAAGCTCGAAAGTATCCTCAGTTGGAGTGGGGGCAATCTATGTCATGGGATTCTACGAGAGCTACCTTAGGAATAAAGCATCCATATGTGGTTATATTAATTAATTTACTATTGTTGTTTTGCTTTGTTACCGATTGTTAATTTGTGATGTGAAACTTCTCTTTTCCTCTTGATGAATGAAGTTGGTCTAGTTCATAAAGTAGTTTCCTCTACTGGATTTCTCTCTTCCTGTAAAAACTTGTGTAATGCCTTTTAGAATACCAATATAAATGTTCAATCAGCAACAAGCCGTTTATTATATATCTATTTGGCAGAATATATATCTCCCTTAAAACCCAAAGTGAGTCTCAGAAAGTTGTTAGCTAGGGTGATATATCTGTGCGTGATTCAACTCCAGAATTAGAGTAATCTTCATCAACTCTCTTCTAAGCCTACACACTGCATTACTCTCTACAGGGCCCAATACTAAAATATTAGAGTTGCCTATCCATATAATTAATAAAATACTTTTGTAAAACTTGAAGAGTAATGGAATGGTTAAAAGTACGTAAGGTTTCTCATGGTGCGCGTTTATTCCGTCATATATTTTTTTAAAAAAAAAGGAAAAAAAATCAGTTGACATAAACCATAGTTCTAAATATACATAAACCTTACTTTTATTGATGTTTTTCTTTTTTTGAACAAAAGGCTACAATATCGATAGAACCATATAAAATAAAAGAAGCAAAGAGTCCTAACCTTACTTTGCATATCCAACGCCATTATTCCCACTGCAACCTAAAGGAGGATTAGTGAAGGTTAAAAAATGAACATCAAGATCATCAACATCCAAACTAAGCCAATCAGTTTCAGGAGGGAGCCAAGCATCTTTTAGAATAGAGTAATCATCTCCAACACTTCTCCTTTGAGAGAACAAAGAAAGACCATATGCTCCTTATCACAGATATTATTAGAAGAGAAAACTTCACTGCATCGTGCTTTCTAGATCCACCCTCAAGCATGCACAAATAATCTTCTCTAAGGAATTTTCCTCAACCTAAGTTGCTCGCTTAATGGCTTGCGTTGCAAGCAAGATAATCAACGTAAGTGCACGAGAGTATTGTTGTGATCACAGTAATCAATATAGCAAGATGCTGTGGATTATTTGAAAGATAAATGGTAACTCTCGCCCTTTTTAATTTTTTCCTTTTCTAAAAATTTAGAATATAAAAAAGTTTTTTCAATGAATCAACTGATTTGTCAATTTTATCTCTTATTTATTTTAAAAAATATAATATCTTAAATAATCTGAATGCGCGTTGAAAATTAGGTCCCAAGTTTCTCAGCATTAATGGATGGTCCAGCGCAGTGAAGAACCCTTAAATTTAATCTAACATATTAGATTTAACAATTTATAAAAGTATAAATTGTTGGAGAGTATGGAATGGGATGCTGCATGTACTCAACGTACGTCTGTACCATAGGAATAAAACGTGCATTCATGTCGTTTTATTATTTAATAAAATAAAATTACTATATGACTTTCTTGTTTACTTACGCATCATTGATATATATATTGTACTCGCTCTGTTTCTTTTTATTTTTTGCTTTTGGAGAAAGCTTTTGTATCTTTTCCTTGTCATTTTAAACTTCTAAAATAATATTAATTACTATATTTTTTTAATTACATTCTTATTTATTATTTAAAGAGTAAAAAATGTATTCCTCGAATAAGTACTTTTTTTAGAAGCTTTGTATGGGTATTATTATTATTATAAAATCCTCCACACTTCACAGGAATATTCAAACTTGCATTTATACCCCGCACACGTGATTGTCATGGAAATTGAACTTCAACTAAAAATTCTTAGGAGCAATCGAGCGAGCAGATTAATTGCGACTTAGCCGGAAATAGACTCGTCTTTGAGAAAAAGCCCAAAACACCACGGTGAGGGATAACTCAGCCCAAAGTTACGGGCATCATATTAACCACTCTAGGCCCAATTACGGTAAAGTCTCCTACACCGAAATTCATTGAATGCTAATTATAATGATGAGACCCAATACTCATCACTAATTTATCCGGATGAGATTAAAATTGGATGGTCCAATTTAATTTAATTTAATTATTATATTTTTAATATATTGGATGTAAAATTAAAATAAAGATTAATTTTTACCGACAAGGCATTGACGTAATTGAAAGATAGCTGGGTTTTTTAAATATGCTGTCCAGAGTTCAATCTCTAATGGTGTATATGAAAAAATGTTTTATTGTGAAAGGTAGAGTTCATTTTGATGATTTTTACACCTCAAAAGAATTAATCTTCAGTTGTATGAAAAAAGATATCCTTGGTGCTCAATGAAAAAAGATAATTTTATAATTGTCATTATTTTAAAAAAACAATATTATCATTTGCAAAAATCAAAGTAAAATACTTTCCACTTAGACTATCTATATTAAAACTGGACCATCAATAATGAACACAAGACGTTAAGAAAAGGAAAATAATAATAATAATAATAAACACAAGACTTTTCTGAGCAGAACATGCCACGATCCAAAAGAAAGGTGTGTGTGTATAGAAAAAAGAATTATGTTTATCGAGAGAGAGAGAGAGAGAGAGGGACCCCGCGGGGGGTTCTAAGGCTTTAATTTATATTTTGTCATTAAAATTTTAAATTATTTAATGTTAAATATAGATATGCTTATCATTTTGTTATTAAAAAATTAAATATCATTTTCCATTGCCATACATAAGATAAATAATAGCTTAATTTTTGAAAGGTTGTACTTATTTTTCTAATATTTAAATTTAATTCATCCGCCCTTTCTTCTAATTCGACATAAAGATCAATTTTGTTTTCCCGAACTGTTGTAACTTCTGGTTAAATATTGATTTATCCAATTGCAATAGAAATACAAGTCAGATACCAATTGGATCCAGATTGTCATCTGTAGAATTTCAGTGGAATTCAAAAGAGTGCACAAAAGGTTCATATATCAATTAATTGTGTCAACAGGGAGTTCGTTCATTGCATATCCTTACGTACTCTTATTCTTATTATACTTTATAGTGGACCAAAATTTGTAGAATTTTCTTTTCATATGCATAATTATCTTTTCTAGTAATCTTGCTTATTATTCTTGAAATGGCCGATTGGTTTTCCATTTTATAAAAATAAATTAGAATAAATAAAATTTGAATAAAAGTAAGTTTGCTATAAATTATTATGTTTAAATATTCTTTTTATAAAAGGAAGTTTAACTAAAAATCTGTTTCGATAATAAAAATTAAAAATACTTTTAAATGTATAATATAAATCAATATCCTTTCATTTTCTAAAATTATGATTTTACTAATATAAAAGTAACTATCTCTCTCCTTTTTTTTAAATTATAGTTTAACCCACTTTTTATTTTTTAAAAAGTTAATTTTTTCATTACCAAACACATCTTGATGAAAAATGAAGTTTGAAAACCATAGTTTGATTTTCAAAAAAGTAAACCAAATAAGCATATTTTCTTGAAAAGATTAGTAATTAATTATATATAAGAGTGGTGTATGAATTCATCTATTTTTCCTTTTTCTTCTCACCTGTAATGATAACTTTTCCTATGAGTATAGTTTTTTATTATCTAAAATGAAAAACTATGTGATGTAGAAAGTCCTAGTTGCCTGGGAAAAGTATATTCAATCAAAAACCGTGTGGACTTACTTCTTCTATTTCTTTTAATTCTCACTTTTGACCTTTTTTATTTTTATTTATCTGTTATTTACATATTTCAGGATAATATTAATTATTATCTTTTCAATGATATCCTTATTTATCATTTTAAAATTAAAACAACATTAATTGTCCTTTTAGATAATAAGTTTGGATAATATAAGTTAAAATAACATTAATAAAATGAATAATATAAATCAATATCTCTCTCATTTTCTAAAATCATGGTTTTACTAATATAAAAATAATTATTCATCTCTTTTTTTAAAATTATAGTTTAACCTATTTTTCATTTTTAAAAAAGTCAGTTTGTTAATGGCCAAACACATCTTGATGAAAAATGAAATTTGAAAACCATAATTTGATTTTTAAAAAGGTAAACCAAACATGCATATTTTCTTGAAAGGATTAGAAATTAATTACATATAAGAGTGATGTATGAATTCATCTGCTTTTTCTTTTTCTTTTCACCTTGTAATGGTTACTTTTTCCATGAGTATAGTTTTTTATTATCTAAAACGAAAAACAATGTCATGTAGAAAGTCCTAATTGCCTGGGAAAAGTATATTCAATCAAAAACCGTGTGGACTTACTTCTTCTAATTCTTTTAATTCTCACTTTTTATTTTATTTTTTTATTTATATGTCATTTACATATTTTAAGATAATATTAATTATTATCTTTTCAATTATACCCTTATTTATCATTTTAAAGTTAAAATAACATTAATTACTTTTTTTAACTATTCATTTATTAAAGGGCATATTAAAAAATTTAAAAAAAAAATTAACATATATTAGTTATATTTCTTAATTTGTGTGTTAAAACCTTAAATAATAAATAAAAAGAAATGAATGGAGTGATATAATGGTTGGTAGAAACTAGAAAGGCTTGATTGATCTGGTGGCTCTGTAGATTAAATTTCCTAATGGTTGGTTCAAACCAATAAATTAAATTTCAGACATGAGAGGACAAACAATTTTTATGGAAGGAGATACAAGTCAGTCCCAAATAGGGTCTAATGTTAAATAATAATCATTCTCTGAAATGAATAATTTTGCATGAATGAATGAATCTAAAAGCCCAAGCATACAGCAGTTAAAAGTTTTAAATGACCAAATTGTTTATTTACTCATATTTCAATTTTTAATGAAGTTAGAAATTTGAATCTGTAAAAAAAATTTGGTAAAAAAATATCTAAAAAAATTGAAGTAATGAATAGCAACAAAACTAATCATTTAAGAACTCAAAAGCAGCTTTTCGAAAACTTTCGTTGCTATTATTTAAACACCCGTTTTGATACCGTCAGCCTTAATATATGTGTTTAAAACACAAATCATCTTCAAATAATATGTTCATCAACTTGAGTGTGAAGATTTAAAACACAAATCATGCATTGTTCCTTTGTAGATCCACAATTTTTGGACAAAAAACAATTTTGCATCTATCTATTTCATTTATTATTTTCAATAATTATTACAAAAAACAAAATTAGAAATCAAACCAAAATCAAATGCAAAATAATATAGACCATATTTGAGTTTTTTTTTTGGAAGACCCACTAATTCGGGTTGACTTTTACAAAACTGTTAAAGCTTATAGGCATTGCCAAAATACTAAAGTGGTTGACGATCTTCACTAACATTTGTAATTATTAAGTTGAGCTTAAAACAGGAGAAAATTATTCATTATATGGTAAGATTATAGTCTAATCTTTTTTTACAGCACATAAATAAATTGTATATAGTTTATTAAAGATATTAAAAAAAAAAAGAATGGATGAATATAAAATGAGTATTCCTCTACATACTTCCATCTTAATTTTTGTATTTTTTTTCTCCAACTATATATTGATAAGAATAGTGTATGAGTTCGATCACCTGTGTTTTCTTTTAATTCCTTTCACACAGTAGTGGTAACTTTATTTACGGGTAATTGAAAGAAAAATCTCTTATGGCCAAAAGAAAAGAAGAAGAAGAAGAAGAAAATCCATTCCCCAAAGTCGATTGCTTCCTAGAAAACGTGATTGATAAGAATAGTGCATGATCAGTTTACCTGTGTTTTCTTTTTATTCCTTTCACATAGTGGTGGTAACTTTATTTATGAGTAATTAATAGAAAAATCATTCCCTGAAGTCGATTGCTTCCAGAAAACGTGATTTAGACTCAAGTGGTGGAAGACATTGACCTAAATTTGCAATTTTTTTAATGCTGAATCTTAATCTCGGAAATTTTATTAATTAATAGAAGAGCCAGTGGTGTATGAGTTCATCCGCATTTTATTTCTTTTTCATCAGTTCACATTGTAGTGATTACTTTGATGATGAGGAACCAATATGAATACTAAACCGCGTCCTAAAGCACGTGCTATCCCGTGTTAAACGCAACATTCTTTTTTCAAAATTATTCTTCCCCTGAATTTGAGATTATAACAATGGTTATATATGATATACCGAAAAAGCTTACGTATGTGTATGTATGTACGTACATCTCTACATTTTGGCGCTTATAGAATTTATTTGGATAAATTACTCTCCTTCCTAGTAAGAGATCATTAGATTACACTTTCTATTATCGATGCTAAAAGTACATACAAATTCTATTACAAAACAACCTATATACTGATCACAAAAATAATATTATCTTTTTCACTGATAATGTATCCCACTAGTAACTTAATTTGTTTCAGATATTTTTATTTCAATATGCAGTACAAAAAAAGAGGTATTTAGAGATGGCCAAAATTTATCACTAAATAACTCAAAATCTGTCTCTAATCTATTAGAGATGAATATAGAGACAACATTTAAGTCGTCTCTAAAAGTGGCATCGCTAAATAATTAGAGAGGGATTAACTCATCCGTCTCTATTTAGAGACGGATTTATTTCGTCTCTAAATAAAACAAATTCATCTCTAATCTCAGTCAAAATTTGTTATCAAAATTATTAAAAATAATCAAATAAAATAATAAAAATAGAATATAATCATTAGTCACTTCACCCCCTAGCCTCGAAATCATGACCTCTTACTTCTAATACCTTTGTAGTCATCATATTGCCAGTTGAACTGAAATGTTTCTACAGTCTTTATATGTAATATTAAATATATATTATTTATCTACACACTAATATATAAACATATATATTTATAAGTCAATATATTATTAAAAAATACACATATGTTTTATATTCAATTATTAATATCATAAAATATTTTATTTATATATATTTATATTTATATGAATATTTATATTATTTTTTTTAGATCTTAAATAATTTTCCTATAAATATATATTTTTTCTTTGGAAAGAAAAAAATTATTTTCCTAGCCGATTTTAAATTTAATTTTTATTTGTAAATAAAAATAATTATATATATTATGTTTATGATCCATATGTTTTAATATTTTATTATGTTATTTTTGGTATAGTCATATCATATAATATATATATATATATATCATATTTTATATTTTATATTATAAATTATATTATATATATGCTTAATATATATTAGAAGTGGGAGGGAACCAGATATGATCGAGTTTTATGTCAGTCCATGATATAACCCAAAATCTTGGTTAAGTATTATATATATCCATTTTAAATTTAGAAAGGAACATATCTTTTTTATTATTTACACCATAAATTTAATTATGGATTCCTAATGAAAAAGGATTGAAATTTTATTTGATTTTGATTTGATTTATTTTTTAGTATCATTATTACTTTTAACTTTAATTTTAAAATGTAGATGTAAATTCTCAAAAGAATGTTGATTTAGAAAGAATTAATGATTAATAAGTTTATAATAAATTTATTGTTGTCACAATTTTTTGAAATTATTATCATGAAATAGAATTAAAAATTAACTTATTAATTCAAAGTAAAATAAATTAATAAAATTAAGATAATCTACTTAGATATTTTAAACCAAATAATATTATTAAAGATAAATTTTTTTTTGAAATCAATTCTACAAACATATCCAATATAAAAAATTTATCAACATATGGATTACTAATAAAATAAAAAATATTGTTTAATATTAATTAATTCTAGATATTTGTTAATTACTAGGACAATTAAATGTCATTTATGATAAAATTGCTTACGTTCTCTTTTAGTCTAAAATTTCTTAAAATTTCAACACTTCCTTTAATTTCATTTTACTATTTCTAATCTTAAAGTTCTCTATATATCTCCTCTCTCCTTCATTTCTTATTTTTCATTCTCATCATATATTTTCAATTTCTCGATCTTCTTCCATCAACTACCAAGCATGCTCCTAAAAAAATAAAAGAAACATTAGGTTTTAGGATTTTGGTGGTTTAGTTTAAAGTCGCTTTTTGAAATGTCTTTTAATATGATTAGAAATACAATTCACTTAACTTAAATTAGTTAACTCATGAGTTTGGTCTATTTAACATACTATAATATTTAAAAAATACCCAAAATTTGAAAATATCTCTCAAAATTTAAATTAACATATTGCAATATTAAAAAATAATACTATATAAAATTGAAGTAATTTAAAAAAAATCTGTATCTAAATCTATCTCTAAATGTGAATTAGAGACTAATTTAGAGACAGACAAGGCACTCGTTGCTGCGTTTATTACAAATGCGTCTCTAAGTTCATCTCTAAATAGATATTAGAGACGAATTTAAGGTAAGACATTTATTATTGCATTCACTAAAAATACGTATATAAATTCATCTAAAAAAAAATTAGAGATAGTTTGAGTGCCAAATTTTTATCCATCACAATAAATTAAAAACATCCGTCACAAAATTCATCTCTAAATGTTAAAAAATTTTCAAGAAATAATAGGATATTTTTAGAGACGGATATAGAGACGAACTTTTTTATTTTAGGGATGAAAAATTAGTTGTTACTAATTCTGTCTCTATCATATTATTAGATACGGATTTTATTAAAAACGATATATACCCCTCTCAAACTCCGTCTCTAATACTTTTCCATTATTTTTAATATGAAAGAAAGTTATTTTGCTAAAAAAATTCGTTATCTATCTCTATTTTCGTCTCTAATAGTGACAGATTTTAATCCGTCTCTAAAATTCGTAACTAAATGGGCATTTTTTGTAGTGATGATATGTAACATGTACAATGTTATGTGTCTAAAAGTTATTTAATTTTTTTGAATATAAAGTAATACTTATATTAATCATATATTTAATAAAATTTTTATTTTCAAATTAAATTATTATATTTATATTAGTAAATATTAGAAAATACTTTATAAATATTTTTTTATAATCAAGGACATGTGGAGGAAATTAATTATAAAGAATAACTTTTGATTAATAAAAAGTGATAAAAATTAGAAGAATGAGTGGTGAAATTGGAAATATAAGTAGAAAAAATTCTCTGATTCATAAAAAATTTATTATTTTGATGCCAAAATGTAATTCCCCCACATATGTTCTTTTTTTTTCTCCAAATTATTTTCCGTTTCTCACCATATGAATTTTTAAATTGAATAAGAGAAAGCAGGAACTTTACCAATTGGATCCAAATTGTAATCCGGACGTGAATTTTAAAACAAAAGCTTAAGCAATTAAAATGTACAATCTTGTCACTTGAACCACAAGCACTATTTCTGTCGGAAATAATAATAATATTCACTACACAAGTTTTGTGTTCTTATTATAGACTTCATCATATTCAAAATATAAATCATATTTTATAATATTTTTCTAATTCAAAATCTAAGTCTTATTTAAATAAAATCAAAAGTATTAATTATTTTTTTCTTAATTTATCTTTATGTTTAATTAATGAACTTGTAAAAGAGAAAATTATTTTAAAAATTATTTATATTACAAATAATGTTGATAAATAATATAATTTTTTTGATAAATTTAATTAGTTTAACTTTTCCCTTTAATTTATATGTAATTAATTAAATAGAATTTATATTAGAACCGATGAAGGATGTCTTAACAATAAGTGGCCGGAGCCTTGACATTTATACACAAACAGTCCCACAAGTTCCGTTGGGTCAACCCCTAGTTGTGCCGGCCCATCCATGAATGTCGAAAGTTTATATTATATATATGGGAAAGGATTTCGTTTTTAGTGATTTTTTAGTATTATATTTGTCATTTTTAATTTGTCTGTTTCTTCTTCTTCTTCTTTCTTTTTTTTTTTGGAGAAAGTTGTGTAATCTTATTTTCAAGCAAATTTCCAAACAACTAGCCAAAAGGCCGAGAAGGTTGTCGGGTTTGGGTTACAAATAGGTGTTCCTTAAGTTGGGTGATGTAGAATGCTCCGTATACGAAAATATATAACCGAGTCCCATCATGGATTGTTTCAAGAATCCTGAAGTTTCGCCTCTCTGTTTCCAAGTCTCAAAATAAAACCAACCATAAAGCAACTCTTTTGTAATATTATTACCATTTGCACATAACGCTGCCAATGGTACTATCTGATAGAGGAATCCCAAGATAATACAAAACAGACAGTCTAAAAATGCTTCAAGCCATATTTTGTGTGTGGGTTTTGCAGGTGGAGGTTCTGCAATTAGTATCCAGTTGGAGTGACACGAATGGAAGCATCAGTTGCATAGACAAGGAAAGGCGAGCACTTTTGGAGCTGAAGCAAGGCCTTGTGGATGAGTATGGCATTCTATCTTCATGGGGTCCAGATGGAGACAGTGATTGCTGCAAATGGTGGGTTGTTGAGTGTAGCAACCACACAGGCCATGTTATGAAGCTTGATCTTCATGCTCGAGACCAGGACCAACCTTTGAGAGGTCAGATAAGTGCATCATTGGTGGAATTGCAACATTTAAATTATCTGGATTTGGGTTGGAATGATTTTCATGGAAACCCAATTCCAGAATTTGTTGGTTCTCTCACTAAATTAAGATACCTTAATCTCTCTCATGCTTCCTTTGGTGGAAAAATTCCATATCAACTGGGAAAGCTTTCTAACTTACGAGTCCTTAATCTCCGCAGAAACTATCTAGATGGAGAAATTCCTTGGGAACTGGGAAATCTTTCTAGTTTGCAGCAACTTGATCTTAGTGTCAACCATCTTGGTGGTATAATTCCTTACCAAATTGGTAACCTTTCAAGATTAGATCATCTTCATCTTGGTGCAAATGATAATCTCCAAATTCAAATCCAAAGTCCTGCGAATATTGAATGGATTTCTCGCCTTTCTTCTCTAGCTGTCCTTCAGCTAAATGGTGTGTCCAATCTCAGAAAGTCCAAAAAATGGTTGCAAATGATTGGCCTCTTACCAGACCTACGTGTGCTATCTCTCACAAATTGTAGTCTTTTAGATATGGATCTTCTTAATGTGCATCCTTCGCAGTTGAATTTTTCTAATTCTCTTAATGAACTTAATTTATCTAATAACAAGTTTACCTCATCTATATTTCGTTGGTTGTTCCATTTAAGTTCTAGCCTTAAAATCCTCCATTTGCAGTCAAACCTCTTAGAAGGTCCCATTCCCAATGATCTTGGTAGAATAATGAATCGCCTCCAAATCTTGTATCTATTCTGCAATCAATTGACTGGAACCATACCAAAAACAATTGCAAATCTATCAGAATTATCTGACTTCGATGTTTCAGGGAATTCTTTGGAAGGTGAGATCACAAACTTGGTCCACTTTGCTAATCTCACCAAATTAAAATCATTGATTTTATCCCAAAACTCCTTTACTTTGAAATTCAGCAAAAATTGGATTCCTCCATTTCAGTTGGAAACATTTCAAGTGCAATCCTGCATGTTGGGTCCTTCTTTTCCAAAGTGGCTCCAAACACAAAATGACCTCTATTATCTTGATATTTCCAATACTAGGATCTCAGATACAGCAACAATGGCCTCTTTTCTTTGTTCTGCCAAAGAAAGTTTGAGCTTTTTGAACATGTCAAACAATCAATTCAAAGGAAAACTTCCTGACTGTTGGAATCACTTAAAATCAATAAGAATTATTGATTTGAGTAATAATGAATTCATTGGAAAGATCCCAACCTCTATGGGTTCCCTGCTTTTGGTCCGCCACTTTATTTTACGCAACAATCACTTCACAGGCCAACTTCCATCCTTGAAGAATTGCACCAACTTGATAATGTTGGATGTGGGACGGAATGAATTTTCAGGACCCATACCCCCCTGGATAGGACCTAACCTTCCTAAATTGCAAGTCCTAAGCTTAGGAAAGAACAACTTTTATGGAAGTCTACCCTTGCGTCTGTGTCATCTCACAACCATTCAAGTTTTGGATCTTTCACTGAATTACTTGTCTGGACAAATACCAACATGTTTCCAGAATTTCAAAGTAATGGCTCAAAAACCCAGCTTTGTTGAGGCCATTGACCTATTCTTTGTTTTTAAGAATGGTTCTCCTGCATATATGGAAGAGTATGAATTTTATCCTGCAGTGAGGTGGAAAGGAAAAGAGTTGTCATTCAAGGACAATAAAAGACTTTTGAAGTTGCTTGACCTATCGAGCAATGAACTATGCGGAAAAATTCCAACGGAAATTGGAAATCTTTCGGAACTTGTGTCTTTAGATTTATCAAATAATAATTTGAGTGGTCAAATTCCTTGGGAGCTTGGAAATCTACATGCCCTTGATTTTCTTGATCTATCCAGAAACCATTTATCTGGATCTATCCCCTCAAGTCTTTCTGAAATTGACAGACTCGCTGTTTTAAACTTATCAAATAATAACTTATCCGGAAAAATTCCATTAGGAACCCAACTCCAAAGTTTTGATGCATCTGCATATGATGGAAATCCCTATCTTTGTGGGAGTCCATTGGAAAGACTATGTCCAGATGAAAAAGAATCAAAAGACCCATTGATGTTCGGAAAACATGAAGACCATGATGGCACCTATTTCACCCAAGGATTTTACATAAGCATGGGTCTCGGATTTGCTACCGGATTTTGGGCCATCTTCGGATCATTGCTTCTGTTCCGTTCTTGGAGACTTGCTTACTTCACATTCTTGTATAATTTGCATGAGAGGATTGCTGTGGTCACAATAATCAACATCGCAAGGTGGCGCAGGTTACTTGAAAGATAAGTGGTAATCACCGCCCATATGTATAACTCTCTTTTTTATCTTGAGTTCCAATATTAATATTTTCTCTTAAAAAAAGTTTAAAAACAAAAAAGGTAGTTTTGACTTATCCAATGTTTCAATAATATTTCTTATTTATTTACAAAATATAACACAGTAAATTATTCGGGTGACCTTTGGAATTATTTGTCTATGGGCTTGAGTCAATTTCTGACAAATTGCGTAACACAAATTAATTAGTATTGAAATTTTAGGGTGGTCGATTTCTGAATGCTTTTAATTATATATAAGCAGGATGGCCAGAGGACCCTCACCGTTGGAAGCTCGAATGTGTGCTTTTGTTGGTGTGGAAGATCAATAGAGCAAGTTTGGAGTGTGGAAGCAATCTATGCAATGGGATTCTGCTAGCTGCCATGTAGGAATAAAGTATCCATAAGTCGTGACTTTGTGGTTGTAATTTGTGCTGTGAAACTCTTCTTTCCCTCTGTGATGGATGAAGTTGCTGTGTCTTACAAAGTTGCTTCCTCCACTACATTTCTCTCTTCCTGTAAAAGCTTTTCTAAGGAATTTTAATTTTGGGTTAAGTTGTTGTGCTTATTGTATCTCAACAACTCAAAATTTTCCCTTAGTAATGGAAAAAAAAAAACTCTAACTCTCCATTTGGATGAAGGAAATAGAAGAGAGAAAAAAATTATGAAAAATAATAAGGAGGGATCTAAACATCCTTTTGCCTAAATTTCTTCTTATTTTCTCTTTTGGTATTGTCCTCCATTATTTTCCTTTCATTCCAAAGAAAACATAACTATTTAAACCAATGTGTGTGTAAAGAAACCTTCCCTTGCATAGTAGCTAATATTTTCGTACAGTTCGGAGAGTTAGTTGTTAGTTAGGGTGAGATTTCTGTGCATGATTCAATTCCAGGAACAGAGTATTCATCAACTCTCTTCGTAGTCACTATTTGAAGGCCAAACAAAAATATGGTCAGTGAAACTATGGAACAAATAACCACCAATAATGCGAACTTCAAAGCCTAAATTTTAAATGAGAAATGCATGTTTGAAAGTGATTATAGCTACACAATGATGCAAAATGATTATAGCTACACAAAAGCATTTTTTGGAGGTTCTACAGTTTATCCAAATAAGCATAAAGACTTGTGAAGTTATATAATCATTAAATTTGGATTAGAAAGAGATTAGCATTAATCTTGCGCCATAATACATGGTTGGACTTAATAATCTTCACCACAGTGGTGTATGAGTTCATTTGCTTTTTCTTTTTCTTCTCCTCACCACGTAATGATCACTTTGTTTATGAGTAGAGTGGTTAATATCTGAAACGAAAGACTTCGTCATGTAAAAACTCCGGATGGCCATGGATATATATATATATATATATAATTTTGCATTTACCAAACATATTAAACACTGATTCTGCATACAGCATAAAAGAGATTAAAATAGAAAAATTCTCCCCCAATAAGGAGCGTGTTGTCCTCTTTTATTCAAAAGCTGATTCATTAACTTATCCGATAGTTAAGCAAAAGGCTTGATAGCTGTATAGTGCATTACGTAAGTTGATTGTTAGATAAGTCTTTCTCCTGTTTGTGAGATTGAACCAACATATTTTAGTTATAAGATGACAACACAATTTTTTATAAAAGAATATCAAATTGTCCCAAATAGGGATTCTTGTTAAATTTGTCCATGAAAAGTTAGTGATAAATAATAAATCATTATCTGAAATGAATAACTTTGTATGGAACAAGGAATAAAGTAGTTATACATTTTCAAGGGACAAATTATTTATTTTACTAATGTTTCAAATTTTACTTAAGTTAGAAATTTGATTCTCTAAAAAAATAAACCAAATATAATAGCACCAAATTAAACTAATTATTTGAGCATTGACAAAAGAATTAATACCTAGAAACTCCAGGGGACATGTGTACAGAAAGAATAAACAACCGTTTTGATCTTTGAAAGATACCATCATTCGTTCAGACTGAATTATATGTTCACCAGCTGAGTGTGAAAGTTTAAAACACAAATCATGCGTCGTTCCTCTGTAGTTGAAGATCTTCCCCAAGAGTTGTCATCATTGTATTAAACTTAAAACTAGAGAAACTTAATTATATATTTAAGAGTATAATTCCAATCGGTGACCCAAAAAAAAAATATAGTTCTAATCTTATTTTACAGAATATAATTATATATTGTATATGTTTAAAGAAATGCAAAAAGAATGGATGAATGTAAAAATGAGAAGTCCTATACATATATATTTTGTATTTTCAACCAATATTAATAAGAATAGTGCATGCATGTTGACGTGTGTTTTCTTTTTCTTCCTTTCACATTGTAGTGATAACTTTATTTATGAGTAAATAATAGAAAAATCATTCCCCAAAGTGAATTGCTACCGAGAAAACGTACGTGATTTTCGACTCAAATTAAAGTGGCGGAAGACCTTGGCCTAGATTTGCAATTTTATATGTTGAATCAATTTCTGGGAAGTTTTATTAGCCCGTAGAAGAGTGGTGTATGAGCTCTTCTTTGTCATTAATTTCTTCGTTTCATATTGTAGTGTTTGATTACTTTGTTGATGAGGAATTGATAAGTAATAAAATATCCCCTAAAACACGGTGCTATAACGCGTTAATTGCAACATTCTTTCTTAACGTAATTTCTTAAATTAATCATCCCCTGAATTTGAGATTATAATAATGGAACAACATCAAAGACATGTCTACATACATCTCTACAATTTGACACTGTTGGAATTTATTTGGATAAATATATCCTGTTCCTGGTAAGAGATTAATTAGATTACACTCTCTTAATATATATATATATACAAATTCTCAAAAGAAATAATCATTCATAATTTTATTGATTTACATTGTATAAATATATAGAGCAACTTTTTTAGGGGTTTATTAATTTTTTACTCGTTCGTGCCTTAAATATCCTAGCGTGTTATAAATATATAGTTAAACTAAAAGTTGTAAAATTTTCATTTCAAATGGATAATTATCTTTTCTAGTACTGTTTGCTTATTATTAATGACATAATATGGGATGGATTTTTGCCAATATTTTGTGTTAGTAGTTCACTGAACAATTACATTACTGTTTGGACTTAATGTACTTGATCTCAATTGATTGGGATCCTGCAAATATACAGAGTCGATCAATATAATAAAAAGTCTCCGGAGTATTTCAGAGGTTGAACCCAAAGGAGATAGCAAATTTATAGTCCAAACTTTTAATCTTAAAAGCAAGTAATAATCAAATTGAGAATTCAAAATTAAAAAGAGAAGAAATAGAAGACAAAATAAAGTCTGAGTTTTGATTCAGTTCTAGAAGTATCAAGAGATCAGGATTCACCTTATGGAATAACTAGATTCTATTTCTTAGTTAGACTCTGTATAATTATAGTAGTGATCGTTGTTTCTAAAGTGTCCTAATTACCTCTAAGTCAATTATTTCTTATTTAATTAGAATTCAATTCGTTCTCGCGTAACCAAATTTTCCAATTAAATCTGAAAATTACAATGTATATCACCATGAATAACTAATTTTATCTTTAGATTAGTTATTTATATTTATCTCTCTAGATTTAGCCTTACTCTTTACCTTTCAGTCCATAAAGTTTGTCCGTTAATTAGATTTTATGGTGATCAAGTATAAATCCATATGAATGAATGAGAGAGATAAATATAATAAAAAAATAAATTAAATATAACTTGAAGAACAAATCCACAGACTCTAAATTAGAGAAAACAAATGCAATTCATCACAGTCAAACTACATCTCTACCCTCGACTGGAAAATTTAGCTACTTATAGAATTAGAAATCAAATTAAAACTAAAATCTCCAATAATGATAAGAATAACAATAAGGAAGAGTTAAAAAGGAAAATATAATCTTGTTTTAATACTCTCCAGATCTCCTTGTTTTCTCTCTATATATAAATCACTCTTAATTACTCCCAAATACATTTGAATTGTGTTCTCTAGTCTTTGAGTGTGTTTTTGAATCCCCCTTTTTGTTTCTACTGTGTCTCCTTATATGGAGAAAGTTTAGAAGCTCATAAAAGTTCAAAATATCACAAAAACGCGTCAAAAACGTGTTTTTACATACCTCTGATGTTTAACCTGGTGCCGGGTGGCTATATAATCATCCAATACGATGCCGGGTGCTTCTGAAAGCTTGAAAAATGTTAAAAACATGTTGACCCAGTGCCAGATGAGTTTGACCCGGTATTGGGTGCTTCATGGTACAGACGCCTACTTCATTCAACTTCAGAAAGTCACCAGCTTATGTTGATATTTTGAGTTTGATTTTCACCATGATAATGTTAAAATTTGGGAAATCTCAAAACATGAAAGTTTTAGCTCTATGTCTTAACTTTCCAACACATTTAAATCACCTCAATCAGAGTTCATATGTAAGAGTTATAATCAAAATACCGAAGGGTGTCGAAACTTTTCAGCATGAACAATTTATAACGTTTTTGTTCTGAATGCCTCCAAATGAGTCTATAAGACCATGAAACATCAAAATATGTAAAATCATGCTAAAATATATCAACGTAAACATATTTAGATATAATTTGGAGTTTAAATGTGGGTATTCTATATGTATAAAATGGAAGAATAAGGCAAAACAGTGATGCAGGGCTGGACCATCGCGGTGAGAAAACTGAATTTTGGCTCAAAATTTTCAGGCCGAGAACACTGGAGCCATGTCGGGCTTATCTAGAGCCACAGCAAGCAAGCAAAATTTTGGTCAAATCTGAGACATTTCAATCGAACAAAAAAAGAGGAAATGGAGGGAGAGACAACGAAGCTATGTTAGGGCTTCAAGAATCCACCAAAAAAGGATAATTTCTGGACTCTAGGAGCCTTAATCTTAAGTGGTAAGTCATCCCTAATCTTTTCTCCTCTCTTTTCTCTTTGGTTTCTTGGTTTGGAATTAGTGGGAGTAAGTGGGTTTTCGAGTTGGGGGGAATCCATCGATTAAAATGCTTGATTTGATGTTGTAGAAGTGTTATGTAGTGTTATGAAGCTTTGGGTATAAATTTTGGTTGGATTACAATATAAGATTTTTTTACATACGGCAACACTTTTCTTTACAATAGTTATAAAAATGTTGCTTGATATATGAATAGGCAACCTTTTTAGAAGTGTAACTATTATTTTTAACTTTAAGCAACACAATATTAGGTAACTTTTAAGAACTGTAACCTATAAAAAAATATGCAACACTTTTCTAGTATTGTTTGCTTATTATTAATGACATAATATGGGATGGATTTTTGCCATATTTTGTGTTAGTAGTTAACTGAACAATTACAGTACTATTTGGACTTAATGTACTTGATCTCAATCTATAACCTATTCCTTTACATATCCAACCTTTTCCCAAGACTTTTTGTAACATCCTAAAGATTTGGGGACCAAAACGGCCATTGAGATCCAACTTTCCGACAATTAGAAAGGTGATGTGTGACTGCCTGAGAATGAGCAAACAACTAAAAGACATTATAACTTCGAGTTAGAGGGATGAGAATTAGGATGAAGGACTCAGAAAAACAAGGTCAAATACAAAGATAAGACTAGAAACTAGAATCATGCAGCAAAACAAGGAAGAAATAAGAGCTAACATTGTGACGTTGTGGTGCCCAACACTGTTGTGTTGATAGCAAATTAATTGCTATTAATTCGGGCAAACTTCGGATGCGGATAACTTTTTACTCAAAACTCCATTTGAAGAGATTCCAAAGTCTACAAGTCGAATTATATCTCCTCTAATTATGAGCATAAACCACACACAAAATTCCTTTGTAAGGAGATTTTGGACTCTTAAGACCGAAATGATCACTTTTGGCCAAAACACTACTCTAGCACTTCTTATTTCCAAACCACACACCTTTTGACCACCAAACATATATAATATATATTTTTTTACAAACACGTTATTGTGATCGACATATATCCAATTTGTAATCGGCATATATATAATTGAGTCAAGAACTAAAGATACTCTCACACACACAATAATTTAATAAAATAAAGAAAAGTATATTATTTATATAATAAAAATTTATTCATCTGATATATTTTGTTTTCGATTTTGTTAATTTGTATTGCTTTCGTCAGAGGCAGGGCGCGCGGGAATGAAATATTGTTGAATAAAATTTAATTCTCTCTATAGTGTGATATAATAATAGTAGTAGTAGTATAATTGAATTGACCTCATGTTCATATGAGTAAAATCAGAAAAGAAAATTCTTATCCCTTGTTTGGTTTGATGGATTTGGAAAGAAGTAGAGGGGAGAAAAAAAATTTATTTTATTTTTTTTGGTCAAACCAAATTCTATCTCATTTAAGAATAGGAGAAAAATTGCTTCCTCCCTTTATTTGCTTTGAAAAAAAAATAGAATAGAAATTTTTCTCTCTTTTTTTTTCTTTCAAATCTTTCAGACCAAATGGAAACATCATGATTATTTACAATACTACATTTTATACAATAAAAGATTATGATAAAGAATAAAATTATATGTGAAATTTAATTTATTTTATTTTAAAATTTTTATTATGTATTTATGTCGTCAATATTTCCTTGAATACAAAAGGATTTAAATTTAACTGTTCATAACAAGCTTTTTTTGGGGCCTTGCACAACGACTTCCATTTTTTTCTCCTGGCCATGTACAACGACTTCGTTTTCTTTTTTCTTGGACCATGCATAACGACTTGGAAAGTCTAAAGTAAAACTGCCACCGCAGAATGGAGGAACTGACAACAGAATGCCACGTTGCCCAATAAGAATCCTCCTAATGAAACCGTCCCGCGTCCCGCGTTTATCAATCGAGTACCATTTTAATCTTGCCGCTACGTTTCACCCAAAATGAGTAAGAGACCCCTAAACGGGCAGTAAAAAAATTGACCGTCCTGGATAATCTTAAAATAATTAAAATTATTTATTTTTATTATACATTACTAGTAATTAGGATTTTTAAATAAAAATATTTTATTAAAACATTTAGATTTAATTTAAATTTATTAAAATTTAAATTTTATCTTTTATTTATTTCTGTGATTTAGTTTATTTGAATTAGGATCTAGATCAAATTTTATTTAGATTTAAAAATAATTTTAAAAAAATTATCTTATCTTAGAACTCTAGTAGAATTATGATACTTATTTATATTCAGACTTTAATTATTGATTTAAATATAATTTAAAAATTATCAGTAATATTTCTTTCTCTTCCTTGAGTTTTTTCTCTTCTTCCAACACTCTCTATAAGTGTCCACCTCCTTCAGCTTTGTGCTCATTATCCTGGATACCCTAAAATAAAAAAGAAGTATATCATCCTAATTGTGATCTTCCATTTGATATTTTCCATTTCCAGTACCTCACTTTTGTTTTTTAATTCGCATTATATAGTAACTATGGAAATTTCTAAGAGCCTTCAGTTCGAATTGAAATTGAACCATAATCTATTTGTCATGTGGAAATTTGTTTTCTTTGAAGTTCCAAAGTTCCTCTCTTTTTCCCTCCGGCTTTCTATTTTTTTATTAAAAAATTTAACCTTGATTTCTCTTCAATCACAGCGAGCTTTACCTGAGAACATTGCAATTGAAGTTTTTTTAATTGTTTTCTTAGTGATACTGTTACTGTTGCACCAAAAAATGTTTATATCTTATTATTGATATTTTGTTTTCGTCTGCTTACTTACATGGAGATGAAGCAGTGCCTTTTCTGGCCCAAAAAGAAAAAGTAGAAAACTTCTAATGAGGTTTGTTTTTACGTTGGGTTATTGTGGAATGGTTAGGAATGGCGGAATTGAACTTGTCCAACTTCAGGTATTGGTGGCTTGCTTCATATTTTATGTTGCTTGACATGCATATAGGAAAAAAAAATATATGTATTTTCCTTTTTTATTTATTAAACAGGAAATGTATTTTTGAATGCAAGTAAGATTCTGCTGTTGGCCTTGATAATCTCATGTTTCATTAGAAATGTCCATATTTTCACAGAGAATTTCTTTTTTTGATAAATAGACGGAGGCAGGACGTCAAACATTACTTAAAAAAATTGTAATATTGAAAACAAAAAGGTCATTGTCAAGGGCCCTTTATGTGAAGCCCAATTATGATGCTGAAGTGGAAAGTGTTACTTTGGGCCTGGCTCGTGTTGAAGAAATGTTGTTCGTCAGGATTGATTTCCTAATATTTTCTTTATCTTTTTTTTAAATAACCATTTGACATAGATTTCCAACCTATAGATTATCCTTTATACTATTTAGGGTCTGTTTGGTTTTACTATTGAAACCAAGTTTTGACCTAAAACTTGATTTGATTTAGTTTACATGATGTTTAGTAATTTTCTCATTTTTCGTTGGATAATCATTTTATTGCCAATACGTGGTTCAAGGATAAGCAGAAGTGGACTAGTTTTTCCGTTCTCCTTTTCCATTCTTGTTTGTATTTATTTTAAAGTCAAATAAAAATGAAAAAATTAGAAAAATATAATTTTCATAAAATTCCTCCTATATATTGATCAAAATATTTCTTCAAAATTTTAATTTTCATAGATTATGACCTGTAAAAAAATGTCATATAAATGTAGATTAAATTTTAATTCAAGTAAATTAAATTAATCATGGGATAGAGTTTAAGCTAAATTTAGAGAAAAATTATAAGTTTTGTCAAAATTAATTTTCAAATAAATCATCCAAATATAAACACATTAGTCAAAAACTAATTTTTATCATAATTACGTTATAAAATCAATTCTACCAAAATTCATTTTTAACCAACTAAATACTAAACAGGCCCTTATATGTATGTGTGTGTGTGTATAACTTTATACCATCATCATGTATGGGCTACCATATCTCAACCCTAGATACCCTTATCCCAACGTTGGTCTATAAATGTCATTTTTTTAGAAAAAAGATATATATGGCTTTAAGAACAATTTTTTTTTAATGTAATAAGAACCATACTGAATTGACTGGTTGGACTGGAATTAATGCTTGTTTTGGTTCAAAAGAAGAGTTGGATGGGAGATTTTATAATTGGTTTAGAATTGGTTTGAGCTAGTCATGATTCTTTTAAGTTTTTAAGATAAAATAACACTACTTTAATAATAAATAGCATTATTTTGTTGTCCAAAGTTTTTTCTTTCTACATTATAATATTGTATAAACATAATTATAATACTTAATTATTATTAATAATAATAAATTTACTTAACAAATAATATGAAAAATAGAATATTACTTGATTATTTTGAATTCAAAATATAATTATTAATGTATATTAATTTATTTAGATTTTAATATTATTTTATGAAACTTATTAATAATATTTTTTTAATAATATATGACATATAAAATTTAAAAATTATTAATCTTATCATTATTGGTTTCATTATGGTTCATCTATGATTAAACCATTGAATCTTGAAATAATATTTTAATCAATTCAATGACTGGTCTCATTTTTAATACTTTATAAGTTTTTTATATACATGTGAGTCCAGATATTACTAACTATCTACAAACTTATTTCAAAATAGTGCAGAGATGTGCTATATATGTTTGGCATTTACATATCTCATATCACAAAACTTACAGCTTAACATTATCATTATATTTCAAAAGGTTGTGAATCAAACTTTTAACTATTTACTTAAATGATAAGAGTCTTTATTAGGTGCGTCACTCTCATAGAATACACTTAAGTCATTAACTCTATTACCACCATTGCCATGAAATTAATATTATTATGAGCATTTTTTTTGCTTCAAGCCTGTTTGGTAATACAATTGATTGACAAACACAAGATAACTTCTTATTATAAAAATTAAGTGCTTGTTTAGTTTACATTTTTTCACACAAAATCATGATTTATAATTATCATTTTTATCTAAACAGGCTTATAATAAATTTCTCTATTTTTATCCAAATTTTATTTTTTTAAACTGTAGTTATTGTAAAAAACCTTTTACAAAAAAGTAATTTAAACGGGTACTAATATCTTTTATGCTAAGGAAAAACCCAATAATATAAAAAATGAATGCAATGAATAGCACGTTGCAATTAGAATTCTCCAATTCTCCAGTATATCTAATTGGTGATCGAGCAATTTGAACCACTGGGCACAAATTTTCAATATTGGTGAAAAAATAATTGATATAAAAGTAATTTTCAGTATATAATTATTATATTTTAAAGTGTCAACTATTCTCATTGCTACTATAGTTAAGCGAAAACTCATCTAGGCTGAAGTTTTGAGGAGACTTATTGTACTTGACATCAATCTCTAAAGTATTCCTTCACATATTTCCAGCCTCTTCCCAAGACTTTTTGCCTCTTCTCAATAACCGAAAAAACGTAGCAATTATTTTTCATGTATTATATTTTATTATTTTAAAAGTAAATTTAGAAAGCAAACAAACTCAAATGCAAAATACTAATATCTGAGTTCTTTTTCAAAGGCCTACTAATTCAGTTTGATTTTTACGATACTGTCAAAGTTTATAGGTATTTTCTTTGCCAAAAAATTCAAGTGGTTAAAGATGTTCAGCAATACTAGTTTGTTAAATATAAAACCGTAGAAATTATTTATTTAAGTGGTGAAAGATCTTGACCCAGATTTGCAATTTGTTTTTGCATATATGTTGAATCCAAGTCCTGGAAATATTATTAGTCAATAGAAGTTCATATGTGCTTTCTTTTCTTTTTTTTTTCTTTTCCTTCATTCCTCATTGCAGTGATTACTATGTTGATGAGGAATTAATTAATAAATAGTAGATCATCCCTTGAAATTCATTGCTTGCCAGGAAGCGTGATTTAGAAGGTCTTGACTTTGATTTGCAATTGAATTAATAAATAGAGGCTTTAAAGTATGGGTTAGCATGATTCATCTGCTCTTTAAGTCTTCTAATTCAACATAATTAAAGATGAATTTTTAATTTCTTTCCGGAACTCGTCGTAAACGCTGGTTCAATTTTTTTCTCATTCATTCACATGAGGATACCATCCCCTTTTTTATGTTTGTTAAATGCTGACTATATATATATATATTCCTGGTACTGCTGAACCTGTTATAGTGTTATGTAAACTCTAGCTTTGTTGCGGTTTTTTCCTTGGACAAAAAAAAAACAGAGAGAGAGAGAAAAGAAATAAAAATTCAATCGCAGGAATAGAGAGGTAAAAAAGAAAAGTTCCAGGAATAGAGCAATGTTCATCAACTCCTCTACAAACCTACACATTGTATCCCAATCCTAGAATATTAGAGGACTCAATCTCTATATAATTATTAAAATAATTTGCAATTAAAAATTGAAGAATTATTGAATGGTTACATGTGCATAAGACTTCTCTCGGTGCGTTTAAGGTTGAAGAATTGGAAGTATGAATGTTGAGCAGGAAGCAAATGTTTTAAATCTTTGTTCCGTCATATTTAAAAAATAGCAATATTAGTTTGACATAGACCATGTATACTTCCAAATATATAAATACTACTATTTTTGATAGTGCTCAGGGAACACGATCTTAGACATTAGATTAAAAAAATTCACATTTATCTTATTTTTCTTAGAACCATGTTATACTTGTCACTATTCTTTTCTTTTCATTTTCTTTTTCATTTTTTTTGCCAATTAAATTTACAGGATTGGATAAAACCATCTAAATATATTTTCAAAATAATTAGAAAAATCAAAAGTGTTTTCAAAATTAAATAAAAATAATAATAAGTAAGTGAAATTATATTATCTTTTATAAATTAAAATACACCAATTCAAATTTTAGAAAATTATTTTGTTTGCAAAATGGTAAATTATTTTAATTATCTTTCTCTTATTATAAAATTATAATTAAAAATATCAACCAACTAACACGCATTTCTATCCAGAACTACATGGACTTTGATCCTTATCACAGGGTACATAGGCCCCAAACTTTGATTCTGAATCAACTCCGTCCTTGTTAATAAATAAATATTTTTTGATTTTGTTTTTTTAATTTTTTAAATTTTCTTAATTTCTTTTTTTTTATTTTCCAAATCTCCTTAATTTCATTGATTTCTTTCCTTTCTATCTTTATTTTTTAGCATGTAAATGATTAAAAGATAAGCAAAATACTTTTAGAAGCCATATGAATTTGCATAATCAATTTAAGGTAACTGTTCTTAAGAACATGTGTCATGGGATGTCTAACACCTTTTTCATATACAATCGATTCTCGAATCTATTTCTATTCTGTAGACCATTATTTTCCTTTTATTTGATTTTCAAAGTTTTTCTTAAAATTTTGGTGACGACTTCTCTTAAATTGGCTTCCATTGTAAAAGCCAATTTTTTCTCTTTTTTTCTTTGTTTTCACATTGTCCACGCATTTTCAAGTGTGACATAAGACGGAGAAGAAGAAGAGTGGTGTATGAGTTTATATGTGTTTTTTACTTTTTCTTCATTTTACATTGTAGTGATTACTTTGTTGATGAGGAATTAATTAATAAATAAAGATCATCCTTGAAATTCATTGCTTGCCGCGAAGCGTGATTTAGAACAGGATTCAAGTAGCTAGTGGCAGGTCTTTTTGACTTTGATTAATTGGACAGTTTATTAATATATATACCGAGAGAAAGGCCGCCGTGGAGTGTGGGTACATGATTCATCTGCTCTTTCTTCTAGTTCAACATAAAGATCATTTGTTTTTTTAATTTTCTCGAACTTGTCGTAAATTCTTCTGCTTCAATATTGACTTATCCAATTGAAATAGAACAAGACAAGTCGGATGATTATCAATTGGATCCGGATTGTTGTCCAGTAGGGATTGCAAACGGAATTCAAAATTAACAAGTGTACAAGAGCTTTTTCAATTAATTGTCTACTAAGTTCGATCATTTCATATCCTTGTACTTAATAGCGAACCAAAATTTGTAGAATTTTCATTTCACACAGATAATCATCTTTTTTGGCAAAAAAAGAAATTATCTAACTACTACAGAATGGGATGGCAAATTTAACATAACTTTGTCTATATAATGAGTATAGTTTTTTATCCTCTAAAATGAAAAACTATGTCGTGCAAAAAATCCTAATTGCCTTTTTGGTCAAAAAAAAAAAGGTCCTAATTGCCTGGGATAAGTATATTCTATAAAAAATCGTGTTTTTTTGCTATTCACAATTTTATTTGTTGACTTAATATAATAGTTGGTAGAAAGGCTTGACCTGGCGGCTATGTAGATTAAATTTCCTGATGGTTGGATCAAACCAAACAGATTAGTAAATTTCAGACACGAGAGGAAAATACGATTTTTTGATGAAAAGGATATCAAAGTCAGTCCGAAATAGGGTGTCATGTTAACTGTTTATGTGAAATTAGTAATAATATGTAATAAATCATTCTCTGAAATGAATAACATTGTATGGAGAAGTGAATCTAAAGGCCAAAGCATAAAGCGGTTAAAGTTGGACAGAAAGAATGAAAAACCGTAATTGATCCCATGATCACGGCATGTTTGAGTTTTTTATTTTTTTTGGAAAGACCTAATTATCGCTTTGTTTTTTACGAAACCGTTAAAGCTTATAGGTAACTTTTAAAAGGTATTTGCTTTGCCAAAATATTCAAGTGGTTGAAGTTCTTCACCAATATTTGTTTGATCTGTTCTTTCCTTTCTTTTTCCTGTTTCTTTGGCATTAGCCCCGGTTTATAGCAAAAAAAAAAAATGGATGAATGTAAAATGAGAAGTCCTCTACATACTTCCATTTTTTTTTTGTATTTTCTCTCTCCAACCGTTGATAAGAACAGTGCAACAGTTCACCTGTGTTTTCTTTTTGTTCCGTTCACATCATTGTAGTGGTAAATTTATTTATGAGTAATTAATAGAAAAGTCATTCCCTGAAGTCGATTGCTTCCGAGAAAGTTCTGCTTCATTTTCGTCTTCAAATGTAAATTTCTATAAATTCAAAAGTTATGCTTCATTTTGGCCAAAAAAAAATTACTATAAATTGAAGTTTCGATTCTACTTGGATCAATCCTAGTTTTCAGAGAAGAGTGACCATGTATCCAAACAGTCTAAAAATGTTTCAAGCCATATTTTGTGTGTGGGTTTTGCAGGTGGAGGTTCTGCAATTAGTATACAGTTGGAGTGACACGAATGGAAGCATCATTTGCATAGAGAGGGAAAAGCGAGCACTTTTGGAGCTGAAGCAAAGCCTTGTGGATGACTATGGCATTTTATCATTATGGGGTGAAGGTGAAGACGGAGACTCAGATTGTTGCAAGTGGTGGGGTGTTGAGTGTAGCAACCAAACAGGCCTTGTAGTGAAGCTTGATCTTCATGCTCGTGATTATGACCAACCTTTGAGAGGTAAGATTAGTGCATCCTTGGTGGAATTGCAACATTTATGTTATCTGGATTTCAGTTGGAATAATTTTTATGGAAACTCAATTCCAGAGTTTATTGGTTCTCTCACCAATTTAAGATATCTTGATCTATCTCATGCTTCTTTCACTGGAAAAATTCCTTCTCAATTAGGAGGGCTTTCAAACTTGCAAATTCTTCATCTAGAAAGAAACTATCTGGCGGGAGAAATTCCTTGGCAATTGGGAAATCTTTCTGCGTTGCTTGAAATTAAACTCCATTCCAACCATCTAGGTGGCATAATTCCTTACCAACTTGGTAATCTTTCAAGATTAAAGATCCTTTATCTTGGTCGAAATGACAATCTCCAAATTGACATTCAAAGTCCTGGGAATATTCAATGGATTTCTCACCTTTCTACTTTGGTTGAACTTGAACTAGACCATGTGTCAAATCTTAAAAAATCAAAAAATTGGTTGCAGATGCTTGGTCAGTTACCAAACCTAAAAGCTATATATCTTTCAAATTGCAGTCTTACAGATATTGATGTTCCCCTTGTGCATCCTTCAAAATTCAAATTTTCTAATTCCCTAACTAGTCTTGATCTATCTTATAACAAGTTCACATCATTGATATTTCCTTGGCTGTTCCATCTAAACTCTAGTCTTGAAGTCCTCCGTTTGCAGTCAAACCTCTTAGAAGGTCCCATTCCAGATGATCTTGGTAGAATAATGAATGGCCTCCGAATCTTGTATCTATTCGACAATCAATTGATTGGAACCATACCAAAAACAATTGCAAATTTATCAGAATTATATGACCTCGATGTTTCAGGGAATTTTTTGGAAGGTGAGATCACAAACTTGGTCCACTTTGCTAATCTCACCAAATTAAAATCATTGATTTTATCCCAAAACTCCTTTACTTTGAAATTCAGCAACAATTGGGTTCCTCCATTTCAGTTGGAATCATTTCGTGTGCAATCCTGCATGTTGGGTCCTTCTTTTCCCAAATGGCTCCAAACACAAAATGACCTCTATTATCTTGATGTTTCCAATGCTGGAATCTCAGATAAAGCAACAATGGCCTCTTTTCTTTGTTCTGCCAAAGAAAGTTTGAGCTTTTTGAACATGTCAAACAATCAATTCAAAGGAAAACTTCCTGACTGTTGGAATCACTTAAAATCAATAAGAATTATTGATTTGAGTAATAATGAATTCATGGGAAAGATCCCAACCTCTATGGGTTCCCTGCTTTTGGTCCGCCACTTTATTTTACGCAACAATCACTTCACAGGCCAACTTCCGTCCTTGAAGAATTGCACCAACTTGATAATGTTGGATGTGGGACGGAATGAATTATCGGGACCCATACCTCCCTGGATAGGATCTAACCTTCGTAAATTGCAAGTTCTAAGCATGGGAAAGAACAACTTTTATGGAAGTCTACCATTGCATCTCTGTCGTCTCACAACCATTCAAGTTTTGGATCTTTCACTGAATTACTTATCTGGACAAATACCAAAATGTGTCCAAAATTTCATTGCAATGGCTCAAAAACCCAGCTTTATTGCGGCCATTGACCTATTCTTTGTTTTTAAGAATGGTTCTGCTGCATTTATTGAAGAGTATGATTTTTATCCTACAGTGAGGTGGAAAGGAAAAGAGTTGTCATTCAAGGACAATAAAAGACTTTTGAAGTTGATTGACCTATCGAGCAATGAACTATATGGAGAAATTGCAATAGGAATCGGAAATCTTTCAGAACTTGTGTCTTTAGATTTATCAAATAATAATTTGAGTGGTCAAATTCCTTGGGAGCTTGGAAATCTACATGCCCTTGATTTTCTTGATCTATCCAGAAACCATTTATCTGGAACAATCCCCTCAAGTCTTTCTGATATTGATAGACTTGCTGTTTTAAACATATCAAATAATAATTTATCAGGAAAAATTCCATTAGGAACACAACTCCAAAGTTTTGATGCATCCGCATATGATGGAAATCCCTATCTTTGTGGGAGTCCATTGAAAAGACTATGTCCAGATGAAAAAGAATCAAAAGACCCATTGATGTTCAGAAAACATGAAGACCATGATGGCACCTATTTCACCCAAGGATTTTACATAAGCATGGGTCTCGGATTTGCTACCGGATTTTGGGCCATCTTCGGATCATTGCTCCTGTTCCGTTCTTGGAGGCTTGCTTACTTCACATTCTTGTATAATTTGCATGAGAGGATTGCTGTGGTCACAATAATCAACATCGCAAGGTGGCACAGGTTACTTGAAAGATAAGTGGTAATCACAGGCCATATATATATAACTTTTTTTTTCTTGAGTTCGAATATTAATATTTTCTATTAAAAAAAGTTTAAAAACAAAAAAAAGATAGTTTTTGACTTATTCAATGTTTCAATAATATTTCTTATTTATTTAGAAAATATAATATGGTAAATTATTCGGCTGACCTTTGGAATTAATTTGTCTATAGGCTTGAGTTAATTTATGACAAATTGTGTAACACAGATTAATTAGTATATTGAAATTTTAGGGTGGTTGGTTTCTGAATGCTTTTAATCATAAGCAGGATGGCCAAAGGACCCTTACCATTGGAAGCTCAAATGTGTGCTTTTGTTGGTATGGACTATGGAAGATCATGAGAACAAATTTGGAGTGTGGAAGCAATATATGCAATGGGATTCTGCTAGCTACCAAATTGGAATAAAGTATCCATAAGTCGTGACTTTTTTGTTGTTTTACTTTGCTACCGATTGTTAATTTGTGCTGTGAAACTTCTCTTTTCCTTTGTGTGATGAATGAAATTGTTGTGTCTTACAAAGTACTTTCCTCCACTGCATTTCCCTCTACCTGTAAAAGCTTTTGTAAGGAATTTTAATTTTGGGTTAAGTTGTCGTGCTTATTGTCTCTCAAAAACTCAAACTATCCCTGGTAAAATAAAAAAAAAACAAAGGAAAAACTCAGACTGTTCAAATCAGAGAGAGTATGTGTGTGGGTGTGTGTATAAAGAAAACCTTCTCTTGCATACTAGCCAATATTTTCGTACATCTCGGATAGTTAGTTGTTAGTTATGGTGAGATTTGTAACATCCTACCTCCTGTCACCTCCCGAACTTAACCAAAAACTTCAAAATCTGACCCTACACACCCTGACATCTCAAAACAACTCTTCATATTCATAAACACAGCGAAAACGACACAAAAGCACCAAAAATTGGGCTGGAGCCGCAGCCGCCACAGTACCGCCGCGGCTTCGGCCTCCCCTATCTCAACATCGCTTCTGTCTCCTCTTGCGCCGCGGCCTGCCTTCCCTCGCCGCGGCGCCCCCTTGCTGATATACCATATCAGCAATTTCAACACTCGGGGCGAACTTCTGACGCGCATAACTTTATGCTCCGACCTCCGATTGACTCGATTCCAACTCCTACAAGTCAATCTAGTCCCCATCTATCCAAGGACACAACTTTTACCTCAATCCAACTCCGTATGGAGATTCTGGACCCTTGACTCCGTTTTGACCACTAATTGTCCAAAACTTATCACTAGCTACCTCCAATTGCCACCCAAGGCAACTGGTCGCTCAGAGACCATTCATACAGGTCTAAAACCCCCAAACCGACCTGTCCAAAGAGGTTTTACCTAAGAGGAACCACCCCTCTGAGATTTGACCCCTTGGAACCCAACCTGATCAAATGGGTTACAGGCCCTTACGCAAACCAACAAGGCTCAACAACACTCAACCATACATACCACATACATAAACATCCATACATAGCCAATCTCAATCATAACATTATCCATTACAAACCATGCTATCCTACTTGGCATAAGATACTAATACAACATACACACGCTACATAGACTATCCCCACGTACATAGCTACTCCCGCGTCTTCTCAGGACTAGTGCCAGAACCGTCACCTGAAAGGTTAGTTTATGGGAGAGGGGGTGAGACAATGTCTCAGTAACCGGGAACAACAACCACACACACATATATATATATATACTGATCCACACAGTCGTGCAATGCAATGCTAATGAATGGTATACATGTTCTCCCTCATACACGGCTAGAACCACGAGCTATCGTCATCATAAGACATTCAATAGATGATTCCCTTCCAACAGTCGGTGAAGACCGATTCCAGGACATCACCAAGCTCACCTTACCCTAATGCAACCGGGCCAATGGTTACACTAGAGTTCGGACCGTGGCTCTCCTTCCCCTGGACCATCACGAATTGATGGTGATTTAGAGAAGGTGCATCCCCAAATCCACAGTCACCTGGCTCTCCCTAAGAGAGGATTTAGTGACAGCGATATCATATCATATCATATCATGTCCTCTACCGCCTGGCTCTCCCATGGAGAGGATTTAGCGATAGGGATCTTTATCACATCATATCTCATCATCATCACCTCGTCATCCATTTCTCACTATGCAATCATGTGGTGATGATATCAATGTCATGCCAACATGCCTCTACATACATATATTCGTATACTATCATATCATATATCATATGGACATGCTAGCATGCAATAGTATGGGGATGCTACACATCATAACATATACAATCATCAAGCCGTGCATACCACGATATGTAGAAAACCGTACACACATACACAATCAATATCGTGGTATGAAAAGGAACATGCATATACGTACATATACATATCAACATATCATCACATAAAACAAACATCCGGTTATCTTAATTGTCGTTACCACACACACACGATTTCCACAAGCTTCCTTGAACTGTCCAGTACGCGTGAACCCCTCTTGATTAGCCAACAACCTTTATCATGTCACAAATCTTCCATTAACACAATATACCAACAAATCAAACATCACAATTCAACCACATTAACCTAACCCAAGGTTCCAACACCCTTTTTATGCATCAATAAGCTCTTAGGGATTACTCAAACACCACACAACCTCAAACACCTCGGATTCCTAAGAGCCATTACCAAAAACAACCTAGGGTTAAACTCTAAACACACATAATCCCTTCAAAACTCACATTCAAGCAACAAGAATACCAAAACACATTCCATTAACCTCAAATCACCCATTTCAATCGGTGGATTTCACCCTAACTCGGAAATCCAACCATACAACCGAAAATCCCAAATTTCAACCGAAGAAACTGGAGAGAGAGGAGTAGGGAACGTTTACCAACTTGAATCCAAGCTCCCAATGGACGAGAATCACTCTGGGACACCGAAAATGCCGAACCCTAGCACTGCTCCTCGTCTCTCTGCGTCGCTCCTTTCGTTTTCTTTCTTTCTGTCGCGTCCGACTGATCCGGATTTAAACAATTTTTACGACTATCGCCGCGGCTCCAACACTCCTCGCCGCGGCTCCACCAAAATTTCCAAAACAACGCCACTGGAAAGCTTCTCGCCGCAGCGGCCGTGCTCCTCGCCGCGGCGTGGAGCTCCTTCAGACTCCACTTGAGCCTTCCTCCGTCTTGTTTCCTCGGTCCTGAACTCAATGTCAAGAAAAATATCATGAGGGGCATTACAAGATTTCTGTGCATGATTCAACTCCAGGAACAGAGTAATCTTCATCAGCTCTGTTCTAAATCTACACGCTGAATCACACACCATCTGCAGAGGCAGAGCCCAATTATTAGGGTAGCCAGTCTATATATTTATATATTTAATAAGATACTTTGTAAAAGTTGATGAACAATTAATGGTGACAAGAACATAAGACTTGGTGCATTTAAGGTTGAATCAGGAGTCTGAATGTTGAGCGGAAGCTTAAGTTTAAATCTTTCTTTCGTTATATATATATATATATGTTTTAAAAAAAAGGAAAAATAAAAATATTAGTTGATATAATACGGACTACTACTAAGTTATGAAAGAAAATTGGGCAAAATTCATAGAAAAAGAAGAGCAATCCAGTCATCGTATATTTTCAAGATATGTTATCATAGGATCAAGAGAGAAAGTATGTGAAAGAGAGAGGAGGGGGGTACATGGAAAAAATATGCAAAAGAAAGAGAAAATAGTTCCATGCACATATTCTTAATCTTTAAATCACTCCATTTGTTTAATTAAGGATATTTTTCACCTTAAGTTTAGAAGATTTTTATCGTTTTTGTGGTGATCTTTATATTAGTGAATAATCTTGATGTGAGCTAGGGATTGAATTTTAAATGAGAGTAATTCTCCTAACATCACTACATCAAAACTGGTTTTTCTTTACGAATAATGTAGCATCCTACAATAAAAGACCCAACGAGAGCCTAAGACGGAACAACTCAACACAAAGAGCCCCAAAATTTGAGGCGTCGCTGCAGCGAGGACCTAACATTGTGGTGTGACTAGGTTCTGGACAAGAGAAGAAGGGAAGCCAAATAACATGGTGCTGTGGCCTGGGTTCTGGATGCCACCTATATATTTCATATATGCTTTTTGCTGATGTTTTATCCAACTTTCGACACCTATACTTTTTTTACATTGATCTATGATTTACCCAATTCTAACATCTATAGGTCTCTCTACTCCTCATCTAACTGTGGGCACAAATCACATTCTAAAATATCTCCATATGAAGATTTTTATGCTTGAGACTGAAATGATCAATTTTAAACCAAAGTTTGGCATTAGCACCCCTAATTCCAAACCACATAACATCAAGCCATTCAACCACTACATAGTAGTTACAAATGCCCCCAAAGACTTGGTTTAAGAAGATTGCACCCTCAAGGAACCTTTCATTTAGGATTTGACCCCCTTGAAATTCCAATATAACACTACACAAAAAAAGGAAATAGTTGACATTTATTTTTTTGCTTTTGTTGGTGTTTTTGAAACATCAACTATTCTAGTACTGATATAAAGGGGAGATTTTAGTTGACATTTGTAAAATGCCAAATAAAAGCAAACATAAGTTAGCGTTTGTTTGAACAAAGCTAACTAAAGGTACCACTTTAGTTGGCGTTTCCTTAATTTGTATCAACTAAAAGGACCACTTTAATTAGTGTTTCTGCAACAAATGCTAACTAAAACCTCATTTTAGTTAGCATTTCTACAACAAATGCTAATTGTTGATATATTAGTGTTTATACAAATGCTAATTTTTTTTTAAATAGGCTTTTGTTAGCATTTATGTCAATAGACGCCAACAGAAGTCAATGTTTTTTTTTAAATATATTTCCATATATATAACTCTATTGAACCCATTAAAAAAATATATTACATTAAAAATTATACGTTAATCTAGCAATTCATTATAATTCAATTATAACAAACATTTACAATTCAGTTTCTAATATATCAACAATTCCTAATAAAAAATCTCCTACTTACATACTTGTTTTCTGCTTCAAAAAGTGAAGCATTCTTGTTGGGATTGAGACACCATATATTGCCTTTTCCTAAATTAAAGATAAAATCCAAAGCCAAAGCAATTAAATATCAATCACCAGATTTAAAATTGTGAAGGAATTAGCATAAAGAATGAAGATACTCATTGACTTCCTAGAAGCCTTAGTCTGAAACCTTGTACCTAACCCCCTGTTTGGTACATGGGGAGGGAGGGGGAGGGGAGGCAACTTACTCCCCCCCCCCCCATACCAATATTTTCTATCCCTACCAAATAGGAGAAGGGGAGTTGCTCCCCTCCCCCTCTTTGGAATGAGATTTTGAGGGAGGGGCTCCCCTCCCCTCCCCTCAAAATGTGTCCCCCTAAATTGGGGGACACACTGGGACAGCTCGCTGTCCCTTTTTTTTTTAAATTTTTTTTAATAAAAAATATTTTAAATATATAAAAATTGATAAAAATTTTTTAAATATAAAAATATTTATGTAAATGTCCTAATATCAAAAAAAATATTACACTTAAGTTCTATATCTTAAAAATTGAGTATAAAAAATTTTAATATTAAGTATAAAATATTAAAGTATAATTCTATAGTTAAAATTAAAATTTTTTATACTCATACAAATGATAAAAAACTTCTTTAATTTCAAAGATAAAATGATCAAATTATTATTAATTTCCCTCTCCTCCTGAACCAAATAACAAATTATTAAAATTCCTCCCCTTTCTCTCCCCTTCCCTCCATATCTCATCTCTCCTCCTCTCCCCTTCCCTCCATTAAAATCCTTCTCTTCCCTTCCCTCCTACTAAACAAAGCCTAAAGCACAAACAACCACAAGACGTTTTAATATTCAGCAAATCAAAGTCAACAAAGGCATAAAAGTTAAATAGCAAACCTATCAATACCAATTTCAGTGGCTTGAGATTTAAAAGGTCAAATAATGTAGGATATGAACTCACATGATCAAAAGACTAAGAATTATAAATGCAGCAAAAGAAACCAAAACAGATTTCTCAAAAAAATAACATCCTTCAAAATTATTTCATTAGTTGTCAGTTTGGAAAATTGAACAAATAGGTTATAAAATCCACATAGCAATTTTATTACATAACAGACAACATAATTGGATTACCTTTAATTTCCTATTTATTACGATTCCCTAATCATAGTTTAAGGAAAAAATCTATAAACTTTGGTAGCTTTTCTGAATTTTTAATTTAGCCATAATCATATCCTCCTATCTGTAAATGATTGAACTAACGAAAACACGGAACAAGAGCAGTACCATTGAATTGGCTTTGAGATTTTGCAGTCAGCTAGGTGTTGGAAGCTAGACCAAATGCTTGTGTTAGATGACCCTATTACTACTCCCAAAGAGATATCCTGCAAGTAATGGAAGCCATTAATGACATATAATTTTTTTCTTTTATGCATGGAAGGAATCTCCAGCTAATAGACCCATTATCTTTAGAAGTCATTTCTATGACTATAAGTGAAAGGACCCATTTATTTATGGTGAAGCAACCTGCATTTACAAATTTAGAGTTAACAATGATATTTGACAAACAGCAAATATAAAGTTAATTCAGCTTTTATACTTTTAGCGGCACTTCTCCATTCTTGAGATTCCTCAAATAAATCTTATTAGCTACTAATAATTCGGAAATATCCCAACAAAAAAAGGTGAATCAGCCATTATTTCAACATTGTTTACTAAAGATTGCCACTATGATGAACCTGAACATATTATCAAATGTATTTGTCATAGACCAAGTGCCTAAGGAATGCATTGCTCTGCATTCTGCACATTGCTCATTCTCAGGTTTATAAAATGAGAAAACGGAGAGGCACTAAAGAAAAGGATGATCTGTAACCATTTTCTCTTTTATGCAGTAAGTAGCAGAAACTTAAAACATTCTAACCACAAAAACTGAGCTTCTTCATCACTTTGGCATATGCCAGATGAATAATAACAGGTTTTCTTAGTCTACATTTTGACTTATTTGATTGCAGTTAATACTAGAAAATTATCAGTTTCAAGGATAGTAGACCATCCTTAACTCACATGAACCAAATAACTAATATTTGCCCAAGTCCATTAGTGAAGGAAATAAAATTTAGAGTTAGTCGGTCTATAAAGCAAATATAGAGCAGGCAAAGGTCCCTCGAATCAATAAAGCAAGCCATATCTAATTATCCTAGACAATGAATTAACATGTAAAACATCATAGTTTGTACTACTTTTGCAATAGACATTATTAGAGGGCCTAAACATACACTAGACTATATAAGTATTTTCATGATCCACAACCATGTAGGACCACACAAGAATTCCAAATAACATCACAATACAAAGTCCAAATAACCACAATCAAATAATATTAGTGAAGAAGGAAGATTGAATTGTTGCTTTAAGTTCTATGAATTTTCTATAAAAAAAAAAGGGCACAATTTCACCCAAAAAAAATATGCCACAACAAAATCCGAACATCACCAATTTCATAGTGAATGATGGAGGTGGAGGATAGATTTGGTGTAGAGGAGATTGAAGAGACAGATCTGGCGTGGTCCAAGGATGACCCATATCCAGTCTTTAAGTGCGATTATGGTGAATAAGTGGTGAAATGGAGGGCATGAGGAGAAGCTTGAAGGGAGAGGATGCAAACCTAGTGATAAAAGGTGAGCTGGAGGTTAGTTGATGGTGAGAGAGACATATTTGGTCTTCTGGCGCTAAGCAAGGTCGAGAGACAGATCTGGTGAAGTACGAGGCAATGAGGAGATAGAAGGAAGATGTCACGAGTCTTGTTTTCGTGTCGATGGTGCTCTTCATCCATGTCTTTTGTTTCAGGTTCTTGGATGGTTGGGGTGCATCGAGTTTAGTCCAGACTACCAGAGCCACTATTCTCATTCACTCTCTCCTTTACTTTACTTCTATCTGAGTCTTCTTGCTCGTCGTGAAGGTCCATGACCAATGATTATGGTGGAGATAAGGAGGAGGGTTGAGGGGTGTTTCGAAGAAGAAGAGATCGCATGGTAGGTAGAGAGGAGAGAGAGCGAGTCTGAGTGATGAGTTGAAATTAAGAAAGAGAGAAGTAAGGAGACAAAAAGGAAAAAAAGAGAAAAGTAGCTGTTTGATTATTTTTAATCAATGGCTGAAATTTTTTATCCGTATCTTACATTTTTTAAGATAAAATTAATAAAAAATTTTCTCAATGTTTCTTTAATAAACGCAATCTAAAGTATGACCTTTAGATGGCGTTTGTAAGACAAACGCCACCTAAAGGCCATACTTTAGATGGTGTTTCTTTAAGAAAGCCAACTAAAACTTTTAGTTGGTATTTCTTAAAGAAATGCCACATAAAGTATGACTATGACTCCTTAGTCTACTCTTTGTTAATGCTAAAGTCTTCACCTGAAATTGTTAACCACAGAGAGGTATAAGACAGAGTCTCATAACTAAGGGCAACCCAATAAAATAGGCAATCATAAACATAGGATACACATACATTATAGATGAAATGATAAAATACATATGAAATGTCATGATTTCCCACAATATACACGACTAAAACAATGATCTAGTTATCATCAAAAGGTAACCCAATAAGTGACCATTCCAATAGTTGGTGAAGGCCGATTCTGGGCAACCACTAAGCTCTCTGCTCACTAATCATGACCCGGTCAAAGGCCACTACATTAGTGCTTGAACCATGGTTCTCCTCTCCTTAGACTACTTGAATTGATAGTGATTTAGGGAAGATACATCCCCAATCCATAGCCAGCTAGGAATTCTAACTAAAGGATCATAATTTAGTGACATGGTTATGTTGCACCTCATCACCTGGACACAGTCTCATGTACTATTTAGTGAATCCGCATACCACGTGGCATTTCAACAACATTATCACCCAACCAACATATACTTCACATGCATAACTAAAAGTGATAAAGCCTTTCATACCATGCCAACATGCCATCTTGTTTTATATATATATATATCATCATCATCATCATGATGCTGGCATACTTATCACTATACCAAGTCTAAGCGTGGGGATGCACAATAAATCATATACCAACTAATAAACACATTCTTTTCTATTTACATGCTTATATCCTTTTACATTAGCCATCACATTTTATGCTATATAAAAGGAGAAGGAAAGGAGTTACCATAACCGTACTAGTCATGTTAAGTGCATATCATGATATAAAAAGAGTCAAACATATATAATCAATTATAAAATAATAGAATTACACCTCGGTTATCTCGAGTTGCTTGCACACACACAAAGAGGAACCATAAACCATTGGAGCACCAATTACACATACCCAAGAGAGAGAACAACCAAGTCAACTTACACTCTTCAAACATGATTTTAACCCCAAAACAATATTCAAACACCTTTAGGACTAATTAGCTAGCCAAGGTCACACAAGGCCTTTAAGACCAAATTTCTTATACAGGAGGAAAATCACTTACTTATGGATCCAGTGCTTCCAAATGACTTCTTGAAGCATAAGAACTTCAACCAAGCAAACTTACACACTACAATGGCACCAAATGCCTAAATCATGAAATAGCATAGACTCCAGTGACCTATAACTCAACAAACTAAGCATGCCTTAGCAAAACCATGAATCCAATACCATAACCGTGTAAGGTTTAGTATAATATAAGTTTTGATGATGACAAATATAGAATAATAAGGAACAAATGCATCATATATATATAATGTTCCTTAAAGAAGTAAAATATGCATTAGCATGTATTTAATTATGGTTATAATGTATATATCATGTTATGTACAAATATATCCACTATACTTTTACAATGAATAACATAAACTGGATATATAAACTGGACTAATTAATTAGTTTGTAAGTGTAATATATTAAATGTAGGTTGGTCCAAGTAAGAAGACTGAGCATTGAAATATAGAAATGAAAATCAATATCATGCGTCACTCAAGAAAAAAGAAAAGAAGGGATGCTCAAAAAATGGAAGATCAGAAGGGAGCACGCCAAGAAGGAAATGACAAAGTGAAAGTGGAACTCAACATTTGAAGACCTAGTCATTAGTCCTTAAAAGCTTTAGGAGAAAAATGGATTTGGATCCCCTACGATACCTATTTTCCTCAATTGCTTTAATGTAATGTTAAAGTTAATATATTTATGTTATTTTTATATTTTTATTTTAAATATAATAAATTTATTTTACTTCAATACACTGCATTTGAGCACTTGAGGAAAATGAGCACTGTAGGGGATCCAAGTCTAGGAAAATTAGGGTAAGAAGAACTAAGAGGAAAAAAAAGGGAAATTCTAGATAAGAAATATCTATGTTTACCCTTATTTTTATCCTTAAATTTTCTCTTCCCTTATTTTTCTATCATCCAAAATTATGATAAGACTCTTTTAATTGAATCACATAAATTAAAAATATGAGTTAAACTTAGTTAACTATATCAAGTTTTTTAAAAATTGTAATGTCTTTCTGAAACTACCATTATTAAATTTCCAAAACTACCACTATTAAATTTCTTTCTCATGAGTTGAATATGGGCATTTTAGTAATGTATAATAAATATTGCTCATTTCAATCTAAACTATTACTCCTATTTCAAAAGTTTATTGTAATCCAAAATATAAGTTATATTTAGTAATTTCTATAGTCTTGAATGTTCTTTTTCCTGTTTTACTTTTATCTACAATTAAATATATGAGAGATAACATACTTTAAATGTAATACATTAAATAGAGGTACTATTGAAAGATAATATATTTTTAACAGATTTAATAAGCAAAATTATTTTTCTTGATTCATGTGCAATAAGTCAAATAACACTTATATTTTGAATTAGAGACAGTACATCATATTTTGAAAAGGAAAAATGGAGATGTTGCATATCTCATCTGGCTCATTTAGATGAGATTTGGACGGTTTAAATCTTTTAAATTTTTAATAATATTTTAATAATATTTTTATTTTAAATTATATAGAATATAAAATAATATTAATATTGTAATTATTAAGTTATTTGATAGTTCAGATGGAACAAGCATATGGTGCACATATTTAAGATATGCACTAAATCTATTCCCCTAGAAAAGGTTATACTCACTCCATTCTATTTTATTTGTTATTTTAGAGAATTTTAAATGTCTCAATTTATCTATTATTTTATAGTACGAATTAAACATTAATTATTCTTTTTACTTTTTTACCCTTCATTAAAAATAATGGTAGTGAAATATGAGTCTTCCTTTAGCATTTAATTTAAGAATATTTGGGTAAAATACCATTAAATTTTACTATAATTTAGGTCATTTAATAGTTTTATTGATCTCTATGAAAAATTTTAAAATGTTAAATAAAATAGGACAAAGGGAATAGTATAATCTAAGATAAAAGTTTCCATATTTAGGATTGAATAAAGTATACTATAAATGTAACAATTAATTTTAGCTGGTGGAGCGGGTCCGTCCATTTTATAATTAGATTGGAAATTAAAAGACATACTCCTAAACTCGAAGAATCAGTCAACACAAAACAACATTATCGGAGTCTGTGTCATGAATTTATTTAGTCCCAATAATTCAGATAAGTGGGAGTTCGTTGTCAATGTCATGTGTTAAAGTATTGTCCTCCTATTCACCCAAAAAACAGGTATTGTCCTCTTTCCTTTGAAATCGATCTAGTTGGTCAACCAAGTGGCTCCCATTTTTCACTTTGAATGAGGTTGTGCAACTAGCATCATCAAGTATGAGAGGCACAAATGGAAGCATCGGATGCATAGAGAGGGAGAGGCGAGCACTTTTGGAGCTGAAGCAAAGCACTGTGAATGACTATGGCATTTTATCTTCATGGAGCCAAGATGGAGACTCAGATTGATCTTTATGCTCGTGACTGTGACAGGCCTTTGAGAGGTGAGATAAGTGCATCATTGGTGGAATTGCAACATTTAAATTATTTGAATCTCAACTGGAATGATTTTCATGGGAACCCAATTACAAGTTTATTGGTTCTCTTGCCATTTTAGAAGTCCTTGGTCTCGATTATGCTTCTTTCGACGGAAAAATTCCTTCTCTATTGGGAAAGCTTTCAAACTTGAAAAGTCCTAGTCTCGCAAGAAACTACCTAGTGGGAGAAATTCCTTGGCAATTGGGAAATCTTTCTATGTTGCAGGCAATTACACTCCATCACAACCATATAGGTGGCATCATTCCTTACCAATTTGGTAATCTCTACAGAACATTGTTGTGGTGACAATAGTTAACATAGGAACTAATGTGCTTCTGGCCATGGGGTGAAAAAAGAGCAAGGTAACCCAGGTTAGACTTATGAAATTAAAGATTTCATTTGGAATAAGGGAAAAATAGGGGAGAAAAAAATAAGGAGAAAAATAAAAAGGAACCTAGAAAATGGGTTGCCTAAGTTTATTCTTGTTTTTCCCATAAGTTTTCCTCTCCCCCCCCCCCCCATTTTTCCCGTTCAAACGAAAAATAAGTGTTCCAATTAATTTTATCAGGTAGAAGGGAGTCCATTTTAATTAGTTAGAAGTTGGCAATTAGTAAAAGAGAGTCAGCCAACACAAAACAACGTTATTATGCATAATTTTAATTACTCCCAATAATTCAGATAAGTAGGGACTTCCTTGTCAATGTCATGTATTAACGTCCTCTTTCCTTTGAAGCTGATCTATCATTATCTATGATTCTAGAAGTAAAAAAAAAAAAACATTAATTGCTCTTATGCTTTGTATAGTTATCATAACTATTCAAAATCAGCGCACGCGCTTTGACATTTCTGCATACTTCGACACAAGCAACCAAACATTAATGTCCATCAAAGGAAATCTTAAAATCCAGCCTATATATATGGATTAAACGTATTAAAAGTTAAAATAATATAACAGAAATTCGTGTTTGTAAATATGATTGGAAAGTACATTATGTGATATAATGCAGTCTTTTTCCTCATTAATTAGAAGCATCTTCTTCTTGTGATCATCATGTTCGAATTAATCTTATCTAATCCTTGAAGATACAAGTTAAAGGAAGAGTCCACATCTTTGGGCAACGTAGTAGAGGGGATATCTCAGTACTTAGGCAGACAATGAAATATGAATATTTCATTTCTTCAATTTGGAATTCTTTTTATTGGTAACGTATCATCGGTTGGCCAAGTTAAGTTGGCTCTCTTGGGTCTACCACGAAGTGAACGCCCATCCATAACGCAAAAGAAATGCTACTTCATTTTCGTTTTGAAAAATGAATTATTATCAATTGAAGTTTCAATTACGTTGGAGCAATCCAAGTACTTTGAGAAGAGTGACAACGTATCCAAATAGTCTAAAAATGCTTCAAGCCATATTCCTAGTGTGGGTTTTGCTGGTGGAGTGTCTGCAACTAGCATCCAGTTCGAGAGACACAAATGGAAGCATTAGATGTATAGACAGGGAAAAGCGTGCACTTTTAGAGCTGAAGAAAGGCCTGGTGGATGACTATGGCATTTTATCTTCATGGAGTCAAGATGGAGGAGACACAGATTGTTGCAAGTGGTGGGGTGTTGAGTGCAACCAAAAAGGCCATGTTCAAAAGCTTGATCTTCATGCTCGTGACTATGACCTAACTTTGAGAGGTGAGATTAGTGCATCATTGGTGGAGTTGCAATATTTAAATTATTTGGATTTAAGTTGAATGATTTTCATGGAAATCCAATTCCAGAGTTCCTTGGTTCTCTTATCAACTCAAGATACCTTAATCTATCTCGTGCTTCCTTTGGTGGAAAAATCCCATATCAATTTGAAAAGCTTTCATACTTGCAAATTCTAAGTCTCGAAGGAAACCACCTGGTGGGGGAAATTCCTTGGCAATTGGGAAACCTTTCTAAGTTGTTGCAACTTAAACCCTCTCAGAACTATCTAGGTGGCAAAATTCCTTACCAACTTGGCAATCTTTCAAGATTAGAGGCTCTTTATCTTGGTTTAAATGACAATCTCCAAGTTGACATTCAAAGTCTAGAGCATAGTCAATGGATTTCTCACCTCTCTTTTTTGGTTGAACTTGAATTAGACGGTGTGTCAAATCTAGGGAAATCCAATAATTGGTTGCAAATGGTTGGTCAGCTACCAAACCTACAACATCTATCTGTCGCAAATTGTAGTCTTTCTGATTTTGATCTTCTTTCCGTGCATCCTTCCCATTTCAATTTTTCTAATTCCCTAATTGATCTTGAACTATCTTATAACAATTGCATCATCCATATTTCCATGGTTGTTCCACTTAAACTCTAGTCTCGCATATCTCAGCCTCAAGGCAAACCTCTTAGAAGGTCCCATTCCAGATGATCTTGGTAGAATACTTAATTCCCGTCAAATCTTGATTCTTGATAACAATCAATTGAATGGAACTATTCCGAAAACAGTTGCAAATCTATCAGAATTACGCCAGTTTAATGTAATAGGGAATTCTTTGGAAGGTGAGATAACAAACTTGGTCCATTTTACCAATCTCACCAAGCTACAGGCATTAGCTTTAGCACAAAACTCTTTCACATTGAAATTTGGCCACAATTGGATTCCTCAATTTCAATTGGTATTATTTTCAGCCCAATCCTGCATGTTGGGCCGTACTTTTCCGAAATGGCTTCAAACACAAAATGACCTATGCTATCTTGATGTTTCAAATGCTGGGATTTCAGATACCGCAATGATGACCTCTTTTCTATGCTCTGGCAAAGAAAGTTTGAGCTTTTTAAACATATCAAGCAATCGTTTCGACGGACAACTTCCTGATTGTTGGAATCACTTAAAACCATTAAGATTTATTGATTTAAGCAATAATGAATTCTATGGAAGTATTCCGACATCTATGGGTTCCTTGCTTTTGCTCCGTCACTTAATTTTACACAACAATCACTTCACAGGCCAACTTCCATCCTTGAAGAATTGCAGCAACCTGGTAATGTTGGATGTGGGGCAAAATGAATTATCAGGACCCATACCTCCATGGATTGAATCTAACCTTCCTAAACTGCAAATCCTTAGATTGGGAAAGAACCACTTTCATGGAAGTTTGCCATTGCATCTTTGTCATCTAACAACCATCCAAATTTTAGATCTTTCACTAAATAACCTTTCTGGACAAATACCCAAATGTTTCCAGAATTTATCTGCAATGACTCAAGAACCTAGCTTCACCAAGTTTGTTGACCAATTCTCTGTTTTTGAGAATGGCTTTCCCATATTTTTTTTTCGCATGATTTTTATCCTACTGTGAGGTGGAAAGGAAAAGAATTGCTGTTCAAGGATAACAAAAGACTTTTGAAGCTGATTGATCTATCCAGCAATAAACTATCGGGAGAAATTTCAAAAGAAATTGGAAATCTCTTGGAACTAGTTTCTTTAAATTTATCAAGTAACAACTTAAGTGGTCAAATTGCTTGGGAGCTTGGAAAGCTAGAAGCCCTTGAAGTTCTTGATTTATCAAGAAACCATTTGTCAGGAACAATCCCATCAAGTCTATCCAACATTAATAGGCTTGCTATTTTGCACTTATCATTCAACAATTTATCTGGGAAAATTCCATTAGGAACACAACTCCAAGGCTTTGACGCCTCTGTTTACGAAGGGAATGCCTATCTTTGTGGAAGTCCACTTAAAAGAATGTGCGCAGAGGAAAAAGAATCAAAAGAGCCATTCATTTTCAAAAAACATGAAGAAGAGCAAGATGACTCCTATTTCAACCAAGGATTCTTCATCAGCATGGGCTTGGGATTTGCTACTGGATTTTGGGCCATTTTTGGGTCATTACTTTTATTCCGTTCTTGGAGGCATGCTTACTTCACCTTCCTATATGATTTGTATGAGAGGATTGGTGCCATCACAGTAATTTATAGAGCGAGCTGTATTTCTCGGAAGATAAGCGGTAATCTCCTCCCTTTGAACTTTTTTAATTGTTTGTTTAGATTTTTTTCCTTTTCAAAAACATTTAAAATAAGTTTCAAATAAATCAGTTGATTCAATATTATCTCTTTTCGATTTGAAAACTAAAATCGCTGAATTGGTTTCGGTGGGCCTTGAAATTTGCTTATATGCTTTATTATTAATTTATGAGAAATTAAGAAACATAGATGGATATTGAAATTTTATGGGGGTTGGTTTTTGCTTAGCAGGATGGACAGAGGACCTCCGACCGTAGGGAGCTACATGTAAAATATAGTTTTGTTGGTGTGTAAGTACGTATTGTTCTGTTTCAGTCTTAAATATGTGTTGGTTTATGGAACTTTCTTCTTGTTTAAATTTGTTACATATTGATAATATGCACTGTGAAACTTATATTTTCATCTATGTGCTGAATAAACTTATGTAAATGAAAATGGTCTTCCTATTTAATTAATGTATTGCCGTGGTCTATCTTATACTCTCTGGGCATGAAATGGGTAATTTTCTCATTGAGCTTGAAACATTGAAACAGATCCCACCATTCACCATTGTGAAATTTGAGTAAAATTCATCCATTAGGGAACACAATTACAAAGTTTTGACTTTTGAGGCTCTTGTTTATGAAGCAAATGCTCAGGGAGAAAGAAAACATGGGGATGATTTCCCTTCCTTTTATGATTTCTACGCATGCGAGAGGTTTAGGATGTGTTATTGGATTTTTCAATTGTAATTAATCTTTTTTTCGCGGTGCTCTTTCGTTCTCAGAGTCACATTTGCATTGATTTCATGAATAGTATGGCACATGGTTGTTAGCCTCTCAACGTTTCATAAAATATTTTGATGATAATAAAATTTAAATTTAAAATATTATTAAAAGAATTTAGTAAGTTAAACTTGAAAAAAGTATTTAGAATGATATTTGAGACAAATAAATTCATCGTATTTGATCCCGGTCATTCTATTTGGGCTTGTTAAGTTAATAATGTTAAATAGAAGTATATATTTCTCAACTTCCACGGCAAAAATCGATTTAGAAGAAGTCACTACAAAAATTTTAAAAAAACTTTAAAAAACCAAATAAAAGGACATTTCGGTTATATCTATATAGTTTATATATATACACTTCTAGAAAATATCACACTATTTATTAGTTATAAATAGTGCCACTCATCTTATACTCAGTGCAATTTGCAGTACTTATATCTAGTTTAATATTATAATTGTCAATTTTAATTTGTCATATAATTTAATTTTAATTTTTAAGAAAGTTGCATAATCTTATTTTAAGCATAGTTTGGGTTACAGTTTTAAGTGTCCCCCAGATTGGGTGAAGTAGAATACTTCGTAGACTCCTAAACTAACCGACATCCATCATGGATTGTTTTACGAATCCCAATAAAGGTTTTCCAAGTCTTACTGTAAAATAAAACCAAACATGAAGCATCTTTTAATTTGTAATATTATTAGCATTAGCATATAAAACTGCCGGTGACACCTTTCTTGATAGGGGAGATCCATGACAATAGAAACTTGAATATACACATACATACATACATACATACATACATATATATATATATATATATAATATGTGTACCAGAGGATTGTTGTGATTACAATAATCAACATAGCAAGATGCCGCAGGTTATTTGAAAGACAAATGGTAACTTTCTCCCTTTTAACTAATTTTTATTCTTTATTTTTTGGACCAATTTATATTTTTGTTTTGATTTTCTCCTTTTCTGAAAATTAAGAATATAAAAAAGTGTTTTATCTCTTTTTTTTACCAACTAATTTATCTCTCAGTTATTTTTAAAATATAATGTCTAAAATAATCTGGATGTACATGTGCTTTGAAAATTATGTTATATATGTCCCAAATTTCTCTCCATTTAGTCGATAGTCGACTACAGTGGATGTAACATCTAAATTTTTATGATTTTGTTTGAATTCTAGTTTAGAGAATTACTGCATAATTAGAATTAAAGGAGCTTAAATATCTTATGTAGATCAAAGTAAGGACTAAATTGCAAAGGATGATCAGGGACCAAATTGCAAAGAAAGTTGGATGGCATAATTGAAAATATTAATTATTAGCAAAAAGACAAAAAAATGGGACATAGATGTCATTTCCTCAAACAACTCATCTGTCCAGTATTTACTAAGACTGGTTATAGGAGGTGATTCAAGAAAATTCTTGTAAGAAATTATACTCTAATAAGCAAAACCAGAAAATAGATATATTGGGCAGAAAATTGATCCGAAGTTCCATAATCTGTAAATTAATAAGAATTAGAAAATAAGTCTAGATCAGGAAACTCAGATATATTAGGGCATAAAAAGAGATACTGGATTTTTCTATAAGGTTTAAATAGCCATAGAATCGGTCTAATGGATATTGGGCCAAAATTTGAGTCCGAGCCCAGTAAGACTGCACCGGTTTCCTAATGGGCCAAAAGTACTATTCATGGAGGCCCAATAAAGGTGTAGAAAACCCTAATAGGCTAGGGATGATTTTTGGAAAACCCAGAAGTATTATTGACAAGAATAGCTCAAATGATGTCAAGAAAGGATAAAGAGCCCAATAAGCCCAATTCACCCGATTTCCAGGCTAATTAAATTATAGGTGACCCAGTAGACTATGAAATAATCAAGAATAAGTTCAAAATAATATTAGAAGGTTTATAATAATCCTCTATGCAGAGAAGTTACAGGAAAAACTAATCAGCACTAATTTTATCGGTGTTTTCGGTTAGAGCCCAATAAGGTAAAATATCTTCTAAAATAAAGTATATGGGCTTAGAAATGATTAATTAAGGTCATAATGAGTTTGAAATTCATATTTTGAATATATTTATGCATGAAAAATTTTACCAGACAAAATTTACATAATTAGAGCCCGAAAACCCGGTATATGTTGAAATTGGGCCTAGAATTAGATGGTTTAAGCCCAAATAATTAAAGGAATCATATTGGGCTGAATATAGACTCAAAATTTCGTGCAAAAGGAGTGGAGAAGAGTTAACCACCATGCATGACACTATTTCAAAGATTAGGTGTCAAAATTGGAAGTTTGGATGAAGTAAGCTTATGTAAGCATAATGATGCAATATTTACCTTATTTGGAGATAAAAGTGGCATCCAAATTAATGACAAGAGAGGGAAAATTAATTAGATAACAATTATGTGAATAAATTAGGTGTATGGTGGAGAAAAGAGATGATGTAGTGCAATTTTGGCCCTTGGATCAAAAGTTAATCAAAGGGATGGAGTTGCTTCTTGTTGTCTATAAATAGGCTCTTCCTCCCCTCCATTATTCACACCCAAAAACGAAATTCCACCATATATTAGTGAGAGAGTGAGTTATAGAGAGAAGGAGGAGAAGAGGAAAGGAAAATTTGCAAGTTTAAGGTAACATCTTTTCCCTTTCTTGCATTTTATTTCTAAATGGTTGTTAGATCTTGTATTTCTATGATTGGTAGGTAGAAAACATGTTTATGTTATGAATATGATGATGATGTTGGATCAAAATGGTGAAAGAATGATGAATATGCTATGAATTTTGCATGAACAAGCATGAACATGTGAAGAACATGATGAACATGCTAAAAGATGCCTTTTGATCCTAAATGTTACCATGCCAAAATGAAATCATGTTTCTTGCAATTATTTTTAAATATTATGCTAAGAATGGGATTATGATGTTATTGGGATTTTCTTAAATCTCACCCCACCAAATATCTAACCATGATTAGGTTCAAATCATGTGAAAGGCAAGAAGATAAAGGAGGATCCATGAAGAAATGTTTAGAAATAGGAAGGGTATTTTGGATACTTATGTAATATCAAGTATAATGACATTTTATGTCACAATATGTAAATTATGTGTGACTCCTAGATGATGAATAAAAGTATGTTTTAGATCAATTTTATATGTGTTATGTGACTACCATTGAATGTATGGTATTATGGAATTTTAGGAATGAAATTTGGAAAAATTAGGGTAAAATTGCAAGTAAATTCACGAAATTTACTGTAGCAATCTGCCTAATAAAATTCAAAATTAATATTTTTCCCTTATAGAGTATTTTAAGAGATGAATACAGCAATTTGAACCACCCTTAAATGATTTTTCTAGAATTAGTTATGATTTTTCAAAGTTCTGCCATATTTTTATATTTACCAAATGAATAGTGACTTTTGGTAAATTTTTGGAATTTTCAAATTTGGCCCAAATTTGCTTCCAAATACATCTAATTGGAATTTAAACTACTAATAATGAATAGTAAATGGTTCCTAAGGTTAAGGTGTGACATTTTTGGTATCAGAGCATAAGATTCTGGTAAAGACAACCCGAAACTTATGGCTTCAGAAAGCATTTGGTTGTATAGTTAAGATTGATAGTGATGAGTTATTGTTTTGAGGACAGGAAATATGTCTTCTAGCAGTAACACTCCTATCTATAATTACAATGGGTGGATTGAAGAATCATCTGAATCCACAGAGGAAACTTCTTGTCCCATGAATGATAATGAAGTACCAAATCTCAATTAGGATGTTCTGGAAGTTGAAAATCTAACAAATGAGGATTTAGAAGACTGCCTTGAGCTGTTAGAAGATACGAAAATGGAAGAATTAGAAATGATGAAGAAGGTTACTCCTTGAAGGAATGTTTGGATGAACTTAAATGAAGAAGATGGGCCAAAGAGATGCGAAGAAACATTAGGAGAGGATATCGGACACTTGATGCACCAGAGCAAGAAGTTCCAAATAATGACTCAAAGGAAGTAGCATCAATTGACGGAAACCCACTAGAAGAAGATTTAATGGTTCCTGATGCTGGCAACCGTCAGGCTACTGATGAAAGCTTCACATCATCTTAGAAAGAGATAGATATATGTTTAGTTAGTGATGTGACAAGGGACTGCAAATTTTGTCACTGTAAATAAAACAGTCCTAACTAACTAAGTTCAAAGGTAGAATGAAATATTATGTAACATATATGGATATAAAATATCTGGTATAATGAATAAATGATTCTATTATATGTTGTGGTGAAATGGATCCTTGTTTATTTTGAATAGATAAAATGGTGAACATAAGAGGAGGAAGACCATCAACAAGAGGACGAGGAGAACCTCAAGTAGATCCTTTACAAGTGATCCTTAATCAGCTTAACCACCAGCAGCAAGCAATAGAACGCTTACAAGAGGCTATAAATAACGAAAGAAATGTAAATCCACCACCACAACAAAATCCACCAAGACAACCTAGCCCACCAAGAGTACAAGAATATGATCAACAACAAGTGGTAATACAATTCTATAAGCATCAACCTCCCTCATTTGATGGAAAGTTTGATGTACAGGTAGCTGAAGATTGGATTGCTAAGCTTGAAAAGATCTTCAGGGTTATGGGTTGTGGAACAGAAGTAAAAACATTATTAGCCACTCATATGTTAGAAAAAGAAGCAGATCATTGGTGGAACAATACAGAGTTAATTCTCCAAGGAAGGAATGTCCCTATTACTTGGGAAATATTTCTAGAACAATTCCACGAGAAATATTTTCCTAGGTCGGTAAGGGATGAGAAAGAAGCAGAATTCATTACTATAAGGCAACAAGAAAATGAATCTGTGGATGAGTATGTAGCACGATTCATCCGATTGTCGAGATACTGTACTTATTTACAGCAAGTGAATGATGAAAGATGGAAGACAGAAAAGTTAGAAAGAGGTTTGAGGCTAGCCATTAGAGAAAGGGTGGCTCCAATGCAGATTAGAACTTTCAACCATTTGGTGGAGGTAAGCAGGATTACAGAAAATAGTCTAAATCATAAGTTTATTCAGACTATTGAACCTGTAAATGTTAAAAGGCCAGCTGAAGAAGAAGCGAGACAAGATAAGAATAAGAAGACTTGGAATAAGAATAAGAAGTTTAAGAGATTCGGAAACAGGAATGGCCCTGGCAATCAAAGGAATACCTCTGGATTGACTTGCCGTCAATGTGGAAAGGATCATGGTGGAAGACCATGCCTCGCAGGACAGAATGCCTGCTTTAAATGTGGGAGAGCTGGACATTTTGCAAGGGACTGTACAATGGAGGTGAACAATACCAGACCCCGAGCCCAAGGGAGAGTTTTTGCTCTCAACCAGCAAGAGGCTAGGAAGTCACCTGAAATGATTGAAGGTATGATTAAGATAAATGATTATCTTGTAAATGCTCTATTTGATTCAGGTGCTAGTCACTCATTCATATCCTATGATTGTGCTGGGAAATTAGGGCTGGTAATTACTATAATGCCTTATGATTTACATGTTTCTACCCCTACTAGAGTTAAAGCCATCACCTCCCATGTGTGCTTGAATTGCACTGTCCAGTATAAACATTCCTGCATCACCATTGATTTGATTTGTTTACCCTTTCCCGACATTGATGTTATTATTGGTATGAATTGGCTATCTGCCAATAATGTCCTTCTTGATTGTAAAAATAAGACTTTAATTTTGCCTACCCCTAAAATAATTCCAAATACTGAGGCTAAGCTAAACTTTCTGACGACTACTCAAGCAGGGAAATACCTAGAGAAAGGATGTCAAGGATATCTAGTTTTCTTCTCTGTCAAGGTTGAAATAGAAGAAGGAATTGAAGATATCCCAGTAATAAAAGAATTTCCTGAAGTTTTTCCTAAGGAAATCACCGGTCTACCCCCAGAAAGAGAATTAGAATTTATCATTGACATTATACCTGGAGCCGGACCCGTTTCCAAAGCACCTTATAGAATGGCTCCTAATGAAATGATAGAGTTAAAGAAACAAATAGAGGAACTATTAGAGAAGGGTTTTATTAGACCAAGTGTCTCACCTTGGGGTGCTCCTGTGCTGTTTGTAAAAAAAAAAAGATGGAAGCCTTAGATTGTGTATAGATTATAGAGAACTTAATAAGGTGACCATAAAAAATAAATACCCTTTACCTAGAATTGATGATCTACTAGATTAACTGGTAGGAGCCAGTGTATTTTCAAAAATTGACTTAAGATCTGGCTATCACCAATTAAGGGTTAAAGCGGAGGATGTTCCAAAAACTGCTTTCAGGACAAGATATGGGCATTATGAATTCTTAGTTATGCCATTTGGTCTTACTAATGCACCAGCTATTTTTATGGACTATATGAATTGAATTTTTTGACCTTATTTAGATCAATTTGTTGTGGTCTTTATTGATGATATACTTGTATATTCCAAATCTTATGAAGAGCATGAGAAGCACTTGAGAATCGTTCTGAAAACCTTGAAGGAAAAGAAATTATATGAAGGAAAAGAAATTATATGCTAAACTTAGTAAGTGTGAGTTTTGGCTCACAGAAGTCCAGTTTTTGGGGCATGTAGTGTCCAAAGAAGGGGTCGCAGTAGATCCAAGCAAAGTGGACGCTGTACTATTTTTTATTTTGATTTTTTAAATAATAATAATATTTTTTAAAATTATAGTTATAAAATTATCTTTATTTTACATTATGTATCTAATAATTAAAATAAAAATATATTTAAAATATAATAATAAAACAAAATTAAATCTAGACAATTTAGATTGGTGATGAGCATTTGATGCTCATCTTAGTGATGGATAAAATATCCTACCTCCTGACACCTCCATACATAACCAAAACTTCAAAATCTGGCCCAACACAACGCTGAAATCTCAAAACAACTCTTCCAATTTATAAACATAGCGGAAACGACTTAAAACATCCAAAAAAAAAAGGCTGGGGCCGCGGCCGCTACAGTACCGCCGTGGCTCTGGCCTCCCCTGCTTCTCCATCGCTTCTGTCTCTACTGGGGCCGCGGCGCCCCCTGCTGATATACCATATCAGCAAATTCAACACTCCGGGGTGAACTTCTAACACACATAACTTTATGCTCCGACCTTCGATTGACTTGATTCCAACTCCTACAAGTCAATCTAGTTCCCATCTATCCACAGACACCACTTTTACCTAAATCCAACTCCGTATGGAGATTCTGGACCCTTAACTCTATTTTGGCCACTTGTTGACCAAAACTCACCACTAGCCACCTCCAATTGCCACCAAAGGCAACTGGTCGCTCAGAGACCATTCATACAGGTCCAAATCCCTCGAACAAACATGTTCAAAGAGGTTTTACCTCAAAGGAACCACTCCTCTGAGATTTGACCCCTTGGAACCCAACCTGACCAAATGGGCTACAGGCCCTTACGCAAACCAACAAGGCCCAACAACACTCTGGACTCCCCAAAACTGTCACACATACTTCTTAACAACATTCAACCATACATACCACATACATAAACATCCATACATAGCCAGTCTCAATCGTAACATTATCCATTACAAACCATCCTATCCTACTTGGCACAATACATTATCCAAAATACACACACTACATAGACTATTCCCACGTACACAGCTACTCCCGAGTCTTCTTCGGACTAGCGCCAGAACCGTCACCTGAAAGGTTAGTTTATGGGAGAGGGGGTGAGACAATGTCTCAGTAACCGGGAACCACAACCATACACACACACACATATATATACATATATTTCACACAAATCATGAATGCAATATGAAATGAATAACATGCATGTCGCCCTCACAGGGACTCCATCCTTATCCTCCCTAACACATATATCATCCATCCTTATCCTCCCTAACATATATACATAATCCAACCTTATCCTCCCTAACATATATATATATATATATAATCCAACCTTATCCTCCCTAACATATATACATCATCATATATCATACCACCATCACGTCATCACCACTACATCCACCATACATCACAATCTCACAATATTATGTGGTGATGCTCATGTATCATCATATCATCATCATAATGTCATGTATGCAACATATCATATCATCATCACACATATCATCATCATAGTCATAACCATCGTCTAACAGTATACATACCACGATATATATCTATATATATATAACAACAGTATACGCAACCCACCAGTATCGTGGTATGAATGAAACATGCACATATATATACAAATACATGTACTATCGTATAACATAGTCAACACAATATAAACAAACACCCGGTTACCTCAATTGCCGTTACCACACACACATGAGTTCCACAAGCTTCCTTGAACTATCCAATACACGTGAACCCCTCTCAATTAACCAACAACCTTTATCATGTCACAATTCTTCCATTAGCACAATATACCAACAAATCAAACATTGCAATTCAACCACATTAACCTAACCCAAGCTTCCAACACCCTTTTCATGCATCAATAAGCTCTTAGGGATTACTCAAACACCACACAACCTTAGACACCTCAGATTCCTAAGAGCCATTACCGAAAACAACCTCGGGTTAAGCTCTAAACACACATAATCCCTTCAAAACTCACATTCAAGCAACAAGAATATCAAAACACACTTCCTTAACCCCAAAACATCCATTTCAATTGGTGGATTTTGTAACACCTTAACTTACTAGGCTTTTAATCATATTTTATATATCTAGCGGAAAGAATTAAAAACCTAGAACAATTAAACTTTTAAACTTTTCAAAATTAGGTTGCTCAAAAGACAATAACTTAACTAAAAGTTTACTTTAATTAATAAAAATCAAGTCAATCATACTGTAATTATCTGACTATTGTTTCAGAACATATTAGGATAATTCAATACATTTATTCTAATATAAAATAATATCTTCCAGCCTGCTTCCTCTTTACTTAATCACCTCCTTGCCTTTGCCTTTGCTTGTGCTTGGCCCTAATATTGTTAGTCATTTGGTGTGAGATTTGGGAAATCTCAGTAGTATATATATTCATTCATACAAATCATGCTCATAATCAGGTAGTTATGCAAACAACCAAATAACTCATATTTTATGCATATATAAAAATCTTCAATAGAGTTTCCTCTTAATACTAGACATCCATAGCATTTCAAAACATTTATATTGAAACAACTCATCCAATAATATCACATAACATCCAGAATTAATTCACAGAAAATGCATGAAATAAATAATATACTACCTCCACCGAAAAGTATCCTGAGCTAAGCAGCTTGTCTTCCTTCTTGAATTTTTTTTTTAAGTACCTTACTTGAAGCTAACCTTCCTTTCTTTTCCCTCTCTTTCACTCACACTCTCTTTTTCTCCCTCGGCTTTCTCTTTCTCTCACTTACTCCCAACTCTCACTCTCAACTAGTGATGTGTTGAAATGAAGAAATGGGAGGGGTATTTATAGTGTTGATGTCTTGACCAACAAGTGACATTAATTCATTGTGTACTTTCATTCAATGTTTATTCATCATAATTTAATGTAACTCATTAAAACCACTATTCATTGTATATCTTCATTCAATGTATACTTATAAGAATTCAATGTAACTCATTGAAACCACTATTTATTGTATACATTCATTCAGTGTATACTCATAAGAATTCAATGTAACTCATTGAAACCATTATTTATTGTATACCTTCATTCGGTGTATACTCATAAGAATTCAATGTAACTCATTAAAACCACTATTTATTGTATACCTTCATTCAGTGTATACTCATCAAAATTCAATGTAACTCATTGAAACTACTATTTATTATATACATTCATTCAGTGTATACTTATCAAAATTCAATGTAACTCATTGAAACCACTATTTATTGTATACCTTCATTCAGTGTATACTCATCAGAATTCAATGTAACTCATTGAAACTACTATTTATTATATACATTCATTCAGTGGATACTCATCAGAATTCAATGTAACTCATTGAAACCACTATTTATTGTATACCTTCATTCAGTGTATACTCATCAGAATTCAATGTAACTCATTGAAACTACTATTTATTATAAACATTCATTCAGTGGATACTCATCAGAATTCAATGTAACTCATTGAAATCACTATTTATTGTATACATTCATTCAGTGTATACTCATAAGAATTCAATGTAACTCATTGAAACCACTATTTATTGTATACCTTCATTCAGTGTATACTCATCAGAATTCAATGTAACTCATTGAAACCACTATTTATTATATACATTCATTCAGTGTATACTCATTAGAATTCAATGTAACTCATTGAAATCATAATTCATTGTATATCTTTATTCAGTGTATATCTTCATTCCTCATATTCTAAACATAAACCGTATTAAAAATCATATATGGAAATTTATGGATGTTACATTTCTATCCCCCTTAAACAAAATTTCGTCCTCGAAATTTAAAACATACCTTAGTACTTCTTATGTCCCAATTTTCCATACCATTTTTTGTTTTACCAGAGAAATACTTTTACTTCTTACTTGTCTGACTTATTAGTCAATATTTTACTCTGGTATCTTACTTATTTATGGCATTTGAAAGGTCTGGTTCATACTTTTTAAACTAGGAATTATGAGGACATCATAAACTATCTTTACTTTAGGAGTCTAGGAAATTTCTATTCATAATATCCTCATTCTTACTTCCATAATTTTCTCTTATCTTGTTCATACTATACTCTCTTCATTGGCACCAGACATCATTCACTTCTCTTTTTTCATAACTTTAGGCTATCTACATAAATAATCTTTCTACTAAGGCATAAACTCATCTCATCAGCTTTGTCTAGATGACACTTACAAAGTCATTGCATCTTTCTTTTTATTCTACGTTATGTGCCTCAAGTTAAACTTTTCTCTTATCTCATAATTACTTGATGATATTGTGATCTCAGACAATTCTATGGTAATATCATAGATATCGTAACCCATACTAGCTATAACAATTTTTAGTAACTCTACTTCCCAAGAGCATTACTTACCGCTACTATAAGTGGAAATAAGCTTTTCATAAAAATTATCATATAAAACTTTAGCTATTACCTACCACTCAACCTTGTTACATTACTCGTACCTTGATCCAACACTTACTTTCATCATCATAGACCCTTAGGGTCATTATTGGATCATGATTAATTATCTCAGGGGATGAGATTTAGCCTCTTTAGCTCATAAAAACTCATTTCATAATCTCTTTCCCACAAAAGCTTTCTCTTCTAACTAAGCGGTAAGACAACTTGAGAGAAAATTTTCAGAACTTCTTGCTAAACTCAGAGACCTCTCATCTCTATTACAGTGTTTGGTCTCTCCCATTTTCTTACTTTACTTACTTTATTAGGATCTACTGCGATCCATATAGGAGATTCTGTAACCTACTAACTGTACTTTTCTGGAGCCCAACTCCTATTTACTAAGTTTAGCAAACTTTTGCTTTTACTAATAAAAATTCTCAGTTGTCTTTCATGTTTCTCTAAAAATTTAGAGTACTTTTAACACATCATCCCAAAGAATCACAATAAATTGCTCATACTTTTATTCATGTAGCCTAACAGGTGCCTTAGTATAACTAATTGGTATTTTCCTGATTCATAATGCCAATTTTTTAACTATCAGCACATCTTTCTTACTTTTTAGTAGTTCCCAATAGGTTACTCATCATACAATTTCTCTTATCATGCTTAACTGTAAAGTGTTGAGGGGTACTGCTGCACTCTTGCCATTCTTGGACATAGAGAATGTGGTATTTGGGCTTCCTTTAAGCCATAACTCATCTATGTGACATCTGGGTAACTTATTGCTTTTAACTCTAGGACATTCAATCCCAATACTCATACTACTTCTTTTTTTACTTTAGCCTTTGTTAGCTTAGAGATTCATCTTACCACTTTGCTTTTATGTATAAACATACCCTTGAACCTTATACTCTACCCATCATATCATAACCTTTAAGATCGTTTGGTTCTTTGTGAGTCGGGGTCTAAATAATATTAAGGAAGTGGTTATTCACTCTTTGATCTTTAACATTACTACTATGTCTATTTTCATACATAACTTTTCTTAGCTATTCAGCTAAGGTCAATCAGTAGTCAAGCAATTTAAGGAAAACTTTTCTACCTTTCGAAAGTCTCTTGCTAGCCTAGTTAGGATCTAGTCTCGACCTCTCACCATTTCTCATTCTTACTCAATTGGGCATCATCCCAAGAGCCATTTTCCATTACTTTGCCTTAGTAACTCATTTGATGGAGGATTTCATCTCTTCACTCAATTGGGCTTCTCCCCAAGAGCTACCTCTCATCTGCCTTGTCTCGGCTGCTTTTATCATATGGAGGATTTCATCTCTCTGCTCAATTGGGCTTTTTCCCAAGAACTACCTCCTTTTTTCATCTCATTGGCAATTAACGGAAGATTTCATTCATTGTGAGATCTTTCGGTCGAGTACTTTCTTTTTGCTAGATTTCAAACTAAGCACAGCAATTCACTATCTCAAGGTTTCATAGTTCTCTAACTGCTTGCCATTATTTCACCTTAGGCTAATACTTTATACCTTAGATTTATACCTCATGTCTTAAACATCACAAATCCATTACTAACTTTTTATTATAGAGGCATTTAATCCTTATCAAACTTTCATGTCTATTCTTTACATCCTCTTTCAAGCACTTCTCAGCTTGAGCTGTCCAAAATAACATTTAACTTAATCTCAACACATGGAACATCTTCAAGGGATAGGCAATATCATCATCTTGTTCTTACAATTTGGAAGGAGATTATCTGTAAAAACCTAATTCATGCCAATGCTCACATTACTACTAGGAAAAGGCATACATCTTTTTTTTTTATTGCTACAGTGCTTATTTAGACAAACAATGGAGATTATAGTCTTATTTCTCATCAAGACATGCCCATATAACTTATATAATAGTAACTTCCAGACCTAACTTCTTTTCATAGCTACAGGATTCGACTTGCACCTGAATCATGCCTTTATTAAGGTCAGGTGACTTACAGGCCTCATACCAAGATTAGCACAAAAACTTTTCCTGTATATATGGTCTGGAGTTGGCCACCTCTATAGTACTGTCACGGGTATAATATCCCAACTCTTTACACTTGAAGCACATATTTTTTATTACTAAGCGTAGCCTTTTGCTATGAGCCTGTCCGCATTCTTAAAAACAAGAGCTGACTTACTCAATTGTCTCCTCTGCACTTATTGCCTTGCTTCTTGAATTCCCTGTTATTCCATGGCTTCTTATCATATTAACCGGAGGTGCTGGAGTACATACTTATGACTCAGACTCTTTTTAGTAATTTGGTTCACTTCAATTACTGAACTAAAAGTCTAAAGCTGCATCGGGACAACTCTGTTCTTATGGCTAGCTTCAAGCCCTTTTCTAGCTTCTCTATCCTCCGTCACTTATCAATGTATTGTTGAAGGAAGATTGGGTATCAAACCAATTGATTGTACCTTCAATGACTGACTCATTCATATCTTAGCGGATCCTTATAATTCTGCTTTCTCTTACAGACTAGGGAAAATACTTTTCATAAAATTATTTTTATAATACTTCCCCAGTCAATAGAGTGCCCTTTATCTGATCAACTTATTTTGTGTTCTGCCACCATTGGTCAGCCTCTTTTAGCATTTGGCTTCCATTTTCGATGTGCAGCCCATTATCTTGGAAATCTTTTCAGGGTTCACAATCTACTTTTTGGCAACTTGCACATCTAACTTAACATTAACGGATAGAAGCTTATACTTTCTAAACTGTGCAATCACATGTTGATGGTTAGTGAACTCATCTGATTGCCTTCCAGGTTATCCTGTAGAACCTACTAATTTACTTGAGGTTGTTGTGGTATAGGCAGAAACCTTAAGGGCTCTAGCTTTTCCCTTATTGTCTTGGAACATTAACTATCTCTTGTAGTTACTCAATAATCCTCTACCGTTAATCTAGATGATAAAGGATCACTTGCAAGGGATTTAGACTAAGAGTACATTCATTTACTGTCACCGGAGTCATTTTAGAGGTATGTGCTTGTATTGTCAGCCTTTGCTGAGCACCTCTTTGTATCTTAATGACTCTTATTTTGCAATTAATAATTGTGATTAATAACAACTTGACTCCGTAATTACATTAACTACTACTTCATTATGCCATCACTGGTAAGAACTTATCATCATATCTTGACCCTTGGTCTTTTTATTTTACTATTCTTAAGTCAACATCTTGCAGTATATACACTACTATACTTCATTCATGTTTATTGTCATGACAGTGGCTTATAAAGCTCAAGTACTATTATTAGACTTAGCATTACCATTTGTTATCTCTATCGGATCTTCCTCTAGATCCTCATTAGAGACTTCTACTATCTCAACTTTTTTTCATGATAGCATTCTACTTGGAGCGTTTAGATAATGACACAATCTTTTAGAGTGTGAAACACTCAACCTTAAGGGAAACTTCTTGATATGGTTTCAAAACTCTTGACCCGATATGGCATCAAGCACTAGCTCAACCTATTCACTTGCAGAGAGCTTATAGTCATAATACCCTTCTAAGAATCTTTGTGACTTCTAGTACCAAACCAAGGAAATCTAGAATTGAATATACCTTCCTAAATACATCATGATATTTATTGTCCCGAGCTTTAACAATCCTTTGGATTTCGAGTCCTTGGTTTAATTTGAGAAAGCTACATGCTTAATCCAAATAGTACAGTTAGCCCAAACTTGCTTATTATAACTCATGAGCTGACCTACCTCTTCCCTAGAGGTGTGATTTCTTACTCTTAGCAGGACTATACTTAAAGGGACTAGTACTATGGGTCGCTTCCTAGATTCAGGCAACACTTTCATTTAGTGACTACTATATGGCTATCATTACTAAAAATCTTGTTGGATCTTATGTCTTCCCTTATTGGATCTTGATTAGGCTTAGATCAAATTCCTGCACTTGGGTAATACTCATCTTTTTTTTCTAACTTATCTTCTTTTATACATTAGTTTTCCCCCATTAATTCTTTTCATAACTATCATTTATTTCTTACTAGCCTCTTACATTCATTTTTGAAAATATCTTGCCATTGATCTCATTTTCTAGGTAGGATACTTGCTTTTATACTCATTAGCAGCCTACCATTATGTCTCTAAGCTATATTCTAGCCAATGGCTTGGCATTAGAGAAAAGTTTTAGATAAACATTCATACTAACTGCTGATTAATGAGGTTTCATATTTTTCTAAAATTATCCTAGGTCATCCTCTTTCAGAGAACTATTAGAACTATAGGGCTTATCAATCTTTCTCATCATTTTATACTCTTTAGAGGTTCACTATAACCACACAATTGGTCTACTGCGACCATGAGATCTGCTGCAATCTCTGAGCCCTACTAGGATCCTTTGTGATCCTACATAATCTTTTTACTAATAGGATCTAAATACGATTTAACTCTGAAAAGATTCAAGACCTAAGGAAAATACACTTTGCAAAATATTCTCAACTAATTTAGTAACTATCATAAGTTATCCTTAAGACTAATCTCATATGCCACTGAAACAGTCTTAGGCTAGATTTCTCAAAGAAAATATATCTTATATTTAAGGGGAAAACTTTAATTAAGAGGATTTCTTTCTTCTCTCATTGCAAAGATTTGCCCTAAACCAGGCTCTGATACAAAAAATGTAACACCTTAACTTACTAGGCTTTTAATCATATTTTATATATCTAGCGGAAAGAATTAAAAACCTAGAACAATTAAACTTTTAAACTTTTCAAAATTAGGTTGCTCAAAAGACAATAACTTAACTAAAAGTTTACTTTAATTAATAAAAATCAAGTCAATCATACTGTAATTATCTGACTATTGTTTCAGAACATATTAGGATAATTTAATACATTTATTCTAATATAAAATAATATCTTCCAGCCTGCTTCCTCTTTACTTAATCACCTCCTTGCCTTTGCCTTTGCTTGTGCTTGGCCCTAACATTGTTAGTCATTTGGTGTGAGATTTGGGAAATCTCAGTAGTATATATATTCATTCATACAAATCATGCTCATAATCAGGTAGTTATGCAAACAACCAAATAACTCATATTTTATGCATATATAAAAATCTTCAATAGAGTTTCCTCTTAATACTAGACATCCATAGCATTTCAAAACATTTATATTGAAACAACTCATCCAATAATATCACATAACATCCAGAATTAATTCACAGAAAATGCATGAAATAAATAATATACTACCTCCACCGAAAAGTATCCTGAGCTAAGCAGCTTGTCTTCCTTCTTGAATTTTTTTTTTAAGTACCTTACTTGAAGCTAACCTTCCTTTCTTTTCCCTCTCTTTCACTCACACTCTCTTTTTCTCCCTCGGCTTTCTCTTTCTCTCACTTACTCCCAACTCTCACTCTCAACTAGTGATGTGTTGAAATGAAGAAATGGGAGGGGTATTTATAGTGTTGATGTCTTGACCAACAAGTGACATTAATTCATTGTGTACTTTCATTCAATGTTTATTCATCATAATTTAATGTAACTCATTAAAACCACTATTCATTGTATATCTTCATTCAATGTATACTTATAAGAATTCAATGTAACTCATTGAAACCACTATTTATTGTATACATTCATTCAGTGTATACTCATAAGAATTCAATGTAACTCATTGAAACCATTATTTATTGTATACCTTCATTCGGTGTATACTCATAAGAATTCAATGTAACTCATTAAAACCACTATTTATTGTATACCTTCATTCAGTGTATACTCATCAAAATTCAATGTAACTCATTGAAACTACTATTTATTATATACATTCATTCAGTGTATACTTATCAAAATTCAATGTAACTCATTGAAACCACTATTTATTGTATACCTTCATTCAGTGTATACTCATCAAAATTCAATGTAACTCATTGAAACTACTATTTATTATATACATTCATTCAGTGGATACTCATCAGAATTCAATGTAACTCATTGAAACCACTATTTATTGTATACCTTCATTCAGTGTATACTCATCAGAATTCAATGTAACTCATTGAAACTACTATTTATTATAAACATTCATTCAGTGGATACTCATCAGAATTCAATGTAACTCATTGAAATCACTATTTATTGTATACATTCATTCAGTGTATACTCATAAGAATTCAATGTAACTCATTGAAACCACTATTTATTGTATACCTTCATTCAGTGTATACTCATCAGAATTCAATGTAACTCATTGAAACCACTATTTATTATATACATTCATTCAGTGTATACTCATTAGAATTCAATGTAACTCATTGAAATCATAATTCATTGTATATCTTTATTCAGTGTATATCTTCATTCCTCATATTCTAAACATAAACCGTATTAAAAATCATATATGGAAATTTATGGATGTTACAGATTTCACCCCAAACCGGAAATCCAACCATACAACTATAAATCCTAAATTTCAACCGAAGAAGATGGAGAGGAGTAGGGAACGCTTACCAACTTGAATCCAAGCTCTCGATGGATGAGAATCACTCCGGGACACCGAAAATGCCAAACCCTAGCACTGCTCCTCGTCTCTCTCTACATCGCTCCCTTCGTTTTCTTTCTTTCTTTCGTGTCCGACTGATCCGGATTTAAACAATTTTTCCGACTCTCACCGTGGCTCCAGCATGCCTCGCCGCGGCTCCACCAAATTACCAGAAACAATGCCACTGGAAAGCTTCTTGCCGCGGCGGCCTTGCTCCTCGCCGCGGCGTGGAGCTCCTTCAGACTCCACTTGAGCCTTCCTCCGTCCTGTTTCCTCCGGTCCTGAATACAATGTCAAGAAGAAATATCGTGAGGGGCATTACAATGGATACCAAATTCAAATGAGTTTCCTCACCGAAATACCATTCCATCAACTCCATGTCCTAATTGTTTCAACAAATTATAGTACTGTCACCTAACTTATACCTTTTAAAATTAGGCACATGTTGGGATCTTCTTACGAAACCCAATAATCAATAATACAAATATTTGAAATCTTTCTTCAAAGAACCAAAATTCAATTTGAGTCTCGCAATACTCTCTTAAAGCTTCTTGATATGTTTTTAGAAAAGGATTCAAGGGAATATCATGACCGGGATTTGCAATTTGTTATTTGTTTAAAAATCTAAATCTTGAGAAGATTGGTTAATTATATTCCTTTCCATATTTCCAACTTCTTCCGAAGACTTTTTGGCCTCTTCTGTAACCAAAAAACGTAGCAATTATTTTTCATTGATTATATTTTATCAGGTTAGAGAGTAACTTTAGAAAGCAAACCAAGCTCAAATGCAAAATACTAAGTAGTATATTTCGGATTTGGATCCCCTTTAGTGCCAATTTCTCTCAATTGTTAAGTACAGTGTAAAAGTTAAGATATTTATGTTATTTTTATATTTTTATTTTATATATAATAAATTTATCTTTCTTCAATACACTGCAATTGGGCAATTGAGAGAGATTGGCATTGTAGGGGTCCAAATCCGTATATTTCGATCAGTTTTTTTCTCGAAGGCCTAGCTACTAATTCAGCTTGATTTTTGCAATACTGTTAAAAGTTTATACTCATAGGCATTTGCTTTGCCAAAAAAAAAATCAAGTGGTTAAAGACTTACAAAGATGTTCACCACGACTATTTTGTTAAATTTAAAAACGGAGGAAATTATTTAAGAGGGGCAAGATCTTGACCTAGATTTGCCACTTTTTGATGTTGAATCTAAATCTTGGAAATATTATTAGTTAATAGAAGAGTTCATATGGGCATCTTTTATCTTTTTCTTCATTTCACATTGTACGTAGTGATTACTTTGTTGATAAGGAATTAATTAATAAATAAATAATGGATCATCCCTTGAAATTCATTGGTTGATAGGAAGCTTAATTTATAATAGGATTCAAGCGTAAAAACCCCAGCGAACGGAAAGAATGAACAACCGTTTTGATCTCATGATCAGAGCATATTTCAATTTTATTTTGGAAGACCTAACTAATTATCAGTTTGTTGTTTTTACGAAACTGTTAAAGCTTGTAGGAATTTGCTTTTGCCAAAATATTCAAATGGTTGAATATCTTTACCAAGATTTGTACTAATTATTATGTTAAACTCAAAACTATATTACAAGAGTATAGCTCAATGTTTTTTATACAGTATACAAAAAATCGTATATAACTTATTTAAAGAAATAAAAAAAATATAGAATGGATAAATGTAAAATGAGAAGTCCTCTCTTCACATACTACTTCCATCTCTTTTTGTAGTTTTTTCTCCAACCATTGATAAGAATAGTGTATGAGTTCACCTGTGTTTTCTTTTTATTCCTTTCACATTATATTGTATTTGGTAACTTTATTTATGAGTAATTAATAGAAAAATCATTCCCTGATGTCGGTCGATTGCTTCCCAGAAAACGTGATTTATGGAGACTCAAGTGGTGGAAGACATTGACCTAGATTTACAATTTTTTTATGTTGGATGTGGGAAATTTTATTAATTAATAGAAGAGTGGTGTATGAGCTAATCCGCATTTTATTTCTTTTTCATCATTTCACATGGTAGGGATTACTTTGTTGACGAGGAATCAAGAAATAATTAATCATGTCCTAAAGCACGTGCTATGCCGTGACAAAACCAACCATATATACTCACAAAAATAATATTATCTTTTTACTGATAATGTATCCCACTAGAAATTTTAATTTATTTCATATTTTTTTCAATATGCTATATATCATGTACAATGTTATGTAACTAAAATTTATTTATTTTTTTTTAAATTTTAATAAAATTTTATTTTTAAATCAAAATTATATATTTATACTAATTAATTTTGGAAAATACTTTATAAATATGTTCTTTTTATTTTTTGTCTAATGATTTTTCCGTTTATCACCTTATGGATTTTTAAATAGCACAAGAAAAAGCAGGAACTCTGCCAATTGGATCCAAATTGTAATCCGTTTTAAAAACACAAGCATAAGCAATTAATTAAAATTTTTAAGTGTCAAATTGTATAATATCTCCCTTTTTTTTTCTTCCGTTCCGTAGTTCGAACTCAAGACCTTTAGTAAAAATACAAATCCTGCATTGAACCAAGCATTTGATAATATATCTCCTAATATTTTAATTCTTTATACATAGGTTGATGTTTAAATCTTTACAGAAAAGCAATAACACTAATACCAAAGCCAATTACATAAATTAATAAATATTAAATCATCCCCTAAAGCACGGTGCTATACCGTGTTAAACGCAACATTCTTTTCCTAAAATTAATCATCCCCTGAATTTGAGATTATAATAATGGTGCAAGGTCAAATACATATGATGTATATATATATATATATATATTTTGGCCACTATACATGTGATGTATATGATGTACCAAAAATAAAGCCATATATATATAAACTCTAATACAAATTCTATTGGATTCAAATTGTCATCCGTAACGATGCTATTGGAATTGAAAAGAAGTGTTCAAGAGTTTATCTAATTTGCGTGAACCGGGTTCGTTCATTGCTTATATCCTCATGTATTATATTGTAAAGTGAAACCAAAATTTGCAGGCTTTTATAATTCCTTCCATAGGTTGGTAAAAAAAAAATTCCTTCCACATGGATAATTGTAATGACCCTGTGCATCATTTTAAGAAGGACCTTGTCAAATGGTACATGACCAGAAGGATCAATGTAACAACCCTCATGACCTTTTTTTTTTATATTGTGTGCAGAACCAAAGGAAGTAAGATGGAGGAAGAACCAACGTGGAGGAAAAAGAGATCCACATAGCGGTGAGAAGTAGGGCTGCTATGGCGAGAGAGAGCTCCAAAATGACATTTTCTAGCTAAAAGCATGACGCTGTGGTGAGCTTTCCTGGGGCCACGGCAGGAGTTGAGATTTTTGTATAAACAAAGATCATTTCGGACGAACAGAAAGGAACAAAACAAAGGGAGAAGCGAGGAGCTCTGCTAGGGTTTGTATTTTCCGGCCCTTCGGAGTAATTTTCAGCCTCTTGAAACTTGGATCTTGGGTGGTAAGTGATCCCTACTCCTCTCTCTTCATTTTTTTTTGGTTTTGAGTTATGTTTTCTCATGTATATGTTGGGATCTTTAGTTATGGCCAAATCCCACTGATTGAAATAGATGAAATGGGGTTAATGGAGTGTGTTTTGGTGTTCTTGTTGCTTGGGTGTGAGTTTTGAAGGAAATATGCATGATTTAAGGTTAACTCTAAGTTGTTTTGGTTGAGAGGATAAGGAATCCAAAATGTATGTGGTTGAGTAGAGTTTGAATGGTCTCTAGGAGCTTAATGGTGTGTGGAAATGATGTTGGAACCTTGGGTTAAGCCTAAATGGTTGAATTATGAAATTTGGATATCTGGACTGTATGTTAATTGAGGTATTATGATATTGTGAAGGTTGTTTGTTTGACCGAAAGGGGTTCGAGTGTGTTGGACAATTCAAGAAAGCTTGTGGAAGTACGTGTGTGTGGTATTGATAATCTAAGGTAACCAAGTGTTTGTATTGTATATGTATATTATGTTGGTATATATGTGTATATATGCATCTTTCTCTTCATGCCACAATATGGATATGTGTGTGTGTATGGTTTGTCTTTATATTGTGGTATGCACATGGCTAGACATATAGGGTATGATGATTATGATGATGTTGATGTGACATGACATGATGCATGCATGACATTGTGACACATGAAGATGATGATTATATGATGGTATGACATGAGCATTACCACATGACATTGTGAGATTGTGATATATGGTGGATTAGGTGATGATGATGATGATATGACATACGATGATATGATATATGATAAGGGAGGATAAGGATGAGATACCTATCGCTAAATTCTCTCTTTTAGCTAGGGGAGTCAGGCCGCAGTGGATTACATCTTCCCTATTTTACCACCAATTCTAGGTGGTCTAGGGGAAGGAGAGCCACGATCAAAGCATTAGTGTAACATTTGGCCGGGTTGCATTAGTATAAGGTAAGCTTGGTGATGTCCCAGAATTAGTTTTCACCAACTGTTGGAAGGGAATTACCTATATGAAATGTTCTGTTATGATGATAGCTCGTGGTTCTAGCTGTGTGTGAGGGAGACATGTATTCTATTCCATTTTATATTGCATTCATGAGATTGAGTGAGTTATGTATATATGTATATATATGTGTGTGGATGTCCCTGATTACTGAGACATTGTCTTACACCCCTTTCCCATGAACTGACATTTTAGATGAAAGTTCTGGCACTAGTCCTGAGAAGATAAGGGAGTAGCATGAGACGTGAGAATACTAAATCTATTTAGTGTATATTTATTTGGGTGTGTACTTTATGCCAAGTAGGACGATGGTTTGTAAACTAAGTGGTGACATTGATATTGTTATTGTAATGGAGTTGATGTTAATGGTATTATATGGATGTGGTTTTATGATGTATTGTGATGCATGTGTAGTTTGGGATGTTGAGGAGTCAGTATAGTGGTGCATATGGCCATAGGGTGGTTTTGGGCCTTATTGGTATGTTTTGGGCCTATAGCCCACTTTGTCAATTTGGGGTTTAAGGGGGTCAAATCTTAAAGAAGTGCTTTCTTTGAGGTTAAACCTCTTTGGACAAGTTGGTTAAGTGGATTAGGACTTGTGTGAATGGTCCTGAAAGGTTAAATTGCTTTTAGTGGCAAATGAGAGTTGTATGTTGTGAGTTTTGGTCAAAAAATGGCCAAAACTATGTCAGGTGTCCTAAATTTTCATACGGAGATGGATAAGATGAAGTTGGTGTCTATAGATAGTTTAGGACAAGATTGATTTGTAGGAGTTGGAATCAGGTCAATCAGAGGTCAAAGCATAAAGTTATGTGCGTCGGAAGTTTACCCTGGAAGTTGAATTTTGCTAATGTTGTATCAGCACAGTGGTGCCGTGGCACCAGGACGCTAGGCTACGGTGCCAGAGAACCAGTAGGCATCAAAGCTGTGGCGGTACTATAGTAGCCGCTGCCTTGCATACTGTTCCACTATTCTGATGTTTCTTTAGGTGTTTTGTGGCATTTTTTGCTATTATGAGGTTTTGAAAAGATAAATTGAGATGTTTGGGCTTTGGTTGGTTAGTTCTTGAAGCCTTTGGTCAAGTCAGGAGGTGTTTGGGAGTAAGGTGTTACAATCAGGACTCGAAGAATGATCAAAATGGAGCAAGTTGGAGAGAGGATAGAGGATACCAGTGCCGTGACGAGGAACAGTAGTGCCCAGGCCACAGAGAAACAGAATGCTTAGGCACTAGGCTAGAAGTAGTGACGTCGCTGCTGATGAGAAACATAGAGCATTGGTGCCACAACCAACTTAAGTGACACCACGGTGAGTGATGTTGAATTAGTTTAAATCAGAAGATGAAACCAGACGTGGACAGAAAGAAAAATGGAAGGAAAACGAATTACTCTACTAGGGTTTCATCTTTTCGGCCTTGGGGATTCTATTTCTGGAATTTTGGAGCTCAAATCTTGTTGGTAAGTCATCTCTTAACCTCCCTCTGCGTTTTTCTTCAAGTTTCATCGAAGATTTTTCATGGATTTGATTAGGGTTCTGATTTGGGTAAATTTCCATTGATTAAATTATGTATAAATATGATCTAGAGGTTTCCAAAACTTGGATGTAAACCTAGGATCTCTGTCCGACACAATATTCATCGGGATTCCATGTAGCCTTACAATTTCATTCATGTACAACTAGGCTAACTTCTCCATTGAAATTGTTTCCTGAATTGGAAGAAAATGAGCCGACTTTGTCAACCTATCCACAATGACCCATATTCCATTGTGTCCTGAAGAGGTCATCGGTAATCCCATAACAAAATCCATGGAAACGCTATCCTATTTCCACTCTGGAATCTCCAAGGGTTGCAACATACCTGCAAGCAATTGGTGTTCAATCTTGACCCTTTGACAAATCAGACATCTTGCGACATACTCTGCGATGTCCTTCTTTATTCCTAGCCACCAATAACCACACTTTAAATCTTGATACATCTTGGTGGTATCTGGGTGAATAGTATACCTGCTCTTATGAGCTTCTTCCAAAACAATTTCTCGTAAACTCGTGACATTAGGCACACAAATTCGACCACGGTACCTGATGATATCATCTTCCAAAATATCAATGTCCTGGGTCTTTACCATTTCAATCTATTCCCGAACGCCCAAAAGATATTCATCCTCCAATTGAGCGTAGCGAATGTTCCTCACACTACTACAGATTTTGGATTTTGGTGCGCACATAGGGGTATGCTTATTTAAAAAGCGTACTAAAAAAAACCTTTGGGTATGTTAACAGTAAAAAGCATACGCAAACATCTATTTTTTGGTATGCTTATTACAAAAAGCGTACAAAAATATCACTACCAAATATATTTGGGTACACTTTTCTTAAAAGCACACTGAAACAAGGGAAGTCTTTTGGAACTCTATTTTCATAAGCACACCCAAAACCAGTTAAAATGCTACAGTACACTTTTGCCTGTGCGAACTTAGCATTGCGCAACTCATAGAAGTTCACTTTCCCTTTATTCTCTGAATGAAAATTCTCTCCCGCCTCTTCTTCGCGCGAATGCCATCGTGGGTCTTCCTCTTCTATTCAGCTGATGATCAACTAAGAAACCACTCATACTTCCTCTGGATTTCGGCTCTCCCATCATGTTCTTCTTCACGGGTCGTGCGTGGGTTACCGAGTCGTTAGGTCGTGTGTTACCAAGCTCTTTGTTCTGGCAAGATCTGCTTCGTTGGTCTCTGGCCGTGGGTTACTGGAGCTTCTCGAGTGTGGATAAGTGTCATGGTGGTGGCTAGTGGGTTGTGCACAGAGCTCCATGGGTTTCAACTCGCGGGTCGCGGTGGCTAGTGGGTTGTGCGAAATCGGCCGTGAGTTGTCCATCTTGTTCACCAGAGCTTCGTGGTCTCTATCGTAGTCACCAGTTTCGTGGGTCTCTTTCATCTTCATTAGGTCATGGGGTCTTCTACATATTCTCCATCAGCGGATCTGGTCTCTGTTCTCTGTCAGCCCGTGGGTCTCTTGTCCCTTGCAAAGGTATTTACTACCTTCAAATTACATAAAGATACTTGAGGTTTTGTTGTGTGCTTGTGTGTGTATTAGAGCCTCATGTTTCATGTTAAATGGGCACGAGCTTTTGTACAGGATCAATGCTTTGAATTTCCTGGAGATATACAGGGGGAAGAAGATTATGTTTGTGGGTGACTCATTGAGTATGAACTAGTTCAATTCTCTGGCTTGTATGATTCACGCTTGGGTACCCAATTCCAGGACCTTCTTTGTCCAGAAAGACGCTTTCTCCCATCACATTCGAGGTTGATTTTTTCTTTTTCATTTTTGAAAATTTGAAACTTGCAATGAAAAGAATGATTACTATTTTGGCTTTATCCATGCAAGTCTTGTTATTTTGGATTTATATATCGTATACTCAAGCATTGTTTAATCCAATAATAAAATCTCACATAAGAGCATTTATATTCTATTTTTGTGTTCTACTTCCTTCTATCCCTACTTCACATGATGTAAACTTGCCAAGTTGTAAGCATAGAGTTTTCTCTCTTGCATCTTTTCACTCAAGAATCAGTACAGCTAGTACTTTCTAAAACTATGTACTTGTTAAGCCTTCTTTGTTTAAACACCATGGTTTTGCTGCATAAAATGTGTTTGTAATATTCTACTTCTCTATTGAAGACTCCCTATTTTTGACAAAAAAGGAAGACGTGGGCAAGTTCTTTGTTCCTTCACTTCCAAATGGGTCTCTCTATTTTTGGGTTTCTTAAATTTTGTTTGACTTGGCTGTTATTCCTTTGATTATGTCCTTATCAAGAAGTTTCACTTTGTTTAAATTGTAATCTAACATTCTTGGATCTTGATTGAATGCAGTTTTTATGGATGTTATTTCGTTAATTATGTCATTATCATTATTTCTTGTTTTTGGTTTGAAGGCCCTGTTCTTCTAGTATGTTTCTTTTCTTTCTTATTTCTACTTTACTAAGATTTAGTCTTTTACTTATTTTTTATTTTACTTGTATATTTATCAGGGAGCACAAATATAGAGGCCAATGTTTCTACAATGCCAAATAGATGCATCGCAAAAGCAGTGAATTCAATATGAATATTATTGAGCATACTACTTTATTACTATTTATATTTAGATGTAGTGATTTTTTTTCTTTATTTTGTTATCAAATGTTTTTTCTATTGTCTGTTACTTTGACAAGTTTTCATTCAATATTAATTGATGCCTTTTAGGTTTGGGTAAAGTAGGAGTAGAGACACTGGCTCATTTACCCCAACAATTGAACAGGTCACTAAGATTCTGAATAACAAAAGTTGTTAAGCAGACTTAGGCCTAGCTGTTAGTCCTTATTTTTAATGATCCCTTTGCTTGTTGAGTAGCCTTGTACTTTGCATATTTCTGGGACTTGATGCATGTATCTAGATGACCAAAGAAATTTATCTATCTGGAGATATATCTTAGAAAAAAATTTTGCTTAGACCATTTAATTGGTTCCAGAATATGTCTTATGAAGTTTGATTTCAGTTTGCTATCTTTCCATTTCCTTTTGGCTTATACCCATCCAAACTCGTGAGTTGAATTGGCTAGCAATTTTTTATTATTAAATTCATGATATAATATTATTTTAATTTATTGAATGGATGCTTCCAATACTTTCTTGTTAGAGGTGCAATTTAGTGAAGTTTAGGCACTTGATTTCTAAACTAACTGTTACACATTCATCTTTTCTTTTGCCAGTGTGAACCAGTTGGCATAGTTACAAATGCTGTTCAGATTCCAGCATTCTTATGTCATTAATTATAATTCCCTTTCTTGTTTTGTACTGAATATGGTTTTGCCTCTTTATTTTTTGTATATAATATAATATGCAGCAGATTATTCTACCTTGTAGTGCTCTTGACAATTGCATAAGATAGAAATAAATGTATATTGCATTTTTTTCCTGAATAAACCATTTCATACAATGCAGTACATTCTAGCTTGTCTTACTTTAGAGGGAAAGCATAACTTTGGTTTCGCAAGATTCATGATGTCAAAAGTCCTTGTACGTGTTGCTTTCATTCTCAGCTGGAACAGTAACTGTGTTATCCATTCCAGTAAATCATTTTTGTATGGTGCAAGGACAATGTATTTTTCAAGTATCATGTGTGTCACTTGTCAAACTGAAGCCTTTCTTGACCCACGAGTATATTTCATCTAGATCTGATATCCATTTTCCCACACTTACCTAACTTTTAAAAAAGAATTTTTCAAATCTTAATTAGTGATTATAGTTCTACTTCTTTGTGTAGTTGTAAGGTAGGGGTGCTACTACTGGAGGCCTTCGAGAATTGGTACCATGCATTGGAAGGATAGCAGTTGCTGTTGGAGTGGATGGGATTTTCATGGAGGTACTCAGAATATGTTAAAGCCAAAACGAATATATTAGTTGTACCATGAAACAATAGTTTTGGGTAAATTTTCTAGTATATGAGACCTTTCTTGATTTCCTGATGCAGTTTGTGAAGTTTTGATATGATGGAGAAACTTTTTTTATAGTATCTTCTTAATGAAGATAGAAAAATAAAATGGAGACTAGAGACAAAAAAAGAGCATAGAGATGAGAGGGGCAGTAAGGATAACAATTTAAAAAAATATTTTAAATTCATCAAATAGTTGGACTTCCAAATTAAGATTTGGTCTTTGACTTTTTATAATTTTACTTAGAGAATTTTTTGCATGTTTTGGAAATAGAAGAACTTCATGAAGTTTTAGACATTGTTAGGAGACTTTTTGGCATGTTTTGTGTATGTTAGAACAATGTTGTCGTGTTCTATTATTTTTACATGAATTGCATTGGAATTTAAAAAAATAAAGAAGGCGTTTTAGACGCGCTTGTAAAATAAAGCGTACGCAATGGCAGGACTTTGGGTGTGCTTAACAAGGAAAGCGTACCCCAAGGACTACCCTTGGGTACGCTTTTGATGGTGTGAGTACCTGAAGACTATGTTTTGGGTATGCTTTTAACCATCAAGCGCACCCTTAATGCATGCTATACCCCAAAAGGACAATCTTTGGGTATGCTTTTTGAAGCGTACGCAAAGGAGTTTGGAGTGGTCACATACGGTACGCTTCAAAAGCATACTCAAAGGCCAAAAATAAGCATACCTAAATGTAATTTCTGTAGTAGTGTCAATAAATCACTTGACATACTGAGGGAACTCATTACTAATACTCCAGGATGGACATTAATGGATAATTTCATATCTCTCAGGCTTTCAAGCAACTGCTACTCCCTTATTATCATTATGGCCATATGAATTGACTTTCTACTTAATGCGTCTGCCACAACATTGGCTTTCCCAGGATGATACTTTAGAGCAAACTCATAGTCCACAAGGAACTCAACCCAACGCCTTTGCCTTATATTTAACTATTTCTGATCAAACAAGTACTTTAAACTTTTGTGATCACTGAATATCTCGAACTAAGCACCATAGAGATAATGCCTCCAAAATTTCAAGGCAAATACTACAGCCGCTAGCTCAAGGTCATGAGTAAGATAGTTCTCCTCATAAGGCCTCAACTGCCTTGAAGCATATGCCACAACTCTGCCTTTCTGCATCAAAACACACCCTAGACCCTTCTTAGAGACGTCCGTATAAACAGTGAATGACTCTGATGGGTTAGGGATAATGAGCACTGGGGTAGACGTCAGACAAACCTTTAGCTCTTGGAATGCTTTCTCACACCTATCATCCTAAATGAAAGATCGATCCTTACGGGTGAGTCTAGTCAATGGCATAACAAGCTGAGAGAATCCCTTAATGAACCTTCGGTAATATCAGGCCAATCCCAGAAAACTCCGAATTTCAGTCACCGATTACAGTCTCTCCCAATTCAACACTGCTTCCACTTTACTAGGGTCTACTACAACAACTTCTGCGGAAATTACATGACCCAGAAATTTCACTTCCTATAGCCAAAACTCACATTTACTGAGCTTAGCATACAATTGGTGATCCCGCAATACTTGCAACACAATCCGAAGATGAAGCGCATGCTCTGTTCATATACGGACAAAACATAATATGGCCGAAATACTTGGAGTAGACCATAATATCATCGATAAACACTACCACAAATTTATCTAAATATGGCCGAAACACTCTGTTCATATAATCCATGAAGATTACTGGGGCATTAGTCAACTCGAATGGCATCACCAGAAACTCATAATGACCATATCGAGTTCGAAATGCCATTTTAGGCACATCTTTAGCATGCACTCGCAATTGATGGTACCTTGATCTCAAATCGATTTTAGAGAATAGGAGGCACTTGCCAGCTGATCAATCAAGTCTTCAATCCTAGGCAAAGGATATTTATTCTTGATCGTCACTCGGTTTAGTTGCCTGTAATCAATGAACAATCTGAGACTACCATCCTTCTTCTTAACAAATAACACTGGAGCTCCCCAAGGTGAGACACTAGGTCTGATAAAACCTCTCTTCAATAAATCCTCAATTTGTTTCTTCAACTCTTTTAATTCAGTTGGTGCCATTCGATATGGAGCCTTTGAAATAGGATTAGTCCCGGGCACCAAATCGATAGAAAACTCCAGTTCTCGTGGTGGGGGTAAACTAGTAATCTCCTCTGGAAACACATCAGGAAATTCATTCACAACTGGATATCTTTTGATACCTCCTTGCATATCTATGTTCACAGAGAAGAAAACTAGAAACCCTTGACATCCTTTCTTTAGATACCTGTCAGCTTGATGCAAAGGACAAACAAACATTCTCATCCCCTTCAACACTAGGGATATTCATCAGCAAAGACACAGTCTTCCGAGCACAGTTGAGAATGACATTATTCGCCTCCAGCCAATCCATCCCAATTATTACATCAATCCCTTGCAATGGCAAACAGATTAGATCCAGGGTAGTGCTTCGGTGTTCAAAACGAACCACACAGTCTAAACAAGCTTGAGCTGTCCTTATTGAAACTCCCGTGGGCGTTGATACTGACAACTCAAAAGGCAACTCCATTGCCACAATACCCAATCTCCGAGCACAATCAAAAGAAATAAAGGAATGCGATGCACCTGAATCAAACAAAGCATGAATAGAGTAATCATTGAGTTTAAGTTTACCTCTAATCAAGTTAGTTGTTGCACCCGCTTCCTGTCAGGTGATAGCAAAAACTCGTCTGGGCATCATGGGCCTCCATGTCTCATCATCACGCCTTGGATCCCAACAATTCCACGACATATGACCTGGTCTCCCACAATTATAACAAATTAAGCACGGACGATCACCATGGCTAAACCCGCATTTTGTGCACAAATTCGATGCACTACCTGAACCATATTGAGATGGAGTGGAGTCCCTTCCTGCCTACTCACTCTGACTAGAACTTCCTTGTTCAAAACCACCTCAATAAAAGGTCCTCTGCCAAACTGACCTCTGCTGAACTGATCCCGGCCAAACCTGCCTCTTCCTCTACCATGGCGACCTCTATTATGTCGACCTCTTCCTCCACTAGAACATGTACTCCCATCACTGCTACCACTTCCTGAACCACTTCCTTTACTGATTCTTCCTGTAGGTTCTAGGTGAGAAAATGCCCGAATCATGTAATTCTTTCTATACTCCTCGACCTCTTTTATTCATTTATAGAGAGCACGAATCTTCGCACACAAGTCCTCAAAGGACACAAACTCTACCGCTAACAGCCGCTCCTTGATCTTTGGATGGGCTCCCTCAAACAACTTTTGAGCCATACACCTATCATCAGGATAATTATTCAGATAAGTGGAATATTTGGTTAAGTCCAAAAACGGATTAATGTACTCATCCGCTGACAAATTTCCTTGCTGAAAAGCTAAGAACTCAGCCTCGTTCTGCATCATTAAGGTTGGAGGGAGGTAGTGTGCAAAGAACCGTTCCTTAAACTGTTCCCAGGTCATCAGAGGATTAATCGCTTCAGCATTTGGAACAACACTCCTTCACCAACGCTTGGCCTTCTTTTCAAGCTTAAAGGCCACTAGTTGTACCCTTTGCTCCGAGGTGCAATCCATTACACTAAAGATATTCTCCAATGGTTCTATCCAATTTTTTGCTTGGGAAACATCCATGGTACCTTCGAAAGCCGGGGGATTAAACTTTTGAAAGTCCTTTAATTGTGAAGAGATGCCCCTTCTTTCAACCCTTGGGGCTCTCTTAGGCTCTACCACATTTTCATTCTCTCCCGTATTCAAATCCACATATATGCTGGCCGCTTCACTCATTCCACCCTGCTCTTGTCTATCCATTCGCTCTTGCCGCCTATTCAACACTATTGAATCAAGAAGTTTTGATGATTCCAAATCAACTCTCAAGAGCTTGGAATAAAGATATCAAAGGTGCTCAAAGAGTTCAAGTGAAGAAATCCTAGAGAAATCTATGCAAAGTTTGTTGTAGGTTGCTTAGTTTGTTTTTAATATGGGTAAAAGGCTTTGATTTGGTGAAAGGATGTTTTAAAACCTTGATTTTATGTTAAATCATGAAATATTTGAAAAATACCCACCAACAGACGAAGTTTGAAAGGTTTATATTGAACTGTCATGTTGGAAATTCGAACTTTGGCCTTGGAAATTCGAATTTTGAGTTAAAAATGAATAAGTCTGAAGAGATGCTGTTTTGACAGATGAATTTTGATTTTCCAAAATTCAAATTTTTATAAGTATCTGAAAGAAGCTTTTGGCAACAAACGAACTTTGGGTTCTGAAAATTCGAATTTCAAACAAAATACAACTTATGAAAACTAAAGAAATTCATCTGAAACAATGTTAAAGTTCATTTGAAATCAAGATTATATTGAGTTTCAAAATTGCTCACTGACAGACGAACTTTAAACATGAAAATTTGAATTTCAGAACCTAAGGTTGTGAGTCTGTTACAATGATATATTGACATACGAATAACAGTGTTTATAAATTCGAATGTTAAAGTAAGTCTGAAAAAAGGTCTCTCTGATAGACGAACTTCATCCTTTGAAAATTTAAATTTTGAACTATATGAACTACTGAGCCTTTTAAACTAGCTACGGACAGATGAATTTTGGGGTTCCAAAATTCAAGTTTCGAAAGTACTGTAGCAAATTGAAAATACTGTTCACACTTAACAGAAAAACTTTTTACTTGAAAATTCGTATGTCACAACATGGAAACATTTTCTATGTTCCAAAATTCAAATTTCACTTCATGACAGACGAACTTCGGTCTTTCAATGTTGAAGCTGTTAACCTTCGGTGTCTGCAAAATTCGTTTGTTGACCAACCAAAATTTGAATTTCAGTATGTCAGAAGTATTAAATGCGGTTGGTTAACGGATAGTTTTTCAGAGTAACCATTGGATAACTTCTCCAACGGATAGATTTTGTCTCTAACGGATATTTGAGACCTAAATCTATAAATATAACAACATTTGAAGTTGTGGGAAAGGATTTTAACTTTGTATATACTAAAACTCTGCCAAATTATTTACTCAAAGCTTCATACTCTCACACTTCAATAGTCTGTACTTCAACTTTCATACTCACTCTATTCAAGAGAGTTTAATCTTTGTAAACAATCTAATCTTCATCTGGAAGATAGATTTTCTTGTGAGGGGATATCAAAAGGGATTTGGGAAGCACTTTGTGAAAGTGCAGAGAGTGAATGAGTGAGCTCTAGAAAACATAGCACAAACATTATACTGTGGCATTTACAACAAGCCCACTGAATTCTTGCAGAATAATGGAAAATCTCAAGTGGTGACTTGGGGACTGGACGTAGGTCAAGTGAAGAGACCGAACCAGGATAAACTTCTGAGCCTTCTTCTCTTTTCTACTACTTTCACAGTTATTTATTTATACTCTATTTTACCATCATATATTGCATTCTTCACCTCCTTGATATTTTGCATAAAATTTTTAATCTTCCCAATTCACCCCCCTCTTGGGAAGCCAGCCTAACTAACTAACACTTCCCCCTGGGTATTTACTTGGTTCCTGATGCCAGCCAATATTTCTTGCATCTGTCTCATGAAATCTCTGTCACTCTGTCTTCCTCTTCCTCTGCGAGACATTTTCCTACACACAAGCCACAACACATTAAATTATATGGTTCTGGACTAGCATTATAGTGGGAACATAGTATATGTATTTACAATTATGCCAAGTAGTACATCAAGTAGAAACAATGGCCCAAAACCATTGCTTTGACACCAAAATGTAACATCTTACCTTTTTATACCTCCAGAATTAACCAAATAAATCAATATCCAACTAAACACAACCCAAACATCTCGAACCAACTCTCCAATACTCCAAAACAGCGAAAATGAACCTAAAAACACCAAAAACTGAGCTGGGGCTGCGGCCGCTACAGTGCCACAACGGCTCCGGCTTGCTTTATTTTTCCCCCGCTTCTGTCAACACTTGCGCCGCGGCCTGGACACTGGAGCCGCGATGCCCCAAGCTGATATGGAATATCAGCAACTTTCACACTTCGGAGTGAACTTCCGATGCGCATAACTTTATGCTCTGACTTTCGATTGACTTGATTCCAACTCCTACAAGTCAATCTAGTCTTAAGCTATCCGTTGACACCCTTCTTTCCTCAAACCTACTCTATATAGAGATTCTGGACCTTTAACACCATATTAGCAACTTATTGACTAAAACTCACCACTAACCACTTCCAATTGTCACCAAAGACAACTGGTCACTTAGACACTGTTCATACAAGTCCAAAACCCCCAAACTGCCCTGTCCAAAGAGGTTTCACCTCAACGGAACCATCCCTCTGAGTTTTGACCCCCTTGAACCTCAACATGACAAGACGGGCTACAAGCCCTAAACACAACAACTAGGCCCAAAACTACTCTGGGCCCACAAATACCACCATACCAACTCCCCATATCCAACAATCTCAAAACACCACAAGATACACATATCTCATAGACACAACCAATCATACATCACAATATATGTAATCATAACCGCTCATTTCACCATACACTTAATACAAAACCTTCTATCCTACTTGGCACATAATACATTATCCAAAATTAAAAACTACATAGACTATTCCCACGAACACAGCTACTCTCTGGGCTTCTCAGGACTAGTGCCAGAACCTTTACCTGAAATGGTTAGTCATGGGAGAGGGTAGGGTGAGACAATGTCTCAGTAACCGGGATCAACAACATATAAACATACATATATATTCATATAAATCATGTAACATATGAATGCAATGTAAAATGAATGGTATGCAGATCGTCCTTGCAGGGATTTCTATCCTTATCCTCCCTAACACGCATATACATAGAATCCATCCTTATCCTCCCTAATATATACAATCCACCCTTATCCTCCCTAACACATATAATCCACCCTTATCCTCCCTAACACATACATATACACATATCTCATCCTTATCCTCCCTAACAAATATATATATCATCATATCATCACCGATCTGTCCACCATATAACACAATCTCACAATAACATGTGGTGATGTAAATGTATCATCATATAACCATCATCATATCATATCATCATGTATGCACCATTTCATATCCTATCAATGTCAACATCATATGTATCATCATCACAATCATCATCATCATCATCTAATTGTACGCATACCACGATATATAAAACAATACACACACAAACACATCAATATCGTGGTATAAAAGACACATGCATATATATATATATAACACTATATAATACCACATAAACAAACACCAGGTTACCTTAGGTTGTCAATACTGTGCTTACGTAAGTTCCACACGCTTTCTTGAACACCAACACGCTTGAGCCCCCCTCCCCCTCGGCTAGCCCAATAACCTTCATAATAACACAATTCTTTCATTAACACAATATACCATTTAACCAAACATTACAATTCAACCACTTTAGGCCTAACCCAAAGTTCCAACACCCCTTTCATGCATCCATAAGCTCTTGGGGAATATTTACACACCAAACAATACCATACAACTCGGATTCCCAAAAGTCTTAACTAACATCAACATAGGGTTAAGCTCAAATCACATACAAACCCTTCAAAACTCACATCCAATCCACAAGAACACTAAAACATACTTCATTAACCTTTTTTTAACTATTTCAATCAGTGAATCTCGTCACAAACTGGAAACCCATCCTCAAAACCAAAAACCACACATTTCCATCAATAAAAAATGGAGAGGGAGGAGTAAAAGTAACTTACCAACTTAAATCTAAGCTCCCTCGGTTTGAAAATCACTCCTGGATACCAAAAATGTCGAACCCTAGCTGTGCTCTCTCGATCTCCATTGGTTTCCTTTCGTTTCTTTTCTTTCCGAGCGTCCGAAATGATCCGGATTTAAACAAAAATCCCAACTCTCGCTGAGGCCTCAAATGTCTCACCGTGGCTCCACTGGATTCAGCTCAAACATCGCCACTGGAAGGTCTCTCGCCGTGGTGGCTCTGCTCCTAGTCACGGCGTGGAGCCCTTTCTAGTTCCTCTTGAATCTATCTCTGTCCTGCTTCCTCCGGTTCTGAACACAAAACCAATAAAGATATTATGAGAGGCGTTACACTCCACAACACGGCGTAAGATAGGACCACCACAGCAAGCAAGCTGCAATTTAGGGAATAATTTTTAGGCCAAGAGCACTTGCGCCGTGGTGAGTGTGGAAAATTTTATTTAAATCAGAAACATTTCAGTCAGACAGACGAAGGAGAAATGGAAGGACAAAGAAAAAGTAGTGTTAGGGTTCATGATTTGCCCTTTAGAGTGATTTCTGACCTCTAGAAGCTTGGTAAAGTGTTGGTAAGTGGTTCTTGATCCCCCATCTTCATTTTTCTTCGGTTTAGAGTTGGATTTTTCAGGTGTATGTTAGGATTCTCAGTTTTAGCCAAAATCCACCTATTAAAATAGATAAAATGGGATTAAAGAAGTGTGATTTGGTGTTTATGATGCTTAGGTATGAGTTTTAGAGGAAGTATGCATGATTTGAGCTTAATCCTAGGTTGAAATTGTTAGAGGAATTATGGAATCCGAAGTGTGTATAGTTGGTTAGGATTTGAATGATCATTATGAGCTCAATGATGTATGAAAGTGGTGTTAGAACCTTGAGTTAAGCCTAAATAGTCAAATTGTGGTTTTTGGTCAAGTGGTATATTATGTTAATTGAGGAATTATGGTATTGTAAAGGTTATTTGGTTGACCAGAGGAGTACAAGTCATATTGGATAACCTAAGAAGTTCATGGAATCCGCGTGTATGGTATTAACAACTAGAGATAACTGGTGTTTGTATTGAATATATTATATGTTAGTAGATATATGTATATATACTTGTTTCCGTTCATATCACGATATAGTTTATGTGTATGTATGGTTTTTCTATATATCATGGTATGTACATGGCTAGACATATAGTGGATGATGATTAGAGATGATGATGATGTGACTTTACATGACGCATAGCATGACATTGAGAAATATGAAAATGATGATGATATAATGAGATGATATGAGCATCAACACATGTACATTATGAGATATGATGATCGGGTGGTGATGATGATATGATATAATATGATATATGATATGGTGAAATAAGAAAGGGATCCCTATCACTAAATCCTCTCCTATGGCCAGGAAAGCTAGTTGGTAGTGGACTGCACCTTCCCTAAATCACCACCAATTCAAGGTGGTCCAGGGGAGGAAGAGCCATAGTCCAAGAACTAGTGTAACCGTTGGGCAGGTTGCATTAGTGTGAGGTAAGCTTAGTGATATGCCAAAATCAGTCTTCACCGACTATTGAAAGGGAATCACCTATATGAAATATCCTGTGATGATGCCAGCTCGTTATTCTAGCTGTGTGCAAGGGAGACATGCATTCCATTTCATATTGCATTCATGGTGTTATTGTATGAGATATATATATGTTGCTTGTGGTTGTCCTCGGTTATAGCTGTATGCAAGGGAGATATGTGTTCCATTTCATATTGCATTCATGGTATTATTGCATGAGATATGTATATGTTGCTTGTAGTTGTCCTCAGTTACTGAGACTTTGTCTTACACCTTTTTGCCCATGAACTAATATTTCAGGTGAAGGTTCTGACATTAGTCCAGAGAAGACAAGGGAGTAGTGTCTCAGATGTGGGAATATCCAAGTCACAGTAGTATGTTGTGTTGTCTATGTCTACATTGTGCCAAGTAAGATATGAAGTTTGTAATCTAAGTGATGACAATGATGTTATGATTATACTAAATATCATGGATGATAATGTTGATGATATTGATGTGGAATGTCGTTGATCATGATGAGTTTGAATGATGTGATGTGATATGAATGCATGCATGGTTCGAAGTGATGTTGTGTTAGATTGGTCGTGTATATGAGCCCACACGTGGATTTAGGCCTTGTTGGTGTGTTTTAGGGTAAATAGCCATTATGTTAATTTAGGGTTTAAAGGGGTCAAATCTTAGAGAAGTGGTTCCTTTGAGATGAAACCTCTTTAAACAAGTTGGTTAAGTCAGATAGGACCTCTGTAAATGGTCCCTGAGTGCTAATTTGCCTTTAATGGCAATTAGAGAAGTTAAGTTATAAGTTTTGGTAAAAAAGTGGCTAAAATGGTGTTAGGTATTCAAAATCTCCATACGAAGATGGATTTGAGTGAAGTTGGTGTCCATGGATAGATTGGGACAAGATTGACTAGTAGGAGTTGGAATCAGGTCAATTGGAGATCGTAGCATAGAGTTATGCGTGTCAGAAGTTCACCTTGATACTTTGAAATTGTTGATATAGAAACCAGCAGGGGGCGCTGTGGTGCCAGGCTACTTTGTTCCAAAAATTTGGAACTCGAAAGCATTGATACCGCAGTGGCACTATAGTAACCGCGGTGCCGCACTCTGTTTCAGCTTTTGTGGCATTCTTGTGATGTTTTGTGGTGTTTTTTCACTGCTTTGATGATCTGGGAGGTAGAATTAAGGTGTTTTGGTTTTATTTGGTTTGTTTTTGAAGTTATTGGTCAAGATTGGAGATGTGTTGTGTAACGCCAGGCTAGAGCCGGCAAAATGAGTCAGGCCCGATGGGCCAACCCGAATAGTATGATAAAAAGGGCGGGCCGGGCTTTAAAATCATAGGCTTGAAGGAAAAATTGGTTTTTTGGGCCCGGCCCATGGCGGGCCAGCCTGACCGGGCCACGGGTCGGCCCGTTTTCCTTTTTTTTTCTTTTTTTGTTTAAAATATTAAAAAATGTACTATTTTATTAATTAATGATGTGTAAATTATAAAATTTAAATAGTAAGTTGATTTTTTTGTGAATGATAGTGATAATTAGTTGTATTAATTTAAAAAATTATATGAAAAAATTTTTAAAATAATATGAAAAAATTTTAAAAAAATATATGAAAAATTTTTTTAAAAATATACGGGCCCACGGGCCCGTGCTGTCATAACTTACTTTCATACATTATTTTCCATGTATAATAGTATATATATTGCTAAATGAGCTAATTTAGAAGCTTGAATTATTAGAAGATTGAATGAGAAAAATTCAATTTTTCAAAGTATTATTCATTTGGTAATTTGATTTTTCCAACTAAACTTTGAAAAATTATAACTAAATCTAGGAAAATCATATGAGGATGATTCAAGTCTCTAAAAATATCTAAAACTATTTTCTACATGGGAAAAATATATAACTGGAACTTAATCAAGCTGATTTATTCATAAAATTCATTGAAATATACTATTCATTTGGTCAAAACTACTTTTCCAGATTTTCTGAGCCACCTTCAAAAATTCATAACAATTCGTACACTTATCCAAATCAAGTGATCTTTGGCTCTTTGGAAAGGTCTATATGTCTACGTTCCAAAAATATATAACACTTATATAGGAAACTGAATTTATAATGAACAGTAACTATATAACTGATCAGTGCGCATCATGGACAGATTTACATACCAACTTCAAAAACTAATTACATAACCTACTTACATGATTCAAACTCTTCCAAAATATATTCTTAACAACACAATAACTCTAAAGGAACATTATAGTAACAAAACACAGCTTCATAAAAATACATATGATTTCACATATAATTACAAGAAAACAAGTAACCAAGGTAGCTATAAATCTAATCATCATTAATCTTCTCATTGCCTCTTGTCTTCTTGGGGATCTTGCCATCACTTGAACCTATCATGTTAGTGCTTGGGGGTGAGATTTGGGAAAATCTCAGTAGTAAGTTACATTTCATGCAATTATGTCAATCATGTCAAATATCTCACATTTGATCACATTTAATCACATCAATCACCTTTAAACAATAGATTGCCACATTGGTCATAAAAAATTCGGCAGTATAACGGCTTAGAAAATGGACATTCCGGGGAATAAAACCCCTCATTTTACAGCCAAGACCAATCAAAGAAATCACAATTGCAATATGACAACACAATTTAATCATAGAAAGACAATAACTGAACATAAAGCAAGAATATGAAACTTAGCTACCTTTTATGTTTTCCTTTGCTTTTGCACTTGGAACCAAAACTTCCACTAGCTTTCTTGAACTCCCACAAGTCCTAAAACATCATTCAATATCAACTTAATCAACTCAAAATAAAGGTTGCTTTACAAAGTCTCACTAAAGCCCTAAAAATCTAAATTCTTTGTCTCTTGGTTTTCCTTGAATCCAATACTTATTTTTAGCTAATTTGGACCCAAGGAATCCATTTTTAGCTTCAAAATAATGCAAATCCAACTCTTTCCTATCATATTAAACTATCCAAAATAGGAGTGTAAGAGGGAAGAAGGAAATTCTTCAAAACTTGCTTCCAAATATACCAAATCTTGTTCCTTTCACTTAATCTTATGTTTTTCTCAAATCTTTATGGCATCAAAACCCCTTCTTTTCATAAACCCATACCAAAACTGAAATTAAAGACCCAATGGAAAAGGAAGAACACTCTTGGGAACCATGGCTATCTACTTAAAATCATAACTAAAATACTAGAGAATCAAGAAAGGAGATTTACCTTAATTTTTGGCTTGATTTCCTTCCTTTCTTTTCTTCTCTTCTCCCTCACATTTTTCTCTTCTTTTCTTGGTGTTTAGACTTCACTTCCTTTCTTTCTCTCTTGCTAAGGTCGGCCAAGAGGGATCATTATATAGAAAAATAAGACCAATCATATTTTGCCACCAAATCATTCTTGAAACCTCTTGATAATCCTTTAAGAAAATGGCATAAATGATTAAATAGCATATTTTCCCATGTGCAGCTTGTGGAGCACAAAATGGGGGTATTTTGGTCCAAAAATTTCAGGTTTTTACTTATCCAGATATATCATGAACCGGTTTAGACAAATAAAACTACTTTAGCAGTATTTTACTATTATTGGAATACTAATTATAATTTTATTGAGATATAAAATTATCATAATATATTTATCCCAATTGGTCCAAATATAAAATCCACACATTTTCTTGAATGAATACTGCCTCTTCCTGCAGTCTAGACTAATCTTTATCGGGTAAGATATTAATATTAAATCCTAATTACCCAATAAATATTATTTTGACCTTAATAAATTTCATAATACATTCCATTGGTCTTAACTTAATGAGAGCTTCATTTTAACTATAATTTTTTATATTTACAAAAATACCCTTAACTCGAGATATATTTATAATTTTTAAAATTTCTAGGTCATTAGGTGTAATTTTCTCCAAAATTAAAAAAATTTGTTTCATTCACGCGTGACGTTCACCGCCTTCGTTCTCCTCATTCCTCCCTCCTGTTTCTTTTTTTCTTCTTCTTCTTCTTTTTCTTTTTTTCATTTAGGGGTAAAATGGTCATTTTCTCATTTTTCCTTCTGACTGAAACAATTGAACTCTTTTCCTTAAATCATACAAAATGGTATATATCTATTTTTGCAAATTCCTTATAGATTTTAAAATATTGAACCTTAAACATTTAGGGAAAAATTTCAGGATATTACACGTGCCATACGGGCTCGGGCTTTACAGCCGAGCCTGTTTGGCAATCCGGGCTTTTTGGCCTCGCTCGATTTGGGGCCAGCCCGAATGGACCAAGCCGGGCCAGATTGCCAGCTTTACATCTGGCCACTTCTTTGGGATTAATGACTGTCCGCACAAACCCTTTTCAGTGTGCTTTGTCTTTACTCATACACATCCGTCCCAGGAGGTCACCCATCCCAGAATTGCTGCAAGTCAAGCATGCTTAACTGAGGAGTTCTTAAGGGATAGACTACCCAAAAAGTAGATGCACCTTGTTGGTATAGGTCGTACCTATTAATTCCTTTAAGATATCATTAACCGTATAGTCTCATACCTATATAGTCTCTGGATCTCTCTCGTTCCTGTATGCATTCGATTCATTCATATGCCCCTCCCGCTTAGAAGCCTGCCAGGAGCCGCTCCTTGTTCGTGCCTCATCACTTTTACACCGGCGATCACTCCCTGCCATTACCAGTGCCCGAATGTCACATGTTAGAGTAAGGTGTTACAATTTTCAGGTTAGAACTTTCTTGGATATGTTTCTCATGTCCCTTTTGACTTGTAGAAATAGTCTCAGCATGCAAATTGTCCATGGGTGGTTATTGGAGGTGTTGAGTTCTTGTTTTTGGGAAAAAGTGACCAATTTGGGGTTAGATGTCCAGAATCTTTATACGGAGGTGTTTTGACACATAGGTGGTGCCTATAGATAAAAGGGGAGTAGATTAACCTGTGGGAGTCTAAATTAGGTCAATTGGAGGTCAGAGTACAGAGTTGTGCATGCTGAAAGTCCAATAAAAAAATCTACAAGGAGTTAAGTTTTTGCCAGCTGATGGCGCCGTGGTGCCATAACCATGGGAGTGACACTATGTGTCTCACGTCACTTCCCAAACTCGTCCAGAAACATCTCGAGCAACAGAGCTATAGTGCTGTTCATGGCACCACCCCTCTGTTTTGCCTCTTCTTCCCTGTTTTGCTTCGACAAATGGCCTACTAAGGCCTTGTGAATTTAGGGTGTCACAATAATTATCTTTTCTAAAGCACTCTTGCTTATTATTAATGACATAAAAATTTGGGATTGTTATAAAATAATGAAGAAGAAAAGAGAGAAAAGTAAAAGAAGAGACTGAGAGAAAAGAGGGAGCTTTCTAATTGATTGATGTGTAGAATATAATTAAGGTGTTTTCTATTTATAGACACATGTTTACAGCTGAAAGTCTACAAAATAATAATAATAAAGATAATATGAGATATTTTGGGATAACTAAAGATATAGTGGGATAATGAATAACCACCATAATCTATTATTCATAACACTCTCCCTTGGATAACCATTATTAAAATATTATGCCTCGTTAAAACCTTACCTGGGAAAACCTAGTTGGGTAAAAACCCTACTGAAGGAAAAAGAGTACATAATATGTTCATGACACTGCCTCATTAAAAACCTTGCAACAAAAAATCCAATGGAAAAAAATGGTCAACAAAAAAAGAGTACAGTGTATATAAACTCCTCCTCAAGACGATATTAGTTGATAGTTCTGAGCCTACGAACTCCAATGCTATAAACAAGCTTCTCAAATGTTGTAGTAGGAAGAGATTTGGTCAATAAATCCGCCAAATTATCACTAGAACGAACTTGTTGAATTTTGATTTCTCCATTTTTCTGAAGATCTTGGTTGAAGAAGAATTTTGGTGAGATGTACTTTGTTCTGTCTCCTTTGATGTATCCTTCAGTCAACTGTGCAACACATGCAACATTATCTTAATAAATGGTTGTTGGGATCATTGCTCTAGAAAACAGACCACAAGTGGTTTGTATGTGATGGACTACGGATCTTAACCAAACGTATTCTCAGCTTGCTTTATGTATCACTATAATTTCTGCATGATTAAATGATATGGCTGCAATAGTTTGTTTCATGGATCACCATGAAATGGCTGTATCTCCACAAGTAAACAAGTAGCATGTTTGAGATCGATCATTGTGGGCATCAGACTTGAATCCAGCATCTGTATAACCAACTAAATCTAGCTTGGTTTTGTTAGAATATAATAAATCCATATCCATAGTACCTCTAAGGTAGCGTATGATATGTTTGACTCAATTCCAATGCCTTTGGGTTGTGAAGAACTATATCTTGCTAATAGGTTAATAGAAAATGATATATTTGGTCGTGTATAACTGGTAAGATACATCAGTGCCCCAATTGCACTAAGATATGATACTTCTGGCCCAAGTAGTTCTTCATCCTTTTCTTGAGGTCTAAAAGGATCTTTGTCCTCATCCAAAGATCTAATAACCTTTGAAGTGCTCAAAGGATGTGATTTGTCCATATAAAATTGTTTTAGGACCCATTTCGTATATGCTTCTTGATGCATAAAAATACCTTCATTTAAATATTCAATTTGTTATCCAAGGCAAAATTTTGTTCTTCCTAAATCTTTCAACTCAAATTCTTGCTTTAAGCAATTCACAGCTTTTGTGGGCTCTATAGGAGTTTTAATTATATTTATGTCATCAACATCAACTGCAATTATAGCATATTCATTTCTAGATTTTTTCATAAAGATACATGGACAAATAGGATCATTCTTATACCCTTCATTGAGCAAATATTCACTAAAGGGATTGTACCACATGCATCCATATTGCTTTAACCTATAGAGGGATTTATTCAACTTAATTGAGTATTGTTCTCGAGAATTGAAATTGTATGCTTTCGGCAATTTGAACCCTTCAGGGAGTTTCATGTAAATGTCACTATCAAGTGGGCCATATAGATAGGTTGTAATAACATCCATCAAACGCAAATCAAGCCCTTCACATGCTGCCAAACTAATCAAGTATCGAAGGGTAGTTGCATCCATCACAGGTGAATATGTTTCTTCATAATCAATACTACGTTTTTTGTGAAAAACCTTGAGCAATGAGTCGTGCTTTATATCTTACAATGTCATCTATTTCATTTCGTTTTCACACAAAGACCCTTCTATACCTAATTGGTTTCACATCTTTAGGTGCGTAGACTACAGGTCCAAAGACTTTACATTTTTCAAGAGAGCTTAACTCTGCTTCCATTGTGTCTTTCCATATTGGCCAATCATCTCTTTGTCTACATTCTTTAACAGACATTGGTTCATGATCCTCATTGTCATTCATCAAATTTAATGTAATATTATATGTGAAAGTATCGTCAACATTAACTTTATTTCGATTACATCAAATTCCATCTATGACATAATTTATTGAGATCTTGTTATGTTCATCCATTTCAAGTACCTGTGTCTTATCTAGAGTTGAGACATTACTTATGTTTAATGACTCTTCTGGAGTTTCCTTTTTCTCTATTTGACCATCTATACCCTTAGCTCCTTTTCTTTTTCAAGGATTTTTATCTTTGGAACCGATGGGCCTACCATGTTTCATGTGGACTTTAGACTCATTTATGGTAGACTATCCGACAGGGACATCAATCTTAACTGGATCATTAGCAGCTAGAACATGTGATTTAGTCACTCTTTTTGGGTCAGTAAACATGTCTGGCAATTGATTTGTTAAACTTTGCAATTGAAGTATCTTTTGAAATTCTTGTTCACATTGTTTTGTATGAGGATCCAAAATGAGACATGGATAATTTGTCCCAGCTAATTTCTTTTTCCAATTGCTTCTTCTCTCCCCCCAATGTTGGAAAAATTGATTCATCAAAGTGATAATTAGCAAAATATGCTGTGAATAGATCTCCTATTGATGGTTTAAGATATCTTATTATTGACGGAGATTCATATCCAACATATATCCCTAACCTTCTCAGAGGTCCAATCCTAGTGCATTGTGGTGGAGCAATTGGCACATAAACCGCACACCTAAATACTCTTAGATGGGAAATATTACGTTCCTAACCGAGAACCATTTGTAAAGGGGAGGATTGTTTGTAGCTTATTGGCCTAGTGCAAATCAATGTTGCAGCATGCAAAATTGCATGCCCCTAAACAAATGTTAGGAGTTTTGACCTCATAAGCAATAGTCTTACAATTAATTTCAGACGTTTAATAAATGGGTCTACAAGTCCATTTTGTGTATGAACATGTGCTACAAGATGTTCAATCTCAATTCAAATGGACATACAATAATCATTAAAAGCTTATGATGTAAATTCAGTAGCATTGTCAAGGCGTAATTTCTTAATTGGATAATCTGGGAATTGAGCCCTTAGTCAAATTAATTGGGCAAACAGTCTCACAAACGCCTAGTTGCGAGTTGACAATAAACAAACATGTGAACATTTAGTCGATGCATCGATTAAAATTATAAAATATCTAAATGATCCACATGGTGGGTGGATTAGCCCACAAATATCGCCTTGTATACACTCTAAAAAGCCTATTGATTCACTCCCAATTTTAGTTAGTGATGGTCAAAAACTCAATTTTCCTTGAGAACAAGACGGACATGAGAAACTATTAGATTGAAGAATTCGTTGGCTCTTCAAGTTATGTCCATGTGTATTTTCTATTATCCTTCATATCATAATTGAACCAGGATTACCTAATCGATCATGCAAGAAACATAAGATTTGTAAACTTCTGGTTTACAATGGCATGTGATTCAATTGTACTAATATATGTGTAGTATAAACCAGAGGAAAGTGCAGGTAATTTTTCCAATACACATCTTTCATTTGAGATAGTTCTCATTATATAAAGATACTCGATATTCCTTTCATTAGTAGTCTTAATATGATATCTATTTTTGCGGATTTCTTTAAAGCTCAATAAATTTCTATGAGACTTAGAGGAATATAGTGCATAATCAATTTGCAATTTCCTTCCTCTTTGTGATATTATATTGGCTCTTCTAGAGCCTTCAATTAGTTTTGAACTACCGAATATGGTACTAACATTGGCTTCTCACATTACTAAATTTGAAAAAATATTTCATATATTTGAGAATTGTATGCGTTGTAACACTATCCGCAAGGCATATATCCTTGCGGTTAAGGTTGGTGTCGACCGATGTAATAGCCATTCTTCAAGGACATTAAAAGAAAGAAAGAAAGAAATCTAATAAAATACATAAATCATGAATTCATAAACATTCAATGTTCTAACAATGCTTGAAACATAAATTCCAATGAAAAGGAAAACTTAAATGTTCTAGAAAAGACAATGCATAAAATAAAACATGCCAATATAGTTTATTTTTTAGATAGTTCCATCACTAATTAGGTGGTCAATCCTTCCATCTAGGTTAGCAAAGAAATCAACAACATCTAAGTGGGAGATATCCATATTTCCATAATCATAATCATTGTAGTAAGATGCAAAGTTGGACTCCATCTTATTTTTCCTTTTAAGGGATTCTTAATAAAGATCAACAAGGTGCTTTGGAATATGACAGGTACGGGATCAATGACCAATTTCACCACAGCAGTAGCATTTATTTTCATCATTTTTGTTGTTTTCTCCATTATTTCTCTTATTATTTTTCTCAATTTGTCTCTTTGGGTGGAAATTTGTGTTCTACATATTGCTACTTTGACTTTGTCCCTGTTCACGACCATAACCATGGCCTTGACCACGACTATGGTTAGGACAATGAGATTGCCAAAAAGTGTGGTTGTCATGAGTTGCTATATTCACTTCAGGGAATGGAGCAGTACTAGTAGGGCGTGACTCATGGTTTTTCATCAAAAGTTCATTGTTTTCCTTAGCAAACAAAATATATAATATCAGTTCAAAATATTTCTTAAAGCCCTTTTCATGATACTGCTATTGCAGGAGCATATTGGATGCATGAAAAGTGGAGAATATTTTTTCTAACATGTTAGTATCAGTGACTTTTTCTCCACATAGTTTGAGTTTATAACTGATTCTAAACATAGCTTAATTATAATCACTTATAGTTTTAAAATCATGTAAGCGCAGATGCATCCATTCATAACGGGTTTTAGGAAGAATGACAATTGTTAGGTGATCAAGCCTTTCTTTTAGGCTTCTCCAAAGGACAAGGGGTTTTTTTATTGTAAGGTACTTAGCCTTTAACCCTTTATGGATATGGTGACGTAGGAAAATCATTGCCTTTGTCTTTTCTTGTTCGGATGCGATATTCTCTTCTTTAATGGTCTTGCCAAGACCATTTGCATCCAAGTGAATTTCAGCATCCAAAACCCAGGATAAGTAATTCTTTAAAGTAATATCCAGTGCTACAAATTCAAGTTTTGCTAGGTTTGACATATTTGTGCTATAAAAGAAATAATAAATAAGTTAGGACTTATGTACTAAGAATAATTTTATGATTTATGAAAAATCAAACTTATTTACATTCAATAAATAAATGAGAATAGCTAATAGAGCAAGCAATAAAATTTATATATGAACACACAATAACCTTTGATATGAGAGAAAAGAAAATGGGAAATATAGAAGGAGGTAATTAATTATCCTCAATAATAAGAAAACCACTTAATAAGAAGTATATTTTATTTTATTTTACCCTTTTTTTTATCAAATTTGATTGGGGTGGATAATCAATTGACAAGAGAAAGTAAAAATACTTATTGAATTATTTTTCCAATTGAATGAAAGTAGTTGTAACAAACAACTCTGATATACAACATACATATAGGGACGAACTCAGCCAATAACATACTTATATTTGTAATATTAGGTGAAGAAATTTCCAATTGTATTGATTTTTTTTTTCAATTTCCAATGGTTTAGAACAAAAATAACAAACATATAATTTTAAGTCAGCAATAAATAAATAAATAAATAAATTTAAATGTAGATATCTTCAAGATCTATTCTATATTCTATGTGGATAGTTTCAAGATCCACTTTATATCCTATGTAGATATCTTCAGCTTCTACTCTATAACTTTGAATGTAAATATCTTCTAGATTTACAATATGTTTTGTGCAAATATCTACAGGATTTGCTTTATGTTTTTATGTAAATAACTTCAAGATCCACTTTGTATTCTATTTATGTGGATAACTTCATGATCCACTTCATATTCTATGTATCTATTTATTTTAAGAATTTAATTGTGCCCTATACTTCTGAATGTGGTATATCTATTTCTATTCTCAATAGGTAAAAGGGATTTTTTTTATTAGTAAGAGAGATGGAAAAGGAAAGAATAAGAAAGTAATTGTACAAAGAATTAATTTGACAAATAAATTGTGTAAGGTTTAGCATAACATAAGTTTTGATGATAACACATATAGAGTAATAAGGAACAAATGCATCATATGTATTTGACATATATAATGCTCCTTAAAGAAGTCAAATGTGCATTAGCATGTATTTAATTATGGTTATAATGCATATTATGCTATGTGCAAATATATCCACTAGACTTTTACAATGAATAATATAAGTTGGATATATAAACTGGACTAACTACTTGGTTTATAAGTGTAATATATTAAATGTAGATTGGTCCAAGTAAGAAGAGTGAGCATTGGAATACATAAATGGAAATTAAGATCATGCCTCACTCAAGAAAGAAGAAAAGAAAGGATGCTCCAAAAATGAAAGATCAGAAGAGAGCATGCCAAGAAAGAAATGACCAAGTAGAAGTAGAACTCAACATTTGAAGACCTAGTCACTAGGTATATTTTGTTTTCACTTAGGTCTTGAGGTGGGATTAATCTTTCAAAATTACTTAATCTTGTTACCATATATTTTAAATGAGTTAGATTAAGTAAATATGATGCTAGCATATGTTAGATTTGAAAAACTCTGACTAACAAATGAATTTTGAGAAGTTAAACTTCATATATTTTATGAAAATACGAACTTTGCTGACTAAAATTTGAAGTTCCAGAGATATCACCTCTGACAGACTAATTTCAAGTGTTGATATTCGAATTTTGAGTCAAGCATAGTTAGTAAAATGTGCAAAATTTGTCTAAAGTTATGACAAAGTTTGTTTGATAATTAAGCACTAAAAGGGTTCAAAAACATTCCCTCTGACATATGAATTTTGGATTTCAAAATTCAAACTTTAGAATAAAACTTAATGATTTACAATTGCATTTGATTAACTCAAGAAGTTTTGGGTATCAAAGTAGCATATCCTTACTTTTAAATATAGTGAAATTTGGTTTTTAAGAATCTAGAGTTTAACCTTTGATTAGTATTTTTAATACATCTCTCAAAATACATATGGATTTGATTAAAAAAAACTTATTTCATATGAAACTAGACTTAATAAGCTTTTCAAATAAGGTTATTTCACTCAAAATAAAAGTCCTATGAAAAAGCTATAGTCATTTAAAATTGGGTAGTGAGATATGGATTTTCAGTTTTGACCTTTTATCATTATTTTGATTATATCTCACAGAGTATATTTGTTTTTGAAGTGAAACTTCTTGCATTTGAAAGTAGACATTGAGAGCTTTCCAACCATAGGTCATTTGTTTAATTTGGAGTTAAAATGAGAGAGTTATAACTTCTGTAAAATTATCTATAATGTAAAGTTTGAAGCTATAGAGGTTCCACCTTCGATAGACGAATTTCAAGCCTCTAAAATTCGAATTTCAAAGAAAACTTTTGTGTTATGTTGAGCTTGCCACTAATAAACAAATTTTGGCTTTTGAATTCAAACTTCAAGTCTAACAATCGAATTTTGGCTTTCAAAATTTGTATTTCGAAACTCCAGAATGCGAAAATGCTTCTAGAACAGCCAACAGACGAATTTTCACATCCAAAATTTGAATTTCAAAAGGAAGAACTTATGTCCTATTGAGCTGAGCTCTGATAGATGAATTTTGGGCACCAAAATTCAAACTTCAAAAGCACTGTAGCAATATAGAATAACTGTTCACACTTATCAAAAGCACTTTAAACTTGAAAATTTGTATGTTCTAACGCGGGAAATATTTGTCAAGATGAAAATTTGAATTTCACTTTTGAACAGACGAACTTCAAAGTTCAGCGTTAAAGTCTTTAACTTATGGTCTCTGTAACACACCTCATGACTTTGTTTTGGTATTATGTTCGGGATCGAAGGAAAACATGTTAGAGGAAGGTTCAAGTGGAGTCTGAAACAGCTACACGTTGCAGTGAAAAGCAGGGCCACTGCAACGAGAGCGTGTCCAGTGGCTCTTTCTAGCTGAAAACTGTTGGAGCCGCGGCGAGGTGTCTTGAGGCTGCGGCGAGAATCAAGAATTTTGTTTAAGGGAGCGACGAAGAAGAATAAGGGAGCTCTACCAGGGAAGCTTGTATTTAAGTTGGTAAGTGATTTCTACTCCTCCTTCTCCATTTTCTTTGGTTGAAACTTAGGGTTTCTTGGTTATAAGTTTGGATCTTCGGTTTTACCAGAAATCCACATATTGAAATGAATGAAATGGGGTTAAGGAAGTGTGTTTTAGTGTTCTTGTTGCTTGGGTGTAAGTTTTGAAGGGTTTATGCATAATTTGAGTTTAACCCTAGGTTGTTTTCAATTAGGGCTCTTAGGAATCTGAAGTGTATATGGTTGAGTAGTTTTTGAATGGTCCCTAAGAACTTATGGATGCATGAAAGAGGTATTGGAACCTTAGGTTAGGCTAAATTGGTTGAATTGTGATGTTTGGTATATGTGGTTAATTGAAGAATTATGGTATTGTTAAGGTTGTTTGCTGCTCGGAGAAGGCTAGTTATGGGATTAGCGTTCAAGAAAGCTGGTGGAACTTGTGTGAGCGTGGTATTGACAACCTGAGGTAACCGAGTGTTTGTTTGTATTGTATTGTTACATTTTATGATAGTACATATATTTGCATATATATGCATGTTTCTTTCATACCACAATATTGATGCGTTTGTATGTACTGTTTTTATATATCGTGGTATGCACATAGCTAGATGATGATTATGATTATGATGATGATTATTACACATGTGATGATGACATTGATATGATATGACATGATGCATAACATGACATTGAGATCATGATGATGATGATGATGATTACTATATGATGATACATAAGCATCATCACATGACATTGTCAGATTGTGATATATGGCGGATTGGGTGGTGATGATGATATGATATATGATGATATATGTTAGGAAGGATAAGGATGGAATATATACATATATGTTAGGGAGGATAAGGATGGGATCCCTGCAGCTAAATCACTTCCATGGCCAGGAGAGGAAAGGTGCACAGTAAACTGCATTTTCCCTAAATCTCTACCAATTTGTGGTGGGAAAGGGGAAGGAGAGCCACATCTGAACCCTAGTGTCACCTTTGGCAAGGTGCACTAATGGGATGTGAGCTTGGTGATGTCCCGAAATCAGTCTTCACCGATTGTTGGAAGGGAATTACCTATATGAAATGTCATGTTATTACGACAACCCGTGGTTCTAGCTGTGTGTGAGGGAGACATGTATTCCATTCATTTCACATTGCATTCATAAGTTGTATGAGATATATGTATATATATATGCATGTGATTGTTCCCGGTTACTGAGACATTGTCTCACACCCTTCTCCCATGAACTAACCTTTAAGATGACAGTTCTGGCACTAGTCCTGAGAAGCTGAGGGAGTAGCAGCGGACGTGGAAATGCTAGGTCTATGTAGTTTGTGTGTAATTTGGATATGTAACTTGTGCCAAGTAGAATAGAAAGTTTTGTATTAAATGTATTACATTGTAAGGATTGTTATGGATGGATGTTGTATATATGGTTATGTATGTGATGTGTATGTTGTATTGTGGTGTTTACATGGTTTTGGATGTTAAGAAGTCAGTATAGTGGTGTTTGTTAGCCTCAAGTGGTTTTAGGCCTCGTTAGTGCGTTTTAGGGCCTGTAGCCCGTTTTGTCAAGTTGGGATTCAAGGGGGTCAGATCTCTGAGAAGTAGTTCTTTTCAGGTGAAACCTCTTTGGATAAGTTGGTTTGGGGGTTTTGGACCTATGTGAATGATCTTTGAGTAACAATTTGCCTTTGGTGGCAATTGGACGTGGTTAGTAGTGAGTTTTTTGTCAATAAGTGGCCAAAACAGTATCAGGGATCCAGAATTTTCATACGGAGTTGGTTTGAGGCAAAAGTGGTGTCTATAGATAGATTGGGACTAGATTGACTTGTAGGAGCTGGAATCAGGTCAATTAGAGGTCAGAACATAAAGTTATGCGCATCGGAAGTTTGCCCTGGAGTATGGAAGTTGCTGGTATAGAACATTAGCAGAGGGCGCTGCGGCGCCAGAAAGCCCAATGGCGATGTTAAGCAAGGGAGGTCTAGAGCCGCAATGACCGCGACCCCTGCCTAGTTTTTGGGTGTTATTTTGGTCGTTTTTGGTGTTTTGAAGTTTTTGGTCAAGTCTAGAGGTGTCAGGAGGTAAGGTATTACAGTCTCTGTGAAATTCGTCTATTGACACCCAAAATTCAAATTTTAGAGTGTCAACGCATTAAATATGGTTGGTGAACAGTTAATTTTGCAGAGTAACCATTGGATAACGTCTCTAATGGCTAGATCTTGTGTCTAACATCTAGTTACACCACAAATCTATAAATAGAACATCATTTGAAATTATAGGTAACAATCTTAAGAGTGTTTATACGAAAATGCTGCAACAATTTGTAAAATCTTTTTATCTCAGCATTGTTTGAAAAACTCACCTCAATAGAGTGAGTTTTCAATGTATTATCTACTCTTCAAGAAAGTTTTCATTTTGTAAACATTTCTTTCTACATATTCTGGTTAGAATCTTAGTGTGGGAAAACACTAAGGGATCTACACATCTTATAAGGGTGTGGGGAGAGTGGCTGCCTACTGAAACTTGTGGGATATACTGAGACTTCACAGGTGTCCGGATCAAACCTGTAGGATATAGTTAAAAATCCCAAGTAGTGGTTTGGGGACTGGATGTAGGTCAAGTGGTTGGGTTGAATCAATATAAATTATTGTGTATTGTTCTTCATCTTCTCTATTCAGTTGCTGCACACAACTTTCTCTGTTTATCCCTATTTTTGCTGCACTCTTAGTGAAATTGGGTTGTGATTCAAAAAGAGTGAAAATCTTGTATCACCCACTCCACCCCTCTTCTTGGGTGACTAGCCAACCTAACAAATTGTAGACAAATATAAAGAACTTTAACAAGTCTAACAACATATATTAAATAAAAGTACCTAGATGATGAAGATTGACTCATTATATAAGTAAGTGTGCCTCTATCTCTTTTAGAGATATTCATTGACATGAGTATTAATCTTCAATTTTATGATGGTAGATGTATGTACAATTAAAAATAAAATCACTTATCTTATGATAAAAGCTAGTTATCGTGCTGATAATATGTTACGAAATAATAAAGAAGATAAGAGAGAAAAGTAGAACAAGAGAGTGAGAGAAGAGAGCGAGCTTTCTAATTAATTGATGTGTAGATACAACTCAAGTACCTTCTATTTATAGGCACATATTTACAACTGAAAATTCACAAAATAATAATAATAAAGATAATATGAGATATTTTGGATAACTAAAGATATAGTGGGATAATTGATAATCACCTTAATCTATTATTAATAACAGGGATGAATTTTTTTCTGGTATTTTGTTAATAGTTACTCCCTCCTTTTCTAAATATAATATATAAATGAAGTGTTTTTTTACTTAATATAAGTTGTAAAAATGAATTGTCTAATATAATTTTTTTCCAATTTTACATTTACATTAAATAAGTAAATACCATCAATTTTTATTAATTACAAGATAATTAAATATTAAATGAGGATATTTTAGGAAATTATTTTAAATTTCTAACAAATGTAATACTCCAACTATATTTCTGGTTGTGTCTAAATTTCTTACAAATTTAGAAAGGAAGGGAGTATTACACAATTTGGTTTTTTAGAATAATTCTTTTAACTCTTTGGTTAATTTTCTCGAGTAGTTAGTTCTTCAAAATTTATAAATATCCCAAATTAATATTTCTATATCTAACTAGCTAGACCAAACAAAAAACAAATAGCTTGAGCAAAAGAAAAAAATAGAAATTAATATAACATAAAAATATAAACCATGAACTGAGGGATTATATTTGCATGGGACGAAGAATCTAAAAGCAAAAGCATAAACAAGTATAATTTTCAAGGACCAAATTGTATATCCTCATATTTTAATGGTTAGAGAAAAGCGATAACACGAGTACGAAAACCAATTGTATGAATCAGTATTAAATAATTATTCTTAGAACTTTACTCTGGCGTTTAATACATACAAGATTACTTAGGAAATAATAGAAACTATTTTTGTCGGAATCATTTGGTGGCTAGTGGAATTCTATCGTGTCAAACCAACCGACAATTTTTTAGACCCCATGTACAGTAGATAAAATTTTACTTCGGATTAAAAATGGGTTAATTCCATTTGTTCTGTGGGAGTAATTCAAGTTGTATGAGGAGAGTGACAATGTATCCAATCAGTCTCAAACTACTTCAGGCCATATTCTATGTTTGGGTTTTGCAGGTGGAGTCTCTGCAACTAGTATCAAGCCGGAGAGACACAGATGGAAGCATCAGTTGCAGAGATAAAGAAAGACGAGCACTTTTGGAGCTGAAGCAAAGCCTTGTGGATGACTATGGCATTTTATCTTCATGGGATCCAGATGGAGACACAGATTGCTGCAAATGGTGGGGTGTTGAATGTAACAACCAAACGGGCCTTCTTGTGAAGCTTGATCTTCATGCTCGTGAGCCAGAACAACCTTTGAGAGGTGAGATTAGCGCTTCATTGGTGGAATTGCAGCACTTAAATTATTTGGATTTCAGTTGGAATGATTTTCATGGAAACCCAATTCCGGAGTTTATCGGTTCCCTAACCAATTTAAGATATCTGAGTCTGATTCATGGTTCTTTCAGCGGAAAAATTCCTTCTCAATTAGGAAAGCTTTCAAACTTGCAATTTCTTTATCTAAAATCAAACTATCTAGTGGGGGAAATTCCTTGGCAATTGGGAAATCTTTCTAAGTTGCAGGAAATTGTTCTCTGTTACAATAATTTGGGTGGCATAATTCCTTACCAACTAGGTAATCTTTCAAGATTAGAGTCTCTTTATCTTGGTTCAAATGACAATCTCCAAATTGACATTCAAAGTCCAGAGCATATTCAATGGATTTCTCAACTTTCTTCTTTAGTTGAACTTCAATTAGACGGTGTGTCAAATCCTGGAAAATCAACAAATTCATTACAACTGGTTGGCCAACTGCCGAACCTAGAAGTTCTATCTCTTGCAAATTGTAATCTTTCAGACATTAACCTTCTTTTGATGCATCCTTCCCAATTCAAAATTTTTAATTCCCTAACTGATCTTGATCTATCTTATAACAAGTTCACATCATTCATATTTCCTTGGTTGTTCCATTTAAACTCTAGTCTTGTGTACCTCGACCTCACAGCAAACCTCTTAGAAGGTCCCATTCCAGATGATCTTGGTAGCACACTGATTTTCCTCCAAGCATTACATCTTGATAACAATCAATTGAATGGAACCATACCAAAAACAATTGCAAATCTATCAGAATTATATGATTTCAGTGTTGAATCGAATCTTTTGGAAGGTGAGATCACAAACTTGGTCCACTTTGCTAATCTCACCAAATTAAAAAGGTTGGTTTTATCTGGAAACTCCTTTACTTTGAAATTCAATGACAACTGGATTCCTCAGTTTCAATTGGAATCATTTGTAGCACAATCTTGCACATTGGGTCCTTCTTTCCCAAAGTGGCTCCAAACACAAAATCAACTCTACTTTCTTGATGTTTCCAATGGTGGGATCTCAGATACAGCAACAATGGCCTCTTTTCTTTGCTCTGCCAAAGAAAGTTTGAGCTTGTTGAATATGTCAAACAATCAACTCAAAGGAAGACTTCCTGATTGTTGGAATCACTTAAAATCAATAAGAATTATTGATTTGAGTAATAATGAATTTTTTGGAAAGATCCCAATCTCCATGGGTTCCTTGCTTTTCGTCCGCCACTTTATTTTACGCAACAATCACTTCATCGGCCAACTCCCATCCTTGAAGAATTGCACCAACTTGATAATGTTGGATGTGGGGCGAAATGAATTATCAGGAACCATACCTCCATGGATAGGATACCTTCCTAAATTGCAAGTCCTAAGCTTGCGAACGAACAACTTTTATGGAAGTCTACCATTGCATCTCTGTCGTCTCACAACCATTCAAGTTTTGGATCTTTCACTGAATTACTTGTCTGGACAAATACCAAAATGTCTCCAAAATTTCACAGCAATGGCTCAAAAACCTACCCTTATTGATGCCATTGACCGATTCTTTGTCTTTATGAATGGGACTCCTACGTATTTTGTTCAGTATGATTTTTATCCTATAGTGAGTTGGAAAGGAAAAGAGTTGTCATTTAAGGACAACAAAAGACTTTTGAAGTTGATTGACCTATCTGGCAATGAACTATATGGAAAAATCCCAGTAGAAATTGGAAATCTTTCAGAACTTGTATCTTTAGATTTATCAAGTAACAATTTGAGTGGTCAAATTCCTTGGGAGCTTGGAAATCTACATGCCCTTGATTTTATTGATCTATCAAGAAACCATTTATCCGGAACAATCCCTTCAAGTCTTTCTAAAATTGATAGACTTGCTGTTTTGAACTTATCAAACAACAACTTGTCGGGAAAAATTCCTTTAGGAACACAACTCCAAAGTTTTGATGCATCTGTGTACAATGGAAATCCCTATCTTTGTGGGAGCCCTTTGAAAAGACCTTGTCCAGAGGAAAAAGAATCAAAAAATCCATTGATATTCACAAAACTTGAAGAAGACCATGATGACACCTATTTCACCAATGGATTCTACATAAGCATGGGTCTAGGATTTGCTACAGGATTTTGGGCCATCTTTGGGTCATTGCTTCTACTCCGTTCTTGGAGGCATGCTTACTTCACTTTCCTATATATTTTATATGAGAGGATTGCTGTGGTCGCAATAATCAACATAGCAAGGTGCCGCAAATTACTTGGAAAATAAGTGGTAATCATCTCCCATATAACTTTTTTTCAAGTTCCAATATAAATATTTTTCTCTTCAAAAAAATTTCAGAAACAAAAATAAGATTGTTTTCGACTTATTCAATGTTTCAATATTTTTTTCTCATTTATTTACAAAATATATTACTTATTTGGGTGACCTTTGGAATTAATTTGTCTATAGGCTTGAGTTAATGTTTGACAGATTACACAAAACAGATTAGTATTGAAATTTACGCTAATTGATTTCTCAATGCTATTGATTATAAGCAGGATAGGCTGAGGACCCTCACGGTTTGAAAGCTTGAAAGTGTGCTTTTGTTGGTGTAGAAGATCATGAGAGCTAGTTTGGAGAGGAATAGCAATCTATGGAATGGGATTCTGCTAGCTACCTTAGGAATGAAGCATCGATATGTGGTTATATTAATTAATTTACAATTGTTTTTTTTACTTTGTTACCTATTGTTAATTTGTGCTGTGAAACTTCTCTTTTCCTCTGTGTGATGAATAAAGTTGCTCTGTTTTATTAAGTAGTTTCCTCCACTAATTTTTTTTTTTAAAGGATGAAGGTCTAGTATATCAAGAGGAAAGTTCAATATCCCGAATAAGCACTTTATTATCTCTTTGGCAGAATTTACGATTTTGTTTAACTAGGGAGAAGGGAATTTTATGAGGGAAAATAAAGAGGAACTTATGCAGGAGGTGTTTAGGTTTCCTCTTGTTTTTTTTTTTTTCCAAATTTTCCTCTTCTCCCTATTTTTTCTTATGCAACTTGAGGGTACATTTCCCTTGAACTTAGAATGAGTATAGTTGTTAAGGTGATATTTCTGTGCATGAGATCAGCTCTAGAAATAGAGTAATCTTCATTATGCTAAATCAAATCTCGAAAAGATTAGTCAATTATATATAAGAATAAGAGTGGTGTATGAGTTCATCTGCTTTTTCTTTTTCTACTTATGATAACCTTGTAATGAAAACTTTGTCTATTGAGTACAGTTTTTTTTATCCTTTAAAATGAGAAACTATGTCATGTAAACAGTCCTAATTACCTGGGAAATTAAAGTATATTCTATCAAAAATTGTGTTGTCTTTTCCTATTCAAAATTTGCTTTGTTGACTTTATTATATAATGGTTGGTAGAAAGGCTTGATCTGGTGGCCGTGTAAATTAAATTACCTTAAGGTTGGGTCAAACCAACAGATTAAATTTTAGACTGACTGATGGAAGGAGATCTAAGTCTCATGTAGGGTCCCGTGAAGTATTCTCCCATGTGCTCCGCTTCATGTGCTTGACATGGACTTAAAAGTCATTTTTATCTGAAAAATTAGAAAGAGATTAAGATTCTTTCCTCCAAAGGAGATTAAGACGTATAGGTTTGAACTCTCAATTTTTTATCTTGACCATTTGATGTGTATATTTTATACATATAAAATATTCAAATTTAAACTCTAAATGTCATATAAATATGGTTATATTGGCATATTTTACATATTTTAGTGTTTCATGGTATTATAAGCTCATATAGAAGCATTCGGAGTAAAAATATTATAAATCATTCACGCTAAAAAGTCTTGATATCTTTTGATATTTTGATTATAACTCTCACATCTAAACTTTAATTTATGTGATTTAAAATACATTGAAAAGTTAAGACATAGAGTTACAACTTATTTGAAGCTGAACGAAGCAATTTTATGTACCAAGTATCTACCCTGCATTGGGTCAAACTTAGTCGGCACCAGGTCAACTCGAAAAATGATGGTTTTATGCTCCAACAACCACTTGGCATCGTCTTCTATGATCTTTCATCCACCCAGAGCTAGGTCATGCACCAGAAGTTCATAAAAAAGCATTTTTTGACTTGTAAATTGGCTTAGAGGCCAAGTATTCTTGTTCTATTATAAATACAATGCAAGGGAAACACAAATGGACATTTAGAAAAGCACCTAGAGGCTAAAGAACATGGTTCAAATGCATCTATAAGCAACCTATAAAAAGAGAGCAAGGAGATCTGATGAGTATTAGAGATAGATTCATTATCTTCTACTATAACTCTTTCTTTTTATTGTTTTTACTTTGATTTGAGACATCAGTTTTAATTTGATATTTATTCCTATGTGTGATTAAATTTCTCAGTCAGGGGTAGGGATGTAGCTTGATTATATTTGTTCTCTTTAGTTATGACTCTCTGGATTTGTTTTTCAAGTTATATTTAATTTGTTTCTTCCATTATATTTATCTTTATTGTTCGTTCATGTGGATTTTTTGCTTGATCATCATAGAGTCTAATTAATGGGCAAACTTGATGGAATGAGAAGTAAAGAATGAACATAGATCTAGAAAGATAAATATGGATAACTAATCTAGAAATAGAATTAGAAATTTGTTGTGATATATGTTGTAACTTTCAATATTTGATTAGAAAAATTAGTTGTGCAAGAGTAAATTAAATCCTAATTAAATAAGGACTAATTGATTGAGAGGTAATTAGGACACCTTACGAACAACAGTCACTATAATTTTCTAGTATTTAACTAAAGAATAGAATCTAATTATCTCATAAATTGAATCCCGATCCCTTAACATTTCTAGTAATTGAATCAAAACTCATACATTTGTTGGCTTTTTATTTCTTTCCTTTTTAATTCGAGTTTCTCAATTTGATTACTATTTGCTTTTGGGATTAAAATTTGGACTAGTAAATTAACTACCTCCCTTAGGTTTGATATTTGGAATACTTTGAAAAACTTTCTACTACTACAATCGATCCTATATATTTGTAGGATCCTAACCACCAATTCACCATTGCTAGTAATCTTCACCTCATAAGCTTTGTGTTCTTACCACAACTATTCAAAATCAGTGCACGTGCTTTGACATTTATGCATACTTTTCACAACCAACCAAACAATGTGGTTCGAGATTAGTTAATTATATATATATATATATATTAAACATTAAAGGTTAAAATAATACAATATACCTGAAATATAATTAGTGAGAGTTGCAAATCAAGCCTCCAAGAGATACCTACCATGAGGAAATGACTGATACATCATCATCCAAATGCTCATGTACAAGCACTGACCTATGACCCAATGGCTTTTGAAAACTAAGCATCTTATTTTTGAAGTTAGACTTATGGAATATCAAGTGTTCCAATTAATTTTAGCACATCGAAGGGGGTTTCAATAAGTTACATTGAATTCTAATGAGCATACACTGAATGAAGGTATACAATGAATAGTGGTTTCAATAAGTTACATTGAATTCTGATGAGCATACACTGAATAAAGGTATACAATAAATTTTGGTTTCAATAAGTTACATTAAATTATGATGAGCATACATTGAATGAAGGTACACAATGAATTGATGTCACTTGCTGGTCAAGACATCAACACTACAAATACACCTCCCATTTTCTCATTTCAGTAAGCCACCAGTTGAGAGTGAGAGGAAGAGAGAGCCGAAGGAGAGAAAGAGAGTATAAGTAAAGGAGAAGGAAAAGGAATGAAGGCTAGCTTCATGTAAGGTACTCAAAAATTCAAGAAGGAAGGCAAGCTGCTTAGCTTAGGATACTTTTCGGTTGAGGTAGTATATTATTTATTTCATGCATTTTCTGTAAATTAATTATGGGTGTTATGTGATGCTATTGGATGAGTTCTTTCAATATAGAAATGTTTTGAAATACTATGGACATCTTGTATTAAGAGGAGACTCTGCCGAAATTTTTATAAATGCATGAAATATGAGTTATTTAGTTTGTTTGCATAACTACCTGATTATGAGCATGATTTATATGAATAAATATATATACTACTGAGATTTCCCCAAATCTTACACCCAATGACTAACAATGTTAAGGCCAAGCACAAGTGAAGGCAAAGGCAAGAAGGTGGTTAATTAAGAAGAAGCAGACTGGAAGATATTATTTTATACTAGAATAAATATACTAAGTTATGGTGATATGCGCTAGTTATGATTTCTATCCCAGATACTTGCTGGCTTTACTTTAGATGTTCTGGAATAATAGTAATATAATTACAGTACGATTGGTTTGATGATTAATAGTTAAAGTAAACTTTTAGTCAAGCTATTATCTTTTGAGCAACACAATTGTAAAAAGTTTAAAAGTTTAATTATTCTAGGTTTTTAATTTTTTCTGCTAGACATATAAAGCATGATTAAAAGCCTAGTAAACTAATGTTACATTTTTTGTATTAGAGTAAAGATCTGGGTAAATCTTTACAATGAGAGAGGAAAGTAATCCTCTTAGTTAGAGTTTTCTCATTGAATATAAGATATATTTCCTTTAAGAAATATGGCCTAAGATTGTTTTAGTGGCATATGAGATTAGTCTTAAGAATAGCTTATGATAGTTGCTGGATTAGTTGAGGATATTTTGCAAAGTGTATTTTCCTTAGTTCTTGAATCTTTTCAGAGTTAGATCGTAGTTATATCCTATTAATAAAGAGATGATGTAGGATCACAGAGGATCCTAATAGGACTTAGAGATTACAGCAGATCTCTAGATCAATTGTGAGGTTATAGTGGACCTCTAAAGAATATGAGATGATGAGAAAGATTGATGAGCCCTACAGTTCTGATAGTTCTCTGAAAGAGGATGGCCTAGGATAATTTTGGAAAGATATGGAACCTCATTAATCAGCAGCTAGTATGAATGTTTACTTAAAGCTTTTCTCTAATGCTAAGCCATCGACTAGAAAGTATCTCAGAGATGTGATGGTAGGTTGCTAATAAGTAAAAAAAGCAAGTATCCTACCTAGAAAATGAGATCAGTGGCAAGATATTTTAATAACAAATGTAAGAGGCTAGTAAGGAATAAATGATAGTTATGAAAAGAATCAATGGGGGAAACTAATGTATAAAAGAAGATAAGTTAGAAAAAAGAGATGAGTATTACCCAAGTGCAAGAATTTGGCTTGAGCCCAATCAAGATCCTATAAGGGAAGACATAGGATTCAACAAGATTTTTAGTAATGACAGTCATATAGTAGTCACTAAATGAAAGTATTAACTGAATCCAGGAAACGACCCATAGTACTAGTCCCTTCATATATAGTCTCGCTAAGAGTAAGAAAGCACACTTCTAGGGAAAAGGTGGGTCAGCTCATCAGTTATAATAAGCAAGTTTGGGCTAACTGTACTATTTGGATTAAGCAGGTAGCTTTTTCCAACTAAACCAAGGACTCCAAATCCAAAGGATTGTCAAAGCTATGTACAATAAATATCATGATGGATTTGGGAAGATATGTTCAATTCTAGATTTCCTTGGTATGGTACTAGAAGTCAAAGAGATTCTTAGAAGGGCATTATGATTATAAGCCCCCTGCAATTGAATAGGTTGAGCTAGTACTTGATGCCATATCGGGTCAAGAGTTCTAGAACCGTATCAAGAAGCTTCCCTCAAGGTTGAGTGTTTCACACTCTGAAAGACTACGTCATTGCCTAAACACTCCAAGTAGAATGCGATTATGAAAAAAAGGTTGAGATAGTAGAAGTCTCTGATAAGGATCTAGAGGAAGATCTAATAGAGATAACAAATGACAATGCTAGATCTGACAATAGTACTTGATCCCTATAAGCCAGCGTCATGACAACAAGCATGAATAAAGTATAATAGTGTATATATAGCAAGATGTTGACTTAAGGATAGAAAAAGAAAGAGACTACGGGTCGAGGCATGATGATGCATCATGACCAGTAAGGATATAATGAAAGTAGTAGTTAATGTAATTGTAGAGTTCAAGTTGTTATCAATTGCAATTATTAATTGCAAAGTAAGAGCTATAAAGATACAAAGAGGTGTTTAACAAAGACTGATAGTACAAGTATAAACCTCTCAAATAACTCTAGTAGCAGTAAATAAATGTACTCCCAGTTTAGATCCCTTGCAAGTGATTCTTAATTATCAAGGATCTGTAGTAGTAAACCATTGAGTAGCTATAACAAATAGTTAATGCTCAAAGACAACTGGAAGAAAGTTAGAGCCCTTAAGGTTTCGCTATATAGCAATAGCTTTAAGCAAGTTAGTAAGTTCCTGCAGGACAAGCCGTAGGGTAATTGGTTGAGAGTACCAGACGCCAATATACTATTGTGTAAGTGTTAGCTTTCATCCTTTAATGATAAATTTGACGTGCAAGTTGCCAAAAAAAGTAGATTATGAGCCTTGAAAAGATTTCCAAGATAATGAGCTGCAAAACGGTAATGGAAGCTTAATGCTAAAGGAGGCTAACCAATAGTGGCAGAACACAGAATAAGTTGATCAGATAAAGGGCACTCTATTGAGTGGGGAACATTACTAGAAAAAAGCAATTTAGTGAGGGACAAATCCCTCGCTAAATGTCATTTTTCCCTCGCTAAATTGAAAATAACAAGGGATTTTATCCCTCGCTAATTTGGTCGTTATAAACCGCGTCGCTAAATTTAGCGAGGGATGAGTTGATTCCCTTACTAAATTAGCGAGGGATTTAATCCCTCTCTAAATTTAGCGAGGAACTCATTCCTCACTAAATTATAAAAAATTCAACACTGCCACATCATTGTCATGTCACCACCAACACCGCGCCACGTCACATCATTGCCATGTCACTGGCCACCCATGCCACATCACTGCCACACTACCACCACATCACCCTGCCACCTGTAACATCCTACCTCCACTAATAACCAAAACTCACGAAATACAACCAAACACAACCCAAACAACTCCAAACAACATCTTTCAGCCTTAAACCAGCGGAAACGAACCCCAAATTACCAAATTTTGGTCTGGGGCCGTAGCCGTTACAGTACCGCCGTGGCTCTAGCTTTCTCTGAACATGCCTTGCTACTAGACGGTTGGCGCCGCGGTGCCCCTTGCTGATGTCCCACATCAGCACTTCAACACTTTGGGGCGAACTTCCAACGCGCATAACTTTATGCTCCGACCTCCGATTGACTTGATTCCAACTCCTACAAGTCAATCTAGTCCCAATCTAACCACAGACACCACTTTCACCTCAATCCAACTCTGAATAGAGATTTTGGACCCCCGACACTATTTTGGCCACTTATTGACCAAAACTCAATACTAACCAACTCCAATTGTCACCAAAGACAACTGGTCACTCAGAGACCATTCATACAGGTCTTAAATCTCCAAACCAACCTGTCCAAAGAGGTTTCCCCTCAAAGGAACCACTCCTTTGAATTTTGACCCCCTTGAACCTCAACTTGACAAGATGGGCTACAGGCCCTAAAACACAACAACCAGGCCCAAGCCACTCTGGGCTCACAAATACTACCATACCAACTTCCACACACCTAACACTCTCAGAACACCAACATAACACATTCCATAACACATAAACAAACATACATTCATCCATAACAATCCTATCAATCTCATATATCCATACACACTTTCTACCCTACTTGGCACATAATACATTAACCAAAAATACAAACACTACATAGACTTCCCACGTACACAGCTACTCTCTTTGCTTCTCCGGACTAGTACCAGAACCTTCACCTGAAAGGGTTAGTCATGGGAGAGGGTGGGGTGAGACAATGTCTCAGTAACCGGGATCAACAACACATAAACATATATATACATAGATATGAATCATATAACATATGAATACAATATAAAATGCATGGTATGCATGTCGTCTTCTCTGGGACTTCCATCCTTATCCTCCCTAACACACACATACATATAACCCATCCTTATTCTCCCTAACACACATATACATATAACCCATCCTTATTCTCCCTAACACACATATACAATCCACCCTTATCCTCCCTAACATATACATACATCACATACTCCAACCTTATTCTCCCTAACAATTTCATTTATCATCATATATCATACATCATCACATCATCACCACTTTATCCGTCATATATCTCGATGTAACAATAATATGTGGTGATGCTAATGTATCATCATCATCATCATGATCATCAAAACGTCTATACATCATATCATATCACATCTACTATACACATACCACGATATATAAAAATAACACACACACAAATCACTATCGTGGTATGAAAAAGACATGCATATATATATATATACATAACTATACATACTATCGTATAGAACCACATAAACAAACACCCGGTTACCTCAGGTTGTCAATACCACGCTCAGGCAAGTTCCACACGCTTTCTTGAACTTCAATACGCTTGAGCCCCATACAGCTAACCAAATAACCTTCATAATACATAATTCTCCCATTAACATAATATACCCATAATCACAATATCACAATCTAACCACTTTAGGTTTAACCCAAAGTTCCAACACCCCTTTCATGCATCAATAAACTCTTAGGGACCCTTCAAATACTACTCAAACACATACATATCGGATTCCCAAGAGTTCTAACCGAAAACAACCTAGGGTTAAGCTCAAATCACACATAAACCCTTTCAAACTCGAATCCAATCATCAAGAACATCAAAACACACTTTATTAGTCTCATTTAAACCATTTCAATCGGTGGATCTCGTCACAAACCGAAAACCCAACCTCAAAACCAAAAACCCCAAATTTTCACCGAATAAAAACGGAGAGGGAGGTGTAGAAGTAACTTTCCAACTTAAATCCAAGCTCCCTCGATCCAAAATTACCCCTGGACGCCGGAGATTCAAACCCTAGCGTAGCTCTCTCACGATCTCCCTCGGTTTCCTTTTGTTTCTTTTCTGTCCGAGCGTCTGAAATGATCCAGTTTTAAGCAATCTCGACTCTTGCCGCGGATCCATACATCTCGCCGCAGCTCCTCCATAGAATTTTCGAAAAATGCTACTAGAAGTCTCTCGCCGCGGCGGCCCTACTCCTCGCCACAGCGCGGAGCCCCTTTTCTGTTTCCTCTTGAACCATGTTCGTCCTACTTCCTCTGATCCTGAACACAAAACAAATAAAGATATCATGAGGGGCGTTACACCACCCATGCCACATCACCATGATTGAGACACGTCACTGCCATGTCACATAATGATTTCAAATATGCATTTACTTAGGTTCGAACCCATGATCTCCTACTCTTAATGCCTTTATATTCAGACTTTTGCCAGTTGAACTTGAATGTATTTGCAGTCTTTATATGAAATATTAAATATATTTTATTTATTTACACACTAATACACATATATATTTATAAATTAATATATTGTTAAAAAATAAAAATATATTATAATTTCAATTATTAATATCATAAAATACTTTATATTTTGAATTTTGTAATAAATGAATTTTCATTTTCATTTTTTGCCAACAAGTTATAAAAATTAATTTAACTATTTTTATTAATTTAAAATAATCAACTAATAAAAATAATTTTATAAATTAATTATTAAAAAATTTTAATTAATTAAAATTAAATTTTTAATAAAATAATTTTAATATATTAAAATTAATTTTAAAAAATTTAGCGAGGGATAAATTCCTTGGTATTCATAATAATTTAGCGAGGAATAAAAAATTCCTTGCTAATTCCTCACTAACTTAGCGAGGAAAAGGATATTCCTCGCTAATTCCCTCACTAAATTTAACAACAGCTACGAACTTACAATTCGTCGCTAAATTCCCTCGCTAAAACTAATTTTTCTTGTAGTGGAAGTGTTATAAAAATAATTTTATGAAAAGTATTTTCCCTAGTCTTTAAGCGAAAGCAGAATTATAAGGATTTGCTAAGATGTGAATGAGTTAGTCATTGAATATGTAGTAAGGTACAATCAATTGGCTTGAAACCCAATCTTCCTTCAACAGTATGTTGATAAGTGATGGAGGATAGAGAAGCTAGAAAAGGGCTTGAAGCTAACCAAACGAGAAGAGTTGTCTCGATGTAGCTTTAGACTTTTAGTTCAATTATTAAAGTGAATCGAATTACTAAAAAGTGTCTGAGTCATAAGTATGTACTCCAGCACCTCCGATCAATATGATAAGAAGCCATGGAATAACAGGGGATTCAAGAAGTAAGGCAATAAGTGCAGAGGAGACAATTGATTAAGCCAGCTCTTGTTTTTTAAGAATGCCGAAAGGCTCATAGTAGAAGGTTATGCTTAGCAATGAAAAATGTGTGCTTCAAGTATAAAGAGTCAGGATATTATAGCCGTGACAGTACTATGGAGGTGGCTAACTCCAGACCATATATACATGATAAAGTCTTTGTGCTAATCTCAGTATAAGGCCTGTAAGTCACTTGACCTTAGTAAAGGTATGATTTAGGTGCAAGCCGAATCCTGTAGCTATGCTAAGAAGTTGGGTTTGGAAGCTACTATTGTATAAGTTATATAAGCATGTCTTGATCAGAAACAAGGCTATAATCTCCATTGTCTGTCTAAATAAGCACTGTAACAATAGAAAAAAAGTTGTATGCCTTTTCCTAGTAGTAATGTGAGCATTGGCATGAATTAGGATTTTATAAATAATCTTCTTCCAGATTGTAAGAATAAGATGATGATATTGCCTACCCCCTGAAGATGTTCCATGTGTTGAGATTAAGTTAAATGTTATTTTGGACAGCTCAAGCTGAGAAATACTTGAAAGAGGATGTAAAGAATATACATGAAAGTTTGATAAGGATTCAATGCCTCTAGAACGAAAAGTTAGTGATGGATTTGTGATGTTTAAGACATGAGATATAAATCTGAGGTATAAAGTATTAGCCTAAGGTGAAAATAGTGGCAAGCAGTTAGAGAACTATGAAACCTTAAGATAATGGATTATTGAGCTTAATTTGAAATCTAGCTAAAATAAAGTTTTTGGCCAAAAGATCTCACAATGAATGAAATCTTCTATTAGCTGCCAAGGTGATGTAAAAAGGAGGTAGCTCTTAGGGAGAAGCCCAATTGAGAAAAGAGATGAAATCCTCTATCAGATGAGTCGCCAAGGCAAAGTCATGGAAAGTAGCTCCTAGGGTGATGCCCAATTGAGTAAGAATGAGTAATGGTGAGAGGCTGAGACTAGATACTAACTGAGCTAGCAAGAGACTTTCGAAAAGGTAGAAAAGTTTTCCTTAAGCTGCTAGACTACTTATTGACCTTGGCTAAATAGCTAAGAAAAGTTATGTATAAGAATAGACACAGTAGTAATGTTGAAGATCAAAGAGTTAATAACCACTGCCTTGATATTATTTAAACCCTAACTCACAGAGAGCCAAAGGATCTTAAAGGCTATGATAAGATGAATAGACTACAAGGTTTGAGGGTATGTTTATACGTAAAGGCATAGTAGTAAGATGAATCTCTAAGCTAGCAAAGGCTAGAGTAAAAAGAAGCAATATGAGTATAGGGGTTGAATGCCTTTAAGTTAAAAATAATAAGTTATCCAGAAGTCACACAGATGAGTTATAGCTTAAAAGGAAGCCCATTATTGCATTCTCTAAGTTCAACAATGGCAAGAGTATAACAAAACCCTTAAGCACTTTATAGTTAAGCATGCTCAAGTGAGGGAAATTTCAGGATAAGTGACCTATTGGGGAAGTATGAAAAGATGTAAAAAGTAAGAAAGATGTGCTGATAGTTAAAAATTGGGCACTATGAATCAGGATAATACCAATTAGTCATACTAAGGTACCTATTAGGCTACATGAATAAAAGTATGAGCAATTTATTATGATTCTCTAGGATGATGTGTTAAAAGTACTCTGAATTTTTAGAGGAGCATGAAAGACAACTGAGAATTTTTATGAGTAAAAGCAAAAGTTTACTGAACTTAGTAAATAGGAGCTGGGCTCCAGAAAGGGACAATTAGTAGGTTACAAAATCTCCCATATGGATCGCAGTAGATCATAGTAAAGCAAGTAAAGTTATAAAGTAAGAGAGACTTAACACTATAATAGAGATGAGTGGTCTCCGAGTTTAGCAAAATGTTATGAAAGTTTCTCTCAGCTTGTCATACTCCTCAGCTAGAAAAAGAAGACTTTTGTGGGAAAGAGATTATGAAATGAGTTTTAATGAGCTAAAGAGGCTAAACCTTATTCTTTGAGATGATTAATCCTGATCTAATAATAACCTTGAGGGTCTATAGTTATTAAAGTAAGCATGGATCAGGGTATGAGTAAGATAATAAGGTTGAGTGGTAGGTAATAGCCAAAGTTTTATATGATAATTTTTACAAAAAACTTGTTCCTATTTATAGTAGCGGTGAGTAATGTTCTCAATAAGCGGAGTTACTAAGAGTTGTTATAGTAAATATGAGTTGCTATATCTATGGTATTATCATAGAATTGTCTGAGATCACAATATCCTCAAGTAATTACAAGATAAGAGAAAAGTTGAACTTGAAGTACATAAAGTAGAATAAAAAGCAAAGATGAGATGACTTGCAAGTGTCATTTAGGCAAAGCTGATGAAATGAGCTTATGCCTTAGTAGAAAGATTATTCATGTAGATAAGCCTAAAGCTATGAAAGATGAGAAATGAATGATGTCAGGTGCCAATGAAGGGAGTATAGTATGAACAAGATAAGAGAAAGTTATGCAAGTGAGAATGAGGATGTTATGAATAGAAATTTCTGATACCCCTAAAGTGAAGATAGTTTATGATATCTTCACAATTCCCAGTTCAAAGAGTATGAACCATACCTTTCAAATGTTATAAATGAATAAATAATACCAAAGTAAAGTATTGACTGATAAGTCAAATAAATAAGAAATGAAAGTATTCCTCTAGTTAAAGTGGTCTGGAAGGGTTTATGGTCAGAAGAAGCAACTTGGGAAATGGAGAACAACGAGACAAAAATACCCAGAGCTATTTGATTAAGGTATATTTTAAATTTCGAGGACGAAATTTTACTCAAGGGGAATAGAAATGTAACATCCACAAATTTCCATATATGATTTTTAATATGGTTTATGTTTAGAATATGAGGAATAAAAATATACATTGAATTATGATGAGCATACACTGAATAAATGTATACAATGAATTATGATTTCAATAAGTTACATTGAATTCTGATGTGCATACATTGAATAAAGATATACAATGAATAGTGGTTTCAATAAGTTACATTGAATTCTAATGAGCATACAATGAATGAAGATATACAATGAATTGTGGTTTCAATAAGTTACATTGAATTCTGATAAGCGTACACTGAATGAAGGTATACAATAAATTTTGGTTTCAATAAGTTACATTGAATTATGATAAGCATACATTGAATGAAGGTACACAATGAATTGATGTCACTTGCTGGCCAAGACATCAACACTATAAATACACCTCCCATTTTCTCATTTCAGTAAGCCACCAGTTGAGAGTGAGAGAAAGAGAGAGCCGAAGGAGAGAAAGAGAGTATGAGTAAAGGAGAAGGAAAAGGAATAAAGGCTAGCTTCATGTAAGGTACTCAAAAATTCAAGAAGGAAGGCAAACTGCTTAGCTTAGGATACTTTTCGGTTGAGGTAGTATCTTATTTATTTCATGCATTTTCTGTGAATTAATTATGGGTGTTATGTGATGCTATTGGATGAGTTCCTTTAATATAGAAATGTTTTGAAATACTATGGACATCTTGTATTAAGAGGAGACTCTGCCAAAATTTTTATAAATGCATGAAATATGAGTTATTTGTTTTGTTTGCATAACTACTTGATTATGAGCATGATTTATATGAATAGATATATATATATACTACTGAGATTTTATCAAATTTCACACCCAATGACTAACAATGTATGAGTCAAGCACAAGGAAAAGCAAAGGTAAGGAGGTGGTTAACTAAGAAGAAGCAGACTGGAAGATATTATTTTATACTAGAATAAATGTATTAAATTATGGTGATATGCGCTAGTTATGATTTCTATCCCAGATACTTGCTGGCTTTACTTTAGATGTTCTGGAATAATAGTAAGATAATTACAGTACAATTGGCTTGATTATTAATAGTTAAAGTAAACTTTTAGTTAAGCTATTGTCTTTTGAGCAACACAATTGTAAAAAGTTTAATTGTTCTAGGATTTTAATTTTTTTCCCTAGACATATAAAGTATGATTAAAAGCCTAGTAAACTAATGTGTTACTGTCAAATTGTGGTTCAAGGGGGGTCAAATCTCAGAGGAGTGGTTCCTTTGAGGTGAAACCTCTTTGGACAAGTTGGTTAAGTGGTTTAAGACCTGTGTGAAGTGTCTCAAATGGTCAAATTGCCTTTGATGGCAAATGAGAGTTGTAAGTTATGAGTTTTAGTCAAAAAGTAGCCAGAATGGTATCGGGTGTCCAAAATCTCTATACGGAGTTGGATTGAAGTGAAATTAGTGTTTATGGATAGATTAGGACTAGATTGACTTGTAGGAGTTAGAATCTGGTCAATCGGAGGTCGGAGCATAAAGTTATGCGTGTCGAAAGTTCGCCTTGGAGTTTAAAATTTGTTGGTATAAAAACCAGCAAGGGGCGCCGTTGTGTCATCAAGTTAATGGGTGTGAGAGTTTTTGGGAAAAGCCGGAGTCATGGCGGTACTATAGCGGCCGTAGCCCCAACCCAGTTTCTGGTGTCTTTTTGGGTTTTCTTCCGCTACTTTAACATTTGGAAGGTTTTTGTGAGATGTTTGAGCTGTGTTTGATTGGTTTTTGGTCAAGACAGGAGGTGTTCAGAAGTAAGGTGTTACAACTCTCATCATAATCTAGCCATAGTCACCAATTTCACTCAAATCCAACTTCATTTGGAGATTCTGTATGCCCAATACTATTTTGGCCACTTTTTGAATAAAACTCACAACCTATCACCTCCAATTGCCACCAAAGGCAAATGGATACTTAGGGACCCTTCACACAGGCCCTATTCGGCTCAACTAACTTGTCCAATGAGGTTTTACCCCAAATAAACCTCTCCTTCGAGAATTGACCCCCTTAAACCCTAAGACCACATAATGGGCTATATACCAAAAACTCACATACATGGCCCAAAACCACCTGCTTCTACATTAAAGACCCATACCGGGGTCTACTATCATCATCACTCACATCTAACCCATTCATGATACCTATCCACATTACACATAACATCCATCAACATCACTATCATCTCATAATCATTCTATCATCACATAATATACTGCCAATACTCGTAGGACCCTTATACAGAGCTTATATACTATATACTAACAATACTCCCTAGGAATACTCAGCACAGGCAATACACTCGATTACCACCCACTTGGCATAATATCACATAAACTAAATTACAACTATAATTATACTTGGGATTTCCGAAGATGGAGAGGCCTTCAACTCCGTGGTCCTCTCTGAACTAGCACCAACATCTTCACCTGAAAGGTTAGTCATGGAGAGGTGTGTGAGACAATGTCTCATTAATTAGGGACAACCACAAGCAATATATATATCTTATACAATAGTAGACATAAATGCAACATGAAATGGAATGCACGTCTTCCTCGTACATAGCTAGAACAATGAGCTAGCGTCGACATAACAAGACATTTCGTATAAGTGATTCCCTTCCAACAGTCGATGAAAACTTATTTCAGGACATCACCAAGCTCACCTCTTATTAGTGCACTTAACCAAAGGTAACACTAATGTTTGGATCATGGTCCTCCTTCCCTTTTCCCACCATGAATTGGTAGCGATTTAGGAGAGGTATAGTCCACTACGCGCCTTTCTCTCCTGACTATAGGAGGTAATTCAGCTGCAGGGATCTCATCTTTATCCTCCCTAATCATATATCATCATATCATATCATACCATAAATCATATCATCATCACCACCTGATCACCATATACCTTACAATGCCATCTGGTAATGCTCATATCGTATTATCAAATAATCATCATCATCATGATCTCAATGTCATGCTATGTATCATGTAATGTCACATCCTTATCATCATATATGCAATCATCATCATGATCATCATCTAACTGCGTGCATACCATGATATATGAAAAACCGTACATACAAACACATCAATATCATGGTATGAAAGAAACATACATATATACACTAAATATACATACCAGTATACAATACCTTGGATTACCGACATCATGCACACAGGAGCTAAACAAGCCTCTGAAGCACCCATCACAAACCATGTGCATATATTAACCATAATTCACAATCCAACCATTCAAACTTAGCCCATTATTCCAAGAGCATTAACACATCTCAATAAGCCTCAATTACATATTCTAACCATGATTATTCACATATATTTCATATTTCACACACCCTTAAACAATTCCAATGTAGGGTTTAGCTTAAATCATGCGTAATCCCTCTAACACTCGTACCTAAGCATTATTAACATAAATCAAACTTCCTTAATCCCTTTATATACATTTCAATCAGTGAAATTGCTCAAACCGGAAACCCCAAGCTTCAACTTAGATTCCCACTGAAAACAAAGGAGAAAAGAGAAGAGAGAAGGCTAAGGATCACTTACCAATAAAAACCAAAGTCTCTGAGTCCAAAGTCTCCCTTGGCCTAGTGGAGCTCCTCTGTTCCCCCTCCATTTTCTCTTTCCGCGTTTGACTAAAATTTTTTTGACTTATGCAAATTTTGTGACCCTCGTCGTGGCTCCAAATAAGCCCACGGTGGTGCCAGTGTTCTCGATCCAAACACTGTCCAGGTTACTACACGTGTCTCACCGCAACGGCCTTTCATCTCGCTTCAGCTTGACCCCTTATTTGCCTCAAATATTGAGTTTGTCCCATTTTACTTCTTTCTCCGGTCCTGATTCCTCCGGTCCTGCATACATATCAAGTATACTTTATGTTAGCTCGAGACTAAGTTCAGGGTAATGTAATGAGGGTTGTTACAGTCCACTTCAGTGTTATCATTGATTGGGCTTCACTTAACAATGACCTTTTTTATTGCAAATTTGGTTCGTATTTATAAGTTATAAATAGCCAAATTACAAGATAAAAAAATATTGTTGGGACTTGGGAGCATTAATTAAATTTGTTAAAATTTTAAAATAATTTTTTAAAATATCCTCATTTAAAGTTTGAAAATTATCATGTAATTAATGATGTGCTATAACATGTAGAAATAGAGGGTTTAATGTCAAGGATAAAACTGGCCAAAAAAAAGAAAAAGAACCATACACCCAAAATATATATCTTATATTTAGGAGCAAAAACCAAAAAAAAAAAAAGCATCCGCTTTGTATTTTATAAAAACGAAGGAGTAATAGAAAGAGGTTAATATGTGGGTTATCACCATGTCCCAAGGTTGATATAATACTTGTTAATCAAAGTCTTTTAAACGTATTAAATAAATCATTTTACGGGGAACTTTTTAATTGCTAGATTATTATATGTGAATAATTCGAGTAATAATGAATTTTCTGAAAAAATATTGCAATGTCTATGAAAGTCCTCGTTAATATATTAATGGAAAATTTATATGAAATCAATAAAAGATCTAGTGAATTTTTATAAATAAAACTGGAAAAAAAAAGTTTAACATAACATAACCTTAAAAAATAAGAACATGTATAATAATAAGAAAGTCTTTTAAAATAAAAACCCCCTGAATTAAGAAACTCTTATAAATTAAAAAAAATAGAGATTTTTATTCAGGTCTTGTCTTGAGTTTCTTTCGGTCAGTCCAATCTATGAAGTCTTCTTGGCAAGTGCTCCACTTATGCAGACATAGACTTATAAAGTTATAATCATTTAATCTGAAAAATTAAAAAGAGACCAAGATTCCATTCCCTTCCCAAATGCTCGATTGGGATTAACTAGCAGATAGGTGGTTAAAAAAAAAACTCTACGTAGATTTTCTTTACTTGATTACATCTAAGTGGGATAATTTTGGGTTAAGTTGATATGCTTGTATCTCAACAACTTTAACCTCTATTGTACTTGTTTAAAAAAAAAAGATATACTTATATCTTATACATATTATACGTATCATAAATGTATCATTTTTCTTCTTCAGTTTCAAAATGATTTAAAACTTATAGAAAAACTTAATTTTTAATTTCTTATTTTTGATATCTTCACATGACTTTTAAAATACTTATTTAAATCTCAAACTTTTGTATTTTTTATTTTTAATACATTAATTTGTTGAATATATATATATATAAAGTTTTTATATATATCTTATACTCATGCTCGTATCCTAAATTTTAAAATTTATTGTACTCACAACAATATTTATAAATATGCTTTGTCAATATATGAAGGATTTTAAGTGTAGGGTTTTACACAGCTCATCCAAAACTAATTAACTCAATCTTTTTACGTAGGCAAACACATTGCCTAGGACAGGAAGATCTTATATTCCCACACTCTTTTAAAGAAGCACTGCTATAAAATCTATTAGTGAAAAATTTTTTGAATATAGCGCTTCTCCCTCCAGTGAAATAATAATCGTCCTGTTTAATTTGTTGATTCTCTATAGTTTCAATTTTAGTTCCTTCTTTATGAAAACTTAAAAAATACAAACTAATTTTCTAATTAATTAATCAATTGTTACAAATAAAAGGCTTCGTAAAGTAAATTGAAAATGAATAAGTCTACTTCAAATTCAATCCTATTCATAAACACCACCTATCAACCCACTAACTTGCTCTTTTTTTTTTAAATATAAAAAAAAAAGAGCAAGTTCACGCGCAGCCTCATTATCTCAAACAGTCCAAGGACTCCCAAAGAAACTACATTTTCCAAAATCATCACTTACAGCATAAATATTATCGCCCAAACAACATTCCATAAACTCCATGTCCTAATTGTTTCAACAAATTATTGTACTGTCTTCACTTATACTTTTTTAAAATTAAGCACATATTGGGATCTTTGTTAATAAAGATCGAACGAAACCAAAAATGAATAATACAAATATTTGACCTCTTTCTTCAAAGAACCACAATTCAGTTTGGTTAAAGATGCTCTCTCTCTCTCTCTCTTTCTTTCTGTTTTTTTTTTTTCTTTCTTTGGACCAAGTGGTTAAAGATGTTTTACCAAGAACCAGAGAAAATTATCTGAGTGGTGATAGATCTTGATCTAGATTTGCAATTTTTTATGTTGAATCTAAATCTTGGAAATATTATTAGTTAATATATAGAAGTTCATGTGTACGTGCTTTTTCCTTTTTCCTTTTTCCTCGTTTCACATTGGAGTTTTATTAATATATATATTTATAGAGAGAGAGAGAGAGAGAGAGAGAAAGAGAGAGGCCGTGGAGAATGGGTTCATGATTCATCCGCTCTTTCTTCTGATTCAACATAAATAAAGATCAATTTTTATTTTCCCGAATTCGTCGTAAATTCTGGTTCAATATCGATTTATTCAATTGAAATAGAAATACAAGTCAGATAATTACCAATTGGATCCAGATTGTCATCTGTAGGGATTTCAGTGGAATCCAAAAGAAGTTTACCAGAGGTTTATCAAGTAATTGTCTACTGAGTAACTTCACTGCATATCCTGATTTACTGTTATCATACTTTATAGATGTTAGAAATAAAATGAGATTATAGTAAACTTAATTGTTGAGTATCTCAATCCAGTCTCCGAAGGAAAAGTTCATGCAGTTCTATGAGGAGCTAATTTCTGCTTTTGGAACTCTAGATAATTTTCATAGTAGATGACACATTGGAGGAAAAAATGGTATATCTCTTTTTCTAGTTCTACCCAAAATGATATCAAGGTAGTACGTATTATACACACACTCAAAACCCCACCACACTTTTTTTCTCATTTCGTGACCATAGGAGGTTAGTGGAAATCAATTGTTCCCTCCCATTTGTATTTTGATAAAATTGCTCATTGTCCCCTATTGAACTTTGGGCTTGGACCTTTGTTTTTACCATCAAGGGTGGATCAAAGTAATTGAAACCCAACAATTGTGAACCAAAATTTGTAGAATTTTCATTTCACATGGATAATTATCTTTTCTAGTACATGTAGCAACCCTAACTTAATTATTCTTTATAACATTCTAAACAAAATCAACCTTAGCACACTTAAAATCTTAGAATCAACTCAAAAAGAGGTAACACAGGTCTAGGGCCGCGGCAAACTATAGTACTAATAACTCTTATAATTGCATGTTATTTGGCATATTTTCCTTATCATTTGGAGAGTTATAAGATATATTTTAGTAGTTACATAGAAAATATGCAATAGTAGTTTCTAAGTTGTTAGAAGAAGATATTGATGGGTTGATGTATTTTTGGCTTGATTTATTGTCATTTGAGCTCAGTATGTGTATATATTATTTTCAAGTAAGTTTGGAAGAAGAATCAAGCCAAGAATTAATCCAGCAATATCAAAATATGAAGAAAATATAGCAATGATGTGATATCGCAATATGGAGCTGGTTGGTATCACGATATGAGGCTAGTTGAAGACTTGAGCACTCCATGTCATATGAAGCCAATATTGCGATACGAGTGTTTTGATATCGTGATACGGACTTAATTTGCCAAAATGCTATGTTTTGCTTCCCTAGCTTAGGGTTTCCGATATTTTTGATCTCCTACATCATTTCTGGGTTATTCTGGATTAGAGGAGACACAAGGAGATAGCTTGAGTGGGGATTTGGTGCTAGAGCTTGCTTGGGTGGAAGATTCAAGAGAGATTTGGCTTCTACACTAGTTTTCTCTATCCCCTTTCTCTCATTTGTATTTGTTTGGTGTTTTGCTAGTTTATATTTCAGATTCTATACTAGAATGTTGAACATTTATTGCTAAACTCTTGCTTTAAGATTATTATAGCTTTAATTATGGATTAGTGTATGTTTTCTACTCTTTATTGCTATCTATTGGTATATATGTTTACCCATTTGTGCTCTTAATGCTTCCATGTTAATTGGCCATCTATTTGGATTCATTTGGATATTCTAATGGAGCCCAAAGATAGGGAAATAAGAATAGACCTTCAATTGGGTTGTGTGGGTACTTGAAACTAGCATTGTTAAGTGGATGATTTTGCTAATGAGGTAGAGATACACTCCTTGGCCTCACATAGTCAAATTAGGTTTGCTCTTAATGATACTAATTAATTAACCTTGCAAGAGATTGTGTGTAAATTAATTAGGAAACCTCTTTGATATTGAGAAATGCTTTGAGGTAAAATTGAATCCTAAACTAGCATTAAATACTATTGATTGCAATTAAGAGTAGGTAATTTATATACTATGAAACGAGTTTAGCAAAAATATTCCAAGGTTGTCTAATTTATCTAGAATCACCACTAACATCTAACTTCAGTGTAGGTTTATTTTATATTTGATTTTACCAGTGTTCTTTGAGTGACTCAATTTAAGCAAACATGTGATAATTGATACTTAACGGAGTTTTGTAACTAAATCCTCATGGGAACAATACTCTTGTAACATCCTACCTTTAAATACCCCCAGAATAACCAAATAAATCAATATCTAACAAAACATAACCCAAACATCTCGAACTAACTCTCCAATATTCCAAAACAGCAAAAACAAACCCAAAAATGCCAAAAAAAAACTGGATAGTATGGAGATTCTGGACCCCTTTCCTCAACCATCTTCGTATGGAGATTCTGGACCCCTCACATCGTTTTAGCCACTTATTGACCAAAACTCACCACTAACTAACCCCAAATGTCACCAAAGACAACTAGTCACTTAGAGACCATTCATACAGGTCCAAAAACCCCCAAACTAACTTGTCCAAAAAGGTTTCACCTCAAAGGAACCACTCCTCTGAGTTTTGACCCCCTTGAACCTCAACATGATAAAATGGGCTATAGGCCCTAAACACAACAACTAGGCCCAAAACCACTCTGGGCTCACAAAGACCACCATACCACCTTCCCACATCCAACAATCTCAATACACTGCAAGATACACATATCACATAAACACAACTAATCATACATCATAATATATGTAATCACCACCGTCTTACCACACCATACACTTCATACAAAACCTTCTATCCTACTTGGCACATAATACACCATCCGAAATAAAAACTACATAGCCTATTCCCACGTACGCAGCTACTCTCTGGACTTCTCAGGACTAGTGCCAGAACCTTCACCTAAAATGGTTAGTCATGAGAGAGGGTGGGGTGAGACAATGTCTCAATAACCGGGATCACAACACATAAACATATATATATACACAAATATGAATCATATAACATAGAACGTAGTGTAAAATGCATGGTATGCATGTTGTCCTCTCAGGGACTTCCATCCTTATCCTTCCTAATGCATATATACATATATTCCATCCATATCCTCCCTAACATATACAATCCAACCTTATTCTCCATAACATATACAATCCAACCTTATTCTCCCTAACATATACATATATCACGTATTCCAACCTTATTCTCCCTAACAAATACATATATCATCACACATCATACATCATCACACCATCACCACTTCGTTTGCCATATATCTCAATGTAACAATAACATGTGGTGATGCTAATATATCATCATCATCATCATCATAATAACTATACATCATAACATATCACATCAATGCCATCATCCCCTATCTCATCATAACAATCATAAACGTCATTTAAATATACGCATACCACGATATATATAAAAACACTACACGCATACACATCGATATCGTGGTATGAAAAAGGCATGCATATATACACAAATACACATACTATCATATAAAACCACATAAACAAATACCCGGTTACCTCAGGTTGTCAATATCGCGCTCACGCAAGTTCCACACGCTTTCTTGAACACCAACACGCTTGAGCCCCCCACACGGCTAACCAAATAACCTTCATAATACATAATTCTCCTATTAACACAACATATCCATAATCACAATATCACAATTTAACCACTTTAGGCCTGACCCAAGGTTCCAACACTCCAATCATACATCAATAAGCTCCTAGGGACCGTTTCAACACTACTCAAACACATACACTTTGGATTTCCAAGAGCTCTAACCGAAAACAACCTAGGATTAAGCTCAAATAGCACATAAACCCTTCCAAACACACATCCAAACAACAAGAACACCAAAACACACTTTATTAACCTCATTTAAACCATTTCAATCGGTGGATTTCATTACAAACTGGACACCCAACCTCAAAACAGTAACCCCCACATTTCCACCAAAGAAAAACGAAGAGGGAGGAGTAGAGAACACTTACCAACTTAAATCCAAGTTTCCTCGGTCTGAAAATCACTCCTGGACGCCAAAAATGTCGAACCCTCATCGCCTCTCTCATTGCTCTCTCTGATTTCTTTCTTTTCGAACGTCCAAAATGATCCGGTTTTAAGCAGAAATCTCGACTCTCGCCGCGGCCTCAGATGTCTCACCGCGGTTCCACTAGATTCAGCTTAAACATTGCCACTGGAAGGTCTCTCACCGCGTCGTGGAGCCCTTTCTGGTTCCTCTTGAACCTATCTCCATCATGCTTCCTTCGGTCCTGAACACAAAACCAATAAAGATATCGTGAAAGGCGTTACAACTTTACTCACTATGTATTACTTATCTCAACCTGTGTGTTTATGGTATACACTAGGTGGCAAACAAGTTCTTGGCGTCGTTGCCAGGGATTTATGTGCCAACACCATCTTTAGTTGATCTTAATTGAAGCACTATTAGCTTAAAGATTGAGTATTGTACATATTTGTTGTTGTGTGTTTGTGTTTCTTTTTATTTGTTGTTTTCTTGTATTTTTGTGTGTTCATGTCCTTTTTTTTGTGCTTTTGTGTTTGTTAGTTGTGTGCATTTTTCTTGTTGATTTGTTAGTATTTTTGTTTTAATCTTTGTTTTATGGATCATCATATGAGGATTTTGACTCCTACTGATGCAAGCCAAGAAGATGAGCAAGTAGATTTTATTGGGTGTTTAGTATATTTAGAGGGTTTGGAAGTTAGTAATGAGAAATCTAAATTGAACCCTTCAATGAGTTTTGAGAAGTCATATGTTTTGGAATCATTAATGAATGAGGAAGCTTGTATTTCATTTTGGAATGAACACCCTTTCTTGCTGAATCCTTGTTGCTTAAGGAGAAATGAGGACAAGGCAATTATAGTTTATGATACCTATGACAAGGTATCTACTTGAAAAGTCTGGCTGAAGACTATAAATTTAGTGCTTATTGGGAGGCAACCCAAGTTTCTCATTTTATTTCACATTGTATTTCTTTTGTCATTTTTAGTTTGTAGTTAATTTATGTAGTTTGTTGTTGTGTTTTTACTAGGTCAGTATTCAATGCAACATGAGTTCAATGAGGAGCGTGCTAAGTGTAATGGAGGGAAAAGCTTAATTTTGAGTGGCCATAGTCAAGGAAGTTCTCATTTTTTTATCTAAGTGCCTTGACATGTTTTATTTGATGATGGTTTAAATTGGTTCATATTTGGTGTGGTTGAGGTTATAATGGACATTTGGAAAATATTGATGAATAATGGAACTTTGATTTGGATATAATGAATGGATTGATTTTTGTTGGGTTCTATATGTTATATTTGTTAAACTTGTGTAAAGAGCCAAATTGTTCCAAAGTGTGGTTAAAGCACTACTATAAAATACCCCCTTTTATGTCTGTTATTTTGGCCCTTTTATGTCTGTTTTCAAAGAGACAAAGAAAGTGGAGACATAGAAAATGTAATCTTTTATGTATGTTTAAAAGCAGACATAAAAAATAACTTTTTTACATCTGTTATTTGAATAATAGACGTAAAAAGATTCCCTTTTTATGTCTGTTTTTTGAACAACAAACATAAATCCCAAAATGAGTAGATGCCTTTTTATGTCTGTTTGTTGAAAAACAAACATAAAGGGGCACCTTTTAATGTCTGTTTTGTAGAAAACAGAAATAAATGAGCATGGCTTTTTATGTCTATTTTTTTTAATAATAGACATAAATTTTAACCTTTTTTTTAAACACCATATAATCAACCATATTCAAACCTATATTTACAACCAAAATATACAAAAACAGCAAAGCAATTTTTGCAGCCAAAATAATAACAGTCTTCTTCACAACATATTAGTTTTATAAAATAACTAACATATTGTTCCAAACTTAACTACCAATCAACTATATCCATACCTATATTTATAGCCAAAATAACAATGGTCTTCATCACAGCATACTAGTTTTAGCGAATAACTAACATATTGTTCCAAACTTAACTACCAATCAAACTTAAACTAATCTATGTGATAAACATATTTAGATGAATTGCAAAAGAAATTTTGACAACATGTTCCGAATGTGATCAATTTCTTGCTGATGATAAGGTTCCTCATTCTGGAAGTGCTGCAAGTTTAAAACTTATATTAATACCATATTTATAACAGAAGACATAAGGAAAAAAAATCTAAGTTATATATATATATATGTATATATATTATATAAGTACTTGTTCCTATAAGTCAATAAGATTACTACTAATTATGTCATATATTTCTCTCAATACATAATAGCCATACTCTTTGACTCCTAGCTGGCAACGATACTACAAATCAAGGAAGATAATAAGCAAAATCAAAGTAGTTGGACTAAGATCCTTTAAGCTTGTGTTAAAACTACTTACCTTTGGGTATTTCCATTCTAGTTTCTTTTGCCGTTGTATGTGTTTCCCACCCCTTATGTGGTATGTCTTCAAGGATCTATAATTAAATACATGGAATAAGTTAGATTATAGAATGATAATGTATCTTGTTATATCAAACCAAAGTTCCACCCAAAGATATATATACTTACAAGTCAATTACATTCTGGAAATCTCTAGGTGCTTTTTTAAATTTATCCTTCTTTTTGTGGGTGTTAACATCATATCTATAGGAGTCAAACGAATAGATAGTCGACTACTCGGGGCATATAACACACAATATCCAAAAACTGCAATATATGAATTAATGATAATATCATAACAATTACATAAAGTCTAATCACAACAACTTAGTTGTATATAATTTTCAAAATTCTTACCCATAATGGACTAGTACCAACCAACATGGCCTATGGCTTTCTACAATATTATTCCCAAGGTATTTTGATTTCTCATCCTCTTCATTCCCTACACTTCGAACATAATATGGACAAAGGAATCCATATTTATCATTTCTTTTTATCTCGATGCAATATTGGTAGAGAACCCTATAAGAGAAATAAAACAAAGATACATGGATAGAAATGTAAATGCTTACAAATGCATAAATGAAGAGTTATGAAAATAAACTTACATGATACCAAGTTGGATAATGGATATATTCAGCTCCTTCATGTTTATGAATTCTAGGACATCTTTCTTTAAAATAAGGATGTGATAGGATTTAGATCCCACAATCCCAGGAATCATTTGAATTACAATAAGATCATTAGCTTGTAAAATTACTATTTGTAACCATGACAATGATTCCATTTCTATGACAATATGTGAGTCCTTGGATTGAGATTATGGCAATGAATCCAAAGAATCCTTCCACATGCCATTTCACTAATCAAGTAAATAAAAATGAATTGTAATCTGGAACCATATTAACATAATTATAATACAAGAGAATTATAAGATTTTTTACACCTGAGGCATAGTCATTGTGACAAGACCTTTTGGCCATAAAATATAACTCCCTATAGCTTGAGCTACTGTAGTAACCTTATTAATAGGGAATGAAACATGAGCATGAGGCTCAAGGATATTGTCAACCGATTCCTTGACTTGATCCTCCTGTATTTTTTGGTGGTAGAGCGTTGACCCCACTATATAAACTCGACCTTGAGCCACAATGCATCTCATAGGAAAATCCAAAAATAGATCACATGCTACTCCCTCATTGGGTATGTTGTCAAGATGTAATAATCCAAGTACACAACTACCTTTTGTGCTATCAATCACAAGAGAAGGTAACATCTCAGCAGGAAATTCTTGCAGGGGTGGCTGCACCTTAATGGTAGATAACATAGACATGAACTCATGTCACATAACATCTATCTCAACCCAAAACATTTGTTACATCAGAGCTTCTACTTCCTCCCTAACCTTATCCAACATTTGCAACACCTTATACTCTAACATTGTTTTCTTCCTTGATCCAAAATATTCCTTCATACCCACTCCTCCTCCTACACCCTTAACAATGCCTAGGTGCTCATCCTTACCTAATGCAGCTGCCAAGATATCTTGCCTCCCACTTGGAGTGAATAATCCTTGAGATGCTTGCTCCTAAAGAAAATCCTATAACATAATATAGGATATATATATATATATAGTTAGCAATTTCGCCATTGAAGTTACATACACTATGCTAGACTTGACTTTTGTTGGAGCTCAATTGTTAGCAGTTATTTAAAAAGCTACCAATATAAACAAGGTGAAAGGGATTTGTAGGCGGTTATTTTAATAACGGCCTATAAATATATTTTGTGAATATTAAAAATAAAAAATAAAATAAAATGTAGGTGGTCATAATAATAGACACCAATGTAGAGATTTACTTTTGTATGCAATTATATAAATCACCGCCCTCTCTTCTTTTTCCTTTTTTATTTTTTATTTTTATTTACAAAATATTTCTTCCCATCATTTATTCTCTTCGAACATAGCCTCCTTGCCTAGAAAATATAGTATGCTTCCTTGCCCTACCTCCCTTGTCACGTTCTTGACCACCTCCTTGCCATTTCTACCTCGACACATCTTTGACGGCCACCTCCGTGACCCCATCCTCAACCTCTGTCACTCTATCCTCAACCTTTGAGACTTAGTCTGTCCTCTGTGCCCTGGCTCACCAAATCTCATGAAGTTGCCATCACCAACCGCAACCGAGCTCATGATTGAGATAGAGATTGAGAAAGGAGACAAGACAAGGAAGATCCCAACCTTGAATGTAAACAAGAGCAAGCATACAAATGTTATCAAGATCTCGTGACTGAGATTGAACACGCAGCAAGATGTCCTGTTCTCGCACAAGTTTTCTACACAAGCAAAATGTTCTTTGCAAGATATCCAGAGAAAGGGAACATTTGAGTAAGTATTCTCTCGATAAGGTAATTACCAAAAGCAAAGGAAGAAGTTCTGAGAAATAGAAGCATGTGTGAGAAAAACATGGAAGAGGTAGTATTATTTGTTGATGATCTAAAATCACTTTCCCAGATTCCTCACTGCAAAATATGTCACAGAGAAGAATTGCAAAGCTCTGAAAGCTTTAAAGCTCCTTGTGCTTTTGTTCTAGAATTGTTAAGGTAGAACAATAGTGATTTTATTCTAGCAAGGATGAGGGAGCAACGTTTAAGGCTATTAATTTTGGACTGTTTGTATTTATTGAAGAGGTGGAAGCCTTAATCCTAAATTTCACCTGCAAATGTGCAATTTAATCACATTTATGCCAAATTAGCTAAACCCTGCTATGATTTTCAATCTTGTTGTTCTTGTTTCTTGGATTTTTGGTTATCAAAATTTGGTGATGAAAATAGTTAATGCAAGAAAGTTGGTTTCTTTGTTGTCTTTGAATTATTTTTTATTAATATATTTGTTTCCCTGCAAATGATGAAATAATTGGGATGCTGGTCCAAGGTTCCTTGCTTTGAAATCAACCATGCAAAAATACCCTGCGGGGTGGTAGTTCTTTACTATTTATTATATTTGCAGTAAGCAATTGCTCATGCAAGAGAGTTGCCACACCTTCCCCCCAAAACACAGACACACCAAAAAAAATTATTTTGTTCATTTTATCTATTGTTTTATCTGTTGTTCTGTGAATGAAGAATTATGATAGCTAGGATGTTGGTCCTATCTTCTGGTTGAATGCAACCCGGTAGGGTAGTAGTTCTAAGCTAGTTATTGTTTTTTGCATTAAAATATATAAAAGAAAGCTGAGAATAATTTGCTGCTCCAAATTATAGACGATATAACTGGATCTACTCAAAACATAAAATAACCTACCATACTCTGTAGAATATGAATTGCTGATTTTTAAATCTATTTTTCCTTGATAACTTTAATACACTTAACTCTGGTTTTTGAGCAAACAATTGGTTTCTAGGAGGGGATTATTTTCATTGTAAGTAACTAAATATTCCATTATTGTAACTGATAACTTCAATTATTAATAGGACAGAAATTGGTCATCTATTTTCATTGCAACTTCTCTTTAACATAATTACTTGCTGAAATTCATTTCAGGGAAGGTTTACCGTGATATGGTAAGCAGTGCCTATTATATTGCTCCTGAAGTATTGCGTCGTAGTTATGGGAAGGAAATAGATATTTGGAGTGCAGGAATCATACTATATATTCTCCTTAGTGGTGTACCTCCTTTTTGGGCTGGTGAGACCAAATTGTGTTTTCAAACTTTTGAATTCTCATAGATTGTTTTGTTCTTTCTTTTATTTTTGACTATTAAGATTCAAATTTACAGTAGGATAAAAGTATGTTGATTTTGATTGCAAAAAATGAAAAGGGAATATTTGATGCCATATTGGACGGCAAAATTGACTTCGTAAGTGAACCATGGCCATCAATATCAAATAGTGTTAAAGATTTAGTCAGGAAGATGTTGACACAGGACCCAAAGAAGCGAATTACTTCTTCACAAGTCCTTGGTATTGTTAGATGACTATACTCTATTTTGGGTCAAGAAACTTTTGTCACTGTCATGCTCCTTTGATCAAATTTAAAGCTTTGTTTTCTTTGCTAGTTAAGTTTAGACTTTAGAGGTTCAATCACCATTTTTTGTCTAGTTTGTTAGAAATGTTGCAAAATCCTTTGCCTGTTGCTGCTAAAGTTCTGTGCTATATAGGTGAAGGCTGTAACACCTTACTTTTATCTATATTTTTCTGTATATTATAGTATGTACAATGTCCAATTAGCTCATATTAAGAGCTTGAACCACTAATAGAACCAAAATATTTAAATAAAAAAAATATGGTACTATTTATTTGGGTCTCAAGTTTTCTGGACAAATTTTAAAAAATCATAACTTAATCTAGAAAAATCGTGTCAATGTGGTTCAAGTCTCTAAATGAAGCTAGAAACCTGACATACAAGATAAAAATATGAAAACTTCTTTTATCCTGACCAATTAGTACAGTTTATGGCTCAAACTTATACTGTACAAATGATCATTTCTCTCTTTTCAGGATTTTGACCATAATTTTAAAAATTCATATCTAACTCTATACTGAGCCAAATCATGTATTCTATATGCCATTGGAAAGATATATATGTCTACTTACCTTCACATTTTTCTTATACATTTATTTTGTCTACACAGGGCACAGCATCAACTGGAATCACTAGGGATCAGAACATCACTTTTACTGGAACAGTCTTGGGAAAACTTATATATCTCTCATTGTACAGCTCCAATTGAACTCAAACCAGTGGTATATTAACCTCAAAAGATAGATATTTTCATAAATATAAACCACTGAATTTTTAGAGCTCTGTACCATTTTATATCACTTTTCAAAGAGAAGTAATATATTCAGTAAAATTCGCAGCCTTCACATCACTGTCCAATTTTGATCCTGAACTTTAAAATTTCACTATAAATCGTGCATATATCCAAATTAAGTGTTCTTTAACTCATTGGAAAGCTTGTTCTCTCTAGTTTCAGATAATATATAACACTTTACTTCCTTGTCCTATCTCAGTCCAAAATTATTGACTTTACTTTTATTACTACACAATAAACTTCTAGCAACATAACATGGTAAAGTAGACTTCATAACAAGTTTACATGATCATTCCATGTTTCAAATTCATGCCAAACATTTCATAATACTCATAAGGACATAATAGCATAATGGCACAGATCTAAAAGCATATACATGATTTTATACATTATTTCAAAATATGGAATCATAGCTTGAAATTATCATCAAGCATCATTCTCCCCTTTCATTCTCTTTGGCTCCTTTGTCTCCTTGACATTGCTTGTGCCTATTATTTGGGATACTTGAGGGGATGAGATTGGGGAAAAATCTCAGTAGCAAGTTACATTCCATGCAATTATGTCAATCATGTCAAATAAACTCACATTTGATCACATATAATCACATCAATCATCTTTAAACAATAAATTGCTACATTGGTCATAAAAAAATTCGGCAGCATAACGGCTTAGAAAATGGACATCCCAGGGATTAAAACCTCTCATTTAACAACCAAGACCAATCAAAGAAATCACAATTGCAATATGTCAACACAATTTAATTATAGAAAGACAATGAAAGAACATAAAGCAAGAATATGAAACTGAGCTACCTTGAAGCATTTCTTTGGCTCTTCCTCTTGAATCTAATGCTTCCACTAGCCTCCTTAGGCTTCCTCAAGTCCTTTAACATCATTAAACTCTTGCTCAATCAACTAGAACAAGTAGCTACTTCATAAAGTCTCATTAAAACCCTAAAGACTCAATTTCTTTATCTAAAGCCTAATCATTGAGCCAATGCTTGTCTTTAAGGTTTTTCATCATGGGGAACTCATTTTTGCCATCAAATACATGAAAATCCAGCTCCTTACCATCTTATTAGCCTGACCAAAATCTGTTCTTAAGAGGAAGAAATTGGTTTTTCACAAAACTTACTTAAATCATACTATACTTGCTTCCTTTTGCAAAATCTCATACCAAATCATGATTTTATGACTTTAAAATAATTCCCCATTCTCAAACAAGCTTAGACCGAAATTGTATAGAGATGGGAAAGGAAATATTTCATGGAAACTTAAGCCAAACAACCAAGAAAAGACACTAGAACACTTGTAAGTCATAAGAGAAACACTTACAAATTTTCTTGGATTTTCCTCCAATTTTTTTCCTTTTCTCTCTTTTTTTTCCTTTTTTTAATTTTATTTTTCAGGGGCAAAATGGTCACTTTCTCATTTTTCCTTCTGACCAAGATAATTGCCCTCTTTGCCTTATATTATGCAAAACGACGTATACCCGTTTTTGCAAATTCCTTATAAATTTTAACATATTTGCCCTTAAACATTTAAGAGAAATTTTAGGATATTACAAAGGCAATCAATTACTTCTATGAATGAAACATAAGAATATTGATTTACGAGCTGAACAAATAAGACAAAAATAATATGGTAAGGTGAAACGTGAAATGATATTAACATAAAACAGACTATTATTGTTAGATATTAGCCATCAAGTGATAAATGATTGTTTATATTATGTGCATTGCCCTTAGTTTATCTGACTTTTCTACTAATCTCTGTAACCTGACTATGATTTGATGTTTTGTTTGGTAAGAACACCCATGGATCAGAGAAGGTGGAGACGCATCAGATAAGCCAATTGATAGTGTAGTTCTGTCAAGAATGAAGCAATTCAGGGCAATGAATAAGCTCAAGAAGCTCGTATTGAAGGTATGATATCAAATTCCAATCAAAAGCAACTGTATTTAGTATTTGTTTATAGGACCTTGAAATTGTCAAGGACCACCATTTTCTCTTTGGGTTTAAATTTTAAGCCTTGTCTTCGAACTACCTCTTTTAGATTGTAACTATAGATATAATCTGATATCATGCAAGTACTTGTTTATATTAAATGTGATCTTTAAAGCTTTCACTTGAAACTAATTAGTACACCCTCATTTTTTTTTGGCACAAGTTGCAAATAGTAAGTGAAGATCTTATTAGATGTATGCGCATATACAATTGGAACACATTTAGAATTGTCTAATGTATAAAATGGAAAAGCGGGCATATCTAAGTTTCAAACTCTCTAGATGCCAATTTCATTTTGGAAAGATTTACTTGCTGCTGTTTTCAAAGCTTGGATGGCAGTAGTGTGTTTCTTTGCTAATACATACATAAGTACAAAGAACTTTTGTCTTGTGAGTTACATGCCAATTTATACTTACTTGAATTCTAGGCTACGAATTCTGATGGAAATTTCTGTAGCTTATAGCTGAAAATCTATCTAAAGAAGAGATTAAAGGTCCCAACAATGTTCACTAATATGGACATTGACAATAGTGGGTCTATTACCTATGAAGAACTGAAGATAGGTTTGGCCAAGATTGGATCACAACTGTCTGAGGCTGAAGTAAAGCAGCTCATGGAAGTTGTAAGTAGAAACACAACTCTCAAGAGCTTAATCAGTTGATCATATGAGTATTGTGTTGGAGATTGAACTTGACATTCTTGCACTTCTGTCTGATATTGTTTAGGCTAATGTTGATGGGAATGGAACAATTGACTATATTGAATTCATCTCAACTACAATGCATAGGCACAGACTTGAATGAGACGAGCACTTATACAAAGCATTTCAGTATTTTGATAAGGATAACAGTGGGTAAGTACAAGATTGGTAATTTTGGCTTATTTCCATAGTTAGTCACATCATACACATGATTCTTGAGTTGTTTTATCCTCTTCCTTGATTCATTCATTGATTTCTTCCAAATTTCCTAATAAAATATTGAAAAGGTTTGATCATATTCCTAGTCTCTAGAGAGTTCTTATTAGTAAATTCTTTCTCTTCATAACAAACTTGACTATCACTTAAATACAGTACACCATGGAGATTTTGCCACCCCAAAATAAATCAATTAAATTAGAATTCATCATTCATTCCATTTGAGACCTATTGATTTGAAGGTCAAGCTTCGTAGATAGGTTAAATTAGTAAAACATTAATCAACTCGAAGTTTCAAAATAGCTCGACTTGTAGGGACTGTAACTGCAAATGACTTGTAGGGTCTAATGGGAATTAGACCCTCACACACTAGATTCAATTTTCCCACCCTAAAAACTATCAAAAGTGTAAAACTTAAGGACAGAACTTAGTTGACCTTTTTAGATTTTTGCTGTCAGATATTAGTAACACATGATTGAGTTTTCAATGAAGTTTCTTCACATTGTATCTTTCATTGGAAAATCTATTAGAAGGAACAAATAATATTACTTAAATTCTTATATTTTTAATGCTAGACAATGTGTGAGTATAAGAATTATAAACTTCTGAATGTAATACCTAATCTTGAAAGTTTGAGGGATCAGAATGCCACCAAAGAAGTCTAGAGAGAAAAGAGATAGACAAGACTTGGAAAATCCTTAAGCCTGAATAGGGTTCATGCCTCCTCTCTGTTAAAGCTCTCTTTAGAAGAACCTTGAATTGATCCTACCAATTGGTGTTTCATTTATTAGGATTTGTGGGGGAAAATCAAAGCAAGAAAAGACTAAAGAAACTCTAACTAATTCCAAAAACATACCTGTCTTACAGAAACCTTTATGTGGTGATCATGTGAATAAGGCCTTTTGGGAAAAGTTTAACATTTATTACATAATTTTTTCCCAAAAACTATTGATCCAAATATATCTTATGTATATGAAAATTAATAGAACTCACAGGTCAAAGAAATAGACCAAAGAGGGATTTTGTTTGTCTTCTCAATTTACTACTTGTAATGACCCATTAGCTGTTGCCACCTTGAAAATAAGTTCATGGGAGTAGAGAAAATCCAATACCCCTTTACACCGCCATTATTAATTTTGAAAGGAATCTTCATCTGATAATCACCAAATTGAAGTTTTCAAAAGAAAAGAATGAAAGGAAAAGGAGGCGTACCATATAATGAAAATTATCTTGAACCAAGTTTATATTGATTTATTCACAATATTAAGTTAAACACTTAATGGCCTTCTCATTCAACTGAACATTATTAAAAGAAGTGTCATTTGTTATCTATGTTTCATAGATTTGACTTAATATATTGTCATCAGTAACTTGATAATTATTTTTCATCTTTATTTATATCATTTGTTATCATTTGATAATTTAGGCTTTTAATTTGATCCTGTGTCATGACAAATTCTGCTTTACTAGTTCCCTAAATTTGATTCTGCTTGTCTTTTAGGACATAATGTGTCTAAAAGAGCTAAATGTTTTTTTTATGATTTAAATTTACAGGTTAGTTGAAATTGACCTTAAAGGCTTTCATTTTTCTACTAATATTGCAAACATGAAAGAAAGGATACTTTGCTTTGATTTTCATAGGGTCAAGAAAGAAAGAGAAATAGAGAAAAAAAGACTAAGTTTGTCATCGTCATTGATTTAAAAGAGGTAATCCTATCAATTTTCATGGCTAGCAGAATTTCTTCATTAGCTATGTACCTAGATCTTAAGTTTTTTAATTTTTAACAGAGCCCAACAGCAATGAAGAGTTTGATTTAACGATGTCAATTATGAATCAAATTATAGAGGCACCATGAGATCCAACCATTAACGATGTTTGAAAACGCTATCATGGCAATTATTTTTTATCACCTAGACGTTGGACCATTCAAGGTTAGATTGCTTGCTAAGATGCTTTGAATGTCACTCAATGAGAAAAATGAAAGTGCAAGAGCTTCTTGTCTAAGTGGTTGGAGCAAGAGAAGAATATGCTACTAATATTGGATGATCTGTGGATGACAATATTAGTACTACTTTTGGAACTAAGTATCTTTCTTTCTAAGTTTTTGTATTTTATTTTACTCTATGTTATAAGCATGCCGATATGTATAAAAGATAAAGCTACTCATTATAGTTTGTTAGGTGTTTTTCTTGATTATTTAGGTTGTATCCTAAGCTTTACTTTTTTATTTTTTGCTTTTGTGGATTTGTGTGTGTAATTTCTTTGGTTTATTAATAAATTTAATATTGATTTGTAAATATTTATTAATATAAATATTATTTTTTTCTATTAATGGGTTTGGTAGGTTGCATATATTTTTATATTAGTTTAACTTGGTATCAAAAAAAATTTTTTTTTAAAAATGGATATTAATTTGTAGGTGGTTATACAGATAAGTGTCTACAAAAGTCTACTTTTGTAGGTCGTTATCTGAATAACCACCTCCAAAAGTCCTGCTTTTGTTGGTGGTTATCTGAATAACCGCCTACAAAAGTCCTTGTAGGCGGTTAATAACCACTTATAAAAGTCACTACCTTTTATGGCGCTCCAATAGAAAGCGGTTCATAACCGCTAAAAAAAATCAAAAATAACAGCCTAGAAAGCCCATTTCTGTAGTAGTGATAATCACTTTGATTATAATTTACTTACAATCTTTTCGCCAACCACTTGAGCCTCATAGGTGATATACTGTCCATGCTTATTTGTCCTCGCCCTCTTCCATTTTTGAACACATGTTATAGGAGATGGAGGAGAAACAACAATGGATGGGTTAGACTTTGCAACTACCTATCTTTCCTGTAACTTCTCCTGCATCATCTTATGCCCTAGTAACTCATATCCTCCATGAGACAAGTTATGAGGATAGACATTTAGCTTTTGCTTCTCTTGTGCAGCTGCTCTTATTTCCTATTACAAATAAAAACAATAAAATTTTAATGACTACTCATAATTGCTATTTAAATGCTGAAAATTGCCAATTTAGTTACCTTAAACTTAGGATTGTCTAATGCTCAACAAACTTCTTCCATGTCTCTTCATCTAGGGACTTATAAATGTTGCTTGGATTCTTATCCTTTAATTTACCATATATGTATCTTGAAGTGAGACTTGTTTTAAAGTCCTTCCATCGTTTTGCTACTATCTTCAACAAGTTTCTTTTGCATCTCCTCAGTGGCAGGAATGTCATAAGTAATCTACAAGGAAACTCATACAATGAAGTTAGTAGTGACTAATATTATAATAAAATTGGTACAAAAATATATCAATACTAAGTAATAAACCATGATATCTTGCCAAATCTGCTTTTTGACACTCTTTGGTATGCCTTTTTTTCCAATTAGGGTACAAAATACTAATTTTATGCCAAGTCAAATCACCTAAATAACTCTTGAACTGAGTCCTTTCATTATGCCTTTCATAATCTAACTTAGTGAGGTCAACATGTAATCTCTGTTCACTACCTCAAGCTTTGGTTAATGAACTCATCCTTGTGCTACCTTTAGTTTTGGTATTGGTAGTACTCTTGCTGACAATTATGGTAGGCTACTCAAAATCACTAAAGGAATCACTAGAGGAATCCATGTTCCTATTTAGATAATACGATAGATAATGTAAGTAACTTGAAATGAGATTAAAACAATAAATGAAATTAGACTTTTGAAGTATGTGTGTGTGCACGTGCGCACAAAATTACCTCTAGTGAAACTATGTAGGGATATTTTCCCAAATCCCTTTATGATGATCATGTCTTGTGGCATATACATCATCTACCTCATCTTCTTCATTCAATTGAGGCAAACTCATGGAGAAAGGAGGGATCTCATCAATATTAGAAGTTGATTCATCATTCCTAAGATTAGTAGTTTGCTTTTTTTCCTTGAAGAACAACATACCACTTTTTAACAACAGGATCAATGGCATAAAAGATTTGTTTTGCTTGATTTACCATGATAAAGAGCTCCTTCTTGTAACCTATCCTATTAAGATCTACTATGGTAAATCCTAACACATACGTTTGGATACCATTATTACCATCAACCCACATACATTTGAAAACAGGAACTCTAAAAGCTATATAGTCAACCTCCCATATATCTTGAATAACCCTAAAATATGATGTGGTTGCCAAAACGGTGTTTCTATCTTTTGCACTAGAAAAATGCATTACTTCAACTTCTACCATAATCCCACTATTTTGAATAGTGCTCTTGTCATCCTGGGCTTTTGTATAGAATGAATACCCGTTGATAGCATATCCACTCCAACATATGACATCAAAGCGAGGTCCATTAGCTAACCATCTTATTGTATCAGAAACATTATCATCATTCATAACCTGTTCATTGAACCATGATATGAAAGTCCTATTGTGCTCATTTACCAACCATTTATCATTCTTCTGAGGGTTCTTTTCCTTGATAATGTTTTTATGAATAGCTAAGTAAGGCTGAATTTCATCAGTGTTATTTAAGATGTACAGATATGCTTGTAACACTTCTCCACGACTCATGCTCTTTACTTTAACCCCGAGTATACCCTTACCTACACTTCTTCTCTCATGGCGAGACTTTGAAAGTCCAATGGCTTTTGTTGCTGACAAGTACCCAATACAAAATTCAATAGCCTCTTCCGTAATATATTTTTGAACAATGGATGCTTCAGACCGATGTGGATTCTTTATATACCCTTTAGAGTTGGGTTCAGGAGTATGATTATGAGTGAAAAAAATGTTAGGCAGCTCCACAACACTCATTCCTAAGAACGATTATCTTAAGTTGATCATGCAATTTTTATGGCTTTTAAAAATTATTTTGATGGCCCTTTAATCATTCACATGCAAATATGAAAATAAGAGAAAATGAAAATAGAGAATAAAATTAAAATATAAGAAGTTGGGAAAAACAAAAATAAGAGAGAAATATTATTTATTTACAAAAGCGAAGTTGACCCAGAATTAAAGTCTAGGGCCTACGTACCCTATGATAGAAATCAAAGTCGACGTAATTCGGGTTAGAAATGCAGGTCACTGGGTTAATATTTATTTTTATTATGTATATTTTTTTTAAAAGAGAAGTTTATAAAAATAATTTATCTTTCTACAAAGAAAACAATTTTTAAAATTAGTTGGTGTGTTTTAATTTGTAAACGATAGATTAATTTCGATTATCTTCTCTTATCACTCATTTTTTTCATTTTTCATTTTTTTAAAAAATCAATTCCTAAAAAAAGAATATATGTTTTTACTCAATTTAGAAGGTATGATTATATGTGATTTTGAGTAATTTATTTTTAATTTGAAAAGGAAAATTTGAAAAGAATTTTATTTTTACAAAATAAAATCAATTAATTCGTGTGATGACTTTATCACTCACAATCTACTCATTGATACCTAAATATTCATGGTAATGTCACTTGTTAAGATAAGCATAAAGAATAAAAAAGGTTTGAAAGGAAACTAATAATTTTGAATAAATTATTTTTTTTGTTATGAAATAAATAAGACCCTCTCAACATATCTATTTATTGAAAATATGATTACCACATGTATTTTCAAAGAGAAATAATCAGCATATATGGCGACTTCATCACTCACAAGTTGTTGATTAATACCTAAATACTCACGATGTTAACACCCAGGGCAGAAAAATAAAAGACTTAAGGGATGAAATGGAGAAAAATAAATTTTACATATATCATTTTTATTTCCTTATATTAAATTATAAAAATAAATATGGGATAGTAACACATTTTTATAAAAAGAAAAGCGATAAAAGGAATTTAAAAATATGACATATATATATATATGTATATATATGATTTTTTTATTTTTAAAAAGAATCAATCAGGATCTGGGTGACTTTATCACTCACAGCTCGCTAATTAACACCTAAATACCCACAGTATTACCACTCGGAGCATAAAAGGAAAAATAAAAATTTGAAATAGAGGGCTTTCAATGAATCATTTATTTTTACTTTAATAAAGAAAAAAAAACATTGGTACTCAGGAATATTAAAAATTAAGATTTAGCCAACGTTTATACCATGGCAACTCCTCACTCATGGTACAATTGACTGAAGCTCTACAGGCACACGGAAACTTAGTCCCTAGAGGCAAACTCTAAAGTAGAGAAGAAAAACCAATGATCAAATCAAAATCAAAACCACAAATAAAAATAAAATTAAATACAATTTATCAATGCGTATGTGTGCATGTGCAAACTCAAATAATTTAAACACAATCATAAGATGAGGAGATGCAAACTCTTGTGTCTTTTTTTCCTCTTCCTTTGCTTCAAAGATAATAGCTCAACTTTTAAGCTTGGTCCATGCTCTGTGGTACTCAAGAGATATTTTGCTTTATTCACCATACTCCCTTACTTTAAATGATAAGGACCTTGATTTCTCCTTAACTTGATCCATGCTCCCATGATACTCGCAAGGAAAAAAATGGGGATTAGTGTTCTCCTCGAGGAATTCTTTTATTTAAGAACTCAAGTATTCTCATAATGTCAATACTCAAGATTCATATTGTATATGAAATTACATCCCAAAAGCATGACGGACACCAACCCAAGTTCAAAAATTTTTTGAAAGAGGTTTAAACAATTAACATGGTGCACAATATTCTTGACCAACAAATTATGATGCCCCATTCAAAGTCCCAATACCCCATTATAGATATCTAAAGTTCCATTTAGAAGCTAAATGTAGTTAGAATGTTTTATGAATCAAGTAGTGTGTATATGTCATGCATATTAGCAAAAGAGAACTTTTTCACCCAAACCCAAAACCATACGGATCTTTTCTTCACCAAAATAGAGCTTAAATATCTAATAGCTAAAGTAAAATTCCAGTGTGTTAGCCAATGGCTACAAAGTCCAATTTAAGAACACAGAACATATCTAATATATGCAACAAATACACCCAACCTTTAAATGGAAAGAACATGGGAAAATGGTTCATTTATGGGCATAAATCAGAACATGAACATGTAGCATACTAAACTGGATTTTGAGCATGGAGAATCACGGAGGTATGGCCCTTTCTCATCATTATAACTACCTATAATCACACAACGACTAACTCAATGCTTAGGTACAGAAACACAAGGTCATATGACCGCTTGAAAAACCTAAAACCAAATGGGTAGGTGCCACAGCATAATTCATAATTCAATCATCAGATGTAAGGAGCATGGTCACGTGATCATCTTTCTAACACATGAAACAAAACCAATGAACTTGTGAAGACAAGTTTAGAATAAAGTGTGGTGTCATGAGCATGACTTAGAGTTTGAAATAGAAATATAAAGCAAATCCCACCACTTCATTCTATTTCCAATTTATAACTAAAAGGAGAAGTTAAAGCACCTGCGAAATATGACCTAGTGTGACCAACCAAAGAAGCTATTCCTCCAGCATCTCAACACAAAATGAGCTATTAAAATCAATAGAAAAGAACTAGACACATGTGTAAATGCAAGATTGATCCCAACTTCCCACATCATATTTCATTATGAAACAAGCGATATCCCCACTAAAGATATTTACCAAACAAAGCATGATTAATACCAACATTAAGGCACCAAACAAAGTCAAGCGACCAAGGTCTGTTATAAATACCATTTGGATAGCATAATATAGCATCATGAACCCAATATTCATATTAATGCAAAATAACAAGCAGCACCCCTTATTGACATTTCTTTAAACACTTGATGGGCATGTTTTTATGACAAGCACTGAACATTGTATTTCTCCTATTCTAAATGCTAGATACTAACTAGAAAGTTGAACTAGCACAATCATGATATTCCAGGAACCAAATAGCATTTTAGTGATATAAAGAATTAAAGGAACCATAACCCAACAAGAAGTAAAGAAACTCGAGAAGCAGAAAAAGAGAAGTGAAGATAACTCACTCTTGTAGCTCTTGACTTCTTTGGCTCTCCCTCCTTTCGGCGCCTCCTCCCTTCCCTAATTTGCTTCCTCTCTTGAAGCTTTCTTCAGCCCTATTCCTCCCTTTGCACAAACAAGTCATGGCCAGGAGGAACTCGGGTTCGACCTTGCCTCTAACCCAAGCCGGAGAAGAGGCCCAAATTTCACAATATCCTCTACAACGAACCTGTCCTAGCTGCATTTCACCGGGTAAACACCTTGATAATGGAACTCGTAACACAAAGATTAAACTACATTTGAGAAGGCTGAGTGAAGGGTCTTGAGCCGGTTCTTCAACACGCATGGGAACCGAACAGTGAGGGGAACCTGCAAACCAAGACCTCCAGAGGTATTCGAATCTAAAACCTTATTCACCATCTTAAGCAAACCAATCTCCTATCAATCTAAGGCCTCCCTCTGTTTTTTTTTTGTCCCAATCTCTTCTCCGCAGCTCTCTCTGTTTCTCTTGCCTTCTTCTCTTCACCGTGGCTCTCTCTCTCAGACTCTCGCATGGTCATACGGCTCCCTCTGTTTTTCCTATCCCAACCTCTCCTTTGGATCTCACTCACCCACGGCTCCCCTTCTCATACCTTGCGGCTCCCTCTGTCTTTTTTTTTAACCCCATCTGTGCCTCGCTCTATTTTTTCCTTGTATACCTCTCTCTCCCGTGGCTCCCTCTTTTTCTTGTTCGCCTCCCTCTGCTTTTTCATCCTTGTGTCTCCCTCTGTTTTTGGTCCTGCCTCCTCCGTTTCCCCTCTGCTTTGCTTCCTTGTGGCTCCTCCCCCTCTTACTTTTAAGTCTCCCCCCTTTCTCATACCTGAGCCTTCTATAAGGGCTCAGGGTAATTTCGGGCATAAGCCCTCAAATGGGGCTGAAGATTACCTTGGGCCGATTTCAGCCCAAGGTTGAATTTTTTTTTTTGTCTTTTATTTCTTTTTTTTTGTTTTTGTCATTTTTTTTATTTATTTTTATTTATTTTTATTTATTTTTTATTTTTATTATTATACTTATATATATTTTAAAAGTGCCCGAACAAAATATAGTGTTTACAAATACTTTCTGTCCAACCTTAAATTCCCTCTTTAAAATCCTCTTATCATGCCAAGCCTTGGTTCACTCCTTATAAATGCGAGCCTTCTCAAAAGATTTCCGTCTAATTTCATCCAGCTCAGTCAATTGGAGTAAACTTCACTCACCTGCAACTTTCAAGTCATAGTTAAGCATACGTATAGCCCAATATGCATGATGCTCTAACTCAACAAGGAAATGGCAAGACTTTCCATAAACTAATCTATAGGGAGACATTCCTAGAGATGTTTTAAATGCAGTCCTATATGCCTATAATGCATCATTTAATTTTTGTGACCAATCTTTCCTAGATGCATTAACAGTCTTTTCTAGAATGCCTTTGAGCTCCCTATTAGAAATTTCAACTTGCCCACTAGTTTGAGGATGGTATGTAGTGCTATTTTTAAGGTGACACCTATATTTCTTTAATAGGGATTTAAATTAATAATTCTGAAAATGCACCCTATTATCACAACTAAAAGCTCGAGGGACATCAAATCTAGCAAACAACTGTTTCACAAACTTAACCACACTAGTAGCAGTATTATTAGACAATGCAACTGCTTCTACCCATTTAGTGACATAATCAACACCAACTAAAATGTACAAGTCACCGTTAGAATGAGGAAAGAGACCCATAAAGTCAAGCCCCCAAACATCAAAGGGCTCAACTTCCAGAATCCCAGTCTATGGTATCTCATGACGCTTACTAATGGAACCTGTCCTCTAGCACCTGTCACATTTTGTCACAAAAGTTCATGCATCCTTGAAAAGGGTAGGTCAATAAAATCCACATTGCAACACCTTTGTAGCAACCTTGTCAGGACTATGATGTCCACCATATGAAGAGGAATGGCAATGTTCTAAGATAGGAGTCGTCTCCACCTCTAGTACACATTTTCTTATAATACCATCTGCATATCGCCTGAAAAGCAATAGATCATCCCAAAGATAGTGTCTGAACTCTGCTAAGAATCTCTTTCTCTGATGAAAATTTAGATCCTCAGGAATAATGTCTGCAACTAGAAAATTACCTATGTCAGCAAACCAAGGCAAAAATAACGGATCTATTGACCACAAATTTTTCATCAAGAAACTCCTATTTAATGGGAATATCATATTTAGGCACATGCTCTAGTCTAGACAAATGGTCAGCAACCAAGTTTTCATAACCCTTTTTATCTTTAATTTCCCAGTCAAATTCATGCAAAAGTAAAGTCCACCTGATTAGACAAGACTTGGCTTCCTTTTTCTACATCAAATATCTAATAGCTACATGATCAGTATAAATAATGACTTTTGAAAGAGCAAGATAAGATCTGAATTTATCTAAAGCACACACCATAGCCAAAAATTCTTTTTTAATGGTAGAATAATTGAGCTGTGTATCATCTAAGGCCCTACTTGCATAATAAATCACATGTAACTTCTTGTCTTTTCTTTGTCCTAACACTGCTCCAATAGTAAAATCACTAGCATCACACATCAGTTCAAAAGGAAGATTATAGTCAAGGGACACAACAATAGGAGCAGATTAAAGCCATTTTCAAATATCAAAAAGCATTCAAACAACTATCATCAAAGACAAAAGGCACATCTTGGACAAGTAAATTGGTTAAAGGCTTAGCAATTTTAGCAAAATCCTTAATAAAATGCCTATAAAAGCATGTATGTCCAAGGAAACTCCTAATCGGTTTTGCCGTTATGAGCAGAGGTAAGTTTTCTATAACTTCAACTTTATCATGGTCTACTTCAATCCCTTTCGCATAAATCTTGTGCCCCAAAACTATACCTTCAGTCACCATGAAGTGACATTTTTCCCAATTAAGCACTAGATTTTTCTCCTTGCATCTCTGCAAAACTCTTGCAAGATTAGAGAAACAGATATCATAAGAGTAGCCAAACACATAGAAATCATCCATGAAAACTTCAATCATATCCTCAACCATGTCAGAGAAAATAGCCATCATGCACCGTTGAAAGGTAGCAAGTGCATTTCAAAGACCAAAAAGCATCCTTCTATAAGCAAAGGTGTCATAAGGACAAGTAAATGTGGTCTTTTCTTGATCTTCAAGGGCAATGAGGATCTAAAAGTATCCAAAATAGCCATCAAGGAAACAGTAATAATCATATCTAGCCAATCTTTCGAGCATATTATCAATAAATGGCAAGGGAAGTGGTCTTTGCGTGTCGCTTCATTTAATTTTCTATAATTAATACGAACACGTCAACCAGTAACTGTTCTTACAAGAATAAGTTCATTCTTCTCATTTGGGACCACTATTATGTTGCCCTTCTTTGGAACAACCTGCACAGGACTCACCCAAGAACTGTTAGATATTGGATAAATTATACCTGCATCAATGAGCTTAAGAACCTCAGCGTGCACAACTTCTTTCATGTTATGATTCAATCATCATTGATTCTGAACTTTTGGTGTATAATTTTCCTCCATTAAAATCCTGTGCACACAAATTGAAGGGTCAATACCCTTTATGTCAGAGATTCTCTAACCAATAGCAGTTCTATGCTCCCTTAGAATTCTCAATAATTTTTCTTCCTGCTCAGAATTCATATTAGCAGAGACTATAACAGGAAAACTACTAGAGTTGCCCAAAAATGCATATTTCAAGTGAGATGGAAGTTGTTTTAACTCAACTTAAGGAGGTGATTGTTCACAAGGTGGTGGGAGTGACTTCCCTTGTCCTAATGCCTCAAATTTGCTAAATTGTGATGTATATATAGGACCTGAACCTTCTAATTTCATCACAGAATCAATAAAATTTATATCTTCAACTTGTTCATTAAGGTTCAATGCAATGCATGCTTCTAGAGGATCTTTATATAATTGTTTAACAGCATGTTCTTCAACTAGCTTATCAATTATATCAACACTAAAGCAAGAAGCTTCAGTTTCATGAAATTTCATAACCCTTAAAAATTGAAATTTTTCTCGCTCATCACCTACTCTAAGAATTAATTTCTCAGCAAGCACATCAATCAAGACACAAACATTTAACAAAAATGGCCTTCCAAGAATTAAAGACATCTAAATCATCATCATGTATCCAATACTATGAAATCAGCAGGAATAATAACATTACCGACTTTTACAAGCACATCCTCCATGATTCCCATTGGATATCATACTGATCTGTTAGCTAGTTGTAAGGTCATACATGTGGGCTTCAGCTCTGTAACCTCGAGTTTCTTATATAAAGAATAGGGCAATAAATTTATACCGACTCCAAGATCACATAAACAATGTTTAACAAGTTGAGAGCCAATAACACAAGGAATAGAGAAACTCCCTAGATTCTTTAGCTTTTGTGGCAACATCTTTGCAAGATGGCACTACATTCTTCATTCAAAGGTACTAGAGCACAATCTTTTAGACTCTGCTTATTAGATACTAGCTCCTTAAGAAATTTGACATAAGAAGGCATATTCACTAGTACTTCAACGAAGGTGATGTTGATTCAAAGCTTCTTAAACATCTTCAGGAACTTCTTAAACTTGACATCCTGCATCTTCTTTTGAAGATGTTATGGAAAAGGAATAGGAGGAACGTATGGTTTAACTTCAGGAGATGGAAGATACTCCTAAGTAATATCTTGGGATTTGAGTTCCATGCTTCCCTTATCGTGTTCGCCTTATTTCAAGCTCTTTTCTTTTTTCCTTTGAATTTCATTCTTCTCTCATGGCTTCTTTTAACTCCTTTCCACTTCTCAGTGTGATTGCCATAGCTTCTTCTTTGGGGTTTACCTCTATGCTACTAGGAAATTGTCCTGGATTCTTTTCAGCCACAAATTTAGCCAAGTGATTCATCTAAACTTCCATATTTCAAATTGCAGCTTGAGTAGCACTATTTGTAATGACTTGGCTAGCCATAAATTAATCAAAATTTTTATTTACAGCTACTTGGCTAACCATGAATTGATCCAAATTTTTATTTGTTGATGCTTGACCAGCTAAGATTTAAGAGAACATCTCCTCTAACTGCGTAGTCTTCCCTGTGGATGAGGCAAGTGATTAAGGAAATGCCTGAGTCTTATATTGCTAAAATCTTGGTGGTGTTGATGTATTCTTCCAAGAAAAGTTTGGATGATTTCATCACCTATGATTATATGTGTTTGAATATTGATTATTTTTCCTTTACAATAACTGTAGACATTCTACATTTGGACCCATATAATTGACTTCCACATTCCCTTCAATCATATGCACACGCGTGTTAGCAGTTTGGCTTGAACCCTCGCATGCAGAGCATGACTCTTTAGGAAGACTAGGATTATTGCTCTGTTATTGGAAATGAAGATCTATGCATTGATTTAACTTCTCTAGCTGTACAGACACATTAAAGCAAGAGTTAACTTCATTGACAGGTGCTCTCTTGCTTCGTACTCCTTTTGCCTAGTCTGAATTGCCGCTTGATCATAGATATTCATTATCTCTTCGGCAGTCAAATTGCCATCCCTTGCAGCAATGTCCACTAAAGACTAGGATGTACAGCTCAAAGTATTCTAGAACAGTTTGGCAAGCATCATATCTTGAAATCCATGGTGTGGACTCTCATATAAGTAATCCTTGAATCAATCCCAAGCTTTATAGAATGGCTTACCTTCCAGTTGAGCAAAGAGATAAATTTTATCCCTTAGGTCTACAGTCCTTTTAGGAAAGTAAAACTTGGCAATGAACGCATCGTAGATCTCCAGCCATGATGTCAAGGAGTTTTCTGGTAGATTAAGAATCCATCGTCGAGCATTATCCTTCAGAAAAAAGTTGAAGCATCTCATTTTAAGTTCCTCTGAAATCAGACCATTTGGAGGAAGTTAATCAATCCGGTTGTAAAAGTCCTTCAAGAAACCCAATGCGTCTTTGCCTATTCAACCATGAAATTTAGGCAGTAAGTTTAAGTGAGTTGTCTTAAACTTATAGTTCTTTACATTGTTAGATAGCCTAATACATGATGGATTGTCAGACAATGCAGGCTTGTCTGCATCCCTCCAAAATAAACGATTTGAATTTTGAACAATTGGATTTCCATGAGGGATTATTTGATCATCTTCAAGTGGATTATTGATGCCATCAAGATCGCCATTGTTTGCACGACCATTTTAAGTCATCTCTCTTCTTCTAGCTCGATAAAACTACATCAAATGTGGGTAATTTATAGGTATAAAATAGACACATCAATATGCATTTATTTGAGATGCATGTTATATTTAGTATCATGCCAAGTGTATGAATGATGTCATATGTAATTATTATGCATGTGTATCCTCAGGACTATATGTGTATTCGCGTCCCTTTTGTACAATCTATGTCACTTTGGACCTTAAGAATGATTAAAGCTTTCTTGGGTATAAAGGTGTAGGATGAGTCAAATGTGTTTATGTGCAAGGATAACATGGTAATATATACCATCTTAATGCTTTTTGTGAGGTTGTTCATAGTAGTTGTCTTGTATGTCAGGGGTCATGGCCTATTGATATCATTGCAAGTTTGGTGAGTGTCCTAAGGGTGTTTTGTTATATGAGAGTGGTTTAGGAGATCCAACTTGAGATTTGGTAAATTCTGGAGAACATGGATATGTAACTCATTAGTTCTTTTTGGAATTCAAAGGGGGTCAAATCTTAGAAACATGATTTCTTTAAGGTGTAACCGCTATAGACAATGTCTTTAGGTGAATTGTAACATATGGAAAAAGGTCTAGTGGTCAAAAGGTGTATGGTTTAGAAATAGGAAGGTGTTGAAGTAAAGCTTTAACCAAAAGTGACCATTTTGGTTACGGTTATCCAAAACCTCCCTACAGAGAAATTTTGGGATACGGTATACGCCATAGTTAGAAGAGGTGCAAAGTGGCCTGGAGGTTTTGAAATTGTGTCATTCAGAGTTATGGGTAGGAAATTATGCAAGTCCAAAATTCATTTAATTTGACAGTAAACTATTGTCAAGATAGCAGCTGATGACACCATGGCACCATCTCCACAAACGGTGGTGCCACATGGGAGACTTGTCCTCTAATCAATCTAACTCTATTTTCTAAGTCTCCTCTCTTGTCTTCTCACCTTCGGGGTCTCATTTTGATTGTTCTTCAATTATGTCTTAGTACATATCATAGCTAGTAATCATTTTGAGGTCGGCTTTTGGTCTCAAGTCATAAAGTGTTACATATGTCCTACTCTAAATCATTTGCCAAATTGCTTGGTAACAAATTATATGTAGAACTATCATCCCTTACCCTGCCAAAAGGTAAGTGAATGTTGGGATCTTTGTTCAACTGCCTTTAAATAAAGAGGCTTAATTATACTATTGGGGATAGAATGAATAAATTACCGTACTTTTTTATCTTTGAAAGATATGTACCAATAGAGCCTTAACTATATATATATTCATCAACTTGTCCTCTAAAATTAAGGTTTGAGGAGACTTAGGGCCTGTTTAGTTTACATTTTTGTAAACTAAACCATAATTTATAACCATCATTTTTCTTTTTTTTATCCAAACAGATTTGTGGTAAATTTCTCTATTATTATCCAAACTTCATTTTTGTAAACTGTGATTATTCTGACAGACATTTTATAAACAGGTAATCCAAACGGGCACTTAATGTACTTGACTTAATTTTTAACCATATTCCTTTCCGTATTCCCAACCTTTTCCCAAGACTTTTTGCCTCTTCTATAACATAACAAAAAAATGCAATTATTTTTCATTGATATTATATTTTTTTATTTTAGAAGTACATTTAAGGCCCATTTGTTGGTAGAATCATGTGAAACTATATTCATGATGTGTATTAATGGTGTATATATGTGTCTTGATTGGGTGCATCTAGAAAATATTATAGAATAATGACATGTTGAAAATGTAGCTAGAACAACCTAAGCTGAGGTGGAACATCTCAATAAGTTAATAAAGTTGGACAGATTAATAGTGTATGATTCAACCTGTCTTTTCTTTTTCCTACTTTCACAATGGAGTGATACTTTTATTTATGAGTAATTAATAGAAAAATCATTCCCAGAATAATCGATCCGTTGCTTACCAGAAAACGTGATTTAGGAAAGGATTCAAATGGTGGAAGATGTGGACCTAGATTTGCAATTCTCAAAACTAAGGTAAGATTTGGTAGATATAAAAGAAATTTCATGAAAACAAAAATAATGAGGAGAAAGAAATTTTTGTTTAACATGTTTGGAACGCAATATTTTAAGTTTTTTTGGAATAAAAATATTCTTTTTATGGATATATTTTCTTCCTCTCCTTCTCCCTTCCCATTTTCCTAAAAAATAACTCATTTCTATATAAAATAGTCTTAATCTTAGAAATATTAATTGAAAATAGAAGAGTGGTGGATGAGTTCATATGTTTTTTCTTTTTCTTTTTCATTTTCTCTTTGGCAAACTGCTTTTTCTTTTTCTTCATTTCACGTTTTAGTGATTACTTTGTTGATTAGGGATTAATAAATAATGAATCATCTCCTAAAGCAGGGTGCTATGCTGCATTAATTAACCGTAACATTCTTTTCCCAGTAAAGTCATAATCATCCCCAAAGATTAAAATAAGACGAAAGATATGTCCACATGCGTCTCTACATTTTGGCACTGATACAATTTATTTGGATTAATTACTCTTCCTCTTGGCAAGAGACCTTTAGATTACACTCTCTATTATCTATTCTAAAAATATATATAAATTCGATTACAAAAATAACCAAATACTCACAAAAATAATATTATCTTTTTTACTAATAAAGCATCCTGCTAGAAGTTTATTTCATATATGTATGTATATTTGTAAGCACTTAGGGCATCCTTAGACCCAAGTTAACAAACGAAAATTAATTCTTTTAAAATGTAGAAATCACCAAAATGGAGTTTATTTTTCCCACCAAGACTTTTTGTATATACATGGTCAAGAATTAATCAAACTTGGAAGAACATACTTATGCAACCCAATTATCTATACCAACTATGTCAGTATCTTATTAGTTATTTTATATATATATTTATTTCAATATATTGTATATCAAGTATATCCTTATAACTAAAAGTTATTCAATTTTTTTAAATAAATATATGATGATCCTTATATATTTTATAAATATGTTTTTTGTAACACCAAGGTATTTTCCATCGCGGAGTACGTTAAAGACTATCAAATTCAAAGTAGTATGCTTAGAAGACTCAATTATTTACGAATTATGTTAATATCTTGTTGGTCTATAAATATGCTCTTTATTTGTTCGGTTGGATTTTTTGCAGTTGAGTATGAAAATTTTTTTATGAGAAAAATTAGAACCTCAACCAGCTGGATCCAAATTGTCATCCAGAGCGAAGCTATTGGAATTGAAAATAAACTATAAACAAATTTTGTAGGCTTTTAATTCATTTCATATGGGTAATTATCTTTTCTAGTACTCTTGCAGTATTGCTTATTATTAATGACATAAAAAATCTGGGACGACTTTTTTCAAGTATTTTGGGTTAGTAATTATTGCACAATTTGGTTTTCTAGAACAATTCTCTTAACGCTTTAGTTCTTAGATTTAATTTTCTCGAGCTGTTAGTTCTTCAAAATTTATAAATATTCCAAACTTTTTGTTTCTACATCTAACTTGACCCCAAAAAAAACTATGAATTTTTTTGTGTGGATAAAATAAATTTAGAAATTAATATAACATGAAATATAAATTACGAACTCTGGGATTAATATGCATGAGACAACGAATCTAAAAAACATAAGTATAAACAAGTATGCCTTTTACGGACCAAATTGTATAAAATCTACTCATATGTTAATTGTTATACACACGTTGATGTTCAAATCTTCAGATAAAGTAATAGCACTAGTACCAAAACCAATTATAAGAAGTATTGAAAAGTTAGTTTTGGAACTTTACTCTGCCATTTAATTTATACGAAGTGACAAAGTAGGTAATAGAAACAATTTTTTGTCAACAGTTAATAATTTGGCAAGTCCTAATTAACTTCTTTGGAACCACTTATATAGGATTAAAAATTTGAATATGGCTTCAAGCAGTTTCAGACTCTTTGGATACATGGTCACTCTTCTCACAGAAACTTGGATAGCTCCAACACATATACATCAACTAGTATCCAGTTGGAGAGACACAAATGGAAGCTTCATATGCTTAGAGAGGGAGAGGCAAGCACTTTTGGAGCTAAAGCAAGGCCTTGTGATGGCTATGGCATTTTATCTTCATGGAGCCAAGATGGAGACTCAGATTGTTGCAACTGGTGGGGTGTTGAGTGTAGCAACCAAACAAGCCATGTTCTCTTGCTTGATCTTCATGCTCGTGACCAGGACCAACGTTAACCTTTGAGAGGTGAGATTAGTGCATCATTGATGGAATTGCAACATTTAAATTATCTGGATTTCAGGTCAAATGATTTTGACAAGAACCCAATTCCAGAGTTCATCGGTTCCCTTACCAAGTTAAGATACCTCCTGCTTTCTCAAGCTTCTTATAATAGAAAAATTCCTTCTCAATTGGGAAACCTTTCATGCCTACAATTTCTTGATCTCCAAAGCAACTGGTGGGAGAAATTCCTTGGCAATTGGAAAATCTTTTCAATTTACAGGTACTTTTTCTTCATGACAACCATCTAGGTGGCATAATTCCTCCCCAACTAGGAAATCTTTCAAGATTAGAGGTCCTTTATCTTGGTTCAAATGATAATCTTCAAATTGACATCCAACGTCCAGTGAATATTGAATGGATTTCTCACCTTTCTTCTGTGAAAGACCTTGAAGTGGACAGTGTGTCAAATCTTAGAAAATCCAAAAGTTGGTTGCAAATGGTTGGTCAGCTACCAAATATAAAACTTCTATATCTTGGAAATTGTAGTCTTTCAGATATGGAGCTTCTTTCAGTGCATCCTTCCACATTGAATTTTTCTAATTCTCAAAAGGAATGTTTTCTCCAGAATAAGATGTTTACATCATCCATATTTTCCTGGTTGTACAATTTCAACTCAAGTCTTACACACATCAACCTTGGGGGAAATCTCTTAGAAAGTCCCATTCCAGATGATCTTGGTAGAATAATGAATTCCCTTCAATCATTTTATCTCAATAACAATCGATTTAATGGAGCCATACCAAAGTCAGTTGCAAATCTATCACAATTACGTGAGTTTGATGTATCAAGTAATTCTTTCGAAGGTGAGATCACAAACTTGGTCCATTTTGCTTATCTCACCAAACTAAGGATATTAGGTTTATCAGAGAATTCATTTACATTGAAATTCAACAAAAATTGGATTCCACAATTTCAATTAGAATCTTTTCATGTGCAATCCTGCATGTTGGGTCCTACTTTTCCGAAATGGCTTCAAACACAAAATTACCTAAACCATCTTGATGTTTCCAACACTGGGATGTCCGACACAACAACAATGGCCTCATTTCTATGCTCAGCCACAGAAAATTTAAACTTTCTGAACATGTCAAGCAATCACTTCAAAGGACAACTTTCAAATTGTTGGAATCATTTAAGATCATTAAGAATCGTTGATTTGAGTAATAATGAATTTTCAGGAAATATTCCAACTTCCATTGGCTCTTTGTTTTTTATCCATGATTTAATTTTACGAAACAATTACTTCACAGGCCAAGTTGGTAATGTTGGATGTGGGACAAAATGAATTACTAGGACCTATAGCTTTGTGGATGGGATCCAACCTTCATAAATTGCAAGTGCTTAGCTTGAGAAAGAACCACTTTTATGGATGTTTGCACTGCAAATATGTCATCTATCAACCATTCATGTTTTTGATCTTTTAGTGAATAACTTGTCTGGACAAATACCAAATTGTCTCCAAAATTTCTCATCAATGTCTCAGAAACCTAGGCTCACTGAGGCCATTAACCAATTCTTTGTGTATAAGGATGGTTCTTATCCCACACATGTTCTACGGTATGATTTCAGTCCTACAGTGAGGTGGAAAGGAAAAGAATTATCATTCAAGGACAACAAAAGACTTTTCAAGTTGATTAATCTATCTGGCAATAAACTATCAGGAAAAATTGCAAAAGAAATTGGAAATCTCAAGGAATTAGTCTCATTAGATTTATCAAGTAACAATTTGAGTGGTCAAATTCCTTGGGAGCTTGGAAATCTACATGCCCTTGAGTTTCTTGATTTATCAAGGAACCCTTTGTTTGGAACAATCCCTTCCAGTCTTTCTAAAATTGATAGGCTTCCTGTTTTGAACTTGTCAAACAACAATTTATCTGGAAAAATTCCATTGGGAACACAACTCCAAAGTTTAATTTTGATGCTTCTGCGTATAATGGAAATCTCTATCTTTGTGGGAGTCCACTGAAAAGACTCTGTCCAAACGAAAAAGAATTAAAAGACCCATTGATGTTCAAGAAACAAGAAGAAAATCGAGATGACACCTATTTCACCCAAGGATTCTACATAAGCTTGGGTTTGGGATTCGCAGCAGGATTTTGGACCATCTTCGGTTCATTGCTTCTATTCCGTTCTTGGAGGCAGGCTTACTTCACCTTCTTATATAATTTCTATGAGAGGATTGCCGTGGTCGCAATAATCAACTTACCAAGGTGCCGCAGGTTACTTGAAAGATAAGTGGTAATCACCTTCCTTCTAAATTTTGTCAATCTTTTTGTTCCAGTATTAATATTTTCTTTTCAAAGGAATTTAAAAGATCTTAAAATAGTTTTCTACTTATTCGATTGATTCATTGTTATTTCTTATTTAATTCCAAAATATAACATGTCAAATAATCTGGGTGTCCTTTGGAATTAATTACCCTATAGGCTTGAGTGTTAATTTATGACAGATTACACAACACAGTAGTATTGAAATTTTACGTGGTTGGTTTCTGAGTGCTATTAATTACAAGCAGGATGGCTAGAGGACCCTCACCATTGGAAGGTCGAAAGTGTGCTTTTGGTTGGTGTGGAAGATCATGAGAGCAAGTTTGGAGTGGAAGCAATCTATGGCATGGGATTCTGCTTAGGAATAAAGCATCCATATTTTGTTATTCTAATTAATCACTGTTGTGACTTTCTGGTTGTTTTACTTTGTCACCGATTGTTAATTTGTGCTCGAAACTTCTCTTTAATCCTCTGTGTGATGAATGAAGTTGCTTTTTTTTATAAAGTAGTTTCTCTCCACTACATTTCTCTCTTCGTGTAATGCTTATGTAATTAAGGTTTTGATTTTGGGTTAAAGTTGTCATGCTCATTGTGTCTCAACAACTCAAACTGTTCAAATCAGCATTTATATATAAATATATATATATATATATGATGACTCTAGTGACTATTGTGTGTGTAAAGAAAACCTTCTCTTGCATAAATTAACCTTCTCTAGCTAATTTTGGTAAAAAAAAAAACTCTAGCTAATCTTTTCATACAAAAGGATTAAAGTGAGTCTCAGAGAGTTGTTAATTAGGGTGATATTTCTGTGCATGATTCAACTCCTGGAATATATACATTAGTCTTCATCAACTCTCTTTCATGTCTACACAGGGCATTACTCGCCCAATCGTAAAATAATAGAGCTAGTAGCCAATCTGTATAATTAATAATAAATTATAATAAAATACTTTGTAAAAATTGATGAATAATGGAATGGTTAAAACTTAAAAGAACATAAAATTAGAATAATGATTACTGACTAATCTTTGATGTGAGCTAGGGATCGAATTTTAAATTAGAATAACTTTTTTTTTCTTTGATGAGCCTCCAACAAATTAGAATAACTCTCCTTCCTAGCATATGAATCATTTAATTAACCATATTTGAACTCAAAATCTTACCTAAAATAAAAGCATTGAATATTTTCAACTGGATCAAACTACATTGTTGGTAAGTTGAGAATATTCAACTTCCATTTGTACCCAATGACTATCGTAGAAATTGAACTTAAATTGAAAATTTTTAGGAGCAACGAGCAAGTAGATTAATTGGGGCTCGGTCTGACATGACTCGTCTTCGAGAATAAGCCCAAAACATCACAGTGAGGGATAACTCGGCCCATAGTTCATGGGCTTCATATTAACCACTCCAGGCCCAATTCCTGAACGTTAAGTCTCCAACACATGGCCTCCTTTTTCTCATTTTGGCAAAATGAACAATACTTTTCTGTGTGGTCCGTGGAACATGTGATTTCACTGCACACTACCACGATCCGAAAGAGAAGTGTGTTTAAGACTTCAATAAACTTTTAAATTATTTAATGCTAATTATAGATATACTTATCATCTTATTATTAAAAAATTAGATACCTTTCTTCCATGCCATACACGAGATAAATAATAGCTTAAAATTTTTTGAAAGGTTGTACTTTTTTTCTAATATTGAAATTTAAATCCAACTGGAATGCATAAAAAAGTATTATACGAATAAAAAAAAATTACAAATTTAGGGTAAGTAAATTGTACATTCTAAAAATAAAGTTATAAAACACTAAAACTATTTATAGTAAAAAGTTAGAAAATAAGTTGTAAATTTAGAGTAATTAAATTATAAAATTTAAAAAAGATGTTACAAAAATATTGAAATGATTCATAATAAAAATTTGAAAAATAAATTGTAAATTTAAAGTAAAGAAGTTACAAATTTTAAAAAATAAATTGTAAAATAAAAATTTGAAAATTAAATTATAAATTTAGAATAAATAAATTATAAAATCTAATAAAAATTTAAAAATATTTTGGTAATTTAACAAATGTAGTATTGATAGGCCTCCGGCCGATATTGACCAGACAGCAGGAGAAATAAAAGTTGAAAGTATTTTGGTAATTTTATATTTAATTTGAAAAGTGAATTTTTTTTATAATTAAATAAATAATAGTTCCCATTTTATAATTGAACGTTGTTTCTGACTAAGAATTCAAGAAAAAAGTATTGGGAAAATAAATATTATAATATCATTGTCTATCATGGCAATCATTATCATATGCAGCAAAAGCCAAGACAAAAGGGTAAGAAAGCGAAAATGATAAAGCAAACACATAAATAAAATGGACAAATTGTTCTCATTGTCAGTTTGCGACCAATTCTTTGATTATTTTTTTTCTCCTTCAAAGTCCAACCTAGTTGGTGCACCCTCTTTTTCTTTAATTTAATTATTATATCTTTATTATTTTAATTATCTAACCAAAAAATGTATGGTTGGCCAAAAAAAAACCAAAAAATGTATGATTCTCCCCCGGGTTAATAAATTAATAAATCCCATATGCAACAAAGATGCTTATTTTCTTTTTCGTTTAAGATGCTTATTTTTTAAAATGATGAGTTTGTAATGACGTGGGTCCACAGCTATGTGTCCCATATTTTTCAATTGTTCTTATAATTTATGTTATTATTATTGGATTCTTCATCCAGAGTCACCCCTTACGATGACATTAGTTTATTTTATTTTAAAATTTTCAATGTGAACAAATGCAACGCTCAAATGGACTTCATCATGTTGATATGAATAAATATAATGATTATCATGTTGATCCGCATAGAAAAAACTTCTTAATTACTTGAGGTTTAAAATGTGCGCGTGACACTTCGGCCCAAAAAAACAAAATGTGTGTGACAATTACACATGTGAAGAAGGTAAGAATTTTTTTTTACCCTTTCAGTTTTGCTCAGATTTAATAAACTCTCATAGAAAAGTAGTTTAGTTTGAGGTAATTAGTGATTTTTTAAGGGGAGGAAAGGGGATTGGAGAAAATTTAATTCTTTTTCTTTGTTTGGTTAAAAAAATTGGGGGGAATTGCAGGAAATTTAATTCCATTCAATCCCCTCTCCCATCACTTTATAAATTTCCCCAATTTGAGATTTTTTGGATAGAAAAAAGTATTTATTATTCAATCCCCTCCGATTTCCATTTGAACTAAATAAGATTTTATTAAAATTTCTTCGATTCCTTTCTCTCCAATCCAACCAAAAAAAGAGATTTTTAAAATTTCTCTACTCAGTTCCCTTTCAATCCTCTCCATTCAAAATTCTTCAAATTCTCCCCCTTTTAATCCCCTCAGTTGAGCCAAAGAGACCCAAAAAATAAATGTGTGGATATATAAGTTAGGAAGTAAATATTCTGGAGTGTTACCTATGATATGTAATTTTATGTATTCCTATAAATCTAATTAACTAAAAAAATGAAATTTCTTTCGGAAAAAAAAAGAAATACATCATTATGTTCAATGCTAGCAATTATTTTGGATTTGGAGCTTGAAAAATAAAAAGTGTAAATCTAAAAGATGCATAGTTTATAGAGTAAAAATATATATTTTTTCAAATATTTTATTAAGACTACAAAAAGCCTAAAAGGTTTTGAGAATTTTAATAAGTGAGCGATTGAAATATTAGAAAAAAAATTCAAATACCCAAATAAAAAAAATTAAGGAGAGAAAACGTGTAAATATTTTATAAATCCACCTTAAAAAGACAGATGTAATAATTTTTTTTTAAAAGTGTGAGAATAAAAAAAGAAAATAAAAACACCGATAAAGTGATAATGACAAGTGATGCACAAACTTTCAATATTGATATGACAGAATCAACATGTGTGCTTCAAAAGAAACAAAAATGAGAACAAAAACTTACCCCACCACTTGAAGCCACAACGCCTTTAAGTGCGCCTGTAAAAGAAAATAAAAAATTAAATAAAAATAATTTAAAATAAAAAATGACATCACAGTTTTGTTTTAAAAAAATAACAGAAATTAATAATAATAATAATAATAATAACAAAGATTCAATAAATATGAAAAAGATCAAATAATAATAAACACTTTCAAAATTTGAAGATAGATAAAATGTGCTGCTTTCATTATGAAATATTTATATTCATAAAAGGAACGTACAATTTTTCATAAGCAGAGAATTTAAGTAAAATAAAAATAAACCATGTACACTAAGTATTACATGAGTGATCAATTGGAATGTACAAAATTAGAAAGAAACAAGAAAAAGCCTTATTATTCTGAAGTCACCTTTTCGTGAGCTTCCTCTCCCATTTTTTTTTTTTTTTAATTTTATGTTCCTTTCCTTATTCTGTGATTCTGATTGAGACCAAAGCCCATAATATTATAAGGAAAGAAAAGGAAAGGCAGGGTAGCTGAAGCCGAAGCAAACGCTCACTGCTTGTTTATTCCAATTCCAAACACCCAATTCACCAATTCGGCTCTTCCCCCCTCTCTCTCATCAATTACGCATACTTACCCTCTTCTCCCTCTGATAATTCGTTCCAAAACCCTAAATTCATTTTCCGATTTCTGACCAAACGTCTAATGGGCTCTTGTTTGTAGACAATTTTCTTGTACAAATAGTGTATTCCCATCTGATCACTGCTTCTGCAAAGTCTAGAATTTCTCTCCTTTGTTTTTTCACTTTAAAGTTATTTTTAAGGCTTAATACTATAATTTACAGCGGCGGCTTTGGGGTTTGATTCTATGGCTGCGGTTGCTGAGATTTCCGGTGATGCAGCAGCTACCGCCAAATTAGACTCAAAACCAAAGCCCGATTCCGAATTCAGTGTACAGAAGCTCGTTGATATGTTCACAAAGCTGAATCCTTTAGCTAGGGAGTTTTTCCCATCATCATATTCTCATAATGATCTTCATCATCTGAGCTATAATCAGTTCTTTCCCAACAATTTTGTGGTGAACAACAAGCCCTCAGATAATGACAGTTACCCAAACAACCGAAGGGTATAGTCATTTCCCTTTGATCTATTTGATCTCTAATTTTCGTAATTTTCTTAGGCATTTTCTTTTCTCTTTTCTGTCTTTTATTTGTTTTCTTATTTATTTTTGCTAATTTGAATTATCTATTATCTACTTTTCCTAATTTTTCTATCGAACTGGATTGTGTGTTAACCTGGAAAATGGACTTATTTTACCTTGACCGATTTCATTCTGATTAAATCAATACATTAGTTAAACTGTCAGTGATTATAACTCAGTCCTCTATAACTATTTTTTCCTCCCCTACTTCTGTTTGAAAAATAACAATGCTCTGTGCAGTCTATCAAAACTCCTCGTCACTTCCCTGCGCCTTGCGACTTTGATCTGACAGTTTGGCTTTTCCAAACTATGTTAGTATTTCTTATGTATTACGTTGTTAGTTATTTGTTTTAATGGGTTAACTTACGTTTGCCCTCAAGTTTTCTTTTCCTTGAACTAGGATATCTTGAGATTTGGCATAGCTAACTGCAATTTTCATCGTTATGACAAATTACTCTGTTGCCTGTGCACTTAGTGCCGTGATTTACTTCAAACTTAGCATACAGCATTGATTAAGGTTAGGCATATTTTTCATTATCACTAAATCGTGGATGATTGCACTTTCTATCGTAGAGATAATGGTGATGTAATTGTGGTAACCTTTTATTTGGAGTTTAGTCCTAATGATATCATTTTTGTCATCTTGCAGAGAAGAAACAATTTCAATCAGGGAAGAAGGATGAATAGAAGAGTACATAAGGCCCAAAGAGAAGACAGCATTAGAAGAACAGTATATGTTTCTGATATTGATCAGCACGTAAGTTATACCGACTCTAATAACTCCTTGATGACATAAGTTGTCTGGTCTTACATTCTGATTATAGAAAAAATGTATTTCCTTGAATAGTCTTTTGTCATTATATAGGTAACTGAGGAGCGGCTTGCTGCCTTATTTACCAGCTGTGGACAAGTAAGTTGTGACTTGTGAGTCATGGTTGATAACTTAGCTATTTTTGTGGGTCATATGTTGCTGAAGTTATGTTTTCTTTTTCAAGGGTCCCATTTGCTAAGCATCAGACATACACCTTCCAATTCTGATACTTTCCTTTGTGGAACATGAATCAATTTACTAAAATTAGCTCTTCCCTCATGCGTGATTATCATTAATTTTTCTTTTCTTAACTAGGAACATAGCATGCCTTGCTCTGTGACACTTTTTTCAAAATATGCTCAGTTATTGGGGCTGAATGTAGTTATTTGTATGTTTTCATGACTTAAGCTGGTTAAACTGTTGTGAGTTTGATAGAGCATCACTATGGAACTGATATGAAGTCTTACACTTTTCATAGGGCATCTAGGTTTCTTTTTCGTTAGTTTCTTAAAACAATTTCAGCAAGTGAAACAGGTATCTGGACCTGTTCATTAGAAAGAAACTGAGTTCTTTATTGTCCTTTTGAATCTGAGCAAGTGATCCCTATTTTATTTTGCTTCCATATAGTTTGCTTTATATGTATGGGTAGAATTCCCTTAGTCATTGGTAAAACTAAAAGGGTTCATTTATCTGCATGTTGACTGGAATTTGATAGGATAGAAGAAGAAGAAGAAGGAGAGAGAGAGACTGACGAACGTTTGTCTTCATTCCAAAACTGCCTTTCCCTCTACAGTACACTTCCTCTTATTCATTCTCAACTAACTAACTTGATAGTTACTAACGGCTACTGTCTCAACTAACTCTCTGGCTTTCTGCATTTTATTATAGTCATATATCAGAATTTCACTTGGTTATATAAAAATGTGGAAGCAATTATATGATGCATCTTGTGGGATATTGTTAACTCTCTTTTGAGTGAATCTTTAAATTTGAGTTTGAAAGGTCATACTTTTATTCTATTGCTCTAATGATGATATCTTGTTGGGTTTTTTTCTAATTGTCGAAGGTAATTGATTGTCGAATTTGTGGTGATCCACATTCAGTCCTTCGTTTTGCATTTGTGGAGTTTGCAGATGAACGTAAGTTTTAATCTTGCAAATCCAGCTGTCTTCGTACTTCCCTACCAAAAGATTTTAGCACAAATAAACAAAATAGACTATCGTTTTTTCAATCCATATGATGTATTTTTTTCATGGAATTTATGACAACAGGAGGTGCAAGAGGAGCGCTAAACCTTGGTGGCACTGTACTTGGCTACTATCCAGTCAGGGTTCTTCCTTCAAAAACTGCTATCCTTCCTGTTAATCCTACATTCCTACCCAGGGTAAGAATAAATTTCTTGTCCTTTCTATCCTCAGGTGTAACTGGATTTGATGGATGGAGAACACGATTTTCAGTTCCATAATTCAACTGCTTCTGTGCCATGTGATAATATACAGTCCATTTGGCGGCTTATTTAATGTTTATCTGCAGAAACTTTTTGAGGATTCCACTGACAAATGTTCAGCATTGTCATGTGTTTCCATTTATTTATTTATTTTTCTTCTCTTCAATAAAATTTTTTTCCAAGAGAAAAAACTCTAGATCTTTGTCATTGACAAAAATGCTTTCCAGTACCTGATGTATCCTTCTTGTGAGGTAATTTATGGTCCCAAAGCTTTTCAGTGCATTCAATTGTTCTCTTTCTTTTGTAATGTGTAGTCAGATGATGAACGGGAGATGTGTACCAGGACTGTCTATTGTACAAATATTGATAAAAAGGTATTTCCCTTCTTTTACTATATTGGCATAATCAACTGGTTACTATTCTTTGTGTTCAACTTGTGTTGTATGACTACTAGGATAATAAAAAATGCATTTGGGTTTTGCACATATGGATATCAGAGTTATTTTTCTTGAAATCTCCCTAAATTTGCCTGAAATATCTGATTGTAGGTTTCTCAAGCTGAAGTAAAGAATTTTTTTGAAACAGCTTGTGGAGAGGTCAGATCAGAACTTTTGTTTCATGCTATTAGCTAGAAACTGGTTATTTGAGTCGTCAAATTGTGTTTGACATTGACTTCATAGTTTGCAGGTTACACGCTTGAGGCTTTTAGGGGATCATGTGCATTCAACTCGAATTGCTTTTGTGGAATTTGCAATGGTGAGTCTTGAATTACCATCAAACGCTTCAGTAGTTTGATGTAAAACATTTTCTTTGATTACGTTTCAGACAAGTTTCTTGGCATAGGCATATATGTTTCTATTTGGAGTTGTTCTGCTAATTGTAAGTTATGTGGTCTCGCTTTTTAAGGATTCTTGTCATCAGTGTTATATTTTAATACTAGACTGAAGAATGAATCATTGGAAGGAAGACATTGATGGTCTATTGTTAGTAATAACTATTAAGCTTTTTTAAGCCTCTTTCCAATGGATATAGTATTAGATTGGTCATTGGTCACTCTTTAAGCAGTCAAGATTGACTTATGTTGCTTAATTTTGTGTTATGTTGAGTTTTGTAAATCAAACTGTTCAAGCAGTTAATGAGCAGCTATAAAAAATGTAATAGCTTGTGATACTGCTATGGGCAGTTTTTCATCCTCTTGCATAAGAGGAACCGTTTTCTTGACTGGTTAGTTCTTTCCTCTTGAGCAGGCAGAAAGCGCCATTATTGCACTGAATTGTAGTGGAATGCTCTTGGGAACTCAGCCTATCAGGTTTGGTCCCTGTACCAAAGATTATTATTAGTTTTGGTCATGGAAGTGCCTACTAAATTCGGTTAAATCATATGTGGT